>OX940923.1:9495496-14495496 GCA_954870645.1 Agrotis clavis
TTATCATAGGTTTACGGACGCAATATTGCTTTATTTAAATTTTCTGTGACGCCAATATATTACAAGATAAATTATATTTCATTTGCTGTGTTCTTTATGCAGCACTGCAAGAAGATTTATTATTATTTTTGATAAAAACTGTTATGCGGTCAATAGTTGGTGGGAGGTCAGCAGTTGGGTACTTTACCCTACGCGAAATATTGGCGAGCTAAACTATGGGGTTCACACCGAAAACTACGGACAGACGAGCGACGGGCGGAGCGGGCTAAGCGGGGGCGCGGATGGGAGAGCGAGAGGTATTCGAAAGACGAGTGTCGACTAGTCTATTCGAAACGGGGAGGACGGGCGAGCGAGCTGGCGGGCGAGCTAAGGCGCGCCAACGAGGTGAACGACTAGCTTCGCTGGAATCGTCGGATATTTCATTAGCTTAGCTCGTTAGGTTAGTCGGTAGCTCGCGGTGTGAACCGAAGTATGCAAAGAAGTAAAACGATGTTCGCCCGCCTAGCCCGCCCGCCCGCTAGCTGGCGGTGTGGCCTGCGCTTCACGTTTTATTTGAAATCGTCGAACTATAATTCCCAATTTATCATGGCCTCACGTTACACATTTTCGCCATATGCATGCTCAGCTTATACTAGTTTGCATAGCTTATTTTAACGTGGTAAAATCATCCAATGAGTCCTCCCACCCTGGGTGGGGTAGTGGAAGGAACTGCCAGATTCGTACTGACTCAAATCCACGGTGTTCCTCCAATAGCCCTTTGCGTTCCAGGGTCACGGTTACCTGTTGAGACAGTCCCGCGACCCCGGTGGTTTTACAATTATCTTGATGTGTGTGCTAGCAGCGTACTTTGAAATCGGTTGACTGATTTCGGAAATAAGCGTATGTGGACTTGTACATAGAGGATCTCAATTAATGAAATAAAATAGGTCCTTTTACGATACCATTTATTTAAGTATTAAATACAATATTGTTATACTTTGGTAGGTAGATCTGAGGCAAGCAATAAGACATCTGGACAACAAATAATATAGGTATATAAACCTTTAAAACCTTTGAGGCTTAGGTAGTACACATACATATAACACTGATTATGTACAAGTCAAAATACTAACTACATATACATAATTATGTTAAAATCTCTACAAAAAATAGGGTAACACAAGGACTTAATTCTTTTATATAATATGCAAAAAGTGCTTATGTAAACAATCACATTATTATGCAATACTCGTTAGTTATGAAAACCAGATCATATTATAATAAAATCAAGTAATTTTGGCACCTTACCTATTAGAATATAGTGTTTCTCAATACGTGACCAACATAGTAGGCATTCATTAGCAGGTCAAGATAGTAGATACATTTGGCCCCAATAACGTGTGATTGAAAAGACAGTAATACGCCATAGGCCGATGTTATACTTTGTAAACAATTTCTTTGTACTTAACTCGAATCTTATCGTTTTCTGTATAGATAGAATTACAAAAATATTTTCAATACATAAAATCTGTTGAGAATTTAAAAATGATCTTTACTTATAAAGTTTTTCTATGAACAGCGTTTGCAATGGCAAGTATTATTGCAATGAATGAAAAAAAAAAATATAGGTAAAACTAAGAAGATATGACTAGCACCACAGGCAAATATGAACCCAAGCCTAACATATACTATAATAGACTAATACTCAAAACAAACCAAATGCAGTAAGAAGTAAATACATAAGAATGGGGATAACATAAATTTTATGCTTTTATACGCGTATCATAGAAGAATTAATGGCAATCATTGTACCAATGTGGCTTGTGGATAATTGATTAGGTATACTATCATAACAACAAAATCGAGACATCTTTTATTAAACCAACGAAATGTTTTTAAAACCTGTTAAAACAACATCAAAGCATTATACAGATGAGTGATGTCTGTATTTAATGAGTGATACATAGAACTCCCTATAATATTAATAAATATTTAAAATGGTTTGTCAACAGGACAATATCATGACAGGTAAACAACAGAATGTTAATTTTAAAGACCACCCAGTTTTTAAACTGTATCCACATCACAACCATCCATAAATTCAAAACTTTAGATTTTCAAAAATATGACCTATACACATTTACATTAAAAAATATAAAAGACTCTCGTCTAGGTTATATATCAACTACTGGACGTAACTATATACAAAATTTCGTAATCTTAACAATAACATCAATAGATGAAGTGATAGATTCAATTTTATATGAAAACTACATAAGTAACATACAGTCAAGGAGCTAAAACATTAAGGAATTTAAATTCAAACACATTCCTATCCCAAATAGTTAGCACATAAACCTTTTCAAACTATTTATTAGTTTAAAATATAGATAAAAAAAGCATAATAAGGTATGTGTACTTCTACTTTCATTCCTTGACTGTATACAAATATTTGAATACACTGCAGATGAAAACATGAAATTCAATACAAAACTTGACATCAATGACTACAATACAACAATCAGATTTGTATTATGATATTGAAAATGATTATGTAGATTAAAATGCAAGACACTTTACAATATATATAACATATTTAAACGGTTTGTTAATAAAATCATTGCTTTCAAAAATATAAAAAAGATCTAGGTTCTTGTTTCATAGGATTGTTTTAAAATATGTTTTTTTAATTACATACTCTCAAACATAATTAAGCAAAGACAACAGTTATTGTTACATTAATTGTTACTTATAGGTACCACTTAGGAAAATGCTCTGAAAATTATGAACAAATCTCACACAAATATTCGATCTTGAGTAAGTAAAAAAACCCTTAAAATTTAAGGGAAAAAATTCAAGTAAACCTTTCATAAAATTGTAAGATTTTAGAATTTAACACGCTAGTATATACAATACCCCAAAATTTTACTGTGAGACTGCTGCAATTTTGTTAGTAAGAAAATTGATAACTAAAACTGTAATGTTGTCTACAGAGCCTCTGTAATAAGCTTGTAATGTTAAACTTTTAGCTCCATAGTCAGGTTCATCAAGCCTTTCTTTGATGAATTTTACAGCTTCCTCATTTGAAAAAGTATCCCACAACCCGTCAGAGGCTAGAACTAAGAACATGGGCTTATGGTCGTCCAGGTTAAAAGTTAAGATGTCAGGATCCGCTATAACAAATTTCTTGTCTTTTAATGGGTAGTCCCCCATGGCACGAGATGTTGCTAATATACCTGCTACTCGCCATACTCCATTAAATGCTATGTAGCCACCAGCCGCCTCAATCCTTTTCTGTTCACGAACCTGACAAAAATCGAGGATTATTAGTTATTTGATTTTGCTTGAATAGCTAGAATATTTGTGCCTATTTATCTAAATTAATTAATAATAAAAGAGATTTTTAAAAGAACACATTATATAATATTTAGTATTCCACCAATATCAGGAACAGGGTCCAAGTTACTGTGTCTAAAATCGCCTTTTTTAGACCTGCTGGTGATCAGGGCTCTTGAGAGAGAAACCTAGCAATATGAGCTGTCTAGCAGCTTTGGCATCATAAGCATCATAATATCATAGCATCTATTAACTAATTGTTATAATGATTACAAGATAAATTACCTGTTGTGGTTTATGATCAAATGACACAGGAATAGCATTTCCACGTGAATCACACATCACTCCTCGTGAATCACCAACATTAGCCACAATCAAATGGTTGCCTTCCATGATTGCAAGGAGAGCAGTAGTGCCTGCTACATTTAAAGACCGCTTTGCAGCCTCCACTAGTAGCCGGTCTGCATCTAGTACCTCGTCGCTCAACAACTTGCCATAGTTTATCTTACCCTTGTCCATATAACTGGACAGTGGCTTAGGCACATTCTTGACTGGCTTAGCAGTTGGTCGGACCTCTCTGGTGATGGGCCTCGACTTTGACAGCTGTGCCAAAAGCTCAGGATCTGTTATTTCTTTTTTCGATGTATCATCAGCGGTACTCACAGACTTTTTAAAGCTAGATTTCCGATCAACAGAAACAATGTTCTCTTGTTTTGGTTCCTCAGTAATCTCTATCGCTGGTGTGCTAATTATTTTGCCTTCTTTAAATGCATGTAGTTCCACTATTTTATTGTAGAGGTTTTGAATGAGGTGCTCTTTTGCGTAGTTGGCGGCAAAATCACCTCCATGTCCATCGAATATTGCGAACAATGAGATCCCAGTATTGTTTATATTTTCATTGATAATAAATCGGTCTTCCATATGAACTCGTCTACCTTTGATTGCATAAGCAGCACTGAGTGTGCCCTTTTTCTCCCAGCTTTGCTTATCAGCGTCAGAGCCTTCCAATAACTTCATCCGTTGCACAGCACTTATAGGGCTCATGGCTTGCGACAATCTGCTCAGCATTGTGCGACTCCATAGCTCGATAGTTTGCAAATACATAAAAAATATTATTATGCCTAGCGTGAACACTAAAACTTCGGATCGTAGTAAATAAAGGCGCACCATTTTCCATAAATAGCTCACGGGAGTATCAAGCGGAGCACTATTAGAGAAACGTGACAAGATTTTCATAAACGAGAGATATGTTTGGTATAAAACTCTGTCTTCTAATTCGTCTTCCATGTCCTCGCTGTACTTTCAATGTTAACGCAGTAAAGCTTTTTTTATTAGCACGCAAAGTGCACTCAGATTTAAAATCTTAAAGTGATACCTACATTAAATTTATATGTACAACATAAAACGCAAACTGCTAGGAATAAAGCACAGACTACTTAGAGATACTACGTATCAGACTGCCAACTTCAGAACAAAATTTTTTGGCTTAGTACGCCATTTTGTTTTAATGTCGTATGACGTTTCTTTTTTTTTTTAATCACTTTTGCTCATAGGCAAAGGAATAATCGTATACAGCCTAAACGCCGTACTCGATATTGCTATACTACTGAAACTTTTCTGAAAATTAATTTCGGGAAAAAAATAAAATAAAACAAACAGTTACATATTAAAACATTTATTTTTAAATTTCCTTTTAAATTTTTCGAATGCTTGTTTTTGCATCGCAGGCAAATTACGAAAATCACTAAATAGAAGTAAGTAAAATTATCATAGTGCACCAGTTCATTATTGTAAACCTTTTGACTCAACATTATTTTTATGAGCTACAGTTATCACTGTACCGAAACACCTCACTGCACCTTTGGATGGGTAATTTAGTCTTTTTATTGCTGCTGTATATTCTCGATGGTTTATCAATTGCCTCTTTCCAAAACAATGGTGAGGTGATTTTTCTACAACTGCTATTCTCAGGATTTTCACAGGTCTTCCATCTGCATAATGAGCTGGAAAAGAAGAAACACTATGTTTATTATAAAGAAACATTATGAACCTCGGAGTGGGTGGATGAGGGGGTGCTTTATGTAGGTAGTCACATAGAGTAAATCAGTTGAGTTTTATGAAAACATTATATTATTATGTAGTCAGTAAAACATATTATTTTAGCATGTAACTGTATAATGAATTCTCTTAAAAATATCTATTTTGTATACAGGAACAATGTACCTCTGCCTCCTGCCACGCTGGCGCTGTCAACATTTAGCACCCATATTAAATAACAATTTAGTATGCAAAACGTATATTTTTATACTAGCCATCACCAGCGGCTTCACCCGCGTTTATGTCGAAAATTAATTAACAGGAATTTAATCCTGGGATAAAATATAGTATCCTATTATGTTAAAATAATCTGAGTAACATACATCTATCTTCACAAACTTTGGTAGAAGTAAGATTAAGAAAGCAAAAAGTAATGAAAGTCGATGTGTTATCATAATATTTACCTTTTATACTGCCGAGTTTTTGTTCCACTCAAAATCTCATCTTCAGTACAGGAAAGGATAGGCACTGCCGAGACTTAGACGAGATTTAGACGTAATGAACTTTCTTTGAAGTGCTTTGACAAACAAAAAGCTTCGGAAGTTGTTCAGGTGATAACGATTGCAGTCTTGCAGATCATCACGGTTTAGTTTAGACACTTTAACCACACAACGAGTCTTTTCTCATTACACGGGAAATAATGCCAAATAGCGTCCTGTCGCGAAAATTTACAAACAGAGCACTCGTAATACATTTTACAAATAGCAAAAGTTATGGTATAGACACTGGGGATTTATTATTACAGAAAAAGCGGACAGGATAAACAATAAAGATCAATATTATCACCAGCAGTAATGTCAGACATACGTCATATGACGCAAAAACAAATGGCGGCCTACCAGCGTCTGCGACAGCCAATCACAGACGACCAGAAACGTCAGTCGACATTAAAACAATATGGCGCTACGTCGAGCGTTTCGTTGTATGAAGATTATCACCCGTGGAATAAAGATTTAGGCATGACATTTCTGTCATTCTATTTGAATGATTTACCAACACCTGTCATAGCCCATAGGTTCTATTTCACACGAATTAAGGTTTATTTTAGATTGGCCAGATTATTTTATGTATACCTATTTATGGCACACGTTCCATAGACATTTGCCATAGATAAGTTAGTTTTCATTTCAATGATCTTCTGAGGCAATGTTTGGATAAGTCAAGGTCATATTAATTAGTTTCAATTTATAGATTTTCTATCAATATTCTGCATGTAACGTAGTTCCTGAATCGATATCTAGAACTGACTCTACTGATACACAATTATACAAATACATAGATTTAATTGAAGGGATTTAATTCTTATAAGGTAGGTAAGTACCTCGGTCGCGGGACTTACCGAATTACTGTGACCCTGGAACGTAAAGGGCTATGGAAGGACACCATGAATTTCAGTCAGTACGAGTCTGACAGTCCCTCCCGCTCTGCCCTGGGTGTGAGGACTTAATTAATGATTTTACCACGATAAAAAAAGGTAGGTAGCTCGTTCAGGTATCGCTTTTATTTTTGTTCACGTTTGTTTTTTTTTTACGTGACGTGGTAAAACTATCAAATGAGTCCTCCCATCTAGGGAAGCACGGGAGGGACTGTCAGACTTGTACTGACTAATATCCATCACGGTGTCCTTCAATAGCCCCTTTACGTTTCGGGGCCGCGGTTAACCCTGAGGCAGTCGCGACCCCGGCATGTGATTGTGATATAATGCATCGGTGGTATATCGAGATAAATTCAGTATTGAAAACGTCGCGTTAACCTCGCGCTCGCAAGGTCCTAAGTCCTGAGTTCGATTCCCAGATAAAGATAAAGATATATTTATTTTGTAAGGTTTTTCTACATCAGGAATTTCTCAGTAGCCTGGTGTATGATACTGTATCTACAATATCTACATGGCTAAGTTAAATCCTATATTTTGTACTTATAACATCTTATTCTGCATCTCTGATTAAATGTTTCATAAATTATTCCCAAGCACGACTTACACTGAATGGAACTTACAAGACATTTGCGTGCATTGTTTCACATAAAACTATCAAGAATACCTATAGTATTTGCAGATATGTAGTAATAACTGTTTGTCTTATACCTAGTAGACGTTTGCACGTTGTTGTAAGTGAAACACACACATGAAAAACAGGCACCCGCAGCACTCAATATAAATCAACGGTCTGACCAAAATTGATTTAAAGCTCCTTTTCGTGAAAACTCCTTGCCCCAGAGATATAACGGGCGCGTGGCGCACGTTGGTGCCATGTCCACGATGTCCAGCCATCTGTTCTTCGACAATGGCCAGCCCGCTGCCACTTCAGTTTGCTAACTCTGCGGGTTTTATCGGGTAGTTCGATTCCTTTCCAGATTTTATCCTTTAGAGAAACCCCAAGCATTACCTCCAAAGTGCGCTGAGCAACCTTAAATAATCTGGTCTGTTCCGGCTTGTCTGCCAATTGCCATTATGATGACGGCATCGGCAAAACGAAGAGCTAATCGTACCTTATGCCAAATATGCCGCAGGAGACGGCCGTCGGGCATTCCACCCAACGTAAGAGCGAGCTTGAAGTTGGCCTGTAATGGATAGCTTACCGTCCAACAATGCATCGGGCCCGAGTCGGCGGTGATTTGTTTTCCACACTCACCTCAAGCTTTCGTTTTTTAGCAAACTAACACCCCTATAGACTCAAATTGCCTGCTGGGATCTCAGGACTGTGTTGAAAGGACTGATGGCCCTGAAACGCAAGAGAAGAGCAGGTTGGTTTTAGACAGTCCAGTCGAACAGTCTCTTGCGCTCCACTCAGGGCAGAGAAACTCATTTGATTATTTACGACCAGCAAAAAATAAATCCCATGTCGTGATGTCGCCATCGGCGCCCTCAATTTTTTTTCACCGCTCCGGGCTATTGACCGGCTGGTAATGTGCCCAAAAACTGGCGACGTTGTCATGTTTTATGGCATTGTCATGTTTCATAGCCTCTAGCCAACAAGGTAAATCAGGGAAGGGAGACAAAAAATACATATACTATTTTTATAAAATGTATTAAAACATGAAATTTAGATTACATTTCAGTAAGATTCAGAATAAGTCTTGCTTTAAATTTCCTGCTAGTTTATAACAACTTGTGTTAAAACTTATACAAAATACACACAGTACATTTTATTTATACCACGGGCAATTGAAATTACTTTATCTACCCACAACAACACAGCCAGTTATAAAGATCAAATTCAATATAAATTAGTATTTTGTTACTTTTGTCGACATTTTGACTTTAAGAATAAATTAGAAGATAGACAATTTAAAAACATTAATTACACAAAATTGGTGTTAAAAGTTTAAATAATCCAATAGTAAACGTTTTCACAATAAGAATAGTAAGTATATCTAATTTAAAATATTGACCATTTTATTTAGGACGTAAATTTTGACTACAATTTTTTTTCTACATTTTTATTTAGAAATGTGTACCATGATATTTAAGTACCCTTGAAAGTTATAGAAAAGATTAATAGGATGTTTAATATTATGGCTGTTCCAATAAGTTGGATACTACATATATTATAATATAAAATAAATTATTTAATATGACGAATAAAGCAATTAAGGCATTGAGTATGAGATTAATTTGACTATTAATTATAAATAAATATGATGAATAATATACCCTTCTCCCAACATAAAAGCTTTATAATTTAAATAAATAAGCAATGGAATGGAGTATTATTAAGAATGCATAAGGAAGTAGAATGTAACAAAATATTAATTAGCATATTTTGACGATGCAAGAACTTGTATGCGAGTTGCATTATATGAAGGACAACAAACTCAGTTGATGAAATACCGTAATGTGCACTCGTTGCATGCAAGATAACATAGCTTTGTCTAAATGAGACTTTACAAAATATCATAACTCTGGCTTTGTGACAAGTTCCAAATTCAGGCTATACATAAGATTTTTTTTTATTCTGAAAAATCTTTAATGCCTTTTTGGACCAAGATAAATTACCAAAATTTACATTTTACATCAGGCAAGATTAAACTGTACTTCTTTTATATCATGTCATAGACAAATTACAGTTACTCTTTTCTATTTTTCGAATTTTAAATACCAAGCCGTGCTTTTATTAATAAGGTTGGTACAGGCAAGCTCCTGTGCGTGCAAATGGTAATAAAATTGTTCTTTTGAGTTACGGCATTTTGTCTATTTTATGATAATATTGTGGAGTTAAAAAGTATTTATGAGATTAAATCATCTCTTAAATACTTTTTAACTTTATCGGAATATTTGAAACAATAAACCTTCATAAAAATTTATGATCATAAAGTTAGACATAAATATTGTACTGAGCCAAATATACCTACAGGTACCGATAGTAAATAATGCACATCGACCTTTAGAAAGAGACTGATACATAATTAATCAGTTTGACTACATAGAGCATTTATCTGTGTGACGTTTGTCGTTGGTTAGTATTTCACGGGGTTGGGAGTATTTTGATCACATTGAGAGAAAAGATGGTCAAAACTTCGAACTTTACTACTAGCAAGGTTCGAAGATTCGCAGTCTACTTAGGTGGTCGGATCATATTCGCTCTACCCTGGTCACAAAATTTTACCATACGCTTCACTCTGATAAGGACAGAAAGATGGCGAAACATCGTTAAGCTGAAAGTGACTTCACATCGGAGGAATCACGACTAGGCAACTCTCAGTAATGAGTAATACACCGTGAGGATTTCGTGCCATTGAGATAACGCTTTGCGAAGCCGAGTTTAGCCGATTATCTCTTTCCAAAGGGTCCATATTGGCTCACCTAAAGTTGTTTACCCGAAATTGTTCTTCCTAACGATTTGTAATCCGAATGATCATTCTTCCTAAAATTTTTCATCCTAAAGTTTTCATTCATACTTTTTGTAGTGCTACCCACGATGTTCATAACACTCATGTTTCCGAAAATTGTTATCAATAATATCGTTATATAAATATATTTCAACTCCTACTGTTTTTTCTCATAACGTTTTTATCCCTAAACATTATTACCATAATATTTTTAGTAAGTCATTTAGATTTAGGATTTAGTCAAACTAAATTGAACTAAATTCAGTAAAATGTCGGAAAAGTCGACGGAGCACCGCTTCGCGGTGCTCCTACTTCTGGGTGGTTTAAAAAAAATAACCACGAAGGGGATGGCGGGGTCTTTCAGACCCCGCCATCCCCTTCTAACCTAACCTGTCCGAGTCGGGGTGCCCACAGTCGTTTGTTAAGAGCGTCGTCTTGGGGCACTATGAAAAAAAATACCTCTAAAAAAATTCCCGACAAATTTTGAGGTAGCGCTCGCCGGCCGCTGCCGCGGCACCGCTCGCTTCGCTCGCTCGGCTCGCGCGTTGCTGGTCACAGTTCTAACCTAACCTAACCTATGGATAACTTTTCAGGTACACACCGCTATAAATAAAATTAAAGAAGACGCATTAAAACAAAAAACCAATTAATATAACTAGTGAGTGCGAAGCAAGCACTTCCTCAAGTATACGTGCTAATATGCCAACAAAATAAAAAGAAATCTAAACGAAAAAGATAATATGACTTTGAATAATAGTGTAAAAGAAGGTTATGTTGAGAAAATATAGGAAAACAAATAATAGTATAATAGATGTTTATTGCTACTGATATTAGGAAGTCGAATGATTCGGAATTATGAACATTAGGGACAGAGCAATTAGGAGTTGTGATCATTAGGATTAAAAATGTTAGGAATACAATTTTCGGGTTTCCAATGATCGGAGTTACAATTTTAGGTGAACTTTGGCGCGCCCCTTTCCAAAGATCGATGTATAGACACCAGCACATCAACCTACCCTAATCTACCATTTCGCAACTGGAAATGAACCTTCTAGTATTGTGATACAGTTGAAAATCTGTTGAAGGACAGATTGGGATAGCTTAGCGTCTTTACAATATTATGAACCGCCGGTACTTGTAGATACATATATCAGTAGTAGAAGGTTCATCTTAACGTGTGTAAACGTGATCAGCGCCATCTATAACTATAAAATGAAGCCTTAATACGAGAAACAACAAAATAAATTAAACAGACGTAAAACTTGCGTAATAAACTTTGTTTACACAAATTAATAAAACAGTATTTAACTGAATACTAAACTTCTGATACAAAAATTAAAAAAAATGTTCACTTAATACAACGTCAGGTTTGAGTTTGTGATTTAAGTATATAGTAACAAAAACCAGTTAATACTTTACAAAAAAATGTTTTCTTTTTTATGCTAGGGTAAAACTAACGACCCGTTCACTTGATTCTAAGCAGTGAGCAGTGCGACGGGCGGCGCGAGTAACATGCAAATTCGCCACCATAAATGTTTGAGACACGCCACAAGACGCCACTAGCGCCTCGTGGCGTGTCTCAAACATTTCTATACATATAATATAATATTCTACAACTATCACACGCCATCTAGTCCCAAGCTAAGCAGAGCTTGTGTTATGGGTACTAGACAACTGATAAACATACTTATATATTTCTAAATACATACATATTATAGATAAATTACACCCAGACACAGAACAAATGATCGTGCTCAGCACACAAACATTTGTCCTGGGTGGGAATCGAACCCACGACCTCCGGCATAGCAGTCAGGGTCACTAACCACTAGACCAACAGGTCAGTTAAAATCTTACCGCTCGCCGCCCCGCACTAAGCCAGCGCTCAAAGCGGCAAGTTTGTGAACGGGCCGTAACGGTAAATGCCGATGATTTTACGAATATTTAAAATCTATTATCGCGGAAACTAACGGCATTTCCTGTTAGTGTGGCCCCCGCATTAAAGGACCTCGTCTATTACACGTGTTTCGTGCGCATTCTCTTGCAGTTAGCTTTAAGCCGCATTCCCTTGATACAATAGTACTTTGCACGCAAATTACACATTACAATGTTGCATACTACATTTTGATTGCATGCCAGGGTACATTAAAAAGGCTATTTTAGCATTACAAAGAGCACATTGGCTTTATGAATACTGTATGCAGTTTATATTCATTTTGTGACTATTATACAGGATGACTTTTTTACCACCGTCCAAATTTTTTCTATGCATTAGGTATCAGCGCCATCAAAACAAAACAAAATCGATACGTCAAATTGTCATATATTTTTTTTTCTCATCCGCTCTGTGTGGTCACTAAGCTAAACGTTAATAATATACACTTGCCGACGCATGAAACGGGCAGAGCGCACCCCGCCGACCCCCCGCCCCGCCCCGCTACACCTGAGCGACACATCACAGCGCGGTGTCCAGATTCATCAACTTTTTATAGATAACATTGAGACGTGATATCTCGATATTTTTGTATTGATTGATACAAAAAGAAAAACACGTATTCAATGATTTTCGCCAAAGATTAATATAATATTAAAATTTGGATGGTGACTAAAAAATCACCCTGTATAAGTCGCAATGTGATTATTATCCTTTCTGATTCTGCTAAAGTGGCCTATATAGGTCTTTAGTCATGGGTGCAGACGAAGTCAAAGTCGTATTTGAATCCGTAGTCTTATGTGAAGTCGCAGTCATAGTTAAAGTCAAAGTTGATCTTTAAGTCGTAGTTATAGTCGTAATTGAAGTCGAAGTCAAAGTGAAAAATTGCATAACTTCTACATAACTCCTCCTTCCTTTTTATTGAAAATCATTCTTCTTTTAGAAAAATAATTTCAAATAATACCTGAATTACTTTTTTCAGGTTATAATGTTAACATTGCTTAAAACCAAGATGAGGTGTCAGTGTTACACATCATGAGCGACTACTGTAAAGCTCCATTTTTTTTTTCAGTTTATATTGTAGGAACACGGCTTGAAGCTAAGAAACTATTTTAACCTTTAAGTATGGACGTCATTTTTTCTTAACACTACCGTGGACGTGGAGTCTCAGAGGCTCCTATATGCACACACATTTTGTTTGGGAATTTGATATAAGATCGCTTTAAAACTGATTGAATATTAAAGTTATGTGATTTAGCAATAAAATAACGTGCTTTTATAATCAACTTTTATTTGAAGAATTATAGAAATTACAAAAAAACAAAAATAATGGTACTTTTCAGTTTAAATTTACTTCATTTATATTTTAGGTATTAAAAATAGCTAAACTAATTATTTTAACGAAACGAGTCTTTTTTTCTCAAAGTATAATATATCTGAAACCAAAAACGCAAAACACCTATTTCAGGTAACAAATATAAAAAAAATTGACAACAGTCTAATAACGTAAGTTTATTGGCCGTCGGCGCTCGACGGTGGACGCCATCATGCGCGTGTCACGACGGGGGATGCAGTAGCCCGGGGCAGGGTCGTCTTAGCGGTGTCATTAGACATCTCCAATGCCTTCAACACCCTGCCCTGAAGTTGCATCAGGGAGGCACTCCGGTATCACCGGGTGCCGACCTACCTATGTCGCATAGTCGAGGACTACCTGACGGACAGAGCCGTCATCTACCCCGGTCACCGGGGAGAGTGGAACCGAAGAGAGGCAAGCGGTCGCGACAGTCGTCGACAGGTTCCGGCGGTTGGGACTCGACGTGGCGCTGCACAAGACGGAGGCCATGTGTTTTCATGGCCACGTCAACGCGCCACAGTCGGGTTACAACATAACGGTAGGTAGGAGTTCGCATCGGCATCAGGAGGACGATGAAGTAGGTACCTAGGTAGCCTAGTCCTCGACAGCCGGCGGAACTTCAGGAAGCATTTCCTGAATTTGGCCCCAAGGCTGAACCGGGCAGCAGCCGCACTCAGGCGACTCCTGCCCAATCTCGGCTGGCCAAATGCCTCCTGCCGAAGGCTGTACACCGGCGTCGTGCGGTTCATGGCCCTCTAAGGGGCCCCTGTGTGGGCCCTGAGCATCCGGACGCGACCACTAAAGTTGTTGTCAATATTTTCTCGAAACAAACCTAATCGCCCTTTTAAAATATATCATAGGGCAACAATGGACGTGTAGCCTGATAGGCGTCGGTCAATATTTGGATGGTCATTACATACGTGATATTCATCGGAAGACGCAACCTCCTCCCTCGTTGGTAGTTTTACAACTAATACAAAAGCTACTGAGCCGCTCAATCGCGGGGAGTGGGGGGAATTAGGTGAAACTAAGAAAACGAAAACATCGAGTAGCTTGTGAGACTCCACGTCCATACTTAAAGGTTAAAAAAAAGAAAATAAAGTTGCGCTAACAAGCATAACTTAGCAAGACCCTGAAAAGTACCAAAACAAAGTTCAGGTCCCAATCATAAAAAAAAGAAATAACAAATAGAGTGGTACAGTCAGCATCAAAAGTTGCTGACCACATTCAGATTTTCAAAATCTCTGTACACCATAATAATACGTAATAATACGGTGTACAGGGATTTTGAAAATCTGAATATGTTCAGCAACTTTTGATGCTGACTGTACCATGAGCTAGTCAATACAATACTAAAGAATACAAAAATCACACGCAATTTGTTCAGCGTTTTACAACTTACAACATTCAACATAGTTTGATTACAACAAATGTTAGTAGGACATTTAATTACATCAAAATAATAAGGAACTGGGGTCTTACATCAGGACCAAGTTTGTTCAAAATAAATTAGGCAATCTTTACATAGTATAAAACAAAAAGAGCTACCCGCTTCTGTACGCCTCTATCTTTCAAACTCCGTAACGGATTTTTATGCGGTTATCATCAATATGCTATCAGCTATGTGTGGAGTCGGTGGTGATAACTATCTACAAACCCATCGCAACGCGCGATGTGAATATATGGGCGCACCCGCGGAGTGATGCTCGTGTCAAGTTTAATAGTTATGCACCACAACCTTTTAAGATTTTATTAACAAGCCGCATATATGTTTATCAAAATATCTAGTTGGGAAGAATTTGCAGATTTTATTGCGCCCAACAATGTGGTTACTAGGAGGCGCTGTCTTCGCACATAGTGTATAAAACGAGTGATTTAAGACGAAGGTTCATAATGTATACTCGTGCAAAGCCGGGTAGGGTAGCTAGTGATGAATTATTCACTTATTTCTTTGAAAAAATATCTGTATGACAGGAGAAAGATATTTATGATCAAAAGTATACATCAAACGAGATGAAATCCTTAAAAACTAGTTTTTTATTGTTAAGCATGGCAATAATAGCAAACAGTAGTTCACTAATGACTTGATATTCTTAGGTTGTTCTACTGAGGGTAAAAATCCTATACTAAACGCCAATATTCGTGGCAGATGCGGTCATAAAACGTGCGAGGGAATATTTAATACGGGATTTCTATCATTGCGTGACCGTCTATATAGGCAACCGTGACTCCGGAACACAAAGAGCAACTGAAGAACAGGGTAGATTTTTAGACAGTTAGGGACTTTACCCATGGCGCGACGCAATTATAATTCGACTGATTCCAACTACAAGTGAAAATCAACCTTACCACTACAGCTTAAGACATAAAACACGTTGTTATTTACGGGTAAATTAAAAACAAAACACGATCGCCACGACGACGTCAAGTCATCAAATTGCATAATTATTAATTCTTAGTAGCAAGGTTGATTTTCACTTGTATACTGAATCGTGTGGCATCGCGCCTTGGTTAAAGCGGGAACACTTATTTGATGACCAAAAAGTCAAAGATTTTCGTGTCATCTCCCCCTCCCACATTTTCTGACCACAGTTGCCACAAATGTTGGTGTGTACTATAGCTACTTTAAATCGATATTTGTGCTCAAAACAGACTATAATATAGTCTAGATTAGATTCCTAGGTTTACGTAAGAGAGAAATATCAGTCATGGCACTTTTACAGTGTTTCAGATCTTTATAATTTGAAATTATTTTGGCTGATTTTAGGATGAAGCTTGTAATTGACTACATGCATATTGTTTTTTTTCCCCTTTTTTGAAGTTGATTCTAGCCTATTCTAAGCAGATAGCGCTTTGGCGGACGGCGAGAATAAGATGCGAATTCGCCACTGGCGGCGCCTCGTAGCGTATTTCAAACTTTTCTATACACTTGATCTTACCGCTCGCTGCCCCGAGCTAAGCCTCCGCTCATAGCGGCAAGTGAACAGGGCGTTAGTTTGTAGTGTTTAAAACTCGATATGAATTCTCTCCAGCACGTGTAGCATGGCCGACCATATCTATCTATATTCTATCAAGAATAGACACAGTTCTTTTTACACAATTTGATTATTTTGTTGCCCGAGTATGGCACGACCCGTAGACAACTAAAGAAGAGAAACTTTTTTATCAATTTTAAACATCGCTACGCTTAGGAAGATAGGAGTTATTCTACTTTCTGTCATTTTGTCTCTTCTTTCCACTAAACCTGTTTTTATGGTCGCGGGACTTATCTCATTACCGTGACCCCGGAACATAAAGGTCTATTGAAGGACACCGTGGATTTTAGTCAGTACGAGTCTGACAATCCCTCCCGCCCTGCCATGGGAGGACTCACTGCCTTTGATGAATTTACCACGTAAAAAAAAACTTGTTTCTATGGTGTCATACTACACGTGCTGGAAGAAACTAGCAAAACTTGGCTATAAATATTGCTGCCAGTTAAAAAACATTATATTTTATAGGAAAAAGTTCGACGAACTAACACTAATTTGCATGACAATCTTCAGTAAAAAAAGAATAAGTCAAGATAAACCAACGACAAATTCTGAGATATCGTCTAAACCTGTTTTGAAATTTTAGGCAATTACTGGATAACACACGTTTTTCATGTAAATTTTTCTGTAATTTTTTTTTTGTAATTTAATTTATTTTTACAATAGAGTAACATTGTTTTATTTCATTGCCTAGAACAAAATGTTTTCTTATCATTTTTTTTTTCAGTAATTACTTAAGACTTTTTTAAATTAGTATCTTGCTGGCAAGTTAGTACAAAGTCTCCAAATAAATTATTACCATTACATTACTTTTGATTGCGTAATTTTTAGGCAATTACTCGGCAATTGAAAGAGTTTTTTTTTCCGCAATTTAAGTGCATTTTGCATAGGACTATATCACCAGAGGATCTAAAAGGGCCACTTTGGCAGTACCATAGATTCGTTCTTTATCTATTATCTACTCTATTGCAAGGGTAATAGAATAGAAAGTGCAATTATATGGCTAAGATAAAATGACCGTTTTAGACCTCCTGATCAATTCAATAACTTCTCATATCTGTCATTCTACCCATCTTAGTCAATAAGATAATTTTTAATGAGGATGTTTTACGATACAGTGTCTTATAAAGGTTAATTGAAACTAATTACCTTTAATTAGGGAAACCGTACCTACTTTGCGGTTAATGTGATAATAAGATTGGACGTTTTGGAACTGAGAAAGGCGCCAGTCGGTTAATAATAAAAATACCATTGTATTTTTACGATTTAGTCGAAATATTAGCTTAGTAATGTTGAACCGCAAATTGAGGGTAAACCAGTTTCACCATTTTTTATCAAAGTAGAGTAAAGACCGTCTGGTGATTTGTATTCACTCTCGTCACAGGAAAAACTAGGGTAGCCACATTATTTTTTTTTTTTACTTAGCGCAAGCCTCGTACTTTTTCCTACTCCTTCACTATTATTTTCTGATTAATTTCGTTGCAGGATCCAAGACAGGTAAATTCATTCTCCGGGACCCGTCGAGCTTCATAGTCTCGGCTGTTTTCTGGTGGTTGCCATTGATTCTGGCTTTCAGGAGTTGCAGTGATTTGGGAATAGTGTGGAGGGTTACTCCCAATAAAAAAAATGGTATGGTCGATGGTGAAGCATTCTTGCTTAGAAGTTACATATTCCCTTACATTTTTCTAGTGTACTAAGAATGAAAGAAGAAAGATTTTGCTGCCCCGGACTGCTGCAGCCATACTTAAGTGTCCCATCCCACTGGGGGGGGGGGGGGTATATAATACCCACAGTACAAGAAAGAGGGGAGCACTTTGACCTTTGCTTTTCTTCAAAAGATCCATTCCTATCACCAATTTAACCGCTTAGCTAACAATTTGCATAAAAATGATCGTCATATTATGTCTACAATATTTAAACAGTATTCAACTCTTAGTTCTAATATTTTGAGAGCTTACTTTTAAGTGCAAAATCTATATTGGACTACTGTGCTCAAATATGAAGAGCAGTCTTATAGACAATTATTGAGATTCCAATTGGCATTTGTTTTTTTTCTCTATTGTTCAAGGCATTTTTAGAGCCAACATTGATGATATGATATTGGCTGGGGAGATTACATCAGACCTCTTCGGTTAAAATCTGTCAAAAACGTTTTTTTAACTAACTTCATTTCTTTTTTTATTATATTTCACACCTACAAGTTTAGTTTTAGTTGATCCATAGTTATAAGAGCTGGAATCGCATAGCAGTATAAATATTTCGGCATTACAATATTTTTTACTCCTTTCTCCTAATCGGTCGGTCAGACCGTTTGCAGATTATGTATTTGCAGTTAAAAAGCGAGATATAAACCTCATTTTTTATTTTGAAACAGTTAACCGTTTTTCCTAGCAAGAGCAGAGCATCGCAACTTTCGAAGCGGTTACTCGCTGATTTAGCAAAATAGCCTGCAATTATGGGTTACATAAAGGGTGTAAAAGCACTCTTAATGAAGCTTTATTGAAAACGAAGCGCAGCCGTTTTTTTAAATACCTTCGACACGTCTTTAATACTCGATGCATCCATTAGAATATTGATATGACTGCATTATATTGAGCCCTACCTAAATTTATAACGCCGAAAACGATTCCCAGCAATATTTTTTTGCGCAGTGAATTTGCTATTTTAATTTTAAGTACATAAAGCTTAGTTCGCTTCCTCAAGGGTCCGTTTACACCTTTTATTCTCGCACTGCAGTCACCTAAAGTATCATTTACAGAATACCAAGTATGAAGACTTACAAGCCAAATTATACCTTCAGTATGCCTCTTTACATGTTATATTCGCACGTATCCGAAAAGGTTGCACCGATGTAGGTTGATCTCTCCATATATGGCTTACATTGGCCAGCTAGGATATGACCTTACCCCCCTCTCAAGCGTTACTAGACTCCAGTTCAACTCCCGGTACAGTAGTACTAAGGTTTCCATTAACTAATATGTCCTGTAATGGCTGGCCTAACATGCCTGAGAGCGAGTGGCTCAGTTTGTAGTAGTTCGTCTCCAAAGCTTCGTGGTAGGAAACCTGGTCCGACGAGATCAGCTTGGCGTTTAGAAGCAGCGCTGAATGGCATACCGTTAGGAACTCTCTGGAAAGAAAGATAAGGCAGAATTTACATAGAAATCAAAGTTTATTTTCTAATTTATATATAAGACGCATGCTTATCGTTATTGACCCTATGAACGTGTCTTTGTTTGGTTGAAGAACGATTAAAGGCGAGTTGTTTGATCAGTAGTTAAACTTTAACCGTCGTACCACAAAAAGTTAAACATCTGTTGAACACTTTTGTCTAAAAAGTGTAACTGCAAAACGACCCTTACCAACGTCAAATGACGTTTTGCTATTGACAGTTTTTTTAGACAAGCACTGACTTTCAATTTATTAGATTTTAACAATAGTTAGTTTAACTATTGATAAAACAACTGACCCTAAAGAGCCGACCCTAAATAAAGATTGGGGATGTCCCGAAGACGATTGCAAAACAAAACATTGGAGTATTTGTGTTGCATACATTTCCTTACAGAGTTGAATAGTTTGCCTTAAAAGTAAGGATAATTAATGTAAACGTCACACTACTAATAATATGACGTTGAACAAAATATCCTTCCTTTTAACTATGGGATAAAGTTTGTACGTCATTCTCTGCGGTAGGAAATCCGAAACATCACACGGTTCGTCATGTTTCATTCACAAATTCTTCTCTAATTCATTAAATCATATAGACTACCATACATCTACCTACGTTCCACAGACAACATAGCTTCATTCAAACTCCTTGCTATACATTTGAATGTGATTCCTCCATCAATGGCCGGGGTGCGGTCAATATAAATAATTTATAAAATATATGTCGGCAGTAGGTACGGCCAATTACATCCTGAATGAATAAAGTTGGATATTGGTCAATATCTACATAATATAAATTATGTGATCGTATCACTGTGTAGCAAATTTTAAACTGAAGATATCGTTTCCACAGCTGGGACTGAAACCATACATTTGTGAGAAGTAGTCACAATATTTTCCTCTTCTTCTTCTTTGAGTAATTCCACCTGTACTCTTAGGGACCTGTCCGAGACCAACGGCAACGCCGTAAATGTGGCTGAGTTTTGGTCGAAGCTCATTTAAACCTTAGGAATCATCGACACGACGAAGAAGAAGAAGAATTACTCACTCGCTACGCTCAGGATTCTATATTTTCCTTAACCGTTCGGTGAAATGTGATGATGAAATATTTACCATAATTATGTTATTACTTTCTAGAGTGATCCTCCATAGTGACCATAGTGATCCCTGGCCAGAAACATTGATTTTTCAAAAATCCAAAGTTGCTGTTTTAGCTTTCATAAAAAATCGGCTTCGTGACTCTTAAGTATTTTTCGCTATTCCTCGCTAGTTTTGTATTTAGCCATCTTCGCCGAATAGGAAAATCCACTCTGTATATGCATGCCTCGATTTGAAAACTGCGACTTTAAATTCTTACCGCGGTCCTGGTAAATCAAGTTTCTACCACCCAGCTCGCGGGGATACATTTGTACAAAGAAAAAGTAATTTATGGAAATGAGTTCTATTACTGAAATAGAACCACAGAAAAAATATCCGCACTAGATAAAAAATACCCGTATATAATTATCATTTAAAATACTCACTTGAATATCGCCTTGAGTTTGTCGACCATATCGTCGGGGTACATAGGCGCTAGTGTAGGGTCTAAGAAGGCGTTAGCATACGCCAGCGGGCCCGCGTTCACCTGCACGCACACACTGCCTTGTAATCTGTTACGAAGAAAAACGTTTCATAGTTATTAATCATAGTGATAAATCTTGCATAATTATTATAACACGTGCTTTATCTAACAAAAAACGTATCTGCTGTTAGAATCGATAATTACCAGACATCGATATTTTTTGTTGGTTTATTTAAAAGAAGGTTCTGTCAGCAGCTTCTCAACTCAGGAGCAATGCGAGCTTTCTACTGGTGAAGGAATTTTTAAAATCGCTTCAGTAGTTCCAGAGATTACACAAACAAACAGATTTTATAAGCAGTGTAAGCACGTCTTTTGAGGAATTTAAAATAAGGATCGCTTAATTTACACCGTTGTTACTCATTGGTCGGATAGTCTTTTTATCCCAATCTCTACTGCCAAACTTCGCTACGCTCAGGATTCTATATTTCTATCTTAGAATCCTTCGCTCGCTCAGTTTTCAATTGAAATACTCGCGCCAAAAAACAACTTTGCAGCCTTGCATCATCATCATCATCATCAGCCGGAAGACGTCCACTGCTGAACATAGGCCTCCATAACAAATAACCTTATAGCCTTGCATAACAAAACAAATAACTATTCCGAGAGGCTACGAAGTCTGTCATTTACGTTTCATGCCACCATGACGACCCGTAAACGACAGAAAATTAGATGCTTTTCCAACCCTGTATAACAGGAGGAGGCAGGCCGCGAGCGAGAGAGGACAGCGTCCTCCCTCCGCCCCAGCCGCAGTGGTAGGCGCCCACGGCGACGGACGTCGCTTGATGATCTCCGGCCACCGTAGGCGCGGGCATGCGGGCAGCGAGTAAAGGGCAACTCGCTGCCCGACCAAGGACCATGCCCGGGTCGACGGCGCGTTGTGTCCCACGCGCGCCTCAAAGAGCGTCAGCATAATGACGGGGCCCCCCTCTCAGAGGGCCAAAGCCTGCCGGGGTCGCGGGATTATTCCCTTACCGTAACCCCGGAACTTAACAGGCTATGAAGGACACCGTGGATTTTAGTCAGTAGAAGTCTGACAGTCCCTCCCGCCCTGCCCGGGGTTGGAGGACTCATTTGATGATTTTACCACGATAAAAAAAAAAAAAAAAAAAAAACCCTGTATAACAGTGTTTTTAGTTGTTATCTCTTGTTAACACAATAAGAAAAAACTTGTTAACGTAAAAATAAAAAGATACCTGAGTTGTAATTTCTTGATATCAGGCGCCTTCGCGTTCACAATCTCCTGTAACTCGGTGACTTGCGCCTCCATCTCGGACACAGCGACCTCTATCGGGCTCTTCTCCTCAACTTGCGTATCGATGACGGGCACGCGACGTTTGACGTAAGGGAACCACGAGTCCGCTGCAATCGTGACGTCAGAATTGTAAGTATACGTGCAGTGTTGAGGATAAATACATACTTTATAATATTACTAGTTGTTCCAAGGGGATTCGCCAGGTGCAACTCGAAAAGTTCCCATGGGAACATAAAATCGGGATAAAATAAAAACTACTGAACTAAACTTAATGATAATTTTATGGGATAAATTAAAATCGGTTGGTAAGCGAAGGAGTTATGCGACACAAACAAACATTAAAAAAACATCCGAATTGAGAAACTCCTCCTTTTTGGAGACGGTTAAAAAGGCTCTTTACAGTTTCTTCAAGTTTAACTAGGTTGAAGAAATTATAAAACAAACGCCCTGCCTGTTAAGTTTTAATACCTGGAAAAAGATCAATGCTATACTTACTCGTAAGATGCGTGAGTCTGATCCTTTGATGATGTACAGGACCCCTGGCTGCGCCATCCCTCGTGAATGGCGTCTCGAACACAAAGCGGCGAACATTGTGCGCTCGTTCGAAGGAGCCCTCACCACCTCCCGATACCACCACACCTTCAGGAGCTGCGCGAACCCACGTCACTTGTATGTAGGCCAACTTACTATCCAACTCTTCCCGATTCACCTAGACATAATCAACAGTACATTTATTTACCGCATTTTCACTAGGGGACATTTGTTCCGCGACTCTGTCGCTCGATTCGAAATTCACGTGTCCATCGCAACATAGTAGAAACTGGCTAATGTGAACAAGGGAAACGTCGAGCGACATTGACCCACAAAGTTGCAGAGACACCAGGTGAATGTTGGGCGATATGTCTCCGCGACATGTCTCCTAGTGAAAATACGACTTAATAAAGGAAAACGATGTTTTTTTTGTTGCGAAAAATAAATAATTATTTATTTAAATTAAGATCGCTGGAACTGTCACTTTTTTTTAACGACGTTCCAATTTCAAAGTGCGGAGACATTATGGTTAGTCCTTTAAATTAAGTTTGAGTTACATTGTTAATTGACACATTGGTGCCATGGTGAATGTTATTATAGAACCATTGTTTAGATAGAATAAATCTGCCGTGACATATTTTATGGCGATGAGGTACGAGTTAGAATCGCGCAACATAGCTATTTTAAAGACAATTAGTTCAAAAGGAAAATCAAGTATTTGCCCTTTTTACGTGGTAAAATCTTCGAATCCTCCCACCCAGGGCAGGGCAGGAGGGACTGTCAGACATGTACTGAAATCCAGGGTGCCATCAATAGCCCTTTACGTTCCGGGACCAAGGTAACCCGGAAGTCCGTCATTTTGCTGACAGCTCTATGAGGCGCGCGTGAAATACGCGCCGTCAACCCGGGCATGGTCCGTGATCGGACAGCGAGTCGCCCATTACTCGCCGTCCGCATGCACGAAGTGTTTGCCCTACTCTTTCTAGGGGGCAATCTAATAATTATTTTTTAACAGTATAAATTTTAATATAGTTATATTAAAGTAACATTTAAATAGCATATCCGATTTTGAAGTTCAATAGAAATCGTTATATCGTAAAATATAATGAGAATTTAAATTTTTAAGCAAATTAATTTTGTCGTTGTCTCATAGTTAATGTTAAAGTCAATTATTGCTTAAATACTTTCGAATTAGGTTTCTTGATTGCACGTGTTAGAGATATAAACAATAATTACCATTGTAAGTCCGTTATTTACAACAGAGTAAACTTATATTTGGCTTGAATGAAACCTAATCTTTTTATGACTTATGCCCTATTCTCAATTCAAATTCCGTTCATTTGTTTTTTACGAATGCATCTGATTGGACATCTTATAAGACTCGGATAGGCAAATTGGGTGGTTAATTGGTTACAGACAAAGATCTAATCAAAGAAAGCAACCGGTACCGGCAAGGTTAATTATTTCCAGTCATCTTCATCATCTTCAGCCTATAACGTTCCCACTGCTGGGACACAGGCCTTCTCTCTGTGAGAGGGAGTGGGCCATAATCCACCATGCGGGCCTAGTGCGGGTTGGTAGATGTCACGTGTCTTCAAATTTTTGGTTCTAGGACATGCCGGTTTCCTCACGATGTTTTCCTTCACCGTTTTGAGAGCAATGGTGATGAAATAATGAAATAAATTACTCGACCTACAATTCGTAAGTCGGGACCAATACCACTGGGCCACCACTGCTCTCACCACTATTTCCAGTGTTAGTTATCAAATCAGTATTAAATTAGTCTCAACTAGGATATTTGACTCAAAAAATCTTAAAAGTCCGTCAGTTAGATTTTATCAAAAAATATTTGACGTGTTTTTTCTTTGGTTATGTAAACAAAAATTGACGCAGATTAGAACCTTTTAAAGTTGCCAATAGGTAACAAAAAAGTACAGTTTTTACTTGCGTCTGACGTCACAAGCGAGAGTGGGGCTCTTAAATTTTGATGAAGAAAAAAACGTGTCCATAATTTCTAAAACTAGCTGTCGGACTAATTAAATTTGCAATGTATTGATGATGTCAAAATGCCTATTAATGGACACTTTTAAGATCTTGGATTGATTTGGCTATTGTATTATCTCACCAGCTGTTGCCATCGGCTTCTCCCGCATGTAGCTCGAAAATGAACTCACGGGACCACAATACCGGGATAAACGGTACTCTTGTGTTATTTCGGACCTATCTCTGAGTCTTTCATCAAGATCCGCTCAGCCGCTCTTAAGCGTTGTTTTTTAAACGATGCCCCACACTAGGAATTACTCTTGTATGACACGGGATGCGTTTACATGCACAACTCGCATACACAAACAACCAGACCCGAAACAAATACGAGCAGGTCGTACAAATATTTGCTCCGGGCGGGGATTAAACCCGCGACAGTCTGCTCAGAAGTCGAACGCTCAACCACCGCGCCAACCGTGCCGTCATATTGAGTGACAAACATCCATCCATCCATTACGCCATTATTATGATTACTTAGAAGTTAGATTAATCAAAACTATACCCACCGGAGCGGAATCCATAATCATTTTAATATTTCCAGCGCCATACTTCTGCTCGTAAAAGTTCTGCAATTTCTCTGAGATTTCACTGAGTGACGTCAGCTTGGGTTCTTTGTAGATAAACTCAATGCCTTCTTCATCTTCACCAAAATGAGCTTTCCCGAAAAAGGCAACACGGTAGAATCTACCAAGTAACCGTTTTCCCGAGTTGGTAACCTCGATGACTTTGGCATACGCTTTGGTGAGGTGTTGGTAGCACGCAAGAAGAGCCTGGTAATCTTTTCTTCGTTCATAAATAGGTATTATGAGGCGGTAGAGAGGACCAAGAAGTTCATATCTTTCGGCTTTGTCTACGGCTTCTGTGCAAACCATAAGTTGGTCGAGGAAAGCTTGCTCGTTGTAATGAACGTCGGTCATGCCTGAAAAAAAGATAAGCATGTTATTTTAACGTTTAGAAGAACTCTAGTTGTTGTCAACGGCTTCGCCCGCGTTTTACTCAAACATGCTACGCGAACGTAGCACCATAAAACTTTTTCAAAAAAAAATGTAACCGCCTTCAAAAACAACCACAAAAAATGGTAAAATAACCTACAAAACTTTTCTTTCGGAAGTCGGTGACTTTATATAGTTTCATTGTGTTTTTTTTAGCCACCGACTTCCGAAAGAAAAGTTTTGTAGGTTATTTTACCATTTTTTGTGGTTGTTTTTGAAGGCGGTTACATTTTTTTTTGAAAAAGTTTTTATTTTACTCTTTTTAGTTTAAATATTTAACCACAATTCTTGTCAAATACATCATTTTCTTACAATTTGTAAGAAATCCGTAGCACCGGTAATAACATCGTTAACATCTCTTTCATTTCTTCCCTATCTCAAAAACTACTGTACCTATTTTGATGAAACTTGCAGTATTCCTTAAGTTGAACGATACCTAGTACAACATAAAAAGAATTACTTAAATCGGACTTGTAGTTCCGGAGATATGCGAACACAAACATAATTTACTAAATCAGTCGATGCCGACTCCTTACTAGAGGAGTTGTACCTTCCATCATCAGCTCATCCCCCTGAGATGATGATTATCAGATGCAAATACTTGAACAGCTTTAGAAAATATATGAAAATGGTACTATGTGCCTATAAAATTTGAAGGTTGCCCTCGATTTCCCTGGGATCCCATCATCAGATCCTGACCTGATGATTATGGGACCAATTGGAAAATATACCCTTTCAAACAAAAGAAAAATTTTCCAAATCGGTCCAGGCGTCTTCGAGAAATCGGGGAACATACATAAAAAAAAAAAAGATTCCGACGAATTGAGAACCTCCTCTTTTTTTTGAAGTCGGTTAAAAAGGTATACTATGTGTTATTTCAGACTATAACTTATCCGTAGATGAACTTATTTAGAGCCGAATTTAATTATGATTATTAGACAGCCGTTCTGATGTGATTGAGTTTCAAACATCCATCCATCCAAACAACCCAACTTTCGCATTTATATTATAAGATTAGATTTAAAAAACATTGCTTTTATTTTGATGTGTGAATCTCTTTACTTTCTAGGATATGTCCTAGTGATATTTTGATTTTATCGAGGCTACGAAAATTATGCAATAGTCGAAATATGATTGTGATTATATCATACTACTAGAGTACCAATACTATAAAGCTGTAGAGTTTGTTTGCTCGTTTGGTTTAACGAGCTAATCTCAGGAATTATTGGTTCGAATTGAAAAAATATTTTTGTGTTGGATAGTCCATTTATCGAGGAAGGCTATAGCATATAATAACATAAAACATCACGCTACTATCATTAAGGGTAAAACCACGGGGAATCACACTATAAATACCTCTCTTTTTACACAACTGAGGTTATACAGCAAAATAAATCATACTCGAAGCAAAACTAAACAGATGAATGTTGTATTAAGATTAAATTCGCCATGGAATAAATTGAAATGGGACATTACAAATGAAAACATTAATTTGTAATGTGAATTCTGATTTATGCTTTTCTTTGAAAGGATCAGGTGGACTATTTGCTTATGGCTTATATTTTCCGTGGTAGAAATTATAGTAGTTTTTTTTCTACCACGTTATAGGCGACTGTTAAGTACAAATTTGACTAAAATTTTGTGTTTTTAAGTCGTTCAGCTTTTGGACATCACTGCCGATCGTGGAGGAAAACATCTTGAGGAAACCTGGTCTATAAAAAACAGTGCCTATGTTTAATAAGATACTAACAACTCTAATTTAGATTTTTTTACTCGAATTTAAAATTGGAATTATAAGTTTTATTTTTTATAATTACAATTGAAAGAGGTTCTAATGGTAGGTGTTGGTGTGTTTATAATAAATGAATAAGATGAAAATTCTCCTCTCCAAATTTATTATTATTCCATTTATTGTAGGCATCAATGGCCCATATAAAATACAATACAAAAATAAAAATTAAATAAAAACAATATACTAATACATAAAACATGACAATAACTTAAAACTACGGCACACGAAGTGACGGTGTCGTGTTTAGAGATGTGCCTGATGGCAATATTCCCACTGCCGGCAATATTCCCAATATTGCCACTGCCGGTATTGCCAAAGTTGCCAGTCAAATAACACCAGTATATTTTATTATTACTGCAGGTGCAGTTTATATTACTGTAGATAATACGTTGCGGCATTAAGTCCGCCTTATAAAAACTACTAAGTTAACTACTCTAAACGGTGATTTACTGATTATGTAAAAATTACCGAAACAAATGCATTAAAAAACTTTTTTTTAAAAAAATGTGACCGCCTTCAAAAACAACCACAAAAAAAGGGTAAAATAACCTACAAAACTTTTCTTTCGGAAGTCGGTGACTTTTTTTATTAATTTCATTGTCTCTTTTGCCACCGACTTCCGAAAGAAAAGTTTTGTAGGTTATTTTACCCTTTTTTTGTGGTTGTTTTTGAAGGCGGTCACATTTTTTTAAAAAAAAGTTTTTATTTTACTCTTTTTAGTTTAAATATTCAACCAAAATTCTTGTCAAATACATCATTTTCTTACATGTGCACTAGAATTTTGTAATCCGTAGCACCGCTAATAACATCATTAACATCTCTTTAATTCATTCCCTATCTCAAAAACTACTGAACCGATTTTGATGAAATTTGCAGTATTTCCTAAGTTGAACGATACCTAGTACAACAAAAAAAGAATTACTTAAATCGGACTTGTAGTTCCGGAGATATGCGAACACAAACATAGTTTTCTTACTTGAGGAGTTGTACCTTCCATCATCAGCTCAGGTACATGAGATGATGATTTCCATACGCAAATACTTGAATTACTTCATAAGATTTGCGAAAAACTATGTGTCAGCCAATAAAATTTGAGGGTTGCCCTCGATTTCTCCAAGATCCAATCATCAGATTCTGAAATGGTGACAATGGGACCACACGGGAAGCACCAGCTTTCGAATAAAAAAAGAATCATGAAAATCGGTTCACCCAGTCGCAAGTAATGAGGTAACAAACATAAAAAAAAAAAAAAAAAAAAAAAAATACAGTCGAATTGATAACCTCCTCCTTTTTTTGAAGTCGGTTAAAAATAATGTTATTTTTGTTGATTATTTGTAGTTTTGACAGAGATTTATACTTCCATATTATATAGGTACTTATACTCGTTGTTTTTGCTATGTGATTTTGCATGAAAAACTAGTAGCCCACTCAACGAACAGTTATAGAGGGAAATTCTTGGAACACGATTTTGGACTACGTTACTTTGTTTGAACTAGTTAGGAGGTGAATATAATTATCAAAAGTCCCTGCCACTAGCCCTTGAGCTGTGGGGGAGGGGGGTTTAAAGGTTCCATTTTTTGATTTTTCACTTATAACTCGGAAACCATGCCTCCTAGCGGCATGGTTTGTATGAATAAAACAAAGGCTGAATAAATTTCCTATAAGTTTTATTTAGTAACCATTTCGATATCTTGTATAGTTTTCAAAAAACCATATTTACCTTTTTGCATTCGGAAAGTCTTATTTAATATTGCCATAAATCCAGAAAGCAGCAGCAGTCTTTTCAGGCTCTCCCTGTAGTACCTACTCCTCCGTGTGTTTTTTTGGGCAACTCACACTTAACCAAAAATTAATACCTACCTATACGAAAATTGTTTACAACAAAAAAGAACTAAAGTTTCCAAAGATAGTTTTTCTGCACCTCTTATGGGTGCGGATTTCCTCCTACATAGTACAGTCCTACCTAGTCTGTAAGTACCTAGTATAATTTAAAATGAGTTTCTAAGCTAATTTTTACTGCTCCCTCGGTGGGGGAAGACAAGACATATCAAGCTTGATGGTGGTCACCGAATTTAAGAACTACTTATACCGTGGGCCTCCAGATAAAGATCTGGAGGCCCATATCACCTCAAGATGCAGCATGCTGGCTCTGTTCATCGCAGGTGGTGAAGGGAGGGTCTGAATCAACTGCTACTGCTTTCTGGATCTATGGCGATATCAAATACAACTTTCCAAATGCGCGAAACTAAAAATCTTTTTTCCCCTAAATTACAGACTTTCAAAAGCGGATACCTCGAAAACTATGAAAACTCGAAAACTTACAAGATATTGAAATGCTTACTGAGTAAAACTTACGGAGAATTGATTTAGTTTTTTATTTTGTTCACACACGCTGTGCTGCTAGAACACATGGTTTTCCGAGATGTAAGCGAAAAACCAAAAAATGGTACCTTCAACCCCCTCCCAGAGCTCATGGTTTTGATATGTTCACCTCCTAACTAGTCCAAACAAAGTTACGTAGTAAAAAATGTGTTTCTAGAATTTCCCTCTATGCTTTGAGCATTCGTTGACTAGATTAAACTACAACATTAAAATAAATTATTCGAATTTATGCCTTTTTATTCAATATTTATTCAATATACAATGATGATCAATGATCGTCAATTCTTATCTTAAAATGTATGTGTAATTTCTTATATTCACAGTCGTGTGCGGCAACAATGGGCAATATTGCCGGTAAAATACCGGGAATATTGCCAAAATTGCCGGCAATTTTGGCAATTTTACAAAAAAAAGAGAGAGAGCAGTGGTGGCCCAGTGGTATCGGTCCCGACTTACAAGTTGTAGGTCGTGGGTTCGAACCCCGCCAGGCGCATTACTTTGTGTAATTTGTTTCATCACCACTGCTCTCAAAACGGTGAAGGAAAACATCGTGAGGAAACCGGCATGTCCTAGAAACAAAAATTCGAATACATGTGACATCTGCCAACCCGCACTGGGCCCGCGTGGTGGATTATGGCCCACTCCCTCTCACAAGAGAGGAGGCCTGTGTCCCAGCAGTGGGAACATTATAGGCTGATGATGATGATGATGACAATTTTTTTTTTTTGTTTTGTATAATGTAGACCATGGTCTGTAAATGCTAATTTTAAGTGTGTTACATAGTTTTCGCACTCACTTTGACTTAAAATTAAGCAATATTCCCAAATATTTCCACTCCCGGCAATATTCCCAAATATTTCCACTCCCGGCAATATTTCCACCTATATTCCCACCTTGGGCAATATTGCCGGCAACGGCACATCTCTAGTCGTGTTACACTGCGCGGTGTCGCGTAGCCTGCCGCGAAAACGTCGGTAGACTACACCTTTCGGCCAAAACTCCGCCTTGAGGGACGTGTCGAGATGCTGTGTTGGGACCCGCACCACAAATGAGTTGAAGCTGGTAATATTACGCGGCTCCAACTTCACGACCCTCAAGGCCCAGTTGGTCTTCACTTTCACATACTCCACGATCTCCTCAACCTTCGTGGAGTGATGTAATCGGGACACATATGCAACGCAACGTCGCACTATGGAAAATATAGGTCGGTATCGGATCAAAAATCTGTAACTTCATGAATTTTTGTCGTATCGTGATGAAATTTGGCACAAATATGCAGTAAGGTTTGGAGATTCGAATGATGTGTAGTTTATAGTGATTTTTTGTATATCTATTTCGTTTTTTTGCATAGAATGAAAGAAATGGGAAAAAATCACGAATAAAATAGTTTAAAAAATTATTTCAAGTGGAATACAAGTTTATAATGACTAAAAAGATTAAACCATGGTTAATTACAACAAGTAAAGTAAACAAAATATAATATTATATGAAAAAAAAATATTTAATTAAAATCATACTACTAATAGGTACATACTATACTCTGGCTTCAGGAAATTATGTAGCTAGGTACAAATATAAGTAATAAATAAATATAAATATTATTTTTAACTTAAATACAACTTCAGGATCAGGGTCAGTAAATGTGGGTTCACTTTCAAGTGACACGTCTATAAGACTTAGTGCCTCTTCTTCAAGTTCTTTCACATTTCTTACGTACGGTTTTCTCAAACTTGTTATAAATGGATCTGACGTGTATAAAAGCGTTTTAAAGACATCTTCATTTGTAGCTGATCGGGAACATTTTCTTGCACGATGAAGTCTTTGTTTCTTTAGTCTTTGTTGCGAGACTCTTATGCGTCTTCCGATAGCTGTCCAATGGGAAGCAGCCACATTTTCCAGGGTCGATCATCGAATGATGATCTTCCTTCTGGAATCAGAAGGAAGAACTTGCAAGATAATGTATAGGCGTTTAATCAATGCCTCATCTACACCTGTTATTTCCGATGAGCAAGTGCTTTTATAGAAGAATCTTCGTGCGGTATTGCCATCGTTCGTATTCCCGCTAACTTGCCGAGGTTTGTCGACGATTAATCCCAACTCCTCCCTGAAACGCTTTTGAACAAGTTCTTTCTTTCCTTTTTTTATTAATCTCTTATTTTTTTCAGTTGAAGCAGACCAATCATTTCCATGCAGCGAATCCAGGCATGTAAGGTGGACAATCCGTATTGGTTGGCGTGTTCGTTTTCAGGTCTGGCAGTTACTTTCGATAGGTCATTCATTAGCCGTGGAGTAGCCCCACATATCGTGCATGTGGAACCAGATGGAGTATCTGTAAGGACCTGAGCCACCTTTCCATCGATCATCGTTAGAAATAGTTCATGCTTCACATTTACTACAACACCATCTTTGTTTACAAGTGATGCTTGTGCAGCCCTAATTTGTTTTTTTAATATCATCGACAACTGCCTTGGTTTTTTCTGGAGTTTCCTTACAAAACTCAATAGAAATAGGTCTGCAAAAACAAACAGTTGAAGGTACCGGATTTTGCCAAACAACGGAGCCCGATTGCACATCAACTAATCTGATGGGAACTAATGAAGTGATGAACAAACGTTCCACTTACTTGAGATACCTATCTAATATCTTTTGAGTGTCAGTGGTTCTTAATTCTTCGACAAGATGAGCTTCTGTGTACTCACGTAAAGCCCGTAGTCCGTAAACCGCAAAAAATACAAATTTTCAGGTTCTCACTTTTACCAGTGTTTTTCTCATATCTTCTAAAACCGCAAATTTCCGCAGCTGATTTTTTTTGCATTCTATTTATGAATAGTTAGACTACTATTTAACACAAAAAGTAGCGCGTGGGCAAACGTGGGTAACACTGAAAACCTTCGACGAAAAAAAATATAAGTGAAAAATAAGGTATGTCACTTTTTAAGTAATTACTGAAATATTTTTATTTACTTTTAAAATCCTTAAGCTATATCGCAAAGAGCATAAAATAACCTTTCTAAAAATGTATAATACTGTATATCTGTACCAAGTATTTTTTTCACAATATGGCATTGAAACATGTATACGCAAAGACTTGAGTATGGCACTTCTGTCTTCTATATATTTCTATCTATGAAAAAAAATATAATTTCGCGTATTAAGTGAAAAAATCCTAATGAATATTATAATTTGACTTTTATAGAACCTAATAAAATAGCCACATTAGCCAAATTATGATATTCGTAAAAAGCATTTTTGATATGCGCTTGTTCTACCATTTTCCATAGTGCGTCGTGGGTATCGCTGGACGTAGCAGCATATTTGGTCCTGTCAGTCCAGTACCGCATTGATTGCGACTAGTAGGCTTCTTCTTCTTCTTCTGAACTTTGATGAAACCATCCTCATCACACTCTTGCTTCGCTGAACAGGGCTGTGTCGGATTCCTCGGAAGGATTTCATGGCGACGGTTATATGATTTGATTTATGTTAGAGGTATAGGAGGATTTTGTTCATCATTGGGAAGTAACAGGTTAGTATTTATTCACATGCAAGAATTGCTAAAGGATCATTTCCTTTTTTTACCCCTAGTTATGGAATCAGGCGTTATTTTGCAAAAATCCATGACATTAAATATTGTAAATAAATATGTAGGTACTTAGTAATTCCGCAAGGCAAAAAATGCAGGCTAGGATGCAGTAACACCCTCCTGCTTTCATGCACGTACAGGATGCAGTAAGACCGTATCTTTTACCCGACTATGGTAGGGTTATTCTATTTTGTTCAGCGGGGCAAGTGTCTATCCAAAGTTTTGACCAATTTAGCATAAACGTGTTGTGGATCAGGGAGAAAAGGCGGCCAGTGGCGACACAACAATGAAATGTGTCTTAAAAGGAAAACCATGACATCTTCAAGAGAATAGATATCAAGGTAAAATAGTTTAACCATCGAGGATAATTCATTACTCAAACGAGAATTAATTTACGTAAAACAGCTGTTTAATAATGTCATTATGACTATTGTTTTGCAGACCCTTAAGTATTATTTTATTTTATATTTATTGCGTCGACATTGAAGGCCAGGATCAAAATACTAAAAGATTAAAGCTAAATTACTCAAAACATATTTTAGTTTTTTTTTTTACTTTGATTTTCGAATCCATTGAGATACTAACGATCTACCCATAACAACCACAAAAAAAAAATTCAATATTTAAAGACTTTATACAAAGGCGGAAAAAAGGTTTTATTTTATTTTCAAAAGCAAGCCACTTTGAAAATCATTTGAATGCAAAGCAAAACATTTAAAAATATAATATTTTCCCTACCTTAGGTATGATTAAATTACGATTTATAGGTATTGATTAACTATTGTGTCTGTATCAACAGACAATGAACCTGTAAGTGTACTTTCCCTCGACCATCTCTTTTTCCTTTATAGATCAAACTTCATACAATGTGATATCAATTATGTAGTATAGAAAGAGATATGAAAAAGAAAAATACCGCTAGTTATTTTTGTAAATCTTAAAATGGAATAAAAAACGCCATTTTAAATAAATCATAATAAGAGTTGCGATAAATTTAAAAAAATGGAATTTTCTACTCTATTGTTCTTGCTTTCATATTTAGACCCCCAGGTGCAGCTGTTGACACCAATCAGTTAAAGTACAAAACAACGTTTTGTAATACGGTCTCGTCCCATTTACCCGCGGTTGGAGTTTTCTTCTCCCCTATAAATATAACGACTAGGTAGGTCTTACTGCTCCCTTTTCTATCAAATAATTCCTTCTACAATCCATATTTTTTCTTCCAACTCCGTAGTTTTACACACCTTCAACATTTTGGCAATGAATTTTTGGTATATACAAACCTCGAATTTGTGTACAAAACTAAATATTTGAGACTAGGAAATAATCATATTTACTATCTTTTGTTTTATGGATCTACTAACGTTAGTAATTATCTTGACACAGATACGTGAACGCTGGGTAGGAACAACTCTGTAAAAGATACGAAAACCACCATGAATGAAAACCATGACCCTGAAAACCCTACGTACTTCAAAACAACAACTCTGTTCCGTCTTCATTTTCCGTGTTTCATTTTATTGGCTACAATTAGGCACGTGCATTGATTTTCAAATTGATATATTTTAGAACCTCACACGACAGACTCGCAAAGGTGCAATTTTCGGTATTAATAGCAACATCTCACGACAGATTACGTTGTAAGAGATTCGCACAGCTATTGAAGCGATGCTGTCCGCCGGCCCTCTTGAACTACTATTCTATGTATCTCTATATAAATGGAGCAGAGGCTCTGCGTATTGCAGTCGAAAACGGTTCGCGAACGCGCGTACGTACCGCCGATAAGAGACCGCTCTGTCGGTTCGGCGGGAAATTAGAATTTTAAAATGGGGCTGGTGTTTGTGATGGTTGTACTGGTGGCGGCAGTGTGCGGGAAAGAGTCCCCGGGCCGCGTGGTGGAGCCCCGAAGGATTGACTCCGCAGACAATGGCCTGGCTGACACAGAGCTGGTCGCCGCATTTGTGGTACGTCTGATGAGTTGTTATTGACCCGGTCACGACCGGTTAGCGTGCCAGCTTCCTACATGGATCGCAGGTCATTTATTTAATCACGAATAGTGGTCAATCCATGTTATCAAACGAGAGCAGCTAACCGGTTTAATGATATGGTGGCGAAAATTAGCAATTTAGTTCTTAATCCATCATATTTTGGAGAACGATGTACAAACTTAATAATCTACATTCTACACCTTTGAAATTATGTCTTTGAGAAACTAAGATATATTCTAAATCAATAACAGATTATGATTGACATCAACAAATTGTTTTGACAGGTATTCCGCCACGGCGACCGCACTCCTGACCAAGAGGAGTTGGCTCTTTATCCATCTGAACAAAAACTTACAGACGAACTTTTCTTCCCGTATGGGAAGAAAGCCCTGACAAACGTAAGTTTATAGCATGTTTTTGTATTTAAAAAAATGGTGGAAATTGCCACAAAAATCCAACAGTATCGAGAATGTTATCATTAAAAGATATAAGGACTCCAGAGAAAGGCAGGATAATGGTATACACCAACTTGTACTAGAAAAGAAGAAAAATAAGCTTTTTGAATGGGTTGTAGGAGTCACAGATCCAAACAATGACTGTCAGATTAAAAAACTTAGCTGGCATAATAGGACTTTAATATCAGTTACTAGGAAATAAATGATAGCATTTAAATGTTACAGTATCACACGTGTGCCTTTCGCCCAGGAATTACACATTAATCGAAAACTGGTTACTAATAAATTCACAAACCGTGACTTTGATAAACTGAATACCAGTAAAATGGATATAAATGTAATAATACCTTTATTTAGAAAGAACGAAAGTACGAACAAAATAATATAAAATATTGATAAATAATAGTTATGAAAATAGTATACCTCCATGCCATGGGTATGTTATTGCCATTTTCCCAATAATGAAAGTTTTTTAAGAACTGTCTTTTCACCAGTGAAAAACAGTAAATGAATTTTAATATTACATAATACATAGTGAGTTATAGGCATCAGCTTGATATCAAATCTGAAAATCTATAATGTATTTAGCTACGGTCTTGGTATATGTAAACATTAGAATAAGAAGTGAGTAAGTACTACATAATATTTCAAGATTGTTCATGCATCTACAGAAAAACTGTTTTAAAATTACTTTAATATTTGGTTCTAAAACTATATTGCGAATCGATGAAAAAAAAGGAGGTTCACAATTTTACCAGCAGTTCATTTTTTTTCATAAAGGCCACGTTTAATTTTTACAGAGTAGTCAAATCTTTTTTGTAACTTATTTGGACAGGATATTAAAGCTGGTGGTATCACTTAAATATGGCAGTGTAAAATAAATTCGTACTCTAGAGGTAGAAAAATAGGGGTGGATTTTAAGAAGTAGTTAAATACACTACTAATTAAAATGCCATACATTTTTAACACATTTCTTGGCAGTAGGATAAAAAATAGCATTTCAACTACTATAGTTTACTTCACTACTGATTTAACATCTGGCAAGATGTGTAGTACAGTAATTTGGACAGTTACTTGCATCCTAACACACCGGAAAAGCAGAGATAAAGGGACCCCAACACGCAATGAAAATAAATAGTGTGCACTGCAATTAAATTAACACAAAGACTGAAGTTTCATTTATTGATATCTAGATTTTATGATAAGGTCTATCAGCCACCTTATCAGTTATCGTAAAAATACGCAAACACCACGTGTAGTGCATGCGTAAATAACTTTTTTTAATTTTTGTCATATGTCAACAGAAAGGCAAACAACGAAGTTACTTCGTAGGCAAATATCTGAGAGAGCTATATGATGGTTTCATCAATAAGTTGTATTTGCCTGATGAGATTACAATTCGAACTACTGACTACGCCAGGACTAAGATGACTGCGTTGACTGCCTTGTCAGCTTTGTATCCACCTCAGCCGGCCCAGAAGTGGAACCCTAATCTAGATTGGCAGCCCATTCCATATAACACACCGCCATTCGATGAGGATGATGTAAGTACAAAAAAGTGAAGACTTATTCAAAAATTTATAGATTTATCTCTGTATATTGATTTGTGACTGTTAGACAAGCAAAATATTTTTTGCAAATATTCAAATTTTTTGTTCCAACATAAAAAATACTATCAAAATATTACCTATATCAAAATCTTTATTATTTTGTCTTCTATCATTTGTTTTACTGCCACAGATTAAGCAAAAAAACCTGAAATATTTCTTAAGGGGCTAAGTCAGTACTTATACGGTTTTTATATTTTACTTTCTGTCGTACATGACTGGACTACAGATCTTACAACTTGGAATACAGTTATTAACTATATGATCTAAATTCTCACAAAGTTGAAAACACGATTCAATTAAATTTTCTCGATACAAAAAAAATGCAAAGTTCAGTCTATGTTTTTTATTTTTTGGACTTTGCGGCGTAACTACTATGAGTTATTGAAAGGATGTTGTTTTAAATTGTAGAAAATACTAGTATCTAAATTCTGTAAAGACAGTTTTTCAATTAATAACAATTTTAATTCATAAAAAGGCGTCAATATGTTTGGGCACATACGCCATTTTATTCTGAGCACACATTCACTATCGTCCTCTCATCTTTTGCCTTTTAAAAGTAGTGTCATCACTTTCGTTCCTTGACACATCAGTCAGCCAGCGTGGCTCTTACAGGCTAGACCTGTGACACTTTTTTTCAGATCGCGGCTGTCAGATTTTCGTAATAATAAAATTGGAAATGTATAAAAAGATCGAGAAAATAAAAACGAATGATACGTAGGCTTATAGATTATTCAAAACTATGTTTCGATGTGTTCAATGGGACGTGATTAAACGGACATGACTGTAAATAAGTCACGTAAACTTTCATTTTTCAATAACACTTTATTTTCATTAATAAATGAAGTATTAAAATAAACTAAACATACTGAATATCATCGCAGGAAATTCCTGACGACCCCTACAGAGCAAACAAGGGAAATGTTTAGAATACGTATGATACTATACATTACGAATTCTTCCTATCAATATAATAAATTACTCACAGTGATAATTATATCAATGCTATCGTGATATCGTACTATTGTTGTCGGATGGTTCCTCTGTGTCCATCCTCCTTCCATCTAATCTTTATGCATCCAAATACCATTTCACATGAACTAATGATAAATGCACTGATTTGCAGTCAACAATTTGAGACAATATGTAACTGAAAACAACTTCTAATCGTATCAAACTGCGATATAGGATAAGAAACACTTCACTCTTATTATTATTTATTTAGTTTCGTCACAGATTTATAACAATTTCGAAGAAACAGGATTAAAATAAATTAAATGAAAACTGGTATTGTCAAAATTTTGAATACTTCAAAATTACATGTCAACTACATATAAGGCATAGCACCCACCACCCTGTTAAATATCGCCTATAGTATAATGCTGCGACTGCGATGAAAAATTTGTGGTCATTGCTGTCTCACCGCGTGTTCGGTACAAGTTGCTCTCGCACTAGTAATTGCTTTGGAGCCAAAAAAAAATGATTAGCACTGGGCTCATTCTTTTGGAGCCGATAGATATCTCTCAAAGGTTTCATTTATCAGAAAAGTGATATTAAGACCTTGTCCCAAAAAAAATTGATAGGATATTATAGAATGAAGATTCAATTATAAAGAAGTTACAGACAATAAAATTGTTGTACTACAATAATCTGTGTACCTGTACCTCATAATATACGAGTAAAAACTATTACGTCCCTTTTACGCGGCGCTAGTGTCTGTCATTATAACAAAATGCATCACACGCAACTAGCTTTCTGAACGGACGTTAATAAAAGAAGCGTGTGTTTGGGCTTTTTTTAGTGTGGTAAAATAATCAAATGAGTCCTCCTACCCAGGGCAGGGCGGGTATATACTAAAATCTACGATGTCTTTCAATAGACCTTTACGTTCTGGGGTCACGGTATTCGTTAGTCCCGGGACCCTGGTAGGCCCTCTAAGGGGGAGCGACGTCATTATGCTCACATGCCTTTGCCCGTGCGCGCATGTGTTTGGGGCTTTAGATAATTGGGAATTGTCACTTTCGCAAAGTTTGCCAATTTTATTAATTTTCTACCAAATAGTAGTTTTTTTCGTTATCTCGGGACGTCAAAATCTGTGTCCAAGTGTTATAAAATAAATTTAAGACTGTGAATGATGAAAATATTTACAAAATATTTATCCACATCAATAAGTATTTCTATCATTTTGTTTTAGTAAATGTTTCAATATCTTTATATCAAAATATTTCTACTAGAGTAATACATGTATTTTGCGTAAAGGGAACACTAATTTATGAAATGTCGAAGTTGACGAAATGAAATATATAAAACTTTGGATTGCGTTAATTTCGCGATACTGGCGCCTACTGGTGGCGGTGCGTGGCAACTTTTCCGACTCATCAAACGATGCTTTCGCTTTGCCATACGCCGTTAATTACTCATTAGATACTCAGTTAACGATTTCATAACTTTACAACCGGTTACTAAATAAAAATTATTTAAATCTTCTTTACGAACATAACTTATTTTGGCGATAAATGCGAAAACAAGTCACGAAAAGTAGTTTAAAAAACTGACTGTAAAAAAACTTGACATTCCCTAAATTAAGAGATAAATAATATGTATAATTATTAAAGCAATCACCACAGTAACATGTTGAATATTGAGAATTTAAATATTGACTAAACTTGAAAATTATACAAATTGACGTCGATAGAAGCTAATTACTATTTTAAAAAAATCTTTAACAAACTTGTTTTATTGTTAGTTTCTCAGTTATTTTATGTTTTTCAGCTTCTCTATTGGTACAACTGCCCTAGATACCTATGGTTGAGAGACAAAACATACGAGCTGCCCGAAGTTAAGAAATGGATAGAGCCATATCAAGACCTATTCAAGTACCTCAGTGAAAAGACGGGGACTAATATAACTAAAACTGAAGATGTCTTCTTTTTAGACAATTTGTTCCAAACATTGGTAAGTTTAAAAATAAAAACCTTGGAAATTAATTAAGTTATTGGGGTATTGCAAACATACTCGTAGTTACCATGAATTAGGAACATGATTCGTATTTTTATAATTTTTTCGCCGGTTTATCAAAGGAAATGTAACTGTTCCATACATTTCACTGTGCACTGTATACTAATAATATATAATAATCGAGCTTTATATATTATAATATTATAAAGATGTGCAATTTGTTTGTTCGTTGAAAGTTTGTATGTAAAGGGTAATCTTCAAAACAAATGCTTCAAATTAATTTTTTTTTCTGGTGGTAAAGTTTTTTAAGAAGGTTATAGGCTATGTAACATCACGCTAACACTCTTAGAAGCCGAGCAAAAAGGCAGAAAGAATGTTAAAGGAAAACAAAGTAATAACTTGGGCTGTCAATGTTGAGCCGGGTTGAGTAGGAGGCCTGAATTTCACTCGACAGAAATATTTCATCAGGTGTACAGGGTTATATGTAAATCATTAACAACCTTTCATGGACTGAAAGTACTCATGGTTATAAACAACTTTTACTATGAAAACAACCCTGAAAGATAAAAAAAACAGGTGTTTCGTACATTTTATCATTGGAAATGAAAAAAAAAAACATTTTGTATGAACCTCCTGATTATTTTTTCTTCTTAATGTTTTACAAATAACCCTGTATGACTAATTCATTCAACAAGTCTTGTAGGCCTAGGATTTTCCTGAATTCATGGTAACGCCCAATATTTCTTACACTTTCTTATGCTAGCTAAGCTAAAATTGATTCATATTTACAGAATAATGTCGGTGTAGAAACGCCAGAATGGGCGCAAGAAGTAATGCCAAAAATAAAAGACGTCACGAAAATTGAATACGCTGTAGAATTTTATAACGCAGAATTAATCCAATTGGCAGCAGGTAATTTTTTTTTTCTTTTAATATTAGAATACACTTGTGTCTTAAATTCAATTTTAATTATTTCTAATACTAAAACTACTAAGCAACCACGATAACAATGAAATTGTGATGTCCTTCCTAACTTAAATAAACAGTAATCACAATCATGAAAAATTAACACGAAAAAACAATAGTACATAAATATAATCGAAAAACAATTAGCAGAAAGCATTTTTTTGTTAAATGTTATTTATTTTTTGACAGTTGTCAAATTAAGTCATTGCCGTTTTTACTCATATCGAGGTTGCATAGTTTTTTCGTTAAATGCTATTAAAAATAATAATTTAATTTGTGGCATGACTCACGCTTAATTTCTTTTCAGGTGTTTTAATGAAATCGATAGCCAATATAACGGCCTGTGCCATTCAGAATCAAACCGTTCCTATAGAGCCGAAATTATACCTGTACTCGGCTCACGAGAACAATGTGGCTGCTTTGATGGCTGCAGCCAGGGTTTATGAAGCCCACCAGCCTAACTACGGGTCTACATTCTCGTTAGAACTTAGGAGAAATAATGTGACACAAGAATATGGTATCACGGTGAGTAGATAAGAAATTCTTTCTGATTTTATCCCCGTATATGATTACTTCCCAGAATTTGATCCTTCTTGTCATTATTTTACTGCAGCAACAAATGTATTAGCTACACTATCGAATAGTGTAATAACACAGGCTGTGATTTTTTTTTCCTTAATCAGCGGGTCGATTCCTGGCCAGGGTTATTATTATTTTTTAATTCCAATGATGCAGTTTTAGTTTTCATCAAAATCGGCCTCGAGACTCCTTTCAGGTTTTAGATACTACCTCATACTTTCGGATATAGCCATCCACGCCTAGTTGAAATTTACCCTGTATACTTCTTGTCTTATGGGAGAAAGGAAAAACATTTGTAAAGTTTCTGGTTTTCCTTCAAGTCTTTCTTGGGGTGTAAAACCATCCAATCAGTCCTGACTTCCTGGGTAGAAAAGTAGGGACTGTCAGACTTGTTCTGACTGAAAAATCATCCTGTTCCTTCGATTGATTTTTGTGCTCCAGGACCGTGGTACCCTGATTAGATTCCCGCGATTACATTCTTCAAGTATTTCGTAGCTCAATGTTTTAAAAAGACATGATTTGTATCTTTGTATGTTAAGGTCATTTGCAGGAAAATAAAGTGATTTATTTTTCAACAGCTATAATTTTCTGTTTTATTGTTATTTTAATAGTTACCGGTTTGCTCAACTTTACTGTTGTCGTCAATACCTTCATTCATCACGATAAACAAAACTGTCAATTTGTATGTTATGGCAATCTGAATTAGTACCTTTGAGAACATTTTAAAACATAGGATAATTTGCATACCTACTTACTTAAACGATCGATGAGACATACGTGCTTTTGATTACGTGTACCTTGTTTAACGCCCAAAATAATTATTGTCATCATCATCATCAGCCTATAATGTTCCCACTGCTGGGACACAGGCCTCCTCTCTGTGAGAGGGAGTGGGCCATAATCCACCACGCGGGCCCAGTGCGGGTTGGTAGATGTAACATGTCTTCGAATTTTTGGTTCTAGGACATGCCGGTTTCCTCACGATGTTTTCCTTCACCGGTTTGAGAGCAGTGGTGATGAAATAAATTAGACAAAGTAATGTGCCTGTCGGGGTACGAACCCACGACCTACAACTCGTCAGACGGGACCGATGCCACTGGGCCACCACTGCTTATTATAAATAATTATTGTATCTCAATTCAATTCCTGATCCGAGTTCTATTGAGAGATTGGCAAATTCGGTCGTGATACAGATTGAGATCAAGATTGCGACGTAAATACATTTCATAATTCATTTTCATTTAATGTCGAATCCCATTATTAGTTATTATTACTTGATCTCAATTTTTTATCATGAAAAAATATGAAATATTATTTTATGTTTAACGTAATTGTCTTTCTATTCTTAATGTAAAATTTGAATTACAACTTTATATTAATTAGTAGTGACCGACCGAAATTTCGGTTTCGGTTTCGGTTTCGGCCGGTTTCGGCCAAAATATCTAGTTTCGGCCTTAGTTTCGGTTTCGGCCAAAATATAGCCGAAACTTTCGGCCCCGCCGAAACTCAAGTGTTCCTGCATTTTCGTGCGTCCGTCGTTCGGTAAAATTCGTAGCTAACACGTACTTGCTCGCCGGCGGGGCCCCGGCTCAGTTTGCCACCGTCCGTTTAATCGTGAGACGAGGTTATGTTTTTGAGTTTACTGCCAAGAGTACCTAAGTCTTGTATATTCATGTCATAATAAAAAATATTTGTTACGTAGTTAATGATTAAAAACTTATCAATCGTCAAGGCGATTAGAATTAGGATTAGGCAGTATTCGAAACATAATTAAGTTAACGGTTTCTTTTTTGAAATAATGCAATTTTTTTAGTCTAATGTCTCAGTTATTTCGTATTGCTAAATTATTAAAGTGCGATTGTTGAGACTTCAAATCTAGTGAAACATTGGAAACAATGATTTTTTATAATTTCGAATAGATTATGGACTCAGTAGAAGTTAAATAACATAGAAAAATAGCAATTCTTAAGATCATCTATCTATCTATATATCCATAAGTTTGCCGTATTTCATTATTACCCACAATTTGATCCTTACTATTAACACTATCAAATGGTGTAATAATACAGGTTGTGATTTTTTTTTTTCAAAATTAGCGGGTTCGATTTTTGGCCAGGATTATTGATTTTTCTAAAATCCAATGATACAGTTTTAGTTTTCGGCAAAATCGGTCTCGAGACTCTATTCAACGTTTTTCGATATTCCTCATAGTTAAAAATATAGCCGTCCACGCCCAGTTGAAAAATTCGCTCTGTGTATTTGACACTTATCTTGTGTCAATAAATGTAAAAAAAAAAATCAAAAAAAAAATCAGAAAAAAATCGAAATGTTAAAAGTTTTTAAAAGTTTCGGTTTCGGTTTCGGTTTCGGCCGAAACTGAGAGCAAGGCCGAAGGTTCGGTTTCGGTTTCGGTTTCGGCTGAAAAATCAGTTTCGGTCGGACACTATTAATTAGTGCATGTGGTGTTGGCCTGTAAGGAATTGTTGCACTTATGAATGTTAAATCACTGGTATATGTATGTTTTTGTGTAAACAATTGTTGGCTAACCTAAATAAATGAATAAATAGATAATAATCTTGATTAGGTGATTGTGCATGTAGGGTTTATATCGAATAGTTGTCAATAAGAATTTTTCTATTGAACTTTTTCTTTTTCACTTTTGCGTGGTTACCATCATCATTTATCAAAAGTAGTTATGACATGATAATGCAAGACACTCGAATATATTTATGCAAGTTAGCATGTGTATCTTAGCTTAACATGCCAATTGTATGCATCGCCTTATTAAAGCCAATATTTACCTATCATTGTATTTTACAAACATTATTTAAGAGATTTAAGCAGATATCAGCCACGTTAGATAACAATGATCAAGGTGTTACTGACATTACAAATAGCAAGCACACTTGGATGTCGGAAAAGTCATTACAAAAATAACATTTATTTTGCTAAGCGTTTATTTACCGCGAGATTGAAGTCTTCAAAATAGATTTTTTTTACTGCGTCTAGGTCTTTGACTGCTGTATGAAAGGCATTTTTTTAATTGCAGATAGTTTAGTAAACAGACAAGTCATGATTTTTTTTTGTGGCAACATTAACGTGACGATTTCAAGGTTAGGGGACCGGGCGTTAACCTAAAATTAAAAAAAAAAGTGTTGTTGCATTTCTTTTTTTGCTTTCCAGGCTGTGTACGCCCGAGATGCCGGTGGCCCCGGTGAGATTCTACCAATCAACGGCTGCGGAGCACAACTCGTCTGCCCATACAAAAAGTTTTGTAGTCTAATACAAGACGTGATCTGGTCAAAAGAAGAAATGGATGAACAATGCAAAAACCTAAAGCCATTATAGCACTTATTTATTAAATAGATACTAGTTGACACGAATAAAGTGGCTGTGATTTTTATTTAATTTGTTTTATTTACAATCGGCGTAATTGTATTGACCTGATGTATGAATTAGGGTGAGGCGAAAGGAGTATGTAAGGATCATACTTAGCAGGTGGTGCTCTATGGTTTCTGCCTACCTCTATAGGCAAAAGGCTTGAGTTTATTTAATTAAAATACCTACCTAAATCAGAGATACCATGAAAAACTTGTTACGTAGCAAAACCAAAGAATGACCGAGAAAATAAGTATTAGATGTTGTACTGACAGCACATCAAAACAAGATTTTTACGTCCTACCGATAAGTCCTGGATTCACTCATATGGTTTAGAATAGTACAATAAAACGTTTATCATAATGTGTCAATTGGATGTTGAAAATATTCATATTATTGTGAAAATTCAATTTTATTTCATGGTCGTTTACCTATTTATTGTTGTTTCTATTAAATTTATTTCATAATGAGTACTAGGTTATGTTGTCTCTGAGACTGGACCATAAAGGTTTATCAAAATAGATCTAAACAGTCTTTAAAAACATACAATTCCAACGAACCAAAAAAGTAAATGAGTAACCGAACGAGTAAATGATGACGTGACGTCTACCAAAAGAGAATAGAAGAAGTAATTGTATTGCACCGACCCCAAGTAGAATGGGATAAATGCAGCGTGATGATGGTTTCCGAAGATCCAAAAAACGAAACTGGTTCCATAATTGACAAAGTCACTTACCTACTGAACGCAATATTATAAAGAGGTAAAGTTTGTAAGTACGTTCGTTTGTTTTTACTAAGTAATCTCTGCATCTATTGAACCGATTATGAAATTACTAGCTGTTGCCAGCGGCTTCACCTGCTACAACTCGAAAATTATCCCACGGGAAGACAAAATCGGGATAGAATCTATCTGTCCTGTGTTATTCCAGGTTATAAACTATCTGTGTACCAAATTTTATTCAAATCCGTCCAGTAGTTTTTGCGTGAAACAGTAGCAAACATCCATTCATCCGATTTTACCAATAGAAAGTTAAATTATTCTCAAGTTCTAAAATTGCACCTTTGCGAAGCTAGGGCAAGTTGCGGCGCTGGATGCAAGCCGCTTCCAACCGGTGCTATTGGAAATCTATAGGAGAGCCCTAAATTCAGCAGTGGACATCCTACGGGTTTTATGATGATGAAGCCAGGGCGCCAGTTTAATATACCTAATAATATTTTAAGAATCCCGTTGTATAATTTTATACGCGTGATGAGAATTATAAAAGAGCTCTCTTTGAAAACTAATCGGACTTTCCCCCATAAACATAGTCTTCAATGACTTTTTATTTACATGGTACAACCATCTTTGCCCCCCGCCCTAAGTTGAGCGGAAAGGACTGTCAGATTCGTGTTGACTAAAATATCCAGCCCTTTACTTTCTAGGGTCACGGTTAACAGAGTAGACTGTCCCGGGACCTCGGCAGGTGTTTCGCCCTATATGATCTTAACAACCCCACCTTGTATGACCTTAACAAATCGGCTATATTTCAGGGACTTTTTATTTGAGGAAATTACTACTTCAAAGCCAAGGTCACGATTGATAGGGGCAACGGAAGTTAGGAATACCCTGTGATGATTTCCCAATTGGTAGCAGTCACAGTTCACAATATGCGGGTGCATTGTCATGATGAGATGAATCAAACATTTGACCTTGAAAGTCTAAGCCCAATCATGGTCTGACTAAAGTAAATCTATTCTGATATACAGTGTGCTGGACAGCATATTGTATCCACAAGTATAGCATTTGTATCCATGAACATAGGTGAATATGAAGGCAAATTCGTTGAACTTTGAAACTTTTGCTAGGATCATGGATGAGTGATTTCTTTCAGCCTCTTAACAACCCAGAGTTCAACTTGATACAACTGAACAAAGTCTCTTCCGCTCCACCCAATGCATGAGGACTCATTTGATAATTAAAAAAAAATCTCGATATACTTTTGCAAACTATGCTGAAAAGAATTTTTGAATATTTTAAAGGTGCGCAGATTAACGCCTGGGTCGCGAATTGTAAAGCATGACCATGAATGCGACAGCTTGGTTGAAAAAAGTTTCTGATGTACTGATTCAGTTCTTCAAACCGCGTCCCACTGGTGAGGCTAAGTGGGCCTTAAAGTTCGCAGAGGAACCCTCCCCCCCATATTAAGGTACTCCGACAGTAGGAGTTAAATTAGAACTGTGACCAAAAACTACACATTTTTAATTTCTTTTTCCGATAATTCTATTTAGTGGGGCAATAGAGGAATTATTCTGCCGAACTGGGAATCAAACCAACATTAACCAAAGAACTAGTAGAAAATTGTTGCCATTTCTGGCGCATGTAAAATTGACAATACAACACTATAGTATAAATAGATTGTATGACAAGGGAGCAAAATCGAGGCGAGGGATTCAAAGTACGTCGCCCGAGCAAAAATATATTTTGCACCCGAGTGATACACTCTACTTTTCATCACCCACTATGAGAAAATAAAAAGCGCCTTATATTTTATTGAAATTGAAATGAAATAGTATCTAATAATATAACAACTAAAAACTTATAGGTATTTACATTTGAGACATTTTCGCAATTATGAAAAATTATTGTTACAGCTTTATTAGGAATAGAGATTGTTGTAGATTTTTTTTTTATCTAGCTCATATTGAGGAAAATATGACGGTGAATCTCGTTGTTTGGATGTAGTTGCCGCGGCGACAGTGGCATGGATGCACTTTTTTTCCAGCCAGCGACGGCGAGACTATGGGCCGTCGTACCAGCCAGTGTTTGTTCAAACAATATTTGCGTTCAATTTCTTTGGCGCTGAACACAAAGATGTTCCAAATTCAAAAAGTGCGCGGGAATGTTATTTGCGGCGCACTTTTAAAGAGGATTAAAAACTCATTACAGCCCGCTAAAAGTTTCCTATCAAAAGTGCGCGGCATAGTTATTTGCGGCGCACTTATAAAGAGGATTAACCCCTTACTGCATGATTTTTTATTTAAGTAAGAAAAAAATATATGTAGTAGGAAACACTAAATAAATGGACACGTGTTTCAGGATTTTTCTTTTTATTGAATAGATTTAGAAAAAAGAACACTTTTCCACTTTGGATCATATTTGGTACATTGAGCAGAAAATTAACTTTTACACTTTTTACTTTGGATCACATTTGGTACATAGAGCAAAAATCGTCATAAAAATAACGTAGTATAAAATTATGTAGTATTTCATACTACACAATTTTTGCGATTATATAAAAGTGGAAAAGTTATTTTTTTTCTAAAACTATTCAATAAATTTTACATAGCATTGGTGCATGTTGGCACTAATATGGTACAAAGGAAGAAAGAAGTTTCTGCATGTTGTACCAAATTTGTTCCATTCAGTTAGAACCACCTAAAAGTAATTATTATTTGATAAAGCAATAAAAACTTACATAATTACCAATATTTAGATTACTTTCTTTCCTGTAGTATTTTTTTGCAAGCACTATCACTGAGATTTGTATTTTTGACACAATTTTGAAAATCAACAATTTGCTCCGCACCGGTTCGTACTTGTTGTCTGACTTTGACGAAGAAAGTAGTTCACACAATTTGCTCTTAGATGGCGGTTTTATACATAAAATGAAGCTCGTACGGGACGAATTTGACACAGTATGCATAAAATAAGGAAATCAGTTTGGAGCTTAAAAATATTTAAGATAATATGGTTTGGTTCATATATGAACCACGATGCGGTAAAGGGTTAAAAACTCATTACTGCCCGCTAAAAGTTCCCTATAGAAAACACCACTTTTGGGCGCACTTAAAGGCGAACCAAATCGTCCTTTTCGAATAGGTGGGATGAAAAATAGTTTGTACCAGTCCGAGAAGAAAGATATCGTGAAAGCAAGACAACTAAGACCTACCTTGGAAAGTCATTAAGACAACATGAGTTTGTCACTATGTACCTACCAAAGAAAATCAATGGATGCAATCCTATACATTTATTACGACAAGATACACGTAGTTAATGTAAATAAGCGAGTATATTCACTAAAAACATAAGACAACCAACACCACAATTGTAGTTACAATATAATTAGATATGATCACTCGCAGTGTGTCTACCATAGAATTATAAGAACGTCGTTTCCTCCAACATCTTACTAATGCCTTATCGCTAGGCAAGATGTGTAGATTATACAAATAACGTATACAAAGATAATTTGGTGTTTTAATTAGAAGTACCGAGACGTCTGTGTTGGGAACATGGTGCACCTTAAGAGTGTTTTATGTATCAAGTAAGTGGTAAACAAATTATTGTTTTGTTTTTCCTGTATGCTTAGGGCGTTGTACAAAAGTTTTTGTACTTAGGTAATGCATAAAGTGATTTCTGATTGAATAACATTTTTGTTTGCTTGAGTCTGTTTTCCTTGTTTTTGTCAAGACGTAATTTAAATTCGTAAGACGTTTATTTAGATACTAAATAAAAAACGGAATTGTTATTTCATATTTCAATATTGAGATGGTTTCTGAGTTGCGCTAACAAACAGTTGCGATATTCAGGAAATCTTGTCCTAGCAATAAGTAGCTACTAGTTGCAAAGAACGCGAGGCCGTCATAGGAAAATAGTCTTTCAGTACGTAACCTACCTCCCCACCAGGATAGGGCAGGCGGAAGGCATTGTACGTTCGCACGGCAGCGTGCGCGCAATCTTTTAATTCACACTATCAGCGAATCAAAGCACCCTAGTGCAAATAATACTGACATGTTACTGCGCTATGTGCCATTCATACATACGCACTTTGTTTCTAATGCATACTCACAATGCATTTCCTACAGGAAATTAACGTTATCCATCTCTAATACGTATGAAAATCCACCATGTTAGTTCCATTCAGATAATGAATACATAAGTATACATGGGGCCACATTGTGCGACCACATCTGATTTATCCATTGAAGCTGAGGTTAACAAGGGCGCCGGCCGTCTAAATATCAACATCGGACGATACGGGCAGGCATGTGTAAATAGGCACCGTGGTACAATCGATTGGACAAAGTCAATCATCTGAGCGGGCACAGGTCGCGGCGACCGTGAATCTGGCAGAGCGTCCCGTGCGGATCTCAGTGGGACTCCGCCTCGCGCGCCGTGCGCTTCCTGCCTCGCACCGCTGTTCTAGCTTACGTATAACAAGTGGATGCTACTCACAGTTTCCGTGGTTCATTTGTCAACATTAAACTATTAATTATGCGCTACCCCGAGTGATTACAGCCCGATTAAGATCTGATTACAATGTAGAGCTGCCGACCCGGCGGAGGAAAATGTGAGTGACAAAATTTGAGACATCATTCAATGAAGCGGATGTTTTTGTCATTGCAGTTTCTGTGCGGACACGTGCATCAACAAGCATAATTCTCCAATCGTAAAATTATAATTCTGCACTTGTTTTGAATAATTAAAATTAGTAATAAAGTGTTTGAATACAATAACTTGAAGATATTCAGAATTAGACTTATACAAAATAGGTAATATCGATCAAATAAGTTGCACTGAAAACGGGAAATGGTAGAAGTTTAGAAGAATTTTGCGTGATCAAGTGTGTGGTGCGTTTGCGCAGGAAAGAGGGCGGTCGCGAGGAGGAGCCGACCAACGCGGCGGAAGCGGCGCCGGCGCAAGGCATGCGCATAGAACACACTTGCTGCTGCCTCGGCGTGTTGGTGGGCATCTCGCTCATCGCCGGTATGTATACCATCAGGGTGCATGGCACTATATCTAGGACTATCATTATTTTGGCGCGATAGGCATCAAGGCAATATTATGTAATATGTTTGTGTATTATCGGAAGTGGGCTACAAGCACTGCAAACTTTGCTATAATTAAAACAGCAAAAGGAAGATGATTAATGACAAATTAACAACCAATTTGTGGAGCTAATCCCTTACCCTTATCAAATGTAGGAATAAAAAGCACTGATCTTTTCTGATTGCTGCCTCTAAATTTTTAGTTTGTTTGTTTCGCGATAAAGAAGAAAATAGCGACTAAAACGAAAGATGAGGCATTTACAAAAAAAGGAGACTTGATAAGACATAATAAGAAACTTAATTCATACACAAACATTTTAATGAAGTGTTAATTTCCCACAGCCCTCGTAGCAGTGATCCTGATGAAGGACTCAACAGTTGACGTGACTGTACTTCGACAGGTACACGTGGTAAGAACATTAAAATAATTATCCTATAAATAATTATAGTTTAAAGTTATGCAGGGACGCATAGCGAAAAGATTCTCAGAATACATTGTCATTAATTGAGAAATACGAGGCAATTAAGTTGCCATCATTTCTGTACGAAGTATGACTTCATTATCTCCGGAAAGGTTTCGCAGATGTGTTAATTGGTGGGTCATTTTCATGTAAAACGCGGTGAGAATTATAAAAATACTTCAGGTAAAATGTATTTTCACGAAAACTACGAGTTACTTAAGAGGCTTAAACGATAAGATTTATTATTGTTTATGGAAACAACCGTAATCTTATATTATGAAAGAAGCATGAATTAGAGCTTAACTAATTGAGCCTAACTAAATCGTTATAATTAAATTCCAGTTTATGGTTCAATGACTCCAATTTCAAGAAAATGTTTTGATGATAAGAAATTGACGCACTAAGAACATGTTAGTTTATTGATAGTCAATTGAAACTGATCTATTTTTTTTTCAGCTAATGTCACATGGGGAACGCACCCCTAGCGAGGGTGAGCTCGCTATGCTCGGAGCCCCACCACCAGACCACGTGTTTTCGCCATATGGAGCTGGCGCAATGACTAATGTAAGTGCCCATTCAATTTTCAAAAAAAAGCTAAAGCTAAACTAGGAATTTCTCCTGTGTTACGGGAGCGTTTACAAACATATAAACACACACGCATACAAACGCCCAAATTGGTCATAATATTAAATCGCCAAATTGGTATTATGTTATGTCCAAGAATAATGGATACAGGTTGAACATCACACAGCATTTGATACATTTTTTTATAACACTCAAATATCATGGGAACCGCAAGCGTCATTTCCAACAATGGACCTTTTTGGCGTAGTTCCTCGATACATTAAATTAGGTGTCCGCCGGCCGTAACTAATGGCTTCTGACGTACACAAACCATAACCGCGGCTCTCGCTGATCAATGGTGATGCTGCATATAGATTACTCATATGCGCCGCCGCTCCTCCATCCCGTATCTCACAATGTAACAAAAGACCACTTGTTGGTCCGTCCTTGTGGGCCATCCACTCAGGTATATTAGCCATTCACAAGATTAGCAAAGCAAATATACGTAACAGTCCGATTTTGAATGCCAAACCACAAATCTCATCTGTGCACAATGCATAAAAGCATATACTGCAAGCATTACTAGCAATAATACTAATATAGTGCAATTCCACTGAATTGTAAATACAAATCATATTATCTGAGACGTAATACCGCCGGGGCCATGACATTGAATCCCCGGAACAACATTAAGGGTCGGAGCAGAAGGACAAGTGAAGATGAATGATGTTATAACGAAGTGTCGCTTCCTAGTCCGAATGCGGGAGGGAGTCCCGATAGCCGAAGGTCGCGGACTGCTAAACGGGAACGAGGTGTCGGCAGACACGCAGATTGCCGTCGGCCACTAATAATGATTTATTGCTTGTACCACGTCACATATTGCTCTAATAGAAAAGCATTCGTTGAATGAACTGGACTTTTATTAATAAAAAACGTTTGTCTATTAGCATTTCTTATGATTACAGGAGGGCAAGATGTTGACATTTGAAATGGGCGCATTACTTAGGAAGAGATATAACGAGTTTTTGGGACCTTACTATGAAAGTGGTAATTATTTTGTTTCACTAATTTTTGTTTGTAAACTGACCCGTCTGGGCATCACACGGGTGCAATTTTCTTAAAATCTCATCATTTTACAATTTTAACTCAAATTTGTTTTCGAAATCGATCAGTCGGATTAACCAACAGTATTTAATTTCTATACACAGAAGATTATTACAAAAATATTTGTTTTCTAACAGAGAGCAGTATTGTGATATCATCGGATACAGAACTGAGTAAGATGACGGCTCTGTTGATCGCGGCGGGGCTGTGGCCGCCTGCACCGGCGCAGGAGTGGAACGACACGCTGCCCTGGCAGCCCGTGCCTTACAAATATCCGCCAAGACGTCAAGACTTTGTAAGTATTTAACATTTGAATTTTTTAGAAAGAAGAGAGATGAAGATGAAGAGGAAGAAAATATGGATGGATTAGAATGTAAAAGGAGTAAATGGTGCTTTGACGTCTGACAGGGGAGAATGGAAATCAAAATCAAATGGTTTTATTTCACAGGGCCTATATGAAATCAGGTCACTTATAAAGCGTCGACAACAGGTGCTCGTGGAATGGAAGTAGAAAACTTCTTGCGCCGATCCCAAGTTTTTTTTAATTGTTTATTTTATATAATTTTAGTTCAGGTTTACATTATATTTTGTACCATTAAACCAGAATTAAAATTAAGAAGTAAAATGGCATGAGGGCAGAAAGTTGATGATGTATCGTAGATGCCATTTTAAAATGCATAACTATGTCTTATCTGATTCTACACTTCATAAGTGTATTTTATTTCCAGCTGCTCTACGAAGAGAACTGTCCTCGCTACAAACAAGAGAAGGAGAGGATACTTAAAGCATTCACAGACGAAGGCCTGTTGTTGCCTTACCGCGACTTTTTCCACAAAATCGCGCAAATGACCAACACCAACTTCAGTACGCCGCAGGAGGCTTATTATCTAAATAATTTGTTCTTAATACAGGTACGTTAATCCTTCTTATTATTATTTTGATAATTTAAAACAGCAACTAGATTGCTACAAATTAAAGTTCAAAAGAAGTGGTAAGATACTGTTTGTAATTTAAAAAAATCGCCGCAGCTGCGCCCGAGTGTCTAGCTTTAAGTCGTATGTCTAAAAATTATGTCACGAATATCACCAATCATTGTCGATTGACAGCAATCGAGTCATATAGCGGTCGATGGACTCTGATTGATGATATCCAAATTCCTTAGCAACACATCTTTGACTGTTTAAACAAGCTTAGTTTTTCGTTACCAGAAACGTCTCAGAGGTTACTGCGATCCTGCAACGCATAGGGCAATTAAAGGAAATTTAGTCGGTACGAGTCTGGGAGTGCTTTCTGCTCTACCCAGGATATGTGAACTCATTTACACTTTTTTGTGGTTGTTTTTGAAGGCGGTTACATTTTTTTTGAAAAAGTTTTTATTTTATTTTTTTTAGTTTAAATATTCAACCAAAATTCTTGTCAAATACATCATTTTCTTACAAGTGTACTAGAATTTATATAACATCGTTAACATCTCTTTCATTCCTTCCCTATCTCAAAAACTACTGAACCGATTTTGATGAAACTTGCAGTATTCCTTAAGTTGAACGATACCTGGTACAACATAAAAAGAATGACTTAAATCGGACTTGTAGTTCCGGAGATATGCGAAAACAAACACTACTTATTTTTTTGAAGTCGGTTAATGATTAACTAAATCAGTCGATGCCGACTCCTTACTAGAGGAGTTGTACCTTCCATTAACAGCTCAGCTTCATGAGATGATGATTTCCATACGCAAGTACTTGAATTTCTTCATAAGATTTGCGAAAAACTATGTGTGAGCCAATAAAATTTGAGGGTTGCCCTCGATTTCTCCAAGATCCAATGATCAGATCCTGACTTGGTGACTATGGGACCACTCCAGAAGTAGATACTTCTGGAGTGGTCCCATAGTCACCAAGTCAGAGAAGAAAGGAGATCCTTTCGAACAAAAAATAATTTTGAAAATCGGTCCACAATTCACGGAGTAATCGGGTAACATACACACAAAAACAAAAAAAAAACATACCGTCGAATTGATAACCTCCTTCTTTTTGAAGTCGGTTATAAAACCAGTTGCGCTGACCCCAAGTAAAATGGGATGAGGGCAGAAAGACGATGATATTGAACGCGGCCTTAGTGTTCCAAGCTCCCAGATACCCTCTTTAGACAGTCTCGCGACTACATGATAACCTTAATTTTTTTTTTATTACAGGACGATATTAAAGTAGCGAATCCGAAATGGGCGAAGCATGTGAAGAGAAAACTTATGGACATTGCCAGATTGGAGTACTCAATGATGTTCCACAATAATTTGCTGAGGAAGCTCAGTGGTGGTGAGAATATTCTTTACATTAATAAAACAAAGTCGCTTCCCGCCTTCCCGTTCTTAAAACGCCGGATTTTTAATGCGTTTTTTATCAATGGACTTATTTTCTTTTGGATGACTCTTCAAGTGGAAGTAGTAGTAGTATGTACTTAATTGCAAAGCTGGGGTATGTCACTAGTTTTACTATAAACATATGTATAATAATAAAACTAGCGACTTTATAATAAATCTGTACAATACACTACACTACAATAAACTATAAAATACATATTTTAAGTTTTTAAATTCTGCTAGAGTTACAGAAATGTCTTTGGGTTAGCCGGGCACTGGATTGCAAAGGGCAATTGAATTAGTAGGGTGGGTTCTAATCAGTGGTGGCGAATTGTCGTTCGGCGTGGCGGTCTAAGGGGGAGGCCTATGTTCAGCAGTGGACGTCTTCCGGCTGATGATGATGTTCTAATCAGTAGGAGTCTGACAGTGGGATCCTGCTCCGCTCAGGGCGGAAGAAATCATAATATTGATGATATTCTGTCTAAACAAAAAACAGTTTTGATAGGAATAAAAGGGAATAGTTTATTTAATTATTCATGATTATTTTTAATGTTAACATTTGAGTTACACGTGTTCAGTACACGGGATGATTTAAAAAAGGTTTATTTAGTAATCGTTTGGCCTTGACATTTAATATAAACCGGTTATTTAAAGTTCGAAGAAGCCAAACATAATCTAGACTAGTATTAGTAAAAAGAGGCTGTGCAAAAAAAAAAACAACGTTAATAGAAACTGAGAATGAAACATGCCGAGCTCATAAGGTATGCTGTGACGAATACGCAGTATACTAATAGGCTAGTAAAGTCGTCAACATGATTTTTTTTTATAGTCTGTTATGAGTAATGAAAATAAGAATAATGGAATTAATGAATATTCGTCAATAATAGTGTTAGAACAGGGTTAAGATTTTAATGACGTGAATTTTAAAAGAATCGTGTCTTCGTAAATTTTTTATTACATAAATAGCGTAATGTCGCGGTTTTGATATTTGTCCTATTTAGAAAATCGTTAAGTTTTCTGGAAAAACATGGTATAATGTAACAGATTAAATACTTTATTACTAAATCTATATTTTTATCCTAGGAGCACTACTCCAACAAATAATAAAAGAGGCGAGTAGCAACAGCGTAGGCGAGTCCCTGCTTCGTCTCGTGGTGCGCACTGGCACCCCTGTGTCAGTGGCCGCCCTCCTAGGGGCCTGTGTGGCCCCGCCGCCCCGCCTGCCCGATCCTGGCGCAGCGTTACTATTCGAGCTGCATGAACGACGGCCCTCACCGCAGTCGAATAAGGAGCAGAAGATTTTTGCTGACGGACAACGGTTTGGTCTTAAGGTATACTTTTTTATCATCTGCACTGTTTAGGCAAAAGCGTCTCTACAATTCTTTCACTTCTAGTGGCTACCTGCCAGCCTTTCATGGAGGAGTCCAACTCATTCCGCGCGGTAAACTAAGCGGACTTATTTTCTGATCCTGATAGTTGCACTTGCCTTAGTATAACAGATAGTGTTAAACTAGCACAAAACTATGCAACGAACTTCGTCTTAACTCAAGTTTAGTAACGTGTCATCCGAAAATAAACCATATTGCCAGTATCCAGTTGAGTCGCATATTCCTACAGAGACGACTGTACAAGCATATCATATGACTAAGAGCATAAGTCATAAACAGGTAGGGTTCATTTTCGGATAAAGCGTGAGTGAGCTAAGACAAAGTTCGCTCTACAGATTTGGACCTAAAAGCCAGCACAAGTTGTCAGTCCTACGCATAAGGTGGTATTGGCTTGCTACTCATTGTCGTTATAAAGGAGTGAGTGAGAGCCAATAAGGCAAGAGTGAGTAGAGGAAATGCACTCGTGATTACTAACGATTTAATTTTTCCCGTCGAAATTTACCGCCATGATTGTCATTCAGTGGAATCGGTAAAAACAGTGACGCACATTTTTGTGAAACGTGTGCTACTGTTTTTTGGGAAACCCGGAGTTTTATGGTTATTTTTCTGACTAACGAATGCGACCTCCGGAATACTAAATAGGCTGGCCTGTCTTAGTAATTACAATAATAATTAATGGTTTTTGTAACGCGCTTTGAAAGTCGCCCGTGAACTTTGACTTTGTCGTGATCGTAACGCTTATTAGAAACGACTGTTTAACAAATCGACGACGTTCCCCGAAAAGCTATATTGTTTTATTTATACCTTCAACTTGACCAATTAGAATTGGTTTAGTTTGTTACTGTTTTCCTCATTCTTTACAATGACTTTTGAAGGAGGTTTTAATCCTAGGCTCAATGACCGCTAACAACTGATAAGAATGAAAAAAAGAATACCTACTTTGTGCAAATTAATTTGAGACTTGAAACGTTAGAAACGAATTGAAGATTTCGACGCAGTAAGGCTGCTCCCACATTTGTCGACGCGGAATCGACTTAAGCCGGTCAAAAAATCCTTTTTGTCAACGTAATAAGAATGTTACTAATACCATTTGCATCGGCTCGCGTCGTCCGAGCCGAGCCGATGCGAATGGCATTAGTAATACCCAGTCGATAAATGTGCGAGCACCCTAAGCGTGAACCTCGATAGCTCGCGGTTCTAATGTTTCTTTCCAAAGAAAAGCTTTGTATTATTTCCTATATATTATTTTTAAATTAATATTGTTAATTAAAAACCGTGCAAGTGTAAGGAAGCGTGCATGACTTCACGTTCACAATATGATGCCATGTCATCTTCACAGTTAATTTTGTCGCGTAGTATCTTCTTTTTACGAATGCCTAATCAAAAGGAGATTGCCATTCAATTTGTCTATAACAAAAGAAATAAAAATGCTGGCTACTTAGAGGTTTCATACTTTTAAAAATACTTTCTTTTCAGATATACTACTGGGACGACGACTCCGCAGAACCTCGTCTAATGGAGGTACCCGGCTGTAACGCATTCTGTCCTCTCGAGACATTCAAAGAACTAACCAAATACATAGTGTCACATAACTATAACAAAGACTGCAAACTAGTTCCTGATACATAGTTTATTTAAAGTGCTTTCGATGGATTAGGCTGTGCTATTAACCTTTTAGGCGCTTGCCTAAATATCAATTGCCGTGCCCCTAGCGCCCGGCTACAAATCGGTGAAATAAAAGCTCCTCACTTTCTACTTCTCTCAAGCTCCGATTTTTTTAATTATCATGGTGAACAATAAAAAGGTTTCTATCTATCTATATAAATAGAGAGACTTAGAATAGATGCAATAAAACCGAACAAAACAACAAAAATTGTGAATATTCTCAGTCGCATAAATACGACACGGGCGGTAGGGACACGGAAATATTTGTCGCATATATACGACTCTGGCGGTTTGAGGGTAAAAATTGGACTTTATGACGCATGACGCAGAACATAAAATATATAATTGATATTGTGTTATTGGTGTTTTACTTACCTTCGTCGATCTTGAGGCCGGTCTCGTCTCGAGGTATGTTGAGAGAGATCTCAGCGAATTCGTCCGCGCCCCATTGTTGCGTTCCTCGTAGTTTTAGGTACTCTGCTATGAGGGCTGCGATGTGTAGTTGGCAGCACATGGCCTGTTTATATTTATAGGTGGTAAGAAAGAGGCGGTAAGTAAAGAAAAGCCTGTACTGCCGGTGACAACTTGCCTTCTGGCCTGGGTCTTCTGGCTAAAGTTTGCACGACAGTTGTCCATGTTGATTTACATGTTTTTACTATGTGTATTAAAAGCACTTATAAAAAGTTCAGAATGCCATAAATAAAGAAGGGAAACAAAAACACAGACGAGGAATTCACTCACAAAATCTTTTAAATAATTTTAAGTATGTTTAGTTCGTATGTTAGTGTTCAAATAGGAGCTCAATAGATTTAAGTTCTAGAGACTATATTGGCTTGATGACAGATGATCAGTTTAGATGTTAACCTGATTTTTTTTGTGGACACTGCTGAGTTACTCACATTTATTTTACACTAATTTGTTTTAAATAGTGAAGACTTGTGATTGGCTGTCAGTCTCACGTACTATTTTTTGCTTAACAGTTAGTCCTCCATAAGTAATAAATAAATAAATAACAAAAAAAAAACTTGCTGATTGCACAAGCTTTTTTGCTTATAAGATGGTTAGGTAGGTACCTCATCATGATCTCCTTGTCTTGCATTATGCTCTGCTAGGTTTGACAGCCACGCGTGTCTCAACCGCGGAGTCGCGCGACATGACGCTGCCAACGCATGCTGCAACTCAGCTAAGTGGACACTGCCTGCACCTATAGCATGGGTCAATAATTTAGTTTATTCCTGTTGAATCGTATTATCCTTATCCCTAACTAGAAGCTCGTAGCTCAATAATTACAGCTACACAGGCCGATCTTCTGGGTTAAGCCGCGCTTGCAATGGCATTTCAGTGGATGGGTGACCATCTGTCATAAGGAGTTTCCTCCGTGCCCCGGAAAGCACGTAAAAGCCTTTGGTGTCGGCTTAATTTGTAGATCTTTGTCGTTATTATTAGTCAGAAGCAGGGACCGAAACCGGTATCAACAATACGGGTATTTTTTCGGTAACAACCTTTTTTTCTTTTACAGGTAATTTTAAAGGTTACCTTTATTATTAAAGTGAATACTTAACCAGTATTAATACCGGTTACCGAAATAAAAATTACCCCTATCTTACACGTGCCGTCGGCAATAGTCAAAGGGCGCGCATCGCCTGTGTGTGTGACAAAGAGTCGGGCCGACACACGAACTTAGGCGAACGCCGACCAATCACAGCCCTGGCTGGCACAGCACGCGGCACGCGCAACGCGTCTTTCATTCAGTTTGATAATATGTGTGTATAACTCAGTATTACTCTATAATTATGCCGTCGTCATTGTGGCCAACATGTTGTTTTTAATCCCCGACGGAAAAAGAGGGGTGTTATAAGTTTGACGTGTCTGTCTGTCTGTCTGTGGCACCATAGAGCCCGAACGAATGAAGCGATTTCAATTTAGTTTTTTTTTTATTAAAGGTGAGGTCGCCAAACATAAGACCTAACATTAATCCTCAACTTTACCATATATTTATTTCAAAATTAATGCTGCAGTATTTTCGACGTATCACAGGATTCTGCTAAGCCATTTGAGGTAGTATGAGGTAGTATGGCGTACAGCACTGGTACAGACTGTCTTGGTAATGTTTACTATTTTCTAATGCCAAATTGGCATTGCGATTTTCTTTCTCGTAATCAAGGTAATTTTGCACCCCCCACCGAATAATATCGTAATCGATAAATTCAAATTTTACAGGAAAAATAAAACAGTGTTTTTTTGTTTTTATTGTAAAAAATATCCAACCTAAGAGAATGATTTATATATCATCAAATGAAAGTTATTTTTTTATAGAATCATTCTAAATAAAAGTTTTACATTTTTATTTTATTAGGACCAAGTTATTAAAGAAAATATATTTTACTGGATACGTTAGAAAATCATTATTTCGCAACAAAACATAACGATATTATTCGCGCAAAAACAAAAAGACAGCGTGCACAATAATAGTACCTATATTACAATGTTATTCGTTAAACAATGACATCCAAACATAAACGGTAATAGATTGTAACTGGGATTTTTGCCTATATAATATATATTATAATATTATTGTTTGAGTACTATTTTATTCTTCAATTGCCTGTTAAGTAATATCCATTATTAGAAATAATTATAACTTTCAATAAAACTATGGCTTTCTGATAAAAGAACACTCATCATCATCATCATCAGCCGAAAGACGTCCACTGTTGAACATAGGCCTCCCCCTTAGAACGCCACGCCAAACGACAATTCGCTACTTGCATCCATCGGTTGCCCGCGACCCTCACGATGTCGTCGGCCTACCCAGTGGGAGGCCTGCCTACGCTGCGTCTTCCGGTCCGTGGTCGCCACTCGAGAACTTTTGTTCTCCATCGATCGTCAGTTCAATGAGCGATGTGGCCTGCCCATTGCCACATCAACTTGTAAATTGTATGAGCTACGTGGGTGACTCTGGTTCTTCGCCGAATATCCATGTTCCGGATTTTTATCCCGCAAAGAAACTCCGAGCCTCTAAAAGGCCAGCAGTGCAAGACCACGTTTCAGACCCCTACGTAATCACTGGCAACACACACTGGTTAAACATCCTTGTCTTGAGACACTGTGGCATTCTCGATGAGAAGATATCACGTAGCTTCCCAAACGCTGCCCATCCGAGTTGGATTCTTCTTCGACCTCTAGAAAAAGGTCAGTTAGGTAGGTTCAACTTCGAGAACGAAGTTGGACCTACCTAACTGAAGAATCTGTCCAAGGTAAGTATAACGGTCTACAACTTCGAGAGTATATCATTCCCAACAACAACCGGTACGGGTGCCACATGGACGTTCGACATGATTTTCGTTCATTTTAAGGCCGACCCGTTGGAAGACGATACTGAGGTCGCTGAGCATAGCATTGAGGTGCTCCAACGATTCTGCCATGATGACTATAATCATCGGTAAAACGAAGGTGACTGATGTATTCGCCATTGCTGTTGATGCCGAGTCCGTTCAACGCGGTCTTGAACAGTTTCGGAGAAATAACGTCTCCCTGTCTCACGCCTTTCTGCAATTGCTCTCTTCCTGAAGTCGGAAAAACATGGTGGCGTTTCTATACAAACACCTCAACACTTCGATACACCTATAGTCGATATGACATCGTTGGAGAACGTGCAATACTGCCCAGGTTTCGATTAAATCGAAGGCTTTTCCATAGTTCACAAACGCTAAATATAATGGCCGATTATACTCCTCTGTCTTCTGTATAATCTGACGGTGTATGTGGTATATGGTACAAAAACCTTTTCGAAACCCGTCTTTGTCGGGAGGCTGGAAGTCATCAAACCTGCTTTCGAGACGGTTCGTAATGACTCTTGAGATCAGCTTGTATACATGGCTCAGAAATGAGATTGGCCTGTAGTTCTTCAACAAGGTGTTGTCACCCTTTTTGAAAACAACCACACTCCCGTGGCATACTTCTGGTGTAGTACCTTCGAATACGACGGTTAGTTCTCCAGAAGTTATTTAATTAATAACTTCTGGAGAACTAAAAGTACCGGTTTTCCACCCGCTCTCAGAAGTTCAGTTGTGATTCGGTCCTCACCCAGCGCCTTGTTATTCTAGACCTGTTTAAGAGCCATTCTAATCTCATACAGGCTGATGTCCGGGATATCCTCAGTGCAGTGTCGAGTCAATTTAGCTCTTGCGTCTCGAGCTGTACCGACACTGGGTGTTGATGTGTATAACTGTCCGTAAAACCTCTCAAGCTCTCTTAGGATCTCAGGTTTCGTCGAAATGATGCTGCCGTCATTAATCTTCAGCTTCGTCATTTGACTTTGCCTAATAGAGATAAGACTTTTGAGCCCTGGTTCCGCTCGATCACCTCTTTGATCCATGCCACCCTATAGGCACGCAGATCACGCCGCATTGATTAAGAGATTCGTCTATTGAGTTTGCCATATTCCAACATTTCAGCTGAAGATTGCAGCCTCATCTCGATCCGGTCTTGCATCAACTTGATGGTTCCGTTCGAGAGCTTTTGAGACTTATTGCGGTGAGGGGTCTTAAAGAATTTGAATCCCTCAGCTTGAACAGTTTCCACCAACCCACTGTTAATCTCATTCACAGTTTCGCATTCGGTTAGGCACTGGAAGCGATTGTGCAGTTCCAGTTGAAAGTCTTCGGGGTTCTGGATGTGGGCAGGACTATGTCGGAGCGTAGACTTTACGAGACGAGACCTTTCAAGCTTCACATTAATATTCAATGTGCCTCTGACGATTCGGTGATCGCTACCGGTTTTTACCTTGGGGATCACAGAGACATCACTGAATATTCGCTTCTTGGTCGTCATGATGAAGTCGATCTCATTTCTGATAGTACCATCGGGGCTCATCCACGTCTACCTCCTGGATGGCCGCTTCTGGAAGTAGGAGTTCATTAAATGAAGTTCTACCTTTTCCATGAAATCGACCAGTCGCTGGCCCCTCGCTGCCCATACCCAAATGGCCCCACTCTCAACTTATCGCCATTCCGTGCGCCCTTCGCGTTGAAGTCCCCCATAACAACGGTGAAGTATGTTTCAGAGGTATGTATGGCCTCGGATATCTCCTCATCCAATGCCTCTACTTTATCATCGAGGTCGGTGCCTATGACCTGTATGACCTTTAACGAATACCAGTTGATAATTCTGAGTATAAGGTATGCTACCCTACTCGACACACTGTCGACTTTCATAACGTTGTTGATGAGAGACCCGCGGACGGGAAATCCAACACCACCCTGGGATTTAGGTCTCCTTCCCGGTAGAAGAGCATGTTGCCGGAATCTAGAACTATCGTATCCTAACCCTCTCTTCGGATTTCATTGCATTTGCTCGAAGAATTGATAATCCAGCTCGATAATCTTCTCATCGGTCCTCAGTGTGCGAATGTTGTGTGTTACCAGGGCCAATGTCCGTTGGGGGTGGTATGCCACACATACTAGATATGAGCGCCGATGGCCAATTCCACGGCGGCGGCGCGTCGCGTCCGGCCGTGTGTCTTAGTTTTTTTTATTAGGGAAAGATTTCTTAAGAAGAAAAATGAAGAAAATCATGTTTTTGTTAGGTACCAAAAAAGTTTTATAAAGAAACGTATTTGTTAATTACAATTTTAGTCTTCTATAATTAGCGATTACGTTTACTAAAAACAATAATTTTTTCAGTATTTTAAGATGCGAGACAGAGTTTTTAATCAAAGCACTATTATTGCTCTTGACCCTAGTTTTTTTTTTATCGTGGTAAAATCATCAAATGAGTCCTCCTATCCAGGGCAGGGCGGGAGGGACTGTCAGACTTGTACTGACTAAAATCCACGGTGTCCTTCAGAAGCCCTTTGTGTACCGGAGTCGCGGTATAAGTGTGTCCCACGACCCCGGCTGGCTTTGGCCCTCTAAATGGGAGGCCCCGTCATTGTGCTGACGCTCTTTGAGGCGCGCGTGGAGCACAACGAGCCGTCGACCCGGACATGGTCCATGGTAGGACAGCGAGTCTCCCATTACTCGCCGTAGCCGTAGCCGGAGGTCGTCCTGCGACGTCCGACGCCGTGGGCGTCTATCACGGCGCCGTGCGCGAGGGTTCTCCCTCGAGAGTCTCGCTTCCTCCTTCGCGAGCATGACTGCTTCGCAGAATGAGGCGACTGCTTCCCACTCTGTCTCACCCCGCAGAATGGCGGCGATCAATGTCGAGGTCGTCGCCTATCGCCTGCGTCAGGACACGGGGTTGCTCTGCCCAAGCGGGGCAGTCCTGCATTATATGCTCCACCGTGTCCTCCGGGCGGCCCTCGCAGTGGTGACACCCAGACGTTTCATCCCTCCTTATCCGACACAGGTACCTCCCGAAGCATCCGTGTCCACTGTCCGGTGAGGACCTGCGTCAAGCGGTAGGTGAGGACGCCGTGGGACTTATCCAGCCACTCCTCAAAGAGGGATCTTACGGCGAGCCCGTTGACCCTAGTCTAGGGTCACGAATGACTAAGACAAAGTTGACGATGCCCAGAAGTAGGAGCCCTGCTAAGCGGGGCTCCGTCGATTTCTCTTGTGAAGGAAGAACTAGTTTTGCCTAGGTCAGACTAGTTTATCCTGAAATCGGGTTTGGCCGGTAATTTATACACTTGAATGTGTAGAGCCGACTATACACGTACCAGTATACTTGTACAAATCGAGACTTGCACAAACATAGGACAGTGACCATGTTAAGGACTTTAACCATGGCGTGATGTGACGCGATTTGATCGATTCCAACCACAACTGAAAATCAACCTTGCCACTTAGAAATAATGATGCAATTCGATTGACTTGACGTCGTTGTGTCGTCCCTTAGGTGCAAGTATCTTCCCACACACGTTTCAGTATACTTGCGCAAGTCTGGATTACCGCAAGTATACTGTAAGTCCCTGTTCACACGTGCCATACACTGCGCCGTCGACTACCCGGCAACCGGAACGTGTAAAAAGGCACTAACGTGTGTGGCATAAGCTACGTAGTGAGTGTAGCTCTAGAGCGAACAAACGCCGAATGCCATCAGGGCGCGCGTGCGAGCGAGAAAGCAAGTTGCGACTCGTCGCGGCGGCGCGCCGCGCGTTTCTTTCGGCGGCGGCGTGCCGACCGAATTCACGGCGACGGCGGCGCGCCACATATCTATGCCACATACTCGATATTATTATATCCCTTTCTTTATTCTCGCGTTAATAGATAATACAGCAATCGTAGATTGAGTGTAGATCACCTAGGTTAACTATTGCAAAAGTATATGCTATTTTTTTTAAATACATTAATAAATAGTAACCAGCATTGCCATATTAATGTGTTTTTTGAAATAAAATCTCTACAGGAGTAGTATTGCTAAAAAATTGAGTTGCAAAAGTCCAACTGGAACGACAAACAAACAAATAAACAAACAAGAAAAGTGAGTTTATAAAAACGTGGGAAAAACTTTACTACAATTAAAACGATTTTGCTGTTCTTACTGGAACAATATCGTTATCGTAACATATTGAAATTCTTATTATCAGTGCTATCCGTAATCACTTGAATCGATATTATTCACGTAAATAAGTACAATAAATCTGTAACGGAATATTAGGGCTATGGTTATTATAAAAATACTTTGTAATGTACTCATAGGAAAAATGCGAAAAAAATTGACAAAGTGTAAGAGAGTACCTACATGATGAATATGCAATAAAAACGCAAAGTATCGTTATATCATATCACGATATTATTCGGTGGGAGGAGCGATTTTTAGGTAACCGGTATTAAAACGGTAACCTCATTAAAGGTTTTTTCTCGTAATCAAGGTCATCTTTAGGAAACCGGTATTAAAACGGTAACCTGAATAGAGGTTACATTTTTCTTCGGTCTGGTTACCCAGATAGCGGTAACCTAAGTCTGAAAAATAACCGAAATTCTTCAATACCTGTACCGTAATTTATAAAGGTTTTCGGTCCCTGGTCAGAAGCTTCAAAGTCTGACAACCAATCTTATCATGGGATATCGTTAATACGATCTGTCACTGGGTAATCCCATTGACTGGGTTGTAGAGGTCCGATAGGCAGTCGCTCCATGTTAAATACAGATATTCAGCTGCATCTAGTTCGACTGGAAGCCGACACCAATATAGTTGGGAAAAGGCTAGGCAGATGACGCTGTTGAATCCTGTTATATCCTAGTGGTATCGGCCCAGAATTACGAGTTTGTAGGTTGTGAGTTCGAATCCACAACCTACAACCCACAACAATGATTTGACAGCATTACTTTGTGTAATTTATTTCATCACCACTGCTCTCAAAACGGTGAATAAAATCATAGTAAGGAAACCGGCATGTCCTTAATTCGAAGACATGTGACATCTACCAACTCGCATTGGGCCGTGGTGGAGTGGCCGAGTGGGCCTCTCACAGAGAGAAGGCCGAGTCCCAGCAGTGGAACCAATGCTAATGACTCAGGACAAATTAATGATTCACTTAACAACCAGTTCTGAAGCTTACAAATCCATTTCATTGGTTATTATCATTACCTGAAGCACCAACTCCCCCCACTCCAGCGAGTCGCGCCCGCGCACCAACAACAGTGCGCACGCGACGCATCAGTTCCGCCACTTCGCTGGACAGCCCTGATAGTGACAAAAACAAATACATCAACCGATAATAATTGTTAATTTATGCTTTTGAGATCATTGAACCTTACATAAAAAATGTTCTAGATAATTATTGTTGAAGAACAGCAGAAGAAACTAATATTTTACTATTATCAATTCTCAGCTCTATAGAGTTGAAAATACGATGCACAAAAAAAAACAATCTGCTCTTTAAAAAGCCGCATCTACCAACGTGACTGTAAATAGCACAAAAACATCCCGTCAATTTGAACATTACTACAAGCATATCGTATCAAAAAGCAATTTCTTCAAGTTGCCGATTGAATGACCAAGATCATTCAATCGTCGATTACGAACGCAGTCGAGCATCAAATACATTTATTTTTTATTTTAAAAATAACGGTTTTTTCTTACCAGTTCCTTTCATTGCTTTATCACCGGTCGCAAAGCAATTGATGACCGAGAGAGATTCTTGAAAACGTTTGCAGTTCAGCGCTGTTGAGTTGTCGAGCAGTTTTGATACCGCCATGATAACCTGCGACGTTATAAGCAAGTTAGATCTGACGGGCACTTTCACACGACACTCGCATATCGTCCTCTCGCTAATTTTCTCTAGAAATTTATGAAACTACCAATCCCGCCGGTTTCGTATCGTTACTGTTATCGTCTTATGTAAAAGCTCTCAAAGGGATCAAATAGGGTGAGTTACACAACTAGGCGTGGATCACTAAATACGATACTACAATCAATAGAGAAAAAAACTAAAAGAAGTCTAGAGACGGATTTTGATACAAACTAAAACTACATAATTGGATTTAGAAAAAACACTTTATTACTAAGGCATTGGGTAGTATGGCTAATAAGGATACAATTCTGGAAAGTAATAATAACATACGGCAAATTTAGGAAACTACATTATTCTTGAGAGTTTAAAGCTATAGTAGGGTTAAGCTTGACCACTTAGTCTCGGCCATATTGTACGCCGTTTGAATGCTAGAAAGACGGGGCGTTTTGTTAACTAGGGCGTAATACCAAACCTCAAAATTATATCATGCATTTTAATAAAATTAGATATCACAATTTTCTATCTCTTCTTCATCTATCTAATCCGAAAAAGTAAAACGCGCGTGAGTGACGGGATGCGACGCGGTGGGTCGGGGGCCAAAACAGGAACTAGCATATATTATACCTGTAGATGCACTCTAGTCAAGTCCCCGCCAGTCCCGTGCTGGAAGTTGGCCCTCATCAGCAGGTACAGCGCGGCCGCCGCCTCGCGCCGCAGCCAGGCCGCGCGCGCCTCGCACAGACGGACCACGGCTGCTACCACGCCCGAACATACTGTACTACCCCCTGTATTATAAAAGACCGATTATATTTCTTTTATTCCTTGAATTCTAGCGAGTAGAGTAAGGGATGTCATACATTTGAGGTCGGCATACATTAAAAACATTACATAAGTTTCAATGAGGCAGTGGTGGCCCAGTGGTATCGGTCCCGACTTACGAGTAGGTCGTGGGTTCGAACCCCACCAGACGTATCACTTTGTGTAATTTATTTTATCACCACTGCTCTCAAAAGCAAAACGGTGAAGAAAATCGTGAGGAAACCGGCTAGAACCAAAAATTCGAAGACATGTGACATCTACCAACTCGCACTGGGGCCGCATGGTGGATTATGGCCTACTCCCTCACAAAGAGGAGGCCTTTGACCCAGCAGTGGAAACATAACAATGGTAAATGCCGAACAAAGTTCGTTGATTGAGCAGAAACCATTCTGCTCAAAAGAAGTGTTTATGATCGAATATTTACAGTAACAACTTCTTTTATATCGGGTCGGTTAGCTAATGTATTACTAAATCGAATGCAATTATCTACTTTTCGATATTTGTAGGACATAATAACAGAAACATAAATGCAAACCTAAACCCCTGAAAATATTGTATGTCTCCAATACTAAGCTTGTTTATAAATTTATCTATGTTTTACAAATAAAATACATAATTATATGAATTTTATCTTAACTTCTTCTGACAAGAAGCATAATTCACATGACAAGAATCATAATCTTTTTCTCATAATAAAAAACTAACCTTCAAACAAAGTCTCAGAAAACTGATTGATATACGCTCTTAGAGCAGAAAACAGATGTTTATATAAAGTCTCGCTCTGTGGGTACTGCAGTAGCTTGAGATAGGGCTTCGCCGCGACGCCGTCAGCAGCTCCCAAGTTCTTCATGAAGAGACAGGCGCGGTCTATGATGCAGAGCCCTACTTCTGTAGCCAGGCAGCTTGCGGAGAGGACTGTGTGCTCGGCTATCGCTTCCAATTCTATGAAAAACGGGGAATTTTTGTGAAACAGAAGACTTTTATGATGATTTATTTTTCATTGTTGAGGAGTCGGAGCCAATGTAAACGCACTCTTGTAAAATAAAAAGCACTTTAATATCTGCGGACACATCAGACTTTTAGGTACGGTACTAAATTGTCCCTTTTGCTACCTTCCGATGGCCCGCTCAATGACTTGATTGCTACTGAAGTTATGTGATATGAATGCGACGATGCGCTTAGTGACGCGCTAGGAATGTGCGCCTCTTTGGTCGACTAGTAATTTTAAGTTTATCATGATGATTCTTAAAACATCTGTTCATCATCAACAGCCTGCCTTGCAGGGGCTGCCTTACACGGATGAAACGGCAACCCACGTAATCGTGGAATGCCAGAGTGTTGCTTAGCAACGGGCACGAATGTTCGGCAGTCCCAGGTCGCTCCAAAAAGCTTGTGGACGTTCCAGGAGAGTTCTGAGCTTCTGGAAGGAGCTGGGTTGGCTCACGTTGTCAACCGTCTCACCTCACGCATAACAGATCGCCTTAGGAAGCTGGCTCATGACGCGATTTATGCGATTTGCAATGTCTACTAACTAAAAATAAAAATCGTTCTTGCTACTACGATATAATGATGCAATTCGACTAACGTATGTCGTCGCGGCGAGCGTGTTTTGTTTTTTTATCTACCCGTAGATAACCGCACGTTTTGTCATATATGTCGTAGTGGTAAGGACGATTTTCACTTGTCATCAGCAAGCTCCCTTAGAGTCACGATACGGGAAATGGAGTCCTCAGCCACACAATCATGGTGATTCTGGCTTTTAGGCGTTGCAGTGGTTTGGGAAAATCTATGTTCCAGAATGTACCTTACTATTCCCAAACCACTGGGTGAAAAATACACCTGGTGGCATATCTTATGATAGGCCTTAAAGCGAGAGTCAGGCCCGGGATCCACCAAAGCCGAAAGGAGAGGAGATGTGTTTGAATAACCAATCAGATGTCCACATCTCCTCTTCGCTTATTGACAGTCGCTTTTTACAGACATCTGATTGGTTATTCAAACACATCTCCTCTCCTCTCTGCTTTGGTGGATACCGGGCCTTATTTCAGTGTGGGAAGGAGGTGGCGCTAGACGACTTGTAAAGCTCTGTCTCTTTCCCACACCTGTACTTTTCTTTTTCCTCTCTACTCGCCATTTTTCTTGGATAGAATAGACGTCCAGAAAAAAACAGTATAACTTAAAATCTCCATTATATCATACACAAGTTAAACTTACCAGTAGTAACCGAAGGATTGACAAGATTTTCTCTGTTAACAGTGTTATTTTTCTCCACAACAATGGGAGGTTCTTTCGAGAAGTCAGGTGGACTCATCCTGGCGGGCAGAGTCCTTGCTTTCACAGGCTTTGGTTTACCGTTACAATCTGGTGTAGTTGCTTTCATTTCTGATAGGATCTTTTTACGACCTACGTATTGGAACTGTTCGGCGCATATTCTGAAAGAGACAAGTGTTGAAGGACATACGTGATTCATCGTACAATTATTTTTATGTCAATATTTTATTTATGTATCGAGCATAAGAGGGATATATCGAGGATCATCACATCTATATATGAGTGACAAAAACGATGAAAGAATGAAAAAAAAGAGAGAAAACACGTAATGTGGCACATGCCGCAAGTGCACACAGTATCACGAAAAGAAACAAAGAAAAAGAACTTAAAACTAAACGGTGCTCTATAAATCTTATTTTCTTTTGAAACTCGGTTCGCTACCGCCCGAAATTACTAAATAAAATCTTACTCCAAAACATTAAAGAACGACTGCTGCTGCGCCTGCGACTGTGTCTTCCACCAGTCAACAAGTCTCTCATCATCCAAATACTTCAACACGAACAGGAAACACAAAAGCACATCCCGTACCTCTTCTGCGGACATCACACCGAACCTACACACAAGAAAATAACCATTAGCCTTATACAATACGATTGAATATTCCACGACAATTTTAATGTACACACCGGACCAATGTAAAGAATAATAAACCGTAATTTAAATACGAATAAGGTTCAATATAAGATATTTACCTGTTAACTTGGTCCCCAATTTCGCTCAAATCGAGTCTTCCAATGTTTCTTGGCAGCGAGTCTCCTCCAGACATTGTGGATACAGATTCTAAAGAACTTTGTGACATATTGTTGGCGTGATCTAAAGAAAAAAAATATACTTTCATAAGTTTTGAGTTGAGGTGGAAAATGAGACCTTAACTTCGTATATTTTAGAACCATCATTGTTTCTGTGAGAATTTCATGGAGTTTTTTGGCAACGTAACAATAGTCCTGATTACAGTTTCTACAAATTACAAAACTATTAAGGATAGTGGAGAAGAATGGACAGATTTTTAATCAACAAATATTGACAAATAAACAAGTAACTAAACTCAAGAGTGTGGGGGATCATAATATCAGAACTATGTAAAATTATACCTAGAAATGACGTATTGTCATTTTTTAAAGCATCGTATCTTCGTCAATTTTGATAAGAGTAACAAAAAAATAAAAAATAACGGCTCAAATAATGTTTTATGATATCACTGACGGATTCTTTTTTCATTATTTTATTCTTTCTTTACAATCAATTTTTTTCATTTATTACTCACCTTTTCCATACATATGATTATTCGGTATAGTGGGAGGTTCTTTAAAATGCGCAGAATTCCTGACTGGAGTATGATCAAAGTGCAGAGTCAGTCTGTTTCGTCTAGGAGTACTATTGGCTGATGCTGCTGCATTCTGGGTGCTGTTGAGAACTGGGTTCATGGTCGCATCTCCGTCGACTTTATCGTGACCATTCTCGATTGGACTGGCCAGGTTTTTTGTTATAAGACGGTGGGCGTTTTCTGTTAAAGAAAGAAAGACAGAAAATTGTGTTTATCTATACATATAAATAAAATTGGAAAAGTAATATTGAAATAATCGTTTTTACTACATGCATATGATTTATGATTTTTGTTTGTCTGTTTTTAATGGCTAATCTCTGAAATGGCAGGACCGATTTTGACGGGACTTTTTTGGCAGGTAGCAGATGTAATAAGGACTGTAACTGTACTTTTATTTTAGAAAAAAATCCTTTGTTTAAAAAATATATATTTTTGAGATCCAACATCCACGCGAACGAAGCCGCGGCTACCGCGGCACAGGCAAATACAACTTAAAACTAAATTAAAAGTAGAAAAAAAAACAAATGTGATAATGCCAAGAGCCTCAGCTCAGCATAAATAATCCCCGGTGGGTTACCATAACGTCTTAAAGCAAAAGCAGGTCCAGTGTGGGAAAGTGACAGAGCTATACAAGTCGTCTAGCGCCATCTCGTTTCCTCACTGGAACTGCTCTGGCTTTAAGACATCATGATAGGCCACCAGGGGGGGTATTACGTCTTAAAACCAGGCTTATCCCAGTGAGTGAACGAGATGGCGCTAGACGACTTGTATAGCTCTGTCACTTGTTTTTAAGACGTTGCCGTTGTAATACCTCCCTGGATTGATATAGTCCTAGTATAAGATGTAGATTGCTAATTAAAGTAAAATACCATTAATGCAAATACACACTGACATGGCAATATTCTGAAATCATTTGTGGATGGAATATAAAGGTATTTGTCTTTTGTTTTAGTTTATACTGCCCCACACCTAGAGAAAGGTCTTCCCATCGAATTGCCAAACAGTGAGAAAGCATACAAGATCTTTGTCCCCGTCTATTTATGTCAAAATAAAGTGTAAACACGTTTCTATTTAAATAAGCTTTGCATTGGAAACAAAAATTCGAACCAGAACCAGAATTCAGTACATCCGACGCTCTTTCCAACCGAGCTACCGAGGTTCTTACCTACTGCGTTGAATTCTTCAATTAATTTTAAACGTCTATGTATATCAATAAAATACTTACCAAGTACGATAGTAAGCCACGGCGAATACAAGTACGCAAGTCTAGCTCGGCACTGTCGAGTTCTATACCGATCATCATGTTCATGCTTAGTCAATAAAGCCCGCAACACACTCAACGCAGACCTACGTTTTAAAGGCGCCTCCCGTAATGACTGTTCCACCTGAAGAAAAATACACTTGAAATACGTAAAAGACAGATGAATTATTATTTAATTTATTCAAGCATGGTTCATGCTCTAAATATTCTAGCAATGTACATATTTGGAAAACAAGGGAATACTTGTTTTAGTAGGGTTCCAGCAAGAAAGTGTCTCATTATAAAATCTTCAGTGAGTCTCAGCCTGGCCGGATCTGTGTAAAAGTTATTCACTATTAGAAAGGGACAAAAAACAGTCCTACAGCACAGTCATCTATTTCGCTCTGAAAGACTTGCAAAGTCGGTAGACATCGTGCGACGTCGTCAAACCTCAGCAGCGATTTTTTTTATGTTGTTTTTATAAACATCTATAAAGATGCGATTCCATCAGCGTGCGGCATAAATGTTCGCGTACAAATGGACACTTCTGTGCGCGCACATATGAGCAGTGGACTTGTTCAGTGAAAACAAATAGCTTGTGTGGCAACTTGTGCGGCACTGTGCTCGAACAAACGTTACGCACAGCCTTGCGGACACAGAGGCTAAACGGGATACCAGCTTAGTACGCGCACTGCTGAAGTGCGCGAACCAATATGCAGCATACTATATTGGTGGATTCGTACTATTAGGTTTACTTTCGTACGTCAATGAAAAGTGACGACTACAAGAAAAGAAATGCGATGTTGCCGGTCATGTAACGCGAGGTCTGGCAACGTCACTTGATGTCTTCGACATTCGTCCCCTGGAATGTTACGTCCTGACTTTTCTTGAACAGTTAGGGAGGCCCACTCAATATTATTTAAAAAAAAAAAAAACATATGCACGAGGGGAACACCCAAATACTCCGAAATATTTTATTCCGAATTTCGATATTCCGATTTTCAAAACTCCGAATATCATAATACCTAAAAATTACAATTACTATTAATAGGAATCTCGAAATTTATTTGACCGAAAGTCGTATGTCCGATTTCTTCGTTTTCCGATTTTCACATATTCGAAAAATGTAATGCTCGATGAGTTCTCATTCCGAAAAACGAAATTCCGATTTTCAATATTCCGAATAAACTATTTTTTTCGGAATATTGAAAATTGGAATTTCGTTTCTCATTCTACAAAGTCAGTGACAGAAACGAATTGGTGCAAAACCGGCTCCAAGTAGTTTTGTCTACCGTACTCCCAGAGTGTTATTTAAGCCTGTGTAGGCACGGAGTGGCGAGGCGTATCCTCTTAACTTTCACTGTTTGCCTTCAGGATTTTTATTGTTATTAGGAGAACTTAGGATGCAAGAGCGAGCGAAGCGAGCTTGGGACTTGGGGCACCCCGACTCGGACAGGTTAGGTTCGAAGGGGATGGCTTGGTCTGAAAGACCCCGCCATCCCCTTCATGTTAGGTTACTTTAAACCTTGCTCACAGAAATAGGAGCCCCGCCAAGCGGGGCTCCGTCGACATACCTTGGTAGGTGGTAGTCAACAAATTGACCAAGGATGCAAGAGCGAGCGAAGCGAGCTCGGGACTGGGGACACCCCGACTCGGACAGGTTAGGTTCGAAGGGTCCCCTAAAAAGACCAGAAAGACCCCGCCATCCCCTTCGTGTTAGGTTAATTTAAACCTTGCTCACAGAAATAGGAGCCCCGCGAAGCGGGGCTCCGTTGAACCACCTTAGTGGTGCTATAACTCAGGATGCAATAGCGAGCAAAATGTGTCTTGGGGCACCCCGACTCGGACTTTTCGACCTGACGGACCCGAATCGGAATTCTAATAATCGGAATTTTAATAATATTCGGTATTCGTGTTTTTGATGTTTCGGAAAATACATTTAGTCGGAATTTTTAATGTTCGGTCTATTGAAATTCGGTATTTTGAAGAAAATAATTATAAACGTTAGGAATTTTGAAATTTCGGAATTATTAAAATAGGAATAATGATCCATCGGAGTTGTTATATTAGGAATTTTGAACCATTCAGAATTATGAAAATCGGTATTTTGAAATTCGTATTTATGAATTTCGGAATAAAGTTTTTCGTATTATCGTAGTGTACCCATGCACGAGCGAGACACATAGATACACCGTGCTTATTTATTAAGACCAAGATACAAAATTCTTACCCTCATCGCCATCTCTTGACAATTTATTCGCGTGTAATGGCAAATTAAAAGGTACAAAATGCTCATGGGAACAAATTGTTTGTAAAAACGTAAATTTGAAATCAAATAACGCTTTCGGATCGCAGACTTTAAACTTGTCTAAGTATTTCTTTATTTGTCGGAACACGAAACCTCTATCCATGAATGATAGGCATGACTGCAAAAAGGAATATACAATTTGACAATCGAAAACAGACTCAAAAGATGTTACTATAAGGTGTATTATAAAAATATAAGTTCGTACCTTCAGAAACGTGGCGAGGTTTTTGTTAAATATATGAGTTTGCATCGGTTGCTGTAATATGTAGGACGGTTCCACAGTAGTTACCAATTTGTCAATGTTTTCTAACAGATCTGCATGGAATCTTTCATTGCGTGACATCTAAAAAAGTAAATTAATTACAAGAGGAAAATATTGCATTTCTTTTTTTTTCTCGCTTCAAATTAGGAATTTGTTGTATCGTAGCCGTAAACGCACCTACGCGTTTACAAACATTTGTTACGTGTGGGATTTGTTACGTGTAGAAATCGAACCCGCGACGTGTTACGCAGTAGTCCAATCGCTCGGCCACTGCGCTAAGCGTGTGTCTACTGTATCGTGGGTGCTACAAACATTTAAATTGACTTACACAAACAACCACCGCCTGTCTCGCTCACCTAGTGTAGATATTGATATGTCTTACGCCGGCTCCACACGTTGGCCGTGTTGGCCGAACAGAGGGAGACGGCGCTATACTATGAAACGAGATAGAATTATTTGCGTCTTGCTTTCTGGTGTAGCGCCATCTCCTTCTTTTCGGCAAACACGGCCAACGTGTGGAGCCGGCGTTACTCTTTACATAAATTTAAGTCTGCCTTACATAAGGCCTTATCACGTTTGTGAAATATTTAATTTAATTTGTGTTTCTCTTTTGCCTTTTCATCTGCACAGCAACTCTATGTATAGTATGTGCCATTTAACACGGCAATAGCGGTCATTGCTCCGACTTTCATCCCGATATCTCAATATTAGCGATACTTCCTCTTCACCCGTACAAATCTGTCGCAAACAGTCGCAAAACTGACATCGCTTGAGTCTCATAATACATAAAAAATTACCACAAAAACAACACAATGCACAACCCAAAATAATAGAAAATCTAGCAAACGTACCCTCCGAAATATTTTTTTATAATAGTGTATTTTCGTTTTTACACAAGTTTATCACACTGAGACAATTTAACAAAAGTAAATATATTATTATGCATCATATAATTTTGCATTAACCTATAATACAATACTGAGTAAATATAAAGTTAGTGCATATTGTATGGATATAAGTATATTAATATTTTTTTGATATCAGGATGGTAAAAACACCTTATTTTTCCTAAAATAAATTACAAAAACTATTTCATCACAGAAAATGCTAATTTTGATCTTATGTCGTTTTTGTTTTACGCAGTCATCGCGTCAGGGGTGCAGCACCCCCGGCAGCAGCCGCCATTTAGATTTAACATTTCGTGTGGAAGTTCATTTGCGTTCGGTCTGTGCAAAGATATTAAACTAAATACGAGCAATAGACGGGACATCACGAAGAAAGTTGTGATCCAAAACTTTTTACCATAGGTAAAAAGTCGCTCAGTCTAGTAGTCGCGTTGCTATGCAACGCTAGATTGTGCTGCTGACACACGGCATCAATAATTTTGTATGACAATTTTCCCAATGCCCGCTCTATAGGTTCTTTTAAATCTCTTTGGGTCTGTGCTATAATTTCTTTGCTTTTATTGTTATCGTTGTTGAGTTTGTTACTGTTTTGTTTTTGTGTTCTGTGTTGTTATTGTTACTTCATTTGTTGCTTGTAAAGAATCATGGAACCAGAAGCTTGAACATCTACTGGTGAAACCAGTAAACGCCGTCGTCGTCCAAACATATTCCAACCTCAAGAAGGTTCGGAATCGATACCGTTAACATCGCCGCCAGCAAAAAGACAGAAGACGATTCTCACCAGCGGAGAACGTCTTATGATTATTAATATTTTTAAATATGTCCAAAACACCAAGCTCGAGGATAAATATTTAACTAACCATGATCTTGTCAAACGTACGTCAGAAATATGTGGGGTGAGTGAGAGATCGATACATCGGGTATTACGTGAATACAGAAATACTCATAAAATAACGCAACCTGAAGGTAAAAGGAGTAGACCAAACGTTCTCCAAAAAGTTGATGATTTTGATAAATCGGCAATTACTAAAACTTTGGAAAAAAAAAAAGATTTTTCATACAAAATGAGAAAATGATCGAGCCCATCAGTATGAAAAATCATTTTTTCCAAAAGTTTTTGAACAAACATTGTTCAGTAACATGGGCTGAGTTACTCCACGAGAGGTTTTGCGCTATTAACGTTACACGTTGTATATACATTTGATTCTTTTGATGCCTGCGCATTCCACATTTTTTTATGATGATTCTTTCACAGTCCAGGCTGTCGTTTGTGGAATGCATTGCTTGTATCAGTAAGACAAGCCAAGTCACTGGTTTCTTTTAAAAGCTTAGTCTTAAATCATTTCCTTTCTCTCTAATAATACATATTTATATTTATTTATGTATGTGTATTTTATTTTATTATTAATGTTTGTGTGTATTGTATTTGTATTATCGGTTATCTATTATTTGATGTGCATCACTGTCTACCCTCATTTTTTTTTAAAGTTCTTCAAGTCCATCATAATTGTCTGGAAGATATCGCTATTAGCGATAAGACCGCCGTTGTACCCTTAGTGTTGCAGACGACGAACCCATAGAGACACTAAGATAGAATTAGAACAGTATCATGTGTAATTATTGTTAATTATCACTAAAAACATGTATATCGATCAATAAAAAGGTGTTAGGCCCGCACAAGGCGGGAAAAATAGGTAAACATTAATGTAATACCAATTCATTACCTTATATGGAAGCGAAAATGTCGTCTTCACGTTGTAGCAAGGTCATGACCAAATAAGGTCACGAAAGCGCCTCATCGCTCGTTGTGGGCGGAGCCTCCGACAGGTCGAAACCTGTCCGCCTGACACAAGTCGAAGCAAAGTAAAATGCAGACCTATGATTGGCCAGAGGGCCATTTCTACAAACAGGTCCCTCCACGGTTTGCGATGTGGTGTTTTCACATAAGTATGGGAGCAAATTGAGCTTCAAAAAGTTTTTAGTAGTTTTTCAAGTTTTAAAGTTTTGAGTTTCTATGTTTTGTCTTATGTTCCCATTTTATATTATGTCTTGTTTATAGTGTTTAGTTAAGTATTTACTGTGAGTCCCACGTGCCCTAAGTTGATTATTATTGTGTGTATATTGTGTAGAGTCAGTTTTATGTGAAAGTTAATTTAGTCAGTGTAATAAAAGTGTTAAAATCGTCGAAGAGTTTAATTCCGAATGAGTCCCTTGTAAAGTAAAGCCAAAACTGAGCTATCGAAGCAGGGAATAAATAATAATACAGTCCACACCCAACACTTAGTATTAATAAAAACTTTTTTTTTAAAGTACCGACTTTAAAAACAAATACAAAAAAGTGTAAAATAACTTTTCTTTCGGAAGTCGGTGGCTTTTGATTTTTATGTCATTGACTATTGCCACTATTTTTAAAAAAGTTTTTATTTTACCCTTTTTAGTTCAGACATTCAACAAAAATCTTTGTATAATCGGCAACTTTAGAAATTTATATCCAAGCGAGCAACAAAAACGGATCCATGCGGGTAACGTCACAAGACATCCAATATTATAGTATATTAAAACCTTCCCTAGACTGTAATAAACATTTTCCCGTAAACCGCATGAAATGGTTCAGACAAACGCGAGATAATCGTGAACAAACATACAATCGACTTTGAAAATCTACTATGATCCGCGCGCGGACGAAAATACATAAATGAAGGGAAAAGGGCCGTTACCTATCACTACATCCATTAAATCCGTCACACACAGTGGAACATTTTTTACGTCACGCGTAAATTTATAAGCACACAATTTGATTTCTAGAAATAAAAAATAATAATTTTGAATTAGAGCAACACAAGATTCACAACCCCCGTATGTCAAGCAGGCTGGTACCACGATACTGTAGCGATAGAAGCAACTATCGCTTATTAGTAGTTTTAGGTAACATTAAGTGTCATTATCGCTTAGTGATGAAAAACTTGGTAGGAGGGAGTGAATGACCTCTTTTGCCATGTTAGATGGTACATACTATAGTAGGTAATCTTAATTAGCTCTAAGCTAAATTATAACCTAAATATTGTAAACAAAAATTACTATTTTCGATACTGTATTCTTCCTTTGTTCAATGCATGTCGTGGCAGCCTTTAATTAAGGCTACACTATAAAATGTAAAAAGTCATTTATCCTAAACATGTATCATGGTGTATGCTTTGTTGGTTGTCATTAAAAATAAATAAATAAAACCAGACCCGGAAAAAGTACTTGTAGATCACACAAATAATTCTTTCACGCGGGAATTGAACCCGCAACACGCAACACAGCAGTCGATCGCCATCGACAGCTCTGTCACTGCGCCAACCAACCGTCATTAATCAATATCGATAGGGTTTAAATTTAAGGAAATTTAATACACATTGCGGTTTACCTTATCCTATTTTAAAACACAGTAGGTACTTACTTTAATTCTTCCTGTATTGATTAGATACTGTGCCATGCTTTTTGTAATTATATCAAAGAAAAACCCAGAATACTGCATGAATTTGTTCCCTAGTAAAAAGTCCGGTTGATTGGGATCCACGAACATGTGCAGTGGGGCCGTCAACATTGTGTGCAGTTTGAATTCCACGCAGTTGAATACGTACTATCAACAAAAAGAGAAAAATTGATCAATGCATTTTATGCCACAACTGCGATGCGTGGACGCAATGTAAGGGGGCTTAACTCTTCAATTCCCAGTGTCACCTGTAGGTTACTGAAGTTTAAAAGTGATTTTGTACCACTTGTCAATATTTATTTCCAGTTGTACTGTTACAGTAGTAATTTTACTGATTATTACTTCTATTTTTTTTATCTGGCAACACGCATCATTTGTCATTTGTCAAATTCACTAAGTTATTTCGCGCATAGTTTGAACTACCCGAGTTTGCGTGATTCATTGTGAAAAAAAAATATATAAAAATGTCCAGACTGTAAGTATCGTATTTTTTCTTTTTACATGTTATAAATAAATAGGTAATCTATATTATACATATACTTATTGACAAAAATAACTAAAACTATATTTGCTACAACGCCTACAATATGCAGTGTCACCCACAGGTGACACTGGGCATTATGTTATGTATATTTATGTTATTTTTACTAAACTTTGTTGTTTACAGTTAGTCTTATCGCTCTGTTGAAATGGCGTTTTACAAGTTGTTTTTTTTATAAGCTGACGATAGATGAGATTGCTGAAGTGTTGCATAAATAGGAGACCAAGGTGATAATACTGATGAGGATAGTGGAGATGAAAATAATGCTAACATTCTTCATCTACCTGGACGCATGCTTTGATCTCAAGTTCAGTTACAAAATCGACTTTCCGTTTCTGAATAAATTCTAGAATAAGATCTGGAAAATGAACAAGATGAGAAGAATGTGAAGATGGCGTCGATCATAGGGTCGATCGTTTTGATGAAAACATCGACTCCATGAGAGAAGCCCTTCGTGGCAAAAAGTGATGGTTTCCACTCTTTGCATTCTGCTTAGACGCAACGTGTCAAAATGCGTGACTGATCAAAAGGGTGTCAGAAACTAACTGGACCTATTGTGACTTCTGGAGCAGTAGTGGCCCAGTGGTATCGGCCGCGACTTACGAGTTGTAGGTCGTGGGTTCGAATCCAGACAGGCGCATTACTTTGTGTGATTTATTTCATCACCACTGCTCTCAAAACGGTGAAGGAAAACATCGTGAGGAAACCCGGCATGTCCTAGAACAAAACATTCGAAGACATGTGACATCCACCAACCCGCACTGGGCCCGCATGGTGGATTATGGCCCACTCCCTCTCACAGAGAGGAGGCCTGTGTCATAGCAGTGGGAACATCTAAAGGCCGATGATGATTGTGACTATAAATTTGGAAAACCGAGCCGTAATTCTGCTTGTGGTGTTCCCGTGCAATAGAGAGTACCAAATGAGGTGAGAAGCGCAGCGCAGGGTCTGCAGATTGTCACTCAGAAATTGGCTATCCTCAGTAAATATTTCAGTACTGTCATCAAGGAACAAAAAAATGTGCGCTAAATTCATTTGAAATGTTGGCATAAGTATCGCAATAAAAGATTTAGTTATTTGTTATAATTATGTTACGTTTTTATAAATAATAGTAAGTATATACATAATTATATACTTACACAATAAATAAAAACCGAACTTTTATTTCTGCCGAAATAATACTTGAAGTCTTATAAGTCATCTATCACAATGCCCAGTGTCACCCGTAGGTGACCCCCCCATAAAACGGGAGGGAGGCAACCTTACTTATTTTTTCCTTCTTTTACTTCTTCAATGAACGACTATTAACTAGGTTATTAAAGAAAAAACTGAAAAAGACCATTAGATTGGACATGGGAATTGAAGAGTTAAGGTCGCATAACCAGAAAGTTGGCAACATTGCAAATAGCTGTCAAATATTAGCAAGTTTTTATTAATTTAGCAATATTACTGTATGAAAATAATAAATATGGCTCTGTAGTGCACTAAACAATTGATATAGGAATGCCATTAAAATATTTAATTTGATGTTATCACCGTTTCAGGTCTATAAAAGGCATTTGGAAGGTTTCCAAATACTTTTTTTACATCTAAAACTATATATTCGGTGTTACAATATTAATTATTGCATTCCCTTTTCAATTTATTAGTGCACTACAGAGCCATATCTGTTATTTTCATACAGTAACATTGCTAAATTAATTAAAACTTGTTAATATTTGACAACTATTTGCGACGTTGCCTACTTTCAGAATATGCGCTCTGAACCATGACAAGAAGCGACACTATTCGATAGATTCCAACTACAAGTGAAAATCATCCTAACCAATATGACATAAAAAGTGCGGTTGCCACGACGACGTCAAGTCAATCGAATTGCATCATTATATCGTAGTAGCAAGGTCGATTTTCATTTTTAGTTAGTACAAATTGCACGAATCGGGTCATGGGGGAGTTCCCTAAGAGGGTACGTAGATCGTCTCAGTCGCAGCACAGCGTCTCAATTCAGCATAGCAGTGGAATATTATCCAACTACGGCGCAACGCACTAATGGCACCTCACTCTTTATCAACGGGAAATCCCGTTAGTGTGGGCCACACTAACGGGATATCCCGTTGATTTTCGCGATAATAGTCTTTAAATGTTCCTATAAATGTCCGTTTACGCGATACTTAACGGCACTTCCTGTTAGTGTGGTCCTAGTGTTAAAGTTAAGAAGTCTAGGCTTACCTTGACATAGCTATCCAATAAGTCTTTTCTACCATAATCATGTATCATGTGAACAAAATGCACGATCAATTTTACGATCTGGTAACCCATATCTTGAGTGTAGCTTTTTTCAACTGTCTGAAAAGAATAAGATGATATTAAAAATATTTCCTATTCCAAACACATCTTGTGCCTCTGACTACCCTATTGGGGCAATCAGGCAACGACGATATAATACTAGACTCCTAATAACAGGCGACCGATGTCTGCCAACACATTAGGCAAGAAAGTCTTATATCCGTCTCATTTCGACCAATCCTGTGAGCCGTAAACATACGTTGAGACAGAACAGACCTTGAGTTAGCCAATCACAACGCAGTACCCCGTCCCCCTCGCTTACGTAGTACCTCAGCGAGTTGGCAGAATAGTTTTGTTCGTTAGATCGTGCAATGCGTAGTCTAGTAATTTATAGTCGTTGCAATCAGGCGTGTTGCAGATCAACTTTGAAAGAAAGGGTCAACGACATCCATCTGTCAACAGTCAATTGAAAATAATGTAAAGTAAATTTTAATAGTGTAGTACATAGTATCTTTATTATCTTACAGTTATTTTCATATGATAATTGTTTAATTTTAAAATCCTGCAAGTGTTATAAAACATGCATGACATCACAACATGGCGTCAGCAAACCTTCTTTCTTTATTGATCTGCATAGTACATACATAAACACATGCCTTTTCTCATTCCGATTCATTACGTTACATTTCTACTACAAAAATAGCTAAAATATTTACCATTAATTCAAAAAGTTGATTCATAATAGTCGGCAAGAAAGCGACGAGCGAGCTCAATTTAATCGCATGCGCAGCTTTGAGTGCATTACACACGTCATTCCACGGAGGGGGGGAGGGCGAGGTTGGGGGAGAACTTGACTTGATCAGTCTCTCCGCCTGGTTGAACAGATTGTGCAAGTGCAAGTCTCTGGTGGCTACGGTTGAGTCCAGGACTAGTTGGCAGCGGAAGAGCTGCTTCTCGCCTTCCACCCATACAACTTCTGGGCCCGTGTTCTGTGTAAAAATTTTAATTTTATTAGTAAAGATAATCTTACTACTATTATAAATAGTGAGGGTGAATGTAAGAGGATGTTTGTTATTCTTTCACACAATACCTACAGCTACCCTAAAACTGTGGCAAGCGATAAGAGCCCCAGAGCTCCGCGGAGCACACTTCGAGTATAGCTGGTCTAGGGCATAAAGTTGAAATTCTTGATTAGACAGTCAAAGTTGAAGTTTACAGAGTGTTTTCGTTCGCTCCGGTTGTTAATACTTAATGGTCTTCAAAAGATTTTAAGCTTGAGACTGCGTTTCCACTGAGGCGGAGCGGAGTAGAGCGGAGGGCGATTCACCAATCACAAGGCTTGAAATCAACATCTCTTCTCCACTCAAGTCATGTGATTGGTGAATCGCACTCCGCTCTGCTCCGCTCCGCCTCAGTGGAAACGCAGCCTTATGTGGTAGAGGATAATTTAGAAAATATATTAAAGACTACTAAGCTTTTATCTTTATAGCTTGCAATTTGTGTAGGGGGCTGAACGGATTTGGATGAAAATTGGTACACAGATACTTTATAACTTGGATTAATACATCATATTTTTATTCCGGTACAATGTTCCAGTGGGATTATTACAGAAAATCGCGCTGGAAACGCCGTGGGTATTTTGTGTAGGGGGCTGAACGGATTTGGATGAAAATTGGTACACAGATACTTTATAACTTGGATTAATACATCATATTTTTATTCCGGTACAATGTTCCAGTGGGATTATTACAGAAAATCGCGCTGGAAACGCCGTGAGTATAAGCTAGTGTAATAATAAAATGATGAGTTTGGAATGCATTTCTCACAATTGTTGCGCTCTCAACAGTATGTTGTGATTCACATGATTGTTATGTCATCATAAAAATAATGTGAATCAATCACAACGAAGTTGCATTATTTACAGTGAAAATTAAGTCATTTAATTCTTGTTTTCACTAGTGTTACGTTTATGCGTCACCTTAATAAAACGCACTATTTGTTTTGAAGATCAAACAGCATTTTTACTAGGATTTAATTTTAAGCAAAAAAATATATTTTTAGGTACATTGACACAGTTAGCCACTCATCATCATCATCAACAGACTGTATTCGCTGGACATAGGCCTCTCCCAAAGAACACCACTGAGCCCGGTCCGAAGATTTCATCATCCAGTCTCTGCAGGTTACCTTTCGCAGGTCATTCCACCACCCTTCCTAGACAAAAGGCGATCGATGACAAACAAAATTCAACGGCACGGTTGGTGCAGTGACTCACTGATTGGACTGCTGCGCTGCATGTCGCGGGTTCGATTCCATTACGGAAAAAATATTTGTATGATCTACAATATTTATTTCGGGTCTGGGTGTTTGTGTATATGAGTATCTATGTTTGTAAACGCACCCACGGCACAGGAGAAATTCCAAGTGTGGGGCAACATTTATTAAAAAAAAAGCCCAGTAGTCTTTAATAGATTTTCAACTTTAAACCCAAGGACATAAAGATGAAAATCTATTAATGACTGCTGAATGTTTACGGTTATCATTTGTTATCGAATGCCACTTGTCTAGGTCTTTTGGCTGGCAGTCTACACTATCCTAAGAGAAAAGAGTAAGAGTCATTAAAATTATTATTATCAGTAGGACATACCCCTTTACCAAGTCCCAGCGGCTGAATAGCCAAGTATCCAGACGGCAAATGTGTTGCTATTGGCAAATTAACAACTTCATCAACCAACTTATCGTTTTTCAACAACGGTATCCACGCGTATCTGAAAAGAAAGGGTACGTGCTGTAAGAAGTTTCTAAACTGATGTGTTCTCTTACATAATCAATTAGAATATCTTAATTAAAATGAGATATTGGTATAATGTCATGTTTAGAGTTTCCGAAAAATCCACCACACTATTCCCAAACCTGCAACTCCTGAAAGCCAGAATCAACAGAAGCTTCCACCAGAAAAGCGCCGAGACAATGAAGCTCGACGTGTTGCAGTTCATCCGAGATCACTTACTTGGCATTTACAATTGACACGGTTGTCATAGTGGCAGAGAGACCGGAAGAAATATTTGTATGATCTAAAAATATTTTTTCCGGGTCCGGGTGTTTCAATGTTTTAAACGCACCCACGATACAGGAAAAATACATAATGGGAAAAAGTTTACATTTATTTTTTTAGAAATATCGTAAACTCCAAACAAATAATAAACATGGTGAATATCCCATTTTAAGTTCTAATGATCGTGCTGTAAGAGCTGATAGTAAATATTGGGCGGTTGGCGTTGCGTTAAGCGTGTTTTGCCACCACAACGCACTTGCATTACATTTCAATATCAGTATCACCTCTTGGTTTTCAAAATGTTAATGCGCGTTTTGAAGCGGGCAATGTGTACGCGCTGTAATACCATTTAAATTGAGATCATTATTGTATGAACAAGTCAATTAAAATAATTCAATATAGGCCAGTTCAGTTCTATGATGTATTGTTGGATAGAAACAATAGCAACGGATATCGTTAGGATTATTATTGGCAATCTAAGTGATGTTGAAAAGCCTCATAAACATCTAGAGATTAGTATAAAATGGGTTGAGGAAAATCTGTAAGTATATTGAAATAGAAAAAACTAATTGTTAGAGTAACTTGGGACTGGGAAATCCAGCAGTAGGCCATATTCGAGTAGTCAAGTCTAAAAAATATCTTAAATTAATCATGTGTTTCTAGCTCCGTATATCTTCTTCTACCACATACAAGGCATATAACGAATAACAATCAGCAGTTCCATACAAAACTTTAATATTTATTCAACACTGCTCGCAAAACGGTGCAGGAAAACAGCGTTAGGAAACTGGCATGTCCTAGATCCAAAAATTCGAAAACATTTGACATCCTTCAATCCGCACTGGGCTTGCGTGCACAGCCTGGGATCTTGCAGAGAGGAGGACTGTTTCTAAGGTAGCTCCCATGACGCGATGCGTCGCACAATTCAACCGATTACAACTACTAGTGAAAATCATCCTTACCACTACGACATATGACATAAAACGTGCAGTTGTCTACGGGTGGATGAAAACAAAACACGCTCGACACTCTCGCTACTAATTGCATCATTATATCGTAGCAGCAAGGACGATTTTCATTTTTAGTTAGGTTGTAGAAATTAGGACTTTACTCATGGCGCGATGCGACGCAATGCAACGCGATTCGAACGAATTCCAACTACAAGTGAAAATCAACCTTACCACTATGACATAAGATATAAAACACGTTGTTATTTATGGGTAGATGAAAAACAAAACACAATGGCCATGACAACGTCAAGTCAATCGAATTGCATCTTTATTTCTTAGTGGCAAGGTTGGAATTCGTTCGAATCGCGTCGCATCGCGCCGTGGGTAAAGTCCCTCAGACTTAAAAAAGAAGTTGCAAAAGTTGAAAATAGATATCAGAAACTTACCCAATACAAGTTTCAACGTTAGCATCATTTTTCTTTGTGAGATCACATGAAATATGATGAAAAGTGAACAATAGATGATGTTGGGGTGTTATAGTGGCCGGCAGTCGGATCTTCGCCTCGTCACTCCACGTGGGGTTCGCATTGTGATGCAGTACTGAGCAGCGGTACTGTGACGTCATGCCGAATCTGCCGTAGACCGCCTAGAAGGTTAATTGAAAATGGGATCTTATTAAATAGGCGAATAGAGTCAAGTGGTGACTAATGATGAGATCGAACGGTTCATGAAAAACTGGACTACAGTTGCAGATAGCTGATGCGAGAGATGCTTAGCCCAGCCATTGGAAATTATGACTATCCTAACCTGTCTCATAATTTATTATTGAATCGATATTATACATGGGGTATTTGAGAATGTTCTGTAAGGGCCAACGAGTGGCATGTCGGAAATTGAAACGTTTTTGAAGTAATTTACTTTGGAACTACCTTAATTAAATGTAATGACGTCTATAGCTTCTTTATAAAATATAACGAACTCGATTCCACGTAAATATTCGTATTTATTAGGACGACATGTTTGCTGGGAATTCGAAACAGTCACTGCGACATGCAGGCACATTCGACTGAGTTCCAAGTTATGAAAATTACACGCAAATATGACTTAACAAGATCATAAACGCTTCAATTTCCTATGCGCTCCGATGCGACCTGACACTCGCAGACAAATGCAATTCAGTACTTAAGTGCAATGGACAGCCAAAGGGTGATATTTTTGATGTCATGTAAATATATGATCTTAGAATAAGTCGATAAGGTAGATATTTGTCTGATATGTAGTCAAGTAACCTGGCAGAAAATTGAACTGAATCAGAAAGACTTATATTTTAGTTGGTCCCGGTTGTCATTTGTAGATCTTACACAGTCGTTACTGTTAGTCGGAAGCTCAAAAGTCTGACAACCAATATCACCCAGTTATTGACATTCCCCTGCAACCAGTTAGTTTAGAATCCGTCCTATATGAAAAGATGATGAATTTGTGTCTAAAAGTTCTTCATAAAATATATATACATTCTTACCTGTAGTGGTTTAGGATCTCCATTATCACTATCCCTTATCTCGATAGAACAAGCAATATTCCTGGCTCGAGCAAACATCTTCTGAGATTCGAAATTCAAAGCCAACGGCCGGACGTACAAGTGATGTATGTATGCTGCATATGGCTGTTCCGGTTCCACGTTCAGTGTTGCCAGTTCTACTGTAAGTGGCGACGTAGGCGGAAGTGGAAAAGGTTTTAATGCAGCGTAGGAAGTTGACATACAATCTGGAAGGCATCAAGTTGTTTATTATGTGCTGTTATGTCACATTAAATTTTCTCACAGCAATTACGAACCATTGTAGTGTGAAAAACAATGCAGTTTATTTAGCGCTAATACTGCTGGCCCAGTGGTAACACCAGGCCCCGACTTACGTGTAGGTCTGGGGTTCGAATCGAACCCAGCCAGGCGCATCCATTTGTGTTTTTTTTTTGCCCTCAAAACATTTAAAGATACAAATTCGATAACATATGACATCTACCAAACTGCAGTGCCCGCGTGGTAGATGGTTTGTGTCCCAAGTCCCAGAGGCTTATCCTGTCTGGGTCGCGGGACTATCGAGTAACCGTGGCCCCGGAACGTAAAGGGCTATTGAAGGACACCGTGGATTTTAATCATTACAAGTCGGAGAGATCCCGTCCTGCCCTGTGTGGGAGGACTCGTTACATGATTTTGACACGTAAAAAAAGGTCCCAGCGGCTGATTGACTTTAGCTAAGATTTTACGTATTGTTGTCAATAATAAATGAACCTAAGATTATGCTTTCAGTTTTACAATGGCAATGCAGCAATTGACTTTAGGTTTTTCATACGGAATGAAAAGGGAAAATAGTTTAAATAATTAAAAAATGCAAAAAATGTCTATCTTACTTGGTACTTGTTCGTTACTTTGATGTATATTAATACTGAGCCAGCCAGGTATCACAGTTAGTTTCGCCATCTTCTCAGATTTGCGATAATCCGATAATATTTTTAGAAGATCGTCATCTGACATTTTATTCGGCTCCTGTCGATATATCGCAGGGAATTCAGGTGTCAAATCTAAATCATTGCTGTACATTCTGAAACAAACATTTATGTACAAAAACTATAAAAAACACAAACAAGTATTAAAATTAATAATGTATAAGATTGTGGAGATTACATGTCTGTTACATAATCACGTCGACGAACATGTCTGACACAAATAACAATACTGTTAATATAAAACAAGTTAATCCGTTATTTTTTACGACAATCTTACTTATTAATACAAATAACTTATATTTATGATAAAGTACACGTCAAGACGAATCAAACGAGTCCAAACTCGGAGTTGCGTGTTTTCCTATCGCCACGTTTCATCATCAGATCAACTCCTTGTTCATAATATTGCATATCACACAATATACATAATTATGCATGCAAAATTTCAGCTCAATCGTAAAACGGGAAGTGTGTCAAATTTTACTTGCAAGATTTGATTACGGACATACAATGGAACAACTAAATAAAATATTGTATTCGTTTAAGATGACCGCTGGGCAGAGATCTCCATACAATGGGTGCCGTCGAGGCCGGCCCAGAAAAAGGTAGCGAGACGAGCTAGACACTTACCATGAGGGCTGGTTCAACGCGGCCCAGGAAAAGACTTCTTGGAAGGAATTGGAGGAGACTTTGCTCAGGAATGGGACAGTACAGGCTAAGGAAAAAAAAATTAAAGTAACACCTACTTGTACAACGGTTTTGCAGCCCAAGCAAAGGGCATTCTGTATGTTCCAACACGGTTTGCATACGCTTGGACATTTTTATGGACTTTGAGCCCAAGTCGCGGGTCTTTCGTAGCCTTCAGGTAAGGCTCCATCACCTGACTCACATGTCCTTGAAGGATCTTGTCAATCTTCACCACCAGGAACAGGTCTGGGTGGGGATTGTTTACTGATAACATTACCTGTGAATCGAACATAAAAATGTTATAGCTATTTTTAAACGCATGCTACGCGCATCGTTAAGATGTTCTTTTGAGGAAAGACGTTATCGTAAGTAGCCTAATTGATGATCTTTATTTTTTATCGAAGTAGAATCATCAAATGAGTCCTCCTACCCAGGGCAGGGACTTTCAGAGTCGTCTGACTAAAATTTACGGTGTCCTTCAATAGCCGTTTACATCCCAGGGTCACGGTAATTCCGATAAGTCCCGCGACCAACTGATGAGGCAACTAGAGTAATTATCCAAAAGACGCGGAATCAAATCCCACTCGCAGCTGATATTTTCTTTCCTCAAATATCATCTTTAATGTTATAGCTTTTATAACGACCACAAAATTATCATTGATGCAAGAAGTTTCACTAGTTCTTATATAACTTTGATGTAAATACCTGTCTCTTCGATCGGAACCACTCTTCCGGTATCTGTTTAACGTCTAACTTAACATCGTAACTAAAATTTTCAACTAATGACTTTGTGCACTCCGTTTCCTTGACTAGATCTCTGACGGCATCGTGGTTGAGGTCGAAGTGGAAGTTCTCCGAGAGTTTCTTCCCACTCCTCGCATCGTACAACGCTAAGTACGTGTAATAAGGCTCTACTTGACACAACAGTTCTTTATCGCCGTCTATTGGCGCTTGTAATCTAAACTTTAAGCTTTCGCATTTGAGCAAAATTCTTTGGCCAAAGTGTTCTCTGAAACAATAAAAAACACCGTACAGCCTAGACAGTGTAAACAAGACTATTACGGTCAGTTCACACCGAGACGCTACGCGATGGGACGTGACGCAATGATATTGGAAATGTGTATCTTTTCGTGTAGTATATAAAGTTATATTTTCAGTCGGTATTTAAAGGAGCGCGCGATTCGTCGCTTGTGTGGCTTTCCGTGTAGTGTGTAGTAAATGTAGGTAATTGGATTTTGTGTCGGTCTATTGGAATAATCGCGCAGCGTCGCGTCTCGGTATGACTTGACCTTTAGTGACAGTTAGACTTAACAAAAAAAAATACAAAATAAAAAAAACAGTTTACGGCTTGAGGAATGTCAGTCCGACTGAAATAGTTTTATTGTTATGGCTTTATGAAGCCGAAAAAAAAGTGACAACACCTGCGTAGGAAAAGTAGCTTTCACTGGCAACAAACAAAAAAAAAAGTACAAAACCATCAATACTACTTACTTGAATGGTTCAAGCTGAGGTTCAGGCGAAGGTGCTCTCTTATAAGGCATACTGAAGATGTTATATCGGCACTCATTGCGCGCGGCCGCTATGGACATGTCCGTTTCACGGGAGTATCGCATTAAGAGCGGGTTCATGCTGTGTTCCAAACCCTTGAGGGTACCGTATGTTGGGGGCGGAGGTTCCGCTGTTAGGGATACGTCGGCATCTAAACAATAAGTATAGCTGTATAGGTTAAAATTGTATTTTAGTTGATATAAAGTTTTCATATTCGAAAGCAATAGAAAAGAAATCTAGCTCATTTAACAGTTCAATACACCTCATTAAATATCCACCAATAAATAGAAATTAAGATGCGCCTGCAATAGAAAGTCTGCTCCAATACCGCAATGTTTTTTTGACCACAATGTGGACCATTTATAAAAAAGTTGGGAGAAAACTTGGCGACACGCATACGCAACGCAAGTCATACTTGAGTCTGTCGTTAATAGAAACAGCGTCGTTAATCCTACCTTTATCCAATGCTTCATCACTTTGGTGCGTCTCCTGACTATCCTGGTTTTTCTTCAAGGTTGCTTTAAAAGCATTGATCCAATCATTCACGTCTTCTTCGTTCTCGGCGGCAAACGTATAACCTTTTCCTCCAGACATACGCAATTCGAATGAAAACCTTCCCCTTTTTGGATTCTGTAACCACACGGAATAATCAATCTTGTATTGCTACCCCCGTTATTATAATTGCATGAAGTCGAGTTACTGGTGTAATCTATAAGGTTCCTTATCTATATTAATTAAAAACGAAAAATGTTCCATACAAAATTAGATTTAAGGATCAAAGTACCGATTAATTAAACATTTTAGGCACTTGCGTGTGGTTTTATGAATAGGTGAATCAATGGTTAGATTAGATATAACTTTTTTGATCAATTAAGTCTTTTTGCATGGACTTATTACTAACATTTTCAAAGATTGACTTTACTTCGGGCTCGCCGCAATCGCGGCGGTAAGACCCCTCTTTGAGGAGTGGCTGGAGAGACGTCACGGCGTCCTGACCTATCGGATGACGCAGGACCTCACCGGACACGGAAGTTTCGGGAGGTACCTGTGTCGGATAGGGAGGGAAGATCGCCCGGAGGACACAGTAGAGCATACGGTGCAAGACTGCCCCGCTTGGGCAGAGCACCGACGTGTCCTCACGGCGGCGATAGGCGGAGACCTCTCTCGCCCGGCATTGGTTGCGGCCATGCTGCGGGGCGATACGGATTGGGAAGCGGTCGCCTCCTTCTGCGAAGCAGTAATGCTCGTGAAGGAGGAGGCGGGCTACGAGAGAGAGAGGACAGCGTCCTCCCTCCGCCCCAACCGCAGTTTTAGACGCCCGCGGCGTCGGACGTCGGCAGACGATCTTCGCCACCGTAGGCGCGGGCATGCGGACAGCGAGTAAAGGGCAACTCGCTGTCCGACCATGGACCATGCCCGGGTCGACGGCGCGTCGTGTCCCACGCGCGCCTCAAAGAGCGTCAGCAAAAATGACGGGGCCCCCTCTCAAAAGGCCAAAGCCTGCCGGGGCCGCGGGTTTTTATTTCCTCACCGGGACCCCGGAACATAAAGGGCTATTGAAGGACACCGTGGATTTTAGTCAGTACAAGTCTGACAGTCCCTCCCGCCCTGCCCGGGGTGGGTGGGTACTCATTTGATGATTTTACCACGCTAAAAAAAAAAAAAGATTGACTTTACTTTTATAATTATTGTCGGAATCAACGGATCGTATCATAAGCATGAGTTTGAAATCAGCGAACGATTCCAAATACTTAAAAATAAATAAACATACCTACAGCTATGCCCAAACAAACATGCAAATAATTCCATTTTTAGAATCACGGAAATATAAACTGGTTAAGTAAACTAAAACAGTAGATAAAGCCTTACCCTGACAACATCAGAACAAAAGTCCATAACGATAGTGAGCTTCGTATCCGTTTTTTTATCATCCTTGTACACTTCGAGTATGTACGTGCCATCGGCTTCTCTAAGCATTGAGCAATAACGTTTCTTAAAAGATTTTGAAGCAAGGTTGCTGAATATTCTATCTGAGCCTATTTCGGGTCCCTTGAGCAAGTGTCCCTCTTTGGTACCAAGGTCCAACTTGGCCGCCTGTGATTCGTTATCGCTCTCAGTCTCGGCATCGATATCATACACCTCTTCTGGAAATTTGTTCTCTATTGGCCTGTGTAAGAAAAGATAGTGGTAAAGGTGTTGATAAGCCGTATCAATTACTAGTACCTCGTTATGTTTAAATTTACTTGTAAAAACATTGGTTCTTTGAAATGCTGATTCAGGAAATCCTTGCGTTGATATGAGTTTGCCACTCGAATTTTGTTGTGATTTTTGAAATAGTCACCAAATAAACAAATGTCGAACAATTTGAGCGAAAATTGAGCAGATATAACGTGATGACTGACGATACAAAAGAGCTTTCATAAGTTTGGAAGAGGTCACGACCTTTTAGATTACTATATGTTACGGAAATATCAAACTAATCTAAATAAATAATATTTTAAATGTTATCAGAGAAAGTGTCTGTCGCGGTCATCTCATTAGAATATTATGTCATTTATTAATTTACCATATTTGGCATTTAAATCCTTTCATCCTATGTTGTGCAATAGGATATGACGCATGCATCAGATATGGGCATAATGCTCTGGCCTTGGTAATACAGCACATAACTTTTTGTTGACCATACAATGTTCATTGCCGTGTAAAGTATGTTAATTATAACTACTAATGAGAACCCCACTGTTTGTTACAAATTTAGCACATCGTATGCAGCCGCCTTTCATTAGTTTTAGATGGGAAGTCGATAAATCAATGCATTTTCAACAATGATAAATTCAAATGCAACTTTTATGTCATGAATATTATTTACATTTTCTTTACGCATATTTGGTGAATTCGAAGAGATAAGCTCAGAATATATTTTGCTTTCTATGTAATATGAATAAATAAAATTCATAATTAATCGACCAATGTATAATGCTTACACTGCTGGGACACAGGCCTCCTTTCTGTGAGAGGGACTTGGCTGTAATCCACCACGCGGGCCCAGTACACATTGGTAGATGTCACATATCTTCGAAATTCATAAAGGACCGGTTTTGTCCAACTCGTCCCGCCATCTTCTAAGAGGCCTGCTGCGAATCCTTTCGGCTGATACGGCCCGTTACCGACCGCTGCGGTGGCATAACACGGAACGGAGAGCGAAAAGATTGAATGTATAGAAATGTTTGAAGCACGTCACAAGGCGCCGCCCATAGCGAACATGTGCGTGCTTTTCTCCGAGCGAAACTGAACAGCGTCGCGCAGTTGCCGGACCGGCAGGAACAAAAGAAAAACGAATGAGTGCGACGCCACGAAAAAGTGCGGTTCAGACAGCGGTCCTGAAGTGGGGAGTATGGTGGCTGCCATCAACCGCTTCTGTGGGTATGTGGCGTGTACAAAGCTCCACCGCGCCGCCCGCTGCGCCGCTCACAACTTAGACCAAAAATGTGAACGGGCCATTAGGGTTACTACTACCCTACTAGACATAATCATCAAAAAGTCTTACCTTGGTAGATTGAGGTAGGTGCCGGAGTAGTTACTAAACTTGTAATGTATGAGGTTCCAACTGGAGGCATAGCTGAGGAGGGACTGTCTCGTGAGCAGGGGGCAGGAGGCCGCAGTCCTAACGTCGGGCACCGCGGTCGTGACCGTCCTCCAGCGACGGGGTAACACGACACTCTGCATGGCAATACATTCAACATTACAGGATTTGTCATGGGACTCTGGGTTCAATTCTATGATAAGTTGGTCTGAAAAGACCATTTTATCATGGTGATAAAGTTCGTAAAATGGAATTCTCTTGCTGGTTAAAGAATAATATTTATAATTCTTCAAATTCGTATTATGGTTCTGCTAGTGACCTTTTAAGACCCCAAAGCACTGACATTTTGAGTTCCTCATTCAGATTTTTCAATAATTCTGATCCTAATAACATATGTTTTAACATTACTGGCAAATGTGAGTTTAAAAAAAATACTTCTACCTCACTTTTCGGGAATTAAAGGGTTGATGTTTATGTTTTGTTACTAAAAGACCAGTTTTGTTTACTTAGATTACTAATATTAGTGTAAAAAAAATATACATATAGTTTGGTCTTTACATAAAATATCTTGCTGCTCACATAAAAGGGACTTTTATTTAGTGCACTAGGTCAATGGAGTATGGACCCAAGGCTAAAAGTCCCTTCCACACTCCGATTTCAACCAAACACAGCTAAATAAACAGTACCCAAGTATGGGAATCCCCATTTCGGTTTTCCTGTTCTCTATGGACACTGGAATAAGAACTAGTTTTGCTGCAAACAGTATTCTTCTACCATTTGGAGTTATAATTCTTATCTAATAAAAATAAATATGTATTGCTTGATGCATTTGTATACTTATGATTACATACTAGTTGGTTTGGGAGTATGAATGCATTAATATTTAACTGCACAGTACAGTCACAAGCAATAGTATGTATGTATACACTAAGCAGTATTGAAAAGCGATATTCTGCTATCATATTGATTAAACTTTTGCATTAACTGTAAAGGTAGGGACAAACTGAACCCACGTACGCCGTACCTACCTTAACAGTATTTTACAAGCAAATTGTGTTTGAATTTTGTTAAGTGTTTACATGTTATTGCTTGTGACTGTACATACTATGTCAATAATTTACTTGTATATAATGTTAAATTCAACCTTGATTCATTTAAATATTAAGTTAGAATGAGAAAAATAAAGTGGCTTCTCTACATATGATTATAATCATTAGCTGTGACTTATTTCATACTTAAAAAAAAGGGTACAAAGTTTATGCTTCTCACTTTCATTTATTATAAGGAAATAAAGTTTGTTTGTAGGAAGCAATCTCTGAGATTGCTGAGCCCAGTTTGAGTAGAAAGCTAAATTATTATTGAGGGCATTGGTTTCATTTTATTTTAAAATTGCACCTGAGCGAAGCCAGGGCGGGTCTCTAGTTTATATATATGTAAATATGTAGGCACATAAACTATAATAAATGTTAATGGCTAATTCACTCTTTCCAAAATTTTATCTTTCCTAAACATTCTAAACTGGAGAATTACTCATACAAAAACTTTTCCTCACAAAAGATTGTACACTCTCATTATCATGTGCCCGTTGAGTCCCAGTACAGTTTAGGTAGGCCTATAATACAGGCCATTCTATTTTAATTTAGGGTCCAGTCTTCCACAATATAAATTGTGAAATCTTGATGTACATACAAAATACGAAACAACAGAGCTGCCATTCACCAACTTGATGGACTGATTAGGTCAAAGAATCATCACCCTCTAAATTATAATGTATATTGTACCATCACTCTAAATGCAAGATACAAGGGACCGACTAGAGAGAATAATAACTTGTAAAGCCATTGTATTGTGGTGAGAAAATAAGCTATTTATCCCGCGCAATGTTGAACCGACCATTTGGGCGTTTAAAACCGGTTTTTTGAACCAATTTCCACATTACATGATTTATTTTTTTTTTTTTTTTTTTTTTTATTATTATTATTTGCGATCAGTGCTTAACACTATAAGCAAATTTGGTGAGAGCGTTGTGGCGGTTAGAGTGCGTCCCCCAGCGAAGACGTCTCCTCATCGTCTGTGCATGTATTTTATATGATGTCCTTTCGTTTAAGGCGCTTTGTGTAGCTACGTATCGTAAGCTGTGTTGCCAATATGTTGGGATGTTTCGTTAGCTTCTCCCGGTATTTCTTGGTGACATTTTGGATTTCGTCCTTTATTGTGGGCATATTCAGATGTTCATGAATTTCTTGATTGGTGATGTACCATGGGACGTTGCTGATTGTTCTCAGTATTATGTTTTGCATTCTCTGCAAGCATGAGATGGTAGAGTTGCTGGCGCTACCCCAGAGTTGTATGCCGTACATCCATACCGGTTTCAAGATAACTTTATAGATGAGTAGCTTGTTATCCATTGATAATTTGCTGTTACGACCCAGAAGCCAGAGTAAGTGCTTGAAGCGAATGTTAAGTTCATCTCTTTTCTTTTTAACATGTTGGTTCCATGTCAGGCGCCGATCCAGATGTAATCCAAGATAACGGACACTGTTCTGGTGTGGTAAGGTGGTATCTTCTAGTTGGACAGGAGGACAGTTGCCTTTTCGAAGTGAGAAGGTAATGTGGACAGATTTTGAAGCGTTTGCTTTGATTCGCCAGTTCTGCAGCCACTTCGTAGTTTTGTTTAGAGCATTCTGAAGATACTTTGAAGCAGTGCTCGGATCTTTATCGCTAGCAAGGACAGCGGTATCGTCAGCGAACGTTGCAGTTGTGGTATTATCTGCTTCAGGTAAGTCGGCTGAGAAAATCGTATATAGCACAGGGCCCAGAACAGAGCCCTGAGGAACACCAGCGCGTATCTCGCAGAATTTTGAGACTTTATCCTCTTCCTTGACCTGGAATAGTCTTTCGGTTAGGTATGACGCCAAAATTTGGTGATAGCTGTGTGGAAGGTGATTTTTTATTTTGCAGAGGAGGCCTTCATGCCATACTCGGTCAAAAGCTTGCTGAATGTCCAAGAATACAGCCGAGCAATACTCTTTCTCTTCAAGGGTTTTTCTAACTCTTTCGTATACTCTATGAACCTGCTCCACTGTAGAGTGCTGCTGCCTAAAACCAAATTGGTGAGCCGGTATAACCTGATTTTCTTCTAAAATAGGGAGTATTCTGCGCAGGAGTAACTTTTCAAAGATCTTTGATAGTATTGGGAGTAAGCTAATAGGCCTGTATGAGCTGACTTCATTGTGAGGCTTGCCATCTTTGTGTACCATCGTTATTTGGGACACTTTCCACAATTTTGGAAAGTATTGCACTCTCAGGATACCATTATATAGCATTGTGAGGAAGGTGAATGCTTTTCTGGGTAGTTGTTTTATGATTTCCTTTGTGATTAGGTCGTATCCTGGCGCTTTTTTATCCTTGAGTCCTAGTGATACTCTCCAGACCTCTCGTGCAGTTACGGGTTTCGGTGGAGGAGACATTTGATAATCCTGTTTAAGGATTGTTTCCACTTTTTTATCAAATTCTTCATTGACCGTTTCGTTTGGGACAAAAACTTTTGAAAGGTGATCAGCAAATAATGTCGCTTTATCTTGCGGGGTTCTTGCCCAGCCGGAATCATGCTTCAAAGGAGGTTTTGCTACCAGGGGTCTTCTGTGGTGTTTAGTGAACTTCCATAGGGAGTAATTTGTTGCTTCCGTGGCAGACAGTGACTCAATTTGGGTCCGTAATGTGGTTTCACGCCATTCTTCTAGTTTGCGTTTCAGATCTTCAGCGGCTCTATTGAAGTTCGCTTTATCTCCTCTTAGTCTGGTTTGATGCCACACTCTGCGTAGTCGCCTCTTTTCTAACACTGATGATTTTATTTCTAAGGGATAGTTAGTGGTCTTGGTTTTTCTTTGATTGTTTTCATCGGTACTGATCCAGCAAGCTTCCTGTATGAGTGTAGTTATATATTTTGCTGAATCCTCCACATCATCACTAGTTTTAAGAGCTACTTTCAATTCTATATTTTTATTTATGTATTCTCTGAAATGGTCCCAGTTCGTACGCTTATTATGTAGGGTTTCTGGAGTTGTTATTTCTATAACGTGGGTGCTTATAGTTAGTAGTACAGGAGTGTGGTCAGACGAGCCATCATAGCAGGATTCTATTTTTAGGTAGTTATTTGCCACTCCCTTGAAGATGAAGAAGTCCAGGAGGTCGGGTATTTTGTTGGTGTCATTTGGCCAATATGTTGGCTCACAAGAAGAGATGACACTAAGGTTGTTAACATCAATGCTAAGTTTTAACTGCCGGCCTCTGGTTGTAGTGAGCCTTGATCCCCAGTAGGTGTGCTTAGCGTTCCAGTCACCCCCCACAACATACCTATTGCCAAGTGTTTGCAGAAAGTGGGAAAACATAGCTTCTGAGATTTTATGTTTGGGTGGGCAGTAAACTGCAGTAACAGTCAGGTTCCCAGATTTGTCTTCAACTGATATCGACGTCGCCTGGATGTATTCTGTTTTGTAATCTGGCCTTTGATGATGTTTGATGGTTTTCTTAATGACTATAGCAGTACCAGCATGGCCTGTTCCGTCAGGGTGGTGAGTGGTATAGCATTGGTAATTGTCAAATTTTACAGATGTTTTGGCAGAGCAGTGTGCTTCAGATATAAGTAGAATATCCAGTTTGTGCGTCACCATTATTAGTTCCACTTCGTCTTTATTAGGGGCAAGCCCATTCACGTTCCAAGTGGCTAAGCGTAGTGAGGTCATTTTGATAATTTGTCAACTAGTTTTACTATGAGACTCATTAGAGTACCCATTTGTTGTAGGATTATTTCGAATTTTTCATTTTGTTTTAACAGTATTTGTTCTATGGTCTCGTCATGTGTTGTGGTTTGAGCTTGTGGAAGTTTTTCTGGTGGGTTGTTGACTGGTATCTTACCGTGTAGGGTTTCAGCGTACGATCTTTTGTCTTTGACATAGTTTTGTTTACATTCTTTATCCAAATGACTGAGATGTAATGTATTAAGATACAATTTTTTGTCTGCAGATTTTATTTTCCTTCTAGCCAGGATCTCTGTATATACTTGACATCCTTTGTAATTGGCTGGATGTGGGCCATTACACAATGCGCATGTTGCCGGGACTTTACGGTCTTGCTTCTGGCATTCTGATGTCTTGTGGGATTGTCCACATTTAACACACCTGTATGGTCGCATACAGTAATTTTTGGTGTGTCCATACTGCTGACACCTATGACATTGAACTATCGTCTTCCTTTTTTTCGGTTCTTCTATAGTAACAGACTGGTGGTAGATGTATTTTAACTCTTTGATTGTTTTGTTATTAGGGCCTACCTCTAGATTGACGAAGAAGGTTGAGGTAGGTTTCTTTTCAGGGCCAAATCTTGCATTTATTATCTCACCTGTTACTATGTTTCCTGTAGCCTCTATTTCTTCTTTGATGATGTTTAGGGGTGTAGAAGGGTGAAGGTTTTTAATTACTATCCTACACGGCCTGTTGTCCTTCCTGTTAAATGTATGACCAATAAGTCCATTTCTCCTAACAAGGTTAATTAAGGATTTGTAGACTTCTGTGTCTGCACTAATTATTCGGAGCTGATTTTTGCCGACGATCTTGTAAGTAAACTGGTCATTTTCTGCTGCCGTCTCTAGAAGTTCAGTTAATTTATTAAGGTCTTCAACTCCATATAACACGATAGGTGGTGGTTTGATAGTTTTCAGAGGCACCTCCTCTGTGATATCTATTGGTAATCCTGAGAAGCGGTTCGAGGTTTTCGTTATTTTTACAGTTGGGCTAGTAGAAAGTTTTCTCTTTTTGTTCCCTTCAGCAGGAACTCTTTGCCATGGAGGCGGTGGTGGCGGGTGCTTGTTGGATGCAGTGGTGACTGTAGCTCGTTTATTTATATTATCTTCAGAAGGAACTGAAGCCAAGGAGTTGCTTCCTACTGAATTTGATCTCTGTCTGGACTGATTTATTTAAAACTAGTTTTTGCCAGCGGCTTCGCCCGCTCACCCATGCCCCCCTTAATGCCTATGGCACTCAGGACCAAAGCATCTTTCAATTGGTGAAAGAATTTTGGAAATTGGTCCAGTACTTTCAGAACCTATTCAATACGAACAATCAAATCTTTCCTCTTTAAAATATTAGTAGTGTATAGACAGTGTTGTTTATAAGGAACAAATTAACTGAGAATGCAAACTAAGTGTAATGCTTACCAAAGGAAAGTTTGTGAATAAATAAATAACTTACAGAGACGTCATCAGTTGGGTACAGAAGAATGTCCCTAAGTGGATCATTCAGCAGGAGGGTCTTGTTATCCTGGATGTACTGCTCAAAATCCAGTGCAGTACATTTTTTGGCAATGATATTCTGTAACAAATAATTTGTATTAATTTTTTAAGTTCAATCACAGCTTGGACTCTCTTCCCAATACTGTTGGGCTACTATTTATTATAATACATTTTAAAAGTTTTTTACATACTTTTATAAAAATAAAGTAACTTTTATGTATGGTAAATGAATACAGTATTTGTATTTTGATAATGGGCTGGTGCCCACAACTCTACACCAGAAGTGTGTATTTTGTGTTTTTTTTTTAATTTATAATGGAAAAATAAATCTGTCATATATTTCTACCAATGCTTTTTCATTTTAATTATTTACTGGAACAGATTTCAATAAAAAAAAATATTGTTTGTGTCTTTTCAGGAACAGTGGTGGCCCAGTGGTATCGGTCCCGACTTACGAGTCGTAGGTCGTGGGTTCGAACGCCGCCAGGCGCATTACTTTGTGTAATTTGTTTCATCACCACTGCCCTCAAAACGGTGAAGGAAAACATCGTGAGGAAACCGGCATGTCCTAGAACCAAAAATTCGAAGACATGTGACATCTGCCAACCCGCACTGGGCCCGCGTGGTGTATTATGGCCCACTCCCTCTCACGAGAGGAGGCATGTGTCCCAGCAGTGGGAACATTATAGGCTGATGATGATTGTGTCTTTTCAAGCAATTTTTATGTTTTTTTTTTACATTGTTGGATGACTATGAGGTTTGGAGTTATACAGACATGAATGATATTAGATTTCTAAATGTTAAGAAGTGGTAAAAATAACAATTTAGACATTTTGCGAATAATTTCTATATTTATAGTCAGTATAAACACAATCTGAGGCATGTTTTCTTAGTAGTTTACTTTTTAAAATGAATAGTTGCTACATAGTAGACTTGCAAATAAAGTTTTGTAAAATGATAAATACATAATTGTTTAAATTTAAATTATCTGATGCAGATTAATATTATACTTTTTATCCAATTTAAATAAAATAGGTATCTATTTTATTTAAATTGGATAAAAACTTGAAATTATGTTATTGTTTTTTTAAATAGTCTAGTTTAACCCTTTTGATGAGATAAAAGTGGAATAAACCATTCAGTTAATGTGGGCTCAAAGTCGTTATTATGATGTTTACAATATCCAGCTGCCAATGTTATGTAAATATTGAATAACAGACAGACAGGACAGACCAGGCACTAAAATACCTATATTAATTTACAGCAGATATTTTAATAAATGGTCACTAAAATATGCCTTTCGATTCTAAATCATAAGGTAATATTTGGCATAATGGAACTAACAGTGTTTCTAGCCCGGAGATGAGCATTCATGCAATTAGAAATTTCTAATGCAAATAGAAAGTAAGTAAAGGAAATTTTCCAATTATGAACACATTTTCTTTCCGTCTTTGTGGTGGAAACCTTACTGCGGCGTATCAAAATTAATGGATTATGAACTATTTTATATATTCATGCTCTTAATCACTGTAAATGATCGCTACATTAAATTAAAGACTTGCTATATTTACCTCATATTCTGCGCCGTTCTTTTTCACCTTAGAATTGACTGGAGGCATGGTGGAAAATCTTCTAACACAGAATATTGTAAGCCAATCACATCTATTTACTTTCAATAACACAAATGTTTACATTTTGGGAAAAATCAATCATTTTTTATTCACAAAAACGCCAAAAACCGCAACGCGAACGAATTCGAACGCACAGACCATAGAGTACATTTGTATAACAGACTACACACGAAAGAAAATGACAGGCGACGGGCGACAGGCAGTGTTGCCGTCAAAGAACTCACAGATAACCACAGAACATATATACCCCTAAAGGGGAAGAATGACGACTCCGTACTAATTTTGTGAGGAAAAGGAGAATGCCCATATCTGGGCCTAGGCGTTACAGTCAATTATTGTATTGCAAAATTATCGTCATTTTATCATGTAACGAAAACACAAAAAAGAAAAAAAAAATACAGTTGTAAAACTGTGAAAAATGCATTTTATTGTATTAGTACAAACTCTCACTAGCTAAGTATGGATACGTGGCTAAAAAGACATTGTGTCAGGTTTGAAAATATATGTCAAGTATTTTTTCATTTGTTAAGCTGCGAACAAATTATCGGACGCGTCCGTCAGCCGCGGCTGAGGCACGCGGCTTAGCAGTGTGCACGGTAGTTCGGACGACAGAAGGCCAGATTCTGTTCCGACGTCCGAACGCTCAAGGTCACGTCCGCGTCTTACGACCGACAGTTTGCACAGTGTAGTATTAAATGTACTGGCTAGATAATGAATAAGCCGCGTCCCTCAGCCGCGGCTGACGGACGCGTCCGATAATTTGTTCGCAGCTTTAAACATGAACTTATACTCGACATCAATTCATTCGCTTTGTTGTGCTTGCGCCGGTGAATGTGTTCATGTTGAAGCTCTCTAACTGAAAGGCAAGCAATCTTGCAATATTATTGTTATTGTATTGTTGGCAGGCGCACAGTAGGGTGTTATGCACACTTTATGTCTATAGATGGTATTTGAGTTGAGCTAGGTATCAAGACCACATAATCACCTCCTTCACACTTTCTTGACAATATATTACTTAGTTGTTTATGAAGATGGTTAAATGACAAATACATTAAATATAGAAAAACGGTGTTCCTTTTTATTTTCAGTCCCGGTAGGCACCTAAGTGTTGATAAGTTATGTGTACATTAACTTTATGGTATAGACTTTTATACTCTTAGCCAGACTATTGCAAACACAATATCATAAACCTTATTAATAAAAATGTTTGCAATTAATCTTTGACGTTATTACAATGTTATTAGTGTATTTTTGAAAACATGATCTAGATACATACTACAAAAATATCAGGTTTCGGTTATAATCACATGTAAAGCGATTACCAGTAACTCTAATTGTATAACAAACCAGTTAAATAAGAATGATTTCTGATTTAATGGGGATGGCAACTCAAAGCTAATCGTAGATGGCGCTGCGATAGTTGGTCCCCACGTCAGATTACTGTCCACCTTGTACAAAAAACAAACAAGATTTATTATTATAAAAATTGAGTATAAATACAAAACAAATATGGAAAATTATTCGTCAATGCACGTGCATATACTAAAAGAAGAACTAAGACGCCGCGGTGCATCTACAAGAGAGAAAAAAGTGATTTAATAGAGTGGTTGTACATTTGATTTTACCGTATTAAATCCACAATTACTTGTAGTTGAGGTTTAAATTTTTGTGTTTAAGTATGTTTTACCTGTCCTCTCCTCTACCAAGAATATAATGCTGTTCCTAACTTTCTATTTTGATAAAATATCATAATGTTTTAAGTCAGTAATTTTACCCCTTTTTTCTATTTAGATTCGAGAAATATCACAATATATTTAATTTCTTAACACCACAACAATCACTAAACTCGTTCCAGGTGATAATTCTCCCACCAGACGAACCATTTCATGATTTATAGAGCGATACAATACTGGTACTTAACCTCCAATAGAAAAATAGATGTTATTTTAAAAAGTTTATTCGATTGTTTAGCTATAGTATAATCATAGAATTGCATTAATAAACTCAACTAACGGCCTGTCTCGGCTTCGCAAGGGTGGATATTTGTTTATTTTATAGCTTTTCCTTATTTATAATACAATTTTGTTCTCAAGGCAGTCACAGCAGCTACCCATTATTTCTTGATAGTGTGAATTGTCGAAAATTTGTATGTTCCATCATTTTTACAGCTTATTACACAACATCTAGTCATTTTACATCAATAAATCGTTTTTTATCAGAAAATTCCTTTGATTTGACAGTTCTTTTGGGACCAAACTGTCACTTGTCACTTTGACACTTGCCTTCCCCATTGTATTGTTGCTTGTCATTTAATCCATTTTCTAACCTCACTTTAGCCATACTTTCAAATTCAAAAATCTCAGAATACAAACTGTCAATTTCATTGAAATTAAGTGACATAATACTAGGTGTATTATCGTAAAAAATAACTCCAATTTCATGACTGTAACATGTAGGCCCCAAGATATAGGGAAAGTGGGCTATCTCCTTTTTCTTACCGACCAGCGCCATCTATGTTTAGCCCACGAAAACATGGCAGTAGAATGGGGCGGGAATTTCAAATACTACAAGTACATTACAGGTTCTTTGTATTGCATTTTATGCACAAGTACATTGCGCTTCTCGATAGTTTCTTTCAAATTACTATCGAGAAACACAATGTACTTGTGCATAAAATGCTGAAAGATAATAAGTAAGGAGCAGTTTAGTAAAACAAACGATTTCATTTGACTTCTTTATTCATATATGCTACAATGTCTTATTTTACTAAGGTTCGGAAACCGATGTAAAGTGATGCTGGTATCTTTAGAAGGTGAAGTTCCACACATAGCACAGATTCTAGTGTTTTCTTCCTACGAACTCATCGGGAATAAGGCACAAAATCAAACAAGAGTCACTGTCTCAACACCGGGTCTATATCTCACAAATACGCACTTGATTTCACCAAAACACAGACACAGAGGAACAAGCTCGACTCACATTAACAATATTGTATGTAGAATTAAATGCAACTGTTTTATTTATTACAAATAAACACAAGAACAAGATGTAAATAATGGTGCGCAAGCAGGGGGTGTCGACTTTGTTCTACGAACAAGAAGTAGGTGGGCTAGAAAACAAGAAAGAGACATCAACATTAGAGTAAAAGAGATGAATTACATAATGTTGCCAACAAAAATACTATTTCACATTCAATCACATTCAATCTAATAATAGGCTTATTAATTGATTTTAAAGTATGTTATCCTTAAAATTTATTTTTGCTTTTATTCTGATGCGAGAAAATGTTTATTATGATTTTTTAAACATTTAAATTGATGAATACACAAAACAAAAAGGAGATAATAATATGACAACATGACAACACTAGAACGCCATATTGTCTATTGGCTATTTGACGTCAAAGGAAAAAATGTCTGCCATCGCTTGCGCACCATTATTTATATCTTGTTCTTGCGTTTATTTGTAATAAATAAAACAGTTGCATTTATTTCTACATACAATATTGTTAATGTGAGTCGAGCTTGCTCCTCTGTGTCTGTGTTTTGGTGAAATTAAGTGCGTATTTGTGAGATATAGACCCGGTGTTGAGACAGTGACTCTTGTTTGTTTTTGTGCCTTATTCCCGATGAGTTCGTAGGAAGAAAACACTAGAATCTGTGCTATGTGTGGAACTTCACCTACTAAAGATCCCAGCATCACTTTACATCGGTTTCCGAACCTTAGTACAATAAGTCATTGTAGCTTATATGAATAAAGAATTCAAATGAAATCGTTTGTTTTACTAAACTGCTCCTTACTTAGTATCTTTCAGCATTTTATGCACAAGTACATTGTGTTTCTCGATAGTAATTTGAAAGAAACTATCGAGAAGCGCAATGTACTTGTGCATAAAATGCAATACAAAGAACCTGTAAAGTACTTGTAGTGTTTGAAATTCCCGCCCGATTCTACTGCCATGTTTTCGTGGGCTAAACATAGATGGCGCTGGTCGGTAAGGAAAATTTTCCTCACAAAATTAGTACGGAGTCGTCATTCTTCCCCTTTAGGGGTATATATGTTCTGTGTGCGCAAGCGATGGCAGACATTTTTTCCTATGACGTCAAATAGCCAATAGACAATATGGCGTTCCAGTGTTGTCATGTTGTCATATTATTATCTCCTTTTTGTTTTGTGTATTCATCAATTTAAATGTTAAAAATTTCATGACAAACATTTTCTCGCATCAGAATAAAAGCAAAAATAAATTTTAAGGATAACATACTTTAAAATCAATTAATAAGCCTATTATTAGATTGAATGTGAAATAGTATTTTTGTCAATGATTTTTGTTGGCAACATTATGTAATTCATCTCTTTTACTCTTATGTTGATGTCTCTTTCTTGTTTTCTAGCCCACCTACATCTTGTTCGTAGAACAAAGTCGACACCCCCTGCAGATAACTTTGCCGTTAGGACATCTATGGTTAGGACAGTCTAGTTTGTGGCCACAGGCCATGTAAGAAAAAAGTTGCCAGTTTTGCTAAAAAATCTCTTTCAAAATAAAGAAGTGGCTAAAGTGCTTTTGGCCTGCTAATGCTATCCAATTACTAGGTATTGATAAATATTATAATTTTGGCGTGAGGGATGATAAATGGGTTAATTACAACAATTTTACTACTTAGTATTTATTATTTGTTAAAAGCTGATTAAAATAAATGTACAGCTAGTGAAACATTATTGTCAAATAATTGGTTTCCAATTAAAAATCAATTTCAAAGTCTACAATGTCATTTGGAGATTCAGTAATCTCTTCGTCAATGGTTGATGTTGTGGATGGTAATTCAGTTTGTTTTACCGATTTGACCGTTTTTGTGACTTTGTTTAGAACTTTTAATTGGTTTCTTGTAGTTTGGTTTAATTAGTCGGTAGACTTCTAGTAGTAATTAAAGAAGGTTCAGCAATTGAAAAATCAGCCAGAAGTGGCTAGATTTACTTTGGTGGCTATTAAATGGTTTTCTATTTGGCTAGCACCGTTGAAAATCCGCTAGATCTAGCCACAAAATGGCTAAAACGGCAACACTGGCGACAGGAACGTGCGGTGGTTTGTTGAAGTATTTTTGGCGTAGCTTCTGGGCTTTTGTGTCTTAGCATTGGCCATAGACATAAAGTATGCACCAAGCATTTTATGCACAAAATCGCTTTTCTCTAATGAGAGGAAAAATAGGGCCTAGTGTAGCGTGAGGTATCTGAAATGCTAAATATAATATAATACTTACGGAAAGATGAGTGTGCTAGAGTCTGGTCCAACGTTTTCAACAATGATTTCAAAAGGAAGGATACACCTTTCAGAACATTTTGTTTACACCTTCTTCATACAAGCAAAAAGTAGCGCAACCCTATATACCCACGATACCCACTGACCAAAATCCAAGGTGTTCTTTCAATAGCCCTTTACGTTCCAAGGCCACGGATACCTAATACAGTAAAACGGGGCTATTTGGGTTTTTGGAACAACCCAGAATTTCTAACAACATCGATAATATTATTGTCGGTATGTGTACCGTGTAAGGTCGAATTTATTTTACAAACTATAGGACACTGATAGTTTAGGTACGCTTACAATAAACAAACGTATTTGTGAAAAAATCTTTCTTTAATATCCTACCAATCCCAAAAAAAGGACTATTTTATGTGGCAGGTATTAGTTATTGTATGTCCCAAATATCTATAGATTTGTTTAGTTTTTTTCAGCCCTTTTCTATTGATGTCCATAATAGCCCCAAATATGCGATATTTGGGACAATCACATCTTCATTTATTTTTTCAGTTCCTGTTGTAAGTCGTTACTTCAAACGTATATCTGCATAAGTAATGGGTTCTCCAAGACCAATATATTTGCTAAATTATAGTCCCAATTAGCCCCATTTTACGGTACCTGTTTACACAGTTTCGCGACCCTGGCAGGTGTAGGGCCTTATAGGGGGGCTCCGTTAGATTGATGACAGCTTTAGGGGTGCGCGTGGAAAACGATGAGCCCGCCGCGCCGTTGGTCACGGGCATGGTCGATGATCGGACGACGAATCACCCATTAATCTGTGTTCGTCGATCCTTTTTTCTCAGGAACGGAACTCGTGAAAGTATCAAGTTGAAATTATAAATATAAACTACGGAACCCTTCATTGAGCGTGGTCCGACTGGTGGCCTCGCAAATGTTTAAAGTTTTTGCTCGTGGCGGCGAGTAAAAACAAAATATTGATGTCACTTGGACTTGCGCATTACACCACTACTGCAGCTACTGTTCTAATTTACGACGCCGAAGGTAAGAAGAAATCGGTGTTGTATTTACATCACCTACCTACTTCTTTGTAAGAAGTTTGAAGTGCGCTGCAAACTCGACGGTAAACTGGAGGCCAATCGCGCTATTTTTTTTCAACGAAATCGCAACTGAACCGATACCATAACACAACTTTTTGACCGTTTCGTATCGCGCTAAAATTTTGACAGCAAGTTGAGACGCGTGCTGTGCTGGAGACCATTCCTCTGTTAACTGCGAAAGAAAAGGAAGATCAGACAGTGTAAAATGTGTTCTATGTGATGGAAATCATCCCGCAAACTACAAAGGTTGTGTTGTTTACCTAGAGCTGCAGAAATTCAAAAAACCATCAACAAAAACAAAGATGCCATCAGACAACAAAGCACCAAAACCAGTTCCACACCATAATGTAACACCCCGACCACCAACCTCCAGCAATACTCCCTTCCATATGACTTACAGTCAAGCAGCTCAAATAAACAGGAATGACCAATTACCCCCAACAACTCAACCCAGTACAAGTGAAACAGAACACATGCTAAACATGTTAAAACAACTAATGCAGCAAATGACAACAATGACAAACCTTCTTATCAACTTCATGACCAAAATTACTCAAAATTCGATAAATTAAACATGGTCGTATGGAATGCTAACGGCGCATCACAACATATTTTAGAACTGAAACCATTCTTAGAAATGAATAAGATAGACTTACTACTTATCTCAGAAACACACTTTACTGACAAGAGTCATTTTTCAATACCACAATATACACTTTATCACACCATGCACCCAGATGGAAAAGCCCATGGTGGATCTGCAATTCTGATAAAATCTAACATTAAGCATTATGAAAATAATCCTTACTGCACACAAGAAATACAGGCAACTAGTGTCACAATCGAAGACTGGATAGGGCCATTGGTAATATCAGCTGTTTATAGCCCACCAAAACACAATATTAAGACAGAAGACTATCTAAAATACCTAAGGACATTGGGTCACCGATTCTTGGCAGGGGGCGACTATAACGCAAAACACACACAGTGGGGATCCCGAATAATTACCACGAAAGGACGTCAGCTCTATCAAGCACTTCAAATACAGAATCTAGATATTATATCGACAGGAGAACCAACATACTGGCCTACAGATGTTAACAAGGTACCGGATCTCATCGATTTTTGTATTATAAAAGGCATCTCTAAAAAATATATTTCATGCACCTCCAGTCAAGATTTGTCATCAGACCACTCACCAGTATTCATCAAACTGAGCCGCAAAATTCTAGAAAAACCAAAACCCTGTAAACTACACAGCAGAAAAACCAAGTGGCCACTGTTTAGACAGCTTGTTGAGTCTTCAATAAACAATAAACTTCCACTGCACAATGAAGATGATATCTATCAGGCAGTCGAGCATTTTAATTATTGCATTCAACAATCCGCATGGAGCGCCACGCCTCCATCAACAACAAAACCTACAGATATACAGTGGTCTGAAACCGTCCGAGACCTACTGAATGAGAAGCGCAAAGCAAGAAAACGCTGGCAAACTACGAGATACCCTGGTGACAAAAAACACCTTAACTATGTCACAACTCGTCTTAAATTAGCACTCAGTGAAGATCAAAATCGAGAGATGGAAGAATATACTAGAAACCTAGACGCAACAGCAAGTTCAAATTATTCTCTTTGGCGAGCAACAAAAAAGCTCAAAAGACCTGTAGCAAGCCAAGCACCAATACGCAAAAGCGATAACACATGGGCCAAAAGTGACTTCGAAAAAGCTCAAACTTTCGCCGAACACCTAAGCGAAGTATTTACACCCAATAATGCTCAAGGATCACAAACACTGCATAGTGAAATAGAATCATATTTACAGCAAACATACCAACTCGACTTGCCTCTTGAAAAAGTAACGAAAAATGAAGTAAGAGCTGCCATCAATAAACTAAATGAACGCAAAGCACCTGGATATGATTTAATAACAGCAAAAATATTGAAAGAATTACCTGAAGCAGGCATAGCATTCCTCACTGCTTTATTCAACGCAATTCTCTTAAAGGGGTATGTGCCTTCTCAATGGAAAGTAGCTCAAATTATTATGATAGCAAAGCCTGGGAAGTGCCCTGGAGATGTGAAATCCTACCGTCCCATTAGCTTGTTGTCTATTCCCTCAAAATTACTAGAAACATTGTTCTTAAAAAGACTAAGACCACTGATAGACCAAAACGCTCTCTTGCCTGACCACCAGTTCGGGTTCAGACAAAGTCATGGAACTATAGAACAAATACATCGTCTGGTCGAAAAAATTCATATAACATATGAGGAGAAAAAATACTGCTCAGCTGCTTTTCTAGACATTTCACAAGCTTTCGATCGTGTTTGGCACGAGGGCCTTTTATATAAAATTAAAAAAACACTCCCAATAAATTATTATATTTTTATTAAATCCTACCTAGAGAAGAGGTACTTCTTTGTAAAACATGGCAACGAAATAACTGGATTGAACGAAATTCGAGCAGGAGTTCCTCAAGGCAGTGTGATGGGCCCCATTCTTTACCTTCTTTATACAGCTGATCTCCCCGTCTCAGAAGGAGTAGTCCTGGGCACGTTTGCCGATGACACTGCTACACTAGCAGTGCATGAAGATGCCGCCCAGGCATCAAAGATTCTACAAAGAAGCTTAGACGAAATATCTAACTGGCTAAGAGAATGGAGAATAAAAGCAAATGAAACCAAGTCTGTACATGTGACGTTCACAACGAGGAGAGAGACATGCCCACCTGTAAAATTAAATAATGTTCAGATTCCCCAAGCAGAAGAAGCTAAATACCTCGGAATGTACTTGGATCGGCGACTAACCTGGCGAAAACATATATTCACGAAGCGAAAAGCATTGAGCCTACAACTAAGGAAACACTATTGGCTACTATCAAAAAAATCCAAGCTCTCCCTTGAAAATAAGCTCAGGGTTTATAAATCTATCATAATGCCTATATGGACATATGGGATACAGCTGTGGGGCACGGCAGCCAATTCCAACATTGACATACTCCAAAGGTTTCAGTCAAAAATGCTTAGGATTATAACTAATGCACCATGGTACATGACCAATGATAGGTTACATCGGGACTTAGGAATACCAAAGCTGAAAGAACAAGTCATGCAAGCTGTCGGAGCTTACAGGGATAGGATTGCTGCTCATCCAAATAGACTGGCATCAAATCTGATGCAAACAAGACCATTCAAGAGGCTTAAAAGACGAACTAGGGTGAGTGGGGGTAAGTTGGAATGAAAATTTGATGAGATGAACAGTGTTGATTTGAAACTGTAGTCACACAAAGGGATTTAGGGCAAATGCAAAAAAAAATGTTTTGGGTGAAAAAGCATGGTCAAGTTGTTTCTATAATGTTGAAAGAAATCTTTTAATAGCAATATTTTATGAAAAAACTGTTAATAAAATTGGTCATAAGAAAAACAATATGAAGGGGTAAGACGAAATGCCGAAGGGGTAAGATCGATATAGTGACTAAAATCGTATTTATGGTCATTATGCATGCGTGGTGATCAATAAACCTTCTACTTCAACTAACTACATAGCATGAACATCAGTTAAATTCAAAAATCGCTCTCTTAGTGCAAGAAAAATAATTAACCAAATAAAATATATCGATCTTACCCCGTTGAAACGGCTGACAGCCAGAGGTTCTCAACATGTTGTACTAAGATATAAAAAAAAATTATGCTCATGACTGTCAAGTCTAGGTCGGGTCGATAAATAAAACACACGTTTTCATTTAATAAGCTCTTCTTGCAGCGCCTCGTCTTGTCAAAGTAACGGAGATTCCCCCCTGCGTTGTTCCTACACACGCCACTCATTGTGCGTACGTGCTAGGCGAACGGCTAACCGTTTCCCCGGCGGTCGTAAGATATCCCCTGATCATCCAGATGGCAATGACCCTCTGCCACGCCACCAGCCAGTCTACCAGCTGGTCGCCTCCACATGCACAGGGTAGATTATACTTTCTGAGTCTGATTCCATGATTAAGGTTTTCGATACGATGTTGTGAATATTGCGGAAGGAATAACACCGTATATTTCAGATTGAGAACCCCTGACATTTTGTAAGAGTTTCGCAAACGGGGAAAGATGGACAGTTTTATATTATCATCTTACCCCGTTAAAATTTGCAGGGGTAAGTTTGAAAGACACCATAAATCGTAAAATACGTGAAATAAACAAATCTCCACAATATAGAGCATATAACATTTCAAAGCTAATTCCGAATATCAAAACAAAATCTTTGTTACTTACCCATGAAAGGAGATACAGTATGCGGGGTAAGAACAAAAACCGCAACTTTACGCGGAAAAATGAGTCCTTACGGAAAATATCAAATAACACACAAATGCTCTCACTTAGAGGTTGACGAAGACTGCGGTGCGGGGCAAGACGAAACTGTGTCTACAATGATGTTACCAGCATTAAAAGATTTCCTTTATATTCGGCGTTATTGTATCTTTTTTATCTTTCCCCGTTTTTCATCTTACCCCCACTCACCCTACACAAGACCTAATAAAATAACAGATGGCACACAATATAGGAATTGATGCGGGTGCTCCACTGGGAGCATACCAGGCATGACGTGGGCATGACTTTATCTCAAGATGACACAAAAGATGCTGAATGTCAGTAGATGGACAGATTGCATCAAAAACCCATATAAAAAAAAAAAAAAAAAAAAGTTGAGACGCAACGCGATCGTAGCTGGAACGTAACCGCTGTCAAACGTAAAGTTGATAGGACGCTACTTTTTTATGATCGTTACCATATCGTTACTGCATCGTTGGAGTGTTTTGTCTTTGTTGTGAAGTGATTCTACACTACATCCTACTGATATGATATTATCTTATTATGAATTTATCTATCTAACTTTGGTTAGCGTTTGAACTTATAACGCAATACCAAAATCAGAAAAAACTGAATCGAAACGTAACTACTGTTGCAATCGAACCATAACGTTATCGTAGGTATACGTTTGCAGACGTTTCAAATGGGGAAGGCAAGTGTCAAAGTGAAAATGACAGTTTGGTCCCCAAAGAACTGTAAAATCAAAGGAATTTTCAGAAAAAAAAACATTTATTGATGTAAAATGACTAGATGTTGTGTAATAAGCTGTAAAAATGATGGAATACACTTTTCAAAATAATATCTACTTTTCTTTTGGAGGTTATGTACCAGTATTGCATCGCTCGAAAATCGAAGAATTATCACCTGGAACGAGTTTTGTAATAGTTGTGGTGTTAAGAAATTAAATATATTGTGATATTTCTCGAATCTAAATAGAAAAAAAGGTTAAAATTACTGACTTAAAACATTATGATATTTTATCAAAATAGAAAGTCAAAAGCAGCATTATATTCTTGATAAAGGAGAGGACAGGTAAAACATACCTAAACTCAAAAATTGAAACCTCAACTACAAGTAATTGTGGATTTATTACGGTAAAATCAAATGTATAACCACTCAATTAAATCACTTTTTTTCTCTTGTAGATGCGCCGCGGCGTCTTAATTCTTCTTTTAGTATATAGTACTTGCATGGACGAATAATTTTCCATATTTGTTTTGTATTTATACTCAATTTTTATAACAAATAATCTTGTTTGTTTTTTTGTACAAGGTAGACGTGGGGACCAACTATCGCAGCGCCATCTACGATTAGCTTTGAGTTGCCATCCCCATTAGCGCGCCGTTTGCACGAACTCGATAAAGATAAAGATAAAGATAAAGATATATTTATTTTGTAAAAACATGAGTGGGCGTATACAGTGATACAGGTCTTAAAATAAAATAATGTAGCTACATGTTTTGCCATGTAGGTATGGCATACAAAAATTATAGTTTAGGCTAAAGTTTTTTAAAAGTAGGCATGTAATATTAAAAAATAAAGTTACAATGTAATAGGGTTCAATTTTTTAGAAATGTCGCAATTGCATTGCTAATGTGGTTTAATCATTTAAAAAATCAGTTAGGCTGTAATAGCATTTACTTACGAGAAATTTTTTAAGCTGTATTTTGAACAATCTACTTGGTAACTGCTTAATATTTTTGGGGATCTTATTATAGATTACAGGTGCTAAGTAAAATATGCTTTTATGCATCAATGCAGTACTTGGTCTAATTATTTCTAACCTGTCATTGTCTCGACGACTGCGAATCGTAACTTCTGACAATTTTTTAAATAGTTTAGGATTCGCTTGGACAAAATTAGCAACTTCAAAAATAAATAAAGACGGTAAATTTAAAATATTGTGTTTAATAAAATAGGGTTTGCAGCTATCTGTAACTTTTAGGCCAAACATAGCCCTAATGCACCTTTTTTGGGATTTAAATATCATTTCCTTATTGGTAGAGTTTCCCCAGAATATTATGCCAAATCTTAATATGGATCCGACTATACCGTGGTAGGCAGTTAAAAGTGCATTAGTGTTTACAATAGGTGCAAGTTTATAGAGTGCGTATACGGAAGAATTAATCCTTTTATTCAGATGTTCAGTGTGTTCTTTCCAATTTAAATTTTTATCTATTGTAACACCCAGAAATTTAGCGGAGTCTACTTCTTTTATAACTGTTCCTTGAAATTTAATATTGAGATTTAGTGACGGTAAACGTTGACTGAAGAACATAATTTTTGTTTTATCTAAATTGATTTTTAAATTATTGTTGGATAACCATTTAATTATTGAATTTATCGTTTCATTAATCTCACTTTCATAGCTATTTTTATTGATAGAGTTTATTGTGACAGTACTATCGTCCGCAAAAAGTGATATTGGATAATTTGTTATTTTAGGTAAATCATTAATATAAATTATAAATAATAAGGGACCCAATACACTCCCCTGTGGGACTCCATATTTAACTATTCGTTCTTCAGATGTATATATTTCTTCTTTTCTAGTTGAGATATTTATTTTTGTTAGTTCGGTATATTGTTTTCGGTTTTCTAAATATGATTTTATGAGTTCTTGTATATTTCCTCTAATACCATATGCGTCCAGTTTACTAAGGAGAATATCATGATTAACGTAGTCGAAGGCCTGGGTCATGTCGCAGTAAACCGCACAGACCGGCCTCCTTTTGTCTACGTTAGCCATAACATTATTTATGAAATCAAAAATAGCCATATTTATCGTTTTATTTCTGCGAAAGCCTTTTTGATCATCCGTAAGGATCTTTAGTTTTTCTAAGTAATTATATATTTGTAAATAGACATATTTTTCAAAGATCTTTGATAATACGGGAATAAGGGCTATGGGTCTATAGGAGCTCATGCTTTCTCTGTTGTCTTTTTTAAATAGAGGTTTTATGATTGTAGTTTTTAGGTTATCTGGGTATATTCCTGAACTGATACAAAGGTTTACAATATGACTTAGGTGATCACAAACATAATAAGCTACAAATTTTATAATTTTAGTTGATATTCCATCAAAGCCAACACTTGAAGTGTTTTTTAGAGATCTAATTATTTGAAGAATATCGTATGGTGTACTTGGTGCGATAAACATAGACTGCCCCAATTTATCAATATTTGAAGTTATTTTATGGCCTGAATCCGATAAAGGTTTTATTTTATCTATGAAGAAGTTGTTAAAAGCGTTTGCTATCTCTTGGGGATGAGTTACTGATCTGTCACCAACTTTTATGGAAGAAATATTGTCCTTGGGTTTGTTCATTTTGGTTCTATTTATTATTGCCCACGTGGCTTTGGATTTGTTAGGTGCTGTTTTTATATTATGTATATTTTGAGCTCTCTGTGTTAATTTAATAATATGTTTATAGCGTTTTGCATAACATTTAAATTGTATTTTATTTTGATTGTTTCTATTTAGTCTATAATTCCACATTAGCTGTCTCTTTTTTTACTGCATATTTTAATTCCGTGTGATATCCACGTTGGTTTTATTTTATTTCTAATGGTTATTTCTTTGTATGGAAAGCATAAATTATAGAGAAGTAGGAATGTCTCAAGAAAAGCATTGTAGGCTGTATTTGCATTTTCAGTATTGTAAATTTCAGAAAAGGAAACACTTTGTATATGATTTTTAAATTTCTGCATATTTTCTTTACTAAAATCGCGTCTTTTTATTTTCCATTGTTTTAATAAAAATGTTTTATTTATCGGTAATTTAAGTATTTGAGCAGTGTGGTCTGATAAGCTAAAGTCGATCACTTCAGATTTGCATTTCTGTTTTAGATTATGTGCAAAGTTATCTATACACGTTCCGCTTATGAGTCGTGTGGGCTGATTTAGTTCTAATTTAAAATTAAAGTTTAAAAGCATGCATTCCAATTCCCGCAAAGTGTTATTGCGCTTGAGAGAGTCAATATTGAAGTCACCAGCTATCACGACATTTCTCACATTTTTTTTACTTAAGTTATGTAGTAATTTTTCAAATTGTTCAAAAAAAATATTTAAATTATCAGTCTTTGGTACTCTATAAATACAGACAATTATGGTTTTACAACTAAATAAATCAATGGCACAACATTCAAATATTCCATTAATCGATAATTTTGCTATATCTAAAATTTCTTTATACTGGTGTCCTTTCTTCACTAGAATGCATGTCCCACCTCTCTTGCTATCTTTCCTGGCGTAACATGCCGCTAAGTTGTAGTTGGGAATAAACAACAGCTGCTCATGACCAGCCATCATAAAGTGTTCCGATAAACAGATGACATCGATATCCGTATCTTTCTCCGACATTTCTTCTAGACAAACAGTAAGCTCACTACTTTTATTCAGCACACCAGCGATGTTTTGATGAATTATTGTGAGATTATTATAATAGAAAAAACTGCTCCTCTGTTTGTTGATTTGTTGAAGTATCTGTTGTTTTACACTGTTTATTTCTAGCTCTATTTTCAATTATGTATGTTATGAGCTCTGCAATATCCTCGAAAATTATTTGAAAACCATAATTATTTACAGTTCCCATGTTTGGTCTGTACATTGAGTGGTCCCATGCAAGATTCTTGTTAGTGTCGAGAAAATAGGCATGTTTGTGGGCTTCTATGTCCTCATATAGTAGACTTATAAAATTTTCTACTCTCCAGTTATACATTGTAACATTATTTATACATTTTTTGTAAGTAGGCATGCAAAGTATTATATTTGTGTGCTGAATTTTTTCTAATACGTTTCTTATATTCGAAATCAAATCTGCATATTCCTTTGTGGTTTTGAAATCCGTTTCTCCAATTATGATGATGCAATAATCATCCATTGTAAAGTTCTTGATTTTGGGTTCCAAAGTAAGTACCATATTTTTAATTCCAGAGTGTGGCATTAAGTAGTGACATAATTCTGACCTTTGAAACTTATTTTGTGCAATCGTGCGTATTTTATTATGTTTATTTTCACTAATAATGCAAATCTTACCGGGCTTTTCCTGGTGTTTTTCTTTAATTGTTGAAATATTTGATATTGGGTTTACCTTATGATTTTTCTTTGTTGTTGACTTTGGAGACATGAACCGTTCAGATGTTTGAGTGCTCCTATTGTTTACCTTTTTTTCATCTTTTTTTCCTAATTGTTCTGTTTGTTCTTGTTTATTTTTATGTGATTCTTCAGCTTTAGGAATAGACTTTTCTTTTCTTCTCTTTGTTGAACTATCCTCGATATTTATTATTTGAGTATTTTTCAAGTGTAAGTTTTCATTTGACTGTTTAAGGTTGTCGATTTCAGTAGTGAGAGAGCGAATTTTTTCATTTGCACAGCATAATTGAAGAGTCAACTTCTCAACTTGTTCTTTCAGATTGGATAATTGTTCTCCGTCATAGGTATCATCGTTGCTCATATCAAGGAGACTAGCTGAGGTGTTGACTATTGTGGCATCTGCATTATTCTTTTTCATAGGTGTGGAAAATGAATCATCCGACGTCTCGCAGTCAGTAAATAAAATATGCGAATTTAGTATCTGAGACGTATTTTGAGGTGCGGGGGGCGAGTCTTCGAACGGGGTTTTATTTGAAGTGGCAGCTTGTTTTTTTCTTAATGTTATATTCGATATATCACTACCAAGTGCTGACATCTTTCGCCAACTGTTGCTTAGTTTCTTTTTTGTTTTGGATGACATTTTTTCTATAATGAAACAATTGATGAGATAGTTACAGATTTTTACAACAGATGGCTCTGTTCGCAATAATGTGCACAAAAATACACACTTCATGTGTAACTCAAAATATTAATTTAATTTATAATGTTAAACATCAAATTCCTATTAAGATAATAATAATAATATATAATACTACTAGTTTGTATTATAACACGGCGACAGTTCGTAGTAATGTTCAAAGTCTGTTATTTGTGTAGTTATTTTCACTTTTGGCACAGAATTTATAACACTTTTGGTTCTTATTTCAGTTATCTATCGTCAAATTTCACTTGAAATTGGCGAACAAGGTTTTTACATGAATATCCAATCGTTAAATTAACAAAAAGAAAAAATATTTGAACAAAAAAAAAATATTAAAACAAAAAATAATAATTCACAAAAAGTATTTCAGTTCGGCAGTAGCGAACTTACGACACTGTGATTGCAATTTCCAAAATTTTTTAATGCGCCACGGCGACTTATTATGTTCCTGTTGAATTAGGTCTTCTGTATAGTTTTCAGAAAGCTAAAGTTCGTTAGGATGCTTGTTATTCAAAATTGTTTAAAAAAATGTTGACCTGCGCGCGCACTAATTTGAAATTCTTATTGCTTTCCACTGCTAAAATCACAGAAAAGTTCACTTTGTTTTGTAATTTAGACAATTTTTGATGTAATTTAATCACTGATATAGCTGTTTGTTTGTTTTAATAACTGTTTACTTTATATAATCACTTATTAGCGTTTATGCTTATAATGCTAGCACGCATCGGTAGCATTTTTATTTTTCTTGTAATATTTCACTATTCAGACGAAATTGTATGTTGACTTCACTTTCACTTATGCACTGCTTCTAGTTGTCTTACTTAGACATATTAAATTAACGAAATAAAGCTTAAAACTATTTATTATACATTTTTAAATACGGAGCCGAACTGCGTGTGACGGCAGCGCCATCTCTCGAGTTATCTTTTAACTCAGAGTTAATTGTCAATTTAATTTAACCTCGTGTTAGCAACTATCTCTGAGTTTAAAAGATAACTCGGGTTCGTGCAAGTGGGCCTAAGTGAGCTTACTCATGACGCGACGCGATACAGAATTGCATCGATTGACGATAATTATTACGATATCGATAGATATCGCACAAACGTTCAGCCGAAGAAAATGTATGGACAATCGCTAGTGTTTGGAAATGGCAACCTAGTTGCAAAAGGTCAAGTCCTCAAAATGGCAAATTCTCTAAACGCCTTATTCTCAAAATGGCAAATAATCAAAATTGATTTTTTGACATTTGGGTGTGTAATTCATAGAAATGGGACATTCTCCAATGTTGAGGATAATGATTTCAGATACTTTTACTCAGTGTATTCCCGTTCGTCCCCTCGACTTCGTCCCCCGAGAGGTACGAACGGGAATTTACAAATAATTTTAATTTTAAAAATAATTTGTTTAATTTGTTCCCGATCGTCCCAATCCTAATTCAAGAGGGGACGACTGGGAATATGTTCTTGGATTAGTGCCATTCGTCCCACTAAAAAGATTTGTGCAGAAATATGTTTATTCGTTGTTGATAATTTACTGACCCTATTTATGTGTTAAAATAATGGGTAAACTTTTCTAAGCACTTACATAATGTAAAACGTAAAATCTTGCCACCATACTCATAAGCAACTGTGACTACAAAAAATAGTGACATACCTATTTCAAAAGGAAACAACCTGAATGGTAAAAAGTGTTTGTAGTGTTTAATTGTAATAATATAATACAGACTTTTTTTTTATTATAAGCTCTATACACTGATTTTTTACCCGACTGCGCCAGGAAGGTTATGTTTTTCGAGGGTATATAATATTATGTATGTATATTTCTTTGTGTTGCTCTGCAGCCTGAACGGCTTGATGGATTTTAACTTGAGAGGTGTCGTTAGATTCGTCTTAAACGTGAGAGTGTCACTGGGTTAACTGGGTACATAAAACTGGCCAAGTGCGAGTCGAACTCGCGTGCAAAGGGTTCCGAACTAAAAACATTTTTTTAAAATCTCTCACATTCTATCAAGTGGGGTATCAAATTGAAGGATTTTAAAAATAATAATAATTATTATTATTATTTCTTTCTTTTTAGTTTTTCTTTCTTTTTAGTTTTTTTACGCAGTCGGGTTTTATGTTTTTTTTTTAAATATTTATTTTTTAATCATAATTTTTAGTTATAAGGAGAATTTAAAAAAAAAGGGAACATCGGGAAAATAAAATAACGAATTCCCGTTCGTCCCCCTTGGGGGACGAAGTCGAGGGGACGAACGGGATACAAGTTTTACTCTACTAGTGCAACCAACAGTGCAACTATCCATTGACAAAAACAAATAAAGAAATTATTTTAATTATATTTAAGTTAATTGTCAATGGATAGTTGCACTAAAATAGTAGTAAAAGTATCGGAAATCATTATTCGACTGGCCTGTTGGTCTAGTGGTTAGTGACCCTGACTGCTATGCCGGGGGTCGTGGGTTCGATTCCCACCCAGGACAAATGTTTGTGTGATGAGCATGATCATTTGTTCTGTGTTTGGGTGTAATTTATCTATAATATGTATGTATTTAGAAATATTTAAGTATGTTTATCAGTTGTCTAGTACCCTTAATACATGCTCTGCTTAGCTTGGGACTAGATGGCGTTGTGTGATAGTTAACAATTGTTTAGTATCAACTACCTACAATTGGATGGATAAAAGACCTGTTTATACCAAAAATTATCTGTATTTAACTGACGATATTTGTACCTATTGTTTATTTTTATTTTAGTTTTTTATTCAAAGAGTGTATGTACGTATCCACGAGAACACTGCCGACAAACTGTATTGCAGTTTGGCAGAAAACATGTGTTTTAATGTAGATGTTATACTTTTCTGAATAAATAAATTTAAAAAAAAAAAAAAAGTTGTGAAATATTATTATTATTATCATTATCCTCAACATTGGAGAATCTCCAAATCTAAGAATTCCCTCTTATCATGAAACAACTTAGTTGAGAGAAAAATCTTAGATTGATGTGTTATGGGTACCTACTAGACAATACATATTGTATAATATCTAAATAATAATAATAATATTCCACAACTATCACACAAAGCCCAGTGCCGTATTATCCATAAGGCACTTTAGGCCAGTGCCTAGGGGCCCACTATGACCAGGGGCCCAGCACTCCCGATTAAAAGATGAAAAAAAAAGGGATTGTGTGGTTTTATGAAACCACGGTAAAAGTGAAACTTTTTCCTTTACATTATAAGGTAAAAGCCCCCATTATTGACACTATAAAGGGCTTCACACATAGCAGCTATAATGTAAAGATGTACATTATAGCACGATACAACTCATTACATCTTTCCATAGAAATCGTCAGGAGACCACACACTGCAGCTATAATGTATATATTATTTTTACATCTTCGAATCGAAGGTACTGAGCGATACGAAAATATACATTTATATTTCGATACATCTTAATACATCTCAATACATTTCCGTATATCTCTCTTCGAAAAGGATGTTATGAAATGTAGGGAAATATACATTACATTACCTGTTGTGTGTGATACATTAAGATAATTTAAAGCTATACATCGCGGGATGTAATGTACATTAATATACATTATAGCTGCTGTGTGTGAAGCCCTTTAGAGTGAGGGTGAATGTCCGAATCTTTTAATTGTATTTAATTATTAATCTAACTTTTTTTTTTGTATTATTTATTAACTTGTATAATTTAATTTGTATACTTAAATAATCGCTTAATAAATGACAAAATATATTCATTTAAAATCAGGAACTCACAGACAGTAAAAATTTCCAAATTGCGTTGTTGTGCGCGGCGACCTCCCTGACGGCGTCGGGCGTAATATGTTACGCCGACGACACGCTCGTCCTAGCGGAGGGAGAGTCGCACCAGGCGGCGGCCGATCTGGCGACGCAAGCGGTCGCGACAGTCGTTGGAAGGATCCGGCAGTTGGGACTCGAGCGACGTGGCGCTTAACAAAACAGAGGCCATGTGTTTTCAAGGCCGTCTGAACGCGCCACGATCGGAGTCCCACAACGGTGGGAGGGGTTCGCATCGGCGTCAGGGGGACGATGAAGTACCTGCGACTCGTCCTCGACAGCCGGTGGAATTTCAAGAAGCACTTCCTGCGTTTGGCCCCAAAGCTGAACTGGGCAGCAGCCGCCCTCAAGCGACTTCTGCCCAATCTCAGCGGGCCAAACGCCTCCTGCCGGAGGCTGTACGCCGGTGTCGTGAGGTCCATGGCCCTCTACGGGGCCCAGTGTGGGCCCTGAGCATTCGGACGCGACCAGCAAAGCCCCGTTTCACGCGCGCCTCAAAGAGCTGTCAGCAAGATGACGAGGCCCCTCTAGAGGGCCAAAGCCTGTCGGAGTCGCGGAACTTACCTCATTACCGTGACCCTGGAACGTAAAGGGCTAGTGAAGGACACCGTGGATTTTAGTCAGTACAAGTCTGACAGTCCCCTCCCGCCCTGCCCTAGGTGGGAGGACACATTTGATGATTTAACCAAGCTAAAAAAAAATTGCGTTGTTGTAATATGAAAAAAAACTTTTTTAAAAAAAGGGAACCGACTTCAAAACTAAACACAAAAAAACTATAAAATAACTTTTCTTTCGGAAGTCGGTGGCTTTGTTTTTTTTTTTTCATTGACATTTATGGCCACCGACTTCCGAAAGAAAAGTTATTTTATAGTTTTTTTGTGTTTAGTTTTGAAGTCGGTTCCCTTTTTTTTAAAAAGTTTTTTATTTTTCCCTTTTTAGTTGAGATAATCAACAAAAATCTTCATAAAATCGGCGTCTTTGAAAATCTATAATCCTATTAAGCAAAACGGATCTTTGTGAGCAACTTCACGAGATATCCATTATTGTTACATACTCAAACCTTCCCCAAAACGTAACAAATACTTTTCTGAAAACTGTATCAAAATCGGTTTAGTCAAACGCGAGATAATAGCGGACAAACATGCAATCGTCCCTTAAAATCGACGATCCAAGTAAGCAAATCGGATCCACGCGGGCAACGTCACGGGATATCTATTAGTGTTATATACCAAAACCTTCTCCAGAATGTAATAAACACTTTCCTGAAAACTGCATCAAAATCCGTTCAGCCAAACGCGAGATAATTGCGGACAAACATGCAATCGTCCCTTAAAATCTACGATCCAAGTAAGCAAATCGGATCCATGCGGGCAACGTCGCGGGATATCTATTAGTGTTATATACTAAAACCTTCTCCAGAATGTAATGAACACTTTCCTGAAAACTGCATCAAAATCCGTTCAGCCAAACGCGAGATAATCGCGGACAAACATACATACATACATACATACATACAGGTCGAACTGAGAACCTACTTTTTTTTTTGAAGTCGGTTAAAAAGGGAGGGCCCGATACGAGCTGTGCCTAGGGGCCCCGAGATGGTTAATCCGGCCCTGACAAAGCCATCTAGTCCCAAGCTAAGCAGAGCTTGTGTTATGGGTACTAGACAACTGATAAACATACAATATTTCTAAATACATACATGTTATAGATAAATTACACCCAGTCACAGAACAAATGATCGTGCTCATCACCCAAACATTTGCCCTGGGTGGAAATCGAACCCACAACCTCTGGCATAGCAGTCAGGGTCACTAACCACTAGACCAACAGGCCTGTTGTTAAATCGCAAGCTAGTTTGTATTTGTTAAACCAGGCAATAGAATGAACGTAAATTCTGTGACCAACACAAACAAATAAAACAGAGCTTGACTGGCTGAAATATTTTATTTCAAGTTTTTTTTTACCTGAATAAGTTATAGGGAATATTCTGACATAATGGTCAATCCTTTGCAGTTTTTTTTAATAACTGTGCGTCACTTAATTGGCTGAGATCTCCCACAAATAACCTTTTTAACAGCTCAGTTATTCTTTCTTTTAATATCTTTTGTTTAGACATATTCAATTCTGAACTCGTGATTACTCCCAATTCAGTGAATAAATTTCTTATGTGCTCATCACTTACATCCTTCAGCTCTTCTGAAGTGTCTCCAGACAGATAAATTGTTGTGCTTGGTATAGCATTTTCCAAATCAACATTTTCCACAACATTATTTACATTTGTGTCTATTGCTAAGTTTTCTTCTCGTACATGGTCTTTATCTTTCATATTGAAATCATCATCATTCATATTAATTACTTTTTCAAAGTTCGTATTTAAAATTGCTTCTTTAGCATTCGTAATAACAGTATTATCTTGAAGATTGACATTTATATCATTGTCATCCTCATCTTCTATCATAATAATATTTTCATCATTACTTTCTATCTTAACATCATCTTCAATAATAATTAATTCACTTTGTAATCCTAAATCTTCTGGTCTATTTTCGTTGATTTTATTTGGTCTAAAAGTATTTGGTTTACTTTTATGCATACTTTGACTTTGTATCCTAGTGACATTGTCATCACTTTCGCCTTCACTGTCTATAATACGAATATTAGGATGTGACAATGTATTTTTTAATTGTAGTAAATCATCTAATTCACATTTAATAGCCATTTGAATCGCAGTCTGAACGGATTTGTGGGGAATTAAATCTGAATCTTCATTTCGTTGTGATTTTCGTTTTAATAACAATTTTTTAACTTGTGCATGTGTAATAACATTTTGATGTACAAAATAATTGCGAGTTACTTTGGTTTTTAAACTGAACATATTACTAATGAGCTTGTGTATAGCAACAGGAATATTTTTTTCAATTTCACTTAAATAAGGGTCCAAAAAATTTAGTTTTCCATCTAAAAATCTGGCTGCCTCTGGATGGCCCCTCGCATAATCCTTTGTAATTTTTTCAGACATAATTAAAGACATTATCATGGCATATTTGTGTTTTATACTTCTCCATTTCCGTATACATGTAAATCCTGAAAGTAAGTTTATAAAAATTAAAAAAAAAATGAAACTAGAAAGATATAAGGGAAGTTTAGCATGGTGTGTAATAGGGCCTCATCAGAAATAGTGTTCTTTAGTCCGAAAAAGTACTATCATCATTAAAGTGACTATTCTAATATTCCTAGAACTGGTTGACATTTTTGGGTTTGTGTTTGAGGTATGCTGAAAACTTGACAATTGAAAAATAATACTCAAGGTTTTGTGTGGTTTTGATTTTATTTTTTGGGACTATTATAAACATTGCAGCCACCCAGAAATTACAGCCAGTTGTCAAGCCAGAATTACTGTTTTGGTTGGCAGTTTGTGAGCAATATAAATTAAAATTGTTATGATTTAGATCACTTTAATATTTTTAATGGGAAAAAGTGGAAAGGCCTTTCACCAGGAGTGGAACACTATAGTCTACACTAATATTATAAAGAGGAAAGATTTGATTGTTTGTTTGTGTTGAATTGCAAACTTACTGGCTTCGCCTAGTTTTGTTGAAATCTCTTCCCAGGCATGGTCCCATCTAAGCTTGTTTAATTTTGAATGACGGTATGTTGAACTGGGCACTGGGGTGTAAACAACAGGATGTTTTGATACCAAATTAATCAAATTAACTTCATTTGGAAGCCAGTTTATTTGAAAAATCGTTCTTCTTCTTTTTCGCTTGACTTCACTTTCTTTTTCTATAGACGACATAATATTTTAAGCGTAATTAAGTAGACAAGTACTTTAATCGAGTATTAAGCGGTTGACGTTATATTTTTGTCCTGAATTTCCATTTCAAAGCAATCAAATCAAGACCAGGGGGTGTCGACTTTGTTCTACGAACAAGATGTAGGTGGGCTAGAAAACAAGAAAGAGACATCAACATTAGAGTAAAAGAGATGAATTACATAATGTTGCCAACAAAAATACTATTTCACATTCAATCACATTCAATCTAATAATAGGCTTATTAATTGATTTTAAAGTATGTTATCCTTAAAATTTATTTTTGCTTTTATTCTGATGGGGGAAAATGTTTGTTATGAATTTTTTAACATTTAAATTGATGAATACACAAAACAAAAAGGAGATAATAATATGACAACATGACAACACTGGAACGCCATATTGTCTATTGGCTATTTGACGTCAAAGGAAAAAATGTCTGCCATCGCTTGCGCACCATTATTTATATCTTGTTCTTGTGTTTATTTGTAATAAATAAAACAGTTGCATTTAATTCTACATACAATTTCGTTAATGTGAGTCGAGCTTGCTCCTCTGTGTCTGTGTTTTGGTGAAATTAAGTGCGTATTTGTGAGATATAGACCCGGTGTTGAGACAGTGACTCTTGTTTGTTTTTGTGCCTTATTCCCGATGAGTTCGTAGGAAGAAAACACTAGAATCTGTGCTATGTGTGGAACTTCACCTTCTAAAGATCCCAGCATCACTTTACATCGGTTTCCGAACCTTAGTACAATTAAATAAGTCATTGTAGCTTATATGAATAAAGAAGTCAAATGAAATCGTTTGTTTTACTAAACTGCTCCTTACTTATTATTTTTCAGCATTTTATGCACAAGTACATTGTGTTTCTCGATAGTAATTTGAAAGAAACTATCGAGAAGCGCAATGTACTTGTGCATAAAATGCAATACAAAGAACCTGTAAAGTACTTGTAGTATTTGAAATTCCCGCCCCATTCTACTGCCATGTTTTCGTGGGCTAAACATAGATGGCGCTGGTCGGTAAGGAAAATTTTCCTCACAAAATTAGTACGGAGTCGTCATTCTTCCCCTTTAGGGGTATATCACAGACTACTTAGAGATACTACGTATGTATATATGTTCTGTGATCAAGACTGACAGCCAGTCTGCTAGTGTCATACACAGTGTTGCCGTTAGCACACAGGGTTGCCAACTCAATGCCACGGTTGGGTGCTAAGTAACATCTCAAATAGTGCTAAATTGCTAGAAAAATTCAAAAATAGTGCCAAATATATGAATTTAGTATAATAAAAAAGAACACATAACAGAATAATTATGTTTTAATTTTCGAATTATTGTTAAGTACATTAGTATCTAAAAGTTATATTAAAAAACAAAAACAAACAAAGATATAGTTAAATTGGAAAATGTGACCATTGAATTTTACAAATTAAAAAACATCAAATTGGAAATACTAAATTAAAATACGATGAATGAAAAACAAAAATGAACGAAAAACAAGCAAGGTTAGACAAAGGAGTTATCTTAGAGAAAAAGACAAACATCGCACTGTTCGCTTCGTCTGCCATACACGCCTTTATTTTCACGTTCACGGGAATCCCCTACCGAAGTGCCGCAGATTAAAGACTACACTAGTTATTGAAGTGAAAACTTCTTTAGCGGCGTTGTACACTTTTTCTGTAATGGGTAAAAAATTTAAAACTCGCGTCAGGGTCACGTGACCGTCAGGGTCACGTGACCGTCAGGGTCACGTGACCCTGATCGAAAATGAGTAAGACGTCATTCAAATTAAAAATAAAACATAGTAACAAAAAAGTTTTCACTTCTACCGGCACTCCTGGAGTGCAACCTTTTTTTTAGCGTTTTGTTACTTCAACCACAGCTGCATTTTGTGAGCGAATGCAACATCAAAATTAGTGCTAGATTTAGTGCTGGGTGCTGTTTCTTAAACAGTGCTAGGCACATGAAAATAGTGCTAAATCTAGCACTCAAAGTGCTGGGTTGGCAACATTGTTAGCACAGTCTCTAGTTTGTGGCCATATTATGTAAAAAAAAGATGCCAGTTTTGCAAAAAAATCTCTTTCAAAATTCCGCTAGAAGTGGCTAAAGTGCTTTTGGTCTGTCACTGCTATCCAATTAATATTGATAAATATTATAATTTCGGCATGGGGGATAAATGGGTTAATTACAACAATTTTACTACTTTTTTTTGAAGTGAAAACTTCTTTAGCGGCGTTGTACACTTTTTCTGTAATGGGTAAAAAATTTAAAACTCGCGTCAGGGTCACGTGACCGTCAGGGTCACGTGACCCTGATCGAAAATGAGTAAGACGTCATTCAAATTAAAAATAAAACATAGTAACAAAAAAGTTTTCACTTCTACCGGCACTCCTGGAGTGCAACCTTTTTTTTTTTTAGCGTGGTAAAATCATCAAATGAGTCCAACCCCGGGCAGGGCGGGAGGGACTGTCAGACTTCTACTGACTAAAATCCACGGTGTCCTTCATAGCCTGTTATGTTCCGGGGTCACGGTAAGGGAATAATCCCGCGACCACAATTTTACTACTTAGTATTTTTTATTTGTTAAAAGCCGATTAACATAAACGTATAGCTAGTGAAATATTGTCAATTATTTGGTTTAAAATTAAAGATCAATTTCAGTCTACAATGATCATTTCGAGATTCAGTAATCTCTTCGTCAATGGTTGATGATGTGGATGGTAATTCAGTTTGTTTTACATATAATACCGTTTTTGTGACTTTGTTTAAAACTTCAGTACCTAGGCAAAACATAATTGTGGCAAGCTTTTTATAATATTTTTAATTGGTTTCTTGTAGTTTGGTTTAATTAGTCGGTAGACTTCTAATAGCAATTAAAGAAGGTTCAACAATCGAAAAATCAACCAGAAGTGGCTAGATTTACTTTGGTGGCTAAAATGGTTTTCTATTTGGCTAAAACCGTTGTAAATCCGCTAGATCTAGCCACAAAGTGGCTAAAACGGCAACACTGGTCATACAGTTTTATTAATGTTTTTGGCATGGCTTCGAGGCCTTTATGCCAAATCTTTATACAGTGTGTCCGGGCACGAGTTAGCGATATTTGAAGGGGATATTCTAGGCTCAATTTCATCGACAAAAATGCTTTAAAAAAAATTTTTACTCCAATACTTCGCGAATGGCAGCCTTTTTAATTTTTTAATCCGTCGAACTGGGATGTGTACAATAAAATGCAAATATCTTGGAATCCAAGAGACCTACATTCATGAAAATGACTTTATTGCAAAGTTAAACGTTGAGGCTTATTAAAAACTTACGAAAATTTTCTAAATAACATGTAAAAATAACCAAAAAACATGGGCAAACACGAAATTGTACACAAAAATTACTGAATAATTTCACATTTTTAACTCTAGCTCGATAAGTACCCCTGAATTTTGATAAGATTTTTGCATTAAATTAAAAGTGTTTGAGTCAGGCTATAAAATGTTATCAAAATGATCACTCTACGATAAGTATCTTAGGAGTTATTCTCACTTGAACATCACCCTTCCTTAGCGCACGTACCCCAATATTACAGGTGTCGCATTCTTTGGGCGAGCTAAATCGTTCCAACGAATATTTATCAGCTGGCATTATTGACCACCATAATCCATAAACTGAAATGGTACATTTTTTTATTATATGAAACCACTTCTTGGAATTATTGCTACGGGGCGAGACGGACGTACGTGCGCTAAGGAAGGGTGATGTTCAAGTGAGAATAACTCCTAAGATACTTAACGTAGAGTGATAATTTTGATATCATTTTATAGCCTATCTCAAACACTTTTAATTTAATGCAAAAACCCTAGCAAAATTCAGGGGTACTTATCGAGCTAGAGTTAAAAATGTGAAATGATTAAGTAATTTTTGTGTACAATTTCGTGTTTGCCCATGTTTTTTGGTTATTTTTACATAATATTTAGAAAAGTTTCGTAAGTTTTTGATAAGCCTCAACGTTTAACTTTGCAATAAAGTCATTTGCATGAATGTAGGTCTCTTGGATTTAAAGATATTTGAATTTTATTGTACACACCCCAGTTCGACAGATCAAAAAATTAAAATGGCTGCCATTCGCGAAGTTTTGGAGTAAGAATTTTTTTTAAATCATTTTTGTCGATGAAAAAGAGCCTAGAATATCCCCTTCAAATATCGCTAACCCGTGCCCGGACACACTGTATAATATTTCACTCATATTTTATAAAATGTTCTTTTATCTTCTTTTGCCGTAACTTCTTCTTATTTATATTTTTCCAACAGTGTTTTTGATGTATTTATAAAGCGGCATAATACAATCAATTCAATTGGGCAGAGCCAAATGACAAAGCTGAAGATTAACGACGGCAGCATCATTTCGACGAAACCGGATAAGAGAGCTTGAGAGGTTTTAAGGACAGTTATACACATCAACACGACAACCCAGTGTCGGTACAGCTCGAGACGCAAGAGCTAAACTGACTCGACACTACACTGAGGATATCCCGGACATCAGCCTGTACGAGATTAGAATGGCACTTAAACAGCTCAAAAATAACAAGGCGCCGGGTGAGTGATGGGTGAGGGTGATTCCGTCAATCACAACAGAACTTCTGAGAGCGGGTGGAAAACCGGTACTTCTAGTCCTCCAGAAGTTATTTAATTCCGTCATACTCGAAGGTTCTACGCCAGAATTTTAAGCATGGCACAGGAGTGTGGTTGTTCTTTTCTTCAAAAAGGGTGACAACACCTTGTTGAAGAACTACAGGCCAATCTCACTTCTGAGCCATGTATATAAGCTGTTCTCAAGAGTCATTACGAACCGTCTCGAACGCAGGTTTGATGACTTTCAGCCTCCCGAACAAGCCGGTTTCCGAAAAGGTTTTAGTACTATAGACCACATACACACGCTCCGCCAGATTATACAGAAGACAGAGGAGTATAATCGGCCATTGTGTTTAGCGTTTGTGGACTATGAAAAAGCCTTCGATTCAATCGAAACCTGGGCAGTATTGCAGTCCCTCCAACGATGTCATATCGACTATAGGTAGGGTGAGTGGGGGTAAGATGAAAAACGGGGAAAGATAAAAAAGATACAATAACGCCCAATATAAAGGAAATCTTATAATGCTGGCAACATCATTGTAGAGACCGTTTCGTCTTGCCCTGCACTGCGGTCTGCGTCAGTCGCTAAGTTAGATAATTTGTGTGTTATTTGATATTTTCCGTAAGGACACCTTTTTCCGCGTAAAGTTGCGTTTTTTGTTCTTACCCCGCAAGCTGTATCTCCTTTTATGGATAAGTAACAAAGATTTTGTTTTGTTATTCGGAATTAGCTTTGAAATGTTATATGCTCTATATTGTGGAGATTTGTTTATTTCACGTATTTTCAGATTTATGGTGCCTTTCAAACTTACCCCTGCAAATTTTAACGGGGTAAGATGATCATATAAAAATTCCATCTTACCCCGTTTGCGAAACTCTTACAAAATGTCAGAGGTTCTCGATCTGTTATATAGGTACGGTGGTATTCCTTCCACAATATTCACAACATCGCGTCGAAAACCTTTATCATGGAATCAGACTCAGAAAGTATAATCTACCCTGTGCATGTGGAGGCGACCAGCTGGTAGACTGGCTGGTGGCGTGATAGAGGCTCATTGCCATCTGGATGGTCAGGGGATACCGTACCACCGCCGGGAAAACGGTTAGCCGTTTGGGCGAAAACGCCCAGCACGTACGCACAATGAGTGGCGTGTGTAGTTGCAAAGCAGGGGGGAATCTCCGTAACTTTGACAAGTCGAGGTGCTGCAAGAATAGCTTATTAAATGAAAACGTGTTTTAATTGTTTTATTTATCGACCCGACCTAGACTTGACAGTCATGAGCATAATTTTTTTTTATATCTTAGTACAACATGTTGAGAACCTCTGGCTGTCAGCCGTTTCAACGGGGTAAGATCGATATATTTTATTTGGTTGATTATTTTTCTTGCACATAAAGAGCGATTTTTTAATTTAATTGATGTTCATGCTATGTAGTTAGTTGAAGCAGAAGGTTTATTGATCACCACGCATGCATAATGACCATAAATACGATTTTAGTCACTATATCGATCTTACCCCTTGGGCATTTCGTCTTGTACCCCTTCGTATTGTTTTTCTTATGACCAATTTTATTAACAGTTTTTTCATAAAATATTGTTTCAAAAAGATTTCTTTCATTATTATAGATAACAACTTGACCATGCTTTTTCAACCAAAACATTTTTTTTTTTGCATTTGCCTTGAATCCCTTTGTGTGACAACAGTTTCAAATCAACACTGTTGAGTTCATCTCATCAAATTTTCATTCAAACTTACCCCCACTCACCCTATATCAAAGTGTTGAAGTGTTTGTATAGGAACGACACCATGTCCATATTGTCCATCCGATTTCAGGAAGAGAGCACGAAACCAATCCAATTGCAGAAAGGCGTGAGACAGGGAGACGTTATTTCTCCGAAACTGTTCACGAACGCGTTGGAGGACGTTTTCAAGCTCTTGGAATGGAACGGACTCGGCATCAACATCAATGGCGAATACATCACTCACCTTCGTTTTGCCGATGATATAGTCATCATGGCAGAATCGTTGGAGCACCTCAATGCTATGCTCAGCGACCTCAGTATCGTTTCCCAACGGGTCGGCCTTAAAATGAACATGGATAAGACGAAAGTCATGTCGAATGTCCATGTGGCACCCGTACCGGTTGTTGTTGGGAATGATACTCTCGAAGTTGTAGACCATTATACTTACCTTGGACAGATTGTTCAGTTAGGTAGGTCCAACTTCGAGAAAGAGGTCGCCCGAAGAATCCAACTCGGATGGGCAGTGTTTGGGAAGCTACGTGATATCTTCTCATCGAGAATCCCACAGTGTCTCAAGACAAGGGTGTTTAACCAGTGTGTGCTACTAGTGATAACATAATTATGGCTCTGAAACGTGGTCTTTGACTGCTGGCCTTTTAGAGAGACTCAACGAGCAATGGAAAGAGCTATGCTCGGAGTTTCTTTGCGGGATAAAATCCGGAACATGGATATTCGGCGAAGAACCAGAGTCACCGACATAGCTCATAAAATTTGCAAGTTGAAGTGGCAATGGGCAGGCCACATCGCTCGTAGAACTGACAACCGATGGGGAAGAAAAGTTCTCGAGTGGCGACCACGGACCGGAAGACGCAGCGTAGGCAGGCCTCCCACTAGGTGGACCGACGACATCGTGAGGGTCGCGGGCAACCGGTGGATGCAAGTGGCCAATTGTCGTTCGGCATGGCGGTCTAAGGGGGAGGCCTATGTTCAGCAGTGGACGTCTTCCGGCTGATGATGATGATGATAATACAATCATTTTTTTGTTCTGATATTTCGAAAAGCTCGCTTGCAAGAATTAATCGTTGGAGGTTGTATTCTTGGGGACAGGCGGGGCACGTGCGCCAGCTTCCGGGATCGCCAAAATCATAAACATGATTGCTTGCTTGTGCAAACAAAAATCCTCCTGAGCAGGTGGTGGACTGGTGGCCCAGTGGTATCGGTCCCGACTTACGAGTTGTAGGTCGTGGGTTCGAACCCCGACAGGCGCATTACTTTGTGTAATTTATTTCATCACCACTGCTCTCAAAACGGTGAAGGAAAACATCGTGAGAAAACTGGCATGTCCTAGAACCAAAAATTCGAAGACATGTGACATCCACCAATCCGCACTGGGCCCGCGTGGTGGATTATGGCCCACTCCTCTCACTGAGAGGAGGCCTGTGTCGCAACAGTGGGAAAATTATGGCTGATGATGATGGAATAAAAATCTGAAATGTCAGTCAGAGAAAGGCGCAAAAAATTCACTACATTGTATTGTTCTTAGCCCTAGAAGCCTAGCCGATAATTTAGTCAGCATAGCTGACTGTTCAGCATTTTCTGTCCAGATTTTGTATCGGCTAACCGTACCCATAGTTTCGTTTGAGCTGAGCTTCTGAAGTACATTTTCGTACTTCATAGCTTAGCTTACCTATGTAGTTTTCTTCCTTTAAAGAAGAGTTTACCAAATCGGGGAACATCATCATCATCAGCCCATAAATGTTCCCACTGCTGGGACCCAGGCCTGTTCTCTGTGAGAGGGAGTACTGGGCCAGTAAATCCACCACGCGGGCCAGTGCGGGTTGGTATCGGGGAACATACATAGGAGAAAACATATTTATGTTAGAAAGATTATCTAGTACAGTCACGAGCAATAACATGTAGGTATACCCTTAACAAAATTCAAACGCAATTTACTCGTGAAATACTGGTTTCCATTTCGTAATAGTATGGCTTCCAAAATAGAATCTAATGAAAAGGAAAAAAGTTTAATCAATATGGTAGCAGAATATCGCTTTTGGATACTGCTAAGTGTATACAGACTATTGCTCGCGACTGTGCCTTTAGGGATTTATGACAGGGTTAAAGTTACAATAAAGAAAGTCACGGTTTTTGTACATTTTATTTTCATTATTTTTTAAACATTTCAAAACATGAATATTCCAGATTGTCTGTATTCTATATTACGAAAATGGCAAAATGAAGCATACTAGACACAGCACATCATTCTGCCGCAAACTGTCAAAATTTAATAGATTGTGGACTTTACTGCAAAGATGAAGAAGGTTCATGTTCGATTGGGAAAATTTTATAGTTTGGGAAAACTAGGTTGACGTCCAGGATGTCTGTAAATTGAAATTTAAAATAAGTAGGTACATAAAAAGGACTTTTATCTTTTTAATACCTACCTACCTACGTAATAAGCAAGTATGTATACGATTATTATTTATTAAACCACAAATTATAGAGAATTCATTTTAATTATGTATCATGTTTATTATAAACAATGTAATGTGATGACACTACATTCCACTATTTGACTTTTGAAGTCAATTTATTTTGGTATTAGGTAATTACATAAATAAAGGCTGAAATTACAGGTAAGTAATTAATTTGTTCCCCGCTAATTACATGTATAATACACAATTATAAAACTTGTAGGTATTTGCGTTTGTGAAACGAAATCCATTTGGTTTATTATACTTATTTTGTTTTATTACATTAATCTAGTCTACTAAATCACTCTGAAACATAACTCCGACAAACGTTTGACACAACGATTCATTCCTGGACGGTTCGACGACAGAACCTTTCACCGCAGAACGATTCGTCGACAAAGACATGGTTTGACATTATAATACTAGTAACTAAATCCGACATCAGGGGCACCCCGAGGTTCGGTTAGTTAGGTTCCTTTAATCCTGAACGCAGAAATAGAAGCCCCGCGCAGCGGGGCTTCGCCTAAATGGCTTCATTTATACAATGCTTCATGAAACACAATACTCATGACTTAATCGTTCTGTCGGCGAAACGTTCGTCGAGGAAAGGTTCTGTCGTCGAACCGTCCAGGAATTATCGTTGTGTCGGCGAATCGTTAAGTGGAGAAACGTTTGTCGGAGTTATGTTTCAGAATCCTACTAAATTGTGTAATGTAGGTAAATATCTACCCATATTACTGTAAGGTTCAATTTCCATTGCAGCGGAATAGAAACAAATTTTTGTCTCGAAAGCTCACTTATGCTTAATGAAGTTTATGCTTAGTGTGTAAGTGTGTAACGTACAGACTAGAACAGAGTTATAAGCTTTCCGCGCGTCTTCCGAAAATTCTTGTGCTTTCTCGGGAATTTTCACAGTTCTCTAAGTCTTTACTACTTAGTTAATACAATATTACACAATTGAAATAAAGTTCGTTGTGCTTTGTAAGATTTTGTTACAAAAATTTGTTTCTATTCCATTCCGTGATAATTTAAATTGAGCCCTATGCTCTATTTACAAAAATGGATATCTAAGTAAGTAACAATCTAATTTATAATTTACTATTATCCATTCCATAGGCAAATTGATTGACGACTATAATATACAGGGTGTAAGGGACAGCCCTCCACAAACTTTCAGGGCCTGCTCAGTAGACGAAACTGAACAAAATTCCACAATTATTTTTGAAGTGAAAACTTCTTTAGCGGCGTTGTACACTTTTTCTGTAATGGGTAAAAAATTTAAAACTCGCGTCAGGGTCACGTGACCGTCAGGGTCACGTGACCGTCAGGGTCACGTGACCCTGATCGAAAATGAGTAAGACGTCATTCAAATTAAAAATAAAACATAGTAACAAAAAAGTTTTCACTTCTACCGGCACTCCTGGAGTGCAACCTTTTTTTTTTCATTTCAGCCCTCCACAAACTTTCAGGGCTTGCTCAGTAGACGAAACTGAACAATATTCCACAATTATTTGTTCAGTTTCGTCTACTGAGCAAGCCCTGCAAGTTTGTGGAGGTCTGTCCCTTACACCCAGTATATCCAGAAAGAGAGAAAAAAAAATCGATTCGGCTTTGAACTCAGTTGATAGTTGATCTAACTAAAGCATAAACCAGTGTGGGGTTTTACTAGGCTCTCACAAGTCTTAAAACATAGTCTACGACTAGGATAAATGTCTAACTGTATGTACTATATCCTTAATTGTATAATTATATACAATTTATTGTAAACATACATCTTATATATATACAGATACAAAGTTCAGTCAATATTTACATTTTACAAACAAGTGAAAATCATAAAGGTTTGTTTCTCACACATACATACTAATTATACTTTTATATGTATAATTTGCTTATATATTCTTAAATATTTAGGTGTTTTATAAAAAAAGGTTGCACTCCAGGAGTGCCGGTAGAAGTGAAAACTTTTTTGTTACTATGTTTTATTTTAAAACTGGAGTAGTACAGATATGAAATTAACTAATTTGAATGACGTCTTACTCATTTTCGATCAGGGTCACGTGACCCTGACGCGAGTTTTAAATTTTTTACCCATTACAGAAAAAGTGTACAACGCCGCTAAAGAAGTTTTCACTTCAAAAAGTATTATGGTATAAATTGTTCTATCGTCTTACATTTTAGGTACTTTTATTTTTGGCATATGGCACACAGAATAATTCATAAAATTATGTACTACTACTAATCATACACAACACACTTAAATATCATAGGGATTTACACAGCTACAACAGTAATGTTTTCGTATAGAATATTTTTATTTATTATTATGAAAAATATCACACTTAGGTAGGTAATTGAGTATTGACTCTACATTTTCACAATTACTTTACATTCCTTGCGTCCTGGTAGACGTTTCAATCGATCCTCTGAACATCGTTGTTAACACTGAAATTGGGAGAACAGGCTACTCTGTGAACGGAATGTGCAGGTGAGAGCCATTTTGGAGGCGGTAGCCGAGGGCGAGGAACGCGGCACGTACTGCGAGGCCGCCGCCAGCGCCGGCTGTCAGGTGTACTCTTCGTCCTCATCTTCATCCTCACTCGAGTCAAAAGAAGCCTCCATCTCAGCATGATCTTCAGGTGTAGGCAGTGATAGTTTCAAATAATCAACCGGCAACTGCTCCTTCGGGATCAAATACCCTGTCGAGTCTTGTGGCGGAGGCGGGGGTCGTGGAAGACGAATTTGCGTGGCTTGTCCCCCTGCAGCTGCATCATCTAATTTTCTACAAATTTCATCAAAACCGATTCTCTCGCGAGGGTCAGCTTTCCAACAGGCACGCATCAAATCGCCTGCGAAACGTGGGCAGTCTTCGGGAGGCACCAGCACTATACCCCGTAAGATCAACTTTGTGGCGCCATCGTTATTCTGACCATAGAATGGCTGTTTGCCTCTGCTGTATATCTCCCACAGTACGACACCGTACGACCACACGTCTGATTCGTGGGTGAACCGCGCGTACACGATACTCTCTGGTGACATCCACCGCACCGGCATGGGGCGTTCGCCACCCATTTTATAATAGTCGCACGTGTAAATATCTCGTGACATGCCGAAGTCAGCAATTTTTACAGTCAGATTGGCGCCAACTAGACAATTCCTCGCTGCGAGATCTCGGTGAACAAATCTTCTTGAAGCAAGATACTGCATGCCTCGGGCTATTTGCAGTGCTACATGCAGTAAAGCAGGCTCGTCTAGTAGGGGTCCCGGTCGCCCGCCACCGCGGGATCCTCGCAAGACACCGGCTAGATCACCCCACTCCATATATTCAAACACCATCCAAGGACTCGCGTTGATATCATCTGAAAGTTAATTTGAGCCCATTAGTGAAATGTACGAAATCTAAAATGTTGACAACGCCAAATAACAAATAGTTAATTACCTCTGTATACGACTCCAATCAGCGCAAGAATATTGGGATGCCTAAACGCAGACATTATAGAGACTTCCCTCACGAAGTCTTCCTCAGCATTACGACCTGCACTTTCTTTTAGTACCTTGATAGCTACTACTTGTTCCTCAGCGGTGGTTCTTAGAAGCCCTGTAACAACGGGTTGGCTAAGTAAAAATTCACGTGGAAGGTCATTTGATATGTATATGATTTGTGAAGTGGTGTGGTCCTTACCTTTGTGGACTTTTCCAAAGCATCCTTCCCCGACCTCTTCAAGGAATGTGAGTGCGTTTCTGTCCAGGAGTTGGACCTGTGACTTGTTGGTGTCATCAGCGTCCAAGGCCCCTGGGGTCCCCGGCACCGGCATGTTGCCTGCCCCATACACTCCGTACTGCGGGTTCGTTATATATCGTTCAGCAAGCAGTGGCTCCCCCGGTCGCACACGCTACAACAAACCAAGCTGTTCGATATATTTGCATCTTTTTGTAGCGTGCAACAGGACAATAGGAGAAAATAAGCAATAAGAAAGCACCATAATTGTCATTCTTCCTCTTTATTTCATGCAGTTTATTGGTACAGTAAGGTACAGTAGGCTAGTTTCCGGCATGAATAAATTGCAAATTTTATCTTATTAGTCCGTCAGTTGGAGTTTTGAAAAATAAAAGGACACGTTTTTCTTTTGTTAAATCAGTGAATGTTTAAAAAGATAAATAATTAAAGTATCGAAACTCGAGTGTCGGGCTGTGACGTCAAGACGCACTAAAAATGTTACCACGGCATGACGTATTGTGAATGTTAAAAGGGTCCTATCTTCGTCAATTTTGGAACGAAGTTCCTTACCGCGCGTGACGAAAGGGGGCTAGACGGAAAAAAATTAAGACGAAAAGTTTTAGAGAAATTAAGAAGAAAGGATTCACCAACGACGATATAATACTAGACTCCTAATAACAGGCGACCGATGTCTGCCAACCAACACATTAGGCAAAAAAGTCTTATATCCGTCTCATTTCGACCAATCCTGTGAGCCGTAAACATACGTTGAGACAGAATAGACCTTGAGTTAGCCAATCACAACGCAGTACCCCGTCCCCCTCGCTTACGTAGTACCTCAGCGAGTTGGCAGAATAGTTTTGTTCGTTAGATCGTGCAATGCGTAGTCTAGTAATTTATAGTCGTTGGGATTCACAAATGGCGGTGCTTATCGTGTTCTCTCGCTCGCACATTAGTGCCGTCTATACTCACTCCCGCGCGTAGCGTAAGCAAAAAAAAAATTAGTCTTGATGTCTTGACGCGCTCAGTGATCTTTTTTAAGAATATTTAGGTACTATAGTTTTCTGTTATTTTTCCGTTGTTACCTGTTGATTATTGTTGTTTTAATTTTGTTTCAGTGTTAGGTTAAGTTTGAGAAATTATTGTGATCCAGTCTTGTTTTTAATATTTTTAATTTGAAAAAAAACTTTAATTTGAAATCTTATATGCTGACTGTACGACGCGATTATTTTTGTTGAGTGTATACCTACAGTAACTTCGTTCCATCCGGGTGTCACTTTTGGTTACGGGTCTAATACTTTTTGATCATCTAACTGACGGACTAAGATTTTTTGGCAGACAAGTTCAACAGCCATAATATAGGCTCAATTAATAAATGATTTGAAAATAAACTTTCTCTCATGTCTTTAGTATACTTACAGGCTGCGTTTTTCCGTCTACTCGAGACATACGTTTTTTGAGGTAAAACAGGATAATAGAGACGATTAGTATTAAAGTAACGGCCCCAGAAACAGTGACTGCTATTAGTGTGCCCACACTGGCGGTCATGCCGCTCTCTATTAACGACCCGTTCCCAGTTGTGGACTCTGCGAAGATCTCTCCACTCGTTGGGTATTTGGAAACCTAGAAAAAAGAAAACATACGAAATGTTAATTTTACGAACGTGATGAGAATGATTCTGATTTCAGAGTGATTCTAATATTGGTGTCTTAACGACTAAATAAACGATGTAATTTGGATCACAGGCAGATCGTGATTCTGACTTAGGATCAATGAGTAGGTACTTATACATAGTTTACAGTTTCAACCAATCGAACGGCTTGAATCTAGTTTTAAGTAATGCTGGAGTATTGACTATTGACCGACGACGTTCTGCAAAACGGGACTTTAATAATCCTATATTGGATGCATTTAATAAATTTACCCTGTTTTAGTAATAATATGTTCCGATATTCTCAAGTTATATACAACTAGCTTCCGCCCGCGGCTTCGCCCGCGTGGTGTTTTGATAGCCTATGTTCTTTCTCAGGGTCTAAAGATTGTCTGTGCCAAATTTCATCAAAATCGGTTGAGAGGTTTAAGCGGGAAAGCGTAACAGACAGACAGACAGACAGAGTTACTTTCGCATTTATAATATTAGTTTGGATGTGTACTTTACAGAATTTCCCATAATAACGACACTATCAAATGACGTAAATACACAACGTGTAACGTTAAATGCGCAAAACCTCTCGTGGGGTAACTCAGCCCATGTTACTGAACATTGTTTGTTCTAAAACATTTGGAAATTAAAAAAAAAGATTTTTCATACATAAGGGCCCGATCAATTTCTCATTTTGTATGAAAAGCCAAAGTTTTTTTTGCGACTTTCCAAAAGTCTTAGAACAAACATTGTTCAGACATGGGCTGAGTTACCCCACGAGAGGTTTTGCGCAATTAACGTTACACGTTGTATAGATATATAGGGTATGATTTTTTTTTCCAAAATCAGCGGGTTCGATTCTTGGCCAGGATAACTGATTTTTCTAAAATCAATTGATGTAGTTTTAGTTTTCGTCAAAATCGGAGTCCTTTCAGCCATCCACGTCCAGTTGGAAAATTCACTCTGTATATGGGTTGATGGCCAAGTAAATCTTTATCAAGGCAGACAGAACATAATTGAAAAACAATTAATGCACGAACAAATAATGTCATAACAAACGCAGAGACGTCGAGACATCGTAAACAAAGTACTCCCACAATTTGGGTGACATCTACGTTATCATGGCTGACCCTATCATGAATATTTATCAGTACCTAAATAACCATGGAAAAACACTGATTTCATTTACCATCTCCCATATTTACTGATTAAAATCAATACTTTCATTGATAAAGTTCAACGTTGGTTATTTTCATTGTGATGTCCTCGACTCAATTATTTTGCAGGACAAAACCCTCTTCAGTTTTTTGGGTCATGTTTTGATCAAATATCTATGTCACATAGCGTAGGTGGAAACGAGATTAATTCATTAGTCGAGGTAAATGTATGCACTATGCATCAAGTGAAGTTAAGCGCGACCGCATACTGTAAGAAATTACTGTCAGAAAAATTCTGATGCTCGCCTGATGCATCGCGCATGTTGTCGGAAATTTTAATTGGGACACTTACAATACAAAATGTATGCACCGAGTACCTTCGAGAATCGGAAAAGAACGATCCGTCAGAAGTAGACAAAATGTATGCAGCGAGCAGCCTTTCGGCGAGAATCATAGATTCTCTGACAAAAATTCTTACAGTATGCGCTCGCGCTTAGTACGACTTTCCATAAACTAACCTAATATTTTTTAATCAAGCTGGCAATCTGTGCAATAGGACAGTAAGATAAGGCGATAAAAGGAGTTTTAATTAAGATGGATGGTCTCACTTGTGCGGTGGGCGGTGATGGCGCGTATCTACTATCAGAGGCGTTCGAGGTTCTCGGCGGGATCACGTTGTATATAGGCTTCAAAGTCACGGGAACTGGAATTAATTAATACAGTTTACTGTTAGACCTTCACTGACATTTTAAGATGCATTTGCGACTATGGCGAAGGTGTATTTCGTCCACTTTTGCTGATGGTTAAATGTCTGAGTCAAAATTGTTCAGTTAAGACTGTTTGACTTGAACTATAGTGTTGTTGGCTAATTTTGTCTAGAGATTCCAGTACGACATCATACTTGGCGTTTATAGAGATAAATTCAAAACTCTTGCATTTTGTATATGACAATAAAGTCTTATCATTTGTCACTAGCAACAAGAAAAATACAACAGAACTTACTAAACAAACAATATTAGACGTGTAAGCAATAAAACCCGCTATCACTGAACATTACAAAATCGTAACAACAAAACAAGAGTTCAATAAACTCTGTAACAAATTATGATCAATCAAGAATTGTGGGAGTTATTAATAGAAGTAAGATCACCTGTGCTTCTGGGGCATTTGAAGTCTTCGGTGACCGGTAGACCGTTGGAAGTGCAGCGGCAGTAATGCATGGTGCTGTTGTATGGCATGCACGCTGCCTCCTTACCGCACGAATTGAGGCCGCAGGTTCCCGGTAAGTATGTTGCTGGAAAACAAAGCATTTTGTTGGTAAGCTTTTGATATTCCTGAAGAAAATTTTGCTTGGAAGGTGGGAGTTTCTCAAATCTGACATAGGTCAATAGGTATAATCGACAAAGAAACGTGATCCATTTAGACAATAAATCTTTTGAATGCGTTAAAATAACAAATATCAAGATCGTTACCATATGTATGTAGGTACAGCTATGTATGTTTACGCGAATTTAGACCTAGGTAATATGGTCTTATACACCAGCTTATGGGTATGACCCACCATAAGCTTATACACCATAATATTAATACCTAATTCTTTGTCGATTGTACAACTACAACGGTCGGTGGCCGTGCGGTTAATATTCTAAAATGATGAACTCATAATTATGTTGAAGCTTCAAATTATTTATCATCAATGATATTTATATAATTACCCCTTAATCCTTATCCATACATATAATAAATTTGTAGAAAAGTGGTGTCTGTACAATGAAAATATATAAAAAAAAGTAGCAGGGGTTGTTATTTTATCGATGCCGAACCCGAAACTGTAATTAATTTTTTTTTGTCTGTTTGTCGGTTTGTCGGTTTGTCTGTTTGTCTGAATGTTTGTGCACGCTAATCTTCGGAACTACTGGACGGATTTGGGTGTTTTTTTTTTGTTGTATAGGTATCTTGGAAACTTGAACACCTGATGCAGAACTGCAATAGACTAGCTAATCTATAAGATACAAAAATAGCGAAAATTGTTCCACGTGATGAGCATTTTCTACTGAGAGAATAAATTTGAAGATATGGGACACCTGATGTGGAACTCCAAGAGCCCAGCAACACTATAACATTTACAGTAATGACGTCTTAGCAAGAGTTGTTCAGCCTGATTAGCACTCTCTGTTTTCGTATAAAAATTGAAGATCTGGAATACCTGAAGTGGAACTCCAACAGCCCAGCTACACTATAACATACTCGTATATAGGAATGACGTCTTAGCAAAAGTTGTTCAGCCTGATGAGCACTCTCTGTAAACGTATAAAAATGGAAGATCTGAGACACCTGATGTGGAACTCCAAGAGCCTATAAGCTACACTATAACGTCTAAGCAAGAAATGTTCAGCCTGATGAGCACTCTCTGTTGTCGTATAAAAATTGAAGATCTGCAACACCTGATGTGGAACTCCAAGAGCCCAGCTACTTACACTATAACACATATAGGAATGACTACTTAGCAAGAGTTTGACAGCCTGATGAGCACTCTCTGTTGACGTATAAAAATTTAAGATCTGGAATGTCTGGAATCGTCACGCGCATCCCGTTGTTTTCCTATCCCCAGGCTCTTAGAATTTGACATCAGACGTTTCCGATCTTCGATTTTGACGACCCCGTTGTCGCTGGCACGAGCAACAGGATCCGCGTACGAAGTCGCGGGCAGAAGCTAATCGCGAATAAGTAAACACATTGTCTATTGTATATCAAGTCTGTCACCATTGTTTATTAGTCAGCAGAAAATTGAATATATTTTTTTTTGTAATTATCCAATAAGTATTCTACTTAATATGAAAGGGTAATTAATATTGTTCCGAATAGCAAGTATTCGCACAATAATTGCAGAGTTTTAATCCATTTAGGTAACCTTTTAAGGAATAATGTCGTAAAACATGTCAACATAGATTTTCTTTTCCCTTTTTCTCTTTTCTTTTGAGTTAAATCTACCTCGTTGATGTAGCAGTTGCAGACATGATGGCTATGATTTCTTGAGTTAGATGGTCAGGTACATTTCTGCCTTACTCTTCGTGCATTACAGGCAAAATGGGTACAATGCCCTGGTCGTCAGCGCTCGTGTTCCACGCGCGCCTTCGCCTTGGAGCTGTCAGCAAAATGACAGAGCTCCTATAGGGCCACACGCCAGCTGGGGTTGCGGGACTGTCTTAGCAGGATATCGTGGCCCTGCAACGCACAGGGCAACCGAAAACAGAGCGTGGATTTTTAATAAGTAAGCCCTTTCGTACACAAAGCGACGCAAGTCTCCGATACCATACGACTTTGGCATCAATTGACGCGTGCCTGTGTACGAACCTCTATGGATTTGAATTGGGATAGACATAGTCGCCTATACCAAAGTCGTAAGGTATCGGAGACTTGCGTCGCCTTGTATACGAAGGGACTAAAGTCTAATATCCCCCTCCACCCAGGGTCAAAGACTCATTTTACCACCCCAAAAAAAGGCGTATTGCGTATTTTGTCACTAGACAACATATTTGTATGTCAATATTTGGTCAGTAGGAATGCTCAGTAACTTGTAATCAATGTCCAATGTCCATCAGTTTGAAACTATGCACAGCTAATAGAAATTCACGTCAAAGTCTGTCTCACGATACTTGCAATTTAAATCGGAACCGCTTTAATTGTAAAGTTAAATGAAATGTTTTCTCTTATTTGTGGAGCGTGGAACCAGGTATTTAAAAGTATGTAAATTTTAATCATAGAGATAGTAAGTATTTGAATAGGTACGTACTACGTATTCATAATATTGACCACTTAGATTAGTTCATAATTCGTATTCAATAAGGATTTATTTGCAAAATTTTGCAAAAGTTTACGAAATATCGAATCATTGCTGCCAAATTGCTGCCCATTCAACATTCAAAAGTTGTAAAATACAGTTACAATTACAAACAAAAAACAACCCTACATTTGCCGTTGGGTAACAAATAATTACTTACCTACTTAATTTCAATTAATTGTAGAGCTATGCATCTGTTTTCTGTCTACCTAGGGTCCTAGGTAGGTATATCACTAACGAATTCTAATTTAGATAAACTTTGTCCAAAACAATAGATAACAAACACTTCATACTACAAATTAAAATAAGACATCTCAATCACATCTGTGCCAATAAATGGCCACCGGAGAACATCGCCCTTTCCATTAAGGCGAATACTTCGACTGAGTAATTACCATAATCACAACGCCAAGTGATTGATTAATAACAGAACAGTGTTAAATAGTGGTCCTAAGTTTTCCGATCAACTTGAGTGATTTAAGTATTTAAATAAATAAACTGCAAATTAAATAAATGACGGGACACCATTAGGCCTCTGGTAGAAGTTAATGAAAAAGATATATTTTGTCTATGGTCGAGCGTACAGGGGGCCAAGTCTCGATTTTCGCCATTTATCTCGAGTTCGAGATTGTAAGTCTATCTCTATGTCTATCAAAAATATCTCTATCTCTACCAAAAAATGTCGAATTGAGCAGAAATCGGTATTCTCAGTCAAAATAGAAATAAATGTCACGAAAATGTCGAGTCGAGTGAACATAATGTTACCATTATGAAGAATCGCACGTTCCGTTTCAAGTAGCTATAAGTGAATGAATGATTTTGTTTTAAAACGCTGACTAAATCGAATTATTTATGTATAAAACGAAACGTTTAGCGTAAAAATAATCAGTTTGACAGTTGAATGTGTGTCAGTGTCAGAATTTGCGTCTTTTGTTATGTTTACATGGACTCTGTGTTTATAAATCATTAGTGGGCTGTGCTGTTTTACATTTCATGATTTTTATTTTAACATGGAGGGGAATTATTTTAATGACTTGTGTTTCGCTCAAATCGTAAATATCGACGGCGGGATAAGTGCGCTGTTGTCGTTTCAAGAAAACATAATGCACAAATCAAAGAGTATAAATCGAATTTCCAGTACCAAGGTATGAGATGCTAAGCCGTATGTTATTTAAAATCTAAAGAAAAGAAAACACAGTGTACAATCCAAAACTCAACGAATTCACTCAGAAATGACGTATCTCTACAATCGACATGACATCTCTACTGCTCAGAAGCACTCGACATGAACTCTAACGTTAGCCTCCGACAAATGTCGAATTCGACATCCCCAGAATCGCAACTTTTAAAATTTGTCGAAAAAATGACGTCATTAGAAATTTTTGTCGAGTTCGACACCATCTCTAAAACCGAGAATTGGCCCCCAGGTCTTTTCAAAGGAGATTTGTATCGGATAAGTGGGACCGCATACTATAAGAAATATCTGTTAGAAAAATTTTGATGCCCGCGGGATGCACGCCGCATACTATGGGAAATGATCTGGCAACTTTTACAATACAAAATGCACGCCCCTAGTGCTATCCGGCGGGCATAAAAAGCGGACGAACCGTCAGAATTTTTCTTACAGTGTGCGGTATCTAGTACAAAATGTATGCAGAGAGGGCCTTCAGGCGAGCATCAGAATTATACTGAGAAATATTTCTTATACATAGTATGCGGTCACACTAACGGCATTTTCAAAATGTACGTGCGCAGCAAGTGCCTTCCGGCGAGCATCAGAGTTTTTCTGATAGTCTCTAATTTCTTATATTTAGTATGCGGTCACAACACTTACGGCATTTCCCATTGGTATGGCCCTAGTATCAAGGGGTCTAATTAGATATCTGCAAACAGCGTTTTACCAACTGTCATGTCGCGGGTTTTAATATGTAGGCGTTCTTAGAAAAAAAATACTGTAAATAAAGGTATTAAGGGGATGAGAAAATCAGAAGAAAATCACTTTGATCATCTGAAGTTCGATTGGTGCTCGAGAAAGAAATGAAAATAAAAGTGTTATACTTACTTGGCGGAGGTTCCTGTGTTTGCTCTGGCCTCGCCTCCTCTCGAGCGACCCTCGCCAGCTTATCCGCGTGTTCTCGTAACCGCTGAAACAATAAATAATTAATTTATTACAATAATTACAAATCTAACTATCTCACTAATGTTATAAAATGTGAAAGTTTGTGAAGGTGGCGAGATGGATGGGTGAATGAATGTTTCGTACCTACACGGATAGTTTTTAACCTGGATTAAGACATACGATAATATTTATCCTGATTTTATGCACCTGTGAGATAATTAATTTTCGGGCTCGTGAAACCGCTAACAACAGCTTAGTGTAAAATAATATAAATTAAAGCGATGACCATTCGTTTTTCGTTTCCTATCCGTGGACTATGGTATGTTTGCCAAATAACTGTTTTCCAAATAAAGATTTTCCGCTAATAATCTATACATAATATTCACCTTTTTCTTTCAGTTAGAACAACTATAGAAAGCTATCTTCCGTTAGGGCCATTTTCATAGATCTAGTCAAATTGTATTGTGCAAATAAATGTGTGGCAATATCCGATTGGCAGCTCGCAGGCCGCGCAGCCTCGCCCAGAACATTTGATAACGAGTGCTTTACTAAATAAATCATGTTTAAACGCACCCTTCATGCACTATTGATTGGAATCAATCAAAACGCATTTTCATATTAATTGGATCAGAACAGAAACACCAGATTCTGACGGTCTGGCGCCGACCAAAACCACTTGTTTAACGGGAACATCATAATATACACATCTTTACTACCTATCCATCATAATCTTGTTACGTAAATTACATAACAGAATAACAAACAATAGGTACAATAGTCAATAACAATGGAATTCTAACAACAACAGTTACAAACATGGGTTCTAGGATCTCTCGCAATACGTCCCTCATGACAATCAGCTCATAATTAAACAATTAACGTAAATTAGAATGCCTTTTCACGTTAATTGACTACTGTGTGGCATACATAAGGTCGCTAATTACCATCGGGATACATCCATACCCTGGCCATGGTAATCGAGGCACGATCTTGCAATATCTTTAGATCTCCAGTCGAAACTGCATACTCTTATCGTCCACGTTTAGAGGCACGAGTACCGAGATTTTGGGCGTATTACTGGTTATAAGTATATAATAAAAACATAAGACGATCGGGGCTGTGTTATGTTATCTGTGGAACGTTTGAGATGCTCGACGCTGAGTTATTTTGGCCACGTTATCGTGGAGAGTGGCTGCACTCCGCCTGGCCCTCGGGTTACGATAAATCAATAATATCGTGTACCTAAGTGAATTATCGATATTTTACATTTTATGCCTATTTGTTATCGTTAATAGGAACGAAGTTAACGATCGCACTGCGCAATTACCTCTAGGCTAGGCTGTTTGTCTGTCCCGCGGCGTAATCATGCACTCCTTCAATGGCAGATACCTTAGGAATCAGTCATTTGACATTCTCGGCTCTATCGGATTGGAAATAAATCTCGATGGGATTCTAAGTAGTGTAAATGTGGCCGGATAGACTTTCAATTCAATATAAACAAGTAATTTGCCTATATTACTCAGCCAGTTATAATGAAGCTTTCCTGTCATTTGTTTTGATTAACTTTTCATCAGATAAAGAAGACACAGGTGAATCCTGAGATTCGGCATATTTAGGTGATTCCCTTGGCGAAATTTATTTAAACAGATTTTTTATAACTAACAATGTAATATAAAATTTAGCTTCATTATAAACACATTTAACGAATTGGCATCACTTTAGGCCGGATGGTTCCCAATATATGACGTTTTAATTTTTTTTGGCCAGGGGAATCAAAAAAAGGTAGAGGAAAATCAAGTTTTATTACTATTTTAAAGTAGCCTCTATATAATACTAATCAGTCTCGTTAACAATTTATCACTTTCAACACCCGACCACAAATCGTTAAATCACAAATTGCATTTGAAAACGTGGTCAGGGTAATCAACGAGCTAGCGAAACCAAAACCAGGGGAATCAAATACTTATGTTCATAATTTCGTCCTGGACCAACGAGCGGCGTAATCTTTCACAAAGACGTACGAAGCTCTACCAGCAGCGCACATGCGACGGCACGGAGACAATCTTCTTTAAAATTCTACTAAGATACGAAGATTTGTGACGCGCCACGGGATCACTGTTTAGTCTCGGACAAACTTTATATTGTAATTTAAAAAAAAACTATCATAATTATACATGCTGTATCTTTTTTAAATATATCTACAACAATCCTGGTAGCGATTAGACCACACTGTTTATTTTGTTTACGTTCGTAAGTAAGAGTTTTATTGGTATTTTGTTTGCGAAATGTGCATCGGACGCGCCAGGGTTATCAATTTTTAAGCCTTTTGGATTTTTTTTCGACTGTTTAGAACCAAATTAGACACAAAAACTATCGTGCAACAGTAAGATCATACAATATAGTAGCATAAAAAAAATATTTTGGTTTCTAATTTAAATACTACGGGTAGTTTTTTTCTTCGGACAACGTAAAACTAGCCTCTCAAGATTCACCCTCTGACACTTGTTTGTCATTATTTTATTTTAATGAATTTTCCATGAGTTGAGTTTGCATTACGGTCAGCTCAGACCGAGACGTGACGCTGCGCGCACTTTTCAATAGAGTTATTCAAAATGTAACTCTATTTTAAAAAACAAAAGATACACCTTTCGCAACGCAGCTCGACGCCGCGCTGCGCAGCGCGGCGCCGCGCACGTCGTTCAAAATAAGACTTTGTTTACTACAAGAAAAGATACAAATTTGAAGAATCGTTGCGTCACGTCGCTTCGCGTCGCGTCTCAGTGTGAACTGACGCTTACTCTAAAATACTCATAGCTTTTGATTTTCTCGCAGGAAGGTTGTTAATTCCTCCTTTATGTTGACTAATTCGTTTTTATTTTCGTATGCCTGTACTCTGTAGTTATTAGTCTGGGGTTTAAATAATGAATTTAATAGTAGTATGATTTGTAACATCCAACATCTCACTTTTGGTAATAAACAACGCGACTTCAACTCCAACTTCGGCATCGACTAATTTTGCGATACCTAATAGACTTATCTACAAACAAACCTCTGCAAGATTTGCTTAATTTGGTGACTCTTCCAAATACATAACTAGACATGGGTTGCCTAACCGTGATCACACATCCAAAGACACGCAAAAAATCGCACAATACAAATCTCAAAGCAATACGAAAAATGCTTGCCTCGACCAAGCATGTCATTAATTTCATTAAATGTTAGGTAACAAAGAGAAGAAGAGAGATAATTAAAAATTTATCTAATTTGGGTAAAAGTCTAAATCCTCTGAAACATAAAATAAAACCCTCGCATGTTCATACAGCCTGAGGATCTCATAATACAGAACTAAATATTTACTTTATTATATCAAAAGGTAAAAGTTCTCGTAACATGTCAACATTTTCTGCAAAAAGTAAAACATTATATTATCCAGCTTGTATTTCAATTTAAAACCAAGGGAAGCAGATACAAGTGTCTTTTATACCCTCAAGCTTTCAAGTTTTTACAACCACATTTTGACAGTACTGTAGTTACCCACATGTAATGTACTAATAACAGTTCATTGAAGATCTGACTGTTGCTAGTAGCTTCGTCCGCGAGGAGTACTATATCTCTAATTTAATTATTGAGATTAAAAGTATATCTTATGTCCTTTTTTAATCCATAATAATCTTCATCGTTGCTTTTCATCCAAATACGTTCAGAAGTTTTTGATTGAAAGAGTCATTACAAATATCCATCCATCCATTCATTCTTACCAACTTTCCAATTATAATAGGGGAAAGGTGTACGAGATGATTCCCTTAAGGGAGATTGCTTGTAGATCAAATGATATTCTAGCGCTATTAGCGCTTTAGCGCGAATGTAAATACGTATATAAATAGTAAATTTATCTATCTTATTGTTGGCATACTCAACATTTTAATTTTTTAGATTCTTTACTATTAAAAAAACACATTTTTAAAACGTTGTCAAAGGATCATCTTGTACACCCCGGTGTCCAAGATGATCCTGGCGGTAGGGGCAAGATGATCCCAGGATCCAGGAAGAGAATAACCTAAATAAAACCATAATCTGGGTTTATTTTTCCACCTATATTTGATTGTACTGACAGCCACCTTATTTTTGACTTTAGTCCGCGTTTTTAGTGATAATACAGGCAACCCAAATTGTTTACTTGCTGTGCTACATATATGGCATGCCATTTTTAACAGCATCCAGTGCTTTGATCATGGAGTCTTCCGACCATAATCCGCGTTTAGTTTTTTTTACAATTACGAGGCATAGTCTTAAACCAAAAATATATAAACTTAAACATAATAACATACAAATGGTTAAAATATCCCCGTAATAGTAGGTTTGTTACCGGTGTACAAGAAGATCCGTGGGGATCATCTTGTACACCGGTAACATAATCATCTTGCCCCAACATAAACTTTTTTATTCAATGTTCGATAACTTAAACTATGTGCTTTCAACTGTTACCATGCTATTAAAAAAACAAAATAGAGCAATATTCAAAGCTAACTAATACCACAGCCTAGTAATAAAGTACCTAGAACAAATTAGATATAAACTTAAACTCACCCTTACCTTAGATCAAAGTCACGGAATATTTGTTTTTTTTCTCAAAAAATTTAATAGTCGCTCTCGACACCACTACTTTTGACTGAGGTGGGGGAATATCGGGGACTACGTTTTACCATTAAAAACAACTAGATGACGCTACTGGGTTCGTTGCAATATCAAAGGATAATCTTCCCTCAACGGATCACCTCACCAACATCCCTCACCAACCCACAGCTAGGAATAAATGTACATACTTACTTAGAAATAAGTATATTTGTATATACATAACATTACATAATTAAATAGACATTAGACATGGCCAGACGGCTGCTTCTGAAAAAACTTCGTGGAAAACCCTTTTATATCTTAAACAACATGAAATTTTTCTTTTTCGGGCATGATGCTATGACATTTCAAAGAAAGACACGTGTCGTTTTAACGATAGTATCATGGAACGACGACCTCATCCTACGAGGAGCGCAAACAAAATGAATTGGAAATCAAACCTTTGTTTGATTAGCTACTCCAGTCTCATTAAGTTGTTCAAATATCATGCTTACAGTACTACGAATGGTTCATTTCGCTGTTGCCTAGCTGTTTTGATCTAATCATTGCTATTCAATTTTGCTCCGGTAGATTCACGTGAACGAATGGGTAATTAGGTTCTAGGATCGTTATCTGCCTAGCCTTTTCCCAACTATATTGGGTTCGGCTTCCAGTCGAACTGAAAACAGATGCAGCTGGATATCAGTATTTTACATGGAGCCACTGCCTACCGGACCTCCACAACCCAGTAACTGGGGAACACGATACCCCATGGTAAGACTGGTTGTCAGACTTTTGAGCTTCTGACTAACAGTAACGACTGTCAAAGATCTACAAATGACAGCCGGGACAAACGGCTTTACGTGCTTTCTGAGGCACGGAGGAAACCCGCTATGACAGATGGTCACCTATCCACAGACCAACCTCGGCAAGCGCGGCTTAACCTGGAAAATCAGCCTGTGTGGCTGTAATTATTTAGCCATGAGCTTAATCTAATAAGGTTCTTGGATCGGTAAGTATAAATTATAAGTTTATTGAGTTGTCAGATACTAGTTTCTCCCCGCGACTTCAATCGCGTGTAGTTTTCGAGCCCGTTCACGAACTTGCCGCTGTGAGCGGTGACAAAGGGCGGGGTGGCGAGCTGCAAGATCAAATATTTAGCAATGTTTGAAACACGTCACGAAGCGCTACCAGTGGCGAATTCGTGTTCTTACAAAGTAACTAATTACTTATTCCGCCCACCGCTTACTTATATCTTAGGTACTGTTTTCAATTTGTTAGACAAAACAACAAATTAACAACAACAAACATAGTCAGCTAAACCTAAACTGTATAACAGTTTCTCGGCAATTCTTCTCGTCTAACAATGGACTTTGAAAAGTTACCTTTGTGCTGAAATTTTATTGTACAAGGTAAGTAAAACATATACCTACGTAAAAATATACTTAAAAAAAAAAAACAAAATAACCGACTGCAAAATTCACAACAAAAAGTTTCATTGTCTTACCTATATGAGAAAAAATAATTGTCATAGTATGCCTAAGTATGCTGCATCTATGATAATTATTTATACCTCGTCTACTCGTAGACTAATACAGACTAATTTATTATTTAAACCTACACAGTAATCTTTCATCGTAACACAAGCAATGTGTTAATACGGATTTACGATCATCAATTTGTAATGTGCATACCTATTCATTACAATATCTTCGGTGTTGCGCTCATTACACAATCAATGGACATTCATTCATCTTAGGCGATTCTCTAACGACACCGCGTATACGCGCGGTCGTGCGGCAGATCAATCGGTGGTCATTTGTCCGCGCGGAGGGGCGGTGAACTCGCAATACATATGTTTTTGTTCTATGATTTTACTACAAGTTAATTTACTACAGTGCCCTTATCACCAGTTTTCACTATTTTATTTACAGCGTTTCTTGTATGGAAAAAAGAACTAATTTTTTCCTTGGTCAATTTGAAAATGTCAAAGTTCCAGTTTACTTTACGTCAGAATAACTGAAAACTCATAATTATCAGTGTGTGGTATATATAATTTTCTGTGTGCCCAAAATGTTGCCAGTTTGCAATTTGCAATTCTGAACCTTTTTCCAAGATGTCGGCCGCGGGATAAGAGTTCATCATATTCCTGCCCTCATAGTCATACCGTTTTACTTCTTGTCGGCGCACACGTTTTGTTTTTCCATTTTCCTCTGTCAGACGTCAAAGCATCATTTATTCATTTTACACTTATATCAATACTCACACAATCCATGTATCTTTTCTTTGGCCTTCCTGCAGTGCCGTATTATCCATAAGGCACTTTAGGCCAGTGCCTAGGGGCCCACTATGACCAGGGGCCCACGCTCCCGGTCCCGATTGAAAAATGAAAAAAAAGGGGATCGTGTGGTTTTATGAAACCACCGTAAAAGTGAAACGTTTTTTCACATTATAAGGTAAAAGCCCTTCCCTCATTATTGTGTGACGGTGAATTGAACGAAGATTTTCTTATTCTTTGTTTCCTTTTTTAATTGACTCCGATACTTCGTCCTGTAGATTGTGGCGAAAGTGTTTTCACTTGAAGGAAGGCGTATACCTTTGCAATGTGATGACTGAAGTCTGTTGTTGATGATGATGGTACCTTCATTCTATTTCGTAATGTAGACAGTAAAAATTTCCAAATTGCGATGTTGTGGTATGAAAAAAAGCTGTGCCTAGGGGCCCCGAGATGGTTAATCCGGCCCTGTTCCTGTCCATCTATCAGTTGCAACCTCAGAAACATGGATAGAACATAACTTTAAAAAAATAAAATTCTGTCCTCTGAAAAATACAAACCCTAAATGTAACTTATCAATGGATTAAATGTGACTTAAAATCCTTTTTACTGTTCGACTGCGTAGACGACTGCAGTTGTCGTGTGGAATTAGCCTTACAAGCAGTTTCATTGTATTTTGTAACTTGACGGCTTACTACGGAAGTGTGAACTGTGAACTATGTTTCATAATCACTTAACGTTCCATCACGTGTTCTTGTAATTGGCATGGAGTTATTACATTTGATTGTCTCCCGATGTTCTCTAAGTCTGGTTCGCGTCTAGTGTCAGTGACAATGGGTACTAAAGTGGGTGATAGACGCACGAGCAAGTAAGCGTACTTGTGATGGTTCGACGACCTTAGTCGCCGTGTGTGTCACCGTAAGGCCCGGACTCCACCAAAGCGGAGACGAAAGGAGATGTGTTTGAATAACCAATCAGATTTCTACCGAAGCTAATCGGAGAGATGTGGATTCGATTGGTATTTCAAACACTCTCGTCTCCGCTTTAGTGGAGTCCGGGCCGAAGTTCGCGTACATAAACACTAGGCGTTAACTAGATCAGTGCCTGAACAAAAGAGTGACGATACTTAGTATAGTACGATTTTTTTACATTTTAAAACTGATATCAGAGTTAAAAACCGAACTATAAAGATGTCGACTTTAGCACAGAATATACTTTAGTGAAAACGGTATAATTATTATGTTTCGTGCTTAGGTCGTACAATCTAGGTAGGTAAGTACACAAGTACAGTCGTTGAGACAAGATTATAAATTAATTCATCATCATCATCTCAGCCGTAGGACGTCCACTGCTGAACATAGGCCTCCCCTTTTGATTTCCACTTATACCGGTTGGAAGCGACCTGCATCCATCCATCCGTCTTCCGGCGACCTTTATAAGGTCGTCTGTCCACCTTGCTGGTGGACGTCCTACGCTGCGCTTGCTAGTCCGTGGTCTCCACTCTAGTACTTTTCGACCCCATCGGCCATCTGCTCTGCGAGCAATATGGCCTGCCCATTGCCACTTCAGCTTGCTAATCCGGTGGGCTATATCGGTGACTTTAGTTCGTCTACGGATCTCCTCATTTCGGATTCGATCACGTAGAGAAACACCTAGCATAGCCCTCTCCATAGGTCGTTGAGCGACTTTGAGCTTTGAGATGAGGCCGATAGTGAAAGACCACGTTTCGGTGCCGTAACTCATCACTGGTAACACATATTGGTTGAAGACTTTCGTCTTCGAGTACCGAGTTTCCAACAGAGACTGGGGTGGGCACAACATTGGCATTTGACATAATTTTCGTCTTGTCCATGTTCATTTTCAAGCCCACCCGTTGTGAAACTCGGTCGAGGCCATCGAGCATCATGCTGAGTTCCTTCATCGACTTTGCCATGACTACGATGTCGTCGGCAAACCGAAGGTGAGTGATGTATTCGCCGTTGATGTTGATGCCAAGTCCTTGCCATTCCAGGAGCTTGAAGGCGTCTTCCATTGCGGCAGTAAACAGTTTCGGGGAGATAACGTCCCCCTGTCTTACGCCTCTTCTCAATGGAATCGCCTTCGTGCTCTGCTCCTGTACTCGGACCGACATGGTGGCGTTATTATACAAGCACTTCAACACCTCGATGTACCGATAGTCAATACGGCATCGCTGGAGTGACTCAAGTACCGCCCATGTTTCCACCGAATCGAAGGCTTTCTCATAGTCCACAAACGCTAAGCATAATGGCAAGTTATACTCTTCGGTCTTCTGTATAACTTGCCGCAGCGTATGGATGTGGTCTATGGTACTATAGCCTCTTCGGAAACCGGCTTGTTCGGGAGGCTGGAAGTCATCAAGTCTGTGTTCGAGACGGTTCGTGATAACCCTTGAAAACAGCTTATAAACATGACTTAGAAGCGTGATGGGTCTGTAGTTCTTCAATAGGCTGTTATCACCTTTTTTGAAGAACAGCACCACCTCACCTCTACTCCACGTTTCAGGCGTTTTGCCCTCAGAGAGGACGGAATTAAAGAGCTTCTGGAGGACTTTAAGTACCGGTGTTCCACCCGCTCTCAGAAGCTCTGAAGTGATTCCGTCCTCGCCCGGCGCCTTGTTGTTCTTAAGCTGCTTCAGGGCCATCCTAATCTCGTACAGACTGATGTCCGGGATATCTTCGGTATAATGTCGGGACAGCTTGGCTCTGGGATCTCCTACCAAGCGGTCAACGGGCTTTGCGACCGAAGTGTATAACTGTCCATAGAACCTCTCGATCTCGCCTAAAACCTCTGCTTTGGTCGACGCTATGCTGCCATCCTCCCGTTTCAGCTTTGTCATCTGGCTCTGCCCAATAGACTTGTCCTTTGCGAACACTTTAGAGCCTTGGTTTCGCTGTATGGTCTCTTTAACACGATTCGTATTAAAGAGACGCAGATCATGTCGCAAGGACTTAGATATCCGTCTATTGAGCTGCCTATATGACTTCGCGTCATCGGAAGACTGCAACTGTAGCAAACGTCGTTCAGCCATGAGGTTTAAGGTTTGCTCGGTCAATTTCTGGGGTCTATCTTTACGACAGGGTCTAAAAAACTTAGACCCTACCGTGCGGACAGTTTCCACTTACCCGTCGTTGATCTCGTCCACTGACACTAAGTTCTCAAGGCAAGCAAAGCGATTAGAGAGCTCGAGTTGAAAGCTTTCGGGGTTTTGAATATGGGGCCGAGTAGGTCGGAGCGTAGACTTCATCAGGCTGGACCTTTCAAGTTTAACATTGATATTCAGCGAGCCTCTTACGATTCGGTGATCGCTACCGGTTTTTACCCTGTTGATCACAGAGACATCGCTGAATATCCGTTTCTTGTCGGTCATGAAGAAGTCTATCTCGTTTCTCGTGAAACTATCGGGACTCAGCCAGGTCCATTTCCTGTGAGGCGGCTTCTGGAAGAAAGAGTTCATCATAAAGAGTTCCTCTTTCTCCAGAAAGTCTGCCAGCCTCTGTCCCCTAGGGTTCCGTTGCGCATACCCAAATTGCCCCACTCTCAACTCATCACCGCTTTTCTTGCCCAACTTTGCGTTAAAGTCCCCCATAACAACAGTGAAGTGGGTTTTGGAGCTATGTATGGCCCTACTAACGTCCTCATACATAGTCTCCACTTCATCATCGGAGTGTGACGAGGTCGGTGCGTATACCTGAATGACCTTCAGCGAATATCTTTTGGATATTCTGAGTATTAGGTATACCACCCTGCTCGACACACTGTCGATGGTTATTATGTTGTTTACGAGGGACTTGTGAACGAGAAACCCGACACCACCTTGGGAATGTTGGTCGCCCTCCCGGTAGTAGAGCAAGTTACCAGACTTCAGGGTTACGGTGTCCTCCCCCTCTCTTCGGACTTCGCATAACCCCATAATGTCCCAGTGTAACTTGCTCAGCTCCTCTTCCAGCTCGCAGATCTTTTCGTCAGTCCTCAATGTGCGTATGTTGTGTGTTACCAGGGCCAGTCGTCGTGGGGGTGGGTAGCCGGATCTCTTCCGGAGATTCTTAGCACCCCCTGCTCCGCCGTTACCTTGACCGCTACCCGCGCCAGGGATAGCGGAGCTGCCGGGGACTGGGGGCCTGGTTTTTGTGGTCGTCATTTGGGGGTAATTTGCCTTAATCGCCACGCTTGGCAGGCGGGTTGGCGATCGCAGTGAGGATGTGCAGTACACGGAGGACGCTGCTGCCCGACCTCCGGTTTGTCCCTTAGTCGCCTCTTACGACACCCACGGGATGATTTGGGGGAGCGCAATTATAAGCCGGCGCCCCACGGCATTATAAATTAATTGATTGAGTACAATACAAAGTGTTTATAATACACCACCTCAAGCACTGTACATTGAATAATAGGTTTTGCCCGCAACTTTACTCGCAAGGGTCACTGCCCCAAGCTCCCCAAGCTCCCTGAGTTGCGGGATTACGAATTACCGTGACCCCGGAACGTAAAGGGCTATTGAAGGGCACCGTGGATTTTAGTCCATACGAGTTTGACAGTCCCTCCCGCTCTGCCCTGGGTGGGAGGAATCATTTGATGATTTTATTTCGATAAAAAAAGGGGTCACTGGCCCAAGGTACCATAATCGCTATTGAGATTGTATCCTATTGTCCAAAAGCAAAGTAAACCTGTGTGCTATAAACTGTTTTATAGAAATTCGCTCAGCTGCTGGTACCACGTGAAATGTTTAAAAAAGGACAGATAGACACTTTAGCTTTAGGGACACAATGGAGGCTTTTGCCTTCAAAGGAAAATTTAAAGAAAAATAAAAAAAGAATAATTAGAAGATCCAGTGTGCAGTGTTTATTCGGTTTTTCACCAATATTTTTAATGTTGAAATAGCACGTGTAGTTTGAGAATATAAAGTGTTTTTTATTAAAGTTTGACAGCTGTCATAATTATGACAAAATTGACATTGACATGACACACACTACAAAAGAACATATTTCAAGGATAGCGTCAATTTTCAATATCCTTGAATTGTAATAAACTTCTAATTCTTATTGCGAGGAATTTGACATGTGACTGGATAATAATATACTCAAATTGATTGGACAACCTAGGTTCGTGACAAGTAGGTGGGTTTAATGAGCAAATTAAGCTAACAATGTTGTTAAATTCAGTAAAGTGTCTAACATTAGTTTACTTATCTTTAGCTTTGTATGACGTGAAGACAAAACTTTGAATTCTACTAATTTCGGCTAGACACTAGACGAGCTTTACTAATGCTAAATTCATTAAATTAGGAAAAACTAATTTGTACAGGTAGCTGTTCGGTCTGAGTATTTGTATAAGCGAGTTAGTAACCCACGATACAAGAGAAATTCATGAAGTTAAGTCAACGTTAAAACACTTATTTATTAACCTTAAAAAAATTGCTATTGAACAATTTAAATTAATCGTCAGATCACAACAATAAAATCACAATAGCTGTTAAACATTGCTGACCCAAATACTTGCGGCTTCAAATCCCAACGTTGAAAATTATTGCCTCCAAGGATTCCCGTGTTCGTGAGACTATTCGAGCGTCCATTATATTTCCGTCTTCAGTTTTGTTTTGACATGGCCGATTCACGAGGTGTTTCACACATCTTGTTTAATTTGTAGCCGTAGATGGCTTTATTGTTAATTGTTTTGATCAGCAGTGTTAGGTATTCTCTAAGCATGCAGCGTCGAAACTGCAGTTTCACTTGGATTTTAAAATTCTTACAATAAGTAAGTAGGTACCTATAAAGTTGCAAATCTATTGAAGATAGAGTCTGCGCCACGACTGAAGTCCCTTTGACGCGGCGCTTGTGTCTATGTCATTAAATCAAATCAATAAAAAAGAAATAGTTCTACAGAACTCTAGGCTATTTATTGCGAGAGAATAGCATTTTTTTTTGCGTGGTAAAATCATCAAATGAGTCATCCGGCCCTGCCCTGGACTGTCAGACTCGTACTGACTAAAATCCACAGTGTCCTTCAATAGCCCTTTACGTTCCGGGGTCACGGTAATTCGTTAGTCCCTCGACCCCGGAGTCCCGCGGCCTGAGAGAGATAGCATTGGGTAGAAAATAAAGAAAATACCTACGTATGCAGCACACATGGTTTGGTGTCCTAAAATCGCGTAGGTAGGTACTGCTAAAGTCATAAGTCAAAAAACAAGTTTACACGGGATTGAAACACTCGCATAATTTCCTATAGATACAATTTATTTGTGAAAACTTCAGAAGTTTTATTTATGTTGCACAGTAATTATGAATCTATGGTCAAAATCTCAAAAGCGCTATTTTACATATATACGGTAGAAACGTGGAAACATAATTAGTATCGAACTACCACAGATTCAGAATCGAACTAAAATGGTTATCTGTGTTTTAAGCATTGTTTATGGCATTATCTCGCTTCTTCATTAAATAAAAGATCTTTTATGAATCAGGCAGAAAAATACAATGCTAAAAAGTTTACTTTATATCTTGTCTATATCTTTTCAATATCAATAGATAGGTAATATAGTTTTCCCTGACTGCCAGTAACACTTTGCATCTCGAGTTCTACGACCACTCCTAGCTCATTCGTTCACCTCTTGTAGTCGTTTAACGCAAAAATATAGACAATAATTTACATCAGTTAAATCGATGGCTCACGGCTATCATTATCTCGCGATCGTGTTGGTTTTCAATGTTTATAAGCGAATGAGAAATTCTGAAATGTCAAAACGATAAAATGTTCTTTATTGAACTGTTGAGATAACGATAATCACGAAACCACGCGCCGGCGCAGTCAGTTTTACATGTGCCCTTAACAATAATATTCATTACCGTGCAATGTAAGCAATATCGGCGGCAATAAGGCAGTAATCTAGCTAGAAAACTGAAGACCGTGTCGCAGACACATTCATTAATCCAAAGGTTATCTGCGCATAGGCATTGGCAATCTCAGATTAGTCTAAAGTAAATTTTTACTGACCCTACTAAAATCGATTTACAATCACACCCAAAGGCCACTAAGTACCAATAACTGCACCAATAAACTAAACGCGATCAACACATTTTAACTGCGTTCAATAACTGGCAGTAAATCGATGGGAAATGACTGTTAGGGTAGCGGTACTGGGGCTAGAATACAACTGAAGGAATAGAAACCAAAGTCTTAACTCTCGGTCCAATGGGGATGGCAACTCAAAGCTAATCGTAGATGGCGCTGCGATAGTTGGTCCCCACGTCAGATTACTGTCTACCTTGTACAAAAAACAAACAAGATTTATTGTTATAAAAATTGAGTATAAATACAAAACAAATATGGAAATTTATTCGTCAATGCAACTACATATACTAAAAAAAGAATTAAGACGCCGCGGTGCATCTACAAGAGGAAAAAAAGTGATTTAATTGAGTGATAATACATTTGATTTTACCGTAATAAATCCACAATTACTTGTAGTTAAGGTTTCAATTTTTGAGTTTAGGTATGTTTTACCTGTCCTCTCCTATAACAAGAATATAATGCTGCTTCTGACTTTCTATTTTGATAAAATATCATAATGTTTTAAGTCAGTAATTTTGCCCTTTTTTTCTATTTAGATTCGAGAAATATCACAATATATTAAATTTCTTAACACCACAACTATCACAAAACTCGTTCCAGGTGATAATTCTTCCGCCAGACGAACTATTTCATGATTTATAGAGCGATGCAATCCTGGTACTTAACCTACAATAGAAAAGTAGATATTATTTTGAAAAGTGTATTCGATTGTTTAGTTGTGGTATAATCATATAATTTTATTAATAAACTCAACTAACGGCCTGTCTCGGCTTCGCAAGGCTGGATATTTGTTTATTATATAGCTTATCCTTAGTGATAATACAATTTTTGTTCTCACAGCAGTCACAGCAGCTACCCATTATTTCTTGATAGTGTGAATTGTCGGAAATTTGTATGTTCCATCATTTTTACAGCTTATTACACAACACCTAGTCATTTTACATCAATAAATCGTTTTTTTTCAGAAAATTCCTTTGATTTGACAGTTCTTTTGGGACCAAACTGTCATTTGTCACTTTGACACTTGCCTTCCCCATTTGATTTTAAAAAGAGCTGTCAATACTGTCAGTGTCATCTTTGATCTGACACTGACAGACAGGGGATTTATCGCTCTATCAGCTCTTATTAAAAAAAAACGATCTCTTCCATTGTCGATGGTATAATTAATGCGCTCTCAAAGTCTCAAGTATTTACTAACATTACACGTCTTTCTTTTATCGATCTCCCTTATGGAACGGGATATTCGGGAGTTCGATTTCCGAATTCAAACTCTGCTATTGTCAAAAATGTAAATACACACATCAAAAGTGTCTAGGGATCAAGCATTTTTATGCGGATTTCTTGAGATTGAGAGGTGGCTTTGTAATAAATTTATGATTTTATAAATTTATATGGATCCTTTTTGGTGCCTTTCATAATTTGAATCAGGAACTGTAAATCAAATTCGAGTAAAAGATGAAAATCAGCTGTCAATATTTTCCCTATAAAAACATACAACGCATTGAAGACATTATTAGTGCTACTGTTTCCCTACTACTGATTAAAACCAACGTTATTATGGAGCGGCGACGTCATTTAAGCAGGGAAGAAATGCTCAGAGCCGTGGGAATGATAGAAGCTGGTTCCCGGCAACGTACTGTGGCTTTAGCTCTGAATACAAGTCAGAGTGTTATCAGTCGACTTTGGACACGTTACCGAAGCACTGGTACCGTGGCTGAGCGCCATGGAGGACGGTATCGCTGCACCACACGGAGACAAGACCGATACATTCAAATCTTAACTCGAAGAGCTCCAACAATAACCGCCATGATGTTAGCCATGAGGCTTCATCACTCTTCAGGGAACTTAATTAGCGACCAAACAGTCAGAAACCACTTGCATGAAGTGAACCTTCATTCCCGAAGACCGCTACGGGTACCACCTATAGCAATGCACAATCGTAGGATTCGATATCAATGGGCTCTTGAACACAGAAATTGGGCAGAAGAACAATGGCGTTTCGTGTGCTTTTCTGATGAGTCTCGTTTTGGTATGAGACCGGATACAAGACGTATACGATACTGGAGAACCCCTGGACGCCAACAGCGATTAAAATCCTGCCAGGAAGTCCATCCTTATAGTGGTGGAACCATCATGGTATGGGCGGGTATTTGGATCGGCGGAAGAACTGAGTTGATTTGGATCAGAGGCAACCTCAACGATCAAATTTATGCTGAGACGATTGTATCAGACGTCATCGTTCCTCTACAAGTGCAAATCGGTCCCTTATTTCAGTTAATGCATGATAATGCACGACCGCACACCGCAAGAGTTGTAAGACAGACTCTCGCCGCAGCTAACATCAATGTCCTGCCCTGGCCTGCTCAGTCGCCAGACTTGAACCCGATTGAACATGCATGGGATATGCTACAGAGAAGAGCTCTGCCGAATATGGAGGGTATCCAGTCGCAAGAAGACCTTTTTTTGTTGTTGCAACGAACATGGGCGGCCATTCCACAGCGTGATTTGGATGAACTCATTTTGAGTATGCCAAACCGATGTTCTTGTGTTGTTAGTGTTCGCGGTAGAAACACGGATTATTAATTGTTTAAGTTACCCAATAAAATTTTAAAGAAAACTGTTATTTCAGTCTTTTTTTCGAACTTTAATGTTAGTGGTTCAAATGTCAAAAATCCCTTTATTAGGAAAATGGCAAATTTCTTTATGAATGCAAAGGTGACTTGGTTTATCGTTACTGTGACAAACGATAACACTTTATTTGATGAATCCATATAGAACATTTTAATTAATATCAATCAGGAGAAAAGTTATTGCAAAAATATATGTTGATCCCTAGACACTTTTGATGTGTGTAGTTGAACTTCTGATCAAGTTTTATATTCACATTCGGTTTGTTACTGGACCAAGCACCCACGTGACAGTTTCGTTGATAGATTACGGTATAAATAACCGTCGGACACGTCGTAGCTTAGAGCCACGCTGCCACGCTCGGCTCGTCCCGTTGTTGATGGCAAAACAATACAACAAATTACTAACACTATTGTTAACTTCTTACATCACCCACACCTACGTGAAATGTGTCTGATGTAGGCGCTAGACGCGTTCGAATTTCGAATTTGAACTATTGTTTCTGGATGTGATTTATTTTTAAAAGTAAATAATTGTCTATGAAAAATGTATGGAAGTAAAATGGCCGGTTTTGTTTTAGGATTTTTTTATGATGAGACATAACGAGTTAGGTTGTAGCGAAAGTGTATTAATTAACCGTATTGAAGTTTGCCATTATATTTTCATGACTAAATAAATGCCTTTGCTTTACTAACAACAAACTCAATAACATACTCGTACAATGATTCAAAGACACATGGGTTCGATTTCCGTCCATCCGGTCAGCCCAATAAAATCCCAAGAGAAGCTGGTCATTCAAACAAATTGGCAATCGTCAGAAAAACACGCAATCTTTTTGTAACCACGTTCTCAGAATCATTCAGTACAAGAATAGGGCACTTCATTCAGAACCTAATTTTGTACTCTGAAGTATCCTTGCGGATTAAGTTTGGATACAAGTACTTAGGTATGTACCTATAATTAAGAACATATAGGTACCCCATCCATATGCTGGTCCCATTGTTTAAATGATTATTATCTGAAGGTTTTTAAACATTTGTGGCCTAAAAAAAATTGAAGAGTAGTGTAGAGCACCCTTAGGCCCTAGTAGGGTAACATTTATAGCGTCGGTCTATAATATTCGCTTATCATGGGTTACCAAGTTACCCCGTTGATCAAAGCAGATGTTGCAATAATACCCTAAGAGCTACTTGAAATTTTGGAAAAGTCGAAAAAATACAGGTATCTCTTCAGCCATAAGTAAATATCTTACTAACTATCATGAAAGCGAAAGTTTGTGTGTAGATGGGATGTTTGTAACTCTTTCACGCAAAAAAATTTGAACGGACTAGCCAATAGGATAGGATTTTTTTATCCCGGTTTGATTTTTCTGCGGGGTAGTTATTTATCAAAGTTATAAAGGGAACGCCGCTGATATAGGCTAGTCTTACTATTCATGTACCAACGTAGGTAGTCCCACGCACAAACAGTTCCTGAATTCGTTGACGGCAGAAAAAAAGGATATCCGATCATTCTAGAAATAGTTTTCTGTTGTTGTTTGCCAGCTGTTGTGACGGGAAGGATTCTCTTCTATAAATATTTGAAGGAAATAAAACAATCAGATTTTGTACGATTGTTTCACATTCCGACATAATATGTATATTAGTTAGAAGTTTTGTTTAGTTCCGTCCGAAGCTACTTCTTCTTCCTTTTCAAATAGTGAAGTATTGAAGGAAATTCATCATTTTTCAAATAAATAGGGTAACTGTTTTTGGAACAAAAGAAGTATTACGATTAGGGGAGGAGACGCGGGGTCGCGGGAGCACCGTCTGCGTACACCTGGCAGCGCAGGCGCACGCGATCATTAAAAATGTTTATTTAAAAATCCGACCGCTTAACGCCGGCCGACACTCCACAAAAGTGAACCATTTCGGTTAACGACCAACGTGTTTATTATGACGTTATATAATTAATGCTTTACTCCGTAATTTGTAAACATTCTGCCCATCTAACTTATTCATAAACAATCATTATTGGATTTGCAGTTATCATTAACGCAATCAATTATATTAGTTGCTAATTATGCATGATCTAATAATGGCATTGATATAAAACTCGCTACGTATTTAAACTATGTTATAATTATAGGAATAACATAACCATATTACGTCAACAGACTTTACTAAATATAGAGCAGTGTTTGAACTTGTGTGCAACAAGAGCAACCTACGTAAAAGAATTTTGCATGTTGAAACATAAATCATAGTGTTTAAAAGTTCGCGTAGGTGAATACACATACTGCATAACCATTTCCAATGTCTACAAACGGTCTGTCTATTTTCCTAATGTGTCGGCGCGGGCGCAGGCCGGCCTCTTCAACCATTGGACGGTGCTTTTTAACAAAACAAGACTCTTCTTGAAATATCAACAACATATCAATGAACGCATTACCAGATATAAACTAAAACAAAGCTTTTTATTTTATTTATTTGTGTTATTAGTACTTTCAACAGATTTTGATTACACTTGAAAAATGCCAAGGATAATTTTTATTTAGAGTGCTAAGGGGCGTTACGCAATAAAAATATTGCCTTGTCAAAATAATCTTTGTAAACTATGAGGCTCTTCGAGGAATAAATGAGCGCCATACGCTCGTGTTATTTTAGATAGAGTTGCCTGAGGGATCTCTAACGTGTTCAATTTCTGTGAGTTTACACAACGGACGCTCGACGACTGAAAATGTCGAAATAGGAAAGTTCATTAAGCTCGTGCTGCGGCTGCGACGTATAATCCTGAAATGTTTACTCAGCAATAAAGGCGCCTAAAGCGCACTAAACTATGACATAAAAAGTTTAAAAAGCTCTCAGTAGATCAAACAAGACGAGTGGTGTCGGTCGACAGACGGCGCGGTGTTGGGTTACGGCCGGCGGGTCACATTTGTCCCAAATAATAAACTCCAGATTGGTGTCAAAAAGAACACTTTTTATGACACCATCAGCCCGTAAAACCCCTCAATCTTGTGTTTATTTTTAATAAATCTTCCGCGAAGGTCGATGAGTCTTTGATCTGCCGAAGCACACTTTGTTAATCTATTTATCATACATAAGATGTAATTCAGATGTGATTCGAGAAATTGACGAACAAAATAATTATATAGTCCTGCGATTTGTTTATCTTTACTTTGTGTATACGGGCTACTGTAACAATAAAACAAAGTAATTAATTGTTTAGTGGTGTTCTCAATTTTGTTCAGATTTGTTTATTCCATCGTAATGTAAGCGGTACACCTAATCAGAGCTAGGTCAAGCGTGTCTAAAATAGACGGACAGATCTATCAGTACTTCGAGAACCATTGCCATAATGGAAGTGCATATAATGTTTAATCCCTGCAATGTGGGCAGTAATGAGCCATCGTAAATCAGCGAAAAGGTAATTCAATAGCAATGACTGTTCATGTTCATATGAAGGGAAAATTGCACGAGTACCGACGCGAATAGTGCTTATAAGGGTTCAGCTTTCTTGCCATTCTAGTGAAAGCGATGTGGCGAGAGGATGCACAGGAATGCAATCAACAATTGCACTTTTAGGAGAGAATTCCCAGAGAGTTGATATGACAAATCACTTCAAGCGTGCGTGTGATTAGATTCAACTCCGAAATGACGTCACGCAGAGACTGTGATTACAAATTGACACTGCGATCAGTCACGCCGGTCGTTGTCACCTGTCACAGCCAGTGTCACAGGGTCTTAATGCGGAAATGTGCATTTGGGGCACCGGCACGCGAATTGTTGGCCACGGCGCGTTCGGAACTACGTCCCAGTTGCAAGACCCGGCCCGACACACATTCTACTAACAATGATCCTTTAATTAGACGTTGCACCGGCTCTAATGTTGCATAGCTCGTTTACGCAATGCTCTGTTTCAGTATGAGTTTATAGGAGCACCTGTTTAGCTCTCAGCGCTCTCACAATAGTCGTCTGTCTGTAATGATTGGACACAGAACATATAATCCAGACATACACTGAACAAGTGAACACTTAGTAATTTCGGTTTATTCTTGAGAGAGACGATGAAGTTTGAGCTCTATGATTTGTGTAGATAAGCTCACTTTCAGGTTAAAGTTTTTACCAAGTTCGACAAGCAATTAGAACATTCGACGTGTAACTTCGAGCCACAGTACAGTCACACATTCGCAACTTAACTATTAATAAGTAGGTACAGAGTAAAGTCAACCTTCGGTCTTCTTCTGGTTTGTGATCGTAACCGCATGGGTTCCTCAAGTGCATAGGTAAGATTCAGTTCCCAACAGTTCTATATTAAGTTCTGATCGATTACTTATGAGTTAATAATATTATAATGTTTATAAAACAATATCAGCTTGCTCGAAACAAGTAATTACAATCAAGATCAAGTTGCTATTTTGAAAACGTCGAACTTGGTTTAAATGAAAATCTAAATTGGTCATTAAGTTATTGTTTTATGGCTTGAATTACTTTTCAATAAATCGATTTTCTGTGAAAAGATTTATTTACACGAGAAAGCGGGTTTTCAATCTCAAGAAAATCCTCTTGATTGATTATTCAAACGTAATATAATACGTGAACGGTAAAATATTATTCAATAACCTACTCAGTAGTTCTCAGACAAGGATTTAGGAAAGTTATTCCCTACCCTCATCATTTTGTGCTTCAATCATGTATGATCTCTGTGGAAAAGCAGCACACAGTTTGGTTTTTGGCACTTGTTGATAAAAACATGAAGATGAATCAATCAAATTGTGATTCATTGGATTTAAGTAACTCTTGCGTAATTCTTAATTTGAATTAAAACGTTCATTAAATATAACTAGTGAGTAACACGGATACTTCTTTTCTAAGGAGTGCTGCACACTGTTGTGAAATTCGGTTCGGCATTTTTTGTTGAACAGCAAACTCGATTAAAATCAATCACCATACACGAGCTTCAATTGACTTGTGCCGATTGCTAAAATCCGTCTGTCAGTTTCCGTCACTGAATTCACCTTTTTTTGCCCGATAAAATGATCAAATAAGTCCAGGCAGCCCAGGGCGGACCAGAAAGGACTGTCAGATTTCTACTGACTAAAATCCATCGTGTGTCTTCAATAGACAGTCCGCGACAACGGCATTCGTTTAGCCCTCTATGGATCAGGATCCAAGACAGGTAAATTCATTCTCCGGGACACGTCGAGCTTCATTGTCTCGGCGCTTTTCTGGTGGTTGCCACTGTTGATTCTGGCTCTCAGGAGTTGCACTGGTTTGGGAATAGTGTGGTGGGTTTTTATCCCAAAAAAAATAGCCCTCTATGGCCCCCCCCCCCCGTTAGAAATTATAATCATCTGAGTGGCAACATACAAAGCTCTAGTTATCCTTATTACCGGGGTGTAGCAGTTTCAATGATGAATTTTTCGATTTCATTTTTCTCTCTGAACAGTTCGTTTATTCAATTAGTCTCAGTTCAGTAATCAGAATTCAGTAATCTAATCTAAATTTACTTCTGATCGAGCTGAAGAGCTGGGAATAAGGCTTCACTGGCTCACTGTCCTACCTTCACCTTAGACTACGGGAAGAGGGCGGCCATACGCTACCTCGACTATTTGGCCAATCTGACTTTATCCATCGTGTATCCAGAAATATTCAACTTACCACCCAGGTATGACGAGTCATTTCGAACTCACATGTGTAGCCGTTCTAATCTCTTCGATAGTGTTTTCAATCAGTATTTGACAGAAACTATTCCAATCAGAGTTTTTCTAAAGGCATGTTCGTAGCTGACTGCAAACAGCAGCAACAGACGACATAGCGACGCGACATATTGCTGAGTTCAGGATTTCGAACCCAACTGCAGATGGCTCTCTGACTGCTCCAGTTTCGGTGGCACTACTGCAGATCCACAGTCATACAACACGTATTTCAGAGAAGTCGTCTGCCGAACGGACGAACAGTGGGAGCAGCATTTATAGGCTGATGATGATGCAATTTTAAGAACCTCTCATGGACTTTTGAGTAGAGAACTTAGTAGGTAGTTGAATAGTCAGTCAAAAAGTTTAAGGTAATTGCTCGTTATTCAATGGCATTTCTATGAGGTATAGCCACAGCCCACACTAGGGAATCGAGAACCGGTCCTTGTTGGAAGTCCCGGGATTTTCGGGACAGGCGTCCAAGGAACCGGGAAATCCCGGGATTTTCGGGACTTTCGGGACAAAAATTCATTTTTTCCATCGCATTAGAAAACAATGAAAATAATAACATTACTTTAGGGCATAGTATTTATTCTGATTAAAATCATACAACCAACTTATTCGTCGGCCTCATGGACATGGGTTTCTTTTCTATTCAGAGGTGGCAAATCTATTCACTCTAACTGTACTAACTATAATAATTGAAATGGATGGAAACTTGCAGTTCATCTAGATGTCCAATACTGGACATTAGATGTAATGCAAGTAGGCCGGTGAAAAGAGGTTGTAGAATTCATGAGTTCGACCTATTTTAGGTCTCATCTTAGCCACGAGCAAACCCAATAAAAAAAAACGAAAAGAGGGTAAGCTTGCGTCGATAAGATGAGCTAAGCTGTAGAGTAACCATCCACCAGTTTCACGTTGCCAATTAGTCTAAGAAGCTCTGCGTTCCCCTAGGTCTAGTGCAGTAAGTTGTATTTATCTAAGCCATCCCAATGATTAAGTTGAGTAAGGTTGCTGCAATACTCCGTAATGCTACTGCTCCACCTGGGTTAGCGTTAACGTTAATGATAATGGCCAACTACTTGTTAATTAAGGCGTTAAAAATGCGCGTTGGCTACATTTAGGTTACTATGCCGTTAAGAGTTAATTCTTCGAGAAGTCACGCGTCAAAATGGAGGTTAAAGTAAGACACACAATGGAGCTTGAAGCAGTTTCACTAGTTGCAACAATGAGCGTCATAAATTATTTTATGCATTTTAGACTGGATAACCACGCATCGGATAGCCACGCATCACTAACTGCCGAGCGATTCTTATTATGTGATTGCAGCTTTGGATTCCAAAGGCACGGCTCTGATTGAAAAAGTTCTAAAAACTCTAAAGCTTTCTCATTCGACCACTACATTGTCGTTCTCGTAAATGCAGTTCCCGCCTAAAACAAAGTACATTCGTCCTTGCTGTGCGCGCGCGTCCCGCAGAATGAGACGGCGTTAATGTAGCCAACATCGCTTAGCGCGCTGAACTACGCGCTAAAACTCTTTGATGTGTCCAAAAAACCGACACCCGAGCTATCGCTTAACGTTTAATGCCATTAGTAATGCCGTTTGTAATTTAACACATTAAAACGTTGGCCACATTTACGTAACGCCTAAATTAACGTACTAATCTACGCGTTAAGACGCAGGTGGAGCAGTAGCATAAGAAAAAACATAAGAAAATTTGAATTTCGCGGGCTACTACGGCACAATCACCTTATGCAGAAATGGGCTTGCACATAGGCTATCCAGGTGTAAGGTATCGCTTCACTCTATTTAGGATGCCCACGTCAAAGTTGACACTGGATGTCAGCTCCATGCCCAGAAGCTCAAGGTCATCAGTTACAGAAACAGGAAAAATAGGAGTTGGTCCAAATTACTCTATAAAAGATGTAGTTTCTATTTACTCCTACTTCACTAAGGAAATATACGCCTGTATGTTGATGGCGTTAAAAGAGAGAAGTTTCTTGTTCGGTCACTGGGATACTTAGTATCAAATCTGTTCGCTCTACCATGGTGTCTCTGAAGCAATGAACTTAATCTCCACTGGATTTTGCAGTGGGCAAGTATGTCACTGAAACAGTACTGTTATTTACCTATCCAACAATACCAGGCTGAAGTGGGTAAGAAATGTGCAGCAAAATAAGAGTTGCAAAGAAAACAGGTAACTGTTGAACTCCAAAGTCAATAACCAGAAGCTCAAAGGATCAGTCATCAACGACTACTCTGATTGATCGTTTACTAAGAAAGTCTGATATCCAGCTACAAAAATCAACTGGGATACCAAAAGCAAGAAAGCTTTTTCTCTAGAGACCCTGTCAAAGGCTTTCAAGATATAACCTTCTCTGTCAACCACACCTGTATCTGAACATGTTATCCCGTATATAACGACGAAGTAAATAAATACCTTACATCCAATTTTGATTCTTTTGTTCTATAAAAGAATTGACAAGTTTAAACAAATTATTTATACTGTTTTTCTGAGTCCCGAAAATCCCGAATTTCCCGGTTCTCAGTTTCACTTCCCGGGACTTAAATTATACTTCAAGAACCGGGAAATCCCGGGATTTTCGGGACCGGGATTTCCCGGTTCGATACCCTAGCCCACACTGGGCAAGAGGCGTGCGCAGGCGGCGGTTTTACGGACGAGTAGAGTAACCATCAGTACCCGTACCCGCGTGGGACGCTGCACTCGCTACAAAAACGCGCGCCCTTGAGCACGCCGCTCTGTTTATTCGACTGTCGTCTAGCACTTAACGCCAACGTCGATATTTGCTATTTTTGCACGATACGAGTACAACAGCAAAAATCCGTTCTGTGGAAAATTATAGGCCATCTCCATGTCTAGTGGGAGATTTTTGTTTAAACTTGCTGGAAAGTTTCAGATGTGTTGAAGACTATTCAGCTGCCACCCGCTGAAATATGTAGAATCGCGTCTCAATAACGCGATTTTATTTCAGGTTCACAACTAAATAGTCTTGATTATTATTCTGGATAGATGTATAAAACTTTTTAGAAGAAAAGAATTCGACTGCAAGCAGGATGATCCTGCGTCCTTCTATTTCTAGAAGAATACTCCAGACTCCTTTTCAACTAGGTTATGAAATCGTTACAAAGTTACACGCGGGTGAAGTCAACAACTAGGTGTAGTGTATATTAAGCCTAGCAAGGGATGGCAAGCACTAAACATTTTCTGTTTTATTTGTTTTCGTATCGGAATTGGAATGAGCGCAAGCTATCGTAAGCATCATAAAAATCCAATTTAACATCTCTCATTTTATTCCCGCGTAATCCGATTCTAAGAAGTAATTAGAATTGTTCTTGAAAATTCCCTTTTGAATTGGAAATTGTTCTTGAAAATTCCCCAATTGAAAATTTCACATGAAATTTGTGCCATTAGAGACGCCTTTTCTTCTTGACGTCGTAAAATCATTAAATGTGTCCTCCTACCCAGGGTAGCGCAGAAGGGAATGTAAGATTCGTACTAGTTGACTAAAGTTCACGGTTGATCCTTCAATAGCCCTTTACGTTTCAGGGTGACGGTTACCTGATGAGATATTCCCGCAACCAATTGGAGAGGCCTATGCCCAGCAGTGGACTGGCTGATGAGGATGAGCACAAAAATAAGCTGTTAATCTAGGTTTCAGGAAATAGATACTTTTTTTTCGGGGTAAGTTTGTCAAATGAGTCAGATAGGTACTTCGGTACCTAGCCAATCAAAGTCAAAGTCAAAGTCAAATCATTTATTCCAATTAGGCCATCAAAGAGGCACTTTTGAACGTCGATATTTAAATTTAAATCCTCAAGTATTTGAGTTTATCTTATCACAAATGTGTCTTTTACAAAATCTGAATCTTTTCAAGTTTCAAACATAAGGTAACACTATAGACATTTCCATGTCAAATTATAGCAGCACGTTTCCACATCTAAAATTTTCCACGAAAACACGGCACACGCTCTGGTTAGAAATCCTTCAGCGCGTTTTTTAAACGCTCGATAAGAGGCATGAGATCTTAATCATTTTTCCAACAAATGTATAGAAAATAATTCTTTCATATTTCGTTTGTAATTCTTCTTATTAAATTCTTTCATGTTTGTTTGTTTTGTTGTTTCGTTTGTAAGCACTACTTAGTTATAATTTAATGGAAATGTGTAGATACTTAGTAAAATGATGGAGGAGGTATTATTTGTTTTTAATTTTCGGAACTAATAATCCAATTCTTATCTTTTTTTCTGGTAGATAGCTATATTATTATTAACCTTGCAATAACAAACAACAAATAAAATAATAAAAACAACAATATCTTTTTTTTTCATTACACAAGTTTTCCCATGTTGCCCAGGGCGATCGAGGGATGCGACCACAGACTACTTAGAGATACTACGATGCGACGCAGTGGATCGGCGGAGTCACGGTTAGTGGTACTAAAACGGTCAGTTAGTAATATTCCTAATAATTCACATCGTAAATGTATAATAGAAGAAAAGTTATTCAGAAAGTAATTCATTTGCTTAGTGGCCGTTTTAGACCCTCAGAAGCTAAGTATCTAAAATTATTCAGCAACCACGTCAAGTGATTGCAAACTTAACTTAATTAGGAAATTAATTACTGTAGTCAATCACCTTTCAAGCCATTGAATTGAGACAAATATGTATACAATTCAATGGAGCAATAAATGTAATGTAGGCACCTATATAAATGATAGGTAAATAAGCTTCGCCCTGTGAGTCTCGTTAGGGGCTTAAAACTTTGAAGTTCGATCAGGCTTGTTCCAGTGAGTGAACGAGATGGCGCTAGAAGACTTGTATAGCTCTGTCACTTTCACTCGCCGGAACAAGCCTGGTTTTAAAACGTTGTAATACCCCCAAGGGGAATGAGAAGGCGCTAGACGATTTGTATAGCTCTGTCTCTTTCCCACAGCCTAACTACTCACGCTTTAAGACGTCATGGTAGGCCACCAGTTTTTGATAATTATAAAGAATTTACGTAATTTAACAAAAACAACCTTAACTTTAAGCCCCTTCGTACACTTCACAACGCAAGCCTACGACCTTACGATTTTGGTATCCAGGAACGAGATGGCACTAGACGACTTGTATAGCTCTGTCACTTTCACTCGCCGGGATAAGCCTGGTTTTAAGACGTTGTAATACCCCCCTAGGCGACTATCGCAATACAAATCCATAGAGGTTCGTACATAGGCTCGCGTCAATGGATGCCAAAGTCGTAATGGTATCCGAGACTTTCGTCTCCTTGTGTACGACCATAAGTAATCGCCACAGTTAAATCGGTCCTTAGGCGGCTCGCACCTAGGGTTACCATATGACAGGCGTTTGCCGCATTTGACAGGCGTGCGGCCGGCAATGGTCTGAGGTCTCAGGCATTTTTAAATTTCGCGCCCGCGAACGATTAACGCAGGAAAAAAACTTGAGAGGTGTCAAGGGACACCCGGATGGAACGAAGTTACTGTATACACTCAACAAAAATAATCGTCGCGACTCCACTCCACTCCACTCCACTCCGCTCCACTCCGCTCCGCTCAGCTCCACTCCACTCCGCTCCGCTCAGCTCCGCTCCAATCCGCTCCGCTCCAATCCGCTCCGCTTCAATCCGCTCCGCTCCGCTCCGCTCCAATCCGCTCCGCTCCAATCCGCTCCAATCCGCTCCGCTCCAATCCGCTCCGCTCCAATCCGCTCCGCTCCGCTCCACTCCACTCCACTCCACTCTACTCCACTACACTCCACTCTACTCCACTCCACTCCACTCCAGTCCATTCCATTCCATGGTAATAAACACATTACCCTCCTTTGCGTCGCGCAGTCGGATAAAAGTGTCGTGCCAACTTTTCGTAAGATTTTTTTCCGTCTAGCCCCCTTTCACAACGCGCGATAAGGAACTTCGTTCCAATAACAAACATGTATCTTGTGAAGATTTTAATTTTAATCGTATTGTGGAAAACCAAAATGATTTTGATGATGGCTGGCCTATTTCTTGGTCAAAGAATCAGCATTGCCGTCCAACTTGATCCAACGTTGCAATGTCGTCATCGTTCTGGGCACTGATCCCGTTGACAGCGATGTGGATGAATTTTTGAAGCTCTTTGTTAGTAATTACTTTAATTATTATTGGGTTAGTTAATTTAGTATTTACACGAAGGTAAATATTTATGAAAAAAAAAATGCAATTTGGTTTGGAAAGGGCAGTAGTGGTGGCCCATGTGGTATCGGTCCCGTCTTATGAATTCTAGGTCGTGGGTTCGAACCCCGCCAGGCGCATTACTTTCTGTAATTTATTTCATCACCACTGCTCTCAAAACGGTGAAGGAAAACATCGTGAGGAAACCGCGGGCATGTCCTACAACCAAAAATTCGAAGATATGTGACATCTACCAACCCGCACTGGGCCCGCGTGGTGGTTTATGGCCCACTCCCTCTCACAGAGAGGTGGCCTGTGTCCCAGCAGTGGGAACATTATAGGCTGATGATGATTGATGAAAAGGGCAACTGAAGCAACAAGGTAGACTTAAGTTAGAGTCTGACAGTCCCTTCAGGCTTCACCCAGGGCGGGAGGACTTAATTGATGATTCTACTGCTCAAAAAAAGTCTCTTAGTTAAATTTAAATTGTTCAATTACAAAAATAAACCCTATTACCGTTACACTATGCACACAATTTAATTATGATCAATTTAGCCATTTGTCGGAATAAAAACTGTGTTTACTTATTGTTTTACGGAAACCAGCCCTAAGCTATCTCATATTTTTTTCGTTCCATAATTACTTTGATGAGTTAATTAATAAAGAGAATTAAAGCTAAGAAGAAAATATTCGTAACAAACAATTACATAACGGTTCTTATTTTATGAAAGTAACTATTGTTTGTTTATATCACCTGTCATTTGTGGGTCAAAGGGTTTGGTCAAAGTGGGACATGGAGTTGATCCCGACCGGTGATTAGTGTGGAGGAGAGCCCGTGAAATAGAGATGAAAACGAGTACAGAAGAATACTACACAAACTAAGATTTGTAACACTGCTTTTCTGCGCGTCTTCACGTACATAATTTTTAAGTTTATGTAAACTCGCAGAAATATTTCTTCACCTTTTTCCAAAAATTTTAGGCAGTTTTTATAATTTTCATTTTCCTAAAAGCTTCTTTAGGAGTTCGTCCATCGATCTCAAGTGGCCAAAGTCTTTTATTATGAACACTAATAAGTATAAAGAGGAAAGATTAGTATTTTTGTGTGTGTCATCATCATCTGCCTGCCTTTTCCCAACTATATTGGGGTCGGCTTCCAGTCGAACCAGATGCAGCTGAATATCAGTATTTTACATGGAGCGAATGCCTATCGGACCTCCACAACCCAGTCACTGGGTAATACGATACCCGATGGTAAGACTGGTTGTCAGACTTTAGAGCTTCTGACTAACAGTAACGACTGTCAAAGATCTACAAATGACAGCCGGGACCAACGGCTTTACGTGCTTTCCGAGGCACGGAGGAAACTCGTTATGATAGATGGTCACCCATCCACAGACCAACCTCGGCAAGCGCGGCTTAACACAGAAGATCGGCCTGTGCGGCTGTAATTATTTAGCCACGAGCTCCTCCTTATTTTTGTGTGTGTGTATGTTTGTAATGAATAAACTCAAATACCACTGTGCCTATTATTTTTTTTCACCATTGGGAAGCTACATTCAGCCTGAGTATCATAGGTTATATTCACGTGCGAAGCCGGGACGTAGGTATTATTATTATTGTATTTCCATAATATTTATGTTTATGCAGGTAAACACTTAAACAAATAATATGAATAACTTTTCTTCTTATCGGTATTTTCTTATCAAATGTTATTGACGTTAAAAGGTGCTTTTCTAGAGAAAATTTTCCTTTCACTCTTGAGAATATATAGGTAAGAGAAACCAAATATTTAAAAGTAGCCAGTAGCTTATATCTTCTTAATACTTACCAGCCAACTTGCTTAAACCACAGTAGTTTGCTTAGCCTATTACAAAGAGGTTAGGTTTGTCAGTTTGTTTGTGGTAAGTAATATCTGGATTAGTGAACCGATTTAGAAAATACTTTCACTAGTAGGAAGCTATTTTATTCTTGAGTACGAAGTCAGGGCAGATTCCTAGTGAACTTTATATTATATTATGCTGCATTATATTAAATTATTAAAATCAAGATCCTTTTTTTTTGTATTTTAGTTAATACATTATTGAACAAAAACCCTAATTATGTAGTTCAAAACTGTTTTAAACCTTAATAAAAACTTCTTCATTGCGAAATTATTTTTTTGTATACCTATTACCTCATAATACCTGTTTGAATGGCAAACAGGTATTATAAACCAATAACGTACCTACTACCTGAACTTATACCTATACCTACAAAATAAATATACTTACAATTCAATAAAAATACGTTCATGTTCAAATATGTTTCCATACGAACAGACTGGCACAATGAACCGTTCTGTGAATTACGTTTGGATACAATCAGTGTGTGATGTTCATCATCACGGTATAATCCCTAGATATTGACTACTCAGAAGTATCCGCCCTTGGATTGGAATGTATCTAGCTGTTCTGTACTTATAATATGTTTGTTGCTATGACGGTGACGGGTAAAAAACATGTCATAATTGAACTAGAGTAAGCTGAAAGCCCATTTATTTCGAAATTCAGTTCACTAATAGAATATTATAACTTCTCAATAGGTACAGTCAGCATCAAAAGTTGCTGACCACATTCATACTTTCAAAATCGCTGTACTCCGCAATAATACGTAATAATACGGTGTACAGCAATTTTGAAAATCAAAATGTGGTCAGCAACTTTTGATGCTGACTGTACTCGTGAGTATGTTTGTGAACGAAATAAGAAAAACCAAAAAAGAATTCCAAAACTCGTTGAAAAAATATGCAGGCAAACGTAAATTACTTACGTGGTTATAAACGTAAGGTCTTATAAATATGACGTACAGAGACACATCCAGCCTATGAGCCTATTCCAATCTGTCAAATTATCCCAATCGAAAGAAACCTTTTAAACGGTTGGCGCAGAGGCTGAGCGATCGTCAGCTGCGCAGCGTGTCGCGGGTTCCATTCCCACACACACGGAACAATTACTCCGGAAACACATTATTAACACCCGACGCCACCCGACGAAACGTGATGCGTGTTGAGTCAAATCAAATGTATTGTTTTCTATGACCAGAATCACACTATGAACACTCGACGCGACGACACGCGCTACTGCATATCGGGTGTCGACACGTTGCGTCGCGTGGCGTGTTAAATAATGTGTTTCCGGCTTAAATGAGTTTCCGGCTTTAGGCCCTTCGTACACAACGCGACTCAAGTTTCCGATACCTTACGACTTCGGTATCCAAGCGGCTATCGCAAATTCGCAATACAAACCCATAGAGGTTCGAAGGTTCGAACACAAGCACGCGTCAATGAAAACCAAAATCGTAAGGTATCGGAGACTTGCGTCGCCTAGTGTACGAAGGGGCTTATTTGTATGATCTGCAAGTAGTTGTTCCGAGTCTGAGTGTTTGTGTCTGTGAGAGTCTATGTTAGTAAACTCACCCACGATTCAGGAAGAAATTCCTAGTGTGGGGCAAGGTTAAAAAAAAAGATACCTATTACCTATGACATAAAATCTATAAAGGAATGTTCATATTTTCGGGTAGCTTGATGTGTTCTAAGACAGGGTCTGTTAAGGCGGCGCTAGTCGCGAGCTCGAACTCACTGGCAGGCATGGTCAAAAACCATGATATTTCACCGGAAATCGAGCCATATTGTACATATGTGCGCGAGCGTCATCCCCCCGTGGAGAAAACAGGGGAAAACATTATTCAGTGAGATGCACGATCATTCAGAGTAAAAGGCGCGCTTAAAAAATACGAAAAAGCTTTTGGAAGAAGGGGTTTTATGAAAAATCCACTGCACCAATTAATTTCAAATAAAATTTATTAAATTCTTCGATAAATTTGCTGTGTCGGTACGGACTTCGTTTTGGAAATTTGATGCTTCTTTAGCTTCTAATTTACACCTAAAGTTTTGTTAAAATTAGCAAAAAAAACGAATCTTTAGAAGCTCGTAACTTTTTAATAGCTACATATTTTACAATTCTGCTTCGGTACAGACAAAATTAATAATGAGGCAAAACGATACCATGTTTAATTTTGGATGTACAATCGACAAAGTTGAATCATGACCCACCATAAGCTTATTTTCTTACAGACTTTCAAATACAATTAGGTCCACATTCGCGTAAACATACATATCCATGGTAACGATTTTGATCTTTGTCAATTTGACGGATTCAAACGATTTATTGTCAAAATGGGTCATGATTCAACTTTGTCGATAGTACCTTGTCAAATAGTGGAGTAAAACCCCAACGAAGTTTCTATGGAAAAAATGTTGACTTGTTTGACCTTAAGTGATTTTATCTATATTCAGACAGAGTAAGTGTTTAATACATGCAGTTTCACTAACTATCAAATTTAAAAAAAAACTGTTTATGAAACGAAACCTAGAAATATGTTTTGTCTAAATCCAAAAAAAAGAACTAATATTGGCCATAAAGTGCCAATGGGAAAACTATAGTAACGACAGCGTTCGAAAAGCCAGCTAGCCTGAGTCATACATTTATCATGGCGATCCATGTTAAAATCCTGGCGCCACTTAGCACGCTTTTTATTCGTCTTGCATAACAAAATAACAAGGCACATATTCGCAAATTGATGGTCACACTTAAACATAAATAAAAGTTTCTTTTAGGTGACGATTATCGTTATAAATAATTATAATTTTACAGTCTTTAAACGCAAGTGATCGTGTTCAGCATATAAATAAACAGAAACCAGTTCCTTGATATGTGTAAAAAGATTTATGTTTTTCCTGGTTTAGTTTTTGCCGCCATTTTTTGCCTGAATCCGCTTTCTGGTTATCGGCAAGCTTGCTTGGTTTTGTGGATCGATTAGTCGTAGATCTAGAATTCTAGATAAAAATACAGGAGTCTCTATATGTATATAGGTACCTAATACCTACTTACGACTACAGTTGCTATAGTATAGGTAATCTAGATTATTGGCACTTTTAACATTTTTATTCTTAGCTTGTTTTAGCGTACTTGAAGTATTTACTGCGTTTGTTGTATAAATAACCCTCCTGGCGCAGTCGGGTAAAAATTAAGAAAGCGCTTCTAGTTTACAATTTTCCATCAAATTTCCGTGAAAATGCCCGTTTACTTACATCCCAAAACGTGGAAAGTCTTCAGGTAAAATACTATCAGGTTAGGCTGGAAGGCAATGACAATAAAGCCTCCTGGAAGGCGACCCCAAAAAACTATGATGAGATGATGATTAACAAGACTAGAATACTGGCTGTTAAAACTTACTAAAGTGGACCGTAAAAAAGCAACGAGATATAATATGACTAGGCAAGGCTGTAATGCCTACCTTACATCCCCAATGACCAACTAGCCAGGTTCGTCTTAATTAATGGTGCTCCTGCTCTAAAACACTACCTAGTCCTAAGTAAATGGAAACTTGTGGGTGTAAATTTTGAAACGGTCCAAATGGTTAAAGTTCTTAGGAGGGAAACTTACCTCCTAAATTCATTAGCACCTACATGTTTATGTACTTAAAGTCATTGGTTTTGAATTGGTTGTGTTTTTGAAAACCAAAATAGCTTAGTATGAGGACTCAATTGATGATTTTAACAAAAAGAATAAAAAAAAACAATCCTAACTAAAGCACTTCGCCATTATTGTTCATCATTAATTCATCACTGATAGTCAATTTCCTTTGAACACCAGTCAAGTTGTAAAGCACCGCTATAAATTATCCAACTGTTTTAATGATCGCCAAAAATGGTATGTGTTGACTTGTACAAATTATGTCGGGTAGCCTATTTGGCACTATTTTTCTATATGTACGTGTTTGACAGTTAGGGCCAGTTCACGCCGAGACGCGACGCAACGCTACGTGAAGCGACGATACTGGAAATGTGTATCTTTTCGTGTAGGTAGTAAAGTGGCCTACACACGGCCCTAAAATCAGGAGCGATATCGGGGAAGTGGTGGGGGAGCGCCCTAGATCGTTCCCTAAATCGTATCGTGTGTAGGCATATCGCCTCTGATTTTAGGGCCGATATGGTTGCGATAAAGTTAGCTTTTGAGTAGCTATCGCGCTGCGTTTCGTCATTGGTGAAATTTGTATCTTCTTCTTATAATAAACAAAGTTAGCTCCTTCGTACACTAGGCGACGCAAGTCTCCGATACCTTCCGACTTTGGTATCCAGGTGACTATCGCAATACAATTCTACCTATCGCAATACAATTCTACCTATCGCAATAAATCTATAGAGATTCGTACACAGGCACGCGTTAATGCATACTAAAGTTCTAAGGTATCGGAGACTTGCGTCGCCTGGTGTACGAAGGGGCTTCGATTTTGGTCGCTCTATTGAAATGTGCGCGCAGCGTCGCGTCTCGGACGTCTCGGTATGAATTGACCCTTAGTAGATTAGTGGGGCGTCCAGTTGCCTTTGGGGGCAGAGCCCTGTCCGTATAAGTTACTGGCTTTAGCCCTGAGACTCCATACAAATAAGTGAAGGCAAGTTTTTCTTGTCTTTTCCTTCACTGGGCATTGACTACGTGGAATGGGTGTCAAGTTTTCACTGTTTTCAATTCGGTGATCGCTTAGAAGACCCGGTTGTGACTAGGACTGATCAAAATGCCTTATTTGTTTAAAAAGGCACTGTAGGCTCAATACGTTTTTCGATGAGACCTCTCATTGTGTCACCCTGAGTAAAAATTAAATGTTAATTATTAAAGGGACCTTATTAAAGAAAAATGTATTAGTCTGTTATCTGTGTTGCCAATTAATTTATCTAACTTTGTCGTAGTAAAATAAGTATATTTATTTAGCTCTACTTCAATTTGCTCTAAATCATCAAATGAGTCCTATGGGTCTATGGGAATCCTATGGGTCTAATAAAATTTAATCTATATTTCGGACTAATAAAAAATGTTGAGTAAAATAGCCTATTAGATAACCATTACTTCCGGAGATTACCTACTTACTTACGAACTCTTTATACCTAATATTAATGTAAAGGTTAATACATAAATATTATTTAGAAGTAATGTTTTGGTTATTCCCAGTAAGTAATATAATGAATCAGCCTCAGGATGAATATCTTCCATTATAATGATGTCATCAATCTTGTAAGTAAATTCAAGTATATTGTCATGCTGATTGATAGCTTCTGATTACAGAGACCTTACGAAATATGAACACGAATTGTTTAGATATAAAATTATTTGCATTGTTTGATGTTTTCCCTAACACAAAACATAAATTAGAATTCCTGTATCGGGGTATAGTTCCCCGTGGCCAACAGCTTCTAGTGGCCGGCCAAAAGCTTGTAGTAGCCGGCCAAAAGCTTGTAGTAGCCGAGCCGGCCAAAAGCTTGTAATGGCCAGCTAAAAGCTTGTGGTGGTCGCGGGAACAGCAACCGAAGAAACAGGGTGGATTTGAGAGTCTGTCTCTTCAGCTTCACCCACGTATGCGCACAAAGTAGTTAATACTTTTTTTGTTGTGTTCGTTATCGTGGGAACAAGTTTTGTTATTAGGAAAATGTTTGACGCCGGCGGCGCGGCGGCGCGGGCGGGGCGCGGGCGGTCCGTTCACAAAGCAGTTAAAACTTTAAGTCTTCAAATAAGGTAAATGAGGGAGAAAATTATAATAAGTACATTTTAATAAGTAATTAAATTATTGAATTTAATTACTTATTAAAATATACACACATCAAAAGTGTCTGGATCAACATATATTTTTGCAATAACTTTTCTCCTGATTGATATTAATTAAAATGTTCTTTAAGGATTCATCAAATAAAGTGTTATCGTTTGTCACAGTAACGATAAACCAAGTCACCTTTGCATTCATAAAGAAATTTGCCATTTTCCTAATAAAGGGATTTTTGACATTTGAACCACTAACATTAAAGTTCGAAAAAAAGACTGAAATAACAGTTTTCTTTAAAATTTTATTGGGTAACTTAAACAATTAATAATCCGTGTTTCTACCGCGAACACTAACAACACAAGAACATCGGTTTGGCATACTCAAAATGAGTTCATCCAAATCACGCTGTGGAATGGCCGCCCATGTTCGTTGCAACAACAAAAAAAGGTCTTCTTGCGACTGGATACCCTCCATATTCGGCAGAGCTCTTCTCTGTAGCATATCCCATGCATGCTCAATCGGGTTCAAGTCTGGCGACTGAGCAGGCCAGGGCAGGACATTGATGTTAGCTGCGGCGAGAGTCTGTCTTACAACTCTTGCGGTGTGCGGTCGTGCATTATCATGCATTAAGTGAAATAAGGGACCGATTTGCACTTGTAGAGGAACGATGACGTCTGATACAATCGTCTCAGCATAAATTTGAGCGTTGAGGTTGCCTCTGATCCAAATCAACTCAGTTCTTCCGCCGATCCAAATACCCGCCCATACCATGATGGTTCCACCACTATAAGGATGGACTTCCTGGCAGGATTTTAATCGCTGTTGGCGTCCAGGGGTTCTCCAGGGTCGTATACGTCTTGTATCCGGTCTCATACCAAAACGACACTCATCAGAAAAGCACACGAAACGCCATTGTTCTTCTGCCCAATTTCTGTGTTCAAGAGCCCATTGATATCGAATCCTACGATTGTGCATTGCTATAGGTGGTACCCGTAGCGGTCTTCGGGAATGAAGGTTCACTTCATGCAAGCGGTTTCTGACTGTTTGGTCGCTTATTAAGTTCCCTGAAGAGTGATGAAGCCTCACGGCTAACATCATGGCGGTTATTGTTGGAGCTCTTCGAGTTAAGATTTGAATGTATCGGTCTTGTCTCCGTGTGGTGCAGCGATACCGTCCTCCATGGCGCTCAGCCACGGTACCAGTGCTTCGGTAACGTGTCCAAAGTCGACTGATAACACTCTGACTTGTATTCAGAGCTAAAGCCACAGTACGTTGCCGGGAACCAGCTTCTATCATTCCCACGGCTCTGAGCATTTCTTCCCTGCTTAAATGACGTCGCCGCTCCATAATAACGTTGGTTTTAATCAGTAGGAGGGAAACAGTAGCACTAATAATGTCTTCAATGCGTTGTATGTTTTTATAGGGAAAATATTGACAGCTGATTTTCATCTTTTACTCGAATTTGATTTACAGTTCCTGATTCAAATTATGAAATGCACCAAAAAGGATCCATATAAATTTATAAAATCATAAATTTATTACAAAGCCACATCTCAATCTCAAGAAATCCGCATAAAAATGCTTGATCCCTAGACACTTTTGATGTGTGTACTTTTATATTTTTCTCCCTAATTTTGCCTTCTTTTATAATAAGTTTCTGGGTACTAGTTATCTTTGAAATAGCAACAAAATAGTAAAGCTTGAAGCTCGAAGAGCCGAGGCAAACTTTACTTCCTTGAAAATAAAATTGTAATGAATAAAAGCAAGCATGGTGAAGAATAGTTCTTGACATTTTGCTCGCTTCTTAGTAAACAACTATATTGCAGTATTTTATTTAGATCAGTGGGTCAAGGACTCGGAAACAACTAATTTTAAATTACTGGGACAGTTATTTACGTAATTTGGATAGGACAGGTTTAAATAATTCTATTAGATACCTATGGGATATCTTACTTAGTTAATAACTGCGAAAGTTTTATGAGTATGAATGGATGTTTCATCATCTGCTATATTATAGCCTTTTCCCAACTATATTGGCGTCACCTTCCAGTCGAACCAGAAGCAGCTAAATATCATCCCATTTTGGATAGAAGTGCCAGATCAAAGAAAATTTTAGTGTAAGTAATGTAAGTATTGTCTTCTGAAATATGATATCCATGAGTAGGAATAAATAAATAAGGGAGAGTGGACTGTGATGACATTTTATAGAGATGTAAAAAAGAAAATGGAATGTCTGAAAGTTGATATGGCAATAAAGAAGGTGACTACTGAAATGATATCAATAGAATCTCTTTTTATAAATTCTTGAAAGCCAAATATATGCACCTTGTTGTCATAAAAACACGCTTAAAAACACCAAAAAGAAATTTTATCAGGGGAAAATATCTGGAAAGCTCTCGCTAAGTATCAATCTGGATCTACTTCTATGCCCGAAAATTTATACAACCGTTTGCCCACGGTCTTGTGGGCAAACGGTTAATAACCGTTAATAACCTAGCTAAAGGCTAGTTGAGCATTAGTTAAGTAACTATTAGTTAATGACCTAAATATTTTAACCATTCGTTAAGTATATGTATAGCGATTTGTTAAAATGATAAGTAATATTCTTTTCGTACCACTTGCTCAAAAAAGTGACATTCTATGCCACAAAAAGCGTACATAACAATAGTCATTATTAATCTGTTAGAAACAGCTTTCCCTAGGGAAAGAAAGTTGTACTGAATTTCATTCATCCTCTAGGGAGAGAATGTGATTTGAATTTGGAATACTTACCGATACTGAACTACATCAGTCTGTCTTTACAACATTGAGTTTGTATTTAAAGCAATAAACAACTTTTTGAAAAAGGAACACGCATTTATTATGCAGTTATGATTATTCAATACAATTACGAAAACCGTCGAGGCCGTATGAGCTTGATGCCTTTGCTTTTCCGACAAAAAAATATTAGTCTAGGAATTTGCCGCGTTTTTGTTTTTTTAAATAAATTAATATTCTAATATAAAAACGTGGGAAAAATAAGTTACGATGCTAAATCAAAGCGACAGTGAGTGAATTGTCTGATTCCATCAGTGCAAATGCTGCCGCAATTATAAATAATTTGCTTCCAACAAAATCCAAGGAAAATTATTTAAAAACTTATGAAGAATTTTCAACGTGGAGAAGTGCGAAAGGCCTATCAATTTCAGAATCAGTACTTCTTGTCTATTTTGATTATTTATCCAAGACAAAGAATCCGAATACACTTTGGTGCATATACTCAAAACTGAAAGCTACAATAAGCATCTGGCATCTTATCTTCGCCCGTAACTGACATTGCACCACCACCACTATCTCCGACGTTTACTAGCTGCAATGAAACGCAAGTTCCTCAGACGCAACTTGAACAGAGAAATACTCAAATTAACTCATCAACAATAAATGTACCCAACAAAAATATTACTCTTTCAATAAATAATTGGACCAATGTTTCAAATATTAACTTTTACTTTTAATTTTCATTATTTTTATTAAATGCTTATCTTATATTATTATTGTGTTATTTTTTTCGCAAATGGTACGAAAAGTAGAGTATTTTCCTCGGTGATAAAGCTGTCTTAGTCTTGGGTGAACTTAAATCCCTCGCTACACTCAGGACTCGTCTTAAATCCCTCGCTTCGCTCGTGATTTAAGGTTTTAACACCCTCGCTACGCTCGGGAGTAAACCTCGAGTCCTTCGTGACGCTCGCGATTTAAATCGTCACCCGCGACAGAAGACACTGCTTTATCCCCTTGGTTAATAATCTACTATTTTATGTATATTTAAGCATAACATTTTAACTAATAGTTAACTACTGATCTGAACCGACCCTAAGTAGAGTCATGTGGGTCAAGTGTGCGCATTTTTTCTTTGATGCTTCATAAACTCGAATATTATTAGTAGAATGAAATAAAACTGTATTAACTAGAAAGACTGTTTATTTGTAATCACCTTAGACACAACACTAATATTATCAGTAGCTTATATTTTAAGAAAGTATAGAAAACAAAAACCCTTTCGTATGCGCACTTTTACCCCAGTATCGGGGTATGTGTACGCAGCACTGTGGGTAAGTGTGCGCAACAACACAAAATGTATATTTTAGAAGATAAACAATATTATATTATATTTTTTTCATCATAGGCACTTAAAGTAATTAACATTATAATCATCTTGAATCAAAATAAGAGATCAACTTCGTCATTACATGTATCACAAATAAAAGTGCCGCGTTCGGAGCTGGTGCACAGTTCGTGCCACCAGGCTAAAGGGCTAAAAGGCTACATTCAAGTTAGTCGTTCTTTCTTTATGGCTAATTTCTCTTCTTGCTCTTCTTTCTTAACTTCTAACTCAGATTTATAGGGACTTCCTTCCAGCGTACATCTGTGACGATCATAGATATATGTGGTGACGCTGCGCACACTTAACCCAAACCATCGAAACAGGAATAGATGAATATCGTTGATTATTGCGTCATCACAACAACTTAAACACTGGCAAATAACAAACTTGATATTATGTTGCACTCGATACAAAAACGCATATTTTCAAAAAAAATACATGACTACAAAAGATTACGCGTCAAATGTGACAAAATATCGTAAATATTCTAGCAAAAATCTTCATTTACGTGTCAATCCAAAATGGCGCGAGAGAAGCCGTTGTAATACGAACGCTTCGCAGGACATCCCGCGGGGTACCGAAGAGAGGGGTTGCCGTTCCTGGCCGCTTTTTAATATTCGAGATATTTAGAATGCGCACACTTAGATGCTGCGCACACTTGACCCACATGACTCTACAGCCATTAAATAATTACAAAACAAACACTCAAACGTGTGGAATAACACCAAGACATCAAAGGAGCTTAATGAAAATCATTACCGAACAAAAATGTATGTCAGTTGTAGAATTTTAACGACAAGCAGTCAGGCACCACTGATGACACCTCGCGAAGATTTATTGGAGAGGTATCATTTACGTCATCAGACCAATGTAACGACATGATTTATTACGATACAACACCCTACATGGCTATAGACTATGCCTATTATTAATCTTAACGCATGCCTTGTCTGCGAATTAAAAGTAAACGGATGAATAAATTCGGCTAAGCTGAAATGTCGAAACTTTTTGGCAACTCGCGAAGTTATTGAAATACATAGGATTTAACAAATTGTTAGTTTAATTACTGATCAAATAACTCGAAAATGTTAGGTAATAATTTTGGAAGCTATTCCGACAATTATTTTATTTGGTGTCTTCTGAAAACGGGTTAGTTGCCGTATAAAGCTATTGTCAAACAGACAGGCGAAGCGAATGCGAACCGAAGCATTTTTATTTGTAATATATGGAATTGTTTGAATCCAGTCACATAGAAAAGCGAAAGCGATCCGATAGTCTATGTGACTGGCTTCAAACAATTCCATACATTACAAACAAAAATGCCTCGCTTCGCGTTCGCCACGTCTGTCTATTTGACAATAGCTTAAAGGATTCGTAAAGTATTTTTTTCCAAATTAGGAATTGAAGGATTTTTAATAATTATTAATTAAGTAACTTTTGGGTAAGTTGTTAGGTGCCTTAATTGTTATTTTCTTGACAAAGTTGGCAAAAAAAAAGTCACAGGGCATGTTGTCCGTGGTAATTACCAAACCGATGATTAACCAAATTAAGAAACACTAGTAGCATTGTAAGATTATAAGGCCGAGATTGTTTGAAAACATAGGTACTAATAACAGTGTCTTATTCATAAAATTAATGCATAGAAATGTCACGTATTAACATTATCACAAGCAAATCCACCGGTAAAGCTAATCTCTATTCGAAGATTACGTTAACAAGATGCACTAATGATTAATCTCAGATATATTGTTCTCTTAGTTCAAAGGTCATTTAGTATTTACCTCCAATAAATAACATTGACCCCGGGGTCAAAATAATTCAATACATTCTCTTTGAAAAACGGGAATACCACGAGTATAGACACTTCGACAGATGCTTCTTTTAAATAAATGTTTTCATTTGATAAATTAACGGATTATGCAACTTATTTCCTTGGAGGGAAAGAACCGTAAGATCGCTGTGAAGATGGAGATTACACGTTTTTTACGACGAAATATGTATTGAACATAAGGTTGAAAGTTCCATAACACAAGATTAAATATGGTTAACCCTTAATTTCACTTGTTTTTGTCTTCAAAAGAGGACGTATGGAAAAATAACTATAGACATGATACATGAAAGCCGAAAATCGCAAAGCTTAAAAGCTTCCCAGCCTACGCTACAAAAATCTTCACAAAGTTCGCGTTTCTTTACACATTGTAACATTCTTATTATAGCATCTTACATACTAGTATTTGTTTGGATAACTCTTCTTCAGATTGTAGTAGACAGTAAAATTTATTCATCCCATAAAATAACATCGCTTACAGAACCCATTATAAAATATACGTTACACCTTATAATTAAAATGTAGTGAAATATTTGTTTTAATTTGCAATTTCACGATACTTGAGACCTGCTTGTTTATCAGCTCTCTTAAAAACCTACGCAGAAAGTGTCATGTTTACACTGGCAGTCATATGTTCCTAGATCTATGTTATTAGCACATATTTAAGCCGTTTATCAATATCGTTACGGGTAGTAAGCCAGCGTATCTACTCAATAACGAAGAATACTCCTTCGTGTCGATACACGGCGCAAAGACAATCGGGTACAGAAGACGTTCGCGTTATCTCGCTTGTTATCTGGAGAACGTGACCCCGATGGCCTGCTATCTGCGAGCACGCCGCCGCCGCCGCCCGCCCATCTCACCCCGACAGTTCTTCTCGAAGCCCAACGCAAATAAATATCGGCCGAGTATTTTACGAAAGCCATTAATTTAGAAATGCCGATCTGTCGTACGATTGTTTATGATCATCGAGTTGGACCACCTTGTCCGTGTTATTAATTGATCGTACGATAAGCTTTGCAGTTAACGATTACACGGTTCGATTTTCTTTCCTTAAAAATTATATGGTGGGGTTTATTTTGGTTGAATATTGAAACAGGAACTTGTTCTAAAAACAGATTGAGTGGCTGCGATATGGCGTGTGGTCACCGGACATGGTGAAACGAGGGGTCTGACGCATCCCGTGCTCCAAAGGGGCCCTCAGTCCCGCACATCAGAATCGCTCTGCCCGTCAAAGTACCTTAGACTCTTAGCGAACGTTCTTCTAGAGCGATATTCAACAAGTCGTTGAAAATCTCGCACCACCTGTTGCGTGCCAAACAAACATCTTAACTCGGAAAATGTCGGAAGGATTACATTAAGATGGCCATCATTTTTCTTTGGCTTACAGAAACTCAGTCTAAGAAGACTTTGCAAGCATCTTGTTTACCGGTTGAGAAATAAACTAGGAACTCAATATTGTTTACTTCAAATGGACTGCATCAGAACCACTTGAGAAACATCAATGCGTGTACATAGATGCACAGTTGCAAATAAATAGTAGGAATTGTGAAGAAATCTCGCCAAGGAGAGCGTATTTAGAAACTCTATGGTTCAAAAGACATGAACGAAGGTTTTTTTGTTTTTTTTTTTTAATCCTTACATAAAAGTTTCCATTAAGCCCGGTTTCCACTGCAAGCGGAGCGGACACATTAATGACCCAGCGGGTGAAAAGAGTAAAAATGAGCTCGCTCTGGGAACGCAAAAACGATTTGTTGGTGGAAATATAAGTAGGGTAAGTTCGCCTTTTCGCGTCCATCGCCCGGTTCGCGTCCATTTTACGGATCTCCAATTCAAATCAAATCAAATCAAATATTTTTATTTCACATAGGCCCATGAAGGCACTTATAAAACGTCGACAAAAGGTGCTCGGTTCGGGTTGGTCGATTCCATGGAGAAGAACCGGCAAGAAACTCCATGGTTACTCTTTTAAAATGTGGTATAGTTTTACAAACTTATTGATACAATTTTGAATAGGTAATTGGATATGTGAGAAAAACGTAGGCCTAGTATCAAGAGAGAAGTGCTTACGAGAATTAGTACTACAAAAACAAAAAATATAGGTATAAATACACACGACCTACAATGTTCTCACATTCACAAAAAAGAAGTATGTAAGAATCTATATAAAAAAGAAAGCCCTTTAAAAATGCTCGAAAATAAGTATACTAACAGACTAATAAAACAGAAAGACATGACCGCCAATACCTCAACGTATAAGAGACATGATAACATAGACAATTCCGTCCGCCCCGCTAATCATGCTTAGAAAAAATATTTAGTCCCGGTTGTTCAACAGCAGATTGCAAACTCGCGGGATGTAGATAAAAAAATAGTGTGCAGCGGTGCGTTTAACGGTAAGACTTTTAATGTCTTATGACAATTAGGATTAGGATACATAGCTGTTTCTAGACATTAATAATGAAAAAACGATCAATATAAATAATGTATTTACTTGTTTTTTTTATAGATAATAGTTAAAATAAGGTGGACGCGAATTACAACACCGAATTTATAAAACGTGCACTTTGCGTCCACAGTGGACGCGAACTCGTCTATTATGTTTCCTTTATTTTTTTATTTTTATGTGATTAAAATATGAAAGAGAGATTGGGTTTTTGTTTATTTTAAAGATTTATAGTATGCAATTATAATCACCAATTTGCGACCACATTATTGTGATTATAGTAAAAGATACACAATATCGATTACACGTGGATGACGTGGACGCTAACTATAACTACCGGGGAAAACACCATAGCAAAATGCGTCCATTTTTTCAAAAGCGTATTTATGTATGTATGTTTTTATGTTTGGGTTCGCATATCTCCGGAACTACAAGTCCGATTTAAGTATTTTTTTTTGTGTTGCACTAGGTATTGTTCAACTTATGGAATACTGCAAGATTCATTAAAATCGGTTGAGTAGTTTTTGAGATAGGGATTTTTTTGCGTACTTGGATCGTAGATTTTCAAAGTCGATTGTATGTTTGTTCACGATTATCTCGCGTTTGGCTGAACCGATTTTCATGCGGTTTTCGGAAAGGTGTTTGTTACATTCTAGGAAAGGTTTCAGTATATAATAATAATGGATATCCCGTGACGTTGCCGGCGTAGATCTGTTTTTCTGCTCGCTTAGATATAGATTTCTAAAGACGCTATTGCCGATTTTATCGCCGAGGATTTTTGTTGAATATCTGAACTAACTAAAAAGGGTAAAATAAAAACTATACAGGAGAAGATTTAAAGCCTTAGACTTCTTCTGTAAGACAATATTACCCCTATTATTCCTTCTCTAAACTGGTGGACGCGAAATGGTTCACGGGAGGACGCAAATTGGATTTTGTGGACGCAAAGTGGGTAAAAAGCCAAATTTTGAAAAATGTCTATTTAAAAAAAACCACGAGAAGTTTCGAACAAAACTGAAAGTTAATCTTAAAATAGACTATATAATGAACGCATTACATAAATTTATTCATTGAAACTAGTGCTGGAACATTTTTATATTCTCCTTCAAACTTGCCAACTGCACTAAATGGACGCGAACAGGCGAAATGACCCTATGCAGTTTGCGCTTGCGAGTTTAAAGGAGTCATTAATGTGTCCGTTCCGCTCGCGGTGGAAACCGGGCTTTACGGAGTGTAACTGAGTCGGCTCAGGACAGCGCAGCTCATTGCCTCTGTCTGGCCAAGTGGGTACTGAGCACGATTATAATATTGAATGTCTCTTGCGGCTCACTGGTCGAGCTTCGTTGAATTTAAGATGAACTTGAGTGTTCAACACGTTGTACACTCACATTTAAATACAGCACATACAAACAGTGCCTAGTCCTAAGTCAGCTTAAAATTTCGTTTTTATGTAAATAACTACCGCAATGACAACCTACTTGTAGGGGCCACTTAAAACTTGAATTTATGACCAAAATTTTCTTTTAATAACGTTCTAAAGAACAGGAAACGAGAGGAAATAGTTCTTAGGCATTATTACAAGTAAGATGTAATTCATGTAGCGTCGGCGTTGTTTGAACTCAATGAGTTACGTCATGTGACGATTGCGAATAGGGTTGCCACGCGTACTTTTAAAAAGAGTATTGTCCTCTTTTTCTTGTTATCATTCAGATCCAGCCTGTCCCTTGCTGTCCTCCCTCAGTGATGCCCTAAGCCTTGGTTCGTACCCCACATGGAGTGCCCTTAGCTTGTGGTCACTTAGTTTGTAGTACTTTAGTTGTAAAACCCTGGCTGGAGGCCTTCATCATCAGCCTATTAATGTTCCCACTGCTGGGACACAGGCCTCCTCTCTGTGAGAGGGAGGGCTGGAGGCCTTAGATTCATTTAATGCATCCACAGAAAAGTCCGGTTAAGCAGCTCACAACCTCCTATAGGCTGAACTACGAGATTGCACACAATTTTTTTTTTTTTAGTTGTACTTTATAATCCGTAATAAAGTACCCTAAAATGCTCTATTTACGTTAAAAACTGATCGTTACTGGTTGTCAGTACTTATGAGACGGTATATAGCCACAATATTTGGGCGTTTGATAATATAGAACGTTTGGTTTGGTTAACTTTTACTTACAACAGACAAGGCTGCGGTCTAGATCTCTTTGCTTTTCCGGATAAAAATAAAAAAAAGTGTGTAAAACGCTGCGAAAAATGTCAAATCAAGTTTAACTAGTGAGAAAGTATACGTATATTATGCTACGAGCACATTACATGTAACGCTCGTAGTGCCTTCCGCGCGTAGAATTCGTGTTACGTTACACGGTAGATTACATTACACGTTACACCAGTCTGGACCCGGCTGTAAGAAATAAGTAAGTACTTTTTTTTGTTGTGAACTTTATTTTTGTCCTAATATAATGAAAAATACTTTGATAGGCCTAGCAACCCTAGTTGCGAACTACTAGTACTCATTTGAATTCGTTAAGTTTAGCCGATATCAAAACCAAAGGTCGAAGGTCGGCCATATTGTTAGTAATTTCAACTAAACTTGAATGGCGATTGTTTGTAATGTTAGTTTGTTTTGAATGGTAACTTTATCATTAAACTTATGTACATTGTACACTCATTATAAATGTTGGATTTTTAGGGTTCCGATACCAAAGGGCGGGACCCTATTATTGAGAGTAGACTTCGCTGTCCGTCTGTTACCAGAGGCCTTATCATGAGTTTTCAGTTATTCTAACGTAAAGTAAATTGGAACTTTGACATTTTGACATTGACTTTCAAGGAAAAAATTAGTTCCTTCTTCGCACACCAGAGGCGCTGTTCCATTTTTCCATACAAGAAACGCTGTAAATACTGGAAAGACGCTGTAAAGTAAAATAGTGAAAACTCGTGATAAGGGTACAGGCTGTATCTCTTGAAACGTGATAGTTAGACAGACAGTTGAAATTTTGGCAGATGTATATCTGTTGCTGCTATAACAACAAATAAGTACTTACCTAATAGAAACAAAATAAATATTTTTTTTTTAAGTTAAGGGGTCTCCCATACAATAAACGGGATTTTTTGCTGTTTTTATAGATAATGGTAGAGAACCCTTCGTGCGCAAGTCCAATTCGCACTTGGCCGGTTTTATTATAATAATAATTATTATTATTAGTTACCTATAGTTTCATGTTAAAATTGGGTACGTATTTAATTTTGTTTGTTTGAGGCGAAAGGTTGTTTCTCCTTGATATATAAATGTTTCGGAGAATGATAAATTTTAATGAGCTTATTTGAATTTAGGGAAAGCAATAACGAACAAGAGTGTACCTACTGTGTACTGTACATTGCTTATTAGTTATTATATATTCACTCTACCTAGAACAATCCCATTTTTACTAAGTTAATTAATGTAAAATCTTTCCTAAAAAAATAAAGCTTTTATTCTAAGTATTTCTGTAAGTACCCGAAAAAGTTTTTCATTTTATGAACAAAAGTTAAAGTATGATTAATTGTTCAAGTATTATGTAAACCAAAATTATCTGCTCAGCCTCTTTCCAACTTTGTCGAGGCCGGCTTCCAGTTGAATCTGATGTAGCTGAATATCAGTATTTTACATGGAGCGACTGTCTATCAGTACCCTTAGAACGAGTTTTCACTCTTTTATTTTACAGCGTCTTTCCAGTATTTACAGCTAGGGTATCGTACCGGGAAATCCCGGGATTTCCCGGTACTTGAAGTATATTTTAAATCCCGGGACATGCGACTGAGAACCGGGAAATTCGGGATTTTCGGGACTCAGAAAAACAGTATAAATAATTTGTTTAAACTTGTTAATTCTCAAATTGGATGTAAGGTATTTATTCACTTCGCCGTTATACATATACGGAATAACATGTTCAGATACAAGTGTGGTTGACAGAGAAGAAAAGTTGATAATGTAGTACTGGTTATATCTCGAAAGCCTTTGACAGGGTCTCTAGACAAAAAGCTTCCTTGCTTTTGGTATCTCAATTTTAGTAGCTGGATATCAGACTTTCTTAGTGAACGATCAATCAGAGTTGTCGTTGATGACTGATCCTTTGAGCTTTTGGTTATTGACTCTGGAGTTCAACAGTTATCTGTTTTCTTTGCAACTCTTATTTTGCTGCACATTTCTTACCCACTTCAGCCTGGTATTGTTGGATAGGTAGATAACAGTACTGTTTCAGTGACATACTTGCCCACTGCAAAATCCAGTGGGGATGAAGTTCATTGATTCAGAGAGACCATGGTAGAGCAAACAGATTTGATACTTAGTATCCCACAAAAGAGAGAAGTTTCTTGTTCGCTCACACAAGAAACTTCTCTCTTATAACGCCACCAACATACAGGCGTATATTTCCTTAGTGAAGTAGGAGTAAATCAAAACTACATCTTTTATAGAGTAATTTGGACCAACTCCTATTTTTCCTGTTTCTGTAACTGATGAGCTTGAGCTTTTGGGCATGGAGCTGACATCCAGTGTCAACTTTGACGTGGGCATCCTAAATAGAGTGAAGCGATACCTTACACCTGGATATGTGCAAGCCCATTTCTGCATTGATTGCGTCGTAGTAGCCCGCGAAATTCAAAGTTTCTTATGTTTTTTCTAACGGAGTATTGCAGCAACCTTACTCAACTTAATCATTGGGATGGCTCAGATAAATACAACTTACTGCACTAGACCCAGTGGAACGCAGAGCTCCTTAGACTAATTGGCAACGTGAAACTGGTGGATGGTTACTCTACAGCTTAGCTCATCTCATCGACGCAAGCTTAAGGACTTCACACACAGCAGCTATAATGTAAAGATGTACATTATAGCACGATACATCTCATTACATCTTTCCATAGAAATCGTCAGGAGACCACACACTGCAGCAATAATGTATATTTTTACATCTTCGAATCTAAGGTACTGAACGATACGAAAATATACATTTATATTTCGATACACCTATACATCTCAAAACATTTCCGTATATCTCTCTTCGAAAAGGATGTTATGAAATGTAGGGAAATATACATTACATTACCTGTTGTGTGTGTGATACATTAAGATAATTTAAAGCTATACATCCCGGGATGTAATGTACATTAATATACATTATAGCTGCTGTGTGTGAAGCCCTCCCTCTTTTCGTTTTTTTTTATTGGGTTCGCTCGTGGCTAAAATGAGACCTAAAATAGGTCGAACTCATGAATTCTACAACCTCTTTCCACCGGCCTACTTGCATTAGGTACATCTAATGTCCAGTATTGGACATCTAGATGAACTGCAAGTTTCCATAGTTAGTACAGTTAGAGTGAATAGATTTGCCACCTCTGAATAGAAAAGAGGCTAGAGCAAACCCATGTCCATGAGCCGTCGAATAACTTGGATGTATGATTTTAATCAGAATAAATACTGTACCATAAAGTTATCTTATTATTTTCATTGTTTTCTAATGCCATGGAAAAAATGCATTTTTGTCCCGAAAGTCCCGAAAATCCCGGGATTTCCCGGTTCCTTGGACGCCCGTCCCGAAAATCCCGGGACTTCCAACAAGGACCGGTTCTCGATTCCCTTTACAGCGTTTCTTGTATAAAAAATTGGAACAGCGCCTCTGGTGTGCGAAGAAGGAACTAATTTTTTCCTTGAACATTGTCAATTTGAAATTGTCAAAGTTCCAGTTTACTTTACGTCTCAAATACTGAAAACTCGTGCTAAGTAAGGGTACTGACCTCCACAACCCAGTAACAGGGTTTACCATACGACTTGGTATGATTGTATGTCAGACTTTCGAGCTCCTTACGATTAACGATTTTTAACGAGTAATGATTTTTTTTGGGACAATTCTACCTCACTATTCCCAAACCACTGCAACTCCTGAAAGCCCTAATCAACAGTGACACCACCAGAAAAGCGCCGAGACAATGAAGCTCGACGTGTCCCGGAGAAAGAATTTACCTGTCTTGGATCCTGCAACGAAATTAATCAGAAAGGAATAGTGGAGGAGTAGGAAAAATACATGATATCCACTTCCTTACAGTAACGACTGTCGAAGCTCTACAAATGAAGGGGGCACCAAACGGCTTCATGTGTTTTCCCAGGCACGGATACTCGCTATGATTATAGATGGTCACCCATCCACAGAACAACCTAGACTATTACTTTACCTGTAAGATCGGCTTTGGCTCGTATTATTTGCCTCCTACACTAAAGGAACTAACACTGAATAAAAATAATTAAAACAACTACCATTGATAGTTTATAATTAATAGTGTAATTAGATGGTGTGTTTCAAACCCTTGCTGAGAGAAAGTCAAGTTGAAGTTACAATCACAACATTACTCTAAGTTATTGATTGAACACAAATTCAGGCGATTGCGTTGTTAAAACTACTACAAGCATAATTTAGTATCATACAACAATGCTTCGGTTTGGCTTCGCACCAGGTGCACTAGGGATCTTCGTACACAACGCCACGCTTAATTCTCTGATAACTTACGACTTTGGTATTCAGTGTGCCTGTAGCCCTGTACAAGAATATACTTCCAATTGTAAAAAAAAATCCATTTTAAGTATATTTGCCATTTTGAGATTTAATTTTAGACTTTTAGAGAGTTTGCCATTTAGACAACTTGTCCTTTTGCGCTTCGGTTGCCATTTTGAGAATTAGGCTTTTTGCGCCTAACCAAAATATCGTGTGTCTTCCGGTATAATTCGCGCATTTTAGGGAATTTTCGAGGAACATCTTTTATTTTTATTATAACGGGGTTATGGTAGGTTTACCAACTTCATTCTAACGATGAATTCCTTAGAGCTGCTAGAGCATTTTCATTTTATTTCCTAACAATATTATTTCATTTCATCAGGTTAAAAGCCCACGCAAATATAATCCCTTGGTTATTGTGTGTTAGTGTTTGCTTCAACACAATAATTACATGATAAACTACAATTATTGTGGACCTCATTTAAGCTCTTGATGCATTTTATACAATTTGCATTACGGACAATCGAAATTTATCTTTTATTGGTGTAGTTACGACATCTTCGAGACACCTTTATTTGCATATCCTAGCTAATATTATAAATAGGAAAGTGAATTTGTTTGTTACGCTTTTATGGATAAACCGCTGAACCGATTTGATTATTATGTGGTTACATCTATCTTTGGCATCCAATTTAGACGCAGTCTGTCTATATGGAAACAGGTATTCCAGCGATGACCCTTAGACATTTTTATCAAAATCGGTTGATTTCTGTGTTCGGGAAGTGAAAACTTCGTATGTTTCTACTCCTCCAATTTTCTATTCTGATTAATTTCGTTGCAGGTTTCAAGACAGTTAAATTCAATCTCTGGGACACGTCGAGCTTCGTTTTCTCGGCGCTTTTCTGGTGGTTGCAACTGTTGATTCTGGCTTTCAGGAGTTGCAGTGGCTTGGGAATAGTGTGGTGGCATTGTCCCAAAAAACAAGTCTGATTGATTTGTAATTTTATTAGTATTTCGAAAACATACTAGTATTGAGACTATGGAGCTTAATTTTTTGTTGGAGGTTATACTTCAAATTTTATTTTTTATCATAGTAAGTATTCGATGAAATGTCCTTGCCTTGTGTTAGATTCCCAGACTGCGTCAAGAGTTATTAGGTTTTGTAAGTACGAGTTTCTTGGTACCAGCTCGAAGTTGGGACAGTGCCATCTACCTTAGTATAACTTGGGATTTAAAATTTAAACAGTGGGTGTGAGAACTACTCTTCTCTACATACATACCCTTCTAAGGCCCTCTAAGGCATTATAAAATCAAAATTGACGAAGTTACGACGCTTTTGAAATTCACAAAACGTCATGCCGTGCGTGATGTCATTTTTAGCGAGTCTTGACGTCACAAGAAGGTTTTAAAGCCCTATAACTTTGTGAATATTTCAGTGATTCAGCAATACAAAAAAATTCGTCTCCATTATTTTTCAAAACTCCAATTGACGGACTATTTAGAATTGCAATTTATCAAAATTGATGTCGGTAAACAACCTGGTGGCCTACCATGGCGTCTTAAAACGAGAATAATTCCACTGTGGGAAAGAGACAGAGCTATACAAATCGTCTAGCGCCATCTCGTTCCCACACTGGTATTACAACGTCTTAAAACCAGGCTTGTTCCAGTGAGTGAACGAGATGGCGCTAGACGACTTGTATAGCTCTGTCACTTTCACTCACCGGAACAAGCCTGGTTTGTTTTAAGACGTAATACCCCCCTGATGGGTGATACCGAATGCGGATGAAGTTGCGGGAAAAAGCTAGTACACACATCAAAAGTGTCTAGGGATCAACATATATTTTTGCAATAACTTTTCTCCTGATTGATATTAATTAAAATGTTCTTTAAGGATTCATCAAATAAAGTGTTATCGTTTGTCACAGTAACGATAAACCAAGTCACCTTTGCATTCATAAAGAAATTTGCCATTTTCCTAATAAAGGGATTTTTGACATTTGAACCACTAACATTAAAGTTCGAAAAAAAGACTGAAATAACAGTTTTCTTTAAAATTTTATTGGGTAACTTAAACAATTAATAATCCGTGTTTCTACCGCGAACACTAACAACACAAGAACATCGGTTTGGCATACTCAAAATGAGTTCATCCAAATCACGCTGTGGAATGGCCGCCCATGTTCGTTGCAACAACAAAAAAAGGTCTTCTTGCGACTGGATACCCTCCATATTCGGCAGAGCTCTTCTCTGTAGCATATCCCATGCATGCTCAATCGGGTTCAAGTCTGGCGACTGAGCAGGCCAGGGCAGGACATTGATGTTAGCTGCGGCGAGAGTCTGTCTTACAACTCTTGCGGTGTGCGGTCGTGCATTATCATGCATTAACTGAAATAAGGGACCGATTTGCACTTGTAGAGGAACGATGACGTCTGATACAATCGTCTCAGCATAAATTTGAGCGTTGAGGTTGCCTCTGATCCAAATCAACTCAGTTCTTCCGCCGATCCAAATACCCGCCCATACCATGATGGTTCCACCACTATAAGGATGGACTTCCTGGCAGGATTTTAATCGCTGTTGGCGTCCAGGGGTTCTCCAGTGTCGTATACGTCTTGTATCCGGTCTCATACCAAAACGAGACTCATCAGAAAAGCACACGAAACGCCATTGTTCTTCTGCCCAATTTCTGTGTTCAAGAGCCCATTGATATCGAATCCTACGATTGTGCATTGCTATAGGTGGTACCCGTAGCGGTCTTCGGGAATGAAGGTTCACTTCATGCAAGCGGTTTCTGACTGTTTGGTCGCTAATTAAGTTCCCTGAAGAGTGATGAAGCCTCACGGCTAACATCATGGCGGTTATTGTTGGAGCTCTTCGAGTTAAGATTTGAATGTATCGGTCTTGTCTCCGTGTGGTGCAGCGATACCGTCCTCCATGGCGCTCAGCCACGGTACCAGCACGGTAATAATATGTACAGTATTGGAACTCCCTACAAACGGACGAAACGCGAGCTATACCTACGCGCCTCGATGTCGGGGCGCGCTCGAGGCGCAGACAGTCACGGCCGTACCGTAGTGATGAACGGACGGTGCGTTGTTTTTTTTTTAGCAAATATGACAAGTAGAAAATATTGTGCTGTGTTTGGGTGTTTAACGTCAACAATAACGCATCCAGACATAAGTTTTTTTAAATTACCTGCAACCTCTGAAAGGTGAGTACTAACTATAAAATAATTTTACTTACTAGTAGCTAGTAGCCGTGCTAGTAGGTAGGTACATAATGTGTGACTTTTTAATGGTTATGTATTTTCCTTTATCTCACGAAAAAAAGGGTATTTGGGTTAATAAATACAGTAAAATGAATAAAGTAAAGGAAAGTTACTGAGGTTAAATAGTTAAGTTATAGGCGGTTCTGAATGAATCATGATACGGTAGGAGGTACTTACTCTTGTGTTAAAACTCCAGTGCATGTGTGTTTTGTTAGTTTGTATTATTCAAAGTAAAGTCATGGTGTAACGGCGCGGTGGGATTGTCGGCGGGCACGGAAATGAAGCAGTGAGCTTCATTTACCTACGGTACGGTGTACAATCAACGTATATTCAGTGTACTACATAAACTTTAACACAGTCATGAATCTTGGAACGTAAGAGTACATAGTTCGCTCCGTATTTGAGTGTGCGCACTCGGTTGCATTAGGCCGACTGCCTGCGCGAGCGATGCGCTGTACGAGGTAGCGCGAGCGGCGCACTGACCTTGAAGGAGCGGTTGACGCGAATCCACACGACGACGTAATCAGACCCTTGTTATATCGTCACGGGTGCGTTTTACGTAACGGCGCGGCGCTACCTAATATTTGTTTATTATCTGTGTTTTGTGTATGAATAATACTAGAAAAACCGGCCAAGTGCGTGTCGGGCCACGCACAGTGTAGGGTTTCGTAGTTGCCCATCAAAATACTTATGCGAACTAACTTAAACTGAGTCGCTGAATTTAATTTTAAAAAGAAGAATTTTCAAAATCGGTCCAGGAGTCTTTGAGAAATCGGGGAAAATACACAAAAAAAAGATTACGACGAATTTAGAACCTCCTCCTTTTTTTGAAGTTAGTTAAAAATAGTTGACGATAAAAACCTACCTATTCCCAAAAAACATACCTATTAAAGCTGTAAAAATAAAGTTGACAAACTTACATTTGCAGTTGAAAAACATGTTCTCCGATACATTTTGTTTAAGAAAATATGTTATCTAAGTACAATTTATAAGTTGGTCGACTATTACTCGTAAAGTTATAAATTAAATCTATTAATAAAAACAACACGCATTTTTATTGAACACTTCCTTTTCAATATACAAAATATTTTATTTGTTTACTTAAATATAAGAAAAGTATATTTACAATCACAACACTAAATAGAAACAGAAAGTAGGCAAATGTAATTAAAATGCTGGAGACGGGCGTCGGACAGCCCTAACGCATGTTTACGTACCGCGCGGCTGTAGGTATTTATTTCTATCATGCGGCCGAGATCCACTACTGTAGATATTTATACTGTGGTACCAGTGCTTCGGTAACGTGTCCAAAGTCGACTGATAACACTCTGACTTGTATTCAGAGCTAAAGCCACAGTACGTTACCAGCTTCTATCATTCCCTCGGCTCTGAGCATTTCTTCCCTGCTTAAATGACGTCGCCGCTCCATAATAACGTTGGTTTTAATCAGTAGTAGGGAAACAGTAGCACTAATAATGTCTTCAATGCGTTGTATGTTTTTATAGGGAAAATATTGACAGCTGATTTTCATCTTTTACTCGAATTTGATTTACAGTTCCTGATTCAAATTATGAAATGCACCAAAAAGGATCCATATAAATTTATAAAATCATAAATTTATTACAAAGCCACATCTCAATCTCAAGAAATCCGCATAAAAATGCTTGATCCCTAGACACTTTTGATGTGTGTATATTATAAAAGTTACAATCCACAGTAATGTAGTACCTATATTTGATGCATGACACGAGACTCGTGTAAGTGAAGATACATGTTCCGTTTGTTTAAAAAAGTATGCTGTCGCGTTAATAAATTATGTAAAGCAGACATCGATACGCACATTTAACTTGTATGTTAACAAGCTTTGGTTAGATTCGTATGTTTTACACTGTAATAAAATGAAGACAGATTATTGTACAACTTTTATTTTTGTTTTGTATAGGTATTGTATAGTACGATGATATAGCATAAGTAGATATTTTTGTAAATTTTTCATATTTATATTTCAAATATTAATTGCAATTAATTCTTGTATTTAATTTTTTATGCTGTAAAGGTATTTGGGGATTTGAAACTTTATTATAAACAAATCATTACCATAAATATAGTGTAAGACTGTAAGTAAACTTACTGTAGATCAAATGAGAAAAGCTCAAACAACGGACGAAAAAGCTCAATCATTCATGATTAAGTTGAATTCGTTCAGACGTTCATGTTTAGTTTTTCTACTTTACTGTGCCTTTGTGTTTATAATTTTAATGTACAGCTTGGCCAGAACGTCTTGAAACGAAACAAATTTTTTGTTTGCTGACAACGTTTTAAAATCTTTGATATTTGATTTATACAAGAACGCAGGTTTGTTAGATTTATTATTGTGCCATAAAACTAACGTAATAAGTGAAAAAATAATAATTAAATCATTCAAAGTGCTGGTAGCGAGAGCACAGTGGCGACTTCCGGTTTTCTACTCTAATTTGCCAAGCTGTAACAAAGGATTCTTCTGGGTAATACAGTATATTATACGCGTTTAACGCCTGCGACGCGAATTGTAATGCTTTTTTCACGTAAATAAAAATGAAAATGTAAAATTAAGATGATGAAAAATATCTTACCAAGTACCTACACTTAATACCTATTGTAAAATAAGTTTAGGCGTCGTAATCGTAATAAAAGTGAGTAGATTACGATTTCACGCCTAAACTTCCGGACTGATTTTGACAATTTTGACATAGACAGATGGGATGGGATAAGTTTCAAGAGAAGGCTTTTTTTTATCGTGGTAAAATCATCAAATGAGTCCTCCCACACAGGGCAAGGGCGGAAGGGACTGTCAAATGTACTTACTAAAATCTACGGTGTCTTTCAAAGCCCTTTACGTTCCAGGGTCACGGTAATGCGAAAAGTCCCGCGACCCCGGCTGTATTTGGCCTTATAAAGTTCAAGAGGAGGCTGTGGTAAAGTGAAGTTTCGGGCAAAACCGCAAAAGCTAGTAGGTAGGTAGGTACGAGAATATAAAATTTTGTGAGGAGTACCATAATGTTACATGTTTTTCTATTTAAACACTTTCAAAAGGTAATTTACTTAAAACAATTCAAACGTTTTTTTGTAAACATAGATACTTAATCATAACTGTTTTGTTTTCTATTTATCATGAGATATAATTATGATAAAAGCATTCAGATTGTGCTTACATCTTTGAATATGTTTCAAGTTTTCCTTCTAAAATAAAACTTTACAAATCATACTACCTACCAATCTTTTTATATCCCTAATGCTGATATTAATGTTATTTTATAGTTAGATAAATTCTCTTCCTACATTAGGCTCGCACAGATGCGCATTAATATTTAATTTTACTTTTACATTTTATTATTACCCGTGTATTCGTGTTCGGAATTTTACTTACGACTACTTATTTCCTCCATTTACATTAACAGGGCTATAAAGTCTTACTTTCATTGTTCATCGGATAAATGGCAAGAAAATAAAACAGAAAGATTTAAACTTTATAGCACCGCAAAAAGTTTGTTTGTTTTCGTTATTTATTACGGCTTAAAGTCGAAGGTTAAATAAAGATTTAATTGAGGGTTTTTATCGCTCTGTTCTTTATTTCTAGCTATATTTATATGTATTTATAAACTTTATAGGTAAGTATTGGCAGTCTTACACTAATTTCTTATATCAATAAAAGTTCGGGCAGCGTGCTCGGCTGTGCAAACTTACCCTTCGTTTTCCCTTCGGCTTTTCCGACGTCTGACTATGGTTTCTCTTCTTCATATTTCCAGCTTTTAATTCCCTCATGATTAAACTAGCATCTTATTCTACAAATGTGCAAATTACTTTCACTTATTAACACTAAAATGTCTCCAACACATCCTTATCAAACGCTTCAATTTGTTTAACTGTTTACGAAAACGTCACAAACACTGAACATTGTCAAATCCAAGGAAAATTCAGGAATCCCGTGTTTTCACTGTGTGCGTAAGTTTTCAGAATTTTCTGAAAATGCGTGTGCGTGTTTCCCGCGCTACGGAGCTCAAAAGCGCGCGTCTTTCGGAGCGGTGAGCGGTGAGGCGTCGCGCTACGCTTCCAACTTGACGTAGAGTGGGATCCTCCGCGTTCGCTCCCGCTGCGGACTCGCGTCCCGCCGCCCACTCGCCCCGCACACCCGCCTAACAGATAAGTAAACACAAAATTCTTTGAGAGATAACACACAGTTAACCCTTCATAACTCACCCCTAATTAAAACTTTAGATAACAAACCTTAAGAACTATTACCCAGACAGAATGAGTTTTTAATTACGAGTTCGTAGACAAATTAGCGTCGACATAAAATCATTGACATATTGAGTCGTAAACGGAAATCACTTTAATTCACTTATCTCATACAATTCAAGCCACGATCGAATCCATATTTCTACTATGTAAATAGAGTTATAATTTTATTTGCCAGTCGCGCATAATTTGCTGGAGTGATACCCTATATACAACTGAATTAGAGGATTTAGATGTTAATTGTTAATAATGAAAGTAAGGCTGGCCATAACCGCTTGAGTAAGTTGAGTGTCGCGCGGCACGCGGCACGCCGCGCTCGCATACAGCTAATGATTCCGCTGCAAAATTGCAATAAACGTCGGCTCGCATCTACATCGCATACAAATTATCCAAGCTCTTAGCGCATAAAGTTGAAAAGTCATTTTATGGCTGTTTACTATTGACTTACCTACATTTTAACGCCATGAGCGAGCAACGTGTTATCTCTGACACAAAGGTCACATGTCATCGATGAATCGTTCGGAAATAAACAGAAATACACCGAAATCATAACAAGAATGGGGATATAAGCAAAAGAATTATTCACATTTCTCGTTTTAGCGCTGAAAGCCTATGGAAAAATGTGTGATGTCAGCTCTGACGCAAAACTCGACAGATTGAGTGGTGTCTACGTCAAATGCCGGTCAGTGTTAAAATACTTGTCGATCCAGCATTGCGCTGATTTATTAACACATTATGTGAGGCGCAGAAGGATTATCACGGCTAGATAATATTTATGTTTCAACACGATTTCAGGATCGAATCGGATGTTTTAACAAAAATTCTTTAAGCCAAGTGTGATTGATTTGAGATTGATTCTTTTTTTAATTAAAGCTTTGTAAACAAATACCTAATCACCTTTTTACTCGTTATTCAATAAGTTAATTGTACGCTGCTGCTGTTCCTGAAAAAAATCTGCAATGGAATGAAAATATTTTCAGCGATAATTTTCCTTTACATGATAAAGCCGGAAACACATTATGAACACCCGACGCCACCCGATGAAACGTGATGCGTGTTGGGTCAAATCAAATGTATTGTTTTCTATGACCAGAATCACACTATGAACACCCGACGCGACGACACGCGCTCACTGCACATCGGGTGTCGACACGTTGCGTCGCGTGGCGTGTTAAGTAATGTGTTTCCTACTTAATGTTCGAATTGATGAATTCACCACAAATTTACGTAGCAGCAAAATCCAATTATAGGTTTACAACTTGCAGTTGATGTAAAAGTATTTGAGGAAGGGCCTGCAGGCTTAGTCTGATACCGAATCACGTTCAGGTTACTCTAGCCTCTGCTACATGCCGAACGGAGTTTTCCGATCGGTACGAATAGAAAGATATTCGATTATGTGTAATGAATCGAATTTTCTGAGCGTAGCAAGATGTATAGTGTGTAGCACCCCTCAGTGACATTCGATGCCTACGTCGAATTCACGTAGCAATAGCAGCGGAAAATTATTCGTCTTTTCAAGAAAATTTGCTTTACATAACATCACTGAAAATAAATTAGATTCAATTCAATTAATAAATTAGATTCAATTAATAAATAAATTAGATTTAATTAATTCAATCAACGTTTCTTACAGTGTTCCCTGTAGGGTGAGTGCACGGGGGTAAGTCGGAATGAAAATTTAATTAGATGAACAGTGTTGATTTGAAACTGTTGTCAAGGGGATTCAAGGCAAATGCATAAATAGTTATTTTCATACCCGCATCTCGGAAAGACTATTTTTTCTCTTCGATATCTGAGTGTAAAAGCCGTTTTTATCCTCTAGTGGATAAAGTAAATTGAATTTAGAACATCATGTGCATTAAAGAGTTGTACCGGTGATGGCGCCCGCTGACCCCAACAGCTTTTCGCTTGCTGTGGTGCCCACTTCACGTTCGAAGGTTGTCGTACCACATCAAATTTCAAAAACAGAATTTATTTCCTCGCATTAAGTGTGAAAAGCAGAGTACGCTCTTCGGGAGTAAAGCTGCGTTGCCTTGGGCTAACTTGAATCCCTCGCTACACTAAGGATGTTTAACTTTATTCCCTCGTTTCTCTCCTCGCTGCGCTACGCAGGTTCACCCCCAGAATGCTAAGTATCGCTTCGGAATTCAATAAGCCTCCCTTGGAGCGTAATCTACTATTATTTTGTTAAAATCTCAGACTCGGAACCTTCTTGAATCCGAATTTTTAATTAGCTTTGTGCGGTTTTCTTTTCACGTCATATTGTTATGACAAACCAAGATAAAAATAAGAAACTTTGAAAACTACTGCCTAAGTATTATTTGTTTTAATAAAAAAAAATATTCTGTAATACTTACCTATAATAATGTAGTAGTTAATACCTAAACTAAAATAAAAGTACCTATCTTGTGTTGTACAATGTACATCTGTTTTTTGTTTTTGCATTTAGACATTTCCTCGCTGAGGTGGGATGAAAAGTTACGTGTTGCACTCGAGTGCAAAGATTTTTCACCTTGTGCTCTTTTGATTCCGTCGCTATCGCTCATGATTCTAATTTTTGAATCACTCGTTGCACTCGTGATTCAATTTTAGAATCATTCGCTTGCTCGGTAATCAAAATTGAGCACGCGGTTAAAAACCAACTTTGCACTCTTGTATAACAAATAACTATTGTGCAACAAGAGAGCAAAGTCGTTTTTTGCATCTCGTGCCTTTGCATCTCTCGCCACACTCAGGATTCAACTTTAGAATCACTCGCTACGCTCGTGATTCAATCCTTGAATCCTTCGCTTGCTCAAGATTCAAAATCAGCACTCGCAGCAACGTTGATTTGAATAATTGTATGTCATACTCATACTGTCCGCTACGTATTGCCCGCCAAACGTTCTGCACATAAGTAAAAATTAAGCTTTCAATAGTTACTCGACGCCCCATCGCCACCGTTGATTTCGAGGTAAGCTAATTGAAGTACGATTATGTTTCAACCGCAAGCTCGCAGATAGCCCATAGATTTTAAATTATTTATATTTGCAGTTTAGTGCGTAGTATTTTGTCCTAATGAGAGGGAGGCGCGTTATTCTCGCATATCTGTTTCATTTCAACGGCTGGTTTACTTGTATAAACTTGGCGGCCGACTATTCCGCGTAGTGTTGGGCTCCTGCTAAATGTTTACATAATGCAGTTCGCATGCATCCCTACATCCACACCGGGATAGCCAATAGCTAAATAAGCTAATTAGAGTCATGAGCTGAATTTTAAAGACTAACCTTTACATTTAAATGTATTTGCATAATTTAACGACGCATTACTAAGTGGAATTATCATTTGAATGACCCACTCAAGTCATAAAAAATTGCAACAGAACCGCAAAGTCTCTTCTGAGATACGAGGCAGAGAAGTTACAATCAATCTTTGACTTTTATAGCCACAAGAATTACGCATAACAACGTTTGAATACGCAGGCTTCCCTGTAGAGCTATTTAATCAATTATGCAAGCCAGTTAGCTGTCATTTGTTAGCATTACTTACTGTAAACGCCATGGACAATAAGTTTTGATCATAAATCGGTGACCACCGCGGCAGGCTGACCGCAAGTACCTATTAGCTGGTTACGACTGCCAATGATTGCGAACAAATCGATATTGAATAGAGATGTACCTTCTTGTCTTCGAATAGTCGGCCGAAACCGCTGACAAGTCGGCTGGGGTGATTACTAGGAAGTACCTAATAACCACTCTTGTTAAATTTTGCTAATGATCAGCATACCTACATTTTTTTACATACCGTATGAATCGGTCGAAATGAAATTAAATTGTGAAAAATTATAATAAGTAATCATTTAATTTCGCCCCTAAACAAGCATTTATTTTCATCGTCAATTTGCTGAACAAAGACCTCCCCTTGAAGGAAGAACCTTTGCTTTTGGTTCTGTATAATTTAACTTAATTAAGGAGAATAATATAACTTCAACTTTTAACAGAAATAGTAGATTACGCACCAAGGGAATAAAGCAGTGCCTTACGTCACGGGCGTATTGAATCCCGAAGCGACACTAAGGATTCTGGGGCTGAACCTCCGGAGCGCAGCGAGGAGGTTCAAGTGAATTAAGCTAAGAATCCTTAGTGTAGCGAGGGATTTAAGTTGGCCCAAGACAAAGGCAGCTTTATTCCTGAGGTGAGTACTCTGCTTTTCACACCAACTGCGAGGAAATAAATTCGAATTATGAAATTTGATATGGTACGACAACCTTCGAACGTGAGCATGCTGTGGTGCCCACCACAGCAAGCGATCAGCTGTTGCAGTCCCCGCTGCTTCAACTACTTCGTTCAAAGTTTTCATATCTACTGTGTTTTGTTTGAGGTTCCAAATTCAAATCACATTATTCCCACGGGAATAATGAAATCCAGTACAATATTATTGCCCGGCTCGAACGGGGGGCAACAATGCCTTGCTTTACGGCCGGTTTGCATGACATATAATTGGACATTTACGAGCAGGTGGTGTGAAATAGTAGATTACGCACCAAGGGAATAAAGCACTGCCTTACGTCACGGTCGTATTGAATCCCGAAGCGACACTAAGGGTTCTGGGGGTGAACCTCCGGAGCGCAGCGAGGAGGTTCAAGTGTTAATTCCCGAGTGAAACGAGGGAATTAAGATAAGAATCCTTAGTGTAGCGAGGGATTTAAGTTAGCCCAAGACAAAGGCAGCTTTATTCCTGAGGTGAGTACTCTGCTTTTCACACCAACTGCGAGGAAATAAATTCGAATTTTGAAATTTGATGTGGTACGACAACCTTCGAACGTGAGCATGCTGTGGTGCCCACCTCAGCAAGCGATCAGCTGTTGCAGTGGGGACTGCCGGGGGGCAGCCGCCGCTGCTTCAATTCCTTCGTTCCAAGTTTTCATACTGTTTTGTTTGAGGTTCCAAATTCAAATCACATTATTCCCACGGGAATAATGAAATCCAGTACAATATTATTGCCCGGCTCGAACGGGGGGCAACAATGCCTTGCTTTACGGCCGGTTTGCATGACATATAATTAGACATTTACGAGCAGGTGGTGTGAAAAAATATTTGTTAAATCATTTTTTTTATCCACACCGAAATCTCACCGACATGTTTGGTAGTCCCTGAGCTCGTCTCTAAGTAAGTTTGTGCTGAGCTTTTCGGACGAGAATAATTAGCGTGGCCGACTATTCGTCCAGTCAGCAATTCGGCCAAAATCACAGTAGTCCCAACTAGAGATGTGCCGTTGCCGGCAATATTGCCCAAGGTGGGAATATAGGTGGAAATATTGCCGGCAATATTGCCGGGAGTGGAAATATTTGGGAACATTGCTTAATTTTAAGTTAAAGTGAGTGCGAAAACTATGTAACACACTTAAAATTAGCATTTACAGACCATGGTGTACATTATACACAAAAAAAAATATTTTTTTTTGTAAAATTGCCAAAATTGCCGGCAATTTTGGCAATATTCCCGGTATTTTACCGGCAATATTGCCCATTGTTGCCGCACACGACTGTGAATATAAGAAATTACACATACATTTTAAGATAAAAATTGACGATCATTGTATATTGAATAAAAAGGCATAAATTCGAATAATTTATTTTAATGTTGTAGTTTAATCTAGTCAACGAATGCTCAAAGCATAGAGGGAAATTCTAGAAACACATTTTTTACTACGTAACTTTGTTTGGACTAGTTAGGAGGTGAACATTTCAAAACCATGAGCTCTGGGGTGGGGGGGGGGGGGGGTCGAAGGTACCATTTTTTGGTTTTTCGCTTACATCTCGGAAAACCATGCGTTCTAGCAGCATAGCGTGTGTGAACAAAAGAAAAAACTAAATCAGTTTTCCGTAAGTTTTACTCAGTAAGCATTTCAACATCTTGTAAGTTTTCGAGTTTTCATAGTTTTCGAGGTATCCGCTTTTGAAAGTTTGATATCTCGATTTGATATCGCCATAGATCCAGAAAGCAGTAGCAGTTGATTCAGACCCTCCCTTCACCACCTGCGATGAACAGAGCCAGCACACTGCATCTTGAGGTGATATGGGCCTCCAGATCTTTATCTGGAGGCCCACGGACATTGAGAGAGACCCCTTCGGGTCTCTCTCAATGTCCACCAGGTATAAGTAGTTCTTAAATTCGGTGACCACCATCAAGCTTGATATGTCTTGTCTTCCCCCACCGAGGGAGCAGTAAAAATTAGCTTAGAAACTTATTTTAAATTATACTAAGTGCTTACAGACTAGGTAGAACTGTACTATGTAGGAGGAAATCCGCACCCATAAGAGATGCGGAAAAACTATCTTTGGAAACTTTAGTTCTTTTTTGTTGTAAACAATTTTCGTATAGGTAGGTATTAATTTTTGGTCAAGTGTGAGTTGCCCACAAAAATACACGGAGGAGTAGGTACTACAGGGAGAGCCTGAAAAGACTGCTGCTGCTTTCTGGATTTATGGCAATATTAAATAAGACTTTCCGAATGCAAAAAGGTAAATAATTATGGTTTTTTGAAATTATACAAGATATCGAAATGGTTACTAAATAAAACTTATAGGAAATTTATTCAGCCTTTGTTTTATTCATACAAACCATGCCGCTAGTAGGCATGGTTTCCGAGATGTAAGCGAAAAACCAAAAAATGGTACCTTCGACCCCCCCCCCCCCACCCCAGAGCATAGGTGAAAAGTCAAAAAATGGAACCTTTAAACCCCCCTCCCCCACAGCTCAAGGGCTAGTGGCGGGGACTTTTGATGATTATATTCACCTCCTAACTAGTTCAAACAAAGTAACGTAGTCCAACATCGTGTTCCAAGAATTTCCCTCTATAACTGTTCGTTGAGTGGGCTACTAGTTTTTCATGCAAAATCACATGGCAAAAACAACGAGTTTACGTACCTATACAATATGGAAGTTTAAATCTCTGTCAAAACTACAAATAATCAACAAAAATAACATTATTTTAATGCACTTGTTTCGGTAATTCTTACATAATCAGTAAATCACCGTTTAGAGTAACAACTTAGTAGTTTTTATAAGGCGGACATAATGCCGCAACGTATTATGTACAGTAATATAAACTGCACCTGCAGTAGGTAATAATAAAATATACTGGTGTTATTTAACTGGCAACTTTGGCAATATTGCCAAAGTTGCCGGCAATTTTGGTATTTTACCGGCAGTGGCAATATTGGGAATATTGCCGGCAGTGGGAATATTGCCATCAGGCACATCTCTAGTCCCAACTCTAATATTCAGTATTTACCATCATAATGACGAGTTATGTCGAATGTAACTGTGTCAAACACCTTATTCCTCTGTCCTGAGTTCCTGAACGAACGGTTTTCACCCAGAAATTACGGTCAATGAGGCTATCAAAAATGAAATGGTTTTCCATTTACATAATAACTGATAAATTGATTGTACCTATAATGTGAGATAATGATAAATTGGTACGTACTTTATCAATAAATTCGGAATACTGTCGCTTTATTATTTTCACGTATTATATTATCTGTTTGTTTATGGGAAAAACAAATTAATTCCAAACCACAAATGAGTTTGCTGAAATTGCTGATGTTACACATAACTTATCGCGATGGATACGATAGATGTTTATGATACCTAATAATAATAATGCAAAGTTATTATCTATTAGTTGTTTTGCTTACAAACTTATCTACAAATTAAATTGGTCCATATCAAGATGAGGATGGGGGTTGGTTGAAGGTACCTACTGGAAGAATTTGTTTCGATACCAACCAAATTATTCTGAAGAACCCTTAGTCTTTATTCATATCAGATTAGAATTTGTTAGAGGGACCACTCTGTCATGAAATTCGTTCACAAGAAAAGAGAAAACATAGAACATACTGAAATTAGTAACTCAATCAGCAATAAATCGAACAAGCAATTTATTAGTGAAACCTATTCAGCATTCGACGACATTTCATAGAAATTGTAAGTGATGAATTAATGTGTCACTATAATTACACTCGTTCAGTATTACAAGCCAATTTACATGGCTTGAATCGTGACACTGGCTTTAGCCAGTTTCCCACAGGCTTTAACGACGTGTGTCGCATCGTGTCACAAATTAAAATATTACGGTGCATCTGTTAAGTATGCGATGCACTGCCTAGTAAAATACCAGCTATATAAGTTCAAGTACATATGTTTTACCAAGCTTTCGGCGATTATTCAAACTGATTTATACGCATCTAGTTATTTGTGCTAGTACGTAACAGGAAAGCGGAATACAAGTGTAACAATGCAGCGACTACAGTCGTTTTATTACCTACGTTTAAATTATACTTTAAACGTGTAGATCGTTCAGATGTAGCTATTAGAATTCGAGTACATCGTGCCTCTGTTTAATATGTTGAGACCGGATTATATGCAAATGCATACTTATTTGCATATGTACTAACATGTGGATGTTTTTTTAAATTATTGCATGTTTTAACTAAAATCGGCTGATTTGATATTATTTAGACCAGTTTTCTTTAATTTTACCAAAACAACCAAAATCTAACTAGAAAAATGCAAAAATGTGCCAATTATAATACTTGTAAAGGAATATTTTCAGTTTCAGTGCTCCGAGTATATATTTAACTTTCCAAGAAAACAAATAAAATTTGTAGAAATTGGAATAAGTAAACGAAAAGTCAAACGATACTTTTTATAAAAACTACATTTTACAATTTTAAATTGCATAATTTTGGCGACTTTGTTGCATATTTCAGGCTTTTATACCGCTTTGCATGCACATTATCGCAAATTTTGAGTTGCATATAATCCGGTCTCTATTTTAATATGTGTTGGTATGTACAACTTGATGGTCTACACCCTTTTAGAGGAATGAGAAGGCCGATGCAGTAAATTAAACAATTTTTGGAAGTGCGTCGTTTAACTTTGCGAATAATAAATAGCTAAAGTGAGGGTTATACGGGGTTATGTGCTACTTCTTCGGGGTTAACTGTTTTTTTCACCTCTTTGAACCATAAAGATAAAACTTTTCTACTTTGTAGAAAACATGCAAAGGATAATGGAAAAATGGATGACAATGTATTGTTATGTCAGTAGTTTTATCATTCGAGCAGGTGCTCCATATTCTAAACATTATAAGTTATAATTATAACAACACTTGCATGCTTCTATTACACAATATATCGACGCGTGGATTGTTACCTTTTGTGGTATCATCGTTCATTTGTCAAGAACATACCAGCATGATTAAAGCTATTCACTTCGCTACTGACAGATCTGACAGTCCAATCCTGCCATGCCCTGGGTGGGAAACTTCAATTGATGATGATCACGCTAAAAAAAAAGCTACTGCCAGAGATACTAGTGCTCACCGTTCGCGCTGCTTGCACGATCCGAAAATCTCAAAGCTGCCTCGTCGAAGTGCTCTTCGTAGAATCTAGCGATCACGTTTCTTAAAGCAGCTGATTTTCTTACGTTTCCGTCTGTTTTTAACGTCAACAACAGATTCTTTGGTTCTGATCTTTCTCATAGTGTTTTATATTATGTTTGCCTAAATTTTCGTTTAGCACTGTCTTTTTTCTTAACATAGGTGATGAAGTCCTCTTTTGCAAAATATCTTGACATAGAAATCACGTAACAGGCTTGCTATCACATCCCACGCTAAACTGTCAGTGGGTTTACTAAACATCGGCGAAGTTATTCTAGTTGCAGTATTGGTACTTAGGTTGGAAATTAAATAGTTTATCAAAAGATTAATGATGTTATAGTCCCCGCCAAATAAGTCTGGAATAAAGGTCATTGATCTAATAATGCTTCGTTCGAATTTCAAAATAAAATATAAGGTCAATATCGCCTCTTACCACGATACGTTGCTTTTGGTCGTTCTACAAAATTTTCTTTACATTTTTTTAAATGATTTTGTAATATTGCAATATTATGGTACACGGGGGTCAACGTATTTAATTCCACACTTATCTGGCGGAAACTATAAAGCACAGTACCTACACCGAAATTATTAAAATCGGAGATATCAACAATTGACTCTTTATGGTCTATCATCAATTATTGTACCTTTAACAATTTTTTTTTATCGTGGTAAAATTATCAAATGAGTCCTCCCACCCGGGAGGGTCTGCCAGACTCGTACTGACTAACTCCACGGTGTCCTTCAATTGCCCTTACGTTCCGGGGTCACGGTAATTCATGAAAAAAAAACTCTTTCTCCACAGTGCTATAACTTTCTTCTGTATTGTGGGTGCGTTCACAAAAAAAGTAACTCACATACATAAACACCTAGACCCGAAACAAGTACTGTAGGTCTAAATGAAATATAATATTGGTTCCGTGCAGGAACCGAACAAGTCAAACAACCGAAGCAGCAAATCGCTCAGGCAAAGTACTTAATTAAATGACTGCATAATGCTTTATGAGCTTCACAACCCAGTAACTGGGCAATACGATACTCTATGGAAAGACTGGTTGGACGTATGAGCTTTCAACTAACAGTAACGACTGTCAAAGATCTACAAATGACAGCCGGGACCAACGGCTTTACGTGCTTTCCGAGGCACGGAGGAAACTCGCTATATGACAGATGGTCACCCACTGCCAAACCTTGGCAAGCGCGGCTTAACCCAGAAGATCGGCCTGTGCGGCTGTAATTATTTATTAGCCACGAGCTCGAGGAGAGAAATTTACAATAATCAAAATTAAAAAAAAAAACAAATACCTTTGGCTAATTTATACATATTTTTTTTCGTATGAAGATATAATTTTGAGGCGAATTTACAACAACCCCTGCATGCATAGGTAACGTTATGAAATCACCGAATTGCCTATCTCACCAAATTACCTTAGGTACTTCACCATCACCACCACACATTTCAAACAGGTGACGTAGATCGAGACCATTTTCCCATCTCTATCAGCTCAAAATTTTGCGTGACTGGATTGAAATAGTGCCGTTTTAGTGTTATTACATTACATGGAACTTTGCCCATAAGATTATATCAGATACTTTATGTCTTCTCAGTAAAACTTTTTTTTACCTGACCAGAAGCTCAAATTCAGACATGTCGTGAATGCTCTGATTCTTGTAAAAACGATCAGATTGATGTTTTTTGGGTATTAAAATATCGTATAATTCCTCTTGTCCTGGGTGGAGTGGAAGGGACAATCAGGCTCTTACTGATTAAAAATCTGCCGTATTCCTTCAATTACCTTTAAAGTTAACCACGGTAACCTAACTACTTAGACATTCACGCAATCCCCACAGGCGTTTGCAGACAGGTGCTTGAGGTGCTCGTGTAACATAAAGCACCGTCGACCCGGTCATGGGACGTCCTTCGTCGGACGGCGAGCGATCCAATGTGTGAGAAAGTTTCATTGAGTATAGTAACAGGTAGCCTTAGAAATAGGGTAATTTAAATAAAACTACCAATTCGTTTAAAAACGATATTCTTCCGCTGCTGGAGCCTGTGGCATTTTCCGAATGTTTAACTTCTTGATAGGACATTTCAATTTTACTTAAACAATTTAAAATTATACAGTTCGATTAGTTCTTTTATTTGTTTCATTCTCTCTCACTTTTTCTTCATTTTGAAAATGTTTGTACAATCGTGTCACCTATTTAACTTTGTTTATTCAGGGCGATTTCGTTTCCAACTTTTCATGTTCGAATCAAGTGATTTTGTCAGTAGACTAACTAAATAGCAAAGCTTTTAATATTTACATTGTGTACAATTTCCTTTTGTTTTCCCATTTCCTTTGTTTGTATTCGATATCAGTTTTTACTGCGTTGAACAAAATATAACAGTTGTGTGGGGAACTTAAATTATTGGCTCTATTTCTCGAAATATTTGAAAACTGATAAGTTCACAAGTTATAAGTTAATAGCAGATACCTACATCCTTCTCAGTTTTTTTTTACATAAAAAGAAAACATTTGATAATCGATGAAGCAATTTATATGTTATTTCGACGCACCACTAATCAGTTGTTAACATAACTAAGTATTTATTAGTGGTCATGTCTGTACATTTTCTTCATATCCGTCGTACAATCACATACCTATATTTGCATGATTGCTCTTAATAGTGTAACTTAGTGGATTTATTGGGAATAGGAAAGACGAATTGAAGAATGACTGATCGAAATCTGTGAGTAAAGTTTTACTGCAAGCATAAATATGTGAGGGAGGAGGGTTGTATTGGTTAACACATTAGGCAATTGTTATAGATTTAGATTAACCTTTAGATTTTAGAGTGCCCAAGGAATTCGTGGGTTGTAACTGAAAATCAGCGTCAGTTGGGGTTGTTAACTTTTATTTTGTTTACTTTTAAGGAGTTTCAATACTAACACACACTTTACTTTCCTTATTATGAATCGCGAATCGTAGAGCCGTCTTTTAAAGATAGACAAAGATTTTATCTGAGGCCTTTCCATTCGTGGCAATTAATGCAAGCCAATTACCAATAGCTTGAGTAATAAAGATTCCGTCACAAGTCTTAGGAGGTATCCCGGCACAGCATCAAGTGGGTAAATAATGGTAATTAGATTCCGAACTATCCGCGGTGTGAATACTCAAGTGGCGAACGGCCGTTTGGCTCGCGATGTAGGTCGTCTTCGTCACGCACGCACGCCTGTAAATGCTTCCATATCTCCACTCTTCACTTCAAAGACATGGTCTGTTACTATTGTTCTGCGGCCCTTTATTTACTCCGTTGTAATACTCCTTAGCCTGGGTCTCTTGAATCGGTAGGCTTGCGCGCTCTCTCCGGTAATTTGTTGAAGAAATAAGCAGCGCTGAGCTCCTTTCGACTGCTGCTTTCCGTACTCGATCTCTATGGACACGGACAGATAAAAACTTATCTATAATATCACACTTTTAATACAAATTATGTTTTTTTTTATCTTTTATCAATAGGCATGTAAACAGCATCAAAAATTTGCAAATCTTATTAGTCCGTTATGAAAAATAATGGGCATGTATATTTTCTCTTCTATTAAATAAATGCATACTTACAAAGATTTAACGCATAAAAAATCGAGAGTGGGGGCGCGTGACGTCAGAAGCAAGTAAAAACTGATAGTTGCTAGTGACATACCTATAGGCAATTTTAAGGGTGTCGGTATGTTCGTCAATTTTGGTTTACTTATCATAAGAAAAGTACATGTCAAATATTTTTTGATACACTTAATCTAACTGGCAGACTAATCAGTTTTTTTTTTATCAAATACCCTATTCAAAAGTGCCTGTTACGGGCCTACTTGAAATAAATGATTTGATTTCAGCCTGTATTATTCTATTTTTTTAAAAAGAAAATATTCAGTAGGTAATCGAATTACAGACACGATATTCCTCAAAAGCCTGATTGATCCATTAACTTTTATTGTTCCGTTCGTAATAATTTCCCAGACATTGTATCAAACAGCGGGTTACAAAGGAACACGGCACCCGACAATAAGGAAGCTATTAGTGTGAAGTAAATAAGTAAAAAGGAATGTCGAACAAATATGCTATTAACTCAAGATACACCTAACAGCTACCAGGCAAGCAGTTAAGATAAGAGGTTTGGTAATTACCCCAGAGCTAATGTTCGGGGGAAAGTTTTAATATCAATCATTAACCTAATGTTAGCGAAACCATGATTAACCTAGGACGCTTTTTTGGGGCAGATAAGATAAATACAAGGACAATGTTCTAATTTTGATAACGGACAAAGTACTCCATCAATGGCAGGTAATTAATACCGTGGAAGGACTTGGTTGGCACAACAAAATAATGAAGTTTTGTTGTATACATCTGTCGTAGGATAATTGTATTCAAAAATTCTAGGGATATCGCGAAAACACGGATTATTAGACAATGGCTATGACTCAGTAAGCAGGGTCCACGAAGCCCCGCTAGGCGGGGCTTCTATTTCTGTTTAAAGGATTTAAAGGAACCTAACCAATCGGAACTTTGGAGTATCCCCAAAACCTTACTAAATCATGTCATTTTTGCAAATAAGTACCCTATTCTTTTTAGTAACATTGAGAAATATCATCTATAGACATTTTCGTAGCGAGTATAGATTCACTTTACCTATTTGTTGCCTAGAGGCTTAATTTTCGTAGAACCTTTATTAAATAAACAACTACCAAGAACACTGCCTTTAATCAACATCAATTCAGAATTGAATTATGTGTCCGCTCTTTAATTGATTTTATTGGACAAGCAAGCTCAATAGCTAGAATTTACAGCAGGTAAGTTAAATCTAAATAGGTATAGGTTCCAACAACTATGTTACAAATTAGAATAAATGCAACATAATGACACGCCTGTAATTTCCAATATCTACCAACCATACTCACTTTTATCCTACTAACACATCATTATCCTTTTCCCAACTAAATTGAGATCGGCTTATCGGCGAACCAGACGCAGCTGGATAACAGTATTTTACATGGACCGATTGTCTACCGGACCTCCACAACCCAGTAACTGGGCAATACGATACCCCATGGTAAGACTGGTTGTCAGACTTATGAGCTTCTGACTACATCTATTTTATCTATTAACACACTGAGCATATTTTTAATCGTTAAAAGCATTGATTGTGCCCAGGCATGGCGGGAGGGAGTGTCAGAATTGTGCTGATTAAAATCCAGGGTGTCCTTTAATAGCCCTTTACGTTCCGAAGTCTCGACTACCTGATAGTCCCGCGACCCCAGCAGGCTTTGGCCCTCTCCCTCACGCGTCCTGCCTCCTCCTTCGCTAAACACACTGTGCCTGTGTGGTGGTGGTGGCCTATTCCCTCTCACAGAGAAAAGGCCTGAGTCCCAGCAGTGGGAACAATATAAGCTGATGATGATGAATCCCTAAAGAAAAAAGTAGAGGTTATCTATAATAGAAAACCCATGTTTCGCTAGTTTTAAGTCCAGTATCACTAGGGGGTGACACTATTAGCAAACACAATTTAGACTCCGTAGCTGCTATTACAAATCCTGAAAAAAATCAAAAACACTAAGTACACAACTTTTCACGCCACTCTTGTGTTTAATATACCATTGTGTGGCCAAGTTGTAATTAATTAAATGTGAATAAAGTTAATCATATAAATGCTTTAATACTGAAGCCAAATTAATTAAAACAAAAAAAAGGAGTCAATCAAAACAAAAACATAGACAAAATAATCCTCATTTTATTTTTAAAACAAAACAATAACACTCTTTGGAGATGGAACAGACCACAGATAATCAAAACAGTCTGCTACAGTTGTAGACAGCACCTCATTGTTGAATGTAGGTCATCCATAGAATTCGGCAATAGACAACACGTTGGTAGCAGTATTTGTGAAACTACTAGGTATACCGATTTTGGTTTCGGTAAAGAGATGGTATGGGACCTAGGGACGGTCATAGGAGTAGGACGGAGAGATAGTAAATATGTAAAAGATAACGTTTTTGAAAATCAAAAGGAGTACCTACTCTAGGTGTGTAAAGATAATAATTATCTTGTGGTGCTCTGTGGTTTTAGCCAACAACCATGGGAAAAGTCTTTTTTTTATCGTGGTAAAATCAACATCAATCAAATGAGTCCTCCCACCCACGGCGGGACGGGAGAAACTGTCAGAGTTGTACTGACTAAATCCAAGGTGATCCTTCAAAAGCCCTTTACGTTCCTGGGTCAGACAGTCCCGCGACCCCAGACCAACCCCCCTTGATTGATAATATAATTTTTATAATGGATGTTTGTGAGGATGGATGAATGCTTTGTAACAAAAACTTATTTAGCGGATTTTCATGGGTACACAGTACCTAGTTGATAATCTGGATCATAGGATAGATATATAAATCCCGATAGTTTGACCTAGGCAGTGGGTCAATTACCAACTTTCACGAAACCAAAACCCTGGGTATAAGCTAGTCGATAATAAATCTACTTCAGATCGCTTTGGATCAGAATTTTCTACTAACATCCCACTTCTCATAGAGTTTAAAAGTTTATTTAACACTTGGATATTGAGTGTTAGCATAAAATATATGTGTTAGGTAGTTATTTTCAAATATTTACCACCAATACGTGGTTCTCAACAAATATTTCCATTAGAACTAAAAATTATGTTGGTCACTAGGACAATGTATTTTATTCAAAGTTTATAGTACGGTCAGTTAAAGCAATTGACTCTTTGATAGCATCAATAAATTGCAAAGCTAATTAGCCCGTAATTTAGAGTTTAAAAGTAAAACTTTAAAACATCACAACATGAGAGTGAAGGCTCCTTGGGCCTTACCACGAGCTCTTACCGCGATCCAGTTTAGGCTGTGGGAAAGAGACAGGGCTATACAAGTCGTCTAGCGCCATCTCTTTCCCACAGCCGAAACTGGATCGTGTTAAGAGTTTATGGTAGGCCATCTGACTTCGAAACTTAGCAAAATTATACTAGGTAAGTAGTGACTTACTGAGTTTGGTATAAATAACAAAATAAAAAATACGTATCAAATAGTTTTTTGATAATCTAACCGTAACCAACAGACTAAATATTTTTTTCAGGAAAATAGCCATTTAGCCCTTGCAATAATAGCTTTTTTTTTTGGAAATTTATAATGCTTTTAATACTAAAATGTATAATTATGTTTCTGTGTTTCGTTCTCTAGATTAGATTTTACACTTGTAGTTTCACGTACAATGTCGCCTCTATGCACTCAGTTCAAAGACAACTAAAAAAAATAAAAAGTATGACACGTTATACTGAACATAGTTTGCATTCAAATCTTCTTCTTCATTCACGTTCCAGTGCTCCGCCATATTGTACTGTCAATTTGCTTTTTAGATTTTTTTGGCAATTTTATTGTTTTTTAGTTATGCACAAGAGGAAATATAATGATATTAATTACATGAAGAAAAATATTAAATAGTTGGAAAGAAAAATGCATAAAGGACGACGCCGTAGTTTTACATTATTATCTGAGCCAGATACCATATTGGATACCATCAGGTATTTTTAATTTTTTATTGGAGGAAAATGGATTAACGATGCTACGCACGAGTTGCAACTTATCCATTCTTACTTAAAACTCGGGTTCACGATGTAACGCCTTGAGTTCATCTTACCCGCTGTAATATGTGTACATACGTAATAGCTACGTTTTATTAAGTACTACATAAATCTTGTTACCTGTTTAGGTAATTATAACCATGAAACAATTGTGTTTTCATTAATCGGGGTTCACGATGCAACGTCTATGAGTTCATCTTACCCGCAATTCCTTAAACTATTTGTTGAATGAAAAATAAATAGACGGCTTTTGTTACAAAACATTCTATTGATATTACCTGCATTATAAATACGGTCCATATTCATGGTCCATATTAGTGGAGAATGTACAGCATTGTAAAGTTTTTTGAATCGGGGAATAATAAATTCCTACCGATGAACCATAATGAGCTGGTTCCATCAAATAGCGCTTCTTATTTGGAGTTGCTGCAAATACCGGAAGTATGAAGCGACACAAGAGCTTCTTTCTTAATTTTCAGCTGATGTAGCTGCTATTGAAAGGGGGATTCAGGAATCAGACGAATCCGTGATGCAAATATTAGGATCGGATCCAACCGCTACAATCTTTTGGTAAAAACATACAACGCTATTAATTCATAACCACATCTGGTTTGACAAAAGAGATCTGAAAGGAGCTTTTAGAGTCTCATTTACCTCCGGAATACTGTAAGCTGTGTCACGCACCATCTCTAAATCCTGAAATAAGGGCTACAGTCACTGACCTTTTAGTTAAGCGTGATAACGCTATCCAGGCCAAACTGAAACAGGTTGCTTGCACTACGCTACATGTTTATGTGAAGCTATTTCTATTCTTTCGTCTCAAGAGATTAAAGATCTGAACATATTGAAATTACTTGTGGACACCGGGTGTATTTGGTGCGAATGTCAATATAATGACTCTGTCACCAGGCGTAATTTTATCCTGTGGCTGTATTGAAAAAGGACTTAAAGGATCAGGTACAGCTGACTAAAATGGATAGCTTACTCTTCGGACAAGAGCTCTCTGAGAAGCTACGAACAGTTAAGCCGTTAATACGTCAGGAGCTCTGTTGAGATGTGGTCCACAGCCCAAGGTAATATCAAACAAGCCAAAGCCTCCACTATCTAAAAGAAACTGGAAGCCAGCGCCGTATTGCAAATCGACGGCGCCTCACTGTTTGTACCCTCGACAGCAGCAAGCGCAGTCATTCAAAGCGTTACTTCCGAACTACGCTACGGCCGCAACCGCCTATAGACACCACGGTAGATGTCGGTAGACTTTGTCATTTTTATGTGCAATGGTCATAATTATCATCAAATCAAACTGTACTATCATGGATTAAGGGTTATGAAATTCCTTATTCACCTACTCCATGTCAGATTCTCGTTCTGAAGAACATGAATTTCAACCTTGTGTCGGTCAATTTATTTGTTTTTGCCTATGTCTTCATCAGACGGACAATCTCGATTAATTTTAAATTTAAAAGTCTTAATATTTTTATAAACACTTAAAACATTTCAAATTAGAATGCTTTTGGATATTAATTAAACTTATTTTAAATAAATATTTCAAATTAGAATGCTTTCGGACATTCATTAAACTTATTTCAAAATACTGTTTTATGTCCACGATTGATCTTATGGATGCATATTTTTCAATGACGATTCACAAAGATTCTAAAATCATTCGTCCGATAATCTGTCAACCATCTATCTGATATGATGATCTTTGCCTCGTATCACATAATTGCTATAACGATTGTGTTGCTAATATTGAAATTGCTTTCATCCTTGGCTTCATCATAAATGAAGATAAAAGTTGTATGATTCCAAGTAATTCATGTAAATATTTCGGTTTTCTCATATTAATCCGAAACCAAGGGAAATTAGCTTGCCTCTCGAAAAGCGTATAATTCTTTTTTTTTAATGAGTTACAATAATTAAAAAAAAAAAAAAAACTTGCTATGGTGTAAAATTGTTGGTGTATTTGCTCGCTTAGTAGGACTTTTAATATCTGTTTGCCCTGCCATTGAATATGGCTGGCTCTTTACTAAAGAGTTTGAGAGATTGAGATTGAATATCCTAATTCTCATGTTAATTATGAAAAATTCATTACTATACGTCTAACGTCTTCTTTAGATTCCGATTTTGATTGGTGTTTGAATTCTGATAATGGGGATTGTCTTAATTTTTTAAACATTCGATTTTATTTTATTTTCTGCAAATATAGAGCATTTTGAGAAACTAATTTGATAATTTTAATGATTGGCTCAATAGTTTTTTTATTTTTAATATTTTAATTTTTGAGGTAGGTGACGTCACCATTGGCCTAAAAGTTGTGCCTTTTCCTTACTAGAGCAAAATTAAAAAACTGTCAACACAACGTCAACTGTCTAAACATCACTTACATCCCGCTAGGTTATTATTTACAAAACAAAATTACTTATGAACATACAAAGGAATCTAAGGCTTCTGAAATACTAACATCAAAGTGATCTTCGCAACAGTACATTGTATAAACCTTGCAACATTCCACGCCGTCATCACGACACCACTTTTCTCGCAAATCTTCTTTAGTACGAACAAAATGTTGTTGTGTTATTATTAGTATTATTGTTGCAAGTTGGGACAAAGCACTTCCTGTATTCTATTTTACTTGTAGTTTATGTTATATTGCCGATGCCGATTTAACAGATTTAACCGAGATAATGAAGCAATTTGCAGTTACAATAAAAACTTGTTTGTTTACATCTTTGACATTTACAAATTGACACTTGATGCACTTGAGAAAATCAGGGATGTCAGACGGCCACTGTGATGTACCAATATGAAATATTGGTACATCGGTAAAATGTGTCGAAAATCAAATACGAATGAAAAATCTTTTTTTTTTTTCTTTTACTTTTAATAGAGGGCAGTAAACACTAAACACGCAGTTTTTCCAACCGTATAGTGGATAAATAGTAACAACCGACTGCGATTTTTGTCCGTGCTATATTTGAATTCATGTTCAAAAAAAAAAAAGATTTTTTAGTAAGCAATACTCGATTGCGTGGAAGAGATATTGGCCACACAAGGTTGTCAAAAATCCTCGGGTTCCTCCCAAATCTAAGAAAATATTTGATTCCTTCATTTTACCTATAATGACGTATGGATGTCAAACTTGGAGCATTACTAAACAAAATATGCGAAATCTAGAGACCTGTCAACATAGCATGGAGCGTAGCATGCTCAACGACAAGTTAAAAGACAAAATCAAACTAGAGACATTACGAAACCAAACTAAAATCAACGAAATCACATATTGCATAAGGAAATTGAAATGGAGATGGGCAGGTCATATGTTGAGGAGTACTAATAATAAATGGGCTAAGGACGTAACCAAATGGTGTCCAAGATATAACAAAAGAAAGAAAGGAAGGCAACGCCTAAGATGGGAAGACGACTTTCGAGAGATGGCTGGTGCTACTTGGAGGAGGATGACCCATAATCGGAAGGAGTGGCAAGCTACAGGGGAGGCCTTTGCGAAATCGCAAGACAATCTCAATATCGGTGTCTAATAATACATATATAGATATATAAAAGAGAGGGAAAAAAAATGTAAACTTACTTTTCATATTTTTGTTTTGTAAGATTGTTAAATAAAGGCTATTAATAATAATAATACTCGATTGCACCCTAAAATTTGTCGTTTATTCTGTATTGTTGGTCAACGTCCAATCTTGGTTTTTTTTTCTCGAGTAATAATCTTGGTACATGGTAGGTACGTGACACTGAAAACTGGTATGTATACCAAGAAATTGGTACTTATGCCTGACATCCCTGGAAAATACTTGTCACTTATTTTTTAGGGTTCCGTAGCCAATGGCAGAAAACGGAACCCTTATAGATTCGTCATGTCTGTCTGTCTGTCTGTTCGTCCGTATGTCACAGCCACTTTTTGTCGAAATTACAAGAGATAGCTCTTATAATTTCGACAAAGTTGAAACTTTGTAAGTAGATGTATTATGTGAACCGCGTTAGGACTTTCACACAAAAATAAAACCAACACCAATTTTGGGGGTACCTCCCATACTTAGAATTGAAACTCAAAATATTTTTTTTTCGCCTTATCCATTCGTGTGGGATATCTATGACTAGGTCTTGAAAAATTATATTGAGGTAGTAGGTACTATTATTCTGTGATTGAGGTTACAAACATAATTTTTTCTAAACTGAACAGTTTGCTCGAGAGACACTTCCAAAGTGGTAAAATGTGTCCTCCCCCCTCTATAACTTCTAAACTAAGAGAATGATAAAACAAAAAAAATATTTGATGTGCATTACCATGCAAACTTCAATTGAAAATTGTTTTGAACGAGATCGAGTTATTAGTTTTTTTTTTTAATAAATCGGAAACCGCAATTTACCTTGCAAAGTTACAACCAACTACAAGAATTTTACTTGCTGCTACGGAACCCTTTATGGGCGAGTCCGACTCGCACTTGGCCGGTTTTATATTTTCTGTTTTCTGAGGCAAAGATACAAAACTGTGTACAGCCAAAGGTTTGAAGAAGGTGTTAAACATTTGAAGGGCAAGGAAGGTCAAATGTATTTTATTAAAAATATCAATGAAATATGAATATTTTTCATTTTTAATTAGTACATAATGATCAGTAACGCTATTCCTCGAAATGGTTTTTCAATTACAGAATATTAAAAAAAATGAACAATGCCCATTGCAAAATAAAATTAATGAGTATAATTTAGAAATTCAGTCTGACGCCTCAACTAAGGGATGGGGTGTAGCTTGTGATGGAAAAACAGCTAGTGGTACTTGGAGTCAGGAGGAAAGAAAACAATTTATTAATTATTATTTGCAATCAGTGGCTGCTTTTCTTGGACTTGAAATCTTTTCTAAAAAATTATTTAGTTGTCAAATAATTTTGAGAATAGACATTCGACTGCGATTTATATTTATGTAAATCGCATGGCAGATGTGCAGTTTCCCCATTTAACGAAACTTACTGAAAGTATGTGGCAATGGTGTGAGGGTCGCAATTTTTTAGTTTTTTGCTCTGTATACATTCCATCAATCGAGAACAGTATCACCGATGCTGAATCGAGACGAGTTCAGCCCGACATTTAATGGGAACTATCACTAATTTGCCTTTCAAGAATTAGTGAAAATGTTTATCATATTAGCCGTAAGACATCCACTGCTGAACATGGGAACTGTGCGGCCAAGCTGATATCGATATGTTCGCTAATCGTATTCAATAAAAAATGTGCTAGATATGTATCATGGCACAAAGACCCAGACGCATATAATATTTGAACGTTTTTTCAATATGTATTTCTATGGGTTTCCTCCATTTGCTATTGCAAATTAATTCTCAAAACATTGAGAAAGATCATCAAAGATAAAGCTTTGTCTTTGTTGGAGAGGAATACTTGTTTCTTGTTCCGGCTGTCACAACCCTGGTATTCCTTGTTTACTAAGCTTTTAGTAAGTACACCTTGTGATTGTCTTTATTCTAAAGAATTAATAATTTATCTCATTCCAGCAACTGTCAGATGTGTATCTGACATCCGGATGTGTAACCGGATTACCCTGGTTGACTGAGTATTGTGTGGGAATCTTCACTAAGATGAAGTATTCCTTCGGCATCGATTAACATAATGTTGGTATCTCTATCGGAAAATTGTATCAAACAATACGATAGTTATTTGAAAACATTTCTTTATGAAGCTTCTGTTCCAACAATTATTTTATTTTTTACTGAGTTATATAAATCAGGTGCTCGGTACTGACACTTTGAACAGTTGCAGGTCGGATTGATTTTGATTTTAGGTAACCACAGAAGTAAAGACGATCGGGTACAAAGATTATTTAAAGGGCTATTTAGACTTCGCTCATCTTTACTGAAATGCGACTCCACGTGGGATACCTCATTAGTTACAGACACTCTATCGAACTAAGTACCCCACGATCAGAACAGAAAACTTAGATAAAAATTCAAGTTTGGTTACTTTACTTGCATGTTTGTTACTGCCCACAGGGTTCATACCCTATCCAAAATTAAAGTTGAGAATATTAGTACCTCATCTAATAGAAATATATCCATTAAGATTCCTGATTTGATAAAAACGTCTAGTATAAAATCAAAACAGCTAAACCTATTTTATCATATATTCAGGAAAGACCCGAAATATGCCCAGCTAAATTATTGGTAGGTTATTTACGCGTAACCGAGTCTAACCGAGTCGTTACGTAGTTATCGCGGAGTTTTCTGTTTGTTAGCATCAAAAAGCCACATAGTAATGTTTGTACTCCAACACTAAGCAGGTGGATAAAGAGTACCTTACAAGTCAGTGGAATCAATGTTACAGAATTTTCTGCTCACAGTATTAGTCATGCCAGTACTTCTTGTGGTCATAAGATGGGTGTCAATTTAGATTTGTTTCGAAAAACTGCCGGCTGGTCTGGCACATAGATCTTCAACTTTCGCCAAGTCTTATAACAGGTTTATTTTAAGTGATCCTAGTGACCTATTTGTTAGAAGCATTTTATTAGATGGTAATTTAAAAAATCATTCATTTCGAATCATGATTGTATAATACCTAATTTTTATTGGGTTTAATTATACCAAATTGTGTTCTGTAGTTATTTCATTTAGTGCTTGTACTTGTACAATCAACAAAATGATTTAGTTATGTACAGTATCGATTTTAGTTATGGGAGTATTTTCTTTTGTTGTGGTTTTGTTTCAATATTTTATTGATTTATCCAACATCTAAATGCATTCATTTCACAAATCACTCTCAATATCTACAAGTGTAAAATCTAATCTAGAGAACGAAACACAGAAACATAATTGATGATTAAACGAACTTACCTGTAAGTGAAGTTCGATCATAATTATGTGAGGTGTTTCGTTCGAAGAGATTAGAATCCCTCCCTCCCGAATTGAACACCCAAAGTTGTGAAATGAATACTATTTATTTATTATTAATCTCTAAACTAAATGAAGATTTGAATGCAAACTATGTTCAGTATAACGTGTCATACTTTTTATTTTTTTTAGTTGTCTTTGAACTGAGTGCATAGAGGCGACATTGTACGTGAAACTACAAGTGTAAAATCTAATCTCTTCGAACGAAACACCTCACATAATTATGATCGAACTTCACTTACAGGTAAGTTCGTTTAATCATCAATTATCAAATTAAACGAAAACCCACGCAGTTTTATCATACGCAACGTCCATCCGTCTATCCTCACAACCTTTCGCATTATAATAGATGTAAGATGTTGTCTAAATCGCATAAGAACAGCAATACAAATAAAGGCAATCTTCTGACCCGGATCGCAAAACTAAAGAAACAAAATAACATTGTTATTACATGATTAAGATTATACTTGCATCGCGGCCATTTGCATCCAGCCTCCTGCTATCTAAATCGTCTGGGAGGATGTGCTCTTCATAGTACCACTCTAAGGGTCAATACACAGAGACGCGACGCGACGCTACGTGCACCTTTCAATAGAGCGACTCAAATCTAATGGGCCTATACCACGCACACAAGCCTCACCACAGTTTTGCCTGCGCAAGCCCGGCCTGCGCGTACTTGCCTGTGTGTGTGGTTGACCGTTCAGTGTTCAGGGTTGCCGACACAGATATAGATTAACCTAGATAAAGCAAGAGCAACTACTTTGCGTGCCAAAAATCCGTGCTAGCTTACGACCAAAAATCGTAAGTGGCCATTTTCGCGCTCGTCGAAATCGGTCTATCGCTAGTTGGACGTCAGTTTTAATATTAAAAAGGTGTGCTGTGAGACCAGGGGGCACCGTAAGCGGGGGCGTATTTCAATCGATTTGGTTTTCTCATGACTAAATAGTTTTTGTGACGTCATAACAGGTAGGTAGTCAAATTGTACGCTTAGTTTTCATACAGATCGTGATACTAGGTATATCTATATCTGTGGTGGCCGACCGTGCATTGTTTTTTCATGCGAGAAGCTTGCGCGCTTGCGCAGGTAAAAATGTACTTCATGAAAAGTTCACATTTCTGTACCGTCGTATCACATCGGGTCGCATCGCGTCTCGTTGTGAATTGGCCCTAATCGGTAAAATCGTGTTGCTAAAGGCAATGGTAATGGAAGCTTTTTGTAAAAGGTTACTAAGTTAAGGAACTAAGTTTTGTTTGCGACTTCTCTTTCTGATTTTTCATTCAAGCAATTACAGAATCTGTAGGTATCACAAAGTTTTATTTTTATAAGATTGTCTCGGTAAATGCTTTGTAAGAAAGAATTCGAGTTATTTTTTATAATTATAATTTCATCAAAATCTTTACAAATTTATCTATGGAAACGCAACAGATAATTTCAGATGTTTTACAGACATGACCACAGCAATATGAAATTAACTAGACTTCATAAATTACCATTGACTAGAAACTTGACTTACTAAAACCAACTTTACTTGCTCCTTCAGTTGCTTCTTACAGGGCCACGGTAAAGTTTAAAGAGTCCCATGACCCTGCTAAGTAGTTATATCCTTAATTACCCTGTTTTCACACTCCGGGGTCATTAACTCCACCTCTGTTATCAATAATCCGACACTAACACCCGTAGAAGTGTCCGGAACCGACTCTCATAATTAAGTAAAATATAATTAGCCTAACACTTTATCTGATTTGGCACTATGACGCAAATGATGACAAAAATAAATCTGCTACCATTTTCGGTAAACATTAAGTATGTGGTATTTTATCGTGGTGAGCGTTTAATCAATGTGTGGCCAGGGCCACACACGTCGAGCTGTCATTTAAAATGATGTACCTCAGTAATTGCGTCAGAAAAAACTGCCACACCCACAAGCCTGCCGGACTCGCGCACGAAGTGTCCCCCGTACCTATTTCTGTAAAAACGGCAAAAAATCACGTTGTATATGAGCCCCCTTAAATATTTGTTTGATTAAAATTCAATTCAATTTAATTTAATACCTAAATATTCTGTGAATATTTCAAGCGTCTTCTGCCCGTTGCCGTTATCAATATCTAACAAAACCGGCCAAGTGCGTGTCGGGCCACGCACAGTGTTCCGTAGTTGCCCATCAAAATACTTATGCGAACTAACTAAACTGATTTGCTAAATTTAATTTTTAAAAAGAAGAATTTTCAAAATCGGTGCAGGAGTCTTTGAGAAATCGGGGAAAACACATAAAAAAAAGATTACGACGAATTTAGAACCTCCTCCTTTTTTGAAGTTAGTTAAAAATAGTTGACGATAAAAACGTACCTATCCCCAAAAAACATACCGTAAAAACATAGCTATTAAAGCTGTAAAAATAAAGTTGACAAACTTACATTTGCAGTTGAAGAACATGTTCTCCGATACATTTTGTTTAAGAAAATATGTTATCCAAGTACATTTTATAAGTTGGTCGACTACCTACTCGTAAAGTTGTAAAGCCTACTTAGTCATGATAATTTTCTTTTAAACTTCGTTATATATACTACTATTGTGAATTTTTTCACACCCCCAAACATAACCGTTTAGCTGGTAGAGGCCGGGGGGGGGGACACTTGAGTCGAGCAAAATTTAGCACTTTAAAGCTTAATATTTCACAAACGATTTTTTTTATCAAAAAATTGTTAATGGAAACTATCAATATTTTTTAAAGACCTATTTAATGATACCCCACAATAAGGGGTACGCCAGAAAAAAATAAAACATCCCCACTTTACGTGTACAGGAGGCACCCTAAAAAAAATATTTTTCACACCACTTGCTCATAAATGTCACATTATAAGTCATGCAAACCGGCCGTAAAGCAAGTCATTGTTCCCCACACTCAAACCGGGGAATAATATTGTACTGAATTTCATTATTCCCATGGGAAAAATGTGATTTGAATTTGGAACCTCAAACAAAACATAGTATGAAAACTTTGAACGAAGGAATTGAAGCAGCGAAGGCTGCCCCCACTGCAACAGCTGATCGCTTGCTGAGGTGGGCACCACAGCATGCTCACGTTCGAAGGTTGTCGTACCACATCAAAGTTCAAAATTCGAATTTATTTCCTCGCAGTTGGTGTGAAAAGCAGAGTACTCACCTCAGGAATAAAGCTGCCTTTGTCTTGGGCTAACTTAAATCCCTCGCTGCACTAAGGATTCTTATCTTAATTCCCTCGTTTCACTCGGGAATTAACACTTGAACCTCCTCGCTGCGCTCCGGAGGTTCACCCCCAGAATCCTTAGTGTCGCTTCGGGATTTAATACGCCCGTAACGTAAGGCACTGCTTTATTCCCTTGGTGCGTAATCTACTATTACGAGATTTTATTTTACCACTTTTTCGGCACAACAAATTTGTATATTTACACCAAATTACAGCTCTCTAGTACTGTGCGTCTCTGAACTAAACTGCGGACAGACGGACGGACGGACATGGCGAAACTATAAGGGTTCCTTGTTGACTTCGGAACCCTAAAAACGAGCAAAAAACTCTTCCTTGTATGGGAGCCCCCTATATATTTATTTAAATCTGTTTTTAGTATAAATTACAAATATTCAACTGTCTAACTAACACGGTTCATGAGAAACAGCGTGGTGATACACGGACGTTTTACTCTTTGGGTAGGTATGGAACCCTAAAAAAGCGATGAACTTGCACTACAGGTGAAGTTCACGATGGGAATCAAAAGAATTGATTAAGTTGCTATCGGAATGTTAGGGCATGTAGGACGATCTAATAAACTGACGAGAAGAGAAAATAAAGATGTTTAGTATTATTAATTGACAAGGGAACACCCGAAATATTTTATTCCGAATTTCGATATTCCGATTTTCAAAACTCCGAATATCATAATACCTAAAAATTACAATATCTATTATTAAGAATCTCGAAATTTATTTGACCGAAAGTCGTATGTCCGATTTCTTCTTTTTCCGATTTTCACATATTCGAAAAATGTAATGCTCGATGAGTTCTCATTCCGAAAAACGAAATTCCGAATATCAATATTCCGAATAAACTGATTTTTTCGGAATGTTGAAAATCGGAATTTCGTTTCTCATTCCACAAAGTCAGTGACAGAAACGAATTGGTGCAAAACCGGCTCCACGTAATTTTGTCTACCGTATTCCCAGAGTGTTATTTAAACCCGTGTAGGCACGGAGTGGCGAGGCGTATCCTCTTAACTTTCACTGTTTGCCTTCAGGATTTTTATTGTTATTAGGAGAACTTAAAATTCAAGAGCGAGCGAAGCGAGCTCTGGACTTAGGGCACCCCGACTCGGACAGGTTAGGTTCGAAGGGGATGGCGGGGTCTGAAAGACCCCGCCATCCCCTTCGTGTTAGGTTACTTTAAACCTTGCTCACTGAAATAGGAGCCCCGCGAAGCGGGGCTCCGTCGACTACCACCTACCACCTACCACCTACCTTGGTAGGTGGTAGTCAACAAATCGACCAAGGATGTAAGAGCGAGCGAAGCGAGCTCGGGACTGGGGACACCCCGACACGGACAGGTTAGGTTAGAAGGGGATGGCGGGGTCTGAAAGACCCCGCCATCCCCTTCGTGTTAGGTTACTTTAAACCTTGCTCACAGAAATAGGAGCCCCGCGAAGCGGGGCTCCGTCGACCTGCCAGGTGACCGGATGCAATAGCGAGCAAAATGTGTCTTGAGGATCCCCGACTCGGACTTTTCGAGCTGACGGACCCGAATCGGAATTCCAATAATCGGAATTTTAATATTCGGTATTCGTGTTTTTGATGTTTCGGAAAATATGTTAAGTCGGAATTTTTGATATTCGGTCTATTGAAATTCGGTATTTTGAAAATAGTAATTATAAACGTTAGGAATTTTGAAATTTCGGAATTATTAAAATAGGAATATTGATCCATCGGAGTTGTTATATTAGGAATTTTGAACCATTCGGAATTATGAAAATCGGTATTTTGAAATTCGTATTTATGAATTTCGGAATAAAGTTTTTCGTATTATCGTAGTGTACCCAATTGACAAACTTGCTTGTATGATATGCTTAAACGTAGACGCGGGAAAGGAGAGGTATTCCCGTTTGAGCAACTACACACATCAAAAGTGTCTAGGGATCAACATATATTTTTGCAATAACTTTTCTCCTGATTGATATTAATTAAAATGTTCTTTAAGGATTCATCAAATAAAGTGTTATCGTTTGTCACAGTAACGATAAACCAAGTCACCTTTGCATTCATAAAGAAATTTGCCATTTTCCTAATAAAGGGATTTTTGACATTTGAACCACTAACATTAAAGTTCGAAAAAAAGACTGAAATAACAGTTTTCTTTAAAATTTTATTGGGTAACTTAAACAATTAATAATCCGTGTTTCTACCGCGAACACTAACAACACAAGAACATCGGTTTGGCATACTCAAAATGAGTTCATCCAAATCACGCTGTGGAATGGCCGCCCATGTTCGTTGCAACAACAAAAAAAGGTCTTCTTGCGACTGGATACCCTCCATATTCGGCAGAGCTCTTCTCTGTAGCATATCCCATGCATGCTCAATCGGGTTCAAGTCTGGCGACTGAGCAGGCCAGGGCAGGACATTGATGTTAGCTGCGGCGAGAGTCTGTCTTACAACTCTTGCGGTGTGCGGTCGTGCATTATCATGCATTAACTGAAATAAGGGACCGATTTGCACTTGTAGAGGAACGATGACGTCTGATACAATCGTCTCAGCATAAATTTGAGCGTTGAGGTTGCCTCTGATCCAAATCAACTCAGTTCTTCCGCCGATCCAAATACCCGCCCATACCATGATGGTTCCACCACTATAAGGATGGACTTCCTGGCAGGATTTTAATCGCTGTTGGCGTCCAGGGGTTCTCCAGTGTCGTATACGTCTTGTATCCGGTCTCATACCAAAACGAGACTCATCAGAAAAGCACACGAAACGCCATTGTTCTTCTGCCCAATTTCTGTGTTCAAGAGCCCATTGATATCGAATCCTACGATTGTGCATTGCTTTAGAAGTAATATTATCAGATTTTATGGAAAAAAATGCAGACATTGATATACTATGTTTTAGTGAAACTTTTGTTAAGAAAGGAATGGAAGCTAATATTAAGCTGAACAATTATGAACTGGCTGCGTTTTTTAGTCGAGACAAATGTAGAGGGGGTAGTTGTATTTTGACTAGTAAATTGATTAAAACCAAAGCACTAAGTATTCCTACACGTCTAGCAACTGAATTATATTTTGAATGCTGTGGCGTAGAGATTATTGGTCTGAGCCTGATAGTTGTAAACATATACAGAATACCTGATCAGAGAAAGGCACAATTAGGTATATTTCTTCATAAGCTTGACAATCTGCTAAACTACTTGACAGATCAATATAGAAGAAAGAAAATTGTAATTTGTGGTGACTGGAATATTGACATATTAAAACCTAACTCTGCAACAAGGGATCTCTTAAGCTTACTTCATAATTATAATTTCGAAGCACATATAAAAACACCGACTCGGGCGAATTCTTGCATTGACCAAATCGCCAGTAACATCAAAAATGTCCAGACAGATATTCATCACCTCGCCCTGTCTGACCATGAGACAGCGCAAACGGTGACAATAAAAATAAATAAACAACAAACAATATCTTGCTGGTCTGAATTAAAACGTGATTACAGTAAAGAAAACGTTGACAAATTTCGCGATTGTATATCCTCTCTGTCTTTTTCGGAAACATTCGATTCAGATAATTTGACAGAATCCTTTAACTTATTTTATGAATCTTTCAAATTATTTTATGACCTGTGCTTTCCGGTGATTAAGGTCAAGGTTAATAATAAACCAGTAACACAAAACTGGATAACAAAAGGCTTTAAAAAATCCAGTAAAACAAAAAGACAGCTTTATTTAAAATTTAAAACGTGTAATATAAATAAAAAACGTAATGAAAAAATCTACAAACATTATTCTCATATGTTTAAACGTTGTGCACAGAGAGCTCAGAAACTTATGAATACGAGACATATACAAAAACACAAAAACAAATGTAAAGCTACTTGGAATGCAATATCCTCTACAATAAATAATAATAACTTATATAAAAATGATATCGATGAAATAATCTTTAACAGTATAAAATATAATAATCCATCAGACATCTGCAATTTATTTAATGAGTATTTTATTAATTTGACTTCTAAGCAAACTTCTAATCCCAATGACATAAAACTTGATCAAAAAAATAAAAATCTTGATACTATTTTCCTAAATCCCGTAGATGCAAAAGAAGTGTATGAAATCATAATGTCCCTAAATAATAGCAAAACAAGTGGGTGTGATGACATCACCACACAGGTCGTGAAAGCTGTTGGTTGTTGGATATGTTATCCACTAGCGCACGTTATAAATTTATCTTTTTTGGAAGGTGTTTTTCCTGACCAACTAAAAATGTCAATTGTGAAACCACTTTTTAAAAAGGGAAATAAGTTAGACCCTAATAACTATCGGCCTATCACAATAGTACCCATCTTTTCGAAAATCTTTGAGAAGGCATTTCTAATTAGATTAAATAACTTTCTGGCTACACATAACGTATTATGCAAGGAGCAGTTTGGTTTCCGCAAAGGTAGTTCAACTGCTCTTGCATTATTTAACTTTACGAGACTTGTAACAGAAAGTATTAACAACGGAAATCCAGTAGTGGCTCTATTTTTGGATATGAGTAAGGCCTTTGATTTTGTTAACCATTCCAAATTATTACACAAATTAGAATTCTACGGCGTACGAGGCAAAGCGTATGAATGGATATCTAGCTACTTAGAAAATAGAAGGCAGTATACAGAGATTTCCAAAGTTGTAAAGAAAAGTGACAGAATATACTTTAAAGATAAGTTTAAATCAACAGCAATAATAAATAAATGTGGTGTTCCTCAGGGTACCATTCTTGGCCCTTCGTTGTTTTTGATTGATATTAATGATCTTCCAGAGGCCACCTTGCAGAAATGTATCCTTTTTGCAGATGATACGACAGTTATTATAAAATGCCAGGATAAATGCTTGTACAACTCAGTTACTGAAAGTACTCTGTCGGATATAATTGATTGGATGGCAAATAATGATTTGAAAATAAATGTGAACAAGACTAATTTAATTGAATTTTCCTCATATAATACAAAACAATTAGCTTTAGATATTAAGTATAAAGGTGAAAAGGTACAGCAAGTGGATGAAATAAAATTTTTAGGTCTTAATATAGATAAACATTTAAATTGGAAAAGCCATGTGGAACATATATGTCTGAAACTTGATAGGTTCGTTTTTGCATTGAAAAAACTTCGTCAAAACGTTTCTGTGGAAGCTGCTCTTTCGGCTTATCATGGTTACGTGTCATCTGTCTTAAGCTATGGACTTATCATGTGGGGTAACTCGACCGATAGCGACAGAGTATTCAAGCTCCAAAAACGTTGCATTCGGGTCATATACAAGGCATGGTTTTTAGATAGTTGTAAACCTCTATTTATAAAATCTAGGATTCTTCCACTGCCCTGTAAATATATACGAGACATCTGCGTGTTTACAAAACAGCATATACAGTATTTTAAGCTGCACTGTGAAGTTGTTCCAAGACAGAAAAGGGCTAAGTTTCGCAATCTGTTATATCAGCCATCTTGTCGTAAAGATATTTACAGGAAAAATGTATATAACATGTGTATTCTGATATATAATAAGGTGCCGAATGAAATAAAAATATTGAAGGGTAATTTGTTTAAAACAAAATTGACGGATTGGCTACAAAATAGATGTTTCTATAGCGTGAGTGAGTTTTTGGAACATGACAATGAATAAATAAATAAATGAATTAATTATTTAATACAATCATTATAATTTAATATTTTCTAATTTCAATTTTATTTACTTTTTTTGACATTTAACTTCATGGACATCTTATTTTATTGTTTCAATTTTGTTTTAATCATTCATTCTATTTTATTATTATTATTTAGTATTGTGTCTTTTAAATGTTTCCAATGTTTTATTATTGTAAGAATTTGCACGCCTGCTTGCAGGCAGAATACAATGACCTTTAGGACTTAATACCTTACCTTATAAACAAAATGTATTTCTTCAGCAAATAAACTTTTGATTTGATTTGATTTGATTTATAGGTGGTACCCGTAGCGGTCTTCGGGAATGAAGGTTCACTTCATGCAAGCGGTTTCTGACTGTTTGGTCGCTAATTAAGTTCCCTGAAGAGTGATGAAGCCTCACGGCTAACATCATGGCGGTTATTGTTGGAGCTCTTCGAGTTAAGATTTGAATGTATCGGTCTTGTCTCCGTGTGGTGCAGCGATACCGTCCTCCATGGCGCTCAGCCACGGTACCAGTGCTTCGGTAACGTGTCCAAAGTCGACTGATAACACTCTGACTTGTATTCAGAGCTAAAGCCACAGTACGTTGCCGGGAACCAGCTTCTATCATTCCCACGGCTCTGAGCATTTCTTCCCTGCTTAAATGACGTCGCCGCTCCATAATAACGTTGGTTTTAATCAGTAGTAGGGAAACAGTAGCACTAATAATGTCTTCAATGCGTTGTATGTTTTTATAGGGAAAATATTGACAGCTGATTTTCATCTTTTACTCGAATTTGATTTACAGTTCCTGATTCAAATTATGAAATGCACCAAAAAGGATCCATATAAATTTATAAAATCATATTACAAAGCCACATCTCAATCTCAAGAAATCCGCATAAAAATGCTTGATCCCTAGACACTTTTGATGTGTGTATTTCCAGAGCACAGGCTATGTTAAGAGCAACTTTTTAATCCCGATTGAGGGTCTATCATAATTTTGAAAAATTGCTCAGTATAATATAAGGATCGTGGCTTTCTGTAGTTTCTGCTTACCCCAGTGGAAAAAAGACGTGGGTTCATAATTATGTAGTGTGAGAAATGCTGAAATGAAAATAAAACATAAATTACGACTCTGAAAATAAAGATAGAACCTAATTTAGATAGGCAGCTAAAATAAGACCTTTTTTTAATAAATTGGAATAAATGTAAGGGAAGGTAAGCTAACCCGGGTGGCAGAACTGCCCCCAGGGTCGCGGAACTGTCCCCGGGGTTGCGGAACTGTCCCCGGAGTCGAAGAACTTCTAAACGGGTTAGTGTGAGTCTGGGACATAAGGGGCAATTTAATAAACACGGTGGATTTTTTTTGATCCCCTCCCCTGCAGCGCGCACGCGAACTTTAAGCTCCGTATCTTTTTGTTGTATTAAATCAAAGCGGCAGTATTTTACAGTGAAAAAAGGACTAAAGTTATCATAAGTGAGCCAGAAAACAGTACTAGTGTGGACAAAGTTTAACTCGTGTAGTGAAAGACAAAAACTTAATTTTTAAAACAGTGACTAAGCAAGTGTCTAAGTGGACGAAAACACTGCATCTAAAGTATGTATAAACAAGCAAAAATTGCAGAAAAAGTGTTTGTTTAAAATAGCAAAACGTTATTCCAAATCTGTTATTCAATGAATATTATGTAAATAAACTAAAACAGTATTCTTCTAAAGGAAAAAAAAAAACATGTGGCATGTGATTGTCAGTTAAGAACTGACCTTTGGACTCAACGAAAAAACGTCACACACATTAGAAAAGAATTGTATACGTCGTTCGCAAGTGGACTATTATTTCGCTTCATTAATTAAGTGCCAGCTGGTCTCGTGCGAAACACAACGACTGCGACACACTGTGGTGGTGGATCGAGCCCAGGTTCCTGCAGTTCTTTTTGTGATTATTTAAATTGTTAATTTGGGTTTATTCTATCAATATAATTATGAATACCAGCAGGGCTAGCATGCGCAAGTCGACAAAATTTTGTCGACACATTATCTCGTGCTGAGACGACTTATGTCTGTTTGTCGATGGGAGGGGCTAACATGCGCAACATTATCTCGTCCTGAGACGACATAATGTCTGTTTGTCGATGGGAGCTAACATGGTGACACTTATATGTCGTGTCGTTCTGACATAGAACTCATGTCGTTCTGTCAAACCTGTTTTTGTCGTCATGCGCGCTATATTTAGTCGAATTTTGACATTTTCCTATGACAAGTTTCTCGTCGATGGTTTTCGAAGACGAGAAATCGCGACAACAGTGACTAAAAACTGAAAACAGTGTTCTGTAAACTTTTAAGTATAATGGCGGTGCCGTACTACAATTATCATTTATCTGTGTATGAGGAGAGGGAAGCATGAAAAATACAGAGGAAGGTGATTCGCGACGTCTGCAACCCATTTGACCTAAGGGATAACGAGTTCCAGTCCCTTTGGCGAATTACAAAGCCTATGGCTATTTATGTTATAGATAAGCTCCAAGCCGATTACATTTACAGTTATTTACAGTTCAATTTGTAACTATCAATCTATCTCTTTCAATTAATAAGGGCACTATTATTGTACAGTACCTACGTACACACACGACAAGTAAACTTTCGTTCGTATTACGAATAATGTTTCGCAGCAATTTCAGAACTTTGTACTTTATGAATAGTCAACATTCAATCTTGATTTATGGTTGGCATAGTGTTTATTTTGTACATTACATTTAGGACATTTCATCGAGATAATTTAATGTTACATAGTATTATGATTACATAACTTAGAACTTTGAAAAATCCATTATTTACACGGTTTGTTTTGTAAATCAATTACAACATTCATCATCATCATCATCAGCCTATATTGTTCCCACTGCTGGGACACGAGCCTTCACTCTGTGAGAGGGAGTGGGCCATAGATATATTATAGAAGGAGATATGGCGTGGAGTTCAAAATGTATAGAAAACCGGTGAAGCCACAACTGCCCCACCATAAAGATAATATTACGCATGTAGTATATCAAAACAATACTACGAACAAGTGCACACACGCGCCGTCGAAAACTCTGTCATTTAAATATAAACCTTATTCTTTAAACCACAGCGTACTTTTTCCGTGTAATTTACTCACACTAAAACAATTATCATTGTGTGTCGTCGGGACACGGGGGCGGACTCGACAGTGTTTGACTAAATCGAAGAGTTCACGATAAATATATCGATAAATTATAAAGGTTTGGAAATAAAATTAATAAAAAACGATATGAAACCGTTTTTATTATCTTTATTGTATAGATTACTATTAATTTAGTCCATAGATTACTAAACTAAACATTAATTAATTTACTTAACCATCTTCGGTTTCGCATTTATTTAATACTCTGTAAAATAATAAAAAAATGTAAAAATCCATGAACCACATCGGCCTTCCAGCCTTATTACAAGATAAAAAATTCAAAAAAAAAAAAATAGCAATTAGCAGTCGACTTTCTTGTCGATAGACTTTGTCGGATTTCTAAGAGCACGTCACTAGCCAGCGGCCGTACCATGCGACATTACGGCTGATTGAGGTATCGTTATGTCAGTTTTACATTGCTTGTTCAGTCACTATGTGATGCAATGATGTGGTTGTAAAAGAGCAATGTATTTATTGCAAAAATAATACCGTCGGAGTAATGTAGGAAAACAAAAGTACAGTAGTACAAGTCAGATATATTTTACTGCTTGTTGTTTTTCGTGATTTTTAAGACAAATATTGTAAAATACTTGTAATTACATGTGAAACCCGATGCCATGACTTCTAAAATATTTGTTTTGGTTTCTATTTTTGCACAAAAGCACCGAACAAGACGGCATAATCGTTTTTTTCACGAATGCGGTTGACAACAGACTAACTCGCGGTGACGGCCATTTTTGTACGCTCAGAACCACATGGTAGCGGACACGTCCCCTTGCCACTTCTCCTGTTTTTAATATTTCTGTGGGCCCAGTGCGGATTGGTGGATGTCACATGTCTTCGAATTTTTGGTTCTAGGACATGCCGGTTTCCTCACGATGTTTTTCTTCACCGTTTTGAGAGCAGTGGTGATGAAATAAATTACACAAAGTAATGCGCCTGGCGGGGTTCGAACCCACGACCTACAACTCGTTAGTCGGGACCGATACCACTGGGCCACCACTGCTCTGGGCCATCATTGAATAGGTGATAATAAACTAAATTATGCATCTCCACCATCTGTAACGGGATTTTGATCTAATACTTACAATTTCTTTGATGCCAAAGCCATCTAACAATTATTTCAAATTCGAAAATATTTAGCACGAGCGAACCACAGGGGGTGCGTTTAAATCTTCCGTCGATGTTTCGCCGGAAAAAAATTAAACTAGCGAGGATTCGCTGAATTGAGTCATAAGTTTATGTCAATGTTAGTTGTCAAATTCAATTGACAGCTCAGTTTATTGAACAAATAATCATTTTGCCGGTTTAATATAAATCCATAATCCACAAATAATATTCACTCTCTAAAATAAAAATAATATTCGTTTTTACGGCGCGAATCGAGCAAAACAACAAAACTTAATGTCAATCTGACAGCAGGATAAAATTTTGCGAGGTAACTTAACTAATACGGTTTGTTTTCATGAAATGGTAACATCGGTTATCTCGCGTCGTGAAGGCGAAGTCACGACGAGATATCTTCTCGAGCGTGGCGTGGTGCGCATGTTATGAAAAGTGACAAACGAATCGAGAACGACAAAATAAGAGATAATGTCGCCTTGCGCATGCTAGCCCTGCAGAATGGAACAGCAGCGAACACCTCCAAACTTTGTCGAATTAAATAAGTCGCAATCATATTCGGATTCGGCATTGAATCTTCCAACCGACAGTGTTGAAGAAGGGGTAAATGTTACGAGAGGATTCAAACGAAGACACGATCACGAACACTCCGAATGTCTCGAAAACTTTACAGCACAAATAAAGTTAATATTTACCTCATTTCAAGATCAACAGAACCAGAAGTTTGATCTTTTGAATCAGTCAGTACACATGATCAAAGAATTGCACTCTGAACTAAAGCGGTCAGTTGAATTTGTGACTGCTAAATACGACGAATCACTATCAAAAATTGAGCAACTCCAACAAGAAAACAAAACCTCAAAAAAACAAATTTCTATCTTGGAACAAAAATTAGAATATTATGAAAAGGCTTCTAAAGCGACGACTCTCGAGATACGAAATATTCCTAAAACGGAACCGGAAACTAAGCAACAACTTATGGGAATGGTTATGGAACTTGGAGCGGCAATTCAACTAAATTTAAATGTAAACACATCGGAAATACGTAACATAATATATAGAACAAAAGGTAAAACTGAGGCGGTTATTGTGGACTTTACAACTGTTGCTAGAAAGTCTGATATCCTTGGTGCGGTGATCAAATACAATAAATCACAAAAATTAAAAAAAGGGCTGCCGTTAAACACTAATGATATTAAGATTAAAGGAGTTCCCCAAAATATTTATGTATCTGATTTTCTGACAGTAAAGACGCAACACCTGTTCTACTTGTCCAGACAACTTACTAAAAGACAAGGTTTTCATGGATGCTGGATTTCTTTTGGAAAAATTTATATACGGAGGAGCGAAGGTGACTCACCCATTCACATTAAAAATTCAGAGGATTTAGATAAGATTATATGACTATTCATGTTTTCAGATAGACTGTTTGCTATTGTTTTTGGTTTTTGTATGAGAAAATATATCAGTACACTGCACACAACACACTACACCTACTTTTTCCTATTCTTAATATTTAAAACCAATTACACACATTTAAACAAACAACACACACAATCACACAAAAAATTCTTACAAAAAATCATGTTTTGGTTACCTGTACATGAATTAATATTACAAAACGGCAGGTGCAATGTCTACACAGCGATCTGGTTGAATCTTTGTCTAGGTTTGCCATATTCGTGCACTATTTTTAAGCTCTGTAAAACCTACACTCTAATTATAATATTATTCAATAGGGATAGTAATTTTAGACTTTCTATGAGTTTCTCAAATAATCCTACGTGTTTTATAAATTACAACATTAAACTTTATATTATGTCCTTCTCAAAGTGTCTAACGAGTTTTATAAATTACAACATTCGCTGCGGTAAATGATTTATTAAAAAACTTGGATCAATTTAATGCTTCTGTCTCTTTAAGTTGTATGCCAGAACACTGTTCCAAATACATACCAACAGCTAGCAACTTTATCAAAATTTTACAGCAAAATATAAGAAGTATCAATTGTAATTTCAATGAACTTTCAATTCTTTTGTCTAGATTGAGCTTCAAATGCGACGTAATAGTGTTGTCGGAGTGCTGGCTCCGACAGGTAGCTAATCTTCCTGTTATGGACGGATATAATTCCTATAAAACGAGCCGAACCTTAAATCAAAATGATGGAGTGGTAGTCATGGTCCGTAATGAACATTTTTACACCATAGAAGAGCCACTTCTTTGTGAATGCAACTGTTTGTTAATAAAATTTGGGTCTAATACAGTTATTGTTGCAATCTACAGGTCACCATCTTTTAGAAATCTGGACTCCTTTCTGCAATCTTTCCACAGCATTCTTGAGCAGTTACAATCATTTCAAAACATTATAATTGTGGGTGACATTAATATAAATATATTAAATGCGGATTCGAATGCCTCGTCATATCTAGATATAGCCTCATTTCACGGTCTACTTCCGGCACATTACCTACCTACTAGAGGAAATAGCTGCCTGGATCATGTTTTGGTTAAGAGCAAATTACAGTCCTATACGTTTAATCTTAACACTTCAATTACTGATCATGACGCTATTCTTTTTTGTCTTAAACATGGGGGATCAAAAAAACCCATACATAGTAGAGAAGTCAGAAAGCTGGACTGGACTGGGATTCTCACTGACTGCTCAAAATTAGATTTTAGTCAAGTCTATACTGAAAATGACATAAACCTGGCAACTGATAAATTCACAGAAATATTATCGAATTTAACTTCACAACATATGTCGCTCATTAGGATGCCACGAAATAAAACTATTTTAAAACCATGGATTACGCCAGGGCTACTGAAATGCATCAAAAATAGGGACAGTATGCATATTAAAACTAAAAAAGAACCACATAATGAAATACTGAGTATAACATATAAACGCTATAGAAACTATTGCAACACTCTTCTTAAAAGACTTAAACGACAACATGAAGAAAACCAATTGAATATGGCTAAAGATAACTCCAAATTGCTATGGGACGCTATCAAATCTATAACAAATTCTAATAAACGTCATGAATTTCCTGATGAACTATTACACACAGATCAAAGCCCTCAATCATCTATAAACAATATTAATACCTTTTTTTCTACAATTGGTAAGACTTTGGCTCAACGCATACCCTCGAATGCTCCACCTCTCAATAACACCTCCGTACTCAAAGACACCTCCCCTAGCAACTCACTGGTACTACTCAAAGTGGACACTAAAGAAGTTAAAACTGTAATCCTGAATTTAAAGAGAGAATGCTCACCTGGTTGGGACACAATCTCAGCTCAGCTACTACAACATGTTGCGGATCTGGTAGCTCCTGTTATCACTTATCTCATAAATCGTTGCTTTGAAACAGGTGTATTTCCTAATGCACTAAAAAAATCAATCGTAATTCCCATATATAAGGCTGGGGATACAGGCTGTGTCAACAACTATAGGCCAATCTCTATCCTGTCGTCACTATCAAAAGTTTTCGAGCGTATCATTAATCATAGGCTAATAAATTTCTTAGAATCAAATAAAATCCTCGCTGAAACACAATACGGTTTTCGTGCCCGCAAGTCTACGGATGAGGCCGTTCACCATTTCACTGACTTCGTGGTAAGAAACATGGACAATAACAAAAAATGCTTAACAATCTTTCTCGATCTTGCCAAAGCTTTTGACACAGTCTCTATCCCCATCCTTATTAGTAAACTAGCTAATATGGGAATACGGGGTAATGAATTGAAATTAATATCTAATTATTTATCAGATCGCTCACAGCGCGTGAAAATCGGTAACCATTTGAGTGATGAACTTCCTATCGAGTATGGTGTACCTCAGGGTAGTATTCTTGGCCCTACTTTGTTTCTATGTTACATAAATGAGCTATGTCAACTTAAACTTAAAAATTGCAAAATAATATCCTACGCAGACGACACAACTCTTACTTTCGTTGGTGATTCTTGGGAGGAGGTCTATTCCCTGGCTCAATTAGGTCTAAACACGGTTTGCCATTGGCTCGCCGCAAACTCGCTCACACTTAATGCTGATAAAACCAAATATATTCCTTTTTCAATCAGGAGCGTCAAAAACTTCTTTCAAAATAAACCCCACCTATTTGTGCATAGGTGTTCTTTTCCTCCTATGAATCAATGCAACTGCTCCATTATACAGCCGACACAAAGCATTCGCTATCTGGGTGTTACCATTGATGGGAGATTATCTTTCGATGAACACATTCAGAACTTGTGTAAAAGAGTGCGGAAACTTACTTATATTTTTAAACAGCTTAGACAGGTTGCAAATGGTAAAACACTAAAAATGGTATATTTCGCACTTGTTCAGTCAATACTTACATATTGTGTAACAACTTGGGGAGGGGCCGGTAAAACGAAAATGTTGGAAATAGAAAGAGCTCAAAGACTGATTCTGAAAGTGGGCCTTTCAAAACCACGACTCTTCTCCACTGCCGCATTATATCAGGAAGCTGAGGTATTGACAGTACGTCAATTATACATCCTTTTCACTATTATGAAACAACATTCAGATTCACCCGCTTTTGATCTTTCAAAATTAACAACGAGAAGGCAGTATGCAATTTGCAGTACCATAAAATTGAAATCAGGTTTTGGCCAAAAATTTTATATTTCCCGAGGACCTGAGCTCTACAATAAATTAAATAAAGAAATAGGTATTTTTAATTACAATAAATCTAAATGTAAACGGGTATTAACAAGCTGGCTACTAAAATTGAACTACACTAAAACAGAAGAGTTACTAGTCATAAAAAATAAAAACTAATTAAAAATAAAAAGAAGTATCCTTCATCTAGTTAGATATCTCACAGAACACAAACACACATACACGCACACAGCCATACTGACAAATACACCAAACGCACACACATATACAGACTAACACATTAAACACACCTACATACCACACGCACCGTATTATCTACATTTTGCCTCCACCACACTTCACACAAAAAGGTTTTATTATTATTATTTTTTTCTTTTTTTGGTTTCGATCTTTCCATCAAATACTTTTAATGTTTGTTCTTTCCATCAAATAATTAATTTTGTTTAATACACAAAAATAACTTCATATTTGTTAGATATACATTTTGCACAAAATGTTTACAATGTCATTCCTGCCTGTAAGGGGGGTTCCTGGTGTCCTGAAATACAAGCCTTGGCTTAGTTTAGGCACCAGTCTCCCACAAATAATCATTTTTATTCAATTTAAATGTAAGTATTAGCTGATAAGTATTATTTGTGGAAGAAAATAAACATTATTATTATTATTATATTATTATTATTTCAGTCAGTACAAGTCTAACAGTCCCTTCCGCTTCACCCAGAGCGGGAGGACTCATTTGATAATTATAAATTTAAAAAGATAAACTTTATGACAGTTATAATAAATCTTTTTGAGTCTTGATACGTTGCTAATGAATAATTTGAATGCACTCATTATCCATTATGGATGTGTTTGTAATATTTAATTCAATTAATCTGTGCGACACAAAACGTGCTACTGTATACTTAATTAAGTTTGTATGTGACAGCGCGACCCAAATGTTTGTCACTATTACGTATAGACGTTGGGTGACAATAATAGGGTAAGTAATATTTTACAGCATCACATTAAACATAGGGTACGGTTAGCCGGTACAAAATCTGGACAGAAATCGAAAATGCTGAACAGCACTCAGCCTATGCTGACTAAATTATCGGCTGAAACCATGCTGAGTTCAGACGAGAGTAAAGCATTTTGACAGCTGTCTCAGCCTATGCCACTCAGCAATCGCCATTTTTCTTTTAGTGCTGCTCAGATATTGTATCGGCTAACCGTACCCATTATGTATTGAAAATTAATGGACATACAATACGTTTGACTGCTTTTTTTTAATCAATGAATATTGACAAGAAGTCCGATAAAAGATAGAGCGCTTCGAAATTCGGCAGTTGGGGCTTGTGACGTCATAACGTTAATTTTAAAGACGTTATGACGTACGTCACTTGTGTGCTGTGATTTTTAAAAGCGTTGTACCTTCATCTATTTAGTTAGATTTACGTAATAAAAGAAAAATACGGTTTAAGTACTAATATTTTTAATAACCTAACTTTCAGACTAATTACATTTTTTCAGTTAAATAGCCCATTGCTGGCTTATTATCAAGTGATTTCGAATTAATAGGATCCTATCTACATTATAATATTGACACCAATATCTGACCTTTATCTAATTGAAAACATGTAATATATATCCAAGTGGACCTAAGCTGTGACCTAAGTGTGTGGTATCAGACTGTGTTCGTCTTGCGAACGGCTCCGGAAAACGCGTGCCATTACAAAATTCACTTCGATAACTTGTGACATAAATTCAGTATCGCCTTGCTCACAGTTCATAGAACTGCTAGATGGATAAGGCCACGGTCGTGTGTCAGGCGACAGCGATACGGAAGTGGAGAAGCGGAATTATGATGTGGCCGGCGAAAGTTACTGGTGAAAACTTCAGATAAAAATAATTAATAAGGATTTGTCAAAATGGAATATAACTAATAATATAACTAATATTATTATTATTATTTGATGAAATAACCAAGCTAAAAAAAAAGATAAGTCAAAAAAGGGATTAAAGACAAACTGGAAAAATAAGAGTTGAAATGTAATTCGGCGTAGGCAATGATATTATAATAAATTGGGCGTAGGTATTGGATTGTAATTTCTAACGTGATGGTGAACATGAATTTGGGGTTTTTTGGCTAATACTAATTTTTTAAGCTTTCTTTATTCTGAATGTTTTTCATATTTCGGGTCAAATGATGAAGAATTCTTCGCAGTAAGGCGTGATTCGATCACCCGCAGTGCCGTATTATCCATAAGGCACTTTAGGCCAGTGCCTATGGGCCCACTATGACCAGGGGCCCAGCACTCCCGATTAAAAAAGGGAAAAAAAGGGGATTGTGTGGTTTTACGAAACAACGGTAAAAGTGAATCTTTTTCCTTCACATTATAAGGTAAAAGCTCCCACTATTGACACTATAAGAGGGTGAATATCTGATTTTTTTTATTGTATTGAAATTAATCTAACATTTTTTTTAGTATAAGACACTTTTATTAATTTATTAACTTGTATAATTTAATTTTTATACTTAAATAATCGCTTATTAAATGACAAATATATTAATTTGAAATCAGCAACTCACAGAAATAACAAATTTCCAAATTGCGTTGTTGTGCGCGGCGACCTCCCTGACGGCGTCGGCGTAATATGTTAAGCCGACGACACACTCGTCCTGGCAGAGAGAGTCCGAGGATCCGTCAGTTGGGACTCGACGTGGCGCTTCACAACACAGAGGCCATGTGTTTTCATCGCCGTCTGAACGCGCCACGATCGGAGTCCCACATAACGGTGGGAGGGGTTCGCATCGGCGTCAGGGCGACGATGAAGTAGATAAGATAAGATAAGATAAGATTCCTTTATTTGTTTAAACATTGTAATACATACATTGCATGCAAGATATTATTATTATTATTATTTCAGTCCAGTCATGTTTATGCCGTAATTATCAGCGTACAAATATTTTATGAACATAATGAATTTCATAGTACAATAATCAAAATAATACCAATTATCTATCTACAATAGTCAAATGATTAATACGTTAATTTCAAAATTGGGAATATGCCAAAAAGCTACAATGTCAAAACCAGTATTTATAAGAATAATGTCAAAATTGCTAAATTGATGATTTAAAAGAAATAGTGTCAAAATTTACATGAATAATGTCAAAAATCTAGGAATTGGCTGTCACAAAAATTACAAAACATATAATTCCTCAAAAACTACTAAATATTAGTCAAAAACTCTTTCCGCTAGGAATTCAGCGACACTATAGTAGGCCTTTTGCAAAAGAAATCTTTGTAGGTGGCGTTTGAATGCATTATCACTCAGCTCCTTCCAACTTTTAGGTATTACGTTATATATTGTAGGTGCCATGCAGATGATACTTTTGCCGGATACACGCGAAGAGTTGTCATATTCCTAGACCGCCGGGACCTAGGTACCTGGGATTCGTCCTCGACAGCCGGTGGAACTTCAAGAGCACTTCCTGCGTTTGGCCCCAAAGCTGAACCGGGCAGTAGCCGCCCTCAGGCGACTCCTGCCCAATCTCAGCGGGCCAAACGCCTCCTGCCGGAGGCTGTACGCCGGTGTCGTGCGGTCCATGGCCCTCTACGAGGCCCCAGTGCGGGCCCTGAGCATTCGGACGCGACCAGCAAAGCTGGTCGCATGCCAGAGGGTCATGGCTATTCGGATGATCCGAGGATACCGCACGATCGCCGGTGAATCAGCCAACCTCCTTGCCGGATTACTGCCCTGGGATCTGGAGGCCACTGCCCTCCAGCGCGTCTATGAGTGGTGCGTGGAGGCGCAGCGCCGGGGAGAATTCCCGCTGCCCCAACAAGTCGAGACGCGGCGGGAAGAGGTCCGGCGCGATCTCAGGGCAGTATGGAGGGAACGACTATCGCAAACCAACCGAGGTTCGGGCACGCCGCAATCGCGGCGGTAAGACCCTTATTTGAGGAGTGGTTGGGTAGGCGTCACGGCGTCCTGACCTACCGCATGACGCAGGTCCTCACAGGACACGGAAGTTTCGGGAGGTACCTGTGTCGGATAGGGAGGGAAGAAATGCCTGGGTGTCACCACTGCGAAGATCGCCCGGAGGACACTGTGGAGCATATGGTGCAGGACTGCCCCGCTTGGGCAGAGCACCGCCGTGTCCTCACGACACCTCTCGCGCCCGGTTTTGGTCGAGGCCATGCTGCGGGCCGAGACGGAGTGGGAAGAGGTCGCCTCCCTTTGCGAAGCAGTTATGCTCGCGAAGGAGGAGCCGAGCTGCGTGAGGGAGAGGATTGTGTCCTCCCTCCGCCCCAGCCGCAGTGGTAGACGGCCACGGCGACGGACGTCGCAAGACGATCTCCGGCCACCGTAGGCGCGGGCATGCGGGCGGCGAGTAATGGGCAACTCGCCGCCCGCCCGACCATGGACCATGCCCGGGTCGACGGCGCGTTGTGTTCCACGCGCGCCTAAAAAAGTGTCATCAAGATGACGGGGCCCCCCTCTAGAGAGCCAAAGCCTGCCGGGGTCGCGGTACTTATAGCCGTACTTATTACCGTGACCCCGGAACGTAAAGGGCTAATGAAGGATACCGTGGATTCTGAGACTGACAGTCCCTCCCGCCCTGCCCTAGGCGAGGGAGGACTCATTTGATGATTTTACCACGCTAAAAAAAAAATGCGTTGTTATGGTAACAAAAAGGGAGGGCCCGAAACGAGCTGTGCCTAGGGGAACCGAGATGGTTAATCCGGCCCTGATCACCCGTCTCACTTTTCTTGTCACATTTAGTTTTTAGAATTCAGTAATTTTTCCAACGACTATAGCTATACATGGTCTTTATTGGGAAAATCCTCCCGGATACCCTCCCCCTCCGACTGGGGCAAGCGGAGGGTTATGTCGGACCAATGGTCAGGCCTAACACAGACAATATCAGTCTGAAGTCTCAAATATTGAGGCAAACGATGTTTCCAGGAAGGTATTTTATGTAAAAGATTTTGCCTTAGAATATCAGTTTTCTCTAGTAATTGGATTTCAATTTGAATGGACGATATTAGAAGCTCAATTTATTAAATTACAATCGGGGGAGGCTTTTAAGGATTTCAGGCACGATTTCATCAATTTCTGCCTGTTACTATGGTAACCGTTTAAAATGTAAACGCCAAAAATATAAAAGAATCTTGAAACTAGTTCCTGGAAATACGCCTGCAGGAATAACGGACTATGGATGGTCACTACGGAACTCTCCATGAATGTTCACTGCTGAACAAAGACCTCCTCCTAAGATCGCCAGGCCATTTGCACCCAACGGTTGCCCGCGACTGCTACGTCATCAGTCCACCAAAGCCTGCCTATGCTACGACTTCGGATTGGTGGTCGCTACTCGACAACTTTTCTTCCCCATCGCCATCGGTTCTATGTGCGATGTGGCCTGCACGTTGCCTCTTCAACTTCATAAAAGCTATGTCGTTAACTCTAGTTTTTTCAAATATCCTCGTTTCGGATTTTATCACGAAAAGATACTTCGAGCATAGCTCTTTCCATTGCTCATCGAAATCTAAAAGGCCAGTAGTCAAAGACCATGTTACAGAGACATTATTACACGTATGTACGTGTATGTGTGCAACAAACACTGGTTAGACCGTTGTCATCGGCGATTTCAGCACTAATGCAGCAGCTAATCTAGTGAGGTTCAAGAAGATAAACTGTCTACGGTGCGGTAATCATTCTTCAATATTCCGCTCCAGAACCGCTTCCGAATGCACTGTGACCTCTTCTCACGGTACCCACGAGTTTATTTACTCCACAAAACAATATGAACGTGAGTCAATCTGGAAAGTCATTACGTTATCACTCAAAGATGCGTGTCGGGGAGAAATGGATGCGTTTTGTAGCATCGGGGACACGACTACCCGGTTCTTATCACTGACTGCCAAGCTTCGTCCGCATGCTACAATCAATATACATTTTTGAACTTAGACACGTAAATATGTACCTCTTTGTCATTGTGGAGTGTAGATTTGTTTGCTTTGTCCTCCTGTGAGTCTCAATGAGATGGTTATTTTCGTCTCCTCATTGATTGTTTCCAGCCATGCGGTTCCTAATATGCTACAGTGTAATGCAACTGTCTATTACCACGATGACGTCAAAACTCATAGGCAGGTTTTTGAACCTCCCAAAATAAGCAAATTGACGTACTTATTATATGAGCTGTCAAAACGTGATTCTCCCTTGTTTTGTTTGGCAAAAGCAAATTGTGACGTCACTATAAATTAGTAAACTTAATAATAAATTATCTTACCATTAATTTATGAGCCAGATAAATACTAATATAACAGTTTTTTTTGAAAGTTGATAGTTTTTGCAGGTCTAAAATAAAGTGTGTTATAAATTGTGGAATTTTGTAATTATTGGTTAGCAGAATCAAATAACCAATGTTGTAACATATGTATAGTAGATGTAACATATAGTAGATAATAATAGAAATCAAATATCGAAAATTATGGAGACGCGTCATAGTACGCTACCGTGAGTATTTACCGCCTGTTGATAATACGAGCATTGTAGTCTTGTAACGATATTTTCCGGTCGCCATTGACACATTTTCTACTTCAGTGAAATACTTTCAAAACGTTTCACATAGCTATTTTGGTAAAAGATATTCTGTATTCTGTAAATCAATTTCAAGTTACTTTACTCAATGCGGAAAATTCGGTATCTAAACCATCGCCTGCCATACGAGCACGTCCAATCGTTATGCGTACTAAGTGTGTAATTACAACTATTCCTCTTACGAACTAGCGGACCAGACGCGACTACAATAGAAACTGCATTGATAAGGCCTAACATATTACTCGCTATTTATATCGAGTTGAATTTATGGCGGCAGTGTCGAGGAACTGGCAAGGCTTGCCTGGAGGCGAAATGTTGCAGACTTGCAGCAAATTACCATAGGGTGGTGAGACGCCGAGATTCTTTACTGAATATAATCGTAAGTTCAGTAATCGTGTGCTTCGATCTGCGGACACGGCGCTGTCGTCGCGGATTCGATTTATGGTCCCTTCGGCACAACGCCAGCCGTTGTGTGGTTCCGGCTCTTTAGTCGGGCCGGCTGCCCTGGCAGGGCTATCTCCACGCGATATCGCGGGCCTCCGCTAACGAACTCGTTCACTGCCTATAAAATCTTATTGACACCTCTATTGCTGCACATCTAGATTCAATTGTTGTTCCCACTACGCAGTATAGCAGGACTTGATGTCTCTGAGTGACAGTTATCAGTTTGTTGGCTACACTCAAGTAATTAGGTCCTGTCATTGTTCCGTGTTGTTGAACTGTGATGTGACATGTTTCCTTTTGTTTTAGTACTGATACTTACTTTAGTGTTTATGTTTAGGTGACCTCTACGGGCGCGGTAAGTAAATCATACTCTGACAATAGTCAAGAGTCAAGTCTACATCCAAATAATTTACTCCATCTATTACAGATATAAGGTGAATAAATAAGTACGGTGAGCAAACTGATTTGATAATTGCCGAGAATGATCGGATACAGAAGGAATGTATTCTAGAAAAAAAGACTCCTCAAAAATAACTCGGGTAATAGATTCTTTCAGAGAGATAAATATTTATAAAACCAAAAACAAAGGGGTTTGAAGGTTTTGGCCCTATCGGTCGCCCACCATATTAATTTTACATGATATATTTATGTCGTCATAAGTAATTCAATATGTAAGTAACCTGTTGGGAGAAAAAAACAAAAAAGATGTTTCTCCGAGGTTCAGTTCTTGACCTATATTTCGGCGAATAACTCTGAAACCTGACGCTTTAGGACATTATGTTCATTTAATTTTTTGATTGTCTAAATGTCCTCTATCTAAAAAGATAACTTTGGTTGTACAGCGCGATTCTGAATCCAAATGGCAGGCGATCGATAGGGCAACCTCCATACTAAAATCTTCTACTTATCTCCTTTAAAGATTTGACAGCCAAATTATCATCAAAAATATCAATAGCCAGTAAGTGCCAGCCCTGAAGTAAGACTCGCAAATTAGTAGAGAAGATTGAATACATGAGGTGTCGGGTTACAGCGGGTGAGGGCCGTGGCCCAGCCTCCGACGGCTAGCCATAAGAAGCTTTATACTATCTCCTCGACAATGTAGCGTATTATTAACTATCCAACAGCGTTCATTTATCGATTAACTGTTACAATCTCTAAGATGTATCTCATTTCTAACTCGACGTTGCTATTTATATCCTGTTTGACTTATTTAGGTTCTAACTTTGAAATGTAAAGGATATTCACTGTTGATGTGGTCTGAGTGTCGGTCTATTTATTAGTTAAGCTGTTTAAGAAGCTTCTTGACCATTTTTGAATGACCATATTTTTATAGGAATTAGGGAAGTTCTGTGTGAAACAACGGCCCAGAGCGGTGGTAACGATTTAAACATGAATGTGAGTGGTGGGTTCTAACCCAGTCTGACGCATTACTTTATGAATTCCATCACGGCTGCTGTCAAAACCGTGAAAAAAACATAGTAAGGAAACATGATCTAAAAACCAAAAATTCGAACAACAATTTATGATATCTACCAGCCCGCATTGGATTCGCATGGCGCATTACAATCTACACCCTCTTACAGTGAGAAGGCCTGTTTCCCAGCTGTGGGAACATTATAGGCTGTAACAGTGAGTTATAAAGGAAGGGCTATGACACGGGAAGTACGTTGATATTGGTACCTAACATTGGGCTCAAAATTAAAAATGTGTGACTCCTTCACATTTTTAATTTTAATTTTTAAAGTCGGCAAAATAAAGTATTAACCCTAGTAAGATCAAACAGTATATTAGCTGCTTATTTAGTTTGACAGAACAGCTAATAAAGTAAGTCATGAATTTCAAAGCAGGAATAAACTAAACGCTTGTCCACTTTACAATAAATTGTTTTGCAACAATTCATCGGCTTTCATTATTTCAACCGACACTTGAAATGTAGCGCCATTTGTGGAATTGGATTTGTCTGATCATCCTAAGGAGATAGCGTAGATTTACAATGGGATAAAGATATACTGGATTGCAACTTGCCTATCAACAATCTTCGGGACTAGATCTCTGCTGAATAGTTTGTGCAGATGATAATAAGTTATGTACCTAACGAAAGTTATGATTCAGTAACGATAAAAAGAGATCACATCTGTAAATTCATACGCAAATGGAGGAGTATGAAATTTAGGTACTTAACACAGTTTAAGATAATTATAAGGTGGTGTCATTATTTTTTATCGTGGTATAATCATCAAAATATGATTCCTCACACCGTCTCCCGGAACCCATTACGGGCGGGGTCTGTCAGACTTGTACTGACTTAAATCCACAGTAATCCTTCAATAGCCCTTTTACTTAGCTCGTCACGGTTACCTGATGGGACAGTCCCGCTACCACAGGAACAGAGAGGGATCATTATCGAAAGATCAATAACAACTTATTACTGTGACATTTCGAAGATTACAGGAATTATGTTGTGTAATTTCAGTAAAACTTATCTGTATTGCACATGATAGCTTTTTTTTTACCCGACTGCGCCAGGAGGGTTATGTTTTTCGAGGGTATGTATGTATGTAAATTTCTTTGTGTTGCTCTGCAGCCTAAACGGTTTGATGGATTTTAACTTGAGAGGTGTCGTTAGATTCGTCTTAAACGTGAGTGTCACTGGGTACATAAAACTGGCCAAGTGCAAGTCGAACTCGCGTGCAAAGGGTTCCGAACTAAAAATATTTTTTTAAAATCTCTCACATTCTGTCAAGTGGGGTATCAAATTAAAGGATTTTAAAAAACTTATATTTTTCAATTTAATTTGGACTGATAAATGCTAACAAAAACTAAAAATAGTAAAATAAAATAAATATTTAAAAAAAAAAAACAAAAAACTCGACTGCGTAAAAAAACTAAAAAGAAAGAAACAAGCCCAGTAGTTTAGTTCACTCATTCACACTCACAGTCGGGGCCCCTTGGGAAGATTTGATTGGTATAATTTGAATGGGCCCCGACTGTGAGTGTGAATGAGTGAATTCTAAGGGCTTGTTTCTTTCTTTTTAGTTTTTTTACGTATTTATTTTTTTACGTGGTAAAATCATCAATTGAATCCTCCCACCCAGGGCAGAGCGGGAGGGACTGTCAGACTCGTACTGACTAAAATCCACGGTGTCCTTCATAAGCCCTTTATGTTCCGGGGTCACAGTAATGAGATAGTCCCGCGACCCCGGCAGGCTTTGGCCCTCTAGAGGGGGGCCCCGTCATCATGCTGACAGTCTTTGAGGCGCGCGTGGACACAACGCGCCGTCGACCCGGGCATGGTCCATGGTCGGACAGCGAGTCGCCCATTACTCGCCGCCCGCATGCCCGCGCCTACGGTGACCGGAGATCGTCTGCTGACGTCCGACGCCGTGGGCGTCTACCATTGCGGCTGGGGTGGAGGGAGGACCGCGGCCCCCTCCCTAACGCGGTCCGCCTCCTCCTTCGCGTGCATGACTGCTTCGCAGAAGGAGGCCACCGCTTCCCACTCCGTCTCGCCCATGCCGGACACGCGGGACACGAGAGGTCCTCGCCTATCGCCACCCTTAGGACACGGCGCGGCGGTGCTCTGCCCAAGCGGGGCAGTCCTGCACCGTATGCTCCACTGTGTCCTCCGGGCGATCCTCGCAGTGGTGACACCCAGTGCACATGATAGCTTTATTTTTTTTTTAACTTCGCATTTATTTTAATTTGCAATTAATGTTTAATCTGTAAATACTGATGTTGATTATGATAATAATATGCAAAATTAAATCATTGAATATAACCAATTCATCTATCAAAATTGTATTACGTTTTCTGGTTATTTACTTTTAATCTCATTTTGATTGTATGCAAATTGCAAATTGAAACGTTTAAACCTTTCAGTAAATTAACTACGTACAATTGAATGCATAAACTTTGTGCCTAGATTTAATATAGTGCTAAGTTCTGATCTGAGAATATAAACAGCACAGGTGTTGCTTGCAAGATAACTGAATTTATTACAGTCTGAAGCATGTGTGTGTGGATAGTTAGCAACAAAACAAGTTAATCTTAACTTTGCATCAAAGCTTTCAACAGTTGCTGAGACCAATTAGCAATTAGGTAGGTATACAGAGATGTAAGCAAAATAAAGTGTGAATTGCAACTACCAATTCATTTCATCACTTGTTTTGTTGAAGAAGGGGACAAGTTAGTTCTCAGCATCTTTTTTTATCGTTTTAAAATCATTAAATGATTCCTCTCAACCAGTGTTGGACGGGAGGTACTGTCAGACTCGTACCTACTGACTAAAATCTGTGGTGATGCTTCAATAGCTCTTTACGTTCTAGGGTCACGGTTATCTTATAAGACAGTACCGCGACCCGTTATCAGCATCCTGGCTTCAGATACTGCGCTACTAAAAAAAAATCTAAAGGAAAACCTACTCTTTGCCCTACCTGACCTCAGGATCTATCAGAATAATGTGCAGTGAACACTAGAAAGACCAACGGTAATATCTAATCGTTTGTCATGAATTTGACAATCTGTTGCTGCAGTAATTATGCCGATGGCTCCAGCGCTGCGTGTTGCAAATATTTGTACCTACTTATACCTTATAGGTAGTTGTTTCGAGTCGGGCTGCTTATGTCCGTGGACACAACAATACATAGGAGAAATTCCTTCTGGGAGGGAGTTTATAAAAAGTCTTTAAAAGACCAATTATAACTGTAAATCCTTGCATACATGATTACGTGCTGTTTTTACTCTAGCATAAAGTTCAATCTTCCTGTCTCGCAATTACCGTTCCCGGTATTCTCATCTCCGCTCCCCATCGACATGTAAGCTTTATGGTAAATTAGCGAAAAATAATCGCAATGCCAATGTCTGCGCGTGCGATCGCCAGTCGGCCCTTTTTCAACACCGCTCGGCTGCATTCCCGCAAGCGGCCTCTCAGATGTACAGACTTGGATTATAATGGACTATGTATACTGTATGTTGATGATGTGTAATTTATAATGGAGCAGTAGCTCTGTGTTTATTGCTGCGTCTAACTGCATACTAACGGGGAAATAATGCAGTCTGGGAAGCGGACTCGGGAAGGCTAATGCAAAGCTTCGATCTAAGTAGGTAAGGATTGCCATGTTTGATCTAAATGTTTAAAAACTACCAAATAGGGGTACCTACTGTTTGGTAGTTTGTTCAACAGTTACAACGAAGTTTAACTCTTTTCAAGAGAGAGACTAGGTACAGCTGCAGTACACATAGAAGTATTTTTTGCAATGTCCATTATGTCCATCATCGTCATGGGTGCTGCTAGGTCTAAAAGAATATCTACTGTAAAGACGAGTAACTACTAGACCTCCCGGTACAGACGCCTAATCAACCCACCTAAATCTTACTTTCTTTAGATTTTCAACCTTATCATAACAGTGGAAGGTTATGTTCGATTGGTAAAATTTGAAAGATTGCGGTAGGCTGATCTGCTGGGGTCTGTACAACGTTCAGCACTTCCACCATAAACAATGAGGATTGGAGTAGGTTAAAAAAAAGGGTTCACCCGGGTTCACCAGTCCATAGCAACTAACTGGGTTGTGCTTCTACAAACCGTCAGATAGACAGTCGCTCCATGTAAAATACTGGTTTTCAGCTACATTCGGTTATTTATTTATTTTTTCATAATAATACAAACTTATAAATTAAGCCCCACAAAACCGTTGTACCTAATGGTTTGACTGTGGGATCGGTGAAGCTGATTATTGACTAACGGTAGCACTTTCACACAAATAATATCTTTTTAATTTATTTTTAATAGGTAAGTACTATTTTTATTATTTTCACTCCTTATTTCTGCCGGCAGACTATTCAATAGATAAGGTAACCGTTTTAGGGTCCTGTCACCAAAGTAATTAGATTGGAATTGAAAGCCGACCCCAAAATAATTGGGAAAAAAGTTAGGCAGATGATGATAAAATATTATAATTATGTATAGGCATAAGGTTAAAAAGACAGAGGCGCCAAAAATTACAAAAAAAAAACACAGATTTATTGTTATTTATTATGAATTCAGTTTTTAACGGGTTAAAGGCTGTCGTTTAATAATAAGCGCCGGTGCCCCTGATAATCTTTAGGCCAATGTCGTTACTCGTAACTTATAGGTTAACGTGACGCTACTGACACCCGTGTTGCTGTTGCTAACGTTTTATAATGTGTTACGATACCGAGAGTTTACTCTAGAGTCTGCGTAATATGGTAAACAATAGGCGCTTATAATAATATGCTATCTATCAAAATATTTATCAGCGGAATGACTGCTGTAGGTAAGTACGGTCAATGGCTGAAAGCGTTGATTATTTTGAGATTTCTGTAAATTGTTTGTAGTGGATCTTCTCCTGCTTAGTCTTTAAACTTTTACTATCTTTTGTTTATTCATCATCATCATCATCAGCCTATAATGTTCCCACTGCTGGGACACAGGCCTCCTCTCTTGTGAGAGGGAGTGGGCCATAATCCACCACGCGGCCCCAGTGCGGGTTGGCAGATGTCACATATTATGTCTTCGAATTTTTGGTTCTAGGACATGCCGGTTGTTTCCTCACGATGTTTTCCTTCACCGTTTTGAGCAGTGGTGATGAAACAAATTATTGGGTAATGCGCCAGGCGGGGTTCGAACCCACGACCTACAACTCGTAAGTCGGGACCGATACCACTGGGCCACTACTGCACTCTTTTGTTTATTAATTACTATTAATTCATATTATAATTCACTAAACATAGTAAGAAGAGCTAAACAAAGTAAGAAGAGCTATTATGTGGAAAGAAAAAACGTCTCAAGAAGACGTTAAGAATGGAATGAAAAAATTCGAACTTGTGAGTATATGACTGCGATACTTTGGGTGGTAAGAGCATCTGAGGCCTTACCACGAGCTCTTAACGCGATCCAGTTTAGGCTGTGGGAAAGAGACAAAGCTATACAAGTCGTCTAGCGCCATCTCTTTCCCACAGCCTAAACTGCATCGCGTTAAGAGCTCGTGGTTAGGTCTCTGCCCGAAGTAGAAAGTTGCAGGTACAAACCATGCTTGCTATCGAGTTCTATGCTTTCATTTATCTGATGCTTTTGGTAATTTTTCAATGCTCAGTTGTACCACAACATTGGACTGGATGAAGAAACCGAAGGACAGAGTTTTATGCCATAGCTCGGGAGCCTAGGTATGTGCACTTGTGCAGCAGTGAAGTATACGGTCTACGAGTTGTGAACTTGTGAAAATTATTGCAGTTGACTGTACCATTTCACAACGTTTCTTTTTTAAATAACGGTTTATAGATTTAAATCAGTAAGGATAAAACTTCAGGAGATCTCATAATATTTTATTTTATTAGTTTCCTTGAACATTGTTTTACTTTGAAGTGGCGGATTTTATTTGAACGAAATAAATATTGCAGTACAGACAAAAACTTGCAGGGATTTATTTTGTTCCTTATAATTCTTGAATTTATCATTTGCGAATGATAAATTCGAAAAGTCGGTATAAGAATACCTCGAGTAGGTACTTATTCGTCTCCTTTTGTTAACTAAGGTTTGGTCAAATTGGTAAAGACAAAATATAGACTTGCTGCGGACTTTTGGCTGATACTTTAGTACATTTATTAAAGTTCTATTCACATGTACCGCAACGACACAAAAACTGCAGCGACACGACAGCGACGCAATTTGAGTAGACGCATTACCTATAAGTATTTTATCTTGAAAACGCCTACTTTAATTCACACGAAACGCATCATGTCATCATTAGATACTTATACGTGGATGATATTGACCGCATCGCAATCACGACACACGGGATGTCGCAACGACATCGTTACATCGACGCAACGACTGATTCATCTGCATTGTAGTGAGGTGTTGTGCGGTAAACAAAACGAAACCATTTCGCAACTGCGAAAAGCAGCAGTGACTTTATTCATACGTATAACCGCAGATAAACCGCATTTTGTCGCAGCGATGTCGTTATGATGTCGTGAGTGTGAATTAACGTCAGAATTCGCTATCCGGAACCGCATTTTGTCAATTAGTTCTTATCGGTTCGACCAAGGGGTGCTATGACAGGAAACCTCCACGTGCGCCCGTGGACTGGAGTTCCCTCTCGGATACGTCCGGGGGGAAGACCAGTTTTTCGGGCCGGTGCACCCTGGGATGCGGGCAAAAACTCTTCCTTAGGCACTGTGTGCCTAAGGGGTCTCTTTGCCCGTAAAAAAAAAAAAAAAAAAATCGGTTCGACCAAACGTTTAGTACCTAGTTCTAAAAACATTCGCAAATATTTCTTTTCTTGTAACTGCCTTATCGTTGTCAATAATTACATATCATCAGGAGTCATATCTCTGACCTCTCAAAAAAAAGTTTATAAGTCATCGCGTCCGTTATCAATGGCGCACTGTATGAATATCATAAGCGTTATGATACACTACGCATCATGTGGCAAGGCTGCTGACCCGTCTCCACACCACATTAACAACACGAACATACTACGAACCAACCACGATGTGCGCAAAAAATACGCAAATCACAACTTATCTCAAATAGAACACAGTATTGTATGTTACGTGTCGGGAGGTCGACTAAATAGAACAGCATTTATATTTTTTGTTCCAAAAAACATTACTTGTTGAACGCATTCCGCGGCTCGATGAAGTTTATACATCTCTTTTCAAAGATTTATATTTTAAAATCGAATTCAAAGTGATTGAGAGCCAAATAAAGATTTAAAAGAGGTCGTAAAAGCGTGTCAACACACGAGTTAAATAACAGTTACAGAAACAAAACGTAAATCAGTAAATGAATCTGTTTTGATAAACGTAAATAACTGGCGTCTTTGGGTGTTAAAAAAGGCCAGTTGTTCAACAGAAGGGATCCTTCAATCACAACTTGAAGCATAGGATCGCTCTTTGAAGTGAGACAAAGCACTGTTTATTGGTATTGGTTGCGCCACCTCTACGGGATATCAGCTCAGCCGAAGAAGAATAGGTTAAAACCTAACATATGTTCGTCATCGGCAAGCTTCGCTGGAAATTCGTGGAAAACAGTAGTTTCTATTTTTCAATTCTGGAGCGCGAACATTTTTCGTCGACGGTTTATTGTTATCATGTAGCAGCCAGATGGTGTTGGCTAAGATTTCGTTTAGAGTACAATAAATACACGATTATATCCAAGCTCATCTTGTCTTCTAAGATAGGCAAAGTTCCAGGTATCCTTCTTAGACAGGATTTTAGATAGAATATTGCAGTAAGTAGGATCTAAAAGTTCCTTTCCATGGCACTATAATAAACTCAGATGATTTCTCACATGAAAATACAAGACTATAGACTACTCAGTATTGCTTCCACATCCGCAATCCTTGAGTATTATTTTTACTAATGAGTGTGGATTACCATGCAAGCCAAACTATCGTGAGCATATGCTCATATTACACAGCCCGTCTAGTCTTGTCTACGAATAGATCACCTTTGTTCCACTACCGCTAATCGTGGGAGGCGACTGGACTATTAGGTAACTTCCACCTGGTACTAATTATATCATACTGCGATCACTAACCTGTCTACCAAGTGGTCTGGTTAGTGCGTTACCATCCCAGGATCTGGATACTGTTATATCAGATAGTAAAGCTTTAATATGTATACTTACTTATTTAATGGTTTCGACGTCATCTCGATGTAGGTACCGTTATAAATACGATTCTTTTGTATAAAAATCTTTCAAAATTTATCAGCACTTAGGTCGAACAGTACCGCACATTTTTTGCAAAGTGCATTCTAAATTCCAAGCCAAGTAATTTATAACTTTGAGGAAAGAAATGGCGCTCTGTGAATCATGTTTTTTGAATTTGGACAATCCCAATCGTTAAAGATGAACGTTGACACATAAAATAAATGCTACCGACTAACTACATGACCTATGAATATAAATGATAAGAAGGAGAATACTGAGAAACGGAAAATAATATTTGTCAATTTAGTTGTGATTCATTCTTAATTTCCAGTGAAGAAGTGAAATGTTTAGATTGAGCAATGAAATTAAAAGTTATCAAAACAAGAGGCAAAAATGATTATCATTTCTCAAAATTATTTGTTTATGTGAATGAAATGAACACGGATGTGACCGGCTGGCGCTACAATACGGAGCCGTAATATCCTGTCTGATGCATAGAAATATTACAAGGGCAACAGTAGAGGGATACACTTAGAATTCGATAGATTACTACTACGAGAACTTGAACGCAAAGCCAGAATCATTTTTCACCATTCTTTTTATTATCTTTTACATAAACGAGTGTTTCTCGTGGCTGTAATAACACAAAATAAAAAAGGAAACACAAATAACTCAAACACAGACTAGTCCCAACCACCTTCACTATGAAATGTCTCCACCACTCGTGCATATTATTGTCTATACCCGCCCATAGGCCGGTGAACACCACCGTCTCTATGGTACACACTATAATCCAAAACACATGCCACACACGCACGTGCCGGAAACGTATCTTAAACTCCATTAGACAAAATAAGTATATGAATGCAAGGAAGATGTAGAATCCTCTCTTCACAGTGCTAGCTTGAGGTACGATGAGGAACAAAAGCATCACTTGGTAGTGCGAAAACAGAACAATAATCGCAACGAATGGAAAAAAGTTTATGAAACATGCTATTGAGAGAAGGCGAGACACGAAAAACATGTACCAGCCTAAGAAATGTATTAAGGCTGCTGTAGCGTCTTGAGGTTCTAGACCTCTCATGTAGGACCTCGGCACACGACGCGGAATATCCGGCTCATCTTGAACTACTTCATCACAATACTTTCTTCTCGGCGGTGCTGACAGCCAGGCAGGAATAGACTCTGCATTTTCAACCATCTTCTCCGCCCACACAGCTAAAGACATCGGCCTCGGTGCTAACATTACTGGCGGAGGGATAATCTCCACTTTTTCAACAGTAAATTCTGGATTCCGTCTTAACGGTGCCACTTTGTCTATTAAACTTATTGGTCTAATATATTCCTCATCACTGCTTAATTCTTCAGTTGCTTCTTTTGTATTTTCTGTTTTGGGAGGCAAGTAATCCGAGCTAGTATCTGAATCACTTAACATTTCGTTATTAAAGAAGCCAGAAGACATCATAGTATTTCTAGGAGAAAACTTTATGAAATCACTATTCGTGTTACGATAGTATTTTGTGCCGTCGTGATAATCTGAATTGAAGGAGTCCTTTTTTGTGACCGTTTCATAGATCGGTTCTTCGTTTGCTACATTGGTTTCACCACCATCTACATCATCATCATCTTCGTCATTTGTCAGTAGAGGATCAGTCTGCTTGCTCCACGGATATTTTCTTCCATTAAGCTTTTCTCTTTCGAATCTCCTGTACATTGTGGCTGTGCTAGCCATCCGGAGGGAAGAAGCGATTATGCTTACAGCTTGAACTGAAACTGATTAAAACAAGTGTTTTTAATTATTTTATTAACTTACGAATTTTGACTTAATAAATAGGACAAATGTAAAACAGTTAATACTTTTCACACTTAAACATGTTTAGATCGGCCGTCAATTCCGGTATAATTTTTTGTATAAAATAATACTGGAGATACCGTTATGAACCAAAAAATACATTTTTTACCTTTGTCAAAAGTCATATCAGAGTAGCGCGCCATCAAATCAAGGATATTGACGATGGCATGTGGAGCCGCATGGATGAACGATTGCAGGAAGAGATACAGTTCTACGGGCGAAGGTGCTCGAGCTATCTCAATGGCCTCTTGAGTCCGATCCTTGTCATCAGCGCGAGCTGCACAAACAGCTTCTACCCACCAGAATATTAGGTAGCAGTATCTGTTGGAGCAGTTATTTGTCAGTATGCTGAATAAAGATAAAGATATATTTATTTTGTAAAAACATGAGTGGGCGTATACAGTGATACAGGTCTTAAAATAAAATAATGTAGCTACATGTTTTGCCATGTAGGTATGGCATACAAAATTTATAGTTTAGGCTAAAGTTTTTTAAAATTAGGCATGTAATATTAAAAAATAAAGTTGAATCTATCTAATATTAAAAAGCTGAAGAGTTTGTTAGGTTGAATGCTCCAATCTCAGGTACTACAGATTCGAATCGAATAAATCATTTTGTGTTAGATAGTCCATTTATTGGTGTGGGCTATAGGCTGTAAAACATCACGCTACGACTAAAAGGAGCAGAGCAGCGGGAGTGAGACCACGAGGAACAGCTAGTTGATCATATTTACTGTCAGACTCGTACTGACTAAAATCCACGGTGTCCTTCAGTAGCTCTTTATGGTCCATGGTCGGACAGCGAGTTGCCCTTTACTCGCCGCCCTCATGCCCGCGCCTACGGTGGCCGGAGATCGTCTGCCGAAGCGCATTAAACACAATGGGAAAAATTTAGTTTATGTTCACGTTAAATCTACGTGTAGCTTTCTCTGACATATTATGATTTTATTATGGTCAGTGTGTCGACTTGTTGACCCATCCCGAGTTAACGACCTAGCATAAGTAAATAATGTCCGGACGAATGTAATTTAATACCGGATCATTGACTTCTGTTCCGGACTTCGTAGGGACCCGTGTGAATACAGTTAAACAGTGCATTTCCATCAATTTTGGTCAAAGAATCTGTTATTTCCCAATCGTGTTAACTATACTTATGAGCTCTGACAACATGACACGGTATTGTATCAATTCATCCAGGGGAAGATCTATAAAAGGGTTTTTTAGGCTGCAGTTCAAGGCCCTGTGGTTACCAAAGGCGTCCAAGCCATATTAAAGTCAATGGACAAAATTGTGTTTTTTCTTCTCCATTGACTGCTTCATTAGGATGGGATTCATAGGATGATTGAGGAGTTCGTGGCTAAATAATTACAGCCGCTCAGGCCGATCTTCCGGATTAAGCCGCGCTTGCCGAGGTTGGTCTGTGGATGCACGTAAAGCCCTATTGGTCCCGATTGTCATTTGTAGATCTTTGACAGTCGTTACTGTTACTCAGAAGCTGTAAAGTCTGACAACCAGTCCTACTATGGGGTATTGTATTGCCCAGTTAGGGTTGTGGAGGTCCGATGGGCAGTCGCTCCATGAAAAATACTGATATCCAGCTGCATCAGGATCGATTGGAAGCCGACCCCAATATAGTTGGGAAAAGGCTAGGCAGATGATGATTGACTTGATAACCCAGGGCCCCAAACTCACGGTCCGCCCTTGAATTTATCAATAGGTAGTAGGTACCACATTTTAACGTCTATAACAATCGTACACATTGTAAGTATGTTATGGATTACGGATTATAGGTTATTCCTCTTATCTCCGTTTTATTAATAGAAACTAAGGTCATCGAAATGTCTCTTATTAAAAATGTACCAGATCTCCAAAGATACAAACCTTCCAATCGCGGCAATCGGAAAGAAGATGGCGTTCACGAACTGCATGACCAACCAACGGATGTCGTTTTTTTTTATTGTCATAGAAAAAGCTGATAGATCAGTCTTCAAGCCTGGTGGTGGCGATGCCAGCGTGAATACTAACGATATCAATGATGGTGATGCTATGAGGATTGTGCAAAATACTCCTATTCTGTAAACAAGAGAAAATGAATTAAGTATTCAAATTAGTGAAAGCATTTTAACAATTCTTTGTATAATTTGCATGTTAAGTGCTGCGTAAGTGTAAAGTGGCACCTGAAAAGTGGGAATGTTTTTAAATAGATAATTATTGGTAAAGAAAATTGACTGGGGTAGCTTGATGTGCAGGGAGTCCTTACCACGAGCTCTTACCGCGATTTAGTTTAGGCTGTACGAAAGAGATGGCGCTACATGTCTTGTATAGCTCTGTCTGTTTCCCACAGCCTAAACTGCATCGCGTTAAGAGCTCGTGGTAAGGCTCCAGTACTTCAACTTATAAGGTAGGTACTAAGTACCAAAACCAGGTCAGAAAACACATACTTGTGTAGGAGGTACTTACCCTTCATCGCCGTTGATAAAATGTTCACAAATTAGCGTAAAATCATAGCAAATAAGGACGATGTAGATTATAAGACCCCCACAGGAGGGCAGCACTCGATGCAGTAGGAGTGCTTGCCATGCTGGGATCTTGAATCCTAGAATCTCTCCCGACACGTCGTTATCCAGCTCACAAGTCACCATTTTGTTTATTATTTTTCTTTCATTTTATTTACCATTTCAACTCTGATTATGGAATTTATTTCACTTGACACATAATGACATTATGGTCCTCAAAAACCACATTTTTCATTAATATTATTATGGAATCCAGACAAAAAGAAATTAGAACTGTTTTCGTTGAAACAATTTGTACATAAAGCAATAATGTGTTGTATTCGTATTCCCCACGCCCATTGATAAAGATAAGATAGCAGGGCTGAGTCAAATATGTAGATAACTTGCATGACATAGTTTCTAATCAGGTACCTATGCATTTATTTTCGTTATTTTAGCAAACATTGGCTGTATTTGAAGATCCTTTAATTAACATGAAGCAGGTCTCGCCACGGCCGACACTGGCTTTATTTCGTCATTGCAGATCCTAGTGGTTCACACTGGACAACGCCATCATGACCACAGTGTAGGTACCCGTAACCTGCGGTGATGGCTGAACAATCCCTCTGGCAGTGGTAAACATCACCAGTGTCGCCAGGATCGCGACCACTATCTTGTCAAAGTCCAGCACCGAAACATCTTTACTCTGTTCTGTAGGTGTACAGGAGTTCTAGTTCCTTCTGGATTGAGCTTATTAATCTGAGAACTCATGCTTCTGGGCTTTTCCATGAGAAAAGCAAACTCATAAAAAAAAACATCTCGATTGAACCAGTCAGTCGTGATGCATCATAACGTTCCTTGCATTATAAAATACTACAAATATCTAAAATTAAAGATACTGAGACTGCGTTTCAAATACAGTTTTTTTGTATGGACAAACCATAGGACAAACCGACTTAGCCAAAAAAAATACAAGCTGTATAATGTAATGTCATTTATGACATTGACAGATTGACAAGTAATTTTTAGGTTATATTTATTTTGTAAGTGTATTGCGGAATAAAGATTACAAAGATTATAATATTATTATAGCCCTAAGGTCGTTTAATATTCCATAAATAGATTTTAATTGGCATTGAAAGACAATTAAGATGTTAAGGAAAATTTTCTCAAGAACATTAAGTCACCATCCAAGGAGTTCATTAGTGCTGTGTGCTAATAATGTTGATATCAATAGGCAAATACATTGTGGAGTTTGTTTAAGGAATCCTAGGTATACATCTAAGACAAACAGAACCTCACCAGCTTTAGCCAGCAAGTACCAAGTGATTACAGATGTAAATCCTACGATTATAGAGAATACTGCTGAAGAAGTACCTGTTAACAAATATCCCTTAATTAGTGATGAATTTGATGGCATTAATTTAGAAAGTAAGTTTTCTGTTTTCGATGCAAATGCTATACCTACATTTCTTACAAGAATACACGGTTCATAATAATATATTCTTAACATTTTAGGAGGCCAAACTGGTGTTTTTGAAATAGAAGATCTTGTAGAATTACTGCAAAGAGAAAACTCCAAAGATATATTCGTAGCTACTGTTCCTCAAGACATCCGTTATGTAGATTATATATGTATTGTCAGCGGTCGTAACAAGAGACATATATTGGGAATATCAGAATTTGTCAGAAAGGTGTACAAAAAGAAGTGCCATAAATCAGATCCCATACCCAGAATTGAAGGAAAAGAATCAGATGAATGGATGGCATTAGACTTAGGTAATACAAATGATTATGCATATCCAACTTTCTAGTTTGCTTTCATGTGTCCAGTAATTAAACTTTTTTACATAAGAACCTTTACCTTCTTACATGCATTGGTTTTCAGAAAGTTTCAAAGCCAAAACATTTGATTGTCTAACATTTGGTTTTGGTTTTCTATAAACATTAATTCAATTTGTTTTTTCAGGTAACATAGCATTACATGTGTTCACAGAAAAAGCAAGGAAAGCATATGATTTGGAGACACTGTGGTCTGTTGGGCCCGAGTATGATGAACAGATAAACAAGTCAAGTGAAGTTGTAGACATGTTTGAGAATTATAGTGATTATTTGAAAGACCTCAAACCCTTGGGATAAAAAACTATTAAATAATATATAATAATAATGCTGAATACCTCTTATTAGTGACACTAGCTCCCCATGGTATTAACCCCGCTGCTGCTTTTGGCCGTAGCGAGATGTTAGATAGCCTATAGCTTTCCTACTCGACTTTCTTTCCGTCCTTCCTATTCCGACTCGAAAAATAAACTTTCTTATCAAAAATAATTTCTCAATTCAAACCATTAGTTTCTGAAATTAGCACACTCAACCTAAACAAACACTTCAACTTTATAATGATACAGATGAATTAAAAGCCCTTTAAAAGTCTCATATAAAATGTTTATTTCTGCTTAATTACATTAAAGATACATATGGATTGTATAATGTATAATTCAATCACAATTCACAATCTAAATAATTATGAAACATTGAATTCAAGTATTTCAAATCTGACGAGTAAAACAAATATCCATAATATTTCAATATTGTATTACGAAAATTTATTATCCATTATAATTGCTGTTGTAATATGTCTATCAAGATCAATATTAATATAATTTGATATACAAAATAACAATTTGGCATAATTTATAACTAGCTCAGAATTTTAAATGCAGTAATAATTATGACAATGTAAAATTATACAAAAAGAACAGCGGTTGACTAATACATTCATACCACATTCACAAGATCCTTAGTTCAGTCAAAATGCAGATGCACATACTAGTAATTCTAAGTATACACTAAGTAGCATAGTTTTGAAAGCAACCTAATATTAGTGCTTTATGAGTTAAAAAACTAACTATGTATAAGGATAAAATACAGTGGAAGCCAATCAGTAATACAGACTGAAACATATTGTGTAGCAAATTAGCAATTATAATTCATAAAAAAAAGTTTGGACCACCAACAAGTCTTTCATTTTAATGACTACGTAATTAGTACATTTATGAGCATACAAAATAATATTGCACTGCCAATTTATAGCATTTGTGCACATACAAAATTAAATATTTTCAGATTGTTCAATGTAATCTTTAAGACTTACATAGTTAATCATTATAATGGTATGAAATACCACTCACTATTGAATTCACTACCTGCAGCCTAATGATGTATCATCAAAATAAGTGGAAACTTACATTTGTCACTTGATAAAATACAAAATGTCAAATAAAACCTATATTTAATAATATTGAAGATACATTATTAGACTTTTTAGAACAAGGCAATAAGTTGTCAAATATTAATATTTAAATATTGTAGATTATTGCCAAATATTAAAATTAACATTCAATCGGGTGCAAAAGTTCTAAATACAATACATTCTTATAAAATACACAAATATTATTTGTAGATTTGTGATTCAATTTGGATCTCAATTTTGGCTCATGACTAATCAGTTTATGACAATATGGCTACACTTCGCCTTACGCCAGCACCTGAATTGACATTGTCTAAGCTTGACCATTTCTTAATGCCATTCTTTACCACTTCTGCAGCTATTTTATCCTCCATAACTCGAGACATTGCTTCTAACTTTTGTGCTCTCTCTTTACTTAAAGGCTCACTGGGGAATGCCAGATCATTGGCTTCAGCAAGGGTACGAAGATCGAAATAGTATTTTGCATATACACTAGATGGTACATTGATATTAAATTGTAACATTTCTAAAAATTGCCTCTCAAGCTCATTCATATCTTCTACAGTGATATCTTTCAAGATCTGGCAGTAATCTACATTCCATACAGCTTGGTCATCCCATACTTTACTTGCCAGTAAGATTGCTCCTAAGACTATTCTTTTCCAGTTGGATGGAGCAATATCCAGTTCAGCACATATTAAGAGGCGCTCCAAATACACCAAAGTGATAATAGCACATTCTGCTGTTAATTGAGCAGCATTAAACAAAGTTCTTACAAACTTGTAAATCTGTTTGTGCTCAGGATTATACTTATCATAATCATCACCCACTCCTTCTTTACTAAGGGGATGGAGCTTCTCATCAAATATGTCTAACCTGCGCTCTGATGTTCTATTTTTAATATGATAGTAAATAGCAAGGGCTACACACTTGACTGTGTTCTTCAGATTAGGCTGAGATACTGTGCTATCATCTAAATAAATAGTTGAACAGGAACTGCTTTTTTTGAGCTTATTATCAGCGATTTGGTGTTGACTGCGCTTCCTGGTCATTCCATTTTCTATGGAAGCTTTAGAGCGCTCCATAAAAATGGTTCCAGCAATTGGGTCTTGTGATGGATCGATGTCGCCGTCATCTGGCTCTCTCTCGCTGATGTGCTGGATATTATTGGAGCTGACTTCTCCTTCCGGAAGGTAATCCTCTAGTTTGACGATGTCCTTTCTGATCGGCGACGGACTTCGGTAACAACAGCAACTGTTTTGGTTACCCATTTTGTATCACATATAACTGTATTACAGATTAATTGTTATCATTCTACAAGCACTGCCTCACCTCTAGACATGCGTAAACACTGTGCCGATACATAGGAATGACATAAAAGGCCCATAGTATCTGAAACAAAAGGTGCTACATGAATATTCTATTAATGAATGTTAACATTAGCATTGAATAAAAATAGGTCTCTAAGGACATTACGGTGTAAAATATCATACCCTAACATCTTCGGTTCCTAGAAAAATCACACATTTCACCAGAAAATAAAACAACCCCGAGAAGATTTCATATTACTTTTTTGACAGTAAAATGCACAGACAGAATATCGTTGAATTGAATTTGATAGATAATGCACAAAACAGAATTCAGGTCAACCTTGATCAATGGGGATGGCAACTCAAAGCTAATCGTAGATGGCGCTGCGATAGTTGGTCCCTACGTCAGATTACTGTCTACCTTGTACAAAAAACAAACAAGATTTATTGTTATAAAAATTGAGTATAAATAGAAAACAAATATGGAAAATTATTCGTCAATGCATAGTGCATATACTAAAAGAAGAATTAAGACGCCGCGGTGCATCTACAAGAGGAAAAAAAGTGATTTAATTGAGTGGTAATACATTTGATTTTACCGTAATAAATCCACAATTACTTGTAGTTGAGGTTTCTATTTTTGAGTTTAGGTATGTTTTACCTGTCCTCTCCTATAACAAGAATATAATGCTGCTTCTGACTTTCTATTTTGATAAAATACCATAATGTTTTAAGTCAGTAATTTTACCCCTTTTTTCTATTTAGATTCGAGAAATATCACAATATATTTAATTTAATAACACCACAACTATCACAAAACTCGTTCCAGGTGATAATTCTTCCGCCAGACGAACCATTTCATGATTTATAGAGCGATGATTATAATGGTACTTAACCTCCAATAGAAAAGTAGATATTATTTTGAAAAGTGTATTCGATTGTTTAGTTATGGTATAATCATAGAATTTCATTAATAAACTCAACTAACGGCCTGTTTCGGCTTCGCAAGGCTGGATATTTGTTTATTATATAGCTTTTCCTTAGTTATAATTCAATTTTTGTTCTCAAGGCGGTCACAGCAGCTACCCATTATTTCTTGATAGTGTGAATTGTCGGAAATTTGTATGTTCCATCATTTTTACAGCTTATTACACAACATCTAGTCATTTTACATCAATAAATCGTTTTTTTTTTCAGAAAATTCCTTTGAATTGACAGTTCTTTTGGGACCAAACTGTCATTTGTCACTTTGACACTTGCCTTCCCCATTATTTTTCCTCCTGTACAGTCACGGGTTGTTTTTTAATTATGTGATCATGTGTTATTTATGAAACAACACTGTGTTAATATAAATGGTGCAGTTTTCATGTAAATAAAATGCCATCTTATAAAATAATATCAAAAGAATCCAAACCGAAAAAATAAGAACCACAAATAAATTGAATTAATTGATTTTAATTTTTATTTAATAAGCGGAAAAATATACACTAGCCAACAGGCTAGTGTGTGATTTATAAGGGCAATACTAATCAATAATTATTCTATTTATTTTTGGTCTAATAAAATCGGCTATCGAATCAAATCAGTGAAAGCACATAGATATAGAGCATGGATTGAGTATGAGTATTGCATTATCATTATCTGCTTAGAACATGGACTTATTATATCAATCTAGACTGAGTACTCATGCCGAAAAACGTGCCACCTGAGGGAGCAGCTTTGGAGGGTACCGTCTCTTTCTAGTAAGGTGACCATAAGATTCTGGAACAAGATTTTTCCCGCTACAACTTGGCTGAATTTTTTCGTTATTTTTGCGACAGGACACACTGTTTTGGAGATTTAAACAAAAGAAGAGAAAAATACATTCTTACAAATTGAAGTCAAGTCAATCACAACCTTGACTGTGAGTATCAAGGTCATGAACCTGATCTCCAAAGTCACTTGACCTTGACCATCAATTCCACTCGATTTTGACCTTCGAGGTATTTAAATAATACCCTCGGGATCACTTGATTTTAATTTCTTCTATTGTTTTAGTTTATTAAAGCGGCAACAGAAATACATCATCTGTGAACATTTTATCTGTCTAACTATCACAGTTCTACACCTTAGCGACAGACAGACAGACGGACAGCGAAGTCTAAGTAATAGTGTTTCGTTCACCTTTTGGTTACGGAACCTTAAAAAACACCTGGCTTGAAATGGACAACAACATTTTTTGTCACGTGTAACTACAAAATTAAAGTAATACATAAAATAGATATTGCAATCATGTGATAATCACTCGTAGGTTCAAATTATATTTTCCTTAGTTTTCATCGCAGACATGAAAGAATAAGTTAGATTTGTCTTCAAAACTTCTTAGGTATTGTCACACTAATCAACGTTAGTTAAGGTGAATGAATGATCCAACCAGCCCGCGAAATTCAAATTTTCTTACGTTTTTTGCAATTTGCAGGCCAGTGACATGTTATAACTTTATCTAAATATGAATTGCGGCAATAACAAGTATAATTTTAAATACAAGAATGATCAAAACATTCGCTCCATCGGCTCTCTCATAGAAAAGGTTTTCAATTTTTGACTTAAAGTATTACAAAATGGGTTTTTTCCTTTATGGGTTGACAATAATTTAAACTCCTTTTATTATTTTCATTACTTATAAACTCCGCTACGGAATTTACATATTATTATGGGTACCTTATACGATACCTCTTGGTAACACTGGTGGAATTCTGAGCAGAAAGCCGGGACCAACTAAAACCTATTCTTAAAACAATTTAATTAAAATAACTTTTTAATAGCCTATTAATCATTTCCGAGGTCAGTATTTTTGTCCATAATATTGATCACCCTACTAACAACAACAGAAAGATGGAGAAAGAAACCAGCGTGTGTGCCTCTCTTTCTAAGAAAAACAAGGCACGGTTTTAATGTTACAAGCACTCGCTCCCTATATTTTTACCGACTTAAAAAAAAGGAGGTTATAAATTCAACCCGTATGTATGTAATATTTACAGAACTGCCCTGTTTTCGTATAAAATATATTAGTCTATATCAGCGTCTTAGCAAATGTGTCTTTCAAAAGTGTATATGTATGTTTTTATGTTTGTGTTCGCATATCTCCGGAACTACAAGTCCGATGTAATTCTTTTTTTGTTGTACTAGGTATTATTCAACTTAGGGAATACTGCAAGTTTCATCAAAATCAGTTCAGGAGTTTTTGAGATAGGGAATTTTTTGCCTAGGTACTTGGATCGTAGATTTTCAAAGTCGATTGTATGTTTTTTCACGATTATCTCGCGTTTGGCTGAACTGGTTTTCATGCGGTTTTCAGAAAAGTGTTTGTTACATTCTAGGCAAGGTTTTAGTATATAACAATAATGATATCTCATGACGTTGCCCGCATAGATCCGTTTTTGTTGCTCGCTTCGATATTAAATTTCTAAAGACGCCGATTATACGAAGATTTTTGTTGAATATCTGAACTAACTGAAAAGGGTAAAATAAAAACCTTTTAAAAAAAAGTACCGACTTCAAAAACAAACACAAAAAAAAAACTTGAGAGGTGTCAAGGGACACCCGGATGGAACGAAGTTACTGTATACACTCAATAAAAATAATCGTCGCGACTCTACTCCAGTCCAGTCCAGTCCGGTCCGGTCCGGTCCGGTCCGGTCCGGTCCAGTCCAGTCCGGTCCGGTCCGGTCCGGTCCAGTCCAGTCCGGTCCGGTCCGGTCCAGTCCAGTCCAGTTCGGTCCGGTCCGGTCCGGTCCGGTCCAGTCCGGTCCGGTCTAGTCCGGTCCGGTCCAGTCCGGTCCGGTCCGGTCCGGTCGTGACAACTTTTCGTAAGAATTTCCGTCCAGCCCCCTTTCACAACGCGCGATAAGGAACTTCGTTCCAAAAGTTTATGATGATGATGGCCGACAGCGCAGCGTAGCGCAGCTCCAGGCCGACACAGCGCGGTCAGCATGCAGCACTGGATGGACGAGCTGAGATAAAGGCCGAGGACGTAGGCCGAGGCCTTTACAGCGAGGACAGCAAGGGCTGCAATGATGGCCAAGCTGGAAGGCCTAGAGCGTAGCTAGGCTAGCTCGAGGCAATCATAGCGTGACCAGCGAAGCAGACATAGTGGGCCAAGGCTTGTATAGTGCTTTACTCAAAAATGCAAGTACCTAACCTATATAAAACCAGCAAGTGATTTAAATAAAATATATATTAATTAACTAGAAATTTATATAAATAACAATTATGAAAAATACAGTTACTAAAATTCAACACCGACTTTCCCGGTTTCATATTACTTACTAATAGTTTGCGATAATTTTAATGCAATGTTTGACTTGACTGCTATATTTTCTTCATTTATTACTTCATTTACATAAAGCAAAAAAGTCAATAAATAAAAATAAAAAATTCGCTGAACCGCGCTTTTGTTCCTTCTTTGTATTTTTTTTTTAAATATGTAATACACTCTTTTTGTGCCTACCTCTTTATATACAAACAGCTGTGTTTTAAATAAAATCTTTATGCATTTGTTTTTTTAAAACGTTGAAACGTCAAAATAGCGGCCGGCAATGATTTGCCGGCCTGTTAGAGCGGCCAGCAAAAACATTGCTGGCCGCTCCTTGAAACAGACCGGCAAAGTCGACTTTGCTCAAACAAGGTTGTCAAAATAATGACCACATTACATGCATTTTTGAGTAAAATAACTTTTCTGTCGGAAGTCGGTGGCAATAGTCAATGAAAAAAAAATCAAACCCCTGACTTCCGAAAGAAAAGTTATTTTAAACTTTTGTTTTTGTTTTTGAAGTCGGTACTTTTTTTTTAATTACACTCCTTGTTAAGGTGAACGCAGATCTAGCCGCACCGCAGTCTCCGCAGTCCCCGCATTACGAATTCTTTGCATGAAGTTCTATAAAACCTCGCACACCTAGCCGCATCGCAGTAGCCGCAGACCCTAATGGTGAACGCACATCTAGCCGCACCGCAGTCTCCGCAGTCCCCGCATTACGAATTCTTTGTATGAAGTTCTATGAAACCTCGCACACTTACCCGCATCGCAGTAGCCGCAGAATCGGTAAGAAAACTGACTGCGGAGACTGCGGTGCGGCTAGATGTGCGTTCACCATAAGACGACAGAACTCCCCAACCGCAGCTGATGACGTCACCAACGTCGGCACGCACGCAGCGGACGCTGCGGCTAGCGCGATGCGGATGACGTCATTCGCATCCCCGACGCGGAACCGAGCTGAAGGATGTGCAATGTGCGTGCGCAATTGAAAAAGTTTTTTTTTTTGTGTTTCTGCGATTGATTTGTTGATACGTTGGTCATTTTCATTACGTAACAAAATATTTTTACTATGTATTAGGTCGAGATGAGAAACATTATTTAATAACTACCTGCAAAAATACGTTTTGTCTGCCCCGTCGTCTGTTTCACATTATGATTCTTTGGTCCCGATTTGTTTTGTAACTTTTATTGGAATTTCATCATCTTTGCAGTATTTTTCTTCCACACATTCTTAAACTACAGCGTATTTATCAATAAAAGTTCTCCTGACAATTAAATGAAGTAAAAATAACATATTTCGTAACGTTTCAATAGCTTTGTCTAAGTGATAGCATTTTAGTAACTGTAAGTAAATTCTACTAAACCGTTAGAAAAAAGCCCCAGCCACTAAAATAATAATAATATAATATTCCACAACTATCACACAACGCCATCTAGTCCCAAGCTAAGCAGAGCTTGTGTTATGGGTACTAGACAACTGATGAACATACTTAATATATTTCTAAATACATACATAATTATAGATAAATTACACCCAGACACAGAACAAATGATCGTGCTCATCACACAAACATTTGTCTTGGGTGGGAATCGAACCCACGACCCCCGGCACACGGTGGGCTGAAAATCGGCTTTCATAGACTTAGGCATTTTATTTTGCAAGTGCCAGTTTTTATGCCGGATATCGCTTCTGTTAGTAATAACAATATACAAAAATGACACCAGAATTGGTTCTGCACAAATACGAAGGAATTATAATTTTTTTACGAAAATTTTGTATGGAGCTAGTATGAAAAATCGAAATATCTCTAAAACGGCAGGGATAACCGTAATATCCTTATAGGGGGTTATAGTACTAATATTATTTATGATTTTTTGACATACGTTACATAATGGTTGTAAATGCCGTTTTTTTTTTTTAAAATCGTCAAAGTATTTTTATTTATTTTTACATATGAAACGTTCCTTTTAGTGTTTAAGTTGAAGAATTCAGAGCTTTAACAACTTTTAACATAAAATAGCATCACCCCTATAGACCTTAAGGACTAGACAGAGGTGTGTAGGTAGTATCTTGTTGATCTTGTAAAATTTCCAACAATACCAAATAGTTGAATATCAGTGTCAAAGTGCCCATGCTGTCGCTTCTTTTTGAAAGATAGGGGAATGAAATTGTTAATTTATCATACCCTAAAAGTATGATTACAACATAACCGGACATATTATAATAATATCGACACTAAAGGAATTTAAAAACCTCCAAATTTTAAAGAGGACCTCAATCTGTTCATTGATATAGTGAAACAAGCGTCGGGAACTACCAATGACGTGAATACCGCAAGGAAGTTTTTCAAGTTTCCCAATGAAACTGCAGCCATTACTGGGTTGGTTCAAAACCGGATGAAAAGATTTGCTGTTATTTTCAAGCAATAACATCTGGTGAGAAGATCGATGTCATTAAATTTGAAGATTTTGCTCGCAAAGCAGCAGAAAAGTACGTAGAATTATACGACTGGTACCAACTGGTACTACATGTCATCAACCGTACATAAACTATTAATACACAGAGCTGACATAATCGAAAAAAATGATATTTTATAACAAGCATAAAAGGATATCTTGATTAGAATCTAATTGCCTGCTTCTTTTCCGCGAAGGATGTTCCCGGAACCTCCTAAAATTTTTGTTTCGAGACTCTAAGGCTTCTTCCGAGAGAGTCCCAATCGGGACAATATAATTTTTTTCGATTATGTCAGCTCCGTGTATTAATAGTTTATGTACGATTAATGACATGTAGTACCAGTCGTATAATTCCACGTACTTTTCTGCTGCATTGCGAGAAAAATCTTTAAATTTGATGACATCGCTCTTCTCAACAGATGTTATTGCTTGAAAATAACAGCAAATCTTTTTATCAGGTTTTGAACCAACCCAGTAATATCTGCAGTTTTATTGGGAAACTCGAAAAACTTCCTTGCGGTATTCACGTCATTGGTAGTTCCCGAGCCTTGTTTCACTAAACCAATCATCAGATTGAGGTCCTCTTTAAAATTTGGAGGTTTTTAAGTTTCTTTTGTGTCGTATATTATTACTAGCTGTTGCCAGCGGTTTCACCCGCTGCAACTCGAAAATTATCCCACGGGAACATAAAATCGGGATAAAAACTATCCTATGTGTTAATCCAGGTTATAAACTATCTGTATACCAAATTTTAGCCAAATCCGTTCAGTGGTTTTTGCGTGAAAGAGTAACAAACATCCATACATCCATACATCCATACGTCCATACTTACAAACTTTCGCCTTTATAATATTATATATAAGTAGGATATGTCCGGTTATGTTGTAATCATACTTTTAGGGTATGATAAATTAACAATTTCATTCCCCTATCTTTCAAAAAGAAGCGACAGCATGGGCACTTTGACACTGATATTCAACTATTTGGTATTGTTGGAAATCTTACAAGATCAACAAGATACTACACACCTCTGTCTAGTCCTTCAGGTCTATAGGGGTGATGCTATTTTATGTTAAAAGTTGTTAAAGCTCTGAATTCTTCAACTTAAACACTAAAAGGAACGTTTCATATGTAAAAATAAATAAAAATACTTTGACGATTTTTAAAAAAAAAACGGCTTTTACAACCATTATGTAACGTATGTCAAAAAATCATAAATAATTAGTACTATAACCCCCTGTAAGGATATTACGGTTATCCCTGCCGTTTTAGAGATATTTCGATTTTTCATACTAGCTCCACACAAAATTTTCGTAAAAAAATTATAATTCCTTCGTTTTTGTGCAGAATCAATTCTGGTGTCATTTTTGTATATTGTTATTACTAACAGAAGCGATATCCGGCATAAAAACTGGCACTTGCAAAATAAAATGCCTAAGTCTATGAAAGCCGATTTTCAGCCCACCGTGCGGCATAGCAGTCAGGGTCACTAACCACTAGACCAAAAGCAATAATACCCACTCACACGTCCGTGGATACCATAGTATCTTAAAAAAAAGTAGAGGTATGTTATGTGTACGTAGTTATAAAAAAATAATCGTCTAGTTTATTTTGATATATAATAATCTAAGAAACATTCAATAAAACTTAAGTAGTTACGACATATCCACAAGCACAACAAAAACACTCGTTCACCAAACGCACACGCGAGTACACTGAAGTTTGACATTTTTTTATTTATTCGTCTGGGCTTGTAACAGCGCCATCTCGTCTTCGTCTTAGTTGTATAAACTTGTTCATCAGCTACTGACTTAACGAACAATAGTTCCAAATAGTACAGTACATTTTAGATAGATGTCGATTTTACATAAAGTGACACCTTGGATAGTATACTATCCGGGACGTAACGAGGTTTAACCTCTATCGTACTGAGAAACCAAATGTGGTTCCTAAACGGTCACCACCGTTGAGTACTGAGGAACCATATGTGGTTCGCGCGCGGCACGCGCGTACAAGCCAACTTCAACCTTATTTATATTATACACTATGGCTCAGAATCGCTTGAAAAAATTCATCCATAGAGCTAGATTTTAGTCGATTATTATGGTACCAAATTCTTACTGAAATCAACTGGGTGTCATTATAAAAAAAAAAAAAGAATCGCATCTTTGTCGTTGTCAAAATGTCAAGTGGTCAACCACTTGAAATGTTGTTTATGTTTTATTTTTTCCATGATAGGACTATAAGTGTACTGAAATTGATAAAGTGTCGTGTTTATGTTAGATTTCAACTAAAATTTTAATTGGGAAACGTAAATTATCGAGTAGAAATAGGTTTTTGTCCCTCCTATAGGCCAATTCGGTTGTCAACAATGTATTTCTAATACCATGGAATTTCCGTTGTTTATTTTTTCAAGGTTAGTAATCAGTTGAAGAAGGTTTAGGTAGTATCCTAAAAAACATTTTATAGTGATACCTGTTCATAATAACACGGATGATCGTTTACAAAGTCGTGCATTGAACTGCGCATTGAAAAATTACAGCTCCATGTAAATAAACGAATTTTAGAGTTGGAATCTTATAGGAATAGTGTATGTGAGAATTTTTTTATTAGAATACTTATGTATTCGTTATATTAGTTCTAAAGTTTCGTGTAAATTGATTCAGTAGTTTTATCAAAAATAAATAAGGTACGTCAACAGGTCTAGTTACGGCTGTGGTTACGGCGAGATCTCTTATCTACAGGATATTTTAATTCCGAAGTACTTATACAAGAGGTGTTTATATTGAAATACAAAGTCTCGTTACTAAGGAACACGAAACTTTTTACCGTTTGAGATAAGAGTCATTGTATCTCGAGTGATTACAATTATTGTGAGCGTCGGCCAGTGTTGACAGTCGCGCAATATTGACAAATAATAGCTCCATGTAAGTTGAATTTTGAGTTGGAATCTTATAAATGTTGTGCTTGTGGATATGTCGTAAGTACTCAAGTTTTATTGAATGTTTCTTAGATTATTATATATCAAAATAAACTAGACGATTATTTTTTTATAACTACGTACACATAACATACCTTTAAGTTTAAAATCAACTCATAATTTGCATTCAAAGTATAGCTGTTCGGAACAAATGGCGGCTCTAAAGTTTTCTGCCTAATTTTAGTTATGTTTACGTTGTTTTTCCGTAAAATATTATTTAAACAACAAATAATAATTCGTAATAAACATAATTATGCACTTTACAAACAGAAATTTAATGTATTCACAGAAGATTTCTTGAAAATGTTATTGTGTTCCTCAGGTTTTTTGTTGCGGATAGCGTGGTATCCACGCGCATACCTACATTGGTTCGAAATAAGGGTCGGTACAAACGGCAAAATATAGCTTTGCATTTTTTGTTTTTTTTTTTATGTTTTTTGGGTTTTGGTGTTGTTTTCTTTGCTTGGTTTGTGTTGTTTCAGCATGCAATCTTATCTCAAAATTTTTAACCGACTTCAAAAAAGGAGGAGGTTATCAATTCGATGGTATTATTTTTTTGTGTGTTTGTTACGCGATTATTCTAAGTGTGGACCGATTTTCAAAATTCTTTTTTGTTCGAAAGGAGATACTTTTGAAGTGGTCGCTGTTGCTTTTGCGCTAAGAAAAAGGTGGTAACGAGAACCATATGGAAATGTCTCGAATGCAACAAAAATCTGTGCATTGAGGGTTGTTTTATGGAGTACCATACAACCCAATAAAATTGTATGTTTATGTCTGTTTTTTTATTGTACTTTTGGTGTAATTTTTTTTTTATATTATAAATTTTTCCTATGTTTGGCGTATATCATTTCTCCCTAGAATTTGATTCTTAATAGGGACACTATCGAATGGTGTAATAATAAAGGCTGTGATTTTTTTCTAAAATCAGCTGGTTTTATTGATTATTGGTTTTTCCAAATCGAATGACGCAGTTTTAGTATTCGTCAAAATAAGCGAGACTGAGACTCCTTTCAATGTTTTTCAATATTTCTCAGTTTCGGATATATATAGCCATCCATATCCAGTTGAAAAATACACCTGTATAAAAATAAAAAAAAACCCTTAGTATACTTGTATGCAATGCATTATAACATCGAGATTATAATTTGTTATTCATAAGAAAAAACCATTAATAAAAACTGTTTTCTTTATAATTTGCGTAAATTAAAAAAAAGTATGAATGAGACCTTAGGTAGGCGGCCATCTTGGTTGTATTTTGTCCTTGAGTGCACTTCGACAGCGCTCGCGCCATCGTGATAAAATTATGAGGACTAGGGGTTTTGTTTTGATTTATTTCACTACATAGCGATGAAGAAACATAAACATCTATACATCATATTAAAGGAATAAAAGTCTAGTTTGTTGTGGCATTTTTGTAATTGTAAAATAAACAACATTCTTTCTTTGTGGTGTGAATAAATAAAATGTGTATGTTTATTTTACTCCAAATTGAATGTTCATACCTGTTTTTAATATCTTTAATTAGAGTTTTAGATCTTAAAATGTACATAGGTTTAATCTGCATTTTTCTGTCATTTTTTCGTAGTTTTTCTCTTTACTCTAGCTGTTGTAGATAAGTAGTTATAAGCGTTTGTTTACACAACAGGCGAGCGCGGTAGCGCTCGAATCGAGACCGCGCGCGCTCGGACGTAACGACCCCATGTGGTCGCGGGAGCTGGACGTGTGAGTGGTTAAGCCACTAAAAGAGGAGTCAAAACCAACAATTTTAGTGGAAAATCCACTAAGTTGGCAACACTGGCGATTCATGCGGCGGCCGGCGACTGCAGCGCAGTCTCCGCAGTCCCCGCATCACGAATTCTTTGTATGAAGTTCTATGAAACCTCGCACACTCACCCGCATCGCCATCGCAAGAAAACGATGACTGCGGGGATTGCGGAGACTGCGGTGTGGCTAGGTCTGCGTTCACCTTAAATCTCACTTTTTGACTTTTTTGTAATAGCAACATAGGAAAAATATGGCGCGCGGCGGACATTAATCGCTTCTATTCTGTCTGTAGCACGCTGATTAGATTTCGTGTTAATTTTTAGCCAATAATTATAGAGTAATTGGTAATTTGCAGTTAGAAGTTGTGTTTATACATAACTAATTACTCAGTGATCTTAATAAACATCTGTTATTGTGTGTATTTTAGGCTGCAATGCGTCGTAAAAGTGAGCGTACCGCAAGTAAAAAAGGGAAGACTTCTCCAGAAAAGAAGGTTGAAAAAGTAAAACGTACCAGAACTACCAGACGTAGAAAGCAATCTTCGTCTTCTGAGAATGAATCCGCCGATGAAGCGAGTCCTGTACAAGAAGTTGAAACTGTGGTTGAAGCTGAAAAAGTACCACCAACAACGCCCGCCAAAGAGGATAGCCCTGAAGAAGCTCAGGACCAAGTTTGGCGCGTTAAAACAACGGAGACACCCGGAGATATTAAGAAATTAAAAATATGTTTAACTCGGCCGCCACCAACACCTGAAAGAGTTGATAGATCTCCACGTAGCAAAAGAAAGCATTCGCGAGCAACTAGTTCCAGCGATACGCCCAGTATTGAGGGACCGGACGAAAAGAAGAAAACCAAACATCGTTCTAAACGGGCGCCACGCGGGGATTCAAAAGATGAAGAGGAAAAAAATGACAGTCAAGGAGAAGAAGCTGACCATGAATCGAGTTCTCAACAGGATCCTGACAAATCTAGTGATGAAGTAACACAAAGTGAAACAACTGAAGAAACTGAGACCCCCATGTCTACAACTAACGAGGACAGTAAGGTGAATGAAAGTGAAAATGTGACACAATCCAGTCAAGAGGCCAATCAAGAAGAGCCTAAAAGTACTACAGAATCTATAAATACTGACAAACAGGACACTGACAAAGCCTCTGATGCTGATACAACTGTTGTTTCACCTAAAGATGAAACAAGAGTTGCATCACCATCAGTAGAAGCCAATGCTGAATCTAATTCTGACAACCAGGAAATACAACCATCAAATATAATAGAGAACAAAAGTCCTGAACATACTGAGCCTACTAAGAATGAAAGCCCACAGCGGGAGAGAAGCTTATCTGTTGAGAAGTCAGAGGTTCTGGAATTACATGCAGAGGATAGTAAATGTGATTCAGACAATGAAGCAGGCCAATCAAATGTGGAGTCCAAGGAAGAATTGAAGGAGGATTCAAAGGAGGAACCAGCCATATCCCAAGAAGATAAACCTGCATCAGAAGAAAAAGAGGTAAGTAAAAATAATGAAGAAAGTATTAGTAAGGAAACTGACAAAGGTGAATCTGATGGAGAAATAGCTACTAATAAAACTGATGTTGTAGAGAGTTCTGAAAAAGTAGTTATAGAAACAAAAGAAAGGAAAATGTCAACTGATTCTGGAAACCAACCTGTGGAGGCTGCACAAGAAAAATCTGATCAAGAACCAAACCAGAATGAGACACAGCAATTGGATTCTGCAAAATCTAACTTGGAAGAACCAGTTGCAAATGGTCAATCTGCTCCTGTTGTAGTGGGCAGGAAGAGACGGTGGGGCTCGAGGAGCTCAAAGCTCACAACCCAGAAGTCAATAACAATTTCATCAGATGTTTTGAAAGATATTATACCTGATGTGAAGCCTGTTGAGTTTGATGAGGTTATAGAAGAGAAAAAACATAGAAGATCAGAGAATCAGGAAAGAATTGAAAGACCAGTGCTTCCAAAGATTATTATTGATAATACAGAAAATGTGGAATTGAAAAAGGAACTTGAAGAAAATGACAAAGGTCCCCATACTCCAAAGCCAAGAGATTTAGCTTCCAATAGAAAAATATCTATAATTAAGGATAATGATAGTATAATCACTAGACCACCAAGTCCACCCAGAAATAAACAGTCCTGCATATTGTATATCACAAACTTGGTGAGACCTTTCACACTGCCACAGTTGAAGAATTTATTACAAAGAACAGGAAGAATTGTGGAGAATGGGTTTTGGATAGATAGGATTAAGTCGAAATGCTTTGTTCAATACGAGACTGAAGAGTGAGTATCTTTATTAATTGCCACACAGGCCCAGATTTGCATTAAAATATTTTACTAAATGGATAATTTGAGTTCTGTAATAGCCACACAAATTTTGCTTGTATTATATTGTTATATTTTATTTTATGTTCCAGCCAAGCTGTAGAGACAAGGCATGCATTGCATGGTGTCACATGGCCTGTCTCGAACCCAAAGACGTTACAAGTGGACTTTTCATCAAAAGATGCCTTCGATAAGGCAAAGGCAAATGAAGAGACAGACACCACACCGGTTTCAACCATCCCTGGAACTGTGGAGGACTGGCTTCGGGAGCAAGATATGAAGAGGGAACATGGAGATTTGGTGAGATAATTGAGTTTTTTAAAACACTCCTACTACTTTTCAGTTAAAGTAAAACTTTAACTATATTATATTGTTATACTTAAAACAATCTATTGTTGCCCATTGAGGTGAGTTAGAGTTGTCACATCTAGGGGTGTCAATAAATAAATATTATTTTGTTTGGTTTTGATATTTAAATAATAAATAGTAAAAATCCTTTTCCATTGCTGTTCACTGTTACAAATGTTTGCTCTGTTGGACTCTCTCTAGAAAATTGAAAAAATTTTTATAAAAAATATTAAACGCATTAACACATGCATAGCGATTTTTTCAAAGATTTTCTTTGGAAAGAAAAAAAATCCTGAGGTTGCAGGTTTGCATCCTGCACGCGATACACCTACATCATTCTGAGCATGCATGCATGAGCACTGGACTTGCTATTTGTGCATGCACATTTCTAGACTTAGTACAGTGCAAATGTTTGCGCACATAATTATGTGCTTGCACACTATGTCAGTGGAATTTTTATTTATTTTATTTATTTATTTATTTATTTATTTACTCAAAACAAGGAATTTTAGTACACGTTTTGAAACAGTTTTTACAAAATTATAACAATTTTTTACAAACGTGTGGGTGAACACTGCTCTCCTAGCTAGGTTATAGAAACCTGTGTTAAGGAGAAGCAGTCCGGACCCCTAAGGAAGAATGACATGTTATTGTTTGCTATGCTTCTGATGTTACTGCTACAATCTTGCAAGAATTGAGTAATACAATACAGAGGTAAAAAAAAAAAAAAGGATAAAAATTAAGTAAAATAAGCTAATTACATTAAGTTAAATCTACGAAATTGGATATGTGTGTGCGATTGGTTGTGGTGTGGTGGAGTGTGGTGTGGTGTGGTGTGGTGTGGTGTTTGTGTGTTTGTGTGTGTATAGGTGGGTGTGAGTGTGCTTGTCCTTGTTTAATACCTATATTATCAAGATTGATTCGGTTTCGTCATAGGACTTATTTTGGAGGTATGATTGTATAATCCTTTTGCATTTATAATACGGTACACCGTAGATATGACACTCTTCGTTTATTTTGTTGTACAGCAAAGGACCAAGAAAATAAAAGAATCTTTTGACAAAAGTTGAACGTACACGCGGTACAGCGCATATCCCATCCTTTCGACGTTTACTACGTTTTTTATTTTCTATTATTCGGTATGGGGTGTTGCGATGTTGGCGAATGACTGTCTGTAGTATAAAGTGTTGTCGTACATTCAGCACTTTGCAGTCATTGTATAGAAGATCTGTTGGATACAGGATTGGGCGAAAAGTGGCTACTTTTAATATGGCCCTATGAGCTACTTCTAGCGGCTTAAGAGTGGTTTTAGGTGCGCCACCCCAGCAAGAAATACAATAAGTTATGATGGATAAACAAAGCGCGTAATACACATTACGTATTATATTGGGATTGGCAATATAGCGGAGAGTTTTAAAAATGTATATGAGCTTGCGAACACGTCCAGTTAGAAGTCCAATATGAGACTTAAAATTGAGATTTCTGTCTAAGACTATTCCCAGGTATCTGATGCTTTCAACAGAGGACAATAAAGAGCACTGACAGTTTGAACCCTGAATTTGTGGATGGCAAGTGTGAGCTTTAATCAGAATTGGAGTCTGTGGTTGAGACATCAAGCTGTTGGAGTATGTTAGAAATTTGGTTTTAGAGGTATTAAGGGTTAGAGTGTGGGAATTAAGCCAATTTAACACCACGTCAAAGTCAAGCTGGGCTTGAAGTTCTAGTTGTGACCAGGATTCCGCGAAGAGGGTTATTGCTGTGTCATCTGCGAAAGATATTATTTTGGCATTAACTAAATTGAGATCACACAAGTCATTAATAAATACCAAGAAAAGTGTGGGGCCTAGAATGCTTCCCTGTGGTACTCCATAATGTATTTTAAGCTCATTGCTGTTATGGCCATCGATTCTGACTTGTTGCGAACGATTGGTCAGGTAACTCTGGAAAAGTTGCAGTTGTAGCCCCCTGACGCCTATTTTTTCAAGTTTGATTAAGAGTGTGGAGACGGGAACAGTGTCGAAGGCTTTCGCGAGATCTAGAAAGATTGTTAGTACCTTTTTATTTTTATTTATATTATCTACGACAAAGCTGGTTAGATCATGAACTGCATCACAGGTTGACTTATTTTTGCGGAAGCCATATTGTTGTTGCGATATTATCTTGTGATGCTCAAGATAACCAACCAGTCTTTTGTTTATCAAGCGTTCCGGAACTTTGGATAAAGCGCTTAGAACAGCTATAGGACGATAGTTATTCGGCAAAGTTCCGTCACCCCCCTTGAAGATAGGATAGATTATTGCCTTTTTAAAGGAAGTTGGAAAAACAGCTGTCTCAAAGCAAATATTGAATATATGGCATAAAATAGGCGCCAGTGTGGTGGAAAATTTCTTTAGTATTGTAGGTGAAATGCCATCCCAACCAGTGGCAGCGTTTGGTCGCAGTGAATTAATGGTAGAAATAATTTCTTCTGGGTCAGTCTTCTCCAAAACAAATGATGAAGTTGGAATATAACTGTTTTGTGGGATTGGTAGTTGATGTGAGGGCTTAGTTTTAGTGACGTCATCAGCAAGTTTCTTGGCAATGTTGACAAAAAAGGAATTCACATTGTTACATGATTGTGCGGGACTGGGTGATGAGGATAGCAATTGTGTGCATGAGTGTGAAGTTTTTGTGGTGTTTGTTAACCGTTTTATGGTATCCCATAGTAATTTTGGGTTATTGCTCGCCTTGCTCAATTCTTCCGCATCGAAGAGCCTCTTTGTCTTTTTAAGAATTTTGGTACAGAAGTTTCTGTACCGTTTGTAGGTTATTTTTAACGTTTCGTTATCTGGAGATTCCTTAAGACTTCTATGCATGGCATCTCTGTTTCTCATGCACCGTAATAAACCAGGAGTTATCCAGGGTTTAAGTATCTTCCGTTTTGCAGTCACTTTTTTAATAACTGTGTTTTCGGTTATGGCAGCGGTCAGTATTTCAATAAATTTATCCGTAGCGGTGTTTGCATCAGCTATGCTAAGAATAGGGTCAAAGTCTATTTTCAAAATTGATGCACCAAGTCCCTCGTAGTTAAGTTTGGTTACCGTAGACGTGGTGGTGACAGGAGTACGTTTGCTATCCAGACATATTAGTGAGGAACCATGGTCGGTAATCGTAGACTCATAGACAAATGTGAATGCAGGCGATTTCGTTCTCAGGATAATATGGTCCAAACAATTTTTGCCCCTAGTTGGGAACGTATGTGCTGGGAGAAAACCATGAAAAGCGAGACAATTTAAATACTCATGGGATCGTGTATCAAGGGAAGAAGGTTTGATGTCAAGATTTATGTCACCTGCTATCACGACCGTTCCGAGGCTGTGGAGCGATGGAAGTATATGATTAAAGGCGGAGAGGAAGTTCTGTATGTTGTCTATAGATGGAGAGCGATATATACAGAGTAGGGCCACGTCATGGTTAATTTTTATTATTAATCCTGAGGCAGAGTGGCACAGATCTAGTTCCTCACTAACCGCTACAATTCCTGACTTAATATAGACCACGACACCATCACTTTGGTTTATGTGCTTTGTTGTTTTGAAAATCGTATAATTTGGAAGAATTGGAAGAATTGAGTTACTGGAACATGAAAGCCAACATTCTGTTAGGATTATTACGTCGCAGTCAAGTGAAATACGGTGCAATAGAGTTTGTAAGTTTGTGAAGTTACGATTTATGGATCGAATGTTTTGTGAAAAAACTTTCAAGTATTTATTTGCATTTATCAAAAGCTCTCGTGTTTTTTCCGGAGCGCATGTATGCGTCATTGATACAGAAAGTTCATCGATGTTATTGATTAGTTGGATTGCGTTATTAGCCATTTGTTAAACATTTTAAAATTAAGAGCGCTACGACGAAGATTGTAATTATTTGTAAGCTGTCGATATTAGTCATTGTGGTGTGTTTGAGTTGATGTGAATGCGTGTGTGATTTTGATTTTTGTAAGTGTGATAAGTAAATGTAGTAGTTATTTATGAAGTTTCTTGGTTTATTTTTGTGTGTTTGTATATCGTGAGCACGTCGTGTGAATATTATGTTTATTGTGTGTAGATATCCAATTAACTTAGTGGTGCATAACAATAGAAATGTAATGATAAATTGAGTAAAAAACAAAAACAGTAAAAACATTAAAATTAAAAACAACATCAAGATTAAAACTAGAGTGAGTAGAGAACTATGCAATTTTATATCTAGTCATTTCTCTAGATCAGTTTTATTGAGATCTTCTGCACTTTTGATCAGGAAATGTTTTTTTCCCAACGCTTGACGAAGGAATACTCTGCCTTGTGAAGTCCAGCAAAACTTGAAATTATTTTCTGTTGCAAATTTTCGTGCCAGATAAAAAAGCCGTTGTGTTTTAGGGGTGAGACTCTCTGAGAGATAGATCGGTATTGCAGGACCGGCTAGTTTTATGTGGTTCGTATTTAACTTATTTTGGCTATTCTTTTGGTTGAAATTCCGAAGATTCTGTAGAATTTTATCTTTTGTAGTGACGCTGACAAAGTCGACTACGACTGGGAATGATCCATTTTTCTTATTAACGCGGTAAATATCTTTGATGTCCTGTCGTTGCAACGAGATATCTAAGGCTCTAGTTGTTTCAGTGATTAATTTGCAGAGATCTTCTTTACTTTCTCCTTCTTGTTTTGGTATATTTCTCACTTCTATCTTAGACAAAGACAATAACCGTTCCATGTTTTCAATTTGGTCCTCGAGTTGACTTATATAGTTACGGTCAACTTTACGTTCAGACTCAATTTGGTCAATCCTAGTCACCATATCATCATACTGTTTTGTGGTAAAATCTAAGGATTTTTTTATTTCCACATTTTGTAGGATAATTTCTTCCATGGATGTTTGAAGTGCCAGAAATTTACTGTCGTTCTGAGCTGTGGCCGATTTAAGTAGCTCCCGTATCTCCTCCATGAAGGATGTAACATCTTCTTCGCGTCTTCGCTTGATGTTCCGCATCTTAGTAAAATCAGTTTCTACCATAGTTAAATTCGGTGCCGACCCGGATTGTGTAATCACGGGGGCTGTCAAATTTTGATCATTAGGTTTGGTAGTTTTAGGTGGCGTACGTTTCAGCGACTCTGTGTTCATTTTTATCCTCAGGCACTACAAGGTTAGAGTTGAATAGAATGAACTGCAAACGTAATACTATGTATAATTAGTACCGTTTACGGTGGGGGTGGCGCCACCGTTGATATTCACTGATGCAAAAGGTTAACTTATATTTGTCGCTGGAACACACCATGAACTTAGCGGCGCGAGGTTGGTAGCACTGGCTGTGTGTTGTAGATGCGCGTACGCAGGACTTTCACTTTTAAAACGTTCATACAAGCGTTAGAATTCTGTGCACTCGCGGCTAGACACTAATGATACGGCACTTTCAACTATTTTTCACTGTTATTATAAGTTTGTATTACACTCCGCGAAGGGCCAAAAACAGTTATTTATAGGTTTACAGTATAATAAACTTATGTTTAGCAAGAGAGTAAAAGTAGTAACATCAGATAACTATTTTTCAGAATATTATTACTGACAACACGTCTTTGCGGTCTATGAGCGCGTTCCGGGTTCTATTATGATTTTCGAATTATACTATAATAATTCATTCTAGAACAGTGAATACAGATAAATCATCTATTTTCTTGAGATATTATATTCACACAATTTAAGACTTTATGTTCATAGTTGTGATAGATTAAATTGGTAGGTATATTATAATTATTTATTGTTTTATTAGGAGAAGCCATGGGAGAGAAAGGTGGTGACGCGGGAATGGGATCTTGGCAAGAATGACAAAGACAAGGATAATATCAAAGATAATAATACTAAGCTGAGGCGTGACGAACGGCCCATGGACAAGAGAAGGCATCGATCACTAGAGAAAAGTCCCGAACCAGGTAATTTAGATGTTTTATTGCTATATTTGACTGTTTTTTACCTCATACTGGAAGTTTTAATCCTCTGCAGAGCACATCCTTACTGTATTTATTAAAAAAAAACATGTGGAAAATGTTGGATTTGTTAGAAATCAAAATTTATTATTAGCATACAAAGTGCTCATTAGCATTAACAAATGCAGCGATATTTTATTAATAACAATTATCTTCAAATTAGCAAATATCAGCATCAATTAGCAGTAATGGTAATTAATCCAAAATCTAAACCATTATCATTGCTAACAACGACTAAGCAGTATTGAAAAGGTGAAAGGAAAAATATCTCCAGAATAAATTGCCATCGCAAATATAATATACAGAAAAACAGATTGAATACAGCCAAGAGACTTTACTGTCACAATTGACCGATTGGACATAGCTTAAATTCGACATGTTGTGCTGGGTTGGTTGGTTTCAGCTTCAGTTGATATAACTGAGAAAATATGAGATTGAGGTAATCTAGGAGGTAGTCAGGTGAAAATAATTGTAAAAGCAAATATTAATATTCATCCTTTGTTTTGTTTGATTGAATTGCAATAAACGCACACCATCAATGCTATATTTAATTTATTATATTCTCTTTTTATGCCTATCTGTCCTGTGGGGCTACAAACCATTAGCAAAATTTATATTCAGATAAATTCAAATTGGTTGTCATTTGTTATTACAATATTATTATAATTCCTATTATGATTTTGGTACAGTGGTCTAAAATCGCCATTTTATCAACATTGCTCATCGTTCTAGATTTTTTTTAGCAACATTGATAAAGTAGCGATTTTGGACCAACAAATGTGTGTGTATGATTCTGTAATTATGTAGAGCAATATTGGTGTGAAAAAGTGGTTCACTGTGTTCACAATTATTATCTGTAGTTGTTATTCTAATTATAAAACATTTTTTTTTCTTTATTACAGCAAGAAAATTCAAGAAGAAAGAGGAAGAAGCACCCGCTAAGCTGTTGGATGATTTGTTTAGAAAGACTAAGACAACTCCATGCATATACTGGTTGCCGCTCTCAGCTGAAACGGTAAATTAAAGTAAAAACATTTTTTATAAACATTTTCAAGCTTTAATGCGGTTTTTTTATTATTTTAATCATTACTATTAGAATTTTCACTTCTTGGAGCTCATTAACTGCCGCCGCTGATCATATCATGCTCACATAAGCCATTTAACTACAACATTCATGCATATCTTGACAAAGTAAAAGTTGTCAGGTGTTAATAGGATTGAGCTTGTATCATATTACAAGATGTTCTTTTTATGTCATCTAAGTGTTAGATAAAACACTTCATGGGATACAATAATGGGGATGGCAACTCAAAGCTAATCGTAGATGGCGCTGCGATAGTTGGTCCCCACGTCTACCTTGTACAAAAAAACAAACAAGATTATTTGTTATAAAAATTGAGTATAAATACAAAACAAATATGGAAAATTATTCGTCCATGCAAGTACTATATACTAAAAGAAGAATTAAGACGCCGCGGCGCATCTACAAGAGAAAAAAAGTGATTTAATTGAGTGGTTATACATTTGATTTTACCGTAATAAATCCACAATTACTTGTAGTTGAGGTTTCAATTTTTGAGTTTAGGTATGTTTTACCTGTCCTCTCCTTTATCAAGAATATAATGCTGCTTTTGACTTTCTATTTTGATAAAATATCACAATGTTTTAAGTCAGTAATTTTAACCTTTTTTTCTATTTAGATTCGAGAAATATCACAATATATTTAATTTCTTAACACCACAACTATTACAAAACTCGTTCCAGGTGATAATTCTTCGATTTTCGAGCGATGCAATACTGGTACATAACCTCCAAAAGAAAAGTAGATATTATTTTGAAAAGTGTATTCCATCATTTTTACAGCTTATTACACAACATCTAGTCATTTTACATCAATAAATGTTTTTTTTTCTGAAAATTCCTTTGATTTTACAGTTCTTTGGGGACCAAACTGTCATTTTCACTTTGACACTTGCCTTCCCCATTGGCAATCATAACTTGGTCCATTTTGGGATACATGATTATTTTTTGTTCGGCTATGGCTGACACATAACAAGTAGTTAGGATATTTATTGATTAATTGTTTTCTGTTATCCAGATAGCAATAAAGGAGGAACAGCGGCGCCAGCACATGGCTGAGCACGAGCGACGGCTGCAGGAGCTGCGTCGAACACACCGCCGTCACTAGCATGGTCCGTCTCACTCACACCCCCGTCATAACGTCTTACACACTCACACCACTCATAGACACACTACCCACACACACTCACACTCATCCACACTACATTAACTCACATTCATATTAATATTTGTCGCTCAGTCGACATTCTTTTTCAGGCAGTGCTGTCTTCAGTGACAGTAATTTTATTTTGTTTATTTGAGGAATAATTATGTTACATGTTAGTGATATACTATTTAGGTTTAAGGGCGACATATTCAAGATACTGTCGGCAGGATTTCTGAGACATGGACATTATGAATTGATTTTATACAAAATGTTATAGAAAGGCACGCTCGGAGGAAAGCCTATGATTTAATTCGTCGTCGGCGTAATGCAGTCACTTGATCAAAACGACCAGGGGACGCCGCTGTGGGAAACAGATGCACTACAATTGACGTGGATTCCATTTGACTTTGCGTCGATGTGCGCCTTTCGGCCAGACGTATGCCTTTCGGCCAGACGTTATACGCATGGCGCGTTTGGTGATACAATATTATGAAATTATCTGTCTATTGAAAACGACCACAATCAAAGAAAACCAACAAAAAGCAAATATTTGGAGTACTAAAATAGTCCTGTATTTTGGTGGATGAAGATAAATATTGAAGATGATTCATGTGATCAACTTTATGAAAAATATGTCATGATTACGACAGAAGAATTTACGAACGCGAATAATGAATTTGAAATAGCAGAAGATCAGCTGATCATGGTACCTTATGGTGGAAACGAACTATTTTGGTTGGGGAATGTAGCCAGCATCGTCTTCTCGAATAGATAGACATGTAGCGCAAAAGTATTTGCGAGTTAGTCAGGTTATCGTCGTAATGTTTCTATGTTTTTGTCTGACGTATATTCGGTTCACTTGATGTTGAATAAATACTTTCCTATTTGAAATGCCTTGTTGTTTCTTTTTAGCTTTCCCTCGGCGATTTATTGGCCACCCTTCTCTTCTCGAGTCTAGTCTAGTTTCTAATTCTACTCTCACTTCAAAAAGGATTGTCTTAATATACCTAAAATACATATTTCTGACGGCATTTAAAGTGTTGTTACGTACATGGTCTTAAACTCGCGGGGATTCATAGTAGGTCTAAAGAATTCCACTATCTGCTTGCTGGGTCTTTCATCAAACCCTCTCGTAACCAAGGTGCACACGGGAATGCCTGTCAAAGTACACGATCCAGTTTACCACCAAGTTTGTTGTACGTTGAAAGCGGCCTGCAGTAAACTTGACGGTGTATAAATGGCTATCAGAAATAACACTTATCATGCTCACTGGTAATCATAATTATCACACGTAGCTTCTAGCGCTCTGAAAAACTTGACGGTGAACTGGATCGTGTATTTTATTCAATGCAGTTCTTTATTTTTCAGATAATAAAGATACTTAAAGACGAATTCAAGTTAAAAATTATATCAATCATACTTTAAAAGCTTTTAACAGAGAATACAGACTAATAACAAGAACCAACCGACACCAGCAAAGAATTGCTGAATAGTATTTATATTTTCATTCAGGAAGGGTTGGTTTCCGACCCCACATGTCCTTCATTGACAGAATTGAGTAAGCTGCTTCGCCTCAGTTTGTACAGATCGAAACTGGATAGACATGGTATAGACAGACAGAAATATCTCTAGTGTACCTACGGCTAATTAAACAGTGAAACCCTGAACGACTACGACCTTTTTGCAGGCCATTGAAATGTTTGCTGTGTACGAAAATCGAACCCGCGACACGGGTACAGCAGCAAAAGTCAGAAATCCTATAGACGACAAAAAAAACCTAGCTAGCTCAGTGATAATATGTGACATTGAAGACTAGTATTTTTAATACAATCTCTTCAATTACCTTATATTATGACTGTGTTAATGACTTAGATACAGGGTTGGCATGATTAAAACAAGTTGTTTTAAAACACCTGTTTAAAACAGTTTGAAATTAAACAGTGTTTTTTATTACCCGTTTCAACTATTCAAGGCAGATAAATGCATATACTTATAATGAAAATAAATTCATACTCAGGTGTCTTAAGGCTGCTTATTCTGAAAGTTAGCAACGTCGCAAAAAGCTGTCAAATATTTACAAGTTTTAATTAATTTGGCAATTTTTCTGTATGAAAACAAGAAATATCGCTCTGTAGTGCACTAAAAAAATGATATAGGAAAGCAATTAAAACACTGAATTTGATGTTGTAACCGTTTCAGGTGTATAAAAGGCATTTGGAAAGCTTCCAAATGCTTTTTTTACATCTAAAACTATATATTCGGTGTTATGATATTAATAATTGCATTCCCTTATCAGTTTTTTAGTGCACTACAGAGCTATATTTCTTATTTTCATTCAGTAACAATGCTAAATTAATCAAAACTTGTTAATATTTGACAATCATTTGCGACGTTGCCAACTTTCGGAATATACGCTCTTAATAGTTTGACATAAAACCTTTTGAGTCTAATGCCATTGTTATGTCATATTTTAAACTTTTATTGGCATTGTAATGAAACAATGCATAAAATTATTAGAAAAAAAAAACACCACATGTTTTTTTTTCCATTGATCATTTTTCGTAAAAATTTCATTACAAAGGGCGAATTTGAAAAGATGTAGTCTAGAAATGAAGCATAATTGATTTATACGTTTAGACATCAACAAACAAGGTGGAATTAATTTGAAAAAAAAAAACCAGATAGGTATTAAAAAAAAACACTCGTTTAAAACATTTTGAACCAACTGTTTGTTTTATAAAAGACAATGCCAGTTGCTACTTAGAGCTATGACCCACCAAATAAAAGTTGGCTTCCAACTATACCAAATGTAGCATTCTATTTGTCCTTTATCAGTGATAAATAAAATTATGATTAAATGTCTAAAAGTGCAGTTTCTGTTTTATTGGATAAATATCACATTTAGGTTAGATACCTATGTCGAGCATACGTTAACGTCACGTCCCTATTTTCACAATGCTGGTCTAGCCACAAAGCACACACAATACAATACTAACAATCTTGACGGATTACAGATGTTGGTGGAAGCTGTAACATAATTCAAACACATTTATTATTTGTAATAAACAAACACAACAGCCACCCAAAAATCAAATGACTTTGTCAATAATGCCAGTTGTGACATTTTGACACAAGGATAAAATACACAAACAATATACGAAATGGACTGAGCACTCATTCCGTAAAAACGTGCTGAGAGAGACAGCTCCGATGGGGCCAGTTGTCTCTTTCTGATAGGGTAGGTCTCGTCCAAAATACCTCAGTGCCTCAAGTCGAAAGTTTTCGACCAATGTGTGTTACCAGTGATGACGTATGGCGCCGAAACGTGGTCCTTTACTATGGGCCTCATTAGTAAGCTCAGTAAGTCCAACGAGCTATGGAGAGGGCTATGCTCGGAGTCTCTTTGCGCGATCGACTCAGAAATGAGGAGATTCGTTGACGAACCAAAGTAACCGACATAGCCCAACGAATTAGCAAGTTGAAATGGCAGTGGGCAGGCCATATAGCTCGCAGAACTGATGGCCGATGGGGCCGTAAGGTTCTCGAATGGAGACCACGCACCGGCAAGCGCAGCGTAGGACGTCCACCCACTAGGTGGGCAGACGATCTTATGAAGGCCACAGGATCACGCTGGATGCAGGCCGCTTACAACCGGTCCTACTACAAGTCCAAAGGAGGCCTATTTTCAGCAGTGGACGTCTTACGGCTGATATGATGATGATGATGAATAGGGTAGGTAACCAAAATAAATGTTATTACGTTTTTAAATATTTCTTAAAAAAAAAACAATAAAAAAACATTTATAAACATAAAAACAGTAGTCCGGAGGTGTGGGAGCGGGGTCCAAACTACCGGTGGTTAGGGCTACAGAAATAGGAACCTCCTCACAATGTGGGCCGTATTTAGGAACACTGCCTTCAAAATCAGGCCCTTGATCCAACTACCTAGAGAGAGCCTCGAAAGGTATTCGTCGAGGCCCTTTGCCATCAGGCCATTGGCTGTAACGATAAATCGGCACAATGATAGCCGAGCTCACATTCCCACTCCGACAACCGCGCGTGCTAAGTTGAGATATTTCATTTATTTATATTTCTCAGCTTTCAGTTCAGAAGGTTCTCGTCATGGGAGATGGTATCATCGATTATTTATCATTACGCGGCGCACCGATCTGTCTATCACAACAATATCAGGGACATTGCTGGCGACAATAGCCCGAATAAAAATAAAAAAAGAATATTGAAAAATAAACCTGAAAGCAATTTTAAAGCCGAAAAAGTAAATAAGGTTAGCAAGTAAGAGTTATATTTTACTGTTTCTATCCATACTACTTTCTGGGAATAGGAGGAAAGGGACAAGCGCCATCCAAGTTGCTCTTCTCTTTCGTCATGCTAATTATAGCAAATCAAAAAAAACCTTAACGGTATGGCGTTTACGCATCATATTCATTTTTGGGTACTAGGTAACTTGAAGTGCTCAGTCCAGATTTTATGATAGGGCTATGTTTTGATTAGGTATTCCCGCTTCAATGACTTTTCGTTGTACCTAATCATTCATGCTCAAATGTGAAATATTTTTAAGAGCTTATATTCATAATGTGATTTATATATATATATAAAAAAAACATTATTTTCGTTAAACACACTTATTGAAAATAATGTTTTATTAAAACTGAATATTGCATATTTAAATCCGAACAATAACACATTAAAAGGTGTCATTTGTCATTTTCTCTGCGTGTAGGTATGCTTAATGCGTAACGCACATGGCCGCGATGAAAACAGGAAATGGTTTTTGGGTTTTCGAAATCCTTTTATCACTAACTTTTTAAAAGCATCTTTTGCAGAATAACAATTATGTAATCAGGGGTCTTATTTTCATTTAATATTTTTCATTAGTTTATATTTCCTGTATCTTGGGCTGAAAGGTGGGGCAGGATCTGGCATTGTCATTTGAACAAAAACTGTTTTTTTTCCAACCCTGCTTAGATATCTTGTTAAAAACACGCATGACGCTTTTTTTTTTTTAGCGTGTTAGAATCATCAAATGAGTCCTCCCACCCCGGGCAGGGCGGGAGGGACTGTCAGACTTCTACTGACTAAAATCCACGGTGTCCTTCAATAGCCCTTTATGTTCCGGGGTCGCGGTAAGGAAATAATCCCGCGACCCCGGCAGGCTTTGGCCCTCTGAGAGGGGGGCCCCGTCATTATGCTGACGCTCTTTGAGGCGCGCGTGGGACACAACGCGCCGTCGACCCGGGCATGGTCCATGGTCGGGCAGCGAGTTGCCCTTTACTCGCTGTCCGCATGCCCGCGCCTACGATGGCCGGAGATCATCTGCTGACGTCCGACGCCGCGGGCCCCTACCGCTGCGGTTGGGGTGGAGGGAGGACGCTGTCCTCACTCTCAAGCGGCCCGCCTCCTCCTTCACGAAAATTACTGCTTCGCAGAAGGAGGATACCGCTTCCCACGATCCGTCTCGCCCCGCAGCATGGCCGCAACCAATGCCAGGCGCGAGAGGTCTCCGACGCATGACGCTGAGCTATTTACCTACACAAACAGACATTCTAATCGACCTATTAAAAATTTTATCTTAAAAATGTAGTCAATAATCTGTACCTATCAGTTGATATCTTTATCAGAGGGATAAGAATATTAATTTTGTATGATAATTTCGAGACAGTTGTGTTGGCGATTAAGAGCGCCAACCACAAAATTTTGAAGGAAAGAGGTTCCAGCATGGTAAGTGGATATGTTTTTACTAATAATTATTTGTAATTCTGCCACAAAAAAATTAAATAGTTAAGAGTGAGGCTCCATTATTGCGTTGCGTCGCGTCATGATACATACCACAAATGCGATGCAACGCAACGCACGAATGGGGCCTCAATCTATGTAGATAATACTTCGTTGAAACAGGCACTCGAAAAGATAACTCATTGCCTTGGTTAAAACTGATCCCCAAGGCCATTCAGGCGTATTTTTTTTGTATTTTGAGGCAAAGGCTAGGAGTCGATATAAAAGGCAACTTGTCGACTGTTATACCTACCTACGTATCGAAACTGCAAAATCGCCATTTTTGTTTTATTGCAGAAATTGAAAGACCTCATAATATTATTACTTATCAAAAAAGCAAATAAATATTAAAAAAAAAAAATTTTGCATCATAAATAACTGCCACTGCAATCTACTTGGATCAAAATAAATTTTAAATAATTACTCTCCTGTAAAGTACTTATCTGATTCACTGTCGATTTATTCTATGTTAATTTTAAAAGGCGCAGGCTTCGTGGTGGTGCATCTTAGCCGTGCTGGTGGTGTCTGCCACTGCCCAGCAGAACTTCAGTCTTCCAGAATTTGTGAGCGGCAATTTCACTCAGAGAGGATTTACTGGCAGATGGATTTCAGGTAAGCTCCTACGTTACTTTGCCTGGCGTACGTAGGTATGGTACAGTAGCCAAGCCATCAAGATGCGAGTCCAGATCGTTCTGCCACCTCTTTTTGGGCCGACTTCGGCAGCATGGCGCATCGTCTGGGACTATTTTTGCCCAAGACCAACGGCGTCACTTTTAAGGGCTTTCATCGGCTCAATAATAATGGCCGCACGAGTCGAAGCTACAGTTAGGTACTTAGGTCATTCTAAAGGTGGAATAGTTACTTGTTATGCAAGGCTGCAAAGTTGATTTTTGGCGCTAATAAATAGTACTTGAATTGAAAACTGAGTGAGCGAAAGATTCTAAGATTGAACCGCGAGAGAAACGAGCGGTTCAAATATAGAATCCTGAATGATGCGAAGTTTTCCAAGGTCGAGACGCAGAAAAACTGCTGCCGAGTGCAACATACAACTTTTCACCTCAATAAGCGAGGAAATGTAGTGGGGGCGCGGGTGGCTCGTCTGCCAGTTTAGAAAACAATTGAATACAAGACGTCTTCGAATTTTGAACAACACTTTGTGCTCTAGAGCACAAAATGGAGTTTTGCGCTCAGATTTTGAATGAAAAAAAAACCTTTTCGTACCACTTGCTCAAAAAAGTGACATTCTATGCCACAAAAAGCGTACATAACAATAGTCATTATTAATCTGTTAGAAACAGCTTTCCCTAGGGAAAGAAAGTTGTACTGAATTTCATTCATCCTCTAGGGAGAGAATGTGATTTGAATTTGGAATACTTACCGATACTGAACTACATCAGTCTGTCTTTACAACATTGAGTTTGTATTTAAAGCATTATACAACTTTTTGAAAAAGGAATACGCATTTATTATGCAGTTATGATTATTCAATACAATTACGAAAACCGTCGAGGCCGTATGAGCTTGATGCCTTTGCTTTTCCGACAAAAAAATATTAGTCTAGGAATTTGCCGCGTTTTTGTTTTTTTAAATACAATTTTAATTTATTTTTATGAATAAATTAATATTCTAATATAAAAACGTGGGAAAAATAAGTTACGATGTTAAATCAAAGCGACAGTGACAGTGAATTGTCTGATTCCATCAGTGCAAATGCTGCCGCAATTATAAATAATTTGCTTCCAACAAAATCCAAGGAAAATTATTTAAAAACTTATGAAGAATTTTCAACGTGGAGAAGTGCGAAAGGCCTATCAATTTCAGAATCAGTACTTCTTGTCTATTTTGATTATTTATCCAAGACAAAGAATCCGAATACACTTTGGTGCAAATACTCAAAACTGAAAGCTACAATAAGCATCAAACACAGCATTGAAATAAACAGATTTACGAAATTGCTGGCTTTTTTAAAAAGAAAATCAGAAGGGCATTGCGCAAAGAAGTCTAAAATTTTTACGACTCAAAATGTGGAAAAATTTCTTAATGAAGCTCCTGACGAAGTTTATCTGGCCACAAAAGTAAGTGTACATGATATAACTATGAATATTTCGTATCTTAGTAATGGTAATTATTCTATATAAGTATTTACCTGTTTTTTATCTTTGTTATAGGTGGCCTTAATTTTTGGACTCAATGGTGCCTGCCGCGGATGTGAACTTGTAAACTTAAAGGTGGAGGACGTTGAAAATCATTCCAATGAGTTGCTGCTGATTAATGTAAAGGAAACTAAGACAAATAAAAATCGCTCATTCATTGTACAAGGAGAATATACTAAAATCATTCACAAATACCAAGCATTACGACCCACCAACATGGAAAACAGTAGATTTTTTATAAACTATCGGAATGGGAAATGTACTCGACAAGCCATCGGCAAAAATAAAATTAGCAACATGCCAAAGGATATTGCAAAATATCTACAACTTAAAGATGTTGAACTCTACACCGGTCACTGCTTTAGAAGAACTTCGGCGACTTTCTTGGCGGATTCAGGGGCGGATATTACGTCAATAAAAAGACACGGTGGTTGGAGCTCTGATGGCAACGACGATATAATACTAGACTCGTAATAACAGGCGACCGATGTCTGCCAACACATTAGGCAAAAAAGTCTTATAACCGTCTCATTTCGACCAATCCTGTGAGCCGTAAACATACGTTGAGACAGAACAGACCTTGAGTTAGCCAATCACAACGCAGTACCCCGCCCCCCTCGCTTACGTATTACCTCAGCGAGTTGGCAGAATAGTTTTGTTCGTTAGATCGTGCAATGAGTAGTCTAGTATTATATCGTCGTTGTCTGATGGAGTAGCTGAGGGGTATATTGAAAGTTCAATGGCGAATAAAACTATGTTAAGCAGTCAAATTAACAAAAACATAAAATTTAATCCATCAGAGCCACAACCATCAACTTCTGGCATCTTATCTTCGTCCGTAACTGACATTGCACCACCACCACTATCTCCGACGTTTACTAGCTGCAATGAAACGCAAGTTCCTCAGACGCAACTTGAACAGAGAAATACTCAAATTAACTCATCAACAATAAATGTACCCAACAAAAATATTACTCTTTCAATAAATAATTGGACCAATGTTTCAAATATTAACTTTTACTTTTAATTTTCATTATTTTTATTAAATGCTTATCTTATATTATTATTGTGTTATTTTTTTCGCAAATGGTACGAAAAGTAGAGTATTTTCCTCGGTGATAAAGCTGTCTTAGTCTTGGGTGAACTTAAATCCCTCGCTACACTCAGGACTCGTCTTAAATCCCTCGCTTCGCTCGTGATTTAAGGTTTTAACACCCTCGCTACGCTCGGGAGTAAACCTCGAGTCCTTCGTGACGCTCGCGATTTAAATCGTCACCCGCGACAGAAGACACTGCTTTATCCCCTTGGTTAATAATCTACTATTCCTTGGTGAAATAGTTATTTGTTATGCAAGGCTGCAAAGTTGATTTTTGTTTTATTGTGTTTTTTTATAAAATGTAATTTGTTACTGTTTATTTTCCCAAATAAAAAAAAAATGTGATTAAAACAGCATGATTAATCACTCTTCCTGGCCATTATGAATAATGCCCACCCTATCTTGGGCCAAGTACCTACCGAATGGAATGGGTGAACTGAACTGTAGAGTTTTGTTTAATAAATGAAATTAAATTTACAAAATTTTGATGAAAAGTTAACAAAAAAGCGGGGCTCCGTCGAGCTACCTTGGTAGGCGGTAATCAGCAATTTGACTAAGAATGCAAGACCGAGCGAAGCGAGCTCGGTACTTGGGGCACTCCGACTAGGACAGGTTAGGTTACTTTAAACCTTGCAAACATAAATAGGAGCCCTGCGAAGCGGTATTATTCATACTGTCAGATCTAAGTAATAATTCAAGCTATCTCAAACACTGACTTATTACATCGACCTCTGGCCGTCAGGCATTACCGGTCAAATTGATAAATAAATCACTTTGCCCATCGCTCTTGGGCATTATTAATAATGACCGGTCCATTAATAATGCCCAGTTAATCACGCTGTCCGTAACATAGTCACAGAAGGCTCTGTTTTCGGGCACGCGTATCTAAGTATCTATAACCGTGTCAAATTCTGTTCAGCTTGAGGAACCGTAACGAACGCATTTTATAACATTAGAATAATACCTAATGTTTTTATTCCAGACGAAGAATTCACATACACATTGGCTGGTGACAAAGCCGTATATAAATACAATGTTTCAAGTCTTGGAACAGATGAACTGCTTGCACCGGCGGATGTTATGGTGCGTATTACTCGTAAATAATATAGGTACTTTGTCGCGGTTGCGGGATTTTTCAAATAACCATGACCCTGGAACGTAAAGGGCTATTGAAGGACACCGTAGATTTTAGTCAGTACGTATCTGGCAGTCCCTCCCGCCCTGCCTTGGGTGGGGGACTCATTTGATGATTTTTCCACGTAAAAAGGTACGTAGAGTCTAGTTTTTGCTCTCATACAAATATGAGAATTCTTATTTATATGGGCTTATTTCTAACTAGGTGTTGCCAGCCGCTTTGTCTGCCTTAGCTCGAAAAGTATCCCATGGGAACGTAATCACATGAAAGTTCTATTGTACCTAATCCGTCCAGCAGATTTTGTGTAAAAGAAAGAAATAAAATACATTTATTTGGCATAAAACCACTGCAAACACACAACAAAATTAAATAAACACAAGAAACGAAAAAAAAAATGTAAACGTAAGATAGGTAGGTATAACAAAAAAAAAAGACGTGTGGCACTCGGGGACTGCCGCGGTAAAGCTATTGCATAGCATTTTGTATCAACTTATGCAATTATAATTTTATTTATTTATTTTATTCATGCAGTATTGCTTTTTCTTTGATATTAATTCAAGTTACACTTTTTGAGCGTGGTGACCGATAAGAAAACAAATTTGTCTATTATTAAATAAATAAAAAAAGTTAATATTGTTTAAAATATTTTTATTATTTTACAATACATGTGGGTTTTATGTCGTTTATTCATTTTTAGGGTTCCGTAGTCAACAAGGAACCCTTATAGTTTCGCCATGTCCGTCCGTCCGTCCGTCCGTCTGTCCGCAGCTTAGCTCAGAGACGCTCAGTACTAGAAAGCTGTAATTTGGTGTAAATATACGGATTTTTTGCGCCGAAAAAGTGGTAAAATAAAATATCTTAAAATATTTTTTTTAGGGTACCTCCTGTACACGTAAAGTGGGGATGTTTTTTTTATTTCTCGCGTACCCCTTAGTGTGGGGTATCATTAAATAGGTCTTTAAAAAATATTGATAGTTTCCATTAACAATTTTTTGATAAAAAGATTGTTTTGTGAAATATTAAGCTTTAAAGTGCTAATTTTTGCTCGACTCGAGTGTCCCCCCCCTCTACCAGCTAAACGGTTATGTTTGGGGGTGTGAAAAAATTCACAATAGTAGTATATATAACGAAATTTTAAGGAAAATTATCATGACTAAGTAGGCTTTACAAGTTTACGAGTAATAGTCGACCAACTTATAAGACGTACTTGAACAACATATTTTCCTAAACAAAATGTATCGCAGAACTTGTTCTTCAACTGCAAATGTAAGTTTGTCAACTTTATTTTTACAGCTATAATAGGTGGGTATGTTTTGGGGATAGGTAGGTTTTTAATGTAGTTGACATTAAAAACCTACCTATCCCCAAAACAACTACTAACTAACTTCGAAAAAAGGAGGAGGTTCTCAATTCGTCCTAATCTTTTTTTTATGTATTTTCCCCGATTTCTCAAAGACTCGACCGATTTTGAAAATTCTTCTTTTAAAAATTAAAAGCGAATTATTTTAATTAGTTCGCATAAGTATTTTGATAGGCAACTTCGGAAGCCTACACTGTGCGTGGCCCGACACGCACTTGGCCGGTTTTTTCATACATACTATTACATTTTTAAATATTTCTTAAAAAAAAAAATATTATTATGGTTTTATTATTTTATTATTATTATATTAATAAATTAATAATTAATTTAATAAATTAATAATTTAATTAGATTAAATGAGCGTGAGGTTTTTTCGTTACGGAATTTCTGGATTCGGTCCCCGCGCTCAAGGCCCGCGATAGAAGCTATGCAATAGCTTAATAAAAAAACTTTTGTTTTGTGTCCCATGGCTGCGCCAAATAGGCCCAGTGAAAGAGTGACAAACTATCCATCTTCACAAACTTTCTAATAATAGGTAATATTACTTGTATAATCATTGTGAGGTCACATTTCAGGAAGAGTTGAACGCCACAAACCCCATACTTTCTCCAGACGGAAAGTTTCTTCTTGTTCAGGTTGATGAAGTGATTCCGGTAAGTAACTCAAGACCATTGCAGAGACATAATACGTGTGCCGGCAATATCTGAAATAGCCACTCGGTAGTTACAGTCAGCATCAAAAGTTACTGACCACATTCAGATTTTCAAAATCGCTGTACAGCTAAATAATTCGTAATAGTGCGGTGTACAGTGATTTTGAAAATCTGAATGTGGTCAGCAACTTTTGATGCTGACTGTAAAAAGAGAAAAAACAGTTCTAGGCCGATTTATATTTTTTTCTTTACATGGTCATCAGTCTACATCTAGGGTTTCTGCTAATACGTGGCAAAAATAGCCACAAAACGCGCCCATTTTTTAGCGCGCTAATTAAATTCGAATCTCAAGAATTCTCGAGTCTTGGTCAGTTTTTTCTTTTTAAATTTCTCGAGTTTTCTCGGACTCGAGAAAGGTAGGTCACGAGAAACCAGAAACACACAAGAGGTCGAGAAACCAGAAACACTATGTCTCAGATCAAAAAAACAGGCAGATAGAACGTGCGCGAACAACAACGTGGTGCCAGTCGTTATTTATGTGTGCGCGGCAGATAAGTGGCGCCGTGTACGGACACGTGCATCTGTGTGCGTTTACGGTTGCCAGATATTGAGAAATACTCCCATATTTTTGTTCAGTTAAATTGTTCTCAAATATTGTACTAATATTTTTTTTCAATTAGAAACGCGATTTTGCTTTATGGTTATACCCAGACTCCCAGAGAGCATAAGCATGTAGTATTTATTATTTAACAGAATAATAATAAGGAATAAAAGTTAATATGCGTAATTACTTAGTACCTATTTAATTAATTTATATCAGACCAGATAACACTTTATAACGCTTTTTGGTAATTTGTTTAATAAACTATTTAAGGATAGGTTTTTTTAGTTTAAAAAGATAAAGAATTTGTTATAACAATCAACATATTTATTAAAATAATAATTATTTTACACACCATCACATTTTTATTAAAATCATAATTATTTTACACACAATCATGCTTTAGTTCTGCACCAATTATATTGTGCAAACAAACATCTAAGTACTATTAATGTTTAAAATTGGAAACGCGATTTTGCTTTTTTTTTGCAAAATCAAAACGATTTATCGGCCAATTGAAAAGGCCCTACCAGCACTACTAACGATACTGATTGCATTGCAACTAATAATTCGAAAATGAAAAATATCACTAATGAAAGTATGGAAACCTCTATAATGTCACATGGCAAAGCCTAATTGTTGCAATTAAATACTAAAAGTAATAATAAAATACTTCATAAACCCCAATAAGTCTTGAAATACAAAAATTTTAAAGCGCAGTACACCGCACGCGGAACGAAAAGTAAACGACTAAAATAATAAAAAAAATCCAGCGGCGCGAGGGCGGCACATCCTTACAAGTACCGAATAGCTCAAAGGCATGCTCTCCGTCCCACTTTCTCACGCAAAAATACAAATACAGCCCCGCGCGCGGGGGCCCCTCCCGAGACCCGAAGTCTTTACGACCCGGACGGAACTAACTAGTGACCTTGTGTCATTACGACCATAGACCGTACAACATTTTTTAGTACCTATATGCGAAACCTGAATATAGTTTGTTCAGAATCAATAACTGAATCGATTCCAATAATTTTTACACCATGTTATATTTTGTCCCAAAATTATTTAAAAAGTTAAGACTAATGTTGTATAGGTACTATAGATTACGACTGTGCAGTTGTTTTGACGAATTTGATCGATATTTTTATGCACAGTACACATTCCCCTAATTCAGGGTAATGTACCCGTCATAAACTAGCAACACAGACGATTTACTGTTAAGGTTTTGTGTTTCAAGTGAGCCGAAAATATTTTATGGAAAATAAATACCAAAACAATAAAAATAACAAGAGTTACCTGTGGAAAGATATTCCATCTTGTTTTCTTTGTTTTTGTGAACAACTTTTGCAGTGTTTAAACACACAAGACGGCATGTTTTGACATAAAATGGCAAATCACTAGTGACGTGTGAGCGAGACGATGCGTAGCTTGGTACTGTCGCGAGTTTGTAGTAACTTTTGATTTTGTATTAACTTTGGTGGACCCACTCTCGTGTTCTGAGCGCTCTATCTGCCTGTTTCTTTGATCTGAGCACTATGTCATACGTTCATACTATGTAGGTATAACTGATTATGATCTTACAATTGTTTGATACTAGAGTATCATACACTATAATGTCAGGATAAATTGCCATACTTATTCTCAACATAGATGTTGAGAGTATGGCAAATTTATCTTGATATTTCGCTAGGGAAGGTTTAGTCTATGCTCAAGACACGCGCCCTCATCGTTATTATTAGATAATTTACATAGATTAGCCACTATCTCAACGACTTATCTCTTGTTAGTAAGGACTCAATATAATATTATTATTGATAAATACAATCTCTAGATACTGAAATCGTTGATCCTTTTAAATACCTGAAATCTTTGTGTTGTAATGTCGAAATATTTACCTGACTACAATTTTTTTGCGGTGGTCAGTGGTCACGTGTTTCGCCTCCTCGTTTGCTAGCATAAACTGTTTACGTCAATTATATTATTATAAGTAAAATAGTTATTTTCACCTCACACGCTCGGAAAGATTCTATTTCTCATTCAAAATCTGAGCGCAAAACTCCATTTTGTGCTCTAGAGCGTAGTACTATTAGGTATTCTATGTCTAGAGCACAAAGTGTTGTTCAAAATTCGAACACGTCTTGTATTCAATTGTTTTCTACACTGGCAGGCGAGCCGCCCCCCTACATTTCCTCGCTGTGTGAGGTGAAAAGTTGTGTGTTGCACTCGGCAGCAAAGTTTTTCTGCGTCTCGTACTTTTGAAAACTTCGCATTGCTCAGGATTCTATATTTGAACCGCTCGTTTCTCTCGCGGTTCAATCTTAGTCTTAATCTTACTAATCAACTTTGCAGCCTTGCATAACAAATAACTATCTAGTATTGTTATGCAAGGCTGCAAAGTTGATTTTTGGCGCGAGTACCTACTTGAATTGAAAACTGAGCGAGGGAATGATTCTAAGATTGAATCGCGAGAAAAACGAGCGGTTCAAATATATAGGGGAAGGGGGGGCATGACGGGGACGCGAGGTAAGACGGGGTCACGTACACATACAAGAAACTAGACTCTTGTGAACAGAAAGCAATAAGCCAGTATGAAGCCATACTCGATCAACCGTCAGCGCGATAGAAACAGTGATGGGAGTGCACGCGTTTATTGTTTACAAACGAAAATCACGTTGAGTGTCTCGTCGATCTAATTTTACGCAGTTAAAAACGTCTTTACTGTAAGGTAAATATGACTAGGAACCCAATTTATGTGTTTTCTCGTAATGGTTGTTAGTGTTGTTTACTTTGTTGTGGTATAGTTGGACAAAAGTTCAGATAACATTTTTTTTTTTTTGAGAAATTATTTTTCTCTAAATCAGCCTTTGGGGCAAGACGGGGTATTGGGTATGGGGTAAGATGGGGTATAGGGGATCCCCGATCCTCGGCTCAAAAAAAAATGCTAAGAAACAAAAGACTACAGTTGTGGCCAAAACGAAAAATGATGATGATGAAGATACAATTTGTCTCTATTGTAATGATGAAAATCATAGTTTTCTGAAATAATCCGAAGGTTGGGTAGGCTGCCAGCTTTGTGGACGTTGTGCTCACAATTAATGGTTGTGCTGGTGTGGATGATGACAACACCCAAGAAATTCATATTTGTACTTATTGTGATAATAATTAGCTTACCCCATCTTGCCCAATTTTCATTACCCCATCTTACCCCATGGTAAGGGGCAAGACGGTTTTCCGAAAGTTCCTATTAAATAATATATTTTAAAAAATTGCTATAAGTTGATCTCCCAAAGCCTATGCCAAATTGTAGTTAGGTTAATAAGACATTGTGCCATAAATAAATAAGCATAATAAACGTAATAATTATACTGTATTTTTTGTATTTTCCTTAGATACCCCATCATGCCCCCCCTTCCCCTAATCCTGAGTAATGCGAAGTTTTCAAAGGTACGAGACGCAAAAACTTTTAGAGCAAGAGCCCGTGAACCCCAGACCTACGTTATTTTATAAAGGCTGAAAGTTTGTCAGCGGATGCTCCCAGTTAAGAACGATGACCATTTATGGAGTTTAGGTTATGGTGGCTTTGGCAGGTAAACGGTACTAAAGATGCGTAAAATATAAGTTTACTTACGTCATAGTATAAAAGCTGATTTTTATATATAATACTCGGGTAATAAATAGATGATGTTTCCTCATCAGCCAGACACTTATCATGGTGGCAACCCCTTGCCAGACACCCTTAATGTTCACGAAATTATAAGTTTACTTACGTTATAGTATAAAAGCTGATTCGTTTAAACAATACTTGGGCAATAATATGTAGATGATGTTTCCTCATTAGCCAGACACTTTTGATAGTTCCAACCCCTTGCCAGACAAACATTGTGAATAGCCCAGTCAACTGATGTTCAATACAAGGTATAGAGGGAAAGTCTTGGAACACAATTTTTGACAACGCAACTTTGTTTCGACTAGTTAGGAGGAGAACATATCGAAAGTCCCCATCCCTAGCCCTTGAGCTAAGGGGGAGGGAGGGGTTCGTAGGTACCACTTTTTGGTTTTTCGCTTATATCTCGGAAAGTCGGAAACCATGGGTCCTAGCGGCATAATATATTTGAAACAAATAAAAGCTGAATAAATTCTCCATAAGTTTTATTCAGTAAATGTTCCCAGGTTTTGTTTAGTTTTCGAGCTATCTGCTCTTGAAAGTCTGTAATATTGTGAAAAATCATTTTTATCTTTTTGCATTTGGAAAGTTGTATTTCATATCGCCAATTTAAAGGTCCAGAAAGCATGAGCAGTCTTTTCAGACCCTCCCTCTATCACCTACAATGAACTAACCCAAGTGAAACCTGCATCTTGAGGCGATATGAGCCTCCAGCTAAAAGGGTCTCTTACAGTGCTCACAAAGTTATAACAAATTCTTGAATTCGCGGTAGCCACCATCAAGCTTGATATTTTTTGTCTTCCTTCCACCGAGGGAGCAGTAAAAATAACTCAGAAACTCATTCTAGATTACAATTACATATTAGGTAGGTACAGTAGACGTTCAAAAGCGGCTAGGCACACTTACAAGGCAATAGCTTGACGTTTAGTTTGACTTACGACCTTCTATTTTTAAGAGACACATTCATCATCAACTACTGTTGGTATAGGATTCATAATTTCAACGTGTATAATATGTGTCCAGTTGGCCTAGTGGTAAAGCGTTCCACTTGACGTATGCGGTGAACAGGAAGGCATGAGTTCGAACCTCTCGCAGTGACATTCTTTTTATAGGTTTTACTCAAATGTTAAATATTGTAATGGGACAGAAATATGATTATAATCGTTTGTTCACAATTTCTGTGAGGTAGACCAAGTTTTAGGAATATTTAACTTGATCGAAATCAAGTTGTCGTTAGATTGTGGTTATTGGTTAGTCACGTGTGATTATATAGATAGCGATATATTGAAGTATTCTCAAAATGCTGGCGAATATCAATATTGAGGCAAGAACGAATATTATTGAAATCTCATGTTGAAGTTCATCAAATGAGTTGACTGTTGACTGAGGGATTGTCAGATTCGTATGAATCTGATATCACAAATATAATATAAGTTTGTTAAAAACACCGATGACGCGCTGCCGTGCACGCATTTTAATAGCGACTCGAAATCAAACATTTTATTACATAAATAAATAAAACAAAATTAACATTTTAATTCAGCATGACTTTTTTATTTCCACCAAGACCAAAAAAAACAAACACATAAAAGTAATAATTGACTTTTTTAATAAATAATAAGCATGAATACATTGTAAATTAATGTTACGTCGATCGAATTGCGAGACCTATCTATAATCTTCTCGAAAGTTCCACAAGGTTCTCGACAATTCTACTAAAGATCGGTCAGGAAATTTCTAGAAAATTCTACCCTGTTCTAGATGTTTCGAGATGGTTCTGGAATGTTCCAGAAGGTATGGGACTATGTCGAAGTCTATGGATGTTTCCAGAACATTCGACCACCTTCTAGAAACATCTAGTGGGTCCGCCGGGGTATAAAAAGGGCGTCGATCACCAACCTGACTCAGTCTGGTTTTGACTACGATCGAGGCGACTCGAAGTGAACAAGCGATCTCTAAGTGACTTTTACGTGTGATTAAGAGTGTGTACAAGTATTTAAGTGTTGAGTAGTGTTAAGTGTTTATTTTAGTTTGTGATTCGTGTGTGATTAAAGTTTATTTGGTTTTAATTGGTGTTAATTAATTTATCCCAATACCCAGCTCGTAACATTTGGTGTCAGAAGTGAGGGATAAAATGCCGATTTTACCAAAGGACGACACGGACGGTATTCGTACCAGGAGTCAGCGCCAGCAAGACATGGACCAGAGGCGGTTTGGAGGTTCCCCGATACAGACGCCGGGTGGTGCTCAGCCTACGACGGAACCAGCCGCTGGTCCATCTGCAGTCTCTTCAGCATCAGCGGGTCCAGACCTGTCTGCGCTTATGGCGCTTCTGCAGGAGCAGGCTCGCCGCCAGGAGGAGCAGGCTCGACGCCTGGAAGAGCAGCTACAAAAGGACAAGGAGGAGCAAGCCCGCCGCCAGGAGGAGCAAGCCCGCCGCCAGGAGGAGCAGGCTCGCCGCCTGGAAGAACAGCTACAAAAGGACAAGGAGGAGCAAGCCCGCCGCCAGGAGGAGCAAGCCCGCCGCCAGGAGGAGCAAGCCCGCCGCCAGGAGGAGCAGGCTCGCCGCCTGGAAGAACAGCTACAAAAGGATAAGGAGGAGCAGACCCGCCGCCAGGAGGAACAGTCTCGCCGCCTGGAAGAACAGCTACAAAAGGATAAGGAGGAGCAGGCCCGCCGCCAAGAAGAGCAGATGTTCCTGATAAAAGACCTGCACTCGACATTTGGCAAGGAGCTAAAAGTGGTTAAAGAGCAAGTCAATCAGCACGAGAACCGCATCTCTGAAGCTGAGGTCCAAATTGCCGGGGTGAAAAAGGCTTTGGGTGAACTTCGGTCTGGAGACGGGGTTGTGTGTCCAGTGATTGCTGCACCTTCGGCACGAGGGTTTAAGGTGCCACCATTCGACGGAACATCTTCATGGTCGGCATACAGGATGCAGTTTGAGGCCGTTATGAAGGCGAATGGGTGGACGAAAGAGCAAGCAATGACCGCGCTCACCTTAGGCCTACGAGACCAGGCCCTGACCGTACTTGAGGCTCTTGGCAAGGATGTGACTTACGATCAGCTGCTGGAAGCGTTGGAATCCAGGTACGGCGACGCGCACTTGGAGCACGTATTTCGCGCTAAGCTAAAGGATCGTGTTCAACGTAGTGCTGAGGGCCTACAGCAGTGGGCCCTGGAAATTGAAAAGATGGTCCGAAAGGCATACCAGTCTGCTCCTGCCCTGATCAATGGTAATCTCGTACAGGCATTCGTCGACGGAATACGTGACTTGGAAGTCAGAGCCGCCGTAAGACTTGGGCATCACGAAACATTAAAGGACGCCTTGGCTCATGCGTTGGAAGTAGAAGCAGTGAGGCAAGATCATCGCACGCATCGCGTCAGAGAAGTTGTGGAATCACCTGTACGCGACCGACCACAAGGGTACAGTCCCAGGTGCTATACTTGTGGGGAAAAAGGTCATCTTCGGTCCAGCTGTCCCAAGCGAAATACACCAAGGGAAGATCAATCCCAGCAGGGAAGAGGGACCGATAAGACTGCCCAGCAACAGCAGGGAAACGAGTAAATGCCAGGACTGAGGGGCGGGTGCTGGCTGGTATGGAAAGAGCCCCGAGGATCTCGATCTCACAGGCCCATGACGGAAACAGCCTGATCATCAAAGGTGAAGTCAACGGAAAACCATGCAAATTGACACTCGATACAGGAGCTTCTCACACGGTCGTCAATTCAAACCTAGCAAGTCGGTTCCTTGGGGACTTCTTCAACAACCACGACCGCATACAATTACTGACAGCTACCGGTCAGCACATAACCGTCCGAGGCAAGAAGGAGGTGAAGTTAAAACTAGGTCATAAAGCATATTGGCATAATGTCATCGTGGCCGACATAGTAGACGATTGCATCTTGGGCTTGGACTTTATGAGGAAATATCGTTGTGAGATCGATGTTGATCGAGGAGTGTTGAAATGTGGTAAAGAAGAGATCATAATGGAAAGTACACCGTCAGAAAAAGTGCTTCGCTTGAAATTTGACGTGTCAACACTTCTGGAAAACTGCGATCTAACTGGAGTAGAAATGGATAAGGCTAAGAAAACGTTACTCCAGTATGCCGACATGTTCTCTACAGATGATGCTGACATAGGTAGAACAGGACTGGTTCAGCACAAAATTAACACTGGCAATGAGTTACCAATCCGACAACGACCAAGAAGGGTGCCGGTTGCTCGCGAAAAGAAAGTGAAGGAGATGATTGAGCGCATGGTGAAGAACAGTTTTATAGAGCCTTCATCTAGCCCGTGGTGTTCTCCTGTGGTCCTAGTGAAGAAAAAAGACGGCAACACGCGGTTTTGTGTGGATTATCGACGGCTAAACGACGTCACGAAAAAAGACAGTTATCCACTGCCTAGGATCGATGACACATTGGATACGCTGACAGGAATGAGGTGGTTCACAACGTTAGACCTGAAAAGCGGCTACTGGCAAGTGGAAATAGACCCTAAAGACAAGGAAAAAACTGCCTTTTCCACAGGAAAGGGCCTATGGCAGTTTACAGTCATGCCATTTGGATTGTGCAATGCTCCTGCGACATTTGAAAGGTTGATGGAGCAAGTACTTGCTGGATTGATTGGAGACGCATGTCTTGTCTATTTAGATGACATCATCATCGTGGGCCGAACATTTGAAGATCACCTTCAAAACCTAATTAAAGTGCTGTCGAAAATACGGACGGCAAATCTTAAGTTAAGTCCGGAAAAGTGTTCATTTTTCAGGAGACAAGTGAACTTTTTAGGACACATAGTTTCGGAGGAAGGTGTTCAGACAGACCCGGAGAAAATCGTCGCCGTCAAGGAATGGCCAGTTCCGAAAGACAAGACGGAGGTCAGAGCATTTTTAGGTTTATGCTCCTACTATCGACGGTTTGTCAAGAATTTTGCTGACATTGCAAAACCCCTACACAAACTTACTGAGGAGAAGCAACAATTCTGTTGGGACGAGAACTGTGACATCGCATTCCAGGAATTAAAGAAACGTCTGTGCAATTCACCCATTCTTGACTATCCTGACACTGAAAATGACTTCATAGTTGACACAGACGCAAGTAATACTGGAATTGGTGGCGTGTTGTCTCAAAGGAAAGGAAATCAGGAAGTTGTTATAGCTTACTACAGCAAATCTCTATCGAAACCGGAAAGAAATTACTGCGTTACGAGAAGGGAATTACTTGCCGTAGTAAAGACTTTGCAGCACTTCAGTAAGTATCTGCTGGGACGAAAATTCTTATTGCGAACGGACCATGCCGCATTAAAGTGGCTATTGCAATTCAAGAATCCAGAGGGACAGGTGGCGAGGTGGATTGAGCTACTACAAGAGTTCGACTTCGTAACTGAACATCGTAGTGGGAGGGCACATGGTAACGCAGATGCACTGTCTAGAAGACCTTGCCCTGAAGACTGTAAGCACTGCAACAGGCAAGAGGCCAAGGAGGTTGTGCCTGTAAGAATGCTAAGAACGGATATCAGTAACGAATGGAAGGAAACCTTACAGCGTGCTCAGCAAAATGACGCAGACATTAAACCAATTTTTGACTGGATTAAAGCTGGTGCTCCTAAACCCAAGTGGAGTGATGTAGCTGCGATGAGTTCCATCACTAAGAGTTATTGGGCGCAATGGAAAAGCTTGGTTATCCAGGAAGGAGTCTTGTGCCGTAAATGGGAAAACGCTCGAGGAGACCACTGTCACTTACAAATGGTTGTCCCCAAAGCCAAAGTACCGGATGTGTTGCGGCTCTACCACGACGGATGTTCAGGTGGTCATATGGGTGTAAAAAGGACCCTACTGAAAATACGTGAGCGATTTTACTGGATCCATTGTCGTGAAGATGTGGAGGACTGGTGTCGGAAATGTACCAGTTGTGCGGCTGTGAAGGGACCCCAGACACGCAGCAGAGGTGCTTTGCAGATATACAACGTTGGAGCCCCGTGGGAACGGATAGCACTAGACGTGGCAGGACCATTTCCAGAAAGTGAAAACGGTAACAAGTACTTCATGGTTGTCATGGATTACTTCACAAAGTGGCCAGAAGTCTTCGCCATTCCTAACCAGGAAGCTACAACAGTCGCAGATAAATTGGTTCAGGAGGTCTTCTGTCGTTTTGGAGTACCCTTGGAAATACACAGCGACCAAGGAAGGAATTTTGAATCACAAGTATTCCAGGAGACTTGTCGGCTGATGGGTACTCACAAGACTAGAACGACTTCCTACCATCCACAATCTGATGGAATGGTGGAGCGTTTCAACCAAACGTTGGAGAGATATCTGGCAAAGGTTGTGGATAGCAGACAAAGAGATTGGGATAAGCACATACAGCCATTTCTTCTGTCATACCGTAGTGCAGTTCACGAAAGTACAGCTGTGACACCAGCCTTCGCGAACTTTGGAAGGGAATTACGGTTGCCTGCTGATTTGATCACCGGAACCCCTCCTGATGTTCCACGCAGTGTAACTGATTATGCAAATGACTTGCGTAACAAGTTGAATGATGTGTATGAGCATATCAGACAATCCGGCCAACAAATGTCTGAGAAGATGAAGACTCGATACGACCGGAAGACAAACAATGGAGGTTTCGACGAGGGGTCACTTGTGTGGTTGCATAACCCAGTGCGTAGCAAAGGGAAGTCTCCTAAATTACAAGCAAAATGGGAAGGACCATACCGAGTCGTGACCAGGATTAACGACGTCACCTACCGGATACAAAAGGGTCTACGTGGCGCGCCCAAGATTGTCCATGTTGACCGTTTGGCGCGATACAACGGGACTAACGATGCTCGGGACGAGCATGTCTAAGGAGGGGGCAGTGTTACGTCGATCGAATTGCGAGACCTATCTATAATCTTCTCGAAAGTTCCACAAGGTTCTCGACAATTCTACTAAAGATCGGTCAGGAAATTTCTAGAAAATTCTACCCTGTTCTAGATGTTTCGAGATGGTTCTGGAATGTTCCAGAAGGTATGGGACTATGTCGAAGTCTATGGATGTTTCCAGAACATTCGACCACCTTCTAGAAACATCTAGTGGGTCCGCCGGGGTATAAAAAGGGCGTCGATCACCAACCTGACTCAGTCTGGTTTTGACTACGATCGAGGCGACTCGAAGTGAACAAGCGATCTCTAAGTGACTTTTACGTGTGATTAAGAGTGTGTACAAGTATTTAAGTGTTGAGTAGTGTTAAGTGTTTATTTTAGTTTGTGATTCGTGTGTGATTAAAGTTTATTTGGTTTTAATTGGTGTTAATTAATTTATCCCAATACCCAGCTCGTAACATTAACATGAATAACTAACAAGTTATTGATTAATATAATTATCATGATTAAAAAAAAAAAACTAAAAAATAGCTAGACACATTATAAGACTCAGATCTCATTGATCATAACTCCATTTAGCCCAACAGCTATCAGTGATAAAATAAGTAAATTAAAAAATTCGAAGTGAAGATAAAACAATATTATCCAATTTCATTAGCTGATTATAACGACTAAATTACGTTTAATTATATTTAAGAAACTAAAGGGTTTTTTTATAAAGTGCGGCCTTTTTAGTATGTTATCCCATAAAAAAATAATGTGTAATTTTGTCTATAAGTTAACAAAAGAAATATTAAAGATATGACTATTTATTAAAGCCATTTGAAATAGTAATAGTTCAGCAGGCCAATTTCTCTATGCGTTCCAAGGCCGCGGTGCCTTGTTACTATTTCAAACAATCTTCCCATGGCGCTGCGGTCCTGGAACGCAAAACACTATTTGCCCTTTGCGTTCCAGGGCCACGGTGCAGAAACAGGTTGTTTTTAGCAAATAAATTTCTTCCGCTCCACCAAATACAAATTACCAACAAAAGTTATGTTCTTTTACTGAAATAGAACCACGCAAATAACATTAGCACTACTTAAAAAAATACTGCTACAGCTATGATTGTGTAGGCACTGCGGTCCTGGAACGCAAAGGGCCAGTTGCTCTTTGCGTTCCGGGGCTCCGGTGCAAAAAAAGTTTTTTTTCTATGCAATCAGGCTTTTTGCGTTCCACTTAGTGCGATTTAGCAAAAAAAAAAATATAATATGGAAATATGTTCTATTACTGAAATAGAACCACAAAAAAAAATAACCGCTACCCATAAAAATACCCTTTTGAGGACATCAGTTTAATTTTCGTTTTCTTTACGAAAAGAATGACTGGCCTGTTGGTCTAGTGGTTAGTGACCCTGACTGCTATGCCGGAGGTCGTGGGTTCGATTCCCACCCAGGACAAATGTTTGTGTGATGAGCACGATCATTTGTTCTGTGTCTGGGTATAATTTATCTATAATATGTATGTATTTAGAAATATATAAGTATGTTTATCAGTTGTCTAGTACCCATAACACAAGCTCTGCTTAGCTTGGGACTAGATGGCGTTGTGTGATAGTTGTGGAATATTATAATCTTAATATTATAATCTTAAACTTAGCCTCAAATCTAAGCCCTAAATTAATAAGAACTGTGAATAAAATGATGTTTTACGCTTACAGTCTATTAACAATGAATACAACAAAAGCCATCTAAAAAATATGGTCGTGCTTTTAAACGTTTCTTTTATTTCTATAAAACAAACGGTTGGCTGATATTTGGTGTAATTTTTGTCTTGAGTGCACGGTGAAACTGAACGGTTATTCATTTCGTGTTGAATTAGTTACTCATTCGGGGAAGCTATTCGTATTTTTTCACCATAATTTTATTATGATGTCTGACAACCATCGGTGTTGGACTTTGCTCTCGACAAGCTTAGCAAATAGCGCTTGTCGTTCCTCGTATCTCATATCCACAGGACTGACAGTATTTCACTAGAACAAAACATGGAATACTATTATTATCTTTATGCAAAATGCAACTGTTAATTTTTTTTACTTACTAAAAGAAAAATCTATAAGTAACACGTATTACTACTTTCAAACAAACCTATTGTAGGGAATCTTGTCAATAAATAAGATATAAACATGTGAAATAACTAAAAATTAAATGTTAATACTCAGACTTAGTCCCGTTTAATTTGATATTTGTATTGTTTCATCCATATTTATGCACGGCTATAATATTCACCCTCAGTGATTATATTATTCCCACTGTTAATATTTCACAGCAAAACAATAACATTAAAACAGCGTAATAGATGTAAACAATCGTCACACAAATTAACCAGGAATCAACAACGTTCTATTATGAGATTCGAAACGAACTAACATAGTTATGTCTACCTCATAAATCGAAATAATTTACTTTTGTAACTTTTGTTTTGTTTTCTCTGATCTACCTACAAAACTTTATTATATATAAATGACGATAACGGTCGACACACAACACTAATGACTAGTATTAGTAATTAAAAAAAAAAAACAATTTTATTTATCAAATTTCTACAAAAAAATGCATGAAAAATAACAAAAAGAATAAAGCAATTATTTAAAATTATTAAATAAAATAAAAGTAATTAGAAAAAAGTGAGGATCGATCCTTCGCCAGTGAAGGAAATATCCGAGCACGTTAACCACTGCGCCAGCATTACTTGTAAGAAAAGGTTGAAATTATGAAGTATACCGTAAGTTCCTTTGATTTGTATAGTATTAAAACAACTTATAATAAAAGGTCGTAAGTCACAGCGAAGCGTCAGGCTATTGCTTTCAGAAATTGACGAAGGATTTTGGAATTCGACTGTACATGTACAGGGTTTTGATTCTAAGTTGACCAATAAGGAGAAATCCGCTTCCATAAGAGCTACAGAAAAACGATCTTAGGAACCTTTAGCTTTTTATAATGTAAACAATTTTAGTATACCTATTTAATTTTTGATCAAGTGCGAGGTGTCCATAAAAATTAGTATGTAGACCCCGCCATCCCCTTCGAACCTAACCTGTCCGAGTCGGGGTGCCCCAAGTCCCAAACTCGCTTCACTCGCTCTTGGATCCAAAGTACTCCTAAATGTGTGTAAAATGAGTATGAATAAAAAAATAATTTATGATGCTATTTGGTTTAGTGTCATGTTAGGATAATTTCATTGTATAAGAAGGATAATATCTGGGCAACAGAATTGGGTCAAATCTTATAAAACGACTCGAATGTAACGAAATACGACTTAAGTTGTAATGTACCTAATATAAATTAAAATGACATTCTGCGCAACTTGGAGGGTCTGAAACACTGATGCTGTTTTCTGGATCTTTGGCGACATCAAATACAACTTTCCACATGCAAAGAGTTAAAAATGATTTTAACCAATATTACAAACTTTCAAGAGCAGATATCTCGAAAACTAAACAAGACCTGGAAATGTTTACTGGATTAAACTTATAGAGAATTTATTCAGCTTTATTTTGTTCTTATGTATTATGTCGCTAGGACCCATGGTTTCCGACTTTCCGAGATATAAGCGAAAAACCAAAAAGTGGTACCTACGAACCCCTCCCTCCCCCTTAGCTCAAGGGCTAGGGATGGGGATTTTCGATAATATGTTCTCCTCCTAACTAGTCGAAACAAAGTTGCGTAGTCAAAAATTGTGTTCCAAGACTTATTCCCTCTATACCTTGTTTTGAACATCCGTTGACTGGGCTATTTATAATGTTTGTCTGGCAAGGGGTTGGAATTATCAAAAGTATCTGGCTAATGAGGAAACATCATCTACATTATTATTACCCAAGTATTATTTTAACAAATCAGCTTTTATACTATAACGTAAGTCAAACTTATAATTTCGTGAACATTAAGGGTGTCTGGCAAGGGGTTGCCACCATGATAAGTGTCTGGCTGATGAGGAAACATCATATACTTATTACCCGAGTATTATATATAAAAATCAGCTTTTATACTATGACGTAAGTAAACTTATATTTTACGCATCTTTAGTACCGTTTACCTGCCAAAGCCACCATAATCCAAACTCCATAAATGGTCATCGTTCTTACCAGTGTTGGGAGCATCCGCTGACAAACTATCAGCCTTTATAAAATAACGTAGGTCTGGGGTTCACGGGCTCTTGGGCTATTTGCTGCCGAGTGCAACACACAACTTTTCACCTCACACAGCGAGGAAATGCAGTGGGCGGCTCGCCTGTCTGTGTAGAAAACAATTGTATACAAGACGTGTTCGAATTTTGAACAACACTTTGTGCTCTAGAGCACAAAATGGAGTTTTGCGCTCAGATTTTGAATGAGAAATAGAATCTTTCCGAGCGTGTCAGGTGAAAAAAATATCATTGGTTTTACTTACCCAATTACTTGACTTGTAAATAATTATACGTAATTCTTTTAGGTTTACAGACATTCGAGACTCGCTAAGTACACCCTCTGGAACATTGATGGGAGGTAAGTTAGTCATTATTTGCATTATAGGTTTTGGAAAAAAGGAATTACATAATCTAATTACGCTAGCGAGCAAAAGTATGTATGGAATCACTTATAACCCGATTCATTGAAGAAATAATTCTTAAATGGCGGCGCTTATCGTGTTCTCTCGCTCGCACACTAGTGCCGTCTATACTCACTCGTAGTGTAAGCAGAAAAAAAAAGTCTTGACGCGCTCAGTTTCGCGCTAGTTTTCTGTTATTTTTCCGTTGTTACCTGTTGTTATTGTTGTTTTAATTTTGTTTTATTGTTAGGTTAAGTTTAAGAAATTATTGTGATCCAGTTTTGTTTAAATTATTTTTAATTAAAAAAAAAAAAACTTTAATTTAAAATCTTATATGCTGACTGTACTATTTGTCAACGCAAGTACAAGCCGCCATTTTAGAATCCTTTCTTCAATGCACCGGCTTATAGGTACTTGGAATTGATCCGCGATAGCTTAAATTATGGCGTGATTTGAATGAATTTGGTATCAATTTAAAGTTAATAGTAAAACCTTTCAAATGGTACCATTTAATTATTAATTGGTTATTAATAATAATAATATAATATAATAATATTCCACAACTATCACACAACGCCATCTAGTCCCAAGCTAGAGAAGAGCTTGTGTTATGGGTACTAGACAACTGATGAACATACTTATATATTTCTAAATGCATACATATTATAGATAAATTACACCCAGACACAGAACAAATGATCGTGCTCATCACACAAACATTTGTCCTGGGTGGGAATCGAACCCACGACCTCCGGCATAGCAGTCAGGGTCACTAATGGTCTAGTAGGACCAACACCAACAGGCCTGTCAAAGTTAAGTACTCCAGATCGTTCGCAATCAGAGTAGGTAAGTGATTCCATCCTTTTGCTCGCGAGTGTAGATTTTGTCTCCATCACCTGCAGTCTGTGTACAGCAAGTTAGTCAAAATAATAATAATGGCTTGAAACATTCAGTTGCGGTTTCTGTTACAAATGATAATCGGTATTAATGAAATTAATTATTTAGGTAAGTAACTTCCTACTGCCTCGATGTTCAAGTAGTCGCAACGTCGACTGCTCAGCAAGAGGTCCCGGGTTAGATACCCGTTGAAAATTTATTCCGTAGTATTCTTTCGGTATACCGTGGTACGGTCTACTGCAACAAAGAAAAAATATTTTTTCTGTGGTACAGCTAACAGCTAACTGTTACAAGGAAAATGTACACATATTTATTCCTTGGTACAGTTAACTGTACTACTGAACACTACACTGCGGCTGGGCGTGAGTTGGAAGCTGTCTTCTTCCTCACGCGTCCCACCTCCTTTGCTAGAATGACTGCTTCGCAGAAGGAGGCGACCGCTTCCCTCTCTGTCTTGCCCCGCAGCATAGCCTCGGCCAATGCTGGGCGCGAGAGGTCGCCGCGTATCGCCGTCATGATAACACGGCGCGCGATGCTCTGCCCAAGCGGGGCAGTCCTGCACCGTATGCTCCACCGTGTCCTCCGGGCGATACTCGCAGTGGTGACACCCAGGCGTTTCCTCTTTTCCTATCGGACACAGAAACCTCCCAAAACGCCGTGATGTAGGCATCACGGCGGTAAGACCCCTTTTTAGGCTGGATAGGTCCAGCCAGTCCTAAAAAGGGGTCTTACCGCCGCAATTGCGGCGGACCTGAACCTCGCTTGAGACAGTCACTCCCTCCACACCCACAATTAAGGCGTATAGTACCCTCAATAACCTTGAACATCCAGGCGGAGCTAAACGCATACTTTCATATCTGCACTGCACACACTAATATGTCCCGAGCGTACTGCGATACCTCAAAATGAAATGATAGACATGCAGCGAGGCAGAAACGACTGCCGCGGGCCGCCGTCGCCCGGTTTTTATATATGGAAATCTCAATATTTAACATATTCTTGCTGCCCTGGGATCTGGAGGCGACTGCCCTCCAGCGCGTCTATGAGTGGCGCGTGGAGGCGCAGTGTCGGGGCGTGACCCCGCTGCCTCGAGAAGTCGAGGCGCGGCGGGAAGAGCTCCGGCGCGATCTCAGGGCAGTATGGAGGGGACGACTGTCACGACCGAAGGCCGGGCACGCCGCAATTGCGGCGATAAGACCCCTCTTTGAGGAGTGGCTGGAGAGAAGTCATGGCGTCCTGACCTACCGCTTGACGCAGGTCCTCACCGGACACGGAAGTTTCGGGAGGTACCTGTGTCTGATGCGAAAGGAGGAAACGCCTGGGTGTCACCACTGCGAAGATCGCCCGGAGCGCACGGTGGAGCATACGGTGCAAGACTGCCCCGCTTGGGCAGGGCACCGACGTGTCCTCACGGCTGCGATAGGCGGAGACCTCTCGCGCCCAGCATTGGTCGCGGCCATGCTGCGGGGCGAGACGGAGTGGGAAGCGGTCGCCTCCTTCTGCGAAGCAGTAATGCTCGCTAAGGAGGAGGCGGGCCGCAAGCGAGAGAGGACAGTGTCCTCCCTCCGCCCCACCCGCGGTGGTGGACGCCCACGGCGACGGACGTCACTAGACGATCTCCGGCCACCGTAGGCGCGGGCATGCGGGCAGCGAGTAAAGGGCAACTCGCTGCCCGGCCAGGGACCATGCCCGGGTCGACGGCGCGTTGTGTCCCACGCGCGCATCAAAGAGCGTCAGCATAATGACGGGGCCCCGCTCTCAGAGGGCCAAAGCCTGCCGGGGTCGCGGGATTATTTCCTTACCGTGACCCCGGAACAGAAAGGGCTATTGAAGGACACCGTGGATTTTAGTCAGTAGAAGTCTGACAGTCCCTCCCGCCCTGCCCGGGGTGGGAGGACTCATTTGATTATTTTACCACGCTAAAAAAAAAAAAATTAACATATTCTTTGTAAAATATTGACTGATTTACATGAGCGTTGCTCACTTTGTGGTAAATTTTAACACCGATTGATCTATGTATTCAAAAATATTTTTAATAAACGAAGCCGTTTATTTAAAATATCATTTATTTGAACAAAATAGCGTCTTGTTAAATATTTTTTTACAGCTCAACTATTTGTCATAAGAAAATAAAATTTACTCACATTGTTGTACATGAATCTACAGTAAACATATATTTTTCTTCAATCTTTACACCCAGCCGTTAATGAGGCATGCTTTAGAATGTACCTAACGTTTTTACGGCTTAAAAGGCACGAAGGCCCTTAACTGTTCCGGGTTGTGTAATCCGTATGTCGGTTTCTGTTTGTAAACGCAACCTCGATACGGGAGAAATTCCTAGAGTGGGGCAACGTTTTAAAACAAAACAATCATCATACTTATCATTATTTATTTTTAGAGAGGAGTTTCCCATCGCGGAAGGAAAGTACCTACAGCTTTGCATCTTCAGCGGCCCTGAGAGTAACAACCACGCGGTGGCTTATGTCCTGGAGAATGACTTGTACTACCAGCCCTCAAGCACTGCCAAACCTATACGGATTACCACTGACGGCGATGTAGGCGAATATTATAATGGACACGCTGACTGGGTCTATGAAGGTACGACGAAAAGAATAGTAGATTACGCACCAAGGGAATAAAGCAGTGCCTTACGTCACGGGCGTATTGAATCCCGAAGCGACACTAAGGATTCTGGGGGTGAACCTCCGGAGCGCAGCGAGGAGGTTCAAGTGTTAATTCCCGAGTGAAACGAGGGAATTAAGCTAAGAGTCCTTAGTGTAGCGAGGGATTTAAGTTAGCCCAAGACAAAGGCAGCTTTATTCCTGAGGTGAGTACTCTGCTTTTCACACCACCTGCGAGGAAATAAATTCGAATTTTGAAAGGAGAACATTCAGGCTCCATACATTTTTGGGCCTTTTCTGAAAGTGCCGGCCAACGTAAAAAATTGGTACCTATGGGTAGTACTAGTCATTTGGAGCAATAGTTACTATGGCACAAAAGTTGTAGGATTGCTCTCGGCCAAGTTATACAAGTTCGAAAATTCGTAATTCTCATACATTTTTTAATTTTTGAAAGTGCCGAGAATCACCAAATAATGATAAGTATTGCTAGAACTAGCGACCTCAAGCAATTTAACATAACGCCTGTAATGCCTGAGGGGTTGGGCAGAGGAGTACCGAATAAAAATGAATAATAATCTGTTTATTTTTTGTGACAAGTAATAAAAACATTTTAAAATATACAAATCTGCTGGTGGGACCAGCATCGGGAACAGAACCAAGGTTTCCTGTGGTTAGGGGTCTTGGGAGAGGAATCTCCAAACAATAAGAGACGTGATCGGCACTGCTGCTTTTTGAATCAACCCTTTTTAGGGGGAAATAAAATCATCAAATAAGTTATCTCGCTCTGGGCTGAGCTGTAGAGACTGTCAGACTCATCATCAGCCTATAATGTTCCCACTGCTGGGACACAGGCCTCCTCTCTTTGTGAGAGGGAGTGGGCCATAATCCACCACGCGGGCCCAGTGCGGGTTGGCAGATGTCACATGTCTTCGAATTTTTTGGTTCTAGGACATGCCGGTTTCCTCACGATGTTTTCCTTCACCGTTTTGAGAGCAGTGGTGATTAAATAAATTACACAAAGTAATGCGCCTGGCGGGGTTCGAACCCACGACCTACAACTCGTAAGTCGGGACCGATACCACTAGGCCACCACTGCTCTATACTGGGCCACCACTGCTCTATGTATCTACTGTCAGACTTCTGCTGACTAAAAGTCCACCCTCTACATTCGGTTGCCCTTTGCGTTCCAGATACTAAGATAGTCGACGAGCCGGTACCTACATTTCATTCATACATTAATTGTTGTTTCTCAAAGAGCCTCATAGGTTTTGGAACGCGATACTCTCGGGTCCACAATAAGCGGTGAGACGGGTTTGCTTCACCGTCCAGTCAACGAGACTCGACTGATACTCGTTCTTGACATCCCGTGGAACTTCAAGGAGCATTTCCGACGTTTGGAAAAAAAACAGGATCGAGCCGGGGCTGCCTTCAAGCTGTTACCCAACCTTGCGAGGCAAACGCCGCTTTTTGAAGGCTCTACGTGGGAGTGGTACGGTTAAAGCCCCTCTACGAGAACCCTGTGTCTGTCGTTTCCATAAGGAAGCGAACAGACAAGCTAATCGCACCAGGGGATCATGGCTATTCGGGTGATCCACTCATACACATAATGCTGGAGGATCCCATTCCAGATCACACGTTGGCAATCCGGAAAGGAGGCTGCCTCTTCTTCTGCAGCAGTAATGACAGCGAAAGAAGAGGCAGAACACGCGAAAGAGGACGCCCTCGAAATCTTAATCAAGTCGCGTACGGCAAATAATGCGGAGCTAGTTGTCTTATCAAGGATCAGGCCCAGGACGACACCATGTCGTGTTCCACACGCGTCTAAATAAGCTTTCAGTGACCCTTATGGAGCCAAACGCCTGCCGGCTTGCGGGACAATTTCAGCAGGATAGGTACCGTAGCACGGTTGATGATTTTATTACCCGAAAAACGTGGTTGATTCAGAAAGCAGTACTTTTGGTCACGACTCGTATTGTTAGGAGGTTGCTCTCCCAAGAGGCCTACCACAGACAGCTTCGATTCTGTTCCCGATGCTGGTCCCACCAGCTGATTTGTATATTTTAAAATGTTTTTATTACTTTTCACAAAAAATAAACAGATTATAATTCATTTTAATTCGGTACACCTCTGCCCGGGTTGGGCAGAGGTGTTCAGGGATTACAGGCGTTATGTTTAATTGCTTGAGGTCGCTAGTTCTAGCAATACTTACCATTATTTGGTGATTCCCGGCACTTTCAGAAATTAAAAAATGTATGAAAATTACGAATCTTCGAACTTGTATAACTTGGCCGAGAGCAATCCTACAACTTTTGTGCCATAGTAACTATTGCTCCAAATGACTAGTACTACCCATAGGTACCAATTTTTTTCGTTGGCCGGCACTTTCAGAAAAGGCCCAAAAAAAATGATGTCCTTTGATGTGGTACGACAACCTTCGAACGTGAGCATGCTGTGGTGCCCACCTCAGCAAGCGATCAGCTGTTGCAGTGGGGACTGCCGGGGGGCAGCCGCCGCTGCTTCAATTCCTTCGTTCAAAGTTTTCATACTATGTTTTGTTTGAGGTTCCAAATTCAAATCACATTATTCCCACGGGAATAATGAAATTCAGTACAATATTATTCCCTGCTTTGAGTGTAGGGAACAATGACTTGCTTTACGGCCGGTTTGCATGACATATAATGTGACATTTACGAGCAAGTGGTGTGAAAAACTATTTACGCCCGTTAAAAAGCACCGAAATAGAATAAAATATTAAGCTTCCCATGCATCTGTTCACGCGTCAGCGCTTTTAAATTAATTTGATATTAAGAGCGTATATTCCGAAAGCTGCCAACGTCGCTAATGGTTGTCAAATATTAACAAGTTTTAATTAATTTAGCATTGTTACTGTATGAAAATAAGAAATATGGCTCTGTAGTGCACTAAAAAATTGATAAGGGAATGCAATAATTAATATCGTAACACCGAATAGGGTGATTTTTTAGTCACCATCCAAATTTTAATATATTAATCTTTGGCGAAAATCATTGAATACGTGTTTTTTCTTTTTGTATCACTCAATACAAAAATATCGAGATATCACGTCTCAATGTTATCTATAAAAAGTTGATGAACCTGGACACCGCGCTGTGATGTGTCGCTCAGGTGTAGCGGGGCGGGGCGGGGGGTCAGCAAGGTGCGCTCTGCCCGTTTCATGCGTCGGCAAGTGTATATTATTAACGTTTAGCTTAGTGACCACGCAGAGCGGATGAGAAAATGATTTAATATGACAATTTGACGTATCGATTTTTTTTCAAAAATGGGCATAGTGATTGATACCTAACGCCTAGAAAAATTTTGGACGGTGCTAAAAAAGTCACCCTGTATAGTTTTAGATGTAAAAAAAGCATTTGGAAGCTTTACAAATGCCTTTTATACACCTGAAACGGTTACAACATCAAATTCAGTGTTTTAATTGCATTCCTATATCATTTTTTTAGTGCACTACAGAGCGATATTTCTTGTTTTCATACAGAAAATTTTGCCAAATTAATTAAAACTTGTAAATATTTGACAGCTTTTTGCGACGTTGCCAACTTTCAGAATATGCAGCCTTAATTTCTGGGTGGTGACACTGGTGACATATAATTTCAATTCACCTTTTTGTTCCAATTCAGTGCTTTTTGAATAAATGTCTTTTGATTTCGATTTTTGCACGCAATATATTCTCAAAAATACAAGAAAAAAAATGCAATATATCTGAAGAGATACCATTTTTTTTTAAGTGCTTTACTCTCTCTGAAAACTTGCTCAATACTTCGTCAATTATCTCTAAACACAGAAATGCTGACCTGGCTGAGCAAAATTGGTTTTGAACGAAGGTAGACGTATTTAAAGATCTGAATTTTTGGTCCCAAAGAAACTGCCTGAACAGCACGAGGCTGTTCGCTCTGCGTGGACGCTTCTAATATACAGGGTGAATTTTTCAACTGGGCTTGGATGGCTATATCCGAAACTATGAGGAATATCGAAAAACGTTGAAAGGAGTCTCGAGGCCGATTTTGACGAAAACTGAAACTGCATCATTGGATTTTAGAAAAATCAATAATCCTGGCCACGAATCGAACCTGCTGATTTCGGAAAAAAAATCACATCCTGTACACTATACTGTATGAAACGCAAGGGACTATCAGATTCGTACTGACTAAACCCCACAGTGTTCCTTCAATAGCTCGTGCCGTTCCAGGGTCACGGTTACCTGTCAGTTAAGACAGTCCCGCGAGGGGTATTACAACATCTTAAAACCAGGCTTGTTCCGGTGAGTGAACGATATGGCGCTAGACGACTTGTATAGCTCTGTCACTTTCACTCGCCGGAACAAGTCTGGTTTTAAGACGTTGCAATACCCCCCCTGGCCCTATAACTGAATGGCAGTCCATAAACTTAAACGCTTAGATATTCAATAGATTTTACTTTTAATAGATTTTAAACTTAATAACCAAGCACATAAAGTTGAAAATCTATTAAAGACTGCTGAGCAATAGCGAACGGAACAAACCCCAACTAGCATTTTGGTAATAAGAATTGGTGATAAAAGAGTTATTTAAAAGTGCATTTGGCAAGCAAGAGTCATACAATGGTTTTAGCAATTGGAGTTAGAGCACGCTCTAACCCCTTACAAACTCTCGATTGGGCCCACGTCTTATAGCGCTATAAGTAATATAATGATTTTAATGCTCACTCTTTTAACACTGAGAGTTACATAATAGTTATAGGGTGGCGTTAGTGGCAAACAATTTCTTGTATCTATAATGGTGGTATAATATAAATCTAGCTACCTCAAGCACTTTAAAGTCTGTATTATGGTTTTAATAAAAACTATAGGTGGTACACAAGTTCTGAAATCTACTGGTATAAAATATGTAGTAACATATTAGTTCTTTTTTAGGTCCATTTTTTCTTGGATTTGCTTTATGTATCTTGATCAGAGTTGACTAGCAACTCAGGGCTGTAGCGTGTTTTCTTTTTCTATTGTTTTGCATATACATTAGTTCCAAAAGTGTTACTTTATTTCTCAAAAATGATGGTATTATGGAGGTGAAATTAAGTGAACTTCAAGTTACGGATTGTCAATAACTCGGTGAGTCAAGTTTGATTTCTTTATCACATGGCTAAAATTTATTGCGAGGGTTACTTTATTGAGAAAATAATATATGTTTTGCATCTCAATTTTGCAGGGCCTTAAAAATAAGTGATATTTAAAGTAAAAATAAATTGCATTTTATCATGCGGGGCATACACTCAATCTAAATTTAGATAAAAACAGGATATTGGCTGTGTCTTTCACATTCATTGTGTATTGTAGTAAATATGTTGCGTTTTAAAATGAGAAAATTAAACAAAATATGGGTTTTAAACAATTTATTTTTTATTTATTTTTAGGTTATGTTTGATTTAGAATGGTGTCTACTCCTTATTATCCTAGGTTCCTATTATTACTATTAATGAACAAGAAGTACTGGATGGGCTGTAGTTAGAACTATTGTAGCACTTGTTATACCAGAATAGGGTTTTAAAGGTAATAAGAGTACAAGTTTAAGAGGTTTGGTTCTATAATGGTTCGACTTAGATGCAAAAGTAGTGGTATTTTAGGGTTACGTTTTTCAATCGATAAAACCCTTCCATCAAAAAAGGGAATAAAGATGTAAAATTGAGATTAAATGCTAGATAGTTTTTAATTTTTAAAAATCGAATTATCAATATTTATGTCATTTTCTGTTTTAATACTTTAAATGCCTTTTTTTATTAATTGATGTATTTTCATAATTGTTAATATTGTGATACATTGCAAATCAAATTGCTGAAATAAAATTATTCAGCTTAAAAATAACATGGTACAGAATGAATGTTTTTAACTGTTATAAATTCATCAATTTTATACATATTAAGCCAAATTAACAAATAAATAAGGTATTACATCTTATACATCTATTTATAATATACATTACTTACATGAACTTATTGTGATCGTAATATTATGTTCATTATTGTTCTTATGTTTTTTTTTTCAGCATTCTCGTATTCGTAAACAACTACTCAACTCGCCCCGCGCCCGCGCTTTGTCGAAGCAAGCTGACATTTTTAGTTTAGTTCGAACTGTTTCGACGAGTGGCTGTGTTCTGTGTTCGCGTTCTTATTGAGTCAGCGTGCTCTCATGCTTGGATTGGACGTAAGTTATATCTTTTAGTTATAATTCTTTAACGATGTAACGATACTGTACCCACAATAGTTTTTACCTACTAAAATAATAGGTTGTGTTCCATTATAGAAGGATAGAAATTATATGTAGATCACAGAAGTTTCCATCATTTCTATATGATTTTGATAATTAATCATTAGTTTATGGCAGTGGTCAAAACAGAGGACGTGATGCTTGTGCCCCATCGTTATCTTTATTGGATTTGAATGTATTACCTAGTGTAATAATCAACAATTCCTTCTTCGATCAGTGTGCTTACATTCAGTACCTACCTGAGATCTACATAAGAGATAATAATTCATTATCTAGTCTCGTAATTTGCAGTGTTAATGTGCCTACTTACATTGTAATGGAATACATAGTACATTTTTGATGTGCAACTTAGGTAAAATTATAAAAAGTATGTTTAATGATTTACCATTTACTTTTTTCGTCATAGTATTGTAGCGCCATCTCTGATTTTTATCCGGAAGCAATATTTGCTTGTGTGATTTGATTACCTACGCCATATTAGAATATATGACGTATAGGATGACTGGTAGGTAATTAGTGACCGAAACTTAAACACGTGATTGCAGTCATGATAACAAACTGGACCAAAACTGAAATCGCGAAATAAAAATCAGTTGTTCATGTTCGCCTATCTGGTCAAAATGTACTGAACAGCTGATTTTTCTTTCGCGATTTCAGGTTTGGTTTCGTAGTATCGGTCACTAATTACCAGTCACCCTATACATATAAAGAACTCTACGCACCATCCATCCTGCTGGATAAAAGAGATGGAGATAGAGGTAAGTAGGAGGTAGGCTGAAGTAGGTATCTCCATCTCTTAGCATCTCTTAAGCGGGCGTCCGCGACGGACACCCACGACGGACGCCCGCTTAACGCAGCGCACGGCCTTATACATGAATAGGCAGGTCCACACCAAGCGAGTTGCCTCGCGCGAAGCCTGCCGCGCGCTGCAAACGTATATTATACTGCCTCGCGCAGCGGCTCGCTCAGTGTGAACGCGCTTCGGAACCGAGCTAAGTGGTGTCGGTATATGGCTCGGGCTGTTTGGGCGAGGCAGCCTATTATCTGACAAAGCTATTGCCTCGCACTAGGTAGTAAGTACGTTTCCAAGCGGGTGCAGACCAAGCAAGCAGCCTCGCGCGAGGGGGGATCCTATTTAATTAATACATGTTTGATTTTTTATTCATTTCAGAATGTCTTATAAAATAGTCCAGACTTGGGAACACAACAAACATAAATTGTTAGCAGTACCATCGACATGGGAAGACAACAATATTCTAAAATATCCGAGAAAAAACATAGCTAAGTATGTAAAGATTGGAACGTCAATACCAGAACTTGACTGGAAACAAATAAAATGTGACGTTAAAAGAAGAGAACTACCAAGCTACGAGACAGCCGATTACGTCCTCCAAGAAATGATTAATCATACAGACACTGAAGATGATACCACAAATACAGCTACTTGTAAGCAGTCGAAACCTGAACTAAACTTAAATATCATAGCTGATGAAATTGTAAGTTATTTTATGTTGTTGGTGTAGATATAAAAAATCAATAAAAGACATAATTCCCCATCCATATTTTGGTAAAATTGTAACTAAGTCTTCACTTATTTTCTTGCAGGTGAATCTACACCCAAAATTCGAACAAAATGTAAGAAGTCCCAACACTTTTCAAGAAAGTTCTGTCACTTATAATCATGACGTAATACTGAAACAGCCAAATAAAAATGCTGCAACAGTGGGACCAGCTGCAGAAGACTTAAACTGTGGATTTTCTTACGAGTACATTTTACCCATCTCTGGTAGTGAAACTAACGTGAATGCAGAAAATTTAGACGCGTTTATAACAGTTCAAAATACACTCTTAACAAATCAAACAAAAATATTGGAACAACTTAACTCTATTCAGAATGTGCAAACTACTACGATTCAGAAAATAGCATCATTGTCCGTTCAATTAGACGATACTTTAATGCAAATAAATAACTACTTCCAAAACGGAGACTTACAAGTCACTTCATTGAGCGCTTGTAAATCTAGCCCAAGTAACACAGCTTTTAACATCAAGCCAATTGAAACTGTTCAGCAATTGGATCAATTAGAACTGGAATTATCAAACAGTGCCAACAGACAACAGAAAAAGCAGCTGTACTCTGTAATTTTTGCTGGTGGCAAAGGTATTGATTGTGCTTATACATTAGCTGATGTATTATTTTCGCGAGAGTTTCTTTGTCAGTGCTCTTGGAGTGGAGGCAGCCGGGGAAACAATGAAGCTAAAATAGCCTGGAAAGCTTACAAAAACGTATTGTCTTTTTTCTGGGAGATGGTGAACTCTTGGGACAACAAATACACAGTTTCACATAATGTTGAATTTTTCAAAAGTATCCTAAAAAATGCCAAAAAGAGGAATATGGCAAAAAAAGAAAGAGCATCTACCTCAAGGAAACGCACAAAAACATCAAAAAGTCAGTCTCTAAATGACGAAATGGAATCTGAAAAAGAAGGAACATCCGCCAAAAAGGCTAAGATAGAGAAACAGCAAACAGAAAAACACGAAAATAATGAGGAAAGTTCTTCTAAGCAAAATAATATCGTAAGAGGCGTAGTTGAAGAAGGAATAGATGAAAAAGAGAATGAAAAAAGAAGCGCAAAGACTTTAGACTCTATGATTGAAGAAAATGACTGCACTATTGATCAAGATCAAGAAACAACAAACGATAACGAAATTCCAGGAGATGTCGACTCTATTATTGATGAAATTGAAAACACAGAGGAAGAACAGGAAGATCACGAAAGGGAGGAAGACACTTCAAATGATAAAGAAAGTACAGTAGATTCAGACGGAACTTTTGAAGATAGTGACATCGCGCACAGTAAATTTGAAGAAGAGCAAAAAAATTACAATGAAAAGATAAATTGTCCAAATTCAACTATTAATCAAAATGAAACCATGGATAAAAAAAGAGAAAAGAGAATAAAAGAAATTGACGAAGATACGTTGAAGGAAAAGAACTCAATTAACGTAAAAGTTGCTAAAAAGAATGATAGATTGGAAGAAAATTTTAACTCAATAATAGGAGAAAATGAAAAAATAGATAACGATAAGGAAAATGAAAAAGCACATGGCATAATTAAATTAGATTCTAATTTCATTAACAAAGAAAATGAAAATATCGTGGAAAAACAGAAGAAAGAAAAGAAAAGAGACAGAGGAATACATTCCAAATCTAAGAAATACATGGAAAATAAAAAGAAGAAGGAAACAATCATGACTTAAAAAGGAAAGGAGGCTACCTGTTTCCCCTAAGAATTTTGATTTTTGAATTGCTTTCTCTCTCTTTTAATCATTTTATTAGTTTTTCTTTTACTTTTCAGAAAGTATTATTGTCCTCATAAGACTTATATTTTGGAAATTCTTACGGTTTTAATTATTTTTTTAGTTTTTCTTTAACTGTTCAGAAGGTGTTTTAGCAATAAGATTTTGCAGATTAGTTGATTATTTTTTTTAAATATAAACAAAGAAATATTTTTAGTTAAAGTACAATTTTTAAAATTACATTCCTTTCATTGCGATTTCTTGAAAAAAAAACATGTGATCTGTTACCGTTATTCCTATGGATGTATATAACGCGAATTTGCATTCACAATAAAAAAATTAAGGGTGTGTTCTGCCCAAGAAACTGATCAACTTTCTCCACCATGGTTCAGAAAACCACAAAAATTTTTGGCTCTCATCCTAAACGCCGCGGTCAGCTGACGCATTTAGTATGGGAACTCCACAAATTTTGTTCATATCATTTTACACCCTGACGGAAACTACTAATCACAGAGCACTGAACAAGTGAACAGAGCTGATAATTTGTATTACATGATTAATAGTTTTTGTTTTAATTGCAAGATAATTATGAGAAAATCTTATTTTTTTAATATTATTTTGATTTTAACTTTAGAACTTATTGTTGAATATACAGAGTTTATCTTTTTTTTTCTTTTTAGAAAACGTTTGAATTAAGTAAAACAATTGTTTGAGTTGTTATTTTGATGATTGTATAAAAGATCTCCTTGAAGTTTAAGATTTGTTAATATTTAGGTTGTTATTAAGTTACGGTACTGTGCAAGTCATTATGATGATAGTTTTAGCGTTTTTTTTATTATTTTACAAATTTGTTAAAACCTGAGTAAATAAGACTAAGCTAGCCATTATAATTCTTCTTCTTCTGTTGCCCAAATCTGTCGTGTGCAGGCAGGAAACCGTTAACAAAAGTCCTTTTGTTTTAGATTTATATAAAAAAAGTCATGTGAATGAGACTGAATAAGTATTATGTTTTGTAAGCATACATCTGTATGTTTTAGTTGTTAAACTGTTTTTGATCAGACTAGTGGATTGATAATCATGTAAGGAATTTTGAATAAAACCACAATTGATTGTAAAAGCTTGTTTTTATTTGTACTGTACTAAAACACACTTCGTATTTTTAATTCATAAAGTATGTAAAAGCGGTATAAAATAAAGAAACCCGCCGTGGGCAATACATACTAGCTTACAGTTTACATCATCAGGGCTCAGAACGACATCAGTTTTCCTTAAACTTCTTTCACAGACTTTGTAGATGTTTAGGAAAGACGACCGAATGGGTTTTTCAAATACTAGCATTTTCCCCATAAGTTTTTGACCTTGTATAATAATTTTTTTAGCGTTGATAGATATATTTAAGACTTCAATAATATCATTAGTTGATGACAGAAAATATTTATTTCTCTCCTTGCAAGAAATTATGAAATGCTCTAAGTTTAGCACCGCAAAATCCTTAAGTCTCGTTAAAAAAGGCTTTTCATACTTGGGTTTACTTTTTAGGGATTTTGAATTTATATTTTGTTCTGATAGCCTTTTGGCTATTTGAGAAAGAGGTTTGTTTCCATGTCTCAGCATGTTTTTGATTAAATAAAGCTTATTTTCAAAAGGGTATGCGTCGAATGTTGGCAACGGGCCAAATCTTTCAACTTCATCTGCGACATGTAGTAAATTATGCACGTTGCTCGTTATATAATCAGCACCATAGAAGTGTTTGTAATTTTCTACAAAATTTCCAAACATTTCTTTAGTTAGTCGTAGTAAATGTTTGTAATTTGGAGAGTAACATATTGTGACGCCGCAAAACAGGCTCAAGAAGTGTTGATATGCGTCTACTGGTAGGACTTCCTGCAAAATTATTAAACTCAAATAGTGCAAGAACGTTCGGTGTTCGGTTGCTTTCCAATATGCAATGCAATCTAGGGTTCTTACTGCTCTATGAATTTCAGAAGGCAACTTACATTTGCCGAGAAATAGATTGACATGATCTATATCTCGTGCACACCACTTAGTCTTTAAATTGCCGAAATTGCCATCTTTCCATCCCGTCAATAATCTTTTCATAATGCCCAAATGAATTAAATGCAATGAATCTGACACTGGAAATTGTTCAATCATGTCAATAGGTAGTTTTAATAATGGTGAATCTATTTTATGATGGGCACCATACTTCAATCCCCTGAAATCTTCATCAGTTCTTAGAGGAGATATTTTTGACGAAAAAACAACTGTATGGGTATTATGCGAGTAACTTCCTACGGTAGTACATTTCAGACAACCGTGCTTTCCATTGAAATTGCAGACACCTGTAAATAATATTTATAAATATGATGAAAGTAAGATTTAGAAAAATATTTTGATGAATGTAAAAATAATGTACATGCAAGGGAACAACCAATAACCTTAAACATCCCAACCAATATATTATTGGTTTAATCCAATTCCGTTGAAACGTTTTTTTTTTTGAAGTGAAAACTTCTTTAGCGGCGTTGTACACTTTTTCTGTAATGGGTAAAAAAAAGGTTGCACTCCAGGAGTGCCGGTAGAAGTGAAAACTTTTTTGTTACTATGTTTTATTTTTAATTTGAATGACGTCTTACTCATTTTCGATCAGGGTCACGTGACCCTGACGGTCACGTGACCCTGACGGTCACGTGACCCTGACGCGAGTTTTAAATTTTTTACCCATTACAGAAAAAGTGTACAACGCCGCTAAAGAAGTTTTCACTTCAAAAATTTAAAACTCGCGTCAGGGTCACGTGACCGTCAGGGTCACGTGACCGTCAGGGTCACGTGACCCTGATCGAAAATGAGTAAGACGTCATTCAAATTAAAAATAAAACATAGTAACAAAAAAGTTTTCACTTCTACCGGCACTCCTGGAGTGCAACCTTTTTTTTTTTTTTTAAATTGATGGCTTTCAATTTTCACAAAAAAATATAAGTAGGTATTTACAATAAGAACCACATTTTTGTAACCTGATTATGTTCATGATAATAATAAAAAAGCTACCGACACTTTTCGATGTTCGAACATACCTTTGATGAAAGCGCGAGCAGGGGAATCGCATATAAAACATCTTATTTTGATGTTTACTTTAATGCCGTTTACACTAATGCCTTGCTCTAAAACTGTTATAGTCTCATTTACAAAATCTTCTAAAAAAATATCAATATCTTTCGGTTTTCCTTTCCCATAATAAATACCAATAATGAAAGGGTCATCATCAATCTCGTGCATGTTTGCCAATATAGGCCAGAATTCGAATTTAGAGCTTTTAAAAATAGGTAACCCATCTAAATTAACATTCAAATATACATTTTCAGGCACAACGTCCATATTTTGAAGTATTTTTGTTAGTGGAATAATGATTCCATTGTGCCAATATTCACCACCGTCGAAAATTTTTAGACAAACTTCTGTTGGGGTTTGCAGAATCGTACGAGGATCAGATGGTAAAATATTTACAAATCTCTTATTCAAAATCGATACCAAATCTTTTAAGGCAGCTTGGCTAATATTTTTTTGTATAGCCCATATTCTTAAGTCGTTTTTAAAATTCGTATTTTTTATATATTCCCCTTCTTGCTCTTCATCTGAGCTATCAGAACTACTTAGCGGATAAGGAGATATAGAGGCATCTTCTGTAAAACAAAATTCTCGCTGTACAGAACCTTCCTCTGTAAAATTAAATTCTCGCTGTACAGAACCCTGTTCAAAACTTTGCGTTTCACCATTTTTACTGCTCACATTCATATTATGATTTTCGTGTTCTGTGAATTACAAAAATCTTAGTTATTATAATCGCCTAGTATTAAGTATTCACAAACAAACAAAAACATTCTTGTACGGAACCTTGTTGAATTTCCTGCACCTGACCGACATTTTCGGTGGAATCGCTGCAACAGCACGAACATTTTCTTCGGCGTTTAGGCTGTTCTGGATGAATATATTCGTTGCAAATACTACTACAGCCCGGACTGGCGTCATCAATACTTCTAATTAACGAAGAACTGTGATGCTGAATTGCATCAATGGGCACTGTTTGTAATGTGGTGATTATATCGCAAGATGACACTTGTTGAGACGATCTAATTATTTTTTTGTATTCGTTTAATATTCTTCTTTTGACTCCTCCACTTCTTTTTCGTTTTATCCAGGAACTCATGACGAAAATCACAAAATTCTGGCTATATGTATCACTGTAATTTGCATGTAATCAGATCAGAAAATATAACATTTAGAGGTTAGAAACATTATGCATCTATAAAAGTAATACTATATATTTTTTATGATTTCAAGTGAAAATAAAGAGTTACAATGTTTAAATTCCGTGTTATTATGGCTTAGAATAACATAAAAGTAAATTTGAACCCCACTGTAACGATTAGGGCTCTAAAAATAACTCCATAATACCAATTGCTATCATAAATAGGGGTTTCTGATTACTCAATTAAGTAGCTGTAAATAAGTTGCAATTAATACTTTTATAGCAACGTAGGTGGTAAAAATATTTTGCTAACTATTTTCAAGAGCTCTTGTCGGTAGAAAGAGTTATAACAAACTATAATATTACTTTTAGTCATTTCTGTTACTTGAATTTATAAAAGCAGGTGCTATGATGGTTGCGACTGTACCGTTTATACCTCCTTAAGTAATAATACGTTTCCTAGGCAAGTTAGGTGGTATAAAACATTTACTTAGCACTCTTTAAGAACACTTGAAAATAGTGAGACTTATTAGAAATCTAACTATTACCTTAGGTACTTATTGTTACTTGAAGTTACTACCCCTAGTGTTACTGTGGTTCAGCTTTTATCTTTTATACCTACCCTAGTCATATTATGTATTCTTGTTACTGTTACTCATCTTGATGAGTTATTTAGTTATAGTCATAACCATTGAATAAACAAAAGTTTTACTGGGCGCTTTTATACACCCGTTAAACCAATACAAACTATAACAGAGGTGGAAATTAGCGTCAAAATGTTGGTTGGGACGTAAAGTCTCGTATGTCTGTATCTTTTGGGTCGCGGGACTAACGAATTACCGTGACCCCGGAAAGTAACGGGCTATTGAAGGACACCGTGGATTTTAGTCAGTACGAGTCTGACAGTCCCTCCCGCTCTGCCCTGGGTGGGAGGACCCATTTGTTGAAAACTTTATGCAGTAGGGTGTAAAGTTAAAAATGTATTAGAGAATGCTGAGCTTTACGTTCGTTTTTCAAGGTGGTCAAGCGGTTATGGTTCAGTGGTATAGAGCAGTGGTGGCCCAGTGGTATCGGCCCCGACTTACGAGTTGTAGGTCGTGGGTTCGAATCCAGGCAGGCGCATTACTTTGTGTAATTTATTTCATCACCACTGCTCTCAAAATGGTGAAGGAAAATATCGTGAGGAAACCGGCATGTCCTAGAACCAAAAATTCGATGACATGTGACATCCATATCCGCACTGGGCCCGCATGTTGGATTATTGCCCACTCCCTCTCACAGAGAGGAGGCCCGTGTCCCAGCAGTGGAAACATTAATAGGCTGATGATGCTGATGATGAAGCGGTTATGTGGCAGACGCATTTTCAAACTTCAAACTTCTATTTCAGAGGATGTCATGAGCACTGGGCAAGCGACATGGCTGTCCACGGCGGGGACATACCTCGCCTTCGCGACGTATAACGACACTAACGTCGAGACTTATTCCTGGTACCGATATAGCGAAGAAGATCCTTACCCTGAGCTATTTGCCCTGAAGTACCCCAAGGTTTGTAGTTAAAAAAAAAGTAACGTTGCCCCACACTATTAGTTTCTTCTGTATCGTGGGTGATGCGTACATTCACGAGCAATAGTATTGTTACGGGCTGGGTAGGGGATAAATTAATTAACACCAATTAAAACCAAATAAACTTTATTGACACACGAATCACTAATCACAACAAGCACTTAACACTACTCAACACTTATACACACACTTAATCACACGTAAAAGTCACTTAGAGATCGCTTCGAGTTCACTTTCGAGTCGCCTCGATCGTAGTAAAAACCAGACTGACTCAAGTCGCCAATCGGCGCCCTATTTATATCCCGGCCGGACCAACTAGATGTTTCTAGAAGGTGGTCGAATGTTCTGGAAACATCCATAGACATCGACATAGTCCCATACCTTCTGGAAAATTCCAGACCAATCATCAGTAGCATAGTCGAAAACCTTGTGAAACCTTCGAGAAGCTTATAGATTGGTCTCGTAATCCGATCGACGTAACAGTATCTATACACTAAGCAGTATTCAAAAGCGATGTCTGCTACCATATTGATTAAACTTTTGCCTTTTCATTAGACTTCTATTTTTGAAGCCATACTATTACGAAATATGTCTTATTTCAAAGTGGAATCCAGTATTTTACGAGTAAATTGCGTTTGAATTTTGTGTGTCATGTTATTGCTCGTGACTGTACACAGATACACAAACATCCAGGCCCGGAACAAGTACCTACTTAATGGCCAGTAGTCTGGAAACGCACCCAAGATACAGGGGAAGTTCCTAGATTGGAGTAAAGTTTAAAAAAAAATGTCATATAGACCGAATGCATGTAGAGTTAGACGTTTCTTAGAATTTGCTCTGTCCGAAAGTGAACTTTATTGCACTATTTTGTCTTTTTTCTTTGTAAAGTTAAAAAGGAAAGAAAGAAAAAAAAAGCTGTGGCGTGCCACAATGTACAAAAAAAAATCCTAAACACATTAAAAAGAAAAAAGAACAAATAACGAAAAAAAAAGAACTAAAAAATATAATAATTCAATATTTCAGGTGGGCCGTGAGAACCCAACGGTTTTACTGCGCGTGGTGAACCTTGAATCCCTGGTAGAAACTACCTTACCGACCTTCACAATCATGGAGCCGCCGGAGAGTGTAACCAAAGACCATATCCTGGGAGGAGTCACATGGATCACGGACACTGAGATTGCAGCGCACTGGTTGAATAGACGGCAGAATTATACTGTCCTCAGAATTTGCAATGTTAAGACTCATGCGCCGTGTGAGGTAGGTGAAAAGAAAGAAAAAACATTTATTTGGCGCAAAGGGACCACGATAGACACACACATTAAAAATAAAAACAGAAAAAAACCTATTCCTATCAACACAAAAAATTTTGTGTGTCTTACGGCTGCGCCAAAAAGGCCCAGTTTAGAAAAATCTCGAGCACCTAGTGCTCGACGCTGGTTTTCAACTGGGCCTGTAATGTTAATGTTACGGATGTAAAACAGCTCTAAACATGATTTATGGTGTCCTTTTTTAATACTACTACTTACATAAAATATAGATATAATACAAAAGTAAATAGGTATAGGTACATACATATTAAAAAAATATATATATGTATATCCACGTCGTCGTAGTACTTCTACGTCATGAGCTCCTTGTGTTCTGAGTTCGATAACCGACAAATGCTTACACTGACACAGGTCCACTCAAACCTGTGTTGTTCTTTCCTCAAAAGACCATCTCAGAAACCCGCATGGTCCTCGTATGATCTGAGCAAAACTTGAACTCGACTGGAACGTAATAATATCAAAAAGGGGGCTATTTTTTTAAGTTATTTTTATGGACATTATAACATAATTATATTTATTCCTTATGGATACAAAAGTCAATTAAAGGGTTAACAGTTGCTAAACATTTTTTTTCTCGTTTAGGAAGAGCATCGTCAACAACCCAACGGCTGGGTGCCCATCGCGTTGCCGCGGTTCAGCAGCAAAGGAGACTTCTACGTGTCAACGCGTTGGTCTATGGAACAGGCTGACGGGAACATCTGGCAACACCTGTACGTCAGCTTGCGCGTCGGAGGGGACATCGTCTCCACTTCCATCACTCCTGGAGCTATCACTGTCAATAGTTTCGTTGGAATGGACGAAGAGAGATTTTTATTGTGAGTACTACACTCGCTAGCAAGAGTATGGAATCATTTCCTTAGAATTAAAACTTAGATAATGGCGTGATTTGCCTGGACTTCCAAAAATAATTCAAAACAGAATTAGCCAAATAGGTCCAGCCGTTTTCGATTTTTAGCGAGACTAACTAACAGCAATTGATTTTTACCCGCATTCGGGGAACCGTTTTCATTAGTTGATAGGGCTTGCATGCCAGGTGCGAGAGTTTTCTGGAACTCATTCCACAAGGCCCGCATTCGGGGATATTTAATTAGTCGATAGCCCGCGTGCGGGATGTAGGAAAACCTCCATGTTCTTCACCATTTATGGCATTTATTGACAAGAGTGGCTGACCCGCAAGCTGTATAACGCCCGATGAATTTCATTGGTCGATATCTGAGGCGGTATAAAGCAAGCGGGGAATCACTGCCAAAGAGAATTAAACCACTTGAGAGCTCATAGACCGATTTCGCCTAGGCACACGACTCACCACTGCGGGTCGGGGGACGAAGAAAAAACAGCGGTTGTGATTGGCCGATGCAACAATGTCAGGACGAATGTTCCAAACATAGTGATGCACAAGTCAGTTTTGCTACAATACCTTATATCGATAAAATCGAACATAACGATGTCTGCTTATTCTTTTTTTTTTATTTATTAACTATAGTGATTGGGCGTTAACTGGGTGCAAATAAAACACTTACGTAACTCTGTTTTAACTTTATTTAAATTAATGCTAAAATTAAATCAAGGTTAATAAAATCGTAAAAAAAATCAAAAGAAAAAAATTGCGCCTAGGTTGGACGATCCTCCTGTAATATAATAATAATATAATATTCCACAACTATCACACAACGCCATCTAGTCCCAAGCTAAGCAGAGCTGTCCTGTACGAGACAATTATTTTAAAATTAACTTACAACGAGGACATTATCATAGGAAGTTGCAGGTACGTTATGATCATCAAATTTGCATTTCTGGGAGGGTATTTGATGGTAAGTTTGTCCTATTTATTGATACTAAATCCTGTAATTATACATCAGGCATTAAATATTGTAACAATGCGGCCTAGGATCACGAATCACGTCGTTAGAATAAATTAACTTACTTGTGAGATATTTAGATGGGAAGGCCCGGGTTAATTAGAACCATGTATACATAGATCAGCCGTCTTATTTGGTAAAGCCTGTAAATTATAAAGTTTTTATTTTACATCTAGGTACTTCTTATTTTTTTTTTCTAAAAACGTACAAAATTTAACTGAAATATATGTAAAATAAAACATACCAAAACAGGCAAAAACAGAGTCGGTGTTGCTGAACTAAATAAACGGCGTCGGTTCTTTAGGGTTTCAAAGCAATCTTCCGTGAAATGCCTTGAACAAACAACGCTAATTTTTTTTTTGAAACCAATTTTCCTTGTTGACAACATTGATTCATTTTTCTTTCACTTCTGGAATATTTGGAAATCTAAAATGTAAACATTAAGTAACGTTACTTTTTTACAGTTAGGAAACATCGTTATTTTTATCGACAATATTTTAAAGACTTAGTTTCGAAGTTGTCACAACACTACAGCAATGCATCTGTCTCTTTCTATTTATGCCTACAGACAGAAAGGGACACACTTATTGAAAATACCTAGTGAGTGTAAGGGACTTTTCAAAAAGACATCAACGCGGTGTACATTTTGTGTGCCCTAAACGTAAACAACCAGTTTAGCTTGAGCCCTACAATTATTCATAATATTATCGAATTATAAATAAATTTTACTTACCGATGAAAAGTTATGCCATCCTTTTTATAGCTGGATGTTCTAGACGATTTCCCACACAATATAATTGAACAAGAACTCATAATTAATTTGATATTAAGCAGAAATATTTAAAAATGTTATCAAAATAATCGCGTGTGGAGAGATCCATTAACTGGTCAAAACTAAAATGGTCAGTCATATTTTCATCTAATATAAGTGCAATTTCACTGATGTGTCGTGAGCCTGAGTCGCCCGTATGAGCAGTCAAGAGGCTTTATTGTCATTGATCACTGCAGACAGTGTAACAACACGTATCGACTTGTAACTTTCATCGGTTGTTATCTCGCCTGCGAGGACTCCCCGTATGCTGCATACCGAACGAGTTAACGACCAATGAAAATGCGCCATAAATCGTTTGTTTGTCATGTGCAGTTACTACACGCGCACGGTGGAAGGCAAGCCGTGGCAGACGGAGGTGCACCGCGCGGGCGCGGGCGCGGGCTGCATCAGCTGCCACCTGCGGCTGCCGGGCGGCGGGCCCTGCACGTGGGCCACGGCCACGGCCAGCGCGCGCGCCTCCTTCCTCACCATCACCTGCCAGTCGCCCGACGAGCCTTCCGCTACCTTCCTCATTAACCCGAGGCTTCCTCTCGTAAGTATTTACTGTGGAACCGACAACTGATGGGAAAGAAAAGTTCTCGAGTGGCGACCACGGACCGGAAGAAGCAGCGTAGGCAGGCCTTCCACTAGGTGGACCGACGACATCGTGAAGGTCGCAGGCAACCGTGCGATGCAAGTGGCAAATTGTCGTTCGGCGTGGCGGTCTAAGGGGGAGGCCTATGTTCAGCAGTGGACGTTTTCCGGCTGATGCTGACTGACTACCTCCTCGACTCTTCTTATCTAAGTCCATCAAAAGGTTGTCTGGAAGATATCGCTGCTAGCGATAAGACTGCCATTGTTACCATTAATCAATATTGTACAATATTCCAAATGATTCTTTTCTCGAACGAATAGCCAATGACGTTGCTGGAAATGCTCGAAGTGCATGATTTTAACGTGGTAAAGTCATCAAATGAGTCCTCTCACCCAGATCGGGACGGAAGGGACTCTCAGACTCGTACTAACTAAAATCCAGTGTTCCTTCAATAGTCCTTTAAGTTCCAAGGTCACGGTTACCTAATGAGACAGTCCGGCGACTCCAGCAGGCTTTGGCCCTCTAAGAGGGACCCCGTCAGAAAGAATATTGCGTAACGTACGGCTGAACGTCAGTTTTAGACCCACTATTCGAATTCTTTCTTTTCTTTATTTAGGACGAAATGGAACTGGAGGTTAGGGAGCCCAACATGGTTGTCCGTGACCTTCTGCGAGGCAAGGCTCGCTGGAGCAGTATCATCACGACGGTCCCGCTGGAGAACAACTTCCCCGCCCCCGTGAGGTTGCTGCTGCCGCCTGGCTTGAACGTCAGCGATTCTACTGTGAAGTATCCTGTAATCTTCTACGTTTATTCTGGACCTAATACACAAACGGTTCTGGATACTTTTACTGTTGGTAAGTTATTTTTTGTTATTAATTCTGTCTCCTCTGTACACCGCCGTCGCGCCGTGCGACATTTCGTACAAATCAAGTCCATTTTTTTTCAAAAATAACTGAACTGATTTTAAAAAAGCCTCATATACATAATCAAGCAGCATTCTTAAGTCTGAAAAGTCAGTAGAAAATGTTTTTGAAATGGCTTATTTGTTTATCGCTTAGCCGTAAAGTTGAGAATCTCTTATTGATTGCCACTTGTCTAGAGGGGCTGAATATGTATAGCACCCACAAAATTCTCAAATAAACCTTAAAGACGATTTTTGAACTTCCATTTCAGCTTTAAAGTTTCGTAATACAGCGAAGTAAGATTCAATTTTCTTTAACACGCCTTTTTGAAGATATACTAAAGTGTACCTTACATATCTAACCGTTTTCTTTCTGCAGGCTACCATGCTTACCTTACAACAAGTCGCAACGTCATCTATATGATGGCTGATGGCCGCGGTTCGGGTCTGAAGGGACAAGATATCCTGTACTCGATCAACAACAAGTTGGGCACTGTGGAGGTGGAAGACCACTTCGTTATTCTCAGGTAAGACTTTTTTTGTGGTAATTTTATCAAATGTCCTCTGGAGGCTTGTGTGGAGCTGAGTGGACTGCCAAACTCGTAGTGACTAAATCCAGTATCTTGTCGCTGCGCTAGTACAAACTAAAAAAAAAATGCACTTACCAGTATGTATTGGTGGGATCTACATCTATTTTATAACTAAAATACGCATAAACGTATCGAGAATTTCAAAGATTTTCTATGGGAAGAAAAATATAATTTTAGATTGAGCATGTACTGAATCCGGAGGTGGCAGGTTCAAATCCTGGTTTTTTCTTTCCATAGAAAATCAATAGGTACAATATGCATGATTGACATTGGCAGATCAATCAAATTATCACTCAATGTAAATAATGTACTATGAAAAGAGTCATTATGTGAAATGTTTCATAAAAATATTAATATTAAAAAAAAAAACAGTAATAGCAATGAGGATATTAATTCTTAATCTATACTAATATTATAAAGCTGAAGATATTATTTATTTGAACGCGCTAATCTCAGGAACTACCGGTCCGATTTGAAAAATTATTTCAGTGTTAGATAGCTCATTTATCGAGGACGGCTATAGGGTATATACGGGAACGGGATATTCCCACGGGAACGGGAATAAAACGGGATATGCGCGTACGAAGTCGTGGGCAACAGCTAGTATTATAATATGTATAGGTACTATTAAAGAAACCGGTCCGATTCTCAAGTGTCCTCAATAGACCAAATCAATAAAATAATATAAAAAAATATTTATGTTTTTTCATAATTTCTTCCGAGACGTTTATGGATTTATGTAACTGATTAGCGCATTTTAGCAGAAATACATTTTCTCAAGCTGAGTTATGTGTTATGTCGCGTTTGCTTTGTTTGGTAATACCGGAAATTCCCATAATTATGTCATCATATCGATTGTTCTATAATAGTGTAGGTACTAGATGATATACCTTGATTACACAAATTACACAATAGTTTTACTCCGAAGAAAGGTTGCTTTGTCGGTACAGAACTACAGACAGGACAGCACTGGTCGGTACTGGTAAAATACACCCTATGTTTTCTTATGCACACGTTCGTAATAGGGACAGGTTGAGACTTGGCAGATTTGCCAGTTTATTTTTACAAGCTTTTCCCGCACCTATCGGTAACGACTCGTTTACAGGTCGAATTGTCAAAATATGGTACCGCGGCCAACGCAAGGTGCAATTGAAAGAACAAGGTTGTTTTAGTAAGTACGAGTTTGAAAATCTCTTCCGCTCCACTGAGAGCTCAGGGGGGGTATTACAATGTCTTAAAACCAGGCTTATTCCGGCGAGTGAAAGTGATACAGCTATACAAGTCGTCTAGCGCCATCTCATTCATTCACTGGAACAAGCCTGGTTTTAAGACGTAATACCCCCAATGGACGCTTGACGACTTATGACAAAAAAAAGACTTATATGTATATTACGAATAATGTGCATGCTATATGGTGTATGTTGTATGCACTTTTTAGTTGTATGCTACATGCAGTCAGTTTGGTACTCAGACACATTGAAACTTATAGCACAACATTGGGAAACGTTTGAAAAATGCTGTCTGCATTCCATACTGTTTTGCTAACTACATATTATTAGATACCTATCATCATCATCAGCCTATAATGATCCCACTGCTGGGACAAGGCCCCTCTCTGAGTGGGCCATAATACACCACGCGGGCCCAGTGCGTATTGGTGGAAGTCACATGTCTTCGAATTTTTGGTTCTAGGACATGCCGGTTTCCTCACGATGTTTTCCTTCACCGTTTTGAGAGTAGTGGTGATGAAATAAATTACACAAAGTAATACGCCTGGCGGGGTTCGAACCCACGACCTACAACTCGTAAGTCGGGACCGATACCACTGGGCCACCACTGCTCCTCCTATACCTACCTATTCCTAATAGTTCAATTTATCGTAATCTGAACAGCTGTTGATTCAGTTGATTGTCGTATAATGTGTTAGTTTAACTAATAGTTATGACGCCATAATGTCGGGATGCATTCAAAATTATCGATATTAAACGTGTAACAAATTGATTTTATTATTCGTTAATTGCTTGTTTTGTATTACTAGGGTCATTAGGGGAAACCAAGTGATTAATCTATATATATAAAAGAACAGGGTTTTTTCTTTTGACTCGACTACAGCCGAAACCGCTAAACGCAGAAAATTGAATTTTGGACAGCAGTTGCAGTATACTATGTAGAGTGGCGATAAGACGGGATTTTGCGAAAATCCTCCTCTAAGGGGGTGAAAAGGGGTGAAAACGTTTGTATGAAAAATCTTATTCCTTGGGTTTATAAACTTGAAACTTGGTGCGAATATGAGTATAAGTAAATAAAAAAGATGGGCATTATTAGTTTTTTAAAACTGCCCTCCATTGGTAATCTAGACGATGTTAAAGTTTGTATGGGAAAATCATAACGCGTGAGCTGATGAATTTGTATACTAGATAAGAATTAATGAAACACGTGTTTTTGGATTTTTCGAAAATCACCCCTCAAGTTGGTAAAAAGGTGTATTCAAGTTTTAAGGGGAGGTTGTTTAACCGCTAAACGTATAACCTGAATTTTAGTCGGTAGTTGCAATTTATTATGTAGGTGAGCACTAAGAAGGGACTTTTTTTTTTTTTTTTTTTTTTTTTTTAGCGTGGTAAAATCATCAAATGAGTCCTCCAACCCCGGGCAGGGCGGGAGGGACTGTCAGACTTCTACTGACTAAAATCCACGGTGTCCTTCATAGCCTGTTAAGTTCCGGGGTTGCGGTAAGGGAATAATCCCGCGACCCCGGCAGGCTTTGGCCCTCTGAGAGGGGGGCCCCGTCATTATGCTGACGCTCTTTGAGGCGCGCGTGGGACACAACGCGCCGTCGACCCGGGCATGGTCCTTGGTCGGGCAGCGAGTTGCCCTTTACTCGCTGCCCGCATGCCCGCGCCTACGGTGGCCGGAGATCATCAAGCGACGTCCGTCGCCGTGGGCGCCTACCACTGCGGCTGGGGCGGAGGGAGGACGCTGTCCTCTCTCGCTCGCGGCCTGCCTCCTCCTTTACGAGCATTACTGCCTCGCAGAAGGAGCTGACCGCTTCCCACTCCGTCTCGCCCCGCAGCATGGCCGCAACCAATGCCGGGCGCGAGAGGTCTCCGCCTATCGCAGCCGTGAGGACACGTCGGTGCTCCGCCCAAGCTGGGCAGTCTTGCACCGTATGCTCCACCGTGTCCTCCGGGCGATCTTCGCAGTGGTGACACCCAGGCGTCTCCTCCTTTCGCATTAGACACAGGTACCTCCCGGACGTCCACCAGCAAGGTGGACAGACGACCTTATAAAGGTCGCCGGAAGACGCTGGATGCAGGTCGCTTCCAACCGGTATAAGTGGAAATCAAAAGGGGAGGCCTATGTTCAGCAGTGGACGTCCTACGGCTGAGATGATGATGATGATGACCTCCCGAAACTTCCGTGTCCGGTGAGGACCTGCGTCAAGCGGTAGGTCAGGACGCCATGACTTCTCTCCAGCCACTCCTCAAAGAGGGGTCTTACCGCCGCAATTGCGGCGTGCCCGACTAAGAAGGGACTTTGCAAAATCCTCCTCTAAGGGGGTGAACAGGGGTGAAAACGTTTGTATGAAAAATCTTATTTCTTAGGTTTATAAACTTGAAACTTGGTGCGAATATGAGTATAAGTAAATAAAAAACCGGCCAAGTGCGTGTCGGGCCACGCACAGTGTAGGGTTCCGTAGTTGCCTATCAAAATACTTATGCGAACTAATTAAACTGATTCGCTGAATTTAATTTTAAAAAGAAGAATTTTCAAAATCGGTCCAGGCGTCTTTGAGAAATCGGGGAAAATACATAAAAAAAAGATTAGGGCGAATTGAGAACCTCCTCCTTTTTTCGAAGTTAGTTAAAAATAGTTGACATTAAAAACCTACCTATCCCCAAAACATACCCACCGCTAGCTGTAAAAATAAAGTTGACAAACTTACATTTGCAGTTGAAGAACAAGTTCTGCGATACATTTTGTTTAGGAAAATATATTGTCCAAGTACGTTTTATAAGTTGGTCGACTATTACTCGTAAACTTGTAAAGCCTACTTAGTCATGATAATTTTCCTTAAAATTTCGTTATATATACTACTATTGTGAATTTTTTCACACCCCCAAACATAACCGTTTAGCTGGTAGAGGGGGGGGACACTCGAGTCGAGCAAAAATTAGCACTTTAAAGCTTAATATTTCACAAACGAATCTTTTTATCAAAAAATTGTTAATGAAAACTATCAATATTTTTTAAAGACCTATTTAATGATACCCCACACTAAGGAGTACGCGAGAAAAAAAAAACATCCCCACTTTACGTGTACAGGAGGTACCCTAAAAAAAATATTTTACGAGATTTTATTTTACCACTTTTTCGGCACAACAAATCCGTATATTCACACCAAATTACAGCTTTCTAGTACTGGGCGTCTCTGAGCTAAGCTGCGGACAGACGGACATGGCGAAACTATAAGGGTTCCTTGTTGACTACGGAACCCTAAAAAGATGGGCATTATTAGTTTTTTAAAACTACCCTCCATTGGTAATCTATTAGACGATGTTAAAGGAGATCGGACATTTTTGTATGGGCTCTGGCCCAAGTGGCGTCGGAGCATGACACTTATATTGTTTGAAAGTTCATTAACAAAGCTTACTTTTTTACGAGTACAAAAAAAAAATCTATCCTGGGAAAAAAAAGTTATGCATATTCAAATACTTCAACGGTTAACGCAACATATATGGCAGTTCTGTCAGATTTGCAGCTGACTCACTCTCTCGGCTCGCTGCTGATTGGTGTGATAGTGTTGTGTTTGAACTGCGTTATCTATTCTGTTATTCCTCTATTCTTAATCGGCTGTGTTGTATTGATGTGTTAGATTTCTTCCTGACGACGATTTTTTTAGCTTTGTAAAATCATCAAATGAGTACCCTAGTCCCATCTAGGGCAGGGCAGGAGGGACTGTCAAACTTGTACTGACTAAAATTCACGGTATCCTTCAATAGCCCTTTACGTTCCAGGGTCACGGTATTTGTTAGATCCGCGACCCCGGGAGGCTTTGTTCCGTCATTGTGCTGACACTCTTTGAGGCGCGCCTGGAACACAACAAACCATCGACCCGGGCATTGTTTATGGTCGGACATCGAGTCGTCCATAATCAAAGCCCGTATGCTCGCGCCTACGGTGGCCGGAGATCGTCTTGAGACATCCGTCACCCCTACGTCTACCACTGCGGCTGGGGCAGGGGGAGGACGCTGTCCTCTCCCTCACGCGTCCCACCTCCTCCTTTGCTAGCATTACTGCTTCACAGAAGGAGGCGACCGCTGCCCACTCCGTCTCACCACGCAGATTGGCCTCGACCTATGCCGGCCGCGAGAGGTCGCCGCCAATCGCTGTCGTCAGGACACGGTGGTGATCTGCCCAAGCGGGGCATTCCTGCACCGTGTGCTCCACCGTGTTTCTTAATTCCCTATCCAACACATGCACCTCCCGAAACTTCCATGTCCGGTAAGAACCTGCGTCAGGTGGTAAGTCAGGACGCCCGTGACGCCTATCCGGCCACTCCTTAAAGATGGGTCTTACCGCCGCGATTGCGGCTTGCCCGAACTTCGGTTGTGACAGTCGTTCCCTCCTTACTGCCCTGAGATCGCGCTGGAGCTATAGCGGGGATTCGCCCCAGCGATGCGCCTCCGCCAGCCATTAATAGACGCGCAGGAGGGTCGTCGCCTCTAGATCCCAGGGCAGCAATCCGGCAAGAAGGTCGGGCAGTTCGTCGGCGATCGTGTGGTATCCTCGGATCATTCGGATAACCATGATCCTCTGGCATGCGACCAGCTTTGCCGGTCGCGTCCGCATCATGCATCACACGACACCAGCATGCAGCCTCCGGCACGGGGCGTTTGGCTCACCGAGATTAGGCAGGAGTCTCCAGAGGGTGGCTGATGCCCGGTTCAGCTTTGGGGCCAAGTGCAGGAAATGTTCCCCGAAGTTCTACCGGCTGTCAAGGACGAGTCCCAGGTACTTCATCGTCCTCCCGACACCGATGCGAACTCCCCACCGTTATGTGGGACTGTACTTACGATGACATATATTAAAAAGTTAGTTAAACACTTTTAAATCATTTCTCAAAAACAGTATTTTATTCAAACATTATAACTTAGCCTCGTCTTCAAACACTTGAACCAGAATCCTTACAACGATGGAGTAGTTACATATTTCTAAAGTAGATACCACGTCGGGTGGTAAGACCCCTCTTTGAGGAGTAGCTGTATAGGCGTCACGGTGTCCTGACCTACCACATGACGCAGGTCCTCACGGGACACGGAAGTTTCGGGAGGTACCTGTATCGGATAGGGAAGGAAGAAACACCTGAATGTCACCATTGCGAGGATCGCCCGGAGAACACGGTGGAGCATACGGTGCAGGACTGCCCCGCGTGGGCGGAGCACCTTTCGCACCCGGCTTTGGTCGAGGCCACGCTGCGGGGTGAGAAGCGGTCGCCTCTTTCTGCGAAGCAGTCATGCTCGCAAAGGAGAAGGCGGGCCGCGAGAGAGAGAGGAAAGCGTCCTCCCTCCACCCCAGCCGCAGTGGTAGACGGTGACGGCGACGGACGTCGGCAGACGATCTCCGGCCGCGGTAAGCGCGGGCCTGCGGGCGGCGAGTAATGGGCGACTCGCTATCCCAACATGGACCATGCCCGAGTCGACGGCGCGTTGTGTAAAGAGCGTCAGAATAATGACGGGGCCCCCCTTTAGAGGGCCAACTAGCCTGCCGGGATCGCGGGACTTACCGAATTACCGTGACCCTGGAACGTAAAGAGCTATTGAAGGACACCGTGGATTTTAGTAAGTATGAGTCTGACAGTCCCTCCCGCTCTGTCCTGGGTGGGAGGACTCATTTGATGACTTTACCAAGATAAAAAAAAATAAGTAGACACCACGAGTCATCATGAATGTTAGATAATAGCAAACATAACATCATAAGTTAAAATAATTACATTTAATTGAATTAATAGTTGAAAGCTCTAAAAATGCGTATTTCTTTATAACGCCATAACTTTTTTCTCCCAGGTTAGATTTTTTTGTACCCATACAAAAAAAGTAAGCTTAGGTAGGGAACTTTCAAATAAAATAAACGACATGCTCCGCCGCCACTTGGGCCACACCCGCCCGATCTCCTTTTGTATGGGACAATCATAACGCGCTAACCGATAAATTTAAAACTCAGTTTGTTTTTGTGAAAATCACCCCCTAAGTTGGTGAAACGGTGTGATTAAGTTTTAAGGGAAAGATTTTACTGCTTGCTTTTATAAACTCTAAACTGGGTATAAATTATCTCTAAATCAAATAAAGGATGCGTATTTATTTATATTTAAAAGTCAACACCTAGCAGGGTGAACATCGGAAAATCAGTTTGTCTACACTAATATTTCAAAAAGAGGAAAGATTTGATTGTTTGTTTGTATTGAATAGGTTCCAAAACTACTAGACTATTGATTGATTTTCCAAAAGTATCCTATAAGGAGGGTGACCGGGCATTAAATTCACTGAGTTCGAAGTTAGAAACACGCGCAGACGGAGTCGCGGGCAAAGTGCTAGTACTGTATACAGGGCCACTCTATTCAAGTGTTTAAAAGGGTATTTTAATAAGATTTTCTGACACTACGGCCACACTAACGGTAAATGTCGTTAATCATCGCGTTAATGGACGTTTATACGAACATTTAAAGACTTATATGTTTTACACAACCAACATGATTTTTTTGCCCGACTCACACTTGGCCGCTTTTATTCTATTGAGCAATAGCATATTAAATTTTACGGATTTCATGGCAATATTCCCATTCAGCTATTGCTGAAGTGGCCTTTTAAGATCCCTATAGCATATTTAAAATGAGTTACGTCGAGTGCTGTGTGTACGTAGGAAGTAGGAACTATGTGAAACAATGGGTGCATCTATCTTTACATATCGAGCGAAAAAAGAAGATAGATATTTTTCTATCCTTGCATAACTATTGATGCAACAGAGTTCAATAAACTTCTGAGGCAAACCAAGTCATAACAGTTTAATTAGAAGCACGAGGTCAACTGCAGTCTCCAATCTTTATTGGTGCTTGTGACAAAATTACATTTGATTTTTGTTGAAGTAGTCTTTCTTTTAGGATGCAGGTGCTCATTCAGGATTTTGCGAAATTCGACCCTTATGGGTGTTTGAAGTTAGATAGCTTGTATGAATGTAGGTATTATTATGATATGATAGATATATACCTAATATATTATATAATAGATTAAAAAACTGTTTCATACAAGCTATCAACTCTATTTATTTTAATAATAACGTTCACCAACCAGGCGCGGTCCGAAGGGGGGGGTCACAGGGGACATGACTCCCCCCAAAATCTAAGGTCACATTGAAAAATCTCAAAAAAAAATCAAATAATAAAAGGACATTTCTAACTATCCCATAATGGCGATAAATTTATAGTTTGCTGACATTTTGTGCAATATGCAATATGTCTTGTACTTTGTACAATAATTTTTATTTTATTCCAGATACCTATTTTTTATTAGTGTAGTGAGTGACCCCCCCCAAAATTTCAGGCTGCGACCGCGCCTGTCACCAACAATTGTTTACAAAGGAAACAAGATCTTCTGTACTTGTTCAATATAATTACAATAGTGAAACAGTAATCTACTATTATATTATAAGTAAACACAGCATTTAAAATATAGACATTATTATACTAATCTACAGAAATAACAACATAACACATCCAACAAAAGAAAAATCAAACAATAAACGGAAAACAAATAAAAAACCGGCCAAGTGCGAGTCGGACTCGCCCATGAAGGGTTCCGTAGCAGCAAGTGACATAATATAAACGTTCTTGTAGTTGGTTGTAACTTTGAAAAGTAAATTGCGGATTACGGTTATTGACGTATTAAAAAAAAACTAATTACTTGATCTTGTTCAAACCAATTTTCAATTAAAGTTTGCATAGTAATGTACATCATATATTTTTTTTAGTTTTATAATTCTCTTATTTAAGAAGTTACAGAGGGGGGGACACACATTTTACCACTTTGGAAGTGTCTCTCGCGCAAAATGTTCAGTTTAGAAAAAAATGATGTTAGTAACCTCAATATCATTTTTCAAGACCTATTCATAGATACCCCACACGTATGGGTCAGGCGAAAAAAAAATTTTGAGTTTCAATTCTAAGTATGGGGGCAACCCCCAAAATTAGTTTTATTTTTATTTTTGTGTGAAAATCCTAATGCGGTTCACTTAATACATCTACCTACCAAGTTTTTTCAGGATAGCTCTTATACTTTTGAAGAAAAAAGGCTGTGACATACGGACGGACAGACAGACAGACAGACATGACGAATCTATAAGGGTTCCGTTTTTTGCCATTTGGCTACGGAACCCTAAAAACTATCAATGAACTATCAAAATAAAACATTTAGGTATTACAATATTTGATTATTTATAATTCTGAAATCGGTCAGGCCAGAGAGAATAGACTTCTGTTTGTTGATGGTGTTGGCCTGTTGGTCTAGTGGTCAGTGACCCTGACTGCTATGCCGGAGGTCGTGGGTTCGATTCCCACCCAGGACTAATGTTTGTGTGATGAGCACGATCATTTTGTTCTGTGTCTGGGTGTAATTTATCTATAATATGTATGTATTTAGAAATATATAAGTATGTTTATCAGTTGTCTAGTACCCATAACACAAGCTCTGCTTAGCTTGGGACTAGATGGCGTTGTGTGATAGTTGTGGAATATTATTATTATATTATTATTATCATTAATTATCTTCCTGCCCTTATCCCATTTACTTGGGGTCCGCGCAACACATTTTTCTCTGTTTTTTCTTCCATTCTGACTTATGTATCAGTCTTCACAGTATCATTTACTCCTTTTTCGTTCATATCATTCCTTAGACAATCCATCCATTTTTTCTTTGGTCTTGTTCTTCCTCTCCATCCATCAACATTCATACTCATCACTCTCTTAGTCAAATGAGTGTTATGTCATGGGTGTTGGTCGCGGGACACACGTATACCGCGAATCCGGTACACAAAATTTTAAATTAGATGAGGCCGGTCGTGTTTCGTACCTGACCACTCTGAGAAGAAACATCCGAAACAAACTCAGAGGTCACAGTCTTTTTTAAAGTCCAGACAATTTTGTATTGGTAAAGTTTTATGAGAACCATGCAGGTGTCTGAGGTGTTCTTTCGAAGAAAGAACCGCACAGATTTGAGTGGACCTGTCCAAGTGTCCAGTCAGTGCAAGCATGTGTCAGTTATCGTGTAGCTCAACTCATAACATAAGTACAACTCTGACAGTCCCTCCCGCCCTGCCCTAGGTGGGAGGACTCATTTCATGATTTTACTACGATAAAAAAAAAATGTCATGGGTGTTAGAATGCAATTAATCAAGATTACCACTACAACCATTGATAAATCTTACACCGTAGACGAATAGGTATCTCGCCCTGGTGGTAAGCGAAGATGTGGTCGGACGGTAAAGCACGCTTGTCTAGACGTAAACCCAGTACCCCTAGCACGAATCACTTTCGAAAAAGTATTCGTATCGTCTTGGAAAGCATTTTGTATGGGAACTTGAACAGCGCCTCTGGTGAGCGTAAATTAAACTATTAGTTTTGTTAATTATGTGTATTATGTTCTGAAAATTTGTTTAATTTACGCTCACCAGAGGCGCTGTTCGAGTTCCCATACAAAATGCTTTCCAAGACGATACGAATACTTTTTCGAAAGTGATTCGTGCTAGGGGTACAGTTCATTGAAGAAAGGAATCTTAAATGGCGGCTCTTATCGTGTTCTCTCGCTCGCACACTAGTGCCGTCTATACTCACTCCCGCGCGTAGCGTAAGCAGAAAAAAAATTAGTCTTGATGTCTTGACGCGCTCAGTGTTCTTTTTTAAGAATATGTATGTATGTACTATAGTTTTCTGTTATTTTTCCGTTGTTACCTGTTGATTATTGTTGTTGAATTTTGTTTTATTGTTAGTTTAAGTTTGAGAAATTATTGTGATCCAGTCTTGTTTTTATTATTTTTAATTCGAAAAATCTTTAACTTGAAACCTTGTCAACGCAAGTACAAGCCACCATTTTAGATTCCTTTCTGCAATGAACCGTGTTATAACCTGTTCACTCTTGACTTAAAGACACCAAGGTTATACTTGGCTATTATTTTCTTTGTTCACAGACAAGTACTAGACCGCTATCCGTTCATGGATCGCACCAGGGTAGGTATCTGGGGCCACAGCTACGGCGGGTACGCGACGCTGCTTACTTTGATCAAGGATGAAGAGAGGATGTTCCAGTGTGGTATATCCACGGCTCCCGTCACCTCCTGGCTTTATTATAGTAAGTTTAAACTTTATTGTTTACGTATTTAGAGTTGGAATTTATTTGACTGGTGTGGATGTTACACTAGCTGTTACCTGTGAATTTTCGCTCGCTGTTCGGCTCCTTATGATAGTAGCGTGATGTTATATTATACCCTAAAGCCTTCCTCGATAAATAAACTATCCAAAACAAATTTTTCGAGCAGCCAATAACTATAACTCCTCATAAAATAACCATAAATTTAATAATGTTATGTAAGGTATTATTTTTGTATTCAAAACATTTAGAGAAAAAATAATGTTATTTTGCTGCAATTTATTCAAAAAATGTGTTCATAATTCACATAATATTTAAGGTAAGCGTCTACAGGTCGGCATCGTACGCATCGGACGCATCGCATCAAACGGATTTCTATATCGGCAGCGATCGGATTGCCGACGCGAGTAACAGCAATCGGATTGCCGACGATGCCACCTTCATTTCGTCCACTGATCGGCATTCCGTATGACGTCATCGGTACGCATCGCATGTAGGCATTGCCGATGAGCCGTACGTACGATGCGGATCAGTGGACGCAGTTGTATGAGTTTTAATACAAGGCAAACTAAAATCCGTTACGTACGATACGTCCGATACGTGCGATGCGGACCTTTCTTTTGCTTACTTTAAGCATACGTGTTTGAAAGTTTTTTATTGTTAATGTAGGAAGTTTGTAAAACTGCATGCAATTTGCACACTCTCGAATACTTACATGTTTCATTGTATGAAAATGTGACGTCATACTTGTAGCAAGACTTCCCATAAGGAAACGCGCGAACTTCGTCCATCACGAAATACAATCCAATGTTCCTCCCCAGATACAATGTACACGGAGCGCTACATGGGTCTCCCTACCGAGGAGGACAATCTGAAGGGCTACCAAGACGGTGACGTCACTCTCCTCGCCGAGAAACTCCGCGGTCATGACCTCCTCCTCATGCACGGCAACGCTGACGACAACGTGCACTTCCAGAATGCGGCTAAGCTGATGACAGCGCTTCAAAAGCTTGATATTCCTTTTGAACAGATGGTGAGTATCAACAGTAGCCACCCATGACGTGATGCGATTGCATTCGCCGGATTTTAACTACAAGTGAAAATCAACCTTACCACTACGACTTATGATTCAAAACACGTTGTTATCTTCGGGTAGATGAAAAACAAAACACGATCGCCAGGACGACGTCAAGTCAAATCGAATTGCATTTTTATTTCATAGTCGCAAGGTCGATTTTCATTTTTAGTTAGTAGAAATTGTATATCGCACTAATCGGGGTAAAGTCCTTTAGGGTCAGTTCACTGTGAATTCCGACCACCATACGCGGGCATGCGGGCGGCAAGTAATGGGCGACTCGCCGTTCGATCATGGACCGTGTCCGGGTCGACGGCGCGTTATGTCCGACGCGCGCCTCAAAGAGCTGTCATCATTATGACGGGAACTTAAACCTTAGAGGGCAAAGCCTGCCGGGGTCGCGGGAATGCCTTATCAGTACGTACGTAAACGTATTGAAGGACACCGTGGATTTTAGTCAGTACAGTCACGAGCAATAACATGTATACACTTAACAAAATTCAAACGCAAATTACTCGTGAAATACTGGTTCCCACTTTGAAATAAGACCTATTTCGTAATAGTGTGGCTTCCAAAATAGAAATCTAATGAAAAGGCAAAAGTTTAATCAATATAGTAACAGAAAAACGCTTTTGAATACTGCTTAGTGTATATGTTACGGTTATAGCCCGAAGTGCGGCTACACCTAGGTCTAACTAGCTAAACCTAGGTGTAACCGACCACATGCGGTTAAACCTAGGTGTATCCTAGTTATCTTCGGTTAGAACTAGGTTTAGCTGGTTAGAACTAGTTCTAACCTCGGGACTTGCTGGCACCCCGACTCGGACAGTTTAGGTTAGAAGAGGATGGCGGGGTCTGAAAGACCCCGCCATCCTCTTCGTGGTTATTTTTTTTTAAATCACGCAGAAGTAGGAGCCCCGCAAAGCGGGGCTCCGTCGACTTGCTCCTGTGAAGGAAGGATACACCTAGATTTAACCGTATGTGGTCAGTTACAACTAGGTTTAGCCGGTTAAACCTAGTTGTAACCGCACTTCGGGTATTAGCCGTAACATATACATACTGGTGAACAGGCGGATTCTTGCGATTTTTTAAACAAAATTACAGTTTTAACTATTCTGTTTTATTTACAGTCGTACCCCAATGTGAACCACAATTTGGGAGAAGAGGTGGCCCTTCACAGATACAACGTAATGGACCGTTTCTGGACGCGTTGTCTCAAGCTGGAAGATTGAAACTAAACGTACTTTTAGCTATCTAATTAATTTGCACCTATTTAATACCATATAGTTAATTCTCTGGGGTTGTAAATTCGCCACAAAAATAATTCCCCAAGAACAAAAAGTTTTGATCCTGTTCTTTTGTGAAATGTTTTTGCCCTCAACCCATCTCTAAGAATTTAACAAAAGGTAGTTTAGTACCAGAACAGTTTTTATTGTACGTACGTATTTTCGAATGTAAATAAATACTATAAATAAATACGATTGATTGATTTTGTAAGTAACATTCCAATAAATTCTACGATTTGTATTGGTGTTATAACTATATTTTATGCTTTTAATACATTTTACATAAGTTTAATTTAATTAATATTTTCAATAAAGTTTTATATAAAGTTGAGATTTTTTCCTTTGAATTATTATTGGTTGGTTATTATATCCAACATGGCGCGAGAGAGCGATTTGCTATCTAATTTTTTTTGCTCAAGAAACGTACTTCAAAGCGTTTAGCCAATACTTTTATAGAGCGCACAGCTAAGAAGTGGACTTCCCTACCGTGTTCTGTGTTTGCTGACAGCTACAACCTTGGGGTCTTCAAGTCAAGAGTGAACAGGTTACCTATAGACAAGCGTGCTTCACCGGTCGACCACATCTTCGCTTACCATTAGGCGAGATAGTGGACAAACGCGAACTTATAGTTAAACTATAAAAAAAGGGGGGAAATGCCTATTTCCGGAAAATTCATGTTTCAGATATCTAAGCTTCCTGATAGATAAGCTTCCTGCCCAACTAGTTTCTTAGTACAACTTTCTAGAAGCAAGCAACTATTGCATTCGCTTTCATTCCTGGGTTCACATGGAAATTAAGCAAAGGTCATCTACACTAGCGAGCAAAAGTATGGAATGGCTTATTTGGAATAGATCCGTGATAGCTCCTTAAATAATGGCGTGATTTGAATGAATTTGGTATCAATTTAAAGTTAACAGTTAAGGTTCGCGCGCGAGACTGCTACTGGAGACCGCGGCAGGAGACCGCGGCAGGAGACCGCGACAGGAGACCGCGACAGAAGGCCGCGACAGGAGACCGCGGCAGGAGACCGCGACAGGAGACCGCGACAGGGGACCGCGGCAGGAGACTGCGACAGTACTTAACATTAGGCAATGACAAGTGGTCGCGGTCTCCTGTCTCGGTCTCCCTGTCACGGCGCGAACCGCCGCCTATGCAAAAGACACACACTTCCGCTGACCACACTCTCTCATAGTTAGTTAGTCTCGTGGTCACAAGCGCGTATGCTGAGCGTGGGGTCCTGGGTTCGATTACCGGGTCGGACAAAAAAACATTTTGTATTTTCTGTTAGAATTTCTCAGTAGCAGCCCGGAGTTTGAAAGTTGGCGGCAGACAAAAATGTTTTTGGGTTCTTTTATTAGAATTTCTCTTAGCAGCCCGGAGTTCGGTCAGGAAGACAATACCTAAATTATATAATTTATTGTCGATTTCGATGAATTTATTTATTATATTTTTTTTATATTACTTTCATCTTGACACTTAACATTTATTTTAGACTGAAACAGAAGTATTTCATAAACGTTAAACCTATCCCACACTATCCCGCATCATAATATTAGGTAAATAATAATCTCTGTATCGCGTATGAAAAGTATTTAGGTTTAAAGGCAAAGAGCTGATAGTAAAATATTTGAACCAGATGCGGGAATGGAATTGCAACGTAGTTTAAATGTAGGTACCTACACGTTTTATTTTAAGCAGGTAGGTCTGAGTGTTTGATCTGACAGAATCATCAAGGGGTAAGCCCACCGTCCGATCAAGGACCGGGGTCAAGTCGATCAACTCCGCGTGCCTCAAGGGCCAAATGCCTGCCGGTGGGACTATCTTAAAAGGGCACCGCGGCGTTGGCAGGCAAAGGGCAACTAAAAAAACAGGTTAGTTTTTAGTCATTCCCGGTTTCCCGGACGGTCCCTTCTGATCTACCCAGAGATGAACGACTTTTTTTTTTAAATCTTTGTAAGGAAAAAAAAAGGCTTTCATCGCGAAGCGATTAAGCCAGCCTAGGAACGACTTATGATGATAAAAAAACAGTCAATATCAAAATACTATAAAATGTAGGTAAGTACCTACAAACGTAGCACTTTTACCAGAAATATCTTTAAGGGTGCAGGAAGGTATCCCAAGGGGTTTGGGATCCTGAGGCCATTTCTAGCCACCGTATCTTGTAGGCACGGATTTCCGCCCAAGCAACATGCTCACGTGATAAATGACGATAAACTGACGTCATCTTTGAAACAATGACGTCCTTCGCCATATATGACGTCATCAAGTAACGTGATTCGGAGCTATATGTCGTCGTTTGCTTTTTAAGACGTCATCAAGTAACGTGATTCGGAGCTATACATCGTCTTTCGCCTTATAAAACGTCATCACATGACGTTAACCTGCGCTGTGTATCGTCATTCACCCTAAATAACTTCAACAAAAGATTTATTGGCTTTATCGCAATGGGGATGGTGACTGTCAAGTCAAATCAGTGCCTTTGTGCCTTTTTAGGGTTCCGTAGTCAACAAGGAACCCTTATAGTTTCGCCATGTCCGTCCGTCCGTCCGTCCGTCTGTCCGCAGTTTAGCTCAGAGACGCACAGTACTAGAGAGCTGTAATTTGGTGTAAATATACGGATTTGTTGTGCCGAAAAAGTGGTAAAATAAAATCTCGTAAAATATTTTTTTTTAGGGTACCTCCTGTACACGTAAAGAGGGGATGTTTTTTTTTTTTCTCGCGTACCCCTTAGTGTGGGGTATTATTAAATAGGTCTTTAAAAAATATTGATAGTTTCCATTAACAATTTTTTGATAAAAAAATTCGTTTGTGAAATATTAAGCTTTAAAGTGCTAAATTTTGCTCGACTCAAGTGTCCCCCCCCTCTACCAGCTAAACGGTTATGTTTGGGGGTGTGAAAAAATTCACAATAGTAGTATATATAACGAAGTTTAAAAGAAAATTATCATGACTAAGTAGGCTTTACAACTTTACGAGTAATAGTCAACCAACTTATAAAATGAACTTGGATAACATATTTTCCTAAACAAAATGTATCGGAGAACATGCTCTTCAACTGCAAATGTAAGTTTGTCAACTTTATTTTTACAGCTGTAATATTTTAATAATATATTTTTACGGTATGTTTTTTGGGGATAGGTAGGTTTTTATCGTCAACTATTTTTAACTTACTTCAAAAAAAGGGGGAGGTTCTAAATTCGTCGTAATCTTTTTTTTATGTATTTTCCCCGATTTCTCAAAGACTCCTGGACCGATTTTGAAAATTCTTCTTTTTAAAATTAAATTCAGCGAATCAGTTTAGTTAATTCGCATAAGTATTTTGATGGGCAACTACGGAACCCTACACTGTGCGTGGCCCGACACGCACTTGGCCGGTTTTTACTTTTTATTAAACGTCAAAACTGCATGTTCGGGGCTGCGTGTAAATCAATTATCCAGTTTAAATTTAAACTGATTAGATGTCAAACACCGAGAGGTGAAAAATGAAACTAACTAAAATTTAATCTGCCCCGTTTACGGTCGTCTGCTGATATAAGTTTTTACTGTATGGAATAAATTTTTGCGACCTTTTTACCTCGCAAAATTTTATCCTGCTGTCAGATTGACATGGGGGATGCTTCAACCAGCCCGCGAAATTCAAATTTTTTTACGTTTTTGCAATTTGCAGCTGACAATATGTTGTAACTTTATCAAAATATGAATTGCGGTAATAACGTCGTAGTTAAATTTCGGAGATTTTAACATGATGCACCTTTTCTACGTGAGAGCTGATGGAGCGAATTTTTTGATAATTTTTATATTTAAAATTATACTTGTTATTACCGCAATTCATATTTTGATAAAGTTACAACATGTCACTGGCCTGCAAATTGCAAAAAACGTAAAAAAAATTGAATTTCGCGGGCTGGTTGGAGCATCCCCCATTGCGTCGATGTAGCCCGCGAAATTCAAATTTTCTTACGTTTTTTGCAATTTGCAGGCCAGTGACATGTTGTAACTTTATCAAAATATTTAAAATTATACTTGTTATTACCGCAATTCATATTTTAATAAAGTTACAACATGTCACTGGCCTACAAATTGCAAAAAACGTAAGAAAAGGTCATCGGGCGCAATCCGACCCGGTCGCGGACATGAATGAAAATGTTTTAGAATGAAAGAGCATAATTCACATAATAATACACTCAATTATTTTTGTTGTAATCCATTGGAGAACAAAGTTTTAACCAAAAATGTATTTATTCGAAAAATCTCCGTTCATTGTCTTTCCTCTTGATCTGTACGTTTCAGATTCTCTTTTGTTTTGATCGACTAGATACAATAGTTTACAAGCCACTAAACCTGATTTTTAACCGACGTAAAAAAAAATAGGTACTCAGTTCGACCTGTACGTATGACGTATGTATGTTTGTCCGCGGTTATAGACTGTGCCGATTTTGATGCTGTTCTCAGAAAAGTGTTCCTAACATTCTGGAAAAGATTTTAGTATTATAACAATCATGGATATCTCATTGCCCGCATAGATATTTCCGCCCTTTTTTGTTGCTTACTTGGATTGTAGATTTTCAAAGACGTCGAATATACGAATATTTTTGTTGAACATCCAATCTAAAAACAGAAAAACTTAAAAAAAGGAACCTAGGTACCTACTTCAAAACCAAACACACAAAAAGGATAAAATATTTTTTCTTTCGAAGTCGGTGGCCATATTCGATGAAAAAAGGGTAAATAAAAAAAACCAATATCCAGTCTAGTCGGTGGCTTTGTTTTTTATTTCACCGACTTCCGAAAGAAAAGTCACACTTTTTTGTGTTTGGATTTGAAGTCGGTTCCTCTTTTTTAGTTTTTACTGTTTTTTGGAATTTCTGTAATAGGCCGGGCCGCCATAAGACATCTGTATGCAAAATATGAGGACCAAGTTTTGCCTTTTCTCATTTAGTTTTAGGATTGTAAAGATGTATATTTTTGATGTTGTCAATAATTATCGTGGTCTAAAAAAATGTACGTGTAATAGGACGGATGACAGCTTTATAAAGACGCAATTTGCACTTAAGTGACAATTTGCTTCTTGCTGTAAGCAAGAAATGAAGCCTACTTCCGGTAAAGGCAGCCGAACGCGAACTGCCTTTACATGGGCACGGAAGGTAAGGAGACTGTAGAGGGTCAACACCTAAGTATTTGGCTTGCTTTTCTCAAAGAATAGACTTGCCGTACATAGTGATTGGGTTCATATCATACGGCGTCCGAGGGATGAGGTGTGGCAGGAGACTAGACCACTCCAGCACGTGGCAACATGTTTTTAAACAGTCCTAGAATCCATTGCATTGCACACTTCATAAAACAGATTGCGGTCCTCATATTTTGCAAACAAAATGCCTTCTTCGACCTGCTTTATGATTAACGTATTTAATCCATGTTACGTCGCAGAAAAAACATACTTTCAGAACTGTTTTTATAATGACATTGGAATCACCTAGTGTTATTCACTAGTTAACTTACCTCGTGTAATACAATAAATAACACCACACGCACTAAGCTTTATATCAACATGCTTTCGATATCGTTTTGTGTATCCCAAATGCAGTAATACATTTATTTATTAAATCGCGTGAGACTGAATCGAACATTTAAACTGTCAAGACAATATTGTCTTGTCGGTTCACTGAAGAAGCTTTATGGCATAAAAACAAACAAATAAACAAACAAGAAAAGTGAGTTTATAAACATGAACATAACACAAAAATGTAAACGTGGGAAAAATAGGGCAGGGATTTTCAGACTTTGGAGGGAACTACTGTCGCAACCGAGGTTCGGGCACGCCGCAATCGCGGCGGTAAGACCCCTCTTTGAGGAGTGGCTGGAGAGGCGTCACGGCGTCCTCACCTTCCGTCTGACACAGGTCCTCACCGGGCACGGATGTTTCGGGAGGTTCCTGTGTCGTATGGGGAAGGAAGAAACGCCTGGGTGTCACCACTGCGAGGATCGCCCAGAGGACACGGTGGAGCATACGGTGCAGGACTGCCCCGCTTGGGCAGAGCACGGCCGTGTCCTCACAGCGGCGATAGGCGGCGACCTCTCGCGCCCGGCACTGGTCGAGGCCATGCTGCGGGGCGAGACGAAATGGGAAGCGGTCGCCTCCTTCTGCGAAGCAGTAATGCTAGCAAAGGAGGAGGCGGAACGCGTGAGGGAGAGGACAGCGTCCACCTCACGACCCAGCCGCCGCGGGAGACGCCCACGGCAACGGACGTCGCCAGACGATCTCCGGCCACCGTAGGCGCGGGTATGCGGACAGCGAGTAAAGGGCAACTCGCTGTCCGACCATGGACCATGCCCGAGTCGACGGCGCGTCGTGTTCCACGCGCGCCTCAAAGAGCGTCAGCAAAACTGACGGGGCCCCCTCTCAGAGGGCCAAAGACTGCCGGGGTCGCGGGAGTTTATTTCCTCACCGTGACCCCGGGACATAAAGGGCTATTGAAGGGCACCGTGGATTTTAGTCAGTACAAGTCTGACAGTCCCTCCCGCCCTGCCCGGGGTGGGAGGACTCATTTGATGATTTTAGCACGCTAAAAAAAAAAAGGGACTTTCAGACTTGTACTGAACAAAATCCATGGTGTCCTTCAATAGCCCTTTACGTTCCGGGGCCACGTTGACCCAGTAGACCCACGACCCCGGCAGGCTTTGGCCTTCAAAGAGGGGGGCCCCGTCATATTGCTGACAGCTCTTTGAAACCCGGGAATACCCGAAAATCGTCTCGCGACGTCCGTTGCTGTGGGCGTCTCCTGAGGCGGCTGGGTCGTGAGGTGGACGCTATCCGCTCCCTCACGCATCCCGCCTCCTCTTTCGCTAGCATGACTGCTTCGCAGAAGGAGGCGACCACTTCCCATTCCGTCTCACCCCGCAGCATGACCTCGAACAATGCCGGGTGGGAGAGGTCGCGCCTATTGTCTCAATGCGGTGCTCTGGCCAAGCGGAGCAGACCTGCACCATATGCTCCACCGTATCCTCCGGGCGATCCGGCTTGCGGTGGCAGGAAATCGACCCCTGCCATATTTTTAGATGAAACTGCATTAATTACGCCGAATAAATAATGAAAACTATTAATTTTTTTTTTTTAATTCCCACAGCCCACAAGAATGCGACCCTTACCATGATAACCAAGAGACATTTAGCTATATATCCTCAAGGTTTGATTTATGTCCGCCGTGGGTTTTTTTCCCATACAATTCGCCCGTTGACCTTTGAATTTCGCGGGCTGGTTGGAGCATTCACCTTAATGTTGATTTCAGATTTATAAAATAAGTTAGAACATAAAAATAAAAATTGAGGTAATTTTTTGCATGCATTGCATGGCTCAAACGAAATAATTTATTTTAATCAAGAAAATTAAAAAAAAAAGCTGTTGGGATGTCGATTCTTTCCGAAAAAGATCGATTTTTGAATCGATTCGAATCGTGACCTAATGAATCGATCCACAACAAAATCGAGGCCAAAAAGATCGATCTCTGCAAAATCGATCTTTTTTCAAGTTTTTGTTTCATAAAAATCTATTTTATAATTAATGTACCTAATATAAATCTATTTTATTAAAAAGAAGATAAAATATATTTTAATTTATCGATCTTTTTTCAGTAAAATCTGGTAAGTAAGTAATTCAATGATAAAAGATATTTTTATTATTACCATAACAAAACATCAGATCAGTTTAACAATCCATTAATTTTTAAATGTGTTTTTGAAGCACTCTTATAATACGGGTACATTCAATTAACTGTAAAAACTATTTTGGTTTACTACCAAAAAAATAAAATCGAATGTCGATTTTCAGGGGTAAAGTATCGATTCACTGAATCGATTCAATACTACCTATCGATCTAAAAAATCGATCTTTTTGGCTCCAAAAATCGATTCTTCGATTAATCGATCTCAGATCGACATCCCTACTTTTGACATTTTTTATGGCGGGCGGGCAATCGGGCATAAGAAACGACCGACTAGACTAAGATAAAAAGCTAATAAATAATCAAAGAGGCCTAGTTTTTGAGTTTTGGGCCAACTGTGTCCTGTTTTGTTTGTTCTGTGTGAGTTAAAGAGCAGGGGGTGTCGACTTTGTTCTACGAACAAGAAGTAGGTGGGCTAGAAAACAAGAAAGAGACATCAACATTAGAGTAAAAGAGATGAATTACATAATGTTGCCAACAAAAATACTATTTCCCATTCAATCACATTCAATCTAATAATAGGCTTATTAATTGATTTTAAAGTATTGTTATCCTTTAAATTTATTTTTGCTTTTATTCTGATGCGAGAAAATGTTTGCTATGAAATTTTTAACATTTAAAATTGATGAATACACAAAACAAAAAGGAAATAATAATATGACAACATGACAACACTGGAACGCCATATTGTCTATTGGCTATTTGACGTCATAGGAAAAAATGTCTGCCATCGCTTGCGCACTATTATTTAGATCTTGTTCTTGTGTTTATTTGTAATAAATAAAACAGTTGCATTTAATTCTACATACAATATTGTTAATGTGAGTCGAGCTTGCTCCTCTGTGTCTGTGTTTTGGTGAAATTAAGTGCGTATTTGTGAGATATAGACCCGGTGTTGAGACAGTGACTCTTGTTTGTTTTTGTGCCTTATTCCCGATGAGTTCGTAGGAAGAAAACACTAGAATCTGTGCTATGTGTGGAACTTCACCTTCTAAAGATCCCAGCATCACTTTACATCGGTTTCCGAACCTTAGTACAATAAGTCATTGTAGCTTATATGAATAAAGAAGTCAAATGAAATCGTTTGTTTTACTAAACTGCTCCTTACTTATTATCTTTCAGCATTTTATGCACAAGTACATTGTGTTTCTCGATAGTAATTTGAAAGAAACTATCGAGAAGCGCAATGTACTTGTGCATAAAATGCAAAACAAAGAACCTGTAAAGTACTTGTAGTATTTGAAATTCCCGCCCGATTCTACTGCCATGTTTTCGTGGGCTAAACATAGATGGCGCTGGTCGGTAAGGAAAATTTTCCTCACAAAATTAGTACGGAGTCGTCATTCTTCCCCTTTAGGGGTATATATGTTCTGTGTTAAAGAGTGTTATTAAGGTACGACGCCGACGAGAGCAGCAAATTTCGGGGTGGACATTTTTTTTCACATTGGTCAGTGAAATGTTTTTCTTAATCTTATAATCCTTTTATCCTTTGGGGTTAAGATGTACGTGGTTGCTGAAGAAGAATCTAAGGATGAGGGGATTGGTGGTAACGTGGTCATAGTCTCATCAGTATGGCTTACGTCAAGAAAGTTGGAAAGTTTCTGGCCCAATTCGAAGTTTTCTGCTCAATATAACAAACTTCTTGTTAAACATGAACATCCAGCCGAAGATTGGCCTCTAATACAATTGAGGCGGAAATTTTTCGAGACTGGTAAGTATGATCGAGTTATCTACCTAGGTAGGTACATATTTATTGTTCACCAGTTTCTGGCACCTGGAATATTTTAGGTTAGAGTCAGTAAATATTTGTTGGGTTATGTTTATCTTTGTAAAATGGTATATCTTAACAATAATGTTTCTAGTGTCCGTAGACTTTGTTATGTGTACAAACTGCGGTTGTACAGGGCAGTTGGCCCTGCCTAACAGTTTTTACTGCAGCAAGCCTGCATGTCAACTGTCAGCAGACGGCAAGGTATAATATGTATTATGTTATGGATGGCAGGCCGTCCAACTACATGAAAGGTCAGTGGGGCTCTTTCGGAATGGTGATTTACTAGTTATAAGATACAGCCTTGCAAGGCGCTAGTAGTGTGAGCATGGCCATTGGTTCCCAAGTTTGTATGTGCTGGTGGACTCGTGATGAACTTTGGTGTTGGGGTTTTTAGGCTGCTCTAAGGCATCTAACATGGCTTAAAAATAGCTATATATTGCAAGGATGTTCACAGTTCTTAAGGCCACTAATGGGCATCCTTATGTAACTTTTCTACAATACTTACCTTATTTAATTAAATTTTAGATGATATTCTACTAGCACGAAAAAAAGCAAAGGAAGCGGAGATTAACAGCGATGTGACTGATGGAGAGGAAAGAATTGAAAAACGTAAAACAAGGCCATCAAAGCGGATATTATCTAGCGATGAAGAGGATGATGATATATTTAATGTTCATAAATCACTAAGTCATACTCGCAAATTGGTCAAAATATTTGAAAATCCAGGTAAAACTAAATAACTTTCAGAAACTTAGTCTGCCTATTTTTTGTTTTTAATGGTACAGTTTTACCACTAGGTGTAGTCTGGTTGTAAAAGATAAAGTTTAAAAGTAAAAATAATTATGTATTCATAGTAAGTTCAGTTGTCTGCAAAAATTTCAAAATCAAACCATTACTTTTGATTTCACGTCTAGTAAATTATCTCATTACTTTTGCATCTACCAGACATGATACTAAGTAATGACAGATTACCAGATGTGACAAAACCATTTTCTATTCACAAACAATTGTCATTGAATTGTATTTGAAATTACATTATAAGACATCTCAACACATACAATATACTTTTAAGTGTAAGTACATAATAAAGTGTAATATTAATGTGGGCGACTGTACATTGTTTTATGTTATGTAGGTATGCATAATATACATGCAATATAACTTGCATGTTCCATTAATATTTGCAATAAATAAAATAGCTAAATTGAGTATAGGTACTTAGGTAGGTTAGGTATCTAATGAAAACTTACAAACGCCTGTCATTACTATAGCAAATTGTTTATTTCTTATTTTGGATAATTAGAATGATAGACATCTTTTGAAAAATTTACATTAATATTTTACTTTGTTTTTTTAAGGTTCAGTCCAACCATCTCTGTCTACTGATGGTGATACAACAAGCATCACACCTACACATAGAGGTAAAGTAATATTTACCTGTCATTATTTTGTTTTAGTACATAATTATGTTGATATTGGCATAGTTTCAATCTCATAGAGGTGTTTACTAATAACATTATATTTGTTTTTAGTGTCATTACAACCGTTCATGCCTACTGAAGAACTAGTAAGTGCTCCTACTACACCTCCTACACAATTGAGAGGTAAGTCTTTGTTTGCATATGACTTTTCTACCACAATGCCTGCCCAAATCATAGAAGATCTGAGAGAATAGATGAGTTAAAATATGCACAATCTTCTTAAACCATAAACAAATGAAATAAAACTGATTTAATGTGATTTTGGGGTTCCTTGAATTTCAAATAAAAAATATTGCTAGGTCTATTGTTTTATGCTATTTTTTGTAAAAGGGTAATTTTCATAATTATTCCATCAATCAATCTTTTGTATTCGCTTTAGACATCTACTACTATAACTTTGTTTTAATAGATCTGAGGGGATATCTACCGGGCTAGGAGATCAAAGTCGTGATTTGTATTCACGTCTAGTAAATTATGTCACTACTTTTGTATGACACTCTTTAGGTGACTGGTGGTGGTTGCTAGTTCAGCCACGCGTTTGCCTGATCTCAAAACAAATATTATCGCTATTACATTGCATTACGCCTTATTTTTCACTGAATTGTTTTTGTCTTGCTATAATTGAGTAACAAATAAATACTCAAAATTTGTAGTGTGGGTTGGGGACAATGTATGTGACTGTTGGGTGTTATTTAGTTAAAAGAAAATTATATATTTGTACTATTTTTATCAGTGAACGAAGAAAACATAGAAGCATTCCTAGAGCCCGATAATGACCCAACGCAGATCGTGCCTCGGTAGGCGGGGCTTATCAATCGTGCCTCGGAGGAGTTTAGTTCGGCTGTGACGGCACATGTCGTTGTTCGTATTTTTATTCAGTTTAAAACTATAAATTATGCCTTCTTGCGCAGTGAAATGGTGTGTAAATCGATGTCATCTACATAATAAAAATGCTGGAATTAGTTATCACCTGTAAGTAGCCCTTAGATTACTACATTATTTTTATATTAATTATAAACATGGATCAATTTTTTTCTATGGGGATGGTGTTATGCCCGATGGACTAAGTAAATTAATGTTGAATGTTTGAGGTAAAATATGTTTGTGTTTTCTTTTTGCTACATTACAAAACACTCTGCTCTTTTGACAGATTTCCACAAGATCCAAATCTCAAAGAACAATGGACGAGATCAGTTCGCTTGGAAAGACAGGAAAACGACTGGTCCCCGAGCAAAACAACAATAATTTGTTCAGTCCATTTTCAAGATGACGATTTTTATATGACGAAAAAAGGATACCAGAAGCTCAAAACAAACGCTATTCCAATTTGACATTTCCAACATTTTTGACATTTTGGTAAAACAAGCTATGTTAGCCATTTCTGTTATTCATTTTTAAACAAAAGACAATAAGACTTTCTAGTTAATCTCTAAGGAGGCCGTAGCTCACAGTAGGTGGCATGTGCCAAATAAATATGCTTTCTTTCTTTCTTTTTTTTTTCTTTCTTTGTATATACATAGTCGTATGAGCCATTTTATGTAAATATAAACGTGAACTTTTTGTTTTTATGTATCTACATCAAATGCAAAAGAAATAAAAATACATAATAAAAAATATTCAAATCTTTCATTGCTACTTTTTATATAACTCGTCCACTTTGACAATTCTTGCAGCCCGTCAAATTAATGTCATGTGTTCATTTCTAGCGCCAATGAAGTCATTGTTACTATGCGTTGCTTGGCCAATTAGAGACGAGCGTTGACAACCTACCCAATCATAATTTCGTGATGTTAATAGAGAACAAACTAGCTGTTCAAAGAAAACAAACGTCGTGGGCCGTCTATCAAAAAGATTTTGTTTGAAGTTACTCTTCCATGTTTTCTTCGTTCACTGATTTTTATGTGTTTTAGGGTCATTACAACCTTTGTTTACTGAAGAATTAAGTGTTCCCACGACGCCTCATACTGAATTAAGAGGTGCTAAGCCTGCAGATGGCTTTTCTGCAACTACGCCCGTGTTGAGTGGTAGAATATACTGACTTATTTATTTATCAAATTTTTTGTAGTTAAAAATCAGCTATAATTTTACTACTACTACATTGTACCATAGAAAACTGATTGATTAATAATTTCTTTTTGATTGTATCTGAAACTCGACTTATTTAATTACAGCTTTTGAACATAAATCGCTTCGAATGCTAGCAACCATTGTGGAGCAAAATAACCAAATATTAAGTTACATGAGACAGCAAAATGAATTGAATACAAATAATTTAAAAAATATTGACTTGGAGTTACCTGTACAGTTTCCACTTCATCAAGAAGATGAATTAAAATCATTGGAAACTCACCTTGAAAATGACAACAATTTGACTGAACTGGTTTGTTATCAATTTAAATAAAATTATTGCATGACTTTTTAAGTCAATTCTTAATAACTTGAAATACAGCTCAGAACTGAATGACTATGCATTATTAACTCACTTTCTTTTCTGTCTGTTCGGTACCCAATTTTTACTATCAATTCCAGACTAGCTTCCCGTTTAAGGCGAATACAAGAGCTAATGTGCTACTCAAAAGTTTGCTTTACTAGTTTTAGTACTTAAGCAAACTTTTGAGTAGGTAAACTTGTATCGATTAAAATGATTTTTTTACTAAACTGTGCAATGTGATTGCACACAAAGTGGTTGATGCAATTTTTCAAAAATGGGATCAGTGATTTTATATCTTTCAAAATGTCGAAACGTGCGAGCGAGCTAGCTAGCTAGCTTGCTTGCTAGCTCTTGTATTCGCAGACTAAACATTTTAACATGCAAACACGCACTATACGATAAAGTATCTATACATATATTTTTTTATTTACCTAAATAGTTTTTATTCATAAATTACGAGTAAATTGATATGTGCTTTTTATGTACTTAAAATTATTATGATTGATCGATTTTATTTTTATTTACAGTGTAACTATTTCACATCATTTGCACCAGTTTCCCGAACTGGGACTGTTAATACCATTTTGAAGCATTGTCTTACAAATAAATTAGCTGCTAAATATAGCTACAGAGGAAAAAAAGGAAAATTTGCCTTTGAAGGGTTGTCTTTAAGGACTGCAATCATTCGTAAGTTTAAAATATTCTAAATTATATTTCTTGTCATAAACTATTTGCTAAACTACTTTATTTACTTACCTATTTTTTATTGTCACAAACAAATACCGTGTATTTTTTTTTTCTAGGCACTGTTAAGCGGATGTTCAAACTGCCGACAGAAAAAGATATTGAAAACGATATCAAGATATGGTTGAAACATGCACCTCAAAGATTAGCTATTCAAGAAAAGAAATCTAACGTTCGTTATGTAAGCCGGGTATAAGAAGGATACTCATAGATAGTATCGGTTTAATAAGTATGATTCTACAGCCACAAATTTAAACTAAAACTCCTCGACTAGAAAGAGACCAATTATATCATACTCTTAAATTAAAATTTAGCTATACACAACCTACCTATGGTACTACCACGGTTCACTTTAATGTAAAAAAAAACATGTCTTTTTTAAGTAAGCGTCAATTATATCGAAAGGTAGCTCAGAATTTAAAAACTATAACTGAAAATATAAATAATGTTGAATCGGTTACTACTCGTATTGAAGAATCTGACTATTCATATTGTGATACAACAATTTTAGACACTGTGATTGAAACAGATACCATTAATAATGTTACAGATTTGTTGAATGCACCAACTAATAGTAATGTTTCAGATTTGTTTAATGGACCACTACTATGTACTACAGACGATTTAATTGTGTCCAAAAGTAATTATCAAAGTGGTACAGTAGAGGCACAGAATATTCATAACTATAGACCTACTTGCAGTCTTGAACCAGAAACGAAAGCTTTTGACAACGATTTGTCATTGTTTTTACGGGAATGGGCTCATAAATTTAATATATCACATGTAGCACTATCCTCTTTGTTAAAATTCCTACAATCACAGCATAGTAATCTTGTTTCGGATGCCAGAAGCTTAATGAAAACTGGAGATAACAAGTACAGTTTAAAAATTTTAAATAGTGGTGAATATATTCATTTTGGTATTGAACCTTCTATACGTAGATTTTTGTCTGTTTTATCTTGCAGCAATATAAGCAACGTTAAGTTATCCATAAATATTGATGGACTGCCACTCTTTCACAGCTCCAGTGTCCAATTCTGGCCAATTTTGGCAGATATTGTAGGATTCACAAATAGTATCTTTGTTATTGGTATTTTTTGCGGTTCGACAAAACCCGATCCACTACTTTCTTATCTAGAACTATTTATCGGTGAAGTTAAAACACTTTTACAAGACGGTATACTATTTGATGGTCGATTAATATCAGTATCTTTGCACAACTTTGTTTGTGATATGCCTGCTCGTGCATTTTTAAAATGCGTTAAGTCACATAATGGCTATTCAAGTTGTGACAAATGTACTTGTTCTGGAAATTACGTTGAGCATCGTATAATTTTGGATGAATTACATTCTCCATTAAGAACAGATCAAAGTTTTCGTTTGCAAATTGATGAAGATCACCATATTAAAAATTCCCCTTTACTAGATTTACCGATTGATTTGGTTTCTGCCTTTCCAATAGACTACATGCACAGCGTTTGCTTAGGAGTCATGAAAAAACTACTTCATACATGGGTCAAGCCTACTAAAGGTGATGTAAAACATGTAAAACTAGATGCGAAAACAATTAATTTACTTACCGAAAGACTAAGCTATGTGCATAAATTTGTACCAATAGAATTTAATCGTAAACCTAGAGGAGTAAATGAAATTGATCGCTGGAAGGCTACCGAATTTCGCACCTTTTTATTGTATCTGGGACCAGTCCTTCTGTTCAAAATATTAAAGAAAGAAACATACGAGCATTTTTTAGTTTTACACTGTGCAATTTCATTTTTGATTTCTTCTAAATGCGCTACTTATTCCAGATATGCAAAGCAATTGCTTAAATTGTTTGTAAGTGATTGTAGTAGATTATATGGAAAACAATATCTTATATATAATGTCCACTCTCTTATACATATTTCAGACGACGTAGAAAAATATGGAGCTTTAGACAATTTTTCTGCATTTAAATTTGAAAATTATTTGGGTTACTTAAAGAAAAAAGTTAGATCACCATACAAACCGTTGCAACAAGTTGGTAACAGGATAAGCGAAACAGATTTTAAACCAAGTAAAATGTGTAATGGTAACATAAACTATTCACATGAACATTTTCAAGGACCAATACCACCTTGTTATAGAGGAAAACAATATAGCAAATTAGACTTTGGAAACTATCTTCTTCAGATAAAATCTAGTGCTGATTGTTATTGCATGTTAAGAAATAAAACTGTAATGCAAATATCAAATATCATTGTGTTACATGGTAATACTCCCGCATTATTTGGGAGCATGTTTAGCCACCATGAAAAGTTTTATGATTATCCTTGTGACTCAACTAATTTAGACATATTTTTGGTAACTGAAATGTCTAGTCAATTAACCATCATTGACGAACAAGATGTATTATGTAAGTGTTTTGTTATACCAATTTTTGATAAATTTGTGAGTTTTCCTCTGTTACATTGTGTATGATTTTATAATAGAGATTTTATTGTTAGATTATAAGTAAAGCTCGGTATACCAGTAAGAACTGTTTTTCTTTATATTTTCTGCTGAAATTTCATTGCCATACGATTAACTTCATTAAACACCACCATCTCAAAACCCAAACTTGCGTCGAGTACCTAGACAAGAAAAACAGTTCTTCGCAGGTTAAACCGGGCTTGGCACCATAGTGATTAAGATTTGTTAATTCAACAATTAATAAAAACTTATTTTCCTACATTTCTATTGTGTTTGTTTTTTAATAGGTAGGTAAGTCCAAACTCTAATTTAGCCATTTATGACGTGATTATCACGACGAATGCGACGACATGGTAGACGTTATAATTGACGTCTAAAGGTCGTGATCAGCGACGTCGAAATCACGTAAGCTGATCACGACATTTAGACGTTATAATTGACGTCTAAAGGTCGTGATCAGCGACGTCGAAATCACGTAAGCTGATCACGACATTTAGACGTTGTGAAACACGTCATTAATGACGCACTAATTTGTGACATCCTCACGTCAAAATTGTCGTCTATAATGACGTGATGCGACGTCTTTCGATGCCTTAAAATTGACGTCATTATTCACGTGAGCATGTTGCTTGGGCGGACGACAAGTAATTGGTAGCTAGCCGTGCGATCAAGGACCAGGCCCAACTCGATCAACTTCACACGTCTCGTTTGTCGCCGCACTACTGGAAGACAAGGGGCAACTGAAGAAACAGCGTAGTTTTTAGTCAGTTTCAGTCTCTTTCGAAGTTTACAATGACCCCTTAGGACTTCTGGCGAAGAGAAATTAAAGCTAAGTACTTATATGCAGTTGCAGGCCTTTTTCTACTTATTTGCAAATGCAGTAAACCAATGCGACATTAAAACTTCCAACTCATTCGCATCGTATATCAACCATGCACGGACATTGCATTTAAAACCAGTCTGGCTATCAAATGCCGTCACAATCTAGATTTTTTACCACGAAACCTGTTCCCTTTATCCGCATTATTTCACTTTTTTCAAACACGACACTCGCCATTCATCATAAGTTGACCCAAAAATGTCACTGGAAATCTACTGGATTTACTTCAATCGATTTCGGTCAAAACTGGTTTTTTTTTATCCCTCCCAGGGCGGGAGGGACTGTCAGACTTGTACTGACTAAAATCCACGGTGTCCTTCAATAGCCCTTTACGTTCCGGGGTCACGATAATGAGATAAGTCCCGCGACCCCGGCAGGCTTTGCCCCTCTAGAGGGGGGGCCCCGTCATGATGCTGACACTCCTTGAGGCGCGCGTGGAACACAACGCGCCGTCGACCCGGGCATGGTCCATGGTCGGGCAGCGAGTTGCCCTTTACTCGCTGCCCGCATGCCCGCGCCTACGGTGCGGTGGCCGGAGATCGTCTGCCGACGTCCAACGCCGTGGGCATCTACCACTGCGGGGTGGAGGGAGGACGCTATCCTCTCTCTCGCGCGGCCTGCCTCCTCCTTCGCGAGCATGACTCTTCGCAGGAGGAGGCGAACGCTTCCCACTCCGTCTCGCCTCGCAGCATGGCCTCCACCAATGCCGGGCGCGAGAGGTCTCCGCCTATCGTCGCCGAGAGGACACCGGCGGTGCTCTGCCCAAGCGGGGCAGTCCTGCACCGTATGCTCCACCGTGTCCTCTGGGCGATCCTCCCAGTGGTGACACCCAGGCGTTCTTCTCTCCCTATCAGACACAGGAACCTCCCGAAACTTCCGTGTCCGGTGAGGATCTGCGTCATGCGGTAGGTCAGGACGCCGTGACGCCTATCCAGCCACTCCTCAAAGAGGGGTCTTACCGCCGCGAAAAACTGGAATTTATGGCAAAATTGAATTGAGGTAACACGTACCAGGTCATCAGTTATTCTAAGACTAGACTAGACTGTGCCCGCGACTTCGTTCGCGTGGATGTCAGAACTCAACAATGTATTTTGTTATTTTTTTTTAAATAAAGGTTTTTTTCTAAAATAAAGTAGCCTAAGTTACTCCTTACATCAGCTACCTGCGAATAGAAGTCCCTTCAAAATCGGCCCAGCCATTTCAGAGATTACAAACAGACTGACATAAGTACCTACAGAAAGACAGATAGACAAAAGTTGTAAAAAAATGTTATTTTGGTGTATGTACCGTGTATTATATTCGTATGCATGTAGTAAAAAACCGTTATTTCAATATTAGAAACAGACACTCCAATTTTATTTATATGTACCTATAGCTGTATAGAGTATAGGCAGTTGCTAGTTACTGGAATGGCTTAGTTTTTTCTTTGGCTTATTAAAAATAATTTTTGTTGGTTTGTAGTTTTTATGTTTCCTAATTTTGTATAGGTACTTAAACTTTTTTTTTCTGTTTGTTGTTGTCTATTCTGTTTTCAATGTTTCATGTATTTATTTGTGGAAACTTGTAAATGGCCTTCAAATATTTATTAATTAAGAAAATTGTACAAACTAGCTGTAAGTTTCCCAAATAGTATAAAATAAAATAGATACTGGGTACCAGCGATTAAGCTCGTATTATAATTATTATCTACATGTTTGTATGAGATAAATCGGACTAACTATACAGTTTTTCTCTTACACACATAATGTAGATTTATCGTTGTAGTTTGAACTCTATCGTCCAATCGTAACGATTTTTCGTAACGTGTGTAGCAGCCACAAAAGACAGAGGATCTACAACAAGGGACCGTGTCGGTTGGTTATTTATCAGTCTTATTTTTTCTCCTCACGATGTTTTCCTTTTCCAACCGTTTTGGCAGCAGTGGTGATGAAATAAATTGCACAAAGTAATAGCCTGACTGGGTTCGAACCCACGATTTACAATTCGTAAGTCGAGGCCGTTACCAATACCACTAGGTCACTGCAGCTCTGCATCTTACTTCATCTGAATGCAGCCACAGACTTGCAGCGGTCCATCTGGTCTGGCTTATTGTAAAGGAGCGCTGAAGTGTTGGAAGACATTTAAAACCAGCCTCTGTGATAGTTATTTGAGCCCACTGCCTTTAGCAAAGTCAGCTAAACAACATCAGAGGCTTTTAACAAAAAATAATTGAAGATGAAGAAGCATTGCAAAAAGCTTCAAATAAAGCCGATGACATTTATATAAATACGTCGACATACTCGTACCTATATATGTATACGAAACATTCAGATAGTAATTATCGGGTTAAGTACGTTTTAACAGCGGTTGCGTCTGCGCCGGTGATGGAGCTCTATTGTGCTCTGTTGCGTAACGAAGCTGGCCCTTCTCGGCTCCTTTCACTTTATTTCTATTGATCGTCGCATCTTTGAGTTTGAGGGGTCATCTTTCTATGCAATGGTACTTGTTGACCAAGCCAATTTTGTGATGTGATATGTACAGATAGCACGACGTCAACTAATAACTGAATAACGTTTGGATCTTGTGATAAAGTTGAAAATGTATTATCACTGTTACCTGATAAGACAGTCCTGCGCCCATAAGATAGTCCCGCGTCCACATGGCAGAGGTGGTTATTCCCCTAGCACGAAAGATGAAGAGAGAACTTTGATTTTAAAATTGGAGGTACTCACTTCCTCTGAAATACTAGGTCATTCAATGTTATGGATTTAGTGTCGCCGCACACGGGCCACTGGCCACAACCACAAAACGCCACCACGATTAGCTAGAAGCGGCCACAGAGAAGCTGAAGCGCGCGGCAGCCACTTGTGGCCGGTGGGCGCCACCGGCGGCCACTTGTGGTCGCTGGCTGCTACTTTCTTTAACCAATGCATTACTGAGGTAAAAGAGAGAGGGGTGCGGAATCGCGCGAGTGGCGGCGTGTGGCGGCGTTTAGTGGGGCGCGCCAAAGTTCACCTAAAATTTAAACTCCGATCATTGGAAACCCGAAAATTGTATTCCTAACATTTTTAATCCTAATGATCACAACTCCTAATTGCTCTGTTACTAATTTTCATAATTCCGAATCATTCGACTTCATAATGTCAGTATCAATAAACATCTAATATACTATTATTTGTTTTCCTATATTTTCTCAACATAACCTTCTTTTACACTATTATTCAAAGTCATATCTTTTTTGTTTGGATTTCTTTTTATTTTGTATACTTGAGGAATTGCTTGCTTCGCACTCACTAATTATGTATATGAATTGGTTTTTTGTTTTTATTAGTTAAAGCGTCTTCTTTGATTTTATTTATAGCGGTGTATACCTGAAAAGGTATCCATAGGTTAGGTTTAGGTTAGAACTGTGACCAGCTACGCGCGAGCCGAGCGAGCGGTGCCGCGGCAGCGGCCGGCGAGCGCTACCTCGAAATTAGTCGCAAAAATTCTCGAAGTATTTTTTTCATAGTGCCCCCAAGACGACACTCTAATCCAGTCATGTCAAAGATACGGCCCGCGGGCCGAATCCGGCCCTCGGGCCATTTCGATACGGCCCGCGATCACAATATATCACGAATAAATAAATCTTGTTTTTTAGAGATTTAAGACTGCACTCGATGCCTCTACGCAGGTTTAAAAATGCGCGCGCTTTACTTAAAAGTTAGAAATCGAATGAACATCTCCAATCAATTCTTAAAATAATTACCACGAATATGATGCCTGACATCAATGACATAGTCAAAAACAAGATAAGTCAGGTATCCGGATCCTCGAGCTCAAAATAATTACCCTGTTTCTTACTTTTGGTATGATTTATAACAACTATCTGTATACTAAATAAATCCGGTGTTAAAATAATTCAGTATAATAATAATAATAATAATAATAATATTCCACAACTATCACACAACGCCATCTAGTCCCAAGCTAAGCAGAGCTTGTGTTATGGGTACTAGACAACTGATAAACATACTTATATATTTCTAAATACATACATATTATAGATAAATGACACCCAGACACAGAACAAATGATCGTGCTCATCACACAAACATTTGTCCTGGGTGGGAATCGAACCCACGACCTCCGGCATAGCAGTCAGGGTCACTAACCACTAGACCAACAGGCCAGTCAAGTCAGTATGTTTTAGTTTTTTTATTTGAACCTGGCCCGCCTACACATTCTTAATCTGATTTATGGCCCTCTGCAAAATTGAGTTTGACACCCCTGCTCTAATCAAACGACTGGGGGCACCCCGACTCGGACAGGTTAGGTTAGATCGTGGTTATTTTTTTTTAAACCACCCAGAAGTAGGAGCACCGCGAAGCGGTGCTTCGTCGACTTTTCTGACATTTTACTGGATTTAGTTTGACTAAATCCAGTAAAATGACTAACTAAAAATATTATCGTAATAATGTTTAGGGATAAAAACGTTATGATAAAAAACAGTAGGAGTTTAAATATACACACATCAAAAGTGTCTAGGGATCAACATATATTTTTGCAATAACTTTTCTCCTGATTGATATTAATTAAAATGTTCTTTAAGGATTCATCAAATAAAGTGTTATCGTTTGTCACAGTAACGATAAACCAAGTCACCTTTGCATTCATAAAGAAATTTGCCATTTTCCTAATAAAGGGATTTTTGACATTTGAACCACTAACATTAAAGTTCGAAAAAAAGACTGAAATAACAGTTTTCTTTAAAATTTTATTGGGTAACTTAAACAATTAATAATCCGTGTTTCTACCGCGAACACTAACAACACAAGAACATCGGTTTGGCATACTCAAAATGAGTTCATCCAAATCACGCTGTGGAATGGCCGCCCATGTTCGTTGCAACAACAAAAAAAGGTCTTCTTGCGACTGGATACCCTCCATATTCGGCAGAGCTCTTCTCTGTAGCATATCCCATGCATGCTCAATCGGGTTCAAGTCTGGCGACTGAGCAGGCCAGGGCAGGACATTGATGTTAGCTGCGGCGAGAGTCTGTCTTACAACTCTTGCGGTGTGCGGTCGTGCATTATCATGCATTAACTGAAATAAGGGACCGATTTGCACTTGTAGAGGAACGATGACGTCTGATACAATCGTCTCAGCATAAATTTGAGCGTTGAGGTTGCCTCTGATCCAAATCAACTCAGTTCTTCCGCCGATCCAAATACCCGCCCATACCATGATGGTTCCACCACTATAAGGATGGACTTCCTGGCAGGATTTTAATCGCTGTTGGCGTCCAGGGGTTCTCCAGTGTCGTATACGTCTTGTATCCGGTCTCATACCAAAACGAGACTCATCAGAAAAGCACACGAAACGCCATTGTTCTTCTGCCCAATTTCTGTGTTCAAGAGCCCATTGATATCGAATCCTACGATTGTGCATTGCTATAGGTGGTACCCGTAGCGGTCTTCGGGAATGAGGGTTCACTTCATGCAAGCGGTTTCTGACTGTTTGGTCGCTAATTAAGTTCCCTGAAGAGTGACGAAGCCTCACGGCTAACATCATGGCGGTTTTGTTGGAGCTCTTCGAGTTAAGATTTGAATGTATCGGTCTTGTCTCCGTGTGGTGCAGCGATACCGTCCTCCATGGCGCTCAGCCACGGTACCAGTGCTTCGGTAACGTGTCCAAAGTCGACTGATAACACTCTGACTTGTATTCAGAGCTAAAGCCACAGTACGTTGCCGGGAACCAGCTTCTATCATTCCCACGGCTCTGAGCATTTCTTCCCTGCTTAAATGACGTCGCCGCTCCATAATAACGTTGGTTTTAATCAGTAGTAGGGAAACAGTAGCACTAATAATGTCTTCAATGCGTTGTATGTTTTTATAGGGAAAATATTGACAGCTGATTTTCATCTTTTACTCGAATTTGATTTACAGTTCCTGATTCAAATTATGAAATGCACCAAAAAGGATCCATATAAATTTATAAAATCATAAATTTATTACAAAGCCACATCTCAATCTCAAGAAATCCGCATAAAAATGCTTGATCCCTAGACACTTTTGATGTGTGTATTTACAATAACGATATTATTGATAACAATTTTCGGAAACATGAGTGTTATGAACATCGCCGGTAGCACTACAAAAAGTATGAATGAAAACTTTAGGATGAAAAATTTTAGGAAGAGTGATCATTCGGATTACAAATCGTTAGGAAGAACAATTTCGGGTAAACAACTTTAGGTGAGCCAATATGGACCCCGTTTAGTGGCCAGTACGGGCCGCAAGAAGCGAGCGGCGGCGATTGTAGCGTGTGGCGGCCACCGTGCACCGGGGCGTCAACCGTGTGCGGCTAGTCCATATAAAATGTATGAAAACTACAAGAAATATGCCGGTGGCGGCGTTTTGTGGTTGTGGCCAGTGACCCGTGTGCGGGAGCCTTTATATACCAGGTACCTTTGAGGAATACTGATTGTGCTTTTCGTCAAAATTAGGACGTAAGTGCTAAGGAATACAATGATAGTGAGAAAGAGGGTAGACCGGTTTGTCAAAAACTTCAGTTCGTCCGTGATCATGGCGCTTGCAACAGTGCCGAAATCGGAAACTCAAAACAATTAATAAACATGGTAAATATCCCGTTTAAATCTCAATAATAGTATTAGTGACCATGTCAGTCTAAAAAAATATAAAAGGAATACTTGTATTTTCGTTTCGAAGATGGGCTAGCGTTTCTGATGGCGAAATATCACCAAGGAGAAGATAACCTCACGTCGGAAAAATCACGATACTCGATAATGAGGAACACGTTGTGAAGACAAGGATAATAACTTACTTAGAACCAAAGACCAGCGTGTAACTGAGTATTGTGCAACTAAAATTAGCTACAATTGAATTGTGTGGTTCAGCATGTAGCAATAAATATGTTCCTAGTAAACTACTTATTTGTAGTCAATATTATTACAAAACAACTGAACAAAACATTACCACTCACTTCTAAGTTTGTGTTTTGCGTATTTCCATTTGCAATTAGGTACACTGCAAACCGTGTGTAGATAATAAATTGTGAGTAGGTAAACACTCGAACATAATTTAATTTGTTAATTGAAGTGTTTTGGTTGTTATGTTTCTGAAATATCTAATAAGTTTCTGAAATAAGTATCTAGGTATTCAAGATTTCTTTTATACCACATGGATGACAAATTAGCAATACGGAAAGCGGTAAGTAACCGTGGCCTATGTATGTATGACTGCAATACCACAGAAATCGCCATTATTTGTCTTCGATTATTATGTTTCTGAAATATTCAAGTTTTTTGTTTTGTACCATACCTATTATGCTTATGTGACAATCAAGTATACTGCCCGCCTGGTGGAAAGGGGTCACATCAGACTGCGACACTTCTTTGTAAGTAGTATTGCCTGCACGTTGCCGACCCTTTAGAACCTTTACGCTCTTTTTCAAGTAGTTCATTTTGAAAACCTCGGAGGGGAGTTCTTTCTACAACGTAATCGTGAGGTCGAGATGAAACATCCTTGAAAATGGGATGCACTCGACCATTTGGGACTGTCAGACTTGTAGGTACTGACTAAAATTCATGGTGATCCTTCAATAGCCCTTTGCGTTACAGGGTCACGGTTAGTTGATGAGACAGTCCCGCGAACTAAACTTTACTTCTGAATTTTATTGAGTGCGTCTAGTTGCCAAACCAGCATACGGAGTTAAAGTGATAATATATTAGGATACTTATTATAAAATTTTGTAGAAATATTCGACATCTATCACTTTCATTTACCGCTTACCGTTCTCGATAACATCATTAAGGAAGCGAATTGTTAGGTATATAACCATTGTTTTTGTATGTTTATTTATAAGTGGAAACTCGGTCAATACGAGTACAGCCTAATAACAATACTCGTACATTGGGTAAGTAACTACTAGTCCTGTGTTACGCAGGGAAACGGTAAGAAAATGCTTTAAATCGGTAGCCAGACCGATCGCTAATGTCAAAGCAATGAAATCATGGGTAATGTAACCTTCTTCGGAATAGTTCGTAGCAAAACCGCCATAAAAACTGAAGAAAGAAATAATAAAATAAAACACTGTCCATAGAATGATTTGAATCGTCAGTCGCCCATTGAACGTAGATGTGATTTAAAAATGAATAGCATTGCGACAACTTCAATGCGACATTCTTTTTAGGTTTCAACCTCCTTATGTCTATTCCAAAGAAGACCTGAGGTAGTCGTGGGATGTATAGTCGAATTCCAAAATCCTTCGTCAATTTCTGAAAGCAATAGCCTGACGCTTCGCTGTGACTTACGACCTTTTATTATAAGTTGTTTTAATACTATATAAATCAAAGGAACTTACGGTATACTTCATAATTTCAACCTTTTCGATCCTCACTTTTTTCTAATTACTTTTATTTTATTTAATAATTTTAAATAATTGCTTTATTCTTTTTGTTATTTTTCATGCATTTTTTTGTAGAAATTTGATAAATAAAATTGTTTTTTTTAAATAATTACTAATACTAGTCATTAGTGTTGTGTGTCGACCGTTATCATCATTGTATAATAAAGTTTTGTAGGTAGATCAGAGAAAACAAAACAAAAGTTACAAAAGTAAATTATTTCGATTTGTGAGGTAGACATAACTATGTTAGTTCGTTTCGAGTCTCATAATAGAACGTTGTTGATTCCTGGTTATTTTGTGTGACGATTGTTTACAGCTATTACGCTGTTTTAATGTTATTGTTTTGCTGTGAAATATTAACAGTGGGAATAATATAATCACTGAGGGTGAATATTATAGCCGTGCATAAATATGGATGAAACAATACAAATATCAAATTAAACCGGACTAAGTGTGAGTATTAACATTTATTTTTTAGTTATTTCACATGTTAATATCTTCTTATTAGATAAGATTCCCTACAATGGATTTGTTTGAAAGTAGTAATACGTGTTATTCATAGAGTTTTCTTTTAGTAGGTAAAAAAAATTAACAGTTGCATTTTGCATAATAAAGATAATAATAGTATTCCATGTTTTGTTCTAGTGAAATACTGTCAGTCCTGTGGATATGAGATACGAGGAACGACAAGCGCTATTGCTAAACTTGTCGAGAGCAAAGTCTAACACCGACGCCGACGGTTGTCCGACATCATAATAAAATTATGGTGAATGAATACGAAGGAAATAGCTTCCCCCAATGAGTAACTAATTCAACACGAAATGAATAACCGTTCAGTTTCACCGTGCACTCAAGACAAAAATTACACCAAATATCAGCCAAAACCGTTTGTTTTATAGAAATAAAAGAAACGTTTAAAAGCACGACCATATTTTTATATGGCTTTTGTTGTATTCATTGTTAATAGACTGTAAGCGAAAACATCATTTTATTCACAGTTCTTATTAATTTAGGGATTAGATTTGAGGCTAAGTTTCAATCATTCTTTTCGTAAAGAAAACGAAAATTAAACTGATGTCCTCAAAAGGGTATTTTTATGGAGAGCGGTTATTTTTTTTGTGGTTCTATTTCAGTAATACAACATATTTCCATATTAAATATTTCTTTTGCTGAATCGCACTAAGTGGAACGCAAAAAGCCTGATTGCATAGAAACAAAATTTTTCGCACCGCAGCCCCGGAACGCAAAGAGCAACTGGCCCTTTGCGTTCCAGGACCGCGGTGCCTTCACAATCATAACTGTATCAGTACTTTTTTAAGTAGTGCTAATGTTATTTGCGTGGATCTATTTCAGTAAAAGAACATTGATCCTTAAATAACTTTTTTTTGGTAATTCGCATTTGGTGGAGCGGAAGAAATTTATTTGCTAAAAACAACCTGTTTCTGCACCGTGGCCCTGGAACGCAAAGGGCAAATAGCGTTTTGCGTTTCAGGACCGCAGTGCTATGGGACGATTGTTTGAAATAGTAACAAGGCACCGCGGCCTTGGAACGCATAGAGAAATTGGCCTGCTGAACTATTACTATTTCAAATGGCTTTAATAAATAGTCATATCTTTAATATTTCTTTTGTTAACCTATAGACAAAATTACACATAATTTTTTTTATGGGATAACATACTAAAAAGGCCGCACTTTATAAAAAAACCCTTTAGTTTCTTAAATATAATTAAACATAATTTAGTCGTTATAATCAGCTAATGAAATTGGATAATATTGTTTTATCTTCACTTCGAATTTTTTAATTTACTTATTTTATTACTGATAGCTGTTGGGCTAAGTGGAGTTATGGTCAATGAGATCTGAGTCTTATAATGTGTTTAGCTATTTTTTAGTTTTTTTTTGAAATCATGATAATTATATTAATCAATAACTTGTTAGTTATTCATGTTAATTTACAATTTATTCATGCTTATTATTTATTTAAAAAAGTCAAATATTAGTTTTATGTGTTTATGTTTTTTATGGTCTTGGTGGAAATAAAAAAAGTCATGCTGAATTAAAATGTTAATTTTGTTTCATTTTATGATTAACAAACTTATATTATATTTGTGATATCAGATTCATACGAATCTGACAATCCTTCAGTCAACAGTCAACTCATTTGATGAACTTCAACATGACATTTCAATAATATTCGTTCTTGCCTCAATATTGATATTCGCCGGCATTTTGAGAAAACTTAAATATATCGCTATCTATGTATATTATAATCACACGTCACTAACCAACAACCACAATCTAACGACAACTTGATTTCGATCAAGTTAAATATTCCTAAAACTTGGTCTACCTCACAGAAATTGTGAACAAACGATTATAATCATATTTCTGTCCCATTACAATATTTAACAATTGAGTAAAACTTACAAAAAGAATATCACTGCGAGAGGTTCGAACTCATGCCTTGCTGTTCACCGCATACGTCAAGTGGAACGCTTTACCACTAGACTAACTGGACACATACTATACACGTTGAAATTATGAATCCTATACAATCAGTAGTTGATGATGAATGTGTCTCTTAAAAATAGAAGGTCGTAAGTCAAACTAAACGTCAAGCTATTGCCTTGTAAGTGTGCCTAGCCGCTTTTGAACGTCTACTGTACCTAAGAACCAGAAAATGTAATGTTAGTCCGAATAATACAAGTATTTTGAGACAAATAATTAAGACATGGACAATGTCGAAAATGGACAAGCAAGAAAGCTTTGATCTGTGTTCAAGTGACGCCTGCCGGAACCCTGGAACATAAAGGGCAATTGAAGGAATACTTTGGATTTTAGTTGGTACTAGACTGACAGTTCCTACCGCTCCGCTGGGCGGGAATTCATTTGATGATCTATCGACTAAAAAAAAGGGTCCGAGTGACTCTGAATTATTATAATATTAAAAATATTTTGAGTTAAGCATATTACCCCGCCTACAATATTTACATTACTTTGAATGCGTCTATAATTAAAATAAAATAAAACTAATTTATTTTATTTCATACAGTTGCATGCTTGTACAATCTTAATTGCTTTGTTACAACATAGCAATTCGCTTTATATAAATAGATAAAATTCACGATATTCAGTGTAGAGGAACGATTTAATAAAATAACATATAGGTAGTACATACTTTTTTTAATTTCCTGGGATTTGTGAAAAACGAGTAAACGGACACCGCTTTCATTAACAACATTTAAGAACATTTCGTGGCCATTCGAGCCAGAAAATGTTTGTAAAGAATAAGTTACTACATTATTATTATAGTCAACAATGGTCCAGTATGGATGGTATTAGGTGTGTTCATACGTATTATATATAAACATGATACAATATTTAACTAAACTATCAAAATAAAGTAACGGCTTTTAAAGGTGCCGTTATATATCTTAAAAGGTTAAATGTCACTAAGATGACCGATCGAATTCTACTTTATTTTCTAGTAACATCGAAGGTGGTTTAAAAAGGTCTCAATTTCTCCAATATATTTGCCAACTGTTAGTGATGTTGGCACAGATTTGAATTTACATTTTTCTTGTTGCATAGTATTTTAAATTGTAAAAAGGCTTCTAATAAATAGCTTTATTGTCCACTAATGAACGAACGAATCAATAAAATTTATCAGCAAAATGTATAAAAATAGGCCAAGCCAAGGCGTAGCCGATGGAACCCCGCTGCGCCGGGCTTCTATTTCTATCTGCAGGGTTCCTATCCAAACCGACCTCTCGGGGTACGTACCCTCAAAACTTGTCCTAGTTTAGGATAAATTCTTTCTTTCTTTCTGCATAACCCTTAGATTTCTCAGACTATCAAATCACATCCATAAAGAGTAATCCATAACAACCTAATAACACACTTATCTCATTAATTTACCACTATCGATGACCACATAACGACGTCAATCTTGCTATATTCTGAGTATTGCCATTTGTGGGTGTGAGTTTAAATGTTTGTTTAACGCGCCCGCTATAAATGTGGAATTCCTTATGGTGTTACTATTTTTCAAATTGAAAATAAAATATTTATTAAAAAGAGGGCTGGTTCGAGGGGGTACAGAATAAGAAATTGGGGAGGACCCATTATCTTCCTGGAGCTGGAACCTGGATAGCACTGAGCTACTCAGCAACCTGTCGTTAAATACTGACCACAAAACCTTGGTATTGCCTACTCAAAACTGGTTCCATCTCTTGACATTGCAACCTAATTAGATAACGATAAAAAAAAAAAACAGAAATCTGCAAATCCAGAAATTCAATGAACTTTTAATTCCAGAAATAACTTTTGAAGATGAAGGAGAAACCGGATTTTTGAAATGGAGATGTTATGGTTAATAATAAACCTGAAGGTCGTTCTTAATGTTCCGGCGAAAATTAATGTAACCAAACAAAAAAATACTCAGAAGTATCGGCAGATATTTAAGGATAAGGTGAACAACCGATGGGGAAGAAAAGTTCTCGAGTGGCCATAGGACAGGCAGGCTAGGTGGACTGACGACATCGTAAAGTCAAATATTATCGTTCAGCGTGGCGGTCTACGAGGTAGTTCCGCAATGGACGTCTTCCGGCTGTTCCTATTCTTTATGACAACCTACATTGAAAAGTGAGGATGTTGGGACAGAATTGTTTTTCATCGATTTCATCGATCGCTTTGTGTACTGCTGCGAAATAATTCAAAAAATATATTAGCCCCCGGCGTCGTTGGTATAAGCGCGAAAATGATTTCGTCTGCATGATTTACATTTATTTTGGGGCCTGTCCTTCTGTGTATGTGTGTCTGTGTCATATAGCATTTTAAAACTGTACCGCAAAGTCTTCAAATGTCCAGGCAATTTTAAAGCAAGCGTGCTCCTTTCTCTTACCCATTATCATTTGCTGTTAGGTGAAATGAGAAGGGAGGGAGAACACAGGAGATAGACATTGACCCAACGTGAGTTAATCCTGGATGGTGAGATAATTTAACCAGTTAAATTAGGTTTTGGTCATCATCTAGGCTAACGTCACGTTTCTAGGCTGAACTGCCACCGCTTCATAATGGTCTTTGACTATATGACGTAATTTGATGGGTTACATAAGCGCACTTCGTCCCATTCGCAGTTCGTCCCGCATTCGCACCTGGTCCCATTCGCGGTTCGTCCCATTCGCAGTTGGTCCCCTTTGTAGTTGGCCCTAATGTAATGAGTCATTATTGAGAGGTGAGTCACCACCGCTTTGATCGATTGTACAAAATCGAATGTTGTGCAAAGTTGAACTACCTTTCATCACTTTTATATTGGCACAACACAAAGCAACGCTCTCGTTATTTAGGTCGGTTTTCTTGTTTTATTTGTTTCTGATATTGGAAAGGATCTTGTATAAGAGCTCACATAATGCATGTGACGAGATCTCGAGATCAGCGGTCGTTGCACGCTTGCGTCATCGCCGCTGATACTAAGATTGCGAAGCGCTAACTGTGGCTTACTTTTTTTAATCTAAATTATGTTTTTAGACCTCAATTTTATAAGGATCATAAAGGTTGCTTAAATGATGAGTGCCATAGAGTTAGGTTTTTTTTAGTATGGGCTTGAGTGAGATCTAAGATGAAGCGAGCGTGAGATCTGATTGTCGAGACGGAACACAGTAAAAACTGCTTGATGCAGGACTCCAGTAAGCTGATAATCCTGGATTAGGCGGCACTGCCTTGTGGAGGGGAATCTCTCAGTCATCATCGCAGGTGATCGCAGGTCATAGATAGCTGGGCGCCGAGATTGTCTCTTGTTGTGGGTATAAACAGGTAACTGCGTGACCCTGGAACGAAAAGAGCTATTGAAGGAACATCGTAGATTTTAGTCTGTACTTGTCTGACAGTGCCCAGTTTTGGTGACTTTACCATGCAAAAAAAAAGATCACAGATTGCCTGCGGTACCCAGCATGGGCCTGATGTGGACGTCTTAGAGGTAACCTACCCCAAAAGTGTTAATTAAAGTTAGTTATGGTACCAACTTTTATGGCATTATACAAAATTACACTGAGATGCTTACGGTAAAAAGCAAATAAGACACAGCAAAGAAAAGACGGTCTTACTAAATTAAGCGTAACGAATTAACTAATTTGGTCCTTGATAAGGTGTTAAGACAGTGCTTGTTTACCTCCTACAAACTGTTCCACCCTATACTAAATAAGAGAAAAAACATAAAAAAATGGATATGAGGATAATCACAGTTACTGGAAGAGATATGGGAAGCTGATCAACGAGCCACTGCTCCACAGGCCCCGCGATGGCGTCCGCAGTCGGTAATCGCGCGCCTCCGCGACAACTCGTGCGCAGGTCTTGTGCGGTGCGGTGTGTGAGTGATGTACGTTGATTGGACCATTAGCATTCATTGAGGAGGTCGAGACCTCGCATCCTGCGGTACTTGTGAGGACGCGTGTAATATGGTGAGTATTTCCGTTTGTTTATTGAACACTATCACGGTCACTGATAAGTTTGTTCGAAGGATAAATCTGTGGATAAATGTTTGTTTGTTTGAAAATTAAATATTTGGGCTTAAGAGCGTATATTCCGAAAGCTGGCAACGTTGCAAATGGTTGTCAAATATTAACAAGTTTTAATTAATTTAGCATTGTTACTGTATGAAAATAAGAAATATGGCTCTGTAGTGCACTAAAAAATTGATTAGGGAATGCAATAATTAATATCGTAACACCGAATATATAGTTTTAGATGTAGAAAAAGCATTTGGAAGCTTTCCAAATGCCTTTTATCCACCGGAAACGGTTACAACATCAAATTCAGTGTTTTAATTGCATTCCTATATCATTTTTTTAGTGCACTACAGAGCGATATTTCTTGTTTTCATACAGAAAATTTGCCAAATTAATTAAAACTTGTAATTATTTGACAGCTTTTTGCGACGTTGCCAACTTTCAGAATATGCAGCCTTAAAGGAAATTATGTCACCAATGTTAACTTTAAAATGTTAGTTTACGTATATTGTATTGTTTGAATAGTGTTTTTTTTTTAATTGTTGCCCAACACTAGTAATTTCTCCTGTATCGTGGGTGCGTTTACAAACATAGAAACACAAACACCCAGACGTGAGGCCTTATCTTATGATTTTTGTACTTTATTTGCAACGTAGGTACCTACCTACCTACTTGGAGTATTTTCCTGTGTTTATTGTATGGAAAATTTAAAACCGTCTCTGGCGTACGCACATTTTTTTCCCTTTATAGTAACGTTTACGTCACAAAAACGGGCAAAGTCGTGATAGGGCCTTCGGAACAACTATTTGTGTAAAGTTAACAAGCCATAGTTAAAATATTTAATTTCCTCTGTGAGCTGTTTATGCGTACCTTAGCGTTAGGTTCCAAATACGTTCACTGACTTGAGGCTCATAAAATACCTTAATTTTATTACCACGGATTGATTCTTGGTTTTAACAAGAGTGTGTCGATTTTATTGCGGCATACCTTCATAAAATCTAAACTTAAAAGAACCGACAAAATACAATTAATTCCCTTTATTTTATTTGGTCATATCGATGCATCGGAGGTACAGACGCCAGCAGGTCAACCTACCCGAATCTGTCAGATTTTACCTGTCAAACATTAACCTTTAACTCTTGTGATAAGGTTGAAATTTTATTAAAGAAATCTGACAGATTGTGGTAGCTTAATGTGCTGGCGTCTGTACACACTCGTACATGCGGAGCTGTGTCAATTGTTTCTACCAAATTCTTAGTTAAAATCATTCTAGAAAACACAAACTAAGTATATAATGGATTGTATGGATTTTGGATGGATTGTATGATTGTATGGATTTTAGTCAGTACGAGTCTGATTGCCGGGATCCTCAGGTGGGAGGACTCATTTGATGATTTTACCACGTAAAAAAAAAGTATTTAATGTCCCATTTTGTCACACTGTAGCCCGATCCACCTCCCCTATACCGCGAATGCTAACGATGCTCAATGCCCTCGTTGAGACCAACCCTGGATTGGACTTGTTTGCTGATGAATGGAAGATGATAATGTTAGAATATCTGTGATTCTGTGAGGAGACAGAATGAAAGGATCATTAAATTTCATTTAGTGTTAATGGCATTTTAAGCTGTACTAAATGATATTAACTAAATAAATTAAAGACATTTATGTTATTTCCTTCAAAAGATACAAAGTTATTTAAAAGCATAATTATGTAAAATAATTTATGTAACTGAAACGCAAAAGTAAATTGCTAAATTATTTTTGACGTTACCCGCTCTTTGTAAGTGGTTTTTAAGATAAGAAAAACAACTTGACATTATAATGAATATTTTGCTACGCCATGCATGAAATGCGTTGAAAACCTTCACGAAGAAAAGCGGCTGCTGTAGTATTATTTGTCAGATTATTTCCACCAACGGCACCAATCATGCGCACACGCATATCTAAATAAGAATTTCTTCAGACTGACGTTTGATGTAAACAATGCCACTGTGATTATGGCTGTCATTGTGCGCGATTTTCCTCTTCGTTTTTTATTGGCTTATAAGGGATGGTAACGTCCTGTTAAAAAGGTAACTTATTGTATTATAATTATTGCGCATAGTTTTAACAAAATATTTCTCCAAAATAAACTACGAAGAGCAACAAGATTTTTTTCTTTGACTAGTAAGTAGTTCTAGAGATGTGTAAATGAAGAAAATTACTTTGAATTGAAGAACATTACAATAAAACTGATTTTCAAAAGTAAAGTAAATGTGTAAAATCTGTAGTTTTGAATACCTGTATGAGTTTTAACGTGTCAGCTTTGTGGTTACTATTGTTTATCAAAATATGCTAATACATAATGCAAACAATTTTCCTTTCACACACATTCTATAGGTACTCTGGTGTTCATTTAAGTTTAGATGCGCACGATTGCATGCATTGTAATGACTTTTCACTTGACGTCACGAGCCCCATTTTCAGGCGTTATAACTTTATAAATATTCATTAATTTAACAAAAGAAAAATACTAATAATATAATAGTGGTTTATTGCTTATGAACTCATATGCAATTGACTGCAGCACCGCCTTTCGTGGGTTCAAATTCCTGCACGGAACAAATATTTCATAAACTGAGGTTATTTTGAAAAAAAAAATGTGTCACTGAAACCTCAGGTTAGACAACTTGTTCCGGGGTCGTGGGACTGTCTCACCTGGTAACCGTGGCCCTGGTACGTAAAGGGCTATTGAAGGACACTGTGGATTTTAGTCAGTCAAGTCTGATAGTCCCTCCCGTCTCACCCTGGGCGGGACGACTAATTTGATGATTTTATCACGATAAAAAAAATGGTTAGTCAACTTAATAACAAGCTGTAACTCATCTTCTGCTCTTAGTTCCACTAATCTTAACAAATTATGTATATGGGCCAAGCCTAATTATCATGAGGATAATTCTTGACGTCGCCGTCGTCATCGTCCACTAGCTAAGCAATACCGTGATAAACAAAACAATGACTTATTCAATTTAAATGCCGTTATGACGATCGTTATAGGTTACGTACTCGTAGTGAAACAATAAAGATTAGTTTTCAATTTAATACAGACGAACAAAATTGCTGAACAGTGGGAGACGGAACGGAGAAAGAGGTGTGCGTTTTTTTAATGTTTTACTGCATTTATTGGATATTTCCAGGGTCGGTATGGGCCAGGGTACCCGAGCAGGCTAGGCCCCCGGCCCCGGTTGGCAAACGTCACTATATGGCCATTATATGGGTATCATTTATATGGCCAGCTCATCGCTGAGTATTCAGCGCACATAAAACTGCGCATAAAAAGTGTTCCACATATTTTTTCTATCGATGTGGTAAAATCATCAAATGAGTCGTCACACCCAGGGCAGGGCAGGAGGGACTGTCAGACTTGTACTGACTAAAATCCACGGTATCCTTCAAAAGCCCTTTACGTTCCGGGGTAACGGTATTCGTATCGATGTTTTACCAAAAATAATTATAGTTAAACATCGATACAAAGAATAAATCTGTGGAGCCCTTCTCTGTATCGTATTATTGCAACTTCAAGTGTAGAATGTAGATTTTTTGAGCATTTATAGTGAAGATGGAAAACGATATGTGTTTATGACTCCTTCCAAATTGTAATCCTGTACCATGACTCCATAAACAAGGGTCATTGTTTTTTAAATGAGAGGATGTGTTTGCTTACTCACGCACGAACATTATTGGTGATATCAATAATAATGTCCAAGTCATATAAATCTCAATAAAAGCCCAGAAGGAAGTTCTTTGTGTGGATGTCTTCAGTTCATCAGTCACGACTTCTGGGAAATTAATGCTCGTAAATTATACATATAATAAGGACCTAAATATTGTTTTTAAATACTGCCTCCTCCAGAATTCACTTTTGAGAGCAGTAATAGTAGGTAAGATGGCTAGAAACAGCATGACTTTTCCAGTTTTTGTGACGTAGACTGAAAGTTGGTCGTTATTATGATAGAAAAATTAATTTTATTACTTGTTCGTATATTAGTAGCGCCTTTTTAATTGTCCATGCAATAAACGTTGTGAATACTTCAAGTACGCTGTAAATATTTAATTTTATTTATATTTTGACTAAGAATTTCCAGGAGTCTGGATTTTTCCCCAGTTGACAGTGGCAATAGGCTTCTTCTTCTTCTAAGCTCTGCAGACAGCAGACAGCGAATTTTTTCCATGCTTTGTTATAGTTTAGTTTAATTTAATTTTTGTTTAGGTCCGAATGTAAGTAAAATATTAACAATGAATACACATATTCAACAAGACCCTGATTAAAAAATCCTGGTTGTCAAAAGGATGACAAACATTACAAATTGAATTGGCTACGTTCTTCAAAGGCTGATTGCACTTACAAGAACCAAAGGCTATTAGGACGTCTAGTCTAAGTAATTTTGGATGCTCAAACAGATTGAGTAAGGAGCCCTGTAAGAGCATTTACCATGAACGATGTAGAGTTAAGACTTTTCGAAATACCCTTGAAATAGAAGAAAACCGTTGAAAAAAAGGATTTAAAAAAAGAAGAACACGACGAATGACGGCATGAGCGGTCGACTGCAGCTAGCTTGTCGCGGGTTCGATCCCCGCACGGAACAAATATTTGTATGCCAATTAAAAAAATTGTTCTGGTTTCGGGTGTTTGTGTATGTGAGTTTCTATGTTTTTTAACGTACTCACGAAACAAGACAAAAAACTGTTTGCACGTACATTTGCTTAAGCTATGTAATTTTTTTTGTTATCAGTCGCTGAAAACGATCATCAGCCTGGTCCTGGCGCTTCTGTGCAGCCACACGGAGTCGTCGCCGTACTTAACTAGTCGCCAGAGAACCTTCTCACTTGAAGAGGTGGTTCCCTTGACTATCACCTTCTTTCCAGAGCAACTGTCCATTCAATGGATCTCAGGTAAGCCTTGATTGTTCGTACCCAAAAGGTAAAACGGTACCCTATTGCTCAATCTTCGTCCGTCCGTCCGAATATCCATCCGTCTGTCACAAGGCCGTATCTCATGCATTCTTTCTTTTGTTTAACCAAAAATGACGAAGATACAACGCTTCTAAGGCGCGGGCCACATAGAAAAGACGTAAGACGAGGACGTGTCGCGGACGGGCGAAAATGTATGAAAGTCGCGCCCGCGCCCCGGTCTCTACTGTATGTTTTACGTCGCGACGCTTCTATACATTTTGTATGAAAGAGACGCCGAAGAGACATTATGTCTCCTCCCCGTCTGCGTCTTACGTCTTTTCTATGTGACCCGCGCCTAAAAATAACAAAACATCACTCGGTTGGTATAATTTTACAGGCGTTATGACGTGCGGGCATGCGGGCAGCGAGTAAAGGGCAACTCGCTGCCCGACCATGGACCATGGTCGACGGCGCGATGTGTCCCACGCGCGCCTCAAAGAGCGTCAGCAAAAATGACGGGGCCCCCTCTCAGAGGGCCAAAGCCTGCCGGGGTCGCGGGATTTTATTTCCTCACCGTGACCCCGGAACACAAAGGGCTATTGAAGGACACCGTGGATTTTAGTCGGTACAAGTATGACAGTCCCTCTCGCCCTACCCGGGGTGGGCGGAGTCATTTGATGATTTTGTCACGCTAAAAAAAAAAAAAGATACAACGCTTCTAAGGCGCGGGCCACATAGAAAAGACGTAAGACGAGGACGCGTCGCGGACGTGCGAAAATGTATGAGAGTTGCGCCCGCGCCCTGTCTCTTCTGTGTGTTTTACGTCGCGACGCTTCTATACATTTTGTATGAAAGTGACGCCGAAGAGACATTATGTCTCCTCCCCGTCTGCGTCTTACGTCTTTTCTATGTGGCCCGCGCCTAAAAATAACAAAACATCACTCGGTTGGTATAATTTTACAGGCATTATGACGTCGTAAGCCCGCACTTCTTAATTTTGAAGCGTTTAATCTTCGTCATTAAGGATTGATTTAAAAAAGCTAAAAAACGTGTTGATTATTTTTCAACACGCACTCTGATTGGAATAAACAGATTTTCTACTTATTTATTTATGCAGTAAACTACCCCATTGCATCGCAATTCATATTGAACTAAACTTACTGAATAGGTACTAAAGCTATTTATACTAAAACGACTTTTTTATATACCCTGAGTATCTCTCCATCTTATGTGATGAATAACATACTATGTGATGATAATAGACATTCAGCCTTTGTTTCTTCAAAACTGCAATTTCATGAGAACAGAGCTTCATTTTCATCTCAATGAGAATCATTGACGCGACTATCTCACCCTACTTACCGATTCTTTCGTAATTAAACTAAATAACAGTACTTATACTATCTCGATATTGTGGTGTTTTAGAACCGTTTTTTTTTTTATTTTGGACTTCTTGCACCGGCCAATACTTAACCATAAATCTGTTCAAGTAGTCGATACGAACCTGTGTCTATTTGTGCGACCTGCTTCTCCGCTTCTATTAGTCTTAGCGTGATGTTATAGCCTTCCCCAATAAATAGACTATCCAACACAAAAATATTTATTCAATTCGAACCAGTACTTCCTAATAGTAGCCATACACCATCCTGCCTATCGACGATCGATTTGACGCTTGCAATTGTTTCAAATTGCAATTGTTTAAAAATGCCGATTTGATGGCATGACATGCCAATTTGATAGGTCATCAAATCGATTTGACACAACGTCAAATCGGCAGCAGTGATGTATTTGGCTATTATTCGGTGACGACAGCTACAATTTTATAAATTTGTAGCTGTCGGTCACCGAATAATAGCTAGATCTAGCTATAAAGTTGCTAAGTTGGCATCGCTGCTGCAGATTTGTAGTTGTGTCAAATCGATCGTACGATAGGCAGTATGGTGTATGGTGTATATGGACGAACTGCCAATTTGAAACAATTGCAACAGTCAAATCGATCGTTCGATAGGCAGGATGGTGTATGGCTACCATAAGATTAGCGCGTTCAACTGATTCAAACAAACAAACTCTTCAGCTTTATAATATTAATCATCATCTGCTTAGCCTTTTCCCAACTATATTGGGGTCGGCTTCCAGTCGAACCAGATGCAACTGGATACTATTTTATATGGAGCGACTGCCTATCGGACCTCCACAACCCAGTAACTGGGCAATACGATACCCCATGGTGCGGCTGTAATTATTTAGCCACGAGCTCCTCCGTCCTTTATAATATTAGTATTATTATTTCAGATACAGAATATATTTACAAAGAGCCGGGCGTAGGTGTATGGAAATTCGACGTGCCTCAAGAGTCGTACTCTGCAATCCTAGATGAAAATGACATGGTGAGAAAATTTCAAGTTTTATTTTATGGGGTAAACCAAGCGTTATGGAATTACTCTAAGCGAACTTGCTGATCACGCGAGCGATATCGAGTCGATTGCCAATCCAAATCGCACGTATATGCTAATGGACCGATGCGATGCAATTCGAGCATAAAGTATGGAAAGCTCACCTACTACGACATAAACGCGCTGCCAGTATAACAGGGTTTCTGCTATTTATAATGAAAAAAAAAACGATGTCGCCAGTTGCGCAATCGCTCACCAGTATTAAGAACGCAAAATAGTGTGCATTGTCATTACCACGTACACGCTATTCGATATCGAGCAGATCTGTGAGCGATATCGTCAACCCATGACTCCATTTGCATACACTAGCAATGTTCCATACATTTTTCGGACGTTTGTACGATATCTGATCGATATTGTCAATCGATGCAATTCTGTATAGCGTCTCGTCATGAGCAAGCTGGTTTTGACAAGCCAGACTTGGAACCAGTGCACCTAAGTATGTTGAATATCGTAATGACTATCTGTATACAAATTCACGTCCCTTACATAGGCCTCTTCACCGTTTTAGAAAGAATGGGATTTAGGTTAAAAAGTAGGATTTTTTTTTTGTTATCGTGGGTTAACCTTCTAAAGGCTACCTTTCTGAGGTAGGCTAAGGTCTTAGGCGATAAGACCGGGGATTGTGGGAATTTTACCTCAATAAAACTACCCCGGTGACGAGGCCCCATTTTCTCTTTAAAGACCTGGCTGTGGCCCCCTTTGTGCAACGCTTGGTGGGGCATATACCTTGGGAGGGATAGGTTTACCTAATCCGCAAAGCTAAGCTAGTACCGGTTGGTAGACGTCGCATGTCTTATAAGTTTTGGTTTTAGGACATGCTTACGTATTCATAAACCGCATTTTTCACCGTTATTTTCCCTTTTTTCACAGGCAAAAATAAGTAACTTCACGATGTCAACATTCTCCCAAGACATGAAATATTTGCTGCTGATGTCGAACAGAAAGAAGGTGAGTTTATTACCTAAAGTTATAACAAAATTTTTCAAACAATTGTAGTTTGGCAAGTATTTTTCCGTGTTTTCAATTTTATTCAGTTATTATTGTGGTAAAAACTGCGGGCTTACAAGGAAAACTCTACGTACGAACTAGTGAGTACACGTACCTATTTGTTTTAATTAGGTTTATCATGAGCTAATTGGATACGTAATCTTTTACTTTAATTGAAATAACCGGTTGTATATTCAGGAAAATCCTAGTTTATGTCCATAAAAAAGATAAAACTAAGTTCTTTTTTCTGGAGCCCTGACTGCCGACAGCTTGGACCCTGTTCCCGATATCGGTGGGCCACTACAGTATAATCAAACATTTTTTGTATTGTTTTTCTGTTATTGTACAAATATGAAAGTTTCAAAATGTAGTTATCGAATAAAACCCGGTATGCACGACAACGATTTATCGTAGCGATCTGACTGCGCAGTCGGTTTGCGCAGTGTGCGATTTATCGAATAGATTTTAATCCTTGCTCCGATGGCTTGCACCAACCAAAAAAACTGCGCCGATTTTTGTACACACGTTCGATAAAATCGTTCATCGTTGCCGTGTATACCGGCCATAAGTGAACAAAATATAAAAATAATGAAATAAAACTAAATTAAAACCTGAAATAGTTCGTAAACACAAAAAAACATGACACAATCGTAATAGATACTCGTAATGATTTGTCATCTTGACCAATCGCTTTACCAAAATAACTTATTACGTAAAATCTTCAACAATGCTTTTACCGACAAAAGAGGTTCGTTGCTACCTTAAACTGGATTGTTTCATCTCTTACTTTCGCGGCACTCCGTCGCATTCACCTGGGATTCCTTGCGAGGGAATTCCTGCACTATTATGTTGCCCTGGTATAATCTGCAAAAGAGTTAGATATGCAGGCAGCGATTATCAAATGGTTTCCCAATGTTGTGCATACTCAGTGGAACGCAGAGCTAAGGCTCATTGGCGACGTAAAATTGGTGACTGTCAAGCTCCATAGCTTGACTCATCGTCGCAAGGTTGCCAGCCTGTCGATCTTCGGGGAGTGTGCCCAAGAACTCCACGACCTCATTCCATCATCCCCCTTCTATCATCGCACATCTAGACGCACGGAAAATTACCATCCTCCCCTTATTGCCATATCACCAATTCGCACTAAGCGTTTCCAAACGTCTTTTATAATGCGGACAGCGAAGGAGTGGAATTCTCTGCCTGCTTGTCTTAGTCACTCCTGACCTAGGATTAGGTCAAGAGGAAAGCCATAGCACATAAAAAAAAAGTTTCAATGTTTCTATATACCAAACTGTTTGTCTGCATGAAGCATACAGTCAAAAAGAACATATTTTATTTATTTTATTTTTTCATTATTCTCGCCTGATGGTTAGCGATGATGTGCACGCTTGCCTAGAAATAACCTATGTACTCTTGACCCCAAGGTTATAGTAATCAGGATACACAGACCCCGGAGAGAGAATTCCACTCTTTAGCTGAATATTGTTTGCATAAAGTATACAAGAAAACCGTTTGTAAATTCCTGCCTGCATACCAACTGTTTTGTTGACTGTACATTCCTGCTGTTCGCAATAAGGAGGGCTCGAGATGTGATCATTATCACTGTTCTATTTCTAACACATGTTGATTTCACTGCTGCGTTAATGAAATAGTATCTTAAAGTTTTTTTGTAGTTAAATGCGTGACTCAAAATGAACCAAAAATACAACTATACACTTAATATCCTTATTTATAATATCATTGAACTTATGTGTTTTTGGGAAATAAATGCTTCTTTACATTTAATAATTATATTGACTTTTGTTTATTTCAATAAAAATATCTGGTTGACCGAGCTTCGCTCGGTTTTTAAAATCTTGGGAACCGAGCTTTTCTCGAACCTGGGACCTTGATAAATCGATTCCTTGAGCCGAAAAACCCCTAATCTGTAACTTTCATGAAAATCCTTGGCACCGTTTCCGAGATCCTGATTATATATAAATAAATAAATATACAAGAATTGCTCGTTTAAAGATATTAGATTCTAATCAGGCTTAACATTCGATCACCGTGAAAATCTAAATACCTAATTGTACACTCGGCGTCACAAAAATCGCACCTCTTCGAAAATAAGTTTAAAACATGTCCCGCCAGTAACGAATACATTAAACCCAATTAATATTGGTATCAATTGAAAGTATGCTTAACGACCTTTAAATTAACAACAGTTAGAATCCCTAAACACAACAGGTTTCATTAGCACGTAACGTTAAAAAAAATGTTGTCAAAATACGCATTGCAAGGGCCACTAATTGCACCTCCCTACAAGGGTATAAAACGGGCGACCCGGGTTAAATGTGGGTCATTCGCTATTCAACCTTTGAAGTGAACACACGTGAACAGCAGCGCTACAGCAAGAAAAATACCCCAGAAGATGGATACCACTGCAGATGAAGCCGCTCAAGTCATTGCACTACTGCAATCAGGGATGCGGCAATGTGATGTTGCTCGGCAACTGAACTTGAGTCGTTTTGCCGTTCGACGAGTGTTCCAACGCTTCCAAGAGACTGGTGGCTATATCCGAAGACGTGGATCTGGAAGACAACGGTGCACATCGGAAAGAGACGATCGCTTCATTGTTTCGACGTCTTTACGTAATCGGTTCTCCAATGCTGTTGAGCTGCAACAACAACTGCTATCAGCTCGCAGAACTTCTGTAAGCGTCTCCACGATTAGAAGAAGAATGCGGGAGAAGAAAATTGCAGCTCATAGGGCTGCTACAGGGCCAAAATTGACTGCACAGCATAGGAGAGACCGGTTGCAATTTGCCCGTGACCATGTGGATTGGACAATAGACCAATGGAGGGCTGTGCTCTTCTCGGATGAGACGAGGGTGTGTCTTTTCTGCAACGACAGGCGTCGAAGAGTGTATAGGAGGCAAGGTGAACGATTCGCACAAGCCTGTATTCAAGAGACAGTGGAATACGGGGGTGGCTCGTGCATGTTCTGGGGCGGCATGTCAATCGACGGTTAAACGAACCTTGTGTGTGTTTCTCGGACTGGAAGTGCTCGCGGGCAAGGGTCGCTGACTGCTGCTCGGTACATAACAGAGATCTTAGAGGAGCAGGTTGTCCCTTATGCGGGTTTTGTTGGCAGTGGGTTCACGTTAATGCACGATAACGCCCGCTGTCACACCGCTTTAATTGTAAGAGACTACCTGCAAGAAGTTGGAATCCCTGTTATGCGCTGGCCGGCGCGAAGTCCAGACCTAAACCCTATTGAGCACCTTTGGGATGAACTGAAACGGCGAGTACGGGCACGTGATCCTGCCCCTACCACTCTCCAAGACCTCCAAGATGCCGTCGTTGCAGAATGGGACAACATTCCTCAAGAGACTGTTGTCACATTAATTAGGTCCATGAGAGAACGCATGGAAGCAGTCATCAGGGCTAGGGGGGGTAACACTAGGTTTTAAGTTGTTTTTAAGGACTTTGTTGTAATTTTTGCTGATAAAATAAAATTTAACTTTTTAATCATTTGCATTAGCTTGCTTTTTTTTATTCCCTGGTAAACAAAAAACCAAATCCATTGATTTATACTGAAATTTAAATAAATTGCCTTTCCAATGATACCTTATAGTCATATGTCTACCATTGATTAATAGGTTTAAAATGACTTTGAAGGGAATTCTTAAAGTGGTGCGATTTTTGTGACGCCGAGTGTAGTTAGTTTTTAACCATTCCTTAAAAAAGTACTTAGTTTACTTAACAAATTATTATCAAACAACTCACCTTTAACCAGTTATTCTTATGTGTGATAATTAGTTTTTAAATTATACTAGCGGCCCGGTACGTGCTTCGCTACTTTGACAGCAAAATTCCCATTCACAAAATGATCCGCTATTTATTGAATTAATTTGTTACAAAAATTGTGATAAATGAAGAACCGCTCTACCGATTTTCTGCAAACTTCACATGAACCATCTACTAAATAGTCCAAACAAAGCCTTAATATCTGGTTTGGATAGGTGAGCCCGTTCTTCAGTTATAAAATTACAACGAAAATGGCATTGATTTTTATATATATAAATCTCGTGTCACAATGTTTGTCCTCAATGGACTCCTAAACCACTTAACCGATTATAATAAAATTCGCACACCATGTGCAGTTCGATCCAACTTGAGAGATAGGATAGTTTAAATCTCAAATTATAGTCGCAATTTTAATAATATTATAAAGATTGCACCCGTGCGGAGCCGGGGCGGGTCGCTAGTAATATATAAAAATGTATTATAAAATATATTATTAAATAATATATATTATATAGGTTAGCTTTTACTTATATTTCAGGCAAATCTCATAATAGTAGCTACGCTACGTATTCAAATCAAGTATGCAATTTACCAATTTTAACGCTTTAAGATTTTCATTCAATTTAGTTTACAATTTTCTCTACGAGTCATTAGAAACAGCGTTAAAACTGTGATTAAAATTATGAAATCCTTTGTTATAATTGGAAACTCTGATAATAATCGTCATTGGCGTAATTTAAAGTCAATAGTGTACGTATTTTATGTCACGAGTGCGTACATTTAAGTTACGTATAGCGTGTAACGTAACAACATAATATTTAATATACGACTATATATTACTAGACTACTCATTGCACGATCTAACGAACAAAACTATTCTGCCAACTCGCTGAGGCACTACGTAAGCGAGGGGGACGGGGTACTGCGTTGTGATTGGCTAACTCAAGGTCTGTTCTGTCTCAACGTATGTTTACGGCTCACAGGATTGGTCGAAATGAGACGGATATAAGACTTTTTTGCCTAATGTGTTGGCAGACATCGGTCGCCTGTTATTAGGAGTCTAGTATTATATCGTCGTTGTATTTAATAGATAGTTAGTACGGTTAGCAATGCAAGTTGATTTTATTAATTCAAATACTTTTGTGCCTAAAGAGAAATAAATTACTATAGAAACATAAAAAATCTAAATTAGAATAAAACTAAACTTAACTAATTTAAATCGTCGTAAAATATTTATACTAGGGGAAAGGTGTACGAGATGATTCCCTTAAGGGAGATTGCTTGTAGATTAAAAGATATCATACTTAGCGCGAATGTAAATACGTATATACATAGTAAATTTATTTATCTTATTGTTGGCATACTCAAAATTTTAATTTTTTAGATGCTTTACTATTAAAAAAACACATTTTTAAAACGTTGTCAAAGGATCATCTTGTACACCCCGGTGTCCAAGATGATCCCAGGATCCAGGAAGAGAATAACGCACATAAAACCATAATCTCGGTTTATTTTTTCACCTATATATTTGATTGTACTGACAGCCACCTTATTTTTGACTTTAGCCCGCGTTTTTAGTGATAATACAGGCAATCCAAACTGTGCTATATGGCATGCCATTTTTAACAGCATCCAGTGCTTTGATCATGGAGTGTTCTGACCACAATCCGCGTTTAGTATTTTTTTTTTTTTTATAATTACGAGGCATAGTCTTAAACCAAAAATATATGAACTTAAACATAATAACATACATAGGTTAAAAATATCCCCGTAATAGTAGGAATGTTACCGGTTTACAAGAAGATCCGTGGGGATCATCTTGTACACCGGTAACATAATCATCTTGCCCCAACATAAACTTTTTTATTCAATGTTCGATAACTTGAACTATGTGCTTTCAACTGTTACCATACTATTAAAAAAACAAAATAGAGCAATTTTCAAAGCTAACTAATACCACAGCCTAGTAATAAAGTACCTAGAACAAATCTATATGTATAAATAAAAATGAATTGTTGTTCGTTAGTCTGATTAAAACTCGAGAACGGCTGGGCCGATTTGGCTGATTTTGGTTTTGAATTATTTTGGAAAGTCCAGGGAAGGTCTAAAAGGTTTTTTTTTTAATCGTTTGTCAGGCGGTACGGAGTTCGCCGGGTCAGCTAGTTAGATATAAACTTCAACTCACCCTTACCTTAGATCAAAGTCACGGAATATTTGTTTCTTTTCTCAAAAATTTTTATTGTCACTCTCGACACCACTACTTTTGACTGAGGCGGGGGAATATCGGGGACTACGTTTTACCATTAAAAACAACTAGATGACGCTACTGGGTTGGTTGCAATATCAAAGGATCATCTTCCCTCAACGGATCATCTCGTACACCTTTCCCCTACTTGTAACATTTAAAACGGGTTATTTATCACTTTTATTTTTGTGTTATTTTCCGATATTTCATCACGTTTATAAGAATTAATGCCCCTTTAATGTACTCAGTTGTATCCAGCACGCGTAGCATGGCGCCGTAGAAACGGGTTTTGTCGACGGGAGAATAGACAAAATGACAGAACATAAGATTTTTATCGATTTAAGCTTAGCAATGTTTAAAATATAGAAGAGATATGTTTCTATTCTTTAATGGTGTACGAATCATGTCATACTTGTGCAAAAAAACAGTCGATTTGTATAGAAATAAAGATGAAATAACTTTGTCTTTTCTTGGTAGATTAGAGATAGAATCGCCATGCTACGCGTGCAGGTAGACACTGCAAGCCGTGGTCAAGAAGAGATCAAGAGACTAGACACATGATGATGACATTAAACTCCATCAATTCATGTCAACAGTCTCGATGAGGAAATTGTTACAATTAACATTTTGACCAATCGTTTAAGCAATATTATTGCGTGAACCAAATCCTTTTTGCAAAACTTTAACTTTATTAGCAAAAGTGGTTCACATTACCAATTCGGATTCTTTTTTGTGCAGGTAATTTATTCCAATTAAAAAATAGCGTTGATCAACTATTTTGTTGACTATTTATTATCTGAAAGTGAATAACATTTTGATACGCATTTAACTGTTACCTACGGAAATACTTTATGATGAATTTATAGTTTCATTAAATGTTTCAGCTTCATCGACCAAGTATGCAAACTATTACCTACTCGTAGATTTATTTACTTACTCTACTTACATAAATGCAGTTTTCTTCGGCTAACCCTACTTCCTCCTATTTTTTTTCCCACGTTTTTTCTGATGGATAGATGTTTGTTACTATTTCACGCAAAAACTACTGAACGGATTTTTATGAAAATTAGTACACAGATGGTTTATAACCTGGATTAACACATAGGGTAGTTTTTATTCCGATTTTATGTTCCATGGGATAATTTTCGAGTTGTATAGCGGGTGAAGCCGCTGGCAACAGCTATGTCTCGCATAATCGCGTCTTTGTGACGCCATGCCACCATGTGACAGAGAAGTAACTTTTTTTTAATTATGATTGGTTTGCTTTTGACCATAGCTTAGGTCAGGTCAGTGATGGGTTTGCTTTTGACCTTAGCCTAGGTCAGGGGTGACATAGAGACAATGTTGACGATTTTTCTGAATTTTATGCGTTCAGAAATACAGATGCAGTTACTTTGACTATTATTTAGGCACCGATGCGTCTTTAGACACCAATGCGTGAAGACTGAAAAAATAAAGAAAAGAGTAGGTTATTTGGTTACCTAGACGTACCTACTTTTGCCTGGCTCTTGAAAAAAAAAAATTACAAAAAGTTACAAGCCGCACTGCGTGCTGGATACGATACGGATGAGAGCAAAAAGTAGGTATTACTTTTCGTAAATCATCACCATCACCAGCCAGACGCCCACTGCTGCACAAAGGCCTCGACCTTAGATCACTACGCTGAACAACATAATCCACAACATGCATTCATCGGAAATACGGTACCTAGATTATTTGCAACGATAACAAATTGTAATTAACGGAAGTATACATAAAGGTAGATTTAAACATCAAAATAAAAGACAGAATAAAAATTTGAATACTTTGCTTCTGTGTAATTATACCGAACACGTTTTTTACTCTTTTAAGAATAGCCGTATGACGTCAGAAACATACGTCATATTTTAATTAAAATTCACGTCGTTTTGTTATCATAATTCTATACATACATACGTATAACCTAGTAAATGTGAAAGTTTATGAGGATACAAGAGTGGATAAATGGATGTTTTGTAACTCTTTCTCGCAAAAACGTATAACATTTAGACAGATAGTTTATAAAATTAATATTATTTTTTTTTCGTGCGAGAATGTGGCCTCGGGTATCAGAATTATTATTATTAAAGCCACCTCTGTGAACACCACAGGCCTCTGACATGACTTTAGACATTAATTTTATCATAATAAAAAATTCCAAGTATTCTCACGTTTTCCGTCACCGATGTCAATCATCATCATCAGCATTTAAATGTCCCCACTGTTGGGACACAGGCCTCCTAATCCACCACGCACGAGGGCCCAGTGCGGGTTGGTTGGTAGATGACACATGTCTTCGAAATTTTGGTTGTCGGACAAGTTCCTCACGATAATAATAATATAATAATAATAAATTTATTCAAAAACATAATTATGGTACAAGGTTATACAGTTTTCTTATCTAAGTACATTAAATTCACAAATAAATTTGTGCCTGAACTAGGTAATCCTGTGTTTCAGGCGATGATGTCAGAATGTCCAAGATAAACCTGATAACCTGAATTATCATTAGGATATTATTTATCCCGGTAAATAAGCTCACGAAGACGTAGTCGCGGGTAGAAACTAGCAGCTAGTTGGTAATATCATACTATTGCTTACCTACATGCTACATTCACCAACTACAACCCAGTCTCCCTTCTCTTAACACTTGCGACACACGTTATCTAATAGTTCAGGTCAAGGCGTGCCTAATTCTGACTTAAGTTCGTTTCTCTTGCGGGGCCATTGAATTTTCTACTTTATGCTCTAAGCTGATCGTTTAAAATTCAACAGCATGTCTTTAGGCTTGATCTAGGGTTAATGAAAAGAGGCAGGAGTATTACAAAACATGTATATATTCACGTTTTTGCTTGTTGTTCACGAATCAGAAATATCTTTTATCTGTGGTTCATGACCTCGTGATGTAACGATGCATCCTTTACTTAAAAGGTGTATGATAATAATAATATTCCACAACTTTCACACAACGCCATCTAGTCCCAAGCTAAGCAGAGCTTGTGTTATGGGTACTAGACAACTGATAATTATACTTATATATTTCTAAATACATAAATATCATAGATAAATTACACCCAGATACAGAACAAATGATCGTGCTCATCACACAAACATTTGTGGTGGAAATCGAACCCAGGACCTCCGGCATAGCAGTCAGGGTCACTAACCACTAGACCAACTGCTGAACCGATTTTGGTAAAGGGTGAATTGGTGCCTGGTATAGGAAACTTTTAAATCACAATTTATTAGAATAAAAAAAAATATGTATGTAAATTTAAATGACGGCACATCTTCATAATTTAAGAAAATAGTGAGAGCCCCATAGAGAAGCTGATGGTGCATAAGTCCAGAAACACTCTTATAAGTGACGCGCAGTTCTTCCTTCAACAGAAAAGCTCAAAAAACCTTAGCATTGTTGTTAAAAAAAAATATATATATATAAAGTAATACGCCAAGCTGGGTTCGAACCGAAATCCGAACTCACGACATACAGACTCGTAAGTAAAAGCCATCACCATTGGGCTTGTGAGATTTTAAACAAACAAAAATGATAGTTGTATCTATAATCTTGTTTAACTGAAACCTTATGTATTACTAGCTAACTTTATGACATGTTGAAAAAAAACAACAAAGGCAGTTTTATAGTAGCTATTTGATGAATAAAGTTGTGTAAATATTTGTTCTACATTTTAATCACAAATACCTAATTTATTTACATAAGAACTGCGTATTTGATCTAATAGAATCCACGTGCTAGATAATAATTATTATCTTTGTATTTGCATTTGATCCAATTAATTTGCTTTTAATTGGAAAATTATGAATAAAATACCTGTTTCTTCATTCGTAAATAAACTGAAATATTTATAAATATTTGTAAGGTTTAGTTATTTATATTTTAGCAATAGGCTTGCTTTTAATTTGACCTCTAGCTCGTCTGATGGTATTATAAGCGAATATGTGTTGTAAGATGAAGCGCTTGCCTAAATGTTACGCATTCACTCTTGACTTGAAGACCCTAAGGTTTTAGAGTATCAGGGAATACTACACTTCTGGACACATCTATTGGCCCACCTTGTATTTTCAGTTTCGTTTGGTCCTAGCTAAAATTTTATATTAGGTCGAGCAAAAAGTTTTTATGCAGTTTTGAACCTAGCACATTCACAATTTCATTCAATAGTCTTTTTTTGAATTTCGAACACAGAATTTAAAGAAACAAAAGACAATTTGGAGACTGTTTGTTGATATCAAACAATCGAATACTAAAAAAACTTGGTTTTATTGGTTTACAAGGATTTAATTCTTGAAAAAGTGATTAGTATCTTTGGTTTTGCAACAAACATTACTTATTCTTAACATTAAGAATAGAATAGAATAGAATAGAATAGAATAGAATAGAATAGAATAGAATAGAATAGAATAGAATAGAATAGAATAGAATAGAATAGAATAGAATAGAATAGAATAGAATAGAATAGAATAGAATAGAATAGAATAGAATAGAATAGAATAGAATAGAATAGAATAGAATAGAATAGAATAGAATAGAATAGAATAGAATAGAATAGAATAGAATAGAATAGAATAGAATAGAATAGAATAGAATAGAATAGAATAGAATAGAATAGAATAGAATAGAATAGAATAGAATAGAATAGAATAGAATAGAATAGAATAGAATAGAATAGAATAGAATAGAATAGAATAGAATAGAATAGAATAGAATAGAATAGAATAGAATAGAATAGAATAGAATAGAATAGAATAGAATAGAATAGAATAGAATAGAATAGAATAGAATAGAATAGAATAGAATAGAATAGAATAGAATAGAATAGAATAGAATAGAATAGAATAGAATAGAATAGAATAGAATAGAATAGAATAGAATAGAATAGAATAGAATAGAATAGAATAGAATAGAATAGAATAGAATAGAATAGAATAGAATAGAATAGAATAGAATAGAATAGAATAGAATAGAATAGAATAGAATAGAATAGAATAGAATAGAATAGAATAGAATAGAATAGAATAGAATAGAATAGAATAGAATAGAATAGAATAGAATAGAATAGAATAGAATAGAATAGAATAGAATAGAATAGAATAGAATAGAATAGAATAGAATAGAATAGAATAGAATAGAATAGAATAGAATAGAATAGAATAGAATAGAATAGAATAGAATTGAATAGCCTTTATTTGTTAACATAGGTAATTATTGACAGATATTATGTTTGTTACACAGAGCGCTATGTTATGCCGGGGAGGCGTACAAAAATATTAATTTAGGACATGCAAATTAAAATTGAATTATGAAATTAAAATTACATTATTTGGTCTTATTATTAAGTCTATAAATGAGGAACTATTGAGATGTCAATTAGAAAATAATAATAATACATAACGACAAATGTCAAAATAATTATTAAGTATGTCAAAATAACTTAAAAAGTATTTCAAGATTATTAAAAAGTCAACAAATTATTCACTGCCAGTGTTTATAATTGCAATAAATTATTAATTTGTCATTAAAATATTCCTCAATTGAATTCCTTATTAACTAATGAAGACTGGAAAGATTCAACAAATCCTTTTCTCCGACAGGAACTCAAGAACACTGTAGTACGTTTTATCTATTAAAAAATCGCGTATTCTACTCTTAAACTGCAAGGTATTTAAATCTTTCCAATCTCTAGGTAGCTTATTATAAATAATTGGCCCCATGCAATAAACACTCTTGCGCATTAAAGCTGTTTGACACCTCATTTGACATAACGTACTGTTGTCACGCCTATTTCTTGGAGCTACATCAGCCATACGCACGAAACGACTTGGATTTTGCTTGACGAACATAGCTACCTCCAAAACATAAATACACGGGAGTGTCAGGATATTGTACTGCTTAAAGTATGGCTTGCAACTGTCGGTGGTTTTGAGCTTAAACATTGCTCGCAAACATCTTTTTTGGCTTTAAATGCTATTTCTTTATCAGTCGAGTTCGCCCAAAAAATCACACCGTAACGTAAGTGACATTCAACTATACCGTGATAAGCCGTTATGAGTGTTCGGGTGTCTACTATGGAAGATAATTTAAATAAAACATAGGAAGATGAACTTAATTTTTTACACAGTAAATTTATATGAGATTTCCAATTTAAGCTGTGATCTATTTGTAGTCTTAAAAATTTGGTGTCACTTACCTCTTCAATGGGGTCATTCCTAAAGTGTATATTAAGGTTCGGCACACCGGGTGTACGATGTCTGAAGTGCATTATCTTTGTCTTACTTAAGTTTATATTTAAATTATTTTTATCAAGCCATTTAATTACGGAGTCAAGAGAATCATTAATGTCATTTTCATATGTAATTAAGTTTTCACAAGGGATTGTTATGGTACTGTCATCTGCAAACATAGTCAAGGGTTGTTTAAAGGAAAGGGGCATGTCATTAATGTATAGATTAAATATAAGAGAGCTCAAACTACAAGAGAGCGAACTATAAGAGAGCGTAAAATTTTGTTCGGTGTACCGCAGGGAGGTCCCTGCGGTACACCGAACAAAATTTTACGTTCTCGTGATCGCGATACTTCTTCTTGTTTAATGGCTACATTAATTCGACTAACTTCGGTTCTTTGTGTTCTATTTTCTAAATATTATGATTTTATAAGTTCTAGCACGTTACCTCTTATGCCGTAGGCTTCTAATTTATTAAGTAATGTATTATAATGAACATAATCAAACGCCTAAGTCATGTCACAAAATATGGCACATATTGGAGAACATTTATCCATATTTCTAATAATATTATATAAAAAGTCGTAGATTGCCATATTAATGGTCCTGTGCTGCCTAAACCCTTTCTGTTCTTCACATAATATAGAATTTTTTTCGATGAATTTGTAAATTTCTCTGTAAATGTATTTTTCAAAAATCTTTGATATAACAGGGATGAGCGAAATGGGTCTATAATATTCCATCAACTCCTTATCTTCTTTCTTAAATAAAGGTCTAATAATGGATATTTTAAGAGCTTCTGGATATGTACCCGCACAGATACTTAGGTTGTTAAGTAACTTAAATGACCACATATTTCAGCTGCTACTGATTTTAGTATTTTAGTTGCGATTCCATCATAGCCTACACTAGTTGTGTTTTTTAATTTCATTATTATATTATATATGTCATGTGGTGTGCTAGGTGCCATGAACATTGAATTACACTTTGCGGATGCCATGTCAGGCTTTGGCTTGAATTCGGGATCTATTTTTGGATGTATTTTATCAACAAAATAGTCATTAAACGCATTGCCAATATCTAAAGGTTTATATAAAAAATCATTTCCAACTTTAATTTTTTCAATTTGTTGTTTAGGGATATTGTATTTCGTCTGGTTAATTACTTGCCATGTACTTTTTGATTTATTTTTAGATTGTTGTATTTTGTGACTATTTTGTGCTCTTTGTGTTAAGTTAATAATTTTAGTATAAAGTTTAGAACATGATTGTAGCAAATTTATTTTTAATTTCATAGGTAGGTTTTATTCTAAATTGCCACAGAAGATTTCTTTTTTTCTTACTGCATAATTTAACACCACGTGATAGCCACGGAGGTTTATTGAGAATATGAATTTTTATTTTCTTATTTGGAAAACATAAATCGTAAAATAATTTAAATATGTTTATAAATTCATTGTAGGCGACATTTGGGTCACTAGCGAGGTAATAAATATTAAGGTGAGGTTCTATCTATGAGGTTCTATGAAATAATAAAAATTAAGGTGAGGTTCTATCAATAATCTATGGATACTTCACCTGAAGTCGCCGCCCAAGCTGTGGCACTTATTCAGGCCGGACACAGCCAAAGAAACGTGAGTGCTCAACTTAATTTAAGTCGATCTGCGGTCCGAAATGTTTATCGGAGGTACCTAGAGACTGGCGGCTTTGTTCGTCGCCAAGGAAGGCCACGATCTCGGGTCAGAACTGAAAGGCAGGATCGATTCATCGTGACGACCAGCTTGAGAAATCGTCACCTTACCTCCATTGAGATACAAAACCAACTTCGCGACTTCCACGGAGTATCTGTGAGCGCTCGAACTGTTCGGAGAAGGTTAAAAGAACGCGATATGGTACCAAACTAACGCGAGCCCACCGAACAGCGCGCCTTCATTTCGCACGCAGTCATTTAAATTGGACACAGCAAGATTGGAGCCGTGTACTCTTTTCTGATGAGTCTCTAATTGTGTTACATGGCAATGATGGAAGGAAGAAGGTCTACCGACGTAAGAGAGTCTTCAAAGCAGCATTGTGCGTTTCGCACAATGCTGCTTTGAAGAGAGGGTTGCTTATGGCGGTGGCTCATGGACTGTCTGGGGCGGTATATCCGCGAGCGGCAAAACTCAACTTGAGGTTGTTACAGGACCACGGCTGCCAACATTAAATGCTGAAAGGTACATTCGTGAGTACTGAGAACCTCACGTGACACCATACGCGGACTATGTGGGCCCAAATTTCCTTTTTATGCATGATAATGCAAGAGCCCATGCGGCCGGCATCGTCAGGGAATATCTTCGGGATGTGAACATCACAGTTATGGACTGGCCAGCCAGAAGCCCAGACATGAACCCCATTGAGCACATGTGGGACGAGCTAAAAAGACGTGTGAGGGCTCGTCAGCCAGTTGCTCAGACGATGCAGGAGTTGAAAACTGCCATAGAAGAGGAATGGGAGATGATCCCTCAAAATTTCATAGAGCGTTTGATAAACTCTATGCCTAATCGTATAAAAGCTGTGGTAGATGCCCATGGAGGCAACACGCGTTATTAAATTAAACCTTTATTTGATAAAAATGTTTTTTATTCAAAAATTAATTGCCTTTAACAAGGCGCATATCCGACTTTTTAGGCGTAACTCCATGTCGTATGGTATTCTGAATTCAAATTTAAAACAATACGATCGAAAAAGATGGTAAAATGTATCAGGTTTAAAACTGCATCAACAGTTTTTGTTCAATCTAGCAATCATATTTCGGTAGGGGCCATCGAAACCTAAACTCTAAGGTGGGCCAATAGATGTGTCCAGAAGTGTATTTTGTATAAGGCCTTGTATTGACATTTATTTATTTGTTTATTCTTTCCATTTTTTAAATAACTTTAATATTAAATACTAAAATTAAAAGTAAATTTTAACAAAAATTACTAAGTTTAAACTAAAATTAGATTTGAACATCACAATATATTATTATAGGTACAAGGATAGGAATAAACAGTAAACAAGGAAACAAAGATTGAAACCATTAAATTATTATTGAAATATTGTTTTTCAGTATGACATGTCATAACATTATTTGTAATTATAACTTCCTAATTATTAAAATTGCCTTGTGTATATTCGATCGTTGGCAAAATTAGTAGGGACTAGCTGACCCGGCAGCGGCAGCGCAAACTTCGTACCGCCTCAAAATTACCTTTTTAACCTTCCCTGGACTTCCAAAAATAATTCATAACAAAAATTACCTAAATCGGTCCAGCCGTTTTCGAGATTTAGCGATACTAACGAACAGCAATTGATTTTTATATTATAGAGATAGATTTAAAATATACATGCAAGTAGTATTTAAAGTATTTATATTTCCTCAAGTAAATGTTCATTTTTTGTTTGTTTAGATGTTTCAATTCTGGTGAAAAACACGGAACAAAAGAGAAAAGTTGAAACTGAATGTTGTTTATGACTAGGGTTGCCATACGTCCGGAATTTTCCGGACATGTCCGGTAATATAGTGCTTTGTCCGGAATGCGGGGGGTATCCTAAACCGCCAGGAATTTCTACGATCCAAAATAAAAACCTTAACAAATCAATAACGAGTAAAAATAAAATGGTAATAATAATTGTTGGCGCTTCCGCGTAAAAAAATTCAAAAATTTGTTTCGCTTTACATATGCACGATTTAAGGCTTTACACCGCAGGACATCCATGTGCACGTCTACGTTACGCAAGCGGTGTGTCCTGTCTTATACAGTTCCATACATTACAACTCAGTGGTACGCGCACGTTTACACTTACGTCTACGCATACTCATTTGGTCTGCTCCAGCCTTTATTGCGAAGAAATCCGGAAATTTCATCCTATATCCGGAATTTGCTCCGGAATTTTTGATCTGGGAACCCTATTTATGACTGAATACGGGTGAAGCGTTTGATTACGACTTTACCGAATTTTTTAGCGGACTGTCCCTAAACCAGCTAGATCAAAATGGTCGCGGCACTCACTCATCGGTAACAGCTGACCCTGGAAAGTAAAGGGCTATTGAAAGATCACCGATCAAGTCTGACAGATCCTGTCGTCTCGCCATGGGTAGGAGGACTCATTTGATGGTTGTACCAAGATAAAAATAAAGCTAGGTCATAATAAAGGTCTCTTGATATTATGCCGATAGCACATCCATATTTGCAGTCGGCAAGAGCCGACTAGGGGTATTTTAATCAGCCTTTCTGTTTAAACTCTTTATAACGTGATTCCCCCATAGCTCAAGGGCTAGAGGCAGGGCCTTTTGATATGTTCTCCTCCTAACTAGTCCAAACAAAGTTACCAAGTCAATAATTGTGTTCCAAGAATTTCCCTCTTTACCTTGTTTTGAGCATTCGTTGACTAGGCTATTATGTTTAATGTAAACGTGTCTACCTTAATTAATAATGCAACTTTCTGTTTCAGAAATACAGACACTCAAACACCGCCGAGTACTGGATTTACGACCTTGAGACCAAGTAAGTTGAGTTTTAAATATGTAAGTTGGGGTTACACTTTCATAATAAAGCTAGTAAAAACATACCAATAATGTTCAATTTCGCTAGTTATGTTTACATTAGTTTTCAAAGGAGCTCGTGGCTAAATAATTACAGCCGCACTGGCCGATCTTACGAGTTAAGCCCCGCTTGCCGAGGTTTGGTCTGTGGATGGGTGACCATCTGTCAAAGCGAGTTTCCTATATGCCTCGGAAAGCACGTAAAAACGTTGGTCTCTGTTGGCATTTGTAGATCTTTGACAGTCTTTACTATTAGTCAGAAGCTCTTCCCCCTTATTAACAAACGTGGACTAAAGTTACAACCTGTGGATAATTTTCGGATAACCAATAACCATACATTTTTAAAGGATTAACCTTGGCGTAACTTTAGTCCACATTTATTAATAAGGGGGATAAAGTCTGTGTGTGTTGTGGAGGTCTGATAGGCAGTTGCTCTTTGTAAATAAAACACTTTTTGAAAAAAAGGGAACCGACTTCAAAACCAAACATAAAAAAACTATAAAATAACTTTTCTTTCGGAAGTCGGTGGCTTTGTTTTTTTTTTTTATTTTTTTTTTCATTGGCATGGCCACCGACTTCCGAAAGAAAAGTTATTTTATAGTTTTTTTGTGTTTGGTTTTGAAGTCGGTTCCCTTTTTTTCAAAAAGATTTTTATTTTTCCCTTTTTAGTTGAGATAATCAACAAAAATCTTCACAAAATCGACGTCTTTGAAAATTTACAATCCTATTAAGCAAAACGGATCTATGTGAGCAACTTCACGAGATATCCATTATTTTTATATACTGAAACCTTCCCCAGAATGTAACAAACATTTTTCTGAAAACTGCATCTAAATCGGTTCAGCCAAACGCGAGATAATTGCGGACAAACATGTAATCGTCCCTGAAAATCTACGATCCAAGTAAGCAAAACGGATCCACGCGGGCAACGTCACGGGATATCTATTAGTGTTATATATTAAAACCATCTCCAGAATGTAATGAACACTTTCCTGAAAACTGCATCAAAATCCGTTCAGCCAAACGCGAGATAATCGCGGACAAACATACATACATACATACATACAGGTCGAACTGAGAACCTACTTTTTTTTTTGAAGTCGTTTAAATATAAAATAAAAAAATACAGCTGTATCTGGTACGACTGGAAGCCGGCGCCAATATAGTTGGGAAAAGGCTAGGCAGATGATGTTCACACTAGCTTTTCCTCGCGGCTTCACCTTCTGCTCAGCTCCTATTGTTCGTACCGTGATATTATAAAGCATTTATTATAATTATAGCCTTCCTCAATAAATGGACTATCCAACGCAAAAATATTTTTTCGATTCGAACTAGTAGCTCCTAAGAATTAGGGTAATATTCGTCAAGTGTTAAAATGTACAGACGCCAGGCAGGTCAAACCTACCCGAATCTGTCAAGATTTACCAATCGAAAATTAACTTCTGGCCATTTTATTAAGGTTGAGATTTGATTGATTGAGGTAGGTTGATGTGCTGGCGTCCGTCTGTACAAATGTCATGATAACGAAAGGACTGTAGTTTTTGTGGTAATTATATAATCCAATGAGTCCTCCCACCCAGAGAGGACTGGAAGGGATCGTCAGACTCGTAATGACTTAAATCCACGGTGTTCCTTCAATAGCCCTTTGTGTTCCGTCCCGCGACCCCCCCCACCAGGCTATAGGGGTTGTTGTCAGTTCGCCACGAACCCCGTCAGATTGGAAACAGTATACCTACATACGTCAGCCAAACGTTACCTATATTATTAAAACCACTGTTTATTAATAATATTCTTTGTTTTAATTAATTGTATGCGTTCTACGGATACTAAATGCGTTCTTCCAACAATCGTTTCCCCGACGATAATTTTAAAACATTAATATTTAGAAAACTATTCAGTATTGTTTTGCAATTTTTCATATGTATAGTACGGTAATACAAACGTATACCACATCCGTTGACGAGAGTACTAAAGTATAATAGTAGATTACGCACCAAGTCCCTATATAAATAAAATACAAATCATAATACAGTTATCAACAGGATAAATATTAATTTATCCTGTTGATGACTTTTGAAGTATTAATTTATTAATAACGGGATAATTAAGGTAAAATATATTTGCAATTAGCTTCGTAAGTTACATATATAATCATAAGTACAATTAAGTGCTGTTTTTTTCCCCAAACTGATGCATTAGTTCAGAACAGGTGATTCATCAGATAACTACTTCATAAGCAGGAATGGTGATCGAATTTCGACGAGTACCTAAGGCTCGGTCACACACACCAACAAATCGCTGCGAGTATAATTCAATAATTATGCTCAATTTAAACAGCGGCGATGTATCGCTGCGATTCCTGGCCGCAAGTTGAATTCGCCGCGGTTTGGATTAAGCAATATTTTTAGGTAAACACACGCCAGAATCAACAGTGACAACCACTAGAAAAGCGCTGAGACAATGAAGCTCGACGTGTCCCGGACAATCGATTTACCTGTCTTGGAATTGAATTGGAGTTCAAAATTTTACTACAGTTTTAATAATAAATCGTGTGGAGGTTTACATAGATGTAGTTGCTCTATTAAACTGATTCCAAATCTAACCCAGAATTTAATATTCTACGTTTTAAAAACCCTTCTCCTTTTATTCAGATCCATCATCAGACTGGGCCGGAACGCCCTGGACGTGGTAGTGTGGGGGTATGGACGTTCCCTGGCGTACGTGAGGGAGAACAACGTGTACTATGTCCATGATGTGGACACTGACGTCGCTGTGCCTTTGACCAAGGATGGCAAGCCAGGAGAAGTGTACCACGGTGTAACTGACTGGCTTTACGAAGGTGAGTTGGTTTTTTGGTGTCATATGATTTTACTCATGAAATGAGGCCTCGAGCCTTAAGTCGACTGGGCTGTCATATTCTTAAACTTCGGTCACAATCAGCGACTAATCGCTGCGAGTGCATACGCTGCGAGTTTAATTGAATATGCTCAATTCAAATAGGTACTAGCGGTGACTTAATCGCTGCGAATAGTCTGCCAGAGCGAATACTCGCACCGACTAGATATTTGCAGCGATCAGTCGCTGTGTGTGACCGAAATTTACAGAACGTCTATAAAGACTCAAGCGTTACTTAAAACTAGTTTCAACCAATCGAATGACTTGAATCTAGTTTTAAGCAATGCTTGAGCGACTTCTGTAATAGGGGACTTTATATCTTTGTGTTGCCATTTGCGTTCCAAGGCCACATTTTCCTGCTTAGATACTCCCGCGACCCCGACAGAAGATGAGCTGTTGGGTTTTTCCTATACTTTGATGGACATTTGTAAAAGGAGGATAGTAGCAGTACAGGTAGTGATGCGGTACGGCCAATTTGGTCCAAACAAGAACCGGCTGATTCAAGAACCACAAAAATACCGTTTTACGGAATATCCGTTTTGTAAATGATTCGGTTGCTTTATGACGGATTTTCCGGGTAGGTATCATTTATTTGTACCTATTATGTTTGCCCAGCCCAGGAGGGGAACAGAGCAGGGTAACTAATAAAAGATTTTGAAAGGAGTATCTTTGGGGGAACGAGGAACAGATTGTAAAGTACCCCGATACCTACTCCAATGAAAAGTAAGGTACCTTCGACCAGCGGGGCTGTTGCGTATCTCGGTGACTTTAGGGTGATCATCAAATAGCTGTCAAAAGGTAAATTTCGTATTGGTTTTTGCATTTGCAATGAAACTGATAAATGTAAATGTTCCCTAAAATCAACTATTCTAATGCTCTTGAGGCACACCACTCCTCAACTTAGCCTCATAACAGGTATCAAGCCATCCAAGTTCAGTGGACAACCGCTGGTCAGTGACTATCAAGTGAGCCAATAGCCCTGCAGGTCTTACAGCTGTACAATTATCGTCAGAATAGGTATTCTATAAGTATAATAATGTTCTAAACGCGGAGAGAACTTTAGTTGCACGATGCAGGTTATGACAGTTGTTCTTCTGTTGCTGCATAGATGTCGGACATGGAATGTAATTATAGATTAAAAGGTTTTAGTCAGATATATTCACGATTTTAAACCTATAATTGTTTATTTTCAGAGGAGATGTTCAACGCTGCCGAAGCTCTGTGGTTTTCTCCCAGAGGCAGCTACTTAGCAGTGGCCTCCTTCAACGACACCAATGTGGAGACAGCTACTTACCCCTACTACGGGCAGCCCTTCGACATGGAAAATCAGTATCCTGAAATAGTACACTTCAAGTATCCAAAGGTAAACTATTTTAGTGTCAGATGAACATAGGTACAAGTAGTGTTTCATCCAACAGAAGTTTTGTTTTAAATTTTTTAGAATTATGTAGATGCTACGAAGTATCTTTACCGTATGAAGCTCTAGAGTCCGCGTCGCAACTGAAGTCCTTTTGACTGTCTATGTATATGTATAATTATATCAAATTGCATTAAAAAATGTAGTATCTCGAATTTTCCGCAAAATTGGTGGTGCAGACTCTAGGTAGTGTGTGACAAAGAACTTATCTTTCCATAGTTTGATAAATTGCATTCTTTATGGCCAGTACCTACTCGTACCTGTACCCCTAGCACGAATATTCACTCTTTTTGACGTAAAGTAAACTGGAACTTTGCTGTAAATTTGATGGAATACTGCGATTTCTCTGTATAACTCGTGCTACCTCAGACTCTGTAAAGTAAAATACTGCAAAGTTTCTGTAAAAAATACTGGGATTATTGTCAGCCGAACTGACGTCACTGAGAAGTCACTAAAATCCGACCCACCGCTCATGACTTTCGGAATTTTCAAGGTACTAATTTTTTAATGCAATTTGATGTAATGAAATAGACACTAGCGCCACGTCTAAAGGTCATGAGTGGTGGCATGGCTGCTCCATAAGATCGTTCTGAAACTCGACTTTTTGACTAATATTTATTTTAATTTTAAAATACCCAGTTCTAATCTAAATTCAGTGACTAAATAAGAAAATATTTGTACAAAAAGTGTTAATTATTTAATAGATTTGAATTAAAAAACTAAACAAAAAATTTCCGCATTTCATTTCACATATAAAGTAGTAGACAAACGTTTTCAAACGCACCATGTCTAACATGCGCACATGCAATATAAGACAGTGTTCCCACTTTATAAAATTTTCCCTTTATTTAGGGTTAGGGGGTCCTTTCAAATAATGACAACTCATTATTTTAGCGAAAAAAATGTAAAAGAAAATAATAAATCTAAGGAGGTCTTTATGAAATTAACTACCCAAAAACCAATTTTCAAATCACTGCAATCCTATTGCTGGCTGGTGGGCTGCCGTGTACCATTTTTGAATTCTATCAGACAGGCTGACAGAATTAAAAAAAAATACACGAAAACAAAGTTGATTTTAAGGAGAAATTTTATTTTTATATAAAAACGAGAAAACAATCAGTTACATTTTTCACAAGGATACGGGTAAATCTCAAATCAGAGGCTGACAATACGGTAACTATGACAACGAATATTCAATTAAATCAATCAATGTGTACCAAAGATGTGTACGTAAATAAACAAACATCAAAAAAAATGTTTAAAATACGCTATGATATTCAACAAATAAAGTTGTGTGGTTCGTTTCACTAAAATCGAGAAGCGTAGATACCTACCTAAGGGAGAAAATCATCGACGACTCAGCTCTGGAAAAATATTATTATCTGGAAAACTCGTGGTCCAATTCTGGCCCGACTCAATTTAGATTGCCATCGACATGCAGAAGAGGATCAGCACAAAATAATCGTAGAACCTGCCATTCTTCAGACATGAATAAAGTGGAAGATAAAACCAGCTGACACCGTGATATACCTAGTGTGAAACCACTACTGTATGATCCAAATGTTTCCTTATTACTTCATGCAAACAATTTGATACAGAAAGTTGAGAGCCATTGGATCAATGTGTAATTCTTCATCATGGATTTAGGTACTTTGATTAACAAAAAATGTACAATATGTTACATCTCAGTGAAGTGAAATTATTCTAATATCATATTCCATATTGTTGTTAGTAATAGTTATTTAGTGACAAACTGTTGTAACTTACAGAATGTAAATAATTAAAGTATTAAATACCAACGACTTTCATTTTGATATGGTTTTAATTGTAAAAGCTAAGCAGCTCTGTCAGAGCAAAATAAATATAATTATTTTTGCATGATAATATTGGTAAAAAGGTGACTACTGATATTATGAGTAGTGAAAAATAGACGGTTGAATTAGAATAAGGGCAGGAGAACGATGAGACGACGAGTTATTTAGGCCGTGCGCTGCGTTAGCCGGACGCCCGGCGCGGGCGCCCCGTGGCGTGCTGTTTTCATGTTATCTCATCGACGCGCGACCCGCTGCACGCAGCGCTGGTCTATGAGATTACATGAAACAGCGAGGCCACGTAAATAAAATATAACTATTCATATTTCTGTATTTATTTTAAAAATTGGTTAAAACACAAAATGTACCTAATAATATGTAAACTACTACATATTTTGTCATATAATTCAGTGTATTTTTCTTGCATGATTCACAGGGCAGCAGCGAAATTGAGAGTAATCCTTGCTCTCAGTAGAGTTACTGTCCAAAGATAAAATAATCTGTAAACATAAAGAAATTACCATTAAATTAACCAATTTTTCTAGTGTAAAAGACTTGTAACTAAAATAGTACAGCGAAGATGCTGGCTGAGTGGTGGTGGCCCTTGCTTGTGAATTGTAGTTCAGTTAATTCATATAGTGTGACAGATTCGGACAAAAGTGCACACCATATAGGTACGTTTTTAATCTACCAGTACCTATAAAGGGGTAGAAATGGGTCGTGAGACTGTCTTCACCAATAAACGTAATCAAATGGTTGATAACAATATGAATGAATGAAGCGATGGTTTTGCATTTGATAGCTGTTGATGTATAACATCACATCCTGCATAAACTTATGGTAGTAGTAGGTGTGGTTAATAATCTTTGGTTATTCTTACCTTAATTTCCAAGCTGATAACTGTAGTAGTTTGCTTTTTAGCATACATAAAGTTGTTCGTTTTCTGTTAGTAGAAATCCTGTTTTAAATTCGGTTTTGCACAGATTCAACACATTGAAAGTACTTGGTTGCGTTTATATGGCCCTGCGCTTGCTTATTCTGTAAGTAAGAAAGGGATTTTAATAATAAAAAATAGGAAAAACTAGAATACAAAATGCAACAACAACTTTTACAAACATTGTACAAATATAACTTACCAGACGTCCCGTATATGTTTTGACTCATTGCTTGCTGGATAAAATTGACAAAGACGCGAAATATATCCATTATAACGGATTTATTTTTATTTTAACAGTATTTTCATGTTTATTATCTCGAATAACATCTGTCACAATAAATACGTGACAGATAACATTGACATTTTACAGAATTTTTGCAGTAATGTACTCCACAGTAAATTGCTGCATGCTCGTGCTAGCATTTTTTGCTGTAAACAGCTGTAAACTTGCATATTGTATGGGTTCACTGTAAAATTTACGTCCCAAACACAGCGTTCTCATAATTTACTGTGATTTACTGAAAAAATTGTTCCTGCTCTGCACACCAGAGGCGCTGTTTCATTTTTCATACAAAAAACGCTGTAAATACTGGAGCCGTTCTGTAAAGTAAAATTACTGAAAATTCGTGCTAAGGGTACTGTATAAAAACTTGGCATATTTATTACATTGAATCCCTAACAAAAATCAATTTAATTGTCAGGTAGGCAGAACAAATCCAGTAGTAGGGCTCCGTGTCTTCAAACTGGACGACCCTCACGGAGAACCATGGAACATTCCAGCACCCGTGGACATCGTGGGACTGGACCACTACCTCGGAAGAGTCGACTGGGCATCCGAACAAAACCTCGTAGTATTATGGCTGAACAGACGACAAAACATTAGCGTACTAGTCAACTGCGACTTAGAAAAGGATAAATGCAGTATTGTTAAGGAGCATTCGGAACCAAACGGTTGGATCGACGTGAGGCAGCCATTCTTCGACAGATCGGGGAACAAGATGTTGGAAATACAAAACTTGTACCACGGTGATCAGAGGTTCCCGCATGCGGGTCGATTCAACTTCTTATCTTTGACGACTGAGGACTTGAGTCCGGGGAACTCGTCTGTCATGTCGATATTAGGATGGAACCAGGATACAGATACTGTATACTACGTGGTGTCTCCGGGGAATTTGCCGTGGCTGCGGCAGATGTGGGCCACATCTGGGGGTGTCGTGCGGTGCGTGTCGTGCAGGGAGCCTTCCTGTCACCATGTGTCGGCGTCCTTCTCACCTGGTGCCAGTTATGCTATTATGACATGCAGCTCCTCCTTCAATCCGCCAAAGATATTCTTGTACAATAGTGCGGTAAGTTTTTTCTTTATGATAAAAGCACTATATTTTTTATTTAGCAATATGCCCGCGTTTGAATGGTAAGCGAAGATGTAGTCGACATTTGGGTATATTCTTAATAAATTTTTTCAACTCTGTCACAATAACTTAAAAATCTTGTTTAAAAATAACCTAAATATTTATCTGTCGTCGTCCAATCGTATTTGCCAGATCATGAAATTATGATCGCAGCGCCATTTCATAATTTGGCCAGGTAACAAACAAAATCAACGATGAGTTGCTCTTTTCGATCTGACATATTTTCTACTAGCTGTTGCCAGCGGCTTCACCCGCTACAACTCGAAAATTATCCCAAGACAACATAAAATCGGGAAAAAACTATCCTATGTGGTAATCCAGGTTATAAACTATCTGTGTACCAAATTTTAGCCAAATCCGTTCAGTGGTTTTTGCGTGAAAGAGTAACAAACACACCTACATACACATACATACATCCTCACAAACTTTCGCATTTATAAATAATATTAGTAGGATGCATGCCTCAATAATCATGATAACTGCCTAAATCATGAAATGCCCAGCAATTTCATGATGTTGATGATGACATTATCTCACTAGTCCAGTCATTAAAGCCTAAACCTAAGGTATATCAAATTTGCAGCGTTTTACAACAAATTGAACATTGTTTATTATTAAAAAAACAGTGCGATATACGTTACGAAACGGTAAAAACAACTTAATTACAAATTTACAGCGAGTTACAAATTTTTTTCACCCGTGTGATTAAATAATTTCATTGTTTTTTCAATAATAGACAATGTTCCGTATGTTGCAAAACGCTGCAAATTTGATACACGTTACAAACCGGTAAGAACAACCTAATTCCAAATTTGCAGCGTGTTACTAATTTTCTTACCCCTGTTTTTAACTAATTGCACTGTTTTTAAAAAAAAAAACAATTTTCCGTATGTTGCAAAACGCTGCAAATTTAATACACGTTACAAAACCGTAAGAACAACCTTATTCCAAATTTGCAGCGTGTTAAACTAATTGTTTTGGCAATGTTATTAGCAAAAAACACCTTTTCACCCCTTTTCAACCCTTTCCGTACACCCCAGAACGCTGCAAAATCACCCGGTATGTTATTTTACCTTCCTTATGCACCCCCTAAAATTTCAGCAAGTTACTAATTATTTTCGGGTTTGGGCTTTAATGACTGGACTACACCTATTTAACAGGATTTCCTTTTCACAGACTGACAGCTTTAAACTGATCAAAGAAAATTCAAGACTGAAAGAAAAACTAAGGCAATACAAGTTGCCGATGATACTCTTCAACGTGGTATCGATTGGGGAGCATCCTCTTGGGCACGTGAAACTGCTGCTGCCGCCTAGTATGAAGTCCGGGGAGAAATACCCCATGATAGTGAGGGTCTACGCGGGTCCAGGGACCAGCAGGGTCACGGATAATTTTGATTTAGGTAAGATTTATTTGTCTTTAAAAAAAATTGTTTTCTAAGTCCGTACGTATTATCCCACTACTTGGTTAAGGGCACCTCAATTACTTCCAAGAATTGTTTTCGTAACCATTATGAGTAGAATTTTGTGACTCTTAATAAAATAATATCTTTTCTTTACAAACAGAATAATAAGATGCCGGTGTCCACAACACCTGTGTCATTATGTGAACAAACAAAACTTCAATATAGGTCTCTGTCTCAGTGTGTCGAAATTGTTTAAAAAATACATTGTGGCAGTGATAATATTTAAAGCAACAGCAATGAACTAGTTAATATGTTGTATAATAATGTAGAATACGTAGTTATAACAACAACAAAATTGCCCCATAATTGACAATGGGCGTTTTTCCATTAGACGGCACGGGGCACCGGCACCGTCGACGGCGACGGCGCCGTGTCGGTGCCGGGGAAGCAAAAATGTATGCAATGACATCACAATCTATTTCTTAAAAAAAAAAACTTTTCCCCACACTACGAATTTTCTCCTGTATCGTGGGTGCGTTTACAAACGTACAAACTCAAGACAAACGCTCAGACCCGGAACAACTATTCGTAGATCATACATAATATTTGCTCCGTACGGGAATCAAACTCGCGACACGCAGCGCAGCAGTCCAATCGGTATTGTATAAAACAGCTGCACTAAAATCAATCCTTTTGTATATTTGTCATGGGCAAAGTGATTAATGCGGGCAGTATGCATAATACCCGGGCAGTATGAATAATGCCCAGCCATATCGGGCCAAGTGATTAATGGCACCCCGACTCGGACAATTTAGGTTAGAAAAGGATGGCGGGCTCTGAAAGACCCCGCCATCCTCTTCGTGGTTATTTTTTTTTAAAACACCCAGGAGCCCCGCCAAGCAGGGCTCCGTCGACCTTTCGAAGAACTAGTTTATTATTCACATTAATCACTTGGCCCGATATGGCTGGGCATTATTCATACTGCCCGGGCATTATGAATACTGCCCGCATTAATCACTTGGCCCATGACATATCCATACATGACATTTAGTTACGTTATGTACTTCCTTAAAAATGCAGTGGTTAAAACGAGGACACATGTAGTTACAGTTGATGACAACCCCCAACTTTAGAAGTTATTTCAAAAGTTTCCGAACGGCTCACGATCTCATCTGTCTTCGTATGTTGTTTGTGTAGAATCTAGATAGGATATTGCATTCCGTTGGCTTGGTTTTTAGTGTAACTTCGGTTAAAGAACTTTATTCTCATTAAGACAATCGTCACTTACAATTTTGTTTGTTCATCGTGTTATATTTCTGTACAAAATATTATATCCATACTTGAACTTACGCTCTTTTCCCGTGGCGATGTCGGTAGACAAAAACTGCAGAACTATACTAGGTACCTGCTATGTTTTCTTTTTGTGGTGGTAATAATATCATCAAATGAGTTCCCTCTCCTGGGTCCAGTTGTGAGCGGAAGAAAACTGTCAAGACTCTTACTAGACTAAAAATCCAAGCGGGTCACGATGCGACCCCACCGGCTGCGATCATGAATTCTCAATTACTCAGTTTGGTTGAACATTGGCTATTCCCCACTGCTCAACTATTCACAGTTGAGCACTTACAGTTGATCAGTGGGGAAAAAGCTATCCTTACGTCTTCATTTAGCTTCGTTAATCTCAAACACGTTAATTTCATATTATCCTTTTAGTTAGTGTCAAAAAACTAGGTATACAATCAATGAAGGAGAGGTAGTTTATGAGAGAGAAAATAATGCAGTCCTATTATATATTATTGATATTGTGTGTTAAATGTCAATTGACACGGCAGCCTTACTGCTGCAACTCGACTCAACTGCAACTCGTGACTATGGTAAGCCCTCGACTTCGTCTCGGGCTTACATACGTCTACTCGTTTGTAAATCCAACTTACCGCACTAGTATCATAAATAACTAATTGTGATAAGTGCATAGATTTTATGGCCATCATTATCAGAGCATTCATTCTTTAAAAGATCAATACTAAAATATAATATTTGTTTCATTACAGAATACTACAATACGTACCTAGCGACCAACAGGAGTTACATCGTCGCAGCCATAGATGTGCGCGGATCTGGTGCGATGGGCGTGGAAGCTATGCACGCCATCAACAACGCGCTTGGAACCGTCGAGGTTACTGACACTTTGGCTACCATCAGGTAAGATATCTCACCAGGAACTGCTCGTCAGCGCGGTCGGGCGGAGGCGACTAAACATATAGGCAAATTTACCGAAAAAATAGCAGTGTTGGCCCAGTGGTATCAGCCCCGACTTACGTGTTGTAGATCGTGGGTTCGAACCCAGCCAGACGCATTACTTTGTGCAACTTATTCTTAGGAGTTACTCAGTAGGAGCCCAGAGTTTGTCGGGTTCGTATTGAAATTATGATTTTTACGCTTTATCAGCTTGTTAACATTTTTATTATAATAGTGTCGTAAAAACTGCATCAAACGTGAAAACATGCATATAAATTGAAGGCATTAAATAATTAAACATTTGACACGTGAATAACTGTTACGTATGCTCTGATTATCCAGAGTTTGATTTAGTTTTAATCTTACATGCCAATTTAAAATACTCCGAATAATGATTATCTAAAGAAAACTAAACACAAATTAGAAAATTAACATGTTTTTCAAGGCAAACTGTTTCCTCGAGTATGCTTTGCTGCTGCATTCAGGACTGCTGAGCATGAGATCATGTTTTCAATTCCCTGGTTGGAGAAAATGTTATTGGGTTAATACTCCCGGAATTTATCAGAAACAGCCTCTAAGTTTACTGTTTTTGTGTCCAGTCGATGGTAATAGACATGCCCCTTATTACATCGGCCACGGCGGCCAATCTCATCGGAGATTAGCCATAGTGCTGAGCGTGTGTGCGCAGGCGCAGGTGCACTCTCTGTTCCTTTACTCTCATGGTCCGAGGGGACGGCAATCCGACACGACCAGAGAGAGATCTAGCGCAGAACCAAAGGCATAACATATTTTCCGAGACACGCCATGTGGCTGGTGATCGAGTGAAATGGCGTGCGATTGGAGAGATTTGTGATCTATGGCAGTGGACTGCTATAGGCTGATGATCATGATGATAGCAAATATAGCAGTACTGATAGGTACATCTCTATAGTGTGTGTGTAGCGTGATGTTAAACCCCCTTGCCGCTGGTATTTTTATTTTAGAACAATACTTGTTAGGCATGCCTCCACACAACTATTAGATTACTTAATAAAACTGCGCTGTGACGTTGGCGTTAAATCAATTTGCTAAACTGCCGTGAATATGAAACAACACGTGACAGTGTCAATTAAACTAAATTTCGTGTTTGTGATGTAAATCATGATTTCTATATTATTAGGGTTTCGTACTCAAAATAAAAGCCTGAAGACATTTTATTCCGTCTGTTCATCTGTCAAGACTCTTTTTCTCAGGAACACGTAGAGGTATCAAGCTGAAATTAATATCATACTCAAGTCTACAATCCCTTCGAGTAGAGAAAAAATCGAACGTCTAAGGCAAAGCAATCAAAAGATACGACCGTTATAAGCTCTGTTTTTTTATAGTTAGTGAGTGAGTATAGTTAGTTGTATGCCTTAGTATGTAGTTAAGAAAATGTAAAGTCATAGAGTTCTTTACATACTTACGTAGAAAACCACGCGCCGTTTCGCCATTGGCGGCGTGCCGTGCATCGTGGCGTGCTTGAAACATTTTTAAACATTTGATCTTACCGTTTGCCGCCCCACGCTTCGGCTCCGCTCACAACGGCAAAATTGTGTTACCTGCCGATAGAGTGAAACCCTGTGTCATAGCAGTGGTAACATTATAGGTTGAATAAAACATGCTGTTTTAGGTACTAAGTTACACCATTTTATCTTTCTCAGGAGTCTAGCAAGCGTATACTCATTCATTGACGCGGACCGCATCGGCGTGTGGGGCTGGAGCTACGGTGGGTTCGTGTCCACCATGATGCTCATACAAGATGATCAGAACACCCTCAGCTGTGGTGCTGCTGTGGCACCGGTCACTTCTTGGCTTTATTATGGTAAGAGTAAAAATGAAACCATCATCTTTTAAGCGAAATATTCTCGCATTTGACTACTGTTCGCCTGATCGTAAGCAAGGATGTGGTCGACGATGAAGCACGCTTGCCTAGAAGTAACCTGTTCACTCAGACACCAAAGCTGTAGCTATCAATTAAAAAAAAATTCCTTCAATTATTATTTTAATGGCAACTGGTGCGGGCCAAGTTTGCATTTCTGTGTTAGGGATAATTGAAGAAGTATGGGGCAAGTTTTCAATGTGTCTCAAGCACTTTTCAAAAATTTCAAGTAGCTCTTAGGTCGAATTGTTTTTATCGAGCAGTAACTTTCATGTTAAACTCTGTGGTAAAAGACCAACGTTGAGGTCGGGCTGTTATGTTTCTGGTCATTGATAACTCATTATAGTTTATCATTAGAGGTACTAAATATTACAACAACAACCGTTGCATTTTATGAAAGTCCGCACTCGGTCAGACGATTTAGAAAAACACGATATTTTTTATATGAGAGATCTGTGCTTTTCTAAGCCAACTAAAACTAAGCTAGTAATAGCCGACTTAGCCTATACAACGTGTAACGCCAAAAGCGCAAAACCTCTAGTGGGGTAACTCAGCCCAATTTTTTTTTTTTGCAAGTTTCCAAAAGTCTTAGAACAAAAATTGTTCAGTAACACGGGCTGAGTTACCCCACGAGAGGTTTTGCGCTTTTGGCGTTACACGTTGTAGAGTAGGGACTTATTTCGTAAATAAGAACAGACACATTCTTTGACAGACAGTCCTGAGTCTTTATGATGCCTGACACAGTCCCAATCTCTATCTTCATCTCCTTCTCTCTCTTTACCAGACACAATGTACACGGAACGCTATATGGACACGCCCCAAGCGAATCCTCTCGGCTATGAACGCTCTGACGTCATCAGACAAGCAGAGAAGCTGCGCGGGCGCAAATACCTGTTGGTTCACGGTACTGATGATGACAACGTGCACTATCAGCACAGCATGCTGTTGGCGAAGCAGCTGCAGCATAATGATATTGACTTCCAGCAAATGGTGAGGAAACTGACTTTTTTTTTCAAGCTTGTGGCGATTATTTAACCCTTTTGTACCTAAACTACTATTATAAAGCTGAAGTGTAGACTAGGGACTCTCAGGGACTGGTTGGATTTGAAAAAATGTTTTTATGTTGAGTAGTCTATTAATTATCGAGGAAGGATATAGGCTACATAACATCACGCCCAATCAATAGGAGCTGAGCAGCGGGTGATACCCATCTTTGCCCTAAGAGTGCCCAAAATGCAAATCTTCACTTTAATAACAGTATTGTTTTAAATGTTTAGATTAAATGCCATTATGAAACGCCATAAAGTTATTGTACATTACATATTCTTACTGTTCCTAGGGCAGAACGGGCATTTGTTGTCAAATACGACTTCTAAAAAGACTACAATATGAAAACAATTTAAAATTACTTGAATATTGGCACACAATATACCTAATTTTTCTCGCAAAAAAAGTTAAGAGTGAAAGAAAAGCAAATTCGCAACTACTCGTACATCTGAAAAAGCTACTGAAAAAGCTTGAAATTTTCACTGAAATTGTCTACAACTTGATTGTATGATTTCATTTTCAGAGCTACGCGGACGAGAAGCACTCTCTACTCGGCGTGAGTCGACATTTTTACCACATGTTGGATCATTTCTGGACAAAGTGTTTCGAGAGGGAGTGAATGTGGCCCCTGTTGGGCCCTGACGTTCAGGCTGCGTTTCCATTATACCAGGGGCCTTACTCTTGAAATCAATCCCAATCTCGATCGTATTCCAATTCGATTCAGTTTCAATTCCAATATTCAGAAAATTGGCACTCTTGAACGAAGTCGAGATTGAGATTTGAATCGACTGCATGTTTGACTACACCTACACTGATTGTCATGGGGTGGCCATACAAATGAAAACGTTAATTACTAAATTTAAAAATATTGAATTACTCATTAAATCAATAAATAAATGTGTGCTGATATTTATTTTCGTTCGAGTAAAGTCGATTTCATTTAGTTCCAAAAACATCCGCCCAATACTTTTCCAATCGTGAGCTAGTGTAACATTCAAGAGTGCCAAATGACAAGATCTCGATCCCAATTTCCAATTTCAATTGAGATCGAGTGTCGAGAGTAAGGTTGCTGTTACTTACATACATGTAGCAACTAATGGTATTTGACTGAAGCAATCTAAATAGTCCGTCACTAAGGGACCTTACTCATGGCGCGATGCGACGCAAAGCGACGCGATTCGAACGAATTCCAACTACAAATGAAAATGAACCTTACCACTATGACATAAGACATAAAACACGTTGTTACCTATGAGTAGATGAAAAACAAAACACGATGGCCATGAAAACGTCAAGTCTATTTCTTAGTTGCAAAGTTGATTTTCACTTGTTGTTGGAATTCGTTCGAAACGCGTCGCATTGCGTCGCATCGCAGTCCCTAATGTAAAGCAACTTGACGAAAAAAAGACACTTTAAAAATTGCCAATTGCCACAAGCAAGTACAGTTTTTACTTGCATCTAACGTCACGAGCTGACTGGAATTTTGATACGTTATATTTTTGTAAATAAGAATTGATTTAGCAAAAGAAAAAAAATACATATTGTCCATTATTTTTCGAAACTTTAGCTGAATTAGATAAAAAAAAACAATTATTGAAGTTGTCAACATGACTATTGTATGCAACTTGAACAAACCTGCCAAGTTACAAGTAGGTTTTTTTTTAACGTGGTGAAAACATCAAATCAGTCCCCACCCAAGGCAGGGCAAGAGGGATTGTCAGACTTGTACTGACTAAATTCCAGGGTGTTCTTCAATAACCCTTTATGTTCCCTTTAATCTCAGGACCCCGGCAGGCTTTGACCCTCGGGGCCCAAATTACAAGTAGGTAATTTGAACTTGTAGATTTTTTTCTGTCTTAAGCAATTTGTACACAAATGGAAATTTGACGTCATACTTGTAAGCAAGACTTGTCTAATGGAAACGCGCCTTCAGTGTCACTGTGTTGTGTTCATTGACTGCTTTGGTAGCCGCCTCGTGTCCCACGTTGTCATATTGTGATCTCGTTACCGTCGAAGAAATGTAAACTTTAGATTTAAGACAAACTCGAACTTGATGTAAGAATTAGTTTATTTACAGTGATATTTATAAAGATACGCTTAAAAACTATTGTTGTTTCATTTCTTTTTAAACTGAAAGTTTCATCATCATCAGCCGGAAGACGTCCACTGCTGAACATAGGCCTCCTCCTTAGACCGCCACGCCGAACGACAATTCGCCACTTGAATCCATCGGTTGCCCGCGACCCTCACGATGTCGTTGGTCCACCTAGTAGGAGGCCTGCCCACGCCACGTCTTCCAGTCCGTGGTCGCCACTCGAGAAATTTTCTTCCCCATCGCTTATCAGTTCTACGAGTGATGTGGCCTGCCGATAGCCACACGAGCTATGTCGGTGACTTCCATCTGCAAACATCAATATTAAAAAAAAAACTTAAACTTCTCCATACTGCAGAGAGACTTTACACTTCCTTCTTCTTTCTTTATTCTAGAAACTTGTGAGGTTCAAAGAAAATATACTTTATACAAATGTGGAAAACAATTACTCAGTGTACAGTTCGCAAACTTGGGAGAAGTCTAGCAATTAGTGCGCCGCAAAAACAAAGTAGAAAAATCACAACGGCGGCGGCGCCAGAATGCTTCCCCCCTGCCAAATAAAACATTTACCGTTTTGCTAGCTACTCATGTGCAAAGAACGCGTTACTTTACACATTACTTGTATTATAATGTTTGTTAAAGTTTTAAACAAACGGTTTTATTGCTGTTGGTAATTGTACCGAAGTCTTGATTCAGGAAGACTGACTCAACAAGTAACAACTCCTTTTAATCGTGGTAAAATAAAAGTCAAATGATACCTCCCGCTCACAGGGTGGGACAAGAGACACTGTCAAACTCGTACTGACTAAAATGCACGGTGTTTCGTCAATAGCTCTTTGCGTTCCATGGTCACGGTTACCTTTTAAGACAGTCCTTAGACCCCGGCAGGCTTTCACCATCTATAAGGGCTCGGTCCGATTACTGACAGCTCTTCGAGGCGCGCGTGCGTCACGAATCAGCAAAAGTGTGAAACGCAGTTATTTAGGGAATGCATGTATACATATGCTCTACTTTGCGGACGTGGCAAAATGTTGTGTTTTATAGACCATCAGCTTAAGCGTTTCCACCAGAGATGTGCGAGGATGCGTAGCGAGGGATGTTTCAATAGAATCGCTTCATTTACGTCGCCTCGGTCAGCACAGCTTTGGTGGAAACGGCTCAGCGGAGCTAGATTTTTGCGCATACAAACAAGCGAGGGATGTATGCGAGGGATGTGTACGAGGGATGTGTGCGAGGGATGTGTTGCGAGGGATGTGTACGAGGGATGTGTCAGTGGGATGTGTTGCGAGGGATGTGTTGTGTCTCCGCTCCCACTACACCGCACCCTCGTCGACACATTTCACAGCTCCACAACACATCCTCGTAGGCACATTTTCATCGCACAGCTTTGGTTGAAACAACCACACATTTTCACAGCACAGCTAGACATCTGATATATTTCTAGTGTGGGTAATTGACTTACACGACTGTAGTTCTTTTAACTATTTATTCTGTGAATACAATATCTTAGACTTATTACAAAACTTATTAGTTGAGACAAGAGGACGCTACAGTTATTTTTCACATGGCCTCCGACACAGGATTCTGACACTCGATAGTGTTGCCATTCAACAATATATTATTACAACATTATGAAAATACACATCATCTTTCCCCCCTTATGAAAAAAAGAAAAACTCTAATACACTGATTTGATTTACATGTTCCTCTTAGAATACGGCAAATGCTAAATGAAAGTAGGTTTACTAACAGTAACTAATTAAATACAATAGGTACATACAAAATTATATGAAGTTAAGTTGTACAATCGAGAAAACGCTGAGGTTTCCTGATAGAACGAGCCTCTTTACGAAGTGCAATAGGTGTACATGGTTCATCGTTAGTACCACAAGGCACTTGCTCAGATAAAGGAACTCCCTGACTATGCTCCTGACCAATTTTAAAGTCTACATACTCATTAGTTATATTATCAGAATGACAATCAAGTTTACTCGGACGTACAGAGTTAATGGACACCTTTTTGACTGAACCATCCTCTAACACAACCAAATACACAGAGTTACTTATTTTAAGTCCTATTTTGGCTGGTAGCCATTTTACATTACTTGACTTGTTAAATAGATTGAGTACAAGAACTTTTTGTCCTACCAGAAATTGTTTAGACTGAGGTACTTTCTTAGAAGAGTATGTTAATTTAGGACAATTTAAGGGATTCAGTACAGATACATTGGTCTTTAACTTATAGCTAAGCATTAGATCAGAAGGACTTGTTTTAGTAACAGTACTAGGTATCGAACGAATTGAAAACAAGGCTCTATGTAAACATTCTGACATGTTCAATTGAGAATTAGAGGTAGACATAATATTTTTTTTTAAAGTAGACTTAACAGTGTGTACATTTTTCTCCACAAGACCATTAGAAGAAGGCGTATAAGGCGGACTATGCATACACTTTATAGAAAAGCGTGAACAAAAATCACTAATCTCTTTAGAATTAAATGGTGGACCATTGTCCATTACTATTACATCAGGGCATCCAAAGCGAGAAAAACATTCACTCAGTTTAACAATGACTGAAGAAGCATTAGTGTTATTCATAATAAAACATTCTGGCCATTTGCTATGTTCATCAACAATCAAAAGAAATTTGTATCCTAATAAATCAAAAAAATCAATATGAATTCTGGCCCAAGGTAGATTAGACTTAGGCCAGCTTATGTGTACCTTATTTCTTGGTTTAGGCTGCATACTTTGACATACAGCACAAGATGCAATTGTTTTCTCTATATCACTATCAATGTTGTTCCACCAAACATTGCTGCGTGCTATCATCTTTGTACGGACAATGCCTGGATGATCTTGATGCAGTATACCTAAAACATGGTGCTGCAACGCTTCTGGGATTACTACTCTATTCCCTAATAGAATACAATTCTTATAAATAGACAAGTTGTTCTTACGCTTAAAAAAGATATTTAAATCTTTAGGACTCTTAGATGGCCAACCATTTTTCAAATATTCCAAAACAACCTTGAGACAACTATCTTGCTCAGTAAATTTTGCCACATCCAAAGCAGTTAAATTGAATAATTTATCATCAAAACTGAAGACTTCTTCAAAAGAAAGGACATTGTGAATAACATCAGGGATTGGCAACCGAGACATAGCATCAGCATCACATAAATCTTTGCCCTTCTTATATCTAATTTCATAATCATAGGAGGATAGCAACAATGCCCACCTCTGGAGTCTTGCTGCTGCCTGGACTGGTATACCCTTATGGGGATTAAAAATAAAACTTAAAGGTTGGTTATCAGTGACTAAAGTAAATTTATGACCCCATAACATTTTATGGAACCTTTTTAATCCAAAAACTATCCCGAGGGCTTCTCTTTCGATTTGAGAATAATTTTTTTCAGCGGGGCTCAAAGTTGAGGAGGCGAAACTGGCGAAACACACAGGCCTTTCAAAACCATCTGCCACCTGACTTAAGACAGCCCCCACACCATAGGCACTACTATCACAGGACAAAATTATAGGTAGATTAGGATTAAACAACATCAACTGAACACCATCTGACAGAATCTGTTTGCTCTTCAGAAAAGCATCTTGACACTCCTTAGACCAGGACCACTTGACATTTTTTTGTGTTAACTCATGCAAAGGACTGAGCAAATCTGCTGACATTGGGATGAATTTATGATGATAATTTAATAGACCTCAGTATGATTTAAGTTGGGTGACATTTTCTGGCACAGGTGCAGATAAGATAGCATCGACCTTGGAGGGTGATGGAGACAGACCCTTTTCATCCAAGTGATACCCTAAGAATTCTAAGGAATTTTCAAAAAATTTACATGTAGACAAATTTATTTTAATGTTATAGGCATTTAACCTATCTAAGACTGACATCAGTACCGATAAACAATGATCACTATCTTTACCTCCAACTATAATATCATCCAACAGTACCTGGATATACTTGATACCCTGCAAGACCTGCTTCATAGTTGACTGGAAGATGCTCGAAGCAGACTTAAGACCAAAACAAAGCCTTTGGAACTGGAAGAGACCTTTATGGGTATTAATAGTAAGCAATGGTTGACTGGACTCTGCAACATACAATTGTTGGTAAGCATTAGTTAAATCTAATGTGCAAAATATTTTGCATTCACCAAGATTATTGAATACATCCTCAATGAGGGGAAGTGGATAATGATCCATTATTACAACAGGATTGACAGTTCGCTTCAAATCCACACACAAACGGATGGTTCCGTTCTTGCGAGTGACACAAACAACAGGACTGGCCCACTCTGATGACCTGACTGGTTTAATAATTCCCTTTGACACCATATCACTTAATTCTCTTTCTATGGGTACCCTAAGTGCATAAGGCGGCTGATATGCCTTATGAAATATTGGGGTTGCATCCCCTTTTACAGGAATGTTGACTTTAAAATGCTTAATTGGCTCACTGTTAGCATTGGGCATGACATGAGGGAATTTAGTAGATATTATGTTCTTTACATCAGGTTTAGAAGAAACATTTACAAGAGATATTTTTGCAGACACACTACTGGGGCTTGACAAGCTTTGCCTCCAGTTTGCAAACATAATATCAAGCCAAGACCTACCTAACAATGGCTTAACAATACTATCATCAGATATAATAACATTTAGATTAATATAATTACCTTGAGGTATTTTCACATTGACATTAATAGTGCCCTTTGTCTTAATAGTATTACCATTGGCAGCTCTTAAAGTAGCTGTTGATTTTTGCAAAGGTATATCTGACAAGTATTTTACATAATATTTCCAAGGTATGACAGTAGTAGAAGCTCCACTATCAACTTCAAAATTAATTTTACAACCATTGACATATAAATCTAGAAATAGTGCTTCTGACTTGACCTGTAAGACATTACAAGTGAAAACTTCTTCACTTTCTACACTTAGACCTTTGGCATTTTCTTTTTTTCTACACATTTTGGCTATATGGCCAATACCACCACACTGAAGACACTTCCACTTATGTTGAAAGGCTGGACAGGAATTGCTGACATGGGTTGACCTTCCACAGCGTTGACAAGTTGACGACTTTGACGTTGAAGACTGGGGTTTCTTGTTGCCTGACTTAGAAGGCTGTCGCTGTGCGGTAGGTGACGTGGTACGACTCCTGAACTTGGTACCTCTTCCCGATTTGACATAATTGACTTCTTGAGTATTCGACTTGACGACTTTGGATTGCGAGTCCACCGTTTCATAGTTGAGACATATAGTAGAGGCTTGATCAAAGGACATAGTGGCTGGCTCGGCTAATAATTTCCTTATCAAGGCTTCATCTTGAAGACCTGAGATGAGTTTGTCCCTGAGAGCTTCATCAAGAAAATTTTTGAAGTCACAGGTTGAAGCCAATTTCTTCAAAGAAATTATGAATTCAGAGATAGACTCTCCAGGTAACTGCTGTCTTCTATAAAAATTTAACCTTTCTGATGGAATGAGTTGTGCTGGGGTGAAGTGCTCCTGTAGCGTCTTCACGAGGACTTCATACGTTTTCTTGTTCGGGGCATCAGGTAATAACCTATTTCTAAGTATCGTGTATAGCTCCGGACCGATGACGACTATAAAGGTGTTGACTTTTTCAGCCTCCGGCGTTTTATCTAACTCAAAATAAGCTGTTAGACGTTCAACATAGTTTGAGAAGGACTCACTATTGGCTGAAAAGGCGGGCACTTGACTCGTGCCGACACGAAAGACAGTAGGCTTGTCGTCCACCATACTTCAGACTTCCACAAACTCGTCGCCAGTTGATATATTTCTAGTGTGGGTAATTGACTTACACGACTGTAGTTCTTTTAACTATTTATTCTGTGAATACAATATCTTAGACTTATTACAAAACTTATTAGTTGAGACAAGAGGACGCTACAGTTATTTTTCACATGGCCTCCGACACAGGATTCTGACACTCGATAGTGTTGCCATTGAACAATATATTATTACAACATTATGAAAATACACATCAACATCCTCGCAGGACACATTTCCATCGCACATACCTTGTGGAAACGCAGCCTAAATGCGGCAGCTAGAAACCTGCTTTCTGAACGCTAAGGAGAAACTGAACAAGAAAACTATGACAGAACTGTCATGTCAGGTCATGTCATGAGTTTTTCTGTCACTTCAGTGCTCCATTCCAAAAAATCGGAATAGTAATAGTTTTAGGTATGTAACGTGAATTTAAATAGCCTGAAATTTCGCTTGTACATATGAAAATTTTCAGTAATTTAGTTTTAGTGAGGAGGCTATGGCTGAGGACTTCAATTCGAAGGTAAACTAAACATTAGGTTGGCATCTTCCCGAATTGTCACTTGAAATATCATCTACCTGGCTTTATATGTAAATTAAGTTTTTTGCATATTTATTTAAGGAAATTGTCCTCAAATATCGATAGCCCCTTTGCTGCTAGTGACTCAATTTGTGGGCCAAATTTAGAGGACCGCGCTTTATGTGCGATAGACCCATGCGATGTCGAGAAGTGCTACCCGGAACCCCGAGTCGTCATCATTGGCGCGGGCATGGCCGGCCTGTCAGCGGCTGCCCGGCTCGCGCAACGCGGCATCACCAACATTGTGGTGCTTGAAGCTTACGAGAGGTAAGCATACAGACACATAGTATATTATTTAGTAGTATAGACGCACTAAACATAAAATATCGGCTCTTTCCAGACCCGGTGGTCGGATACATTCGTGCTGGCTTGGAGACATCGTTGCTGAATTAGGATCCCATTGGAAGCCAGATAACAGCTTCACACATCCTATTTACACAATGTCTGCCACTGAAGATCCTCCTCGTCCCGGTGTGCCCGGCTCTGAACATACTCGTGGACTCTTCAATCGAATAGTTACTGGCAAAATGGCGTTCCCCCCTACATTAACTGCATACCAAAAGTTTCGTCAGATAGAACAGGAAGCTGCTCATATATACTGCCTCGGTGGTAACAAACAGGCAGGTACCTTATTTAATTTTATGAGCCTGCGAATTCAACAAGAACTGCACGAGTATCCCGAGCAGCAACAACATGACGCAGCGAGAATAATGTTCGGTCTATGCCACATGCTGAGCGCGCGCTGCGGGGACGACACGGCGATGCTGTGCGCCGACCACGAGGGCTGCTACATGAACATGCCCGGCGGCGATGTGCGTGTGCCTTTGGGCTTAGTGGGAATACTCGCTCCGTTGCTACGACAAATACCAGAAGGAGCTATTCGTTACTGTAAGCCGGTCAACTGTGTCTACTGGGGAACATCTCAGAAAGAAGGTTATCGAGCAACCGTATGCACGTGTGATGGTGATGAATTTCCTTGTGACTACGTCATTACAACGGTGTCTCTCGGAGTACTGTACAATAATGCCATCAAAATGTTCTGCCCTACGCTTCCTTCGTCAAAAATAGACGCCATGCGATGTCTTGGATATGGATTTTGTAATAAAATTTATTTGGAATATTGTCGTCCTTTTTGGTTTTGGCATAAAGGAAACTTGACCTTCAGATACTGTCAAAACGAGCTTTGTGACCGTCCTGATTGGACTCGAGGAATAACTTCAATAGAAGCAGTCCCAAATAGTAAACATGTGATGTGTGCCTGGGTGGTAGGCCAAGAGGCTTTGATGATGGAAGGGCTCTGCGACAGAGACGTAGCTGAAAGCTTGACAGAAATATTACGGATCTCGACGGGCAACTGTAGCGTACCGTATCCAAATACAATTTTGAGATCGCATTGGACTTCTGATCCGTTTTTCTGTGGGGCATACTCCTACGACAGCTACGGGTCTGACGGGAATTTACAGCGGGCGTTGGCGTGTCCGCTGCCGGGACCTAGTGAGCCTATTCCTCCGATATTGTTGTTCGCTGGCGAGGCCACGGTGCCCGGCCACTACGCTACTGTGTCAGGTGCTCGCCTGAGTGGCGTGCGAGAGGCTGAGCGAGTGTTGTCTTTAACTCTGCGGTACAAAGGCCCCCCTTTGCCAGCTGTCGATAGAGCGCCAAAGAAGAAAAAAATTAAAAAGGAGGAATAACGTGAATTCTCCAAGAGTCTAGTCCTTTGCCCCCTTGTCAAAAAGTGAGAAATATATGTAAAGTTTCACGTTACGCTTTGTGTACTCCTTTTATATTATTTTCACCCGGAACTCACGTCTACGTAACTGCTAACTTATCTCTGTCAAGTTTGCGGGACACGCTAGTGTCTGTTGTTAGTTTTGAAACTAGAATGATACTCAACTTGCTTGATGTCTCATCTTATCTTGTGCGGTGGCCTGCACTGAGACTAGGTATAACATGTTCTTTCCAAATATTTTGTTAAAATAAATTATGAAAAGATGCAGAAATGTTTAGTACTTTACAGGCAAAGACATTAAACTATATACGAGCAATAGACGGGACATCACGAAGAAATTTCTGATCCAAAACTTTTTACCAATAGGTAAAAAGTCCCTCAGTTTAATAGTCGCGTTGCTATGTAACGCTTAGAGAGCGAGATGACGCACGGCATCAACAATTTTGTATGACAATTTTCCCAATGCCCGCTCTATAGGTTCTTTTAAATCTCTTTGTTTACAGGTGTTTTAAGGACCTCTTGCCGTGGTATCAAAAATACAAATCATTAATTTCCCCTGTCAAAGACAGATCATTAATTTCAAATAGGCCATCAAAGAGGTATTTTTGAACGTCGATTATTAAAATTAAAGGAAATGGGATCAGATGGGATGGAATGGCATTCGCAAGGGTAGGTTCTTATGGATACTCGTAATGGCTGCCACACACCTTACGATAAATCGTTACGATTAGTCGGTACAGTTCAAACTGCAACGATAAATCGACAAGTGTGTATGAGAAAAATCGAACAAACTGTACAGTTTTTCTCATACACACTTGTCGATTTATCGTTGCAGTTTGAACTGTACCGACTAATCGTAACGATTTATCGTAAGGTGTGTAGCAGCCATAAGAACGGGCAAGAAACTCCATAATCTCCTCTATTCTTCTTTCTTCTTTTAACCGTACTATTCTGATGTTTTAAAGTCCTTTTGTACCTCTCATGGCAAACAAAAAATCTCTCCATATGCCTTTATAGCACCGAAAACTAAATTCAAAATTGTTCCTACATAATATCGAACAACATACTAAATCTGCTAGGTATTGGTAAAGCGGTCTATATTCAAACAATTTACATAGGTCTCGAATGTTATACATAATGGCGTAGAATTCAACTGATTGAGCTATTGTCCATTGTTCACACTGTTTGCACATCAAGATTGAATGCGGATGAAGGAGATGCTTTACGATTTCGAGATGCTGTACAATGTAGGTAGTATAACTTCTGTTGGTAGACACCATGCAGATGAAGGTTGAAGTCAGACTCTTACTGACTAAAAACGACCCTGTTCCTTCACATGCTCTTTGCGTTCCAGGGTCGCTATGCTCTTTTATGTAAGTCCCGCGACTCCTGTAGTGGTTTGACCCTTTACCCTTGTCAGTTTGCTGGTAACTCATGAAATGCGTGAGGAACACAACACGCCGTTGACTAGGGTCCAAGACTCGACCCGTTACTCGCCGTCCGATCATGAAGTGTATGATTACCGCTTCCTTACGCGTTCTGTCTTCAAGGTTGATGTCCTGGGTTTTGTATACCGGATATTACATTTTTTTTTGAGAATAAAAGTATAACGCCATTACAAAGACAGCTCTGAAGCCTTACCACGAGCTCTTAACGCGTTCCAGTTTAGGCTGTGGGAAAGAGACAGAGCTATACAAGTCGTCTAGCGCCATCTCTTTCCCACAGCCTAAACTGGATCGCGTTAAGAACTCGTGGTAAGGCTCCTGCTATCAGAAACTGACGACACAATTGGCGCAGTGGCTGAGCGATATACTGCTTTGCTGCTTGTCGCGGGTTCGATTCCTGAGTGGTCTACAAGTAGGGGTAGTAGTACCGGGTCTGGTTATAATTGTATAAAGTTTAAATATTTGTAAACGTGTTCACGATACATGAGAAATTACTAAGGTGGGGCAATTAATTAGGTACTTTATTGGCACACTATTAAAGTACACATTGGTATTGATCTAAACACAATATTAAGTTGCTAATGCACACATACATATAATTATAAGTAGCTGTTTGCTAGGAAAACAACAATACTCTACAACATAACAGATTCACCAACAAACCTGAAGATACAGGAGAAATTAGGTCAATGAAAAAAAAAACAAACTCCTTTGAGGCGTGACGTGTTTCCCAGTTTCCCCATGTTATTGTTTCAAGAAAATGAATTGTTTCCCAGTAGAACCTAAGGGGGGGACATGTTATTACAAACGACTCACAGTGTTTCGTCTAGTACAAGCTAGCGGGACAATTTTTTTTTTAAACTTGTTTTAATTGTTTACGTATAAATAAAGGTGTCTTACGTCGTTCTGTGTTCTCTAAGTCCAAAGGTGTGCATCCAAGATGGTCACCAAATGTCCTATTTTTGAAGTGAAAACTTCTTTAGCGGCGTTGTACACTTTTTCTGTAATGGGTAAAAAATTTAAAACTCGCGTCAGGGTCACGTGACCCTGATCGAAAATGAGTAAGACGTCATTCAAATTAGTTAATTTCATATCTGTACTACTCCAGTTTTAAAATAAAACATAGTAACAAAAAAGTTTTCACTTCTACCGGCACTCCTGGAGTGCAACCTTTTTTTTTTACTAATATCACGAACGTAAACGATCCCTAGTACAACAAAAAAAGAATTTTGAAAATCGGTCCACAATTGACGGAGTTATCGCGTAACAAACACGCAAAAAGTAAAGATTCATGTCATCCAAGTAGCCGAAATTAATAAAAATGCTCACAAAATAAAAAGTACTGAACCAAATTGGATGAAATTTTTATGAGACCAAAAGGCAAGTATACTGCATCGAACAAAAAAAGAATCACACTAATCGGACTAGAAACCTCGGAGTAATCGATGTACATACATACATTTATCATAGCTATGGCTCGTTCTGAAAGAAAGTAAATTACTTTATCTGCGGGCGGTTTCGGGAGCCAAAAACTAAAGTAACCTACGCCTGAATGTTTCAATTATAACATACAGAAAAATCTAGCCGGATACATTGGGATACAAAAAGTTGCAACCCTTTAAAGTTTGAAGTTAAGAAAAAATATGTGGGATTATTTCAACATACTTATAAACTCTAATTTGGGCAAAAAAGTACATGTATTTTTTTTAATCAAGTCAAAATAGTAAGTACATACCCTCAATAATACAATCCATCACAAGAAAATCGTTTCACTTTCATATCAATTATTACAGATGGTGTCACAAGTGTGCTAAAAACCGGCCAAGTGCGTGTCGGGCCACGCACAGTGTAGGGTTCCGTAGTTGCCCATCAAAATACTTATGCGAATTAACTAAACTGATTCGCTGAATTTAATTTTAAAGAGAAGAATTTTCAAAATCGGTCCAGGAGTCTTTGAGAAATCGGGGAAAATACATAAAAAAAAGATTACGACGAATTTAGAACCTCCCCCTTTTTTTGAAGTAAGTTAAAAATAGTTGACGATAAAAACCTACCTATCCCCAAAAAACATACCGTAAAAACATACCTATTACAGCTGTAAAAATAAATTTGACAATCTTACATTTGCAGTTGAAGAGCTTGTTCTCCGATACATTTTGTTTAGGAAAATATGTTATCCAAGTACATTTTATAAGTTGGTCGACTATTACTCGTAAAGTTGTAAAGCCTACTTAGTCGTGATAATTTTCTTTTAAACTTCGTTATATAATATACTACTATTGTGAATTTTTTTACACCCCCAAACATAACCGTTTAGCTGGTAGAGGGGGGGGACACTCGAGTCGAGCAAAATTTAGCACTTTAAAGCTTAATATTTCACAAACGAATTTTTTCATCAAAAAATTGTTAATGGAAACTATCAATATTTTTTAAAGACCTATTTAATGATACCCCACACTAAGGGGTACGCGAGAAAAAAAAAAAACATCCCCTCTTTACGTGTACAGGAGGTACCCTAAAAAAAAATATTTTACGAGATTTTATTTTACCACTTTTTCGGCACAACAAATCCGTATATTTACACCAAATTACAGCTCTCTAGTACTGTGCGTCTCTGAGCTAAACTGCGGACAGACGGACGGACGGACGGACGGACGGACATGGCGAAACTATAAGGGTTCCTTGTTGACTACGGAACCCTAAAAATGCAACTTATTTACAAATGAAAATTGCGCTTCCTTTGTAATGAACATTAACCCTCCACAAAATTACTTGTTGAAGTAACAAACAAATGATTTCTTTGAATTCCTTACCTGGGAAGGGTTGTTTACAAGTTGTTATCACGAATTCCTGGAAATGACGTCATGAATTTTGTCCCGCTAGCTTGTACTAGTAGAAATACTGTGCGACTGCGGGTCGGTCCCACTATACAATACATTCCGCACATTAGCATCAGGAAGAATAAATTCCGTCCTTTTGTATCAGCACGGAATTAGGTAAATAAAAAAATGGTCCGACATCCTGATATCAGAATGGCTGACCACTTTCTTTACGTGTTTTTCGCTATCAGTTGAGGTAATTTATCAATAGTATCTACTATATTCGCCCTGATGAAATGAAGCTGCATGTGCGTGGAGTCCATAAAACAAAAAATGGGGGTGTTATTATCAGCACTGAATCGAAACAGGATGTCGTTAAAGTCAAGGACGCAGTCGGTCTGTCGTTGTCTGGACTCACTGTCGATGAACCTAAAAAGCGCCAACCACGGATCGCAGTCGTAGGAGTGCCGACTTCTTTGGCGGATGCTGACGTTTTCAAGTGCATTTACGAGCAGAATGTAGCAGATTTGTTTCCCGAGATGACAATGCAGTCCTTTTTATCAGATGTAAAGCTCAGCCATAAATCCGGAAAGAAAGATGCATCGACCTGTAACTTCATCATCGAAATTCCAGCCAAGATCCGAAAAGCCCTAATAGTTCAAGGAAGGCTCTATATAAATTGGACTTCCTGCCCTATCAGAGATTTTACTTTAGTTACTAGATGTTACAACTGCCAACAATATGGTCATGCAGCAAAAACATGCCGAGAGGTCAACTCATCGTGTGGGCACTGCGGAGAAGCGGGACATTCCATGTCAGAGTGCTCGAAAAAAGCGGAAACCTCTAAATGTGCGACTTGTTCGCGATTTAATAAGCCCAACCAACATAAAACGGGTGACGCTGAGTGTCCTGCTAGAAAAATAGCAGAATACAGGTACATCAACTCAATTGACTATGAGGGCGCATAGAACGTCATACTCTAGGTCAGACTTATGAGTTGATATGCCTTACCTTGCACAACAGTTGCGTAACAACAACAGGTTAAGGCGGGCTTACAGTAATTTTTAAGATTTTCAAACGTCTGAAAGTCTCATTAACAATGATATTTTTAATAAAAAAAAATCATAATATTAAAGTTGAACATATCCTCGAGTGAATGGTAAAGATAGAAACACGAATTGGAATAATTGGCTCGATAGAAAAAAATCTCAAACATGACACTAAATCACAATTTTCAAACATCCACTGCTTAGAGATTTCACAATGAATTTATATGAAACTTATAAAAATAAAAACAGCTCATTATTTAGAAGTGCATGGTAAAAGCAAATTTTAAAATTTCGTTATAATTTTTCTCCAAGAAATAAAATACCCAAAATATTGGCATTATTTCGCTCACCGGGCGCTCGCCAGTACCCGCCGAGGCGTGATAGAGGATGGACGTACGTCGTTGCTGCGCAAAAATTCCCCCCGCGCGGTTACGTAAGCAGGCAAAGAACTGAACTACTACATGGAAACAAAGTCACACACACAAGCGATTACGTGTTAGTTGCGGGAATAGAATAAAATAGTCAAGTGATCTAATTTTGAAACGATGTAATTTTTTTTTATGGACCACTTATTTTTTAGCTAGGATGCGAACTTGATGGAGTGACCTGAAGGTCTACATCGGTCACTGCCACTGGAACTCGGCGACGGATCGAACTAGATGTGCCGAGTTTGGGCTCGTTTTGTTAGTAATGATGAGATCTTACCACCGGACTTGATGGAGTGACCTGAAGGTCTACATCGGTGACTGCCACTGGAACTCGGCGACGGATCGAACTAGATGTGCCGAGTTTGGGCTCGTTTTGTAAGTTATGATGAGATCTTACCACCGGACTTGATGGAGTGACCTGAAGGTCTACATCGGTGACTGTCACTGGAACTCGGCGACTGATCGAACTAGATGTGCCGAGTTTGGGCTCGTTTTAAAAGTTATGATGAGATCTTACCTCCGGACTTGATGGAGTGACCTGAAGGTCTACATCGGTGACTGTCACTGGAACTCGGCGACTGATCGAACTAGATGTGCCGAGTTTGGGCTCGTTTTAAAAGTTATGATGAGATCTTACCACCGGACTTGATGGAGTGACCTGAAGGTCTACATCGGTGACTGCCACTGGAACTCGGCGACGGATCGAACTAGATGTGCCGAGCTTGGGCTCGTTCTGTTAGTTATGATGAGATCTTGCCTCCGGTCTTGACGGAGTGACCTGAAGGTCTACATCGGTGACTGCCACTGGAACTCGGCGACGGATCGAACTAGATGTGCCGAGTTTGGGCTCATTTTGTTAGTTATGATGAGATCTTGTGTCCGGACTTGATGGAGTGACCTGAAGGTCTACATCGGTGACTGTCACTGGAACTCGGCGACTGATCGAACTAGATGTGCCGAGTTTGGGCTCGTTTTAAAAGTTATGATGAGATCTTACCTCCGGACTTGATGGAGTGACCTGAAGGTCTACATCGGTGACTGTCACTGGAACTCGGCGACTGATCGAACTAGATGTGCCGAGTTTGGGCTCGTTTTGTAAGTTATGATGAGATCTTGCCTCCGGTCTTGACGGAGTGACCTGAAGGTCTACATCGGTGACTGCCACTGGAACTCGGCGACGGATCGAACTAGATGTGCCGAGTTTGGGCTCGTTTTGTTAGTTATGATGAGATCTTACCTCCGGACTTGATGGAGTGACCTGAAGGTCTACATCGGTGACTGTCACTGGAACTCGGCGACTGATCGAACTAGATGTGCCGAGTTTGGGCTCGTTTTGTAAGTTATGATGAGATCTTACCACCGGACTTGATGGAGTGACCTGAAGGTCTACATCGGTGAGTGCCACTGGAACTCGGCGTCGGATGGAACTAGATGTGCCGAGTTTGGGCTCATTTTGTTAGTTATGATGAGATCTTACCTCCGGACTTGATGGAGTGACCTGAAGGTCTACATCGGTGACTGTCACTGGAACTCGGCGACTGATCGAACTAGATGTGCCGAGTTTGGGCTCGTTTTGTAAGTTATGATGAGATCTTACCACCGGACTTGATGGAGTGACCTGAAGGTCTACATCGGTGACTGTCACTGGAACTCGGCGACTGATCGAACTAGATGTGCCGAGTTTGGGCTCGTTTTAAAAGTTATGATGAGATCTTACCTCCGGACTTGATGGAGTGACCTGAAGGTCTACATCGGTGACTGTCACTGGAACTCGGCGACTGATCGAACTAGATGTGCCGAGTTTGGGCTCGTTTTAAAAGTTATGATGAGATCTTACCACCGGACTTGATGGAGTGACCTGAAGGTCTACATCGGTGACTGCCACTGGAACTCGGCGACGGATCGAACTAGATGTACCGAGCTTGGGCTCGTTCTGTTAGTTATGATGAGATCTTGCCTCCGGTCTTGACGGAGTGACCTGAAGGTCTACATCGGTGACTGCCACTGGAACTCGGCGACGGATCGAACTAGATGTGCCGAGTTTGGGCTCATTTTGTTAGTTATGATGAGATCTTATGTCCGGACTTGATGGAGTGACCTGAAGGTCTACATCGGTGACTGTCACTGGAACTCGGCGACTGATCGAACTAGATGTGCCGAGTTTGGGCTCGTTTTAAAAGTTATGATCAGATCTTACCTCCGGACTTGATGGAGTGACCTGAAGGTCTACATCGGTGACTGTCACTGGAACTCGGCGACTGATCGAACTAGATGTGCCGAGTTTGGGCTCGTTTTGTAAGTTATGATGAGATCTTGCCTCCGGTCTTGACGGAGTGACCTGAAGGTCTACATCGGTGACTGCCACTGGAACTCGGCGACGGATCGAACTAGATGTGCCGAGTTTGGGCTCGTTTTGTTAGTTATGATGAGATCTTACCTCCGGACTTGATGGAGTGACCTGAAGGTCTACATCGGTGACTGTCACTGGAACTCGGCGACTGATCGAACTAGATGTGCCGAGTTTGGGCTCGTTTTGTAAGTTATGATGAGATCTTACCACCGGACTTGATGGAGTGACCTGAAGGTCTACATCGGTGACTGCCACTGGAACTCGGCGTCGGATCGAACTAGATGTGCCGAGTTTGGGCTCATTTTGTTAGTTATGATGAGATCTTACCTCCGGACTTGATGGAGTGACCTGAAGGTCTACATCGGTGACTGTCACTGGAACTCGGCGACTGATCGAACTAGATGTGCCGAGTTTGGGCTCGTTTTGTAAGTTATGATGAGATCTTACCACCAGACTTGATGGAGTGACCTGAAGGTCTACATCGGTGACTGCCACTGGCACTCGGCAACGGATCGAACTAGATGTGCCGAGTTTCCGACTCCCCGATGTAAACCTTCAGGTCACTCCATCAAGTTCGGAGGTAAGATCTCATCAAAACTAACAAAACGAGCCCAAACTCGGCAAATCTAGTTCAATCCGTCGCCTAGTTCCAGTGGCAGTCACCGATGTAGACCTTCAGGTCACTCCATCAAGTCCGGAGGTAAGATCTCATCATAAACAATAAAACGAGCCCAAACCCGGCACATCTAGTTCGATCCGTCGCCGAGTTCCAGTGGCAGTCACCGATGTAGACTTTCAGGTCACTCCATCAAGACCGGAGGTAAGATCTCATCATAACTAATAGAACGAGCCCAAGCTCGGCACATCTAGTTCGATCCGTCGCCGAGTTCCAGTGGCAGTCACCGATGTAGACCTTCAGGTCACTCCATCAAGTCCGGTGGTAAGATCTCATCATAACTTACAAAACGAGCCCAAACTCGGCACATCTAGTTCGATCCGTCGCCGAGTTCCAGTGGCAGTCACCGATGTAGACCTTCAGGTCACTCCATCAAGTCCGGTAATAAGATCTCGTCATAACTTACAAAACGAGCCCAAACTCGGCACATCTAGTTCGATCCGTCGCCGAGTTCCAGTGGCAGTCACCGATGTAGACCTTCAGGTCACTCCGTCAAGACCGGAGGCAAGATCTCATCATAACTAACAGAACGAGCCCAAGCTCGGCACATCTAGTTCGATCCGTCACCGAGTTCCAGTGGCAGTCACCGATGTAGACCTTCAGGTCACTCCATCAAGTCCGGTGGTAAGATCTCATCATAACTTACAAAACGAGCCCAAACTCGGCACATCTAGTTCGATCCGTCGCCGAGTTCCAGTGACAGTCACCGATGTAGACCTTCAGGTCACTCCATCAAGTCCGGAGGTAAGATGTCATCATAACAAAACGAGCCCAAACTCGGCACATATTAAATATACTGCTGCCTAATAAAGTACTCCTGTATGCACTTTGTAAAATCAAAACTATCTCGACTATCATTTTACGAAAATCTAATCCAGACACACTCGTACGTAATTGACTTACTGCATTACGCTACGCTGTGGCATATACACACACAGTCCCTCCCGCCCGCACCGCTGTCGACTTGCCCCGCCCCTTTGCGGGGGCTGAGGTAGTGCGCTCATAGCTGCGGACTGTACTGGAACCTGGCCTTAATGTGTAGCCTACTCAAACATTGCTGCTGTCTAAGCAAATGATTGAGTGATTATTAAAAATAACAAATTAATTACCAAGTGTACTCTTACTTTAACCTAGTTTATGTTTCTGCTGATGCATATATTTTCTGTCAATATTACATGTTTAGTTCTAAGTTATTATAATTTTAGGTATTTAGGTTTATTATAAATAATCATATTCGTAGCGCTAATAAATATTTTTAACAAAATAACTATGGTCGTACAAATAGAATTGATCGTAGCTCCATTCGCCTGTGATACAGGTTTATCCTAGTACAGGCATGTAACTTTGAGTGACCTACATCATTAATTTAAGATTTATTTTATATTTTTACCTTTTATTCTGAATAAAGATTATTATTATTATTATTTATTTGAAGATAGGTACCAAATAGTACCAAAAAAGTAGTAAATTTTGGCATTTTCTAAACATCAAATATCTCTCTTGGTCCAGGGGTCCTGACGCTTACGGATTTCGCTCTCTGAAAACTCGGATTTTTGTTACGATGTGAGTTGCTAAATGAATCCTCCCAGGGCAGGCCAGGCGGGACTGTCAGACTTGTACTGATTAAATCCACGGTAATCCTTCAATAGCCCTTTACGTTCTAGGGTCACGATATCCTAATGAGACAGTCCCGCGACCCCGGAGACAGTCCTGGTTTTGCTTGGTTTTTAAATATAGACAATGGTCATCACAGAATGATTTTGAATACTATTATCGCTAAAATGAACGGGACATACCGCTAGTGTGACCCCGTTATTACTCAAGACACGGTTGGCACTTGGCACAGTGGCTTAGCGATGGACTGCTGTGCAGCGGGTCGCGGGTTCTATCCCCGCGCGGTACAAATATTTTGTATGATTGCAAGTAATTGTTACGGGTCTCGGTGTTTGTGTATGTGTGTTTCTATGTTTGTAAACGCATCCACGATTTTTTTTTACTTTTTCTTCCATCAAGTTTCTTGCTACATAATGAATAATCATCATGAAGATATAGCTAGCTATCTTTTAAAATTATTCCTATAGGGAACTCCCAAAACGACATCCACAGCCAGCTACCGAACAAAAACTTCAGTTACCGCCACCAATTTAATCAAAACTGTTCCAAGCTTACAAACACGTTTGCGGCGGTAAGACCCCTCTTTGAGGAGTGGCTGGAGAGAAGTCATGGCGTCCTGACCTACCGCTTGACGCAGGTCCTCACCGGACACGGAAGTTTCGGGAGGTACCTGTGTCTGATGCGAAAGGAGGAGACGCCTGGGTGTCACCACTGCGAAGATCGCCCGGAGGACACGGTGGAGCATACGGTGCAAGACTGCCCAGCTTGGGCGGAGCACCGACGTGTCCTCACGGCTGCGATAGGCGGAGACCTCTCGCGCCCGGCATTGGTTGCGGCCATGCTGCGGGGCGAGACGGAGTGGGAAGCGGTCAGCTCCTTCTGCGAGGCAGTAATGCTCGTAAAGGAGGAGGCAGGCCGCGAGCGAGAGAGGACAGCGTCCTCCCTCCGCCCCAGCCGCAGTGGTAGGCGCCCACGGCGACGGACGTCGCTAGATGATCTCCGGCCACCGTAGGCGCGGGCATGCGGGCAGCGAGTAAAGGGCAACTCGCTGCCCGACCAAGGACCATGCCCGGGTCGACGGCGCGTTGTGTCCCACGCGCGCCTCAAAGAGCGTCAGCATAATGACGGGGCCCCCCTCTCAGAGGGCCAAAGCCTGCCGGGGTCGCGGGATTATTCCCTTACCGCAACCCCGGAACTTAACAGGCTATGTAGGACACCGTGGATTTTAGTCAGTAGAAGTCTGACAGTCCCTCCCGCCCTGCCCGGGGTTGGAGGACTCATTTGATGATTTTACCACGCTAAAAAAAAAAAAAAAAAAAAAAAGCTTATAAACACGTTGACCATGGAACATGCCCGGGTCGACGGCGCGTTGTGTTCCACGCGCGCCTCAAAGAGCGTCAGCATAATGACGGGGCCCCCTCTAGAGGGCCAAAGCCTGCCGGGGTCGCGGGACTTATCTCATTACCGTGACCCCGGAACATAAAGGGCTATTGAAGGACACCGTGGATTTTAGTCAGTACGAGTCTGACAGTCCCTCCCGCCCTGCCCGGAGTGGGAGAACTCATTTGATGATTGTAAACAAGCTAAAAAAGAAATCCATATTATTGTGAAGGTGAGTTACACGTTACACAGTAATCTCACTAATAAGAATTCTTCGGGAACATAACTCAATTATCTCCCGATAGAGGAAGCTTCCCCATACGTTCACAGCATCGTAGGTGCAATTTTATCTACAGACATTTTTCATCAAACTAGGGAGTCTAAATGGGCAACTTTAGCAGAATCATAATATTATCAGACATATTTGTGACAGTGAATCATAATAACACAGGTGATATTGTCACTGAATTGACAATTCAAATAACACAATTCTTTCTGTTTGACCGTTTTGTTTTTACAGACATACGGCTAGAAACTCAAATATTATCGTGAATGGGAGAGGATTCTCTACGTTTCTTTTGCTATTATTTGAAATTTCTGGGAGACTTCTCGCCACAAGTCATAAAATGGTCCACAAAATACATCGACTAATTCCACGGACTGAGCCTTCCCAAGCATACATAAAATAAAATGCCATAGGTACTACTAATTCTGGAGAGTATGTCAATTTAAAAGTAGCTAAAGGCGACATAAAAGTGCGCAATTTGATGCTCTATTGTCTTCGAATGTTCGAATCTGTAACGTTACATTACAGGTGAATGCTCGCGGTGAGGGAGCGCTTTTATGGTCAGTTTATGTTTAGACATGAAATGAATTGAATACGGTTCTGCAAGTGCGTCTAACAATTTCACGAATATTACAATGAATTGCTAAAGACTTCACTGGGAATTCACGGAACAAACAACTTTTAGAAGAATTGCTCAAAGCGGCCATTTTAGACCCCGATCATCCGGTGAATGCTAAAGTGCAACATTAATTTCAATAACGTTTCCTGGAGAAGAATTTTCCTTTCGTATATTTCCCTTCCGCTGTATATTTTGTCACGAAGGGAACTGGCAATATTGTTAGTGTGGACATCAATATTTATGATTTGATCTGTTTGCTATATGCTACCGTAGTGAATATGACTTTATTGGGCCATTATTTAGTGATAATACTAATTAAGACTACTTACGATCTTTAGTGAATTTATACGAGTGCGAAATCTGTGATGGGAACAAGGATCATTGATTTTTCTAAAGACCAATGATGCAGTTTTTGTTTTCGTCACATCGGCCTCGAGGCTCCTTTCAGTATTTTTCGATAATCCGCATGGTTTCAAATATAGCCATCGGAGCCCAGTTGAAAAAATCACCCTGTAAATTATGCTTTGTTTTTCAGCTTTTAGCAGCTTTATTTTTAAAATAAAAATTAAGTTTGTACGTAAATAAATAATACAATCATGTGTATAAAGCAAGAATTTGAAAGATACAGTACCTACGTAATGTCCCATCAATTTTCTTTTATTTTCTTGAAGTAAAATTACTACAATTACGTACAATAGTTCAATAGAAAAAGCACGAAATTTATAGCAAGGGTACGTGAGTTCGAAGTTTCGAACCTCATCCATGTGTTGATATCATGATAAGTAAGTATACCTGAAAATTCTAGATTTATAAAGTCTGGTCTGTGGTTAAGATTTGATTTGTGAAAATTGATGCACTATTTTCATTTATGATCTCTCTTATTTTTTTATTTTATGAAAATAAATGGTTATGGATTATTCTAATCATTGCTAATAATGAACAGAAACTGTCAACTGAAAAATATTACTAACACATAAGTCGTATGAAAGATAAGATGAAAATTGTTTCACGAGCGCCTTTGTGCAATTATTCTATAATCTACAGCAGTATATCCCTGTCTCGGGGGAAACATCGTCTGAATAACAAATATATCGGCGATTCCTACGAATTGATTCCGCACTGATTGATGTTCGCTACTCTACTGGCGCGGCTACATCGCCCGCCTCAACAGCCTTTTGATTCCACGTCACTTTACTCAACACAATCAATAGGAGACGGAATTCGCTTTATCGAGTTCCCTTTCATTGGATTATTGGGTATTTGTTTGACTATTATTTGCTAATGTGGTAAGTATTTCATTCGAGCAGCTGAAAGCCTTTAGCAAGAAAACATCGAGCTTGTGCAAAAAAAACTTACGTTGTATTTTCAACACGCGGCTTCATAAACAAGCAAGAGGGTAGCGGAAAATTGCATCAAAGTTATCAAGGGAATATTAATTTATGTTGTAATTAAACGTAGCTTGTCTTCGAAACTCGTAGTTGTTTATTAATTAATACAACAGCAGAGGAAAACAACGGAACACTACCCGCGCTTCACGGAAAACACATCGTCAACATTTTCTGCGAAACGCGACCAGTTTCCCGTATAAGCAAAAATATGACCTTGATGGCGTTGAACGGCAAATATCTGATAATTCGGCTCTATTGAGCTTACGATACTGATGTAATGCGAAGAGTTTCGCGGAGGGCATTAACACCGTCGCAATGAGAGGGCGGCGCGCGCCCGAGCGCTGCTAGCGAGCCCGGCCAGCACGTCTCTGCAGATGGCGGGCTGCGGGAGCACGCAAGAAAGCGTCGAGACAGATGCGTGACGCAGCGCGCAGGACCGCCCCCCCCCTGCCCCGCGGCGGTGCGTGCCGCGCCCCGCGGTCCCTGCTCCGCGCGACATCTCACAGAACACATCGATAATCGCGTGGTGCGTGAGCCCGCAGCGGGCTCGGACTCGGGAGGTAGCTCGGCGTGTGCGGTGGCGCGGCCGTGTGTGCCGGTGCAGGCGGTGCGTGGCGCGCGCGTGGCGCGGGCGGGGCGCGCGCGGCGGCCCGGGCGGCAGTCGCTCGGAGGCAGGCGGCGGCTCGCGTCGCCCTGCGCTCTATCCTGCACGTTGCACGGCTGCGCTCGCGATCTCGCGACAAGGTACGCGCCGCGACACCACACCGCACGCTGCACATGTTACACATCACACTCGTGCATTTTTCATTCATCACTTCGCAGATTTTTGCTTTATTGTCGGTTGTATCCCAATCCGCGAAGTAACCTTCTCGGGCGCGCGCATATTACCTTAAATTATTTTCAAAATTCGGTTAGACTTTGAAAATCACGTTTGATGATAATAAAAAAAAATCGGGTAAGTAAGTATTCCTAAATATTTTCTGCGTCTTCCCTAAGGCTGTAACGAAATAGAACAGGCATGCGTAAGCTCTATAATGGCAGCCGAAATATAATTCGAAGCTAAGAAAATAAGAAAACGTGGTGGAAATTTTAATTTTCTTTGTTATTCGTGGGAAAAGAGGGAATTAATATGGAGGTCATTAATTTTATAATGGTTTTCGAGACGCAGAGACTGCGCTTCGTTTTATCTTATAGAAGATGTCATGAGGGAGAAAACAGCAAAAGCACTGGCCTCATGCCAAATGTCGACCGCGGCACACATCTTTCAGTAACAAAATATTTTAGAAATATCAGAGATATAATGTCTGGACATTTAAATGTCTGTAGTGGACTGAAAATGTACGTTGTGGAGTGGATGAGCTCTGTCATCGTTTGTTCGGTAGATAAATGAGCGCGGTACATGTTGCCTACCTTAGATAACTAATTAGAACAGTTAGCTCTCAGTGATCTGTGACTTTCAATATGAAAATGTTTTTCCAGAAAAACTGAAAGATCTCATCAGTTACGAGTATTTATTTCTTGATAAATATCTTATCAAGAAATAAATACTATTAAATAATATTTCACACATTTTGCCGAGATGATTGTAATAAAGGAAGAATAAATCTCTAAAATGGCCACCTCAGCGCAATTTTAATATTTTCTCCAAACGTTCATTTTCGTTTCAGTTGATTTTCTTTCATGAATATTTTTCTTCGTGAGACGCGCGATCCTTACGCCCACAATGATAACGTGCTTGATGACAAACATGGAGATAACGGAGTCGACATTTCGACAATCTTCTTTATTATTTTGAATTTTCACCATTTTTGTGATTGCTTTACCGGCTTCGCATAACAGAATAATCTTTATAAGTAAGGAACATTAATAAGGCCATGTAGCATAACATCAAACCTGTAATTCACAAAGGGTTCATAATATCAAACCTGAATTCACAAAGGGTTCATAACATCAAACCTGAATTCAAAAGGGTTGGGCAGAGATGTTTGCTCGTAGCACATCTACATATCACAGATTGTTAGCATTAGACTGGCCTGCCAATGACCTATATGATTCTAAATCATTTTCATAAATTACATGAAAATATACTCAAACACCTAATTTGCTACTTATATATTCTCTCAATAATCAATCTATACTATATTACTATATATTACTATATAATATTATAAAGAGGTAACATTTGTTTGTAAGTTTTTATGTAGGGGGTAATCTCCGGAAGTAATGAACCGATTTTAAAAATTGTTTCACTGGTAGAAAGCTACATTATCCGTGAGTGCTATAGGCTATAAATTATAAAGATATCATACATATTAGCCGAAATACTGCCCAACGAAGTGGGCACGGGTCAGCTAGTACTTATATAATTTACTATTTCTTCATACAAATCCGTAAAAGAGTAACAAACATCCATTCATTCACCCTCACAAACTTCTGTATTTATATGTACTAGTTGTAGCCAGCGGCTTCACTCCGCTACAACACGAAAATTATCCCACGGGAACGTAGAGTCAAAATAAGAACTAACCTTTGAGTTCATCAAGGTTATAAACTATCTGTGTACCAAATTTCATTCAAATCCGTTCAGTAAGTTTTTGCACAAACTTCAACCACACAAACTTGATATTACACTAGCGAGCAAAAGTATGGAATCACTTAAGTACATGGAATTAATCCGCGATAGCTCCGTAAATAATGGCGTGCTTTGAATGAATTTGGTATTAATTTAAAGTTAACAGTTACATAAAGCTTTAAAATGGTACCATTTTTATCATTCTTTACTATTCAAGATCGCGCGGATTCGGAGTAATAGATTCCTTACTTTTGCTCGCTAGTGTAGTGGTAAGATATATTTATTTGGTTTGGGTGGTAAAGATCGAGTGTCAGCTTTGTCAGTGAATACTTGGCACGCGTGCCATGTTGCGGATATACAGCCTCTCTTTCCACTATATTAGAGTGCTTGCTTTCTTATTGAAGACTAGCTGAACCGGCTAACTTCGTACCGCCTCAAAATTACCTTATAAACCTTCTCTGGACTTCCGAAATAATTCAAAACAAAACTTAGCCAAATTGGTCTAGCCGTTTTCAAGTTTTAGCAAGACTAACGAACAGCAATTGATATTTTTATATTATAGACTAGCTGATCCGGCAAACTTCGTACCGCCTCAAAATTACCTTATAAACCTTCTCTGGTCTTCCGAAATAATTCAAAACAAAACTTAGCCAAATCGGTCCAGCCGTTTTCGAGTTTTAGCAAGACTAACGAACAGCAATTGATATTTTTATATCATAGACTAGCTGATCCGGCAAGCTTCGTACCGCCTCAAAATTACCTTATAAACCTTCTCTGGACTTCAGAAATAATTCAAAACAAAACTTAGCCAAATTGGTCCAGCCGTTTTCGAGTTTTAGCGAGACTGACGAACTGCAAACCATCATCATCTTCCTACCTTTTTTTTTTCGTGGTAAAATCTTCAAATTAGTAGTCCCGAGGTGGAACGGTACTCAGACTCGTACTGACTAAAATCCACGGTGTTCCATCAATAGCCGTTTATGTTCGAGGGTCTCGGTTACCTGCTCAGTCAGTCTTGCGACCCCGGATCTTTCTACCCTTATACTATTTTACTTGATGTCGTCACAACACTCGCAACACGTTATCTTCCATACTCCCCTGTCAGACGTCAAAGCATAATTTACTCCTTTTACATTCATATTCCTCATACAATCCATCCGTCTTTTCTTTGGCCTTCTTCTTCATCTTCCTCTCTACAAAAATCAGTATGTTTGTCCAATCTGATATTCGAAACTGCTTAACCCTTAATTAAATTTGTTGAAACTATAATGAAATTTGGTGTATGTATTTTTGCTTTGGCTTGAAAGATATGATATTTTGGGATCATGTAAGACCGTTGTAGATAGCTAGTATAGCTAGTAATAGTTATAAATGAGAAAGTGAGTTTGTTTGTTACCCTTTCACTCCTAAACTGCTAAACTGATCCTGATTAATTTGGTACAGAGATAGATATGACTCTGGAGATGGTTTTAGGCTATGGAAAGGGAGATGACGAGCGTAGCTTTCGCTATATTATTTCTAGACCAAACATAGATGGGCTACATTTTTTAACTTACGAAATTTCGCATGTCAGTTTTATACTAAGAGAAAAAATACATTTTTATTTAAATTTAATTCTCCAAAGGGAGATAAAAATTTTCATGGGGATTTTAAAATTCTTTTTATTTTTGCCAATGGGATTTCCCATCGGCTGAGCAGCGTTGTAAATAAATAAAATTATGATGTTCAGGAATCAGGGTGGTATAAAAAACCCTCGCATTGTATGTTGTCTTGATTAAAGGGGTGGTTGGTGTACTCGTTACGCGAACTCAATACAGTCGAAACGAACTCCGATTTTGTGTTGGTTGCTTTTAAAACCTGCAAGAGCACAGCAAAAGTTAAAGGTAGAACTTGGTTTAATTATATATTGGAACAAAACTTGTATCTTACTCTAGCCGTAAGTAATATTAAAATTGCGAATTTGCAGTTAGGAACTCAAATTTTAAATTGCGGGAGTGAAATTTTTTTGGTGCGCTGTAATAACTACACCACTCAATCGATTTTGATGAATTTTGATATAGAAATAGAACGCAGTGTAAATAATCGAATTCTTGAAAATTTATTAGTTTTAGAAAACGTTGCCCAAAACTAGGAATTTCTCCTGTAACGTTGGTGCGTTTAGAAACACACGGAACAATTACTTTTAGGTCTTACAAATCTTTGTTCCGAGCGGGGATCGAACCCGCTACACGTTCCGCAGCAGTAGATCGTACAGCCACTGCGCTAACCGTGCCATCGGTGCCGGAATTACATGGGTTTTTTTTTATCAAATCAAATCAAATATTTTATTCTGTATTTTTTTTATCGTGGTAAAATCTTCAAATACGGGAGGGACTGTCAGACTTGTACTAACTAAAAACCACGTTGATCCTTCAATAGCCCTTTACATTCCAGGGTCACGGTAATCTGATGAGACAGTCCCGCGACCCCGTCAGGTTTTTACAAGGGTATGAAGACGCTGAAAATAGCTAGTCCAATATAAACAAAATAATAAAATAAAAACTTTGTTTAGTAATAGAAAATGTACAAACAGCAAACAATTAAACAACTATTCCCATAGTACGTTTATTATGAAACTACTAATTTCTAACACTGATGGAATAATTCACTTACAAATGCACAAGTTAGTATTGCTACCCGCTGCGTTCCCTCTTAACTTACAAGTTGGCCGTATAAGCAAAACATTTACCTAAGTTCCCGACTTGCAATCAGAAATGCCCACTTGCGAATTCCGGAAAACTAATAGTCGGGCAAATTGTCATTTCAGTTCGGGACTTGCTGACGTTTCGGGCAATTTGTGAGCTATCCCCAAGAGATGCAATTTCCCCCTTCCGCCTAATTGTACAAAGCTAGTTAGGGAACTGCCTGTAGGACCACTTGTGTCGAGTCGACCCCAATCAATTATGTGGTCAGTTTGCCCACGATGCCCGCGATGACCGGTGAGTGAGACAATGTTACGAGGAGATTCATCTCACAGCGCTCACCACATACCTAACATTACAGCACCACACGTAACACTGACATTGGCATTGTGATAATTTTATTTAACGGCGTTTGCCCGCGCCTTTGCCCGCGTGAAAAAAGAAAAAGAAAGACTTGTACATAGCTTCCAATTTCACCTACTGTTCCGGTTCTGTTTTATTTAGCTGAAAAAAAAGTGTTTGGTTTTTTAAGAAAAAATATTACTTACTTTTTTATAACTAGAGGACGCTGCTTGTAACTATCTGTCTGTCATTTTCATTAAAATTTACAAACAAACATCTAAACAATTATGATATTTCAATTGATAGGATTATGAGAATAATACACAACAAAAACAAACAGTGTAAGTATTTTTCAACATTTAGGTCTGATTTTTCCACGTTTTTATGAACTCACTTTTCTTTCAATAGTCTGATAACTTTTATCTGAGGAATAAAAATGGCGGTTTGACAACTTATCTATGGAAAATATGTCAAACCGTTATTTTAAAGCTGGAAACACATTATTTAACACGCCACGCGTCGCAACGTGTCGACACCCGATGTGCAGTGAGCGCGTGTCGTCGCGTCGGGTGTTCATAGTGTGATTCTGGTCATAGAAAACAATACATTTGATTTGACTCAACACGCATCACGTTTCGTCGGGTGGCGTCGGGTGTTAATAATGTGTTTCCGGCTTTATTCCACAGATAAAAGCTATCTGACTATTGAAAAATCAGCCCTTATAAAAATAAATATTTATTTACAGCAAGTAATCATACAAATTAACAAACAAAACACGTATAAAATAAATAGTAATTTAGTTTTACACATTCCGTTTTAATTACAATCTCGTAGATATCACTACGTGTTTCATTCCGAAGCGAGGTTTATGCATTTCAGCTTTTAATTGGCGTGCGAAGTGTAAAATATCGTTGTGTCGTGGACGCGAATACGTAGTAGAGAATGTGGCCTTACATTTTCTACCGATGATTCGCATTTTTCTTTAGACGAATTATTTTCTGTAAACGACATTGTGACGTTGTCTGTGTGTCGTGCCAGACTCAACAATGAATGGGTTACACTTATTGCTTCCTATAGTGTGTCACCTCTGTATACTGGGTATAATTTTTTAAGTAGTGCGGTTTTTTTTTTTTTTGTTGAAAATCTTCAAATACATCCTCGAGCACTGAGTGCAGTGAAAGAAACTTGATTTGCTCAATAAACAAAATGTTTTGTCCAGAGAATTGAACCTAGACACATATTCAGCAGTCGCACTTGTAACCACTAAACAGCTACGAATAATAGTCGCTGGTCACAAAAACATTGTTAATGGCGTGTGACCACACAAATAGTTAGTAATTAAATAGTGTAAATAAACACATTATTGTTGTTGTGTTAAACACGCAACAATTCAAAATACTTGTGCAGAACTATTGGTTTTTGATTAAGCGGAAATAAACCTATTATTGTTAAACCTCGTTTGTCTAGTGTGTAGTGGAATTTCTGGCAAAGTGTGATTTTTTCTATGTTCAGCAGTGGACGTCTTCCGGCTGATGATGATGATGATGATGTGATTTTTTCTGTCAGTTTTTTTTTTTATTTAGGTAATGATACTATCGCGTTTGATCACTATTTCGTCTGATGGTAAGCGAAGAAGTGGTCGACGGTGATGCACGCTTGTCAAGTCTAGAAGTAATCTATTCACTCTTGACTTGAAGACCCCAAGGTTATAGCTGTCGGGAAATATAGATCGGCGGCAGGGAATTCTACTGTTTCCTGTGCGCACAAAAACACCCTTAAGTTATTACTTAAAAAATGTATAGGTAGTTAATCTGAAGATTATCCTGGTTGTAACTTTAGTTCACGTTTATTAATAAGGGGGTATCTACAAGAATTGGAAAAACGCTTTGTACGTACCGGAGGGATGTCCGCCATATAACGATGTCACATTGCCGTACCGTCTTCTATTCAACGGTAATTTTTGCGTTTGACCACCATCTCGACGTGCCCCGTGGTAAGCAATGATGTGGTCGACAATGAAGCACGCTTGCCCAGAAGTAACCTTGTATAGGTTACTTCTGGTTTACTCTTGACTAGGGTAGTCATCCGTACGGGTTTCTCCGGATTTGTCCTAGTTTAGAGGGCATTTGGGAAGCGTTCGGGAGCTTCATTTGTAGTCCGGGTTTCAAAATTTAAAGTCTTGGGCCGCCCGCGACATATGCTCACTTCACCGTAACCCCATCCCTCCCTCCCTCTACCAATGCAGTTGCCACGGTGCGCACTTCGACTCATATCCGGGTTCTGGACTTTAAAATCCGGGGTTCACGCACACTTCACCGTAACCCCACTCCTCCCGATGCAGTTGCCATGGTGCGCACTTCGACTCATATCTGAGGACCTAAGATTATCTATTATTTGTGTCATGAAGGAACTTGAAACGTTCTAGTTATAGTTATGTGTAATAACATTAACAATAATGTTATTTTCATTTCTTTATGCTTATTTGAGGCGCGGGCGAAAATGTATGAGAGCCGCGCCCGCGCCGCGCCCCGTCTCTTCTGTGTGTTTTACGTCGCGACGCTTCTATACATTTTGTATGAAAGAGACGCCGAAGAGACATGTCTTCGCCTCGTCTCCGTCTTACGCCTTTTCTATGTGACCCGCGCCTTAGAGTGTGCAAGGGTTAGAAAAGCTTGCATGATGGCGTCATCACAGTTTCGAACTTATCGTGGTTGTTACAAAAATTTAAATTTCCCCTTTTAAAATACGCTGCTCACACACTAGGAAAATCTCCTGTATCGTGGGTACTTTTACGTACAGAAACTCACATACACAAACAGTCAAAGACCCATATCCGGAATAACTACTAGCATATATCATACAAATATTTGTAACTAGCAAACCCGGCGAACTCCGTTTCGCCACCAGATGGCTTCGTTTTTTTTCCTGTATTTTCTTTGCTGTAAACCTCACGGAGCCCGAGACCTTTCCAACGAATGCAAAACCGTGGAAATCGGTTAGTGCGTTCTAGAGTTATAGCGTCAGGAAGGAAAACCCGACTTATTTTTATATAGTAGAAGATGTACGGGGATCGAACCCGCGACGTGCTACACAGCAGTTGATCGCTCATCAAGAGATAGAACAAGGAGACGAGGAATTAATGTGTCCATAATAATTGTTAATAGTATAATCTTCTTATAGTCCACACGTTCAGGTTTCATGAAGCCTTACATAGCAACGTTTAATTTCTTAGTGTATAAAAAATATGCTGATTTAATTCTGGCCTTGTCCTTTGCGTAATGAATGTTAATAGGTTGCCGTAGATCTGTAATTGCAGGAACAGTAGCCTTAGCACGAGTTTTTACTAGTTTACAGTGTCTTTCTTGTATTTACAGCGTTTCTTCTTTTATGGAAAAATTGGAACAGCGCCTCTGGTGTGCGAAGAAGGAACTAAATTTTCCTTGAAAGGACAATGTCCGGAATGGCCCTATGCAACAAAATGTATTGGAATACACGATAAATAACTGTCTATTTTATTATATTAGTTGCAAATACTTTTGTGACACGGACTAGCTGTATGCCAAAATGAACAATAAAAGGTATTTTACGCGACTAATAACATCAATGGCCGCCATCTTCACCAAACGTCATGTCGTGCGGTTATAGAATAGGGATGGCCGATTGATTGTAATCGATCGACTGAATTTTTAATTTCCTTATAGTATAATTTATATCGATTTTTTAAAATCGATATAAATTTATCGATTCGAATCGTAAGCCAATGTATCGACTTACGAAAAATCGTATACCTAAAGTAGATCGATTTCTAAAAAATCGATTTTATTTTTCAAGTTTACATTTATAATGTAAATATTATCCATTTTATGAAAAACAAGAAAGATATTAAATAATCTCTTATCAGTAAAATCAGATTTTTCGGTTAAAAAAATCGATCTGTTGGACCTGAAAAATCGATTCTTCGATTAATCGATCTTAGATCGTCGTCCCTAGTCACTAATGTCGCTGTCAGTCTAAAACGAATTCTAAGAATACAGGTAGCTATGTTAATAGATTCTATGCATTTAAACGTTGAACTTACAATACACTTACGCTTTAGAAAAAAACTGCATAGGTACCTATCAATTATTTAGGGAGGTGCTTAAAATAGCTAAATATTTTATGACATTGCTTTTCAGTTTCTTAAAAATCACTAATCTATGAAAAACTATACCTACTAGTCGTTGTTATGGTTCGATTATAACCTCAAAATCTGATTCTTTTTTTGGAATATATCTGTTCTGCAGCTAGTCCGCTATAAAAATAAGATCTTATAGGAGTTTACTAATGATCAACAACACAAAATATAATTTTCCGATGCTCTTGGTTCCAGGGCGAACAATGTATGGGCGCAGAGCAATCTCCTTTGTCAATTTGAAAATGTCAAAGTTCCACTTTACTTTTTAGGGTGTTTTAAGTTAGTGCGTAAGACTGGCAGCTCCTACCTCTCAATCCGTAACGAACTCATTTTATCGTTTCCCACACCAAAACAAGAGTATCTTACAAATAATTATTAATTACTAGCTGTACCCCGCGGTTTCAACAGCTGCTCGGTTCCTATTAGTGATAGTGTGATGTTATATAGCCTTACCCAATAAATAGACTATCCGCCACAAAAACATTTTTTAAATTAGAAAATTTTGAAATTATCATTTTAGAAATTAGAAATTAATTCCTGAGATTAGAGCGGTCATCCAAAAAAACTCTTCAGCTTTACAAATTTTTGTAAAGATAGTTTCTACGGTTCAGTAAAAACATTACTGTGTCGGACTTCATTATCATTAACATGTAGCGCCCACGGCTAGACATAGGCCTCTCTAATTGAATGTCATTTTACTCGATTACCCGCTAGTTTTAGCCAGGTATGTCGTCCTTGGTCCTGAAGTCTAAGCGGACGGTCTTTACCGCGGCCCTAGGACGTAATTTGAAAGAACAGAATGGGTTTTTGTCAGTAATGGTCACACAGTCCCTTCTGCTCTACCTACCTAGAGAAACAAAGTTCTTTTTTTTTCAACTTACAGCTGTTTTCAGCTTTTCTGAGTTTTACACCTCTCAAGTGATTTCTTTTTTTTGGCTAGTCACGAAAGTCCTATTTGGGTAGAAACCCATTGTTTTTATGTCCTATGTAGACTTCTTGCATACATGCTTTATTAGATAATATCTCATAAATCATTTTTATAAACAAAAAGAAAATTTATATGCACAACTAAAAAGAGTTTCATTAAAACACACCCTGTATCTGATCTTTGTAAAAGAATTCGAAAGCCATTTAGCACATGTGAAACGAAGCCCATTCCTTTATTTTTTAATTCATTCCTCTGTTAGGCATAGGTACAGAATTCCTGCTGAATTTAATTAAAATCTGTGTTTAATGAAAGGAACTATGAGGCAGTGATATAAGAGCGGTCGCTCTGCTGAATGGGTAAGCGGAAACGGCTGAAATTATAGCGGTTACGGGTTTTCAGGCGCCCAAAAACGATTCTACGGTTTTTTTTTAATTGAAGACTAGGCTGGTACAGTGGCTCAGTGATTGACTGTTACGCAGTGTGTCGCGTTTTCGATGGTTCACGGAAAAAAAAATTGTATGACATACAAGTATTTTTTTCTGGGTCTGGTGTGTTTGTGTATGTGAGCGTTATTTGTAAACGCACCTACGATACAGGAGAAACTCCTAGTGTGGGGGAAAGTTACAAAAAATTACTTTATGCGAGAAAATGTATTGTTTGCAAAGGGAAGTGGAATGTTTTTTTTTTAAATGATCTGGTGGCCTACCATTGAACTCTTAATGCGATCCAGTTTAGGCTGTGGGAAAGAGATGGCGCTAGATGACTTGTATAGCTCTGTCTCTTTCCCACAGCTTAAACTGGATGGGCTCTTTAGCGCATGCTTGGAGAGGGGCCAGTTCCCGCTTCGTTGGAAGACGGGGAAACTGGTCCTGATCCAGAAACCCGGGCGCCCTGCGGACTCTCCGTCCGCATTCCGGCCCATCGTGCTGCTCGACGAGGTGGGCAAGAGGCGGGAAGAGCTCCGGCGCGATCTCAGGGCAGTATGGAGGGGACGACTGTCGCGACCGAAGGCCGGGCACGCCGCAATTGCGGCGGTAAGACCCCTCTTTGAGGAGTGGCTGGAGAGACGTCACGGCGTCCTGACCTATCGGATGACGCAGGTCCTCACCGGAAACGGAAGTTTCGGGAGGTACCTGTGCCTGATAGGGAAGGAGGAAACGCCCGGGTGCCACCACTGCGAAGATCGCCCGGAGGACACAGTAGAGCATACGGTGCAAGACTGCCCAGCTTGGGCGGTGCACCGACGTGTCCTCACGGCGGCGATAGGCGGAGACCTCTCGCGCCCGGCATTGGTTGCGGCCATGCTGCGGGGCGAGACGGAGTGGGAAGCGGTCTGCTCCTTCTGCGAGGCAGTAATGCTCGTGAAGGAGGAGGCGGGCCGCGAGCGAGAGAGGACAGCGTCCTCCCTCCGCCCCAACCGCAGTGGTAGGCGCCCGCGGCGTCGGACGTCAGCAGATGATCTCCGGCCACCGTAGGCGCGGGCATGCGGGCAGCGAGTAAAGGGCAACTCGCTGCCCGACCAAGGACCATGCCCGGGTCGACGGCGCGTTGTGTCCCACGCTCGCCTCAAAGAGCGTCAGCATAATGACGGGGCCCCCCTCTCAGAGGGCCAAAGCCTGCCGGGGTCGCGGGATTATTTCCTTACCGTGACCCCGGAACGTAACAGGCTATTGAAGGACACCGTGGATTTTAGTCAGTAGAAGTCTGACAGTCCCTCCCGCCCTGCCCGGGGTTGGAGGACTCATTTGATGATTTTACCACGCTAAAAAAAAAAAAAAAAAAAAAAAAGCTTTAACTGGATCGCGTTAAGAGCTCGTGGTTAGGCTCCAGTTCATAATTTGGTTTATTACATTACAGAAGAATTAATCTTCGAACTTGGACTATCATTTGTATCAAAGTTACAAAACATAGTATTGTGTAGTCATCATAAACGAATCAATCCAACATTCTGACCCGAATACAATCAATATCATCTATCAACATCCCATCAAATCGATGTTATGTTGATATACGAGTACTGTATCATTCCCCCATTCACCCCTATTACGGACAACCCTGCAGCATCACTAGACTGGTCGGCACCACTCGGCTCCACTCGGAGCTACTCGATCACAACGCTAATTTAAACACCGATCCGTTACCTACCACCTACGCTACGTAGTTAACATTTTATCTCGTTAGTCAATGCTCTCCTTTTTTTTTCACAAAATTCCCCATCATTTTCCGAACCCAATTTATCACAAACTCACTCCACATACGTTTGTCGCTGTTGTGACCTAAATTTTTACTAATGGCCGCCAATAATAAAAACAATACATAACACGTTATGAAAATAGTTCACGAATGGAATGCGTATCATCCGCGGAGCCCAACGATGGCGAGCTAATATTCAAATAGATAAATCATCTGTCTAGTCCTGCCGGCTTTTTGCACGAGGAAGATTGATGGCGAAATTTTTGCAAAAATTCCTCTAGATGTTGATCGTCGGCTATTACGTAGAGAGGGCTTTTGTACGAATGATAATACGGTCCGAGGGAACGTCGAGCGATGTGATTGCAAAGCTGAGATATGTTCCAGTTGAAAACTGGCTTAGTCACGTCCGCAGAGCCGCAGGCTCGAGCTGTAAACAATAACATATATACACCCCAATTCTATATCGATAGGTGTATTGTATTGATCACTTCTTCATAATATCATGACTTGCTGCGTAATCGCGTCATTTTTATGGTAATCAAAACCCCCCATTCTCAGAACGTAAGAAATGTCAAACAAAATTGATCTGGATTTCTATTGAAGTTACATGATTAGGTTGTTCGAATGGCAAACGTTGCGTGACTGAAATCTGCCTTTTATCATTTTTATTGTCTAAAAATAAATATACATATTATTAATGTTTCTGCGAATAGATGTACGTTTGTAAAATAATCGGCGATACTCGTATAGGTCTTAGGATCGACACATTCATTTCACTGGCATAATAAACATTATGAATAGAATTAGCGAACGATTGATCATATAGACCACACATACATAACTCACTTTCATGTTATCTTCAAAAATGACCCTTATTAACTAAACATTCACTTTGTTTCAGGTGCGAAAATCCCGTGAAGTGGTGTAGGTGAGACGATCAGTAGTGTTAGTCAGTGCTTAGTTTCCGTCAGTCATATTTAAAGTGCCTAAGTTACATCTGTTAGTACAATAAAGAACAAATAGACGGTGTAGTGTAGTGAACTAAAACTTCTGTGTAGAATTTTCTTGTGAACTGTACTTGTATTGAAGGTGGAAAATAGTGTGTTTTTTTCTCCTCTTCAAAGCGCTTCTGTGTTCACCGATTATGTTATAAAGGTAAGTTATTTTTTGCTTAAACACTTTGCCTTCTCCATTTCCACAAGAATGGAGAACTTTGTGTTAATAATACTGACTCTACAGGTTTTGGTTGTGATTATACTCTTCTCATTTTGTCGTATTCGATCGGGATTCCAACTTTAAAATTCGGAAATTCGTTTCAACTTTTGCGTTGTTCTACGATTTTCGAATATTCTGGCTTTTTGCGGAGTTTTAGCAAACGTTGCTTACTGGCCTGCTGGAGGAACTCCGCCAGTTTTTATAGCCATTCAATGATTTTTGCGAAGCGCAGATTTTGATGAATGAGTGCCGAAGCTATTTATCATAACACCGTAGCTGAACATTATTTATGCGCTACAGGATTCTCATCTATGTAACTGTAACCCATAAATTAAAACAAAAACTAGGTCACAACTATGTTTACTACAAACATCGCTTATTGGCAACAATATTCATATTTACATACTTACGAAATATACACTGGCGGTTGCAAAACATTTTTTTTCGGAGTTGAGCTGTAGAATTATTTTTAGAATGTCATTATTTGTCTAACAGTACGAGGTTGTGAGTTCAAATCCGAGCAAGTATCAATGTGACTTTTTATATCATAATTATATTATGTATCTAGATAGATGGCTGCGACTTATCCATCGCAACTTTCAATAGATCAGATGTGTCACAGTCTAACAATATATTGATTTTCCTTTCGCCTTTTTTCCATTGAATTTGGTTCTTTCAAGTCAACAACTTATGTGCACAGTTTCTTAAATGTAGAAGTTCGGTTTTTAGCCCATGGGATTAGAGGATATAGGATTTCTCATGGTAGAATAGAATATAATCATTTATTTGCCTGAAATATGGTATTTTACAGATTTTATAAAACGTAAACAATAGCTCTTCATATTCCGTCAAGTCCATTCGGCATGCTTTTGTAACAATAACAAATTATTTGGATTTATTTGGTATGGATATTAAGACATTTATAAATATCATGTGCTCTAGAATTATTTAACAGCACTATAAACTAAAAAAAAAATAAGCACCAATTGAGAAAAAAAAAGAGATACAGAAACCCTTTACCATCATTCAGTAAAAATAATTCAATAAAATATCTTCAGAAAAACCAGTATTGTTTAATTTCCTCATTTGATTATATAGAATCGTATCAAATAGTTATCACTATTATAAAACATTGGCTATGGTCCAAGATGGCGACACTAGCCGTGGCCTTACTAAAGGTTGCTAGTATTAATCTAAAGATAGTGTAAGCCGTTTTAATTATCACTGTTTGTATCGTTCAATTTCCTTATCTTAGTAGGAAATGCTGGTTTGGCTCGCTCAGCCACCTGGAGTAAATTAATTAAGATTCTGTATAAACTCGCTATAGAATATCTTGTCTTTGATAGATCGGAAATCCATATACTTTCATCCATATTAACACCTTCGCCGCCATGTGTATCTTTTTGTCACACAGTTTCTGGAATACTATTTCACAGGCCACGTGTATCCAAATGTCACACGGATGAAAATCCAGGAAAAACAAGAGAAAAAAGTTGAAAAACAAAATATGATTATTGTGTAGTTTTAAACACGTCGGAACAGAAAACAAAAAAAAATGTTCCTGGCGCTTAGAGTGTTAAACGGATCGCGGGACTGTCAGGTAACCATGGCCCTGCAACATAAAGGGTTATTGAAGGAACACTGAATTTTAGTCAGTAATGGTATAATCATCAAAAGAGTCCTTCCGACTAGGGTGGAACGACTGTCAGGCTCGTACTGACTACAATTCACGGATTTTCTTCAATAGCCTTTTATGTTTCAGGGTCACGGTTACTTGTTTAACAGTCCCGCGACCCCGGTGAATTCGTGCTACGTAGGTATGTTATTATCACACTGCGCATACCTACTAAAAGAAATACGAATCAATCACGATCCCGTGCATTCATTGGTCATTATTTTGCCCGAATATCAGAGGTAATCGACTTCGGGCAAATGACCAAGTGCAATCACGATTACCTATACCTCGTAGTTATGAAATATTGTCAACCCTCATAAGTGTTTATTGCAGGTAGCGAGCATGTTAAGGCGCTATTAACTGCTTTAATCGGATTAAAGCGTTGTGTGCTGCGTCATACACCGTTGTGTGCTGTGTCGTACACCATTGTGTGCTGTGTCGTACACCGCTGTGTGAATGCTTTACTTATTGCTTAGTGCTTAATGTGCATGCTACCCGTTATAATACACTCGTGAATTAGAAACTTCACTTAGTAGTAAGGAAGTTTTACAGATAGGTAAATGCAGTTTTCGTGCTTTTCAGATTTTAGGTATATTTTTTCGTGAAAATTTTTCTGCATTGTATGTACTTCTTTTCATGAGAAATAATTTTCACAGTTGTACTGGAATTAACGAGAATACTTTTCATCCAAGATATCTATGTATTTTTTGGCAAACATATTTATGAATTGCACCAACTCCTACTTAATTTACCATTTTCCCATAATAGGGAACACCCAAATACTCCGAAATATTTTATTCCGAATTTCGATATTCCGATTTTCAAAACTCCGAATATCATAATACCTAAAAATTACAAAATCTATTATTAGGAATCTCGAAATTTATTTGACCGAAAGTCGTATGTCCGATTTCTTCGTTTTCCGATTTTCACATATTCGAAAAATGTAATGCTCGATGAGTACTCATTCCGAAAAACGAAATTCCGATTTTCAATATTCCGAATAAACAAATTTTTTCGGAATATTGAATATTGAAATTTCGTTTCTCATTCTACAAAGTCAGTGACAGAAACTAATTGGTGCAAAACCGGCTCCACGTAGTTTTGTCTACCGTACTCCCAGAGTGTTATTTAAGCCGGTGTAGGCACGGAGTGGCGAGGCGTATCCTCTTAACTTTCACTGTTATTTCAGGATTTTTATTGTTATTAGGAGGACTTAGGATTTGGATCCTCGCTCTTGGGAGCGAGCGAAGCGAGCTCCGGACTTGGGGCACCTCGACTCGGACAGGTTAGGTTCGAAGGGGATGGCGGGGTCTGAAAGACACCGCCATCCCCTTCGTGTTACGTTACTTTAAACCTTGCTCACAGAAATAGGAGCCCCGCGAAGCGGGGCTCCGTCGACATGCCTTGGTAGGTGGTAGTCAACAAATTGACCAAGGATGCAAGAGCAAGCGAAGCGAGCTCGGGACTGGGGACACCCCGACTCGGACAGGTTAGGTTCGAAGGGGATGGCGGGGTCTGAAAGACCCCGCCATCCCCTTCGTGTTAGGTTACTTTAAACCTTGCTCACAGAAATAGGAGCCCCGCGAAGCGGGGCTCCGTTGAACCACCTTAGTGGTGCTATAACTCAGGATGCAATAGCGAGCAAAATGTGTCTTGGGGCACCCCGACTCGGACTTTTCGACCTGACGGACCCGAATCGGAATTCTAATAATCGGAATTTTAATATTCGGTATTCGTGTTTTTGATGTTTCGGAAAATATATTTAGTCGGAATTTTTGATGTTCGGTCTATTGAAATTCGGTATTTTGAAAATAGTAATTATAAACGTTAGGAATTTTGAAATTTCGGAATTATTAAAATAGGAATAATGATTCATCGGAGTTGTTACATTAGGAATTTTGAACCATTCGGAATTATGACAATCGGTATTTTGAAATTCGTATTTATGAATTTCGGAATAAAGTTTTTCGTATTATCGTAGTGTACCCCCCATAATATTCAGACCCCGGCTAAATCCAAAGGCCACACTGGAACTGTCATGGATGATTCGTCAAAACCAATCTTGAAAAGAGATAGTTCGCCAGACATCTTCATGTGAGCTCTAATAAAGTACTTAAATATCTAGGTCGCGGGAGTAACGAATTACCGGAATGTAAAGGGCTATTGAAGGACACCTTATTTTAGTCAGTACAAGTCTAACAGTCCCTCCTGCCCTGCCCGGGGTGGGAGGAATCATTTGATGATTTTACCATGCTAAAACAAAAGTACTTAAATATCTAGGTACTTGAAGTCTTAAAATATCTGATTCTTTTTGTAAAAAATACCTTCACTATTGTGAAGATATTTTTTTACTTACACTAAGCACAGATTACTACAGATCGGTCTCTTCCAAAAAACAATCAAACAAATGTAAAATCTATGCACGAAAGAATAAAGCACATTTTAACTTGCAGCCGTACCGCCCACCTACTTTTATATTAGCCTAAACTTCCCGTGCACAAGCAAAATTGTACTGAATGTCTACGCGCGAGAGTTTATTTTGGTTTATCCGACGCCGCGGCATTACAATGTTGCTATCGGTGTGCTGCCGGTCAAGCTCACTTAGGGTTGCGACTTGCGAGTTTAGAAGGCACAGTTAGGTAGGTAGGTGTATTTTATGCATTTGTTATATTACACTATTAACATAAATGTTCTTCAGGGATTTTTTTTATCATCAGCCTATATCTTTTTGGTTTCGTTACTACATACTACACACATTACTACATACATTATCGATTGGTAGCACAGAATGTTAATACATAGTACCTACGGCACCTTACGTTAGGAATAATATATGTATAATTATAGTATCGTTTCTACCTATTCTTGTAATATTTTGAACATTTCATCTTACAAAAACAAAAAAGAATATTATTTAAAAATATTTGAAATGTTAGGCTTTATTGTTTAAAGCCTTTATTAAATGTATTGGTTTACAAATAAGTAGTTATTATACTGCAACAAACACTACCTAAAAATCAGTATTTATTTCGCTTTACGACACACAGATTCTACAACAACAAACAAATGAATTTTAATGAATAATGATGACTGATGACGCAACAAGAAATGTCAGTCACAGAATACAAAAAGAAAGACAAAGATTACAAACAAACGTTACTTTTTTATTAAAGAGAGGCGAAGGAATCCAAACATACAGCCACCACGCGAGTTTTTGAATAATTAACCCTTTAACCGGCAGCACTCTATAATTTATTTATTATTTATTTATCAAATTACAACGGCTGTGTGAACAGCCAATTACTGCAATTTAAGGTTAAGGACAATTATGCAAATTAGAATTACGAAATACACAGTATTAGAATATAGAAAGCATAAAAACTCATTAGAATATAAAAATGTAAAAACATAACAAGAAAAAACATGGGTACATTCAATTAATTGTAAGTAGGTACTTTTTTGGTTTATAGCAAAAATAAAAACGAATGTCGATTTTCAAGGGTGAAGTATCGATTCACTGAATTCAGTACTATAAATAGATTTAAAAAAACGATCTTTTTGGCTCCAAAAATCTATTTTTCGATTAATCGATCTGTGATTGCCATCTCTACGTCACAGGCCCTGCGTTGTGAGTAGAGATGTGCCGTTGCCGGCAATATTGCCCAAGGTGGGAATATAGGTGGAAATATTGCCGGCAATATTGCCGGGAGTGGAAATATTTGGGAATATTGCTTAATTTTAAGTCAAAGTGAGTGCGAAAACTATGTAACACACTTAAAATTAGCATTTACAGACCATGGTCTACATTACATACAAAAAAAAATTTTTTTTTTGTAAAATTGCCAAAATTGCCGGCAATTTTGGCAATATTCCCGGTATTTTACCGGCAATATTGCCCATTGTTGCCGCACACGACTGTGAATATAAGAAATTACACATACATTTTAAGATAAGAATTGACGATCAAATTGTATATTGAATAAAAAGGCATAAATTCGAATAATTTATTTTAATGTTGTAGTTTAATCTAGTCACCGAATGCTCAAAGCATAGAGGGAAATTCTAGAAACACATTTTTTACTACGTAACTTTGTTTGGACTTGTTAGGAGGTGAACATATCAAAACCATGAGCTCTGGGGGGGGGGGGGGGGTTGAAGGTACCATTTTTTGGTTTTTCGCTTACATCTCGGAAGACCATGCGTTCTGGCAGCATAGCGTGTGTGAACAAAATAAAAAACTAAATCAATTTTCCGTAAGTTTTACCCAGTAAGCATTTCAAGATCTTGTAAGTTTTCGAGTTTTCATAGTTTTCGAGGTATCCGCTTTTGAAAGTCTGTAATTTAGGGGAAAAAACATTTTTAGTTTCGCGCATTTGGAAAGTTGTATTTGATATCGCCATAGATCCAGAAAGCAGTAGCAGTTGATTCAGACCCTCCCTTCACCACCTGCGATGAACAGAGCTAGCATGCTGCATCTTGAGGTGCATATAAATATGGGACTCCAGATCTTTATCTGGAGGCCCACGGACATTGAGAGAGACCCCGGGTCTCTCTCAATGCCCACCAGCTATAAGTAGTTCTTAAATTCGGTGACCACCATCAAGCTTGATATGTCTTGCCTTACTCCACCGAGGGAGCAGTAAAAATTAGCTTAGAAACTCATTTTAAAATATACTAGGTACTTCTTCTTCTTCTTCAGACTAGGTAGGACTGTACTATGTAGGAGGAATGCGGAAAAACTATCTTTGGAAACTTTAGTTCTTTTTCCTTGTAAACAATTTTCGTATAGGTAGGTATTAATTTTTGGTCAAGTGTGAGTTGCCCACAAAAACACACGGAGGAGTAGGTACTACAGGGAGAGCCTGAAAAGACTGGTGCTGCTTTCTGGATTTATGGCAATATTAAATAAGACTTTCCGAATGCAAAAAGGTAAATATGTTTTTTTGAAAACTATACAAGATATCGAAATGGTTACTAAATAAAACTTATAGGAAATTTATTCAGCCTTTGTTTTATTCATACAAACAAACCATGCCGCTAGGAGGCATGGTTTCCGAGTTATAAGTGAAAAATCAAAAAATGGAACCTTTAAACCCCCTTCCCCCATAGCTCAAGGGCTAGTGGCGGGGACTTTTGATAATAATATTCACCTCCTAACTAGTTCAAACAAAGTAACGTAGTCCAAAATCGTGTTCCAAGAATTTCCCTCTATCACTGTTCGATGAGTGGGCTACTAGTTTTTCATGCAAAATCACATAGCAAAAACAACGAGTATAAGTACCTATACAATATGGAAGTATTAATCTCTGTCAAAACTACAAATAATCAACAAAAATAACATTATTTTAATGCATTTGTTTCGGTAATTTTTACATAATCAGTAAATCACCGTTTAGAGTAACAACTTAGTAGTTTTATAAGGCGGACTTAATGCCGCAACGTATTATCTACAGTAATATAAACTGCACCTGCAGTAATAATAAAATATACTGGTGTTATTTGACTGGCAACTTTGGCAATATTGCCAAAGTTGCCGGCAATTTTGGTATTTTACCGGCAGTGGCAATATTGGGAATATTGCCGGCAGTGGGAATATTGCCATCAGGCACATCTCTAGTTGTGAGTCCTTGTAAATGGTAAAAAAAGTCGCGCAACGAATTACGATCGCTGACCTTGAATGCATAGTGTGGCCATTTTTTGAGTTTGAACGTGAGTAAATAACAACGCAAAGATCTTTCTACTTTCTACCGAGCGATAAGGTAAGTGAGAGTGATGTCAGGTTTGATATTCGTCTATTTATCTCGGTCGTCTAGTAGGCTCACACCCCCCGAGTATCTCGACACATTTCCAAACTTGTAACCTACCTAACCATGATCAGTTCAGCGGAACGTATGTACTTGAATGACATAATAAATAAGCACATCACAACAGGTAGTTAATTAATAATTAACCCTAGATTCATAAACATTATGTGGGAATAACACTAATCATAAACATTCGATACTTTCACCTTTCGACGTCACGCGGTAGTTTATGAAACGCGAGGCCTTTATCACTGTTGTCGTTTAGGCAACCAAACGTTATACAGTATTTGCTTGTCTTCATATTTTATTATCTTTATTTACTTGTACGTGATTACACGTAAGAAAAATAATTACGATACGGAGGCGGCGCGCGGCAGCCACATGTAGCGACACCGCCCGCGGTGTGCGCGTGTGAGCGTGCCGTTTCATACCTACACCGCACAGTGTCCTCTCTGTTAGTACTCTGTGCACTAAGGAAGATACATTGCTATTAAGTCATTGTTAGATATAACCAACCTTGTTTCCGAACGCCCGCCGTTTATGTCATTAAAGTCCAAATATCGGGTTTATGTCCCCTGCAATACCGGCTGGGAGGTTGCCCGGGGACGGCCGAGTGGCTATCAGCTGTCGAAGTGGCACCTGCGACCTGCATCTGAACTAATCCTTATACTTTACTTCTAATACCACGCTGTTAAGGTAGTGTGTTTCGATTTCAGTCAAATAATTTACTTCTACATTCTTTTTCTTTGCGATTTTAATTTTACAGGACAAATGGTGTAGTACTGTATTACCCATTAATTTTTTCGTTGGTCCTTTGTTATGTGAAAGAGCTCCTCTTGCCATCAAACGTAACAGTTTGTAATTTAATGCCAAAATTGTATTAATTTCAGAAACAAAATTAAAAAAAAAATAGTTTTTCTTACAAACTAACAATTAATTTCCTTTTAGGCGTGTTATGCCTGTGTTAGGAGACTCCACTTTTTCTCGTTTTTTTCTTTTCAAATATTCTTGTGTTCTGTTCTTTTTTTTTAACAAACAATCACCCAGACCCGGAACAGCTACTTGTATGTCAAACAAATAATTGTCTCGTGCGGAAATAGAACCCGCGTTTAACAGCGCAGCAGTCATTCCCTTAACCACTGAACCAACCGTGTCGTCATATAACCCAGTCAATGCTACTTACTGATTTCAGAAAATGATGATCAATTAAAAAATGTGAAGGAAAAAAGGATGCTAATAATAATATGATTTAGTATTATTCATTAAAAAATTCCTCTAAATGGGGAATATTATAAAAAAAATCATTTATTAATATCTATATCATACTAATACCAATACTATTTAGCTACAAAATAATGTTTTCGCTTGTTTGAACATCAGTTTATTGCCATATTTTAGCATCAAGAGCATTCCCCTTAAATCACATCCATAATGGATTCGGATGGCCGAAGCGATATTACTGGGTATTACTACTGCGCCCACATGTTTTATGGCTCATTCCGGTTCGGTTATTTAACACACGGTAAACTAGCAAAGAAATCATACGCTATGAGTTTATCACGTTTGCACAGGTGCACTCTTAAGATATAGTTGTAAAAATTTTTGACTAAAAATCTTTTTACTATTCGAGTGTGAAGCTTTACTTAATTTGAAAAATAATATAATTAAAATTAATTTTATTGAATAAAAATTTGAGATTTAAGTAACAAATGCTTTTTTTTATTTTTATGATTACCGTCAGAAGAAAGTTGGTAATTATTATAAAATACACAAAAATAATATAGGTATTATTTAAAAAAATATTAAGTATTATTTTTTAAATTATTAAATTAAGAATTTTCATTTACATGAACATTCTTTAGGATTATTTTTTTTTATATAAAATCGTAATTCTATTAAGTCAGTTTATCGTAATCCATTTCTGGACAAAACTGATTTTCATTTTTTTTCAGACAAAACGCCAGAACTATGTCTAAAAAGTATAGGGAACACTAGAACTCAGCCGCATGCCAATAGGACTCATTTTTTTTCCTGCTCTGCTGAGAAATGATCTGCCAGGTTCACGCACTTAAAGACAATCTCCCACGCTGTTAAATTTGACAACCATTATTAGCCCTTCAAAAAACACTACTTGCACAGAACCCTTCGTCGATACGCACTTGTCCAGCGGATCTCTATTTCAACCGAACACATCTTTGACATATTAATAATACCCAGTACACTGCCCACTACTTCCACCCACATACCACTCGTTCTCAGTTCACTGGGTAATTCATATCCCAATTAATAATGGTCTAGCAGTCACACTCACCTGGAAAGCTTAATTAACTATGAAATGATACAAAGGAAACCGTATTCCTGTTTACACAATCACATACCTATGTCCTTTATATAGATTTGTTTGTACAACACTTCAGCCATTTTGGAAACATTTTAATTCTTGATCTGCTGGTTTGTCGCTAAAAATAACTTAAGTTACCAACTTCAGAATTTTCCAGAGGTAGATTGTACAGACGCCAGCAGGTCAGCCTACCCGAATTTTTCAAATTTTACCAATCGAACACTAACCTTCCACTATTGTGATGAGGTTGAAAATGTATGAAAGAACTTTGACAGATTTAGGTAGGTTGATATGCTGGCTTCTGTACAACAGAACTGTTAAGATATTGAGTATTAGGCCCTTCGTACATTCGGAAACTCAAGTTTCCGATACCTTACGACTTCAGTATCCAGGCGACTCTCGCAATAGAAATGCATATACGTTCGTACACACGCACGCGACGCGCGACGCCAATCGCGCGCTACCTATCTGCTGACATCGCGGCGACTTGAGTTTCCGCGACTTTCAAGATGGCGGAACAATTTATTTACCATTTTTTATTTTATTCACAGAATAAAGGGTTCCGTAGCATATTCTTGAATCATTTTTGGAAAGTAATTATTTTAAAACGATATAAATATATTTACAATACTCATAACAAATCTTAATTTGGTATGCAGTTTTATTAAAAAGTTGAGAGAGATGGTTTTTTTTCTATTTTATTGAATAAAATTTAAAAATTAATTTAAAGTATTGGATTTGGATTAATGTTAGGTTCGCAGGAAATTAACTGTGAAGGGCGGACTGTCACACGACACGACTGATCTTATAAAGATTCCGTTTTTTTTTGAACCAACGGAACCCTAAAAAATATACTTTGATCGTCACAGTCATGTGTCAGCCATTTTATAAATTCATATTCTTGACCACCCATCATGACCTTTTGACGCGGCGCTAGTGTCTATGTCGTTACATCAAATTGCATTATAAAAATTTAGTACCTCGAATTTTCCGCAGGTCATGAGTAGTGGCGAAACTCTAGTATCGGAAACTTGCGTCGCCTCGTGTACGAAGGTTCGTACACGAGGCGACGCCAGTTTCCGATACCTTACGATTTTGGTTTCCAGGCGACTATCGCAATACAAATCCATAGAGGCTCGTACACAGGTCGCGTCGCCGACATGCGTCGCCGACTCTAGTCGCTCGCTACTCATCTATCAAGATCGCCGATACCCAAGTCTTCGCGATTTTTAACCGACGAAAAATTTGTATCTATTATTTTAAAATTTATTATTAAAGTATCTGAGGTAGAAAAATATCCTTGTTTGTATCATTACAATTAATAATAATAATATTCCACAACTATCACACAACGCCATCTCGTCCCAAGCTAAGCAGAGCTTGTGTTATGGGTACTAAACAACTGATAAACATACTTATATATTTAAATGTTATGAAAAATATCTAGTTTTAATTCCGCGACAAAAAACCAGGCTTGTTGCAGGATGCAATCCCACCCTATGCAATCATGCATATGCACATGCAGCAAAGGACACACCCTCCCGCCCACATGCATATGCACAAGTGCAAGAAACAGAAAAACATGCCATGCAATCAAACCTATACTCGACACGTGTTTCGCCCCTCCACGGGGCATCCTCAGGAGATGTTGACTCGACAAGCGCTCGGCCTCGAATGAGCCAGTTTGACAGCTCTCGCCTCTTTATATAGCGTGGTGATGACGCATTAGTAACGGTCGATACAACCGTTATAAAGACGTTTGTATCGATCTACCTGTAATCATACTTAAAAGAGGTGATGTAATTAAGTTTGTTTGTTCATTCAACAGTGTATTATTATTATTATTATGTTTAGAGATTTCTAACTGCTCCAACACACACAACCGGAAGTTTTTATCACAAACATGGAGAATCTTATACGTGTTATTGTCGCTTAAGGAATGGCCGGTATCGATTAAATGTTTTGCGAAATGTGATTTGTCTGGATGGCCATTCCTATAAGCGGCAACATGCTCCCTATATCTAACCTCGAAATTACGGCCTGTCTGACCTACATAGACCCCGTTGCAATCGTTGCATATTAATTTATAAACACCGGATTTTTTTTATGGACATAGCAGCCTTCCGCAGCTATGTCCATCGTTTAATGTCAGTCCCACTGTCCACGGATAATTACGTCAAAGAACTTAAAATAATATATCAAATCGCGATTTCAAACGGGTATTCAAAACAAGTTATCGATAATATAATTCAGAAAAAACAGAATGACAGGGTTCGCTCACTACTTTATGCATGTACCCCCGAACGAATTGACAAGTATGTCGGTAGTCTGTCTTACATAGGCCCTATTTCCGATAAAATCGCGAATATTCTTAAAAAACACAATGTTTTCGTTACTTTTCGATCTGATCACAACTTACGTAATCTTTGTAACGGTAAAGATAAATTAGAAAATTCAAAAAAATCCGGTGTTTATAAATTAATATGCAACGATTGCAACGGGGTCTATGTAGGTCAGACAGGCCGTAATTTCGAGGTTAGATATAGGGAGCATGTTGCCGCTTATAGGAATGGCCATCCAGACAAATCACATTTCGCAAAACATTTAATCGATACCGGCCATTCCTTAAGCGACAATAACACGTATAAGATTCTCCATGTTTGTGATAAAAACTTCCGGTTGTGTGTGTTGGAGCAGTTAGAAATCTCTAAACATAATAATAATAATAATACACTGTTGAATGAACAAACAAACTTAATTACATCACCTCTTTTAAGTATGATTACAGGTAGATCGATACAAACGTCTTTATAACGGTTGTATCGACCGTTACTAATGCGTCATCACCACGCTATATAAAGAGGCGAGAGCTGTCAAACTGGCTCATTCGAGGCCGAGCGCTTGTCGAGTCAACATCTCCTGAGGATGCCCCGTGGAGGGGCGAAACACGTGTCGAGTATAGGTTTGATTGCATGGCATGTTTTTCTGTTTCTTGCACTTGTGCATATGCATGTGGGCGGGAGGGTGTGTCCTTTGCTGCATGTGCATATGCATGATTGCATAGGGTGGGATTGCATCCTGCAACAAGCCTGGTTTTTTGTCGCGGAATTAAAACTAGATATTTTTCATAACATTTAATGTCATGGATTTCCGCAAAGTAACGCCTGATTCCATAATTTATACTTATATATTTCTAAATACATAAATATAATAGATAAATTACACCCAGACACAGAACAAGTGAGTAGAGTAGAGCAGTGGTGGCCCACTGGTATCGGTCCCGACTTACGAGTTGTAGGTCGTGGGTTCGAACCCCGCCAGGCGCATTACTTTGTGTAGGTAATTTAATTCATCACCACTGCTCTCAAAACGGTGAAGGAAAACATCGTGAGGAAATCGGCATGTCCTAGAACCAAAAATTCGAAGACATGTGACATCCACCACTCCGCACTGGGCCCGCGTGGTGGATTATGGCCCACTCCCTCTCACAGAGAGGAGGCCTGTGTCCCAGCAGTGGGAACATTATAGGCTGATGATGATGATGATGACAGAACAAATGATCGTGTTCATCAAACAAACATTTGTCCTGGGTGGGAATCGAACCCACGTCCTCCGGCATAGCAGTCAGGGTCACTAACGACTAGACCAACAGGCTTGTCAAATTCAAAAGAATATTCTAATAGATAATTAGCATGGAATAAGCTTTATTTTTTAAGTGGTAAAATCATCATATTAAATGAGTCCTCCCACCCCGGGCAGGGCGGGAGGGACTGTCAGACTCGTACTAACTAAAATCCACGGTGTCCTTCAATAGAACCTAACAAAACGATAGCGCGATCTAACTCGACGACAGCGCCATCTATCGAGCATGGTGTCAAACTTTTTGCACTTTTATAAATTATTATGGTTTCGTTACAAACATTACTACTTTAACCCAGCTTCGTCATGTACTTGCACATACGACAAAAATAAAGTAATTAAGAAAACGAAAACATTAAAAAAAACCTATTCAAATCTGAAATTTGAAACCACGGTCATCATCATAGCAGTAAGGGCGTCAGCGTTCCGGTGCAAATAAAAGAAAGCTATAAAAAAAAAACCTAGAAAAAAATTGAATAAACCTCTAAAAAACAACTGAAACACGAAAAAAGAAAATTCTATGTTTACCTGGGGATTGAACCCATGGTCACCACCATGAAAGTCAAAGCTTGAACAAATCGAGCTACCTTGTAGCCGGTTGGCGCGGCGAAATTATGAACCATATTCTTTCTAGATTGATTTTTTCCTCTATACGCGCCAATTTTTAATTCCAAAAATTTGAAATAGGAATGCGCTCGTCATTTTTAAAATAGAAGCATTTTAATTTATGTTATGAGATGTACATTTTGTGTTTTGTACAATGTATTATTAAGGTTGAATATAGAATGGTGGCCGAATAGACGATTTGAGTCTTACGACTCGAGTCGCCGCTGTGTACGGATCGTGCGCTACTAGAGTCGCGCGACTTGGGTATTAGCCCAAGAGCCCGTGAACCCCAGACCTACGTTATTTTATAAAGGCTGATAGTTTGTCAGCGGATGCTCCCAACACTGGTAAGAACGATGACCATTTATGGAGTTTGGGTTATGGTGGCTTTGGCAGGTAAACGGTACTAAAAATGCGTGAAATATAAGTTTACTTACGTCATAGTATAAAAGCTGATTTTTATATATAATACTCGGGTAATAAGTAGATGATGTTTCCTCATCAGCCAGACACTTATCATGGTGGCAACCCCTTGCCAGACACCCTTAATGTTCACGAAATTATAAGTTTGACTTACGTTATAGTATAAAAGCTGATTTGTTTAAACAATACTTGGGTAATAATATGTAGATGATGTTTCCTCATTAGCCAGACACTTTTGATAGTTCCAACCCCTTGCCAGACAAACATTGTAAATAGCCCAGTCAACGGATGTTCAAAACAAGGTATAGAGGGAAAGTCTTGGAACACAATTTTTGACTACGCAACTTTGTTTCGACTAGTTAGGAGGAGAACATATTATCGAAAATCCCCATCCCTAGCCCTTGAGCTAAGGGGGAGGGAGGGGTTCATAGGTACCACTTTTGGTTTTTCGCTTATATCTCGGAAAGTCGGAAACCATGGGTCCTAGCGACATAATACATATGAACAAAATAAAAGCTGAATAAATTCTCTATAAGTTTAATCCAGTAAACATTTCCAGGTCTTGTTTAGTTTTCGAGATATCTGCTCTTGAAAGTTTGTAACATTGGTTAAAATCATGTTTACCTCTTTGCATGTGGAAAGTTGTGTTTGATGTCGCCAAAGATCCAGAAAACAGCATCAGTGTTTCAGACCCTTCAAGTTGCGCAGAATGTCATCTTAATTTATACATATTACATTACAACTTAAGTCGTATTTCGTTAGATTCGAGTCGTTTTATAAGATTTGACTCAATTCTGTTGCCCAGATATTATCCTTCTTATACAATGAAATTATCCTAACATGACACTAAACCAAATAGCATCATAAAAATTTAAATAATGTTTTTATTCTCTTTTTACACACATTTAGGAGTACTTTGGATCCAAGAGCGAGCGAAGCGAGCTCGGGACTTGGGGCACCCCGACTCGGACAGGTTAGGTTCGAAGGGGATGGCGGGGTCTACATACTAATTTTTATGGACACCTCGCACTTGATCAAAAATTAAATATGCTAAAATTGTTTACATTACAAAAAGCTAAAGGTTCCTAAGATCGTTTTTCTGTAGCTCTTATGGAAGCGGATTTCTCCTTATTGGTCAACTTAGAATCAAAACCCTGTACATGTACCTGCCTACCTAATATGTAATTGTAATATAGAATGAGTTTCTGAGCTATTTTTACTGCTCCCTCGGTGGAAGGAAGACAAAAAATATCAAGCTTGATGGTGGCTACCGCGAATTCAAGAATTTGTTATAACTTTGTGAGCACTGTAAGAGACCCTTTTAGCTGGAGGCTCATATCGCCTCAAGATGCAGGTTTCACTTGGCTTAGTTCATTGTAGGTGATAAAGGGAAGGTCTGAAAAGACTGCTCATGCTTTCTGGACCTTTAAATTGGCGATATGAAATACAAATTTCCAAATGCAAAAAGGTAAAAATGATTTTTCACAATATTACAGACTTTCAAGAGCTCGAAAACTAAACAAAACCTGGAAACATTTAATGAATAAAACTTATGGGGAATTTATTCAGCTTTTATTTTTTTCATATATATTATGCCGCTAGGACCCATGGTTTCCGACTTTCCGAGATATAAGCGAAAAACCAAAAAGTGGTACCTACGAACCCCTCCCTCCCCCTTAGCTCAAGGGCTAGGGATGGGGATTTTCGATATGTTCTCCTCCTAACTAGTCGAAACAAAGTTGCGTAGTCAAAAATTGTGTTCCAAGACTTTCCCTCTACTTGTATTGAACATCAGTTGACTGGGCTATTTACAATGTTTGTCTGGCAAGGGGTTGGAACTATCAAAAGTGTCTGGCTAATGAGGAAACATCATCTACATATTATTACCCAAGTATTTTTTAAACAAATCAGCTTTTATACTATAACGTAAGTAAACTTATAATTTCGTGAATATTAAGGGTGTCTGGCAAGGGGTTGCCACCATGATAAGTGTCTGGCTGATGAGGAAACATCATCTACTTATTACCCGAGTATTATATATAAAAATCAGCTTTTATACTATGACGTAAGTAAACTTATATTTTACGCATCTTTAGTACCGTTTACCTGCCAAAGCCACCATAACCCAAACTCCATAAATGGTCATCGTTCTTACCAGTGTTGTGAGCATCCGCTGACAAACTATCAGCCTTTATAAAATAACGTAGGTCTGGGGTTCACGGGCTCTTGCTCTATATTCGACTGGAGTATCGGATACCCGAGTCGCCTAATGTACGAAGGGCCTTAGGGTAGGATTAAATATAACTCGGATAATATTTAAACAGCTTCAAATGTCTATCTTTTTCGTTAAGCAACTCCTCGGAAATACTGCAGTAGCCGGTGTCATCTCGTCTCATAAATGATACGCTGTTGGACTACGTAGAAATGTCGAACTACCCAAGTAACTGGGTTTTTTGAGATTAGATTTGCTCCATCCTTGTCCAAGTCCATCCTTGTGAAATACATTCAACTGCGTCTGGCTATACAAGACTTACTAGAAGTCTACTCTGACATAGTTGGGAAAATGATTTGATTAATCTCTACTTATTATAAAACAAAGTCGCTTCCCGCTGTCTGTTTTATTATGTGGATGGTTTATGTACTCGAGTAATGGGCGACTCGCTGTCCAACCATGGGCCATGCCCGGGTCGACCGCGCGGCCCCCCTTTAGAGGGCCAAAGCCTGCCGGGGTCGCGGGTGTTACGTATTACCGTGACCCCGGAACGTAAAGGGCTATTGAAGGACACCGTGGATTTTAGTCAGTACGAGTCTGACAGTCTCTCCCGCTCTGCCCTGGATGGGAGGGCAAATTTGATGATTTTACCACAGTAAAAACAAAAAATGTACTCTTATAAGCGCCCATGAAAAGCCGGAGCAGGTCGCCAGTGAGTTAACCTATTAGTAAAAACAATCTTAAACTTTAAAATCCATTTCTAAGAAAACAAAACTATTGCCCATCCTAAACTCGATAAATTGTATTTACGTACCCTACTGATACTCACTCAGTGTAATGATTGCTAGTTAGTAGCTCAACTGAGTTGCAGTTTCCACTGAAACACTAAAAGCAAATAAAACAGCTGGCCAATTTATAGTCGCACGTAATTAGTCAGTGTTTCAGTAAATATTGTCTGTTTGCTTCAAGTGATATATGTTTCGTATTGGCTTCGTTTATTCACTACACAGCCGGTTGACATAACACCTGAATTCTCCGAGGGCTGGCAGAGATGTATGCGTGTCTTTTCAAAATCGAAATTTTTTTCCGTGGTAAAATCATCAAATGATTCCTCCTATCCAGGGTGGGACGCCCGGCTCTATCACATTTGTACTGACTAAGGCGTTGGCCACATAGAAAAGACGTAAGACGCAGACGGGGTGAAGACATTTTATGTCTTTTCGGCGTCTCTTTCATATAAAATGTATAGAAGCGTCGCGACGTAAAACACACAGAAGAGACGGCGCGGGCGCGACTCTCATACATTTTCGCACGTCCGCGACGCGTCCTCCTCTTACGACTTTCTATGTGGTCCGCGCCTAAAATCCACGGTTTCCTTCAATAGCCCTTTACGTTCCGGGGTCACGGTTACCTGATAAGACAGTGCCGCGACCCCGGCAAGCATCCTAAAATAGACCTAAGGCCAATTACGCGGTGCAAGAAATTGAATGTAAATTGCATGCAAGAATTAATACAATTCGGACTTTTGATGAACAATGAATTTAATAATTAAATAACAAATACTGACAATAGATAATTGATAATAACAAATACAGCAATACACAAGTGGAAATAGGATCCACGATTGTTTGTTCCGAGTCTGGGGGTGTCTTTGTGTACGTAAGTTTAGTTTGTAAATATACACCCTTAATACAAGTGTATGATGAAAAGGAGCAACGCTTAAAAATGGAAAAAAAAAGAAGATTGATTTTTGATAAAATAGAAAAAGAAATATTTTAAAATGAATGGAAGGATGCTAGTAAATAAATATTTCAAAAACGATCGTCTCCTGAATTCCAATCTCACCAACAATGATGACAAAATTTAAAAAAAAAAGTTCGCTTCCCGCCACTGCCTGAAAAAATTAACTGTCCATTTTAAAAGCGTATGTGAACTCCCTGACAACTAGATGAACACTGAGCGAACTTTTACTTCACCGTCCAATTTCATTACAAAAAGTTCGCCCACGACTTTAATCTACGCCATCTATATTATTTCACATCCCTTGTAATTTATGAGCCGTGTAGATTATAAAGATTATAAATTCCAATACCTAGTTCGCGTGCACCACCTTTATTTGTTAAGTAATAGCGTTTTGTGGAGCAAACGTTAAATTATAAGAAAACTAGCTGTTGCAGCGGCTTCGCCCGCTATAGGTCAAAAATGATCCCAACAGGAACATCATACCAGGATAAAACGAATCCTATGATACAAATCCGTTAAGTAGTTTTTGCGTGACAGAGTGACGAACGTTCTCAAAGCTAAGAGTGGAAAATTGTCCCACAAGAACGTCATACCGGAATGAAAAGTTTCCTAAGTGTTATTTGGACGGGACGACTATCGCGACCGAAGGCCGGGCGCGCCGCAATTGCGGCGGTCCACTCCTCAAAGACCCCTCTTTGAGGAGTGGCTGGAGAGACGTCACGGCGTCCTGACCTATCGGATGACGCAGGTCCTCACCGGACACGGAAGTTTCGGGAGGTTCCTGTGCCTGATGGGGAAGGAGGAAACGCCCGGGTGCTACCACTGCGAAGATCGCCCGGAGGACACAGTAGAGCATACGGTGCAAGACTGCCCCGCTTGGGCAGAGCACCGACGTATCCTCACGGCGGCGATAGGCGGAGACCTCTCGCGCCCGGCATTGGTCGCGGCCATGCGAGGCGAGACGGAGTGGGAAGCGGTCTCATCCTTCTGCGAGGCAGTAATGCTCGTGAAGGAGGAGGCGGGCCGCTTGAGAGTGAGGACAGCGTCCTCCCTCCGCCCCAACCGCAGTGGTAGGCGCCCACGGCGTCGGACGTCAGCAGATGATCTCCGGCCACCGTAGGCGCGGGCATGCGGGCAGCGAGTAAAGGGCAACTCGCTGCCCGACCATGGACCATGCCCGGGCCGACGGCGCGTCGTGTCCCACGCGCGCCTCAAAGAGCGTCAGCATAATGACGGGGCCCCCCTCTCAGAGGGCCAAAGCCTGCCGGGGTCGCGGGATTATTTCCTTACCGTGACCCCGGAACATAAAGGGCTATTGAAGGACACCGTGGATTTTAGTCAGTAGAAGTCTGCCAGTCCCTCCCGCCCTGCCCGTGGTGGGAGGACTCATTTGATGATTTTACGCTAAAAAAAAAAAAGTGTTAATTTGGATTGTAAACTATCTATGTATCAAATTTTAACCAAATCCGCACAGTAGTTTTTGCGTGAAAGAGTATTAACAAACATCCTCACATTCCTCACAAACTTTCACGTTTATAATTTTAGTCGGATTAATTCAAAGTAATAGCATTTTGTGGGGCAAACGTTAAATTATATGAAAATGTAATCAATCACTGGGTTCAGTACTAGTGTTGAACAACACGTAATGTCCTGATTGTAAGATAGAGCTCTAACACCGCTAGATTTGAATCTAAGGCGGGAAAGTAGCGGTAATTACTATTATGGCACTTGAAATACCTCGAGTTTGGTCTACTTGGGAGGCCTGAATGTATAAAACGGGCTCTGGAACGCAAAGGGCAACCAAAGTGATAAGGTAGATTTTTGGTCAGTAAGTCCAGTACCACTTAGAGCGGGTCGGGAGATTGTAAAAACCTCAAAAAAAGCAGAATAGTCAGCTTTAAAGTAAATACATAATGTATGTGTATTATGTATGATACGTTAGCTGCTGCATTTAATGCTGTAAGTAATAGGTATTTTTATTTTTTGTTACGGTAAAATATACCTATTATGAATTCTTCTTTTTAGATTCTTTATTTAAACATGTTATAGATTTCGAATATAAAACAAAAAAATCATATCTTTTTTCAAAAAATAAAAAAAAAATCTGTTTGTTCTTAGTGATCACAAACTTTATTTGATGTGTGTATGTTTGATAATATTTTCTTTATATTATATAAATATTATTTCTATTCCATTTCATAGCTATAGGAAAATATCGTCTTATCGTTATAATGGTAGTTCTGTAAAAGCAGGATGTAAGACGCTTTCCATCTTCCCACAATGGTCAGACCACTTTGCTTAGTACAAAGGCAAGCGGCCGATTGCATTGATATGTCTGATAAGAAGTACCCAACCACGTAAGTATAAATATGTAACAGACACAAGTATAGTAACAAAAAACATTAGAAATACCAATATTTGTTTTCTTATTTTCTTCCTTGATTCGGAAGAGAACAGGCGTATTGACAATCGTAAGAAAATCGTACAAGTAATAATTACTGCAGATTTACCAATTAATCGATATAAAAAAATATTATGTGAATGTAAAAACATACAAGAAAAGTCATATTATTTACACTAGAAACCTTGAATTATAAACCGTCGCACACTTCAGCGACAAATTGAGGATGTCATGCGATGCGCAGTCAGTTTTTGGCACCGCTAGATATTGAAGTGTTTCCTAAGGTCTAGCAGACTAGCGACTTATGGCGTTAACGATCTGCGACTGAGTCCAATACAGGTAACACTCCTCTGAAGCTTCTCGAACGACATATATTTTGTATATGATCTTGTAATAATAGGTATGAAAATAGGATTTAAAGTAGGTACTTTTATTGTAAACTACCATTATTTTTAAATAGGAGCTTACAGTAAAAGTACTTTACAAGCGTCTGCTTTTTGCCGTTATCAATATCAAGCAAAAAAAATCATGTTCGGAGCTCCCTTCAACATTTATTTTATTCGGTCTTTTATATTTGTTCTACATATAACAACGACGACTGAAATCTGAAATACACCACCTGTGAAAATTACGGGCGCGCCAAAGTTCACCTAAAATTTAAACTCCGATCATCGGAAACCCGAAAATTGTATTCCTAACATTTTTAATCCTAATGATCACAACTCCTAATTGCACTGTCACTAATATTCGTAATTCCGAATCATTCGACTTCATAATGTCGGTAGCAATAAACATCTAATAAACTATTATTTGTTTTCCTATATTTTCTCAACATAACCTTCTTTTACACTATTATTCAAAGTCATATCTTTTTTGTTTAGATTTATTTTTATTTTGTTGGCATATTAGCACGTATACCTACTTGAGGAAGTGCTTGCTTCGCACTCACTAATTATATGACTTGGTTTTTTTTTATTAGTTAAAGCGTCTTCTTTAATTTTATTTAAAGCGGTGTGTACCTGAAAAGATATCCATACGTTAGGTTAGGTTAGAACTGTGACCAGCTACTCGCGAGTCGAGCCAGCAAAGCGAGCGGTGCCGCGGCAGCGGCCGGCGAGCGCAACCTGGAAATTTGTCGCCAGTATTTTTTTCATAGTGACCCCAACACGACACTCTGACCAAAAACGACTGGGGGCACCCCGACTCGGACAGGTTAGGTTAGAAGAGGATGGCGGGGTCTGAAAGACCCCGCCATCCCCTTCGTGGTTATTTTTTTTTAAACCACCCAGAAGTAGGAGCACCGCGAAGCGGTGCTCCGTCGAATTATCTCGACATTTTACTTTATTTAGTTTGACTAAATTGTCGACATTTTACTGGATTTAGTTTGACTAAATCGAGTAAAATGAATAAATAAAAATATCACCGTAATAATGTTTAGGGATAAAAACGTTTTGATAAAAAAAAGTAGGAGTTTCAATATATTTACAATAACGATATTATTGATAACAATTTTCGGAAAAATGAGTGTTATGAACATCGCCGGTAGCACTACAAAAAGTATGAATAAAAACTTTAGGATGAAAAATTTTAGGAAGAGTGATCATTCGGATTACAAATCGTTAGGAAGAACAATTTCGGGTAAACAACTTTAGGTGAGCCAATATGGACCCGAAAATTACAGCTTGATGACAGACGGACAGACGCAGACAGACATACGGACAGCGGAGTGTTAGTAATAGGGGTCCCTTTTTACCCTTTGGGTACGAAACCCTTAAAAATATGTTTGACGCCCAGGGAAGTGGACGGACACGGATCAGCTAGTATTACGTACCTATTATAAAATTACATCCAAATCGAAACATGCCAGACATGACAAACTAATTGGTCGCCACTTATTGATAGTTTAGTGCGTTCAAAAAGTGATTCGATCGCGTACCGAACTCTAGACATGCGCGAGTTAAATACAGCATACGAGAGCAGAAAGTCGCTAAAACGTGACTCAAAATTCAATCGAACGGGGTAATTAACTATCAAATCGCGATTCAACGTCGTTGCTGTCGCAATATCGCATATACCGATGCCAGTAGCAAGTCTGCTTTGACCCAAATGACAGCAACAGACGCGTCTTATTAATTCAAGAGAAGATAAATATAGAAATGTATCACATGCCTAAAATATGCACTTTAGAATATTATTAGAAAGTCTACGTTTGTGTAAATAAATCAATCAACACTGCGTTTTGATCTTGCAATAATAAAAACACTGATCTATCTGCACTTCGAGTCAAAAGTTAAAATTAACGGTATTTGCATATAAATATGGGTTGTGTTTGTGATGTTCTATGTTTGCAAACGCACCCACGACACAGGAGTAATTCTTAGTGTGGGGGAAAACTTTTAAAAGCAAAATAAAGACGTGACAGTGGATAAAGCAGATTTATTTTATTTTAAATCGATATCCAATAAAATTCAAAATATTTGCTCAACTAGGTACTTCTAAACCTGCCTTCAAAATTTTCCCTGGATTTCCAAATCAAATCTAAAAGTAACGAAATCGGTCCAGCTGTTCTCGAGTTTTAGCGAGACTAACGAACAGGCAATTGGTTTTTATATAGATTTATCCATTGCGTCAAAACTTTTAATTAAACTAAACAGTCATCGAAGCTAATTGTGGTTTGTAGCTAGCTGCAATAGCCTGCAATATACGTAGACCACTGGCCATTAATTAAATTTATCACACCTTTGTTCGCTGCCGTTGCCACAACAACACAGTTTAACCTAAATTTTAAGCTCCGATTCGGTGTAGCTTCGGCTCCTAAAGCAACAAATCGAATATAGAACTGATTCTGCTAATTCGTTAATCCCTAGTTATTGTATCAGTTAAGATACCTAGTTGTGCTATCGGTTGTAGTGATTGTGATTAACGGAGATATATAAATGATATTCTGTATCCTTGTAAAGTTTATAAGATTTATTTCATGGGGATATTCCATTTTACGAATGATTTCGCAATGATATGATGTTGCTGTAGTAGCCTTTTTGACTCGCAGCATTCATCTCAAAAATACTCTTTTAATAGAAAAGCAATTTAACATTTAATTAAGAAAGGATTTATTTAAAAAAAAAAAACATAGGTAATGCGTCCTCTCGCCCCGACCTGAGCCAAGCAGAAGGGATTGTCGTACTGCCTTAAATCCACCGGTTACTTCTAAAGTTATTTACGTTCCAGGTTAAGGTTTGCCTTCCAGGGAGAACTTCCTCATTAATATAAACAATAATATTTTTTTCCAGAAAAGAAACCCATAGGAATGTAAAACGCCTCCATGAACGACAATAACAGAGAAAATAAAACGACGGCAATACTTCAAATGGCACTCTGTATCGATGGGCAAAAACCCGAAATATTCCCCGATGTGTATTCCATTGAACAATGAGCTGTGTTCGCTAACGCGTTGTTATACTTTACGCAACTCCGCAGAGGACTGTTGTAAAGTATCTGCGAGTTAAAACTCGTTTACACGGGGACGCATTCTCGCCCGTCGAGCGTAGAGTATTTTTGCGAGCTAGGCGATTGTAACCGAAGTTTGCCGGGGTCGCGGGACTGTATCATCAGGTAACCGTAATACTGGAACTTAAAGGGCTATTGAAGGAATTTTAATCAGTACAAGTCTGACTGTAATGGGTGGGAGTACTCATTTGGTGATATTACCACGATAAAAAAAAACTCAACCTGGATTTAAATGTTTTGGATTTCCGCTATGTGGCGCCTGATTCTATAACTTACCTCAAGTTTAAAGACTATCCTTTTCAGTTTAGTTATGAGTCTTTTCAAGCGATTTTCTGGAAAAAAACTTCAATATCTCTTTTCACAATAATTTCAAAATTTAAAATGCAAAGTTATTTTCGTCTTTTTACAGAGTCAAACATCGTGGTTACACTTTTGCGTTGAAAACCGCACTTACTGGGCGCTATCAATATCAAATTGCTGTAATAGACAATAGACATGCGGTTGACCATAAATGTAGGTAATGTTTACACAAGTCAAGCACAGTTTATGATATTGCAGCATTTGAAATTCTAATAAGTAGAACATAATGAGGTTTTACTACTCAATTATGGAACCTGCTATTTTAACAAAAATAAATACTAAACTTTAGATAACAACTGAAATCCCGACAATCACTATTCCCATTTATTCGAGGCGAGAAACTCTCTTCGTGTAAACGAGCCTTGAGTGTCAGAGTGTCGCAGTGTCGGCGCACACTTACTACAGCCCTCCTCAGGGTTGTTACCCCAATAAAACGGAGCACGTTACGCCATCTGACAAAAGGGCGAGTATTCAGAACATTTCCAACTTTATCTCGCGTTTAACTGTTTAATTTTAATGGGTGTGACCTTTTGTATGGCTTTTGAGCTGATAAAGGTTAATGACATTATTTGTTATGAAGTTAGTTAAGTTTAAGAAAGGGTTGTCTTGTGGAAGACGTAATGTACTGAGGTCTTATCGTGAGTATTCACGTTTTTATGACGAAAAGTAAATGGGGAATTTGACGTTAATACGACGCTGATGTTAGCGGTGCGTATTGTGTTGCATTTTCTCACTAAATCCGCGACCAATCAGGTGACCGTACGCGATCAACGCCGACGTCACCGTGAAAGAAATTTAAACTTAGCAGAAAGCTGAAAAAAAAGAAAATTAATGAAAGCGAAAGCCTTCAAAGCTCCGCGATGTAAGCCCTACGGCTTACATCGCGGAGCAAAAGATGAGTATCGAAGCCGTATGTCTGTTGAAACTATTCAAGTAATACCTAAAAAAATATGTCTGCGTTGCTAAAACCGAACCCATAATGCAAGGCTAATCTATGTTTCAAATCTTCTATTATATTTAACTCCAAAACATATGTAGTTAGGTAGAATACACAAGATATTTAACAAAAAATAATTCGGTGAGACGTCGATACACATAGACTACAGCACATGTTATATGCTTGTGAATATAAAGTATCATAAGATATAAAATGGAAGCACTGTGTGTATCTACCCGCGGCCGGAGACTTGCCAAATATCGTTTTATTTCATCTCATGATTGCGATCAAATATATTAAGTTCGTGCTTTTTCCTTGTTGGGATAAGCCTGTGATATAAGATACAGTGGTATACCAGAGACTGGCCTTCGCCGAAAGAATTATTACGAAAATAGGCATTTTGTATATTTTATTAGGCGAGGTTATGTGGAACTAAAGTGGAAACTAAGAAAGGACTGGTTCCGGTAAGTACAATTTGTGACTTGGCTTAGTTTCCAATTCAAAGATCTACTTTCCTACAATTTTGTTCATATGCCTGTTCGTTTTTAAATGTCAGTGAAAAATCGATTTTTTAAACTCTATATAAACAGAAAGTTAAAAAGTTTAATAGCAGTAAATAAACACGGGACCGTTACCACTAGAGCTCTAGAGCAGTGGAATCGGCCCTCAACTAACAAGTTGTTAGATCATGAGTTCTAACCCAGCTAGGCACATTATTTTGTATAATTTATTCACCGCTGCTCGCATCACATGGCATGCCTTTTTTTTAGCGTGGTAAAATCATAAAATGCGTCCTCCCACCCAGGGTAGGACAGGAGGGACTGTTAGACTTGTATGTACAGTCGACAAAGTTGAATCATGACCCATTTTGACAAAAAATCGTTTGAATCCGTCAAATTGACAAAGATCAAAGTCGTTACCATGGATATGTATGTTTACGCAAATGTGAACCTATTTGTATTTGAATGTCTGTTAGAAAATAAGCTTATGGTGGGTCATGATTCAACTTTGTCGATTGTACTAAAATCCACGATGTCCTTCAATAGCCCTTTATGTTCCGGGGTTACAGTGGCTCGTTAGTCCCGCGACCCCAGCAGGAAACGGCATGTCTAGAACCAAAAAGAAAAAATAAACATGAGATATGTCGCAACCTGCAGTGGGCCCTTGCCGCCTGGTGGATTAATGCCCACTCTTTCTTACAGAGCCCTGTCCCAGCAGTGGGAAACATTAGTAGCCTTACTACAAAACTTAAACATCTGTCTGTTGAACACTAGTCTAAAAAAAAGTGTGACTGCAAAACGGACCTTATTTTCAACCTCATAATCTGACATATTTTTTGACAAGTGTTCAACAGACGTTTAAAAGTTTTTGTGGTACCCACGGCAGGGGTTTTGATTGTGATTTCAATAGCTAAAACTAAATCAAGCTGCAGGTAATTAACTGAACCGAATTTATAGCCAAGCGCAGGTTTGATGACAATATGATTAAAATTCTCAAAGAAACTTATCTTTTTCTTCACGTTTCATACACTTTTACTACCATTATATTCATCTCGAAGTAGATTATCTCTTATCAAGTGAAGTCTCAAATATCTGAAAGCGTTACTCAGCAAAAGGTGACATAATTGCGTGAAGTGACAGAATGACGGCGAGATCCGCTGAAAGATTACCAATGAATTTAAAGTAAGCTCTACTACAGTATCTACTATAAATAATGCTTATCTCAGAAGATAATAATCTTCTACATATAGAGTAGGTACCTACTAGTTATTTTTAGAAAACGTTGTTCCATCACTAAGATATTCTCGCGGTATCCCAGTAGTTCCATTGTCTAGTTCCTATAAAGAACTACTGGGATTTTTTTCTCCCGGTAGTTCCATGGAACTAGAATACCTTTTCACCTAATCCCATTAGTTCCATTAAGTAGTTTAGATACTTACATACCCTTTTAAACTTAGGGTTACCTAATACTTTTGTTTCTAAGCTTTTCATTCGGAATACCAACTCGCACTTATGCCAGCCTAGTACTTTAGTTGGTTAGTAACATTCTTTAAGAAAAAAAACAGAGTACCAGTAGTTCCATGGAACTACTGGGATTGAAAAAAAACCAGTAGTTCCATTGTGAAAAAGTACTCTAGATCCATGGAACTACTGGGATACCGCGGAATTTCTCATGTATCGTGGGTTTACAAACCCCTTATTCCTTCTCTTTTAATTTTATGCATAAAAGTAGCCTATAAACGTACATACCCCAATGGTCACCTTAATCGGCTCAGCAATTTAGGGAAAAAAGCATAACCATCTAACTTTTGCATTTGTAATATTAGTTAAGATTATCCTTTATTCGCTTAGATGACTCTTCCTTGTGAGCTAAAACATTGTTATGCGCGTGGTTTCACCGTTCGCTTGATGGAACGTAAAAAAAATAAAACAAATTATTGCTCACGTGTATGGGCTACACAGTAGATACATCAGCGATACCACTTTACGCTCGTCCAGTCGCATTGCAAATCGCTGTCTAATGTAGCCTCGCTGTGAGTGGAGCGCGGGGCGGTAAACACTAAGATAAAAAAAATGTATAGAAATGTTTGTAACCCGCCACGAGGCGCCCCAGTGGAGGATTCGCGTGCTTACAAAAATCATCTCTCATCGCTTAGACCAAAGTTGTGAACGAGCCGTAAGCGTAAGGGACTTCACTCATGGCGCGATGCGATATCGAATTGCATCGATTGACGATATCGGTCAGATATCACACAATGGCCCTGCCGAATAAAATGTATGGACAATCGCTAGTGTTTGCTAATGGAGTCGCACGTATTGACGATATCGCTCACAGATCTGCTCGATATCGAATTGCATGTACGTACTAATGACAATGCACATGATTCTCTGTTCGAATTTCGATTTCGCAACTACTCGTCACTTATGGCTACATATTTTGTCTTTGGTTTGCAGTGCCTTTATGTCGTAGTAGTAAGGTGGATTTTTGAAGTTCACGGTCGAATTGCATCGCATCGCTCCATTGTAAATACGTTCGACTTAAATCGGCAATCGACCCGATTTCGCACGAATCGCGTCGCGTCGCATCGCGCCATGAATAACTCAGTGGAACGCAACATAATCACGTGACGTGTGAGCGCGATGAGTTCGATCGGGAAGGATCCCGGCTTTGTTTATAACACAATGGAATACGACACTACACTAATACAACGAGAGAAATATAAGGAAAACGAATGTTATTATTTATGGAATGTTTAGTGATGGAAGCAGGGCTAATCCTTTAGTCGGAAAAATAAAACAATGACACGGGCGGTCACATCATCTCAGCCATGAAAAAGAACGTTTGAGAGGATGAATGAATGGATGATTGTTACTCTATAAGGCTAAAACGGCTCAACATATTTTCATATTGTCACGTAGATAGTTGAAAACCTTTTTTTTTTTTTTTTTTTTGTTTGCGCTGGGAAAAAATGCATTACGCATACCCTCCCACCGGGGGGATGGGAGGGTTATGTGGGACTCCCCGGTCTAAAAAGACCGGTATACCCACTAAAACAACCCAGCGGCATTCCCGCTTCGTCCTAGTGGCGGAAGGCTGGGAAATCACTGGCACAGCCATCACTTCCAGCCCTCCGCCGACGAATGCTCCTCTGGCCGGGCCCTCACACGGGCCCGGGAATGCTTACGAAGGTGGTGACGGGTGCAATGCAGGCGAAGGCGCCCCCGCGCCTGTCGCCTGCCCGTCGCCACCGAGAGGTCGGCGCCTTCTCCGACCTCTCCGTCTGCGGAGCGGCGCCGCGAGAGGATCATCCTCCCGCGCGCGCTCCGCCTCCTCCTTCTGCGACATCACGTCCTCGCAGAAGGAGGCGACCGCTGTCCAGGACTCCTCGCTCTCCAGCATGGCTTCGACCACGGCTGGAAGCGAGAGGTCCTGCCCAATCACCGCGGTCAGACCGCGGCGCAGTTCGGACCACGACGGGCACACCTCGAGGGTGTGCTGTGCCGTGTCCTCCGCTGCGCCGCAGTCGTGGCACACCGGGGTTTCCTCCCTCCCGATCCGGTGCAGGTGCGTTCCGAAACAGCCATGTCCGGACAACACCTGCACCAGACGGAATGAGAGGAAACCATGGGACCGCTCGAGCCAGCTCTGAAGAACCGGACCGAGCGCGTCCAATGTCCGGCGGCCAAAGGCGGCGGCGGCGAGGTCCTCCGTCCAGTGGAGGACGATGGCTTCCTTCGCCTCCCGCCGCACGGCCTCACGCTCCTCAGCGGCGGGGCGCTCCCCGAGCGCCTTCCGGCGCGCCGTCCACTCATAGACTCTGGCGAGCACCCAAGCCTCCAACTCCCAAGGAGGGGTGCCCGCCAGAGCGCACGCCGCCGAGAAGCCTACCGAGCGGTAGGCCCTCGCCACCCGCTGTGCAATAGCCCTTTGGGGCCTGCGGATGGCGGTCGCGTTCTCCCTCCTGTGGAGGGAGTCCGCCCAGATGGGTGCCCCGTAAAGGGCCATGCTGCGAAGGATGCCGGCATACAGGCGCCGGCATTTCGCCTTCGGTCCCCCTATGTTGGGGAGGAGCCACGAGAGGGCGTCCGCAGCCTTGAGGAGGCGCGTCGACAGCCCGCTGAAATGCGGGCCGAAGCGCCACCTCTCGTCCAGCACCAGGCCCAGATACTTCATCTGGGGCTGGACTCCTATGCGGACGCCTTCCACTACAATGTGGGCATCGGGAGGTGGGCGGCGCTGCCGGGGCCCGCGAAAGAACACGGCCTCGGTTTTGTGCAGCGCCACCCTCAATCCCAGGCGGCGGATCCTCTCTGCAACCAAGGATCCGCCAGCCGAGGCCAGACAGGCCGCCTCCCCAAAGTTCCTCCCCCGGGCAGTGAGGAGAGTGTCATCCGCGTAGCAGATGACACTCGTGCCCTGGAGAAGGGCTCCCCGCAAGAGCCAGTTGAACCCGATGTTCCACAGGGGAGGGCCAAGCACCGACCCCTGCGGAACACCGGACTCTGCGCCGTATCGCCTCACTGTGGCCGTCTTGTCCACGAGGAGGACCTCTCGGTCCTCCAGGTAGCTCGACAGGAGGTCCCGCAGGTATTGGGGCACTCCGTGATATCGGAGCGCCTCCAATATCGTCGAGTGGGGAACGGAGTTGAAGGCGTTCGAGATGTCGAACGACACCGCCAGCACTCCGTCCCCCGCCTCCACTGCCTCCTTCACCTGGCCCTTGAGTAGGGCCAGCGCGTCGATCGTCGAACGCCCACGGCGAAAGCCAAACTGGGCGTCCGACAGGTCCGGCCCTACCCCCCGCAAGTGGCTGTCAAGCCGGGCGGCGACGATCCCCTCAAACATTTTGCCGACCTCATCGAGCAGGACGATGGGCCGGTATGCCGAGGGGGAGTCCGCCGGGCGTCCCTCCTTACGGAGGAGGCACAGCTGCCCCTCCTTCCACAGTTTCGGGAACCTCCCAGCCGCAAAGCACGCGCTGAAGAGGTCCCGAAACCTTTCCTCCATCTGGGAGGCTGCGATAGCCACCACCCGTGCGGGGACGCCGTCCGGTCCGGGGGCCGTCTTTTTCTGGCGGAGGTTGAGAACCCCCGCCCCGATCTCCGCCGCCGTCACCGGGGGTATCTCCTCACCCGGCGGGGCCGCCCCCTGTGGAGGATCCATCGTTGGTGGGGTGAAGTCGGTCCTGCGCGGAAACAGGGACCGGACCACCCCACCCAGCAACGATGGCTCGAGGGTCTCAGACAATGGGGGACCACAGGGGCGCAGTTGGCTCCGCGCCGCCCTGTATGGCCTGCCAAAAGGGTCCCTGTCGAGACCCTCCAGCATTTCGGCCCTCGCCGAGTCCTTGGCAGCCCCCATCGCGGACTTGAAGACCGCCGTCGCCTCCCGATAAGAGGCGTAGAGGCGATCCTCTTCGGCCAGGTCTCGGGCGCTGCGCCGTCGGCTCCGTGCAAAGGCCCGTCTGGCCGCCACGCAGGCGGCCCGGAGCCCCGCCAGCTCCTCCGTCCACCAATAGACGGTACGACGGGGAGGCGGACGGCGAGACCGGGGCATGCTGGAATTGCACACCTCGGTCAGGGACTCCCTCAGCCGAGCCGCCGCAACGTCGACGTCCCGGACCTCGCCAGGGGGCGACAGCCAGTCCTGGAGGAAGGCCGCCTCCTTGGCTGCCTCCCGGTCCAGGCGGGTGAGAGCCCAACGCGGGAAGGGGGATTGCCTAGAGCGGGCCACCGCTCCCCCCCGGGTAGAGATGTCGAACCGCACGTATCTGTGGTCCGACATCGTCTCCGCCATCTCCACCCGCCAGTTGACGACGCGGGCGGCCAGCGCCGGGGTGGCAAACGACACGTCCACCACCGACCCACCCTGCTGCCGCACACAAGTATGGACCGCCCCCCTGTTGAGGAGGGACACGCCGCATGAGGCCGCCCAGAACTCGACGGCGCGTCCTCCGACGTTGCAGCTGGTGGCCGGGTTGCCCCAGGCCGCCGACTTGGCGTTTAGGTCGCCCAACACGATGGCCTGGCGTGGCGCCGCCCTTCCTATGACCGCGGTGAGGATCTCGAGGAAATCCTCAAAGTCCGAGAGGGGGCGGTTTGGGGGGAAATACACCCCCACCACCACCATGTCTCCCCACGCGGCGGCCACGTATCCCGGTCCCCTCTCTAAGAGCGAGAGGGGAGGGGAGTCTGTGGAAGACCGCGTCATCATTGCCACGAGGCCGTCCCGGTCGCCCAACCAACGACCAGGGACTGAGTATGGCTCGGCGACCACCGCCAAGTCGACCAACCACTCGGCCATGGTCTGCATCAGCAGATCCTGGGCCGCCCTGCAGTGGTTGGCGTTCGCCTGGAGGATGCGATGTTCGACCCTATCCATCAGTCGGACATCGCACCCCCCTCCACAGCCGCCGCAGGAACGACGGCGCCAGCAGTACTAGCAGGCCCGGATGGTGCCTGCGGTTTGCCCCGCTTAGGGGGAGGATTGCAGTTCCTCCCCCTCATGACGTGGGCCGCCGGGCGGCCACTGGCGGCACAGACCGCACAGTGCGGCGTGGCGGCCTTGCAGGAGGCGGCTTTGTGCCCCTCCTTGCCGCAGCGGTAGCAGGCGTCCGTCCTGTCTACCGTGGACGGACACAGCGGCCGGGTGTGTCCGATGCCGAAGCACCGGAAACACCGCAGCGCCTGCTCTTCGAGTGCCCGTACTGCACCCGAACTGAACCCGACTGTAAGCCGTCCCTTCGCAAGGACGGCTTTGGCAGCGGCGATTGGGCACTCGAGGCGAATAGCGCCCATGCCACCGCGGCCGGGTCTAATGTCCCGGCCGCGGACCGCTGCGACGCCACATCCCCCAACCGCCGCGACCGCGGCCACCACCTCCTCCTTGGTGACGGAGTCATCTAGGTCCGTCACCTCAATGGCCGCCGACTTGACCGGCCGAGCCACCTTCGCGGAGTCCGCAATGACCTCTTGCAGCTTGGCTGCGAAGAGGTCTGCGTGGGCACTACCCTCCGCCCCCGGGAACTCGAAAATACGAGCCCCCGCCTGGGTACGCCGGCAAGAGACATTGCCGATACCCAGTTGGGCGGGATCGGCATTGGCACGAGCCCGCACCAAAAGGGACGCGTAGGTCTCCCCTCGCCCCGCAGCCTCCGTGGTGAGCGTCACCACAACAGCCGCGGTTTTTGGGGGAACCAGCGTCCCTTTTCCCCTTGGTTTTCCCTTCCCGGTCTTCTGTGACTGGCCGGGAGCGGTGTGAGCGGCAGTGGCCTGACCGGCAGGGGCGACCGTTGCCGACTTTTTGGCCTTACCCTTCCCCTTGCGGCCCACTACCGTCCACTCGTTGACAGCTGGTGTGGTCGCGGGGAGAAGAGCATCTTCCGCCTGGGAGGAGGACGGCCCCGGCTCGCTCTTCCGTTTGTCCGCCGCAAGTGGCGGCCGGAGGCGTTTCTCCGGCAGGAGCCGATCCTCAATTCCTGCTAAGCAGGCCCTCGTGAAGGCCCTCTCTTCCATCACAACCTTGCGGATTACATCCTCAAGGTTGGAGGTAGGGCCCTCTCTTGCAGCGCTAGTCCCAGCTTGTTGCGGCTGGCCCGTGGCTTCCGCCAGCTTCTTCTGAAGCTGGCCGACCTCCGACTGCAGGCGATCGACCTTCGCCTGCAGTTGCCGCGTCTCGTCACTGGCCTTTCGCCTGACCAGCTCCGCGATGACACCGCGAAGGCTCGCGGCCCGGCATTTGAGGGCCTTCTGGAAGGTCCCCTTCAGGTGGGAGGACTTTGTGGCGACCTCCACGATCTCACCCTCGTCCTCCTCCGCCATTTTCTCCAGCTCTGCTATGGAGAGGTCTGCGTATACGACGCGGGATGCGCCGTATCCAGATTTGGCACGTGCGGCGTGCGCCCGTTCCTCACTCGCCGCAACCTTTTCCTCCAGCTCTTGTTGGATCTGCTCCCTCCGAGCCAGATCCAACCGGCGTTGAGCGTCCGCGAGCCCAACGGCATGGGTGTCCGCTACGGCCGTCGGCTTCTTAGCCTTCGGCTTCGCCCTCCCCGATGCCGAGGAACCCCCGGACCCACCACTCAAATGAGTCCGCTTTCGCGAACGGCGAGAGTCGTCTGTGTCCGACATTTGGACTACAGAGTCGTCAGACGACTCATCCGCCTCCCCGAAGAAGCTAGCCGCAGACGGCGCGCGGCTAGCCTCTGACGCCACTGCGTCGGAGGGGCCCTTAGAAGGGCCTTTGGGTTGGCCCTGAGAAGGGCCTTTGCGTTGGCCCTGAGAAGGGCCTTTGGGTTGGCCCTGAGAAGGGCCTTTGGGTTGGCCCTGAGAAGGGCCTTTGGGTTGGCCCTGAGAAGGGCCGTGGGGTTGGCCCTGAGAAGGGCCTTTTTGTTTTAAAAACCGCCCGCAGGCGTCACGCTCAGGTTTCTCCGACATAATAAAATCAACGCAATTCGAGGCTCACAAGGCGAGGTGATAGCTTCGAGCACAGAGTACTTTGGCCGTACCCAGTCTGCCACTCCGTTACGGTGGTCAGAACTGGGCCGTTTCCACGGGACGCGACGTGGACGCAAACTCTGTGGGGGGTCCCCCAGATAGTTGAAAACCTAGATTAACACATAGAATATCATTTAACCCGATGTTATGTTTCTGTGGGATAGTTCTACCGCGACGGTGAAGCCGTACGTAAAAGCTAGTAGAATAATAAAGGAAAAAAAAATATCTCAAACATTAGTCTCTAAACTGCGTTTAAATAAGTGTATGCCCTTGCACACTCGACCCGTATGCATCATGTGTTCACCCGCAGAGAAAACATCGCTTTCAGCGCTTCAGACTCGGCCTTTAGATTAATTTCACATGCCAGCAGCCATTAAACTTTACAGGCCGACTTAGATTCCATTGGTAATTTTTCAGGAGATAAAACCTATCACCCTTTCTATCAACCTTTGAATTATCGAAAAACTTTTTACTATTTCATCATCATCTACCTAGCCTTTGCCCAAACACCAGGCCCTCTTTCGAACCGGATGGGTGATGTATAATATAATACCCCTTAGTAAGACTGGTGGTCAGCCTTTCGAGTTTCTGATGAACAGTAACAACTGTCAAAGATCTACAAATGACAGTCGTGACCAAGGGTTTTACGTGCTTTCCGAGGCACACAGGAAACTCGCATGATAGATGGTTATCCAACCACTGACCAACCTCGGCGAGCGCTTGTTAATCATAAAGATCGTTGTTTGCTATTTCATAAATAATGCAAAAATTATCTATTTCCCCTAAGAAAAATGTAAGTATCTTGTATAACTTTTTTGCAATCCCAAGTTGGTTCTATATTAAGTTGTTCAGAACCTTGATCTCAATAATGATTATTTTAATGTCAAACCAAAAATTTTAATTTTGGAGTATTATTTTAAAAGCCAATGACTTGTAACTCAACCTGATAACTAAACATGTGACCTACCCTGTATAATGCACTTACTCCAGGTGACAATTCACTTGAAGGTGGCACCTCTGTAATCGAGTTGAAAGCTTTGAGGATTGAGACGTGGGTAGACTAGGTACAGACAGCAATATAGCTCCCTGAACACAATGTAAGTTAAGTTGCTGACTTATGTAAGTTAAGTTTTTTTTTTAAGTGGGAAAATCATCAAATGAGTCTTCCTGCCCAGGGTGGGAAAGAAGGGACTGTCAGACTCGTACTGACTAAAATCCGCTGTGTTCTTTTTGTGGCCCTTTACGTATAATATACCATACATATGCCTATTGGCCTTGTTTTTTTCTGTCTCCTGCTTGCATGGAGGGAATTGGAAACATATTTTTCCTACTCTTCCACTATTCTTTTCAGATTAATTACGTTGCAGGATCCAAGACAGGTAAATTCATTCTCCGGGACACGTCGAGCTTCATTGTCTCGGCGCTTTTCTGGTGGTTGCCACTGTTGATTCTGGCTTTCAGGAGTTGCAGTGGTTTGGGAATAGTGTGGTGGGTTTTTTTGTAGCCTTTTACGTTCCAGGGTCACAGTTACCTGATAGACACACAGTCCCGCGACCTGACTTCTTAGCATGAGGTCTCAGGTTCGATGCTCTGATTGGGCAAAGTGTTATTGAGTTTTTGATCAGTTTGGAGGAGTTTGAATTGTGCTTGATGGGAATAGGCTCGCCACATATTTACATGATACTTTAACATAACTGGGGAAGACTGTGAGTGTACTTTCTCGCGACCTCTAGACAAATGAGGCAGTCTTTTAATATTCTCATAATTCGTACTCTTTATATTTTAATGTCTTCTAAATATAACTCAAAGGTCTGACTGACATAGTGATCTATCAACGCACAGCCCAAACCACTGGACGGATCGGGCTGAAATTTGTCATGCAGGTAGATGTTATGACGTAGGCATCCGCTAAGAAAGGATTTTGATCTATTCTACCCCCAAGGGGATAAAAAAGGGGTTGAAAGTTTGTTTGAAACTTTGTCAATTTTATAAAAACAAAATACATTGTTAAGTTCCGACATCCACGCGAACGAAGTCGCGGGCACAGCTAGTTAAATAATGCGCCATCGATATATAGTGGCCATTCCTTTCGGTGAGTACAAAGCGATTTGCCAATACTTTTATTGTGCGCAAAGCTAAGGAGTAGAATTCCTAGCCGGTATCTGTATTTCCCGACAGCTATAACCTTAGGGTCTTCATGTCAAGATCAGGTTACTTCTAGGCAAGCGAGCTTCTCATGTCGACCACATCTTCGCTAACCATCAGGCTAACATCAGATAATGGTCAAACGCGAACCTATCATTAAATAAAAAAAAATACAACAGAAATTGCAAACTATCAGACATTTCATATTACGAAAAATTACACTGGGGAAGCAATAAATTTAATCAGCAGCATGACATATCACGTTGGTTTAACTGTGATACTTACTTTAATGCAAATTAAATTAATATCACGAATATTATGCAAATGTTCACTATAAAGACATCTGCCGCAATGGCCCATATGATGTTATTTGTGACGTCACAATCCGAAGTTACGTGATAACGGCGACGTCAGAATAATATTTGCAATTCGAATGTTATGAAATATTTGATTACGTGATTGTGGCCGCAATGCTGCGTTGAGATAGTAAATATTGATGAAAAAGAAGTTATGACAAGCATATTTTCTTGTTCCAATTTAACATAACAACCGTTAAAAATAGCGGGTAAGTCCTGCGTGATTTTTGTTGATGGTATTTTAAGCTACTATTCAATAAATTAACGAGACACTCGGAAAGGTATTGACAGTTGTGTGGTAAAGTGGCAATATCTCGGCCACTTTGGGGTGGAAATATTGTCAAATGAAGAAATCATTCAATCAATCACCCGCTGGGTGGAGCGCAAGCGACTATTAGACTTGACTGATTAAAAAACCATCATGTTTTTCGCCTCCCTTTTTACACTTATACCTTTTAAGAAGCTGCGTGCAGTGGTTTAGCGCGGGTCGGCGAGCAGTAATGATATATTAAACGTTTCAAGCACTACACGAGACGCCGCTTATAGCTGAAAAGCACGCGCGTTTTTCTCGGCAGCAGCGAGCGCTAAGATCAAATGTATAGAAACATTTGAAATACGTCATTCGGCGCCGCCAGTGGCGAATTAATAATATTAATAATAATAACTACTAATCTCACAACTATCACACAACGCCATCTAGTCCCAAGCTAAGCAGAGCTTGTGTTATGGGTACTAGACAACTGATAAACATACTTATATATTTCTAAATACATACATATTATAGATAAATATTCATTCGGCGCCGCCAGTGGCGAATTAATAATAATAATAATAATTCGCATATTACAAAGTAAAACGTTTACTCGCGTCACCCGTCGTCGCTCCGCTTACCGCTTACACTAAAGCCGTGGACGGATTGTAAACGCACCTGAACTAGGCCGCTCGTTGCTGACGTTAAAACAATCTGTGATAATTTCCTGCAGGCTCGAAACACCTGGCTTTGACATGCCGGCACTGTGTGTGGTGACGTAACACCATTATGTATTTACTTTCGACGGAAAGCTCAGCGTTTGAAGCAGAGTGCGGTTTATAATATGTTGGATAAGTACAGACGCCAGCACATCAACTTACCACAATCTGCCAAAGTGAAATGGGAATTTTTTTCGGATTTCTGATCCACCAGCGCGAGCAATAATAGTCTAAGAGCTTCTTGAAATTTTGGAAAAGTGCTTTATGCACTCTGCAAACTTGCTCAATACTTCTTAAATTCTCTTAACACAGAAATCCTGGTATTGAACGAAGCCAGACGTATTTAAAGATGCCTTAGATACCTTTACAATATTTAAAGAGTGGAAACATTAATAAGCCAGATAATTTAGCTGAAATTTACACTTCAGCATTTCCAGCGTGCCTCAAGCTCTTCGCAAAAATTCACGGAGCTCTTCAGCTATACGAAACCAGACCAAATATGTCAAAGACCATGAATACTATCCAATGAGATGAGTCGCATTCCTCAAAAGTGTGTGATTTTTTAGCAAACGTAGCATTCCTATAAAGAAATAAATTTTCACATAAAAATACGTTTTGCGTTGAACCACGTATCTTTTGTCCCCATTCATTTGGATCGAAATAATACATTTTGAGAAATGTTAAACCTAAACCCATATCAAACAAACTACATTTCAATGATGGTCGCATTCTACGTCAAAAATCGAATTACAAGAACAAAAAAATTCACAACAAAAAAAGACAATAAATAAAGTGTTAATGAAAAACTTAAAAAAATATCTAAAAACGAAACTGAATTCAATTTGCTTTTTAAAATAAAGCTGTGTACAAATAACCGATTTTTTGATAGGATCACAGAACCTGCTGTTCTAAATTCCCGGTATTTTGCATAGGGGTGTTACGTTTACAAACACTTGCGCTCGACCAAAGCCCGTATGCTTCAAAGCGGTAGTTGTTTACAGTTTCTATAAATAAATAATTTTTTTTTGCTCACCCACTCGCTTTTACTATTTTTATCGGAATTCGGAGAACAATAGTTAATTGAAAACATTGTGAACGAGAATGCGAATTACTCATTTTGCATAACACCTGAATACTCGTATACTTATAGCAGAAGAGGCGTATGTGTAAATAATAAATAAAAATTATGAAGAACACTTCTTTTCTTCGTATTCCAGTAAAGCTTATTTTTCTTTATTTCCTTTTCTCAGATGCAATCTTTGTGGCGGCTATATTAATACTCACTAAAGATTTCAGAGACAATAAAGACAAAGGGATTTAACTTTCACAGTCAATAGGGTAGTTTACCGCATAAATTAATTGAAAATCTGTTTAATACGTCAGTAAAAGTATTGAAAAATGATGAACACTTTTTTTTAATTAATCAATATTGACAGAGGTTAAACGCTTCGAAATTCGGAAGTGGGTAGTTTCATGTAAGACGCTTTATGAGTAAAATAGCCTATTGTATAAATGCTTTTTGTCTTCACATCTTTAATCGAAACGTCAAACAAAATCACAGATTACCCTTATTTCATCAACATTTCACTTTAACGACGTATTTCACGCTCAAGCTCGAAGGAAATGGCTCACTCGCACTCCAAAACTGTACTTTAACCCCATTCCATCAAAGTCCTTAAGGCCGGTTGTTATATTTATGTAAATGTTCGCGTTACACCGACTTTGAGACATTTGACTTTCCTTTTCAGCCCTAAACCCGACTGTCCTACCCCAAAACGTAACGCAAACACAAAATATTAAGTAAACAGTACACGAATGTCGTACCTAATTAATATTACACCGTAAATCGTGTCGCATGTTATAAATCGCCTGCATTGTAAGTCGGTTGAGCGAACACATGCACCGAGCATTTATCCAGCTTCCGGTAGTTAATGGCGGCATTAAATCGCTGTTGATTTTGGCCAATGATTTGCGTGTCGAGAGGGCGGAGAGGGGGGAGTGAGTGACGCACGCCCGGGCGGGGGTGCGGCCGTTACGTCACGCGTGTCGTCACAAATCCATTGCTACGCGCTACGAAGTCTACGAGCTACGAAGGCTACGGAGCTACGGCGTAGCAATCAAATATTCCCATACGACTCTTTAGCCGATGTGAGAGCTATTTTTACTTTATCATGAGATTTTTTTAGATGAGGTTGCATTTTTTCAGATCATAAAATTTTCCGCCTTATATTTTGCACTGCTATGGAATAAACCTGAATCCAATCAAGTTATGAGGTCGTTTCACAACGGTAGTTCTACCGTGGAGAATGCAAGCAATATCAATTACTCAACAAAATATCTATAGGTTAATGTGAAAGTGGGCACCGCAATCGTAGTCTTTGCGGTTGTATCAGGCCGTATTACAATTTCAATACTATTTTAGTTAGTAAATGAAAAATCAGGTGAGTAATAGATTTTTTTTCATTGGTTATTTATGTAGCAGATATTCGAAACACGATCGACACGCCATCTATCAACCTGAAATTGCTGGAAAACGAGAAATATAAACTTTTTGCTGTTCGCAATTAGACTCATTTTCGTAATCAAAAAAAAAAGTGATTATGGGATGGCCAGTTCGTGTTCTTATTTCAAATTCTTTGTTCTCAAACGAGAACTTTTTCTTTTGATTGCCAGTTGTTAATTGTTTCATTCTGAAAAGATTTATTAAAGTAGAGTATGACCATTGGTATGACCTCAATGAAAAGGTGTCAGCAAGCGCGTTTGTCAATCAACTGAAACTGATGATTCATTGTTGCTTTTTTTTTTTGTTTTGTCTTGTTGAAATCATCAAATGATTCTTCCCACCTGGGGCGGGATGGGAGCTGTCAGACTTGTACTAACTAAAATCCACGGTGATCCTTCAATAGCCCTTTACGTTTCAGTGGGGTTTGGTCAATACGTGTCTCATCTCAAAGTTCCTTTTGTTCCATCCGGGACTAGAGGTTTCGTTTGTTGAAATTCCCAAACAATGTTTTGGAGACGAGAGAAAGAGGTTTTGACAGGCCTGGTGGTCTAGTGGATAGTGACCCTGACTGCTATGCCAGAGGTCGTGGGTTCGATTCCCACCCAGGACAAATGTTTGTGTGATGAGCACGATCATTTGTTCTGTCTGGGTGTAAATCTAAAATATTTAATTATGTATTTAGAAATATATAAGTTTGTTTATCAGTTTTCTAGTACCCATAACACAAGCTCTGCTTAGCTTGGTGTTGTGTGATAGGTGTGGAATGTTATTGTAATAATAATAATAATATTCCACAACCATCACACAACGCCATCTAGTCCCAAGCTAAGCAGAGCTTGTGTTATGGGTACTAGACAACTGATATACATACTTATATATTTCTAAATACATACATATTATAGATAAATAACACCCAGACACAGAACAAATGATCGTGCTCATCACACAAACATTTGTCCTGGGTGGGAATCGAACCCACGACCTCCGGTATAGCAGTCAGGGTCACTAACCACTAGACCAACAGGCCAGTCGATTATTGTGGAATATTAATGGCCCAATATATTTAGGACCGCCCTAAAAAATTTGGCCATTGTTTTGAACCCAACTATTAAAAACAATATAAACAGCAATTTGTAACAATACACAAAATAAAATCTGTTCATAGTACCAGGGACCTATAAACGTCGTAAAATTAATAAAGGGCATACGATCACGCACATCAAAATTGTATGACTCGCGTACAATAATGGGCATACCACACACGCTTCACCACAGTTCTAACTGCGTAGGCAATCGTGCAGGGAGCGCTGTGGGGTTTGCGCTAGATACAGTTTTACCAACCACACGCACGGTGTTCCGTGTACAAACTGACTTGCGCAAGCAAAAGCTAAGCAAAGCTTGTGCGTATGGTAGGCCCATTATATTAAAAAGAGGAAATATTTGTATTTTTGTGTGTGTGTTTGCAATGAATAAACTCAAAAACTACTGGACCGATTTAGAAAATTCTTTCACCAGTTAAAAGCTGCTTTGGTGCTTTGGTCCTGAGTGTCATAGGCAATAGGGGGGGGGGGGGTGAGCGAGCGAAGCCGCCTGGCAAAAGCTCGTGATAAAAAATCAATCAATGGGGTACAGACTACAGATTGAGGCCAAATGAGAAAAAATAAATTTTAAAAACCCACTTCCCTATACATTCCTAACAATTTGAGTAAATACCCCCATACAGTAAACAATGGTTTGGTTTAGTTCTAAATTTAACTCCGCTTTAATATTTAGGATGTTTGTACTTCAGATTTTATTCATGTTTTGAGTATATTTACATTTTGTTTGTATGTTTGTTTATGTAAACAAATGTACGATTGTTTGTACGCTCGATGTTTCATCTTTTATGACGCGAATAGATGTCTTCATTAAAAATTCTTGGGATGTAAATAAACGTAAACAGTGATGGAATTTGAACTGGGGTTCTAAATAGGACATTTTAGCAGATTCATAATACTAATTGCGATAAATTATTCATTATCTTCTCTATATCTTGAGTAATAAAACAGATTATTCGATTTTAAGAATTTTATCGCATTTTTGCGTATTGACCTTAACTCGATGAAAAACACTAATGTTTTTTTTATGGAAGAAGGGACACTAAATTGAACAACCCTGTGTAATGAAAAACAAACCAAAATTAAAGAAGCAGGTATCAAAAAAAATTACGAAGAGTTTATTATTTAGTCTTAGCCCCTTCGTACACAAGACGACGCCAGTCTCCGATACCTTACGACTTTGGCATCCATTGACGCGTACCTATAAAGAACGAACCTCTATGGATTTGTATTGCGATAGTCACTTGGATACCAAAGTCGTAAGGTATCGGAGACTGTCTTGCGTCGCCTTGTGTACGAAGGGCTCAGCACACGGGCCACAAAACGCCGCCACACGCCACTCGAGCGATTCCGCACCCCTCTCTCTCTTACCTCAGTAATGCATTGATTAAAAAAAAGTAGCAGCCAACGACCGCAAGTGTCGACCACCGACCACAAATGGCTGTCGCTTCAGCTACCTCTGTAGCCGCGTCTAGCTTCTCGTGGTGGCGTTTGTGGCTGTCGCGAGTGGCTCGTGTGCGGCGACACTTACATTCACATGCCTACATTAATTACAAGAATAAGAAAGAGATAGAGAGAGGAGAAGATCCTAATTACAGCAATAAGAATGAGACAAAAAATAATAATCTCTTGATTAAAAACAAAAAAACTTTTTTCGTTACTTAGGTATAAACCTCATAAATCTTTATAGTAAAACAATGCCAATATTTCCAATCAACTGATCACAATAAGAGTCCATCAGCGCCATTTTTAGCGAGACCTTTCTTACTTCTTTAACAGTAAATTGTTTACCCAATTAAAAGTTTGTACAACAACAAGACGAACAGACCTAGCGACGACGGTGTATTTTATATAGTCATCTTTCTGATAGCTAAAATTATCTTTTTGGTGTGCAATTTAAACTCGTCAATGGCCGCTGCTTTCTAATTACATTTTAAATTTTTTAGTATCCTCATTCACAATAATCATGAAAATTGCAATTAAAATTCGTGGAATCCTCGTCAGTGTCGGGCTATAATTTCGGCGTGCAATTTAAACTCGTCAATGGCCGCTGCCCGACCTCAGAGGCGTGTTGCGAAACCACTGATCTATCAGATACATGTACGTACATAATTATCTACCGTAGTAGTACGGATAGCAACAGTAGGTAGTTACCATTTGGGTGAAGAGGAGTTTTTATGTTGAACCAATCAAAATCATTATTCAAGTAGGCCAATTACAGACACTTTTGAATTGTCATAGACAAATAAAATGTAATTGAACACTAAAAAGTTATTGTGCTTCAGTCCCAGTCACATGACACAAAAACTGTGAAATTACCGTAGATGCCCATTCCAAGAAGTAGATCTCTATGGAGAAGAACGGGCAAGAAACTCACAATTTTATAAGGGGTCACGGGACTGTCTTAAAATGACACTGCGGCCCTGGAACGCACAGAGCAATCGAAGGAAAAGGTGGAAAGGAAAAAGAAAAGGTGGTTTAAAAGCTGGACAATACCTTAGAACGGGAGGACTCATTTTATAATTTTTTTACGACCATAAAAAGAAATTTTTAGGGTTTTAAAAATGGTTTTGACCAATTAATTAATATAATATTATGATCCTTATCAAAATTCTAAAGCAATGCTCTCGAGACACAACAGATTCCAGTTTAAGATATAAAAGTCCTACTTCATAATTTTATGGCTTCAAAAATACTCTACTCTTGAAAACGTAAAACGTTATCCAATACAGAAGGGGATTTTGCTTTGTGAATACATTACATTACTCCATCGTACTGCCTAATGTATTGGTTTAATTATAATCTTGTCAAAAACAATTAAGTTTTAAAAGCAGACCAACTAATGGCAATAACGGTCCCCCGAGAGTCATTTAAGCGTAAATTCTTAATCCATACTAATAACATAAATTCAAAATATGTCAACCTGTCTGTCTGTTTGTTACCTTATCACCAGAGGTCGGAATTAGGCAGAGTTATTTTAGTACTTGCATTGAAATGTTGATATTAATGTGGATCTTCCCGGTATTTCTAATAGACAACCTCGTGTGAAAAAAATTAAAACAAATAAATAATAAAAATAAAAACATCAGGGATAGATTAGGCAAATAAATTGTGTAAAGTAAATACCTTTTCTATTTAATAGATCATAAAATTTTTCTGCTCTTTAAAAGTTTTTCCGGGATTTGGGGCATATTCACTTTATTCTTTCGCTGTATTTAATTAGTAAGTAGGTACATGAATAACTCTACTTCCGACCTATGCTTATCAACTGTTAACATCTGTACTGATTTCGAAGTGTAGGGTACACAAATGCTCAAGGGAGTCTCCAATCAGGATACCACTGCACTGGAATACAATGGACAACCAAAAGAACAGGGTGAATATTAGTTTAGAGGTCCCTTTCAGTTCGATTTAGGACGGGAGGAATCATTTGGTGATTTTAACACAAGGTACACAGATACCGGGGCCCCATAAGAGCGGGGCCCCCTAAGATCAGGGCCCCCTAAGAGGGCCAAAGCCTGCCGGGGTCGCGGGACTGTCTCACCCGGTAACCGTGACCCTGGTACATAAAGGGCTATTAAAGGAACACCGTGGATTTTAGTCAGTACAAGTCTGACAGTCCCTCCTGCCCCTCCCTGGGCGGGAGGACTCATTTGATGATTTTGCTACGCTAAAAAAAAAGATACACAGATACCCCATTATTTGTTAGTTTAGTTAGATAGAGCAGATTTTACTCGAAAGTACGTTCCGTATAACAAAATTCAAGACCCACCCAAGCGAAACCGCGGCTTAAAAGTAGTTAATTACAAAGTTGTCAATTCACTAGTGTTGTACACTACACCACACACGATAAAACGGTACGTTATAAATTCGAAACTGATTTAGCTGAATATAACAGCGTAACCCATTACGTTTAACGTTGCTAATTAATGTAAATAACCCAAAGTAATAACATACGTTTATTAATTAAGCAGGGAATTCCACGTTGTAGTGGAAGCTAATTGAATGAACCCCCGTATTAGAGGGAGACACGCGAAATAGCGATTTTCAGTTTTCTAAAAACTGATTACTTTATTTTCTAGAAAATATTCTAGGGAACGCCCGGTGATTTTCGATGTTAAACCCTCTTGAAGTAAAGGTACTTATTCAATAATTATTTGTTTATTAAAAAGTTATTATTTGTTATTTATTTCATTATATTTAAAAACAATATAAACTCATACCTTCTTCCCATGGGGGAGCAAAACTACAGAGCGCCACCAGCTACGATTCTTACACACAATAGGGTAGTTTCCAGGGTCAAAATAATCACATTCTATTTAGTCCGTATTTTAGATTATAAAAAAATATTGGACACGTATTTTTTCTTTTTTCGATTAAACAAAAAAGAACAAAGATATTAAGTTATTTAAGTTACCTGTGACGTCACTCTGCGCGAAAAATTCCACGCATCGTGACGTCACACGTAACTTTAATAGGCTATATCTTTGTCATTTTTGGTCTAATTTACAAATAAAAAAATACGTGTCCCTTATTTTTGAATAATCTAAAAGACGGACTAATTACATTTTTTTAGGCAAATAGCCTATTTTGGTGACGGTGCGCGGCGACGCGGCGCCGGCGGCGCGGCGGCGGCGGCGGCGCGGCGTGGCGAAAGCGTCGTGTACTTACGGCTAAGGGCTCATGTACATGAGCCCTAAGGTCAGTGTAGGGTAAGTCTTCCTGGGGCGTCCCCACCCGGCGTTTCTACTCGCCTCTGCCTTACTACTCGTATTTACTTAAAAAAATGTACACCGGTATCAGAAATAGGATCCCGGAATCAGTGATCGGGGCTCTTACATGAGAGAGGAACATCCTATAAATACGCGCCAGTCTCCCTTTAAAAGCGAACGGGCGCAGCCTATTTTCAAAGCACTGTACTTTGAAAATGGGCTATTTTACTCAAAAAATGTAGATAGATCAGTAAATAATATTTGACCCGTATTTTTGCTCTTGTTACGTTAACCAAAATTTACTAAGATACAAATTAATGCTTCTAAAAATTACAAAACGTTACTCGGGTGGTATGATTTTACGGAGGTTATGACGTCACAAGCCCCCACTTCCGAATTTCGAAACGATCAATATTCGCGGCAATATTCGTTGATTTAAAAAAAAAGTATATTGTGTTCATTTTTTTTCTAAACTATAAGGCCACGTTCACACGGCGACCATTCGATTCGATTTTTTCACGTATACGGTTTTACCGTATACGATGCAATCGTTCACACGGCAACCATTCGATTCGATTTTTTCATGTATAATAATGGGCGAGTCGTGTGAACGAGACAACATGAACATAAGCGCCACTGCGTGTCGTATTCGATAAAATCGTTTCGAGACGCGGCGTTCCGGTGACAACTTCGCACGGTATACGGTAAAATATATTTCTCGAACACGGGATTTTCCCGTATGAACGCCGTGTAAACAATGTTTAAGTTTTCATATATATTCTGTTGTCACTACTCTATTCGATAAAATCTTGATACGGTATACGGGAATATAATCGCCGTTTGAACGTGGCCTTAGGCGGCCTCTAAACGGTCAATTATATTGCGCAATATTACAAAGGTGTGCAGTATTATTGACGGTTTAAACATCGAAAATTGCGCTATGATTGACCGAAAGTTTGAGCGAGTTTAATTTTTATTGCACCATATTTTTTCATTGCATCGTGTAGGGTCAGTATTGCGCAGTATCGGGATCAATACTATTCTCCGATAGAACACGAAAACATTGTGCAGTTCGTATTATTGTGCAATATATAATTCTAATATAATTCTTTTTGGTGTGGACATGCTCAGCAAAATTCTTATTGTATTTTGAATTTTATTTTTTATTATGTCTGTGTGTGTCCATTATCGAATAAATGTTTTCTATTCTATTCTATTCTATTCTATTAATTATTAATTGCTCGTTTGGATTCAGAGCACCTCTCACTGACGGACTAAACAGATTTTCAATTTATTAATACAGCAAATTTCCATATTATTTAGAATCCCTCACATTAGCGTGATTACTGCATCAGCATAGACATTAGACAATGCGGTTCATGGATAACTCGGGAAACAACCATTTTTTCCCCCGATTTAACCTCACTCTATTACGTTGCGCTCGAGGCCAAAAATCAAAGCCGAAACAATGGAGACTTTCATATTGCTCTGGTGCCAAAACAATCAACATTCAGTTCCACAAAAAAGAATGCGAGGATGCGAGCCACTAAATCCTGTACAAAAATGGATGAATTTGAATACATCGTTGCAATTCATGAACGTTAGCGCGTGCTCTGTCAAAAAATCTAACAATTTTAAAAACATCTCATATTTAGGCCTCTTTCTGGATAAAACCACACTGCTGAATCAAAACAGACACAGTTAATAAGTATTATGAATTCATATCGCAATTAATAATTTTATTCTTATAACATTTTATGCCGAAGAAATGTGCGCAAAGCCTTACAAAGCTTAGAACATCGGAAAAGAATATGGCAAAGAGAAAACTGAAATACTATGGAGCCTGGTACTTTATTCAAATTAAACGCAACCACAGATAATACTGTACTAATCGGAAGAGAATAAAATATAGTTTATCTTAATTATATCCTAGTCACGTAAATATCCTGCAAAATAAAGATTTTCATTGTTAAAGTTAAGTTCACATTGCAACACATGTAGATTTTGGCAACACCATTGCATGTTTTACGTTCCTATGCTTACCGAATCACTAATATTAATTATGAGGATGGTCGTACTAAAACGCAGTTTGTAGTAAGTAATCAAAGTCATAAGAATGGTTACCCTCACGCTTTGGTTCCGCAAAGAAAATTAATGAGGAGAAGTAAATAAAAATTAAAAACAAGATGCGCCGTTTGAGCAGATATACTTGAGAATGCATTCAGCGTACCTAATTCGGAACGCGCTGCGCTGAATGACATTTCAAAAAAGCTAGATGTCATTGTCACGATAGATAAGTCCGTTATCACACGGCGATTATTTTCCCGTATACCGTATTCGAGATTTTATCGAATAGAGTAGTGACAACAGAATATAATATGAAAACTTAAAAAATGTTTACACGGCGTTCGTACGGGAAAATCCCGTGTTCGAGAAATATATTTATTTCACTGTATACCGTGCGAAGTTGTCACCGGAACGCCGCGTCTCGAAACGATTTTATCGAATACGACACGCAGTGGCGCTTAAGTTCATGTTGTCTCGTTCACACGACTCGCCCATTATATACATGAAAAAATCGAGTCGAATGGTTGCCGTGTGAACGATTGCATCGTATATGGTAAAACCGTATACGTGAAAAAATCGAATCGAATGGTCGCCGTGTCAACGTGGCCTTAGACAGTCCTGTGACTGCTTGCGTTCTGTTCGATGTGTTGTTTGGTGTATATTTGATCTCATTTTAATTTTTCACGACTCTGGCTTGCTTCTTTGTATTCGATTGATTCTGTGAACGATAATTACCGGCTCGCTACACAGGACTACGATTAACCTCTTGACTTGGCTTTCGAAGACTGGGAAAATCGTGTTTTTGTTTTCTGGACGTAGGTACCTAACCAACATGTTTCATTTTCTTGAATGGTCATGTTGTTATCTACTATGGTTTGGTATTTGGGATGGGCACGGTCATCATCTGCCTAGCCTTTTCCCAACTACATTGGGGTCGGCTTCCAGTCGAACCGGATGCAGGTGGATATCAGTATTTTACATGGAGCGACTGCTATCGGACCTCCACAACCCAGAAACTGGGCAATACGATACCCCATGGTAAGACGTTGTCAGACTTTTAGAGCTTCTGACTAACAGTTACGACTATCAAAGACAACGACGATATAATACTAGACTCCTAATAACAGGCGACCGATGTCTGCCAACACATTAGGCAAAAAAGTCTTATATTCGTCGAATTTCGACCAATCCTGTGAGCCGTAAACATACGTTGAGACAGAACAGACCTTGAGTTAGCCAATCACAACGCAGTACCCCGTCCCCCTCGCTTACGTAGTACCTCAGCGAGTTCGCAGAATAATTTTGGTTCCTTAGATCGTGCATGCGTAGTCTAGTATTATATCGTCGTTGATCAAAGATCTACAAATGACAGCAAATGACAGCCGGGACCGGCTTTATGTGCTTTCCGAGGGACGGAGGAAACTCACTATGTCAGATGGTCACCCATCCACAGACCAACCTCGTCAAGCGCGGCTTAACCCGGAAGATCGGCCTGTGCGGCTGTTATTATTTAGCCACGAGCTCCTCGGGTGGGATGGGCACGTTATCAAGACAATATTTCCCCACCTGCACCTTTTTTTAGATGGGATATTAGTAAGAAAGGATTTTGATTAATAAATTCACATAAAAAAATGCTTGAGTATTGTTTTTTTATTTTATTTCCGTATCTCTTACCTATTAGCAGTCCCAAGAAAATACAACTGTCAAAGCGACACAGCGGATTAACAATCAAATCAAAAGGGTGACTAGTCACCCAGTGCAATCAACAGGCGCAGCTCGCTAACTTCGTGTCCGTGGCCTTAGAGATTTTTGTTTACAGGATAATTTGGCCTTTGCACTGGCAATAAAATAGAGAGCATCATCTATATTGTAGAGTTAAGACCGCTCAAAAGACACTGGGGCTTAAGTCCACAGACTTTTTTTGCAGTAGAGCGCCACTGGGATCTAAAGTCCCCACGGGCGTTTGACCTTTCCGCACTCCAATTTAATTGTTATTGCTTCCGAATGGATTATTACTTTACCAGGTTTATAATAATCTGTTACTAGATGCCAGTATCTAAACGTGAGTTGAGTAGCACAAGTACGTATTTGTAATAATAAGTTATAATTGGACTAAAACTCTGCACAGCGCCATCTATTGACTTGATTAAAACTTCTCTACATCTACACAAAGTACTAAATCTTCGTATATATTATTTACTCGAAAATGCAGGCAATTTCCAGCTCGAAACATGAGATTAGGCAGTCTATTGTGCAGTATTATCTGTTATGATTTTCTTTGCAGTGGTTAAATTTTCTCAGAATAAAGTACCAAAAAAAATCATGTCCTTTGATTACCCATGTAACAGAACTTTACAATTTTTATTTATTCACTAACACAGTCAACCTTATTTAATATTACCGGGGCAACAGCTTTTAAAAACTGTCATACGAAAAATGATACACGGGTTCTGTGGTTAGTTAATCCCCGGTTCATATACCTCCAGCCCGACACATGCGAACCATCGGTAATTAATAACGTTTCATTAATCACCGGCGAACGGTGATCTTTCATCGTAATCCCCGTTTTGTCATAAGCCTTTTTAATGTGTCTTGTGGAGGTGTTTTGAAATATAGCTGGGACTGGCCCTTCATGTTGGATTACGATTGAGAGTGAATTGTTTACCATGTTTTATTTATAAAGGTAATGTTTTTACAATATGCATAAATTATGTGGTTGTTACTTATGGACGTTTCTTTTTAAGCTATTGCATAGCTTTTACCGCGGGCTCTGTAGGCCAGTCAATATCGACATCAAACATTGGAAACGCGCATGTAACTACGATTTTTTATATGTTTTTAGGTCCCTTGAGAGTAGTTAACACCCAAGTTTGCAACACTGAAAACCCTGTGCTGTGTCTCATGAACCTCACGGTTCATGAGACACACAAAAACTACTGAACGGATTTTGATTCGACAATAACATTGGCAGCACAGGGTTTTCAGTGTTGCAAACTTGGGTGTTAACTACTCTCAAGGGACCTAACAACATATAAAAAAATCGTAGTTACATGCGCGTTTGCAATGTTTGGTTTTTTTTTATGTCGATATTGACCGGCCTACTGAGCGTGGCGACCGAATCAAGAAATTCTGTAACGAAAATATCTAACGAGAAAACCTAACAAAAATACCTACCACCCCGCATCGTCTAACGTCGTTTCAGTTCGGGAGACTTCGGCAATTATAAAAACATCCGTCATAAAGACAATTTACTTTTTCTAACTGATTCTAAACGGCCAGCTACAAAAGGAGGTTTTCACAATGAAACCTACTTATAAAATTTTCCTACAACAAAGCAGAGTGGCGCAGTGGAAGCGTGCTGGACCCATAACCTGTTGAAGATTTTGACCCAGTTTGGAAGTGAGACCTGGGAATCCTGTATAAGTATAAAAGACTCACTTATATCTTAATTATACCTAATTTATTTTTCTTTATTACAGTAGTGCACCACAATCATTTTAAAGAAATGAAATTCTTGTTAAATATTTGAGGCAGGCGATAATTTTTTTTCTTGTTTTTTTTTTAAATTGCAATGCAATAGCTTTACCGTGGCTGTCCCCGAGTGCCACAAGGTATCGTATGAGTTCTTAATAATTTTAAACTTAAAAATACTTACGTCTTTAGAAAATGTAAATGGAACCGAACTGAATGTCGGATTGCGATTTCATTATGCAGAGGTAATGTAGGTACTTAATAGTAATGTTTTAAAATAAGTATGCATAAATTAGGTGGTAATTACCTGTGGCATGTTTACTCGTGTGATTGTTGTAAATATTGTGGCAATTATTTTTATATTTTCTACGATTCCCACTTCAATTGTTGACTATTTAGATATTTGCCTGAAATCTATGTTACAAAGTGCTTGTAATAACTTTCTGAATATTTTTTTTTCAATAGAAACTTACGAGTACTTAATTCTTTTTTTTCATTATTTCTGTTTAAAATTTCTTTTCGCTCCACTCAGGGTAAGATGATTTGATGATTTTGACACACAAAATATGCGTAATATTCATAGCCATTTAAAATATTTAACTATTAATGCTTTTATGTGTAGCTTTACGTATATATTTTCTAAAATTCTAGACTCTAGGAAACTGAAAATATACCATTTTTCATAGATTGCACAAACGTTCAGGCTCACTACCGCAGTACACACGATGAACTCAACTGTATATACTGTAGTTTTGCCTACAATATGGACAGCTGTGCCAATAACAGATGTGCGATCTCTGCATTTCCTAGAATCAACATGGACGATCCGCCGGTATAAACATCAGTCAGTTGTACTAAACGGCGTGAAATTGTTCGTACAAATATTTTGACTAAGTATTCAGAACAGTCTATTATAGTTTGTGTTTTTTTATATAACGGTAAGTTCACGTTGGACCACTATCTCGCCTGAAGATGTCGTCGACGATGAAGCACGCTTGCCTAGAAGTAACCTGTTTACTCCTGACTTGAATACCCCAAGGTTATAGCTGTCAAGAAATACAGACCCTATGAAACGGTATTCCCTTTGGTTTCCCTATTTTTATACGTTAGCAGCAGACAAGCAACAGTATTAAAGTGTTTAAGAGTCTCCCATAGTTATTTTTGGGGCATTTTTACTGGGTCGTGCGACATAACAAGTTTTTTCTTCGCACTCTCCCCGTCAGGTGTTATGGTTTAATTTTCTCCTTTTTCTTTCATATCCGTTCCTCACACAATCCATCATCTTCCTGCCCTTATCCCATTTTACTTGTGGTCGGCGCAACACGTTTTTTTCTTCCATTCTCCCCTATCAGACGTCATAGTATCATTTACTCCTTTTTCATTCATATCATTTCGTATACAATCCATCCATCTTTTCTTTGGCCTTCCTTTTCCTCTCCATCCATCAACATTCATACTCATCACTCTCTTAGTCACATGAGTGTCATCCCTCCTCATCACATGTCCATACCAAGATAGACGATTCCCTTTCATTTTTTCTGTAACAGGCGCCACTTTCAAACTTCCCCTTATAAACTCATTCCTTATTTTATCCATTCTTGTCACTCCACACATCCATCTCAACATCCTCATCTCCGCTACATGCAATCGTTTCTCATCCATCTTTTTCACAGCCCAGCATTCCGATCCATACAATACGACAGGTCTAATCACGGATTTGTATATTTTCCCCTTTAACTTGAGGGGCATCCGTGGGTCGCAGGTTGTTCCGGTGACCTGTCGCCATTTCATCCATCCCACGTTGATCCGGTGTGTTATGTCCCGGTCTACATCGCCATCTCCTTGGACAAGCGAGCCAAGGTACCGGAAGTCGGAACAGACTGGTATGGGCGTTCCGGCAAGGGTAATGGGCACGGGACTGGTGGGACCGCCAAAATCGCAAAACAAATATTCTGTTTTGGTTCTGCTTAATTTCAGGCCAACATTCTCCAGTCTTTGCCACCACACCTCCAATCTGCTCTGGACCTCTAGGCCGCTCTCGGCAATCAGCACAATGTCATCGGCAAACAGCATGCACCAGGGGGCCTCTTCCTGGATGTCCGACGTCAGAGCATCCATTATCATCAGGAAGAGGTACGGGCTGAGAGCCGACCCCTGGTGCAAGCCAACCGCGACACTGAAGCTGCCGGTAGTGCCCGCTGTAGACCGGACTTGGGTACTGCATCGACTATACATTGCACGGATCAACTGTACATACTTCCCAGGCACACTTTTCTCCTTAAGGGCCCACCACAGAACCTCACGGGGCACCCGGTCATATGCCTTTTCCAGATCGACGAACACCATGTGCAAGTTTTTATGCGCACCTCTGTATTTCTCGCACAGTTGGCGGATAGCGAAAATGGCATCCGTCGTACCCCGACCAGGCATAAAACCGAATTGGTTCTGTGAAATTTCACTCTCCTCTCTCAGTCGCCTTTCTATAACTTTCTCCCAAACTTTCATACTGTGTGATATTAGCTTTATTCCTCTATAATTATTGCATTCCAGCACATCACCTTTGTTTTTAAAAATGGGCACTAGCGAACTATTGCACCATTCATCAGGTATGGCTTCTTCCAGCAACAGCTTATTGAAGAATAAAGCTAACCACGTCCAACCATCCATCCGCAATATTTTCCACACTTCAACAGGTATTCCGTCCGGTCCTAATGCCTTACCATTCTTCATTCCACTTACCGCATTCCTCACTTCATCCACACTTATTCTTCTTACTAATCCCTTATAAGTATTCCTTCCACCTAATCTTTATTTTCTCATCTTCCGACAGAATTATTCCAGCATCGTCTTTTACGCACTTTACCTGACAAACATCCTTCGCCTTCCTCTCCCTAGCTCTAGCAAGCCGGTAAAGTTGTTTTTGGCCTGCTGGGGTATCCAAGGTGTCATAGAGCTTGTCTTGGGCATTTGCTTTCGCTATAGCCACAGCTCTTTTGGCTTTTTTCTTAAGAGCATCATACTCATTCTTTCTTTCAGCTTTCAAACTAGCATGCTCATTACCAATGCTCTGCCATTCCTTAAATTTCTTCTTTTTTTCCCTCAGAACATTCTGTATCTCTGTCGACCACCACCATGTATCCCTATCTATCGTGCCCCTTCCTTTCGTCTCTCCCAAAATATCTCTTGCTGCGCTCCTAATACACACAATAGTTTTAATCAGTAGTAGGGAAACAGTAGCACTAATAATGTCTTCAATGCGTTGTATGTTTTTATAGGGAAAATATTGACAGCTGATTTTCATCTTTTACTCGAATTTGATTTACAGTTCCTGATTCAAATTATGAAATGCACCAAAAAGGATCCATATAAATTTATAAAATCATAAATTTATTACAAAGCCACATCTCAATCTCAAGAAATCCGCATAAAAATGCTTGATCCCTAGACACTTTTGATGTGTGTATTTGGAGCTGGCGAGTGCATGCGAAAGTTTTCAACTGCTCGAGTGTTGGCGAAATATAAGTTTAAAACGACTACCCTAGACGAGCGCACGCTTTCTAAACGTTGAAGCTTCCAGTTACATCAATATTAAAAAGAGATAAAAAACCAGCCAAGTGCGAGTCGGATTCGCGCACTACGGTTCCGTACCACTATCTTTAGAAAAGGCAAAAAAAACATGTTTTTGGAATAAAGCCTCTCTAAGGCCTTTGTCAAACAGACAGGCGATAGCGAACCGAACCGAATCATGTCATATAAAAATGCGAAAGCGATCCGATAGTCTATGTGACAGGCTTCAAACAATTCCATACATTACAAACATCAGTGACCAATTTTTCTAAAGGCACACCAACATAATTAATTAAATAATGTTACAAGAAGTGATCACAAATTTTCTATTCCTGGATTCTGAACGTCTTTGGAGTTAGCGGGTTTTGAAACTATAACCCTCAATTGTATTTATTACAAACAAAAACGCCTCGCTTCGCGTTCGTCACGCCTGTCTGTTTGACAATAGCTTTAATATTTATTTTATTCTGTTTTTTAGTATTTGTTCTGTTTGTGGCAATATAAATACATCCTCTGAAGATTTCAACTGTCTAACTACCACAGTTCTTGAGATAAAGCCTGGTGGTAACCGAGGGATAGACTGACGGATAGCGGAGTCTTAGGGACTTTACTCAAGGCGCGATGCGACGCAATGCTACGCGATTCGAACGAATTCCAACTAGAAGTGAAAATCAACCTTGCCACTAAGAAATAAAGATGCAATTCGATTAACTTGACGTTGTCATGACCATCGTGTTTTGTTTTTCATCTACCCATAGATAGCAACGTGTTTTATGTCTCATGTCATAGTGGTAAGGTTGATTTTCACTTGTAGTTGGAATTCATTCGAATCGCGTCGCATTGCGTCGTATTGCGCCATGAGTAAAGTCTCTTAGGCAATTCTCACACTGCCCCGCATCATGCTGCATATTGCGTGTCGACGCACCTACGCGCGTTCCTGCGGGAGTGCAGATCTGCATCATCATGCGGGTTTTTTGCGCACTCACGCGCGTAGGTGCGTTTTGTAGATTCACGCACGGCGGCTCTCATTTATTTATTCGCCGTTCTCTGTGGTGGTCGTGCAGTACTGAGCATTCAAAATCACGCGCGGCACTGCGGGATTCGGTGTGCCATACCTTGCGTCTCGCCCCGCACCTACGGGGTGCATGTTTCTCCGCGTGTATGCGCGTGATCCGCATGAACGCACGTGGATGCATTTTCTGTGTGTTAAGGATGACTCACGCTAGACCGTGTCGGGTCCGAGCCGAGTGTCGGCCGTAGCACGGTCACCGAGCCGGTTCCGTGTCTCTTCCGGGCCTCGACCGGGCAATCATCGTTGCGCTGTGATACAGTATACTCGTCCGAGAAAAATCAGTGTTGTAACTAAACTACAATCATGTTCAATTTTAACGATCTGGAATTAGCGGCTATTGCGATCGCTCTGGATGACGAAGAATCTGAAGAATCTTCAACTACAAGGAAATGGAGTGTGAGCCGAAGCGGGACCGAGTTGTTTCCGAGCGTTGTCCGTTGCTCGGGCGTCACTCGGTTGCCGCTCGGTATAACGTGAGTGTGTTCATACAAAATATATGTAATATTAGTTGACCGTGCTACGGCCGACACTCGGCTCGGACCCGACACGGTCTAGCGTGAGTCATCCTTTAGACTGTGCGGGTTTTCCATACAAACGGAGATACTTACAAGCAACGGAAGAACACGCATCCACGCGCTACGCTGCATCATGCGGGGCAGTGTGAGAATCGCCTAAGTAATAGGGTTCCGTTTCACCCTTTGGATAAGGAACTCTAAAACCGATACGTGTAGTCTGACTGTGCCAATCGCAAACGAGACCAAAAGCTTTTAAAAAAGCAATAACTTAAAATACAAACATTATGTACATTTATGTCACTTATGTCAGTTTCGTGGAATTCGACGAACTCGCTCGGGGATCGCTGCATTGCTGTGATATACAATACTACACTAGCGTGCAAAAGTACGCAATCACTTACTCCGACTCCGCGCGATTTTGAGTACTTAATAACTAGTGAAGAAGAATAAGAATGGTACCATATTAAAGGTTTAACTGTTAAAATACATTCAAATCACGCCATTATTTAAGGATCTTTCCCGGATCAATTTCAAGTAAGTAATAATAATAATAATAACCACTTTATTTCAGGCTACTTGGGCCCATAGATAATACCTTAAAGACTAACATATATATTGTTATAGTACAGTTTGTGTTAGTATAAAGAAACTTAAGCCTATGTTAGTAAACACATAAGTGATTCTATACTTTTGCTCGCTAGTGTATATGAACCGTGATGGCACCCATTATACATAATATACTATACAAACCATGATTGTTTAATAGAAGTGTTCGGGATGCGGCCACGGATCTACCTTTACTATTTTTGTATCTATGCATTTCTGGATTTCTATTTGAATTACGAGTATTTCTTATTTCGACCTTTTTAGACATCTCTTTTAACAGACTCCGAAAAAAGGAGGAGGTTCCAAATATGTGGGAATCTTTTTTATGTTCGTCTCTTGATGTCTCGACGACAATGCCTGGACCGATTTGGGAAATTCTTCTTTTGTTTTTTTTCTGTTTTCGTTTATCTGTGCATGTTACTCAATCATACAACATAATATCACGCCTGTACCCACCACAATAGGGCCTTTTTTGAAAAAAAAAAAAAACCGAATTCTAAAACCAAAACGTGTAAGACTTTTTTTTTGGAAGTCGATGGCAAAAAAGTCAAGGGAATAAGAAACAAAGTCATCGACCACCGAAAAAAATGCTATTTTACACATTTTTGCTTTTGTTTTAGAAGTCGGTTTTATTTTTAACACAAAAGTGGATTTTTACGCAGTCGAGTTTTAGTTTTTTTTTTTAACCTGTATTTCAGGGTACCAGTCAACCTTTCCCAAAGTTTTATCTCATAACACGTCTTCATGTTCACGTGCGAATCCTCTTGGGTCGCGTGCGGTAATTTTAATTAAGTATATTTAGAGAGACGAGCGCCAAGCGCCCAGGCTCCGTAATAAATGTTGGCAGTAAAGGTAACAAATGTTGGCGGGAGGGTCGCGGGGCTCGAGTGAGCCGTGCGAGCGCGCTGCGGAACTACCGCCTCCCGACACGACAGGTGATATCCACCTGCGCGACTCCTTCCTTCCTGCCTCTCTATAGCTTTAATATTTGAACGCTCTCCTCTTTTATCAAGCACTAAAATATTTTATCTGTAAATACCGAAAATTAAACTTTGCCAACACATTTCGTAGCGCTTTCGGAAAACGATACGTCATATCGAAAAATGATTTCCCGAATTCAATTTCACATTTTATAAATCGAATGCTAAATAAAGAAGGATTGCTTTAAATACGGTCGTGCTCATAGCATTTCAAAAGTAAGCAATTGTCGAAAATATACAAATTGCGATTCGGGTCAATCTCGACAAGTGGACGTAGTTCCAGAAAAACGTTCCAACCCACAAACTTATCGTTTTGAGATAATTGCGATTAAAGTTCAATTTTGTATTTCTTTATGAAATCATTATTTTTTTACTACATAAACTTTTGTGTGCTGTAGATGACATAATCGAGTTTTAATTTAACCCTATTTTGGACTTCCAATGTTTATAGTTTTTTGAATATTCATAAAAATATTGCTGTGGAACGTTTTTGATTTATTGCAATTTTCATGTTACATTAAAAAAAACTGTTTATCCAAAACGTTCCAAACGACATTTAGGACAAGAAAATATGAATAAAACCAGATAAAAATACGAATAAAGTATTATTTATTGTGAAAAATAACTAGACTAGACTAGTTCTTCTTCACCGTCTTCAAAATCAAAGTCTTGTTCACCAGAAAAGCCTTCAATATAATCGGGTCCTTCCATGCCCTGCAGGTTTTTGTAAAAGGACAGGCAATTCTCAGGAATTAGACTCAACATTGACTTTATGTCATAATACACACAATAATTGGGTTAAGTCGGAGGTTTTGAGTTATATTATTCCCTTTCAATTACATTTTTACGTGTCAAATATTTATGGGGATATTGCTGGAGCACTTCCACTTATGGACAAGTATTGATAAAAGCACTATTCGCATTAATTATATATATAATTGTGCGCAAATGTGAGCGCGATAGGAAATATTTAACTTTATTATAAAGTGATTAATATTAAAATACAAACTTTCTTTTATTCTTGTCACTGTTATTATGTTTACTTACATTGGAACTTTTTAATGAATTACTTATTTGGCTGACGCTGATGACTTGGAACTTATAATAAGAATATTATATTTTGCCGAGATGGGTAACATTTATTTAAATCAAAAACGTTTCAAATGGTTTGGATCATTATGATGAAATGTCTATTCTACGTAGAGTGCGCATATTAATTCAACAAAAACCTTTCATGTACCTAGTTTGGAACGTTTTAGTGAATCTATTTCAATAAGGCCAATCAGATTAAAAAAAATCAAAAACGTTTCAGATAGCTTGGATCACATTTTAGAAAATCATTTATGACTCTGTCTTATATTTGGGTTGTTCCACACAGCTTGGGCTCTTTTTCTTTAATACTTATTTGTGTTCTCCATACATGTGGGTTGGGCTACTAGATCAGGTTTTCATTATTAAAATGACAGTAGAGCCACCAAATTTTGACAGTTAGTAAATAGCAATAATGTGACTCGTATGGTATACATAACTCAATTTTGATCGAATTGTGGGTTGGAACGTTTTTCAGAAACTACGTCCATTAGTCAGCGAAGATTTAAATCCTTCAAATTCTAAGTTACGAAGGCGAGTTAGGAATTTAGAAATTTTCTTGCTCCGTATTCGGGTCGGGTTTTTCTCGGCTGAATTCGGGGAGCTTCCGAAAGTCTGCGAAAATTGAACGCAAATCCGATTTGTTCGGATCTAGAAAATGTACCTTTGCTCATTCTTAGTGCCGTCGTGGCAATAGATTCTCTTTGTCAACTGAACTCGATATAGTGAGGTGGGAATATTTTAAAATGGAAGAAATAACTTACCTACCCTGGTTTTACTTACGAGTATACAAATAACTCCATCGCAGCGGTGTAATGAAACCGTTCCCACGTAGGAGGAGCTTGCTAATTTTAATTCTACAATACATTAATTCTCCTTCCTGTAATTAAAGTTGGCGGGTAATATTAAGTCGGGAACGAGTATTAACGCCTGTACGTATAATGTAGGGCTCGTGTCTGGTAGCCAGGGCCGTAGCTAAGGGCATCGTGAGACATTGCCCTCATTAAAAAGACCAATGCCCTACCAGAAAATGACAAATGTCATGCTAAGACCGCATACCGCTAGGTACGCAATGGACGTCGCTAGATAATCTCTAAAGGCGGCGAGTAATGGGCGACTCGCTGTCCGACTGTGTTCCACGCGCGCCTCAAAGAGTGTCAGCTCAATGACGGGCCCCCCTTTAGAGGGCCAAAGCCTGCCGGGGTCGCGGGACTTACGAATTACTGTGACCCCGAAACGTAAAGGGCTATTGAAGGACACCGTGGATTTTAGTCAGTACGAGTCTGACAGTCCCTCCCGGTCTACCCTGGAGGACTCATTTGATGATTTTACCACGATAAAAAGAAAGTGTTTGGCAGCGGCGATCATTCACTGCCGGTCCCAACTTAAAAATTTAACTTCCCAATGCCCTGTACCTTTAACCATCGGTGCCTTAAATTCAACCCTGGTTACGGCTTTGCTGGTGGCTGATGCCTCATATCCCCAGTTTAGCCCCATAAATTTAGAACTTTGGCACGTAGAAACTATGAGATGCTACTAAATCTGTTACTCAAGTTGCGGCCTCAGGATATGGTTGAATGAGAAAATGGTAAGTGGCTGCCGTGTAGAATAAACGTGGGGTACCTATATTATAATTTATACTGAATATAATTTACAAGCGTCGGCGTGTATTCCGCTCTCTCATTTTGATTTATATAAGAGGAGGAGCTTATAGTTAGATTTGGTTTATTAATGAGTCCTAGAATATAATATTATTATTTGTGAAAGTTTAGGTGCTGGATGGATGTTTGATACTCAATTATATTGCAACGACGGAATGTTTCTGGATGGAATTTTGTATAGAGATAGGTTAACTGTAATATGAAAATGGAATACTTTCATCCCGGTATGACGTACCCATCACATAATATTTGACATAAATGCGGTAAACCACTGACTACAGCTAGTTATTACAATATTTATTAAAAATCAGAACTATTGGCAAGGTCTTTCCGAGCAGTTGTATATTAATGGCTAGCAAAACAAATTATAAAATCTCGTTTAATCTTGATGTTATACCTAAACATTTCCAACTACCTTTTTTAATTGAGACTTTACGAAAAAGTTTCTAAATTTTTTTAGATTTATGTGACTTAAGTATCCTGCATACCTATGTGTATGTAAAGTTTCGTAAAAATCAGTTTCATAACTTAGAAAATCATAAAATGCCGCACCTACTGCGTACACGCTCTTACCTTTTTGCAAGAAAACATTACTAAAAAACTGCAACTTAGCTTATAGCAGCGAAGCATTATGAGAAAATATTTTCCTTCCAAAGCAAATATTTCTCTAAAGTAATTTTGCACTAAAGTAATTAGTACAAGTTTGCTGTGAAAAACTTGTTCACATAACAGTATCAGTTAACACCGATCTAGAATCCACATTAAACTATTAAAATACAGCCATTAGCAATTTTACTGTGTGTTTAAAACATAAATAGAAGGCCGCGGTAATCTGATGTTCATTTTCCTTAACAAACGTGTAATAAAAATTACGATAGTAACAAACATATAGGTTGGATTATTAGGACTTTTTCTTAACTGACTTCAAAAAAGGAAGAGGTCTTTAAGTATTTTTTTATATTTATTACTCGATTTCTCAGGAACGCCTCGATCGATTTGGAAAGGTCTTTTTTTTTCTTTGGAGAGAGCCTCATGAACATCAGGTCTCTTGAAGAAATCGAGGGAAATCTTCAAATTTTTATATTATTTAGATTATTTAGAGCTAATGAGAATATACAGGGTGTCTATTTTACCACCGTCCAAAATTTTTCTAGACATTAGGTATCAATCACTAACCCCATTTTTGAAAAAAAATCGATACGTCAAATTGTCATATTAAATCATTTTGTCATTCGCTCTGTGTGGTCACTAAGCTAAACGTTACTAATATGCACTTGCCGACGCATGAAACGGACAGATCACACCCCGCCGACCCCCCGCCCCGCCCCGCTTCACCTGAGCGACACATCACAGCGCGGTGTCCAGATTCATCAACTTTTTATAGATAACATTGAGACGTGATATCTCGATATTTTTGTATTGAGTGATACAAAAAGAAAAAACACGTATTCAATGATTTTCGCCAAAGATTAATATATTAAAATTTGGATGGTGACTAAAAAATCACCCTGTATACATTTGACCAATAAAACATCGCAAATACATGAACAAATCAACCATCTACAATTTTATGATAGGAAATTAATGTACTATACTCAATTTATTTTATTTGCTGTTAGATTCTTAAATAACCGAGGGTAGTTTCAGTTTATTAGATAGTACTTCAAAATAGCAATAAATATAAAAATAGCTGACTTGCTGAAGGATTTTATGACCACTATCAAGTCGACAAAAACGTAGTGTCAATTGACTTCCGATCCCGAAATGGATGTTCGTCTAAGCCCCGTCGTACACGACACAAGTCTCCGACCCCTTGCGACTTTGGTATCCAGGTGACTATCGCAAAACAAGTAATGGAGAGAATACCAAAGTCGTAAGACATCGGAGACTTCGTCACCTAGTGTACGAAAGGGCTTATACAAAGCTTCATTTAATTTAAGCCCTAAGGATTACGGCTGTGAGTCGCGACAGATTGCGGCCCTGGAACGCAAGGGGCATTTGAAGGAACTGCACGCATGGCAAGACCAATTTTATCTCTATTCTACCAAGAATACACATTATTTCTATATGTAAAAATCACATTTTTAAATACGTCTGGATTAGTTCAAAACCAGTTTGTCACAGCTAGGCCTACATTTCTGTGTTTAGAGATAATTGAAGAAGTATTGAGCAAGTTTTCAGCGTGCTTCAAGCACTTTCGCAAAAATTCGCGGAGCTCTGCAGCTATGAAAAGTCAAGCTAGGGCTTCAGATCATCTAAAAATCGGATTATACTTCGGGTCTCAACCGAAGACGATTACAAGTTTACTTGCAGCAGTACATGAGAAGGTGCTGTCTTTGCCACACTTTTAGATACTCATAGCTAATAAAAAAAAAAAAGAAACAAAAGCATGTCGTAATATCCTATCTCGCTCCCACCACTAGCACGAGGCGCTGTCGTTCTCGCTCTTTATTCATTACGTGTTTTCGTGTTGTCGGAGTCACACTGCTCATTTTTTTTCTTTAGTCGTTAACATAATATTTTAGTAGATTTAAGTTCATCAAAGTTTAAAAATAATAAAATGGGAAAACGAAAACGTTCCCGATCTACGGATGATGAAGATTATTACCGAACCATGCGAAAAAAGTTAAAAAAACTCGAGCGCAAGCTACAGAGACATCGACGAAGTAGTTCGTCATCTTCGGAACGTTCTTATTTTGAAAATTTATCCAACTATGAGGATTCAAATGTGGATGCTCAATGTCTGGACGAACAAGGTATGTCCCTACAGGTTATTTTAAATGTGAATCATTTGTCTTATCACTGTTCTTCAGCATAAAAATATTTTGTCCGGTGTACCCTCACTAATAACTTACGAGAAAAAGTATAATTTATTACAACTTATTTATTATAAACCTATCTCCACGTATACCGTGTTGAAGATAAGACTATTCAAACGTTTATCGTTTGAAGTTGCAAAACAATTTGAATAATATTATCTCCACGTAAACCGTGTTGAAGATTTAAGTAGGTCCTACCTACCTACATATTTTGGATTGTAAAATTGGTTGGTAAAAACCATAATTGGATAACTTGTATACCTTTCTCCGCGTATATCGTGTCGAGGTAACACTATTTAATCTCCATGTAAATCATGTTGAGAAACTAATTGTCTTGCTCCGCGTAAATCGCGACGAATTTCGCAGACATGAAAGCCCTATGACTATTTATTACAGGTGAAGAAATTCCGAACAAGGAACCCAACTTGGGAGAATTTGCTACACAGGACGCACCCTTGGAATCGATGGTGCCGTCTGCTGCTGAGGAAGCGGTAACTTTGGTGCCCACCGATGCAGAGAAAAATGAAGAGGTACTTGACCCTGAAATCTTAATGATGTTAGGTGAAGATCCATCTGCCCAGAAAGAACATGGAGAGGATTTGCATAGAGATATTGCTGCTAGATGGGCACATATTTTAAGTTATGGGTTACCTAAAGAAATCAAATTGGAATTGATGAAACAGTACTTACCGGCAGAAAACTGTAGTAGTCTGAATCCACCAAAACTTAATCTTGAAATACAAGCGGCGTTGACAGCCATTAATATTAAAAAAGACTTATTTAGCCAATACAAGCAAAATCAAATATCTAGCTGTTTATCAGCTATAGGTAAAGTGCTAAATTGGGTTTTTTCCGTTTCTAAAGACACGCTACCGCAAACACAGGAAATTATAAAACCACTAAGTGACGCTGGACGACTCCTGTGCGACAGTCACTATAGAGAGTCACAGTCAAGACGATATGCTGTCATTAACAATCTGAATAAGGAGACTCGGGAAATAGTGAAAAATACAAAGATCGATCAATGTTTATTCGGTACCAACCTTTCTGAACACCTCAAATCAGCAAAAGCAATATCAAAGTCTGGTCTGGAGATGAAGACTGCTCAGCGCGTTCCGTATAAGCCTCCAACACCACAATATCCAAGAGGGGCTTTAAACGCAAGGGGGGTTCCGCGAGCAGCAGCCGGCCAGTCGCGTCGGAACCCCACTCCACGGAGGCCAGCTGCAGCCCCGCGGGATCGCCGCCCAGACCCATACCAGCAGAACACCAGGACGAGCTCGGCGCGCCAGAGGACCAGGAGACGCTGACCTCACTAGCCAAGGTAGCACTCGCAGGTAGATTGCAATACTTTTATCATAATTGGTGTCGTATAACCAATGACCCTTTAATATTATCTTGGGTACGAGGCTATAGTATACCGTTTGAACAAGAACCTGTACAAACTATTCCTCCCCAAAACTGCCGTAAATCGATAGCGGAATGCAAGATTATTGATAATTGTATTACAGGATTGTTAAAATCAATGTTTATTACAACCTGTGAGCCCTGCGATGGACAATTTATATCACCCATATTTACATTACCAAAAGCTAACGGTGAACATCGCTTTATCTTGAACCTTAAAAATCTCAATAAATTTATTAAATTAGAACATTTCAAGATGGAAGATTACAGAACAGCATTAAGGTTACTAGATAAAAATAATTTTATGGCAACTTTAGATTTAAAGGACGCTTACTTTTTAATCCCAATAAATACTAATGATAGAAAGAAATTACGGTTTGAATGGAAATCACAATTATATGAATTTAACGTTCTCCCCTTTGGTTTATGTACTGCCCCGTATGTGTTTACCAAACTGTTAAAACCTGTGCTACAGTGGCTGCGAAGTCGAGGTTGGATTTCAGTCAATTATCTTGATGATTTTCTTTGTATTGGACAATCATTTGATGAATGCCTCAACAATATTAACAAGACACAGAATTTTTTACAATACTTAGGATTTGTAATAAATTTCAATAAAAGTCAAGTAACACCAAAGACAGAATGTAAATTTTTAGGATTTATTTTCAATACTGTAGATATGACTATTTTTCTTCCTGATGAGAAGAAAAATCGTATCCTAGACAAAACTGTAGAATTTTTAAAATTAAATAAATGTTCAATCAGGTACTTTGCAGAATTCATAGGTTTACTGACGTCGGCATGCCCTGCTGTCAGTTACGGATGGATTTACACAAAATTATTCGAAAGGGAAAAATATTTAGCTCTGGGTAATTCTTACAACTATAACAAGATAATGACATTGTCAAATTCAATAAAGCAGGACTTCCATTGGTGGAGAAATAATATTAAAAACTCCTTTTGTCCTATTCGTAATAATGATTATTGTCTCGAAATATACAGCGATGCATCAACCACTGGTTGGGGTATTGCTTGCGGTAATGAAAGTTCACACGGACATTGGACAGAACTGGAACTTACTATGCACATTAATAGTTTAGAATTAAAAGCCGCGTTTTATGGTTTAAGAATATTTGCCTCTAAGCTTCGAGATTGTAGTATACTGTTGAGAATCGATAACACTACAGCAATTAGCTACATAAACCGAATGGGGGGAATACAACATATTCATTTAAATGGATTAGCCCGGAATATTTGGCAGTGGTGTGAAGATAGGAACATTCATGTATTTGCTTCGTATGTTAAATCTTCGGATAACATTATCGCCGATAGGGAATCACGTAAAATGAATATAGACACGGAATGGGAGCTAGCTGAGTATGCATTCTCAGAAGTCACACGTAAATTAGGTGTTCCCAACTTTGATCTTTTTGCTAGCTCACAAAACTACAAATGCCCAAGATACGCCTCATGGAAGCTCGATCCCCATTCTGAAATAGTGGATGCTTTCACATTCAACTGGAAAAACCTTTCCTTTTATGGGTTTCCCCCGTTCAGTATTATAACCAAAGTTCTGCAAAAAATAATTAGAGATAAAGCAGAGGGTATATTAATTGTACCCTATTGGCGTTCACAACCTTGGTATCCACTATGGAGCAAATTAATAATATCAGAAAAAATATTTTTTGGACCGGACCAAAACTTGTTGTTTTCTCCTTTCAGAACACACCATCCACTACACGCAGACCTTATTCTAGTGGCAGCGAGGTTATCAGGCAATCAATGATAACTCGAGGCATTCCGGACACATCTTTGGGTATCGTAATGGCTTCATTTGCACCAAATACCTTAAATCAATATAACAGTACCCTTAAGTCTTGGGTAACTTATTGTCAAAATAATAATTACGATATTTTTAAATCCACTAATATTCAAGTTATTTCCTTTTTAACAGTAAAATTTAATGAAGGGGCTAGTTATAATACGTTAAATACACACAGATCTGCCCTGTCAATTATTTTAGGTACAGAAATCACATTAGATAGTTGCATTAATAGATTTATGAAAGGCGTTTATAGGTTACGACCTCCCAATCCTAAATACAGTGCAACTTGGGACACTAATAAAGTATTGAGCTATGTTTCGAATTGGTATCCTTATACGGATGTAACTCTTGAAATTTTGTCAAGAAAAGCAATTGCTTTATTAGCAATAGCCTCTGCGCAAAGAATGCAGACACTTAGTTTAATTAAACTTAAAAATATCAGTACAGAAAATGATATGATTGTAATTAAAATACCTGATTTAATTAAAACCTCGAGACCTGGTACCTTCCAACCACTGATCAAGTTACCCTTTATTCGCGAAAATTTATCCATATGCCCAGCTACTGTGATTCAAGCTTATATTGATAAAACTTCATCTTTACGTCACAATCAATTAGACGATCATCTCTTCATTAGTTTTCGAAAACCTCATAAAAAAGTATCGTCACAGACACTAGCCCACTGGGTCAAAAAAGTTTTAGAGGATAGCGGCATTGACATATCTATATTCGGAGCCCACAGTACTCGCCACGCCTCCACGTCAGCCGCACATAGACTGGGTGTAAATCTTGAAGTGGTTCGGAAGGCCGCAGGTTGGAGTAGTACTTCTAATGTTTTCTTAAAGTATTACAATAGAGATGTCATTAACCCTGTTAACAGTGATTTCGCTGGTCCTATATTTACCGATGTTTAATCATATAAATTATTATTATAGAATCCCAAATAGCTTGGCAGAAGTATACCAATCTTTAGTACACTCACGTCTTATTAGTTACCTATTAATTCTAAGTCTCGAATAACAGGGCGCGAGCCCATTCAGACTCCAGAATCATTTTAGGATTATAATCATGTACATCTATCGAATTGACTATTTTTGTTAAGATGAGGATAGATGTAACTGGATTTAACAAACTATAAAAGGCTGATTATTGTATAGATTATTTAGATAAGTATTTAATTGCTCTTGTAACATGAATAAATACTTTGATTAATATACGGAATTATAATAAAATATGATAATGTTTACTTTCCCGTTTTTTGTCTTGATATTTACTCTGAACATCTGCAAGTAAACTTGTAATCGTCTTCGGTTGAGACCCGAAGTATAATTAAGAATCAAACGAACTTACCTAGTGAAGTTTGATTCCAATTATGCGAGGGTCTCAACCGAAGACGATTACATTCCCACCCATCCCCACGAGAAACCCTACAGACAAAAAAGAAAAGTCAACACTATGTAATATGCAGCTAGAAGCCCAAAATTACTCTAAAATTAATGAATAAAGAGCGAGAACGACAGCGCCTCGTGCTAGTGGTGGGAGCGAGATAGGATATTACGACATGCTTTTGTTTCTTTTTTTTTTTTATTAGCTATGAGTATCTAAAAGTGTGGCAAAGACAGCACCTTCTCATGTACTGCTGCAAGTAAACTTGTAATCGTCTTCGGTTGAGACCCTCGCATAATTGGAATCAAACTTCACTAGGTAAGTTCGTTTGATTCTTAATTATAACAAAAACAAAAGGCGTCATTTTGTCAGTTATAAAGTATACTTCATAACTGGCAAAATACACCTAAGTTTTCCTACAATAAAAGTCATTAACCTTTCTAATCACACTGATTGCGTGGGTTAGCGAAGGGCCCTCATATTCGTGGAGGGTATAATCCAGGGCAAAGGGGCCAAAAGCTGTTTATCCGACCTACTTACACGGATTACTCCTGCAGTTTTATCTTCATTAATCTGTGTGGAAGCTGGGAGAGAACGGAAAGGAGGAAACGGCAGCGATTTACGAATTGTTGGTTGTAGGTTCGAAGTTTCGAACCCAGGCTTGGCTCTTTTACAATCATTATCAACGTCAGTGGCTTGCAGCTTTCTATTCGACGCGATCACAGGCAGCCATTGTTTTTTTCTTTTGTAACGTTGAAGGGAAACATTGTGTTCTGACCCGGCTTGTCTTAGAACCCAAAAGTTGAAGACGCACTCAACCCACATGGAGATAACTTTACAGGTACACTCCCTCGCACAGAGACGAAGCCTGCGTCTCTGTGCGAGTTGGAACACTTCCCAAATTATGCTAATTTGCAAGGAGCAAACCTTTTAATTTCCATCTGTTTGGTCAAACTCTCGCGGATGACTCGGAAAAGAAACTTGGTTGGAACTTTGGCATTTTAATAAGCGGGTAGGTGAAAATTTAAATAAGTTTGATGTTGGTGGTTGGTGAAGTGCCACCGCATTCTGATGACCCAGAATAATTGCCTCAAGTTCTTTTAAGACTGCCAAAGTTTATTTATGTATTTTGTTAATAATGATGGCGAGAAAGCTTCTATGAGTTAGCGTTATGTGTGTGTATGTGAAGATTGTGAAGTAGAAGTCGGTTTTCTCAATAGCTTATTGGTGTTGAAAGTTTGCGTATGTGCATAATATATAAGTTTTCTAAGACTTGACGTTTTCTTAGAAAAATATCAAAAGATAAATCACAGAACTTCAAATAAAACATTGAAAGTTTTTCGAAAAAATATTTGCCTGATCAGACAAGGGAAGGAGACGATATTGATTTAGACAGTGAAGAAATAAGAAAAGATTCTCATTGCACTCACACTTCAATAGCCAAGCGAGCATCTTCTGTGCGCGGCTTCCACTGAACAAACAAAGTAATGGAAACATTCCATTTTTCAACTAAAAGCCCGCCGCTTCTCTCCAAAAATGTTAGACCAAACCCAGACATGTTTAATACAAATTTTAATATATTCCCTATTGTTATTGTACGCGATATAAAAAAGATGACAAGTCACGTCTTGCATTTGTTATGTGCTTTCATAAAACTCGTCGCTCGCTGCTCTCGGGTGCGCTGATCCTGGCCAAAATAATAAAAAGAACATAAAAACCAGACTGAGTAGTTCCAGTGTTAGATCTCACGCTGCGCATAATTTCGGTGTAAAGCTGAATTCAAAAACAAAACAAAGCTAAACTATTAAAACAAATGGATTTTACTCGAGGCATGCAGCCGTATATCAAGCAATCTTTTCCTGTATAATAACTGCCTATCTTTACACAAAGGAGAGGTGAAATCTTGATAAATTTAGAACTGAAACTATTTGCGTGCACCGGCTAATAGAATGCTCGGAACAAAGATTACATCTTAATAGCTTTAGGAGCTGGAAGATAAACAGCTTGTAACAGCACGAAGCCTTGGAGGTAGCATAAAGTCATAAATATTGCATAGAGGGGACCACCCCTGTAATTTCCAGAAGCCTTGTTACTCTAATTAAGCATAACCTTGCTTTTTTATCGCGATCAAATTACACTTTGTTGCATATTAAAGCGTGCACTTAAAGGTCGTGCAAATTAGCTGCCTACTGTTTACATATTATTACATTTAATTCGTGGCCTTTGGTTTTGTACTCTACCGCAGTTATTAACTATGAAATTCCCTTTTTAATATCAGTTAAAATTCAGAATTTAAATAACAGTTTTAAACCGAATAATTTCGGTTTTGGAATACCGGGTGAGTGCAAGCGTGCGTTACATTAAATATGCATATCATTATTGTATTAATTTTAATTTAGTTCCGTAATGTTAATGAGGATTTATTTGGATAGCACTCTGATTGATACCGCGAGATTATTCGGGTGATTTCGACTGTAGAATTATGTAAACTATTGCATGAGTTGAATACGTAAATCAGCACACGTCTGCACGAATCGCGTTAACTCCAATAATTATGTATTTATATAGGGATTTATCTACATATAACATCTTCTAGTTTCATAACTTGCTATCACTACTACTCATGGGTGTTGCCGCACGAAGACTCATCATTTAAGCAAATGATAATTCTGGATTCAAAACTTTAAAAAACGTCGTTTTTTTTTTGAGTTTAATACGATATCGACATTTAATTTATAGAATGTCCCTTATATCACTTCAATTGTATTTCAACAATTAAAAATGCGAAAGTTTGTGACAATGTATGTTTGTAACTCTTTCATTCAAAAACTACTTAACAGATTTCGATGGGTATTTAAACAAATAAGCAGATATAACCTGGGTTAACAAATGATCATCATCATCTGTCTAGCCTTTTCCCAACCAAGTATATTGGTGTCGGCTTCCAGTCGAACCAGATGCAGCTGCATATCAGTATTTTATATGGAGCGACTGCCTATCGGACCTCCAAAACCCAGTAACTAGGTAATACGATACCCCATGGTAAGACTGGTTGTCAGACTTGAGCTTCTGACTAACAGTCACCTGGGTTAGCACAAAGAAAACTTTTATGTGGTCGAGTATGAGGTTCCCGTGTGATAATTACCGAAATTCACGCGGACAACGCCGCAGGCAGAAGCTAGTTAGCAATATCTTAATGAAGATCATCCCTTTATCCTCCCAAACATCCTCTTACCTCCTCTCTGCAACTAATGACCCTCCTATCTAGTTAACATGAGTAAATATTCATCAGAACGACGCAAGATAAATGAGAGGCGCCACCTGACGGCGCCGCAACCTGATACCGCACACTTACCGCTTTTTAATCCTTTATTACCGGTATAAAGCGGTTTAAAACCGGTATTTAGCTTCACGCCTATGTCGCGATGTGGTGAAAAGGTTTTATTATTAAATTCTCGGACTAGAGATTGCGGGGCCTAAATTCGCACCTCGGGACACACGTGGTGATGGCAGATAGCAATAATTAACCTTTAATGTTTTCACTGTTAGCACACGTTCTTCTTTGTGAGGAGGAGTGGACGTGTGTCGGTAGAGCAATGTTGAGCAATGTCTTATTTATATGGTTGGTAAGAGACAGTAAGACAAGTGATGGCAGAGTAACAGACAAATGGTTGTTAGACAAAGAACTGCGGGTAAAATTCGAGACTCATACCTGGAAATGATGCAACAAAAGTGATTGGCATTCACTACTGATCAGGTATAAACCACTTGTACAACTTACTGAAAGTATGCTTTACAACGAAATAAAAAAAAAGAAAACTGTTCAATTATGTTAAGAAATCCCTTATATAAGGAATATAACGTGAACTTCAGTGTGATCAATAATAATTATAATTTTAACTCGTATTAGGGCTGATTTTTCAATAGTCAGATAACTTTTATCTAAGGAATTAAAATAACGGTTTGACATATTTTCCATAGATAAGCAGTCAAACCGCCATTTTTATTCTTCAGATAAAAGTTATCTGACTATTGAAAAATCAGCCCAAAGTCACTTATTTTGAAATGCTTATTTTCCATTTTCCCACTTTATTATTATTATTGGCTTTAAAGCTATTTTTTCTTCTTGTCTAAAAATCCGTCACGTTGACTTCATCATTGTTTATCCAGTAGATATTTGCTCAGTAAACAAAATATAGTTTTAACACCATATATACAGAGTCGGTAATCGATACACAACGATTATCTCAAGTTACTGAACAAATGTTAGTAGGGAATATTTCTGGTTATTGTGTCAATAGGAAGCTAATATAAATCTACTAATAGACTCGTCAGAGCAAATGATGAGTCATTAATGCTCGGTTTATTCTTAACCGAAGTTTATCTATTCGATAAATAGAGTTATAGGTTACGTAGGTAGACAAAAGATAGAATATCTACTCTTTGGTCCGGACGCCATACAAATTACAGATATCACAATTAGATGAATTGATAAGTAGATGAGGAAAGATGAAAATCATTATAACTAAAAGAGATGATAGCTATAAATATTGTTAAATGGGGAGGGAGGGAAATGCCAAAGAAGGAAATAATGTATTACGTGAACAATAAATAAGCAAGAAAAAGAAGTAAAGCCATAGTAAAACATAACTGCGAACCGAATCGAAAGCGTGGAGAATATGAACCAAAGCAGAGATGTCAAACTATCTAGTTTCATTTGCAGCGAGCCGAACTCTTGTAAATACCAGTGTCATTTTGTCTTATCAGTAGTTGTGATGATTGACAGAACAAAATGGAAGAAAAAAATGTAAAAATGTGAAGGCGGTTACATTTAAAAAAAAAATGTAACCGCCTTCAAAAACAACTACAAAAAAGGGTAAAATAACCTTCAAAACTTTTCTTTCGGAAGTCGGTGACTTTTTTTTTTATTAATTTCATTGTCTTTTTTGCCACCGACTTCCGAAAGGAAAGTTTTGAAGGTCATTTTACCCTTTTTTGTGGTTGTTTTTGAAGGCGGTTACATTTTTTTTTTGAAAAAGTTTTTATTTTACTCTTTTTAGTTTAAATATTCAACCACAATTCTTGTCAAATACGAATACATCATTTTCTTACATGAGCACTAGAATTTTGTAATCTGTAACACCGGTAATAACTTCGATAAAATCTCTTACATTCATTCCCTATCTCGAAAACTGAAGCTGAACCGATTTTGATAAAACTTGCAGTATTCCCTAAGTTGAACGATACCTAGTACAACAAAAAAAGAATTATTACTTAAATCGGTCTTGTAGTTCCGGAGATATGCGAACACAAACATAATTTACTAAATCAGTCGATGCCAAGTCCTTACTAGAGCAGTTGTACCTTCCATCATCAGCTCAGCTACAAGAGATGATGATTACCATACCCAAATACTTAAATTACTTCATAAAATTTGCGAAAAACGATGTGTGGGCCTATAAAATTTGAGGGATGCCCTCGATTTCTCCAAGATCCAATCATCAGATCCTGTCATGGTGACAATGGGACTACTCCTGAAGTATCTCCTTTCGAACAAAAAAATGATTTTGAAAATCGGTCCACAATTGGCGGAGTAATCGCGTAACAAACACACAAAAAAAACATACCGTCGAATTGATAACCTCCTTCTTTTTGAAGTCGGTTAAAAAAGCATGTTGTGTCGACCCAAAATAGATGGGTTAGGGGCTGGAAGACATTGATGATATTCAAGATCATCAACAGATTCAGATAGACAGAGCAGTAATTGGAAGAAAAACACTTTCATTGCTCACCTCTCACACGCATGTGTACGAATATAGAAGCCATAAAACAAGACGGACGAAACTAAATTGCCAACCAAATCTAACTTCTTCAACAAATTGCATTTATTGCATTCCTTTACTACAACCCAGTCTATCGACCATGATAAGGGAAGTTTTCCGACTTTCCCGCAACTACGAAGAATCGAAGGGTTCCTTGGGGAAATCAGCCCTTCGCAGTATGGTGTAGCTGTTGTCAATTTAAGTAAGTATGTACACATTTAAGCTATTGTCAAACAGACAGGCGAAGCGAATGCGATCCGAAGCGTTTTTATTTGTAATGTATGGAATTGTTTGAATCCAGTCACATAGAAAAGCGAAAGCGATCCGAAAGTCTATGTGACTGGCTTCAAACAATTCCATACATTACAAACAAAAACGCCTCGCTTCGCGTTCGCCACGGCTGTCTGTTTGACAATAATAGCTTTAGAGTGAGGCCAAACGAGCGTAATTTTGTGAATTGTGAGTCGCAGAATTTCATAGAAAAAGTCTTTCGCGACGTAAAATGAGCGGTCTGCACTCTACCAGAACACGAAATTACGCGACTCACAACTCGCTTTACGCTCGTCTGGATTCAGCCGTAGGCAGATGTTGTTATCTATGTAACAGGTACAGCATTGATATACTGTATGTATGCTATAGCTACCTTGCCAAAGCCTGCCGGGGTTGTCAGATAACCGTAGGTCCGGGTCGTAAAAGGCTATTGTAAGAAACCGTGGCTTTTAATCAGATGGGTCTGGCAGTCCCTCCCGTCCTGCCCTAGGTGGGAGGAAACATAATTTTGCCATGTAATAAAAACAAAGTTATTCTGCGTCTCGTACCTTTGAAAACTTCGCTACGCTCAGGATTCTATATTAGAACCGCTCGCTTCGCTCACATTTCAATCCTAGAACCCTTCGCTTGCTCAGTTTTCAATTCAAGTACTCGCGTCAAAATACAACTTGGCAGCCTTGCATAACAAATAACTATTTTTTGTTCCTGCCAATACATTTATGAAGAAAAAAACATGAAATGGGTTTTTCTTGTAGTCTTCCGTCGTAATTTTATGCCTACACTGCTGAAGCAATTTGACTGCTGGTAGAAAAATAACTTGGCATCTTGAGAAGTACTTACACGTGTTATAAAATTCATGTCTCGGAAAATCGAAACTTCAAACATGAGCCAAAAGTTTTGTCTTATTATGTTCATATGCCAAATATGTTGCTCTTTCAGTATTTTACATTGTAGAACGGCCTCTATGGCCTCGGAAACCCAAATTGTCTTTCGACGAAATTATTAAATTCCAGTCAGCTAACATAAAAATTGTTATTTATTAACAACTCTTACAACGGAATTAAATCAGTCTTGATGATTGTGTGAAAAAAAGTGAAAATAATGTGTGTTTATGTAGGAATCAAATGAAATCTATTTTTGTATGATATGATTTATCGCATAGTAATAGTCTTACGGAGAGTGTCATAGTAAGAATCTTACCAAAAATGCGAATGAAGGATGGATTTTAGTGATATGAAATCAAGATTTCATGGACACTAAAATCCCTTATCCCATCTTTAAACCTTTTTAATTTCAGTTTTTTATTCTTTATTTCAAGAGTTTTTTTGCCAATGCAGACAAAATAAATAAAATAATATCATATAAAAAAAAACTAAATATAAGTGTGCTACGTTTTAGGTCTATTACTTTGGGCGAACTTACCATATTTATTGGGGGAATTATTTAATCAGATCGTGGATTATGATTTATTTTCAGTAGTGGCCTGTTCCATTAATTGTAATATGCGGCTTAAACCACTGTGGTTTGTGACGTCATAATGCAGCCAAAGTACTGGCTTATTCATCAAACACTATCAGGATATATAGCTGGCTGATATATAGCTGTCTCCTTCATACATCACGAGGACATAAGTAGAAGGATTATTTATGTATTGTCGACCGCAGTTAGCGTGTCATACAGTACAAATTCTGATTTGCGCGAACATTTTCACGGTGCCGTGTGAATTGACGTATAGCATGTAGTCGTAGTGTACAGGTAATTTATATTTATATAGCATTTTCTCTTTTACATATAAAAAAGTTCCGTGACTAACTCAATGCATCTTTGAATAAATAACACCTGGAATACCTATTACAAGATGTGTGCGCGATGCGATGTCACTTTGATAAAATTGTCAGACTTCTTCCTTCCACTGTAGGTACTTATCTCCTTCAGGGGATTTATATTTTTAAAATTCTTCTCTATTAGTGTTCATTTTCTTTTTTTTTTTTAATATTATATTATACACTTCATCGTAGATGGTGAAATACACTGCATGTCGAACCTATTCATGATGCAAAGTGACATTTTTCGAGAAAGTGTTTTGAAAATTAATTATAATTGATTTAGTTACGTCATCTTGTATAGGAGCGACATTTTAATAAATCCATTCATATCATGATTTTTTGACAATAGTGGTTTTTGTAATTTTCCCCATCACCGTGTCCTTTCATTAAAGACAAGAAGAAAATTATTAATGTTTCTGTAGCCAGCATGCATGTTCAAAGGCCGATCTGTTTAGAACATGCAATATCGCTTGGTCCTGATTATGATTCATTAATAATCAAGTGGGCACTCCACAAGTGTACACTCCAATAGCACATACCTAATTGACATAATAACCGTGTTATGCGACTGCCATACTAATGGCAAATGACTTTAATATGACGATAATGAAGCTCAACCGTCGTAACACATACATTTAAACATCTGTTGAACAGTTGTCTAAAAAAACTGTTTTTTTAGACAAGTGATCAACAGATTTAACAGGTTTAACTCTTTTGTACTAATACGGTTAATTTTCGTATAAACGTCCATCATTTCCCGGTTGTGTGGTCCAAGTATTAGCCACCACTTAGGAACAGGTACTATTTAATATATTCTACCATTTCTACCACGAAACTATAATTGGATTAAACACCTCGAATTGGTGATAGACACTTTACATCATAAGAGGGAGTGGGCTGTAATCCCATACGCCTGTGTTCCAGCAATGGGAACATTTTTGTTATCATGATTTCAACGCAAATTGATGGGTAGTGGGTACTAGAGTAGGTACTGACCGAGGATACACGTCGTCGTGAGGCGCGGCGTGTGCTGCGCGTGTGACGCGAGCGATCTTCGTTTTTTTTTTTTAATTTTAGAATATGCCGGTTTCTACACGATGTTTTCCTTAACCGTTTTAAGAAAGGTGGTGATGAAATAAACTACACAAAGTAATGCGCCGGGCTGGTTCGTACCCACGACCTCGACTCGTAAATTGAAGCCGTTACCGTTGTCCACCACGGGTCCCTACTAGCCCACCAATGCTCTCACTGGCCCACTACTATTCCTAAGTTGGCCAAAACTGCTCCCCCTCATGTTCACATGATTCATTTGTGATTTAAAATTATTTCGTTGGCCAAGTGGACCCAAACGTATTTACGTATGTACAGACGCCAGCAGGTCAACCTATCCGAATCTGTCATATTTTACCAATCAAACATTAACCTTCTACTCTTGTGATAAGGTTGAAATTCTATTAAAGAAATCTGACAGATTGTGGTAGCTTGATGTGCTGGCGTCTGTACATTTTATGTCAATAGACCCTTGCCACATGGCACAAAGCTTTTTTTATCATGGTAAAATCATCAAATGAGTCTTTCCACCCAAGGCAGCCGGGATCCTGTCAGACTCGTACTGACTAAAATCCACGGTGTCCTTCAATACGTTCCAGGGTCAGGGTAAATTGGATAAGTCCCGCGACCATGACACAAAGCTAGTGAAAAAAAAGGGTAAACAATACCACTGTTCATACAGATATACCTCTGCTTAATCTTCCGCCATACAGACGGGAGGTCATGTGATGTTTAAGCCAAATTGGACAGTAAAGTCTCCAAATCAGAAAAATAATTAGATTATCCACTTGTTCCAATTATTTATTAATGTTACACGGGTCACAGGCTTACATCTTCATCCTACAAACTTAATTTTCCTCACCGTAAGTCCCACATTCTATCAAAAGTTTGTCATGAAACCTTAATGAGATGTTTACAAAACAGTTTAGGAAAGTCTTCGTCAGCCAAGCTCCGTTGCGTTGCATTTTATTGTGAGCTTCAAGTATCGTATGCCCACGCTTTAAAGATTGATAAACAGCTAAAGTTACTTGTCGGGAACTCTTGAAATGATACCTTTGAAAGGGAAACCGTTGAGAGAGTTTCAAGAAGTTGCCTCTTAGGCCCTTCGTACATTCGGAAACTCAAGTTTCCGATACCTTACGACTTCAGTATCCAGGCGACTCTCGCAATAGAAATGCATATACGTTCGTACACACGCACGCGACGCGCGACGCCAATCGCGCGCTACCTATCTGCTGACATCGCGGCGACTTGAGTTTCCGCGACTTTCAAGATGGCAGAACAATTTATTTACCATTTTTTATTTTATTCACAGAATAAAGGGTTCCGTAGCATATTCTTGAATCATTTTTGGAAAGTAATTATTTTAAAACGATATAAATATAGTTACAATACTCATAACAAATCTTAATTTGGTATGCAGTTTTATTAAAAAGTTGGGTGAGATGGTTTTTTTTCTATTTTATTGAATAAAATTTAAAAATTAATTTAAAGTATTGGATTTGGATTAATGTTAGGTTCGCAGGAAATTAACTGTGAAGAGCGGACTGTCACACGACTGATCTTATAAAGATTCCGTTTTTTTTTGAACCAACGGAACCCTAAAAAATATACTTTGCTCGTCACAGTCATATGTGTCAGCCATTTTATAAATTCATATTCTTGACCACCCATCATGACCTTTTGACGCGGCGCTAGTGTCTATGTCGTTACATCAAATTGCATTATAAAAATTTAGTACCTCGAATTTTCCGCAGGTCATGAGTAGTGGCGAAACTCTAGTATCGGAAACTTGCGTCGCCTCGTGTACGAAGGTTCGTACACGAGGCGACGCCAGTTTCCGATACCTTACGATTTTGGTTTCCAGGCGACTATCGCAATACAAATCCATAGAGGCTCGTACACAGGTCGCGTCGCCGACATGCGTCGCCGACTCTAGTCGCTCGCTACTCATCTATCAAGATCGCCGATACCCAAGTCTTCGCGATTTTTAACCGACGAAAAATTTGTATCTATTATTTTAAAATTTATTATTAAAGTATCTGAGGTAGAAAAATATCCTTGTTTGTATCATTACAATTAATAATAATAATATTCCACAACTATCACACAACGCCATCTCGTCCCAAGCTAAGCAGAGCTTGTGTTATGGGTACTAAACAACTGATAAACATACTTATATATTTCTAAATACATAAATATAATAGATAAATTACACCCAGACACAGAACAAATGATCGTGTTCATCAAACAAACATTTGTCCTGGGTGGGAATCGAACCCACGTCCTCCGGCATAGCAGTCAGGGTCACTAACGACTAGACCAACAGGCTTGTCAAATTCAAAAGAATATTCTAATAGATAATTAGCATGGAATAAGCTTTTTTTTTTTAAGTGGTAAAATCATCATATTAAATGAGTCCTCCCACCCCGGGCAGGGCGGGAGGGACTGTCAGACTCGTACTAACTAAAATCCACGGTGTCCTTCAATAGAACCTAACAAAACGATAGCGCGATCTAACTCGACGACAGCGCCATCTATCGAGCATGGTGTCAAACTTTTTGCACTTTTATAAATTATTATGGTTTCGTTACAAACATTACTACTTTAACCCAGCTTCGTCATGTACTTGCACATACGACAAAAATAAAGTAATTAAGAAAACGAAAACATTAAAAAAAACCTATTCAAATCTGAAATTTGAAACCACGGTCATCATCATAGCAGTAAGGGCGTCAGCGTTCCGGTGCAAATAAAAGAAAACTATAAAAAAAAACCTAGAAAAAAATTGAATAAACCTCTAAAAAACAACTGAAACACGAAAAAAGAAAATTCTATGTTTACCTGGGGATTGAACCCATGGTCACCACCTTGAAAGTCAAAGCTTGAACAAATCGAGCTACCTTGTAGCCGGTTGGCGCGGCGAAATTATGAACCATATTCTTTCTAGATTGATTTTTTCCTCTATACGCGCCAATTTTTAATTCCAAAAATTTGAAAGAAGCATTTTAATTTATGTTATGAGATGTACATTTTGTGTTTTGTACAATGTATTATTAAGGTTGAATATAGAATGGTGGCCGAATAGACGATTTGAGTCTTACGACTCGAGTCGCCGCTGTGTACGGATCGTGCGCTACTAGAGTCGCGCGACTTGGGTATTCGACTGGAGTATCGGATACCCGAGTCGCCTAATGTACGAAGGGCCTTACAGTCAAATAAAGATGTTTTGTGAGAGCTTGCCCCTACCTTCGTTTTGCCGCGTGATGTTCTCATTTTGCAATATTGAGTTTTGTGTCCTGTTACGGAAAATTTAATTTGATTTTATCATTTGTTTTGCTAATAAATAATACCTACGAAAATGTAGGAAAAATGTAATTGCATTTCATGTTGAAAGATGTTAGAAGAATATTCATATCTATGACAAAATATCCAAAGATGAAAATTAAAAGATGACAAAATTCTTGTGAAAATATTTTATTGACCAATTTTTTGTTGTAAATAGTTATTAATTAAAATGTATAAATAATTAAAACGATTCTTTTCCGATTTTACCACGTTTATTTTTGGGTTTGAGTTTTCGATATTTCACGGATTAAAAACAAGGGTTTTTTAAGGTCTGAACATATTATTTCCGCTTGACTATCACATGATATATGATAATGGTTAATTTAATCCAAAATGTACAATTCAAAATATGCAATATTGAACTAACATTCGATTCCAATAATTAACACTACGATCGCTACCGGCTGATATAATTAGCGACACAAAGTGTTTTGTGGTAATAATTACGAGTTCCCAGGCGGCGAGAGTTAGCATCCATTAGCACTCATAATTATATAATATCGAGGGATCTGGGATGCAACATGGATGCACGTTTCACCAAGGTATCAATTATTTACCTAATTGAATATTCGAGATGACAATAACAGAGCCAATACCAGTGTTTCATTCGGAGATGTATTCGAAAAGGATCAATCCCAAATGTTGGGGATGCCTAAGTCAGGATTTCAGGAATAAATAGATTTTTTTAATGAATCATACGATTTTACTCGAAAATATGAAGCTGTATTTTGTGGTTTTAAACAACAAATATGTTGCAGGTTTAAGCAATTTGAATCTTTGTTTGACTTGTTACTTATAATTTACCTATATAATCGCCAAAAAAATACATTTTTACATTAATAGCTGTCAATAACCTTTTTTTTTTAATTTGTTGCAGGTACAAAAAAATCCTTTGGTCTAATTACAACCGTTTTTATAACAAGGTATGTGGCCTTCCCTTACAAGATCAAAGTCAATGCGTAATAAGGCACGCTTTGGAAGATCAAGCGGAAGATTGTAATAAGAAAGAGTTGCAATATGAGGTGAACTCTTCTAATCCGGGCCCGGTATTCCGGGGCCGGTCCGTAATGACTCGGTTCATTTCCGTCTTTTTCTAGATGAGACCCGTTTTCTGTAAGCTGTTGTACTTTTCCTAGTTTAGTTTTTATTGTGATGTATTTCTCTAATTTCATTGATTTTCCTGTGATGATGGTTTTTACCCAATGCCAATGTAGCCCAGTCGATATTAGGTAAAATATAGAGGTAAACCTCGGAATGAGAGATATTATGCTGCAAATTGGTATACACCTTTGGTATGTCGTTCTAAATGTTGTCTCAAAAGTCACAATTGCTATCGTGTCCACGTCTTTAGATGTTGAAGGTCAAAGGTCATGAAAATCGGTTTTTCGCGAAAATCTCGCTTTTTATTGCTTAATTAAGATTTGCACCTAGAATGAAAGTTGTAGAGTACTTATAAAATTCCCTACAAGTTTTGTTTGAACTTTTTTTTAATACGATCAATCGTTTTCGTTTGATCTTTCATTCCGAGGTGAAACCCTAATATGACTGGGCTTGTCTTGGTAAATATTCATTGATTTTACAAAAGACAAAAAAACTACTAATTAGATTTGTAATTTATTGATAGGTACTGTCAAATAACCAATTTAAAGGATTTTTCCTTATTTTGTAAGGCAACAAGAGTTAGTAGAGTACTCGAAAACCATTAAAAGAATTCCTTAAGAAAACGGAATTCCTATAGAAAGAATATTTAGGAATTCCGACTACATTAATACCAAAAGATTCACTTCCTGCATTACCAGAACATACCTACCAACATGTGGATAAACGAGAGTGCACTTTTTTGAGGATTACACACTACCCCAGTTTCCATTTTAAAAACACATGTAGCCGGTATTGTTCCGTAGTGTTGGGAAATATGCAAAATGTAGTGTATTCTCTCACTCTTTGTTTTCTAAAGGTAGTTTTTGGCGGCAGCTCGGGGAATCGTGTTTCGTTCGAGCTCGTAAATAAGAATACTTCGGCCACATACGAGTGCACTTTTATTTTCGTTTTGTATTTACATATTATGTGCTTTATGCATTTTTTTTTGTTGTGATTTTATATTATACTTTTCAGTTACATAAGATAAGAAAAAGTTCAATGAAAGCCCATTCACACTAGCATTTATTATTATTCACGCTAGTGATCGGCCCTGGCTTCGCACATATGCAGTTTGAAAATAAAATTATATGGTCTCACTTATGAATAATGTAGCTTTCTACTAATGAAAGTTTTTCCAAATCGACCCAGTATTTCCAGAGATCTTACACAGAAAAACTTTTTTTTTTCGTTTGGAAATCCTCATGGACATCATCCTCGTTCCTGGGGAAGACGGAGGAGCATGTCCATGCACACGGTGTCCTTTACTGCTTTAGGCTGCGTTTCCACTGAGGCGGAGCGGAGCAGAGCGGAGAGAAATTCATCAATCACATGGCTTAAAATCCACATCTCTTCTCCACTCAAGCCGTGTGATTGCTGAATCGCTCTCTGCCTCAGTGGAAACGCAGCCTTAAGCAGGGGTGCGCAATCAAGTGAACCCGCACCCCACTTCTCTATAAATAGATTATTTTAACCACTTTTAATTACATTTTGGAAAATTAAAATTGTTTTACCGTATGCAGTAAATGCTATTATTTACTGTTAAATTAAAATGGTTTTAATAACAAAATCTTTTGTTTATGCTCCAAACAGTTTTTACCACAAACTCATTTTATAGGTTCATCAATAATGTGTTGTAACCACGGAGTTTATAAATTATACATGTTAATAAATTTATGCTAGATTTGAATGATAAAACAGAGTCTCATTTTTCTGCTCGCTTACGTTTTTTACAACGTTCACGGCGGCGCGCGTCTTGGATACGTCTTCCGTTTACTTCTAAAAAAGTCTACAAATCATAAATAATATTTATGATTATACAAGTTTTACGAAAGGAGCGCGTATGGGGTGCAAAAATGTACCGTCACTTGGTATATTGATGGAGCAGAATCGATTACCAGTGCACCTGACGCTTAAGTGGCAAGCCCGGCTAAGATTACGCACGCAACGCATAAAACCTTTTTAGGATACAACCATTTTATACCCCGCTGCTGAAAAACCCTGAAACAGTATGGGGATTTGATTTTTCAACGGCAAACTTAAGTTTTTTCGTAAAAAGTATGCATGATACATTGTAAACACACATTTAACTACGTGTGTGTCATGTCATTCAATCATAAAGCCGTTGGTCCTGGCTATCATTTATTTTGTAGATCGTTAATAGTACTCGTAGTTATTATTAGTCAGAAGCTCTAAAAAAGTCTGACAACCAGTCTTACCATGGGGTATCGTATTACCCAGTTACTGGGTTGTGGAGGTCCGATAGGCAGTCGCTCCATGTAAAATACTGATTTCCAGCTGCATCTGGTTCGACTGGAAGCCGACCCCAATATAGTTGGGAAAAGGCTGGGCAGATGATGTGTGTTAATTATGTCATTCAATGTGTATGCTTGTATGTGTCGGGCCATTATCTCCTAAATGAGAACGTCATCGTTAATTTGCGGTGGTCACGTTATATGTCGGTTTTAACGACTTCTCGTAATGAGATCTAAGTTAACGGTCGGTTTTTAATGGTTTTCATCTTATTGTTGGCGGGAATTTGTGCAATTACTATTGTTGAGGATTAGTGGGAAATGTTCCTGTTGTTTTTGTATTTCTACAGTAATAATTCAATAAGAAGATCTAGATTTGTATTTATTTTTGTAATAATTACAAAGTCAATAATTCAATATTTCTGCGTGTCGCGGGTTCGATTCCCGCACGGAGCAAATATTTGTATGATCTACAAGTAGTAGCTTCGGATCTGGGCGTTTGTGTATATAATGTGAGTTCATATGTTTGTAAACGCACACACGACTCAGGAGAAATACCTAGGACGGGGCAATGTTTATTTAAAAAAAAAAACCGGCCAAGTGCGTGTCGGGCCACGCACAGTGTAGGGTTCCGTAGTTGCCCATCAAAATACTTAATGCGAACTAACTAAACTGATTCGCTGAATTTAATTTTAAAAATAAGAATTTTCAAAATCGGTCCAGGCGTCTTTGAGAAATCGAGGAAAATACATAAAAAAAGATTACGACGAATTTAGAACCTCCTCCTTTTTTTGGAAGTTAGTTAAAAATAGTTGACAATAAGAACCTACCTATCCCTAAAAAACATACCGCAAAACATACCTATTATAGCTGTAAAAATAAAGTTGACAAACTTACATTTGCAGTTGAAGAACATGTTCTCCGATACATTTTGTTTAGGAAAATATGTTATCCAAGTACATTTTATGAGTTGGTCGACTATTACTCGTAAACTTGTAAAGCCTACTTAGTCATGATAATTTTTATTTAAACTTCGTTATATATACTACTATTGTGAATTTTTTCACACCCCCAAACATAACCGTTTAGCTGGTAGAGGGGGGGGACACTCGAGTCGAGGAAAAATTTGCACTTTAAAGCTTAATATTTCACAAACGAATCTTTTTATCAAAAAATTGACAATTGAAACTATCAATATTTTTTAAAGGCCTATTTAATGATACCCCACACTAAAGGGTAGGCGAGAAAAAAAAAACATCCCCACTTTACGTGTACGGGAGGTACCCTAAAAAAAAAAAATTTTACGAGATTTTATTTTACCACTTTTTCGGCGCAACAAATCCGTATATTTACACCAAATTACAGCTCTCTAGTACTGTGCGTCTCTGAGCTAAACTGCGGACAGACGGACGGACGGACGGACGGACGGACGGACATGGCGAAACTATAAGGGTTCCTTGTTGACTACGGAACCCTAAAAAACGAAGACGAATTTGAAGCCAGGTCGGATCGCTATTTGCTACTAGTTCTCTATACCGAAATCAATAAACTGTCTGAATAGTACATACATACATCAAAATTTTACCCATAACTCGCTAAAACAGTCCATTTATAATCTGACCTCGTTTCATAATATTTATAACTAAACATTGTACAGTATGTACACCACAAATAACAATCTGTTGATGTTCATTGTTCATATTTACTTGGCTGTACATTAATAACTTCAAACTCGCGAAATATAGGTACGTATTACGTACAATATTTCGTTTGGCTCACCTCGCGTGCTTCTCACACGAAAATTCTCTCCCAAAACTTTACCCTCCATTCAAAACTTTTTAAATCTATTAAACAAGTTACAGACTTACCCATCAACGTGGGATGCTTATGAACACAAAATGAAATGTATATCACAGTATACAAACTCAAACTGTTGTGAAACACGCAACGCTCGACGCAACGCTCACCGTGACGTCACGAACAACAGATAAACGAAACCCTCAGGAAAGGATTTACTTTCAATATTTATGAACTCTATTTTCGGTGACACTTTCATTGAGAATTGCGCCGTTGAGGACAATACATAGTAACCTCGGCCTTTACAATGAAGACAGAAAGATATCTACCTAAACTAAGCGCGAACAAAAATAGTAACTTTATTAGAAATGCTGACACAGCGGTCGACCGTAGTCATTTGTGGCGACGCAACGAGAATTTTCCTAAGTGATACTCAAAAAGTAAAAGGTTCATCGCCCTGCAAGCTACAGCGTCTGTGTTGAGGAGCGCAGGGCAATGAAATGCGAGCTAGGGTCACCACAGCGATGTTTAGCACAATATACGTCTAGTCTCGATGGATGACCCGCTGCCATTTGAATGTCTGAAGATGTTTCCTAACCTCTTAGGGGATCGAATCTGAGTGGATAGCGTCTGTTGGACTCCCCGAGCCGTGATTTGGCAACCCTGTTTGAGCGTTTGGCGTTTGAGCCACTCGGCTTTCAGATTTACTTTGAATAGAAATTACGTAATCGACAAAATTTTGACGCAGCCTGCGGCGTCCCCCTCCCCTCCCCATCTTTATCGAGGCTACATCGCCATTGCATTAGACTTTCCCTTCAGAATACCGACGCGCTGATTTAATTTTCTTTTGACCTGCAAATTAGAGCCGTTATCGACAGAATGTAAATGAATTTTGTACAGGTAATTGAATGATGTTATTCATTTAAGAAGATCTGATGTTGAATTTATAAATAATATGGGTAGAAATATATGCAATTTTTAAAGTATTTGTATCTATCTCAAACGCTTCACTTAATACAACATTTCTGTCCAGACACGTATGTTTATTAAATACGCACGGCTTCGCAACCTACTACAATAATTTGTGCAAATCCAGGCAAGATTGCAATTTGCAGGACGGTCGTGAGTACGTCTCGTGCTCTTCCCTCACTCTCACACAAAATTACCTTACGTCAGACAGAGAAAGTCCATTAGGTTTTATGGGCTCCACTTCGCAGGACGAATGGTGCTCGAAACGTTGAAATTAATTAAAGTCTCACCTAAACGCGACTCAAAAGCGAATTGTGCTCTTTCAAAGATAGAACCTACTTTTCTTTTCGCTAGTTCTTTTTTTTGCGAAGGCTAAATGTTTTTGTGCTGACTCTGTGATTTTTGATTATTTTCAGCCAGTTATTTTGACTGGTGTTTCTTACCATGGTGATAGGCAGAGGATTAAATAAATCTTCAATATTATTACACATAGTCGATGTACATACGTAATCCCTCATCTCTTGTAAAGGTCAGAGACCTCTCTGTAAGTAAGTACATTTCTGGCAACTCTCCTAGCTTCGACGGTTTACTTATGGTAAAATTATCAAGATGGCTTTTAAGCTTCTAGACGTTGCGATATAAGTTTACCGTCTATCATATTGAGAATGTATTAGTTTTCTTTGGTCCATTCGGGTATTAGTGTAGATTTGAAAAAAAACATACTCGATACAGTGTATATTTCGACACAGGCTTCCCCTCTGAGTAGGAGTTGACCGTATTATATCAAGCCATTGGGTGTCATCTTCGAAATTATGATTCTGAATAGGACATTCATATACGAACAGAACAGACGTTACTTGTTTTTTATTGATCGGACATTATTAAAAGCTTTTTTTTTAAATTAAATACGCAAAATGACTTTATAGACATCTGCATAAATTCTAAGCGCAGTTCGTAATGATTTTCTCCTCACCTTTTACTCAAACTCAGAAGTCCTTTTGAGAACCAACGTGGCTGTGTTTTAACGAGGCAAAATTTCGCTTCGTCTATTGTAGACACGTTTCTACTGCAATCAGCAGACTATTCATTTTAGGTCTATTCCGGTGAGACGTCATCAAATTGCAGCTAAGAAATTCTACCTCCATTTTAAGATGTCTGAAGAGGTGCCCAAACATCCACGACCCCGTTCAAAGTTATTTTACTACAAATTACACTCCGGTTGTAATTAAAACTATATACAGCCGTGAATAATTCGTGAGGAAGCAATTTGCTATGTTCAGACCGACATCTGTCATGAGTGAGCACTACGCCCAATTACTCATACAATACAGCGGTGTGAGGTTTACAAGGAACATAACTCTCTCTTTAGCTATCTTGTCCCCTGGGACCGGGACTCCGGGACGGCGAAACAGATCCGCTATTGTATCCACGTCATTATGACACGGGACGTTTAAGGAGGAAACACACTATTGAATCGTGACGCGCCGGAATGTGTCGACATCCCATGTGTATCGTGCACATTACCAACACGCGATGCCACGATGCGCTTGCAATTTGTGAACACAAGCTCTGTAAAGCACTGACCGTGTATGGTTATGTGTTATGCAACTACTTAACTTCTAGAAAAAATGACGAGTGGCGTCGGGTCTGGATTAGAAACACACAACATGTGATGAGTCGGATGGTGTGTTTACCCCAACTATCGGCAACACACCGACCCCGGCACGTCTGGATCGGCCGGCGTGTGCGCACATCGCGTCGCGTCGGATGTTCATAGTGTGATTCTGTTCTATAGTAAACAATACATTTGATTTGACTCAATACCTACCCATCGTGTTTCATTGTGTCGCGTAATGTGTTTCCGCCTTTAGGTTCTCACTATTCGGGCTTCCCTTCAACACTTCGCCACGGCCGCGACCCGCAAACGAAACTTATTCGATTTAAAACGCGTGACGGAGGTACACACTTACATTTTATTTGAGTTCAAAACTTTGTTATTGTTTTCAAAGTACTTAATACCTATCTCTATCATTTACGAGCGGCTGTTTGTGCAAATGCAAATTTCGTGTTTAATCACTTCTCCCCGAACGGTCCCAGGTTTCGGGTATTATATCGGAAAAGTTTAGTCGTAAAAATTTGGCATACTGAGGCTAAATCGTAAACCAGTAGAGTTTCAGAAGCGGCCACTTTTTAGCAGAAATGTCTCCGCGGCCGTGTCGAACTTCCGAACTTACGACTCTAATTTTAATAAGCGCAGGCGGCGGTTGCGCCACCCGACATTCGTTTGTTTTACTGTATTGTTTAAATTATAGCAGACCAATACAATGTTGGAGGAAAAAGTTGGGAAACTTTCAACCAAGTTTATATCGGCGGTTACTCATGCGGACTGCGCCGTCCATAAATCTTCAGGCTGCAGATTTCGATTTTCCCTGAAGCAAGTTCGGGTTTCCTGAAATATCTAGTTCAGTTCGGTGTCACGTATCAAGGTGCATAGTAAAACTAATAGGGAAACAATTTATCGACAAAATTAAGGAATAGTTCCGGGAGACTCCCTATCAACTATTTATTGGGATTTGAACTTTACTTGGAATAGCAGAAATAGAATCAGGGAACCCCATGAGCAATGAGTTTAAGCCATTTTAACAGTAACGTAATACGAATTGAGATAAAATTAGAAAAAATAAATATTCGATTTAATTGCTCATGAGAGTAGATGTTAGTTAAAGATATTATTATGTTACGGGCAATTTGATAAGTCCGGGCTCTATTAATAGTGGCCGGTCTGTATTCATAATGCCCGACTCAATTGGGCAATGTGATTAAAACAGCATGATTAATCACTTTTCCCGGCCATTATGAATAATGCCCACTTTATCTTGGGCAAAGTAGTAAAATAGGTGAACTGTATAGTGTTTTTGCTTATTATATGAAATTGAACTTTAAAAAAATCATGAAAAGTTAGCAAAAAAAAGCGGGGCTCCGTCGACCCTTACCTTGATAGGCCGTAATCAGCAATTTGACCAAGGGTGCAAGAGCGAGCGAAGCCTACCTTGGTAGATGGTAGTTACAAGGCACGGCCGCAGTCCAATTTGTCACATTGCCCTGCTAACAAGTAGGGAATTATTCATACTGCCCGGTCCAAGTGATAAATTCAAGCTATCTCAAACACTGACTTAATACATGGACCACGGACCGTCGAGCATTTTAATAATGGCCGGTCAAAGTGATAAATTAATCACTTTGCCCATCGCTCTTGGGCTTTATTAATAATGGCCGGGCCTTATTATTAATGCCCAGTTAATCACATTGCCGTAACAGATATACCTACTTACCTAGTAGAATTTTAATCGCAATACATTTTATGTTCTGCTAAACAGACTCTCTTAGACCCGATATTTCGCCGGTATCAAGATACCAGTGAAATATCCCAATCCAAACAATGTCAATAATAAACAAAACAGGATAACACGGTTATGAAAAAACAATAAAATACGGCGGAGGACATTTAATTCGTTAATGGATTCTTCTATCCGAGCGTGCATCTTAACGCAGATTTCATTATTATCTATGAATTTTCGTACTCATAAAGTAAGATCTATCTATAAAACTATGAAAGATGATTGTGTGTTAAGTGCAGACTTCTCATACGTATGTAAACTATATTACTTATCCTATACTTACTATATCTTTGTATGTTGGGGGTTATGTCCAGAACTACCGAACCGAATAATGAAAATTCTTTCATCAGTAGAAGCTACATTTTTCCTGAGTGATACGGGCTATATATTTTCTAAAATGCACGGACGAAGTCGAGATTCCATTTTACGAATTTTGTCGCAATGAAAATTAGGCTTAGAATATTGAATGTCCAGATTGCTATTAGACTACTGAGAATTGATGCCAAAAAAGGAAAAAAATATTATCCCCTTCGTTCCTACGTAAACCAAGTAAACATGTCCAAGGTAAACATTTAAATGTGTGTAGCGCTCACTCACGCATTTATAAAAAAAACCGGCCAAGTGCGAGTTAGACTCGCCCATAAAGGGTTCCGTAGCAGCAAGTAACATAACATAAAAGTTCTTGTAGTTGGTTGTAACTTTGCAAGGTAAATTGCAGTTTACGATTTATGACGTATTAAAAAAAAAAACGAATTACTCGATCTCGTTCAAACTAATTTTCAATTGAAGTTTGCATGGTAATGTACATCATATATTTTTTTTAGTTTTATCATTCTCTTATTTTAGAAGTTACAGGAGGGGCCCTGTAACTTCTAAAATAAGAGAAAAACACACATAAGTGGTAATGTGTAACACACATTTTACCACTTTGGAAGTGTCTCTCGCGCAAACTGTTCAGTTTAGAAAAAAATGATGTTAGTAACCTCAATATCATTTTTCAAGACCTATTCATAGATACCCCACACGTAGGGTTCAGGCGAAAAAAACATTTTTGAGTTTCAATTCTAAGTATGGGGGGTACCCCCAAAATTGGTTTTTGTTTTATTTTTGTGTGAAAATCCTAATGCGGTTCACATAATACATCTACTTACGAAGTTTCAACAGGATAGCTCTTATACTTTCGCCAAAAAGTGGCTGTGACATACGGACGGACAGACAGACAGACAGACAGACAGACATGACGAATCTATAAGGGTTCCGTTTTTTGCCATTTGGCTACGGAACCCTAAAAAGTGTCTTCAAACTACGTTTTGTTTTGAACACAGAATCTGAACATTTTATAATCTAAGATATGAAATAAATTTCTGATAATATGGCCTTTTTAGACTCGCTATATCTTTTGTCGTTTTCGAAAACCAAACGATGCACACATTGCACACTGTTTGAATAAATCCGAACCTAAAAACGAATATTCAATAGTGAAACGCTGGCTTATATCGCATGGAGTTGACTGTCGATCTCGTTAGGCTGCAGGCTAAAATCCTGTTACGTAGAGCGTGTCAATTGTGGGGAACCGAATACCGTTTGGAGCACACCTCAATGTATTGAGGGGAGTTAACTGGAATTATGAAACTGAAATACAAACTATTAATTGTAGGAATTGTTGAGAGATAACTGGTTAACTGAAACTGAGGATTTCGGCGAAATCACGAGCAACAGCTAGGTAGGGTAGTTGAACAAGTTGTGTACGGACTGTTCAAGTAAGATTCTTCTTGTGTCTGTAATTGTCAAATTGAAATATGGTTTGATTTTGAACGCCCTGAAAATATAGTGTGAAAAGAGTATATATTATTACTTCAAAACGTTATCTTTTATAGTCTTATGTCTAAAACCTCATATGGATTTTGTCGAAACCGATTTGCTCACGTCCGTTCATTTTAAATTAACCAAACTTGTCATCATCATCATCATCAGCCTATAATGTTCCCACTGCTGGGACACAGGCCTCCTCTCTGTGAGAGGGAGTGGGCCATAATCCACCACGCGGGCCCAGTGCGGGTTGGTAGATGTCACATGTCTTCAAATTTTTGGTTCTAGGACATGCCGGTTTCTTCACGATGTTTTCCTTCACCGTTTTGAGAGCAGTGGTGATGAAATAAATTACACAAAGTAATGCACCTGGCTGGGTTCGAAGTCGAACCCACGACCTACAACTCGTAAGTAGGGGCCGATACCACTTGGCCACCACTGCTCTCTGAAACTTGTCCTGCAACAAAGTTATTTTCGTAAAAAGTAATCCCATCAAATCTGTTTGAACCTTTATTGCATTCATGGTTTATTTATGGTCTTGTCAGAAACGTAAGTTCATATAATCTTTTCAAGATTCTTTTGTGATTATATTTTCAAGATTAGACGAACTTACGTTTTCGACAAGAAATTCTTTACAAGTGCAATGCATTAGAGAAATGGAGAAACTTGCACGGGATCTTAATGAAACGTGTCAAACCGAGTAACCGCCAGTCTGATTGAGCGTTTCTGCTGACCGTACTACGATTGCTTCTAACAAACTTACTTGTAAAACCGAACTTCAAACCTTCTTGATTGAAGTGCTGCAACTTCAAAGGCAAAAGTGGATTTTACTTTTACTATACCTACACCAAAAAATTTCGTGACCTCCCAACAAAAATTAAATCTCAACATATTTCCACAGTAACACACTCACATGACAATGTGTACTTATATTTTATTTATGGGAGAAAGGATCCGCAATATTCAACATAAGGAAACATAAAAATGGCGTGGAAAAGGGACGCAGGAAACACTGGAAGGGACCAAGGGTGGAAGCTCGGGCCAAGTCTGGCGCCGCCATAAGTCACGCGTTGTATTTACATAACACAATGCATTTAGGAAATGAGATAGCTCGCACAATACGAACCCAACTTCATCGGGAAATTAGTCCCAAAAACTAAAAATGATTTTGAGGTGGTTTTTGAACTCGGTTAAATAACCGAGTTCAAAAACCACCACAAGTGTTAAATAAGTTTTTGTTCGAAGTTGTTGGCTTTTTTTTTAATTAATGACCTTTTTTGACTAGGTACATAATCTACATCTTATACCTAATTATGTGCATTATTTTTAAACCAATTTCATGTAATCCATACTGATAATAACATCGTCCATCTACACAATATGCAAAAAATGCTCATAAAATAAAGACAACTGAACCAATTTGAATGAAATTTTATTGGACCAAATAGCAAGTATACTGCATCTAACAATTTAAATAATCACACAAATCGGACCAGAAACCTCGGAGTAATCGGTGTACATTACATATTACATACAAAAAAGAAAAAAAACCGGCCAAGAGCGTGTCGGGCCACGCACAGTGTAGGGTTCCGTAGTTGCCCATCAAAATACTTATGCGAATTAACTAAACTGATTCGCTGAATTTAATTTTAAAGAGAAGAATTTTCAAAATCGGTCCAGGAGTCTTTGAGAAATCGGGGAAAATACATAAAAAAAAGATTACGACGAATTTAGAACCTCCCCCTTTTTTGAAGTAAGTTAAAAATAGTTGACGATAAAAACCTACCTATCCCCAAAAAACATACCGTAAAAACATACCTATTACAGCTGTAAAAATAAAGTTGACAAACTTACATTTGCAGTTGAAGAGCTTGTTCTCCGATACATTTTGTTTAGGAAAATATGTTATCCAAGTACATTTTATAAGTTGGTCGACTATTACTCGTAAAGTTGTAAAGCCTACTTAGTCATGATAATTTTCTTTTAAACTTCGTTATATATACTACTATTGTGAATTTTTTCACACCCCCAAACATAACCGTTTAGCTGGTAGAGGGGGGGGACACTCGAGTCGAGCAAAATTTAGCACTTTAAAGCTTAATATTTCACAAACGAATTTTTTTATCAAAAAATTGTTAATGGAAACTATCAATATTTTTTAAAGACCTATTTAATGATACCCCACACTAAGGGGTACGCGAGAAAAAAAAAAAACATCCCCTCTTTACGTGTACAGGAGGTACCCTAAAAAAAAATTTTTTACGAGATTTTATTTTACCACTTTTTCGGCACAACAAATCCGTATATTTACACCAAATTACAGCTCTCTAGTACTGTGCGTCTCTGAGCTAAACTGCGGACAGACGGACGGACGGACGGACGGACGGACGGACGGACGGACATGGCGAAACTATAAGGGTTCCTTGTTGACTACGGAACCCTAAAAAAAACATAAAGATCGAATTGAGAACCTCCTTCTTTTTGAGTCGGTTAAAAGCAAGGCAGAACGCGTGCTTTCTCGTGCCCCTTATAACATCTTCTTTATCTTTACATATAATAAAATCGTAGAGCTGTCATTCCTGTACATTGAATATTTTTTTCTTTTTGTATTTATTTCGAGATAAGGGATCGATTCTGATACCAAATCAACATTTTATTTTTTTTCGAAATTTTTTATGGTTTTTTGATTTGATCTATCTCCTAAACTACTGTAAAGTTGTCGATCAAATTTTCCTTAAATATTTCTAATAATATGCTTCTGTTAATAGGCTATGTATTATTACGCTATTTGCCCTGGGAGATAAGCAATTTTGAATTTTGTTATTTTTAAATGTTTGTTGGGAGTTGGAAGCTAAACCACTGGATATTATATATTCAATTTTTTCTCAAATATTCCTTAAACTGCTCTTCAATTAATAGGATATGTATAATTACGCTATTCTCCTTGGGGGATTAGCAATGTTATAATATGTTGATTTTCAGTCATTGTTGACATTTGTATAAGAACCGCTATTTGAAAACTACTGTCAGCGTACTAGCCAGTCTGGTTGGTAACCTGCTTGACTTTCGTGCAAGGGGTCTCAGGATCAAATCTTGCAATTTTCTTTTTCACTTTTTGAGTTTCATTTTTTTTTTGTCCTGAGAGCTCTCAAATAATAAAAAAAAATTGTGCATACTTTTAGTTCAATATTATTCGCAATTTTCATTCATTACTATTTTTTTTTCATTAATTCTCTAGGATATAAATCTACACTGATTTTAAATTGTAGGTAGAAAGTTGTTTTTTTTATTAAACTGTAATTGTTTCGAGGTGTAGGAATTTGAAAGATTCGAAAACAATCAGTGTTTCTATTATTTTGTGTTTATTTATGTTTTGAATTTGTGCTCAAACCAGTGCATAGATTCTGTTTGAAACGATGACAAATTGTACTCATCGAGTCAAATAATTAGTTATTTTTTAGGTATCACGCTAAAGGGAGAAGAGCAATGCTATCGTACGTTCAATTTGCAGCGATACTGTAAATCGACCAAAAAATTATGGTCTAATGTTTAAGATTTATCTTAAACATTAGACCGGATCGGAACGGATCTTTGAAATTAATATCGCTCAAATAAGGATGTTTCCTATGCAAACTATGTACCTAGGTATAACATTATTGATCTAAACTAATAATAAAAATGCAAGTATGTTTGTTTTTTTACCTTTTCACGCATTACTACCTACTGAATCGATCGTCCCAAAATTTAGCATATACGTTGTCAGGAGTATAGACACGGATATAGGGTATCTTTCATCCCGAATAACAGAAGAGAGCTGTTGCCGAGAAAACAATTACGTTCATATACCAGATGGCGCCACTTACACGATCCGTATTGTTTCTCAAATTCTAAATTAACGCAAGCGAAGCCGCGGGCAAACACTAGTTCAAAATAGGGAAGTGGAAAAGCTATGCGTGTTGACAAACTTTTATAGAACTTCTCTCGTAAATTCGCTGAACAAACTTTCATTTAATGAAACCTTACTTATATACTTTATTAATGTGTTCTAGAATACGTAAAGATTTATATTAGGTTTCGATTTGCGAGTATAAAAAATCCGAGGTGGGTAATGAAAGGCGGCACGCGAAACGGAGACAGCTATCAGTGATAAAAGAGTTAGTTTAGTACCGTTAATTACTGTTTGATAAGGGTGGTGTTGGACATGCGATGTTGCCGCTGCGTGCACGCAAGTGAGTCGCCGTGTTTACGCTATCGGGACAATATCCGGGGCACAATGTAGCCGGAAGCTGTTCATCTCCTGTGAAGTTAGTAACACGATAAGTGAACCTAATCCCGAACGTGTAAACTAGTTCAGAGAATGGCGTGATGTCTCGGAAGTTGTGTAAACAGTTTACTTACGTGATTATCTATAACTAACATAATTGGTGAATGGTTTCTCTTTTGTTGCTAATCTGTTGCTCGAATGAATGATGGGAATGTGTTACCTTTTGTATCTATTTCTGCGTGTTTTCTTTATATTTTTTTAAGATTAGCTTTTGCAAGTGGCTTCTCCCGTGTGTTCGATTTTTTTTCCATGGGATCGTAATAACGGTTTATCTGAGCCAAAATTCATTAAGTTATTATGATCTGCTGCTCTGACGTGATTGAGTAAAATATCCATCCATCACTCCATTCCCCCATCCATCCTGATATTATACGCGTATAAAAAAAAATTGTTACGGATTTGATCATACCTTCTAGAAACAGTGTTTCTAGAAGGTATGATCAGTATGTTTCTGAAACACCTCGCGTTTCTGCAAACCTAAACTACACACTAGCAATTTATGGCATAATTTAAAAACTTCTAAGCGTTTATAATAATAACGGTATAGGTTATTACGGCAGCAAAAATAGCTCCACCTTTTTTATTCAAACATGAAAGATAACCTGAAAATAGCAGCCATATACTATCACAATTACTCCCGAAATAGACAGAAATAAATTCGGCATGTTGGCTAGCCAGCTGATCGGACTGATAAGCTAAGCTGTGGCGAGCTACATCTATCCTTCAAGCTATATCTGTTCATCTGACCTTCAACTACGGCTTGACCTGCGGTTCTAAAGGGTTCAGGTAATAGAATAGCGTTATCGGGCGCAGACGTAGATTACTTAGCAAATGGAGTGTTAACGCTTCACTGCTGAAGTATCTATGACGCAAGTCTTATTCGTATTCTTTGTTCTTTTTTTTTTGTTTGGTAATGCAGTAGTTAATATAATTCGGATTTACAGACTGTTTACCGTTGACATAAATGTCAAATAAAATAGGAAAACTGTATGATGTAGTCTTTTTAATACGGTCTTAAAATGTGCTTGTGCAGTGATCAACAAGCTCAACTTAATCACAACTTGTCAAAGTTTTATATAATACTAGTGTTTGTCCGCGGCTTCGCTTGCGTTAATTTAGAATTTGAGAAACAAAACGGATAGTGTAAGTGGCGCCATCTGGAATATGAGCGTAATTGTTTTCTCGGCAACAGCTCTCTTCTGTTATTCGGGATGTAAGATACCCTATATCCGTGTCTATACTCCTGACAACGTATATGCTAAATTTTGGGACGATCGATTCAGTAGGTAGTAATGCGTGAAAAGGTAAAAAAACAAACATACTTGCATTTTTATTATTAGTTTAGATTAATAATGTTATACCTAGGTACATAGTTTGCATAGGAAACATCCTTATTTGAGCGACATTAATTTCAAAGATCCGTGTTTATCTTAAACATTAGACCATAATTTTTTGGTCGACAGTATCGCTGCAAATTGAACGTACGATAGCATTGCTCTTCTCCCTTTAGCATACCGCATGATACCTAAAAAATAACTAATTATTTGACTCGATGAGTACAACTTGTCGTCGTTTCAAACAGAATCTATGCACTGGTTTGAGCACCAATTCAAAACATAAATAAACACAAAATAATAGAAACACTGATTGTTTTCGAATCTTTCAAATTCCTACACCTCGAAACAATTACAGTTAAAAAAAAAACCAACTTACTACCTACAATTTAAAATCAGTGTAGATTTATATCCTTTTTTTTTTTTAGCGTGGTAAAACCATCAAATGAGTCCTCCCACCCCGGGCAGGGCGGGAGGGACTGTCAGACTTCTACTGACTAAAATCCACGGTGTCCTTCAGTAGCCTGTTATGTTCCGGGGTCACGGTAAGGAAATAATCCCGCGACCCCGGCAGGCTTTGGCCCTCTGAGAGGGGGCCCCGTCATTATGCTGACGCTCTTTGAGGCGCGCGTGGGACACAACGCGCCGTCGACCCGGGCATGGTCCATGGCCGGGCAGCGAGTTGCCCTTTACTCGCTGCCCGCATGCCCGCGCCTACGGTGGCCGGAGATCGTCTGCTGACGTCCGACGCCGCGGGCGCCTACCACTGCGGTTGGGGCGGAGGGAGGACGCTGTCCTCTCTCTCTCGCGGCCCGCCTCCTCCTTCACGAGCATTACTGCTTCGCAGAAGGAGGCGACCGCTTCCCACTCCGTCTCGCCCCGCAGCATGGCTGCAACCAATGCCGGGCGCGAGAGGTCTCCGCCTATCGCCGCCGTGAGGACACGTCGGTGCTCTGCCCAAGCGGGGCAGTCTTGCACCGTATGCTCTACTGTGTAGATTTATATCCTAGAGAACTATTGAAAAAAAATAGTAATGAATTAAAATTGTGAATAATATTGAAGTAAAAGTATGCACATTTTTTATTATTATTTGAAACTCTTAGGACAAATAAAACAAAAAAAAAAATGAAACACAAGAAGTGAAAAAGAAAATTGAAAGATTTGATCCTGAGACCCCTTGCACGAAAGTCAAGCAGGTTACCAACCAGACTGGCTAGTACGCTGACAGTAGTTTTCAAATAGCGGTTCTTATACAAATGTCAACAATGACTGAAAATCAACATATTATAACATTGCTAATCCCCCAAGGAGAATAGCGCAATTATACATATCCTATTAATTGAAGAGCAGTTTCAGGAATATTTGAGAAAAAATTGAATAAATAATATCCAGTGGTTTAGCTTCCAACTCCAAACAAACATTTAAAAACAACAAAATTCAAAATTGCTTATTTCCCAGGGAAAATAGCGTAATAATACATAGCCTATTAACAGAAGCATATTATTAGAAATATTTGAGGAAAATTTGATCGACAACTTTACAGTAGTTTAGGAGATAGATCAAATCAAAAAAACATAAGAAATTTCGAAAAAAAAAAGTTGATTTGGCATCAGAATCGATCCCTTATCTCGAAAAAAATACAAAAAGAAAAAAATATTCAATGTACAGGAATGACAGCTCTACGATTTTATTAAATGTAAAGTTAAGAAAATAATCATTAATGATGCTTATTGAGTACTTCCGTACGTTAGCTGTTAATTAATCTTAAACGAAACTTATAGTAAACAACAAACATTCAAATAAAAACGATCCATCACAAATCAAAGCATTCACCCGAACACTGGCACTCCATTTCCTACCTTCTCCATGGGCGAGAGCTATCAAGATGGCCGAGGTGGCGGCTCGCTATTCATCATCTGACGTCGCAGCTGATCGATCGTAGCCACGATTATGAGTCCCTCCCTACCCTCTTCTTCTGTCCAAAGTGCCCTGACACTCTGTTCTAAACAATCTACCCGGTATTGGAAATTGTTTAGATTTTACTTTAAAATTAGTTTGAAAATTGATTTTGTACTTCGCGATTGGAATCGGAGAATTGGAAATGTTTCTTGGCGAAATAATATTTACTAACTTCTTTTAGAGCAGTGGTGGCCCAGTGATATCGGTCCCGACTTACGATTTGTAGGTCGTGGGTTCGAACCCCGCCAGGCGCATTACTTTGTGTACCTAATTTATTTCATCACCACTGTGATCTCAAAACGGTGAAGGAAAACATCGTGAGGAAACCGGCATGTCCTAGAACCAAAAATTCGAAGACATGTGTCATCCAACAATCCGCACTGGGCGCGCGTGGCGTATTATGGCCCACTCCCTCTCACAGAGAGGAGGGCTGTGTCCCAACTAGAGATGTTACGAATATTCGCATTCGCATCATGCGGATATTCGCATATTTTTAGACATTCGCAATCGCATTCGCATTTGCAAAATTCATGCGAATATTTTGCGAATACGAACGACTGGAAAAATACCAATATTTGGTACTCCTTCTTCCACACACTCCATTCATTCTTATCTTTTGTCGTCCTCTCCGTTCATCTTTTGTTCAATCTGCCTTTATCTCGCCATCCATCAATATTAATTTACATCAAATCAATCACAATAATTAATCATAAATATGACAACGCTAAGATAAACGTGTTTCTGTCTGTTTTTCTTTCACTGACGCCATTCTTAGAGCCACTCTTATACAGGGTGAACTTTTCAACGGGGTGTGGATGGCTATATCCGAAACTATGAGGGATATCGAAAAACATTGCAAGGAGTCTCGAGGCCAATTTTGACGGAAACTAAAACTGCATCATTAGATTTTAGAAGAATCAGTAATCCTGGCCAGGAATCGAACTAGCTGGAGCAAGGATCAAATGGTGAAGTAAAATGCAGTTTTAGTTTTTGTCAAAATGGGCCTCGAGACTCCTTTCATAGTTTTTCGACATTCCTCTTAGTTTCATAAGTCCATCCACGCCCAGTTGAAAAAATCACCTTGCATACCTTTCCATTCTCGTTACAGACAGGAAGTAAAAAAAATTAAAATAAGTTATAAAATTACATTAAAAGGTTTTCTTTTTTGTATTTATTAAATTATCAAACGTAATTAATTTAAAAATGAATATTCGCATTCGCATTCGCATTCGCGAATATTGGAATTGAATATTCGCATCCGCATTCGCATTCGCGAATGTCAAAAATCAGATATTCGCAACATCACTAGTCCCAACATTATAGGCTGATGATGATGAACTTCTTTTTACAGATTTTTTTCGGTTTAGTGATTTATTTTGTTTTTTAAGTTTTCTAACTGATAACAAAGTGACAGTTTTCACGTGCCCCATATACACACATCAAAAGTGTCTAGGGATCAACATATATTTTTGCAATAACTTTTCTCCTGATTGATATTAATTAAAATGTTCTTTAAGGATTCATCAAATAAAGTGTTATCGTTTGTCACAGTAACGATAAACCAAGTCACCTTTGCATTCATAAAGAAATTTGCCATCTATCTATATACTTATAATAAATCTGTAGAGAGATCAATTCTGTACATGAAATATATTTCCAAAATAACTATCAGGGGGTGATTAGGGATCGATACTGATGCCAAAAATGCAATTAATAAAATTATTGTCTGTCTGTCTGTCTGTCTGTCTGTCTGTATAACCGTTATAGAAACAAAAACTACTCGACGGATTTTGACGAAACTTGGTACAATTATTTTTCATACTCCTGCGGTGGTTATAGTATACTTTTCATCACGCTACAATCAATAGGAGCAGAGCAGTGAAGGGAAATGTTAGGAAAACGGGAGAAGTTACTCCATACACGCTAATCTTCGGAACTACTGGACGGATTTGATTGTTTTTTTTTTTTTGTTGTATAGCTATTAAGTCTGGGCAACATATAGGCTATAATTTATCTTGGAAACTTGAACACCTGATGCGGAACTGCAATAGATCACCTAAACTATAAGAGATACAAAAATAGCGCCATAGCAGAAATTGTTCCGCGTGATGAGCATTTTCTGCTGAGAAAATAAATTTGAAGATATGGAACACCTGATGTGGAACTCCAAGAGCCCAGCTACACTATTACATATACAGTTATGACGTCTTAGCAAGAGTTGTTCAGCCTGATGAGCACTCCCTGTTGTCGTATAAAAACTGAAGATCTGGAACACCTGATGTGGAACTCTAAGAACCCAGCTACACTATAACATAAATAGGAATGACGTCTTAGCAAGAGTTGTTCAGCATAATGAGCACTCTCTGTTGACGTATGAAAATTGAGATCTGAAACAACTGATGTGGAATTCCAAGAGCCCAGCTACACTATAACATATATAATTATGAATAACATCTTAGCAAGAGTTGTTTAGTCTGATGGGCATTTCCTGTTGACTTTCAAAAATGAAAGATCTGGAACGTCTGGAATCGTCATGCGCGTCCCGTTGTTTTCCCGTCCCCAGGCTCTGAGAATTCGACATCAGACGTTTCAGATCTTCGATTTTGACGACCCCATTGTCGCTGGCATAAGCAACAGGATCCGCGTACGAAGTCGCTGGCAGAAGCTAGTTTTCCTAATAAAGGGATTTTTGACATTTGAACCACTAACATTAAAGTTCGAAAAAAAGACTGAAATAACAGTTTTCTTTAAAATTTTATTGGGTAACTTAAACAATTAATAATCCGTGTTTCTACCGCGAACACTAACAACACAAGAACATCGGTTTGGCATACTCAAAATGAGTTCATCCAAATCACGCTGTGGAATGGCCGCCCATGTTCGTTGCAACAACAAAAAAAGGTCTTCTTGCGACTGGATACCCTCCATATTCGGCAGAGCTCTTCTCTGTAGCATATCCCATGCATGCTCAATCGGGTTCAAGTCTGGCGACTGAGCAGGCCAGGGCAGGACATTGATGTTAGCTGCGGCGAGAGTCTGTCTTACAACTCTTGCGGTGTGCGGTCGTGCATTATCATGCATTAACTGAAATAAGGGACCGATTTGCACTTGTAGAGGAACGATGACGTCTGATACAATCGTCTCAGCATAAATTTGAGCGTTGAGGTTGCCTCTGATCCAAATCAACTCAGTTCTTCCGCCGATCCAAATACCCGCCCATACCATGATGGTTCCACCACTATAAGGATGGACTTCCTGGCAGGATTTTAATCGCTGTTGGCGTCCAGGGGTTCTCCAGTGTCGTATACGTCTTGTATCCGGTCTCATACCAAAACGAGACTCATCAGAAAAGCACACGAAACGCCATTGTTCTTCTGCCCAATTTCTGTGTTCAAGAGCCCATTGATATCGAATCCTACGATTGTGCATTGCTATAGGTGGTACCCGTAGCGGTCTTCGGGAATGAAGGTTCACTTCATGCAAGCGGTTTCTGACTGTTTGGTCGCTAATTAAGTTCCCTGAAGAGTGATGAAGCCTCACGGCTAACATCATGGCGGTTATTGTTGGAGCTCTTCGAGTTAAGATTTGAATGTATCGGTCTTGTCTCCGTGTGGTGCAGCGATACCGTCCTCCATGGCGCTCAGCCACGGTACCAGTGCTTCGGTAACGTGTCCAAAGTCGACTGATAACACTCTGACTTGTATTCAGAGCTAAAGCCACAGTACGTTGCCGGGAACCAGCTTCTATCATTCCCACGGCTCTGAGCATTTCTTCCCTGCTTAAATGACGTCGCCGCTCCATAATAACGTTGGTTTTAATCAGTAGTAGGGAAACAGTAGCACTAATAATGTCTTCAATGCGTTGTATGTTTTTATAGGGAAAATATTGACAGCTGATTTTCATCTTTTACTCGAATTTGATTTACAGTTCCTGATTCAAATTATGAAATGCACCAAAAAGGATCCATATAAAATTATAAAATCATAAATTTATTACAAAGCCACATCTCAATCTCAAGAAATCTGCATAAAAATGCTTGATCCCTAGACACTTTTGATGTGTGTATTTAGCCAAAACAAATCTATCTTCTATAAAAGTAAAAGAAAAACTTTCAAACAAGGCCCTATCAGGGTATCCTGTTCTCGTAAAACTTTCGACTTCGTAAGCCAGATAGATAGTAGAGTATTTTTAAAGCACCTATTTTGTAGCGTGCAACACTCGAAGTATAGAAGGGCAAGCTCGCACATTCTGATGTTTAGCAATTCTAATTCAGTTCCGAGTCCTATCAGTGTTGCCATTGTGAATAAACTTTAAAGGGCAACCCCGACACGCGAGCTTTTCGACAAATAAGCCGTTAATAATGGTAATGTGCCACAGATACAAGGAAAAGAATTTGAATTTGTTTTTTTTAATGGGCTCTTTAATGAGGTTGTGTACAAAAAATACAGGCATATTGTAGACTTGTGTATACCAGCGTACCAGCGCCAACAACAAAAAACATAATTTGGATTTCTATGTGTATACATAGAAATCCAAATTATGTTTTTTTTTGTTTCGTTTTTATGCGGACGACAGAAGTCACAGGATTTCTATCATTGTCGTATATCAAAACCTTCTCCAGAACGTTACGACCACTTTTCTGAAAAGCGAAACAGTATCGGTTTAGCCAAACGCGAGATAATCCCGGACAAACATACATACATACAAACAAACACACGGATCGAACCGAGAACCACTTTTTTTTGTCGGTTAAAAATAGCAGCTTATTCCTTTACAAGTTTCCAAGGTTAGGTTTCAGTATTGCACACATTATTTCCGTTTAAAAAACAGTTTATCATGGCGGGAGGAAATGGTAAACTAGCCATGATGCTAATGAGCTGCTTGCTAATGAGCGCAAGAAAAACGGCTAGACTCAGACATAAATGAATAGTAAGGGGTAGGTTTGTAAGTTAAATAATTTGAACTAGTCTGTAAAAAATGTCTTGCAGTTGCAGATTAATGGATTTAGTCGTTTATGGTTTTATTTAACCGGCACGGTTAATTGCTAACGCCCGATAATTAATATTCTATTTGAATTCAAATCTTGAAAATTTTTTATTGATCGATGCTACTAATTTGGACATCTTTTAGATTCGGATAGTCAAATTCGGTCGGTAGACAAAAATCAAGATCAAGTCAGGAACAGAGAAGGATTATAAGTATTATTAATCAATAATCATCTATCAGCGTTAGGGTTGAACCACATCTGGCAGCACGGAATCGCCTTTTTCCGTCGCCCTTTCTCTTTCTGTCGCTTAGAACTGCCATTTGCTAGACCGAGACAATGCGATAGCATGCGGCCGCCTCGAGGATTCCGCCACGTGCTATCGCATTATGCTTTCTGTCTCGGTCTAGCAAATCACAGTTCTAAGCGACAGAAAGAGAAAGGGCGACGGAAAAAGGCGATTCCGTGCTGCCAGATGTGGTTCAACCCTTAATCGGCATCGGCCACTAAATAAAACATTTCAGATACTACAGCATTTATCAGGAAGATATTATAGGAAATAAGGATGTGAAAATATTTAGTCCAATACGAAAATAATTTTAACACTTCATTTTTAGGGTTCCGTAGTCAACAAGGAACCCTTATAGTTTCGCCATGTCCGTCCGTCCGTCCGTCCGTCCGTCCGTCCGTCCGTCTGTCCGCAGTTTATCTCAGAGACGACCAGTACTAGAAAGCTGTAATTTGGTGTAAATATACGGATTTGTTGTGCCGAAAAAGTGGTAAAATAAAATCTCGTAAAATATTTTTTTTTAAGGTACCTCCTGTACACGTAAAGTGGGGATGTTTTTTTTATTTCTCGCGTACCCCTTAGTGTGGGGTATCATTAAATAGGTCTTTAAAAAATAATGATAGTTTCCATTAACATTTTTTTTATAAAAAGATTCGTTTGTGAAATATTAAGCTTTAAAGTGCTAATTTTTGCTCGACTCGAGTGTCCCCCCCCTCTACCAGCTAAACGGTTATGTTTGGGGGTGTGAAAAAATTCACAATAGTAGTATATATAACGAAGTTTGAAGGAAAATTATCATGACTGAGTAGGCTTTACAAGTTTACGAGTAATAGTCGACCAACTTATAAAACGTACTTGGATAGCATATTTTCCTAAACAAAATGTATCGCAGAAAATGTTCTTCAACTGCAAATGTAAGTTTGTAAACTTTATTTTTACAGCTATAATAGGTGGGTATGTTTTGGGGATAGGTAGGTTTTTATTGTCAACTATTTTTAACTAACTTCAAAAAAAGGAGGAGGTTCTCAATTCGTCGTAATCTTTTTTTTTATGTATTTTCCCCGATTTCTCAAAGACACCTGGACCGATTTTGAAAATTCGTTTAATAAAAAATTCGTTTAGTAAAAATAAACGTTTAAAAAAAAACAGTTTAATTAGTTCGCATAAGTATTTTGATGGGCAACTACGGAACCCTACACTGTGCGTGGCCCGACACGCACTTGGCCGGTTTTTTTTAACAAAATATTTTACAAAATTTAACTACTTACACCTAGTGCCTACCTTTTTTCTGATACAATATTGATCCCATGGAAGAAGTTGTTCAAATTAATAGTCTACACTAGCATTTACCCGCGATTTTGCTCCCGCTGAATAAGTTTAGTTCAGTTTGAGCAAGTTGTTTGCAGTCATCATTAGCCAAAATTTCAACAACTTAAACTTCCACATGTAAAATGAAGGACATATCTACTTCATTTTGATTTTTGTTGTTTACAAAATAATTCGATATTTAATGTGACTCATATAATTAACGTAGCCTTTTCATAAAATAAATTTCGAAGTGTTCCAGCGGTCGTAAAATTATTTTAGTTACCTTGTAATGGCCGAACAATTAGGCTTTACATTATTGCTAGCAACATGCGATTAGATATGACCTAGTGTAGTGCCTAAATGTTAAATTAATTTAGGAGCTGAAACATGTGTTTTTAGGGTTCCGTAGTCAACAAGGAACCCTTATAGTTTCGCCATGTCCGTCCGTCCGTCCGTCCGTCCGTCTGTCCGCAGCTTAGCTCAGAGACGCCCAGTACTAGAAAGCTGTAATTTGGTGTAAATATACGGATTTGTTGTGCCGAAAAAGTGGTAAAATAAAATCTCGTAAAATATTTTTTTTTAGGGTACCTCCTGTACACGTAAAGTGGGGACTTTTTTTTTTTTCTCGCGTACCCCGTAATGTGGGGTATCATTAAATAGGTCTTTAAAAAATATTGATAGTTTCCATTAACAATTTTTTGATAGAAAGATTCGTTTGTGAAATATTAAGCTTTAAAGTGCAAATTTTTGCTCGACTCGAATGTCCCCCCCTCTACCAGCTAAACGGTTATGTTTGGGGGTGTGAAAAAATTCAGAATAGTAGCATATATAACGAAGTTTAAAAGAAAATTATCATGAGTAAGAAGGCTTTACAAGTTTACGAGTAATAGTCGACCAACTTATAAAACGTACTTGGATAACATATTTTCCTAAACAAAATGTATCGGAGAACATGTGCTTCAACTGCAAATGTAAGTTTGTCAACTTTATTTTTACAGCAATAATAGGTGGGTATGTAGGTTTTTATTGTCAACTATTTTTAACTAAATTCAAAAAAAGGATGAGGTTCTCAATTCGTCGTAATCTTTTTTTTTTTATGTATTTTCCCCGATTTCTCAAAGACGCCTGGACCGATTTTGAAAATTCTTCTTTTTAAAATTAAATTCAGCGAATCAGTTTAGTTAGTTCGCATAAGTATTTTGATGGGCAACTACGGAACCCTACACTGTGCGTGGCCCGACACGCACTTGGCCGGTTTTTATAATTGAAAACAATTATAATATTATGGTAATATAACAACTTCGGAATTTGCTGTACATAATTTTAATTTAGAAAAGAGTAGGTAAGGTGATTTAAGAACCGAAAACTTGATGTTGATATTTACAGAATAGGCAGTAACTTACTGCCTAATTATGAAAATATGACTGTGGATGATGTGATATGGATTGTGGATGCCAGCATAGACATACAGCATGAACCGATTATCTGCTAAGATAAGAATATAAGTTATAGGACTAGAGTCTGCGTCACGATTGAAATCCTGCGGAAAATTCGTGGTGCGACGGACACAGTCGTGTGACGGACTCTATAATGTCTAAAGTAATCTAAAGGAAACTGTACCCTTAGCACGAATTTTCACTCTTTTACTTTACAGTATTTACAGCGTTTCTTGTATGAAAAAATGGAACAGCGCCTCTGGTGCGCGAAGCCGGAACAAATTTTTTCCTTGAAAAATGTCAGACTTGAAATTGTCAAAGTTCCAGTTTACTTTACGTCTCAAATACTGAAAATTCGTGCTAAGGGTACAGAGGCCTTATCATGAGTTTTCAGTTATTCTGACGTAAAGTAAACTGGAACTATGACATTTTCAAATTCACAAATTTCAAGGAAAAAATTAGTTCCTTCTTCGCACACAGAGGCGCTGTTCCATTTTTCCATACAAGAAACGCTGTAAATACTGGAAAGACGCTGTAAAGTAAAATAGTGAAAACTCGTGTTAAGGGTACAGTGTGTGTCAATTTTATTGGCTATGGAAGTCTAGGGCTACGCTCAGTTTATGGTGGGTGGTGGTAGGGTGAATCACATGCAGAAGATTAAGCGTAAAACGTAGTTAACCTTAGCACAGGATTAGGTCTGTGCTCGGCAAAGGGTAGAAGAAGGCTGTGAAAGTAGATTATGAAGATAATGGCGCTGGACGGGTCTGAGCGTTTGTGTAAACGTGAGTTTATATGTTTGTAAACGCACCCAAGACACTAGAGAAACTCCTAGTACGGGGATTATTAAAAAAAATGTGCATCGTATTTTCGGGAACACTACATTGTGTCTATAAAAAATGTCACAGATAGGTCACAACTTCACAAGGTCTACAACGAGCTTAAGGTACCTAATGTACCTATTGTACCTTTCTGAACCAATATTATAAATCTGTACTAATATTATGCGCTAATCTTAAGAACTACTGGCTTGAATAGAAAATATGATATTTAAAAAAGAGAATAGCTAGTTTGACTATAAACTTCTACTTGTCATCATCATCATCATCTCAGCCATAGAACGTCCACTGCTGAACATAGGCCTCCCCTTTAGATCTCCACATATACCGGTTGGAAGCGACCTGAATCCAGCGTTTTTCGGCGACCTTTATAAGATCGCCTGTCCATCTCGTTGGTGGTCGTCCCACGCTGCTAGTTGTACTGAAACTGAACTATGAACTCACAGTCTACTGAAAATAATAAGAAAACAGAAATTCCATACTTAAATCCAGCAATTGCTTTAATCAATGGATAAAACTCGACCAGAATTATCGCCAAACGTTTGCCAAGCATGTTTATAGCTGACAATAAATTAAGCCATTTTAAAACTGCTGAAATAAAAAAAAGAATAAAAATGCATCGCAAAAAGTGGTTTCCTAGAGGATTGTGAAAATAAAATAAACTGTGCAGTAAGAAACAATACAAGAGAAAATTCACAATCCAGTGAAAAACAAAAACAGAACAAAATATTGCAGTTGGACTTGCACATTATGTCTTTGGCATTAAGTCCGCCTTCGAACATATTGTGTGTTTATATCTATACATGCATATAAATAAAATTGGAGTGTCTGTTTGTAATATTGAAGTAACCGTTTTTTACTACATGCATGCGAATAAACATATATACGGTACATACACCAAAATATTTTTTTTTTTACAATTTTTGTCAGTCTTTCTGTCTAACTGTTTGTAATGGCTAATCTCTGAAATGGCTGGGCCGATTTTGACTGGACTTCTATTGACAGGTAGCTGATGTAATAATGAGTGACTCAGGCACTACTTTTATTTTAGAAAAATTCCTTAATTTCCCATACAATAAACGCAGTAAGTGCTTCAAGAACGCAGTAAATTGTAAATAATATACAGAAATTTATTTATAAGGCCTCTGTTATGCTAGAAAGGATTATGTAAGCTCACTGTGACAATTTTCGTCTACAACCCAGAAGATCGAAGCCGCAGCAAAACATAGCACAACATAAATGCTTGCACACAAAGTGCTAAGGAAACAAAGTAGCTATAAAGAAATGCATAATATATGTTATATTTATGCATAAAATATGTCGTCGTATATCCCAGTTTACATTATACCACAGAGGCCGTATTACCAACATTATATCCGACCCGGGTATTCGAGCTGCACGCTCCAGGAAACTCACAACGTTAAACTACTAGTTCCGAAAGATTTTAAACTTTGATACCGCCATGTTTTGCCTAAATTACGTACCTGTTGTACATAATCAATGACTGTAAGTTTGTAAAGTTATGTAGTTTAAATTTAATGAAGCAGTAGTGTAATATTTACCGGAATTCACCGGATGTCTAATTTATTTAAATTTTTGTCGCGTGACGTGCACCGGAATTCATTCAATGACCAAAACTTATGAACTATTCGAATTAGATCAAATCTTATCACAAGATTTTCGTATTTTGTTTACAGCGTACCAGCGTATTTACTGCGTTTATTGTATGAAAGAAGTTAATCATTTAAAAAACTTGTGTCTTTTTTTTAAACCAAGCTTTGAATTACTAACGATAGACAAAGTACAAGATCAAGACAAATGAAACGAGTCTAAACACGATGGGTCTGCGGCGTTTCGTTACAGAATTCTTATGGCCACCTTTCAGATCTAGCATCAGATCTGCTCCATGTCATCATAATATTGCATTGTCAAGCAATGTGCGTGCACATAGATCAATCGGAAACCGGAAAGTGGATCAAAAACTTGCAAGATTTGATTACAGACAACGAGACAGGTAAGAGTGAATAAAAGCTTGTTAAATGAAAAAGCGCGTAAAGTGTTCCAAAGAGGATCTAGATACTAATCTTTTCCGGGTAACTACGGGTACTAATTTTTAAACGGGAAAAGCTATGATAGGACCTCATTTTTCCCGAGTTTTCCTCCAACCCATTCATAAATATACTCAGTTAAAAGTAGGGAAATATTTATCTCACACAAACATCAGCTTTCTTTTGTGAGTGGCATTGTAATTAATGTTGCCACTACATAATTTCCCTAAAGGCCGAACACAAGAATGAACAAAAGGACCTAAATAAAAGAAAACAAATTACAGCCTCGGTGAGTCTAAATAGTGAAAAATATAGGGTTGATACTTAAATAGTGAGCAAGGTCCCGCGACCGAGGGTTGGCCCTGGGTTCTTCACAAACGCCATTTCCGGACACCGAATCAGAGTGAACACGCGAGCCGGCTTTACAAAGGGTGTTAATTTAGTTGCTGTGTAAAACCTCCGTGAGTTATTTCGCGTTGAAACGTGCGAAATTAGCATTTCTATAACTACATTAAATACTATAAATCATTACCACATGCGGACTGTGCCCGTGATTCTGAATACCAATTTAATATTCCGTTGCATTAACATAGGAAGCGAAGGACGATTTAGTGACAGATTTAGTGGCCGTCGTGTTTACCTTTAAAATTTAATTGAATTTCCCAATCTTCTTGTTTGTCATAGTTCTATTTATAGAGGGTATTTCTAGGTAGTTGTGTATCGTGTGGGTAGCGTTTGTGGACACTAAATTAAATTCGAGTCCTGGCCGCTCGTTAGTGCAGATTGAAATATCAGTTTTATTTATTTTCTTACGTACATAATATATATCAGCCTATATTTAAAACAAAAATGACATACTTTCTAAGTTTAACTTGGACGCCAGTATAGGAACATATTGTGAAGAAATCATGATTCATGCCACGAGTACGCAATAAGAAAAAAGCAGATGTAAAGTAAAACGTGACAACAACACAATAAATAGATACTGTGTGATACACAGACACTGGATGTCAATGAATGTAAACAATATTGCGTTAATAATTATCACACTAAACAAAATAGGGAGAGACGGAGTCTTCTACTACAGGCATTATTTGTCTAAAAGAAGATTCTGGACACAAAAATTGTATACCAATTATTTGACACAATAAAGGACCACGGGCGATTTTGTATGGACTGCGTCCCCAGTTCCCCACCCTCCAACAGTCATAGAGCACATCCTAATATGCTTAAAATGGTCCACAAAGAGACTGACTGAAATCTTCAATAAGAAAATTGATAAGGTTTTTCTTTTATTTTCAAACTAGCTGTTGCCAGCGGCTTCACCCGCTACAACTCGAATATTATCCCACGGGAACATAAAATCGGGATAAAAACTATCCTATGTGTTAATCCAGGTTATAAACTATATGTGTACCAAATTTTAGCCAAATCCGTTCAGTGGTTTTTGCGTGAAAGAGTAACAAACATACCTACTTATACACATACATACATCCTCACAAACTTTCGCCTTTATAATATTAGTAGGAAGTATGTAAGTTAGGTTAGGTTAGGTTGAAAAATTCAGATATTCCGGGTAAACCCCATTCCTTAGAAGAAAGTCGTCATAGTAAAAAAATGTCATCTCTACCAGATGCTTCGAATGACATCTGTTTTAAACCTATTGGATGAATTCACCCTAGTTAGGTTAGGTTAGCTTTAGTTAGATATTATAATTCCAACTAAACCCTACATATTTGAAGAATGTTGCCATAGTAAAATAAAATATCTCCTCTTCCAGACACTTCGAATGACACCTGTGTCAAATTTGTTGGAGGGTGGGGACACTTTCACCCAGTGTCCTTTTATTTAAAAAAAAAAAAAAATTACTTAATATGGTAGTCTATTATTTATTTTAATTCTGCACCCCATTTTATAAAGGCTAGAATTTAATGCCCATCAATAATTCTTTTTATAAACCAAAATGCTCAGCAAATCTTCGTCGACCCTGCTTACCGCGATTTTTTATTGCTACAGAAATTAGGTTAATTTCTAAAATACTTTATGATACACAATAATTTTGGTCAGCATTAATGCATTCTGCCAAGTATTTCGTTTTTTTTTTTGGATTTTGAATTGGTACTTTTCTGGTAGGCGTTTATACACAAGCCTTTTATAAACCCAACTGAGTTTCGCAATAACTAGTCCTTGAAAGACGAGTAGTCAAGCTGGTCAGTGGCCTCCTAATAACACGAGATAGATAGAGGTTTGTAAGTTGAATTAGTGCTAGCTTCCCTGGTACACGCAGCTGTGTGGTCTGTGTGCCTCATGCCGAATCTTTCCTACTCTATGGAAGCGTGTTTGGATACAGTTTTGGAGTAGGTTAACTTGTGTTGTAGATTGACATTTTGTTGTAGTTGGCTCGGTTTAGTTTTTGAATAGGAATTGAAAGTCTAGATTTTTATTAAGTCCTTTTAAACTTTAAAGTTGGCTATCAGTTTTCAGTGAAACGTTTCTTGTAGTACCTACAAGAAGTAAAGGAAAATTAGGGTTTTAATCAGCTGACATAGTCATTAATACTGTCATTAGAACTTAAAGCGGGACATTGAACATAGTTACATTTTAAATGATTTGCCCCGCATTAAGAATTTCTAGTGTGGCGTGGTGCGTGGATGCGTTTACCAACATTGAAACTCACATACTCCCACAGCCTGACCCGGAACAACTACCATACTGGGTCATCCGTGCCATCTAAATTTCCGAGGAAATATCCTACTATTCATAACCTTAAAAATCACAAACATAAAACGAAACATATAGAAAATTTAAATAAACAATTCATATATTTTTTTATAATGTGTCATTTGATTTTTTTATGAAGTTGCGTTTAAATACAGCTAACTTAAACTTAAACTATGATTGTACCTCGTTTAACAAGTGGTCAGGGGCATTAAATAACAATGGTTTAAACGTAATACTAAATGATGCTCTGGAGCTCATCACTGATATTAAAAGGTGTAATGATGTAACTTCGTTACAGTTCGAGTCTTTGAGTGAGACAGTTTTTTCGTATATAATAATCTAACTGTTATGCATCAAAATCTCAACGGATTGATCAGCAAATCAGAATCAGAATCAGAATTTTATTTGCTCTAAATGTAGGTACAGAATTAGTTAATAAACACAGATAAATAAGTTCAGCTACATTTTACCTTCTGGCATGCAAATTGACATTAGTCACACGAATAACATCATAGAAAAAAAAACTGTCAAATATATAAAATAAAATTTTCGAAATGTCAACAATAAAAATATTAAAATGACAAAAAATTTTATAAGGATTATCAAAGAGTTAAATATACAAATAAAAAATACTGAGATGTCAAGACTACAAATAAAATACAGAATGTCAACAAAATATCTAAAAAAATTAATACAAATACTTAGCAAATAACATTGACATTAAATTGGTGTAAAAATTAAATTGAGTTAAAAAATTATAAAGTGGCATCATTTAAAAAATCGTGTATAGAGTAATAACATTTTTCCACAAGTAAAGCTGTAACCTCAGATTTAAATATGTGCATGGAATGTTCCTTAAAACTATGAGGTATTTTATTATAAACAACAGGTCCCATTGACATAATGTTTTTCCTCAACAGTGCTGTTTTGTAATTGCCCGAGTGTAAAACCTTTTTGTATTGACTTCTCAGAGGGCCTGGACGTGTTCTCATATCAGCGATTGATGGAAATAAATCTAAATTTGTTTTTACAAAAATTGCCACCTCCAGTATGTACAAACATGGAAAAGTCAGTATCTTCAGAGACCGAAACACAGGTTCACAGCTATCTGTGCGCTTAAGATTTGACATAGATCTTATACACCGTTTCTGAAAATCGAATCGAATCTTGAAAATCTCTTCCCTCTCACTGCAGTTTCCCCAGAATATGACACCAAACCTCAATACTGACGCAACCAATCCGTGATAAGCTATCATAAGTGTTTCATTGCTAACTTTATGTGATAGGTTGAATAGTACATAAGCTGATTTACTTAATTTATTACAAATTTCGTTGGCTTGCGGTTTCCATGTTAAATTGCTGTCAATAAAAATACCAAGAAATTTCGCTACACTAGTTGAATCCACGGTTTGACCTTTGTAATTAACGTTTATGTTGTCAGGGCGAATCCTTTGGAAGAAATGCATAACTTTTGTTTTTTTTTAATTTATTATTAAGTTATTCGCGTTAAGCCAATGTATAATAGTTTCTAACGTATTATTAATTTCCGTGTCGTATGATTTTGTATTAGTACACTTGACTATCGCTGTACTATCATCCGCAAATAATACCATGGGTTGTTGTATTTGAAGTGGCAAGTCATTTATATATAATAAAAATAACGGAGGTCCCAAAACGCATCCTTGGGGCACACCACATTTGACCTCTCTAGTGTTTGATGAATATCTATGTTCACGTTTAGTTTTTAGGCATATTCTGGTAATTTCCGTGTATTGCAATCGATCAGTAAGATAAGAGCTTATAAGATCTAGGACTGTTCCTCTTATACCGTAACTGTAAAGTTTTTTTAAAAGAATGTCATGGTTTACGTAGTCGAAAGCTTTTGTCATATCGGTAAGTATCGCGCATACAGGGGTCTTGTTATCTACATTTGGCATTATGTTTCGTAGTAAATTGTATATTGCCATATTAATATTTTTATTTTTTCTAAACCCCATCTGCCAAATCCGATGTATTATTTGTTAGTATTGAATCCCTTAAAAGTTATGGAAAGGAGGTTGATATTTTATGTATTACAGAACATAATATGATTGCTTCAGACAATATATACCTAACCTTACCGAATTACACTTTAGCGGCAAGCTGTAACAGACATAACAGAAATGGCGGATCGTGTATACTTGTAAAAAATATCCACAAATATAAAGTTCTTCAAGATATTGTTAGCCTTAGTGTTTGCAATGTAACGGAATGTTCTGCCATTGAACTATTGGATCATAACGTGGTGATTATATGTATATACCGACCTCCAAAAACTTCACAAAACGAACTTAATACATTTTTCAACATACTTCATACAATCCACTACAAATTACGCAATCGAAAATCAACAAAAACTATTATTTGCGGTGATTTTAACATTGATCTGTTAAAAAGAACCTCCATTTCTTTGCAACTTACACATGTTATTTCCAGCTTTGATATGAAAATTGGCACACACAGTCCAACAAGGCCAAAGAGTAACACTTGCATTGACAACATTTTCCACAATATTAGAGGTAGCAAATGTGACATCATTGACTTAGGTATGTCAGATCACACGGCACAATTATTAAAGTTTTCTGTTAAAAAAACTTGCACTGTCAATTTCTGGTATACCGAAAGGCGAGACTTTAGTAAAGAAAACCTTAAGCTTAGCTAAGCGAGGGAGCTTCAGTTTTCATGATGTGTACTCAACTAATGATCCAGAAGTAGCATACAACTTATTTTTCGAGCATTACAAACTTTTTTATGACTTATGCTTTCCAATAATAAAAATTAGAAATAATATTGTTAAAAAACCTAAATGGCTGTCAAGGGGAATAAGCCAGTGTTGTCGGCAAAAAAGAAAACAACTGTGGCAGTATAGACTCAATCCTAGTGAAGATAAGAAAAACCGGCCAAGTGCGTGTCGGGCCACGCACAGTGTAGGGTTCCGTAGTTGCCCATCAAAAAACTAATTAAACTGATTCGCTGAAATTAATTTTAAAAAGAAGAATTTTCAAAATCGGTCCAGGAGTCTTTGAGAAATCAGGAAAAATACATAAGAAAAAAGATTACGACGAATTTAGAACCTCCTCCTTTTTTTGAAGTTAGTTAAAAATAGTTGACGATAAAAACCTACCTATCCCCAAAAAACATACCGTAAAAACATACCTATTAAAGCTGTAAAATAAAGTTGACAAACTTACATTTGCAGTTGAAGAGCATGTTCTCCGAAACATTTTGTTTAAGAAAACATATTATTCAAGTACATTTTATAAGTTGGTCGACTATTACTCGTAAAGTTGTAAAGCCTACTTAGTCATGATAATTTTCTTTTAAACTTCGTTATATATGCTACTATTGTGAATTTTTTCACACCCCCAAACATAACCGTTTAGCTGGTAGAGGGGGGGGACACTCGAATCGAGCAAAATTTAGCACTTGAAAGCTTAATATTTCACAAACGAATTTTTTTATCAAAAAACTGTTAATGGAAACTATAATTATTTTTTAAAGGCCTATTTAATGATACCCCACACTAAGGGGTACGCGAGAAAAAAAAAATCCTCACTTTACGTGTAAGTACTGGAGGTACCCTTAAAAAAAATATTTTACGAGATTTTATTTTACCACTTTTTTGGCACAACAAATCCGTATATTTACACCAAATTACAGCCCTCTAGTACTGTGCGTCTCTGAGCTAAACTGCGGACAGACGGACGGACGGACGGACGGACGGACGGACGGACGGACATGGCGAAACTATAAGGGTTCCTTGTTGACTACGGAACCCTAAAAATGATGCTAGTCTTTCTTTCGAGTTTTTGACTACCTATTACTTAGTATGAACACCATTATTTTATGCAATTTAGCAATGAAAATAAAAGCTTTATTGAAAAGCAAAATAGTATTGGCTTGAACATTCAATAATTAATTGCCATGTTTATACTAATGCCTTGATCATGCTTTCCCGGGATCATGGCGCTTGCAAACTTGCCGAATCAATCACTATTTTAAAATCTAATGAAGATGTCAGAAATGAGTGTAAAAACTACACTTACTCGAATTACAGCGAGTGTAGGTGTCAAGTGAAAAAAAGTTGTGCTAACTCCCCACGCTAACACTTAGGTTTATCGAACCCGTAGATCTAGATATCATTTTATTTCGTTATTCATCAAAATCGGAAACTTCTGTACAAGCATTAACTAATAAAAGGGTTTTTAAATAAAAACATGAAGATCACATTTAAGCTCCAAATGAAAATTATAAACAAAAGATCCTGACACTTTGTCGCCGAACAGGCTTACCTGTATATTTGTAAAAACAAATAACAATAATTATGACTAATACGATTAAAAATCTGGTCTGAAAATAATCCGATTACTTCCTTCTTGCAATATGCTGCCGCAATTTTTTTGACCAACGGTTAAATAAAAAAATAAGTCAATGCAATAAAACTTTATTGATGTATCCTTTACTTCTAGAATACTGGAAAAATACTAGTAAAGGTCGATATCCCGCTGCCTAAAAAAACATGTTTTTTTTCAATATTATATGTATAAAATTTGTAAAATCTTGTCTACTTTCATTAGAAAAAAACCGGCCAAGTGCGTGTCGGGCCACGCACAGTGTAGGGTTCCGTAGTTGCCTATCAAAATACTTATGCGAACTAATTAAACTGATTCGCTGAATTTAATTTTAAAAAGAAGAATTTTCAAAATCGGTCCAGGCGTCTTTGAGAAATTGGGGAAAAAAAAAAAGATTAGGACGAATTGAGAACCTCCTCCTTTTTTCGAAGTTAGTTAAAAATAGTTGACAATAAAAACCTACCTATCCCCAAAACATACCCACCTATTATAGCTGTAAAAATAAAGTTGACAAACTTACATTTGCAGCTGAAGAACAAGTTCTGCGATACTGAAACTTTAAATTCTTCTGCAATGCTCTCTTCTGCCTTACTTAGGCAGAATGTAAAGTCATGTCCCGTGGAGTTTAGGTTTCATCACACAAACCCCCAAGCTGTCATTAAAGCTTTTAAAGATCTTAAAATTAAGTCAACAGAAGATCTTTGGGGAATGTCTGTTAAAGTCTGTAAATCTGTAATAGAAACCGTTGCTCCTTATTTAGCTATTATATTTAACAACAGTGTAGACCAAGGGGTATTTCCAGATCTTATGAAACACAGTAAAGTAGTCCCACTCTTCAAATCAGGTGATAGCAAGGAACCAAACAATTATAGACCTGTATCAATTTTACCAGTTTTAAGTAAGGTGTTTGAAAAGTTGATGCTTACTCAAATGTTACGTCACTTTAATAAAAATTCCATCTTTCATGAACATCAGTACGGTTTCACCAAAGGACGGTGTACAACTGACGCCGGTGTAACCCTACTTAAGAACATTTTTAACTCCTGGGAGGAAGCAGAAGATGCCATTGGAATTTTTTGCGACCTCTCAAAGGCGTTCGATTGCGTTGACCATGAAACACTTCTGCTGAAACTGGAGCATTACGGGATAAAAAATACTGCTCTTGATTTACTCAGATCATACTTGAAAGATAGAAAGGTAAAAGTTCAAGTAAACGGAATGAACTCGTTAGGGTCTAAAATGACAATGGGCGTTCCGCAAGGTTCGATTCTGGGTCCATTCCTCTTCTTAGTTTACATTAATGATTTACCTCACTTACTTAAAAATCAACCAAAGATGGTATTATTTGCAGATGATACCTCTCTAATTTTTAAAATAGACCGACGTTCACAAAATCTAAATGCGGTAAATGACGCTATTCATCAGGTTCAAAATTGGTTTACATTGAATAATCTTGTACTCAATGGAAAAAAAACAAAATGTATGAGATTCACTTTACCAAATGTTAGAAGTAGCGAATGTGACATCAAACTGAACGGAGAAAAACTGGAATTTGTTAATCAGACTGTTTTCCTGGGAATCACGCTAGACGATAAATTGCAATGGGGCCCCCATATAGCATCTCTTGCGGGACGATTAAGCTCAGCCGCTTACGCTGTTAGAAAGATAAGACAGTTAACAGACGTTGAAACTGCGCGTTTGGTATACTTTAGCTACTTTCACAGCATAATGTCTTATGGCATTCTACTGTGGGGCCGGGCAGCTGACATTGAATCCATTTTTATTTTGCAAAAACGAGCTGTCAGAGCAATTTACAATCTACGTCGTCGCGAATCTCTTAGGGAACTATTCAAAAATATTAATATAATGACAGTGCCTTGTCAATTTATTTATGAAAATATAATGTATGTAAGGAAAAATCTTCACCTTTTTAATAAAATAAGCGATAGACATAATTTTAATACTAGAAATAAAGATAAAATTGATCAACCTTATTTTAGATTGTCTAAAGTTCAAAAGTCTTTTATGGGGTACTGTGTTAAATGTTACAATAAAATACCTAACGAAATTTTAACTCTAAATGAAAGAAAATTTAAAAGCTATATAAAAAACACACTTAGTAAACAAGCATATTATAAATTAGAAGATTATATCCAAGATAAAAATGTTTGGAAACATGCTGGTCCTGCTTCATAGTACAATGTAGGGATTAAACGAAATCAAGCTGGTTGAAATTTGAATGCTCACACACTTATATTTATAAATTTTGTAATTGCAATATTTTTGTGAAAATGTGAACACCATGTACCTTTTTGCTTTTTTTTATTTTTCCTATTAATTTATTTTCATATTTTTAGTCTAGATTTTCAAGGTACATTGATTTCACATTCTTTGTTTCAAATGATGTTATAAAAATATTGTAAAACATTTTTAAAAAGAGTAAGTATGGAGTTTCTTGCCCATTCTTCTTCATACAACCTACCTTAGCGAATGGGTGTAGATTCAATCCCATCCCATCCCATTTCCTTAATTTTAAAAATCGACGTTTAAAAGTGCCTCTTTGATGGCCTAATTGAAATAAATGATTTGACTTTGACTTTGACTTTGACATTTTGTTTAGGAAAATATATTGTCCAAGTACGTTTTATAAGTTGGTCGACTATTACTCGTAAACTTGTAAAGCCTACTTAGTCATGATAATTTTCCTTAAAATTTCGTTATATATACTACTATTGTGAATTTTTTCACACCCCCAAACATAACCGTTTAGCTGGTAGAGGGGGGGGACACTCGAGTCGAGCAAAAATTAGCACTTTAAAGCTTAATATTTCACAAACGAATCTTTTTATCAAAAAATTGTTCATGAAAACTATGAATATTTTTTAAAGACCTATTTAATGATACCCCACACTAAGGGGTACGCGAGAAAAAAAAAAACATCCCCACTTTACGTGTACAGGAGGTACCCTAAAAAAAAATATTTTACGAGATTTTATTTTACCACTTTTTTGGCACAACAAATCCGTATATTCACACCAAATTACAGCTTTCTAGTACTGGGCGTCTCTGAGCTAAGCTGCGGACAGACGGACGGACGGACGGACGGACATGGCGAAACTATAAGGGTTCCTTGTTGACTACGGAACCCTAAAAATGCTCTCAAACAATATAGTAATCGTCTCAAAAAAATTGTTAAACTTACCCAAAAATCTCAAAATAATTACCTAATATCCAATGCAGAAAACAAGTCTAAAGTCACATGGAAAATTATAAACTCTAACAAAAGTCAACTTCCAAAAGAAAATATTAATAAAATAAAAGTAAATAATCATACAATAACAGACCCACAAATAATTGCTGAAGAATTTAATAATTATTATATTAATTTAATTAAATCATGTAATTCACTCCATAATAATAATAATTCATCGGCTTCGGACAATTTTAATAATAATAATCATAACATGAATTTGACATCTTTTAATAACAATTTGACATTGACTAATCTATATATATAAAGGAACAGGGTTTTTTCTTTTGACTCGACTACAGCCGAAACCGCTAAACGCAGAAATTTGAATTTTGGACAGCAGTTGCAGTATACTATGTAGAGTGGCAATAAGACGGGATTTTGCGAAAATCCTCCTCTAAGGGGGTGAAAAGGGGTGAAAACATTTGTATGAAAAATCTTATTCCTTGGGTTTATAAACTTGAAACTTGGTGCGAATATGAGTATATGTAAATAAAAAAGATGGGTATTATTAGTTTTTTAAAACTACCCTCCATTGGTAATCTAGACGATGTTAAAGTTTGTATGGGAAAATCTAAAAGCGTGAGCTGATGAATTTGAAAATCAGTATTTGTATACTAGATAAGAATTAATGAAACACGTGTTTTTGGATTTTTCGAAAATCACCCCTCAAGTTGGTGAAAAGGGGTATTCAAGTTTTAAGGGGAGGTTCTTCAACCGCTAAACGTATAAAATGAATTTTTGTCGGTAGTTGCAATTTATTATGTAGGTGATCACTAAGAAGGGATTTTGCGAAAATCCTCCTCTAAGGGGGTGAACAGGGGTGAAAACGTTTGTATGAAAAATCTTATTCCTTGGGTTTATAAACTTGAAACTTGGTGCGAATATGAGTATAAGTAAATAAAAAAGATGGCCATTATTAGTTTTTTTAAAATTACCCTCCACTGGTAATCTATTAGACGATGTTAAATTTTGTATGGGACAATCATAACGCGCTAACCGAAAAATTTAAAACTCAGTTTGTTTTTGTGTTTTTCGAAAATCACCCCCTAAGTTGGTGAAACGGTGTGATTAAGTTTTAAGGGAAAGATTTTACTGCTTGCTTTTATAAACTCTAAACTGGGTATAAATTATCTCTAAATCGAATAAAGGATGCGTATTTATTTATATTTAAAAATCAACCCCTAGCAGGGTGAACATCGGAAAATCAGTTTGTCTACACTAATATTTCAAAAAGAGGAAAGATTTAAAGATTAAAGGAATGTTTGTTTGTATTGAATAGGTTCCAAAACTACTAGACTATTGATTGATTTTCCAAAAATATCCTATAAGGAGGGTGACCGGGCATTAAATTCACTGAGTTCGAAGTTAGAAACACGCGCAGACGAAGTCGCGGGCAAAGTGCTAGTAGCTCATATAAATCTTTGTTTTTAAACCCTGTAACACCTTATGACATTAATATTATAATTAAAACACTTAAAAACACAAGAAGTGCTGGATATGATGACATTACAACATCCTCAATAAAGGAAGTTGCTCCCATCATCAGCCCAGTACTCAGTCACATATTTAACTTATGTATCGAGCACGGTGTGTTTCCGACTAAACTTAAAAAATCCGTAGTGAAGCCACTTTTTAAGAAAAATAACAAGGAAGACATGGCATGTTACAGACCAATAGCACTTATTCCTATTTTTGCTAAAATACTTGAAAAAATTATATATAATGCAATTAATACTCACTTAGAGAAGTACAATCTATTTGCGAAAGAACAAAAAGGCTTTAGAAAGAATAAGACAATTAACTTAGCAATTTATGACCTTTTAAAAACAGTCTATACCAATATTGATAAACGAGTGCCGGTCTCTGCAATTTTTATGGATATGACAAAAGCGTTCGATTATGTACACCATGGAACACTTTTAAATAAACTATTCAGTTACGGTATAAGGGGTAACGTCTATAAGCTTCTGGAATCGTATCTAAATGACAGATATCAAGTAGTTGAAATAAATAATATTAATATCACAAATAATACCGAACAAAAACATAAATCCATGCCCAAAAAAGTAATATTATATGGAGTGCCTCAAGGTACCGTGTTAGGTCCTCCGTTATTTTTGACCTACATAAATGATCTGCCTAAAGTTTCACAGCATCCAATGATCCTTTTCGCTGATGACAGCACAGCTATATTTACTGGTCAAAATATTAATTCTTTTGAAAGTGAGATAAATTCCACTCTTTGCAATATAATTACCTGGATGATGAATAATAATTTAATTATCAATTTAGAAAAAACGAAACTTGTGAATTTCGGGCGTAATACTATAAACAACAACTTCAATATTAATCATAATGGGACGAAAATTGAACATGTCAATTGCGTTAAATTTCTAGGGCTTTGGATTGATAAGGATTTGTCTTGGCAAACACACATAGACACAGTATGCAATACAGTTAATCAGTACTCATATCTATATATATAAAAGGCAAACTGAATGATTACTAATCAAGCCACAGCCCAGACCGCTTGGCCTAGAGACTCCAAATTTGGAACATAGGTTCCTTATGAAGCGTAGGGGAGCACTAAGAAAGGATTTTTGGAAATTCGGCCTTTAAGGGTGTAAAAAAGGGGGGGGAATTTTGTATGAAACTCGGTCATTTCTGAAGCTATATCGATGAAAATTGGAATATAGCTATTTGATAACAAATAAAGGATGACGTGTTTCAGGATTTTTGGAAATTCGCCCTTTAAGGGGGTAAAAAAGGGGGGGAAAGGTTGAATAAAATTCCGTACATTTTAGTATCTGGTTGGTTATTCGGTTAAAAATTAGGCACGATTTGTTAAAGGGGGTAAGGGGAGGGCGTGGGCGGTGGGTAAAGTGGGGGGTAACGGGGGGGGTTGAAATCTGTTAATTTTATTATTTGGTTGGCTATTCGGTTGCACACTAAGCATGATTTGTTAAAGGTGGGTAATGGGAGGGCTTAGGGGTGGAGGTAAAGTGGAAGAGAGTAACAGGGGGGGGGGACCCCCCCCCCCCTGTTAGAGTTGTTTAAAATCAGTTAATTTTAGTATTTCTTTAGAGCTATATCTATGAAAATTGGCATTTAGCTATTTGACTACAAATGAAGGCTGACGTGTTTTAGGATTTTTGGAAATTCGCCCTTTAAGGGGTAAAAAAAGGGGGGAAAGTTTGTATGAATTCCGTACATTTTAGTATTTGGTTGGCTATTCGGTTGCAAATTAAGCACGATTTGTTATAGGAAGGGGGTAAAAGGAGGGCGTGCGGGTAAAAGTGGGGGGGGGGGGCGGAGCAAGATCAGTTAATTTTAGTATTTGGTTGGCTATTAGGTTGCAAATTAAGCACTATTTGTTACCGTGGGGGTGACAAGGGGTGGAAGTTGAGGAGTGGGGTAAAACCGTTTTAAAATTTTAGGTTTATTTAGGTGGGGTAATTTCTAGGTTTTTAAAATTGTATTTGCTGCCATATTGTTATATCATCAATCGGCGAAGACGGGAGCCGATCCCTTTCTTTGTTGATGTATGGCACCGTTGATAGGGCGCATGAGGTACGTAAGGAAATAGTAGCTTACGTAAAACAGAACTGGATCAATTTTTCAATTATGTCTCACGATAAAAATGGAGACAATTACAATAACTGTGATGAGCACTATTCTGATATGATCCAGCCTACAGTTTACGGTGGTTTATGTGAACTGGTCGCAGCAGGTAATATTTATGAGTTCGTTTTGGAGGTATATCGCAATGGTGAATTGTATGTAAAAGCTGGAACTGATGGACATCCCGTAAAGCGACTTCGCTTTTCTTCTCTTGGGGATTTGTCTAATGTCCACTTTGATGCGTACCTTCCTGATGATATTAAGTCTTCTGAGGTAGCTGAAACTCATCAATGACCGATATTAAGCTCTGTGAGAGCTAAAAAAATCACATCTCGCCGCATGGAAGTGATTGATTTTGTATTTATTTATTTATTTAAACTTCATGTACAAGAAGTGGTACATAGGCGGACTTAAGCTATTGTCAAACTGACAGACGAACCGAATGCGTGGCGTAGCGTTTTTGTTTGTAATGTATGGAATTGTTTGAAGCCTGTCACATAGAGTATCGGATCGCTTTCGCATTTTTTAGGGTTCCGTAGTCAACAAGGAACCCTTATAGTTTCGCCATGTCCGTCCGTCCGTCCGTCCGTCCGTCCGTCTGTCCGCAGTTTAGCTCAGAGACGCCCAGTACTAGAAAGCTGTAATTTGGTGTAAATATACGGATTTGTTGTGCCGAAAAAGTGGTAAAATAAAATCTCGTAAAATATTTTTTTTTAGGGTACCTCCTGTACACGTAAAGTGGCGATGTTTTTTTTATTTCTCGCGTACCCCTTAGTGTGGGGTATCATTAAATAGGTCTTTAAAAAATATTGATAGTTTCCATTAACAATTTTTTGATAAAAAGATTCGTTTGTGAAATATTAAGCTTTAAAGTGCTAATTTTTGCTCGACTCGAGTGTCCCCCCCCTCTACCAGCTAAACGGTTATGTTTGGGGGTGTGAAAAAATTCACAATAGTAGTATATATAACGAAATTTGAAGGAAAATTATCATGACTAAGTAGGCTTTACAAGTTTACGAGTAATAGTCGACCAACTTATAAAACGTACTTAAGATAGCATATTTTCCTAAACAAAATGTATCGCAGAACATGTTCTTCAACTGCAAATGTAAGTTTGTAAACTTTATTTTTACAGCTATAATAGGTGGGTATGTTTTGGGGATAGGTAGGTTTTTATTGTCAACTATTTTTAACTAACTTCAAAAAAAGAAGGAGGTTCTCAATTCGTCGTAATCTTTTTTTTTAATGTATTTTCCCCTATTTCTCAAAGACGCCTGGACCGACTGAAAATTCTTCTTTTTAAAATTAAATTCAGCGAATCAGTTGAATTAGTTCGCATAAGTATTTTGATGGGCAACTACGGAACCCTACACTGTGCGTGGCCCGACACGCACTTGGCCGGTTTTTTATGGCATGATTCGGTTCGGTTCGCTATCGCCTGTCTGTTTGACAAAGGCCTTAATGCCACAAGGCATTCTCTACCAGTCAACCTTTGGGTTAAATGAGAAAATATTGTGGTAGGGTACAAAAAAAAAGAAAACTAATCCAAGACTTAGATATTAATATAGATACTAATACATTTATACAGATAAAATAAACTGAACAATATTATAACAGCTATGAAAAAAAAGAAAAAAAAAACAACTTAATAATAACTATTATGACTAGACTTGAAAAAGAGAGCTATTTATTGGGACTTAAATAGAGGTTTCGTAGTTTTCTTTTAAAAGTGAAATCGCTTTCAGCTTTTTTAATACTAAGTTGTGCTTTAAAAAATGTATTTTGTTTAAATAAGTGGTGTATTGAAAATAATATTTTTTAAATTATGTATGAAAATAAATATTGAGATAACCAACTTTTAGTTTTATTTTTAACACCTGTGTTCGTTACATTGCTCTTAGGCTTTAACATACATACATAAAACAGATGCATAACGGCTCACCTAACATACAGAACAGCATGAAAGTTATAATATGAACAGCACATAATATTGAATCAAACGAATGCTGTTCGTAAGATCACTCCATTCACACACACACACACACACACACACACACACACATACATACACATACACACACTACAACAGGATTACGAGATTCTGAATGAAATATTCATTTGGAATCTGAATACCTACAACACCCATTTTGAATAGATGATTCTGAATCCAACACTCATTTTGAAAAGAGGATTCTGAATACAACACTCATTTTCAATAGAGGATTTCTGAATACAATACTTATTCTGAATAGAGGATTCTCAATACAACACTCATTTCGAAACGAGGATTTTGAATAGAAGATTTCTGAATACAACACACATTTTGAATAGAGGATTTCTGAATACAACACACATTTTGAATAGAGGATTTCTGAATACAACACACATTTTGAATAGAGGATTTCTGAATACAACACACATTTTGAATAGAGGATTTCTGAATACAACACACATTTTGAATAGAGGATTTCTGAATACAACACATATTTTGAATAGAGGATTTCTGAATACAACACATATTTTGAATAGAGGATTTCTGAATACAACACACATTTTGAATAGAGGATTTCTGAATACAACACACATTTTGAATAGAGGATTTCTGAATACAACACACATTTTGAATAGAGGATTTCTGAATACAACACACATTTTGAATAGAGGATTTCTGAATACAACACACATTTTGAATAGAGGATTTCTGAATACAACACACATTTTGAATAGAGGATTTCTGAATACAACACACATTTTGAATAGAGGATTTCTGAATACAACACACATTTTGAATAGAGGATTTCTGAATACAACACACATTTTGAATAGAGGATTTCTGAATACAACACACATTTTGAATAGAGGATTTCTGAATACAACACACATTTTGAATAGAGGATTTCTGAATACAACACACATTTTGAATAGAGGATTTCTGAATACAACACATATTTTGAATAGAGGATTTCTGAATACAACACTCATTTTGAATAGAGGATTTCTGAATACAACACTCTTTTTGAATAGAGGATTCTGAATAGAACACTCATTTTGAAGTGTGTATTGGGGGTACCTGGATCTCTTGATCCAGGTACCCCAATACACACCTACTAGGGTAGCGCGTTCCAGAGTCTTATAGTTGATATAGCGAAAGAATTAGACATAAAACCGGTGCGGTGTGAAGGAATTTGGAGAAGTAGTTTTTTGGAAGCTCAAAGGTTACAACTATGAGTACTGCCCAACACTTTGAAATGAGTTTTTAAATAATCAGGAGCACGTGGATCGTTCATAATCTAGAAAAGCATGCAGAGAGATCTGAGAGACCTCCTGAGTCGGATAGGCAAACATTTAAGCTGAGAACGAAAAGAAGAAATGTGATCGTATTTACGAAGGCCAAAAACGAAGCGAATACAGTTATTGAGAAGTCAATCCAATTTGTTAAGAAGTTCTTGGGATAGATCAGAATAACAAACATCAACATAGTCGATAATGGGTAGTACAAGTGACTGGACCAGAATGAGTTTGGTGCTAGATGGGAGGAAATGCTTGAATCTATAGAGAGACCGCAGCGAGAACGTGACTTTCTACTTCTTTTAAAACATACGAGGATATTTGATTAAGAGCAACTGCTTCTAAGATTTTGGAAAGGAAAGGGAGAATGGAGATCGGCCTGAAGTGATTGGGTAAACTAGGGTTGGGAATTTTGGGAAGAGGGATAATGTAAGCTTTACGCCACACTGCAGGAAACACACCAGTCTGCAAAGATGTATTAATAATATGAGTAAAAACTGGAATAAAGTTCTCAATCAAAAAAGATAACATAGTTCGACTGAGCCCATCACAGCCAACAGCCTTAGACTTAATTGAGGAAAAACATTTAAGGACCTCAAGGTTTGTCACGGGAGTGAAAGAAAATGAGTCAGGAGGAAACATTGGCTTGGAAGTAATATCAAGGATGGTTTTATCCTTAACGTCAACTGCAAGCGTAGCAGTCGTTAAAAAATGTTTATTAAGATTATTTATTTTGTAGATCTGTCATCGGCCAGTTCAGATTCAGCTTCTTTTTCAGGTGAAGATAGTGTACTTGATTCACAATATACCGTTTCAGGGGTTAGTAAAAAAAAGCGTAGGGCTAGATACACAAATAAAACACGAACAAATCAAGTAAAACAGGCAGTTAAAACTCATTATACTAAAAATCGAGATCGCATCGTAAAAGAAAAGGCGAATTACCAAAAAAAAATGCGAAAACGCATAGTCAGGCTACAGCTGCATATCAGCAGATGCACCCTGAAGTACACAGAGCATCACAGCATAAATCCAATAATAGAGTATGGAAAACAAAACATATGTCTGGAATGTCTTACGATCCCGCCATAGAATACGAAAGTGATCTCGGCGTAACGATTGGTAAAATGACTCAAAAATGTCAATGGTGTAACGCACTTAAGTGGAGAAATGAAACACCTGGAATATGCTGTAGTAATGGAAAGGTAAGACTCGAGCCATTAGCCAGTCTTCCTGAACCTCTTTTTAGTTTAATCATGGATCTTCATCCTGATTACACACATTTTATGGCCAACATAAAATTTAGGAAGTTTATTACCAGAAAGTGGACGTGAAGCACAGTTTCTCCAAATATATTTTGTTGGCAATGACGATACTGAAACAAATTTAAGATGCTCTCACCACCCGAAAATTAAACCAGGGCTCATTAGGCAGTTGCAAAAAATGCTTCATGACTCAAACCCAAAGTCAAAGTCAAATCATTTATTCCAATTAGGCCATCTGAGGCACTTTTGAACGTCGATTTTTAAATTTAAAGGGAATAGGAAGGGATGGGATTGATTCTACACCCATTCGCTAAGGTAAGTTGTAAGGAGAAGAATGGGCAAGAAACTCCATACTTACTCTTTTTCAAAAATGTTTCACAATGTTTTGAAATAACAATTAAAAAATAATAAAAAATAAATGTGAAAGCGATGTACTCAAGTCAAGACCATTAAATCATTTAAAGGATAAAAAAAACAATAATTATACAGCCAAATAAAAGAACCCCTATATAAAAGAATTAAAGAGTACCATGGATAAAATACCTTCATCGTGTGATACTTTTAAGGTCGTCATCCGTGCTGAAAAAAAAACCATCAGGCGGTCATCCAGGTAGGTACAATGCACCAGCTACAAATGAAGTCGCTTTGGTGATGGTGGGCCAAGAATTTGAGAAAAGAGACATTATAATAGAAAGTCGTAGCAGCTCTTTACAAAGGATTAGTGAATTACATAGATCATACGATGCTCTACAATACCCTCTGATGTTTTGCCATGGAGAAGATGGTTACTCTATTTCAATACAACAGTTTGATCCTAAAACGAAATTGCCCACGAAAAAGACATTTTCTGCAGCAGACTTTTACTCCTACCGTTTGATGATGAGAGAAGCGGAAATTAACAATATTTTGTATTTTCGTTCTTTATTTAGTCAGTATTTAGTAGACGAACATGCTAAAATAGAGACAGAAAGGCTTAATTTTATACGGAGAAATCAATCAAAATTACGCGTTGACAGTTACCTACTCGTACATTCATTTGAAGGATGCAGTTTGTAGACAAGATACTAATATACTGATATGCTGATCAGTTAGGTCTAATGGTAATATTACCGTCATCATTCACTGGCTGACCACGTTACATGCATGAGTGAACTCAGGACGCCATGACTTATGTACCGCCATGACCTATGGACGACCTGACCTTTTTATTACGTTTACGTGTAATCCGCGGTGGGAAGATATAACACAAAACTTATTTCCTGGGCAGAAATCACATGATCGCCATGATTTGATAGCTCGAGTTTTTTATCATAAACAAAAAAAAATGATGGATCTCTTAATAAAAGGAAAATTGTTCGGTGAGGTAAGATGTTTCATGTATTCTGTCGAGTGGCAAAAACGTGGTCTTCCCCACGTTCACATTTTCTCCTAAACCTACCATACACCTACCCTAAACCTACCATACACCAACCCTACCCTATCCTACCCTACCGTATCTTACCCTACTCTACACTACACTTTACTACACTACACTACATTGCACTACACTGCACTACACTGCACTACACTAAACTACACTACACTACACTACACTACACTGCACTGCACTGCGCTGCACTGCACTGCACTGCACTGAACTGCACTGGACTACACTACACTACACTACACTACACTACACGACACTACACTACACCTACTTTATACCTACACCACACTTACCTTAACCTTCCCTGAAGTTCCACGATTTTTTAAGACTAAAATCAGCCAAATCAGTTCAGCCTTTTGCAAGTTAAAGCGTGACTCACGAACAGCTATCCATTTTTATACCTCACTTGCTGAGCCGGCAGACGTTGTCCTGCCCAGTAATCAATCCTACACCTACCCTACACCTACTCTACACCTCATCACAATCACATCTACTCTACCTACCCTGTGTTATTCTGGATCTTCAGCTACCTACATACCAAATTTCATCGTAATCTGTTCAGTAGTTTTTGGGTGAAAGAGTAAAAAACATCCATCTATTCACACTCATAAACTTTCGCCTTTATTATATTAGTAGGATATAGATATAGATTTAGTATGGAGATTCATTTATCTCCAAACTTAACGCGAGCAAAGCCGCGGGTTCAAGCTAGTGCTTTATATAAATTATCAAAAATAGTCGATCGATCAGTTCTTTTGACCGCATACCATGCTTATATTTCGGCGACACTGAGATATGCAGTCATTTATTGGGGCAATGCAACTAACAGGGATTTAGTGTTCAAAGCGCAAAAAAGATGTGTACGTGCGATGGTTGGTATCCATGTTCCAGATTCATGTAAACCATATTTCAAAGAATTAAAAATATTGACCTTCCCTTCAATTTACATTTATGAAGTAGCTGTATTCATAAAAACAAATGAAAGTCTATTTGACAAACTTAAATCGAAAAGGAATATGTTAAAAATTTCTAATGTACCACATAAAACGGCCCTATTTAACAAAAGCTTCTTTGGCATTGCATCAAAAATATACAACAAAATACCTATTAGCATTCTAGACACTAAGGAACTTTCAGTATTTAAAAATAAATTACGAACATTTTTAATTGATAAGGCATACTACTCGATCCAAGATTTCCTGAATTGTTGACCATTTTATTAGTTCCTCTGTATTTTGACATGTATAAGTATTGACCATGTATTAGTTCCACCGTATTTGACATGCATTAGTAATGACCATGTGACAGTTTCATTGTACTTTTACATTTATTAAAACTAAATTTACCATTTATAATATGCCAATACCTACCTATATAATTATTGTATGCCTTTATGGCAGGACATATTGATACTTTAATATATTGTTAAGACCTGTAACTAACTTAAGCCCACAATAAAGATACTTTGACTTTGACAACTTTTTGAAAAAGGAATACGCATTTATTATGCAGTTATGATTATTCACTCAGATTAAAAAAATAGACAGATAGAGCGCTCAGAACACGCGAGTGGGTCCACCAAAGTTACTACAAAATCAAAAGTTGCTACAAACTCGCGACAGTACCAAGCTACGCATCGTCTTGCTCACACGTCACTAGTGATTTGTCATTATAAGTCAAAATATGCCATCTTGTGTGTTTAAACACTGCAAAAGTTGTTCACAAAAAGTAAGAAAACAAGATGGAATATCTTTTCCCAGGTAACTCTTGTTATTTTTATTGTTTTGGTATTTATTTTACATAAAATATTTTCGGCTCACTTGAAACACAAAACCTTAACAGTAAATCGTCTGTGTTGCTAGTTTATGACGGGAAAATTACCCTGAATTAGGGGAATGTGTATTGTGCATAAAAAATATCGGTGAATTAAGTTAAGTAATTACGCATCTTTAACTTTTATTCCCTTATTATTATTCTGTTTAAATATTACGCGCTTTTGCTATCTGGGTAAAACCATAAAGCAAAATCGCGTTTCCAATTTTAAACATTAATAGTATGTATTTACAATAATTAGTGCAGAACAAAGGCTGTTAAGGTTTAATGTGTGTAAAATAAAAAATATTTTAATAAATATGTTGATTGTTATAACAAATTGTTTATCTTTTTAAATTAAAATACCTATTCTTAAATAGTTAATTAAACAAATTACCAAAAAGCGTTAAAAAGTGTTCTGGTCTGATATAAATTAATTAAATAGGTAGTAAGTAATTATGCATATTAACTTTTATTTCTTATTATTATTCTGTGAAATAATAAATACTACACGCTTTTGCTATCTAGGTATAACCATAAAGCAAAATCGTGTTTCTAATTGAAAAACAATATTAGTACAATATTTGAGAACAATTTAACTGAACAAAAATATGGGAGTATTTCTCAATATCTGGCAACCGTAAACGCACACAGATGCACGTGTCCGTACACGGCGCCACTTATCTGCCGCGCACACATAAATAACGACTGGCACCACGTTGTTGTTCGCGCACGTTCTATCTGCCTGTTTCTTTCATCTGAGATTATTCAATAAAATTACGAAAACCGAAGAGGCCGTATGAGCTTGATGCCTTTGCTTTTCCGACAAAAAAATATTAGTCGAGGAATTTGCCGCATTTTTGTTTTCTTCAAATTCATAAACGTTAAGTTTATTTTAATTTATTTTTATAAATAAGTTAATGTTTAATAAATGCTTATCTCATATTATTAATGTGTTATTTTTTTTCGCAAATGGTACGAAAAGTAGAGTATTTTCCTCGGTGATAAAGCTGTCTTAGTCTTGGGTGAACTTAAATCCCTCGCTACACTCAGGACACGTCTTAAATCCCTCGCTTCGCTCGTGATTTAAGTTTTTAACACCCTCGCTACGCTCGGGAGTAAACCTCGAGTCCTTCGTTAGGCTCGCGATTTAAATCGTCACCCGCGACAGAAGACACTGCTTTATCCCCTTGGTTAATAATCTACTATTTTATTGCTTAGGTTAACAACGTTACAAACACTGTTTTAGGCTATCACGGTTTGTTTCACAATTTAAAATGTCACTTACGGGATATCTTCCGTGATTATTTATTATTTTGAGTTCCCGATATTACATACCAGATCGCGGGATGACTCAGTCATCCCGCGATCATGGCACTTGCAACAGCGTCGAAATATCGGGAACTCAAAATAATAAATAATCACGGAAGATATCCCGTAAGTGACATTTTAAATTGAACAACGCAACGTTACAAATTTCTAATTTCCTGTTAGTCATAAAACGTTATTATTTTTCTTCATAATCACCGGTTATCTCCCGAGATGCGTTTTTACGACTTTAATAAAACTTAGCGCTGGGGCCACACTTCAAGTCGTATTGCCGTTAAATCGTGTCACAGGACTTGTTAACCTTTTGTGATGTATGAATACGTTTTTAGTATTTTTAAACCGATTCAAATATTTAAACAAAACTTTACGAGAAATCGCAGATTTTCGTTAGCTAATCATAGTAGCCGATTTCCACAATTTTGCATTGCTTGCGACGTACATTTTGTATGTGCTATAATAAGGGCGGCCCCATACATCAGTTTTTTTTCCGTTCGTAATTGAATAAATTGTTCACGTTTCATTCATAATTTCATTCAACACATACAAAACATGAACACACATTTGTATAATTCACTGTGTTCGGATAGAAGACGGATCAGGATTCCTGATCAGGATAACTGATGTATGTGATCGCCCTTAGTTATGAAAATATCTTTTATTCTTAACTGAGATGCGTTTAAAGGATTATTTCAAAGAAATAAACAAATAATTATGTTTATTTTTTAAATAGTACAAGCTAAGGCGGATTTCTAGTATATTACTTACATTGCAAAAAAAAAAAAAACAACAGAATAAACAAAGTTTCATCGTCTAAAAAGGTCTCTTTGTAACAAACTATCGATAGAGATAGAATTACAGTTTGCTCTGTCGGATATAATCCGTTGTTCGTCCCCAAAGACACTCGCTGAAAGGGCCTCATGCCTCTATTCTTAGACTGTTTGAGCAATGTTAATCAAAGACTAATCTAACATTTAAAGGTCAAGATCAATCAGGTGAAATAACAAGACATGGAGTATTTTGAAGTGAACTAACGACTTCTATTTGGTGACAAACGGAGTGTAAAATTGTAAAAGGGTAAAGAAGGTAGAGGTTTATTTATACTTTAGGATTATGGCAAGTGTTTGTTATGGTTATATTTAAAGATTTGCTTTACACTGTGTATGCGATGATAGCGCTCCCTAGTGACCATTTAAAAGAACAGGGTTTATTATTAAGACTCGACTACAGCAGAAACCGCTAAACGCAGTAACTTGAATTTTGGGCAGCAGTTGCAGTCTACCGTGTAGAGAAACAATAAGACGGGATTTTGCGAAAATCCTCCTCTAGGGGGGTGAAAAGGGGTTTATAAATTTGAAACTTGCCACAAATAAGAACACAAGTAAATAAAAAAGATTGGCTCTATTATTTTTAGGGTTCCGTAGTCAACAAGGAACCCTTATAGTTTCGCCATGTCCGTCCGTCCGTCCGTCCGTCCGTCCGTCCGTCCGTCCGTCCGTCTGTCCGCAGCTTAGCTCAGAGACGCCCAGTACTAGAAAGCTGTAATTTGGTGTAAATATACGGATTTGTTACGCCGAAAAAGTGGTAAAATAAAATCTCGTAAAATATTTTATTTTAGGGTACCTCCTGTACACGTACAAGTGGGGATGTTTTTTTTTCTCGCGTACCCCTTAGTGTGGGGTATCATTAAACATAACCCTCCTGGCGCAGTCGGGTGAAAAGGCCTTTAAAAAATATTGATAGTTTACATGAACAATTTTTTGATAAAAACTAATAAAAAGATCCGTTTGTGAAATATTAAGCTTTAAAGTGCTAATTTTTGCTCGACTCGAGTGTCCCCCCCCTCTACCAGCTAAACGATTATGTTTGGGGGTGTGAAAAAATTCACAATAGTAGTATACATAACCAAGTTTAAAAGAAAATTATCATGACAAAGTAGGCTTTACAAGTTTACGAGTAATAGTCGACCAACTTATAAAACGTACTTGGATAACATATTTTCCTAAACAAAATGTATCGGAGAACATGTTCTTCAACTGCAAATGTAAGTTTGTCAACTTAATTTTTACAGCTATAATAGGTGGATATTTTTTGGGGATAGGTAGGTTATTATTATCAACTATTTTTAACTAACTTTAAAAAAAGGATTGGTTCTCAATTCGTCGTAATCTTTTTTTTAATGTATTTTCCCCGATTTCTCAAAGACGCCAGGACCGATTTTGAAAATTCTTCTTTCCACTTTGTTGTCCGGTTTGCCCCGCATTGTCTGCAATGGAGAACTTCTTCTTCATGATCCTGTTCTCCTAGTACTTTTGTTCAGATTCCATATTGAATTCTGGCACTAACACCTTTTTCATAATCCTGTTCTCCTAGTACAATTTAATTATTAAGTTGTCCGTTGCTTTTTACATAGGTGATAAAAGTCCACTACATCGCGGAAGAAAAGTCGCCTTCGTTCACCCAGGTGATATTTTTCCGAGGTGAACAAAGTGGACAACTTTGGTGTCCACAATTCACCTGGGTGATATTACTCAGGTGATATTTTTCCGAGGTGAATTGAGGACATCAATGTTGTCCACTTTGTTCACCCAGGTGAACAAAGTGGAATAAACCAACTACGGAACCCTACACTGTGCGTGGCCCGACACGCACTAGGCCGGTTTTTTTTTAAACTACTCCCATTGGTAATACCTATAGGCGTTGTTAAAGTTTGTGTGGGAAAATAATAACGCGTGAGTTGATTAATGTGAAAATCAGTATTTATATACTAAATCAAAAATAATTAAGCACGTGTTTTTGGATTTTTCGAAAATCACCCCCCAAGTTAGTGAAAAGGGGTATTCAAGTTTAAAGGGGAGGCTCTTTAACCGCTAAACGTATAACCTGAATTTTGGTCGGAAGTTGCAATTTCTTATCTAGGTGAGCACTAAGAAGGGATTTTGCGTAAATCTACCTATAAAGGGGTGAAAAGGGGTGAAAACTTTTGGATGTAAAATCTGATTCTTTGGGTTTATAAACTTGAAACTTGGTACGAATTAGAGTAGTAAATAAAAAAAGATAGTCATTATTATTTTTTTATAACTACCCTCCATTTTTGGGTTTTTCGTAAATCACTCCCTAAATTGGTGAAAAGGAGTGATTAGTTTTTTTGTTTTGAATAGGCTCCGAAACTACTAGAGCATTTTTAGATTTTTCAAAAGTATCCTATAAGGAGAAACACGCGCAGACGAAGTCGCGGGCAAAGTGCTAGTATTTTATAAATCTTTATCATTTCTGCTTCTATAGCATGAATATTCTATTATTATAAATAAAAGAAACGCATATTTATAATTAAAAAACCGGCCAAGTGCGTGTCGGGCCACGCACAGTGTAGGGTTCCGTAGTTGCCCATCAAAATACTTATGCGAACTAACTAAACTGATTCGCTGAATTTAATTTTAAAAAGAAGAATTTTCAAAATCGGTCCAGGAGTCTTTGACAAATCGGGGAAAACACATAAAAAAAAGATTACGACGAATTTAGAACCTCCTCCTTTTTTGAAGTTAGTTAAAAATAGTTGACGATAAAAACCTACCTATCCCCAAAAACATACCGTAAAAACATACCTATTAAAGCTGTAAAAATAAAGTTGACAAACTTACATATGCAGTTGAAGAAGATGTTCTCCGATACATTTTGTTTAAGAAAATATGTTATCCAAGTACATTTTATAAGTTGGTCGACTATTACTCCTAAAGTTGTAAAGCCTACTTAGTCATGATAATTTTTTTTTAAACTTCGTTATATATACTACTATTGTGAATTTTTTCACACCCCCAAACATAACCGTTTAGCTGGTAGAGGGGGGGGACACTCGAGTCGAGCAAAATTTAGCACTTTAAAGCTTAATATTTCACAAACGAATTTTTTTATCAAAAAATTGTTAATGGAAACTATCAATATTTTTTAAAGAACTATTTAATGATACCCCACACTAAGGGGTACGCGAGAAAAAAAAAAACATCCCCACTTTACGTGTACAGGAGGTACCCTAAAAAAAAATATTTTACGAGATTTTATTTTACCACTTTTTCGGCACAACAAATCCGTATATTTACACCAAATTACAGCTCTCTAGTACTGTGCGTCTCTGAGCTAAACTGCGGACAGACGGACGGACGGACGGACATGGCGAAACTATAAGGGTTCCTTGTTGACTACGGAACCCTAAAAATGACATAAAAGCGCAAAGTTTTTGTTTTCCTTCTCTGTTAAATAAAACTACGCAGGACTTAAAAAAGTTTTTTCTTTGTTAACTTCATGTACTCAAATAGTCGAACCACCCTTTAAAATATTTGCCAACAAACCTACCTCGTTTACACTAAACATCAATAAATCATAAGCAACAGAATAATCATAGAATCTAATCAAGCAACTGCCAACATGTCTTGAAGAGCCTCAGCACAATATGACGCGCGAACATGTATCATATCCGCCATGACAGTTGTAGTGTCAGCGCCACAGAGCCGCAGAGGCAGCGCGCATATCCATCAGCCGGCTATCAATCATCTTGGCATTTTGTGCACTTTGCTCTACTCTTTGACATTGCAACATCAAAAATGTTATTGATGTAAAAAGGGTGAAGTTTTTCTGTTGGAAAGTTAAATTGTTAATCTAAAGGCCTATTCACACCACGTTTATTAAAAGCGCCGTTGACGCGCGTTTGTAGCGATGCAGACGCGATGCAAACGCACTTTTGACGCATTGTATGGCGACAACAAACTGCTCTGTTTAACAAAAACGCGCCGTCGACGCGCGTTTTCTAAACGCGCGTCGACGCGGCGACGGCGCGTTTATTAAAAACGAAGTGTGCATAGGCTCTAACTAAAGGTTTTATTTACAAGGTAATTTTTGCTAGGATTCTTTAAATATTATTTTTCGAAAACTTTCTAAAAATTATTAGTGTAAATTACTGTGCATTGTTGTCGCAGTGAAACAAATATTTCTATAATCTACAAGTACTTGTTTCGGGTCTGTTTGTTTGTGTATGTGAGTTTAAATGTTTGCTAATGCCATCCACGACACAGGAAAAAATTTAGTGTGACACAATGTCTAAAAAAAAGTAATGAGTTGTGAGAACAATTTGTCTGTTACCTGTTCAATTTTGTCATTGACGCATTTGTCCATATCCCAAATGCTCAAATTAGTCCCTAATGTCCATAATCGTAGTAATTATCCTATTCACCACTAAATTCGCAACAAAACGTCCCTAACACGGGCACGTATCGTAAATGAATGGAATGCCGCTCCAATAATCCAAAATTGATAACTGCCGCCTGCCGCTCTAAAATGTTCACGAAACACGGCTATATCGTTCGCAAGCCTCGCCAATGGAGCGATTCGAGCAAATTATTGGCGTGCGTAAAATCAATACAAAACCGAGAATTGATTGTGAACATTTCCAATTAACAACTTTGACGTTGGAATGATGAAGAAATGCGAAAACAAAAGTTTTGCCACTTGTATTTTAGGGGCGAGAATCTACGAGTGTTGAGCACGAAGTGGCGGTGAATTAGGTATTCGTTTTGTAGAAACTGAAAACAACGTGAAAAGTTTGAACTACTTTTTATAATGAATAGGTTTGAACAAAACATTTTACTGGCTTACTACCTGTACCCTTTTTTTTTTAAGGTGGTAAAATCATCAAATGAGTCCTCCCGCCCTGGGCGGGACGGAAGGGACTGTCAGACTCTTACTGACTAAAATCCACCCGTGTTCCTTCGGATGCCCTTTACGTTCCGGGGCCACGGTATCCTGGGTTAAGAAAAAGCCGCGACCCCAGCAGGCATTTGGCGCGAAGCACGACGCGCCACCGACCCGGGCTTGGTCCTTGGTCGGACGGCGAGCTACCCATTACTCACCGTCCGCAAGCCCGCTCCGCCGCTGTGCCCTCTGCTGATCAGAGGGACACGCGTTGGAGCGTCCACACGACAGGCTATTCGCATACGGGCAAAGAGACACCTTAAGCACACAGTGCCTAAGGAAGAGTTTTTGCCCGCATCCCAGGGTGCACCGGCCCGGAAAAACTGGTCTTCTCCCCGGACGTATCCGAGAGGGAACTCCAGTCCACGGGCGCACGTGGAGGTTTCCTGTCTTAGCACCCCAACTACCTGTACCCTTAGCACGAGTTTTCAGTATTTGAGACGTAAAGTAAACTGGAACTTTGACAATTTCAAATTGGCAATTTTCAGGGAAAAAATTTGTTCCTTCTTCGCACACCAGAGGGGCTGTTCCATTTTTTCATACAAGAAACGCTGTTAATACTGGAAAGACGCTGTAAAGTAAAAGAGTGAAAAGTCGTGCTAAGGGTACTGTTCCCCAACTTTTTACACCCGCTGCTCGATTCTTATTGATCATAGCATGATTAATAGCCCATATTGTTTTATAGCCCATAGCCTTCCTCGATGGGTCGCGGGACTGTCTCATCCGGTGACCCTGAAACGCAAAGGGCTATTGAAGGATCACCGTAGATTTTAGTCCGTACAAGTCTGACAGTCCCTCCCGCCCTGTTCTAAGTTCCACTCATTCGATGATTTTACCACGATAAAAATAAAGCTCATAAAAGTCTGACAACCAGTCTTACCATGGGGTATCGTATTACCCAGTTACTGGGTTGTGGAGGTCCGAGAGGCAGTCGCTCCATGTAAAATACTGATATGCAGCTGCATCTGGTTCGACTGGAAGCCGACCCCAATATAGTTGGGAAAAGGCTAGGCAGATGATGATGAAAAATTAACCTTTCTCGATAATTGGACTATGCAAAAATAGACTATACTACAAAAATATTTTTGAATTCGAAGCTGAAGTTCCTGAAATAAAGGCGTTCAAGCAAACAAACTCTTCAGCATTATAATATTAGTATAGATAGGTTTGAGCATTGTGGTCGCGGGACTTACTGAATTACCGTGACCCTGGAACATAAAGGGCTATTGAAGGACACCGTGGATTCTAGTCAGTACGAGTCTGACAATCTCTCCCGCTCTGCCCTGGGTGGGAGGACTCGTTTATTGATTTTACCACGATAAAAAAAAAAAAAAACGTTTTCCGAGTATTAAAGCCTATTAACAATACTATGCTTTATTATTTTATCAGCGCTACAGCCACAGCAGACAATTACGATACAGTTGGTACTTGTAACAAATCTCCACTATTTAATGCAAGATGCAGTTGGCTTGCCACCTAAATACTACTTAAGTATTTGGCGCACTGTGGGACCGAGTTACATTACTAAGACCTCAGACATTGCTTTGGCTCGGCTCTGTCAACGAACAAGTCCGTAAGTTAGTAAGGAAATATTTCATTTCTTCGTATATTATTTTACTGATTGTTATTTGTATGTCGCCAAGTACAACTAGGTTCCAGCATACTAATGGGGTGTCCCAGAAGTAAAGAGACAAATTCATTTTCAAGTTTTTTAATATAAAGTAAACATCAAAGGTAATAATTTTGGTTGTAAATAATAACAAAAGTAATTAAATTATTATGTTTATATTAAATTTGCGTTGGCAACACCTTTGTAAGCATTTTTTCTTAAATTTTCTGAGGCCCGCCGCATTACGGCTGTTCCTGATTTTGCAGCCACTTTTTTGGACAATTTGGTCTATACATGCTTGAAAGCTTTTATGGATTTAGATTTCTCTGGTCGTTTCTTGTACTCCCTTTTGCACAGGGACCAAAACATTTCGATACCGCGAGCTTGTGGTACATTCGGAGTGTTTTTTCTTTACGTACAAAGTCGATGTCTTCGCACTCAAGTACCGAGTAACATCAGTAGCGTAGTGACACGTCGCCATGTCCGGCCAAAAGATAACCTTATCCCTGGAATGATGCTTGTCTATAAAAGGTATCAACCGTTTAATAATGCATTCGTTCAGAAACACTTTTGCGTTCATGGAGGCTGACGAAATGTATGGCTCGGAGACATTGCCAAATTGGTCTATAGCTTGCCATACTAAATATTTTGCGAACAATTTGGCGTTTGTTGCAACTTTTTGGTCGTAAGCCACATTTTTACGACTGGTACAATGGAAATACTGCTTTCCAGGAACATCGTTGGGATCCACCGGAACATAAGTTTCATAATCAATAACGAGTACTTTGCTCAGCTGACTGTTGTAAACTCTTCGGCACCCTCGTTTTGCACGTTGCTCTTGATCCTTTATGTATTTAGGAGCTGATTGTTTTACATATATGCTTTCAAACCTATATCATTCATCTTTATTCTGGCAACAGACGAATCAGGTATTTTTAATTTATCAGCTGCCACTCTGACGGACGTCGAAGGAGTCTTGTCAAAAATCGATTTAACCCGATTTATATTACGAGGTACCGCCACTGTCCTATTTCTTCCCGGAATCTTCTTAAAACTAGTCTCACCCGTTTCTTCGTAACGTACTATTATTCTATATACAGGGTGAATTTTTCAACTGGGCGTGGATGGCTATCTTGGAAACTATGAGGAATATTGAAAAACGTTGAAAGGAGTCTCGAGGCCGATTTTGACAAAAACTAAAACTGCATCGTTGGATTTTAGAAAATTCAATAATCCTGGCCAGGAATCGAACCCGCTGATTTTGAAAAAAAAACACAACCTGTATTATTACACCATTCGATAGTGTTGCTAATAACGATCAATTTCTGGGAAGTAACCATATACGGAAAACTTAAGGAAACAGCATATTTTTATGAAATTGCTATTTTTCTATGTCACTTTACTTCAACTGAGCCATAATTCTATTCGAAATTACAAAATTTCGTTGTTTTCAATGTTTCACTGGATTTGACGCCTCAACAACAGCACTTTATTCAGCAATACGAAATTATTGAATTGAACAAAAAATATAATTATTTCAAAGAAGAAACGATAAACCTATGTTTCGAATACAGTCATTGCCTTGAGATTGATCAGTTTTTTTCATAATTAGACATTTTCCTTAAGTTTGCCGTAAATGGTTACTTCCCAGAAATTGGTCCTTATTAGCAACACTATCGAATGGTGTAATAATACAGGATGTGATTTTTTTTCTAAAATCAGCGGGTTCGATTTCTGGCCAGGATTATTGAATTTTCTAAAATCCAACGATGCAGTTTTAGTTTTCGTCAAAATCGGCCTCGAGACTCCTTTCAACGTTTTTCGATATTCCTCATAGTTTCAAAGATAGCCATCCACGCCCAGTTGAAAAATTCACCCTGTATACTAGTTCGCCTAGCACCTTCTTGAAGACAGTGGTTTACTGCATCCTTTTTATTATGAGACTCGTAAAATAGAATAACTCTGTTAGCAAATACTTCATATTCTTGACGCTTCATTTCGAAAAATTATTCCGCGTAAATGAAATTCCCGCTTTAAATGACAGATAACAAAATCATAGACGCCATGACACCTAAACTTTTTTTTCTTTTTTATAAAATTTTCGGACAGTAAGATTTAAAAAAATGTCTCTTTACTTCTGGGACACCCTTTACATCATCAGAGCAATTGAAAGAACACCAGAGTTGGGAGGGACTCATTTGATGATTTTAACATGTAAAGAGGCACCACGTAAGATATTGCCACAATATCACTTCGCGACTTTTTCATGTCTGACATTTTTGCTATCGTTTCAGTATGATTTCGTGAAATGCATCTGAAGTGTGTAAAACGGCAGTGGAAAGGTTTGGTCTGATCAAATAGCGCGCCATTGATTTGAACAGTTTTTCTTCATTGAGCCATGAGGTGGCAGCAAACTCCTTGCCGAGAACTGTCTTTGAATGGGTTGCCAAGGTTAGACAACTCTTGCCGAAGTCTGTCTTTTAATAAATCTATTGTGTCAAAATCGAAGTCACTCTTAACTTATGACCACATCATATTTATGCGACTACTGACTCGTTTATTTATTTTTTATTACAGAAACAATGACCTGCTTCCACGATGCGCTAAACGCGTGCATTCCGCGATGCCGCGCCCTGCTGTAAAACACAATGTTGTGTATATTTTCCCATAACATTAAGCATGATTTACATTTACTTTCTGAGCTGGATACTATGAATAAGGGAATCTAAAGGCTCATTATCATCAGCCTTTCATAATCCCCCCTGCTGAGATACAGGCCTTCTCTCTGTAGGTAAGATCCCAGTGGGCCATAATCCACCACGCGGGCCAAGTCCGGGTAGGGAGATGTTATTCGTCTTCGATTTTTTGGTTCTAGAACACGCCAGTTTCCTCACAATGTTTTCCTTCACCCTTCACAAGCCGCTTTACACAAAGTTATGCGCCTGAGTGGGTTCCAATCTAAAACCTACAACTCGTATATCGGGGTCAATACCCCTGGGTCACCACTGCTCAAAGGATCATCTCCACTTTATATTTGACTGGCCTGTTGGTCTAGTGGTTAGTGACCCTGACTGCTATGCCGGAGGTCGTAGGTTCGATTCCCACCCAGGACAAATGTTTGTGTGATGAGCACGATCATTTGTTCTGTGTCTGGGTGTAATTTATCTATAATATGTATGTATTTAGAAATATATAAGTAGGTTTATCAGTTGTCTAGTACCCATAACACAAGCTCTGCTTAGCTTGGGATTAGATGGCGTTGTGTGATAGTTGTGGAATATTATTATTATTATATTACGACGAGTAACAACAACCTTTTAGATTTATTCTGCATATGGATCTGGTGGCCTACCACAAATTCTTAACGCGATTCAGTTTAGGCTGTGGGTAAGAGATGGCGCTAGACGACTTGTATATGCTCTGTCTCTTTTCCACAGCCTGAATTGGATCGCATTAAGAGCTCGAGGTAAGGCCTCAGCTTCCAAATGCTGCACATACGATGAATACCACTTTCGATTACTAACTAATACTTTTAGCAGCTTTTCTCACAGCCACACAAATTAAAGCGTGGAAAACGGAAAAAGTTACTTTTAAAGTAACAAAACAAGCTGTATCACACACTAGAAGTTAGTTTGCGATCTGAAACAAAAAGAAACATGGATACTCCTTTTTATTTTGCAAACTTTCGTTTTTGTAGTGTGCAGTTGGTAATCCTACAAACGTTAATTCAATTACCAATCTATCTATCTTCTATCTATCTATACTTATAATAAATCTGTAGAAAGGTCAATTCTGTACATGAAATATATTTCCAAAATAACTATCAGGGGGTGATTAGGGATCGATACTGATGCCAAAAATGCAATTAATAAAATTATTGTCTGTCTGTCTGTCTGTCTGTATAACCGTTATAGAAACAAAAACTACTCGACGGATTTTGACGAAACTTGGTACAATTATTTTTCATACTCCTGCGCTGGTTATAGTATACTTTTCATCACGCTACAATCAATAGGAGCAGAGCAGTGAAGGGAAATGTTAGGAAAACGGGAGAAGTTACTCCATACACGCTAATCTTCGGAAGTATTGGTCGGATTTTATTGTTTTTTTTTTTTTTGTTTTGTTGTATAGCTATTACGTCTGGGCAACATATAGGCTATAATTTATCTTGGAAACTTGAACACCTGATGCAGAACTGCAATAGATCAGCTAAACTATAAGAGATACAAAAATAGCGCTATAGCAAAAATTGTTCCGCGTGATGAGCATTTTCTGCTGAGAAAATAAATTTGAAGATTTGGAACACCTGATGTGGAACTCCAAGAGCCCAGCTACACTATTACATATACAGTAATGACGTCTTAGCAAGAGTTGTTCAGCCTGATGAGCACTCCCAGTTGTCGTATAAAAACTGAAGATCTGAAACACCTGATGTGGAACTCCAAGAGTCCAGATACACTATAACATATATAAGAATGACGTCTCAGCAAGAGTTGTTCAGCCTAATGAGCACTCTCTGTTGACGTATGAAAATTGCGATCTGGAACAACTGATGTGGAATTCCAAGAGCCCAGCTACACTATAACATTATACAACATGTAACATAATTAACGCACATCCTGAAATTAGTTTGTTCAGAATCGTTTACTGAATCGATTTCTATCATTTTTAATATAGGTAATTTTTTTTATCAAAAATAATTAAAACTACGGAAATTATAGTCACATCACCCCTGTAGAGTCAAAACAAACTAAGATAGACCGTAAATCAAGGCATCAAGACTTAAAAGTGCAATTTTATTTGTAACTAGCTTCTGCCAGCGACTTCGTACGCGGATCCTGTTGCTTATGCCAGCGACAATGGGGTCGTCAAAATCAAAGATCTGAAACGTCTGATGTCGAATTCTTAGAGCCTGGGGACGGGAAAACAACGGGACGCGCATGACGATTTCAGACGTTCCAGATCTTTCATTTTTGTAAGTCAACAGGAAATGCCCATCAGACTAAACAACTCTTGCTAAGACGTCATTCCTATATATGTTATAGTGTAGCTGGGCTCTTGGAGTTCCACATCAGGTGTTACAGATCTTCAGTTTTTATACGACAACAGGGAGTGCTCATCAGGCTGAACAACTCTTGCTAAGACGTCATTACTGTATATGTAATAGTGTAGCTGGGCTCTTGGAGTTCCACATCAGGTGTTCTATATCTTCAAATTTATTTTCTCAGCAGAAAATGCTCATCACGCGGAACAATTTTTGCTATGGCGCTATTTTTGTATCTCTTATAGTTTAGCTGATCTATTGCAGTTCTGCATCAGGTGTTCAAGTTTCCAAGATAAATTATAGCCTATATGTTGCCCAGACTTAATAGCTATACAAAAAAAAAAACCAATCAAATCCGTCCAGTAGTTCCGAAGATTAGCGTGCATGGAGTAACTTCTCCCGCTTTCCTAACATTTCCCTTCACTGCTCTGCTCCTATTGATTGTAGCGTGATGAAAAGTATACTATAACCAGCGCAGGAGTATGAAAAATAATTGTACCAAGTTTCGTCAAAATCCGTCGAGTAGTTTTTGTTTCTATAACGGTTATACAGACAGACAGACAGACAGACAGACAGACAGACAGACAGACAGACAATAATTTTATTAATTGCATTTTTGGCATCAGTATCGATCCCTAATCACCCCCTGATAGTTATTTTGGAAATATATTTCATGTACAGAATCGACCTCTCTACAGATTTATTATAAGTATAGATAGATAGATATAGATAGATATAGATAGATAGATAGAAGATTATACAAATTCCGTCATTCAATACAAAATAAAGAAAAATAAACCTTACTGCAAAATAACTAATTTAGTTAATAACAATGCATTTACATGTTAAATTAAAAATGGAATATATGTATTATGATTAAAACGTAATATTCTAATTGGGGTGTCTGAGGGTGTGCGTTAATTACGTTACATGTTGTATATGAATAACATCTTAGAAAGAGTTGTACAATCTTATGGGCATTTCCTGTTGACTTACAAAAATGAAAGATCTGGAACGTCTGGAATCGTCATGCGCGTCCCGTTGTTTTCCCGTCCCCAGGCTCTAAGAATTCGACATCAGACGTTTCAGATCTTCGATTTTGACGACCCCATTGTCGCTGGCATAAGCAACAGGATCCGCGTACGAAGTCGCTGGCAGAAGCTAGTCAATTAATATATGTATTAGGTACGTCTCTACACTAATATTATAAACCTGAGTTTGTTTGGTTCAACGCGCTATTCTCAGGAACTACAGGTTTGATTTGAAAAAAAATATTTGTGTGCTGGTTAATCCATTTATCCTGCGACCAAAAGAAGCAGCGAGCAGCGGCTGTGAATCCACGGGGTACACGCAGAGAAATGTCTGGCTACCTATTGACTATGTGCGAAGTGGGTGGTGGGGAACGGCAAATCGATCGTAGCGCACGACGTGGCAGAAATGTGAATTAATTCTGGGCTGTCATGTGTCAAGTTGCTTTATTTTCATAACTTTCTTTATAATTTAATACGAAAACTTTAACTTTAACTTTTCCCGTTCGTTCTAAGCTCTTCCACTTCTCTCACATGCTGTGCTAATACTAATTTTTTCCCTTTTTGCTCAGTTTGAGGTTGGAAATGTATTTTATGCTTAACCGATTCAAATCCCGTGCGTATTATAATATCCATATTTTCCACGAGGAAGAAAATCGCTAGGTATAATATACACACTCACTTTTTACACTATTTTTTCAATTTCGTTGAAAAACTAGTCGAAATTTAATATCACAAAGATATCTTATCATCTAGTTGACATGATTTGACAGATGACAAGTCCTGAATAGTTGCGGCCACTAGGGGCGCTGTCATCGCGCACACAACGAATACGAGAACTTCTGGTTGCAACCGTGACAGCAAGACTCAGTTAGTTGACTTTACAACATTTCTAGTAATAAATACTAAGTAAGTAGTAGATATAACATGGACTTAGTATTTACTTACTACTAGAAATGTTGTAAAGTCAACTAGTGAGTCTTGCTGTCACGGTTGCAACCAGAAGTTCTAGTATACATTTCCCTGCGTGTAGACTGTAGAGCTAGTAGATAATAATCTCCTTTGCATACTAATACGTATAGTTTATTTATAAACTCTCGATAGATGAACTTCCTCAGATGAATTAGGAGCCGTCAATCATGATCACGTTTGAATGATTTTATCGTATCTGTTGGGAATAGCACCCAACAGACACGCAGACGGCACGCGCAGGGAACGTGACCGACCTGCACAGCAGCTGGTGAGCGGAGGTGTGGAGCGGGGAGCCGGCCCGGCGGCCGGCACTCGCTTTCTCGGAGCCCACCGCGACGGACGACATACTCCAAACGTTTAATTAGAGATATATATATGTTTGGTCCGGGACAGTTTTATATTGTAAATTTAATCGGCAATATATCCAGCCAGTATATACAGTCCACGCATTTTCATTTAAAACCAACGAGCAAGTCGATCATTGGTCCTTCTGGGATCTCGCCGGTTATTTTTCAAAAAAAAAACGGTCTTGAGGAAAAAAATTTCAAACTCGAAGCTCTTCAGTTGCGGTCTTCAACGCCGAGTTCCTGCAGGAGTCGTCAATTTCCTGTCGAAGAAACTACGCATAGCTGCCGCACACGCCAAGAGAAGAAATATTATCTAGAAGTCGGCCGGACAACGGACTTCGGACCCGTCGAAAGTTCGAGTCATCGTCAAGGACAAAGAAGAACTTGCAATACCAACGGTTGGATGGTTAAAACATTGAGTGAGTTCGTTCCAATTTGTCCCATATATCTTTCCTATTCTTTCTCATATTTCATGTTAAAATAGCCATAATTTAAGTGAGTGCTTTCAATTACTTTCACTTTATATCGTTTTTGATAAACTACTCCTATTCGTGGCCTTGCATTCATCAAAACTCATTCATTCTGCTTACAAAGCAACTGCATAACCTTTTTATATTACAACATCTGTTTACGTTTACTTCGCTTCGTATTACAACAGCTGATCGCTCGGCGACACATCTGCGCCTCAGGTGTTCCTTTGTTCTCACCTTAGCTACCTGCGTTTGTTTTTTCTTCGCATATTATAATAAACTGGTTTCTTAATCTTATCTTTCATTACTTTGTTTGTGAGTTAGCGCTTGTGAATTTAAAGCTATGGCTGACGAAAAAGTTGAAAAAATCGTTAAAAAGCGCAGCTGTATGAAGTCGAAACTCACTATTTTTGGCAATTACCTTCAAATGCTTGAAAGTTGCGGTGAACTTAGCAGCTTACAACTTTTAGATTTGGAAACTAGGTTTAATAAATTTGATAGCTTATATGTGGATTTCGACAAATTACAGAGTGACATCGAGATGTTGGTGGCGAACCCCGATGACGAGAGCAAGGAGCGCGAGCAGTTTGAGAACCAGTATTATAAGCTGGTGGCGATGGCGCGGAGCCTGCTTGGCGCTTGTCCCCCCCGGTCTGGCACTGAACAAGAGGGTTACGTAACGGGTGACGAGGATGTGCAGGCAGGTGGCTTTAAAAACAATTGTGTTAGGTTGCCAAAAATAAGTTTACCAGTTTTTCATGGACACTATCAACACTGGCTTGAATTTAGAGATACCTACATTTCACTTATTCATTCACGAAAGGACATTGATAACGTTAATAAATTGCACTACCTGCGTGCTTCTCTTAAAGGTAGTGCGTTGCTAGTTATAGATAATTTAGATTTTAAAGCACAGAATTACGAGTCCGCTTGGAATTTATTGTTTAATAGATACGACAACAAAAGATTGCTCGTTAATAATCATGTTCGGGCGTTATTTAGCGTTGAGTATATGCAGAGTGAATCATGTTCTTCTATTCGTAATCTTATTGATGTCACGAATAAAAATCTTCGTGCCTTGATAACGTTAGGTCAGGACACTGAACTTAATTTACGGGATACCCTCATAATCCACATGATGTCCGAAAAACTTGACTGTGTCACACGTAGGGAGTGGGAAGAACATCGAAACACATTAGAGAATCCACCTTCATTGGATTTTTTTTTAAATTTCCTTAGCAACAGAGCGGACTTATTAGAAACCTTGCAAGAACATAAGAGAAACATTAATAAAGTACAACAGGCAGATACTTCCAAACATAATTCTAATCTACTTACAGCTACGACATCTGATAAAAAAATAAATGAAAGCAATACTAAAGATAAAAAATTCAATAATAATAATAAAAGAAAATTAACATGTCCTATGTGCAGTCAGACTCATTTCTTATTCAATTGTGATGCCTTTAGAGCCCTGTCTATTGAAGCTCGTATACAAAAGGCCAAAGAGACAAAGGTCTGCCTTAATTGTCTGCGACTAGGGCACGCAGAATCAAGGTGCAATCTTGTACCTTGCAAATACTGCAAGAAAAGGCACAGTACCCTGCTTCATCTACATGAGGCAGAAGCAACTTCGTCTCCTGAAACAGTTATTCCCGTCAATAACTTTGCCGGTTCAACTAATATTCAGCAGTTTACTACTCCTCCGAATGTTTTGCTTTCCACAGCGATCGTGAGGGTGGTTGACAGCAAGGGCGACGTGCACAATGCCCGAGTACTCCTCGACAACGGTAGTACGGGCAACTTCGTAGATGAGTCACTGTGCGGTAAGCTGGGTTTGTCGCGACGTAGTGCGAGCGCCACCGTGACAGGTATTAATAATAATACTTCCTATTGTACACAGTCTTGCAGCCTTACAATTATGTCCCACTATGATGAAGACTGTAAACTTACTGTAGACTGTCATATTTTACCTCAGATCACTACAGCTTTACCGTCTTCATTTATAAACACCGATAACATTCCTCTTCCATTGGGAATAAGTCTAGCTGACCCAACATTTAATATACCGGCAGCTATAGACATCTTACTTGGGGCCGAAGTATTTTGGTCCGTCTTATGCAATAATTCTATAGACTTAGGTAAAAATCAGCCTAAGTTATATGAAACGAAATTGGGTTGGTTAGTGTCAGGGTACGTTGCCCGTCATAAGTCACACTCTTCTTCTCCCGTTTGTCATTTTCTAAATGAGGACGCCGACCCAGATTTATCCCGTTTTTGGGAATTAGATACCATTGCAGCCAAGCACTCCTTATCTCCTGAGGAGCGAGCCTGTGAGCAGAGCTTTAAGGAACGTACCTATCGTAAAGACGACGGACGCTTTGTCGTAACCATGCCACTGAAGAAAGATCCTTCAGTCTTAGGCAATTCCTTTTCAAAGGCAAAGTGTCGGTTCATGTCACTAGAGCGTAAGTTTCTTAGGGACCCTGCCTTCAAAAGCAGGTACGTTGAGTTCATGCAAGAGTATGAACGCCTAGGTCACATGACTGAAGATAAGGAGTCTTCGCCGAGCTGTCTTCAGGGTATTAACTATTTCCTACCCCACCACGGCGTCATCCGTGAATCAAGTACAACTACCAAGCTTCGTACAGTTTTCGATGCATCGGCTACCACTAGTACTGGTGTGTCATTAAACGACATCCAAATGGTTGGCCCGACTGTACAAGAGGACATCATTTCGATATTGCTACGCTTTCGCCAGCATAAATTTGTTGTAACTGGTGACATAGAGAAAATGTACAGAGCGATTGAACTTGAGCCTTCTCAACGCTCTCTACAAAAAATTATCTTCCGCTCTGATTCAAAAGAGCCTTTAAAAACATATACACTCAACACGGTGACTTATGGCACGGCAAGTGCGCCGTACTTAGCTACCAAATGTTTGGTGAGTTTAGCTTCCAGCGCCCCTGATGATGACGTCAAACAATCAATTCAAAGAGACTTTTATGTTGACGATTACCTGGGTGGCTCTGATTCTATAGAAAAAACAATCGATATTACTCAAGGAGTCATATCTACCTTAAAATCAACCCAATTCAAATTAAGAAAATTAAAATCAAATAATAAATTAATTTTAAATAAAATTACACCCTATTTTAATAATAAAAATGACAATATTTTGGATTTTTCACAAACTAACATGGATGTCTCATCAAAAACTCTTGGTCTGAACTGGAATTGTGATTCGGACACTTTGTCATTTTCAATTAATTTAGAGTTGAATGAAAAAGTAACAAAACGTCACATACTTTCGGTTATAAGTCAGATCTTTGACCCATTGGGACTCGTCGGCCCGTGTATTGTAAATGCAAAATTCATCATGCAGAGATTGTGGATCGATCAATATTCATGGGATGATGAGGTCTCACAAGACACCAAACATTTATGGCTTGCATTTGCTGACACTTTACCCCTTCTGAATCACTTAAGAATTCCTCGATGTGTTTTTAGTGATAGCTCAGGAATTCATGAAATTCATGTTTTTTCAGATGCCTCAGAGCGAGCGTACGGCGCTTGTCTGTACATTCGTTCTGTGGATCAGTCAGGGTTAGTAAAGATACACCTCTTAACCTCTAAAAGTAGGGTAGCGCCGATAAAGCCTACGACGATACCTCGTCTGGAGCTTTGCGGAGCCTTGTTGGCTGCAAGGTTGTGTACAAAAGTATTAACCTCTCTTACTCTAAAGATAAGCAAATGTAGGTTTTGGTGCGACTCGACTATAGTTCTAGGGTGGTTATCTACGCCCCCATTGCAACTAAAAAATTTCGTTCGTAATCGAATCCACGAAATTCAAGAGAGCACAGAGGGTCACGTGTGGGGCTACGTACGGTCGAGAGACAATCCGGCGGACCTTGTTTCTCGTGGGCTGAAGGCTGATTCCATCAGTGGTTCATCCTTGTGGTGGTCTGGTCCCACTTTCTTAAAGAAAGATGAACGTGAATGGCCAAAAATGCCCAATCATAACGAGAGACACGATCTACCAGAGTTAATTTCTTGTTCTGTGGTAGTAACTAATAGTACTTCTAATGTAGATCCTATAAGTAGTTTGATTAACAGTAGATCTAAGTTAATTCATGTACAAAGATCAATAGCATATTTACAAAGGTTTGTACATAATTGTAGAAACAAAGCCAATAAACGTACTGGTCCATTTTTAGTTGACGAACTTAAAAATTCTTTGAATTTAATATTGCACAAAGTGCAGTTGGAAATGTTTCCTGACGAATATGCTATTCTTAAAACGGCAAAAGTATTACCTAAGAAGAATAGACTCAGTTCCTTGTCCCCGTTTCTAGACCCCAATAACTTATTGCGTGTTGGTGGTAGACTAGACAACTCCCCATATACGTACGATACAAAGCATCCTGTCTTATTGTGCAGCAAGCATCATTTTACTAAGATACTCTTTGAGCATCTACATTTAATATATTTACATGCCGGTCCACAGCTCTTACTAGCGAACGCTAGGCAAACTTATTGGCCTTTGGGTGGCAGAAGCCTAGCTAAAGCCATTGTAAATAAGTGTGTCCGATGTTGTCGATACAAAGCGGAATCGGTGCAACCCATTATGGGACAGTTACCGACAACTCGAACTGAGTTAGAGTACCCTTTCTTACATTGTAGTGTTGATTATGCAGGGCCAGTGATGATAGCGGACAGGAAAGGCAGAGGTTGCAGACTTATTAAATCGTTTTTGGCAATCTTCATCTGTAACTCGACAAAGGCCTGTCACATCGAGCTTGTTACGGCACTATCCAGTGAAGCTTATTTAGCCGCTCTTAATCGTTTTGTGTCACGTCGGGGGAAACCACAAAGTATTACGTCCGATAACGGCACCAACTTTGTCGGCACTTACAATGAGCTATCAAAGTTTCTGGTACAATCAGACCTTGAAAGTCACATGTCGCAAGAAGGTATAGAATTTAAATTCGTACCTGCATATAGTCCCCACTTCAACGGCTTAGCCGAGGCAGCTGTTCGTTCCACAAAACACCATCTTAAAAGGTTATTGCAATCCACTCATCTCACCTACGAAGAAATGGCTACGTGCCTCACTCAAATAGAAGCTGTTTTAAACTCCCGACCTATGACTCCTCTTTCCTCAGAACCCCATGACTTTTCCGCTCTGACACCTTCTCATTTCTTAATTGGACGGCCACTTAATGCTATACCTCATCCACAGGTCTCTGATCGCAATATTAGTCGCCTGGAACGCTTCAAGAGAATAGAGCACATCAAGCAGCATTTCTGGCAGCGTTTTTCCCTTGAATACGTTGCTCTACTGCAACAGAAGGTGAAGTGGCGCTCTTCGAAGACAGAACTGAAGTTAGGCTCTCTTGTCCTCATAAAGGATAGAGCTCTTCCTCCTCTTCTTTGGTCCTTGGGAAGGGTCATAAAGGTTTATCCTGGTAGCGACGGCGTAGCCAGAGTTGCAGAGGTGAAGACAAAGAGGGGCACCATAAGGAGGGCATTCAATAATATCTGCCCCCTTCCAGATTTTTGAAGTCTTCTCTTCAACCCGGGCAGCATGTTGGGAATAGCACCCAACAGACACGCAGACGGCACGCGCAGGGAACGTGACCGACCTGCACAGCAGCTGGTGAGCGGAGGTGTGGAGCGGGGAGCCGGCCCGGCGGCCGGCACTCGCTTTCTCGGAGCCCACCGCGACGGACGACATACTCCAAACGTTTAATTAGAGATATATATATGTTTGGTCCGGGACAGTTTTATATTGTAAATTTAATCGGCAATATATCCAGCCAGTATATACAGTCCACGCATTTTCATTTAAAACCAACGAGCAAGTCGATCATATCTATCTACTCTATAAAGGTCAAGTATGTTTGCGGAACTTCGAATGTAAATTTCATAGTCGGTATGAATATTTTGTTTCTCTTTTACATAAAAAAAATACTTAGTGGACGGCGAAATATCGTGATTGCTACTCTCATTAGCAAAACTTGTCGCTATTTGTTACTTTAAATTATGTTTTTGAATTGTAGAATGTTACAGAAATAAACCCTCATTAAGGTTATTGTACATTTGCCACGAAGTTAATTTGCCACAGTTATTTAAACCTCATACATTGAAAGTTCATTCGTCACATATTGATTTTGTTATTGTAAACTTGCCTCATATCTTCATTTCACATAATTTTTACTGAAGTCGGCGGCACCAACACTTCCATGAACCTGTTCTCCTAGTACTTTCTGTTCAGAATCCGCATTGTGTCCTTGTTTTCTGTAGTTTTGTGTGTGCTGGATTTTATTGTTTAATTGTTCTACTATCGGAAAAAGAAATGGGGCTTTACACCAAACAAAATTCAAAAAACAAAAACTCTGGCTAATTATGCACATACTTTTTTTTGTGGCGAATTAACTTTGTGGCAAATTTACAACAACCCACTCATTACTAAATATTACAAACTACATAAATGTAGCTCCACGAAGGCATTTCTTCGTCAACAATGTTTGCAACTGTAGTGCTGCGTCAGACAGTTCTCACAACAATCTTTGCGCGAGATTGCAAAAAGTTCAACAACTATTTCCTTTCGAGAGAACCTTGCCAATACTTTATAGGCGTCTGAAGTTCTTTTATCTGTGCAACAATAGCACTTTTGTACTCTACTGTGCTCATCTATTACGACATACGTATAAATATATGTGCACTGTAGAATACAAAAGTGCTATACCTATAGATATATTGTATCTTTTCCGTCTACTCAATATACTATTCAATGTTTGCCCACCCGCCTCGACTTACACGCAATTTTCTTTTGGTTCTTCTCAAATAAATTCAACCAGTATCGAGATTAGATGAGACAGCATCTTTTGAATGAATATGAGAACGTAAGCCAGTGTCTAGCTTCTATTTTTTTTAGGGTTCCCTACCTAAGGGTTAAAACGGCACCCGCTATCCGTCTGTCTGTCTATCTGTTCGTCAGTCACCGGGCTGTATTTCATGAACACAAACGGGACTTTTTGCTAGTTTTTGGTTGATATTGATAAAGGCAAGAGCAAGACGCTTGAAATATTCACAGAATATTTATGTATAATCACTTTAAATATAAATAATTAAATTACATTTAAGATAACTAGCTATTCCCCGTGGTTTCCAGAATATTTATGTATAATCACTTTAAATATAAATAATTAAATTACATTTAAGATAACTAGCTATTCCCCGTGGTTTCATCTCCACTGCTCGCTTCCAATTGGTCATAGCGTAATGTTACGAGTACATAGCTTATAGCCTTCCTCGATAAATGGACTATGCAACACAAAAAGAATTTTTCATTTCGACCCCGTAGTTTCTGAGATTAACGGGTCTAACCAAATAAAATCTTCAGTCTTATAACCTTTATTCATTATTTTTCCTTATTCTTTACATTAATTTTTAAGTATTTTTACAATAACGACAATATAATATAATTACAATAACGAAAAAATAAAATAATATAATTATAAGTGGTACGGAACCTCTCGTACGCGAGTCCGACACCCCCTTGCCCGATTTTTTTTATATTGCCAACGTGAGGTGAAAATCCTTACAAGCGCGACTCGCATTGAAAATGGACTAAGTCTAGAAACACATCTTTTTACTAGACGCTATCTTTCATAGAGCTCACGGATTTCAATTTATACTTTTTTTTTTTTTTTACGTGGCAAAATCATCAAATGAGTCCTCCCACCCCGGGCAGGGCGGGAGGGACTGTCAGACTCGTACTGACTAAAATCCACGGTGTCCTTCGGTAGCCCTTTATGTGCCGGAGTCACGGTATACGTATGTCCCGCAACCCCGGCAGGACTGTGGCCCTCTATAGGGGGGCCCCGTCATTATGCTGACGCTCCTTGAGGCGCGCGTGGGACACAACGCGCCGTCGACCCGGGGATTTCAATTTATTCAGAGGTAATTGGATGTGCTTTATATAATGACCTCATCTAAAGTTTGAGTCTTGATAACTGGTAGTTAGCAAATTAACGTATTATGGATGGAATTAGTGAACGTCCTAACTAGTAGAAATTCACAAGGCTTTAGAATCAAGCTTATGCTATTGTCAAACAGACAGGCGTGGCGAACGCGATGCGAAGCGTTTTTTGTTTGTAATGTATGGAATTGTTTAAAGCCAGGCACATAGACTATCGGATCGCTTTCGCTTTTCTATGTGGCTGGATTCAAACAATTCCATACATTACAGATAAAAACGCTTCGGATCGCATTTGCTTCGCCTGTCGTTCAGAGCTGTTCAAAATGAACTTACCACCATTTTTTTATCGTGGTTTCAGCGTCAAATGAGTCCTCCCACCCAGGGCGGGACGGAAGGGACTGTCAGACTTGTACTGACTAAAATTCACGGTGATCCTTCAATAACCCTTTACGTTCCAGGGTCACGGTTAAACATGAGACAGTCCCGCGACCCCGGCAGGCTTTGGCTCTCTAAGGGGGCTCTGTCAGATTGCTGACAGCTCTTTGAGGCGCGCGTGGAACACGACGTGCCATCGAACCGGGCATGGTCCATGATCGGACGGCGAGTCACCCGTTACTCGTCGGTACAACGATGAAACTTGCACAGAAAATAGATATGTATTTATATTTATTCCGACACAAAAGGTAGCTCCCACGAGATCTACATTCCATATTTCATCCTGTAATAGAATATTATTTCTCTTTGTTACTCAATCATGTCTTTGTGAATCGATAATTTTGTCGAAAGAAAATGTTATTACAAAGTTTCGAGAGAGTTTTACGAAGACATGTTTGTAGTGGCGGGGAAAGTTTAATTCGGTGTTAGATTGAGCGTTGAATCTTCGTGAAACTTGTTCGCGTGGATAGCTGATGAGACTGCATTGTTGCGTGTTTTATAGCACAACAGCTATGTTATTCTTAACAAACAAAATAGATTTTTTAGTAAAAAAAAAATAGTCCGAAAGGTAGACTATATTATCGAAAAGTATTTAGTATTTTTTCTTTTGCTACGTAAATGAAAATTGCCGAAGACACGACGCTTCTTAAAATCACCAAAACGTCACTCAGTCGATATAATTTTACTGGCGTTATGAAGTCACAATCCCGAAGTCACTCCCGAATCAAAATGGAATTTCGAAGCGTTTCATCTGTGTCAACGTTAATTGATTTAAAAAAAAAACGTGTTCAATACTCTGACAGATTTCCAATTTATTTATGCAGTAAACTACCCTATTCCATTACGAGACCATTGACCAACAATTGTTAATTTAGCAGGATCACGAACTTTTAGAAAAAATTACAATGAGAATGAATGAATTGGAAGAGATCGTGTTGAAATGAAGAATTTAATAAAAATAATTAATAGCTTTAAAAAATCTTAAAACCCACGTTTTTAAATGTCCTAAAAATAAGAAAATAACCCTACGGGGCTGAGAGAGGGGCCACTCAAAAGTCCGCCATCTTGGGGAGGCCGCCATATTGGATTTGTTATGATGTTTCTTAGCTAGTCATGTATTGTCATCCGAACTCAGAGCGTGTGCAAAATTTCAGCGTGCTAGCTTATCGGGAAGTGCCTTAAAATTGAGTTGCAAAAGTCCAACCGGAACGACAAACAGACAAACAAGAAAAGTGAGTTTATAAAAACGTGGGAATAGCAGAATTTGGGCCCAGAACACATGATCTGAGGTTCCGAGGTTCTAAGCTGATGGTGGCTAAAGTTGGCGCGGCTTGAAACTCACAGTTGGTCAATTAAACTTCGTCAATATTATGCGGCCGAGGCTCTGGCTATACTTCGCTGTTACAATGCATTGCTATCAGATCGCAACTTTAATTGATTATAGTTTAACATCGAGTTTTAATGGAGATTGATGAGGTTTTACAGATAGGACAGCAGTTAATTAAAAGCTTACGAAGGTACTGTTTTTATTTTCCAAGTTAAAACATTAATCACTTTTATGTCTTTTTTGTTTTTTTTTGCAAAGTTGCTCCACACTGGGAATATGAGGTCGCAGGACTGTCTCATCGTAACCTTGACTCTGAAACATAAAGGGCTATTGAAGGATCACCGTGGATTTTAGTAAGTCTGAGTCTCCAGAACCGCCTTAAGTTGGAGTCATTTGATGATTTTACCACACTAAAAAAACAGTAGAAAGAAAATTGCGTTTATTGGCACTAAAACTTAAAACAATACAAACTTAATAAAAATTAATGCCAAAGGGCCACAGCTCAGCATAAAGTCAGGTGGCAACACAAAGTTTGCCACCTGACGCTGATTTTCAGCAGCAGCCCACGAGTGCCATACGCTCGAAATCTTAGTAGGAATATCTCGTGTCGTGGGTGCATTTACAACCATAGAAACACATACACACAAATACACAGACACGGAACAAATACTTGTAGGTCATACGAATATTTATTACTAGCTTCCGCCCGTGGCTTCGCCCGCGTGGTGTTTTGATAGCCTATGTTCTTTCTCAGGGTCTAAAGATTGTCTGTGCCAAATTTCATCAAAATCGGTTGAGAGGTTTAAGCGGGAAAGCGTAACAGACAGACAGACAGAGTTACTTTCGCATTTATAATATTAACTAGCTTCCGCCCGCGGCTTCGCCCGCGTGGTGTTTTGATAGCCTATGTTCTTTCTCAGGGTCTAAAGATTGTCTGTGCCAAATTTCATCAAAATCGGTTGAGAGGTTTAAGAAAGAAAGAAAGAAAGAAATAACATTTATTGGCACAGACACAGGGCACACTAATAAAATAAATTAAAAATGAACAAGCGTTTAAAAAAAGTAAAATTAAAATAACCTAAAACCATCCTGCACAAAATTGTTTGCCCCACGGCTGCTCCAAACAGGCCCAGTTCAGCATAAATGTCAGGCAACTAAGTGCCTGACGCTGGTTTTCAACTGGACCTGGTTGAGAGGTGAGTACGTCGAACCAGTTATGTTTATCAAGTGTGTGTATATTAATACTTATTATAGATATGTATAAATATAATTATGTTTATATATTATGTGTCACAATTAAGAACTAATACATATAGTTTAATCTTAATTGAATACATTATAGTGAAATATAAAATGATAATAATACGTAGGAACCTACACAAAAAAGAAAAAGTAAGAAGAATATTTCGCGCGTGCGATGCCGGTGCTTATCAAATTGTTATCCTCGGACAATGCGCTGCAAGCAGCGGAGCGCAGCGGACGATCGCACGCTTGACACGATAATACTCTTTTACCACAGAATTGAATAAATTAAAACGAAATTACAGAAAAGTAGACTAATAAGTTGGGATTAAATTTAAATAGAATAACTTTAAAGTTGTGAGTGCTTAGGTGAGTGTATTTTTATACTTATTAGTTTTACAACATTATATTGATTTTTATATATTTTTATCGTGGTTTAACGTAAATTTTCGAATAGCAAACGGAATACAAAGAACGAATAAATTTAATATGTGGGTACTGAAGAGTTTATTTTTTAATTTTTATGTATTTCCTTTCAGTGCTTAAACTATGATGGTACTAAAGCCTCATATTCACAATACAGTGAATACTTTCCGCCCGTTTTGAAAAGAGTGGCAGTGTTGCAGCAAGACACTTTTTGTAAGTAGAAGATATATTATAATTATATTGTATTAACAGCATTATAGACGTTGCTTGATTGGGTGAGCGATGTTTTTTTTTTTTTTTTTTCTAGGTCTCCTATACACGTTGGCATGTAATCTCAAGACTGCACCCAAGCCTGGGACGGAAGACGGAAGAGGCAGCTAAAGAAGCATACATCGCCGCACAGGCGACATACATCGGAATTTTAAGCGGGAAAGCGTAACAGACAGACAGACAGACAGAGTTACTTTCGCATTTATTATATTAGTTTGGATAATAAGTTTGGATGTGCGGAGATCGAACCCGCGACACGCTGCAGCACATAAATATTTATTATTTGAAAGAACTCTTTGTAACATCATGGCATCATTGTTCGTTGGTATGCGGGCGGCGAGTAATGGGTGACTCGCTGTCCAATCATGCCCGGGTCGAGCCACGACGACGGCGCGTTTTTTTCCACGCGCGCCTCAAAGAGTCTTAGTACAATGACGGGGCCCCCCTTAGAGGGCCAAAGCCTGCCGGGGTCGCGAGACTAATAAGCTACCGTGAACGTAAAGGGATCCAGGGTTCCAGGACTCACTTGATGATATTACCACGCTAAAAAAAAAGTTGCATCATTGTAAAAGATATTTAACATGGACGAGCACAAACTATCAACGTTACCCACTTTAATGCGACTATCGTTTCTCGAGAAAACTCAATTTAGCGCCTCTGCCTACTTCGTGAGAAACTTAACTTGATGATACTCATTTTCTATAATAGTGTTGAGATGAAAAACAGTTTTGAAAAGATACTCTTAAAAAGTCATCAAGTGCATCGTAATTCGTAATACCAATGAGGAGGTTATTTTTAACTTCAGTACCCTTAGCACGAATTTTCAGTATTTGGGACGTAAAGTAAACTGGAACTTTGACAATTTCAAAATGACAATTTTCAAGGAAAAAATTAGTTCTGTATTCGCACACCAGAGGCGCTGTTCCATTTTTTCATACAAGAACTCTGTAAATACTGGAAAGACGCTGTAAAGTAAAAGAGTGAAAATTCGTGCTAAGATCATGTATTTATGTTGCCGCTGTAACAACAAAACCTAAAAAATATCATCATCGTCATCAGCCTATAATGTTCCCACTGCTGGGACACAGGCCTCCTCTCTGTGAGAGGGATTGGGCCATAATCCAGCACGCGGGCCCAGTGCGGGTTGGTAGATGTCACGACATGTCTTCGAATTTTTGGTTCTAGTACATGCCGGTTTCCTCACGATGTTGTCCTTCACCGTTTTGAGAGCAGTGGTGTTGAATTAAATTACACAAGGTAATGCGCCTGGCGGGGTTCGAACCCGCGACCTACAACTCGTAAGTCGGGGCTAATACCACAGGGCCGACACTGCTCTCAATTTTTTTTTAATAAAATAGGTACTTAAGGAGCTCTCATTCAAGAAACATGTTTATTTTCCGTTTTGTTTTGAGCGAGTTCGACTCGCGTTTCGCCGTTTTTTTTTATTGATTATTATTTTTTTATTTATTGATTATAATTCACTCTGATGGTACCTCTAAATTTCTAAATACTCGTATATTCAGAGGAAGAGTTAGAACCATGACGAGCAAAACATCTTGATTACACACGAAAACCTCTTCCATTTCAACTTCGCCCCTAAACCCAAATTAATATTTTATATTTCAAAGGATCTCAAGCTTAACGGGGAAATCTCGAATTGATTAACATCAAATCAAAGGAGAACGTAGAATTATACAGTAAAAGTGGCGAGGTATGTCATTTGACCGTATCGGGTGTACTCATTTCAAAAAAGGAGCCTGGGTAAACCCGGGTCGGATTTTCCGAATCATATCGTTCGGAATTTTTCCGAGCCGAGTATTTACCGCGCGGCACGAATTTTTATTTCATTTGCTTCCTACTAACAAAACGAATGCATGGTCCTGTGAGCACTAATGAACCTGCCTTCAGAGCATTCAGCCGTCTGAAATGCGCGCCTACAAAGATACATTTGCGACCTAATAAGCACCTGTGCTATTCCAATTTCCACCTTATGCTGTTCTGTTTAGGACTTTAAAATTTGGCTTTGTGTTCTCCAGGTGTAATAGGATGTTTGCAGAGGTAAAAGGGGAGATTATCGGGTAGCACGGACGTTTCCATAACAGCGCCAGAATGAGTGCGGTATGTAGCCGCCTTTCAAGTGAAAACCGTTAATTATAATGAGACAAAAAATTAAGGAAAGAGATTCAGAGGAGTTTTTTAATTAGGTTCTGTTCACAGTACAAATTAACTTGGTGATATTGTGCTTTGACGTCCCATTACCGAGGGTAAAGTCTGCCATGAGGTTAATGGTTGGAGCTCAGAATACATTTGAGTAGGTAGGTTTGTTGTGTAGGTAGGTACTTACCTACCTTTTTTTATTATCTTTAGAGTGGAAAATGAAAAGTCCTTGGTACTCGGGGGGTAACGGACTATGAAACTCATACTGACTAAAAACCAAGCTTTTCCTTCCTTCAATAGCACTTTGCGTTACCGGACCGCGGTAACCTATTATGGTATTTCCGCAGCCTGGGCCTTGTTTTCTTAAAATAAACATCAAAACTGGAACAACTATTTGTAGGGCATACTTAATATTTATTCTGTATGGGCGTTGAACCCGTGACACAGCGAAGCAGTCATTCGCACAGCCATTGAATTAAAAACTTGCAGGCAGAGCAACTCCAATTTTTTGTCATTCTTTATTATGACTGAAATAAATTCACGATATTTACCTTTTAATGTAAAACATTAAAATTGTTTTCATTTCTTTTCAGGTACATATCGCACTTACGACGTCAATCGAGACAGATTTCACTTTAAACAACAGGTACCAGCTAAAACTATGATATTCTTTGATTACGGCTCAATATTTTAAAGTTATTTTTAGCTAATTACCTAAAATAAAATGATATGAAACTATCTACATAATAAACGAATGTACGTGTAATTAAGATTTAATTTCGCACTGCGACCAAATTGCACCTAAGCACTCTCATTAGTGCAAACCACTATTAATTTAATTTTAATACATGCATGCAATTATTTTGCAGTTTAGGGTGCGACCATACAATATTTACATGAAACGAGAACAAGTTCACGTTACCTGAATATTTAAGTGAATGTACCAAGAGCTTCTAAAGGCTATTTTAGCAGAAAGAACCAAATTGAGGGTAGACAGGTAACGAGGCACCGTCGACTCTGGACGCAAGCTACTGTTCAAAAATCTTTAAAAAAGGTTTTGAAGAGCAAGTCAATATTTTAGGCCGCGTTTCCATTATACAAGTTACTTGTATATGTTATAGGCAATGTGTATAATCCGGCATTGTATAGAATGCCTATGCTTTATATATATTGCCTAAAACGTTCAGGCAATGTATAAAATACGATTCATTTCATACATTGCCTAGGTATTGTATAAAATGCCCAAAGCGCATCAGGCAATGTGTATAATGAACGACCACGAGAAGGAGACATGATCATAGATCATGTCATTTCACTAAACTAAGTAAAATGTCAGAAAACGTCGACGGAGCACCGCTTCGCGGTGCTCCTACTTCTGGGTGGTTTAAAAAAAAATAACCACGAAGGGGATGGCGGGGTTTTTCAGACCCCACCATCCCCTTCTAACCTAACCTATCTGAGTCGGGGTGCCCACAGTCATATTTACGATATTCAAGTACTATAAAATTTAAGAAAAGTTAAATTCCGAGGTAAATTTACTCATATAGCTAGTGAGCCTCTACTCGACAAGGATCCCGGAAGTTGAAATTAGGATTAGCTCTCAAAAGATCAGTAGATACCTATCTAACTAAATCATAGAGAAGAAAAATCGATTACATACATTGCCTGTGCTTCAACTGGCATTCTATACAATGCCTAGGTATTTTATACATTTCCTAGGTAAAGTGTAAAATAGTTTAAACATTGAACATCATTTCATACATTGCCTGAACGATCCCGGCATTGGCGGCATTCTATACATTTCCTAGGTATTGTATAGAATGCCTGCATTGTACACATTGCCTATAACATATACAAATTGTATGCAATTTTAACAAACTTGCATACAAGTTGCAAGTAGATAGTTTGAACTGTAGATTGTGTTTTTTTTTTTTTCATTTCAAGCAACTTGCATCCCAATATGAAGTCATACTTGTATGTAAGACTTGCCTAATGGAATCGTACCTTTATGCTGTGATTGAACCGTTCGTCGCGGAATTATTCAAACGGGTTACCGTGGCCCAGGAGCAGTTTTATTCAGTAAGAGTCTGACAGTAACTTCCACTCCACCTAGGATGGGAGGACTCGTTTGATGTTTATACCACCAAAATAAACACTACGTAAAATATAAAGAAAGTGACATGTGGTATGTCCACACGCAGAGAAATGTCTGGCTACCTATACGAGAACTTCTGGTTGCAACCGTGACAGCAAGACTCACTAGTTGACTTAACAACATTTCTAGTAATAAATACTAAGTAGTAGAGATAACAAGGACTTAATATTTATTACTAGAAATGTTAGAAAGTCAACTAGTGAGTCTTGCTGTCACGGTTGCAACCAGAAGTTCTCGTATACATTTTTCTGCGTGCATAAAAGCCCAAGATATTATGCTGGTGCTACTGAGATTATTCTGATAGAAAAACCCAATAACACTTTTATCTACCCAAGATCTACAAACACAACATAAATCAGGCAACACCTCTATGCAAAAACTACAACACACCCGATTGATCGCCATTGTATGCTGCCGAGCAGTTAGCCTGGTTTATGAGCCCTCGCCTCAACGCCCGGCCAACAGATAAAGTTTACGAGGCCGTGTTGAATAACCTCATGAAACTGCCCTAAACTAACCACAGCCGACATTACAGCATCGATAAAACTATCTGCTAATGTCTTGTAGTGCGTTGTGTGGGGAATTTTGTTTTGGAGTTATTGCTTTGCTGGTTTTTTGCATGGTAATAAAGGTATGAGTAATGTATGATAGAATTTGTTGGCTATTGTAAAGGTTTTTTTTATATTTATTCCCAAACCACTGCAACTCCTGTGAGCCAGAATCAACAGTGGCAACCACCAGAAAAGCGCCGAGACAATGAAGCTCGACGTGTCCCGGAGAATGAATTTACCTGTCTTGGATCCTGCAACGAAATTAATCAGAAAAGAATAGTGGAGGAGTAGGAAAAATATTTTTCCACTTCCCTCCATGCAAGCAGGAGACAGAACAAAACAAGGCCAATAGGCACAAAGGGACATTACAACTGGGAGAAGCCCAGTTGCCTAGCACCACGGGTAAAAATGATATTCTATGTTGTAATGATGGTATTGAAGGTTATATGAACAAGGCATGGGCAAGATGTAAAATGGTGTAAAGATCTTTAGTAAAATGATAAAATTCAGTAATTAAATCATCATAATCATTCCTGCCCTTATCCCATTATACTCGTACTTGGGGTCGGTACAACACGTTTTCGTCTTCCATTCTCCCATATCAGATGCCACAGTATCATTTACTTACCCCTTTTTCTTTCTTATCAATCCTAAGACAATCACATCCATATTTTCCAGTAGTTCCTAAGATAAGCGCGGTCAACCAAACAAACAAACCCTTCAGCTTTATAAAATAAGTATAGATAGTTAAGATGTTTTCTAAAAAATGTTTTATTTAAATCGGCAGGATTCGTCTAAGCCCCCAGACATTTGGTTCTCTCTATGTACGGGTGTACGGCCCTACATTGTTTTACAGTCTCTACAAAGCTTTTTCCCTCTGCCCTTAACAGCCAATCTTGTGTTAATCTTAAAAACAAAGGATCCAATATGGAAGTAAAAATGCCTCATAATACTTGTAAATACATACTAACTGGAACAAGGGGAAATTATGCGCTCGTTTCGGTTTTAAAATATGCATCAAACAAAACTTGCCACAATACATTTTTAGCATTCAGGTAAATTCTACAAAAGGTAAAATATTCCCGTCATAATATTTACCTCGTACGGAATTCAAGCCTTAAAATATATATTTAAATCTGCTATTAGCATAAGTCCCGAGGTACCTACCGCCACTGTCGAATGCGCTCTCCACTGCAACAGGGTTGCCACTGCGAAATATTAAAAAACGGCATGTATTTAATGCGGCAACTAAGTATAATGAATATAGGTTGAAAAAAAAATAGAGTGGGTAACAAACATAATGGGTTGGCAGCTAATAAGGAGTATCGTAGTAAGTAAAAGATGGCATATTAATATATCAGTTATAAGCTCCGTTTTAATTTAAACTAGCATCAAGTTTTTCTTTTGGGAACTGAATTAATATCTAAGCGAAAACTTAATGATGAAAATAAAATAGAAAATGGGCATACATAAATAATATAAATCAGATTCTATTTAAAATTGTTTGTATGAAGAATAAATATAAACTAGCTTAAAATTGTGTGACTTTTAATAGCTTTGAATTAGTACCACCTGCCAGAATGCTCGACGGAGCCCCGCTTCGCGGGGCTCCTATTTCTGCGTGCAAGGTTTAAAGTAACCTAACACGAAGGGGATGGCGGGGTCTTTCAGACCCCGCCATCACCTTCGAACCTAACCTGTCCGTGTCGGGATGCCCCAAGTCCCGAGCTCGTTCCATTCGCTCTTGCATCCTAGGTCAAATAACTGATTACTACCTGTCATGCTGGCTCACAAAATAAACAAAACTAAACACTAACGTGTTAGTTGCACACATTACCGGCGAATGCCACCCTACTAACATTATTAGTCGCCAAGTCATTATATACAGCTCCTCGCCTAATATTTCAATTGACTGGTATAGTTTATTTGCTACCTAAACGCAGCTGCTAGTTTTTAGTTTTTATAACACCCTTAATTTTGAACCTTACGTAATATAATAGTCGCGAAAATATTTAATCGCTGGCAAGTTATTTTATTTGTTGCAAACATTTAGTCGACTTTTAAGTTATTAGTCACTCGGAAAATAATAAGCTTTAAAAAACTGGACGGACGTAGCTTATGAATTTTAACGGACATTTTTCTTTGATGGTGCATGCCTTTCGACAGTTTTTCGAAGCATGTGAAAAAATCGCAAATAACTGACGTGTTTATTAACTTTGGGTTCCCGAAAATCGTGTTCGGGATATCAAAGCAAAAATTTGTATTTCGCTGCCTGAAAAATGGCTTTAAAATGCAAGAGGATGAGAGCATGTAGCAATCATCATGTTTCAATTTTTTTTCAAAGACTCGTAACATTTTTACGCTTCTACGACGTAAAATTGCTATGTAGAATTTTAGTAGTTGTCGCCATTTAAGACGTTTGCGACGTTCGTATCGTTGGTTCAAAGTCACTTTGTCTTCCTCTGAACAACACTAAAAAAATATTACATAATCAGCAGATACCTAGCCTTTTCTCAACAATTTTGGGATCGGCTTACAATATAATATCTAGGCAACTGGATACCATAGTGTTACATAGAGCGACTTCATCGTTTAAGTGTATTTCGACATACCGTACGGGACTCATCTGAACTCCACATGGATAAGACGACACACGAAGCATTTTTTATCGTGGCAATAGCGGGCCATCCACTGACGTTAATTCCTTCTGACTTGTCCCGTTGTGCAAACTGTACAGCAAAGCGACGGGATAAAATAAAACCGTTGAAGCCAACAATTATATATCGTTGTGTGCGCGATGACAGCGCCCCTAGTGGCCGCAACTATTCAGGACTTGTCATCTGTCAAATCATGTCAACTAGATGATAAGATATCTTTGTGATATTAAATTTCGACTAGTTTTTCAACGAAATTGAAAAAATTGTGTAAAAAGTGAGTGTGTATATTATACCTAGCGATTTTCTTCCTCGTGGAAAATATGGATATTATAATACGCACGGGATTTGAATCGGTTAAGCATAAAATACATTTCCAACCTCAAACTGAGCAAAAAGGGAAAAAATTAGTATTAGCACAGCATGTGAGAGAAGTGGAAGAGCTTAGAACGAACGGGAAAAGTTAAAGTTAAAGTTTTCGTATTAAATTATAAAGAAAGTTATGAAAATAAAGCAACTTGACACATGACAGCCCAGAATTAATTCACATTTCTGCCACGTCGTGCGCTACGATCGATTTGCCGTTCCCCACCACCCACTTCGCACATAGTCAATACCTGACTTTATCACAACACGCCTTGAAAAACAACCCTGCAGTGACCAAACACACGTTATGGTACATCATCCTTCGCGACGGGAGGGGTGACGGGGTTTTAATACCGTCATTCTTTCTCGCTCTTGTAAATCCACTGGCGTTCATTCCATAAGGATTGTAGATTCTGGCAGGAATGAACGTTAGTGGATGGGTCGATGTTATCATCCAATGAGTCCTCTTACCCAGGGTGTGCCCAGGGACTGTCAGACTTGCACTGACTAAAATCCACGGTGATCCTTCAATAGCCCTTTACGTTCCATGGCCACGGTTACCTAATGAGACAGTCCCGCGACCCCGGAATTGAAGCACGTTTAGCACGAGCTTCCCGAAACATCAATTCGCAAGATTTCCAGTCTATCTTTTGGCAGCTGAATCCCTGTTAGCCTCGAGGTACTATAAACTACTTATTCATGTCTATTCCAATCGACATGGTTCCGTCCATGCGACAACCCTCACTACGGCCCGCAGAGCGCTGATTGTTTCCGGAATCCCAATGGCGGATTTCAATTAAATATTACCTACACACAAATTACCGTGCGTATGCGCCACTGTTTTATTGAAACGGATGGTAATGAAGAAACTTTAATGTATGTTGCTTTAAGTACTACTTATTGTATGTTTAATTAATGAGGCTTGAGAATTTTGTAATATTTTTTAATTAAACTGTTGATTCTGGATGCCATATTTTTGCATCTACGATGTGAACAAACTATGATTATGCTGGAGCCACGTTGCGATATCATGCACGTATTTTTAACACTTGCACATTTTTAGATAAACAATAATTTTAGGAAAATAACGTTTTAGATAAAACTGATAAAAAAAACTATATTTTTAAAAATAATTTATAGCAAACTTTTTTTTGCTAAACGTAATTTTCAAGAGGCAAATGGAAGTCATTAGCCTGACAATTGAATCGATTATTCGATCGACCTAAGAGCTCATTATGCATGGTAAAAGATTGACAACCGCGGCCTTTCCAAAGATGATCGTGTTTATTAGGAACTGGATTAAGGAAGACAAAGAGACAAATAATCGATGTAGATTATTAAAACTGAAAATACTGTATTATCAAAAATAATCTTTCACCATAAAATGTGAAAAACACATTCATGCCAAAAAAGCCGTTGATTTTTTTCTATGAAAATATAATTCTAACAATGAATGCAAATGAATCCATGAAGTTTGTTTCACTTTCATGAATAAAGTTGGTCGCATTATAAATACATAATGGTGGATAAATTCCCTCCACCTTAGTTGGGATTTAATGAAGAAGCGTGTTTTCTCCAACCTTCAAGATAAGAACATGGTTGGTGAACTGTGTAGATAGTTGAAAAGTCTTATTTATTTATTTATTCAAGATTCACCAACGTTTGTATATACTGCAGAATTTACAAAACACAACAGACGGAACAAATACTCGTGAGATACACCGTGACTTTTTAGTCGTCTTACAAAAGCAGCCCAGTTCATGTATGCAATGACTAGAACACGTTTATAATAAATAAAATAGGTATTTAAGAGATTTGAAAAATTTAATAATATTTTAATTCGTTATTTTAACAGGGTGTTTCATATTTCTAATGTACTTTTTTATTAAAAATAAAAATTATTGTTACGATTAAAAAAAAAAACTCGCCTAGAGGTATTTTAGGTCGGATACATTAAGTGGACCAGTTTTGTAAGACGACTAAAAAGTCACGGTGTATAAAAAAATATGGCGAAATAAAAGTATGTAATAAACAGTTCACAGTTTTTTCTTATTTTTGCATATTCCACTAGTTTTATTTTTAACAAGCTGTTCCCGTGTTTTCACCCCCGCTGCTCGGCTACTATTGGTCGTAGCGTGATGTTATATAGCCTATAGCCTTCCTCGATAAATGGGTTATCCAACACAAAAATATTTTTTCGATTCGAACCAGTAGTTTCCGAGATTAGCGTTTTCAACCAAACAAACAAACTCTTCAGCTTTATAGATTTAGAAGTAATATGAGTATATTTCAAATTAAAGAATCAGCCTTTTCAAATATTAAAAATATTCTTTTGAGTTTGGCTTTAGGTGAAGCTGGGATTAACATCGAAATGCAGAAAAACTGAAACTTAATTATTTAACTTTAATTAGAGGTATCTGCTTTCCCTGCTGCATCTCTTTAAAACTCAACCAACTCCCAAAGGGCGGCCATCTATCTGCACAACACTTAACATAACTAAAACAATAAACAAAGCGTGTAATGAAAAACTACACTAACAAAGTAAAGTCAACGAGATAACACGAAACTGAATGTTTCTACTTAAAGTTTTAAAAGTAAAATTCACTTCAAGTTCGTACTTCACTGCACGCCGAGGACAGTATCTAAAGAAAATGTATCTGACTGCAGACGCTCCCACACCCGCGCCGCATGCATTTGTGTAATGAAAACCGCTCAGACGCGCAACAGGTATCAGCTAATATCACTGCTTTAAAACGGTATAAGTAGCTTAAGTTTTTTTGTTCTAAATCACATTTGTGGGGACTACGTGAACGCTCCCGGCGTCATCCCTCTACGCCTCTTTGCGCTTACATCGTCTCATTTCATATTCACATTATACCACTCTTTATGCGATTCTGATCTTCGTAACATACCAGTTTTTACATCAACGCGAAAACATATTTCTTTTATGATATCATTTTGTTGTAGGCACAATACACAGCAGCGAAATATGGCAGTTTGAAATGGACCGTGTTAACCCTGTTGACAATAAAAATGATTTTCGTACCACTTGCTCAAAAAAGTGACATTCTATGCCACAAAAAGCGTACATAACAATAGTCATTATTAATCTGTTAGAAACAGCTTTCCCTAGGGAAAGAAAGTTGTACTGAATTTCATTCATCCTCTAGGGAGAGAATGTGATTTGAATTTGGAATACTTACCGATACTGAACTACATCAGTCTGTCTTTACAACATTGAGTTTGTATTTAAAGCATTATACAACTTTTTGAAAAAGGAATACGCATTTATTATGCAGATAAGATTATTCAATACAATTACGAAAACCGTCGAGGCCGTATGAGCTTGATGCCTTTGCTTTTCCGTCAAAAAAATATTAGTCTAGGAATTTGCCGCGTTTTTGTTTTTTTAAATACAATTTTAATTTATTTTTATGAATAAATTAATATTCTAATATAAAAACGTGGGAAAAATAAGTTACGATGTTAAATCAAAGCGACAGTGACAGTGAATTGTCTGATTCCATCAGTGCAAATGCTGCCGCAATTATAAATAATTTGCTTCCAACAAAATCCAAGGAAAATTATTTAAAAACTTATGAAGAATTTTCAACGTGGAGAAGTGCGAAAGGCCTATCAATTTCAGAATCAGTACTTCTTGTCTATTTTGATTATTTATCCAAGACAAAGAATCCGAATACACTTTGGTGCATATACTCAAAACTGAAAGCTACAATAAGCATCAAACACAGCATTGAAATAAACAGATTTACGAAATTGCTGGCTTTTTTAAAAAGAAAATCAGAAGGGCATTGCGCAAAGAAGTCTAAAATTTTTACGACTCAAAATGTGGAAAAATTTCTTAATGAAGCTCCTGACGAAGTTTATCTGGCCACAAAAGTAAGTGTACATGATATAACTATGAATATTTCGTATCTTAGTAATGGTAATTATTCTATATATTTACCTGTTTTTTATCTTTGTTATAGGTGGCCTTAATTTTTGGACTCAATGGTGCCTGCCGCGGATGTGAACTTGTAAACTTAAAGGTGGAGGACGTTGAAAATCATTCCAATGAGTTGCTGCTGATTAATGTAAAGGAAACTAAGACAAAGAAAAATCGCTCATTCATTGTACAAGGAGAATATACTAAAATCATTCACAAATACCAAGCATTACGTCCCACCAACATGGAAAACAGTAGATTTTTTATAAACTATCGGAATGGGAAATGTACTCGACAAGCCATCGGCAAAAATAAAATTAGCAACATGCCAAAGGATATTGCAAAATATCTACAACTTAAAGATGTTGAACTCTACACCGGTCACTGCTTTAGAAGAACTTCGGCGACTTTCTTGGCGGATTCAGGGGCGGATATTACGTCAATAAAAAGACACGGTGGTTGGAGCTCTGATGGAGTAGCTGAGGGGTATATTGAAAGTTCAATGGCGAATAAAACTATGTTAAGCAGTCAAATTAACAAAAACATAAAATTTAATCCATCAGAGCCACAACCATCAACTTCTGGCATCTTATCTTCGTCCGTAACTGACATTGCACCACCACCACTATCTCCGACGTTTACTAGCTGCAATGAAACGCAAGTTCCTCAGACGCAACTTGAACAGAGAAATACTCAAATTAACTCATCAACAATAAATGTACCCAACAAAATTATTACTCTTTCAATAAATAATTGGACCAATGTTTCAAATATTAACTTTTACTTTTAATTTTCATTATTTTTATTAAATGCTTATCTTATATTATTATTGTGTTATTTTTTTCGCAAATGGTACGAAAAGTAGAGTATTTTCCTCGGTGATAAAGCTGTCTTAGTCTTGGGTGAACTTAAATCCCTCGCTACACTCAGGACTCGTCTTAAATCCCTCGCTTCGCTCGTGATTTAAGGTTTTAACACCCTCGCTACGCTCGGGAGTAAACCTCGAGTCCTTCGTGACGCTCGCGATTTAAATCGTCACCCGCGACAGAAGACACTGCTTTATCCCCTTGGTTAATAATCTACTATTATTGTGCGCCGCGTCACGTGTCGTGTCCGGATAAAATCATTCGTGCTCTTCTAACTCTTCCGTATTGCAGAGGCTGTAAGCTACGCTTTAAACAAAGCGTTCTAAACGCTGCATTGTACAGGCATGAAGCGATAAATACACGGATAGCTTTCTAGATTTCGCAATTCCGCATCCAAAGCAACCTATGAGCGCGAAAGTCAGTGCATTTACCAGCACTTAAGTACTTCTTGTGCTGTTTACTTAGAACGTCTTCTATCTAAAAACATTTATAACGATAAGCATTAATCTAAACTTAATTAAAGGCAAATGCACGACGTGTGTTGGGCCTAGAATGCCTTGAATGCGGAGTCCAGAGGTGGTTATCAGTAGATGCATACGAGAAACAGTTCGTAAGTTATGCTTTAAGCTCACTGGCGTTCATTCTCATTCACGTTCAAAAACGATCCAACAGATTTCCGAATTGTTCCGAAGGGAACAAGATAGATTGATCGCTCGACAGCAGCACTAGAAATAAATTGTATAACAGGGGAACATCTCTCAGAGATCACAAAAGGCTGCAAAATCAATTCGGCTGGCGACGCATGTACTTGGCAATATTTCAAATTCTCTTTGATGCAATATTTCCCTTCCCCTCTTTTCTCCGCATTACGTAACCGAGGAAATGTGCTATCCGCATTTTGTTAAGTTGACATCTCAAGAAATTTGATACTAAATGGTTTTTGGAATGTACATACACTGAACGTTGATATGTTTTCTGCTATCGTGCGGTAAATATTTTGCTTTAAAATGTCTTTGGCATGGACTTGAACTTCCAAACTATTTTGGACGCGGTTTCCAGTTTAACTCAATGCAGCTGAAATTAATATTTTACATGGACCGACCGTCTATCTGACATACACCACTATGTATTAGAGAGTTTTTAATTACGTACATCCCTTTTTTTCGTGATAAAATCATCAAATGAATCCTGGGTAGGGCGGAAAAGACTGTCAGACTCGTACTGACTAAAATCCACGGTGTTCCTTCAATAGCCCTTTACGTTCCGGGGTCACGGTTACCTGTTTAAACAGTCCCTTAATTACTTCCCTTGATAAAACTGGTTGTCAGAATTTGGGATCATTGACGGCCTGTAACAACTTTTTTTTTAGCGTGGCAAAATCATCAAATGAGTCCTCCCGCCCAGGGCAGAGTGGGAGGGACTGTCAGACTTGTACTGACTAAAATCCACGATTTCCTTCAATAGCCCTTTACGTTCCGGGGTCACGGTAATGAAATAAGTCCCGCGACACTGGCAGGCTTTGGCCCTCTAAAGTGCCCTGTCATCATGCTGACGCTCTTTGAGGCGCGCGTGGAACACAACGCGCCGTCGACCAGGGCATGGTCGGGCAGCGAGTCGCCCATTACTCGCCGCCCGCATGCCCGGCCTGTAACAACTGGCAAAGATCTATACACATGATAAAGAGCTTAACTTGCTTTCCAAGACGTGGAAGAAACTTGATAATTAATAAATTGTCTCCCATCCTTAAATTGATCTTGGCAAGCTCGGCTTAACTTTTAAAATCGATCCGTGTGGCTGTTTAGTCGCACATAGTTGATGAATTATAATTTTGGCAAAGAGATTTATTTCATTCTTTTTTTTAGTAAAATATATGTATAGGTACAGAGAGAGCAGCGGTGGCCCAGTGGTATCGGTCCCGACTTACGAGTTGTAGGTCGTGGGTTCGAACCCCGCCAGGCGCATTACTTTGTGTAATTTGTTTCATCACCACTGCTCTCAAAACGGTGAAGAAAAACATCGTGAGGAAACCGGCATGTCCTAGAACCAAAAATTCGAAGACATGTGACATCTGCCAACCCGCACTGGGCCCGCGTGGTGGATTATGGCCCACTCCCTCTCACAGAGAGGAGGCCTGTGTCCCAGCAGTGGGAACATTATAGGCTGATGATTATGATGATATAGGTACAGAACTTAATTACGAACTTAAACATACATACACTCGAAAAACATAACCCTCCTGGCGCAGTCGGGTAAAAACTAAAATGAACAATCATGGAGAATTTCAAACAGAATTGCGGAACACTATACCTCTATGGACTCAATAACCGCAGCACATAATAAAATTATTTTCGACTATTGCACATAAAAATTTTTCGTTAATCCATACCCTAAAGTTAAAATAATATGAACGCCCATTCATCAAGTTTAACGATGATAACCAATAACCATAAGTCAAATTAACCTGAAATATTGAAATAATATTATCCGCGAAATTAAATTCAACAGATTATGTTAATGGCGCGGATGTGAGTGAAATTATTGCAATCCAAATTAAATTTAGTGAATTGTAAATGAGTAATTCACTGGAGGAATCACAGAGCGATTCAAATGAAACGATTTTTGGTTAAATGACTTCAGGAGTCTTACCACGAGCTCTTAACGCGATCCAGTTTAGGCTGTGGGAAAGAGACAGAGCTATACAAGTCGTCTAGCGTCATCTCTTTCCCACAGCCTAAACTGGATCGCTTTAAGAGTTCATGGTAGGCCACCAGTTCTGCCAAAGAAACTTTGGAAGGATGATAATTTTTTACCACTTTGGGGCATCGTTCATTAGGAAGCGTCGTTTAAGGTGTATTTTAACTGTTGATGGCTTCTTTGGTTTGCTTACGGTTTTAACTGTAAAATGAACATCTAAACTAAAGCGTTTTTGTAACGTAAAGTACGAGAACTTTGACGTTAATTTGATGGAAAAAAATTGCTCCATTTTCCATACAACAAACTCTGTAAATACTTCAAGAAGAGTCAATACAGGAATCTTGTGATAAGATCTGTAAAGTTAATAATTCTGATTTATCACGTCAGCCTATAGCAGAGCAGTTCACTACTTGACATAGGCTCTCTAATCACACACCATTCACATACATCTCACAATCATAATCACATAGCAATCTTCAGTTTCAATTTGTTACATTTTCCTTGCAACCGCGTAGTCGAGAGCTACGTGCGAAGGCTACGCGAGCAACATCGCTACGAAACAGTCTACAAATATTAATCCCAGTTTACAGATGCAGCTTACAACCTACATCACTCCTCTCTTATGTAAGAGGCATGTTAGAGTTGTTAGTATTCCAGCAATGGACGTCGAAGTGAGTCAGTTTCCGCCTTTTGTATGCGGAAGCCATATGCTTAGCCGAACTTTTGACGAAAATTGCACTCGCGGGAGTGTGCAATTTTCGTCCATAATTTTGTCTGACTCTGTCTATAATCATGAAGTCTTGGAATCAGGCATGCTTGGAACAGTTTGAAGGCTTCATCAAATTGCCCTGTTATCTAAGTGGCACGAACACGTGAATCGGTAGCGATTGTGATCGCTAAAAACTTGGCGAAGCGTACTACCCATGAGAATATCAGGAATGTTTTTGGTAACCTTGTTTGCTTGGCCTTGAGTATCTTCGAATTTTGTTTAGTAGATTTATAGGATGTTCTACTACTAGATTTCAGTAGTTCTAAGTGACATTTAATATTATTACAATAAATGATAAATAGGTACTTAGGTTTTAAAAGTTTTGGTATGTCTTATTCAATTAGTAGTTACTTGCATACGTTTTGAAAACTTTTACGAAATTATCTGCAAGTCACAAGGGTTTTTTCTTGAGAAAATCTCTTTTGAATTTTAATTATTAGCGAACACAATGACATCTAACTTTTTTTTTTTATTTATTTATTCATTCAACAATAGTTACACAGTTTGTAAGATACGTATATCTTCTGCCAAACTGCAGGACAGTTTGTCGGCAGTGTTCTCGTGGACATAGATTACATAATACATAATATTGAAAGTCTTGACATTCCAAGAGGTACAAAAGTAAGGGACAAAAAACAGTTTTATTTTTATCTGCTCGTGACTGTTAGTATGCTGTATGAATTATGGTTATTAAGATCGAACTCAATATTTTAATGCATTCCATCTGCAATTTAGTAGCACTTTTCTAAGACACATACTGGGGACATACACTCTTTAGGCATACTAAACACAACAATAACGTAGCGCAAGCGCCATCAGGCCGTCATTTGCAAGCGGCCATTAACAAATGACATCCTGTTGGCGCTTGCGCTACGTTAGTATTGTCTTAATTTTGCCTTAAGTGTGTGATTTTCCATCATACCTCGCGTGTTCCCCTACTTAGATTGACGGACAGATGAAGTAAAAAGCTATAAAGTATAACATATATACTCGTACATGTTCCGTAGCACCTAAGCTCATAAACTGGTGTTTAGTAGGTCCCTAATGAGTGTATCGCTCCTAATTACCTGGTGTTTGATCGCTAAATAAAGCGCGCTAACGACCTCTCCCAAGAGATAAAGTGCGCACTAACGAGATATCTATTTTAAAACAAAATTGTCTCTTCACTGTTATTATTTTTCTTTGTATTTATTATAAGGATTCAGGGGACTGTCTTTAAGAGAAATTAATCCGACATGCAACGGTGGCAATCTATTTTATTGTGTCAATTATTAATATTGTTAGTTTAAAGTTTGCTGTTCTGTTGTATTCAGGATTATTTACATATCTTCTACATGAATTTCAGTTTGGTTTTTGGAACGAAGTTCCTTATCGCGCGTTGTGAAAGGGGGCTAGACGGAAAAAATTCTTACGAAAAGTTGTCACGACACTTTTTGGAACGAAGTTCCTTATCGCGCGTTGCGAAAGGGTGCTAGAGCTCAAAGAGTGGAGTGGAGTGGAGTGGAGTGGAGTGGAGTGGAGTGGAGGGGAGCGGAGCGGAGCGGTGCGGAGGGGAGCGGAGCGGAGGGGAGCGGAGTGGAGTGGAGTCGCGACGATTATTTTTGTTGAGTGTATACAGTTGTATACAGTAACTTCGTTCCATCCGGGTGTCCCTTGAAACCTCTCACGTTTTTTTTTTTTTAATTTATTGGCTGTGATCAAGGGTGTTATTATTAAGTAATAATAACACCGTTGGTCGTGATTAGAACTGTGACCTAGAACGCAATGGCGACTAAAGAAACAGGGTGGATCTTTTGTCGGTAATAGTTGACAGTCCGTTCCACTCCACACAGTGCGGTGGAGCGGGACTGTCTCCCGGAGGACTTATTTGATGATCTGACCACAAAAAAGGATATCATTAAATGAACCGAAAGACGTTAAAGCGATTGTCAAAGAGACAGGCGTGACGAACGCTACGCGAGGCGTTTTTGTTTGTAATGTATGCAATTGTTTGAAGCCCGTCACATGAAAAAAAAAATTAAAAAGCGTTTATTCATGGTAATAAACATAGACTATCCCATCGCTTTTTCTATGAGACCAGATTCAAACAATTGCATACATTACAAACAAAAATGCCTCGCTTCGCGTTTGTCACTCCTGTCTGTTTGACGATAGCTTAAATGTTAAGCAAAGGCTTCCATATCGCCGCCACGTAGACCATAATTTGTGTTGTACTTCCTAGCACGACCGTGAACATATTCACTTTAACTTTTGATGGTAATAAATTCCTCTTACTTTGTACTATTATATACCACTAATTAGCAATTTTGTACCTCTCAATTATCTTAGATAAGCAGGTCGTGCTAGGAAGATTGCTTCCCAGCACGACCACGCTAAAATTCCAGTTGGCATTGAAGTTGAAGACACGGGACCATGCCTAATATTTTGTACTCATTTATACTCCGATTTAATTACCGGTATATTCTCGTAAATTGTAAGAAAAAAATAAAATTAAAAAATTCTGCCCATAATTTTATTTAACGCCATCTCGTGATAAGTTTAAAAATCAAATGCAGGCTTTTGGGCAGATTTTTTAATTTTATTTTTTTCTTACAATTTACGACAATTTACGGGTAATGAAATAGGGGTATTTGACTGGCACTCACGAGGCCACTGGCCCCATAGTTTAATTAGAAAGGTAATTAACACCACATTAATTTCGCTGAATCCTTCATATCAGATTTAAAGTGTTGAATTCGCGATACTGTTGATATAATTAGCGGCAGACTAATGTCAGTGGTATAAATAAACACTACGCCACGCTGTGGATAAAAATAGGACAGTTGTATACTATAGGAAAGTATTTCTGTCTGCTGTATCATAAGTGTTGTGATTCACTAAAAGTCCTTTATTTATTTTATGTCGTGGTAAAAAAACCTTGAGCGGGACGAGAGGGTATGTCAGACTCGTACTGATTAAAATCACGGTGTCCTTCAAGAGACATTTACGTTCCTGGGTCACGGATCACAGATAAAACAGTACCGCGACCCCGGCAAGCTTTAGCCCTCTAAGGCCCCGTCAGATTGCCCACAGCTCTTTGAGACGCGCCGTGAAATACGACGCGCCGTCGGCATCGACCCGGGCATGGTTCTTGATCGGACGACAAGTCACCCATTACTCGTCGTCCGCATGCAATTGGGCACTAGAATAGAATGACGGGGCATTTTGTCAACTAGGGCGTATTATACCTACTTTTTCTACTACAGTAAAGTTATCGACAACAGTCGCCTCGACCGGTCTTATCACTCTGATTTATGAAGCTTATCAGTCGTGCGCCTCACTCACTGATAGTGAACTTAACAAAGTGGAGCTTTAATCAATCACAAAGACGCTGGCGTTTTCAATTTGTCCTTTTAAGTATTCCTCTTATCTGCTACAAGTTTCAGGAATACAAATTCGATTAAGGCTTTTTAGACTCTAGTGGCACGCTTTTGAATGAATTAGATATTTTTAGAACGGGGTGGGGGGATAAAAAGTGCCTTTTTGTATTCAATTTGAAAAAATACTTCAGTTTGTAGGGATGACTGTTGTGTATTGAGCTCTTTTACGTTTACTAAGCGTTCATTTTCAATTGTATTTAGATGGGAAGCGTTTATTAAAGTCCAAAACGATTGATTACCTAATTGCATTGTCTTTGAACTGTATCTAAGGACAGCTGAGCTTAGATCGTGTTTTGTTTTTTTTTGTAAATAAACATTGCTCCACTCTACGAATTTCTCTCGTATCGTGGGTGCGTTTACAAATACTCAGACCAACAACTATAATTATGTTGGACATTCACATATTTGTTCCATACGAGGGATCGAACCTGCTACTGCTGCGAAGTAGTCGATCGCTCATCCAATGCATCAACCATGACGTTACTATATAACTATGTTTTTTTTTTACAATATTGCCTTTATTTCATCATCTGCCTAGCCTTTTCCCAACTATATTGGGGTCGGCTTCTAGTCGAACCAGATGCAGCTGGATATCAGTATTTTACATGGAGCGACTGCCTATCGGACCTCCACAACCCAGTAACTGGGTAATACGATACTCCATGGTAAGACTGGTTGTCAGACTTTTAGAGCTTCTGACTAACAGTAACGACTGCCAAAGATCTACAAATGACAACCGGGACCAACGGCTTTACGTGCTTTCCGAGGCACGGAGGAAACTCGCTATGACAGATGGTCACCCATATACCAAAATTGACACGACCTTTGGTGACCAAGCTGTCTATTGCACTGACGACAACTACCTAGCGCAACTCGCAGGACGCGTACCTATATCTACTTATAACTAACTTAACAGCGGGTTACGATGACCATGGAATGCAAAGGTCAATTGAAGGAATATGGTGGATTTTAGTCAGTACGAGTCTGACAGTTCCTTTCTGCTTCACTCACGGTAGGAGGACTCATTTGATGATTGATCATCAGCCTCTCCTACTGCACTGAGACACAGGCCTCCTCTCTGTGAGAGGGACTGGGCTATAATCCACCACGTGGGCTCACTGCGGGTTGGTAGATGTCACATGTCTTCGAATTTTTGGTTCAAGGATATATGCCGGTTTCCTCACGATTTTTTTAGAGCAGTTTTGATAAATACTTATGACTCGTAAGTTGGGGCCGATATCACTGGCATTATACGATTAAAAAAAAAAAAGAATGGCAGTACTGTCTTCACCGAGGTTCCAACACTGCATACAACAACTGGGTGTAATGAAATTTGTCGAACAACGCGGCATTCGGCGCACGTTCCCGCACGGCGCCCGTTCAAATTGACGCCTAATTAAATTACAAGCCGTTGCAAGCGCCGACACGGAATTCATTTCGACCTCTTAAACTCCTTTTACAGTTCAAAAGACGATCAATACGTTGGTACAGAGGAATTTACAGTGAGTGACCAAATAAAACAATATTTGAAGACATTTTCCTCAAGGAATATCTGCCGTGAGCTCATCTTTTGATACTGTTTGACCCATACAAAAGTCTTTTTACTGTATGCAAAGGCAATGTCCGCCCTCGGTACGGGGTCTCAATGGGCAGTAAGCTTTTATGATGTTTCCTTTCTCTCGCATTCCGCAGCATATGAGTGCATATGACAACAGATAAATAAAGCTCTTTTCTGTAATCTCAGCCGAGGAAATCGGTCGCGGTACGTCTCCTATTGTTTTGAAGACAAGGCACCCGCGAAGCGAGTTGACGGCGTCCCAGTAGCGCATACATTAATTTCAACGATGTAGATATTACAAACTGTCCCAGACTTTCTTGTAAGAAACTATAGTAACAATGAAGCATCGTTTATTACACCACCAACATAAATTTTCATTTACAAGTAGGTGTAGTACGTCTTTTAAAAGAAAATACGGGCTTTGAGAACGCCTCGAACGGGAAAGTTATTGCTTGTAAAATTGAACCCCCTGTATTACGTCATCAATTTTCAAGCGATACAAAAACTATTTTCATTGCTTTTACATTGAATTGGAAAAGTATGATTTGTTTATACAATACCAAAAATTTTCTTTATCTACGTACTTTACGTAAATACTACTTTATTATTAGTAGAGCATGCTTCAATGTTACGTGGTATAAAGTACTAATACTATATTCATAGCCTAATAAATAGTTTATATCTCTCAAACCAGAACTGACTGATATCTAGATATCAGTCGTACAAGGAATACAAACAGAAACTTTTATGTAAATGTCGCCTCCTTTGAGTCGTAGTGGCGCTGATAACACTGCCTCCGGGGAGAGCGCCTGTTGTCTGATCCCAAGATGTATGCAAAATTGCCAATACGTGCTACAATATCGAACAGAATTACATTTTTCATACGCATCCATTCCTACATTCAACGTATTAATCCTACTAATCCTACTATCCGTTTGGATGGATGGATGTTTGTTCCTCTTTTACACAAAAACCACTGAACAGATTTGGTTGAAAAATCGGTACACAGATAGTTTATAACCTGGATTAACACATAGTTTTTATCCCGATTGTATGTTCCCGTGGGATAATTTTCGATTTGTGGCGGGCGGAACCGTTGGCAACAGCTAGTTATGATAGTTATTAGTAGCTAGTAATGATAGTTATTTCTACAATGAAAGTGTTGTGTGCACTTTATTTAAAAAAGTTTAAAACCTTTTTCGATTAAATCTATTCTTCAAAGTTGTCTGTACTGGCCGTTTAAGCCCGAAAAACAATAGGATGCCTTAAAAGTTTCTTTTTAACTGTTTTTATTTTTAACTGGCAAATGCCCAGCAATATATTTTTTCTACGAAAACAGCCAGTGTTTAAAAACATTATTGTAAATAGCAAAACCTTTTTCTAGAAAAATGAAAGACAATGCTGTTACGCCCTGTCTTCAGCAACTGGTTATTTTAACTTTTTATCTTCATAAGTTTCCCAACTTTTGCATTTTCATGCATAATTTACGTTTGAATAAAGTTTCCCGCTTTTTTATGAAGGTATTTATTTCTACAATTTAGTAGCTTTTTTTCCAATTTTGTATGATAATATAAAAATGATGAAGTTTAATAATTATAAAACCTCTTTCTAAGCCTTTTCTACATACTGGCCGTATAAGCTCTAAAAAGTATAGGATGCCATAATTTTTTTTTAATTATTCTTTTTTTCTGGCAAATGGCCAGTTGTTTATTTTTTCTTCGAATACGGCCATTGTTTTGGACGTTAGCAAACCTTTTTTCTTGAAAAATTAGGCGACATTTTACCCTGCCTTCAATAACTTTCCATTTTAACTAGCTTCCTAGATTTTCTTCTTTTTTCTTGAAGAGTACATTTTTTAAGCGTTTTTTTAGAGTGAAAACAGTTTTCGCATTTTTTTTAGATGTTTAGTTGAAAATAAACCTCTGTGAGTGGAAAAATACATAAACAAAGGCTGAATGCAAAAATACGTTTGATATTTAAAACTCACAGAAAAAAAAAGGAATTTTATTATCTGTGTCTATTTTTTTACGTTTAAAGATTTTTTTTTAAACGTTAATTAGTTACCTGTTCACATTTTACAGTCAAACTATTATTTATCTACAAAGGACAGTCTTCAAACAAACCATGAAATAAGATAATGATAACATCTGATCACGTTCAGCCTCTCCCCAAAGCCCCAAGTTTGGACAAGGAAGGAATGTTCCGATGTTCACGGAAACCGATTAATTTCAGATTCAGACAGTTACGGAGAAATTATGCCTTATTCAATGGAAATAGGAAGGAAGGCGATTAGGGTGAGACTACACTGGTGAACAGAGATAACAGAAGCATTGTGCTACGAATGTTGATTCAGGTAATACATAATTATAATACTTACAAAGGGTTCTAATACGGTACTTTTTTAATTTTGAATTTACGTAAAAATGTGATTAGATATAGTTTTCTGGGAGAAAGTGTTTATACATTTTTATTGCAGTTTTCTAATAATAGAAAATTCTAAATTCTAATGCATGGATAGAAAGTTCGTCTCAACTCTCAATGCAGTTCGTCTGTGTTTTGTAAGTGTGAAACTGTGAACCAATGAATACCTACTTGTATTTCAGAAGCAACAAGCATTGACTGAAACGTCAAATCTCCACCTGTCAAACTGTCACAATAAATATAATAGTTTTTTAAAGAATTTTAAATGAGCAACTTAATTTTCAGTAATATTATATCCAAAATCGCTACTACTGTCTTGTATTATGTTTATATTTTGATTATAGTATAAATAAGCCGGTGCAAAGCGTCACAACATGGCGACAACACAATTCCATTCTTTTTTTGATGGCATAGTACAGACGACAGCACATCAAGCTGCCTCAATCTGTCAAATTTGTTTGATAGAATTCAACCATAACACAATAGTGAAATGTTAGTGTTCGATTGGTAAAATTTGACAGATTCGGGTATGTTGACCTGCAGGCGTTTGTACCTATATCAGAATAACCTACAAAAAAAGCTCGTAGCAACAAATTGACTACCCAGATAATCTTTAACAAAAGAAACCTAAGCTTTATCGAAACTGCAACAAAACTTATAGCACCTGGAGCAAGTCGATTAGTGCTAAGCCAGCATAGCCCCGCGTCGCGTGCAGTGGTTCGAAGGTTAATGACCACGGATTTGAACAAATCACTTCATCGGAACATTGGAACAGCGGGTAACTTATTGCCTAATTCATTCGCCAGCCGATACCCTTCGCTTCTTCCTTATGGTTCCTGTGGACGCTTGATTAATTGATTTAAATAATTGCAAGCTCATTTTACTTGAAGAAATTGATGATTTTTCTTATGATAGGTTATAAACGAAAGCTCTTTTAAACTTCCCCGTACCACTTAAAGTAAGTTGTGATGCTCGAATGACGGTGGCATTGGAATTTTTGGTAAATCTATCTTCTATCTTCTATCTATTCTATCTATCTATCTATCTATCTTCTATCTATCTATCTATCTATCTATCTATTCTATTCTATTCTATACTTATAATAAATCTGTAGAGAGGTCAATTCTGTACATGAAATATATTTCCAAAATAACTATCAGGGGGTGATTAGGGATCGATACTGATGCCAAAAATGCAATCAGTAAAATTATTGTCTGTCTGTCTGTCCGCTAGAATCATGTGTTAGGAAAACGGGAGAAGTTTTTTTTTTTTTTTTTTTTTTTTTTTTATACTCTTCCTCCGACACAATCGTCAGAGCCTGTTCTATCTAAACTACTCTTTCATTCCAGTTCTATCATTTATGCTTCTCGTACTATTATTCTTCATATTTTGTCTTTCTTGCATTCATCTCTTTCAGACTTTACCCGGTGGGATTCCGGTCTTATGCTTGTCTAGTTCTAGTCTATCCTTTTTTTATTTATTATCTTTATTTCCAGGGATCGGGGGTTTACACATACACATAAATCTTTTATTATTCATTATGCTAAATGAGCTTACATAGTTCTTATCATCTACTTTTACATGTTTATTTTAATGTTCTTATTACTATTTCTTAACTACTTATCTTGATTACTTATATCTGCCACATATACTAATTTTACATATTATGTTTTATCTATTACATTTATATATTTGTGGATACACTTTTCCTAATAGAGAGTTTCAACTAGATACAGTGTTTGTTTAAACTGTGTTTACATCAACCTTATTTTAAAGCTTAAACTATGCTTATTCTATATTTTATTTCTACTTCTTTATCTAGCACAGTATGATGTACGCTATATTCTTATATGAATATGGTCATCATCCTTTTATTTACTTATTTCTCTTTACGACTGTTTTTATTATTTTAAGGCAATAGTTCATGAATTGTTCTCTTATTTTCTTATCCTTCATTATGATTTTGATGTTTTCCACAGTTATTTTATAGCCTAGTACTCGTTCCGCGTTGTATCTCTGGTACTCGAAGATTGGGCATTCTACTAAGATGTGGGGGACAGACTCTTTTACACTGGGGTCACACGTACATGAGGAACTCTCCTTACACTTGAAACGGTTCAGGTATTCGGAGAATCCCCCATGGCCGGTAAACAGTTGAGTGCTCAGGTTTGTTGGCTCAAATTTTCGGATTACACTATGTGCAGCAGCCACGTCCGGGAAAAAGATTTTAGTGATCCCGGCTACTTCTCCTGATTTGTAACGGGCATCCCACTCGCGAACCGTGTCCAGCCGAAGCTGTCGCTTCGCGAATGAGATGGGAAACAAATCGTAATCCGGTTTCTTTTTGCATGGGGCTGCAGCGGCTTCCTTGGCGAGCTGGTCTGCTCTCTCGTTTCCCTCCAATCCTGCGTGTGCTTTGATCCAGAATAAAGTTACAACTTTATTCTGTCGAGATAAGCTTGAGATGTTCTCGCGTGTTTCAACGGCTAATGGATGGAGGGAACCAAGGTTTGTGACCGTTTGCAGCGCCGCCATTGAGTCGCTGAATATCCCGAATGTGGCTGCGCTGTGTTTCCTTATCCGCCTTGTGGCTTCACAGACTGCCAGCAATTCCGCCTGGTAGACTGTGCAGTAAGACGGCAAGCACAGTTTGACGGTCTTCGTCTCCGCTTCGTTCTCCCACATGGACAACGCTGCTCCGACTCTTCCGCCCACCTTGCTGCCGTCCGTGAAAATTTTTACTGCACAGCCTCCGTTAGCGTCTAGATCACTCTGATCTCTAATGCATATCAGTTGAAGGTGAGTGAGTGCAGCGGGATGTGGCGCCGTGTTTGCCGGCATTTGCCGCTCGATCTCCCTGTCCCTTAGTTCAGGCAGGGCCTCCCCCCTCCTGATCCTGTACAGCGAGGCCACCTCGCGCACACGAAGATCAAGAGGGAGTATTCCCGCCAGGACCAGCGCTGAGTTCAGGGAGACCGTGCGATAAGCCTTACACATTTTTTGTGCGAAGCCTCTTTGCAATGTGCCGAGCTGCTTCCTCACTCCAAGTTTCTCGGCAGCTGGTGCCCAGACGCTCGCCGCATAAAGAACGATAGGTTCGACGGTCGCCGTGTAAATCGTGCGAATCACCTCGGGGTGGAGACCCCAACTCGCCTTGGCTGCTCTTGCGAGTTGTTTGTACACGTTGATGGCTTTATTGCATACGCTTGTTACATGCGCGTTAAAGGTGAGTTTTTCGTCTATTATTACACCCAGCATTTTAATTTGCTTGGACATGCCAACGTCGACCCCGCCCATGCGCAAGTGTGGTGTGTCGAACTTTAGCTTGCGAGTAATCACCATAGCACTGGTCTTATGGGGCGCAAATTTTAGCTTATTTTCGACACCCCACACCCGCACCAGTTCGAGAGCGGCGTTGGCCTGCCCCTGCACCTGTTGTGCTGTGTGGCCATCAAACACCATGACGACGTCGTCGGCGAACGCCTGCACATAGTGACCTTCAGTTTGGAGAGCGTTCAATAAAGGGTCCAGGAGAATGTTCCACAGGATAGGCCCTCCTATGGAGCCCTGGACGCAGCCTTTGTTTGTTGCCTTGGTGAATGTCGCCCCACAGTACCTTACCGTCACTTTCCGCTGGGCAAGGTAGCTGTCTATTACCTTCCTTATGTTAAGGGGGCACTTCCCTCTTGCCAGTTGGACTCTTATCGCTGGCCACCAAGCGCTGTCGAAGGCGCCCTCTATATCCAATGATACGATGGTTAAGATCTTTTTCTCATCTAATTTCGCGTGTATATGTTGCATTAGTTTATAGAGGGCGTCTTCGCAGCTCCTTTGGGGCATGAATCCAAACTGGTTCGAGTTCAAGGTAGACAGCATATGGTGTTTGAGTCTAGCGACTAGCATTTTTTCGTAGACCTTGCCGAGTATCGGTAGAAGTCCGATTGGACGGTACGACTTGGGGGTGTTGTACGACTCTTTCCCTGGTTTCCTCAGCACTATTACTGTCGCTTCTTTCCATACTAATGGGAAATAATGCAGCTCGAGGCATTTATTAAGTACTCCCAGGAAAAGTTCGAGATCACACTTGATGGCGTGGCTGCATATGTCGGCCGTGAAACCGTCGGCTCCGGGCGCTTTTTTGGGATTTAGGGTATTCAGTGCGTTGAGTAGTTCGACTGTTGTGAATGGAGGATCGAGCTGTTCATCGGATGTTTGTTGATTTACAACTGATGCTAGATTCCTCATTTCCCTATGCGTCCGGTCGTCATTCTCCTCAAGGTCTTCGGGGTAGAATGTTCTAGCCAGCAGTTCCACGGAGCCTCTTGCATCGTGGATGATGCCGCCTTCCTCCAGGGGCACGTCTTCCTCCCTCTTCGCCGTTCTCCCTATTACTCGGTAGATGCCTTCCCACAAGTTTTCTCTATCTTGCTTATTGCAGAACTCTTTCCAGCTTGAGATCTGGGCCTCCTTTGCCTTCGCGTCATATTCGTTCCTGGCTTCTATGTAAGCGTCCACGACTCCTTGTCTCCGTATCGGTGCGGCATTCCTGATTCTGCGTTTCCTAGTGGTGACTTCTTTTTTCAACCTAGCGAGTTCCTCTGACCACCAGGGTAGGGTAAGTGTCTCTGTATTTTTCTTTAAAGGTATGGCGGTGTTGCATGTTTCGGTGATGGTTTTGTTATAGACTTCTATGGTTTTTTCCAACGTTTCTACGGCAGTTATGGTGCGAATTTTGTCTATGTGTAAATTGTGATCTGTTTTTAATTGTGTGAATTTCTCATGAAATGCATCCCAATTTGCTTTTTTGGTATTATATTTCCTGGTCGTTCTTTTGACCCTTACCCCAATCGATTTTTTGAGTTTAATACTGAAGCTGATTCCGTTGTGGTCGGCACTCGTAAGGTTCGTGATGACTTTCCAGTCCTCCACTAGGTCCAGCATATCAAGAGTGCAGGCCGACACGTCAACGAAGCTGGAGTAGCGCTTCCCGCCTCGAATAGTATCGAAGGTTGGGTTGTTTCCTGTATTAAGTATATGCAGGCCCAGCTCGTGAAGCGTTCCTGCCGTGTCATCCCCTCTGTGGTCGATTACTGGACTACCCCACCAGGTACTTTTAGCATTTGTATCGCCTCCAATTATAAGCCTCCGTCTGATGGTGTTGACGATTGTTCTGAGTTGGTTCAAGTAGGGGTCAATGGGCTTGTCCGGTTCGAAGTAGTATGATACGAGGGTCAGTTCCCAATGTTTGGTGCTAACGCTCACCACAACGATGTTGTCTGTGGTGAGCATCGGGTGTTGAGTGACATCTAAGCTGGGGTCAAAGACCGCAATAGCAGCTTTGACCGTGCCTCCGTTGGTATTTTGGAATAAACGGGAGAAGTTACTCCATGCACGCTAATCTTCGGAACTACTGGACGAATATGATTGCTTTTTTTTTCGTTGTACCTATAGTTATTAAGTTTGGGCAACATATAGGCTATAATTTATCTTGGAAACTTGAACGCCTGATGCAGAACTGCAATAGATCAGCTAAACTATAAGAGATACAAAAATAGCGCCATACCGAAAATTGTTCCACGTGATAAGCATTTTCTGCTGAGAGAATAAATTTGAAGATATGGAACACCTGATGTAAAACTCCAAGAGCCCAGCTACACTATTACATATACAGTAATGAAGTCTTAGCAAGAGTTGTTCAGCCTGATGAGCACTCCCTGTTGTCGTATAAAAACTGAAGATCTGGAACACCTGATGTGGAACTCAAAGAGCCTAGCATTATGCATAGTATAAAGTAATGACGTCTTAGCAATAGTTGTTCATCCTGATGAGCACTCTATGTTGTTGTATAAAAATTGAAAATCTGGAACACCTGATGTGGAACTCCAAGAGCCCAGCTACACTATTACATAATTATCACGTCTATCAGAATCACGTCTTAGCAAGAGTTGTTTAGTCTGATGGGCATTTCCTGTTGACTTACTTTTGTAAGAAAACTGGAACGTCTGGAATCGTCATGCGCGTCCCGTTGTTTTCCCGTCCCAGGCTCTAAGAATTCGACAACAGACGTTTCAGATCTTCGATTTTGACGACCCCATTGCCGCTGGCATAAAAACAGGATCCGCGTACGAAGTCGCTGGCAGAAGCTAGTTTACACTAATTTTATAAAGCAGAAGAGTTTGTTTGTTTGGTTGAACGCGCTAATATCAAGAACTACTGGTTGGAATTGAAAAATTATTCTTGTGTTAGATAGTCCATCTATCGAGGAAGGCTCTAGGCTATATAACATCACGCTATCACCAAAAGGAGCGGAGCAGCAATGAGAAATGTTTCAAAATCGGGAAAATATATTCCATTTTGAGAGCTTTTAAAGATACGCAACAATTACTAGATATGTACTACGGAATTATTCCTCATGAAAAATTCTAAAATAAAGTTCGCACGAGCATTTATCTATCTTTTAAGACTAAGTCAGACTAGGCCATAGGGCCAAACGCCTAACATGACGCGGGTGAAATCGCGGTCAGAAACTAGTATTTAGTAAAATTGCCTTTTCGTTCATAGGTTATGTTAATTATTATAAGTACAAATGTACAACACATCAAAAAAAGTTTGTGATCTAGAGTAGCATATTAATTAAAGCTGAAAACAAAAAATAATGGAACTTTAACAAGTAAAATTCTGTTTCAGTGTGTTTTCTTTGAATAGAAACCCTTTGAAATAAAAAAAAATTATTTAACTATTTTTATTATTCAATCTACCGTAGGTAATAAAAAATATTTCTATTTTTCACAGTGATCGCAAACTTTTTTCGATTTTGATTTAAACGTAAAAATTTAACAAATGTTACACCTTTATATCATTGTGAATTGTCAACATCATGTTCGCGACCGACAAGCAAAGCAAACTATTTTGACACAAACGTTTCAACAAAATGATTCAAATTTTTCATTTTGTTTATAAAATGCCATAACATGAAAACATTTTTAAAGAGCAACGCGAATGCTAATTGAAACACATTAGGTACAAAGAATTTTTTGAGAACTTTTTTTCACAAACAATGATAAAACACTATTATGAATGCAGAAATGTAGCTGCCTAGAGGAATAGAATAATTTGTCGAATGCTTTCCTGGGGGTCTTAAATCGACACTTTAGCAATATTATAATGTGAATAGAGATTAAATTCGTAAAATGGAACATTCTATTCTATTGATCTAGTTCAAGAACAGATACTAGATAATCTTCTTACTAATATTATAAATTCGAAGGCTTAGGATGGATGGATGTTTGTTACTCTTTCAAATACAACTGAACGGATTTAGAGTATGATACACAGATAGTTTAAAACCCGGATTAACAAAAGTGTTATTCCGATTTTAAGGTCTTGCGGGATAATTTTGGGGAAGCTACTGGCAACAGCTTATAGCGCAGGATATTTTCATCGCAATTCTGCTAAAGTGGCCTTTTTAGATAACCTGTCGGTTGAGTTAAAGTTTAGACGCATTTTATTGAAGCATTCAGTACGCATTGTTTGCTAAAAGTTTTCTATAAATATTCGTCTTTAAATAACAAGCCATATTACGGCAATAAAACCTGTTGTGATGATGAATAATAGGAAAATATAATGCGTTGACCTAAAATAAATTACCTAAACTCAGTTTAGGAGATGTTGAGACTTGTGTGTCAACTATAGGTGCGCAAAATGTTTCATCCGAGGATGAAAATGATGTCTACATCAATATTAGCTATGCGACTCATCCGAACTTACGGGTGAGTCGCATAGCTAATATTGATGTGGTCATTTGATATCTATAAACTCTCATTCAATTTTTTATTAGGTAATTCGACGTTTAGACTTCCAATAAATCTCAATTAAAATGATTAAGTTAACAGTTTCATTTGTATCAGAATGGCAATAAATTCGCGACATGCAATTACCGTCAGGCCGCGATGAAAGATTATTCGATTGCTATAAATTATTTACGATTGCATTTATTCGACTGTTCTATAGTTTCGTATACGAAATGAGACAAAAAGGTTGTGTGAAAGAGAGGTTTTTGTGTAACACTGATTAATTATGAATGGTCCGCTTTTACGATCATTTCTTGATTCCTTTCATAGAAAATCTTTGCAAATCAAAAACCAGTCGCCGCCATTTCCTCAGTAAAGTTCACTTAATAGGTTACAACGTGTTAACGCCGATCTCATCATAAATCAATGATAACGACATTAAGATGCGATTCCACCGGCGGCGGCGTGTAGCACTGTACGGCACAAATGTTCTCTCTGGTAGACCAGCGAACACTAACAAAGACAGAAGTATCTAGGTGTCCACGAACATTTTTAGAATGTTCACTCTAATGTTCTTGAACACCTGGATACTTCTGGATTCTATTTTGTTAGTGTACTTCGTTCTTGAGTAGTGGACTCGTTATTTTGTGCAATTTAGTTTGGTGAAAGGGTCCGCGCACAAATGTGCTGCACTGTGCCTTGCATTGCGGTAGACATAGAGACTAAACACTATAGGTACCAGCTTTGTACGCACACTGCTGAAGTGCGCGAACGAATGCACCGCCCACTATTTCGATAGTATCGTACCATTACACTGATAACAAGGAATGTTCTAGAAGGTGTAGAGTAGACACACCGATCTATTTATAACAACAAACTAAATATAACTTTAACAGACAGGTTTATAAATAGCCGCTGTTAACAGTTAATGATAGCTCAAACAAAGTGGCTGGCATTTAGTTCGCTAATGGGTATTTTTCGTACAACATTTACAATGTGGGTTGGGCCTCAAAGACCGCTTGTTTGGACATTTGGACACAGACAATAGTTAACAGCTGATCCAATTACGAGATACATTAAATTGACACGCTATAATTAAGTCGAATTAGGTAGATAATCTATTCAATCATGCAATTTAGAACTGATTAGGAACAATCATAAACCATTACAATGTTCACGTATAAGTTGATTGAAATTATTTAATTGTGTTTATTATAATTAGGTTCGAAGCTAAACTGAAAAAAAAACAGTTAACGTAGGGTCAAATAATGCGAAAATGAAAAAAAAATGTAAATGTGAATTGCAGAAAATACAACCCTTTTACTCCTTTTTACATCTGACTGACTTACTTGCTAACCATAAGTTGTAGAATTCTTAAAATTAATAAAAATCTCAATTCCATATTCCAATAACTTCTCTTAAACTACATAGTAAAATCTTTTAAATTTCAAGCTCCATGAAAGTGCAATCGCAACTCTTCTGCGAAATCCCGCCTCAGTCTGTGGTCAGTGGCACACTTAGTGGCCACGAAGTGTGAGTCATCATTAGCTAAGTGGGATCTCGCACACCGCACCCAGCATATTGTTACCGACAACTTTACACCCTGCATAGCAAAACTGTCGAATCACTACACTACTCATTTTTCATAGACAAGTTTTCATGATTATTTCAGCAGGAAAACAGAGAAAAATATTTCTGTTTTCTTCTTTGGTTGGCTTGAGATTCATTTTTACGCGTAATCTGTTTTAATCGAAACTATGTTATAAACTTACGCGCATTTGAATTGTGAACCTTTTCGTAAGTGAGTGTACAGACGCCAGCAGGTTAACCTACCTACCTGAATCTGTCAAATTCGATACTACTACTAATTAGACTAATATCGTACCTAAATACACAAAATCACGATGCTAATAACAATTTAATTTGGCATTTACAATTTTATGCTCTTTAAACATCAATATCGTTATAAATGTCAAGCAGTAAGGCGGATTGTTGGCACGTATAATAGCAACAATTAATATTATCGATAAACACGACATTGATCCGTATGCTCCTAATATTAATGTTCACTTTGTAATGGCTTTGCATAACGTTTATAGTCGATGGTTAATGTTTGCACATAGTTATTAACAGATTATTGCTTTGTTCCAGGTGTGTGAGGAGCGTTGTGTATGTAAACAGAGCATGACATAAACATCTCAGGCGCCTGGTAAACGTGAGTTATTTTTAATATCAATCAAAACAAACTTCTACGTCTTTTTTTTTCGATTTTTATGAAAATGTCCAAAATAAAAATTTACGAAAATTGTGTTTACTGGCACAACTTAATACTACTAGAAAACTAAACAATACAAATAAAGTTATAAAGAGAGTAATTCAGTAAAAATAAAGGAAATAATTACTTTACTTTAATGCCAAAGGGCCTCAGCTCAGCATAATGCCAGATGGCAACACAAAGTTTACCACCTGACGCTGATTTCTCTTCTTTCTTTTCTTTCGCGTGAACTAGATATTTTTAATTCCGTGATAGTGGCCTCCAAAATACTAAAGGTATCTGCGGAAACTTAACTACGTTTACTAAGTTCGTATCTGGAAGCAATAAATACATTGAGAATTTAATACTAAATACAGCTGATGAAAGTCGCTTTTAAATCGCAATAAAGACACTTTGTTTCACAGAGAACAAAAATCATTTACCTTTATGAAGACACATTTCATTATTCGTAACTACATATTAATGGAAAAACAGATACCTAAATGTACAGGCAATCAACAAAAAATCTATCGACTACATAAGCACCTGGTTTCATGAACAATGGACAGTCAGGATAACTTTCCAAATTCAGGGTACCAGGCCCACTAAAGCTAGCCGTAAAAAGAGAAAATTGTCGAAAAAACGACTACGGCTCTCTTCATTAGCGCTGCAGTTAATTGCCAGCTCGCTTATCTCTTTTGCCAACTATACTTAGGTACTACAGTCAGTTAGGTTACCTAGAGTACCTGAAAATGTACCCAAAGAACTCATTTTAATTTCAAGCTGTCCCGCTGCCGCAATAAATAATGGCGGCGCATAAAAAAAGGTAAAAACTGTTGGACCGTTTCGTTTCATTTAAATACAGAAGCTTTATTTCATGGACTAGTGGATATGAACGAAAATGGTACGATTTCTATTGCGAACTATATTTAAATGTACTTTGGTTCGAGCGATATATGGACGGGTTATTGAAACGCTATTTTTGTGCTCTGGCAATTTATTCAATTTTGTGGATGCAACAGTTTTGTGACTATTATTTCCATGCAGGTTTGCGTCTGAGATAGCCCTTTGAAGAAAGAACTTTACAGATTTGAGTGGACCTGTCCAGCCAGTGCCAACATTTGTTAGTTATCGTGTAGCTCAACTTAAATAACTCAAGGAGCTCAACGACACGACGTACAATACCAAAGAAAAGACATTTGGGTAGGCCACACAAATAATTCAAACTATCAGATAATCAAAACAAATAAACCGGACGAAAAAGCTGTCAAATACAAATAAAACGGACGTTATTTCTACTATCTAGCAAATTAACAAAGACTATCGAAGCCAGCATGATGTTAGTATTTATGATTAGCATTCAACCTAAGCACAATTAGCGTTGAAGAGTTTTCACATTCATTGTTTTTTTTTTAACTTTGCATGCAACGTTCCTACTTAGTGTCTGCTAGGGATTACCTACGATAAATTGTTTGATGCGAGAGGATTACAACTTGAAAGGCTTCTAGTGCTAAACTAGATTACCTAGGTATCAGGGTAGGAAAATCTTTTTAATTAGATTGCCGCAATACGGAATATAGGATGTTTCCCGTCTTACTACAAAAAAGTTAAACATCTGTTGAACACTGCTAAAAATCTGTCAACTGCAAAACGGCATTTGACGTTGACATAAGGGCCGTTAGCAGTTACACTTTTTTTTTAGACAAGTGTTCAACAAACGTTTAACTCTTTGTAGTACGACGGAATATGTCTGGAAAGTTATTCTAAAAAACAACTTGTAAACCTATTTTCTTACTTTATCGAAAATAAAGCTATCCTAAAAAATATTACAACAAAACGAGCAAAATAATGTATGTAATCTTATACAAAATATTCGTATATAGAGCAATATAACCACATATAAGTTGATGGGAGCGCCGTAAGCGCAGTAAAATAACATTTTACTGAACACAAAGTTATGCGAGGCGAAAGTTGCAACCATTGTGGACGCGGAATAATAAATTATTTATTCAGAATGAAAAGTAACCTGAACTGTGGAGTTAGAGTACCTGGAAACTGGTTTTAAACAAGGTTATTTGTGAAACATTAAAAACATTTCATGGGCTGAAAATACTTATGGTTATAAACAACTCTTATATGAAATCAATCCAGAAAGCTCAAAAAAAAAACTGGTGTTTCATACATTTTACAAATAACTCTGTTTAGTTCTATCATAGATGATCTAAACTTTGCGACGATAGAAATAAAGGTCAGTTTACTGTAAAATCTGAGCTAAAATAATTGTGAACCGTAAAGTAGAAAGTAGGTGCAAACTAGTTTGGTAGTCGTCATAACGTTTCGCCTACAGCCTTTGTTTATGTGCATAATATCCACAATTTATGCACGTATGCATAAATTCAGGAAATTAGCATCTGCTATTGTTTTTGGTAATTAGGATATATTGCGGTTTAAGTTAAGCTGAAATTCGCTACTTCTGGTTATTAAACATAGCTATGTTTTGCTTGCGTTCCGCCAATATTTTTCGTACGTGATCTAAGGGAGAATCTACTTAGTGATCGCTATCACTACAAAGGTACTTGATAGGTTCATGTCGACGTGAAGCTTTAGAAGATTTTGTGTTATGCAATAAGTATTTATTGGTAATGTTATCAGTTCAGTCATTTGCATTGTCGCAACTTTAGAATATAATGAAATGATGGAAGTTAGGCAGGTAGGCCTTCATATCTTTGTCAACAGTTCCTGAAAAACCAGTGGGGTTAAAATTAAAGTCTTTCAATAGGACGTACAATTGTACAGTCATTTCAATAGTGACCAGTGGCAACACATTAGGAAAATCAACTGGTACTTAGAAATACTTCAATGCCAGAATCCATCATTGTCACTGACCTATCTACTATGTTTAAAGCTATTTCTAAAATTTTTCTAAAGCATTTTTATCGAGCCATAAGAAAATAAATTCAAAATCAAAACTGCCAGCTTTACCTTACAAATAAATAAAAATATCGTTCTGTTTTACAATAAAATGTTGCTTATTGTACCATATGTGTCACGGTTCGATAAGCTTGCCGCTTTTAAAGGGATATGCGTCACACCAATAGTTTGTGTCGCAGGTGACAGGTGCTGCCTATCCCCTGTTCAGAATACTCCGAACTCGTGTATTGAATATATTATTAAATACAAGTGGATTTGAAAAGTAAATATAAACAACAACTGGAATAGAACGTAGGTAGCTGTGACTAAAATGAGACCTTTCTGATTTTGGCATCACTACTCTGCATTTGATCATATAAAAAATGATATTTGGCCTCAATATGATCTTTAATAAATATGTCTAACTCAACGTATCACAAACGTGTAAATTAAAGTAAAATTAAAGCTGTTTACAACTCAAATGACATCTTAACACACAAACACTCCACAAAATATTTCCCGCGTAAGTATTTCCGTTCCACATTTGCGACCTACGCATCGCAAAAGAAAACAAACCCAAGGAAATCACGTACATAAAAGAGATATTACACATTAGCCGAAAACATATCACGAAACTAGTTCAGGTACGAATCCGAATAAATTGCATCGAGTAACCGACGGACATGGTCTTGTAAATTTTTTATGGATCGAACGATGCGGGGCTCGGCGCGACTAATAAATTTGGATTGAACCCGCAGGAGGCTGTTCGTTCCCGCCTCGATCCCGAGAGCCCGAGATTCGTGTCCCGATCAGGCCATTAAGCACACCCGCTACACGGTCACAACAAGCTTGTTTTCCAATACGATATCGAGAACACCTATAGATCTTTTATTGGGACTAATCTTCAAACAACCACGTTTCAGTGTTATGGCGAAAACATTACACGATTTTGTCATACGGCTTTTACTCGGCTCTCGATTGAAATTCTTCAGCATTTTTTACTTATTTATTTATTTACAAAACTTCATGCAGCACAAAAGGTACATAATAGTTGGACTTAATGCCTGAGGCATTCTCTACCAGTCAAACAAGGGTGGTGGAGAGAAAACATGCTGGTGCATAAAAAGAAGGAGAATATTATTGAATTAAATCTTAGCGGACTTACTACAAAGAGCTAAGCACCTCTTGAACACTAGTCTAAAAAAACTGACAACGTCAAAACGTCATTTGACGTTGATATAAGGGTCGTTTTGCACGGTTACACTTTTTTAGGACAAGTGTTCAACTGTAACAGATGTTTAACTTTTTGTGGTACGACGACGGTTGAATTTTAATAAACGTAAGAACCAACACATTAAAACCGTCAAGTGAAAGAATTGGATTAGAATACCGCAAATGCAGTGGTTAAAGTGTATATAGGGTGTAGGTACTCCATTTTGCCAGTAATCCATTTTCCTGGGTTGACGGTCGCCTCCGCCCGGTCAGATAAGCCGTGAATATACTTTTATGGAATAGCCGTATATTGTGGCACTCCGTTACCTACACTGCCACACCTACAAATATTTTATAGAAGTGATGTTTAGTTTTGGAAATTTGACTAATATTCATGGAAAATTGTGAAATAATGGTTCGTGGCATTCGTGGAAGTAGTAATATCATTTAACATTATTTTATTTCCAGTTTTTAGCTACAAAATTCTTATAACCAGTCTCTTTCTGTCAGTGACGGCTACATTTATCTACTGAATGAAGAATGTAAGAATTGTAAAAACTTATATTTCTTCTGCAGAGAGCATTACATCGATTTGTCATCCACTGTTCTGTCAAGCTCCTTGTGTTTTGTATCATGTGCTACACAATAAACAAAGAATATAATGTAATGTTAAAGAAACTCGTAAAATGGGGCCAAGTTCATCAATAAATTATTTACATACTAGCTGTGTACAACTTGAAAATTATCCCACGGGAGCATTTAATCGGGATAAAATGAATCCTATCTAAGTTAATCCAAGTTATAAATTTATCTGTGTATCAAAACATCTAAATCCGTTTCGTAGTTTTTGCGTGAAATAGTAACAAACATATTAGTAGAAAACATATTACGTATTAGTAGAATGAATGAAATAACCTTCTAATATTAGTACTGTCTAAACAAATAAAAATACTAAAAGTTAACTTTCAACAATTTTATAAAATCAACTTATAAGGGACGATTTATAAGATAAATGCAACAGAACAATAATCACAGCGCAACATGTTATAAGTTGCAACAATTTGCAACAAGTTGTTGATCCCGATATACAAATATAGAATAGTACCGTCTTAGTTATATATGTATTACTGCAGATATAGATGGGATGGTTAATTGTACGACTAAGTAACATGCAATAGACTGTAGTAGTGATAATTAGTTAAGATCAGAATAGCCTGATCTTGGTGTATTAGAAGATTATTATTCCGAATCACATAAATAGGGCGCCATTTAATTTATCTGTTATGTTGATTACTGCGATGATACACGTTTATGCGAACATTTACCGTCTTACTACAAAAAGTTAAACATCTGTTGAACACTTGTCTAAAAACTTTCAACTCCAACATGACATTTGACGTTGACATAAGGGTCTTTTCAAATTACACTTTTTTTAGACAAGTGTTCAAGAGATGTTAAACTTTTTGTGATACGACTGTCAAAGTCTATTTTCATTATAAATTAGATTTTAATAGACAGAAGATCTATGCTGAAATTACATAACGATTTTATCGAAACGGAGCTAACATATAAATACGCCCAATACCTTTCTCTCAAATAAACAAATACATTAATTTTACAGCCCCAAAAAAAATACATAAAAACATATACATACGTATAAAACTCGACATCATAATTTCGTTTTTACGTCTTTTACTCCAGTTGCTATTTATACGAACATTATGTTGTAAGAACGCAAAATGTGTTATAAAATGTTCGTTATAGGTAGGTACGTAAAACGTAATAGAATTTCAGTGAGTCCTCTGGTGTTATTATTGGTTTTCCCTGGGGATATTTCAAGATCTGCCGCCGAGACATTTTTCTTCATTGAAAATGCTAATGCTTCTTCAGATGAACTTTTTGATACCCTTTTTATATAAATATATCTGAAATTGGTTAGTCTGTGTTGCCATACAAACATTTTATGTTTTATAACTGGTAGAGACATAAAGGCTCTAATTTTGATTCATGTTTCAAATCCTGTTCACGTAAATGGAAATATTCAGCATGCCTATTCTCGAGGGCGTTACGATAACTCCCTAAATCACCAAATTGTAACATTTTGTCTAACTGTAAAGAATTTATGTTGTTGAAATTCAGTTTGAATTTTTATACATTGCCTCAGACTCGTATTTTTCATGTATCAAGGGTGCTTTTAGAAACATTTCAACTTACATACATAAATAGCCAGACCCAGAACAATTACTAATAAGTCATTCAATACTAATATTAATTGTTACGAGCGATCGCCTATAACTGCACCAACCGTGACGACATTTAATTGATTTATAATAAAGTACAAGTCTATATTATCCTGGTCGCGGGACTTACCGAATTACCGTGACCCTGGAACGTAAAGGGCTATTGAAGGACACCGTGGATTTTAGTCAGTACGAGTCTGACAGTCTGCCCTCCCGCCAATAAGTGCAACCGTTGTATGTGTCAAATATTTATCACGAACAAATTGCAGCTTTTACAAACACATTAAATTATATGAGGATAATATAGGTTTTTTTTTAATCGTGTTAAAATCATCAAATGAGTCCTCCCACCCAGGGCAGGGCGGGAGGGACTGTCTGACTCGTACTGACTAAAATCCACGATGTCCTTCAATAGCCCTTTACGTTCCGGGGTCACGGTAATGAGATAAGTCCCGCGATCTCGGCAGGCTTTGGCCCTCTAGAGGGGGGCCCCGTCGCGCGTCGCAATGCAGACACTCTTTGAGGCGCGTGTGGAAAACAACGCACCGTCGGCGTCGAGCCGGGCATGGTCCATGGTCGGACAGCGAGTCGCCCTTTACTCGCCGCCCGCATGCCCGCGCAAACAATAACACCTAGTGAAGTTTTATCTACTTGCTGTTCCCCGCAGTTTCAACACCGCTGCTCAGCTCTTATTGGTCGTAGCGTAAAGTCTTACCTTCCTAGCCTTAGGGACTGGTAAAGTCCCTAAGGCTAGGAAGGTAAGACATTACCTTCCTAGCCTTAGGGAATAAGGCTTGCTACTAAGAAATAATGATGCAACTCGATTGACTTGACGTCGTCGTGGCAATCGTGTTTTGTTTTTCATTTACCCGTAGATACCAAAGTGTTTTATGTCTTATGTCGTAGTGGTAAGGTTGATTTTCACTTGTAGTTGGAATCGGTCGAATTGCAATCGCGTCGCGCCATGGGTAAAGTCCCTTACTTGATAAATACACAATCCAAAACATTTATTGGAACGAAGTTCCTTATCGCGCGTTGTGAAAGGGGGCTAGACGGAAAAAATTCTTACGAAAAGTTGTCACGACACTTTTTGGAACGAAGTTCCTTATCGCGCGTTGCGAAAGGGTGCTAGAGCTCAAAGAGTGGAGTGGAGCGGAGCGGAGCGGATTGGAGTGGAGTGGAGTGGAGTGGAGTCGCGACGATTATTTTTGTTGAGTGTATACAGTAACTTCGTTCCATCCGGGTGTTCCTTGACACCTCTCAAGTTTTTTTTTTTAAATTTGTCTCATTATTTTTGGAGACTTCATCCAAAGATACTCATCAGCTTTATAATATTAATTTAGATTAACACAACCCTATCTCTTTCTATCAAAATCTATGGAAAATCAAAACAAAATATTTTGACTGAAGAGGCTAAGGAACTCATGAGGCAAAGAAGCTCATTACAAGGTAAAGCCAAACTGAGCAAAGAAGACAAAGAGACGTTGAAAGAGCTGTACAAAAGAACAAATAAAACCATAAAAAAATGCTACGAGGCGTACCGAACAAATATAATACGCAAGCACCTAGAAACATCAAGAAGTGCTAAAAAAGCCTATAAAGAGCTGAATAACTCAAAAAACTGGATTCCATTCTTACAATCTGGATCAAATCTAAGTAAATCGCGCGCAGAAACTATTAACATGGCAACGAATTTCTACGCTAAGCTATATGAAACGCCAGACTCGGTGCAGACATACAGCAAAGCTCATACCACACAGTCCAATATCGAATTGTTTAATAAATCTGAAGTATTTGAGAATATACTGAAACTGAAGCAAGAGAAATCTCCGGGACCGGATGGCATTAGGAACGAACATATTAAATATGCTAAGACATTACTGCTGGATTCACTCACATGTCTATTTAATAAAATCCTTATTAAAGAGCAAGTGCCAGAGGACTGGACTAAATCAGAAATTATTCTGCTCTACAAAAAAGGAAATCCGGCCGACATAGGAAACTACCGACCCATAAGTCTCATGCCGTGTCTGTACAAGCTGTTTGCATCGTGTCTGCTGAAGAGAATTTCTTTCGACATCGATAACCATCAACCCTTCGAACAAGCAGGTTTTAGATCTGGTTTCAGCACTGTCGACCACATCCATGCAATAGAACAGATAATCGAAAAATATGTTGAGTTTCGCAGACCGCTATATTTAGCATTCATAGATTATAAAAAGGCCTTCGACTCTATTTCTCACAACAGCATCTGGGAAGCGCTTACTTATCAAAATATAGATAACAAATATATTAACATTCTGAAAGACATCTACAGCAAAAGCACAAGTAGAGTCAGATTAGAGAAGACAGGAGAATGCATACAAATCAAGCGAGGGGTAAGACAGGGGGACCCACTCTCACCAAAAATATTTATAGCGGTATTGCAGAATATAATGAAAGATCTACCTTGGTCAACACAGGGTATCAACATAGACGGAAGGTTCATGAGTCATCTAAGGTTTGCAGATGATATTGTTCTGTTATCAGAAAACCCTGAGAAACTAAATATCATGATACATGACCTGCAACATGCAAGCAATCGGGTAGGATTGGAGATGAATTTAAGCAAAACCAAAATTATGACCAATAACAAAAAGAAACCCATTTTAGTGAATAATGAACCATTGGAATATGTACAGGAATATATATATCTGGGGAAACAACTGTCATTCAAAACAATAAGAAATTCAGAAGAAATAGACAGACGAATAGCTTCAACGTGGAAGAAGTTCTGGGCCCACAAGGAGATTCTAAAATCTCAGCTCCCAGTGAAACTGAAGACAGTTGTTATGAACTCAGCAATACTACCATGTCTAACGTACGGCTGCCAAACATGGATATTCGATAATAAAACAAAGAAGAAAATTCAAGCCACCCAGAGAGCAATGGAAAGAAGTTGTCTGGGAGTCACCTTAAGAGACAGAATAAAAGCCACTGACATACGTGATAGAACCAAGGTTTATGATGCAATAATCTTTGCTCAGAGACTGAAATGGAAATGGGCTGGTCATGTAGCAAGGTTCACTGACGAAAGATGGACACTTAAGACAACGACATGGAGGGGACCACAGGGAACCAGAGGCAGAGGGCGACCATGCTCTAGGTGGTCAGATGAAATAAAGGCAATTGCGGGAAAAGATTGGATTGATAGAGCACAACACAGAGACATCTGGCATTCTTTGGAGGAGGCTTTTACCCGAGAGGGGTCCATGCATGCAACTTAATAATTAATCAATCATAAAGTAAAAGTACCTAAACCAATTTTGTTATTGTTTGACATAAAATACATCTAAATTATTTATTATTATATAACAATAAGCTGTAGCAATGAATTTCACTATTAATTTTATTCTTAAATGTCACAATGAACTGATTATTGTAATTTATTATTAACTATTTTTTTAGGCATGAATTTATGATTATTAATGATTTGAAATCTTATTATTAATTTTATTTTTTAAATTCACAATGAACTGATTATTGTAATTTATTTTTAATTTATTTTTAGGCATGAATTTGTGATTATTTATGTGATTAATTGATTGATTAATTTTAATTTTTAATTTATTTTTCTAATTGTAAATCTTCTGCATGGAATTAATAAAGCTATTTTGATTTGATTTGATTGATCTCTTTCTATCTTATAGCATTTAATTATATCTTAGACAACATAAGTTAGTACGTTCTTCCGTTAGCAGTAAAGCCAGTATTGTGAAGGTAGCGACCAAAAACAGCTCAATATTTTATAACACTTTTCAATTTCCTGTTAACAGTCGACCGAGTACCGTGCCACTGCAATTGCACTTTAATTATCTTCAGAATCTTCCGCAATGGCGGTGCCGTGAAACGCTTTCAAACAAATTGATGAAATATTGCACTGTACAAGAATTTATTTCATTTTGAAAATTGTGCAAAGGAAATTCTGTAGAATTATTAATATTTTAACATCAATTAAAGAAGATTTTAGTGCCTTTGAAGTGCTCCAAGCTAAAAGCAGTTGTAGCATTTTGAGGACTTAGATATAGTTAGAAATCTCGACTCGTGGAATAAGAGCAGAGTAGGTACGAAAGGCACGCTATCAGCACACCTTAAAATATTTCAGTAAAGACTTGACTGAAAGTTTTAATTTTAGGTTATTAATATTCGTAAGCAATTTAAAACACTTACGTGGTGTCCTGCGTGCGCGGCGAATACGACGCGACGCGATTCGAACTAATTCAACTACTATTGTAATATTATTTTAAAATCTACTTCGTGTCGTGTCACGTCGCGTCGTATTTGTCGCTCACGCAGGACACTGACTTACATGTCCATTAGCAGTAAATCAGATGAAACAATGAAATTTTATTTTATATTAGACCAACTACATAGTAAAAAGAGAAAACTGGCATCATAACTACATTATGCTCATTAAATGATTAGCTAGCTATATTTCAGTTTTGTTATCTTTTTCGCAGAATTAATACTAAATTATTAAACGTACTTTAGTTATCTCTAAGTAGGTTTGTTTTGAGTTAGCAAATTCTTCAAATGAATCTCGGATAGACTCATTTGATGACTAGGTTGTTTTTTTTACCCCGTGTGGAATGGAAGGTACTGTAACGCATATAAAGCCTGATAAACTTAAATATTAATCGTATTTCTGATGTGTATTTATATTCTGGCCCAATGACAATCCACGAACAATCTAGGTAAATGTAGATATATGCTCATAAATCGAATGTGATTTCAAACGTTACTCAGACGATGCACTAAGCAATTACATTGCAGCTATGTCTATTTGATATAGGCAAGCACTGATTGACTTAGGCCATCGGGTGTTGCGTCCTAATTCCTAACTGTCACGTGATTTAGCTGCCAGGAGGTACTTACAAGACTGAGCGAGCTAAGTAAAGGGTATACTTACTAAATAAGAATCCGAATTTATATTACAAAGGATTTTATGTTATAAATTCGGATATGAGTTTGTTTTTTTTTTGTCTCGGGAGTCTACAAAGGCAACGTTAGCAGAATCGTTATGTAGATTGCGGTATTATTTAGCCTTTTTAGTCGCCCTGTGTATGCTGTTCTGTAAGCGTTAGCTCAGTAAAACAAATGAGTTTTATTGTGGTCTCACTTGGCTGAAGTGAGCTCATAATTACATCATGATTACAGTATAATGGTACTCGAGACGGTTATAGTCCACAGAGAAGATCGAGGGAAACCGCGGTAAGAAAGAGTTTCAAATACTTCGTAAATTTCTTGCTTAGGCCGCTTAACCATCAAAGCGAAGCGATCGTTGCGTTAATTTTGTTCGGCGAACCCAAATGTGCTTGAACTGTGGTATTTGGGTGACCTATTGAATTAAAGTCTTTTAAATAGTTCAAATATTCAATTATATGAGCAGTGGTAATTTCCCATTAGAGCCCACGCCATTACCGCGGAAAATTCGAGGTTCGATAGGCAGTCGCTCCATGTAAAATACTGATACTCAGCTGCATCCTGTTTGTCTGGAAGCCGACCCCAATATAGTTGGGAAAAGGCTACGCAGATGATGATGTAACATAGACATTAGCGCCGCGGCAAAAGGAATGTGAGTTGTGGTAGGACTCCTACCACAATATATCCAGCCAATAGTCTTAAAGTTTGACGTAAAGTGAAACCTTGAAAGTACAGACGCCAGCAGGTCAACCTACCCGAATCTGTCAGATTTTACCAATCAAACATTAACCTTCCAGTCTTGTGATAAGGTTGAAATTCTATTAAAGAAATCTGACAGATTGTGGTAGCTTGATGTGCTGGCGTCTGTACCAACCGAGGAATGAAAAAAATGTGACATTAACGCGACCGGTCTTTAGTAAGTACGCGGAGTAAGATATCAGTACTAAGTATTTCTGTATTTATAAACCCACTTGTTGAGTTCCCTTAACATTTTTAACTTGTTTCTTTATGTCGGCTTTATTTTTGCAAGATGTTCAAGAAATGAGTATTAAAATATGTAACGTAAGAAACAAGAAACAGAAGAGTTCACATAATTTGTAAAAAAAAAGTTTTAAATCGTTATTGTAAGGGGTATTTTTAGACGATTACAAACTGAAATGGAAATAAAATACATAAAAATAATGTAATATGTTGACTTTATTGAATAGTTAATTTATTGCCATTAATGATTAGCCATGGTTGGCTCGAATGAAACGCGACACCTTTAGCGACTTTCAAACTATCTGTCAAATTGACAGTCTCTAGAAACAATGTTGCCAATTTTAAAATCAAACCTCTAAAAATACATCCCTGCGTTTGGATGCAATATTCACAGATGTATATTGTTTATAGAGCCCCTGAAAAGGCCATAACAATATTTTATTCTGGCGACTATTGACACTAGTCATGTCCTCGCGTGAATGCCAACTCTGTTAAAAATGCTGTTGAATATTTGAATTGAAACTTTACTCAGTGGATTGAAAATACGTGTAAAAAATGTCCCAACTCTTCTTTAAAAACAGAAATTATTTTCATTTAATTTTTTTTATAATTTACTGTGCATCAATATTGTGAACTGTATAATAAACTTAACTTAACTTAACTAAACCTACTGTAAAGTAAACTAGTGAACACTCGTGATAAGGGTACACCCTTAGCACGAGTTTTCACTATTTTACTTTTTATTGAAAATTGACAAATTGAAATTGTCAAAGTTCCAGTTTACTTTACGTCTCAAATATACTGAAAACTCGTGCTAAGGGTACTGCATAGATGATACACTATTAAGGGTACTGGTCTGGATAAGGTAACAAGTACCTAATATACTTACTCAGAATTGCGATAACAGAAAACTAACAATTTATTCAGATGGAGATGGGCACAAGCCCCTATAAATATTTGATAAACACGAATATAATCTACCTATTTCGGCTAAAATCTTCACAACATCTCATAATATTCGAGCCAAGTTCCTTTCCCAGTTTTCCTTGTTTGTCAATTTCCTATCATCCAATATTGGCAGCGAAGGAAACCGCTCAATTCAATGCAAACTGAATTTGTTTTAAATTGTCGTGAGGATGCGGAATGCGGATACTGAATATCCAACGAGCAATTTAGATAACTATAAGACTTTGAAGTGACATGAGACAACTAGAGATTCATTTTGAAGTGTCTCGGGATCTATTCTTCTAATAAAAAGGAAAAAAGACAATAATATCGTTAGATACACTACTTTGTTTTCCTTTTTCTACATTGAGGAAAGTCGTACCAATTTTTTTTTAAACAATCCTTTCATTTGCAAAGTAATTTAAAAAATCATGTCCAGTTTACAATTTTCATTGGTAAACTTGAGGTCGAAAATAAGTCCAAAAATATCGTCGTCACGATTTGAACTCCTTGAGGGACTGGCTAAAAATGGCAAGATTTAATAAAGATTGGAAGAACATACTCGTATAAGTATTCCAGGAAATGTCCTTGTTTTACATATTATTTACTATTATGATACTGTATAATAGGACACAACAGGTTTTAAAAAAAAAAGGGAATTCTCACTTTGATTCGTGTCCTTAATAATAAAATAGTAAAATAACTTCGAATTGCAATACTAATCAGTCTCGCGCCGTACACTACGGAGCACGGTCGTGTGTGTAGCTACCGGTGACTCATGCGTTAAGCCAATGGCTTCGTCTATTGTGAAGTGTTCGAACTGTAATGTGGTGATCAACGAACTTTTAGCGTTTCTCTCAAACGTGCTTGATTACATGGACGAAGACAGCATACATCAACTAGTAACATCATCTTACAACGTAGAAAGCATTTCACAGGCAAAATGTTTGCTTTTTGAATCGGTTCCTAATGCAAGAAAAATGCCGGTGAGGCGTAAAGATGGAAAGAAGAGAATGTCTCGAGACTTAGATGACATAATATGTCTCATGAAAGGAATGGATGCCGAAGTCTTTCCTGTGTTCGTGGCTAAAGACTTACATAAAGTACCTAATGTGAGTTACAATGTAAGACGTAAAGGGCATAATAAACGTGTGTGCGGCTGGAACGATCATGTTAAGGAAGCGCATCGGGAGGCTAGACTGAAATATCAAGACTGGATAGTTCTGGGTAGACCTTGTACTGGTCCCGCTTACGACCAGATGTACGAGTCACGGAAAATCTCCTCGTCCTGCCCAATCAAATTAGAACCTGTTTGGTAATTCTGCCCACTGTTCTCTTCAAAGTACAAAATCATACAGGTGCTTCCTGCCCAGAACAATAAGAACGAAAAAAAAGGTCATGCATAAGATTTAATTTTTTATATTTTTTTATGGCAGTAAATAGATCATAATGAAACGATTTACGCTATTTTTAAAATAATACATTTTGTTCTTTTTACAGTACACTGGGCAGAATTGCCGAAATCAGCTGTATTTTGTTTGTCCTTCATAAAAGACATTGGGTACAATGGGAATAAATAATACAAAAGTAACTTTTTATGTTATTTATTATTTATTCTTAAGCAGACTTGATTTTTCATCTCTTTATTTAGTACTTAATGTACTAACTTTTATCGCAGCCTCTGTGTACTTAAAAGTAATTAAACAATTCAAGCAAAAAATAAAAATAAAACAAAACCTTCTTTTTATGATAATCCACTTTAAAAAACCAAAGACTTTTAAAAAAATAATATTTTTTAAAAGGATTCGGAGAAAGGAAAGCAAGAAATTGCTTTGCTGATTTCCATGCCTAAATATTATTTGAGAATGGAATTCAGCAAACCAATGTTTTTGCTTAGTTAAGCACAAGTTTCTAAATGACATGAAATACATTTAAAGTGTGTTTTGTCGTAATGATGGCAGGACCTACACCTGGACTATTTTTTTCCAATACAGGCATTGTTTTGCCTGAGAAGTGCGGCAGCACTGTCTTCTAATAAATTGTCGTTGTCTTCATCGTCCAACTCTGCGAAAAAATCACATTTTAAAAAAGTTCTGCCCAATGTGATTTTTACATCACATAATATTATTTATGTTTACTAAAAATACAATTATTAACGAAAATCAAAAATAATTACAAAAGTCAAAGTATAGATCATTTAACTTCAATCCTGTTTATTTTTAATAAAGATAAGCCACAGATTTAAATGATAGTAAGAGATTAAACATACCTCTTCTCCGACGTGACTCCATTTTTGAAGCATGAAGGGCTTCTGGTTTTAGTTTGTTGTCTATTTTTCGCATAGATTTAAGGCTCACTCATTGGTTATAACCTAGCCAATCATGGGAAACTTCAAAAACGACATTAGAGTAAAAAATACAAATTCTAAGCGCGAAATTTGAATATGTGATTTTTGAAGGACAGTGGGCAGAATTTAGAATTTTACAATATTTTAGGTGGGCAGGAACCGTGAAGTATGTTTTGTGATTTTGAAATCACAATGGGCAGGACGAGGTTAAAGGTCGGCTGAAATGGTGTCAGAAACACCAGGATCAAATTAAAATGGACGTAATAGCTAAGCAAAGAGCTGAAAAAGATTTTACTAAATTTTGGAAATCCACCAGTAGGCTTGATGTTAAGCCTGGCCTCTCTGCGAATGTTGATGGCCGAAGCGACCCGGAGGAGATAGCTAAGTTGTTCATGGAGCACTTTAAAGTACGTTCTCCTCTGAGTCCTTTGACCACTAAGCCAGATGGTGAGCCCGTCGTGGCGGGCAAGGAACCTTTACTTAAATTCACAACAAAGCAATTGAAGGAAGTGATAAAAGGTATGCGTAGAGGTAAATCGCCTGGCCACGATGGGCTCAGTATTGAGCATTTTAAATATGCTGGTGTTCACGTGCCGAGGGTCCTGTCTATGTTCTTCAATATGTGTATTAGTCATTCATATTTACCGGACGATTTGATGATAACGACAGTGGTGCCCATAGTGAAGAACAGGACAGGAGATCTCTCTCGCGACAACTGTAGCAAAGTTGTTGGATAGTGTGCTTGAGTCCTGTCTGGATAATTACATAAATATACATGACGCACATTTCGGATTTAGACCTGGACTATCAACTGAAAGCGCAATTCTGGCTCTCAAGCACACTGTCCAATACTATACTGAACGGAAGACCCCGGTTTACGCCTGTTTTTTGGATCTCTCCAAGGCCTTCGATCTCGTTTCGTATGAAGTGCTTTGGAGAAAGATGGAGGACAGGGGTATGCCGGCAGAACTGTTGAAAATATTTCAATATTGGTACGCAAATCAGACAAATTGTGTTAGGTGGTCAAACTGCTTCTCAGAGTCATACAGGTTGGAGTGCGGAGTGAGACAGGGGGTGTTGTCCTCTCCAAAACTGTTTAACTTGTATGTAAATGACCTCATAGTCGAGCTCAGCGACATGCGTGTCGGCTGCCGGGTGGGGGGTGTTTGTGTGAACAACATCAGCTACGCGGACGATATGGTGTTGCTGGGCCCGACTGCGAGGTCAATCAGGGAGATGCTGAAGGTTTGCGAAAAATACGCCGCATCACATGGTCTTATTTATAATATAAGGAAAACCGAGTTCATGGTCTTCAAGGCCGCCGGCAAGTGCCCTGAAACCATCCCTTCAATTTCGCTGAACGGCGCCACTATAAAGCAGGTGAATAGGTTTAAATATCTGGGCCATATACTTGTCGATGACCTTAAAGACGATGAAGACGTGGAGAGGGAACGCAGGGCGTTGGCGGTCCGTGGGAACATGTTGGCGCGCAGATTTTCTCGTTGTACCGATCAGGTCAAAATAACCTTATTTAAGGCATATTGTCAAGGCCTGTACACGGGAAGTCTGTGGTTCAATTGCTCACGGGGGACGCTAAGCGCCTTGCGCGTCCAATATAATAATGTTTTCAGGATGATGTTGAAACTCCCTCGTTTCTGTAGTGCCTCGGGGATGTTTGCCCAGTTAAATACAGATGGCTTCCATGCTGTCATTAGGAAAAAGGTGGCATCGCTTGTGAGGAGAATTCGAGGGAGTAGCAACAGCATCCTGAAGGTAGTGGCTGAGGACCTGAGTGCTCCTGTGCTGAGACATTTCATGCGGATTCATTGTCCATATGAAATGCCTCGTAAGTACATGACTCACTAGTTGTTGTTGAAATGTTACTCTTATATTTATTACTAATCCTAGTTTATAAGTTTTAGTATCTAAGGTGTGTACTAACAAAAATGGTTCCTATGTTGTCCCAAATAAAATAAATTATTATTATTAATACGAGCGATCAATAAAATAAAATCACACCCTAAAAAATTTCTTTATCTCCGAATCCGCTGATATATTTGAACATGTCGTACAAGTTGGTAACAAGTCGGTGTAGGTTATCCGATGTTATGCACTAGATCCGACCACTAGGCCCGGCTCAAGTGCCCGCTGCTAAGTCACCCAGCCTAATGAGTTGTGGCTTAGATCCAGGTTCTGCCTGGAAAATATAGCTGTGAAAAGCAAGAATAGTTATGTTCGAGAAATTGTCTGTTAGTATAGAAACGTTATTATGTAAAAATGTTTAATTTATTGATCTTGAAGTACCTATATAAATATTCTATCATTTGTATTTCAGTAACGTAGTTTTGTAGCGTTACTAAAGTCAACATAATTATGGAGGAAACTGTACTGATTTGTAAACTAAAATGAAATCGACCTAAATTTTAAGTAACCTTCTCATCATGTTGTGTTTTATTACAAGCTAGATTTTTTATTTCTGACTTACTAAATTAAGTAACTGAACTAAGCCAATTGAAATCAAACAACTTATTTTGCAATCATGTTACTTTATCTCATACATTTCTTCACGTCCCCAAAGCTTTGCAGCGGTTATCATAATCCAAGGAATTTCTATTTTATGATTTAAACATTATGAATTCCGATATTTATAGATTTACATAATTTTACTGTCTCACACTGGCATAAATTCATGAAGAAAAGTAACATAAATTGGGAACTTAGCAAATTTTCTTAACCATTCCTAAATCTGACAACTTTTTATTCCAAAATTGAGGGTGATCTCATAAGGTTAATATAAAATAAAGCATTCAAAGTTGACTCAGGCAATCGCCCCGGATCGGCCACTCTCGAAGTAAAAATGGAATATGGCGTCAAAATGTTTTTATGGGTACACAACACTGAAAATTGAATGCAGTTTGCTCGTGGTGGATTTATTTGAAACATTATTCACCCAGTGGTGTGCTCAGAGGTAATATAACGTAGGTTGGGAGTTCAAACTAATGATCTGGAATAGAGATGTGGAATCGATAGCTCACCAACATCAGGATTATGTTATCGGATCCCAATTCGACAATCTGGATTTGAAACGTTCAGTTGGATGTCGTTTGAAATGTTATTACAATAGTGATCCGAGATAAGTTTGAGATGTAGACGCCCGGGATTGAGTCGGGCTAACGATCTTGTTACTGAGGGAGCCAGCGAGCTGCACCGCACGGCTCAGGGTAATGAACCACGATTGAGCGGAGCTTGTTCACAATATCTACTACAGCATCCCTCAAAACAATCTCTGTAAAATCTACTTAAACAGCAATAATTTCCCACTCAAAACAACGCTTTAAAGACTTGTTTTCACTGCTTAAAAGTGTATTTCCATCGGATTATCAACACTCTAACATCTGCTGGAATTAAATACATACACAAACTTAAGTGCTAACTATTTTATTAACAATGTCGTTCTCAAATTAGCCGCTCTAAATCAACTTCGTGAACATTATAAATATTCAGTGCAGATCTCTCTGCGAGGAACAATTTCACTCCGGTAAAGGTAGCTGGTTTAAGAGTAGATTATCCTATATTTTCATTTTATACGCAAGTTACATTAAGCGGTAAACGAGCGGGGGACCCTAACAACTTTTAATTGACATATAAAGTTATAACAATTCCAGAGAAAGTTACACAAAGTGCACATTTTCAGAGATACTGCGAGTTGGCCGCCCACAAACGGCATAGGAAACCCTTGAACCACAAAAAATAAAGTGTATTTTTACTGCTCTCTGAGATACAAACACAAGGTATTATTAAATTTTTATAGGCCTTTTTGCTCGATTGTTTGTTTTTATGTTCTTTTCTAAATATTAGATTTTCCTTACACCAGGCAGTAGGCATCGTCTTGGCGGTCAACATTTTCTTTTTAATGTATAAATAGAGATACTAACATAAAACAGTTTTTATTTTATTCGTTTACTGCGAAAATAGAACAATCCGAGATTACAACAGCTATAAATGTAAGAACATCGATCAACAGTTCCTGAAATTACCATCAGTTTTGATTTGAGGCAGACTTTGTCTTTGGTAAATTATCTTGGTCCATATAATGTGCTTGGGGCTTAAGGGTGCTTGTACACGGCGCATGTAACCCGCGCAAGTGCCTCAACATGCCCAAGCTATTTTACTTATTAGTTATTAAAGCTATTTTTTTTATTAGTTACCCGCGCGTGTAACATGCGCAAGCTACTTGATCAAGCTACCCGCAGGGTGCTTGTACACGGCGCATGTAGCTTGAGCATGTTGAGGCACTTGCGCGGGTTACATGCGCCGTGTACAAGCACCCTCATTCCCTCAATGAGAGCAAGCACTGTCTATACCCGAACGCCAGCGCAGAGTAATCCATCGCATTCAAGATAAGCGTGACGGTGAGGGCACGTGACGTGCCACGCGGCGTGAATGGCACGCCGACGTGACTGACGTGACAGCATCCCACCCGATTGTGTGCGCCCTGCATCCGCACGCGACTGCATTCGACAGGCATTCACTACAGGACCAATACCTTTATCAATTCCAATGTAAATAACTAGCATTGTTAATAATTAAAAGCTAACCAACCTGAACAAATATTTGCGAGTGCAAAACGAAAAAGGCGGCAAATCCAATCCAACAACCTGTTATTGGATTTACCTTCCAACCGAGGTGTACGAGCGAAACTACAAAAACTTTTCACTGCAAGTTTAATAACATGTGTGTTGCGAGATTTTCATTAAAAACGTCAAAATAAAACAAGGAAAATTCAAGCGCATCGGTTTAACTCGGTACAGCTGCCACGCTTCCCAAAGCTTGTTACGTGAATTTGAAAAATATACAAAGGTATTCTCGTAAATAAGGACTCACAAAACACGTAAGATAAAAGGAAAAGGAAAAACCGACATGATTTAAAGAGAGGTAGCTAGATAATAATATTCAAGAAGCAGATTACCATAACTTAACGGAGAGATTGGCTCGGCCTACCGTGGATCATTATTTAAATAACTGGCTGCATGCAAATTACTCAGATATCGGATAAACATGAATTGAAAATTAAACAGCGGTAGGTATTCAATCGCATTCCGGTAATCCGTGAAACAATAAAGGAATATTTTCGTTCGGATCGCTTATATTTGGAATAAGTAACGAATGTTTGCAGAGGGATAACTGATAAACGGTATTCACGACTCGGCTCTCAATGAAATAATTAACAATTTAATCCTTGACTTACTTAAAGGCTACTTTACTCTGATACAGAGCTTTTTTATTTATTTCAACCGTTAAGGTTGTAGCGGTTACGTGGATAACTCGGATCGCCTTTTGACCCCTCGGGTCTTTTGTGCTTCCCTCTCACCTTCCATTCCATTTGAGGCAGCCACACACCCTTGTTTGAGGTCAATAAAGACTTTTGTGGAACCTTTCGATTACAGCTCAACCTGCTCACATTTAACTCTTTTACTTTGTAACCACAAATTAACTCCGAATAAATTAACAAACAATGTCAATTGACTTCATGAAATTCGTTAAAGTTATAAATAAGAAATAGATCTGTATGTAAACATACAAAAGGCATTTCGTTCTACTTGCCTACAAAGAAAATAATCCTGAAAACGTTCAAGATGAAGTTTTAAAGATTTCAATCAAGTCGCGTCCCGTTTTACTTTAAAAGACTTTCTGCAGTCTTGTTATAAAGTATAAATAGAGCTCAGTCGTATTCATAGTAGGAAAATCCCGGCAAGCCCCTTACAGACGAGACACTCCCACGGAAAATGAATGTCGCCTACGTCTCACCTTGGAGATATTACATTTTTTAAAGAAACCCACCCTTTTATGATCGATATTACCTAGTGAATTCTTAGCTCACTTTTCTGCAATCGAGGAGAAGGCATTAATCATAATGTCACTATATCTCACTAGCTATGTAATTCGGGCTGAATTACATTGATTTATCGCGGCTCTCATCGTGGAAACTGGTGTAAATAACCGAGTACCTCATCAATTTTAAACTGTTACCAAAGGTGCGTGTAAACCAACATGTAGTAATAAACTATCCGGCCGATAGAGCGGCAATCAATCACTTAGTTACAGAGTAACGTGTTGCGGTGCACAAGTTTGTAACGGAGCCTGTTCATTCGACGTCTTCTCCGAACAAGTCGACCGCGCCAACTGAATCCCCAGAGGGACGGGATTTATAGAGAACAGCTGAGAACCATATTGTACGAAACGATATTAAACGCCACCATCTCTCAATATTATTAGATCGAATTAGGTCAAATATTTAATTATATCATTCGACATTTAATAAGAAGCTTTCTAACAACACGCCTTAAAACTAAAATAACAAACATACGTTCAATAAATTTAACAGTGTAGACACAATTAATACAGGCACCGAGCCAAATAAATTCATCGAACCGCTTAAATAATGTTGGTATTGAAAGAACGAACATCCTAAACATCTTTATTTACCTACATAATCAAACCGAATGAGAAAAATAAAAGTATTTTCGACTCATTCCGAAATGAACATTTTTCACATTGCAAGTATTTCGGTCGCACTGGGTCAATGTCACTTCGACTTTTCGATGATCTGAATCGAAATATTTGTTTTATTCATCACTAGATTCTTTTTACAAGCCGATGGACTATGAATAACGAAAGATTTCAGGCTTGGTTCAGGTGAGAGGATGGGCTTCTCGCCAACTGAAATTAAATTATTAGCTGGAGAAGCGTTGAGATCTTGCACTGATATTGCAGTGGTGATCATTTAGCCATTTAACAACCGCAGCGATATCGCTGATTGCATTTAAGAAATAAAAGATGAAAAGCTTCTGCTTCATTCCGTATGTGAATCAGATGGCTGGAAAAATTGCAAAAAATCCTAAAAATTCGTGTCAGCGATAACTGTTAACTATTTGGTTCGCTGAAAAACTGACCTGAATTTTCCTGGTCCGTTTGTTAGTTTATTAAAACATTCTCTTGAAAAACGATGGTTATTGGCTTTCGTACGGTTTTTGTTGTATTTAACGATAGGTTCGCGTTTGACCACTATTTCGTCTGATGGTAAGCGACGATCTGGTCGATGGTGAAGCATGCTGGCTTATAAGTAACCTATTCACTCTTAACTTGAAGACCACGAGGTTATAGCTGTCGGGAAATACAGAAGCCAGCAGGGAATTCCACTCCTTATCTGCGTACAATAAAAGTATTTTTCACACCACCTGCTCGAAAATGTCTAATTATATGTCAAGCAACCTTAACCTAAAGTGAGTCATTAGTGGCCGAGGGCACAGCCGGTCAATAATGTTGTACTGGATTTCATTATTACCCGCTGGTCAATAATGTGATTTGAATTTGGAATATGTTTATAAACAACAAACACCCTTTGGTGCCAGAAAGATTTTTTTTTTTAATTTTCTTTTCCCTTTTGGGAAGACAAAGGGATCTATCTAGCCCATGCAGCCTAGATTTTTTTTTTTGGTTCTTTTCGTCCCTCTTTGGGGCAGGCAAAGGGAGCTGAGCCCATACAGCCAAGTCTGATTTAGTGTGCCAGAAAGAGGAAAGCTATTCTCGAAACCCTTACTACGCGTGGATGATATTCTCGATTTCCTAAAAAATCATAACGATTGCTTCTTCATATCGTTGCCATGTTTTCGAAGACATAATATTGTAAGAATAATTAGATAACTACCTACGAACCATTTTTTAAAAGGAATGAAATAACATTAAAACTGGCATTAATAATAACAAATACCGTACCGCGCCGTAATACCGTAGGTAATAGTAATTGGCTGTAACATTAGTTAATTTATTTTAAATAAACTGCACTAAGATTGCTGTGGATTTTGTAAATAAATAAATAAATAATAAAACCTATCTATAATATAGTCGATTTATCACATTTTATCAAAAATACTCTATTTTCACGAGTGTCTCCAATGACGTTCTAAATTCAAAATGCATACAGCCAATCATCCAAAACCATTCTACCAGCCCTGTATAAAACTTAGTTTACACAAACGCCACATCCATGAGAGTGATAGAGGAAAGTCAGCATATTTGGAATACTGCAGGTAATTTGGAATACCACGATATCTCAATTAGTGTAAACACCATCTGCGTTTTTTTGTTATGAACATAATGTCACATGACATAGGATGTGAGTGAGTACTTAAAACAGAGCGCTACACTAACATTTCTGCTGACAGCCCCACGAGAATGAAACGTCTCATTTGAAAACTTTTTTGGTACGAATTCAATCCTTAATTATTATTTACTATGATATGCAAGATCGTTAAAGAAATTATTAAACTGTCAAGTGACCTTATTAATTTGTGAATTTGTTTTCATTTTATAATTATTTCTAAAACTAAATAAGAGAAATAGAGTTATAGTTTAGGGTGTCATGTCGTTAACTTGGAATACTAATGCTAATGGGATCACAATGCTTGTGGTGCTTATGAACCTTCTAGATATCAGTAAAGGACGTTCTGTCATTACTGTAAGGATAATTGTAAGTCCAAACTAAGCACGGATCTATCATATTGTGGTTGATTACAAAGTAATTATTTTTGTGGGCGATTTCGTTACAGAAATATTAAATTTACAGATTACAGACATATTGATTACTTACAAAAAGACTAAAATACTGTAAAATTACCTACAAAATCTAAATTAATTAAGAAAACAGTAAGCATTTGATTAAGAAAAAAGGTGTATATAATTTGAATACTATATTCCAAATTATCTGCACCCTAAGTCAAATCACGATTTCGGAGTTTTTTAGGTTAATTGAAATTTTGAGAAGGTTCCTCATTTTTGTTTGGTTTGACAGCTTGTATTATTAAAGCTGAATATTTTTCAAATAATTTAAAGTACCGTGGAATGGGGTTAGTTTGATTCACGGGGTAACATTGATAAAAACTTTATATTTTTTTAAAACAGGAATTGTTTAATTTCTGAACGCAACCGAAAAATTTCGTCTTTTGCATTGGCAGCACTGTGTGTCACTCTTTGACATTGCCCAAGCGCTGCACGTACAAACAGATCACTACCGGAGATTTTCATAAAAAACTGTGAGTATTGTGTTTAACGTATTTTAGGGGTTAAAATAACTTCCAGGGTACCAGATTGGATATGCAAGTTGCTAGAAAAAATTATAGTTTATGTTGTTATGTGTTTAATTAGCTTGAGAAAGAAGTTGTTTTTGTACTTTAACCTCCAAAATTTCATTCAGTGGTGGTTTATTTTCTATACGGGGTGTCATTGATCACAGGCATGGGGTTACTTTGGTCATTGATCAATCTCACCCCATGACATTTTTAACATATATTATCAATATATTTGCAATGATGGCTGCTTTATATGATTTTTTTTTACTTTCAGCGCTATGCCAAGAACTTATATGAAGCGTTTAGGCGCTCGCGCCTATCGGAATTCTAATGAAGACGTGTTAGAACGAGCAGTAGCTAGTAGTGATTTTTTTCTATTTTTACTTAACATTTAAGATTTTGACTGATTAATGTTCCTAATTATGTTTTTACAATTAATATATCTCAATGAAACGTTAAAATAAAGGTGATTTTTCAAAAAGTTTTTTTTGCCTTTATCAATGTCACCCCAAAACGTTAAAAAAATTAATATCTTTTTTTGCACTTAGCCGATTTTTTTTGTTCTTTCGAAATAATAACGTTTAAAGGGGTTACTATCATTTGCCGTGAAAATATTAGGGGGTATCAAAGTAACCCCACTTACGGTTTAACATTGACCACTCACATTTATATTTTTCATCGACATATTATTTATTTAAAATAGAATCTAATTCATTGTATCGATTGTATAGTAAAAACCGATATTCCAATTTTTTTTTCGTCTTCGGTACGTTTGTATTTTAGAAAATACAGCCCTTTGAATTTTTAAATTGATCAATGACACCCCATTCCACGGTATATTTTATTACCGTAACCCATTTATTTTTCAACTTATTCTCAAAAAACAAACTGGTATTCCAAATACGCTGCACTTCCTCATTAGGACAAACACGACAAAAACATAGAAGATACTTTTTTTTTCGAAAATCGTATTGATCGTGTCTTGGCTACTTATTGGTAGACGCAATAAAGGCGCGAATTTTTGGCATTTAAATTTTAAATTTATCAACAAAGTATTATAAAATGTCGAGTGATGAAAGTGATTGTACTCCTGAATTCATTACAACCGAAGCTAATAATATTTCCAATGATTTACTGCCGGAAAAGTCAAAGGAAACTTATATAAAAGCCTATGACAATTTCCAAAAATGGAAAAGTACGAAAGGCGTCAAGTCCATTTCGGAACCAGTTCTATTAGTGTATTTTCAGCATTTATCTTGTACTCAGAAGTCAAGTAGCCTATGGTGTACTTATTCAATGCTTAGGTCAACAATAAGCATGAAACACAATATAAATATCAAGACATACGCTAAGCTATTAGCATTTCTAAAGAGGAAATCGGAAGGTCACCAATCAAAGAAATCGAAAGTTTTCACACCTATGAATATTGAAACTTTTTTAAATGAAGCTCCTGATCATAGCCTATCTTGCCGTAAAAGTAAGTACATCATTTTATTTATAACTAAATAAAATACCACATGGTAGCAAATAGCAACAAGAACACTTATGTATACTTACTGAATTTACGTATGTTGTTAGTAAAATTTATTTTTATTTTTGTTACAGGTGGCTTTAATTATTGGAGTGAATGGGGCTTGTCGTTGTCAAGAAATGGTAAACATGAAGGTCCAAGATATAGAAAAACACTCAGAAGAGTTGTTATTGATTAAGTTGCCAGACACTAAAACCAAAAAGGAAAGGTCATTTGTCATCCGCGGAGCATATGTAAAGGTTGTGGAAAAGTATCAAGCTCTGCGGCCTCCTAACATAAACACTAACCGATTTTTTGTAGCGTTCAGTAGTGGAAAATGCACCCGTCAAGTGATTGGGAAGAACAAAATGAGTGCCATGCCGAAGGAAATTGCCAAATACTTAGGATTACCAAATATCGAGCTCTATACGGGTCATTCTTTTCGTCGAACGTCAGCTACACTGTTGGCGGATGCGGGGGCAGATATAACCCAAATAAAACGACATGGTGGCTGGAAATCGGATACAGTATCAGAAGGATACATTGAAAATTCTGTACAAAACAAAAATAAAATAAGCTGTCAAATTGGTAACAGCATCACTTTAAAAACGTCATCTGATTCTTTTTCACCACAACCTTCAACATCACACCATCACATTCCATCTTTCCCTGAGCCTCATTCACCACCTTCACCAACTTTCACCACCCAAAATGCTTCTCTGCAAATACAAGATTCTGAAGCATTGACGAGCAATACTCAAATAAATTCCACATCAACATCTATACACCAGATTCCGCAGGCGCCGCACCCGACCTCCGGACGCGGCGGCTGTGGAGGCGGAGCTGTACGAGGGCTACAGGGCAGCGAAGACCGTCCTCCGCGACGAGATCTGGCGGGCCAAGGAACTGGCCCGCAAGGAGATGCTGGAGTCTCTGAACGGGGACCCATGGGGCCGCCCCTTCAAGTGGGTACGAGAAAAGCTCCGCCCCTGGGCTCCCCCGTTGACGCAGAGTCTCCAGCCTCAGTTCGTGGAGGACGTGGTGAGCGCCCTGTTCCCATCGCGAGGGGAGCATACTCCCCCGCCTATGGCTCCGTCTCCGACGGAATCTGACGGTGAAGCTGACGCAAACGCGGACCACAGCGACGACGACGTCTACGACGCTCCAGAGGTAACCGAGGTAGACCTGAGAGTGGCGGTACAGCGGCTCAAAGCCAAAAATACCGCCCCGGGACCCGACGGCCTGCCAGGGAAAGCCTGGGTCCTGGCCTTCGGGACTCTCGGGCCTCGACTGGGGGGGCTCTTTAGCGCATGCTTGGAGAGGGGCCGGTTCCCGCTTCGTTGGAAGACGGGGAAACTGGTCCTGATCCAGAAGCACGGGCGCCCTGCGGACTCTCCGTCCGCATTCCGGCCCATCGTGCTGCTCGACGAGGTGGGCAAGCTCTTGGAAAGAGTCATTGCAGACCGCCTCGTCGGGCACCTGAATCGGGTGGGCCCGAACCTGTCGCCGCCGGTGGACGCCATCATGCGCGTGAGGGCCCTCACGACGGGGGATGCAGTGGCCCGGGGCAGGGTCGTCTTGGCGGTGTCCTTGGACATCTCCAATGCCTTTAACACCCTGCCCTGGAGTTGCATCAGGGAGGCACTCCGGTATCACCGGGTGCCGACCTACCTCCGTCGTATAGTCGAGGATTACCTGACGGACAGAGCCGTCATCTACCCCGGTCACCGGGGAGAATGGAACCGGCGAGAGATGTCGTGCGGTGTTCCACAGGGATCGGTCTTGGGACCGCCCCTGTGGAACATCGGATACGACTGGGTGCTGCGCAGTGACCTCCCTGATGGCGTCAGCGTAATATGTTACGCTGACGACACGCTCGTCCTGGCACAGGGAGAGTCGCACCAGGCGGCGGCCGACGTGGCGACGGAAGCGGTTGCGACAGTCGTTGATAGGATCCGGCAGTTTGGACTCGAAGTGGCGCTGCACAAGTCAGAGGCCATGTGTTTTCATGGCCGTCTGAATGCGCCGCGGTCAGAGTCCCACATAACGGTGGGAGGGGTTCGCATCGGCGTCGGGAGGACGATGAAGTACCTGGGACTCGTCCTCGACAGCCGATGGAACTTCAGGGAGCATTTCCTGAGTTTGGCCCCAAGGCTGAACCGGGCAGCAGGCGCCCTCAGGCGACTCCTGCCCAATATCGGCGGGCCAAACACCTCCTGCCGGAGGTTGTACGCCGGTATCGTGCGGTCCATGGCCCTCTACGGGGCCCCCGTGTGGGCCCTGAGCATCCGGACGCGACCACAGAAGCTGGTCGCATGCCAGAGGGTCATGGCTATCCGGATGATCCGGGGATACCGCACGATCGCGAATCGAATCGGCCAACCTCCTTGCCGGATTGCTGCCCTGGGATCTGGAGGCGACTGCCCTCCAGCGCGTCTATGAGTGGCGCGTGGAGGCGCAGCGTCGGGGAGAATTCCCGCTGCCCCGACAAGTCGAGGCGCGGCGGGAAGAGGTCCGGCGCGATCTCAGGGCAGTATGGAGACAACGACTGTCGCAACCGAGGTTCGGGCACGCCGCAATCGCGGCGGTAAGACCCCTCTTTGAGGAGTGGCTGGAGAGACGTCACGGCGTCCTGACCTATCGGATGACGCAGGTCCTCACCGGACACGGAAGTTTCGGGGGGTTCCTGTGTCTGATAGGGAAGGAGGAAACGCCCGGGTGCCACCACTGCGAAGATCGCCCGGAGGACACAGTAGAGCATACGGTGCAAGACTGCCCCGCTTGGGCAGAGCACCGACGTGTCCTCACGGCGGCGATAGGCGGAGACCTCTCGCGCCCGGCATTGGTTGCGGCCATGCTGCGGGGCGAGACGGAGTGGGAAGCGGTCGCCTCCTTCTGCGAAGCAGTAATGCTCGTGAAGGAGGAGGCGGGTCGCGAGAGAGAGAGGACAGCGTCCTCCCTCCGCCCCAACCGCAGTGGTAGGCGCCCGCGGCGTCGGACGTCAGCAGACGATCTCCGGCCACCGTAGGCGCGGGCATGCGGGCAGCGAGTAAAGGGCAACTCGCTGCCCGACCATGGACCATGCCCGGGTCGACGGCGCGTTGTGTCCCACGCGCGCCTCAAAGAGCGTCAGCATAATGACGGGGCCCCCCTCTCAGAGGGCCAAAACCTGCCGGGGTCGCGGGATTATTTCCTTACCGTGACCCCGGAACATAACAGGCTACTGAAGGACACCGTGGATTTTAGTCAGTAGAAGTCTGACAGTCCCTCCTGCCCTGCCCGGGGTAGGAGGACTCATTTGATGATTTTACCACGCTAAAAAAAAAAAAAAAAACATCAACATCTATAAACGTACCAAATAAAAACATAACTATATCTTTGCACAACTGGACTAATGTCTCAAATGTTACAATTAACTTGAATTAATATATAAGTGTACCTATATAACTAGTTCTAAATGTTATTCTTACTGTTTTTTTATTTAATAAATACTTTGTTTTTCGTACTATGGCTATTATTTTCTCACAGTAGGTGTAAAAAGTAGAGTATCCTCCTCTGGGCTAAAGGTGTCTTTGCCTTGGGCTAGCTTGAATCCCTCGCTGCATTCAGGATTCTTGAGAAACTCTTAACTCCCTCGCTACGCTCGGGAGTTAAATCCCGAATCCTTCATTGCGCTCGAGATTCAATATGACGCCCGTGACATAAGACACAACTTTAGCCCCTCGGTGCATAATCTACTATTAAAAATGTTTTGTAAGTACCGGAGGGATGTTCACATAAAACAATAAGTTTTGCATTTTTTTTTCCTTTGTCACGCCTTCGACAAAAACTTACTTTTGTTGTTTTCATATAACTTTAATGCCTTATCTGTAATGGTGCTGAGCTTCATTGACGCTCTAATTGGTCGACATAAATTGCCAAGAGTTGGTTAAATAAAAAGTTTGGCTGCACTCTTGCAGGCCGTAATCGCTTCAAATTGCGGCCATAAACATCCTACTGATGATTTCGGTAATTTACATTAATAGCTGCCATTTTGAAAGTTTTCGCGATTTCGGAAAAGCTTGTAATTTAAGCACACTGCTGTGGTTATCGTGGAAGTTTATTTTATTGATGTTTATAGCTTCGACTAGTCTCTGGTTTCTACACACATTGTCTTACATAGGATGTGCAGGTAAATACTCAGAATATGTACCTACCTAAGGAAAATGTAAAAAAAATCTTTAAAAAAAAGAACTATGAAGGAAGGCCTTTTTTTGAGATGGTCTTTCATCAAATGAGTCCTCCTGCTTTGGTAGAACGAAAGGGACAGAATCTTACTGACTAAAACTCCACTCTGTTCCTTCAATTGTCCTTTACGTTCCAGGGTCACAGTATACAGGGATACTGCTTAAAAAGTCTTGCAAAAAGAAGCCCTTTAAATTGTCTCAGAGTCATTTAATTAGAAAAACTGGGAAAAAAGAATCCTCATGTTCTTAGAGGAAAATTTTCTCTCCATGATAAATAATAAGTCGCCCCACGACTTAACTGGTAACTACTGACTTGAACCTCGCAGTGTAAATAAGATCAGCTTGCTATTTATTTAATACGTTGAGTACAGTGAAAAACGCTATTAACACTAAATAAAGTTAATCCTTTCATTCTGTCTCCTCACAGAACCGCAAGCATTCTAACATTATCGTTTCCCATTCATTAATCAGCAAACAATTCACAACAATTGAGGCTTGGTCTCCACGAAAACGTTGAGCTTTATTCTGAAACTAAAAATTATGAGATGGATGGAAGTGTGCTGCTCTTTCACTCAAGAATAGCTTTTATTACCCGACTACGGCAAAGCCAAAAGGAGGGTTATGATTTTGACCGGTATGTGTGTGTGTATGTACATAAATGTATGTATGTGCTAGCCGTGGTCGTGTGCCACCTGCGGTTGTTTCACATGCACAATCTTCATTAGGTAGGTGGCACACGACCACGGCTGGCACAATATCGGTCAAATGAATATTGTTCTTGTTTTATACTTTTCAGTGCGCGTTTTTTTCGTAGTCGGGTTTTTTTATTCTATTTAATGTGACACAGATATTGTTAGCAACTAAGATACACATAGATGATAACCTTTATCTCAGAATTGCGTTGCCATGGAATAGAAATTGCCTTACAGGCGAGCAACGCTGCATGCAAAAGGTAGTACTGTAATTAATAGAAACACAAGCTTATCTTCGTATCAATTAGCTCGCAAATTAATTGATGCACGAGAGCTATTTAAGCTGAAAGCTAGAATGCAGCTTTTGCGTTCTTGAAGCGTGTTGGTATAGTAAGTATTCGTGGTGGCAGTATTAAAACAGTTATTTTATAGTAATAGCAATTTACTATACCGTCTTCTCTAGAGAGAAGCTGCATTTTAATGGATTTAATAAATAGTCTAACTACTGATCAAACAACTCGCTATAAGGCTGATAACGTTACATAACTATTGTCAATTTTGTGATGACTAAATATAATTATGTAAACGCACCTAGAATTCAAGAGACATAAATATTATTTCCTAGTATGGGGAAACAACGTCAGTCGTATTTAAAAAAAAACGGCCAAGTACGTGTCGGGCCACGCACAGTGTAGGGTTCCGTAGTTGCCCATCAAAATACTTATGCGAACTAACTAAACTGATTCGCTGAATTTAATTTTAAATAGAAGAATTTTCAAAATCGGTCCAGGAGTCTTTGAGAAATCGGGGAAAATACATAAAAAAAAAGATTGCGACGAATTTAGAACCTCCTCCTTTTTTTGAAGTTAGTTAAAATAGTTGACAATAACCTACCTATCCCCAAAAAACATACCGTAAAAACATACCTATTAAAGCTGTAAAAATAAAGTTGACAAACTTACATTTGCAGTTGAAGAACATGTTCTCCGATACATTTTGTTTAAGAAAATATATTATCCAAGTACATTTTATAAGTTGGTCGACTATTACTCGTAAAGTTGTAAAGCCTACATATTAGTGATAATTTTCTTTTAAACTTCGTTATATATACTACTATTGTGAATTTTTTCACACCCCCAAACATAACCGTTTAGCTGGTAGAGGGGGGGACACTCGAGTCGAGCAAAATTTAGCACTTTAAAGCTTAATATTTCACAAACGAATCTTTTTATCAAAAAATTGTTAATGGAAACTATCAATATTTTTTAAAGACCTATTTAATGATACCCCACACTAAGGGGTACGCGAGAAAAAAATAAAACATCCCCACTTTACGTGTACAGGAGGTACCCTAAAAAAAATATTTTACGAGATTTTATTTTACCACTTTTTCGGCACAACAAATTCGTATATTTACACCAAATTACAGCTTTCTAGTACTGTGCGTCTCTGAGCTAAACTGCGGACAGACGGACGGACGGACATGGCGAAACTATAAGGGTTCCTTGTTGACTACGGAACCCTAAAAAACGACCAAGTGCAACGTGGACTCGATAGAGTTCCGCGTACTATTATATGGGGTGACTGATAATTAGTGTACTATACTTAAACACGTGATTGTGCTCATGATAACAAACAATTTTTATTATGGGAGCAAAGCTGAAATCGTGAAAAAAATATCAGCTGTTCAGTAGCAGTACATTAGGCAAACATAAATGTACTGAGCAGCTGATTTTTTTTTCCCGATTTCGGCTTTCTCCCGTAATAAAAATTGTTTGTTATCATGAGCTGTCCATCTTGACATCATGAGTTTTCCATCTTGACCACCCTTTGACCATGATATTTTCAGATCATGGACTTCTCTATAATTTTAAAGTTATCTTTATGTAAAGAACTACAAAAAATACACTAATTCGTTTGGGACACACGAGTGTTATTAGGGTCCCTTTTGTTCATTTGAACGTACGGAATAACCCTGAAAATAGTGTCAGCGTAGAATTTCCTCTTCATCCATACTTTTCTATCGACATCTCATAAATCACTATGTTTCTGATCAAAATGTCTCTATTTTCTTCTTATCATCGTTTAAACTCAAACCGTGTGCTGATTTCACACCGTGTTGCTCTGTTCTCTATTTTCAACGGGTTTTTTGGTAAAGAGATGTCATTGTTTTCACTCACGGGAAAACACGCAAGTTATTGGACTTAGGGGAGAAATGTTTTGCTCGCTGTATTTTTTTTTCAGCGGGTTTCCTCGTAGTTTAGTTGATATTTTCCTTCTAAACGGTTCGGTTAGCTTTTATCTTTGGTAGTTTAAGATACGTCGACATGATTATAACTAGTATATTTTACGTACTCATGGAATTATGTAATAATAACTGTTGCCAGCGGCTCCGCCCGCTACAACTCGAAAATTATCCCACAGGAACCGGGATAAAAAATCCTATGTGTTAATCCAAGTTATAAACTATCTGTGAACCGAATTTTTTAGGTGGTTTTTGCGTGAAAGACGAACAGACATCCATCCATCCGAACTTTCACGTTTATAATATTACTAGCTGTTGCCAGCAGCTTCACCCGCTACAACTCGAAAATTATCCCACGGAAACATAAAATCGGGATGAAAACTATCCTATGTGTTAATCCAGGTTATAAACTATCTGTATACCAAATTTTAGCCAAATCCGTTCTGTGGTTTTTGCGTGAAAGAGTAACAAACATATCTACATACACATACATACATCCTCACAAACTTTCGCATTTATAATATTAGTAGGATTTTAGTAAGATATTAAGAGTTAGCTTTGATAAGATAATAAGATTAAACACTGAAAAGTCAATTTTGATGTCTTATAGACCCATATTATATATATTGTCTAACCAAATAATTCCATATCTCTTTGATGTTTTCCAGCCGGCAAAAGCCATCAGTCGGTTACAGTTGGATGAACTACACCACAAAATGACTGCAAGGAACATTGAATTTGGGACTCGAAACGTATCTAGTAGGGGAATGGAAATGTTAACGACACAAACATAACGTTTTACGAATCTAAATAAACCTTCTCAAATAAACTCATGAGTATTCATAAAAATTAATCAAACGCAATAAGTATTATAGCTTCAATAAGTACTGTAAATAATGTCAAATCTGGTAAATTAAGCTGAAACAAAAGGCATTAAAAGCTCGTATATGTGCTAGTTAGTCCATTTTTTCACAATAAAATCATGGCGTTAAAACGAAACACATTAGCGGAACAAGGTTTAATAGCTTTAATGGCATCATAAAAAATATGAAGCGAAGTAACTTCGGCCCTAGGGTGTTCAAATTGAATTAGATCCTGGCGAGCGGCCAGGAAGCGACCGTCCTTGACATACTATTACTAATCTAGATTTAAAAGGACAATAACACAATTAGAGAGGCAGCAGCAAGTTGCAGTAGTCCGTAAAGTCGGGATTATCTCGCCCGGCCCGAAGTGACTGCAGCGGTTTGCAGCTGTTTACACACGTTTTGCGGCTGACGGTAACGGAAAGGCGAAGCGTTTGCCCATTCACTGCATTGATATTCCACGAATAAAAATACTATTTGGAGAAAGACAAGGTAGATTATTTCCTACTCAGCACCCGTGCTAGCAACAAATCCATCAAGTGGAACAAACTTGCAGCAGTATCTACTATCTAACATCTGTACAAACACCCTCAAAATTTATGTCCGTACAAAACAGCAAAGTTTAACAATAAAGGCACATAAAAGTGTAACCGTGAGGTCTTAAACGGAATCGTTTCGGACGAGAGGTCGCTCGAAACTGCTCACGTTACAACAAAGTTGTCGAACGGCTCGGAAGTGCTCCGGAGAAGAGGAGTCGCAATAAATCCTCACTTACTTAATTAATGCTATAAATCCGAGCCAGCATTCCAGGTGGAGGTTGTCGCAATCCCACTGCAGACCGCTGCACTATACCAAATGCTATCTATACATATTTTATTTCCTTTGCGGCAAAGCTTTGAATTTTATCTAGGTCCTGATGTTGAGCGTGTCTATTGCAATCTTAATTGGGTCGTTCCAAAATCTGGCTCCTTCAGTAGCGTCTAATACCGGTTCCTGTTACAAGCACATAACATGACATGCACACTTAGGATTCAGATCATTGTATCTGGTGTGATTCTAGATGCAAAAGTGCCATAATTTAACTAAAACCTTTTCGTAAAGAGAGCTCACGAGCATAAAGCTATTAAAGTCAATTACTTCAGCAGGTTGTTATAATCTCACAAGCTGCTGTGACACCATTTTGTCCTCACCACTCTGTATTTTGTCCGGAAATTGTAAACAACTATTATTTTACTTCCAATTCTGACCATCCGCAATGCAGCCGAGTCCATTTGTGAATCTTTTAAGACCATAAAGGATCAAGTTAAACGTCTACTATGCTAATTACAAGAAACATGTTTAATCTTCAGAATTAGGGTTCCCTGGGCGCACTTCAAAGCTTTAGTGTATTGCACATCATTAATCTGCTGCCTGCTGCAACAACTTTTCGCTTGGAAAGTTTGCTTTCTCGTCTTGCCGGAAGACACTTGACTTAAGTAGTTTGACTACAGTTTAAAGTTTTGTTGGGTACGAAAAAGTTATTGCTTCGATAACTTGGAATTGATGGTATAGACCGCTTGTCAGAGCAAAATCAGTATACAGTGGACTTATATTCTTGTGAACCTCCTACGTGCATACGGTTGGCCATACCCTACCTATTTGGAATATATTTTCGGTACCTGGCCCTAGCCTGTGATTAGCGTTCTATACTCCAGTTCATGTAAAACAAGAAGAATATCAGCAGTACAACGCCGGGCGCCTACGGGTATGCTGCCGAAGCCTAATTATTCTAACACACAATTATTTCCAATTTGTTTACTATCTGGTAAGCGCATTTGCTTCGCCATAATGATCGACTGATCTGAATATTCGGGTAATAAAATCCGTATGTAAGTATCTAAAAATCGCACCGAGAGAGCAGTTGAAATAATAGTTAAACCAAGTCGTAAAGTTGGCGTGGAGCGAATGTATAAAGTAGTTCGGGTGTGCGCGAGAGTTGGCGGCAGGCCAACACCCCACACCAGTGTATTGACAGCTCACGTCAGCGAAAACAATTAACATATTATCTATTACCCGCCCCGCACTTGAGAGAAATCATTACTTTCAAACTAATGCCCTACTTTATGTTTAAATGTATCTACATTGCTTCCTTTCAGCACTTTATATCGTATTTCAACAGTTCACAAAAATCGTCCAAAATACAAAAGTTTGCTCAAACAATAGTTGGAAAAAACAGTAAAAAGAATCAAGAGGCGTATAGTGCTACAATGTGGGGGTTGGTCTCGTAGCAATTTTTCAAGCGGATGCACACCGAGTGCGGTCGGCTCGGCAGCTCGCCACTCTAGTGGTCCTATGAAGCGACCGGACTGCACGCATTGCGGTCCAGTTTCGTTCCTTTTCACCCCATAAAATTGAAAATTCAGCTTAAACAAGAGCAGTTACGCCAGCAAATGCCACTTTTATTTCGACTTGCCGAGCGAAACCCACAACATTCAGTTGGATTGTGCTCGAGTACAATCGTATTGAAGATAATACAAGAGCAATTTTAAGGTTCTGAATTGTACACTTTTGTTCTGAAATTAGGTTTACTTTACATTGTTTTGGCTACATTCATCTATGAGGTATTTTACTCTGGAAACAATAAATATCTGGCGGCATTACGTAATGCGTGACAGTATCACACCAAAGACCATTTTTGAATGACTAAATCACATTTATCAATTAAACTGTTTACACCTGCAAATATATTATGAGTCCACACCACCTAGAGCAAATGATGGTTTCCCACCCTCGAAAGAAATACTAAAAATTCAGTCGAACGAACTTGGACGGTCCAACATAAAAAAAATAATTCACATGTTACAGTAGTATTAATAGCATATTAGCATTACTCTTGACTAGTGAATAACCTAAAATTATTGTCCACAGTGATGGGGCGGATTCCGCGCACGCGGCTCAGCGGAGCGGCAGGCGGCGGCAGCTCGCCGGGCGCGGCTGCGTAGCGCGGCGCGGTGGCGGGTGCGCGCGCGTCGGCGCCGGCGCATGCACGCCACCGGCCACACGGACCGCTCGGGCGGCGGCGGCGGCGGCGGCTCCTGGCGCCTCCCGCCCGACGAGACCCTGCAAGTCGCCGACCCCAAGGCCGCCAAGGAAGAGGTAAGATGCATCATCATCTTTATGTCTTAATCCCAATCTATTACCTACAGGTAAGCGAGTCTTCTTCTCCCATACTTCTAAAAAAGTCGTCTAATATAGTTAGAAAAACTCCACAGAAATAAGGCATCTACTCAACTCAGCCTATCGCAGTCCACTGCTAGACAAAAGCATCTCCCATGCTGCGCCACATCAACCTGTCCGCTGCTTTCGGCTTCTTAAGGTCGCTGATCTAAATCCACGTAGCTGAACGTCTCACACTAAATTTGCCGATACCCAGTCTCCACTCCTGGACTCGTCTGCACTGCCGGCCATCGGTGCTTCGACAAACATGGCCTCACCACTTTCACTTCAGTTTGCTTAGCAAGCTATGCTATAAAAACTAAGACTAAACTAACTTTTAAGCGTTTATGACCACAAGTTACTATCTCATTTATTTTGACGCTGTTTTTGGGCATTCATTTTGTATGTACTGCATGGATTATAACTAGTGGTCTAGTAATTTTCCAAAACAGTAAATAGAGGAAAATACCAGAGCTTGATAATATACTTATTTGCAGCAGTTGTAGAGGATATTACTAACTAACTTTTTAGTAACCTAATAAACCTTCCCAGTGACGTAGATTTTCCAATTTTCCTATTGATGCAGTTCGATAAATTTTATTGTGCCTTTTCTTTTGAATCACAGCGTTCAGGGAAGTAAATCAAATGGCTTTAAAATTCAAAATTCATAAAAACGAAATTCAATGTTCCGAGCAATCCAAGTTATACAGCCTTCGTCGGCGGAATCGTCGTAATATCGCGTCATTGAACCCGACACCTTCTGGGGCCATAAATCAAATCCCGGCTTCTTCGTCTATTTTTAGCGACGCTCGAGATTGTTGATTCGCCGCAATTTTTGACGAATGTCATTTTGTTCGCCACGATTGTCGACGAATGTTATTTGACTTTGCCACACCCAGTTCTTTTTACTCGAACAAATATTTTTCCAGGACTTATACCAAGGAGATGGCCACAACTGGCGGAGCATCGTATTTTCATTGATGGTCATCAGTTTTGTCATAGCCGGTATTGTCACAGCTATTTATCTATTAGGGTGAGTGGCCATTATCTATTGTTCTTGCTCTAGTGCTCCACTTTATCTTGGATCTTGAAAAACACTTATTTAACTCTTTTATAAATGACTTAAGTATGCGAAAGTTGGCGAGGCAAACTTTGATAAGAGAAGTTTTGTTGAGAAGAAAGTTAATTCTGCCATTGTCATCGTTAAAGAACCAGCTTTTTTTGTAAAGTGGGTGTTTAATTGTGAATATTAAAGATTATATTTGGCAGGTATGTGGACGAGTTATTGTACTGGTCGGGTCGTCGCATGCGGCTGGACGAGTTTCTGCACGGGGACCTGACGGGCGAGCGGCTGCCGACCACGTGGGTGAGCTCCCACCAGCTCGTGTACCAAGCAGACGACGGCGGACTGCTGGCGCTCGACACCTTCAACAACACGCTATCTGTTCTCGTCACCAATCACACACTAGTGAGTAAAATCCTTTAACTGTTGGGTTAGTTACGTGCTCTACAAAATTCTCTAAATTTCTACCGAACGTAAGTTAAATAATTTGCCTAATAGAACACCTTTAATTAATTCTGTAACAAAATACTTGACAAAGTGTACAACCAAGAGACGCTCAATGGACTGCAGTAATATAAAATGAACTATATTGTGTTCAGTTTTACTTGTTATACTTAGTTTAGTTTTTAACATCATGCGCTGCTAGTAGCATGATTGTAAATCAAGAAAAACCAAACAAAAAGAAATGAAACTCTTTATCTTTTTCATACCTCTGCTCTCATGTTAGTGCCTTGTAAGTTCTGTAAGTACGGACGGTATTACTTCGATGCTCTTTACTGTAAAATTTATGGCGACATCCCCGATTCTCCATAATGGCGTTATTATGCTACGGGTAGCGGTGCTTCGGGGAATGAAAATTTAAGTATGCCGCCGACTTTAAAGAGGATATTTCGCATTATGAAGGAATGAAGACATTTACGAATATTAAACAGTAAAACCGGTTTATCAGTTCAGTTTTTCACTTGAGTGTGGCGACCTTTACCGTGTGGGGTAGTTATAGAGTCAGTGCGCGTCCCGCACGCTCTATTATTACATCAACACTCGCTCCTGAAAGCTTCAGTCGGACCGCACTACGGCCGCGTGACCGCTCACCCCTCGTCCGCAAAGTATATTTTACGCTAACCCTAAGAGGTTTTTCACAGAGTTGACTCGGACTTTTGACTTTTGTGTTACTTAAAACAGTACATTACTTTACTTTTCTTGTTTTAAAGTTAATTAGTTACAAAAGAACTTTGCAATTTGATCACAGAGGCAGCTAAATGTACGCGGCTACCAATGCTCCCCAAACCTGCGCTTCGTGCTCTTTCAACACAATATCAAGGAGGTATGTAGCACTGCACTGTATAATTGCTTTTTCTTCCTCTAAATAGACAAGACAGCCATTACCAAGTCGTCACCTCGCTACGACATTTACTTATTCAACTTTTATTATTTCTCAGGTTTACCGACGGACATTTACTGCGCACTACACCGTTTATGACGTCACAAATGAGTGAGTAGCTCTTGATATTTGATGCTTCAACGTCGTAAAGGTCTCAGTTAAAGGCACCCCGAAGTTTCCATAATTTAACCCTGCAGTGGTCGCGTCCCTAAAAGTTACATGAGTGGTCGCGTGGACTACATACGTAATCCATAATACAAATTGAAAAAACAAAAGATTTATTCATAAACTCTTTATTTCTTAAATGAAAATATAATCAGTATAGTTTTCTTAATAAAATATAAATATCACAATTTCATCACAACCCCTGTGTTACAAATAATCAAAAAAAAATTGAAATCTCTCTAACATGGCATGAAAATCACTTGGACTGTTCTTATTGAGATCACAATATATAAATAATAGTAAAAACTTATATCTAAATGTTATTTTTAGCACAGGATAGGCACATAATCTTGAAATGATCTCTACATACAAACTTACTACACTTGGTGCACATCTTCCTATTGCTTATAGTGCACGCTCATCCACACTCACGGCAACGGCGCACAACATTGCTCGATGCTCCTTCCGAGGTAGTGGGTTGAGTTTCTGCATATATAATACAAAGTACCAGCACTTTTCTTTTTCCAACTACTTCACCCATTAGTAATATTCCTGTAAAGCCTCACATTTCAGTTTTTTTGGTCTGTGTAGCATCTCGTTCTCTTCTGTTTCTGTTTTTTAGTATAATTTTAGATAAACCAGTCTTCTAGGGTTGTTTTTTGACGAGCTGTTCGTGTTCGGGTATAAATACTATGTAATGGCTTTGTATTATCCCTCTGTTTACGAGAATTATTTTCGACCATAATGTGTCATTCACTTCTTTGTAAAAGTCAGTGCGTTGGCGACGTTGCTGAGATGGATATCTTCTTCAGAACTTTTGTCAGATCATCACCTGGTATCTCTTGCTCTTGCTGGGATTCTGATTGATGGTCTTCCTCTTGTAAATTATCAATTTCTTCGTCGGAGCTTGATTCAGCTTCATAAACATCATTTCCCACATCAACTTCAGCTAGCCACGACTAAATTAGTGCATCACGTGCATTGTCCATTTTTTTTCTAAAATCAAACATCATAAATAACAATAATGTGACAAAACAAAACAAAATAAGGTATTATTTGTCTACAATAAACGAAAACATGACAATTCAATGTAAAAAAAATACTTACGTAATTGGTCGCGCGGATTACAATTGTAGTCCACGCACTTTACGGAGCTCCTGTGACACAACCGAGTGAGTCCTACGTTTATGCTGCACAGAGTGTGTCGCTCAATCATTAATTTGAAAGTACCTGGAGGCTCAACAAATTAAAGCAAATCGATTCTTGGAAATTATCGATTTTGTATAGGTGGATTACATATGTAGTCCACGCGACCACTCCAGGGTTAATTTCCGACTGAAAATTAAATTCGCGTCCCAAATTGGTTTTCAGTCACCTCACCTTCCCCAAGAGTGGCGTTTGTTTGGCATATCAGAGGTTCCAGTCCTACATTCTAACATAAACATTGAATTGTTGGTTGAAAATTGTTCGTAGAGCTGGTTATTGCATAAATAGCGTCGGTGCTGTGTAAAGTATAACAAATGTGTGGGACGCGCGCACGGCATGCCTCGTCTCCCCTTCAAGAATATAAAATATCTGCACGATCTCAATTTGTTTCCTTTACACATTCATCTGTTTCCACTAGAATTTCAATGGTATCCGCAGTGTTTCTTGCATTTGCGGTTATTGAATATGGATGAATTTATTTGTAAACGATGAGAAAGCAAATTACTATATACGGTATAAGAAATAAGCTCAAAACATATTGAACAGGGCTATAAGCTGCATTCGCTACGATAAATCATCTTCTGAATCCCGCGGGCAGTTAAACATTATGCTTTATTTTGCTTGCCGTTGTGGAGCTGAACAAATTGATGATAAAAGTTAATTGGTATAGACGAAAATACAGTCTCTACACTTCTTTAAAATTCGCATCTCTTTTTATTTCAAAGTGTAGTGAGTACATTCTGAAATACTCGAGTTGGTTCAACGAAAGTGACTGTCGAAAACAATTTAAAACTCATATTTCATGGGACATTACCTCAAAAAAGTTTTAAAAGCGTATCCGCAGGCGACTAGCTTTAAAAAGCCGATATTAAAAGAGAGTCGTTTCTCCTCAGTTTGTTTTTTTTTTCCTTTAAATCATATCTCTTTGTGAATTTTCTTTCTCCGGTCGTCTCGCGGGTGAAGAAATCGATTTGACGATAGCTACGTGAATCCAATTTCCAATTTATTTCAAAATTTGCGAGAAGAATTTTAATGTGGTAGAGGAAGGCAGCATTTGGGTTGAGAGGGGAGGTAATACTTCGGAAACTTACTGCACCGTCGAGAATTTCAGATACACTTAAAGTTAAAACTTGTTACCCCAAGTAACACAGTCTGGATGTTTTAAAACCAATCTGTCTATAGACTGTCTATTCAGGGTTAATCTTTAGATACGGGCTTTCTGAAGATGGGTTTGATAAAGAACATTTAATCTTATAGAGTTTTTTATCTAAAGCTTTATTATTTTAAGAGCATTTGTTCTATAGAACACTTATTTTAAGTACGTTTATAGTTATAACGAATGTTTCTAGATAAAATACTCTACAAATAGTTAAAAAAGCCTAAAGGTACCTATTTTGAAGTAGTTTTATAGATAAAACGATATATTTGAAGACAAAACTTTCTACAGATATTCCATTTTAGCTAATGGTACTCTTATCTTTTTTTTCTATAGATACTTCAGTCTAGATAAAATACTTTACTAGATATTTTTAAGTTTGTCTAGAAAACTGATAGAGAAGTCGTGTTTTTAGAGTTTTTATCCTTAAAAGTGACTTAGTTAAGTGCATTTGCACTAGAAATTTAAATTGGATGAGTTTATGCAATGGAGAAGATGAAACAAATTAAAAGATCTGGTGGTTTTCGTCGAAAAATCCGCAAGTATTTAAAAAGTAAGAAAAATGAAGAAGAGACGACCGAAAAAGAATCGAAACTTCCTAGTAACTTCCTCCAAAACGTAGAAAATTGTTGATGATATATGGGTATCAAAAATGAAAAGGTAAAGGTCAAGAGTACGAAAAAAAAATCACATGACTTAAATCCAATATGGCGGACAGGCTATTTAAAATACACCCCCATAATATGGGTATCAAATGAAAGGGTTTGCTGTCAGGAATACGAAAAAAATGGTGACGTGACTTAAATCCAAGATGGCGGACAGGCTGTTTGAAATTCACCCCTATGATATGGGTATGGGTATCAAATAAAAAGGTTTGCTGTCAGGAATACGAAAAAAATAGTCACGTGTCTTAAATCCAATATGGCGGACGTCCAAGATGGCGGACAGGCTATTTGGAATGCACCCCCATGATATGGGTATCAAATGAAAAGGTTTGCTGTCAGGAATACGAAAAAAATTGTCACGTGTCTTAAATCCAAGATGGCAGACGTCCAAGATGGCGGACAGGCTATTTGAAATGCACCCAAATGATATGGGTATCAAATGAAAGGATTTGCTGTCAGAAATAGAAAAAATAGTCACGTGACTTAAATTCAAGATGGCAGACTGGCTGTTTGAAATCCACCCCAATGTTGTGGGTATGAAATGAAAGGGTTTGCTGTCAAGAATACGAAAAAAATTGTCACGTGACTTAAATCCAATATGGCGCACAGGCTATTTAAAATCCACCCCCATGATATGCGTATCAAATGAAAAGGTTTGCTGTCAGGAATACGAAAAAAATAGTCAGGTGACTTAAATTCAAGATGGCGGACTGGCTGTTTGAAATCCACCCCAATGATGTGGGTATCAAATGAAAGGGTATTAATGTAATTACAATTATAATTATTATTTCTCACATTGTTTATACTTAAATAAATCAGAAATACTTTTTACTCGGGTACCCTCTTGTATTGATTAATTATATTGGTTTGTTACTGCATAAAATGGTCTTACGTTCACAACACATGAAATTACCTATTCACTGAAGAGCGTCTAGAAATACTGTGACAAGATAAAAAGGAATACAGAGTGACAGTTACTAGATAATTTTAAACCACTCTTAAATCTGTTTATTCTCTCACTAGATAGTTTAGTATGTAGTAAGTAAAATTATTCTAGAGCCATACTACAAAAAAAATCTCTAGACTGTTTGTTCTATAGAAATCGGTTTTCTAGTAAATTTTATCTGGACGCCATTTTTATTGCCTATTTTTTGCTTCAAATAATTTTTGTTACGTATTTTAATGTTTTTATCATTAAATTATGTCTAATTAGACATTTGATGTTTTAAATTACTATATTTTAAATAAAATGAGTATTTTAAGCATTAAACTGTAAATTCGAAAATTTGCTTATACCAAATAATATTCATATTTTGAAAAAATAATGTTAAATCTTACATTTACAGCGGGCGCTCTTATTTTACAAGAGTTTTACATAATATTCAACGATAGAATTTCAATCGCATATTGATTTGCTTATTTACCCATTATTAAAACACAAATTAATAAAAAGTAATAAATTTGTTACGCCATGATGCAAATATTATTAAGTAAAATAACTCTTGTAAGTTCCACGCCATTATGCGTCACTAGTAAAATGTTACTTAAAGTTGTTAGTCTTAAGATCATTTGGTTTTAAAACTTGACGAGCAATGATTCCTTTAAAGGTCTTAACTCTATCTATAAACTATCTACTAGTACGCTACTAGATAAACGTGCGGTCTATAAACGGTTTAGAGAGACACTAGAAACATCTCTTAAGTCAATTTGATCTGAACTCTATCTAGTCATGTTTTCTTAACTCATTCTTAAGAGAGGGTACAAGAATGTGCCCACTTTTACTTAACTCTGTCTATAAGCGTTCTAGAAGATTGCTTATAGATATTTTATTCTTATGGTAGACAATTCAATTTAATTCTATAAGCTATCTAGTAGTACGTTTCTAGACACGTTTGTGTTACTTGGGACGTATTATGTAGAACTACACGTTCGGATATTTTTTTGCCAAACAACGCACCTGTTGCGGCGGCTCCTCGTGTGGGTCTGAATTCATATCATATCTACCGACATTCGGCTCTGTTCTTAGCTCGTTTACTTTTGTATGCATTCGATTTTGTGGAGAACCTTTATTGTGAACGGTATTGCTGTTTGGAACTTGTATGATGTTGTAAACATTAATTTTAAATTGAAAGGGATTTTGTAATGTTGTAAGCAAATATTTGTACATCAGTCTTTACATTTTTATTTATCGATTTCGGTTCGCATTTGGCCTTTTTCTAGCCTTATATAGTAAGCAAAGATGTGGTCTAAAGCGAAACACGCTTGCCTTCAGTCTTTAATTAAATACCCCAAGGTTGTAGCCATCGAGAAATACAGACTCCGGCAAAGAATTCCACTCAGCTTTGCACACAAAAAAGTATTATCAAAACGCTTAATCATACATTAGGGTAGGTTGTCCACCATGTACCGATGGCGCATCACCTTCTTGTAGTTCGATGTTGGAAAAGGCACCTTCGCATAGTATCCGAAATCAAACCGATAAAAAAACTGACAGACTGGCCACTACGCGTTGATGTTCGGGGCTCTTATAGCCATCGATATTTGCTATTATTTTGCCCATGAACGGAATTTTCATCTTCAGGTATAAATGCCAGATAATTAATTAAAAAAATGTGCTAATAATTTCACTGGCTGCCGACAAATTAATCCTCGAATGCTCGAGAATTCCGACGTAAATCGTGAGTACCTATCGTAGGAAAGAGCCGGTATTCCGAACGGATTAATTAGTTTTGCAGAAAATGTGGTGGCAATCCGACTCCTCTTACTTTATTAGGTACCTCCCTATTAAATAAAGTGATAGAACTGTTAGCATTGAAAAACTTATTACTTTCAAACTTGTGGGAAACTAACTTATCTGGTAAAGTGTCAATTAAAAGCTGAGATTTTAATTTATTTAAGGGAAGATCCCTTAAATAAATTAAAATCTCAGCTTTATTTGCAAAACTTATGCCTGTAACAAACCAAATTGAAGTCACTTGAACAATGTTTACACTTAAGAGCGTATATTCCGAAAGCTGGCAACGTCGCAAATGGTTGTCAAATATTAACAAGTTTTAATTAATTTAGCATTGTTACTGTATGAAAATAAGAAATATGGCTCTGTAGTGCACTAAAAAATTGATAAGGGAATGCAATAATTAATATCGTAACACCGAATATATAGTTTTAGATGTAAAAAAAGCATTTGGAAGCTTTCCAAATGCTTTTTATACACCTGAAACGGTTACAACATCAAATTCAGTGTTTAAATTGCATTCCTATATCATTTTTTTAGTGCACTACAGAGCGATATTTCTTGTTTTCATACAGAAAATTTGCCAAATTAATTAAAACTTGTAAATATTTGACAGCTTTTTGCGACGTTGCCAACTTTCAGAATATGCAGCCTTAAAACTTGTAATATTGCTTTTAAGTTTTTGCATCCATCCTTGTTTTTATTGAAATAAATGTATACCTATTGATTTATAACTGAATTAGGTTCAGTCATTTACCTAGCTAACCTTTTCCCAATAAAAAAATCCAATTCAGTGTTGATAACAACTTTGTACACACATAAAAGTGCTCTAACACAGTATAACTTTAAACAAAAAAAAATGTAACCGCCTTCAAAAACAACCACAAAAAAGTGTAAAATAATCTACAAAATAACTTTTCTTTCGGAAGTCGGTGCCTTTGTTTTTTTCTTTTCATTGTCTTTTTAGCCACCGACTTCCGAAAGAAAAGTTATTTTGTAGATTATTTTACACTTTTTTGTGGTTGTTTTTGAAGGCGGTTACATTTTTTTTTTTTAAGTTTTTTATTTTACTCTTTTTAGTTTAAATATTCAACCCGAATTCTTGTCAAGAACATTATTCTCTCACATGTGCACTAGAATTTTGTAATCCTTCGCACCGGTACTTACATCACTCATGTACACAATAAGCTAATAAAATTCCATATCTCAAAAATTACTGAACCGATGTTGATGAAACTTGCAGTATTCTCTAAGTTAAGTGATACCTAGTACGACAAAAAAAGAATTACTTAAATCGGACTTGTAGTTCCGGAGATATGCGAACACAAAGTAAATCAATCGATGCCTACTCCTTACTGTTAAGGAGTTGTACCTTCCATCATCAGGTCATCCACCTGAGATGATGATTATCAGATGCAAATACTTGGACAGCTTTAGAAAATATAAGAAAATGGCACTATGTGCCTATAAAATTTGAAGGTTGCCCTCGATTTCCCTAGGATCCCATCATCAGATCCTGACCTGGTGATCATGGGACCAATTGGAAAGTATACCCTTTCAAACAAAAGAAAAATTTTCCAAATCGGCCCAGGCGTCTTCGAGAAATCGGGGAACATACATAAAAAAAAAAAAAAAAAGATTCCGACGAATTGAGAACCTCCTCCTTTTTTTGAAGTCGGTTAAAAAATTGTCTATCACGAAAACCATTTATTCCATTGTGTTAGTTTCTGTGCATTTATTTAAAAAAAAGTTATATAAGCTTGATACAGTATAATTTTCTGTTGTAATTTACGGGATTATAATCTTTATGCCCGTACAGCCACCACATCCCACTGTTTGGCGAGGGCCAACGCAGCTGGGAGTGGCAGCACGCGGCCTGGCTGGGGGGCGACGGCTCCCTGCTGCTGGCGGCCGACAACGAGGTGCTGGCGAGGCCGGGGCCCCCGGCGCGCCGGGCTCCGCTACTGCGCCTTACTACCGACGCCACGCCCGGTAGCGTTTACAATGGCGTGTCCGACTTTCTCTATCAAGGTTGGTCCAGAAACTCAGAGCGTTACTCTTATAACTAGGCAGGTCTAGGTAGTACAATATTCTTGCTACTCCACATATTGAAACTTCGGCAACTACAATAATTTTCGTCGACCAAACCAACAAATATTTTAGATCCCATGGTTTTGGCCGGGATGTTGATTAGTTTTGCTAAAGTGAAACATTTTTTTGTGATTGATTGAAGAATTGTATGACAATGGGTGTCTTGTGCCGTTCCGTAACTGTTTTCTCTCTCAATAAGTGTTGTTGTTGGGGTCTGTTCCTGATACAGGAGAAACTTGTCTTAGATTACGGTCGAGGGCAAACCCATTACACATAAAAAAAAACACATTCCAAAAATTAATTCAAAATACATTCCGCACAGAGGAGGTGACGAAAACGCCATCAGCGACGTGGGGCTCGGCGGACGGTACGCTGGTGCTGTACGTGCAGTACGACGACCGCGCCGTGTCGGAGCTGCGCCTGCCGCGCATCGCGGACAGCCTGGGCGGCGCGGGCGCAGCGCGGGCCGGCTTCCTGCAGCTGCCCGCCAGCAACGCCTCGGCGCACATTGTCTTCCCCGACCAACTCACTGTCAGATATCCCACGGTATGCTCGCTTTTTATGATTCTTGTTCTTAAAAGAAGATAACTGTTAATAAGGAGTTCAGTTTGGAAAAAATCACGGTGGTAGTTAGTTTTGCTAAACCAACGATGGAATAGAAAATGGATGCTATGATACACGTTTGACCACCTACTTATGACACTGGGTGAAATGAAATGAAATGATGTCTTTTCTCATCTGGGTGTCTCTCGTACACACCAAACCAGTATCGGCCTTGTTTCTTTCCACACGATAACCGGTCAGCTAATACTAGATTTATATACCTAGCTTGATGTACAATTGGTAAACTACGGTTTTATCATATTCCGTTGTTGCCTTTATCAACAAGTGCATGACTCATTATTACTAAGTAGTATTTTACAAACATAAGTAATAATCTTGAAACTTTCTACTTTCCAGCCTGGCAGTGCGATACCAAAAGTAAAGTTATGGATAGTAAGTGTTCAAAACTCAACCTCACCTCCGAGATGGGAAGTGAGGCCTCCGAGTACGTTAGATGGAATGTAAGTATCACTCTCACTTAGTTTAATTCTATTCTATTCTATTCTTAATTTTAAATAAATAAAAATAACTGCGGGCAACCGATGGATGCGCACGTAGCGAATTGTCGTTCGGCGCGGCGGTCTAAGGGGGAGGCCTATGTTCAGCAGTGGACGTTTTCCGGCTGATGATGATGATGATGATGAATCAAAAATATTAACCCCCTAACAATGCGCGCCATGTCAAGAACTACTGCTTTCTGAATTAGGCCCATAATCCAACTGCCGAACGAGAGTCTCTGAAGTTGTTGATCGAAGTTCTTGGCAATTAAGCCTTTGGCCGACACGAGTTTTGGCACAATGATCGTTGAATCCACATCCCACAAGTCGACAATTTCGTGAAACATCTGTTCTTAGATTTTCTCATTGATCATCTTTCTTTTCACCTTAGATTATCATATCATTTTAAGTTTTAAAAAGAAATTGGGTTCTAAATGAGTATTTTTCAATGTTTCAGGGAATATTATCTCATATCAGCCCAGTGGGTGGGCAAAGACAATTCTCATGTAGGTGTAGTGTGGATGAATCGAGCGCAAAACCTTACTGTTTATAGCAGTTGTTATGCTCCGAACTGGACTTGCACTGAGGTAACAATTCAAACACTTAATTTCTTTAGTAACTTCGATATACCATTCAGTACAATATTGCAGTTAGAACAGCATTCATTATCCCCGTGTTAAGGCGGGGTTACAGTAATTTTTATGATTTTCAAACGTCTGAAAGTCTCATTAACTATGATATTTTTAATAAATAAAAAATATAATATTAAAGTTGAACATATCCTCGAGTGAATGGTAAAGATAGAAACACGATTTGGAATAATTGGCTCGATAGAAAAAAATGTCAAACATGACACTAAATCACAATTTTTAAACGTCCACTGCTAAGAGATTTCACAATGAATTTATATGAAACTTATATAAATAAAAACAGCTCATTATTTAGAAGTGAATGGTAAAAGCAGATTATAAAAAATCGTTATAATTTTTCTCCAAGAAATAAAAAACCCAAAATATTGGCATTATTTCGCTCGCCGGGCGCTCGCCAGTGCCAGTCGAGACGTGATGGAGGATGGACGTACGTCGTTGCTGCGCAAGAATTCCCCCCGCGGTTACGTATTAGCAGGCATAGAACTGAACTACTACATAGAAACAAGTCACACACACAAGCGATTGCGTGTTAGCTGGCGGGAATAGAATAAATAGTCAAGTGATTTAATTTTGACACGATATAATTTTTTTTTATGGACCACGTATTTTTTAGCTAAGATGCGAACTTGATGGAGTGACCTGCAGGTCTACATCTGTGACTGCTGCTAGAACTCGGCGACGGATCGAACTAGATGTGCCGAGTTTGGGCTCGTTTTGTTAGTTATGATGAGATCTTACCACCGGACTTGATGGAGTGACCTGAAGGTCTACATCGGTGACTGCCACTGGAACTCGGCGACGGATCGAACTAGATGTGCCGAGTTTGGGCTCGTTTTGTTACTTATGATGAGATCTTACCACCGGACTTGATGGAGTGACCTGAAGGTCTACATCGGTGACTGCCACTGGAACTCGGCGGCGGATCGAACTAGATGTGCCGAGTTTGGGCTCATTTTATTAGTTATGATGAGATCTTACGTACGGACTTGATGGAGTGACCTGAAGGTCTACATCGGTGACTGCCACTGGAACTCGGCGACGGATCGAACTAGATGTGCCGAGCTTGGGCTCGTTCTGTTAGTTATGATGAGATCTTACCTCCGGTCTTGATGGAGTGACCTGAAGGTCTACATCGGTGACTGCCACTGGAACTCGGCGACGGATCGAACTAAATGTGCCGAGTTTGGGCTCGTTTTGTTAGTTATGATGAGATCTTACCTCCGGACTTGATGGAGTGACCTGAAGGTCTACATCGGTGACTGCCACTGGAACTCGGCGACGGATCGAACTAGATGTGCCGAGTTTGGGCTCGTTTTGTTAGTTATGATGAGATCTTACCACCGGACTTGATGGAGTAACCTGAAGGTCCACATCGGTGACTGCCACTGGAACTCGGCGACGGATCGAACTAGATGTGCCGAGTTTGGGCTCATTTTGTTAGTTATGATGAGATCTTACGTCCATACTTGATGCAGTGACCTGAAGGTCTACATCGGTGATTGCCACTGGCACTCGGCAACGGATCGAACTAGATGCCCAGCCCAGCCCGCACCGCTGTCGACTTGCCCCGCCCCTTTGCGGGGGCTGAGGTCGTGCGCTCATAGCTGCGGACTGTACTGGAACCTGCCCTTAAGTACTGTTATTCTGTAGGCTCGTTGACGAAACTACTGTTTAGCGCTGCTCCAGAGTTTAAACTTGCCTTTAATAAGTTTTCAACTTTAATCTCTAGAACTTAAATACCAAGATCTTTTAAAAACAAGTTTCAACTTTTGAGCAGCACTGGCAAAATGTCCTTTTAAGTACCCCTTGTATTCAGCTGTATCTCGTTGGTCTGGTAGACAACATAATTGAACTAAAATTTACATCAAGCAAGACCAAAATTGTGACGAATTTATCATTCAGTCCCAGGACTGACCACCAGATCATCAATCTTTAAATCAAAAAATCAAAATTAAAATATTTTTATTTTACATGGGCCTCAGTGGGCACTTATAAAACGTCGAGAAGAGAAAAAAAAAAATTTGGCACGGTTCGGGTTGGTCGTTTCCATGGAGAAGAACCGGCAAGAAACTCCATGGTTACTCTTTTAAAATATTTGCTTTTACAATGTTGTTGTTACAGTTTGGTATACAAGGATACGAGAGAACATCGCAGGCACGATAAGAAGAGGGAACTTCTTACCAAAGCTAAACAAAAAAACTTTCATTCAATTATATCCTATTTTTTTTCCAGACACACTCAGAAAAAGCAACAGAGGAGCCTTGGTTAGAAGTTCACCAACAGCCGGTGTACTCAGAGGACGGGAGTGCGTTCCTCCTCCTCGCTGCGGTGCAGGAGGGGGGAGGGCAGTACTACACGCACATCAAGCACGTGGACGTACTGCGCCAGCGCATGGCCGTCCTCTCGCACGGGAAGGTCGAGGTCGCCGAGATCCTGGCATGGGACCAGGAGAACCATTTAGTTTATTATTTAGGTAATTCTTTTATCTATAGAAGATAATATAGTCCAATCTTCAAATTCTTCAATCTTTATACTCTAAAGCTGGCTATACACTTTTTTCGTGCACCGAAGTCTATTCTTGCCTAAAATCAGACCACTATGAAAAATTTACCACGCCAATGCAAGAAAGCCGGTAGCCCGTGATCGAGTGAAATGGCGAACGATTGAAGAGGCCTTTGTCCAAATAGTGGACTGCTATATGTATGATGATGCAAGAAAGCTAATTTAGTTTGTGAACGAAGTAAATGAAGATGTAGTGAAATTTAACCTGATCTCTTCAAATATTATTTTCTGCTTTAAAGGTTTAGACAAAGAAACGTTACCAATACTTAGACTACATCCAGATTTGGTGAAGGAAGCAAATCAAATTAAGTATTTAGATTGAGTGCAGTTGAGTGTTCTTTTATAATTAGATGCAGTTTACTAACCCAAGATCCTCTTAACTAAACATTACCTCTCATGACATTTCATTAGCATTGTGAATCAGGCATGGTTTTGTTATTGAAGTGTCTCTTAGAGGTATTTCACCACCTCATGAAGCAGTATTATTTTAAACCTATAGCGTGGGAAAGGGATGGACGGAGTAAAGAGTAAAGTTGCATCTCTTTCACAATAAGCACATTGTCAGCATCAATTTTCTTTAATTAGTCAGTAAGTGTTTCGAAAAATAATGGATGTACGTTTTTCCTTTTGTCGAATTAATGCACATTTACAAAGATATAATTATGTAAAACGCATCAAAATTCGAGACGTGACGTCAAAAGCAAGTCAAAACTATACTTTCTTGTGACGTATTGGCAATTTTTAAAGTATTTTTGTCAATTTAGTTAACATTTTTTTTTAATCTGACGGACTAATCAGATTTTTCAATCAAATACCCTATTGAAATTAAAATAAACTGCTTTAAAATGTGGTAGTTGAAATTCCGCAGTGTGTTTGATTTCGGGTTTTGTTAACAACAGGCAGTGCAGACAGGCCTGGTCAGAGGCAGGTGTACGTAGTTAGAGACCCGTCGTACGGCGGCGGCAGTAACTCGGTGAAGGCGCGCGCGGAGCGGGAGGAGCCGCGCTGCCTGACGTGCGAGCTGGCCGTGTGGCCGGCGCGGCTGCACTACGCCAACTGCTCGTACTGGCGCGCGACCTTCTCCCCCCCGCGCGCGCGACTGGGCATCACGCACTACGTGCTGGAGTGCGGGGGGCCCGGCCCGCCGCTCGCGGGGCTGCACGACGCCAGGACACATAGGCTAGAGAGAATTTTGTATGATACGAGGCCTTATAGGTAAGCACCTTACCCTTACGCTTTTCAGACCAAAGGTCGTATTATAACGTCTTAAAACCAGGCTTGTTCCGGCGAGTGAAAGTGACAGAGCTATACAAGTCGTTTAGCGCCATCTCGTTCACTCACTGAAACAACCTTGGTTTTAAGACGTCATAATACAGCCGCGGAACCCATAAATTGACACCCAATCGCCTGAAACCGTTCACTTTGGTCTTCAGATCAGTACGACTGCGCGAGTTGGCGCTGCCGACGCGGCGCTCCTTCGAGGTGGCGCTGGGCAGCGGCTCCAAGGCGCGCGTGCAGCTGCTGCTGCCGCCCTCCTGGAGGGAGGAGCTGAGGGACGCTGCCTTCCCCGTGCTTGTTCATGTGTAAGTCTTACTTTCCTCATTTATCCCAAGACTTGTGATCCTTGAAATCATTATGTCAAGGATACCCAGGTCGGCCGCAGCAAAAATAACCTTTACAGATGGGGACTCACTGATGGCTCAGACCTCAAATGTATATGCGACGTGTCCCCACAGACAATGGCTCACCTTCTCTCCTGTACCGCAAGTCCTGTCACCTGTACACTTAACGACCTTATGACTGCATCAGTGAGCGGGGTTCGCGTTATTTGCCATCGACACGCTAAGAAGAAGAATTATGTCATAATTATCACACAAACAATGTTGGAAGATGTCACCATGTCTTCGAATTTTTGGGTCTAGAAATGCCGGTTTCCTCACGATGTTTTCCTTCACCATTTTGAGAGCGGTGGTGATGAAATAAATTACACAAAGTATTAATATGCCTAGCCTACTACTTACAGCCGTTGGCTGGTAAGTCGGGAAAAACTAAATAAAGTGGCATCGTTTTTTTAAACTTTTAGAACACTAGCAGCAGGAATTTACAATCTTATGAAGCAGTTTCCTCTCTAGGCGCAGCATAAATTCAACTTAGTTTCTTACCAAACAAAATACGCAGTTTTGGCGCAAAATTACTGGTTTGTTTTAAGGCTGGGGTAATTAAAAGGAATTTTTGCCAAATATCCTTGCAACTTTACCGGTTTTACGACTTGCTGCACCTAGCACAACTTTTCAGTTCATTTGGCTTCTTAATTAGTGAAGTGCAGTTCTACATAATTATAAATGCAAGTAATGGAGCTGTTTGTATAACTACTCGCATTAATTGGTGGACTTACCAAATTAATTTAAGAAGTTAGCAACTAGTTATTAATCTACCAACGTACCTACTTAATATTTATCTTCAATGAAAAGTACTTCAGCCTTTGTATGTTTTTCATCCTGCATTTAAAAAGTTAAAATTCAAGCCCACAAGCCTGAGTCAGGTTATCACTAGGCGAAAATAACCACGACTCTGGCAAACGTGGGTGAAAGGTACACCTGTTAACTTAACCCTACAGAGCGCCACTTGCTACAATCCTACGATTTAGGCATTTTCATCGCCGGGAAAATAAAATGCCACTTCGCCACCATATTACGTACTATAAATAAATGTTGCAGAGACGGCAGGCCGGGCAGTCAGCAGGTGACGGAGGAGTTCCTGGTGGACTGGGGCTCGTACATGTCGTCGCGCAACGACGTGGTGTACGTGAAGCTGGACGTGGCGGGAGCGCGCGGTCTGCCGCGGGCGCTGCTGCGGGGAAGACTCGGCGGGGTCGAGGTCGCCGACCAGTTGGCTGTTATTAGGTGCGTGGAATGTTCTAGACTGCTTGTCCCTTAAGAACCTGGACTGCTGAACTTGCCACTGTTTTGAGAGTCAAACTGAGAGTCAAAATGAGTATAGGAGGTGCTGCAGGTCAGGGCTGTATCTAAGACTGGGCTGATGTCATCAATTGTCAAAACTAGTGAAATCACGAAAATGATTACAGAAATGGGCTATCAGCTGGAGCAGACATCAACCAAAACTTGTAGGATATTGGAGACTTCTCAACTTCTGTCCACTTTGTTCAATCATTCCTCAGTATTCTCTTTGTCAGAAGGTATTAAACGGAACTGACCCACTAATTTGGGTAAAATGCTCTGGTTACAAACGATACATTAAGTTGTTGTGTAAGCCTACGTTCACACGGAGATGAACTTCACGATTGACACAGCGTAATGTCCCCTTAAACATTAATAAATCTTCCCGAACTAAATTATTGTATGAACTGCCGTTTGATCATTTCATTTGTACTGTTCCAGATATTTATTAGACACGTTCAAATTCCTGGACGTGACGCGTGTGGCGGTGTGGGGCTGGGGCTACGGCGGGTACGTCACGGCCATGCTGCTCGGCTCGCAGCAGTCCACGCTCAAGTGCGGCATCGCCGTCTCGCCCATCACTGACTGGCTCTATTACAGTGAGTATTAAGACGATGCCATGTAACCGATTTCGGTCACAGCGAGTGCAATCGATGGCTTTGTAGAGTGGTGGCGAGCCTTGATATGTTGCCCTTTCATATGCTCTCCAGTGACTCGCATATCCAACTTTTTCCGAAAAACTCCGAACACAAAGCGAAGACTACCTGCAAAGTTATATTTGCAGGTAGTCTAGCTTTTAGGTCGACACACTTCTTGTACCATAGATGGGTCACCTTCTAATACCATCCATTCACCATCGGGTGAAAGATCAGGCTAGATTCTTATAGCCAAAGGCTCGAATCAAATGCAGCGACATCACGAGCTGTTCCAAATGCAATCTTGTAAAACCTTTCAACTTTAGTGAATATTCTACTGAATAACTTCCGCTCTTGGACCTGTTAATCAAGAATTGAATTTGCGGACTTAACTGTTTATTTCTGCTAGAGATCCCTATTAATTTTGATATTCCCTGCAACCATGATACAGTACCTGACATTCACTTCATAATACCTATCCTTAAATCCCATTTAAGATATTAGAATGTAGCGCTGTATCTCATTAGTTTTTGTCAAGCAAACTCACAATGTAGTCACAGGTTTTGAGCGTACCAATATTTTGGTATTTTACCGATTCGGTTGCACTTCTACCAAAATTAAATTGGATTTCTGTCTGTCTGTTGAATCTATCACAAGTCTGTGACTTTCAAGACCACTAATTTGAAAAGACCTGATAGCCTCACCTATTCATTTGCTCCTATCCACTTCCCCAGACGCAGCGTTCACGGAACGTATCCTGGGTCAGCCGTCAGTGAACTACAAGGGCTACGTGGAGGCGGACGCGTCCCAGCGCGCGCACCACGTGCCGCCGCACGCGCTGTACCTGGTGCACGGGCTGGCCGACATGTCCGCGCCCTACCCGCACGCGCTGCAGCTGGCGCGCGCACTCACTGATGCTGGCGTGCTCTTCCGGTATCAGGTAAATCAAAGCAACCAAGTCATTTACCAGGGGTAAGGTATGAGTCCGCAATCGCGTTGACTTGACAACACTGCAGCATCCGTAGCATCGAAAGAATGTTTTTTTTTTTTATTAACGTGGTAAAATCATCAAATGAGTCCTCCCACTCAGGGCTGGACAGGAGGGACTGTCAGACTTGTACTGACTAAAATCCATGGTGTCCTTCAATAGCCCTTCACGTTCCGGTATATTGTTATTTATATTCCGGGTAGCTGTTTAGTCCCGCGACCAACGAAGGAGTGCAGCTGTAACTGCATTACCGCTGAGCTCGGATTGTAACTAATCTCATACAAACCTATCTATAGGTTTGTATGAGATTAAACAGTGAAGCCTTAAATTGCCTCTAGGCCATAAGGCTTCACTGTTTGTTTTGCGGCAGTAGGTACTGCTGTGTGCCAACATCGGAGTCATGCCTTAATTAAAAACGCTAATCCATAACCGTACAAGAGATGTTTTGACTACCAGGTCCTATTACTATCAGGAGTCCGAAGATGCAGTAAATCTTGGTAGAATGTTGTGTTTTCTAGTATTCTCGAGTTTAGATTTTGTTTTAAGCGGATAGCAACGGAGCTTCTGATATACATACCTTAGCTATGTAGGCGCCCAAGTCTCGTTCCAACGGTTTCATACTAGACTTCTTCCCCTGCTCTCTCCCCATCCTCGGATAGGTCTACATAGAACCCCTCAAAATACTTTTGTAGTTAATTTTCGCAATTGACCGAAAGACGTTAAAAATCCAGTTTCGGTCTTGGTTTATGACATTGGATATTCATCAATAAACATTATTTCCAGGCGTACGCGGACGAGGGTCACGACCTGAAGGGCGTGATCGAGCACGTGTACCGGTCCATGGAGGACTACCTCCGCGAGTGCCTCTCCCTCGACCCCGAGGACACCAAGCTGCCGCCGCCCGACAGATAGACCTCCTATTGTTATTAATGTAAATATGTACATGAGACATAGTGCTTTAATAAAATGTGTTCCACGGCTCGGCGACGAGACAGCGACGACTCCTCACGTGTGACTCGTGTGAGTGCGACCTCTTGTGATTAGAATTAGGTACTTATGAAATTTGTTATAAAGAATAAAGTTGCATGAATTGAATTACTAAAACAACACTAGTCTTAGTGAAATAATTAGGTTGATTTTATAATAAAATAGAAAACAGACGACGGGCTACGAAAGTAAGATAACTTCTTCGAATTCAATATTTCCTCATCGAATCCATGATTCAGCTTCAGCACCATTCGGCTAAACTATCGTACTGTGTCTTTTGCTAGCTCCTAAGAGCCTAGATAGGGAATAAATTGTAGACACGAATGAAATCTCGTAAGATATCAAACACATTTTGTAAGTTGACGATGTATCGCGGAAGAGACGCCAGACACAGATCGTCGTAACGACTACAACCCCGAGCTTGTTCTATTAGGCTTTTACTACTATTTTCTACTGCGCCTTTACTATCAAGCTTTTCTATTTTATCTATTCCTATAGAAGTGTCCACTTGTACTGTACATAATGTTATATTACACAATTATAACAAATCGTTCAATTTTATGTATTGAGAGCTGACTGACAGAAATACAAACTCAATTATTTTACTTGTCGTTGAACATACCTATTAGTTTTGTAAAGATACTTTACTTCGATGATTGTTGTTAAACACTTAAACTACGAAATGAGGAGCTTATCATTTAGGGAAAATTTACTAGGCCTTTTGAAATTAATGTTTATGTTACAGATGTTTAAAATGTTATGTTTTGTAAAATTATAGAGCTGTTGAAAATACCTCATGCGACAATGTACATAGAATAATTCTAATCATATGTAATTTGATAGAATGAAACGCGTTTTATAGTGACTTATAATGTTTAGAAATGAAGTGACCTTGATCATCCCCTAACCTTAGCTGCTTTGGCTCCATCACATCATCATTTCCTAATCTTCCTAGTCGATAAGAGCGTCCGGCGAGAGGGTCGGCCCTCAGCGTGACCCTCCCCCTCCCACAGCTGGCAGCCCCGAGCCCCTCAGCTAACCAGTCCCGATACTTCGTAGTCAGTGGACATCACTTCACTGTAGAACTCAAAACAAAACATTGAGTATTATAATAAGCTTGTACAAAATAGTCTATAAATTGAGCTAGAAAATTTGCCTTTCTGATAGATATTTCAGTAACGCAGTCTCTGAGTTTTAAAATGAAGATGTTTGAAGTTGTGATGTCTATGTATGTACATAGAAGGCAGATGGAAGGTAGGGTGTCGCAGTGCGCGGCCGGCCACGACTGTCCGGTGCACTGCGACACATTGTTGTTGATTTCCGTAACTGTGACATAACTAGATAATTCATTGTTGTTGTATAGAGATAATAAACGTTTGCCGATATTGTTAAGTGTTATCGGATACCTGCATAGACGCATATCGTACATTCCATGTTTGTGAAGACTGCCAATTTGGTCTAAATTTTACATCATTGTACTAATTAAATACCTACGATACGTCGATGAGATTAATTTCAATTGCCGTTATGGTCTTAAGGATGCTGTGATTCTTCTATTGCATAATTGTAACGATAATGGATTAAATTATATTAAATAATAATTGTAATGTCTCCATCTGACATTGCGTAGGGCCTAGTGAAATCGAATTCGTTGTAATTATTAAAAATAATTATCATAAGGTTAATATTAATTTAGATATTTTGAAAAATTCTTCCATTATAAAAATAAACAATATTGCTTTGTTCTCCAAGTATGAAACAAAACATAGACAATATAATACGGGCTACGTGTACATCACACACATATGAGATTTTATAGTTAGATAAAATACGAGAGAGTTCGGAAACCGGGTGCTTTAAATTTTACATCATGTTGTACGTATTGATTTCATTAGCGAATGTTCTCTAGTTATACAAGGCGGGGCGAGCCGCGGCCTGCTCGAGGCGCGGCGCGGCCCCGCACTAATTAAGAATACTTTCCATTTCTCATAAGTTAAATTATGGAATATTCAGCGAATAACACCAATTAAATTCATATTATAGTATTTATATAAAGAAACGACAAACTTACCGGGTTGTTACTAAATTTTAGCACAATGATGGATCTAATCGTTTGCACGCCGCTTCACTCCTGACTTCCACCTTTCCAAGTTCAGTCCTAGTCTTCCAGTACAGAAAGCTTCCGTACCTTGTCTTACTCTTGATGCAGGAACGTAGGAACTATGTGATGACTATGTCAATTATTTCACTTTTCCAACTCTGATCAGCTACGTAATTGTTAATTTCGTTTATCTAAAATCCTTCGATAAAATCTCTATATAAATTTAGATTTTCGTCCTAGTTTATCCAGACTCAATGGATGTGGTATAAATGTGAATCAGTAATGCTGTGTTCTTAGGATCCCTGCATTATTCGCTACACTGCACTCAACCTACACAATAAATATTATTACTAGATAGGTATTAATTTATTTGGGCCACTACTAACTAACTGAGCAATACAAAGACCCAAGAGAAAGTTGAAATCAGTAGAAACAATTGTCAATTTAGCTAAGCAATATACCTAACAAAATAAATAACGTAGGGTGTCGATGCAGAGGGTGTGGGTGGAGTGCAGTTGGGATGCAGCGTAGTGTCCGCCTTGTATCTTTAGAGTGCCGCGGATTGCTCCCTTAGCGGTTAGATTGAAGACGAACGATAGTGAATACAACACTCTGATACATGTACTTGTTGAGAAGTTAACCACCCAGAGAAGGACATCTAACAGGCTACTAGGTTAACAGTCTAATGCAAGCGTTCCAGCGTATGAGATGTTGTATTCAGTACCGCGACGTTCGATGGCCCTAGAAAATCATCTAAAAATCTACGTTATTGTTAATCAGTGTTATAAATCTTATCGTCTCGTTTAAGAGTTACAGTGTTGTATAGATTGGTACGTTTAATTTGTAAAAATTCTGAGATTATTCTGTTATTATTGTAAAGTTTCTTTGAATAAATAAAATTTTGAAATTTACATAATCGTTCATATGGCAGTTTTATTTGGTGCAGTAAAGAGGAGGGAGGGTTACTGTGCCTGGTCTGATAGTTCGAACTGGAGAGCGCTGGGGGGGCTGTCGTGGTAAGAGTTGGACCACATCTCGATGCTGCGGAAGTAGCGCTCGAGGTGCTCGTCCTTCACGTTGAGGTCGGCGGCGCTGAGCTGCGACTGCGCGCTGCACGTGTTGTCGCTGTGCGCTCCGTCCGAGAAGCAGTTGGAGCGCGACACGTTGCGGATCAGCTCGTAGTGCGAGAAGTTCATCGACATGAGCGACGCGTTCTCCGGCTGGTACTTGGAGCTCGTGCACATGTCCATGAACATGCCCGTGCCTCCCTGCACCTGCGAAGGGTCCACCTGTCTGCTCGTCGTGTAGTCCCCGTTCACTAACTTGCTCTTCTTCAGCCTACCCAACGCCAGATCTAAAGATCTCACAGCGTCGTTCACGTTGAAAGACTTTCGTTTTAACGGTTCGCTATTGTGTTTTAGGGCTACTGCACTATTGTGGGTTCTGGCCCTTGCATGGAATTTTCTGTCGTTGAGTAGGTCGCCATGATTTTCCATGGCTATGAGCGTCGTAATTTAAATTTGGCATTGCATGATACGGATCCGAGAGAATTAGGATCACTACTTAGTCAGAGCTTCTTCTATACCTCCTTGAAATTGTCACATTTTTTTCAACTGTCTACCAAGCTGTCGAATATTAATGGCTTTGACTTGACAATGAATTTCGTATCGTTGATTTTCAATGACCATAAATATCTAAAACCATGGAGGTTGCATATTTTTGAAATGAAATTTTGGTAATTTGTACGGTGTCGTAATATTGGAGTAAGCGCCATCTGTCAGCACGACCTGACATTAAGTGAAATTGATGTTAAGTCCCCCTCGGTTGGACTTGAGCAAATCGTAACTGTAGAGTTACTGTACACATGAAAGATGGCGTTACTAATCCAAATTCAAGTAGGTATCTCACCTTTTTAGAAAGTGAATTAAATCTACGGATAATAATTATGATGAGATTGAAATACAGACTTTCGGTATTTCGTAGCAATTTACAATTAGTCGACAGTCTGTCGGAACATCACAAAAAAAAATAATTGTTGCAATTTATTAACACTTTCACTGTCCATGCATTACATGTAGGTAATGCAAAGATTCAAAACTCAGATAAATGAGCGCCTTACCCAAAATCAATGATTTTAAGTTATTTAAATATTAAGTTCTATTTAAGTACCCATGTGGAGTAATTATTAGATCTTAGGATTATGATTAAATTCTTTTCTTTGTGCTTGTTGATGTAAAACTATTTATAAGAGGAAAAAAAAAATCTAAAGTAAACTAGTAACCAGTGCCGTATTATCCATAAGGCACTTTAGGCCAGTGCCTAGGGGCCCACCCTGACCAGGGGCCCAGCACTCCCGATTAAAAAATGAAAAAAAAGGGGATTGTGTGGTTTTATGAAACCACGGTAGAGTTCAGTAAAAGTGAAACTTTTTCACATTATAAGGTAAAAGCCCCCATTATCACTATCACTACATAGTATAAAACAAAGTCGCTTTTTCTGTCCCTATGTCCCTTTGTATGCTTAAATCTTTGAAACTACGCAACGGATTTTGATGCGGTTTTTTTTAATAGATAGAGTGATTCAAGAGGAAGGTTTATATGTATAATAACATCCATTAAATAGTGGAGAAGTACTGTTATTTTTGAGGTTTCTAATGTGATGTCGTAAATAATTACATTTTTTCCGCTTACATTGCAAACGCAGGCTGAACCCTACGAGTTTTTACAAAATAATGTACTAAGTATTGTACACATTGAAAAGGTCTACAGAAAAGTCCGTGATGGTATATGTCTATCTCTTATGGATAACCCACAATAACTTTTTTTTGTCATTCACTTTTTACGACAAATAATGGCTAATTTTCGAAGCGATTTTAACCAATACAGCATTAATCCTTAACCAATTAAATACCTTGAATACATTGTTCATTTAATATAGATCTATATGGCTCTTTACACCGTTTGATTTAAGTGAATATTTTCGAAGATATTACAGATTTAAAAATTGCGGGACGTTTTGAGCGTTGAATGTTTTTCGCTCTTTCAAGAGTGACCTCCAGAGAAAACATGTTTGTATTGTCTAATGACAAGAAAGCTGTGAACGTTGTTTATAAAGACATTCTGTAATATTATGTTGTAAAAATAAAATAAATAGTTAAAAATGTAAAAAGTAAATAAGTAAAAATGTAGTGTATGATTTTAGATATTCCAAAGATAGCAGGAAATCTTCATGGTATAGGGAAAGGGGGATTGTTTTACTCCAAATTTAACGCGTGCGGGCCACGGGCAGTAATGAATAAATCAAAACTACTGGATCGATTTTAATCACATAGGCTATATATTTTATACCCGTGCGAAGCCGGAGCGGGCCGCTATGTTTTTATATACAACGTTCACAGTTTTTCTGTAGTGTATTTAGTATCAGCATTGCACCCGTGCGAAGCCGGGGCGGGTCGCTAGTTGACACTATAAGAGTAACAGCGAATGTCTGAATTTTTTAATTGTACCTTGTATGTACCTAACTATTGAAATTATTTTTTTTATACGACTCTTTTATTAATTTATTAACTTGTATTATTTAATTTTTATACTTAAATAATCGCTTATTAAATAACAAATATTAGGTCTTTACCCTATGAAATTGCCGTTCTGCAGTACTGGCCATTTCAAATCAAAATAATTCTTGTTTGGCTAAGAATTCTAATTTCTAATTAATTTTATTTTAAAACATGTTTTTTTTTCCAAAAGTAGTCATTTTCATCGCATTTCAATATTTTTCGTCATCATGGTTACGTTAAAAATTCGAGTAATTATGGAATATGAGTACCGTCGTGGCAGCAACGCGGCACAAGCGGCACGCAACATCAACGACGTTTACGGAAGGAAGCTGCAATACGCAATCTACGGCTGAATCAGCAGCAGCTTTCAACGTTAGCGTCAAAACAATATTGGTCCATTTGCGTCAAATTAGCAAGGTAAAAAAGATTGACAAATGGGTGCCCCACAAAATCAATGATCGCCAGCGCGAAGTACGCGTCGAGACGTGCCTTTCGGTGCTCAAGAGACACACAAATCACGGAACTTGAACTTTGAACTGACTTTTATGAACCGCATTGTTACCTGCGATGAAAAATGGATTCTGTTTGATAACCGCAATCGCTCAGCAAGTTGGTTGGATCCTGGTTCAGCACCTAAACAATGCCCTAAACGAAAACTTACCCCTAGAAAAGTGATGGTCACTGTTTGGTGGACTAGCGCCGGTGTGATTCATCACAGCTTCTTACCAAACGGGGTGAGCATTACTGCAGATGTGTACTGTGAAGAACTGAACACAATGATGGAGAAGCTGGCACATCTCCAACCAGCATTGGTCAATCGCTCGTCTCCGCTGACTGGAAGCTCTCCGTCAACCGCCCTACTCACCAGACCTTGCGACTTCTACTTTTTCCAGAATAACAAAAGTTATCCAAACTTCTTGGCGGGAAAAAAATTCAATATACGAGATGCAGTACAAAATGCCTTTGAAGAATTTGTTGCCTCCCGTGCAGCTCATTTCTTTAAGAAGGGCATCAATAAACTACCACTGTGTTTGCAAAGATGCATTGATTGCATGGATGATTACTTCGATGAATACAAATAAAAATAATAGGTACATTAAAAAATTTCGTTTAAATATTTTCATACAAAACGGCAATTTCATAGGTAAAGATCTATACATTAGTTTGAAATCAGCAAATCAAGTGTGGGTATTATTGACATGGCAAAATGGTATCAGGGTCTATTATTGACAAATTGTGTTGTTGTGGTATGAAAAAGGGAGGGCCCGAAACGAGCTGTGCCTAGGGGCCCCGAGATGGTTAATCCGGCCCTGCTAGTAACATGTGGAAACGTTGTGGATTGTACATTTACTTATTATAATTGATTGTCTACCTAGATATTAATATGCAATGTACGATTGTTTGTTTTCCCAAAATAAATAAATAATGCACTATTGAGTTAGCTCCGTACGTTCGTGCATGACATACCTACAATACACTATTGGCTTTTTTTGAGTAAGACAGTGAAAGTGTTAACATACCTATAACGTCATAATTAGGTACTCATAAAATACTATGCAACCACGTAGCGGCGCGCGGCGTAGTGCCCTAATAGGTGATCCAGGTCGTAGCACTCGTAGACCTCTTCATTTATACCGTTTTCGTATACCTACCTACCTATCAAATGTTTATTCATAGGAAAGATTTTAATATTTTATCTGTAAAAGTAAAATATATACTTAACCACTCATTAAAGCTAAGCGTCCACAGTGGTCGGCATCGTACGTATCGGACACATCGCATCAAACGGATTTCTGTATCGGCAGATCGGCAGCGATCGGATTGCCGACGCGAGTATCAGCAATCGGATTGCCGATGCCACCTTCATCGCGTCCACTGATCGGCATTCCGTATGACGTCATCGGTACGCATCGCACGTAGGCATTGCCGATGAGCCGTCCGTACGATGCGGACCTGTACTGGACGCTTACCATAAAAAACCATATCAAAAATCAACGTATTTATTATCCTAAATAATCATTTTGTATAATTTTAGCAGGGAGGTACGCATCACAGAGGGCAGCCGCTGTAGGCGCCAAAGCTTCTATTTCTGCCTTCGTACCGCTGGACAACATTGCTGATAATTCTTCTTTAATGCGAGTTCCTAAAAAAAAAAATAATTACATAATAATATAGATCATCTTCAATTTGCGCAAATTACCGATGTGGGAGAAAAGCTGCGAAGCTGAAATGGAACTGGGCAGGCCACTATGTCGAATGCCATACAATACAATCGCTGGGCAAAACAAACATCAAATGGAGTGCTAAAAAGGGAGAATCGACGTCGTGGCAGGCCCAAACGAAAATGGCGAGATGATTTGGACTGCTTCGTGAAAGACGGTCGCAGAAAGCCATGAGAAGTGGATAGAGTGGAGGGAGGCCTTTGCCCAGCAGTAGGACACTGGGCTTATACATGTAATAATACCTAATATTCACCAGCAAGCAGCTGGTAAGTAATGATGGTGGTCGACGGTGAAGTACGCTTGCCTAGAAGTAATCTATTCACTCTTGAGTTAGAGAATAGCGATGTACAAAATTAACGGGTATCCCTTTTGTTATTTGATACCCATGTCGATACACTGCGAAAAAATTTTTTTTTCGTTTACGACTTTACATCCCCTAGAGGGCGCCACATTGGATTTAGTGACACGTCACCTATCCTATAACCAGCGGACAACTGAGACGCTTCTAACGACACCTTATTTGTCATGTAATGATAAGGAGTTTAGAAGTTATGAGGGAACAGACTAACATACATACATACTAGTGATGTTGCGAATACCAGATTTTTGACATTCGCGAATGCGAATGCGGATGCGAATATTCAATTCCAATATTCGCGAATGCGAATGCGAATATTCAGTTTTAAATCAATTACGTTTGATAATTTAGAAAATACAAAAAGGAACACTTTTTAATGTAACTGTATAACTTATTTTTATTTTTTTTATTTCCTGTATGTAACGAGAATGGAATAAGTATGCAGGTGATTTTTTTAACTGGGCGTGGATGGCCTTATGACTTTCGAAAAATGTGAAAGGAGTCTTAAGGCCGATTTTGACGAAAACTAAAACTGCATTTTCACTTCATCACAATTGGATCCTTGCTCCAGCTGGTTCGATTCCTGGCCAGGATTACTGATTCTTCTAAAATCCAATGATGCAGTTTTAAAATCGGCCTCGAGACTCCTTTCAATGTTTTTCAATATTCCTCATAGTTTCGGATATAGCCATTCACACCTCGTTGAAAAATTACACCCGGTATAATAGAGCGGGAGCCAGGCCAAAATATCGTTAGTGATTTCTTCCCAAGCCGTAATTAGTAGACTACATAAGGGAGTCATATCATAAAGATTCGTGAAAGTCAGCTGCGATTCCGTTGGTGGGATAAGCAGCAATCGCCGTTCAAACACGTAGACAAAATATTTTTTTTTAGTCATTTCCTCCCAACTGAAACCTGGTTTATATTGAAGATTACCTTGTATCACGAAGAATAAAACCAATCAGCCGACGGTACCAAGGTGGAATACACGTCAGCCGGTCACTCGAATATGTAATTTTTTATTTTATTTTCAGTGATTTCCTCTCAACCCAAATTTAACCTGATGAAAGTTTACATGTAGTTATGGCTAAAAACAGACGTCAGCTGGCTGTATCTCGGTGGAAAGATCGTCAACTGATACTTTGAAAATTACAAACAGGACTTAGGCTCTCAGCCTAAATATGCATTTAGATCAAAGTTTTCAATTCCTCCCTACAGAAAACCTGTTTATATTGACGCTTACTCAATATCACGATGAAAAAAAACATTCAGCTAATGTTTACAGACAGTTATGGATCAAAATACAGAGTTATTCTTATTAAGCTGGGCATTAGGAACATTGTGATTCCGTAAGAGATACGAAAAAACTTATTTAGATAACTTTAGCTCTTTTTTCAGTATAAAAATGTTAGCATTTTTATTTTTTTGGTCAAGTGTGAAATGTCCACTAAAATGAATTCGCTAGGAACAATATTTGGATTATACAAAATGTGCAATACCTTAAAAACTACTTAACCGATTCTCATGAAACAAACTGTACAATAGTTTTTAAAACAAGACCAACACATTAAAATTAGTTCCATTGCAATAACCCCATAAACAAAAAATTACATTTTCAAGTTACGTAATTATGATCAACATAATTATCTCATATAAGATTTATTTTTAATGCCTTTCGACTCTGTTTCATGTAAAGATCATTTCGTTGTATCAGAAGACAAAAATCAGGATGGCGGAAATTGGTCAAAGGACATCATTTAACATTCATCACGCTCCATACATTTTTTGGGCTTTTCTGAAAGTGCCGGCCAAAGTATTAGAAGTCGGCGATGAGACCACCGCTATGACGAGAGGTGCGTAGGTACGTAGTGGGAGGTGCGGCAAGATGTAGGTAAATATTGTTTGTAAGGAACCTCTCTTAAGATGTTTTTCTAATCAGATTTTTTTTTATGTTATTTGTTTGTGCTAAATTATTATTTGAATACTGCATTTTTCTTATTAGAGCTAATTAAAATACATAATATCTTAACGAAACTAACTAGAAAATTGTACTGAAGTTTGATAATTATGTTGATCATAATTACGTAACTCGAAAATGTAATTTTTTGTTTATGGGGTTATTGCAATGGAACTAATTTTAATGTGATGGTCTTGTTTTAAAAACTATTGTACAGTTTGTTTCATGAGAATCGGTTAAGTAGTTTTTAAGGTATTGCACATTTTGTATAATCCAAATATTGTTCCTAGCGAATTCATTTTAGTGGACATTTCACACTTGACCAAAAAAATAAAAATGTTAAATTTTTATACTGAAAAAAGAGCTAAAGTTATCTAAATAAGTTTTTTCGTATCTCTTACGGAATCACAATGTTCCTGATGCCCAGCTTAATAAGAATAACTCTGTATTTTGATCCATAACTGTCTGTAAACATTAGCTGAATGTTTTTTTTCATCGTGATATTGAGTAAGCGTCAATATAAACAGGTTTTCTGTAAGGAGGAATTGAAAACTTTGATCTAAATGCATATTTAGGCTGAGAGCCTAAGTCCTGTTTGTACTTTTCAAAGTATCAGTTGACGATCTTTCCACCGAGATACAGCCAGCTGACGTCTGTTTTTAGCCATAACTACATGTAAACTTTCATCAGGTTAAATTTGGGTTGAGAGGAAATCACTGAAAATAAAATAAAAAATTACATGTTCGAGTGACCGGCTGACGTGTATTCCACCATGGTACCGTCGGCTGATTGGTTTTATTCTTCGTGATACAAGGTAATCTTCAATATAAACCAGGTTTCAGTTGGGAGGAAATGACTAAAAAAAAATATTTTTTCTACGTGTTTGAACGGCGATTGCTGCTTATCCCACCAACGGAATCGCAGCTGACTTTCACGAATCTTTATGATGTGACTCCCTCATGTAGTCTGCTAATTATCGCTTGAGAGGAAATTGGTCACGGACATCTGTTACGGGCTCCCGCTCTATAAGAGTAGCTTTTAAAAAAGAGCAGCGTCAGTGAAAGAATGAAGTCGGTTAAAAACAGACAGAAACACGTTTATCTTAGCATTGATGTGATGAACATTAATTTTGATGAATGGCGAGATAAAGGAAGATTGAACATAAAATGGATAGAGAGGACGACAAAAGATAAGAATGAATGGAGTGTGTGGAAGAAGGAGTACCAAATATTGGTATTTTTTCAGTCGTTCGTTTTCGCAAAATATTCGCATGAATTTTGCGAATGCGAATGCGAATGTCTAAAAATATGCGAATATCCGCATGATGCGAATGCGAATGCGAATATTCGTAACATCTCTAATACATACATAGCGGTCACAAAATCATAACCCTCCTTTTGGCTTTGTGTAGTCGGGTAAAAAGTCCTGCATGGATTTACTTCTTTGGCACGGATATTATTAAGGCGAGGTTTTCCTGAGCACCGCAGGCATCCAACGCCTACCGCAGCGTCCGCAAGGACTAGCGGATACGTAATGAATTACGATGCGCGATGACACGCGCGCCAAAAGTTGGGAAATCTAGGTAGTAGTTACAGAGTAGAGCAAAGCAGTAGATCAACTTGAATTGATTAGTATAGGTACGTTTGTATGTATCTTTTTTTTTGTTGCGGTATTATTTTGAAACTATGATATCTCCTAAGATATTAAAGTGTTAATTGAAATCAAATGATGTCAAGAGAGCAGTGGTGGCCCAGTGGTATCGGCCCCGACTTACGAGTTGTAGGTCGTGGGTTCGAATCCAGGCAGACGCATTACTTTGTGTAATTTATTTCATCACCACTGCTCTCAAAACGGTGAAGGTAAACATCGTGAGGAAACCGGCATGTCCTAGAACCAAAAATTCGAAGACATGTGACATCCACCAATCCGCACTGGGCCCGCGTGGTGGATTATGGCCCACCCCCCCTCTCACAGAGAGGAGGCCTGTGTCCCAGCAGTGGGAACATTAATAGGCTGATGATGATGATGATGATGTCAAGGGCAATTTTGTTCAAAATGAAATACTTATGACTTATCATTTTTATTTGGAAATAAGGATTAAATATCTGGTTTTTAAAATGTCTAATATCTTGGGAACCAAGCTTTTCTCGAACCTGGGACCTTGATAAATCGATTCCTTGAGCCGAAAAACCCCTAATCTGTAACTTTCATGAAAATCCTTGGAGCCGTTTCCGAGATCCTGATTATATATAAATATATATACAAGAATTGCTCGTTTAAAGATATTAGATATAATGTAAAACTACCTTCGCATATATTGCATTATTTTCAGAGGTTGGAGTAGGTAGATTGATTTAAGGTCGTTGACGTCAAATGTGAAGGATAACATGGATGTGAAACTTCATATTTATTGTGATAATTGTTCCGGAATTTTGAAATTAGCACGAATTTGTGTTTAAGGTGAAAAACGTAACAAAGTACAGTTTTCAATTTCCTCCGCTGACCTGAAACCAGTTTTTTTTAATGAAATATTTAAAACCACATGCTCAAAAATATCCTGTAAAACCAAAAGTAGACTCAACTCAAACTTATTCATTAATATTATTAACAGGTTATACATGACTGCATTCATCTAAAGGCATTTCAGCGTCAAGTGTCACATGGGTGTTACCTACATTAGTAGTCGTTCTGTAACAATAAAACAAATGAAGTTTTTGTTGTTGTTTGTAAGTTCAACGGATATCATCAGTAGAATTGTTTTCATTAAGTAGGTACAATATATACCTCGTTTTTTAATCTCGTAGACCAAATTGACAAATGATAATGTCAAAACTGACATAAATTCTATTGAAATTCGTGTCAGTTCGCCATTTGCACCTGTCAATTCAGTCTACGAGATTAAAAAACGAGGTATAGTTACTTACTCCTCAATTTTAGGGTTATTCAAATGAACAGGTTGTAAAGTAATACTCTATTGACCTTTATTACAAATGTTGATTTTGATTAGTTCGTAATAATTAGCAATAAATCCTTTTTTTTAATTAAATAAAAAAGTAGAGAAAATAATTTACTCATTATCCCCTGAATCATTAGTCTGCGCACTGCGCTTGGCCTGCAGCTGCATTGCTCTAAAAACATTAGAAATCTACGTAATTTTAAAGCTTGGAGGTGAATCAGGGGTTACGGCAGTTAATCTATACATATAATAATATAGTAGGAAAGTCAAAACTGTACATTGAATATTTTTTGAAAAGAATACTTGGGGTGTGATCTACAATCGATACCGAAGCCAAAAATATAGTTTTTAGAATTTTTGTCTGTTTATCTGTTTGTCTGTATGTATGTCCGGGATAAACTCAAAAAGTACTGGACGGATTTGAATGATTTTGTTTTTGTTGTATATGTATTAAGTCTGGCCAACACATAGGCTATAATTTATCTTGGAAACTTGAACACCTGGTGCAGAACCGCAACGGACCAGCTAAACTATAAGAGATACAAAAATGGTGCGATAGCAAAAATTGTTCCACCTGATGAGCACTCTCTGTTGACGTATAAAAATTGAAAATGCCTTTTCTATTTTATACGTTTTATTTCTATTTCCTATTTCATTTGCTTTAAAGTTTGTTATAGATTCTATAACAAACTTTAAAGTGGGACATCAGGTACCCTCACTTTCTCAACAAATTAAAAAAGAGAATATTAGTTTAGGTGCCTTAAAACCAAATAGGTACAATGCGGACGAAGTCGCGGGCAACAGCTAGTAACTAATATTTTCGAAGGAAATGATCATACTGTGTACACTTCTACACTATGACCACTACCTATTTGACATGTGGAGACAGTAAACCATTATAATAAGTGCGTTCGCGGTGGCTTTATGAACTCTGACATAGGGTCTAAATTCAAATGTCTTACATATTTGATGTGGTTGGTAAATCTATTCCGCGAGAAAAATAAACCATTATAGCTTTTTCGAGCGTGACTTCTTTATTCATATTGACATTGGGTTTAAATTCAACTGTTTTACACATATTTGCGGTTTGTATCTAAATAGGTTATAGTCTAGGAGCCACTGAAACATCCCACCCGTTCTCCACAAAGCTAGATTTTTTTTAAATTGTATTATTGGAAAGTACCGTTGTAGCAGGCATCTATGTGGTTGCATTATCATTCCTCAAAACGGACTCAAAGTCATCTGGGGGCACGGCAGTGCCCCGCCAAGTCTCGAGCAATTGGTTTTTGCTCTCACAGTATGACTATAATTTTTTAATGGGGATTGTCTTAATTTTTCAAACATTCGATTTTATTTTATTTTCTGCTAATTTAGAGCATTTTTAGAAACTAATTTGAATATTTTAATGATTGGCTCAATAGTATTTTTATTTTTAATATTTTAATTTTTGATATAGGTGACGTCATCATTGTAAGCATTTACGTCTTAAAAAGAAACCCCGTGCAAATATACAGACTCCTAGCACTTGTAGTAACAAAGTTCCATACAACCTATCAACCCCAAAAACAAACCCCTTAGGGGTCGAATTTTGCAAAATCGCGTCGTAGGTATCAAAAGAATCCGTATTCAAAATTTAAAATTCCTAGCACTTGTAGTAACGAAAAGTTTCATACAAATTATCAACCCCAAAAACAAACCCCTTAATAGGGATCCAATTTCGCAAAATCCCACTACGGTGTGTATTTACGCCCTAAAAAGAAACCCCATGCAAAATTTAAAATTCCTAGCACTTGTAATAACAAACACACAAATTATCAACCCCAAAAGCAACCCCTTAGAGGTCGAGTTTCACAAAATTCTCGTATAAGGTAGCACTTACGTCCAACAAAGAACCTATGCAAAATTTCAGTCTTCAAACTATCAACCCCAAATACAACCCCTCAGGGGTCGAATTTCACAAAATACCACCGTGGTAAGCATTTAGGTTTTAAAAAGAAACCCCGTGCAAAATTAGAGACTCCTAGCACTTGTAGTAACAAAGTTCCATACAAACTATCAACCCCAAAAACAAACCCCTTAGGGGTCGAATTTCGCAAAATCCCGTTATGGTGACCATCTCCGTCCTAAAAAGAAACCTCATGCAAAACTTGAAATTCCTAGTACCTGTAATAACGAAGTTTCATACAAACTATCAACCCCAAAAACAACCCCTTAGGGGCCGAATTTCGCAAAATCCGTTCTTAGTGCTCACCTACGTGGTATAAGGAGGGCTTATGCCAAATTTCAAGTTTCTTGGCCCAGCGGCTTGTGTTGTCAGATCAGTCAGTCAGTTTTGAATTTTATATATATAGATTGCCGATGCCGATATTAACAGATTTAACCGAGATAATGAGGAAATTTGCAGTTACAATAAAAAGTTACGTATAAGTTTATATTTTTGACATTTACAACTTAACACTTGAGAAAATCAGGGATGTCAGACGGCCACTCAGATTTGCTTGTACCGAGCTGGCTAAAAGCTGGTACTGAATACGAAATACTGGTACATCGGTAAATTGTGTCGAAAATCAAATAGGAATGAAAAAACCTTTTTTCTTTTCTTTTACTGTTAATAGAGGGCAGTAAACACTAAACAAGCAGTTTTACCAACCGTATAGTACAGTGGATGAATACTAACAACCGACTGCGATTTTTTGTCACTGTTATATTTAAATTCATGTTCAGAAAAAAAAAGATTTTTTAGTAAGCAATTAAATACTCGATTGTACCATAAAATTTTTCGTTTATTCTGTATTGTTGGTCAACGGCTAATCTTGGTATTTTTACGTACCAGGACCGAGTAATAGTCTTGGTACATGGTACGTGACACTGAAAACTGGTATGTATACCAAGAAATTGGTATGTCTGACATCCCTGGAAAATACATGCCACTTACTTTTTAGTTTCTGAGGCAAAGATACAAAACTGTGTACGGCCAAAGGTGACGTCATTTGAAGGGCAAGGAAGGTCAAACGTATTTTATTAAAAATATCAATAAAATATGAATATTTTTCCTTTTTAATTAGTCCATAACGATCAGTAACGCTATTCCTCTAAACGGTTTTTCAATCACAACATATTAAAAAAAAATGCCCATTCTTTGTGGAAAACAGGTAAGTCGGATGGTTCAGTAGCTCTCCTACTATTAGTAAAGAGAAATAAATATACAAAGGAGGTTCTAATAATATTGCCAATGCATCCTTACCTTTTTTGTTTATTCAACCTTCAAAGAGCCGGCGATGACAACTTCTTACTTTTTCTGCCCATTTGTTTACAAAATTATAACCTTATAAAATGAACTATACTACGAGGATTTTGAAAATTAAAATATGTACAGGTATTATTATTTAAAATTAATGTTTGTCTCTGTCAGTAATAGAACTTAGCGTGGTGGTGGGTTTGCAAAAAAATTAACGTAAGTCCGACCTCCGACACGGTCCAAGACCGACTAAATGCCAAGGGTCGAGTGTATGAAAAGATGAAATCACCTGATTCTGGACTAAGTGGTATGGTTTCTCATCCTTTCACAATAATACGGCCGCATTCTATCTCATTTTTGATGCTCTTTAAGATGGTATAAGTTTTATTATTCAAAGCCTAGTATAACTCTAATAAAATGGTATCCAAACCATGAGTTGGACCTGTTTTTGCGATTTAATTGGATGCAGTAAAGTGCAAGCAATCGTGTATCGAAGAGCCGCAACCTGTAGACCAAAGACTGAAATATGTAATATGTTTTTTTCAAAATTTAAATCCCCTAAAATTAGGAATAAAACACAATACAAAAGGACGGTTTTGCGTCTTACGTCGCCTTAAGAAGTCGGGTCAACAAATAGGCTACATATTATCACGCTATCACCTACAGAGAACGAGCAGGGAACCTTTATTTCCCCAACGCATTCACGCAGACGACGTCACAGGCAGCAGCTAGTCCTTAATAAATTCTATTCCAAATCTTACCAACAGCAGTGTCCAAATAGGGTCTTTTGAGAAGATTGTTCAGCTTCCGTTTGTCTAGTTCAGTGAGTGGCAGACGTGCTTCATTGGGAGCTAAGGTCATCACGTCACTATGACGGGCTCCGAGCATTACCAGAGAGCTGCAGGCTAAGGATGATGAGAGGTGGGACTGGGCCTGGAATTTGGGAATATGAATAAAGTATACGCTAGATATAGAAACAGCAGGGTTTTATCAACCGAGGAAAATGAAATGGTGTCTAAAGACCTACACTTTTTTTTTTTTTTTACCTGGCAAAATCATCAAATGAGTCCTCCCACCCCGGGCAGGGCAGGAGGGACTGTCAGACTTCTACTGACTAAAATCCACGGTGTCCTTCAATAGCCCTTTATGTTCCGGGGTCACGGTAATGAAATAATCCCACGACCCCGGCAGGCTTTGGCCCTCTGAGAGGGGGGCCCAGTCATTATGCTAACGCTCTTTGAGGCGCGCGTGGGACACAACGCGCCGTCGACCCGGGCATGGTCCATGGTCGGGCAGCGAGTTGCCCTTTACTCGCTGCACACTACGATTAAAAAGCTGAAAATGTTTGGTTTAACGGGCTAATCTCAAGAAGTACTACGGGTTTGAATTGAAAAAATATTTTTATGTTGGATAGTCTACTTTATCTAGGAAGGCTATTGGCTACTGTTTTATATTGTGAACTGTTACTGTGTCGATTTTTTTAAACAGCTTAGCCATATCGTTTCCAAAGCGGAAACTGACCGATGTAAAGGGTCGTAATGTAACATTCGCAGAGAGCAACGTGTCGCTTGTTTCCCTTTGCGAGTGCCTTATTTCCCAGTAATGACTGCGCGAATGCTCGCTGTGTAACACGTTACATTACGCCTCATAACACGGGTCCCAGCGGGCCCATCTAGTGCTTTGACACGTCATCTTAAATGAAACTTAATGCTTGCAAGAACAAGTCGGATACAGTAATAGATACTTCACAAGAATGTTACAAGTTATACCAAGCTTAGAGGGAACTTCTAGATATTGATCGAAAAGAACCTTGATCCGGGTTATTTTTTGCTTATTTAAAAATAAAATGCAATAAAAGATAATAATTTACCAGTGATCCGTATTTGTAGGTGAGAAATATTTCATAGCCATGAGGGTCGGCGTCCACTAGCGCTAATGCTCGCAGCCGCAACTCTGAGCACAAACGACACAACAACTGACGAGTACATACGTCTGGATAGCCTTTTCCCTAGAAACAGAAAGCGTAATTTTACCCGACTGCGCCAGAAGGAGGGTTATGTTTTTTTCTAAGATTTTTCATTTCGTTTTTTTCGTACATCGCAAGGTTTTTTGAATAGTAATTTGTTTATGATTAGGATGATTGAATCATAATTAAAGTCATATTGGAAAGTAAATAATTGTAAAACACGATAGTATGGTTTTTTGACGGAAGTTTAAGTACTAATAAAAAGCGTAACTATTGAAGTTATCAGCGTAGTACCTTTATTTCTTAGTCAACATGGAGCGACACCTATCTGACGGAACTGCCAAGGTTTCGTAAGTAAGAAACTGGATAATACGATACTTTGACAAGACTGGTCGTCAAACTTTTGGCCTTCTGACTAACAGTAACTTCTGTTTACGGCTTCGCGAATTTTCCAGGGCACGGGAAATAAAGGCTTTTATCATAGATGGTCACACACACATGAACATCCACAAATCAATTGTCTCTACGAACTCCTCCCTGGGTATCGATGATTAAGAGATGCAATTTCACCGTATGGTCAAGATAACCAATGGCTAACGATCGGAACAAAATACATTCAAATGATGAAGGTTAACATAATCTATGCAAAAAGCTACTACAGTAACAGCTGTCGTTATTATAAATCCCGTTTGGTGTCAACGAGATTATCATCTTACGATTACAGCAAATCATCGGACTTGCCGCCGGCGTCTTTTTCTCATTTACTTGTTAGGCAAATATAAGGTTAGATTATGTTAGGAGCGGTGGATGAAGAATATATTAGTGCAGAATTGTATGTTATTAAGGTGTAGTTAATTATAACGTGTTATTTGACTTGAAGTGGACAGGCTTTTCTTGCTTTACCGTTCTGCCGCCGCCGTTATTAAAAAGGGACATACGAGTATGAACTCCTTATAATTGTGCGCTTCTGAAGGAGTTTTGTAAGCATTTTTAAGAGGATCGTCTACCGAGCGCTCGTCCATACTAAAAGAGAAAACGTTTTCCTACCCCTAAATGTTGAGTCCCGTACGGTTCATCGAATTACCCTTGGTCGATATAACTGTCTACAGAATGCATGGTTCACCGACGAACGGTAATACGAGAAAACTATTAGTCGATATAATTATTTAGCGACAGCACGTTTCGCCGAATACCGCTACATAGAATGAATGGTTGTCCGATACCAAGATTTGCCGATGTCATGGTTCGCCGAAACACGTTTGAACTAAATAATCCTTTATCGATAGGTAGCAATTTGCATCGAAAGCACCGTTTTCTTACACCGACGATCCATAATAATTGTCTTTAGTTTTTAAATTGCTACTAAACTGTATCTTAAATTACTTAACGATAGCAAGTTAAAAAAACAGTTTCAAGCATTTTTCCACCATAATGACATTTAAAATTTGCTTAGTTTTTTCTCACATACGCTAACATTGCTCTTCATTAAAATCTAGCAAGGAACAAAAGCGCTGGTCTCTGTCTCCAGGTGGTAATGGACTGTGACTATGACAAGGAGTGCAGTCCTTGGATGTTACTGTGGTTCACTTTTTTATCTTTTTTTTAGGGCGGGAGGGACTGCCCCGATGTCTGTCAAAATTGTATGAGCGAAGAAACTAAAGACAACTATTATGGATCGTCGGTGTAAGAAAACGGTGCTTTCGATGCAAATTGCTACCTATCGATAAAGGATTATTTAGGTCAAACGTGTTTCGGCGAACCATGACATCGGCAAATCTTTGTATCGGACAACCATTCATTCTATGTAGCGTTATTCGGGGAAACGTGCTGTCGCTAAATAATTGTATCGACTAATAGTTTTCTCGTATTACCGTTCGTCGGTGAACCATGCATTCTGTAGACAGTTATATCGACCAAGGGTAATTCGATGAACCGTACGGGACTCCTAAATGTTATCCTATCTCAATGATTTTTTTGAATGCTTCTGACACTGTAAAAAACTAGGTTTATAGGTTTTCTTTTTTTCAAAAGTAACTCTTAGGCGCCTGTACCTTTCAAACTATTATAAATTTTGAAAAAAAGAAAACCTATAAACCTAGTTTTTTAGGGTTCCGTAGTCAACAAGGAACCCTTATAGTTTCGCCATGTCCGTCCGTCCGTCCGTCCGTCCGTCCGTCTGTCCGCAGTTTAGCTCAGAGACGCACAGTACTAGAGAGCTGTAATTTGGTGTTAATATATGGATTTGTTGTGCCGAAAAAGTGGTAAAATAAAATCTCGTAAAATATTTTTTTTTAGGGTATCTCCTGTACACGTAAAGTGGGGATGTTATTTTTTTTTCTCGCGTACCCCATAGTGTGGGGTATCATTAAATAGGTCTTTAAAAAATATTGACAGCTACCATTAACAATTTTTTGATAAAAAAATTGGTTTGTTAAATATTAAGCTTTAAAGTGCTAAATTTTGCTCGACTCGAGTGTCCCCCCCCTCTACCAGCTAAACGGTTATGTGTGGGGGTATGAAAAAATTCACAATAGTAGTATATATAACGAAGTTTAAAAGAAAATTGTCATGACTTAGTAGGCTTTACAACTTTACGAGTAATAGTCGACCAACTTATAAAATGTACTTGGATAATATTTTTCTTAAACAAAATGTATCGGAGAACATGTTATTCAACTGCAAATGTAAGTTTGTCAACTTTATTTTTACAGCTTTAATAGGTATGTTTTACGGTATGTTTTTTGGGGATAGGTAGGTTTTTATCGTCAACTATTTTTAACTAACTTCAAAAAAAAAGGTTCTAAATTCGTAATCTTTTTTTTAAATGTATTTTGCCCGATTTCTCAAAGACTCCTGGACCGATTTTGAAAATTCTTCTTTTTAAAATTAAATTCAGCGAATCAGTTTAGTTAGTTCGCTTAAGTATTTTGATGGGCAACTACGGAACCCTACACTGTGCGTGGCCCGACACGCACTTGGCCGGTTTTTTACTATGTCAAAAGCATTCTAAAAAATCATTGAGATAGGATAACATTTAGGGGTAGGAAAACGTTTTCTCTTTTAGTATGGACGAGAGCTCGGTAGACGATCCTCTTAAATAAAAAATCTACATTTTTTTCTAATTTAATGTTAGGTTCGCGTTTGACCACTATCTCGTCTGATGGTAAACGAAGATGTGGTCGACGGTGAAGCATGCTTGCCTAGAAGTAACCTGTTCACTCTTGACTTGAAGACCCCAAGACCCCAAGGTTATAGCTACATTTTCCTATTTTCCTAGGTTTACAGCACCATTCGTTTGTCACGAAGGGAAATCTATGAAAATTATCAAGTGAATAGTACGTTGGCTTCATCAATTGGTCACCCCATCAGCAACCAGGGAAATGCTTTCACGGCTTCCCTACCTTTCTAGACTTCCTTCCCCTTGACCTATCACATTGTGACGCGGACTACCTACATTTTCTAATTTTACACATGACTATATTCAACTTTTAGAATTTTTCTACAATCATTTTTACCACAAATTATGTTATTGTGATGTAGATACATACCGTTATTATAATTACAGGTCCCAATCTGAGCAGAGCGCCTTCGTCCAGTAGCTTCTGGAATATGGCATCTTTCTCCACCACGAGGATGTACTTAGCAGTAGACTGGAACTCTTTGATGCCAATGATGTCTTGTGGTATTAAGACTCCTTCAATTTGAAGGAAACATGAAAGGGAATAATAATACATAGTTTTATGTGTATAGGTGAACTATTTTAATAAATGTCTTTGATTTGTAGTACAACCACATTTACTCGGGACCAACATAAACCGGATAGAAAGAGGTTTAAGTCCAGTTTCGTCACTAATAAAGATTAGTAGATTGCTTACTAAGGAAACATACAACGCTTGGGTGACGTACTTTCAATCGCTCGCTGCGCTCAGGATTCTACTTTAGACCTACTTCGCTCCGCTCTGGATTAAAAAAAACACACTCTCACCTTTAAAACAGTTGTATGCTCCTTTGGTAAACAATCTACTATTTTTCGTGTTGAAACTATGTCATCGTAAACATCATCTTTTGGAGCATATCAAAGTTATATCATCATCACTCAATCATCATTAAAATTCAGTAAGGGACTTTAACCATAACGTGATGCAACAGGTTTCGACCGATTCCAACTACAAGTTAAAATCAACCTTACCACCTAAGAAATAATGTTTTTTTTATGTGAGATGGGTTTGCTCTTGACCTTAGTCTAGGTCAGGAATGACTAAGACAAGGTCGACGGTGGAGCGAGCTTACCCAGAAGAAGCCTGTTCACTCTAACTTTGAAGAGATTAGGGTTGTATGCGTTCGGAAACACAGACTTGATGCTATTCGATTGACTTGACGTCGTCGTCGTGGCGATACCAACGTGTTTTATGTCATATGTCGTAGTGGTAAGGTTGGTTGTTTTTTTTTATTTAGTTCATGTAACTTACCTCCAGAAGCCGTACAATCAACCACACTGCCATCACGATTGTGCATGGTCAGTGGACCAGCGATCAGACCTTTAGCCGTGGCCACAATACCCAGGCTCCAAGGTGGAGTCTCCAACAAACAGCATACGTCTCTTACAGCCACATCCAAGTTGGCCTGGTTTCGAAGTCTCATCACATTTTGGTAGAACAGTTCCCTGGATTTAGGAAAAGTTTAAACAATAATGAATTTTTATGACCTCGATTACTCTTAAGATCATATTTCAGTGGCAATTCAGAATCTATCTACATAAAAGCTCTAACCGCTGGGTCTATAAACTTGACTCCTGTACAGGACAGCATAAGAATTTGTTGCATCGTAACAAAAATTAATCATCATCATCAGCCTAAAATGTTCCCACTGCTGGGACACAGGCCTCCTCTCTGTGAGAGGGAGTGGGCCATAATCCACCACGCGGGCCCAGTGCGGATTGGTGGATGTCACATATGTCTTCAAATTTTTGGTTCTAGGACATGCCGGTTTCCGTTTTAAGAGCAGTGGTGATGAAATAAATTACACAAAGCAATGCGCCTGGCGGGGTTCGAACCCACGACCTACAACTCTTAATTCGGGACCGATACCACTGGGCCACCACTGCTCACAAAAATTAATACTTGAACACTTTGAAAATTCGTCCCCTAAAGATGAAAGAAGGAATAAAGTTCTTTTAGGTCGTCATTTCGTCTGATGGAGGATCTGGATTCGTTACGCCGTGATACAGACGTTGTTTGGACCTTTCAACCTATTCCTAAAAAAACGGTTCACCGATGTGGGATACTGCGCGCGTGATTTTTTATTAAAAGTGTTCAGTAATTAAATTGTTCGACGACAAATAGAAACCAGCACAATCTTTAAACTAATTCAGTTGAGTCTCAATAAAGACTACCTACTATCAATAAAGACCCGGCCATCAAAAGTAACATTAATTTCCGGAAAATATTGACTCTGAATTACATTATCCCTGACAATAATACTCTGTTGTGACATTTTCTTTCTAAATCTCGATGTTTCACCAATAATCGGATTAGGAATATTGTAATACAACTACCGCAAATACAGAATTTGTTAACATAAAAACTTTGTTACCGTAATTCAATGCTACTGTTACTTACCGTCTGGTGACAGTTAAATTCTTAGAAAGTAATTCATGCACTTTTGTTAACACAAAAACAATAATATTAAATCTTGTTTTGTCTTCGCTACTAGAATAACAAAGCGTCGTCTTCTTTGCTTCATTAAAAGATTTCAGAGTTACTCTGAAAAAGTAAAAATGGTGTTGTTGCATGTTTATGTACTTTCTCAGCAAACATACGGAAAAATCTAGGCCTTTCATACCTATCTAAATCATAAATACAATTGCTCCACAGTTTTTGATTTCTAATCACAAGTTTGGGCGTGTCCCCGCTTTCAGCACATTTGTTGATATCGCTAAGAATATCCTCTACTTTTTTGATGAGAGACTTCCTTGCGTCATTTGTTTCCTTCAATAGCACGTAGGAAGGTTTGAGGGAGGCTGAAAAGTTAGAATTATTTAGTTCGTAGAAGTGAGACAAGTGATATGACAAGTTGATTTTGCTTTATTTACCTTCTTCGTTTTTGGAACCTTTTAGAAGCTGCTGAACCTCACTAAAGTCTAGCTTACGTTCAGGGAGCAACATAATTCCAGCAGCACCCATTAATCTCCTCTCATTACTGCAAAGTTTATCAATAGCAGCCGCCAACTTCGGATCTTGTTTGAAAACAGACTCCGTATTCAATGGCAAATCCTTGGTGAATGCCAACAACTCCGTATTCATTAAGTCCATCCTAAAAAATGACGTCCCAAACAACCATTGAGTACAACAATAATTGACAAACAAACTCGAAGGAGCTCTATTAATATAAACCACCGGTAAAAGTGACGATGATCCCTACCTACCTAGTGGCGAGATGTTTATCAACCGCAAACAATAACAGCGTCACAAAACGGAGCTCGTAAAAGGGCCACGAGACAATAGGGCAGCTCCTCGAGTGTTTTTATAGCGAAGTCGAGCGAACAAGCGAACGGGACGAAATCATCGTCGGTGGCGCATCCGACTTGCGCTCACTGAAAAAATGACACAATAGATTTAATCGAGAGATAGTCGAGGCAGGCGTCTCGAGGAGCAGATGACACGACGTGACGACCTCACAAAGGGCGTGAAATGACGTCATAATAGCCTCGAATTATCGCCCCCTCTTGTCTCAGGGCAAATATTTAACAGCAGTCTCGTTTTTGTCCTCCTTCTTCGGCAGGAGATCATAAATAACAGGGTTACGGCAGACAAATGATGCGGACCGTTACCGCAGCGCTTTGTTATACGGTGACATATTGCAACGAGCTGATGTTTATGTCTTATTATGGATTCCGAGGTGAGTTATAGTCGGCGACGGAATTCTTAGTAAGTGGCAACTTAGTTGTTGGGACACTTTCTATGGTGCACCTGATGGATTAGATCTATAGAAGATCAGTATCAATTAGCTTGACTGACAAATTGACAATAACAGTTTTATCATCGTTGACCTTTTCATTTGTGGTTTCAACGAAATGCATGGAAAATAAAATATTAAAAATAAGAATGTTGAGGTTTGTGAATACCGTAACCATAAGCGGTGTAAGAATAAAATTAATCTTGTTACAACATATTCGGAAACTCCTCAAGAGCGCCCTAGGCTCTCCCTAGCCATTTTAATTAGGTACTTGAGGTGTGAGAAAGTAACTACTAAAAACATTTCCCATTGGCTCCCCGAGGAGTTCGATAGCATCAGCGGGTGACAGCCCGCACAAATACCATACAAATTGCTCGATAGCTCCTTCAAATTGATTGTTGCAATTATTCGGCGAACCCTTTCGCGACGCGCTGCGCCTGCGACCACGGGGAGGTGAGAACGCACTTATCTATCAGCTCGATCGCTAGACGAACGACCCAACTCTTTGACAACGGTGTGAAGTAACAAGCCACTAGATCCGCAGTCGGGAGGTCGCCGGTTGTTCGCCATTCTTTTATTGAGATCTTTCTGATTGATATAACGCTGATAAGGGGTCGTTTCTTATAATGATTTACAGTTTACACTCAAGTGTTTAACGATATTTTTTATCGATAGAATCTTTGCAGCTTTAGGGTTAAATTAATGGGCAAATAAATTATTGGCAGAATAGTGGTGTATTGAAATCAAGATGACGTTTATAGACAATAAATCCATTTCTGATAAGCAAAAAGTCGCTGATATACTAGAACATTTCTTTACAAACATACCGCTTGAAGTCACTAAATCTCTCCCCTCTTCACCAAAGCTAGCTGAGGCTCTACTTAAAGATAACTTTACTAAGGACATACCGGACTTTAAATTCACAGCCATATCTATTGATACAATTAAAAAAGCATTTAATAGCCTCAATATCAAAAATACTGAAGATTTGTGGGGGATATCCGTTAGGGTGCTTGGAGATATTATTGATTCAATTGCTCCTGTCCTGACGGGTATATTCAATCAATGCTTGGACAGTGGCAAGTTTCCGGACTTAATGAAACATAGTAAAGTAGTACCAATTTTTAAATCAGGTTGTAAATGTGATCCTTCTAATTACCGACCCATATCTGTGCTCCCGGCATTAAGTAAAATTTATGAAAAAATCATGCTGGATCAGATGTTGGCACATTTTAATTCAAATGGAATTCTGCATAGTCAGCAGTTTGGTTTCACGAAAGGTCGGTCGACGACTGACGCGGGAGTTAAACTCATCAGTCACGTCCTGGAATCCTGGGAGAAATCTCAGGATGCCATTGGTATCTTCTGTGACCTCTCCAAAGCGTTTGACTGCGTCGATCATAATACACTCATTTGTAAATTACATCATTACGGAATTCGTGGTCAAGCTGCTGGCCTTATTCTTTCATATTTATCAAATAGGCAGCAAAAAGTTAATGTAAATGGGGCGACTTCATCTGGGTCACAAGTCAAGATGGGCGTGCCTCAAGGTTCAATTCTTGGCCCTTTTTTATTTTTAATTTATATCAATGACCTTCCATTCATGATGGCCAACTTATCAGATATAATTCTTTTTGCTGATGACACATCACTTATTTTTAAAATAGATAGAAAAGATACGGATGTTTTACATGTAAACGAAAGTCTAGATGTTCTCTCGAAATGGTTCGCAGCTAACAATCTTTTACTGAATGCAAACAAAACAAAGTGTCTACGGTTCTCGTTACCAAATGTTCCACAAGTGGGTCTAAATTTAAAACTTGACGGCAATAAACTCGATGCTATTGCGGAAACTGTATTCTTGGGTATTACTATTGATTCCAAATTACAGTGGGGCGCCCACATTAGAACTCTTTCAGGTAGGTTAAGCTCTGCTGCATATGCGGTAAGACAAATAAGGCAGCTAACTGATATAGCCACAGCTAGACTAGTATACTTTGCTTATTTCCACAGCATTATGTCATACGGCTTACTGCTGTGGGGTTCCGCAGCGGACGTAGATTCAGTATTTATATTACAAAAGAGGGCGGTCCGCGCAATTTATAAAATGGGCCCTCGTGAGTCTCTTAGAGAAAAATTCAAAGAAATTGATATTTTAACACTGCCTTCACAGTACATTTTCGATAATATCCTGTATGTTCGCAAAAATCTAGGGCTCTTCAAGACTAGAAGCGATTTTCATAATATCAATACACGCAGTAAACACGAAATTGTAATACCTAGATTCAGACTAGCGAAAACGAGCAAGTCGTTCCTTGTAAACAGCATACGGTTTTACAACAAATTGCCTAAATCAGTCACTGAGCTAACTGATGGAAAGTTTAAAACCCATATTAAACGTGTCCTTATTAAAAAAGCATATTACAAAACTAAGGACTACGTTGATGACAAGGATGTGTGGCAATAGTTCCTTTTGCACATGTGGCTTCCCTGGCAGCTCAGCAGCAGTACTTAATTTCTGCTCTAACTTATATTCCACGTGTTAGGATAATATTATTCATCTATTTTATTTTTATTCTTGTACATAGTTTTTTATATATTTTTTCTTTATTTTATTTGTTTTGCAATATTATATTGCCTTTGGTTTTACTCTTTTGTACAGACTTTTTAGTTTGTAAGTTAATACAGAAGTAACGCAGCTTATATAGCTTTCTTTTTTATATAGATTCTTACATACTTCTTTTTTGTGAATGTGAGAACATTGTAGGTCGTGTGTATTTATATATATATATTTTTTTTTTTTTGTAGTACTAATTCTCGTAAGCACTTCTCTCTTGATACTAGGCCTACGTTTTTCTCACATATCCAATTACCTATTCAAAATTGTAATAATAAGTTTGTAAAACTATACCACATTTTAAAAGAGTAACCATGGAGTTTCTTGCCGGTTCTTCTCCATGGAATCGACCAACCCGAACCGAGCACCTTTTGTCGACGTTTTATAAGTGCCTTCATGGGCCTATGTGAAATAAAAATATTTGATTTTGATTTTTGATTTTGTTTATGAAATTGTCATAAAACAAAAAATCCATTTTTTGTGGAAATTCAAAAGCAAGTTGCTTTTCAAAGCCTTACCAACTGCAACTTTGAGGTCATTGCTAGCTAACAATAAGTTTATCAACGCAAAAAAAATATGTTCCGACTTCCCACAAAACACGAGTCCCTCTAGTGCGGTCATCGGAGCGGCAGTAAAAGCAACAGTTATAAAAATAGGAAACAGTGTCGTTGCATTGTATGGGCACGAGTGGCCGACGTACAGCCACGGGGCGCCTGCCCACAATGGACCACCATCGCGGTATCTCCATCGACGATACGTTGCCGCCTAATTGACTCCTCAAATGCTATTTTAATACTTTGTTATTGAATGCCGATTTGTGTATTAGGATCTCATGGTTGGAAGCTGTTTTTCGATATAATAGTCAAAGATCTTATCAAGGTTGCAGGAAAGAAATTACCGCATGTAGTTTAGCTTATGTGCCTGATGGCAATATTCCCACTGCCGGCAATATTCCCAATATTGCCACTGCCGGTAAAATACCAAAATTGCCGGCAACTTTGGCAATATTGCCAAAGTTGCCAGTCAAATAACACCAGTATATTTTATTATTACTGCAGGTGCAGTTTATATTACTGTAGATAATACGTTGCGGCATTAAGTCCGCCTTATAAAAACTACTAAGTTGTTACTCTAAACGGTGATTTACTGATTATGTAAGAATTACCGAAACAAATGCATTAAAATAATGTTATTTTTGTTGATTATTTGTAGTTTTGACAGAGATTTATACTTCCATATTATATAGGTACTTATATTCGTTGTTTTTGCTATGTTTTGTATTTTGCATGAAAAACTAGTAGCCCACTCAACGAACAGTTATAGAGGGAAATTCTTGGAACACGATTTTGGACTTCGTTACTTTGTTTGAACTAGTTAGGAGGTGAATATAATTATCAAAAGTCCCCGCCACTAGCCCTTGAGCTGTGGGGGAGGGGGGTTTAAAGGTTCCATTTTTTGATTTTTCACTTATAACTTGGAAACCATGCCTCCTAGCGGCATGGTTTGTATCAATAAAACAACGGCTGAATAAATTTCCTATAAGTTTTATTTAGTACCTAACCATTTCGATATCTTGTATAGTTTTCAAAAAACCATATTTACCTTTTTGCATTCGGAAAGTCTTATTTAATATTGCCATAAATCCAGAAAGCAGCAGCAGTCTTTTCAAACTCTCGCTGTAGTACCTACTCCTCCGTGTATTTTTGTGGGCAACTCACACTTGACCAAAAATTAATACCTACCTATACGAAAATTGTTTACAACAAAAAAGAACTAAAGTTTCCAAAGATAGTGTTTCCGCATCTCTTATGGGTGCGGATTTCCTCGTACATAGTACAGTCCTACCTAGTCTGTAAGTACCTAGTATAATTTAAAATGAGTTTCTAAGGTAATAATTACTGCTCCCTCGGTGGGGGAAGACAAGACATCAAGCTTGATGGTGGTCACCGAATTTAAGAACTACTTATACCTGGTGGACATTGAGAGAGACCCGAAGGGGTCTCTCTCAATGTCCGTGGGCCTCCAGATAAAGATCTGGAGGCCCATATCACCTCAAGATGAAGCATGCTGGCTCTGTTCATCGCAGGTAGTGAAGGGAGGGTCTGAATCAACTGCTACTGCTTTCTGGATCTATGGCGATATCAAAAATAACTTTCCAAATGCGCGAAACTAAAAATGTTTTTTCCCCTAAATTACAGACTTTCAAAAGCGGATATCTCGATAACTATGAAAACTCGAAAACTTATAAGATATTGAAATGCTTACTGAGTAAAACTTACGGAAAATTGATTTAGTTTTTTATTTTGTTCACACACGCTGTGCTGCTAGAACGTATGGTTTTCCGAGATGTTAGAGAAAAACCAAAAAATGGTACCTTCAACCCCCCCCCCCCCCCCCAGAGCTCATGGTTTTGATATGTTCACCTCCTAACTAGTCCAAACAAAGTTACGTAGTAAAAAATGTGTTTCTAGAATTTCCCTCTATGCTTTGAGCATTCGTTGACTACATTAAACTACAACATAAATTATTATAATTTATGCCTTTTTATTCAATAAACAATGATCGTCAATTCTTATCTTAAAATGTATGTGTAATTTCTTATATTCACAGTCGTGTGCGGCAACAATGGGCAATATTGCCGGTAAAATACCGGGAATATTGCCAAAATTGCCGGCAATTTTGGCAATTTTACAAAAAAAAAAAAATTTTTGTATATAATGTAGACCATGGTCTGTAAATGCTAATTTTAAGTGTGTTACATAGTTTACGCACTCACTTTGACTTAAAATTAAGCAAAATTCCCAAATATTTCCACTCCCGGCAATATTGCCGGCAATATTTCCACCTATATTCCCACCTTGGGCAATATTGCCGGCAACGGCACATCTCTATTTACAGCAGTACTTACCATTTGGCTTTGAAAACTGATAACAAGTTGCAATTACGAACTTTATGATATTTAGGGAACTCTTAAACCTTCTAAAGTTATAGAAGAAAGCTTGGACATTTTCTTCTCAATGAAATCTGAGATTTAAGATGAAGCTTTTAGAAAAAGCTGCTAAGATAATTTACTAACTGATACCACATCTAATTTAAAACACCCGCCCAAACGCCCAAATGGTCGGTTCAACATTGCGCGGGATAAATAAACTCCAAAACTTTTAAACGTCTGTTGAACTCTTGTCTAAAAAAATGTCAGATTATGACGTTGAAATAAGGTCCGATTTGCAGTCACACTTTTTTTAGACAAGTGTTCAACAGATGTTTAAGTTTTTGTAGTAAGGCTGTAAATTTTTAAACTGTCATGCCAGCATTGAGAGCCGTCATACTTATTTAGGCATCAAATTAGACGACAATTTAAGTTAATGAAAAGCTGCGTTAGTGAAACAAAAAAAATACAATGGTAATAACAAATACAAGAATGATTAATCAGTAACAAGTAACCAGTAGCAATATAGAACTATACCCACATTCCCACACGCGATCTCGGTAAAGCAACAGTTTCTCATACTAGAGTGGCTACTTACTCTTTGTGCTCTAAACAATGCTCACAATGCTAACAAATGCTCAAAAGTTATAGAAATACGTCTACACAGTAGTATTTTGTTGAAGAGGCTATAAAACTAGGGGCTTATTTAATTCTTTGTTAATTATTTGGCCTGTAAGTGATCGGAGTATAATTTTATTGCTCTATAATGGTTGTATTAACGTTTTGTATTACTCAAGACTACTCATAAACGTAAGATAAATGTACTTTTTTAATTCATTTTACAATTCCACCTCTTATTCTTCAATTATCGCACTTTTATTTAAAGTTGATTTGCTTTTGTGGTCTGTTGTGATAAAGACATCACTGAAGATTTCCTTGACGATGTTTTTAATGTTTACGTGGTAAAGTCATCAAATACACCCTGTGTGGAGCAGAAGTGACTGTCAGACTCGTATTGACTAAATCAATCATGTTCCTTGGCGACTCCGGACAATCCCGCGAACCGAAAGGTATACTCGTCTAGTCTATGAAAGTAATACCATCTATGAAAGTCTTTGAATTAACATGATTCTTCATTCCCTAAACTTTTATTAGTTAGAAACCCAAGATTTTCTAATCAAAACCGTCGAGTGTTTAAACCATACATAATAACAGCATCGTCCCTAACCTCGGCAGTGAAGTGGCGTCCCGTCGCGCTCCAATATTGTCGGGGCTGTTTCATTCCCACCCCACTCCACTCTCCCGGACATTTGCATACGACAAAGCGACTGTCACACATTAAACTGTATGATTACAATACATTAGATTTATAGACGAAAAACAATAGCCCTCAAGGACATTCAACCCTTTTTTTTTCAGCGAAGAAACGTTAAGCTCATTTAGAGGGTAATTAATATAAAAGTTCTCATAATCCCCAGCAATTAAAACCGCTTTTATAATTCAATCTATGAGCAAAAAATTAACAATGATGTTTTGACCTTTATTTATCTGTTTGTTTTTGTTTCTGCGTGATTTATTTCCTAGATATTTTAATTTCCCAGCGATTTTGACATGTTTAATATTTTGGTAGTATGTATTCCATATTGAAATATTAAGCAGAAAGCTAGAAGAAATTTATGACATTGTTACAAGATACATTTTACGTAAGTATGCCAGTATTGCTTGCAAAAAATGCTAATCTAATTAAGATCAACGATTTTTTGCAAGCAAGTTAAACGATACTTGTTTAATCCTCTTTTTATCCAGGAGTTTTTATTTTTATCCATACTCGACCAGCATTAAAAAGTCAATTATTATCAGGTTCTACATAATGTTGTCACTTGTGTATGGAAAACGTTGATATTTACGACTTTTAAATTCTAATGCGAATGAGATTCTGCGTGTGCGGCATTAGAAGTCGCAAGCAGGTGTCATGGCAGCTGCGTTCCCATGCTACAACTAACTAAATCTAGACTTTTCTATTACATCCCAGTTCAACACACTGCTCAGTGTATACTAATAAGTTGTAGACGCCTTTTTACAACAAGGTTAAGAACTAGTTTCAACTTAAGCTTGCTGTCAATAATTCAAAGCGTCGTGATAAACTTGTGCATAATAAAATAAATAACATGAACGTTAAAAATACGCACCTTTAGATTTTCACCATAACTCGTACGTCTTGTAAAACTATTTAACCAAAATAATCTTGTTGCATCGCAAACTGTTTTTCGCAAAATCAAACCAAAACCAAACGTAACACAGATAAAAAAACTAAAAACTTTTTGTTTTCTTTGGCGCCAAATCTCATTTATTTGTTAAGAATTTTTTTTTTAATATTTTTGATATTCTCGATAAAAAGGAAACATTCTATATTCAAAAAATAATACACAGGGCTGCGTTTAAATCCTTTATCCAGTTTAAATTTATACTGACTAAATGTCAAACATCCCGTTTAAGTACACCGAGAGGTGAAAAATGATGCCAATTAAAATTTAATCTGCCCCGTTTACGGTCTTCCGCTGGTCTATGTTTTTACTGAAAGGAATAAATTTTTGCGACCTTTTTACCACGCAAAATTTTATCCTGCTGTCAGATTGACATTAAGTTTTGTTGTTTTGCTCGATTCTCGCCGTAAGAACGAATATTATTTTTATTTTAGAGAGTGAATATTATTTTTGGATTATGGATTTATAATACACCGGCAAATTGATTATTTGTTTAATAAACTGAGCTGTCAATTGAATTTGACAGCTAACATTGACAAAAAGATATGACTCCGTTCAGCGAACCCTCACTAGTTTAATTTTTTTCCGGCGAAATGGCGCCGGAAGATTTAAACGCACCCCAGGGCTGCGTTTAAATCCTTTATCCAGTTTAAATTTATACTGACTAAATGTCAAACACCCCGTTTAGGTACACCGCGAGGTGAAAAATGAAGCTAACTAAAATTTAATCTGCCCCGTTTACGGTCGTCCGCTGGTATAAGTTTTTACTAAATGGAATAAATTTTTGCGACCTTTTTACCACGCAAAATTTTATCCTGCTGTCAGATTGACATTAAGTTTTGTTGTTTTGCTCGATTCGCAAAGTAAAAACGAACATTATTTTTATTTTAGAGAGTAAATATTATTTGTGGATTATGGATTTATATTAAACCGGCAAATTGATTATTTGTTTAATAAACTGAGCTGTCAATTGAATTTGACAGCTAACATTGACAGAAACTTATGACTCCGTTCAGCGAACCCTCGCTAGTTTAATTTTTTTCCGGCGAAATATCGCTGGAAGATTTAAACGCACCCCAGAGTTCAAACCACAAACAAAATAAAAAGTTAGTTTCAAAATTAGAACACAACAAAAATTAATTTCATTCGAATGCTCATCATGTTGTTTTGATAGCATATAGCTTTGTTTTTGTTTATTTACATTTAACAAAATAGCAATACCAGTCAGTGACAAGTTCAACCACCCACAATGCTATTGCTAATACATTTATCGGCGTATTGCGATGTCCCCAACAAGATGATATCGGCCCAGCTGTCGCTGCCACGTGCATCCGTGCATCCCAGGTATTATTGACATAAAATGTTCTGGTGGCAATTTATCTGAGGTTACGGTAATAAAGGGTTTTTGTCTACAATTAATTAATTAAATGATAATGTATTTACTGGGTTGTTTATGTTTTACAAATTTAAGCATGTATTATGTATTAGTTAAAAATTGAGGAGGCTTTGCTCTTTAGCAAAAAACATTTTTGTTTTAGATTTTTTCATCGAAAGATTGGGTATTGTTTCAACGCTTTAACAAGATGGATGGACTATGCTGCGATCAAAAATATTGAAAAAGCTCTTTGAAGGTAAGTGCATGGTAATAAATATTTTGATATTTCCCTACATTAGTGATCCTATGGCTGAAGCCAAACGTGCATAAATGTTTGAATATTGTGAGTCGCGTAATTTTGGTCGGTTTCATAGAAAAGTCTTTTACAAAGCAATATTATTGGTTTTCATTGTAAGAAAATACGAAATTACGCAAATCATAACTCAAAAAATAACGCTCGTTTGAGTTCAGCCTAAGATTTGCTCCCGTTTTTTTACTCTAAACCACAGATCATCAAACACTTTTAACTGTTAGTTCTAACATCAATATTGAGTACAATCGTCGCATAGCTATCAGAGGGGATGTTAAGCCGTTCATATTATCTGTTTGTTTAACATTCATGAGGTTCACCCTCCCTTACCGCCACTACTTAAAGTAAGTAGGTACTGGCAACACATTTGTTTTACTAAACTACTAATATAGGGAAACGTGGTTTAGAATATTTTATTTATTCACTCCAGATGTGCAGTTCAGTATTTAGTTTGTGTTATGAGTTAGTCAGAAAAACTCAATTAATATTTTAATAACTTCATTTAGTTTTATCTTAATTACGATTATGGGAGAATTATGATTAGCGTCGTGTGTAGAATTCTTCCGTTTATTAATGTTTTTTTTTATGAACGTTCCTTTTGATGAATGCTGCGCAAACGCAATGTTACTTAAGCGTTGGCATACCTACTTAATGAAAAAAGTTGACTACACTTATAATTTTAAATAAGGAATAACATAATGAACATTGTCAAAACCAACACCATTAAAAAAAACTATTTATAAATCATTCTTTATCACAATAGACACGTCATACATAGTCTTTACCATCCACACAATAATTCCTATAGTCCTAAAATGGTTATTATAAGTGGCCCTCCCACGTCCGTGCCATCAACATGCGTTTTTTTATTTGACCATCAATTGTGCATCCGTCGTCGAGTGTCAGGGAGGGCTGCATTCCCTCACACCTCGCGTCAGCTGGCGATAGTAGCGATCCTCACCCTCCGAACATTCCTATTAACTTCAATTGAGCCCGACAAATTTACATCAAGTTGGAGGCCACTGAATAAGCGGGGGAGGTGACGGTAATCGATAACTTAGATGTAACTTCTTTTATTCCCAATTTTTGTATTTTTTAGTGCCCACTTAAACGTGTTTCTGCCGTCTCTACGGCAAATAGAAATAGTCCTGTGACAATATGACTCATATTAATCATTTTAGTTGTTCTTAATCCAGAATCAACAATAGCTGGTTCACATGACCTATACCAAACTCAAATGCAAAATAAAACATAATTTTTCATCAACTACCAAACCATGTAAGTATGAAGTTAAGTAGCCAGCTATCCACAATACAGACCGTCTCACAAACGCTTATTCCGTATTAGAAAAATCGCTAACTTCATGACCCCATCTAAGCCCGTGCGCTACGCCATATGGTCAGGCTACGCGACTCAAATCGCTATTATATTGCTTTTAATTGATAACAATTTAAATATATTTGGTGATTCACACTTACAGAGCTCATTATTATTCATCGAGTCATTATCTTCGTGTTCGCGTTTTACCGAACGATGGTATCTTCAGCACGAATGTGTTTTACCTTTATGTTTTTATCGTCACGCTACTAATTTAATGTTGCTGATGTCATTATTTAATTGTTAGTAGTTTTTAATTGTTATAGCAGCCTATTAAAATTTAGGCTACAATTTAAACCTATTCTTTTCACTTTCAAAACGCATTTCTTTAGTAAAAACAGCAACTTCCATCCGAAGAAACAAACTTAGAAATACAAAACATTATTTTCTAAAACAGCAAAAATTTTCATAAAAGCGATCGTTAAAAGGGAATTATGGACCTATAAAGTTGTTTCATTTTGTGGAAATATTTTATTGTTCAATAAAAGAGTGCGTGCAACAAAGGCACATTGAATCCCTGCGGTTTTCGGAGCCCGTAAATCAGGAGCAAAGACCCTTGGGCTAGGTGGACGAGGCTTCTTGAACTGTCAAGGCCTCGTTGTGGTCATCCGCATTTCTCTGGCGAGAGCAAACAAAGCTTGTTCGCTGGTCAATGTTATTGGTACAAATTGCAGATTGTTGTGGAGATGATTTCATGAGGATTGTATGTAGATGAATTGTTTTCGGGTTATTTACTTCTTTATCTTGTCAAATCACAATTTGACCGAAGATTGTAACTTCTAGTTTCAATTATAATGCAACTTTAGGGCGCTAATTGAAAAAATATGCTCACTCAAATTGTGCTTTACCCTTTTTTTTTATCTGACAGCCGAAATATTACCGGGGTCGCGATGTAAACAGGTAACCGTGACCCTGGAACGTAAAGGGCTATTGAAGGAATACCGTGAATTTTAGTCAGAGTTTGATAGTCAATCCCTTCCGCCTCACACTGATTGGGAACCTCATTGGATGATTGTATCACGAGAAAAAAACTGCTTGTTTCTCTTTGTATACTTTTCGTGCTACTTATCAACCATAGTGTTGTTATCAATTAAAAACAATATAGAATAATGAGCTATTATAAAACCATAGAGAAATAACAGCAGCATACAATTAGAGTCGCGTGTCGATAGGATGGCCAGATAGCGAGGCAATTCACAGACCATATTGCATCCAGTCATTTACATAATTGTTCCATGTATGTGGATGATATCGACGCATAAATCGTCCACGGCCATGTTGATTTTGTTGATTTTATGTTAGTGCTAAAATAAAAGGGATCGTTTTATAAAATACGTTTCCGCTAAACGCATGTAAGGAACCCCTGCTTACATCTAAAGATCCGAAAACGGCCACGTTAGCAGAATCATATTATAGATAGTTTAGGTACACACAAATTAACAATTCATCATAATATTAACTGCGTATAAATAGTTCATAACGCGCAATTCATAATAATATACTAATCATTGATTTAGGATTAAGATGTTTTTTTTTTTTTTAATTTCTTTCAGTAATGAGCCATCAACAAAAAAATCCATGACTTGTATAACGGAATAGGTTTTCCAAAGTGGGTAATCAGGGAAAATACGTGCTGAAAATGTCAATCACACCGTGTAATATGTAAAAAACCAATGACGAAACGATAAGAGGTATTTACCAGAACTACGATATCTAGAATACCTTCCCATCTACTTGTCTAATCGTAAAACAAAACAGCCAACCTACATAGAACGCGATCGATTTTCCGCCAACCACGGACCAATGGCAGCGCAGAGAACACAAAGTATGAAATTCAAAGGCAATGGCTGGTTACACGTGTAGTCGGTAGTTAATTATGGCACTATTGGTAAATTAGTGCTTTTCACTTCCTGTCTCATTTAGAAAAAAAAAGATAATGTGTTTTGGTACTGTATATTTTTAACGAATGTTTAACGATTGTACCTTTACTATTGCGGACAGCGAAGGAGTTGAACTCTCTGCCTGCGTCTGTGTTTCCGAACACGTACAGTAAAAACCTAATCTCTTCAAAGTTAGACTAAACAGGCTTCTTCTGGGTATAAAGCTCGCTCCATCGTCGACCTTGTCTTAGTCACTCCTGACCTGAGGTCCAGAGCAAACCCATTACGCATAAAAAAAAAATCTAGATGAATTGTCTTTGGGTTATTTAGTACTTTACCAAATCACAATATGACTGAAGATTGTAACTTCTAGTTTCAATTATAAAGCGCTAATTAAAGTTTTTTTTTTTATTGCTCTTGATCATATTCTTTTTTCTCTTTATATATCGGGGCTAGAGAGCCAAAGTCATGGTCGCAGGAGTTTCTAAAAAGGTAATTGTGGCCGTGGAACGTAAAGGGCTATTGCAAGTTCACCTTGGATTTAAGTCAGTACGTATGACAGTTAGGGTTGGGATGAGTCATTTGCTGATTTTCCCACGACAAAAAAAAAATACGAATTTATATAGTACTTGACATGGAGCAACTGCATATCTAACTTCCCATTCTTTGTACAATATTTCGTAAAAAATCTTTTTTCTTTTTTTCTTTTCCTCGGTATAATAGATTTTGGTATAGGTAAATGAATGTTTTAATAAAGAAAAGACAGAGCTTTGACCGCGCACCTCGTAGTAATCCTTGTGCCACATTCAATGGACTAATTGCACCACATATGAGATAAACTCATTAACAAGGATGGAAGCGAGATTCCGCTGCTACCACTGCCGCGCTTATCTGTGAGTTATGAGGGCATGGTGAGAGTCGCAAGCGATTTATCCCAAATATTTTATTGTAAAATTGCAGCACTCGGAAATCAATTAAATTTTTAATATTTTCTTACACTCGAAACATACTGCTCAAAGTATCCGTAATAATATTTGGTGTAGTTTTTTTAGTAGATAATTGACGTGACCGTTACTCCCGATAAGAATTTTTACTTTCACTTTTTCCAAACAAAATGAAGAGAGGTTTTGATACACAACGAATAACATCCATAAATTAATATTTTTTCATGTTAATAAAATGTAAAATACATAGTAAAACAACAGAATATGCTTTTCTACAGCGAGCATGCAGAGCTTAGTTTTCGAACTTTGGACTGGTCTACTGATAAATGCCATCGCTTCAAGAGTTACCCGCTTCGCTCATCACACAGTTACAATTCAGCACACGTAGTACAAAGGCCTTTGAGTCGCGGGGGGGGGCGGGTGGCGGGGGCGGGCGGGCTGCGAAGGGCGGGCAGCCCGCATGATCGCGCGATCGCACCCATTTGCGGCTCGTTACACGCCGATAGCACCAAACAAAACACACCCCAAGTAATTAGGAAAAGCCTTTTCCAGATACCGTAAGCACTGCTGTGACTTGTGGCTAACTACCTTCGCGTAGGTGTAGTGTTTTGGTAACGAAATGTTTCTGGCAGGTTACAGAAAGGAATGGACACCAAGTATGTACCTACTTTCAGATATTATGTCTTGTAACTGGGACTGTTGGCACAATATTTTTGTACTATTTTTATTTGCAGTCTAGACAATTCAAAAGTGCCTAAAACTGGCTAACTTGAATATAAATTATTTGACACAAGGTCAACTGATAGTAAGCTGCGGAAAATGTGGGATTTCCAGAGGAGGATGAATAACTTAAAATTAATAGTGTTTTAACATTGTTTGGGTTCGAAATCAACTAACTTAAACAAACAAATCACGTTCATCTCACTAGTCCTGTAGTGGATTATTGAAGGTTGATTTAAGTCAGATAAAACAGAAAAATGTAGAGAGCATTCTTTAGTTTACCGTAAAATTGTTCACAGCTCTTAATATATTTGTGATAATAATAACAAGCAAACGCAGCAATATAATAATATTATGAAAATAGGTAAAATGGACAATGAAAAGTGAAATTTCATATCCCATAAAATAGACAAAGGAAGAAATCATTTGAGAGCGTGCAAAGGTGCACAATGTTTATGGTCTTCAACCACAAACTAACCATAATGTTTCTATGGTAGTTAAAGAAATGTTCCTTGGTATGTAACACGAACTTGGAATATTTAGCTAATACCCAAAGTCATTTTATTTTGACCACAGATGCTCTTCTATTACGTAGTTTCTATGAACATAATTGGATTTTTAAGGGCGTATGTAAATGTTCAGTACTAACTATTTTCTCGTAAATATTTGTTTAGTTTTTAAGTTGTTTGTTGAGGAGTCGTTTAAAATATAAGAGTATGGATATGAAATGTTCGGCAGCTACTTTTGTTGCACCGTTTCTAAATGCAACGAAAGTATTTTACAAGCCTTTTCCGAATCGAACATTACTTAGTCATCACTAGTACTAAAAACATGGAATCACTTTTTTGGATTTCATCTGTGATCCCATAAATGAAGGCGTGATTTGAATGAATTTGGTAAAATTTAAAGTTAACAGGTAAACCTTTAAAATGGTATCATTTTTATTATTCTCAAATAGTTATAGTACTCAAGATCGCGCGGAATCGGGGTAAGTGATGATTCAATACATTTGCTCGCGACTGTAGGTGCCGAGATATTTTTTTTCAACTATTTGGGGTCGATCGAATGCAGCAAAACAACAGTAGCTTATATGGAGCAACTAACTGACCTCCACAACCAAACTATAAGAAACTGGGTAATACAATACCCCTTGGTAAGACTGCTTCTCAGATTTTCAAACTCATTATACTACTTTACCACTATGATTATTGTCCGTGGATTTCAGGTAGTACGAGTCTCAAAGTCCCCTCCGTTCCATCCAGTGTGTGAGGACATCATTGGACGACTTTACCACGTAAAAAATCTACTATTAATATTGTAAACTTTATCAATATTTTGTACCTCTACCATAATGACCATTCGATCATCAATTTAAAACTTTTGAACAACATTTTTTCTTGGCTACCCATAAACTAATAGACCCAAGTTCAAAGATCACCCCGGGATAGGAAAGGATGGGTTACCATGTTGTGTGCAAGATGCGTCGTGTGCCGGGTGGCTGGCCTGCCCACCTGGGCAGCACGACTGCCCACCTTTCTGTCACAAAGCCATGTATCATGTCGTGTCGTCAAGATCATCAAATCAGATTAGATTATAACTAGTTTAAACTAGTCTATTTTTACGATTTTGTACTTTCAATCGAAATGATTAAGTTTTGCTGTAATGCTGCAGTTAATGAAATGGTGTTAAAAGACATGCAGATAGGTACCTAAATTAAAAATGGCAGCCTGACTTTTTTTTCACCTAAGTCTACACAGTTTACAAGAAAAAAAAAACATACTGTGTCCTACCGCTGGGCGGCGAAGGTCTCTTCTTTTTGTTTCCAAACTTCTCTGTTTATCATTTTACATACCTAACGTGTAGCAAAAAATACCGTAATCTATAGAGGCAAATTACCTGTAATTTGCCTCTCCCACATTTTCCTCAAACACTTTTCCTGCCAAAGCTGCTGATGATGAATGACTCAACAATTGGCGGGTTAATACTCTTTAACAAGTATTGCATTAAGTTAGGGTGTCAGTGGAAAGTGTAACGGTATTGTACCCGCCAAAGTCCTACGTCAATCAGTGGATGCGGGCTCACAATTAAGCGCACGCGCCGATGGGAAAAACTCAATGCGAATACAAATAAATTCTCATATAAAACCATTTAAATATATCGCGTTACGTATCATAATGTAACGGTTTTTAAATAACACTCTTTATTTTAAAAAGCAAATACAACGTGTAACGTTAAATGCGCAAAACCTCTCGTGGGTAACTCAGCCCATGTTACTGAACAATGTTTGTTCTAAGACTTTTGGAAATTCGCAAAAAAAAAAAAGATTTTTCATAGTGATGGGTACGATCAATTTCTCATTTTGTATGAAAAATGGGCTGAGTTACCCCACGAGAGGTTTTGCGCATTTAACGTTACACGTTGTATAAATTACTTTAAACTTAAAAGCTCCCATTAACTACTTTGTTGAGCGTTTAAACTACAAGTTTATTTTTATCAGAATTGCAATTACTACCCTATTTTAATCAGTTTACCGGATACAGCTAATATATATTATTCTAATAAAGTTGTACTTAAAAGTTATCTTAGTAAAATAGTTGCCATAAAATTATATAATTTATAGCTCTTTTTTTATTTTTTATATCAACTTTATACTTAGTTTTTAATACCGTAAATAGACTTTTTAGATAGGTGTATTATCGACAAGTGAACCTATACATTAAGCGTTTACTAGAAGTAAGAAAGGTTTTGGTTATTGTATTAAGACATTAGCTCGGTCTCTGTGAAACTGTTCTATTAAAATACTTACTTACTCACTTAGATAACTTGTTCCTTGCATTTTTGCCCACGATCTTCGGACCACCGTAGTTTTTTGCGATTACCTCGCACATCTGGCTCGTAATTAGTTTATGAGTGTTCACGTAAATTGCTAAATAAATGCTGTTCTCGCGGCTAAAGTAGGTACATTTATTTTACATACAAGCTGTTAACACGAAGTCTAATTACCTAACAATTACTGATTTTGTAGTGAAATATTTCTAATACTCTGATAAAAGCTTTCTTTTAACTAGGAACTATTAACTTACTCTACTTGAAATTAAAATGGAGTTGTTAGTTTTTTTCAGATTCTTTTTTCAGGTTGTTTCAGATATTCAATTATGGAATTCTTAGTTTTGGTCTTCATCTAATTCACTCTTCTTGGTGAATATGAAAATAAATCATGACAAATTGTTAAAATTACAAAAACCAGAATTTAAATCCTTAATATCTTTACAGCTTGTTTTAATTAAAAACTACTCACCGCAAATTTTAATTCTGAAATGGAAAACTTTTCAACAAAATTATTACCTTGCAAAACCAGAGCAGCTTCATGCAAATCAAATTAAAATAACTAGCAATAATTAACAAACAATAATATTTAAACCCTATCATAACCAATTATCTATACATATAATAAATCTGTAGAAAAGTGGTGTCTGTACAATGGAAATATACAAAAAAAAAGTAGCAGGGGTTGTTATTTTATCGATGCCGAACCCGAAAATGTAGTTAAAATTTTTTTTGTCTGTTTGTCGGTTTGTCTGTTTGTCTGTTTGTCTGTTTGTCTGTTTGTCTGTGTGTTTGTGCACGCTAATCTTCGGAACTACTGGACGGATTTGAATGATTTTTTTTTTGTTGTATAGGTATTAAGTCCGGTTAACATATAGGCTATAATGTATCTTGGAAACTTGAACACCTGATGCAGAACCGCAACAGACCTGCTTAACTATAAGAGATACAGAAATGGTGCCATAGCAAAAATTGTTCCACGTGATGAGCATTTTCTGCTGAGAGAATAAATTTGAAGATCCTGGACACCTGATATGGAACACCAAGAGCCCAGCTACACTATGACATATACAGGAACGACGTCTTAGCAAGAGTTGTTCAGCCTGATAAGCACTCTCTATTGCTGTATAAAAATTTGAAGATCTGGAACACCTGATGTGGAACTCCAAGAGCCCAGCTACACTATAACATATAAGTGAACGACGTCTTAGCAAGAGTTATTCAGCCTGATGAGTACTCTCTGTCAACGTATAAAAATTGAAGATCTGGAACACCTGATGTGGAACTTCAAGAGCCCAGCTACACTATGACATATACAGGAACGACGTCTTAGCAAGAGTTGTTCAGCCTGATAAGCACTCTCTATTGCTGTATAAAAATTTGAAGATCTGGAACACCTGATGTGGAACTCCAAGAGCCCAGCTACACTATAACATATAAGTGAACGACGTCTTAGCAAGAGTTATTCAGCCTGATGAGTACTCTCTGTCAACGTATAAAAATTGAAGATCTGGAACACCTGATGTGGAACTTCAAGAGCCCAGCTACACTATAACATATACAGTAAAGACGTCTTAGCAAGAGTTGTTGAGCCTGATGAGCAACCTCTGTTGTCGTTTAAAAATTGAAGATCTGGTACACCTGATGTGGAACTCCAACAGCCCAGCTACTTTATAAAATTTATAGGAATGACGTCTTAGCAAGAGTTGTCCAGCCTAATGAGCACTCTCTGTTGACGTATGAAAATTGAGATCTGGTACACCTGATGTGGAACTCCAAGAGCCTAGATACACTATAACATATACAGTAAAGACGTCTTAGCAAGAGTTGTTGAGCCTGATGAGCAACCTCTGTTGTCGCATAAAAATTGAAGATCTGGTACACCTGATGTGGAACTCCAACAGCCCAGCTACTTTATAACATATATAGGAATGACGTCTTAGCAAGAGTTGTCCAGCCTAATGAGCACTCTCTGTTGACGTATGAAAATTGAGATCTGGAACACCTGATGTGGAACTCCAAGACCCCAGCTACACTATAACATATATAGGAATGACGTCTTAGCAAGAGTTGTTTAGTCTGATGGTCATTTCCTGTTGACTTACAAAAATGAAAGATTTAGAACGTCTGGAATCGTCTCGCGCATCCCGTTGTTTTCCCGTCCCCAGGCTCTTAGAATTCGACGTTTCAGATCTTCGATTTTGACGACTCCGTCGTCGCTGGCATAAGCAACAGGATCCGCGTACGAAGTCGCGGGCAGAAGCTAGTCCCTACATAAATTGTAATATAAAAATTACATGTTAGAGCAATATAAATAAATAAACGTTGTCTTCGTATCAATTTATTCATTTATCCGGTCGATGTGATCTTAGCCCGAGATCCCACTGCAAGATATCTAAGTTCATAAGAGATTCAGTCCAAATATTTACAGATATTATAGTAACTAAGACGGACCCGCAAGGTTGCCTATGAAAATATGGCCGCAAGTATTTAAAATTAAAAGGAGAATGAGCCCGGGATGTATAAATAATTCCCCAAGGCCGCCAAAATATGTACACTATTGGAAAGATCTCTTCATTTGGCAATTCGTAGTCCGTTCCAAGCTATTGACCCAAATAGGTGATTAATTTGGCACCCAAGTTGTGCCCAAGTAAACGTATTCGGGGTATAACCATAATATTACTTGCAGCTATATTTTTACAGGCAACCTATCACAACATACACTGATTCCGCGCGCCCTATAGTACATAAGTCTTAGTAACTGTAAATTTAAAAATTGATACCAAATTAAAAAAATATCCCGGATTAATTCTAAGTATTGATGATGCCGTACTTGTGCTAGCTAGTGTATAACAACTATTTCGACCGAATGGATGTAAGAATCTTGCAGTGAGATCTCGGGCTAATATAAGTAGTCCATAAAATGTTCACAGGTTCATAGCTCCCTGGTACATCTGGACTACACTTAAAGGCATAGAGTTATTGCGTAATAATCTAGGCAGGCAGATGTGCGAGCTGATTGCGACAGCTTACATATATTTAGCTAACAGGTGCTGTCCTATCACCACGTGGTGGATCAGGGCTGACTTGCAAAGTTTGTAAGCAAAACATTGATCCTGATTTTGAACTAAGTAATTTTTATAAATATGAATTGACAATAAATCCTGTGCGTCGCCAATCGCAAAGTAATTTGTAATTTTTGTAATGGAATATGGGATTTCACAATCTTATTGAATTACTTCGTCTACCGTTTCTAACATATTTTTCGCCTCTGTTTATCAATAAAAACGATGGAAAGGATTCTGTAAATTTTCTTTTTCCCTTAAAGCCTCCTCAGTCTACAATTTACATCGTTTTCTTTTAAAAACCGGTCTATAACCCAAACAAAGATATAATCGCTAAGACAGAACAAAAAAATACCTTTAAAAAATAGTAAGTGAACATTTTTTTTTGTTATGCTACTGTCTTATTATATTACTGGATTAAAAATATTAATTGAAACTATAATTAAAATTATTATTTATTATTAACTATTATAATATTAAAAGGATTAATTAAAACTTAAAAACAGATTTACACGACCATTACAAATTATTCAATTCGTTCATCCAACAGCAACCCTAACCAAGCTAGAACAGGACGGGATAAACCAGTTGTCGCGATTTTATAGAGTGGACATTACATAATGGCTACAAACGTGATAATTACCCTATCCATGTAAGGAGCGGTTATAAAAACTACTAGTTTCTCCCAGTGTTTATACCGCATCCTATTATAGTAACAAGGGTGTTTTGTTCTTTTTTAAACACTGTTTATTTACAATATCACTGCTTATGCAATTCATTAACGTTGTTTATACCATAACCAGTTTAAATAAGTTCATTGCCACTGCAATATCTACAGCGAATACGAAATTAGATTTCTGACATCTCTGACAATTTATAATCTAGCACACATGGTTTAAAAACAATCTTCATTAATGTTATCTCTCATTATCGCAAACACCTCTGTTGGTCATTTTAATAATCTAGTTTCATTAAAGCTCTAGGCAAAGTGATAAATCGATACATCGGTACATGTGTCCTGGCAGGCGACGTGTGCGCAGCCATGATTAGAAACAGATAATGTAGAATCACGCAGGTGGCTTTCCTTGTAGAAAAGTTTTTGCACAGATACATTGGAGTCGCAGGCAGCTGGCGTTGTGAAAATTGCGAGCCCCTATGTCCACTACCAGTCATAATCCTAGAATTAATAGCCGATTGCTAATGACAAAATGGAAATGCAAGCAAACGTTTGGTCAAACGCTACGCAATTACCTGCGGACGTTAGATTCGAACATCGGGTGCAAACGATACGGGCTCACACACGTGCTGGCTGTCATGTGGACTTCAGCTACATTATATATAGAAAATCTAATGGTCAATATATTAGAATTTGCATTCGTTATAAATAATACATGTTTTGATAAGTAATGATTTTGTAATAGCCATTAGCACCCACATTCGTTACTGTTGATAGAGGCGTATTTAAGACTCATAAATTCAACATGCATCTTTTTTTTTTCTTTTAATTAAATCATGTTCCTTCAAATACTTCTGGATGAATTGAGCGAGATAAGGTGAAAAACAATGTGTAAATAGGTACTTATTGTTTATTTGTTTGAACCAAATCGCAGCAGACATCAATATTAAATAGAAGCGCGCAAAGCCTCGCGAAGCTTTTGTGCGCGGCGCACATGCGCGCACTCAATATGGATGGAATACCGCACAAAACGCTTTTCATTTCGTTTGAATCGCTCGCGCACTTTGTGCGTATACGCAAGATGAGTCAGAAGCATTGATCAGATTCATAACAGATGGGACATTTCGTTGAAGTCTTTTGTACGTGACTTATATCAAATTAAATAGTAGGTAAATAAATGTGAAATGGTATTTTTTGAGATGATAAATATATTTTTTTATTTTTATTTATTTATTCATAATAACCAACTTGAATTTACAGTTTAAAACCACACATACAAGTTATTGGTCTGTATATTGAAATCAAGATAGAAAAATTGTTTTAAAAAATAAAATTAAAAAGTGTTTAATATGTATGAGGTTAAGTAAAAAAAAAAACATATAATCACTATCGAAAGCTGCAATTGGAGCAAAGCAAGTTATCATATAGATCAAAACTGTATTTAACAATTAGTTGCTATCATCTCACAGAGATGCATAGTTTCCGAAGGCAAGAATCTATTTAACTACTTGAGTCCGCGCTACCACTCAGCTCAACTCAACTTTTGACGCAGCGCTAGTCTCTATGTCATTACATCAAGTTGCATAAAAAAATGTAGTACCTCGTAATTTCCGCAAGTCTTAAGTGGTTGCGCGAACTTCTTTATTGGAACCTTAAAATTTCCTGATGCACGCCTGAAGCTCAATTCAAAGATTATGGAGCCTTTAGATGAGTGAATTTTGACTCATCTAAAAGCTCCATAATCTTTGACCACGCGTAATTAGTAGCAGGGTGAGTTGTCTGCGAGGAATTCTTTTGACGGGAGACAAACGGAGGAGGCTTCGCCGAGCTCGCATACAATGGCGTATCGTATATCGGCCACCTGCATGAGCGCTCCTTTCATAGCGCTGCGCAGGCGCAGAGCCGTGCGCAGGAGTGATGCTGTACGTGCTTGCAGAATTTTATTGGGTATCGATTGCATCGTAGACTTAAAATGGAGCGTAATTGTAAACTATGTCATATGATTGATTCCTAGAAGACATACTGGATGTAGGCCTGGCCGACATCTAAACATCTGTTTATCAAACAAATATTGACAATGTTCTAATTTTGACGTACTGCTGAATGCGATCATTTTATTTTTGTGCCTAGGGCTGGAATTAACCCCATAGATCACGAGGCGCTGATAAGAGATTTAGTTTGATACTCAGTGTATATTTAAACAGAAAAAAACTGTTAGTATACGAAAAATCACGTCATTGTGGACAACCACAATACATTTGACAAAGCAAACAAACGTAACTGTATAGCCGTGAAACCTTTTATAATTGTTACTATTTCTTAACTTTACAACCAACAAGTCAATAATACAATAACAATTACTAAGTAGCTACCTCATTCGGAGTCAGAAAACCGTAAACAATAATTGTAATTTTACAACGCGGTCGTTGCAAGCCATTGTGGACTGACTCGTAAAATCGGTAGATCTCACACGAAGATACGATCGCCCCCGAACCTCCCGCTGCTCCTGAGAACGTCACTCATTACAAAACAGTAATTTTCTATCGATATAAAGTTATATTTCTCGATATAAATTGGCGTATCGATTTTATCGTCCGTCCGCTTGCGGTTTGTGTGGGAATCGATACAAACGAGCGTTTTTGATGATTTACTTTAAGTATGTTAGCACGTGCTGGTTTTTGTTTCAGCTCTACAGCTGCCCAACTATATTTAACCCATCTTTACCCAACGTTGCGCAAGCGCAACATTTCAAAATTGATTTTTTTTATATTTCTTAAATAAGAAATAAATCTATGAAATCGAAGCCAGTCTCGAAATGAAGAACTAAAAGATGGAATAAAATTTTTTTTAATGGTTTTTTATATTCAAATATGTATTTTTTTATCATTCAAAAACTGCTAATTGAGTCATCCCGGGATCGATATATTCATACAATCATAAAAAAATATTAATTGAAATAAATCTATACTTTTCACACTGTATAAAGTTTTAACAATATCTTATTTATGATATAAACCCTTTTGTTGGACAAAACCACTTACACATGTTGTTTATCTTAGATTTCTAGGAAACGTTGCGTATACGCAACGTTGGGAGTAACAATAGTCAGTTGTTATTGTTACTCAGCTTGCCATTCATGTTAGAAATGTATTGTAAATAATAGGTTCTCGCTATTCAAAGAGTAGAAGTTCTTTTTTTTTCGAGCTAACAGTGTCATATAGTAATTTCTAAAAAACGATAAGTGAGTGTACACAAATCAGTAAATAAAAAGTTGTAACATTATGACTTGGCCGCGAGCGCTGTCTTCTCAAGAAATTTTGAGTACCTTAGAGAAGAGGAAGGGAATTTAGAAGATGCCTCTCAAATCGATGCTGTGTACATCCCCCCGGCGGTTGACAATCTTACAGACGAGGAAGGCCTAGATGATGACGCGCTAGGTGATTACGACAATATTGTGCCCACTGATATCGCTGGAACTTATGAAATACACACCGATTTACCTACAGGGCCTGAAAATACACAAAGAGAGCTCGGTCTTTCAACTTCGAAGAAGCCAAAACTGTCAAAGAAGTCACCAAAATGTGTTCCAGACTGGAAAAAAGAACATCCTCATCATCTCAGCCTATTTCAGTCCACTGCTGGACATAGGCTTCTCCCAGGGAGCGCCACAGCGCACGTTCTCTTGCTTTTTTCATCCAGCCACTGCCAGACACCTTCTTCAGGTCATCCGGTCCATCTTGAGGGGGGGCGTCCCACCCTACGCTTACCTACACGCGGTCTCCATTCGAGAACCTTCCTACTCCACCTATCGTCGGTTCTGCGGCAGACATGACCAGCTCACTGCCACTTCAGCTTGCTACAGATTTGGACAATATCTGTAACTTTGGTCTTATGCCGTAAGACCTCATTCCGGATTCTATCCCTTAGCAAGACCCATATAGCATAGACCTTTCCATAGTACGCAGCGTGCCATGAAGTCAGTGGGCCAGCTTGACTGACATGTTCCATGTTTTGTCTCCGTAGGTTAGGACTGGAAGGACGCACTGATTGAACACCCGGCTTTTCAGGCACTGCGGCAGTGGCGACGTGAGGATATGACGCATTTTCCCAAATGCTGCCCAGCCAAGCTGCACTCTTCTGGCAATTTCCCGCTCGAAGTTGTCTTTACCTAGCTGTAATACCTGTCCGAGGTAGATGTATTCCAGGACAACTTCGAGTGTTATGCCTTCGACGATAATTGGTTCTGGGATGACATAGTCATTGAACATGACCTTGGTCTCGTCCAGGTTCATCCCAAGACCCACACGTCTCGAGGCAGCATTGAGACAGTTCAGCATTTTTTGTAGGTCACATTGAAATATTTTAAATTTAAGTACAAGACTTGCTTGTTCAATTTAAGTCCAGTAATCCCAACGTTGCGTAGACGCAACATTTCACGGAATTAAAAATAATTAATCAATATTTTTTTTTTTCAAAAAAAAACTCTTTTTTGATGTATTTATAAACGTTATAAACAATAAAACCATTAATTATGCATTTATTTTTACCCTTGGGAATTAATGGGTTAAATAGACGAGTGCGGTCATTTGATTACTTTAGTTGATCGTAAATGCCGTATGGTGGTAAGAAGTTACTTAAAAAACGGATACAGTAATTTTCAAAGGAATTCCTAACCGACTGATACTCTATATTCTTTGAGCTTTATACATTTGCATTTTCTTTTGGTAAACCAAAATTACCAAGCATAAGTTAGAAAAGTTTTTCAGCTGTATTAGATGATAGGCCGCCATTGTCATCAAGTCTCCCACTATTAAAGGTGAATGTACTTTTCCTTCAAGAATCTAACAACTTCATTAAATATTTGGCACGTTTAGCGCAGTGGCTGAGCGATTAGATTGCTGTTGTTTGCGTGTCGTGGGTTCGATTCCCGCACGGAGCAAATATTTGCGGTATCTACAAGTAGTTGTTCCGGGTCTGAGCGTTTGTGTATGCGAGTTTATATGTTTGTAAACGCACCCACGACACAGGAGAAATTACTAGAGTGGGCAAAAAAAACAAAAAAAAAAAGAATCTTCTCCGCATGTCTATGGCTTTCAGCCCAGGACTACTAGCCACCATCAGTAGCATCAATGAACACAGAATAAACTTGATCAAAAGTTACCTCAACTGCGTGTGACATTATCACCAATCACAATAATAGGTAAAAACATAACCCTCGCCAAAACAACTCATTACTATCAGGAGTATCAGACCTATCAGTGTATCAGCGTTAACGCGGTAACGCACGGAACCACCCTAATCGACTGATTGTGGGAAAGGGCAAAGACAATGGCGATTATATCAGGGTTAATAGCAGCCATCTAGTATCTGACGGCAGCGGAGGGTTGACCGGTTATCTATAAGGATTAGCAGGCGGAAAGTTAGCTTGGTTGATTCTGATGAAAGATATATCGGTAATTTGTCGGGTTTGTTTGATGTTGTTTCGGTGGAAATCAAACATTAATGGTCATGGAGTGTTGCTAAATTCACTTTTTTCTCTCATACGGAAACACAAAAAGTTCTAGGGACTAATATTCCACAGATTGCCACAGTACCAATTTCGCATGACTAATTAAGGTTTAAGTTAAACATTGTATTGAAATTCATCGACATTGAGAGGACAATATCTCACGCTATTTTTCTGTGATTCCCGCCGGCCGTCGCAATCTACCGATAATAATCACCGCCGCTATGCAGCATGTTGAAACAAAATCGATTTTAGGTACTTATGTTCAACTTTAAACAGTTAAGTTAAGGAAACCCACATGACAATGAACTGTAAGTGTAATGCCCTGATGACGATACGTGGTGTTGGTAGCAACACCAACACCTGACCCGCTTGTGACGTCATAAATGATAAATTACCAGTCATATAGTCAGGTGCTTATTTCGCTTACTTATTCTAAATATCTAATTGAAATCACACATGTAAGTTAGTTGGAAATGTTGAGTTCAGACAAGAAACAGAATACTTGAAAATGAAGAGTCAGAGATAATAAAATAATACATTAAAACCATTTAAAACCTTTTGTCACGGTTATAAGTAAAATAATCAAAATTGTAATACACACACCAACAATAAGATCCATTTAGGTGTACCAAAATGTAAAAAGCAATCAAAAATATCATACAGAAATATGAACCATAGTCTACACAATAAGAGAGATGACTATTGCTCATCATAACGATTGCACTTTATAGAGGGGAGAATTCATTGTGTTAATATCACAATATGGTGCTGTCAGTTAATTGGAATAGATTATGGGAATGAGGGAAGAAGTACGCCACAGAGTGGTCCCAGGGGATGCTCTGCGGATGGACTTTTTATATTTTTTTATCAAGTCATCGAGTGACAATGGAGAACGGACGGATTATCACAATATTTGGAGGCGGTCGTGTGGCTGTGCTGAAAATTGACACCATCCGTGGTTACTCCACAATAGAACGAGTAAATAAATACGCTTAATCACGTTTAATAAACTGTTTGAGTGGATAATTACTGCGGTCTGATTCAACGTTGTGATTTTGCTCATCATTGTGCAATTATGACATAAAAGTTTTATTCCATGCTGCATATTTCGGGTTTCCAAAACAAGAAAATGACTTCTAAATTCTTCATGACGTGTCTACTTATACCGATTAGCCAATTAGCGACGCCAGCTGTCCAACACATCTTCAACCAACTGACCTTCCCCAATCTTCTATTCGATTAGTCCCAATTATAACCGAATTACGTGTCAAAATGGGCACTACACCCGCTACCCACTACACGGTCGTGACCCAGTGAGAGGCCCGCATGTCTGAGCCACCAGACGGCGGGGCTCCGCTCTCAGATGACCACCAAGACCTTAAATGAGACCGTCTCGAGTGAGCTGTGATTCACCGTGGGATTTAGAAACGGAAGTCTAAGCTTCTGTATTGAACCTGTTGGGGAAGATGCGTTTCTGACAGGGGAGATGTCTAACAATTTCTTTTTTAAATGAATAGTGTTTGGCCAAAATCCTTGTTGTGTAGGTATTATATATGCCAGTAAGCTACCTGTTGTAACCTCATACTTCAGTAACATCACAATCAAATGGAATCTGAGCACTTTATTTGCTCCGTTAATCTGAAAAGTTCTCAACAATTCCCTTAATAAAGGAATCACAGTAACTGAATTATAGCGTGAAAACATACATCGTTGTCGGCCGACATTTTTATTGATAAAAAGCAAATAAAACATGTAACAAAGATAACAAAGCTTTGAAGATGCGCAATAAATGTGCAATAACGTGCGTTCTTGTGCGCGCTCCATTGGAGCTGTGTGATGAGCGTGTCGGGCGTGACAATGGACGCGGTGGCGCGTGCGCCGCGGTAAACGCACCTTTGCGCGCTCGCACAACCCCGAATGTAGATAAGTGTACACTGTACGGGACGTGCGTAGAGTATTGATGTGAGCTTTTACTGACTACCTGTTTATATAAGTAGTATTATTACTTAATTAATAGTGGTACCAATTGTACTACCCATTAATAATATTATAATTATTAAACCACCAAAAAATACAATATAAACAGTCACTATATAGTATACAGCTTCATCCAAATAGACTAGGTATAGTTTGAGCACAGAAAAGTATTTAATTAAAAATAAACATTTTTCAATATAACTTCTACATAATTTGTATTTTCGCCCTAGCTTTTGACCCCGTCTTTATCGCAAAAACCTATCGCGGCCACAATAAAAAAATAAGCTCCCACATTCCATTGTTGTGAAGTCCGAAAAAAACAAGCTTATCGACAGAATAATAACAGCCGAAAATATTGAATGCAGATCTTGAACGGTCCATTGTACGCTGTTTCCTTTCATATTTGATTTGTTGCTACAAATAGCGGACATGAAAAGCGTTTAAGGTACTTAATGTCCAGTAATTGGCGATCAATGAGGATCAGTGGGCACATTGTGCTAAAGTATCGAATAGCTCCAATTCTATTGTCCAAGCAGTGGGTAAAAAATACCAATAAAAAAGCTCTACTAAGCCAAAGAGGCACCCGTCAAGGGTCAGCCTTCAATGGTGAACTGTCGAATTGTGACAGATTAAAATAATATCTAATGAAACTTCACACTTTAAAAGCTTGTCCCAATATTTCTTTTAGATTAGATGAAACGAAGTACATCCAATTTAATGTAGAATTAATCTTTCAATTTGTCTATACTAATATTATAAAGAGGTAACATTTGTTTGTAAGTTTGTATGTAGGGGGTAATCTCCGGAAGTAATGAACAGATTTTAAAAATTCTTTCACTGGTAGAAAGCTACATTATCCGTGAGTGCTATAGGCTATAAATTATATAGATATTTACTGCCCAACGAAGTGGGCACGGGTCAGCTAGTTGAACATAAAATTGAACTTTAACCCTAGTTTTGTCTTGCTACAAAAATAATTTAAATATTGACACCGTGAATCTACTTTAAAGGGTTTAGTTAACATAATGTAATATGATAATAAGTACGTATTTGTCATTAAATTAAAACAACAAGGTGTTCCTAACGGTCCTCCCTAAACGTTTTAAATTCAAACAGACAGTGTAAGCGCAATCACCGGGCGCGGTCCCACGCACTCTGAATAAGAAATATGAGCTGAACGGATACTGCTATTATCAAAACATTATTACAACACTCGAAACGACCCCACGACTAAAAATTAAACAACAATTGCCTTTAATATTCGCTCGTCTGTACCGAACTACCCTCGACTGGTATTATAAAAAATCTGTCAATCTGCCGTAGATCAATCATCCTTGGTGAATAGTCCGGGGGGTGCGAGACACGCTTCTCGACCGCAATCAAACTTCGCAGATAATAAAAGGTAGTCTATATTTACGTAAACGCATCCATTTGATGTCCAATATTATGCGTGGGCGCATCCGACACTGATTTCTTTTTGTTCGTCCCTATTCACGCTTTTGTGAGAGTTTATCACTAGAATGACGTTTTGCAAATATCACACAAAAGTCAAGTAGGCGTTTTGATGTGGACTTTCAGCACGCGTAGCATGGCGATTCTATCTCTATTCTACGAAGAAAAGACAAAGTTATTTCATCGTTATTTCTACACAAATCGACTGTTTTTTTGCACAAATATTTCACCATTCGTACACTATTGAAGAAAAGAACGTTTATTTTCCATATTTTTTACATTACCATGCTTAAAACACTAAAAATATTTCTACGTTCTGTCATTTTGTCTATTCTTCCGTCGACAAAACCCCTTTCTACGGCGCCATGCTACGCCTGCAGGACATTCTTTGGAATAGAATGGTTGGTCAAAAAATTATCCATAATGGTTTAAAAAAAATACAATAGTAAACAACTACTTCGGCCTGCCTTATCCTTGTGAGTTTTTCGTTTTAGCTAATACAGGACGTATTAGCTAAAACGAAAAACTCTAACGAAAGAGTCTAACCGCAGTCTGTCCATGACAAACTCTTAAATTTTCTATTATTATTACATTCTTCCAACAATTCTAAAACTTATTAAAAAGATCCTTACAAATGTTCACTCAATTGTTGCATGACAGTGTGAAATGGACCATCCTTCAAACAAGACTCAGCACTTTGCTGACCATCAGTACAGCGATGCGCAGGCGGCGATGTGCGCGGGCGCATCCACGTGCGAGCACGCTTCGCCGCGCCCACGTGCTCACGCGCATCGCACGCGCCAGGTAACACCTAACGCGCGACGCGTGCCCAAGATAACGTGAAGCCGTAAAGGTAGGGAAAGAACAGGTATAATAATAAAAGGTAAAAGTATTCTTGAAGATCAGTAATTTCACATGATTGAGATAAGAATGCTAATGGGAATATTGTGTGGTCTAAAGCCAGTATATAAGAGGAAGTCAAAAAGCGACGCCGAATTATGGAAAGTTATATTATTTAGCTATAAGTAGAGAAAGGCCCAAAAAACTATGGTATTCTGGACTGTGTGACGAACGAAATGAGTAGAAAAATGGTGACTGTCGAAATGCATACTTGCATTTCGATAGTCACCATTTTTCTACTCATTTACACAATACTTATATTAATAACTAGCTGTGCCCGTGACTTCGTTCGCGTGGATGTCGGAATTTAACAATGTATTTTTTAGTGCGAAGCGTTTAATTCTCGCCACGTTTTTTCATTTATAAACCCTGTATTTCGAATTCAAGAATATTTAACGTGTTTGTGATAAACGCCCTCTGTTGTTCAAAGGCAGTACCATTCAATTGCTATTGGATTAGAGTAGTTTGTATATCGATTTGAATTCGATATTGTTTAATGAATTAAATTAATGTTGGTATGGAAAAAAAAATTGATGGAACCTACTCTAAATCCTATTTCAGCGCGCGTGAACGTAAAGCGACAAAAAGAGTTAAAACCCCTTCTACACGGTCAGACCTGACCACCTGACAGAGGTGAACTTGGTCGTGTCAACAGTACCCCACCGTCTGGAACGCTGTCGGCTGACGGTCGGGTCCCACCGCGGACGCAGCCTGTCGGGACGGCTGCGCTCCCGACTGACTCCGCCCATATTTGGTCGCACACTGGACCAAGGTCACCTCTGTCAGACCTGACCGCCTGACCGTGTAGAAGGGGTTTGAAACTCCAAATCAAATAAAATTCTTAGATTTTTTGTCAAAGAAACATGTACTACTTACCTACAACGGACATACAAAAAGATTAACAAAAAATAAGGATTTGGGCTCAGCTTATATTATTATGTAGGTAAGATTTAGATTTTGAAAAGGTTGCTGGAACAATTTTATAAACTTGTCCACTCCACTCCACTCCACCCGCTCCACTCCACTCCGCCCGCTCCACTCCACTCCACCCGCTCCACTCCACTCCACCCGCTCCACTCCTCTCCACCCGCTCCACTCCACTCCACACGCTCCACTCCACTCCACCCGCTCCACTCCACTCCACCCGCTCCACTCCACTCCACCCGCTCCACTCCACTCTACCCTCTCCACTCCACTCCTCCCGCTCCACTCCACTCCACCCGCTCCACTCCACTCCACCCGCTCCACTCCACTCCACCCGCTCCACTCCACTCCACCCGCTCCACTCCACTCTATCCTCTCCACTCCACTCCTCCCACTCCACTCCACTCCTCCCAGTCCACTCCACTCCTCCCAGTCCACTCCACTCCTCCCACTCCACTCCACTCCACTCGCTCCACTCCACTCCACTCGCTCCACTCCACTCCACTCGCTCCACTCCACTCCACTCGCTCCACTCCACTCCAACCGCTCCACTCCACTCCACCCGCTCCCCTCCACTCCACCCGCTCCCCTCCACTCCACCCGCTCCACTCCACTCCACCCGCTCCACTCCACTCCACTCCACCCGCATCTCTCCACTCCACCCGCATCTCTCCACTCCACCCGCTCCACTCCACTCCACCCGCTCCACTCCCCTCCACCCGCTCCACTCCACTCTACCCGCTCCACACCACTCCACCCGCTCCACTCCACCCGCTCTACCCCACTTCACCCTCTCCACTCAACTCCACCCGCTCCACTCCACTCCACTCCAGTCCAGTTCACTCCAGTCAACTCCACTCCTTTTCAGTCCACTACACTCCACTTCACTCCATTCCATTCCTCCACTCCACTCTACTCCACTCCACTCCACTCCACTCCACTCCATTCCATTCCGGTCCATTCCTCCACTCCACTCCATTCCAGTCCAGTCCAGTCCAGTCCATTCTATTCCAGTCCAGTCCAGTGCATTCCATTCCATTATGTTCGATTCCTTTAAATCGCTTTAATTAATTTCGGGTGAAATGATTCATCATCATCATCAGCCTATAATGTTCCCACTGCTGGGACACAGGCCTCCTCTCTGTGAGAGGGAGTGGGCCATAATCCACCACGCGGGCCCAGTGCGGGTTGGCAGATATCACATGTCTTCGAATTTTTGGTTCTAGGACATGCCGGTTTCCTCACGATGTTTTCCTTCACCGTTTTGAGAGCAGTGGTGATGAAATAAATTACGCAAAGTAATGCGCCTGGCGGGGTTCGAACCCACGACCTACAACTCGTAAGTCGGGACCGATACCACTGGGCCACCACTGCTCTCAATTGAATTGATTACGATGAAACAAAACCATCAAAAACATAAATGTGAAATGAGAGCCAAAGCCAAGCATAACATCTTTGTTTTTAATTTTCTTTTGTATTGTATAAAAAAAAATATGGACTGTGTCTGAATTAAATAAATAATAAATAAAATAATTAGTTTGGTATTATGCCTTGGTTGTTGACTTCAACAAAAAAAGAAGTGAAATCTAAATGGGTGCCAAGTTCAATGGTCAGTTCTGAAATTTATTTAAAACAACATAAAATAGATTTCTTTTTATAACTTAGGATCATACATTGTAGCCTAATTTCTGACTTGGCTATTTCTCATAAAATACGAATTATATTTTAGCCTTCATAATTTCTAAACCTGTAACTTCTCAGTTTTATTTTATTTTTCCGAAAATTTGCCTTGCTGGTAGTACTAACCATCGAACAATTCGTATATGAGAACTAGCCAAGCAAGAAATTAGGCTACAATGTATGATCCTTAGTTATAAAAAGAAATCTATTTTATGTTGTTTTAAATAAATTTCAGAACTGACCATTGAACTTGGCACCCATTTAGATTTCACTTCTTTTTTTGTTGAAGTCAACAACCAAGGCATAATACCAAACTAATTATTTTATTTATTATTTATTTAATTCAGACACAGTCCATATTTTTTTTTATACAATACAAAAGAAAATTAAAAACAAAGATGTTATGCTTGGCTTTGGCTCTCATTTCACATTTATGTTTTTGATGGGATATCATTACTTTTTGTACATAAATAATGATCTTATAGGGATGAGCGTTGAATCAACGAACTAGTTGAATCAACCGTTGATCTCCTGTCAACGTATTAACGTTAACTGAATATGAATCAACTAGTTGAATTCGTCAACGACGTTTATGAGTTGAACTCGTTCGTTCGTTCGTTCTCGTTAATTCAACGAGTTGAATTAACGAGAACGAACGAACGAACGAGTCGTTGAATTAACGAGATTCAACTCGTTGAATTAACGAGAACGAACGAGTTCAACGAACAAACGTCGTTGACGAATTCAACTAGTTGATTGATATTCAGTTTCAGAACGCAAACGTTATCTTCAACGTTGAGTTTTATGGTTCGATATTTAAAAAGTCATAGATTGCGAGCGATTGAATGAGTTGATTTTCGAAATATTTATTTTAAGAATAGTACATAAACATTGGTGGAGTTTGTTTAATTATCCCAATGTATTATTTGAAAAGTACTATTTTTGAGACGCACGAGGTATAGCGAACAGCCCTCTGTGAAAAATCTAATAATAATATTTTTATTTCACACAATTTAGATGTTAGATGTTAGTTTGTACATAAAACGTTTCCAATACAAAATTTGAATCAAATTATTTCTTAAATAAAACGCGCAATCGTTGATTATAAACCGTTTAATGAATCAACGGTTTACGTTGCAAGTTGACAGTTAAATTCGTCAACGAGATGAACACGTTAACTCATTCAACTCGTTGACGAATTTAACTAGTTGATTAACTCGTTGACAAACGTGAATCAACGTTAACGTTTCGTTGACGGAAAAACCGTCAACGACCCATCGCTATGATCTTACACTGTTGATCGCTAAATATTGATACAATAAATAATAATAAATCTCAGTTAATAACTGTACTCTGTAGGGGATCAAGGGGATGTTAGACACGGGACACCGTTCGTTGCCGGCAAGAAGGGAAGTTCGATTTTTACGGACAAGGATTTACATTTAATACCAATATTTATATTTGTTCATTCATTGGTCTGTTAATAATAAAATTATTTGCAAAAATTCATGTTCACAAAACCTTATACTAATCGCCTGCCCATCTTAACACCGCGATTCAGGATCGTGACGTAATTGCACAACGCCATCTAGTGGGTTACGTGTAATAAATACGAAAATCAACTATTCTTAATAATAAGTACAAAGACGGGATTACATGGATTTTAAAAAATTAGGGTGGTGTTTAACTCGTTATATATTCACGCAAAGATCATAAAATCCACATTTCACAAATAGAGTTAAGGCACTAATTAAGCAATGCCATCTAGCAAAGTAGCAATGCAATCCTTCATTGATTTAGTGCGTGGTGCAGTGAGTTTCTGAAAATGATAAAAGGTGGCGCTAGTGTTTGTAGATTATGGTTAGTTACGCTTAATAAATACGAAAATCAACTATATTCTTAATTATAAGTACAAAATTGGGAATATTTGAATTAAAAAAATTAGGGTGCTGTTTAACTCGTTATATATTCACGAAAAGATCATAAAAATCTACATTACACAAATAAAGTTTCGGCACTAATTGAGTAACGCCATCTATGTTCTGTTGAATAAATCAATCCTTCATTGATTTCGTGCATGGTGCAGGAGTTCCTGAATATGATAATAGATGGCGCTACTGGTTGTTGAATACGGTTAGTTACGCGTAATAAATACCAAAACCTACTATAATTCTTATATTTAAGTACAAAAACGGGAATATTTGCATTAAAAAAATTAAGGGTGGTATTCAACTCGATAAATATTCAAGTAAAGATCTTAAAATCCACATGTAGAGATTTACAGGCACTAATTATAAGTTAAGTGAAAATTATAGTAAAATGATAAAAAATTGCCAGTTTCTGATTTTTTCCTTTGTATACACGTAATTACCTATCTGCATGCCAAATTTGAACTTTCTAGGTCATCTGGAACTGGGATATAGTTTTGATCTATAGATCAGTCATAAAAATGACGATTTTTGGTCGTTAATAACTAAATAACCGTTTGAGATATGTTTATAAAATTTGGAACACATATCTGTCTCGCCAGTCTCAATATATGTGCCAAATTTGACAAGTCTAGGTTAAATAGTTTTTGAGTTATGAGGGGCTGAAAAGTGCCTCCAAATGGTTCGTGTAATATTACACACTGTGAGCGCGCCTGTGCTTTGCTTTGGCTGGCCACGCTCAGTCGCGTGTCTAGATACCGTACATAAATGTTACTTCAATAACACCTCGTTTCCAGGTTTTCTTAAAACGCCATCTGCCGTGCGTTGAAATAATTATGTTTAAGTTTATTAATTGAATAAGTAGTTTTTCCATTCGAAGCTAGATCGCGCTACTGACCTACGCGTCTCGGTGTGAACTGACCGTAATTTTACTTCTGGAACACTTTAAATTCAAATATCTTTTGATAGACTGAACCGATTCCGATGAAACAAAAACTAAACGTTACTTCAAGGTACGGTCAGTCGTTGTGTATTAAAGTTATCTACAGAGCTTTCGTACATTTTAAGTGATGCCCGAACAAATAAACATACAAACAGACATACAGACAAACAGACAAAAATTCTAAAAATGCTAGAAATGGGTTCTATTGGTTGTCCTTTAATAACCTGGCTTTATTTTTTGAGTTTTTTTTTAATGTACAGAAATTACTTTTCTACAGTTTTATTATATGTATAGATAATAATTTACACAAATACATGTAGAAAAGTATTTAAGAAGAAAAAAGCTACACACATCAAAAGTGTCTAGGGATCAAGCATTTTTATGCGGATTTCTTGAGATTGAGATGTGGCTTTGTAATAAATTTATGATTTTATAAATTTATATGGATCCTTTTTGGTGCATTTCATAATTTGAATCAGGAACTGTAAATCAAATTCGAGTAAAAGATGAAAATCAGCTGTCAATATTTTCCCTATAAAAACATACAACGCATTGAAGACATTATTAGTGCTACTGTTTCCCTACTACTGATTAAAACCAACGTTATTATGGAGCGGCGACGTCATTTAAGCAGGGAAGAAATGCTCAGAGCCGTGGGAATGATAGAAGCTGGTTCCCGGCAACGTACTGTGGCTTTAGCTCTGAATACAAGTCAGAGTGTTATCAGTCGACTTTGGACACGTTACCGAAGCACTGGTACCGTGGCTGAGCGCCATGGAGGACGGTATCGCTGCACCACACGGAGACAAGACCGATTACATTCAAATCTTAACTCGAAGAGCTCCAACAATAACCGCCATGATGTTAGCCGTGAGGCTTCATCACTCTTCAGGGAACTTAATTAGCGACCAAACAGTCAGAAACCGCTTGCATGAAGTGAACCTTCATTCCCGAAGACCGCTACGGGTACCACCTATAGCAATGCACAATCGTAGGATTCGATATCAATGGGCTCTTGAACACAGAAATTGGGCAGAAGAACAATGGCGTTTCGTGTGCTTTTCTGATGAGTCTCGTTTTGGTATGAGACCGGATACAAGACGTATACGATACTGGAGAACCCCTGGACGCCAACAGCGATTAAAATCCTGCCAGGAAGTCCATCCTTATAGTGGTGGAACCATCATGGTATGGGCGGGTATTTGGATCGGCGGAAGAACTGAGTTGATTTGGATCAGAGGCAACCTCAACGCTCAAATTTATGCTGAGACGATTGTATCAGACGTCATCGTTCCTCTACAAGTGCAAATCGGTCCCTTATTTCAGTTAATGCATGATAATGCACGACCGCACACCGCAAGAGTTGTAAGACAGACTCTCGCCGCAGCTAACATCAATGTCCTGCCCTGGCCTGCTCAGTCGCCAGACTTGAACCCGATTGAGCATGCATGGGATATGCTACAGAGAAGAGCTCTGCCGAATATGGAGGGTATCCAGTCGCAAGAAGACCTTTTTTTGTTGTTGCAACGAACATGGGCGGCCATTCCACAGTGTGATTTGGATGAACTCATTTTGAGTATGCCAAACCGATGTTCTTGTGTTGTTAGTGTTCGCGGTAGAAACACGGATTATTAATTGTTTAAGTTACCCAATAAAATTTTAAAGAAAACTGTTATTTCAGCCTTTTTTTCGAACTTTAATGTTAGTGGTTCAAATGTCAAAAATCCCTTTATTAGGAAAATGGCAAATTTCTTTATGAATGCAAAGGTGACTTGGTTTATCATTACTGTGACAAACGATAACACTTTATTTGATGAATCCTTAAAGAACATTTTAATTAATATCAATCAGGAGAAAAGTTGTTGCAAAAATATATGTTGATCCCTAGACACTTTTGATGTGTGTATTTCGAATCCAAATGAATTAGGATAAAAAACAGTAGGAAACTGTTATGAGTTACCTATTTTTTTTTAAAACCTACATATTGCAAATGCTTTATACGAGATTCCCTCTTTGTGTTGAATAACGTAACAAGTTTATGAATCTACAACTTCTCGTAGCAGTTCGTAGCACTTTCGTAGCTGTCTACGAAAAATTCAGATTTAGAAGAATACTAAAATGGTAAATTTTATGAAAATAAATAAATATCACAATCTGTATCTTAGACCAGGGGGGGTATTGCAACGTCTTAAAACCAGGCTTGTTCCAGTGAGTGAACGAGATGGCGCTAGACGACTTGTATAGCTCTGTCACTTTCACTCGCCGGAATAAGCCTGGTAAGACGTTGTAATACCCCCCCCCCCCTGATCTTAATTATGGATGGATTATGAAACTAATATATCGTTCATCACTGTATAGAACTAAATTGCAAAAAAGAACGCTGTCAGCCGTCACCCTTTCCTCATAAAAAGCTCAAATTTCTCAAAATACAATCTAATGAGTGTTTACGATGCTCATCGTTGGTACCAGTAATCGTGGTGTCAGGCGTGCACTTTATTACCACGGCTAATCGCGCCGATTCGCGACCCCTGACGAGCGCCATCTTATTGATGATCTGTCAATAGAAATCAATGGCTTTTTGTGAGTAAAGGCTTAGCATTGATTGTAAATGAATTTGACTAAGCCATGGATAAAGGACCTACCTAATACAAATATAAGGTGAATTAACACCACTGTTTTTGTTTAATAATCCTGCCTGTCGGTTTTTTATCGGTTACATTTCGGAGAGTGTGCAATTGAACTGCATTTAAACTTGATTCCACCTGGCCCTTTCCATCAATACCTTTATTTGCCTTACCTTTATTGTACGCACAGCTAAGGAGTGGAATTCCCTGCCGGCCATCTGTATTTCCCGACAACTATAACCTTGGGGTCTTCAAGTCAAGAGTGAACAGGTTACTTCTAGGCAAGCGTGCTTCATCGTCGACCACATCTTTGCTTACCATCAGGCGAGGTAGTGGTCAAACACGAACCTATCTTTAAAAAAAAAATTAATAATGCCACCCGATTAGGTGACCATCTAAACATGCCTTTACATTTAGAATTTATAGGGATACCCTGCTTTGTCAAACAAGCTTAATAATAAGTAACGTTCGTTAAAATCACATTAAATTCCACTATTATGTATATTGTAAACAAATAATCGGCTAAATACATCAATCGTTTACAACAATAGGATGATGGCTGAGCGCGTGCGCACCGTCGGACAATCTATTCTATCTACTTAAATGGCCACCGATGGGATTACAATAGTCTCAGCTTGTTTCCGCATCGAACTGACCACAGGGGAGCCTGATTGATCATTGAATATGAAGAATATACCTTTAATTTTACTAATCCGGAAATTAAACTTTCTATAGCACTTCCCCACTTTCACATTATTTTTAATTCGAACTTTTTACCGTAACGACAAAAGCGATATAATAAAGAATGGTGTTGTAATATCTGTCAATAAATATAGGAAGGTAATTTGCAGATGCGTTGAATATGATACGTCGGCAATAACCGTACATCTCGGATGTACAAATATTGTTCTAATAACAATAAACATAAAGTATTCGCGGCGGCGCACGCGCAACCCTTTCCCACCGCTCTAATTTTACTAATGCGTTGAACTAACAGAGGGGCAGTAAGTATTAGGTTCAATAAATGCATTAAACTGTGTTTAACCTTTGAATTTACAAATTCCTTTTGGATTGAGTTTCCTTTTGGTTGGCATTATAAGTAATTGAAATATCGTTACTTGAAAAGTTAGAATAAATAAATAATATCAATGCTGATGAACAGGTACTATACAATAACAGAACATAGTAGCTTTTTCTTCCATGTCAATTTTGCATGAATACTTTACAACTAAACCAGAAATGAACCAAATGTCAAGTCGTTTAAGTCCTGAAACACAATTGATTAATGTGGAATTAAAATGCCACGCGCTGAGAAGCTTTTTAAGACCAATGCAACTGACAATAGCAATGAAATCCGTTCACATGGTGTCCGCTGTCACAATCGTCGCTAATTGCGCATAATGAGTGGAGCAACAAACGCAATATGTTTTTTGCTATTATTTATGTGTACGAGCCCTTACTCTCTGGGCACCCTTCGCAGTTTGCGGGTTGAAATAAAATTTAATGGTCCGCCGGTTACGTTTAGCTCTAAATGTTCAATGCTATGTGAAATATCGGATTTCCGGAGTTTAAAGGAACATCAGATATTCATTTAAAGTATAAAATACATTTTAGGGTTAGTTTAAAAAAAAAGTGAAAGCTCATAAGATGAGAAGTGTTGTAGGTAATTATTATAATTATTTAGACAGTACGGTTAGCGCTGAGGCTGAGCGATTGGACATGATTTGCAGCGTGTCGCGGCTTCGATTTCTATACAACAATTATGACCTTCAAGTAGTTGTTTCTTGCTGGGTCTTAGTGTATGTGAGTTCCTATGTTTGTAAACGCACCCACGACAAAGCAAGGTTCTTTTAAAAAAAATGTTTTCACGTCTTACAAACACTAGAAAAGTAACTCCCTACACAACATCTTCAACTTCTCCTATCCGATCTTTGTTACCATCATCATTAAGTTCAGATTCGCACCTAAATCCCATATGGTCATTGTTCATCCTCGGACCATCATAATCATTTTAATAATCATGAATCATTCACACCAAAATCAATCCTATAAACGCCTTTCCCACGGTGAGCCACAAATGAACATCAATTAATTAAGCCCACCAATCAAGGTTCCCACGTTATGATATCTAGAAATCACGCAACATCTTTATTCGTTTATTAGATTATTCCCCCATCGACTCCCCATAGAATAACCCATTGTTTTTGGGGTTAGCGTGAAATGGGCCGGCCGGTAAAACCATAATTACTTTCCTAATATTGCTACTCGTCAAAAATTAAACTTTCGAGGGGTGGAATACTCTGTAATTTATTTATTAAGTTAGCTAGATAGTGATGCATAGAATTGCAGCTTATTAACTTAATTTGTGTTCAAAACTTTGTCAGAAACGCTTCTATTTATTTTTTTGCATCTTCTTTTGATTCAACAATCACTTCCTCCCCGGAAAACTATTCAAGTTACTTCAAAATGCAAGCCCTACAATAAATATCTATTTTATGGTATAATCGCACAATACTAACAATGTATCTAACGTGCTGCAATTAGTATAATACCACCATATATCAATCTCTCCCATAGAAACGTTCGCATAATTATGCGGAAATGTCGCGACGAGCCCATGTTTATGCTAAATAAATTGTATTTGAAAATTCAAATGAATCTACAAATTGGTCGGGGTGAATACAATACAGAAAATATTCATATATTTTTGCAAATGTGAAGCTCAACTCATTTAAATGATCTATTTATTAAAAAAATCAAGTTCTGCCATCGGTTGCTAAGGTTTCCATCCCCAGTAGAGTTAAAAGTTTGACTTTACGGGATCTTGCCGTTAGAATATATAATGTAGGTACCTTGTTTTTTGGAGACAATGACGCCACAGTTTCCAAAGTAGGGAAATACTACTCATTTATTTTGGTACTGTACATAAAATGCAGAAAATCGCATTTAGTTAATAATAATATTCCACAACTATAACACGACGCCATCTAGTCCCAAGCTAAGCAGAGCTTGTGTTATGGGTACTAGACAACTGATAAACATACTAATATATATTTCTATATACATAAATATTATAGATAAATTACACCCATTTAGTGGCTCGGTTTCCTCTCTCTCTCTTTCTAAACAGAGAAAGATCACAACAAAATAGCAGATTTCATTGCAACAAAATTGAAAACTTCAAACGTAAGTAGCTATCGCTGGTCACCATAAAAGCGTTATCATCGAAACGCACAGGCGACATTGTTTCCATATTTTTAAACAAAATAAAAGATACAATCGTCCAGCACTAACATAAACCATAAAATAAAGAAACAGTTGTCATAGTCGCGTGCTGCATGTTAAAAAGCAGCAGCTATCGGCAGCGAGGCGGGGCGTCGCCATGACTGCCGACTGCCGACCGGCGCGCGCGCACCCGCATCCTACAGATAACGGGCGACAATAAATTAGCCAACACACACCTACTGCCTTTCACAACTGAGTTTTCACCTTGTGTCTTTATCATTCGCTATAAACGTTACAGTCTGCGTTAATAAAATCATTAATTTATATTCAGCTTTTGCGAAATTAATGACCAAGGAAAATTTTATTTTCTATTAACATTTTAATTGTTAGAGCATTGTAATGTATAGGTTTTAAAATGAACCTATTATATTACCACTACTGCTAAGTCACAGGTCCCTATGTGATTGACCAGAATCTACAACAATGGCCAGTGTTCACGCTCATCATTTATTTGCAGTTGCCAATATATACCACAGTGATCGATTTCGAAATAAGACATTCTGATTATTCCGAAAGGATGTGATACTCAAAATATTAATCAAATTGACATCCATAATTCAATAACTCACACACAAGACTATTGATTGGAACAGAAACGCAGCCGGCCAAGCTGAAGTTTTTGCAAAGTCAAAAATATTGCGCATTTTCACCAACGCATTAGTTCCACTCCACACGAACGACACAGAGGTCAATCACCATGCATTTGTTGTATGACAGCAATACGCGGGGGCGTGCTATTTGTACTAACTTCCAAATAGTTATTTGATTAACTCTCTTTCATGTACATTCGTCTGTGTTCGTCTGTATGCACGATTGTCTGCGGATTTTGTTTAATTTGATCCTTTGTTTGAACACTGTTTGTGTGGAAAGGCTTATGGGATGGGGAGTGTGGGGCATAATGCAGATATGGAGATCCGTTATCAATGGCCGCAAAGGGTTATCTGTGACGTCACGAACAGATCGCTACGTGTAGTTGATTTGGTTTATCTGGCTGGACTGTATTTGTGATAGGGATGTCAGAGGAAGGATTTCAATCTACCTGATAGCGTATAAACTTTTGAAAGGATTCAATTAATGTTATCGGTTTACAGCTTCGACTGTGTCCTTACACAGTCGAAGCTGTAAACCAGGAATTATTCCCGTTGGATCCCACTTTTGGATCCCATTTTTAGGTAGTCCCGATGAATCCCATTTTTAATTCCCGTTGAATCCCACTTTTTGACAACATGTGTACATATATATAACCAGCCAGTTGTATGATCAATATTATATAAAGAACCATTGTTTAAATCCCATATACGGTTTAACAAATACCAAGTTAGTTTAACTAGTGGTCGAACAAGGCGTGATCCACATGGAGCGACTTCCTCTACCCAAGTTCAGCTTCTCGTAGTTATAATATTAATTTACTTTCAAAAATTGTTTAGTTTTAAGTTGTTTTTCTTTGTTTCTTGTTTACTGTGTGCACTTGTGGCGTGTGCCAATAAACGTTTTTTCTTTCTTTCTTTTCTTTTTTCTTTCTCACGAACCTAATACGAAACATTTGAAAGGACTCACAGAAATAACTCGTAAAGCTTTAAATTCTTTTATAAACAACATAATGTATAAACAATGGAACTTGCTACCTACGAGGAAAACTTTAAATCGAATGAAAACGCGTGTGAAAATGTATCGCTCTGGCACATGTTGCAATGTCGCTTTGATCACTGTTGACAGTGCGCTGTGTCGCTAATTCCGTGTTTGTACACTCCTCTACTGGGGAGGTTCATACTAACCTCCACACACAAATATACTGCACATATACAAATTACTTTTGTTTTGGAAAAATATACACCTATAACTGCATTCGCAGTGGCTGTGATGAAACAAGGATTCAGTTAAGAACAGAGAGAAACGGAGGTTTTTTTATACATTTTGCCGTTGCACATAACTACCTACTTAAACATGTAAGTACTTATATCTCATTGACGAGGTCTCCACGCATGAGAAATTGTTCTTTCTGTTTTCCCAACATCGAGAATGAATTAGATTGGATATGCATTACGATGAAGTCTCATAAAAGGCTATGAAATCTGAATCTGAAATAACGTTTGACTTGTTTCAAGGGATAAGAAGAACTGAAAAACTAGAAGGAATTCAATAAAATGTAACAAGATACTTTACATTCGAAGCCGAATAAGAATGCCTTTCCCAAAAACAATTTTTCCTTTCTTGGGCAGGTACCGACTTTTCTTATTATTTCTGTAACTAAGTTACCTTACCTACCGAAAAACGAAACTCGCAAATCACATCACAGTTCAAGACTGTTCGACATAACTACTACAGAGTGTGGTACTAGCATAGAGCTGTTGGAAACTCGGCAAAGATAAGCATCCCCTACAAAGTTAAGTCGCTAAATAGTCCAGTACAAGTTGCCGGCGGCGGTCGCAAGTCAAGAGCCAGCTAGATTTAACAACTAGTTAAACAACGTCATTAGTAGTTAACTACACGGTGGTAGAACACACCTGTACGTAACTTAGAAAGTAAAATATTAGAGTAATTTGAAGTTAAGGCCATGTCTGCCCTGCCACAGAAGCAACGAAAGGTGGAGTAGGTTCTCGAAAGGAATGGAAATGGATCGCGCGTAGGTAAATGTTGTTTGGAAAGCTCGCGGCTAGATGGACCGATGACCTAAAGAGGGTAGTTAGCAGTTGCTGGATGAAAAAAGCGGGAGATCGTTGTGAAGTTCTTTGTGAAAGGCCGATGTCCAGCAGTGGACTGCAATAGCATAGTATAAAGAAGGCTGAAAGGTTGATAGCTATGTAAGCTTAGAACAGATTGGAGTTGCTGGAATGTCGGATTTCTTTATGTATCAAGATCAACGGCAAAACGTTACTGACTAAAAATTCGGCTACACTAACTTTGCTCACTAATGCATCATTCAACAATGTTTATAAAACTAGTTTTGAAACTGAATCGAGATTACATTTTCTTAAGTGCAAAATAGTTACAATAACTGGCTTGAATTTATACGAATATGTTTCCTACGATATAATTGAATGACATGTTAAAATTAGATAAAACAATAGATTCAGAAAGAGTGCTAGGCAGCCTAACTATGCAGCCACTCCGATATAGAGTCGAAGCACTAGACATCCTGGCTGCGCAGCCAGTCTGGAGTAGTGAGGGCGACGCTCTTAGAGTCATGCTGACGCTTGAAAGCCCCAAAAACATGCAGCGCATGTTTTGACTTTCCCAATAACAAACTTCTTCTAGCTCTGGGCCGGAACTGTACCCAATTTTGCAAATTGGCTACTTCCTTAGGGCTGGGGACGCAAATTGTTCGCAGACTCGAGTCTACCTACTCATGGGCGTCAATTGGTGACCGAGGCGATAACTAAAGGGGACTGCTTCTGCGCCAATCATAAAACTACACTTGTGTAGTTTATTTAATCTCGTTTTACAATGAATCATAGAGGATCGTCACCTAAAACAGTCCGGAATTCACTTTTTGCTTCCAAGATTTTTTATCAGGACAAGTAAAAAGTACCGACCAATGAGATTAAAATTAATCTGAGCTAAGAAATTTAACTGAAACACAATATGGTTTTTATCAATTTTAAACTCCTTAAACTGAATTCACGGCAAAATATGGTGTCTCTTTCTTAGCAACAAGATTTACAGAAACACCGGTCCCAACATGTCCCAGTTTCCAACTTAAATCCTGCAAAATCACCCTGAAGTTTTGCCGGTTTAAATCCTACATAGACTCCGAAAGTTTCAAGCGACAAAGGAATCACGAAATCCCTCAGGAGTTTTTTTAAACGGATTTAAATCCAATAAATGGACGACGTTGAGAACAAAAGAAAGATTAAAATGAAAACAATTGATGGAATTAAACCAAATTGTCCGCCGTTTATTGCCACCTTTACACTTAATACCGTAAATAATAAACAATTGGTTCGTGGAAATAAATAAAACTTTTGGTGGTATTATAATAGGTTACTCAGTTTTATAAAAAAAAATGATGCTAGACTTGCTTTCGAGTTTTTGACTACCTACTTAGTATCAACACCATTATTTTATGCGAATTAGCAATGAAAATAAAAGCTTTATTCAAAAAGCAAAATAGTATCGGCTTGAACGTTCAATAATTAATTACCATGTTTATACAAATGCCTTGATCCTGTTTATCCAGGATCATGACGCTTGCAAAATTGCCGAATCAATCACTATTTTAATAAAATCTAATGAAAATGTCAGAAATGAGTGCAAAAACTACACTTACTCGAATTACAGCGAGTGTAGGTGTCAAGTGAAAAAAAGTTGTGCTAACTCCCCACGCTAACACTTAGGTTTATCGAACACATAGATCTCTCATTTTATTTTGTTATTCATCACAATCGGAAACTTCTGTACAAGCATTAACTAATAAAAGGGTTTTTAAATAAAAACATGAAGATCAAATTTAAGCTCCAAATAAAAATTATAAACAAAAGATCCTGACACTTTGTCGCCGAACAGGCTTACCTGTATATTTTGTAAAAACAAAGAATAATAATATGACTAATACGATTAAAAATCTGGTCTGAAAATAATCCGATTATTTCCTTCTTGCAATATGCTGCCGCAATTTTTTTGACCACGGTTAAATAAAAAAATAAGTCAATGCAATAAAACTTTATTGATGTATCCTTTACTTCTAGAATACTGAAAAAATACAAGTAAAGGTCGATATCCCGCTGCCTAAAAAAACATGTTTTTTTTCAATATTATATGTATACAATTTGTAAAATCGTGTCTACTTTCATTAGAAAATAAAACGGAGTATTTGTTAAGTTATTATTTCATTTTTTCCGATAAATTGTTTCTGTACAAAATCTTTACTTGTGTCAGCGACCGTGTGAGACCACGTCAATTTATAGTACATTACTGCCGCGGTCTATAATGGCTACTTTGCTGGTCGCGCTGATGATGGACGATAGCGCAGCGTAGCGCAGCTCCAGGCTGACATAGCGCGGTCAGCATGCCGATGTCAGGCCGAGGCCGTAGGTCGAGGCCTTTACAGCGAGGACAGCAAGGGCTGCAATGATGGCCAAGCTGGAAGGCCTAGAGCGTAGCTAGGCTAGCTCGAGGCAATCATAGCGTGACTAGCGAAGCAGTCATCGTAGGCCAAGGCTTTTATAGTGCTTTACTCAAAAATGCTAGTACCTAACCTAACTAAAACCAGCAAGTTATGTAAATAAAATATAATATAATATATTAATTAACTAGAAATTTAATTAAAATGTCAATTTTGAAAAGTAGGTACAGTTACTAAAATTCAACACCGACTTTCCCGGTTTCATATTACTAATAGTTTGCGATAATTTTAATGCGGTTTTTGACTGCTGTATTATTTCTTCATTTATTACTAAGTCACTAAATAAAAATAAAAATTTCGCTAAACCGCGCTTTTGTTACTTCTTTGTTTTTTTTTTTAATTATGGAATAAAATCTTTATGAACTTATCTCTTTGTATACAAACAGCTGTGTTTTAAAGAAAATCTTTTTGCATTTGTTTTTTAAAAAGTTGAAACGTCAAAATAGCGGCCGGCAATGTTTTGCCGGCCTGTTAGAGCGGCCAGCAAAAACATTGCTGGCCGCTCCTTGAAACAGACCGGTAAGGTCGACTTTGCTCAAACAAGGTTGTCAAAATAATGACCACATTACATGCATTTTTGAGTAAAAAACTTATATCTACTTTTCTACATAATTACTTTTTTTGCAACACAACACAACAATAACAGCTAGAAAGCAGCTTTCCCATGCGCACGCGACACTCGTAACGTGCGCCCGCATGGAGCGCCCTGCCTCATTTTATTGTAGGAACGCTCCACATCTTGAACACTTGCCTTATATATCGTGTTCTGTAATTATTGTGCTATTGCAGCTGTCCTGGGAAATACGTTGAGGCCATTTTACATTTTGCCACGAAGTAGTTTTCTTTGTCGGTCTTTAATACGAAAAGCTTAGTAAGGAAAATCGGGTTAGAATCGGCAGAAGCTATACCTTATTTGTTAGGTACGTCATGTTATATAAGCAGATGTTTCATGTCTCTTTTACAGATCTATTATTATATGATACTAGGAAAAACTTAAAAAGATATTTAATGATTTTGAATTCATTCTTCATAAAATTATTAAATATTTATTATCTAGTCCTCGTATTTACATAGATAATTTATAAAGTTATTTTCAAGCATACCTAATAATTACGCAAATAGCGCTGAAAATGTAAATGTTTTATTTCAGAACGTTGTGTTTTTTGTATGGTAAAAGAAGAAATACTGGGGCGGCTCCAAATAAATTGGGATAAAGGTAGAATTACACATTAATTAATAGTTATTCTTGTTTTCAGATGCCCACGAAACAAAACATTTATTGTCATTCTCTACGCTGTGTATGAAACAAAGAAGACCGTGTCTTCAGTGACTCTACACAACATGGCACTAATGAGGGTAAGTGCTAGTTACGACCCCATAGCTTAAGAGTACCACACAACAAATCATTTCCTGTAGTAAAGTAGAATTCGCACTTTCAAAAACATGCAGTATGTTTGCCATCGCACCTAATTCGAATAATATCAAATATATCAGTTTTTTCACAAAAAAGACTATAATATTTTACGTAATAAGGTATACACATATTTCTCGATAGTTATATTCCTTTTTGGTACTCATATAAGTATTTTTTCGACGTGACAAACGCATAAACCACATTTAATTTTCCCGATTTTCACACAAAATCCTCTGCACATATTGTAAATGTTACGTAAAATGCGTCATTTCAATGTTCAAATAACCCAATTCTTTCAGACCTGTAAATTGACATAGGTATACCTACCTACTTACTTTACAAAACGAGCTTAGTAACCACCTCGCATTAGTACTTAACATTTTTACAAACAATGTTACTAACATTACTACTACTGATAACGATATTCTAAAAATGGCATCGCACTGAAAATTCCCATTTTTACCTGAAAAATAGAAACGTTTAAATTTGGAAAACGATCATTGGTGTTCAAGCTTGCGTCCTGATTGGTCGGGAGGCGGTGACATGATATCGGAGCTTGTTGATTGGTTGGTTGCGTCCCCACCTCGCGGTATGGTGGGGAATATCATCCCCATGTTTATTTTTGTTGTTCAACTTAGTGAGCTATAAGCTTTCATCGTGTGTAGATGTGTTGTTCAATTAATATCGATATTCGCGACAAATTGACGTGTGCAGTGGTTTAATGGACTGTGATTGTTTTATATGATTGGACAGAATACCTGCATTGTGATTGTGAATCGTTTGCATCTTTTCGGAGATGGTTATCCTGTAAGTAGCTGTTTATTGTTATTTATTCAATGTTTTTTATTGGTATGTTAAAATCAATGTAGAATTTTTGGCCGTGATAGTGAAGATAGTAGATACCTAGGTTATCTTTAATTAAGTAGCAACACAAGACATAATAATATAATCGTTATCGGGTTTACTTATTATCAATGTGATTTAGGCGTATTGTATTTGTCAGAATTTTCTCAAAATAAACCAATTGACGGCACGGTTGGCGTAGTGTTTGGAGAGTTTGGACTGATGCGCTGTATGTCGCGGATTCGATTCCCGTCCGGAACAAATATTATGATTTTCAAGTTGTTCCAGGTCTGGGTTTTACGTGAGTTTAAATTGTAAACGATACTTACCTACGCTACAGGAAAAAATCTAAGTATCGGGTAAAGTTTATTTTAAAATAAAATCAGAAAAATAAAAGTTACCTCGGAAAAGCTCAGCGATTTCAACTTTTAAGATTAAGCTGAATTTTATTACAAACAAAACAGTTTTTGTGGCTATACTTTATGTCGTTCACACATTTTTGGGTGGGAGTCGTACCTATATATTAAAACCCCTAGAAAAAGAATCTTACCAATTTTATAAATGTTTAAAAAACGCGCTTTGGCGAAAGTTTGGATTTTTGGACGGACGGATGTTAGTTTGTTACTCAATTACCCTCAAACGGCTGAACGGGTCTTAATGAAACTTGGCTGACACATAGGATACGTCATAACATAGGTATAGGATACCGTTTATTTCGGTATTAGGTTCACGCGGAATAATATTCGAGTTACCTTCAAAATGCTTAAACGCTACAGATATTATGCTGTAAGACTGCCGTTATGATGCTTTAATGTGTTACTTGTGAACCGCGCAAAGCCACTGCCCACAGCTAGTACTTACAGCATAAGGCAATAAGGTACAAAGAGATACTGAATTTAAAAAACTACCAGCCAGTCTGTATATGTACCTAAGTATCTTTAGGTACTAATCCCCTAATTAATATAAGAAATGTTAAGTAAGTTTGTTTGTTTCTTTTTCACGCATAATCACTGAACTGATCATACCTAGTTACTGAAATTTCGCATATAAGTACCTAAGTTATCAAGTGTAGTGTATACAGAAACGGACATAGGGTGTCTTTCATCCAGAAAAAAATAACTGTTGCCGAGGAAAACCACAATAACATTCAATCAATTCGGCGACTTGATAAATATACTTACACACTTACTAAATAAACGCGAACAAAGCCGCAGGCAAGACCTAGTTACCTATAAAGCATAATCAGTGTCTTTGAAAATTTGGCTGTATGGGCTCAGCTCCCTTTGCCTGTCCCAAAGAGGGACGAAAAGAAACAAAAAAAAAATGTCTTTGAAAATGCGCAAGCTGAGTCAGCAATAACAATGCCGTATTTATTGCATAGGTACCAAAAATGTACCGAACACTTTTCTGAAACTGCATCAAATATGGTTTAGCTAAACTTGAGATAACCGCGCCAAACATTCTAACCAACTACCTATAGGTAATTGGGAAGAAAGAAGACTGTAAAATGTGGCCGAAAAATGTGATGAACGAGTATCATAACGACATGGCTAGAATAAACCTCTTTATACTAAATCTTAAAATAAATAAAAATCTCCTACCCTCTATTTTAATCAATCTAGTAGACCAAACATTGATTCAATCTATATCCTAGACCTGCTTTATGACATAGACAATAAGGGGGGAGCGGGCAAAGCCGCTGCCTCGCAAAAGATAGTTCAATAATATAATATTTGTTTTACCGTGGTTTTACCTCCACTGCTCAGCTTCCTTTGATCGTAGCGTGATGTCATATAGCCTATAGCCTTTCTCGATAAATAGACTATCCAACACAAGAACAATTTGTCAATTTGAACCTGTATTTCCTGAAATTAACGCGTTCAACTTAACAAACTTTACAACTTTATAACAGTATAGATAAACAGTGGACATATAAAAAACATTAGCTTTTACCAGTGGCTTCGCCTGCTACAACTCGAAACTTATCCCACGGGAAGATAAAATCGAGATAAAAAGTATCCTATGTTCTAATCCAGGTTATAAACTATCTGTGTTCCAAATCAGTTCAGTAGTTTTTGCGTGAATGAGTAACAAACATCCATCCAAACAAACTTTCACGTTTATAATATTAGTAAGAGAACATAACCATCCTTTTGAAGCAGTCGGGTAATAAACTAGAAGGCAAACTGGTCAGGGTTGGGTAAGGCACTGTCCATGATGGAGGGTCTCAATTGAATCTAATTGAAAGTCATTGAAGCTGTGACGTTGCTTTGTTGACGCATTAAGCCGATAGTTTATTTTGAATAGGCGAAAATATTGAGCTTTGTGTTAGTCACGATTTGTATAGTTTTGAGAGCTGCTGGGATATTCTAGTATCAAAGTTTTGTTCATTTAAAAGATTTTGAAGAAATCTCAGCAGATACAAATTCAAACAGTCTTTCAACAGCCACTTTGGTCCAAGTGGTGAGCGGTACGACATGTAAAGTCATTAATGACTGAAGCGAATTCGCCACTGGCCGCGCCTCATAGCGTGTTTCAAACATTTCTTTACATTTCATCCTACCGTCTCCCCCACGCGCTAAATCACCCGCTCACAGCGGCAAGTTCGTGATCGGGCCCTAACTTCTAAATCTAAAGAGCGAAATTAAACTGAGCTCTTTAGATTTAAAGCTTAGCATTTATTCATTATCCGAAAATAAGCCTCATAAATATGAAGGTAATTAATATGCTTATCGCTATACAGGTGACTACGATCAAGCGTAGGCATCAGAGAACTTTAACGCTATGCAGAAAAATTTCATTTCAGAATGCATCGCGAATCGGCTAAACTTGAGCTAAATCTAAGTTCACACTATAGATTTTGTTTTATAAAACCATACAATTTTTTAATAAAAATACAATTTTTGAGTTTTGACACGATTGCTTAGCAACCTATTATTACCGAATCCGTTATTCTGAATGTTCTGTTATCATTAGGTAATATTACAAACAATTTGCAATTAGTAAATAAAAAAAAAGTTAAAAATCCTTTGCTAGGTAAAGACGTTCACTTTTGTATCACGTTCAAATTAAAACAATGGAACCCATCCGTCTTCCATCTTGTAAAAATGCAGACAATCTAAAAATATGTTCAAAGACTCGTCTTTATTTACTTACTCCCTCGTAAGTGGATATCTACACAAAGTTATTTGCCCAATTAAGGCGCGGCCGCCCCTTCAGACGATGTAATTTTGAAGCAATTGGCTCAACGAGGGCTTTCGAGGGGGAACCGAGCTTTCTCCGCGATTTAGATGTTTGCTTTTTATTCTGTAAGGAACTTTGAACAAAAGATTATAAATATTTAGGCAGGTGGGTAGGTGGGATTTGGGAACGATTGTAGTTGCAGGAACTTATTTAGCAGTTAGTAGTTCAGGGAAGAGAGCTTTATCTAGTAAATTACAATACGCAGAACTTTTTTTTTTTTTTGTTTTCTTGCCGATAAATTTTATTTTGTTTCTCTCTTTCTTCCTTATCTTACTTCATAGTGTATTAAGTAGCTTAATGTTGGATATACCTTGCGTTGCGGAAAATCTAAGTAGGATAATACCACCGCCCTGAAACCCAAAGAAATATGATAGTGCTTCCTCGTATTAGCCAATAAGAGTCTGATAATCCCTTCAACTTTACCCAAGGCAGGAGAACTGTATTACTTGAGCAATAGAATAGAAAATTCAATTTTTCGAATTTTATCGCAATATAGTTAGCAACATTGCTAAAGTGGCGGTTTTAGACCCGCTACATAATTTAAACATACTTAGGTATTATGTCTGACTACTGCTACCAACATGTTCAGCAACCTTCTATTTCTTCAACAGCACCAGCAACCGCGAAATGTCGGAGGGTCAAACACCGGACTGGGATATAAACGACGCGGTAGTCCCGCGCGTGGCAGCCTTCGACACATTCGGGGAATGGTGTGATGGTCACGTACGCCGCGTATACCCTCCAGGATGTGAGGAAGCCAGGAGACACGCCTCAGGATGGGCCATGAGGAACACCAACAACCACAACGTACACATACTCAAGAAGAGCTGTTTAGGAGTGCTAGTGTGCTCCCAAAGATGCAGATTACCTGATGGTTCCAGAGTACACCTTAGGCCAGCGATTTGTGATAAGGCGCGGAAAAAGCAGCAAGGTAATGGATTTGGAGGTATATTTTAACTACCTAATCACTATCTAATAGACAGTTTTTCTGATGATATCTATCACACACTTAATTTAAATAAGGCCCTAGGCTACTTATTACTTTTGGGTCATCTGCTGAACATCCTAAAACGCCTTTTCAACCGGTCTGGTATAGTATGGCAGTATATTTTAACATTGTTTCGCAAAACATAGCCGAGGCCTCAGTTGACCATTATTTTTCTCCTGATTAAGAACTCTTTCAATGGAATTTTCACTAATTTAATTTTCCTTCAACAGGTAAACCATGTCCAAACCGACTCTGCAACGGTGGCCGCTTAGAAGTCCTACCATGTCGAGGACATTGCGGTTACCCAGTCACTCACTTTTGGAGACACACGGAACACGCCATCTTCTTCCAAGCAAAAGGTGCTCATGATCATCCAAGGCCTGAAGCCAAAGGTGCCAGCGAAGTTCGAAGGTCCCTAGGAGCTGGTAGAAGAGTTCGAGGGTTAGCATTACTGCTGGCGAGGGAAGCAGCCATAGCAGACAAGATATTGACGGTGAAGCCTGATAAGCAAATGCCGCAGAAAGTGTGCAATCCACATCCACAACCCCCACCTCTTATACCGGATAACCAAAGAGGTATGTTGAAGTTTGTTTATTAAAAACTATGAATCTGAATGTTATTTCATTAATATTAAAGCTCTGGCAACACTAGCGCGAAACAACCACTCCCGTCTATCTTTTGTTGTAATTGAGTACGCCCCGAAATCATTCTTGCCAGTTTGAACCAAAACTTAGGAGTTAATACAATCAGGCGAATGTATTTCAGTTTGGTCTTAACAGTTTTACTCACTGGCAACTCATCAAATTCTTTTTTCCCCAACAGTTCAACTAACATGCACCTGTGGACCATTCGAATGTTCATGTCGGTGGCGACTTGAGCAGACGGCGGAGAGCTACGCGACAGCAGCCTGGACCCCTCAGGAGCCACAGTACCAGGCGTACGCACCACCCGCGCCTCCAGGACCTCCCCTCCAGCCACAACACTATGACCCGACGGCATTACCGGCCGACGACATCTTCCACCCCGAAGAAATCTTCCAACTCGACCAACCCATCAGACTGGACTTCCCCTTAGAAGAACACACCTTAGAATCACCCCCAACCTTTGCTGACCTTAATAGCGAAAACTCCAGGCCTGAAGAGGCCTACTGGTTGGACTGGCAGCGAGCTGCGGGAGGCTCAGAGTCGAGTGAAACCCCCTCTCCGGAACTATTCGGTGGATACCAGCATACAGAACCTTATTGCGAACAGCAGGCATACATGCCCCAAGCGTATTACCCCGAAGAGGCCCAACAATACTATCCAGCTGAAAGTAGAACCTCCCCAGTGATGGACATGCAGGAGCAAAGGTTCTACAGGTACGGACAAGACTGTACGCAAACCAATTTGGATATGCAGAATTGGAACTACTCGGACTGCGCCTTCACCTCCAATGATGTGTCAGAATGTAAACAGTACTTCGATGTTCAGCACCAACAAGCTGTGAACGCTTTCAGTAGCCTCTTATAATAATGCTCCTGTACATAGTTTTGTAAATTGTAAATATTTTTACTGTAACTAGTCTAAGTTGTTAATTTTGTCTCTAAGATACAAAGATAGATTTATTGTAAGTATTATGTTCCTAAACTGGTTTTAAGGAAACTTAACTCCTTTATTCGAAATGTGAGAAAATAAAAAACAGTTTGTATAAAATGGTCTATTTATTGTATATAAAAATTACATTAAAATTGTCAATTTTACATTTTTAATTTCTAACAATAAAATTGGTCACTACAAAATAGTCCATTAAGCGATCGCACGATTTATTATGCTTTTGCAGAACATTCCGAAAACCTTCATAATGACACGTTACACGACACCACAATTTTGACGACACACGTCCGCGAACCAAGCCTACTTCATTGCAAATGATCTTATTCGTGTCCAGCACAAATGAAACTATGCGATACCACTGATCCACCACAACGACCACAAGCAGTTCTCATATTACTTCATAAACCGATAAACCTTCACGTTCCATCACGAATTTTGGCTGATACCGAAATATCATAACTTAATTAAATTCGACACAATTATAGGTACCTATAACAATATCTCAAACAAGTATTTACAAACGTTTGCGTTCCCGGGTCGACGGCGCGTTGTGTCCCACGCGCGCCTCAAAGAGCGTCAGCATAATGACGGGGCCCCCCTCTCAGAGGGCCAAAGCCTGCCGGGGTCGCGGGATTATTCCCTTACCGTAACCCCGGAACTTAACAGGCTATGAAGGACACCGTGGATTTTAGTCAGTAGAAGTCTGACAGTCCCTCCCGCCCTGCCCGGGGTTGGAGGACTCATTTGATGATTTTACCACGCTAAAAAAAAAAAAAAAAAAAAAAAAAAAACGTTTGCGTTAATATTGCAGTGTATTGCAATATCCAGGTTGGTATTGCACTATAACGGACAAACAACGCAACCGGGGACGCCACCCCGCACAATATGCACCCCGTATATTGCAAGACTCGAGTCGAGTCGACCATCTCACTGCCTCCTACAGTCTCAACACAAGTTATTACAGTAAATATTGAGAATCTATATAAATGAAAATGATTTACTTGATATGAACGTTCACACTAAATACTATTAGAAAAGAAATCTGTAACGTGGTCATAAATATTTTCAAATTCTGAATATTGCTAATGGAGCCGAATTTGTTCGAGCGGTTCTACATGGACAAACATACGTATAGCTAAATTTCCGCATTAATTTTACACTTAATAATAGGCCCCTAACTCATTAATTACTCAAAATTTTGTGAATTGCACATGTAGAACCGTTCGGCGAGGGGTCGAGGAGAGCACAGCACGCACTATCACAGCAGTCGGCATTCCGCCGCTGTGCCTCTACACGTACTTCCATCGAGAGTTCATGGAAGATGGAAGTAGGACTAGAGACACCGGTAGCACCACGTCGGGCGCCACTTATAATAAGGCCACAAACAAATTTAATGTGAAGCATGCTTCTTATTTTACAATAACATCATAATTTGCGCTTCGAACGAATCTAGTTTAGTGTTAGAAAGGCTAAAACAACATTCGGACGCAAGTGTCTGTGCCTCACTATTCACAATCTTCTTAATTCTTCTCTCTTCCTCCCACAGGAGTGTAGGACAAACAAATCACTGTGAGCTCGAGTGATCACTTCACTCTAGCAAAACTATAAATATCATAAGTATCTAAGCTACATGTGGATTCGGTAAGGGTTCAGAGCTCAAATAGGGGCGAGATCGAGTGTTCAAAGCATTAACATCGCTGAAGCCTATCGACAAATTGTAAGAAGAATTCCTAAGAGGAACGACTGTCCTACTAAATAATCACTATGACTTAGTTATCAAGATAGTACTTATAAAGGTAGGAGAATCTTAAGGAAAATGTGACTCTAACCATATTAGACACGTATTTAGCTTTTACACATAATATAATGCACTTCGTCGATTTGTGAACAAAGTGCTGAGTCTGAAATCAAGTACACAGCGATACCACATATATTAATTTTTGTGCTAGAATATAACTTGATAATTACCAATAACACTATACTACAGTAAATAGCTAACATAGTTTGGTATTCAATAAGAAAAATAAATGTTTCTATATGAAAATAAGGGGGTATATTAAAGGAACTAAAAAATAACACAACACAACGTAGACATAATAAGAAATATAAAATACGAATACATTTGCAACATAAGATCACGTAAAGCTACGACACGACTAAACGAATTTGTACTATTGAGAAGAAATCACTGCCCAATTGAGATACGAACTTCAATAGAGGGAGAAACGGAGACGGTAATTTCTACGTTACACTCTAAATAGACATAGAATATTATAGGAGAGAGAAGGATACACGGAGAACTGGCGACCGGGGGGATGGAAGCAGTACCGCGGAAGACTACCGACCGGCCGCGCTGATAACCGCATCTCCAAACGACGAATACATCACAACTGTGTCGAATGAAGTTGCGCACGTAGATGAAACAGCAAACTCCACGAGCTATCACACGGAGTAGTAAATAAATGGAGTGTCATTACTCTTTCCTTGACATCAATCTATCTCGAAAGAATCAGTGCATGAATACCGCCGTATCACACGGCGAGGTTCGTTGTCAAGAATTGTTTGTGCACTTTAGCCGCAGCCTCTCTTCTAGACATATTTGTATGTGAGTTTCAAAACTCATTTTGTTGATTGTCACTCCATTAGTTTACTATGCGTTGCGGGATACTAGGTGTCTGTTGCTGGTGGCTGGTCGGTGTGTCAGGGCTCGGCCTCCTCGGCCAGCTCGGAGCTCCCCACATCTCCGCGGGCCACCACGGCCACCGCGCTCACTGTCAGCTCTAAGGGTTCCGCTCCCACGCAACGACCGACGCTACATTCCATGTCCGTGCTGTAACAAGAATATTATAAAATGGCATGTTTAAACACCATCCAAAAAAGTACCTATTTTACTACCAAAAAAATTCTAAACGGTTACCAAAATGGATAAATGGTCACCAAATAACGTTTCCTAAGTATTAAAGAAATAAACCTATTATGTGTAACAAAAAAAAAACTACCTAAGCAGGGTCGACGAAGCCCCGCTTCGCGGGGCTTCTATTTCTGTGTACAAGGTTTAAAGGAACCTAACCAAACCGAACTTCACGGTGTCCCTGAAATCTTGCTAAAACGAGTTTTAGATTTGGTGACCATTTATCCATTTTGGTATACAAAAAGAATTATTGATGCGCATTTAAATTTTAGCCTTATAAAATACTAGTTGACCCGGCAAAATTCGTACCGCCTCAAAATTAACTTTTAAACCTTCCCTGGTGGGCTATACAGAGCTATACAAGTCGTCTAGCGCCATCTCGTTCACTCACTGGAACAAGCCTGGTTTTAAGACGTTGTAATACCCCCCTGGACTTCCAAAAACGATTCAAAACAAAAATTAGCCAAATCGGTCCAGACGTTTTCGAGTTTTAGCGAGACTAACGAACAGCAATTGATTTTTTTTTATATTAAAGAAGACTAGCTGACCCGACAAAAGTTATTTTGCCATATAAATTATTTCTAGTGGCACATTATAAAAAAAATTGTCCAAAACCCTTGTGGAACTCTTATCACTTAGAGGTATGAAAAATAGATCGTAGCCGATGCTCAGACCTACTAAATATGCATATAAAATTTCATATAAATCGGTCAAGCCTTTTCAGAGGAGTATGGTAACTAACACTGTGACAAGAGAATTCTATATGTATTAGAGATTAAAAATTCCTCACATAGCGTAAAAATTCAAGCATAAATCATCAGTAGTTTTTGCAAGATTTAGAGGAGTATTGTCTTCTCTGAATAAGCACAAAATTTTGTTTAACAGAACTAGAGTATTTTTGAAACAAGAATTTACTGGTAGCACCTCAGAAAATATCTAAATTCTCAAATCAGACAATAGAGACTTGAGTCTCTATTGTCTGATTTATATATCAACATATAAAATTACTTACACAGCACTTATTGTAGAGAGATGCATCCTAGCATTCTGCCACTGCTCGCTAGCTTCGATAGAATCCAACTGATCTTCAGAGTGCGTGTGCGCAGACGCAGCGGAGACGGGATCGCTACACGACACAGGAGACTCCAGGTTGATCAGCGTGCCTGTGACCACTTCAGCCGCTCGAGCGCTTTCCTCAGTCGCTGAACTGGTCGACTGACTAGTATCCACTGATTTCTGTGTATCTATTTAGAAAGATTGACAGTTATTTTTTGCAGCTGCTTTTTTGTGGACGATTGCCGATACCAGGTTACGTACGGAATTATTTTGATAATTGGAGATTATTAAAATACAGAAATATACACTACACTGCAACATGAGAGTTGTTTTGTTATTGTTAATATATAATGCTACTATAGTAGCATGCGGGTCGCCGCAGCAAAAAAAATGCAATAACCAAGAAAAAATACCCTGGTTTTGCAGTCAAAACTTGCGAGTTGTTGATTTGAAATCCTGAAATTGAATACCAACAACTTTTGTAACCGCTGTCTCGCAATAAAGATTTTTGACTTTGACGATAAGATCGTTTAATTTTTTCACTATCTCGTATCATTCCTTACTGTGGCGACCGTTTTAATACTCAAAACCTACCATTCAATTGCAGCTCCACCATCTTCGATACTAAATTAAATGAACAAAAATGGCGATGAAGCAAAACAAATAAGCATGTACTGTCATGTGGCTGCAAGCTAATGAAAATCGTGAGAGATGAAGAGAAATAAGCAAAGACCTGGGGCATGCATGTAGGTCAACCATTTCTTGAGCGGGCGGGCGTCTGCGAACACGGGCAGCACGCCGCCCTTCATTGCATCTGCAACGCAACGCGCGCGCACGGTTAGACAACGACAACGTACCGCACTATGTAGTGTGGGAAAGGGATGGCGCTATTTGCAAGCATAGACATAGAGAATGGACTGGAAGAAAGTACAGGCAGAAAACCGTGAGAGTGACAAAGTGATTTTCTGTCTCTGAAATATTATCACCCGCGTTATTATTGCTTTGTCGATTTCATTGAGAGTATAGCTCAGTTTATTTTCTATGTCTATGTTTAAAATCTATTCATCTCTATAACCATCTCTCTCACACACTGGAACAGTAATGACATAGTACGGACCACAAGGACAAACAATGTAATCGAATCAATGAAAAACTACTATTTGGGATTTTGTTACATCGATTTCAAACAAAACACGCTTTTAGTGCCAGGTGCCAAGTCTTGCTTTAATAATGCACATTTTTTTTTGTGTGAATCATAAATACTATAGTTTTGTAGAGGTATTTCGCCAGCGTCTTTACATAGTTTATAAGAACTTTCTTCCAGGCCTCTGTACGTTTAGATCTTTGAAACTGCGCAACAGATTTTAATGCGTTTTCATCAAAAGACAGAGTTATTTTCACCTGTACAATGCAAAGGCGAATTCGATAGTTTAAATATAACCCAGTTTTGTCGATATACCGTGGCTTCAAATCAACTCGTAACATTGACGGTCGCAAGACTGTCAAAACAGGTTAGGGCTATTGGAAGAACACCGGGGTTGATGGTCAATACGAGTTTGACAGTGTCTCCGGCTCTCTCGCAAGACTCATTTGATGATTTTATCACGCATAAAAAAATGCAATCTTAAAGCAATTCTTTGGAATATGGAAGGTAGTTTTAAAGACACTGTGCTTGATAAATAATAATCTATTTGGTCTAAAATAACGTTTAGTAAACTAAACAGCGTGGACAAGCGCAGGGGCATAAGCGAACACTACACATTGATGGTGCTAGCCTAAACACCCATGAGACACCATAAAAGCGTTCTTCCCAAAAATGTGACAATGTGCCAGATTAAAAGCATTCATACCCCATTGTAAATAAAGGTCATTTTAAATTCTACTTGTGCATGTGCATATTTAGAAATCAAAATTACCCTCTAGTTTTTGTCGTTTCTCAAGACTTCTCGCTGTAAAATTTTGATAAAATTGAATAAATATAAAGAATTAATTGTTATGTGTACTTATTTGTTCCTTTTAGCCAATATTATTTGTTTTATGGTGTCTCACCGGCTTTGGTCATCTAAGGTTACAGGTTTTTATGATAACCATACATACATGTTTATGCATCTTTTACCGTCAATATACTCACATTTTACATAAACAAACATCCTAAAAACTGAGATTCACATTTAGATGCAATCTTTGAGACTACTTATTTAAAAACATCTGTGAGAAAGACCAGGAACTTCACAATTTCAATAACAATAAGTCATATTTATTATTAATTTGTTTGAGCCTATGACGCTTTCTCGTGACAAAATATTGTGAGATAAGGCGCTATTTGTCATTATTTTATATAGAGCGAAACTCGGTCGACAAAGTACTACTTTAAACATACATATTTCTGATTGACGCTGTACACTTGAATTAAACTACACTAGTAGGTATAACAGATATGTGTGTGTACATACCTGGTCTGTGTCTGTGGTCGCAGCATGGCGGGTGTGCTGCGGGCGGCGCACGCGCAGGTTTCACTCGCACGCGGTAGAAGCGAGAGCCACGCGGCATGCCGTAGCGATTGCCGCTCTGTTGTGATATACAATATTGTGTTAAACAGGTTGTATTTTTCAACTGGGCGTGGATATCCGAAACTATGAGGAATATCGAAAAATGCTGAAAGGAGTCTCGAGGCCGATTTTGACGAAAACTAAAACTGCATAATTAAATTTTATAAAAATCAATAATCTTGGCCAGATATCAAACCCACTGATTTTAGAAAAAAACGACAGCCTATATTATTAATGGGTGTGATTCCTGAAATTACGGCAAGTGAAATACAAATTTAAAGAAAATGTTTTAAATTCGCGTAACTCTGGACCTGTGGCGCTCGCTTGTTGCAGTTTTCGAGCAATGGACAGCTTGCTGCGCACGAAACAAAATATAATTGTGTAATCTAAAAGTAGTTGTTTCAAATCTGGTTGTTTTTATACAAAAGAGAAATTTACTAGTGTAGAGAGATCTTAAAAAGTGGTCTCATCAGGTATTGGTCAGTAGAAGTCTGACAGTCCCTCCCGTTCCGCCCTGGGTGGGAGGACTCATTTGATGATTTTAGCAAGATAAAAAAAAATTACATCATTTCATTTTTTGTAAAATTAATAATATTGTGAGCAACCGCAAAAGTGTAGTATGTTGAATACACGAAGATAGCCTACCTTCTTAGCATAACAGTACTCCTTGGACTCAACTGTGGCGATTGCGTACAATCTTCTCTCATTTTCGTTCTTCACCTGTATGCTCAGTTCTAAAGCTGGCAGGCAATCGCTGTGCACGAAATACATTATAGACGCTTCCTGGAAACAAAAATAATGTTTTAGTCGTAGCGTGTTTTTATGTAGCCTATAGCTTTCCTCGATATCTAATCTAATATCTTTAAACGAGCAATTCTTGTATATTTATATATAATCAGGATCTCGGAAACGGCTTCAAGGATTTTCATGAAAGTTACAGATTACGGGTTTTTCGGCTCAAGGAATCGATTTGTCCCAGGTTCGAGAAAAGCTCGGTTCCCAAGATATAGACATTTTAAAAACCGAGCGAAGCTCGGTCAACCAGATATTAATTATTAACTATCCAACAGAAAAATATTTTTCAATTCGAACCAGTTCCTGAGACCAGCGCGTTCAACCAAGCAAATAGAAAAAAGAATATTAGTCCGAAATATAGATAATAAAAAAATATTACACCCGTAATTTTTCTTTTGTTTTTCTTAAACCATAATTGACAAAGATACAACGCTTTTATAAATCACAAAACGTCACTCGGTCTGCACAATTTTACTAGCGTTATAACGTCACAAACCCCCACTCTCGAATTTGGAAGCGTTTTATCGTTATAACCCGGTTCATTGAAGAATCTTAAATGGCGGCGCTTATCGTGTTCTCTCGCTCGCACACTAGTGCCGTCTATTCTCACTCCCGCGCGTAGCGTAAGCAGAAAAAAGAATAGTCTTTGTCTTGACGCGCTCGGTGATCTTTTTTAAGAATATTTACTATAGTTTTCTGTTATTTTTCCGTTGTTACCTGTTGATTATTGTTGTTTTAATTTTGTTTTATTGTTAGGTTAAGTTTGAGAAATTATTGTGATCCAGTCTTGTTTTTATTATTTTTAATTTGAAAAAAAAACTTTAATTTGAAATCTGATTATATGCTGACTGTACTATCTGTCAATGCAAGTACAAGCCGCCATTTTAGAATCCTTTCTTCAATGCACCGGCTTATATCATTAATAATCTATAAAAAAAAAATACGTGTCCATTATTTTTCAATATTCTGACTGACGGAATAAACTTTTTTTTTGGAACAAAGATTTTCAATTTATTTTTGCAGATAACCTTTTCTTCGGCTTTATAGTATCAGTATAAATATAATAAGTAACCTGCAGCACAGTATAGTTGAGATGCTGCGGGTCCCACATGACGAGCACGGTGTGTCCGGGCAGACACGACGACAGAGACAACGTGCCGGCCGACAGACCGAACGGAGTGTGACAACGACCACGAGCCTTCTTACTGTCATCCTTCTTTGGTGACGACCTGAAAGAATAATGAATTTTTCGTAAGGACTTCCCCCTTGTAACCAGGCCTACATTTTTCTCACATTTTTAAGTACCCGTTCAAAAATTGTAACAATCAGTTTGCAAAACCATACCATATTCTAAAAGAGTAACCATGGAGTTCTTGTCGGTTCTTCTCCATGGAATCGACCAACCCGAACCGAGCTCCTTGTGGACGTAAGTGCCCCCATGGGCCTATGTGAAATAAAAATATGTATTCGATTTTGACGATTGTAAATCTGTTTTTTTTTTTTTAACATTGTCCTATTCCACCTTTCTTCCTCTATTGTAGGTGTGTTACCAAATTAACTCGTAACTATGCACACCCGTAACAACGATCTGTAGGCCATTTATAGGGCTTTGTCTTTTGTATCTGAATGTGGTCAGCAACTTTTGATGCTGACTGTACTATTTACCATTTTGATTTATTTTTAAAATGACAGCCACGTCTGAAACATTCATAATCATACATATTTCGTTACCGAGTTATGAGCTGTCAAACATGTACACGTAGTGTGACATTTCACAAAATCGTGTCGCTACTTGTACATGTTTGATAGCTCATAACTCGGAAACGTGACGTTTTACGAGGTTTTGCCTTTTACATTTTATGTTTATATTGATATGATCTATCGATTTATGACTGCTACATGCGTGGCTGCCATATTGAAAAAAAAACAGAATAGCGGATGGCACATGGTACACTCCCCATACAAAAATGTTCAAAGCCCTTTTTGTTACATCCTCCAGAAGTCTTCAACGAGACGCGTTCAAAGAAACAAACTGTTCAACTTTTTAGATGAGTTTTATCAAGTTGCAGTGCTTACCTTCCCTCGCTTTCATCTTCTCTGCTTTTCTCTTCTTCTACTTTCTTTTCCAAATCTTTTTTCAAATCTTTCACTTGCTGCTTCAATATTGCATTCTCATTTTCGAGGGAAGCCAACTGAAATAATACAACAATAATTATGTTACGTATTGTAATCTCAGGAACAATATTAGTTTACAATTCATATTAAAAAAAGCTTGTAGGAAGTCCAATGTCTTACATGTATAAAACAACAAGAGTTTTTCCGATAGTTACTATTCGCAAATCAAACTCAGTACATTTATCAGCCGCATAATGTAAAAAGCTAAGTGCAGATCTAGACAAGAACGAAGAAAAGAGGATATCTGTGAATCTTTCAATGAATACTAAACCTTATTCTGACTGTTCAAGTGCTAACATGTTTTTTCCACCCAAGGTAGAGCAAAAGGGACTATCAGACTTGCACTCACTAATACCCAGACAGTTCCTTCAATAGCCCTTTAAGTTCCAGGATCACGGTTAGGTTGTAAACAGTCCCCCAACCCCAACAGGCTCGAGATGGCTACAGAGTTTTTTACATGATAAAAAAAATGAGGGACTCGACTCGGAAAAAGCTAATTTACAATAAGGTCTAGTTTACAACAATCCTCTGATTTACGTTCTTTCATCCTTAAAGCATAAATACCTGTGTCTTCAACAGCGCATCGAGGTCGTTAGTCTCTGGATCAGTCAACTGTTGTATAGTGTCGCGGTACTTGCCGCACTCCCTCACTAGCGCGGCCTCTCGCTCTCGCAGCGCATCTATCTGTCTCTCCTTCTCCGACAGTAGCCGACGAGTGACGTCAGTAGTCGACAGTGACGTTGAAAGCTACAAGCGAAATGTGGGCGTGAAAACATAAAAAATGGCGGCTAATCTAGGTGTTGTGTGTGGAAAAGAAGCGCTTTTAGAGCCTGTGCACACTACGTTTTTTAAACGCACCGGTGCAGCGCGTTTGACGCGATGCAGACCCGATACGCACGCAAGTCAGACGCAGCCTAGAACAAATGACAACAAACTGCTCTGATGAAAACGCGCCGTCGACGCGCCGGTGCAGCGCGTTTAAAAAACGTGGTGTGCATAGGCTCTTACATTGATCTACTTTTTTTACTATGTTGAAAGCATATTGACATTGAGACTAATTACTACTTGAATATAAAGCACCATAAATCACAAAAGAAGTTCAGCCACTCATAAGTGATGTGTATCTATAACTTGAAGAACGAAACAGACGCATACCTGAGCGCTTTTGCTCTGCGCTACAATCATAAGTTGTAAAGACGAAAAAACTGGAACCTTATCTAAATAATGCCTTACGTTAGCTGTATTTGACGGCTGAAGCTAAATTCAAAATACAGCTAACGTAATTAATGCTCAACGCTATATTTTTGTAGCACAAGCTAAGACTGAAGCTAAATTAGTGATTTGCGATGTGACTGGAAGAGCCAAACGAGTTACACATGGAATCACTGATGTACGATGTAGCCATATTAATCACTCGTGATGCAGATCGCGTCGCGGCAATGTTCTATCACCCTAAAGCCCTTCTCCCATTATGATACGCACAGGCGACTCAAGTATCGGAGACTAGTCGCCACCAGGTATCTCACATACATTTGAATGCAGTCTCGCACACTACGCTACTGGTATCCTACGCGTTCGCGACTAGTATCGCGCAACTCGCCGTGTCGGTCGCTTGGGCGTCGCGTCTTTTACGAGTCTCGACAAGATGGCACTATTCTCTAAATATTGTATTTTATTGATGTATAGCAGGCTTTAATAATGTAACAAGATGCAGATAGGACTCTTTAGACATTCGGTAGAAAGATAAAAATTTATTATCATCATGTTGTAGTTCTTGACTTCTTGTGCTGCTACAAAAAGTCTACAATTGCTTGGACTTCTTCTTATTTTGTTTTACGCTCAAATATACTACGAATATAAAGGGAATGCGTAAAGCCGTTACAAAATCGCCTTTACATATTTAGAAAACTTACAATAATAATAATAAAAGCCTTTATTTAACAATCTATATCTTTTTACAAAGTTTTGTTATGATTTTTTTTTTTGACATTGGTTTTATTAGCTTGCCCTAGTATAGGCCTCCCCCAAATATTTCCACAGGTACCCATACTTTGTTTTTCTTCTCCACATTGAACCTGCAGCCGCTCTTATGTCGTCGTCCCATCTCTTTGGTGGACGTGGACGTCTTTAGAAAACTTACTGGCAAATAAAACGCCTCCCGAAAAAACCAAGCAAGACAATTAAACTACAGAAATCTACGAAGCTTCATCCAAAACACATACCTGTTTTCCCGAATCATATTTCGTATTAATCGCAGCTATCTCAGCCTCCATCTTGATCTTCCACTCCGCCTCTGCCTTAGCGAGTGCCACTCTCACGGCCTCCTCCTTCTCAACCTCAGCGTTCTCCTTCGTCTGCATGACGATAGCGTTGTGACTCGATATCTCTATGACGTCAGTTCGCTCGATCTTCTCGAGACTCGATTCGGAAGGAGAACGGTCCATGTTTGTTAGAGCTACTAGGCGGAATCTGGGGGGAATGGGAGAATGGATTTAAGATTTAATGGATACAAGGTTGATTTTTAAGCTTTGTTAGAGAAAGTTGAGTGTTGTTACCGATCTAGCCGAATGTTGTTGGAAATCTAACAGCCTGAAAAGATCTAGACTGAGGTGTTTTAATTACGATAGGCTTATTGAATAGGCATCATTATTTTAAATGATAATCTATTGACTTATTTTACTGAGTGTGTAATTTTCCTATACCTACATCTTAATCGGAACGACGACGAACTTCTACAGTATAAAAGTCGATGTTAATTTTCAATGTAAAGAAATTCAGACATAACAGAGCAAAATAATAAATCTTACCTCGATCGTAAAGACTCAATCTCAGCCTTATAATCCAGATGCATCTTCTCTTGCAAGTCTTTGATCTCCTTCTGTTTCTGCACTTCAATTTCTTCCAACTTCTTCTCAAATCCCTGTATTTCTTCTCGAGTCTTCTCCAGTAAATCTTTCGTCTCCTGGTGTTCTCTTTCTAATCTTTCTATCTCTTTCTGATGTAAGGTTTTAATGTTTTCTGTGTCGGTTTTGAGGGTAGCTATAACTTCGTCCTTTTCATTTAGAGCTGCTTTCATATCACTAAGTTCTAGTTCGTGGTCAACTGTGAGTCTTTGCGTTTGCTCACGGAACCGTATTGCACTTTCCTCATTACTCTTCTCCCACGCTTCTAATATCTCTAAATACGTACTTGTCATAAATTTCTTCTGTTCATTAACCTCATTCTTCAACTTCGTCATCTCTTCTACTAAAAATACAATATTTACTTTACAAACCGTAAATATTTTTATTAAAAACTCTTGCAGTCTTTCTATGTTTATTCTGTGGGTATCCATGTTGTCCTGAAAATTAAATAAAACCTTCAGAATATTATGCAAACTTTCTACATATTCTACCGAACGTCACTACCCTACACAGAAATGTGAAAAAAAAATTAATGAAAGAATACGCAAAATAAAATTAAAATGAACAGCTGATACGGGGCCGGTGAAGACAGGAGCAAATAAAATAATAACAAAACGGCAACCACTCAGGTAAGAGCTCCGAGAACGATGTACAGTCGAACAGAGGTTTCTTTGCTTTAGAGATGGTATCCAGGCAAAATATATAAAATCCATATTTCTACTACACCACCAAAATTCAGTTCTATAGGGTTTCACTAGTGCGTGTGGTAATTTTCAAAGTAATTTACGGATGTTTCGGGAACTTAGCACAACATTATGCCACAAACTTTCACTTCAGGACATAATACTTCCGTGCGATCACACAATTTCCTGACTTGAATACTCTCAGATTGAGTTTAAATTAATTTATATTGCATATTCGTAGCCTGTATACTAGTCTCTCAGTTCGTCTGTACCAAATCAGAGTTGTTACTCGTGTGTTGTGTCGATGTACACCTGTCGTTCGTCCCGGCCCCAGTCCAAGCTCGACGGTAGTGACTCCTCGATGTAATAATCAGAGTTTTCGAACTCGTTTGATTTCGGGCTCTCCGCGGTTTCCAATATAACCGGTAGTTTTCGCACCTCGGTTACCGTTGATACGGCCATGGTTTCGGGAACGCAAATAGTGGAGATGTCGACTTTCGTTTTTTGTGTCGCACTCTGGCCGCCTAGCTTTTCGAAGTCGCTCGTTTCTGTGGCCGAGTCGAAATCTCTGTAGAAAGACGTAAAAACAAGTTAGTAACCAACATTCGGAAAAAAATAAACCAGAGTCACAAGACTACAAAATACTCACTTATCTTCCACTTGTATGTCCATATCTTTACGTTCAAGTTCCGAAGCTCGTATTCTGAAATTCATACATAAATATAATCTTTTATGATTGCCCAACAACACTGCTACATTAAAATTCAGAACATAAACTAAAACAGATTACAAATCGCCACTAAAAAATATGTAAAAATGCAAAATACTAAGAAGACAGAGAATTAAAGAACGATGAAATATAAAATAAAATCAGACGCCGACGCTTCGCCCGTTACAATTCGAAGAAGATAAAATCGGGAGAAAAACTATCCTGTGTTAATCCAGGTCATAAATGTGAAAAAAATATATTGAATTTCATTTAAATTCGTTCAGTAGTTTTTGCGCAAAAGAGAACAAACATTCATCCATCTTTCCACCCAAATTTTCGCATTTATAATATTTAGATTAAAAATTCAAGTTTTTCAACTTCTCCAAGAATATCATACCTCTGCTGGAAGAACTGCACAGTAGGATCCATATCATAGCTAGGTATATCCACACTGAGGTCGGGCAGTGCACTGGCGATGTAGGCCACGTCCGCCTCCGTGAGCTGCGGCAGGCCGGCGTCGAACGGAGGCGGCGCCGCCGTGGCGAACGGAGGAGGCAGCTCCGTCATGCCGGGGAACAGGCTGCGCAGGAAGTGACCCTCGAACACTGAGTTGAACTCTTGTCGCCTGCTGATTTCCTCGTCGTGTATTTTGAGCAGTTTCTCAGCGAGATCTGTCGCCCACTGGAATTTCAGAGTTTCTTCAGTTTGGGATAATAATGAGTTTTTATTAGAAGCGGTTTCATAGTTATAAAACATCGTTATACTGTCCAACGGTTGGAGACAAGAATCTGGAGACAATTTTACAGGTTAAATAATTACCACGCATATTTAACAAAACGGTAATTTGCGACAACGTTAACACAACTACAATTTTTTTACATTTGAGTATAAAATTATTGAAAATAAGTATTAATACAAGTTTCAATCAAAGAATTCTGTGCCAAAAAATAGCAATGAAAATCCTATATCAATGATTCTGGCTTTTGTCACTTTGGTCATAAGCGATACCTCTACCGCGAAACAAATACCACACAGAACTTCAACCTTTGTTTTAAACTTTCAACCTTCAGTAGAACCTGACCTTCTAAAGTTCAGAACCCCGTCCTACCTTGAGATGTGCGTGTGAGAAGGTCCGTCTCCTGGTCACCTCGTGCACGGCCCGCACGAACACCTGCGGCGCGCGGTGCAGCTGCGCCACGATCCCGAAGTACCGCGACAGACGGTTGAAGCACTGGAACGACAGCATCGCGTGCGCATCCTGCACTGACATCGAGTTCTCGATCATTAGGACCGCCCTGGAAAGTGAAGGGAGGGATTAGATGGTGACTTGCAGCTGACAGATGTTACCTGGGGGTTATTACAACGTCTTAAAACCAGGCTTGATCCAGTGAGTGAACGGGATGGCGCTAGACGACTTGTATAGCTGTGTCACTATCACTCGCCGGAACAAGCTTGGTTTTAAGACGTTGTAATACCCGCCATGATCGTCCAATCTTTAATATTAGGAAAAATGAAGCCTTCTAGTCTTGAAGACTTCTCCGTCCTTTAAAGGAGTCAATCTCATCATCGAAATTGCCAGAAACGTCGACCTATATAACAGAAAACTTAAGAGTGAAGTCACCATTTCTACCTTTCACTAATTAGTTATTTCCCTAGCTGTTAAAACTGTCCTGCAATAGGCAAGTTGAGTGAAAAATGTGATTAGTCCGACAGTTTCATGGCTAAAGTGTGGAATTACTTGCCAAAGTTTACTGGGGATAGCCTACAACCTTGTCTTTAAGTTCTAGGCAAACGTGCGTCACCGTCAAACACAAAAAACCTTACCATCAGATGAAATAGGTGGTTAAACGCAAGCCTGTCGGTAAAATTGGCAATACGTCACGCCGTGGTATAACTGTTAAGTGTTGGTGCGTTCTGACATCACGAGCGATTTGATGCGTTATATCTTTGTCAATATTTGCATTTACTAAATATAAAAAAAACTTATTCAATATTTTGAAATACTATAGGTAACTGCCGCACTAAATAAATTTTCAATTTATTGATGCTGTAAACTAAGCCTAATTAGTTATTGAGAGATAATATATTTTGCCGTGGGGCGCCGGCTTAGAATTGCGCTTCCCCAAATCCTCCCGTGGGTGTCGTAAGAGGCGACTAAGGGACAAACCGGAGGTCGGGCAGCAGCGTCCTCCGTGTACTGCACATCCTCACTGCGATCGCCAACCCGCCTGCCAAGCGTGGCGATTAAGGCAAATAACCCCCTACAATGAAAACCACAGAAACCAGGCCCCCAGTCCCCGGCAGCTCCGCTATCCCTGGCGCGGGTAGCGGTCAAGGTAACGGCGGAGCAGGGGGTGCTAAGAATCTCCGGAAGAGATCCGGCTACCCACCCCCACGACGACTGGCCCTGGTAACACACAACATACGCACATTGAGGACTGACGAAAAGATCTGCGAGCTGGAAGAGGAGCCGAGCAAGTTACACTGGGACATTATGGGGTTATGCGAAGTCCGTAGAGAGGGGGAGGACACCGTAACCCTGAAGTCTGGTAACTTGCTCTACTACCGGGAGGGCGACCAACAGTCCCAAGGTGGTGTCGGGTTTCTCGTTCACAAGTCCCTCGTAAACAACATAATAACCATCGACAGTGTGTCGAGCAGGGTGGTATACCTAATACTCAGAATATCCAAAAGATATTCGCTGAAGGTCATTCAGGTATACGCACCGACCTCGTCACACTCCGATGATGAAGTGGAGACTATGTATGAGGACGTAAGTAGGGCCATACATAGCTCCAAAACCCACTTCACTGTTGTTATGGGGGACTTTAACGCAAAGTTGGGTAAGAAAAGCGGTGATGAGTTGAGAGTGGGGCAATTTGGGTATGGGCAACGGAACCCTAGGGGACAGAGGCTGGCCGACTTTCTGGAGAAAGAGGAACTCTTTATGATGAACTCTTTCTTCCAGAAGCCGCCTCACAGGAAATGGACCTGGCTGAGTCCCGATGGTTTCACGAGAAACGAGATAGACTTCTTCATGACCGACAAGAAACGGATATTCAGCGATGTCTCTGTGATCAACAGGGTAAAAACCGGTAGCGATCACCGAATCGTAAGAGGCTCGCTGAATATCAATGTTAAACTTGAAAGGTCCAGCCTGATGAAGTCTACGCTCCGACCTACTCGGCCCCATATTCAAAACCCCGAAAGCTTTCAACTCGAGCTCTCTAATCGCTTTGCTTGCCTTGAGAACTTAGTGTCAGTGGACGAGATCAACGACGGGCTAGTGGAAACTGTCCGCACGGTAGGGTCTAAGTTTTTTAGACCCTGTCGTAAAGATAGACCTCAGAAATTGACCGAGCAAACCTTAAACCTCATGGCTGAACGACGTTTGCTACAGTTGCAGTCTTCCGATGACGCGAAGTCATATAGGCAGCTCAATAGACGTATATCTAAGTCCTTGCGACACGATCTGCGTCTCTTTAATACGAATCGTGTTAAAGAGACCATACAGCGAAACCAAGGCTCTAAAGTGTTCGCAAAGGACAAGTCTATTGGGCAAAGCCAGATGACAAAGCTGAAACGGGAGGATGGCAGCATAGCGTCGACCAAAGCAGAGGTTTTAGGCGAGATCGAGAGGTTCTATGGACAGTTATACACTTCGGTCGCAAAGCCCGTTGACCGCTTGGTAGGAGATCCCAGAGCCAAGCTGTCCCGACATTATACCGAAGATATGCCGGACATCAGTCTGTACGAGATTAGGATGGCCCTGAAGCAGCTTAAGAACAACAAGGCGCCGGGCGAGGACGGAATCACTTCAGAGCTTCTGAGAGCGGGTGGAACACCGGTACTTAAAGTCCTCCAGAAGCTCTTTAATTCCGTCCTCTCTGAGGGCAAAACGCCTGAAACATGGAGTAGAGGTGAGGTGGTGCTGTTCTTCAAAAAAGGTGATAACAGCCTATTGAAGAACTACAGACCCATCACGCTTCTAAGTCATGTTTATAAGCTGTTTTCAAGGGTTATCACGAACCGTCTCGAGCACAGACTTGATGACTTCCAGCCTCCCGAACAAGCCGGTTTCCGAAGAGGCTATAGTACCATAGACCACATCCATACGCTGCGGCAAGTTATACAGAAGACCGAAGAGTATAACTTGCCATTGTGCTTAGCGTTTGTGGACTATGAGAAAGCCTTCGATTCGGTGGAAACATGGGCGGTACTTGAGTCACTCCAGCGATGCCGTATTGACTATCGGTACATCGAGGTGTTGAAGTGCTTGTATAATAACGCCACCATGTCGGTCCGAGTACAGGAGCAGAGCACGAAGGCGATTCCATTGAGAAGAGGCGTAAGACAGGGGGACGTTATCTCCCCGAAACTGTTTACTGCCGCAATGGAAGACGCCTTCAAGCTCCTGGAATGGCAAGGACTTGGCATCAACATCAACGGCGAATACATCACTCACCTTCGGTTTGCCGACGACATCGTAGTCATGGCAAAGTCGATGGAGGAACTCAGCATGATGCTCGATGGCCTCGACCGAGTTTCACAACGGGTGGGCTTGAAAATGAACATGGACAAGACGAAAATTATGTCAAATGCCAATGTTGTGCCCACTCCAGTCTCTGTTGGAAACTCGGTACTCGAAGTTGTTGACTCATATATCTACTTAGGACAAGTAGTCCAGTTAGGTAGGTCCAACTTCGAGAAAGAGGTCAACCGCCGAATCCAACTCGGTTGGGCAGCGTTCGGGAAACTACGCAATGTCTTTTCGTCCGACATACCTCAGTGCCTCAAGACGAAAGTCTTCAACCAATGTGTGTTACCAGTGATGAGTTACGGCACCGAAACGTGGTCTTTCACTATCGGCCTCATCTCAAAGCTCAAAGTCGCTCAACGAGCTATGGAGAGGGCTATGCTCGGTGTTTCTCTACGTGATCGAATCCGAAATGAGGAGATCCGTAGACGAACTAAAGTCACCGATATAGCCCACCGGATTAGCAAGCTGAAGTGGCAATGGGCAGGCCATATTGCTCGCAGAGCAGATGGCCGATGGGGTCGAAAAGTACTAGAGTGGAGACCACGGACTAGCAAGCGCAGCGTAGGACGTCCACCAGCAAGGTGGACAGACGATCTTATAAAGGTCGCCGGAAGACGCTGGATGCAGGTCGTTTCCAACCGGTATCTGTGGAGATCAAAAGGGGAGGCCTATGTTCAGCAGTGGACGTCCTATGGCTGAGATGATGATGATGATGATGAATATATTTTGCTGTTAACAGCTAACATAGCTTCTTATACATAACTATCTACTTACTCTAATCTCGCCTTCAATATATGTGAGAGTTCGTCCTTAGACTTGGCGATGCGGCGTCTGATGTCGATGAGCATCTGATGTCCCTTCAGCAGCTTCTTCAGCTGGCACCAGTGGGACTGGACTAGTGTGGGCAGGATGGACGGGTCGCATGCTGTGTTCAGACGCTCGCGGCACTGGGGAATAAAGATGGTTCAGTTGTAAAATAGGCAAGTACAATCAAAAAAGTGGAATTATAACCCACCATAAGCTTATTTTCTTACAGACATTCAAATACAGTTAGATCCACATTCGCGTAAACATACATACCCATGGTAACGACTTAGATCTTTGTTATTTTGACGGATTCAAAGGATTTCTTGTCAAAATGGGTGATGATTCCACTTTGTCGATTGTACATAGTAAGTGTAAACGAGGCTCTGTCTTTTACTTCACAGATTTTATGCAAAAAATTACAGGCTATAACTGCGTTCAGGTCCTATCTACTTTTATTTGATTCAGTGGCATTTGTGTAAAAATTGGGTTCACGATAAACCTTGCGTTTTGTATTGTTCACAGAATCTCATCATCATCAGCTTATAACTGTTCCCACTGCTGGGAACCAGGCCTCCTCTGTAAGTGGGAGTGTCATAATCTACCACACAGGCCCAATGCAGATTGGTAGATGTCACATGTCTTCGAATTTTTGGTTCTAGAACATGCCGGATTCCTCACGATGTTATCCTTCACCGTTTTGTGAGCAGATCACGGAATCTGGATATTTTATAAATTAAAATTATCGTCTTCAATCAATTGTTTTTCAATCTTTTTTACTCATTTTGAGTTTCGATGTTATGGCGTAAATTGTAAAAATCGGCCGTCACCGTGTTCAGGAAATTGAGCAATATCATCATACATCTAATTTTAGCGCTGTATCGTATAATTTACTTATACGCCGCGCGTCACCGTGAAATGCATAATTTTCTGTTCAATTTGATGATAAATGTTTTGAGCAACATTTTAGATTTCTATTATAATACAGATAGCCGGGCCACTTTAACGGCATTTCCTGTTGATTTTCGCGATAAATGTTATTACAAACGGCTATTAACGCTTGTTTGGCCCTAGTTTAAGAGAGGTTTTTTCATTAAGATTTCTCAGTAGAAGCTATGGGATTCGAATTTAAGCCCGGTCTATGGAAAAAGGTTAGCATAGTAGGTATGGAGAAACTACAGAGCGCCATCTACTACGATCCTTACATAACACTCTTTTCGCATCATCCAAATTTATACGCATCTGGTCATACAAACACGCCGACAGCGAGTACTACGCACTCGACCTTTCTGAAGCACTGCACCGATAAAGTCAGTGTAGGTCTTCCTAAGACATGCCCCTCCCGGCGTTACCACTGACCTCTGCTTTATAAATTCCTTTTGTTAGTCGCCCGGTGTTTCGTTAAAGTTAATTGATGCGAATAAATAATGATTAAAACCAAAGTCAATATTTTCGTTCAAAATACAAACAAGTCAATAATACTCGTACAGGGTGTTTCTGCAAAATGGGACAAAAGGGAGAAATCCGAATCCATAAGAGATACGGGAAAACTTTCTTAGAAACCGTTAGCTCTTTTTGGATGTTGGCAATTTAGGCGTTTTTATTTTTTTGGTCAAGTATTTCATTAGATTTAACCCACTTCTGTTGCCCAGACATTTTCCTTCTCATACAATGAAATGATCCTTAATAGACACTAAATCAAATAACATCATAAAAAAGTAGTGACCGACCGAAATTTCGGTTTCGGTTTCGGTTTCGGCCGGTTTCGGCCAGAAAAACTAGTTTCGGCCAAAATATAGCCGAAACTTTCGGCCTTGCCGAAACTCAAGTGTTCGTGCATTTTCGTGCGTCGTTGGGCAAAATTCGTAGCTAAAGCTAACACGTGCTTGCTCACCAGCGGGGCCTCGGCTCAGTTCGCCACCGTCCATTTCATCGTGAGTTGAAGTTATTTTTTGAGTTTACTGCCAAGAGTAAGTCAATATTCATGTCATAATAAAATACATTTGTTACGTACTTTAATGATTAAAGAATTTATCAATCGTGAAGGCAGTGACTATATTCGAAACATAATTAATTTAACGGTTTCTTCTTTGAAATAAATAATGTATATTTTTTTCAACTCAGTAATTTCGTGTTGCTGAATATAGTGCGATTGTTGAGACTTCGAATCCAGTGAAACATTGAAAACAATGATTTTTTTATAATTTAGAATAGATGGCTGAGTAGAAGTTAAATAACGTAGAAAAATTGCAATTTCTTAAAAATCTGCTATTTCCATAAGTTTGCCGTCCTCCCGTCCGTTAATAAATCTCCAGGAGATTTTGTGTCATTGTTTTACTATTGTTTGTTAATACCGACACATGAGCTCATATCATTACTTCCCAGAATTTTATCCTTATTAGCGACACTATCGAATGGTGTAAAAATACAAGGTGTGTTTTTTTTTCCCACATTAGCGGTTTCGATTCTTGGCCAGGATTATAGATTTTTTTTTAAAGCCAATGATGCAGTTTTTGTTATCGTCAAACTCGGTCTCGAGACTTCATTCAACGTTTTTCGATATTCCTCATAGTTAAAGATATACCTAGCCATCCACGCCCAGTTGAAAAATTCACCCTGTATTTCTTATGTGTTAATAAATGTTAAAAAAAAATTAATTCCAGAAAATAAATCGAAATTTTTAATGTTTCAAAAAGTTTCGGTTTCGGTTTCGGTTTCGGCCGAAACTAAGAGCTTGGCCGATAGTTCGGTTTCGGTTTCGGTTTCGGCTGAAAAATCAGTTTCGGTCGGACACTATAAAAAAGTGATAATTTCAAACAATTTGTATGAAAAAATATTTCGCAAAATTTGACCAACTTCCGCCGTCCCGATTTTTTTCTTGTGGCACAATGAAATGATCCTTACATGAAACAGAGTCGAACGGCACTAAAAAAAATTTTGGCCAATTTCACTCATTTCTGTGGACAACTCACACTTGACCAAAAAAATAAAAACGCCAAAATTGTTAACATCAAAAAAGAGCTAAAGGTTTCTAAGAAAGTTTTCCCGTATCTCTTATGGATTCGGATTTCTCCCTTTTGTCCCATTTTAAAGAAACACCCTGTATATTATAATGATCAATAAAATAACAGAATCACTGTTTAGATCGTCCTACACCATGACTGCGAAGAGGCACGTTCGTTTTGCTTATCAAGCTTATTATATTTTACGACGACTGTGCAACAATTTGCATCTACTTCTACTTATCTTCAAAATTAACGACGGCAAGTATGTTTTACTAGCATAGAATTGAACCGTTGTAAGGTCTAACACGATTTAGTCACTGTCGTCGACTTTGGTTAGATAAACGTTACATCACGTAGGTAAGGGACTTGACATTTCAAATATGTAGATGTATAATAATTTATAGAGTGCTTCCAGTTGTTAAACGTCTGATCAACAAGCTAACTTTTTTTTATTTAAGTAGCTTTTGGCCTCAATCTAGCGCAGAATAAATTATGAGACCTACGTTGGAGCAAGTTCACGCAGAATGAACCTTGGCTGACTATTAAAAATGAACCAATTTGGTGCAGTCGTTCGGAAATTATGAGCGTACAGGCAGACTTAAAAGACTTTGTTTGCTAATGTTAAGTACTATCTACTGTGACTACAAAGTTTCAACAAAATGCGTTCAGTAATTATTCTGTAAAAGAATAACATATCCGGCTCGAAGGACCATTAAATGTCTCTAAAATTTCAACAAAATCCGTTCATCACTTATTCTGTAAGAGTAACATATCCGGTTAGAAGGACCATAAAATGTCTCGAAAGTTTCAACAAATGTGTTCAGTACTTATTCTGCAAAAGAGTAAAAAATCCGGCTCGAAGGACCGCTCGAAGGACCGATATAAATGTAAGATTCATATCAATTAAACCCTCACCTGTATAAGCGACGCAGCCTGATCGCGCTGGTCTCTCTCCAGCTTCTTCACATCATTCAGGAGCTGGTCAAGACCGTACAACCTCTCTTCAATACCCTTGATGTGCTTCAGACCATGCATGTTGGCGTATTCCAGAATATGATACAGTTCTGCTTCACGCTCCTTCAGGGGATCTGCATCTAGCTGTAATTAAGATTAAGAATATTGTTGCATTTGGCACAAAGTAAAAGAGATTCGGATTGTGATGATGGTGATGATGATGATGATTAAGCATTTGATATACAGAAAACTCTTTATTATGCACACTATAACACATAAAAGGTATTTCAAACATCTTATCGAGGTCAAAATGGGCCCATAGATTAAGTTTCTATTTGATGGTTTATGCAACAACTTTAAATTTATCTACTGTTTTCTGTTACACGCTGTATGAACTTTTGACTAATTGAATAATTAACATACTTCGTGTTGAGGTAGGTCAACAGAAACCACGAATTTTCATTACTACTCATATTTTCATCAATCAAGCCAATGAGCGTTTTAAGATTTAACGATAACGACGCGACATCGGTGGTCTCATTAATTTCTAGGGAAAATGAGCGAGAGCGGACGATAAGTCAGTGTCGTGTCGTTATAGTCTAATGTAAAAGCGCCCACTGGTTTAGAAGATTTTTGCAGTATTCAAAACGATTTATAATTTCAAGAGCACATGTCCTGGTGTAAGCTGCATGAGTATAATAATTTTTTACAAATATTTTGACAGGAGATTTCATATCTTTTTAAGCAAATATCGGAAATTGAAAATCGGCCAAGTGCGATTCCGACTCGCGCACGGAGGCTTACTGTACCATTACCTATAAAAACGGCAGAAAATAACATGTCTGTATTTTGTTTTAATGGAAACAGAAATACATCATCTGTGAAAATTTCAACGGTCTGCTGGTTCATGAGATACAGCCTAGTGACAGATGGATAGACATACAGGCGGACGTACAGAGGAGTCTTGGTAATAGTGTCACGTTTTACCCTTTATACATATAGGACCCTAAAAACGATAAATATCAGTAGGCAAGTATTATTTCACCACGTCTATCAGATCCATATCTAAACTACCGTGTAGTATAGCTTTTTATAATTTTAACGGCTTTACGAGAACGTACAAGAAAATGTTGTAACCTGAAAACATACTTTGATAAAGATTTTATGCGCTTTGATAACAATTTAATACGCATTACTCTTGTTGGACATTATGAATGGAAAATGCATTTGTAAAATTCCAAAGACATTGGCCTGAAAACGTTGCATCGTATAACGTCAATACACTCGAGAACTTCTTTCTATTTATAACGCTCGGGCGATTGCAATAAGAACTACATTTATTTGTATTACAAAGCAAAATCTTAATACGCCATGAGAATCTAAGTCCCAAACCTTTAGAGCGAACTGAGTTTTAACTTAATCTTAGCTCAGTCGCTCTTCATTATAAAATGAACCTCATTTACAAACGCTTATTGTTCTTATTCCTATGATAAGCTTGATCACAGTCGTCTGTCGGAATATGCAACTCAACTCGACACTTATGATTTATTTTCGGATTAGCTTTTCTAATTAATTACAGCGAATACTTACTAAAGCTAGTCCCTTCTGACAATAGTCCAATATATCCTGCAGGGAGGCCTTGTTCCCCTGCGCCAGGATCCAGTGCAGCAGGGAAGGTTCTTCCTTGGTCTCATAGGACTGCGCCTTGAACGTGACTCCTTCATCAGATTCCTCGACGAGGGGAACTGGCTCCGAAGACGACGCTCCTTCGTTCCCTGATGATAGTTTTTGGTCGAACACTGTAAAGATAGAAATAAAGGTGATGCAGAATATGTTTTAAGCAAGAACACTCCAAGAAATGGTAGTTGACCAATGGTAACGGCCCCCAATTCCGACTTGTAGCTCGAGGATTCGAAACCAACCAAGCATATTAATTTGTGTAATTTATTTCATCACCACTGCTCTCAAAACAGAGAAGGTAAAAGAAGACATCAGAATGTCCTAGAACCCCTTGGAAGGACTGATTGTTAGACTTTCAAGCAACTGACTACTTTTAACGAATGTCAAAGACCTACAAACGAAAGCCGAGACGTGATTTCCGAGACACGGAGGGCTATATCCAAATTAGACAGAATATAATCAGCCGTTTTTGAACATCAAAATTTACAAGGGAAACTTCTTCAAACGCCCGTCCTTTGAAGCCGGTTTTATTTAATCTATAGTTAAACCAGGAAAGATATGCCCTTCGGTAATCTTCGTGACTCCAAATTGCTGTCTCCGCATGTAATAAAGCAAGGACCCGCGATGGCCAGATCTTTTTATTTAATTCAAGCTGAAAGTTTATCTATGAATGTCCCCAACAGAGTCCTCTATTGGGGTCATTCATAGGTAAACTTACGATAGTACGATGCCCAAATATGAAATTTGGATCATGGTTACGGGCATTTATCAGGCGTTAAATTAACGCCTGATAAATGCCCGTAAACGCAGAATAAATGCATTTTGCCTAGACTTTATGGCCTATTATGTTTATGTTTAATTTTCTTCTAAGTTAAGTTACTATATTTTTCTTACCCAGTGACCGGGTATTTAATTGGGCGTAAACTCATGTATGCTCAATATGGCAAGTTTATGCCCATTTTGTTCATAAAGGTGTTTGCCCTCGACCCATCTCTAATCACGGTTGGCTTGGCAGTTGTACCTCTTAGTCCATAAGAATCGTAAAAGATGGCTTTTTGTAGACTATTGCTACTCCCCTGGTAAAAGACACAAAGTAACCCCAACAGGACCAATCACAAAAAAATGGAGGTCCATTTACCTGCCATGCCAGTGCTCGTTTACCTGCACCTTTGACAACAAAAACAATGTCCCTGACACAGTAATAAACGTGACCATTTGCTTGATCCAACTTTTACAGGAAGTAAGGATGTCCTCTCGAAATGAAAAGAAGAAATGGGTTAAAGGCTATCCAAGATTTCATATCCATACTAAGTTATATCTTAATATAAAATTTCCGTGTCACAATGTTAGTTACCGTACTCCTCCGAAACGGCTCTACCGATTTTTACCAAATTTTATATGCGTATTCAGTAGGTCTGAGAATCGGCTACTATCTATTTTTTTTTTTTTTTTATATGGCAAAACAACGTTTGCGGGGTCAGCTAGTGTATTATAAAATTAACGAACTAAATGCAGACAAAGACGGTGGCATAAGCTAGTTTATTTTAACTACTAGCTGTTGCCACTGACTTCGCCCACATACCACTGGAGAATTATTCCACGGGAACCAATACCGAGATAAACGGTAACATATGTGTTATACGAGTTTCAGACAGTGACCTATATCAGAAAATATTTTCATCAAGCTCCGTTCAGCTGTTTTCACAGGATTGTGGTACAAACATTCATCCATCCATTCGTAAAAACTTTCACATTTAAAATATTAGTAAGGATGGTTGTCAATTCAGAAGTACAAGGTAAAAAGCTACCCAAGAATTATGAATAATACAGACACGCAATCACCAATCTCATTGTATTACCCTTCTCTATATTTTATGCAGGTTCGTATAAGTACCCATCTGACCTATGTATCTTTATGCGACCCCCGAGGCTCATACGTTTCCCGTCTAATGAAATGTAGGCAATTGGAGATTTTACCACGTTTTTCCTTGAGTATTGAGATTAATAAGAAGCCTACACTAGAAGGAATAAACAGAATTTGTTTGTTAGTAGGGGTAATTTGTGGAACTACTGATCTAATTCCATTTATTTTGGGTAAGAAAGGAAGATACACTATTCCTGAGTTATAAAGGATATACATTCTATTTATATCGTGCATTTTAGCTGAGGAATCACAATTTTTCTCTGGTGGTTGCTGATTACGCGAAAGGCCAAAAATTTCCCGCTAATGTCGCGTCACCGTCAGAAGTTAGGGGACAATATTACAACCTATCAATCAGAGTCAGAATTTGTGCCCGGTTAATGGGAATAGCCTCCCCCTTATGACATGGAACTAGATAATTACAAAGCTAAAAACTTACAGAAAAAAGAAAAACTATTGTAAAAAACACACTAGGCGCAATGTTTTTGTAATATGACTAAAAATCTAAAACATGTGACATCTACTAGCCCACATTGTGCCCGCGTGGTAGATTACAGCCCACTCCCTAACAGAGAAGGCTTGTGTCCCAGTAGTAGGAATATTATAGGCTGATTATACTATTATGCTATGCTAATATTACATCGCTCTATTACATTGCTCCGTGGGGCGCCGGCTTAGAATTGCGCTTCCCCAAATCCTCCCGTGGGTGTCGTAAGAGGCGACTAAGGGACAAACCGGAGGTCGGGCAGCAGCGTCCTCCGTGTACTGCACATCCTCACTGCGATCGCCAACCCGCCTGCCAAGCGTGGCGATTAAGGCAAATAACCCCCTACAATGAAAACCACAGAAACCAGGCCCCCAGTCCCCGGCAGCTCCGCTATCCCTGGCGCGGGTAGCGGTCAAGGTAACGGCGGAGCAGGGGGTGCTAAGAATCTCCGGAAGAGATCCGGCTACCCACCCCCACGACGACTGGCCCTGGTAACACACAACATACGCACATTGAGGACTGACGAAAAGATCTGCGAGCTGGAAGAGGAGCTGAGCAAGTTACACTGGGACATTATGGGGTTATGCGAAGTCCGTAGAGAGGGGGAGGACACCGTAACCCTGAAGTCTGGTAACTTGCTCTACTACCGGGAGGGCGACCAACAGTCCCAAGGTGGTGTCGGGTTTCTCGTTCACAAGTCCCTCGTAAACAACATAATAACCATCGACAGTGTGTCGAGCAGGGTGGTATACCTAATACTCAGAATATCCAAAAGATATTCGCTGAAGGTCATTCAGGTATACGCACCGACCTCGTCACACTCCGATGATGAAGTGGAGACTATGTATGAGGACGTAAGTAGGGCCATACATAGCTCCAAAACCCACTTCACTGTTGTTATGGGGGACTTTAACGCAAAGTTGGGTAAGAAAAGCGGTGATGAGTTGAGAGTGGGGCAATTTGGGTATGGGCAACGGAACCCTAGGGGACAGAGGCTGGCCGACTTTCTGGAGAAAGAGGAACTCTTTATGATGAACTCTTTCTTCCAGAAGCCGCCTCACAGGAAATGGACCTGGCTGAGTCCCGATGGTTTCACGAGAAACGAGATAGACTTCTTCATGACCGACAAGAAACGGATATTCAGCGATGTCTCTGTGATCAACAAGGTAAAAACCGGTAGCGATCACCGAATCGTAAGAGGCTCGCTGAATATCAATGTTAAACTTGAAAGGTCCAGCCTGATGAAGTCTACGCTCCGACCTACTCGGCCCATATTCAAAACCCCGAAAGCTTTCAACTCGAGCTCTCTAATCGCTTTGCTTGCCTTGAGAACTTAGTGTCAGTGGACGAGATCAACGACGGGCTAGTGGAAACTGTCCGCACGGTAGGGTCTAAGTTTTTTAGACCCTGTCGTAAAGATAGACCTCAGAAATTGACCGAGCAAACCTTAAACCTCATGGCTGAACGACGTTTGCTACAGTTGCAGTCTTCCGATGACGCGAAGTCATATAGGCAGCTCAATAGACGTATATCTAAGTCCTTGCGACACGATCTGCGTCTCTTTAATACGAATCGTGTTAAAGAGACCATACAGCGAAACCAAGGCTCTAAAGTGTTCGCAAAAGACAAGTCTATTGGGCAAAGCCAGATGACAAAGCTGAAACGGGAGGATGGCAGCATAGCGTCGACCAAAGCAGAGGTTTTAGGCGAGATCGAGAGGTTCTATGGACAGTTATACACTTCGGTCGCAAAGCCCGTTGACAGCTTGGTAGGAGATCCCAGAGCCAAGCTGTCCCGACATTATACCGAAGATATGCCGGACATCAGTCTGTACGAGATTAGGATGGCCCTGAAGCAGCTTAAGAACAACAAGGCGCCGGGCGAGGACGGAATCACTTCAGAGCTTCTGAGAGCGGGTGGAACACCGGTACTTAAGGTCCTCCAGAAGCTCTTTAATTCCGTCCTCTTCGAGGGCAAAACGCCTGAAACATGGAGTAAAGGTGAGGTGGTGCTGTTCTTCAAAAAAGGTGATAACAGCCTATTGAAGAACTACAGACCCATCACGCTTCTAAGTCATGTTTATAAGCTGTTTTCAAGGGTTATCACGAACCGTCTCGAGCACAGACTTGATGACTTCCAGCCTCCCGAACAAGCCGGTTTCCGAAGAGGCTATAGTACCATAGACCACATCCATACGCTGCGGCAAGTTATACAGAAGACCGAAGAGTATAACATGCCATTGTGCTTAGCGTTTGTGGACTATGAGAAAGCCTTCGATTCGGTGGAAACATGGGCGGTACTTGAGTCACTCCAGCGATGCCGTATTGACTATCGGTACATCGAGGTGTTGAAGTGCTTGTATAATAACGCCACCATGTCGGTCCGAGTACAGGAGCAGAGCACGAAGGCGATTCCATTGAGAAGAGGCGTAAGACAGGGGGACGTTATCTCCCCGAAACTGTTTACTGCCGCAATGGAAGACGCCTTCAAGCTCCTGGAATGGCAAGGACTTGGCATCAACATCAACGGCGAATACATCACTCACCTTCGGTTTGCCGACGACATCGTAGTCATGGCAAAGTCGATGGAGGAACTCAGCATGATGCTCGATGGCCTCGACCGAGTTTCACAACGGGTGGGCTTGAAAATGAACATGGACAAGACGAAAATTATGTCAAATGCCAATGTTGTGCCCACCCCAGTCTCTGTTGGAAACTCGGTACTCGAAGTTGTTGACTCATATATCTACTTAGGACAAGTAGTCCAGTTAGGTAGGTCCAACTTCGAGAAAGAGGTCAACCGCCGAATCCAACTCGGTTGGGCAGCGTTCGGGAAACTACGCAATGTCTTTTCGTCCGACATACCTCAGTGCCTCAAGACGAAAGTCTTCAACCAATGTGTGTTACCAGTGATGAGTTACGGCACCGAAACGTGGTCTTTCACTATCGGCCTCATCTCAAAGCTCAAAGTCGCTCAACGAGCTATGGAGAGGGCTATGCTCGGTGTTTCTCTACGTGATCGAATCCGAAATGAGGAGATCCGTAGACGAACTAAAGTCACCGATATAGCCCACCGGATTAGCAAGCTGAAGTGGCAATGGGCAGGCCATATTGCTCGCAGAGCAGATGGCCGATGGGGTCGAAAAGTACTAGAGTGGAGACCACGGACTAGCAAGCGCAGCGTAGGACGTCCACCAGCAAGGTGGACAGACGATCTTATAAAGGTCGCCGGAAGACGCTGGATGCAGGTCGCTTCCAACCGGTATCTGTGGAGATCAAAAGGGGAGGCCTATGTTCAGCAGTGGACGTCCTATGGCTGAGATGATGATGATGAATATTACATCAGAACATTCCCGCTTTCTAGAGGACATTATCAGGTAAAACGCAACTCGGTTCACGTGCGTGGCACATGCTATAATGAATACTAAATAACGATAATTTATTGTTACTAGATTGAGAGTAAATAAACAGAGATAATTAGCACGATAACTGACACGATGTAAACAAAACAATGTGTCAAATGCTAATCTTTTCTGTTGAACTCTGCTGGGAAATTAGGAACGGACGCCCACATATTTTCGTTAGGTTGGATGTTCTGAATTTGGGTTTCGTGTTCTACCAACATTTGGCTGTACCGATTTTTTTCAGGTCTTTATTTTATTATGAATGCCCAATTGTTATGATTCCATTATGTGAAAGTATCAGGCCACATGAAATAAACATTATTTTTTATATTGTTGTTGTCCAAATGACCTTTTAATTTCACATGGCCTCACATATTTTCATAGTGAATTATGTATTGATATTCAGAACATTTCGATCACAGTTTTGGGCAGTGTCACATTCGTGGTTGTGCACGCGGCTATTAGTTGCGCGACTCACAACAAAGATAAGCCAAAGTGTTGTCTCAGATGGGTTATAATTGGAATATGTTATCAGTCAGTGCCCTACCTATAAGCCCATAACAATAATCTCTTTATAATGATAGTAAAAAAGACCCTTCAAATCACATGGCTGACGTCATTGATGCCCATAATCGTTTCCGCTGAAACCTGTTTGCGTTAAAAAGTCATTAGCTAAATATAGCCAGGGGGCCAATTCTCGATTTTCGCCATTTTTCTCGAGTTCGAGATTGTAAGTCTATCTCTATGTCTATTAATAATATCTCTATCTCTACCAAAAAATGTCGAATTGAGCAGAAATCCGTATTCTCGGTCAAAATAGAAATAAATGTCACGAAAATGTCGAGTCGAGTGAAGATAATGTTACCATTATGAAGAATCGCACGTTCCGTTTTAGGTAACTATAGGTTAATGAATGATTTTGTTTTAAAACGCTGACTAAATCTAATTATTTAAGGATGAAACGAAACGTTTTGTGTAAAAATAATCAGTTTGACAGTTGATTGTCTGTCAGCAGTGTCAGAATTCGCGTCTTTTGTTATGTTTACAATCATGGACTCTGTGTTTAAAAATCATTAGTGGGCTGTGCTGTTTTACATTTCATGATTTTTATTTTAACATGGAGGGGAATTATTTTAATGACTTCTGTTTCGCTCAAATCGTAAATATCGACGGCGGGATAAGTGCGCTGTTGTCGCCGTGTATTGGCCAGTTGCTCGCCACTTTCCAACAACTCCGAGACAAAAATGCTATTGTTATTGTGATAAAAATGCTAATAAACTCGTCCATCTTTCAGTGGTTTCTAGTCCAATCGTGGGTACACAAATTACAGAGTTTGTTATTTGCGCGAAGGTCGTCGTTTCAAGAAAACACAATGCAAAAATCAAGAGTTTATCGAATTTCCAGTAAGTATGACATGCCAAGCCGTATTTTATTTAAAAACTAAAGAAAAGAAAACAGTGTACAATCCAAAACTCAACAAATTCACTCAGAAATGACGTATCTCTACAATCGACATTACATCTCTACTGCTCAGAAGCACTCGACATGAATTCTAACGTTAGCCTTCGACAAATGTCGAATCCGACATCCCCAGAATAGCAACTTTTAAAATTTGTCTAAAAAATGACGTCATTAGAAATTTTTGTCGATTTCGACACCATGTCTAAAACCGAGAATTGGCCCCCAGGTCGTCGTAGTAGCGACTCATTGACATTGGACGCTAAATTAATTCACCGACTAGCTAGCCTACTAAAATTATCAACTGTATCGTTCGTACAATCAATTCCTTGTTGATACACCTCTTTTAAAGGTAAGACTGGCTCGGATGAAATAAACAGAATCGACGAAGTAACATTGTAACGCGCTTTCTATCTTAAAGAATGGAGGAAAAAGAACGTATTTTATACCTGTTTGCATTTTAAATATGAACTCATTACACAAATAGTGTGATAATAACTGGGTAAAATAAACAGAAAAATGTATTGTTTAAACCACTTACCATCTTCGTCGGATAATTTGAACGCTTCCACGCCAAAATCTTGACAGGCCTTGTTTTCTGAACTGTTGTCCAATGGATGAGTGATCCTATAGTGAGGACCCTCAAAGTCTGTGTCTTCAAATACATCAAAGGCCGAGAATCTGTGGGCCTCGGCATTTAATTGGAGTGCGGGCAGTATTGGGATCTTGCCTAGAGATTCTAAAACTTCGTTGAGCCTAGAAAACAAAATATTTAAGCGTTAAGTTATTGATAGACCTGCGTCTGGTGTTCTTGAGATTGGAGGTGTTCTCCTAAATAAATAATGAATCTCCAGTACTAGCTGACACGGTAAATCCCCTTTGCGGAACTAAGTATGTACATATGTATTACAAGGATGCTATCTGTTTGTTCCCTTTGTTTCACAAACTAAACATCATTCCTTTTCATATGCTAAACCCGTTTGCGTTACGAAATATAGACACATTTGTAGAGATTAGCAAAAGTATTCAGAATCATTGTTGTTTGTACTTTAAACACATCACGCGGAGATAACGAGGATCGTGCTTATCTTCAAAGTTTGGTCTAGACAGAATTATTTGCGAGAATAGGCAAGACAGAAGTGGGGCGCGCCGGTCAGGGTCACTGTAAATGCGACGATGCACGCCGAGGTCCGAATACGACCCGAAAATACTTTGACATGAACATAGCAACAACATATTCGTGCATAGGTTTTATTATTTGCATCGCAAAGTGAAAACAGTGTATTGAACTCATAAAGACAAAGTAGTTCATTCGTATTTAGTACGTGCGGCTGCACCGAACTAGACAATGGCGTCTAGAATCAATACCAAAGTGCTGCACTGTCCTATTACAGGCATGGCGTGCACGAATGTACCCTACAATTTATTCATAAAATTACAGGGCAGCACGGACACCGGTAGGTCAACTAAGTACACTCGGGCATGAAATACACACAATGAGTAATTATTACGCACCTAGGCCATATACGTCTTTATATCCACAAGGAATTCATGTGCAGTTTGTATGCACATGCAGTAGCATTTATCCGAGACGAATTCTTTTATAAGCAATGTTTTTCAAACGATTTTTCCAATCTAACTCATTACGTTAATGCCGGAAAAGACGCAATTTGTTCAAGGTTTAATACTAAAAAGGAATTATTTAGTTTGCTTGATGTTTGCGGCCAATTTTTACTTCTATTTCTTTAGTTGGTATATTTGTGATTGGCGTGCTAGTAAATAAATCAATATTGAACTTGGTGTGCTATGAACTTGAATGGTTTGTCTTATTGGTTTTTGACACGAACGTGTGGTGGTGCATATCGATTGCAGTTGCTATGTGTAAATACTGCTATACCTATCATTACCTATTGCTAGCCTGTGTAAACAAGTCTATTATTATTATAGAGGTTAAATACACATACCTACTCTACTATTTGTTTATCTGTTCTGAATACACTCCATGTTTCTGCTGTATTTTGGAATGATTCAAGTGTGTGGCCAGTGTTCAGTTCGGGTGGACTGATATTTTTATTTTAACGCTAGGACCACACTAACTCCCGCGGCGTCGGACGTCGACGGACGATCTCCGGCCACCGTAAGCGCCTGGCGCGGGCATGCGGACAGCGAGTAAAGGGCAACTCGCTGTCCGACATGCCCGGGTCGACGGCGACGGCGCGTCGTGTTCCACGCGCGCCTCAAAGAGCGTCAGCAAAAACGACGGGGCCCCCCTCTCACAGGGCCAAACCCTGCCGGGGTCGCGGGATTATTTCCTTACCGTGACCCCGGAACATAAAGGGCTATTGAAGGACACCGTGGATTTTAGTCAGTAGAAGTCTGACAGTCCCTCCCGCCCTGCCCGGGGGGAGGACTCATTTGATGATTTTACCAAGCTAAAAAAAAACTAAAAAAAAGAACCACACTAACTGTAAATGGCGTTGATTATGGCGTTAACGGATTTTAATCCCAACATTTAGACTATAATCAGGAAAATCAATGAGAAATACCGTTATTGCGGCCCGGCTATAAGAGGTAATTTCAACATCTGAAACTTCAGTAAATTAGGTAATGTACAGCTAACACATGGAGAATGTAAATATCTCTTGAATAACGTAAAATATGTATAAATACAGACATTGCCGACCCCTTCAGCATGCTGATTCTACGCGCAATGTCGGTTACTTTGGTTCTCTAGCGAATGACTTCGTTCCGAATTATATTCATCAGAGAAACCCCATGCATTACACCGGGAGGGTTGGCGCTCTTTGAGGGAGGCTTACGTTCACAGTGGACGGCAATAGGCTGGTAAATTATATGCACAAATGGTAGCACGTCAACCTACCCCAATCGTTACAATTTCCCAATCAAAATTGAACCTTTTGCTTCTGTGATAAAGTTGAAAACCTATTAACAGATTGGGGTAGGTTTGCATGCTGTATCTTATGAAAAAATAACTCACCCAGATAACTTTTCATGATACTCCTCCTTTTTTAGTCGATGTTTTTTAAATGACTCTTTAAAATTTCGTGATCTCTCACAGAATTCGTTGAATATGTCTTCCAAGTTCGCGACCACCGCTGCCCAGCCCTGTTCCAAAAACGGAAACATCAGATTATACTTATAATAAAAAAGTGTGTTTGGTTGTACTCGCTAATCTCAGGAATTACTGGTTCAAATTCAAAGATTGTTCTAGTGTTGGATAGTCCATTTATCGAGGAAGGCTATAGGCTATGTAACATCACGCTACGGCCAAAAGGACACGAGCAGAGGGGATGAAACCGCCGGGCAACAATTAGTGAATTATAATATTTGGGTCGAGGTCGCACGCACCGATTACTTGAACCAGTTTAATTCATTTAAAATAAATTAAGTCATTCAAACGTATACCTATTGACACACTTATGCATTCGTTATCTAAGTTCTTGAATCACTTAATGGGACCTCTGTATCTAAAGAAGTTTTTTTGTTTGTTTTTTTATTTATTTCCCGACTGCGACGCCAGGTACAATCGACAAAGTTGAATTATGACCCACCCATAAGCTTATTTTCTAACAGACATTGAAATACAATTAGGTCCACATTCGCGTAAACATACATATCCATGGTAACTACTTTGATCTTTGTCAATTTGACGGATTCAAACGATTTTTAAGCTATTGCATAGCTTCTATCGCAGGCCTTGAGCGCGGGGACCGAATCCAGAAATTCCGTAACGAAAAAACCTCACGCTCATTTAATTTTATTAAATTAATTATTAAAATTAATTAATTATTGATTTATTAATATAATAATAATAATATATTTTTTTTGTTTTTTTTTTTTTATTTTTATTTTTTAAAAAGAAATATTTAAAAATGTAACTTGAATTAATATCAAAGAAAAAGCAATACTGCATGAATAAAATAAATAAATAAAATTATAATTGCATAAGTTGATACAAAATGCTATGCAATAGCTTTACCGCGGCAGTCCCCGAGTGCCACACGTCTTTTTTTTTAACCAATGTCATGCATCAACTTTGTAGATTGTACATACTTGCGTATTGTAATTCAAATACCAGCATTATTATTCTTAATTTGACTTGGTAACAATTGTTTAAACATAATGCTAAATTAAACAAATACTCCGACAGTGTGTACATAGCCTGGTTATACAACATATAAACTTATGAATGCAAAGTATGTAGATAGTTCAGTCTGATGGCCAAAAAAATCGGTTAGATAATGCTATTCAGATAAGAACTCTATTATAATAGCACGTGAATTTGTAATCAAAGTAATATCTATTTAGTTGGATTCGCTAATAAGGCTCCGCACAAACGTGGACACTGTTACCGACACGGCACAACAACACAGCGAACCGTAGTTCATGAGTATGTATAAAGTGGAACTGAGACCTTACCACGAGCTCTTATCACGATCCAGTTTAGGCTGTGGGAAAGAGACAGAGCTATACAAGTCGTCTAGCGCCATCTGTTTCCCACAGCCTTAACTAGATCGCGTTAAGAGCTCGTGGTGTGCCTCTGGACTCAAAAATTATTGCGTTTGCGCAGGAAGTGGATTATACTGGTTCCATAGAAATCTATCTAGCTTGTATCTGACACAAGACACAAAAATGACTGGCGGGGTCCCCTTAGAAGACCAAAGCCTGCCGGGGCGGACTCATCAAGTAACTATAACCCTGGGACGTAAAGGGCTTCTGAAGGATCACCGTGGATTTTAGTCAATACAAGTCTGACAGCCCCTCGTGGGTGGACTCATTTGACGCTTTTACAAAGATAAAGAAAAAGTGGAAGCAACTGGACACAAAAAATCAAATAATTATCGGTAGCGTGTATCTGACACAAGACACAAAAGTGTCCAACGTTTGCGCCCTGCCTAAGATACGATACGGGTAAAGACCCTGGCATCAGTCGCTTCGCGCGTGCTAATTACGGAAGCTATTTTGTATGGAGTATCGCTTTAAAACTTTGATAGAATTAGTTGTAACACTTTTCGGGCTAATTTAAATTAAATTTCAAGGTCTGTTATTTTATTAGCATTCTCGTGTTGTAGAAAGATGATTTCTTTCGATATTTACATTATTAAATAAATAGGATTGCTACACGTTTTGGCCTTGAATTGATTGTGAGACGATAAAAAAAAATTGACATTAAGAGCGCGTGTATCGTCTTACACGCGGAATTTCATACAAATCCTTCTAATCGTTTTTTCTTTAATGATAACCGATTTTAATGAAACTTCATACGCATAAGCAGGATTTATAGGACAACATTTTCGGTACGGCTTATTTTAAAAAAAGTGTACCTTAATATCTGTTAAGTAATATGAAAATTGAATGAAATTAGTATTACAGCTAAATGAGAGTTTTTTTAAACTTTTTAAAAACACTCTCATTTAGCTGTAATACTAATTTTCAAAAAAATCACAGATATTTTTTTTTGACCTATCCTGCTTATGCGTGTGAAGTTTCATTAAAATCAGTTCAGTCATTTTGAAAAATAACGACGTGGAAGTTTTTATAAACTGCCTCAAACAGAAAAATCTATAGAATGCTTGAAAAATAGCCTGTGCTTAATTTTGGGCCGTTTCATTTTGATTGCCCTCGACACGCTAAGGGAATTGATATACAAAGCGCTCCGGATAGCAAATGGGAGCACGCCCCCGCTACCTGTCTGCACTGAAGGCGCTTGCGACATTTTTGTATCGGATTAGAGCTACAAAATATTATAATGAGCGGAACCCGAGCGCGAATATTTGTACGACACTACCGACGCGGTAGCAGAGGCCCAGGTTCTCTATGTATGAATGACGAGCTCGTCAACTTGTAGTTTGTAATAGATTTTCATCAAGATAAAGTTGAAATTACATTAACGACACAATGTGCCAATAGAATGAATAGATTATGGACTATAATTTCTAGAAAATAGAGTTGAAAATGCACTGGAAACAAAACGTAGTTTAGACTACCGCGGCGCTGAGTCTACAGAAAATGCCAATGCAGGGTGAGCGAGTCAGGGCGCGTGCTCAGCTTAGTATATCAAACCCCATTGAACAAGCTGAAATAAATCATTCAATTAAGTAGATGATCACTTACTTGGTGCTGCAGATGCTGCTCATGAACGAGCTGATCGCAACTGCCGGACACCTCGAGCGCGAGGTCACTGAACTGCTGCGCAAGAGTCGCGCAAGATATCACAGTGTATACATTCGGTTGCAGGGAGCAACACTTCTCCACCGCAGCCTTTAACTCCGCCACCGATTTACCATCGAAAGCACTTCGGGACTCGCTTGAAAACTCCCCACTGCTTAACTCCACTATTGGGCTTAAATCGCACACTAAAAATGACATAGAATTATTAGTAAAGAAAGTATGATTACCAAATACTGATGTTTGTAAACAAATTAGAAGAGAATGATAAGTTATTTATATAATGTGATGACTATTCACTCATTATGACGCCAAAATGTATCATAGGTACTTTTATATTCTGATATGAAGATTAACTATATACAATACTAGGCTTAACTAGTATTAGTATAGTACAAACACCAGCACATCAACCTACCCCAATCAAATTAATAGATTTTCAACTTTATCACAAAACGAGAAGGTTCATGTTCAATTGGGTTTTTTTTTAGTTTTAAGGTTGATGTGCTAGTTTGTACATAGTGAGGAATTTTTAATTGCAAAGTAATTAACCAATTACAAGACTTACTGGACTGTTTCAAATGGCTCTCCTTGACAGACGGTTTGCTGAACATGTATATAGGATTGGTGTCTGTACCAGCACTGTATGAGGATACCATGTGATCAGACTGTAGAACTTCGCCCCCACTCACAAGGAGCACCAAGGAGTTTGCTGGCACTTTGGTTTTCCTCTCTATTGCTAGTTTCAGCGAGGATACGCTACAAAAAAGGTATCATTAGACAAGGATAATAATTATGGACATGGCCAATATTTAGTCATATCTAAATACGAAAAAAGATAAACCAGCAGCAGGATGGAAATCAAAACATAAACTTTTGCGGCGATTGCATACTTAAAGAATGCGTTAACAGATTTTTATATGCGGTAACCGCATGCGGGCCAGATAGCACGCCACATGCGGGCGAAACAGCACACCTCAACTGGACTAGATAATTAATAGAAATTGATGTTTAACTTAAGCCCCTGTCTACAGCTGACATACTCTTAGCTAACATAGTCCAAGTCTATTTAAAATGATGACTAGTTTTGTTGCTATGAGTAAGATAAATTATATGTGCATGACTTGTAAAATTGTTAAGTACAAAGAGTATAAAAACAAAAACTCAATGAATTGCAAATTCAAATTATTTCTTTTTTTACTTTTTCAGATAGAATTTGTTTGTTGTTTAAATAAGTGTAAGTAGAGATTACTTAAAGATTTCTTAAAGACCAACAGAAGCTAGTTTTGAGTGTATAACATCTTTCCTTTCACTTCTGTCTAATAATTCACAAAACACTCCGTTTTGTGAATTATTAGTATAAGTATTATTAGTCATCATCTGCCTAGCCTTTTCCCAACTATATTGGGGTCGGCTTCCAGTTGAATACGATACTCTATGGTAAGACTGGTTGTCAAACTTAAGAGCTTCTGACCAATAGTAACGACTGTCAAAGATCTACAAATGACAGGAGGGACCAACGGCTTTACATGCTTTCTGAGGCACGGAGGAAAAATTCATCCTGTATAGCTTTTGGTGGAGGTAGCCAGTGCATACCAATCAAATTAGGTGATCTAGTTTAGTCTCTTGACCACTAACAGTCGGATAAAGAAAATCTGCTGTGAGGATTTTGGTGTAATGATCGCAGCTTTATCTATTGTTTACTGTATGCTACTATTACTATACTACTACTACCATCCGTCTAGCCTCTTCAAACTTCATTGATTGGATTTAATACTTTTTTATAAACATTTTGCCCGTTTAGCAAATTCAAAAGTTTTCATTGCGAATAATAAAAATCAATTGCTAACTGGATTGCAAACATTTATAAAGCAAAGAGCAATTCAAAACTTAGGATTGTAGTGGCCTTGTTGGAAAGGACTTCTTATTAACTGAATCAAGTGTTGGAAGGTTTGAATCATGCTAGCAAACGATACAGCTAATAGTTCCGCTCAGGGAATGAGATGGCGCTAGACAACTTGTATAGCTCTGTCTTTTTCCCACAGCCTAAAGATTCACGCTTTGAGACGTCATGGTAAGCCACCTGATCCATAACCTTCACAACCCAAAAGACAAAGCAATATTGTCTATACTTACTTCTGCAATGTGAGGCTCATGTCATATGTGGTCATTTGACCAGCATCCACATGGAAAACATACAGCATTGTGGCAGTATATTATATACCTTCACAGCTAAAATAAATTACACCTTTGTGCAACTATCGCTTGCATCTGTCTCGTGTATCCATGGACTCTACAAATTAAAAAAATTATAAATAGATAAAGTTTTAAAACTCTTGGCATACCTGTTATCTGTATTCCACACATCAATAAGTTTATTTAAATCACATTGTGAAAACCAGTTATCAAAACTGTAACTGATACAATTATAATAAAAATTATCTATTCAGGTATTAAAAAATAGTTGATAATTTAATCAATCATAACCAAATAAAACTGAAATCATTGAAGCGTTATTATTTATTATTTAAAGCAAATTACTGACACTTTTAAGTTCCCATAACAAAACTATTTAGTAATCTATAAAAATTAAATGCCAAAAAAAAGAAAAAAAGAGAATTGGTAAGTTATTTTCAATAAACAATATTGGCTACATTTTAACTCGTAAGTAATTAACTCAACCAGGTCTTACAGGCTTATTTAATAATTAGTCTCACTGATCATGACATAAATTAGTAGGTACAGGTACATAAATCAATTTCTAAAACTTATCATGGTGGCTTGAACTTCCATTTATTTCCTAATTCATAGTCTTTATATAGTACAAATTATAAGACTACCTCAAAACAAAGCTTTAAAAAACAAGTTGATATTTCATACATTGTCATCTGTTCAAACATCTCTTGAGATTAACTTGTATGTTTTTGTCTTTTGTTTGTAAACTTAGAACACCATAAACAATAACAGCATAGTAAAATTAGTGTGTTATATGCTGTAGTAACATGCTATGTACCCTTACTAACATTTTTTTTAAAGGAGTTCTTTATAACTTTTTGAAAAATAATAATTTGTGCATTGAAATTAGTAATTATTGTTACCTATAATTATTTACATTGAGCTTATTATCTATTTTGGGCGTTTGAAATAAATGTGATAAAGATTTTTTACGGGCGCATTTTTTATAAACTTTGAATAGAGACCACGCGTAGTTTAAATATATTAGACAAGCCTAAAATAAACAACAACGTCACAGTACGGATTATCTGCACAATCGGTACATTTGTAAACTTTACATAATATTCAGCGCTAATATAATTACGTCTGATGCAATTTAAAAACACAATAATGGAGCAACAGACGCGACTAACTAAGTAAACCAGTTCAGTTTTTGCGTTAGAAAAAAAAAATTGAACAACAAAGATTTTTAGCACTTACGCAGTCCAGAAATCTCGCAAATACTCCTTAGAGCATTGCTAAGTATTCAAATAGAATCCATTAACACGTATTCCTACTCATCACGGCAAATAATAAATAAAAACAAAGCGAAATTACACAATTAAGATAGGCTGTTTATAATTTTAGCTCTCGAAAATGTAAAAACACCACCATTGCTCAACTCGATAATCACTCAGCTGACATGACAGCGCACACTACATACTCACAACAAAAACATTGAACCATGTTACATTATTGTTATCCTTATCACACTTGCAGCTTTCTTGGATATGTTTCTCTTTTACATGCTATTGAATCTATTTCAGTGTCAAGCATTTAAACGGAAGTGTCACAATGTTACTATAGTAAAAAATGAAATATTACTAATATTACTATTATTTGACTACCAGACTTTTTCTACCAATACCATTTTTTAAAAGATTGATTTCATACATTGCTGAGTGAAAAAAGCGAGGTTTTTTTAGAAAAGGAACTGAACTGTAGTAGTACAGTCAATATGCAACGAAAAGAGGCTTGCCCTCCGAAAAATGACAAACCGACATTTGACCTTATATGTAAATCGTTAGGGGGGCGTCTCAGGAGCCTACTGTAAAATTATGAAAGTCGCGCTGTGGTCGCGCTGCATGCAGATTTTGAGAAATTCTAAAAAAATTTTGAAACGCGTTTTTCTCAGAAAGTATAGGTTTTAGCGAAAAGTAAATTTAATAAAAAATGTAGAGGTCATTGCGAACTACATTTTTTGTCATTGGTGTGACGTCATCCGACTTGAAATACAAAAAGTAGATGGCGCTAAAGGATCAAAAAAGTGTTTCTTTGCCATTTTCACTAGGAAAAATTAATTTTTTTACAAATATGTAAATGAGAAAGTTGTTTGTCACAAAATTATCTACAACTTTAAATTTTTTTATAAAACTTACCGTTTTCGAGCTGTAGGCGAAAAAGTTATTTTTCTTGTTTCCTCAATTGTCAATGATGTAACTTTAAAAACAAAATTCCATTTTATTATATAAAATTCAAATCATTTTTGTCTTCAAATCATATCAAAAAACAATGATTTCAATAAAAGGTTCATTTTGAAAAAAAAATTAAAAAATTTCGTGCAAAATATACATAAATTCAACGAAGTTCGATATTTGCTCAAAAAAAGTTTAAATTTTTTGATAGTGTAATAAAAAAAAAAAAACAAAAAAAATGATTACTTTTCTTTTATTTTAATAAAAAAAAAAAACAAAAATTCTACTTTCATGTGAACCGTGCAAGAGCACTGCACGCAATGTACAATTTGTACACTTCCACAAGTTCCAGCTCGAAAACGGTAAGTTTCATAAAAATTTTGTTTAAACAAAAGTTGTAGATAATTTTGTGACAAACAACTTTCTCATTTACATTGTAAAAAAAATAATTTTTCCTAGTGAAAATGGCAAAGAAACACTTTTTTGATCCTTTAGCGCCATCTACTTTTTGTATTTCAAGTCGGATGACGTCACACCAATGACATAAAATGTAGTTCGCAATGACCTCTACATTTTTTATTTAATATACTTTTCGCTAAAACCTATACCTACTTTCAGAGAAAAACGCGTTTCAAAATTTTTTTATTGAATTTTTGGATTTCTCAAAATCTGCATGCAGCGCGACTTTCATAATTTTACAGTAGGGTCCTGACCATGGACCTAAAAAAAAAGGCGGACGGAACTTCACTAAGAAACGATTGAAGCACCACAATGGCGGCGGCGTAAATATGTGTGCGTGTGTATAGGGATGCCAGATGAAGGAAAAAATTACCCATTTTTAAACAATATTAAATTAAGATCTCCCTTGAACTTATGTTTAATTACATTTTTTTTGTGACGGATACCTATTTTTAAAATAAAGGTAAAATAATTTAAGCACATTGGATATTAAAATATTTACAACTCGTTTAATGTTAATAAAGTTTTACAATCCCTTTTGGTGATTCAAATTTTTGTAGACTTGTCTTTTGCTATCGACACATCTAGAAATCCCTTCTAATTTACATAAGTGGTGAAAACGAATGTTTAAGTATTTTTCGGCTATACAATATATTTAATTAAAGCTATTTTATGTTCCATTCCTACACGTCTACATTCCTATTCCATGTCTACACTCCCTTATTATTTTTATACAATCATTTTTCCATGCATCATTTGCCGTGGGAAATCTGTAAAAATATAGAAGAATACAATAACGATAAATAGTAACATAAAATATAAATCTCCCAATTTTAAAATAATTTGAACCTTGAAATAGTTGCAACACTGATTGATTTCGAGATGTTTAATAAATTTATTGACGTAAAATCGAGAAATAAGCTTCAAATTGACATGCTTAACTATGAAAAGTGATCCCCTGGCTTTTTAATTGAACTACTATGGTTTAGACAACTTTTTGCAACACATGACGGCATACTTTGATTTTTATTAGACAAAATAACACCGTATAAAACCGCGAGTGTCGTTCGAAGCGTAATGGCCGACGGCTGACTTACTATGGTGTGAATGTGTGCGTGCTGGCTTGTCCACATTAGCGCACTGACTTACTATGGGTGCTTCAATTGTTTCTTAGTAAAGTTCCGTCCGCCTTTTTTTTTTAGGTCCATGGTCCTGACACGCCCCCCTAACGATTTATAAGGTCAAATGTCGGTTTGTCATTTTTCGGAGCGTAAATTGCATATTGACTGTACTAAAGTTTGTTTTTTAATCTCGTAGACCAAATGGGGAAGGCAAGTGTCAAAGTGACAAGTGACAAGATGGTCCCAAAAGAACTGTCAAATAAAAGGAATTTTCGGAAAAAAAGCTTTTTTAATGTAAAATGACTAGATGTTGTGGAATAAGCTGTAAAAATGATGGAACATTCAAATTTCCGACAATTCACACTATCAAGAAATAATGGGTGGCTGCTGTGACTGCTGTGAGAACAAAAATTGTATTATCACTAAGGAAAAGCTATACAATAAACAAATATCCACCCTTGCGAAGCCGGGACAGGCCGTTAGTTGAGTTTATTAATGAAATTCTATGATCATACCATAACTAAACAATCGAATACACCTTTCAAAATAATATCTACTTTTCTATTGGAGGTTAAGTACCAGTATTGCATCGCTCTATAAATCATGAAATGGTTCGTCTGGTGGAAGAATTATCACCTGGAACGAGTTTTGTGATAGTTGTGGTGTTAGGAAATTAAAATTATATTGTGATATTTCTCTAATCTAAATAGAAAAAACCGGCCAAGTGCGTGTCGGGCCACGCACAGTGTAGGGTTCCGTAGTTGCCCATCAAAATACTTATGCGAACTAACTAAACTGATTCGCTGAATTTAATTTTAAAAAAGAAGAATTTTCAGAATCGGTCCAGGGCTCTTTGAGAAATCGAGGAAAATACATAAAAAAAAGATTACAACGAATTTAGAACCTCTTCCTTTTTTTGAAGTTAGTTAAAAATAGTTGACGATAAAAACCTACCTATCCCAAAAAAACATACCGTAAAAACATACCTATTAAAGCTGTAAAAATAAAGTTGACAAACTTACATTTGCAGTTTAATAACATGTTCTCCGATACATTTTGTTTAAGAAAATATGTTATCCAAGTACATTTTATAAGTTGGTCGACTATTACTCGTAAAGTTGTAAAGCCTACTTAGTCATGATAATTTTCTTTTAAAGGTAAACGGGCGAATTGTATGGGAAAAAAACCCACGGCGGACATAAATCAAACCTTGAGGATATATAGCTAAATGTCTCTTGGTTACCATGGTAAGGGTCGCATTCTTGTGGGCTGTGGGAATTAATTTTTTTTTTTCGAATATTTTATATTATTTATTCGGCGTAATTAATGCAGTTTCATCTAAAAATATGGCAGTGGTCGATTTCCTGCCACCGCAAGCCGGATCGCCCGGAGGATACGGTGGAGCATATGGTGCAGGTCTGCTCCGCTTGGCCAGAGCACCGCACTGAGGCGATAGGCGCGACCCAACGACGATATAATACTAGACTCCTAATAACAGGCGACCGATGTCTGCCAACACATTAGGCAAAAAAGTCTTATATTCGTCTCATTTCGACCAATCCTGTGAGCCGTAAACATACGTTGAGACAGAACAGACCTTGAGTTAGCCAATCACAACGCAGTACCCCGTCTCCCTCGCTTACGTAGTACCTCAGCGAGTTGGCAGAATAATTTTTGTTCCTTAGATCGTGCATGCGGAGTCTAGTATTATATCGTCGTTGGCGCGACCTCTCCCACCCGGCATTGTTCGAGGTCATGCTGCGGGGTGAGTCAGAATGGGAAGTGATCGCCTCCTTCTGCGAAGCAGTCATGCTAGCGAAGGAGGAGGCGGGATGCGTGAGGGAGCGGATAGCGTCCACCTCACGACCCAGCCGCCTCAGGAGACGCCCACGGCCACGGACGTCGCGGGACGATTTTCGGGCATGCCCGGGTTTCAAAGAGCTGTCAGAATATGACGGGGCCCCCCTTTTCTAAGGCCAAAGCCTGCCGGGGTCGTGGGTGTATTGGGCCAACGTGGCCCCGGAACGTAAAGGGCTATTGAAGGACACCATGGATTTTGTTCAGTACAAGTCTGAAAGTCCCTGCCCTATTTTTCCCACGTTTTTATAAACTCACTTTTCTTGTTTGTTTATTTGTTTGTTTTTATGCCATAAAGCTTCTTCAGTGAGCTGACAAGACAATATTGTCTTGACAGTTTAAATGTTCGATTCAGTCTCACGCGATTTAATAAATAAATGTATTACTGCATTTGGGATACACAAAACGATATCGAAAGCATGTTAATATAAAACTTAGTGCGTGTGGTGTTACTTATTGTATTACACTAGATAAGTTAACTAGTGAATAACACTAGGTGATTCCAATGTCATTATAAAAACAGTTCTGAAAGTATGTATTTTCTGCGACGTAACATGGATTAAATACGTTAATCATAAAGCAGGTCGCAGAAGGCATTTCGTTTGCAAAATATGAGGACCGCAATCTGTTTTATGGAGTGTGCAATGCAATGGATTCTAGGACTATTTAAAAACATGTTGCCACGTGCTGGAGTGGTCTAGTCCCCTGCCACACCTCATCCTTCGGACGCCGTATGATATGAACCCAATCACTATGTACGGCAAGTCTATTCTTTGAGAAAAGCAAGCCAAATACTTAGGTGTAACCCTCTACAGTCTCCTTACCATCCGTGCCCATCTAAAGGCAGTTCGCGTTCGGCTGCCTTTACCGGAGGTAGGCTTCATTTCTTGCTTACAGCAAGAAGCAAATTGTCACTCAAGTGCAAATTGCGTCTTTATAAAGCTGTCATCCGTCCTATTACACGCACATTATTTTAGACCACGATAATTTCTGACAACATCAAAAATATACATCTTTACAATCCTAAGACTAAATGAGAAAAGGCAAAACTTGGTCCTCATATTTTGCATACAGATGTCTTATGGCGGCCCGGCCTATTACAGAAATTCCAAAAAAACAGTAAAAACTAAAAAAAAGGAACCGACTTCAAATCCAAATACAAAAAAAGTGTGACTTTTCTTTCGGAAGTCGGTGAAATAAAAAACAAAGCCACCGACTAGACTGGATATTGTTCTTTTTTTTATTTACCCTTTTTTCATCGAATATGGCCACCGACTTCGAAAGAAAAAATATTTTACCCTTTTTGTGTGTTTGGTTTTGAAGTAGGTAGGTTCCTTTTTTTTAGTTTTTTTTTCGTTTTACTGTTTTTAGTTTGGATGTTCAACAAAAATCTTCGTATATTCGACGTCTTTGAAAATCTAAAATCCAAGTAAGCAACAAAAAAAGGGCGGATAAATCTATGCAGGCAATGAGATATCCATGATTGTTATAATAAGTAATAAAATCTTTTCCAGAATGTAAGGAACACTTTTCTGAAAACAGCATCAAAATCGGCTCAGTCTAAAATCGGGTTTAGTGGCTTGTAAACTTTAAACGTTTTTTAAACTGTAAACGTTTTCAGATTCTCTTTTGTTTTGATCGACTAGAATTGTATCTAGTCAATCAAAACGAAAGAGAATCTGAAAACGTACAGATCAGGAGGAAAGACAATGAACGGAGATTTTTCGAATAAATACATTTTTGGTTAAAACTTTGTTCTCCAAAGGATTACAACAAAAATAATTGAGTGTATTATTATGTGAATTATGCTCTTTCATTCTAAACCATTTTCATTTATGTCCGCGACCGGGTCGGATTGCGCCCGATGGATGACCTTTCGTTATATATACTGCTATTGTGAATTTTTTAACACCCCCAAACATAACCGTTTAGCTGGTAGAGGGGGGGGGACACTCGAATCGAGCAAAATTTAGCACTTTAAAGCATAATATTTCACAAACGAATTTTTTTATCAAAAAATTGTTAATGGAAAGTATCAATATTTTTTAAAGACCTATTTAATGATATCCCACATTAAGGGGTACGCGAGAAAAAAAAAAAACATCCCCACTTTACGTGTACAGGAGGTACCCTAAAAAAAAATATTTAACACGATTTTATTTTTAAGTAGAACATTAATTGTAGCTATAGATAGATTACGTTCTGGTCATTATCCATCAAAGAAATTTGCTTATTTAATGAAAAAAGTTGATTCCCCCAATTGCGAAGTGTGTGGCACGGTGGAGGACGTGCAGCACATACTTGTAGAATGTAAGAAATTCAAAGGAGCGAGAGAGGCATTGGTGCAAAAATTTCATATAAACAAATACAACCAAGGAGCTTTTTTAAGTATTCTAGCAGAACCAACATCTGACGCTGCCAAGTTTATAGTGGAAAACATAATTTTGCACCAATGACTCTGTCACTCATGTAAGATATAAGGACATTTTATAGATAGTGATTAAGATTAGGTAACGTTGGGGCTCGCATGTCCATGGAGACAAATGCCCCTAAATAAAAATTGAATAAAAAAAAAAAAAAAAAAAACGATTTTATTTTACCACTTTTTCGGCACAACAAATTTGTATATTTACACCAAATTACAGCTCTCTAGTACTGTGCGTCTCTGAGCTAAACTGCGGACAGACGGACGGACGGACGGACGGACGGACGGACATGGCGAAACTATAAGGGTTCCTTTTTGACTACGGAACCCTAAAAATGGGTAAAATTACTGAATTAAAACATTATGATATTTTATCAAAATAGAAAGTCAGAAGGGGCATTATATGCTTGGTAGAGGAGAAGACAGGTGAAACATACTTAAACTCAAAAATTTAAACCTCAACTACAAGTAATTGTGGATTTAATACAATAAAATCACAATGTATAACCACTCAATTAAATCACTTTTTTTCCTCTTGTAGATGCACCGCGGCGTCTTAGTTCCTCTGTTGGTATAAGCACTTGCATTGACGAATAATTTTCTATATTTGTTTTGTATTTATACTCAATTTATAAAACAATAAATCTTGTTTGTTTTTTGTACAAGGTAGACAGTAATCTGACGTAGGGACCAACTATCGCAGCGCCATCTACGATTAGCTTTGAGTTGCCATCCCCATTACCAATGATAATGTCAAAACTGACATAAATTCTATAGAAATTCGTGTCAGTTCGCCATTTGCACCTGTCAATTCAGTCTACGAGATTAAAAAACGACGTATAGTAGATATCGATCATGGACTGATCAACACCAATAAAATATCTGCATTGCTTGCATCATATCTCACAGGAGGCTCTCCCTGAACGAAGACGGGTGGATAGGTGGCTTGATCCTTTGACAGACATAAACATGAGAGTCCTGTTCCTTTAATTGGCCTTTACGTTCCAGGGTTAAGATAACCTGCTTAGACGGTCCCGCAACCCATGATTCACCTGACCATAACTCTGCAGTAGCGAAGCCGTCTGAAGCCACTTCCAGCGCCGTCGATAGATGGAGTACTGCGGGTCCAAATTAAACTAAAAATGGATCATCGTTTTATTCTGTTTAGTTTTGACACACAGGGTCAACTCACGCCGAGACGCGATGCTTCGCGACGTGACGCATGATAGGTACTGGAAATGTGTATCTTTTCTTGTCGTAACTAGAATAAGATTATGAGAAGCTTTGCGCGCAGCGTCACGTCTCGGTGACGGTGTGACTTGGTCCTTTTCAGAGTATCCATCTTTAGGGATTAGGGGTATTTATGTTCTGTGGTATCCATCCACACCGTACGATGCACGCTGATGCACGCTGCACGTGCGCAGTTTTGGGCCCGTCACTTAAGGTGATTGCTTCGATGTAGCCCGCGAAATTCAAATTTTTTTACGTTTTTTGCAATTTGCAGGCCAGTGACATGTTGTAACTTTATAAATATTTGTGTTGCGCAAATAACAAGTATAATTTTAAATATAAAAAATATCAAAAAACTCGCTCCATCAGCTCTCACATAGAAAAGGTGCATCGTAGTTAGATTTCGGAGATTTTAACATGATGCACCTTTTCTATGTGAGAGCTGATGGAGCGAGTTTTTTGATATTTTTTATATTTAAAATTATACTTGTTATTTGCGCAACACAAATATTTATAAAGTTACAACATGTCACTGGCCTGCAAATTGCAAAAAACGTAAAAAAATTTGAATTTCGCGGGCTGGTTGGAGCATCCCCCTTAAGTGATGAGATTTTCTTTTGCTGGTGAACATCATTCCTCAGCTGGTAGTTTTAACATATCATCAGGACCACAGAACATCAGGACATACCTTTTACTGATATTTATAAAGATAGGGTTATTACAATCTATTCATTCGTTTTTTTTTTCATATAAAAGATTTAGTAGTGCCATCTATCTTCTAATTATTGACTATTTTATTGATCACTAGTTCTTACAATCTTGGGTAGATGGCGCAATTCTGTAAATTAATTCATCATCATCTCTAAAATGTACTCTGTGATCATCTCTACGCTGTTTACCTGTTTACTGTCTACGTCACCAGGGGGTGTCGACTTTGTTCTACGAACAAGATGTAGGTGGGCTAGAAAACAAGAAAGAGACGTCAACATTAGAGTAAAAGAGATGAATTACATAATGTTGCCAACAAAAATACTATTTCACATTCAATCACATTCAATCTAATAATAGGCTTATTAATTGATTTTAAAGTATGTTATCCTTAAAATTTATTTTTGCTTTTATTCTAATGCGAGAAAATGTTTGTTATGAAATTTTTAACATTTAAATTGATGAATACACAAAACAAAAAGGAGATAATAATAATATGACAACATGACAACACTGGAACGCCATATTGTCTATTGGCTATTTGACGTCATAGGAAAAAATGTTTGCCATCGCTTGCGCACTATTATTTATATCTTGTTCTTGTGTTTATTTGTAATAAATAATTCATTTAATTCTACATACAATATTGTTAATGTGAGTCGAGCTTGCTACTCTGTGTCTGTGTTTTGGTGAAAATATCGCTGACTGAATTCAATAATGGCACAAGACAAAATTCAACAAGTTGAGAAAACGTACAGTAAAATATTCGAGGACTGGTGCGCGCGCACAAAAAAGCTCTTACCGACTGTATTTTATGGAATATATAGTCCATGTTTGGTTTATAAACATCTACGTTAAAGCTTCAATTGTCAGGAGTAATAGTTTTGAAATATCTTTTGTTATTTTTATTAATATGAGGTTCAGAAGATGGTGACTCCGAGTTATGCCAGTATTGCATTGTTTTGTTTTCACTTTTTTGAGTAATGCTAGAAATTATGTTATAAAAGTAAAGAAAATAAGAATTCGTTTTCACGAAAAACTTGCTAAGTAGAATATAAGACTAGAAGTGCTCATCAATGGAATTGTTAAAACGTAAATAAAAGTACCATAAATGTTTAGTAACTTAATATTCATTAGCATACTTTTCAGTCTGACTGCCCTATGTATTTAGAATCAGTTTTAAACAAATCAACAATAGTTATTTGTTATGTAAGGCTGCAAAGTTGATTATTGGCGCGAGTACTTGAATTGAAAACTGAGCGAGCGAAGGATTCTAAGATTGAACCGCGAGAGAAACGAGCGGTTCAAATATAGAATCCTGAGCGATGCGAAGTTTTCAAAGGTACGAGACGCAGAAAAACTTTGCTGCCGAGTGCAACACACAACTTTTCACCTCACACAGCGAGGAAATGTAGTGGGGGCGGCTCGCCTGCCGCCCCCACTACATTTAATTTAATTAATACTTGCTGTGTAGAAAAGTAGAAAACAATTGAATACAAGACGTGTTCGAATATTATACAACACTTTGTGCTCTAGAGCACAAAATGGAGTTTTGCGCTCAGATTTTGAATGAGAAATAGAATCTTTCCGAGCGGGTGAGGTGAAAAGGTAATTTATTTACTGTACACTATGTTTGCACTTACAAAAAGCACTACACTTATAAAATAAAATCTAATTTAGAAATATAACAAAAATTAACCAACATAAATCAAAAACTTCTTAGGTTTCAGTTCAATAAACTCTCAAATCACAAAAATTCACCCTTATGATTCCAGTAGGAAATTATAGGATTGGATTTGCTTTTCTTTTGCGAGTTTTAGGCTTAATGTTTTCTTCCTGCACACTTTCAGATAGATTTGATAAACTTTCATCAGACTTAGAAATTCTGGATTCGATCCTATCAAGAATTTCATCAGGGTCGGCATCAGAGTCGTCAATTTTTGACTCCGAACTTGAAGACACATCTGTTAAAATCGCAGAAGTTGGTATTACATAAATTAACTTCAGAGTAATGGTGCTCTGGAGACACAATGGTGGGTAAATCAAGTAGAATGTCTTAATAACGCGAAGGGCTTTTTAATGGATCTCCATTCCTAATAAACAGCAAATGCCCCTGAATCTATCTAGGTTCACAATCAGTCAAATCGTCTTCTATGGGTTCAGTTCTGAATTCAGACGTTGGTGGCAAAATCTAAGGCGGGTAGACAATTCGAGAGCTCTCTATTCATATCGCTTGTCTCGGTCTCGCACCTGCGTCCACGACGCCTTCCGAGAGTAGCCGAGCGTGTCTACGTAGACTGTAGTTATACTCTAGCTAGGGTAGTCTCACTTAATGTGTACACGTCGTAGATTGCCCTATGAGACTCGCTCTACGTTATTTTAATCTATCGTGGACGAGGCGCTTAAGGACTACCAGGACTACAGATAATGTTATTAGGATCGTTTGGTGCGTCTTGCTCATACATTGTACGGTAATTCATAATTTTATCTATATATAAAGGTGGAAAAACGTATAGTAAAAAAGAACTGATCAATCTTCAAAGCACAAGTAACAAGAAAAAATAGCAATTTCATAAAAATCTTCTATTTTCTTAAGGTTGCCATATATGATTACTTCCCAGAATTTGAATCTTGTTGCCAACACTATCGAATAGTGTAATAAATTAATAATACAGGATGTGATTTTTTTCCAAAACAGCGGGTTTGATTCCTGGCCAGAATAATTGAATTTTCTAAGATCCAATGATGTCGTTTAAGTTTTCGTCAAAGTCGGCCTCGAGACTCCTTTCAACGTTTTTCGATATTCTTCATAGTTTTGGACATTATAGCCATCCACGCCCAGTTGAAAATGCTGAAGAGCTTGTTTGTTTGGTTGAAGGCGCTTTTCTCAGGAACTACTAGTTCGAATTCGAAAAATCTTATTGTTTTGGATAGTTCTTTTCTTGACGAAGACTGTAAGCTATATAACATCACACTTCGACCAATAGATGCCTAGCAGCGGGTGAAACCGCAGAGAACAGCTAGTAACTTTAACATTTTTCCTAATGCTTATTTAAGCAATTTAATTAAGTTAGCCACTGAAATTGAAAAAAAGGTTATCTGTTATGTAATGTACCTACATAAAATAACGAAAAAACTGAGATACATTTCAACTGCGCCGGGGCTGGGTCACGATGGCCCTTCTTCTTTAAACCGGCACAACTAAAAAAACTTCGCGATGTTTGTGCAAAACTGGCACAACTAATAATGAGCCGGTATTGCATGAAAGAAATGCAACGATATTGTTTATGCACTAACGACACTTACACCTCTATACGGGTAGTTTATGAACTAACGAGTTGGGTCTTTATTGCATAAAATAAAGTACCTAATTTAGAACAAGAATTCATTACTAACTCAAATTGCCACAATTTCGACTTGTGCTACTATTGTATTCAGTCAGCGATCACATATTATGTGCGTATTTGTGAGATATAGACCCGGTGTTGAGACAGTGACTCTTGTTTGATTTTGTGACTTTTCCCGATGAGTTCGTAGGAAGAAAACACTACAATCTGTGCTATGTGTGGAACTTCACCTTCTAAAGATCCCAGCATCACTTTACATCGGTTTCCGAACCTTAGTACAATAAGTCATTGTAGCATATAGCTTATATGAATAAAGAAGTCAAATGAAATCGTTTGTTTTACTAAACTGCTCCTTACTTAGTATCTTTCAGCATTTTATGCACAAGTACATTGTGTTTCTCGATAGTAATTTGAAAGAAACTATCGAGAAGCGCAATGTACTTGTGCATAAAATGCAATACAAAGAACCTGTAAAGTACTTGTAGTCTTTGAAATTCCCGCCCTGGATTCTACTGCCATGTTTTTGTGGGCTAAACATAGATGGCGCTGGTCGGTAAGCAAAATTTTCCTCACAAAATTAGTACGGAGTCGTCATTCTTCCCCTTTAGGGGTATATATCAGGGGGTGTCGACTATGTTCTACGAACAAGATGTAGGTGGGCTAGAAAACAAGAAAGAGACATCAACATTAGAGTAAAAGAGATGAATTACATAATGTTGCCAACAAAAATACTATTTCACATTCAATCACATTCAATCTAACCCACCAAAAACATTAAATGTAAAAAATGCCAAGTCTCTCGATGCAGTCTTTCCATCGTAAAAAGTTTTGAGATCTCACAGAAGCCAAGTCCTATTCAAATTATGTAGTTATAAATCAACATTTAGTAATTATATCAATAGTTTTCTTTATATTATAACTATAGTGACTTGGCAATGAGCACAAGTAAAAACAAATAAAACGGCATATTTGGAGGAGTTGAAAGTTACACACACCGCATGCATAAACATTCTCTTTTACTTTATAAATATTCTCTTAACATTCATCATTTACTTTCATAAAGCGATGGCCCGTAAGGTATTCTTAATTATTGTGTTGGAACATGTAGTCGGTAGTGACCATCATGATTCACACATAACAAATAATCTGATCACAGGTCTCGTCAGTAACATTTGCACATAATTCCAGGCAGCAAGCAGCTTTTAATTTGTGCTCATTGCCAAGTCACTATAGTTATAATATAAAGAAAACTATTGATATAATTACTAAATGTTGATTTATAACTACATAATTTGAATAGGACTTGGCTTCTGTGAGATCTCAAAACTTTTTACGATGGAAAGACTGCATCGAGAGACTTGGCATTTTTTACATTTAATGTTTTTGGTGGGATCTCATTTATTTTTTGTAAGTGTTTTCTTTCTTTTTTTTTTAGGTTTCCTCATAATTTCTTGGACTTCAGCTACTTTTTTGCTTAGGACCCATTCTCTATCTAACAAACTAAATAGAACTAAACTAACCAACAAATAACTAAATAAATGTATATCTACTAACTTACAAACTAAATATAACTAAACTAAATAACACGTAAACAACTAGATAATAATAATAATAATATAATAATAATATTCCACAACCATCACACAACCCCATCTAGTCCCAAGCTAAGCAGAGCTTGTGTTATGGGTACTAGACAACTGATAAACATACTTATATATTATATTTCTAAATACATACATATTATAGATAAATTACACCCAGACACAGAACAAATGATCATGCTCATCACACAAACATTTGTCCTGGGTGGGAATCGAACCCACGACCCCCGGCTTAGCAGTCAGGGTCACTAACCACTAGACCAACAGGCCAGTCATAGATAGATAATGTAACTATGTCTCATCATCATCATCATCAGCCGGAAGACGTCCACTGCTGAACATAGGCCTCAGTAACTATGTCTATGTTATATTAATAAACTATTTTCCTAAATAACTGTTTCACTAACAATAATAAATCTACTATCTAATCCGGCTAACTTAAAAGTTCTCCGAATATCGCTACAATATTTTTTTTAGTTTCGAAATGGTTGTTCATAGATAGATGGCGCTATCAAATGAAAATTATTGAATTATTTTAAAGTACTACTTAGACTGCGCTCTGTAACGAAACCATAGCGCGATTCAGACAGGTACAACGCCATCTATCGAGCGCGCATACAATATTTATCGCAATGCAATGGAGTTTTAATGTTATTAATTTAATGAATTATGAACTTTATGTATTAATTTAGATTAATTATAGTCTATGTATTACATTTATATTATTCTTTTCTATTCTATGTATGTATTCATCAAATTGAATACTTAAACAACGAACAAAGTTAACAATGCAGTCAAAATCCATACACAATGTTCTTGCCAAACCGCAAATATAAAATTGTTTTCTATGGTATATTATTTTTTAATGTTTTTATAATTTTTCCTTTATATGTGGCTAATGAACTATCTTGGTGCAAAATTTGAAGTTTCTAAGTCTGCTAGAAGTACCTTAGATTTTTGATGATCGGTCAGTGAGTCAGTCAGTCAGTGAGTGACAAAATGGTGTAACTTTGATCGACCGTAACTCCTGAACTATTCATTCAATTGGCATGTAATTTCGAACTTAAGCTTGTTCTAATGCCTACTATTATTCACTGAAAACCTAAACTCCTAGCTTTGTCCACGTCGAAGATATAGGGGGGGCGAAACAGCCGCGAATCGCTTCGAGAAAAGATGGTACGGCCGTGCCCGTTTTGCTCGAGACTTGGCGGGGCACTGCCGTGCCCCCAGATAATAGGCTTATTAATTGATTTTAAAGTATGTTATCCTTAAAATTTATTTTTGCTTTTATTCTGATGCGAGAAAATGTTTGTTATGAATTTTTTAACATTTAAATTGATGAATACACAAAACAAAAAGGAGATAATAATATGACAACATGACAACACTGGAACGCCATATTGTCTATTGGCTATTTGACGTCAAAGGAAAAAATGTCTGCCATCGCTTGCGCACTATCTCGCATCTTGTTCTTGTGTTTATTTGTAATAAATAAAACAGTTGCATTTAATTCTACATACAATATTGTTAATGTGAGTCGAGCTTGCTCCTCTGTGTCTGTGTTTTGGTGAAATTAAGTGCGTATTTGTGAGATATAGACCCGGTGTTGAGACAGTGACTCTTGTTTGTTTTTGTGCCTTATTCCCGATGAGTTCGTAGGAAGAAAACACTAGAATCTGTGCTATGTGTGGAACTTCACCTTCTAAAGATCCCAGCATCACTTTACATCGGTTTCCGAACCTTAGTATAATAAGTCATTGTAGCATAAATGAATAAAGAAGTCAAATGAAATCGTTTGTTTTACTAAACTGCTCCCTACTCATTATCTTTCAGCATTTTATGCACAAGTACATTGTGTTTCTCGATAGTAATTTGAAAGAAACTATCGAGAAGCGCAATGTACTTGTGCATAAAATGCAATACATAGAACCTGTAAAGTACTTGTAGTATTTGAAATTCCCGCCCGATTCTACTGCCATGTTTTCGTGGGCTAAACATAGATGGCGCTGGTCGGTAAGGAAAATTTTCCTCACAAAATTAGTACGGAGTAGTGATGGGTTTTTATCCGGATAAATACTCAAAATGAGTAAATACTCAATAAATTTCCATTTTTACTCGAGTTTTTATCCAAAACAGTGGATAAATACTACTTACAGTTTATGTTACATTTGTTCATCGTAAATTTTGTTATTTTACAAGAAAAATGATTGAAATACATGAAAATCTGATAATATAGATTCGAAAAGTACTTTTTTAATCACTTTAATAATAACTATTACTAAAAGCGTTAGAAAAAGTAGGAAATATTCCCGTTTTTTCCAAATACGTTGTTTTTTTTTTTCAATTTTCCAATCGAAACCTTGAATAAAACATAATTTTCATTTTCTAATTAATTATAAAGTAGAACTGATGCGGACGCGCGACCGCACATTTTTGTCTGATCAAATGTAACCGAGTATAACTGAGTGTATCCGTCAGACTGACTCCGATTCTGATCCTAATTCCGAGTATGACTGAGTCTTACCGAGTCTTACGGAGTCTTAACGAGCATGACTTCGAGTCCAACCAAGTCTTATAGAGTCTTACCGAGTTTTCCGGTGTCGAGTACGATTTCGAGTCTGACCGAGTCTGATCGATTCTTACTGAGTCTGACCGATTCTTACTGAGTCTGACCGAGTCTTACGGAGTCTTAACGAGTATGATATCGAGTCTCACCAAGTTTTACTAAGTCTGACCGAGTCTTACCAAGTCAGACCTGTCTGACTCCGAGTCAGACTGAGTCTAACCGATTTTTACTGAGTCTTACCGAGTCTGACCGTTTCTTACCGAGTCTGACCGTGTCTTATCGAGTCTTACGGAGTCTTAACGAGTATGATTCCGAGTCTTAACAAGTCTGACCGAGTCTTACCAAGTCTGACTCCGAGTCTGACCGATTCTTACTGAGTCTTACCGAGTTTGACCGACTCTGCCCGACTCTTACCGAGTCAGACCATGTCTTATCGAGTCTTACGGAGTCTTAACGAGTATGTTTCCCAGTCTGACCGAGTCGTACCAAGTCTGACTCTGAGTCTGAATGAGTCTGACCGATTCTTACTGAGTCTGACAGAGTCTTACCGAGTCTGCCCGAGTCTTGCCGAGTCAGACCGTGTCTTATCGAGTCTTACGGAGTCTTAACGAGTATGATTCTGAGTCTGTTCGAGTCTTACGAAGACTGACCGAATCTTACCAAGTCTGACCGAGTCTTACCAAGTCTACCCGAGTCTTACCAAGTCTGACCGAGTCTTACCAAGTCTGACCGAGTTTGACTCTGAGTCTGACCGAGTCTGACTGATTCTTACCGAGCCTGACAGTGTCTTACCGAGTCTTACGGAGTCTTAACGAGTATGATTCCGAGTCTGACCGAGTCCTACCAAGACTGACCGAATCTGATTCCGAGTCTGATTGAGTCTTACCGAATGTCAGAATCTTACCAAGTCTGACCGAGTATGACTGAGTCTAACCAAGTCTTATCGAGTCTTACTGAGTCTAACCGTACTCGATACCGAGTCTTACTACGATATTTGATTTGAATCTACTTGTTTCAAGTTAGGAGTAAAGGTTTTCCTTTATAAAACATGACAACAAAACTTGTTTTCAACCCTTACCTAATATAGGGCTTTGGCCTTACTGATGTCATCTCAAGGCCTAATTGCTGGATCTGTGGCAGGACCTGTTCATTTGTTATCAGTAGTGACTAGTCACGGTACGTCCTCTTCCACGTCGTTAAGAAGAAAGAAAACCTATTTATTTTACAGTTATAACATGTCATCGGCGTAGTAGACAACGCCGATACCATGGAGGATTGTACCACGAAGCGCTCGGTCAAGCAGAAACAGTGTGCCAGGTTCCGATGGCGACGGTGCACCGGAGATGGTTGGAATTCGAAACTTTGTAATAGCGGAGCGCTTCCTTATTTTAACTCTAGGGCAAAGCCTGAAAGACGTTTGTCATGACGAGAGACACTGCCAAGATGTTCTCACCCCGATTGCTTCATTCGCCCTTTTTTAACGTGGATAAACTGGCAAATGAGTCGCCCAGACTTGTACTGGCTAAAATTCACGGTGTTTCTTTACTAGCCATTTACGTTTCAGGGTCACGGTTACCTGTTTTGACAGTCTCGCGACCCCAACAGGCGTTTGTCCCTCTATGCGGGCCTTGTCAGTCAGTCAAATCCCTCACATACACTTTTTGCAGAAGCCAAACAGGATATCCGCAGATCCAAGATACGCAGACAAGATAAACGGCATAGAAAATGAGGCCGAGTTAGAATGCAGTGAGAAACACATTGCTTCTCCTTCACTGGAGAGACTTCTGAGACCTAATAATCGGTAATGTAATTTTTGGAAAGCCAAAATGACAATCCTTGCCATTGAATTTGAAAAAATAACCATTCTATTCGCAAAAAATATAAATATCCATCATTTTGAGTAAATATCCGATAAAAACGAGAAAATACGAGTATTTACTCATTTCGGATAAATACTCGAGTATTTATCATCTGAGTATTTACTCTCCGCCCATCACTAGTACGGAGTCGTCATTCTTCCCCTTTAGGGGTATATATGTTCTGTGGTATATATGTTCTGTGTACGTCACGCTCTAATGATGACTATTTTTTTTTTTGCAAGCTAGCGCTATTTTTTACATACGATATTAGGCATGACGCACGTTTGATACGATTATCATGATTTAGGCAGAATCATTGCAGGCTCGCATGACGGACATGACAATTAACTTTTTGAAATCAGATCAAAATATGATCAACTACTTTGATATCATTCGATAACATGATTTATTGATTTAGGTTTATTCTATCACAATGAGTTTCAAAAAAGCAACTGAAGAAAAAAAAAACAGATTTTTCAGTACCATACTGTTTATTTCAGCATTAAAAGCCTATAACAAAAATGATGAATGAATGAATAAATAAATTGCTGTAATAAGCATCCCAAGTATCATTATACATACATACAGATCCATAATGCAAGTCAATGCAAAGGATCACCTTTACAAAAGGGCATCGATTTATTATGCATTACATTGGCACATAGTCCTTTTCAATAAATAATTATGAATAAAATCAATAGAAACAGATCAATAACAATACATTTGTTATAAAATATATTACATTTTAGCAATATTGCTGCAAAAACATTTATGTTTGAGAGGGCACTTCAAAATTGAATTCAATACTAATAACAATAAGGCTATTGAAATCCAATTATGTATTTGATAAACTTAGATATAATTAGCAATCTATCAAGAACAAAGTAAAATTGATAATAAATGTTGTCATAAATGCTTTAAATTCTTAATTATTTACAATCCAAAAGTCATACAAATAATATAATATAATAAACAATTTTCAACACTAACTAGTGAAACTGAGAATATGTGAAATCCCATGATAAACCTTTTCTAAAAACATTTTTGTTAAATATAAAATAACCAACTTCCTAACTTACAGATAATTGTATGTTTTTATAAAAAATATAAATTGTACATCACAAATAAAATATTATAGCTACCTAATAATATTTAGGAAGAGTGGAGGTAGACATAGATCTCTCTCCTTGCTAAAGTAAACTTCAGAGTTCAAATTACAGAATACAGAGAATTTATAATGGTATAAAAACATTTGTCAGTAATTATTTTGTATAAAAATTATCTTTATTTGCATTTCAAATAGTATATTAAATTAATTCATTATTATCACCATTTTATACATGAGTAGATAGCCTGACCCCTACCTATCTTGAAACAACTTATTTAAAGGTAATTCTTGCATGAGTTTCATGTGATTATCATAGCATGTAAAATTATTTGTCAATACCAGGTATTTTACAGAAGAGGATAAGGCACTCACACAACCATTGTCATAAAATGGTTCCCTTAATTTATTATACTATATCATGCAAAAGCTAAAATCTAACAAAACAATGATGGCTTGTTTAAAAATACTTTCTGAAGATAACAATATAAATCTGTTATGAGGTACCAGTAATGTAAAATATAAATAAATAACAATAGTAACTATTTGTGATTTAAAATCGGAATGTCACATAAATGCATAACTTGCAATTGTTAAAACATTAATATGCAAAATAATAACTAAAAAACCGCAAAAGCAAACCACCACCATCAGCTCTTATTTCAGGCTTTTAGTAAACTTATGAGAGTGTAGGCTTCTGCCATTTGTATGAGCCAGTGTACTTAAAGTCATATGAAGCAAGTTTACTATCGGCTGCTGGAGGTCCTCGTGATCCGTACACATACGGAACAGGCTTAATATGCTTCTCTTCCAGTTCTTTCAGAACAGGTGTGAAAATACGCCAAGCCTCCCTCAATTCATCACTACGTACAAAATGCATTTGTGTTCCAGTAAATACATCCAGAATAAGTCTCTCATATGCATCAGGAACATCAGCTTCCCTGTAGCGCAAACTATATGTCAGATCCAATTCAGTTTCCACCAGGTCAAATTTCATTCCAGGTGATTTGCTCATGAGTTTCAGATATAAAGCCTCACCTGGCTGAACACGTATCACTAGTTCATTTCTCTTAGCAAGTCCATTAAAGATGTCACCAGGGACATCTTTGTACTGAATCCTCACTTCCGCTTTTCTCTCATTTAGAGCTTTTCCACAACGAAGGACAAAAGGCACACCTTGCCATCTTGCATTGTTAATCCGAAGTGCAGCAAGTGCGTATGTTGGTGTCACCGAATCTTTCGGCACAGTTGGGTCCTCTAAATATCCCACTTTTTCTTCACCTTTACCCTCAGGGTTGCCTACATATTGTCCAACCAGAATGTCATCCAGCTCAATAGGTTTAATGTGGCGCAGAACCTTTACTTTTTCATCTCTGATATCATTTGGATTCAAAGTAACAGGTTTTTCCATTGCAACAATTGATAAAATTTGGAGAAGATGATTTTGCATTACATCACGAATAATACCAAAATCGTCAAAATAGCCCCCTCGGCCTTCAGTTCCAAATGGTTCCTTAAAAGAGATTAGTACAGATGCAATATTTTCCCTGTTCCATGAAGGGCTGAATATTTGATTGGCGAATCTGATAGTCATTAGGTTTTGCACCATCTCTTTCCCTAGGTAGTGGTCAATTCTGTAAATCTGCTCTTCCTTAAACAAGCCAGCCAGATGACTGCTCAAGTGTTCTGAACTTTTATCGTCTCTACCAAATGGTTTTTCGATGATAACTCTTGTGAAACCTTTAATGGATACACATGCATTCCGAATATTTACTGTTACATCTTCGAAAACCGTTGGTGGCACTGCTAAGTAAAATATTCTGTTAGCTGTTGGACCCTTTTCATGCTTGCTTATTAATTGGTTGAGCAATTCAAAGTCAATTCTTTTGTCATATGAGCCAGCAAGATACTGATTTGCTTCCCAAAATTGTTTCAATTTCTCTTCTTCTCCCGGACGCACTTTTAAATATTTTTTGCATTTCTCTTTAACTTCAGCGATCGTTTGCTTCGTACGAGCATAGCCAACAAACTTGGTATTGCAAGGTAAAAGATTGTCTCTATATAAATACCATATAGTTGGATAAATCTTCTTCCTTGCAAGATCTCCTGATGCTCCACATAATATGAAAGTGTGGGGGTACTGAAAATCACATTTATTTTCCATGCTCACGTAGGTTATTCACTTGCAAAAACTTTAATACCTTTTGTCCGATGTTCTACGTAGATTATTTATTAATGAAGCACTTATTATCGATTTCTTCTTAATGATAAAAAATAACTTACAATGTAAAACTTACATTAGACATTAACCCGGGAAACTCAACAAAGTAAACTTGTACTTTTGTCGGCAAAGTATTTATACGAAACTTTTTCCAATTTCAAACTTACACAGGTGCAAGGTCAATTTGCGTTTTGCAATATTATTGGTTTATTCGTAAATAACCTACTTATTAAACCAATAGAACGCAAAGCACAGGTAAATTTATTTTTCTATTGACAAGGAGAACTGACCTTAATATATGACATTAACTTGACATTGAAAATAAAAAAACGCGTTCCGTTATGATCATAGATTCGCAATAAAACCCATTAAATGGGAAATTAAGTTTTGCTTTCTAATAATGCCGTTTTCATTTTGTTAAAAAAATATATGAACCTTTTGCCTAATTATTATGTACAGCTCGGCCAGAACGTCTTGAAATGGAACTAATCTTTTTGTTAAGTGGAGTGGGTGGAATGCAGTGGAATGCCTCGGTTTGGTTTCTACCTCGGAATCAAGCACCAGTCTATGAATCTTCATATAAAATTTTTGGAATGTGTTTTTAACAACCATTTATAGAGAAATGTTAAAAAAAAATTGCCCGATCTCAAGTTTTTAAATATTTTTTCATACAAATTGTATGAACGAAAAAAATCACTCTGAAACATAACTCCGACAAACGTTTCTCCGCTTAACGATTCGCCGACACAACGATTCATTCCTGGAAGGTTCGACGGCAAAAACTTTCACCGCAGAACGATTCGTCGACAAAGACATGGTTTGACATTATAATACTAGTAGTAACTGAATCCGACATCAGGGGCACCCCGAGGTTCGGTTAGTTAGGTTCCTATAAACCCTGAACACAGAAATAGAAGCCCCGCCGCGCGGGGCTTCGTCTAAATGTCTTCATTTATACAATACTTTATGAAACACAATACTCATAACTTAATCGTTCTGTCGGCGAAACGTTCGTCGAGGAATGATTCTGTCGTTGAACCGTCCAGGAATGAATCGTTGTGTCGGCGAATCGTTAAGCGGAGAAACGTTTGTCGGAGTTATGTTTCAGAATAAAAAAAAATTGCAATTTCTTTCAAAAATGTCTGTGCAACAGAAGTGGGTCAAATCTAATGAAATCCTGACCACTACTAATACGACTTTACAGCTTGGCCAGAACGTCTTGAAACGAAACTAATCTTTTTGTTTGCTGACAACGTTTTAAAATCTTTGTAAACAAAGAACGCAGGTTTGTTAGATTTATTGTTGTGCCATAAGACCAACGACGATGTAATACTAGACTCGTAATAACAGGCGACCGATGTCTGCCAACACATTAGGCAAAAAAGTCTTATAACCGTCTCATTTCGACCAATCCTGTGAGCCGTAAACATACGTTGAGACAGAACAGACCTTGAGTTAGCCAATCACAACGCAGTACCCCGCCCCCCTCGCTTACGTATTACCTCAGCGAGTTGGCAGAATAGTTTTGTTCGTTAGATCGTGCAATGAGTAGTCTAGTATTATATCGTCGTTGCATAAGACTAACGTTATGAGTGAAAACAAATAAAATAAAATCATTCAAAGTGCTAGTAGCGGGAGCACAGTGGTGACTTCCGGTTTTCTACTCTAATTTTCCAAGCTGTATTTTGGTAAAAACTAACTTCCGCCGCCGCCGTTCCGATTTTTTTTCTTCCGATGCAATGAAATATATGCTTTTAAAGGTGAACGCAGACCTAGCCGCACCGCAGTCTCCGCAGTCCTCGCATTACGAATTCTTTGTATGAAGTTCTATAAAACCTCGCACACTCACCCGCATCGCAGTAGCCACAGAAGCGGTAAGAAAACGATGACTGCGGGGACTGCGGAGGCTGTGGTGCGGCTAGGTCTGCGTTCACCTTTACAACACGTTTAAAACGTATGAAGATTCGTATGAAGATTCATTGTCTGGCCTTGGATTCCGAGGTTTTACTATTTTTACGTCTAACGGCACTCCACTATTTGCTGAAAACGTTTTAAAATCTTTGTTATTTGATGTAAACAAAGAACGCAGGTTTATTATTGTGCCATAAAACTAACATAAAGAGTGAAAAAAAAAAAAAAACATTCGAAGTGCTGTTAGCGAGAGCACAGTGGCGACTTCCAGTTTTCTACTGTTTTTTGCCCAGCTGTATTTTCGTGTATCAAAAACATTTATTGTAATATTAATTTAAAAACCTACTTATTTAAGTTTTTCAAGTTATTTAATAATCCAGTTCAGCAGCTCTCGTCTCGTTTCATTTTTTTTGATACTCAGGAACACTGAAACTGATAAAATATATTACACAATAATGGGGAAGGCAAGTGTCAAAGTGACAAGTGACAGTTTGGTCCCAAAAGAACTGTCAAATCAAAGGAATTTTCTGCAAAAAAACGATTTATTGATGTAAAATGACTAGATGTTGTGTAATAAGCTGTAAAAATGATGGAACATACAAATTTCCGTCCATTCACACTATCAAGATATAATGGGTAGCTGCTGTGACTGCCTTGAGAACAAAAATTGAATTATAACTAAGGAAAAGCTATATAATAAACAAATATCCAGGCTTGCGAAGCCGGGACTGGCCGTTAGTTGAGTTTATTAATGAAATTCTATGATTGTACCTTAACTAAACAATCGAATACACTTTTGAAAATAATATATACTTTTCTATTGGAGGTTAAGTACCAGTATTGCATCGCTCTATAAATCATGAAATGGTTCGTCTGGCGGAAGAATTATCACGTGGAACGAGTTTTGTGATAGTTGTGGTATTAAGAAATTATATTGTGATATTTCTCAAATAAATAGAAAAAAGGGGTAAAATTACTGACTTAAAACATTATGATATTGTATCAAAATAGAGAGTCAGAAGCAGCATTATATTCTTGTTATAGGAGAGGACAGGTAAAACATACCTAAACTCAAAAATTGAAACCTCAACTAAAAGTAATTGTGGATTTATTACGGTAAAATCAAATGTATTTCCACTCAATTAAATCACTTTTTTTCCTCTTGTAGATGCACCGCGGCGTCTTAATTCTTCTTTTAGTATATGCACTTGCATTGACGAATAATTTTCCATATTTGTTTTGTATTTATACTCAATTTTTATAACAATAAATCTTGTTTGTTTTTTGTACAAGGTAGACAGTAATCTGACGTGGGGACCAACTATCGCAGCGCCATCTACGATTAGCTTTGAGTTGCCATCCCCATTAAACTCCTATTTGTGTTAAAACAAAGAATTTCGTTCGGAAGTAATGAATTTCTCACCATCATCAGTGTCATCAAAATTTCCGAACGAAATTCGACTGTGACGTGACGCGTTGTTTTATGTCACTGAGAATTAATTGAAATTGGGTTATTGGTGAATTCTTACAAATATAAGCCATTATTATCGCCTTTTTTGATCATAGTAAAGTTTTATTACAAGTGTGTTTCATAATATCTTCAAAGACATTAGTGTACAGCAAAGGGGGTGTATTATTTCATCTTCTTATAGGTATATTTAGTTCAACGACCTTGTTACTGACAGGTTCATCGTTAGCCACTGAACTGTTCTATGAAAGTGGTTTATCGTAAACGATAGATACGTTTAACCAGATGATGGAGCCCACGAGAGATTCAGGTAAGAGACCTTCGATATAAATGATGTTAAAAACTTTGGTTATGCCAAATCATAGACTATGATGGTTCCAAACTTGTTCCTACAACATTGTGGTCCTTGTTTTAGAAATAAACAACTGTTCTAATAGGAATTGCTAGTTTATTCAGAGTGCAGCCTGTCAGTGAGTGTATTGTATGTTTGATGTACAGTGTTTAGTTTATATTTGGCACAAGCCATTGATCATACTTGAGATAAGTGTATGATGTTATTGTGATTGAGGTACACTGTAGTTAGGTAGTAATTTAGTATTTACTCAAGCAATACTAAGGTCCTTAGCCTGAAACTGACTGAGATGTGTTAAAAAAGATTTATCTTATTGTTAGATTTTGAATACAGATAATTTAAGATTTTTAATAATAATTTTAAGATAACCCTGTGACCCTAATATGTGTTGATGAAAGTGATTAGTACACAAATTGCTAGCATAGCTAATTAATCTAAAACAAGCTTGATTTGACTAAACAGAACTGTAAATTTTTATCCTGTGAATAAACCGTGATTCCTATTAAGTGGTATATTATGCTATAACTAACTGGTCTTGAACTCCAACACCAAAGCTAGCTGTAAATCCTTGAACATACTGAAAAACCAGCCAGATTCTCTACAGAATATTACATGTTTTAATCCAAAATTAGGTCCATATAGAAATAAAAAAAAAAAACAAACTTTCACTTGAAGTAAGAAGAGATTTAAGATGTATTTCTTGATGTGAAAAAGTCACAGTACATTTGTGTTGAATATTATTTATTTTATTATTACTTCCAATATTATATTTGTGTATGTTATCTATGCACCTTCGTTGTATAAACACAAATAATTAAAAAACAAAACACATAAAAGAACAGTAAGTAGGTACATACAAAATATCAAGTCAATACAAGTGTCAGTTTGCTACCCCTGAAACTAGGTATGTTATAATTATGTAGACCTGTGTCTGAGGAGCCAGAAAACAGATCCTGTAAACAAAAGCTAATATTAGTCTACAGTCTGTTAACATCCTGTTTTTAAACATCTGAAAATCTCTTTCAGCATTGATGCCATTTTTTTCACAATTTGTCCAGTGGAAAAAAACAAAAAAAAAAAAAACATACCGACCGAATTGAGAACCTCCTCCTTTTTTTGAAGTCGGTTAAAAACAGTAACATATAATTATGTACTAAATAATCTCAAACAACAAAAATACATTTAAATTATTTTATTTTGTAAAAGATAAAAAAAATATGATTACTTGCTCATACTTCTGTTGTAACGACTCCTATTCCAATTATGCATGTTTTTCCATGAAACTAATAAATACAAAAGTAGAAATAAAACATGATAAAATAAAATAGTTCAAATATATGACATGTCAAATTAGAGTCATGTCAAAACTAATAAATAAAAAAGTAGAAATAAAACATGATAAAATAAAATAGTTCAAATATATGACATGTCAAATTAGAGTCATGTCAAAACTAATAAATAAAAAAGTAGAAATAAAACATGATAAAATAAAATAGTTCAAATATATGACATGTCAAATTAGAGTCATGTCAAAACAACTGAACCAATTTTTATTAATTTTGGTACAAAGATAGATGAGGCATTAGAGACAATTATGGGCTACAGCGGGCAAGGTGAGTGAAGTGCAGGCAACAGAAAGTATGTTATAAACTTCTAAATAAGAGTATCATCTCTTAGCCTTTTTCCAATAGTGTTGAGGTAGGTTTCCAGTTCAACCAGACCCAGTTGAATACCAAATGTGTCTCTTTTAGTGAATTAATATTTTTCAATGATTTTAAGTCTGTTTTCAAATGTAAAATTATGGACACTTCAAAATAGTCAGGACAGAATAATTGTAGACTCACCAAACCATATAGACCAAACTTTAAGTTTAAAGAGTATTTGAAGAATTAAGATTTTTTGTACTTTGAGTGGATTCAACTTTTAAGCCAGTGTCAAATTAAGAAAATATTAGAGGCAGCATCAATAAATTTAATTTACTTTCACAGTAAAAAGTGACTTTGTTTATTTATTATGAAAGTAAATCAAAATATATCTGGATTAAAAAAATTGTTGTTTCTTTTTCAATTTTAGAGGATAGCAGTGGTAGTTAATTAATACATTTATAAAATAAATATGTGTCAGTCTGTAGATTGTCATGCAAATACTAATAATTATTATAATCCTTAACGGAATGTCAATGTATTCATAACTATGTTTTCAGCATAAATTATGATCATCTTTGAACAAAGGATAAAGTGTAGTCTCTGTATAATTTATTTTGAAGTTTAATTTACGTCTAACATCCTAGATGGCGCTTACAAAGTAGTTCCCTGCGTTGTTACTAGATGGCGTGCCAAGTATGAAAATGAAGTTTAAAAGTTCAACATTAAAAAGGGGTTGTTGTTAATCACACTACCTTATGTTTTTAGTACTTTTTGGTGTAGAAATCGCGAGTATAAAGAAAAAATTAAAGGATATCTCTCCCCAACACCAGGCGGCTTCGGCGGAAGCCTCTTCAAGGGTACGAGGCTTCAAAGAATTAATAAAACTAATCATTTAAAATCATTACATAAGTCATCCATTCTCTTTACTTAAATCAGATTTAACTTAGAAATATACAGGTTCTCCATTTGATACTTTAGAAAGTTATGCTGACCAATTTATTTATTTTATGACGACTTTGATTCTTTTTTAAACCATTTTTTTTTTAGTTGGGTAAAATCATTAAATGAGTCCTCCCAACCCGGGCAGGCCGGGAGGGACTGTCAGGTCAGACTTGTACTGACTAAAATCCACGGTGTCCTTCAATAGCCCGTTATGTTCCGGGGTCACGGTAAGGAAATTAGTCCCGCCGGAAGGCTTTGGCCCTCTGAGAGGGGGCCCCGTCATTTTTGAACCTAAAAAAAAAACACACTAGAATAACAGTAATTTTTCATATTGATTCTGGAAAACATTTTATTAGACAACATTTTTATAACTTGTCAACTTCCCAAATAAAACATTTCAATAATCAATAAATTAGTCCTCTAAAGACTTCCGTTTTTATTTCTGGGTTTTCTTTTCTATCTATTGGTTAGTATCGCGACATCTGCTGCCATCTCTAAGGTGTCGATTCTCATAACAATTTTTAATCACCTTCGGCCTTAAACAGCAGATCAATATCACCAATGCAACAAATTATGAACATCGACTGTTGCTTCCCAAGTTTCCTCCCACCATTCGAGCATCGAAAGGATAGGTCACGCTCAAACAGCAACTGACCATCACTACTCCCAAAAAAAAATACCCTGATGGATGCTAAACTATACGGGCTTTTGAAGATTGGCACAGTCGATTACGTTAGCTGTACTTTGCGATGGCATACCGTTCTAGACAGTAGAATAAGAAGCCATTTCATAACTTTGGTGCTCCAACATCCTTCTGTATTCTGCTTTCTTTTTCTTACCTTGCAATGGCAGCCACAAGTTTGGCGCCTTTTTTTATCGCGGTAAAATCATTTTTTCCCTATTTTTTTGCCATTTTTTTCCCTTTACGTTCTGGGTTTTGGGTCACGGTGATCCGGTAAATCCGGCGACCCCTGCAGGCTTTGGCCCTCTAGAGGGGCGTCATCATGCTGACACTCTTTGAGGCGCGCGTGGAACACAACGCGCCGTCGACTCGGGCATGGTCCATGATTAATTTTAGTCACACGTATCGAAATGCTGGGGATAAGTTCTTGTAAAGAATCGCTTGCTTGTAATTGCTGATCGTCCTTAGTATACCCACTACTGTGGCAACGGCTACCTGTCTGCGAAATGGGAAAGGTCCATTATGTGGCCTCGGTGCAGTTTCCTTACGATTTTTCCTAATTTCCTTGATCTTTCAGTGAGAACTGGTGGTGTTCAAATTACTAAAAACATGCTCATTAGTTCGCGTAGCGATGACCAATAATATCCTCATCTTCATTTCTCGCCAGTAAATTCAAGATAGGTTTACGGTCTAACTTGCAATACCCACTTTCATTTCACAATCAAATATAGCCATTCCCTTTTCTATACCTGGTTCGTGTGCTAAATCCATACACAACAAACAATATTACATGCACCAGGTTTAATATTGAGACACACCTAACACCTTTGCCTACTATATTGAAGATTACAAGCATCTGTATCATAATTATGTTAAAAAAAATCTCATTCTGTCTGTGGCTCTGTACCTACGAATACCTAATTATTTGCACAAAAAGTCTCCATAAATTGCGATTCACGACCAGAGAGCAAAGGCAGACAGCACGTCCACCGCTTAGGTGACTAATATGAACGACCAGAATGAAAATTGTCATAATGTGGACTCATTATTGGTCTCCTACTCTTATCCCAATATTTTTCGAGAATTGGAGCAGTATTCTTAACCTCTTTAATTAATTTCTTTTAGTAATTATCTCAATTACCCGCTCTTTTTCTAGCCATCTACTTTTAAAGTGCATCCATCATTTCTGTTTCTATTTTGAATATTCAAATAATGATTCATACTCCAGTACCGGCGTTAGGGCAAGGCGCGGTTAGGCGACCGCCCAGGGCGCCGAATACGACGGGGCGCCGCAGGCCTACTTTCTCGAAAATTTCGCAATTTCTTTCATCCCATTTTTAGGGGACAAACCCAAAACCCGTCTAAAGAAAACACAAAACTTACATAATTCAAGGAACGTTAATGTGCAAAATGACATGCTTTTCGTCACTGGAGTAAAACGCCATCTATTGCAACGCATTGGAAACATGCAGAAATGCATAACAGAGTTAGTTTATTTCTTTTAGTAAATGGTAATTTCATTAAATCCTTTTCCTTTTTTCATATGGGTTTGTATTGCAGTTAGGGGGCGCCGTAGAAAATCTCGCCCAGGGCGCTGGTAGTGCTAAAACCGGCACTGTCATACTCGATATTCGAGACTTTCTTCGCGAAATTATTCTCATTCCTGCTTGTCTAAAAATCCATTGAATATCAGAACATGAACTTCTCATAAAAATCGTGCCGATACGGGTCTAGACTTCCGATTTTGAGATTATGAATAAATAAATACGAGTATATTAATACCCTTTAACAATTTTATTGTTGTCTCATTTACCTGATTTTGTAATCAGCTGTATTATCTGTAGAGGTCACATTGGCACTGATACATTTGTTATGTTTCAATGATAACAAACATGATAGCAATTTATTTATGGCAGTTCTTAGAAAAAAATGGACCCACCCGAGCGTTTAATACACCAGATACTATAAATCTGCATTAAAATACCTTTTTATGCACCTGCAGACAATATACTTTGAATTTTAAGTCAAACAGAAGGTATTGGCTAGTAAACCCAATATTTTGATTCACTTACAATGTCAATTTCAGTTTCCATTTATTGGAGTCCCACAGGGTAGTACTCTATTGCCATTATAAATAGATTTATTATTTGCCTTTTTAATTACTTACGCAGTTAGTAGGTACATATTTTCAGCCGTTAAAAACAATATAACCGCTGACATGCAGTTTCAAACCTCGTTGGATGATTTAGATCTATTTCCAAATAAACGAAAAAAAAGATATAGGTACTTAACAATTCTAATCCTATGACAGGGTTTAAAAATACTGACCTCATGTAATACCAAATCTTGAATATTTGTCAAATTACCATATTTGTGTCAAAGCAACTTATAAACTTGATGAAAAGGATTGTAACTAGCAAAATCAAGAATATGTAATTTTGTGGCAATTTTTATAACTCTGTGAATAGTAATAAATTGCCACATAGAAATAACTCTAAAAAATATTTGGCTTCAGTAGCTGTAGGGAATAAGAAAAAGCTCATTCGCTAACAAATAAAATGCAGCGAATTATTCCACAAGAGCATTCGTAGATTATGCTTCCACAATTCCGCAGGTCGCAGCAACAGGAACTGACAAACTGCACCACACTAAACTGTCAAACGTTTTCAATAATCAAACATTTTCTTACTGCCGAATAGACTATAGATAAACTTAAAAGCTTTTTGCAGCATTATTTATTTGTAATTCCCAAAACGGGTATAAAATCTGACGATAATCACAAAGACATAAGTTCGATGACGCTCATTCGAAAACAAATGATATGACGTGAAAATACTACTGGATCTTTGAATTACGATGTAATTTCTTTTTGAAAACGAAAGTTCCAAGCAGTACATACAATACAAATCAACATGTGGGTAATGTTATAAATGGATCGAAATTAGGCCCAGCACTAGTTTAATGTCTTTGCCCAGCACCTAAGTAATTTAAGCTTTTTAAGATATCTAATAAAGGAATCTTGAGAATGGGATGAAAGAAAAATCTCACCAGTTTCAATAATAATATTATGATAATAGGATACCTACTTACAGAAAAATGTAACCACCAAGATCGAAATGTACAAAACATCCAAATAATACCGTGCTTGTGATAGCCAATAGTGCAATAGGTTAATAGACTAGTGAGAAAGACAGATCCAAGGAAAGGAAAGGTCATGTAGTCTGGCTGGTCACATTGCATGGTGCGGTTCGAAGGACTAAAGCACGTGCGATGCGGCGCGACAGGCAGCGCGGGCGGGTTGCAGGGCGAGGGGTGCGCAGTCGTGTGCAGTGGACCACTCGACGTCGCACAAGGTCAAGGAGAATGATTAACAACGAAAATACAGCAAAACAAACGGTGGCGATGCGGGGTACGAGCGGGGACGCGGCGCGCCAGTCAGAGCAGCGACGCCGCCCGCATCGGCCGCGAGTACGGTGCCGCTCGCGACACACACGAAAATCGATGCACGATCCGTAACCGGCATTTAACATTAATTAACTACCGTAATTTCAATATTAATCTTTGATGATAGACGTCATGACGGGCTCCGCGCGCATTTGCCACCCATGTTTGTGATGTGTCACTCGTGTTGACGATTTAGGGTTGTCTCACGATTTTCAACTTTGAAAATAAGAGCGCTCTTGGATCCCATGCAACTATATAGCCGATATTCATGTCTTCTTCTGCTGGTGTTTCTATGATTATGTATGCGGTATTATTTGCAAATCTTGTGTGAAGATAACCAGTTATTCAACTTACAATATTATCTAATTAGCAGTTAACCAATTATTCAAATTTAATACAATATTATTATCTACTAATTTCGTCTCTATATTAATTAAGGAGATTATGCCCGATCTAAAATTCTAATTACTCCTAGTCACAACAATTTTATAATAGGTTCTTAGCAATTTATGTGGCAATAGCAAATTCTCATCATGTTTTCGTATCACTTGTCAAAATTTGCAATTTCAAAGCCGTTAAACCCGAAAATCTCTGTTACTTAATGCTTATTTGAAGTTACTTGAACAGATTTCCAATTATGATTGAAGTTAAAACCAACAACGTTAACATACGCAATATAAACTTGTAATAATGTTTTAATGCCCTTATGTCTTTATCTGACACGACTCGTAAAGAGCACTGCAAGGTTGCAAGTGTATTGACTCTAGTGTTTTGAATAAATTTATCTCGGTGCTCTATTGCTCTATCCGCTGCATTTCCATTCGCGTATTCCCCATTTTCATATCGAGATAAGACAGAACTTTCCTCGTTTGATAGTTTGACGTCAGGATGATGTAACCTAGTACCGAAAGCGTGCCAAAGCAGACCGTGATGAGATCGGAACCTCGTCAGTTTCGTGATCGCAGTAGGATTAGCAGAGACATCTTTTTGCCTTCCAACATCACAATGGTTAATTAATTCTCTATAAGGCATTTAATGTGTATCGTATAATAAAGAATTTGAGATATTTCCGTCATTATCCTCCCTAGATTGTAAAATACTGGCTTACTGCTCGTAAAGAGTTGATTCGATCTTTCATCTTGAATCATCTGGCCATAGAATTCTGATGCGTGCAAAATTGTGTCCTACCAGCTTTGTTTCTTATGATCCGCAACTTGGCCCTTGAACAATAACCAGTGTGTTAACTATTTCATAAGATGAATTCACATTTTCTTGAACCCAACTTAAGAAAAAATTCCTGGCAATAGAATTTTCAATTGGAGAGTCTTTAATCAAACAACTACAAAAACCAATCCAAATAAATTCTACTATCATTTAAGGGAGTTGAAATGTGCATTAATAAGTCCAAAGTTTTTGATAGATAACTTTAACGATCTATAAATATTGCACGATTAATTCTGGGAAACATCGACTCAACCCGACAATTGTAAAATTACTAGGTAGCAGCAACTGAAGCAGAACGTTAGATGTTTGTCATCATAAATTATATACTCAGATATATTACCCATAGTTATAATGAATTAATTACCCTTATAACTACTAACCCTGTGTCATTGTTTGTATTTAGCTTTCTCATTTGCTGTATATTTATTTTTAATTTCAGTCTTCTCTATAATTTTGCACTCAATAATCACAGTAACTTAAGTTTTCAACAGCATTTAAGTCAATTATGTTTAATATTCGGTCATCTATGTATCCTCCTTCGGAATCTATTGCTAAGCTGTTGTGTTACTGCATAACAGTGCTATCTAAGGCGTTCCTGAAATTGGGCTTCAGTTGTTGTGGTTGTGTGTTGTTAAACATCCTAGAAAATCTTGGAAAAATAACATTCCTGCTTTTAGAAATCTAATCCAATAAAATTATATTCATTCAAGATATTATTGGGCATGTCGTAATATGCAATAATAACGACTTAAGAGGCACGATTGTTATTTTTATAGCTGTTATCCAAGACAAATACAAGACTAGTACCATTGTCAAGGTCTTCCACTCTATTTGAATTCATCGCCGCCCTCGCGGTATTTTACTTATGGAATACTAAATACTAATACGTTGCATTATTTTTGTTGTGGTTTGTCCACCTAGTTTCCGTATTTTGTTTTCTCTACATTTGGTTGGTAGAGTTTAAAGAATATTTTTTTAGTATCAGAAATCATGGACGACCACCGAATTTCAAATTTTTGCAATAATTCGAGACTGTTTTGTTTGCATACCTCGGATTAGTCGTACTTCTTTTGTTTATTTGCCATCCATCATCCATCTTCTTTCTCTCCTAAGAGCGTGCTCGTATTTTAATGAAATGTCATTTAAATAATGTTTATAAACATCTTTAGATCCGCGTCTTTTTAATAGTTTAACATTTGAGTGATTCGATCTCCATTGTCTAACAGAATTACAAAACAAACGAATTGAGCTGATTCGTTAATAGTCTTTGTAGTCGCTTATTAAAATATTTTCGAATTTATTACAGCTTGTTAAGGAGTGTTTAGTTTATTGTTGTTGCGTGTACCTAATCGCAGGCGCGAGTGGCGTCACGTCACGCCGCGGGAAGTGTTACTCTCTGGCTTGGTCACGGCCAAGGTCTCGGTCGACACCGCGCTTGGCGTCATTATGTAACGCTCGGGTAAATGATGAAACGCTCTACTTCTCATTATTTTTAATACAAACATATGATACGGATATCATTTTATGTTGCCGATAAAAATATGTATTGATCTCTTTTCTAGCTCCCTCTACGTCGCGAGTCTCTTACAGAGTGAAATTCAATTTGACGGTAAATGGGATTTGGTATACATGATTTTGTATTGTTAGGAGCTCTTTGATAAAATACCATTATGTTTCGTGAATAAAATTTAAGCGCAGTCGAAGTACACAAGCAATAGGTCATAACAAATAGCAACAATGATATTACTATGTTTGAACCACATCATCTTTGTTGACCGTGTGCTCCCTGGTCATGGTCAGTAACAACACAAGCACGTAGATGAAATAATATTGTAGACAGCTAAAGGAACCGTTTCAGTTTGAAGCTCTTCTTGTAAAAACAAGGTAAAACTGAATTAATCCATTCGAATTTGAAGTGGGTATTTCCCAAAAAGTAGCGAATCCAAAGATTTGTTACAACATTATAGAAATTATTATTGCAAAGATGATTAGAATTCCCGAAATATGTTTTGGCGATAACTAATCGCACAATGCTTCTGTACCACCCGCATCTTTAATTGCTGTTTATCTACAGTAAAAAATCATTAGTAATCAAATCACGTGTCTATTAGTATATCCCCCTACAGGTTGGCCATATTGATTATAATTACCTCGTAGTCCCACATTGAACGCATCTCTGAGTTGAAAATGAGCATTGTTTTGTAGTTGGAGTTCCGGTTGGTCTCCCCGCGCCGCGCGTCTACCGGCTCGCCCAGTGCAGACTGGCCAGCAGAGGCATCGCTCAGCGATCTTGTGCACGAACAAAAAACACCTGTAGTCGTCAGCGAATCGCCAAGGTCGCAGGCCCCCGCGGCGCGCTTCTCTCTGCGTTCCGTTTACCCATATCTCGCGGCGAATGCACGCGCCGCCCCCGCGCCTTTGACTCACGGTACACCCGCACGCCGTGCGTCGCACGTCTGCTACTCTACGGGTCAAATTTAGGACGCTATTTGACTTCACTTTTGCATTATCTCGTAAAAGCTTCTAAAATTGTTTAATGACCATTACACGCCCGCCTATTTATGATCAATATCTAACTAGATTATTTCTCGACGTAAATGAAAATGAAAGTGGCAGTATTTTCCTAGGAGTTGAATAAGACAATGCGCGTGCGTCGAAATTGTCACAGTCTCACACTGAACTATTATTGTAAATGATAATTGTGGGCAGCGAGTCAAGGTCGGTGCAGATCGATAGCGCCGCCGGAGGGGGGCAGCCAGGCGGACTTCCATCACCACATACTCCACATGCACGTATGCACGCACGTCATGCGGACCAAAGAAAGTGTAGGAAAGTGGAAACATTCCATAAAGCGCGACAAACTACTCTACGCTCACTGAGCGCTGCGTAATTCTAACTTATATCGGGTTGTTGCATCTTTTTAATCTAGTGCAGAATGAGTATTTTCTTTCTTGACTGCAATGGGGAAGGCAAGTGTCAAAGTGACAAGTGACAGTTTGGTCCCAAAAGAACTGTCAATTCAAAGGAGTTTTCTGAAAAAAAACGATTTATTGATGTAAAATGACTAGATGTTGTGTAATTAAGCTGTAAAAATGATGGAACATACAAATTTCCGACAATTCCCACTATCAAGAAATAATGGGTAGCTGCTGTGACTGCCTTGAGAACAAAAATTGAATTATAACTAAGGAAAAGCTATATAACAAACAAATATCCAGCCTTGCGAAGCCGAGACAGGCCGTTAGTTGAGTTTATTTATGAAATTCTATGATTATACCATAACTAAACAATCGAATACACTTTTCAAAATAATATCTACTTTTCTATTGGAGGTTAAGTACCAGTATTGCATCGCTCCGTAAATCATGAAATGGTTCGTCTGGCGGAAGAATTATCACATGGAACGAGTTTTGTGATAGTTGTGGTGTTAAGAAATTAAATGTATTGTGATATTTCTCTAATCTAAATAGAAAAAAGGGGTAAAATTACTGACTTAAAACATTACGATATTTTATCAAAATAGAAAGTCAGAAGCAGCATTATATTCTTGTTATAGAAGAGGACAGGTAAAACATACCTAAACTCAAAAATTGAAACCTCGACTACAAGTAATTGTGGATTTATTACGGTAAAATCAAATGTATTAGCACTCAATTAAATCACTTTTTTTCCTCTTGTAGATGCACCGCGGCATTTTAATTCTTCTTTTAGTATATGCACTTGCATTGACGAATGATTTTCAATATTTGTTTGTATATAAACTCAATTTTTATAACAATAAATCTTGTTTGTTTTTTGTACAAGGTAGACAGTAATCTGACGTAGGGACCAACTATCGCAGCGCCATCTACGATTAGCTTTGAGTTGCCATCCCCATTGATATCATCAATCTCTTTTCACTTCCATACTATTTTTTATCGCAGTCTATAATAATAATGTCGTTACAATATGTAATATTTCCTTTGTGAAGTTTATTACCGGTAGTGTTGGTGTCCGCTTAGTCATTGTCGGAGCGATTCCCTTTGTTCGGCCCATCAATCCCGACAGTATCATAATGGCTCAATTCATCCATTTCGTGCCTGAAGGCGACGGTGTGGCGTTTTACTAAAGCCTTTGTCGCATTGTCGATGGCGTGTTTTCCTTCGTCTGGTTTCTGTATTGATTTGTTGCCTTGTTCAACACGCTCTAAGTAAAGGTTCACTTACATAGATTAATTTACGAAAAAGTCCTCTTTTCTCATGAGAGGCTATCAATTACATGGGCTCGGGGTTGTCAAGGATACGGCTTGATTGACAGGTTCGGGTAATGTAGTAGTTCTATGATATAGGTGCTTCCCTATACCCTAAACCGAGCGTAAATGGATATGGATGAATTCACGCCTGGCTGAGTTCCTTTGAATTGAGAGTGAATTTTATCAAACGCCTACGTGGTACGCCGTAAATAAGATATTCTTTTGCGCACTTTCAATTTTGCGTTTCGGTTTTCAAAGGATTTATTATAATATCAATTTTGTATTGTATTTGATGATAATCAAATTTTCTTTGGTTATTTTTCTGTCAGTCTGTGGCTGTATTTACTTTCTTTATAACGAATGATTACAGGGTTCATTTGTTCATCTACGAGTATCTATATTGATCACGATTATTCGTTTACCGAACGTCGCAGTATGTGGTCCAGATGTAATCTAATATCTCATTATTATCTTATTTATTTTTCTGAGCCAAACCCTTACGATGTACTACGTAACTGTAGCTTTTTATCGCAATAAATATATAATCTGTACACCGCACATTAAATTTTGGTACTTGATATTTTTAAATTATTTCAAACTGCTGTTTGGAATAATTAAAGATTGTTCTGAGAAGTGAATCGGATCAAATCAACCTTTAATTACTTATTCCTTTAGTTTTCTGGATAAAATTATTTTGTTGTTTTTAACAATATTATGTGGGTCCTACTGAAAGCAGATTATGAAACATTGACTTATATGCTCACGGCTCCCTTTTCTGTCCAATCCGTGACCGAAATCTGTAATATTTATGATTTCTGTATTTTGATGCCTTCTTCCGGCTTTCCTCCACAATTCTAGCTAATTTTCTTCGTCTGTATGATTACCATAGTTTGCCATCACCATAAAAATTGTATGTGAATAAATAACACAATATTTCAAAAATATTGATCTTGACTATTATTATGAATTTTGCAATATTAAAGCGTCAAGGTGCTACTAACACAATGTTTGGTTTAGGACCGGAAAACTTTTTGTCGCCAGTCAATCTATGACGAACGCCCTCAACACGTGCAGCGGACGTCCCTATACGCACAGCCCCAAGGCCGCATATGCCTCACATACAAACAAACATTTGGCCATGTTTTGAAATAATATGGTCTTTGATGCCCAAAATTTTAAACGCGTCACCAATGTGTGCTCGGTTATCAGTTAGTACGCTTTGAACACGTATTTGTTAATATTGCTTTCGAAAGCTTTTCAAGGGGAAGGCCGCGTCACTGCGTCCCTGAAAAAAACTTCAAAGAAATATTTGATTGTACGAACAATTGATCAAATGATTAAGTACCATTTAATCGCGCTAGGTTTTACTTAGTGACATAGCGAATTTTTATATGGTAGAGGCTATCGCAGGGAGTTCGGTCTATGAGTGACGTAAAACTTAATTACAGAAACGCGCCGCAGCCACGATCACGAAGGCCGACTGCTAACAACTACAATTATTTAGATGATTCCATTCTAACATATTACTTTAAAATTTTAGATTATCTAGTTCAATTCGGAATCATTTGCAGCTCTTAAGGCAAAAAATGTGATTATAGCAACTCGTTTTCAACAGAAAATCTGATTTATTCACGTATGATTGTATGCGGACCTTGAGCACGTCGAGTGAGACCTTCACGCCGGTAACCGCGCGGAAGTTGACGGGTACATTTTTTGTCAAATTCGAGCTTGTTGAATTTTAGTGCGCATTAGTCACTAGCTAAGCATCAGCGCCGAAGCTCGTGGCGCATTGTTGACGAGTTGCACCGCGATATCGTCGCGTCGGGTGCAATAACAATCGCTATCACAATTTCACTACGACGGCTGCTTTGTCCCCGAACGCGGCTCTGACGCTTTTATCCGTATGTCCAGCGTCCACGCTCACCCACGTTTGCACGTATTATTTAGAAGCCTAGCGTCATTACCATAATTCGCGGGTTTGATCTTTTACAGCGTAAATTGATCGTGACCATCGCAGCGCGCGTTAAATTGCCCGTCGTACCTTGTGAATCCGTGCAGTTTCATTCTGAACGTTGCTGAAGTGCAGTGGGTTGATAGTGATGTGAGGATGCTTGTGCGTGGCCATGTCCGTGGCGAAGAAAGACAAACCGACTATGTCGGTAACAGCACTTATCAACTGGGCCAGGCCCTTGCCGCCAGGCCAGCCGCAGCAGCCGATGACGCCTACGTCGCCCGGAAGCATGCTACAACCGATGGCTCCACCGTCTAACATACCGACTGTCGACTGCTCACTCGATATTCAATGTAAATATCAAATTATGTAATTAACCACGGAAAATTCTTTAGTTCTCAGAGCAGAAAGTTTTCCGTGGCAATCTTGTTTTTGTGTAAACATTGTTATGTGCAGAATCTATTTTTAAATAATTGACTACAAAGACGGGTTCTATTTTTATGGCGATTATTAAGGCATTAGGAACAGTAGGTCATTTAGTAAAAAAATCGTCTTATTTTGTTTTGAAATTGTTTATGGCAATTAATGCCTTTGGAGGAGTTTTTAAATGTGTGCTAAATATGTAAATTAGACTAAACATACAGCGTTCGTTTCAAGGCTTACGGTGTAGAAGCCTTTGTTTTATATCTATCAATAGCCATAGCTGCTTCATATACATACTGTGATGCGAATAAGAAACTACTTATACCTATCGACTTGATAGCAGCGTCATACAAACAAGTTATTCATTGCAAAGCAAGTCAAAAACAGACGATGTTCTTAAAACGATTCATGATCCTTGTTGTCAGTTTATTTATATTGATGACATTATAATTCATCATATGAAGGTTAAGAACGTTAGCGAATCGGAACTGCGATTACATCTTTACCAAGCAATAAAATAAGTACATTATTATGGAACTAAATGGAATAACGATAAATGTAGAATAAGTTAGTGATGTTCTTCTGCTGAGTTCGACATAGCCGAGGCCTTCCACCAGATTCATGTAGTTTTTTTTTTATAGAAACCTTTGGACACGACTTCTTACACATGGAATTTAGAAATATGGAGACTTTCATTTTAGTTGGACCTCTAGCAATAAATCTGTAAAAAATGCATACAGTAGTTTTTGCGTGATGTGGCGTGCCTAACTACACATACAGAAAGTCCAAAAAATATGTATTTTTATATAGATACTTCTTTTGCTTTAATAAAATACCTTTATGATTCTTTTTTCAACATCCTTAATATAAAGACATCGGCCTGTCACAATTTATCATACCTATAGATAAAGTAGGTACACCAATTGTAAAAAAGCCCTGTGTTAATTTCAATGCCATGATACGGCTGTAACACTTCCGTTCTATTGTAATTTAGTTTCAATTAGTATATAATAGATAGTGCGAATTCATACTTAACAGTTTCTGTTATTTTGTCAGTCCTATTCACACTTGACGGCCCATATTGTAAAAGTTTGTCATTCGGCACAATTAGCACGACCCGTTGATACAGCGATTAGCGTAAAGTATCAAGAATATAAAAGTGTTTGTTTGCTCTATAATTCGTATTTTTTTGATAAATAACACTTTCGATGAAAACTAGCTCTAGACATAGCTCTAGTTCTAGAGCTAGTTTTTATCGAAAGTGTTATTTTTTTAAATCTAGATTTTTTTTTTTTCAATTTTGATCTAAGTAAGTACAAAGTTTTTTTTAAAACATAAGTAATTGTTTTTTGTGGAGATCAGATCAGTCTGGTAAAATGCAGATTTACGAGTATACGGTTCGACTGGACGCAGAATTGAACATAAGTAATTGGGAAAAGCTAAGCAGACGACTTAGACGACAGAGATGGTGACTTAATTTTGTTTTGTTTTCGTGTTATGTGCAGAGGTCAAAATGTGTAAGCCTATAATAACTTTTATTTTATTTTTGATAACATTCTCCAATCTCCGTTAAAGTCACGATTAACAACAGCAAAATATTTACACTTTTAGCACGATGGAAATTAAATCTCCACGTTTGTTTTTCTTACATATAACACCGCGTCTCGCCGCGTGGTAGGCGCGCGTGTTTCTATAATCATTCTTTTTCACTGATTTTCGTTAATTACGAAGATTAACATGAAATTATACGAAAGATCTCGTTTCGCGAGAGTGAAAATTATTATTACGCGCCACACAATTATGTTTCTTTGAAATAAAACTCAATTATAAATCTAATTTAAGTTGTCGTCGACTTTTATATGAAATAACTGTAATATAATAACAGTTTGTGTATTAGATTACATGAAACTTGTTTTATAGACTTTGAAATAAGATTTTGCAGTGATGGCTGCGTAGGTTTTCAGTCTTGTTATTATACCGTAGGTAGATGTAATCACTTTACCAAGAAATGAACTTTCATGACTGACTGAACTTTATTTAAATGGTGCCTTTTACATGCAGATGTGAGCTTACTTGCCGGAATTTAATAGTTTAAACAAATTTTATTCCATTATTGTCAGTTATTAGAGCAATAGTGGATTGGTGGACCAATGGTTACGGCCCCGACTTATGAGTTTGAAGTCGTGGGTTCTAAGCAGCCAGGCTACATTACTTCATAAAATTTATTAGGTACATCACCATTGCTCTCAAAAATGGTGAAGTGAGTCATGGTGACGAAACAGACATGTCCTATAACAAAAAAAAAAAAACGAAGACATTATCAATTTGCACCGTGTAGATTACAGTCTCTCATAGAGAGGTGGGCTGTGTCCCAGCAGTGGGGACACTATAGGCTGATTAGGTATGCTATTTTTAGTTCAACCGCCTAAGAAAGGCTAGAAATACGGATCTACCTAGAATTCTAGATTTGTAGACAATTATATGGAACGGTTGCTGATAAGTACTCTTACAAAATGAAACAATGTAGTAATGGGAAATAAGTTACTGAACTGAAATGATGAAAGAACATTCACTTGTAGGTATTCCTCAAAGGGCTGGTAGTTTTCAAAAGTCTCCGCTTCAATGACCCTGATTGCTACGTAAGAAAACCTCCAAGATGAGAGTGCTAATTTTAGAAATGAACTATAGAATTATTTGTGAACAAAATCGCAAACAGCACTCGATTTTCAGATAATGAAATTCGCTAAGAATTCTTAAGAACATTGATTTATAAAAAAAAAACAACTTCAAAGACCATCACATAAAGGTGTAAAATAACTTTTCTTTCGGAAGTCGGTGCCTTTGTTTTTTTTATTCATAGACGTTTTTGCTAGGTACCAAATTAGGAGAACTACTGAACCAAACTGAATGAAATTTTATGGGAACAATGACAGATATACTGCATCGAATAGAAAAAGAACACAAAGCGGACGGAAAAATCGGAGTACCTAATCGGTGTACATACATAAAAAAGGCCGAATCAAGAACCTTCTCCTTTTTGAAGTCGGTTAAAAATCTAATATTTTTGATAATATTGACCACTAGTATGTGATAATAATACATTCATACATACTTCACAACTTTTTTATTAAATTAGGAAGGCTCTACCCCCCCACAAACCCTTTTGCGGTGAATCAGAAAATGAACTAATCTCATAACTTATCACCGAATAAACAAAAAAGGCATATTATGTCGAAAAGCTTTATTTATAAAAAAAAATAAAGTAGGTTCACCAGCAATACATGTATACATTATAAAGAACAATACCAATTACAAATGTAACACAATTTTCTCAAAGGTGAATTGAAAACCATTAGTTCAGCAAATACATCGAGTTTTTCATCTCTATATTTCTTGTTTTCATATAAGGTCTAAGAGTACTATTCACACGTAGAAATTGAAAGTGTTTGCTTGACACAGGTACACATTTACACAATATCTTCCGTTAAGGTAGGCGTGATACGTTTCAACTCAGAAGCTTTCATAGAAGACTTTGATATGAACCTTGAATGTTCCTTTACATTGTTAAAGTTACACCTTTTGTAATTTAAATGTCAAACGCCATTTTGAACTATTTTGAATACGATCAAAATGCGACATAACAACGGCTACCCTCCTGCTGTTATTCTTTTTACGTTAAGGTGATTGCGTCGATGTAGCCCGCGAAATTCAAATTTTCTTACGTTTTTTGCAATTTGCTGGCCAGTGACATGTTGTAACTTTATCAAAATATGAATTGCGGTAATAACAAGTATAATTTTAAATATAAAAATTATCAAAACATTCGCTCCATCAGCTCTCACATAGAAAAGGTGCATTCTGTTAAAATCTCCGAAATCTATCTTAGATGCAGCTTTTCTACTACGTTTTCGAACTACGTACATAGTAAATCTTCTATTTCTCTCTCTTTACATAGTATCAGAACGAATGCCGACTGCACCAAATTAAATAATATTTTTATTGTATTCGTTAGGACAAGATTTATTTATGTAAGAAAGTTTTCGGGAAATCTACCGGGTAGGGTGAAAATTTGCACCCGTTTTAAGCCGGTGCGGGCCACTTATCTCTTTCTTTATTAGACGCTATCTCAAGTTTCAACCCTTGTTTAGGCTGATCTCCCTTTTTTACAACAAACCAACCTTACATTTGATAGTCTAATGCTCTATTTCCACAAATAAAATGTATTTTCTCAAGATTTCAATCTTGAAGATCTGAAGATCCAGAAGTTCCATGAAAATTTTACACTGGAGAGTGTTATTTGCATCTGTAAAATGTTTTTTTCAACATTGTCAAGGATATTTTTCCCGGGTAGGGGATTATAATTTATAATTTTAGATATCCAATAACATTAAGTAGTTTGCTCACGATTTCGTTAGATAAAATATCAACATCTTGACAAAGTGACCAATGTTCTAAGGTCATGAAAGCACACTAGGCACTCTTAGTTTAAATAACTAATTTTAAGAGACAAGTGGGGGAAGTTTGTTATTGCATTCAAAGCGGAATTATCAGCCGAGTCATACAGGCAAGGGTGTTATTAGAACCGAGAACTGCAATAACAAGTGCCCACGCATAGATATAGTTTTTAATATTTCTGTGTGCCCACGTGTATCAAACGTTAATCAACACACTTTGTATTGAAAAAATATAAAAGGCACTGGGTGTAGTCTAATAATATAATCTTGTACAGAAAAAAACAAAGATTTACTTATAGATCACGCCATGTTAGTCAAGACTGAGAGTTCAGCTCAAGAAAATGTTGATAAAAAAGAACATCGCGGAAACTCGGTCTACCTTTGTTCATAGGAAATTAGGAATTTAAGAGATCGGAAATGACGTATCGGTTGATTTCTTGTTTCTGAAGGTGACGTAAGCCCTAAACAGTCGCTGATACGATGGACAGACGTTATTACGTATCTACAAGAGGAACGGATGTATTATCCAGTGAACCGACCGATGCAACCGGCTCACTCATAAAGATAGCGCTTGTTTTTAACAATCTGCATTCGAGTCCATCGTCCATGTTGCATTTTTTACCTACTTTTTTACATACAGATGCTCAAAAACAAAGATATTATAATGAGTATTTGCAGTTTTATGATTTTCTACTTTACTGTTCTGTTTTATGAGCTCAAATTGATTATTTATCTGGCTCTGTTGTTTTGACTAAAACGAGTTTTTCAATTACTAACGTAGCCTTTAAAACTGTATGAATTGTTTATTATGTATTTATTATATTCAAACATAATTATGTATTTTCCACTGGGCATATGAAAACATCCAACGCATTACTAATATAACATTGCACTTATGCATTAATTACTTAGGAATGATGTCATATTTAAATATAAAACTATCATAGGCAAGGTGTGAACTAATTGATATAATAAATACGCAATTAAATCAAGAAAAAACAAGCCAGTTTTTTAGTATCCATCTACTATAATAATGAGACCGGTGCATAATTATCAAATTAATTACCTATATCAAGGACATATTAATTTAATGTGTGTATTTCTTTCTCTATTATCTACTTGGCATGATGAAGCAATTCGTATTACGCCTATTGTTGATTTATCAACGCCGAATATAATACCGGACAGTAAAAATAATTATCAAGGATTTCATAGTGAATCTGGCTTTTTTTTTGTTTCATATCCAGCCAACTAAAATATTTTTTTCATAAATCTCTATAATGGAGCGAAGTTCTTGAAACAAGAATTCTTTATGGTCAGACACAGATGGTGAGACATTTATTGCTAAATTATTAGATACTTGCTTCAAAACCAGGACCACATAAATCAGAAAACTGAAAGTATTCCGAATGACACATTAAACATTCTAGACACAGATAAGGGAGTCTCAAATAAGAAGGAGTCGCTCCAAAATAAGTGCAAAAATGTCTTATGTGTAATCAATTTAGATGTTTTAAGATAATGGCAACTCATTTACAAGGCGCACGACCAAAGCATGTTTAGTTTATAGATCAGATATTGGTATTACGGCAATTAGCTTGTATGCTTTACTTGGACCAAACGAGAATACAAGATTTACATTCTATGAACACGTTTGCACACGAAAATTGCGTCACGTATGCTTTTAAACTAAACTTTCAATGCTTTTATCAGTTGGAAACACCTGAACATTTTCAATCATCGCTCGCCACAATCATTCGGTAAAATGTGCCTACATGGACGATACGATCAGTGAAATATTTTTGATAGAAATTCAAAGAAGCCAACGTTCTTTATGTAGAAAAATCAAAGATTTTTCTACTGCGCAGTAGAACGAGGGTGGTGGCTGTGTATGTTTATTTTATTTTTTGTCTGCTGCAGAAGCCCTCGGACTAATGAACCGGTTTTGTTGGTTTTTGGAACAACTGCCATACTTTTTGTTTTCCGGAGATTTTATTTAGTACTGCTATAATATGTTTTTGATAATACTTCTAAGCGTCTTGATTATAATGGTTGGTTGGCATAAAAGTTTTCGTTTCCTGTCAAGTTATGCTCAAAGACTGTTTTATGCAAGATTGATGATGAGCGATAAGAAAATTCTTACTTAGATTTTACAAAACATGTAAGATATTTCTCTACGGATTTAGTAGTGACTAGTAATCAATATTAATTTTGCGAGTTAATCTTAGAAAGATTTTATATTTAAAAGACTGCTGTCAGTGGCAGTTCAAAAGAAAAATGTATTTACGCCTTAAATTGGCGCCTGTAATTAAGATTTTCATTATCGAAGCTGTCCAAATGTTGATTACACTTTTTTTATTGCAGGGCTGAACTTGGAGGCCGGTTTTATGTCGCCGATGTCACCGCCAGAGATGAAGCCAGACACGGCGATGCTAGACGGGTTGCGAGACGACTCCACCCCGCCACCCGCCTTCAAAAACTACCCCCCGAACCACCCCCTAAGTGGTTCCAAGCACCTCTGTTCTATATGTGGAGACAGAGCGTCGGGTAAACATTATGGAGTATACAGGTACTTAGATCATAATTTAATGTCTTTCAGAACTTTCAGAGTTACATTATAATGTAAAGACGCTTTTGCGTCGCATAAACATCGTAATACTATTTGTATGCCCTAAGTGATGTTATTATCGATATAAATCAAGTTACTTGGAAGGTGTTAACTTCGATCTCGATATTCTTACTTAACTCTCCTCCCTTGGGCCAGATGTTCGATAAACAAGAGTTTGGCTGTGAAGTTTTTGCTCAAGTTTTTTGCCATTCCCATATGCAACATAAATTGGTCAGACACGTTTGAAACTTGAAGGGTCTGCAGCAAGGGATCTAAAAGTATTTTCTGTCACCCTTGCTCAAAAAGTTAGGTTAAGTCTTCGTCTTCATAGTACAGCGAATTTAGATAGTGTGTGGATATTAATTTGGCCAATATATTCCCGAAATAACTTCTAGAAAAGTTTCTATGAAATAGTTCATTCATAATTCTCGTCAGCTGTTTTGTTTCACGACGAAACTAGTAGCAAGATGAGATGTTTCACAATAATAGACGAAAACCGTGTGTAAATATAAAATAGCCCTGAATATTTTTTGGCAAAATACATGCTCACCTTTCATTATGGTTTTTTTAATGCGACGGAGTTATAAATACGAACCAAATTAAGGGGTTTATATCTGCTGAATCGCTGGCCGCTCGGGAAAAGTAAAATGGTGGATCTTTATTAGATTTTTTCTTTATTTTCAAGTCTGTCTGAGCAGGTATTAGACCACTCTAGGGAATCTAGACTCAGAATCATACGAATAGAATTAAATGTCAATCAATTCGTCTCACATTCAGTTACGGTCCGTGATGAGCTACGGCTACGGATCTTTATTATTTTAATTAAAAATACAAAATGGCTGGCGATTGTGAATTTTTATTACAATTGAAAAAACTTGATTTTCACATCACGTGTCTGTTTAAGGCATGTGTACGGAATATGGCGAATGTTATATAGTTATTATAAGACGTCTTTTGAGACGTGTCGACTTTTAAATGGGCAATTTAAGATTAGAAGGCATTTCGCTAATGAGAAGACATTAAAGCTAGGAATATTTAACTACTAATATTTCCGCAATTATTTTCCTAAGATATTTCCAAAGATTAATCAGGGCGTCATAAAACTGACGGGGCATTTAGGCCGAGACTCCACCAAAGCTGAGTCGAGACCTGTTTTGAACAACCAATAGAATTGCGTTATTGACACAGCTCCACTCCGCAACGCAATTCTATGGGTTGTTCAAAACACGTCTCGACTTGCACAACTTTGGTGGAGTCTCGGCCTTATGGCTAAACTGTCCAAACGGAAAACCGTGACCCTGTAACGTAAAGGGCGATTAAAGGAACACGGTGCATTTTCGTCAGTACGAGTCTTACAATGTCTTCCGCTCCACCCAGGGCTAGAGTACTAATTTGATGATTTGATACCACCTAAAAAATGCGTAGTAAAAAAGCCAAAGATACATAGACATAATTCCGCAGAAAATGGCATCCTACGCTACGCCACGATAGATAATAATTATAATGAAATCTAGAAGCGCTCCGTGGTCGCCATAAAACGCAATTTAATTAAAGTTATTGCGAATAACTTCACAGATAATGCTCACCTAGGTGATATTGGCTGTTTAGTTAGTATATAATATATTTGTGCTGTTTATTTGTTATGTTGATAATATAAGTAGCTAGAGATGCCTCTGTCTAGACAGCCATATTGGTGTTGTGTCTGTGTTGAAAAGAAAAGTGTCCGTATGTATATCCGTAGCTTAGATACAACTTATTGGTTGCGTGTAAAATGAATATTATGTTATGGCATGCGCAAAATTAAAGATTTTACACCTTCTTATTATTATTCCCTAACAATTTAATTAAAGTTGGCTGGCGTGGGATTGTTCGTTGCTTCGTTTATTTCATCTACGTAACTTAAAACATTACTAGTTTTTGTCCACGGCTTCGCTCGCGATAATTTAATATTTGACAGTCAATTTGTACCGTGCAAAACCCTATGTCCGTCTCTATACACTTATCAACGTATATGCACAATTTCAGATGATTGGTTCCGTTGTTTGGGCGTGAAAAGGTAACAAACAAACTTATTTTGGCATTTAGGCTGAAGCTAGACTAGCGTACATTTAAGCGTTGTGAGTCGTGTAATTTCGTTCGGTTTCATAGAAGTCTTTCGCGACTCAAAATGTATGTGTGTGCATTGTACCTACTAGATAACGAAATTACGCGCCTCACAACTCAAAAATTTACGCTCGTTTGATATCAGTCTTTAACTTAAGCTTGGAAAAATGCGAAAGTTTTTGAGGATACATGTTTGTTACTCTTTCACACTAAAACTACTGAACGGATTTCAATACAATTTCGTACGCAGATAGCTTATCACCTGGGTTGCACACGTAGGATACTTTTTATCCCTGGTATTATGTTTCTGTGGGATAATTTTCGAGTTAAACGCGGGTGAAGACTCTAACAACAGCTAGTTCGTTTATATTATTCGCTATTGGAGCTAACTTTTTAGAGTATAATGTTATACTCACCGAGCTATTCATTATTGAGACGATTTACAATTCTATCGATCGGTAGCCGCTCGTAATGCTATTCAGAAGACATTTTTTCACCTTGATATATTTTTTATGTTGATATAAAAATCACGCATTCGAGGGCAGGTGTTCTTTCAGGGGTTTTACATCACATAGGTATTGAGTCAAATGTGAATATAGGTAAGAATAATTTGTTTTATACGTGTATGAGTTGTATCTACACTAATAATCCTACTAATATTATAAATGCGAAAGTTTGTGAGGATGTATGTATGTGTAAAATGTGTATACACATACGCAAAAACCACTGAACGGATTTGGCTAAAATTTGGTACACAGATAGTTTATAACCTGGATTAAGGCGCTGTACATTATAACGAACACTGTAAACGACTAGTTTTACGTCGCAAAGTTAGCCGTATCTGTACATGCCACAATCCAGAAAAATACAGTGTATAGTCAAATGTATAAAGTAAAGACTTTAACAAAAACAATTTACAAAAGTGGTCTAGAACTACGAAAAATAAATTGTCAATATAACCACGAAAAAAATTTTCGTCTCGAAATTCTCAATTTTTTCTGCGATAACCATTATATTTTTTGTAACTTTATCAGAGGAAATTTCATATAATTATGTACTAAAGACATATCTAAATTTTTTTGAACTCAGACCAGTAATTTTTTAAATATTAGGTAAAAACTGCAAAATTTCTTCCATTTTTTCTTACAATTTGCCCCCGCGCGCAGCTGCTTCACCCCCGCGACTACCTTTGCTACATAGAGCTTGGGTACAGCGCCTTAACACATAGGATAGTTTTTATCCCGATTTTATGTTTCCGTGGGATAATTTTCGTGTTGTAGCGGGTGAAGCCGCTGGCAACAGCTAGTAATATTATAAGGAGTAAAGATTTGTATTAAAAGCTGCTTTGCTTTGCAATCCTGAGTGACATCTTAGGCAATAAGGGGGGGGGGGGGGGGTGAGCGGGCGAAGCCGCTAAAAAAAACTAGTGAATATATAAAAACTAAAGTAACAGTCCTTTTAGTTTGCATGCTTCGGTAGGCAAACAGAATTAGCTACCTTTCAGAAGGGGTTGCTTTCCGCACCTCGGAGGTGGACCGCAGCGATAGGTGCTTCCGCTGCGGTCAGCCCGGTCACAAGGCCGGCTCGTGCTCCGCCACGCCTCACTGCTTCGCATGTGAGGCGGCTGGCAAGCCGGCCGATCACCGGGCTGGGGGCAAGTCGGCCTCGGGGACTTCAACGCCAAGAACGTGGCTTGGGGTTCCCGGTACACGGACGTTGCGCGGGGCAGGTTGCTCGAGCACTGGGCCCTGGCGCAGGGCCTGGTCATTGAGAACCGGGGTTCTGTCCACACGTGCGTGCGGTGGACGGGCGAATCGGTGGTAGACGTCACGTTTGCCAGCGCCGCCCTGTCGCCGCGCGTCACCGACTGGCGCGTTGTGGAGGAGGCGGAGACTTACTCCGATCACCGGTATATCCGGTTTGACGTCTCCGCCCAGACCCCAGACGCGCCGGTCCGACGGAACCCAAGTGGTCCGCGATGGGCGCTGAAACAGCTGGACCGGGAGCTATTCCTGGAAGCCTCGATCGTGCAGGCCTGGGTGTCACCACCGGACAGGCCTGCCGACATAAACGACGAGGCCGAGTGGTTCCGGGAGGCCATGTCGGAGATCTGCGACGTGGCCATGCCCCGGGTCCGGCAAGGACGCGCCCGGCGGCAGCTTTACTGGTGGTCGCGCGAGCTAGCATCGCTGCGCGAGGCGTGCGTTGCCGCGCGACGCCGGTACTCCAGGCTCCGCAGGCGCCGCACCCGACCTCCGGATGCGGCCGCCGTGGAGGCGGAGCTGCACGAGGGCTACAGGGCAGCGAAGGCCGCCCTCAGCGACGCAATCTTGCGGGCCAAGGAACAGGCCCGCAAGGAGTTGCTGGAGACTCTGGACAGGGACCCATGGGGCTGGCCGTACAGGTGGGTGCGCGGAAAGCTCCGCCCCTGGGCCCCCCCGTTGACGCAGTCTCCAGCCTCAGTTCGTGGAGGACGTGGTGAGCGCCCTGTTCCCATCGCGAGGGGAGCATGCTCCCCCGCCCATGGCAGCTCCGCCTCGGACGGAGTCTGACAGTGAGGGCGAAGCTGACGCGAACGCGGACCACAGCGACGACGACGTCTACGATGCTCCAGAGGTGACCGAGGTAGACCTGAGAGTGGCGGTACAACGGCTCAAAGCCAAAAATACCGCCCCAGGACCCGACGGCCTGCCAGGAAAAGCCTGGGTCCTGGCCTTCGGGACTCTCGGGCCTCGACTGGGGGGGCTCTTTAGCGCGTGTTTGGCGAGGGGCCAGTTCCCGCTTCGTTGGAAGACGGGGAAACTGGTCCTCATCCAGAAGCCCGGGCGCCCTGCGGACTCTCTGTCCGCATTCCGGCCCATCGTGCTGCTCGACGAGGTGGGCAAGCTCTTTGAGAGAGTAATTGCAGACCGCCTCGTCGTGCACCTAAATCGGGTGGGCCCGAACCTGTCGGAGAGCCAGTTTGGCTTCCGCAGGGGGCGCTCGACGGTGGACGCCATCATGCGCGTTAGAGCCCTCCCGACGGGGGATGCAGTGGCCCGGGGCAGGGTCGTCGTGGCGGTGTCCTTGGACATCTCCAACGCCTTCAACACCCTGCCCTGGAGTTGCATCAGGGAGGCACTCCGGTATCACCGGGTGCCGACCTACCTCCGTTGCACAGTCGAGGACTGCCTGACGGACAGAGCCGTCATCTACCCCGGTCACCGGGGAGAGTGGAACCGGCGAGAGATGTCGTGCGGTGTCCCACAGGGATCGGTCTTGGGACCGCACCTGTGGGACATCGGTTTCGACTGGGTGCTGCGCGGCGACCTCCCTCTAGACGTCAGCGTAATATGTTACGCTGACGACACGCTCGTCCTGGCGGAGGGAGTGTCGCACCAGGCGGCGGCCGACCTGGCGACGCGGGCGGTTGCGATAGTCGTCGAAAGGATCCGGCAGTTGGGACTCGAAGTGGCGCTGCACAAGACAGAGGCCATGTGTTTTCATGGCCATCTGAATGCGCCACTGACAGAGTCCCACATAACGGTGGGGGGGGGGTTCGCATCGGCGTCGGGGGAACGATGAAGTACCTGGGACTCGTCCTCGACAGCCGATGGAACTTCGGGGAGCATTTCTCGCGTTTGGCCCCAAGGCTGAACCGGGCATCAGCCGCACTCAAGCGGCTCCTGCCCAATATCGGCGGGCCAAACGCCCCCTGCCGGAGGTTGCACGCCGGCGTCGTGCGGTCCATGGCCCTCTACGGGGCCCCCGTGTGGGCCCTGAGCATTCGGACGCGGCCGGCAAAGCTGGTCGCATGCCAGAGGGTCATGGCAATCCGAATGATCCGAGGATACCGCACGATCGCCGGCGAATCGGCCAACCTTCTTGCCGGATCACTGCCCTGGGATCTGGAGGCGACTGCCCTCCTGCGCGTCTATGAGTGGTGCGTGGAGGCGCAGCGTCGGGGTGTATCCCCGCTGCCTCGAGAGGTCGAGGCGCGGCGGGAAGAGCTCCGGCGCGATCTCAGGGCAGTTTGGAGAGAACGACTATCGCAACCGAGGTACGGGCTAGCCGCAATCGCGGCTGTAAGACCCCTCTTTGAGGAGTGGCTGGATAGGTCCCATGGCGTCCTCACCTACCGCATGACACAGGTCCTCACCGGACATGGCAGCTTCGGGAGGTACCTGTGCATGATAAAAAAGGAGGAAACGCCCGGGTGTCACCACTGCGAGGATCGCCCGGAGGACACGGTGGAGCATACGGTGCAGGACTGCCCAGCTTGGGCGGAGCACCGCCGTGTCCTCACTGCGGCGATAGGCGGAGACCTCTCGCGCCCGGCATTGGTTGCGGCCATGCTGCGCGGCGAGACGGAGTGGGAGGCGGTCGCCTCCTTCTGCGAAGCAGTCATGCTCGCGAAGGAGGAGGCGGGCCGCTTGAGGGAGAGGATACCGTCCTTCCTCCGCCCGAGACGCAGTGGTAGACGCCCACGGCGACGGATGTCGCGGGACGATCTCCGGCCACCGTAGGCGCGGGCATGCGGGCGGCGAGTAAAGGGCAACTCGCTGTCCGACCATGGACCATGCCCGGGTCGACGGCGCGTTGTGTCCCACGCGCGCCTCAAGGAGCGTCAGCATGATGACGGGGCCCCCCTATAGAGGGCCACAGTCCTGCCGGGGTTGCGGGACATACGCGACTCCGGCACACAAAGGGCTAACGAAGGACACCGTGGATTTTAGTCAGTACAAGTCTGACAGTCCCTCCCGCCCTGCCCGGGGTGGGAGGACTCATTTGATGATTTTGCCACGTAAAAAAAAAAAAAAAAAGGGGTTGCTTTCCGACCCCACATGCAGAATAATTTATTTGAGAGAATCGAGCTAGCCACCGCCCCTTTCAGATTACAAGCTGAAACTGGTGCGGTCACATTCTACAAATATATTACCCTACTAGCTTCTGCCAGCGACTTCGTACGCGGATCCTGTTGCTTATGCCAGCGACAATGGGGTCGTCAAAATCGAAGATCTGAAACGTCTGATGTCGAATTCTTAGAGCCTGGGGACGGGAAAACAACGGGACGCGCATGACGATTCCAGACGTTCCAGATCTTTCATTTTTGTAAGTCAACAGGAAATGCCCATCAGACTAAACAACTCTTGCTAAGATGCTATTCATATATATGTTATAGTGTAGCTTGGCTCTTGGAATTCCACATCAGTTGTTCCAGATCTCAATTTTCATACGACAACAGAGAGTGCTCATTAGGCTGAACAACTCTTGCTAAGACGTCATTCCTGTATATGTTATAGTGTAGCTGGGCTCTTGGAGTTCCACATCAAGTGTTCCAGATCCTCAGTTTTTATACGACAACAGGGAGTGCTCATCAGGCTGAACAACTCTTGCTAAGACGTCATTACTGTATATGTAATAGTGTAGCTGGGCTCTTGGAATTCCACATCAGGTGTTCCATATCTTCAAATTTATTTTCTCAGCAGAAAATGCTCATCACGCGGAACAATTTTTGCTATTGCGCCATTTTTTTATCTCTTATAGTTTAGCTGATCTTTTGTAGTTCTGCATCAGGTGTTCAAGTTTCCAAGATAAATTGTAGCCTATATGTTGCCCAGACTTAACAGCTATACAACAAAAAAAACAACAATCAAATCCGTCCAGTAGTTCCGAAGATTAGCGTGTATGGAGTAACTTCTCCCGTTTTCCTAACATTTCCCTTCACTGCTCTGCTCCTATTGATTGTAGCGTGATGAAAAGTATACTATAACCAGCGCAGGAGTATGAAAAATAATTGTACCAAGTTTCGTCAAAATCCGTCGAGTAGTTTATGTTTCTATAACGGTTATACAGACAGACAGACAGACAGACAGACAGACCGACAGACAGACAGACAATAATTTTATTAATTGCATTTTTGGCATCAGTATCGATCCCTAATCACCCCCTAATAGTTATTTTGGAAATATATTTCATGTACAGAATTGAGCTCTCTACAGATTTATTATAAGTATAGATAGATATAGATATAGATAGAAGAAGATAGAAGATAGAAGATATAGAAGAAGATAGAAGATAGATATAGATTTCACAAATTCTAGAGTCACAACTCACATGTAAAACGTGTTTATTTGGCGTGGAAAATATTCTAATAAAATCTGCAGGGTGGTGCGAAAGCCTGCCGGGGTCGCGGGATTATTTCCTTACCGTGACCCCGGAACATAACAGGCTACTGAAGGACACCGTGGATTTTAGTCAGTAGAAGTCTGACAGTCCCTCCCGCCCTGCCCGGGGTGGGAGGACTCATTTGATGATTTTACCACGAAAAAAAAAAAAAAAAAAAGGGTGGTGCGAAATGGACTATCAGACTTTTACCGACTAAAAACCACCATGTTCCTTTATAAGCCCTTTACGTTCTAAGGCCGCGGTGCTCTTAATATCGCTACTGACATAGGTGATTTTTGTACGATTCCGCTACACCTACAAGCCACCTTGGTGATCAATCCTGAAATATGTAGGTACTTGCCTCCTCACCACTATTGTATATAGAACAGGGACGGACTGTGAAATTTTGGAGCCCTGGGCTACAACTACACACATCAAAAGTGTCTAGGGATCAAGCATTTTTATGCGGATTTCTTGAGATTGAGATGTGGCTTTGTAATAAATTTATGACTTTATAAATTTATATGGATCCTTTTTGGTGCATTTCATAATCTGAATCAGGAACTGTAAATCAAATTCGAGTAAAAGATGAAAATCAGCTGTCAATATTTTCCCTATAAAAACATACAACGCATTGAAGACATTATTAGTGCTACTGTTTCCCTACTACTGATTAAAACCAACGTTATTATGGAGCGGCGACGTCATTTAAGCAGGGAAGAAATGCTCAGAGCCGTGGGAATGATAGAAGCTGGTTCCCGGCAACGTACTGTGGCTTTAGCTCTGAATACAAGTCAGAGTGTTATCAGTCGACTTTGGACACGTTACCGAAGCACTGGTACCGTGGCTGAGCGCCATGGAGGACGGTATCGCTGCACCACACGGAGACAAGACCGATACATTCAAATCTTAACTCGAAGAGCTCCAACAATAACCGCCATGATGTTAGCCGTGAGGCTTCATCACTCTTCAGGGAACTTAATTAGCGACCAAACAGTCAGAAACCGCTTGCATGAAGTGAACCTTCATTCCCGAAGACCGCTACGGGTACCACCTATAGCAATGCACAATCGTAGGATTCGATATCAATAGGCTCTTGAACACAGAAATTGGGCAGAAGAACAATGGCGTTTCGTGTGCTTTTCTGATGAGTCTCGTTTTGGTATGAGACCGGATACAAGACGTATACGACACTGGAGAACCCCTGGACGCCAACAGCGATTAAAATCCTGCCAGGAAGTCCATCCTTATAGTGGTGGAACCATCATGGTATGGGCGGGTATTTGGATCGGCGGAAGAACTGAGTTGATTTGGATCAGAGGCAACCTCAACGCTCAAATTTATGCTGAGACGATTGTATCAGACGTCATCGTTCCTCTACAAGTGCAAATCGGTCCCTTATTTCAGTTAATGCATGATAATGCACGACCGCACACCGCAAGAGTTGTAAGACAGACTCTCGCCGCAGCTAACATCAATGTCCTGCCCTGGCCTGCTCAGTCGCCAGACTTGAACCCGATTGAGCATGCATGGGATATGCTACAGAGAAGAGCTCTGCCGAATATGGAGGGTATCCAGTCGCAAGAAGACCTTTTTTTGTTGTTGCAACAAACATGGGCGGCCATTCCACAGCGTGATTTGGATGAACTCATTTTGAGTATGCCAAACCGATGTTCTTGTGTTGTTAGTGTTCGCGGTAGAAACACGGATTATTAATTGTTTAAATTACCCAATAAAATTTTAAAGAAAACTGTTATTTCAGTCTTTTTTTCGAACTTTAATGTTAGTGGTTCAAATGTCAAAAATCCCTTTATTAGGAAAATGGCAAATTTCTTTATGAATGCAAAGGTGACTTGGTTTATCGTTACTGTGACAAACGATAACACTTTATTTGATGAATCCTTAAAGAACATTTTAATTAATATCAATCAGGAGAAAAGTTATTGCAAAAATATATGTTGATCCCTAGACACTTTTGATGTGTGTACATCGGGCCCTGTCAGTAATGGTACACCAGGTACCTACAGCTACACATTAAAAAAAAAAAAAACAATATCGTCCAATGTCTTTCATAAGGTGCTGTGGCCCTTTTGTATGCACGGGGCCCTGTGCTGCAGCCTAAAAATCCATTTTATAGATCAGCCCCTGAATTTTATAAAAACAGTCAGTTGGCTACCAGTTTCATTCTGAAATGTAAATCCAGGTCATGGTTTACTCCTCCAAACGTCACGAGAATCCGTTCAGCCATTAAAGCGTGGTCAAGAAACATCCGAATGTTTGACGTTTCATTTTCTTAGTGGAGGTTGTTTACGTACATTTCTGTATAATAAATCTCCTGGTTGATCCGCCATTGACATAAACAAACCCCTACCCCCGGGCGGGGGAGTGGCGTTATCAACAAAGTAATCTCAACAAATTCCTGAAATATCGAAAGTTCTCACATGTGTTTATTTTTGCGTCGTATTAATAAGAGACTAGCTTTTGAACGCGACTTCGTTCTTGTTAGGTTAGGTTAGGACCCATCGCGTAGCATCCAAGCAAAGCACTTTTACTATTTCCGACATGTTATCTTAAGACATACATTGTGATTTTCTATAACCATACAGTGATTGGAATCGAGTGCATATTTTAAATTGAGGCTATTCATTGCAAGCGATTCAGCTTTACAAAACGCAACTGACATTGCCGATAGCGCCAGACGTCTACCGACAAGAATGATCGACTTTTTGCAATCGTCTAGTGACCAGCTCGCGAAAGTCACAGTTGGCCCATCTCAGTATTTATAATATTGTATACGGCTATGATGAGATGCATAGAGTGTATATTCAGTTGCTGGCACGTTTTTTGTATGTACACATGGATAGAACGCGTGTACCGCTATTTTTGTACCAAAGCTTTTTTCTGATATACATTATTAGGGGTACTACAAAATGTTACTGATTCATCTGATTTGTTATGATTGCGTATGAGCTGCTTGTCGTCTTGATGAAAAGGGAATGTGGGCGTAGAGGGAGGCTCTGAGCAATCTCGAGATTAGTTTATGACGTGAGTTACGTTATTATAGCTTCTTCTCAACAAATTGACAACCGCCTGTCTAACCTAGTCCGAAAATAATCAGGCAAAACTATTTTCGTCTGTAATTTTCTATTTTATATTAGAATTTTGTCTGCGAAATCTGAAAAAAATACATCAAAAGTTTACCAAAGCTATGAATAAAGAATTGTTATGAAGTGGATCAAGAAGGTTTAACAAGTCCAAATTAAACACCAATTTCAGTTTTTTTTCTGAGTTGAATACTAAAATGTCTTGTTTGTTTGATTGAAGATTTCTTTTTCACGGATAATAATTGCTAAAGGAAAATTCAATGGCGGATTTTCAGACGGCATCATTCTGATGTTCAAATATTTGAGGAAACCCCCAATAGGTAATAAGCACACCAGCTTTTGAAATGTAATCATCAGTTATATTTTTAGCTCCTATACGCTTGTGAATAAATATTGCTAGGATAATGAATTTGATGTTCACAGATTAATTTTCTTCTTCGTGTTTTAGATTAGATTAAATGTAAACTTCATTACCTATTTTTTTTAAATCTGGCTCCATTTCTAACAGGATAATTACGCCTATCTCCTAAATCCCCAAGATCCGGGCAAAGTAGTTTAGGTCTATTTTCGTACCATACACCGCAACTGTAGTTTTTATTGACCTAACCAAACGTAGAGGGTATGGACTAATACCTTACATTCTGAACGAACATTACATAAGCGAAGTAGCTCACTTAATGAATACACCATGGGTTCGCATTTACATAGGAAACACAAATTATGTTCTCTAAGGCAAAAGGAAGCCATACTGTGTCCGATCGAATTAATTCTTACATGTTAATGCCAGTTATTCTAAGCTGTCTGAGGGAGTTCTGTTCTACGATGTGCATAAGTACTGTTCTCAGTCCGTTGCGCATTATCGACCGACGCTATGTAAATTATGTTAACGTAAAACGCAATGAAATGTGAAACTACTCTCACTTTGATGGGTTTTCATTTAGTCTGAGTGCGGAGGTTTTTAATGAAATTCATGCTGATCTAAATACTGAAAATGAAAACATAGGAATGTCAGAACTTTAAAAGTCGTTCTACATTTTTGATCAAGACTAAAATACTGGTTTTCTCATTATTGGTCTTTTATTAAGAATTTCAGATTGTGGTTTCCTTTAATTAAGTTTTCTTTACACTTCAGACGGGCCTATTATATGGGGGCCTCATATCGTTGATACGGTTAATACTGCCCTGGCTATGCCCCTGAAGACATACTAATATCGCGAAGGATTCAATCTAGGAGCAGACTACTCTAATTGAAGCAGATTCTGGTTAGACTATTGAAGTTCATGAAATAAACGTCACTGTGACGTTAGGAATAGATTGAAAAAATGGATGCTTGTGAGCAAGACCGCGATAGCTCGGTAAGAGCATCCGATGTACTGAATAAGAATTACGCAGGTTCAAATCCTGCTCAAGGTCGAATATTTCTTCCCTCAGAAATGCTTTGGGATGATATTAATGTTCTGACATCATATATTTTGAAAACAGAAAATACCTACTTCGTATTTGAAACAGCGCAATGCCTCTGCCAGCTAGCTAGATTACTAGAGGAGTAATTACCAATTAAATAATAATGTCTGTTATTCTAATTAATTATGTAAGTATACGTATTATATTATAGCTTGATGGTGTTATTCATCGAAAGCCCACTCGTTAAAGGCCAACACAAATGTTGTTATCTATCGCTCCAGCTATACTCACAATACACGCACGAGCCTTTACCCTGTTGACATTTACTTAATTGCTATAAACCCTTCAATTAGTGAAAGTATTTCGCTCGTTTTATTTTCGTATTCAACAACAGTGTTAACAGCACTGATAAAAACAATTATCGATTCGTTGTCAACTTTTAATACCCAAACACGATTGTAAATTGAATTGAATAACCTTCAAAACTTTCAAGTTCGATTTTATTGTGCGCCATTTTGTTTAGTAGGTACCTACCTACCTATCGCTAATATATTGTTGTTTGAAACACACGTTACACCTACTAACCAAAATGTAAATAATCCTAATTATAAAGCATTAATTAGTCCATAAATATAAATTATAGCATAATAACATTGACATATTAATCGCCGATATATCACGAGGGTTTCATCGGTTCAAAACAATAACTTGAGCTATAAAGGGTGTTCTTTTCAAATTCTAAAGAGTAGTACACCTACCTGCCTAATTTATGGGTGTGCGTGCTCGCCACGGGTTGATTTAAAGCTCTAACATACAAGATTTAAAGCTATGTTTGTAAACTTTGAAGAAACCGGACAATGGCCACTCAGCCACGCCCTCGACCGCGACCACGGTTGCGAACCATTGATACAGCTATCGTATCCTAGTACCTAGGTAACATATAAACGCACATGGTTTACTTATTCTTTTCAAAACATTGTGGGATTGTGTCTGACTCATAAATATAGAGTGACGAACGCGCGAAAAATTTCATGTAACGGTTCGATTTCAAGCTAGCACCTAGAATTTCTAAATTCGAAGATATTTTTATGGGCTAAAATTTAAATGCGCATCAATAATTCTTTTTGTATACCAAAATGGATAAATGGTCACCAAATCTAAAACTCGCTTTAGCAAGATTTCAGGGACACCCCGAAGTTCGGTTTGGTTAGGTTCCTTTAAACCTTGTACACAGAAATAGAAGCCCCGCGAAGCGGGGCTTCGTCGACCCTGCTTAGGTAGTTTTTTTTTTATTACACCTCGTTATGACATATTTTAATGAACATATTTTGGTGCACATTCAGTATATTTGGTGGAACACAGGCAAAATTAGGTAAATGAAATGGGAATAAATTGAAGTACTTTTAAATACCATCCATTTTTATGTATGTTCCTAAAATCAATATTCCATTGAAGTGGTAAAGTAAAGAGAAAGTGGTATTCGTCACGACTGGACGAAGTTGCGAAACACATGTCGGTGTCGAAGGCTCAAAACCCAATCATGTCATTAACGTCGGGCTGAGAGAATTACATGCGTCACAGTCACCGCTTGTTCCTTTTGACCCGGCTCTTATTGATTTTGCTCGTGCTTTTTATTTCATTGCACAACCCACCGAGTAATGCGCAGTTCTACATAGAAAACAGTACTACATAAGTAATCTTTACGCAAGTGTCTACATAAAGATTTGTTGAAAGATTAGATGTTGTGGCATTATAGCAGGATTTATTTTTGCCACAAATGTTTAGGATAGATCTAGAATCTAGATAAAGGTAAACTTTATGTTCTCTTAACTAGATTTCTGTTCTTCTCACGTATGCGGATGCAAGTCCTACATATGATGACTAGTGATGTCATCTATTCAAATCGTATTTTGCTGATGATTTTCCCTTTCAAAAGTGATGTAAGCTGGCAGATCACATGCAAGAAGTTCTTAAGTGTCTGTTGCTGGATTTGCGTTGTTGTTTCTTACTTCTTCATTTTTATGGCTTCTTAAGCTGACTTTTATGTCTCTCGTGAGCGGTTGCATCCTTCGTTTAATTTGATTACCAGTATATTTCTCCAAAAGCCAATCCAAATATAATTTTGTTAATACATTTACCAATCGTAAATTATCCGAGTTAGTCATGACAATCATGTTCACATTGTCAGAGAACAAGTTACAAACAACAAATAATAAAAGGCCAATTCAATATGTTTTCTCATTTTTGTCTATAGTCAATACAGCTCAACACCCAAGGATATCGAAATTATGAGGGATAATATGATCGAGTGGCCCCGATGTCATCCTTTATTCCCAAATGATCTGTTGGTATTATACCCACGCAGATAATAAAGTATTTTTCTAGCACCACTATTACGTAATATGTATTCCTCTTGTTAATATTAATGGGAAAGATAAAGTTCATTTATTTATGTTATGCGAGCATCACCAATTGAATGAAGTGAATTTGAAATAGACCACAATGTGCTAAATTGATTCGTGATGCATGCTCCGCGTCTCCTTGATAAAGAGGCGAATATACTGAGAGTATTTTTATTCAGAGCGTTGCTTGAGTAAACGTTACATTGAACGAGTTTAAATCTTCGTAGAAAAAGGCTTTTTTCGAGAATTTCCTGATATCATTAGCTGCTAATGCTATGTCGGAGGCTAAAGTTATTGCCCTTATCAATTACCTTTAGGACAATGAGCTGTCTACATATTTGATGTAAATGCTGTGGCAATAATTATTGAAACAGAAAACTTTCTTCACTTTCATAATTACTGGTTTCTATTATTAAGTTTCTCATTCTTCATTCAGTCGTATCCATATCGACAAACGATTATACCATTTCCAAGCTATTTATTAATTCAAAGGCTGATTTTCCAAGCTGTCTACGGTTCAATCTATTTATACTGGTACCACAAGAAATGATATCGATCAATGCTTTAAACATGCAACGGCCAGTCCTAGTGTACATACAGTCATACACTCAATTAGTAGCTATGCCCACTGTTTAATAGTCGTATCTCTACGAATTGTAATTATTTCTTAGTTTATGGGTAGATTGGTTAATCATTGTCATATAGCCCTAAAACTTCCATAGCTGAACATAGACCTACTCCATAGATTCCCGAAAGAACCGGTTGGAAGCGACTTGCATCCAGCGCAATCCTGTGGTCTTCAGATCATCTGTTCACCTTGTAGGTGGAAGTCCTACGCTGGTAGATTGGTTACTGGCGAATTATGTTATCCTGTTGTACTCTGTGTCAACTAAGTAAGACCTGCTGGTCATATAAATGATCATTAACTGATATCAGTCCCTGTTGAATAAATAAAGTACAACACATTCTAATTATTATTCTTATCATTCTCATCTAAGTATGTATAATTTTTTAGTATCATTTCAAAGTCAGGACATAACAAATTACATATTTTCTTTTAGAAGTATTTACTTTTAGTTGTCTGCAGATATAAAGTGCCATTGTTTTTCCAGTTTTATGGTAATTTCGACTTGTTTTGTATACTTATGTATGCTCATTCAAATGTCTGTTGACTCGAATGAAACTATGTTATAAGTTGCTTTTGTTGGAGAGAAATCGATTGCGTTCTAAGGTGGTTTAAATAAATAATGCAGGCTGGTGCTTGGCAATTAGGGCTTCGCGGTAGCTAAGTTAAGTTTTTAGTCTTAAACCTTACTTGTCAATCATGGCGCCTTAGTACTTTTATTTCCAGGAATGACTTATAAACTGGCATTGAAAAGAAAATTGGGCTACAACAAGATGACATACACAAACTAACTTCTTGTTTTTCTCATGCAACAGAAATTACAGAAGTTAGCATAAAAACTGAGAAGAGGAACTTAATTATATTAGGTCTTAGTAAACATAACATTTTTGTTCCAGTTGTGAAGGCTGCAAAGGCTTCTTCAAACGGACAGTAAGAAAAGACCTGACATACGCATGTCGTGAAGAACGCAACTGTATCATAGACAAACGACAGAGGAACAGGTGCCAGTACTGCAGATACCAGAAATGTCTCGCGTGCGGGATGAAGAGGGAAGCGGTACAGGAGGAAAGGCAGAGGGCTGCCAGAGGTACGGAGGATGCACATCCAAGCAGCTCAGTGCAAGTACAGGTAAGTCATCGTGTGATGTATTGTCACTTTAGATTTTGTAGGCATTCGTTGTGGCTCCCAACGACTTGTATCAAATAAATGGATTTTGGCGCAATCCAGAGTTTTATATCATGCCAATGGATTTTAATATTCCGTACATTCACGGTGAAAAGGCTGTATATCATCCTATTTGACGCGGTGGCGTGACTGTCCAAGGTTCGTGTTTTTTGATAATGTTTGGGGGGCAAGCGTGGTCCGAAATTACCCAAAATAGAGAGGTTGGGGAAGGAAAAACGGGAGGCCTTTGCTCAACAGTTGGACTCATTATAGAGTTTCTAAAAAATAAGATTCGTAGATCTTTTACAACCGTTACGAGTTAGAAGACCGAAAGTCTGACAGCCAATGTTACCAAAGAGTGTTCTATAACATACGGTCCTGGAGTGGAGTATTTAATAGCATCCAGTGAGACTGGAGCCCAACATATGTAATTGGAAAAAGAATACACAGATGATGGAAACAGAGCAAAGAGGTGGTCGGTCGTCCCTGTCTGGCCAATGATGCTAAGGCAGGGCTACTTACGTGGGTGTCAAATGAAAGGCGATATTTAACTTTCCCAATAGAAGGTTATCTGTCTACAATAAAAGTAAACCAATCAACTCATCGGTAAACAAAGTCGTTTAGAACTTTAAAATTAAATGTAGGTACATTTTTATCATCGCTATAATGCTGTTGCTGATATGATTTTCTGATAAGTATTATGTTTATGCATTTCTTTGTGTCTCAAAGTCAAAATAAATGGATTCCGGTGAATAGGTTCGGCGATACGATGAAGTCGCATCTCATATGCCCATTTAAGTTAAATATTATGCCAACTACGTCTAGCTTTATTAAAACGCAATGGAATGCGCAAATTGAAAAATTATATTGCTTTATTGCTCAAAAGCCTGATGTTTGCAAAAAGCGGTGTCCATAATTAGCCCCTCAAGTATTGCTGAGATAATTATAGTGAATATTAATATCAGAAATAATATCTGAATGCGAACTAACGATACCGAGTCGTATAAACAATTTTGTACTCGATGACTCGGCTCCGTTCTCGGTTAAGTAGAGTTTAATGAAAAGTTACAACGTTGAACGCTTACTTTGCACATAAATGTCATTATAACTTTGAAACCAAACCAATTTGAATGGGACAAAGTATGGAACAAGGCTTTAGGCGTAGCTTTACTTCTATATTAATAAAAAATCGTTCAACAAATTATTTTTCACCTCACACGCTCGGAAAGATTCTATTTCTCATTCAAAATCTGAGCGCAAAACTCCATTTTGTGCTCTAGAGCACAAAGTGTTGTTTAAAATTCGAACACGTCTTGTATTCAATTGTTTTCTACACTGCCAGGCGAGCCGCCCCCTGTATAGGTCAATGCCCCCACTTCATTTCCTCGCTGTGTGAGGTGAAAAGTTGTGTGTTGCACTCGGCAGCAAAGTTTTTCTGCGTCTCGTACCTTTGAAAACTTCGCATCGCTCAGGATTCTATATTTGAACCGCTCGTTTCTCTCGCGGTTCAATCTTAGAATCCTTCGCTCGCTCAGTTTTCAATTCAAGTACTCGCGCCAAAAATCAACTTTGCAGCCTTGCATAACAAATAACTATTTTCGATTAGAGGATAAAAATGGTCGTAAATGTTACCATGTTGTATTGGACATAAAAATTGGTAGTAAATAATTTCTTTGAGATGAAGTTCGCGTTTTATTAGTATTTAAACATGAAATACACGCAGATAGAGATAAATATTATATAAACGCAGCTTGTGATCACCCTTGGAGATGTGGTCTAAGATGAACTTAATGACAATTCGACTACATTGTTGTAAACACAAGTTTTCCACTTTATCGAGTTGTACGTCTGCTAATAAAACAACAAAAGTATACCCATTTACTGCTCAGCAGTCTTTACAACAGATATTAGATTTTCTTCTGTCCCTCACGGGTCCAATTAGTGTAAGTCAGAAGCTGGTGGTATATACCTAGCATCCAGCAGTAAAGTAATAAACGTGGTATTCATTAAAATCAAAATGGCCGGTGTGCAAACCGCGCGACTAGTGATGCGCCACGACTGATTTCTTTGTTTATGGTAGATTGCGAGTTGCCAGTATTTACCGATATCGATTAGTTGCGTTTCACACAGTACGTGATTTCCGAACTGTTTGTGGATTATATTGGATGGATTAAAAGATGGAGTATGTTTAATGAAAGCTTTTACGCGGGATAATATCGCAGATTTCATGGATTTAAGTGCAGAATCCAATGACCGTAAAACCGTGTATGGCTTTTTAATGTAATTCCTGTAATGGTTTCCAGTCGTCTGGTTTATTGTAGAAAATTGCCAAGTCTAGCTTCCAAGAAAATAATAAAACAAGATGTTATAATTAAACAAAATAATGGTCAAACCTGTTGGAAATAGAATTTTTAACTTAATTTGCGTTATTTACTCGTAAATATTGTTAAGTAACTTAATACAAAATTAGATTAAAATTAGATTCTGTACATAATTTATATTTGATATTTTTATCAGTCCTTGGAATTCCAACGAATTATGTACGTAGCATCTAAAATATACGACTATATAGGATAGAAATTAAGACTGGACACTTGGCAAGAAAAGATGGGAGGTGGAGCCTTCACTGAATGATTACCGGGAGGTGGTAGTTCTGTTGGCAGACCAACAGCTCGGTAGGTGGACGATATTGAGAAGATCGCTTGTAAAACTTGGAGAGCTCAGGAAAGCTTGGCACAAAAGGAAGGAGGCCCATACTCCGCTGTGGGAGGAACAGGGCTGCCGATGATGACGATGAGCAAAGAAATAAAAAGTACAAATTACTTTCAGTGCCTTTTTAATTATGAAACATTCTATAAATACTTGTAGACGAACACAAATTACAAAGCAAACAGCCCCTTATTAAACGGATAGAAATAAATTTAAATTAAACCTCGTAATTCCTTGGTAGTCGGTCTGTCTCTTTTGATGACGCATTCACTAATTAATTAGATGTTTTCAGAATCCAGTAATCGACATTCAGACTAGTTAGGTATTATCATTTATATTTTCTTCAAGTCCTACTTTAGGTTACTGTATATGATACTTTTGTTTTCATCTCCTTCTTCAACTATTTACGAGTATAACGTTTAAGCACTTGCGAGTCCAGGTATTTTTAAAACAATATTATTTGAATCTTACTTGAATGTTAAATGGAACTGCTAAGACCAATTCTATCTCTTCTAATTCTACCAAAGAATAGACAAAGTTATTGAATGGAGCACTAAGGAATAGAAACGTGTTCAGGATGATGCAGATCGTTCTACATTACCTAGTCATTTAGTTTCTATTTTCCCGTCGACAAAACTCATTTTTACGGTGTCACGCTATGCGCGCTTGACGTAAAAGCTCACATCTCATTCCCACGCACCAGCAACATAAGGCATTAAATTGAACTCTTTCTGAATACCTCCCTCTCTTTCCCCCAGGAGTTATCAATCGAACGGTTGTTGGAGATGGAGTCACTGGTAGCAGATCCCAGCGAAGAGTTCCAGTTCCTCCGTGTTGGACCAGACAGCAATGTTCCGCCTAAGTTCCGCGCCCCTGTCTCCAGCCTTTGTCAGATAGGTAAGCATAACAGTCAATCTGATTGGTATTTAGTCAATAAAAACGAGCGAGCCTTAGAGTTTTTCGTAGTTAGTCGCATAATGTGTAACATCTGACACCTTACTTTTGTAATAAACAATACGACTGACTTCGACGATACGATAGACTTCTACACTGGCAGTCCTGAGCAAGAGTTGCTTTATTTTTGTGACCCATCCAAACACAGGTACGAGTTGTTACCATCGGACGGTTCACTCTACCGCATACACTCATTGGTCAAATAAAATAGCATGTTGCTTAATTTGACCAATCCTATTCCACTCTCATGGAAGCGATAGAAAAATGTCACACGAAAAAAGGCTTTGCAATACTTTTCGGGCAGACTTTCAGTCTTTCGAGCTGTACACGCCCCTAATGTACTAGGTTATTATAAAGCAAATATTTACTGATATTTTTCCTGTACTGTGGGTCTGTGGGTGGTACCTTTACGACATTAAGGTGATTGCGTCGATGTTGCCCGCGAAATTTAAATTTTCTTACGTGTAAAGTTACAACATGTCACTGGCCTGCAAATTACAAAAAACGTAAGAAAATTTGAATTTAAGTTACATAATACAAAATTAATAGCCAAACCCGGAACCTGTATTTATTATTATTATTATTATAAGCCCGTGTCGTCCCACTGCAGGGCAAAGGCCTCCCTTCCCTCCTTCCACTTTTCGCGATCTAGTGCGATTGTAGGCCAATCCCAAATGAGTCCAGCTCATCCCGACATCTCCTTCTGGGCCGGTGGTCGTTTACCGCCTATTGGGATCCACTGAGGAGTTATTTTTGCCCAATCAATCTAGCAGCTGTTATAAGGCCAACATCGGCTATTTGTGTTTTGGAGCGAAGTATGGAGTTTTTAATGCGGTCCGTAAGTTTGACACCCAGTACACTTCGCTCCATAGCTCGTTGGCGGAACCTGTAGGCTATACAAAAATTTGTTCTATGTTCAATTAAAATTGCGATACGTAGCAAGCTGTAATCCAAGACTTTGCGTATAAGTCTACGGCCTAGGGCCTCTATACGTCAAAACAAGAATGTTTTTGATTTTATCAAACAAGTAATTAATTCTCTGCGCATCCCGATAAACAAACACGGTTTTAAATCAGGTTGCTTTGAACCTAAACCGAGTTTAATTGAAAACAGACCGGCCTTGAATTCTAAAATCTATCAAAGGAACTTTGTGTTTTGGAAGCCCTAAACAAAGGCTTGTGGAAGGAAAGCAGTAAATACGTAGAAATTGAAGAACAATACGTTATAAATTTTCTCGAAGTTTCTTGAAGAGCAGTGGTATTGGCCCTGACTAACGACTTGTATATTCGAACCCAGGCAAGCGCATTACTTTTAAATTATGTCATCATCGCTGCTCTAAAAACGTGGTTTATGGCCCACTCCCTCTCTCAGAGAGGAGGCTTGTGTCCCAGCGGTGGAAACATTAAAGGCTGATGATGATGATTGATTTTATTCAGTGTGACTTATTCATTATACCACGGTAACACGTTGGTTAATATACACTGTTTAGTACGATTCGGCATGATGGTGCAGAATTTTTAACCCCCGATGCAAGAAGGAGGGTGTTATAAGTTTGACCGCTATGTGTGTGTATGTGTTTGGGACACCGTAGCTCTTAAATAGATGAACCGATTTGAATGTGTGTTTTATTTGAAAGCATGTTCTATGTTTCTTAAAAACATGTTTTATCAAAATGGGTTCAACCTTTTCAAAGTCATCAGCTCCATTTTATTTATTCCTTTAATTTAATCGATTAACTTGTATTTTATAATGAGCATACTAATGATCTAGCTTTTACCGACACCTGGCGACTGCCATTAAAGTCGTGTGATTGCAAATGAGGTAGTATTTATGTGGGGAAAGACAAAAAACAATCGTAAAGATAATGGATTTGGAAGATAATTTTTGGAATCTTTTTTTTTATATCCAACTATTTTGGTCGTATCATACGTGCTTCACCGTCGTCCAGACCTCGCTTACCATCAGACGAGGTAATAGACAAACGCGGCGAGCCTATCCTTAGGTAATAAAATAAGAGCGATCCCTCACCGCAAGCATTCACCTGTAATGTAACGTTACAGATTCGAACGTTCGAAGACAATAGAGCATCAAATTGCGCACTTTTGTGTTACATTACAGGTGAATGCTCGCGGTGAGGGAGCGCCTTGAAACAAATTGTTAATGTATAGACGCCAGCAGGTCAACCTACCCCAATCTCTCAAATTTTACCAATTGAACATTAACCTGCCATTATTGTGATAAAGTTAAAAATCTATTAAAGCATTTTGACAGATTGAGGTAGGTATTGATGTGCTACGACGTCTGTACAACGAGCTTTAGCCTGAATCCATACTCGGTGGCCTATGTGTGAGAGGGCGTTGAATCTGAAACTGGCTGGAATAAGAAAGCTCAGAGGCCCTTATCATGAGTTTTCAGTTATTTTGACCTAAACTGGAACTTTGACATTTTCAAATTGACAAATTTCAAGGAAAAAATTAGTTCCTTCTTCGCACACCAGAGGCGCTGTTCCATTTTTCCATACAAGAAACGCTGTAAATACTGGAAAGACGCTGTAAAGTAAAATAGTGAAAACTCGTGATAAGGGTACAGGACTGGGCTCAGTGGCGTACATTAGGAGAGGCCTATGTACTTACAGCAGTGGACGAATACAAGCTGATGATGATTATGAAATAAACATGTACATTAAATGCTCGGCTTCTATTGGACTTAGCTCGCATGTAGCCTATAGCCTTCCCTGGGGCCTTACTCTTGAAATCAATCCCAATCTCGATCGTATTCCAATTCGATTCAGTTTCAATTCCAATATTCAGAAAATTGGCACTCTTGAACGAAGTCGAGATTGAGATTTGAATCGACTGCATGTTCGACTACACCTACACTGATTGTCATGGGGTGGCCATACAAATGAAAACGTTAATTACCAAATTTAAAAATATTGAATTACTCATTAAATCAATAAATAAATGTGTGCTGATATTTATTTTCGTTCGAGTAAAGTCGATTTCATTTAGTTCCAAAAAAATCCGCCCAATACTGTTCCAATCGTGAGCTAGTGTAACATTCAAGAGTGCCAAATGACAAGATCTCGATCCCAATTTCCAATTTCAATTGAGATCGAGTGTCGAGAGTAAGGCTGCTGATCTGGGCTATCCATACAAAATAAATAATTTTTACATTCGAACCAGTAGTTTTTGAGATTAGCGCGTTCAACCAGTAGGTAGGTAGCATAATATATGCTTGAATTAGGACCACTTTTCGACCTAGTAAAATTAAAATGCCATTTAAGTCCCCTTTTATCCGAAATGATCGTATGATACGAATAGAGATTAAAACGCAAAAATAAAAATTCCACTCAACATAAAAACTCAGGTATGTTGATATGTATTTATGTACATAAATACATTATTACAATGGCATACATAATTCCGAACTGGTTTAAAATGGCGTCACTATTTGTGTCTACAAAATATATTTATAATGTGTCTACTTGAACATTTTTGTACCAAGCATTATTTTAGTTGAATTACGTGGGAAAACTACGCAGGGTTCTTTAATTTTTGTAGGTCGTTCTGTTAACGGATCCCTTTTTTTATGTAGCCAATATTAATAAAATTCTTGAAATGCTCAAACAACAGTTTTCTTAGTAGTAGTAGTACGTAGTAATTAAAAGATTTAAAAAAATCTAAAAACCCACGTTTTTAAATGTCCTAAAAATAAGAAAATAACCCTACGGGGCTGAGAGAGGGGCCACTCAAAACGTGGGGGCGTATATCATTTAAGGTATTATTTATAGGATATATTTACATGACGGTGTATAGATCGTGGGTGTAACTTGCAAAGATATGCCCTTGAGTGGCCCCTCTCTCAGCCCCGTAGGGTTATTTTCTTATTTAAAAACGTGGGTTTTTAGATTTTTTAAATCTATTAATTATTTTATTATTTTTATCTTTGTTCATCGGGTTTGAAGCTACCCTGAAAATTTCAGCCTGCTAACTTATCGGGAAGTGCCTCAAAGCCTGTCCGCCATCTTTGGCGTCCGCCATATTGGATTTAAGTTACATGACTATTTTTTTCGTATTCCTGACAGCTAACCCTTTGATTTGATACCCATATCATGGGGGTGGATTTCAAACTGCCAGTCGTGCCATCTTGGACGTCCGCTATATTGGATTTAAGTCACGTAACTATTTTTTTCGTACTCCTGACATCAAACCCTTTCATTTGATATCCATATCATAGAGGTGCATTTCAAATAACGTCCCCCATATTGGACTTAAGTCACGTGACTATTGTTTTCGTATTCCTGACAGCAAACCCTTTCATTTGATACCCGTATCATGGGGGTGGATTTCAAACAGCCAGTCCGCCATCTTGGGGAGGCCGCCATATTGGATTTGTAATGATGTTTCTTAGCTAGTCATGTATTGTCTCATGAATTCAGAGCGTGTGCAAAATTTCAGCCTGCTAACTTATCGGGAAGTCCCAAAATTGAGTTGCAAAAGTCCAGCCGGAACGATCAACAAACAAATAAACAAACAAGAAAACTGAGTGTATAAAAACGTGGGAAAATTTAAAACCGCACGCGCGTACAGGGAACAGCTAGAAAAAAATCAACGTAAAGGGGGACTCCTGACGGGACTTGATAATCTCAAATGCTTTCCAGAGTCGTAAGAGTCTCTGAAAGAGGTTAGCGCGGACCTGAACCGCACAGAAAAGTTGATGATTGAGTGGCTTTTAGTCTGTACGAGTTTGAAGTCTGACAATTCCTTCCCCTCCACGTATTTTGCAACTCAAAAAATCCTCCAAAATTCAATTTGAAGACCCAATGGGGTAAAAAACACATTAGAAAATCTGTTTTACATTGATGTATACGATTAAAATCGCTGTCTTCGACACTATACATTAATTCGCAGTTATTTACAGCTGTTAATCATTGTCAAATTGTGCCGACAAAAAACTGAGGACGAAGTTTCATAAAAAATAGTTTGTTATTCAAGTTTCTTGGAATATTTGCTCATGGATAAGTGATTTGCGTAGTATTAAAGTCACATTTTCTTTGTGTATTGTATTCCGAAACGGGTGGGCCATGTAGGTGGCGATGGTGGACTATAACCAAATGTATACTTACTTGAACCCAGTAAATGGGTCCGACAAAGATTGTTTGGCTAATTACTATATAGACCATTAACTCGAAAAGAAGAAGACTACAAAGACCATTTTAGTAGGATATTAATATGAAATGTAATAAAATCCGTAAAATGGAATATTCTGTTCTATTGATCAAGCAAAGCGAATAAATAACATTAAAGAAAAAACATGTCACGTCGAACAAAGAACGTCCTCTTTTTTGAAGTCGGTTCAAAATTGGAAATTACCAACGTATGCGTATTTATACTTCTTCGACGAATCGCCACCCCGTATGTAAAGGGAAACACAGAGCCCATAATAAATTCTTATAAAAACAAGTAAGCCAGGAATATTTTCCTCAACGCCAGGTAAATCGATACATTCGGTATAAAACAGCTTTTCTTTTATCCTTATAATTTCTTTTCAACGTATCGCCTTAAGCTTTGTTGTTCGTGCCTCTATTTACCTAGTTTTATTTACTTAAAGGAATGTCTAGGCATTTAAACATAACTTTATATTTAGTTTCATTCCAATCGAATTACAAGTCCAGTTTTTCAGTCATTTCAAAATAAACTTAATTGCTGAAAGTATAAAGTTGCTATTTGTTTAAAAGTATGTGCGTGCTGATAAAGTTATTTGTTTTAAATCCGGATCTATTTCATATCAGGTCACTTTCTCCTATCACTTTTTATGACAGCAAGTTGTGTTATCGCGCAATTAAATAAGACAATAGTTTAAATTCAATGATAACTTATCATACATTATACAGAGCTGTGGGTTTGGGGGCCCAGTAGTAACGCCACGACTGATTTATAGGTCCGAACTCAGGCAATCGCATTACTTTGTGGAATCGATTTTATCACCATTGCTCTCAAAGAAGAGGCACGTCCTTTAACGTTTCAAAATCATCAAATGAGTCTTCCTACTCATACTTGTACGGACTAAAATCCACGGTGTGTTCCAATAGCCCTTCACGGTTACCTGATAAGAAAGTCCCGCGACCCCGGCAGGAGCGGCATGCATGGATTCTAGGACAGTCCTATAATCTAGGACATGCCGCTCCTGGCGGGGTCGGCAACCATTTGGTAGACTCTATTGAAGGACACCGTGGATTTTAGTCAGTAGAAGTCTGACAGTCCCTCCCGCCCTGCCCGGGGTTGGAGGACTCATTTGATGATTTTACCACGCTAAAAAAAAAAAAAAAAGAAAAAAAAAAGGGGCACAAAGTGGCAAAATAAAGTAACAGTAGGCCGCAATTTTATTTTAAAAACTGTCATGGACTGCAAGAAGGTAGCTCGCAGGTTGCACGTTGCCGACCAGTGTCATAGATACTCTGGTAAGCATCAGAGAAATCTCACCCTCTTTGTTAGTAGATTACAGCCCACTGCCCCTCACAGAGAGGAGGCCTGTGTCCCAGCAGTGGGGACATATTAAGCCGATTATGCTTGATATAGCAGTAAACAAATGCGAGAAAAAAAAAACAAAGTCTACTTACCTTAATTCTCTTGTGGTTTTGCACGTAGGTATGTATTTTTTTTTTCATTTTCAACATATTTTCTGGAACCCCTTTTCCTTGTTGTTTGTCCTACCTATAATTTGCGTGGGTTTAGATTCGATTTAGCCGTAATTCTCTTTTAATTTATTACGGACTGATCCTAAGTTTGTTTCCATACAAAATTAATGGCGAACAGAACGTGCTTATTTGGTGCAATCAAGATTGTTTTTCTCGGGTAGGGTTGTCATCCGTCCGAATATGTTTGGACTTTGTCACTTGTCCGGACTTTTCAAGTAAATAGGATGTTTTAGGAAACCAAAAAAAAAAAAAAAAACTCAAATTAAATAAAAAAAAAAACTCTGTCCTATTAAACGATTAAGATGAACAAATGAAAGTTTTTTTTTATGAAACAGTCACACTAGACATTTCTCCTGTGTCGTGGATGCAAAATACATTATTTACAAACATGAAACTCGGAACTATTAACTATTCATACATTTATTCTTAGCGGGAATCGAACCTGCGACACGCCAACTGGCAGCCACTGCGCCAACCGTGCCGACAATCAGTTATCAAAGGAAAAACGTCCGAATTCTTTTGCGAATGTCCGATTTTCGTCAAGACTTTTCTTCAAATGAAATGGTATCGCTACTTGGAGGTCACATTATAAACATAATAATTATAGACTAGGTACAATGATAACCGTTCTTGAAATAACTTTTCTTCTCATTATTTACGAACAATATAGTATTGTTTGCGCTTCAGATTACATTATATATGAACAAGGATAAGTTTCCTTATTTGTAAGTAGATACGTCTGATAGAATAGTGGTAGGTATCGATGATGTTGGCTATCAATCAACGTCAGTAGGAATGCGATATTATCTACTTGTGGACATTACTTGAGTATTGATCCGCTACTGAGGTGCGGTCTCAGATATTTGCGATTCTTAAATCATTAGGTTTTTTTGGTGCACTACTAGAATATTCATAAACATTGAAAAATATTATAATGATTAATCTGTTTATTGATGTGTTAAGACATATAAAACAGGATTTATAAATTATTTGTATTATTAGGTTTTTATTCGCTTACAATGTGAAATACCTCGCGTTGTTTTTACTAATTAGGAAGTTTTTTGTAGTTCTTCTAGGAAGTGCTTCTAGTTTACAGAGTTAACCTAGTTATGTTTGGTCATAATGGTCCTTATCTTATACCTGTCATCAGAATAATGAAAATAAAGGAACTTTCAGGTTTAAAACACCATCTCTCGTACAAAAGTTATTTGTCGGCTATGGAGCCCAAAAAGTCTTCTACTGATAAAGACCTCCCGGTTACCGCTACTGTCCATTAATTGACACTCGAGAGATATGCCTACATCAAAAAAAGAGTCCCTCTTGGAATTTTTCCTGTGTCGTGGTTCACAAACATTTAGATAAATTATAGAATCAGGCGTTACTTTGCGGAAATACATGAATGAAAAATATTTGGAATTAAAACTAAATATTTTTCATAACATTTAACACAAACATTTAATTTAAACTCAGATACACAAACAGCAAGATTGGGAAAAAGTACTTGTAGGTCATACAAAAATGAAAATCATTTATATTTCAAGTAAGCCAGTTACAGGCACTTTAGAATTTGTCAAAAGACAAAAATAAAACTTTTACTAAAAAATAAATGTGCTTATTGTGCTACAGTTCCAGTTACAAGAAATAATAACTGGAAAAGTGCTGTACGTGGGCATTTCAAAGTTTAGATCTCTATGGAGAAGAATGGGCAATAAACTCCATGGACACATTTTAATTAAAAAAAAAAAAAAAAAAACTTTGGGTTAATTGAACCCGCGACTCGCTGCGCAGGAGTCGATCCCTGAGCCCCTGCGCCTGCCAAAAAATGTGTGACAAATCATATTTTCTCTTCTAGGCAACAAACAGATAGCAGCACTGGTTGTGTGGGCGCGCGACATTCCTCACTTCAGTCAACTGGAGTTAGAGGATCAGACGCTACTCATCAAGGGATCCTGGAACGAACTACTACTGTTCGCCATCGCATGGCGGTCTATGGAGGTTTGTACTGACTTTTTGTAAATAATGTGAATGGAGGGAGATAGATGTGGGAAGATAGGAGGGTATTTTATTAAGTATTATTTATTGAGAACAATGGCGGTAGTTTTCTTTATCTTACCACTTACTACGTATACAAAACGGCCAATAGTGGAGTAATTTGGAGCCAGGTGTTGAAAGGTTGAAGCAGAATAAGAGTGAAAGCTTTATCTAGTAGGGGATTGTAATTCAGAAAACAGGAGATTCTGAACAATTGATTGAAGACACTTCATTTGAGAAACGAATATGTGAATCACAACAGAAGCAAGCTTTCATCTGTGTATCAATCATTCAAGGCGGAGCCCCTCATTTGTTTTTCCCATTTAGTTAAACTAATCATACATCCTTATTTTTATAGGTTGCCTCTCACTAGATATTTCTCTTTTGTTGTGCGTTCGTTTACAAACATTTAAAATCACAAACACAAACAGCCACAAACATTCAGACCCCAAAAAACTAATTGTAGTACAAATATGTTCCGTGAGGGTATCGAAACCGCGATTAGCAACTCAGAAGTCAATGCTCGAACACTGCGCCAAAAAGTATCATACTTAAAACTTATTTTTTTTTCTTATATTCTAAAGTATTTCTATTATAATTATTCCAGTACTTGACTGAGGAGCGTGATGGAGTGGACGGCACGGGCAACAGGACAACATCGCCGCCACAGCTCATGTGCCTCATGCCCGGTATGTACCAATTCATTCCTTGTTCTCATACCAATAAGGACCATAATAGGATATCAATTTAAAAACCAAGTTCTTTTAAAAACAAAACATAACTGCCTATACATAAAGTCCAGTTTATACTAAGTACATCTTCAGAAAAATAATGACTATTTCAAAATTAAGCAAACATTATCAGTTGTTATTTGTATAGGGTCAATTGCATTGTCCTGAATTCAGGATCCGCTAACCGAAATCGTACCTTGAAGGTACGATTTAGGATAAGAAATTTTGTCGCCGAAGCTCGCGATTTCACGTACTAAATTGTGTCCTAATTAGGATGCTACTCATCCTAAATGCGATTACACTTTCCTGAATTCAGGACTTCCTGAATATCGGATCCTGAATTCAGGTCAATGTAATTGCCCCTTAGAAAAAATTTGAATTTGGAATAGATCATTTTTAATTAGGGCTGATTTTTCAATAGTCAGATAACCTATAAGTCAGGAATTAAAATAACGGTTTGACATATTTTCCATAGATAAGCTGTCAAACCGCCACTATTGAAAAATCAGCCCCTACTATTACCTATTACTATTTTAAAATATGACAACTGAGTAAGTAGATCGGTATGCACAGCCCAGACCCCTAGACAAGTGACATACGATAAACGAAAACGCTCTGGGGATCTAAAAAAGCCTCTTTAGCAATACATATTGCTAATAGCAATGTTGAAAAATTGTATTATCTACTCTTTTGCTTGAGCAATAGACTTTTACGAATTTTATCGCAATGCATAATTATGATGTTGCTAAAGTGGTATTTTAAGAAAATGAACTGTATGTCGATAAAGTAATGTTCTTATTCGTATGATAATTTTGGTCAATCGCTTGTAGCAACATGCACATAAATGCCATACTCGTACAAATAACATCTGATGAAAAATCTCTGAACAAAATTGGCACTTTTAACCCAATGTATTATGTATATAATTCTTTTATAAGAATTATAATATTGGAAGCTGGTGACAACATAATATTCGTAAATTTCAAAATAAAAGATGATAAACTTTCACTTGAATGTTCTTCTTGAAATTTTGAAAGTCACACTTTAAAACATTTTTTCTGATTTCTACTAAGCAACTACCTAAACTATTATAATAATAACAATAGAATTCATAAAACACTCTTGAATCACGTGATTTATAATTTAAGCTTCAATTACATTTTAATTTTTTTTTCCATTTTGTAAAGGTTACTGACTTGAGAACACACTTCTATGCATAATTAAGCTTATCAAAATAAATGTATATTTAATTTTATTTCATTACATAACTTAATATGTAAATAAATACCACTGGTAACACGCAAGTTCTTTTTTTTCTTTTAACGTTGATTTTCGTGTTTTTACTTTAAGGTCATAATAACAAACGCGATATCCTGGATTCTGTATTAAATTATTAATTACGTAATCTGTAAACATATAAATTATTGATTTTAATCGTACGTGATGAACTGATATTCGCTTTTATTATTCTATACTCGAAGCTACCTACGTGTAGCTTCGTGTAGGATCAAAGAAATTAACATTTGTTCCCCCAGTTGTGCCCCAGTTTCAGCAGTAGCTTTTAGTAAATGCAACATGATTTAAAAGTCATATTTTTATTTGACTAAGGTTATGTTATACTACAGCTTCAACACGCGTAGCATGGAGAATTCTATTTATGTCCCACGAACATACATCCATACAAGCTGAAGAGTTTTTTTGTTTGGTTAAACGCGTTTATCTCGGAACCTACTGGTTCGAATTGAAAAAATATTCTTGTGTTGGATAGTCCATTTATTGACGAAGGCTTTACGCTATATAACATCACGCTACAGCCAATAGAAGCCGAGCATGGGGGTGAAACTACGTGGATAAGCTAGTAATAGATAAAGTTCTTTCTTCCATTTGGCCACTTATTTTGCCCGAGCATGACGGACGCAATTCGCACACAAAAAAAAACCAATTCTTTTCTTCTTTTTAAATCTCGCCATGCTTAGAACGATAGAAAGCTTGCTACATTCTTCTACAGTACTATTTCTTCTAGTACAGTGGTGCTTCATTATTGTTTACTGGGGTATGTGGTAGTCCACATCTTAACGCGGACTGTACCCACATAATTATTCAATTTATTTATATAATCGTTGGATATCTCTTCGATTACTTACAAATTCTGGTGTACCATCAACTACTGTCTTTAATATTTTGTCCCCCACATTCCAGGCATGACCCTCCACCGGAACTCAGCACTTCAAGCAGGCGTGGGGCAGATCTTCGACCGCGTTCTATCAGAGTTGTCTCTCAAGATGCGCACTCTACGCGTCGATCAGGCTGAATACGTCGCGCTCAAGGCGATCGTACTACTCAACCCTGGTAAGTTATACCTTGATGGTCGCGGGACTTATCGAATTACCGAGACCCTGGAACGTAAAGGGCTATTGAAGGACATCGTGGATTTTAGTCAGTACGAGTCTGACAGTCCCTCTCGCCCTGCCCTGGTTGGGAAGGACTCATTTGATGATTCTACAACGTAAAAAAAAAGTCATACCTTGATGATATGAAAAGTGTTGAATGAAATTTAACACATGAATTTGATGGTACGGCTGATGCAGTGGCCGCCACACGCCACTCGCGCGATTCCGCACCCCTCTCTCTCTTACCTCAGTAATGCATTGGGTAAAAAGTAGCAGCCAACGACCGCAAGTGTCGACCACCGACCACAAATGGCTGTCGCTTCAGCTACCTCTGTAGCCGCGTCTAGCTTCTCGTGGCGGCGTTTGTGGCTGTAGCGTGTGGCTCGTGTGCGGCGACACTAAGATCCCCGCTTGGAATAAACATTTTTATGACCTACAAAGTGATTATCTGTGAGTTAGTGTTTCAAACGCAAAATACTTATCTGAAGGACAGTTTTTTTTTCTTACTGTTTTTGAAAAACGATAAGCCATTCTAGGGTAGTCAAACAATAAAATGGGATTCCAAAAACATTACCCAGGTCCAATCTGCAGAAGCAGTATTTCAGTTGCTTGAAAACTCAGTTTAAGGCTGAAGCCAAACGAGCGTAATTTTTGAGTCGTGAGTCGCATAATTTCGGTCGCTTTCATAGTCGCTTTTGCGTCGCGGAAGACGTTCTCACGACTCAAAAATTACGCTCGTTTGGCCTCATCCTAAATCAGTGTTAATGTGGAAATATCAGCAAACAATAAAACGCGGTCAAATCTGTTGTGACAAGGTTAGAGTGATTCCAACGAATTCTCATACTAGAAACTATTGTTAGTTCAATAATAAACCTTCCTATCTCATCTATTCTTGATGGACGCTCTATTTTTACAAAACACACGCAAACGAAACATTTAACATTCACATTTGTACCAAAACAATAAACAAACACGTTAAAATTACTCTCGTTTATTTTTTCAGATGTGAAAGGATTGAAAAACAGACAAGAAGTGGAAGTTTTACGAGAAAAGGTAATTTACATACATTGTTGTTTGAAACGTACACCTGACCGCAAATACATTTGAATACAATTTAAATGTTCATTGCAATGTTTTCGCGACGCGCCATGTCCGATGTAATTATGACAATGAATTCGCATTTGTCATATCACTTTTGACCCCTTTTGCATTTGAAAGCGACGGTCATTGAATTCAAAATTAGCCTTTGTTGCGAACACGTGGAAGATTACTAATAGAAGTTATTACGACTGGTTATGTTGTTAAATTAAAGTATAAAACTGTGCTGTATCTTAGCACTAATATTTTTTTTTATTGTTAGAGAAAATGCATATTTTTTTGTCAAGCTCCAAATATGCTCAATATTTGCGAGTTCATTTACGCTGAATATTAATAAATCTATCTCAGCTCCCATCATGATCCAGATATTTACCTATAACCAATCAACGATAGAATTCTATATCTGAGTCTTAAAGACGTCAAACCAGAAGAAAAAGAAATCAGAAGAAGAAAGATTTTGAGATATTACAACATTAATTTCGGGCGTTAGTTATTATTTCCGCAAAATTTGGACGAATATTTCGCAAGATGTTCTGGCAAGGTTGATACATCAAGCCTGTATCTTCGAAAGATAGGCAGGGGAAACTGCTTAATTTCTCCAGTCATAGTATTCGATCCTATTGCCGTAGCAAGGTAACCGAAATAGATACTAACATTTTTATCTACTTTTCCAGATGTTCTCATGCCTGGACGAGTACTGCCGTCGGTCGCGCGGCTCTGAGGAGGGTCGGTTCGCGGCGCTACTGCTGCGTCTGCCCGCGCTGCGCTCCATCTCTCTGAAGAGCTTCGAGCACCTGTTCTTCTTCCACCTGGTGGCCGAGGGCAGCATAGGAGGGTACATCAGGGACGCGCTGCGCAACCACGCGCCGCCCATCGACACCAACATGATGTAACCAGCCTGGAGATACCACACCGAGAGGCTTCACGAACAACTCCAGATTTATAAACATCTGGGTAGGAACCCAGCATGAGCGAGATAGCTCGAGACTGTCGAAGATATGAGCAGCTAGATAACAAGTTCTGTATTGTATTTTATTCAACTCTATCATAAAAAGAAGCAACCATTTGCCGGTCAAAGGTTCGAGGTTAAAAATTCTGGTTCCGGCCATTTAAGGTTTGTTAAATGGAAAGTTAGCTTTAGACGTCGAGTAGGCGTGTCGAAGTGGTTAGGAACATTTTCGAGGTTTTAGATTATAATCTTGATACCTCACAATATGAACGTGCGTGTGACCGCTGCACGACCTCTGGCGCGATGTAGGAGTTTATCAAATAAACTTTACCGTATAAAGTTGTTGCTGTAATAAGAATTTTGTTAATATAAGCAAGAATACGTTTCAGCAACAAAATCTAATAAGTTGATAAAAAAAATAGGAAGAAAAAGGCCTTTAATTGAAAAGTCGGCGACGACTTCGTGTCTTAGAAAACATTCTAGCTATGCTGCAAAGCAATGTACACATTGTAGTATTGTATTATAGATCAAATAGTTATCGGTTACGTCCTCTGCTTTAAGTACCTGGGTTATAAATAGCCCTTATTGTAAAGGCCCTTAATGTTTTGTTCACCTATTGAGTTCGTAACTTTGACAAACGACCGAAAGAACGTTGTATGAGGTGCGGGTCACGCAACAACAACGTCGTGTCGGTGTGTGTATCACGAACCACACAAAGTTAGGTAGTGTAAATGGGGCCGCCTCTTTTATTACGTAGAATATGATTAACGTAAATTAGTCATTCATTTATTAGGGAATTTTAATCGTCAGGTAGGTGTCCATAGCGAAATAATATAACGTTAGAATAATTAATGTGTAATTTTAACATTTACCAAATCTCTCTTCAAAGCACGTACATTTATTAAAACGTATCTTTAACGGATTGAATAGTGTCCACTAAGCCAGTGATAAAAAATCATGTTAATTCGTAAAAACGAAACTGAAAGAGAAAATTTACTAAATTATGCATCATATATTTCCCATATTATACATACACATGTTGGTGCTTTAACATGCATTATTTACATAATATGCATATCAAATATGCATAGTAAACCTTAAATTTAATGTTACTTGATAAATCCTTATTTTCATTACGATTAGCGTAGAAAGTTATAACAAAAAATACTGTAAATATATCTTTGCATGTACAATGTAATTTTATTATGTTTAGACAAGTAATTTATATTGCATATTAATATATACCTCACCAGTTATGGGTGGTGGGACTATGCGGATAGAATGGCCTACACGCTACATTTGTAAACAGTAATAAGTATTTCGGACAGGCCACTTTATTTTTGTACCTTGTGTATCGCGCATTTTCAAATTCACTAACTGAAAATTAACCAGTATTATAACATTCGAGAAATATTGAAGACTAAATTATCCAAGTTGTAAATAGATAGCACGATCTGAAGTAAACATTCTCAAAAGCAGGTTAGGCAAAAAGATGTTTAAAATTAATGTTTCATATGTGTTGAAAATATTATAGAAAACTTATATTGTGATTAATCGCTGGATGTAGTATACAGCTCAATTTATTAGAAAGTTCTATAACCGGTCTATTTGATCCACTATTGTAGAACCGCGTTTAGGTAACGGTTTTCACGTTCTCTGTAGCTTGTTGACGTTGAACAACCAGTATTTTGTTATAGTGTTGAGCAATGATATTATTATATGGATGGGTTTGAATTATATGAAGGAGATGTTGCAGCGGTTGTGAGATGATTTATTAATGATGTTCACTAATTATCTGACTAAATTTAAGTTATATTTTTTGTATAGACATACATAGGTTTAAGATTCATAAATGGTGATTAAAATTATTATCACAATAGCTATATTTCATTCTTTGTTAAAAACCAATCCTTGCCGTAGCGTCCAGCGACCGAATAACTCGTAAGAAATGTGAAGGTAACGGTTTTTTTTTTAATCGTGGTAAATGATCAGCATGAGTTCTCTCACTCAAGGCGGGATGGGAGGGGGACTGTCAGACTTGTACTGACTAAAATCCACGTGATTCGAGGGTGATGTTTACCTGATGAGACAGTCTCAAGACCCCGGCAGGTTTTGGCTCTCTAAGGGACGGCTCATTTCTCGCCGTCCGCATGCCCGCGTCTACGGTGGCCGGAAATCGTTTCGCGACGTCCGTTGCCGTGAGCTTATCCCGCGGCAGTTGGGTTGTGAGGTGGAGGCTGTCCTCTCCCCATTACCCTCGCCCCTTGCGATGGCCTTGACCAATGCCGGGCGCGAGAGGTCTCCGCCTATCGCCGTCGTGAGGACACGGCTGTGCTCTGCTCAAGCGGGGCAGTCCTGCACCGTATGCTCTACTGTGTCCTCCGGGCGATCCTTGCAGTGGTGACACCCAGACGTTTCCTCCTTCCTCATCAGACACAGGTACCTCCCGAAACTTCCGTTTCCGGTGAGGACCTGCATCATGCGGTAGGTCAGGACGCCGTGACGTCTCTCCAGCCACTCCTCAAAGAGTTTTTTTACCGCCTCGATTGCGGCGTGCCCGAGGTGAACGTGGTGAAGTGGCTTTCTGTTGTCTCGATGTGTCGTCCCCTTCTAATCTAATTAGACAAATAACTAATACAGGTTATTTGTATACGTATTTTATTTAATAAAGATCTTAAAATGCGAACTGTTATAAAATGAATTTCTTATGAAAAATACTCTTAGTATACAGTAGGCACAGCCAAGCAGTACAAGTAACAACAGTACATTTTGCATTGCCGATAACATTTTATAATATTGAGATAATAAAAACATTAAAATAGCTTTGTGTTAATATTATTATAATTGTACACTTAAAAAAAGCACCTAGTGTTGTACTCAGTTGTTGAAATGTGAAGCTTCCATAGATTCGAACACGTCCAATTTTATATTCATTCTGTGAACAAAATAATCGTTTTGTAGTAAAAGTAATGAGTAAAACTACTGTTAATTATTTGTTAAAGCTGTAACAAACAGATATTGAAGAGATACGGTGTTTATCTTGATTTCCGGAAGCTGTAATGATTTACAAAATTCCTCCTAAATCCCTTGCATACATTTTTATAACTGAACATTACATGAATACCCACAGATAAGGAAAAATTCCCTGCCGTGGCCTTTGTTCCCTGATAGCTACAACCTTGGGGTCAATAGTGAATAGCTTACTTCTAGGCAAGCGTGCTTCACCGTCGATACCATCAGGCGATATAATGGTCAAACGCGAACCAATAGCTAAACAAAAAAATGCCACACCGTGTTTTCTTTATTCTTACGAGTAGCGGCACTGGAAGTATGTATTTGAAAAGCCATTTTAAGGGCGAGTCATTTGAAAAGATATGTCGAGATGGTGTAACATCATCAGGAAAAATTTATGTTTTCAAGGGAGGATCACAACCCTCAGTAATGAGGAATACGACTCGAGGATTTGATAAATATTAAGCAAACTATTTCCCTTTAAAAAAAAATCGGATCTGACCTTATCTTTGAAGTCTGATAAAAATATAAAATCAATAGTAACTTACTTTTCAAAGGCAGCATTCATGTCGTTAACTTTGGTGGGATGGCACACGATGGCCAGCTTGCTCTGTGTTGTGTCGAACAATGTGGGCAGCCAGCGAGCTGCCGCCGCGTGCGCATCTTCTGGCGTTACTGCTGATATCGCGTTCACTAGGTCACTGAAAAAACAAAAAGTTTATTTATTATTTGAGATTTTACATTGGCCGTCTTCCTGGTGATGATGATTATGATGATGACCTGAGAAATAAAAGTATATCGATAGTAGATTAATATCTGTGTGGCTTTTTCCCAACTATGTTGGAGTAGGCTAAAGTAGCTATTATTAACAAAGCTGAAATTATGATTTGGGGAGTTGAAATAAAATGTGTTGTTTTCGAAAACATCCAACTTCAAATATCTTGAGTCTGTTCCTTAATCAATTAATGTCTGATTACCCCAAATGTGCTAATCTGGTTTACAATATATTCGAAGCTGTCTTCAAGTAATATGGAGCTAATGCGAGCTTCATCAATAGTAATCACAACAGTATTTAATTATGTCACTTGAATGCAATTTTCTTTCCAAAAGTTTTAGAACAAACATTGTTCAGTAACATGGGCTGAGTTACCCCACGAGAGGTTTTGCCCTATTAACGTAACACGTTGTATATTTATCAACGATCATCGGTGATAAAATACTAAGCGGCATTTTCCTGAAGTTGTCTGCAAGTTTCTTTGGTAGTCAACTGCAAGTAAGGTTCGGCTCACACCACGACGTGACGCGATGTGACACAACAATACTGCAAATGTGTATCTTTTCGTGTAGTAAATAAAGTTAGATTTTGAATCGCTTAATTGAAATGTGCGCGCAGGCGTCGCGTGGCGGTGTGACTTGACCTTCCTTTCACATTAGACGATAACGGTAACGACACGATATCGACGGGACCAACGACGATATAATACTAGACTCCGCATGCACGATCTAAGGAACAAAAATTATTCTGCCAACTCGCTGAGGTACTACGTAAGCGAGGGGGACGGGGTACTGCGTTGTGATTGGCTAACTCAAGGTCTGTTCAACGTATGTTTACGGCTCACAGGATTGGTGGAAATGAGACGAATATAAGACTTTTTTGCCTAATGTGTTGACAGACATCGGTCGCCGGTTATTAGGAGTCTAGTATTATATCGTCGTTGGACGGGACGGGTCCCTAGAAATGTATGAATGTATTGACATTATTATTATTATTTCTAGGGAAAATTAACGAGAAAGGACAATGTGCCAGTGTCGTATGGTTACCGTTATCGTCTAACTAATGTATAAGCGTTAAGCGCCTATTCGTAGCACTTGTAGATTTTCGTAGTCGGCTACGGAAAGGTCACCGAATTAGTAGTATCCATAAACTACGAGAAAACGTCTCTAGTATATAAATGGTTGATCGTATTTATCTTACTTGTTATAAGTAGCAGCAACTCTGTACAGATAGTTCATGAGGGAGCGCTTGACGACGTCCGCGGGACACTTCTCATTCTCCACCACTTCAAATAGCACCGTACTCTTTGCAGACGCGAATAGATCGTCGTCGAACTTGGCGTCGGCCAGGTATTCTTCCTAAAAACATCAATTTGAAAAATGTAAGAGCTATGAAGTTAGACAAAGTAACTTAGACAAAAACCTTAAAAAAAAAACCTAATGTCTTCTGTTTGCTTTTTACCCAACTGCGCGACAAGATTTAATGTGTTTATCAGTCCATTTTGTACCATTTGCTGGGTACATAGCCAGCTCACACTTTTTTAATAATAATAATAAATAAATAATAAATAAATTTTATTCAAAAATTAAGTCAAAATAAAGGTTTACATAATTACAATAGAGGTACAGTTTTTCTTAAGGTAATGTTAGTTCTGCCTGATGTAGGTTTAATTAAAACCTGTGTTTCAGGTCATCACTTTACAATAAATTTTAAGAGAGGACAATTCATTAGAAGATAAATAAACAACAAGATAATAATTATACTACTTTTAGAGACTAAATCATTTTGTATAAAGTACTAAAACTAGATTGTTTTAAAACAATTATGTTAAAATAAATAAATTACTGAGACAATGCTAATGACAAAAATGTGAAGACTAAATACTAAAACTTATGTTGAAATTTCCAGCAGTTTTTCCGTGTCTGTATAATTAAGAGTTCCCAAGTATTCTTGCATTCGTAAATGACAGTTTTTATAATTTAAATCATAAATCTTTAACAGTTTGTTGAGCTGATTATATAAGTAGGGTCCTAAAAAGAAATAAAATCGTCTAGCGTAAGCATGTTTAGTCTGAGGGTTAGCACAGACCAAATCCTTTCTTCTCCTATCTGAAGGTACCGGCTTAAAATCAAGTTCGCTGTGCTGAAGCAAAACGACATTCAAAACAAATAATTGGCGTATTGTTAATACCTCACATGCCGTGTAAAGCTGGTGAGTAGGATATCTAAATGGTCTAAAAGTCGCAACCTTTAGGACTGCTCTTTGAGCCCGTTCTAGGTGAATTAGATTTGTTTTGGCGGCACCACCCCAGGACGATATGCAGTAGGTGATAATGGATTGACACAAAGCCAAATAAACCTGTTTAATTAATTTAAAGTCGGCAATGTTTCGTAAATTTTTAAAAATATATATTAATTTACGTACTCTAGTACATAATAAATCAATATGTTTGCGGAAATTCAGATTTGTGTCAATCGTAATGCCTAGATATTTGATGTGGTCAGTTTTAGCTAAAGTGGGACAAGTGCATGCAAAATCAGCATAATGTAAGTTACTGTTGTTATGCGCTTGGATGTTTTCGTTAGTAAGCGTTTTATTGGTGTTTCTCATTGTAAATAATAGGTACTTGGTTTTATCTATATTTAATGTGAGGAGATTATTATTAAGCCAATTTATAACCGTATTAAAACCCTTCTGTGCTACCTCGAAGACTTCAGCCATTGATTTCGCAGTGAACAATAGGGCTGTGTCATCCGCGTATGACATAATGACACCCTTTTGGAGTGTCAGATTGCAAAGGTCATTTATATATATTAAGAACAGGGTGGGGCCCAAAATACTGCCTTGTGGGATTCCATAGCAGCTATTCTTTAGTTCAGAACTCCTGAAATTACCTATTGTAACACATTGATGGCGGTCACTAAGATAATCTGCAAAAAGTTGTAATTGTACTCCCCGTATAAGTTAGCCGCCCTTAGCGGCGATGTCCATCTCCTGGCACCCATTGTGTGGAGACTCTTGACCAACGGTCATAGTTGCATGCGACTGAGGTGGCCTAACCATATTTGGCAACCTACCTACACCTTTTTTTTTTCGTTTCCAATTTTTTTCATTTTGATGAATATATGAGGTATCAGATCAAAAATGCTCAAAGTGAATGACCTTTTATTCTAAAACACAGCATGAAGTCCACTTACCAAAATGTTCTTCGCTTTCGTGTATGCAGCGACACCGTTGGTAGCTCTGTAGAGTGAGAATATCAATCTACCCTCGTTGGGCGACATGCGTATCGCGTAACCGTATGATAGACCGCAACCACGGATCAGACGCCACATTGGACCCTGTGGGTAAAAATGTTATCATCATCAGCCTATAATGTTCCCACTACTGGGACACAGACCTCCTCTTTGTGAGAGGGAGTGGGCCTTAGTCTACGACGCGGGCCCAGTGCGGGTTGGTAGATGTCACATATCTTCGAATTTTTGGTTCTAGGACATGCCGGTTTCCTCAAGATGTTTTCTTCACCGTTTTGAGAGCAGTGATGAAATAAATTACAAGTAATGCGCCTGACGGCGGATTCGAACCCATGACCTACAAACTCGTAAGTCGGGACCGGTACCACTGGGCCACCACTGCTCGAAAAAAATGTTGTATAAACTTTTATTGTAATTATTAACGCAAAGGGTAATTGAAGCCATTGAAGGAATAGTGAGAGGGAGTCCGACAGTCCGTTCTGCTCTATCCAGGGCGGAAGGGATTCACGACCAAACTAATTTAATGATTTTTCACTCCAATAAATAGCAATATCTAGAAATTTCATAAACGTAATGTTTATTTGAAAAATCACAAAAAAAGGATTTTTTTTTTCATTATTATGATCATGGTTTATTGGTTGTTGTTTAGCTTGGTTGTCTACCTACACTCTTAAATAAGACCACATGTAATGTACCTACGTGGACACTTCGACAAAAAACATTTGCACAGTTCAGGTTGGTCGTTGTCATGGAGAAGAACCAGCAAAAAACTTCATCTTGGTTCTCCATGCATCTAATCCCCTCAAAAAGTTCAATCTCACCTCTAACTGCGTAAAATAGTTGAGTGCGACCATAAGCGGCGCCACATCCTGTATGGCATGTCCCAGTGGTCCGGGACTCATCTGTGCGACACAGCAGGACTCCCAGCCTCCCACTCCCAGCACGAAGCCGCCGCCCCAGCCTGACAGGAGCTCTGCGTCCCAGTACAGACGAGGACTGAGGAAAATAGTCTTTATTAGATAGTTTTGATTAGGCTTTCGTTTCTCATTCATTTTGGCTGGTACCAAATGCATAAACAGACAAGACCTTTTTTATTTTAAGGTATTTATTACGCTGGGGTCACGCAACCATCTGTAAAGGTAGCTTTGATCCTAGAACGCAAAGGGCAACTGAAGGAACAGGGTGGATGTTTAGCCAGTAAGTTTGACAGTCCCTGCCGCTTCACACAGGGTGGGAGGACTCATTTAATGATTTACCCAAAAAAGAAAAGATGTTTAAAGTTTTAAGCATGCTTTATCTTCTGTAGTGATTAGCATTTAATTTTACGCAAGAAATAACGGATGGACTACTAAATTCGAACTAAATAATTGGATTCTTGTTATTTTAAAAGGCCAGTCACAGCATTTGACAAATGTCAAATTTTTTTGAGCTTGGTAAATTCTACAAATGATCCTCTCGACCTCGGTAGAGCGAGATCGACTGTGAGAATCGTACTGACGTTCCAGGGACAATGTTTAACTGTTTAGGGAGTCCCGCAACCCAGTTTTATAATATTTTAGGTAAACTTTTTGTTTCTTTATAGACAATGATATTTACTTGCATGATTGAGAAAGAATACTAAAATATTTAAACAATTAAAATAACTCACGCTGCAGGCGTAATCTCATTCTCCCCACCAAACCTCTTCCATGGTTCAGTACTCAGCTTATATCTTTCAAAGTCAGTCGCTAGATGGAGCCACACATTCTGCGTGATACTCTTGAAAGTTTTCCTCGCTTCAGTGAGCGCCGCTTCAGCAGAGTCTCCTCCAGCATTGAGCTGTTCTATGAGCTCTTTGAGGAACTTCTGTTGTCGAAGGACGGTGCACCAGTGGAGGTTACTGTTTTTGCTGTAGACTGAGTCGCGGAGAGCGTCGTACATCATTTTGTCGCCGGATCTTCTGACCTAGAATTTATAAGATTGTTGGTATTACTGCTTTGACAACATAGTTTGTGACGGTATAATATAGTGTTTTAATTAATTTTTCATGTACTTTAGATATTCGTTGTGTGCGCGATGACAGCGCCCCTAGTGGCCGCAACTATTCAGGACTTGTCATCTGTCAAATCATGTCAACTAGATGATAAGATATCTTTGTGATATTAAATTTCGACTAGTTTTTCAACGAAATTGAAAAAATAGTGTAAAAAGTGAGTGTGTATATTATACCTAGCGATTTTCTTCCTCGTGGAAAATATGGATATTATAATACGCACGGGATTTGAATCGGTTAAGCATAAAATACATTTCCAACCTCAAACTGAGCAAAAAGGGAAAAAATTAGTATTAGCACAGCATGTGAGAGAAGTGGAAGAGCTTAGAACGAACGGGAAAAGTTAAAGTTAAAGTTTTCGTATTAAATTATAAAGAAAGTTATGAAAATAAAGCAACTTGACACATGACAGCCCAGAATTAATTCACATTTCTGCCACGTCGTGCGCTACGATCGATTTGCCGTTCCCCACCACCCACTTCGCACATAGTCAATACTTGCAAAAAAAAAAGTATTTTATGGAAGTGTTTATACAAAGAATGAAATGATGCTTGAACTCTATAAAAGCAAGCTTTTCCTTCATTTGGACCTATACTATACGCAAGCGTATAGTATAGGTCCAAGTAATATTCAATCTCAATCCCGTTCCTTTGTTTTTGACGGCTGTTTTGTTCTGTGTGGCATCCCGCAGGTCAACCTAGAAGAGGTTGTGAGCTGCTTAACTTTTTTGGCTTCTTTAACCACTCTGCACGACAACATTTTGACACATGACACATCAGCTGAGTCGACCGGGTGATTCGAAATTTGAGCTATTACACAAGATTTTTTGTCAACTTTCAGCATCCAATTTTTGATCAAAAATATGTTACTACAGCTATTTGATGCGACAAGTTTGTGAGCAATATCTCTAAGAACATGTTGAGGTCAATAAAACTGCCTCATTCTGTTGTAAAATGTGTGTAACATACAAAATGCTACACCGTTCCAAAAACTAGGTAATTTAGATGTGCTGAAAAATATGTACATAAACAAGCTTATCACATGATAATAATGGTTACACAGTGAAATAAATAAAATAACTTACTATATACATTATTAGATTTGCTAGTGTTCATACATAATTTCATAAATAATAACGATCAAAGTCTGGATTAAAATTAGCAAAAACTATGTTGCAACATGACTGTTTTTAGTGCTGACCGTAAACCCAATGTTCACAAAACGATTAAAAACGTTCATTCAGCCTAATCGATACTCGCAACATAATCGAACATGGAAAAAAAGTAAAACAAGACATAGAGCATGGACTGATTTATCCGCTTATTTGACTATAGAAAGCTCAGTCCATGCAATAAGTCTATGAAACTAAATCTGAATCATGTTGTAATATTTCAAGTATTGTCGTTTACGCAATAATTTATTTAATTTTATGTTTTATATAGTAATAAATATCGGTGTTTCATTGGAGGCTTAACATGTGTGTCTTCTAAACTTAAATTCAATCATAAGGTTTTACCTATACCCATTTTGTGTTTTCGTTAATTAATTTAAATTTATCTTTTTACAACGGATCTAAAATACGTGAAAGGACAAACACCGGGTTCGGATCTAATGCTGAGAGATGGGAGTACTTCTAAATGATTCCTTGCAGTAATAAACAATTAGAATTTCCAACGGGGCGTGGAAATTTTGAACTATGAGGAATAGCGAAAAATCCTGAAGGAAGTCTCGAAGTCGATTTGATAAAAATTAAATAACACCATAAAAATTAAATTTTTGAAATATAAATTCAGCAATCAAACTATCAATATTCTGTGAAGTAGTAACATGCGACAAACTTGAGGTATAAGGATTTTTTTTTAATAATTCGATTTTTACGAGGGATGGAATCATATTCCATTATATAAAATTTCGCTACATGTTTACAACATACTGTTCTCATTTCAAATTTTTATTATCACTTCGCGGTGCAAATACATTAAATAATTTTTTGAAATTCGAACTTTAAGTGAGTTTGCGCGAATTTTGATTTTGATCTGCTGTACAATGACTAAATTATTGTTTGTATATTAGTTCATATTTTACCAAATTATCATTACTTCACCGAATTTGATCCTTAACAGCGACATCGAATAGTGTAAAAATATACCTAGCATTTTCTTTTTTTAATTCAAAAGCTCGATTACTGACGTGTAATACTTAGTACATGACCAAACCAATCTCACGAAACAATTTTGTACAATAAAATAATTAATTGGGCTATCTTTTATTTGGAGCCGCGAGAGGGAGAGGACAGCGTCCTCCCTCAACCCCAACCGCAGTGGTAGACGCCCGCGTCGTCGGAAGTCGGCAGACGACCTCCGGCCACCGTAGGCACGGGCATGCCACCATGCCCGACCATGGACCATGGACCATGGCCCGGGTCGACAGCGCGTCGTGTTCCACACGCGCCTCAAAGAGCGTCAGCATAATGATTTAGAGGGCCAAAGCCTGCCGGGGTCGCGGGAGTTATTTCATTACCGTGACCCCGGAACATAAAGGGCTATTGAAGGACACCGTGGATTTGAGTCAGTACAAGTCTGACAGTAAGGGGTGGGAGGACTCATTTGATGATTTTTATTACCACGATTACCACGATATTGTTATAGATTACCACGATAAAAAAAAAACTATTATTTGGTAAGAAACAAACTCATTTATAAAAAGCCTATCAAGATCCAAGGCATTCTATATTCATTCAACCTTAAAAATTATATTATTGTACAAAATAAAATGTACAGTAAAAATTAGCTAATAAATTAAAATGTTATTACATATTTTGAATAGCGAGTACCTACCACAGCGAGCGCATTCCTAATTCAAAATTTTAGAATTAAATAATTGCCGCGCATTCAAACATTGATTACTGACATTGTTCCTTTGTCTATTATTGTTTTTTGGGAATGACAATGTACGTAATATTATTATAAAAGCTTTAAAGAATATTTTACTAGATAATAATTGTATTCTAAGCTTAAAACAAATTTATTTTAATTTTTATTAATCGATTTCCTAGTTTCCTTATTTTTTTCACTCGAGTTGACAAAAAAACCAATTATGGAATCGATTAGAATACTCGCTTTCACACATCATTACGATTAAAAAAAATAAACATGGTTGTCGTTTACGAACACAAATTGAGTAGTGGTAATGAAAAATACGTGTTATTGGCCCTTTATTAGAGAATTACGCCAAGATCTGTACATTTTTACGTATTTATAACATTTGGCATGATATATATCTTAATAGTTATTGAGTATAAGCGCGCGTATGTGATCAAAGTGAAAAATAAAAATGTAAACAAACAAAAGTGGCGCGAAAGTTCGAGTTCAGATATCAAATTCTTCATTACCACTGCTAATTTATGTTGAATGATGTATGAATTCGTTACAATACTAAATGAGAAGTTATTCATTCCTCCTATAATGATCCGTTGGATGTCCGAAAACCACGTTTTTATGATTTTTAGCCCTATCCAGCACAGCCATCAAAATGGCGAAGATCGTATTTACACTTTTGGATTTTGTTACGGTAAATTAAGAAAATAAGCGCTAAATGTAGAAGTTTTAATTTCGGGAATAAATCAGGTTTTAATTGAACATTCTTAATTAATGCGCACTCATAGGATTTTACGCAGGGAATATTATATTTTTTTAATTTATAATGAGGATGTCGTATGACTACAACGTCTGCCCCTTTTGGACCCACTATTGAGCCAGCGTAGGTTTACTTGTCGCGCCCATTTCGGGGGCGGTACCGAACTATACGGTTAAGGCATCCAGCCTGGGGTTTTGACGGCTGCTTCTGATTGGATATCTTAAAGATTCGTATAAGCAAATTCGGTCGTTGATTGGTTACAGTCAAAAAACAACCGAAGATACCAAACGTGATGGTTCATTAATTTCCAGCGTTAGACGGTAAACTGTATCGTGTATTATTATTATATGACATTTACTTGAGCGACATCGTTGATGAGTCTCTGAGCGAATACCAGCAGTCTTTCTTTCGTGATCTCCGGAGCATATAAGATCTCGTACAAATGATTCACTACTGCATCATAATCTTGAGGTTCACACTGAAACAAAAATACTAATATTTATTTATTGTTAACTATTATTTATTTGTGGAATATTGAATCGGTTTCTTCTTTCGCTTTTATTATTGTATGGAATATAATGAGATAACTTAGTGAGATATCAGTGTTAAGGAAGTAAATAGTTTGATAGATCCGGTTTACTTCTGGATACTATTGTAAAAATTGTACAGTAGTTTCTGAGATAAGATCAACAAAACAAACTGTTGAGCTTTTTAACATAAGTATAAATTATGTGTTCTACCGACATAATGGGGATTGTCTTAATTTTTCAAACATTCGATTTTATTTTATTTTCTGCAAATTTAGAGCATTTTGAGAAACTAATTTGAATATTTTTATGATTTTCTCAATTGTTTTTTTATTTTTAATATTTTAATTTTTGAGATAGCTGACGTCACCATTGACCAAAAAGTTGTGCCGTTGCCTCACCAGTGAATAATTTAAAAAACTGCCTGACAACACAACGTCACTTTCTCCTGATAGTAGACGTCAGTTAACATCCTTAGTCGGGGAGCCCAGGGAGGGAATTTTAATGTGACTCCAGCGCATCAGATTATCATAAAGGAGAAATCTTGCACCCTTTAATGTACCTGTACCAAGTATCAACCCTTCATATGGTCCCCACCATTGGTTGTGTGGGAGAACCCGCCAGATTAGTAAAAAAAAATCGATCCACAGAAATACTTGAGCGAGTCAGATTACGAAAAGGTAGATTAATTACGTTCAAAAAATTGTATATGATTATGTACATTGAAGATGGCGGACATTAAATCACGACCGATACTTGCGAACTAACAGGTAGTTCACCTTTTCTCCGCGAGTCTACCGACATCGCCCCATGGAAAACGTCAGATTATTAGTGAGTATGATTTTTACAGTGTTAGTTTCAATTAAAAAAAATGGAACGCGCTCGAGTATTTCAAGATTACGTTTTTTTTTACCAATAGAAATATGAATTATTACTTTGTGCCACATCCAAATCGTCAGATATTTTAATACGACACTTTTTAAGGTCTACTTTACATACACTTTGAATATCTGACGCGCTTGATTAACTTTTTTTTTGGATTTTCAACCGCTTGCCACGGACAGCCCCCTCGAGTTATTCGTCCGATTAATATGTATTGGTTATCAGAAATAGAAAAGCGCGTTTACACTGTAAATAGCTGACGCGCTCGAGTACTTCTGTACAACTGTTTTTTTTACAGTTTTAAAACTGTTTACACGCCCTCCCCCCCACTAAAATAGAAAACTTTTCAGAAACTTTTTTCTTTTTAGAACATATTCTTTCAAATCCAATAGGTCGCCATGATGCTCGAGTAACTGAAAATTAGAATCCTCGCCTCCCCTACTATAAAAATACAATAAATTTTTGAAATCGGTTTTTATTTTTGTTTTTTAAAACGGAAAGTCGTCGACGAGGGATTAGGCGCACAATGCCACATTCGCAAAATGACATATTGACGCAAAATGACACATTCGCAAAATGTCATTTCTCAATATGCCACATTAGCAAAATGCCACATAAGCAAAATGACACATTCGCAAAATGTCATTTCTCAAAATGACACATTCTCAAAATGACACATTCTTAGTGACTTCTAGGCCAATGATTTATGAATAAAAAAAAACTAATTTAATTACGGTTGTTTAATCTCATTATTTATTCATTTTCGTTTATTTTAATATAAAATAAATCCCACCAAAAACATTTCATGTAAAGTGTTGCCAAAACGAGCACATAAGGTTTGCCCTACAAAAAAGATATCAGATCTTATGTAGAACCAAGCTTCTGAATCTACACGGCCTAACTCTACCAACTCTAACTTCACAAATTCTACACATCAGTAAAAATGTATGGCTTCACCGTTTCGCTACCGTCGGCGTCGTGGAGGTGATGCTAATATTTAGTTTCTGAAGTAACGAAACAGCCAAGCCATACATTTTTGCTAATGTGTAGAATTTGTGAAGTTAGAGTTGGTAGAGTTAGGCCGTGTAGATTCAGAAGCTTGGTTCTACATAAGATCTGATATCTTTTTTGTAGGGCAAACCTTATGTGCTCGTTTTGGCAACACTTTACATGAAATGTTTTTGGTGGGATTTCAGTTCTTTTTGTAAGTTGCTAGCATCTTGGATTTATGACATCAAATTATTTTTCGAGTTGCTCTCAACGAGCACGTCTTTCATTTGATACCCATATTGCAGAAGTGCATTAAAAATAACTATTCCGCTATCTTGGATTTAGAATAACGTCACATTATTCATCGAGTTGCTCTCAACGAGCCCTTTCATTTGATTCCACATTGTAGAAGTGCATTTAAAATAATTATTACGCCATCTTGGATTTATAATGTCATCACATTATTCTTCTAGTTGATCTCAACAAACCTTTTCATTTGATACCCATATTATAGAAGTGCATTAATAATAACTATTCCGCCATCCTAGATGGTCCGCCATATTGGATTTGTAATTACGTCACATTATTTTTTGAGTTGCTTTCCACGAGCCTTTTCATTTGATACCCATATTGTAGAAGGGCATTAAAAATAACTATTCCGCCATCTCAGATGGTCCGCCATATTGGATTTATAATGACGTCACATTATTTTTGAAGTTGCTCTCAAAGATCCCTTTCATTTGATACCCATATTGTAGAAGTGCATTAAAAATAACTATTCCGCCATCTTGGATTTAGAATGACGTCACATTATTCATCGAGTTGCTCTCAACGAGCCCTTTCATTTGATGCCCATATTGTAGAAGTGCATTAAATATAACTAATCCGCCATCATACATGGTCCGCCATATTGGATTTGTAATGACGTCACATCATTGTTCTAGTTTCTCTCAACCAGCCCTTTCATTTGATATCCATATTGTAGAAATGCACTAAAACTATTCTGCCATCTGCCTGATGATGATGATGATGAAGTTCCACCCCCCCCCCCCCAATTTTAGGAGATGGGGGATGTTTTTTTGTATACTACATACCAAATTTCGGCTTTCTAGCACTTCAGGAAGAACCCTAACATTTTAAGGTCTCATATAAACTTCAACCCCCCATTTTAGGGGATGGGGGGTGAAAGTTATAGGTTTGTGAATTTTTTTGTTGGTTGTATACTAAACTTAGATTACATACCGAATTTCAGCTCTCTAGCACTTCAGGAAGTAGCCAAACATTTTGATGATCATCAGTGTGTCAGTGTATCAGTGAATCAGTGACGAAATCCGTGTATTTTAGATATCAATAAAATCTAAAGTATTATAGCTATTCTATTGAGACTTTGTATGCTTAATAAGACTATTGATGGCATCATATTCTGAGAATATGAACTATCTGGTGCATCGGTAACCAAATCTATGAGGGTTCAAAAAAACGACGAAACACTTCGAGAAAAGGTAGGTAGTGCCCTTGCGCTTCGCTTGGCTCGTCTTGGCGGGGGCACTACCGTGCCCCCAGATTAAAAATGTAAACTGAAATACTATTAAGGTATGTCGATAATAGGATAACATAGTCTAATTGTCATCACACTAATTTTATTTTCCTTGTGAGTAAATTAATACTTTTTTTTTATTGGAAGTACTCATTTTTAATTTTTATTTAACAATTTACAATTTTTATTTAACTATTTTTATTTAATAATGATTAGATGCAAGTGTAATACAATGATATATCATACATACGGGGTGGTCCAGGCCAAATGGATATAAATTTTTTGTAGGTAGTCTCTATATGGACCTATTTGTACCCCGCCAGGAAAATTAAAGTTTTTCTTTTTAATTTTAATTGGTGTTTACGAAAAATCTGTCGATTTTAAGAAAAGTAATTATTGATATGAAATTAAATGCACTTCAAATTTGCAGATCAGTCTGATTTTTTTTCTTTCTGAGAGAGTGCAATGTCTAAGTAAGCACCTAAAATAAAAATATAATATAATTTTTCATTTAAAAAGTAAATAAAAATCATGAAAACATTAAAAGTGGTGATATTTCTAATATTACAAAAAAAAATCATATCTTGTAAGCGGGTGACAAGCGATTTTTTTCCTGGCGGGTACAAATAGGTCCCTAGGCCTAGACGGACTATCTAAAAAAAAATTATATCCATCTGGCTTGGATCAGCCTGTATAATTAATGTCAGAAGAATAATTAGAATTATGACTCAATCAAAGTAATTTTCCGCATGCGCCATGATGCCTTTAGGGTTAATTGATTTGCAACATGGATTTGCTTAATCAAGTCTAAAATCTAAAATCAAACAAATCTCGGAGTGGACTGACCGTTTATATAAAAAAATTACTATGTTCCAAGTGACTTTTAGATATTTTGATTGTATGACATTGTGCGAAATTGATATTTTGCGTGGCATTTTGCGAATATGACATTTTGCGAAAATGGCATTTTGCTAATGTGACGTTTTGCGATGTGGCGTTTTCGGAATATGACAATTTGAGAATGTGGCATTTTGCGAAATTTGAAAATGTCATTTTGCGAATGTGGCATTGTGCGCCTAATCCTCGACGAGGTGACATTATTGTTCGTTTTCCTGAGCAATACTTTAGCATTAACTTAATGAATATACAAAGGTATCTAAAGCTTTGATATCTTACTTACATCAAAATGATCTTCGCAACAGTAGGTACATTTTATAAACCTTGCAATATTACACGCCTACATCACGGCATCACTTTTCTCGCAAATCTTATAAAGAGATTATGAGGCATGTTGCAGAAATAATCATAAAATATATAAAAAATTAAACATTATTATTTGTTTACATTTTTGACATTTTTAATTTGACACTTGACAGATTGTTGAAAATACTTGCCACTTACTTTTTATTGTCTGAGGCAACGATACAAAACGGTACAGCCAATAATAACGTCACTTGAAGGGCAAGGAAGGTCAAGCGTATTTTATCAAAAATATCAATCAAATATGAACATTTTTCATTTTTGATTGGTTACTAATGATTAGTAACGCTATTCCTAGAAATGGTTTTTCAATTACAACATATTGAAAAAAATGAACAATGCCCATTTTAATCTAGTGACTAAAAGAAGAAGGAAAGAGGCACTCACCCTCGTCTCAATATGCACAAAGTTCCCAAAATGTCCAATAGAGAAGTTTCCGGAACGATCAAAGCCAATATTGTTGCTGAACATGACCGTCAGCTGTTCTGTAGCGGATATGACGTCTTCATGAGGCACTAGTATGTCGCCACGATGTACTGCACACTCTGCTAGACCGTTCATATGTAGAGGGAGCCACTTGCGTGCTGATTCGTCTACTGAGCTTGTGTCGAAGATTAGGTTGATCTGTATTAAAAAAAATGAGTTTTTAATTTATGAAATGTGTAGTTTTAATAGATAATCCGCCTATATATATACGCGTGTAGTGTAGCTGGTTTTGACTGTAGAGATGCCTTCTAAGACTTCTACAAGGTTATCTTCTTCAGTTAAATAATCTTATGGGCAAGCTGAGTAATTGATTCTTTCATAAGTATAACACTGTTTTTTTTTTATGTGGTATAATCATCAAATGAGTCCCTGTCCTTGAGCCCTCGGTGGAGCGGAAAGCGGATTATTTTGCATTTTCTTGGTCAAAATTTCGGACTTTTTTGGCAGGTCATTTAAGAGGACATTAATACTAATTCTGGAGTACTTATCCAGAAGACGCGGGTTCAAATCCCACTCGCAGCTGAATTTTTCTTTCCTCAAAAATCATCTTTACGATGCGCCTTGCTTGCGTTAATACTTTTAAAAATAATTAATTGGGAAGACATTGTTTGAAATAGCTCAAAATCCAAGGAAAATAGTTAAATACTCACATAAACGAAGTTGGTCTTCAAGCTATGCACTCTGGCGTAGATAGGCAGTTCCTTGAGGTCGAAGCGTGGACAGTTCTCGCTGTCTGAGCTCCAGGAGTTGATGTTGTGGCACTTGAACTTGCACGGCGGTACTGGGACTGAGGCTAAGGTTCCGGCGGGTGGAGGACGCTGAGAAAGAAATGATTATATTAATTAGTTAAGGATTTTTGGGTTATCATTAGCACTTTAGGGGAACAGTGTAAAGGACTGGAACGCGAGGTATGTTAGGAAATCACACACTTAAGACAAACTTAACACAATACAAACGTAGCGCAAGCGCCAACAGGACACCATTTGTTAATGGCAGCTTGCAAATGACGTTATGATAGCGCTTGCGCTACGTTAGTGTTGTGTTAAGTATGCCCAAAAGGGTGTATGTCCCCATTATACCTCGCGTCCGTCCTCGCCTTATACACTGTTCCCTTAAGCAAGTTTTCGTGCCGTTCGTATAAAACGTTATAACGGTCAAGATAACCGAATAAATTGAATCATGCCCGTTTTCACCAACAACCCCTAACTTTATGGGATCCCTAAACATACTTAGGCCTGTTGTACACATCACGGTTTTCGGCCCTGAAAATCTACGGTTAATTCGTCGTGTGTAGGCACGGTCGTCAGTGTTGTATGGAACACAATGGGAGCTTGTACACACACGTTTTTTCGGCCGTGAAAATTTACGTTTTTTTTTTTTTATTCTTACTCCACCAACAAAGCTGGCGCCTATCAGCCTATGTTAAACAACCACATTCATACTAGTTCTCGCTTATATGCCTCTCTTACTTTCATTCGTCATCCTATATCTTTCTTTCTTTCTTCCTCTTTCAGTCCTATGGGTGGGATACCCATATTATTATATTCTGACTAAATTATTGTGTTCTTTATTTTTATTTCATGTTAGGGAAATGAGACTATTCAAAAAGTTTTTTATTTTTACATAAAATCCTTATCCTCTACTCTTACAATATTTACTTTTTCTTTATTTTCATCTTACAATTTTGACTCTTCTTATTCTATCTTACTTCTATTACGCTATTACAACAACTTCTTAGTACCAAAACTATGCTTATACAGTTTCTGAAAATCTACGGTTAATTCGCCGTGTATAGGCACGATCACGTCTACAAGCTCCCATGTTGTTCCATACAACACTGACGACCATGCCTACACACGGCGAATTAACCGTAGATTTTCACGGCCGAAAACCGTGATTTTCACGGCCGAAAACCGTGACGTGTACAAGAGGCCTTAGGGGACCGCTAGAAGATGGTTTCTGTCTCAGTCCGTCAGCGTTAGTTAGATAATTAATAAAATATTAGACCTATATTTTCTTTTATTGCATAAATAAAAAAAAATGAACGAAGATAGGACGCTTTTGAAAATCACAATACGACACACCGTGGTATAATTTTTAATGCGTTGTGACGTTATAAGTCCCGAGTTTTTATGCATTTTATCTTTGACAATAAACATTGATTTAAAAAAAACCTGTACTTTATATTTCAATAACCTAACTAAAGTCTCATTTAGACGATGCAAAAAATTACACACCAGTTTGACTACATTGCAGTATTTGTTTGATCAACTAAATTCATTTTGCACTAATAGTCCGCAATGTAGTCAAAATTGCTTGCAATTTATTGCAGCATGTAAATGGTCCTTATTTTTTGATGTTGTCATCTTGTCTATAGTCATTTGCATAATGTTATGACTCAACAATACTAATAAAATTGTTGGTGACTACCTCACCAATCATTAAATTATAATTATTCTAGTTACTAGATCCTAGTTTACCCACGCTATGCTTGACTCATATTTAATTGTATGGAAGCTTGTGTTCATCATTGAACAGAACGCTGCTCAACCGAAATCTATAGAGCGAAATTCAGTCTTATCCGATATTGAGCAGAGTTATGCTTCAACCGAAAATAACTCTTATAAATAGTAACATAAAGTTCCGTTATGTACAGTCGGGATCGTAAATCCATAATAAATTTTCAAAGCAATAGACTGACGCTTCACTTTGATTTACAACCTTTTGTTATAAGTTGTTTTAATACTATACAAATCAAATTAACTTTTGATATACTTCATAATTTCAACTATCATTCTACAAGTAATGCTGGCGCAATGGTTAACGTGCTCGACTCATATTTTAACGTTGAAATTATAAACTCAATAGTTGAAGGATTATTGTGTTTCTCGAAAGTAGAAGGTCGTAAGTCAAACTAAACGTTAAACTATTTCTTTGATAGCGTTCAGAGGGAATTTTGATCGCCACTGTACTCCTATAGACGACTGTGATGAAGCTTATCATACGAATAATAACATAGATTAAATACGAATAAGGTGATTTTTTAGATGAAGCGTGACTGAGCTAAGGTTAAGGCTCAGGTCTTGTAAAATTCACTCGCGCCGAATTATTTGCGTAACTTTGTTTGTGATTTTTGAACAAAATAGTGCAATAGCTTGAAATATTATTATTGCACATAAATAACCATACTATAAGTAACAGCTAGTTATTTTTTTAAAGTTGATTTAAGTGGATTATATTAGATAAATCAAGCGTTCAAATCAGCTCTTTCCTGCCCAACGTCATTTCGAGTTACGTTGGTGCACTCAATCTGAGACAATGAAGAATTAATTTAAAAATCTGAGCAGCGCATAATGACCGCAATATCCTCGTCTTCAAACTGCGCTGATTAGTTTTTTATATATATCTTTCATTTTCTAAATTAAGATGGCAGAATATTATCAAAATTCTCGGATTTTATCTCTCAATAAATAGTTTTTTTCATAAGAACTATGCATCGTAGGTATGTAATATTTAGATTATTTTGATGTCGACAGATCAATAAAGCAAATACAAAAAAAAATTGTACCTAAAGCGCTTTTTTTCAACAATAAAAAATATCTCAAATAACCTCTCAAAAAGTGTTTATAAACGAGAATTGCAAGAGAAATTCCTTAGTGGCCGGTGGACGGCCGGAGCGATCGGACGTGAGGTCCACGACGAATTTTTATTGGTCCCTCTCGCTCGCACCTTCTCTCGCTCTAACGGTGATTACGCACAGTTACGCATCTCAGGTTGCTCTACTTTATTAAATTAAAATATATTTTTTAACCGACGGAAAAAAAGGAGGAGGTTCTCAATTCGATATGTATATATATATATATATTTTATTTATGACCATTCATTACTTTTACTTACGTGGTCCAATTTCAAAAATTCATTTTTATTTGGATTTTCGACCTTATTGACATTTAAAATTTAGTTTGTTTTTTCTCACATTCACGTTTGCTAACATTGCTCCTTCATTAAAATCCGGTTTATGAATAAATGTCAGTAAGGTCGAAAATCGTTTGAACCTGTTTTTTAAATTGCTTAACGATAGCAAGTTAAAAAAACAGCTTCAAGCGATTTTCGACCTTATTAACATTTAAAATTTGGTTTGTTTTTTCTCACATTCACGTTCGCTAACATTGCTCCTTCATTAAAATACGGTTTTTTGCATAAATGTCAATAAGGTCGAAAATCGTTTGAACCTGTTTTTTAAATTGCTTAACGATAGCAAGTTATTGTATCACATTCACGTTCGCTGACATTGCTCCTTCATTAAAATCCAGCAATGAACAAAAGCGTTGGTTACTCTGTCTCCAGGTGGTAATGGACTGTGCCTATGACAACGAGTGCAGTCCTTGGATGTTACTGTGGTACCCCGGCCAGGGCGGGAGGGACTGTCAGACTTGTACTGACTAAAATCCACGGTGTCCTTCAAATAACCCTTTCATGTTCCGGGGTCACGGTAATGAGATAAGTACCGCGACGCCAGCAGGCTTTAGCCCTCTAGAGGGGGACCCCGTCATCATGCTGACGCTATTTGAGGCGCTCGTAGAACACAACGCGCCGTCGACCCGGGCATGGCCCAGGACTTTTTATACCCGACTGCGCCAGGAGGGTTATGTTTTTCGAGTGTATGTATGTATGTATATTTCTTTGTGTTGCTCTGCAGCCTAAACGGCTTGATGGAGTTGAACTTGAGAGGTGTCGTTAGATTCGTCTTAAATGTGAGAGTGTCACTGGGAACATAAAACTGGCCAAGTGCGAGTCAAACTCGCGTGCAAAGGGTTCCGAACTAAAAATATTTTTTTAAGATCTCTCACACTCTATCAAGTGGGGTGTCAAATCAAAGGATTTTAAAAATGGTTTACCAAAATATATATATAACTTATATGTTTCAATTTAATTTGGACTGATAAATGCTAACAAAAACTAAAAAAAGTAAAATAAAATAAATATTTAAAAAAACAAAAAACCCGACTGCGTAAAAAAACTAAGAAGAAAGTAACAAGCCCAGTAGTTTAGAATTCACTCATTCACACTCACAGTCGGGGCCCGTTGGGAAGATTTGATTGGTATAATTTGAATGGGCCCCGACTGTGAGTGTGAATGAGTGAATTCTAAACTACTGGGCTTGTTTCTTTCTTTTTAGTTTTTTTACGCAGTTGGGTTTTTTGTTTTTTTAAATATTTATTTTATTTATCATGGTAAAATCATCAAATGAGTTCTCCCACCCCAGGCCAAGCGGAAGGGACTGTCAGACTTGTACTAACTTAAATTCACGGTGTTCTTCAATAGCCTTTTACGTTCTCGGTTTACAAAGGGTATACAAAGCGCCGTCGACTCGGACATGGTCCATATGGTCGGACAGCGAGTCGCCCATTACGCGCTTACGATGGCCAGAGATGACCATGACCGAGTCACCGTGGGCGTCTACCACTGTGGCTGGGATGTAAGGTTTACGCTGTCCTCTCTCTCACGCGTCCCGCCTCTTCCTTCGCCAGCATCACTGCTGCACTGACCTTTTTTTAGGTTTAATTAGTTAAACACGATTGTTATTATTATTATTAAAACACTTGTGTGATACTCGTATTATTACAAACCAAGTCATATTAAAACTCCTTATTAAGCAACAATTTCTATAACTCCTTATAAATAATCCTTAGTAGAGCAATGTTCTTACCGCATCAAAATTGTTTTATAATAATTCAGTAGGCAGGATGTATGCGGGGGGTTGCGGGAAGGGAGCCCGAAATTTGACGTACGATCGACTGGCCGAACGCGATTCTATTTTGTGCAAACCAAGACTAAAGCCTTAAGCTAACACTAAATTCGTTCAATTGGAATTTGGATCTGGAAGTGCCTAGAATTAGTTAACAGTGCCTGGACTGAGCGGTTGGTAGTAATTTTGAATAACTTCGTTTATTTTAACAATAGCAACCGCTTCGGCTTCGCATGTGATCACATTTTCGATCTACTCAATGGAACTTCTGCGTACCCACAGCACACAATTTAATTATTTAAAAAAATTCATGCAACACAATAAGGTAGGTGCATAGGTCGACTTAATGCCTGAGGCCGGGCGGTGGAGCGCAGGGTTGGAAAAAAAAACAGTTTTTTTTTTAAATTTTATAAAAAAAACAGTTCAAAATGTTTAAAACAAGTGTTTTTTTTTGTTCTTTTTAGTTTAGGGCATCATTTTAAATTAATTCGACTATGTTTCATTTATAGACTACATCTTTATAAATTCGCCATAATAAATTAAATATTTACAAAAAAACTATCAAAAGGTAAACATTCATACTGAATGCTTCACATTCACCCCGTATGTTCTATTGTTGATTTTCAAATTGGGCGACTTTCTTAACGGGACCGAGGCGCGGCGCGGCGGGCGACTGCGGCGCATTGTTCGAAGGTAATTCCCCGGCGGCGGCGGCGGGGAAATATATTCTACTAATAGATAAAAATTATAGGGGAATTACCATTAATCCTTTGAATTAGGTACTTTCTTTCGACAGCCGACATTAGGGATCACAATTATGATTTTTTTAGTAACTATTGTTATTATTAATGAAAGTTGTTACAATATTAATTACTTTTAAATTATTTTGTGCTTAAGTTTCAAAAATAGGTGGTATCCCATACAAATCCTGGTACTTATATATTATTTGTTTGATTGAATAAAATACAAACAAAAAAATAACGTTTTAGTTAATTACAACGCCAATTAAAGTTAAAAAATATTACATAGCAATAGTACAGACTCAACTGGTTTTATGATGAACTATTCAGACTCTAATATTACTTTATTTTCATTTTACATCCAGTTATGCGCCATGAAAAGTAGTTTTAAAACATGTTTTTTTTCTTATTGTTTTATACAATGTTTTAAACGTGTTTTAGTCTTTGTTTTTAAACATGTAATAAAAAACACTGTTTAATTTAAAACTGTTTTAAACATGTGTTTTAAAACAACTTGTTTTGATCATGCCAACCCTGGTGGAGCGCAATAATATCTGTTTGGCATCGGACTCCGAAAGAATGGAGGTGGAGGTCTGACTCTGGTGCGGCCCTGGTGACATCTACCACCGTCATTGGCATCGCTCACCGTAGGTTACAAGTAGCCGCAGGCGCCATTGCACGAAGTGAACCACTTTTGTTTTTTTATGTGATAAAATCATCAAATGAGTCCTCCCCACCCAGGGCAGGGCGAGAGGGATTGTTAGACTCGTACTGACTAAAAATCCATGGTGTCCTTCAATAGCCCTTTACGTTCCAGGGTCACGGTAATGAGGACTAATCTGAGCAGTTCCAAAAATGACCGCTTGGGCAGCGCCACTGCCTCTGGAGACCTGTCAAACTATCAAAAACTTCTAAGAGACATTTTTGGAACTGCTCAGATTAGTCCTCATTGGAAAAGTCGCGCGACCGGAGGAGGGTGAACCACTAGTAGGTGGATGAGCAACATGCACTGTCGTATGAATTACCTAGAGATCAAGAAACGTGGGGTTACCTCATTGAAGTCCATGGCTTCTTGTAAAATCTTTGCCTTCTCAGCAAGTCCAGTTTCACCTAGTTTTGCTCTTTGCTCTTCTAACCGTTGCTTTTCTTCTTCCGCCATTCTGACAAAGGTTAAAAATAAATAAAACAATAATAATTCAAGACAACCTGGAAGTTTTTTTTTTTTTTGTATATTTGCCATTAAATGTTTTTTTTTTTTTGGGTGGAGAATTATCAAATTAGTTCTCCGGCCTTGGGTTAAGCGGAAGGGGCTGTCAGACTCGTACTGACTAAAATACCTTGTTCTTACATTTTCCTTTTACGTGCCCGAGCAGCGGTACCCTGTTCAAATACACTCGGCGTCACAAAAATCGCACCTCTTCGAAAATAAGTTTAAAACATGTCCCGCCAGTAACGAATACATTAAACCCAATTAATATTGGTATCAATTGAAAGTATGCTTAACGACCTTTAAATTAACAACAGTTAGAATCCCTAAACACAACAGGTTTCATTAGCACGTAACGTTAAAAAAAATGTTGTCAAAATACGCATTGCAAGGGCCACTAATTGCACCTCCCTACAAGGGTATAAAACGGGCGACCCGGGTTAAATGTGGGTCATTCGCTATTCAACCTTTGAAGTGAACACACGTGAACAGCTACAGCAAGAAAAATACCCCAGAAGATGGATACCACTGCAGATGAAGCCGCTCAAGTCATTGCACTACTGCAATCAGGGATGCGGCAATGTGATGTTGCTCGGCAACTGAACTTGAGTCGTTTTGCCGTTCGACGAGTGTTCCAACGCTTCCAAGAGACTGGTGGCTATATCCGAAGACGTGGATCTGGAAGACAACGGTGCACATCGGAAAGAGACGATCGCTTCATTGTTTCGACGTCTTTACGTAATCGGTTCTCCAATGCTGTTGAGCTGCAACAACAACTGCTATCAGCTCGCAGAACTTCTGTAAGCGTCTCCACGATTAGAAGAAGAATGCGGGAGAAGAAAATTGCAGCTCATAGGGCTGCTACAGGGCCAAAATTGACTGCACAGCATAGGAGAGACCGGTTGCAATTTGCCCGTGACCATGTGGATTGGACAATAGACCAATGGAGGGCTGTGCTCTTCTCGGATGAGACGAGGGTGTGTCTTTTCTGCAACGACAGGCGTCGAAGAGTGTATAGGAGGCAAGGTGAACGATTCGCACAAGCCTGTATTCAAGAGACAGTGGAATACGGGGGTGGCTCGTGCATGTTCTGGGGCGGCATGTCAATCGACGGTAAAACGAACCTTGTGTGTGTTTCTCGGACTGGAAGTGCTCGCGGGCAAGGGTCGCTGACTGCTGCTCGGTACATAACAGAGATCTTAGAGGAGCAGGTTGTCCCTTATGCGGGTTTTGTTGGCAGTGGGTTCACGTTAATGCACGATAACGCCCGCTGTCACACCGCTTTAATTGTAAGAGACTACCTGCAAGAAGTTGGAATCCCTGTTATGCGCTGGCCGGCGCGAAGTCCAGACCTAAACCCTATTGAGCACCTTTGGGATGAACTGAAACGGCGAGTACGGGCACGTGATCCTGCCCCTACCACTCTCCAAGACCTCCAAGATGCCGTCGTTGCAGAATGGGACAACATTCCTCAAGAGACTGTTGTCACATTAATTAGGTCCATGAGAGAACGCATGGAAGCAGTCATCAGGGCTAGGGGGGGTAACACTAGGTTTTAAGTTGTTTTTAAGGACTTTGTTGTAATTTTTGCTGATAAAATAAAATTTAACTTTTTAATCATTTGCATTAGCTTGCTTTTTTTTATTCCCTGGTAAACAAAAAACCAAATCCATTGATTTATACTGAAATTTTAATAAATTGCCTTTCCAATGATACCTTATAGTCATATGTCTACCATTGATTAATAGGTTTAAAATGACTTTGAAGGGAATTCTTAAAGTGGTGCGATTTTTGTGACGCCGAGTGTAGTATCTCGAAAAAATGCAGTGTTTAAAATATTTTTTTAACGAACCTCGCCTTTACGATACAACGAATTTTTTTTTTTTAATATCTAAAATACTATTTATCTCCAAAGTTAAAAGGATTTAAATCAGCTGTTGCATTTGTCTTCAATTTTGTCAGGTTAATAACCAATTTTGTTCGATATTAAAAAAACCAACTCTACCGTTTTAAGGTAGGTTTAAAATTACCCTTATGGCATAGATAATAAGGCCGCACGTATCTCAATAATTGTGTACTGTGCTTACTTGTCTTGCAGTTCAATGCTAGGCGATCCAATGATGGTGACGTATTCCTCAGTGAAGTACTTCTGTAGCAGACCGAGCCAGTAGTTCGGAGACTCCTGGAGCAGGCCTTGCAGGTCTGTTTGAGGGTTCATGCGGGAGATGAACTGGAAATTAAAGAAATACATAAACTTACGCCCAAACTACAGAGCGCCACCTGCTACAACCATACATACTCCTTTCACCTCGTCCATATCTAGTAATACAAGCACGCCGATAGCCAGTACTACGCACCTTTCTGAAGCATTTCACCAATAAGGTCAGTGTAGGTCTTCCTAGGGCATCGGCGTCCCGGGGATTACCACTCATCATCAACCTATAATGTTCCCACTGCTGGGACACAGGTTTCCTCTCTGTGAGAGGGAGTGGGTCATAAACCACCACGCGGGCCCAGTGCGGGTTGCTAGATGTCATATGTCTTCGAATTTTTGGTTTTAGGACATGCCGGTTTCCTCACGATGTTTTCCTTCACCGTTTTGAGAGCGGAGAGTGGTGATGAAATAAATTACACAAACTAATGCGCCTGGCGGGGTTCGAACACTTCGAACCCACGACCTACAATTCGTCTTACAAAGTCTGGACCGATACTACTGGGCCATCACTGCTCGCGGCGTTACCACTCACCTCTGCCTTATAAATTCCTTTTTTTTCACATGGATGAAAGGAAACTAACAAAAGGAATTAAAATGTCTCTCAACAGAAATTCATAAGTAATACAATTTTGAAAAATCAGCGTGTTAGCCATCAGCTCATATGCTGATCATGAAGCGCCTGAAAAGATCTTTATAAAGTATAGCTAAAAACCATGATCACGTCAGTGCGCACACCTAAGGCGCGGAATGGCCTGCCAGAGTCTGTTTCCTAATAGATACAAACTTTTTTTTTATCTTGGTAAAGTCATCAGGACTCATTTGTCCTGCTACCCAGGGCAGGGCGGGAGGGACTGTCAGACTTGTACTGACTAAAATACACGGTGTCCTTTATTAGCCCTTTACGTTCCAGGGTCACGGTAATGATATAAGCCCTTATTCAACACTGGTACCTCCCGAAACTTCCGTGTCCGGTGAGGACCTGCGTCATGCGGTAGGTCAGGACGCCGTGACGCCTATCCAGCCACTCCTCAAAGAGGGGTCTTACCGCCGCGATTGCGGCGTGCCCGATAGCTAAAACCTTGGGATTTTTAAGATAAGATTACTACTAGGTAAGCGAGCTTCACCGTTAACGGCCACATCATTGCTTACTTGCCATATCAGGCGAGATAGAGGTCAAAAGCGAGAATATCGTTAAATAAAAAAAAAATTAATGAAAAAAAATAAAAAAATAAATAAAGTTCTATTTAGGGGCTACAATGCCACAGACAGACACATCAATCTTATAACGCGCTTCTTTTTGCGTCGGGGTTCACCCAAGGTTAAACCATTAACATCGAATTGTTACAAAAGGGACAAAAAATTTTGTTCAAACTTCTTTTTCGAGTGAAGTCCCGTATGAATTAGCATGCGAAACATGTATTGGTTGGTTACGGACAAAATTGTTACGCAACAGAAATTGCCTCGACATGAGAGTAAATAAAATAATCCCTATTACAATAGGCAAGATGACTAAAACATTCAATTACTAATTAGATTTTCAAACAGATTTACAATTTATTGATTGTGTCATCATGCCTTCTTTTTAGCACAAAAATGCTTCTAAAACGCATATATCTATCTGAAGTGGGACTGGACTGCTGCGCAGCGTGTTGCGAGTTCGATTCCCGCACGGAACAAATATTTGTTTGACCTACAAGTATTTGTTCTGGGTCTGGGTGTTTGTGTATGTGTGTTTCTATGTTTGTAAACGCACCAACGATACAGGAGAAATTCCTAGGGTGGGGTGCAAGGTTTTTTTTCAACACTTTATTTTAATGGCAAAATCATCACTGAGTAGAATCCACGGTGTTCCTTCAATAGCCTTCTATGTTCCAGGATCGCAGTTGCCTGTTTAGACAGTTCCGCGGCCCCGGTAAGCGAGCAGAATCAACATGAGGGCGAGGCGGACTTTTCACTAACACGTGAAATGGATCGATACACTCGTCAGTCATATTATAGGTAGCGTGTAATGTCAAGGTTCATAAGTCCCTTACCAATACATTTTTGAAGCTCTATTAATAAAGTTTTGGTCATGAACTCTATTTAACCAAGCGCTGTGGGTTTTTACGGCACCTATTATTTTTTTGTTTAACTAGGTTTTGCCTGTGTCTTCGCACGCCCGCAGATAAATATTTTATTACCATGGTTTTGTTACTTGATTCTAAATTCCACGAGAAAGAAGTTGTGGGAAAAACTTAGTATATCATATTACATAAAGACGTAGTAACATACATACATTTATATTAAGGGCTTTTTCCTATAGGGTTAGGCAGAAACTTTAAATACTCTTTACGCCTCTTCCATGTTCAATTGTTCATACATTAACGTGAAAACACGTGTTAGTTCTATCGCAAGAAAAAGTTATTATCAGACCGTTTATACGAACAAAACAATCACTTATTGTATGACATATTTTGATCTGCATTATTAAGTTTTGATTGAATCCATTACAGAAAATACTCGATTTTCTTTCTCATTTATGTTCTAATACAAAAACTAATAGTTAAGTTTTATGTGATGTACAGATTTCTTTAATAGAATTTCAACCTTATCACAAGAGTAGGTTAATGTTTGATTGGTAAAATCTGACAGATTCGGGTAGGTTGACCTGTACATGGAAATCAATTTGTATTATGTTCCATTGTATGAGTTCTATAAGTTTTCCGTGTAGTTTCGATGCAGTTTTGCAATCTATAGTAATATTATAAAGCTGAAGAGTTTGTTTGAACGCGCTTATCTCAGGAACTACTTGTTCGAATTGAAATAATATTTTTTTTTGCTATAAACATCACACCATGATCAATAAGAGCCAAGCAGCGATGTGAAACCACGGTATAGCTAGTCCTGCAATATCCGTAAATTGTATGGTGTGCTTATGAAAGAGTATTATACAATACAAAGTAAAGCAGTGAAAGTTTCAACAGGTGAAAGAATTTTTGAAATGGGTCCAGTAGTTGCGGAGTCTATTCCAACACAAATAAACAATCAAATCTTTCCTCTCTATAATATTACTGAAGATATCAACTAAATAAAAGGCCCAAGTAAAGCCACAAATAATACTTACATGATGTTCATTCTGCGAGTACAACGCATCTCCGATACATCTAAACGCCACAGCGTGGTGTGGGTCAGACTCCAAACTAGCAATGGATTCCCTCAACTGCTTGCGCAAGAGTCTGCGCAAGCGGTCCATGTCGAGAGGATCTTCACCGAGGCACACTGAGCGTAGACATTTCATGGCATCGTCGCGAGCTAACTCTAATTTGTCCATGGGAACATTGTCAAGCTCGATTTTGATGAGCGATGCTATGTTTTCTGTTAAGTTGTAGGATATCTGTTGAGGAAATCAATATGTTAATTGAATAGTTATAAAACGATATAGGACTTTTAAAAATTGTAAATGGGTTGAAATTGATATTGATCTTGTATGTGTATGTAGATGTTCATCACCATCATATCGGCCGTAGGACGTCCGACTGCTGAACATAGGCCTCCCCCATAAATTTCTAATAGGACCGATTGGAAGTGGCTGGCATCCAGGGCAGTCCTGTGATCTTCATGAGATCGTCTGTGTGGCGGTAGTTGAAACCTACAAATGTTCCCACTGCTGGGACACAGGCCTCCTCTAGAGAGGGAGTGGGCTATTCACCACGCGGGCCCAGTGCGGGTTGCGGATGTCACATGTCGTCGAATTTTTGGGTCTAGGACATGACGGTTTCCTCACGATATTATCCTTTACCGTTAAAACGGACTTATTTAAAAAAACAATTATTTGTCCATACTAAGTTTTTTTTTTAGGAAAAACGACACGTCGACACTGTTGTATTTATTACCCGATCGCGACAAAGGAAGGCTATTGTAAACTTTGCAGGTATCAAGTTTTAAAACCTTTTTTTTTTTTTTTTAGCGTGGTAAAATCATCAAATGAGTCCTCCAACCCCGGGCAGGGCGGGAGGAACTGTCAGACTTTTACTGACTAAAATCCACGGTGTCCTTCAATAGCCCTTTCTGTTCCAGGGTCACGGTAAGGAAAGTTTTAAAACCTAGCTAGAGAAACAAAATATTGTATTAACTTTTGATGAAAGTGGCGAACGTAGTTTGAATCAGAATTTGAATACATACAAAAATAAATAGTCTACCTTGGCTTTTAAACACCTTTCCGCAAAGGTGCATCCTCACATTTGAAGAAAGATTTTTTTTTCTAAATACTGTTAAAATATTCTTACGTCTCCAGCCAAGGCGTCTTCCCTCTCCACCAAGCACCGTTGTAGCGGCGCCGCTGCAGTGTCGCACAGGTAACGCAGAAGAATCGCACACGCCGTCAAATCCTTCATAGCTGACTGCTCTGTTAGGAGTGGACCTCGCCATCCGAATATAACCTGTAGAAACATCACAGCATAGTAAATATTAGGATGGCTAGTCTTTAATTTTCCACTGCTGAATAGAATAGGTCTTTATTTGCTTAGAATGTAGGTACATGAATGCTGGGACACCGGGTTCTTTGTCAGGACGGAGTACTACGTTCTTAACTGAGATATAAAACTACAGTCGAATAATACATACTTGACCACAATCTTCGGTGTCTGCGGGCCACTGCACCTTAATCTCGCCGTAATTCGGCCTGGGGGGGATCGTCTGCCATGGTTTGACCCACTCCTCTTCGTCACATACACACTGTTTCTGTGTAAAAATAAAATATTACACTCTATTAAGTTTATTATCAATAACCTGTAATTATATGACAAGAGTGTTGATCAGGTTTAAGGATGTTTAATTTGATATCCATTTAAAAATAAGTTTTATGAAAGAAGCATGACGCATAAAGATATAAAAATCCACGTTTTTAAATTTCCTAAAAATAAGAAAATAACCCTACGGGGCTGAGAGAGGGGCCACTCAAAACGTGGGGGCGTATCTTTGCAAGTTACACCCACGATCTATACACGTCATGTAAATATATCCCATAAATAATCTCTTAAATAGTATACGCCCCACATTTTGAGTGGCCGCTCTCTCAGCCCCGAAGGGTCATTTTCTTATTTATGAAACGTGGGTTTTTTAGATATTTTTAAATCTATTAATTTTCCCACGTTTTTATACACTCACTTTTCATTTGATACCCTTTGATTCATAAAAATTTCAGCCTGCTAGCTTATCGGGAAGTGCCTCAAAATTGAGTTGCAAAAGTCCAAGCGGAACGACAAACAAACAAATAAACAAACAAGAAAAGTGAGTTTATAAAAACGTGGGAATAAATTGGCAGATACAATAATATACCATTATATTGTTTGTTTTAAACTTGTAGTACCGTTTGTACTCTACCCAGTGCCGTAACTAGGATTTTATGCGCCCAGTGCTAGCTTCATTAACTTTTTACTGGTCTGGCAAATTGTGGTCCCGGTCAGGCCATTTCTGCACCCGTCCAGGGTCTGCGCCCTGTGCCTGGGCACTGTTGCTAGATCCTTATTTTCGACACTGACTCTACTTGGTAAAAAGAATGTTGCTTTTCACGAATTGCTAAGAATGAAAATCCTGCGTATGTATGTAAAGTGTAATACCATCAATATTCTGCAAGTTATCTTTTGCGGTCCATTACATATTTGTCGACCATAACCACAGTAACAGGAAAAAAGTCTTAGTTGCTACGGAGGCATTGCGAAATTGTACCCAGGGTGATCGCCGAGTAAGTGCTTACGAGCGATAAGGAAAGTGTTTACCGACATAATACTCAGAATGAATCTACATATGTCTACTTCAATGGAACTACTGGGATACAGCGGTTTTTCTGGCCACATTGGAGCCCATAGATGCCAGTAGGTTGATGATGAAACTGTAGCCGTCGTGGAAAGTGGCTTATTAGTAGATTACGCACCAAGGGAATAAAGCAGTGCCTTACGTCACGGGCGTATTGAATCCCGAAGCGACACTAAGGATTCTGGGGGTGAACCTCCGGAGCGCAGCGAGGAGGTTCAAGTGTTAATTCCCGAGTGAAACGAGGGAATTAAGATAAGAATCCTTAGTGCAGAGAGGGATTTAAGTTAGCCCAAGACAAAGGCAGCTTTATTCCTGAGGTGAGTACTCTGCTTTTCACACCACCTGCGAGGAAATAAATTCGAATTTTGAAATTTGATGTGGTACGACAACCTTCGAACGTGAGCATGCTGTGGTGCCCACCTCAGCAAGCGATCAGCTGTTGCAGTGGGGACTGCCGGGGGGCAGCCGCCGCTGCTTCAATTCCTTCGTTCCAAGTTTTCATACTATGTTTTGTTTGAGGTTCCAAATTCAAATCACATTATTCCCAGGGAATAATGAAATTCAGTACATATATTATTCCCTGGTTTGAGTGTGGGGAACAATGACTTGCTTTACGGCCAGTTTGCATGACTTATAATGTGACATTTACGAGCAAGTGGTGTGAAAAGACTTTTTGTCATGGAACTTTTTAGTTCCTTATCAAATGTTTCAGCCGCTAGAAACTATTTGTCAAAATAAATAATGCATGATATAAATGCTGATGCATGGAGAAGAAGAGGAGAGCCAAAAGAAAGATGGATGAGGAATGATTTATGAATGGTAAAGGAGTTAATGATGCTTTCGGCGTCTTTTTTTTTTTCGTGGTAATATCATCAAATGAGTCCTCCCACCCCGGGCAGGGCGGGAGGGACTGTCAGACTTGTACTGACTAAAATCCACGGTGTCCTTCGGTAGCCCTTTGTGCACCGGAGTTGCGGTATACGTATGTCCCGCAACTCCGGCAGGACTGTGGCTCTCTATAGGGGGGCCCCGTCATTATGCTGACGCTCCTTGAGGAGCGTGTGGAACACAACACGCCGTCGACCCGGGTATGGTCCATGGTCGGACAGCTTTGCTTTGACGTCTGACAGGGGAGAATGGAAGAATAAAACGTGTTTCGCTGACCTCAAGTAAAATGGGATCAGGGCAAGAATATGACGAATGAGTACTTACCCATAAATTTTCATATACAAGGTGAATTTTTCAACTGGCGTGGATTGCTATATCCGAAACTATGAGGAATATCGAAAAACGTTGAAAGGAGTCTCGAGGTCGATTTTGACGAAAACTAAAACTGCATCATTGAATTTTAGAAAAATCAGTAATCCTGGCCCGAAACCGAACCCGCTGATTTTGGAAAACACACTATTCGATAGTGTTGCTAATAAGGATCAAATTCTGGGAAGTAATCATATAAGGCAAACTCAAGGAAATAGCAGATTTTTATGAAATTATTACTTTTTCTGTTATTTTACTGCTACTGAGTCATAATTTATTCGATATCATAAAATTTCATTGTTTTTAATGTTTCACTGTATTTAGCAATGCGACATTATTGAGTTGAACAAAAAATTTGGATTATTTCGAAGAAGAAACGGTTAAATTATGATTCGCATACAATCATTGCCTTGAAAATTGATCAGTTATTTTGAAATTATGTATTAGTTTCTCTTAAGTTTGCCGTTTATGATTACTTCCCGGAATTTGATCCTTACCAGTAACACTATTATATATTCACTCGGCAGCGAATAAAAAACAGTCTCTGCGACAGTCTCCGCGACGAAAAGTCTCCAGTGCGCCTCTGGCCTTATACTTACACGATGACATAAGCATTGAATCATCTAATGCAGACGGCGTGTTTGACGTATTACACTAAAATAGGCAATAAATACCTTTATGACCCAGTCTGGGTCATTTTAATGAGCTAGTCCGCGCTGTTCTACCAATAAAGGCGACAACACTTCAGATGTACACTTCAAAGCTTACCCGCATTTATTAGAAAAATAAAGAGTTGAGTAAGAACATGTCGTTCGGCACAAACGCTCTTAAATTGAATGAGGATTTGATTTAGCTCTTCCTGTGCAGTTTAAAGATCACTGAGATATATGCACTATGATATGATATATGCACCTTGAGCACGCAGTTTGTGTGACAATCGGTTTGCAAAATAGTGAAGCCGGCCAGAAGTGGTCGCTTGCTTGGCTTGTATTGTATTTTAGACTGATATCTTTCGTACTGCTCCATTATAACACTTACGTGCAAAAAATCAACCCGCCCTGAAGGTTTCATAAATCAAGTAAAACTGTTTGAAATCGGATAACGACATGAAAATGCGTTTAAAAAATTAAAGTACATGACAAAATTTGTGGGTGCAGTCTTCCTTTTTTCAAAGAAATACAACAATAACATGCATTTAGTCAAGTCCACCCAAAGGCTGTCTGGAAGATATCGCTATCAGCGATAAGACCGCCGTTGTACCTATAGAATTTGGGTCATTATAAAAAGCTGTGTAAACTTTTTTTATAAAGCTGCAGTTTGTTTACGCGCTAACCTCAGAACTACTGATTCGAAAAGAAAAAAATAATTTTAATGTTCAGTCCATTCATTGAGGTTGGCTATGAGCTGTTTAACATCACGCTAAGATCAACAGAACTAGTAAAGAATATTCTATCTATCTTCCAAATGTACTGATGGCCCCATTAAACAAAATAGATATTATTGATCTGACCTGAGTACCATAATTATGTAAAACTAGCGCTGGTAAATGACTGCCATTTAGATTCATATCACTATGCAGAAATTAACGTTGGCTCTACCTACTATACCTATTAGTCATACGGTAAAATATTGAGCTAGGTAAAAAAACTGTAAAGGTATTTTTAATTAATATTATGCTGGACATTACTAATCTATTTCGGTAGCTATGTTGATCCACATCTTTGGGTGCTTTTATAAAGTAGGTTGTCCGTACGGGTCTGAATTTATGTATTAAAAATTCCTGACATGATTGTCAAAACATCACTAGCTTGTCTATTACTAAAAAAAAAACTTGAGCGATTTCGCATTCGTAAATAATATGAGGAAAATAGTTATAATTCCACTCATGTGCAATAACTTTTAAGAGCCCGTGCTCAATGACGACGCACCGTGGCATGGCAAAGAATTATTTTTGTACAGAGATTTGTATTTCGTTAGGACTAAAATTCTTTCATTTTAACATTTATAGATCGAAACGTACAGCGCAGCGGGTTGACATGACATACCATGTACGCCGCGCCCGCTTGAGACGCATAGGACAAAGGAATGAGACATCTAAGACCAACGCTGTGACGTTGAAGATAGATGCGTTGAGGCAGCACTCGTGTGGCATTATTTGCGTAAAAACCTTGCGTTGCGACGACGCAGCGTAGTCGCAACTCCCATGTAGCAGACCGATTGGCTAGCGACTAGCGCTAGATATCGTCTCAACGTGGCCGGCCGGGCACAAGATCCTTGGCATGCCGTGCCATGCCGTCAGTGGGCAATAAGTCTTACACACTTGTAGAACAAATGATAGTAGGTAGATAATATCTTACCTTAGCGATGATGTCATCTTCCACTGTAGATAGGGCTTCAAACACATCTTCAGCGTCTATCTGACCAGTCAATATGATTGTCAGGTTCTCTGCACGGTAGAATTTTTTGTGGAATTGTCTGACCTGAAAAGGTAATCTTGTTTACTATGCTTTTATGGGCAACACTGTGCAAAATATATTTCAAACTAGCTTTTACCAGCGGCTTCGCCCTTTCAGATGTTGAAGTCATCTGTAGACAGACGGTGAAGTCATATATATACGTAGATGACGTCACCATGAGACGTTCGAAATGGATTGAAGAATTCGATGCAGTAGTCATGAACCTCTGTGAAACTGAATCCGGAGGTCAGAGGGTTCAAATACTGCTCACAGTTTGAATTTTTCTTTCCATAGGAAAGCTTTGAAATGCGCGACGTTTGTGTTAATGCATGTAATATTTATAAAAATGTAATAACTTACTTTAGTATTATCAGTGGATGTCCTTAGGTTCTTCATAATGCCACCAGTTTCAGCTGAATAACCACTTTCTGGATACATGGCTCGCAATAATTGTAGGTCACACCTATAACAATTTTTTATATTACATCGTTTTTTTAATATTATCCCTCAATATGAATTTCTAATTTATTAAGTACATTTTGATAGGGCCGAGCATTAAAAAATTGTTCCAAGTGGAAATCAAAACTGTGACATGCAGTGCAGCAGCGATCGCTCAATCACTACAACTGTGCGGACAGCGACAAAGTGGCTTTTAAATGTATCTCAGTTCAATTATTACTTAATTTATGCACGCAAAGTATGACCTTTCGGTGGGGAGTTGAAGGCACTAGCCCATTATACTCGTACAATTTACTTAAAGAATAGGATACAGTTTTTATTCTTACCTGCTGTAAGAAGTATTTTCCCTTCCTTGCATTTCACAATACACAACACCAGCATCCTCCCCATCTCCATCAATATGATGGACCTCCGTGATGAACCCTTCATCAGTGAGCGTAGGCTGCAGTATATGATCCAGGTAAATCGGCAGCAAGGTCAACATACCAGCGTCTCCAGCAGTATACACTGTGTAACAAGTATGGTCTGTATCCGTCCATGCATTCGTACCATGAGCCATACAACGGTTGGCCAGTAAATCCAGAATGCCTTTGTATGGATACCGCTCGGACCCAAGGAAGATAAGGTGCTCCAAAGTGTGGGGAAGACCATCGTCATCATGGGCTTCAGTTGCTAGAAGAAAATAAGTGTTTTTTAGTAAATATACTCTTATCTGAGCTACGTTATCTTTGTTTGTGAATGGGATTATTTTTGTGTTTTGTGAAATTAGAGTCATCTAGTTCTGTATTGTATTGTGTTAACACTCTGGACTAGCTATTAGGTTGAATGAACCCAGTTTGAAAATTTTGATCATTTTGTATGGGTCTGCTGGACCCTGTAGTGACTTTGTATGTAATCGTTTTCCATAACTTTTAACTATGGCGAGAAGAACAAGTGGCCACTTTGAGAAATCTCCCATTTTTATAAAAATTTTCATGTAGGTACTCAGAAAACATAAATGATATTTTTTTAAATAACTAGGTACCTAATTATAGCAACCACCAATAATACTGTCATAAAAGTAAGGTAAAATTCCTTGTTTTTGTACCAATTTTTTTTTAGTTTTTGAATAATTGTTAAAATGATTCTAGGTAGCGCACCCGCCCCGGTTGCGAGTATTTATGTTACAAATTAAGGCGCGACTCCCTAATTAACACCTGGGGATTCTTAATTTGTAAAAAAAAAGTAATTTCACGTGTCGTCGGCAACTTTACGAGAAGGTATATTTAAAAAACTTAGGACAAGTAAAAATCTTGCTGTCTTTTACGAAGAACTATACTTTATTTGAAATCTTACCCAGACAAAAGAAGCCGTTAACTAAAGGTCCCTCAACTCCAGCTATGATGACGGTGATACCGGTCTTCTCCGACACATATTTATTCACAGGAATCACATCAGACGCCTTGGTCGATGATACCAATTTGAAGTGAGACATTCTGGTTTTACACTACACCTGATTTATGTTCTTAATATTTATTAGAAAACACGAGTAATAGGCAAATAGTTCAGAATATTCACCGGCGCTCGATTATACGACTAAACCGCAACAAATCAAAGCAAATGAAATGATGACTTGGTGAATGAAATTTTATCAAACCGGATAATGTCAAAACCGTCAAAACTGTCAGTCTGACATTTGAAAGAGAATGTCAGTTTCAGTTTACGTTCTTTATTCATGTCCAGCGTATCGAATAACGTTCCTTGGCATCGGATGCATAAAATAACTATTATAGCTACGTTACGATAAAAGTCATGAATTACGTAAAAACTACTTTTTTAATTCAAAACACTCGTTTTCACCTCAACACCTACAAAAATTGCTATGTGGTGCAAAGCAATTTTTGTAGGTGTTGAGGTGTGTGTGGTGCTTACGCTTATTAAAGGTAAAACAAAATATTGGTTAGAGCCTAAAAGCAGAGATCTAATATTGCAGATTTGCAAATCTAACTTTAAAGAAGAGGAGATAAGTAGTGGCAAGAGACTGCTATTCGAAGTTATGGGGAAGCTCAAAGAGATGCCACCTCGACGAAGAGATGGCACTGAGAAGAGCATCCAAGATATTATCACCTTGTTAAATGTGACCGATCCTGACGACGTTCCTGCGTTCGTGGCAAAGGAGCTGCATATACTGCCCCCTGTCACCTTCGATCATGTCGATGTCACCAGGTTACTGAATGACATCACATCAAGCCTGGCTGAGGTGAAGTCTAAGTTGGCAGCATTGGAAAATACCATCGAAAACCTACGTGCCGAAGTATTGTCATTGCGCAATAAAGTCTCTGCAAGTAGGTCACCGCTGAGCGCCACGAATGTGAACACGCGTCGCGGCGCGGCACAGCAAAACGCATCCGTCAGCAGTTTTGAGTCACCTCATATGGATATATCGTCACCTGCACGAATCGACGAAAATACATCGCGTCACTCCGTCGATCGTCCCGCACGTGCGGTAGAGGCTACGTCACAGGTAGATCGGATTGCTCGCGTAGGTTCGCCTATTCCTAAACGTGCCTACGCCGATATCGTAACCAAGGGCAAGCCTGTTGAGTCGCAGAAAAAAAAGGACAAAGGGGGTAAGCAGAGCCGCTCAGTTTCCAATAAGGAATTGAAGCAGCGGCAAACGGATGAGGATGGGTTCATCAAGGTGGAGAAGAAGATGAAGAAGAAGCCTCCAAAGAGTCAGAACCAGTGTGGTTCCGCACTGTCTGGGCCAAACATGCTGTTGCGTCCTGCAATACCTACGACGCTTTTGTATGTGTCCCGGCTACATTACTCCACGAAGGTTGAGGAGGTCATGGAGTATTTGCAAGTGAAGACCTCCTGGAACTTGAGGGTCGAGAGGTTGGAGCCGCGCCATGAAACCAACTTCAAGTCTTTTGTGGTGCGGGTACCGACTCATTGTCTCGAGAGATTCCTCAAGGATGAGTTCTGGCCGAAAGGTGTTTCGAGGCCAGCCGCGCGGCACCTGTCAGCGAAACACGACGCCGCCTCTTCGTGTGCAATAGTCAGTAATTCTAGTTTGTAGGTTATTCATATGTATTAGTTTATTAATGGTATGTATTCTATGTTATGGGAAATAGTTGCCTGAAATAAAGGTATAAATGAAATAAATGAAAATTACTAATTTGTAAAAAATATATTAATATTATTGACTGGCCTGTTGGTCTAGTGGTTAGTGACCCTGACTGCTATGCCGGAGGTCGTGGGTTCGATTCCCACCCTGGACAAATGTTTGTGTGATGAGCACGATCATTTGTTCTGTGTCTGGGTGTAATTTTTCTATAATATGTATGTATTTAGAAATATATAAGTATGTTTATCAGTTGTCTAGTACCCATAACACAAGCTCTGCTTAGCTTGGGACTAGATGGCGTTATGTGATAGTTGTGGAATATTATTATTATTATTAATGTTAAACTTTTTAATCCGTTACAAAACAACGGTTAAGTAAACGCTTGTAATAAACCAGTATTACACAAATTCAGAACGTCAAAAATATCATTATCATCATCTACTTAGCCTTCTCCCATCCAGGACGGTGGTCGGTTTCTAGCACTTCTAGTGTAACGGTAAAAAGTAAAAAAGAAATGAAAGCGTATTCGTTATAGTTATAAACACGTCATCACTAGGCTAAATATTTTCATTCTGTTCATTCGTTCAATTTTTTTAAATATATTTCTGGCATGGCTTCAGGGCCTTTGTGCCAATCATTCCTTCAATGACTCATATCTGCCACAGATAAAACAAATTGAATTGATCGTTATTTTAAGCACTGGTGCCATAAGTTCCTTGGGTGCCATTGACCGCTTCTTTTTTAGGGTTCCGTAGTCAACAAGGAACCCTTATAGTTTCGCCATGTCCGTCCGTCAGTCCGTCCGTCTGTCCGCAGTTTAGCTCAGAGACGCACAGTACTAGAGAGCTGTAATTTGGTGTAAATATACGGATTTGTTGTGCCGAAAAAGTGGTAAAATAAAATCTCGTAAAATATTTTTTTTTAGGTTACCTCCTGTACACGTAAAGTGGGGATGTTTTTTTTTTTTCTCGCGTACCCCTTAGCGTGGGGTATCATTAAATAGGTCTTTAAAAAATATTGATAGTTTCCATTAACAATTTTTTGATAAAAAGATTCGTTTGTGAAATATTAAGCTTTAAAGTGCTAATTTTTGCTCGACTCGAGTGTCCCCCCCCTCTACCAGCTAAACGGTTATGTTTGGGGGTGTGAAAAAATTCACAATAGTAGTGTATATAACGAAGTTTAAAAGAAAATTATCATGACTAAGTAGGCTTTACAACTTTACGAGTAATAGTCGACCAACTTATAAAATGTACTTGGATAACAGTAGTGTAAGTTTGTCAACTTTATTTTTACAGCTTTAATAGGTATGTTTTTACGGTATGTTTTTTGGGGATAGGTAGATTTTTATCGTCAACTATTTTTAACTAACTTCAAAAAAAGGAGGAGGTTCTAAATTCGTCGTAATCTTTTTTCTTATGTATTTTCCCCGATTTCTCAAAGACTCCTGGACCGATTTTGAAAATTCTTCTTTTTAAAATTAAATTCAGCGAATCAGTTTAGTTAGTTCGCATAAGTATTTTGATGGGCAACTACGGAACCCTACACTGTGCGTGGCCCGACACGCACTTGGCCGGTTTTTTTATTTTATATATAATACACATTATAACGACCATTACCGTACCTTTAATACTGTATTTTAATTTTTAATACACTAAAGAAATATGGTTAGTAAGACCACGATTATTTTCCCATCATCGTTTGCTCATGCTTTGCGAATGGGTGTAGAATCAATCCCATCCCTTCCTATTTCCTTAATTTTAATATTCGACGTTTAAAAGTGCCTCTTTGATGGCCTATCTGAAATAAATGATTTGACTTTGACTTTGACATGCATGCAAGATTCCGAACCAAAGAAAACATAGTACATTGGAGCCATTGGAGTGAGTAAGTGCCTACTCCACATAAATGTACAGTTCGGTATCCTTCTTGACCGGTATTCGTTTCTCTATCCATAGACCGTCAACCCTGTGGTCTTATGGTCATCATCACCATTTTTTTACCAGGTTGCCCGGCGCTACACCGCTTCCGCAGATTATGCCTGCCTGCCTCTCTGCTATTTCCACAGCAGAGCCTTGTTTTGGGCTGTTGGGCACCACTCTTTTAAATTAGTCGGTAAACTAAACAGTGCTATTCTCTATAAATACAGCCATGTTACAGCGCGGCCATACACGGTTGTGACGCACTGGGGCTCTTACTGCATGATCGGGCGAAGTCAAAGCAGCCTCGTCGAAGAGCACATCGTCGAGTCCAGCGATGAGATTTGTTATAGAGAATATCATAGCGGGAAACAACCAGCTGAGGGCAGACGCAGTGCCGAATAGCTTCGGCGCAAGCTGAGCAAAATCAGATTTTAGCCAAACCCTACCAAAGTATTAAATATTATTTGCATAATGGCGGGTATTTAGATATTCTGTCCGCGGTGAAATCTTAGGTGAAGGATTAATTGAAGGATTAATTTTTAAGATAAGATTATAGTAATTGGATGTCGTCAGGGATTAAAATTGTAGCTACATACGTAAGTAATGAACTCTATCATTATGCAATAAACCAATATCTTCGAAAATTAATACATACGCACGCACGCACGCTGTACGCACAGCAAATACTTATAATAATTTTTTCTGAAGAAATCTTACGCGTCACACTAATTGTGATTTGACCCAAAACAATACACGTTCAACAAATTGTATGTTTTCCTTCACACATTGAAGGCCCTTCCTTAGTTCTCAAAGGCACCGATATAAAAATCCGGCGGTAGAATACGCCCCTGTGCATCCAGTTTGATAGGACTTGGAAGTCGGCCTTTTGCATATTTTTTCCGAGAAGTTCGAATACTTAATTAGATATCTTTTGTGGTGGCACTTGAGAGAGAGAGAGAGAGGAGATTTTCAATGTCATACTCATACTTATTGTTATTGGCACAGCAAATTGATATTGGTTAAAAAATAACTTTATTGTATTTTTGTTTTTTTGCTTTTGACTCAAAAAATGTACAAGATATTACAGGTTAAAGTCCCTGGTCAATTTGGGCTGTTTGGGATCCATTTCTTAAGGGGGATGCTCCAACCAGCCCGCGAAATTCATGCATGCATCATGTTAAAATCTCCGAAATCTAACTACGATGCACCTTTTCTATGTGAGAGCTGATGGAGCGAATTTTTTGATAATTTTTATATTTAAAATTATACTTGTTATTACCGCAACTCATTTATTTATAAAGTTACAACATGTCACTGGCCTGCAAATTGCAAAAAACGTAAAAAAAATTGAATTTCGCGGGCTACATCGACGCAATCACCTTAACGGCACCAAAGACTATCTCTGTTACCAGTGGCGTAGCAAGACCGTCTAGGATGGCCGATGGGGCAAGATTCACCTACGAGGCCCATTTCTTTCAGGACGAAAAATGTGACATGCCTCCTCGCGCGCGGTTAGATTTTTTTTGAAAAAAGTTTTTTATTTTACTTTTTTTAGTTTAAATATTCAACCCAAATTCTTGTCAAATACATCATTTTCTTACATGTGCACGAGGCTCCCTTGTTGTAACATAACTAGAGATGGGTAACTAGCCGAAATTTCAATAACTAAGCCAACCGGCTATTTGTGGTGTAATAACCAGCTAGCTAGCCAGCTATTTGGCTACTTGGCTATTGAACAATAGCGTTTAGTAAATAGCGGTGCGGCGACGCGGCGCGGCGCCGGTGTAGCTAGGTAGGACTAGGTACTATTATATATTCTGTGGTAGGACTTAATTACCTATTGCAATATGAACTGCCCGATCTCGAGATCGCGGCAACATCAATATTTTTAGACGTTTATCTCTTACTAAGGTCGCCTGACTCGGGCCCATCCTGTCAGAGTTCGGCGCAAAAGTTTTTACTGTAGCTGTAGGAGTTCCAGTTTCTTTTGCGTGAGCTCGCTCCGTCTTACGCCTCATCTTTGCCTCCGGGCTGAAGCCAAGACCCATTAAAAGAAAAATATTTCAGGGTCATGTTTTCAGATTCCGTTTTATGATTGGTTACATTTTAGAACTAGCTGTGCCCGCGACTTCGTTCGCGTGGATGTCGGAATTTAACAATGTATTTTTTAGTGCGAAGCGTTTAATTCTCGCCACGTTTTTCATTTATAAACCCTATATTTCGAATTCAAGAATATTTGACGTGTTTGTAATAAACGCCATCTGTTGTTCAAAGGCACTACCATTTAATTGCTATTGGATAAGAGTAGTTTGTATTTCGATTTGAATTCGATATTGTTTAATGAATTAAGGCGATTCTCACACTGCCCCGCATGATGCTGCATGTTGCGTGTCGACGCACCTACGCGCGTTCCTGCGGGAGTGCAGATCTGCATCATCGTGCGGGTTTTTCACGCACTCACGCGCGTAGGTGCGTTTTGTAGATTCACGCATGGCGGCTCTCATTTATTTATTCGCCGTTCTCTGTGGTGATCGTGCAGTACTGAGCATTCAAAATCACGCGCGGCACTGCGGGATTCGGTGTGCCATACCTTGCGTCTCGCCCCGCACCTACGCGCGGGGGTGCATGTTTCTCCGCGTGTATGCGCGTGATCCGCATGAACGCGCGTGGATGCATTTTCAGTGTGTTGGACTGTGCGTGTTTTCCATACAAACGGAGATACTTACAAGCAACGAAAGAACACGCATCCGCTGCATCATGCGGGGCAGTGTGTGAATCGTCTATAAATGAATGTTGGTATGGAAAAAAAAATTATGGAACCTACTCTAAATCCTATTTCAGCGCGCGTGAACGTAAAGCAACATAAAGACCCGCTCCACTCCACTCCACCCGCTCCACTCCACTCCACCCGCTTCACTCCCCTCCACCCGCTTCACTCCACTCCACCCGCTCCTCTCCACTCCACCCGCTCCACTCCACTCCACCCGCTCCACTACACTCCACTCCACTCCAGTCAAGACCAGTCCACTCCACTCCACTCCACTTCACCCGCTCCACTACACTCCACTCCACTCCACCCGCTCCACACCACTGCACTCCACCTGCTCCACTCCTCTCGACCCGCTCCACTCCTCTCCACCCGCTCCACTCCACCCACTCCACTCCACTCCACCCGCTCCACTTCACTCCACCCGCTCCACTCCACTCCACCCGCTCCACTCCACACCACCCGCTCTACTCCACTCCACCCGCTCCACTCCACTCCACTCCACTCCATTCCAGTCCAGTCCAGTCCATTCCATTCCATTCCATTCCATTCCAGTCCAGTCCATTCCATTCCATTCCATTCCATTCCATTCCATTCCATTCCATTCCATTCCATTCCATTCCATTCCATTCCAGTCCAGTCCAGTATTGATTACGATGAAACAAAATACCGTACATAATTAATGTTACTTCAATAACACCTCTATTCCAGGTTTTCTTTAAACGCCATCTGCCGTGCATTGAAATAATTAACCGACTTCAAAAAAAGGAGGAGGTTCTCAATTCGTCGGAATCTTTTTTTTTTTTTTTTTTTATGTATGTTCCCCGATTTCTCGAAGACGCCTGGACCGATTTGAAAAATTTTTCTTTTGTTTGAAAGGGTATACTTTCCAATTGGTCCCATGATCACCAGGTCAGGATCTGATGATGGGATCCTAGGGAAATCGAGGGCAGCCTTCAAATTTTATAGGCACATAGTACCATTTTCGTGTATTTTCTAAAGCTGTTCAAGTATTTGCATCTGATAATCATCATCTCAGGTGGATGACCTGATGATGGAAGGCACAACTCCTTAACAGTAAGGAGTAGGCATCGATTGATTTACTTTGTGTTCGCATATCTCCGGAACTACAAGTCCGATTTAAGTAATTCTTTTTTTGTTGTACTAGGTATTACTTAACTTAGAGAATACTGCAAGTTTCATCAAAATCGGTTCAGTAATTTTTGAGATATGGAATTTTATTAGCTTATTGTGTACATGAGTGATGTAAGTACCGGTGCGAAGGATTACAAAGTTCTAGTGCACATATGAGAGAATAATGTTCTTGACAAGAATTCGGGTTGAATATTTAAACTAAAAAGAGTAAAATAAAAACTTTTAAAAAAAAAATTTAACCGCCTTCAAAAACAACCACAAAAAAGTGTAAAATAATCTACAAAATAATTTTTCTTTCGGAAGTCGGTGGCTAAAAAGACAATGAAAAGAAAAAAAACAAAGGCACCGACTTCCGAAAGAAAAGTTATTTTGTAGATTATTTTACACTTTTTTGTGGTTGTTTTTGAAGGCGGTTAAATTTTTATGTTTAAATTTATTATTTGAATAAGTAGTTTTTCCATTCGAAGCTAGATCGCGCTACTGACCTGCGCGTCTCGGTGTGAACTGACCGTAATTTTACTTCTGGAACACTTTAAATTCAAATATCTTTTGATAGACTGAACCGATTTCAATGAAACAAAAACTAAATGTTACTTCAAGTTACGGTCAGTCTTTGTGTATTAAAGTTATCTACAAAGCTTTCGTACATTTTACGTGATGCCCGAACAAATAAACATACAAACAGACAAACAGACAAAAATTCTAAAAATGCTAGAAATTGGTTCTCCTTTAACACCCTGGCTATATACACACATCAAAAGTGTCTAGGGATCAAGCATTTTTATGCGGATTTCTTGAGATTGAGATGTGGCTTTGTAATAAATTTATGATTTTATAAATTTATATGGATCCTTTTTGGTGCTTTTCATAATTTGAATCAGGAACTGTAAATCAAATTCGAGTAAAAGATGAAAATCAGCTGTCAATATTTTCCCTATAAAAACATACAACGCATTGAAGACATTATTAGTGCTACTGTTTCCCTACTACTGATTAAAACCAACGTTATTATGGAGCGGCGACGTCATTTAAGCAGGGAAGAAATGCTCAGAGCCGTGGGAATGATAGAAGCTGGTTCCCGGCAACGTACTGTGGCTTTAGCTCTGAATACAAGTCAGAGTGTTATCAGTCGACTTTGGACACGTTACCGAAGCACTGGTACCGTGGCTGAGCGCCATGGAGGACGGTATCGCTGCACCACACGGAGACAAGACCGATACATTCAAATCTTAACTCGAAGAGCTCCAACAATAACCGCCATGATGTTAGCCGTGGAGGCTTCATCACTCTTCAGGGAACTTAATTAGCGACCAAACAGTCAGAAACCGCTTGCATGAAGTGAACCTTCATTCCCGAAGACCGCTACGGGTACCACCTATAGCAATGCACAATCGTAGGATTCGATATCAATGGGCTCTTGAACACAGAAATTGGGCAGAAGAACAATGGCGTTTCGTGTGCTTTTCTGATGAGTCTCGTTTTGGTATGAGACCGGATACAAGACGTATACGACACTGGAGAACCCCTGGACGCCAACAGCGATTAAAATCCTGCCAGGAAGTCCATCCTTATAGTGGTGGAACCATCATGGTATGGGCGGGTATTTGGATCGGCGGAAGAACTGAGTTGATTTGGATCAGAGGCAACCTCAACGCTCAAATTTATGCTGAGACGATTGTATCAGACGTCATCGTTCCTCTACAAGTGCAAATCGGTCCCTTATTTCAGTTAATGCATGATAATGCACGACCGCACACCGCAAGAGTTGTAAGACAGACTCTCGCCGCAGCTAACATCAATGTCCTGCCCTGGCCTGCTCAGTCGCCAGACTTGAACCCGATTGAGCATGCATGGGATATGCTACAGAGAAGAGCTCTGCCGAATATGGAGGGTATCCAGTCGCAAGAAGACCTTTTTTTGTTGTTGCAACGAACATGGGCGGCCATTCCACAGCGTGATTTGGATGAACTCATTTTGAGTATGCCAAACCGATGTTCTTGTGTTGTTAGTGTTCGCGGTAGAAACACGGATTATTAATTGTTTAAGTTACCCAATAAAATTTTAAAGAAAACTGTTATCCCCACCAAAAACATTAAATGTAAAAAAATGACAAGTCTCTCGATGCAGTCTTTCCATCGTAAAAAGTTTTGAGATCTCATAGAAGCCAAGTCCTATTCAAATTATTTTGTAGTTATAAATCAACATTTAGTAATTATATCAATAGTTTTCTTTATATTATAATTATAGTGACTTGGCAATGAGCACAAGTAAAAACAAATAAAACGGCATATTTGGAGGAGTTGAAAGTTACACACACCGCATGCGTAAACATTCTCTTTTACTTTATATATTCTCTTAACATTCATCATTTACTTTCATAAAGCGATGGCTTTATGAAAGTAAATGATGAATGTTAAGAGTAAGGTATTCTTAATAATTGTATCGGAACATGTAGTCGGTAGTGACCATCATGATTCACACATAACAAATAATCTGATCACAGGTCTCATCAGTAACATTTGCTCATAATTCCAGGCAGCAAGCAGCTTTTAATTTGTGCTCATTGCCAAGTCACTATAATTATAATATAAAGAAAACTATTGATATAATTACTAAATGTTGATTTATAACTACAAAATAATTTGAATAGGACTTGGCTTCTATGAGATCTCAAAACTTTTTACGATGGAAAGACTGCATCGAGAGACTTGGCATTTTTTTACATTTAATGTTTTTGGTGGGGATCTCATTCATTTTTGTAAGTGTATTTCTTTCTTTTTTTTTAGGTGGCCTCATAATTTCTTGGACTTCAGCTACTTTTTTGCTTAGGACCCATTCTCTATCTAACAAACGAAATAGAACTAAACTAACTAACAAATAACTAAATAAATATAATATATCTACTAACTTACAAACTAAATGTAACTAAACTAAATAACACCTAAACAACTAGATATGTAACTATGTCTATGTTATATTAATAAACTATTTTCCTAAATAACTGTTTCAGTAACAATAATAAATCTACTATCTAATCCGGCTAACTTAAGTTCTCCGAATATCGCTATTCGCTACAATATTTTTTTAGTTTCGAAATGAACAATCATAGATGAGAAATGAAAATTATCGAATTATTTTAAAGTACTACTTAGACTGCGCTCTTTAACGAAACCATAGCACGATTCAGACAGGTACAACGCCATCTATCGAGCGCGCATGCAATATTTATCGCAATACAATAGAGTTTTAGCTTTATTAATTTAATGAATTATGAACTTTATGTATTAATTATAGTCTATGTATTACATTTATATAATTCTTTTCTATTCTATGTATGTATTCATCCAATTGAATACTTAAACAACGAACAAAGTTAACAATGCAGTCAAAATCCATACACAATGTTCTTGCCAAACCGCAAATATAAAATTGTTTTCTATGGTATATTATTTTTTAATGTTTTTATAATTTTTCCTTTATATGTGGCTAATGACCTATCTTGGTGCAAAATTTGAAGTTTCTAAGTCTGCTAGAAGTACCTTAGATTTTTGATGATCGGTCAGTGAGTCAGTCAGTCAGTGAGTGACAAAATGGTGTAACTTTGATCGACCGTAACTCCTAAACTATTAATTTAATTGGCATGTAATTTCAAACTTAAGCTTGATCTAATGCCTACTATTATTCACCGAAAACCTAAACTCCTAGCTTTGTCCACGTCGAAGATATAGGGGGGGCGAAACAGCCACGAATCGCTTCGAGAAAAGATGGTACGGCCGTGCCCGTTTTGCTCGAGACTTGGCGGGGCACTGCCGTTACTTTTCTACAGTTTTATTATATGTATAGATTATTGGGGTACTAGTTCAAGGTTAAAGGTCAGTTTTAGAAGGCTAAGGTAGCAAACGGGCGCACCTTATAGGTAATTTGAAGAGTTATGAAAAATGGGAACATATTTTTGTTTCGTTATACCATTTTTTTTTGGCGTGGTAAAATCATCTAATGAGTCCTCTCGACCAGGGCAGGATGGGAGGGACTGTCAGACTTGTATGTACTGAAATCCGGTGTCCTTCAATAGCCCTTTACGTTCCGGGGCTACAGTTGCCCGATAGTCCCGCGACTCTGGCAGGCTTTGGCCCTCTAAGACCCCGTAATCTTTTTACATAGATAAGGCAGAAAAGGACACTGTATGTTTTTAGTTAGTAGAGTCTGACATATCCCTCCGCCTTCCCCGGGCGGAGGAAGTCCATGAGGATAGCCCGGAAATCTGACAACCAAGGGGTATGATTACTAACCGTGTTTAAAAGGTCACATAGTGAGGATAACTCCATGAAAAAATATTGGTACCTATCAGGGGCATCCGATAAGATTGGAAGCTTTATATACAGGGTGATTTTTTAGTCACCATCCAAATTTTAATATATTAATCTTTGGCGAAAATCATTGAATACGTGTTTTTTCTTTTTGTATCATCAATACAAAAATATCGAGATATCACGTCTCAATGTTATCTATAAAAAGTTGATGAATCTGGACACCGCGCTGTGATGTGTCGCTCAGGTGTAGCGGGGCGGGGCGGGGGGTCAGTGGGGTGCGCTCTGCCCGTTTCATGCGTCGGCAAGTGTATATTATTAACGTTTAGCTTAGTGACCACACAGAGCGGATGAGAAAATGATTTAATATGACAATTTGACGTTTCGATTTTTTTTCAAAAATGGGTTTAGTGATTGATACCTAATGCATAGAAAAATTTTGGACGGTGGTAAAAAAAACACCCTGTTTAAATTCCTCAGCATTTTATAATTATGATTTGTTTATTTTGAAATTACGAATTTAGAATCTGCATTAGATTGGTAGTCGACCTCAACATTATTTTTTTTTTTCGAAATTTGAATTTCCCCTTAGGCCCCTTAGGCACACAGTGCCTAAGGAAGAGTTTTTGCCCGCATCCCAGGGTGCACCGGTCCGAAAAACTGGTCTTCCCCCCGGACGTATCCGAGAGGGAACTCCAGTCCACGGGCGCACGTGAAGGTTTCCTGTCTTAGCACCCCACAGTTAAAGGACCTAACGTATCTATTACCTACTGAAAACAACATAAATAATATCAACTTCATCCCGACGGACGGTCTGACGTGATTGAGTACATCATAGAACATAGATGGATTTTCTTTTTATTATATTAGATTTCTATCTTTTTGTGATGAATTGTTGATATTAATAATGATGACACGGACATAAAATTATCTCGTAAAAATTTATTATTCTAGAATAGCATAATGACTGTCTGGGTCACTATTCAAGGTCACACACCTACCAAGAATTTTATAATGATCTTTCTGGAAAGATTTGTAGCTAAGTAGTAAAGATCTACCTTGTACTACTTAATCGTATGTAGGTTAATGATCAAACATACTAAAAATAAACAAATTCGTGTACCCCGTGTACCCTAAGACCTTGACACTTTTTCTAGAAGGGTGCTGTTAAGATTTGGGCCAGATACGTCCACGATGCTATCTTGTGTAAAACACAGTTTTTGCACGATACCCACGAATGGTTTTGAAAGAAAGGGCAGTTAAAGATAAGGGTTAATAGCGCAGGTCTTGTAAACAAGATAATTGATTTATAAACACTGTTCAGATTGTTGATTATAATGTGTACCTACCACGGAATATAAAGGGATGGACTATTCTATGTATGAAAAGTGTTACTTATAAGTGTTGTAAGATATACCTTCAGACTTGAAAGGATGCACTGCGTTTTCCCAATTTTTCCCAGAAAGAGAGGAAAACAAGTAGTTATTTGCTTTTAAGTTTATAGAAATAATTGTTTACCTCTTTTTATAGAGGAATTGGCCAATTTTAGGCAGTTATTGTTCAGTCCATAGTTTAAAGTCTATGGTTAAATTAGGTATGGCGGTGCCGGCCGGCGCTACAATCGCAATAGGGTTTTCTGGTTTTAGGTATTTTGATCTACACACTTTAATATTCCTCCATACCATACCTTTATTCTCCATGTTATTTACAAATGTACTATTAATTATTGTACAATGGTAGGTATGTACAAGGTACAAGTATGAATAAATGAATGTAATTATGTTGCAAGCTGAAGGATTTTGAAAGTATAAAACCTATTTGTTATTTTTTTATTGTGTTGAAGTAGATAACTCGTTTTAGGTACAAGGCCAAAGGGAGCGGGAAGTACATAGCTGTTCAGGCCAGAATCCGAAATGCCGAACCGGATTTTTATTTTAAAGTTAAGATCAGTGGCGTAGCAAGACCTAAACTAGGAAGGGGCAAGAGTGCAAGATGCACCTGCGAGGCCCTTTTCTTTCAGGACCAATAATAAGACTTGCCTGCGCGAGGCCCCCTTGTTGTAAGATAACTTGGATCCTCCAAGTCATCTGTACCAAATGCGACATCAGCTTTGCGAGGCCTTTTTGACTCTTTCAATTCCCAGTTGGAAATAAAACATACTCAAGTTTTCTTTCATCATGGGCCCTCCCGCGAGCAGTGGAGGCGCTAGACCTTAACGAGATCGTCGCGACATCAGCATTATGAGGCCTCTATTTATAGTAGAAGTTAAGTTGTACTGCTTTACAGCGTCGTAGTCGACGTTTGGTTGCTTTGTGATCATCGTTGTCAATTTTTTTCTATTTTGTCTAAGCGCGAGGCTCCTTCAGGTGCAACGGCGGGGGCTAGGGTTCGCTTCGCAGGCCTAGCTACGCCACTGGTAGATACTAAGAAAATAATATTATTTACTTAATTAATTGATAACCAAACAATTCTTTTTTTAAAAGGAATAAGATACCTGCAGTGCTATTCTCCACAAAAACAGCCTTGTGAAGTTGTGATGGCCGAGAGCTCACGCCACGTTGGGACTTAAGTTTGCTATTTATTCTGACAGCGACACTACGGTTCACTGCTCGCGCTCTTCAGTATCGCCGATCGGATAATCTCAAACCCACCTCGTCGAAGAGCCACATCGTAGGCCCGTATTACAGAACGTCACTTAATACTCAAGTATTACTTAAAACTAGATTCAAGGCATTTGATTGGTTGAAATTTAGTTAAGTAGAGATCAGTGCTTGAGTTTCGTTCTGTAATACGGGCCGTAGAGTCCAGCGATGTGATTTCTTATAGAGAATTGAATGGCAGGTCTCATTGGTCTAGTCATCACAAGCGCGACTGCCAATTATGAGGTTCAATTCCCAGATCGGGCAAAGTATTATCGGGTTTTTCTATGAGAAATTTCGCATTATCAGCCATGGGTACCAGTAGGTAGTATAACACATATTTTAGTAAATATCTCAAACATTTTTCTTCTTTAGAAATAATTAATGTGTAACATATAACTTGGTACAATTAAAAGAGGCCTATAGAGTGGGTGAGGTCAGAGGCCTTACCACGAGCTCTTAACGCGATCCAGTTTAGGCTGTGGGAAAGAGACAGAGCTATACAAGTCATCTAGCGCCATCTCTTTCCCACAGCCTAAACTGGATCGCGTTAAGAGTTCATGGTAGGCCACCGGTTGCGGATGATGATAATGTTACATAATTAAACACACCAGAAATAATAAAAGTACATACAGACGCGATTGGACTGCTACGCTGCGTGTCGCGGGTTTGATTCCCGCACGTAGCAATTATTTGTATGATCTACGCGTAGTTGTTCCGGGTCTGGGCGTTTGTGTATATTGTGAGTTTATAAATTATGTTTGTAAACGCACCCACGATCTAGAAGAAATTACAAGTGTGGAGACCGTTTATTTATAAAAATAAAACTAAACTACCTACCCCAATCTTCTTTTTTTTTACCTCCCCAACATGAACCTTCTCCTTTTGATAAGTTGGAAATCTAGGTAAGTTTTTTTTTTAATATACTCGTAACTCTAAAGTAAGCCTTACGGCATTCATCCTAAACCGAAACATAATTCATGATTTTCTAAATAGGTAGTGCTCGATAATATACTGCACCTGGACGCTTATGTTGATAAAAATCGTGAATCAGACTTATCGTACGTATCGATTCGTGATAAGAACAGTCAAAAAAATTCGCCACACATTCGTACATTAACTAGCATCATGGTTGCCATGATAGGGAAATCCATAAGAACTTAATAGGGTTCTTTATTGTGCAGTCGTGTAATAAATATACGAGTACCTACTGACTCTAGCAAGCCTTTTTTTTCTATTAGCCTATTCTGTGCCACTCCTGGGCAAAGGCCTCCCCTACACTCCTTCCAGTTCGGACGGAACCTGTCCCAGTTCGTCCCGCCATCTCCTACGTGCCTGTCACCGTCTCAGGTCACCAGTTTTGTGCTATTTTGGCCCACAGATTGTCCGGGATGCACCGAACTGTGGGCAAGCCTTTTTTATCGTGGTAAAACAAATTAATCAGACCTCCCACCCAGAGAGGGATTGTAGCAAGCAAAAGGGCCTGTAAAAAGCCTAAAACGTAACCTGCTGCTTCTTGAAAACGAAAATAAACGTATGAAGTCGACTTCTGCACTGCCACTGACGGACGATGCCGTGAAACTAGCGAAGTTTTGGGCCAAACAAAGTGATTAGTAGCTACTATTCGACACGAAGATCTCTTCAACTTTAGTTTACAAACTAAGTTCAAAAGCAACAATAACCTAAGTAATCACGTAACGTCAACAAAAACCACAAACATACAGGTAAGTCATTACCTATAGAAAATGTGCCACCGCAATCAAACATCAATCATGTTTTGCTCATAATTATAAAGGTTTGTGCAGACGATGCGATCAGAGAACCAAAGTTACGGACATAGTTTAAAGAATTAGTGACTTCAAGCAACAAACACTTGGAAGCAAAGACATTAAACTATATACGAGCAGTAGACGGGACATCAAGAAGAAATTTGTGATCCAAAATTTTTTACCAATAGGTAAAAAGTCCCTAAGTCTAGTAGTCGCGTTGCTATGCAACGCATAGATAGTGCTACTGACTCGCGGCATCAATAATTTTGTATGACAATTTTCCCAATGCCCGCTCTATAGGTTCTTTTAAATCTCTTTGCTTGGAAGTGGAGTTTCATTGCTTTTTTCAGTTGTTTTTTGTATCGTGGGAAAATCATCAAATGAGTCCTCCCGTCCAAAGCGAGATGCGATGGACTGTCATTCTTGTACTGACTAAAAACTACGGTGACCCTTCAATAGCCCTTTACGTTCCAGGGTCACGTTTATATTCCCGCGACACCGGCAGGCTTTGGCCCTCTAAGCGGGGCCCCATCAGATTGCTGACAGCTCTTTGCTCTCTGCGGAAGGTGTGGACGCTGTGACGCCTCTCCAGCTACTCCGGACACGATCGCGGCGTGCCCGTGGTTAGACAACCCTCCCTTGGGGGTTAGACGTATCCTTGAGTGGACAACTAGGCAAACGCAATGTAGAGTACTCGCAGACCAGGTAGAGCAACGACCTGCGAATGGCAGCCGACAGAGACAGAATGACATCTATATGATCACCAGTCCAGAGGACTGCCTACTCTGGACTGGTGAATATTAGGTGTGTCATTATGGCCATGCGTTATCCGAGGTAGGGGAAGAGGAGGTCACCCAGCAGCGAGAATTTAAAGGCTAATGACGCTAAATGAACACTAAAACCCCTCGTCTGCACATATCTTTATGATGTTGTGAGTTGTGACTTTCTAGCCGGTAGTGATGCAGTTTGGCTGTTTTTTTACTCGACTCTTGGGTGGAGAAACGCGATCTTATATTGTGTTTGTGTCTCACGATGACAGCATCACAATATCACACTGTTAGACGGTTAAGCTTGGCTTCCATTGTGAAAGAGAAATGAAGGAGTTATAGCTGAGTGGAACGACTGAAAAGAGGAAACTCAGTGATGTACCCAAAGGTGCTGCTATAAAACTATGCGACACGAGCGAGCTAGGTTGAGGTCGACCTCAAGAAGGCTTTCATCATCATCATCAGTATAAATATTCCTACTGCTGGGACACAGGCCTCCTCTCTGTGTGAGAGACTGGACCCACGCTCAGCGCCGGTGTATCCTTAATGACACACCCTAGGGTTTTTTGTCACAGGCCAGTGTATCCTTAATGATACACCACACTGCCCCGTTTTCGGAGGCCGGTGTATCCTTCAGTATGGGTACACTACGATAATACGAAAAACTTTATTCCGAAATTCATAAATACGAATTTCAAAATACCGATTTTCATAATTTCGAATGGTTCAAAATTCCTAATATAACAACTCCGATGGATCATTATTCCTATTTTAATAATTCCGAAATTTCAAAATTCCTAACGATTATAATTACTATTTTCAAAATACCGAATTTCAATAGACCGAATATCAAAAATTCCGACTTAATATATTTTCCGAAACATCAAAAACACGAATACCGAATATTAAAATTCCGATTATTAGAATTCCGATTCGGGTCCGTCAGGTCGAAAATGCAGCCTGGGTTATAGCACCACTAAGGTGGTTCAACGGAGCCCCGCTTCGCGGGGCTCCTATTTCTGTAAGCAAGGTTTAAAGTAACCTAACACCGAACCTAACCTGTCCGAGTTGGGGTGTCCCCAGTCCCGAGCTTGCTTCGCTCGCTCTTGCATCCTTGGTCAATTTGTTGACTACCACCTACCAAGGTAGGTCAACGGAGCCCCGCTTCGCGGGGCTCCTATTTCTGTGAGCAAGGTTTAAAGTAACCTAACACGAAGGGGATGGCGGGGTCTTTCAGACCCAGCCATCCCCTTCGAACCTAACCTGTCCGAGTCGGGGTGCCCCAAGTCCCGAGCTCACTTCGCTCGCTCTTGGATCCTAAGTTCTCCTAATAACAATAAAAACCCTGAAGGCAAACAGTGAAAGTTAAGAGGATACGCCTTTTGGTTTCTGTCACTGACTTTGTAGAGTGAGAAACGAAATTCCGATTTTCAATATTCCGAAAAAATCAGTTTATTCGGAATATTGAAAATCGGAATTTCGTTTTTCGGAATGAGAACTCATCGAGCATTACATTTTTCGAATATGTGAAAATCAGAAAACGAAGCAATCGGACATATGACTTTCGGTCAAATAAATTTCGAGATTCTTATTAATAGAATATTGTAATTTTTAGGTATTATGATATTCGGAGTTTTGAAAATCGGAATATCGAATTTCGGAATAAAATACTTCGGAGTATTTGGGTGTTCCCCTTCAGTATACACCGTTTCATACATTATAATAGGGGTTCAAAAGCGTTGGCCCTGGAAAATATGCATGTCCCCTTTTTCAAAAATTGCCTTGGCGCTGAGTGTGTTAATTCTCTACGCGGGCTTTTTGTATTAATATTTAGCGGTTCTCCGCCGTTTTATCCCCACGGCTCGGTTCCTACTGGTCATAGCGTAATGATAAAGCCTGTAGTCTTCCTCGATAAATGGATTACCCAATTGTAAACAAATTTTTGAATTCGAACCAGTAGTTCCTAAGTTTAGTGCTCAAGCAAAACAAACAAACTCTTCAGCTTTATAATATTAGTATACTCGTAAATCATTAAGCACCGTTAGCAAACCGGTGAAGGAAACCATCGTGTTTTCGTCGTTCACCATCGTGGTGGACTATAGCTTATTATATGGACTGATTATGCATGTTACGAATACAGAAAAAAGGAAGAACAAGAAGGATACCTACCTATTTATTTTAAACTGTTTATTCTAGCAAATTTTACAGCTAGAAAAAACATGCTATTTTACAGGTTTAACTCGTTTAGAGCTTGCAGTGGAAGCTCTGCTTTAATATTATTATCGCAATCACTGATTCCTCCGCAACTCACTGTTTGGGCACACGCAGCAGTTGTTATGTTTCCGCTCGCGCGATAGTGCCGCGCTCAGCGTTCATAAAGTCGCTAGCACGCGTCGTGATCACTTGCGTTTTCGCCCGTCGAGCTCTTGAACTTTAGTAACCTCGCAACGGCCACGGTTAAAGTTATAAATCGAAAAAGTTTTCGTAACGAATATTTTTGCGTAATATTTGTGTGAAATACTCCTAACAACGTTCCGGATAAGTGTCAAGATTTTTTTCTGTTGGATTAGAATGGTAAGTGATGTTATTAAATTTTAATTTCATAAAGGTGTCAATTTTTTTTATTTTTTAATTTATTTGGCTCGAATTAAAGAACTGCAGTGTGACCAAGGTTAATTAAAAATATAATTACTTTACAAATACTTAAACAAAAGCGCGTTTAATTTTTTTCTCGCTTGTTTAATTTATAAACAACTAATTTAATGAAAGAAATAACTAACAGTGACTTCTTGTAAAATAAATAATAAAAATAAATTGTAATGCTACCTAATATTTCGAAATTATACTTATTTAAGTTATTTAGGTACTTACTTTGTCAGTTGAAACCTAATCTAGGAATAATGATAGATATTAATAATTATTCATTCGATTTCAGTTTTACTAGATAGGTAATTTAAGACCGTAAATACCTACTTGGGTCGATTACAATGGAAGCTAAGTTCAAATGCATTTTAAATAATTTATGAATCATTAAGTATTCATTATTACTTAATGAATGAGAAATAATTATTTAACAGTACAAAAATAGATTCCTTTTTGTTTATTTACTATAAAAATAGTTAAAAAACATTGCAAGGGTAACTTAAGTTAGGTACTTCAAAGAAATGTTGAAAAATTAGTAGGATATTGGTAGAACTTTTCAAAACCTTGTATATTTCACAGTGACTTTTACCTGTTAGTGAAAACAGAAAATTTCATAAAATTTCAGCAACGAATTTTTTTTTAATTTATATAGCGCTTGTTGTTTGCCTATGTTTATTTCAAAAAAGCACGTTAAATGGTAATATTTAAGAATACCTTCTAAGTCAGCCTGTTTTGACCTCACGTTCTATTCTTTTTCATTATTAAAAGGGTATCAGGCAAAGAAAAAAGAATAAGAAGCCATAATACGCAAGTAGTTTATCGCAAAAACAATGTTATCATGTTTCTGATTACATATCATGCTAATTACGCAAGTAAGTACTAAATCAACAGATAATTGAATAATTATCTAAATAATTATTTGCAAATATGTATAGTTGACCACGTTTTACCCCCAGTATCTTTAGATTATCTAATAAGACACTTAATATCAAATCTAGGGATTACTACATACATGGCAAATATTTTTATATAACTCACTATTTGACGATTTTTTAAATATAATTTTAATTTTGGTTGCAATGCATTTTATTTAATATTAGTGGCGCGTCCAGGCTTCGCACGGGTGGACAATGGACATGATAAGCCTTAGCCTATACGAAGTAGCTTTATAATGGTCGAAATTTTTAAAATCAGCACACTAGTTTTTGAGTTAATTCATTACAAACATATCCACACACGAAATTACAAATTTTTCCTTTATAATTTTTTATAATATTTGTGTAGATTTATAATACTTGTTTTGATATTGTTATTTATAATTCTTAATTTTACTGATATTGACTGCTGCTGTCTGCTACCTGATGGATTTGAAGTCTGAAAAAAATGTGTTCGGACATTACTTTGTTTAAATAGTTTTAGGAAGTGACGTTTTTTTTTGATGTGTCATTTATGAAATATTGTAATCATTAATCATTTATGTTTGAGAAGGATTCGAATATGTAATTTTGTGATTCGATTTGATCTTAAAAGAACTACAAGATCATAAATTCAAATGTCGTGTGAGTAATGAATACTGTTTGATCTTTTTTAACCGACGAAAAAAAAAGGAGGAGGTTCTCAATTCGACATGTATATTTTTTTTTTTTTATTTTTTTTTTTTATGTATGACCACGCATAACTTTTCCTAACGTGGTCCGATTTCAAAAATTCTTTTTTTGTTAGAAAGAGTATATCTCAAAGTTGGTCCCATTTAAATTTCAAAACTAAAATCGGCCTCTAAGGGTAGAAAAAAAGGAATTAATTGTCAATCTTCCTACAGAATTTTCAATTAAGAACCGATTCTGTTGAAATAAAGTTAACAATTGTAGTTCTGAGGACATATTATATAGCAGAGATGTGGAGAACATAACATGATGGCGTCACCATCATCAGATCAACTCCAGATCCCTGTTATTTTGTGAAGTCAGTCCCAAGAGTTCGTTAACAGTTAACAACAGCTATATCGTGTTTGGGCTCATTTCACTCAGCTTGATGAGAACTTTAGACCTAGCTGAGGTATCATTGCCATCGAGGGTCTGAGAATGGTGACGGATAGCAGGGGCAAGAGGTCCTCAACAGTTAACAGCACCTTTATCGTGTTTGGGCTCATTTCACTAGTCTTGATGAAAACTTTATACCTAGCTGGGGTATAATTGTCATCGAGGGTCTGAGGATGGTGACAGAGGGCAGTAGCAAGAGATCCTTAACAGTTAACAGCAACTATATCATATTTGGGCTCATTTCACTCATATTGATGAGAACTTTAGATGTAGCTGGGGTATGACAGTCGTTGAGAGTTTTTAGTTACAGAAATTGACACGAGATAGGAAACTCAAAAGTAAAAAATAAGTCCTTTTTAAAAAAAAAATCAAACCGACGAAACATCTAACTGAAAAGCAAAAAATAAATTTTGAGGCGGCGCCAAAGAAAAAATCAACGAATAGCTACGACGAGCTATTCAACCACACGACAACCTATACAACGAGCTATTCTGCTCTTCAAATTGTTAATTTATATGTTTGTTTGTTTGGCGCCGCCTCAAAATTTATTTTTTGCTTTTCAGTTAGATGTTTCGTCGGTTTGATTTTTTTTTTAAAAAGGACTTATTTTAAGTAAGTATTTTTTTTTTGATCAAAATTGCGATCCGTGATTTCGTTGACAATAAATTCGGGTTGTACTCTGCTTGTGAATAATTCAATTATGCATGATTAGAAAAACTCATATCTCGAAATATTCCATTTATAATTAAATCATTTCCTCTGGAATAGTACCTACCTACTTTCTTTATGGATGAAAAATAACCTATGTCCGTTTCTGTACACCTGACAACGACATTTATTATTATGATCGGTCGGAAAATGAATTATTAATTTATTTTAATTTCTAGTTCAATAGGCATGTTGACAGCATTATTACATTACAAAAATTAGTCCTTCAGTAAGTTTTGAAAAGTAATGGATAGGTACGTATTTTTTCTTTTGTTGCGTTATAACGCTATTTACAAAGATATAACGCATCAAAATCGGAGTTTCGTGACGTCAGAAGCAAGTGAACACTGCTCTTGCTTGTAACGTACCTATAGGCAATTTTAAAAGTGTCATATCTTCGTCAGTTTTGGTGAGCGTAACAAAAAAAAATGTAAAATATTTTTAGATAACTCAAGGACCAAAAAAAAAAAAAACAGTTAATAAATATTTCTTGAGATGTAACAAGAATGAAGAAAGGAGTCGAAATGCACTATTACTTTTTGAGCAAAGTTCCTAAAGCCTTGCATATTTTGACGTCATGGAGTGTTCCGTTCCAAATAATCTGCACTGGCTTGGTCGGGGCTTAAAAACATACAAAAACATTATACCTACCTCGTGGGTATAACCTGCAATAAAATTGTGGTTTCTCGGGTTATTCCATGGGCAACTTTGGTTGAGGCTAGCCGGCTTGGCAGTGCATTATAGGACATTCCCCTCAGATATTTTTAGACGGTAGGAGAGTCCCACAGTATTTTGATTATGTAGTTATTTTTTTAAATGGAACTGACTTAGAACAAATCGGCCAACCTCATAGATTACAGCGGTTGGATAGCTATTATGATCTATCGTCGAAGTGTTACTTAAGTTATTACCAAGGTATGATATCTTGTTGGTAATAAGCAACACTTCGACTTTGTCTAGGATTTTGACTTCAATTTGTCACTGGTCACAATCAACGACTTACCTACCGCTACGAGTATTCGCTTTAAGTGAAAGGCTATTCTATAGGCACTTTCAATTATTGACCATGTGCAATTTTTCTCGCAGCGAACGCACTCATGACGGGGCCCCCCTTTAGAAGTATGACGAGGCCCACTTAGAGGTATGACGAGGCCCCCTAAGAGGTATGACGGGCCCCCTTAGAGGTATCACGGGGGCCCCAACTTTAACCAAAGCCTGCCGGGGTCGCGGGTCTATCGAGCTGCTACCGTGACCCTGGAACGTAAAGGGCTATTGAAGGACACCGCGGATTTTAATCAATACATGTCTGACAGTCCCTTCTGCCCTGCCCTGGGTGGGATGACTTACTTGATGATTTTACCACGCTAAAAAAAAACGAATGCACTCGCAGTGATTAGTCGGTGTGTGTAGCCGAAGCTTTAAAAGGGCACCGTGGCCCTAAAACCCAAAGAACAACTGAAGGAACAGAGTGGATTTTTAGAGAGTATGACAGTCCCTTCCGATCCAAATTAGATACCTAGGTAAATCAACTTTACCCTTTCTTAGTCCCATGACGACCCAAAAATGTCTTGGGTCTTTGTTTGGTTATTCCGTTGTCTGCTTCCTCGCGGACAACGAACCTTTTAATGTTATTAATAGACAAACATTAGCAGTTCAATCTAGGGCGAATACTTAATTTACTAAGTATTCCAGGTGTTACATTATAAAAGCTCGATAAATACCTCGTGGATGACGTAGCAATTGAGAGCATTAAACTTTCCATGTGTGTCAAATGAGTCGAAAAGAAGAAATTGGTTTTCACGTACAAATATCGTATCTGGCTGACCATAATTGGGCTGACCCCATTATTATCAGAAGGAAGAGTTAATTTTATCCGGAAGTGTTTGTATTACAAATATTCCAAACGTCTTTTATAAAAGACGTTTGGAATATGTTCAATATTGTAATAAAATGGCAACATTAATATTTTAATATTTATAGCAAATAATTTGTGAGTATGGCAACTCTCTCTTGCAACGCCGGTCAAGGCGGAACTACATGTCCATTTTGTACTGTGCCTAAATTGATTAATAAACGTTAATATTCCTTCTCCATAACGTATTATTTCGCTCCATCCACTGCCAATAATAACCTGAAAAGGTTATGGGCCCAGTCGCCCGGAGCGAAATAAAGGAATATTGGCAAAAAAGCTGTGGTAAAGCGGCGGCGTGGTTCTGCGGTCAAGCAGAGGTAAAGGGCGAAACAAGATGGACGGCGAGGGCTATATTTTTGGAGCTTCAAATAATCGCATGATATTAGAAAATATCAGTAATTGGCCCACATGGAAATTCCAACTAAAAGTGTTATTGAAGGCGGTAAATGTCTTTGACTTGGTGGATGGCTCATCAAAGTGCCCACAAAATGAAGTCGAAAAAATAACCACATGGAAGAGATTAGATGCAAAAGCTCAAGGAATCATCGTTGGAAGATTGGGCAACACGGCTATGCTACACGTGCAAAATTGCGAAACATCCAAAGAAATGTGGGATAAATTAAATACAGTATTTGAACAAAAATCGGATGTCTCACTCCACTTATTACAACAGCGCTTCTTCGAAGAGAAACTTGACAGTTCAGAGGATGTGTCTACGTTTATAGCGAAAATAGAGGCCATTGTGACTCAAATAAAGCTAGCAAAGGGCGAAATTGCCGAAAACATGATTGTTACCAAAATAATAAGTTCGCTGGGTGAAAAGTTCAGACACTTCGTCTCTGCATGGGACTCTGTGCCCACAGAAAAGCGAAACCTTTCAGAGTTGACAGCCAGGCTCATCATAGAAGAGCAAAGAAATAAAATGTACCAAGACAGTGAAAACAGTAGTTCCACAGCGTTTAAAACTAATACAAACCCAAGAAAATGCTTTAACTGCGGTAAAGTGGGGCATTATAAAAAGGACTGTAAGGTAAAGAAGCACAAAAGTGATAAAACTGAAAACATTCTATTTTGCAATCAATGTAAAAAACGGGGACATACAAAAGAAAAGTGTTGGTTTAACAAGGACAATAAAAAACAAACTGAAGATAAAAAACAAAACGCATTTGTCATGTCAGTGTGTGGACTTATGTCAAAAAGTAAAAATAATGAGTGGTTCTTAGATAGTGGTGCTTCTGAGCATATGTGCTTTACAGTGGACAGTTTCATAAACTATAAAAAGTTGTTAGTGCCTAAAGACATTGTTATTGGTGATGGGACAATAATAAAAGCATTAGGTTATGGTGATATTAACCTAGAGGCATATGATGGTCAAAATTGGATTAAAACTTCAATAGGCAGTGTGTTATATGTGCCAAGCCTCAAGACAAACTTATTTTCCATGAGTGCTGCTCTGGATAAAGGTTATAAACTGGAGTCGACAGCTAATGAGTGCCAGTTCATCAAAAACAATAGTGTGTGTGCGGTAGCAAAAAGAAATGGTAAAATGTACACAATGTTATTCAGAGAGTATGAAAATAACGCTATGGTTGGAAAAGTAATGTCAAATCTGAGGGAATGGCATGCCAAACTAGGTCATCAAGACATAAATCAGGTGAAAAGCATCTTGATGAAGCAAGATATTAAGTTCGAAAATAATAGTGAAGAAGAAACCTGTTTGCCATGTTTGAAAGGAAAACAACATAAGTTTCCCTTCCCATCTAGTACCCATAGGGCAACGAAACCAGGAGAGGTTATCCATATTGATATAGGAGGTCCAGTAGAACAAACTTCACTAGGAGGGGCAAGGTTCTTTCTGCTCATCAAGGATGATTATTCTAAATATAGAAAGGTATATTTTCTGAAGAATAAAGGTCAGTCTGTAGAATATTTAAAACAGTATCTGAAAGAAATAAAAGTTAATCCCGGTCACATAGTGAAATACATAAGAAGTGATAATGCAAAGGAATTTATCGGTAAAGAAATGGAAAACTTGCTGAAATCACATGGGATACAACACCAAAGAAGTGTAGCATATACTCCGCAACAGAATGGTTGTGTAGAGCGCGAGATGAGGACGGTGGTTCAGTCAGCACGAACTATGCTTCTGGAGAGCGGCCTAAACAAGAATCTGTGGGCGGAAGCTCTCAATACCGCTGTCTACATAATCAACAGAACAGGTCCTAGTCGTGTGAAGGACAAAACACCATATCAACTTTGGTGGAACAAAGATTTTGATGTCAACAACCTTCAAGTCTTCGGTAGTCAAGTATCTGTACATATTCCTGATCAAAAACGGTTAAAGTTTGATAGCAAGGCTGAATTAGGCCATTTCATAGGATATGGAGAAAATACAAAAGGATACAGAATATATTTTCCAGAAGAAGACAAAGTAGACATCAAAAGAGACATAGTATTTATAAAAAGGTCTATAGAAAACAAAGATAAAGACAGAAGGCAAGAAAAGGAGTATCACATAGTTTCTGACACTCAAGAAGAGACAGAACAAGTTTCAGAGGAAGAAAAAAGCCAGTATGAGGATATTGAAAACCCTGAAACAATAGAAAGTGAAAATGAACAGGACTCCATTCACTCCTTTCATGAGGAATCAATACTAGAAGAGGAAGAGATAGAAGAAGAACAGGAAAACTCACAGGAAACTTCAGGACAAACAGAAGAGGCAACAGAAAGATCCAGAAGGGTAAGAAAAAAACCAAGCTGGTTGAAAGACTATGTACAAGAAGACGAAAACATGTTCCTGAGTTACAGCTGTGATGAACCTATTTCCTATCAAGAAGCTATGAAAAGACCAGATAAAACTAAATGGGAGGAAGCCATAAATAAAGAGTTGAAGACACTGGAGGAAAATAATACCTGGGAGGAGGTGACAGAAGTTCCTGACGGAGAAAACATAGTGAGTAGCAAGTGGGTATTTAAAATCAAGGAGGCAGAAGGAAAATCTCTGTATAAAGCTCGCTTAGTAGCCAGAGGATTTGAACAGAAGAACTGCGACAACCAAACATACTCACCTGTCGCCAAACTAACAACCTTCAAAGCTATGATGGCTGTAGCCACCCAAAAAAGGGAGCCAGTGTATCAAATGGATGTCACCGGAGCATTCCTCTATGGTGACATAAATGAGACAGTTTATATGAGATTACCTAGTAATAAGGTATGCAAATTAAATAAATCAATCTATGGTCTTAAAAAATCACCAAAATACTGGAATGAAAAGTTTAATAATTTTATGACAAATGAAGATTTTTTAAGATCAAAAAATGATCCATGTTTATATTTCAAACAAATAGGAAATGATTACATTTATGTGTTATTATTTGTTGATGATCTGTTGTACTTTGGTAGTAATAAAAACCAAGTAGGTGATTTTAAAAGTTCCATATGTAAAAACTTTAAAATGAAAGATTTGGGTCTAGCTAGTAATTATCTAGGAATAAATATTAAACAGGATCTTGTTAATTGTGTAACTGTAATAAATCAGAAAAGATATTTGCTAAAGTTGTTGGATTTATATCAAATGTCAAATTGTAAAACTGTATCTACTCCAATAGAACAGAATTTAAATTTTGAATTGTTACAGAAAGATAAAAGTGAAAGTTTTGAAATAGAAAAAGCTTGTAGAAGTTTAGTTGGCAGTCTATTGTATGCAACTTGCACTAGACCAGATTTATGTGTAGCAGTAGGATTTCTTAGTAGATATGTGCATTGTGCTAGTGTAGCTTTATTTAAATGTTTAAAGAGGATATTAAGATACATAAATGGTACCATAGATTTGTCTCTAATATACAAATATGATAAGGAAGGTAAAAATGTATGTAAACTGCAAGGCTATAGTGATGCAGACTGGGCCGGTGATGTTGCAGACCGGAAGTCAACATCTGGCCAAATTTTTTATATTTTTAATTGTCCAGTTTCTTGGTACAGCAAGAAACAGTCTTGTGTATCATTATCGTCTTGTGAAGCTGAATATGTTGCTCTTAGTATGAGTATTATGGAAGGTTCTTTTTTAAAAAAGTTACTCAAAGACTTTGGATATTATAATGTTGATTTTGAAATACTTGAAGACAACCAAAGTGTGATTAATATAACAAAAAACAATGACAGTAACAAAAGGTTAAAACATATAGATATAAAATATCAGTATATTGTGGAAAATATATCAACAGGTTCAGTTAAGATAAAATTTGTTTGTAGTAATAACAATATAGCTGATTTGTTTACCAAACCTTTGGGGAAAATACTTTTTGTTAAACTTAGAGATATGATATTGTCATAAATTTGTTATAGCAAGTAGGCATTTATATAATGTTGATTTTATATTGTATAAGGTATCTTGTTTATGTAAAGGTTGTCTAGTATTTTTAGATGTAAGGCTCTGCATATTTGTTTAGAGGTTATGTTTAATTTAAGGAGGTGCATTGCAAAGTTTGTTAAGGTGATGCATTTCAGAATTTGTGTTAAGGGGAAGCATCTCTGAATTTTTTCTTAAGGGGGTGTAAAGAATAAAAGTTTTGAGTTGTTAAATTAAAGGGTTGTCTGGAAATTAAAATATAATGTTGAGGGGGTGTGTTCAATATTGTAATAAAATGGCAACATTAATATTTTAATATTTATAGCAAATAATTTGTGAGTATGGCAACTCTCTCTTGCAACGCCGGTCAAGGCGGAACTACATGTCCATTTTGTACTGTGCCTAAATTGATTAATAAACGTTAATATTCCTTCTCCATAACGTATTATTTCGCTCCATCCACTGCCAATAATAACCTGAAAAGAATATTTGCGCTTTATAAAGCGCATAACAAAAGAGTGGAATTGCAACTCTATAGGCTGCGTCTGTTTCCGAACGCATACAATCCTAATCTTTTCAAAGTTTGAGTGAATGCTCAGATCAAAGAAATAGGCAGATAGAAAGCTCAGAACACGCGAGTGTGTCCACCAAAGCAAATACAAAATCAAATAGAATTACATTCCATATTGTTTTCTTTGTTCTTGAGAACAACTTTTACAATGTTTAAAGACACGAGACGGCATATTTTGGCAAACAACAACAACGACGCGTAGCTTGGTACTGTCGCGAGTTTGTCTATTCACTTTTGATTTTGTATTTGCTTTGGTGAACACACTCGCCTTTTCTGAGCGCTCTATCTGCCTATTTCTTTGATCTGATTGGGTTTTTTCCGGGTACGCTCATTGCATCGTCGACTTTTCATCTGCCACCTCTCTGACCAGACTAAAGTCAAGAGAACAACTTAATTTAAAAAAAAGACACTATGGTAATAGAAATAAAGTTTTATGAGGAGAAACCCGTTTTCAGACATGATTAAACTGAAAGTATCAATGGCCGTGGGATAAACTTTTATGAAAGTTACAAGAAGTAAAAAAAAGCTAATTGTATTGTGCCAATTTTATGTTGTGAATAGTTGCGGTTTCAGCGCAGTTAACCTTGAATAGTGGTGTGAATGCACCGGGTCATTCATTCTTTTGTTTTTTTTTTTTATCTACCCACAGACAAGCTTATTTTTCTTGCTACATCATGTTATGCTGATTTTTTAAAACACTTGAGCATTTAATGCATCATATTTTTTTGTTATTTTAGCGACTGGTTTGTTTTTGGTTTTAATTACATCCGTTTTGTGAGTTTATTAATCATGATTTAATCATGATTTTATGAACTAAGACTAAGATGTCATTTTACCAGCTATTTTTGATCGTGTATTTTTACTTCACGTTGTATTACAAATATACAATTAGCTTTTAATGTTCCAACACTGCGACGTTTTTTTTTTGTTTAGCTTAATAAAATGAGTCCCCCCACCCAGGGCAGAGAAAGAGGGACTGTCAGACTTGAACTGAATAAAATCCACAGTGGCCTTCAATAGCCCTTTTACGTTCCGGGGTCACGGTAATTCGTGATTCCCGCGACCCCGGCTGGCTTTGTCCTCTAAAGGGGGGCCCCGTCATTATGCTGACTATCTGACACCCTTCGACAACGCGCCGTCGATCCGAGCATGGTCCATGGTCGGACAGCGAGTCACCCATTACTCGCCGACTGCAGTATCACATTACCTAATCGAATTTGAATCTTCTGATTTTATGATAAAGTTGAAAATCTAATAAATGGCCGATTGGGGTACCTACGTAAGGTACGTTGATGGGTGAAAAATAAAATTAAAGTAGTAGAAGTAAAAAAAATCTTCTGAAAACCTTCAGTATACATCTTAAAAGGATTTTACATTTAATTTAAGTAATTAGATATCACTACAGGACAAAGTCTTAATGATAATAATTTAAGTTCATTGGTCAAAAAGTTTGCGTCATACTTTAATGGTATTTAATGACGTAAATCCGGCCTTTTTTAGGGTAGGTAATTTGAGTTTCATTAAGCATGCTTCTCACGTAGGCAAATCTGTTGCGAATTAAGAATCAAAAATTTACGCGCGCGTGAAATTCGGTATGTAGGTAATTGTCACACGAGATCGTGCTGATAAAAGTAATTTATGTATAATTATGTTATTTTAGACTACAATCTATTTCTATGTATAATTGCATTTAAATCTATTCAGTTGTTTTGGCGTAATTGGGTCACAAACATCAATCCATTCAAACTTTCGCATTTATAATAATTGGCATCAGTTATTATTTGTATGATCGACAATAATCGACATGTAGGTACTTAGGTACTTAGTTGTTCTGTTTCTGGGTGTTTGAATATGTGAGTTTCTATGTTTGGAAACGCACCCACGATATATAACGTGTAACATTAATAGCGCAAAACCACATAAGGGGTAAAAAAAAATTTTGCCTTTTCATCCCATCAGTATGAAAAATCATTTTTTTTTTGCGAATTTACAAAAGTCTTGGAACAAACATTGTTCAGTAACATGGGCTGAGTTACCCCACAAGAGGTTTTGCGCTATTAACGTTACACGTTGTATAGGAGAAATTCTTAGGTCCGCACCGTTTTTAGGGTTCCGTAGTCAACAAGGAACCCTTATAGTTTCGCCATGTCCGTCCGTCCGTCCGTCCGTCCGTCCGTCTGTCCGCAGCTTAGCTCAGAGACGCCCAGCACTAGAAAGCTGTAATTTGGTGTAAATACGGATTTGTTGTGCCGAAAAAGTGGTAAAATAAAATCTCGTAAAATATTTTTTTTTAGAGTACCTCCTGTACTTACACGTAAAGTGAGCATTTTTTTTTTCTCGCGTACCCCTTAGTGTGGGGTATCATTAAATAGGCCTTAAAAAACTAATGATAGTTTCCATTAACAGTTTTTTGATAAAAAAATTCGTTTGTGAAATATTCAGCTTTAAAGTGCTAAATTTTGCTCGATGCGAGTGTCCCCCCCCTCTACCAGCTAAACGGTTATGTTTGGGGGTGTGAAAAAATTCACAATAGTAGTATATATAACGAAGTTTAAAAGAAAATTATCATGACTAAGGGCGCGTACACATAGAACATCCGTTTTACAGGTCCGTTTAAACGTATATGTTATTAGCGTATGTAGTTGTATGAGCGAGTTCATACAGAATACAGTATTCCGGATCCAGTAAAAAATACTGATCCGACAAAATAAGCAGCAATCCGTTTTACAGGTCCGTTTAAACGTATATGTTATTAGCGTATGTAGTTGTATGAGCCAGTTCACACAGTATTCCGGATCCAGTAATATTATACTAATCCGTTTTATCGGATTGAAACCGCACGAGGCTTTGCACGGGGGTGCGCGGGGTGCGATGTGCTACACATAGCCGCCATTTGCCGGTTTCATTCTTAAAGTAGTGCACGTGTCCAGTGCTATCATAATCATGGCAAGCAAGGCGTTTGAAAAATATGTTGAGCCAGAAGTTTTGATAAATTGTGTTGAAAGTAGACCAGTTCTTTGGGACAAAACACTGGAGATTTATAAAGATAAAATTGCAAAAACCGCAGCTTGGCGCGAAATATGCGGTATTCTAAAGGAGGATTTTGAAGCTATGGAACAAAAAGAAAGACAAGAATTTGGTAAGTATTTATTTTATATTGTAAGAGCTCATTCACACGAAGACGAATCGTGATTTTACACGAATCGTGTTTTTTCACGATTCGTTATTTTTTTTGACGGGAGCAATGCTTTTTATATACCCATGTTCACACGCTTCACGAATCGTGAAAAAAGACGTAGACGGATACGTCGGTCACTACGGTCATTAGAATGACGATTCGTTAAAAATCTCGAATCGTGATTGGCGCTCGCGCCCCGCGCGCCTGCCTGCTCCGCCCGCCTGTCTGCCCCACCCGCCGCGCGCCCGCTCAATTCAGTACATTCCTTTGACTTGTTAAGACGTGTAGCGCTGCGCTTCAATAAAATCATGTCGAAAAAAGAAAAAGAAAAATTGTATGACCAACAAATAAATCGCGAAGTTTTGATTGCTGCAATCAAAGACAGGCCAGTTTTATGGAATAAATTTTTGGAAATTTATAAGGACAAAACCGCTAAAACAGCAGCATGGCGGGAAATATGCATAATTTTGAAAGAAGATTTTGAAGAAATGGATCAAAAGGACCGACAGTTGTTTGGTAAGTTTTTATTGAGAAAATTTTAAATACAAATCTATACTGCCTATATTTTGTTGTCTTGCCATGGTACTGATCCAGTTTCTGATAGAAAGTAGGTCATAAATTCATTTCTCATTGAATTGCCAGTTCCGACACTCGGTGATACTTCCTGGGGTAGTAAATTTTCAAAATTAAATTCTTTTTCTAATTCAATTCCCTCCTTTTTTATAATCAAATTGTGGAGGACAGTACAAGCTTTCACTACTGAAATAGCTGTTTCTCGTTTAAGGTCTATGGGTCTATGTAAAATTCTCCACTTATTTGCTAGAATGCCAAACGCACATTCCACGTATCTTCTCGCTCTGGTTAAACGATAATTAAATATTCGTTTACCTCTGTCAAGATGCGTTCCACCAAAAGGTCTTAATAAATGTGTGTGTAAACCAAATCCCTCGTCGCCAATAATTACGTAAGGAACTTGAACTTCTGATTCTGTAAATAAAGGCCTTGGTTCGGGTATATTCAAACGGCCTTCTGTCAACATTTTCCAAAAACTTGACTCTTTAAATATTGATGAGTCGCATTCTTTTCCATAGGAACCTACACTGACGTAAACGAATCGATAATCTGAATCTACGACTGCTAATAACACTATTGAAAAGAAATCTTTGTAGTTCATATATACTGAACCACTATTTGACGGCTTTCGAAGCCTAATATGCTTCCCGTCAACTGCTCCAAGGCAGTGAGGGAAATTGGCCTTTTCATTAAATCCACTTGCTATCTTTAACCACTCTTCTTCCTTATTAGGAAGTGGCATAAATTCTTCATATAAATTATTCCATATACTTTGCGTCACTTCTACTACGATGGTGGAAATGGTTGATTTGCCAATTCGATAACTAAAATGAAGATCTTCATAGGAAAGTCCTGACGCCAAATACCTAAAAAAATATTTCATTAAAATCAAATTAGTGGGATGAAGAAGTCGTATTTTCATTCAGAATAAGCGTTCCCACTAGGCACCCAAACGATTTCATATGTTTGACTGGCTGCCTAGTGGGATAGATTAGTCTAAATGAAAATACAACTTCTTCAAGCGCTTCTTCAATTATACAAATTCAGCTTACTAAGCATCCTCTTTTTACGAAAGCAAAAACCGTTATAAAACGTATGGGGCGTAGCCCGTACAAAACAACCACAGATCAGGTCCCTGTATATTTTATTTATGTATAATAATTCATAAATACACAGACGGACAGCGAACGGCGTTTGTGAATAGATATTCGCCCGACAACAGACCGCTCGTCTTGTCGTGACGTGTTTCGAAACCGTGTCCTTATTATTACAGTTGTTTTCTAGTATACAGGGTGATTTTTTAGTCACCATCCAAATTTTAATATATTAATCTTTGGCGAAAATCATTGAATACGTGTTTTTTCTTTTTGTATCAATCAATACAAAAATATCGAGAAATCACGTCTCAATGTTATCTATAAAAATTTGATGAATCTGGACACCGCGCTGTGATGTGTCGCTCAGGTGTAGCGGGGCGGGACGGGGGGTCAGCGGGGTGCGCTCTGTCCGTTTCATGCGTCGGCAAGTGTATATTATTAACGTTTAGCTTAGTGACCACACAGAGCGGATGAGAAAATGATTTAATATGACAATTTGACGTATCGGTTTTTTTTCAAAAATGGGTTTAGTGATTGATACCTAATGCATAGAAAAATTTTGGACGGTGGTAAAAAAGTCACCCTGTATATATATTCATCTGTGGTTGTTTTGTAATATTGGGAATAATGCGATGTAAATAAAAATCTTCTTATAAAACCGTTCATACAGTTTTATGAATTATTGTTTCAGGAAGTTCAGTGATGAAAAGGTGGACACAATTGAGAGACACTTGGAGGAAATCATTAGATGAAAACAAAGAAACAAAAAAATCTGGGTCTGGTACAAAATCTACGCCCTACAAATATAATCAAGAGATGAGCTTTTTGAAGCCAATTATTAAGCCAGGTGAAACATATGACAATAATCCAAATACAAGAGATGAAGCCCAAAGAGAAAATGCAGATCAACAAGAAAATCAGAAAGAGAAACACTTAGAATCATCATCAAAAAAGAAAAGAATGGATAGTGGCAGCGTATTGGATGATAAAATGATGAAACTTGTTGATCATCAATTAAACACAATTGGAAGTGATGACCGTAACATGAATTTTTTTAAGGGGGTTCTGCCATCCCTTCAGCATTTTGATGATGATCAAATACTGGAATTCCAATCTGGGGTCATTAACCTAATACAGAGTATTAAAACTGGACGAAACTATTCGAATTGGCATCAAAATTATTACAATTCACATCATCACAACTATAATAGTGGTGGTTATTATACTAAGCCTCAAGAATCACCGGGAGGAACGTCTAATAATAATAATACTCGGCCTCTTCCTGAAAGTTCATCGATAGTAAATGCAGAAGTGTCTGCAGAAACGCCCACCCCTCTACAACCTGGAACATCGCTGATCCATCGCGATGATCCAAGTGCATCACCGGCACTATCTACAGCTCTAAGTCAATTAAGTGATTATCTGGATCTATCAAATTTCTAAAAACATGTTCTAAATTATCATAAATATAACCAATAAATAAGAATAATAAATAATATAATTAGTTTTTCTTGCCTTATAGTTATCGCCAACTTTTCTTCAGGGCTAATGGCCTTTCTCATACATGTTGTATCCTGTTTTCTCAAATCCGTATCCAACCTTTGGAGAAGGAAGTCAAAGGTATCTTTAGACATTCTAAAATAAGTGTAAAATTTGGTATCATCTTCTCGTAACGAGCTCATCAAAGTATAAAAATCCCCAACACTTTGTCTTTGCCTTAAAATTGGATGCACCCAGTGTATTCTTCTTGTTTTTCTTTTTTTAGATCGACGATAATACCAGTACAAAATTAAAGTATTCACGTCCACTGTCTTTGGTAGTTTACTCTCAACTGAACACAATCACGAAACAACATGTGAACATCAATTCGGATATTTTGACGAATCGTGAAAAAACACGATTCCGTATTCAATGTGAACATCTATCCGTCAAGGCGAATCGTGTTTTATACCGAATCGTCAAAGACGTATCCCGTGTGAATGCGCCCTAATGGAGACATTGTTTTTTATTTTTAACCGACTTTTAAAAAAGAAGGAGGTTCTCAATTCGGATGTTTGTATTTTTTTTTTTTTTTTATGTTTGTTCGGGCATAACTCCCTCGTTTAACAACCGATTTGAAAAATTCTTTTTTTGTTGGATAGGGTATACTTCTGGAATGGTCCCATTAAAATTTTATCAAAATCGGACTAGCACTTTTTGAAATATCAACAAAAATCAACAAAAACCTAAAAAGTTTTTAACTTTGTCTACACCGATTACTCCGAGGTTTCTGGTCCGATTTCGATTATTCTTTTTTTGTTCGATACAGTATATCTGCCATTTGGTCCCATAAAATTTTCATTTAGTTTGGTGCAGTAGTTTTTATTTTTGGTAGTTCTCATTGTGTACATACATAATCAGCGTTGTTATTACCGGTGCTATGGATTACAACATTTTAGTGCACATTTTAGAAAATATTATGTATTTGACAATAATTTGGGTTGAATAGTGAAACTAAAAAGGATAAAATAAAAAACTTTTTCAAAAAAAAATGTAATCGACTTCAACACAACCACAAAAAAAGTTCAAAATAACCTACAAAAAAACTTTTCTTTCGAAAGTCGGTGACAAAAAGTCAATGAAATCTTCTATACTTATAATAAATCTGTAGAGAGGTCAATTCTGTACATGAAATATAATTTTCCAAAATAACTATCAGGGGTGATTAGGGATCGATACTGATGCCAAAAATGCAATTAATAAAATTATTGTCTGTCTGTCTGTCTGTCGGTCTGTCTGTCTGTCTGTCTGTCTGTCTGTCTGTCTGTCTGTCTGTCTGTCTGTATAACCGTTATAGAAACAAAAACTACTTGACGGATTTTGACGAAACTTGGTACAATTATTTTTCATACTCCTGCGCTGGTTATAGTATACTTTTCATCACGCTACAATCAATAGGAGCAGAGCAGTGAAGGGAAATGTTAGGAAAACGGGAGAAGTTACGCCATACACGCTAATCTTCGTAACTACTGGACGGATTTGATTGTTTTTTTTTGTTGTATAGCTATTAAGTCTGGGCAACATATAGGCTATAATTTATCTTGGAAACTTGAACACCTGATGCAGAACTGCAATAGATCAGCTAAACTATAAGAGATACAAAAATAGCGCCATAGCAAAAATTGTTCCGCGTGATGAGCATTTTCTCCTGAGAAAATAAATTTGAAGATATGGAACACCTGATGTGGAACTCCAAGAGCCCAGCTACACTATTACATATACAGTAATGACGTCTTAGCAAGAGTTGTTCAGCCTGATGAGCACTCTCTGTTGACGTATGAAAATTGAGATCTGGAACAACTGATGTGGAATTCCAAGAGCCCAGCTACACTAAAACATATATATGAATAACATCTTAGCAAGAGTTGTTTAGTCTGATGGGCATTTCCTGTTGACTTACAAAAATGAAAGATCTGGAACGTCTGGAATCGTCATGCGCGTCCCGTTGTTTTCCCGTCTCCAGGCTCTAAGAATTCGACATCAGACGTTTCAGATCTTCGATTTTGAAGACCCTATTGTCGCTGGCATAAGCAACAGGATCAGCGTACGAAGTCGCTGGCAGAAGCTAGTAAAAAATAAAGTCACCGACTTTCGAAAGAAAAGTTTTTTTGTAGGTTATTTTGACTTTTTTTGTGGTTGTGTTGAAGTCGGTTACATTTTTTTTTGAAAAAGTTTTTTGTATTTATAAATAGCTTCATTCTGCCAAGAAACTGACCCAGATTCGGACACGAAATAGTTTTCGAATTCCGTTCGAACTGAATTTGCAGTTCGACCACCTCGTAGCGTTTCATCATCAGGTAGGCTATTGAAATGAAATGCTTCAGATTCGGATGTGTTGCCATCCTTAAAGCCCTCTTTTTCCCTTACAAAGTTGTGTAGAACGGTACATGCCTTAACTATCCATATAGCTGTTGTTTTGTTGACGTCTAGAGGCCGGTGGAATACTCTCCACTTATTAGCAAGAATACCAAATGCACATTCAACGTATCGTCTAGCTCTGGTCAAACGATAGTTATATATTCGCTTATTTACGTCTAAATGCGTCCCGCTAAATGGCCTCATTAAATTTTCGTGTAAACCGAAACCTTCATCGCCGATTATGACGTAGGGAACTCTCGTTTCTGAGCCTGTTATTAATGGGCAAGGTTCTGGTATTTGTAAACTGCCATCTAGCATCATTTTCCAAAATGTCGACTCCTTGAATATTGATGAATCGCATTCTTTTCCATACGACCCAATACTAACATATAGAAAACGATAGTCAGAGTCTACGATCGCTAATAATATGATGGAAAAAAAGTCTTTGTAATTTAGGTACATTGAGCCACTTTTTGCTGGTTTTCGAAGTCTGATGTGTTTACCGTCCACTGCTCCTAAACAGTGGGGAAAATTTGCTTTTGTGTCGAATCCATTTGATATATGCTCCCATTCACTCACTGTTGTAGGAAGTCGCATAAACTCGTCATTCAAGTTGTTCCATATGCATCGTGTAACTTCCTTAATAATGTTGCTTATAGTTGACACACCGACACGAAAGACGTAATAAAGTTCTTGAAATGTACACCCAGACGCTGCATACCTAAAAAAAAAAAATTAATCAATTACTATATTATTACACATATATTGACTTCCCATACAAAGTAACGTTAGTGACTGTAAGGGTTTAGTTTTAGTTAATTTTGTCTATTACTGATTATGTATATGTCTATGTTTCGTAGAGGTACTTCTCTATGGTCAGACTATTAAAGATGGCTTGATGAATAAGTCTTGTTTTATTATAAAACTATAAAATATTATAGTGACCAACAAATTTTGTATGGAAAGTCGAAATTTTTATGAGAGTTTTTAGCAAAGTCGTAAATCAAAACTCATACTTATATATACAGGGTGAAATTTTCATGGTTGTTCTCCCGCGGCAGGACGATTACCCATCAGTAGTACTATCGAATCACAAAGTTAAACTTTAAAAAAAATGTTCTTTTTTTTTTTCAAATCTTTAAAAAAGTATTCATAAACTTGAAAGAGCGAGAATCGATAGTACCTTCACGAAACTCACGACGAGTGTAATACGTTATCGACATCTTTTCAAAACTGAATCGTCATTACAATTTTTGTGACTTTTGACCTTTATTTATGGTCTGAGCTCAAACGCCTGGTGTATTGTGAGGTATAAATCAAACTCGTGACGTGTTGTTATGTGCAATAGTGGACGCTTTCAATATCGTGAGACGTGATAGAGACACTCTTATCAAACTGAAAGACAACCAGTTAAAACGTGCTCGTTTGTGCATTGAAAATAGTGGTTTGCATTTCGAACAATAACTCCGCTACCGGGAAATGTAAGTACCTACTCACTCGTACCTCGTAAATAAACATTTAAAAGTAGGTTAGGTAATCAAAATCATTGTAAATATTAAGTTGATTCCATTTTTTTAATACGCCTCAAATACTTAATTATCTAAATCAGACTTTTTTAAAGATAATTATTTATGACGGTCCTAAATCCGTAAAAGTATGAAGGGAAAATTGGAATAACTTATGGGTTTTGTGTTTGATTAAGTCAGGACTCAGGCGTATGATCAGCTGATTTAAAAGTGCAACGACCGGGCCAACCACGCGCCCGCTCGCGTTCCGCGTATCATATCGCGCGATGCCCTACTGTTGGTTCAAGTCACTTTCGAGTTTTGTTTATCACAATTGTAAATCTGCCATTTATTGAGTCTAATTTTTTTTATAAATATTAATCGATTGTATTACCGATACAAACTCATTTCGCTTCGGTAGAACAACCATTAGAATTTCACGCTGTATAGTACATAAATAAAATAAAATTAAACTGAACTGAACTAAATTATAAAATTACCTAATTAAAATAAATTGATTTAAACATTAGTAATACTTTTTTGCTTCCCATTATTTACTGACCGATTAGTTCTTGCACTGTCAATTTGACTTATCCACTGACCAATATGGTAATTAATTACTGACAAGTCTATTCTACCTTCTTATTCGCCTTTCACTTACTAAGCTATTGACAACCATCTTATATTATTATTTACTTGCTTCAGGAAAATATGTTATAAAAAAATGGAATTCGACTAGAGATGCCTGGATACGAACATTGAGTGAGAAAAAGAAATTGAAGAAATCTGGAGCTGCTGCCTCAAATACCAAGCCTTACAAATATCACAATCAAATGTTATTTTTAAAAAAAGTTGTCACCCCAGGTGATACACACGAGAACGTCCCTGCTAATGACAACATCACGGAAACAGTAGAAAGTAATAAAGACAACGAAGATGAACCTGATCAGATTACGGAACAAAGTGGTAGTGACAGACAAAAGGAAAGACAAAATTTAGCCCCGCCGCAACGCAAGGCAATCAAAAGAAATGTGAATGAAGTAGACGCCAAAATGATTGAATACATGAATGATCAGTTAAAAAAAAGTAAAACAGAGTTTGAAGATCCCAATTTATCGTTCTTTAAAGGTATTTTGCCGCAACTGGCTTCACTTAATGGCGATCAAATTTTAGAATTTCAGTCTGGAGTGATAAACCTTTTACAAAATATTAAAAGTAGAAGATATGGTCAGTCAAACTACGAGTGGCCTCCATATTCACAAAGTTCTAGCACTCCTCACTACCACACCCAAGGTTATTTTAGTAGGCCACATCATCTTGACTCTACACCATCAGTAGAAGGTTCGCCATCAGTAGAATCTACATTCAGCCAGGAGTCAGACTTGCCAGATCTGTCTATGTTTTGAAATAAATCTTCATTTTTGTAAACCTTTTTGTCATTTTAAATTTTAATTGATAATAACAAAAATTAAAGTTCTTACCTTAAAAATATCGCTAGTTTTACTTCAGGGCACAAGCTTTTCCTCCAGTTTGTGTCTTTCTTTTTTAAATCCTTTTCTAATCGTTTAAGAAGGTCATCAAAAGTAGACGTCGTCATTCGGAAATAAGTAAAATATTTAGATTCGTCTTCTTTCAGCTGACGCACAACAGCACCACGACAAAATCTTTGCCTTAATAGTGGATGTATCCAATAACGCCGGGGCTTCGTCCGCCGCAGACGACGATAGTACCAATACAACACGACAACGTCCATTCTCGTAGAAAGTAGGCGATACACTGAAGAACGAAAGTCCAGTAGCGTCGGATCTGTTAAAATCGGTCCTGTAAATGCTGTGTGAATATTACCTCCAGTAGCGTCGGATCTGTTAAAATCGGTCCTGTAAATGCTGTGTGAATATTACCTCCAGTAGCGACGGATCAGTTAAAAAGGATCCTGTAAAACGGATGTTCTATGTGTACGCGCCGTAAGTAGGTTTTACAACTTTACGAGTAATAGTCGACCAACTTATAAAACGTACTTGGATAATATGTTTTCTTAAGCAAAATGTATCGGAGAACATGGTATTCAACTGCAAATGTAAGTTTGTCAACTTTATTTTTACAGCTTTAATAGGTATGTTTTTACGGTATGTTTTTTGGGGATAGGTAGGTTTTTATCGTCAACTATTTTTAACTAACTTCAAAAAAAGGAGGAGGTTCTAAATTCGTCGTAATCTGTTTTCTTATGTATTTTCCCTGATTTCTCAAAGACTCCTGGACCGATTTTGAAAATTCTTCTTTTTAAAATTAAATTCAGCGAATTAGTTTAGTTCGTTCGCACAAGTATTTTGATGGGCAACTACGGAACCCTACACTGTGCGTGGTCCGACACGCACTTGGCCGGTTTTTTTATTCTTAAAGGAAAAAAAAGTAAAATTGAATAAGTACTAATCTTGTAAGTTTATTTGATTAATTTGTCATTCAAGTTTCCTCCAAGGCATTATAATTATGAACACTCCACGTAGGTACATATTTTTCTTCATTATTATTTTAGATAAAAATTCAATCAATCAATTAAGGATTTTAATAATGAACGTTATCTGTTGTCACATTGTAGTATCTAAATTATCGTTGCTAAGTAGTAAGCCATTCACAATCCAGAAAAATATACTTGTCATGCACACTGATAGCCATAAACCGTTAATTTAGCTGACTCGACGCGACGCGACGCCGACGCTTCAAACGCGTTGCTTACTTGACGTTAACTTCATCGTGTGTGGCATGGCATTAGATATTTTATTGAATGCTTGACAATAAAGAAAAAGTCACAGTTTGATTACAGGTGTCATTATGTGCTTATTTGCGGTGAAATTAGAGCCATTTTATGAGCAAGTGTGTTGAAAAAAATATTATCTTAATATTTATATAAATCTCGTGTCACAATGTTTGTCCTCAATGGACTCCTAAACCACTTAACCGATTATAATAAAATTCGCACACCATGTGCAGTTCGATCCAACTTGAGAGATAGGATAGTTTAAATCTCAAAATAAGTCGCAATTTTAATAATATTATAAAGATTGCACCCGTGCGGAGCCGGGGCGGGTCGCTAGTTTATTATAATTTTCTATTGCAGTACCTGTGACAAACTCAAAAATAAATAAATATATTTTCTACTTTTTAGTTCGATTGCTATTTAATTACATAAAGCATTTTTTTTTTCGGAGTTATCTCAATGGTATGGGAAATTTGACGTAACCACGTAACGCCAGCTGTTCCTGGCTCTGACCAGCAGCAGGGCTAACATGCGCAAGTCGACAAAATTTTGTCGACACATTATCTCGTGCTGAGACGACATATGTCTGTTTGTCGATGGGAGCTAACATGGTGACACTTTTATGTCGTGTCGTTCTGACATAGAACTCATGACGTTCTGTCAAACCTGTTTTTGTCGTCAGGCTCTAACATGCGCGCTATATTTAGTCGAATTTTGACATTTTCCTATGACAAGTTTCTCGTCGATGGTTTTCGAAGACGAGAAATCGCGACAACAGTGACTAAAAACTGAAAAGGCGTAAATTCTGTGAACTTTTAAGTATAATGGTGGTGCCGTACTACAATTATCTTTTAACTGTGTATGAGGAGAGGGAAGCAAGAAAAATACAGAGGAAGGTGATTCGCGACGTCTGCAACCCATTTGACCTAAGGGATAACGAGTACCAGTCCCTTTGGCGAATTACAAAGCCTATGGCTATTTATGTTATAGATAAGCTCCAAGCCGATTTGGAGCCTCAAAACGGCTGTGGCTTACCTGCCTTATTAAAAGTAAATATCTACCTATTTACCACCTAAACTACTGTTAGTGTAATCTGAATTAGGCTAATTTTTTAACTAAACGTCGAGGGCCGCTTTTAGTCTTTCCCACTGCCGCTCGTATTCAGCGGCACGCTGCGGAGTTTTAAATTCTCCTGCCGCAAAGTTTGCATGTTGATGCATATAATCACAAAGATATTTAATCTGGCATTTTGTACTGCGTATTCTGAAACATTTACAGTTCAATTTGTAACTATCAATCTATCTCTTTCAATTAATATGGGCACTATTATTGTACAGTACACACATGACAAGTAAACTTTCGTTCCTATTACGAATAATGTTTCACAGCAATTTCAGAACTTTGTACTTACTGAATAGTCAACATTCAATGTTGATTTATGTATGGATTTTGTACATTACAGTTAGAACATTTCATCGAGATAATTAATGGTACATAGTATTATGATTACATATCTTAGAACTTTGAAAAATCCATTATTTACACGGTTTGTTTTGTAAATCAATTACAACATTGAATAGGTGATAATAAACTAATATGCATCTCCGCCATCTGTAACGGGATTTTGATCTAATACTTACAATTTCTTTGATGCCAAAGCCATCTTCTATAAAACAATTCAACAATTATTTCAAATTCGAAAATATTTAGCACGAGCGAACCACAGAGCAAATTTTGAATTGACAAAATGTCAAAGAGACAATTGTACGGTCGCGTTCACAAATATGGCAGCGTTCACGCAATTCCCACCAATAATAGACCGAATGAATGAATGAAACCGGCGATACTAAATTATATTATGGTATGTTTTCATGAAATGGTAACATCGGTTATCTCGCGTCGAGAAGGCGAAGTCACGACGAGATATCTTCTCGAGCGTGGTGCGCATGTTACGAAAAGTGACAAACGAATCGAGAACGACAAATTTTGCCTTCTCGTTTAAGAGATATGTCGACTTGCGCATGTTAGCCCTGCAGGGCTAACATGCGCGTGAACGCTGAACGTTCACAAATATGGCGCGTGAACGCTGCCATATTTGTGAACGCGACCGTACAATTGTCTCTTTGACATTTTGTCAATTCAAAATTTGCTCTGTGGTTCGCTCGTGCTAAATATTTTCGAATTTGAAATAATTGTTGAATTGTTTTATAGAAGATGGCTTTGGCATCAAAGAAATTGTAAGTATTAGATCAAAATCCCGTTACAGATGGCGGAGATGCATATTAGTTTATTATCACCTATTCAATGTTGTAATTGATTTACAAAACAAACCGTGTAAATAATGGATTTTTCAAAGTTCTAAGATATGTAATCATAATACTATGTACCATTAATTATCTCGATGAAATGTTCTAACTGTAATGTACAAAATCCATACATAAATCAACATTGAATGTTGACTATTCAGTAAGTACAAAGTTCTGAAATTGCTGTGAAACATTATTCGTAATAGGAACGAAAGTTTACTTGTCATGTGTGTACTGTACAATAATAGTGCCCATATTAATTGAAAGAGATAGATTGATAGTTACAAATTGAACTGTAAATGTTTCAGAATACGCAGTACAAAATGCCAGATTAAATATCTTTGTGATTATATGCATCAACATGCAAACTTTGCGGCAGGAGAATTTAAAACTCCGCAGCGTGCCGCTGAATACGAGCGGCAGTGGGAAAGACTAAAAGCGGCCCTCGACGTTTAGTTAAAAAATTAGCCTAATTCAGATTACACTAACAGTAGTTTAGGTGGTAAATAGGTAGATATTTACTTTTAATAAGGCAGGTAAGCCACAGCCGTTTTGAGGCTCCAAATCGGCTTGGAGCTTATCTATAACATAAATAGCCATAGGCTTTGTAATTCGCCAAAGGGACTGGTACTCGTTATCCCTTAGGTCAAATGGGTTGCAGACGTCGCGAATCACCTTCCTCTGTATTTTTCTTGCTTCCCTCTCCTCATACACAGTTAAAAGATAATTGTAGTACGGCACCACCATTATACTTAAAAGTTCACAGAATTTACGCCTTTTCAGTTTTTAGTCACTGTTGTCGCGATTTCTCGTCTTCGAAAACCATCGACGAGAAACTTGTCATAGGAAAATGTCAAAATTCGACTAAATATAGCGCGCATGTTAGAGCCTGACGACAAAAACAGGTTTGACAGAACGTCATGAGTTCTATGTCAGAACGACACGACATAAAAGTGTCACCATGTTAGCTCCCATCGACAAACAGACATATGTCGTCTCAGCACGAGATAATGTGTCGACAAAATTTTGTCGACTTGCGCATGTTAGCCCTGCTGCTGGTCAGAGCCAGGAACAGCTGGCGTTACGTGGTTACGTCAAATTTCCCATACCATTGAGATAACTCCGAAAAAAAAAATGCTTTATGTAATTAAATAGCAATCGAACTAAAAAGTAGAAAATATATTTATTTATTTTTGAGTTTGTCACAGGTACTGCAATAGAAAATTATAATAAACTAGCGACCCGCCCCGGCTCCGCACGGGTGCAATCTTTATAATATTATTAAAATTGCGACTTATTTTGAGATTTAAACTATCCTATCTCTCAAGTTGGATCGAACTGCACATGGTGTGCGAATTTTATTATAATCGGTTAAGTGGTTTAGGAGTCCATTGAGGACAAACATTGTGACACGAGATTTATATAAATATTAAGATAATATTTTTTTCAACACACTTGCTCATAAAATGGCTCTAATTTCACCGCAAATAAGCACATAATGACACCTGTAATCAAACTGTGACTTTTTCTTTATTGTCAAGCATTCAATAAAATATCTAATGCCATGCCACACACGATGAAGTTAACGTCAAGTAAGCAACGCGTTTGAAGCGTCGGCGTCGCGTCGCGTCGAGTCAGCTAAATTAACGGTTTATGGCTATCAGTGTGCATGACAAGTATATTTTTCTGGATTGTGAATGGCTTACTACTTAGCAACGATAATTTAGATACTACAATGTGACAACAGATAACGTTCATTATTAAAATCCTTAATTGATTGATTGAATTTTTATCTAAAATAATAATGAAGAAAAATATGTACCTACGTGGAGTGTTCATAATTATAATGCCTTGGAGGAAACTTGAATGACAAATTAATCAAATAAACTTACAAGATTAGTACTTATTCAATTTTACTTTTTTTTCCTTTAAGAATAAAAAAACCGGCCAAGTGCGTGTCGGACCACGCACAGTGTAGGGTTCCGTAGTTGCCCATCAAAATACTTGTGCGAACGAACTAAACTAATTCGCTGAATTTAATTTTAAAAAGAAGAATTTTCAAAATCGGTCCAGGAGTCTTTGAGAAATCAGGGAAAATACATAAGAAAACAGATTACGACGAATTTAGAACCTCCTCCTTTTTTTGAAGTTAGTTAAAAATAGTTGACGATAAAAACCTACCTATCCCCAAAAAACATACCGTAAAAACATACCTATTAAAGCTGTAAAAATAAAGTTGACAAACTTACATTTGCAGTTGAATACCATGTTCTCCGATACATTTTGCTTAAGAAAACATATTATCCAAGTACGTTTTATAAGTTGGTCGACTATTACTCGTAAAGTTGTAAAACCTACTTACGGCGCGTACACATAGAACATCCGTTTTACAGGATCCTTTTTAACTGATCCGTCGCTACTGGAGGTAATATTCACACAGCATTTACAGGACCGATTTTAACAGATCCGACGCTACTGGAGGTAATATTCACACAGCATTTACAGGACCGATTTTAACAGATCCGACGCTACTGGACTTTCGTTCTTCAGTGTATCGCCTACTTTCTACGAGAATGGACGTTGTCGTGTTGTATTGGTACTATCGTCGTCTGCGGCGGACGAAGCCCCGGCGTTATTGGATACATCCACTATTAAGGCAAAGATTTTGTCGTGGTGCTGTTGTGCGTCAGCTGAAAGAAGACGAATCTAAATATTTTACTTATTTCCGAATGACGACGTCTACTTTTGATGACCTTCTTAAACGATTAGAAAAGGATTTAAAAAAGAAAGACACAAACTGGAGGAAAAGCTTGTGCCCTGAAGTAAAACTAGCGATATTTTTAAGGTAAGAACTTTAATTTTTGTTATTATCAATTAAAATTTAAAATGACAAAAAGGTTTACAAAAATGAAGATTTATTTCAAAACATAGACAGATCTGGCAAGTCTGACTCCTGGCTGAATGTAGATTCTACTGATGGCGAACCTTCTACTGATGGTGTAGAGTCAAGATGATGTGGCCTACTAAAATAACCTTGGGTGTGGTAGTGAGGAGTGCTAGAACTTTGTGAATATGGAGGCCACTCGTAGTTTGACTGACCATATCTTCTACTTTTAATATTTTGTAAAAGGTTTATCACTCCAGACTGAAATTCTAAAATTTGATCGCCATTAAGTGAAGCCAGTTGCGGCAAAATACCTTTAAAGAACGATAAATTGGGATCTTCAAACTCTGTTTTACTTTTTTTTAACTGATCATTCATGTATTCAATCATTTTGGCGTCTACTTCATTCACATTTCTTTTGATTGCCTTGCGTTGCGGCGGGGCTAAATTTTGTCTTTCCTTTTGTCTGTCACTACCACTTTGTTCCGTAATCTGATCAGGTTCATCTTCGTTGTCTTTATTACTTTCTACTGTACGAAAAGTGACAAACGAATCGAGAACGACAAATTTTGCCTTCTCGTTTAAGAGATATGTCGACTTGCGCATGTTAGCCCTGCAGGGCTAACATGCGCAAGTCGACAAAATTTTGTCGACACATTATCTCGTGCTGAGACGACATATGTCTGTTTGTCGATGGGAGCTAACATGCAGGGCTAACATGCGCAAGTCGACATATCTCTTAAACGAGAAGGCAAAATTTGTCGTTCTCGATTCGTTTGTCACTTTTCGTAACATGCGCACCACGCTCGAGAAGATATCTCGTCGTGACTTCGCCTTCTCGACGCGAGATAACCGATGTTACCATTTCATGAAAACATACCATAATATAATTTAGTATCGCCGGTTTCATTCATTCATTCGGTCTATTATTGGTGGGAATTGCGTGAACGCTGCCATATTTGTGAACGCGACCGTACAATTGTCTCTTTGACATTTTGTCAATTCAAAATTTGCTCTGTGGTTCGCTCGTGCTAAATATTTTCGAATTTGAAATATTGTTGAATTGTTTTATAGAAGATGGCTTTGGCATCAAAGAAATTGTAAGTATTAGATCAAAATCCCGTTACAGATGGCGGAGATGCATATTAGTTTATTATCACCTATTCAATGTTGTAATTGAAACAAACCGTGTAAATAATGGATTTTTCAAAGTTCTAAGATATGTAATCATAATACTATGTAACATTAATTATCTCGATGAAATGTTCTAACTGTAATGTACAAAATCCATACATAAATCAACATTGAATGTTGACTATTCAGTAAGTACAAAGTTCTGAAATTGCTGTGAAACATTATTCGTAATAGGAACGAAAGTTTACTTGTCATACACATGTACTGTACAATAATAGTGCCCTTATTAATTGAAAGAGATAGATTGATAGTTACAAATTGAACTGTAAATGTTTCAGAATACGCAGTACAAAATGCCAGATTAAATATCTTTGTGATTATATGCATCAACATGCAAACTTTGCGGCAGGAGAATTTAAAACTCCGCAGCGTGCCGCTGAATACGAGCGGCAGTGGGAAAGACTAAAAGCGGCCCTCGACGTTTAGTCAAAAAAATTAGCCTAATTCAGATTACACTAACAGTAGTTTAGGTGGTAAATAAGTAGATATTTACTTTTAAAAAGGCAGGTAAGCCACAGCCGTTTTGAGGCTCCAAATCGGCTTGGAGCTTATCTATAACGTAAATAGCCATAGGCTTTGTAATTCGCCAAAGGGACTGGAACTCGTTATCCCTTAGGTCAAATGGGTTGCAGACATCGCGAATCACCTTCCTCTGTATTTTTCTTGCTTCCCTCTCCTCATACACAGTTAAAAGATAATTGTAGTACGGCACCGCCATTATACTTAAAAGTTCACAAAATTTACGCCTTTTCAGTTTTTAGTCACTGTTGTCGCGATTTCTCGTCTTCGAAAACCATCGACGAGAAACTTGTCATAGGAAAATGTCAAAATTCGACTAAATATAGCGCGCATGTTAGAGCCTGACGACAAAAACAGGTTTGACAGAACGTCATGAGTTCTATGTCAGAACGACACGACATAAAAGTGTCACCATGTTAGCTCCCATCGACAAACAGACATATGTCGTCTCAGCACGAGATAATGTGTCGACAAAATTTTGTCGACTTGCGCATGTTAGCCCTGATGGTGACACTTTTATGTCGTGTCGTTCTGACATAGAACTCATGACGTTCTGTCAAACCTGTTTTTGTCGTCAGGCTCTAACATGCGCGCTATATTTAGTCGAATTTTGACATTTTCCTATGACAAGTTTCTCGTCGATGGTTTTCGAAGACGAGAAATCGCGACAACAGTGACTAAAAACTGAAAAGGCGTAAATTTTGTGAACTTTTAAGTATAATGGCGGTGCCGTACTACAATTATCTTTTAACTGTGTATGAGGAGAGGGAAGCAAGAAAAATACAGAGGAAGGTGATTCGCGACGTCTGCAACCCATTTGACCTAAGGGATAACGAGTTCCAGTCCCTTTGGCGAATTAAAAAGCCTATGGCTATTTACGTTATAGATAAGCTCCAAGCCGATTTGGAGCCTCAAAACGGCTGTGGCTTACCTGCCTTTTTAAAAGTAAATATCTACTTATTTACCACCTAAACTACTGTTAGTGTAATCTGAATTAGGCTAATTTTTTGACTAAACGTCGAGGGCCGCTTTTAGTCTTTCCCACTGCCGCTCATATTCAGCGGCACGCTGCGGAGTTTCAAATTCTCCTGCCGCAAAGTTTGCATGTTGATGCATATAAATATTTAATCTGGCATTTTGTACTGCGTATTCTGAAACATTTACAGTTCAATTTGTAACTATCAATCTATCTCTTTCAATTAATAAGGGCACTATTATTGTACAGTACATGTGTATGACAAGTAAACTTTCGTTCCTATTACGAATAATGTTTCACAGCAATTTCAGAACTTTGTACTTACTGAATAGTCAACATTCAATGTTGATTTATGTATGGATTTTGTACATTACAGTTAGAACATTTCATCGAGATAATTAATGTTACATAGTATTATGATTACATATCTTAGAACTTTGAAAAATCCATTATTTACACGGTTTGTTTTGTAAATCAATTACAACATTGAATAGGTGATAATAAACTAATATGCATCTCCGCCATCTGTAACGGGATTTTGATCTAATACTTACAATTTCTTTGATGCCAAAGCCATCTTTTAAAAAACAATTCAACAATTATTTCAAATTCGAAAATATTTAGCACGAGCGAACCACAGAGCAAATTTTGAATTGACAAAATGTCAAAGAGACAATTGTACGGTCGCGTTCACAAATATGGCAGCGTTCACGCAATTCCCACCAATAATAGACCGAATGAATGAATGAAACCGGCGATACTAAATTATATTATGGTATGTTTTCATGAAATGGTAACATCGGTTATGTCGCGTCGAGAAGGCGAAGTCACGACGAGATATCTTCTCGAGCGTGGTGCGCATGTTACGAAAAGTGACAAATGAATCGAGAACGACAAATTTTGCCTTCTCGTTTAAGAGATATGTCGACTTGCGCATGTTAGCCCTGCAGGATGTGGAAAATGCCAGTTAAGCTAAGTATACGTATGACTGTTATGATGAAACAGTAACCTCACGCACGCGCATTTTAATATGAGCATTCATTGTTAGTGGCGCTTGAAGCATAATTAGTTAGTGATGGATAAGATTTATTCGTTAAATATTTATTTTATTTTTTGTTCATTTTCCTTTGAATAGCTTGAACTATGAATTTCTCACTTTTATGCTAATGGTTAGTGTCCTTGGTGGCTCGATTGTTAGACAAAGAGTTATGTAAATTGTTAGTTACAAATTGAAGCCTAGATTTATCACGTTGCTTCATCCGTGGCGATGCGCGATAGTGAAAATAATAGCAAAAGGTACTAACGGTATGAAAAAAATTGTGTCAACATAACACAGGACACAGTACATTATGTCAAAAAATAAATGGTAGGTAGGTTACTCTATATTAATATTATAAAACAGTATAGCCTCTTGTACACGGGTAGAGTATGCGGCAGAGTCAACTAGCACACTAATCTACCAGTTCCAAGTACTCTACCGGTTTTAGTAGAGTAACTGTCTACACGTAAATTTACATTTTGACCTCTTAACCGTTACTACGACTCAATGAGCTGTATGTCAATTGTTTAACTACCTATTGTGTCTGGTTTATAATACACATGATAGTATATAGAAGTAGGACATCATGAACGTCACTCAAGAAAACTTACCTAACTGATTTATTATTGAAGGAGGTAACAAAGACTCTCGAAGAGGAACAAAATAGGAAAAAGAGAATTTGGACGAGAGATTGGATTTTAAGAAGAGATGCCCGAGGGGCTTTTGCACTACTTTTGAAAGAGTTGGCTGAAGAGGATGTTAATGAATATAAATTAGCTATTCTTTTATTTTTGTCTTTATAATCACGATGGCTTATATCCCAGATACTCGGAAACGGAGCTTTACGGGGACGTAAAGCTCCACTAGCTTTATAGTTTCTGAATCAGTCCACTTCGTGTTATCTATTTGCATAAATAACTACCAAAATAAAACTTAGCAAACAACATAAACAATGACACGTGCGTGCTGTAAACAAGTCTGAACTTGCTACTCTACTAACCATTTACATGGGTCGACTAGGCGGTAAAGTGTACGGTAGAGTAGAGTGGACACCGGGGTGGGGGAAGGAAAGTGGTAGAGTAGCTTGCCCCCGGTGCTAGCTGCTCTACTCTACCAAATTTTTGTACTCTACTCTACCAAAGCTGTCTACATCAGTATAGTTAGTGGGATAGTTAGTACTCTACCGCGCTACTCTACCGAATACTCTACCCGTGTACAAGAGGCTTATACGAGTAATAAATCGAACAACTTATAAAATGTACTTACAGAAGTAAAACTTAAATACAAACATCATTGAAAATTACTCAAATACCAATCATTGTAAATATATTGGGTCACTACGGAACCCTACACTGCCTGTGCTTGCGTAGCCCGACTCGCACCTGACCAGTTTTATTAAAATAGCATGGCTACGGTACGGACTGCCCTACCATAGTTTATATGTAGTATGGCCCTACCTATAGCATTAGACAAAATCCGTACAATAAATCAAGAATAGCATTTTTTTTGACAGAAATGTAATTGAAATGTTTACCAATATCATAGATTCACCGGCTTCCGTAAATAAATAGTAAGTATTAAAAAGGGGTTTGCAACTTTTTGGCATCAATTTTTTTTTTCTTTCGCCAGCAATGAAATTTTTGCCATTAGTAGACCGCAATATAAGAAGTTGGTAAAAAATAATAAAAAAATTCTAAACCGTAACCAAGCAAAGATATGACGGTTTTTATTTTGTTCTAATCTGGAGTAATTTTTAGTAGGAATCCATAGGTTTATTGATTTGCTAGCTTTTGCTCGCGGCTTTGCCTACTCCAACCGCCTTTATGTGTCGCCTATAACTGTCTCTAAAGTCCTATCTATCTCTGTAACAAAATTCATCAATATCTGTTCAACCGTTTTGACGTAAAAACGGAACATACCTTAATACTTATTTCGTATTTGTAATACTAGTAGGTTTACGAGAAATAATGAGTGATTTGTTTATAACACTGTTAAGAAGATATTTTTACCGACTTCAAAAAAGTAGGAGGTTCATAATTCGGCGGAACTTTTTTATGTTTGTTCCTTTATTTCTCAAACACACCTGGAGCGATTTGAGTAACTCTTCTTTTGTTTGAAGGGTATCTTAGCAATGGTTAGGCCGAGACTCCACCAAAGCTGTGCGAGTCGAGACGTGTTTTGAACAACCAATAGAATTGCGTTATTGACACAGCTCCACTCCGGAAACGCAATTCTATTGGTTGTTCAAAACACGTCTCGACTCGCACAGCTTTAGTGGAGTCTCGGCCTTACTCGGTCATGATGGAATCTTGGAGAAATCGAGGAAACTTCAATAAATGACAGCAAAACATCATCTGCAATTGCTGCTATCGCATATCTATACATTATTTACGCAAACACACAACATTTTAATTATTATGCCTGGGCTGTCCCTACTTAAAAGGGTAAAACAAAATCGTCTTGTTTTTAACTTTGAATTTTTTTCTTGTAAAAAAGAGAACCAACTTCAAAACCAGATTAGATATTCAACAAAAATCTTCATAAAAATAATCGGCGTCTTTTAAAATCTACAATCCTAGTGAGCAACAAAAACGAATCTATACGGGCAACTTCACAAGATATAAATTATTGTTATATACGAAACCTTCCCCAGAATGTAACGAACACTTTTCTAAAAACCCCATTAAAATTGGTTTAGCCAAACACGATATAATCGCGGACAAACAAACATGCATACATACATATACGTACACACAGGTTGAACTGAGAACCTAGTCTTTTTTGAAGTCGGTTAAAAACAATCAGAAAGTGAGTTTTCCCTCCCTGGGTGGAGCAGAAGAGACTATCAGACTCGTACGGACTAAAATCCACCGTGGTAAAAAATGATGACGGGATAATGAGGAAATCTAGGAAAAAAAACTTACAGAAAATCAACGGATATTTAAGCATTATTTACGCAATCTGAAATCAATATACTATGTCTGTACCCACTAAGTCGCGGGGCTCACGAATTACCGTGACCCCGGTACGTAAAGGGCTAATTGAAGGACACCTTGGATTTTAGTCAGTACAAGTCTGACAGTATGGGTGGGAGGATTCATTAGATGAATTTACATCGACAAAAAAGCGTCATTGAGAAATCTAGGAACATAAAAAAGAAATATTGCGACGAAATGTGAACCTCCTCCTTTTTTTAAGCCGGTTAAAGAGATCTTAACATTATTTTAAGCAACCACTCATTATTCTTCGTTAACCTACTAATACTACAAATACGAAATTAAGTCTATAAGTCTGTTCCATTTTTACGTCAAAACGGCTGAGCCGATGTTGATGAATTTTGGTACAGAGATAGATGGGACTCTAGAAACAGTGGGCAGGGAACTAGTGGGCAAAGTCGCGGGCAAAAGCTAGTACATAAAAAAATCAATGGATTCCTACAAAAAATAACTCCCGATTAGAACAAAATACAAACCGCCATATCTCTGGTTGGTTACGGTTTAGAAACTTATTTTTTTTTTCTATGGACTTTTTAGGTAGTAGTCTAATTATGCCCAAAGTTTCATCACTGGCGAAAGAAAAAAAAAATGATGCCAAGCTCCGTACTAAAAATTGCAAACCCCTTTATTGGCAGAAAATTTAAATAAATATTTACATATCTTAATCTGTATACACAGACTTCTGCTAATAAATAAAAAATGCAAACGAAATCTTCGTTCTTAGAAAAATAATTTATGAGCATAAAAATGTCCGTCGTGTCACTGAGCACTTAATTACTGCTGTAGGTACCGTTGATTAGGAGACATAAAACCTTCAAGGCTAGGATGTGCTTGGCACAATGATTGAATGCTTACTAGGGTTTCCCAGCACAACTCTATGTTCTTTTTTTTTGCTGGAAAAATATTCGCCTTTTCTGTCATTTTAACACTGGAGGACTTTTAGGATATTTTTAATACATTCCTATTGTTATTTTGTCTTAAATTAAAAATTAAATTGTATTTTTTTCGAATATCGAAATTAACAAAACTTGAAATTTAAAAAAAATGGCCTCAATTATTACACTATGAACACTTATTTAAATTTGGAACTTTTTTAAAAAACTCTCCTTGCATTATTTGAATTTGGAAATTAGAACACTAAGCATAATTCCGGAATTGTTCAGAAAAATTTCGATTTCGGGATTTTTCGATTTGGCAGCCCTATGTATAATGGATAGAACACATGAGAGCCCCATTACCGTTTGCCATAATCGTATTGCAATGCCAATGTTTGTTAAACAATGGATGCCTAGTGGGAACCGTACGATTGTGTTCCGATTGTAAATGTTTCCAAAATAGTCATAATAACGGTCTTTTCTTTGCTCAGATTGACGTTGGCAATGTTGAAGAAAATAAGGGCAAACTTCCACTTTTTTGGTCGAAAGCTGAGAAACTTACCCTTATGCCCAGTTATACTCAGTAGAACACCCCTAAAATAATACCGAAAAGATCTACAGACGCGAACATTGTAACCAAGTATCCAAATTTACGTGATCCTGGAACGTAAAGAGCTATTGAAGGACACAGGCCCTGGGAGGACTAATTTCATGATTAACCACGATAGAAAAAAGTATCAAACTTTAAAGGTGTTTGAAGGTTTTAGACTTTTGGGCCTTTCGGTTAGGGCCACCTTCCACACAAAAATCTTTAAACTCCTTTCACGAATCGCACATGAATCATTTTCTGATAAGTATTGACAGATTGCACATGAACCCCATGGTCTTCATACGCAAATCCATGGATTCATGTAAAATCCTACTTTTTATGGTGCATTTGCATTTCACTACCTAGGTTGGAAATAATTAGTAAGTACGTGTGAAACTGAATACTTAGATACCTCAACTATCTACCACATGATATTATTATTAAACAATAATTAATATGAATGGAGACTCTTGCGCCGATATTTTATTGTTCTGTGCGACAAAGCAGGAAGTTTAAACCAAGTGAATAATAAGATCAAATTAAAAATAGATAATAATCCCCATGAGACTCTGTCTCTTATTGTTCTTATGCGTTTTGTTATGACTTTTAATTAATTCATTTCATTTATGGTAGACTTGTGTATTTTAAAACTTATAAGACAGTGTTTATCTAAACTAATATAAAAGAAAAATCCCACCAAAAAGCAAAAACATTCTGTAAAAAACTGGCCAAAATCTCGATAGCTAGCTGCTTATTTATGTCTAAAAAGTAATGAAATCTAGAAAAAGTCGTGCCAAGTCTAAGGTTCCTTACTGCGATTTCTTTATTATTGCCGTTAACGTTGTGAGACTTGACCGTTGAAGGGTACACAACTGTACAAAACCAGGTGCTCCATGACACCATTGCACCAATCTTGACTTGTACCCACTAACCAACGGCCGTGTTTGCTTTGCGCTCGACTTTGGCGGGGGCACTGCCGCCGCGCGCCGTGCCCCCAGATTAGGTACAAAGAGGAAGGATTTGATTTTCTTTTTATTGAATGGGCTCCGAAAAGACTGATTAACCACGAGCCAGTGCCGTACGTGCCGTATTATCCATAAGGCACTTTAGGCCAGTGCCGTATTATCCATAAGGCACTCGAGCAAATATACCCGCTAATTGCTTATTGCCCTCAATTATTATGTTACAATGGATGGTCATTTTTATTACCATGCAAAAATAAAAAGTGATGAAAGTTTATAACGGGTCTCTGTTATTCGTGGTTATTCTGTTGACGGATTTAGGTGAAAGGAACACAGTCAGCATATAAACGGAAACTTTTACACACTGTATTTTTCCCCGAAGATTTATTTAGATATATCTGTATTTTAAATACCGCGAAACTTATCATCGCGCGCTTTATCAAACCTTACTATCATCCATCTGCAATCCACTGCTGGACACCTCAATTCTGACTTCTTCCGCTGCACTCTGGGCGAGAAGACTCAATACTCCCTATAACCAGTCATCAATATTAGTTTAAATATACGAGTGAGTATATTTAAGTTTATGTAATTAAATTAAATATTTCAGCAATAAAGCTATACGAAGTGTGAGAAACTATGAAGCGTAGGTAAGCATTTTCACGGTATATTAATTTAATTGTGTTGTTGTAACGCAAAGTATCCGTGTAAAATACAAAGCCATGAATAATTTCTTTGTCTGCGTTTCTTGGCTCAATATAAATATTTCTGCATGATTGTTAGTTCTTCAAGACAATGTAAATTGTATTTTGACATAGGTAAGCTTTATGCAACTTAATTATTTTAATTAGGTACTTCGAGCCGACCGTCTGTACAGTCACGAGCAATGAAATGTATGCACTTCGAAAAGTTCAAAAGCGATTTTCTTAAACTGCATGAAACTATAATATTATGGCAATCCTTGCCAAGTTTTGTCCGTAGATGGGTGACCACCATAATAATTTCTAACATTGCAACTAGTTTCGTCTGTGCCTCGGAAAACACGTACCTACCCCCTTATATTAATAAAACGAGAAGTAAATTTACGCCAAGTTTAATCTTAGAAATGTATGGTTAGTACGAAGATTGTCCTGGTTGTAACTTTAGTCCACGTTTATTAAGGGGGATAAAGCCGTTGGTCTCGGCCGTCACTTGTAGATCTTTGACAGCTAGGCAACCAGTCTAAACAAAGGGGTATAATAATAAGACCCAGTTACTGGGTCTATTTGACGTCTACTTCGTCAGATACATAGGCCATAATCATAGTAGGTAGTTCAAAGCATTTTTTTTACGAGAAAATAGTTTTTGAATAAGTATTCCTATGTGCAATGGTGCATACATGTTAAACTGTACTTATCGTACGTACTCTACAGCTTTATAATATTAGTATCTAGATTAATTAAATTATCGTTATGAAAAGCTAAATTAATTCTGCTGAAGATAAATAAAGTGATAACATTAGAGCCCTAACAGATTAGTAACACGTGTCATGGACAACGGATGCGCGTCCGAATTGAGAAATGGTGCTTGTCTCCTGTCACAAATTGACCGAGTTTATTCTTGGTGTGATCTATGTGGAGGTACAGACGCCAGCACATCAAGTTACCACAATCTGTCAGATTTCTTTAATAGAAATTGAACCTTGTCACAAGAATAGAAGGTTAATGTTTGACTGGTAAAATCTGACAGATTCGGGTAGGTTGACCTGCTAGCGTCTGTACTTAGATAAGTGCTAGGTATTGGCTCTGGTAAGAATAAAATGAATTTATTTATAATCAGCGATTTAACGCAATCAAGAACCATGACTGTGCCAAAAATTTAGCTGTTCCAATGCACTAAATTAGAACTACAGCCACCAATTTTAAAAAGCAATTCATTCCCGGAAAGTGCATTCGGGAAGTGGATTCTCCACTTGCGCCGACGTCATTGGAATAGTATTTTGGTGGGTCTACAAAAGGTAACAGGGGCTGCACAACAGCCGGGCCAGGTATTTTCTGTTGATTTTCACGATATAGTTAATTTTGCATAATTGGTTATAACTTATCAACTCATCGGCATGAGATTTTGCTTTAGAGAACCTTTGAGTCGGAGAAAAAATAGTAATTAAGAACTGCTATAAAACGCTGCTTTTGTCTGTAGGGCCATATTTAAGCTTTAATTACACGTGCCAATTTAGTACAATAATGTTGGGGCACAGACGCCAGCAGGTCAACCTACCCGAATCTGTCAGATTTTACCAGTCAAACATTAACCTTCTACTCTTGTGATAAGGTTGAAATTCTATTAAAAAATCTGACAGATTGTGGTAGCTTGATGTGCTGGCGTCTGTACATAACGTACAGAAGCCAGGCACATCAAGCATCAAGCTCAAGCTACCCCAATAAATCGATTTTCAACTTTATCACAATAGCAAAAGTTTCTGTTGGATTAAAATATGACAGATTGGGATAAGTTGATGTGTTTAACCTAACGTCTGTAGGTACTTTGTACAATTTAGGTACGTCTCTACGATTTTTTTTTTTGTAAAAATTATTTTATTTACTTATTTGATATTAAACATACTCGTAATCTTAACCTAAACTATAAATAAAAACTAACTAGTAATATCATATGTACAAATAATAATAATAAAAGAAATATTCAAAGGGCGTCAAAGAATTCATCCACATCGCTGTCAACGGGAACAGTCTACGAATTAAAAAATAATTGTCAGCTTGTCTAAAACCGCTACTTTAGCAGCAATGTAGTTCTTTAACAAAGTTTCAAATTGTTCTTTATCAATTATCTACTCTATTGCTTGAGCAATAGAATAGAATAATCCATTTTGCTAACTAAACCTATCGCAATTTCGTTAGCAACATTGTAAAAGTGGCCGTTTTCTGCAGGTGTATACACCAAGTACGAGTAGGTACCTACCTACCTAATTATTTACAATGTAATCTGATTGTAACAATTATATTTTTGTAACATCCCATAATTATACCTTGTTATTACTAAAAGTGGGCTTGCGCACTGGATCATTATGATCATTGTGCATACAACCACAGTCTAATAATCCTACAGTCGTCCGACGAAGACGTCTAGACAGGGCAATCGTGCGGGGTGTGAGGGGTGAGACGCGGGTAAGCCGAGCCCGACTTGCGAACAGAACGATGTTAGTGTAAGTCGGGCTGTATCATTCAGGGCTATCGCGTGTGACGTGCGTGTTTATTTTTTATTTGTTTATTTAAAATGGTGCATACGACGTGTTCTGTGAGTGGAACAGTGGACTTTTTTTTGTTAATTACCAAGGGTGAATTTCGAGATGGCGGACGTAATTTTTTTTTAATTTACTAAGTTCTGGTATCAATTTTGAGTTTATTCGGGGTCCTTGTTACAAAAAAGCCATCCTTTTTGAAATCCAAGATGGCGGAGGTTATTTTCTTATAATTTGATATGGGTGTCAATTTCGAGGTTAATTGGGGTGCTTGTTACGAAAAAGCCATTCTTTTTGAAATCCAAGATGGCGGACGTCATTTTTTTCTTAGAATTTGATATGGGTGTCAATTTTGAGGTTAATTGGGGTGCTTGTTACGAAAAAGCCATTCTTTTTGAAATCCAAGATGGCGGACCTCATTTTTTTCTTAGAATTTGATATGGGTGTCAATTTTGAGGTTAATTGGGGTGCTTGTTACGAAAAAGACATTCTTTATGAAATCCAAGATGGCGGACCTCATTTTTTTCTTAGAATTTGATATGGGTGTCAATTTCGAGGTTAATTGGGGTGCTTGTTACGAAAAAGCCATTCTTTTTGAAATCCAAGATGGCGGACCTCATTTTTTTCTTAGAATTTGATATGGGTTTCAATTTCGAGGTTAATTGGGGTGCTTGTTACGAAAAAGCCATTCTTTTTGAAATCCAAGATGGCGGACCTCATTTTTTTCTTAGAATTTGATATGGGTGTCAATTTCGAGTTAAATTGGGGTGCTTGTTATGAAAAAGCCATTCTTTTTTAAATCCAAGATGGTGGGCGTCAATTTAAATGTATTACGCCAATTCCGTGATAAATTGGGGTGCTGGTTACGAAATACCATCTAAATAACTTAAATCTCTCTCGAGTTAGTCCTATAGTAAAAGTTGTTCAGTTTGGTGGTCTGTAGCAATTTTTTTTCACATGTACGTAAGTACCCTTTCGGTTAGAATATCCTTATTATTTATTAATTTGTTTATTTATTTATTTATTTATTGTTTATAGGATCACCAACGACATATTTACAAAAGATTTCACTTATCGCATTGAAATAAAATTTTACATTGTTAAAAAATATTTACATAGAAAAGAAATAATATTTTGTTCTGTGCAAACATGTCACTTATAGGTGAACACGACTTTGTTACAAATTATGACTTTTTAGTAAGTATGAAACATGATCATTAAATGAAATATTTGAATTTAAATCAGGTACACAAATATGATAAATTTTGATAAAATTTAAAATTTAACATATGAAAATTAATAGTTAATGATAATATTAAATTTGGGTTACAATTTGGAAACATAATAGAGAAAGTTAATAAATTATTATTTTTTACTAAAGTAATAAACTAGTGGGAAGGAGTTGACCACAAATCAATCTCTAATAGTTTTTGCTTGAGCTTTTTTTGACCGTCATTAAAGATGTCGATTCCGGTATCAGCAGAAATGGCAGCGGAATTTGTATTGTATTTATGTTATTGTATTAATGTTATTTATTTGTTTGGAAGTTTTAATTAAAAAAAACTTGAGAGGTGTCAAGGGACACCCGGATGGAACGACGTTACTGTATACACTCAACAATAAAAAACTTTTTGAAAAAAAGGGAACCGACTTCAATACCAAACACAAAAAACTATAAAATAACTTTTCTTTCGGAAGTCGGTAGCTTTGTTTTTTATTTCATTGACATAATGGCCACCGACTTCCGAAATAAAAGTTATTTTATAGTTTTTTGTGTTTGGTTTTGAAGTCGGTTCCCTTTTTTTCAAAAATATTTTTTTTTCCCTTTTTAGTTGAAATATTCAACAACAAAAATCTTCATATAAAAAAACGGCGTCTTTGAAAATCTACAATGCTAGTAAGTAACAAAAACGGATCTATGCGAGCAACTTCACGAGATATCCATTATTTTTATATACTAAAACCTTCTCCAAAATGTAACAAACACTTTTCTGAAAACTGCATCAAAATCGGTTCAGCCAAACGCGGGATAATCGCGGACAAACATGCAATCGTCTCTGAAAATCTACGATCCAAGTAAGCAAAACGGATCCACGCGGGCAACTTCACGGGATATCTGCTAGTGTTATATACTAAAACCTTCTCTAGAATGTAATGAACACTTTCCTGAAAACCGCATCAAAATTCGTTCAGCCAAACGCGAGATAATCGCGGACAAACATACATACATACATACATACATACATACATACAGGTCGAACTGAGAACCTACTTTTTTTTTGAAGTCGGTTAAAAATAATCGTCGCGACTCCAGTCCAGTCCAGTTCGGTCCGGTCCGGTCCGGTCCGGTCAGGTCCGGTCCAGTCCAGTCCAGTCTAGTCCAGTCCAGTCATTTCCATTCCATGGTAATAAACACATTACCCTCCTTTGCGTCGCGCAGTCGGATAAAAGTGTCGTGCCAACTTTTCGTAAGATTTTTTTCCGTCCAGCCCCCTTTCACAACGCGCGATAAGGAACTTCGTTCCAATATCACAGTCCACGTCGTAAGTGTCACAGTAGGTAACTAGTTATCAAATGCATCAGTTCAATTTTTAAATCTCTTATTTTTAAATCTCTTAGTATACGTCTTATCTGCATTTTTTATTGTCATTCAACTTCTTAATAATATAAGCGTTTTTAATATTGTTTTCATTATAATTGTGCTATCCATGTTTATCTGCAATAAATAAATAATTTCATAAATATTCTTTACTTGTGACAACCCTGGCCGATGCATAACTGTCTAGACGATGTCGGCATTTTACCCGAGATCAAAGGCGTCGTCCTACTGTATGATTTCTATACTGTGATACAACTATGTATTTACGTCCGTGAACCGTTTGAACATTGAGTCGGAATGAACATGAATACAGTTAATGTATGGAGCTAACGATTTCAGTGACATCAATAAAAACGTAAATAAATATTACGTGGAAAATAAATAACTACTTGTTTATGGTTTGCAAAACAATGTAGATACCATAAACAACTATTCTTCTACTTCTTAGCGTGTGATGGGGATCTTAGTTGACTATACTTTCTAGCGATCAAAATTAAGGAATTGACATTTACATTAGAATTTATCCGGAATAGCTTCTAAAATAATGGCGAGATTGTAATGAATTTGGTACAGTTAAACCTTTAAAATTGTACCATTTTTATTATTCTAAACTACACACATCAAAAGTGTCTAGGGATCAACATATATTTTTGCAATAACTTTTCTCCTGATTGATATTAATTAAAATGTTCTTTAAGGATTCATCAAATAAAGTGTTATCGTTTGTCACAGTAACGATAAACCAAGTCACCTTTGCATTCATAAAGAAATTTGCCATTTTCCTAATAAAGGGATTTTTGACATTTGAACCACTAACATTAAAGTTCGAAAAAAAGACTGAAATAACAGTTTTCTTTAAAATTTTATTGGGTAACTTAAACAATTAATAATCCGTGTTTCTACCGCGAACACTAACAACACAAGAACATCGGTTTGGCATACTCAAACTGAGTTCATCCAAATCACGCTGTGGAATGGCCGCCCATGTTCGTTGCAACAACAAAAAAAGGTCTTCTTGCGACTGGATACCCTCCATATTCGGCAGAGCTCTTCTCTGTAGCATATCCCATGCATGCTCAATCGGGTTCAAGTCTGGCGACTGAGCAGGCCAGGGCAGGACATTGATGTTAGCTGCGGCGAGAGTCTGTCTTACAACTCTTGCGGTGTGCGGTCGTGCATTATCATGCATTAACTGAAATAAGGGACCGATTTGCACTTGTAGAGGAACGATGACGTCTGATACAATCGTCTCAGCATAAATTTGAGCGTTGAGGTTGCCTCTGATCCAAATCAACTCAGTTCTTCCGCCGATCCAAATACCCGCCCATACCATGATGGTTCCACCACTATAAGGATGGACTTCCTGGCAGGATTTTAATCGCTGTTGGCGTCCAGGGGTTCTCCAGTGTCGTATACGTCTTGTATCCGGTCTCATTACCAAAACGAGACTCATCAGAAAAGCACACGAAACGCCATTGTTCTTCTGCCCAATTTCTGTGTTCAAGAGCCCATTGATATCGAATCCTACGATTGTGCATTGCTATAGGTGGTACCCGTAGCGGTCTTCGGGAATGAAGGTTCACTTCATGCAAGCGGTTTCTGACTGTTTGGTCGCTAATTAAGTTCCCTGAAGAGTGATGAAGCCTCACGGCTAACATCATGGCGGTTATTGTTGGAGCTCTTCGAGTTAAGATTTGAATGTATCGGTCTTGTCTCCGTGTGGTGCAGCGATACCGTCCTCCATGGCGCTCAGCCACGGTACCAGTGCTTCGGTAACGTGTCCAAAGTCGACTGATAACACTCTGACTTGTATTCAGAGCTAAAGCCACAGTACGTTGCCGGGAACCAGCTTCTATCATTCCCACGGCTCTGAGCATTTCTTCCCTGCTTAAATGACGTCGCCGCTCCATAATAACGTTGGTTTTAATCAGTAGTAGGGAAACAGTAGCACTAATAATGTCTTCAATGCGTTGTATGTTTTTATAGGGAAAATATTGACAGCTGATTTTCATCTTTTACTCGAATTTGATTTACAGTTCCTGATTCAAATTATGAAATGCACCAAAAAGGATCCATATAAATTTATAAAATCATAAATTGATTACAAAGCCACATCTCAATCTCAAGAAATCCGCATAAAAATGCTTGATCCCTAGACACTTTTGATGTGTGTAGTTATTTAGTACCCAACGGTCTAAAAATGTCTTTTTAGCAGAATTATAATATAAACTGGCACAAAACTATTCTATACTAGCTGTGCCCGCGACTTCGTTCTCGTGGATGTCGGAATTCAACAATGTATTTTTTTGTGCGAAGCGCTTAATTCTCGCCAGGTTTTTTATAAATCATATCGTTTTCATATAAACCCTATATTTAGAATTTATTTAGATTTTTCAACAATATTTGACGTGTTTGTAATAAACGCCCTCTGTCGTTCAAAGGCAGTACTATTCAATTGCTACTGGATTAGAGCACCTATTCCATCTCATTCCATCCCATTCCATCCCATTCCATCCCATTCCATCCCACTCCATCCCACTCCATCCCACTCCATCCCACTCCATCCCACTCCATCCGGCTCCATACCACTCCATCCCACTCCATACCACTCCATCCCACTCCGTCCCACTCCATCCCACTCTATCCCATTCCATCCCACTCTATCCCACTCCATCCCATTCCATCCCACTCCATCCCACTCCATCCTAATCCATCCCATTCCATCCCACTCCATCCCACTCCATCCGACTCCATACCACTCCATCCCACTCCATCCCTTTCCATCCCACTCCATCCCACTCCATCTCACTCCAACCCACTCCATCCCACTCCACCCCGCTCCATTCCACTCCATCCCACTCCTTCCTACTCCATCCCTCTCCATCCTACTCCATACCACTCCATCCCACTCCATCCTACTCCATCCCACTCCATCCCACTCCATCCTACTCCATCCCACTCCATCCCACTCCAACCCACTCTATCCCACTCCATCCCACTCCAACCCACTCTATCCCACTCCATCCCACTCCATCCCACTCCATCCCATTCCATCCCTTTCTAGTGTGAGTCAAATAAAAACCTTTTCTTTCTTTCTTTCCATTCCATCCCTTTCTAGTGTGAGTCAAATAAAAACCTTTTCTTTCTTTCTTTCTTTCCATTCCATCCCATTCTATTCCATTCCACTCTACTCTACTCTACTCCACTCCACTCCACTCCAAACCACTCCACTCCAGTCCACACCATATTTGAATAGGTACGTTGTTTTTCTATTCCAAGCTAGATCGCGATATTGAACTGCGAGCTGCGTGTCTTGGTGTAAACTGACCGTAGTTTTACTTCTGGAACACTTTAAGGCCTTTGTCAAACAGACAGGCGATAGCGAACCGAACCGAATCATGTCATATAAAAATGCGAAAGCGATCCGATACTCTATGTGACAGGCTTCAAACAATTCCATACATTACAAACAAAAACGCTACGCCACGCATTCGGTTCGTCTGTCAGTTTGACAATAGCTTAAATTCAAATATCTTTTGATAGACTGATCCGATTTCAATGAAACAAAACTAAATGTTACTTCAAGTTACGATCAGTCGTTATGTATTAAAGTTATCTACATAGCTTTCGTACATTTTACGTGATGCCCGAACAAATAAACATACAAACAGACATGCAGACAAACAGACAAAAATTCTAAAAATGCTAGAAATGAGTTCTATTGGTTGTCCTTAAACACGCTGGCTATATTTTTTGAATTTTTTTTAATGTACAAAAATTATTTTTCTACAGTTTTATTATATGTAATATAGATTTATGTGGATAAGTATAACCCTCAAACAATAAAATTATTGTTTGAGGTACTACATAAGTATGTAACTATGGACCTACTCATTAGCCATAGGATAGACACAATAATTATTCTCCTACGTAAATAAGCAAAAAATCTAGCGCATGCTCAATAAGCTCAGAATAAAGAAATAGGTATACCTGCCTAGAGCAAAAAGTTTGCGGCAAAACCCCATTCTTTTACCAACACAACAATTTTTGCTTGGTTTGACTAATCATTCTTGCATAAAAACTTCTTTAGGATGAATAAATATTATGTACCTTTGATTATAATACCTAGAAATAATAACTATTTTGAAGAATGATAAATATTATTTTAAGTGTTAACTCATATTTTATGTATAAAATAGAAATATTAAATGATGTAGGTACTTCTTTTTTTCTTTCTATTTATACTTATTATTTTCGTTTTAACTACTTAAGGTACTATTATACATATATTCTGTGCTTACTCATTTTTTGTTAGAAATTTCCATTCTAGTTTGAAATTACAGAATCGTAATTTAAAAATACATAATATTACTTAAGTTAATAAACCTAATTAATGTACTCGTACATATTTACAAAGATAAGTTGAAATAAATGCCCTCTCACATTTTGAGTAAAATAGTTACTAGGTAACTGACGCGATATTTTTACAAAATACTATAATTTTTGGTGTTACACACAGCGCACAATGTTACGAAACTCACGGAGTCTGTTGGCTGAACACGATAGGCCTCTTTGCCTACCGTGACGTAAGGTTACGAAATGTCTATGCCATTACGAAAAATCACATCTATGGTTGTACTCTATCGAAATGATGTCGACCTATCTATGAAATAGAAGAAATACCTTAACCTCTCGGACTACGAAAAAAAAGGCGACTTTGGGCCTTGAATATTTGGAATAGGTACTACTAATAATACTGAATATTTGGATCTACCTATAATAAAAGTATAGTCAACTGAAATAAGACCAGGCCTTTTCCGTCTGAAGGAAAATTTATGAAAAAAAAAACCAATGAAAAAAACTGTCAAAATCTGTGGTTTTTAATTATTGGAGGGAAACAGATTTTTTTTGGCATGTGTTTTACGATTCAAGCAAAGCCTACTCTTTCTTGATTCTCCAGCATCAATAAAAATATCAAACAGTATATCGTTTAAGAGATTTCCATTGCAGTCGCGCTTTTAAGACCGTGTCTGCTTAGGTAAATAAATAAGGATAAAGCACGTATTTTTATACCTTTTGTTCATACTAAAAATAACCTCAAACACACCGTCGTCAAAGGCACAGTGAGTGCGCGAATTTCAATAAACGAATATAAAAAATTAAACCAGTTTAATTAAATGCTAATTCATTAGATAACATTAAATAAATATAAAATTGCATTAATAAAACAAACATTTACATAAACCCGTCAGACGGCATTTTTAATTATTTACAGTGTGCTTGCTCTTGGCCTCAATCTATCGACGATGAGACCGAAGATAGAGTCAATCAGGAACTGGAACTCCTGCGCAACGACGTTCATACTTTGTTAGCCCAAACGTTTTTTAAGTTAGAATCATTTGAAATTATTCATTTCATTTCATTTCATTTCATTTCATTTCATTTCATTTCATTTCATTTCATTTCATTTCATGTCAATATCACACACAAATTCATATCTAACAGATTTGATGCAAGCACTGATGTTTAACAGCTACTGGAAAAGGAAAATAATTTGACCAATCCTGTTTCCACTTCCGTTTACTTACTTCAGTTATTAAATGTTATGAAAAATATCTAGTTTTAATTCCGCGACAATAATCCAGACTTGTTGCAGGATGCAATCCCACCCTATGCAATCATGCATATGCACATGCAGCAAAGGAAACATGCATATGCACAACTGCAAGAAACAGAAAAACATGTCATGCGATCAAACCTATACTCGACACGTGTTTCGCCCCTCCACGGGGCATCCTCAGAGATAAAGAGGCGAGAGCTGTCAAACTGGCTCATTCGAGGCCAAGCGCTTGTCGAGTCAACATCTCCTGAGGATTCCCCGTGGGAGGGGCGAAACACGTGTCGAGTATAGGTTTCATGGCATGTTTTTTTGTTTCTTGCACTTATGCATACGCATGTTTCCTTTGCTGCATGTGCATATGCATGATTGCATAGGGTGGGATTGCATCCTGCAACAAGCCTGGATTTTTGTCGCGGAATTAAAACTAGATATTTTTCATAACATATTTAAATGTCATGGATTTCAGCAAAGTAACGCCTGATTCCATAATTTACTTCAGTTACATTTCACGAAAACAAGAGTTATTTCGTGAAAAATAGGTCTACTAATTAACAAAAGCGATAGGAAAGATGTTACACATATAAAATAAATGATAATGATATTTATTTTGTAAGTTGGTTGATAAAAAACACTTTTACACGTCAAATCATATTTTTAAAGCTAGATGTGGCCGGTGTTTCGTACCTGACACACTCTGAGAAGAAACATTCGAAACAAACTCAGAGGTCAGTGTCTCTTTTAAAGTCCAGACATTATACTTTTCAAGACATACGAAGACTATGCAGGTGTCTGAAATGGTCTTTTATGGAAAGAACCACACAGATTTGAGTGGACCTGTCCAGTCAGTGCAAGCATTTATCAGTTATCGTGTAGCTCGACTCATGACTCAAGGAGCTCAACGCTCATTATAAAAATAATATAATGATTTTTTAGTACTTATTCTATGACATGCATATCAATTTTTACCTGAATGAAACCAGTTATGAAGTACCTACATTTATAGGAATTTAAAACATTTTAAGGTGTACCTCGTGTATAGGTACCTACTCGTTAAAATTATGATTGAGGTACTAAAGATTTTATAGTCTTGTTTTTAATTTGTTTTCTGTGTCCCAGTAGTAATCGATTTAGTAGGTGCCTAGCTGGGTACACTGTATGCTTTGCCTTTGTTCCAGAAAAAATCCTATTAAAATTAAGTGATGGTCACGAGTGGTCGAAAATTGACCATAAATAACTGTATAAGTTTTTGTTTTTAATGAAAACTTCTCCACTCTTTCTCCAATAAACTTTATGTCTCCGTAACCTTACTTCAAAATAGTAATAATTCTGAATAGTATAATTGTATGGTGTACATAATAATTATACAGTATTCTGTCAATTTATTATGTTTCCGTGCGCAAAAAGGGGTACAAAGATTAATAGAGATATTTATCGGTATTACAATCACGAGACTGTCAGAGGACTTAAATCATATGCAATAGCATCGAATGTCAGTAACCCGGCGAATGGATAGCGGTGTCAATAACACCAAGTGTTATGAGTGTATCATACTGATAGATGTAAGAACTAACCTTACATGATAATGTTAAGCCTTTGTTATTTCCTCTCCCTCTGTCGTTTCTTTACCTTTAAAAGGATTTCTGTTATGTTAAACACTTTATTCATAGGTTTGTATTGTATTATGAATTTATGACTTTATGAGTAATACCGATTAGCTGGCCTTCCTTTCCATGGTTGAGATAATCTAAAATTGCCATTTAAGCAAAGCAGGATCATACTGACAAACAAAGCTAAGGCTTATCTTTTTAATACTATAGAGTTGACGCCTTATTACCTTATTACCCTGGAAAGTAAAGGGCAATTGAAGTAACACCGTAGTTTTTTTTTAGGTAGGTACCCCAGCTGTCGACTCAATGATCATTCAAGAACTGTTGTGTCAACAAAACAACTGTGGAGAAAGTTTTATTTATTTAGGCTCATAACACTTTTAAGGCTAATTAAAAGACACACTAATAACAATAATTTACACATGTAATTACCTCATTAATTTAACAAGTAAAATGCTGGAGAAAGTGTCGTTGGAAACTTAACACTTTGCTTGTGATTAATTTATTTAGTAGCTAGTTTTTATATTGCTTTGCCAAAAATAGTACACAGATATAAAGGATCGTTTCAGTGATTTTGGCGTGAATTTTTGCAAAAAATATTTACAAAAAAAAAAACTTATCGTATAAACACGAGTAGGTACCTACGTAAAGAGAAAACTGGATATCCCTTTTTTGCTATAATTATGCAAGCGGAAGAGAATGTTGTTCAGTTTAAAGTTTTAAATGTGAAGGAGTTAATATTTTTAAGCAACGTGATTTAAAAATTAAATTACTGCAAAGGATGATGCAATTTTTGGGCCCACCCTCCAATAGCAACATGTAATATGTCATTGGATAGGTATTTTTAAGCTGAACAAAAAATATTATGGCACCAAGTCTGAAATATTAGTCCGTTCTGAGATATGTTTGATTGAATATGGCAGTTTAAGTATAACTAAATAATGTTTTTTCCGTACATATTACATTTTGGTGCAGAGGAGGAGGAGGAGAAGCTCGGTTCTAAATAATGGGAGCCGCACGGGTCGATCTTTCATGTCAAACCGCGCTTGCCGAGGTCGGTTTATGGATGGGTGACCGTCTATCCGAGTTTTCTCTTTGACTCAGAAAGCATTTAAAAGCCTTTGATTACGGCTGTCATTAGTAGATCTTTGACAGTCGTTACCTACTATAGAAGCTCGCTTTGCCGTTATCCACCTCCACTACGGAGATGGTTAGCGGCAGATTGAAGAGCGATTTTAAGCTGTTACTCCAAATATATTTCAACAAAACGCGTCAATGTCTTGTCGCATTCAGTCACTACACATTAAGAGCTAGAATGTTTTTTTTTTTATATGGTAAAATCATACAAGAGCTGGTAGGTACAATAATTACTAAGACTTACTATTTCACACCAACTATGGTATTCAAAGCTATTGTACCTGCAAGACCCGACGTTGTTCTGAAGGCACCTGTGCGCATCATTTGTGTCAATACTTTGGTACCTAGGGTCAGATGCCATACCGTATGTCATGGGTTATAGAGGCGAAAGCCTTCCAGCACTATAAATGGCGTGTGGAGCGGAGGCACAAGCCGGGGCGGATCTCCGCTACCTCTGACAAGTAGAGGCGCTGTGGGAAGAGCTCCGGCGTATTTATAAATCTCATGGGGTATGGGGGGTACGACTGTCGCAACCGAGGTTTGGCAACGCCGCAACCGCGATGGTAAAACCCTTCTTTGAGGAGTGTGTGACGCAGGTCCACACCGTATGTTTCGGGAGGTTCCTGTGTCCAATTCTGCGGTAAGAAATACGTATGCCTGGGTGTAACCATTGAGAAAATCGCCCGGAGGTGCACACGATCGACCATACAGTGAAGGTATGAATAGCTTGGGCGGGGCACCACTGCGGAGCCAGAAGCAAGCGTTTTTTAAGAAGTAATCACCTCCTTCTGCTCCTAAGCAGTGATCATAGTCATGGACCATGCTTGGGTCAACTGCGCGTCGTGCTCCACGCGAGCTTCAAAAGCTGGGTACTCACTTAGCAGCGTAGCACGTAACGTATTAGATACGGTATCAAGTGAGTACGTAGGCACGAGCCCGCTGCGAACCGCTCGCTGTAAGTTCGCAGTGATACCGCCTCTCGGCGAGTCATACAAACACAAAGGCGGCTCGCAGTGTGCTCGGACGAGCCGTACCCACTTGCAGGTTGATACCGTATCTGATACGTTACGTGCTACGCTGCTAAGTGAGTACCCAGCTAAAGAGTTGTCAGCAATCTGACGGGAATCAAACGCCTGCCGAGGTCGCGAGACTGTCTAAACAGGCAACTGTGACCTAACAACGTAAAGAGCTATTGAAGGGACACCGTGGACTTCAGTCAGTGCGTGTCTGGCAGTTCCTTCTGCTCCACATTGGGCAGGAGGACTCATTTGTAAATGTAAAAAAAATGCTTTGGCCGACTAAGGGGGGCCTCCCCTTAGTCGGCCAAAGCCTGCCGGGGTCGCGAGACTAACGAGTAACCATGGCGTCGGAACGTAAAGGGCTATTGAAGGACATCGTGGATTTTTAGTTAGTCCATGTCTGACAGTCCTCCCCGCCCTGCCCCGGGAAGGAGGACTCATTCGATGATTTTACCATGTAAAAATAACCGTCTAGCTCTTATGTGTAGTTACTGAATGTGACAAGACATTGACGCATTGTTGAAATACGAGTATCTTTGGCGTAAAAGCTTAAAATCGCTCTTCAACCTGCCGTTAACACCTCCGTAGTGGAGTGGTTAATGGCAAAGCGAGCTTTTACAGTAGGTAACGACTGTCAAAGATCTACAAACGACAGCCTTAATCAACGGCTTTTAAGTGCTTTCTGAGGCACGGAGAAAACTCGGATAGATGGTCACCCATCCATAAACCGACCTCGGCAAGCGCGGCTTGACATGGAAGATCGACCTGTGCGGCTGTCATTATTTAGAACCGAGCTTCTCCTCCTCCTCCTCTGCACCAAAATGTAATATGTTACGAATAAAACATTATTTGGTTATATCTTAAACTGCCATATTAAATCAAACATATCTCAAAACGGACTAATATTTCAGACTTGGTGCAATAGTATTTTTTGTTCAGCTTAAAAATACCTATCCAATGACGTATTACATGTTGCTATTGGAGGGTGGTACCAGATTTCATAGAAGCCCTGGCATCATCCTTTATTTAAAAAAAAATAGAAAATTACCTGTACAAGGTATGCCATTATTATGTTTGCCACAATTTACTGGAGTTTTGCGACTGCTCCGTCAAATCAATGAATATTTTTGTGATATTTAAAATAATTATAGATGAATTTCAACCACTGGACGACCTCTAACAAGTAATAATCTAGTTAGGATTAAAATTAAGCGAAATTAAAAGTTTCCATCAAGTTCAAAAGCCTTAACCATGACACATAAATTGCCATCGGCTGTCAACAAAGACATGTAGCAACAGTTGGGTCCTGTACCGCATACAAAGTAGCCTGAGGTTAACGAATGTGACTAATCTCAGTTTAGCAACTGTCCTTATAGAGCGGGAGCCCGTAACAGATGTCCGTGACCAATTTCCTCTCAAGCGATAATTAGCAGACTACATGAGGGAGTCGTATCATGAACATTCGTGGAAGTCAGCTGCGATTCCGTTGGTGGGATAAGCAGCAATCGCCGTTCAAACACGTAGAAAAAATATTTTTTTTAGTCATTTCCTCTCAATTGAAACCTGGTTTTTAATGAAGATTACCTTGTATCACGAAGAATAAAACCAATCAGCCGACGGTACCATGGTGGAATACACGTCAGCTGGTCACTCGAACATGTAATTTTTAGGGTTCCGTAGTCAACAAGGAACCCTTATAGTTTCGCCATGTCCGTCCGTCCGTCCGTCCGTCCGTCCGTCCGTCCGTCTGTCCGCAGTTTAGCTCAGAGACGCACAGTCCTAGAGAGCTGTAATTTGGTGTAAATATACGGATTTGTTGTGCCGAAAAAGTGGTAAAATAAAATCTCGTAAAATATATTTTTTTAGGGTACCTCCTGTACACGTAAAGTGGGGATGTTTTTTTTTTTCTCGCGTACCCCTTAGTGTGGGGTATCATTAAATAGGTCTTTAAAAAATATTGATAGTTTCCATTAACAATTTTTTGATAAAAAAATTCGTTTGTGAAATATTAAGCTTTAAAGTGCTAAATTTTGCTCGACTCTAGTGTCCCCCCCCCTCTACCAGCTAAACGGTTATGTTTGGGGGTGTGAAAAAATTCACAATAGTAGTATATATAACGAAGTTTAAAAGAAAATTATCATGACTAAGTAGGCTTTACAACTTTACGAGTAATAGTCGACCAACTTATGAAATGTACTTGGATAACATATTTTCCTAAACAAAATGTATCGGAGAACATGCTCTTCAACTGCAGATGTAAGTTTGTCAACTTTATTTTTACAGCTTTAATAGTATGTTTTTACGGTATGTTTTTTGGGGATAGGTAGGTTTTACCTTCAACTATTTTTAACTTACTTCAAAAAAAGGGAGAGGTTCTCAATTCGTCGTAATCTTTTTTTTTTATGTATTTTCCCCGATTTCTCAAAGACACCTGGACCGATTTTGAAAATTCTTCTTTTTAAAATTAAATTCAGCGAATCAGTTTAGTTAATTCGCATAAGTATTTTGATGGGCAACTACGGAACCCTACACTGTGCGTGGCCCGACACGCACTTGGCCGGTTTTTATTTTATTTTCAGTGATTTCCTCTCAACCCAAATTTTGCCTGATGAAAGTTTACATGAAGATATGGCTAAAAACAGACGTCAGCTGGCTGTATCTCGGTGGAAAGGTCGTCAGCTGATACTTTGAAAATTATTGTACAAGCAGGACTAAGGGCTAGTACAGACTTGCGGAAACCGCGCGTTCATGAATCGCGCGGTTCGAAACCGCAAAATTGTTATGCAATCAGACTCCGGCGGTTATATGTGATTATCGTACAGGGATAACGTCCGTTTGAAAAAGGAGGTCAGCGAAAAATCGATTTACTGTGGTTGTTGCTCCTTAAAAAAACGATAAGAAAAATGCGGTATGCAATGCAAATGGGTGCATCCAATATTAAGTAACCAACCAAGTTTCCAACGTATTTTCACAATTTCCAAATATCTCCACTAACTCTTGCCAAGCTTGGTTATGATAGTTTTATTTGAGTAATCCTCACACTGAATATCCCATATTGCATTTCTCTTCTCCACTAGTACTCCAAAGTAGCGTCCTATCAACTGTACGTTTGACAGCGGTTACGTTCCAGCTACGATCGCGTTGCGTCTCAACTTGCTGTCAAAATTTTAGCGCGATACGAAACGGTCAAAAAGTTGTGTTATGGTAGCGGTTCAGTTGCGATTTCGTTGAAAAAAAATAGCGCGATTGGCCTCCAGTTCAGTGTCGAAACGAACCGTGCCAAACTCACGTACTGTGATGTGCTAACCGCGCGGTATCCGCCACGCAACTGAACGCAAAGTAAAGACTCCATAGTAATAGAAACGCGCGGGAGCAGCGCGATTCTATTTTCTGGCGGTTGACTAACCGCGCGGTTATGTCTGAACGATTACTTAATAACTCATACATATAAGACTCTCTCCTCTACTCCGCTTCTTTATACGCGCGCTTGTATCATCAATCCAAACGCAATAACAAATCAGCGTCTACGGCGCCGAAGAGGCGCGTTCCTGAAACGCGCGTCTTCTGCGCGTTTAGAATACGCCGCCGTATGCGATGGGCCTAAGGTTCTCTGCCCATTCTTTGCACGAATATGCAAAACGATCATAATGAACTCTTGAAAAAACGTATAAATGGGTCTATTGATTTATTTTCTCAATTAGTGAAAAGTATAAGAAATAAAAAGCTTTTCTATAAAGAAAACCCCCAATCATTGCTTGATTCATTGTTTGATGTTATTGTCATTTACATTTTTCATTTACATTACATATAAAACAATTAAAAATACAAAATAAACATGTTGTTATGAAACATATATCAATGGATATCTAGTTCGGACCTCAAAGATAGGAATTTCTTCATAATGCAAGCCGGATCGAGAAGCTCTTCACGTAATCTCCAAGCGAGAGCCTCGTCTCATCATTGAAGATCGTGCGGGAATCCTTCTGATTCTGTTGAACCGGTTAACGGACCTTCTTGATCAGGGTGTCAATTACTTATTCACTCCAGTAAGAACAGTTCCCTAACTTGAACAAAATAACGAAATACAACAACAAAATCATTTAAGGTGATTGCTTCGATGTAGCCCGCGAAATTCAATTTTTTTTACGTTTTTTGCAATTTGCAGGCCAGTGACATGTTGTAACTTTATAAATATTTGTGTTGCGCAAATAACAAGTATAATTTTAAATATAAAAAATATCAAAAAACTCGCTCCATCAGCTCTCACATAGAAAAGGTGCATCGTAGTTAGATTTCGGAGATTTTAACATGATGCACCTTTTCTATGTGAGAGCTGATGGAGCGAGTTTTTTGATATTTTTTATATTTAAAATTATACTTGTTATTTGCGCAACACAAATATTTATAAAGTTACAACATGTCACTGGCCTGCAAATTGCAAAAAACGTAAAAAAATTTGAATTTCGCGGGCTGGTTGGAGCATCCCCCTTAATATTGATTTGAAACCTTATGACAGCAGAATGATTTGACAAGATTAGACATTAAGGATGACACAAGTTTTTTTTTTCCAAATAATATTTTTTTATGGCTTCTTCTATGTGTCATTATGACAGACACTCGTTTCCCTTATGGCCGTTTTGATATTGCAAATAAATTACGTTTAGTTATTCAGATTTAATAAAATATTTGTTTCTTCATATTTTATTTTACGATCTTTCCACCGAGATACAGCCAGCTGACGTTTGCTTTTATCCATATCTTCATGTAAACTTTCATCAGGTAAAATTTGAGTCGAGAGGAAATCACTGAAAATAATATAAAAAATTACATGTTCGAGTGACCAGCAGACGTGTATTCCACCATGTTACAGACAGCTGATTGGTTTTATTCTCCGTGATATAAGGTAATCTTCAATATAAACTAGGTTTCAGTTGGGAGGAAATGACAAAAAAATATTATTTTTTCTACGTGTTTGAACGGCTATTGCTGCTTATCCCACCAACGGAACAGCAGCTGACTTCCACAAATCTTTATGATCCGACTCCCTGTAGTCTACTAATTATGGCTTGAGAAGAAATCACTAACGATATTTTGGTCTGGCTTCCGGTCTATTAGTGAAGTTGTATTTAATATGACGGTCAATATCATTGACAAAGCCAATAAAACCTTTAAAAAAAAAATCTAACCGACGAAACATCGAACTGAAAAGCAAAAAATAAATTTTGAGGCGGCGCCAAACAAACAAACATATAAATTAACTATTTGAAGAGCAGAATAGCTCGTTGTATAGCTTGTCGTGGTTGAATAGCTCGTCGTAGCTATTCGTTGATTGTTTCTTTGGCGCCGCCTCAAAATTTATTTTTTGCTTTTTTTTCAGTTCGATGTTTCGTCGGTTTGATTTTTTTTTAAAAAAGGTTTTATTTTTTACTTTTGAGTTTCCTATCTCGTGTCAATTTCTGTAACAAAAAAAAAAAAAAAAAAAATAAGTTTTTTTTTTAATACCTATATTTTTTTTGTTAACTATTGACGACCTCGGAACACCTGCTTTCTGTCTTCATTCTCAAACTCTCAACGACTGTCATACCCCAGCTACGTCTAAAGTTCTCATCAATATGAGTGAAATGAGCCCAAATACGATAAAGGTGCTGTTAACTGTTGAGGACCTCTTGCCCCTGCTATCCGTCACCATCCTCAGACCCTCGATGGCAATGATACCTCAGCTAGGTCTAAAGTTCTCATCAAGCTGAGTGAAATGAGCCCAAACACGATATTATAGCTGTTGTTAACTGATATGGAACTCTTGGCACTGACTTCACAAAATAACAGGGATCTGGAGTTGATCTGATGATGGTGACGCCATCATGTTATGTTCTCCACTACAATTGTTAACTTTATTTCAACAGGATCGGTTCATAATTGAAAATTCTGTAGGAAGATTGACAATTAATTCCTTTTTTTCTACCCTTAGAGGCCGATATTAGTTTTGAAATTTAAATGGGACCAACTTTGAGATATACTCTTTCCAACAAAAAAAGAATTTTTGAAATCGGACCACGTCAGGAAAAGTTATGCGTGGTCATACATAAAAAAAAAAACATAAAAAAATATACATGTCGAATTGAGAACCTCCTCCTTTTTTTTTCGTCGGTTAAAAATAACACCCTCCTTACACTATGGCAACATTAAAAATACCGTTAATTATCGTGTCAATACGAACATTTGAAGACTATTATCGCCGAAAGTGAACGGGAAATGCCGTTAGAGTGGCCTGGCTACTAAATATTAAAGAAACTTTTAGGTTTTTAGGGTTTAAAGTTTAGACTTTTTTTTATTTCTTTGTATAAAACTCTAAATATAGCATTTAAAATGGCGACGATTTTTGGCATCTTACCTGATTGCCCCCACAAGCAGGAAAATCTTTTTATTTGAATTTGAACTCATAAATAAAACCTTTTTTTCTTGGTAAAGTCATCAAATGAGTCCTCTTGCCCTTGGTAAAGCGGACTGTGAGGCTCTTTTTGACTTAATATCCAGCCTATTTCTCCAGTCGTCTTGTGTTGATTGTTTTTTTATTGACGTACCAGCGAATAAATAAAAGCACTGCAATTTTATTATTTTTTCTTCAATAGATTATCAACTTGATGCTCTAGCTAGAGTTTATAGTTGAACATTCAATAAATACAAATCTTTAGCGTTGCTGAGGTGCTGAGTCTATAGAGAATAGCAGCACACTGTTCAGAAAGTTCAAAACATCACTTAGACTGTGTTTGAGAAAGTTGGTTTCAAAGCATTAAAACATGTTAACTATAGAAAAAAGGTTAATGACAGACAACGATCTTATAACAATCTTACAGGTCATTAAACTTAATGAATGAACATAAAGTCTGTGCTTTGAGCTGTACACAATGCAAGCATTCATTCAATATTATGATTGTACAAATGCAAACTTTCTATCATAAGCTCGCAAAACTGTACTTTCACGTTTCTCTTTGTACAATATTGTAACCGTCGATAACTTTCAGAACAAACATAATTTAATAATCTGGCTTGTCATGTTTTAAAGCATTTTTTTTTATTTCATTTGCTTTCTTAATACTAGTATTTTTTGTAATAAGTATTTATTAAATAGAAAGAGCTTTTACATTAATCATTAGTGGATATACACTCGAGAGCAATGAATCCGGGTCACTTAAAGAATCCTAAAAATCTCGGAAACTAAAAATGCTAGGTTAATGCAATAAATTGTATTTAATAGACAATGTAATACTCCTTAAATGAAGGTATTAAAACTTCTTAGTTATTGTAAAGTTATATCATAAAAAAAACAGATTTGAAAAAGGGCCACTTTCGAAGATGGAACTACGAAATTACAGCATTTGGTTTTGCTTTTGTTTGTAATCTGTCATTTATGTGGGTACATAAACCATGTTAATAGTGCTCTATATTCATTATTCAAGCTGAAATTATGTCGCTTACGCCTGAAGAATGCACCAGAATACTTACAATGCTGGAAACCGGCCGGAGTCAGCGCGATACAGCCAGGACTGTCGGTGTGTCGCTGTCAACAGTACAAAGAGTTCTCCGACGTTACGAAGAAACTGGTTCTAACCTACGCAGACCAGGAACGGGCAGAACCAGGTGTACCACAGCACGAGAAGACCGATACTTGGTGAACACCATGCTTCGAAATCGCTTTCTCACAGGAACTGAAATCACCAATCAGTTTCGACGCCTCGGAGGAAGTAACCCAAGTGCATGGACAGTAAGACGTCGGCTTGCTGAATCTAACTTAAAACCCCTTAGACCTGCAAACGGCCCTAAACTGGAGCGTGGGCATCGTATTTCAAGACTAAGATATGCCCAGAGCAACGTAAATTGGAGTATTGAAGATTGGTCAAAAGTTATGTTCTCCGACGAATCAAAATTTATGCTCTACAAGCACGATGGAAGACACAGAGTGTATCGAAGACCAGGGGAAAGATTCAAGCAAGCATGCATCGAAGAAAAAGTAGCCTACGGTGGTGGGTCTGTACTTGTGTGGGCCGGAATTTCTTCTGAAAGTCGCACAGAGCTGGTGATCATAGAAAACGGCTCTTTAACTAGCGTAAGATATGTGGAAGAAATCCTCAATGATCACGTTGGTCCATTTATGGTCAATTTAGGTGAGGATGCTATATTTATGCATGACAATGCCCGACCTCATACAGGTAGGATTGTGAATGACTACCTTTAAGAGATGAACATTACTCGTATGGAGTGGCCAGCGCGCAGCCCGGATATCAACCCGATCGAGCATGCTTGGGACGAGCTAGGCAGATGCGTAAAACAACGAAACCCTCCCCCAATCACGCTTCGTGAGCTCAAAATTGCTCTCACAGAGGAATGGGAGAATATTCCCCAAAATCGTATAAGGAACTTGGTGTACAGCATGCCAAACCGCGTAAACGCAGTAATGGAAGCACGAGGAGGCAATACGAAGTATTAAATTCAAGAAAATCGTAATAAAGTTCAAAAATTTCATGTTTCCTATTTTTGTTTTAAGGAGAGATCAGCAGTTTTTTTCTTTATGTAATTTTGTGTTAATAAAATGTATGGTGACTCATATTTTTTTTACTTTCATTTAAGGAGTATTACATTGTCTATTAAATACAATTTATTGCATTAACCTATCATTTTTAGTTTCCGAGATTTTTAACATTCTTTAAGTGACCCGCATTCATTGCTCTCGAGTGTATATGTTACGTATAAGCAACAGCTTTATTTCAATAATCAAAGTTAATAAATACTCGTAATAATTTCGAACAAACACGTTACATCGAAAATCTTCTCAACGTTGCGTTGTCAGTAGTCGAAGAGACCGATCTTCTTTAGATTATAACTCATGAACCGTGACAGTTAGTTGCAATTTCCACAGATGATTTATTTCTACATATACAACAAATAAGTACTAAAAAACAAAACAAAAGAAATATTTAAGGGGCTCCCATACAACAAACGTGTAGTGCGAGAGTTCGACTCGCACTTGGTCGGTTTTTCTTTAAGTATTAAGAATACGCCTTTATTTATTTTAACAACTTTGAGTAATTATTTTAAACCCGTTCATGTTATATATTTGCGTTGATACATGACTATCTAATATTTACGCAGAATATACCTAAATAAGCTAAGAATATCCGCATAATTTTGAGAAAAATACATAGAGTGGGCACTTATAACTGTTGAAGATTGTATGTGCTGACGGAAGTAAATATTTTATGTTTAAACAAAGCAGGTACATTGAGTTTTTGACGACAAGGATACTAATTAATTACTTGTTTGACCAATGATGTGTCATAATTATTCAGTGTGAAATATAAGACATATTTAGGTACACAAATACATGGTTACAACGATCATTTGTAAACCAAAGCTGACCGTTTATTGTAAGAAAAGACCCTATAAAGCGATGCCAAATAAACTGGTTATTTATACGAGTAGTTTGATGGTTAGCCGTATGAACATTGACAAATTAGGGTCATTGATCAATGATGTTCACACATTCATAAACTATTGACATTAAAACCTACTAAGAACACTATGAAGCATTATGAATAAAGGCTTTGCTAAACAGCAAGCTCGGATTGCCGTCAAGCATCATTTTGATATTGTTGCAGTTTAAAAACAAATAAAAGATTATGAAGTAGCCACGAACCATTATTGAATCTAAATATAATATTTACTACTGTTTAAGTTGGTTGTGTGTTACGAGTATGTCAATATACCTATTTAATCATGATTTTATGTAAGTAAACGTAAGTACTTTTCTGCACATGTTAGTTTTTGTGTGAAATTTAGATAAATTTGCGAAAAACTGCAAACAGTGTAGACCCGGCTGCTACGTAGTAGCAGCGTAGACACGGCGTAGCAGTTACGTAGTGACTACGCAAACCCAGCGTAGCAGCTACGTAGTAGCAGCATAGACGTGGCGTACAGCAGCTATGTAGTAGTAGTAGTAGCAACGGCACAGCGTAGGTGAAGCGTAGCTGCTCTCTAGAAGTACCGTAGCAGCTTCTGCGTAGAAAAGCATCGTGTCTGTTGCGTAGCAGGTGCGTAGACATCGTCAGCACTGTGCGTCGTCAGTCTCGAAAATGTATTCCGATGAGGAAACACTATTATTTGGTGGATATCATAATGAAATAGAATAGGTATTAATATTTAGCACAAAAACCATGGACAAACCTATAAAATGCTATCATAATGTCAACATAATGTTATCTGTATGCTAATATGAAGGTTGTTTATATGTGAAAATGAGAGTATTTTTACGAATGAACGTTGTGATTAATTCATGAAATTTTTATGGAGTAAGTAAGTCCTTTAGCCCATCAGTTTTTTTTCCTATAGCAATATAAATAGGTATTATGTTACATAAGAAAACATTCTTACATTAAGTGATACTTACTTTCAAAAGTTCAAGGTTATTAATAGAGTCCGGATTAATTAAATATCATTTATGTAATCATTGTGAATTTTTATTTGTTGCTATAAAACTGGTTGTACGAGTAGTATCTAGAAAAGTTGTTTTTTTTAGTTGAGCGATTGTTACTGAAAAGTTGCCTTCTACATAGGTATTATTAAAACTCTCAAATTGAGGAAGACCTTCCCGTCTTTAAAAAGACCTGAGGAAACTCTTTTTTACATTTTCCAATCATGAAAATAAGACCTCCGCACTGGGACGAGCGAAAAGGGTTATCAAACTGGTACTTACTCACTAAAACCCACCCAGTTCCATCAATCGCCCTTTGCGTTCCAGTGTCGTGGTGACTCTACATTCGGTAGGAATGCGAAAACTTTTTTCTTAGTAGGTATTATATTATTAGTTTGCCTACATAACACTCTCCTAAAACCGTTACCTACCTGTGTTTGTATGACATTCTTTAAGAAAACCCTACTGTCTGCAAACAATAGATTACAGTTATTCATTCATAGATTCACTGTTTACAAACCATGTTTATTCATAATAATTAGATAGTAATAATTATATTATTAGGTTAGGTATTATAAATTTTATGCGAAAATTTGTGACGATATGGATGGATGGATGTTTGTTGTTTGTTACTCTTTCACACAAAAACTGCTGAACGGATTTGGATGAAATAAGGATACTTTTCATCCCGGTGTTACGTACCTGTGGAATAATTTACGAGGCGAAGATGCTGGCAACAACTGACTCATTTTCTAAAGCTTACCTTGAATGTGAAAGTTTGTGTGTAAATATGGTGTATGTGTGTATGTTTCTTACTCTTTCACGCAAGAACTTCTGAGCAGATTTGGATGAAATTTGGTACACAGATAGTTTGTAACTTGGAGTGACACATAGGATAGGTTTTCATCCAAATTTCGATGCCAACAGGTAGTAAGTTCATGAGTTAAGCTTTATTTCAGTTAAGACTATTAGGTCAATCATTTTGTTAGTAATTTTGGTGTTAATATAATCAACTTGTGAGATCGTAAACTACGTAAATAATTCACTATCAATGGATACGTGCTCTCCAGTATTGATTTAAGTACTTATAGTTAGTTAGGTACATTATTTGTACAAAAGATAACATTGAAGTTGAATCGGTTTCACTTTCATACCCATTATGTGTTTATCAAAGGTCATTGGCACTTACTTTCATTTGTAAGTGACGTTTCCATTGAATGCGCGTGCACAACCGTACGTTCGATCATCTTTGAAAGGCATTTATCTTGCGAGACAGCCTGGACAAAAGGCGATGGATTGCAAAGCGTTTCGTATTTCTGTGCTGACGTCTTACGACAGGATTGAAAGGTGTACATTTAAGATAAATTATCATAGAATCAGGCGCTATACATTGCGACTTCCGGTGACCGTAGGCCCGGGCATGCGGACGGCGAGTGATGGACGACTCGCCGTCCGCCTAAAATACAAGACAAGATTGTAAGTACAAATTAACCGATTCGTTGCGGATGGCACTTTTCAGTGCCATCACTTTCTTTTGCGTGTGGCTATAGGCACGGATGTGTGCCATTTTAAAATCGATGGTAACTCCTTATTTTTGTTCGACGCCACGGCTAGAAGTTAGCGAAAAAAGACATCAAAAATCAACAATGTGAGCTTGAACAAAAAGGTTTTAAAAACAGGATCTATCGACGTCATACTTTGCTTAGCAGTCTTTTTGTCTAAATATTGATCAGTCATCGTCAAGGTCTGTGGGGTTAATTAGTACGCTTCTATAGAACTCAAATTTCATGCCTAGCTTAGTACTCAACAAATAATATTTGCCTAGCTTAGTACTCAACAAATAATATTGATATTATCAGGATGTTTGATCTGACAACAGCCGGGTACATAAGCTTAGTCAGTCTAGAAACTTAATTAACCGATTTTGCAGGTTTTTTAATTTAAGTAATACCTACTCAGTATCAAAACTCAGTAATAATATCATTATTAGGGGCGGCGAAGAAGGGATTTGTGATGTGACTCGAGTGTGTCAGATAACTATATAGTAGGGTCCGAACGAAACTGATTTTTCAGCCGAAACCGAAACCGAAACCGAACTTTCGGCCTTGCTCTCAGTTTCGGCCGAAACCGAAACCGAAACTTTTTAACACATTTAAAATTTCGATTCTTTTTTCTGATTTTTTTTAACATTTATCAACACATAAGAAATAAAGGGTGAATTTTTCAACTGGGCGTGGATGGCTAGGTATATCCTTAACTATGAGGAATATCGAAGAAGTCGAATGGAAGTTGAATGGACTCTCGAGACCAATTTTGACGATACCTAAAACTATATCATTGGTTTTTAGAAAAATCAATAATCCTGGCCAAGTATCGAAACCGCTGATTTTGGAAAAAAAATCACATCTATTAGCGACACTATCGAATGGTGTAATATTACAGCATATATAAAAAAAGATAATTAAAAGATTCCATAGATAAAATTCTGAGAAGTAATAATATACGGCAAACTTATGGAAATCGCAACTTTTTAAGAAATAGCTATTTTTCTATGTTATTTAACTTCTACCACAATCTATTCTAAATTATAAAATTCATTGTTTTCAATGTTTCACTGGACCTAAAGTCTCAACAGTCGCACTATTTTCAGCAATACGAAATTAACGAGTCGAAAAAAAAATTACATTATTTCAAAGAAGAAACCGTTAACTTGTATTTCGAATACAGTCACTGCCTTGACGATTGATAAGTTAACAAATATATTTTACTAGCTTCCGCCCGCGGCTTCGCCCGCGTGGTGTTTTGATAGCCTATGTTCTTTCTCAGGGTCTAAAGATGGTCTGTGCCAAATTTCAACAAAATCGGTTGAGAGGTTTAAGCGGGAAAGCGTAACAGACAGACAGACAGACACACAGACAGACAGACAGAGTTACTTTCGCATTTATAATATTACTTTGGATTATGACATGAATATACAAGACTTACTCTTAGCAGCAAAACCCAAAATTAACTTCATCTCACGATTAAATGATCGGTTGCGAATTGAGCCGGGGCCTCCAGGCGAGGAAGCACGTGTTAGCTACGAATTTTGCCGAACGACGCACAAAAATGCACGGACACTTGAGTTTCGCCGAGGCCGAAAGTTTCGGCTATGTTTTGGCCGAAACCGAAACTAAGGCCGAAACTAGATTTTTTGGCCGAAACCGGCCGAAACCGAAACCGAAATTTCGGTCGGTCACTACTATATAGGGAGAATCCTCGCACCCTTTAATGTACCTGTACCAAGTATGAACTAACATAATGACATGCAATTTTTTGTTACAGATGACTATTACATTATTAATAAGGTTTAAATTGAAAGAATTTTTATATTATAGTAGGGATTCTCAATTTACCACCTACGTAAAGCTCTTTTGAAGCGAACCATTGGAAGTTCTTTAATTTGATTAGGAATCTTGTTATAGATCTTAATACACGTAGGATAACAGCTTCGCCCATATAGTTCCGTTCTTATTCTAGTATTAATTAGTCTATTAGGATATCTCTTTTTGGGCCAGCTTCAGCCGCGTGTCCATCTTCACCCATTCCGTGGATATTTTTGTCTTGCGGCTGTTGTGGTTTTTCTATGTCGTAAAAATAAAAAAAAATACTTTGTCATAGTAAAGGCATGTGTTATAATTATATCAGGCGGAAAGTGAAAAGTTTTGAATGTAAAATGAGGGCTGCAAGTGTACAAAGAAGATTAAAGAAACGTTGTTGAATGAATTGTGTGGATGATGATACCTATGGCTAAAGGAGGTGACTGCTGATATAATCGAATCTACAAATAATGGAGACATACAGAAGGAGTTCATAGAAGAGCATCGCCAATAAATTGATTTACGGGCAGAAGTATAATGATGAGAGAAGATTTGCCAGGTATAAAACTGGTACTCCTTTTGGAAAACTTCTCTCATAAACCTCAGTCTCAAAACCAGCGACGCTATCCGCTGGTTTTGAGACTGAGGTTTATGAGAGAAGTCACCAGTGTGCAAAGAAACCACCCACTACCAAGTCTATGGCTTACAGACCAAGGCCTTAGTGCCACTAAACTGAATAAACAAGTGAATAATATTTGAAAAAAAACCGGCCAAGTGCGTGTCGGGCCACGCACAGTGTAGGGTTCCGCAGTTGCTCATCAAAATACTTATGCGAACTAACTAAACTGATTCGCTGAATTTAATTTTAAAAAGAAGAATTTTCAAAATCGGTCCAGGCGTCTTTGAGAAATCTGGGAAAATACATTAAAAAAAAAGATTACGACGAATTGAGAACCTCATCCTTTTTTTGAATTTAGTTAAAAATAGTTGACAATAAAAACCTACCTATCCCCAAAACATACCCACCTATTATTGCTGTAAAAATAAAGTTGACAAACTTACATTTGCAGTTGAAGCACATGTTCTCCGATACATTTTGTTTAGGAAAATATGTTATCCAAGTACGTTTTATAAGTTGGTCGACTATTACTCGTAAAGTTGTAAAGCCTACTTAGTCATGATAATTTTCTTTCAAACTTCGTTATATATGCTACTATTCTGAATTTTTTCACACCCCCAAACATAACCGTTTAGCTGGTAGAGGGGGGGGACACTCGAGTCGAGCAAAAATTGGCACTTTAAAGCTTAATATTTCACAAACGAATCTTTTTATCAAAAAATTGTTAATGAAAACTATCAATATTTTTTAAAGACCTATTTAATGATACCCCACATTAAGGGGTGCGCGAGAAAAAATAAAAACGTCCCCACTTTACGTGTACAGGAGGTACCCTAAAAAAAAATACTTTACGAGATTTTATTTTACCACTTTTTCGGCACAACAAATCCGTATATTTACACCAAATTACAGCTTTCTAGTACTGGGCGTCTCTGAGCTAAGCTGCGGACAGACGGACGGACGGACGGACGGACGGACGGACGGACATGGCGAAACTATAAGGGTTCCTTGTTGACTACGGAACCCTAAAAATCTATTATCATGTCCTTCTAAACTGGAGTTTACATATACCAGCTATATTTGCGTTAAAGGTATCTCGAGTAAATATTATATGATAATTCTGATTCACGCATCTGTTGTAATGACTTAGTTCTATATGCATTGCTGCGTTAGTCAAAATGGGGATAACCTCTGGATTACCAATTCTGTAGGTGTGTTTTAAACTTTGATATTAAATAGCCTGCAGTAAAATGAGGAAATTAATGAACGATTATGAATATAGATTACTATGCTAATTTTTGGACAAACTGGGACATAATTTAGTATGGTTTACATATCAGTTTTTTTTTAAAACATTATATTTAAAAAAAACCGGCCAAGTGCGTGTCGGGCCACGCACAGTGTAGGGTTCCGTAGTTGCCTATCAAAATACTTATGCGAACTAATTAAACTGATTCGCTGAATTTAATTTTAAAAAGAAGAATTTTCAAAATCGATCCAGGCGTCTTTGAGAAATCGGGGAAAATACATTAAAAAAAAAGATTACGACGAATTGAGAACCTCCTCCTTTTTTCGAAGTTAGTTAAAAATAGTTGTCAATAAAAACCTACCTATCTCCAAAACATATCCACCTATTAGCTGTAAAAATAAAGTTGACAAACTTACATTTGCAGTTGAAGAACAAGTTCTGCGATACATTTTGTTTAGGAAAATATGTTGTCCAAGTACGTTTATAAGTTGGTCGACGATTACTCGTAAACTTGTAAAGCCTTCTTAGTCATGACAATTTTCCTTAAAACTTCGTTATATATACTACTATTGTGAATTTTTTCACACCCCCAAACATAACCGTTTAGCTGGTAGAGGACACTCGAGTCGAGCAAAAATTAGCACTTTAAAGCTTAATATTTCACAAACGAATCTTTTTATCAAAAAATTGTTAATGGATACTATCAATATTTTTGAAAGACCTATTTAATGATACCCCACACTAAGGGGTACGCGAGAAATAAAAAAAACATCCCCACTTTACGTGTACAGGAGGTACCCTAAAAAAAATATTTTAAGAGATTTTATTTTACCACTTTTTCGGCGCAACAAATCCGTATATTTATACCAAATTACAGCTTTCTAGTACTGGGCGTCTCTGAGCTAAGCTGCGCACAGACGGACGGACGGACGGACGGACGGACGGACGGACGGACATGGCGAAACTATAAGGGTTCCTTGTTGACTACGGAACCCTAAAAAGAGCCTCATTATTGAATAGGTACGCTAGCTACGGCGTAGTATGTGCTACGAATATAGAATAAGCAATATTTAAAAAAAAAAATAGGCTTTTTACTCAAAAAAACAAAACAAGATAATTATGATGAGACATGACCAAAACAATGGCACAATCGTGATGGTAGCCACAGGAACACTGATAACATAAAATTATGGCTCTGATTCTCTTCACATATCCGGATTTGTATGAATTATGAAGCAACCATCACAATTGTTGTATATTTTCCGACTGCGGATTACCAACACGCATTGTCAACAATTGATTTAATTTTTTATAGGATTTTTAACACTTTCATGCAAATTCGAACCAAGTAAATTGAGTCAAATAATTTATTACGATAATAATAATTATAGTTTACCTATATACCTAAGTGCCCTTGGATTGTACGACTTCGTTGTAAAATTTTCAAACGAGCCCTCCCCCTAAGGGCGAGGAGGGAGGGGAGGGACTGTCAGACTTCATCATCAGCCTATTACATATTCCCACTGCTGGAACACAGGCCTCCTCTCTGAGAGGGAGTGGGCCTTAATCTACCACGCGGGCCTAGTGCTGGTTGGTGGATGTCACATGTCCTCGAATTTTTCATTCTAGGATATGCCAGATTCCTCACGATGTTATCCTTCCACCGTTTTGAGAGCAGATGAAATTAATTACACAAAGTAATGTGTCTGGCTGAATTCGAACTCACGACCGACCTACAACTCGTAAGTCGGGGCCGATACCACTGGGCCACCACTGCTGTCTGACTTGTCTTGACTAAAATCTACGGTTATCCTTAAGTAGCCCTTTACGTTCCAAGGTCACGGTAACCTGTTTAGACCGTTCCGGGACCCTTTCGACAGTCCCGAGACCCTTTTGACAGTCCCCGGATCCTTAAAACAGTCCCGAGACCCTTTCGACAGTCCCGGGACCCTTAAGACAGTCCCGAGACCCTTTCGACAGTCCCGGGACCCTTAAGACAGTCCCGAGACCCTTTCGACAGTCCCGGGACCCTTAAGACAGTCCCGAGACCCTTTCGACAGTCCCGGGACCCTCAAGACAGTCCCGAGACCCTTTCGACAGTCCCGGGACCCTTAAGACAGATATTTTAATGAAGATTCTGTTTTTCATTCCTGCGTCCCCGGCTGGATTCAGATCAAAAAAATATGAGGTATTCCCATTTGAGCAACTATTTCCAGACCACCTTTTTTTAAGAGCAATTATTTATTCCCGTTTGAGCAATTTGTCAAAATTTTGACGAATTGCTCAATCGGGAACGAAAATATAATTCAAATCTATTCCCATTAGAACAACTACGGCGGGGAAGCGTTTAGTGATGGGGTGTTAGAAAAATATTTGTGTCGTATTTTTTCTTTTGTTTTATTAACCAAAATATACAGATATATGACGCATTCAAAATTGGCATAAGTAACCTACGTCATAACTTAGTACATTTTTATTGATTTGTGGCTCCCACGAGACCGATTCTCGAGTTTTGATGCGATAAAATAGGAGTCCATTATTTTCTAAAGTAGAGTATGACGGACAAATACGATGCTGCCGAATTGCCTATTCATTTCCTATGTTTCTTCTATGAACTTGAGAACCGCAATAGATACCATAGTAAGTAATAGTTGCTACCTGATATATGCATTATCTGTTAAATATCTTCAGATAACAATTACGATAAAGAATTACATAAATCTTAGATAAAAGATCGTTAAGTAACAGTTACGTGTCAATTAGCTAAATAGATACTGATAATGGCTTATCAGTGATGTCAATAGTTTGTAGTAGTACAATTTACCTGTTAAAGAAAATAATAATGAGGTAGTGAGAATTAATTATCAATTTTAATTAGGAAATTGCGTAATGAAGTGTGACGATGACGTTATAAATAGTTAAATAAATACTGCCTCATTGATCTATGCTAATGGTTGCAACAGCAAATACGAGCATGAGGTTCACGGTTCGATACTTAGAACAGACAAAGCGCATTCACCTATATATTTTTAACTAGCCGTTACCAGCGGCTTCACCCGCCCCCCGCCCTTATTTTTATGTCACTCTGGACCAAAACAGATTTCAACTGGTGAAAGAATTTTCGAAATCGGTCAATAGCTTCGGAGCCAATACAAAAAACAATCAAATCTTTCCTCTTTATAATATGAGTGTAGATATCATTTGCAAAGCTTAGGGTTTTTTCCCACATGGCAAAATAAATAAAACTGTTATTCAATTTAAAAAAAAAATATTTACAATATGCTAAGGATCTTCAAAGTGCCGTTGTCATCTAGTAAATATTCACCAAGCTATAGTTCGCACAGATTGCTTATTTGCACCCAAGCAGACTGAATAATTTATTTAAATTATAGTATTAAGTTTTACTTATTTAAATAAAAGGTCAGTAAAGTTTACTTGTGCAATACAAATACAAAGGCAAGTAAATAAATAACTGGTGCGACTTTGCAAGCAGAAAAAAAATGCATTCTATTTCCGCGTTGACGTAAAATTTTCTACAAAGTACTAAAAGTCTTACCAAAAGTCTTACCAAAATAATTTAATATGATAAGGCTATGCAGAAGATGATTCCCGTTTTCTGTATACTAAAGGCGACACAAATCCCTAAGTTAATTCTAATTTTTGGGTTATTAACCTTTAGCTACTTTTTTATGGCGGTCTATCATCAGATGAACCCAACCGCCGAAAAAGGCCACATAAATAGAAACATTTTTAACCGACTTCCAAAAGGAGAAGGTTCTCATTTCGGATGTTGGTATTTTTTTTTATGTTTGTTCGGGCATAACTCCGTCGTTTAACAACCGATTTGAAAAATTCTTTTTTTGTTGGATAGGATATACTTCTGGAATGGTCCCATTAAAATTTTATCGAATCGGACTACTTAGCACTTTTTGAAAAATCAACAAAAACCTAAAAAGTTTTCACCTTTGTCTACACCGATTACTCCGAGGTTTCTGGTCCGATTTCGATGATTCTTTTTTTGTTCGATACAGTATATCTGCCATTTGGTCCCATAAAATTTTCATTAAGTTTGGTGCAGTAGTTTTTATTTTTAGTTTTTATACATGGGCGTTGTTATTACCGGTGCTACGGATTACAAAATTTTAGTGCACATGTAAGAAAATTCAATCAATCAATCAATCAAACATTTATTGTGGATCATAGGTATGTGTAGTACAGTTCTTAAATATTTGAAAATTTTGATCAGCTATGTCCCGCCCGTAGGGCATACAATAATTATTACACATATTTTACATCAAAATAACAAATTCAAATTATTATAATTATTGAAATTAAAATTAACTGCATATTAACGTTCTAAAAATTACAAATAATACAGTCAAACATAATAAATTACAATAGGTAAAATGTCAAATTATACATATAAAATTCAAAAAATAAAATTAAACAAAACATCAAAATGAGAAATTTCAATATCACAACATAAAATAAAAAAAATTGATTATTGAGTTATTCATGTTACATTATTATTCAGGTCATTGAGCACATCACGACTGGGTCGGACTATACTTCTGTAGAGATTTGTCGGACATAAATTCTTTAACAGAGTAATAACTTTTGTTTACTAGCAGATCATGGAGAGTCCTTTTAAAATTCTCATTTTTCATATTTGTTCTGATAGGCCCCGGTATATTATTAAAGATGCGAGAAGCTGAACAGAAGATGCTCTCATGCATTAAGTGAGTTTTACTGGCTGGTGTGCGGAGTTTATCCCTACGCCGTATACGCGTGTAGTAGTCAAACATGTGGATATTGTTTTTAACGAATACTGCTGCCTCAAGTATATAGATGCATGGTAGTGTTAATAATTTATTGTTTTTAAAAAATGGCTTACAAGAGTCAGTTTCGCATAAGTTGAATATAGCTCTGATGCAGCGTTTTTGAGCAATGAAAGCGCGCTCTCTTTCCGTACTATTGCCCCAGAATATTACACCGTATCGGAGAATAGAGCCAACGTAACCATGGTAAGCTGTTAGCAAAGTGCTCCGATTTGCTATTTTCCCTAATCTATATAGTGCATATGAAAATTGTCCTAACTTTTTGCAAACGTGCTCAATGTGAAACTTCCAGTTAAGTTTGTGGTCTATATGTAGTCCTAGAAATTTTGTTACTTCCGTTTCCCCAATTTCACTATCTAGGTAATGAATTTTTAAAGCACCTGTACGTCGGGTCCGTATTTTAAAATCCATTATTTTAGTTTTATCAATATTAATAATTAAATTATTCATTCTAAGCCAATCTATAATCAGTAATATTGTTTGGTTAATGTCAGATTCTAAATCAGTTGAATTATCATTAGCAAATAAAACGGTGCTATCATCAGCAAACAGTGTAATGTCGTGAGTTGTTACCGAAGGCATGTCATTTATATAAATGAGAAATAAAGGAGGGCCGAGAATAGTCCCTTGAGGAACACCGAATTCAACTATTCTAGGTTCAGATACATATAGTTCTTCTGTTTTAGTACTGAGATTTATCCTCCTTACTTCTGTGAATTGTTGTCTGTTGCTAAGATAAGATTCCATGAGTTTGTACACATTTCCTCTTACACCATATGCATACAACTTTCTTAAGAGGATTTTGTGATCGACACGGTCGAAGGCTTTCGACATGTCCATGTATAATGCGACAGCTGATAACCCTTTATCCAAGTTAGTCATTACCTTCTGTAGGAAGTTATAAACTGCTACATTTATGGATTTGTTTTTTCTGAAACCATATTGATTGGGCGCTAAGATGTTTTTTGCCTCAAAGAAATTATAAAGACAGTTAAATATCACCTTTTCAAAGATTTTCCCAAAAATAGGTATTAATGCAATGGGCCTGTAATCACTCATGTTAGTTTTGTCTCCTTTTTTAAACACTGGCTTTATAACCGATATTTTTAGTTTATCAGGGAAAGTGCCTTCTTCTATACATAAATTGATAATGAAGCTAAGTGGTTCTGATATGATATGGGCTACATCTTTAACAATTTTTGTCGTTATGTTATCATAACCGGCACTGTTTTTATTTTTTAAAGATATTATTATTTTATTAATGTCATCAGGGATAGTAGGTCTCATAAAGATCGAATTGGAATTATATCTCAATTTACTGGATGATTCATGGGGAACACTAGTATTATTTTTATTGATGTCAAGAAAGAAGTCATTAAACGAATTAGCAATGTCTTGAGGATTATTTATGGTTACATCATTTATAATTAATTGAGCCACACCTTCATTTGGATACTTCCTTTTGATGTCATTAATGACTTTCCAAGTAGCTTTGTTTTTATTTACAGCAGATTTAATAAAGTAGTCGTTTTGAGATTTTTTGGTAAGCCTAATTATAGTTTTATATCTCTTTGCATATGTTTTGAAAGAAGTCTTAGTGGTTTGATTTGGATTGTGCCTATATTGCCACAGGAGTTGACATTTACGTTTGCTACATATTTTCAATCCACGTGAAATCCATTTTGGTCTAGATACGTTATGCATCTTGACTTTCTTAATAGGAAAACAGAGATTATATAACATATTAAAATTATCATGAAATTTGTTAAAGGCAGTATTCGCATCACAGCAATTATAGACGTCATTATTAGTTAGCTGATTTAAATATTTTATAAATATAGCTCTGTTGCCTTCAGAGTAATCCCGTTTTAATATAAACCAGTATTTTATGTTGCAGGTCTTTTTAACTGGAACCTTAACTATTTGTGCATTATGGTCTGATAGCGCTAATTCCTTTATAGTGCCTTTACATGCTCTTATGTTATGGGCTATGTTGTCTATGCACGTTTTACTAGCAAATCTCGTTATTTGATTGAATTTTAGTTTTAAGTTATATCTGGTTAAGATTTCAGTAAATTCGATGGAAAGTTTTGTGTGCTTCAAAGTATCTATGTTAAAATCTCCGCACATTATGATCTTTCTACCGTTTTTGCAAACGTTATTTAATATTTTATTAAGGGTTGTGAAAAAGCTGTCTATAGTGCCTGCGGAGTTGTTAGGCGGCCTGTAAATACATAGAACAACAATTTGATGTTCCAACAGCTCAATTGCAGAACATTCTATTGTGTTACATATGGAAAGTTTAGTGATGTCATTAAGAATTCTGAATTTTAAATTATTTTTAATTAATATACAGGACCCGCCGTGTCTGCAATGTCTCATAAAGTAAGACGAAAGTTTATAATTTGGTATTGTTAGGTACACTTCGTCACCGTCAGTCATGTTGTGTTCAGTGATACAAAGTATGTCAACAGGATTGTTCTGGGTAGCCAAATCGTTAATACATACAGAGAGCATATCAGATTTATTAAGCAATCCGTTAATGTTCTGATGAAGGATAGTGACAAAATTATAAACGAAATAAATTATTCGAATTTGGGTGTTCAATTTTGTCACATTCTGATTCACCGTGCTCATTGATTGATTCATTTATACAGTCTGTATCAATTCTATTTATAACACTTTGGTCTAGATTTAAATTAACTTGCACGTATTTACTTTCAAAACACTTTTTACTTTTAAATTGACACGTAATCTGTTCGTACTGTAATGCTTTGAAATGGTAGTGAATACACAATATTTCTTTTAATAACGACCTTGCAAGATTTAGTACATGATTGCGTCTACTTGGTGGGAACCTGTCATAATTCATGTCCATGAACAATACATTTTTATATTTCTTACAGATAAATCGTAATAAGTAGTTGATTTTTGATTCCTTAAGAAACCTGTTACTGGGTACTTCACATATAATGACATTTGTATTTGCAGTTGACGATAACCAACGATGTAAATTTATATCGATGTCAAGAGGGTTTTTATCGCAGCATCCACCCAATATAACCACGTAGTCGCTTTTTGTAAGTGTGCTTATTTCGGTATTCGGGTACTCTAAGATCCTACTCAATACAGCACCAGGTTTTATATAAGATACCACGTTGTAATCAGATCCAAGTAGGTTTTGTAAAATGGTGCGGAGTCCCCGACCTTGCCCATCACCTAGGATAATTACCTTGTGTTTGTTATTCTGAGTCACAACCGGTGCCGTTCTCATAGCACAGTGTGGTTTTCTACAAAGATTTATGTCTACATTGCAAAGTTGGCTTTCTGACTGAACAGCTTTAATGCAATCTGTATTATCGTGCTGGGTTGAACGAGGGCTGGGGCTATTATGTGCATATGTGCTTCTAGCAAGTCGCAGAGGAGAGTGGCGGGGACTATTTACTCTCATACTTAGTATTCGTTTCGAGATGGGAGACGAGTTAATTTTGCGCTGTGGTGTAGTGCAGGTCATTTTTTTCAGTAGTTCTATTTGTCGTTGTTGATCCTTTGTGACCTGCATCAGCTTAGTATTTTCACAGTTAAGATTTTCAATTTCATTATTAGCAATCTTTAATTTTTCTTTAATGTCATTTATTTCCTTTCTCAGATCCTCCGAATATGACTGATCGTAGTTTTGCGTATCACTCTGGATGCTCATCATAGTAGTATCAAACATGGTAGAATTCAACAGGTCTTTGCTAGTTGATGATGATAAGTCTATTTGTGATTGTGATCTCATCAATTTATTGCGTACAGTTATATTGTCCATCTTGCCTGTTAATTTCGCTTTCTAATAACGTTGTTTACTATTTGTCTCCCGTAACGTATGCTAAGTCTGTTGCAATTGCGTAGCGTAAGCTCAATATGGACTATTAGTTTAATTACTCGACGCTAGATGGTGTATTATCGGTCGATAAAACAGTTCCAAATTTGGTGCATCCGATACGTTGTCACCGCGTTTTGCAACTCGACGCTAGATGGCGCTATGTCGGTCGGTAAAACAGTTTTATATTTGGTGGGACTGCGGCTCTGTCAATGCGGTTCGCTACTCGACGCTAGATGGCGTAATGAATCAGTCGATAAAACAGGTAGAAATCTTAGTGTGGCTACTGGCCACCTATGGCGCTAACACTGCGCGCTTTTTAAATGTGTGAAAATTAACCGTCTATAAATTTATCTTATCACACAAATGCGCTTTATTAAGATGTTTGTTCAATAACACAACGATCACTGGTTAATTTAATAATTAGTTGTCGTACCTTGCTTCAAAACAATCGTAGTTTTACTCTTGTTTGTTTTTGTCCACATTCACTTGTGAGTTTAATGTTACTGTCCCAGACTGAATATAATTTGTAGATAACACTCGTATTATATGTTTAGGAGTTAATTATCACTTTGAACCTTAAAAAGAGGTGGTATACTTATTATTTCTAATTTAAATCAACTAATTATAGCTTTTGACACAAACTTAGTGTTTACGCGACGGCAGCGCCATCTCCAATGCAAAATTATGTATTTGACAATAATTTGGGTTGAATAGTGAAACTAAAAAGGATAAAATAAAAAACTTTTAAAAAAAAAATGTAACCGACTTCAAAACAACCACAAAAAAAGTTCAAAAAATCTACAAAAAAACTTTTCTTTCGAAAGTCGGTGACAAAAAGTCAATGAAATAAAAAAGAAAGTCACCGACTTTCGAAAGAAAAGTTTTTTGTAGGTTATTTAAAACTTTTTTTGTGGTTGTTTTGAAGTCGGTTACATTTTTTTTTTTAAGTTTTTTTTCTTTTAGTTTTAGTAAAGAAAATAAAGGAAAAAAAATTTTATACAACAGATTCGTATTCTAAAAAATCTCGCCCAATTATGCGAAAGGGGGTCACCAAATTGCTATAAATCACTGTACAAGGAGGGGGCAACGACCTTTTGAGCAATTTACTTAATTACGATAGTAAGTACCTAATGGCGTTTCTTTATCTTAACTACGTCGATTCAACACATCGCCATCGTTGAGATGTAGTAATAGTGATTCATAGATTCGTATCTCTTCTTCATTACTTTTGTAGAAGTAACAGACAAGTGCAGACGTCGAATTATAGTGTAGAGCAGTGTAGTGGAGAAACACCCTTATATTTAATCGTTAGTTAAATTAATTGCGCTTAATAATTAATATTCTTGATTGATTTTATACGAAGGAACTGAACAGGTTTCTTCCACTCAAAACAATTAATTCAAGTTCCTTAAAAGATATTATATTAAAACATTTAATTCAAGTTATCAGTTTATCACACTTTAAATTATAATTCTATCTTAATTATTATCAAAATATTTTATGTCTCAAAGTGGATTTTTAAATGTGATTTTAAACAATTTATTAATATTTAAATTTTCTTTGTTTCAGATGTTCTAATCTAGAAGATTAGTCACAAAAAATGGCCTTGATTATTTTATGAAAAATAAAATAAAACTATAGTAAAAAGTTAAATAAGTGAATAAATTAAATTACTGTCAAAAATGTCAAACACTGACACGACAGTCGACAGTAACATGAATAAAACGGACATCGGTGATCATAAGTTTGAGGTAAGAATTTGAATTATGAATTTTATCAACTACATACAGATAAATGATAATATTACCGTGATAGAGACGCCACAGTACATCAACCTACCTCAATATGTCAGGTCTGCTTTATAGATTTTCTACTTAATGATAAAAGCAGAAGGTTCATACTCTATTGGCAAAATCTTTGGAATTGGTTGACGTGCTGGCGTCGGTTTATTTTCACATCACAGCACAATAGTTAGTAGGATAGCTTTATTAAATAACCCTCCTGGCGCAGTCGGGTAAAAAGACGAAAAGTAGAAAAGTTTCAGGATTAGACAAAGATTAAAAAAAAATCATACTACCAGCTTGTACTGGGTAAGGGCTAAACCTCAGCTTAAAAATAAATGTTATGGCAGATTTACATTGAGTCAGTAACTGACGTCAGTGCTGGCGCCGAAAACTGACTCGTGCTATTTATACGATACGGAGTCAGTATCTCGTCAGTAGGTACTGTACTGACTTGAATCAATTTACACTATAGCAGTGCCAGGTCAGCACTGACTCGTCAGTAGACTGGCGTCAGTTACTGACTCAATGTAATTCAGCCTTTATCTTAAAATACTTATCGGAATTTCTCTTGGAATGTAAATCAGATACTATAGAAACATGGTTACCGTACCGAAAAAAATCCCGAACCCTGATCATAATAATGCAAACTTATCTGTGAACTAAATAATAAACATATTACCCTCCTTTGCGTCGCGCAGTCGGGTAAAAAACTAAAAACAAGACCTGTTTGTGCAGGTAGAAAAAATTAAAAGAATTAAATTAATAATTAGAATATCTCCATCTTAATTAAGTCTTTGTTTAGTGGTTATGTGAGTTAGTCGTGTGTTGTCAATTTGTCATATTCCGAGATTAGCTTCAAATGAAAAAAAAGTAGGCACGTTGTCTAGAGTTCTAGACTTCATTAAAACGGTAGGTACTAATCTATTTTTGAAACCAATTATATATGGAAGCTTTAATGATACCTATTTATACTTTGTTGTGATTAATAAATAGTTTATTCAAATTTTACGATGAGTATTGTAAATCGCCGTGTTATTTTATCACACGATCATCGATTAAAAAGAAAAATAGAACCTTCATTAAGGGGCTTGTTTTAGGGTCCCGGGACTGTCTAACTAAAGGGACACGGGCCTGTCGAAAGGGTCGCGGGACTGCCTAAACAAGTAACCGTAACCCTGCCACGATCCGGCTTACGAGTCTGACAGTCCCTTCCGCTCAGGGCGGGCACCCAGGGCGGTAGGACTCATAATAAAATATGACGATTTTACGAAAAAAAAGGCCCTATTGCAGAAAGTGCGGTCACTCAAACAAAACAAATTGAAGGAATGGCGGGTTTAAAGTCGGTTTGAGTCCGACATAACCTCCCAGATCGCCCAAGTCGTAGGGTATCCGTGCGGACTTTCCCACTCAAAAAAAGGGCCTGTAGCTTGCCATGGGTGGAGCAGATTGGACTGTGACTAAAAATCATCCTGTTCTCTCGGTTATTTTTGGGGTTTTGGGCCACAGGGTAGAGCTGTTATCCTACGACCCTTTAGTTCCCCCCCCCCCCTTGTCCATTTGCTGACAGCCATCGACTCGGGCCTAGTCCTTGATCGAACAGCAAGTTTCCCATTACTCGCCGTCTGTGGCCGTATAACCCATGGCGATGGCCGACGCCAGAGCAGTTCCAGTGAAGAAACGGGGCCTGACGTGGAGGATATATCAGGATGTCCACGAAACTTTGCATTAATCTATTCTAATATCATAGCATATGAATCATACATAAGAATAAATTAAAATATTACATCTATATTTTATGCAGATTTAAACGGTAGTATTTCGTGCACATTTTGTTGTATGATATTAAACATTATGTAAAATGTATGTTTAAAGTAAAACAGGAAAAACACTGTAATATAATATGAAGCAGATATTCTTTTCTGATCACGAAATACCTTGTGGGTTGTCGAGTTTCTCAGTACAAAAACCAGTCTTCTGACGTCCACGATTTCTTTGTTATAATCTCTAGCAAAAAATAGTTACCAAAGTGTGCAAAAATTTAAATATATTTTGTGATAAATTTTGACTACTTCCTTGCTCAATCGACGTGACACGGTTGGCACAGTGACTGAACAATCGATATTGTATTGGCCGCGGGTTTGATCCCCGCACGCGTAAATAAAAAAACTCAAAGACAGTCTCATATACCATACATTTTTTAACTTAAGACTAAAGCATAGGTAATCCTTCCTTAGCAGTTAGTTAATAGTTTACAGCGTTCTAACAAATAGTTTACCTACTTATTTAAAAATCAAACAACAGATGACCCTTTATTCGTTCAGTACATACATATATATGTATAATTTCCAAACTAAATATTTCATTGTAGGACTAATGATGTAAATGCAGCTGTAAACCTATTATTTAATTTAAAATTAACTTTTAATACTCCACGCATTTAATAGCACATTGTGTTAGTAACAAATGTGGGAGCTCTTTTTTCCATTCTGTTGACGATTGTACTATAGCTAGCATACTACGTAAGTTTTATCGCACTTTCATCGGTGATGTAGTGTATAAATAAATACCGACATGCCTTACTGGTGGGGCGAGCGGTAGTGGGGGTGCGGTCAGTCAGTCGCTTGTCTGAGCGCACACTCTTTGCTTGTCCGCCGAGCGAGTAAGACGTGCGCGTTGAAACCAAACTGTGTTGTTTCATTTAATCTACAACGTACCTAACGCACTAATAGTGACCTGTACAAGTGGCGACCCTGCCAGGATCCAAAATTCAAGGTACGTGCAAAATTAAACAAAATAAAAACTGAGTGTTAATAATGTAACCAAGAGGTAAATCGGTAGCAAATCAGTTTTGTTGTATATTCATGCCATACATAATTTTATTTTAATCTATTTAATTGTCAAATTACATGGTTAGAAATAATATAATATTTTTATTATATGTAGGTAGCATCCTTAAATTGTATTGAAGTAATCCTCTAAATAAATATAACAATTTTATTAAATTGTTTATTCGTAATATAATTTTAAAGGCAGTCGTTACTTCAAAACTAAACTGATTTTGTTACATTGGTTGGTACCTAAATATTCGTTTAACGAAGTTAATACGTCAATGATAAATGCTTTGATTATTGGCAGAGACGGATTGGAAGTGTTGTTAAAAGTGCTAAGAAATAAGTGTTAATTTTGAATAGATATTGCGGGTATAAATTGAAGAAGGGTTTTTATTTAATTATGATTGCAAGGAAGTTTAGATAAGGATATTGTTCGGTTTGCATGTTATACTGTGTGACTCCTTAAAATTACTTTTTATTTTTATTTGTGTTTTGGAGTAAACTAGACACCAGTGATATACATGTTGTGTGTGTTCACTTTAAGTTTTTCCTCTGTCATTGATCAAAGTTAACATTGTCGTTAGAGGTAGTTTGCTTAAGCGAACGGTACCTAAATGATCTTGTATAAATAACAGTCTAAATAGTCTGGAATCAAATACAAAAAGATCAAGAGGTAGTTCGATTAAATCGGAACGGTACCTAAAAAAGGAAATTACTCCTTCCTTCCAGGTAGACCACAAGTATGTCGCACATACCACCTCTAGAGTCTTTGGACTGTGATGGTGACCCAGCTTCAATTGGTTTACGCTGGGAAAAATGGAAACGTGCACTAGGGTTGTACCTAACGGCCTCCAACGTTACCACACCTGAGGCAAAAAGAGCTATGCTCTTACACATGGGTGGATTACCCCTCCAAGAAATATATTATAATATTCCTGGTGCACATGTAGAAACTACTAGTGACAATGATGTGTATACTATTGCTGTCAACAAGCTTGATGAATATTTCGCCCCTAAACAAAGCCGAATTTATGAACGTCACTTGTTCCGGCTCATCAAACAAGAAAATGGGGAAAAATTTGACAAGTTTCTTGTCCGACTTAGACACCAGAGTTCTAAATGTAAATTCACTGCCCCCGATGAACACATGATAGATCAAATCACCGAGAAGTGTGAATCAGCTAAATTAAGAAAAACAATCCTGACCCTTGGTGATGATGTTACCCTTGACAAAATCATTTTCGAAGCCAACGCTTTAGAGACTGTAAATCGACAACTTAACAACTTTGGGTTGCCGGGATCAAGTAAAGATCTGTCGGTTAATAGAGTGGAAACTTCTAAAAGGATTTCTAAAGTAAATTCATGTTTCCGTTGTGGTGGCAGTCATTCAGCTGATTCTAAATCTTGTCCAGCCCGAGATAAGAAGTGTCTTAAGTGTGGATTTATTGGGCATTACCGCAAACAATGTAGGACTAGGCCAGAAAAACGTAAAAACGATGATAACCTTTCTAAATCGATAAGCCTTAGTAAGAAACGCAAAAGCAAGTCTGAAGAGGTAGATTATATTTTTCACATCGATAATGACGACACCATTAAATGCACGCTAGGGGGTGTTGGAATTGAGATGTTAATAGACTCTGGCAGTAAATGTAATATAATTAATGATGTAACGTGGCAAATTCTCAAAAATAATGGAGTCCTTGTTGAAAATCAAGTGAAATCTCCAAACAAGAGATTTCTGGCTTACGGAAGTCGTACTGCTTTAACTGTACTCGGGTGTTTTGACTCTACCATAATAATTGGTAACAATTTTGCCAGAGCCAAGGCCACATTTTATGTTGTAAAAGATGGCACAAGAAATTTGCTAGGAAGAGACACCGCCACGTCTCTTGGAGTTCTAAAAATTGGATTAGGAGTTAATGCAGTCGATGGTATGTTCCCTAAATTTAAAGATGTTCAAATTCATATCCCTATAGATAAATCAATTAAACCAGTTGCTCAGCCTTGTCGAAGAGTACCTGTCCCACTAGAGTCCAAAATTAATAAAAAAATCCAAGAGCTTGTCGAGTTAGACATTATAGAGCCGGTTAATAGCCCATCTGAGTGGATCTCTCCATTGGTACCTGTTTTAAAAGCAGATGGCGATGTTCGTATCTGTGTAGACATGAGGCGAGCTAATCGAGCTATCGTTAGAGAAAAGCATCCTTTACCCACTATGGAACAATTAATTCCAAAGTTTAGAAATGCCAAAGTATTCTCCAAATTAGATTTAAAAAATTCATTTCACCAGCTAGAGCTAAGTGAAGACAGTAGGCACATAACAACATTTATCTGTAGCCAAGGATTATTTAGGTACAAGCGTCTCATGTTTGGCATCTCGTGTGCTCCAGAATATTTTCAAAAAAACTTAGAAAGGGTTCTCTTGCCTTGTACAGGAGTTGTTAATTTCATCGACGACATAGTCGTTTATGGTAGCAACGAGACCGAACATAGCGCAAGGCTCAAAAAAGTTTTAGAGGTTTTAAAAAATAACAATGTCTTGCTAAATGATACAAAATGTGCCTATGGAGTTAATCAAGTTGATTTTCTCGGTCATCAGTTATCTTGCAAGGGAGTTAAGCCTCTCGATAAATATGTAAAGGCAATAGAGTCGTTTAGGAAACCAACAGTCATTGAGGAAGTACAAAGTTTCTTGGGACTAGTAAATTATGTAGGAAAATGGATCCCTAATCTAGCTACATGGACCGAACCTTTGCGCGAACTTCTAAGACTAAAATTGGGCAAAGGTGTGGATATTACTTCTTACTGGCACGGTGAACAAACACAGGCTTTTGATGGGCTGAAACGTGCCATGACTCAAATTAGAACTTTAGGCTACTATGATCCCCTTGACCGCACTCAGGTCTATGCTGATGCTAGTCCAGTTGGGTTAGGAGCCGTGCTTGTCCAACACGACACTAATGGTCCCCGAATAATTGCATATGGCAATAAGAGTCTGACAGACCGTGAGAAACGATACTGTCAGACCGAGAAGGAGGCTCTTGCATTGGTTTGGGCAGTGGAACATTTTGAAATGTACCTATTTGGAAAGGATAGTTTTGAACTTGTTAGTGACCACAAACCGTTAGAGGTGATATTTGGAACTGATTCTAAACCTTGCGCCAGAATCGAGGGTTGGGTTCTGCGCCTACAATCGTACAATTTTAAAGTAGTCTATAGCCCGGGCAAGAAAAATATTGCAGATTCACTGTCAAGACTTTGTTCAGGCAATAAATCTCCACAGCCTTTTGATGATGATAATTATTTGAATCTAGTTGTTGAAGAATGTCGTCCTGTAGCAATTACTTTGCATGAATTGAGGCAAGCTTGTGAGGGAGATTCAGAGCTGAAGTTAGTCAGAGATGGAATATATAACAATAGTTGGGATCAGACTGTCAACGCTTATAAGGTTTTTGAAAAAGAACTTTGTTTTCAAGACAATTTACTGTTGCGGGGAAATAAAATAGTTATCCCATCATGTTTGAGGTCAAAAGTTTTAGCAGCTGCTCATGAAGGTCACCCTGGCATTGTAGCCATGAAAATGAGACTACGTTCTAAAGTGTGGTGGCCCAAAATTGACAGTGATGCTGAACATTGTGTTAGAGGTTGTAAAGGTTGTACTTTGGTTTCTGCTCCAAATCCCCCTAACCCCATGCGCAGAAGAGAACTGCCAATACAGCCCTGGGTTGATATAGCAATAGATTACCTTGGACCCTTACCCACCGGACATTATCTTTTAGTCATCATAGATTATTATAGCAGATATAAAGAAATCAAAATCACTAAAAGCATAGACTCTGCACACACCATTAGCATGCTCAAAGAGATATTTTCTCGGTTAGAAACACCCGTAAGCGTTACCGCTGATAATGGTCGGCAATTTACCAGTACTGAATTTGAAACTTTTTGTAAAGAATTTGGCATTCAGCTGTTTCATACCATTCCCTATTGGCCTCAGCAAAATGGCGAAGTCGAGAGGCAGAACCGCAGTATTTTGAAACGTTTACGAATAAGCCAAAGCCAAAAATCTAATTGGCAAGAAGATCTGCTCAAATATCTCACTATGTATAATAGTACCCCCCACTCCATCACAGGTAAAACTCCTGCTGAACTCTTTTTCAGACGCCAGTTTAGAGATAAACTGCCTTCTCTTATAGATATAGAATTTACTGATCTAGAAACTAGAGACAGGGATAGCGAAATGAAAAGCAAAGGAAAAGAATACGCAGATAGGAAGAGGAAAGCAACGGAATCTAGCATAGATGTTGGAGAAAAAGTGTATGTTAAGAATCTAATAAAGGAAAACAAGTTGTCCACCACATTCAAGGATACGACACATACAGTGGTGAATAAAGAAGGGAACGACGTCGAATTGGTGAATGATGATAATGGACAACGGTTACGTAGAAATATAGTTCATTTGAAGAGGGTTGAAGGAAAGTGGGAAGTTTGCACAAATGAAGACGATAAAACGTCAGGAAATAATGATACCTCTGATAATAATGTGTGTGATGAAAATTAAATAGTTATTGTTTTTCAGATCATTATTAAAACTATTTGTTGATTGTTCTGAGAATAAACTGATTTGTATTTGATTATAGTTATACGACATTATGCTATTTTTCTAATCTTGTAAAAGGTAGATGTAGTGTATAAATAAATACCGACATGCCTTACTGGTGGGGCGAGCGGTAGTGGGGGTGCGGTCAGTCAGTCGCTTGTCTGAGCGCACACTCTTTGCTTGTCCGCCGAGCGAGTAAGACGTGCGCGTTGAAACCAAACTGTGTTGTTTCATTTAATCTACAACGTACCTAACGCACTAATAGTGACCTGTACAGGTAATATTACTCGTCTTGCATACAATGGTACTTTGTTAATTAATGGTTTCGTGTCATGTCTCTGTCACATGCCTACCAACTTATTGGGGACTGTAGTTAGTGATAAAAGGCAATCAATTAACTACTGCGCTTTTACAAGTAACCTAAATAAGCAGATAATTACGATGATTCACTTAATTTTTTTCTTTCTGATTTTAAATATATTCGATTGTATTTTTTTTCTACCTATTTGAGACAGTAAAATGAGAAAAAAAAAAAAACAAAGTATTATTCGAAGTTAGACTCTGTCGGTACCGACCAATGGAAGGACTATTTATTATAAGGACTATTTATACCGCCGGGCAAGCCGCAATTGCGGCGGTAAGGCCCTCTTTGAGGAGTGGCTGGAGAGAAGTCATGGCGTCCTGACCTACCGCTTGACGCAGGTCCTCACCGGACACGGAAGTTTCGGGAGGTACCTGTGTCTGATGCGAAAGGAGGAGACGCCTGGGTCTCACCACTGCGAAGATCGCCCGGAGGACGCAGTGGAACATACGGTGCAAGACTGCCCAGCTTGGGCAGAGCACCGACGTGTCCTCACGGCTGCGATAGGCGGAGACTTCTCGCGCCCAGCATTGGTAGCGGCCATGCTGCGGGGCGAGACGGAGTGGGAAGCGGTCGCCTCCTTCTGCGAAGCAGTAATGCTCGCAAAGGAGGAGGCGGGCCGCGAGCGAGAGAGGACAGAGTCCTCCCTCCGCCCCACCCGCGGTGGTAGACGCCCACGGCGACGGACGTGGCTTGATGATCTCCGGCCACCGTAGGCGCGGGCATGCGGGCAGCGAGTAAAGGGCAACTCGCTGCCCGACCAAGGACCATGCCCGGGTCGACGGCGCGTTGTGTCCCACGCGCGCCTCAAAGAGCGTCAGCATAATGACGGGGCCCCCCTCTCAGAGGGCCAAAGCCTGCCGGGGTCGCGGGATTATTTCCTTACCGTGACCCCGAAACAGAAAGGGCTATTGAAGGACACCGTGGATTTTAGTCAGTAGAAGTCTGACAGTCCCTCCCGCCCTGCCCGGGGTTGGAGGACTCATTTGATGATTTTACCACGCTAAAAAAAAAATTAAAAAAAATAAGTATTTATACCGAACTCCACAAATCTTTATAATTTTATAAAATTATTATTTATGCATGAGCTTATTGAGTCTTATTTCAAATTATTAGGTATTCAAATTAAATACATAACTGCTACCGATGAAATAAACATTTCTGTCCTTACGAGTATATATGTATAATTTATAGTATGTACAAAGTGCAATATTGTCCTATCCCTGGAAAGTTGTAATAAATTAAATACATATTAAATAAGATAATAATGACTTAGCTAAATGATCTTTTCGTACATTGAACGTTCAGCTTACATCGGTTTTGTAGGATGTGTAGCCGAACATCGCGTATATTTCATTTAGCTCAAAAGTTTATATTTAACGAACATTTATTTGTATTCAACAAAAGTTTCCGGATTGAAACGGGAGTGTGCAACAGATTTGCATTGTAATAGCTTCGATAAATAATCGACCTATAAAACCTACTTATCAAGAAAAACGAGATCTTTTTCTTTGTTTTCAACTGACTCTTTTGGTATTTACTACTCATATTATTTTTTTGTGCACTAATTTATAATATGTATAAATATTAAAAAAAAAAAAAAACAGTAAAAACATTTACATTATTTTTATTGTTATTGCTTGACTGTCTTTGGTACGCAAGAATCTCTGTTTTTTTTTTTTACGTGATCATCATGAGTCCTCCTACCCACCACGACCGGCGCCTGGAGGAGGGTTATTTTATTCGAAAATGTTTTCTACTTTGTTTTTAAACCAATGATAGATATTCTATATGGGTACGAAGTTTCATTAAATCGGTTCAGTTATTTTGATAAATACGGACTTGAAAGTTTGAAAACTACACGCTCTAGTTGACCCAAGTAGCCACATCATGACAGCATTTTATTTTTATAATTTCATCTTAGTAGGTAATAATTAGCACAGAAATCATTGCAAAGTCCACTTAAATAATCCGCCGATAACGAGACAATCTTATCATTGTGCGTGTAATCAATGGTACAGTCATGACAACATTGTTTATCCGATAAGTCTGTCCGATAGTTTGGTCCTATCGGTTGTGTGGACACGTCGTTTATTCGCATTTTTTTTTTATTTTTGCAGTTTAAAAACGGTGACGCTGACTTAGAAAAAGGTGGGAGTAAGATTGAAAAGGTAGCTTCAAGCCTACCCTGGACTAAATTAGCTATGGGGACGTTTGCGGTGGGCGTGCTGGTCGGCGCGTGCGCAATCACCTGGATATTCCAAGACTGGAAGGCCAGTCTCCTGGTGCTTGCCATCCTGTGTGTGGTGTACCTCTTAGCTTTCTATTGGAGATGGATCTACGTCGCCATAATGACTGCTCCCAGAGATTTCTCGTAAGTTCTTTGTGCTCCTTTGTTATTTTTTTTGTTGTTGACGTTTTATTGTGTGGTATTCTTAAGTTTATGACTTTGCATTGTCACAGCTATACAAAAAGTTAACGGAATGATAAATTAACAGAGGTGACGACAGAATAATTGCGAGTTCAGCGTTCAAATATGTTTTTAATGAAAAATAGGAGTCATACCTATTAACTCACTTATAATAGTGATAGTGACATACCTAAATGTCCTACGTCATCCCTGAATGCCTATAGGGTCATTCGGGATGACGTTAGTTAGACCTTCAGTCAGTTCCGTAACTAGCTTTTTATGCGAGCTTAAAAGGGTGAATCTTGAGAGGCTCATTTTACGCTGTCCGAAGAAAAAAACTAGGTACCTACCCGTAGTATTTAAATTAGAAACCAAAATATTTTTTTTATGCCACTATATTGTATATGATCTTACTGTTGCACGATAGTTTTTGTGTTTAATTTGGAATTAAATAGTCGAAAAAAAATCCAAAATCCTAAATATTGATACCCCTGGCGCGTCCGCAGCACATTTTGCAAACAAAATACCAACAAAACTCTTATTTACGAACGTAAACAAAATAAACAGTGCGGTCTAATCGCTTTCGCTACCAGGATTGTTGTAGATATATTTAAAAAAGATACACCATGTAGGTATATCTATGTTAGTTTTTTTTTAAATTACAATATAAAGTTTGTCCGAGACTAAACAGTGATTCCCGTGGCGCGTCACAAATCTTCGTATTTCTTAGTACAATTTTCTAGAAGACTGTCTCCGTGCCGTCGCATATGCGCTGCTGGTAGAGTTTCGTACGTTTTTGTGGAAGATTCCGCCGCTCGTTGGTCCAGGACGAAATTACGAACATAATTATTTGATTCCCCTGGTTTTGTTTTCGGTAGCTCGTGGATTACCCTGACCACGTTTTCAAATGCAATTTGAGATTTAACGATTTGTGGTCGGGTATTGAAAGCGAGACTGGTTAGTATTATATATGTAGAGGCTACTTTAAAATAGTAATAAAACTTGATTTTCTTCTACCTTTTTTTTATTCCCCTGGCCAAAAATAAAAATAAAACGCAATATATTGGGAACCATACGGCCAAAAGTGATGCCGATTCGTTAAATGTGTTTATAATGAAGTAAAATTTTATGTTACCTTGTTACTTATAAAAAATCTGTTTAAATTTTCGCCAAAATCTCAGGATTCACCCAAAACGGTCACTTAAAGCAATATTCCTCAGGGTTTCCTTCGCAACGTCAATTAGCTCAAACAATTCATTCACGAAGCGAATCATTAAGAATATTGCTAAATAGCCGTTTTAGGCCCCCCTGCCTGTCTGGCCAATTGTGGTCCTGGTGGCCTACCATGACGTCTTAAAGCGAGTAGTTAGGCTGTGGAAAAGAGACAGAGCTATACAAGTCGTCTAGCGCCATCTCGTTCCCTGAGTGGAACTTAGGCCACCTTGTCTGGCCATTTCTGCTCACCTCCAGTGTCCCTATTGTCAGCACTGCTTTAAGACGTGTCAACAGAAACGGGGTAAACAACATGAATACATGCTCACCTACCGCTCTTTATTTTGTAGTGCCCTCTACTGCTACATCAAAATCCTGAGGCTGACTAGGAACTTCACCAAGAAGAACTGGTCCATGCCCGACATCTTTCATCAGCTGGTGATCAAACATCCTAATAAGGCCTGCTTCCTGTTTGAAGATGAAACATGGACATTCCAACAGGTAAAATAGTCATTTAAGAAGAAGGTAGCTCGGTTCACATTGGTCCAGGACAGTGGCAAGTAGCAATTACAAGTACAGTATCGAATTACGAAAACCTAGACAGTGACTGTTTTACTCGCTACGGTCTAATCGATATCCACTTTTGGGTTCATAAATCATCGAATATGTCGTCACACCCTGTATTAAGCGGCAGAGATCATCAGATTGTGCTGACTTAAAAACCAACTTGAACTTTCGAAGGGCCTAGTCCTTGGTCAAACGGCGAGGCCGAGAGTCCCCGTCCACAAACGCGCGCCTTCGGTGGCCGGAATCTCATGATCCCCGACGCTCCGGGCGTTTCCCGCGCCCAGAGTAAAGAGGGACTTTCTTTTCCAAATCAAATCTCTCTCAATATCTGTTAGATAGACCGGCGGAGTCTAGGTTTCTGCAAGATTGATAGTAATACTCTTGCCCTTTATTAATAAATGATTAACAACTTTTGCCAAACATTGATCAGAAAAAAAAACAGGCGTAACGCTAGACTGTGTTATGTAAATATATACACCCAACCCACCCAATATACACTATCTTTTTCAAACTAAATTGTCGATCGTCTTTCATAGTTGACATGAAAGAAATATCAACATAATGGTCGTGGTACTCACTACATAACATTAAGCAGGAAGTTTACCCATGTGTGCTGTTTGTGGTGTAACGCTTGTTAGCGACTTGCTGTGACAAAATGGTTACGTGAAAAACTATGTAATAGTTAGGGATTGTTGTAACTTAGTAACTAGAGTCTACAAAGTAGAAAACGTAATTTTATGATCTTTGTAGAGGATAAACTTGACCGTTGACTTGTAATGAGCATTCGACTTGCGAATGTTACATTACCGAAAAGAAACGAGAGGCGGAGCATTCTGCCGAGCCGACTGTCAAATCTAACATCATCATAAAGAAAAAAGTTGACGATTTTGGGGAGAGCATTCGCTCGAAAGATCACGAAAGAGTTCGTAGCGATGTTTGGTTCTATGCTCGTCTCTGTTCGTTGTTCAGTTCGACAAAATTAAAAACGGCGAATGCTCGATGTTCTGATACAAGTGAATGCCCAAGTCTATCGGCACCTTTAGAGAATGAATAAGTTTATAGGTAGGTAATAATATTCGTTCCACGTGTAAACTTAGGTAGATTTAAATTATATCTTATATGTTTTTGTTGTCGAAAGAATATATTGCGAGCAGGATTAGAAGATGATGACCACCTCATTCAGAACATCAGAACCACTTTTCTAACAGAGCAATCCCACTCACAGCTTTGAAATCTTCAATCCACTATTAATTAATGCCGTATGGTGACGTTGTAGGCTGGCTTTTTCACCATCTGTATTAAATAGGAATGACTCCTAGGATCCCATTTCAATTTCTATCAGTTCAAATTGAAAAAGCATTTTTGTTGGATATCGAGAAAGGCTAAAGGCTATGTAATATCACGCTACGGCCCAATAGAAGCCGAGCAGCGAGCGTGAAATCACGGAGAGCAGCTAGTAAGATAAAATACTTTCCGAATCGAAACGTTTACTTTGTGAATACGAAGGTGTGGCTGGTTGAAGAAACTTGCCATAAAATCTCATAGATGAAGGTCATTCTCTCGTACACATTTCAAAAGGCCTTCTAAGGTTCCTAATTGTCTAGAACAGTAGGAATCGAAAACATAATTACTCAAGCTTTTTGATTTTTAACCTGTACATCATCGCATTTTGCTTAGTTATTATGTGACTAGACGTTTCCATGAGTGTATTGGAATATGCATAAAAAGCATTGTATTTTAAGAGCTTTAATTAGGTTCTCCAAAAACAAGTTATTTAGATTTCGTCGGATTACGATACGAGCCCAAAATAGCTACACAGAACTAATAAAACAATTATTATTAATTTAAAACTGGAATCTTCTAGTAAGGTAGACTAGAATAGAAATATTCTAGATCTGTAATATTAGATGCTCAAGATGTAGGTATAATTTAACGAACTTCTGGGAATGCAGATTCGAGTTATAATAATTATAACAAAACAATCGTATAAAAACTAAAACGAAAATAAATATGATCCAAAAACAGTTGTTTGCGTGTCGTGATTAGGGAAACACTGTTATAATAATATTTATTTTTACCTCAATTTCCGTCATTTTCATTTTAAAAGCTTCCGTCGGAAAGCAGTAACTGCCTTGAACGCAATTATCACTTTCATTTACTTGATTTGAATCAGTAGGGTGTAATTACCTGAAGTTTCACACGCCATTTCTTTTTAGTGCGGTGTCCCGAGAAAAGAGGTCATCCCCATTTAGTTTGTTATAGCGCGGTAGCTCTAAAGCCGTCAATACACGAACTGCTCGAGCAGTTAGCCAGTGATTAACATAACCTGACTACTTGAGCTGTTAGCCAGTGATCATCATACACAGACTACTCGAGCTGTTAGCCAGTGCTCATCATACACGGACTGCTCGAATAGTTAGCCGATGATCACTGATCAAAACACACTTTGAGCAGAGATTACACGTACTATTTTGCTATGCAGTCGTAGCTTGAAGCAATCGCTACTGACTCTTCAACCAGTCCGTGTTTGGTCCGCCTAAGGGCGGCCACATGCCTACATCAGTTTTTTTTTTCCGTTCGGAAATCGAAATGATGAATGAAATGTGAACAACACACACAAAACATGCACACACATTTGTATGAATTCACTGTGTTCGGATAGAAAACGGATCAGGATTCCTGATCAGGAAAACTGTGTGTGGCCGGCCTAAGGGTCTAAGACACAGGATCCGTCATTGATAATTCGCACAAAAACAACTTTTTTAAATGATTAGTAGAATATCTATGCATAGAATATAAGGAATTCGGAAACATAATTATGTTTCTTATACATAATCCATTTACCTCAATCTCAAACGAAATAATTAAATTTCATATCTTTTTCAGGTGGAAGAATACAGCTTACGAACGTCAGCAGTTCTCAAAGCTAAAGGCGTCAAGCGCGGAGATGTGGTAGCTGTGATGATAGGCAACTGTCCTGAGATGCCTTCCATCTGGCTGGGAGCCACCAGGATCGGCGCCGTGTGCCCGTTGATCAACACAAACCAGACTGGCAACACCTTGTTGCATTCCATCAACATCGCTAAGTGTGATGTGGTTATTTACAGCAATGAGTTCCAAACAGGTTTGTGAATATTTATCGTCTTCAGAAGCAAAGAAAATTTATAGGCACATGCCAGAAAGTATAGTGCCACTACACATATCGGTACACCTTAAAATTTGTCTGCCTAAAAATCAAGTTCTGTGTCAAAGTCATTAACAATAATACTAGCTGTGTTACATAACATAAATATTTGTGTATAACAGGTAAAACTGGTTTTAATTGTATTATCTTTTGAATCTGATAATGAGATCATACATAATTCAGATTCATCTGCCTATTAAATATTGAAAAGTTAATTATACACCTGGATGGAATAAGGACTTTAAATCAGGAACTAGTTTTGTTAAAAAAAGCCACTTTGACTTACTTTTCGAGGATCTTTTTTTGTTTAACACCAGGAATTTCTTCAGCAGCGGGTTCGTTTAAAAATCCAGAAACATTGACACTCACATACAAAAACAACCAGTCCCGGAACAAATTACTTGTAGATCCTTGTAGAGAATTTGTTCCGTGCAGGAATCGAACTCATAGCAGACAATCGTTCAGCCTCTACATCAACCGTACCGTCACTTATTGTCAAACCTACCTATATTATAGCTTTCTATAAGTTGTCAGGACCTTTCTATAAGAAATTTTCCGTCATTACAGCATTCCAGGATATTTCGAAGGAGCTGAATCCGTCCATCAAACTATTCAAGTTCGTTCGTCGCCCCCTCAACACATCACCCAATGCTGTGAAGCCAGTGACTTCTGAAGACGACTTCACTTCACTTCTGGAGAGTACGAACCCAGCTCCCTGGTCGAAGTCCGACGGCGAAGGTTTCAATGGAAAGCTGCTGTACATCTACACTTCTGGAACAACTGGGTTGCCGAAAGCTGCTGTTATTTCTTCTTCGCGGTAAGTTTTGTTCCAATTCTTTCTTTTTGGGGTGTGAAATTCATTATATGAGACCTGCGTGGAGTGAAAGGGACTATCAGAAACCACCCTGTTCCTTATTACGCCTTTTGCATTCCAAGGCAGCACCCTTTATCCTCCTTAAACAGTCCCGCAACCCCTTAGGTCAACCCGTGACCCAATTTGCTCCATCCCTGATACGCCGAAACCACTTTGTGGCTTTGAGCACACATTTTGCTGATTGTTCGCCAAGGTCGCGGGACTGTTTCATCAGTAACCGTGCCTACAAAGTAAAGGGCTCTAGAAGCATCACCGTGGATTTTAGTTAGTACAAGTCTGACAGTGCCTCCCGTCCCGCCCTGGGTGGGAGGAATCTTTTGATGATTTCAGCACAACAAAAAAAAAAGGCTGATGGTCCCGCCCACTGTTGTTTCATACTAGTTAAGAGTAGACAGGAACCAAAAAAGACGGGAATCAGTCTTGTCGGTTGTACAGTAACTAACCTTTTATGCGCCCAGTGTGAGCTTTAATGACTGCGCCCTAGTTGGGCCAATTTATTGTGGTCCTAGTCTTGCCATTTCTGCGGGGCCCTGTGCCTGGACACCGTTCCCACACCCCTATTTTCGGCACTACTTGTTGGCAAGTCTATAGGCACCTCATAACCCAGTTGCTGGCGTTTGAAAAGTTCAATGCGCAACCTGTCATTGAATAATATGGGTGAAACGTTGAGCAACCGACCAGGAGGTTTAGTAGATTTGATGCTGATGATTAGTTTATTCTTTATGCAACTAACCTTGGGTAATGGAAACGGTTAGTTGATTATGTAAATCAAATACTGCCAGTTTTATAATTTTGTTACGATTAGCACGATACCGGCTGACGAGGTTATTTTTTTTTATTTTTGTTTTACGACCTGTAACGTTACCATAGCTAGCTAGTTATTAATTAAACCATGAATATTAATGCTTAAATAAGTAGTCAAAATAGTTAAAATTGACCTTGAAACTACTAATAATTAAGGTATACTAGCTGTTTCCCCGTTGTTTCAGTCCCGCTGCTCGGTTTCTATTCGTCGTAGCGTTATGTTATGTAGCCTTCCTCGAAATGGAGTACCTATCCAACACAAAAATATTTTTAACAACTCGAACCAGTATTTCCTGAGATTAGCGCGTTCAGCCAACAAACTATCTTCAGCTTCATAATATCTATCTTCTATCTTCTATATTTATAAAAATCAATGCCACTTTTCGTTGTAATTTTATAACTCAAGAACGGGCTCACCTATCCAAACCAAATGCTTAGGCTTTGTTCGGACTATTTAGTAGATGGTTTATGTGAAGTTTGCACAAAATCGGTCGAGCGGTTCTTCATTTATCACATTTTTTGTAAGAAATGCTGGGATTTTGCTGTCAAAGTAGCGAAGCACGTACCGGGCCGCTAGTTAAGTATAGATTTTTATTATTTCCAGAATGGTTTTCATGGCATCAGGCGTCCACTACCTCGGCAGCTTGCGAACCAGCGACATCATCTACTGCCCCATGCCCCTGTACCATTCTGCTGGTGGCTGCATCACGATGGGCCAGTCCTTCATCTTTGGATGCACCGTAGCACTCAGGACAAAGTTCTCAGCATCCAACTACTTCCCAGACTGCATAAAGTACAATGCCACGGTAAGTGAAAGCTCGGTGAAAGTACTGAGCACTAATGTGCCACATTGTAAGCTGAGATGCAGAGAAATCAAAACTTATGCGCTTGCGCCGGTCGATCGTTAAACATGATTTGCTTTGTAGTTGAGAAAGTGAGAATTATGGTGTTTGATTTTAACTTGAGCTTTACGGTGTATGTGTTCTTTACAGTGTCGTAACTAGTCTTTTATGCAGCCAGTACTAGCTTCTTTAGCTGCACCCTTGTAAGTAATTCCAGTGAGTGAACGAGATAGCGCTAGACGACTTGTATAGCTCTGTCACTTTTCTCACAGTGGAATTACTCTCAATACGTCACTGTAGGGTAGGCCACATGGTCTGGCTAATTATGGTCTTGGTCGGGTCATTTTTGTGCCCTTCCAGTGTGCCTGGGCACCGTTAGCACACCCCTATTTTTGGAACTAGTTCTTAAAAACCTTAGTAGACCAGAAGGGGTATTACAACGTCTTAAAACCAGGCTTGTTCCGGCGAGTAAGTTACAGAGCTATACAAGTCGTTTAGTGCCTTCTCGTTCACTCACTGGAACAAGCCTGGTTTTAAGACGTAAAGTATCTTGATTAAAGTACTTGATGCAAGTAACATTGCCTCACCCTTGTTGTTTGCTATCACGGTCAATGTTATGACATTCGTAATTCGTATTCATAATATAAAAACGCAACTTCCGAACAATCGCCAACTAGTTTTACTCTACGACGGAATTGGTCAATCAGAACCTTCTTAATACTTGAGGCAATTAGCTGTAACCTGTAACTGTTAGTGGCACGATCTGAAAAGAAATAAGTTAGCTTTTTTAAACTTTGTAAAAAGGAACCACGTAATTTTTGCCAAAAACACACAAATAAAAATCAAGCAAGATGCAAAAGTTGCATAAGCTGATCGTTCAATGTGTGCAAAGACCAGGAAAACTGGACATATTGTATTATCTTGATGTGTAGAGTACCTACAACATTTTTTTACATAAACATATCATTTTTTGGTTTAATTGTTACCGGGGTTCCTAATTCACTTTCGCACCATAACTAGCAACAAGAACATCGTAATTTAATCAAGATTTTCAGAAAGGTTTTGAAATAAAAAAATGAAGCTATAAATACCATTGTATAAGCATAAAAACTGATTTAGTTTTGCAGCTAGTCAAGGCTGTCATCTCTAACTGAATCTGTAGCTTAAGTCGATCAGTTTTTATTCCTTTTTTAACATTTTTTCTTTGTTTTATTTCTCAGGCTGCCCATTACATCGGTGAAATGTGTCGCTACGTGCTGACGACACCACCCTCTGCAACAGATAGGCAACATAAAGTCAGAACAGTCTACGGCAACGGCATGAGGCCAGCGGTAAGATTACTTTTTGATAGCGTTTCTGAACTAAAACTAGCAGCTGGTAGTATTCTCTATCTATAAGACTCAGCGCCGCAGACCATATGTGCTACGGTTCACTAGATTTTTAACTTTATGTTCTAGAGTATATCATTGAAAATCCTCTAAAGTCAAGCCGTAGTTTGAGCGCTGCCGCGGCACTGAGTTTTCTAGAGAATAGCCCTACTGTAATCTGTGCTTTTACTGGCCAAAAGCATCTTGACTGATCAGCTTTTTCTGTATGGCTTGTAAAATTAAGACCATTAAACACAGATAATAAGATCCAAGTTACTTTACGATGCTTTCTAAAAATGGTTTCAGGTCTTAAAATTGGCCTTTGGTTTCAGATTTGGCCCGAATTCGTCAGACGTTTCAACATAAAGAAGGTGGTAGAGTTCTACGGTGCTACAGAAGGAAATGCAAATATAGGTAAGAGGAGAAATAAAAGAGATAATTATGGCTCGGAGCAATAACTTACGAAGTATCCCCTTGATAGTTGTTTCTCATAATCTGTTTCTTTATCTTCGTTTCAGTCAACATCAACAACAAAGAGGGTGCTATTGGCTTCGTGTCCAGAATAATACCGGCGGTATATCCTATCGCCATTCTTAAAGTAGATCCCGAAACTGGAGATCCTATCAGAAATAATAAAGGATTATGTCAGGTAAGCTGCATTTTAAACTTTATGCTTATCGTTTGAATCTCTAGCATCTCGTAAGTATCTAGAATAGTACTAGCATCCAACAAATTACTGTGACCATCCACAGGCTGTAGCTACCTTATGAGAAGCTAAAAGAAACTCTGATAGGTTAAAACACTCCAAAATTCAAGATCAAGAGCTTACTGAGATTAAACAACTGAAATACTGGGAAATTAACGATTGTCGAGGTTCTTCCTTTCTGTCAGAAGCACACTCAAACGGCTGGCTTGTATGCCCGAATCTTCGATCATTATTTAATCGAGGGCCCGAATGTATGAATGTGGATTATGCCCCAAACCATTGACTGTTTTGGTAGAAATGTGTTATAGTTATTTGTTATGCAAGGCTGCAAAGTTGATTTTTGGCGCGAGTACTTGAATTGAAAACTGAGCGAGCGAAGGATTCTAAGATTGAACCGCGAGAGAAACGAGCGGTTCAAATATAGAATCCTGAGCGATGCGAAGTTTTCAAAGGTACGAGACGCAGAAAAACTTTGCTGCCGAGTGCAACACACAACTTTTCACCTCACACAGCGAGGAAATGTAGTGGGGGCGGCTCGCCTGCCAGTGTAGAAAAGTAGGAAACAATTGAATACAAGACGTGTTCGAATTTTAAACAACACTTTGTGCTCTAGAGCACAAAATGGAGTTTTGCGCTCAGATTTTGAATGAGAAATAGAATCTTTCCGAGCGGGTGAGGTGAAATAGTTATTTGTTATGCAAGGCTGCAAAGTTGATTTTTGGCGCGAGTACTTGAATTGAAAACTGAGCGAGCGAAGGATTCTAAGATTGAACCGCGAGAGAAACGAGCGGTTCAAATATAGAATCCTGAGCGATGCGAAGTTTTCAAAGGTACGAGACGCAGAAAAACTTTGCTGCCGAGTGCAACACACAACTTTTCACCTCACACAGCGAGGAAATGAAGTGGGGGCATTGACCTATACAGGGGGCGGCTCGCCTGGCAGTGTAGAAAACAATTGAATACAAGACGTGTTCGAATTTCAAACAACACTTTGTGCTCTAGAGCACAAAATGGAGTTTTGCGCTCAGATTTTGAATGAGAAATAGAATCTTTCCGAGCGGGTGAGGTGAAAATAATATTTCTATGTTACTTGCAGTTGGCGAAACCTAACGAGCCGGGCGTGTTCATAGGAAAAATTAAACCAAACAACCCTTCAAGAGCTTTCCTGGGTTACGTTGACAAGGAAGCATCTGACAAAAAGATTGTGAGAGATGTCTTCACTGTTGGCGATTCAGCGTTTATTTCAGGTCAGTATGCGCATGAATTTACTTATTGGGTTGTCGCCCCGCACTGGGCTCGCGTTGTGCATTATGGCCCACTCCCTTTCATATAGAGAGTGGGCTGTGTCTCAGCAATGGGAACATTATAGGCTGATGATGATGGCGATGATTTGTTAGGTTGAAAGTGGAAAAGGGGTGCAAAACCTTATCACAAAATCGGCCTTCTGTTGATTGTTAAAGTGCAATTAAAACACCTGCGTTAACGCCTGCATCGTCAACGGTAAGGCATTTTTTGCGGAAAAAGAAATCGACTGCGGGTAGATAATATGTTATCTACCATCTTACAGGAGTATGAATTTTGAAGTATGTAATATCCTCTATTGAAAGCCAACATTCAACTCTTGATTAGCAACATAATGTGGAACAGTACAATTTACACAGGAATTGAACTTCTTAATGACGATGTTGCAGGTGATATTCTGACAGCCGACGAGTTCGGTTACCTATACTTCATGGACAGAACTGGCGATACATTCAGGTGGCGCGGAGAAAACGTCTCCACCACAGAGGTTGAGTCTTCCATCTCCAGAGTCTGTGATCAAAGAGATGCTGTCGTCTATGGTGTCGAGGTGAGTGCAAAGTGCAAATTAAATATTTTTCTTCTAAAAATCAGTGGTTAGGTGGCTGTACATCCATTTTAGCTAATGTCGACACCTGCAGAAAGGACTTTCGGATTGTCAACATCTCTGGTCGAGTCTGTCGGTTCAAAAATTAACTATGTGTACATGTATTCTCTGTTTTCTCCTTACTATTTCTCCCTAAAGTCAAATTGTAGGAAAAGGTACTTTCCGTTGTTTCTATGAGGACCTTAGCTAAGTAAAAAAAAATTAATGAAGCTAGGACCTCTCTCTTAATTTTGTTTTTTATAACTTAAAATGGGTTTGCTCTTGCCTAAATCTAGCCCAGAAGCATATTAATATGACTCCTAAAGTTGGAGCAAGCTCACACAGAAGGAACTGGAACTCTTGCGCACCAACGGAATACATTTTTTTTTATATTTCCATTATTCTACCTTTATTTTTTCGTACAGATACCCAATACCGATGGAAGAGCGGGTATGTGCGGCATCGTAGACCCACAGGCGACTCTGGACTTGGAGAAACTGGCAAAAGACATTGCCAAAGACCTGCCCAAGTACGCGAGACCCGTATTCATCAGGATCATGACTAGCGTAGACATGACTGGTAAGTTTCAAGTCTTGTATTTAATCTGATGAAGACTATACAAAGCGTTTTCGGTTGCCACATGCGTAGACTATTTGTTCTAAATGGTCTTCGCATTGTAACTTCATTTGAAAATCATTATGTTCTTCGCCATCTGCTCTTAAACCAATTTATTTATGATCGCACAACGTGTCTTATGTTTCTACATACAGTTCTTTGTCTATTACCTACTCGTCAGTTCAACATTCGCCTTCTTTCTAGCCTTATCTTTCTCCAAATCTTTCTTTCAATCAATTTCTCTCGCCATCATCTAACCAGGCTCTTTCCGGCGATACCGATGTTTGATGTCCCACAGTCTAGTGTCTCATACTTTCTATTCGACGTAAAATAAATAGGACAGTTTTTCAATAAGTCGCTTACTAGTGCATACATATTTCTAGACCTCGTCAGGACACTACAGGCTCATTTACACGAGACAAGAAATTGAATTCAGTTGATCAAACAAATACCGCAATGAAGTCAAACTTGAATGCAACTCTCAATCTCATGCAATTTCTTGCATCATCTAAATGAGGCTTTACAGTCACTATAACCTCAGACCGTGTAATCCTTATATAAAGTCAAGTCACTAATCTTCCCATTTTGTCCACAGGTACTTTCAAAATGAGGAAAGTAGACCTACAGAAGGAAGGCTTCAATCCATCATTAGTGAAGGATAAACTATTTTATGCTGATCCAAAAACAGGCAAATATTTGCCTTTAGGAAACGAACAGTATGAGAAAATTCAATCAGGACAAATACGACTGTGATTTTTTCCAGAAATTTTACATTTTTCCACAAAACCTACTGCTGAGCATCAGGTTTTCGGTTCGATTCCCAGGTCGAGCAAAGTGTTATTGAGTTTTTCTATGAGGGTTTATTCGGTAGCAGTCCGGAGTTGGGATTTGTCTCGCCCCAATTATATGGGACTTGAACATGACAGACTTAAACATAAACTAGCGAAATGTGAGTGTATTATTATGTAAGCTCTGCATTGAATTGAACGATAAAAATTTGTAAACGCTGCGGGCGAGATCATAGACATAGAGAATGGACTCGGCAATATCTGCTTGAAAACCACTCTAGAAAGAGTTAAAAGCGATTTGGCTGTCATTATTTATATTTTAATTTAATTTTGAATTTGATTTTATTGACTAGCTATATGTTTACCTAATTATTATGGATTTATATCTGAAATAAATTAATTGAATGAATTAACTCTCTCCTGTAATCGAATGACAATTTGTGACAGCCGCAATCGCTTGTCTCTCTCATATTTTCCTGCCAAGATTTTTTACTTCACATTTGGCGGAACAGTTTTTTTGTGTTGGGTTTTCTCTTGAAGTTAGAGTGTCGGTACAGGCTTCTTCTGGGTAAGTTGAAACCAACGTCGACTTTGTCTCAGTCCATGCTCTATGACTATGTTCGAGAGAAATGGAGCATGTGGGGTGATGTGGGTGGCGATGGCGCTGGCGTGGGAAGGTGTTTACTCTTCACCTCAGGCTCCGATTGTATGTACAGTAGACGTTCAAAAGCGGCTAGGCACACTTACAAGGCAATAGCTTGACGTTTAGTTTGACTTACGACCTTCTATTTTTAAGAGACACATTCATCATCAACTACTGATTGTATAGGATTCATAATTTCAACGAGTATAGTATGTGTCCAGTTGGTCTAGTGGTAAAGCGTTCCACTTGACGTATGCGGTGAACAGCAAGGCATGAGTTCGAACCTCTCGCAGTGATATTCTTTTTGTAAGTTTTACTCAATTGTTAAATATTGTAATGGGACAGAAATATGATTATAATCGTTTGTTCACAATTTCTGTGAGGTAGACCAAGTTTTAGGAATATTTAACTTGATCGAAATCAAGTTGTCGTTAGATTGTGGTTGTTGGTTAGTGACGTGTGATTAAATAGATAGCGATATATTTAAGTATTCTCAAAATGCCGGCGAATATCAATATTGAGGCAAGAACGAATATTATTGAAATGTCATGTTGAAGTTCATCAAATGAGTTGACTGTTGACTAAAGGATTGTCAGATTCGTATGAATCTGATATCAAAAAATATATGTTTGTTAATCATAAATAAATAAAACAAAATTAACATTTTAATTCAGCATGACTTTTTTTATTTCCACCAAGACCAAAAAAAAACATAATCACATAAAACTAATATTTGACTTTTTTTTAATAAATAATAAGCATGAATAAATTGTAAATTAACATGAATAACTAACAAGTTATTGATTAATATAATTATCATGATTTCAAAAAAAAACTAAAAAATAGCTAAACACATTATAAGACTCAGATCTCATTGATCATAACTCCACTTAGCCCAACAGCTATCAGTAATAAAATAAGTAAATTAAAAAATTCGAAGTGAAGATAAAACAATATTATCCAATTTCATTAGCTGATTGTAACGAGTAAATTACGTTTAATTATATTTAGGGCTGGTTTTTCAATAATCAGTTAACCGTTACCTGAGGAATAAAAATAACGGCATGACATATTTTTCATAGATAAGCTGTCAAACCGCCATTTTTACTCCACTGTTAACGGTTATCTGACTATTGAAAAACCAGCCCTTAAGAAACTAAAGGGTTTTTTTTATAAAGAGGGCCGCTCTTTATAAAAAAACCCTTTTAGTATGTTATCCCATAAAAAAATTAATGTGTAATTTTGGCTTTATGTTAACAAAAGAAACATTAAAGATATGACTATTTATAAAAGCCATTTGAAATAGTAATAGTTCAGCAGGCCAATTTCTCTATGCGTTCCAAGGCCGCGGTGCCTTGTTACTATTTCAAACAATCGTCCCATGGCACTGCGGTCCTGGAACGCAAAACGCTATTTGCTTTTTGCGTTCCAGGGCCACGGTGCAGAAACAGGTTGTTTTTAGCAAATAAATTTCTTCCGCTCCACCAAATGCGAATTACCAAAAAAAAGTTATTTAAGGATCAATGTTCTTTTACTAAAATACAACCACGCAAATAACATTAGCACTACCTACTTAAAAAAATACTGATACAGCTATGATTGTGAAGGCACCGCGGTCCTGGAACACAATGGGCCAGATGATCTTTGCGTTCCGGGGCTGCGGTGCGAAAAATTTTGTTTCGATGCAATCAGGCTTTTTGCGTTCCACTTAGTGCGATTTAGCAAAAAAAAAATATAATATGGAAATATGTTCTATTACTGAAATAGAACCACAAAAAAAATAACCGCTCTCCATAAAAATACCCTTTTGAGGACATCAGTTTAATTTTCGTTTTCTTTACGAAAAGAATGATTGAAACTTAGCCTCAAATCTAAGCCCTAAATTAATAAGAACTGTGAATAAAATGATGTTTTCGCTTACAGTCTAATAACAATGAATACAACAAAAGGCATACAAAAAATATGGTCGTGCTTTTAAACGTTTCTTTTATTTCTATAAAACAAACGGTTTTTGGCTGATATTTGGTGTAATTTTTGTCTTGAGTGCACGGTGAAACTGAATGGTTATTCATTTCGTGTTGAATTAGTTACTCATTGGGGGAAGCTATTTCCTTCGTATTCACCATAATTTTATTATATGTCTGACAACTGTCGGCGTCGGTGTTGGACTTTGCTCTCGACAAGCTTAGCAATAGCGCTTGTCGTTCCTCGTATCTCATATCCACAGGACTGACAGTATTTCACTAGAACAAAACATGGAATACTATTATTATCTTTATTATGCAAAATGCAACTGTTTATTTTTTTTACCTACTAAAAGAAAAATCTATAAATAACACGTATTACTACTTTCAAACAAACCTATTGTAGGGAATCTTATCTAATAAATAAGATATTAACATGTGAAATAACTAAAAAATAAATGTTAATACTCACACTTAGTCCGGTTTAATTTGATATTTGTATTGTTTCATCCATATTTATGCACGGCTATAATATTCACCCTCAGTGATTATATTATTCCCGGTTCTCTATTGTGTTACCTAACTTTTTTATACATAATCTTATGTGACATAATTTTTTTTGTCCTAATCATCATTTGTCCGAATGATAACTTGCCCGAACTTAATAACACATAATTTCAAATGCCATAACATTGAAACTCCTAACTACTGTATGTCCTAAATTCGTTTGTCATAAATATAACAATCAATAATATACAAAATACATAAAACCGATTGCCATAAAATACATAAGTCCTAAAGTTTGTTTTGTTACTGATTACCACCCAATAAGGAAAATAGACGGAGCCCCGCTTCGCGGGGCTCCTATTTCTGCGTGCAAGGTTTAAAGTAACCTAACACGAAGGGGATGGCGGGGTCTTTCAGACCCCGCCATCCCCTTCGAACCTAACCTGTCCGTGTCGGGGTGCCCACAAGTCCCGAGCTCGCTTCGCTCGCTCTTGGATCCCAAGATCTTCGGTTTCTAAACAATTTAATGAAATATCAGTTTTACTATACCTAATTGAACATTCGGAATAATACACATTATGTAATATAATGATTAGGACATATGACTTTATTTCATACAAAATTAGGAGATTCAATTATTATGATACTCGATTTTATGCCAGAACAGCTTTAGAAGTGAAGATAATTATGTAAAACAATATTTAGAACTTTTGATCATTATGGTTACTGAATTTTATAGCAAACGTGTTATGGATAATGATTTTCGGACAAACAATTTTAGGTGACGAAAAGGGATACCATTATTCCCACTGTTAATATTTCACAGCAAAACAATAACATTAAAACAGCGTAATAGATGTAAACAATCGTCACACAAAATAACCAGGAATCAACAACGTTCTATTATGAGACTCGAAACGAACTAACATAGTTATGTCTACCTCACAAATCGAAATAATTTACTTTTGTTTGTAACTTTTGTTTTGTTTTCTCTGATCTACCTACAAAACTTTATTATACTTAAATGATGATAACGGTCGATACACAACACTAATGACTAGTATTAGTAATTATTAAAAAAAAAACAATTTTATTTATCAAAGGTCAACGGGCGAATTGTATGGGAAAAAAACCCACGGCGGACATAAATCAAACCTTGAGGATATATAGCTAAATGTCTCTTGGTTACCATGGTAAGGGTCGCATTCTTGTGGGCTGTGGGAATTAAAAAAAAATTTTTTTAATAGTTTACACTATTTATTCGGCGTAATTAATGCAGTTTCATCTAAAAATATGGCAGGGGTCGATTTCCTGCCACCGCAAGCCGGATCGCCCGGAGGATACGGTGGAGCAAATGGTGCAGGTCTGCTCCGCTTTGCCAGAGCACCGCACTGAGGCGATAGGCGCGACCTCTCCCACCCGGCATTGTTCGAGGTCATGCTGCGGGGTGAGACGGAATGGGAAGCGGTCGCCTCCTTCTGCGAAGCAGTCATGCTAGCGAAAGAGGAGGCGGGATGCGTGAGGGAGCGGATAGCGTCCACCTCACGACCCAGCCGCCTCAGGAGACGCCCACAGCAACGGACGACGCGAGACGATTTTCGGGCATGCCCGGGTTTCAAAGAGCTGTCAGCAAAATGACGGGGCCCCCCTCTTTGAAGGCCAAAGCCTGCCGGGGTCGTGGGTCTATTCGATCAATGTGGCCCCGGAACGTAAAGGGCTATTGAAGGACACCATGGATTTTGTTCAGTACAAGTCTGAAAGTCCCTGCCCTATTTTTCCCACGTTTTTACAAACTCACTTTTCTTGTTTGTTTATTTGTTTGTTTTTATGCCATGAAGCTTCTTCAGTGAACCGACAAGACAATATTGTCTTGACAGTTTCAATGTTCGATTCAGTCTTACGCGATTTAATAAATAAATGTATTACTGCATTTGGGATACACAAAACGATATCGAAAGCATGTTAATATAAAGCTTAGTGCGTGTGGTGTTATTTATTGTATTACACGAGGTAAGTTAACTAGTGAATAACACTAGGTGATTCCAATGTCATTATAAAAACAGTTCTGAAAGTATGTTTTTTCTGCGACGTAACATGGATTAAATACGTTAATCATAAAGCAGGTCGCAGAAGGCATTTTGTTTGCAAAATATGAGGACCGCAATCTGTTTTATGAAGTGTGCAATGCAATGGATTCTAGGACTATTTAAAAATATGTTGCCACGTGCTGGAGTGGTCTAGTCCCCTGCCACACCTCATCCCTCAGACGCCGTATGATATGAACCCAATCACTATGTACGGCAAGTCTATTCTTTGAGAAATGCAAGCCAAATACTTAAATGTTGACCCTCTAGCAGTCTCCTTACCTTCCGTGCCCATGTAAAGGCAGTTCGCGTTCGGCTGCCTTTACCGGAGGTAGGCTTCATTTCTTGCTTACACCAAGAAGCAAATTGTCACTCAAGTGCAAATTGCGTCTTTATAAAGCTGTCATCCGTCCTATTACACGTACATTTTTTTAGACCACGATAATTGCTGACAACATCAAAAATATACATCTTTACAATCCTAAAACTAAATGAGAAAAGGCAAAACTTGGTCCTCATATTTTGCATACAGATGTCTTATGGCGGCCCTCTAATAGGCCTATTACAGAAATTCCAAAAAAACAGTAAAAACTAAAAAAAAAGGAACCGACTTCAAATCCAAACACAAAAAAGTGTGACTTTTCTTTCGGAAGTCGGTGAAATAAAAAACAAAGCCACCGACTAGATTGGATATTGTATATGGCCACCGAATATGGCCACCGACTTCGAAAGAAAAAATATTTTACCCTATTTGTGTGTTTGGTTTTGAAGTAGGTAGGTTCCTTTTTTTAAGTTTTTTTTTTGTTTTACTGTTTTTAGTTTGGATGTTCAACAAAAATCTTCGTATATTCGACGTCTTTGAAAATCTACAATCCAAGTAAGCAACAAAAAAGGGCGGAAAAATCTATGCGGGCAATGAGATATCCATGATTGTTATAATACTAAAATCTTTTCCAGAATGTTAGGAACACTTTTCTGAAAACAGCATCAAAATCGGCACAGTCTATAACCGCGGACAAACATACATACGCCATACGTACAGGTCGAACTGAGTACCTATTTTTTTAAGTCGGTTAAAAATCAGGTTTAGTGGCTTGTAAACTATTGTATCTAGTCGATCAAAACAAAAGAGAATCTGAAACGTACAGATCAAGAGGAAAGACAATGAACGGAGATTTTTCGAATATATACATTTTTGGTTAAAACTTTGTTCTCCAATGGATTACAACAAAAATAAATGAGTGTATTATTATGTGAATTATGCTCTTTCATTCTAGACCATTTTCATTCATGTCCGCGACCGGGTCGGATTGCGCCCGATGACCTTTCTACAAAAAAATGCATGAAAAATAACAAAAAGAATAAAGTAATTATTTAAAATTATTAAATAAAATAAAAGTAATTAGAAAAAAGTGAGGATCGATCCTTCGCCAGTGAAGGATATATCCGTGCACGTTAACCACTGCGCCAGCATTACTTGTAAGAAAAGGTTGAAATTATGAAGTATACCGTAAGTTCATTTGATTTGTATAGTATTAAAACAACTTATAATAAAAGGTCGTAAGTCACAGCGAAGCGTCAGGCTATTGCTTTCAAAATTCGACGAAGGATTTTGGAATTCGACTGTACATACACACGGCCACACATCAAGCTATGCAAAACTGGTATAAGCTGACCGTTCAATGTGCGGAAATATCATATTAAGCGAGTCCAAGACAAACTGGTTTTGTATAGCTTGTTGTATAGCCGTGTGTACAACTCGCACGCCTTAGTATACTCCTGCCTAATATTTCGGGTATTACCGGCGTAAGATATTATTGTGTATGTGTTGTGCACTTGTGCCTGTATTGTCTAACAAATATTTTGTGATACTTACTAATAAGCAACCTAATAAGGCAAGTACTTGTATTATTGTCACAAGTAAGTAATACCTACGTAAATAGATGTAATTTTAGAGCACTGATTTTGAATGTTTTTTTTTTTTTCGTTGAAGATTGCCTTTGCATTGTGGAGCATTATCAATAAGATAATTGCATCGTAGGTTGTGTGGCTAGTTAGATACATACCTAACTAAGTTTTTTAGATCTAGCTGTTGCTTTATAAGTTAGCATCCAGCACATATCATTATTATAAGGTACCTAAGCATTTTGTATATTAATTAACATTTCATAAAAAAACACAACGCTAATCAAGCGAAAAATGAGTCCTTAAATCAGCTCAATTAAATGTATACCTATAGTGTTTCAATCGTAGTAAATTATTTATTTTTAAGTCTAATTTATTAAGTTCCACACGTACTATACTACTGTGTTTTATTAAATTTCCTGTGAAACTTTTTTTAAATAAACTATGGTATGCAAGTTTTTATACTAAGTCTAAGAACCTATGTTTTAAGTATGGACAAAATGGTGTAAGTAATAAATGTTTTTGAAATCATACTCAAGTGTTATTATTTTATGACCTACTTTGCTTATTAAATAAATGTAAAAAGTAAACAGCCCATATTCCATTACTATGTAGGTTAGTTTGGTTTGGATGATCCAAACTTGAGTTTACCCTATTTTTAAGCTATTGCTTGCGAATCCAGAAATTCCGTAACGAAAAAACCTCACACTCATTTAATTTAATTAAATTATTAATTTAAATAAATTATTATAACTTGAATTAATATCAAAGAAAAAGCAATACTGCATGAATAAAATAAATAAATAAAATTATAATTGCATATGTTGATACAAAATGCTATGCAATAGCTTTACCGCGGTAGTCCCCGAGTGCCACACGTCTTTTTTTTTAATGTTGTGGCTATGCCACTGGCTTGGTTACGAGACCTTAAGCCAAGTCTTTAATTGAAAAGTCTTCATTGAATTATATTTTTGAGAGTTAACACTTGATTTGTGCACTAAACACTTCCACAACTGTTTTTAATAAATTTAAAAATCGGCATATAACACTTTTAAATTTTTAGAATATTGTTCAGGCGCGGGAGGAATTATTTTGTAAGATATCACTCAATTCACTGGCAAGTATCAGTCTTTCTATTGCAAAATTTTGGCAGTTCAAAATCAGGTGTTCAGCGTCAGCTTGCGGTGTGTTGCAGAATTTACAAGAATCACTTGAAATTATGCCCAAACGGGTGAGTTTACGCTAATGCTGCTCCTGCTCTGCTTACCCATTTTTTAGAAAAGGTGCGTTATTCAGATGCGGCAACTAAACGTTTAGTGGTCAATCATTTTCTTGAAATATTCAAGATAAATATGTAGTTCTAAATAAGCCTTTAAAACTAGTAATGATTGACTTCATCAAAGATTATCTAAGTAATTTTTATAGTAAAATAATTATTTAAACTTTTTAACTATTCTTGTAACATAAATCTACAAAACGCAACTGTCAACAATGTTCTCTCATATTTTTAGAGATTCTGGCGGGAACTTGAAAAAAGCGCGGTTCAGAAATTTTTTTGAAAATTAATTTTTAATAAATTGTTAGGTTTTTTTTTAGAATAAAAGTGGAAAAAAACGACTAAATTATATAAAGTAATTCGACGAAATGGTGGGTAACGAGGGGGGCGGGGATAACCCGCCCGGCCCCCTAAAGCGTCCTCGGGCTGAGGAGACACTACAAGGAGCGAGAGACTCTGACGGTGGCGATGGCGGCGGTGGTGAGCGTATTGACTCTTTTTCGCCTTTCATTAAGCCAAATTATAAAAGACTATATCCCGAACACTCGAATAACACAGACTTTAAAGTTTTTATTGAATCTAACGGAAAGGACAAGATAGGCAACAAGAGCCCAATATATTTAAACCATATATTCACGAACGAAATTAAAGGTGTGACGGCAATCCAACGCGTGAATGCCAATAAAATAGCCATTATATTCAAGCAATATAATACAGCTAATAATTTCATAATGAATACATCTTTTCTAAATAAACACAACATGAAGGCCTTCATACCAGCTGCACAAATAGAAAAAACTGGCATTATAAGATTTGTTCCTCCTAATATATCCAATAAAGATCTATATACAAAGCTATCATCTATTTATGAAATCATCGCAATAAGAAGATTTACAAAAAAAGTTGGCCAAGAGCGTGTCCCACTACAAACAGTGAGCATTACTTTCCTTTCCAATATTCTTCCAGACAATGTTCAATATGATTTATTTTCCTATAGAGTTTTTGAATATGTGTCCCCTTTACAACAATGTTTTAGATGTTTTAAATTTAATCACTCTGCAAGAATTTGTAATAGTAAACAAAGATGTTCAATTTGTGGAGGTGAGCACTTATATAAGGAATGCGATAAACCAACTGAGGTCTGTTGTATAAACTGCAGTGGGCCCCATCTTGCAATTTCAAAATTATGCCCTATTAAAATGAATAAAATTATTGAAAAGAAAAATAAAATAACTTATGCAAGTGCTACCCAAACTAAAAACATAACTAATACAACTGAATTCCCTCCGCTATCGCCGCCAAAAAGGCAACTTGTACATAATCCTGTAATTAAGCCTATAAATAGTAAAACTGTAAATAATGGTGTAAATAATGTTGTAAATAATAATGTAAATGATGTTGTAAATAATAGTGTAAGTAATGACAGTGACCTTAAAACTCAAATAATTGCCAACAATGGTGTACTTATGGCCCTAGTACAGACATTGGTGGAGTTGGGAAATAAAGGGGATAAAACCCCTACTACCATTAAAACAATTACAGATACATTAGTTAAAAACCTTAAATAATGGACCCAAATTTCACACAACATAAACTACGAATTGCTCAGTTTAATATTCAAAGTGCAAATAGTAAAAAACCCCTATTAATAAAATTTTTAAAAGAACAAAATATTGATATTTGTCTGCTCAATGAAACATGGTTTAAAGATAACAATTTTAGAATACCTGGATACAATATTTATAACAAAAATTCGAATAATGCTCATAATGGTGTAGCAATATTGATTAGACCATATCTTAAATATAATATAATAAACACGCAATTCTATGAAAATATTCAAACAGTAGCTTTATCCATAAGTACGGTACGCGGCAGTTTAACTGTGCTCTGTGTATATTGCCCGCCAACAACTGCACACGTACGAATTCATAGATTACACGACATAATTCAAGGTCTTCCTAAGCCTATATTTATTAGTGGAGATTTCAATGCACATCATATTGCTTTTGGATGTCTTTCAACTAAAAGCCGAGGTCACGATTTGTTTAATATAATTGATGACTTAGATTTATGTATTTTAAATGATGGAAGTTTTACAACCATTAATAGACCAGGACAAAATCCTTCTGCTATTGATGTTAGCTTCATCAGTTCTAACCTTGCATCATTGTGTGAGTGGACTGTGCATGATGATACCATGGGAAGTTATCACTACCCAACCATTACAAAAATTTCATTACTTGTAGATAAATATCACATAAATCCTCCGGTCAATAAGTTTTTATATAAAAAAGCAGATTGGCAGACATATAAAACAATATCAAAAGTAATATTTAATGATTTAACTCTTAAACTATATGATCCTGTTCTTACATATAACGATTTCTGTTCTCGTTTAGATTTGCTAAAAGAAATAACAATTCCAAAATTATGTAAAATAAACAAGTTTAAAAGTAGACCCCCAGCTCCTTGGTGGAATGACATATGTGAAAAAAGTGTTGTTGCTTCATATGATGCATTGAAATTATATAGGAGGGAGCCTAATATGGAAAACTATTTAAATTACAAAAGAATAGACGCCAAGAAAAAAAGAACTATCTCTGAGCAAAAGAAAGTTGGATGGAACAACTTATGTAACAGTTTCAATAGAACTACTCCAATAAGTAAGATCTGGAATTATTTAAAGATGTTCAAAGGTATTAGACCTGGTAACAAATCATATAAAGATGATTTTATTTTTCCATTTTTAGATAAATTATCTGATAATACCAATTTAACTAAAATATTGTAAATATTGTAGACTGGCAACACTGGCAGCCGGTTGTCAAAAAGTTACGTGATATATTTAAATTGTAAAAATAATATTTTTAAGTGTTTAATAAGTCCTAAATGTACTAAAAATTGTTGATCTATTTATAAATAATAAGGATATATGTTTGCAAGTTGTTTCGATGCAAAATCAGAGTGAAATTCAATAAACAAAAATCAGCTGTCATCCAACGGACGAATTTGAAGTCATCACCTTAACGGGGGAGTATTTTGATTTATTTACTTTAGTTTTACTTGTAGTTAGAATAAATGATAATTATAGTAGGTGTCCTGTTGCCCACTCATCAAATATTCTCCCTTCCCTGCGAGCTGTGCCCTAATTTACACTGTCATTGTGTCCATGCAGGAGAAAACTTAAAATTACAATACCTTTTAGGTCCTGTTTAATTCATTAACTTGGTTACTAGAGATAGCTCATTCTTCATTATTTCACAGTTATATACCATTAGAGGAAATTAATAACCACTTTTGTTTTTTAGTTCTAGTAGGTACCCTCAAAAAGAATTTTGTAATCATAATTTTCTTTTATTCAATTTATTCAGTTAAATATTATATTAACTTAGATTTTCCCACTAATTGAAATATAATTAAGTTATCACTTCTTTCTTAACTATTTCTTCTTTGTAACTATTAATTTAATTTAAAGTTAGATTTCACTCTTAATACTTATTCATTCTGTCCCTCACTCCTGTTCTTTCACATACTTAGCTGTTCCTTATCTAATTCCAGGGTGCCTCTGAGGTTGTCTTCAACATGTTGACCCGCAGAGCTGCATCCTTAGAGGAAAAACTGAGGGCTACTTTGAAGGAGCTACAAACTAGCCAAACCACGGTTAGTCAGCTGTTAAAGGAAAGGGAAGAAAGTGAAGTGGAAATAGGGTTAGTTATTAAGAAGAACACTGAGCTTAAGAACCAGTTGTCTGAACTACACGTGCAGCATGTGGATATACTAGACCAGCATCAACAACTCCGTGAACTTGTTGCCAACTTTGAGCGGTGCAGTGACACTTATGATCAGGCTTTAAAACGTATTTCGGAACTGGAAATGGAATTAAGTAAAGCACACAACACTGTAACACACCTAGAAATGCTTAGAGCTAGTGAAGTGTCTGCAAACACATGCAGTTTGTATGATGAGTTGGTTGATAGCCGGTCCGGACCCGTATGTGTTGAGCCAATTGTGACCATAGACTTAACTAATGACACTATCAATAAATGCAGTTCATTTACTAGTCATAATAAGATTAAAAAATATATTAAAATAAATAAGTTTATTAGAAAAATTAAAAAGTCATTAAAGGGTCAAAAATTAAACAAATTAAATTTAAAACTTAGAGAAAAAAATGTGAATTTATTATTAGAATTAAAGAAGTGTCATACTGATTTGGAAATTTGTAGGACTATGTATGACACTGACACTCAAAACCTTCAGGATGAGCTGTTTGTGAGGGAATATGCTCTAAAGGATATCTTTAGCAAATATGAGGCTTCTCAACAAGACCTGAGTAAGCGCATGCTGGAGGCTAATGAGCTGGTGGACTTGGTAAAGTACAATGCAGAGAGATATGAGTCTCTGACCAACAACCTCTCCTGTAGCTGTGCCTGCTCCCAGACACCAGCACCCCAGCATGATACACCCACAACCTTAATGGCTCAACCAGTAGGTACTAATAATGTTTTGAATAAAACTGTTACCACAACTTATTTATTTTCAGATAAATTTGGTAAAGGTTTTGGTAGTTTTTTAAGTCAGTGCTCTCAACAAAATATTATTAATTATTGTTTACCCGGTGCCAGTTTTAGCCAGTTAATTAAAAGTATTAAAATGACAAAAATAAACCCCAATTCAACTGTTATATTGTTATTTGGGAATAGCTTAGCTGTCAGAAAGAAAGATGTAATTGAATGTTTTAATTTAATGTTAAAGCTACATGAGTCCAGTAATTGTAAATTTATTTATTCAGCGTTGCCTTACTCTAATTGTTTGTCTGATGAACAAAATAGGCATATTTATAATTTAAACCTGTTAATGTACAATAGGACTTGTCGTCACAGTGACGCGTTTATATATTTTGATTGTAACAGTTTTATTACATATTACAAGCTAACTGATAGTTCCATGTTTTTGCCAGCTAGTTGTAGGAGACAGATTGCTAATCTTTTAGCATACACTTTACGCGTTTACACCGGTACTTGTATCGTACCTACGTTTTCTGTTAGTGGTGACACTAACGTCGCTATTGATACTTTTCGTACTAACTTCACTTTTGATTCTGTTAGTAATGATGATACTAACATTAGTTTACCTACACCTAGTACTTTAAACTGTTAAGTTCGACAAAGGCTAAGTCGCATATGTTGAATGTTGTGCATCAAAATATGCAAGGTTTGTCCGGCAAAGAATTAGAGTTAAGCTTATTTTTAGAATATTATAATGTTCATGTGTTGTGTTTAACTGAACATTGGTTGAAAGAACATGAAGTAGCGTTTATCAATGATGATTTATTTTCCGTACAGAGTGCATTTGTGAGAAAAAATGCTATACGTGGTGGATCTTTAGTTCTTGTTTCCAACAAGCTAAAATGTAAGCAACGTTTAGACTTAGTTAATCTTTCCATTGAGCGCACCATTGAATTGTCTTGTGTTGAGCTCGAGCGGTATATTATTATTTGTGTTTATAGACCCCCGTCAGGGGACTTTACTAGTTTCGAAGTTGTAATGGAGGATGCACTTAATAAGGTAAAATTCAGCAGTAAAAACATAATAGTATGTGGAGATTTCAATGTTAATATTTTAGATGTTACTCCACTAAGTATCAGGCTTCTCAACTTGTTTAAATCCTTTAATTTAGTTAATTTGTTTTTCGAACCAACAAGGATCACCGCGTCTTCTTCAACTTGTCTTGATAATATGTTTTGTGATGTTAATGCCGAAAATATATTAGTGTTAACCGATTTATCATCTGATCACTGTGGACAAATGGCTAGCTTCCCTATGCCATTAAATAAAAAGCCGCACAAAATAGAATGCACGCCTTATACTGTTAGTCGTTGCAGTAAGTTTAAAAATAATATAGCTCTTAAAGTTTCACCGTCAATTGTAGAACACGAAACCCCTAATGAAATATATGAGGCTCTTTTTGATGTTGTGCAAAATGAGTATAAATCCATTTTTAAAACTAAAACTATTAACATTGCTGGGACTTCCGCTGGCTTTAACCAATGGGCTACACCGGGCATTTATAAAAGTCGAGCGAGATTATACGAGTTGTATGGTATGAGGCAGTATAAATTTGATAAAAAATTTCTAGAATATGTCAAAAATTATTCAAAATTATTTAAAAAGATTTGCCGTATAGCAAAATCGAAATTTTTAAGTGACACTATTAAAAACTCTAATAATAAAGTTAAGACTACTTGGAAAATCATTAACAACGAAACGAGTAAATCAAATAAACAAGAAAATCAACTTGAGATCATGGTTGATGGTAAATTAGTTAATAAACCAGCTGACTTAGCTGAGGTATTTAATGAGTTTTTTGCCAGCATTCCTGCAACTACGACTCGCTCCTTAAGTTCGTCACCGTCCAAGGCTGAAAACCTTTTGCAAAGTAGCGTCCCTGAATGTAGTCAAGTATTGAGATTCGAACATGTAACGCCTCATGACGTAGTTAATGTTTTCAATTCACTCAAGTCTAAAAACACTGGTGATTACTGGGGCATTTCTGTAAAACTTTTGAGCAATATAATCGACATCGTAGCCCCCTATCTTGCTCTTACTTTCAATAAATGCGTTGACTTGGGTACTTTCCCTGATCTTATGAAGAGCAGTAAAGTTATCCCTTTATTTAAATCTGGCTGTAAAAATGATATTGGTAATTTTAGACCAATTTCTATTCTACCTGCATTCAGCAAAATATTTGAAAAGTTAATACTTAGACAGTTACTTCGCCATTTTAATTCAAATAGTCTACTTCATAATGATCAGTACGGGTTCACAAAAGGCCGTTCGACTGCTGATGCGGGTGTTGCTTTGTTGAAACACATATTTGACGCATGGGAGAAGTCGCAAAATGCAATTGGTGTTTTTTGTGATCTTTCTAAAGCCTTCGATTGCGTACACCACGATACACTATTGCGTAAACTTCGTCATTACGGTGTTCAGAATGAAGCCCTCAAAGTAATTGAGTCATATTTGTCTAACAGACTTCAATGTGTCGATGTTAGTGGCGCGAAATCTTCTGGGTTACCTGTTCAGCTAGGTGTACCTCAAGGCTCAATACTTGGACCGTTTTTATTCCTGGTTTATATTAACGATCTACCACACCATTTGAAGAACATCTGCGATGTAGTACTGTTCGCAGATGACACTTCTCTAATCTTTAAAGTAGATAGGAATAGACAAGTGTTTGACGACGTAAACAACGCACTATCGAGGGTCATAGATTGGTTCACGGCAAATAACCTTGTGCTCAATCCCAAGAAGACCAAATGCGTAAAGTTCGCTTTGCCCAATGTTAGAAATCTGGGTCCCAACATCGTCCTCGGTAATGTGGAGCTTGAAACTGTTGATTCAGCTCTGTTTCTGGGTATAACAGTAGATTCAAAATTACAATGGGGTCAACATATATCGAACCTAGCAGGTAGGCTTAGTTCGGCCGCCTACGCTGTTAGAAAAGTTAGACAATACACTGACGTTGACACAGCAAGATTAGTCTATTTTAGTTATTTTCACAGCGTAATGTCCTATGGTATTCTACTGTGGGGCAAAGCCGCTGATATTCAAAATATATTTGTACTCCAGAAACGAGCTGTTCGTGCCATCTACCAACTTGGTGCGCGAGATTCTCTGAAAGATTTCTTCAAAGAGATTGGAATTCTCACAGTGGCTTCGCAGTACATATTTGCCAACATCTTATATATCAGGCAAAACATTCACCTATACAGTAAAAATAGTGATATCCATAATTTTAATACCAGGAATAAGCACAAACTTCGTGTTCCTTTTCATCGGCTTCATAAGGTGCATAATTCATTCGTTGGGGTTGGTATAACTTTTTATAATAAGTTACCGTCCTCTTTCCTAGATTTGCCATTTAACGTGTTTAAAGCAAAAGTAAAAGCTAACCTATGTTCTAAGGCTTACTATTCTGTGAGTGATTATTTAGATGATAAGCATAGTTGGTTGCTGTGTTGAACACAAGACATTGTTCATGTTCTTTCAACAAATTATTCTGTATTATTATCGTATTTGACTTTAGTTTTAATTAGTGATTTTTTTTGTGTGTGTTTATTCTCTTCTTTTTTAACGACAGTCGTAGGGTATCATCTAATACTTATGTCGGAGCTGATGAAGATTGTTAACTAACCTTGCATTGTATAGAGTCAATCTTTCTAGTATTATATAGTTTCACAGGAATCATTTTGTGAGTACAATGTACTTTATAACTTTCAATGAGTAGATACCCACGTCTTTTAATGACTTGAATGACCCTGGCGGTTGAGATTATGTCATGCTCACTCTAATGTCTCGCTGGCGGTGGCGCGTGTGTCGGATCATTTAGTTCCCTTCAAAATGGTTGAGCTGAGTGATGCTGATGCATGTGTCATGTTCGTGAACGGGCGCTGTCAGTCGTGACTGGTCATCTCTTAGCTGCCACGGTCTATTTTAATTATTAATAACTTTATTTTGAATTGTCTTTTTACTTTACTATGGACACTATTATCTTGCCACATCGTTCTCACAAAAATGTACCATCTGATGATGAATGATGTAACAAAATTTTTGTAATAATTTTGGCGATTGAAAAAGAGTGTCCATGGAGTTTCTTGCTCATTCTTCTCCATAGAGATCTACACCTTGGAATGAGCACCTACGGTACTTTCACAGTTTTTATGTCTTGTGTCTGGGACCGTAGCACCATAACTATTTTTATACTTGTTTTATTTTATGTCTTTTGACAATTCATAAGTGCCTGTAATTGGCCTAGTTGAAATAAACGATTTGATTTTGATTTTTGATTTTGAACTGATTCTAGTAATATAAACAACCTTTTTGATATTAACAATGATAATTTGAATTCAAAATTTTTATTAGATCCTTTTTCATGGCGCGAATTTACAATGGCTTTGCAAAGTAGACGAAATACGACACCTGGTTTAGATGACTATCCATACATTATCATTAAAAACTTAGATGAATCTGCCCAACAGATATTTCTTAACATTCTTAATCTGCTTTGGCATACTAAAACTATCCCTCAATCATGGAAAACACAATGTGTGATTCCAATACTAAAACCAGAGAAACCCCCAGAACTTCCTAGTTCTTACAGACCAATTTCATTATCTTCATGTCTTGGGAAAATTTTTGAAAACATGATTAAATTTCGTCTTGATTGGTATGTTGAATCCAATGGTATCATTCCACATGTCCAATATGGCTTTCGTCGTGGCCGCAGTTGTGCAGATAGTTTTATTTCTCTGATTTCTGACCTGAAACATGCAAAGAATAAAAAATTACATACAGTTTGTACTTTTCTAGATGTTCAAGGTGCCTTTGACAGTGTAGATCCTGCAATATTAGTCAAAATTATGTCCAGGCTAGGTATACCTGGACAGTTATGTAAATGGATTTTTAACTTTTTGAATAATAGGACACTGTATATAAGACATAATAATAAACTGTTTGGACCAAAATCTGCTTCAAGAGGCACAATGCAGGGAGCTACACTGTCCCCTTTGCTGTACAATATTTTCACAAGTGAAATTTGTAAATTTGTGAATATTATAGATGTAAATATTCTTCAATTTGCCGATGATATTGTTATATACAGCAGTAACTATAATTTAGGGATGGCAATTGACAATGTAAATATAGCTTTAAGTCAGTTATATCACTATTATAATGATGTATTACATTTAAAAATCAATCCATCTAAAAGCAATGTAATGATCTTTGGTAATGATAGCTCCACATCTAACATAATTTACAACAATGAAATTATACCCAAAGTCAGTTCTAAGAAATTTCTGGGGATAATAATAGACCAAAAATTGACTTTTGAGACACATATTAGACACATTTCCAAAAATGCTTTAAAAGGTTTAAATTTAATGAAATGTCTAGCTGGTGTATCATGGGGAGCAGACCCTAAAACATTATCATTACTATATAAAGCTATTGTTCGAAGCCATTTTGATTACAGTTCACTAGGTTATATGTACAGCTCACATGTAAATAAATTAGATGTCATGCAGAATAGGGCTTTGAGAGTAATTACTGGTGCAATGTGCTCCACTCCCATTAGGGCCATGGAAGTGGAGACTAAAATCATGCCCTTAAATTTGAGAAGATTATTACTTGCACAGAGATATTCACTCAAATTAATATCCTCTAACAACAGGCAGATAATAAATAAAATATTACCTTTTGTACATGAAAATCCTGAGACGCAAACAAAAGAAGATCTGCTAAATGGTATTTTTCCAAAGTTGTCCAACATCTTACTTGAAATAGACAATAGTTGTTCCAATATTAGAAAACAATGTCCATGGCCATGTTATTCCTTTACATACCAATGTATTTCACACCCTGTAAAAGTTTTTCAAAACACAATCACAAACAATTTAGATATGTTACAGTTCTTAGAACAAAACAAAAGTTACTATACTTTGTACACTGATGGTAGCAAGGGGAGTGGTTATGTCCATGCGGCATTGTATGATCCACAAAAAAAATTCTCTCAAAGCTTTGTTCTACATAAAACTTGTTCAATATTTACAGCGGAGGCATATGCGGTTTATCAAGCATTATTAAGAATACGTTTGATTTGTAACTGTAAATACTTTTTAATTGTTTCTGATTCGCTAAGCATAATAACAGCCTTATCTAACCTTAAAGTGGCATTTAAAACTAATTATATTCTTTATTTTATTAAACAAATAATCTACCAATATCATCTTGAACATATACAAATTGCCTTCTTGTGGGTTCCCTCTCACAGGGGTATTACAGGAAACGAAATAGCTGATAAAACCGCATATGAGGGTCAGAATTCTATAGATGTAAAAATTACAGTTAAGGTCCCTATGACTGATTATTTAGAAAATGTTAATAGGAAAATTAATGAGTTGTGGTATGAAATATGGAAAAAAGATCAAGAGACGAAAGGAAAGTGGTATGGGACCATTCAAGAAAACCTACCTAATAGACCGTGGTATGATCAACTAAAAGAGGCCAGCAGAGATTTTATCACCACGATGAATAGACTGCGCTTTGGTCATAACACTGCACCGTCACACCTTGCAAGAATGAATATTATTCGAAGTAGTTTATGTCCGTTTTGCGAATCAAGAGAAGGAACCGTTGAACATCTCATCTTTGAATGTCAAAACTTCTTGCTTGACAGATTAGTGTTGGCTAGTGAATTAAGTGATGTGAATACAATAAGTGATTCTTCCCGCCCACCGCCGGCCCTTGAACAGTTATTAAAAGACCAAAATAGTTATAAACCTATATACAAGTACATAAAAAATACAGTGAACTCAATTTAAAATAAAGTGAAGACAAAAAAAGGAAAGTGAAAATAAAAAGACTTGACCTAAAGGTCTTAGTTACCAGGTCATAAAATTCCACAAAAAAAAAAAAAATCTCATATTTTTAAATGGCAATGATGAGTGTTAAAAATCAGGTTTTTTGTAAATTTTACGTGTATTTTATTTCTGCAAGTAAAATTAATAGCGGCTAGGTTTAAGAAACTGGTTTACAATCGCTAAGAGAGATGAATTATGGATACATTCTACAATCACAATTTCTTTTCAAGTGAATAACTTGTGGCACTAAACTGTTTTAAAGCAAAAATCGTATTGTATTTGTTTGCCCCTTGAGAGGTTCTCGATAATAGTGCGAGTGAATGAATTAAAGCCGGTCAGCGAGCGCTCAGTGCGCCTCAGTCCTCAGCCACCGTGGGTCGCCGAACAGCAGTTAGTCGCGTTTCCTTGCGAAAGGCGGTCGTGATGGTGCTCGCGTTAGCCGCTGTAGCGGCTGCTTGTGCCGCCGTTTGGCTCACACAAGGATTCTTTTTTATGTTTGTGGCTGTCTTATCTCTTGGTACAGTTTACCTCCTTGCATTCCAAACACGTTGGTGTTATGTCGCCCTTGTGACTGCTCCTCGAGATCTCAGGTGAGGGTTCTAAACTGGCACGTCATCGCATCGCATTTATTATTCGATCGTGTTAAACATTACAGAACTAATACTAAATCAATCACGAAGTGATATTCCATTAGTTATACTCTATGTAATTTGTGTTGAATTTTCAAGAAATAACTTAGTCAATGTTTTATAACATCATTATGACATCTAAGTTTGAGTATAAACATTAATTTATTTTATCATTTTAGAGCCCTATTATCATATATAAAGATCCTATGGATTACAAGGAAGTTCAGCAGCAAAAACTTGACTTTACCGGATGTTTTCCACGATGTTGTAAGCAGGCATCCTGATAAACCGTGTTTCTTGTTCCAAGATGAAGTCTGGTCCTTCAAAGAGGTTTGTTATACTTTTGATCATTAATGTGGAGTATTATTTGTAAATAGTGACCATCAAAAAAGTAGAAAAGCTTTATAATAGGCAGAGCAACAGTTCTTATTATTTTGCTGCTCTCATTACAAATTCAAATGCTGTACACAACCAGGACAAATTACAACATAGTAGAAATCAAACTTGAGTAATCTATTGGTGTTATAAACATAAACACTGCACCTACTGCAAAAAAGAAAATGATGTTTATATTGAGAAGAAAGTAAAGGAAAGCATTGCAAAATTGCTGATGCATTATAAAAGAGAAAGTCATATATACTGTGAATATGTATCTTTTACCTTTTTGTAGTAACTTCTATACAGTAGAATAAAGATTCTGATTTAAAATTCAACAGCATTATCATGTTAATTTTGTAATTCATGTCTTGAAGAACAATACATTCAAAATCTATATACCTATATAAAAATCAATGCCACTTTTTGTTGTAATTTTATAACTCAAGAATGGGCTCACCTATCCAAATCAAATGTTTAGGCTTTGTTCGGACTATTTAGTAAATGGTTTATGTGAAGTTTGCACAAAATTGGTCGAGCAGTTCTTCATTTACCTATCACATTTTTTTTTGTAATAAATGAATTCAATTAATGGCGGATCATTTTGTTAATGGGGATTTTGCTGTCAAAGTAGCGTAGCATGTACCGGGCCGCTAGTATAATAAAAACAAGGTTTCCAAAATTATGTACATACAGACACCAGCGGGTTAACCTCCCCAATTTGCCAAATATTACCAATAGAACATTACCCTTAAACTATTGTTATAAGGTTGAAATCTTTTAAAAAAAATTGACAGATTGAGGTAGGTTAATGTGCTGGTGTTTGTACATCATTAAATGTTGTTGTAGAATTTTTAATTAACTAATTCCAACTTAAAGTGCAACTCATACTCGTATTCACATGATTATGTTAACCTGTTTGTGATGAATCAAGACAGAAGTCAAGAAAAATAAAAATGTAAGTTACTTAATTCTCACATACAAAACCGGCCAAGTGCGTGTTGGGCCACGCACAGTGTAGGGTTCCGTAGTTGCCCATCAAAAAACTAATTAAACTGATTCGCTGAAATTAATTTTAAAAAGAAGAATTTTCAAAATCGGTCCAGGAGTCTTTGAGAAATCAGGAAAAATACATAAGAAAAAAGATTACGACGAATTTAGAACCTCCTCCTTTTTTTGAAGTTAGTTAAAAATAGTTGACGATAAAAACCTACCTATCCCCAAAAAACATAGCGTAAAAACATACCTATTAAAGCTGTAAAATAAAGTTGACAAACTTACATTTGCAGTTGAAGAGCATGTTCTCCGATACATTTTGTTTAAGAAAACATATTATTCAAGTACATTTTATAAGTTGGTCGACTATTACTCGTAAAGTTGTAAAGCCTACTTAGTCATGATAATTTTCTTTTAAACTTCGTTATATATGCTACTATTGTGAATTTTTTCACACCCCCAAACATAACCGTTTAGCTGGTAGAGGGGGGGGACACTCGAATCGAGCAAAATTTAGCACTTTAAAGCTTAATATTTCACAAACGAATTTTTTTATCAAAAAACTGTTAATGGAAACTATAATTATTTTTTAAAGGCCTATTTAATGATACCCCACACTAAGGGGTACGCGAGAAAAAAAAAATCCTCACTTTACGTGTAAGTACTGGAGGTACCCTTAAAAAAAATATTTTACGAGATTTTATTTTACCACTTTTTTGGCACAACAAATCCGTATATTTACACCAAATTACAGCCCTCTAGTACTGTGCGTCTCTGAGCTAAACTGCGGACAGACGGACGGACGGACGGACGGACGGACGGACGGACATGGCGAAACTATAAGGGTTCCTTGTTGACTACGGAACCCTAAAAACCGGCTAACTGCAAGGCGTACTTGTGCATGAAGTCTACAAGTTATTATTAACAAGCCAAAATGAGCAAATAAATTCACATTTTGTTCTGAAAATTTCAACTGTTTAACTATCACAGTTCATGAGATATAGCCTGGTGACAGACGGACTAACATAAACAGACAGCAAAAATAAGAGTGTCCTTTTTTTTACACTTTTGTTATGGAATCCTAAACATAAAAAAAAGAATTTTCAGAATTATTAACCTTTTCGTGACAAGTTGCCAAGAGTGCAATCATAATAAACAATGGATGTTAAATTCAGGTGACACTGTGTCCTTCAAGAAACTAATTGATTTCACTGAATTCGGTAGAGAAATAACTAATTAACCATTGTTTAAATTCATGTTAATTTACTGTTTTTGGAAAAATAAATCAGAAAAGAGACAATTTAGTCGCATGTAACCTAGTCTTTAGGACTTTGTTTTCAAATGCAAAATGGACATTGATTCAAATTTAAATCAGTCCCAAACGTTTTGCCATAAATTAAATTGACTTAGTAACTGTGTGAACCCAATTTGCTTTTACAAAATTCTATCAGTAGGTAGTCTACAAGAAAGAAAAGGGAATGTCAGAGATATCTACAAATAACATAATGATACAACTTATCAGTAGTGATGGGCGGAGGATAAATACTCAGAAGATAAATACTCGAGTATTTATCCGAAACGGATAAATACTCGTTTTTTCTCGTTTTTATCGGATATTTACTCAAAATGATGGATATTTATATTTTTTGCGAATAAAATGGTTATTTTTACAAATTCAATGACAAGTATTGTTACTTGGGCTTTCCAAAAATGATATTATTGTATTATTAGGTCTCAGAAGTCTCTCCAGTCAAGGAGGAGCAATTTGTTTCTCACTGCAGCCTAACTCGGCCTCATTTTAATGCAGTTTATCTTGTTTGCGTATCTTGGATCTGTAGATATCCTGTTTGGCTTCTGCCAAACGTGCATGTAAGTGTATTGACTGACTGACGAGGTCCCCATGGTGGGCCAAACGCCTGGCGGGGTTGCGAGACTGTCTAAACAGGTAACAGTGACCTTGAAACGTAAATAGCCATTGAAGAAACACCGTGAATTTTAGTCAGTACAAGTCTGGACGACTCATTTGACAGTTTATCCTCGTAAAAAAAGGGCTTTGGCTGAGGAAGCAATCGCTCAGGGTGAGGACATCTTGGCAGTGTCTCTCGTCATGACGAACGTCTTCCAGACTTTGCCCTAGAGTTGAATTAAGGAAGCGCTCCGCTATTATCAAGTTTCGTATTAAAACCATCTACGGTGCACCGTCGCATTTGGAACCTGGCACACTGTTTCTGCTTGACCGAGCGCTACGTGGTACAATCCTCCATGGTATCGACGTTGTCTGCTACGCCGATGACATGTTTGACTGTAAAATAAATATATTTTCTTTCTTCTTAACGAAGTGGGGAGGACGTACCGTGACTAGTCACTACTGATAACTGCCTGCAGGGCAGGGGTTGAATAGGTCCTGCCACAGACACGGCAATTAGGCCTTGAGATGACGTCAACAAGGCCAAAGCCCTATGTTAGGTAGGGTTGAAAACAAGTTTTGTTGACATGTTTTTTAATAGGTAAACCGTTTAATATGAAAAAATAGATCAAATCTCGGAGTAAGACCCGGTGTCGAATACGGTTAGACTCAGTAAGACTTGTTTAGACTCAGTCATACTCGGGCAGACTCGGGCAGACTCGGTAAGACTCGGTCAGACTTAGTAAGACTCCGTAAGATTCTAAGATTCGGTAAGACTCGGTTAGACTCAGTCAGATTCAGAATCAGATTCGGTCAGCCTTGGTAGGACTCAGTCAGACTCGGAATCATACTCACTAAGACTCCGTAAGACTCGATATGACACGGTCGGACTTGGTAAGACTCGGTCAGATTCGGTAAGACTCAGTAAGAATCAGTCAGACTTAGTTAGGATCGGAGTCAGACTTGGTAAAACTCGGTCAGACTCGGAATCATACTCGTTAAGACTCCGTAAGACTCGGTCAGACTCAGTAAGAATCGGTCAGACTCAGTCAGACTCGTTCAGACTCGAAATCATACTCGCTACGACTTCGTAAGACTCGGTAAGACTCGGTCAGATTTGTTCGAACTCGGAGTCATGCTCGTTAAGACTCCGTAAGACTCGTTCAGACTCAGTAAGAATCGGTCAGACTCAGTCAGAATCGTTCAGACTCGAAATCATACTCGCTACGACTTCGTAAGACTCGGTAAGACTCGGTCAGACTTGTTCGAACTCGGAGTCATGCTCGTTAAGACTCCGTAAGACTCGTTCAGACTCAGTAAAACGGTCAGAGTCAGTCATCTCGACTCGTTCAGACTCGAAATCATACTCGCTAAGACTCAGTAAGAATCAGTCGGACTACGTCACACTCGGTCAGACTCGAAATCATGCTCGCTAAGACTCCGTAAGACTCGGTTAGACTTTATAAGACTCGGTCAAACTTGTTCGAACTCGATGTCATGCTCGTTAAGACTCCGTAAGACTGGGTCAGACTCAGACGGTCAGAGTCAGTCATCTCGACTCGTTCAGACTCGAAATCATACTCGCTAAGACTCAGTAAGAATCAGTCGGACTCAGTCACACTCGGTCAGACTCGAAATCATACTCGCTAAGACTCCGTAAGACTCGGTAAGACTTTATAAGTCTCGGTCAAACTTGTTCGAACTCGAAGTCATGCTCGTTAAGACTCCGTAAGACTGGGTCAGACTCAGTAAGACGGTCAGAGTCAGTCATCTCGACTCGTTCAGACTCGAAATCATACTCGCTAAGACTCAGTAAGAATCAGTCGGACTCAGTCACACTCGGTCAGACTCGAAATCATACTCGGTAAGACTTTATAAGTCTCGGTCAAACTTGTTCGAACTCGAAGTCATGCTCGTTAAGACTCCGTAAAACTCGTTAAGACTCAGTCATACTCGGTATTAGGTTCGGTCAGACTCAGACTCGGAGTCAGACTCCATCAGAATCGGAGTCAGTCTGAGTGTCTGACGGTTACACTCAGTTAGACTCGGTTAGATTTGATCAGACAAATGTGTGGTCGCGTGTCCGCTTCAGTCCTACTTCATAATTAATTAGAAACTGAAAATTATGTTTTATTTAAGTTTTGATTGAAAAATTGAAAAAAAGAAAACAACGAATTATGAAAAAACGTGAATATTTCCTCCTTTTTTCAACGCGTATAGTAATTGAAATTATTAAAGTGATTAAAAAAGTACGTTACAAATCTATATTTACAGATTTTCATGTATTTCAATCATTTTTCTTGTAAAAATAACAAAATTTACGATGAACAATGTAACTTACACTGTAAGTAGTATTTATCCACTGTTTTGGATAAAAACTCGAGTAAAAATGGAAATTTATTGAGTATTTATCCATTTTGAGTATTTATCCGGATAAAAACCCATCACTACTTATCAGAGATTGCTCAAGATAACATTGATGATAATAGACAATTCAAATTCTCCAAGCAACATCATTTCTCTTTACCGGACCTGTATAGGGTTGCCAACATTTTTTTGACTGATTAAAGTTTTTTTTGAAAAGGCGATAAAAATGTAGTATGCTTAAAAAAATATAGTATTTTAGTAGGGAATAATAAAAAATAAACATGAGTTATATTTTTAACTTATTTATATTTTATAATAACTATATTTCTTTGCAGTTCTTGCACTTTAAAAGAAGGGTTGGAAAGTTAAAGGATAAAAAAAACTTTTTTTAATGTTAATAAATTTTAGTATTGCTAAATATGTATAAAAATTATATCTATTATAATAATTTATTTGAGCTATTGTACTGAAATATAGTATTTTCGCGTACTGTATATTTCTTCAACAGTATATAGTACGGAGACCCTAAATACAGTACAATACTATATATTTTAGTACGGTTGGCAACCCTATTCATCACGTAAAGACCTTGTTAACTCAGAGTGAAATAAATTGACATAATAAAATAGAATTTGAGACAATTATGAGACATAGGCAGGGCCGGATTAACCCTGTCAGGGCCCCTACGCTGTTCAATTGTCGGCGACTCGCCTCACCTTCTTAGCCATTTTTTTCAGGGCCGCCGCTAGCGGTATGAGGTGTTGCTATCGGGAGGGGGAGATGCTAGAAAAGACCGCAGTTTTTTTCGAAAAGAGAGCTGTAAAAAAATGAGCTCTGTCACGAAAAGCAAAATCTTTAAAGATCGAGTGTAATGAACTCGAAAAACCAGAGTTTTATTTAGCGTGACTAGCCAAATATTTATTGACAGACTCAGGGATGGTTAGACATACAGACAAAGCTTACAGAGCCCCAAAAATTAGAACTTTCTATACTATGACCAGACATGCTATAGTTGAATTGCGAGCTTGAAAATTTAACCTTTCTGGACCGCGAAAACTCAGATCAAAGAAATAGGCAGATAGAACGCTCAGAACACGCGAGTGTCACCACCAAAGCAAATACAAAATCAAAATCGAATACAAACTCGCGACAGTGCCAAGCTACGCGTCGTACCTAGCTACGCGTCTGTTTTTGTTGTCTTTAAACATTGTAAAAGTTGTTCTCAAAAACAAAGAAAACAATATGGAATGTAATTCGATTTGATTTTGTATTTGCTTTGGTGGTGACACTCGCGTGTTCTGAGAGTTCTATCTGCCTATTTCTTTGATCTGAGCGCGATAAATAAAACATTCATTAAAAGCGAGTGAAGCAAACTCATAATATTTAAGCATATTGGTCAGATATAATGTAAGCCTTTCTTTTTAGCCGCCCAAGGGGAAAGAGGCAGGAATATTGCGATTGAGGTAGAATACTAATTTTCGTTTGATGAATAAACTTGTTTTGCATAGTTCGTGCACGAGGCCCTTAGGCGTAGCAGGGTTCCTTGCCCTGATTGCCTGCTTTGCCATAAGGTTGATCCGGCCCTGGACATGACATTGTTAGTTATATAAATGTTCATGCAAAGTTATTATGTTATTAAACTTTGGAGCAGTTCTAACAAAGGATGAAGAGTTGACAGTTGTAACCATTGCATAAAAACTTTCAACAATGTCCACTTGCATAATTCAACTAAGTAAAATAATAACGATTTAACTCTTTCGTATTTAGCTACCAACCGGCACTAATTAAGCACTGACAAAATCACAAATTTTTAAATGTATTAGGCCAGTAAATGCATTTTATAATACTTATGTAAATTAAGACATTACGATTCTGGTCATGTCTGTCGTAAAACCGACAAGAGGTGGAGTAAAAACGTTCTCGAACTGAGATCGCGCGTAGGTAAACATAGTTTGGTAGGTACTTCGCCTCCCGGCAAGATGAAGCGATAACCTGAAAAGGTAGCTGGCAGAGGCTGGTTGAAAAAAAATGGGAGATCGTGCCCTGAACTGCCCTGTGACTCAAAGGGCACAATCTCCTGTTTTTAAGGAGGGTCACAGCCTGTGACCCTCCTTGGGGGAGGCCTATGTGCAGCAGTGGACTGCAATAGGGTGAAATGATGATCCTATTATTTTGTTCTTGTACATGCTTTGTGTCATGCTTAGAACAAAGGTGTAAAGTTCTAAATTACACAGCATAAAGACAAAGTGTTTTGTTTTAGTCACATTGCTAAAAATAGTTTTTATATGGATATGGTTGCTACTTACGAGTTATTAATCGTATGTTCGAAATCAAACTTCAATCTATTTTACTTTGGGATATTCTAGAATCAAAAAGACAAAAATTCGAAGACATTGGGTATTAAAGGGTTTGTGTGGGCGATCACGGTCCTGTTTCTGCTGTTGACGTGAAAGCAATATCCGAACAGTGGGGAACAATAAATACCTATTAAGCCTTATACTTACTTATGCTAAAAATAGTCATTTTTTGTTTTAGGTGGAAGATTACAGTCTTCGGGTAACAGCTGTGTTAAAGACACAGGGAATAAAAAAGGGGAACATAGTAGGGTTGTTGGTAAACAACTGCCCCCAACAACCAGCTCTATGGATGGGTATAGCCCGCCTCGGTGGGATCACACCACTTATAAACACGAACCAACGAGGCAAAGCCCTCATACATTCCATCAATGTCGCCAAATGTGACGCGTTAATTTTCTCCGAGGAGTATTTACCGGGTAAGACACTCGAAACAGGTTTTTTGGTCAAGGTGCCAAAAGGCAATAACACCTTCCAACTCTGTATTCTCTCTGGTTTCGTTAATATTGAGGTTGTACTTACAAGCGATGGGTTTTCGAAACATAGCATTACAATGTAATTTTCTATAACTATACAAATAGGGTACAGCACAAAGGTTACATTGGTTGAAGACTAGATTACCGTACGAAAAAAAAAGAACTGGTTTACCAAGTTTTGCCGCAAACAATTTCCAACCGACCTTCGAAACGAAAAGAATGCAAGTACATACAGATTTTGAATCTACCATAATCTGTTTCTCATTTACAAACATTATTTCTTTCAATTGGCTGGCGCAGTGGCTAAAACTTACTACTGTACTGTGGACCACGGGTTCAATTACTGTTCAAGTATTTAAGCACAGTTCAAGTACCTATTTATGTGTCCATAGGTTGTTTTCTGGGTCTGTCTGATTGCGTATGTGAGTTTAAAATTTTGTAAACGCACCTACAATTCAGCTTTCTTGATAAATGGTGGAATTTAGATCTGTCTAATCTACGAGGAAACAGGCGCATGTGTCCATTACTCTTTTAACAGACAATTAATCAAATCACACTATTATTAATATTAATTTATCTATGACTTCATTGTTAGTAAAATGAACTTTAAACCCAATTCAAACTAGCTAGACGGAAAAACAATGGGGAAGGCAAGTGTCAAAGTGAAAATGACAGTTTGGTCCCCAAAGAACTGTAAAATCAAAGGAATTTTCAGAAAAAAAAACATTTATTGATGTAAAATGACTAGATGTTGTGTAATAAGCTGTAAAAATGATGGAATACACTTTTCAAAATAATATCTACTTTTCTTTTGGAGGTTATGTACCAGTATTGCATCGCTCGAAAATCGAAGAATTATCACCTGGAACGAGTTTTGTAATAGTTGTGGTGTTAAGAAATTAAATATATTGTGATATTTCTCGAATCTAAATAGAAAAAAAGGTTAAAATTACTGACTTAAAACATTATGATATTTTATCAAAATAGAAAGTCAAAAGCAGCATTATATTCTTGATAAAGGAGAGGACAGGTAAAACATACCTAAACTCAAAAATTGAAACCTCAACTACAAGTAATTGTGGATTTATTACGGTAAAATCAAATGTATAACCACTCAATTAAATCACTTTTTTTCTCTTGTAGATGCGCCGCGGCGTCTTAATTCTTCTTTTAGTATATAGTACTTGCATGGACGAATAATTTTCCATATTTGTTTTGTATTTATACTCAATTTTTATAACAAATAATCTTGTTTGTTTTTTTGTACAAGGTAGACGTGGGGACCAACTATCGCAGCGCCATCTACGATTAGCTTTGAGTTGCCATCCCCATTGTTTGTCTCATTATAAAAATATTTCTTATCATATTTACGAGTGTACCTACTCGTAACTTCTTGAACTATTGACCTGTCATTCTAAACCACAATGTTTATGTAGAATGTAACATGCACACAAAACAAGTAGCTTTAAGAGCGTCTAAGCCAAACATTTTATAAAACTTTTAAGCCCATATTTTTAGAAACACATTTTAATGATGAATTTTAATCTCCATACGCATTAGTAAGACACATTTTTTTTTAACGTGGTAAAATCATCAAATGAGTCCTCCCACCCCGGGCAGCCCCGGGAGGTACTGTCAGACTTGTACTGACTAAAATCCACGGTGTCCTTCAATAGCTCTTTATGTTCCGGGGTCACGGTAATGAGATAAGTCCCGCGACCATTAGTAAGATACATAGGACTAAAAAGTTATTAGACAACATTTTCCAAAGTACTTACAGGCAGATTTTTGAAAACTTTTATGGGACCAATCTCATATCCAGAAAATCATAATTTATAGTTAAAAAAAATATATAAATAATGACTTTCAAGTTCTGTCTGTGAAGTCCTTGTACTTCATCATCGAATCCAAAACTGCTGTCATAAGAATATATACTTTGTGTCTGTCACCTAGACAAGAGTCAATATTTACACAAAAAAACCGGCCAAGTGCGTGTCGGGCCACGCACAGTGTAGGGTTCCGTAGTTGCCCATCAAAATACTTATGCCAACTAACTAAAACTGATTCGCTGAATTTAATTTTAAAAAGAAGAATTAACAAAATTTCGGTCCAGGCGACTTAGAGAAATCGGGGAAAATACATTAAAAAAAAAGATTACGACGAATTGAGAACCAATCCTTTTTTTAAAGTTAGTTTAAATAGTTGACAATAAAAACCTACTTATCCCCAAAACATATCCACCTAATTTATCTGTAAAAATAAAGTAGACATAGGTACTTACATTTGCAGTTGAAGAACATGTTCTCCGATACATTTTGTTTAGGAAAATATGTTATCCAAGTACGTTTTATAAGTTGGTCGACTATTACTCATAAACTTGTAAAGCCTACTTAGTCATGATAATTTTCATTTAAACTTCGTTATATATTCTACTATTGTGAATTTTTTCACACCCCCAAACATAACCGTTTAGCTGGTAGAGGGGGGGACACTCGAGTCGAGCAAAATTTAGCACTTTAAAGCTTAATATTTCACAAACGAATTCTTTTATCAAAAAATTTTTAATGGAAACTCTATATATTTTTTAAAGACCTATTTAATGATACCCCACACTAAGGGGTACGCGAGAAAAAAAAAAAACATCCCCACTTTACGTGTACAGGAGGTACCCTAAAAAAAAATATTTTACGAGATTTTATTTTACCACTTTTTCGGCGTAACAAATCCGTATATTTACACCAAATTACAGCTTTCTAGTACTGGACGTCTCTGAGCTAAGCTGCGGACAGACGGACGGACGGACGGACGGACGGACATGGCGAAACTACCTTGTTGACTACGGAACCCTAAAAAAATGATTGCTATGTTTTTTTCAAATGATAAAATATGCCGAAAATGTCAACCATCATTATACTTTTCATGTAATAGCTATTTCGATGACATTTGGAAAACATAATTACGTTTATAACCCGGATTAACAGATAGGATAATTTTTATCCCGTTACTATGATCCTGTGGGACATTTACTGAACAGGCGAAGTTGCGGGAATAAGCAGTTCTACATCATATTCTCTAATCACTTAATTCCTTCTTGTGAACTCGGGATGTTGTTACCAAAGATGATTACCACTAGGAAGTAGGAACCACACATAGTTGAACAGTTTACCTTAACAAGACCAAAGTATGATTGATAACCAGAACATTCTGAATCATCATCGTTGACCCAGTTGTACATACGAGTATTTAGGAGGCAAGTAGTCTTGACGACCTTGGACTACGGACTTTATGGCGGAATAGCAAACAATGTTGTGTGATTGTTTGCTTGCTTGTCGGCACGGTTAGCGTAGTGGCTGAGCGTTTGGACTCCTCCGCAACGTATCGTGGGCTCGATTCCCGTACGGATCAAATATTTGTTATTGTATGACCTACTCGTAGTTGTTCCGGGTGTTTGTGTATGCGAGTATGTTTGTAAACGCACCCACGACACAAGAGAATTTCCTAATGTGGGCAAAGTTAAAAAAGAAATGTTTTGTGGTTTTGTAGCCTCAACAAGGTTTATCTTTATTTGGCACTAGCTGTGCCCGCGACTTCGTTCGCGTGGATGTCGGAACTTAACAATGTATTTTTTATAAAATGGACAGTTTCATACTAACTTTCATCCCTAATTTTATCGCCTTGGGGGTAGAATTGATCAAAATCCTTTCTTAGCGGATGCCTACGTCATAACATCTACCTGCATGCCAAATTTCAGTCCGATCTGTCTAGTGGTTTGGGCTGTGCGTTGATAGATAACTATGTCAGTCAGTCACCTTTGAGTTATATACACTTCTCATCAAAAAAATCGAAACACTTTCGTTTTTATTGTTTTTGTCCTAATTTTTTACAAAAGAGAATTAATTCCATGAAAAAAAAACATTACTGTGTAGCTGGCAGTTTGGTCATTACAGTAAGAAGAAAAAAATCAAAATTCGAAATAATTTCATTTGTTTATCCTATAAATGAAATTAATCACTGTTTTGAGACAAATGTGTATTTAGGGTTGGAGTACGTTTCTCGTTTAAAAACTAAAAATTAGCGCTTGTCTTTAAACTTTCTGTTTCTTATTTCATTTACTGTGACTTTGGGACGTCTGAAAAAACTTTTTTTTCTAAAACATATGGATACTTCGCCCGCAGAAGCCGCCCAAGTGGTGGCATTGCTGGATTCTGGACTTAGTCAGCGTGTTGTGGCTGCAAGATTGCATCTAAGCTTATCATCTGTTCATAGAGTCTACAAACGCTATCGGGAGACTGGTTCGTTCACGCGCCGTTCAGGATCTGGCAGGAATCGGGTCACTTCTGAGCGAGATGATCGATTTATTGTAACAACTTCTTTACGAAATCGACGCCTTAACGCTTTTCAACTGCAGCAGCAGCTTCGCGTTGTACGAAGAGTAGCTGTAAGTGACTCTACAATAAGAAGAAGGTTGAAGGAACGCGGATTGGCACCGCATATGCCAGCGAATGGGCCGAAATTAACTGCAGACCATCGAAGAGCGCGCCTTAACTTTGCACGCGAGCACCTAACTTGGTCATACCTTCAGTGGAGCAAAGTACTGTTTTCTGATGAGTGTAAAATTATGCTGTATGGTAACGACGGAAGGAACAAGGTCTACAGAAGAGATGGAGAACGCTTTGCACAATGCTGCATTGAAGAAAAGGTCAGCTATGGTGGCGGTTCGTGGACGGTTTGGGGAGGAATCAGCGCCGACGGTAAGACAGAACTTGCCTTTGTGTCTGGGCCACGGCTGCCTGCACTAAACTCTCATCGGTACATCGAACAGTGTCTTGAACCTCATGTGATGCCCTATGCACATTTTATTGGCAACGACTTCATATTCATGCACGACAATGCTAGAGCTCACACCGCGGGCGTCGTACGAGATTATCTTACCGAAGTCGGTATCTCCATTATGGTATGGCCAGCAAGAAGCCCGGACATGAATCCCATTGAACATCTATGGGATGAATTAAAGAGACGAATTCGAGCAAGAGATCCAGCCCCAGAAACACTTAGCCAGCTGCAAAATGCAATCCAAGAGGAATGGGATAATATACCACAACATGTGATCGTGACTCTCATCCGATCGATGAAGAACCGTATGGAAGCAGTAATAAGAGCTCGCGGAGGGAATACAAGTTATTAAATAAACGTTTCTTACATTTTTTTTTCATTTACGCGTGTTGTTTTACCCATTTCCTTCATATTCCATACAGGGTAAAAATTACTCATTATACAAAATACGAAACCTATGAAGACTTAATTTGAATTTAGAACATTAACATTAGGATTTAAAAACCTCATACTACTCACTATTAAATGACATTTTACATTTATTCCTAAATATACACATTTTTCTGATAATCCTTATCAAATCATAAACTGCGAGGTGTTTCGATTTTTTTGATGAGAAGTGTATAATATTTAGATTTAGATTAGATTACGAAAGCGAGCGAGATGATCAGATGAATTTACGATTTCCCGAATCTAGTCGATCTGTGTAAACGGGGCCTGATGTATGAAGGTTGACGAACTAAAACGAGCGATAATTCCCGATATACATCCCTTAATTGTCCACCGCAAAACATAAAATAATTTGAAGAAAAAAACCGCTTCCTGCATGGCCACCAGTGGTGGACGACAGTGATATGAATTTTATTAAATGTTATCAATGGCTACCATTGGAGGACGAGCCGATTTCAAACACCAGTACTCTTTGTGTTATTAACCATTGACTGACTTCCTCTGACTCTGTGGAAAAATTGACCGTGGTGGATATCGGAAATCATCGAGCTTCTTAACTAATTCCCATTTTTTTTCACATTATCATATTTTGTTTTCACAGTCATCTAATATATCCTATGCCTAATTCCAGCTATACAAGATGTAGCCAAAGAGCTGAATCCAACTTTGAAGCTATTCAAATTCTCCCAGCGGCCTTTGAATTCCTCGAACCAAAAGGTTGATAGCAGTGGTGAGGGTATCTCCGATTTCACCAATCTGGTGGAGGTTACTCCTCCAGCACCTTGGACACTGGCTGACGCTGAGGGTTTCCAAGGGAAACTGCTGTATATTTATACATCTGGAACTACAGGACTGCCTAAAGCTGCTGTTATTTCTAATGCTAGGTAAGTGTTGATCGTGCTGGATTCTGCATCCTGTCTCTTGCAAAATATGGCATAGATCTTTCATTGAGTTTTATCCTTATATCATAAGACAGTTTTCTTTAAAAACATGCCATTTGGGCGTTTAAAACCGGTTTATTGAACCAATTCCAAATGGTCCACATCACATGATTTATTGACAAGTGAGAGAGCCATTCATTATCTACCTGCCAACTGTCAAATATCTACAAATGACAGCTGGTACCAACGGCTTCACGTTGCCAGGTTAACCCATCTTGAGGGTTACCGTGTAGCTGCGTGTTGCCCATCAACGGAAGAATGACTAGACTGACCGACTCGTCGTCACACCCCTGCCACACATCGCAGCTTCTTCAAACACAGCCTCGGCCTCGTATAATTGGTAGGTCGGTAATCAAGCTTGCCGTCGCGAGTAACGTCGTCAAAGACCAGACCCGAATCGATGACTATAAGAGCTGTCTCGGCTGTCAGAAAACTGACGAGCCTGCCAGTCCTGTAGGGCGAAACGCCTGCTGGTGTCACTTGACTGTCTTAACAGGGCACCGTGTCCATGGCACGCAAAAGGCAACCGAAGAAGTAGATTTTTTGGACAGTTTCTTTCCCTCCACTTAGGGCAGAAGACTTATTTCATGTTATTACACCCCAAAAAATCTTTGCTCTTTATTGCAAAAATATCACAGTTCTTTCCATATTTTCAGATTCGTCTTCATGGCAACTGGTCTTCACTACATGGGTTTGGAAGGCAACGATGTGTTCTACTGCCCCCTACCCCTCTACCACACCGCGGGGGGAGTGATAAGTGTCGGCCAATCACTCATAATGGGCTGCACAGTGGCGATTAAACCTAAATTCTCCGCTTCACAGTACTTCCCCGACTGCGTCAAATACCAGGCCACGGTATGTGATCTTAATACTTTTTGGGTTGGTGAGTGCATATCAACCTACCATAATCGAACATGAATCTTCAGTTAATGTGATAGAGTTTAAAATCAAATAAAGACATTGCATGAAATCGTTTGAATCAGTCAAAATAACGAAGATCAAGGTCGTTACCATGGAAATGTATGTTTACGCGAATGTGGACTTAATTGCTTTTGAATGTCTGTAAGAAAATAAGCTTATGGTGGGTCATAATTCAAACTTGTCGATTGTACAGAATCAACCTACCCGAATCTGTAAAGTTTTACCAATCGAATCCTAAACCTTCCCGTATTGTGATAAGGTTGAAAATCTATTATGGAAATTTGACAGATTGAGGTAGGTTGGAGTGCTGTCTTCTGTACATAAAAAACTCAGGTATCAAACATTATTATGGCGGTAGATTTTAGACGACAGAATTATCTTAATGCGACTATAAAACACGCGAATTGGCGGTCATTGCTCTTTTGTTACGTATCAAAATAATGAAACACAAACATTCACATTTTTGAGCTCAATTTACAATCTTAAAGTGAAATCAATAACGTTCATTATTACTTAACAATGAAAAATCGCATCATGATATTCGATTAATGTTATGTTATGGTTTTAAAATAGTAACTATGTAGGTACATCAATTTATCTTCGATGAGTAATATGTCTTTCGATCAGTTTGAGAGTTGGACTGCGATAGGTCGATCATAAAGGCTGACATCATTCATAGAGAATAAAAAAACTTGTAAAACTGTCTAACTGCGTAACACATTGATTACAATCTGGTGATATTTGATGGAAAATTTTAATTCGTTGTCCAATTTACTAATTCTTACTATCAAATAGCAGTGGAGCAGCCTTGTAAGTTATATCTTGCGCTTCGCATTTAGAGGTGGTTCGTGTCCCAATAAGGGTTCCATAAGCCTTAAACTATGTTCATGCAAGTTGTGTATGTCAAAAGGATAGGTTATCGCAGATTGGCAGATAGCTAAAAGCAAAAGCCAGATAGCTCAATAAATAAAAAGTTTCTAGTAAGTATATATATAAGTTCCAGTATAAATAAAAAATAAAAATATAATGTAAAAATAACTACACAGTAGACATCAAGGCACACAACAACTACAAAAAAAATAAACGTACACAAAAAACTAAAAATTAAGTTACACAAATACGTACCTAATCTAAACACTCATAATCTAAAATAAATCTAAACGGTCATAAAACGTGAGCGGTATTTAAAGAAATATGGGTAGAAAAGTAGGTGGACGATGTTCAGAAACTGGTGGCTAAAACCTGAATTTGATAAAATGAAATTATTTGATAAAATTTCCTATACATAATAATTATGTAAAGGAAATTTTATCAAATAATTCAATTAACTATACAAGATAAAGGGACATCAAATAATTTGATAAATCATCCAAAAAAATGATTAACCGCCTAAATATAAAATCTAAATATTGTAATGAGGCGTAGTGAAAAGAAGCCCCGCTGAGCGGGGTTTCTAATACTGTCTAAAGTTTTAAAGTAACCTAACTTGTCCGAGTCGGATGCCTTCTAGTTTCCGTGTCCATCCCACGTAGATCGTTTTTCATAATAAAAGAATTAAGCAATATCATCAAACGATTCTATTAACTGTACAACAGCTTGACAAGGTCAATCATAATGCTTATCTACATAATTGACATTAGTATTGTACGCGTAATTATTTGTGCCATCGCTTGGCTGCCGCTGTCCAGGCAATTTATTGTGAATATTTTAATTTATATCGTCATGGAGTTAGTCGAGCGAGCATTTGTATTGTACGAATAATATGTTTGCTATTCAATAGTACAAAAACGTAACTGCGATTTGTTTTAAAGACGCTAATTTACATAGCCTTCATGTGACTGATACAAAATTATATCTGGACTTCATTTTTATTTTTCTACTTTATCGTGGGTGCGTTAACAAAAATTTAAATTGACATACACAGACTCCAAGACCCGGTACAGCTTCTTCATAAAAATATTTGTTATTTGCGGAAATTGAACAATGACACGCAGCGCAGCAGAACACAGCTACCGACTAATCGCTGCGAATGCCTACTCGCCGCGAGTATTCACTGTATATAAAAGGCTTTCTCAGCGAATATTCACTGCGGTTTGAATTGACCACGTTCAATTTTACTCGCAGCAAACCGTGCTGCCAAATTATCTCCCATTGACCAATGTGATTTATTCTCCCCACAGGCTGCCCACTATATCGGCGAGATGTGTCGCTACATTCTAGCTACGCCTCCTTCACCAGCTGATACGCAACATAAAGTACGCGTGATTTACGGCAACGGACTCAGACCACAGGCAAGTAAATTTAGCTTCTAAACGCCCGCGTGAAAGTCAGTAATTATTTCACGGGACTGATATCGGGATAAATGTGATCATCCAGGTCATAAACTATTAATGAGTACCTACTACCTATCCTATGTGATCATCCAGGTTATAAACTTTTAATTTACCTTTCATCCAGATCCGGTCAGTACGTTTTGTGAGAAAGAGTAACAAACATCCCATCATCTATCCAACCTCACTAACTTTTGCATTTAGAATAGTAAAAAAACTTTTTAGAAAAAAATGTAACCGCCTTCAAAAATAACCACAAAAAAGGGTAAAATAACCTACAAAACTTTTCTTTCGGAAGTCGGTGGTTTTTTTATTAATTTCATTGTATTTTTGCCACCGACTTCCGAAAGAAAAGTTTTGTAGGTTATTTTACCCTTTTTTGTGGTTATTTTTGAAGGCGGTTACATTTTTTTCTAAAAAGTTTTTTTTTAAACTCTTTTTAGCATAAATATTCAGCCAAAATTCTTGTCAAATACATCATTTTCTTACATAATTATGTAAGAAATCTGTAGCACCGGTAATAACATCGTTAACATCTCTTTTATTCCTTCCCTATCTCAAAAACTACTGAACCGATTTTGATGAAACTTGCAGTATTCCTTAAGTTGAACGATACCTAGTACAACATAAAAAGAATTACTTAAATCGGACTTGTAGTTCCGGAGATATGCGAACACAAACATAATTTACTAAAACAGTCGATGTCGACTCCTTACTAGAGAAGTTGTACCTTCCATGATCAGCTCATCCACCTGAGATGATGATTAACAGATGCAAATACTTGAACAGCTTTAGAAAATATATGAAAATGGTACTATGTGCCTATAAAATTTTAAGGTTGCCCTCGATTTCCCTGGGATCCCATCATCAGATCCTGACCTGATGATCATGGGACCAATTGGAAAGTATACCCTTTCAAACAAAAGAAAAAAAATCCAAATCGGTCCAGGCGTCATCGAGAAATCGGGGGACATACATAAAAAAGAAAAAAAAAAAGATTCCGACGAATTGAGAACCTCCTCCTTTTTTTGAAGTCGGTTAATAAGAAGTATCCGCATGTTTGCTTATTGAAACAGATTATAGCAATTTACAGCAGTAAAAATCCTTAGAAGGTTATATGAAATGCGCGTCTCATAACTTTAGCAAAAATATTATGGGTTTATCCAAAGCCAGACATGAGTCACATCTTAAATATGCTGAGTGCATTGGTCTTCCAAAAAATATTAGTAGGTATTTGGCTTGATAATCATGTTTTATGAGTCCTTCCGCTCTTGGTAAAGCGGAGTGGACCTTCAGACATGACTGACTAAAAAACCCTGTTACTTCAGTCGTTCTTTCCATTCCACCATGTTTAAATATATTTTTTTTTGTTGAAATCCAATTATTCTCGTAGACTAGTGACGATTGTCTTATTTACCGACATTTTCAATAAAATTATAAAAAATAATGACTCATTTAGACGATGCAAGAAATTACATGCGAGATCAGCGACTGATTAAGAGTTCTGACCGCCCTAGGCTAATTAGGAAGACGCGCCCCCCGCCAGGCGTGTTACGGAGGACGGCCTTACTCGTAACTGAGTAAAATTAACTGAGTAAATTTTAACATGGTCATGGTTCACTATCAGATACTACTTATAAAATCTTTAAGATCGATCTGCAACCGAAATTAACGTTTTTTTTAATCTGCATGACATTCAACTTTTTTTCCCAGCCAAGGCAGGGCGGGGGGGACTGTCAGACTCGTACTGACTAAAATCCACGGTGTCCTTCAATAGCCCTTTACGTTCCGGGTCACGGTGATGAGATAAGTCCCGCAACCCCGGCAGGATTTGGCCCTTTTGATTGAGGCGCGATTGAGGCGCGCGTGGAACACAACGCGCCGTCGACCCGGGCATGGTCCATGGTCGGACAGCGAGTCGCCCTTTACTCGCCGCCCCCATGCCCGCGCCTACGGGGAGGCCGGAGATTGTCTGCCGACGTCCGTCACCGTGGGCGTCTACCACTGCGGCTTGGGTGGAGGGAGGACGCTATCCTCTCCCTCACGCAGCCCCATGCACAGCATGACTGCTTCGCAGAAGGAGGCGACCGCTTCCCACTCCGTCTCGCCCCGCAGCTTGGCTTCGACCAATGCCGGGCGCGAGAGGTCTCCGCCTATCGCCGTCGTGAGGACACGGCGGTGCTCTGCCCAAGCGTGGCAGTCCTCACCATATGCTCCACACTGAGAAAAACGGGCTACTTAAAATTGGCAAATTTGTAATGTACTGGCAGCCAGATACGTATAATGTGCTTTTCACATGAAAATTATAAGAGCCATACTTATAATGAAACGACACCATGTTAAGTAAGTATGCGGCATAATGCTCTGTAAAGACAATGTAAACAAGTTACTTGTAATGAGGCCGCATCATGAAATTACTGTGCCCGCATTATTAAAGTTTACGTATGCGTTTTAATGATGCCGCATATGTATTAACAGAGCAGCACACGTAATTTATTTAACCCGGAACCAGGAAAAATGTATACGCTATACGAACGAAGTTATACAGCCGCATTATTTCAGTATCTAGGCATATATTATTTACAACAGTAACTGGTTTCCAAATCATTGCACTGACTCCGACTCATTAAGTAATGGTCCCGGTTACGTACTTAATGTACGAGCATGGGTCGGGGATATGCCGATACGTTTTACGCACACTAGATAATTAATAATGTCTCCGCCTACATAATCATTTACGTATCCTGGCTCATTTTACGAACTCCGTTTACCTCCTGACTGTGTTCGGTGCGTATAATCTTTACGACGTCAGCCGCATCATGAAATTACTGTGGCGCACTCTTAACATTTACGTATGCGGTTTATTGATTCCGCACAGAGTAGCATAGCGTAATTTACTTAACCCGTAACAGTGGTAACGTATTGCTCAAAGTCATGATCCATATTTCAATATTTAAAAATGGGTCGCTAGATGGCGCTGTGCCGATGACGCGTCTTTCTGAATTGCGGTGTTAAGATTCTCCGCGCGTGAATGACACCCCTCGGTTTCGGGTTTCGGATCAAGACCTTACTTCATAGGATCATTTCTATAGTAAGCTCTTCTAGAGACTTTCTCACTATGTGAGTCCTCACAGGTCACGTTGATGATGGACTCGCCTCACGCTCAGGGCACCGCGCCATGTCTCCATGGCGCGGTGCCCTGAGCGTGAGGCGAGTAGGGATGAAACGCCACAGTATCGTACGTATGTCGCCGCGGAGCACACATATGGCTCATCATTATTTACTATGCCCGCTACAGTTTCGTACAGCCGCTGTGGTACACTCGTACGGCTCATCGTGATTTACTGTGTCCGCCACAGTATCGTACATATGCCGCCGCGGTGCACACATATGGCTCATCATTATTTACTATGCCCGCTACAGTATCGTACGGAAGCCGCCATGGTACACACGTAAGGTTCACCGTGTTCTACTGTGCCCGCAACAATAGTATAAGGGTGTTGCAGTCGTAGTCAGAGGAGTATTCAGTGCGACTTGCGTATTATGTAGCCGGATGTCAGGCTACGTACGTACGTACAAAAATCGACCACGAGTAAATTACGTAACCCGCTCCATGATGAGCGTCAGTATGCCGACTACGTATGACTGACTACTTACGCGTAATGGAGCGGGTTACACACGTCATTGTGGTCGATTTTTGTCCTTATTTTACGTAGCGCGGCAGAGGAAATTTTTCTCAGTGCACCGTGACCTCAGGGCGATCCTCGCAGCAGTGACAACCAGGCGTTTCCTCCCTCCTTATCAGACACAGTACCTCCTGAAACTTCCGTGTCCGGTGAGTACCTGCGTCATGTGGTAGGTCAGACCGCCCGGAGGACACGGTGGAGCATACGGTGCAGGACTGCCCTGCTTGGGCGGAGCACCGCCGTGTCCTCATAGGCGATAGGCGGAGACCTCTCGCGCCCGGCATTGGTCGCGGCCATGCTGCGGGGCGAGACGGAGTGGGAAGCGGTCGCCTCCTTCTGCGAAGCAGTCATGCTCGCGAAGGAGGAGGCGGGCTGCTGCTAGACGCAGTGGTAGACGCCCACGGCGACGCATGTCGCGGGACGATCTCCGGCCACCGTAGGCGCGGGCATGCGGACGGCGAGTAAAGGGCAACTTGCTGCCTGACCATGGACCATGCCCGGGTCGGACTGACGGCGCGTTGTGTTCCACGCGCGCCTCAAGGAGCGTCAGCATAATGACGGGCCCCCCCCTATAGAGGGTCACAGCACAGCCCTGCCGGGGTTGCGGGACATACGTATACCGCGACTCCGGTACACAAAGGGCTACCGAAGGACACCGTGGATTTTAGTCAGTACAAGTCTGACAGTCCCTCCCGCCGTGCCCGGGGTGGGAGGACTCATTTGATGATTTTACCACGAAAAAAAAAATGTGGTAGGTCAGGACGGCGTGACGCCTTTCCCAGCCACTCCTCAAAGAGGGGTCTTACCGCCGCGATTGCGGCGTGCCCGATTACATTCAACCTTAGGGTGGCAAACCATTTTTTAAGCTGACCGTACATAAAGGCATCTACCTCACGCATTAGGTATAAGACCAAAATCATGACAAGTGACTGTAGGCTACCAAGTAGAAAACCAAATCTATGTCGTGTTTGACCGCATGACTTATATTGGCTGTTTCTATAGACAACTTAGTTGCCAATGCCATTGACCATGAGTGTGGTCATCTAGTGCGTGAAATTGCTTCGACTCGAGTATTTTTTTTTTAATATTTACTCTAGAGAAAAAATAAAAATTAAATGTTTAAAAAAAAGAAGAGAGGCATCATCATAGACACGATTTCAGCGCCCCCCCCGATCCTCGCGCCCTAGGCTCCAGCCTAATTAGCCTAAGGGTAAATCAGGCCCTGTGCGAGATGCACGCCAGTTTTATTACTACATTGCGTTCTTGCGGACTAATGGACAATGAATTCAGTTAATCAAACAAGTACTGAAATGTCAAACTTGCATGTAAATGGGCCTTTATTTTTAACTTACTACATGAATCATAGAACCCACAAAAGATATGTATGCATTTAGGTCGACACATCGTAATACAAATTATTATTGTCGTCTGTAAGTACAAAGTCGAAACAAAACAAAGAAGAATACTGAATTTTTAAAAATTTATTTAGTACATCTGATTAATAAACCCGGGTTTCTAGCAAAATTAAAAGGTCACATGATTTACACCTGAATTGTTCTTTGCCCTCTGTCAAAGTGAATTCGTAAGCAGGGTCAGTGGTTCACGCAGAACTTTACACCCGTAACCTGTTGAAAAACGTTAAATGCGGTCAGTCAATGCCCCTGTTTTTTAAACAATTGAAGGAGAATATATAATTAATAATAATTAACAATCTGCAATTACAATCAACCAGATGACTATAATGCTATAGAGGTTATGTAGACCCTTGGTTTAGTTTATGATATATGGTCAGGGTCACGGTATAAATTTTTAGACAGTACCGCGGCGGTAAAATTTTACGTCTATTTTTCGACTTAGCTGCACCGAATCAGACTGACTCGAACATTTTCAAAGCGCAAACTGGTTTACATATTATCAAATATAGTATTAAGTGCATCGAACTTTAACAGAGGTCAAGACATAAATGCTATTTACGTTTATCAATAATGCATGTGTCATAAATGTATTGGTTTATTAATCATTAATCGTTACAAAATTATGCATATACCTAGGTAAATGCTTTATTTCGTTTCAATTACACTAATTTATACTGATATACTCGTATGAATTAACAAACGTGAATTTGTTATTTTTTGACAATGAGTTTGTAATTTTGTGTAGTAGGTACGTCACAAAGGATTTGGCCGTGTGATTGTGATTTTGGCAACAATATAAGTAAAAAGTCATTAATTCAAAATAGGCTCATAATATTAGCACTCTTTGAAAGTCAATCGATAATACTCATAGGACACATAGGATACTTTTTGTCCCTGTATTACATGCCCGGCTTCAATTTAATAAAAAAAGGATTAAAAAACAACAAATTATTATTTTATAAAAATCGATCGCTCTTAAAAAACAACAAATTATTTATTCTTTTATAAAAATCGATCAACCTGGTAAAATCATCAAATGAGTCACACAGTGAGATAAAATCATCAAATGAGTCCTCCTAGCTGGTGCAGGAGAAGACTGTCAAACTCATACTGACTACAATCTTTCGGGTTCCTTCCGTGTGTTGTCTGTTTGGACAGTACCGCGACCCTCTTTGTCAGCGCTTGAGCAGCTTCAACCAACGACGATATAATAATAGACTCCGCATGCACGATCTAAGGAACAAAAATTATTCTGTCAACTCGCTGAGGTACTACGTAAGCGAGGGGGACGGGGTACTGCGTTGTGATTGGCTAACTCAAGGTCTGTTCTGTCTCAACGTATGTTTACGGCTCACAGGATTGGTCGAAATGAGACGGATATAAGACTTTTTTGCCTAATGTGTTGACAGACATCGGTCGCCTGTTATTAGGAGTCTAGTAATATATCGTCGTTGGCTTCAACCCATTTTCCATTGTTCCAATGTTATCGTATAACTTTATTCTCATCAAGTATTTGTATTATTTCAGATCTGGAAAGACTTCGTCAAAAGATTTAACATCGAATCTGTGACAGAGTTCTACGGAGCGACAGAAGGAAATGCCAATATTGGTAAGTAAACTGAGTACTATGAAAACAGAATGCGCGCGAGTTGATGCAGAGCTTGGAAATGCGCAAGCGTCCGATGAATGGAAGGAAAGCTCTACGCTGCGGGTGTAAGAGGCACGCGGTAAATTTTTATGATATTTTTTCAGTTGTAAAATGAATTATACGAAATATAATTCATTTTACAACTGAAAAAATTGACACACACATTGATTTACAGTCGAGGATAATAATAATATGACACTGTTGTTATCAGTAACAACAGTTAGAGTATTAAAACTGGCTACTAGACATCAATATCATAACGAAACAAAATATCTATCACAGCTAACGTAGACGGAACGCCGGGCGCCATCGGCTTCGTGTCACGGATCTTCCCGAAGGTCTACCCTATCGCCATCATCAAGGTGAACCAGGAGACTGGAGAGCCCATTAGAAACGCCAGGGGACTTTGTCAGGTAACACATTGAATTGAATATTTTAGGAGGAGTTGTTTGATCAGTAGTTAAACTTGCTATTTGTTTAATCCTTTTTAATTAATTGTTAAAAAAAAATATGAAATTTTAACTATAGTAGTATTTCGAATATTTATTGAAATCATCATCAGCCTATAATGTTCCCACTGCTGGGACAAAGGCCTCCTCTCTGTGAGAGGGAATGGGCCATAATCCACTACGCGGGCCTAGTGCGGGTTAGTAGATGTCACATGTCTTCGAATATTTGGTTCTAGGACATGCCGGTTTATTGAAATGGAGTAAACATTCATAAATATGGCCATTACAACATTTTCAATTGGACTGAGATTTCTTAGCTCACCCTAAACTTAATATACTAAATGTGGAATTCGAATTTAAAACCTATTTTTTTTAAAACTTCCATTCGTCTTTTCAGCTAGCAGAACCCAACGAGCCAGGCGTGTTTATTGGCAAGATCCAGGCAAGCAATCCAGCGCGCCAGTACCTCGGATACGTAGACAAAGCTGCCTCAGATAAGAAAGTTGTCAAAAACGTGTTCCACTTCGGTGATTCTGCCTTTATATCAGGTTTGTCTATACTCTTTATAATTTGCTAGAAACACCACGTTAGTATCTTGGCTACAAATGCTGCAATACTGATATAGGCGTACTGTCCACACAGTCGTCTTTCGTAGGATGCATGTAACCTACAAATGAAGATAGGCGTATTTTGCATATTTGTTATGTCCACGCTGCTTCATGCAATAGTCAGTCACTCTACAAAAGGTCTCAGTTTTCTTTCAACTAGCATCGAGAAAGGATGTCTGGCAACGCTGGTGACATGTTGCCGCGCGCGCGCACCGCATGACGAACGCAACACGAGCGGCTGACGTGACGTTGCCGCTTCGTGGACACAGATTTCATTGTTTCTACGCAAGATGCAAGCATTCGTCTTGCAATCGTCAATTGACAAAAGTATGCGTATGACGTGCGGTTACGTGGACAATTGGCCTAACTCACTGCCGCACGGCACAACGCATTACGGCACGATTAGCGCAATGGCTAAGCGATTCACTGCTCGATTCCCGCACGGAATATGGAATACGGTATGTGAGTTTAAATTTTTGTAAAAGCCCATAAAATACAGCAGAAATTTTTAATGACGGGACTGCTAACTTCCATAAATTGCTTACTGCAGTTAACACGGCCGAGCTTTTAGTATGATGAACGTTGTGCCGTCCCAGATCAATTATCTGCTGTCCATCCTCAGATCAATAAGGCAATTATCTACCTGCTAAGTCCCTAAGAGCACAACATCCTTAACGTATCATCTGCTTCGCCTTTTCCCGACGGCATTCTGATTGGCTTTCAGTATGAACAGTTAGAGAAAAGAATTCTATATGCACTATACAGCGATAGCCATTTGAAATGGCTATCGCTCGGTTGGTAAAGTTATCAAATGAGTCCTCCTGTCCTGGGGGAGCAAAACGCACTGTCACTTACTAACTGACTAAAAGAGCTTGTGTCTTCGGTTGCCCTTTGCGTTCCAGGGCGAAAGTATCCCACTTAGTCCCCCCACCACCGAATTTAATCAATGAGGCTCTTTGTAATGTTCTTTCTTCTTTCTAGGTGACATCCTGGTAGCAGATGAGTTCGGCTACCTGTACTTCCGTGACCGAACAGGCGACACCTTCAGGTGGCGCGGAGAGAACGTCTCCACCACTGAGGTGGAAGCTGCCATCTCTAGAGTCGCTGACCATAGAGACGCTGTTGTTTATGGTGTACTGGTAAGGACTTATTACAATTCTTATCTTTTAAGGCCGGAATGGGAGGTTTGACGCAAAGCTCGGCTAAGATGGCGCTACCAGCGCATGATGTAATTTACTGTATGATTAATCTATATTAATCTATATAAGTATGTAAAAGAACAGGGTTTTTTACTAAGACTCGACTACAGCCGAAACCTGAAACGAAACTTGAATTTTGGACAGCAGTTGCAGTCTACCATGTAGGGTAGCAATAAGACGGGATTTTCCGAAAATCCTCCTTTAAGGGGGTGAAAAGGGGTGAAAACGTTTGTATGAAAAATCTTATTCCTTGGGTTTATAAACTTGAAACTTACCACGAATAAGAACATAAGTAAATAAATAAGATTAGAACCATTATTTTTTTAAAACTACCCTCCATTGGTAATCTTGATGTTAAAGTTTGTATGGGAAAATCATAACGCGTGAGCTGATGAATTTGAAAATCAGTATTTATATACTAGATTAGAATGAATCAAACACGTGTTTTTGGGTTTTTCGAAAATCACCCCTCAAGTTGGTGAAAAGAGGTATTCAAGTTTTAAGGGGAGGATATTAAACCACTAAACGTAGAAACCTGAATTTTGGATCGTAGTTGCAGTTTATAATGTAGGTGAGCATTAAGAAAGGATTTTGCGAAAATCTACCTCTAAGGGGGTGAAAAGGGGTGAAAACCTTTGTATGTAAAATCTAATTCCTTGGGTTTATAAACTTGAAACTTGGTACGAATATGAGTATAAGTAAATAAAAAAGATGGACATTATTCTTTTTTAAAACTACCCTCCATTTGTAATCTAGATGATTTTAAAGTTTGTATAGGAAAATCATAACGTGCGAACCGATGAATTTGAAACTCAGTACCTATACATATACAAATTAGATAAAAATAATGAAACACGTGGTTTTGGTTTTTCGAAAATCACCCCATAAATTGGTGAAAATGGGTGATTACGTTATACGGAAGGATTTTACTGCTTGCTTCGATAAACTCAAAACTTGGCCTAAATAATCTCTCAATCAAATAAAGGATGCTTATTCATCTATTTTTTAAAAATCAACCCCTATCGGGATGAACATAGGAAAAACAGAACTGGACCATTTTAAGATTTGCTAAAAGTATCCTATAACGAGGATGACCGGGCATTTAAATTCACTGAGTTTGAAGTTAGAAACACGCGCAGACGAAGTCGCGGGCGAAGTGCTAGATTGACATACACGACACACTTGAAGCTACACTTAACCTTGTTTACGTTATGCGCTGTTAGCGCCACTGACGGCTAAAACTCGCAATGAAACCCCATCCCAAATGCGTATATAATTCTCAATTTTTTATCAAAAATAAACCCGAGCAAACAGGGGTTTGTCGTTAGCAAATAACATCGAGCATCTAAGATTTATCACGCCACTTGTCATGTGAATGAAAATCTAATCTCTGCCAACAATTTCACAACTGAGTCTTCATTGACTGGTTGTGTATCAACATTGTAGTATTTAGTCGTGTGTTTACCAATAATAGTACTGCCTCATTGAAACTAACAAAAAAGCGTAGAACCTACACGGACCTATTTAGGGCTACCGTTTTTTGCTCACTAGTTGGCGCCACTATTGCGTAAGGTCTGAATTTTTCATCTGGGTGTGGATAAATGGAAAGGAGGAGGTAGATTTTGACGAAAACTAAAACTGCACCATTCAATTTTAGAAAAATCAATAATCGTGGTCAAGAATCGAACCCGATGATTAGGAAAACAAAATACACCCTATATTATTATGCCATTCGATAGTGTCGCTAACAAGGATCTAATTTCGGGAAATAATGATGTACGGTAACGTCGGGAGGGGACGCCCTAGGAAGACCCACATTGACCTTATTGGTGAAGTACTTCAAAAAGGTCGTAATACTCACAATCAGCATGTGTTTGTAAGACCAAACCCCAAGACAAATGATAAGCGTAAACACTCAGTAGTATTTAATAGATTTTCAACTTTATACTCTACAGCATAAAGTTGAAAAAACTTTTTTCAAAAAAAATTTAACCGACTTCAAAAACAACCACAAAAAAGGGTAAAATAACCTACAAAATAACTTTTCTTTCGGAAGTCGGTGGCTTTATTTTTTTATTTCGTTGTCTTTTTGCCACCGACTTCCGAAAGAAAAGTTATTTTGTAGGTTATTTTACCCTTTTTTGTGGTTGTTTTTGAAGTCGGTTAAATTTTTTTTGAAAAAAGTTTTTTATTTTACTCTTTTTAGTTTAAATATTCACCCAAATTCTTGTCAAATACATCATTTCCTTACAAGTGCACTAGAATTTGTAATCCGTGGCACCGGTATTAACATCGCTCATGTACACATGCTAATAAAATTCCCTATCTCAAAAACTGCTGAACAGATTTTGATGAAACTTGCAGTATGCAGTAAGGTGAACGATCCCTAGTACAACAAAAAAAGAATTTTGAAAATCGGTCCACAATTGGCGGAGTAATCGCGTAACAAACACGCAAAAAGTAGTGTCATCCAAGTAGCCGAAATCAATAAAAATGCTCACAAAATAAAAAGTACTGAACCAAATTGGATGAAATTTTTATGGGACCACACTGCAAGTATACTGCATCGAACAAAAAAAGAATGACACTAATCGGACTAGAAACCTCGGAGTAATCGATGTACATACATAAAAAAAAAAAAAAAAAAAAAACATACCGACCGAATTGAGAACCTCCTCCTTTTTTTGAAGTCGGTTAAAAATCGATCAAAAACTACCTGAGCGTAAACGACCTTGCAACTTTTCTGGTTATGGCTGGTGGTAAGGATCATAGCAGGTGACGCTCTGTTCTACCACAGAGGAAAAGGCTTGAGTTTTGGGGCCAGTTTACAGAATATTTTTTATTTATAGGTGCCAAACACGGAAGGGAGAGCGGGCATGTGCGGCATAGTGGACGTGGACGGAACACTGGACCTGGACAAACTGGCGAGGGACCTCGGAACTGACCTGCCGGTGTATGCGAGACCTGTGTTCCTCAGGGTCATGGATAGCGTAGACATGACTGGTGAGTGAAAGTTCTTAAAGCCTTTTTAACCCCCGAAGCATAAAGAGGAGTTTGAACGTTATGTATGAGTTTGTAGCACCGTAGCTCTTAAACGGCTGATCCGATTTGAAAGCAGGGTTTCTAGCGATGATTCTTAGACGTGTTTTCTCAAAATCGGTTCAGCCGTTTCAAGGTTATCAGCTTTTTAGTTATGTGGCGGGTATTTCTTTAAATTGTTAACCTTGTTCATTGAAAATTTTACGGTCGATCAAACTTTATACGGACTTTCCTTTAACAATTACGTCTACTTGACTTACAATAGTTTACGTTTTATAAATTTAGCGCTTAGCACTGAGTTTGGCTGTCTTCGCTTAGCAACGACTATCGCAGCCTTAGAAATAGTTGTCTTTTTTAATCACCTCAACCCACATTCATGCAGTCAATTGTCGTTTTTCTTTATGAGCTGGGCAAAAGCCTCCCTCAAATCCTTCGACCAATGGTTAAAAAATAAAATTTTCTTCTACAGGTACATTTAAAATGAAGAAGACTGATCTGCAAAAGGATGGTTTCGATCCAAAACTGGCAAAAAAAGATAAGCTATACTATTTAGATCTAAAACAAGGCCGGTATCTACCACTAGGTGTCGAGGAGTATGAAAAAATTAATAATGGACAAATTAGGCTGTGATCTGTTTTAAAATCTGTTGTTTCAGTGTTGTTAAAGTTAGTAATAGTAGTCCAATGGCAGGTTATGTCTTGAAAATTTAAGCTGTTTTAAACCTACGTCTACATATAATGTCTGTTCAAAGCTACGTCTACATAATTATAATGTTCGTTAAGAAGGTCTTAGACAAACTTTTAGAATAATTTAAGGCTCAGCACAGACATAATAATAAATCTTGAAACTAGAACTTGCTTTGCGTATTGGCTAACCTCAGACTCCCCAAGAACATCAATGTTCATACAACTCTCCACCTTATTGTCATGAGGATAAAATTTCTAATCAGATTGCCGTCAAGAAATCTGCTCTAGGTCTGCGCTGAGCATAACCGTTGCTGTTCTTCCTTTAAATATTTAGGATGCATTACATTGTCCTTATCTTGCATTTACACTAAACTAGAATTTTAGTAAAGCAATTTTCTGCATTTACTCTTGCTCTCAGTATTTAACTACTTTTTCGCCAATTATTTTTCATGTAAACTCCATAGTGTTAGAACATACCTACCTATACGTTCTTTTTCACTCACACTTAGCGTCTAAACACAATATGCCGAACGTACGCGACCGAAGTTCCGCGGCTGATTTTATGTTCCAACGTATTCGGCTGATATGACACACCATAAGTGCCGAACTTACGCGGCAGAAATTCAGTTGCTTATTATACAGTGAGTTAGCTGTGGTTAAATACAGAATACGTTGCCGCCGAATTTCCGCTGAATTCCGAATTTCCGCCGAATTTCCGTTATTATAGCGTACAGCCGAACTTCAGTCGGGCGTAAGCCCGGCTGATCGCCGAATCGGCTGTACGCTATAATAACGCAACGTAATTTCGGCATAATGTGTCGCCAGTAATTCAAATAGCATTGCAGGCGTAATCATGCCGAACTTCCGTCGCGTATCCTCGGCATAGTGTGTTTAGACACTTAGAGCGTTTAGAACATACGCGCCGCCATCTTACTTTTCACACAGTAATGTTAATTTTCGCATTTCAATCTAATCGTGCGCAGGGTATGTCATTGTAAGAAGTTTAACTTCAAATTGTAGCTGTATATGCTAAGCTTGTCACTGTTCTCTTTAGTAGTCCACCCCGCAGGTTTTGTACTATAAACAAGTAACTACTTGTATCTTATTTACATGGTATAAAATAAAGTCGCTTAGCTGTGTCTGCACGCGCAAAGCTCCTGAAGGACTGTACCAAATTAGATAATTCTTTTTTTTTGTATTTGTTATTTTCTGGACAACATTTCAAGTCAGAAAGATTTCGGGTAAGCCAAAATTTTGAACCTGTGCAAAGCCGGGACGGGTCTCTAGCGTTAGTATAAAAGTGGGTTAAGACATAATTATGTAAGAGAAATGTAAGCATCTAGCGTGAGAATGGCGACAAACATTCATGCTGTAAAATGTGACACCAGTGCAGCGGCAGCGTCTTAAGGATACCAAGAAACGATGCTAATATGAAGGCACTTTATACGCTGTCGTTCTCTTACGCAGTTTTAAATGTAGTGCGATGAAACCTGGCTTACTCTTTCTGTGCTAGTACAATATAAAAAATCATGTCTATGTATCTGTTTTTGTATGTGCCTATCTATCTATAGTATGTAAATCTATTTTAGAGACCTTACATTACTAGCGGTATTCAAAAATGTGCTTTTACCAAAATGTAACTTTTGATTTTTGTAACTTTGGCATTGTGAAAATTAAATGTTATAGCAATAATCTGTAGGGTTTCGCTAAGTTATTGCGTATACGTCAAAATGTGTGGCAGCATTATTCGTAATACGAGCGCGAGGATAAATGTTAGCTATCTTACTCCAAAACTTTATGACCGTCATGCCGTCTCAGTTTTGGCGTTGCTTGTCCTGTTTTAAAAGGAGGTGGGAATCTATGAATTTATTAAAATTAATAACATTTTTAAAGGACTGATCTGGTACCTAGGCTTTGTGATAGGAAAATATTTGAGTGCAGCATTTTATTATTAAAAGTTTCCGAAGTTTTATGTATAATTTATTTTTAGCCTAAAAATTTGAGTGTGCTACATAGAAAGTTGCTTTAAAAATATATTGTGATAGCTCTTATTTCTACAATCTACATAACATTTTTGTTTCATTTCAATTCAGGCGAATCCAGGCAAAATAATTTCTGTCAATTGTAGTTACTTTTAGCCACCTAGCCAACATTATATTATTATCTCACACTTCTCCTAAAAGGTAGTTTGTTTATAAAAACTAGTTAGCTCAATATCAACGCTTTGTAAAAAGTAAGGTACTTAAACAAAATACGTCATATTTTCTGGTGTGGGAATATTTCTAATTTAATTTATTATACGTTAAATCAAAATAAATTTAAGCTAATCTAAGAGCCGAAACATCGTTTTCCAATTAAGAATTCTCATATTTATTCATAATTTATCTGTTTTATAAATATAAAAAAAATATTTTTACGTACAATACTTGCCTTGATACCATTAAACTATTTCTTTTTATTATAATTAAACTATTTCAAGTTTTCCAGTCTTGTATTAAGACCAAGTTAAATTATGTTTGTACCCTGTCATTTTCGTTACATAAAATTAGATTGTAAGTTTATTTAACGGTATGGGATATGTTGAAAAAACTACATTAAATGTATATTTTCTTAAACGGTGTTTTTTATTGATTTTGTAGCGTGACTAATTGCCACCGTATTAACTTTATTACCTTTAATTGCCCTTTATGTTCCAAGATCACGGTAGGCTAAGACAGTTCTGCGAGTGCCTGGCAGGGGTCGTACACCTGAACCGTCAGTCATATTTTTGTGCGAACTCCAACACGTGTTTGTATTGACAGATGGTGAATTCCGGAGCATTCCAAATGGCATAATATCAATTGAAGATATCGATCACGTATTCGCGCGACTCATCGCTCTGATTTGAATATTAGGAGGTAAAACTTGTTCAGGATTTGAAGTGTATGTAGAATCGACGAAGTTGAATCATGACCCATTTTGACAAAAAATCGTTTGAATCCGTCAAATTGACCAAAGATCAAAGTCGTTAACATGGATATGTACGTACCTATATATGTTTACGCGAATGTTGACCTAATTGTATTTAAATGTCTGTTAAGAAATAAGCTTATGGTGGCTCATAATTCAACTTTGTTGATTGTACTACTGTATTGCAAGTTTTTATTTACACTAAATTCGACAGTGAAATTCAAATATTTTTAAACGCATTGACGCTTACGCCGCGAATTGTAAAGCTTTCAAAGTGCGACCTTCTGATAATTAGTCCCACACGTCATGCCCATAATGAAAGCAGCAGGTTCAAATCCTGCTCGCAGGCGAACTTTTATTTCCACAAAAAAAAAGTACTTTAGTAAATACATACGATTGTTAAATTAGTAAAAATATCAAAGAAAGTGAAAATATTTTAAGAGAAATGGGCTAATGGAATTGAGGTATGAATAATTAATGATAGAAATGAAACAATGCCATTTGCTGGAGTATCCAGGAATAAGTTTTTAGTGAAATCAACGTTATTCCAGTTATTTTAACAGATCTGTCATTTACTGATATTTAGGATTTAAGAGGATTGTCTACCGAGCGCTCGTCCATACTAAAAGAGAAAACGTTTTCCTACCCCTAAATGTTATCCTATCTCAATGATTTTTTAGGTTTTCTTTTTTTTCAAAATTTAGGTTTTCTTTTTTTTAATTTACAGGCGCCTAAGAGTTAATTTTGAAAAAAAAAAAACCTATAAACCTAGTTTTTTACTGTGTCAGAAGCATTCTAAAAAATAATTGAGATAGGATAACATTTATGGGTAGGAAAACGTTTTCTCTTTTAGTATGGACGAGCGCTCGGTAGACGATCCTCTTAATGGAACAGTTCAAATTTTTTTAATGTCAGTGTTATGATTATGACTCAAATCTGTATTTTTTTTTAATCAATTTCCTCTACTAAAAGTTTCCTTCCTGCTTCTATCGTGGTCTGCGTGGCCATGACCATAGTCATTACATAATTAATAATAATAAATTCCGAGCGTGTGCATCGTCCTGTGAACCATATCAGACCGTTGTGCACGTGCCACGTGCTGAGCATAGGCAGTAGCTAACGGCGCAACGTGGAACCACTCATCCGTGTGAATAAGCAACCGAGCTTGCGTGATACTGTACACCATGATTGACTACTAAAAACATGGAGATGATATTTAACCGTTCGATCAAAACATTGCGAATAGTTATTTTGCCTTGAGATTATAATTATTATTACATTACCTCTTTTGTAAAGACTGCCTGCAGCCTCAGTAATTTTTTTTTAATTTGTCTATGACGACAGAAAAAAAATCAAATTTGGAATGTTAACTATCAAATAATGTAAAACGTCAACGCGCTCCTAAATATCATCCGCGAAAAATTTTGTATAATTTTATTTTATTTTATACAAGTTCAGATGAGTTAAACCGGGGTGGGTGACATATCGCGCCTACCGTGGGGGATCAGCTGTTGTCGGCGCATGTGCAGCTGGCGCGAGGGGGGCTGGGGGCCGGCGCTCCGCCATTGACGCGGTCGCTCGCACGGCACTCGCACCGCTCCGCGTCCTTCCCGCATTTATACGAAACTGTTCGGTGTCGATGGACGCGCGCGTCCCCGGTGCGTAGTGCTCGCGCATCGTGCTCACACGTACTGTTTATCTGTTACCGGTGTATAGTTAGCCGCTGTGCGCCCTACTGGGCCGATCGCCAGCATGGACGCTATACTGGCAGCGCTCGTCGCTCTCATGGCACTGGCCGCCGCGATGGCCGCCGTGCTCAGTACGCTCTCTAAGGCGGCGATATTCGTGATCCTCGCCATAGCGCCCTGCGTCTACCGATACAGGAGGCACATTTACGTGTTTATCAAGACTCTGCCGAGGGACTCCAAGTAAGTACCTTTGTATTTATTATTGTCTACCCTCGGGCTTGAACGAAAGCATGTGGAAACACCTGCAGTAACAACCACTGCGTCAAAAACTAATCGGTTTTCGTTCTCAAGGAAACCTTCGTGAAACGTATTATTAACTCATGTGAAGATTAATTGAAGTGTTGCATGAAGGAAATAATTATTACCCCTTTTATTTTCTATGAAACATGCTGCGCCACTGCGAAGAATAATATCAACAAATAGTGGTCAGACGTTAGACCACATAGGTTCATGTTTTATAATTAAACTGGGATCCATAATAACAGTTTACCTCGAATCCAGGGATATTGCGACAAAATTAAACATAAGATGAAGGTAGCTGGCAATTGTGTATCTAAACGCCTCCAATTTTTTTTTTTGCTGAATTTGTTGCGTTAATTTCCTAAATATCCGCATTGGTAGAAAGAAATGCCTGCGTATTATTAAAACTTGACGCCTTACAGGATGGAAGTCCTTTGCCCCTCGAAGGACTGCTGGCTGACGTCCTTTGAATAAATAATTAATTGTTCGTCTCAACGTCTCTTGTCATTCATTTAGGGTGATGTCCTAAAGTAATGTATAATGTTTGTGGAGTATTTAAATACTATGGTAAAACTACCATGAATTACACGCTGATACGATGTATTTATGTTATGGGGTGATAAGATTAGATTAGATTATTGATAATTATGGCGTTATAAACTGTGTTATAAATGAGAGTAGGTAGGTAGGTACTTTGTGAAATCCAGAGATTTGCAGACGAATTTATTTTAACATCCGATTTAGTCATCGGCGTGCAGTCGCTTTGTTACTAAAATATATTTATGATGAATCATTGTCTTTTTTGTGAGTTTTGGGGCCCTAAAAAGGCCACTTATGCAGAACCTTAATTGGATATTAGGTATTATTATAAATAACAATAAAAAAACGTAAAAAATCTGGACACTACACTAAAGTCAACGCATAACAAAAAAAAAATACGATTCATATTACGATTCTGTTTAGTGCCTTTTTAAAGCCCACTGATGCATTTTAATGAACATGCCTACATCACATGCCTTCTTAAAAAACCTGAGTACCTACTTTATACCTTGCGCTACGACCTAGCTCCGTTTATCATAATTACATATCGATCCTGATCCATTAGACTTGACGTGTTATTTTTTTATTGTGATATAAGTAACATTAAAATAGGCCGTAATACAGTAATATACATGTAAATTGTATATCCTATTGTTACGAATATAGTCGATTAGTTTCCTCATTGGTATTGAAGCGTGTTAGGACTGTCGTGAGGTGTTAAAATGAAGAACGCCAACCACTCCAGTTCTACTGTATTATAATGTTGTATTATAAAAAATAATATGCAAATGAATGAGGTGGTACCTACGCAGACCACGGTTTTTGGGCTAGTGTCGAGACGATGCCGCCGGTTGGGCTCGCGGCCCGCGTTCCCCGCGTACCCCGCGTCCCACTTCCCCTCATGTGTTGCTTGATGTGTGTGTCGCGGCGTTAACAAAGCGTCAATATTAAACAATAATTAATATAATTATGGCAAATGCACCTATCTATCTATTGCTATTATCACCACAACGCAATGCACATATTTCTATCTATACTAATACACTTCTCATCAAAAAAATCGAAACACCTCGCAGTTTATGATTTGATAAGGATTATCAGAAAAATGTGTATATTTAGGAATAAATGTAAAATGTCATTTAATAGTGAGTAGTATGAGGTTTTTAAATCCTAATGTTAATGTTCTAAATTCAAATTAAGTCTTCATAGGTTTCGTATTTTGTATAATGAGTAATTTTTACCCTGTATGGAATATGAAGGAAATGGGTAAAACAACACGCGTAAATGAAAAAAAAATGTAAGAAACGTTTATTTAATAACTTGTATTCCCTCCGCGAGCTCTTATTACTGCTTCCATACGGTTCTTCATCGATCGGATGAGAGTCACGATCACATGTTGTGGTATATTATCCCATTCCTCTTGGATTGCATTTTGCAGCTGGCTAAGTGTTTCTGGGGCTGGATCTCTTGCTCGAATTCGTCTCTTTAATTCATCCCATAGATGTTCAATGGGATTCATGTCCGGGCTTCTTGCTGGCCATACCATAATGGAGATACCGACTTCGGTAAGATAATCTCGTACGACGCCCGCGGTGTGAGCTCTAGCATTGTCGTGCATGAATATGAAGTCGTTGCCAATAAAATGTGCATAGGGCATCACATGAGGTTCAAGACACTGTTCGATGTACCGATGAGAGTTTAGTGCAGGCAGCCGTGGCCCAGACACAAAGGCAAGTTCTGTCTTACCGTCGGCGCTGATTCCTCCCCAAACCGTCCACGAACCGCCACCATAGCTGACCTTTTCTTCAATGCAGCATTGTGCAAAGCGTTCTCCATCTCTTCTGTAGACCTTGTTCCTTCCGTCGTTACCATACAGCATAATTTTACACTCATCAGAAAACAGTACTTTGCTCCACTGAAGGTATGACCAAGTTAGGTGCTCGCGTGCAAAGTTAAGGCGCGCTCTTCGATGGTCTGCAGTTAATTTCGGCCCATTCGCTGGCTTATGCGGTGCCAATCCGCGTTCCTTCAACCTTCTTCTTATTGTAGAGTCACTTACAGCTACTCTTCGTACAACGCGAAGCTGCTGCTGCAGTTGAAAAGCGTTAGGGCGTCGATTTCGTAAAGAAGTTGTTACAATAAATCGATCATCTCGCTCAGAAGTGACCCGATTCCTGCCAGATCCTGAACGGCGCGTGAACGAACCAGTCTCCCGATAGCGTTTGTAGACTCTATGAACAGATGATAAGCTTAGATGCAATCTTGCAGCCACAACACGCTGACTAAGTCCAGAATCCAGCAATGCCACCACTTGGGCGGCTTCTGCGGGCGAAGTATCCATATGTTTTAGAAAAAAAAGTTTTTTCAGACGTCCCAAAGTCACAGTAAATGAAATAAGAAACAGAAAGTTTAAAGACAAGCGCTAATTTTTAGTTTTTAAACGAGAAACGTACTCCAACCCTAAATACACATTTGTCTCAAAACAGTGATTAATTTCATTTATAGGATAAACAAATGAAATTATTTCGAATTTTGATTTTTTTCTTCTTACTGTAATGACCAAACTGCCAGCTACACAGTAATGTTTTTTTTTTCATGGAATTAATTCTCTTTTGTAAAAAATTAGGACAAAAACAATAAAAACGAAAGTGTTTCGATTTTTTTGATGAGAAGTGTAGTATAAAGTTGAAGTGTTTGTTTGGTTGTTGAACACGCTAACCTCTTAGGGTGCTCCCACATCTATCGACGCGGAATCGGATTTTTCCGTCGCCCTTTCTCTTTCTGTCGCTTAGAACTGCCATTTGCTAGACCGCAACGACGATATAATACTAGACTACGCATTGCACGATTTATCGAACAAAACTATTCTGCCAACTCGCTGAGGTACTACGTAAGCGAGGGAGGCGGGGTACTGCGTTGTGATTGGCTAACTCAAGGTCGGTTCTGTCTCAACGTATGTTTACGGCTCACAGGATTGGTCGAAATGAGACGGATATAAGACTTTTTTGCCTAATGTGTTGGCAGACATCGGTCGCCTGTTATTACCAGTCTAGTATTATATCGTCGTTGCTAGACCGAGACAGAAAGCATAATGCGATAGCACGCGGCGGAATCCTCGAAGCGGCCGCGTGCTATCGCATTGTCTCGATCTAGCAAATGGCAGTTCTAAGCGACAGAAAGAGAAAGGGCGACGGAAAAAGCCGATTCCGCGTCGATAGATGTGGGAGCACCCTTATCCAACACAAACATAATATTTTTTCTATTCAAACTAGTAGTTTCTGAGAATGGCGCATTCAACTAAACAAACAAACTCTTCAGCTTTACATTAAGTAAGTATAGTTTTGACGGGATATTGGTTCGAATTAAAAAAAAACTTTTTGTATTGGGTAGTTCGTTTAGCTAGAAAGGCTATAAGCTCTTAATCATCATGCTACGGTCAATAGACGCTGAACAGCGAGTAAAACCGCAGTTAAAGAAATACTCACGCATTCGTCAGAATTATCACGCCTGAGCGCGTATTCCTCTTAATTACTTACCAAGAAATACGTGCATTATTTGTTTTAAGTTTCTGATTGACTAGTTCGATGCGCTTCGACTATGTGCTGGTATGAATTGACCATTGTCGACTTTCCCTGAAGAAAATAGGCCGAAAATTAAAACAAAATGGAGTTCCCATACAAAATATGGTATCAGCAACTATTAGGCCAACAAGGCAATCAAATTGAGACAGATAAACTAATATTAGTGTTTGTACTGCGAAACAAAATAAAAATAACGTGGCATTTTAGTTGCCCAAAGACCAAAAAACTTGTTGTCAATAACAGACGCGTCGAAGTTGTCAATCCCGTTCTTTTTCTCACATTTCCATTACCTCTTCTTACATAAAATGCTTTGTTGTCGTCAACTCGGTTAGCAAAAGAAACAACATCTGAGATATTTGTCAACTGAGCCTTATATCCCTTAAAATACTTAAAAATTTCCTTTGGATTGTTTACACTTTTTCAATCATGTATTTTATTTCCTAAATCAGATGGTTACATTCAATTACCGTTCTGTACTGTAATGGGTTATCCCTTACGAATTATCTTGTATTATCTTTAAACATTATCATTATTATTGACCCTCAAAATGATCTGTAAAATATGAATAAGTACGCGAAGGAAGACCCCGGACCGTCCCGCAACCCTTGACAGTCCCGCATCCCCAGACAGTCCCGCTGCAACAGACAGTCTCGCGACCCCAGAAAGTCTCATCGCGACCCCAGACAGTCTCGCTACCCCAGACAGTCCTGCGACCCCAGACAGTCTTGCTACTCCAGACAGTCTCGCGACCCCAGACAGTCTCGCTACCCCAGACAGTCTCGCGACCCCAGACAGTCTCGCTACCCCAGACAGTCCCGCGACCCCAGACAGAGTGCCGCGACCGAACAGAACCGCGACCCCAAACAGTCCCGCGACCCCAGACAGTCCCTCGACCCTAAAAAGTCTCGCGACCCCAAACAGTCCTGCGACCCCAGGAAGTCTCGCGACCCCAGACAGTCCTGAAACCCCAGAAAGTCTCTCTACCCCAGACGATCCCGACACCATGGGTGGCATTAAAAATGGAATTGTTTTTTCATTTTCCCTCGTAGGTTTGATTGAAACTGAAGGCCGCCTAACCTTGCCTCCACTAGGTAAGACAATAAACCTATCTACTAAGTGTATTATCGATTGCGTATTAGGTACTAAGTTATTTATAATGTATACGTGGAAACATGTTTTATTATTTATCATTCACATCCGTTACCAGCGACTTCGCCTGCATTTAAATCGTATATCCTAAGGGCACGTAATATCGGGATAAATACGTAGGTATCCTAAGAGTTATTCCAGACTTAAAACCTAATTCTATGCCAAGTTTCATTAAGATCCGTTCAGCTGTTCAACTTTATTTAGTAACAAAAATCGAAATTTTCGTATTTGTAATATTAGTTAGATGTTTGTTTATTTCCTTTGCGAGGTGCGTTTGATATTGAGAGTTACCACGTGATGTTACACAATATACTATCGGTCTAGAATAGTTTGTTTAGTTAATAAATGTAGAGGCGAGATGTAACTATTTACAATAGCATCATGAACAACTTATGTAAAAACAAATAAAAACATACTTACGCGATAACACGACTAGTACTAAAGATTTTATTTTCATCTAACTGCGATGGCTTCGATCCAAATATTAGAACAGATATATTTTTCCTTGAGTAAATAAAAACATATAAATAACAATAAAGTCAATATACAAGCGAATGTTTGACTCCAGAATTCTAAACTCGGTTTAATAAAGGGTTTTCATCAAAACGTAGCCCGAGGGCCGAGGCTATACCGCGTGTAACGAAACTTTTTTTGGTACCCAAAAAAATATGTATGTTGAAAAGAATGTACAATCGACAAAGTTGAATCATGACCCATTTTGACAATAAATCGTTTGAATCCGTCAAATTGACAAAGATCAAAGTCGTTACCATGGATATGTAGGTTTACGCGAATGTGGACGTATTTGAATATCTGTAGGAAAATGAGCTTATGGTGGGTCATAATTCAACTTTGTCGATTGTACATTAATTTATGTTATTCGCATATCTTAACAGAGTAGGTAAAAAGTTTCTCGAGTAGGTAATGTACAGTCAACAAAAGAGATCTAGAGTCAACAAGAGAGAAGATCTAGGCAGCAAGTTTTAAACTGTTTTCCTGTAGCTATGCTGTATTTATGTCGCAGGATAATTTTAAAAATTCTAGCGATATCGCGAAAACACGGTAGTTAGACAATGTCTGTGATATTATTTCTCAATGTAACTGAAAAAGAATAGGGTTTTTGCAAAAACGCCATGCTTAAGTATGGTTTTGGGGTCATCCATCAACACTGTTTACTTCAAAATTTTACTGAGTCATAGTATTTTTTTTCTTTTATTGCCCCACACTAGGAATTTCTCCTGTATCGTGGGTGCGTTTACAAACATAGAAACCCACATACACAAACGCCCAGACCCAAAACAACTACTTGTAGATTATACAAATAATTGCTCCACAGAAATATTAAAACTTCTTTAATATATCTATGAATTGCTGCGTGCGGGAATCAAACCCGCGACACGCAGCGCCACAGTCCAATCGCTCAACCACTGCGCTAGCCGTGCCGTGTTATTATCCATTATAGTATCTATAGTCATTGTTATATTATCCGTGTTTTCACGATATCCCTAGATATACCCTGTATGTGTGTGCTCTTTTCAGCTTTCTTATATACCACAAATAGCAATAGAAAATATAAATGTAAAAAAAATAAAAATAAATAACACTGGAAAACCTTTTAAAAATTGCTGCCATCATGGATATTTATCTCATTTGTTGACAGTACGTACGTTCACTTTTGAAGTTTTGCTTTGCTAACAAGGCAGAGTACCTAGATAACGTTAACATGAATGTTAAATAATATTTACATGGAAAATACTAGTAGCTGACTCTGAATTATTTACAACTAGCTGTTGCCAGCGGCTTCACCCGCTGCAACTCAAAAATTATCCCACGGGAACATAAAATCGGGATAAAAACTATCCTATGTGTTAATCAAGGTTATAAACTATCTGTGTACCAAATTTTAACCAAATCCGTTCAGTGGTTTTTGCGTGAATGAGTAACAAACATCCATACATCCATACTTACAAACTTTCGCCTTTATAATAGTAGTAGGACTAAGTTAGTCTGCTTTCAAGTTTGTCTTTGAAATGAAGACGTACCGTAGTGTTTACGAGACTTGAAGCATTTTTGGGTATCTACGAAATTCCGTTTTTGAGTTTTTAAAAGTTTAAACCTTCTTACTTATACCTTATAACTATCTTCTAATTTCGTGAATAAGCTTTGATTCCCCACCTTCTTACTATACCGGCAATTCGCACTGAACGTTTCCAAAATTCTTTTATAATACGCTGAGCGAAGGTGATCAACTCTCTGCCTGAGTCTGTGTTTCCGAACGCATACAACCCTATCTCGTTAAAGTTAAGGTAAACGCAGCTTAGCCGCACCGCAGTCTCCGCAGTCCCCGCATTACGAATTCTTTGTATGAAGTTCTATGAAACCTCGCACACTCACCCGCATCGCAGTAGCCGCAGAAGCGGTAAGAAAACGATGACTGCGGGGACTGCGGAGACTAAGGTGCGGCTAGGTCTGCGTTCACCTTTAGGATGGACGGTCTTCTTACCTCACTCCATCGTTGAATTAAAAATTTTTTTTTGTCTCTGTCACTTCTGACGTAGTTCTATCAAATAATTCTCCCCTGATGGGTGGAGTAAGGAACTATCAGATGTTACTTTGGTTTCCCTTTGCGCTCCACGGCCAGCATCTTGTGGTACTATCACTACATAGTATAAAACAAAGTCGCTTTCTCTGTCCCTATGTCCCTTTGTATGCTTAAATCTTTGAAACTACGCAACGGATTTTGATGCGGTTTTTTTTAATAGATAGAGTGATTCAAGAGGAAGGTTTATATGTATAATAACATCCATTAAATAGTGGAGAAGTACTGTTATTTTTGAGGTTTCTAATGTGATGTCGTAAATAATTACATTTTTTCCGCTTACATTGCAAACGCAGGCTGAACCCTACGAGTTTTATCAAAATAATGTACTAAGTATTGTACACATTGAAAAGGTCTACAGAAAAGTCCGTGATGGTATATGTCTATCTCTTATGGATAACCCACAATAACTTTTTTTTGTCATTTACTCTTTACGACAAATAATGGCTAATTTTCGAAGCGATTTTAACCAATACAGCATTAATCCTTAACCAATTAAATACCTTGAATACATTGTGCATTTAATATAGATCTATATGGCCCTTTACACCGTATGATTTAAGTGAATATTTTCGAAGATATTACAGATTTAAAAATTGCGGGACGTAGCGTTTGCGCAGTTTTTTCTGTAGTGTATTTAGTATCAGCATTGCACCCGTGCGAAGCCGGGGCGGGTCGCTAGTTCTCTATAAACTCAGCCTTGTGAGTGTTCACGCCACGCTGGGACTAAAGTTTGTTATTTCACTAAACTACTGACAGCGACACTGTTCGCGCTGGGTTTGACGCAGATTGTGCACTTCGCAAATTGTGCACTTGACGCAAAATGTGCACTTCGCAAATTGTGCAATTCGCAAATTGTGCACTTCTCAAAATAGTAATTCGCAAACTGTGCATTTCGCAAATTGTGCACTTCTCAAATTGAGCACTCCTCAAAATCAATCTGAACATTATCATATTGGTTCAAAATAAAAAACCATTTATTTACATTATTTTTTAATTATTTTGCACAAGTTTAGTATACGTACGATTACAGTAGTTTCATGTATCACGTTCAGGAAATGTTTTGAATTATGTTTTTAGTACATGACAGCCATACACATACGAGTATTATGAGCACTACAGCCATTTAATATTACTATTTTTAAATAAATATTAACTTTTAAGTAATTGATTTTATCACGCTTTTACAAAAAATACAAAAATAGATATTAAAAACATGTCTATTATTTCGTGAGTAGGTAAGTACCTACTCAATTTAGTCAAAAGTAGGAAATAAAATAATATACTTAGGTATATTTAATGCCATATTTAATTAAGGGCTTTCTTGAAAATAGAGAGTGAAATTTTGTATTCATAATTTTATTATATTTAATTAATCAAAATATTAATACAGTATAAAAATAAATGAAGCATTAAATATGCAACGTGTAACGTTAATAGCGCAAAACCTCTCGTGGGGTAACTCAGCCCAACTAAGTAACATGGGCTGAGTTACCCCACGAGAGGTTTTGTGCTGGTTGTATGTATACATATTATTCTATTTCCTACTTTTGACTAAATGGAGTACTTAGTACGAGTACTTACCTACTGAGTTACGCTACTGAGGAAATAAAAGACATATATATAGAGAACTATGTGTTTTGAAAGTGTAATAAAGCGATTAATTGAAATATTAAAATTAATTAAAATTATATTACTTAGTAAAAATAAATAGTAACTAGAAAAATAATAATATGTATAATAAAGGGCTGGAGTGCTCCTATTATGTGTATAGGTCACATGGACTGAAAAAACATATTAATAATCAAAATATTTCCTGAACGTGATTATTTTTCACAGGAAACTACTGTTAGTGCTAACAACTGTGCAAAATAATAAAAAAAAAAAATTGTGTGTAAAACGGTTTTTATTTAAAACCATTATAATCATATTCACATTCATTTTGAGGACTGCTCGATTTGAGAAGTGCACAATTTGCGAAATGCACAGTTTGCGAATTACTTTTTTGAGAAGTGCACAACTTGCGAATTGCACAATTTGCGAAGTGCACATTTTGCGTCAAGTGCACAATTTGCGAAATGCACAATCTGCGTCAAACCCTTCGCGCTGCATGATCGGACGATCTTAAAGTCGCCGTGTCGAAGACGACATCGTTGAGTCCAGCGATGAGATTTTTGTAGAGAATAGCATAACTGCTTAGACTAGGGCTTTACCCATCATGGCGCGATGCGACCGATTCCAACTACAACTGAAAAACAACCTTGCTTACCACTACGACATCCTACTAAATAAAAATTAGTAGGATGTCGTAGTGGTAAGGTTGATTTTCACTTGTACGCGTCACGCCATGGGTTAAGTCCCTTAAACAGTCCCGCGACTCTAGCTTTGACCTTTATTAGGGTTCCCCCATCAGTTTGCTGGTCTGACAGTTCTTTAATGTTTTCTACGATCCTTACCATACTCCTTCTAAATGCGTTTATACATCATTGAATTTTTTTCATAGTATTCAATCTACCACTAATGTGTTCTGCAAGAACTGTTATTGCCGTCAAGGTCTCATTAAACTTGCCGTTAAAATTACTATTTCTTTCCCTAATTATACGGTCTAGTACTAACAATGCGTACTTAATCTTCTTTGGATTATACTTATGTAGACACGTGAATTGTTTTGTCACGTTTTGTGTGTGCTGTGAGAAAAAGAGACATATTATATGACATTACCGGTTTTTATTACATGGTTCATTAAGGAGCTCCCTCACCGGGAGCATTCGCGTGTAATGTAACATTAGGACTCGTAGATTCGACTTTGAGCATTACATTACAATACTACCTCCCTCACTGACGAACATTCTCGTACATTTAGCACAGTATTATTAGACTGTGCATTTAGTATAGATTTGATACAAGTTGCGCATTGTGATGCTCGATTTTCTTCACTCACTGATGAAATGTTTGAATCTGTATCGTTACATTACATGTGAATGCTCGCGAGTAATCATAACAAGGCGTTTGTCATTGAAGCGGGTGTTGGGACACGTCAGACACCCCGCTATCGATCCATTTTATACGATTGATATTTTTCTGTCCGCTGTTAGGTAAAACTTAATTAAGTACATTAAATTGCTTGATAGTTGTAATTTCCTATTCGAATGACAATATTAGACTTTGGACTTTGAACGCGCAGTAACCAGCACGAATAACACGATGATGTTCAAACAATGTTCTCACAATAATTACCTTTAAATACGCACATCTTTTGTTATCACACTTATCACATATTATTGATTGTTAGATATTCCTGAGAATGACTAGGTAAATAAAAATCATAAGTAATAAATTCTCTTCATAAAAAATTCTGGTCCATTACCATAAACAATTCAATATAATAACATTACCTATACTTTATTCAAAAGCTTTCAAGTGGAACCTGCATTATTAATGGAAACAAAAACGTACATTTTTTATACAATAAGTATTATTAAAATATTTACTTTTTGTCAGAGGGTCATTCGTGTAACCGTTGCATTATAAAATTTATAGACAATTATTTATTTGTAGATAGATCATTAACCATTAAGTTTTTAAACAGATACAAATATCACAGTTGTAGATAATAAAATGAGTATCTTCACGTGATGAGCAGAGCGTAGCATCAGCGTAGACGTGTGCTACACTGCTGCTACGCGGCCGCTACGGCTACGCACACTACATGTACGGTGTAGACATCGGTGTAGCAGCGCCAGCGTAGACTTTGCAAACGCTGACATTGATTGAAAAAATATTAATATTCCAAAGAGGAAGCAAAAATAATCAAGCAAAAAAATTGCCCATGCTTTGGTCATCCTTTTGGAATTTTGATGTATGAAATATTCCACCAATTTTATACAACAGGGGATTATGTTTCTAAATCCATTTTTAATTGCAGTCCAATGTTTGATTTTAACACGTGCCTATATTAAACTTTAGGTAGCAATTACCCAATGTGTTTTTGGTATATTTTATGTACCGAATGAGAGACTCGATAACATTAATTATATGAAATTGACGTTTACGTACATCTATAATTATTTTATTTTTGAATAGTAATTTAACTAATATTATTCATCCAAGAGTTTGAAATTTGTTAGAACGATTACAGTCTGGAATAAAACATAGGATACCTTATTTTATTTTACCCCAGTTTTACGTTCTCGAGGAATACTATAGATGTAAAGTCGGGTGAAGCCGCTATGAATTGCTAGTTCAAACAAACGATAACAAAGGACATTGCCCATTCTTGTATGGGACTTGGTCCAAATGCTGCCCAGGAATGGGAGTATGTGCACTGTGTTCCTGGCACTAATGACTGTCTATATACGAAATATTTTAAGAATCTGCCCTGGGGTTCCTGATTTATTTACATTGTTATGTTGATGACTTTAATTTTGTCTCCATGTTTTTTTAACGTACTTAACACCTGTCCAAATGCTACCCAGGAATGGGAGTACATGTGCTGTGTTCCTGGCACTAGTGTCTGTCTATATACGAAATATTTTTAGAATCTGCCCTGGGTTTTCTGATTTATTTACATGTTTATGTCGATGACTTTATTTTTGTCTCCTTTATTTTTAGGGTTCCGTAGTCAACAAGGAACCCTTATAGTTTCGCCATGTCCGTCCGTCCGTCCGTCCGTCCGTCCGTCCGTCCGTCTGTCCGCAGTTTAGCTCAGAGACGCACAGTACTAGAGAGCTGTAATTTGGTGTAAATATACGGATTTGTTGTGCCGAAAAAGTGGTAAAATAAAATCTCGTAAAATATTTTTTTTTAGGGTACCTCCTGTACACGTAAAGTGGGGATGTTTTTTTTTTTTCTCGCGTACCCCTTACTGTGGGGTATCATTAAATAGGTCTTTAAAAAATATTGATAGTTTCCATTAACAATTTTTTGATAAAAAAATTCGTTTGTGAAATATTAAGCTTTAAAGTGCTAAATTTTGCTCGACTCGAGTGTCCCCCCCCTCTACCAGCTAAACGGTTATGTTTGGGGGTGTGAAAAAATTCACAATAGTAGTATATATAACGAAGTTTAAAAGAAAATTATCATGACTAAGTAGGCTTTACAACTTTACGAGTAATAGTCGACCAACTTATAAAATGTACTTGGATAACAGATTTTCTGAAACAACATGTATCGGAGAACATGTTCTTCAACTGCAAATGTAAGTTTGTCAACTTTATTTTTACAGCTTTAATAGGTATGTTTTTACGGTATGTTTTTTGGGGATAGGTAGGTTTTTATCGTCAACTATTTTTAACTAACTTTAAAAAAAGGAGGAGGTTCTAAATTCGTCGTAATCTTTTTTATGTATTTTCCCCGATTTCTCAAAGACTCCTGGACCGATTTTGAAAATTCTTCTGATTAAAATTAAATTCAGCGAATCAGTTTAGTTAGTTCACATAAGTATTTTGATGGGCAACTACGGAACCCTACACTGTGCGTGGCCCACTACGCACTTGTTTGTGGTTTTTCTTATCGTACTTTACACCCGTCCAAATGTTGCCCAGGAATGGGAGTACAAGCGCTGTGTTTCTGGCACTAGTGTCTGTCTACATACGAAATATTTTAAGAATGTACTCTTGGGTTGCTGATTTATTTACATTTTTATGTTGATGACTTCCTACATTTTGTTTCCAAAAAAACCCATCCCTGGGCAGCGATTGAACAGGTGTAAAGTACGACACAAAACATGGTGACAAAAATGAAGTCATCAACATAAAAATGTAAATAAATCAGGAACCCTAGGATAGATTCTTAAAATTAATATTTCGTATATAGACAAACATTAGTGCCAGCAATACAACACACGTAGTCCCATTACTGGGCAGCATTTAGACAGGTGTGAAAAACGATAAAAAAATGGAGACAAAATGTAGGAAGTCATCAACATACAAATGTAAATGAATCAGGAACCCAAGGGTACATTCTTAAAATATTTCGAATGTAGACAGACATTAGTGCCAGGAATACAGCGCACGTACTCCTAGTCTTGGGCATCATTTGGACAGGTGTAAAATACAATTAAATAAAAAACATGGAGACAAAAATAAAGTCATCGACATAAACATGAAAATAAATCAGGAACCCCTGGGCAGATTCTTTAAATATTTCGCATATAGACAAACATTAGTGCCAGCAATACAACACACGTAGTCCCATTACTGGGCAGCATTTAGACAGGTGTGAAAAACGATAAAAAATGGAGACAAAATGTAGGAAGTCATCAACATACAAATGTAAATAAATCAGGAACCCAAGGGTACATTCTTAGAATATTTCGAATGTAGACAGACATTAGTGCCAGGAATACAGCGCACGTACTCCTAGTCTTGGGCAGCATTTGGACAGGTGTAAAATACAATTAAATAAAAATTATGGAGACAAAAATAAAGTCATCGACATAAACATGAAAATAAATCAGGAACCCCTGGGCAGATTCTTTAAATATTTCGCATATAGACAGACATTAGTGCCAGGAATACAGCGCACGTAGTCCCATCACTGGGCAGCATTTAGACAGGTGTGAAAAACGATAAAAAAATGGAGACAAAATGTAGGAAGTCATCAACATACAAATGTAAATAAATCAGGAACCCAAGGGTACATTCTTAGAATATTTCGAATGTAGACAGACATTAGTGCCAGGAACACAGCGCACGTACTCCCATACCTGGGCAGCATTTGAACAGGTATAAAGTACGATAAAAAAACATGGGGACAAAAATAAAATCATCGACATTAACATGTAAATAAATCAGGAACCCCAGGGCAGATTCTAAAAATATTTCGTATATAGACAGACACTAGTACCAGGAACACAGCACATGTACTCCCATTCCTGGGTAGCATTTGGACAGGTGTAAAGTACGTTGAAAAAAACATGGAGACAAAATTGAAGTCATCTACATAAAAATGTAAATAAATCAGGAACCCCAGGATAGATTTTAAAAATATTTCGTATACAGACATACATTAGTGCCAGCAACACAACGCACGTACTCCCATTCCTGGGCAACTGTTGGACCGCAGTTGGGCAATCTCCTTTCAGCATAAGCTTAGAAACTACTAGAAATCCTAATGTTTATTGCATGTAAATTGAAAATGTTACCATAAAAAATTATCTCTTATCTTGATTACACGTACTCAGGGACCGGATTACCGTTATTTTTCTTATAACGTTACGAATTATCGTTATGGTAACGATAAAAATGTAACGATATTAATAACGATATCTGTAAGTCCGTTAACGTTACCTAATAACTAAAATGAGTATCGGTAAAAGTAACAATACATAATACCGGTAATTTATATGCCTATCTCAACGACGATATAATACTAGACTCCTAATAACAGGCGACCGATGTCTGCCAACACATTATGCAAAAAAGTCTTACATCCGTCTCATTTCGACCAATCCTGTGAGCCGTAAACATACGTTGAGACAGAACAGACCTTGAGTTAGCCAATCACAACGCAGTACCCCGCCTCCCTCGCTTACGTAGTACCTCAGCGAGTTGGCAGAATAGTTTTGTTCGTTAGATCGTGCAATGCGTAGTCTAGTATTATATCGTCGTTGGCCTATCTCTTTCAAACGATGTCGGTAGGTGCGATGTAATTTAGTTACAAAATTGTAGGTCGCCGCCACCGGCCACCCCCATCGTCTTTCATCACCAAAGTTTGCAACTTATTAGTACTGTAAATACAAGTAAAGACGAAGTAGGCAACGAAGGATGAATAACAGACTGAACAGACCGACCATTTTCGACCTTATCGACATTTAAAATTTAGTTTGTTTTTTCTCACATTCTCGTTAGCTAACATTGCTCCTTCATTAAAATACGGTGTTTGCATAAATGTCAATAAGGTCGAAAATCGCTTGAAGGTCGGAAAACATTTGCTTAACGATAGCAAATTAAAAAAACAGGTGCAAGCGATTTTCGACCTTATCGACATTTAAAATTTAGTTTGTTTTTCTCGCATTCTCGTTCGTTAACATTGCTCCTTCATTAAAATACGGTGTTTGCATAAATGTCAATAAGGTCGAAAATCGCTTGAAGGTCGGAAAACATTTGCGTAACGATAGCAAGTCAAAAAAACAGGTGCAAGCGATTTTCAACCTTATCGACATTTAAAATTTAATTTGTTTTTCTCACATTCTCTTTAGCTAAAATTGCTCCTTCATTAAAATCCGGTGTTTGCATAAACGTCAATAAGGTCGAAAATCGCTTGAAGGTCGGAAAACATTTGCTTAACGATAGCAAGTCAAAAAAACAGGTGCAAGCGATTTTCGCCCTTATCGAAATTTAAAATTTAGTTTGTTTTTCTCACATTCTCGTTCGTTAACATTGCTCCTTCATTAAAATCCGGTGTTTTTTTTTTAGCGTGGTAAAATCATCAAATGAGTCCACCCCGGGCAGGGCGGGAGGGACTGTCAGACTTGTACCGACTAACGCTGCTTTCACATTTGGGCGACAGTCGCGCGACAGACGCTGCTTATGCGCGGCTGTTCATATATAATGTGAAGAAATGTGCTTCTGCCGCGCTACTGTCGCGCTGCTAACTCCCTAATGTGAAAGCGGCCTAAAATCCACGGTGTCCTTCAATAGCCCTTTATGTTCCGGGGTCACGGTGAGGAAATAAAAACCCCGGCAGGCTTTGGCCCTCTGAGAGCCCGCCCCGTCATTTTGCTGACGCTCTTTGAGGCGCGCGTGGAACACGACGCGCCGTCGACCCGGGCATGGTCCATGGTCGGACAGCGAGTTGCCCTTTACTCGCTGTCCGCATGCCCGCGCCTACGGTGGCCGGAGATCGTCTGCCGACGTCCGACGCCGCGGGCGTCTAACACCGCGGTTCGGGCGGAGGGAGGACCCTGTCCTCTCTCTCTCGCGGCCCGCCTCCTCCTTCACGAGCATTACTGCTTCGCAGAAGGAGGAGACAGCTTCCCACTCCGACTCACCCCGCAGCATGGCCGCAACCAATGCCGGGCGCGAGAGGTCTCAGCCTATCGCCGCCGTGAGGACACGTCGGTGTTCTGCCCAAGTGGGGCAGTCTTGCACCGTATGCTCTACTGTGTCCTCCGGGCGATCTTCGCAGTGGTGACACCCGGGCCTTTCTTCCCTCCCTATGCGTCATCCGATAGGTCAGGACGCTGTGACGTCTCTCCAGCCACTCTTCAAAGAGGGGTCTTTACCGCCGCGATTGCGGCGAGCCAGAAAAATCCGGTGTTTGCATAAATAAGGTCGAAAATCGCTTGAAGGTCGGAAAACATTTGCTTAACGATAGCAAAAAAAAAAAACAGATGCAAGCAATTTTCGACCTTATCGACATTTAAAATTTAGTTTGTTTTTCTCACATTCTCGTTCGTTAACATTGCTCCTTCATTAAAATACGGTGTTTGCATAAATGTCAATAAGGTCGAAAATCGCTTGAAGGTCGGAAAACATTTGCTTAACGATAGCAAATTAAAAAAACAGGTGCAAGCGATTTTCGACCTTATCGACATTTAAAATTTAGTTTGTTTTTCTCGCATTCTCGTTAGCTAACATTGCTCCTTCATTAAAATCCGGTGTTTGCATAAATGTCAATAAGGTCGAAAATCGCTTGAACTTTTTTTTTAAATTACTATCGTTGTCCCTTGACACCTCTCAAGTTTTTATTCGCATTTTGGTTTAAAATAAAATGAATAACACTTTTTTACGAGTGTACATGCGACCCATGTGCGGAAAGCCTTAATCTTCCTGGTTATGATACACGGAAAGACAATGTGGTACGAACGAAAAGAGGCGCGGCGGCGTGTCATCGGTTTGGCAACGTCGCACCAGAAATTGTTAGCTTTTAGTGAATTAACGTTATTATTAACGATACTTAAATAGCGGTAAATCCTATAAATTAACGTTATGTTTAACGTTAATATTTAACGTAACATAACGTTTATGTTTTGGTAATTTTACCGGTATTTTTTCGGTAACGTTAACCGTCCCTGCACGTACTACTATGATATCCTGAAAGAGTAAGTAGTTTCTGTAAACAATAATAATAATAATTGTTTATTTTTTATAAAAAGGACATATTTACAATTAAATTATCTTAACTTTTAAAATAGATCACAGTTTGCACATTTGCCTGAACTAGGTTGAACCTGTGTCTCAGGCTAGACAGTACATAAAAAATCTAATTAGAGTTATAAATAAATAAACAGTGTAAAATACTAAAATTAAAACTAACATATCAAAAGTAAAAGTAGAACAACGTGTTAACCGATTATTTGCTGACCCAAAGTAAATATTGTCTGTTGTGCATGGCTAACTGGGTGTGCAACGCAGCGCAAAAATGTAATTGCAGTCTTTGTACATTTATAATAAATCAACAAAAAGATACATTATTTTCTACGTAACCTATTAAATACTTATTTAATTATGCATATACATTCTAAATACAGTTTAAAACAACAAGTTACGTATTATCTAAAAACTAAAATCTGACGTTCTTAGTAGCCTTCGTAGTCTATCGAATTAATATACCTATACTCGGCAGCTATTTTACCCGGACACGCCGCGTCTCCCGTTTTGTGGTTGGCTTGCTTCTTAAAGTGTGTACATGTGGCACACTTTGGGTCAGCGGCTTTCTTTGAGCAGTCCTTATTAGAGTGTCCTTCTTCACCACAATGTCCACACGTAGGGGTAGCGACCTTGCATGTCTTGGCTGCATGACCATACTGCTGGCAGTTGTAACATCTCGTTACTAGTGTGAAGTCTCTTACCGGGCAGGATGTCCAATCAATAAATACTCGTTCCTGGGTAATGAGGGCTTTACGTATGACGGCTGAAACTTCTATTATGTAGTTGCAGCTTTCTGCATCTTTCCTCCCCGATTTATGGCTTAGTTTTAATGAGGTCATAAATGCTTCATGGGACATTGTAGGCAGTTTGTCAGCTACATTTTGTTCAAAGAGACACTTAAAAACCTCATTTTCAGACATTGATGAGGGCACGCCAATAACTACGATGCGAGGTTTGCGCTTCCGGGGTTCGTCGACGGTCAGCACTGACGAAGCAGTTTGAACTGTACGCTTCAGTTTTTCTAGATCATCCTTAGTTTCAGTGCTGATTATAAGACCTCCTTTTCCAATTTTGCGTACGCCTCGCACTTTCAGTTTCATTTCACCGGGGCAGATTATGTTTTGGACCATGTTCTTGGTTTCCTCACTGGTCTTAGAATTGTCACAAGGGAAAATTGCAACGGAGCTTAGCTTGTTGGGACGAACAAAATTGTTGGACCCTTTTTTCACCATATCGGCAAAAGATGTAGTACCAGTTTCCTGCTTTGCAGAGGACTCCTGAATGGTGCGGTTCATCTCTGTAAGACAGTCCGCTAGGTCTCGAGCTTCGGTCATGGTGTTTAAGGCAGTATGGGTTTGAATGGCTCTTGATTTTAGCGACTGGTATTGGACAGCCAGTTGCGAAACTCCGTGGCCAACTTTCCGGCAAAGATTGCTAATTCTTAGCTTCTGGTCAGAATTGAGTTTTCCATCAGAAGCAATAGCACAGACCTCATTCAAATACTGGTCAATAGATTTCAACCAGTTCTGAATCTCCGGAGTGCTGACTGCTTCAACGCCTTCTTCTTGAATCTGCTTAGGTTGTTGAGGTGGTCTTGTTGTTGTAGACGCAGGGCTGGGCGGCAACACCCCGCTCCGATTAAAGGCTAAAAAGCCTTCCATATTTCAGATTAACACTTTTAATTAATTTTATCGTCAGTCCATTATCTATCTTCTTCTATCTATATCTTCTATATCTATATCTATCTATATCTATCTATACTTATAATAAATCTGTAGAGAGGTCAATTCTGTACATGAAATATATTTCCAAAATAACTATCAGGGGGTGATTAGGGATCGATACTGATGCCAAAAATGCAATTAATAAAATTATTGTCTGTCTGTCTGTCTGTCTGTCTGTCTGTCTGTCTGTCTGTCTGTATAACCGTTATAGAAACAAAAACTACTCGACGGATTTTGACGAAACTTAGTATAATTATTTTTCATACTCCTGCGCTGGTTATAGTATACTTTTCATCACGCTACAATCAATAGGAGCAGAGCAGTGAAGGGAAATGTTAGAGAAACGGGAGAAGTTACTCCATACACGCTAATCTTCGGAACTACTGGACGAATTTGTTTTTTTTTTTTTTTGTTGTATAGCTATTAAGTCTGGGCAGCATAAAGGCTATAATTTATCTTGGAAACTAGAACACCTGATGCAGAACTGCAATAGATCATCTAAACTATAAGAGATACAAAAATAGCGCCGTAGCAAAAATTGTTCCGCGTGATGAGCATTTTCTGCTGAGAAAATAAATCTGAAGATATGGAACACCCGATGTGGAACTCCAAGAGCCCAGCTACACTATTACATATACAGTAATGACGTCTTAGCAAAAGTTGTTCAGCCTGATGAGCACTCCCTGTTGTCGTATAAAAACTGAAGATCTGGATCACCTGATGTGGAACTCCAAGAGCCCAGCTACACTATAACATAATATAGGAATGACGTCTTAGCAAGAGTTGTTCAGCCTAATGAGCAGTCTCTGTTGACGTATGAAAATTGAGATCTGGAACAACTGATGTGGAATTCCAAGAGCCCAGCTACACTATAACATATATTTTATATGAATAACATCTTAGCAAGAGTTGTTTAGTCTGATGGGCATTTCCTGTTGACTTACAAAAATGAAAGATTTGGAACGTCTGGAATCGTCATGCAGGCCTCCCACTAGGTGGACCGACGACATCGTGAGGGTCGCGGGCGTCGTTCGGCGTGGCGGTCTAAGGGGGAGGCCTATGTTCAGCAGTGGACGTCTTCCGGCTGATGATGATGATGATGATGATGAATCGTCATGCGCGTCCCGTTCTTTTCCCGTCCCTAGGCTCTAAGAATTCGACATCAGACGTTTCAGATCTTCGATTTTGACGACCCCATTGTCGCTGGCGTAAGCAACAAGATCCGTGTACGAAGTCGCTGGCAGAAGCTAGTTTTACATAAAACACTCTGAGTCACTATAAAACTAGGTCAGTATTTTTGCTCACGTTAATTTATTTATTTTTAATAATGCATTGAAGTGCACGTCCGAATGCGTTGAGCGCCAATCTATCGAATAACAAACATGTGGTTGTGGATACATTTTTCTTCAGGTATAACTGAATACTGGTATCTGACAAAATCAATTTTCAATTAAACGGCATGTTTATCGCAGCTGCTGGAAGATTCTATTGCTGCATTGCGTATCGTGGTTTTAATTTCCGTTCAGACAAAATATTTTCATGATCTTCAAGTAATTGTTCCGGGTTTTAGTGTTTAGTAGTGTATGATAATAAACGCACCAACAATATTTACAGGAGTTTACATTACAGTGTCATTTCATTGTGTTCTCATCTCATTGTACGTTTGATTTATTCCTCTTATATCTGTACTCCTAGTTTGCCCATCCGCTGTATTCGCCCCTGTTCAAGGCCACGTTCGCTTCAATAGGGCTGACACCAACTGAAACGGAATGTAAGATATCACCAAGAATTCTAATCAAATTTTCCAGCGGAAATACTTGCCGTGGTTCACGGAGATTTTGACAAGAATGTTAGGGTTAACTTCCGGTTTAACCAACAGCTGAATACTAGAATTTCACATGGATCGTATCAGTACCAGTATTTTAATTGACTAGGGGCAATGACAAAGCGACCAGTCAGATAAGTGTCGCTGGAGGACAGGTACTGAGTAGTGTAGTAAATAGTAACGGTACCCCTTAATAATCGAGTTACAACGTAAAGTTGTCGTTTGTCAGTAAAAAAAAAGATACAAACACCAACCCTGGACATGCGACCTACATTATTTGGGAGGATCGATGGCACAACGCCGCGCAGTCTGTGATATGATGGAGACTCTTACCGAACTATTGCAAATGGGATATTATTGCGTCACACTCCATTGCCTATAAGGCTTGTTTGTTACGTTACGAAAATCTAGTAAATTCGCAGTGTTTTTGGCCTTACAATAAAAGACCTTCGCTGAGCACTGAATAATAAATAGATCGAGTCTGTGTTACGACGGCGGTATGTTCTGGAAACCGACTTAATTAAAAACGGCCTTTTCTTCCTGATTAAATTTTAACATGGCTTCTTTTTTTTACTGTGGAATATTACAGAACAATTTTTCTGGAGCAGAATAAACTACATTTTTTGAAATGAAAGCTCTTGCTAGCACGCCCTTGCATCGTTATAAATACATCTCATAGGTATTTACCATCTGTTTAAAAATGAAAACGTATTTAGCAACTTATGCGTGCCAAACCCTTATTAAATCCAACTTAAACATTATCTTCATGTAAGTAACCAAATAATTAAGGTAATGTTACAGGATTTCACTTTAAAATCGGTGAAAGCAAAGTCACATTGTATAATGTCAAAGAGTCTCGCTCCAGGATTGAAAATGAATGAAGATCTTGGCTACTGTCCACTACGTGACATTTAGATGTTTCCAAAAAAAGTTACAAAAGTTAAAGCAATTTATGCATAGAATTGACGTTCCAATAGTTGTGATTATAAGGGTGAAAGTCGAGCCAATAATTTGATCAAAAATGGTGAAAAACAGTCTACATAGATGCAAAAGTGTCATTGGTAAATCGAACTTGAGCGTCAACGTCACAAAGTCATATTTTCCTTATTTATTAAGTTGTAGATTATATTCTCGATATGCGTGTTTGCAGTGCGCAAAACTCTTCCTGCACGGATGAGCCTTGTACCACATCTATTTATAATACGCTATCGTTTCTGACGACTGTTGAGGACTGAGAAAGACAGAATACGATGTATTGTGTTAGGATAGGTTAGGAAGTCTAATTATATGCATAGACAATTAAGATAAAGTACATTTTCTATCCTTTATTTGAACAAAGACGACGGAGTGTGTTCCTAAGTGTATTTAATGCGCTTCAATTTGTACCAGTCATCACATTAGTTAATTATTATTCCAACTTCCTTATACAAATTATCATAAAACAGCAATCAACCTGAATTTCATTAAATTACGAGTAAGTTCGCGCTGAAAATAGCATTTAAATTCAATGTAATTTCCAGCTATATCGGTTTTATTCTGAACAAAAATTTAGGTATACGAGACTGTCTTAAAAGTACACCGGGGCCCTAGAACACAAAGGGTAGCCTATGAATCAGGGTGGATTTTTTCGTGAACCCGCTTCATACAGGGCAGAGTAATTCATTTGGTGATTTTTCCACCCCCAAAACAAGACTATAGGGTACCTGTTATACCTTACCTTAATAACCTACGTATCATTTTGACGCCCGAAAACACGCGACCTTTTCAGCGACAGCTATCGGTCCCGTATCATCTCATACATTGTTTACCTACGCATTCGTTTGCGCGGCTATTTTAGATTTGAACTTTAGACGAAACACGTGTGTAGTGTGTACTGTACGATTAGGTGAAACAAACCGTACATACACGCGTTTATATACTATGTTTATAGGTTATTGAATTACGTTTTCTTAATCGTCTGTTTATACTAAACGTTGTAACAGATGTGTTTCTATAGTCCAGCTTCCCATTGTTCTTATTGAAACATCTTCGCTATGAATCGTGTTTAGAAATTTTACCTTTATAGCATTCATCTTTTTCTCATTATATACTCGTACTATAGTAAAGAATAAATGTGAAATAAAATACGAATAAAATAAGCTAGATATCTATTTAAATATTTATTTTCTTTGATAGCAATAAACCTACAGCGTGCGACCGTATTTTTCACAACTAGTGATTGCAAAGGGTGGTCCAAATTCTACCATAATAATTCATTTAAATAAGTTGAAAGAAATAAATTTAATTACCTTTATGTTAAGTTTAAGGTTTTTTTACCTTTATGGCCGGCGTCCTCCTCCTTAAATGTAAACTTTAACTTATGCCAAAATAATCACACATCTGCGTTATTTACGTAAAAGGGGAACAAAGGTTTTTATTTTTTTATCTTAATTATGATTTGTGCTTTGAAACCCAACACCATCCTTCTTGATATGTAAACAGAGTACCTACATTTTTTACAGTGATGAAAACTGTGAAAGGTCTCACTGAGCAATAACGCTAACAGTTTAAATACAATACTGTTTCAATTCACTGCTGCCGAGAACGCTGAAATACAGGAGTTTGAGCTTTTATTGTACGAATTTTTGACCAAGCGAACAATAAACGTAAAGTGGAGTATTTATATCGGATGAAACAAACCGGATCCCCGTTCCGATATTTTAAGATAAAACATTTTTATTACGAACACGATGAATTGCGTTTTAATTTGCGGAGATAAAACCGGCTAAGTGCGAGTCGGACTCGCGCACGAAGGGTTCCGTACCATTAAAAAAAACGGCAAAAAATAAAAACGTTGTTTTATGGGAGCCCCCTTTAAATATTCATATTATTTTGTTTTTATTATTTGTGTTTATTATATCGGCAACAAATACATCATCTGTGAAAATATTAACCGTCTAACTATCACGGTTCATGATATACAGCCTAGTGATAGACGTACAGAGACAGACATACTGACAGACAGCGGCATCTTAGTAAGGATCCCATTTTACCCTTTGGATACGGAACCCTAAAAAACTATCAGCTCGTAGTTATTGCTATCAGTTTTCAACTAGGTATAGAGTACATAGTGTTGTCTAACAGATCGTTAGCCATTGCAGACAGATTAATTCATAGCTAGATTGTTTATACCTAGGTAGTTGCTTCCAAAATAAAATTATATTTCAAAAGGTAGGTATTTGCTACCTTTTTTATAATTCTGCGTTGTAAAACATGAACCTGTTCGTTATCAAGACTACCAATTAATTCAACAATTGTAATTGTTATTATATTAACACTGCATAAAAGCAGATATTTAGATATCTATGTAAGTATGTTATTACTATTAGTTAAACAGCTACTTTGTAACCTCCACAGAGCACTCACAGAGCACTACACACTGTTGACATAATATTCGCTTGACAAACTACCGGGTGTAGCAGCGATTCACAAGTTATTTGATACGCAAAACAAACAGGATAACATCGCTATAACTTGACAACAAACATACTAGCACGTGACTAGAACATACCTAATATAATAAATTAATGCTGAGTAGTAGGTAATTGTGCGGAAATAACATTTTATTGGCGAAATAGACGGTTTATTGACTAGAAAGAATATTTTTCACTACTCATACTCTGAAATTAGGTCTGGTCATGCCTGACGAGCGGGTTGAACGTTATACTTTGCCGCCCTAGGGAGAATCGCTTTCAACTGCGAGCTGGATGGACCTGGACTTAATAAAAGTAACTTTCAGCCATTGGATAACCAATCCAATGTATTGTTGTCATAATGTCTAGCTTTTTTCTAACTACGTTGGGTTAGGCCAGTCTAATCGGACACAGCTGAATTACCAGTATTTCACATGGCCCGACTGCTTATCTGACCTCTATAACAGTTTTAATCGTGAGTAATAATGGTACCCCTTCGTTATAGTTGTCATTCCGCACATACGTGGAAGTACATAATATGTTATATGCTTGATAACACATGCTTCAAACATTAAAACCAAATAAAAGCAATTCGGAATCTTTAGCTGCGAGACTGTGTTTCAAAACATTTTATTAAAAGTTCCACATCATCGCCTTGTCCAAGGAAAGCAAATTGGTCTTCTAAAAGCTTATAAATGTCTGCCATTCATATTAAAAGATTGGCAATAATCAAGTTAGAACTGAATATCTTATATATAAAATTTCCGTGTCACAATGTTAGTTACCGTACTCCTCTGAAACGGCTTGACCTATTTTTATGAAATTTGGTATGCATATTCAGTAGGTCTGAGAATCGGCTACTATCTATTTTTTTTTTAATTTTATGGCAAAACAACGTTTGCGGGGTCAGCTAGTTACTTATAAATTAAGATCGCTCTTTACGAATTTTACTTATGTTTACATCCTTTGTCTTCTTTGTTTTATTGTCTTGTGCAAATATGTGCGCAACGCACTCAAGTACAAAGGTATGTCTGGTAATGTTACCAGATAATAAATATCTGTTGTTAATGGTTGTTATCCATTTAAATACTCATGTCTGAACGGAGTGTTAATTGGGTGTTTACTAAACTTGTTTTCCGTTATTTTTAACAATGTAGACATAACAATAACACGACTGATCTTTCGGGTTCAAAGGTAACAAAATAATCTGTCTTTACTTACTAGTATAATCAGTATTTTTCCGTATTTGTATCTGGTTTTACTTATTTTGAGTACAAAAATACCTATATATGAAGGCTTTACCCTGTCTAGTGAAAATAAAATGACGTGTCAGTAAAAATCTCGCACTGAATTTCAGTTAACCCATAGTAGCATTAGTGGCGGTTGCGCGAATGTTAAAAGAAAATTTGGTATACTCCATTGGCTAAGGTCAACATATATACGCAATGCTGTAGTTTCCCTGTTACATAATTTACCAGGTTTTCCTGTAATACAGCCTTATGTTCTCGGAAACAGAAAATTGTGGAAAAGTTTGCTATTACGATATTGTACTACAAAACAATTTCAACATAGGTACTTCGGCCTATTTGTTTTTGGTTGTTGTGGGCAAATTTTCTTGGAATGGCTATTTGTAGGTTATCCCCGATTTTATTTTGTTTCGTTCGTTTCCCAAACATGGCTTCTAATCAATAACCACAGAGCGTTGAGAGTGGAATTTAGAATGTTGTATTTGAATAATTGTATTTGGATCACATTTACCTGACATTACCGATAATACGTCCTCAAAAAAAAATCTTGTTGATACTTGAGAAAAATGAGTCATTCATAGATTTTTCCTTGGTTTTTGAAAAATGAAATTGCTCTAGTAATAATATTAGTAATCTGATGACTGATATTAGAATGAGAAAACAAAGTAGCTGGCATTTAGTACTATCTACTTATTCAATCACAAACACTTTGTTGTACACGCTAGATTCTTGTTTGTAAAAGATGATTTTCATCATCATGTCAGTTGATATGATATTATCTTTTGTCAGTCTAGACATATGTTTATAATGTTCATTGTTATTTTTTATTATGAAAATCATAAAATAAATACAACTAAGTGAGACTAAAATGCACTATGATGGACTTCCATCACTTGATGAAACCCTGCTTTTCTGTGCATGTACTCGTATCTAAGTATTTTTCTGTTCTAAGATAAATACCAATCTGTTTATTGAAATTACTTTAGTAAATTATGGAATTAAGGGATTCAAGTTTTAGTTCGTACATTTTGAGATGAAGTGTGCTTTGAAGAACTGACTTAACCAGACTCCCCATATCTGTGAAACTTTAGTTTGAAACTTCGTATGTAGAACAATAGAATAATGCTTTACAATAAGGTCTTATCGTCTCGTCATACTCCTGAATTGCGTTGGCACTAATTACAATTCCCACTAAGCGTTTTTACCGTCTGTCATAATGCGCACAGTAAAAGAGTAGAACTCTCTATCTGACGTCGACTCCATATTTTCGAAGCAGTCAACCATTATCTTTTCAAAATTAAAGTGAATGCTGAACAGGCTTCTGCTTGCATGCTGCAAAAAAATTTTGCAGAAGTTACCACATTGTAGATGAGTAACTCTGAGGTACCCAAAAACTACGTCTATTATATAGTTGTTTATCGTCCAGTTCAAGGGCTTCACACACAGCAGCTATAATGTTAAGATGTACATTATAGCACGATACATCTCATTACATCTTTCCATAGAAATCGTCAGGAGACCACACACTGCAGCTTAATGTATATTTTTACATCTTCGTATCTCTATAGAAATATGTTATGAGATGTATCGTGCTATAATGTAAAGATGTAAATTATAGCTGCTGTGTGTGAAGCCCTCCCATAGAAGGACAATTGTTAAAACCTTCTCAGCAAAAATTGCTGAATTGAAATATAAAAATTTGAACGGACAACAAAGCGTTTCCTAAGTCATTGAACCTATACTTTTGATACCGCATTCGAAACTTTCATACCGTTATAGGAAAAGAGCGTGACCGTTCGTAATCAAGTAAATAAACTGTTCTAAAAAATATAAGTAAAATAGAATAGATATTGAGAGGATGAGTGAAAGGCGAGTAACAAAAGGAATTTATATGGCAGAGGTGAGTGATATCATCGGGAGGGGACACCCTAGAAAGACCTATACTGACCTTATTGGTGAAATGCTTCAGAAAGTTCGGGTGCGTAGACCTTAGTACTCGCAATCGGCGTGCTTGTATGACCAGAAAAATATGAATTTGGATAAGGCGAAAGGAAAAGGAGTATGTAAGGATCGTAGCAGTTGGCGCTCTGTAGATACCCCCATAAGAAAAGGGCGTGAGTTTATGGACGTATATGATGATGATGCGATCAGATCGATTTCGGCCAGGGCGATTGCTTCAGCTCCGCTGTAGTTTCCGTTCGTGTGCTCGCATGTGGCTTATGTATCCAATATTTTTTACGCAAAGATCCGCTCACATTAGGGGCATGTCAGCCCTCCATTGATGTATAATTATAACTGATAGCCAGAGGTGGTCGGGCTTTCAATTGGTCACGCTTTGAATCAAGCTTTGTTTTTGACCAAAGTCCTCCCACTCTTGCCTTTGAGCGGTTTGCTGCTCCCACCGAGACGGCTCTAAGTCACATTTCCCAAAGTGACGTTTTAGCAAATCTTTACATCTGAGGAGTTGTCCGACATGCTTGCGCTACATAGGTAGGCGTATGCATGTATGTAATGAAACATTAACTATCTAGACGTATCCCTACGGTTTGAAGTCACAAGGTGAATGTCTCACAAATCTGTTGGCACTAATATTTACATAAAATATCGATACAAAATCATACCACACGGTTCGAAGAGCACGTTTCAAAGTCGTAATTTTAAGACCTAATATTCACTTACCGGTATTAGGTGGGTATAGGGTTGCCAGATCGATTCTTCCTGTTATCGGGATCAATAGCCGATTTTTCGGGATTTTAGAGCTTTGGTCGGGAATCAAATAAAAAATAAGTTAACAATATTAACTTGGTTCACTGAACGTAGATTTAGATGACGACGTAACGCTACACAGACATGACTCTCAACTCAGACGGAGTGCATTGCAATGTTTTTTCTAGTGTCCGACCGAACATTCGGCCTTGCTCTCAGTTTCGTCCGAAACCGAAATCGAAACCTAAAAAGTTTCGGTTTCGTAACATTTACAATTTTTTTCTCAAATTTATTTTACATTTGTTTACACGTAACACAAAGTGTCAATGTACAGGGCGAATTTTTCCGAAAACTATAACTGCGTCATTGGATTTTAGAAAAATCAACATTCCTGGCCAGGAATCGAACCCGCTAATTTTGTAAAAAAAAGTCACAACCTGTATTATTTCACCATTTGATAGTGTTTCTAATAAGGATCAAATTCAGGGAAGTAATGAAATACGGCAAACTTATGAATAGATGATTTTTAGAAATTGCTGTTTTTCTATGTTTTAAAAACTTCTACTGAGCCATAAGAGTTTCGGCTATATGTTGGCCGAAACCAAAACTAAGGCCGAAGCCGAAACCGAAATTTCGGTCGGTCACTAGTTTTTTCGCTCTGCGCCAAGCGCCCAAGTGGTTTGCAAGCTTTATTTGACGAAAATGTGAACTTAAAATTATCGAACTTGTTTTTCGGGAGATTATTTGCTTTGTCGGGAGTCGGGAGGACATACAAAAATTCGGGAGAATCCCGCCAATTCCCGACCGTCTGGCAACCCTAGGTGGGTACTTACGTTCTGCTATTAATTAAATAGGTACACCTAATTAAAATAGTATTGTCCCTATGTAGGTATTCGAATGAAAGCTCGTGAATATTTCTCATTAAACTTTTAATAACTTCCTTTACCCAGCTTTTTCTTAGGTTATATGTAGTAACGTATTTTCACTTAAGCGTTTCACGTTCAGGCTCTAATGAACTAGTCCTGTGTTACAGCAAGTTTATATAATTATGTACAATCGACAAAGTTGAATCATGACCCATTTTGACAAAAAATTGTTTGAATCCGTCAAATTGACAAAGATCAAAGTCGTTACCATGGATATGTATTTTTACGCGAATGTGGACCTAATTGTATTTGAATGTGTGTTAGAAAATAAGCTAATGGTGGGTCATAATTCAACTTTGTCGATTGTACATATTTTTCTACCCATTTCTTAGATGCCTACTTAGCTTTAGAATGTAGTCACTGGCTGTTCCTTGCGGTTTCATTCCCACTGCTAAACCTATGAATGGTTGTAGCGTAGAGTTATAAAGCCTATAGCCCTCCTCGATAAATGGACTACCTATCCAAAATAAAAAGAACTTCCGAGTTTACCGCGATCAAACAAACAAGAATAGAAGTACGGATTTCAAATACCTGCTCTTACGAGTAAATACTTGCTACCATTTATTTATATTTATACAGTTATACTTCCTTCCTAAATATATTATACTGATCTGTCACGTTGTTTTAATATATTTAAAAAGATTTCTAAGGTTGTATACGAAGGTCACGTTGTAGTCATTTAATTATGGGATTACGAACACGTCAAGTTGGTCGCGTGACTGTGGGGCGAACTCCGCAGTCGCAGTGCTGTTTATGGCTTCCTCGACATTACCGTTTCTAGCTCGCCCTACCGTGGATTGTACGCTACCATGCACAATATTTTCATAGCCAAGCTCTGTGCTTACCAAGCACTGAACAGCACTTTATTAACTGTTCCGGTACAATGCAAGCCGTACTATGCGGTTCAATTAGGAAGGAAGATTTTCTGACGGCATATTATGGAGTTATTATGCATGCTTTTCAATAAAGAATCATCATATATGAAAACAACTTTATCAAGATAATAAAGATAAAAACTATTAAAAATTAAATTAATTTGCACTAAAAATTTAAATAAGATAGTCCATCGAGCTATAGAGAGGGCTATGCTCGGAGTCTCTCTGCGCGATCGACTCAGAATTGAGTAGATTTGTAGACGAAGCAAAGTTGCCGACATAGCCCAACGAATTAGCAAGTTAGAATGGCAGTGGGCAAGCCATATATAGCACACAGAACTGACGGCTGATGGGGCCGTAAGGTTCTCGAATGGACACCACGAACCGGCAAGTGCAGCGTAGGACGTCCACCCTCAAGGTGGACAGACGATCTTATGAAGACCACAGGATCACGCTGTATGCAAGCAGCTTCCAATAACCGGTCCTATTGGAAATCTATAGGGGAGGCTGTTTTTCAGCAGTAGTCGTCTTAAGGCTGATACTCTATGATGATGATGATGAAACATTTTATGAATAGCTAAACGTTATTTTCAAGTTACAGTTGCGAATGGAGATCATTGACACCTTCCTTCCTAATTTAACCGCATAGTACTTGTTATAACGCATGGAACGTTGCTTTAACAGAATAGGAACTAAATGAAAAACTCTCTCGTTGTTTCAGTTGATTGGAAATGTTTATTAAAATCGATGGGAAAACACGCCCATTGTGTCGTACGTCAACACACTTAAAACATAGATAGATAGGTATCGTTCCTTATATTAATATAATTTTCACGTCACAAATGCCTGTGGCAGCTTTCTAACATATGTTATTGTTTTATTTCCCATCGTTTAATGTCAAACCCACATCTTGTTTCTGCAATATTCAACTATATTGTGCCATGTCATGTATAAGCATACCGCTGTCTTTGCAATAACGATTCGATTTATCACTCGTATGAATATTTAATGAGGGAGCACTATCCACGGGTAAAAGACAACTATGGACGACACTGAAACAATCGATTTTAAACCATTATCTGTCTGAAATTCAACATCTGGAGCTATTAAATTACTGGTCTGACTTGTACGTAGGTACGATCGATTTAAAGCTAATTATAGCATTACTGACCCAACGGTATATTACTTTTGTACGAAAAATCTAGATTGACGTAGGTACGCGTAGGTAGCAAGATAATATCATGATTCAAGATTCATAACTTTTAATTTAATTCCTGTGATTAAAATCTTTTTTTTTCACCTGGTGACTTTTGATTGGTTTCTGTTATTTTTGTCTTCAAACCACTCTAGCTAAAGTCATTTTGATAGCATTAGTTTTGAGAACAAATTCTCGAATTTGAGCCATGATAAAAATTAAATATTATCATCGATTTAATGCATATGTTATAGGCAATGTGTATAATCCGGCATTGTATAGAATGCCTAGGCTTTATATACATTGCCTAAAACGTTCAGGCAATGTATATAATACGATTCATTTCATACATAGCCTAGGTATTGTATAAAATGCCCAAAGCGCATCAGGCAATGTGTATAATGAACGACCACGAGAAAGAGACATGATCACAGATCATGTCATTTCACGAAACTAAGTAAAATGTCAGAAAAACCTAACCTGTACGAGTCGGGGTGCCCACAGTCGTATTTACGATATTCAAGTACTATAAAATTTAAGAAAAGTTAAATTCCGAGGTAAATTTACTCATATAGCTAGTGAGCCTCTACTCGACAAGGATCCCGGAAGTTGAAATTAGGATTAGCTCTATTCGGAAGTTGAAATTAGGATTAGCTCTCAAAAGATCAGTACCTATCTAACTAAATCATAGAGAAGAAAAATCGATTACATACATTGCCTGTGCTTCAACTGGCATTCTATACAATGCCTAGGTATTTTATACATTTCCTAGGTAAAGTGTAAAATAGTTTAAACATTGAACATCATTTCACACATTGCCTGAACGACCCCGGCATTCTATACATTTCCTAGATATTGTATAGAATGCCTACATTATACACATTGCCTATAACACATACATAAGTACATTATAATTATAAGACAACTAGCAAACCCGGCGAACTCCGTTTCGCCACCAGGAAAAATTTTCTTTGCTATAAACCTCACGGAGCCCGAGACCTTTCCAACGAATGCAAAACCGTGGAAATCGGTTCGTGCGTTCTGGAGTTACAGCGTCAGGAAGGAAAACCCGACTTATTTTTATATAGTAGATAGTTGTTTTTTATAGTTTGCTAAGTCCAAACCATGGTTAAATTACTCTCTGACTAATCCAGTTAGGCCCAATTGTTGTTTTAGTTGAGGACGTATAAGCTAGCTACCTTCTAGGTTCTACATCGAGGATGTTGTTCATCTTTATTCGGTCTCTCCTCACCCAGTTGCCGTCCATCGCTGGACATAAGCCTCCCCAAAGATCGCCAACCTTCCCAGTCCTGGGCAGTACGCATCTACTGCTTGCCAACTTCTTCAAATCTTCATGCGGTTGGGCATCCCACACTACGCTTGGGCATACGCGGTTTCCACTCTAACACGTACATCACATATCTGCTCCATCGCCCGTCGCATGGCTAACCCACTCCAGCATGCTATTCTGTTCTGTAATATTGTTTAATTCCAAATCAATTGCAAAAATCACGCAAGAAACTCCACATCATCCTGACGAAAGAACTTTGCCACACTGTTCCTCATACCATTAATATTTTTTATCTTTGTCCCACAGATTCCTATGGCGTTACGCCAATGGCATGATCCGGTCGAAGCGATGGGGCCGCCAGGACGCCACCGTGGCACAGCTGTTCACCCAGCGAGCCCTGAAGAATCCCGATGCACCATGCTTCTACGTTGTCGGTGACCGTGACTGGACCTTCGGCGAAGTAAGCTATTTGTTCAAACGCTTAGCGTGGTAAAATCATCAAATGAGTCCTCCCACCCAGGGCAGGGCAGGAGGGACTGCCAGACTTGTACTGACTATAATCCACGGTGTCTTTCAATAGCCCTTTACGTTCTGGGGTCACGGTAGCTCGTTAGTCCCGTGACCCCAGATTTTATTATGAAGTTGAAAATCTATTAAAGATATTTAGCACAGATTGGGGTAGGTAGATTGATGTGCTAGGATCTGTACAACAACTTTCAGATGATGAGCATTAAATTAAAATTAGTATTACAATATTTACTGGATTGACCATTAATTGTGACTAGATGTAACTGAAACTATAGTGGAGGGTATGACTCCCTCGTTGGTATAGTGATCGCAAGGAAGGTTGCTGAGCAAGAGGCTTTACGTTTCGATCCAGGTCGGGGATAGGGCTTTCAGGAATTTCTCAGTAGCAACCACGGAGTCTGCTTAGTGCCGGGTTGATAGCAAAAACCTGGACATGTTGTATTACATGGGGCTTTTAACATAACTGGCGAATTCTGAGTGTCTTAAGTATACCTCTGCCCAACTCTTCGACGATTAGAGGCGTGTGCGATATTATCTTTTACTGTAGTGTAGGTTAAGAATGGATGCCAAACTTTTGGACTAAGTCTGAGCATATTTCAAAAGTTAAAGCCTGTCGGGGTTGCGGGATTTACTAGCTACCGTGACCCCGAGACGTAAAGGGCTATTGAAGGACACCGTGGATTTTAGTCAGTACAAATCTGATTTGATGAGTTTACCAAGTTAATAAAAGGTCTAAGGCTATAGACTGATACCACCATACTTGTGTAAAAAGGTTCCACGCAATAATGAGAGAGCCTGATCTTGTCAGTGTTTTGCTGGCTATGTTCCAACTTTTTAGCTGTGATGTATGGCCAGTTAACATCAAGTGCCTTTCCTTATTTTGATAACGTCAAATTAACTAAAGAGATTCATAAAGGGATACTTACCTTAAAAGTTTAGGCTAAAAGCTGGCACTTGACTGATATCATGTTCTTCGATAAGATAGAACTCGCTCAAAGCGAGTCAGCCTCCGTGAAATTCATCTGACGTGACCTTTATCCACAAAACATTTACATAATTTGATATTAATTAAGTTATACGTCAAAGAACACCATATTCTTAATTAAAATTGCAAATTACCGTAGTGCTAAACTCGTGTTGCCCTTCACCTTTGATCGGATATTATTACGCCGTTATTAGATATGACTTGTTTGTTTTTTTAAGACAACACTGCTTGTTTAGGTACCTTCAAAATTTATCAGAAAACTTATCATAATATTATTTAAATGTAGGAGAAATATTTCTAATAATAATTGAACTTGTAAAAAATGTGAATTATAGTCGCACAGTTGACTAATTATCTGCGAAGTCCTAACAAATTTTAACCACAAGGTGTTTGTACCCAGTTGCTGGGCTGTGGACAGTACCGTCGTTAGGGTAAGGCGCGGTTAGGCGACCGCCCAGGGCGCCGAATACGAAGGGGCGCCGCAGGCCTACTTTCTCGTAGATGTCCCAATTTCTTTCATCCCATTTTTAGGGGATAAACCCAAAACCCGTCTAAAGAAAACACAAAATGCCATCTATTGCAACGCATTGCAAACATGCACAAATGCATAACAGGGAGTCACGTTAGTTTCTTTTAATAAATGGTAATTTCATTAAATCCTTTTCCTTTTTAGGGTTCCGTAGTCAACAAGGAACCCTTATAGTTTCGCCATGTCCGTCCGTCCGTCCATCCGTCTGTCCGCAGTTTAGCTCAGAGACGCACAGTACTAGAGAGCTGTAATTTGGTGTAAATATACGAATTTGTTGTGCCGAAAAAGTGGTAAAATAAAATCTCGTAAAATATTTTTTTTAGGGTACCTCCTGTACACGTAAAGTGGGGATGTTTTATTTTTTTCTCGCGTACCCCTTAGTGTGGGGTATCATTAAATAGGTCTTTAAAAAATATTGATAGTTTCCATTAACAATTTTTTGACAAAAAAATTCCTTTGTGAAATATTAAGATTTATAGTGCTAAATTTTGCGCGACTCGAGTGTCCCCCCCCTCTACCAGCTAAACGGTTATGTTTGGGGGTGTGAAAAAATTCACAATAGTAGTATATATAACGAAGTTTAAAAGAAAATTATCATGACTAAGTAGGCTTTACAACTTTACGAGTAATAGTCGACCAACTTATAAAATGTACTTGGATAACATATTTTCTTAAACAAATGTATCGGAGAACATGTTCTTCAGCTGCAAATGTAAGTTTGTCAACTTTATTTTTACAGCTTTAATAGGTATGTTTTTACGGTATGTTTTTTGGGGATAGGTAGGTTTTTATCGTCAACTATTTTTAAGTAACTTCAAAAAAAGGAGGAGGTTCTAAATTCGTCGTGATCTTTTTTTCATGTGTTTTCCCCGATTTCTCAAAGACTCCTGCACCGATTTTGAAAATTCTTCTTTTTAAAATTAAATTCAGCGAATCAGTTTAGTTAGTTCGCATAAGTATTTTGATGGGCAACTACGGAACCCTACACTGTGCGTGGCCCGAAACGCACTTGGCCGGTTTTTCATATGGGTTTGTATTGCAGTTAGGGGGCGCCATAGAAAATCTCGCCCAGGGCGCTGGTAGTGCTGAAACCGGCACTGGCTGTGGAGGTGGAATAAGACAGTCGCTCTATGTAAAATACTGTCATAGGAGAAAGGGGGAAGGCAACCCCAATATACCGAGATGGGAAAAGATTATAGGCAAGTGATGAATAATTGAATGAATGCTGAAGCGCAACTTCTTCTAGTTTTCTTAGTCTGCATCTTAAAACCATCTAGTTACCCTTCAGGTTTTCTAGATCACATGTCATTTGCGGCAACACTTCGACTAATAACCAAGCATTGTACTCCACAGATGGCCGCAAACTCCAACAAAGTGTCTCGCGTAATGCAGGAGCACCTGGGCCTGAAGAGAGGCGATGTGGTCTGTGTGTTCATGCCCAACTGTGGGGAATACGTGTGGACGTGGCTGGGCATGGCCAAGGTCGGTGCTGTCTCAGCGCTCATCAACAGCAACCTGCGTCACAAACCGCTGCTGCACTGCATACAAGTCGCCAAAGCTAAGGCTGTGGTGTTCTCCAATCATCTTGCTGATGGTGAGCAATTGTCATACTTTTTTCAAAGGCATAGGGTAGAAAATACTAGAGGATCGCAGCGGGTGAAGTTAAAGAATTTTGTCAAACAGCGAACTCGGCCCGGCGCGACGCTAGCGTTTCCTTAGCGTGCGTCGTCTCTCTAAATGCCCCGGCGCGGCGGCGCACTAGCGTGGCGTGTTTTCTGTGTCGACTTGCATTTATATTTTCATAGAGCCAAAGACTCGCCACGCTAACGTCGTCGTGCCGCTAATGCTGCGATCCTTTTGCTTTTACCACGTTCATAAATCTAGTTCAACGAGCTGGTGAGGCAATAACATTAAGCGGAACGATATCCTGTTATGTAAGGAGTCCCCTGGATACCACCAGAACTCCCACATGTATCGTATTCCTGTAACAACAACCTTCAACCTATATTATGATCGTAGGTCCGCACGGTGCAGGATAGCTATAGATTGCATGTTATTACCCTATATTTTATTGCAAAATATTTTAAAAGAGTAACCATGGAGTTTCTTGCCGGTTCTTCTCCATGGAAATGACTAACCCGAACCGTGCCAATTTTTTTTCTTCTTGACGTGATATCGATATTTGATTTGATTTTTTTTTTTTTTTGTTTTACTTTTGAATAACTTCTGAGCCTTTCTTATCCTACTACTATTATAAAGGCGTAAGTTTGTAAGTATGGATGTATGGATGTTTGTTACTCTTTCACGCAAAAACCTCTGAACGGATTTGGATAAAATTTGGTACACATATAGTTTATAACCTGGATTAACACATAGGATAGTTTTTATCCCGATTTGATGTTCCCGTGGGATAATTTTCGAGTTGTAGCGGGTGAAGCCGCTGGCAACAGCTAGTAGCTAATATAATCTTCTCAAATGGTTTTTACTTTCCGACTCGTAGTCTCTACCCAAATTAATTGTATCAGTTAACCGTGATTTCTTTACATTAAGTGAGTAGGTACAGCTGCTCACTCCCCTGTTCGGTAGCGTTTGAATAATATCTGGTTTGAACAATACCAGTGTGAGTCATTGGGAAGGCAAGATGATTGTTTTGTTAACCTAACTAAGCAGTCACTCAATTGGAGCAAAGACTAGTTTCGATTGACAAGTGTCTTTTGTCCGTCCAAAATGTTAGATGTATTGTTAACCACCCGTATGGCCTAGATAGGGTCTTTCTTTTAAGTTGGCCAATAGGAGGAAATACGCTAAATCTGGGTAACACAAAAGTTTTCGTATCTCTTATATGGATTCGGATTTCCCCATGTTGGCAAACTTAATAAAAAAGAAAAATCCTGTATACTCTAAGTAGGTAATACCTAAAACTATTGCGACATTAGAAGATTAAATGTTTTTGGACGTCTTTGACTTTGAGCAAGAATAACTAGGTAAGTATCGATCGAAGGTTTCGTATGAATAAAATAGTATTTAGTTACAGGATATTTGGAGATAGGCCATTTATATTCTTTTTCCTATCCTTATATTATTACCTAGGTACATCTTATCTAATATCTTTAAACGAGCAATTCTTGTATATTTATTTATATATAATCAGGATCTCGGAAACGGCCAAGGATTTTCATGAAAGTTACAGATTAGGGGTTTTTCGGCTCAAGGAATCGATTTATCAAGGTCCCAGGTTCGAGAAAAGCTCGGTTCCCAAGATATAGACATTTTAAAAACCGAGCGAAGCTCGGTCAACCCTATGGGTCAACCAGATATTAATTCATAAAGCTGACTACAACTATTTGTTAGGTCCTAAATGTCACATTGCAGGAAAACCATAATCGTGTTAGTTGGTCGATGAATAATGTGTCAGTAAAAAGGTTTCTTGAAATTATTGACAGCCAATATTTCAACATTTCGTTTTATACCTACAAAATAAAATAAAATATAGGTATTGCTTTTTTCAGGCTGAATATTAACTTAACTGCATTTAAACCAGCAGTCATCATTAACAGCTCTTAAACCTAGTTTAAACTTACTGATCGCGTTCAGATTCACTTCATAACGAACAAGATTTACCATAAGCTCGTTACTGTTCAACAAAATCTCGTTACGATCACCTCCGTCTATTAGTGACAGAAACCCGATAATAATATGCAGTGACGTAACCAATGCTACCCTCACAAATTCTCGCTCCAATCGGCTGTCTATTGTATTTTGCGCCAATTAGCTCTTTGTTGGGAACTGCAGATAAAACTGCGATTTAATTATTAGTCTATTAGTTGAAAGCCGGTCTAATAGCAGCTCCACATTAGTGCCGTGAACCCCCGTGAACAGGCGCGAACGAGAATGTGGATGGTTTTCGCGGGGTTCACGCGCGTTCGCGCCTGATCCCTGATCAGTGTCGGTATTGTGCGGGGAATTCGCGGCGTGAATTCACGGCACTAATGTGGAGCCGCTATAATGGATGGTAGCGCTAATCGCTAAGTACCTATACAAATTAGTCCTCCAGCCCTGGGTACAACGTACTGATATACTGTCTAAAAACCACCCAGTTCCTTCTGATGCCCTTTGCGTTACAGGGCCTGTTACACCCTGTTGACACTCTCGCGACCCAAGTCTAGACTAGAGTTTGATTCTTAAGATTGGGCAGTGTTTAATCCTTTGTACCAGCCAGCCAGGAGTTTGGATTATTACCCAGTTGAGACTAAAAGCTTTGGGTTCGGATCAAAGACGTTATGTTGTAATTTACTAGCGTTTGTTTTACTTGATATGTTAGTTTTTATACATTGTTAACCCTTACCGATTGAGCTAAAACTTTGCATAGGTCAGTTTTTTGTTTGATAACAAATATAATTATTATTACGAGAGTAATGTCTGGAACCTATTGCCAGAACCGTACCCTCACGCAAGAACTCAATAGCTAATAGCACGAACACAAAACTTTTTAACACGCGTTTTTGATAAATAAACATGAGTAACTTTAAAAAAAAATACATATTGTTTGTTAATTCAAAGACGTAGTAAAAAACTATACCTGGATCCACAAACATATATTGAATTTAATCGACAAATATTGCATGAAGTAGAACCCAGGATTTTTTGTTCTTAAGATTTCGAGCAGCCGTGATGTACCTATATTTTTTGTTGTATGTTTTTTACATCGTAATCGTAATGATTGCTGCAGACGTCTACCGTCACGCATGTGTTGTCCTAATTACATGCAAGAACAGGTAGTCCAATGGTGCATCCAGTAGTTTCTTCTAGTAGAGAATCGTTTTGTAACTTATTTTTTTATTAATTATATTTTATGTATTCAACTTAGTACATTGCTTCACGATGATAGCTTTTTGTTTATATTGTTAGTACCTACCTCAATTATTTTATTAGGTTTCTTTATCAATAAAACAAAACAAACACACAGAAAAGTTTATTGGTACTTACGAAGTAGTCATAGTACATTGATTACTTAGTCAAAGGTTTTCCCTAGTTTAGGAGGCTAGGTTTCCATTATGCAAGCTACATACCTTGTTAGCTACTCGTTAAGGTTTTTTTAAACTCTAAGTAACTTTGAGGATTTACCAGTCGTTTTACGATTTGAACCCGCGTTTTCTGAATAAGTACTCCAATACGATTCTTCTATTCCCTCGTTTGAAACGTTTTACGGTAACGTAACGTTACTAAAAATGATGAAATAACTATACCTTTCATCCACCAGCTATCTCCGAAATCCGCGAGCAGCTACCAGCAGACCTGAAGCTGTTCCAGCTGTACGGCGAGTGTTCTCCCGGGGTCCTAGACCTGGGCGCGGAGATGGACAAGCACCCGCCCGAGTACCCCGAGGTGACGGACAAGCCGCGCTACAAGGACACCCTGCTCTACATCTACACCTCAGGCACCACCGGCATGCCCAAAGCTGCTGTACTGCCCAATTCTAAGTAAGTCATAATTATCTTGATTGTTACCACACACTAAGAACTTCTCCTGTATCGTGCCTGAATTAACAAACAAACTTACATACACAAACAGCCAGACCAAGAACAACTGGGAACTTGTAGATAATACAAATATTTTTTTCGTGCAGGAATCGAATCCGTGACACGTAGTACAGCAGTCACTCGCTTAGTTACTGCACCAACCATTGCCTTTCAAGTTCTTTTATCTTCAAAAGTGTAAAGTACTTACTTTAGCATGGGTTAAAGTTTCTTCAGAAGGGTTAGGCAGTCGCTCTAAGTTATATTATTATTATTATTAGCCTGAACTGTCCCACTGCTGGGCAAAGGCCTCCTTCCATTCCTTCTCTAAGTTATAATTTTGTAAAATATTAGTAGTAGTTTATCTAATAACACCTAAAACGTTTGTCATAATATTAAGGTTTAATCATCAATACCACAGCCAACATCGCCAATTTTCTACTTTTAATTTTTTTTTTATATTGGTACCTACGGATTCGCTCTTATTCCGACAACTTTGTCGGAATAAGAGCGAACCCGTAGATTAGCTAGATTCAGTTCTGCTATTTTAATTCATTAATTAAAGGCCCGGCGCCCACTATCGAGGCTACTGCATCGGCAATTTCTACTTTATTGCCATGAAGTTAATGTATTTGCTTTGTATCACCTAAAATCCTCAGCCGTGCCGATGCCGATAGTGGGCGCCGGGCCTAAACGTGTTTAGTTCGAGTGACTAACCCCCTCCCCCTCCCCAGGTACCTCCTGGTGGTGGTGGCGACGGTGCACATGCTGGGTCTGCGGTCGTCGGACCGCATGTACAACCCGCTGCCGCTGTACCACACGGCGGGCGGGCTGGTGGGCACGGGCGCGGCGCTGGTGGACGGCATCCCCTCCGTGCTGCGCGCCAAGTTCTCCGCCTCCAACTACTGGACCGACTGCATCAAGTATGACTGCACGGTGAGTGGACCAGGATATCCCAACTCAATGTTTATGTATACAATGTAGGTATGTCCGACGTACACTACGCCGACAATCTGAACAACGACAGGATTTTCTTTCGACGGGACAGAACGCCAACTCATCATCAGCGACTCTACTTGTCTCCGATAATTAAAATCAGATTGGTAATAAACTTTCGTAACATAATTAAACGTCTTTGTGCCATTTATGAACAATTGAGCCTAATACTTAACGTGTCATTCGTCTACCCCTTGTTTTATTATGAAAACATAATCTATTAAGTATAACGTTTAAGTTTTATCAACATTCCTCGTTGCAGGTGGCCCAGTACATCGGTGAGATGTGTCGCTACCTGCTGGCCCAGCCCGCGCGGCCCACTGACTCCCAGCACCGCGTGCGCATCATGGTCGGGAACGGGATGCGGTCTGCCATCTGGCAGGAGATTGTTGACAGGTATGTAAGACTTTATATCTGGTGGGATAAAGTTCAAAGTTATACTGTTCAAGGGGTTTATAGACTTCACAGGGTCTCGTCATGTTGGCGAATATTTCTTACAGGGGTTGAATGGGTTGACGACTATGGATTCATCACCTTTCACATACGACAACAATTAATCTAGGTGCAAATGTGAGTGATGCGAGTTTACACGGGTCGATTTCACCGCACTGTTAAATCGACCGTCTAAGGGTGGCTTAGAAGGTTGCTTTCAAAATCGACCAGCAAATCGGCTCGTGTTAATGCTCCTTGAGGTATACGAGCAGACGTCCAGCCAACTCAGTCTGCCAATCGTAATGCGTCTTGTCAATCATGCCCTCTCCCGGCACTCACATACCTCCAACGATAACAAGCACTTGGACTATAGCAACAGGAGGGGCAACCGACAATCTGAAAAATTATGGTTTTACAATATCTACAACTTAACAGATCGCCATTGGATAATTTAACAACGTTTTTTAGATTCGACACTTAACGTGTCAGGGTTAGGCCAATATAGCAGGATTTTACCAGTAGACTAGGTTTTCCTAGTGAGCGTCAAAATGAAGGGACCAACATACATAGAAAAATTCTACCATTAATCTACTATTTCCTACCTTTGCTCTAATTTTAGCTACCTCATCATACACGTAATATTTTAACAAAACGCTTGGTCCCTCCATCTTGATATCAAGATGGAGGGACCAAGCTGATTGACCACTCCCTGCAATGATTTACTTACTTAGTGTTATAATACCTTAATTCTACCTTAACATTATTGATTTGGTCTACCCGATACATAAATCCTTTTAAAGATATCAATTAAATAAGTTGGTCCCTCCATATTGACGTTTGAATTTTTTCTGTAACAGATAATTGGGTGGTTTATTTTAGATCTTCGAAGAATAAATGTTTAATACCTATATTCTACCTTCAAGTCATGCAAAATTTCTTACCATAAAGTTTATTTTTTTGAGGCAAAAAAATAAACTTTATAGTTCGTGTGGCAATCTAGCGAGAAGAATGTTGAACAGGGGAATGGGAAAGATGTATTAAGACTTAGTTCCTGCAAGACCATCATATTCTTGCATTCATCGATCTACTGCTTTTAACCACCCAATTTAAGGTGTCAATAACTCAGCCTCTTAATACTAGTGCTAATTTTATAGCAATTAATAAATACTAATTAATTATTCTACTCTCTAGGTTCAAAGTGCCACAGATAAACGAGATATACGGAGCGACGGAGGGCAACGCTAACATAAGTGAGTGAAAGTTTATTTATACAGACAAGAGAGACAGTGCAGTGACATATTTAACTTTATAATTGTGGACATGTGCCGCGGCCGGGTCATGTGCTGTTTCGATAATATTGTCGTTTATTTATTGCTTAATGCTTCCTTTAACACGATTAATGAATGAGCTCGTTTTGAAATTGGATTGTTTTTTTTTTACTCGAGGCTTTGTAGTGTTTTGTTAGTGGACTTTGTCTAAACATTAATTTAATTAATGACATTCATCGTACCAACACAATACAAGTATACTAACGAAACGTAATCGCTATTATCCTTATATTTAATTATGATTTCTTCCTTGTTTGTAGTAAAATAGCTTAGTCATCCAAGAGCTTTTATTTCCTTTATCTTCAGACATAAAAACGGTATTTGACCAGGAAACTGATGGAAGCTTGACCCATACTTCAGATTCTGAATTATAATTTGAAATTTTAATTAGTACCGCCAAGAACTCAAAATTCGGGCTCCCCTTGTCAGTTGTGTCCTGGCCAACCCTTTCTGACAATCTCTAGCCCGCAACAACAACTAATTCAGTCGAAAACTTGCGCCTTCGTAAGTCAACTCATTGAGTTGACGTGTTTTGGGTCGGATTTAATGGGAAATGTTTCCTGCCCACAATTAATATGATGACCACCAAAATGCTATTTCAATTCGCAGTTAACGTGGACAACACAGTGGGTGCGGTGGGATTCCTGCCGAAGCTGGTGCCGACCTGCTTGCACCCGATAGCACTCGTGCGAGCTGATGAGACAGGCACGTTGCTGAGAGGACCCGATGGGTACTGCATACGGTGCAAACCTAGTTAGTATACCCTCACTTACTTTATTGGTAAATCTTCAATCTTAAGTTGTCGCGAAAGGTGAAAAAGAGTGGAGGGAGGCATTTGCCCAAGAGTAGGACAGAACAGGATATAAAGAAAACCTTCAAAATGCACTTGATTTTTGGGGATAAGACCGAGGTTTGTGTAATTTTTTACCTTTGTAAAACCAAAATGGTAACCATCAGCATACGGGGGACCCAGGTCTGGGTCTGGAAACTTAGTCCTCCTAAAATACCAACTTCAGAAATTCCTTAAGCCGCAATACATACTGTTTGGTCTTTTTTGTTACAATCCAGCTACAGTTTTCACAAACCGATGAAAATTGGAATCAACCGTGGCGACTGCGCTGTTCTGGTGCAGCGCCGATGCAATGAGTTTCCAAAACTGAGACTGAATATAAATATCTTGAATCTCGCAACGAAAGTAAATCGTACAATAATTTGTAGAGGAGCAGGAAAAAAGTCAACAAACTCTACTGTTTTGACATCGTAATAGGTCGCCCCTGACCTAGTTTATCTACGCGTCACTATTTAGGTCATATTGTATTAAGGGCGGACGTTTCTAATAAAATTGTTGTGGAATTTCCGTTTTGAATGCAAATGTTTCATGATCACACAGCTGACTTGTTGGAATCAATTTTTATAAAATTTTAGTTTTGTGTCGATGCTTTTTCATGAATTCTATGATCGCTGTGTTTCAGATGAGCCGGGCATGTTCATCGGACTGATCGCTCAGGGCAACGCCTCCAGAGAGTACTACGGATACGTCGACAAGGTATGTTAATATTGTAAATAGATACGTCACTTGTAACGTGCAATGTTATTGTTTGTTCCCGGTTGCTAATAATTGAAGAGACAAAAAAATTCACTTTATTTGGGGCATTTGGGTATTCCCCAAATAAAGTGAGACATTTTATGTCCACTGAGACGCTTTCTCACAGAATGGATAGCAGCACTGTGAATAAAAAGTGTTTTCGTCAAAATTGCGTTATTATGCTTGCCCTATTGTGTCTTGTTGGGGAGCGGAGTACGAAGATAAATAAATGGTACACTTCAAAATGAAATACAAAAGATTTATTAACAAAATGTTCAGTTATCGCCACTTTTTTTTTTTTTTTTTTTTTTAGCGTGGTAAAATCATCAAATGAGTCCGCCAACCCCGGGCAGGGCGGGAGGGACTGTCAGACTTCTACTGACTAAAATCCACGGTGTCCTTCATAGCCTGTTAAGTTCCGGGGTTACGGTAAGGGAATAATCCCGCGACCCCGGCAGGCTTTGGCCCTCTGAGAGGGGGGCCCCGTCATTATGCTGACGCTCTTTGAGGCGCGCGTGGGACACAACGCGCCGTCGACCCGGGCATGGTCCATGGTCGGGCAGCGAGTTGCCCTTTACTCGCTGCCCGCATGCCCGCGCCTACGGTGGCCGGAGATCATCAAGCGACGTCCGTCGCCGTGGGCGCCTACCACTGCGGCTGGGGCGGAGGGAGGACGCTGTCCTTTCTCGCTCGCGGCCTGCCTCCTCCTTTACGAGCATTACTGCCTCGCAGAAGGAGCTGACCGCTTCCCACTCCGTCTCGCCCCGCAGCATGGCCGCAACCAATGCCGGGCGCGAGAGGTCTCCGCCTATCGCAGCCGTGAGGACACGTCGGTACTCCGCCCAAGCTGGGCAGTCTTGCACCGTATGCTCCACCGTGTCCTCCGGGCGATCTTCGCAGTGGTGACACCCAGGCGTCTCCTCCTTTCGCATCAGACACAGGTACCTCCCGAAACTTCCGTGTCCGGTGAGGACCTGCGTCAAGCGGTAGGTCAGGACGCCATGACTTCTCTCCAGCCACTCCTCAAAGAGGGGTCTTACCGCCGCAATTGCGGCGTGCCCGGCCTTCGGTCGCGACAGTCGTTCCTTCCATACTGCCCTGAGATCGCGCTGGAGGTCTTCGCGCCGCGCCTCGACTTCGCGAGGCAGCGGGGTCACGCCCCGGCGCTGCGCCTCCACGCGCCACTCATAGACGCGCTGGAGGGCAGTCGCCTCCAGATCCCAGGGCAGTGATCCGGCAAGGAGGTTGGCCGACTCGCCGGCAATCGTGCGGTATCCTCGGATCATTCGGATAGCCATGACCCTCTGGCATGCGACCAGCTTCTGTGGTCGCGTCCGGATGCTCAGGGCCCACACAGGGGCCCCGTAGAGGGCCATGGACCGCACGACGCCAGCGTACAGCCTACGGCAGGAAGCGTTTGGCCCGCTGAGATTGGGCAGCAGTCGCCTGAGGGCGGCTGCTGTACGGTTCAGCTTTGGGGCCAAACTCAGGAAATGCTCCCTGAAGTTCCACCGGCTGTCGAGGACGAGTCCCAGGTACTTCATCGTCCTCTTGACGTCGATCGGAACTCCTTCCACCGTAATGCTGTAACTCGACTGTGGCACGTTACGGCTGCCATGAAAACACATGGCCTCCGTCTTGTGCAGCGCCACGTCGAGTCCCAACCGCCGGATCCTATGGACGACTGTCGCGACCGCTTCCGTCGCCACGTCGGCCGCCGCCTGGTGCGACTCTCCCTGTGCAAGGACGAGCGTGTCGTCAGCGTAACAAATTACGCTGACGCCGTCAGGGAGGTCGCTGCGCAGCACCCAGTCGTATCCGATGTTCCACAGGGGCGGTCCCAGGACCGAACCCTGTGGAACACCGCACGACATCTCTCGCCGGTTCCACTCTCCCCGGTGACCGGGGTAGATGACGGCTCTGTCCGTCAGGTAGTCCTCGACTATTCGGCGGAGGTAGGTCGGCACCCGGTGATACCGGAGTGCCTCCCTGATGCAACTCCAAGTTATCGCCACTAGAAAATTTTCAAGGCTCTTCACAAATCAGTGTCGATTTAACAGTGTGCATCTGTACGATTTGTCCTACAAAATCTTTGTCAATAGAGGTCGGGCCTCGTAGTCAAACAAGACACTGGAGGCGTCATGCGACAAAATATGATAATACATAATTATGCATGACGCCTCCAGTGTTTTTCCCGTCTCCACAAATCATCCAATAAAAGCTAAACTTGGTTAGACTTCAACTGAAAATTAACCTTGTGCTCGTAAACATAAGCTCCTTTGATTTATTCCAGGACGACAGCAACAAAAAACTAGTCCGCGACGTATTCTGTAAGGGCGACGCTGCGTTCGTGTCGGGCGACATCCTGGTGTCGGACGAGCTGGGCTACCTGTACTTCAGGGACCGCACCGGGGACACGTACAAGTGGAAGGGAGAGAACGTCGCCACCGCTGAGGTCGAGAACGCCATGTCGCCCTGTCTGCAGCAGAAGGCTTGTGTCGTCTATGGAGTTTCTGTAAGTTTACTATGTATTGTTTTATGTTATTTAGTAATGCCGTAAGACCGCTTGTATACGTCCGTTTTTTTCACCGGACAACGGACCGTTTTTTTACAACGCGAACAATTTACGCCGGACTGATATCCGGTGCATGTACACACTTTCATTATAAGTCATACACCACCGCGAATCCGGCGAAAAAAAATGGGCCGATGTCCGGTGAAAAAAACTTGAGAGGTGTCAAGGGACACCCGGATGGAACGAAGTTACTGTATACACTCAACAAAAATAATCGTCGCGACTCCACTCCACTCCACTCCGCTCCACTCTTTGAGCTCTAGCACCCTTTCGCAACGTGCGATAAGGAACTTCGTTCCAAAAAGTGTCGTGGCAACTTTTCGTAAGAATTTTTTCCGTCTAGCCCCCTTTCACAACGCGCGATAAGGAACATCGTTCCAAAAACGGAGGTATACAAGCGGCCTTAGTGTGGCCCGGATAGAAGAAATGTCGCTCGCCGGAAGGCACTCGGTGCATACATTTTAAAAGTTGCCTGATCTAGATTTCTAATAGTATGCGGGGTGAATGCGGAGAGTTTTTCCGACGGAAATTTCTTACACTAGGGCCACACTAACAACATTATCTCCCTTTGAATTAGTCTTTATGTTCGTATAAACACCCATTAACACGAAAATTAATAGCATTTAACATTTGTGTGGCCCATAACACTATAATTGCGCGCTTCACACTATTGTTTTGTGATATACTTAAAGCTACACATCCTACTATAGTACATTACGATATTAGTGCGTTAAGTTGGTTATAACATGCGAGGCGGAATTTCCGCCCGAGCCGAAGGCGAGGGCGTGATTGAGCCGAGCGTGATGTTATAACCAATACGCACGTATATCGTACGACGCTTTTTAACACATTTGCGAGGAAACAGAAAAAAAGAAAAACCATTTTCATACGTGGTTATGTATCTGTCCTTGGATATTGACGGCAGCAAGCTGTCGCATGCGGTTCGCGCTTCTGTTAGTATATCCGGTGGAGTTGAAGTAATATATTGCTCATCTTCATTATTGAAAGTTGACATTTTTAGATATTCACAATACAAGTACGGTCAGCCAAGAAAGTGGTGTACCAGTTTTGATTTAGTTTCCCGGTCATCGAAAATTACAACAAGGTTCGTTATAAAAAGATATTAATGAAAGAGACAACATTATCATGACGTAAACCTATGTATTTAGTATTCATACGTCATATGTCACATATAAGTACAATCGACAAAGTTGAATCATGACCCATTTTGACAATAAATCGTTTGAATCCATCAAATTGACAAAGATCAAAGTCGTTACCATGGATATGTTAGTTTACGCCAATGTGAACTTAATTGTATTTGAATGTCTGTAGGAAAATAAGCTTATGGTGGGTCATGACTCAACTTTGTCGATTATACATGACATTTTAACCTTTAGTATAAATGAAAAGGACATTAGTTTCTACAAAGCAATTGAAATGTTTCCAAACAAAAGTAATAAAAACTATTTAAATAGACAACCGAATTCCATTTGAAAAAGAAAACTGACAATTGACATTTTGTCAAATATATGCAAAAAATCGATATATTTTCCGTGTTATTTTTCAATCAACTGCATATAAAATCATCTCAATGCCTGCCAACTTGACCATTGCCGAAAGAGCACAAATAATTGCCCAATTTAATGAGGGAAGCAGTATCAGTGCGATATCCCGGAATTTGAATATATCGAGGCGTTCTGTCCGCTTTTGGATTCGTCGTGAAGGAGAGGAGGGAAGTTTGTTGGATCACAGAAGAAGTGGTCGCCGGCCTGCACTCTCCAATAACGATAGAGAATTCATGAGACGGGAATATGAAATCAATGGTTTTAAGCCCACAAAACATTTTGCGGAGATGTTCGATGTGAGTGCCCAAACAACTACAACTACATTACATGGGGTTGCACCACAGGCATTACGCCAAGAAAATATATTTGACGGATGCTCACAGACTTGCTCGTCTGAACTTCGCCAGAGAGCACTTAGAGTTTGATTGGTCTAATACAGTGTTTTGTGATGAAAAAACGTTTAAATCCAGTCAGCATGGACGTCTTCACCTTTGGCGATATAATTCAACACGGTATAAAGATGATCATGTAATTCCAAATAGAGAATCAGGTCGAATTTCCGTAAATATTTGGGGCTGGATGAGTGCGGATGGTGTAGGAGAATTGTGTTCTCTACCTCCTCGAGCGACGGCTGTAAATTATATCGACGTGCTTCAGAATGCAATGCTACCGACAGTCCGTAATGTTTACCCGGAGAACGAAGTGCCACAATTTGATTTTGTTCAAGATAATTGTTCAATTCATAATGCGAGGATCGTAAGAGCCTGGTTTCGTTCACACACTGACGTAAGGGTAATTCAGTGGCCCTCAAGATCGCCGGACCTCAACCCGATAGAAAATCTTTGGGGCCTTATGGTCCAACGATGGTCGCATCAAAATGAAAGAACCAAACAAGCTCTTATTAGTCACTGTAATTATATTTGGGAGGAAATGCGGGGAACCGATATTTGCTCACGGCTTGTTGGTTCAATGAGGTCTCGTCTTTTAGAGGTTATAGAGGCCAACGGCGGTTACACCCGTTTCTAATTTTTAAAAATTTTCAATATCTTCTAAATATTACTATATATGCTATGTTTTTGTTTATTATAAGTATTTTAAAATTGATTGTAGAAATTTAATAAAAGGATAAATCTATTTTTAGCTTGTTTTTTATTGATATTGTAATTACAACTTTACAGAAATTGTAGGTTTGTGGATTCGCCTTGTGCCTTTACAATTTTATGTAACTTGTTGATTACAATTCTGAATTTGTAGATACAATTTTGTCATCAAAATCTACAGCCCCCCGCCGTTGATTTTACGACGTCATTGGTTCCATCAAGTTCAAACTAAGAACAGCTGTCACGTTACAAACAGTAATAGTCGTTATCAATAATCAGATAAAGACAGCAATAGAAGTTGTCAGATCGATCTGCAAGCGAAACTAATCTTTATCACCTATGAATCTGCAAGCGATATTCAACCTTAGGGTGGTACACCACTTTCTTGGCCGACTGTACAAAGAAAAGAAAATTTGAGAAAAATGGCGCGAGGATTATTTTCTTCCGTGGCTGCGTGAAAATGTTAGCAAAGACGCTATGAGCATGCAGCCAAGTTTTTAAATTACCGAATAAACTGTTTTTTTTTTTATTTAAAAAAAATCAATCTTTGAATGCACACTGTTGCTTTCCCGCCATTTTAACAGCGCGCTTGCGCTGCCTACTGACTGGCGCTGCGCGACGATTAGTTCGAAATTTGAATAGCAACAGCGCGCTGTTCACTAGCTGGAGTCGTGCGGGGCGGCGGCGATCAGTTCCATATTTGAAATGGCAAATAATACTGTTATGGAATTTGTATGGACTATAAGGGTTGAACCATATCTGGCAGCAAGGAATCGCCTTTTTCCGTTGCCCTTTCTCTTTCTGTCGCTTAGAACTGCCATTTGCTAGACCGAGACAATGCGACAGCAGCCAGCCGCCTCGCGCATTCCGCCGCGTGCTATCGCATTATGCATTCTGTCTCGGTCTAGCAAATGGCAGTTCTAAGCGACAGAAAGAGAAAGGGCGATGGAAAAAGGCGATGTGCTGCCAGATGTGGTGTAGCCCTAACTTAACTATTTGCTTTGATAACACACGCGTTTTTTATTAGTGACCGACCGAAATTTCGGTTTCGGTTTCGGTTTCGGCCGGTTTCGGCCAAAATATCTAGTTTCGGCCTTAGTTTCGGTTTCGGCCAAAATATAGCCGAAACTTTCGGCCCCGCCGAAACTCAAGTGTTCCTGCATTTTCGTGCGTCGTTCGGTAAAATTCGTAGCTAACACGTACTTGCTCGCCGGCGGGGCCCCGGCTCAGTTTGCCACCGTCCGTTTAATCGTGAGACGAGGTTATGTTTTTGAGTTTACTGCAAAGAGTACCTAAGTCTTGTATATTCATGTCATAATAAAAAATATTTGTTACGTACGTTAATGATTAAAAACTTATCAATCGTCAAGGCGATTAGAATTAGGATTAGGCGGTATTCGAAACATAATTAAGTTAACGGTTTCTTTTTTGAAATAATGCAATTATTTTAGTCTAATGTCTCAGTTATTTCGTATTGCTAAATTAATATAGTGCGATTGTTGAGACTTCAAATCTAGTGAAACATTGGAAACAATGATTTTTTTATAATTTCGAATAGATTATGGACTCAGTAGAAGTTAAATAACATAGAAACATAGCAATTCTTAAGATCATCTATCTATCTATTAGTGATGTTGCGAATATTCGCATTCGCAAATATTCGCAAGTTTTTTGATATTCGCATTCGCATCCGCATAAATCGATGCGAATGTTTGCGAATATTTTTGAAACACTATTTTTTAATTTACTACTATGATTTGAATATGGAAATTGCATGTAACGGAATAGTCTTGATGTAGACACCTAAATTGAACTATTTCTGTTAGTCCGGTTGTATTAAAATATTAACAGAATCGCAACAAAAATGACAAAATTCCTTTTTATCGTGATAAAATCATCAATTGAGTCCTATCACCCAGTTATATTAAAAATCTACTACATAATTTTGAATATAATGAGAATAAAGAGAAAAAAAAAGAAAAAAAAAATGTTATTATAAGTCGTGATAATCGTGACATTCATTCAACTATTATGAACTTGGCCAATGTTCAGTTTAAATATTATGTCTGACATGAAATGTCAAACCTATCTATCATTTTACGTGTGTTTTAAAAGTCAATATTCGCATTCGCATTCGCATTCGCGAATATTGAAATTGAACATTCGCATCCGCATTCGCATTCGCGAATGTCAAAAATCAGACATTCGCAACATCACTACTATCTATCTATCCATAAGTTTGCCGTATTTCATTATTACCCAGAATTTGATCCTTACTATTAACACTATCAAATGGTGTAATAATACAGGTTGTGATTTTTTTTTCAAAATTAGCGGGTTCGAATTTTGGCCACGATTATTGATTTTTCTAAAATCCAATGATACAGATTTAGATTTCGGCAAAATCGGTCTCGAGACTCTATTCAACGTTTTTCGATATTCCTCATAGTTAAAAATATAGCCGTCCACGCCCAGTTGAAAAATTCGCTCTGTGTATTTGACACTTTTTCTTGTGTCAATAGGTAAATGTAAAATAAAATAAAAAAAAAAAACAAAAAAAAATCAGAAAAAAATCGAAATGTTAAAAGTTTTAAAAAGTTTCGGTTTCGGCCGAAACTGAGAGCAAGGCCGAAGGTTCGGTTTCGGTTTCGGTTTCGGCTGAAAAATCAGTTTCGGTCGGACACTATTTTTTATGACTCACTTTACATACCTATATAAAACTGGTGGAATTACATCAGCTTTACGAGCAAGGGTGTTATAGTACATTATGATATAAGTGCGGTAAGTTGATCATTACTATGTGGCTGAGGCGATATTGGTAGGACGAGCCGTAAGGCGAGTGCTATAAGAAAGCAGAGGCTGTAATTATCAAACCGCACGTATGTCATACGACGTTTTATAACACATTTGTGAGTAAATAAATAAAATCATTACATCGAAAAGGAAAAGCAAGCGGAATAATTTTTACTTTTTCACAAATTAGCGATGCGCGCGCACCAGCATCTTTTGTTTATGGCAAAGGCACAAAAAACAGCCAGTATTACTAATAAAGTAAATTAATTCTTTTGTGGTTTTATTACAGATAAATGGTTGTAATTAATGGGGAAGGCAAGTGTCAAAGTGAAAATGACAGTTTGGTCCCCAAAGAACTGTAAAATCAAAGGAATTTTCAGAAAAAAAAAACATTTATTGATGTAAAATGACTAGATGTTGTGTAATAAGCTGTAAAAATGATGGAATACACTTTTCAAAATAATATCTACTTTTCTTTTGGAGGTTATGTACCAGTATTGCATCGCTCGAAAATCGAAGAATTATCACCTGGAACGAGTTTTGTAATAGTTGTGGTGTTAAGAAATTAAATATATTGTGATATTTCTCGAATCTAAATAGAAAAAAATGTTAAAATTACTGACTTAAAACATTATGATATTTTATCAAAATAGAAAGTCAAAAGCAGCATTATATTCTTGATAAAGGAGAGGACAGGTAAAACATACCTAAACTCAAAAATTGAAACCTCAACTACAAGTAATTGTGGATTTATTACGGTAAAATCAAATGTATAACCACTCAATTAAATCACTTTTTTTCTCTTGTAGATGCGCCGCGGCGTCTTAATTCTTCTTTTAGTATATAGTACTTGCATGGACGAATAATTTTCCATATTTGTTTTGTATATATACTCAATTTTTATAACAAATAATCTTGTTTGTTTTTTTGTACAAGGTAGACGTGGGGACCAACTATCGCAGCGCCATCTACGATTAGCTTTGAGTTGCCATCCCCATTGCCAAAATTAATTAAATTAAAGAATAAAATGTTTATTTATTATATTTCATCTCCCAAATTTAATTTTAATAATAAAATGTTGACCGCTTTTCTGACATAAAAACTCTTTGCTAAGATTTAAAAAAGTACCGTTCGTTTTAGACGGAGCATCTTGATAAACCGTGCGTTTTACTTTACCATTACCGCACTAGTGCGTTTTACTTTACCATTACGCACTAGTGCGTAATAAGATACATTACGATACTGAAATAGGTGCAGTAAGAGACCTTTTACGAGCAAATGTGTTATAAAAAATATTATAAATGCGAAAGTTTGTGAGGATGTATTATGTTTGTTACTCTTTCTTTCTTTCATACATAGACATCAGACCAATTTGGACCGGTAAAGGTCAATTTTATTTTACGTCCTAACAACATTATGAGAGTACTAAAAATACTAATTACCAATATTTTTCCATTGTTGCAGATACCGATGACGGAGGGTCGTGCAGGCATGGCGTGTATCGCAGACCCCACCAGGTCACTGGCACTGTCCCGCCTCGCCAAAGACCTGGACGACTCGCTGCCCAGCTACGCACGCCCGCTGTTCCTCAGGCTCATCAACGATATCGAAATCACTGGTCAGTACCACATGAGAAACATGGCCCTATACTCGGGACGCGTGAATGTTACACACCCCATTTGTCGTAACTATTTCGTGGCTCTAGAACGTAAAGGACAGATGGAGAAACACGGTGGATCAGTCCCCGCCTACGGAAATCGCGAGGTGGTTTTCCTGGGCGTAGCGGGCCTTGGACCGGGCCCACGCTGCGCCCCGTAGAGGACCATGAACCGGGCCCAACTGGGCCCCGTAGAGGGCCATAGATCGGGCCCCGTAGCGGGCTATGGAGCGGTCCCCGTAGCGGGCCATGGACCGGGCCCACACAGGGCCTAAGAGAGCCATGGGCCGGGCCTACACTGGGCCCCGTAGCGTGCCATGGGCCGAACCACACTGGGCCCCGTAGAGGGCCATGGATCAGGCCTACCCTACGCCCCGTGTCGAGCCATAGATCGGGCCCAGTAGAGGGCCATGGGCCGGGCGTACGCTGGGCCCTGTAGCAGGCCATGGACCGGGCCCCGTAGAGGGCCATTCGGGCCCCGTAGCGGCCCATGGACCGGGCCCACACTGGCCCTGTATCGGACCATGGATCTGTCCCCGTAGAGGGCCATGGCCCGGTCCTACACTGGGTCCCGTAGAGGGCCATGGATCGAGCCTACGCTGGGCCCCGTAGCGGGCCATGGACCGGACCCACACTAGGCCCCGTAGAGTACCATGGACCGGTCCCCATAGACGGCCATCGGGCCCACCACTAGGCCATGGACAGGTCCACACTGGGTCCCGTAGAGGGCCATGGACCGGGCGTACACTGAGCCATGGACCGGGCCCACACTGGGCCCCGTAGAGGACCATGGGCCGGGCGTACGCTGGGCCCCGTAACAGGCCATGGACCGGGCCCCGTAGAGGGCCATTCGGGCCCCGTATCGGGCCATGGATCTGTCCCCGTTGAAGGCCGGTCCTACACTGGGCCCCGTAGAGGGCCATGGATCGGGCCTACGCTGGGCCCCTTATCGGGCCATGGACCGGACCCACACTAGGCCCCGTAGAGGACCATGGACCGGTCCCCGTAGACGGCCATCGGGCCCACAACTAGGCCATGGACTGGTCCACACTGGGTCCCGTAGAGGGCCATGGAACGAAGGCCATGGATCGGGCCCCGTAGCCGGCCATGGACCGGGCCTACACTGGGCCCCGTAGCGGGCCATGGACCGTGTCCACACTGGGCCATGGACCGGGCCCACACTGGGCCCCGTAGAGGACCATGGGCCGGGCGTACGCTGGGCCCCGTAGCAGGCCATGGACCGGGCCCCGTAGAGGGCCATTCGGGCCCCGTATCGGGTCATGGATCTGTCCCCGTTGAGGGCTTAAGAGGGCCATGGGCCGGTCCTACACTGGGCCCCGTAGAGGGCCATGGATCGGGCCTACACTGGGCCCCGTAGCGGGCCATGGACCGTATCCACACTGGGCCATGGACCGGGCCCACACTGGGCCCCGTAGAGGACCATGGGCCGGGCGTACGCTGGGCCCCGTAGCAGGCCATGGACCGGGCCCCGTAGAGGGCCATTCGGGCCCCGTATCGGGTCATGGATCTGTCCCCGTTGAGGGCTTAAGAGGGCCATGGGCCGGTCCTACACTGGGCCCCGTAGAGGGCCATGGATCGGGCCTACGCTGGGCCCCTTATCAGGCCATGGACGGGACCCACACTAGGCCCCGTAGAGGACCATGGACCGGTCCCCGTAGACGGCCATCGGGCCCACAACTAGGCCATGGACTGGTCCACACTGGGTCCCGTAGAGGGCCATGGAACGGGCAACGTAGCGGGCCCCATAGAGGGCCATGGATCGGGCCCCGTAGCCGGCCATGGACCGGGCCTACACTGGGCCCCGTAGCGGGCCATGGACCGGGCCCACACTGGGCCCCGTAGCGGGCCATGGACCGGGCCCCGTAGCGGGCCATGGACCGGGCCCCGTAGCGGGCCATGGACCGGGCCCACACAGGGCCTCGTAGCGTGCCATGGACCGGGCCCACAGTGGGCCACGTAGCGGGCCATGGAACCGGATACTAAAGACCCCCGCATGATACAACCAACCACTACACCAACTGACACCAACCGGGACTGGTCCAATTGACACCAACAGTGCCAATCACCAGAACCGGATCCTCTCGCAAGCCCAGGTCAGCCTCTGCGCTAGGGCAATCCTTTCGCCGCTAGGCAGGTCGGCGCGTGTATCCGATATCGAACAGGAGCGGTCTCAGAAGCAATCCCTGTACATCACACGACATCGCTCGCCGATTCCACTCTCCGTGAACGTGGTAGATGACTGCTCTGTCCGTCAATAAGCCTCGATTACACGACGGAGGTAGGTCAGGACCCGGTGATACAGTAGTGCATCTCTGGTGCTACTCCAAGGCAGGTTGTTGAATGCATTAGCGATGTCAAGAGATACCAAGACACCCTGCTTGTTATTGCACCAATAGCTGTAAAAAAATAAAACAAAACTTTATTTCACATGTTTTCAACTTTATTTTATAGAGGAAAGATTTGCATTTTTGTGTGTATTAGGTTCGTTTGAATAAACTAAACCGATATCAAAAAATCTTTCACCAGTTGAAAGCTGCTTTGATCCTGACTGACATAGGGAATAACGTGAGAGGGGGGGGGGGGCTTAAGCAGGCGTAGCCGCTGGCAAGAGCTAGTGGCATAATATTATGATAAGCATAATATGATGTATGATAACACTTTGGTCCTAATCATACAAAGTAGACCAACATTGTAAGTGCTTATTCATGTTGACATTAGGTCGGGTTGATAGTTGATAGGTATCTCGGCCCCACATAATGTTCTAGTTACATTGTGATTAGATAACAAATAGCAGAGGTCGGTCATTATGCAGATCGGATGTTAGTAAATAAAACTGCGACCTTGTTTTGTAGTTGCACGTGAGCTTTTCATGCAATGAACATTCATTCGTGAAACGAACTTTTTAGTGAGAATTTGACAACACAAAATCAAAAACTAACCCCAATACCTGTACGCGTAGCATGGCACGGCACCGTAGAAACAGATTTTGTCGACGAAAGAACAGTGCCGAAATTATTAGGGGTGTGCCAACGGTACCCAGGCACAGGGCGCAGACTCTGTGGAGGGGCGCAGAAATGGACAGACCAGAGGCCTTAACGCGATCCAGTTTAGGCTGTGAGAAAGAGATGGCGCTAGACGACTTGTATAGCTCTGTCTCTTTCACACAGCCTAAACTGGATCGCGTTAAGAGTTCGTGGTAAGGCCTCAGGGGCCGTAAAAGAGACGCAGTAATGAAGCTCGCACTCTGGGCGCATTAAAGGCTACTTACGGCACTGCGGAAGGATCGACAAAATGACTGAACGTAGAAATATTCTATCGATCTAAGCGTTTAAGTGGGTTAAAAATATTTAAAAATGTAAAAAAAAATTTTTTCTTCGTTTCACGGATCGTGCCAACTCTTGACAAATAAAATTTCGAATTGTTAAGAAATACGAATCTAGACACGCTCAGCGTGTCAAGTCAAGTTCAGGGGTGCAGCTCACATTGTGTAATATTACACGAACCATTTGGAGCCACTTTTGAGCCTATTTGTTTTATGGCATAACAAAAAAGTTCGCCGACATTAAACAATACAACAAAATATAACAACAATATCGGAGTATTGACTTTAAGAATCCATTATCACGCTATGAAACTAGATAACACGTTAGTTCTTAAGAGCCAAAATTAGAATCAAAATAACTCACCCGATTTTATTTGCAGGCACATTCAAGCTGAAGAAGTTGCAGTACCAGAAGGAAGGCTTCGACCCGGACGTGATCAAGGATCCGCTGTACTTCCGCATGGGGCAGGACTTCGTGCCCATCACGCCGCAGCTCTACACCGACATCTGCACCGGCAAGCTCAAGCTGTAGGCAACAAACAGGACACAGTACAGGCCAGGACGGGAGACAGGATAGCTACGGGATCATATGCTTAGCTTTAAACGATGCTAGGGCTGATTTCTGGCACCCAAGATTTCTATTACAAAAAATCATTAACTGCAGTCTTGTCTGTTCCCAATTTAAGCAGGACGGGAAACAGGATAGCTACAGGATCATATGCTTAGCCTTCAACGATGCTAGGGTTGATTTCTGGAACCCCAGATGTCGATTTCAAAAAATCATTACCAGTCTTGTCTTTCCCAATTATAGTCGGCGTCTTAACAAATGTAGCTGCATTTGGGTCACCAATAAATATTGTCCGTCTTTACAACAAGGAGCAATAGAGAATATGCATGTTACAAAAACTTATTTTTTCATGTTATGCATTTTTGGTGAAACTAAAAATGTTTAAAGAGTAGAAATTGTAGAAGTTTAGTACTTTTTTGAGCGATATGCAGTAGTTGAATTTATTATTTAATTTTTTTCTTTTTTTGTTTAATTTCTTGTGTTTGTAGTACTATATATTATTGCATATTTCCTATTAATGGTCAACACTATAGATACTGCTTAGAAACGCTGGTCGAAGACCGAGGTCTAAAATCATTTTTTGAGCACTATGGGTCAACGTTATTCCTGTCTCCGCCAAATAATAACTGTGTAATAATAAAAATACAAGTGCAAGGTAGATAGAACTTGTCGAAGCCATAATTATACTTGAACAGTCAGCTTGTCAGTCCCAAAAGTAAGGTGCTTGATTTTTTCATCGCTTTTCTAGCTCCTCTCAGGTGCAAAATCCTATGTCAATATTGCTGAAAACATAATTGATAAGGAATCTTCCGTCCTGTCTGTACTATGAGTCACTCAATCAAAGTAAATCGTTACGTCGGAAAGAAATAATAATCGGTACCGCTCAAACCAATTCGTTGGTAAATGTGATACACGAAAAGTCGAAATTTTCTATATTTAAATCAACCTCGATGGGCCGATGAGAGAATGCCTGCACAGGCAGCAGTTTTAGCTAGACCAAAATCACATTGCACTATAACGCGGGCAGTATTTCGTTTCATCCAGCTAATTAATTAGCCATTTTAGGTAAAATTTACATTATAGTATAAACTTAATTGTTGTTCAAAACATTATGTAGATAAGGCAATGGTGAGCGGGGAGTGTGAAGACACTAGTTAAATTATCATGTGTTACCTTGAAAGGGATGTGTGAATACTAATAGGCTTATTTTTTTAATTATTGTAACTACCTGTCGAGCCTCGTTGTAAACAGGTGGGAAGTGTAGTGTGGAGTGTCGTGTCGTGACGTCACGTGTCGTGTGGCGTCTTGTGACGTAGGGAGAGGGGGCGGGGAGAGGCCGCGGGGGACGGGGTTGTGCAGACTAGTCTGGTCATTCTCATTATGAAAGTGACTGCTTTGAAAGCACACCGTGAAAGAAATGAAGTTACACTTTCGCCCAAAGTATAACTACCGTCTCCTGAAGCAGCCGGAGCGACGATGGGCCGTGCTCTGTACTTGTAACACTCGAACAAGTCGTTAATATACCTAAATTAGGCGTAGAGGGGGGTAGACACTAGCTGTTTCATATGTTTTCACAGATGGAAACTCAAAAATATTAGTTTTATGGTAACAGTCTCGATATCGAATCCTATCCTCCAGCTTATTCCGCTAAGGCAAAAATCATTATACACAACATCATTTTAAAATTAATTATTGATACAGAATTATTACAAAAAGTAGAAAAAAAAAACTGATAAGTAAAAAACATTAAAATTATGTATGTATGTAGCGTATTAGATGACATTCCACCATCTAGTCACATAAGGTGTTCTATTCGTTTATCTTTTAAAAAAATGTATGAGTTCCTATGTATTATTTTTGGGCACTTTAGCGAAGCAGATACCAAATAATTATCCACGGCAATTAATCGCGATACGGACTTGTATTTAGATTATTGTGCCTTGAAACTGAAATCGCTGCACAGTAGTGTACACTAGGAAAACTTTGCAGTTTACTCCAAAAAAAAAACAAAATTATTACGTAAGTTGTAAATAATATAATAAATGATTAAATGTAAATACTGGTTTTATTTATATACATAATATTATACTGCCCCATAAAACACATGTATTTGAATTTGCAGTACCAAGTCACGTGAAATCTTTCCGTGAGACGTAGGGTGCTTGTACACGGCGCATGTAACCCGCGCAAGTGCCTCAACATGCTCAAGCTACATGCGCCGTGTACACGCACCCCGCGGGTAGCTTGATCAAGTAGCTTGCGCATTTTACTCGCGCGGCTAAACCGCAAACCCGCACCTTTACTTGCGCCGTGTACAAGCACCCCGCGGGTAACTTGATCAAGTAGCTTGCGCATGTTACTCGCGCGGGTAACCCGCATCTTTACTTGCGCGTGTTACATGCGCCGTGTACAAGCACCCTCTGGCCGAGACTCCACCAAAGCTGTGCAAGTCGAGTCGTGTTTTGAACAACCAAAAGAATTGCGTTGCGGAGTGGAGCTGTGTCAATAACGCAATTCTATTGGTTGTTCAAAACACGTCTCGACTCCGCACAGCTCGACACAACTTTGGTAGAGTCTCGGCCTCATAGGTTGGTTGTTGAGATAGGAATCAATCATGTCGCCTAAATGGTAGGGGCGGCGAAGAAGGGATTTGTGTTGTGACTCAAGCGTGTCAGATAAGTATATAGGGAGAATCCTCGCACCTTGTGAATGTACCTGTACCAAATATGAACCCTCATGGTGGGGTTACAAGTGATGGCACTGAAACGTGCCATCCGCAACAAATCGGTTAAATGTTACCGGTGTGGGGCCAATGATAGATTCATTGATTCAGTGGTTCCGTGGGCATAGGTGGGTAAGCAGCTGTAGGCTCTCAAACACGAAGAAGAAATATGGTTTCATTAATTTCCTTTCAACTGAAGACTTGTTTATATTGAAGCTTACCCAATTAAACGAAGAAAAAAAAATTTTTCTTCCCGGATCGCAGCTCATGTACACAAAGTTTTATGATACAACTCTCTAATTTATCACTTGAGAGGAAATCACTAACCAAATTTTTGATGTAACCTCCGTACTATATCGAGGGATCTATACTGACTGATGGAGGTCGCGCGTGTCGACGCATTTGGATATCGCAAGCGAAGTCTGCATCATCGCCCACAACAACTGAACAGTCTCCTATTGAAAACGCGCCTTAAGCAACGATCGCTAAGGTCTGTCTGTGGATGGGTGATCAACGTTAAATAACGGTAGCCAAGGTCTTTTTATCGATGGGTGATCAATGATCTTTGTAAAGCAACATTTGACAAGGTACAGATCAAGGTATGAGTAAAACATCTTTTGACAGGTCTGTCTGTGGATAGGTAAGCAATGGCTGCTAAGGTCTGTGTGTGATGGATGATCGAGGTTAAGCAACTGTAGTCAAGGTCTGTCTGTGGATGGGTGATCAAGGTAAAGCAACTGTAGCCAAGGTATATTTGATGATGGGTGATCAAGGTAAAGCAATAGTAGTCAAGGTCTATTTGATGATGGGTGATCAATGTAAAGTAATAGTAGTCAAGGTCTATTTGATGATGGGTGATCAAGGTAAATCAATAGTATTTAAGTTCTGTCTGAATGGGTGATCAAGGTTAAGCAACTGTAGTCAAGGTCTGTCTGTGGATGGATGATCGAGGTTAAGCAACTGTAGTCAAGGTCTGTCTGTGGATGGGTGATCAAGGTAAAGCAACTGTAGCCAAGGTATATTTGATGATGGGTGATCAAGGTAAAGCAATAGTAGTCAAGGTCTATTTGATGATGGGTGATCAATGTAAAGTAATAGTAGTCAAGGTCTAATTGATGATGGGTGATCAATGTAAAGTAATAGTAGTCAAGGTCTATTTGATGATGGGTGATCAATGTAAAGTAATAGTAGTCAAGGTCTAATTGATGATGGGTGATCAATGTAAAGTAATAGTAGTCAAGGTCTATTTGATGATGGGTGATCAAGGTAAAGCAATAGTAGTCAAGGTCTAATTGATGATGGGTGATAAATGTAAAGTAATAGTAGTCAAGGTCTAATTGATGATGGGTGATAAATGTAAAGTAATAGTAGTCAAGGTCTATTTGATGATGGGTGATCAAGGTAAAGTAATAGTAGTCAAGGTCTATTTGATGATGGGTGATCAAGGTAAAGTAATAGTAGTCAAGGTCTATTTGATGATGGGTGATCAAGGTAAAGTAATAGTAGTCAAGGTCTATTTGATGATGGGTGATCAAGGTAAAGCAACTTTAGCCAAGGTCTGTCTGTGGATGGGTGATCAAGGTTAAGCAACTGTAACACAGGTCTATTTGATGATGAGTGGAGTGATCAAGGTAAAGCAATAGTAGTCAAGGTCTGTCTTTGGATGGGTGATCAAGGTTAAGCAATAGTAGTCAAGGTCTATTTGATGATGGGTGATCAAGGTTAAGCAACTGTAGCCAAGGTCTATTTGTTGATGGTGACCAAGATAAAGCAACTGTAAGACAGGTCTGTCTGTGGATGGGCGTTTTTCCATTGGACGGCACGGCACCGGCACCGGCGTAGTGCCGGTGCGGGGAAGCAAAAATGTATGAACACCGGGCCGGCGGCGCCAGTAAGTGCAAAAGCGAGCCATACGTTTTCATACATTTTTGCCCATTGGGTGATCAAGGTTAAGCAACTGTAACACAGGTCTGTCTCTGGCTGGGTGATCATAGGTTAGGCCACTTTAGCCAACGTCTGTAGGATGGATGACCAAGGTAAAGCAACTATAGCCAAGGTCTGTCTATGGATGTGTGATCAAGGTTAAGCAAATGTAGCCAAGGTAACGAACAAGCTAAACTTCGCACCGCACAAATCTTTGGCCATGACCCTGACGAGGAAGCTAAAGTTCGACACGCCCAGGCTGTGCATGGGGGGAGTAGACATTAAGATGGTGGAGGAAATTAAAATATTAGGTGTTATCTTCGATAGCAAACTTACTTTTAATCAGCATATATCCTTTATAACAAAGAAAGCCATCAACATTTATAAAGGCATAAGCAGAGCGGCGAGAGCTACCTGGGGACTAAATCCGGAGATTATTAGGACTATCTACATAGCCGTTATAGAGCCCATCATTTTGTATGCGGCAAGCGTTTGGGCCAGTCAGGCCAAAAAAATAGTCTCCAGGAAAGCTCTCGACGCCGTGCAACGCGGGTTCGCGCAAAAAATTATAAAAGGTAACAGGACGGTCTCCCTCAATGCCGCTTTAGTATTGTCGGGGCTGCTTCCGCTGGATCTTCGGATCCAAGAAGCATCCCAGCTTTATGAAGCCAAGCGAGGGAAACCCCAGGCAATACTAGGCGGCAGAAAGGTCGAGCAGCGCGCACCCGTCATAAACGACATCCACCCCAGCAAAATTCTTGATTCAAAATTCACCTGTTTGGACAACGCTGAAGAGGATAGCAATCTGGCAGAAGGCTTGGTAAGAATCTACACGGACGGGAGTAAACTGGAGGGGAAAGTCGGAGCCGCCCTAACCTGTTGGGAAGGGTCGACAGAGACGAGTACCCGGAAGTTCAAGCTCGAACCGTTCTGTACGGTCTTCCAAGCCGAGCTGTATGCTATCCTCCAAGCGACCGAAATTATTATTGGCAATGGCTATAGGGAAACCGCAGTAGTGCAGTACTTAGTGACTCGAGGTCCGCTTTACAGTCGATAGTTGATCCAGACTCATCGAACCCGATCACGAAGGCGATTCAGGGTAACCTGCAGTTCCTGAGAGACAACCACCAACTCGTCTCACTATACTGGATCAGGGCCCACGTCGGAGTGATGGGGAACGAGAGAGCGGATCAGCTGGCGAAGGAAGCGGCCCTCGGGTTGAAAACTAAGTCGGACTATGACTGCAGTCCTATCTCGTTTGTTAAACGCCATATACGGGCTTTAACGATCGAGGCCTGGGACTGCAGGTATAGAACCGAACCCACAGCGGGGGTCACCAAGACCTTCTTCCCTAGCGGGGTGGAGGCGTACGGCACGGTGCGGAAAATGGTAGTCGATCGACTTACCTCGCAGATCCTGACCGGGCATGGCGGGTTCTCTGCATACCTTCATAGGTTCAAATGCAAGGATAGCCCGTCATGCGTTTGCGATCCGGCAGAGAGCGAGGACATTTTCCACATCGTGCTGGACTGCCCGTTGCACGGCGTCGATAGGTACACTCTGCAGCAAACACTCGACACAAAATTGAATAAAGACAACCTGGGCGCAATAATGCGTAATAAAAAAGAAAGAAACAGATTTATAGAGTTCGCTAAAAAAGTAGCGTCTATTGTCATAAAAAGGAATAAGACGGACACAATATAAGAGCAGGAACTATCACATAAAATATCAGGATTCGATGAAATTAAACATAATAATCTCAATACAGTAAAATAAAAAAATAGACCAAAGATATGTAATAAAAAATTAGATTATAAGCATAAAATAAGGAAATTAAAATGTAAAAACCTAAATTGTAAGAACTAATAGAAATAAGCAACATTGTAATTATATTAAGTAAATAAGTTACTAAAAACATTTAAGATAAAAAGCACAAGAAAAACTGTATTAGAGATAAGAAAACACTGTAAGACAAAAAGAAAGAAAAACTGTATTAGAGATAAGAAAACATTGTAAGACAAAAAGAAAGAAAAATATGAAAAGAAAAAAAAATGAAAAGAAAAAATATGAAAAGAAAATATAAGACCATAAGAAATAGGCCAAAAAGAAAAATGAATAAGATAAAAAAAGGTCCTGCCACAAAGCGGGGAGCAGTTGAAAAAAAAAAAAATGTAGCCAAGGTTGATTTGTGGATGGGTGATCAAGGTTAAGCAACTCTAGCTAAGGTCAGTCTTTGGATGGGTGATCAAGGTTAAGCAATAATTTTGCATTCCTGTGAGCGGACCGCGTGCCGACTGTCGATCACACGCATTTTTACCCGACTGCGCCAGGAGGGTTATGTTTTTCGAGGGTATGTATGTAATACATACTATGTATGTATATTCACACTCACAGTCGGGGCCCCTTGGGAAGATTTGATTGGTATAATTTGAATTGGGCCCCGACTTTGAGTGTGAACGAGTGAATTCTAAACTACTGGGCTTGTTTCTTTCTTTTTAGTTTTTAACCGACTTCAAAAAAAGGAGGAGGTTCTCAATTCGTCGGAATCTTTTTTTTTTTTTTTTATGTATGTTCCCCGATTTCTCGAAGACGCCTGGACCGATTTGGAAATTTTTTCTTTTGTTTGAAAGGGTATACTTTCCAATTGGTCCCATGATCACCAGGTCAGGATCTGATGATGGGATCCTAGGGAAATCGAGGGCAACCTTCAAATTTTATAGGCACATAGTACCATTTTCATATATTTTCTAAAGCTGTTCAAGTATTTGCATCTGATAATCATCATCTCAGGTGGATGACCTGATGATGGAAGGTACAACTCCTTAACAGTAAGGAGTAGGCATCGATTGATTTAAGGTACAATTCCAAGACGGGCCGCAGACCGCAAACTGCAACAGCAAACTGCAAGCGACAACACTTGTTTCTATGAACATCTATGAAATTGATTCCAAGCGCGGCAACACTGCTGCCTGCAGACGCAACGCGCAGCGTGCGGCCGCGGCGCGCAGCGACCGCAGACTGCAGCGCAAGTCGTGTCGCGAACCGCAGAGACTTCACACGTATAATGTCGACTTTTTCGGATGACGATGAAGAAAAACTTATTAACATTGTAGCTGGTCATCCAGTTCTTAATAGAATAACTTCCTTCTTTGGTTCGACTTTAAAAAAAAAGATTAGGTGCTTTTCTTTTTCTTTTGGCATATAATAACAACAAGTCATCATCATCTTCCTCTTCTAGTAAAAGACACATTAGTACAATATCGGTAGCGTTATCTAACATTCTGTCTCGCATGAAGCTATTGGAACAACTAAGGCACGGTTCTGTGCATTGTGCAGCCACGGCATGCAGCCGCAGTTGGAATAGCGACCGCAGGCAGCATTGCGGTAACCGCAGCCGGTAGCCACAGTGTCGCCTGCGGTTGCAGTCTGCGGCCCGTCTCGGAATTGTACCTTTACCTTGTGTTCGCATATCTCCGGAACTACAAGTCCGATTTAAGTAATTCTTTTTTTATTGTACTAGCCCTAGGTATCATTTAACTAAGAGAATACTGCAAGTTTAGTCAAAATCGGTTCAGTTATTATGTGCTTTCCTAGGACACACAGCGTCGATAGAAGAAAGCTGTTGTAAATTCGCCTTTAATTGATTATATGTGGTTAAAAACTTACCCAAATGTCCATGGTTCTATACCTGTCTCTTTCTTTCACCAGCGTGCATCCTTTTCTTACCGTGACAGATGCCATGACTGCTTAGCTGTCAACTTCATAGCGTTTGTAAATTTTGCCGGTTAGACATCGGAAAATTTTCCAAAGTTAAAAAAGTGTTCAAATACAATAATTAATTGTATTTAATTAGCACACAGCGTTTATTTAGAGTCCGTGACACGTTTTCCTTTGTGAATTAGTGTTTTAGAAGGATTACGAACTAAATTGAGTGGGTAAGTGGGGTGTGAGGTTACGAGGTTTGAATGTTGACGCTCAGGCGATAGATCAGCATTCAATACGGTGAGACATGATGACTGGTCATCATCATCATCATCTTCATCCTTGAACGACGAGAGCATAGCTTCACATCCACCCAACAGAAGACGCAAGGTCACGTAAGTACAAACAAGTTCAAACTTGTCCGGACCCTAGCGCCTCGTGTAGAGACACAAATTCAAGACGAGGACTTTATTTCTAGTTATTTAACTACTTGTATTACCTCCTCTGACAACGAGAAGGCTATCCGACATCAAATATTTTGAAAAAAAAAAAAAAAAAAAAAAAATTTGTGTATTTCGAAGTTTTAGTACAGAACTGGATGAAAGACAATTTATTCCACTTTCAATGAAGGATTACAAGCAAATCCAAAATTTAATCAGATTTGTCTGATATATTTTTACAAAACCCCCGTACAATCTTGTATCGCTACTCCTTGTTTTAACCGATTTGTTGCGGAAGCATGTTTCAAAGCCATCACCTTCTTTTGCGTGTGGCGTTAGGCACGGATGTGTGTCATTGTAAATCGGTTAAAGGTCTTAAAGTTAATGATTAATTGTATCATTTTATCAAGACCAAAGAGTAATAAGTTTCAACGGAGTTGTTACTATCCAACAATATTTTGAAATTGAGAGAACTATTATGATTAACATTACAGGGCTTGCTTAAGTGGGTATCGGATACCTTAATTATTTTCATTTTAACACATACTTTGAAAAGATTTTGATTATTTTTGGTCCACCAACGTCGGACTCATAATTATCTATTCAGTTTTAGGCCTTGCACCCTATCAAAGGTTCTTTAGGTGGACTTAAGGTCCAGCTAATTAAACAAGTATAAACAAAAAACTATTTGAATATTTGACTATTCAGAACATTTAGAGGGATTGTCTAAAGGACCATGCACATTCAGGGCAACCACAGGGAGTAAGCAATCATATTTTGAAATTAATAACAGCTTACCATGTTCCATTCATAAGGGAACCTCCCCTTGGTATCTAGGTCAAAGACGTTTTTAGAAAAATTTGCAACCCCAATTACAAAGGGCCATATAGGTACCTAATTCGAGTTTACTATGTCAAGAGATTTAGTAAAAAAAAAAAAAAAAAAAACAATTATAAAAGTGGGTTATTTCCCATATTAGACCGCGGAGGTCTCAATTCATAATGCCAGTGAAGCATTTGTGAAGATATACATTCATTCATAAATTACTATGCTTAGGAGTATTTTCAATTACCAATTGCAGAGACACACAGGAGTCTCGTCTATGTGATCTATAACAACGAAGTGCTGCTGTTAACAGCCTTTGTATTTGGCCTATCTATGGCTTCAATTATGTTGTTGTGTGAACAACGTTTCTGTATAATTTTTAAGTGCCTGGACTGTTGTTCCTGGTTAATCAGGATCGTACAAGTACTTGTTTCTCAGGTTGCGAAAACGCTGAGAATATTGGAAATCTTGGGGCATCACATAAATCATCAGAAGTCTGCTTGAGTGCTCTCTTTAAGCAGAATATATTGGCCTAGTATGGGACACCCAGCAAAACTGGGTATAACGTTCCTCCAATAAAATAGATAGAGATTAAACTAATCTTTAACAAGATAGAGCAATTTAATCAGTTGTCCACAAGAAGCTCAGACTTTATTGGTTTTACTGAATTATGATAATTACGCAGTATCAAAAGAAATATATTGTTGCAGAAGGTAACTGTTTCTAAAATTGTTCTATCAAAACAGGTTACTAGAGAAAAGTAAGTTTTCCTCTGCCTGTTCAACAAGGGTGGTTAAAGCCATAGAGTACAACTCAATACCGTAGAGTTAAGAAAGGTGCAACTCACTTCTTGACCACGGATACACCCAACTAGGGGTAGGGAGCCCAATTAAACATCACTTACTCGTCTGTAAGGTGGGCTCCATGCCAGATGCCCTGGCGCTCAAATTTTGTTTCTGAAGCGGATGTCGTATTTGCACACATAAATATTAAGTCCGACAACAGGACTCTTATTTGCATATCTCAGAAACAAAGGGGGGGGGGAAGACACTCCCTTGCAATATTAAAGCTGGCAAACAAAATTGCGGATCGCCTCTCAAGGGGCCGCAATGTACCAGAGTGGTATCTTTTACCCCAAGCCGCGGAGGCAAACAAAATTGCGGATCGCCTCTCAAGGGACCGCAAAGTGCCATAGTGGCATCTTTTACACCAAGCCGCGGAGGCAAACAAAATTGCGGATCGCCTCTCAAGGGGCCGCAATGTACCAGAGTGGCATCTTTTACCCCAAGCCGCGGAGGCCATGTTAAAGATGTGGGGCGTCCCAGACGTAGATTTATTCACATTATGAGAAACGGTTTTCGTACCAAAACTGCAAAGTACGCAAAAAACTAGGTTCCAAAACCTTATGCAGTTATATGCGATGTTTACAGCCGACAATGGGACTATCGGCTGGGCTGGGCATTCCCCCACCCAGCGTAATACCAGAAGTATGAACTACTTATTTGAACAAGGCACAATCTTACAATCGACAAAGAATTATGACCTACCAGAAGCATTATTTTCTTACAGACATTCAAATATGATTAGGTCCACAGTCATAAACATAAATTAAATATCCATATTAACGACCTTGATCTTTGTTATTTTGACAGATTCAAACGACGAGTTGTCAAAAAGGGTCATAATTCAAATTTGTTGATAGTACATTCTACTAACGCCACAGTGCGCCAAATGCTTCTCACTACTTGATCTGCAAGCGAGAGCGGGAGCCACTTTCGATAAAGAACCTGCGGAAGGTCTTAGATCGGACTACAGGCAAGTGCCCTGCACAGGTGGACAAAATTCCGATAAAGAACCTGCAGAAGGTCTTAGATCGGACTACATGCAAGTGCCTTGCACAGGCGGTCAAAATTCCGATAAAGATCCTGTGGGAAGTCTTAACATATTGGACTACAGGCAAGTGCTTGGCACAGGTGGACAAGTTATACCCCTAGCTTGGAAAATTAGGGGTGGGCTGACCAAGTCTCTCCCTAAACTCTAGTGGAACAAGACTTATTAAAAAAGTAACTGGCGGACATCTACTTTTACAACAATATAAAGCCCTATTTAAAAGATGGTGATCCTGGTGTTACACCAATCAAATTAACCCTGAATCACCTGTAGGTGTACAAGCTGATAAAGTAAAAATTTCAGGCTAAATTGTTTTGAGAAAACAAACGAGATTATAGATTCTATTTGATCGATTATATTTTGCCTGCATACGTTTACTATCTCAACTTACTGATCAACATCTGAAGTAGATATCTCAAGACAATCTTTCATTCAGAAAGTTCTAGAAGCCTTTTCACTTGCTAAAGCTTGCAGTACAAAAACTGCCAATAGGGTACACTACAATATTACTTTGTTTTTAATTGACTAAAGAACTCTGCATATCCAGGTTCTTCGTTTAAGATAGCTAGGCGAATAGCTCTAATATTATTGCTACCCTCAGGTCATAGAATTCATGATCTCACATCAGATCGAGATAATTAGAAAATAGCCCGGAAAATCTTATTACTATGAAAGATGAAAACAGAATCAAAATCACACAGTCAGTAAGGTTCGTTGTTGCGGAAACATCGGGACCATGTCTGTCTACCCTGTTAGAACTGTCTGAAAATAGAAAAAACACAGACAACACAGTCACAAATTTATTCCTCTATCTGGAAAATTAAAGCCAGCTTCTACACAAGTTGGGAACATAGCATTACTTTCAAAGTTGCTATTAATAGTGCCCCATTGGGCAGTTATAACAAGTTAGCTATTATAGCCTCAAGAAGCTACTTGTTCAAGCAGTACTTGACAGGGAAAACTGACAGAGTTATAAAATGTAGGTATCAGAAGTTTTACTGTCAACCAGTAAACAAGATTGATGACACCAACTCCAATGCTTATTTATTGCAGTTAGATTTATGCAATATTCATTAAATAAATAATTGTCTTCATTGGTTATACCTTTAGAAGAAATAACTTTATCCTGGATAAAGATTTAATTTAGAATTATCTCCTTTTACCAACTACTATTTTGATTTCTGAAGAAGTTACAAATTAGAAAGGAACATTACAAATCTTGTTACAGTAAGGTTTTTATGAGAGGTCTTTAAAAACTATTTTTAGATCTATTTATGCTGTAGAACAGTATTATAATTATTTCATCATAGCGTTTGTATTTATCACCAGCAGATACCAAACAGGTCTTCTATCGACGCTGTGTGTCCTAGGAAAGCACATAATATGACTGTTTTGCATTCCAACAAAACAGGTATTATGTGTTGAATAGGACACACAGCGTCGCAGCAAGTCTCTTGCTGGTACCTCGAAGACTCTATGAAGTTGACAGCTAAGCAGTCATGGCATCTGTCACGGTAAGAAAAGGATGCACGCTGGTGAAAGAAAGAGACAGGTATAGAACCATGGACATTTGGGTAAGTTTTTAACCACATATAATCAATTAAAGGCGAATTTACAACAGCTTTCTTCTATCGACGCTGTGTGTCCTATTCAACACATAATACCTGTTTTGTTGGAATGCAAAACAGTCATATTTTTGAGATATGGAATTTTATTAGCTTAATGTGTACATGAGTGATGCAAGTACTGGTGCGAAGGATTACAAAATTCTAGTGCACATGTAAGAGAATAATGTTCTTGACAAGAATTCGGGTTGAATATTTAAACTAAAAAGAGTAAAGTAAAAACTTTTTCAAAAAAAATGTAACCGCCTTCAAAAACAACCACAAAAAAGTGTAAAATAATCTACAAAATAACTTTTCTTTCGGAAGTCGGTGGCTAAAAAAAAGAGAATGAAAAGAAAAAAACAAAGGCACCGACTTCCGAAAGAAAAGTTATTTTGTAGATTATTTTACACTTTTTTGTGGTTGTTTTTGAAGGCGGTTACATTTTTTTTTTTTACGCAGTCGGGTTTTTTGTTTTTTTTTTTTTAATATTTATTTTATATTATAATAGGTAATTATGCTATCGGCTCGCCCCGGCCTCGCACAGTTTATTATTTTCGACCTACCCACGATTTTCTGAAAACATTCTTACATAGAAAAACTTGTCGAAAAAAGTTATCCAATTTGGCCCGATCGTTCAGGAGTTAGGCGCCCATTACACGGTCAATCTAGATCGCAATCCGCGATCAAAATCAATGATCACGATCCAGATTGATAATCGTACGAGTTAGATTGACGGATTGATGTATCTGATCACAAAATTATCTAGATATTTTGAAATCCAGATTGCGATCCTCTGATCGCGATCAAGATTGAACGTGTAAGCACAAGATCGCGTCAGTACAAGCTGTGCGCTCTTTGAAAATGGACGATCGAAACATTTTTCCCCCAGCTTGAAGTATTTTTTATAATCGTCAACTTCAGCAGTTAGTTGGATTTCATTTAGTAGATTTAAATGAGTGTACTCTTTTGAGTAACCAGTGTTTAACCCAGCGCCTTTTTCGAATCCTTTTCTTCAACGTTAAGGCCAAAACAAGGGACACTACCGCTTCAACTTTATTTAAATCCATGGCAACAGGTGTTAACGCGGCGGTTACGATACATGGACTCACATGGACTGAAGAAATCAGGATTGAACGTGTAAGGCGCCCAGTACACGGTCAATCTAGATCGCGATCCGCGATCAAAATCAATGATCACGATCCAGATTGATAATGTACGAGTTAGATTGACGGATTGATGTTTCTGATCACAAAATTATCTAGATATTTTGAAATCCAGATTGCGATCCCCTGATCGCGATCAAGATTGAACGTGTAAGCGCAAGATCGCGTCAGTACAAGCTGTGCGCTCTTTGAAAATGGACGATCGAAACATTTTTCCCCCAGCCTGAAGTATTTTTTATAATCGTCAACTTCAGTAGTTAGTTGGATTTCATTTAGTAGATTTAAATGAGTGTAAATTTCTCTTTTGAGTAACCACTGTTTAACCCAGCGCCTTTTTCGAATCCTTTTCTTCAACGTTAAGGCCAAAACAAGGGACACTACCGCCTCAACTACCGCTTTAACTTTATTTATATCCATGGCAACAGGTGTTAACGCGGCGGTTACGATACATGGACTGAAGAAATCAGGATTGAACGTGTAATGTTGTTACGCGATCCAGTGATCCGTGATCTCGATCCGAGATCTCGGATTGCAATCTAGATTGACCGTGTAATGGGCGCCTTATGTGCGTACAAACAAACAAAAGCGAATTTGTCTTATACCATGTAAAGATTCAATTAGAGCTACTCAGTTATACACAACGTGTGGTTGTGTGGGTAGATACGTTACCCCAGCAAGAATCGTTTTTCCGTTTTTTTTTTTCAAAACGGCAGGGGGCACACATTTTTTATGTGGGGGCACATTTACAGCAGGTAAGGCACCAACTATACGTTCTACTCTTATAACTCTAGGAGATACTTTCTTGCTGGAGTAACGTACACGGGTAGATAGCAAAAAACAGGCCTGCCACGACAACGTGGTTCATTCAAATTGCATAATTATTTCGTTGTTTTAAGAATGATTTTCACTTCTTCTTTCTCGCTAACTCTTTTGTGGTCTCGAAAACGAGATTAATATTAGCACTCGAATTTGTAATAATAATATCAATATGTCTTAATAAGGTTTGATAAACAAGCAATTTGTTTTAATAAAAATTCAGAAGTGTGCATTACTCACGGTTTGGAAGTCGGGATCCCTACTCCACGTCTCTTAGGGCTGCCACTGTTTGTAGAAGAACTGACACATTCTGGCTCTAAACTATTCGATTTTCTTTAATCACAATGGAGAGGCACAATTTCTCAAAACACTATAATTAATGATTAAACGAACTTACCTGTACGTGAAGTTCTATCATAATTATACGAGATGTTTCGCCCGAAGAGATTAGCGGTATTATAATTATTCGTAATTCTATTTACTTGTAGTATCGCGTTATTGACTTCCACTCGATCACTAAAGTTGAGAAAAAAAGGTGTCGCCACTAGCGACACCAACCTCAATTTAATTATTTTTTTCCGTTTCCTGTCACCTGTCACTGTCACCCGCACTTGCGAGGTCTCAACAGTTTCGTCTTCATTACGTTGAGAGATTTATATTTCCGTAACGTCTGGGGCTACTTAGGGAGGGCGGGAAGCTCCCGCTAATCTCTTCGGGCGAAACATCTCGTATAATTATGATAGAACTTCACGTACAGGTAAGTTCGTTTAATCATTAATTATACTCCATGTTTCGCCCTCGAGATTAGCGGTATTATAATTATTCGTAATTCTATTTACTTGTAGATATTGAGAGCAAGTGGAGGAAATAACCATAACTCTAAAAATAATAAACCAAGCAATTTCATTTTTACTTAGTTAAATTAACCGTATAGCTAAATAGGTATCAAAAAAAAACAGAATCGAATATTAGGTAACAAAATCAAAACTAAACCACTTATTGGATCTAAGTCACAATAATATTTATTACATCTATAATCAGACTGTTATCTACGTATGTAACTGGATATACGCAATCAAACGTATACCTATTCATAATCAATGAGAACAGATTGTTCATGCTAAAGTTTTACTATCTGCCGAAATAAAAATTGGCTTGTAAAATTTTGCAAAGGTGGAAGAGTTGCCACTCCATCCAACCGTCATTTATTTTTATTATTATATCAGAGCTGATTCTCAGACTATGAGCTTTGGATGTTGCAGCGTGACGAGTAGGTACTATGCGAGGAAAAGACAGACGTCAATTTCACTCTTTTAACATGACCTAAACCCATCTACTGAGCGTTTGCGAAGAAACCGGTTTGCAAAGCTTACGAGCACTAATAAACAAGGTGCCAGTTTTTTTTTTTTTTTTTTTGCAGGGCAAATCCCATGGTCTTCAAAAAAAAAGGCAGATATAAAGTTGGTTGTTTATTACCAACTCTAGATGTTTAATCAAATCGCTAATTTTAATTATAATCTGGTTATTTAGAATCATTATTTGGTCAGTCTTCAGTTTAGAAAGCATTTGTAATGTAATCTATAAGCCATCACAAGAGCTAGCAATGTCACACATTGTTTCGATAATCGTTCAAAGGTTAGAGTTTCATTGGGATGTAAAGTTCAGGGACTTCCCTGACATCCCAAGTAGTGTTAAAACGGGGTTAGCGGTGGTCGCAACCTATAGGCACTCTTACAAAACCTAGATATCCAATCATCGCCTGATATGTTTCCTACGATTAAGAAAAGTGCGGAGCGATGGGAATTTATCGTACCGTATTGGCCAGCATCATTAAAAACGTAAGTGAGATATTTCAAAATTATTGAAATGGACGGCTCGTACATGTTGTCCTATTTTTAAGCAAACGTCACATTACCCGAGTGTATTATCCGAAAAGGAAGCCATCATGATGTCTACTATCGGTGGTGGGACTAGACGTTAAGGTAACGCCTTCCTTACAAAATCCCGGCTACCGGGGTGGTGCTGGCTTGTATGTTGCGGCTGCTGGAATCAGGTATAAAGAAATAGAGCAGTCTCATAAAAAATGGGTACCATGGCTGAGAGGTCCAGCAAGGAATAACCATGAGACCCTGAGCTTTGTCGGATAATTTGTTCGCAAAGATTTAAGTATTACAGCCACAGGCGGAAGAGCATGAAACAAATGATTAGACCAATCCAAAGTAAAGGCGTCAATAGCAAAAGCCTCTGGGTCCTATGCCAAGAATATACGAATATATCGTATTTTTTTTTTGCTTATACGTTTGGCAAAGAAATTTATCTCTGGGTTAAATAAATATTGTATTTTTTTTTTTTTTGAAGCCCCTGTTAGAAAGTTCCCGTTCCATATCAGGATGGGTTCGTTTAGATTCTCTGTCTGCAGTGAAATTATTCTGCGATTTTATGTATGAAGCTACTACTAAAATCTTTCGTGATTCACACCACTGCCATATGTCTTTCGTGACCCTAGTCAATGAGGGCATTGAACACCTCCCATTCAATTATATAACTAACTGCGGTAGTGTTATCAATGCGTAAAAGTACCGGACAGTTAAATAGTTCTTCGCAAAGATAAGCGAAAAAGTTTGCAATAAGTTCCAATTAATTAATGCAATATTTTTTCCAGTATGGGACTACCGACCACTAGCCGTTTGTTCCCCACAAAGCAGCTCCCCACCCAGTCGTTGAGGCGTCAGAATATATTTCTAAAACCAAGTTATCATCTCGGATTCTATGAACAGAATTATCAATGGACCCTCACTACCAATTTATTTCTGGTAATAAATTAGACAGTAATGACATTTATCTACTTGTCGTAGTTGAAACTGTCAATCCAGTTTAAGAACTTATAACGTTCAAATTTTTTGGTGTATAGCAGCCCATATTCTATTGTGGGACATGCGGATACTAATAAACCTATCAATTGTGCGAATAGCTCGTCTCTATTACGAGCTCTTTTTGTCTGCAGGTAAACTTAACTGCCACTTGTGGGTATCTACAATATACCCTAAGTACTTGCAAGATCGAGACGGTATCAACATGCTTTTTCTATAATGGATAATGAAACCTAAAGACTAGTTATTTTGAACAACGAAAGGTTTCATAACTTTAGTAAATGTACACGGAGATGTACAAAGACTAAATGGGACAACATTGAACTCGTACAGTTTACCATCAAAGAATCTCAAATATTTCCGGGATGGACTATAAAGTATGCATATTTTTAAGTCTAAAGTAGCTACATAGCAATCTTTAGATACTAACTTTAGAGAAGTTCGAATGTCTTCTAACTTAAAGTGTTGTGTATTGATGAATATATTTAGTCCCTTTGAATTTAAAATAAATTTTGGCTTCCCATGTGGCTTAGGTACAGTAAACACTCGTTACACATATTTGATTAGGGCTAGATTCACATTCAGAAACAGCCCCAATGGACATAATATATGACCAGCTTCAGCTATGTTTTTTCTTTCAAAATTCAGAAAAACTGATTTAGGTAAGCAGGGCTGATTAACCGGGCAATCTAATCTGATTTGGTAGCCTTTTATCCATGACAAAATGAGTTTTTTCATCGATTATAAAAAGTGTAAGTCTGCCTGCATGACGTACCTTGTCTACTAGCGGCGGGTCTGCTTGGACCGCTGCGTGTAGCTCTGCGACGAGGTTTACTGCTGCCTCACGTTCTGCTGTGCAGGCGGCTGGTAACGTTGCAGGGGGCCGTCCTCTGCTAAGTTGTCTCAAAAAAGAAATTTGACAATTTTGGTTAGTGCCAGCTGATCTTAAGGATCCTTCTTGACTTTGCCAAGCACCAGGTGGCGTCTAGCTTAAGACTAAGAATTTTGGATGTCACAAAACAACCAACCTATTTCCATCAAATTTTATATTAGGTCACCATCAGTCTTTATCTGTTTTACTTAAGCTGGTTGTAAATTATTTTTGCCAAGAATGTAATGCCGGCTGCTGTTTGTTTTTGCCTAGGCTCCATAACCTTGTCCCTTTTAACCTCGTATTCAGGCAAGGCAGCCTTGATTGGACCAAATGTTTGTTCATGAGTTCTTTTCGATCCTCTTTGTCCGGATGTTGTGAAGTGCGCAAATCTGGATGCCACTTTCTCGTTGATGTCTGGTCCTTAGTCCTGATTCCTCAAAACTGCTGAGGTTTCGTATGTCACCCGGAGAATCCGATGATTATTATCGGGGTGGTCTCCTGCTCTGGTGACGCAAGCGGTTCTGTGATCACCACAGTATTTACGACCGGGTTTGGTGTATTATCGTGAAATGTAATAATAAACCGTAACACTGCATTCTTCCGCTCTAGATTATTGTTAATCAGAGGGTAGTACTGTACTGAACCACAAATTCTTATGAATCTTGGTCTTTCCAAAATTAAGAGTAAAACTGCAATAAATCAGCTTACATGCAAAACCTAGGTCCCTGGGACTAGGATGTGGAGAAATCCTTGTCATCTGAGATCAGATGCAACAATGCAACAATATGACCACCCTAGGTAGTCTTGGTGAACTGTGTTAGACCCTAGGTCTAAGTTTCGGATCGACCCTAGGTCATCCTGGTGCAACGAATGCTAGCCATTTGGTATAGAGGGACCCTAGGTTATCCTGGCTTATCGATTTAGACCCTAGGTCTAAGTTTCGGATCGACCCTAGGTCATCCTAGTGCAACGAATGCTAGCCATTTGGTGTAGAGGGACCCTAGGTTATCCTGGCTTATCGATTTAGACCCTAGGTCTAAGTTTCGGATCGACCCTAGGTCATCCTAGTGCAACGAATGCTAGCCATTTGGTGTAGAGGGACCCTAGGTTATCCTGGCTTATCGATTTAAACCCTAGGTCTAAGTTTTGGATCGACCCTAGGTATCCTAGTGCAACGAATGCTAGCCATTTGGTGTAGAGGGACCATAGGTTATCCTGGCTTATCGATTTAGACCCTAGGTCTAAGTTTCGGATCGACCCTAGGTCATCCTAGTGCAACGAATGCTAGCCGTTTGGTGTATACGGACCCTAGGTCATCCTGGCGCATCGATTTAGACCCTAGGTCTAAGTTTCGGATCGGCCCCGGGCCATCCTTTGTAAGTTACACAAAATTGCAAAAAATATAAATAATGAGGGTAGGTACGCACTTACTTGTGAGATTTTCAGCAGGAATTGGTGAGGGATCTCTGAAAGATCCCGTAAATGATCCTGACGAAGACGGGCTTAACGGCCTCGTTAGAGATAAAAAACACTTTCAACACTGCGATTTTTTAACTTGTTTTTTCTAATTTTCGGATTTAACAAATCAAATAGTTCAAATCATTATCATGGCGGCGCACCGGCACGATTTTTTGTTCTTTGTGCGAAGTAGTGAACCGAAGTGGATGAGCACTAAAACACGAATGAAGACGAAACTGTTGAGACCTCGCAAGTGCGGGTGACAGTGACAGGTGACAGGAAACGGAAAAAAATAATTAAATTGAGGTTGGTGTCGCTAGTGGCGACACCTTTTTTTCTCAACTTTAGTGATCGAGTGGAAGTCAATAACGCGATACTACAAGTAAATAGAATTACGAATAATTATAATACCGCTAATCTCGAGGGCGAAACATGGAGTATAATAGTTTTACCCTTAGTTGAATTATGTGGGTATCTTTTTCACGAAGTACCGTACGGCGCGACAAACGAACGAAAATAGAATGACGATAAAAATCGGATGATCGTTCCATGCCCGCTTGAATTATTTAGTACCAACAGTTAGCGTAGAGGGCGCGACTAGTTCAAAGGAAATCGCTGTCAATAGACTGAAAGACAGGTGATTGACTCAAGAATTCAAGATGGATTCCGGATATTGATAAAAAACAAAAATATTACATTTCTTATTGTAACTTTATTCAAATTTACAATAACAACAGAAATATATGTTAAAATTAAACAAAAAAATAACAATTAAAAATATATTTATAGTTCCGTCACGTATCTAAATATATTATTTGTAGTAAATAACGTGATCTCATAAAATAAATACTGTGAAAATAAGCGAAAAAAATAAGTTCTTTATTAAATTAAAATAAGTAAACTCTCTATAGTAATTTTGAAACAAGCTAATACTATACAATGTACATTATTTCGACAAATACGGCGAACATCGCATATATATGTATTATCTACATACATTACAAGTGCCTTCAATTGACAATGCTGCTGTTCGCTAAATATTAGGAATGCTTTAATTTACAAACAGTGAACAATCACGACCGAAAATAATACTCTATCTCAATTCAAATCCCGATCCATTGTCTTTGACGGCTGTTTCTGATTGGACATCAAGACTCGGATAGACAAATTCGGTTGTTGATGCTTACAGATCAAGAAAGCAACTGAGATTGAATCAGCGCCACGACAAAAGTCCTTTTTACGCGGCGCTAGTGTCTATGTCATTACATCAAATTGCATAAAAAAATGTAGTACCACGAATTTTCCGCAGGATTTCAATGACGCGGTCTCTAAATTACTTCTTTCCAGCGTAAATTATGTAAAATTATCACAAAGTTTTGTCAGCAAAAAAATACAATGTTCTATTCAACAACTGCCACACTTATATATTACAATCTTTCCATACCTTGTCCCAGCAACAAAGTTGTGCTTCCCTTGTATATAAATTCTTACAAAAGTGAAAAACGGGTAGACTCGAGTGATCTACCTAGTATTATGTGCTTCCGCGGTGCTTTGCAATTCATTCATCCTTGAAATTACTTTACGTTACACAAAATTACTGAGCGATTGCTATGTTTCCTCTTCAGTAGCGTAGTATAAAGCTGGGTATAGATTATTTGCTACACGACATGCAACACGTACTGTAATGCTTCATAAGTACACGCGAGGCGTCAAGCATCGCGGTTCGCGAAGCGGGCAACAGTGGAGCGGAGCGTTGGTGTTACAAAAAAAACATTCAAATCTTAAAAAAAAGTTGCATTGTATGTTGTTTTGCAAATAATCTGTATCCAGCTTAAGAAAAGCCACTAAAGATACAAAAAATAACAAAATTTATACAACACTATTTTTAGTATATGCGAAACCTGAATAGTTTGTTCAGAATCAGCAACTGATTCGATTCCAGTAATTTTTACACCATGTTATATTTTTTTTCAAAAATATTTTGATAAAATTTTATTACCAGTTCATTACAATACAATCACCGTACGGTTAGGTACCTATTGCCACGAACACAAATTTTTATTTTTTTCATTGCACAAACTATTATCACGAGTGTATAACACAGGAGACGCGGTTTACGGGAGTGTCCCGCGACATGTTTTTGAACGGACAACCAGGTAATATACAAGCTTATAACTTTGTGATTTTTTATGATACGGTTTTAAAATTTTGTACATAGATTCTTTACACAAAAATATTGGTCAGGTGTATCGGGTTTCGCATAAACAAAAAATAATGTTGTAAAGAGAAGAGGAACTATTTTTTTTATCTTCACCATTTCCGTGTTTACTTAACGAAAGCTAAGTTGAATGTACATAATACAAAGGGGCAGTGTGTTGTAACCATTTTATCACTTGAATATATTCCTTTAAATTTTTATTTTTTATTTTCTCTAAATTATTCAGACCATAATACTAATACAACTCGATGAAGCAATGTTACATTGATGCATCAACATTTTATAAATTAGTGCCGCATGGTTATTTCGGCGCGTGACCATCGAAACATAAGTCGCCATCTTATTTTTATCATAGACATGGAGAATAGACTAAGCGACTGCGTAAACTGTCTATTCTTTAGAAAGAGAGAAAGCGATTATGCGGTCACAGCATTCAAAGACGACTATTGGCGGTAAATATTACTTTGTCCCTTTCTCACTTTTTTTTCTGTATTTTTAGACTACGGCTGGTTGGGATGTCTATGGTTAGAGCCGCCATCTTATCGTAACAATATAATTTCCACAGACAATTTTACATAATGTATGCCAACAGCGCCCTCTCGACAACTTGCGCCAAAACAACTATGCAGCTCTCCATAAATTCACTTGACACATTATTGCAAAATAACATACATAAACGCATACAAAAAAATATATACATCATAATTATAATACAATTAACTCTTTAAATAATGACTAGCAGCTATTAAGGCAACTTTAATTAAATTTTCATAATGTATATTACATAAATATTGTTAAAAAATACCATAAGATTACAATACAATACGACAATACTTACAGTTACGTGTTATACGACATTTGCTTATTCGGGCACCTACTAATACCATAAAGTAGATAAATAACCTAGAAATCATAATCTATGGTCCGTTTTTACTAGCACTGGCAGCACATAAATTAATGTCAAATATAAAAGTGTTCTGTTAGATTTTCAACTTTGAGCTAAGCGGCGAGAGTTTATATTACAGGCAATCATAGTTGCAGTACAGTATTAGTAAAAACGGACAAACGAGTTGTATGTGCCTGTCCAGCAACATAAATGGTCGCCATTTAAAGGGGTACCTAGCTGTTGTCATATTTTTATATTTAGAACATTATTAACAAAATAATAGCTACAACTTTTCATAGTAAACCTTGTGATTACCTCATTTTGACGTGCAATAAAATGTTAAGTCCTAACAGTTCTTGCAATTTGAACCTTAAGCTTAAAACCATAAGAGCAGACAATTTGAAATAATTGAACTAGATCAAATGTCTAGTTCAAACTATAGCTCTTAGCTGCAATGTGTTTAAGTAATTATGATAAAAATCTAATTAAAATATTATCAATAATCATAAAAAAAACTAAGGGTACTTTGTTGAAATTCGTTGATCGTCAACTGTTATAAATTAAAATAATAACAAAATAAATAATCGAGAACTGCGATTCTAAGATGTATCATAAATTATTATTTTAATACAAATTATGTTATGTTCATAAAAATATCGAGACATCATTTTTATAGAAATTCGAAAATAATACATGACAAGCAGTTTTTAATGATATTTTATACGAAATACGGAAGGGACTGTCAGACTGAATAAAAACACGCTTTCACTTGATATGCCCTTCACGTTCCTGGGCCGCAGTGCCCTTTTATGACAGCCTGCGACCCTCCCAAATAAAACTTAAGTCATATTGTAGTAAATAATGAGTCCAGTTGCTTAAAGAAATTATAAATAGTACATTCCTTTTTCGACATGGGCTCTCTATCTATCTAAAGGGCTTCACACCCAGCAGCTATAATGTAAAGATGTACATTATAGCACGATACATCTCATTACATCTTTCCATAGAAATCGTCAGGAGACCACACACTGCAGCTATAATGTATATTTTTACATCTTCGAATCTCTATGGAAAGATGTAATGAGATGTATCGTGCTATAATGTACTTCTTTACATTATAGCTGCTGTGTGTGAAGCCCTTTACTAAAAACACGCTTTCACTTCATATGCCCTTCACGTTCCTGGGCCGCAGTACCCTTTTAACAGTCCCGCGACCCTCCCAAATAAAACTTAAGTCATTTTGTAGTAAATAATGAGTCCAGTTGCTTAAAGAAAAATTATACAGGATGACTTTTTTAGCACCGTCCAAAATTTTTCTAGGCGTTAGGTATCAATCACTAAGCCCATTTTTGAAAAAAAATCGATACGTCAAATTGTCATATTAAATAATTTTCTCATCCGCTCTGCGTGGTCACTAAGCTAAACGTTAATAATATACACTTGCCGACGCATGAAACGGGCAGAGCGCACCCCGCCGACCCCCCGCCCCGCCCCGCTACACCTGAGCGACACATCACAGCGCGGTGTCCAGGTTCATCAACTTTTTAAAGATAACATTGAGACGTGATATCTCGATATTTTTGTATTGAGTGATGAAAAAACACGTATTCAATGATTTTCGCCAAAGATTAATATATTAAAATTTGGATGGTGACTAAAAAATCACCCTGTATAGTACATTCCTTTTTCGACATCATCTAACGCCCAAAATTAATATTCAATCCAAATTCCATTCCTTTTTTTTTTGATGGCTCGGAAAGGCAAATTTGGTTGTTGATTGGTTACATCAAATAAGCGAAGTTAGCATCCGAGATATATTTTAATTTCCAGTGTTAAGCATTATGAAATCCTATAAAGCGTTGTCTTGTACTAGGCCCATACATATTTTTGCTTTATAAAACAATAAAGTAATACAACACACTTAATAAAGTTCACGAAGTGTTCAAATGAGGTTGCTAGCTGCGTTAAAGTTGCGAAATACTCGTAGAAAGATTCGACATCTTTCTTTTAACCAGCAATGGAGAGAGTTTTTCAGTTACCTCCTGGGGTAATAAGCTATGTCAATGTTCAAGTATCGTTTAAAATATATTCAAAAGAGCTGCTTGCAAAGGACTTAACAGATACACATTCACATACATACATACAAAATAATACTGTGTTTGGCTACATAAGGCTACCCACGCACTGTTGACTTTTTGTCCCGGTAACTTTTTGTTTTTCCGTTGAGTGTTATCTATACTAATATTATTAAGCTGAAGAGTTTATTTGATTGGTTGATTGAACACGCTAATCTCAGGAACAACTGGTTTGAATCATAAAAATATTTTGTATTGGATGGTCTATTTATCGAGGGAAGCTATAGGCTATATAGCATCACGCTAGGGCCCGAGCCATGACAGTTCGCTAATTATGGTGACAAACAGTTCCTAACGGTAGGAAATATCTTCATAGCGCCCGTTTTTTTTTTTTTTACGTGGTAAAATTATCAAATGAGTAATCCCTCCCACCCCGGGCAGGGCGGGAGGGACTATCAGACCCGTACTGACTAAAATCCACGGTGTCCTTCAATAGCCCTTTATGTTCCGGGGTCGGTAACGAGATAAGTTCTGCGACCCGGGCAGGCTAGCACTCGACTTGGTAACAAAATTTCATCGGGACAAAAAGTAAAGATCGGTCTGGTGGCGTACCATGAACTTTTAAAGCGTGAGTCTTCAGGCTGTGGGAAAGAGATGGCGCTAGATGACTTGTATAGCTCTGTCTCTTTCCCACAGCCTAAACTGGATCGCGTTAAGAGTTCGTGGTAAGGCCTCAGCGCCCTGCTCAACGAGCGTTACTTGGTATAAGCCGGAGCATTGAAGAAAGGATTCTAAAATGGCGGCTTGTACTTGCGTTGAAAGATTGTACAGTCAGCATATAAGATTTCAAGTTAAAGTTTTTTTCAATTTAAAAATAATAAAAACAAAACTGGATCACAATAATTTCTCAAACTTAACCTAACAATAAAACAAAATTAAAACAACAATAATAAACAGGTAACAACGGAAAAAGAACAGAAAAGCATAGTAAATATTCTTGAAAAACATCACTGAGCGCGTCAAAACATCAAGACTATTTTTTTTCTGCTTACGCTACGCGCGGGAGTGAGTATAGACGGCACTAGTGTGCGAGCGAGAGAAACCGATAAGCGCCGCCATTTAAGAATCCTTTCTTCAATGAACCGGGTTATATCTGTCATGGTTTCCAAGCCTCTTAATTCCATAAACAAGTGTCTTATGTTCCTATGCTTTTCCCACCGTCCAATTACATCGATCAGGTGTTGAGGGAGGGGAACCAGGCGGCCAGTCCAGTCCGTGGCGGGAGGGCCGCGCGGAGGAGCGCCTCCTCGTGCGCTGACAGGCGGAGGAGGGCGGCCAGTGCGCGGGTCAGTTGCCTCGCTTCCAACTCACGCGCAGTTAGGAAACGAAGCACCACGTGTTTTAAGTACCTGGAATAGAAGATAAAGGTTTTCTATTTATAAATTGTAAACAAGAAACAACAGTTTCAGTTCAGTTTTTGAATCTAACTTGAGTAACATTTCTTGACTTTTTTATTCGACGATATTCAAGCTTTTCCGTAAGTTAAAAAGTGTTTTCTAACTAAAAATGTTAGTTTCGTTGTGCACCGGGAATCTGATAGGGCCAAAACCTTCAAACCAGTAGCGTATTTTAAAATTCAGCGCCCTGGGCCTGTAAAGCTTGCCGCCCCGGAAATTAAACCCAAAAAATTTTTTTGTCTAGTGCTACTCAAACTTCACACCCAGTGAGTTTCATACCACCTTGTAGAAGACAAACTTAAAATTTTGAGATTTCTAGACCACGACAAGACTAATAACACAAGAAGAATTTGTTATTGAAAATGAGCTATTAAAATCGAAGTCATGAAAAGTCAATCCTAAATTAATTTAAGGCGCGAGCGAAGCAAACATTTTTCTAGTTTTTTTTTTAATTTCTTCAGCCGCTGTAGCCCGGGACCTCATTTTCATCTTCGTGCGCATCGAAGATAAAAATGAGGTCCCGGACCATGGCCCTTATGGCCTAAGGGTAAATACGCCACTGCTTCAAACCCCATTTGAGAGAAAAGTAGAGACGAACATAAAAAAATAAAATTAAATCAGTGGTCACTAATTTAATTTTAAATTAACATGAGCTAACAATAGCTAATCGATCTATAGTATAAAACCGGCCAAGTGCGTGTCGGGCCACGCACAGTGTAGGGTTCCGTAGTTGCCCATCAAAATACTTATGCGAACTAACTAAACTGATTCGCTGAAATTAATTTTAAAAAGAAGAATTTTCAAAATCGGTCCAGGAGTCTTTGAGAAATCGGGGAAAATACATAAAAAAAAAAGATTACGACGAATTTAGAACCTCCTCCTTTTTTTGAAGTTAGTTAAAAATAGTTGACGATAAAAACCTACCTATCCCCAAAAAACATACCGTAAAAACATACCTATTAAAGCTGTAAAAATAAAGTTGACAAACTTACATTTGCAGTTGAAGAACATGTTCTCCGATACATTTTGTTTAAGAAAATATGTTATCCAAGTACATTTTATAAGTTGGTCGACTATTACTCGTAAAGTTGTAAAGTCTACTTAGCCATGATAATTTTCCTTTAAACTTCGCTAAATATACTACTATTGTGAATTTTTTCACACCCCCAAACATAACCGTTTAGCTGGTAGAGGGGGGGGACACTCGAGTCGAGCAAAATTTAGCACTTTAAAGCTTAATATTTCACAAACGAATTTTTTTATCAAAAAATTGTTAATGGAAACTATCAATATTTTTTAAAGACCTATTTAATGATACCCCACACTAAGGGGTACGCGAGAAAAAAAAAAAACATCCCCACTTTACGTGTACAGGAGGTACCCTAAAAAAAATATTTTACGAGATTTTATTTTACCACTTTTTCGGCACAACAATTCCGTATATTTACACCAAATTACAGCTCTCTAGTACTGTGCGTCACTGAGCTAAACTGCGGACAGACGGACGGACGGACGGACGGACATGGCGAAACTATAAGGGTTCCTTGTTGACTACGGAACCCTAAAAATCGATTGCTGTTCGTTTGTCTCGCTAAAACTCGAGAACAGCTGGACCGATTTGGCTAATTTTGGTTTTGAATTATTTTGGGAAGTCCAGGGAAGGTTTAAAAGGTGATTTGAGGCGGTACGAAGTTTCCCGGGTCAGCTAGTTAGACATAAAGTAAGCCAGCTCACCTTCTACTAATATCTTGTTCTTCAGCGGATGTGAGGTCAGACTTACTGCTCTGTAGTTCTCGCTGTAACGTCTTTTTCATGTCTGATATTCTGTTGTCTAAAGTTTTTATTTTCTGTAAACATAAACATAATAATTTTGTGATTACTATAGAAGTCATTAAGATCTGCAACAGCTACAATTATTTTATTTTTGGGTTAGTGAAATCAATAAAACTACCCGGAAGGAGCGGAAATGACTATCAAAAAACTCACTGACTAAAAACCCACTAACAGAGTGGGGTTTTAGTCAGTGAGCTTTAATTGCCCTTTACGCTCCAGAGTCACGGCATTCTGTTTAGACAGTCGCGCGATTCCTGCATGCACAGCTACAGTCTTGGGTATTTAAATCAAGAGTATTAACTCAGGTTAGGTTAGGTTTAGTGAAACGTGGTTTCGACCACGGACCGGAAAACGCAGCGTAGGCAGGCCTCCCACTAGGTGGACCGACGACATCGTGAGGGTCGCGGACAGCCGATGGATGCAAGTGGCGAATTGTCGTTCGGCGTGGCGGTCTAAGGGGGAGGCCTATGTTCAGCAGTGGACGTCCTCCGGCTGATGATGATGATGATGAGGTTAGGTTTTAGACAAGCGTGTTTCACAGTCGACCACATCTTACATCACGCAATATGGTGGTCAAACGGAACCTACATAATGGCAATAATGGTTAATAAATAAAACATGAACTAACTAGGTTTAAAACTATACCTCGTTCTAACGCAAAACTTAGTGTTAAAACTAAAATAACTAAATCAAGTAGTCACGTATCCCTTTTTTATTTCATAACGTGATTCATATTTCTTTTGATAGGTACTTTTTTATGGCGTTCGGACGTGTTTTCAGGCATTTTATCTATTACACTCTACTATTATCTATCAATAATACTACGTCAGCGTCAGTCAATAAAAATAGTTGTTGCTAAAAATAGCCAAAAGTAGCGTCCAGCTCTGCAGCCAAACGTTCAATAGTGCGTTTTTATTTAGGCATTATTTTAGGTGTTGCTTAGTGTTACGCAACTTATAAAGGCAACAAATATAATTTATTGAGGTTTCACAGATCTATGGATATAGGTATGATACCGTTGCGGATACAAAGTGTACAAAATAATAGATAGACGACATTACATTCAAAACGATTTATTGTATACATATTAATACCGCCTACCGAGTTATTGGTACCGAATACATCCCATATATAAACTTTATCAAAATCTTACCTTATTTTTATCACAGATTTCAGTTTCTAAGTCTTGTATAGTCTTTTTGAGTGCAGTCTCGTTTTCTATTAATTCGTCAATCTTCTTCTTGAGTTGTTCGATCTCTTGTTTGCGCGCCTCTTCCGTTTCTTTTATTAACATGCACGCCGCTTGATTCTGAAATTAATTAAGGTCAAAGTCAAATCATTTGTTCCAATTAAACTAATAGGCACTTCTAATAATTTGGTCAGTAGTGATATACAACTAAGCACGGAATCACTCACAGCACAGTAAATGCTTTCTCGAAATTATCGATTAAAGCCTCATTTAGACTACGAATATTTAAAATAATGGCTACAATGCAGAAACGATATAAAAAAATGGCTACAGTGCAGAGGAGTTGACATGAGTTCCGGTCCTACATGAATATAAATAGAAAATTACTCATCAAGGACCACTAAGGCTGCGGTTGCACTGAGGCGGAGCGGAACAGAGTGGACAGCGATACACCAATCTCAGGGCGATTGATGTGGATTTGAAGCCAAGTGATTGGTGAATCGCTCTCCGCTCTGCTCCGCTCAGCCTCAATGGAACCGCAGCCTTTAGGTTTGGAATTAGTTGGGCGGGTGCAATGTGAGTAACGTTTAGTTGGAACACTTGATTTTTATCTAATTTTGCCAAACATCTTTTATTTCGATATTTTATACCTGTATGCTGAATGTGCCAACTTTTTTACCCGTTTCGCGACTTATCAGTTAGGCATGTCATGTAATATTCATCAACATGAAACATGTTTTCGTTGGAAAATGTAAATCGATGTTAAACCAAGCCTACTATCTCCCTAGCAGTATACAAAATAAGTAAAACAAGTATTTCACATACTGACGAGGAATTCCTGCACTCACATCTTTAAATTTAATGAAATATTCATATTTTACTTTGATGTATAGCAGAAAATTTTACATATTGCATTGCATGAATGCGAAGCATTTTCCAACTATCTCGGGAGGACCTCGTTGGGCAGTTGGATTGATTCAGAAAGCAGTACTTCTGGCCATGGCGCGCATTGTTAGGAGGTCTATCTGGAACCCTGACTGTCGTTACCTCCGGACCGTGTTCTAAATACTCCATTGTCATATTTTTAAATATTGTTTATATTGAAATATGTATTGAAACAAAAAAATTACAAATTTTTTATTCAGTATCTATAGAACCGATTTCAATAGAATCATCGGACGTATACAGGATACTTCAAATCCGGGAACTTATTCGGCTAGGATGCAGTAAAAGCAGGGCATGCGAAGTAAGTATGTATGTATATCTTGTGTTACTTAATAACACAAAAAATACTGAACTGATTTTGATTAAATTTGGTACACTGATACTTCATAACCTGAATTAACACATAGCATACTTTCTATCCCGATGTTATGTCCCCGAGGGATAACATTCGCAGGCGAAGCTGCAGGAAACAGCAAGTAATCTAAATATATATAACTCAAAGGTGACTGACTGACTTATTGATCTATCCATGCACAGCCCAAACCACTGGACGGATCGGGCTGAAATTTGGCATGCAGGTAAATGTTATGATGTAGGCATCCGCTACGAAAGGATTTTGATAAATTCTAGCCCCAAGGGGATAAAATAGGGGATGAAAGTTTGTATGAAACTTTGTCAATTTTATAAAAAATACATTGTTAAGTTCCGACATCCACGCGAACGAAGTCGCGGGCAAATCTAGTTAAATATATTACCTCTTTATGTTGAGCGATGAGTCCCTCCAGCTCCGTGATCTTACTCTTCAGCTCCACTATCTCGTCCTCCTGGTAGCGCACGTTACATTGACTCATCTCTATCGTCTGAGACATGTGCGCGTTCCGTAGTAACGCTTCGTCTTTTTCTCGTTTCTCTCTGAAATAGACCATACAGTATATGAACATAAATATTCCCGACGGAGGCCTTTTGTCACTCTCATCAACGCGCGTTAAATTAACGCCGTCTTCTACCTTACATTAATTACGTGCAGCCCATGTTACTATTTTTGTTCCAAGACTACTAAGGGGCCCAATCAATTTCTCATTTTGTATGAAAAACCAATTTATTTTTTTCGAATTTCCCGAATTCTTAGAACAAACATTGTTTAGTAGCATGGGCTGGGTTACCCCACGAGAGGTTTTGCGCATGTAACGATACACGTTGTATGTGCCACTGATACTCAAGGTATGTAGGTAATTAAAGAAATCTGCTCCAGTTTATATTATGGCAACAGCTGCACGAAGAGACACATTAAAGATAGTTACTATATAACCATTCATTGAATCTAGTTCAACGGTTCAATTGACATGTCTATAACATACGACGAAGGAAAAAGAACTAATTGGTTTCAGAATTATGACAGTGATTCTTAAATTTTTGTGTTAAATAGTATATTTTTTCAATTCGAACCAGTAGTTTCTGAGATTAGCGCGCTCAACCAAACGAACTTACATCTCTTTATAATAGGTATTAATATAGATTTACTTCGGGCCAGTCAATCATCGTTAATGCTATTTATTGAATTGGTTAAAAATTTATAGGATGTTAACTAATAGTTAACTAATCTACCAACCCGCACTGGGCCCGCGTGGTGGATTATGGCCCACTCCCTCTCACAGAGAGGAGGCCTGTGTCCCAGCAGTGGGAACTTTATAGGCTGATGATGATGATGAACTAATAGTTTGACGGCACGGTTAGCGTAGTGGCTGAGCGATTGGACTGCTGCGCAGCGTGTCGCGGGTTCGATTCCCGCACGGAGCAAATATTTGTATGACCTACAAGTAGTTGTTCCAGGTCTGGGTGTTTCTGTATGTGAGTTTCTATGTTTGTAAATGCAGTATGCACCCACGATACAGGAGATATTCCTAGTGTGGCAACATTTTTTTTTTTAAAAAGATAGTTTAATTATCTACTGATTAAGCAAGTGGACGAAACACACCATTTCGTGAGTTTTCTAGATTTCAAGATGTTTGGGCTTAGTGTGTGCGGACGTCAAAGATATTCCATAAATGGGCCATGTGGAGATAATAAATTGGTTTTGAACGAATTGAAACAAACACGAGACTGTGTATGTGGATACTAGATCTAATACTTAAATTCTAAAGAAGTAATATTTCTTTGTTTGTTGGTAATTTTGTATGTAGGGGATAATCTCTGAAAGTAATGATCCAATTCTAATATTTTACTAGTCGGAAGCTAAATTGTTGCCTGTTCGCCGAAGTATCACAATTTTTGCCAAGTAAATGGAAAAAAGTATGCGGCGATGGGACGCGTCGTAGTGGGTTGTTGACCTAAAATTCAAGCGAACGAAGTCACGGGTAACATACATCAGTTTTCCTGATCAGGAATCCTGATCCGTTTTCCATCCGAACGCAGTGAATTCATATAAATGTGTGTGTGTGTGTTGTTGACATTCGATAACTTCCCAGATTTCGAAAAACGGATCAGGATTTCTGATCAGGAAAACTGATGTATATGGCCTCCCTAAAAGCTACTCGTAGTAGGTATAAAAATCTTGTAGTTACTTGTCAAACTTCCTCTGTATATCCAAGAAGTCGTGTTGCATTTCCGTGACCATCGAGTTCAGGTGATTGACCTCCGCCTTGCTCTCGTCACACAACAGGTTCGATTTGTCCACCTTCTCCCTCAGGATCTTCACAAGAGTCCTCTCATTCTCCAGTGCCTCCGTCAACTCTCTGTTCTCTTGCGTCAGACTTTCGATACGGCTTTCGAAATCCATCGTTTTATCCTGAAATATGTACCTAGTTTTATACCAAGAGAATGATAACTTTAAATAGCCCTTGTTGATAAAACCCATGAAATTCCCATTTGATTTGCTTTAAACTGAAGTACCTATTGTTGATACAATAAGACTCAAAATATTTTGATAACAATGTTTCGATTAACTACAGTACTATTAAGATCTAAGGCGACATAATATAATTATGTACTATTTTTTCTCGTCTGTAGCAATTTTTCAATCTCATTAGTTGGATTGCCTCTTAAACTATAAATTGTGTTGTCGACTTTATCTACCGTGTGATTACCTATATGATAACTACACCACGTGATATTGTAAACATATGTTTTGTTTTCCTATAAAGTATGCTCTACTACTTCATTCTTCGAAAGTAGAGCAGTATTTGAGCAGGACAAACACTGTTAATTCATTCTCTAACTGAAAGATTTGTTTTTATAACCTTTATCGGTATGTAAAATAATAAAGGATGACTGTTTTGATGAGTCATCGGCGAATTTATTATTAAATCTACGTACCAAACATGTAAACACGGGAAATATTTATAATATTCGCACTGATTTTCGTCCCAGTCTCCGTAAAAACACAGTAAACTGCACTGAATCAACACATTTGAGCACTAATTTAAGAACCGTTTACTCTTCGAGCACTGAGCTGATCTAACACAGTTTTGTACTATTTTTAGTTGGTCTTGTTATTGAGAAATTTCTAATAGCTGCTCACACAAGCGCTCGCTTCAACAGACAACAAGGCACTGACTCGGTTAGGTAAGGACCTGAGTGTAAACATTCGCCAATAGTACCGGTTCTGTTGCAACTCAGCATAATGTATTTTTCCTGCGTCCGATAGTTACGCCACCGAACCGTGCAAAGCCATTATGAATTGTCGCATTAACAATCACATGCTATTATAGACTGTAACACTAACTGTAATTTAGCACTGGCAAACATTAATTAAGGGGTATAAAAAAGTCGCTAAAAGACAATCATAAAAGGCAACTTTTGTAGTATCATGAAACCAGTTGAGATAAAATTCTTGAGGTGGTACTCTATTCTATCACTTGCCTTCTAGTAAGAAATAGGAAGGAGAATTTGATCGCAATTTGTAATATGATTTCATCAGTAGTCTTTTTAAACCCTCTAATATGAAATTTAAATGTTAATTTATTTGGCAAGCAGCGGTTCTTTATTTAGTAAACGAGAAACGTTATATTTGGCTACTATGTGCGTTTGTAGGCCATTAGATAAATTGTAATATATCAAACTACTCATTGAATATTTTATACTTTTATATCCACTCATTTCATATCAAACAGGAAGGTTAAGACCCCAATCCAAGATTAGATTAGTTTAGAATAACATGCACACACCAAACTAACTGTTAGCCAAGCCATACGCATGCAAAATCAGGGAAAACAACAAAAGAAACATTAAAATTTCACCAAAAATATTTTATTTTATAAAAATCCGTGCATAACATCGAAACAAAATTTTAACATTGTGTAAATATATTTTTATTTATTTTGTACTTTTATAAATATTAAGTTTTTTAAAACTACTTACTTGGAATGGATATTGGATTTATTTATCACTTAATATAACTATGCTATGTACGAAGTTTGTCGACCGTTTTGGTAAACAATAGAGGTGTACCGTCACCTGTGCAAAGTGTATGACTAACCAATTGACGTTATAGTCGTGACAAAAGATCACGAGATATGTAAGTACAGTCAGCAAAAGAATTAAGTAAGCGGGAAGTTAGTTTTAAACAGTTTCCCTGTACACTATAGCATGCTACGATGCTGTATATATGCAATTTTTGTTTGTATGCTACATGCAGCCAAAGAATTTGGTGTGCAGACACATTGCAACTTTATACCACAAGATTTTAAAACTTGCTAACTGCATACCAACCTCTCTTTCTGACTGTACATAATCAATTTATCAACGCTGTCTAGATAACAAAACAAAGATATATTGATACTAGCCCGCATTGTGAAGTAAGCGATGTGCTAATACCTTTGTGAGATGACCAATTGCGATCTAATAGAATAGCGAGGCATTTATAATATTATCTTCAATGAATTTCTTTAAATAAATAAAATTCTTAAGAAGGACTTAGCCCCGGTTTCTGAAAAAGTATTCAATTGAATCTGTTATCAATTCTCTTTAAATAGAATAAATTTTATTCTAGATACAGTATCAGGCGTTACTATGCGGAAATCTCTGACATGTCAAACAAAGTATTCTTTATCATTTTAGTTAACTAACAGCAAAGGTATTGGCCTAGATTTTAGTACAGTGTTGTGGATTCGATTCCAAGTAGGTTCTTTATAAATTATTTCATGGATTTATTACTTTTTACATGGATTTGCTCTTGACTCTAGGCTAAATCAGAGCTTACAGAGGCAACGTTTTGAATGCGAACGAATTGTAATTCTGAAACGATGCAGTTTTCACAATTCTCTAAAACATGTGATATCTTCAAATTCCCACTGGTGGCGGAATATTCCACTCCCTATCATAGAATGAGAGAGCCTATGTCCCACTTTTGGGACAGATAATTTTCATATGAGCAAAGCAGCACACATGAGATTTGACAACAGATTCGCCAATTTAAACAAGATTCCTGAAACCGAGTGTTCAAAGTAATCCCAATTGCCATTCAGCTGCATAATAAAGTGAGCCAAACAACCAACTCACACCTTTATGACAAGTAATTCGATCATTAGTTAAACTAATTTACTTTTATTTAATTTTAAAAATAGTATGTGGTTTAATAAAAAGTTAGCCTAACTACTGATCAAACAACTCATCCTTAATCACAGAATAATTAGATCTGTAAGCTACCATTCACAGTTCAAATATTGCTGGTACGCTGATCAAAATAAGTTTTGCACCAATTTTACACTATCTACATAGATTTCCTGGTAAAATTTTTGGAGCATTGTTCTGTACTATAAGAGAATTGAGGGTGAAAAGTCAATGATGTAATTTTTTCATCAGAGAAATATTAACAACATTGCTAGCTCATAATTAGTACAAAACTTTTTTTATCAGCGTAGCTAAGCTGCCCATCAACAAAAATAATAAATTTGAAATAACATAACTAATATTTATTTAGTCACAATAATAAAAGTTCGTAAATATGATTGTAAATAATAATTAAAAACATTAATTGCTAATTATATAATAATTCGATAAAGGAACATAAGAATTAAGGCCCATTCTCACGATGCAGTATTTATAGTGATAAAAATTTAAATGTACTTTACGTGATTATAAAATGACTTTCGTGGAACATTTTGAATTTCCAACATACTATTTTATTTATCACTGTAAAAATTGCAACATGTGCATTTAATTTTCAGACTCGTTTCACTGTTTTTTAAACCACTGGATGTGGTATAATTTATAAGATCAACTACATAATAAAAATAAGTACAGTTAAACTAGAAAAGGTCTGCGCTTCTATTAACTTCAGTTTCAGAATTAGTATGAACATTGGGCCAGAGTAACTTCCAATAAGCAAAACTTCTACTGACGCATTTTGTAGTCTCTAAACCTAAAATTGCGCATTTTATAAAACTGCCACTGTCGGGTTACCCACTACAGTGCCACTTATCTAGTTAGTTTGCACGCTTCATAACACGATCAAAATTAAAAATGGTAGAATGATTTTATGGACAAAATTGAGCAATCTACCGCCCCTTTAAAAACCCGTACAGTCCGAAACCGAACTCTACATAAAGTCATCAGTCATCTCAAGCTTTAATATTTCAGAAGATGATTACTGGAGCGCATAATTTTACTAGGAGATCTATAAGTACTCGAACACAGTAAAACAAGTCGTAGAAGAAACAAAAAATCTCATCAATTTCTTCAATACACACAAAGCTAGCAAGCTTGGCCAATAGTGCAGTCTCCATTATTATATTATTATAAAGCCTAATACTCACTGCAGAAGTAGCAAAATTTTGTAACAGTGAGAACAAGGCATTACCCGAAAAATATAAAAAAAATACGAGACAAAGTTTTCAACAAATATTCTCTTAAAAATAAAATATCTAAATGCAAAAAAATATAATCTATATACGACTACATTAATAAGTATATTCTAACTGAACGTAATGACGGAATACTAAATTACTGTAAACATGAATAAACTTGACGTTTTACACGTTTTCTAATAATGCAACAAAATTCTAAAAAATATGTACTACCACAAAAAAAAACTTTTATTTTCATATCATAACACTAGACGATATTATGGGAAATATAGTTGAAAACATAATAATTGCGAAAAAGCAGACCCTTGACTTTTTCGCGATCTAAGGCACTGCACACACACACACGTTTTATTATTTTAGATTTTAGGTGTGTACCTGCCGGATAAATATTTTTTCACCTCACCCGCTCGGAAAGATTCTATTTCTCATTCAAAATCTGAGCGCAAAACTCCATTTTGTGCTCTAGAGCACAAAGTGTTGTTTAAAATTCGAACACGTCTTGTATTCAATTGTTTTCTACACTGCCAGGCGAGCCGCCCCCTGTATAGGTCAATGCCCCCACTTCATTTCCTCGCTGTGTGAGGTGAAAAGTTGTGTGTTGCACTCGGCAGCAAAGTTTTTCTGCGTCTCGTACCTTTGAAAACTTCGCATCGCTCAGGATTCTATATTTGAACCGCTCGTTTCTCTCGCGGTTCAATCTTAGAATCCTTCGCTCGCTCAGTTTTCAATTCAAGTACTCGCGCCAAAAATCAACTTTGCAGCCTTGCATAACAAATAACTATTAAGAGTGAGGGTGAGTGTACAAAAGCCTGCTTGCAACCTCTTCCGCAATCGTTGACTACTGCTAAGCGAACCTATAAGCTCATGTGTACAGCACTAGTATTACGTCATGGCTCAGTGTAGGCGTAGAATAGGGTACCTTACTTGTCATAATTGGTAAACAAACGAAGATCACGAGTTATCACATCCATCACGCTCGTAAAGTGTCAAAGTTTTAAGTTATTTAGAAACTGTGTACTTACTTGCTCTATATTAAAAGAATATTCGAAACATTAATGTATTGATTCAAAATAATATTTTTTGAGCTACAACCGCTCCTGCACGCGTAGCATGGCGCCGTAGAAACGGGTTTTGTCGACGCGAGAATAGACAAAATGACAGAACGTAAAAGAATTTTATCAATTTAAGCATACCAATGTTTAAAATATAGAAGAGATATGCTGCGCTGTGTGTTGCGGCTTCGTTTCCCGTAAGCAGTAAATATTTTTATGATCTACAAGTAGGTAGCTGTTCCAGGTCTGAGTGTTCGCGTGTATGATTTTTAATGTCTATAATCGCACCCACGATGCAGAAGTTCAGTGTGGAGCAAAGTAAAAAACATTGTTAACTAAAAGATTTGTTTACCAAATACAACAGCTAAAGGCTACACAACAAATGCTGGACTAGAGTGACTATATGGTGTAGAGGCTGGGACTCACGGCCGCGAGGCTGGCGGCGCTGCGGAGAGACTTCACCTCCATGGCCAGCGTGTGCACCTCGCCGTTCAGTCGCGCCACCTGCGCCACAGATAGCACTAGCTTGCTGACTAGACCACGGTACGCACATCCAGACGACACAATCACACAAAAGAAAGGTACCTAGACGCCGCCATATTACCTACTTGGAGGGGGAGGGGGGGCATTTGGATCTAAAAACTAACTATACTATGAACATTAAATATGTCTTTTAAGTTCACGATGAATAATGGGAAGCAACTTTACTAGGCAAAAAGTTAAACATCTGTTAAAAACTTGTCTTAAAAAAGTGTTACCTACAGCAAAGCGTCTCTTAAGGCACTCCCTCACTGCGAGTATTCACCTGTAATGTAACGTTACAGATTCTAACATTTCATCAGTGAGGGAAGACAATCAAGCATCACAATGCGCACCTTGTATCAAAATCTATACTGAATGTACGCGAATGCTCGTCAGTCAGGGAGGTAGTAATGTAATGTAATGCTCAAAGTCGAATCTATAATGTTACATTACACGCGAATGCTCCCGGTGAGGGAGCGCCTTTACAACAACGTCGAATGGCATTTTGCAATTGACAGTTTTTGAGACAAGTGTTTAACAAATGTTTAACTTTTTTGTAGCAAGATGGACTAATTTTTTATCAATGACCTACTTATAAAAAAAAAACGAATCAATAGTTTACTTTCTACCGACAGGGGGTGCTGGTGCTCATTAAGGTTATCTTAGTCTAACCATGGGCTCTTAATCCATACAAAGAAAATGTAGTTCAAGAAAAGATTCAATAGATGGCGTTATATGTATCGATTTGTTATTGAAGTTTCTGTATCTGTTTAAATTTGACCTGGAAAAAAGTATGTCCTTGTTTTTAAAAATTCGCTTAGCACAATAAAAAGGAATAATGGGCTCCTAGTTCCAAATTCCATGATTTCATTAAATAATTTTACTGTGCTGCCTCTGGTGAATACAATTTGTACTACGTTGTCGTTTGCAGTGAGCATTTAATGTTTATAGATGGCGTTGTTTTCATTTTCGGAGTTTTACTACACAGCTCAATAATCTTTAATTTCTCACATTACCATTTACTAAAATTACGAGTATGTACCTATTTTGATAGAATGAAATATAATTATGAAATGCAAATCTATATCTATACATTTTTATGTGTAATAAAATTGTAGAGCTGTCATTCCTGTACAATAAATAGTTTTTTCTTTTTGTATTTTTTTCGAGTTAAGGGATCGATTCTGATGACAAATCAACTATTTTTCAGTTTTTTTTTTTACGGTTTTTTCTTTTGCTTTAATTCCTAAACTACTGAAAACTTTCCGATCAAATATTCCTAATAATATGCTTCTGTCAATAGGCTATGTATTATTACGCTAGCTATTACAACTGGGAGATATGCAATTTTAAATTAGGTACTTCTAGGTTACTCAATTCGACCGTATGTCTAATATAATATGCTTTTTAAGTTTGTTCGCGCAGAACTCCGTCGTTTTAAATGTATGTTTGTTTTAAGTTGGCGGCCACTGGATAGTAGTATTTAATCAATTTTTCCTCAAACCTACTTTTATGCTATTCCCTTTGGGGGATTAGCAATGTTGTAAATTATATATAATTATGTTGGTTTTCAGTAATTGTTGACATTTGTATAAGAAGCGCTATTTTAAATCAACTGTTAGCGAGCCAGCTAGTCTGGTTAAAAACCTGCTTGCCTTATGGTTTCGAGATCAAATCTTGCACTTTCTTTTTCACTTTTTGATTTTCTTTTTATTTATTCTGAGAGTTTCAAATACTTTTATTTCAATATTATTATTTGCAATTTGATTTTTTATAATATTTTTTAATAGTTCTCTAGGATAAATTGTAGGTTAGTAAGTTGGATATTTTTTAAACTGTAATTTATTGTTTGAGGAGTAGGAATGTTAATGGCAATCAAATCAATCTGTTATTTTGTGTTTATCTATGTTTGAATTGGTGTTGATGGCACCACTGACACGATCCGTCTTGTTTCTCAAATTCGAAATTAACGAAAGCGAAGCCGCGGGCCATTTGAACCATTAACATTCCTACAATATCCAACTTACTAACCTACAATTTAAATCAGCGTACATTTTATCCTAGAGAACTTTTGAAAAATATTAGAGAAAAATAAAATTGAAAATAATATTAAAATAAAAGTATGCATTTTACTTTAATTATGAGAAACTCTCAGATTATAATTATAAAAACAAAAAAAAAAAGAAACGCAAAAAGTGTAATCAAAATGCAAGATTTGATCCCGAGACCCAATGCACGAAAAGCAAGCAGGTTCCCAACGAGACTGGCTGGCTCCCTAACAGTTAGCTTCAAATAGCGGTTCTTATACAAATGTCAAACGCTCAAGAAATCCTGCGCTATCGCAAAGTAGGCATGCATGAAAGAACGTGAATTTATCTGCCGAGTGACTGACGACGTAAGCTTCAAGGTCACGGGGCTATGTAGTGCAAAAGTACAGTTTGATTTTAACGCCATCTATTGGTGTTTGTGTAAAATAAACTACTGGCGGCCCACAAGCTAGCGAGTCATCGTTGCTAGCACCATCTAGCGTAGGCCGCCATCTCAATATAGGCCGAGTAAATGACGTAGTTACGGCGGTCACGTTTCTTTGTATGGGATGGGGTATCTGTACGCTAGTATTATATTATCTTTGGTCTAACTAATGTTACGTGTTCTTAGTCGTTTCGTACTCATAAAAAAACTTTTGTCTAAAATATTTGATTGGAAATTAATTGATCGTTATCAAATATCATCAATGAAGAAAACCAAATTGTCTCCGTGTTTAAGGCTTATATTCAAGTAACGGAATGTTTCAAGTTAATTGTAGTAAAAAAGTTAAGCGGGCCTTAACTTTTTTACTGTTTGTTAAATCGTAATGATCTTGTGCATTTACGTTTTGTAGTCAAATAGCACAAGAGACGTAATTACAAGCATTATTAGTAGCTTTAGTATATTAATAATATCATGCAAATAGTTCGAATATTATAGAGGGGGGTTAAGATAATTGGAATTTGGAGTCAATACTATCAAATATTTGCTGACGATACAACAGAAGTGCTACATCTAAGAAATTGTATGTACTTAGATATCACATAACTAATAAAGAATCAAGGAATAAAAAGGTCATAAATGAAGAAATAGAAAGAAAATATAGGCAACTACGGAGTTAGTAGACATAGGGACACTTATACAAAGTACTTCTAACGAAAAAACGAACAAGATTAATGATACACGGTATACCTTGGCCTCGCTGTTGACAAGATTCTGCTTCGCTTTCTCCAGTTCTGCGGCTGCACTTTGGAGTTTCTCTTGCATCTCTCTCTTCTCAATCTCTACTCGTCTCCTCTCTGAGCCTTCTTCTCCTGCCTGCCGCGACAGTCGCGCCACCTATGCGTTATACTTATAACTTAGTACCGTAAACACATTTACGACTAATGAATGTAAAGATATTTTGGTTAAATATATAAATAAACGTATGTGTGTTTTTCTGAGGGTACTTAACAATAGTGTCCGACCGAAACTGATTTTTCAGCCGAAACCGAAACCGAAACCGAACTTTCGGCCTTGCTCTCAGTTTCGGCCGAAACCGAAACCGAAACCGAAACTTTTTAAAACATTTATTATTTCTTTTTTTTTTTCTGAAATTTTTTTTTATTTTATTTATTATAACATAAGAAAAAGTGTCAAATTGACAGGGTGAATTTTTCAACTAGGCGTGGATGGCTATATCCTTAACTATGAGGAATGTTGAAAAACGTTGAATAGAATCTCGAGACTGATTTTGCCGAAAACTAAAACTGTATCATTAGATTTTAGAAAAATCAATAATCCTGGCTATGAATGAAACCCGCTTATTTTGGAAAAAAAAAATCACATTCTGTATTATTACACCATTCAATAGTGCTGCTAATAAGGATCAAATTCTGGGAAGTAATGAAATACAGCAAACTTATGAATAGATGATTTTAAGAAATTGCTATTTTTCTATGTGACCTATTTAATTTCTACTGAGCCATAATCTATTCGAAATTTTAAAAATTCATTGTTTCCAAATTTTCACTAGATTTGAAGTCTCAACAATCGCACTATACATATATGGCAATACGAAATTACTGACAAGAAAAAAATACCATTGTTTCAAAGAAGAAACCGTTAACATAATTATGTTTCGAATACCGCCTAATCCTAATCGCCTTGACGATTGATAAGTTTTTTAATCATTTACATACTTTGATTGTTTTACTTACTCTTGGCAGTAAACTCAAAAATATAACCTGAACTCACGATTTAATAGACGGTGGCAAACTGAGCCGGGGCCTCGCCGGCGAGCAAGCACGTGTGCGCTACGAATTTTACCGAATGACGCACGAAAATGCACGAACATTTGAGTTTCGGCGGGGCCGAAAGTTTCGGCTATATTTTGGCCGAAACCGAAACTAAGGCCGAAACTAGATTTTTTGGCCGAAACCGGCCGAAACCGAAACCGAAACCGAAATTTCGGTCGGTCACTACTTAACAATGAAAATGTCTACCTACCTTACAATTCGAAGATTCTGTTGTAGCTAGATTTCAAATGAACAAGATGTATTTAAAATTGAAGCTAATATACACAATTCCGTACCGGCTTATTGTTGATAATGTTATAAGCTCTAAAAAATATGATTAATAATAGTGTTAAAGTACTTATTAAAGCTAAAATTAAGTCAATATAATATAATAAAACCGTCAGAAATGAAAGCTGAAATAAAGTCTCAAAAATTTGTAGCATAGTATCTTAATTATATACAGGACCTTTAGATATATAAAAAAATATATGTACAGAACATTATAAGATAACTGTAAGATGCAGTTATCATGATTAGTTTCATACAGGAATTAAAACAGTGATCATTAAAAGGTGTGTAATATAACATGCTTCATGCACACGCCTTGCACATACACATATACAGGCATTATATACAGCTTATGTATACGATTGATGGCTTATGTACACGGACCCAATGAAAAGATCCAAAAAAAAAATGCTTTCTAAATAATATCTATTTTACTTTAAGATGTGCATCTTGTTTGGTCCTACTTTTGTTATTTACATTATTTTATAAAATAACTTAGTATTAGAAGTTTTAGTTATATGGTCAATAAAGTCTAGTATTAGATTATTTTTAGGGCATAAAACGGGATATTTACCAAGTTTATAATTGGTTTTAAGTTTCCAATATTTTAGCACTGTTGCAAGCGCCATAATCACAGTTAAAACAAATATTTTAAATGATAAATATCCCGATTTAAATTTAAGTGATAACTTTGTATTGAGTAGACCTAAAAAAAAAACAGAAATTCTAAAGGCTAGCTTCTAAATTAATTTTATTTCAAAAGCGTCACAATTTTAAAAATGAGCATACCTATTTTTTTTTTTTTTAAATATATGTGGTTAACCCGGTACCTATACATTGACCTGACCCTAATAACTCAGATAGTAGTTTAGCCCGCATACGGAATCATTTACCATACCTACTTAGGTGGTTATCATGCTGCTCTACAATCATAGTTTGCAAAGAATTCAAAAATTGCGTATCAACAAAATAATACACAAGACGTGCTAAACCTAGCTTAATTGGTAATCCCTATAAAAAAAAAAACAATATTAATGTAACATAAGCATAAATCAATATAGTAACACTGAGCAGTCGCTACTTTTTACATAAACAAGTCGTGTTCAACGTTTTAAGGATATCAGTTAGGAAGTAAGAACTTTTATAACCTCGTTCTGATCGTACCTGTGTCTCCAACGAGGCTATCTGCCCACTCCAGGACGTCTTGACGTCTGCGAGCGCCATCTTAGCTTCCTGCAGCTGTCGTGTGAGCACGGCGCGCTCGCGACACACGCGGTCGTAGTCAGCACAACCGGTTGGAGTTACCTCGCGTTTGTCTGGGCACAAGATAAATTGGAAGCTTATGAACCAATCATTAATCTGCACTTATTTGTGGAAGTTGTGAGCGAAGTGATAAAACTTTTAAATGGTCACAATTTATTTACACCAGTGACCACTATGAGATTGATGTAATGCTTTCCATAAATATTTGATTTTATAGTTTTCCATTAGAAATTTCACCATCGGGATTCTGGATCCTAGGTCGGAAGGATCCTGGAACATATTATAATAAACATTCTTTCGGTTGAGTGTCCCAAAATTACAAACCCCAAAAAATTCACTGCCGTACCACATAAATATAAACATATGTTCAAAGCTTGTCTAAAAAAGTGTAACTGCAAAACGAACCTTATATCTACGTGAAAAATGTAGTTTTGACGTTGACCTTGGTCGCGTCAACAGTACCCGTTGACGCGACCAAGGTCACCTCTGTCGGCGGTCGGGTTTGATCGTGTAGAAGGGGTTTAATAGTTACCATCGTCGGCCATGTGATGGTGCGGGTTGTCGGGCGGCAGTGCGGCGCTCACCACGGCCAGTCGGTCGGCCAGCTCGGCAGCGCGCGCCTCGGCCGCGCCCAGCGCACCGCTCAGCTCCGCTCGCTCACGTGCCCACTCGCGACGACATTGCTCTAACTCTTCCTATCAATGTGAGAAAGACTTTTCAGTGTGGGAAACTTATTCACTCAAAAATATATTCCAGACACATTACTGTTAATGTCTGATTCAGGGCCACTGTGAAACTCTAGCTCGTATCACCACTTTTTACGAGGTCTGCGGCAACGCGTTCTGATTGTGTCAGGAGTCCACATAGTGGTTATTTTAGCCCATAGTTCAGTAGGCATGTGAACGTGTTATTTATACCGTTCAACAAAATAATCAAAAAAATTGCAACAAATAGAAGCGGATAAATATAAAAATGTCTTTTACAAAATGTAAGTCCAAGGCTGATTTGAATTATGTAAATTGGTATCTATTTTAAGAGCGTATATTCCGAAAGCTGGCAACGTCGCAAATGGTTGTCAAATATTAACAAGTTTTAATTAATTTAGCATTGTTACTGTATGAAAATAAGAAATATGGCTCTGTAGTGCACTAAAAAATTGATAAGGGAATGCAATAATTAATATCGTAACACCGAATATATAGTTTTAGATGTAGAAAAAGCATTTGGAAGCTTTCCAAATGCCTTTTATGCACCTGAAACGGTTACAACATCAAATTCAGTGTTTTAATTGCATTCCTATATCATTTTTTTAGTGCACTACAGAGCGATATTTCTTGTTTTCATACAGAAAAATTGCCAAATTAATTAAAACTTGTAATTATTTGACAGCTTTTTGCGACGTTGCCAACTTTCAGAATATGCAGCCTTAAGCATAGCAAAATATTATAGGTTACCAATGATTAAAATATTAATTTGAGAAGCCAATACGGCTTCTCTAAAATAAGAACATCCATAAGCATCCATACAAAGTTTCATCCCCTATTTAGCCTCAGTAGAGTATGAATTTACAAAAAAAATACTTCTTTAGTGGTCACTTTCAGTGTAGGTACTAGGAACTCTGAGCTAAAATACTAGGTTAGTTACTAAAATCTAGATAATTAATTATAAAAATACTTGCAATGTAATCGCCCCTTGTATATTCATAAAGTTAAACTACACAGGATGCAACACTTAGTTCAATAGATAAGCCTGTATGTAACATGCTTACACAAATGGTACTGCAGGAAGTTTCTGTATCTAACGCATCCAGTATCATTGGCTCAATAGATTACAAATTGCATATCTTTGATTGTATTAGTGTGAGTGGTTTGATTCCATCGAAACATTAAAATTATGTATAATTAACAGTTCAGAAGCAATTAGCACAAATAAAAATATATTATTATCATAAATTATCACACTATTATAATAACTTTCTTGTAATACATATGACAAGAATATAAAAATTGCTAATAACAGTAATTTAGTTAATTACAAATTGCGAATGTTGTTGTTAATCTTCTATAGAAAAACTTCTGAATGGATTTGGACGTGATTTGGTACACATAGTTAAATAAAATATAAATTGGATTGACACACAAGATATTTTTAGTGATATTAAATTCTCTCGGATTATTGTTGAATCTCTTGCAGATATTTCTTTTAACAAAAATGCGTAGCCTGATGCCATTAGTTTTTCTACACATTTTAGAAACTCTTTTGATCTACATAAAAAATATAGATTTGTTCTTTACACTCACATTCAAAGCATCAAGTCTGTCCTGTGCACGCTCAGCGGCTGCCAGCTGTGTCTTCAGCTCAGTCACCTGTCTCTTGGCTGTGTCTCTCTCTGTAGCTGCCTTTGCTGCCTCTGCTTGTGCAGTGCGAGCCACTGCTTGTGCTGCCGCTGCTTCTTCACCTGTGATTTAAATAAATGTTAATTTGCAAAAAAAAATACTGCATGATCTTGTTTCCATCTGTTATTTAGATAATAAAACATATTTTTTCTCCTAATTTAATTAGAGCATAATCAATCAGCCTAAAATTTTCCTAACCTGTTCTCTGTATGAGACAGGAAAAACTTACAAAACAATTTTTAACAATCTTGCAATTCATTTCAATCCATTTCTGTAAGGAATTTAGAAAGCAAGTGCACCAGCAAACAAACTAAAGTCAATATTTTTTAAATAAGTAGTTATAAAATATTTATTTTATTACATGGTCAAGTCCAAAAACCATTAATAAAATCCAGATTTATTACTTTTTACTGTATTCTTTTTATCTTTGACAAAACACACCAATCACTATAAACCACACCAAATATTTACCTACTTGCACAAAAACTATTGGTTAATGTCTGACCTTGAACGGAGGCAAGTGAAAGCTTCAGTTCTTCTATCTTTTGTTCCCAAAATGTGTCTCTCTCTCGAATTTTGGCTTCTAACTGTGCGGAGTACTGTTGTTGTAGTACGGCCTGGTCTATCCGCCCTCCGGTACGCTCAGCCAAGTATGACTCCATTTGCGGAGATATTGACTGGAATTAAACAAATAGAATTGTGTTGATATTTCCTACATAGGAAGCAATAGTCAATAACAGAAACTTTAGTATATTTTATTTATCCATAGTAATCTATTTTTAAATAAGAAACAAAATTGTCTCATCTTCTAAGATTTAGGACCTTATTGCGGAACAATGTCCTTCTAAAAATGAAATGAACTTGGTACAAAATACAACTTACATCTGATGTAGAATCTCCATGTCCACCAGAGCTGGAAGGACTAGCAGTTGACTGAAAGTCAAATATTTTGCTTTAGATATTATCAATTTTTCAGTTTTATGTATTTGAATTGCACAGCTGTGTTTAATCAAAGAAATTTGAGCAATATTACATTACAAGGTGCAATATTATTGCTAGAAATTGGTTGACCATATTAATTAGTTTAGTAATTAGTAGTGAATACTTACGGAATCGTCCCTAAGCGTAATTCTTCCTAAGAAGGCACCGCTTCGCCAGCTACTCGTAATTTTACCTATGTCACTACCAGTTTCTTCCTTTATCTTACTTTTCAGGCTCGCGAACATTGTAGCTTGCAAAAGATGCTACAAAAAAAAACACAGTAAAACTAAAATGTAACTCGTTTTCCAATGTAAATGACCGTGATAACGCTCGGTAACTTACCTGTTTCGATTTTAATTTATTGCAATACTACTTTACTCCAAGTTGAAGTTACATTGATGTAGTCAGAAATAAAAAAATGTCGCAGTTATACGTATATTATTTGAACAAAACATATTTGCTTCGCAAGATTTTACAGCAGAACAATTAAAATACAGTAAGAAATTATACGCACAAAAAGATTACTGACTGCAAACTGTCACACTGAAAATACGATGACAATGACAACTTGTTTGACAGGGCTGCGTTTAAATCCTTTAGCCAGTTTAAATTTATACTGACTAAATGTCAAACATCCCGTTTAAGTACACCGAGAGGTGAAAAATTATACCAAATAAAATTTAATCTGCCCCGTTTACGGTCGTCCGCTGGTCTATGTTTTTACTGAAAGGAATAAATTTTTGCGACCTTTTTACCACGCAAAATTTTATCCTGCTGTCAGATTGACATTAAGTTTTGTTGTTTTGCTCGATTCTTGCCGTAAAAACGAAGAACATTTTTATTTTAGAGAGTGAATATTATTTTTGGATTATGGATTTATAATACACCGGCAAATTGATTCTATTCTATTCTATTTTTATTATGGCAACTATGGGCTGGGTCGGCCATATGCCAATGACTAAGGTGAACTGGACAAGCAGGGAGTGTGTTATGAGAAAAAAAATCACAAAGGTCATCGGGCGCAATCCGACCCGGTCGCGGACATGAATGAAAATGGTCTAGAATGAAAGAGCATAATTCACATAATGATACACTCAATTATTTTTGTTGTAATCCATTGGAGAACAAAGTTTTAACCAAAAATGTATTTATTCGAAAAATCTCCGTTCAATGTATTTCCTCTTGATCTGTACGTTTTCAGAATCTCTTTTGTTTTGATCGACTAGATACAATAGTGTACAAGCCACTAAACCTGATTTTTAACCGACTTAAAAAAAATAGGTACTCAGTTCGACCTGTTATACGTATGTATGTTTGTCCGCGGTTATAGACTGAGCCGATTTTGACGCTGTTTTCAGAAAAGTGTTCCTTACATTCTGGAAAAGATTTTAGTATTATAACAATCGTGGATTGCCCGCCATTGCCCGCATAATAATCTATTCTGCCCTTTTTTTGTTGCTTACTTGGATTGTAGATTTTCAAAGACGTCGATTATACGAAGATTTTTGTTGAACATCCAAACTAAAAACAGTAAAACAAAAAAAAACTTAAAAAAATGAACCGACCAACTTCAAAACCAAACACACAAAAAGGGTAAAATATTTTTTCTTTCGAAGTCGGTGGCCATATTCGATGAAAAAAGAGTAAATCAAAAAAAAAAACGTTATCCAGTCTAGTCGGTGGCTTTGTTTTTTATTTCACCGACTTCCGAAAGAAAAGTCACACTTTTTTGTGTTTGGATTTGAAGTCGGTTCCTTTTTTTTTGTTTTTACTGTTTTTTGGAATTTTTTATTAGGCCGGGCCGCCATAAGACATCTGTATGCAAAATATGAGGACCAAGTTTTGTCTTTTCTCATTTAGTCTTAGGATTGTAAATATGTATATTTTTAATGTTGTCAGCAATTATCGTGGTCTAAAAAAATGTACGTGTAATAGGACAGATGACAGCTTTATAAAGACGCAATTTGCACTTGAGTGACAATTTGCTTCTTGCTGTAAAGGCAGTGTTGTAGGTTCGTGGATCTTCAAGTTCAACAACCAACCTGGCAGGCGCGTGTCGGATGTCGTGAGCAGAGATGAAAAATAAATAAGTCGCGTTTCTATATTGTTAAATATGCATTTACTCACAAATATGTACACGGTACACAATACAATATTATTTCACTTAGATGTCTTTGGATTTTAATATTAATTGGACAGCACAAAATAATTCATGTCCGTTTTGGAACGGGGCAGAGACAAGAGAGAGTGAACCATCGAGAAAGACATACAGATAACACAACTGTCAATGTAATGCATAGACTAAGAAAATACTTAATTTCTAACACTCCTCCTTATGCATTACATGAGATAACTAGTGGCCCTACATTGGCTCTACATTCTCTAAGGATGACTCGATACAAAAAAAAAACAACTACATTCCTATTTAGTATGACTCTAAACATTTGAATAAGGAACTATATCCAAGAATAAATCCCACTCTACATGCAAGCAAGATACATTTCAACATCTAAATAATGCACCTTAACTCTAGATTACTGACAAAATTACCATGCTTCTGACCACACAGTGGTTTGGTTAACACATCAGCGACCATCTGGTCTGTAGGCAGGTATTTAACATTAATTTGTTTTCCCTGTATTAAGTCTTTTACATAGTGGTACCGCAAATCTATATGCTTAGTTCTTTTATGGGAGTATTCTTTAACAAGTAAAAGCTTTTGAGCACTTTGGTTATCGTTAAATACAGTTACATCAAAGTTTTTGTCAATAATTTCTGATAAGAAATTCTTAACAAAACAAATGTCCTTGCATACATCACTAATAGCAAGATATTCTGCTTCTGTGCTAGATAAAGCCGTACAACGTTGCTTTCTAGCCTCCCAATTGATGACATTTTCACCAATTTTTATAACAAATCCAGTATATGACTTGCGGTCGGACAAATCATTGGCCCAATCTGCATCAGCATAGGCAATGATATTAAAATCATTGCTTTTGACAAAATGAAGACCATAATTCATGGTTCCTGCAAGATAGCGTAATACTCGCTTAGCAGCGCGCCAATGACTCATATCGAAACATGTACTGTACTGACTTAACTGACTACATGCGTATGAGATATCTGGACGTGTACATACAGATAGGTACATTAGTGATCCTAACAATTGTCTATACTGATAAATATTATCATCTAAACAATCTTTATCTGATTTGTCCAGTTTGCAGTTTACTGGTAGTGGGGTAGATACAGCTTTACATTCAGTCATATTGTACTTAGCCAATAATCGCCTTATGTAATCAGATTGATCAAGAATAGTTACACCTTTTTTAATTGAAACATTCATGCCTAAACAATTTTTCAATGTTCCTAAATGACGGATTTCAAAATGTTCTCTTAAAAGTAACAGAATATTATCTATATACCCATTATGAAAAACATAAATATCGTCAACATATAAGGCCAATATTGTATATTCAGTCTTGGTCTTTTTACTATATACACAAGGTTCACATTTACTCTGCACAAACCCATTCTTAGATAAAACATCATGGATTTTAATATTCCACATCCTACTTGCCTGCTTCAATCCATAGATGCTCTTTTTCAGTAAACAAACTTTATTGTCTTCATCAGATTTAAAACCAGCGGGCCGTTCCATATAGATAACTTCATCTAATTTACCATTTAAAAAAGCTGTGGTAACATCTATGTGATTCATATTCAGATCCAACTGATTTGAAATGCTGAATAATATCCTAAGAGTTGAATGCCTAACAACAGGCGAAAAAGTATCAGCATAATCAATGCCTTGCTTTTGACTATAACCACAGGCAACTAATCTAGCTTTATATTTTATAAATTGACCTGCAGCATCAAACTTTTTCTTAAAGACCCATTTATTTTTGACTACATTTAGACCCTTAGGTCGGTCAACCAATTCCCAAACATTGTTTTTGATCATGGAATTGTACTCACCTTTCATAGCTTCGTACCATTCATCCTTCTCAGGTGAATTCATAGCATCAGAAAGTGTTTGTGGTTCATCTAATGAACTCGCAGCTGCCAATAACGATGACAAATCATAGTCTTTTAATTTTATGGGTAAAATACCTCGAGTACTACGCACAGGACGAGAGATAGACGCGTCGGACCTTTCCAACGTAATCACCTCTCCTCCTCGAGATGAAGAGGCCGGCAGAGAAGATACAGCGCCACAAGGGACATCATCTTCATCACCGTCAACATCCTCAGAGACATCTTCAATACTGCGGTACAGCTCAGACAGTGGCGACCCCGTAGCTGGTGTATTGCCGACATCTGAAACTGAGAGGTTCTCACTTGAAGTGTCTACAGACTTAGCATTGTCACTTCTACTAAAACTAATATCACAGTGTACATTGTCATCATCAGCAGCCGATACATTTATATTATCATTATTATTATTTAAATTATTTAGATTTTCAATAGAACCATTCTGATTATTATCATTATCATTATTAATAAAATTTATCTGGTCATGAAAAATAAAATGCTCTCTGTCTCGCTCACAATTGATCTCCTTTCCAATAAACTTGTCCTCAAGAAAGGTAACAGTCCTAGAATAAACAGCCTTTCGAGGATCAAGTGGATCGATAAATCGGTACCCCTTGCATGTTTCACCATAGCCTACAAAAATAAGCTTTTGTGCCTTGGCATCAAGCTTGCGTCTACGTTGATCAGGTATGAATGTATAAGCAACACAGCCAAAAAACGCGCAGATGACTGAGGTCAATTTTCGACCCAGTCCATTCACACTCAGGTATTCTATCTGATAACGCAGAAGTGGGGGACCTATTTTTCAAGTAAATAGCCGTCATCACAGCTTCACCCCAAAAGCGATTACTCAGACCTGATTCCTGTAACATGGCTCTAGCTTTTTCAATTACTGTACGATTGACGCGCTCTGAAACACCATTTTGCTGAGGGCAATAAGGCACAGATACCTCGTGAATAATGCCTTCCTTTTTCAAGAAGTGGGTTAAATTGTTATTACAATATTCAGTACCATTATCAGTACGCAAGATTTTAATTTGCAAACCAGTCTGTTTTTCTACCATGTTTTTAAAGGTAACAAAATGGGAACTAACCTCAGATTTATTCTTCATAAGAAAGCCAAACGTCTTCCTCGTTTTATCATCGGTGAAAGTTAACAAGTAGCGCGCTCCACCCCAGCTGCTCACTTGCATCGGGCCACAAACATCAGAGTGGACCAGTTCCAGTGGAGAAGCAGCACGCCTCGCAGTTGCCCGGGGAAACGATGACTTATGCATCTTCCCCGTAAGACACGAGACACAGCTGCCTGGCACATCATCTTCCTGCTGAAAAACGACACCAACACACTGATTCCCTCCACCAAGTACAGACATACCTTTCTGACTAAGATGACCGAGACGCTTGTGCCATACACTCATAGGTACGCACGCTGCAGCATTGGCACTCTGCATTCCCTGCATAGATGGAAGGGAAGGAGAATAACCTAACCCGGAGGTGGGCCGACCTTGCACTTTAAATTTAAATAGCCCATTACTTTTCCTTGCGGACAAAACCTGGTTGCCTGTGATTTTACAATCACTATAAATCTCACATACATTATCATGAAAGGCAACAACATAACCTTTATCAGTCATTGCACTTACTGACATTAAATTATTAGAAAGACTAGGAACAAACAATACATTTTCTAAACTAACATTAGACTTAAGAGTAACCTTACCAAGACTTTCACTCATCAAATGCTCTCCATTAGCAACAGAAATAGTGCACTTCTTCTGTTTAGCGTTCTGAACAAGCTTAGAGTCAATGCACATATGTACCGTAGCGCCGCTGTCCACGATGAACTCATCAGAACTACAGGCTGAGTAGGCTGAAGCAAACAAAGAGTGTTCTTCTTGTTTTTCTCCTTTCTCGTCCCGTTTCTTCTTGAAGCACCGCTTGGCAATGTGACCACTCTTCTTACAGTATGAGCAGGTAAGCTTATTTGGTTTTTTCTTGTTGGCTAGGTGAGCCGAATTGTCTATGCTGTTGCTATTGTTACGACGATGATCCTCTTGTAGCAGTCGAGTGCGCACCACTTCACTGGTTAGATTGTTTGTCAAGCTCGCAGTTTCTAGACTCGACACGAGCACATCAAATTGTTCCGGTAGGCCAGAAAGTAAGATCTCAGCTATCTCACCATCTTCTATGATTTTTCCTATGTCAGACAGTTGTGCGACAAGGCTCATAACACCCTCGATGTAATCTGACATATTGGGGTATTGATTGTACTCAGTCCTATGTAGCTGTCGAAGAAGCAATACTTTCCTGTAAAGGCCTTTATCCTCAAACGTATCAGACAAACGTTTCCACGCTTCTTTTGAAGTTTTGGCGTCACGGACAAACTGGTAGAGGTTTGGCTGTATCGAGAGGCAGATACGCGCCAGCGCACGACCATCGCGCGCAGCATCCGTGTCCGTGCCATCGACACAATTCCATACACCATCCAGCGTTAGCAACATCCGAATAGAAAATTTCCAATTTAGATAGTTTGATAATCCTTGTAGTTTTTCAATACTGTTGTAGGTTATGTTGTTGGCATTGGTTGTGCCGCCATCCAATACATCACTGCGACGATTCTCATTAGCCAACGGCATCCTGGAGCTCAGATTAATACTCTGGGTTATATTCCAATGAACCCGCACACTGGGACCGTTAACCTGTTGTAGGTTCGTGGATCTTCAAGTTCAACAACCAACCTGGCAGGCGCGTGTCGGATGTCGTGAGCAGAGATGAAAAATAAATAAGTCGCGTTTCTATATTGTTAAATATGCATTTACTCACAAATATGTACACGGTACACAATACAATATTATTTCACTTAGATGTCTTTGGATTTTAATATTAATTGGACAGCACAAAATAATTCATGTCCGTTTTGGAACGGGGCAGAGACAAGAGAGAGTGAACCATCGAGAAAGACATACAGATAACACAACTGTCAATGTAATGCATAGACTAAGAAAATACTTAATTTCTAACAGGCAGCCGAACGCGAACTGCCTTTACATAAGGGCACGGAAGGTAAGGAGACTGTAGAGGGTCACACCTGAGTATTTGGCTTGCTTTTCTCAAAGAATAGACTTGCCGTACAAAGTGATTGGGTTCATATTATACGGCGTCCGAGGGATGAGGTGTGGCAGGGGACTAGACCACTCCAGCACGTGGCAACATGTTTTTAAATAGTCCTAGAATCCATTGCATTGCACACTTCATAAAACAGATTGCGGTCCTCATATTTTGCAAACAAAATGCCTTCTGCGACCTGCTTTATGATTAACGTATTTAATCCATGTTACGTCGCAGAAAATACATACTTTCAGAACTGTTTTTATAATGACATTGGAATCACCTAGTGTTATTCACTAGTTAACTTACCTCGTGTAATACAATAAATAACACCACACGCACTAAGTTTTATATTAACATGCTTTCGATATCGTTTTGTGTATCCCAAATGCAGTAATACATTTATTTATTAAATCGCGTGAGACTAAATCGAACATTTAAACTGTCAAGACAATATTGTCTTGTCAGCTAACTGAAGAAGCTTTATGGCATAAAAACAAACAAACAAACAAGAAAAGTGAGTTTATAAAAGCGTGGGAAAAATAGGGCAGGGACTTTCAGACTTGTACTGAACAAAATCCATGGTGTCCTTCAATAGCCCTTTACGTTCCGGGGCCACATTGACCCAATAAAACCACGACCCCGGCAGGCTTTGGCCTTCAAAGAGGGGGGCCCCGTCATATTGCTGACAGCTCTTTGAAACCCGGGCATGCCCGAAAATCGTCCCGCGACGTCCGTTGCCATGGGCGTCTCCTGAGGCGGCTGGGTCGTGAGGTGGACGCTATCCGCTCCTTCATGCATCCCGCCTCCTCCTTCGCTAGCATGACTGCTTCGCAGAAGGAGGCGACCACTTCCCAATCCGTCTCACCCCGCAACATGACCTCGAACAATGCCGGGTGGGAGAGGTCGCGCCTATCGCCTCAGTGCGGTGCTCTGGCCAAGCAGAGCAGAGTTGCACCATATGTTCCACCGTATCCTCCGGGCGATCCGGCTTGCGGTGGCAGGAAATCGACCCCGGCCATATTTTTAGATGAAACTGCATTAATAATTACGCCGAATAAATAATGTAAAATACTCAAAAATTTTTTTTTTAATTCCCACAGCCCACAAGAATGCGACCCTTACCGTGGTAACCAAGAGGCATTTAGCTATATATCCTCAAGGTTTGATTTATGTCCGCCGTGGGTTTTTTTCCCATACAATTCGCCCGTTGACCTTTAGAACGGTGAAAGTGACCGTTCGATGATACTGTTGCACTTAATGTAGACCTTCTGGTGTTAGTATGGGACTGAAACAAACAAAGAAATAAAATTACTTAAATAATAATAAAATGGTTAAAACATAAAGAGATAACTTAATATTATGTAATTGTATACCACATCAAAACAGATGGAGAATTGGGGAAGAGGGTCAGAGTTTGATATTGTTGTGACGGATGAAAATCATCAGCGTCACAAGCAGGTCTGGAGAGGAATGGGTTAAAAGGGAAGGGAAATTGATCGGGAGTGGAATCTTAATTTCTGGGAGACGACTATATAAATCGAGAGGAGGGATATTATTAGGACATTCAAAAAATATATGGTCTAGTGTGCCCTCCTCCAATCCGCATTCACAAAGCGAGGAGTCGCGTATACGAATTTTGTTGAGGAATACGGGAGTGCAACAAAAACCTATGCGGATTCTACAGATAACCGAAATGATGGTTTTAGACGTTTTTTTGTAGCTGTAAAACCATGGTTTTGGGTTTATAGTTGGTTGCACTGCATGGAAAAACCGGCCTCTTTTTTTGCCGGAGACATTCCATAGCTCCTGCCAGGAGCGGTAGAGATCTACTTTTGGGAGGGACAATAGGTCGTAACCCTGATGGGAGTTGTGTGTGAGGTCTGACGTTACAGATGAACAAGCATTTTTGGCCAAAGCATCAACATGTTCGTTACCTCTGATACCACAATGACTAGGGATCCAAACTAGCTGAACATCCTTTTGATTATTAGCGCATGAGTACAGGGAGTTTTTGATTTTCAGAATGAGGGAACTGTGTAATTTATTCTTAAATGGGTTTTGGGCTAGGGCGAGTAAACAACTCAGGGAATCTGTGAAAATAGCGGCTTTTACAATGTTGTGGTGTGATTCAATGAAACGACAAGCTTCCAATATAGCCACGCACTCACCAGTGAATACCGAAGACTCTTTGGGGCATTTAAACTGCAAGATAATTTTGGAGTTTTGGTAAAAAACTGCCGCACCAGTGTGGCTTAGTTCAGATTGTTTCGAAGCATCTGTGAAAAATAGCTGAAAACCGCTCCATCGCTCGCCCACCGCCGCATTGAAGGCCGAATTCGCAATATCAAGGATGGTTTTCGGAACGTAATTTAAAACTTCGTAAGCAAAATTGAAAAGGGGTAAACTAGGATATTGGACAATGGGACATTCTAACTTTCGGATATTTCTAAAGGATTTTAAAATTAAGGGGATTTCTTTATTTTTCCAATAATTTGAGTTTCTGCAGATTGCGTCTAACTTATTCAGTTTTTCTATTAGGGGATGGGAGGATCTGCATAAAACTTTGGATAGAAAACGGGAAGCTAGGAATTGCCTTCTAAGGGCAAGTGGAGGTTCGGCGCATTCGACCTGCAATGCGTTAATGGGAGAAGATTTCATGCAACCTGAGATGATCCGAAGGCATTTGGACTGAACTTTGTCCAGTCCAGCCAAAGCACCTTTGTTACAAGGGATCAGGTGATATGATCCATAATCTAGCACACTGCGAACTAGGGCATTATAAACTAGTTTCATGGTGTAAGGGTGGGCACCCCACCAAACACCCGCAAGAACTTTTAAAATCGAAATAATTCTTTCACATTTTTGAATAAGAGCGTTTATGTGATGTTTGCCGCTTAGTCTCGAGTCTAAAGTGACGCCTAAAAATTTTACTTTACTAACTACTGGGATGTTATGGCCTAAAAAGTTAACTGAAATTTGAGGGATGAGTCTTTTCCGAGAGAAGATTACTGTCGAACTTTTTGGTGCAGATAGTGATAAACCATGTCTTAAAAGCCAGCGGTTCAGGGAATCCAAAGAGAGACTCAGAGATGACGCAGCATCGACAATGGAGGGATCTGTCACATACAGTACAATGTCATCGGCGTATTGTAATATCTGACAGTTGTTATTTAAGCAGGACCCAATATCAGCCGTGTATATGTTGTAGAGGATGGGACTGAGGACATACCCCTGTGGGAGACCCCTCCATGTCTGCCTCTTGTCGAATTCCTCGCCCTGGACTCTCAAAACCACTGAGCGAGACATTAAAAGTTCACAAATGCATTGTATCATCTTACCCGGAAGTCTCAGCTGTTGCAATTTATGCCTGAGAGTGGGAAGAAGAACATTGTCGTAAGCAGAGGAAATGTCAAGGAAGGTGGCTACCACGGATTCATTTTTGGAGAACGCTAAGCGGATATCCGTAATTAGTATACCAACACTGTCCATCGTGCTAAGACCTTTTCTGAAATCAAATTGGTGGTTCGGCAGTAAATCTCTCGATTCGACTATCCACTCGAGACGGTTTTTAATAAGGTGTTCAAGTAATTTGGCTAGGACTGAAGCCAAAGCAATTGGTCGAAAGCCATTCGGATCATCTGCATTTTTGCCTGGTTTCAGTAGAGGGATAATAATTTGAAGTTTCCATTGATCAGGGACCCAACCGTGACTATAGCAGTAATTTATTATGTTTAAAAAGTAGGATTTAGCCGTTTCGCCAGACTGAGCTATGAAAGAATATGGCACACCATCAATACCAGGAGCAGAGTCTCTGACATGTTTGAGTACCACATTCAATTCTTCCAGGGTAAAGGGAGCATCAAGTGGATCCTCCGTCATATTTAATAGGGGGATGGGTTGACATTCTGATAAGAAAGGAACATAGGGTGGAGCCAATTTGTCAAAGAAATGTTCAGCAGTTTCTCTAGTGATCGGGGAAGAGATTGATGGGGAACATCCGCGTCTGAACCTGTTAATGTTTCTCCAGACAGCTGAAACTGGAGTGGAAGGGGAAAGTGATGAGCAGAAATTAACCCAGCCTGAGCGTTTCTTCTTGCGAAGAAAACGTTTGGTTCTGGCATTAATTCGGCAGTACTCCAAGAGATTTTCAGTGCTCATGTCTCTGTTGTAACGCCGTTCAGCATCTTTCCTCTCTCTGATCGCTGCTGTGCATTCTGAATCCCACCAGGGGGGTGAAGGGATTTTGTTGCGAGCAGAGTTTTTTAAAGGGAAGCAGGAATCTGCGCTGGAGGTGATTGCAGTTATGAAACCTTCATAACAGGCCTTGGCATGGTAGTGATCAGATGGATATGATAAACTTGGGTTTAAATTTGGAAGAGCAACTATTTTCTCCTCCAATGATGAAACAAATTTTGACCAATCTGGCTTAGACAAGTTATATTTCAAAAGTGGAGGGGAGGTTTTTTCTAAGTAAGACTTATTAAGGAAAGAAATAACTATAGGGTAGTGATCGCTACCATGCGACAAGGTAGTGCATTCCCAGTGAATCGATGCTGCTAACTCGACAGAACAGAATGTGAGATCTACACAGCTCTTTTGCTGACCTGGCAGCGATCGTCGTGTTGGGCACCCATTATTTAAAACACAGAGGTCCAAGTCATCCAAAATTTCAACTAGAGCTGTACCAAAGGCATCACAGCGCTCTGAACCACATCTATAATGATGGCAATTAAAGTCACCCATGACCAATATTGGACCATGGACGTTGGAGAAAATGTCTTTTAAAATTGATAAAAAGTTGGGATGAGGGTGTGCAATATAAATGGAGAACACTGTGATGCCCTCGACCTTCCCTGCGATGATGCTCATTTCACCTGTGAGTGATGGGAAAGTAACGGGCAGGAGAGGAACCCGGTTATTGACCAGGAGGGCAGATCCTCCATAGCCATCTGATCTATCGCACCTGAGGATGTTGAAATGTGGCATACGGAAGCTGAGACTTGGGGTGAGCCAAGTTTCAGCTATAGAGCAAGCTAATGGTTTGTACTTATTTAAGAGGAAAATGAGGTCGTGCTTCTTATGCCACACGCTCCTCACGTTCCACTGAAGGAAAACTTGGCGGGACGCCATTTTTAAAATCTAAAAGTAGAGTTATAAGTTGGTTGGCAACGTTGGACGGTAATTGAGAGCTAGGAGAAGAAGAAGAAGAAATAAGTAGGGGTAGGAGTTTAATGATTATGTCAATAATAGAAGAAATACTATTGTTGGGAGAGCTAATGCTTTGGTTGAGAGCGCAGCCATTAGGCTGAGAAGTTTGGGGGGAACTAGTTATAAGATTATGAGCAGTTTTGTCATAAGATGGAGATAGGGGGGCATGAGTCTTAGGTTGTAGGGTAATTGTTTTGCGGTACGACTGAGAAATTGGGGACTTGGTGATGTTGGCATAATTGCGGGAAGCTGCTGGGATGGATTTGCTAGCTTCAACATAAGATACTGATTTCTCAGCCATGACAGTTTTGATGGCTTTCTGCCTACCATGCTCAGGGCATGACCTGCTATCCGCAAAGTGATTCCCCGAACAAAGAATGCAGAAGGCTTCGCCCTCAGAAATGTTGCAACCATCACCTGGGTGATCGTGGCCACATTTGCTGCAGCGTGGTTTTGACCTACATACGTTTGCCACATGTCCAAATCGACAGCATTTGCGGCATTGGATGGTGGGGAAAATATATTGTTCAACGGGGAGGGAAGTATAACAACAGAAGATTCTCTTGGGTAGAACTTGACCGTCGAATGTGATCACACAGGTTTCAGTGGGTTTCCATTCGTAGTTCCCTTCTTTCTGCACCTTTCTATTGATACGCCGTACCTTTAGTATTTGCCCACATCCCGTGGGGACCGTTAACAGTTCCATGGTTTCCTCTTCTGTAAGGTCAGAAGGAACGCCTGTGACAACGCCCATCCTTGTGATATTGAATGTGGGAATGAAAGCGTTATAGCTGTGTTTTGGTAACAGGGGATTAACAAGGAAAGCGTTTGCATCCTGCGGCGAAGTAAACTCCACCGAAACACGATTTCTACCCACCTTTTTTACACCACCAAGAGTTATATTTGTGATGTTGTTTCTTATTAAAAATTTTCCTAAATTCACAGGGTGTAGGGAGGAGCCAGAGTTGGATTGGGACTCAATTCGGGAGACGTGGACGAGGTAAGGGGCCTTATCAATTGCTGAGTAGCGGAGTCGGCCAATTTGACTTCGCATTTGTTTGCTAGGGGGGGTGGGTGTTAAAACTGTTTCGTCTCCGTGGCGTTTACGAGAAGATTGACCGTGCTGGGACTGAGATGTATCCATCTCTGAGACAGCACAAACAACCTCCGCGAGTTGGGATAGTGGATTTGAAGAGAGTGGGAAGAGGGATGATGGAATGTCAGGATCAGGGTCGGGGGGTTTATTTTTGTCCATCTTGGATAAAACTGGGTAAAAGTAAGACTTACACAATACAAACCTTTTCACAAACACAAGGACAACACAATACACAATAATAAGGCACAAAAGAGTATCAACAATCACACAAAATCCGCAAAAAAGATTCGAACACACGTGCTAGCCAGAACACCGTCGAGCCAACCCTCCCGGCAAATTGATTATTTGTTCAATAAACTGAGCTGTCAATTGAATTTGACAGCTAACATTGACAAAAAGATATGACTCCGTTCAGCGAACCCTCGCTAGTTTAATTTTTTTCCGGCGAAACATCGCTGGAAGATTTAAACGCACCCCAGATATCTAACAACTGACTAATCGGTAGTGATGGGGGGATGGACGACTAAAGTAGTGATTCCCACAGTAAAATAGTAGATTTTTAAAGTGAGCAATGTAATAATTTTACATCTTTTATTATAAACTCTGACACACAATTAGATAATTATTAAAAAGTTTGACAACTAGAATCAAGGTGCTAATTTTTTCCAGACATAGTTCGCACAATGTGAATGAGTTAAGAACTAATCGACTAATCGACAAGACAACGTAACGACATCACTTCGAAAGAAAGCGGTCGAGCTACGGCGGTGTGTGCGGCGGTTACGCTTGGCCAGAACGTCTTGAAACGGAACTAATCTTTTTGTTTGCTGACAACGTTTTAAAATATTTGATGAAAACAAAGACGCAGGTTTATTAGATTTATTATTGTGCCATAAAACTAACGTAATAAGTGAAAATAATTAAAATAAAATCATTCAAAGTGCTGGTAGCGAGAGCACAGTGGCGACTTCCGGTTTTCTACTGTTTTTTGCCAATGCTTTTCGACTAGAGTTCGTAGAATGCTGTTGGTGCTGCCACGGAATAGTTTTTTCAAAAAGTTTAACAAGAGACCTTTTTCTAACGGCACAGACCTACGTACAACACACACACATTACGACCCGTTCATGACTTTAGTGTAAGAGGTGAGCGGTGCGGCCGGGAGGCGGCGCGAATAAGCATATTACTTTGTAACTACGATAATTCGTCACACGGCTACGCCTCTTGGCGTGTTTCAAACATTTCCATACATTTGATCATATACCGCTCGCCGCAAACTATACCGTACAAAGTGAACCGCATCATAATCTTCCTAGCTTGCTCCATGGGGAGTTAGTGCTTCTTACTAGAAAAACGATCCCAAATCGGTGACCTTGCAACGAATGAAAGGCACACAGCTTGGGAATCTGTTTCTTTCTTATAGAGTGTCCATAATAAAATATTTTGGGGATAATATTATTATTATAGTGTTACAGAAAGTAGGTACTTATAGTATTACGAAATGTGTATTTTTCTCTTTAAATATGGGCAGACAATGTTTTCAACTCCGTTTATAACTGACCAATTCCAGAAAAAGGAAGGTTTTCACAATTCGACTGTATTTTTTTTAATGCTTGGTACCTGATTCATATTTTACGACTGGGTTGTACCGTTTTTGATGATTCTCTTTTTGTTCCATGAAGTATACTTGTCTTAAGGGACGATGAATATTTCTTTCAACTACTATTGAGCTAAAAGTTCAATAGTTTTTGTTGAATGAGCATTTCTTATTGTGTACTTGGATGATGTTTTACCAGTATTACGGATTACGTACTTATTTGACAAGAATTTGGGTTGAATATTTGAACTAAAAACGGTAAAATAAAAAATTTCAAAAAAAGAAGTAACTGCCTTCAAAAACCACCACCACAGAATACTTAATAGTACTACACGTACAGAAATCCTACTCCCAAAAAAATCAAACAAATGTAAAATCTATGTACGAGAGAATAAAGTATACATAAACCAAATATTATTAAAACATTTGGTTTCTTAACTTTTTATATTGATTTATTGAAAACTGGAGGTCATGGGAAGAGGCCTTTGCCCAGCAGGGGGATGAAGTAGGCTAGCAGTATCAGTGATTTGATTTATTATACTATTTAATTTATAATTGAGTCCAATATTTTAGCAGCAATTTAAAAAGTGAATAAAGGTTAGAAACTCGTAAAATAAATATTAAAAATAATTAAAATCCGCTGTCACATTATCTAAACGTAAGACGGAACAACCTGGCAATTTAGATTATATACCGTGGTGTTAGTACCGAAGGTAGATTTAACTGAATATCTGTAATTTAAGGTGAACGCAGACCTAGCCGCAGCCCGCACCGCAGTCTCCGCAGTCCCCGCATTACGAATTCTTTGTGTGAAGTTCTATGAAACCTCGCACACTCACCCGCACCGCAGTAGCCGCAGAAGCGGTAATAAAACGATGACTGCGGGGACTGCGGAGACTGCGGTGCGGCTAGGTCTGCGTTCACCTTAACACCCAACCAGCCCGCGAAATTCAAATTTTCTTACGTTTTTTACAATTTTCAGGCCAGTGACATGTTGTAACTTTATCAAAAAATGAATTGCGGTAACAACAAGTATAATTTAATAGGCAGCTGGATCAAGGGCTTTATTCAGAAGGCAGTTCTTCTGGACACGGCGCGCATTGTTAGGAGGTTCCTTTCTCTGGAGCCCTGACTGCCGATAGCTTGAACCCTGTTCCCGATACCGGTGGGCCACTATTTTTTTTTTTTTTTTTAGTTTTATAGAAATATTTAAAAATGTAAATCATATGGAAACAAAGATGAATAAAGAAAGTATAATTTTAAATATAAAAATTATCAAAACATTCGCTCCACCAGCTGTCACATAGAAAAGCTGCATCTTGTTAAAATCTCCGAAATCTAACTTAGATGCAGCTTTTCTATGTGAGAGCTGATGGAGCGAATGTTTTGATAATTTTTATATTTAAAATTATACTTATTATTACCGCAATTCATATTTTGATAGAGTCACAACATGTCACTGGCCTGCAAATTGCAAAAAACGTAAGAAAATTTGAATTTCGCGGGCAACATCGACGCAATCACCTTAAAGGTGCGTCCACATCTGGCGCGCACGCGCAGTCACGCCAATGGTTTAGTGCGCCAAAAGGCGCGCGTACGGCGCGCGATCTGCGCGCGTGCAGTTTGCAAACGGCGCGCGAGCTGCGCATTTGCGGCGCATTCGCCAGATGTGGACGCACCCTAAGGCTCCATAGTACTTCAATATAATCTTACTCGCTCGCACTTGCACGTGCCACGCACTATTGCTTGCTCTTTATTTTAGCTGTCTACACGCAAATCTATTTATTATACGGCGAAAAAAAAAGAAAATTCAAAAAAATAAATAACATAAGACCTGCTATAAAGTTACTTCAGTTAGTATAAAAAGTTTCATGATCTAATTTTAAGTATTTTATGATTGCCAGCGGTTTATTGTTCAATTTAGAGGTAACTTTGGGATTTTTTTCTATCGAGATATGGAATCATGTTTTCGCCAAACATAAGACCTAACTTTAATCCTCAACTTAACCATATATTTATTTCAAAATGAATGCAGAATTTTCGACGCATCACAGGATTCTGCTAAGCCATTTGAGGTAGTATGGGCTCATAAGGCCACATTGAGTCAGTAACTGACGCCAGTCCACTGACGACTTGACGAGTCAGTGCTGACCTGGCACTGCCATAGTGTAAATTGATTTCAAGTCAGTACAGTGCTGTCGCGTCAGTACTGACTTCAATATCCGCGCTTCAATTTTTTCGGAGTCAGTTCCCTCCCCCGCCACCCGCGCCAGTGCAACTAACGGCGTGTAAATATGCCCAAGTGACTGCGCAAGTGATAGCGCTGCCGCTCTATTGTATGGTGACCATGCTTCCTCGCACCGCATCACAAAATGACGCGAAAACTGAGCGACACTGAAAACTTAAAACTTCTTCAACTATACCGAGATAATGAATGCCTGTGGGATCTCAAATAGCAAAATTATAGAAATAAAGAAATGCGTGCAAACAGCATTGCTGTGATTGCTGTAACTTTGATTTTTTTCTGTTTGAGAGAATTCACATTCCGCACTGACTTTATGAACGTGTGTACACCAAAAGAAATTATCATCGACTACTGACTGCGTATAAATAGTATGCGTCAGTTTTCGGCGCCAGCACTGACGACAGCCACTGACTTAATGTAAATCTGCCTTTAATCTAATGGTCACCCATTTGCGGATTGCCCATGGCAAGCGCTGCTTATCCTGAAGATAGACCCGTACTGCTGTTATATACTCCCCGACCTTATGCCAGTAGTTATTGCCATTGAAGTCACTATGAAATTCCAACTTTATCACATCACCATGACCTTTCCAAAACTAACGTTGTACATTTTCATTGGTCATTTAGTATACAGCTTGACATAAAAATGTAGAAAACCTGAAGTCGCCACTGTCTTCGCACTTTGAATGATTTTTTTTTTCACTTAATACGTTAGTTTTATGGCACAATAATAAATCTAACAAACCTGCGGTCTTTGTTTACATCAATTATCAAAGATTTTAAAACGCTGTCAGAAATAAAAAATTTAGTTCCATTTCAATGGGCGTTTTTCCATTAGCCGGCACGGCACCGGCACCGGCGACGGCGCCGGCGTAGTGCCAGTGCTGGGAATCGAAAATGTATGAACGCCGTGCCGGCGCCGGCGCCGGTAAGTGGAAAAGCGAGCCGTACATTTTCATACATATTTGCTTCCCCGGCACCGGCACGGCGCCGTCGCCGGTGCCGGTGCCGTGCCGGCTAATGGAAAAACGCCCATTCCGTTCTGGCCAAGCTGTAATAGTTTCACTGCGAGTTTTAGCCGTCAGTGGCGCTACAAACAAGCGCTAACGCGCTAGCGCGTAAACGACGTTCAAGTGTAGCATCGAGTGTGTGGTTATATTATCTGTAGTGTAGTTTATGTCAAGTTTATCGTATAGTCAGTAAATGACATCATGCGCTGGTAGCGCCATCTGAGCCGCGCTTTGCGTGAAACCTCCCATTGAAATAAAACAGCAACATTTAATTACCTTGTTATTAATATAACAACAACACCCTTTTTCATAATGTTCGGTTCTGCGAATACAACTTACAGACCTAACTCATAGAGAATTTAATTTGCATCAATAAATGTTTCAGCAGTGGTGGCACAAAGGTATCGGGCCGACTTACGAGATTGTAGATCGTGGGTTCGAACCCAGCCCGGCGCATCACTTTGTGTAATTTGTTTCATCACCACTGCTCTCAAACAAAATGGTGAAGGTAAACATCGCGAGGAAACCGGCATGTCTTAATAGAACCAAAAATTCGAAGACATGTGACATCCTCCAACCCGCACCATGTATAGGTTGATGATGATGATGAAACACAACCTGCACCCCTTTTTCGAAGATGGCGGCCGCAGGACAAGGGCTGGGACCCAACATATTGGGATTTAACTAAACAGTTAAACACTTAAGGGCCGAAACTGCGTTAAGCGGATGTCCGCGCGGTTCTATACAAAAACGCTCCGTCGCGGCGACCCGCTCGTTCATATTTTTATCGAACCGTAACGCAGTTTCGGCCCTAGCACCCTACCTCTAAAAAAAGTACGTACCTAATTACCTATCATTTCAATGGCTAGCCCATTAAGTTATTCTTTAACTCAAAACAGAATGTAAGTACCGCAAAGTTTGTTAAAATAGCTCAAAGCTACGAAGGTACTTAAACCACAAACATGGCAGATAAAATAAACGCGAGTTTTCTTTCAATAATCCCCTCAGTTGGCTCTCGGTTCAAGTGGCGCGACCTCAAATTCTTTTTAGGTCGCCGTAATGAAACGCGTAGGTATGGGGGCCAAGGTCGGTGAGGATGCCCACCGCTCTGATAAAAGTTATTAGATTATTTGTTTCAGGTAGGTAATAAAACACGGGAAAGATATTGCGATGTTTTATTTTAATTGTAGTTGATTCGATATTTGATTACAGTTCAATGTAGTTAGAGATATCTTCTGACTTTCGCTGCCGAATAAGGGTTGTTTGTTCTTTCAAGAGGCAAGATTTTAGATTCCATCTACATAAAGTGATCGGGGACTTGTAAAACACTCTCCAATTTCTATCGGTTGATCACTTTTCAGCCTTATGTCCTCAGTCATAAGGTTCAAAACATTAAACATCGCTGGTTGTAGTTTCTTTGTAATTAATTAGGAATACTTCATTGTGGCAGTACTTCCTACTAATATTATAAACGTGAAAGTTTGTTTGGATGGATGTTTGTTACTCATTTACTCAAAAACCTCTGAACGGATTTGGATGAAATATGGTACACAGATAGTTTATAACCTGGATTAACACATAGGGTAGTTTTATCCTGACTTTATGTTCCCGTGGGAGAATTTTCGAGTTGTAGCGTGTGAAGCCGCTGGCAACAGCTCGTACTCTAGCATTTCTACGTACAGCTAGGGATAGAAATAGAAGGGCGAAATTGTGTACCTAACTAGGTATGATAAATACATTAAGTACTTGACGTGTCAGGTATTAAAAATAACTGAACATTTTTGTAATACGTTGAATGCAGTTTATTATTTATGATTTTAAGTTCTGCGGCTTCTAGTTGCATGTCGAAGGATATAATTTTAGGATTTCAGAAGAAGGGAAAATGAAATACACAGATCACATATTCAGTTGTTTATTATCTATACTGTACTCAAAATTGATCCGAAGATCACATCACATAGTAATTTCATAAATAATATTACAATGTCATGTACTTTCTGTGATCGTTCGTGAATAAAAAAATGTTCACAATATTATCAATACTTTGTTCACTGGACCGGTTTACCTTTTAAGTAGACTGTAGGTACATACTACATAATAAGATACCATTATTTTAGGTACTCAAACAACTTACAGTGTATTTGATGAGAGATATTATAATAATCAATTATTGTGTTGCAGTTCATTTTTTTGTCAATATATTTACAGTTTTACATTTTTTTTTGTGATTTACAAATAAATTCTTGAATATTTAATTAGGTCATCATTATTCCATTTGGATTTACAATAACAGTACTTTATAGTTAAAAATATCACAAAAATGAAATATATTATGTGTAAGACACACGCAACATTAAAAAATACAACAAAAAGAAAAATATAAAATCCACTAGAAACCTTGGGCCAGAAGAGTCCCTTCTAAACAGGAAGGATACTTTCGATGTTCTATATTTCATAACGGCAATTTGATACCATAATTATTATTATCACACTAATTAATTATAAAAGTAATCGATTGTCTTACAATAAATGCGTCAGATCATAAAATTTTGATTATAAAATTAAAGGCAACAAATAATTCATGAAACGATAAATTCCAACAAAAAATAAATGACAACTTATATATTTAAGACTCATAGTGCCGTATTGATAAAAGTGAACTGTTCACTTAGCCACTAGCACGGGACTGATAATAACAATCAACATAAACACAAACGCAACGAGTTACTAATGAGTTTGACTCCGCATCCGATATTCACCTTTTATCGATATGGCATTCCACTTACGTTACGACAATAAATATAACACGCTTACACATTAATCACTTCTTTAATTCCGACGCTAGGAATTATTTCATAATATATACCTAAAAATATAATCACGGCACAAGTATCCCTCCGACTAAATTACTAACGTAGTGTCACTTTATCAGGATTTAGAATCAAATATGTATTATGTATCTTAAATATTTCATTATTAATATATCATTATCAAAATATCCACTAAATGGGAGGAATAAATCAAATTATTAATATTTATTCTAACATTAATCGCATGACTGATCAACAAAAAGGATATGGACTAGGAATAATATTAGGCATTAGGCTTCCATGCCTTCGGGACGCGCGCGCCGGCCGCGGGACGCGCCGCACTCGCTCGAACGTGCGACCGCGCGACTAGTGTGTCGCGTGACAAGCCCAGCGAGTGCGACGCGCGCACACTAGCGACTCGCGCAACGTGTTAGGAACGCGCGACACGGCGCGCGCGCACCCGCCTCTCTCTCTATCCGCATATCACCTCTACATACATACGACGAGATAAATTTGATCAAAACGTTAATACTGTTTGTGTTGAAAACAATATAGGTAGCTATTTCTTTATGCTGTACTCACCGAGAGGTAATTGGACTCGATCGTCGGTAATATTTTGTGCATCGATAGACGGGAATCGACCGGTAAAAGAATGGTTATCTAGCAAAATCTATCTGGAATAAAAGCCGACGTTCTATCCTAGAATTTAGGTAAATAGCTTGGAAGTATGCCTTCTTCGTTTTAATATTGTCCGATAACGTTCATTGTATTATGATTTCTGTCCTATCACTCTACGAGTGTCGCGATCTATGCTAATGTGTGAACTGGGGACGCCTCGGCGTCGTGGGACGTGGGATGTGGTGCGAACGGGATGGCTCCATAAGGGAAGAACGACGTACCGACTAGTCGCACGAGCGAGCGCACGCAGGCCTGCGCACGCGCCGCTCGACACACGCGAATTGTGCTCCGGCGTCAAAAGTTTCAGTGCCGAGGGAGAGAAGCGGCTACTCTATTGGTGTTTCATTACTGACTCACTTAATCTAATCTAGTGTAAAACTTGTCATCTAGAAAAAAATAATTTTATAACATACGTAAAAAAGTAACATAATTCTCACAAAAATGCTCACGTTAGGAGTGGGGTGATGCAACTTTTGACACCGGCATAGTCCGGCGGGAGGCCGGGACTCGGTGCGCTCCGCACCACCCATCAACATTACATCGCTTGCTTATATACAACAAAGTTTTCGTGCGACGCCCGATGGCGACCGCACTGATCTTTACAGGAACTCATATCGTATCTTAAAAAAAATAATATACAATAGTAATAAAACATTTGAAACCTCACTAACTACTATTCGACGATCTCGGTACGATCTCGATAAAATTACTCAAAGGGCTCCGGCGTCTCGAAATCTATTCATATCACAATCGCATGACCGTGCCTGAGAATCATATCCCGCTACTTATGTACACACTCTTTCCCGAAGACTAACGCACTCCAGGCGGGGACGGGGCGCGGCGCCAGTGCGCTCGCGACCCGCCCCGGCCGCTAACACTAACCGATACTCTAAGATATCACCACCTCAGCCGCGGGAGCGACAGTAGGATACTTGCCGAACCTGCCTTTCCCGAGTGTGCCAGAGGCGCGATCGATATGGATAACGCGGGGCGCGGGCGGTGCGGGGATGGGAAGGTCACGTGGTGAGGGCGAGGGCGGGGAGGGGGAGGGTGCGGTGGTGGACGGGTGGCGGGGAGGTTAGGGGGGGCGCAGCGCGGGCGGCAGCTGCACGGGGATGTGGTAGTAGCGGCAGGCGGCGCGGCGGCACGCGCCGGCGGCGGCGTCGCGGCACACCACCACGCGGCACCCCACCACCTGCAGCCCGCACCCTGCAACACACGCAGCACCACGTTAGCATGGCACACGACAGAGCGACACACGATGAACTCAAAGATACACATGAAATGGGGGGCAAGGTGATAAATGGCTACAATCAATGTCACAGAACTAAAGTCAACTAGTTATGGCCATCTTAAGACCATCTACATGACAATCTGTGCATATCAAAGGGTCCATACAAAGTCTACATAGTATATGAAAAGAAAAGCAAAATAATTCTATATCTAGTGAAAACTACATCACTGAACTAATGTCTCAAAATGGTACAGAGTAATAAAATTTGTACCCAAAAACTGAAATATCTAAACTAAGTTGGTTATTATGTAGTTCAGTCTACAGATAGTTTTCTACTTTCAAGATAAACTACGCTATTGATGAAATAGAATAAAATATGGTGGTCATGCAGATATACAAGGATAGGGGGAAAGGGGACATTTCTATCCATGATCTGAAAACTTTGACGTATTGTTGTCAATTAGTATTAGTTACACAAAACAATTTTAATGAAATCTGACTATTGATTGGGCTATGAAGTAGAAGAGATTGAATAATAAATTGAAGCTGTATGCTCACCTTCACGAATATGAACAAATCTGCAGGTAGGTCTTGTACATCCTTGTCGATTAAAATCTTGGCACACCGGGAGGGTGTCCAGTAACTGCAAATATAACAATGTTCACATTAGTATTTATTGTCCGTTACTCAATTTAATATTTCATACAAAACGATGGTCCCACAATGCTCGTGCTCTTTGACACAACGTTATATATTTCGTGATTATTTTTAGGCTTGTCATTTCTTGCTAACTGTGATAGAAAAGTACTTATAAAAAATTTTCGTTGGCTTTTTCGTTGTCAATAACTTTTGCAAACTATTTCTATTTGCAAATATCAGGAGAAAGCAGTCTCTCTTGCCTGTTTTCGAAAATTGTATATTTGTCAAATTATTAACACATCCAACGACTTTCATATGCCAAACTATTGTTTGTACAAAATTGTTTATGTATACCAGAAGTGTCACTTAATTATTTGCATTGTGGAACAACTGTATGTATGCTTCTTATAACTATAATCTACTTCATAAACAGTCGTTAATTATTTAAAGATAAAAAAATAATTACAAACTACTCTTATTTATGATTTGTGTAAATATGTAAGAGTGTGTAGTCGACAGGATTGACAATGAACCGACGGTTTATGAATTCGTTATGTTAATAGTGTTAATTCTAATATCTAGTTCATCACTGATTGGACATTCATACATCTGACACTGATCATTATCCTCATTGCACAGCCGTCTGAAAAATAACGCTGAAATAGTTTTTGTAATATCAAAGAGCAAAGTATCACAAATGGTCCATCACAGTAACCTAGCACATTGTATTGAATTAAGGTTCCCTACTCGTGTTAGCTTGTCTCAAGTGATCAATATTATATAATCGTATTTGGAAAAAGATTATGCGTGTGTAGTTTCTCAGTCGCTACATAAAATTAACACAAAACGGGACACACGGAAGGCGAAAATTGCTCGAAATCAAATCTTGTTGCTGCTTCAATATTACAAGAACTTTACAAGATTCGTTGCACAATATGATTGGAGCTTCCAAGCATTCTTTTATTTACGTGCGCGATGATATCATATCATGTGTGTCACCTTTATATTGTAGTACTGTCAAGATAATAGAATGCAACATTAAAAAGAATAGTAAATTAAGAGCCCACTGCTGGAGTTATTCTCGTGAACGAGCTTCCATAACCGTCAGAGAGTAGTGTTAAAGTACGCTGCACTATGCACATAGGTATGAATATATAATATCTAAATGGCATGCAGAACGCTTGAAGTATAATCATTATTGCGCAGCCAATCTTATTTAAGCGTGACTATATTTTACAAAAAAGCTAAAGCATGATGCTAGACAACTTTTACCAGGGCGAGGGCGTACTAGAGGTTTGTGGCGTCCAAAGTGTACCCATAAATACCAACTGTTGCTATAATAAAGCTAAAAGAGGCTGTGTGGGGAGAGTTACGACATGTGTCTGCTCGGCTGTGATGAATTTAGATCTCCCGATGTTCTCAGTAGAGGAACAGAGGACGTCATGCTTATCGGTAGGTCGGCATGGTTATAATGTAAATAGACAAATTAAATTTATACCTTTAGCTTACATGACAGTTCTGGACGTGACATGTTAGTGGTAGTACAAACTGCAACATAATGACCATTAGAGAGTGCGGTTACTGTACGACAAACAAAAGAAAACCAAGTATATTATTACATCTACGTGAACACTTTAACAAGCGTCAGAGAGGCCTCAACAAGTCGTAAGCGAGGAATTGAAGCCGCAACGGCGAAGCATTTTAAGCATTCTAAGAAAATTCGAAGTGAGTGCTAAGAATTATTACATTAGGAACACTACATCAGGCACATTCTGCCTCTCTACATACACAACACATATTCAAGTCACTTCGAATTTTCTTCTTTCACCATCGTCACTTCAACTACCAACTACGCATAAAAAAATAATAATATTGTTTACAAAAAGCATTTAAAATGAGTGTAAAAAAACCCCCTTATTAGCAGTTGATAGTTGATATTGGCCAAAAGTGAACCACAGGGAACTAAACAGTTGGCCTCAAATAATTATGTATTTAATATATGTACATGTTATTTAGTAAATTAGGCAAGTTTAAAGTTTTATTATTGCAACGGCCAACTGTTTAGTAATTCGTAAAATGGCTTCGTTAAATTTCAATTAATAAAGTGACCCTGTACTGAAACTGCCGAATTCATTAGATATTAGAAGCATGTTGAGAAAAGAGAGCATTTGAAGTTAATATTGCAATTGCAATTCCATGCGAGTGACAAAGCGGCGTGTTTCAGTATAGGCTCCAAACAGGAAATAACTTATACTGAGGATATTATAGTAAGCTGATTGTATCTTACCGGGTGTAAGCAAGGCAATACTGTAGAGTGACTTCTTCCACATTTGAAAGCAATGTCTCACTATACAAAAACTAAAAATCATCAACAAGTAAGGTTGTAGCATCAACTGTTCATACAATATATAATCGATACAGTTACAGCACAATGACTAGATGGTGGGATGATGACATAGAAATATCATGAGCGGGCGGACAAGCTCGTCAGCCGGCGGCGACGCCGGGGCCGTCCTCGTACCTCCACTGTACTGTCGTGCCATACAGGCCACCGATACATAGTGTCCTGCCTGCCACCTGTAGCAGCAGGAAAGGAAGTACTGTCAGTGGAGACGATGCATACAATGATTTGAACAATTACTCGGATTCCATATCGTCTTCCTTCGATGCGTGTAGTCAGGTTTATTAAGCTCAGTTCACCAAGCGCACCTTGTCCCGACGTTGAATGGCCCGCTTTAGTGATCGTGTTTGTCTGTTCGTTGCTCATTGTTAACAAGCGTCTGGTTGCCTACTAAGCCCGCGAGAAGCGTCAAAAACTAAACTAAATAGGTACGTCTACAGAAGCCGAGTGAAGAAGCAAGCTCTGAAGTTCTATGCGGAATCCAAAGTTGGTAGATTTACTTCTTTACTTTTTGATAATTCAATCAGATGATGGGTATAGGCGTGTGTAACAAGGATATCAAACATTAATATTTGTATGAAATAAATGTATATTTTCGTTTAATCATTACTTAATAATGTTAGGCCAATACAATTTACTATAACACACAATTACAACAACAATAGATTTTTAGCAGGATAAGTATCATTCAAAACAGTAGATAATGATTAATATATCGACTTGGAGCTTCTGAACAGAACATAATAAGCAGTAGACGTAGAGGTGTAGGAGGTGATATGCGTTCGATAGCGTACTGGTTAGAGCGAGGCGAGTGGTCGTGAGCCGGACGAGCCGGGAGCTGCGGGACAGCGCGGGACTGCGCGGGACAGCGCGGGAACAAGCGCGGGACAGCGCGGGATACAGTGCCGTAACAAAAGAGGACCGCTCTTTGCGACTAAACTAATGATTAATGTGTTAACGTTAAGCCCACATCACACGGTACTTGTTTTGCTGTTTACTGAACGTGGAGACGCCACATAATGGTAAATACAATTTTATATAAAAGAACATTCATCGCTAATCAAGTCAATGAATATTTAGCACAGTTGATTCACTGATCAAAACTGCTTGTCACTGGCATATGTGCCCTATAGTATTAATTAATAAAACTGGGTAGTAGTCAATATGGTAGTGGTAAAAATTGATTAGGTTATTACCACTTAGTTGTATTGTTTTACACAGTGCGGTGTCTCAGCACGTACATCAACAAGAACATCGCGGAGTGGGCGGGCTGGCCTCTACGACGGTCATCGACTGGCGTTAACACAAGCAGCATGCGGTGCGGGCCGCGGTGCGGGCGTGCGGGCGGGCGTGCGGGCGTGCGGCACGCGGCACACGTTACCTGTCCGCGCTCGTCGGTGTACACCACATAAGGCGCGTTCGGGGGCGCACAACCTTTCCGTTCCGACACAAAAAGCGACAAAAGATTGCAATGCGGACGCAGCCGAAGCGTCATTCGGAAGGCATGTAACAGAAAGCGTTTAACATAAATAGAAGGAGGTGCGACCGAAAGAAAACTGCGGGAGTGACGCTCGTCACCCCCGCGCCACTACTGATGAACACGCCGGCACACATAGCGCACACTGGAGCCACTAGAATAATGAGAATAATACCTGATGAGCCAAACGTATAGGGTGGTGGATTCTATTCCATGCGAAAATTAGAAGGCGGCTGTGTTAGGTGCGGGCCTGCTGCTGCAAGCCGGTAACCACTAGTAGGTACGGGATCGACACATCGGCCAAAGCGCACCCGTGCGGAGCTCCTTCGAGAACAAGCGTGTACGTAGCGGGATCGACGGACCAAGCGCTCAACTCTCAGTACGACGATAGGTACTCACGATAAACGACGATCGACAAGAGGTAATAAAAAAACGTACAGTCATGCATCTCAAGCGTTATTATTACCGGGATCGTAGATACGAGAAATATACACGCATAGGGTAATAACGGTAAGTGAGTAGAGATACAGTAGTATATATATATAGCGTAAAACTACCGAGACATCCGCGAGGGCGACGCCACTCGCTTCGTCCTTACAATAATACAATACAAATGTGACAACACGCCTAGCGCTAACCGCCCCGACAGGCCGGGGCGCACACTCGGCCGCACACGTACGAGTCTCTACGCGGAGACCCCGCTCCCGCGCCCCGCCGACCGCGCAGCGGCGCGTCTATGTCGTCTTCATCTTTTTGTAGGGATTCACCGCCGCCGCCGCCGCAGCCGCTGCCGCCGCCGCGGCCGTGGGAGGCGTGGGCGGCGGCACCGCGTACATGAAGGGCTGCTGGTAGTACGGCACGGGCATGGGCGGCGCCGGCCAGCCGCGCGGCATCATCATGTGCGGCGCGCGCATGAGCCCCGCGTGGTGCTGCATGCCGGCGCGCGCCTTCAGCGCCTGCTGCGTGTAGGCCGCCGCCGCCTGCGCCATGGCCGAGTGCTGCGCCGCGAATGCCAGTGCGGCCACGTAGTTCTTCTGAGCTACTTCCTTGGCCATGGCGGCCGGGTCGGGCGTGCCGCCGTCGCCCGCGGGCGGCGAGGGGGGAGGTGCTGGCGCGGGCGCGGGCGGCGGCTGCGGCGCGGAGGAAGCGGGCACGGGCGCGGACGCGGACGGTGGAGGCGCGGCCGCGCTGGACGGCACGCTCACGGTCGGCGGGGCGGACGTGGCGGGTGCGGGGTACTCACATGATACGGGCACGAACGGCTGCTGAAGCTGCATCAGCTGCTGGTAGGTCGTCGCCGGCTGGTACACCGGCACGCCCGCTTTGTCAGCGGCGGGTCGCTTGTACGGCACCACGCCGGGGAAGGCCTGCGGAGAGTAAAAGTATACCTTGAGTAACATGTCAGACGCAGTGGCGTTTAAGACGCGTCACAGCTATTCTTAAGATACTTACGAAGTTATCGTAGTAGAAGGATCCGACGCTTTTCATGTCCATCTGAAACGAGAAACAGACGGTTGAACGGAGGGCTCCGGGCGGAGGGCTCGGTGCGGGCTGCGGCGGCGCGGCGCGAGGGGCGGGGGCGGGCCCTGGCGCCGCGCCGCTGCGCCCGCGGCGGGAGGGAGAGGCGCGCGGAGGGATCGTGCGGGCGGGAGGGGGAGCGGAGGAGAAGCGTGCAAAGCTGGCGTTGTACCGGTGGCGGCTCGAGCTCGGCGGGCGCCGGCCGTTTCTTGCCCGGCTCCGATGTCGCGCTCGCCGTGGGCTGCTGGGCTGCGGCGGCCGTCTACGTGAAGCGAAGCGTCGCAGGACGGGACAGAAACAATAACGATGTAGTAGATGCACAGAATACACCTAAAGCTCGGCGTAAGGTGATATTATGCGATAGATAAAAATAAAATAAAAGTGAAGCGTGAGTGCGACGGAAGCGTGGCGCGAGCCGGCGCGAACTGAACAGAACAAAGCTCTGCGAACGTAAGCGGCGTCGCGGCGAGCGAGACCAAGCGGAAGAACAGAAGCGAGCGCGAGCGAGCGAGGCGAGAGCGTGCAGCCTGGTGGCGTACCGCGCCGCGCGCCTGCGCCTTAAGGTGCGCCTGCAGGTGCAGGGGAGGGTGGAAATAGCGGCAGGGGTCGCGGACGCAGCGGCCCTTGACGGCGTCCATGCACACCGTGACACAGCCGTCGTCGTGCGCGGCCACGGGCGGCGGCGGGTGCGCGAAGCGACACTCGGACTCGGCGCGCTTGCACGCGCCGCGCTGGAACTCCCGGCACACCTGCACCACCACAGACCAGCCATGTCCGCCGCTCGCGCCCCGCGCTCATCTACCCTCTGCCTACTCTCACGTCTGCGCACGTCACGCCGCCCACACACACCACGCGATGCAAGTGCACGTTGCAATGCGTCACGTGTGTTTGCTATTCATCAAATGGTTCTACTTCAAGACGCGACCGCGATTTTAAATATATAGCGCGTGAACAAAGGTCTATAGGTCTATGTGTGACGTTATATAGGTACTTAGTTTTGTCACATTATACAATATTCATTTGTATCATTGACCTCGACCGGACGCCGCTTTTTGATTGGATAGAAATTCGGAAGTTTACCTAATACTTTTCTAATCTATCGATTTACGCATCCGTCGCATCTTCAAATTAATTTAGTCAGGATTTTTTTCCTAATGCCTATTTCTTGCCTAGTGTATTTGATTGACGAATGTGAAGCGTTCGGTACCTCTACACTGTAAGCTCAAATCGACACTTATTAGCCGGTGGTAAACGATAGCTCGTCTAATACACCTATTGGCAGAATAGAGCGTGCGCAACATGTGCGAGTTTGTGCCGACAGTGTAGGTCCTTCACCAGAGGGAGAAAGCGAGTGCTGCTCGCGAAGCAAACGGGCGCACCGGGCCAGTGCGCCCGCGCGCCACAGACACACGGGGACGGGCTACGGCATATCGGCCCAAAATTTGCTGCGGGGACCGACATACTTTTAATCTGATGCAATCAATAATCATTCGACAGTTTAAACATTATAGTTTCAATTTGAAACAAATGGGACCACAGGTCAATAGATATTAACTGCAAATGTATTAAATATGGGTCGGTCCCCGGCATAATTAAGTGGCAACATGGGGAAGCACTACTCGAGTGTAGACGTTAAGAGGATTAATAGTGTATAAAGATGTATGCTTACCTCCAAGCGGTCGGTGCGCGGCAGCTTCTGCTGCAGCACGGGCTGCTGCATGACGCCGAGCGGCGAGGCGGCGGCGGCGGAGGGGTCGTGGCCCAGCACGGCCGGCACCAGCTGCGGCGCGTAGTACTGCGCGTACGTGGAGCCCACGCCCGGCACGCCCGACAGGTACGGCGACGTCGCCTGCACACCACACCAACACTAACACTCAGTATACTTGTACATTTACTCATTCGGTAGCAACGATGTTAGTGTCTTATTATCAAAATACGCAATATCTTATAACTTATTGAACGCATCGTAAAGCCCACTTTATGCTTGCTTTGCATACAACACTCTTAATTTACAAAAGCAGTACACCTACAAACATCAGAAGGAAAAAGAAAAAAGTTAATATCCAGAAAATTGTTAGCCAAACAAGCAATCGCATGCAATCATAAAGATAATAGAAATATTAAATAAGCATACGGTTTATCCTGTCTAGCTACCCACCGGCCACCAGAAGAAGTCAAAAGGATAGGACATTCCGGGAAGAGGTGAATTAGGGGTCGTTGGTTAAGAGTGCGATACGGTGCTGAAGGTGTGCCTATCATGTGTGTGGAAGAGAAGAGGCGCTGGATGCGGTGGGCCGGTGGTGTTGTCGCGCTCGGCGGCGGCGGCTATTACCTGCGGGGCGAGCAGCGCCAGACTGATCGGGTCCAGCGCGGCGAGGTGACTGGCTGCCGCGCCCGCGCCGCCCACGCCGCCCACCTCGACACAAAACCACACAAACACGCTACTCATCGTGCGAGGCCAGGTCTGCGCCCGCGCCACCGCCAAACCGCCTCCACCTCACTCCTCGCACCGACTCACGGCTGCGTCGTATCGGCGGATCACGCCTCGTGGTTTTTTACTACAAGATGCGAGAAGTAATCCGAAAGCTACAGAAAACAGATGCGGCAAGCGACGGGCGTCGAAGGCGGTGCGAAGAGGAAGGTCGAGGAGTGTGTCGGGCCGCGTAGTTAGCGACAGTGTGAACAGTGAGGAGGACGATGTCCGGTGATTTAATTTGCAATACCGCTTATACCCAGATCATACACATGTGAGTAAGTTTGGAGAATAGTCATGCCACTTAAGGAACGATTCGTACAAACATGCTCAAGCAGTGGGGAGCGATCGGCCTCGGCGGCTAAGTTTAAGTTGTGCCTGAAAATTAGTAGACTATATTCTAAAACAAATACACATATTACTCGTGACTTTGTTTAGAAGATTCACGCACCCGAAGCAAAACTTTAAATTAAAGCGCGAAACTAGTTGCAGGAACGGCTGTGCCGCCTCCAAGAAAGTAAATTACCATTAGCTTTTAACGTGCACATGATTAAGTTTCCCAGAAAACTTCACGAGGGAATCGAGTTAATTTACTTACGGATGAAAATATTTTCAATGCGCAAAACCTACGTGTATCTTACTATTTAGTAAGTATTTAACTAGTAGGGACACATTTACGAGGCACAACTTAAACTCGATATGTTATTAAGACTACGTGTTTCAATAATAAGAACGCTTATAATAATAAAAATACAGAGTAGCGAGTAACACCGAAAGCTGCGTGTTGCGTGCATACTGAATACCTACATTAGTGTGGAGGTCCGATCGCTCGAAGCTTCGGTAGTGGTAGGAGGGAGCGTAGCTTGGGTGACTCACCACAGCTGGGACTTGGCCAGGCAGCACCTGGCCGGGCGTCAGGCCCATCTGCTGCATTAGTGCGTTCTTGAGTGCTAGGTGATTCCGCCCGTTGATTAACAACTGATCTTTCAGATGTTGCGGTGGATGGAAGTACTTGCAAGGTGGTTTTTCACGGTTACACCGACCCTGGAATTGACAAATATTCATTTTAACAACACATACGTGCAACTTATACATAATGGTATGTATCAAGGTTCCTCGCCCTATAGATATGTATCTGTATCGTAATGTTTGGTTACGTTCACATTCGAGGGCGGCGACGACGCCATTATGGCACGAAAGTGGAAAATGCAATAGATATGAGAGCTATACGGCGCAGGTAACCGACATTTCTGGGCTTGGAGAATAGACGAAAATGGCGGACCTCATTCGATATCATTCCGATAAGCAATATGTGTAGCGGGGCGGTGGGCGAGCGCGGTTTCGGCTCAATATCGGCCGAATGTGCGGAAATCCCTCCATGCATCACAATTGCCGTGAGCCGGGCACGTAGCCACCAGAAACCCTCCACTCGATTTTTCCTTATAACCGCGTCTTAGGTGGTGTCAAATATTTCTGAGGCGTGTCGGGGGCGGCCGCGCTCCTCACTCCGCTCATTTTCGACGTCAATGAGGCGCGAGATAATTGCCTTTCGGAATCGAAGCCCTCCGCCGCACCCGTCTATGATGATTTATTTACATCCGTGTAATTAACTGTCGCACTACGTGACGGGAAGAGCTTCGCGGACGTTTTATCGTCGCACGCCGAGCCTCCTGCGCCATATTTTATTCAGTGAAAAAACGGAAAAGCGCTTATCGCAGTTTCAAAGAAATACGTATACAAACAAACGCCATCTGAATATTCAGTACTCCACTAGGGGACTCCCTTGCTGATAATGTCCGCGGAACAGCTTTGGAGTGATTTACTGAGTAACTTTTCTAAAGCATGCCCGATGATATCACTTTGCCTTTGCAGACGTAGCTATACGAGTGTGGGAATATCTATCAGCAAACATGGCAAAGTGTGAATCTTTGGCAGCAGCTGAATCAGATGCAGACGTCATGTTCCGAATTTTCTCAGTTATTAAACTTCGGCGATGCGTGCTACAACTAGCTGGTGGAAGCAGTCGGCTGCATTTAGATTAACTTGTTACTGGCAGGCATAATGTTAGTTGGACGGTCCTCTCACAGTTTAAGCTCGGGATAAAGTTATTATTTCCTGTTACTCCGTGCCGTCTACTTTAGCCGAGTTTCGATTCGAACCAACTCGTTTGTGAAACTTGAATGGGTGATCACGTTTCATCATTACTATGATAACTCTGTTGAGTTTATCAAACTTCTGTTTATTAGCTGCTACAGTTTGCGAAACGTTAGATAAGTTTATTTCTGGGAGCATTGAGCTGCGTTGGTATTGGTTGAGTTCAATCAGTTGAATGTTTTCCTGGTTCATTCTGACTGAACTATGATTAATGTTTTCAGGTGATAGTTATTATAGTAATATTGTAGTGCCTGTTTCAAAATTGGCAAGCCAATCTGTACGTATTACGGTGGTATTACGGTATTATTTATGTGAGTATCGGCGACTGCAAGCCGCTGCAGGTGTATCGGCGCGGTGATTAGCGTGACGGATGCCCGCGCGGATACAAATGGCCGGCCGCCTCAGACGGATGACCGCGCCACACTCGCCCGCCAAACGCATTACGACACATTAATTGCTCTTCGATCACTACGCCTCTACATTTGTTCGTTTAACATCCCCTTTGTTCATTCACAATTTTTGTTTAAATTGCTATAGACAGTGAGATTTTGTCCCAAAAAAATCTTTGTTCAATATATATTGAGAAAAACAAAACAAATAAGCCAATATAATACGTAACGAAAGACATGTTTATATGAAGCCCCGAAAATTAAACAAAAACTTTCAATATGGCCTATTTGTTCGGGAAGGGCAACGGGCGGGTCGAACGAGCGCAGGGTGGGCAATAACCGCCCAAAACTAATAACATTTTTGTGTGATAGTGGAGGAGCAAACCGAGCGCGCTACCCTCGCCGTGTCCTTTATAACACAACAATGCGTACTTGCAATACAATAAGGGGTTAGCCGAGAGTCAGTTTCATCACTGCCTTCCTTCCTGAAGATAAAGAAACAACGTTCGAGGGGAACGGAATGTACTGACTGCCGCGAACCCAAACGACACGAATCCCGACATGAATATACTTCATTGTGACTTGGCACTGGCGCACGATTAAAACGAAAACAACATCAATGAAGCGAGACGCTCGTGTCTCGTTAAGGTGAGAGCAGTAAGGCGGCGGAGTGCTCTCGGGAACTATGACGTGTATAACGAACAACCCTCGAAAGTAACGGCGTCCGTCGGCAGTCGGCACGCGCCACACCTTGTTACTCCAGCGTGCCAGCCGCTGCCAAATGCCACCTCTTCCATTTTCAAGCCCGGAAACTGTATCAAGGGTTTATTACTGGATAATCTGAATCTCAGTTTGCCGACCTCGCTCATTAGGGAAGTTATGAATGACCTCATTGGCTTGGACTATGATGTGTGTTTGCCAACGGACTATTCAGAGGACTGGGATCTAAACAGGTAGATTTGAATTCTAACAGCGCACTGCATTGCACAATACCGTTTTCAGCTTAAATAAAATATTTTACAAAAAGGTCAGGCACGCCAATACAACGATTCAAAAAAGCATTCAGTCGTTTCATTGTACGTATTAGTGTGCAGTTCAATGCAAATGTCTTAATCAAAACAGCAATCATCCAACAGGACATGAAGAATGCGCCCGTCAGACGAGGCGTGCGGTCGTTAATCGATTAGAACGTTCGATCACGATTGATGTATCGGTGACACGGCGTCGACGCGCGGCGATGCGTAGTCAGGCGGTCAGGCGTACGCACAAGCCGATCTCGACTCGTCTATTTTACTATTGGGCGAGTAGACACGCATCGGGATAAATCGACACACGAGGAAAACAATGAGGTAACGAGCCGATGAATGACACGCTGCCGTCGCGAAACGGCTCGGACTCCACTTGTACGCACGTAAGTGGGTGCCAGAAATATTTGGGGACAGACGGGAATAGAACCGGCCGATGAGACGTGCCAACTCCTGCATACAGTAGGCAGCGAGCGCACGCGACACGTGGCCCACACATATTGCTGCAAGTTTAACATTCACAAGCCGTTTAAAACTTCTACATTGACACTTTAACTTTATTGAAATCAGAACGATGTGATGTGGTAGTCAGTCAAGATTTAGATTAACTTTCTCTCACTTTAATAAATAAAAGGAGTTCATAAGAAAATTTGCAAACTTTTTCTCGAACACAATCGCTTTACTAGAAAAGAAATGTGACGAATGATTCCTTTTAAAGCTGTTTACAGGTAGGTCAAAAGTAAGCAGAAAATGTATAAAACAGTAAGACAATCCAGATTTCGAATCGGGGTCGGAAGTCCCGACGGGAAGAGGTTATTAAAAGGTTCATAGGCTTGAATCGAGTGATAGAGGTAGGAAACACGATCACGGGTAGACTAAGATCCGGCGCCGGATGCCGCAAATAATTTTTTCGACAAGCCAGAGCGAGGGAAAGGTGAAATCTAATTTGCAAAATTTTGTGGTCGGGAAGGGAATTAGGTAAGCAAAGTCAATTCTGAAAGTAAGTAGAATTTGAATTTAAAATGATTTATAGAGGAACAGGGGAGTGGCTAATGAGGCGTCATGCGAGAGGGGCGCGTGTTTACGCTTGGCGCTGAGAGCGTATTTTTTATCGCGGCCTCTGGGCGGCGCCGCTCGCGTATAGCTGACGTAACATCGAACACGCCTACCAGACGAAATAATTAGCCAACACTATCTAATTGACTTCGAATAATCATACATTAATGTTGATTAGAATTTAAATCCATTTTACTCATTTGAATATCAAATAGGAAATTACCACGTATTGACGCTGATGGTCTCGCCTGGGTAAGTGTAGCTTTTTATTATTGAAAATCCTTTAAACATATAGTAGCTTTAAGCATACAAACATTATGCTAAGTTTTATTTTAAAAGTAGCTTATACTTTCCTGGGTCAAGAATTAGAAAAGTCCCTGAAAATTTATATTCTTGAGAACATAATTTAGCAGTAAACTTTTTGTTATTTATCTTTAAGTCTTCACAGGACCTAAATAACTGATTTACTTTAGCGGATTGTACACAACACACTTAAATTTAATCCAAGTTTCTCTTACTTTCATCCCTTTTATTATATTCTGAGCTAGCCGTTAGAAGCGAGTTAATGTAATTAGCACTCATGCTTATTTAATTATAACGGTTATATGTAGACGTCGAGTAGCCATTCCGACAAAAAAAAAACTTGGTTTGAGCCTTAAAGTAAGAATTATTCAGTCCGCTGAAGTTCCCAACAAGTTTGCATGGCGGTGCCGTAGCTTAACGTTAAAATATGCATTCGTGCACGGAGTTATCTCGGCCACTTTTGCCGTTGCCGCCGGCTAGCGCCCGCCGCACGGTCACTCCTTGTTTATCCCGGCTTTAATATTAGTTGGCCACTTTTAAACGGTAATGTCGAAGCTTAGGGCTCCAAATCCGAAGTTAGGTGCACAAACAAAATTTTGCAACAAATATTAGCAAATAAATGTTGAGTGCAGGTAAGTGTCGTAGGTGTTTGTCGGCTCGTGGTCGCCGCAGCGGGGACCACGGGGTGCGAGATTAATGCAACGGAAGCAGGCGCGACCTCTCCAGGTGTTTCATTAAATTGCGCGCGGCGCCTCGGCCGGCTCGTGCGGCCATTATGAAGGCTGCAAGCTCGAGGGCCATTCGCTTTAAGAACGCCCGCGCCACTTTGTAACAGCCTTAATGAATCTTGTTACTTATAGGCTCGCGTAAATTGCCTGTTTTACTAACGTGGCGTGGGGTGAAAAAACATTAGGTCAGTGAACGCTTTCGTGAGGAATGCCTTTAGAGCTCGCTGAGAGGTTTTGTGTTTCACGGCGCTGCCAAGCTTTTGAGATGTTATTAGCTGACGGAAAGTCGTAATGTCTGCTTTAGAAACAGTTTCAAAGAACCACAATGATGTATCAATGGACTGCCGGATGAGTTTGGAGCCAAAACTCATAAAATACGGAAGATTACATAATAAAACAAGCATAAATATTTAAACTGAAACTAATGAACAAATAAAAATTTGCAAGCAATATTTTTAACTACATATATAATTCTAGCTAGATTTTCAGAAAAGAAGTCCGAGTCAGTCAACAACAAACAATGTGTTGAATCCATCGTTCTATTTATATTTGCGCCAATTTCTAAAGACGAATCGTCTACCTCCCACGCTATCTTGAATGCCTATCATAATTAACTTATTTTTACTAATGCTAAAACTTTCCGTGCCCGTTTCTATTTTTGTGACAAAGAAAACAACAGTTTACATGAATGTATGTTATATTTCAGGTGTATTATGTATTACAGCAACGTAGTGAACGAATGAGTCAGAGTTTGAATGTGAGGTAGGTAAACAAGCGTCCCGTGTGCACGTGTTTCACGTGCAATCTAGTGAACTAAGCGGCACAAGTTGATGCGACGCCGCCGCCGCCCGGCTCGCCTCGCACCGACTAACCAGTTTAACCCTGCTGCTGCAGTAATTAGTCTAAGCAGCTAGACGGAGCGCGTGATTCCAAGTACCGGTACTCTCTTTGACTTTCTTGCTTATTCAGGGGGTTAACACTCGCCGGGAATTCCGTATTTCGCAGGTCCAATCCTTCTAAATTAAGCCACCTTCGTTACCGCCTAAAAGCAGGATTAGACTGGTCTCTGTCTAACTCAATGACAATGAGGTCATCATGGTTCTAGATCTAGACATTCTAAAGATACGGAGATCGTTTTAAAACTAATTACAAAATGTCCTGAGACACAATGGAACTAGTTTTAAACACAAGATTTTGACTTTCAACATCGGTTATCTATTATAGTTACAGACAACAATAGTTGTATCACAACAAAGGTTTCTAGGACGTTTCCGTAACGGTATTTTCTCTGCTTTTGTACTGAAGTTAATAGAAAACGTTGAACGATATCGGGTTCTTTTCACAAAACCTTGGCGTCGGCGAATAGGATAGTTAGTGTCGCTCTTGTATCTACCACTATGCAGCTTATTTTGTGAGTTCAGCTTGCCTTGAGACATTCATTTCAATGTTGCATTGTTTTTTTTTTTATCGAAGGCTTGATTTTAAGATTTCTATATCCTTTTCTATAAGATTTCTCCTCTAAACGATTGATTCAAAGTAACTCTACAGATTTCAAAACAATTATCTCGCAATTTGTGATTAATTGCCGGAAATGTAATTACTGTAATTAGTTACAAAATAATTAATATTACCTCACATAGCGTTAATTATTTCGGCAGATTCAACAGATTCTTATCGTTTTGTGAATTAGAAGGCGTCCGTTTTTGTTTATTTATTTTATAAAAGAGAAGACTAATATTCGAAAGCTTCTCATTAATTGCAACACAGTACAGCCGCGAAAAGCAATAAAAATACCGACGCATTTCAACTTAGCTTATTGTAAATGTTATATTCTCTTTAAAAATCAATGCATGTGGGATTGAAGTAACAACACATACAACAACGACGATATAATACTAGACTACGCATGCACGATCTAACGAACAAAACTATTCTGCCAACTCGCTGATGTACTACGTAAGCGAGGGGGACGGGGTACTGCGTTGTGATTGGCTAACTCAAGGTCTGTTCTGTCTAGGGTTGCCAACTTTTTTTGACAAAAAAAACGTATAAACGGGTTTGGATAGGAAAAAAATAAAGTATTAGGAAGAAAAAAATAGTATTTTTCAAATTATTTTTTTTTATTGCTATAAAAACGTATTTTTGTGTGCTTTTATTACATGCACATTATTTTTTTGTTGACTTTAATTGTTGCAAAACTTGTTTGACAATCAACATTAAAATTTAAATAAATAAACAATTCGTTTTTAATTAAATTTATTGATGCTCTATTTCTCTCTTCCCGCCACTTTAGATTCATTACTGAAAAAACTCTTTCAGTGAAAGCTGAAGTGGCGGGAATGGATAGTAGGTAAGAAAAAAATATTTCTATTATATTTAGTAAGCTATCAGATGATAAGAAACTATCATATATCAACTATTTTTAAGTACATATTGAAAATTCTTCGTCATTAGTGAATTTTCTTTAGATCTCTTTAAGTCTTACACATTCGGAATACATATCGTCCATGTTAATATTAAATCTGTCTTGTAATTTGGCCTTTCACGCATCATAGTAAAAGTTGAAAATAAAGTATTTTTGCATACTTTATTTGTATGTAAAAGTATAAAGTATAATTACCAAAAATAAAGTAGGATACTTTATTATAAAGTATGGTTGGCAACCCTAGTTCTGTCTCAACGTATGTTTACGGCTCAAAGGATTGGTCGAAATGAGACGGATATAAGACTTTTTTGCCTAATGTGTTGACAGACATCGGTCGCCTGTTATGAGGAGTCTAGTATTATATCGTCGTTGACATACAATAAACAGAGGCCTTATCACGAGATTTCACGTTTTAATGAAGTAAAGAAAACGGGAACTTTCGACGTTAATTTGATGGAAAAACGTACACTAGAGGCGCGTTTTCATTTTCCATACAACGAACGTCACAATATTTCAAGTACGCTGTACGGTAAAATACGTAAATCTAGTCAGGTAAACAAAAAAAAAACACGATCATAAATGTTCGTGTTTTTTTTTGTTTACCTGACGGAAGTTGACAAGTAGCCATGCCAACCAATGTCATGCCTCGTTTACATTAGCGTCAGCGACTCGTATTCGCTACTGTCTTCTCAATTGAACTCTCAGGAGGCTACTGTTTACACTCGTCATTCTAACACATTACGCTACATCCGGTAAGGAATGTTAATCATGATAATTTTAATTGTTACTGAATGATTGAAAAGGTTAGGATGATTAGAAGTAGTACTTATCATTCTTATCAATAGAAAAATACTGTAAAACTAACTTATGACCGCGGCGTTGATCGCTTGGGTGGCGTGGACCGGGACAAAAGTATCCTGTGTTAATCTAGGATATAAACTGTGTATTTGCCATTTTTTTCGAAGTTTGTGGAGTATTTTTTGCGTAAAAGACAAGAACATACATCCATCCATCCTCACTTTCGCATTTGTAATAGTAGTAAAATGCCGCCAGTTTCCCATAATAAGAAACCCGTTTAGCTTTGGTAAGGTTTAGCTCGTTTTACTGGGTTATGTAAATTAGTTATTAAACAAATCCTAGCTTACTTTACATCAAAGCATATCATTTATACGAGACAATAATATAAAGCTAACAACAGAATCAATCGTAAATTGTAATTTTCTTTCGATCACGTCCTGTTTACATTGTTTATTTATAGAACTGTCTCAACAAACAAAATCACAACCAACTGAAGAAGAGATAAAAGGCGATAAATGTGAACCGAACTAACTACAAAATAAAGAGCCTTTACTACGTACGATAAGGAAAGTTTAAGAGGAGTTTTCGGGCTCGGGTCGCACCGATAAATTGGGCGGCACTTAATTATGATCTCGAGCGGCATCTTGCAGGCGGCTAATGTCCCGGACTCGTTTAATGCGCGAACTTGTAGTCTCGGCTCCGGCGGGCGTGATAAATCTCCATCTGTGCCCTGTGCCCGACCCCTGCCTTCAACGTGCCACCGTGCTGCGACTCAACACACACCCGTCTAGAGACCGTCCAACAATCACGAAATATAACTTGTTACTTACTTTTAATTTTTTTTTTTTTTTTTTTTTTTTTTAAACTTTATGCACAAGTTACAAAAACATGTACAAAGGCGGACTTAATGCCTTGGGCATTATCTCCCAGTCTACCTTAGGGTGATGCAGAGATAAAGACAAAGTAGGTGCAACATAAAAGACAATTACTAAATATGGAAAATAATATAAATTTGTACATATAAACAATACATACTTACAATACATACATATAATACATACATACCCAATACATACATTCAATACATACATACAATACATACATACCTACACAGTTTAGAGAAATGAAGGAAACTAAAAACCAGTTAATTTAGAGATGAATCTGCCAGCTTCTTAGTAATATACTCACGAGCTTTCAACTTGAAAGTGAACCGACTGGATACCGTCCTGATATTCCGAGGAAGCGCATTCCAAAGGAAAACTGCCTGGACTGGGAAAGAAGATTTTAGAAAATATTTATGTTTTATACATTTTTTAATCAAAAGACTTTTAGGTACAACTAACAAATAAAAATTAAAGATAATTCCAAAATCTAAATGAGCAAAACCTTTCCATAAGCTAGAAGTTTCCGGCGATGAAACGACCAACACAATCTCTTTCCGTGAAAAGCGTAGCAAGTGCTACGAAAGTACTACGAGCGTGTAGAACAAAGGGAGACTATAATAATATCGCGAGGAAACAACAACCTGACCGTTGTTACAGTGAAATATTTGTCTTTTGACTAAAAGACTAAATAGCTAGTATACGTGAGACTTCAGGAGTCAACTTACTAGAAGCATATGGAAAAATAAACACCTGTTCATAACTTGAAATTAACCGAACCCGAACATAAGGAAAAACATGAGGATAAATGTACTAACTAAACAAGTGTTAACTCGATATTTAAACGTAGCTCACTTCAAGGTCTAAGTATCCAGGTGTTAAGCGCATGTTTCCCAAGTAGGTATCTCATTCGTAAACAATGTTCACGAAGACCGTGCGTATTTCATGTACCAAAGCCTTAAAAGCCAGTAAATATGTAGGCATAAATCAATTTTCTAAACAGAGTGAAATTATTAACCGCAATGATTTACGATGTAAAACGAAACTTTGTTCCGTTTACATTGCCCTTTTATGTTGCGAATGTGGGTAATATAGGGAATTATTGTGTACGGCCGGGTACATTAGGAAGAGTGGCACTGTGTTATTGCATCGTGTCGCGTTAATGTCGCGAAGGTTGGCGGCACGACACGATGTGGGGCGGCACACAGTGGGCTGAAAATCGATCTTCATAGACTTAGGAATCAACTTCGCAAATCTGTATTTTTTTTGGCAGAAATGGGTTTAGGTATAGTATATTTATCAATATAATGCTATCTCGGCTTTTGAATAAACGTTTTTCCTTACTTTATAGCACTTGGTTGAAAAAAATGTATGGAGAAATATGTTAAAAAAGGTCTATTTCAATTTTGGCACTAGTGCCCCTAATTCCCTTTGGCACGATTATACCCCTTATTTTTCTGCATTTTTTGACATATCGCACTATGCGCGCACTGGTGAGAGTTTGGCGAAAAAAAATAAAATGTGTTTTTTAAATTAAAAAAGGTTTTCAAACTGTTTATAATTGACTCTGGATACTTTATGATTATAAGTTAATTAATTTATGAACAAAAATTTAATATATACTGATTAAGAATTACAAATTTCATGGAAATTAATGTTTTTTTTGTAATTTAATAACGATGATAGTTTAATAATGAGATTTTATTATCCATTGGCTATCATCTATCATAATGAGACCCAATATCCTATGACAGAGATAATGACATGTGATCTCACTAAACCGTGCTCTACGCTATACTGCCGACCAGTCCAATTTAAATTTGTCCAAGAAAGTAAGTTGGTAGTAGAAAATGAAATGACTAAAATGGAAGCAGAAAGAAAAACTTGATGCCCAACCAAATGTGTTGATGGCATTGAGGTTGAACACAATGTCGTCATGACGATGATCGATGGAAAAGTGAGCACTTATCTATCAGAAGCTCGCTCCAGTGCTGTCTGTTACTTGTGTTTGGCGAAACCATCACAGATTAACTATCTCGATGCAGTATTGCGTGAAGTGTCATCCGATACCTATGATCATGTTAGGTTTGTCACCTTTGCATGCACAAATTAATAGCATGGAGTGTCTTTTGTACATAGCATAGAAACTAATATTGCTAACTATATACAAACAAATACTGCTAAAATATACTAAACTACTACTAAAACGTTCCGTAATTTGTTGTCTCTAATCCCTGCTTCACAATATCTATCAGAAGCCCTAACTCTTCTCGAAATCTCTCTTGGATCTGTTTTTTTCTCTGCAGCAGCAAAGACGACTTGTCTTTTTCTTTGACAAACCAAGTTTTCAAGTATTGTTTGTACGCTATGTGCAAGAGACACTCCAGGCTATTAATTTGTGCATGCAAAGGTGACAAACCAAACTTGATCATATCAAATGACACTTCTTTTCGCAATCCTGCATAGAGATCGTTCATCTGTGATGGTTTCGCCAAACACAAGTAACAGACAGCATTGGAGCGAGCTTCTGATAGATAAGTGCTCACTTTTCCATCGATCATCGTCACGAGGACATTGTGTTCAACCTCAATGCCATCAACACATTTGGTTGGGCATCAATTTTTTCTTTCTGCTTCCATTTTAGTCATTTCATGTTCTACTACCAACTCACTTTTTTGGACAAATTTAAATTGGCAGTATAGTGTAGAGCACGGCTTAGTGAGATCACATGTAATTAGTTAATGAGATCACATGTCATTATCTCTGTAATAGGACATTGGGTCTCATTATGATAGATGATAGCCAATGGATAATAAAATCTCATTATTAAACTATCATCGTTATTATATTACAAAAAAACATTAATTTCCATGAAATTTGTAATTCTTAATAGGTTTAGTGAGATCACATGTAATTAGTTAATGAGATCACATGTCATTATCTCTGTAATAGGACATTGGGTCTCATTATGATAGATGATAGCCAATGGATAATAAAATCTCATTATTAAACTATCATCGTTATTATGTTACAAAAAAACATTAATTTCCATGAAATTTGTAATTCTTAATCGGTATATATTAAATTTTTGTTCATAAATTAATTAATTTATAATCATAAAGTATCCAGAGTCAATTATAAACAGATTGAAAACCTTTTTTAATTTTAAAAACACATTTTATTTTTTTTCGCCAAACTCTCACCAGTGCGCGCATAGTGCGATATGTCAAAAAATGCAGAAAAATAAGGGGTATAATCGTGCCAAAGGGAATTAGGGGCACTAGTGCCAAAATTGAAATAGACCCTTTTTAACATATTTCTCCATACATTTTTTTCAACCAAGTGCTATAAAGTAAGGAAAAACGTTTATTCAAAAGCCGAGATAGCATTATATTGATCAATATACTATACCTAAACCCACTTCTGCCAAAATAAATACAGATTTGCGAAGTTGATTCCTAAGTCTATGAAGATCGATTTTCAGCCCACTGTGCGGCAGGGCACAGTCGGCGCCGCATTATCTAGGTATAATTAAAGCGGGCAAGACGACGGCGAGACGTTACGCCCGTCCTAACGACTTTTATGGCGTATGTAACATTGCCGGCACATAAAATAAATGTGCCGCCTCCAGCACCCCGATATAGCACAGTATTCCCAGATTAATCGCCAAAATGTTTGCTCACACGCTATACGACTGCCGTTATTTAGACTATACCTCCACATAATGAGGTAAATATTGGAAAATGTTTTCCTTTTCCCTCACTGACACTAACGTGGAGTCATGATGGCTCTCGAAAGTGTCGGATGAAAGTATTTCCTGAAGTTTATTTGTTAAAGTTTTTGCAATATAAGTTTCTATTTGGAAAGGGTTCAAGAGCTTTTTTGTAGCACGGAGGGCACAAAATACAGAGTAAGTATAAAAAGGTTGTTTACTGAAAACGTCGAAGGTCATTCATGTCGACTGCTCGTGTATTTGTACAAGCGTGTGAGAGTGGATTTGTTTTTTTCTCTCCCGAGTGTGTACTTAACGCACACCCTTATAATTTGTGTATTTGTAATATCGTCGTCTTGGGATGTTTGCATTTCAGTGAATATGAGGGTGACCACACAGTTGGCTGCCCCGAAGTCCGCGTCCAGAGCCGTCATTTAAATCTTTATATGTCCACATTAGCTTTATAGGCGACGGGGAGCTTTCTCCAACGCTAGCGGCGCCTGAGTGCACTTTTATTGAGGATGAAATACCGTAATTGCCACTCGGCGCCAAGCCGTGACTGACGACTTTTGTACGTGCTAATTGTGCCAACTCATCTATAAGGTCGCATGACCGCCGCCGAAAGGTCAAAACATACTTTACTTACTTCCTAATGGGGTCTACGTTAAATTAACTCTTGAGCGGAGAATTGATGTTTGTTTTGATTAAGTTGTAATATTGGAAGTGCTTTAATATTTCATCGGTCGTTTATTTTCACGAATAAACTACAACATTATTTATATCACCGGGCATTGAAGTTTATACGATATTAGATACCTAATAGGTACATAAAAGGAAAAAATTCAAAACAATAACCGCTTTTCATATCTCAATCCCCGAACAGCTATAATCTTGACAAATGACGGTCTTTGGAGTGTAGTCGGCACCACAGGCCGCATTGACAAAACTCCAAATAAACTGACACCGACACATAAATAAGCATATTCGATGTTTTATTGAGTGGAGGAAATACGAAGGAAATAGTTTCCTGGGTCATTACGCGGGTCATCAATCAAGTGGCCTTGCAACGCTTAGATTTGGAAATTGTACGACGTGGATCGATTTGTGTGACGGTCGATTTCCGAGTGTTGTGTCGTGGGCGCAGGCTAGGCTAGGTGGCGAGTGGCTACGTGTCGGGCGAGCTTCGCGTGGTCGTAAACGGCAATAAAGGGTGAAGGCGTGAGGTCGGTTGTCGGGCGTCGGTATGCAACGGAGTCGAATGCACGATATCTGCATTGTGGGGCGGCGCGGCGTCGCGGCGCCGGCGGGTCTGGGCGTCGCGGCGGCGGCGCATACATCAGGCACGCGACCGTCGCCCCCGCCCCCCACTCCGCCGCTACACCCCTCGCCAATTATCATAGTTTTGTTCCTATTTTTTACCGCATTAATGGCTGTTTTCAGACAAACACCCTGATTGTTCGTGCTGCATTGCGATTACAGCAATACATTAGGTGACCACATTCAACAACATTTTTGAAAATTAGCAGGACTTGTAACAACACATTTTACATTTTCTTTACTAAATTGATCTGCTAGAGCACGATATTGAGTTTCTCAAGAAAGATATCCGTTTTGACGTGATTTGTTAGACCTCAAGAGGTTTGCACTACACTGCACTGTACCAATGCATATATGTCACATGTCACATCATACCGTCTATTTGGATTTCGGCGACGTTAACAAATACACACTTTAGAGAATTTCCAAAACATAGACATTACATTACACTTAAATGTTAGCAACCCACGTACGCGGTCGATAACAATCAAAAGGTAACGAGTTAATAGGACTTTTTAAATTTTGAACCTTGCAAGGCACAGCACAATACTCGTATAGTACAAACTCATTCTTGGAGCAGTTAGTATAAAATCCACATGTGGCTGACGTGTCGTTACGTATGCAGCGAGTCAACCGGCGTCGGTGGCGGCCTGGCGGGCAGGTAGAGTGCAAGGCGGCGCACATTGCGCTGCACGGCACTCCCCATTATCCTATGCAAATCCGGATTTCCCAAATATCGTGCTCTGCCGCGGGCCACCTCGCTATCGCGGCTATTAATAACCCGCCGTGTTACAAATACGAGCCTCGGAGCTGAGCCGTTTAGTCCGTCGACGAAATACACTAGCCGTATGTTACTTCATACGCTCGGTACGCTCAGGACTCCCCGCTAATATTAAGTAGAGCTGCACCGTATTTTCCAATTTGATTAAATCCTTTTTCCAATTACGGAGCTTCGCGTAGGCGTTTGTTTTTACGATCGCTTTAGGATATGAAATTATGAGAGTTTATTTCATACTTGCAGTATGGTTAGAAAAAAATAATGAACTTTTCGATAACAGCCATCAATGTATTCGAACAATATTGTTGTAATAAAAAATAAGTTAAAAATAAATAAAACCCGACTACGACAAAAACGTGCACTGAAAAGTATAAAACAAGAACAATATTAATTTGACCGAAATTGTGCTAGCCGTGGTCGTGTGCCACCTACCTAACGAAGATTGTGTGAAACAACCGCAGGTGGCACACGACCACGGCTAGCACAATTTCGGTCAAATTAATATTGTTCTTGTTTTATACTTTTCAGTGCACGTTTTTGTCGTAGTCGGGTTTTAGTTATTTATAACTTATTTTTTATTTACACTATTTTGGGGTTAGGTATATTATTATTTGATAAGTATATAATAATAAAAGCAGAGTAGCGAGTAAATTTCAAATGTAGGTACTCACATTTGAAACCCATGTTGACACTGTTAGAAACAGGCAAAGTAGCTTTTAATGTATATAAAAGCTATATAATGTATATACACTTCTCATCAAAAAAATCGAAACACCTCGCAGTTTATGATTTGATAAGGATTATCAGAAAAATGTGTATATTTAGGAATAAATGTAAAATGTCATATAATAGTGAGTAGTATGAGGTTTTTAAATCCTAATGTTAATGTTCTAAATTCAAATTAAGTCTTCATAGGTTTCGTATTTTGTATAATGAGTAATTTTTACGCTGTATGGAATATGAAGGAAATGGGTAAAACAACACGCGTAAATGAAAAAAAAATGTAAGAAACGTTTATTAAATAACTTGTATTCCCTCCGCGAGCTCTTATTACTGCTTCCATACGGTTCTTCATCGATCGGATGAGAGTCACGATCACATGTTGTGGTATATTATCCCATTCCTCTTGGATTGCATTTTGCAGCTGGCTAAGTGTTTCTGGGGCTGGATCTCTTGCTCGAATTCGTCTCTTTAATTCATCCCATAGATGTTCAATGGGATTCATGTCCGGGCTTCTTGCTGGCCATACCATAATGGAGATACCGACTTCGGTAAGATAATCTCGTACGACGCCCGCGGTGTGAGCTCTAGCATTGTCGTGCATGAATATGAAGTCGTTGCCAATAAAATGTGCATAGGGCATCACATGAGGTTCAAGACACTGTTCGATGTACCGATGAGAGTTTAGTGCAGGCAGCCGTGGCCCAGACACAAAGGCAAGTTCTGTCTTACCGTCGGCGCTGATTCCTCCCCAAACCGTCCACGAACCGCCACCATAGCTGACCTTTTCTTCAATGCAGCATTGTGCAAAGCGTTCTCCATCTCTTCTGTAGACCTTGTTCCTTCCGTCGTTACCATACAGCATAATTTTACACTCATCAGAAAACAGTACTTTGCTCCACTGAAGGTATGACCAAGTTAGGTGCTCGCGTGCAAAGTTAAGGCGCGCTCTTCGATGGTCTGCAGTTAATTTCGGCCCATTCGCTGGCTTATGCGGTGCCAATCCGCGTTCCTTCAACCTTCTTCTTATTGTAGAGTCACTTACAGCTACTCTTCGTACAACGCGAAGCTGCTGCTGCAGTTGAAAAGCGTTAAGGCGTCGATTTCGTAAAGAAGTTGTTACAATAAATCGATCATCTCGCTCAGAAGTGACCCGATTCCTGCCAGATCCTGAACGGCGCGTGAACGAACCAGTCTCCCGATAGCGTTTGTAGACTCTATGAACAGATGATAAGCTTAGATGCAATCTTGCAGCCACAACACGCTGACTAAGTCCAGAATCCAGCAATGCCACCACTTGGGCGGCTTCTGCGGGCGAAGTATCCATATGTTTTAGAAAAAAAAGTTTTTTCAGACGTCCCAAAGTCACAGTAAATGAAATAAGAAACAGAAAGTTTAAAGACAAGCGCTAATTTTTAGTTTTTAAACGAGAAACGTACTCCAACCCTAAATACACATTTGTCTCAAAACAGTGATTAATTTCATTTATAGGATAAACAAATGAAATTATTTCGAATTTTGATTTTTTTCTTCTTACTGTAATGACCAAACTGCCAGCTACACAGTAATGTTTTTTTTTCATGGAATTAATTCTCTTTTGTAAAAAATTAGGACAAAAACAATAAAAACGAAAGTGTTTCGATTTTTTTGATGAGAAGTGTATATTTCAAATGTGCACATCAAGCCCTTTAATTTGATACCCATGTCGATACTGTGCGATTTTTTTTTTTTTTTCGGTCACGACTTTTCATCACCTAGAGGGCGCCATATTGGATTTGGTGACACGTCACCTACCCTATAACCAGCGGACAACTGAGACGCTTCTAACGACACCTCATTTGTCATGTAATGATAAGTAGTTTAGAAGATATGAGGGAACAGACAAACATACATACATACATACATACATACCGGTCAAAATCATAACCCTCCTTTTGGCTTTGCCGTAGTCGGGTAAAAAGTAGCGCAATTTAAACTCGCGTTAATGACACTTCCCCTTACATAAAATACACAGTTGTATACGTAATACTTGCGAGTTAATTTCTAAATGAGGAAACTGTCTTGCTACGTCGGTAATACGTGTTCTCGCGCGGTTCTACCTTTTACTTTGTTACGAGGCGCTACTGTAATAATTTCGCAAAATAACTTTGTATACTTCAGGGGAAGTTCGTTTAATATTCCACTAGGTAAAGTGTTTATCGCGCTAATCTCGTAAAACAGGTTAGTCGAATGAAGGGTGCAGATCATCGCGCCGGGGTCAGAGGACGGGGTCAGGTCGGCGCGGGTCAGCCGTTGAAAATAATCCCTTACCGTTGGGGCGAATTAACTATAATTCGTTCGACATAAGTAGGTTCGTATCGAGTTATGGTGGGTTCTTTTAATTGAATCGTCGAAAACAATTATGTACTTTGTGGTGCGTCAGTGGGCGAGAAAACGAAGAGAAAAAGAATGGAGCAAACAGTTTGCACTCGCTCCTTGAAAGTTTTTTGAGGAGTCTGCTGGATAATTAGATTAGATGCCGCTGCGCGCTGTGGCGAGTCGACGTGCGAACCGACACGAGGTTTCTTATTAACTCCGCGCACACGGTAACGTTGGAATTTATATCGAAAATGGACAATTAGTGATTTCTTTCTGCTTTACAATTGAATTTCAAAACAAGAGATTTACGTGGATTGAGTTTTAACGACGAATCGAATACTGCTCTTGATGAATTGCATGAGGCGAGATTAATTTTAAACAGTAATTCAACTCAATGACGTACACGGTACATAAAAACAATTAAATACAATATAGAACCGAACGTATGCTCACCAAATGAAGAAACTAATATTGCAGAAACGTTGGGTATGCCCGAGTACACAAGTCGTCCGCACTGAAAGACTGTACTCCACGGAATGGACAGTGGCGACGTCCACCTACCCTCACAATTTAATTAAATATGGCTTCAGATTAACTCGGTGAGGCTTCATACATACTATTCTGTTTCATATTTTCCACCCCTCGATAACGGTATCCTCCCACGCTTTTTGCCCGTGACGATATCACACATATAAACATAATCATAACGTACTTTTTACCGGATACAGACATTTTTCTCCATAAAATTATATCACAGCAGTCTAATAAGATTACCTGAAACAAAAAGATTACACAATTAGTCGGATCACGTGATTTGTTTACGCCAAAGTCAATTAGGGCAAACAATGTCGCTAATAATAACAATGGGAGCAGGAGTGACGAACCAAAGTTACTTGGGTGTACAGTCTTGACTTTGATAATAATGGGTTTGGTTGAGAGCCGCGGGAGGGGCGCGGGGGTACGGGGGTGCGGGCCGCGATTGTATCCGATGATAAACATCGGCCGCCCGCCGCGCCATCCTAGAGTCGGCGCGCTAATTAAACAACAACGGAGAAAATTAATTTGATTGTTTCGGAACTACGCCTCTTTGTTACGGCCTACCGACGGTTTACCTAGGAAAAGTGCTCGGCTGATGCCTCTCGACGTCGCGATGGAGAAGATTTTTCACTGTAACACCATTTATATTGTGTAGAGAGAACAGCAGGCGAGCGCGCGACAGGCCCCGGTGACAAACAAGAACAGACTGAAGTTGACTGTTTGACACCTAATGGAAAGCTTCCAAGTGCACCAGATCGATGATACTTTGTTAAAAAGGTTGTAGACGATGACGTCATGTTCAAGTTTAATTTAGCTACAAAATAGTTCAGTTTGTTTATAATTAAAGGTTGTTCTGATAACATTGTAAAGTTTGTGACCTTTCCCAGAATTTTGATTTCCCGAAAGTTGAACTTTCATGGGTCTAAATTGCTCCACAATATTAAATCCGCAAACCCGCAGCTACAAGGTTAATTGACATAAAAGTCGACGTTGTGGCAGAAATGTGTGACAAATGAGGAGTGCGTGATGTGTCGTCGGCGGCGGGCGCCGCTTGTTCCGGCTGCGGATCAGGTACCGCGCGGTGTCGTGGTGTCGCCTTACATTACGCACACCCCAGCTAACATTACACCACGCCGCCTTCCTCGTCCTTATTAATGACACGCGGTAATTAATTAAACCTACGCGCTCAGATATTCTAGTCACTAACATATGTTAACAAGATCCGATACCCCGCCGAGCGTAACAAGATCATTATATTATACCAGAGACGAAATAATACAGTTATTGTCATCTACACTACTGTAAATGAATAATTTATAGGGTTAACGCAGAGTTCGGAGCTTCGGGTGTCAATTAAGTAAAGTATTTACGAAACGCCCTCTCAATAAAATAAGTTAGGGAATAGAATTCGGAAAATTAATCGTGAATAGGCACGGGGGGTCGGGCAAAAACTTTAATGCGTGCTTGGAAACCTTTCGGCGTGAAAATGTGGAATTACATGCGGTATCCGAGTCGGCCAACTCGCTCCAGAGCGTGTGAATTATTTACGCGACGCCGAATGCGGGCACAGCGGCGCCGCCCCGCACATAGATTGGCGACGACTAACTTTTAGTTGATCCACAAATAAGTTGATTCGATTTAATTTGACCAAAGGGTAATGTTGCTGAACAAATTAGAACTTTATAATGTCAAAATACACAGGGAACTACAGTTTAATGTTTATTAAACATTCAAACAATTAGAGCTACAATCTCATGTTTCCGTTCACTACCAGTATAAGAATATGCACATTATAAAATGCTGGATGAAGTCATAAAAATAAAAAATCGTAAAGGATACAATACAACACACTTTTATTAAATTCGTCTCTTTTAAGACTACTTTCGCAAGCAAAGCAAATTAACAAAAATATTTAAATTAGGATTTTAGGACCAATTTATTCGATCTTGGGAGCTTTGACAGATAAACAATATATAGGTACTTCTTCCCTAAATCTTTTTGATTTGTCTGGCAATTTAGATTCCCTATTAAATTACAAACAAGTAGACCTATAAACATGTATACTTGAAAATTAAAAGAACACGAAATGTAGATGTCCGAAGGGCGGTGAATTCGGGCGGGGAGCGACTCATTAAAGGACGCGCGGTTCATCTCATCCGGGCCGGACAAAAACGGGCCGCTGTCCGTTACGGCGTGGCTCGCAATTAAACACGAGACCGAACGACGAACGTTCATTGGAAAAGCGCTGAACAAGCGAACAATACAACAGCTATCTAATTACTTTGTGCCTCCTAGCCGCCTGTTGTCTCTACAATGTAACGTCACTGTAAAGTTGTTTGTGGTTTTTGCCAAACGTACACGCCCCATATGAACTTTCTGATGGCCCGGTCCTAACCCGGCCCTGGCAAAATTAATTTGAAAACTAAACTTATTTATAAAAATACTCTACTTTAATGTTTACGAAATGAGTAATGCTAAGTACTCGATTTTCAAATGTGACACTAAAGTCTATAAAATGAACCCTTTCGAGTCATTAATTGGTGCCGAAGTGGGGCTTAATACAATCGAAATCAAATTAAGTACATTCAGTTGCGGTGGAGTCGGGTTCAGTTGATTCAGCGGTATGACCGACACGTGCGGCTGGCGCGCCGGCTTCTGACTTGGCAATAAGAATAAGAAGAAACTTACTATCTCATCGTGCATCGTTTTATAAAGCTTTTATATAGATAGTGCACATGTGGGTCTCGCTTTATTTAAAAAAATATGAAATTAAAAGTTATTGTTGTGATTATCACGGCAACAGGAACAACAAGGCTGCGACAAATGAAGTCGAGACTGGCCATTATTCCGCTCCATGTGCACCCGACGAAACTTAATGCCGGCCGCCGACGTGGCTCCAGTGGAACGATCCATTAATATGCAAAACAAAACTTGCAATTAATTGGGCTTTAAAAGTTAAATCGTCACTACAGGCGAAAATTGTTCTTGTGAATCAAGATTTATCGCTGAAAACGTGACGGAGTTTGTCGGTGATTTAGTGGGATCGTAAGAGATAGTAGACAGCGACAGGGTGACTACATGAGTCTAGTCGCGTACAGTACAGCGCGACATCAAGTAGTCGCTCCCCTGACGTAATAGACTAGAAGCGGCGTCCTGGCGGGGGTTATGAGGTAAAGCGGCGCGTAGTTGCACGTCGGGAATGGATGGCCGAATTAATTGAAATATAGCGTCGCGCCGGTGTGCGGTCGTGCGGTGGCGGATTGGGGGATTAAAGTTGCAGCAGTTCAGCGCTGGAGCAGGTGCGGCACGCGCGGGCCGTGGGGGGAGGGGGCACTGCGGCGAGAGCCATCGGCTTGCTGAACACGAAGCCGAAGCGTTGAAAAATTGCGCTGAACGTCTTGAAGCGCCCCCCACAGCGGAGGCGCTCTACATACAAATAAGTCAGGGCTGTTCGTGTCGCCGCTCCGCCGCCGACGTCGACGCCGCTATCTCTACTTCGCATCGCTTTGCCGTAATCGACGAAAACTTCATAATTTATCACGAACGAGGTCAAAGTTCCAAGTATTGACGTTGCCGTTTTTTTATAACAAAACAATTGAAAACGAGAGCTTCAGCAGAAACGAAGGTTACAAGTATTTTGACCTTTATGATAGAGGCTTTCATTCATGAAAGGAATTAATAGCTAAATGGATCTTGATATCAAGACACTCAAGATTGAGAAGAAACAAGCATGTTACATCAATTGCACTAGCTCCACTCAAAGGTATGAAACAATAATTCGTCTACACCGCAAATGATATCTGAAAGTCTCCGACTCGACTACGGAAAGGTCGAAGTAGAAAATATTACTGCAAAGCTAAGCGCAACTTTTGCAATGACTCAGCGATCTCGCGACGTCGCAAGGCACCGGGTATCTACTCGAAATATCAAAATAAGATTATTTTATTTTGTGTCTGCTCTTATCGAGCAGCAAAGAGGATATCGTTTATCTGAAGTGATCGGTGATCGACTGAAACTTCGGGATTTTCTAGTGAGATATAAATAGAAAGTAAAATAACAATCCGAATAATCGGACCTAAATCCGTAAGTGAGGGTATAAGCGAAAGCTAAACTTTATTAAAGGTCCGACAGCGTCAAGGGCCGGGGCGGCCGACCTTCATAAAACAAACTTTATGACAAACAATAACATTTATTACATAGTTGAGTATTAATGCGCACTCCATTTACAGCTGGGCGGGCGCCGTCGTGGCGCCCCTGCATTGTTGGTCGCGCCGCAAACATCTTTTTAGGTTTAATAACTCACCCCACGATACGGGACTCCTTGCTTATGAAACATGAATAATCCTAATCTAGTACGCTATTACAGCGCTCGCCTTTGTAGCTGGTACTCATATCGTGTAGGAAGTACAACAACCTCTGATGAATACAACGTAGACGTTGCAACACGTTGATAATCTCACGACTACTTATAGACGCAATAAAGGAAAGCAATCTATACATATAATAAATTTTTAGAAAAGTGGTGTCTGTACAATGGAAATATACAAAAAAAAAGTAGCAGGGGTTGTTATTTTATCGATGCCGAACCCGAAAATGTAGTTAAAATTTTTTGAAGTGAAAACTTCTTTAGCGGCGTTGTACACTTTTTCTGTAATGGGTAAAAAATTTAAAACTCGCGTCAGGGTCACGTGACCGTCAGGGTCACGTGACCCTGATCGAAAATGAGTAAGACGTCATTCAAATTAAAAATAAAACATAGTAACAAAAAAGTTTTCACTTCTACCGGCACTCCTGGAGTGCAACCTTTTTTTTGTCTGTTTGTCGGTTTGTCTGTTTGTCTGTGTGTTTGTGCACGCTAATCTTCGGAACTACTGGACGGATTTGAATGTTTTTTTTTTGTTGTATAGGTATTAAGTCCGGTTAACATATAGGCTATAATTTATCTTGGAAACTTGAACACCTGATGCAGAACCGCAACAGACCTGCTTAACTATAAGAGATACAGAAATGGTGCCATAGCAAAAATTGTTCCACGTGATAAGCATTTTCTGCTGAGAGAATAAATTTGAAGATCCTGGACACCTGATGTGGAACACCAAGAGCCCTGCTACACTATGACATATACAGGAACGACGTCTTAGCAAGAGTTGTTCAGCCTGATAAGCACTCTCTATTGCTGTATAAAAATTTGAAGATCTGGAACACCTGATGTGGAACTCCAAGAGCCCAGCTACACTATAACATATAAGTGAATGACGTCTTAGCAAGAGTTATTCAGCCTGATGAGTACTCTCTGTCAACGTATAAAAATTGAAGATCTGGAACACCTGATATGGAACTTCAAGAGTCCAGCTACACTATAACATATACAGCAAAGACGTCTTAGCAAGTTGTTCAGCCTGATGAGCACTCTCTGTTGTCGTATAAAAATTAAAGAACTGGAACACCTGATGTGGAACTCCAAGTGCCTAGCTACACTATAACATAATACAGTAAAGACGTCTTAGCAAGAGTTGTTGAGCCTGATGGGCAACCTCTGTTGTCGTATAAAAATTGAAGATCTGGTAGACCTGATGTGGAACTCCAACAGCCCAGCTACTTTATAACATATATAGGAATGACGTCTTAGCAAGAGTTGTCCAGCCTAATGAGCACTCTCTGTTGACATATGAAAATTGAGATCTGGATCACCTGATGTGGAACTCCAAGAGCCCAGATACACTATAACATATACAGTAAAGACGTCTGAGAAAGAGTTGTTGAGCCTGATGAGCAACCTCTGTTGTCGTATAAAAATTGAAGATCTGGTACACCTGATGTGGAACTCCAACAGCCCAGCTACTTTATAACATTTATAGAAATGACGTATTAGCAAGAGTTGTCCAGCCTAATGAGCACTCTCTGTTGACGTATGAAAATTGAGATCTGGAACACCTGGTGTGGAACTCCAAGACCCCAGCTATACTATAACATTTATATAGGAATGACGTCTTAGCAAGAGTTGTTTAGTCTGATGGTCATTTCCTGTTGACTTACAAAAATGAAAGATCTAGAACGTCTGGAATCGTCTCGCGCATCCCGTTGTTTTCCTGTCCCCAGGCTCTTAGAATTCGACGTTTCAGATCTTCGATTCTGACGACCCCGTCGTCGCTAGCATAAGCAACAGGATCCGTGTACGAAGTCGCGGGCAGAAGCTAGTATTTAATAAAAATACAAAACGTTTCGAAGCAAGGAGTGGACAGCGACGCGAGACGGTTTGTTCTTGTTCTAGACTGAAATAAAATTTTATATAGGACATTATACGTGACAAACGACGTGAACGACACGAATATCCTCTCTCCGGTTACGTTTTGGGTCGCTATTCTTATTTTACGCAATCGTAGCCGACGTTCCGTTGAGAGTAAACAGTAATATACAGCTAAACCACTATAAGCAATTAAATAGTTACATTTCACGAACTAATATCACAAGCAATAACCATTGCTCCTTGCAGCAACTAGCAATAAATGTCAAGAACTCTTTGTTCATTAAAATGAACGTGTTTACTCGCTGTTCGAGTGAGTCTGAGTGCAAAATACTGATTATACATGTACAATACAGTCAATTATAACAGGATAAATGTTCGTACATTACAGTATGCGTATAGCGGTAGATAAGAATTTAATGTGTCATGGATTCGCTGGGCACTAGACAGGGGGCTTGTATAAAGCCAGTGGAGGACATGTGTCAACCGAGAGCTCTGCACAGGGAACGTTTTTATACCAGAGAGCTGCCGAGAATATAGCGCGGGTGAACGACACGATTTAGGGAAATCTCAATTTTGTGACCATCCAAATGTACAGGCTTTTAGACTTCACTTTTTGTTTGATAGTAAGGCTTAAGCCTGACACTGTTACATCAAAAAGTTACTAAAATATCTGTTTAATATAAAAACAGAATAGTAAGTATGTTTGAGTGTATTCAAATTTCTCTATTGTCATTCCTTTTGAATCATTCATGACGATCAACCAGACGAGTATCGGAAATTTATGACTGGGTTTTATTTATTTTAGGAGTTCTAATATTATTCCGAGGACGATCACAACTTTCGCGTGTAGCACGTCATTAAACTGTAATATGATGTAAAGTCGTTGCGTTGTAAACGACTTGGAAAATTCTTTGGAAAGAATGAGAATATCTTTCAAGTTTGTTTATGGTTAGTGTTGGGGAAGGAACCGAAGAACATGAAGCGCACGTGTTAGGCTTGTCACAGCATCAGTTGGTGTAATGTGTACGCGTAATCGCGATGGCTGGCTGGCGGTACTTGTCGATGCTCATTTGCGTATCTAAGTGGGCCCGCGGAGGCCATTAGCCCACGATCGAAGGCGTCATTACTCGCGTAGTGGCGCGCGATAAGGACAGAACGCCACTACACCCTTAACGACACCGCCTGCGGTGGAAGTGGACAGCTACGTACCTTCCACCCTTCAGATTGCTATTAGAAAAAGAATTTAAGCAAATGTTACGGAAAATTGGGTCAAATTTTATGCTAAAAGCTTCTAGTTAATTGAAGTTTTACAGGAATTTACGATTTAATATATTATTATTTTTTCCCTTTTTCCTGTTTTGAAGGAAGTACTAGAAATATATAATCAACAGAAATGAGAGTTAAAGAGCTGGTCCTTAAAAACGCAGAAGTTTCTGTTTCTCAATTTTGTAACAAACGAGTGGCGCAAGACGTTTTGCAGGTTCCATTTTGTTACAGTAAACATGTTATGAGACTATCTCAGTGGACACGAAGGTGTCTCAATGCTAAACCCTCTGTTTATCACAACAATAGAAGTTCCGAACATGATAACATCGTTCCGGTGTTATCGCTATTAGCGAGAGTTACGTACAGCTTATGATACAAGTGTAACTACTTACATACTATTAGGCGAGGCATGTGATTTCATAAATGGTCGTGAAACGCCACTGCGGAGTTTCCTCGTAGATTTTAACGAGATTGCCGGTAGTCGCCGGTGCCTGTAGCATCGAACTTGCGGCGAGAACCCTCCAACACAAGTTTACAACTTATTAAAGAAGATCTCTCCGAATTGATATTAAAATCCGGGGAAATACTTTCCGTTTCTTACTTTTTACGAAGAATCTCAAACTTCTTACATTAAATATGTATTTTTATTGCAGGTAAAGATATTCTTAAGTAGAACAGAAAAATCACATTTAAGATTTAATTTCTTCGTAACTTTATCACCATACAACTTTTTTAGTATTCAAAGCGTTACTGGTTAGCGAGCCTACTGAACCTGGTAACAGAATTTAGAGTCGAGCTGCTAAATAAATTAAATTTCAACACCTTCAAAATGTCGGTAACACTCGCCCACTGACCGCTTTGAAGAATCTGATTATACAAATTCATCCCTTCCTCTTAATTGTCTCAAGACTAGGCAAGTCACGTTTCGCTAAGAGGAAGGCGGCAGGCCTCGTTTATAATCAATGTCAAGATAGTATTATCAGAAGATTGGTTGAAAATTGTGTACACGTTCAAGTTTACAATAGAGGCTTGGTGTTTACGATAGGCTTATCTGTGTGTGAGGTCGCGCGGGTGACTAATGTGTGAATAAAATATAATCCGGAGTGGCGGGCGATAGTGATCGATTCGGCGGCGGCTGGACGCGGAGGTGAGCTGGAGGGCTGGCTGCCGGTGATCCGATACATGTATTATTCAAGCGGCGAGGAGAGGAGCCGCGGCCCGCTCATTACAATACGACTATACGAGCGCGCCCGGCGCCGCCGAGCCGGACAACTTCTGCGATGGCAGACAACGCGACCGATTAAAATTTCATCTCTCTTTGTTCGGGAACAGAGATAACGGATCGATGTGCGGCACTAATGCCCCTGCACGCTCCGCGCCAATCTAAATTCAATTCATCGATTCACTGTCCATACTCCATCCATACACATCTAGATACCGAAAGGTCAAATAGTTTTAGTGCCTAATTTGTCGATCCTAAATACCCTGTTTAATGAAAAAAGTAAGTAAATAAACGTAAGTGAGTTACTCGGATGATAACGTGTGCCTATGTTTGGAAGTGCAGCAGATAACATAGAGATTAGAGAATATACTAGCAAACAAAGCATGGTGTATGCTCACAGGTTTATCAAATCCAACGGCGAAATTGAAACGCGCGACACGCATATCGGTCTGTTTGACTAAGCTTAATGTTTTGTTACACCGTACGCTGGCAGACTAGAACATTAATTTATTTATATCACAACATTCTTGAATGGCATAACCGAATGCACACTAACTCGATAAACATGCGTAACTACATCGCTGCAAATTATACTGTAATTGAGAGCTTTTGTCTGCACCACACGTGTAATGAAGAGGCTAATGTATTGAGAATTCACTGTAATTTGCAATACGGAATACTTAGGTAATTGCTCGATCGATGTTAATAATTATGTCAAAGAACGTGAGTGGCAGCTACGGCTACGAGTCGTAGCCGTAGCTAGATTTCGTAGGCAAGTGGCGTAGCAAACCGCTACGAAATAGTCAAAGAAAGGGATGATTTATTTTGTAAACTACATTGTGTGACTGGGCTATAATTAATTGTAGTATTCTTTGCAATTTTAAGAGAAATACACTGAGCTCAATTTCCATAAAAGGATATTTGCAGAGAACTCGATTCTTACCAATGAAATTATCGCCCGGCCTTTGAAAGCGATGTTGGCCTATGCCGACCGAGATTGCAAAATAAAGCCGAATTGCAAAGTTTTATTTCTTCCCGACCACTTGAATCAGTTAAAATGGGTAATAAATAAATTTAACAGGCAGGACATATTTGCTACAAACTTCAGTTCAGCCATCTGAATAACGCACGGACGTCTTTAAGACATAACTCACGTATCTAAAATAAAAAGGCGACAAAGAAGGCCATTTGTTTTGGTATTACGCTATCGGGGCGCGCACGGTGTGGGCTGCAAGTATAGCCAGTAAGCGTGAACGCTTCTTTGCGCGTTCCATTTTGCAAACAGTCGCCTCACGACGTGAACAGTCGAAACTGTGATAAATAGCTGCAATTCGTGTCGGATATTTAGGTGCAGACAAGGGCCGTTAGTCTTTACAATCGCATGTTTACAGTGTGCATTTTCAAAACTAAGAAATTGACCCAAGTTACTTCAAAGATTAATTTGAGAAAATAAATCAGGCTTGCTTTGTATTCCCGTCACAGCCGACAGCGGAGCCTTAGAAGCTATTACAGTGGCCGTAATGAGATTTAGAGCGCTCATATAAAGTTATTTATGTGCAGAGTGCGGCTACCGTGAACCATGCCAGGGAGTGGAGACAGTGTGGCTCAAAAGCTCTATAAAAAGCAGCTTCGTTAACGTACAATCACATGGTACGAGTTCATTATGCGAGAATTAAGTCTCATTGATGTATCATAAAGTAGAATGAGTGTCCCTGGATGTGTGTCAAAGAGGTGAGCTGTGCTATAGTGCGTGGATGTGTGGCACGCAGGACGGGGCGGCCCTTCTGTGATCATCCATCAAACTTGTCCTCTATAGTAAGCTAAAATGATTGAGCTTATTATGTGGCGGTGAAACACACAAGACATTTCCGTTGGAGGAAAAAATATTACTCGTTTTGGGGAAATTATGCGACAAGTTTCATGAAAATGGAATGTAGAGCCTAGACGGTTAATATTCGAGTAAATCTTGCGCTTGCTAATATTTCAATATCTTACGACACACCCGATCAACAAAAAACTTGAGAATGTCTGATCATTGAAAGTGTAGCGACCTTGGGTCTCACGATAATTAACTAAAGAAATGGGTGAATGGTGTAGGTGTTCGGAGTATTGGAGTCCCAGCAATATAATGTGAAGTCAGTCTACATTACATCAACTAACTGAAAGTATCGCTGACACGCACGCCTCGTTTGGACAATGGCGCCGGCCCTATTATTTATTATTATTTTTATTCGAGGAGGTAAATGATCGATAGCATAGAGGGCTCGCGGAAACGGACTTCTTTGTTCGGCGAGATTAATCACACGCACTAGCTATGATGGAAAGGACTGGAGATATTAATTAAAACGGCCGATCAGTAAAGCTGCACCAAGTTTATAGGGAGACTATTAGCCTTTGTTGTACGGAAGTATAACAAAAGCTGCTGCCTACGTACTTTGAATGAATGATCATACAAAATACTCGAATCGTTCATGAAAATATTTAACTTTGCGCCCTATACTTATTGGGCTGTCAGATAAGAAGGAACTATTCAAAATTGTGGAGCAGCGCACTATAAAGGATCATTAAAGTTCAGTTCACGTACGGACTACAATTTATTCTCCGGGCAATTTAAGGAAAATTTCGTGGCAGTTTTACCTTTTCACATGGGAAGAGGAAGAGCAAAATCGGAATGTATTTTAGACGCCGTATGACGCCATGCTGACTTGGCATTTGGGTGGCTCAGCACGCGCCTACTCGATACCGACGCCGACGTGGCGTTTTTACAAATACAGATTATATATTATTATTTATGTATTTTTGTTCAGAAAGGGTTTAGAAAAGGTTATGTGATGCACCCCACAGGGCTACGGTATAGGAGAGATTATTCAAATAGTTTGGAACGTGTCGTCGTGATTTAATCCTTTCGGTAGTGCGATGGCGACATCGGCATCGACGGGGCGGCGGCGGGCCGGGGGTGCGGTAACGCGATATCGCAAACAAACGCTTGGACACCGCGCCTCGCGATGTCAATTAAGCTAATTAAACACACAGCGGGGGAGAGAGGACGCTCGCCCGTTACCCGCACCCTCCCACAATGTCCTCAACTGACGCATCATTTTAACAACAAAAGCCATTCCTCACAGAAGCGGAAAACAATGGTCCAACTATACAGACGAGCGAGTCAGCGTTTGTTAGAATACCAACATCACGTTTGTTATTAAGAACCCAGTGAAAGGTGGTTTCCCAGCAATCTCTGTAAAGTACTCAATAATTAGTAAATAACTGCAAATTGTCTCCATCATCTGAGTTAAACCACAAACTTTATTTAGGTGAAGTTTACAATGCAAACGACGACAAAATATGCAAACACAATGAGAAATGCTCCGCGTTAGTGGTAAGTAATTACTCGCCGATGAAATTATGGAAATGAGCGGTGAAAAGACAAATAATATCTAGAATGAGTGCTAACAAGAGATAAGACACGGCTTAATTAATAAAGTTGGCGCGCTTGTCTTAGGGAGGCGCGCCGGAGACGCCCGCGATTCTGGATCCGAATCGGATAATCGCATTCGGCTAATTGAGCGTTAGATTGACGCTATCGGGCCAGAGAGTCAACCAACGGCGTCCCTTGCACCCCGCCGGGTCTTTGATCCACCCGCTAATACGACCAAATCATAGGATCAGGCTACAAAAGAAACTCCGTGGTGAGAAAACGACGAGAAACAAAAACTGCGATACTTTAACAGATAAAAAGTAGAATGAAATCGAGTCGAAGACAGTGGTCGTCTGAGTAATGGGGGCCGAGGAAAATGACACAAAGGGTTGCAAGCGTGCGTCATATTTGGGAAAGTTTTAACGAGAGGGGCCGCCGAGGGGGTTGGCTGCGTGTCACGCGAGCTTCCATCAGAGTACTTTGAACTGTCATCGTTTGTCGACAGAACGTATAACAATTAAAATTTTATTACGTTCCAGACGAAATAGCTTAAGATTTTTCCTTCAGTATATTTTACCGAAAAGTTGTTCATGTTTCAGAATAAGACGAATGGTAATCGCCGCATTTTCTCTGCGCCTGGCTTTGTTGTATGTAAATATTTCAAAACTTAAAGGAAAATGTATGAAACTGAGCGTGGAAGACAATGCACGTGTTATTGAATGGTATCCAGTCAAGGTCAGTAACTTTCGTTGCTTACACAGGTGCGAGGCGAGCGTGCCAGACGTTGTGTACGTACGTGCGTGTCAGACATGAAACGGTCATTTAGAGCTCCACCTACGACGATGCTGCGCGCCGCGGACGATACGACCAGTGATGCGAATATTTGCTATAGCTTGCAATTCGCGCTAGCTGCTGTTTACACGCTAACATTTCTCCTATATCTCACTGTAACTAAATATAGTTTTCTGTTTAGTCTATTTACATATCAGGTTCACTAGCGCCAGCCCTGTGTGCCATTCCAGGCGGAAATGCGAGCGAAATTTAATCAGAAATTAAACAAGTTATGTTTCAACGTGTAACTGATACACTGCGGTAAACGATGTCTAATTAATTCGTGTTTGACTTTATTATGTTTACATCGTCAGTTTCAATTTACACATGATGGGTTTTGGCACAGGTACCTATAGAACAATTTGGGTTAGGTTGTTAATTAAAAAAAATATTGAAGTCGCAGTAGGTCCTTATTAAACGGGAGTCTTTTTTGAGGGGCAACAGAGTGACTAAGTAGGTACATTATAAAAAGTGTATTTACACTCGACCTCACGCGGCGGACGGAGAAACTTTCGTTTCGGGCGCTTTATGGGCGGAAAAATTGAGAAAAGTTGGAGCGTAACGGCCGGTGGCGAAGAGGAATAGGGACTTCGGGCGACGGCGAGTTTAATATAATATGTAAATCGAACGGCAACATCGCGACCTCACCGTCGGAAGATACACGCCGAACTCATATCGCCTGGACGTATTACATGGGGAGTCGTAAATTATCGTGCAAAAGGCAAAGCAGCAGTTTTACGCTGGATCGCTGCGGATGAGGCTGCATAAGCGGTAGAAGAGCGAGGAAGGGTTACGAGCCTATGAATGCAAATGAGCGTCGCCGCGCGGGTGGAGGTCGGTTTATCGGCAGACATTTACATAAAACCGTAGAAGCCGACTGGTGAGCACACTTACCCGTCTATTGCTATGATCATATGCTGATTATAAGTACCCGACACGACGGATAATACCTTTATAATTTGCCCAAATTTCACTCTACCCTACCAACCTAAATCTTTGTAGAAACATATGTGACGAACAAAGTTACTAATGAGACGTTAAATATTTAATGAAGAGTTTAACATACAATGATGAAAGCGACCAAATAATAGTTTACTAGTAATTAAAGCCAGCTTCTTAGTCACACTTACGAATCCATTGGAACCATTAATGTAGACGTGACTTATTTACATTTAGTATTACATAGGCACGAACGCACGTGTCTTTTTAATGCCTACGATACCCAATTCTAATGCAGATGTGTCTATTCGAGCCATTCATGTAACGAGGTCATACTAGTCGGGAAGGAAACATCTTCGCCAGCTATCTGCATAGATGTAGAAAACGTTAGTGAGTTTAAACACAGATGACTTTATGCGCTGTTTATATCCTGCCGTCACTATCAACGCTCGAGATCAGCTCGTAAAACCGTCGGGTTCGAGCATTGTTTTATTATCGGTCCTCGCTGGTGTAATGCTGCACAATGACACCGCCTACAATCTGACGCCATTCATTAAGTCCTACTGCCCGAATGTAATCTGAATCTGAGGCCAATTTCGACCTAGCTAGTTATTATACGCATACAATCTAAGCGACACCTATCCAACCGGTTCTAGCAAATTTTGAAAGGAAATCTTTTAATCATGCCAGCATATCTGAAATGGTGAACAGGCGACCCAAAAGTTTCCTGTTTCGATGTTTACAAGGCTTCCAACTCTACAAAAACAACGATACATCAAAAGTGAGTTACAAGTTAACTGGCGCTATCCGCCGCGGCCCACGGCGAAATTTCGATTTAAGCTGACACGGGTACAAACCGACCGCGCCTGTGTTGTCCTTGTTGACTTACCTACGACACTTTTCAAGTTGCTCACTCAATACAAGTGACTTCCTCAAACTATACCACCCCGTTCTTTACAAAATAACGTGACATAATGACGCTTTACAGACTTATTCTATTATTTAGTTACTATAAAGGTGAGCAGCGAATCATACGAGTCGTAAATTCATAAGCATTCAAAGTGTCTGTTCAACAAGTAGGGCAGCGAAAGACACGAAGGGAGGAGCGTTAAGAGAGGACAGACGAAGGGCGGAGCTTTCTGAAAAACCAGTGGCGTGTCCACAACACATAAGAGACTTAACGGTCTTTCTGTTGTTGCTAGGAGATTATTACCAGATGCTTGTTTGTTCGTTACGTGCCATCGGGAAACCATTCGTGAAGTCCTTAATGTCCGTTGAGTATTTATTGTGTGTAAACTTCAAAGCTGTGAAGCTTACACACTGCGATTTGTTAATAAAAGTAGATGTTTAAAATTTTACGCAGATAGACGAGCCTCGTGAAGACAATAAAGAACATAAAGTGTACAGTTTAAAACTTTTGGCGAGGCGAAACACTCCGGCGCGACGCTTTGAAAGTTGCAAGACGAAGCCGGCGACGCGGCGGAGGCGCGCAACACCTCACCACCGCGATCCCGCTGTCAAACTAAGAAATATTTCCGTTCCAAAGTAACTCCCACAGTTTTGTCCATCCAACTCGCAAAAAGCGTTTAAACTAGCAAGCCGATGATAGCCATGCTTTCCAAGGGATATCTTCGTTCTTTGTTTTTTTTTTTATTTTAGCTGTTGTTTTATCAACAACAATATTACTCAAAACTGAAATGTTGGCATTTGAATTAGAGCGGATTTTTGATGTCGTGTGCAAATTGTACACGGAGCTCAGTCTTGACTGTTTCAAAGTAGTTATAACCTTGTTGGAACCAGACAATTACCTATCAAAATACAAGAGGCGGTAATTTTAAGAGCGTCGGTACTTTGGATCAGCACAGTAAGCCTGTGATCGCATCACAGCCCCCGCGTCTCTCGCCCCTCCGGCGCCCGCTAATCCTATTCCCGCGACAAATTAATATGCTCATCGGCAGCCGCGTCACTAGATTACAGCGCGTTCATAGCGCGATTGTATTTTAAGTGTATTATCCAATTTGGTGGATATTGTGCGTGTGGTAATCCGCGGTCGTGGAGCACACGCGAGCGTTTAGTCGCGAGTCGCGGGGAACGCTACAACGCTTGTATTATCGCACGCCGGCCTGGAGCGAGCTAGCGCACTTAATAGATTTTGTTGGTGCTGCATCCGACGCGGTCAGCCTATTGCAAACTAACGGGATTATCGCCTGAATATGAGTTTAGTGCGATAACGGAACGAGTACATTCGTGTGTGTGAATACGGCTGTAACGTTCTGTGTAACATTTCAGCCGTGTAAATCCAAGTGTTGATGGTTACGGTAAAGTCCAACGAATCCTTTGAACGTCTTCGTTAGAGGTCGGAGCTAGGTCCTGCCAGTCCTCTTGTGTTGAAGAGCTCTCGTCCCGAGATTCCGACTGAGTGTCTCATTATCTTGGATAGGATAACTTCAATATAAGCAAAAGTTGAGACTTTACTGACACAAGTAAGTTTACAAACACTACTTACTGTCTGTGCATCCACAATTTACAGCACACTGGGAATAATAAACCTCGCTGTTACAAAAACTCCTCTTACATGTGTACTGTAATTTTAGCTCTTTTCCAGATACAAACGAAGTGAGCCAAAAATGGCGAAAATATTTAAAATCGGAGCAAACCATTAAAAGCGCAGTTTATAATAGGAGAGTGCACCGTGAAGTGTCCTTCATGTAGGTAGTTAAAGAGTTGGAGGAGCGCACTTGAGCACGAGGACGCACTGTAGCGGCGTCACCTCGTGACTAACGAACCTGCCGACAAAAACTCTGTTCTACTGTGCCGCGATAATTCCGACGCAACACTCGCTTTGTACTTAAAAAAATCTCATCGAGTTAATTGTGTGCAAACTTGGGGCGCTGAATAATTGATAAATTACTCCGACCTGTGGAATTATTTTTAATTACGATGTTTGTGAGGTGGGTACACGCCCGAATTTAATTTCGGAGAATTTAAGTAACTGGAATTGATCAGATAGATGCTGACAAGTATTTGGCCTCTAATAAATTCGAGTACTAAATCATAACAGTACTTTTTATTTGAAAATGTGAAGTATAAATAATAACCAGCAAAACACATTCGCAGCGAAAATGATCAGAAGACAGACAAGGCAATAAACCTATTAGTCTACACTTATCGGCAGTACTTAATGACTTTCGCCAAAAACTACTAAACAGAAAAGGTAGAACTGTCGAAAGAGCTATTCATTTTATGTTGTTCCACAAGAACCGTAAAAGACAATAATGATCAATAGCACGCTATCCGGCCAGGGTCCGGGCCAGATTTTAATATCGAGATTACGAAACGATCGCGTCGCGATGTCATTAAACTGGTTTCATTTTGTAATTTGAATTCTAACGTTCAATGCAAAAAGTTGCCCACGGGTAAGAATTTGTATCACTGAATCATGATGCTCAAAAAGTTAAAAGCATGATCCTCAAATCTCAATAAAATTCAAGAAAGCTTCTGTGACTCGGCCACCGTTCGGAAACAGAACTTCAGTTCATAAAAGGCGAAGAAAAAAGGCAACGAAAACTGTAGTAGAAGTGTTGCTAAATAATGAATGCTCACCACTTAACAAGAATGGTGGAGCGGGCGCGACTGTCAGTCGGCACTCATCCTTGCTGGCGCTAATTGAGTGGGGCATCTCACGACGTAACACGACAGCGCCACGGAATGTAAACACCATCGTAAAAACGACACTGTCACATTATTTCGGGTGCTTCATCACCGACTTCCTCGTGTAGCACGATTTAATCAAACGATTCAAAGTACATTTTCAAACTACATTTCACGTACAGCAGTTTATCTAGTTTATGTTTTCCGGAAACACGATTTTGGGACGAACGATCAATGGACGATAGCAGATATTTTGCAGGAAATTATAAGTACGATATAGCGGTGATGTGGTTAAAAAGTGAACCAAAACGATTAGTTTCCTTTAAACCGTTTTTATTGGCGTTCTGCGTTAGCACGTGACATTTATTATAGATAATGTGGGGGGTATAATGTGTCGTGGCTAGTTAGTTGGTAGTGAGGTGTGATCGGCGGTAATACATCACGTCGCACCGTCGAGAGATATATGGGCGTTGTCGTCTATCGGTCGCCGGTCGCCGTGAACGGTAACACATTGTCCGATGCTTCACGTCCCGCTTTTTGCAACATAAATAATGTTGCAGCTCTTATGGTGAAGAAGCTGCAGAACAAGCGAGCAGTTAAGACTATATTTATAGCTCTTGCCTATTTGTTTGTTTATACTTTTTACGTCCACCAAAAGTGATAAGAGACAAAGGCAAACAGAAAAATGCTTATTTTCAAGATTACAGTTTTGAAATCTAGTGGAAAGTTCAATAACGTCAAATGAAACTCAATAAATGGTTCTGCCATTGCAACCTTTGCCTGCGACCTTCGAAGGGCGAAGGCGGTGCATCGATTTTCAGTGTCTAACAATAGTTCGGTTGGTGGTTAAATGGAATAGATGGCGTAGATAACACGTAGTTTAAAGTTTATGTGCTAAAAATATTTTTTCAATTTGCGAACAGAAACTTGTAATTCCAAATCGGAATACATAAACGAGGAACATCATAAAACCCGTCATCGTAACTAATTAAAATGAAAATAGAGCTCATCTAGAGCGCGTTTCAATACTAAAACCGACAGTACGCCGCGTTCAACTGTGCACATACGTGTAAATAGATGGTACAGGCGCTAATCCGACTTATCTCACACGACTGGGCATTGCATCGATTCTCAATGTACATAACATAAAGTTCTTTGTGAATGCACAAGTTGTTAAATATGGGATTAGAGAAAAGACTGCGTCTGGCTTGGAGTGGGCAAAGCGCACGATGCGAAACGAAACCGGTTAGACTTGTTTATTTTGCACGCATTCCAGGCGGCCAGGCGGGAGCGAGCGAGAGGCATCCCGGACGGATCAGGAACTCGATTCCTACGGCGCGCTGGCCTTGAATCCCACCTCTTCGTAGTGGCCGGTAAAAATATTGTGAAGTTGTGTAATGAGCGCGCCAAGAGATGTAAACGGACTACCATTAGAATCTGCGTCATTCGCAAAGAACTGCTGGTGATTTATGTTCCGTTGATGGGGTTTTCCTTTCCTGGATCGGCTGGTATAAACAATCGCCATGACGTGTTCTTAGATTACTCGAAGCTATGTGTAGCACTAACGTGTTCAATTCGCATACTTGTTAAACGATCGACGTGTTCTCTATTGACATGGAATTGGATAATCGCTACTCGTTAGATTCTGTGTATACCGTCTGGCGGTTGCTTCCTGCTTTTCAGTTCCAATTAATTCTGAATCATAAAAGTTGCTTTATATTTAACCTTGATATCTTAATCCTTACATAAGTTTGTAACTAAATTATCCAATTTTGCGCCCTTAGCAACCACATTGCAATCAAATATGGCCGGTTTGGAGTGCAAATGCGCGGTCTACATCCTCTATATCTCATCATAACTTGTAAAGCAGGTTTCGCAACTCTCAACCAATAATGTCACTGCAATTCGTAGAAAGTTTTTTTTATCCTTTTTGATATAAAGCGGGAACATCTTCTACATGGCGAGTTTATGAGTCATTTGGATGTGTCATTATTTATAGACGGCGTGTCATTAGCGTAGGCTTTGTTTATGTCGCGGCGAGTATTTACGAGAACTACGTCACCAGATACGCGATCAGACCGGACATGAATTGGCAATGAATGCATTCATTATGATTAACAACTAGAAATTGTGGGAGGATTTATTTGCTTATAATAATTAAGGGGGAGTTCCTAATCCGACAATCCTCTTTCCTGTGAAATCCATACAGGTTTCGTGTCACGTCCGCGATGAGAATTCACTTTAATTGGCAAATAATACGTAGGCCAATTAAGGATGCTAAGTTGGATGGAGGCGCGCGTGACGCGACTAGTGAACGTATTCAATTATGCAAAACGTAGTCGTGAAAGAACAGCTCGAGCTCCCCGTCTTCTTCTCTTTTATTGACCGTTGTGAACGGGCTGACGGAGTGCACTTCCACTCAGTTCCCCAAATTATGTAACATTTATCGTCGCGTGTAATTCTCGTGCTCCCGACGACTTTCACACCTTTCACTGGCTCGTGATGCATAAAATTGTGTATTACTTATATTCGAAATTCGAACACACTTTCTCTTCATATAGCAACTAAGCCGGCATGGGTTAACATGTGCATACACATGTACAAATACTGGGCTCATTTTTAATAAAACATTCGATATTGCGCAAGGTAGTGAAACGGCGAGATAGCGACGCCACTGGAGCATCTGAGAGTCGCGCGACGACGACGCTCGCCCCGGGGACATCGCAATTGTCATGTAAAGCGTCGTCGGGGCTAAAGCGTGGCACATCGAGCCCGCGCCTCGCCTCCGGCTGAAAATGCACTTTTGCGAAGCGATTGCCTGTCGATCTAAGTTATTCAGCGAAACGGTGAGTAGCGACCTAAGTATGGATAACGATCTGCTCTGACAGTGTTAAGCCCCCAGACACTCAGATTTATCGTCAACTGTATCGAGAGATGGATTGTAGGGAATTTCAAAAATCCATGGAAATACTGTAGACTACGTAAAGATAAAATAAGCAATAACAATTACAAACTCGTCACGACCAAGCCGTGACGATTAATTGAAAGGTTTGTTGACACTGTTGTACTTGAACGGATGGTAACCAATACGATTGCGGTAAAATCAAGTATTGAGGAGAGTGTCTGATGCGATTCATTGTTCTGGTAGCGGGTATGTATCAAATGGTTTCGCTGATTCGTGTCCAATCACTTAGTACGGTGACCCAATCTTATAGGGACAAACTTTCATATTTTATATATGATTTGGTTGCTCAATCAAGAGGCTTATCAAGTCAAAAACTTAATACTTTCGCATATTTCAGTGCTCTGATAGATGGATATAATTATCCGTACCGCTAACTATATTTTCTCAAAAATTCGGAAACAAGAAATAAATGATGCATAAGTCAGCATCTATGGCGCCAAAAGTAATCAAAATCAACAGCGGAAAGCTGTTTACTGTCATGAGAGTATGATTTAGGGTGGCAACTTGTCGAATGTGATACAGAAACCTCAGAGTGGAGGCATAATTTATTGGCCTACGTAACTTTATACTGTAAGGCTATACCAACTTAGCAAATAGTGTCCTTATAGGGTGACTGGGTTCCACATGAGAGTACTGATTGTCTGATACTGGAAACTGGAGTTGTTCAATATCGCCGTAAAGGGCCAGACTAGACTTTCGCTATCGCGTAATAGTCCCGCACTGGCGGCGGAGGGTGACGTAACCGTGCGTCCGGCGCGGCGTCGAATTCGGCACGTTGTGTACGTGAATCGTGATGCAAGCGAGGTGCCAAGGTCGAGGCTGATACTCGGCATGCAAATGAGCGCAGATAAGTCGCGCTCATTACACCCTACACCCGAAGCCGGGGCTCGAGTGTCATTACGAGCCCTGTCGGGGCCGCCTTTATTTTATTACGCGGATGTGTCGAGAAAGGAGGTTAATGTCGTCGAATTACACGCATTGTTTCACATAGCCATTGCCTTGGAAACAACGAATGTTGCGAACCTATTTTGCCTAACATTACACCCAAGCGAAAAATGACCGCTGAGCCATGTTTACTGATACTCATTGCCATGTAGTTACTCATTTACTAAGATACCTGTAGAATTTTGGAGCTATCCGGGACATAAGAAAGAACAACTTGAAGAACTTGCATTGTATAGAGTCAATCTTTCTATTATTATATAGTTTCACAGGAATCATTTTGTGAGTACTATGTACTTTATAACTTTCAATGAGTAGAAACCCACGTCTTTTAATGACTTGAATGACCCTGGCGGTTGAGATTATGTCATGCTCACTCTAATGTCTCGCTGGCGGTGGCGCGTGTGTCGGATCATTTAGTTCCCTTCAAAATGGTTGAGCTGAGTGATGCTGATGCATGTGTCATGTTCGTGAACGGGCGCTGTCAGTCGTGACTGGTCATCTCTTAGCAGCCACGGTTTATTTTAATTATAAAGAATTTTGTCTTTTTTATATTAATCACTTATGGACACTTTTCACTTGCAACATCGTTCTCACAATAATGTACCATCACAAGTTGAATGATGTAACAAAGATTTTGTTATAATTTTGGCGATTGAAAAAGAGTGTCCATGGAGTTTCTTGCCCGTTCTTCTCCATAGAGATCTACGCTTTGGAATGGGCATCTACAGTACTTTCACAGTTTTTATGTCTTGTGACTGGGACTGTAGCACCGTAACTATTTTTTAAACTATTTTATTTTAATTTTGTCTTTTGACAATTCAAAAGTGCCTGTAACTGGCCTACTTGAAATAAACGATTTGATTTTGATTTTGAACATTAAGTGTGTTATCAATAGGATGGATGGGCTGAACCGAAGAAAATAATTTTGGAGCTATTTACGTGATTTTCCACGTTGGTAGTTGGAGACGTGTCTCTCGGGCCTCACCGTTTAATTAAAGGGCGGCGGGGTGAGGGAGCCGAGGAGCAGGGCATAATGGCGGCGCAATATCGGATGGAAATGCGCGGCATGTAGGAATGCGCCGCGCGCCGCCCCTCCTCATTCGCGAACGATTCGTGGTATTTTTTATTGACGACTCTGGAAATGCTATAGTGGGGATAGTCCATTCGATCTCCATTCTACTAAAATCATGCCCGGAAGAGACCTTAACTAAGGAACATTATGGGGTAATTTCTGTTATTGTGTTGATATAATTTAAGAGCATTATAAATTGCTATTAACTGAAAGTGGAATGAAAGTTTATTTCGCCGAGAATACCATCTAAAAATATACTTTACCTAATGGACACGGCACGACAGTATTTTTCATCCGCGCTCTGCGCTCGGTGGAAAGATTAAATTTAGAGAGTGACGTTTTTAGAAAGCACAAATTCAGTGAACATCGCTGAAAAATGTTTTTCAGCGTTTGGAACCAGTGGTCAAATATAGAAACTTTTGGAGTATAAGCATATATAGCGAGAAAATTATGATGTTATTAGACTTATTTTAAATTAATGTTGTAATAACGAGTTGTTGGCTAAGTGCATGAAGTGCGCACGAGCACCAACCCGAGTGCAATTTGAACGGCGAGTGGCGAAATCTGAGAGCGAACGGAACGTGACACCCCACTTATCACGCAACGAGAAAGTTGGACATCTTATTAAAATCTGTTATTTATAACTGCGTAACGACTTTAGATTGCGGTCTTAATAAAAGAATCACACACAATCGCAAGACTTAACACAACACAACGTTCCGCGTGGTTGGAGATTTTTGATTGCTCCATTTGCTGCGAGTATTTGAATTCTTTTCTTTAAGCTTTCTCGCTACACTTATGTCGTACTTGACAAGATTCACAAGATACAAAAACAGAAAAAAAACGGCATACATAAACATATTATGCACATTTAAGTCAATATAAAGAACAGAGCTACCAAAAACCTGGTACAATTAAAACGAGAACGACAATTTATGCAGCAATTACTTGAAGCATGCTGGCGTTCAATCCAGGTCAGATTAAGTGATTTTTAAAAACTAATGCAAACGATAGCATGCGACGAGTGCGCCCGCAGCGCTCACGACTGCACAAACTTAATGAACGCTCGCAAACGCAACCCTGCCCGATGGATCGTACTCATTTAGAGGTCCTAAATTGAGTTCCATAAATACTCTTAATGAAATGTCTTCATTAGTGTTCATTATCTCTCGTGTGCTATTTAAGGATTTATTACGTTAACATATTAAAATTCTCTGTTTGACTAGACTAGTCAAGTCGCCGTCCTGTCTAATGAATAAACATTTGATAGTTAATGGTATTTCAAATGCATCGAGATCTGGATGACGTCCAATTAGGCGCAAGATATCGTTCAGACGATGAATGACTTTATTAGAACTCGTTCGATTGTTTCTATTAAATACCTTTACAGATATACCAATTACGGATTCTAAGTGAACCACGTAGGCAGTAAACATTCCATAGCTAATTTCTCGTCATTGCGATCTCAGATGCAGGATGGACGGAGCGGACAGACATACGTATATCTATAATGAATCACGTAACGGTGCCTGCTATTCCATCAGAGACCGCCGTCTCGGCCACGTCTACCTACCTATTTACAATGCGTGAAGGTTCACGAACAATCTCCAGTTCGAGATTGGTGACCTTGTTTATGAATCAGTGTACAATATAGACTTCTAGGTTAATTATGAGACAATTTTATTTCGCTTTATAATTACATACATTATGATACCATCTCTGTGTGATTTATCTGCTAATTACACGTTGTACAGGGTAATAATCTTCATGATTGGCATTGCAGATAATAATAAATATGAGTTGGATGATATACGGCTTCGTAAGAAATATTGAGGAGTTCGTTTAAAGTACATTCGGAGTAGAATGCTTGTTTAGTGCAGTCCGGTGTTTAGTAGCGCATAAAGTTATCCGACATGAAACAAGTCCAGCGTGGCGCACAACGCTAGCCAGTTGAGATTACTGGAGGCTTTTAAATGCCCCCAATGCTCTGAATGTTCAGCAGCGGAACACGTGGCGGGCGAGTTTTGAAAACCCCTCCAGAGGAGTGCCCAAACCAATAGCTTTTGCTCCAGATTTGTTAGCAGTTGTTTAGCTCATTTGCGAAACGGCCCAGTTGTGGTGATGGCAGTTTATCAAAGGATTCTTGCATTCATTTTTAAACATGTTTGCAAAAGGCAATAAATTCCCTTTGGATATCTGTAAATTCGCTGAAAGATCAATTCAAATGAGTTCCAAAAATAAAAATATAGGTCAGCGGGAAAATTTCACAATATCGTGGGTTTACAGAGTACTGATTGTTGGAAGCGATTTATACTTTCCAAGAACTGAGGGTAGGGATTCAGCGCGCTACTTCGCTAATTTCGTACAGTGTGCGTTGTGTAATAATATCTTGTTTGTTTAACTGGAGGCCCAGAGTGATAATCATCGGTTTGATACATAAATACGTTTACACCGCGATATAAAGTTATGTTGATTTCATTTGAGTTTTCAAAGTGGAAGCTTTTCGTCTTCAGTTTACTTACAATTCAGTTGTGCGATGAAAGCGAGCACGTGGGTGAACGAGTTGGTTGTGCACTTCTATTTCGAGTGTTGAGCGTGGAGTGGCGGCGTGGCGGCGACGGCCGGTGCATCTATCACTCCCACGTATGGCAACTATACTGCAAGCTGTGCGAACAGACCACCTGAGCCCACGCACACTTTCGCTAATGCCCTTTACAAAGTTCATTATAATGCGTGCATTTATTTCACAAATACTGCGTAGGTTTCCTGAATATGGCAATTTAAACAAAGACTACGCAGTTACAGCAGTTAATCCGTTGAGTAATAAAGTTTTTTTAAAGAGTTTAATTAATTTGTAGCTCCCAAAATTGTTGCTAACTCGGTAAGTAATTAAGCTATATATACATATATATACACAAGCTGCATATGTATACACATATGCAGCATTATCGTTAAATAAATTGTAATTAAAACTAATCCCGATGTTACAGCACGCCAACTTGGTTAACACGCTATTTTATAAGTCGACAGTGTAATGTAATTGTATTATAAAAACTAGTGAGAGAACGACTTAGTCGACCATAACAGTGTTGTTGACTAAGATGAAGTCACTGTCTGGTTGATTTCGCAAGACGATAGCGACAACGTATCGATGCATGACATAACCACTGCCAGCTTTGCATCAATATTTTACTAAGAAAATTGATGCAACCATGTTATACCTATATTTACGTACCTATCACTAAAAATACTGACGTGAATTTTAAAAGTAGTATGTCTGCTAACGCCTACGTCATGGCTCGCGGTCAGTGTTTCATGGTCGTTTTAATGTCAGTAAATTGAGAGTCGGAGGTGATGCGATGAGACGTTCGCGAATACGGTCTGACAATTCGACGCATCGGTCGCCAGGTAGATATCAACGGCGCCGCGTGGGTGAGGTTAAGTGAATAAGGCAATAAGCTCGGTTTAATCAACACAACACGTAGCCTAATCAAATATGACCCCCTCGTCATATCGCGTAATTGAAGGCTTAATCACGGGAGACGTTTCGCGAAAGTCGCGACGGTGCGGGACGGGGATGAGCCGCAGGTTTGTTTGATCAGCCCACGATTACGAACGTACTGAGGCGGTGACAACTTTCGTGGAAAACATTCGGCTTGTCTGATGAAATACTTACACATCCAACAGTTTACAAGTTTATTGGTTGGGACAGAATTTATCATTAATATTGATTTAATCGATGTGAACAGTAAAGGCAACAAAATGCTACCCTGTGGCATTCCATTAAATGTAAGCAGTTCAATTTCGATTTCAAAATGTAACCCCTTCAGAATCTTCCCTTTTTTAAGTTGATTCAATTTTGGGTGGAAGTGTAATTTAATATCTACTTTTCAACAATATAAAACTGAATACTAGTGTATGTAGCAGTGCTAAAGAACAATGTGTGGAGAAATTCATTCAAAACCAAAAAGCTTTAGCTCACCTACCACTCGACTGCTTTGTTAGCCTCTCGCAACATTATTACACAGGGGAAAATCGAATAACAACAGCGTTTCAGGTTACAGTGATGAAAGAACGAAGTTTTTCGCTTTACCCGATTAGGCGAGCGGGCGGCGACGGCGGCGGTCCAGTGGATGGCGGGCCGGCTGCTCAAAGAGCCAGCACTAGTGCGCCTCACAAAGCCGTTGTTTACTTTTTCGTTCCCCCAGTTAAATATCTGGACGCTCCATCGCCGGTCAACAGTATAAGCGGCGTTCTCCGTCGTCGAGATGCTTTTTATCGTGCAGATTAGCGCCGGAGCGACGTACGATGCACTATTTCGCATTCTCCAGGGGATTATTTAAAGTTTCCTTGAGCTACAGCTCCGTCCAAGTGCAGTTTTATCTCTAAGCGCGGATAGAAACTGTTTAGGGTTGAAATGCGTGCACAGACTCCATCCAGCTTTATAATATTCCAGAACTTTGATTTTGTTGGGAGTTACAGAAATTATGGACTGCCAAAATCTCCTATTATGACTTATTTCAATTAAGGAGCCTTTTACTTTGCTTCTGAATTTCTGACTTTGATCAAAATATAAAGTTCTATGTAACTAGCAAAAAAACAGGTTTTCTATTTCTAATAGATACATTATTATGATACGTTGTACGATTTTATCATCGTCTGAATAGAAAAGCCTGAGATTGCCGATTAATAAGGTAATGGCATCGAAGCAAAAGCATTGTGGAGCGCAGACAGTGTGGAGGCGACGACGCGATACCACCACGTTACCACCAGGGCGCACAAAGCCCGTACAATGTACGACGGCTCATTGTTTAGAGTCTCGGACTAAACATCATGGCCGGCTTTAAGCGAATTACCTACTGCAGCCACACACATGTAACTTGATGTACACTACACAAAGTAGATACTAGATGGCTGCCCGTGATATATGGCGGATAAGACTGCACATCCCGGATTTCTTACATGATTAAACAGTCTGTTTATTTGCGAATGGGATATTATCATGGAAAAATTAATTACCCTGGTTGCTTTTATAACAAAGGTAAGGTAGTCAACTAATCGTTTTACGAATTCATGAAGAAAAAGTTTTGACTTTTGCTTCAAACTTGGCAGTGGCATCGACTATCAGACTAGACGACCGATTCCGAAAATAATATAAGTAAAAAAAATAGAAAGAGATCTAAATCAAATTCAGCTGCATACCAACTGTCTGAATTTCACTGTGGCAGTAAAATTTACGATATAAAAACACTACTGCTGCTAGCAAAAAACTGGCTCATCGTTTCACCGACTACACTGTGCATCGATGTATTGCATGATGGGGCAAGCCGGCATCGACGATGTACTTATCCTAGCCGTAACGTTAGAAACATGACCATATTGAATAGCGTACGCGGGTGGCAGACGTGGAAATCTTTACCAGGCGCACTGGCTCACTCCCGATACCAGTGCGTTTTATCTCTTGATCGCGTTATTCAACCAAGCATCAAAGGAAAATACGGAGGGAAATATGTATTAAGAAATTAGAATACGCCGTCTATTTATCTGTTTTCATTTGTTAAGCAAACGGTTTGTTGAATTGAAAATAACGAATAATGTTTCAAGAGCGCTAATGCATTTTTTGTTACGCTAGGGAAATACTGAAAGTGATAAGGAGCTACGTATATTTAAGTCAAATAAACGGACGGTGTTATTTTGAGAGTCGAACCAGTGGACATAATCGTGATAAGGCCCTCGGCCCGAGGCGATGCAGCGGCGGAGGTGCGTGTTTACATGTCAGTTTTAATTTTTATCGCCCTCCATTCGCCCGAAATACCAACCTACCTACCCGTTATCACGTCATTCTACCGTGTTGATAACGCTATAGCACGTAATAGCCGAACAAACTTACCGATAAACCGTTTTATTTTGCGCAAATCGATGTAAAATATTCATGTTTTCTCTGACATTAAATTTGCTAACGAACACAATTTAATTCTAACCTGCTGTTCATTTGAATACGCGAAATATTGCAAAACTGGTGAACATTACACAGCATTAGACATTTAGTTATACACGTAATGCATCGTTATCGTTATGCTTGCATCTTAAAACACTGAGCTAGTACATAATTATAATATGTATAAGTAGAGAACAAGTTAAGGCTACGAGTCATCGTCCTGCTCATTATGTTAGCGCTATGCCAATTCCCATACAATAGCAGACGAATGACGGCGACGGCAGCGGCGGTGACGTCACTTCAAGCTAGCCTTGGGATTGAGGTCGGCGAGCGGAATAGAGGCGGCGAAATGTCGCCTTGAGGGGTTGTTTCTTGTTCAACCGGAAAATCGCAGCTGCATGAGTTTTGAAAATATTTACTGTGACTCTGACTCCTTCCAAAGAAAGAAAAAATATATAGGTATATGAAAACTCACCTTGATACTGTCGTAACAGGCGGTGACTCTTCCATTCTGCACCTCCACGGTAGTCGGGGGATGCGCAAACTTGCATTCGGTGTCGGGTCGCGAGCACTTATTCCGTTGAAATTCGCGACACACTTCAAGCTGCAGCCAACGTGAGTCCTTGCCGTTTAAGAGGTTATTCATGTTCACCATGGTGGCCATTGCTGCCATAAAATTCAGGGGCGGTAGATGCGCGCGCAATTACGCAGAGCGAGTGCGGCGCATAGGCGGCGGGGAGCGAGCGCGCCCGCGCGCTCTCAGCATGCACTGGTCACACGGAGAGAGAGACTGCTGCTGCGGCCACTGGCTTGCGATCGCGCACCCTCACTACACTACGACACACACGCACGGGACGCGGATCCGCGGCGATTTCACGCGCGGCTACCACGCTAGGTACCTACTTACTAGTTGATTAATCTTACAATTAAGTTAGAATTAAAGACACCGACGTTGCAAGCTTATTTAGGCGAGTATTAAAATATTATTATCACACGCGTTCTTATCGATGTTGACGGTTGAGTTTAGTAGAGGGCGAGCGGTGCTTGGTGCGCGAGCATGGCGGCGGCCGGTGCGGGTCTGGGCAGGCGACGGTGGGGCGCGTAAAAAGCTAGATTAGCGGCTCGGCGGTCAGCGAGCAAGCCGGTGCGGTGCGGGGCTCAACTCTGCGAACAACAAAACACACTGGTTACTCTCCGGGCGGTTCGCCCCGGAGCCAAGCACAAGCGGCTACCGGGTTAGCAAGCGCGCGCGGCGGCCGCTCTCAGGCCCGCGCGGGAGACGGCGTCGCACGCGCATCGCGGTAGTGCGGCGCCGTCACCGGCAGCAGATTTTAGGCAAACATTATTTTCAGGTCTCGTTCTGTCGCTTGTTATTTGCCAGCCACATGATGCATTGTGAACACTATCAGAGGTGCGCAAGAGGAATTAGCAGTTGTCAAGTTTTTAATTTGGATGCTGGCTTTTTAGGCTCTAGGCAGAAAGGTACCTTCATATCGTAGAACATCGCCTCCAACCTGCTACCCCATCATCATACTACTTACTAGACCCTTAAAATTTTTTTTACACAAAATTGACAATTTATGTTTGATGATGATATAATAATGAGGTTTTTTATATGCATAATGATACCCACTTACCCAGAGTCGATGATAAGGTCATATCATTTTTGCTTGGCATTGGCCATGTTACAGAACATTTAAATAAACAAACATGTACCGCAATGACAATCAGTCTTAATTTTTTCGCTTAATATAAGCCATGTGTCGTTATGACTTACTGACTTCTTTGAATATTGAAAACGCAACACATCACAACTAAATGGAGATAGATAATAATCAACCAAGGTGCCTTTATTTTCTCACTATCATAAATGTTTATGAATTTCAAAAACCAAAACCTGTATATCAGTAACACACACAAAATCATACCGTTATCCGCTTCTCCATTTATTGGCAACAGAATCCAAAAACATTTGAACAGCGGAAGAGCAGATTTTTGACGTCAATCTCATCAGAATAAAACTATGAAAAGAAATAATAGTGTTTTCACGGCGGCAACGCCAATAAGTGTCAGGGGAATCATCGTACAGAAAAATTCTTTGTGTGGGCGCTGCCACTAGAAACGTAACGGAGGCCGGGAACAGGGAAAAACTCGTGAAACCAAATCCTATCGTAATGCGCTATTTAAAGCATAACCTGGTTGAAAATAGCTCGGTGTGCGGCAACGCAACGTCGCGCTCTTCACCGTGCATAAATCTTCAAATTTTATTTTCAACGTAGATGCATCGGGACCGTTTTCATGTGTTTGGATGCGCTTCGCTCGATCCGACACATTTCCCGAAAGATTCACGTTTGTTTTGAATTCTTTACTAAACTTCACGCTATTACCAACTGGATGGTAGACATAGTGGTAAATTATGGTTGTTTTAAAGCAAATTGTTGAAATGGCACCAATTACTCTGTAAATTAGCCGGCGTGAAATTAGATTGTACTGTGTAACAAGGAAACAGGTAACAATGATTACGGAGTGCTGTGGTTGACCAAATCTAGTTACGTCGAGGCTCACGATAGTAATGGCCATTTGCGTCCGTTGTGGTTTACATTAATCAATATTTTTTGGTTTTAGTTGGCAAAGTTCTTGAAAAATATACTTCAAATGAAACTAGAGAATTCAAATATAAGCGAAACTACTAACCACGATGTTTTTGTACTAACCAAACACGAGAACGTGATGTTCGTTTACTGTTTACAAATAAACATATCGGTAGTAATACGGGTACATAACTACAACATAAATAAAGGCCAACCTTTGGCTTTGAAGCTGTATAGTTTTCCGCCGACATGATTGCAACCTATCAAGTCCAACCCCTTGGAAACGCACACAAAGCAAATGGACGTCCTTTTATTTTCTACATTTAAACCTGAAATTGAGAATGGTGGTTTCAAATGATATCGGTGGGCGATTCTTTTCACGTCGGCGCCGATCTCAGGGAGATTCCTTCGGTGCTCGACACGCACGGGGAAGACATTCAATAACCCAGTGAAAAGATTACCAAGAGCAATCAGACGGAAGCGAATCTAAATAAGAATCTCGTGAGAGCGGTCGGGGACAGGGGGGCGCAGGAGGGGGGAAAACAGTCGAGCGGGCCTTTGTAAGATCGCCGATTCGATCAAGTTACCATCGAGAGTATCAGTAGATTTAATAGTTAGGTAGCTGAAAAGCGCGGCGGGGTATTTAAAATTTTAATTTCAAATCTTCTTACAAATGGAAACCAGACCATTTGCCCGCATCCACGGTCTCGACCGGGACTCGAACCTGGGTCTCCCACCGCCAGGGAGGGCGCTCTTGCCACTGAGCTATCAAGACAATAAGAATGCGAACAGCTCGCCTGGAAACCTTAAACGAAAATTTTTACCGGTATAACGTAACAGGAAATATTTCAAGAAGAATAATGTAACTTCGAACTGTAATAAATCAATTTAACGTCGTTGAGCAAGAATTCTTCTGCTTTCATTTAAATGGTGGATACTTCGGAATTCATTGTGAATTTATTTGGAATTTTCAGATGATTTTACCCAACCGCACTTTTCATACAATTCAGAGACAACACTCAATAATATGTATAAAAAAAAATACAAACAGAAAAGTGAACGCTTAATATTAATTCTCGAAGGCTTTATACATATAATTTGCGATTGAATTGGGTTCGACAGAAAACGGGGTAAGGTCGACCAAGCGCGTGGTGCAGCTGTTTGAAAGGTACCGCTTAATTCTTTACCTTCACCGACAAATGTGTCTGGTACTTTATTTTTTGTGCATTACGTGACGCGATTGTATAAAGCAAAATTGGTAGCATTTATAATGTAATTGCCGCATACTTTCAGGTACGCAACATTTAAGTGTGAAGTTCTAATAAGCGTATAATTATTTTTGCAGACTAAAACGGCTTTAGGATTGAGAATAATGTTATCAAATACGTCATTCTTTTTACTGATTTATCACGTCTGTATTTTACACATACTTGAGACAAATTCATTGGTGCAACTGTTTAGATAAAAATTTCAGGAAGGAGACACCCTAAACTCGTCTATTTCCCAAGAACACTTTTCAAAGCCTTTGTTATTTTTTTTTTTCATTTTAATCTCTCCCAAGACGGAAGGATACGAAAATCTGCTACTTGTCAGGCTTCATTCGCATTGTTTGGACCACGATTCGAATTTGCAAGGGAGGATCGTCACATTCCCAGAATTGCGAATTTCTGGAAATTCCAATTTGAGAAGATCCACGAACAAACGAACCGATTTGTCCGTTGAAAATTGAACAAACAAAACAAAGAGAATACTAGACAATTTAGATACATTCAAAATAGGAAATAATTATTCGGGTTATTTTGTTTTGTACATTAAAACAATGATGGTGGAGCGTGTCCTCCTTCCTTATCGTTGGCTAGACTTATCGCTGCCGGAGATGGCAGTAATCAACTAGAGCATTCAGTTGAACGATAAAAAGTTGCCCAGACAGCAAGGCCAACGGACAATGGTAATACAAACGTAGAACAGGGCAGACATGATCGCGAGGTGACCTTGGATTGAGGTGTCGCGGTTCGCCGCAGACGCAGTCGCAAAAACCACCACCGTGTTTACCTTCGACATGCTTGATCGGAGTTCAGTCTCACTTAAGGTGATTGCGTCGATGTAGCCCGCGAAATTCAATTTTTTTTACGTTTTTTGTAATTTGCAGGCCAGTGCCATGTTGTAACTTTATCAAAATATGAATTGCGGTAATAACAAGTATAATTTTAAATATAAAAATTATCAAAAAATTCGCTCCATCAGCTCTCACATAGAAAAGGTGCATCGTAGTTAGATTTCGGAGATTTTAACATGATGCACCTTTTCTATGTGAGAGCTGATGGAGCGAATTTTTTGATAATTTTTATATTTAAAATTGGCTGGTTGGAGCATTCACCTTAATGCAGTCAGCTTTAGCATTATCTGCATCTAGATTTACATACAATCGGTTTTTGAAGCATTTCACTGAGTGCTACGTGCGGCCAAATTGGTTTAATCGCTTGATTCTGGGCTTTTTCCAATATTTTAGTTCTTTTTTCCTTGATCGGGTATATTTGGTGATATATAATATGTGTGGTGTGACTTAAATTTAATTTATTATTGATTTATCACAATCAACTAAGTTACAATTTACAAAGTGTTATTTGATTCAGGATATATATATTTTTTGCATGCGACATCTCCATCAAACCAAACTGCGATTGCGATTTGTAATAACTTAATAGCATTCAAGGGCGAATTTTCTGCCCATTGCAATTTTAAGTCATACATCTTCTGAAGATGGTTGAAAATTGAACGGTTTTGCTTGGTTTCGCATGTGTTCGGTGGCGTCGAAGTGATGTCACCGTTTGTTATTCCTCGCATGGCTCCATATTCGTTGGTCAGTGTGCGCAGATGTTGACTCACATCGTTAAGGAAAAAAGTGTTACCAATTACTTAGAAGGATGTCTACTGAAGTTAATATTACGACTGAAATGTAAACTGGAACATTATTAGTTGAACCATATTGAATGCCAACCTGCTAACGCATAATATGCTAAAGGTAAATTGTTGATTGGTATGGTATTCGCCGAGTTCATATTATTGTGAGCAGAAAACAAAGGAAAACATTAGCATATTATTCGAACCTGATTTGGTTATTTTCAGATACACTTACTCAAAGTTATAATTATCACAAAATTATATTAATTTACATAGGAAATAAGATTGTCATCACAATTTAATACAAATTCTATGCAGCTGTAACTAAATGGTTTGTTGAACACGTAGGTGAACCATGGTAGCCAAAACAAAGGCTATTGTTTACCGTGTGCGAGGCAAAGCAGATCGCAACTAGCGCTACTTTCGCATTCGGGACGTGCACGAGGCACATTTAGCAGTCTCAGGGGACGTCGGCGGACTGGTAATTAGCGAGAGAGGCGAAAAATTTGCGACGGCTTAAATTTACGAGGCGCAAATTACACGATTCCGGCGCTATCGCTGCTGCATGCCCGTTAATGTGCACGCCTTATCGAACGTGGAGCGAGGGCCTGCCGACCTGCCACCGCTCTCACACTCTACAGATCGTATCGACCCTACAATACACCAATATTAATCACACCACGATTATACGTTACATGAAATAACAAACTCTGGCTGGGAACCAGGATTTGGAAGCTTAGAATTAGGCAATAAGATAATAGAAGAATTTGCTTGTGGTTAATACATAATCTGAATTTCGAACTCAAATGCTTAAATTAGACAATTCATTTGATATTGGACTCACGTTCAAAGTGACTTGCGAATGCAACGTAGTGGTATCAAAAGAAAACTGAGAATAAAAACATAGACAGAGTATGTAATATGTATAACGAGCTCCGAAGTGCTGTATCCCGAGACAGCAGCAGAAGATTAGATACACTGAAAACAGAGTTTTAAATAACACCAAAGGGGGCGAAATGGGATAGCGAAAAAAAGAAACAACATAGACCGGGCGTAGAGCAGACAAGAATGGAAATTTCTGCACTGACAACAGTGAACTCTTAAATTAAAGATGATGCAATGTTACAATGAGAAGACGTTTCTTATAGATCCAAGAAACACAGATGAATGTTATCAAGGAATTATTGGAAACAAATGTGATTGATCCGTCCTGTTAGTTTCTTGGTAAGTTGGATTTAGTTTCGTAAAATTGATATGAAATCCATTTTTTTTAACTGCATCTACAAATTGGAATACCTACTACAGCAGTAATATAAAATGTTATGGGAGATTTTTTGTATGTAGTTGACTGTTTCGCCGTCTGAATTTTGCCAAAAACGGGCTTGAGAATTTCCAAAAAACATGTTTAAAAAACTTCCATAACCTCAGTGCAAACAAAGGACGATTAACAGTGGATATATTTGGTCATGTAATTCAGTTAGACCGGTTTAATTTTACCCAGATAAGATAATTATACGTAGCTTATCGCGGACGGTTTAGTTTTTGTCCAATCCTTCTTTACCAGAGTTAGTCATTATATCCTTGATCAATATAAATGTCTGAGTTTCCTTGTTTGCCCAATTTTGCAAATAAAGTCCCATTCAGTTGTGAAACGCGTTTTGTGTCGGTCTTTAATAAATTCAATTCGATTTCATTTCTTGTAAAGGACAAAATGTAGATGAAGGCTTGTCGGTGTGTCACAACTGGTATTTAAATTGTGTTAAGATTCTTTGTCACTTTGGAACAGTGAGGCATACTTCTCGTTGTTGACTTTTGTAGATGTTCAGCCATGCTTTTTCTTCGGTTATGTCATAATCTGATGTATTTAATGAAGACGAGTTTTTGTTTCCAACAAACCTCAAATAAATGGTGTGATAATTTTCATTTTAAGCTCTGTATTAAGAGCTAAAATGGGACAATAATAATAATGCAGAGCGAGCCCTCTATTGACACACGTTTTTATTGTTGAGCAGGTAGCAGGGCCAGCTGTTACCCTCGTAGTAAAGCGTAGCAAACAAACCATTCCACGTTTAAAATGGATAAAGCCCTGCGATTTTAAAAATGAACATGCTCATAGCTCATTTTTCTGTTTTTAAATTATAATTTACAATGCTTTACTCAATTTAAAACATTTTTGCATACTCTGTAACATATTCGTCTCTTATCGTATCTTTTCTGTAAACAGTTACGACTGTAACGGATAAGTTTTGATTGCTTTTATCATCATTATCACTCCGAATGACATCACCAGCTTAATTTGCAGTTTTAAAAGAATAAACATCTACTACACATGCACTTATCATTTCATGGAAATCATTTATAAAATGAGTTTTTGTCGGGTTGTGGAACATTTTTAAAAACTATTTTTATATCTTCGAATCAACGCTATTTGTGTTGTTTTAAGTGATAAGATAAAACACACGTAATTTCTTGCAGAGATATGATAAAAACCTCGCCAGTTTCGGCTTATCTCTGGACTCAGAATACTGAAGATTTCTCAGTGATACTTTGCTAGATTTTAAATCAATGAAAATATGAATGAAAACGAACTTTCAAGTGTAGATAATAAAATCGTTTTCTACTGAAGTTGAAAAAATAATGTTACACATTATTTTTTAAATCCTTAAATCCAAAATAAGTATCAAATAATTTTAAAATGGAGACAAACATACAAGTAATACAATGTGGAAGTCCAGGATAAACTTTACATCAATTTACACTAGAAATACTTACAAACATGTATAAATTTAAGAAAAGCAACATAGAGATTTCTTAAGAAGAAATAAGAGTTACATAGGTAGGTATGCTACCAAAGAAATAGCCAAATGCTTATCTAGAAGAAATCGAATGATGATGGAGTAAAGTTCCATCAGGGATTAGGGGAACTAGGTACTTAGCGTAACTTTTACATTATGGACAGTATCGATGAAAGCTTTAACTTGGGTTTATCGTGCGAGTAGCGCAGGCCGCTCTGCACCTAGCAGGTTCGAACCAAGGCGAAAGCTCTCATGCGGCGGAGCGAGCGGACCCAGCATTGCCCACTAGTAACATACCGCTCGCTCCTACTCTTGGAAACTTTTCCGTCGAATTTCGGAAATCGCCGGCGGTTTAACTCCAACCACTCCAAACAAAGGCAAACACTAACGAGACAGATGGGAACAAAACACGATTCCCAAAAACACACTAGCCTTTTCACAAACTTTCACGTTTATACACTTTATCGCGAGTTCCGAATTTCGACGAGATTATGCCGCATTTAATAGAATGAGCGTAACACTTACATGATGAGGGATAAACAAGCCGGGTAAGGGAGTGTAAAATGTCCGTAAGTTAAAACATAGCAAGTTGCACGTAAGTTAGGAGAAACGATTCGCCGGTAGCGTAGAGGTCGCGGTTCGCGGCCACAGCGGGGCGGCACGCGTCGTGTTCGGAGCACGAGTGCGGTGCACGGAGCGGCGCGAGTCACACAAGCACAAGCGGAGTCGGCGGGCGACTGACGGGAGGCAAGTGGCGCGGCGCGGGGGCTGCCGTGCGCGCGCACCCCGCGCACCCACCCCCCCGAGCCGCCCCGCTACCCGCGCGCCCCGCAACCGACGCCAGGCGGCCGCCTTATCACACCGCGCGGCGCGCCGCTTCCTTTCTCCTCATGCAGTTGCGAGCTTTTCGCCACTGCCACACTTCCGCCCGCCCCGTCGATTGTGTAGAGTTTTAGCCGGTCAATGTGTTGCACCGATTATTTCCACTTCTTGAGCACAAGACATTCTTTTTAACGACTTTCATGTATGAAAACATTTTTGCCTCGCTAAAACTCCGACAATTGTAAACCGGCGTGTATTACCACAATTTGGGTTGAAACCAAGGGTGAACTAAGTTCAACCACACGTCGAAGTCGCTCTATTGAAGCCGCATGGACAGATGTGATTGTGATTCACATTTTCGAAAATCTAATTCGCCAATATTGACGATACACAAAATGGAGAACAAAGGACTTGATTGCAAGTTTGCAACATGTCCGTAAGTTTAAGTTGTCCACGGCGGGTATTTCGAGGGGGAAGGGTACCGCGTGTGCAAGCGAGCTAGCAACAGACTCCGGCGCAGGCGAAGAGCGGCGAAAGTGCGCCGCGGAACGAGTTTGCGTGGCGCGTGACCTGCCCGAGGACACGCTTGCCTCCCCTCGCCCTCGCAAACTAACGTGCACTCTAATGCAACACATCTCATGCCATTGTTGTTTAATTGACAAAACTTTGATCGTATTCCAAGCGAATGAAATTTATATTCGTTAGCAAAATGAATGAATCAAATAAGTAATGTGTCAAATAATTTCAAGTGAAGTAAACTTAGGCCATAATCCTAAAGTAACTTACAGTAATATTTTACAGTATTCATTCTAAACTACAAGAATGTGCATTTGATTTACATAACTACTGCAGGGTATGCGCGGATGCGCCCAATGTTCCCACTCTATCTCCAAATGTAATGATTGATCTTTTTTGTTCAGGTGTACCATGGGGAACGATCTGGGCCCGTTGCCGTTATGGACGATGCTGTGGTGGTATTCGCTATCTCAACTGATAGTCTCTCTCTCAAGTCCGAACTAAGTTTTAGAGCATCGAAATCTGTATTGCCTTTTCCCAAATATGCTTGGATCGACTGCCAGCTTCTATCGATAATAGCAGAATTGATGGAATATTTGTCATTAGGGCAGTTATTGCAATATGTGTCAATAGTTCGGTTCGGTGCTGGCTGGCTGGTTGGGTGTCTGGGCGAGGCGGCGCGCGGCGCGGACGTGCAGCGGAGCGGGCGCAGGCGGCAGCAGTCACGAATGCGACGGCCGACGTGTGCTGGTTTTTGCGGCGCGCACGCCACCAAGCGTGACGTCTAAAAGCTCGTTTATACGCTTCTTATAGCCATTTGACTCGAAATATCCAGCCATTTTTTACTAGCCATCATCTTAATAATGCAGAGCTGCAAATCATTTGTTGTAAAATCGTGGTCAATGTCCGAGACAAGGCCAGCTTATTGTTACCTTCAATTCTACTTTTAATTCGTTGTATTTTGTAATAACTTTGTCTGAATAAAGCCAAGCGCCTAACTTCGGTCTGAACTTGCCGAGCCGCTTGAATCGTCGACCTATCCACTGTGTTTGTTTTGCAACTTTGAATGTATCTGAGCCACAAATACTTCAATATTGGATTAATCAAGGAGTCGTTTAGTTTAATTAGAAAACATTTTGATTGATGATACAGCACGTTATTTGGTTTTACCATGAATATACTTAAAACCTTTGTAGTCAGATAAAGTTGAAAGTGATGCTGATGAATCATGAAGTCCCATTTTATCAAGCAATTAGTTGGAAGTAATTGCATTAACACTATATCAGTACCCTACATGGCGTTCGTGTAAGAGAACCGTTCTGAATTTTTATAGCGCATTATCTTGGTTGGCGGCGACTGGCTTCTTTATACTTCACCTAGTGGCAAGCTTATTGCGCTTCATAAAGTAAGAAAGCACGCGCCGGTCATACATTCTTCTCAGATGAAAGACGGGAAGTAAGCACGGCAGCGCGGTGCTAATTAGTTGTTTTTGAACAATTTTTTCACCGTCTAATGAGTGAGCAATGATACCGACAGCTGTTTCGTCGTGCCGCCCGCCTGCTCGCAATGCGTGCAGGCAAGCCGTCGTCCAATACTGACACGCGACCAAAGAGTTACCACCGTGCTTATCCAACGGCTATACTTCTTTCAACATTATTTTATTAGCATTATTTTTTTTTTTCTAAATAGCATTTTTATTTTTTTTCCAATAACAACTTAGTAATTCAACTAAATGTTTACACTAAGACGTTATATAAATATTGAAGACGCTACAAAATGCCAAGCAATTTTATAAACAGACGCGACCGTAGGTAGTTCAATAAAATTGCAGCTAAGTGAAGAGGCTGGAAGATGCGCTCCGTTGGCAAAATTCGGCACTGAGACAAGCGACTGAGTTCATCGACCTGCCGTTCATCTCGCGTTCGCAAAAAAATGCACTGCCCCGTCCCACGCCGAACGCAGTTCTCACACACATAAAAATATATAAGTACATTGTACATGAACACATACCAAGAACGCGGTTACCAATCGGCGCACGTGTAATCGTACACCGCACCTCTCTCCTTGTTCGGATACTTGAGAACATTTCGAGAACAATGTTTATTGCTTGCATGATGCTAGCTGGTCATGGCGGATACCCTCGCCGAATGTAGCTAAGTGCAGCAGTAAAGATGATTGAACATGACTTAACGCAATAACAACAGCAACCAAAGCAAGCAAAAAGTAGAGAGGCTACTTAAATTCAGAAAATAATGCCGTTATTCCAAAAAATGTATGTCGTTGAATGCTACTTAGACGAGAGCCGAGAGGCCAATTGTTGGACAATAATAAATTAGTGGGGGTGCGCCCACACTGCTCATCTCCACATCAGTTTACTGCGCACGCGCCGAGTTTCCTGTACCATTCACATCATCACCAGTTGAGCACCCACAAACACGATTGTCCTTTCCTTTTGTGACTTCATAAAGACAATATTTATCATATTTAAACACACGGTTGACATGACATCATCCTATAGACCATTCATAGGTAATGTTGAATCACGCGACAAATTAGAACTACATAATAAAAACTTATTTGTAGGCACTTTAAGGCAGGTACGAATTCAGAAATTCCAGAGGAAACAACAACATCGATTGCTTTCACGTAATGAGTAAAAGGTAGGTTACCTTTTTACGAATCATGAATTCGGCTCCCACGCCCGTTCCAAACTAGTGCAATTTGTTTGGAGAGGCGTCCTTCGGCTTCTCGACAACGGCGTCGAGCCAACGACCGTCCCAAAAACTAAATTCAGGCTTCCGATTAAATTGACCTTGAAACAACGCCGGTAATACATGGAACGTCTATACGAGCAGAACAATACCACTTAAGTGATAAGAGAAGAGAGTGCGCACGATGTGTAATTCGCGGGGGTACCGTTTCAAACGCGATTTCGCCAACAAAGAGGCTCCAATTCTCGGTCGACTGCCTGCCGCCGTGTATCCACACACCAATTAAGCTAAATTAAATATACGAAGAATTTAGAAACTGGTTAGCTTCCTTGAAGCGCGACGTAGTAATTGGCTAACCCCCACTAGGAGCACGGACGCATCACTTGTGATTTATTGATTGTTTTTTTTTCTTGCACTCTCGCAGCCAGATGAACAATTACACTTCGATAGAAATTATTATCTAGATATCGTCTAGTCGCGTTTTTCAGAGGCCTGTACACTGAACTAATTCTGAAGTGATTCCATTAGCAATTAAATTAAATTGACTTTGGCGCACATTTATTGGAAGAAATTGAGGATAATTACGTATTTTCAAAAGCGATTTGGGCTATCAATTCGTTTAGATGAAATGCCTGCAAATGTTGCAGACCTACAAAATGGCGATGAGCCAAATAATGCATTCGATACACAATATTTTATTTTTCATAACAATTAATAAAATAAAGAGGTAAAGCCTGTAGGAGGGAATACCTGGAACTAATGAACCGATTTGGAAAGGTCTTTACCGGTAGAAAGCTATGTTATTTCTGAGTGACTTATGCAGCATTTAATTTTCATTTTGCATCTGGGTGACCCTGCGCTAGTATTCAATAAACTTTAGCTAAACCATTGGCGATTGGTGACTAAACTAATTCAGTAATTATAATATTCTAGCAAATGAGGCCTCTGGGGTTGGTAAAGGATGTGTCATTCATTCAACCTATTTAACCTGACAAATATCAAAATGTTGTAATACAAGGCGCTGTGGATACAGTTAAGATTCATAATGAAATATCCCTCGTACATACTTCAGGCAGCGAACTCTCTTGGTACATTTGACATATTTTTGATTAAACGCGTATATAGAAAAGGGTTGGTGTGCAGGCAAGTGGATTGTAGATGACTTCTTAGCGCAGCGGTACCATTGTTTAATTAAAAGCGACGGAGCGAAGTCGCGCTCCTGAGCCTGTCTAGAAGGCTGCGCGCTCACGCCTGTTTGATGACTCCGCATAAACGTTAATTAACTCCCTCCATTCGACTTAACACTGCTACTCTGTTGCCTGCCTACACTGATCTGTACACCAAATTCAACTGCACACAAATCGTGAGTATACCAGGAAATATGTACGTTGATTGTTAAAATCACACCAGCTTCCATATTGTTTCCTTTCTATCCCTGTACATCTTGTTGTTCATGCATCGTTTTGTGTAGCTGAAACAGAAAATGGACAGCTCTTTTGGCAACAGAAGCTGTGATTTCCTCGTTTTCGATGTACGTTTACCCTTCCTTAGATGATTCGCGTACTGAAATGGGTTCCGCATCAGTGACGTAGGCACGGAAATGAAAAACTTCTATGGGCTGATATTTGATGCTCTTATAGTGGCCCACGCGGACGTGAAAATGCCTCAGGTGTTTTGCTGTTACTCAACAGCTCTATAATTTCCGTTCAGCATTTTCTAGATGAAATGTATCTATGAAATGACGTTAGCCGTTTTACTTGTCTGATATTAATATTCATTATACCTAGAAGAAAATTAAATTACTACCATTAAATTTTTAAATGGTTAGTTTATTTTTGGTAAGTTTTATTTGCTTGACGCAGGTAAAGTTAATTAGTTTGATGATCTCAAAATAAATCTAAAATGATTCTTGCGTGCGCTTCAGTAAAGCACATAGAGAGCGTCCATGTGTGATGTTAAAAAGGACAGTACATACATAGTGTGAGTGAAATATAAGAGCGGTCTTGGAGTAGCTAGTTATTACCCGAATTATTCGCTAAGTAATAAGAAACGCAGCGAGCGGCGCCGGCGCGGAGAGCGCACTGTGCTAAGTGGCTTTTAAGGTCGCTTACCTCATCTCACCTCCTCTAGTGAGACTATCTGACTGTTCATGCACGAATTTAGTCCGATAGCTCTTTGTTTATTTGATCTTATAACACCTTCGATGCTGTGGTGGTATTCGCTATCTCAACTGATAGTCTCTCTCTCAAGTCCGAACTAAGTTTTAGAGCATCGAAATCTGTATTGCCTTTTCCCAAATATGCTTGGATCGACTGCCAGCTTCTATCGATAATAGCAGAATTGATGGAATATTTGTCATTAGGGCAGTTATTGCAATATGTGTCAATAGTTCGGTTCGGTGCTGGCTGGCTGGTTGGGTGTCTGGGCGAGGCGGCGCGCGGCGCGGACGTGCAGCGGAGCGGGCGCAGGCGGCAGCAGTCACGAATGCGACGGCCGACGTGTGCTGGTTTTTGCGGCGCGCACGCCACCAAGCGTGACGTCTAAAAGCTCGTTTATACGCTTCTTATAGCCATTTGACTCGAAATATCCAGCCATTTTTTACTAGCCATCATCTTAATAATGCAGAGCTGCAAATCATTTGTTGTAAAATCGTGGTCAATGTCCGAGACAAGGCCAGCTTATTGTTACCTTCAATTCTACTTTTAATTCGTTGTATTTTGTAATAACTTTGTCTGAATAAAGCCAAGCGCCTAACTTCGGTCTGAACTTGCCGAGCCGCTTGAATCGTCGACCTATCCACTGTGTTTGTTTTGCAACTTTGAATGTATCTGAGCCACAAATACTTCAATATTGGATTAATCAAGGAGTCGTTTAGTTTAATTAGAAAACATTTTGATTGATGATACAGCACGTTATTTGGTTTTACCATGAATATACTTAAAACCTTTGTAGTCAGATAAAGTTGAAAGTGATGCTGATGAATCATGAAGTCCCATTTTATCAAGCAATTAGTTGGAAGTAATTGCATTAACACTATATCAGTACCCTACATGGCGTTCGTGTAAGAGAACCGTTCTGAATTTTTATAGCGCATTATCTTGGTTGGCGGCGACTGGCTTCTTTATACTTCACCTAGTGGCAAGCTTATTGCGCTTCATAAAGTAAGAAAGCACGCGCCGGTCATACATTCTTCTCAGATGAAAGACGGGAAGTAAGCACGGCAGCGCGGTGCTAATTAGTTGTTTTTGAACAATTTTTTCACCGTCTAATGAGTGAGCAATGATACCGACAGCTGTTTCGTCGTGCCGCCCGCCTGCTCGCAATGCGTGCAGGCAAGCCGTCGTCCAATACTGACACGCGACCAAAGAGTTACCACCGTGCTTATCCAACGGCTATACTTCTTTCAACATTATTTTATTAGCATTATTTTTTTTTTTCTAAATAGCATTTTTATTTTTTTTCCAATAACAACTTAGTAATTCAACTAAATGTTTACACTAAGACGTTATATAAATATTGAAGACGCTACAAAATGCCAAGCAATTTTATAAACAGACGCGACCGTAGGTAGTTCAATAAAATTGCAGCTAAGTGAAGAGGCTGGAAGATGCGCTCCGTTGGCAAAATTCGGCACTGAGACAAGCGACTGAGTTCATCGACCTGCCGTTCATCTCGCGTTCGCAAAAAAATGCACTGCCCCGTCCCACGCCGAACGCAGTTCTCACACACATAAAAATATATAAGTACATTGTACATGAACACATACCAAGAACGCGGTTACCAATCGGCGCACGTGTAATCGTACACCGCACCTCTCTCCTTGTTCGGATACTTGAGAACATTTCGAGAACAATGTTTATTGCTTGCATGATGCTAGCTGGTCATGGCGGATACCCTCGCCGAATGTAGCTAAGTGCAGCAGTAAAGATGATTGAACATGACTTAACGCAATAACAACAGCAACCAAAGCAAGCAAAAAGTAGAGAGGCTACTTAAATTCAGAAAATAATGCCGTTATTCCAAAAAATGTATGTCGTTGAATGCTACTTAGACGAGAGCCGAGAGGCCAATTGTTGGACAATAATAAATTAGTGGGGGTGCGCCCACACTGCTCATCTCCACATCAGTTTACTGCGCACGCGCCGAGTTTCCTGTACCATTCACATCATCACCAGTTGAGCACCCACAAACACGATTGTCCTTTCCTTTTGTGACTTCATAAAGACAATATTTATCATATTTAAACACACGGTTGACATGACATCATCCTATAGACCATTCATAGGTAATGTTGAATCACGCGACAAATTAGAACTACATAATAAAAACTTATTTGTAGGCACTTTAAGGCAGGTACGAATTCAGAAATTCCAGAGGAAACAACAACATCGATTGCTTTCACGTAATGAGTAAAAGGTAGGTTACCTTTTTACGAATCATGAATTCGGCTCCCACGCCCGTTCCAAACTAGTGCAATTTGTTTGGAGAGGCGTCCTTCGGCTTCTCGACAACGGCGTCGAGCCAACGACCGTCCCAAAAACTAAATTCAGGCTTCCGATTAAATTGACCTTGAAACAACGCCGGTAATACATGGAACGTCTATACGAGCAGAACAATACCACTTAAGTGATAAGAGAAGAGAGTGCGCACGATGTGTAATTCGCGGGGGTACCGTTTCAAACGCGATTTCGCCAACAAAGAGGCTCCAATTCTCGGTCGACTGCCTGCCGCCGTGTATCCACACACCAATTAAGCTAAATTAAATATACGAAGAATTTAGAAACTGGTTAGCTTCCTTGAAGCGCGACGTAGTAATTGGCTAACCCCCACTAGGAGCACGGACGCATCACTTGTGATTTATTGATTGTTTTTTTTTCTTGCACTCTCGCAGCCAGATGAACAATTACACTTCGATAGAAATTATTATCTAGATATCGTCTAGTCGCGTTTTTCAGAGGCCTGTACACTGAACTAATTCTGAAGTGATTCCATTAGCAATTAAATTAAATTGACTTTGGCGCACATTTATTGGAAGAAATTGAGGATAATTACGTATTTTCAAAAGCGATTTGGGCTATCAATTCGTTTAGATGAAATGCCTGCAAATGTTGCAGACCTACAAAATGGCGATGAGCCAAATAATGCATTCGATACACAATATTTTATTTTTCATAACAATTAATAAAATAAAGAGGTAAAGCCTGTAGGAGGGAATACCTGGAACTAATGAACCGATTTGGAAAGGTCTTTACCGGTAGAAAGCTATGTTATTTCTGAGTGACTTATGCAGCATTTAATTTTCATTTTGCATCTGGGTGACCCTGCGCTAGTATTCAATAAACTTTAGCTAAACCATTGGCGATTGGTGACTAAACTAATTCAGTAATTATAATATTCTAGCAAATGAGGCCTCTGGGGTTGGTAAAGGATGTGTCATTCATTCAACCTATTTAACCTGACAAATATCAAAATGTTGTAATACAAGGCGCTGTGGATACAGTTAAGATTCATAATGAAATATCCCTCGTACATACTTCAGGCAGCGAACTCTCTTGGTACATTTGACATATTTTTGATTAAACGCGTATATAGAAAAGGGTTGGTGTGCAGGCAAGTGGATTGTAGATGACTTCTTAGCGCAGCGGTACCATTGTTTAATTAAAAGCGACGGAGCGAAGTCGCGCTCCTGAGCCTGTCTAGAAGGCTGCGCGCTCACGCCTGTTTGATGACTCCGCATAAACGTTAATTAACTCCCTCCATTCGACTTAACACTGCTACTCTGTTGCCTGCCTACACTGATCTGTACACCAAATTCAACTGCACACAAATCGTGAGTATACCAGGAAATATGTACGTTGATTGTTAAAATCACACCAGCTTCCATATTGTTTCCTTTCTATCCCTGTACATCTTGTTGTTCATGCATCGTTTTGTGTAGCTGAAACAGAAAATGGACAGCTCTTTTGGCAACAGAAGCTGTGATTTCCTCGTTTTCGATGTACGTTTACCCTTCCTTAGATGATTCGCGTACTGAAATGGGTTCCGCATCAGTGACGTAGGCACGGAAATGAAAAACTTCTATGGGCTGATATTTGATGCTCTTATAGTGGCCCACGCGGACGTGAAAATGCCTCAGGTGTTTTGCTGTTACTCAACAGCTCTATAATTTCCGTTCAGCATTTTCTAGATGAAATGTATCTATGAAATGACGTTAGCCGTTTTACTTGTCTGATATTAATATTCATTATACCTAGAAGAAAATTAAATTACTACCATTAAATTTTTAAATGGTTAGTTTATTTTTGGTAAGTTTTATTTGCTTGACGCAGGTAAAGTTAATTAGTTTGATGATCTCAAAATAAATCTAAAATGATTCTTGCGTGCGCTTCAGTAAAGCACATAGAGAGCGTCCATGTGTGATGTTAAAAAGGACAGTACATACATAGTGTGAGTGAAATATAAGAGCGGTCTTGGAGTAGCTAGTTATTACCCGAATTATTCGCTAAGTAATAAGAAACGCAGCGAGCGGCGCCGGCGCGGAGAGCGCACTGTGCTAAGTGGCTTTTAAGGTCGCTTACCTCATCTCACCTCCTCTAGTGAGACTATCTGACTGTTCATGCACGAATTTAGTCCGATAGCTCTTTGTTTATTTGATCTTATAACACCTTGTTGAGTTTACGAAACAGTATTTATGTTTTTCGTCTTCCGACGGGCCTGCAAGTGCACTTCGCTAAAAGAAATATCTCATCGAGAACGTTGTTTTGCATAACACCAAACAAAATTACCAGTAGTATGTTTTTATAAAACGTTTTGCTGGTTTACAAAAAAGCCGTTGAGTCATAACATTAAAAATATATAAGCACAAAAGATCCTTTGTGTTGCAAAACGCCAATCATCGCGTCTCTTAGAACCTATCATAGACGCAAAATTGAGATTTTGTGAATCATGAAATTGACATAGAAATGAATACTTTGATACAGACAATTATTTGAGAATACTGTGCACACGTTTTTTAAACAGCAGTAGGATTAATATTGCTAGAATACATTATTTTGTCTTTCGTTTGCCCGTTACAGTTGAATCAGGACTGACATCATGAGTTTTGAGTTTTTATAAGGCAGCGATTATAACAACGAATAAAAAATCAATCGCCTTAATGCGTATCAGTCGACGCAAGCCGTAAGACACGACAACATCCGATGATTCAAAATAAATGTAGCTGCTGTTAATACTGTAGATATGGCTGATATGGGCATGCCTGCCAAATCTGAATCCAAGTTTGCCGTATATGTAAGACTAGACGCGAATGTAATCAACCATATTAGACGTCCAATTGTTAAAATTTAAGCACATTGAACATCGATCAAATGAGGTAGAATACAACAAAAACTGGTAAGTTACCGGAGCGATTATTCTGAATTTATGTACATGTTAAGTAAGTAAGTATTAGGTTTTGCTGAAGTTTTTGTTGTCTAATATAATTCCACGGAGACTTGGCTTCAGTTACTTGGATGTTTCCGGATAGGGACTAGCTGGAAGCATTGCTCTGTGTGCGATGTGGTTCAACTCGGCTGCCGCAACTCGTAAATAATGGCGTCTCATTGTGGGCCATTATTAATGAATCTGCCACCCCGCGCTCCCGACACCGCACCCGCCCGAAAGCCAAATAACAGGTGCGTCTAACCCCATTCGCACAATCTATTTTCGATGTCTTATAGCCGTGCAGAGAAACGCTCGATGCGTTCTCCTGCTCTAAATATTCATACCATATGCCAGATATTGCGATTTGTTTGGGCGTCATCTGCTCGACATCGTCGTCTCTAAATAAGCGCGGTCTCGTGTTGGCTTTGCAAAGTTTCATTAGCCGTCTGGGAATACTTACTTATGGTATCATGTTGCTTGAATTGTGTGCGGAATTTCCACTTACCATGAAAGGAGTTCTAGCAAAATAACGCTCATTAAACTGGCTTCTTATTATCGAGAACTTGAAACGGAGACGGATGTATAGATTTAGCTAAATGTCAATGAATAAATAAAATAATGCTAATAACACTGAAGCAATTTGCAGTTTCGCACAAAACCTGAAAAAAATCTCCTAAAAGACGCAATGTATCATGTAAGCGGATGGGACAAAGTTACCGTGGGACGCGTTAGTTGTCACGGGGTTGGTTGTACGATGCCTTCTCACTGTCGCTCTATTATTTACTCTACAGAAAACTGCTTTTCATATCACAAGCAGCGGCCCGCAGCGGAGTCGCACAAAGATGGCTCCCTCGCTCCCTACATAAATGCACTTACTTTATGAATGACGTAATCGTAATATTGTTCCGAGCTTGGATTTGTGTTCATGTTTCTCTGCAATCAGCTTTGTGTAATGGTTGTGGAACTTGACTATTTCCATTAAACAGTCGGCGGTTATTTACTTAGCAGACAAAAACCCGCTTGAAAGATTAGCGTGACGAATGAACGGGCGATAAGGCTAGACAAACTTATAACGAAGCTTCATTTATCATAGACATCTATAGGTACGTAAATCGCGACTGGATTTTGTTGTTCGTGTGTCAGATTTAGATTTAGCAAGGACACGCAGCGCTGCGCGACTAGCCGGCAGACAAGTGCGAGGTCGTAGTTGAATACTTTAACCGAATCTGTGTTTACATCTTATGGAGCAAATTGCGTGAATCACAAGAGTGACGTAATGGAGGAAGTTACCACTTGGCTGGATCCAACCTACGCGCTCCCGCCAGGTCGACCGCATCGTCATAATGTTTCAAAAATATTGCTTTGATCCGGCACCATTATTACTTGAACTGGTTAGATCTTCGCAATGAAGATTGAAGATTAACTTAATAATTCTGGTCAGTAAATTTTCGCAATCTGTTCCAAAAGGAATAAAGGAGGCTTATTTGAAAAAAACACATAAAATGAGAGTATTATTTTGTTTATGGCGTACTGTGCCCTGATGTTGTTGTGCTTAAAATGAAAAAAAAAAGGATTTCCTCTATGTAGCAATTCATACACCACGTGTTTGCGCTGTGTGTTTGCTACGAGTACATACGTTACATTTATTTGCATCTGTCAATAGTCTAGGTGATTTCGGCGGAGCATCCATCGTCGGTCGATGTTTGGATCACCGCTCGTGTTAATTAGCATAATGGTGCTGGAGGCGATGACGTCACGTATCTAATTTGATTACACCGGGGCAAGGCCGGTGTGGTTAGCAGTTTGCACTGAGTGCGCAACTTTAACGTACCAGACAAGTTTTCAGGAGCGGTAATGTACCTATCTGCTAACCTTTAGTGCAGTACTGCTAACTAAATAATAAACGTTTTTGCGTCATAACACGATCACGCCCAAACTGCACTTCAAAGCGTTTAGGACTTGAAACTTTAACAAAGGATGCCTTTCAAAATCCAGTCACGGTAAGTGTTGCGCCGGCGATGAACCAGCCTCTCATTTAACAATCATAACAATTCTTTTGTCTGTAGCTCCAACGATAAGGCAAAGTTTTTGATTCTGTTAGCATTCAGAAAACTGCTGATTTTATTCACAACATTTCGGATTTTGATAAACGAGTTTTGCTCGAGGTTATAAATTACATAAATTAACGTTGAAACCGACGCGACGTTGCTCTTAAATAGATTTTTATTATACGTTTATTTTTGAAGTTAATCGCGGAATGAATTGCCGACATTAGATAAGAACAAAGAAACTCTCGCTTTAAATAGCTGCTAAAATTCCGTTACAAATTCTCACATTTCCTCGAATTCAGCCGGCGCTCGTGTGGATCATTTGAATTATAAAGTGAGAAGCGAGTGCATGCACAGTGCATAAGATACCTTGGCTATGTAAATGAGGCGAAGCTGCAGCCTAAGTAAGGGTGAGCATACACCTGCAGGTCGCGACCGCCGGCGCCGTGCGTCGTCTAGGGGACAAGATTAGCTGACCAAGCCGGTCATAGTTCAATCACAGGGGAATACGGTCAACTACTTTTTTAAAGTCGTTTACGACGAATATATTATTGAAATTAAATAATAGTTGTAAACCCTTCCTTGCAACGGTCCGTAAAGCAAGTCGACCGGAAGAAAAAAAAATTATATCATAATGAAGCCTGGAAAACGTCGATTAATTAGTCACCAGTTATTTCACAACATTTTGTACAGAAGTAAAAAATACGTACTGATACGGCTAGTAGTGTGGTGTTATTCCGCGAAGATTTTCTAAGATTTCGGTAGGTAGTAATAAATTCAGCAATTTCGCCTGAGAAGTAAATGAAACAGCATTTAATTGTAAGTTATCCAAACAGAACAACAAGACGGATCCCAATAAAGCACTCTAAACCAACAGATAGAGGAATAAGTTTAAGTCTTACAACGATCCTGTGACCGTTACTCAAAACTTTGGGCCGGCTTTGTTCAAAACACGAAACTAATTTATTCGTATCTCGGCGTACCATTCCACCGTACTAAATAATCGAAGAGCAAATTATAAATGCGTATTAACGGTCAAGTCGTAGTTCAAAGATTAGGGCAGAGGGCAACCCTTCACTAGTATCGCCGGTAAGGTGAAGTTTCAAATTATATCGGATCACTGGAGTGGGCTCGATGCATGCTCAAACAATATTTGATATTTCATTAAAAGACGTCGTGCTCTTTTGTATGTATTTGAATGTTATTATAGTCAACAAGTACTGACCGTGCTCTTTTAGAGAACTTACCGAGATTACTCCAGTTTTGTAACGGATTTAATATTCGGAGTGCATGTGTTATTAAAATGAAGCTGGATGAAGTTGTTCTTTTAAACGTTAATATCTGGTTGACCGAGCTTCGCTCGGTTTTTAAAATGTCTATATCTTGGGAACCGAGCTTTTCTCGAACCTGGGACCTTGATAAATCGATTCCTTGAGCCGAAAAACCCCTAATCTGTAACTTTCATGAAAATCCTTGGAGCCGTTTCCGAGATCCTGATTATATATAAATATACAAGAATTGCTCGTTTAAAGATATTAGATTAGATAAAATATATTTGAGACATTTATATTAATCCTGATTGCGACAGATTTCAAAATTTCAAATACACATTGCTTAATATAAGACAGTGGTTGAAATCCATAGTTCGAGTTATAAATGCTTTCAGTGACGCCAAAGTCAAGCAAACATAAAGATGTTTTGTAACATCTCATTTGCCAATGGACCATAATGTATTATGCGAATAATACAAAAGGCAAAGTAGCTAATGCATAGTCAATATTCTTAGCTTCCCTTTTCAATATGTGCATATAATTACGTGTTTATATTTGTGTCGGCGGTGGCGTCACGCGCCGTCATGTCTGCTATTTGGGTTGAAACCCTCGGTCAGTCACGGAAGTGCAAACCCTTATCGCGGATCGACACACAAGTCGTATCGGCAGTCGTCAAGGGCGGCGACGACGGCGGCGACGCGGCTCTAGACGCCGCCGAGCGTCGCGTGCGGCGCCCGTAATGGATATTGATGGCTATGGCGCGTCTAATTAGCCCCCACCACCACCTTCCCTCCATGCCTGTTTAAGCTCTTTTTTCCATGGTGACAACGAGCGATACAACACGCTTTAACCGCCGCTCATCAATCTCGCCGGAACCTATCTCGTTCGACCACTCGAAATGAATCGAGCGATCGCTGTCTCGGGATGACATCATCCGCGTGCGTACAGATTAGATTCTGGCTCGTGGGAGTGACGCCGATGCGCGTCCAAACAATATCACAATCGAATTAGAAGCCGGCTTGGTCTGGGCGGTATCAATCACCGTGGGCGGGCCGCGCGACATTGGACTTCAATTAGGCGGGCGGCGCGTGTGATTGCTCTCACTCCTCTACACGCTAAAGGGTTACTTGACCCACTTATTAGGCTCGACGTACGAGTCCCTGCTAACCTGAACGACGGAAATGAAGAAGTGATTCAATATTTATTCGCGCTTATAGTCCTTTCTATGTTCTAAGCGAATTAAAAATAACTACTAAGATATAAATTGGATTAATTCTAACCGTACGTTTTTACAATTAGCATTTAAGAGTTAACGACTCTTATAAAAAGAACCTTATGAATACGAAAATTAAATATTATCGTATTCAGCTATCATGCTTATAACAGAATGTGGGTACATTATGAAACTATGTACAAATTAAAGCGGCTACCGTGACGGGAGAGCAGATTAAAATAATGATTGCTTATTAAAATTGTTAATTAACTTAAACGAGTTAGAGCATGCACTTGCAGAATCTTATATCCATCAGATATTTTGTGAAGTTAACAAGCATGTAAAGTGTAACATGTGACATACAAGTGCAGAATAACAGGTTTGGTAGAATTCAACACAGCGGAGCGGTTGAGACGGTCTCGTACTGCGATTGACCACAAATAGGTCGCAGATTGAATAACACTGCACCGACCTGTGCAGGTTTCTAAATATGTACAAAGCGATATTATTATAACCGCAGAGTATTTCGCAACTGTGATATCAACTCCGGTGGGTAAGGTAAGCGACACGGTGGGTGCAAGCGCCCAAACTTTGTGGCAGGCTGGCAGCCATACTGTTTTGATATTACGCAAGATCTAGTTCGTGCAATTTTGACACATTCTAATTTGCATTTATGCATGTCATTCATGCTGCGAATAGTTTTATACACCCATTTAAATAATTACATTGCATATCACAGAGAATAGTTTGGCGCTTTTATTTTGGAGCTATCTCTGCAAATAAAACTTCAAACAGCTTTGATGCAAATTATTGTAGTAAAGTTGTAGTAATAGCATATAGGTTACTTGTCACAAAATTGTAGTCAGTTACTGCGACTTCTATTTATAGCTATTGGTTGCAATTTAAAACTGTCTTGCTAAATGAAAATAAGTTATTTTCTAATTCAGTTGTCTGCAGTAATTCGGTTTAAATTATTGGTGGGAACCTCGATAGTCAATTGATTCCGTTCTGATCGTGTTGTAACTTTCACACACTGGTAGATTGCACGACTGTCCAATATTTTGTGCATTATCGACTAATGGCTTGTTTCGCCACCTCCTGAGTAGTTTTGGAACTAACGTGGCCAATAATTTTGTACTAGCCTGCATAACTAGCCGCTTATAATATTACCACAATTGGGAAACAAGCCACAACATCATATCATACACTTTTACAAAATGTCCTTTCGCACTTTTCTGTGATTAATCAATCATTAACATGGAAAGGTTAACCACTTATTGACACCAATGATCAAGAAGATCTAAGAATCGTTTACACGTGTTATTGTGATGACAAACAGCCTCACTAACTCCAGAAAACTCTTTCAAGTTCGGACTCTTTCCTCAAGAAGGTTAAATCTCAATAAGATTTCTTTCAAGTTTGCTGTTTCATGAATATTAATATTGCGAACACATTATTGGATATAAATAGGTCTATAAATAACAGGGTAGCACGGTTGATTTATTAACTGTTTGATAACAAGCAGTAAGAGTCACTCACCATCAATCAATCAAGTTGTCGGTACCACTATGTAAATGACTGGATGTGCAATATCCATCACTATTGGAAGGATGTGTGATGTTGTTGCTATATGATGAACTTTCTAGAGCTTCGTGCACTTAATACATTATTACTATCACAAACAAATAATAAGCATTGTAAATATTCCGTTTTAAATTCTTTTTATAGTGTTAGTCACTACTCGTATGTCAGTAAAAAAACTTATATAAATATTATTTTTGGACATTATGTTGTTTAAAAAACCAACCAGGTGGCAGCGGAAGATCCAAAAGATAAATAATAAAACAACATTAAAGTAACAGCCGTAGTTCCTATCGCCAGTAATTTAGTCCGACATGAACCTCAATAAGTGTAGAACAATAGTAAGATAATCTCGCACATCCGACATTGTTCCACATTTGGCCTTCTGGCTGTCTCTCTACATAAATTCATAATTTTATCATGTTTACTGCTCTTTAAGGCCCACTTGCACGAACCCGAGTTATCTTTTAAACTCAGAGTTACTTGCTAACACGAGGTTAAATTGACAATATTGTATGACAAACTGTCAATTTAACCTTGTGTTAGCAACTAACTCTGAGTTAAAAGATAACTCGGGTTCGTGCAAGCGGGCCTAAATGTGTCGATTATAATCGTGCAGCCTACGAGGAATATTAAAATGTTAATTTTATCGTGGCTGACGCACTAGTACTTGTTGCTAGCCATTCGCACTATCTATCAGTTCTCGGTATACTCTCTCTACGGACGACGCTCTCCTCAGACTCTGACATTAATTGACATTCACCTGAAAGCCGATGGAGTTTGCGTGTTAATTGATAGATCTCGGCAGTGAATCCCGCAGCCGCAAAATTATCTGTGAAACTTCGATCCTACCCTCCCTATGTATGGGAAAATCACAGTAACTTTTCGGAATAGTTTGATTTCTGCAATGGTGCAGATCTGTTTTTTTTTTGGCCAAATTTTTACACATGCCAATTATCTCTTTGAGGTGCCATTCTGGGTCAAAGATAAGAAGGCGCTAAGGTCGTTCGCGATAAACGAATTTGATTAAAAATTTTAACGTGCACAAGATTACAGCAGACTTTTTAATCAGTTGAGAACACGACTTCATTTTTACGAGCTTCGTCTTAGCAGTTCTTTTTTAATTGCCACTCGACGCGCCCGGGCCGTGTAATGCGCTATTTAATGATGCTTCAAAATGTAAAATGCATTGCTGCACCATCTTTGTTTTACTGCTTATTACTAAAAAGATCATGCTAAGTGCTCGTGATCTTTTGAACTTTATTTAGTTTGAAATAAAAAATGGTAATAAGTATTTGCAGCTAACTGAAACTCGGTTTACCAACCAATGAAAATTAAACGACATGTAAAAACAAGGTAGACTTTACTGTGCCTAATGAAAATAAAGTGTTGAACATAGTCGGTAATGGTCATTGTAATCAGTTCCAACAAGTCAAAATCGAGACGCATTTGAATTACTTTATCTGACGCAACGCGGTGTTTTGTTCCGGTTCAGAATCGACATTGAACAAATTCGATACGCCGACAGGCGAGAACGCCTAGTAAAAACATGACCAATCTACATTTTACAGCTAAACGACAATTTATATAAAAAAGGAAATTGCTTTTTATTATAACAATACACTAACAGTCAATGTCATTGAGCAAAGCAAACAAAATACTGGAAAATGTTTGACGATTGGATATAATAACTAGGCATCGATTACTACCAACAAAAAAACGAAAACTAGTCTAATAAATCCATCACGGTAAAAAAAAACAACGCACAGCGGAGGGAGTAATCCATCAACTGCGTGTATTAAAAAAAATAACAGGTGGGCAATTCAAAAATTGTTCGCAGTATAACAAGGGTTTTGTCGCCTACGCACATCCGTTTATTTCAATGAAATAATGTCATAATATTACATGCAAACAAAAACGTATTTGGAATTACGCATGCACCCCTTACGAGCGGTCGTAGCTGGCACCTAATTAGAATATAAATAATTCTACCGTCGCGGCGGTGTTTACCAACTGACCCTGCCTTTGTAATCTTAATAACCCGACACTCAGCAATAAAAAGTGGCACAATGTAATTCGCATTACCATTTTGTTCTCACTCCAGTGCTAGCTGTCAATAACGCAACAGTCAATAATTGGCGGTGTTATTAATTGCGTGAGTGGCGCATATTTTATCTTTGTGACATATTTCTGCTCTAAAAACCAACGCGTTTAACTAGTCTAGTATTAAAATTGGAGTGGATTAAACTAGTTTTGGATGTAGAAAATTGTAGCACTAGATGACTAGATCATAAAGATACTCTGCGCAAAATGATTGCTGGCTTCCTGAGTGTATGCTTGCAAGTTCGGCGCCGGCGCAGGACGAGCACGACCGCGGCGACCATGTGGGCACTTGCAACAATGAGCTCATACAACCGGTTGCAGGACCGTTACAGATGAGCCACCGGCGACTTGGCCGTCGCCTGTGAATATGCATGAGCCAAGATTTGACCTCGGGTTATTAGACCGCGCTCACGGAGCGTGGGACCGCTCAGGTATAACAATCGACATTTTGACATTTGCGTGACACTCGTCGACTCACTTCCCGAAGTTCACGTCAAATATATTTTGAATTGATGTTATTGCAGAGTAATTGTTATTATTTGTGAATGGGGGACTATAATTAACATTTCGATGTCGCCATGAAGATGTAGTTATGTTCTAATTCTAATCGTTATTTTACTGCTTTTTGGTGATTCATGTCTTCAATATACTTCGTCGATTACCGTAATAAATTATTGTTACATGCAATAACAAACGAAACGTCGGTCGTTGTAATTATTTAGAGCAAAAGCTGGCGGAAGACAAATACAAATGTTGATGGAATTATTGAGAAAATGATTTTCTGAGTTCTTATTTGATATGTTTACCTCCTAAATAAATAAAATATCCCAGAGCATTTCGGGTAAGGCGAAGTGCAAATCAAATGTAAGATGGGTAGTCAGAGCGTGAACGGGACGTGGCCATCAATCAGGCGAGAGGCCGCGGGTCAGGCCCCGCACCCCGACCACCTGTCGCGCCCGCGCCCGCCAGCTCACACCAATTGCTAATCAGTCACTAAGTTACGCCAAATCTCAGCCTGACAGGGGCACCTCGCACTGTCGCCGTGCGGGGTAATGCTATTTTGACGAACAAGGGTATTAACCGCCACGACAACGCCTTTTGTCACCAACAGTTTTCATTCAGACAGATTTTGACAAAGAGTTTACAGATCTTGACGACTTGAAGGGTTATATTTTGTGCATGTGAACTTTTATGATCGATTTCGATGACAATTTATTTTTCTGCTCTGGAACTAGTAAAATCCAAAAAATAAAAATAGGTAATTGGACCGTTATAGCCTTTTTAACGTCCTTCTATTGCAAAATTCCCTTCTAATACCGCGTAATAAAAGTAATCTCATGGACCTTTCACCCGTTGAACAAAAGAATTATTGCTCATCGAAAGAGCGGGAATTCTCGCGTAAAATAGCAGACATTTTTGAAATAGCGGTAGCTTGTCATTTGAAGCGTCGGTATCGGAGTCCGGCGAGCGGCGAGCCGCGGCGATCGCTGTAAATTTCATCGCAATAGTGAATGTACACGCGAGACTAAAAATAAACATGGCGGCCACAACGGGCGTAGTCAGGCGATACTGAGATAACTGCACCAGCGTGTATCGCCTACAACAGATCCGGCGCCACTGTGTTGTGACATGCGAATACGCTTCACACAACATTTATTGTTTAATTAGTTGACTTAAATTTAGTACACTGCCGTCTTCTGAGTGGGCGCCAAAGTTTTATTTAAATGACAATTTCGAATTTGCTGCTTCTTAAGGCTTACACAGTATTTGTCAACAATTCCTATTCAATGCTAAGTGTCGGATTGAAAGAAACCTTAAATCTGAAAATAGACGCTGGATAACTCAATATTGGAAATGAATCGAATCTGAGATTTATATCTATGGAACAGAGTTATAATAGCTTTAAAAGTTTTTCACAGTAATAATTTATGGGATAGCAAAGCGGCTTGAAATCAGGCACGCAGTAAAAACAAATCTGGATACTGAAAAACTTTTCAATCTCTTTCATGTGAGGCCACTGTGTGTTCAAAGAGTTCTATAAAGATAGTTGACATTGTTAGATGAATAAAAGATACAAAAAGCTTAGTGAAAAAATTCATAAAAATTCACGAATGAAAAACCAGGGAGTCATATTATAATTTATCAGATATTTGACTGCAAATCGTTTGTCACAGAGCGTCGTATTGGAAGCTAAATCTTAAGCGAACCATGACATATAGCGGTGAGGCAAATGCTACAAAAATGTTATGCTTTTACGTCATATACGTCGCGAAAACAAATGGACGAGGAAATTCTCGTATTCGTAAAGGAAATTTGTATGCAGAGTTTCAAGAAAATTGTTTAATCTGTGGCAGTACGCAAAGCAGCAAAAGTGTGACAGGCAGAAACAAACTCGATTGAAGAGAGTAACGGAGCTGTACCGTCCGTGGGATACATCTCGGCCAGATCACGTTCGTGGAACAAAAGGAGCGCGCGGCGGGCCGACACAGGCAAAACGAGCAAAAAAGACTTGCGTTCAAATGGAGCTTTTCATACTTAACCAACTCTGTGCACTTATAGAGTGCCCCAAATGACGTAACCGTCTCACACACTGAACATCTTGAGTATTTGTGTGTACGCATTCGGTATACAAATATCTGTTTCAGTCTTGAGAACATCCGAAAAGTTTTAAGCTATCCGAGAATACCTTCGACAAAACGGAACGAACAAACGCCAGCTAAAAATGTGCAATGTGACAACTCCATGCAGCATTAAGAAGACATTAGGGGTGGGGTTAGAGCGACGACAGAGGGCGCATTATTTAGCAATTTATCACGTATCCGATAGCAAAGGAATATGAACTTTCTGTAACCGTTACCTGTTTATTATTTCAATAGTTTCCTACGTAAACTCACTTTTCAACATGTATACTCAGAATTTATATGTTATGTTACCTGAAACGCACAATGGTAACTTACTGCAGTTGAATGTGTAAGTAAAACGGCGATTAGGGCGATTGTGTGCCTTATAAAGTTAAAATCTCGCTTCAAACATGTTAAAAGTAAAGTAGGGTGTACCTGTGCTGATAAACAGGCAATATTTCCTTGCGGGTTTGTTGTCACAGCTATTTTAAATTTATGTGAATGTTGTGCCGATGTACAGAGCAAATGTTCGCCGGCTGGGTAAGCTAATCGCATCTCATTTCCTACGTGTCGCTCGTTGTAGTGGGAAGCACAAATGAGATTGTGGGCTGACGTGTCGTTCCGGAGACCCAGTCGCGTTCGACATCGCACCCGAAACCGCATCGCTACGCTACTCGCTGTTTACAAAACATGCTTCTATCAAATAGTTGGGGATTTAAGTGTCATGTAATCTATTTGTCAGTATGGTTACTGATAAGACCTTTGTAAGTTTTGTACCATTTGTAGTGGAATGTCATATTTTTACTATATTGCAAAACGATATTTTATTTCACCTTATGAACTCAAGTTTTTCCTAATCACATCACACAACTTCAAAATAAATGATAAAACTTCCCGAAATATATTACGCTCCTGATTTTCAACCTTCCACTAGTAACATTTAATGTTATTTATAAATCTGACTGTCTTGTTATCGATCTATCGCTTTGTTTGCCGATTCACAATCCCCTTGCAAAGTCTTGTCCACTCTAACGGACATCGGTCCTTCGATAGATATGACAGGCGCACTCACTGCCACTTCAGATTGCTGAGCCTGTAAGCTACCTCTGTGATTGGGCTGAAAATATTCAATGCTATTATCAAACACTTCTTCATCTTTGTAATAGACAGTATTCAATAAGATCGCTCAACCAGGTTTATAGCAACCGAAGGTCAATTTAGTTAAATCGCAATGAACGGCTTTTCGAACGAATAGAGGTCCTTTATCGCGTTTCACGCAACTTTCCTCGGCCGGCTCTCTACTTACACGATTAATTTGAGTCGATAAATCCGCATTAAAAGCGGAGCGAGGGGGCAGCCAACCGCGCCGTTCTGTGTAAGTAGCCCATTCCGACCTTTTTGTTCTCGCTACAGTCACTTGTTCATAAGGAACTGTTTAATGTATTATCGCTCCACGATCAGTAGTGTAACATAGCGTGACATGTCATAAGTGAAACGTTTTCCTAGGCGGCTATCGATCGGAAATTGGTAAGGTCTAAATGTCGGTTTCATACGGTCTGGCGGGCGGGCGCACGTCACTGGCCGCCGAGACAGACAGGCAGCGTGCGCGGCGCCTGCGAGCCCATTAGACGTCTGCCCGATGTGGAACGCTCGATAAACTTGTAAAAACGCCTTCTACCCATTTAATTTTATACCCTCGCTTAAGCTTTGCTATTGGCAGATTTCTTCCTTCTTTTTTATGGGTCCGTCATTAACTGTATCGTGCGTCTATTATTTCTCGCTTGTTTAATCTGCTCGTTAATCCAGCAGTGTCGTTTCAAATGCAGGCATTCGCAGTGAATTTATTACGGTTTGCTATTTTGTACTTTTACACCGATTCCAAAATCGAATATAGTAGTACTTGTATACAAGTACATAAAATAACGACCGTGCAGGCTAAACGCTACTGAAATAAATGTGCGCTAAATAAAAAATAAAAAGTTTGATACCAATAAACTTTAAAGTTCACATTTAGAAGTGAACGCCAATGCCACACCTCAAACGGGGGAAGTGATATTGGTACAAAATATTTATGACTTTATGTGATAAAGTTTATGATGCGGTAAGAGTTTTATTTCTCTCGTGAAACGACTATAACTTTTTCGAATAACGTAATATAAAATAAGGGAATATTGGCCAATAAAATAAAATATTTTCATCATAATTATGTTCTGTACTCTTGACATTAGGAGTAATAAATAAATGTACCTAACCATGTCTGAATTCTATTACTTTATTTTCTTCCACCACCACCTTATACATATTTCTAACTAGCTTCTGCCCGCGACTTCGTACGCGGATCCTGTTGCTTATGCCAGCAGTCGGGGTCGTCAAAATCGAAGATCTGAAACGTCTGATGTCGAATTCTAGGAGCCTGGGGACGGGAAAACAACGGGATGCGAGAGACGATTCCAGACGTTCCAGATCTTTCATTTTTGTAAGACAACAGGAAATGCCCATCAGACTAAACAACTCTTGCTAAGACGTCATTCCTGTATATATTATAGTGTAGCTGGGCTCTTGGAGTTCTGCATCAGGTGTTCCAGATCTTCAATTTTTATACGTTGACAGAGAGTACTCATCAGGCTGAATAACTCTTGCTAAGACGTCATTCCCTTATATGTTATAGTGTAGCTGGGCTCTTGGAGTTGCACATCAGGTGTTCCAGATCTTCAATTTTTATACATCAGCAGAAGGTGCTCATCAGGCTGAACAACTCTTACTAAGACGTCATTCCTGTATATGTTATAGTGTAGCTGGGCTCTTGGAGTTCCACATCAGATGTTCCAGATCTTCAATTTTTATACATCAACAGAAGGTGCTCACCAGGCTGAACAACTCTTGCTAAGACGCCATTCCTGTATATGTTATAGTGTAGCTGGGCTCTTGAAGTTCCACATCAGGTGTCCAGGAACTTCAATTTTATTCTCTCAGCAGAAAATGCTCATCACGTGGAACAATTTTTGCTATGGCATCATTTTTGTATCTCTTATAGTTTAGCAGGTCTGTTGCAGTTCTGCATCAGGTGTTCAAGTTTCCAAGATAAATTATAGCCTATATGTTAATCGAACTTAATACACTTCTCATCAAAAAAATCGAAACACTTTCGTTTTTATTGTTTTTGTCCTAATTTTTTACAAAAGAGAATTAATTCCATGAAAAAAAAACATTACTGTGTAGCTGGCAGTTTGGTCATTACAGTAAGAAGAAAAAAATCAAAATTCGAAATAATTTCATTTGTTTATCCTATAAATGAAATTAATCACTGTTTTGAGACAAATGTGTATTTAGGGTTGGAGTACGTTTCTCGTTTAAAAACTAAAAATTAGCGCTTGTCTTTAAACTTTCTGTTTCTTATTTCATTTACTGTGACTTTGGGACGTCTGAAAAAACTTTTTTTTCTAAAACATATGGATACTTCGCCCGCAGAAGCCGCCCAAGTGGTGGCATTGCTGGATTCTGGACTTAGTCAGCGTGTTGTGGCTGCAAGATTGCATCTAAGCTTATCATCTGTTCATAGAGTCTACAAACGCTATCGGGAGACTGGTTCGTTCACGCGCCGTTCAGGATCTGGCAGGAATCGGGTCACTTCTGAGCGAGATGATCGATTTATTGTAACAACTTCTTTACGAAATCGACGCCTTATCGCTTTTCAACTGCAGCAGCAGCTTCGCGTTGTACGAAGAGTAGCTGTAAGTGACTCTACAATAAGAAGAAGGTTGAAGGAACGCGGATTGGCACCGCATAAGCCAGCGAATGGGCCGAAATTAACTGCAGACCATCGAAGAGCGCGCCTTAACTTTGCACGCGAGCACCTAACTTGGTCATACCTTCAGTGGAGCAAAGTACTGTTTTCTGATGAGTGTAAAATTATGCTGTATGGTAACGACGGAAGGAACAAGGTCTACAGAAGAGATGGAGAACGCTTTGCACAATGCTGCATTGAAGAAAAGGTCAGCTATGGTGGCGGTTCGTGGACGGTTTGGGGAGGAATCAGCGCCGACGGTAAGACAGAACTTGCCTTTGTGTCTGGGCCACGGCTGCCTGCACTAAACTCTCATCGGTACATCGAACAGTGTCTTGAACCTCATGTGATGCCCTATGCACATTTTATTGGCAACAACTTCATATTCATGCATGACAATGCTAGAGCTCACACCGCGGGCGTCGTACGAGATTATCTTACCGAAGTCGGTATCTCCATTATGGTATGGCCAGCAAGAAGCCCGGACATGAATCCCATTGAACATCTATGGGATGAATTAAAGAGACGAATTCGAGCAAGAGATCCAGCCCCAGAAACACTTAGCCAGCTGCAAAATGCAATCCAAGAGGAATGGGATAATATACCACAACATGTCGTCGTAGTCGTAGAACAACGACGGTTTTGATTTTTTTCAATTTTTGCTTTTTTACGTAAAATGAGCTTAAATGCCGTGCTTTATTAGCCAATAACTCTTTTTTTTAAATATTATTTAAAATAACTGAGATACTGACTAGGAATACTGACGGATTTGATTTCTTAACGCAGTAACGTAATATTCTATACGCCCGTGTACTACGCTGCCCTCTGCCCCCCGCGCCCCGCTTACGCCCGTGTGCGCCTGTCGGATTGTTAGTTCCGCCCATGTTCTGAGTAAGGTTGCGCGTGGCCTTCGCTTTGCACTAATTAATACGTTAACTTATTTTTATTTAACTCTTAGGCTATATTGCATGTCCTATAATATTATTTTTTTTTGTGCAGATTTTCCTAGAACAACGACGGAAACCACTTTGCGTCATGTAATTACGAGAAAAATCCGCAAAACAACGACGTATGATAACATACGACACACAAGTTTTCATAAAACAATGATATTTTATAAAATTTAGCCGTTTTAGGAATTTATCTTGTTGGTCAGATTATAAAAGTTCAGAAACAGGACAACATGTCCAAATTTCAAGCTTAGCGGATCAGCGGTTTCTAAAATATACCCTTAAACTCCATTAGAAAACTTTAAAGCGCCGTACTGTAAAGTTACTGATTTTCAGAACCGTCTTTGTTCTACGACTGTGACGATGTGATCGTGACTCTCATCCGATCGATGAAGAACCGTATGGAAGCAGTAATAAGAGCTCGCGGAGGGAATACAAGTTATTAAATAAACGTTTCTTACATTTTTTTTTCATTTACGCGTGTTGTTTTACCCATTTCCTTCATATTCCATACAGGGTAAAAATTACTCATTATACAAAATACGAAACCTATGAAGACTTAATTTGAATTTAGAACATTAACATTAGGATTTAAAAACCTCATACTACTCACTATTAAATGACATTTTACATTTATTCCTAAATATACACATTTTTCTGATAATCCTTATCAAATCATAAACTGCGAGGTGTTTCGATTTTTTTGATGAGAAGTGTACCTATACAACAAAAAAAAAATCATTCAAATCCGTCCAGTAGTTCCGAAGATTAGCGTGCACAAACACACAGACAAACAGACAAAAATTTTTTTAATTACAGTTTCGGGTTCGGCCTCGATAAAATAACAACCCCTGCTACTTTTTTTTTGTATATTTCCATTGTACAGACACCACTTTTCTACAAATTTATTATATGTATAGACAAGGTGGCACAACGTTCGGGCTAATTCGGGAACATAAAGATTACTGAAGTCTGAAGCATAAACCCTTTCTAGTTTCACTATACGAATAAAACATTTAATTTCCTTGTGTTTCCTATTATTTTTGAGATAGTTTGGTCAAGTCCCTTTATTTCTGGAAAATGTGTGTTTGCGCTCTATGGTGACGAAATCACCGAAAGTTAGTAATGAACAACGAAAGATATCAAGACGAAAGCACGCAGCAACGGATAAGCCCTCGCCAGATCTAGAGCTCGCTTCGCTTGCTCAGTAGCTCCTAGCTCTTGCACCCAAGCTCTCTGCTTTCAGAGCGAGCGAAGCGAGCTCGGGACTAGGGCTTTGTCTCCTTCAACAAGGACATGACCTACGGGGATAATAGAAAGACAGGTTATTTCAGGGTTACGTATACTTAGTTTGTCATGACGATTCACGTGTGCTCCTTGTTCCGTAATTCGTAGCGAACTAATGTAAGTTGCAACAGTTTAAGTTACTGCATGCTTTCGCGAGAAATCATTAGTTGTAGCAAACTTTCAGCTTTGTGTAATTCGACATAGCATATTTCGTCATGATATAGCGCAACTAAAATTATTACTTACCTTTTTTAACACACTTATTTAGCAAGTAGCATAACTAAAGGACCTTCGACAGTTCGATAGTGTACGAGTACATGTATAAAAAGTAAGTTGCAGTTACTTAGTTCAAAAGTAGCGATGGCATACCTACTATTATGTGCTATAGGTATTCGTGAAAGTTGGGAAGAGCTAACATATTAACAACGCTACTGAAACACTGAAGTCACTTACAATCAAATTGATAGCAGATACTTGTACAATTACTGTATTCAATATAAACTTCCTCTTGTAATGGATTCTCGAATAGCGACATATTCTACGATTAAACGCTTCTAAACTCGTAATTAGAATGTAAAGAGAACTTCAATAATACTTTGCCGGTTGTCGGGGCACGTACGCGAACTTTTATTCAGCGAATTTGGTTACGTAATTCGTTGGAAATATTCAAGTTTTCCCTTCGGCGAGACGTTATCGCGGGCGGCTCTCAACGCGGGCGTGGGCGCCGCCGCTCCCCGCGGGGACTTAATTTGTTGCTCTCCTGGCGCCTCGCATCTCACTTTCAAACGGCGTAACGCGACCTTACCACTTCCCCTTCTCCGCCACCGTGTAGACATGATGTTCGCCTGCGCCCCGGTTTTCCTAGATCGAACATCGAACACTTACACCACTCTATCTACTCCACCTTGCGCTATTCCATATTTATTATTCCGATATTGAAACGAAAATATAACACTTACCCGCGTCTTGTCAAAATATTTGTAGATATCTGTTTGGAGGAGTATTGGGAATATTGCATTGAGTTTCATCGTTAGTTGCTAAAGTCGCGTAACAGATTTATGATTCACTGAATGGAATTTATGATACAAACACTGAAACTCTTCTGCTTTCAAATGTTACATAAAAATGATTTTGTTAATTGACCACGGACCTAAGTCCAAACGACTTAGGTCCGATTAGGATGAGAATACACTGCTACTTTTAGACATTAACCATAAATACACACTGATTCAGCTGATATCATAAGCCTTCCTATTTGGCTACGCCTGGTCATAAAAGTGACACCTGTAATAATTTAATGAACCAACAAAATAAAACAAGCAAAGCTTGTGGATCCCGCAACACATGTAGTTCTTGGCAAAATTCCATTACATACGCGAAATACTCGAGACACGCGTTCACTTTATTCCAAATTCGATATACCATAGATTCGCGTGGCACAAGCAGCGCGACAATCTAATCACAATACCATAAAGGAGTGCACCGTAAAATATTTATGGGTGCGGGAGCAGGCACGCTCCGGTACCCGGCTCCACCACGGGCCATCTACCTCCATCAACCTCGACGATAGTTCTGTATACGTTACTACACTCAGTAATTTTGTTGTTCAATGCAAATTTAGGTTTAGTAGGGTTTAAACACGAATAAAAGGTTTATTTATACTTTTATCTTCTGGTTCTTTTTGATCCCCCTAATTTTCCACTGTCTACTCAAATTCATTATCGACGTCGGTAGCCCATTTTGAATGGCATAATATTTGTATATCACTTGAAGTTTCATATAAAGAAATTGAGTGTGTGGAGAGCTCAATTAAGCAAGTCCTGGGACCGGTGTGGGCGCAGTGCTCGTTACACACCCGCTCAAATTGGCGCCGACCACTGAACTGTAACGATAATGACGCCGCGTGAGTTGTGCCCCATTCGTCCACTAACGTAAGCTAACTCCTCTCATGGGAAGCCCTAAAAGCCACTTCATGCGAAGTATGTACTTCCACATTTGGCAGTCTCGCAAAACTTTGTGGTTTTTGTGGCACATAAACAACTAGCACACGTGTGCGTCTGACCACGTATCGATTGATTTGACTTAAAATGCATAGTTTTGAGCCGCGATGTCGATCGGTTTCCGCCAAATTTTCCGCTGCGGGCGCTTGGCAACCGCACTTTGTGGCTCGCCACAGTTACCCATACAAATTGAGAGGTTAACGCGGTAGACATTGCGTCAACTTATACAACAGCAATTTCCAACATTCCACATTTATTCATATATTTGCCATAACTCCAATCGCAGAACGTATATTGGCAACGCTCATAATCATAGTGAGCGCGATCGACCACTGAAAGCTTTTTGAAAGCTCGTAGTGACGCGCGATGAAAGGTTCACGCGGTGATTTCAAGCGAGTCATTGTAGGCCGACAAGCGAAAGTGACAGCTATAATGTTTGCTTTCTAATATGTATCACAAACATTCTGATTAAAACGAGATTGCTGATAGTCTCTTTTTAGTTTTAGTACGGTTCTATATACCTGATCGTGAGAAATGGAACACTGAATGCTGACGATGGAACTCGAAGCGATAGATATTACAAATGGTTATTATTCAGAGTGCTTCGATTCAAGTATTGGTATTTGCAAGAACGGCCAGTCTTCGACTTAGTTAGCTCAAGAAAAACCTAAAGCACCACAAATAGAATACAAAGAAATCGTGTTGGTTGCCAAAAGAAAACACTGCAATAAGTTAGAGTCATCAGATCCGTCGCAAGTAATTCACAAAAGATATTTGAAGCGCAATGGTTCCCACCAACTTTTGGAATAGAAAATTTTGCAAGGAATAGCTGTGTGTTCTTCGATGGGGAGTGGGAGTGATTCCGAGCCGCTTACACTGGCACCCGCTCCGAGACTGCATAATACATTGCGGAGAATGCACCGCAGTTTGATCCCTTTCTAGACAAGGTAAGTACGACTGTACCCCGAGTGGAAAGTTCTCTTGATGTTACCTCCACTTTTCTACCAAGTAAGGACATGAGCTAGTAAGGGGCTTTACGGTTTCAACGTAAATTGACAAAGTTTTGAGTATGACATCTCTTTGTCTTCTTACAAAGGAATATCGACCATGTTCAATTATTTATGACTAATTGTTCTTACAACTTTGGAAGTGCAAAGTTCGAGCGAAGGTATTAAAGGGATACGTAGGTACAAACTTGTGTGAGAATAATGAAGGCATTTAAGGCACACTGTCGAGACATTGTCAATAAGGCACCTTCAGGAGCTAGTGAAATACTGTGTTATTAGCACAATATCGAAGTTTTCGTAGCATCGAAACAATCTTTTGTTTCGGTCGTTAAAGAGGAATGTTAAGAGAATTTAGTTCCCGTCCACGTCCACGCTGGCTCTACGGCTCGTAAAAGTTTGGTGTGTGGATAATAAATATGCTGTTTTTACCCGAAGAGACTCCTAAAACGAGCTGTTGTTTGTTCACGTAAGCGCTGCATCTATTAATAAAAACATTTTTACGACGATGCTTCAACAAACTTTAGATAAATTGCATGTCTAATCAAAAATGTAACCCGAATTTATTAAATAAACTTTTTATGTATTTACGTAAACGACTATTTGTACTGAACAATACGGAGAGAGACAAGGACTCCGAATTATAGCTGTCAAGCAACAAACAGTTAATTTGGTTTCTGTTCCATTATAAATTACGAAGAAGATTCGAAGTATTTAATTAAAACATGAGATAAAATATTGCAATGACATAATTATCTTGAAATAAGTTTCCTTCACAAGACATCCTCATTTTATTAATTTTTAAAACTAAATATTGAAATACTTAATAGAGTTTCTTACACAGTTTTATGAACGTGATCTGATAAATTTCATAAAAAAACACCCTGAATTTTATAAATCCAGAGAAAAGAGATCTGAAAATGTTATTCAGTAAGTACAGTTCGTACTCTAACAGTTGTGTAGGCTTCACGGAGAGGCAATCTGGCATTTATTAATGTGGATCGGCTTGGCAGACCCAGACAATGGCGCGCATGTTTCTCCGAAATTGTGAACCGAAGAAGTGGGCCTGGCTTTCGTTGCATGTACAAAAACCTTAGGTAAACGACGGCCCACATAAGTAATTCAGACGGTAAGAATAAACAAAACAACTTTGTAGTCTTCTTTCATGCATATCTGAGTACTCCCTACGTAGCTACTTGATCTTATTAGTTTAAAACTAGTTAAATGTAACAACACGCGTCGTTTTCCAATTAATTTAACAAAAAAAAGAGTTTTAAGCGACATCGTGCAAGGTTAACCGGTGTTTCCTCGTTTGACAAAAACTTTATGTTCAAAAGCAAGCTTAATACTTTTGTTGAATTGTCGTCTCGTTACCTTGACAGATACATTTTATTGATCTTGGTTTCCGTTGACATTTTGATAGCATCTAGCCAGAAACATACGTTAGTCTGACATTATTTTTAAATGCGACGAAATTATTTATGAACCGGTTATTGGTGTGTCAGCAAATAGGGAAGGTGCGGTTTGTTTCTAAGCGTTTATGGCGCATAAAACAATTACGAAAAAGCTAATTTCTCACATGCTTGCAAGATATTTAGACAGAAGACAGAGTTATGACGAAAGCCGATCGGCAAATGACAGTTTCATTTTTAAAAACTCCCTGAAAATATTGAGAAAACTTGAACAATTTTGCTGAGCAAAAGTTACGAAAGATAAGCGAGTAAGATCTTGGTATTTTGCCAAGAGAGTAATCATGAAAAATATGACAGAGAAACAGTACGATATTAAAATACGAAATAAATTTTCAGCTAGACAAAATATTACAAAAGGATAGCGTAGTAGTGCTGATTTATTACGAAAAGGTATGCGATTGATTTGTCATTGCGGTAGATATGTTCTAGAAGACTTTAATTGTATGAAGATAGGTAATGTGCAACTTACTTTGAAGAGAGCTCCTTTACAATGATATATGACTCCGGGCAAAAATCTGAAACAAAGAACACTCATATTATAAACTTGAATTGGACTTTACACATCGTTTAATTTTATCTTTATAGTCATTGCAGAATAGCAGATAAAGTACAAGTTTAAGGTGAGCTAAAGCCGGATTAGATAAATCGTCAAACTGATATCATTCTTAGAACAAATTGGCGGTTGAATATAAAACGAAACCAATTACAAGTTTTCCAATATGCCCGGCAAATTATACCAATGGAGGACGCGCAATAGCCGCTCCACACGGCTTCTTGCAGACTTCTCCTCAAATTGAAGTTTGGAGCGTTCGCGACGCACTCGGCCTGATTTATACACACAGACACACACACAAACATACTGAAGATACAACCATACTATATGTGCACTGGAAAGCATTTTAAGTCAACTGTGTTGCGGTGCGTGACTTGAGACTCGTATTTTATTTTCTGTCGACCGTCTGGCTGTTTTAATTCAGTTCTTGCTGGATGATACGATATACCTATTGGTTTAAAAATTTAAAGGTTTATTTATTTCTTTAATGTTACCTTTATTAAAATTTGTTTTTAGAACACTTTTGTCCGTCCTTCTAGTGAATTATAGAAATGTTCCTGTATTGTGCACTTTTATGTTTTTATTGCAAATTCCCAAGTCGAGAGTTAAAACAATAAATCTGTACGGGGCCCCTGTAGTGTTTGCTGTGCAATCACGTCGCTATTCTAGTTACATAATTCCCTTTTGCAGTGCAGAACGAAAAAGCTGCGCTTAAAAACTCCATTACTGGGCCTCAAGTCTGCTAATTTTATTTAACTCACATGCTATTGATATTCAATTGAGACTCAATCACGACTCCATTACGATTAGAACAAATTTGGTATTCTGCAAAAACTTGTATAAGCTCAATGGAGTCGTAATGGAATCGTAGTGTAATTGTAATTGACTCTCAGTTGAACAGTTATAAGTATTGCCATTAGAGAGTAGAATACCGATAAAGTCCACAATCGATTTACAATTGTAACACGATTGAAGAGCAGACTAGCAAATATTCTGATAGCAGTTCAATGGAATGTCACTGGAAAACCATTGGTCTTAAATTAGTAGCAGAATACCAAATGTAGTTAAAACTGCTACTGAGATCCAATTGATATTCAATTGAGTCATTACTAAAGGAGATCGGACATTTTTGTATGGGCTCTGGCCCAAGTGGCGTCGGAGCATAACACTTATATTGTTTGAAAGTTCATTAACTAAGCTTACTTTTTTTACAAGTATAAAAAAAATCTATCCTGGGAAAAAAAAGTTACTGCATATTCAAATACTTCAACAGTTAACGCAACATATATGGCAATTCTGTCAGATTTTCAACTGACTCTCTCTCCGCTCGCTGCTGATTGGTGAGATGTGTTGTGTTTGAACTGCGTTATCTACTCTGTTATTCCTCCATTCTTAATCGGTTGTGTTGAATTGATGCATTAGATTTCTTCCTTAATCAAATGAGTCGTCCCACCTAGGGCAGGGCAGGAAGGACTGTCAGACTTGTACTGACTAAAATCTATGGTGTCCTTCAATAGCCCTTTACGCTCCGGGGTCACGGTATTCGTAAGACCCGCGACCCCGGCAGGCTTTGTCCCGTAATTGTGCTGACACACTTTGAGGCGTGCGTGGAACACAACGCGCCGTCGACGTCGACCCCGACATTGTTTATGATCGGACATCGAGTCGTCCATTACTCAAAGCCCGTATGCTCGCGCATACGGTGGCCGGAGATCGTCTTGCGACATCTGTCACCGTGGGCGTCTACCACTGCGGCTGGGGCAGAAGGAGGAGGAGGCTGTCCTCTCCCTCACGCGTCCCGCCTCCTCTATCGCTAGCATTATTGCTTCGCAGAAGGAGGCGACCGCTGCCCACTCCGTCTCGCCACGCAGCTTGGCCTCGACCAATGCCGGCCGCGAGAGGTCACCGCCAATCACCGTCGTCGGGACACGGTGGTAATCTGCCCAAGCAGGGCATTCCTGCACCGTATGCTCCACCGTGTCCTCCGGACGATCCTCGCAGTGGTGACACCCAGGCGTTTCTTCCCTATCCGACACAGGTACCTCCCGAAACATCCGTGTCCGGTGAGAACCTGCGTCAGGCGGTAAGTCAGGACGCCGTGACGCCTATCTAGCCACTCCTCAAAGATGGGTCTTACCGCCGCGATTGCGATGTGCCCGAACCACGGTTGCGACAGTCGTTCACTCCATACTGCCCTGAGATAGCGCCGGAGCTATTCCTGCCGCGCCTCGACTTGTCGAGGCAGCGGCGATTCGCCCCAGCGATGCGCTTCCGCACGCCACTGATACACGCGCAGGAGGGCCGTCGCCTCCAGATCCCAGGGCACCAAACCGGCAAGAAGGTTGGGCGATTCGCCGGCGATCGTGCGGTATCCTCGGATCATTCGGATAGCCATGACACTCTGGCATGCGACCAGCTTTACAGGTCGCATCCGCATGCTCAGGGCACACAATATGAGGTCCCCGTAGAGGGCCATGGATGACACGACACCGGCATACAGCCTCCGGCACGGGGCGTTTAGCTCGCCGAGATTAGACAGGAGTCGCCTGAGGGCGACTGATGCCCGGTTCAGCTTTGGCAAGCGCCAGAAATGTTCCCCGAAGTTCTACCGGCTATCGAGGACGAGTCCCAGGTACTTCACCGTCCCCCCGACGCCGATGCGAACCCCTCTCACTGTTACGTGGGACTGTACTTACGATGACATTTATATTATTATAGTCGGTACACTTTTAAATCATTTCTCAAAAACAGTATTTTATTCAAACATAATATGTTATAACTTAGCCTCGTCTTCAAACGCCACTTGAACCAGAATCCAATGGAGTAATTACATATTTCTAAAGTAGATACTACGTCGGGTGGTAAGACCCCTCTTTGAGGAGTGGCTGTATAGGAGTCACGGCGTCCTGACCTACCGCATGACGCAGGTCCTCACCGGACACTGAAGTTTCGGGAGGTACCTAGCTGTGTCGGATGGGGAAGGAAGAAACACCTGGGTGTCACCACTGCGAGGATCGCCTGGAGGACACGGTGGAGCATACGGTGCAGGACTGCCCCGCTTGGGCGGAGCACCTCTCGCAACCGTCATTGGTCGAGGCCATGCTGCGGAGCGAGAAGTAATGGGAAGCGGTCGCCTCTTTCTGCGAAGCAGTCATGCTCGCGAAGGAGAACGCGTGAGGGAAAGGACAGCGTCCTCCGTCCACCCCAGCCGCAGTGGTAGACGGCGTCGGCGACGGACGTCGGCAGACGATCTCTGGCCGCGGTGGGCGCGGGCATGCGGGCGGCGAGTAATGGGCGACTCGCTGTCCCACCATGGACCATGCCCGAGTCAACGGCGCGTTGTGTTCCACGCGCGCCTCAGAGAGTGTCAGCATAATGACGAGGCCCCCCTTTAGAGGGCTAAAGCCTGCCGGGGTCGCGGGACTTATCGAATTACCGTGACCCTGGAACGTAAAAAGCTATTGAAGGACACCGTGGATTTTAGTCAGTATGAGTCTGACAGTCCCTCGAGCTCTGTCCTGGGTGGGACTCATTTGATGACTTTACTAAGATAAAAAAAAGTGGACGCCACGTGTATGAGTCATCATGAATAATAGCAAACATAACATCTTTAGTTCAAATAACTAGATTTAATTGAATAAATAGTTGAAATAGCTCTATAAATGCGAATTTCTTAAAACGCTATAACTTTTTTCTCCCAGGATAGATTTTTTTGTACCCGTACAAAAAAAGTAAGCTTAGTTATGGAACTTTCAAATAAAATGAACGTCAAGCTCCGCCGCCACTTGGGCCACACCCGCCCGGTCTCCTTAGCAGAATTGGGGCCCAGGGCGGCATTAGTTTCGCCATGACACAATACGCGTTAACCGACAAAATAAGAGCGTCGTAGCTAGTTACGGAAATAAAAGCTGTTATTATGAATCGCAGCGATGGCTGCGCGGTCGGGGCCAGGTAAACGGTGTATTCCCGTTCGTCCACTTGACTTCGTCCCACTAGTGGGACGAACGGGAATTTACAAAAATAATATTTAATTTGTTCCCGATCGTCCCACTCCTAATTCAAGAGGGGACGAACGGGAATATGTTTTTCGATTAGTGCCATTCGTCCCACTAAAAAGATTTGTGCAGAAATATGTTTATTCATTGTTTCGTAGTTTTCTTGTCCTTTACTCCACTTCGTTCTCGACAAGCGCTATATTATTCTTTTCCTTATATCTCATATTCCACAGACTAACAGAATTTCATCACTAGAACAAAACATGGAATACTATTATTTATCTTTATGCAAAATATAGCTGTTGATTTATTTTACTATTATGAAAAAACCATTAATAGCACATACTAAGTATCAATCACATTTTTTTTTTTACTTTTAAACAACCGCTTTTGAATAGGAAACCTTATTTAGTTTTAAGGAGAATTTTATTCTTAATTAAAAAAATATTGCGAGTTATCGCAAAGTTGATTCTGTGATTTTTACTGTGATTTTTATTCCTTAATAAATGACGGATTTTTATTCCAAATTTGTTTTTTTTTACCAATTAAAACCACCAGTCTTATATTATTTAGTGGGACCAATAGAACTTCAAAAAAAAATTAATAAATTATTCCCGTTCGTCCACTCAAAAAATTTAGTGGGACGATCGGGAAAATATTTAGCGAATTCCCGTTCGTCCCACTAGTGGGACGAAGTCAAGTGGACGAACGGGAATACACGAGGTAAACACTGTTATTTGCATTACACGCCCCGGCCCTTGGCTAGGATTTGTGACATCCGCCGGTAAGCTCAGCGAGCGCTCTCCCGCGGCAACTCTAATTATTGTTGAATTCATTACAGAAACGGCGACATGTACAAGATTGGATTTTGTGCAAATATCTTTACAAGGTACATTACCTTTCCTCAGTATGCGATTGCTATCTTATTGCTGAGTGTAATAGTTAGCTAGCGAAGCGAACTCTACGACCGCGACGGTGAGATACTGTACCGTAAGAGGAAAGCTTCACATTCACATTTATTAACTAATTAACGCGATGAAACGGTGGCTGCGTCTTAGAACGATAGTTTAATTTAATTTACAGAACTGAAGAGGCAGACACATACTTACATAAAGTTAAAATAATGGGTGAAAGGAAACAAAACGGGTGTTAATAAGTAAAAGTCTGTATGAGGTCTGGAGATAGGACTAATAAGAGGCAGTGAGGTGCGGGGGAGTTGAGCAAGCTTGTTGAGCGTGGAGGCGGTCGCAAGTGTGCAAGTTTCACGCTTGCGGCGGCAACCTGACGCGTCTTTTTACAGAACGTCTGAAATGGCGAGCGAGCGGAATTCAAAAGCTTGAGCTAGTTCCGTGGCGGCGCGACAGGTCGGAGACAAAAGCCCTACCTACACATTCAAAAAAGTGTGCCTAGCAATTGAATTTTCATATTTTTCAGACATTTCATATGCGAGATTTTTGCGAAGCTTACAAGAAAATCTTTGAAAGTTTATTGTTTAAATCAACACGTGAACAGTAGATAGCAGCAGTTTATGTCCCTCGTTATAGCTCAGAATTATAGTTTGAGCTTGTTGGTATGTATCTCTTGTGACCTATGGCTCGAGATAGGGGGATCACCGCTGAGCTAGCGTCGCCCAGACAACAATAGAGAAACTTTACACGACACACTGAACATGAGGAATTGGCTTTTGCTACGGTTAGCATTCATGCTTGTACCTAATAATGAGGAAGCTGTGTTTTAGAGTAGTTAACTGTTTGTTAAGCAACTGTTTAAATAAAACTTTGCCTATCAAAACCGAGAAGAATTTTGAAATGGACGATGTTAATTTTCAAATTAATGAGCAGGTCATGTTCAAGATGAAGTAACATCCATTAACTGGCTCTCGTTACAATATTAGCTCACTTGAATGTGTTAATGATACGAACGGTTTAATGGACGAAATAAAAGAAGTTCTTCGGATTACTTACTGATGTAGTTGTGAAGATAAAGCGGTTCTCTGATTGGTTGCATTTATTAAAGTTATCTCTCGTTCCACTAAGTTACGCTACGGATGGAAGAACTTACTGGTGTTGTTTTTAACTGTTATGGACTTATGAAGCTTAAAGCTTAATTTTAAGACAAACAAGATAAATATGAATGCTAACGAAGTTACGGTTTCAAACTTTGAGTAGTGTTATTAAAACAATATCTACGAAGAACATGTTGCAAAATACCTACTTAATATGCGAGTTAGTCGGTTTATTAGCATAGATGGGAGTAGCAAACTTTTGAATTTTCAGAAAAAATCTTTAAAACAAGAATTTTATTAGTAAAGTTATATAACGCGCTTTCAAAACTCAATCGAAGTGCGCGGCACGTCGTACGTAAAACTCGACGAAAGTATGACTATGACAAAAGCACGTGCGCACCCGAACCTTCCAAACTTCCCGAAGGACACCGCGACGTTATTTAGGGGCGTTTCTGAAAGGCAAGGTGTGTCGTCTCAGGCCCAAGGGAATTCACTACGCTTTAAAGCTGGTAATTTGATGTGAGTCTTTCGAGATTTTTCCATCTTCCCGGGTCGTTCGGGGAGCGGGCGGATTAGGCCACGCACGGCATGGGCGAGGGCGGCGACGCGCCAGATTAATGTCGCGAGCTTTGCGCCAAATTTAAAATGTCACGTTCCATTTTTCCAGCCAACAGAGCCCGTCAACGACCCGAACAGTTAATACTTCCGATTGCACGCATTCTTCACGCAATAATAAATGGACACGCGGACGGAATAAAAAAGTCACATACTCAGACGCTCCATTACGTTACAATACATTATGGACAGAGATTTATTTATATTAAGTAAATCTAAGTTGCAAAGTCCTGTTGAATAAAGTGATTTCAGCGTTACTTAACAAAATAAGCAATCTTGCAGATGACGACGTGATAAGACTAAGACTGAATAGTCGTCCTTGAGACATATAAAGAAGACAAAACTGACAGAGGTCAATGATTCCTATGTGTGTCTGCAGCACACATACGCACATGTATTATCTAAAGTGTAGTCAACATGGAAACATGGCGTAGGAAAAAAGGCAAAGTCGTAAAACTGGCGCCCACCAATCGCCAAATAAGGCCGGCGAGGCACCGGCGAGCCGCGCGGCGTCGTCCTTGACTCCCGGCCAAATGACATAAGTTGGCCCATGGGCGCGGATTCTTGACTAATCGATAAACAAGACGGAATGGATGAAGAACCCAAACGTTGAATCGCCGCACCCACGCTTAACTATTAACTTGCCGACTAATTTGGTCATGGTTCCATAAAACTGTTGAATCAAACACAAAAACCGTCGACAATAACAACAAGGTCAATTTAACTTATGCAACACAAAAATTAGCATGAAATACAAGGCGTCTTGGAAACACAACCTCACTTAGCTTCAAGTGCAGAATTATGGTAAAACGCTTGAGTCTTACATATCGAATTCAACTCAGTTATATTTTTTAATATTTTTCATAATATGAGGCTGGCAGCACATAAGTCAGAAACTTTTCCAATTTTCATATTCCACCAGAAGTCAACATTCATAAAGAGCCTTAATTTTAATAATTTCACATTTATAGTATATGGAGTGCGTGTCCGTATAGCAGCCATAAAATGTGCGTGCGGCTCAAAATTGATGCGTAGGGATATGGTGTAAATTTTGAGCTTATTATCGTAGCCTTGAATTTTGATAGGTTTAATGGGGTATAGCTTGATACACTTTTCACACGATCACAGCTTTGTTTGCTATACTGTCTGAAGCATTCATAAAAAGTGTGGCTTAAATAGTTTAAAAATAAGAAATCTTTAACATTGGTTGTTTGAACGTGACGAAGCGACGCGATGTTATGGCTAAGTTCGTTACAGTAGGGTTGAGTTTGTTCACCATGGTAAAAAAAAAAACAAAAAAATATCAAACTTTCCCATCTTCTATTCTATTTGTCTACAAAGTTTTTAATGGTCGATTATTTAGTTAACTGTTATAACGCCGCCACAATGTTGCTAAACAAGGTCGTACCGTGGAAGCGACGTTCCGAAACCGATGCCTAATGAAAAATAGCGTGATCCTACATAATTGCAGCTTTAATGAAATTCCTGGGTGGTTATGTGAGACGTATAACAAAGTAAGATAACTTGCAAAGGCAGGATTAGCAAGTAACCTGACGGCTGGCCTGGTGTCAAGTTCATTGGCGAGCCCACGTAGCCACGTGCTCGCCCCCGTCAGCAAGGTGACTGACTCTACCATACAACATTCATACGACATGTATGGTGAGTAATTACATGTCTATGTAATGCCATGACGGTCAATGACTTTTTATAATCTCTAATCTAGTTACAGTGATACATAAGGCTTTGTCAATCATTGAGATTTTCATTTTCTACAGAAGAAAATTGCTCTGACCAAAATTGGGGAGAGTATGTTCCTTTGATGTCATACGTTGATTTTTGAATGTTTTTTGTCAAGAGACACCAACTACAGCCACAAATGAAATGTTATTTTTTCTTTGATTGTTAACTTAAATCATTCAGGCTTTTTGTTTCAAATCACCAATAAATATCGCGCAAATACAACCGATTCACGTAAAAGAAACAAAAAGCATAGACAAGATATCAACTACGGATTCTCATTAAAAAATAAACATTCAGAAAGAACTGAAACATCATCATAAACATGAAGCTTTCATATTTTCAGTTTCCTCTCCAATGCACTGGTTGAAGCATATTTCGCGTAATTCATTCCAATCACTCCACACGATCAGATATTCACAGAAGAGCGAGTCAATTTAGTAAAGTGACGATGCAAGCTAGTCAGAGTATGAGAGCTTTCCCCGACACCAAATCAATGATTCATCGATCAATAATTGAACAAAGCGCATTAGTGAGGCGATCGCTAAACGTCAGTGAACGAAGAAAACATGGAAGAGTAACTTCAAACAAAATCTTTTTGATAGACGGCCCACGACGTTTGTTTTCTTTGAACAGCTAGTTCGTTCTCTATTAACATCACGAAGTTATGATTGGGTAGGTTGTCAACCCTCGTCTCTAATTGGCTAAGCAACGCATAGTAACAATGACATCATTGGCGCTAGAAATGAACACATGACATTAATTTGACGGGCTGCAAGAATTGTCAAAGTGGACGAGTTATATAAAAAGTAGCAATGAAAGATTTGAATATTTTTATTAAGTATTTTTATTTTTTTTTGCATTTGATGTAGATGATGAGATAACAACAAAACGTTTATTTTGAACTTCTGGTATCCTTTTTTCATCATATGAAAATCGTCATCTTAAAAATGGACTAAACAAATTATTGTTGTTTTGCTTGGGGACCAGTCGTTTTCCTGTCTCTCCAAGCGAACTGATCTCGTCCATTGTTCTTTGAGATTTGGATCTTGTGGAAATCTGTCAAAGGAGCAGAGTGTTTTGTAATGTAGCAAAAAGAAAACACAAACATGTTTTACTGGCCTGTTGGTCTAGTGGTTAGTGACCCTGACTGCTATGCCGGAGGTCGTGGGTTCGATTCCCACCCAGGACAAATGTTTGTGTGATGAGCACGATCATTTGTTCTGTGTCTGGGTGTAATTTATCTATAATATGTATGTATTTAGAAATATATAAGTATGTTTATCAGTTGTCTAGTACCCATAACACAAGCTCTGCTTAGCTTGGGACTAGATGGCGTTGTGTGATAGTTGTGAGATATTATTATTATTATTATTACTTCAAACATTCAACATTAATTTACGGATAAAATTTAAATGCGCATCAATAATTCTTTTTGTACACCAAAATGGATAAATGGTCACCAAATCTAAAACTCGCTTTAGCAAGATTTCAGGGACACCCCGAAGTTCGGTTTGGTTAGGTTCCTTTAAACCTTGTACACAGAAATAGAAGCCCCGCGAAGCGGGGCTTCGTCGACCCTGCAGGTAGATTATTTTTTATTACACCTCGTTATGACATATTTTAAGGCAAAATTAGGTAAATGAAATGGGAATAAATTGAAGTACTTTTAAATACCATCCTTAATTTATTTAGTCCATCGGGCATAACACCATCCCCATAGAAAAAAATTGATCCATGTTCATAATTAATATAAAAATAATGTAGTAGTCTAAGGGCTATTTAGAGGTGATAACTAATTCCATCATTTTTATTAAGTAGATGAGATCGATTTATACACCATTTCACTGCGCAAGAAGGCATAATTTATAGTTTTAAACTGAATAAAAATACGAACAACGACATGTGCCGTCACAGCCGAACTAAACTCCTCCGAGGCACGATTGATAAGCCCCGCCTACCGAGGCACGATCTGCGTTGGGTCATTATCGGGCTCTAGGAATGCTTCTATGTTTTCTTCGTTCACTGCTAAACGTCCACTTCGCCGGTGAGTAAACAGCGCGCGGTGAGCACGAAGGCGTAATCCGTAGGGCGGCACTTAGCGCGCGCCACAAGCTCCGCACTCTAATTGCACACCAACTAATCTGTTTGCGTTCCCAACGCATCGAATTACCTATTCCATTCTATAGATTTTGACGGTCAATTTCCGAAAGTAAATTTTCGCCAGTAAAACCCTTAATTTTTATTTTCGTGATCAGTGAAAACTACCGTTGTGCTTCGGGGTCAGCCCATACCTCTGAAGCCGGAATATTTCCGGTCCGTGGAATATTTTGGCGCCCAATTTTCGAAAGTAAATTCATCACCATAAAGCCCCATCGTCTTTTCTTGAGTGCCAGTGAAAATTGTCGCTGGGCTACGGGTTCTTCATAGAGTAGCCTTCTTGTAGACACAATGTGCTGCTATCGACTATTTATGGCTCGAGATTACTAGTATGTTTATTTGAAAAAATAAATAGTCATTTTTTTCTTTCTTTTTACATTTTCTTAACTTCCATTTACTGCAACATAAAAATAATAAACGCCAGACGAGCGTGCGGTTACCTGTCAGAATTCACGGCTTATAAAATGCGAATAAAATGAAAAGTTCAGAATTACCATTACCATTTGATGCGCTTGATAACGTCATGTTCAAGCACATTGCGCCCGCGCATCTGCAATCTTCACGGTGCGGACATTGCACCGATGACATCATCGGTGGATAAAATGGATGTAGTAAAAAGTTTGAATTGAGATATTTCTTTTTGGATATAGTGAGATTTTAGAATAAGAAGAGATGAAGAAATGAATACGGAAATGAGACGATGATAAGTTAACAAACAATAACAGGCAGAATGCTAAAAGATTTCGAACAAACATTTGGTAGAAGTCCATAAAGCCAAGAGTATTAACTGAAACAGAATAGAAAATTCATCGACTCATTGATAGCGAAAATGAAACGGAAGACGTCAAAACACCAATATCTAATGAAACGAATAAAAATACACTGAACTTTGAAGGAGAAAAACTCAATAACTTGGAATTATCATTGACAACATATACAATACACTTCCTCCAATACAAGGAAAAAGTAAGGGGTACTTGTGCAAAGTACAATACGTGCCCTACTCAAGCGAAGGTTCCAAGAGTGTTCACATTGTTGGTGATTTCTTCGAGCCAAGTTGAGAGGCTCGCTCCATAAAAGGTACACAACCGATTTTAAATATCACCAACATTTTAGCAGGCTGCATCAGTCCCAGTATCTATTAAAACAGCTTTTCTGCTGCTGATTTAAATTGTTCAACGATCTCTTGCAAATTGTTATGGTTGGCTTTTTGCAACTGTCGAAATTGACTTTTAGAATTTATTGCACAATTTTTTAAACGTTTTGAAATTTTTCGATAAGTTAGTGGGCATTTGGCACAGCACTCTTATGTTTTATATCTATATTTATTTATTGGAATTGATATTTTGCTAGAATTTAGTTCAAAGTACTATTTTATATTCTGTGGTTCAAATCAATCTCTATCTAGTTATGTGATGTTTTTGCGGTTCCGGTACGTGCTAGAAGCCAAGTTCTTTTTTTTTTGTTTTGGGTTTCTTGATTAGGAAGAAAAAAAAACTAAAAGTAAATGCATCTGAAAAATTTACTGTTAGCTTCGTCGGTCTAGTGTTCGCAAGCGTGACCGACAACCTTGGGGTCCAGGGTTCAATTTCCAGGTTAAACAAAGTGCTATTGGGTTTTTCCATCTGGGATTACGCAGTAGCAGTCACAGAGAGATTTGTGCCCCGTTGTTGGCATTCTAGGCTCGCGTCCTAATACATGGGAGATAAACCTAACTGGTGTAACTTAGATGTATAGGTAGGTACCTATATTTCTGCCTTAACCAAAGATAGACACAGGTTCGTCTAGGTTATGTCTAAAAATAACTCTAAGGATCCGTATCCATACTCGATAGTTCTTAATATTGTAGGCCATATACTAAACTGAGCGTCGCCTTTGGAATATCTCAATATTTAGCAAGCGCTTTAAAGCAAAATACTAACAACAGTTCGTTAAAATAATGTAAATATTTCCGTAAGACTGTCTCGAGAAACAAGAGGCTAGTATAACTAGTGTTGATTCACAAACGATTAAATTTGTAGTGTTTCATACTGCTTCGGCGACAACGGGCGCCTTACTCACCAGGCTTTTGTCGAATCACACAGATAATAAAGGAAGATTTAACTAAACGAATATCTACCTATTTGGAAAGAACAATTATAGTTATTTGTTATGCAAGGCTGCAAAATTGATTTTTGGCGCGAGTACTTGAATTGAAAACTGAGCAAGCGAAGGATTCTAAGATTGAACCGCGAGAGAAACGAGCGGTTCAAATATAGAATCCTGAGCGATGCGAAGTTTTCAAAAGTACGAGACGCAGAAAAACTTTGCTGCCGAGTGCAACACACAACTTTTCACCTCACACAGCGAGGAAATGCAGTGAGGGCGACTCGCCTGTCAGTGTAGAAAACAATTGAATACAAGACGTGTTCGAATTTTAAACAACACTTTGTGCTCTAGAGCACAAAATGGAGTTTTGCACTCAGATTTTGAATGAGAAATAGAATCTTTCCGAGCGGGTGAGGTGAAAAGAAAATTTATTTCAAACGTGTGAATGTCCACTTTTATGTTATTGTGTTTATGTCTAAATTATCAAAGGATACGAGCAACAAGTCTACTCATAATGAACTGCCAAAAATTAGCACCTTATAAAAAATTACACGTGATTTCAGCATAAATGTGTCGTGTGTTTACTACCAAATATTTGCTTTGAGGTTGAATTTGAGTTCAAGGAGGAACTTCGAGCTGTTTGATCAAGATATATGAGCGATTGTTATGCCAATGAATCCTGTCTGCTAAATTTAAAAATAGCATTGTGTGTAATGTTGCGTATCGCCTGACAATGTATTTGTAAATATTTATCGATAGATTTATTCCCCAAGTTGTTAAGCCCCGTGCTCAGTGCTGATTCTGAGCGCGAGGACGAAATTACACGCTGAGTAATCGGGTGAGTCTGCTGTTCGTCTCGCTTGATGATTTCGTTTTATGGGTGCTATTTTTTGTTTGTGTTCAAGTGACTGATTCTCTATTTAAGTACCTCAGTAATTTGTATTTGTCTCAATGCAATGCATTCGAACGGACAGTACTGATTACACAGCATGAGCAATGCTCTATTATATGCTAAGTTGGGTTTGTTGTGCTGCAGTTTGCGTTGAATTCGTTTTTAAAATAAGATACCTTATAAATCAAGTAGAGTATTCCAATGAATCGCCTACACAGGATTTGTTTAATGGAGCACTTATTGCAATGGAAAATGTTCGAGCTGACGAATTGCATCGCGCGTCACTTGGCCTTCGGTCCGTAATAGCCAAAAGTGTGACTCAGTGTGATTGCTGCAACGTAGGCCACTGTAATGTTGTAGTCGGACAGTACCTAGTCTTTTCTCAGAACAAACGTGTCCATAAACAAAATAATCCACTATTTCCAGACCAGGGTTTTGGTACAACAACTGCATTGAGCACTTATTAGCTTACGTATTTTATAATGAGCAAATGCAATTGCCGAGAATATGTAAAACTTTCCTTTGGATGGCATATAGGCAAGTGTTCTGAACGGGAATGACTTTTACATTAGATAAATTAGAGGCAGCTAACAATGGCGGCCGCTAACTAGAAAGTGAATCAAGTTGGTGCAGAGAATGGTCTTTCCGATCGTATCGATCTTGGGTTCGTTACCCCGTTTATTATTCGCTCAATCACAATAAGACCATTTTACTTTAAGATTATCTCAGCGTAGGCTATTTAAGTTTGGCCATCCGCATTAGTAGAAAAATATTAAGTCCTACGAGTAAATGTCGCCATTAGTGAAAATATAATGTATTCAAAAGGTAGGTACATCATCAGAATAAATCCGATCCAACCTTTTACATTTCCTAAAATAAGACAGGTCAACGTTCACATTCCGGACACTGTCTTTTAATTCAAAGACTTCTTCTTTTATGGCTTTTGCCGCAACATGCAATAAATTAGCCCTTTACGGAAAAATGGACATCTGCTCCTCTGGAAAAAATCCCTCCTTGGAAGTAAAAGGACGAAATTTACGATCCGTGTAACCGTGGGTAGTCGGACCTCGCCCACGAGTCGCATGCAAATGGCTCCATTGGACCGGAGTAGCGTGGCTGCTAGGCACCAGGGAAGATTAAAATCGAAACACCTCGCGACCCCCGGTTGGACGACTTTGCCGGCTTGCCCCGCCGCGCTCTATTCGCGACACCAAGCTAAGTCTTGTGCCGTTTTTGTTTTTCAAATGTTATCGCTCCGCAAGATACACACACACACACACACACAGTACAATCAAAATAATAATTTATGGTAAGTAGGCACAACCAATGAAAGCCATATTATTTTGATTATTGAATGCCTTTAACACCCGATTAAGTACGTAATCCTATTGTGTATGTACGATACGTTAAGTCAGTTATTAATACTCCCATCTTAGCGAATTTGAAATGTTCAAATTTAAGTCCTGTGTTTCTGATTCAACGCGACGAATGTCCAAATATATTATATAAGTTTTTGAACGGACAACCAGGTAATATACAAGCTTATAACTTTGTGATTTTTTATGATACGGTTTTAAAATTTTGTACAGACGCCAGCAGGTCAACCTACCCGAATCTGTCAGATTTTACCAATCAAACATTAACCTTCTACTCTTGTGATAAGGTTGAAATTCTATTAAAGAAATCTGACAGATTGTGGTAGCTTGATGTGCTGGCGTCTGTACATCGATTCTTTACACAAAAATATTGGACAGGTGTATCGGGTTTCGCATAAACAAAAAATAATGTTGTAGAATTATTCGTTGCATCCTATGTTAGTGTATCTGCATCGTGGAATACCGAAGATAGAAGGCTCGTTATTCGCTACTACTAAATCTACATTGAATTAAACAATATTAACATATTATGACCTTAAATCTTTGGCAGAATCTTATTTTGGATAATGATATGAGCTGCGAAAAATTTCGTAAAGTTGTCATAGATTGAGAATTTACTATATTAATTGAATATGCGGAAATTTTTCGATTTTTTGGGACCCCCTTGGACTAAATACTGGTACGTTTAAAACTACGTTTTGTTCCTTTCGACCGTTCGAAGATGAGTGATGATTTGAAAATGTTTAGTGATAAACATAATTTAAGGTTCCAAGTGGACATTAAGTAACTTATTTCAATTTATGAACAAAGTTAAGTAAACAAATCAATACCAGGAAAACGATGAAAACATTTCATGTGTTTTTTCCTCTTTGTCCCACATTTAGTTTTTGTTATCAAATTATACAAACTATTGGGTTAAACTTGAGTTATAGCTCGTGATATTGTTATAATAAACTTCAGTGGGTAAACGAATTGCATGAAAGTAATAAAGGCAACAAATTTAGTAGTCGTGTCGCCCACGCGGCAGACTTTAGGCGCCACCACACATGACATAGTTACTCGAATACGTATTCATACAACTTGGATGTTGCGGATAAACTCATCTTAATGTAAATTAGTATTATTCACAGGAAACGCGTTGCCATGCATGCTTCATGAAATTGCTCTACGTAGCTCCTAAATTACTGCATGCGTTGCATATGTAATCTTTATCATCTTACAATCGATATACTACCTTGACGAGCGTTGCACAACGTTTATTAGACCAGAACCAAGGAATTCAACTTCACCTTGCAATATAAACCAAGCTGAAAATATCAAGTTTCTAAACATGAATCTTTTTAGTGCAAAGCAAAATTATTACGTTGCAACACATTCTTTGCATTATGACGTGTTCAACTAAATTTAAACGAGGTTGGATAGAACAGTTTTATATGAATAAGTAAGTAGGTTTACAATGTTAGACAAAGGATTTTAAATATTTAAAAAATAAATAACCTCACTGATACATTTCCGAAATAGAATTATCCGAAGTTAAAGAACTATTTTTTTTCTAATCAACATACGTTAAAAATACAAAAACTGTAACAATAGTGCGTGTTCTATTGTGATATTATTAATAATTGAACCTATTTAAATACCTATGACGTAAATTAGAACTATAAAAAAAAACGTGATTATACATATTAACTAAATGGAGGTACCTTACAGACAAATCGATCGAATCATAATAAAATTGATTTCGATTCTTTAAAGTACATTAACTAGGAAGGAAAATTAACATATTTATCGTTATTAGGTATGTCCCTTCTGAAACTGAATACCAACAACTAGGATATTTCCTTTTCATTTTCCTTCTATATTATCCCTAATGCTATTTCAAACCGCGTCTGCTGGTTTAAAGCGGTCAGATAAACTCAAAACGTGTATGCTTCGTGGCTTACTTATACATATAGTAATTGTATACTTGCTTTATAGCATAGTGTATATTAGTCTGAAGTGGAAAGTAGAGCAGCATTGCACTTTCTCTTGCCAGAAAGCCAAGTGCGCATACGCCGTGCAAATCACATTGTACTTCACTAACAAACAACAATGAACGACCATCTGGCTGCTCTTTATCCTTTTAAGCTGAGAAATAATCTAAACTGCAAAACTTGACGCTTACTTATGCAGCATGCGACAGACACATCACAAATGGTGCTGAAAATAATGAACACACAACGAGACAGGTTTGACGGCAAAAGATGAAAAACAAAGTGTAGAACGAGGCGCATTGTGTGTTTTATGGTTTAGTGACAAAGAATCAAACGCGGAGAAGTTAACGTGGTTGCAAAACTGCTTTAGCCTTACTCGTTATGTCGGTTCTACCTACTATTACTGCTGTACATGCACAAATGAAGTAATACTGTGACTATATGTATGTCTGGTTACGTAACCGCTATACATGTAAATGCACAGTGCAAGTTTTAACAAATCGATATTGTACTACCGTCAACCCACGTGACTGCTAAATTAAGCTGAACAAACATGTAAACGCACTCGTCTGTCACAGTAACAAAAATGAATTTACTGTTTTTTCCGTTTATTAACTAGTTTCAATGGTTGAAAATATGTACAATAGCGTAGCAGGAGCGTGTAACAAGAGCTAAATTAGCAACACGTAAGTAACAATTTCGAAATGGTAATAAAAGATTAAAAGAACATAAAATTGGCTAACTTTGTTAAATCAAATGTTATGTAAGAGTTTTATAACAGTGTGGATTAAACAGACGGAGTATATGAAACGTGCAGAGTTGGCGAGCGATGTGGCCATGCGGCGGGGGCGGCGAAACCGGCGCTCAAACCAGTTTGCGAAAGAGCCCTTCTGTCGAAGTCGGCCGCCATGCCGCCGCACGCCCAGGGCCGGTGCATTAGTCGGGTCATCTGCTTATACACCGCATTAAAATCACGATTTCATAAGTTAAAACGCAGTGGGTACCTTTTATAGAGCCATTTATGTGGTCCTCCGCCTTTCTTCTTGAATAATTTGTTGCTTGGGCTGCAGCTTTTAGAATGCACGAGTTATTTTGAAGGCTACTCTTAGTATCTAGACATGATAGCAGCACAATCTTTTGTTTGCGAAACTCGAGACTAATCCGCAGCGACCGACGTTCCAAAATAAGATATGTATACTGTCTGCATGTTTTACAATACTAGAATACACATCCGCAAGCTTCTATTATTTACAGAGCTTTATCTGAAATTGCAAACAATGACGACTGCAGGTCAATGCATAATACAGTCCCAGCTCCAGACACTCGATGGTTTCCGAGACAAACTTGGACAAATTTCCATGGAAGCATACTAAGCCGAACTGAAAGTTATTTAAAGGATGGTACAGGCGGGAATTTAAGCAATTAACATTTTCTCAAATGTTAGTGCATTATCATTAGTGTACAAGTGTAGTTGTGTACACAAGAGTATCGCGAGTCCAAATGTGGCAGGCAGGCAGGCTCATGGCATTATTTCACAACGCAACCAGTTTTGTGCATGCGATGTGGCACACCGCGCACAGCAAAACAGTCTTATTGCTCTATTTGTTATGATGCCGGTGTTTTATGTTGCAGGAAATGAGCTCATACTGTCGGTGAGATGTTTTTCCAGTATTAATCCGGAATGGTAATAGAAAAATAGACACATTCAACCATTCTTTACCACATTGAAAGCGAAATTAAAAATTATAGCGCAAAAGCTCACCAAAGCTTTTAATTAATTCACATTATTAATAACAGTTCTTTTGTGGCAGACGTAAAGGAAATGAGAGAGAAACGTTTAATACGTTAAAACACAAATGTGCATCATTGTATTCCGGGGAATGAAATGCCAGTTAAACTGTTATTAGTCGTTTACTGTTCGTCCATTCGTATTAGATTTAACACAATCGCGTTAATGATTTTTGTCCTTTCAGATATCTCTTAAATGTTTTCATAATACTCGTATAAACAATTATTACATGCTTAAATTCTCTACATATAACGTTTCCATTTTGCTGCATCTTCATGACCATTTTATTTTCTTGTAAATCCGGTTGCAGTTATTTAATATTCCATCATAGCAATCATTTGCATTATACAACATAAAACGCACATAACAACCGTAAAATCGATAAGTTTATAAGGTGGATAAATTAATTTGAAAACTAAATTCAGCTCTCATAAAAAACGCAAGAGTTGATCAAGAGCAAACTGTTCGAGTATGACTGTCTGACTATCGTCTAGGTACTTTCGAAGCGGTCATTGGCGGATACTGCGTTATAATACCACTGAATCACCTTGCGTGGGTCAAGGTGGCTGGCGGAGTGAATGTAAAATTGTGATTGTTATCTACACTTATCCAATGTGTCGCTGTAGGCCTGCATGCTGCAGGGGACGGGGGAGCGGCAGACACTTTCAAATTTACAGTATATTGGCTTCAATAATTCAACTGCGTGTTTATCTGTACCACTGCCATTTATCACTTGCTCCTTCGACCTATTAAAAATAAACCGGTATTCAACGGTACATAATGTGGCAGTCTAAAACTAAATTCAGGTTTTAATAACAGCACATAAAATGTTGTGGGTGTTTGGCATTGAATATTAAATTAACTACTGATTCCAAATAGCGACAAAAAATGTTTGGACAAAGCCAACATAATGCAGCGAAAACGTTTCATCCTAAAATTACTTGAGAGCGTCCATGCAAATGTATGACGGGTAAGGTAGGACTCCTGATGAATGCAGATGTCTATTAAAGCTCTTTGAACAGTCTAATGTTACGGTAGCAAGAAAATCTCATTACTTGTGTACTTTCTAGTATATCTAGATAAGCCAAGTCTCAGATTCACGAGCAAACGAGCGCGCTCTGCTCGAATAAAGTGACGTAAAGACTGCCGCGATCAACTTAAGCACAAAGCAAGCCACAATCGGAACTGGAGCAATCAAGATACACAAACGCGTACACAGTACACAAACAGTGCTTAATTTAACAAACTTCATGAAAGGATACAATGAGTCAGGCAAATATTTACTTTTACTTGTAATTGAGCTCGACGGTTAACAGTCATTATAGTCATTTATGTTATACGTAGGTCATTTAAAACTTAACGATCAGATTAGCCAGATCTACGAAGCAATCAATCAAAGTTGCAATGCCATTTTTTAAACGGGCATAACAAATTGGTTGCAGTGTTTGACACAATCAGTTCCTGAATTCCTAGAAAGAACCATTAGTATTAGTTATTGTGCTTTTTCAAACTCACATCATTAAGGCTGGTGCATTAATTTTTTTCATCAGATTTGCTGTCGGTCAGTGCTCTCTACCCCACTTTATTTTGCTGCAAAGAAATAATAGGTAGAGTGCTTTCCCCAACAACCCCTTGATAGGAAATTGTCGATTTTACTTTGCGATATCGCGTTAAAATTAACCCTTCGACGGATATGACTCATTATGCGACTACCAGGAAATGTCATTAAATTTTCACGATGGCGTTTTATGTCACCCACGCCGCTGGTTTCGCCACTTCATGCATATTTATCAAAATAATGTTGCCGATTGAAAAGCTGCATATAAACACGCACTGAATTGCAGAACGATGCTCGAGTCTGTCAATTTGGAGTTCACTGTTGTGGTTTCGAGGGTGTACATTCGCACGGTCGTCCAGGTTGCATTTCGGAGGGCGGTCGTTGTCCGGTAGTCATTAGCGAACGCACCCTCCGCGAAGGGTTGCAGCGAGTTCCGCGAATCGTGCGCCGTGCGCCAGTGACTCAGGCCGCGGTGGCGACGGGAAAATACCGATCGCCCACTCGATAACCACTTTCGATACAGCACGATTGCATTACTTGCACAATATCGACCTGCGCCAAATTACTTATTACAATGTTCGTGCGGATAAAATCACTGGCCCAATAAAGCTGCTATTGCAGTTTTAGTACATAAAAGGCAGGTTGTCGCAATGTAATTGAACAGGTTTTTTACATTGCATCATAGCTGAATTAAAAATAACATTCTCGTGTAAAGGTACTTGATAAATTCATCAAGACTGAATTTCAGGTAGATAAATGTTCGTAAACCTGAAACTGAGTACAGCCTTATTAACGTGTTTGTGAATTTATTTTAACTTGAATAAAGCCTAGTCTAATTACAGAATAATTTAAGTTATTGTCATAAGCATAGGGCGACCCTTGTCCTCATAAATGTCTATTCTCTGCCTCAGCTGAAACTCGACAAACTGTCTAGACACGTGATCAAAATAATACAGTCTATTTGTGAGGCTGTACACTAACTAAGAGTTATGTGGCTCTGTCACCGTAAAAGTGAAATTAGAACTTTCTCTAGCTGGCGAAGCAGGAACAAACTGGCGTCGGTGGTGGCCTGGCCTCGGGAGAATATGTAGTGGCACATGTCCACGCCAGGTGGCGCACGACGCCGGCGAATTTACATAATTTGCGAAAAAAAGTCAGCATACCATACAACAATTTTTTCATTGTGTCAGAGCTCCCAAGGGTCTGAATAAAACAGAGGCTCCGGTCAGCCGAGTTGGCGCTAATTTTGCCCGACAACGAATCGCCAGTCGAGGGATGATACACTTGCTATACACATTACGGATGCATATATGACAGTATGACAGTGGTTTGCACATAATTGTGCTAAATTATATTCTTCGATTATGCGTTTTTGGAAGACTAAAATATACTCAACGGATAATATAATAGCACTTGTGTATGTGGGTGAATGTTAGGTCAAGCGAATAGATGCCAGACTAAAGAGCACATGTGCAAGGCAGATGTCGAAGTCAGGGTGACTATGAGACCATTGAGGCGTTCCAAGTGCGCCAATTTGGCTCCAGTTAAATACAATAGCACGATAAATTATCATCTATTTATGGATTTGTATTGTAATTAATTTACGAAAATCTAGAACATGTGCAGGGTTATTCTTGTCTAGCTGAAATTCCTGCATTACAAAACGAGTAAAATTTACAATTTAAATAAACTTGCTTCTATTTTCCAACTTACATATTAAGTGATTAGTTTTCTCGTTTAATAAAACTGCAGGAAAATGTTTCCTTCTTGCTTTGATTTAAAAACTCCTTGTCAGTAACGAAGCAAATAGGCGCTCAAGGACTGAATAACAAACTTTTCTCATCCAATTTGTCGCACCTCATACTTTTATTCTCGGGAATGTGCCTTTCAGCCTTATTACTCTGCAATATAGACCGAAAAGTAAGAAAATTGCCAGATCCGTAGCATTGTAAAAGTCGCCCGCTCTCGTAAAACTCCCACATATTTCACGACAAATAAACTTCTCATCCTATGAAATTTTCTTCTCGGGAGCAGTTCACTGCAGGTAATATTTCAAAACATGTGTCATTCATAACTTTCGCCTTCGCAATGTCTGTCGATGGAGCTCGGGCGAAAAGGTCTCAATAATAAATTTTTCGTGAGCCCGCTCCGTTATCCCCGCGAGCGAGCCCAGGTACGTTTTACGGCCGCACAAGGGAAAATAAACGAAAAATAAAATAAAAGTCAAAATGGTCGACATAAAACTATTTGCCCGAATATATACTACGTACAAAAAGTTTTGAAAGTGAAAAAGGACTGATATTGCCAATGTTGTTGCAATAAATTAAATTATAGATCGTTGGAATCGTTGGGATTTCAGATTCAATTAAAGCTACTAAATAATTTATTTATAGATTTCTTTCGTAAAAATGTATGAGTTAGTAACTTGTGAAAATTATAATTACGAGTATTAATTTATTTGGGAGATGTCTACCTCCTGCTAGTCCTAAAATAACAGCCAAAACACAAATCTTAATTTGATAGCTTATCTCAAAGTTGTAACGGCTTGGTTAGAACTAAGTTAGTGATTTATTGTATCGTTAAAGCATTAGAGAGTTTTATGGTACATACGGACATTACTGCGACAACAATGAGGACTGCTGCCTCATAAAATACTAAACAACTTTTGTAACTACCCCGTTGTCGTCGGTCGTATGAAATTTCAATCACGTCACAATACGACCACTGTGTTATTACGTACTCTGTTACGGATATAATGTAGCTATTCAAAGATTATTCTAACCATTGTTACATTGGCAATAAGTTAGTATTACAACGTTCGGGACTTTATCAGACTCTACACAAAGGGGACGGAATTGAATACCAATATACTTTACTATTCTTGTATGAATTTCTTATCTTGTCACTTGATTGTTATGAGATAAGGATATTAACTTGAGCTTTGGATTAGATAGCCATAAGTACTTAATTTTTTTTTACACGATACAATTTGGAAACATGAAAGACGATCACAGAACACCTGAATAATCATTATTGATTGAACACAATTCATTTGTTGAAAGAAAACTTCCTGCATTTGTAATAATGCAAATTCTAAGAGTATAACAAGATCATGTAATGAGGAAAGCGTTTACGTAATACATATATAAATAACTAATAGATAACGGCGTCTAGCAATTATTGTTTTATGCAAATGCACATTGGTATAATTGAACATGTATTGTGCAACAATATCATTTCAATACTTGTATTCTAGTATTGAATATTAATTTATCTGTCTGGCTGTCTATTGAAAGAAGCTTTTCCTGTCAATGCTGTTTTAATTATCTTTTTTTATGAAAAAAACCACAGATAATGTAAACAGAGACTGGGATAGGATCTCTGATAGTGAAAGACATCAGCAGGAGGCGGAGAACGATTGTAAAAAATGCAATAAAGAATTAAGAAAATAAACTTTGTTATTGCGATGAGTCTTGAAGGGTTTCGAAGAATGAAGATAAGTATCAATACATGGAGGAAATCGTGATAACTTGATAAGTAAGGAGGCAAATCTATTTTAATACGAGTATTATAAAGTGGAAATATTTGCATGTTTTTAATGGGTAAACTCAAAATAAACGGGAATTTAAAAAAAATCCTATAGTGTCTGGGCTGGTCATGTCTGACGCAGAACCGACAAAAGGTGGAGTAGGAAGGTTCTCGAATGGAGACCGCGCGTTGCTAAATGTAGGGTGGGAAGTCCCCCGGCAAGATGGACCGATGACCCGTAGCTGGCAGTGGCTGATTGAAAAAAGCGGCAGATCGTACGTGGCGCTCTTTGGGAGAGGACTATGTCCTGCAGTGGACTGCAATAGGCTGAAATGATGATGATGACGATTGGCTATGAGTGGGCGGAGCTGCTGGTAAAAGCTAGTGTTCTATGAAGTAGGTAGACCTGATGATAATTGGGACAGGGAGACAGGGGGTGATAAGTAGATGCTGTAAACAAACTTTTAGTTACGAATAAATTTCACGAATGGCGTGTCGTGTCGCGTGATGAAGCGCATTATGGTGTCGGGTACGTCACGGTAAGCTCCGTCGGCCGACCCGCTTCGCACTTGATAAACTACCTCATATTGCCACGCGTTTTCCACTTACAAGCATTGTGTCAACGCATTAACAGTCATAAATCCATACGCTGTACAATATAAATGCGAAAGGAACTTTGTCTGTTTTTGTATATTTTACGCATTAACACATGCGTCGCGAATTTCAAAGATTTCCGTGGGTGAAAAATTCGGCTGCTAGTAGAAATCCTACTGGCAGTCGAATCACTAATAATAAAGTCATTTCGGATTCAGTACATCGACTCTTTTACCAACTGAGTCACCGGGGTCTTCCACAAGAGTCAAATTTTTCAAACCATTCCGTCTTATGGTGACGTTTTGCGCCATCTATTGCTAAATTATTAAACTAATCGTGGTAGAAATTTTCTTTCCACAGAAAATCTTTGTTTGCCTGTTCCCTTTTCAAGCCCTGACTGAATGGATTAAAGGTGGATTATAACCTGGGTTATGGCCTTAGTTAGGCCGATGACCTCAAAATGGTGGCAGGATGACACTGGATGCAAAAGGCAAGAGGCAAAGTTGTTTCTGTAGGCGTAATTTGCATTTGGGCAAGGTTCTTGTTCAGAAGTGGATTGTAATAGGCTGAGTTGGCAATTCAGGCTCGATATTAAGATACTTTTTTTTTTGAAGTGTACTTTCTCGTAAGACAAATTTCTGATGTTCATGAGGGCGAAGTCGCATGCAAATTTGTTATAAGTTATAACCATAGGTTGGAATGAGGTAGAATTATTTTGGTAATTGCATCAAAATGTTGATATTAATATGGTTCTTCCCGGGATTTCTAATAGACAATCTCGTGTGGAAAACAGTCTTACAAATAAATTAAATAACAACAATAAAACATCAGAGATAGATTAGATAAGTAGTGTGTAAGTAAAAAGTTTTATTTAATAAATCACGGAATTTTTCTGCTCTTTAGAAGTAATTCCGGGATTTGGGACATATTCATTTTATTCTTTCGCTGTTCATGTAAATGAATAACTCCTACCTATGGTTATAACAAAAAAATAATCCAATTTTAAATCTGCTTGTCAATTGAGCTCGCAGTGATAGTACGGCTCAAACTACAGTATGATGCTATTTAAGCCCGGTATTAATCTGTCAGTCTCAAGTCCAAATATAAACTCGACGAGTATTGTCACTGACGTTTATCCTTTTTTTTGTCAACTGTTTCGCTGATTTCGTTTTGGTAGGATAAAATACAATATTTTATGAGGAATTTTATGGTTAACTTTTTGAAATTATCAATACATACTACGTTAAATTGCTTTGGTAGTTTTTATCTATCGTAAATTTATGTGACTCAGCAAAGTACCAACACTTGTTTATGTTATAAATCACGTGAGAACTTATTTACAAGTAGCACATGTTTTTCATTCCATCGGAATTTATTTATTTAGCGTAAAACATTGATCAAGTATAGCAATACTTTACCTCGGGTTAAAAGATATAGTAAAAATCAGTAATAAAACATGGCAGTTTAGTTTTGTTGCTGAAAATTTCAGCTACGTTGAAAATATAAATTTAAACAGACAGTCAACAACCCTTTGCTATAAAAATATTTATAACAAAGACATCTTAATAAAATGTAAGTATCAAAGTTAATAACAGAGCTGTTGAAAGTTGTACATTGTAAAAACATCTAATTTTAACCCGACTGCAAAATGAGAGAAATGTTTTTCCTTTTCATTTAGCTATGGACATTGTAAAGCAAAAACTTTCAGGTTACATTTTTGTTATTATATTATTAAAAGCTAGTCTTATTTTTCATTGATTACACAAGGGAACAAAATAAACTTTTTTTTTGTTGCATGGAATTTTATGCCTGTTTTTTACTAATTTGAGGTCGCTGATTTCAAATCTACTTTCAGTTTTTTTCTAGCAGCTCTAGTTTTTGAGATACAGCTATCAGTCATATTTTAGTACTAATCACAATTAAATTTCAATTCTACCGAACTGTTCTTTAAAACAATTTTTTGTTTAACAATGTCCAAGTCGACAAAGATCTGGTAGAACGATCCCAACTACTTTTGTAACATCTGTGGTGAATATACATTAAAAAATCGTGGACTAAGTGTGTCGGATTTCATAAAACAGATGTATTGTGTTTACTTTGGATTCCCTTTGGGCATCCGTGACAAGTACTGGGTATCTCCTTGGGCAAGTAAAAGATGTGTGGAGTCTTTCAGATTATGGGGGAATAAGAAAAGACCCATTGTGTGTATCAAACACCAATGATGTGGCATTAACTTTCCAATCATCAAGATGATTGCTATTCTGGTGTGGTTGATATAAACAGGATTTACAAAAGAAACCGTCCGAAACGGTTTTATCCTAATTTGGTATCTGTTACTCGACCAGCCTTGTACTCCGTCAATGCTCCAGTTTCCCAAGCTTCTTCATCTATACAAAATAATCCCGTTTTAGAAGGAAAAAAAAGCTTCTTCAAGTTATGATAGTGTTAAACGATTTTAACCCAGATATTTCTGCTGACCCCCAGCCCCTTAATCAGGAAAACCCCAGTGCATAAGTCAGAATCCTTGGTCTTTCTATAAAAGCATCGAAGAGCCTTTGGGAAAAATAATAAAAAAATTGTTGGGAAACAATTAGGTTGAAGCTATGTGGAGCATAATTAACTGATGTTGTCACACTTCTAGCAGCTTGGTTGTGATATGAGCATCAAGGTACACTTCCTCCAAAGCCATTTAGACCGTTTCCCTGAAAATCATGGTGAATTGAGTGAAGAACAAGAGGAACGGTTCCATCGAAGACATTCGGGCTATGGAGGCACGTTACCAGGGTCACTGGAATGCTCCAAGATGGCGGATTATTGCTGGAGCTTTAAAAACAGCCCTCGTGAACCAAGTCAAGCAAGAAAATCTTTTAAAAGATTTTTTTTATAAGTTGTGGTTGATTTTCTAAGGGTTTTCTTCAGAAAAAAACGATTTTTCTTAAAAACGCGTTTTAATGATATCTCAAAAACTAAAGCTGATACAAACAATCTGACTTCCAGATCTGTAATCAGCACCCCGAGAAAGTATAATATTAGTCATAATATTTCATGCAACAAAAATGCTGTTCCCTTGTGTTATCACCACTTCTTGCAAATTCCTAAGACTTAAGACAGACGGATTGCATTTTAACTGAACTCTGTCTACAAAGCAGTTTGATTGAATGCAGTTAGTTATGCAGTTGGACCGTGCAAGTAGCTTGCAGTCAAGTAGGTACTGTCGTTGGAACTGCTCACCGTCTGTAATCGGGCTGCACGGTCGGTTCCAGGTATATTGCAGTCGTACTAACTGTATTCTGAAAAGTACGGGACGACTTGGATGTCTTGGGTTCTAAAGACTACAGACAGACGGACTGCTTTTCTACTGCATTCCGACTGCACACCGTGCAGTCCGATTACAGACTGCACACCGTCTGTAATCGGACTGCACGGTCGGTTCCAGGTATATTGCAGTCGTACTAACTGTATTCTGAAAAGTACGGGACGACTTGTATGTCTTGGGTTCTAAAGATTACAGACAGACGGACTGCTTTTCTACTGCATTCCGACTGCACACCGTCTGTAATCGGGCTGCACGGTCGGTTCCAGGTATATTGCAGTCGTACTAACTGTATTCTGAAAAGTACGTGACGACTTGTATGTCTTGGGTTCTAAAGACTACAGACAGGCGGACTGCTTTTCTACTGCATTCCGACTGCACACCGTCTGTAATTGGGCTGCAGCGTCGGGTCCAGGTATATTGCAGTCGTACTAACTAACTGCATTCAAGTTGTAAAGCAGTCGGAGTGCAGTAGAAATGTAGTCCGTCAGTCTATAGTCTTTAGAGCCTAAGATATCCAAGTCGTCGCGTTTTTTTTCTATAAAAAAATCTATTTTGTGTATTTCTTGTTTGATGTGTTTACTTGTTAAATAACTGATACGGTCGACGGCCCTTCTCAGCGACATAAATATTTGCTCCCATATGACTCGCGGTTTTTCACTTTTCTTTGTTACGCTCACGCACATGAACCGGATTTCACTTTTTTTTCTATTGTGTTTAGACAATCTTTTTATATCACAGTAATAGTTGATGCTCACATTTATATTCTTGCGAAAATAATAATGCACTTGAATGAAACCAGTAATTTTGATTAGTAGAAATAAAAATAATAAAATAATGTAATCAACAAGTATATTTGACGCATCATTTACGAGAACCCAAAAAGCTCAAAGCGAAAGCTCACTCTGTAATAATTAATGATAATTTTAGTAAATATTTTCTAACAGCTATGAGTAAGAAGGGTTGATATAATTTGATTTCAAATGGGATTTCGTACTTGCGGATTCTACCTCAAACGGCATCCTCGGAATGAACGTCTGTCTGTTTATCCCATGTCACAACATTTTACGTAATGATTACTGGGACCCGAGTCCCTTCGAGACAGTACCATTGTTCTCATTTCACAATTTATTGTAATTTGTACGCGGTTCAGGCTTTTACACGCGCTTGGCTCCCGTATAATTATTTGTTTTACTTTTAATTTAACAGGTGCCTGCTAATTGTGTTAATTTCGTCTGATTTTACAGTAATTAGTGTGTTTTGTGAGAATTTTAGTAGCTTTACACACAGTTACAAATTAACAATGCAGTCCATTTGGATTGTATAGGTACGGCAGTGCAATTGTAGACTATATGTGACGTTGAATAGTGTCGGTGTCGGAGGGCAGGTCGGAAGCTCGCTGGCGCTCCACTGAAAGCAGGCAGACGTCAGCGCGCCGTGAGTGACACGTCCTTCCGCCACAGAGCTTTCTATACGTAGCTACCGCCACTATCCAGTTACGCCATGTTTGCGCTCCAGCCTGTCACACAGCTGTAAAAATCAGCTTATATCCCGTGCAGATAAAATAGAAAACACAATGGAACCTTTTTTATAATTTAACTCCTTGTCCTTATAAAACGAAATCACAAAATTATAGCTATATTAGACATGTATCCGTATAAAATGAAACTCGTGTCGCGAGTCCTACGCTCTAATAAATATGGAGCTCGAATGCGACCCTAATCGGGAAGGCAAAATGGCAACAATGCAAACAGGCGTGGTATCAAATTGTCGAGCATGCAAACACATTAAAGGGCGCCGAGTAAACGACGCTTAATGATTATCTATACATTGGTTGCGTACAGTAAAAAAGAAACGTGTTGAAGGTAAATAAATGAGATATATTTCATTGTTCTTTGTTTTAGGAGGGCCGAGCGGCAGCTGGTCGCCGGGAAATGTCGCTTATCTGACGCCGCACCTTTTGTCGGTAGGCGTTGACCCAATTCGAGTGGCACTCTGCCGCGGCGGCGGTGTCAACAGCGTCTCCATTCTGATCATTTGGAACCGAATTAAACTGATTCCTGATACAAAGACAATATTCGAGATCCTAATCAATTAATCCCGTACTATTACAATCTTCCATTTCATATGCAGAGGCCACAGAAAGAGATTTTAGCACCATTGTGACTTGAAAGTGCTGTTGATTCTGTTTCTGGACTTGATTTCACAATGAAAGATGCCTTTTAGAATCTAACAGCCGTAAATAACAGCTTTCCCTACTTAATCGCTACTGAGGAGTACAAACGCGACGCCAATTTGCGGCATTAAGTACACGAAAGGTTAGTATTGTTCGCATTTGCAAACGGTGCGGCACATTCACGCGATTAAAACGGCAAGTTTCTGCCGAGGCCGATCGCCGGAGCGATAGGTCGCGGGGTCAAAAATAGCGAGGGCCGTACCTGGTGCCACCCCGCGCCGTTCAATGTCAACTTTCAATCACGGCGGGCGGAAGGAAGAGGCCGAACCGAGCTCGTGCGCCGATGCCACGCCGCGCGGGGCCCGCACTCCACCGCAATTATTGCTTTGCCCTTTTTTACGACGACACCGCGCCTCCCTCGTCTCCTCAACGTTTACATTCTGTCAAGTTAAGCCTCTTGCCGTCGAGTACCGACTGTCAAAGTCTTGACACCCCGCCACTGTTATCCGCGGTCGACTCCATCCCCCTAACTCCATTGAAAGAGCTGTGGTCAATAATTACTACAAATTGATGTCCGAATTAATTTTGAGCGCTAACCACAGTTTTCTTCAGTCACTGTGTGTATCTACTATCACAATGTGTTAGACAAAATAAAATGATCGTCCAATGAAATTGTCAACTTGGTGTGACAATAAATTTTAAAACGATAAAAGCTAGTTTGCTCTTAATAAAGTTGTAATTTTGCAGTTTAGAGTATAAACTGGAAAATAAATAAAACTTTTGATACTTTTTGCTCCGACCTTTTTGCCCTCTTTGTTTACATAGCAGCGAGCAAAGCCTCTCCGTGCCAACAGTCGCTTTGTCAAGCGTCGAGTGACATTAGCTCGACCCACTGTCAGATAATTTGGAAACCAAATAAAATAATTGATGAAATTGAAATTTTGATTTAGACAATATTTATAGACAAATTAATAGTTAGTATAACTTTGACTAGCGACTATGTCAGGACTTGGAGTTTAAATCAATTCTCCATTGTATTCATTAGTCAAATTTTATGTTGTACAAAGAATATGAGGTTTTATGAGACATAACCTTGTCCTCAAACAAAGGTATCTTAATGGTGCGTGGGTGGTTAATGCGAAGTTTACCTCTCAGGAACATCTTCATCAATATGTCAATTAGTGTTCACAATGACTGACCCAACACAGGTGTCTCATGCCCGAGCCGTTTGCCAGCCCATTAAGCAAATAACGAGTCCGCAGGATAAACTTGGAGGCAGTAAAGTTTATTAATGGCTCGATTACAAGCTCGACCCGAGGTGGAAAGAAGTGCTATCAATCAGTCAGGTGCGCGACGGTAGAGGCACCTACCCCCTCAGTAACGCTAATAACAAAATTCCGACGCCCCTGTTTGTTGCTCCAGAAAGGGGTGAAGATGAATATCCTAAGCGCTAGATCGGTTGGTTTCCATTGCGATAACAACGAATTCTTATGAATTTGTAATAATTTAGAGGTAGGCGACAATGCTAGGGTGTAGGGAGACGAACTTATTAGAAAAACATACAGGATAAAGTCATATTGAAACGCAAGCCTTTCGGAATTAAAAAATCTGTGCTAAGGGCAAGTAGGCAGAAGTAGATAATGTTGATATTGTTTGTAATAGATACAACGACACACGTAAAGTGGTGGCTGAGCGGCCAAACTACAGAGGCAGTAGAGCGCGGCTCGCCGCTGTCCGAATGGCTCAATTACAGTTAATTCGCAGCGCACACACATTCAGAGCGAGGTGCATGCATGTGCAGCGTCCGCATTAATGTATGTAAATGCATGCGACCGGCCGCGGCCGCCCGCCGACGACGCTCACAATATTGCGACATTAAACGGAATATGGCCGACGAGACGGACATTTTCGACAAAAGTCGACATTTGCAAACGTTATTCAGCTACTCATCTGTATTTAACAGCATTTTCGAATACCTACGTCGCCATTAGCTATAGTGTTTAACGGATCAGGATTTGCAAGGGATATTTCAAAGTATCGTTATGAGGCATTGATTATGCTGCTGAATTACTGAGGCACGGTTAATTTATTACAGTATCAGAATCTTTCATAGTATCTATATCATTTTCATCTTCAAAATAAAAATTAAATTGTAGTCTTACTCTGTTTCGACCGTAAGTCTAACTGCAAAGCAAGCCAATAGCCATGCTACCTTGGTAACTTGAATGGTTTTCTTTATTACAATGCTTTTGCTCTTGGATTCAATCTAGCCTAGCCCAGAAGCAAGACGTGACATAAGATGAAACGAGTTTACCCAGAAGTAAGTAAAACTCATGCGCACCGACGAAACACTGTGAAAATTGTTTAGTACTGGAGGCATAACATGACGTCTTAAAGCGTGAGTGGTTGCGTTCAGGGAACGAGATGGCGCTAGACGACTTGTCTAGCTCTGGCTCTTTCCCACAACCTAAAGTCTTACGCTTTAAAGCCTGCTACTCGCGAAGTTGCCTCGACGAAGTACTCGTCGAAGTTGATCGAAGTCCCGAAGCGAAGTATGTGACTACACTATTCGCGAAGTTGCCTGTGTCATCATTGTGCCCTTTGACTCGGTCGCAAAAACCGACAACAAATGGAAGTCGCCCGAAGTGAGCCGAAGTTGCTCGAAGCGAAGCGAAGTGCCCTTCTACACTATCGTGTTCGGTCAACTTCGACCAACTTCGCGAGTAGTGTAGTGCAGGCCTAAATACGTTATCGTAGGCCACCTGAACTCAGCATCATGGTGGTAGCGAGTCAGGCGGGATTGAGACCTACCACCAAGAGAGGGATCGCTTAATCGTCGTCGTTGCTTGGAGAGTAGGTACCACTAGGAGGCTATTTATTTTAATAATTATTGATAATTTTGTTTTTGAATTATCTTTGTTTTAATTTCTACTATGGATACTTTAAATTAAAAAACTTGCTACATCGTTCTCACATAATGTACCACCTCAAAATGAATGATGTATCAAAGGTTCTGTAATAATTCTGGCGATCTTAAAAGAGAGTCCATGGAGTTTCTTGCCCGTTCTTCTCCATAGAGATCTACTTCTTGGAATGGGCATCTATGGTACTTTCACAGTTTTTATGTCTTGTGACTGGGACTGTAGCACCATAACTTTTTAGTGTTTAATTAGCCAGTAACTGGCTTACTTGAAATAAATGCTTTGATTTGATTGAGGAGGAGCCCAGTAACCAATGGTTGGACCAATGTGAAACCACATTGGTGATGAAAATGAAGATTCCTTTTATTTTCCTTTTAGTATCGGAATATTTACTAGATTCACCTATTTATACATTTTGCTACTTTCGAACAAAAATTGGGAGTCAGTGCCAAAAATCTACCACAATTTTGATAGTGAGTTAGTGACCATAGAGTACTTCGTGAAACTCTTATAAGCTCAGATATGCAGTGATTTTTTAGGGGTCCGCTGAGAAGAAAAGTGAAGCATTAAAAAAATATGACACTACAAGAGTTTTTACAGATACAGGTTTAAGTACTTACGTATACGTAAGTACTTGTAAGTCTTACAGGTTTACGCGACCCTGTAAAAACCCTAACCTATTTGTTTTTGTTTGTGTAAAGTATAATAAAGTTTGTTTGAATGACGAGGACATCATAAACTGGATAAACAATTATTATGTGATTTAAATTATGTACTTGTCTTCAAATTCAACTTCACGTAGATTTTAGCTGTTTTGTTGACAACTTCTAAGGTACAAATGAGTACTTTAATTTATTTTTTTATCAGTTACATTGATAAACTAGTCCTACTTTTTAACGGATTTTCAGGGAAGAACAAAAAATATGATGGGAAAGCATTTTTTGTAACTTTAGAATAACTAAAAGTTTTTGAAAAGTTACGTAGATTTTGACAATTATTATTATTTTTGGTGACACAGAATCCTGAGTTGGCGAGTGGGATTCGCACCTAGGTAGCAGTCAGAACTCAGATCAAAGAAATTTTTTATCTGAGAGTCAGAAGTAGTTTTTTTTTTTTTTTTAAATATGCTCAGATATGTAGACTTTAGTACTTAGTAGCTGGGGATCTAAAAACGCCATTTTTTTAGCAATGTTGAAAATTTTCATTTATCAATATCTACTTTATTGCTTGAACAATAGAATAGAATCTTCCCTTTTACGAATTTTATTGCAGTGCGATATGTTGCTAAAGGCCTTTTTAGACCCACAGGCCCCATGGGCGTAGCCACGGTGGGGCAGGGTGGGGTGCTTGCCCCACCCTGACTCCGACTTGTTAGGTGTCTTTTAACCAAAATGAAATAATGTAGGTACTTACCTAATACAATACCTACTTAATGTCCGTAAGAAACCTCACACTCGACAATCGTCAGACGACACAAAGAAAATCTAGAATTTTGCCCCACCCTGAGCAGATGACTGGCTATTTTGCCCCACCCTGAGCACAAGGCTGGCTACGCCCATGACAGGCCCCACAGCACAGTCATTACCCTACCCCAAATCAGCACAATGTCTTGATAGATTTTCAACTTTATTACAAAAACTGAAAGTTCATGTTAGGTTGGAAAAATATGGGATAAGCTGACGTTTTGGCGTCTGTACATCGTCTACGGAAATTGTTTGATGGTTTTAAAATAGATCATCGATGGAAACCTTTTTTATTAGGAATTCAATACCTTTTTAACCAGTAAAGAAAATAAACGCTCCGTTTGAAAACTAGAGAAAATCTACAGGCAGGAAATCTATTGTTTAAAGTAAACAGCATCTTAAAAACACTAGCATTAAGAGCGATTTTAGTTTACGCGCTTGACTGTACCTACTTAAGCATGTTTTTAACTTAAAAATCTAACCTTAAAAGATCATTCAATTCATTTGTCAAAACAATTATAGGTAGGTACCTAATGTACACGAATAAAATATTTTTGACAATTTTAATTGGTTACCTATTCAGAAACATGCGCATGAGTCTTCCGGAAAAGGTCACCACAGAACGTCACTACTTTGAGACATCCATTGTTATCGTGATTCGTGATCCTACTTTTTGGTATTTTTTTTCCTTGCAACTAACTAGGAGTACTAAGGTATTACGTGTTATCAATGCAATCGGTGTAGAAACCTGTACAAGTTTTGTTTTGTTTGGTAGGTACAAGTTTTTTAACTAGGTATGTTTTAAAAGCACGTGGACGCAGGACGTGTATAGGCAGTTTTAACAGTAAGCGGTTTGTAACAAAGGAAATGTATGTTTTAATATAAACAATTAATAAGTACCTATTACACAGACTGTATTAGTGTATTTTGGTGAATAATATTATGCGACACAGAACACTGAAGACGGTACCTACAACAGCAAAGCAACTTTATTTTATTCGCGATTTTCACCAAGCAACGCCCCCTATGGGAACTCGATGGCATTGTTTTATCAAGCAAGCATTGTCATGGTGATTCACTGTACAGTCAACATTTCACCGGATTTATGCAAAAATACATCGAAATTTATAGAATTTTATCATATTATTTCATATCCAAATAACAACATTTCAAAACAAAATCACTTCAGACAGGTACCTACTATTGAAAACAACATTAGCTCAATAATGAAAGAACTGCAGGATTCTTATCGAAATCATCAATACGGAACACAAACATAAATTTGGACGATTACACTGAATGTAAAGTTTATGTGAACATCCGATTCTTTTAAAAACACTCTTATCCAGCTCTACAATTCACATAAAAAGCTAAACGACTGAAATTGAGCATCGTACGTGATGTCAGAGAGGTTATGTTCGCGACAAACAAAAATATTAAGGCGTTTACCTCTTCCTTTCCGTTGTCCGGGGGCTGATACCACTGTATTATTGCACAGTTTCATTCACAATAACGTAATAATATAAATATTAGTTAAAAAATCGGTTTGCATCACAGAAATAACAAAATAAAACGGAAAACATTGAAAGCGGACAAGAAGCGCGACACGAAACGGCAAGCTAAGCAGCAGCTGACTACGAGTGACGGCGCGACGTGACTTTGCATCGGCGTTCAAGGTTTGTTGATTTTGTTCGAAAAGAGTTGACCTCTTTTAGAGCGTAGTTGTAATTTTATACCTTTTGATGTTTTATATGAATCATAGAGCGTTTTAATCATTATAAGTTCAGCTTCTAAGAAATAATTTTTTTTTATGTAATTTTTTAAATCCAAATCTAAATTATCTATTACTACAAAATAATCCAAACCGTACTTGTTTTTTTTCAATACTGTCATGTGCTGAAATCACAAAAATATTCCAAAATTATTGCCGAATAAAATTTTGTGCATCTCCTGCACGTCGTTACAAGGTTTATCGTACGGATGCGCAACGTGGAGAAGTGGAGTGGGCGCGCAAGGCGCGTCGCCGGCGTTGCCCTCTAGCGGGCATATTGTGAATTATCGATTCTCCGCGTGCCGCCACCCGCCATTGGCTCTGCTCGGTAATTGGTTTATGTAGCCCGTTCGTAACATGAATTCAAATTTAGCGCGCGCTGGGGCTCTCGGCAGAACAGAGGCGAGTGTTTGTACAGGGGAAATTACCCGTTTCAGATAATAAAATCTAGTAAAATACTATTCTAACTTTGTTTTATTCTCGACCTGATGTTTTCAACAAATAAAAATATGCATGCATCCCTGCGGAATCAAAGTATCGTAAATTGCGTTCAGCTAATATTTTTAATTAAAATTTGTAAAATATTAAATTATAAATTTCGCCCAATGCTTTTCCAGTTTTCTTTTACTATTTTATCGGCTTTATCAGATTATCAAAATTAATGATTTTAACTTTTTTTTTTATTGAATCTTTTTAAAGTTTGACCCTGTTTGTGAAAAATACACCCTACCTTTTCATAGATGTTGCCAAGTAAAAAAAATGCTGAATGAATTACTTAGAGCAGGTTGATTTGTTAGGAGCGCGCGTACTGGCGCTAAATTGGGGGTGAGGTGGCACGGAACAGATATTTATGCATGTTAATAAGACCAGGGTACAGACAAAGCCTCCTGCGGGCCCGTAAGGAAGCAGTGTATTAACGTTATTACTTAATACGTAAGTATGTGTAGTTACGGATCTTTGTTTATATGTTTTCTTGATGATGGATAGAAGTGGAGTTACTTGAATGGTTTCTTTTAATCTACCATAGTCAATAGAAAGTCATTACGGTACAGTCAGTGATAAAAGTGCCTTTCAACTTTTAAAGTGAGACTTAGGAATGAAAAGTTGGTCCTTTTTTGGTAAAACTACGAGTGATAGATGGTAACGAGTGAACTTTTTTTTTGAAAATAGCAGATTTTTATAGAAAAAAAAAAACCGTAAGTAATAAAATAAACAAAAAAAAATATGATAATAGACATTATTTTACATGTCATTGTAAACTTAGCTGCTGCTGTATTTTTCGGATCAAAAATTGGATTTTGTATTATGACAGTTTGGCTAGTGAATGGGTATAATTATGATGTAGGTACTATAAAACTTCACTTTAGTGGTGAAATAAACTTGCACTATAAAATTCACCTCTTTAATAAGTACTGCAATTATTTATAGGAATTATAGGACTATAACTCAACTTTCTATCACTGATGTGCGGTTGAATGTACACTGTTACTCTGTTGAAATGGGCAAACGTGTGCCAGACAGGCATTTATTATTTATGCAACTGACTGTACGCATACCTGAAGCTACCTATATTTATATTACTGGATGTGCTAGGACACCTATTCGTTGTTTGTTTTTACAAAAAATGTCATCATTCATGTGATGATGATGTCCACAAAGGGAAAAATATTCAGTTATTTTTCAATAATAAGTAGGTATACCTATCCTGTAAAGAGATAACACCCTTTCCCAAATAAACAGAGTAAATAAAAGGGGCATAAAAATTTGGTAGCCGGAAAAATATTTTTTTAATTTTAATTGTTTATGCAAACAGTCTTGTAAAGATTACGGGAAAAAATAAAACAAACGGTCTGACATTTAAAGTCTTAGGGAGTAAAAGGAGTGATTGTACGGTGTGATGTTGACCCATGGGTAAGTAAGTAAGTACCTAACTGATTAATTGTTCAAAGTTCTAAGAGTTTTATGTTTTATAAAATAATGCATGTGCAAAAAAAAAAAAAAAAACGAGATGACTCCTCGTCTAGATTATTTTTTTGTCACGGTATTGTAAGTCAGGGGAGATTCTAAGGATCATAAGGATCATAATTCAATAATGATAAAAAGTAACTCAAATCGTCAAACAACTTTTGTTGCTGACTGTCCATACTATGACGTATGTCACTTTAAAAATATTTCACTTGTAATCAATTATCAATTTGTTATTGTTTTGCGTTTTCAAATAGGGACAATTACGTAAAAATCAAAACCCTCCTTTTGGCTTTGCCGTGGTCGGGTAATAAAAGGATAATTATTAAAAAAAAATTCTTACATTCGCAGAACTAATCGCATGATGTTTAATGTCATAGTTACAAGAATTATTTATGACCAACAGCTGTCGATGATCTAATAAATAAATTCACAAGCAGGTTACCTACTCAAACAACAATTTTGAATTTTATTGCTATTAAGTTACAACTCAAACTTAAATGCAAATATCACAAGTCTGTATCAGTCAAGGTTTTTAATTTTATCAGGTAGGTATCTCCAACATCAATGTATCTAGACTCCAGCACATCAACCTACCTCAATCTTTCAAACCTCAATAGATTTTCAACCTTATTACAATAGTGGAAAGTAAATGTTGGATTGTAAAATTTGACAGAATCTGGTAATTAGTTCCCTGCATTATCTAACAGTAAGCAGTAGTGGCCCAGTGGTGCAGGCTCCGATCTGTAGGTCGTGGGTTCAATTCGAACCTAGTCAGGTCTTAAGGTCGGGTATGGGATTTTGGGCTTTATATTGGCTTATATAATAAAGCCCAAATTCTGGCGACTTCGAGGCACGCAAGTAGGACGGAAGGAGGACGCCCAGTATCGTGAAAGGTGGAAGGATTGGAGGGAGGCCTTTGCCCAGGAGTGGGGCAGAGTAGGCTCTTAAAAAAAAGCAATGAGTAGGTAGAGCAACCAATCAAAAATTTGTCGGTCTTGTTCTGGGGCTATCGTCAATGTCAGTGTGTCATTTCATTACATGTAGCTTTACATGTAATGAAGGTCGTTTGCATTGTTTAGGTGCTTTACAAAATGCCCTCGATCGCACCCGCTTTGTGGGTTATTTATTACAGATTTTCAAAATTTATTTTAATAAGGTGTAATTACATTTATCTTGAACTTATTGAGTCATATTAGGTAGGTACGCTAAATTATTGAGTAAAAAAGAAAGATTCATAGATTACCTACACAATAATGTACCTAGGTAATAAAAAGTAAAACTGATCAGAATTAAAAATAAATAAAATTAAGGTAATTATATTTTATAACGATGACCAATACCGACTTTTCGACGCTTTTTTCCGATTTTAATGTAAATATGACGGACTAGTCGGCACATCCCTATTATATAAAGATGTACCTACTAAAATGAAACCGTTTAGGTATTTCATTGCATCGGCATTTTCACCGCCATAATGGTGTTTCCGTACAAAAATGTGTGCATGTTTCAAACTAGCAATTTTATGAATCACCCCGAGTCACGCGTTCGGATAGCGAAACATCCCTGAATTCGTAAAATTATCCATGACGTCAACATTATGCATGGCGTCCAGGAAGGGGACATACAACAAAAGGTTTTGACTTTATTTACATCTAATAACCGATGCAATGCTTTCAAAGGGTGAAGGGGAACTCAGCGTCAGACGGTGGCTTGCAGACCAGCCATTTCTCTAATAGTAGTCATACACCATCCTGCCCATCAACGATCGATTTGACGCTTGCAATTGTTTCAAATTGCAATTGTTTAAAAATGCCAATTTGATGGCATGACATGCCAATTTGATAGGTCATCAAATCGATTTGATACAACGTCAAATCGGCAGCAGTGATGCATTTGGCTATTATTCGGTGACGACAGCTACAATTTTATAAATTTGTAGCTATCGGTCACCGAATAATAGCTAGATCTAGCTATAGAGTTGAGTTGCTAAGTTGGCATCGCTGCTGCAGATTTGACGTTGTGTCAAATCGATCGTACGATAGGCAGTATGGTCATATGGTGTATGGTGTATATGGACGAACTGCCAATTTGAAACAATTGCAAGCGTCAAATCGATCGTTCGATAGGCAGGATGGTATATGGCTACCATTAGATACACGCTTTGTTTCGGATATCGTCCATGAAAATATTGTAAAGAACAATGCAGGTCAGGTATTTGCCACGTCCGACCTGTGGCCTGCACCAACTTTTTTAATAAATAGTGGAACTTAAGCAGACAATAAATGGAAAGAAGTTCTCTACTATTCAAGGAATTCTTTATGCCTGGCTAACAATCTTTGAATAATTTATTTCCTGAGACTTTAAATTCTCTTCGAATATGTAAAGTTTGCTATTCTTATATAAACCAGATTATCACCTTACTTGCGAAATGCGTTTAGTTGAGGAAACATTATTTAAATGAAGAAATCCGGAGTGAAAAAGTTAGGGGAAGTCTTCGCGTTCGCATGCATCGCGTGCCCCGATACACCAGCGCGTACAAAACTTTTGCACTTTGCAAAATGCAAAAGAACTTCATAACATTCACTGTGGAACCGCAGACATCTATTTATGCAGTCTCTTTTTATACACAAATTAATAGTCCAAACGAAACATTCGCTACTCATCACTAATTCTGCAAACGGTGTCGTACGATCATTACAGTGAGACCGGAGTTTCGAGTTGCAGTTTTCGCGAATTAGAGCAAATAAGATAGAGGTAGTAAATTTATTTTGCCGGAGGGTACGTAGTTGTGAATTTTGCACGGGACGGTGCATTATGCGGCGCACGTAGCCCGCTGTCTGCACGCGGGCGGGTGCGGGCGCGGGAGCGGGCGCGGCTGCGGCGGCGGCGGCACAATATTCAGTCGGCAGTCGTGCCGCCCGCTCTCGTTCTCTTCTATCACCGAGTCTCATTTATTATTTAAAAGCTCGCTACACTGAAACAGTCGTAAGTGAACCTGACTTCTCAGAGCGCTCCCTTTATGACAAATCGATACTAGACACACACGATACGGAAAACTTTGAGATAACAATTTGCAGACTATGATCAAACTCAGCTAAAAACTCCGACTGAAAATGTTTAATCCGAAAAGCAATCTCCAAAGAGGCAATAGGAAGAGGATTCCGTGCATATTTATTGCCGGTCTCTAAACCGTTTCTCGGGTAATTCGGTACAAGCAAAGCGACATTATTTTTGTAGTAATTTCGGCGAATGTCCTTTAAAATATTCAGAGTGCTGTGTAGCTGAGCCCATTAACGTGCCCGGGCGCAATTCGGTGCGGGGACTAGTCCGCAAATGGCGGCGATATCATTAACTTGACCCCCGCAACTATCCGTCGCCCGCAAGTTTTTCCCAATATTACACAGGAGAGGTATTCGCGACGAGGCAACACCACGTATATACGGTACCCCACAACATTTGTTTAGGCTTTTATATGTGTAGCATACGTCTCTAACACTAGTTAGGTAAACGTAATTCAGTGAGCCAAGCCGAAAACCGTTTCTTCGATTTAAAAAGGGTTCGCATTATAGCTGCCTTAATTGCTTTTAATTATTCAGAAAGATATTTTCTACCGTCGCGACGGGACTCATTTATGTGTAGGTATAAACTAATAATGGACGACAACCTGCAACATAAACGAAGAACACCTTTCATATTTTCAGACAGCTGCCCATTTTAGCGTAGTGTTTGAATGTCAAATGTGATGAGGTTTCTGTTGAAATATTCTAGGAAATATCATGATAAATGTTTTTCGTCTCTAAGAAATAACATATTGATGTTTGCAGCGTTTCAGTCAAAAATTAATAATGGCTTATCAAAGCTGCCCTTATAGAATACACTCACGCGGCGGGGAAGATTTTCACAAGGAAACGGAAACTTCCCCTCCCGTCTACACAAAATATGTGGTGCGATACGAAGATAGGTGTACGGAATTCCTAACTAAACTTGTGCGAGGGGATTTCTCAGCTAAAGAAATAACGGTGGAAACTCACAAGCTCGCGACCTACGAGACTGCGATCAAAGAGTAAGCGAAGATGCGATGCGATATGTATTTTTTGCCCATTCTTCTTTTATTTTGTTAGGGATGTGCAACTGTGCGTTCTAAGCGATTGATTTTGTGGAATTGTTTTAAGAATAGTTTATGGTCTGTTGGGTTTTTATAAAGCGGATGATTGATAGATGGTAACAAAAAGTGTTTTCTTCTTCTTCTTCTCGTTCCTCTCCAATCACTGGAGGTTGGTCATCAGACTTGAAGACCTCTCTTTATCCCTGGCGAGGTGGAACAGCTCTGCAGCACTCTTGATTAAAAAGTGTTTTAGAATATATCAGAATACCGGTTTTCAGAATTAACGTTCCTGAAAACTGCAAGTGTAAAAGCACGTATAGAGTGTGTTGAATATCGTTTTTATTTTCTTTTCTTTTCAGACAGCTTTATTGATTAAGAAGTCTATGTTTAGAACTGCCTATGTAACTGTATCTACTTGCTGACTAAACTACAGTTAAATAAAAAAACTGGTTACAAAACAACGGAAGTAAATAACTCTCCAAACGTTTTTCATCATATGTTGTTAACCCTAAAATATGAAGTCAAAAGAAAGGCTAGTCTTTCTTGCAGAACAAATTATAAGTCGCCCAGTGAGTTACCGTGTAAATTTAAATTTTCAAACTTTTACTTTAAAATGAGCTCGCTCTATTAGAAACGTGGAATGGCTGCATAAAATTGCACCCGTTAACAACACTGGACTATGCGCACAAAAAATACGAGCTGACAACTTATACAATGTTCATTTTTAACTGCATTACCTAGCCGACAAGAAAGTATTTCGTTTATATTATGGAAAAATGAAGAAATGAAATTAGAATAATATCTACATAATTATAATATGATCTTCGTAACATTGCATGTCCTCGGTCGATAAATTTTACGGCACTTAAACACAAATCACTGAACCTTTTCTAATGAGTTTGAAATGTTTCGAGGAACTTATGGAACCATATTCGAAAGTTCTTCATCTCCACTTATGGTGAAGTTAACTCTCTTTTATCTTGAATCTTATGGCAGATTTTATATCCTTTTTTTCCTTGGACAGTCATGATGATGGTCCGTTTAAGACTGCAACGATAGTACCTCGCCCCAGCCGTCATCTCTCACCCCTACTTAACCCTCATTGTAAGAAGAAATTGTATTTAACAGCGGGGGTCGCAGTCTTAATATGAAAATATGGTTCACTACAAAGAATTTTCCATTTAATTTGCATTAGTCTGTTCAGCGTTTATAAAGTAACTTCTAGGTATTCTGTTATTGCATGACTCGGTAAGACAGCCACTGTAGACTTACTGAAGATTAATGTAATAAAGTTGTATATTAACTTAGGTTTTCTTAGAATCTATTATTTTACTAGTCACTTTCAGCCCAGACTATCAATTAAACAGTTCTGTAATATTCGGTCCACAAACAGTGAAAGTCAACAATTATTAAAATTAGATATAATTGTCTCTGTCTCAGTATTAGTGCGGGACATCCTTATTATTAAGGGCTAAAATTAAAGTTGTATTTCAAACTTCCAATCCGCACGGATGGGTTAATCACATTCTGCCACGCGTAGTAACAAGTTAAACAGCTCGCCTGAAAATACAATCTCGAGTCTTCAAGGATCCAGGTGAATCGACGTAACGGGTCCTGAGCTTAGAATCTAAAGCACGTTATATATTAGTCTGAACAGTTTAAAGTAACTTGTGGGCTCGCAAATGAGCGAGGGGTCCCGCTCACAAGTTGGTCCGCCCGCGCTAAATTACAGATTGTCAACTCGACTCAAGTAACCTGTTGACACTGCGTTAAGTCGCGATTTGAGAGCCTGTTTGTTGTGGACACAACTTGTATCACCGCCTTCATAACAACGGCGTACCCTTAGTCATATTGGAACAGCTTTTAACGATGTCCTGAACCTTGATAGAATGTACTCTGCTTCCTTAGGTGGACGGTATTTTCAAGAATTCAATATCAAATTGTGTTTCGAAAACGATGAAAATTTTATCAGATTTTAATATTGTTGTATTCTGAAATCCGGTTTGTATTGCTTTCAAAAATAGTTCTATAACAGTAGAATATCGTGATACATGCAAGTAATTTCGGAAAAGTCTGCATCCTGATGTCATTCCGTCGGCTGGGACTATCCTGGCGCGCCGGTGCGATGCCAGTTTAGTTCGAAATTTCATTCTTCTCGAACACATATCTCGACTTCGTCCGGGAATCTACTTTACATTTCTCATCCTAATGGCCATTGAGAGAAAATTGGAAAAGAAGTTTTCGCGTTTCTATTCTAAGAATCAGGTTCAATAGAAACATTTCAGGAAAGTATCAATGCGATTACAGATAAATAGACAACAGACAAGAGAACAATGCGTGTGGAAGCGGCGGGATACGGCGCCGTATCGAGACAAGATCAAATTGATGTACGATATTTATTTTTATTCAAACGATCTTTGGTTTCACATTTGAACACACAATGTGGCAGTTTATTTAAATACTGCGGAACATTAAACTGCAATACAAATGACGGAACCGTTAATCATTATCTTTCATCTTTGTATTTCTTACAACTGTGCGGAATTCAATTTCCATTACCAGGCTTGATTTGTACATTACGAGTCAGAGCTATAAATAATTACGTACCTGCCAGGTAAAATAAAGAATAGTAGGGTTTGCAATGTTTTCCTGGAATGCGTCGTTCGGGGTGAGGGCGGAGGGCAGTAATGTGTGGCAAACACCCTCCTGAGGGTTCAACCTCATGGCTGATGCCTATGGTGCCGATGACCCCTATCGATTCTCCCATTTCTACGAACGTAATTGCAAATTGTAGACAAGTAATTGTTACATATTGTACAATACTAGTTTCTCCAATATTCACGATAAATTCTTGGAAGTTTTGAACCCCTATGAAAGTTGTAATTTAGCGTGATTATAGAGTCCGGGATATGGGGAACTACAGCAAGGGAATGGAATATTTCGTTTTCATTGAATTATGCACGTTTTCGCAGATGTACACGTATCAAAGAACCGATTCAAAGAAAAAAGGAGTGCATTATACGATACCTATGAGAATTAATTAAATAAAATTTTATTTTTTATCTTTGATTGTTATACCTCTAGGATTTTACAGAAAAGCTGATTTTTTATATTTAATTCAATGATTGTTCCATTTCCCTGATTCTGAGCTTCGTTTTCATTTAGCATAAAGTACTTTTTCAGAATTTTTGCTTGCCATTGTTCTAGTTTCTCAAGTAATCGAAGGTATACGGAGAACGATCCGCTGGGGAGTTCTCACCGCCTCCTCGCGAGGTTCACGGCAGTGGTTTCCAATTCGCGGTCCGCACACTCCCGCCTTTAATTTACTGCGGTGCTAACCACGCGGCCCGCAGTTTGTATTCATTACCCACCTTAGTACCACCTCGCTGCAAGATTTAATGCTTCCAACAATCACTGCACTCATTTGCCACAATTCAAACATTTATTTAATTTATTCTCGCCGCGTGGTCTTTACTGAGCTCGCATAATGCCCTAATAGTTATCTGCGGTTATCTTAAAATTAATAGGTGATTCATCAAAGTTACTACAGCTACTAAATGTATGTGTATATATATTTCTTTAATCATTTCACAACTTCCATGAACAACAAGCTAAGTTTTTCTAAGACTATAAATCTAAGAAAATTGGAATTATGATGTTGTTATAAACAACTACTATCTTAACTTTGTAGAGATAAATAAACAACAAAAGTTCTAATAACAACGTTGAACTCCATGTAAAGATGCTATAAATTATACTGACAAGCTGACTGGTGTTCGTAGTCGGCAAGCAAATTAGGTGGTCCAGAGTAAACGAGTTATGGCGAAGTTGTGGGCACGCGGCTCCGCATTGGGACCGGCCACTAGGACCAAAATGTTCGCGATGCCAGCCTAGCGGTAACTGGAGTAAAGTAGCATTAACTACTGACGGCAATCAAGTGCGTTTAGCTTGCCAGTTGCCACTTGATTAATAACACTATCTGTTGCTAGTTTGTAAGTAAGACTAGTAGCTTTATTAAGAGTTTGTGTCGTGATTTAACGTCGGTTTAACTAAGAGATACTGGCAAGAATTGGCTGCTATTTACAAGTAAAGTGTTGCTTATTTTGTACAATAAACTTTCCGAGTAAACTCGATATAAGGATATAACTCAGATATTCGGCAATTCAATGACCGAATTTTCCTCATGCATTAAATGATATAGGAAAAAACTCTCTGTGAAGTCGCGAGGCAGGAGAAACATTTCAAGATCCGCCCCGTGGCGTGCCGCTAACACTCCTTATAAATACTGCTAAGCCCCTGGCTTTTGTGGCTAATCTTTCGCGTGAAGATCGCCATTATACCGCTATTTATTATTTTTACCCGTATTTTTCTTTTTCTAAAGTCAAGTCGAAACGTGCTTGATATTCTTGAAGGATTTTTACGCTACTCATTCCTCGCAAAGTGCTGGTGAAAGAATTAAATATGCCCCTTTCAGTGGCGTGCTCTCCGCAATGAAGTATTTCATTCGGTTTTGAATTTTAAATTATGTTAATTTTAACGCGGAATTTTAACCGCCCAACGCGTTTACCAAATTTTATTTGCGTTTTATAATATTTACAACATTTTAATTTTAGTACTGTCTGGTTCTGTAAATGAGATGGAAAATGGGATGGATTGTTTTAATGAAAAACTAATTTTGATCGTAGGTATATTAAAATGGGCTTTGAAATAGATTTTCCTATAACTAAAACAAGATTACGTAAAAGACAAATGGGGAAGCGAAGGTATCTACGTTCAATTAGTGGTGAAAATCACCACTAAGACAGTGTGTGATTACAGGGTCGCCCTTCCTCAACAGAAACAAATTAACTACGACAAATTGTTACAACTTAATCTGAACAAACATGCTCGAGAGCAGAACACTTATTGCTCGAAAACAATATTGCGAAGTGGCGACACTTTCATTACGGTGGAAGAGACCCCATATGCACGTACATTTTGATTAGCTTCCGAGAGTAAGAACAAAAGCTGCGTTAAATGAAGCAGTATGTGTCTGTGAGGCAGGCTTCGTGTCGTAACCGACTAAGTTATGACAAAGTGTGGCGGAGGCGCCGAGCGGCCCGCCGCCGTCGACCCGCGCTGCCTGCTGGAGCGCACAACTCTTAAATTAGCGCGAACTTAGACCACTTAGCTTCTTCAAGTTTTGTTTGTAGACGCCATAAATATTGTATGTAACGAACGCGATACAATACCAGCCGTCGACTGCTCGCTGCATTGTTCGCGAATCAAAGCGGCCTTTGTTGCTTAACAGTTGACTCGAATTTTCTCGTTGTTCGCTTTGCTTTATCGGGGGGAAGCGATGAAAAACTACCACAAATCCCAGCGAAATGCTTTTCGATTTGATTCTGTTTGATCACGAAGTTCCGTCGTTAAAACGGAGTTAGTGAAAGCGTTTTTTAAACTTTGTGAAATTGAGGCATTTTAATGATTAATTAATGGGTATAACTTCCTAGCAGTTGAAATATTCATAAAGCTATTTAATAATTGATTCAGTATCCCTGAAATTGTATTTGGTCATCGTACCGGAATGCAATAGGAGTGCGTAGTCGTATTGAATGGTCGCGGATGGCCAATAATTCGATTTCGCGGTTATTTTAGCTCACGACGCAGGTGGCCGCTCCAACTATAATGATCAAACTGAACAATACAATGTGCACGATGGACGCACCGAACAACTTGCATTGTCTAGTTAACTTGAAATATATTGTATTACTATTTACAAATGCTAACTATTAGAATCTAAAAAGATAATACTTTCAAGATGTACGGTCTCGAATGACGATAACCTCGTAAAAGCCGACTAAGATTAGCAGAGCAAGTATTTTGACTTGGCTCGTGGGGTTATCGACGTAGGATTTATGGATTTAGCGGTGGTCGTGTCAAACAATGGCTTAATTTCCATGAGTCTCGATCAACATCTTAGGACACTCTCGTTAGGCAGTTGGATCAAGGACCTGATTCAGAAAGGTGTAAAGGTGTGGCATTTGAGGCGCGCTTTATTAGGAGGTTGGATGGAATGCTAACATCACCAGCCAACATTTTTTTCGACATCATTCCATGAATGTTTTTCCAAAGATTTCCTTATACTCGTAGTCCCCTAAACAGGCCTATTGAGGTGAAATAAAAATTTAAAAGCAGGGGTCCAAATTGTCATGCAAATATCTGCTTATGTATTCGTTTTTTAAATTGGTTTTACTTCGGAAATGGAAATTATTGTCTAACTTTCGAGTAAAGACAAGACAAATCTTTGTTAGTCGAATGAGGTCTTATTTAATTTGAATAGGTTAGCTATTGACGGCGGCTTTTTTCAAGAACGGGAGAGAACTTTTCTTTTGTTTGTTGATCGAGTAACGAAAGGAGAATGTACTCGTACTTATATCCTCGAAGGTTGTGACTGAGTTGATTTTCATCACAATATTTAAGACAAACAGTTGGTTCACTTACTTTAGTCACTTTTTTCTTTTTGTAAAAATAATTTGTATAAGCTGTATTACCTATTTATAATTCTTTTTAGCTCTTACTGTATGTTCCTTGTATGTTGAGAGGTATGGTTCTTGGTTTACAGGAATTCCCTTGTAGTAAGAGCCAAGACTACACAAAATTTTATAACCTATTTTTATACCTACCTATAAATGTGTTAAGTCAAAGGTTGGCTCGTGGTAATGATGTTTATTGTTTACCTATCTCTTTCAATAGCTTTCAATTCCATGTCTATTAATCTTCATAATGATATGATAGAAAGTCTGCTTAAGTAATAGTGTGGATGTTATTAATAATACCAGCAGTATTAAGTCAGTTACATACAACACGAGTTCGACCTTTCACTGACACATTACTCGATCATCTTGCACAACACCTATTGTTCCCGGCGCATTGGCTGATGAATAACCGTTGTAAGCCGATGTAAATTCCACGTTGTCGCTCAGATCCAAGATTTCCAGATTTAACAGTGTTGCAGCAAAGCATATTTCAGTTAGACGGTGCAGGTGTGCCGTTGGCTGCAACTTCGATTAATTCCCATAACGAGGCAGGTCCATCACGCGCGCGCTCGTTTGTCTCCGGCCCAGCTATAAATACATCATCATCATCAGCCGGAAGACGTCCACTGCTGAACATAGGCCTCCCCCTTAGACCGCCACGCCGAACGACAATTCGCCACTTGCATCCATCCGTTGCCCGCGACCCTCACGATGTCGTCGGTCCACCTAGTGGGAGGCCTGCCTACGCTGCGCCTTCCGGTCCGTGGTCGCCACTCGAGAACTTTTCTTCCCCATCGGTTGTCAGTTCTACGAGCGATGTGGCCTGCCCATTGCCACTTCAACTTGCAAATTTTATGAGCTATGTCGGTGACTCTGGTTCTTCGCCGAATATCCATGTTCCGGATTTTATCCCGCAAAGAAACTCCGAGCATAGCTCTTTCCATTGCTCGTTGAGTGACTCTCAGTCTCTCTAAAAGGCCAGCAGTCAAAGACCACGTTTCAGAGCCATAAATCATCACTGGCAACACACACTGGTTAAACATCCTTGTCTTGAGACACTGTGGGATTCTCGATGAGAAGATATCACGTAGCTTCCCAAACGCTGCCCATCCGAGTTGGATTCTTCGGGCGACCTCTTTCTCGAAGTTGGACCTACCTAACTGAACAATCTGTCCAAGGTAAGTATAATGGTCTACAACTTCGAGAGTATCGTTCCCAACAACAACCGGTACGGGTGCCACATGGACATTCGACATGACTTTCGTCTTGTCCATGTTCATTTTAAGGCCGACCCGTTGGGAAACGATACTGAGGTCGCTGAGCATAGCATTGAGGTGCTCCAACGATTCTGCCATGATGACTATATCATCGGCAAAACGAAGGTGAGTGATGTATTCGCCATTGATGTTGATGCCGAGTCCGTTCCATTCCAAGAGCTTGAAAACGTCCTCCAACGCGTTTGTGAACAGTTTCGGAGAAATAACGTCTCCCTGTCTCACGCCTTTCTGCAATTGGATTGGTTTCGTGCTCTCTTCCTGAAGTCGGATGGACATGGTGGCGTTCCTATACAAACACTTCAACACTTCGATATACCTATAGTCGATATGACATCGTTGGAGGGACTGCAATACTGCCCAGGTTTCGATTGAATCGAAGGCTTTTTCATAGTCCACAAACGCTAAACACAATGGCCGATTATACTCCTCTGTCTTTTGTATAATCTGGCGGAGCGTGTGTATGTGGTCTATAGTACTAAAACCTTTTCGGAAACCGGCTTGTTCGGGAGGCTGGAAGTCATCAAACCTGCGTTCGAGACGGTTCGTAATGACTCTTGAGAACAGCTTGTACACATGGCTCAGAAGTGAGATTGGCCTGTAGTTCTTCAACAAGGTGTTGTCACCCTTTTTGAAGAAAAGAACAACCACACTCCTGTGCCATGCTTCTGGCGTAGAACCTTCGAGTATGACGGAATTAAATAACTTCTGGAGGACTAGAAGTACCGGTTTTCCACCCGCTCTCAGAAGTTCTGTTGTGATTCCGTCCTCACCCGGCGCCTTGTTATTCTTGAGCTGTTTAAGAGCCATTCTAATCTCGTACAGGCTGATGTCCGGGATATCCTCAGTGTAGTGTCGAGTCAGTTTAGCTCTTGCGTCTCGAGCTGTACCGACACTGGGTTGTCGTGTTGATGTGTATAACTGTCCGTAAAACCTCTCAAGCTCTCTTAGGATCTCCGGTTTCGTCGAAATGATGCTGCCGTCGTTAATCTTCAGCTTAGTCATTTGGCTCTGCCCAATAGACGAATTCTTTGCGAAGACTTTTGAGCCCTGGTTCCGCTCGATAGCCTCTTTGATCCGTGCCGCACTAAAGGAGCGCAGGTCACGTCGCATTGATTTAGAGATTCGTCTATTGAGTTTGCCATATTCCGACATATCAGCTGAAGATTGCAGCCTCATCTCGGACCGGTCTTGCATCAACTTGATGGTTCCGTTCGAGAGCTTTTGAAGCTTATTCCGGCGCGGGGTCTTAAAGAACTTGGACCCCACAGCTTGGACAGTTTCCACCAACCCATTGTTGATTTCGTCCACAGTTTCGCATTCGGTTAGGCACTGGAAGCGATTGTGCAGTTCGAGTTGAAAGTCTTCGGGGTTCCGGATGTGGGCAGGACCAGGTCGGAGCGTGGACTTCACCAGACGAGACCTTTCAAGCTTGACATTGATATTCAGTGTGCCTCTGACAATTCGGTGATCGCTACCGGTTTTTACCTTAGCGATCACAGAGACATCACTGAATATTCGCTTCTTGGTCGTCATGATGAAGTCGATCTCATTTCTGGTAGTACCATCGGGGCTCATCCACGTCCACTTCCTGGATGGCCGCTTCTGGAAATAGGAGTTCATTAAATGAAGTTCTTCCTTTTCCATGAAGTCGACCAGTCGCTGGCCCCTATGGTTTCGCTGCCCATACCCAAATGGCCCCACTCTCAACTCATCGCCATTCCGTGCGCCCACCTTCGCGTTGAAGTCCCCCATAACAACGGTGAAGTATGTTTCGGAGGCATGTATGGCCTCGGATATCTCCTCATACAATGCCTCTACTTCATCATCAGAATGTGTCGAGGTCGGCGCATATACCTGTATGACCTTCAACGAATACCGGTTGGTTATTCTGAGTATAAGGTATGCTACCCTACTCGACACACTGTCGACTTTCACAACGTTGTTGATGAGGGACCTGCGGACGAGAAATCCAACACCACCCTGGGATTTACGGTCTCCTTCCCGGTAGAAGAGCATGTTGCCGGAATCTAGAACTATCGTATCCTGACCCTCTCTTCGGATTTCAGATAATCCCAAGATATCCCATCGCATTTTGCTCAATTCTTCCTCCAGCTCGATAATCTTCTCATCGGTCCTCAGTGTGCGGATGTTGTGTGTTGCCAGGGCCAAAGTCCGTTGGGGGTGGTAGCGGGGCATCTGCCGGGGATTCTTAGCACCCCCTGCTCCGCCGTTACCTGATCCGCTACCCAGACCAGGAATAGCGGAGCTGCCGGGGACTGGGGGCCGTGTGCTATTATTGTCAATCATAATGGGGGGGGGGGGGTTGCCATAATCCCCACGCTTGGCAGGCGGCTTGGGGATCGCAGTAGGGTCACCGTAAGTTTGCAAAGGACGCTGCTGCCCGTCCTTCGGTGGCTGGACGTAGTTTAAGGACGTACCCGGGTCCGGGTATAAATACATCAGCGTACTTGCAATTTAATCCGTTCTGTTCCGCTCCCGTGAAGTGCTGCTTTCTCCCTCATACACCTCCACCGTCCTGCATGTTTCGGTCAGCGAAAGTTGTTGCAATTAATCTCTTACGTAGGTGGAAGCCCCGCTAACAATTGTCTAAATTAGAACATGTATCTTGTTTTAAACTAAACTCCCACTTTGTTTTATCCCTGAAGAAATATACCTACGTACTTTCTCGTTTTGTCTTGTTAAGCTTATATTTTACACATCAATTCATTGGTATGTAAGTACAATAAGGTCGACTACATGTTCAGAGTAGTAGCAGTTCGTAGAAAATTTAACAAATTTGCGTACAAAGCGCAAAAGCACTGGCGGGATCGTCTTTGTATGCAAATATTATTACAGGAGTCTATTGAAGGACCACACCGAACTCACGTATTGAGCCGAAGTGGGTCCGCGCTACACGGCTACTGGGACTGTTATTAGAGCCTCGCCCAAGAACCTCTGAAATTATGCAGGAATTATGTAGAATGTGAGTGTTTCACTCCCTGAACAACGCACGGGACAGCGGCCATCCTGGACAACACACGCTAATAACCGAACTGAGCCAATTAGGAATACTATTAACGGTGATGGTCCGTCGAGCAATAACTCAATCGAACTGCAGAGTTGAACAATTCATAGGCAAATCTGCTCTAAGCGTGTTAACATGGCTCCGGGGTTATTGCGGTGTGCTGATCCATGTGTCATATGCAGCCATACTGTAGGTACTTGGCCACTTAGGTATGTATTGTCCACATCAATTCTCCTAACATAGTATCGCGATTCTGACTACCTAAGCATACACATAATCACCGCATGATTAAACCTCTTGAAAGGATCAATTAGCGCACTGCCTCACCGTTTAGCCATTCAATAGAGAGCCAATTATTGCAATATATGTATCGGTATTGTTATAAGTCTATCTAATTTAGCGTTTCGATTAGCGTGATGCCAGAGTGGGCATCGAGCTGTTCTATTTTTCAGTGTGTCATGCATCGCATAGTGATACATTGTTGAGATACGCATGTAATTAGAAGTGACGATGTTTGGCGCGCGATCTGTGGCATAGGTCGGCGCGCGCCCGCTGCAACTGGCGGCTCTCAATCACTCGCGTCACGTGTGTCACCGGCCCACCCGGCACTCGAAACTATACTCTAACAGTGCCCGATATAACACATTATAAAAATTCACAATTGAAAGTAGAGCGTCCCGCGCTACGCTTACAGTCTCTTCTTTGTATTCGAGTCGTTCCATTCATAGAGATAACGGCTTGCTCCGAGGCGACAACGGGAAACAATTACGCTATTACAAAAGGCCTTAAGGATTCTAATTACGAGTGGATCCTTTCATCCGTAAACCCGGATCGGATACGAAGCCTTCCCATTATCGCGTGCCATAAACATTTCTGGATTTCATATCCGCGGCACGGCTGGGACCGCCTCGCTTATTACCTCCGCGCGGAAAAGAATAACATCGTTTTGGCACTTTTGACGCGAATTCCGGATGCCTACGTTCATATTGTGCGCCGTTAATATTCTGCGCGACGCGTCCGACCTTTTTTATTTGTATCTAAAATTGAACATTTTGTCGCGACAACGAGCGCACGCGACTCTCCCCTCCGCCGAAGAAGCGATAAAAATACAGAGTCGGAGCGTTTGAGGCAATCGCCAGCACTAACGACCGCCAGCGAGCGGTTAATTCATGTACACCTGTACGGAATTAGCCGCGTCAGTCTTCAGTGCGCCTACACTTGCCTTCACAGCTTACTTATAGGCTATACAGAGCCAAATGCTTGCCCTGGGACGCAATAATGGGCACCTGACAGTACAGATTTTTGGTCAATATAAGTCTCACAGACCCAGCCCAGACACGTTCTGGGTGCGAGGAGTCTATTGGATATCTCACTCCCAAAAAAGGCTCTATTGGCAGTATTGGTAAGAGCGAAGAAACTTAAAGCGATGGACCTTTTCAAGCCCACGAAACTTCAGAATGATAGTGTGTCGCGGTTAGATAAAATATATTTTGATGTAAAACGTCAAATCTCATACCCGCAATTAACTCTTCACAGTTATTATAAACCATTCAAAACAACAATTCACTAGTAAAAGATGTAGAAGAAAGATCGTTGGTTCTTTTTTTATAGCTGATGCAAAGAAGTTGCTCTTCTCGTTTGAATGGAATCTGAGGAGAGCACGATTATAAAAAAATCTTCGTTGAGTGAAATGGCCCTATCAAAACAAGAACCGTCGGCCGAGCGATGAAAAAGTGAAGTTAGCAAAACAACAAACAACGGACTCGCCTGTCTGCGGCATTTCGTGGCCACCTCTACAATTTACGGCACTGTCATTATTCAAAGTTTTGAAAAAACTCAGCCGCGAAAATTACAAAAAAGAGGATTTCTCCTCAATATGATCTTGCGAATCTGCTGAAGTCGCTTGCCTTTATGCTGAAGTAGCAAACTCCCTAAGATAAGGGGAGGAGCGGACAAATTGTAATAATTGCGAGACGAGATAAGAAGTGACACCAGAAAACAAATGAAGGCGGGCGGCAGTGGCGGCGTCTGCGAAGGGCGAGGGCGGCGAGGGGATGCGTGACGTCACCACGCGTTGAGCTGCTAACTGCCGACTCGGAGCCACCCCATGCCATCCAAACACTAACGGCCATGTGTGACTTTACATTCACTTCATTTACATAAGTTGCCGCTTCACTGGTTCATAGTGAATCACTTGTTTTTCAGACGATTACATAAATTACAAAGTGATTTCGTTAAAATTGCACAAAACATTAGAAAATTACCACAGTGATTGTAATGGGAATTTATTTGTTAATTTTATTTTATGTGGCCACGAAATAATTATTTAATACAACGGATTTGAATTTAAACCGAGAGGGCCGGGGCGGATCCCGCGGGATCCCGAGGGCACACCTCGGCCCGTCGTCACCGCTCGCCAAATTAAAATGATAAATCAAAATCCGTCAGCCGGCCGCGCGTACAAATGCTGTAAAACGAACTAAGGCATTTGCGAAACTTGTTTAAAGTTCCATCCTTGAATCAAATTTAATATTTCCTTGTTTATATTTTACCTTTTCAGTACCGCTTCATATTTGCAGAGCTAAAAATTGTATGAATACATGTAAGAAGTAAGCTGAGTCTCAAACTGCTCTGATGGGGTTAGTTGAGAACGTTGAGAGCGTATCACCAAGCACCAATAACGAGTTTGTTTTAAAATATGTGATGTTCACTACAACGCTACAAGGATTCCCTAGGGACACACTTCAATAAGTATGTTTTTCTCAAGAGAGACGTAAAATGAGACAACAACAATCAATAGTTTTTGTTTTACTTACCTAACTTTCTTTCTGAAAACAACGTATACAGATTCAAGATAACTAATCTTCAAATGTATATTTCAACCCTCAAAGTTTTATAATATTTTCCACACGTTTCTGTATTCTACGAAACAGGCAAAACTCTTTAAAATTTTATTATAAATGCACGCCAGCGCTTTCTCTCCATTTTACTTTACGCGTTCTTATTAAAAGAAAAGACTAAAAAATTGGTACGATTTAATCATTTCATTCAGAAACCTGCCGGGAAAGATAATGCTGAAATTATTCTGTAACAACTGTAATGAATAACAATGAATATTTCATTTGCACTGAACACTCAGTTGTTAATAAGAATTAATGTTAACGATAGCCGTCTAGCTAGACTTCTCCCAACTATGTTGGAGGCTGCTTCAAATCTAATCAGACTCAAATGATTGTAATGAATTGGAATATCAGAATGGAACCAATCGGTTCACTTTTAAGTTTAAGACTTTTGAATAATTTACTTATGGAGTTGATACATTGCCCATATATGTATTTATATGTGGATATGTATTACTTTGTTCTCTTAGGCCCGTATTACAGAACGAAACTCAAGCACTGATCTCTATTTAAATCTAGATTTCATCCAATCAAATGCCTTGAATCTAGTTTTAAGTAATACTTGAGTATTGAGTGACGTTCTGTAATACGGGCCTTAAAGTATTTATTATTTTGCACCTACTATGTTTATTTCCCTACATTACCTAGTAGACATTTTTTTTAGCGTGTTAAAATCATCAAATGAGTCCTCCCCCCAGCAGGGCTCGAGGGACTGTCGACTGGTACTGACTAAAATCCACGATGTCCTTCAATAGCCCTTTATGTTCCGGGGTCACGGTAATGAGATAAGTCCCGCGACCCCGGCAGGCTTTTGGCCCTCTAGAGGGGGGGCCCGTCATCATGCTGACGCTCTTTAAGGCGCGCGTGCAACACAACGCGCCGTCGCGCGTCGACGCGGGCATGGTCCATACATTACCTAGTAGACTGGCAGAAAAATCGTTTAAAGTTTGATTAAATAAATATCAGAATTTTGTATGGCACGACAGTCATTCTTTTGCGCTTTTTAGACCACTATAATGGTTGTCAGAAATCTACAAATAACAGCCGAGGCTTACAAGACACATTAGGGTCTCGGTATATAACGCGACCCAAATATGGATCAACCACAGCAAGTATATCCCAGAAAATTGACTCGTGCGACAAGGTTTCTCAACAAATGTTGTCTTAAATAAAAGTGATACAAGAAAGCATTATCAAGATGGCAATAGTGTGAATAAACTCAGCGAACTTATTCATGTACAAATCTCCAATTCTGAAATGTAAACGTACTTATTTGTTGTATACGCTCTGGTATAAAGTGGAAGGTTCTGTTTTGTGAAATTCAGCCCGCATTGGAATGAAAAGTTAGATGAAAGTTTCCGTGATACAAGGAAATGTGCATATTCTTGAACTAGTTCATACACATGGTTTATATTGAAGTGGCAGCAGTAACGAATGCAAACAGTTTGTAATGGGATACTAGAACTTTTTTTTTTTTTTTTTTTTTTTTAGGTGGTAAAATCATCAAATGAGTTCTCCCGCCCTGGGTGGGGCGGAAGGGACTGTCAGACTCTTACTGACTAAAATCCACCCGTGTTCCTTCCTATACCCTTTACGTTCCGGGGCCACGGTAACCTGGGTTAAGAAAAAACCCGCGACCCCAGCAGGCATTTGGCGCGAAACACGACGCGCCACCGACCCGGGCTTGGTCCTTGGTCGGACGGCGAGCTACCCATAACTCACCGTCCGCAAGCCCGCTCCACCGCTGTGCCCTCTGCTAATCAGAGGGACACGCGTTGGAGCGTCCACGCGACAGGCTATTCGCATACGGGCAAAGAGACCCCTTAGGCACACAGTGCCTAAGGAAGAGTTTTTGCCCGCATCCCAGGGTGCACCGGCCCGAAAAACTGGTCTTCCCCCCGGACGTATCCGAGAGGGAACTCCAGTCCACGGGCGCACGTGGAGGTTTCCTGTCATAGTACCCCCCTGTCATAGTACCCCGGGATACTAGAACTTGCAAATATTTTCATATGTTCTTGAAAACTTTCTTGTTGCTAATTGGCTTGGTGCCTAATGAATATCAAAGAGTTACTGGTTGTATTAATCTTAGTAAATTAATGATTTTGCAAGTGTTATTTTTGACGAGCAAGGTTACAGCATTCGTCTTAATATTACTATCACAGTAATTCTCTCTGACGCCTTTTCACGCCGTAACTACAAAACGGTTTTAGATGGAATTTGGCACACGGACTATTTGAGTTATGATGTCATCATCATCATCAGCAGCAGGCGACCACTGCTGAACATAGGCCTCTCGGGCTCTCTCGTCGGTCCACCAGCTACTTCTAGAAATGATGTAGGATACCTTTAACTGTGATAGTTTGATCTCCCGTGGACTAAGCTGTGATGGTAGATATTTGTTATTAGTGGCCTTGTAAAACTGTATCTAATCTAAATTATATCTTCCACAAAATACAATAACACACGCACAGTATCATATTTTAGTACATTTAAATATTTGCCGGACACAAATGCGGTAATGGTAACATGCTAAAACTAATTGTGTGGTAAATCGGAATGATGCTGCAATTTGTCAAATGACTGGAGCCGAGGATATGCGTACCTACATACATAATACTATGTATCTATTTTGTGGTGTGTATTGATTTAATTGAGGAAAATTACAGCCAATGAGCCACTGATTGCCTTATTTTACTTGTTGCCTTTCGATTATGGTGAAGTGAGTGGTTTTCCGATGAGCAGACGACATCATTAGAGCAGTGGTGACTTTGTGGTATCGGTCCCGACTTACGAGTTGTAGGTCGTGGGTCGAACCCAGCCTGGCGCCTTACATTATGTAATTTATTTCATCACCATTGCTCTCAAAACGGTGAAGGGAAACATCGTGAGGAAACCGGTATGTCCTAGAACCATCAAATTTGATGACATGTGATAACTACCAACCCGTACTGGGCCACTCCCTCTCACAAAGAAGAGGCCTGTGTCCCAGCAGTGGGAACATTATAGGCAGATGATGATGATGATGATGAGGAGATATTATTGTCATGCAGGTGGAAGAAGAGGCATGCGCAGGAGTGTGGGGATTGTCATAAATAATGAAAAGCATATGCAGCATGGGGTGATGTCGGGCTGTAGATGATGATGATGAAGCGATTTCACGATCTGACGAGGTGGTGATGGTAACCGGCAAAAAGTCGATATTGTGGGCAGGTCTTATCAATCAACCATGATTAATAACAACTGATCGATGATGAAAAATCTATTTGATGCCAGGAGCACCGGTCGATGTGGTGAAGCTTCGGGGAGGCTTATTATGTACTTCGTTCAGCTGGTGATGAAAAACTGGTTTCAAGATAGCAAAAGAGCTACTGTTGTTAAGTTCCTATCATTTTTTTAGGTTTGAAAATACTGATGGCCAGTAACAAAGTGCTGAATTTAAGGGTTTCCTTTTCTTCTTCTGTAGTTTTCAAATTATTCTTTATGAATTCGTTCGAATTTTAAATATGATTCGGTTTTTTTTAAAATCTTTTAAATGTTAAAAGCTTCCTCATGTTGACTACTGACAACCACAACTTTGTGTGAGCTTCCGGCAACCGTCAAAATTAACCACAAGTAGATATCACAAGCTACTATTGTTTTGCGGATGTGGTGTGCCTTTCATGTGGTCTGAAGAGTTCTATGTAAAAGCTTCATTATTTTTTAAGCTGTTTATAAAATTATCTGCAAATGTATGTTTTTAACAAAGGTATCGGGGTTATTTACCATTTCATCATCAATGGTAGTTAGAAAGATAATTGATTTTGAGAATTAATTACCAATGCAAATAATATGTACTCTAATTTCAGGCAACTAAACACATTAATTGTGGACTAACATTGATTAATTAATAGTAGGTGAACGCAAACAATAATTATTATTTGTTCCTTCCTTACATATCTGTTATGAAATATACCTCCGTGTGTAAATGCCCGTATCTGAATATTTATTACTCATTTCAAGCCCAACTGGGTTTACAAAGAATGTCTCCATACAAGTCTCTCTTTTCAGATAAACTCGTCATGTGTAGTGTGCGCGGTTATCGAAAATCGTTTGTGAGATACCCATAATGTTTTATTAAATGTCATCCGCAATATAATGAGGTGCGAGGGATCCAACATCTGGGAGAGAGGCGCTACAGAAATATGTGCGAAGTGTTATAGAGTGCCGTTGTAAGTCAATGAAGCGGCAAATGGGGTGCTCTCGCCGCTCTGGAGGCGGCGGGGGCACACTCTAATAAATAAAATTATGCCTCAGAAATTACAAGAATACGCGTGCCGCTAGCGATCCCGCGAGATTGGATGCTGGAGATTTTCATCGATATCCTTCGATAATGAATCTAATATGTAGTAAGCTGAGAACGCTATGACTGTGTCATGTCGCCGCGAAAAAATGAGATTGCCTCGGTGATATCGGTCGCTTAAAATGGCCACAATTTACTGCAGCTTGGCATTTACTAAATGTCAGATATAGCTTGTGTAAGAGAATATTGTAATAAATTAGCGGTAAAATATATTAATTTGTGTAAGACCTTGGGTCTGATCCAAGATTTTGTCTCCAAGGTTGTCTAAGATCAGTGCTGTAATAGTTGTTACTTAGTTCCACAAGATACATAAATAATGCGTGGCATACCATAGCGGATTAGCTATGTAAATATAAAGTTTAGTTGACTGAAGCTCTATATTGGAACTGAACACATTCAGTGGAATTCTTTCGGCAGTCAGTGCACGTGCAACGTTAGACGTTCGCGTCGAATGGAATCGAATTTCAGAAGAGTCGAGTTTTAAAATGTTCTCACTCGAGAATCATTTTATATGCGTGTTGTAAGGAGCTTAAAGTTCATGTTCTATAAACTGAGGGTTGTCTTAGGGGCTCGTGGTTATTTGCACAGGTTGATATTCAAAATTAAGTCACATTGACAGAGTTTATATCCCGGCTAATATTCATAGTTCTTTGACCGTCAATACGGCTAGCCAAAAGCTAAAAAGTCTCACAACCAGTCTTATCAAGGGACAACGTGTTATTCAGATACTGGCTGGTAGAGTTCAGATTTACAGCAGCTCCTTTTAAATGCTTATCAGCTGCAGCCTTAGATGGAAGTAAGGAAGCCCCGTCAGCCACATAGTAGGACATAGGTTGCACCGCGAGATGCTCGTCCTGATGATCATGTGACTGCCTCACAATAAAGCAATTATACAGTTAAGTACATAACACCTAAGCATAGCTTGTAGCTCATTCAAGAGAAGCTATTGTGCAGCGATGATGCGGAACAATTCCCGCCTCTGTACTAATGACCCGTCTTATATCATACCTGTAAATCAAATTGCCCTTACTACATACATTAACAGGGACCTGCGAATTGCCCTTTAAAGGCTCATTTATTGATTGTGTAACTTGAAAAGCGATTAAGTTAACCTAATCCCCGTAAGTCTTGCTATTTATAGTAATTTTCGGGTTTAATGATTAATTCGAAGATATCAATCCACTGATTTTAGGAACAGTTCCAATTGAAGGAGTGAACAGAATGTATTAATTTTTTCAACATTTTCTAAGAATTAATGAAGCCACAGTGGTTTATTAATCTTCTTTGAAGAAAAGAGAAGAGATCTACCAATTATGTTCCAAAATAAGTAAATGAAAGAAACAGCAAATAAAAGGAGCCATTCTTATAAATCACCTCCTTAGATCAGTGGAAACATTGGCGGAATCTAAACTAAGACCAAGAAACATAGTGCTGCGTTGTATCAGAGGGGATTGTCTCCAAGGCTATAATAAATAATATTATATCGGAGAATTATGTGGAAGCAACCCTTACGGTGGTGTGTCGCCGTGTGTCGCCCGGCCACCCTCCCCCGCGCTCTATTAAAGTGATATTGCTTATACGCTTACTATTAAGGCTATACGTTTCGACTAAATTAAGACCAATTTGCACAGGTTTTGCACGAATATGGGAATTAAATTTATGAGCAGTATGACGAGTGTAATTCGAGCGAGCGCGTAATCAACGACTTTAATTCGATTCCACACGAACTGAGGATCCTCTTGTGTTTCATGGAACCGCGTGGGTTGCCTTGAATGTAATTGTTTCGATAACTCATCGACGATTCTTTTCTCAATCTATTCCAATGTTGACAGACGCAAATCAGTTTTTGGTAATCGATGTATTTAATGTTTCTCGTTAACATTTAGAGTAGACAAATGCTGTTGACATAATTTATTCATTTATTCCGTCCTCACTTCAGTTAGCGGCGGATGATATTAAAAAAAGATTTTGAATAAAAGCCGTTTGATGTGGTGGTTGAGCTGAGTGGCGGCGCGGAGGCAGAGCTCAGCGAGCACCAATAGCTCACCAATCGTGGTGCGATGATCTCAAGCCCGCACCTAACCCCGCATCATTCACGATAATGGCGGGGCCTATGTCTCGACCGTAAATGTAAATCGCTCTAATTTATACGCGCGATAACGTCGCCGCACTGCTGTTAACTGTAATTATATTACCAAGCGAGGACGTGTTGATCAAAACCCCTGATTAAATGCCCGTGATGCGAACCGGGAAAAATTCTGCCGGGCCGTCGCCCTCGTGGAAATGAACTCGCGAAAACATTATATTTTGTTCGAATATTTATTAGGTATTAATCTTGAAAATATTCACGACTATGAATTAAAGGGATTCCGGTGATTGACGTTCATTTAATTGGATTACGAAATCTCTTTTTGTTTTTGGAATTAATATTTATCCTGTTGTTTTATGAATTCGATCTAAATTAGAGTGTGGCAAGCAAAGGCTTTATTTTTCTGATTTGTTAAATTATTTCTTTACCCGTCTCTTCAGCCAAACTGTTCGTAGTAGTTCTATTATCCTGTTATTGATATGCCAGCCAGAAACATTCCTAATATAATGCTGGCACACGGAGACAATGCCCCAATGGGCAATCTATTTGAGTAATTATCCGCTAAGGGCCATTGTCGGCCATCTTGTCCGCGTGGAATGAGGCTTGTTCGCTGAATGCCTGCTGTTATGTACCTAGTCCTACATGCTTTTGGCGATCACAGCGACTGGACCCCCGAGTGTCTTCAATGACAATACAAACACTTTATTGTTGATTTAACTCCTGAAGAGTTACAGTTAGCTCTGGAATTTATAATTCGTTCAATACAAAAAATATCATTTTCGGAAGAAATAAAATCAATTATAAACAATAAAAAAATTAAGTCGGGGATGGCCAATCTTCATCCATTTATTGATGCACACGGTTTACTCCGTGTGGGCGGCAGGCTGCAAAATGCAGGCATTCCCCAGGATAAAATGCACCCTATCATTTTGCCAAAACATTCAAATATAACTTCTTTAATTATAGAAAGAGAGCATTTGCGATTATTGCATGCAGGTCCTAGGTTGGTGCTTAGTTCATTATCACAGAAATTCTGGATAATTAATGGCATACGAGAGGTCAAAAAGGTAGTACACAAATGTCTGAAGTGTTTTCGTTTGAAGGCTGAAGCTGCTAAGCAGCTCATGGGTTCCCTTCCAAAGGAACGAGTCACAGCAACTAGGCCCTTTCAGCATGTCGGCATCGACTTTTGTGGCCCTTTCAATTTAAAGGTATCAAGAATTAGGAAACCACTCGTAACAAAAGGATATGTAGCTCTATTTGTTTGTTTTTCTACCAAAGCTATACATGCAGAAGTTGTGTCGGATCTTACAACCCCAACTTTCTTGGCATGCTTTGATCGTTTTATTTCTAGGCGTGGAATACCGTCTAAAGTGTATTGTGATAATGCAAAAACTTTTAAGGGAGCTGAAAACCAATTAAAAGAATTATACAACTTACAAGCTTCCAGAGCTCATAGAGACTCTTTATATAATTATTGTAAACTTAACTACATAAAATTTATGTTCATTCCTAGTTACTCCCCTGAATTTGGTGGTCTTTGGGAAGCCGGGGTAAAGAGTGTAAAGCACCATCTCAAACGTGTCGTCGGCACTCTGTGCTTGACCTATGAAGAGTTTAACACGGTGATAGTCCAGATAGAGGGTGTTTTGAATTCTAGACCTCTGCTTTCCAACCCCAATGAAGGTGGATATTTAACTCCAGGTCACTTCCTAATTGGTACGGCTTTGTCAAGTTACCCTGAGGTTGATTTATTGGAAATTCCGTTAGATAGATTGAAATTTTGGAAAATTGTGTCTAAACTCAAGCAGCATTTTTGGAAGGCATGGTCAACAGACTATCTCACTCAACTTCAGAGCCGTCCTAAGTGGAAGCATAGCGCTAATAACCTTAAGGTAGGTGATCTTGTTCTCGTTAAGGATGTAAATGCCTCTCCTTTACAATGGCCTATGGCAATGATTGTCAAAGTGTTTCCTGGGCCAGACAACAATGTTAGAGTGGCTCAAATAAAATTCAAAAATAAAATTTATTTAAGATCCATTGCCAAGTTATGTCCTCTACCAGTGGAATAATATTGTGTTATAGGTTTTATTCATTTTTTCATGATTGTGTCTCGTTGTGCTGTTAATAACTTGTCAGCCCCTCCCCCCAACTATGTTCAATACAATGTGAACATATATTTTTATATTTCTAAATTATTGTAAATCAATGCAATTAATTGCAGTGATTTACAATAATTTAGAATCAAACCAAAATGTTAGTGGTTTATTTTTTATTTACTTGTTTTTATGTGTGCAACATTGTTGTAGTTTAATAATGTTTTTTAAGTGTGGCAACACACATACTTTTTTATAGATCTTGTAAATGGTCGTTGAGCGTAGCTCGCCATTTTTTTCTCTTTTTTATTAAAATAAAAGCAAAATCAATATTTTGCTTTCTCTCTTTGTTTTATTACAAACACTCAGTTTGCGTAATTCATGACCCCGGTGCACTCAAATGTAACTATAGTTGGTGCAGGTTAAGATGGCAATAGCGGTCATTGACCTTTACCTAATAAGTCCTCGTATAATTACATAAGATCAGAATTAGCATTTTTCTGTGAAATGATAGTGTTTACTTGTGAGTCTTAAATATAAAAATAATATAAAATCTTAGTTATAGGTGAAATATTTTTACCATTTTGATATTTTATGAATTATAAGATAAGATACTTATATCCTTACAATATACTTACTATATTATTCGGTATTTTATAAAAATGCTAATTCTGAGCTTATGTCATTATACGAGGACATATTAGGTAGGGGTCAATGTCCGCTATTGCCATCTTAACTGGCACCAACTATAGGTATATTTTCCGTTAGGAGTATGGAAATACAAAATGGTTGTGTTCGGACTTTAGACGTTCTTAAATTCGAATGAAAGCGTTTCCGCTGTATGCTTTTCAGTTCTGTTTGAAAAGATAAGACTGTTTAGGATTTTATAACAATTGTATGTAGGACTGGATAAAAATATTGTTGGAACGAAGTTCCTTATGGCGCGTTGTGAAAGGGGGCTAGACGGAAAAAATCTTACGAAAAGTTGTCACGACACTTTTTGGAACGAAGTTCCTTATCGCGCGTTGCGAAAGGGTCAAGGGCGGATCCAGCTTTTACATCAGGGGGGGGGTCACTATGTCGCAGACAGCTTGTCACTGTAGCTAGCTATACTTTTTTTTTATCGTACTAAAATCATCAAATGAGTCCTCCTACTCAAGGCAGGGCGGGAGGGACTGTCGGACTCGTACTGACTAAAATCCACGGTGTCCTTCAATAGCTCTTTATGTTCCGGGGTCACGGTAATTCGTGAGTCCCGCGACCCCGGCAGGCTGTGGCGCCTCAAAGAGTGTCAGCATAATGACGGGGGTCATTATGCTGGAGCACTCTTTGAGGCGCGCGTGGAACACAACGCGCCGTCGACACGCGGGGTATGGTCCATGGTCGGACAGCGAGTCGCCCATTACCTACTCCCGCCCGCATGCCCGTGCCTACGGTAGCCAGAGACCGTCTGCCGACGTCCGTGAGTCCATCGCCGTGGGCGTCTACAACTGCGGCGGGGGTGGAGGGAGGACGCTATCCTGTCCCTCACGCGGCCCGTCTCCTCCTTCGCGAGCATGACTACTTGGCAGAAGGAGGCGACCGTTTCACATTCCCTCTCGCCCCGCAGCATGGCCTCGACCAATGCCGGGCACGAGAGGTCTCCGCCTATCGGCGTCGTGAGGATACAGCGGTGCTCTGCCCAAGCGGGGCAGTCCTACACCGTATGCTCCACCGTGTCCTCCGGGCGATCCTCGCAGTGGTGACACCAAGGCGTTTCTTCCTTCCCCATCCGACACAGGCGTACCTCCCGAAACTTTCATGTCCGGTGAGGAACTGCGTCATGCGCTAGGTCAGAACGTCGCTCGTGACGCCTGTTTAGCCACTCCTCAAAGAGGGGTCTTACCACCGCGATTGCGACGTGCCCGAGATACAGCTATCTATACATATAATAAAATAGTAGGAAAGTCAAAACTGTACATTGAATATTTTTTTAAAATAATACTTGGGGTGTGATCTACAATCGATACCGAAGCCAAAAATATAGTTTTTAGAATTTTTGTCTGTTTGTCTGTATGTATGTCCGGGATAAACTCAAAAAGTACTAGACGGATTTGAATATTTTTTTTTTTGTTGTACCTATAGGTATTAAGTCTGGCCAACACATAGGCTATAATTTATCTTTGAAACTTGAACACCTGGTGCAGAACCGCAACGGACCAGCTAAACTACACAAACAAAGTGCGACAGCAAAAATTGTTCCGCGTGATGAGCACTTTCTGTTGACATATAAAAATTGAAGATCTGGAACACCTGATGTGTAACACCAAGAGCCTAGCTACGCTATAACAAATACAGGAATGGCGTCTTTGCAAAGTTGTTCAGCCTGACGAGCACTCTCTGTTGACATATAAAAATTGAAGATCTGGCACACCTGATGTGGAACACCAAAAGCCCAGCTGCACTATAACAAAAGGAATGACGTTTTAGCAAAGTTGTTCAGCCTGATGAGCAGTCTCTGATGACGTATAAAAATTGAAGATCTGGAACATCTGTTGTGGAACTCCAAGAGCCCAGCTACACTATAAACATGTAAAGAAATGACGTCTTAGCAAAGTTGTTCAGTCTGATGAGCAGTCTCTGTTGACGTATAAAAATTGAAGAACTAGAACACCTGATGTGGAACACCAAGAGCCCAGCTACACTATAACAAATACAGGAACGACGTCTTTGCAAAGTTGTTCAGCCTGACGATCACTCTCTGTAGACATATAAAAATTGAAGATCTGGCACACCTGATATGGAACACCAAAAGCCCAGCTACACTATAACATATAAAATTATAAAGGAATGACGTTTTAGCAAAGTTGTTCACCCTGATGAGCAGTCTCTGTTGACGTATAAAAATTGAAAATCTTGAACACCTGATGTGGAACACCAAGAGCCCAGCTACACTATAACATTTATTCAGGAATGACGTCTTTGCAAAGTTGTTCAGCCTGATGAGCACTCCCTGTTGACATATATTATAAAAATTGAAGATCTGGAACACCAAAAGCCCAGCTAAATTATAACATATATAGGAATGACGTCTTAACAAGAGTTGCTCAGCCTGATAAGCACTCTCTGCTGACGTATAAAAATTGAAGATCTGGGACACCTGTTGTGGAACTCTAAGAGTCCAGCTACACTATAACATATAAAGGGATGACGTCTTAGCAAAGTTGTTCAGCCTGATGAGCAGTCTCTGTTGTACGTCACTAACAAAGTAAGATGCGTATTTTTTTTTTGTTTTTTGTTGTTTAAAATCCCATTTGACTAAGACAACACTGCAACACTCAACGTGTTCGTAGTCATGAAACTGTGACATAGCAATGGTGTTTCAGGATTGTAATGTAGTCGTCTTCCCCTGGATGCGACGGCCATCCACCGCGTCTATCGAGGCGCATCGCAAGGAGAATGATCATCTCATCCGCACGTAAAATACGCGCATGACGTGGAGTTGCGGATACCAGCCCGCTATACAATAGAATATAATCGCCAGGATGAATCCCCGGAAAGAGCTCCGGCGCGATCACAGGGCAATATGGAGAGAGCGACTGTCGCAACAGAGTTCCGGGCACGCCCCAACCGCGGCGGTAAGACCCCTCTTTAAGGAGTGACTGGATAGGCGTCACGGCGTCCAGCCTGACCTACCACATGACGTAGGTCCTCACCGGACACAAAAGTTTCGGGAGGTACCTGTGTCGGATAGGGAAGGAAGAATCGCCTGGGTGTCACCACTGCGTGGATCGCCTGGAGGACATTGTGGAGCATGTAGAAATAAAAATGGAAAACTTTAAATAAAAATGGGCTTTGTATTAAGAAAATAATCATAATACACTTCTCATCAAAAAAATCGAAACACCTCGCAGTTTATGATTTGATAAGGATTATCAGAAAAATGTGTATATTTAGGAATAAATGTAAAATGTCATTTAATAGTGAGTAGTATGAGGTTTTTAAATCCTAATGTTAATGTTCTAAATTCAAATTAAGTCTTCATAGGTTTCGTATTTTGTATAATGAGTAATTTTTACCCTGTATGGAATATGAAGGAAATGGGTAAAACAACACGCGTAAATGAAAAAAAAATGTAAGAAACGTTTATTTAATAACTTGTATTCCCTCCGCGAGCTCTTATTACTGCTTCCATACGGTTCTTCATCGATCGGATGAGAGTCACGATCACATGTTGTGGTATATTATCCCATTCCTCTTGGATTGCATTTTGCAGCTGGCTAAGTGTTTCTGGGGCTGGATCTCTTGCTCGAATTCGTCTCTTTAATTCATCCCATAGATGTTCAATGGGATTCATGTCCGGGCTTCTTGCTGGCCATACCATAATGGAGATACCGACTTCGGTAAGATAATCTCGTACGACGCCCGCGGTGTGAGCTCTAGCATTGTCGTGCATGAATATGAAGTCGTTGCCAATAAAATGTGCATAGGGCATCACATGAGGTTCAAGACACTGTTCGATGTACCGATGAGAGTTTAGTGCAGGCAGCCGTGGCCCAGACACAAAGGCAAGTTCTGTCTTACCGTCGGCGCTGATTCCTCCCCAAACCGTCCACGAACCGCCACCATAGCTGACCTTTTCTTCAATGCAGCATTGTGCAAAGCGTTCTCCATCTCTTCTGTAGACCTTGTTCCTTCCGTCGTTACCATACAGCATAATTTTACACTCATCAGAAAACAGTACTTTGCTCCACTGAAGGTATGACCAAGTTAGGTGCTCGCGTGCAAAGTTAAGGCGCGCTCTTCGATGGTCTGCAGTTAATTTCGGCCCATTCGCTGGCTTATGCGGTGCCAATCCGCGTTCCTTCAACCTTCTTCTTATTGTAGAGTCACTTACAGCTACTCTTCGTACAACGCGAAGCTGCTGCTGCAGTTGAAAAGCGTTAAGGCGTCGATTTCGTAAAGAAGTTGTTACAATAAATCGATCATCTCGCTCAGAAGTGACCCGATTCCTGCCAGATCTTGAACGGCGCGTGAACGAACCAGTCTCCCGATAGCGTTTGTAGACTCTATGAACAGATGATAAGCTTAGATGCAATCTTGCAGCCACAACACGCTGACTAAGTCCAGAATCCAGCAATGCCACCACTTGGGCGGCTTCTGCGGGCGAAGTATCCATATGTTTTAGAAAAAAAAGTTTTTTCAGACGTCCCAAAGTCACAGTAAATGAAATAAGAAACAGAAAGTTTAAAGACAAGCGCTAATTTTTAGTTTTTAAACGAGAAACGTACTCCAACCCTAAATACACATTTGTCTCAAAACAGTGATTAATTTCATTTATAGGATAAACAAATGAAATTATTTCGAATTTTGATTTTTTTCTTCTTACTGTAATGACCAAACTGCCAGCTACACAGTAATGTTTTTTTTTCATGGAATTAATTCTCTTTTGTAAAAAATTAGGACAAAAACAATAAAAACGAAAGTGTTTCGATTTTTTTGATGAGAAGTGTATTATAACAACAATAATATTTTTTTATAAAACAATTAATTTATTAACAGTGATCATATTATCAAGGAAAAAATCTGGTCAATTCAACAATAAAATTCTTGTTTTTAAACTAACAATTACAGAAATAAATACTTACAGAAAAGCGAGAATTTTGTTATAAATAGGTACTAGATAGTTATTTTAATGCTACATTATAATATTCTCTCTGTTTACTTTTGTTTTTTCTCTCTATTTTTTCAAATATAATTCTTTCATTTTTAATTTCCACGCAACATACTTGTCTGGATCTTTTCTTATTTTCCATCTTAAAAGGATGAAAAATTCGTACGTTCTGTGAGTCTCTTTTTCTCATAGATATATTTTTTTCCATCTTTTCTACTATTGATAGTGGCATTGTTGTGAACAGCAATATAAAATACATAAAATAAAATAGATAGAGTTTGACTTATGAATAAATACCGAAAAATAATGTCAAAATTATCTCACACACACTCTACTGACATGGAAAAGTAAAATAACGTAACAAAAGTGCTCCTTTCTGGCTGGAAAAGAGGAAAACTAATTTATTTTCAGATTCATATGGGTTTTTGAACATATGAATCAGGCACAGATGAATCATGATTTTGCCTAAAATCATGCTTAACTCATCATTCATACAGACTTCAGTTTTATCATTTTTCTACACGAATCTGTAACCCAAAAGCATCACACGAAACTCAGATTAAAGTCTTAAAACAGCAAAATAAAATTAATAAATTAGGCATTGTAATCAGCAAGGTACCTAAACCAAGCACAGATGAATCAGACATTTTACCTTTGTTTCACCAGGTTCTAAGCCAACCAGCCTCACGTCCGCCTTCTAGCATGTCCGTTGTACGACAGGTTTCCCCCCAAGTACAGTCAAGCGAAGCTTACTCCACATGAATCAGTATTATACGCCGGACACTTCTTATTTACTTAATTAAAAACACTATTATTTTTTTTGTAAGAGGTCAATTAATTACCTTTCGGCTCTTAAACTACTCAAAGATTATTTGTCAAATAGAACTCAGTGTGTCGGAATTAAAGGCTTCAAGAGTGAACTTGAGTATGTGACTTTCGGTGTGCCCCAAGGAAGCGTTATGGGACCTACGCTTTTCCTGGTATATGTCAATGACCTGTGTGATTTGGAGCTGAACCAGGGACGGATCATAGCATATGCTGACGATACGGCACTTTTATTTTCTGGGAAAACATGGAAAGAGGCTAACAAAGTGGCAAATGAAGGGTTTCGATTAGTTTCCGAGTGGTTACACTCAAATATTCTCACCCTAAACACGCTGAAAACAAAATTCATACCTTTTAGCATAAGAAAGAACAGTCTACCACCTTCTGGTACTATCCACATAAAAGCCCACACATGTGATATTCAGGAAAAGTGTTCGTGTCACGAACTCTCTCAAGCATCCTCAATGCGATACCTTGGAGTGATCATTGACCAAAATTTAAACTGGCAGGAACATATATCAGCATTGACCTCACGAGTCAGAAAACTTATTTATATATTTAAAAACATTCGTTGCTTTTGTCCACCAAATTTGTGTCTGTTAGTGTATCTTTCATTATGCCAGTCCATCATTGTTTACTCTATTACTGCTTGGGGGGGAGCTTCAAAAACCTTTCTTATTGGTCTAGAACGAGCGCAGCGAGCTGTTCTAAAAGTTTTGAATTATAGGAGATTTAGATACCCCACCCACTTATTATACTCAGAACTGTCAGTGCTTACGGTAAGACAACTATTCATCAGAGACTTAATACTAACTCAACACAAAAAGTCACCTGACTTTGCAAGAAGAAGAAGACAAGATATTGTTTACTCAGTGCCTTACTGCAAAACTGCATTTGCAAACAGATTTTTAAGTTTCTTAGGACCGTTTTTATATAATAAAATATCAAAGCAAATCCAAATACATAGTCTCAATAGACATACTTGCAAAACTGAAATCTTTAAGTTTTTAAACTCACAGAATTACCAAGATACAGAGAAATTACTTGAAATTATTAGATAAGCAACAAAATAAATCACCAAAAAAATATATATATAAAAGCAGAACACATCTCACATCACTTTACACTGAAATACACTTCCCACAAAACACACAAAAGAAAAAAAACAGTTACGGTATAATTGCGACCTACTCTTAATTTGCTATCATTTATATTATTATTTTTCATTTAATTCATCATAAAAGTATGTAGTAATAACTTTGGATTAATTAAACCATAAATAAACTTGTATTAATAAGCACCATCACATGCAATGTAAACAAACTGGCATCTATGTTCCTTGCATATACTATGCCGACTTCTACGTCTACCTACCATTTTTAACATTTATATCAAAACAGTGTTACTTGATTTTGTGTATTGTTACCCTACCTTTTATTTTGTTATTGAGTACCTAATTAGTTGGATGTAAGCTTACAAAAATTATCTATTATTGTCACAATTCTGCTACTTAAAAGTGTAATTAACAGTGAACGAGGACAGCTGTTCCACCGTAATACAGTTAATACTAGTACGGGGATCAGAGTGAATCAGTTCGTGTTAACAACAATATAATGTACCTACAGACAATTTGTGAAATGTTGTTATTCTTGATTTGAAGAATAAAGGATTGTTTTTTTTTTTTTTTTTTTTTTTTTTTCGATATAACTTTAATTTATATTGATGAATCAAAAGGAAAATGCGACATCGACCATTTTGTTCCGGAAAATGGGAAACGGACGCCCTATATGAATCAGGAGAACAGACTTCAAAATTTTTTATTTTGTATCTAGATAGCTACTATTAAAAAAATATAATTTGTCCCAGGTAGAGCTAAAGCTAAACTGTACAGAAAAAAATATTACATGCCGTTTTGTTAGTTGGTTACAGAAATATACCCACAGACATCGAAAATTTTGTCTCTGAAGAACTACCCATACGGTGCAGGACTACCCGCTTGGGCAGAGCATCGCCGTCTCCTCACTACGACGATAATCAGTGACCTCTCGTGCTTAGTATTGGTCGAGGCCATGCTGCGGGGCGAGACAGAATGGGGAGCAGTCGCCTCCTTCTGCGAAGCAGTCATGCTAGCGAAGGAGGAGGCGGGATGCATGAGGGAGAGGACAATGTCCACCTCCAGCCCAGCCGCAGCGGTAGACGCCGATGGCGACAGACGTCGCTACACGATCTCCAGCCACTGTAGGCGCGACCATGAAGGCGGCGAGTAAGATTGCACGTTGTGTTCCACGTGATGTATTACCACGCTAAAAAAAATGTAATCGTCTGAATGTACCATGTCAAAAAAAAAGCCGTCGAGGCCGTGGACAGAACACATTGAGACGTTCGCCATGATGATAGACCCATGGACAATATCACGGTAGGTACTGTTCTCTGGAAAATTCCGGCAGACACTGCCTGTTGTAACAAGAATTGATAAGTTACGTATTCGGAGTCCCGTCAAGTATAACACTTCAGGAAAATTCTTGGCTATGTGATCGTGCGATACTAAAAAAAATACCGAACCGCTGCAATAAATGAAAACATATTAGCCGATTCATACAATAACGTCGTCAATCAGGATGATGCCAGCAACTACCCACTCGAGATTTTACGAGTAAATTCATTAACTGCCTGTGGTCCTCGAGCTCATAAAATAACCTAAAAGTAATAATAATGCTTCTAAGAAATCTAACTCCACCAAAATTATGCAATGGAACGCGACTAAGAGTTAATGCATTACACAGAAATTTAAGCGAAGCTGAAATTCTCACCGGATGTGGCTCAGGGGAAACTGCATTGATACCGTGAATACGACTCATCTCCAACAATTTCCCTTTCCAGTTCAAACTCACACAATTCCCGGTAGCCGCTTACTTCGCGATGACCATAAATAAGTCCCAAGGACAGACTCTGAAGGAAGCTGATGTCGACCTAAGGTCCAACTGTTTTTCCCACGGCCAACTATATATCACAGTCATGCTTGCCTGTCAGTAATGCTGACCACCTTTTTATTTTAGCACCAGAGGGAAAAACTACCAATGTCGTATATAAAGTGTTGTGTCTGGAAATTTTCATTCCATTTGCTTTAAAGTTTGTTATAGATTCTATAACAAACTTTAAAGTGGGACATCAGGTACCCTCACTTTCTCAACAAATTAAAAAGAGAATATTGGTATAAGTTCCATAAAACCAAATACAATGCGGACGAAGTCGCGGGCAATAGCTAGTACTTAATATTTTAAAGGAACGCAAAAGTGTGTCAATTTTCACGTTGAAACCGCTAAACGAATAAGATTTCATGGAGTCGATTGCATTGGTCCTCCACTGCAGCGAAGTTACCTGGTCGCGGACGGAGTCACCGGAAAAATCTAGCAATAATACTAATAATAAACAATAGTTACTTGTTATGTAAGGCTGCAAAGTTGTTTTTTGGCGCGAGTAGGTACTTGAATTAAAAACTGAGCAAGCGAAGGCCTGTTCGCTCGCGGTTTCAAATATAGAGTTCTGAGCGTAGCGAAGTTTTCAAAGGTACCAGAGGCAGAATAACTTTGCTGCCGAGCACATCTCTTCGCTGTAGTGAGGTGAAAAGTTGTGTGTTGCACTGGGCACTAAAGTTATTCTGCGTCTCGTACCTTTGAAAACTTCGCTACGCTCAGGATTCTATATTTGAACCGCTCGCTTTAATTGCAGTGGCCACCTATGACCCAGCCTGTCGCCCAGGGGGGGGTCATGACCCCCATGACCCCCCCCTTGTATCCGCCACTGGAAAGGGTGCTATAGAGCTCAAAGAGTGGAGTGGAGTGGAGTGGAGTGGAGTGGAGTGGAGTGGAGTGGAGTGGAGTGGAGTGGAGTGGAGTGGAGTGGAGTGGAGTGGAGTGGAGTGGAGTGGAGTGGAGTGGAGTGGAGTGGAGTGGAGTGGAGTGGAGTGGAGTGGAGTGGAGTGGAGTGGAGTGGAGTGGAGTGGAGTGGAGTGGAGTGGAGTGGAGTGGAGTGGAGTGGAGTGGAGTGGAGTGGAGTGGAGTGGAGTGGAGTGGAGTGGAGTGGAGTGGAGTGGAGTGGAGTGGAGTGGAGTGGAGTGGAGTGGAGTGGAGTGGAGTGGAGTGGAGAGCGGAGTGGAGTGGAGTGGAGTCGCGATGATTATTTTTGTTGAGTGTATACAGTAACTTCGTTCCATCCGGGTGTCCCTTGACACCTCTCAAGTTTTTCTTTTTTTCTTCTACAAGTGTCTTTTGCTATGTGTGTAAGTTATTATCTTGTAAAGCATGTGATAGTGAAGGAACTAGGTCACTTCTGATCGTGTAAGCTAAGAACGTGACACTTTTTATTACATTAAGTTTTCCTAGCGCATAGTAACGATGTTAGAGGTTAAATGTTTACACTGCAGATTATTAAAGACGCATAGTTTAACATAACAATGTTGGTTGTTTTTCTTAGAAAAATTGTTGGAGAAATTAGATGTAAAACGCATTTTTAAAAACTTCATGAAGTAGGTGAACACATAATCAAGTTTTTATAAACACTTACTAGTATAAAAATAGCGATAATAATCCATTCCATAATCCAACCCGTACATAAAATGAATGCCCGATTATAAGTACATCTCACATTGTGCAGCTTAATAAAATATTCTTAGCAAACGGTGCCGTATTAAGCGTGAAATAACTCCTTATTACACTTGGAAAGCAAACGAAAGAAAGTGGCGAGAGATGAAACATGGGACGCTGTTTAATTATAACATTATATAAGTTAACAATCTCGGAACCAAAGTCTGACTGCGGCTTATCTGACGCCAAATGTTTCAAAGGAACTTTTAACGAGTTTAAAGTTGGGCCGAGTGTAGTGCACCCGCAGCGCTTCCGTAGCCTAAGATTAATTAAACAATTGCACGATGGCTTCTTGAAAACACTCCGACATGTCTCGGCCTGTCGTCGCCAACCTTGCCAAATTAAACTCATAAATCAAAATCCAACGACCGGAAACAGAAATGTAATAATGAAGAACTAACTTCGGTTACCAGTCGCACAGTCGCACTCGCACGACACCACGACACTTTTGCGAAATTAATTCATTTCTTCTCGCTCCTGCAACTAGAAATAAATTTTATGTAACATGTGATTTAGTACCTCACCTAATGGAAAATTTCGCAACATGTTTTTCGTTTACACCAACATTACAATTTTTATTGGAAAGTAAAATACACGGGCAACTTTAACGCAATCATCTTTCCCATAACTGATGCAAATTGCAAGTGTCAGCATGCTAGTATCGGGCGTAATCATTTTCAGTTTGTAATAAAAGTAATAAACCGGAATATTCAATTGGATGACGCATACAATTCGATTACCTATTTGTTCTGAACAATTCTCCTAGTGGAACTGAAATTTACAGCGGGGAGGAGGTGAGTAGCAATGTACTATGTACTATCGTGGCATCGGTTTCGTTCGGGGCGGCTCGTAATTCACCCACAATTTATGTGCGTGCGCCGGTGACGCGCTAAAAGATTAGTCGCTCGCCACCGACGCCGACTGTACTTTGTTAGTCATGTTTACACAACATAACACCGTTTTGAAACTTTGTCACTTACACACTTCTTTCATAAACAACATGTCTACTGTGTCTAGTCATATTTTCGTGAGTTGTTTTGAAAACTGTGCGAACTCGTTATCGCATTAATCTTTTTGGCAATGTTCACAAAAACGTGGAGCAGTTCTTTGCTAATACAGACGCTTTTCCAACCTCTACTTACGCTAAACTTTATCCTGAAAAGAAACTACGTACATATTTTAAGAAGTGTCGTGTACGCCGAGTCAAAAAGCGGCAAGTGCATTTGACTCACTCGAAAGCAAAACAGTGAAACTTTATAGTATCTAAATCACTTGTTTAAAAATGAACGCCCGGAACAACGGACGTGGGAAGTCGGGCCAAAGTTTACGACTATGAAGCAATCCGGCGTACGTACCAGCATTGAATTTGTTTCCGTCTGATTCCGCCCCGGCTATTGCATAGTTCACTAGTGGCGGAATACAGAATCAACTCCCGCCGCATTGAAACCGTAACGAATGATTTGCGATGTAACAGCGATAATCGTGTTTACAATTCGCATACTAGAGTGGCTTTTGTACTCGTGAAATTGATGATAAGCTTGATGGGGAAATTCTGGCTTGCTTTGATTTTGCCATAAGGAAAATGTCGATAGAGGAATGGACGCAAGCAATGTAGACAACAAAGACACATCACTACATTCTTCCATAAAAGCACATGGTCTGGAAATAGAATCAGTACCTCTAAATAAAACAAATCCCATGTTCACTCCATTCTTCTTTATACTAAATACAGAAAACACAAGGCTATAAAAGTGGTTGTGATGTATCGGACACAATATTCTGGTGCCCAAGTGCCCGTAGATCGGCGATAAAAGCTGCAATTGTTTTCATTTGACAACATGTTTGTGTTCCGTTTGACAAATGGCTTGTAAGATCGTAGCGACGTAAGAGTTTTACTGAGCTCTGCTGTGCTTGCCACGAATATATTGAGTGTCACTCATTTGGCGGGAAGAACGAAATATTTCGGTACGGCTTTACTTTTTTTAAACCAAAGACCACATAACAACATGGCGGACGCAGACCTAGTTTCTATTTAAATATATTTGACAGTTACGCATGTATCTACTTAATTTATTAAGAAGTGTGATTATAACGATTTATCTCCATGATTATAACGCGAGATTTCGTACAAGTGTTATGAAGAACATAATTCTGCTCTCAGAGATTTTAATCACTTTGTATGTAAGATTAAGCACCTGAATGTTATTAATTTTCAAGAAAACCCTACACTCTGCACTTAAATGTATTATTATTTGAAACAAACGCTTCTATCGTAACTTTAGTATGATTTAAATATCGAAACCCAGGGTTGCAGAGCGCGTAATGAAACAAGCCAGATGTACAAAACATAGAATGTTCTTTATGGGACACGCTTTCGCTATTACAACGTATCCAATTTGAGTAGACCTGTCATATTGTGCCATGTTTTTGCTGTTTGGATGTTTTGGCGAAGAAAGGGGAGGCGAGGGAGGTCATGATACACTGGTGAAATGGGTCGGTTTGTTCGTAGGCGCCAGCGGGTTTAGGCTCGCCCCGCGCCTATTGTATGCGATTGTGTCACAACAAGCTTCCATATTATATTCACAAAACAAAATATCCGCGGCATATACCGAAATGAAAAATAAAAAGAAAATCAGAAAAATCAGAGATACAAAACGTTCTAAACAAATTCTGAGCTCTTTGAAAGGCTTTGTAGTATGATAAAAACTGTAGATACTATCGAATACTTTTTCGTGTTCCTTTCAGCATGAAAACAATACGTAAAGGTTCCTACCAGACTGCTACTAAAATTAGACACCTAATTATTTAAAGTGATAAGCTGACGCAAATTAAAAAGAAATAAAGTAATGAATTCCAAACTCATTTATTCAAACCAAAGCTCTCCATTGAAACTAAATATAAGGCAAAAAACTGCTAAAATTACAACGAACACTTTTTCTATTTCAGGCAATCCGTCGCCAATTAATTCGTTGGCAAAAGTGTAGGCGTATAACAAACACCTTCTATTAGCTTTAATTAATATTTAAATGTAACTTATCAATTCAATCGTTTACGTTGTCTCTTAGTTAACAGGCGACCCTAATAGGCTTAAGTTTACATTGGAAAACAATCAAATATCGATTCCAGGCCTTACCATTAGACAATGTACACACTGTACGAGATTTCCTCACACTGAATGACAACAGGCAATTTAACAACATCAATGAATTGCAAATTTAATTATTGATCTGTCTGTTTTTGAAAAAAATTGGACGCGTATTTTTAACCGACTTCAAAAAAAGGGGGAGGTTCTCAATTCGTCGGAATCTTCTTTTTTTTTTATTTATGTATGTTCCCCGATTTCTCGAAGACGCCTGGACCGATTTGGAATTTTTTTCTTTTGTTTTTTCTTTCAAATATGCCTCAAAAATCAAAACTGTACTTGATTGAGACGTTTTGTCAATTTTAAAAGTGTTGTATCTTTGTAAATTTTGGTTTCCGTCACAAAAGAAAAATAACATGTCAAATATTTTTTTGATATCTGACGGACTATTTAGATTTTTTGGATTGTTGTTTGTTCGCCACAAAAATATATGTGCGGATTTTATAATTTAATTGTTCTGCTAGACCCGTGCGGAAAACATAGATATAATAGCTGAAAAAAAATGGGTTGAATGTACAAAAATCAAAATTTAAAAAAAAAAAACAAAAACCTTTGGCTAATATATACGTACTTTTTTTCATGGGGAATCATTTTTGTGGCGAACTTATAACATCCCGATTTTTTCAGTGAAATACCCTTTGAATGGTCAAAAAATTCCTACATGAAATGATTAAGCAATAATTGCGTCCTAAATTTTTATAGGTCATATCGATGGAATGGCTGTGGTCGAATTCATTACCCTATGGGGTTGTCAGTGGGGTGAGTGAGGGGGTGGACGGGACTTCATGGCGTCGGGCAGGGGGGAGACGGGAATGTAATATCAGTAGAGTAGTGATATTGCGGTTTCTTGTTCGCATGATACTGCCGTGGAGTCGCTGCTGTTATAATTGTGTGGAATGTTTGAAATTAATAATAATTTCTAGAAAAACTTGACTTTATGTCTCCTGCTGGTTTGTAATGAAAAATTATGAAGGTAACTTTAACATTTTTATAAGTTGCAATTGACTTGGTTTAAGCTTTCTTTCAGTTGTGTAAGTTTAAAAAATGGCATTAGTGGAGATTTCCTTGGAATATTTTGATCAATAAGGTCGGTGCAGTGGCTGAGCAATCGACTGTTATGTTGCGTGTGACGAATTCGATTCTCGATTGGAACAAATATTTGTTTGCAAATAATATTAGTTAATATGTGTGTTAATTTAAATTTAATTGTAAACGCACCCATGATACAGGTCCATCTCCTAGTTTAGGGCCTAGTTTTTAGTAACTTTTATTCTGTTTTTAAAAATAGGAATAGAGTATACAACGTGTAACGTTAATAGCACAAAACCTCTCGTGGGGTAACTCAGCCCATGTTACCGAACAATGTTTGTTCTAAAAGTTTTGGAGAAAAAAAAGTTTTTCATACATACAAAATGAGAAATTGATCGAGCCCATCAGTATGAAATTTTTTTTTTTCCAAAAGTTTTATTACAAACATTGTTCAGTAACATGGGCTGAGTTACCCCACGAGAGGTTTTGCGCTATTAACGTTACACGTTGTATACATAGGTAACTAAAGCTAGAAATTTAAAAATTAAACTATATATTTATAACTAAACATAAACTAAAATAAAATACCTAATTAAAAAAAAATCAAAAACACAAAAAGGCAGAGACGCATAGGCGTCGTTTTTAGTTAAAAAAGAGTAATACCATACAGAAAATTGGAATCGGTTTTTGAAATTATTTCATTCTCCTAAACTCAATTTAGGTACAACACATGATACAAATTGAAATAATTATGTTGCTGAAAAACTCGCACCACAATTGACTCTAAAACGTTACGGTTTATCATAAAAAAACTAGCTTCATAAATATTCACGTAATCCTACAATTTTAAAACCGTAATATGAATTCATATTATATATTTAAATAATCTCATATATACCTAACAACGCAGTTTTAGACCAATTTTAATTCAGAATGACGTGCGTCCAAATGTAAAAAACAACAAAATTCAGTTGTATGAATGTACTAGCTATTCCCCGCGCTTTCACCCATCGGCTCCTTTTGGTCATAGCGTGTTGATATTATATATAGATTTTGATATATCAAAAAAATCTATATATTTTTTTGCAATTCGAATCAATAGTTGCCGAGATTAGTGCGTTCAGCCAAAAAAAAACTTCAGCTTGATAATATTAGTACAGATAACGCAGTTTTATATCAATTTTAATTCTGAATGACGTGCGTCCAAATGTAAAAAACAACAAAATTCAGTTGTATGAATGTACTAGCTATTCCCCGCGCTTTCACCCATCGGCTCCTTTTGGTCATAGCGTGTTGATATTATATATAGATTTTGATATATCAAAAAAATCTATATATTTTTTTGCAATTCGAATCAATAGTTGCCGAGATTAGTGCGTTCAGCCAAAAAAAAACTTCAGCTTGATAATAGTAGTACAGATAACGCAGTTTTATATCAATTTTAATTCTGAATGACGCGCGTACAAATGTAAAAAAAAAAGGTTACCTATACACCGTGACTTTTTAGTCGTCTTACAAAAGTGGTCCACTTAATGTATCCGACCTAAAATATCTCTAGGCGAGGTTTCTTTTTTTATCGTTAATAATAACTTTTGATATCAATAAATAAGTGCATTAGAAATATGAAACACCCTGTTGAAATGTTTACGTATCTAGCTGTAGAGTATACCTACCCAACGCAATAGTCGAGCAGATCATTCCATCTCCACTTTCTATGAGACAAGGGTGTTTCCTACTACGCCTTGCGTCATAATAACGAATTACAATATTATTTTTTAACTTTTTGAAATCTCTTAAATACCTACCTATTTTTTTTATTATGTACGTGTACAAGACAAGTCACTGGATACATAAACTGGGCTGTCGTTGTAAGACGACTAAAAAGTCACGGTGTATAATATACTAGCTGTTTCCCGTGATTTCACCCCTTAGTTACTTTTGGTCGTAGTGTGATGATAATAGCTTATAGCCTTCCTAGATAAATAAACTATCAGACACAAAAATATTTTTTCAAATAGAATTAGTAGGTCTCGAGATAAGCGCGTTCAACCAAACACATTCTTCAGCTTTGTGATATTAGTATGTAAAATTATATTATTTAATATTATTAGATAACGCAGTTTTATACCAATTTTAATTCTGAATGACGCGCGTACAAATGTAAAAAGAAACAAAATTTTGTTATATAAATAAATATGATTTCGTTTAGTTCAGTATCTTGCGTTGTATTTTATAAATACACTCAAGGTGTTGACGCAATGCTTCCACATTTTTACAATAAAAGCGAATACTTCATCGTTTAATGAAATTCTGGGGCTTTCGAAAGAATCTAGTTACAATACGAGTATATTATTATTATTGATGATTTAGGAGACGGACTGTGCCAACAGTCTAACATTTGAAAGCTTTAACATTTGCACTCATTAAAGTGTCTTTTGTTGACTTTAAGCCCGTGTTCTAATCAAAGCGATGTTATTGTTGTGTATCTTCTATTTGGATAACCAGACAGACTGACAGGGCAATCAAATTGAGTAAAAAAAATTGCGTCACGACACGACGTCCGCGTGTTCGCGTGATGATTGTTTTAGTTAGGATCATTTTTTTTTTATATTTTAAATGTAACAAGTATTCACAGGCCGATCTTCCGGGCTAAGCCGCGCTAGCTGAGGTTGGTCTGTGGATGGGTGAACATCTGTCATGGCAGAAAGCACGTAGGTAAATTCGTCGGACCGTCTGTCATTTGTAGACCTTTGACAGTCGTTACTGTTAGTCAGAAGCCCATAAGTCTGACAACGAGTCTTACTATGGGGTATCGTATTGTCAAGTTACTGGGTTGTGGAGGTCCGATAGGCAGTCGCTCCATGTAAAATATTGGGTTCTCTATTGTGTGACCTAACTTTTTTATACATAATCTAATGTGACATAATTTTTTTTGTCCTAATCATCATTTGTCCGAATGATAACTTGCCCGAACTTAATACACATAATTTCAAATGCCATAAAATCATGAAAAAGCATCAGGAGCAAAAACTCCATGTTGCAGAAATGAGAATGCTAAGATGGGCTGGTGGGGTAACGATGCTGGACCATGTCCAAAACATCCATATTCGGGGCAGTTTTAAAGTAACGCCTGTACCGGAAAAGATCATGGAGAGCCGCTTAAGATGGTACGGTCATGTCATGAGGCGACCATCGGACCACATGACGAGAAAAGTGCTCGATGTTGATACCCAGCCCAGAAGACGCGGTAGACCCCGCCTTACATGGATGCAAGTCATTGAAAAAGACCTGAAGAAGATGCAACTAACATCCCAGACGACCCAGGACAGACCGTCCTGGCGAAGATTGACCAGAAGGGCTGACCCCAAATAAATGGGATTAAGGCCAGGCAGAAGAAGAGATAACATTGAAATTCCTAAATACTGTATGTCCTAAATTTGTTTGTCATAAATATTACAATCTATAATATTCAAAATACATAAAACCGATTGCCATAAAATACATAAGTCCTAAAGTTTGTTTTGTTACTGATTACCACCCAATAAGGAATATAGACGGAGCCCCGCTTCGCGGGGCTCCTATTTCTGCGTGCAAGGTTTAAAGTAACCTAACACGAAGGGGATGGCGGGGTCTTTCAGACCCCGCCATCCCCTTCGAACCTAACCTGTCCGTGTCGGGGTGCCCACAAGTCCCGAGCTCGCTTCGCTCGCTCTTGGATCCCAAGATCTTCGGTTTCTAAGCAATTTAATGAAATATCAGTTTTACTATACCTAATTGAACATTCGGAATAATACACATTATGTAATACAATGATTAGGACATAGAATAGAATAGAATAGAAATACACTTTATTATGCACACCATACAAATTATTGGTACAGAGTATCTTATACATAGGGTGACACAATGGGCGGTCTTATCGCTAAAAGCGATTTTTTCAAGACAACCTTTGGATGGATTTGAAGAAAAGGGAGAAACAGTACTGTAGGTAGTCTGTGGTGTACTATTTACAGACAAAATACATACATATATACAAACATTATAAATATATATAATATATACAAAACATAATACAAATATAAAATAACAAACTTAAAACAAAGAAACATTTTAGCCACATTTTTAAGGAGATAAGTAGTGCTTCTTTACCAGATTTTTAAACGTGGACAAGGTTTGTGCACGCCTTACTGACAAGGGCAAGGCATTCCACAGCCGTACCGCTTCGACTGTAAATGATTTGTCGAAAAAACTGGAAGAATGCATTGGCATCTCTAGTCTCAAATTTTCCGATGACCTAAGAAATCTATTATGTGTGTCATGAAGGAACTTGAAACGTTCTTTAAGATAAGTGGGGGTAGTAGGATTGAACAGAATACTTACAGGACATATGACTTTATTTCATACAAAATTAGGAGATTCAATTATTATGATACTAGATATTATGCCAGAACAGCTTTAGAAGTGAAGATAATTATATAAAACAAAATTTAGAACTTTTGATCATTATGGTAACTGAATTTTATACCAAACGTGTTATGGATAATGATTTTCGGACAAACAGTTTTAGGTGACGAAAAGGGATACCAAAATATTGATATTCAGCGGCATCTGGTTCGACTGGAAGCCAATCACAATAGTTGGGAAAAGGCAGGTGATGATTTAAAATGTAAGAAGTAAGTATTAAAAATAAGAAACAGGATATACGTAGAAATATTATACTTCAGTATAATAAAATAATGTTGCATTTCTTCTTGGTTCATGTCCAGTTTTCTGAAGGATCTACCCAACAGTAGATTCTAAGTGAAAAGAAGATTTTCTTGTAACCCGATTAGCCGTCTCTTCTAAGTTCGTTAAATTTAACCGTTGTATCTTTTTTAACCTTTTGTGTGACTGAACTTCTTCGCCAGTTAGTTAGGTAATTGGTTACTAGGGATGTAACTTCTCTAAGTTCATTAAAGAAAGGATTTTTACGAACTGAAAACTAAGTGGTATCTAGCGTTTTTATTCTGAAATGCATTTATTGGTCCGTAAATCATCATTTTCAGAACTTGGAGTTAATGAAATAGACTTTGTTAGGAAAAATAAAACATCTACATTATACACTACACATAATTAAGATTTTTTATTCGTTACTCTACCTAGTAATTTCTCCGGAATCGTGGGGGAATTTACAAACATACACAAACACTACAACGGAACACTCTATTTGCAGATGATAAAATTGTTCCGCGCGGGCATCAAACCGGCGTAGAAATCAAATCAATCCCTGAAATAGATTTATCTCGATTTTTTTCTTCTCTTTTCAGATTCAACTGTGTATATTGTTATACGAGCAAGTAGAATGAATATTATTGGTGTTCATTACAAAGTACATTTTGCTTTTTCTTAAAGTTTATGATCCATGGCAAAAACTTTACAAGTAAAGACCACTGCACGCATTTCTCTGTTCTCACGCAAAACTAATGCCAAGTGGGTCGGGTTGCAGTGCGGCACACGCTTCGCGAGACCACTGCAAGGTCCATCACTGTAATTATTTGTCTATTGTAAGTATACTACACTATTCTTTAATTATCTAAGTAGGCTGGGGTTAGCTCTTAATCGCTGAGTTCAAAAGAACCTATTTTTTTATTGGTAAGAATTTTGCTTTGAATGATTAGAGGGCCTTCGTACACAAGGCGACTCAAGTTTCCGATACCTTACGACTTCGGTATCCAACCGGCTATCGCAATACAAACCCATAGAGGTTCGAACTAGGGCTTGCAAGAACCGGTTCTTTTTAAAAGCCGGTACCGAAGTTTCGGTACTGGACATAGAACCGGGATTTCCCGGGAAATTCGGTACTTTCGGTACTCACGTACAAATGTCACTATTAACTTATTGTATGAAAGGCACGAGCGTGCACACTAACTACATGACGTATGTAATTATCGAAATCGGTTGAAAAATGAACTCATTACAAATGTGGGTGGGATGGCGTAGTTCATAAAACATTTTTTTATTCGTAAATCTGTAATTGACAATAATCATCGGAACACTCTCAAGGAACCGAATTTAAATGCTTTTTTAAGCTGTTGCATAGCTTTCATCGCGACCAAATCAAGACATTCCCAACAAAAACATAACGAAAATACCTAACACCACGCATCGTATAACGTCTTTTCAGTTCGGGAGACTTCGGCAATCATAAAAATATCCGTCATAAAAACAATTTGCTTTATCTTACTGATTCTAGACGACTAACTACAAAAGGTGTTTTCACAATGAAACCTGCTTATAAAATTCTCCTGCAACAAAGAAGTTCTATATTTACAGTAGTGCATCACAAACATTTCATTTTCTTTTAAAATAAAATAGTAATTTGTTATGCAAGGCTGCAAAGTTGATTTTTGGCGCGAGTACTTGGATTGACTGAGGGTAGCGAAATTTTTAAAGGTACGAGATGCAGAAAAACTTTGCTGCCGAATGCAACACACAACTTTTCAGCTCACTAAGCGAGGAAATGCTGTGGGGGCGGCTCCGAGGCTCGCCTGCCTGTGAAGAAAATAGACTACAAGATGTGTTCGAATTTTAAACACTTTGCGCTCTAACGTGCAAAATGGAGTTTTGCGCTCAAATTTTTAATGGGGAATAGAATCTTTCCGAGCATGTGAGGTGGAAAAAAGGTAGCTTCACCGCGGCAATTTCCGAGTGCCACATGTATTTTTATATTGATATAAAAAAGCTTTTAAATATAAGAATTAAAATATATCAGGACTATATTTGGAAATTCCTACTAAATTCTGAATTAGGAATAAGCCTATAAGTCTTTAACATACATATTACAATAAGTCTAACATCACATAGTGACTTTGTTCCTTCTACAACAACAACAGTAGCTAAACAAATATAGTATAATGCTTTTTCGAGATGAAAAAAAATATAAAACTGAAGAAAAGAGTGTAACAAGCGCTATTTCCTTTAAAATATGATAAAAAAGTAAAAGCTTTTTACAGATTAATAAACCAAATAACTATAAAATACACAAAATCTGAGCATGATTAAAGTTATTCACTTTAATATGTAAGTAATGATTTTTTGATTTTTTTTTGAATCCATTGAACATAGATATACAATGAGTCAAATAAGCTCACCGAATGGAGGCGGCATCGACACTAAACTTGGAGGTTCACAACCAAACCTATCTGAAATACACACGGACTCCTCACCACGCATTACACTTCGCAACAAACGAAAGCAAACTGATGATAACGACTTAATAAGAACCGAGTTATCTGAACTGCGAAAACAAATGTCTGAAATGATGTTACTTTTAACAACTTCCAAAAATGATCAAGCACAAAATATCACTAAGCTTTGTCAAGATGTAACTGCAATAAAGAATGAGGTGGGGAATATTAGTAGTACAATTGAAAACATAATTACAGAAAATGCGAACCTCAAGGGCAAACTAACAAACCTAACAACTCTTACTGAAAACACAGAAAAAAAAGTTATGCTCTTAGAAGCCGACGTCAAAAACCTCAAAAGCATATCGCCATTAGGCCATGTCCAATTGCCTGCGTCTTATGAAGAAATCGTAAGCGAAATCCAAGAGCGAAATACACGAGGCAAAAATATTGTAGTTGCTGGTATTCCTGAACCGACAAACAAGTCAGTAAAAGAACGACATGAATACGATAAAGCAGAAATCTTGAAAATAACAAATCTTGCACACAGTGACTGCCCCGAACCTGAGAAAATTATGCGTCTTGGAAAATATAAAGCTGGATTTACCCGATCAATTAAAGTGTGTTTTTCATCTGAGAAAACAGCAAAGGCTATATTGCGGAACAGAAATGAGCTAGGTGTTGAGAAAATAAAAATCTATTCCGATCAAACACCAAAACAACAAAAATACATACAGACCTTAAAGGACGAGCTACAAAGACGCACTGCGAGCGGAGAAGTCAATCTCAGCATAAGGTATATTAAAGGAATACCAAAAATTATTTCTACCGATGAACACCCGCCCACACAAACAGAAACATCAAAAAACTAATTTCTTCCCCAGCAAAAATAATACACCAAGTGGCAAGCAATTACTATGACATAGTCTCATCAAGAAAATCCCTGAAATGCTTTTACGCCAATGCTCGTAGCATTGTTAAACCAGGCAGATTTGATGAACTCAAATGTATAATAACTTCACTCCAAGAAACCACACACATTATAGTACTTTCGGAGACGTGGATCAGAAGCGAAGATGAGGCAAACAGCCTTCAAATTCCATGCTACACGCACTATTATAACTTTAGACATAATAAAAGAGGAGGCGGAGTCTCAATATTTGTCCACAACAACCTGAAGCACAATCTTATAGAAGACCATTGTATTGATGATACTCATTACCTCTGGGTTTACGTGAAAAAATTCTCTTTGAGCATAGGTGCGATCTACAAACCAGACAAGACTAATATGAACAACTTCCTTGATATATATTTGCAACAATTACAAAAGAATAAGAGAGCAATAGTATTTGGTGATTATAACTTAGACTTACTAAACCCGGATCGAGCAACTCGTAACTACAGAAACACACTAAAAGAAAGCAACTTCAAGATTCTAAATAAAATTATAATAATAATAATAATAATAATAATAATCTTTATTTTCGGTAATAGTAAATACATAGCTATCGCTTGTGATTGGAGCCTCCTTTTAGGTAAACAATACCTGTAGTAGGAGACTCCGCTCTTCCATAACTTAAGGTGCTTAAAGTAGATCTAATTTTACCAATTTTTTTTCCTATTTTTAAATCAAAATGATCATGCATGTACTTAGAACTAAATGAAAATGTTTTGTGTATGATTGTGTGTATGAGTAAGCGTTGTGGGGGTATGATTATGCGTTTGTGTGCGTGTGTGTATATATGTGTGACTGTGTATGTTATATTATGTGCAATAGGAGTGACTCAGTGTCTTCATAAGTAAGGTTTTTAATCCAACTTTCTAATGTACTTTTAGCCTCGCGTATCGTTTTAGTGTATATATATATCTGTTTATTTATTTTATTATATAGTAAAGCAGACCGTTTGTTATACTGCATATCGGCAATTTTAGTTTTAGTTTGCGGGACTAGTGCAATCATGTCTTTTCTTCGTTTTTTTAATATATTTTCATCAAATGGTTGGGTCTTGTGTTTTTTAAGAATAGTGTAGACAACATATAATTTTCTTACCGAGAGCAGACCGCTCACCTGATAAAGGCTTTCTGTGGGGTATCTCCTTTTTTTAAAATACATAATTTTTATTAAAGCTCGGTGTCCTCGTTCTATTTCTATAAATTTTGATTTAGCTGCACCCCCCCAGATGGGGATACAGTATACCAAGACAGATTGCGCAATCGTAACATAGATTTCATTTAATATATTTCTTGCTGGAGCAGTATTTTTATTTTTATTGATGTGTGTAGGGACGACATAACGTAAGGTTTTAAAAAGCCAGCCGAGTTTTCTTAGCCTTCCAGTAACATGTTCCAGATGAGGGTACCAGGATAGCCTTTGGTCAATTACTATGCCTAAATATTTTGTTTCTGACACTTTATCTAATTTTGGACACATACAGTTGTTACAAATTGATAGAAAATATTGTACCCGTGAAACATTCTCAACTAAAACTATACTAGATCATATATCCTCAAACCTACATGAAAATAACTTTCACATGGCCATTATTGAATCTGCAATGTCCGACCATAAGCAAATATTCTTAGAAATTGAACAGTATCAACCTCCCCCTCTCATAAAGACAGAATACACTGCTTTGGATTACCCAAAACTTTACAAATGTTTTGAAGACCTTATTATAACTACCCCAAATGATGAAGAACCTACTTACGAGAGATTGGCCGACAAACTACAGTCTGTTTTATTGAAGAGCAAAATAACCAAAATTAAAGTCTTGAATCCCCCACGCCAGGATTGGATAAAAAAAGACATAATACACGAAATCAACAACCGAAACGAATTATGGCATAAATATAAGTCAAACCCATCAGACCTGACATTAAAAACTGAATATGAGAAATCAAAAGCTGCAGTTACCCATAACATACAAAAGACTAAAAACGTTTACTACTATAAATGTTTTAAGGACAATATGACCAAACCTCGAAAAATGTGGAAACTAATAAATGATCTATCTAAAAATAAAATAAGAAGGAAGTCTGGACCGGAGAAGCTCGAAACTGATGCTGGTACAATTACAGATCAAACTGAAATATGTGAATGCTTTAATTCTTACTTTTCCACTGTAGGGTCATCGCTAGCAAATTTGATCGCCGACAGTTTAAAGAGGGACCAAGTTACAACAAACCCAGAAACAAATGGCTCAGACGAACTCAACTGCATAAGACCAGCAAGCATAGATGAAGTACTCAAAATAATTGACAACCTGGATCCAAATACTAGTTCTGGCATTGATGGCATAAGTACGAAATGTTTAAAATGTGTTAAAGGATTAATAGCTAAAGAACTAACGGAATGTATTAATTACTGTTTCGAAAAAGGTACCTTTCCTGATTGTTTAAAGGTTGCAAAAGTAGTCCCTATTTATAAATCTGGAAGTAAGTCCGACCCCTGTAACTACCGTCCAATATCAGTACTACCAGTGATATCAAAAATTTTTGAGAAAATTCTATACAATCGTTTGGAAAGCTTCCTTAAGTCAAAAAACTTCTTATATCATAAACAATACGGATTTCGACCACTCTCAAATACTCTTTCGGCAACAATTGATCTCATTACTAAAATTAAAAATAAAATCGATCAAAAACAGTCAGCACTAGGTATTTTTATCGACCTCAAAAAAGCTTTTGATACTATTAGTCCGGAGTTATTGCTGCAGAAATTGTCTGGCATCGGTATTGTGGGAAATGCCCTACAGATTTTTAGATCATACTTAGAAAATCGTAAGCAAGTAGTCAAAATAGGTCAGTATCAGAGCTCTTCTAGTCCTGTCACTTTCGGTGTGCCTCAAGGCTCAATTTTGGGACCGCTGTTATTCCTAATTTATATAAACAGTATATCGAAAATCGGTCTTACGGGAGATATATCGCTCTATGCAGATGACACAAGTCTTTTTTACTTTGGAAATTCAGTCGAAGCTATGATACCTCATATTCAAAATGATTTAAACTTGTTAAATGATTGGTTCCGATCTAACCTTCTCACGATAAATACTGCAAAAACAAACTATGTGATAATTGCTCCAAAAAACAAAAAAATCTGCGACAATATTCAATTAAAAATTAACAACGAAATAATCCAAAGGAAAACTAAGGAGAAATATCTAGGTTTAATTTTAGACAACTACCTGAGTTGGAAACCACACATTGAAAAAATTAGATGTAAACTAATTTCACTTACTGGTGCTCTTCATAATATAAACAAATGTCTTCCCAAAAAAGTGCGATACATAATCTACAATTCTTTAGTTAAACCACACATTGACTACCTAATAGAAATCTGGGGGACCGCAGCTAAAACTAATCTAAAACCACTACAAACAGCACAAAACAGATTGATTAAAATTTTATTTAACTACAAATTTAGAACACCAACTCAAAAAATATACGAGGACACAAAAATAATGAACATCTTCCAAACTTATAAATATTACACGTGCATACTTATACGCAAAATATTACAAAAAGATATCCATACAACAATAAATTTCACTAAAAAACAACACAAAATTACCTTACGTAATCCTAGCTACTTAGTAACGCGACCCCCCAGAACAGTTAATTTCGGGAAAAGAAATATTGAATATGAAGGTGTTAACATGTACAATAAAATTCCAGTCGAGATAAGAGAAACAAAAAGTATGTCTAGTTTTAAAAAACTATTAAAACGTCACGTCACCGAATAACATTTCATTTAATTTCATATACCTATTTATTTAAGACTCATCAATTAAAAAAAAAAAAAAAAAACAAATACATACAAGTACTTACTTTGCCATAGATGCCACATCTAGTTATTGTCACTCTTTGGATCCTTGTATATTATGATCGCTTACCCGCTTATTTTTCGTTTTTGCAAATTCTTATTTTTGTACCCAAGTGTTTTAACCGTCTATTACTATGCATACGCTTACACATTTTATTCTTGTATTTAAACATGTTTTCTCAGTAAGTGAATTATTGTAAATTCTTTATGAGAAAAATAAAGTTCTTAAACCATAGTAATGCAATAAATGAAACAAATCAAAAATCTACTGACATCTATAAGTAGATTTTTGATTTGTTTCATCATAATATCTGACCCCTTACTTACATTGCTGATTAGTTTTATTTATGAAATTCTCATTATTTTGAAATAAAATGTTTTATATCAACAATATTGTAAAAGAATAGTTTATTGGACACGGATACGTTACTTTATATTGAAAACAAGAAAGAAAATAATAAAGTACCGAAAGTATCGAAAGTACCGGGACTACGGGTTGAAGAACCGGTACCGGATTGCTTAAAACATTCCCGGGATTTCCCGGTATTTTCGGTACCGGGATTTCCCGGTTGCATGCCCTAGTTCGAACACAAGCACGCGTCAATGAATACCAAAATCGTAAGGTATCGGAGACTTGCGTACGAAGGGGCTAATCATTGCGTTTTTGTTTCAGGATTGACATTTTTGGCCGCGACTGCGTATGAGTTGAATTGGGAATCAAGTATCTATTTGTTATTTTTGCAGAGACAGTTGAAATGCCAATAAAATTGAGAAATTAATTCTATTTTAAGTAAGACTTCTAGTAATACCTGGCATGGTATCATTGAAATTAACTGCATTCAATTTCATAAAGTAGTTTTTGTGTACTGCGTATATATAAACTTAGAGACAAAGAGACAGACAAAATATCTAAAAACTGATGTATAAGCTTTGCCTCAGAAGACTCATAAAGTAGGTAGATAAATAGATTTCCCTTCAATATCTTTTAATGTGTAGCAAACAGACAGACATCGATCTGTTTATTAAATGTAGAGATTTTATTAGCCTAAGTTAAGAACTATCCCACATGAATTTTCTTTTATAGAATGTGGCTTTGTCTATCCCTTTGGACTTTTATTTGTATTGTCCATTTCCAGTATCCACTGATACTAACAGTAAAATGCAAATGAAGCAACGGTGACGCATAAGTTAAAATATGATAGGGGAATTTCTAACAATAGTTTAAACACAAATAACTGTCAACAGTTTAGCTAAGTTAAGAGTGTCTATGCCAAAGGACAGTACATGCAAACTTTCAAGTCTTTATTTTTCGAAATGACTAAACAGATTTTGATGAAACTTCATGCGGATCGCTAGGCAACATAAGTCTTCAAAGTTAGTTGAAAACTTTTTTGATTAATATTGTTACAGGTTAATTAGACCGAATTTAAACATTTTAATTTCTTTTTAATATTTTCTTTTGAAAACCATTTTATTTTCTTAAATTTCGAGTAAATATTTCCGAAGTTTCATTAAAATCGGTTCAACAATTTCGAAAATAAAAGCTCTTCACAATCCGTATTAAATGTTCAACAGCGTACACGCTCTTAATTTGATAACTATGTAATTTCAGTGTTGGGTCAGAAATCAGTAGTCACGACGCGGTTACACAGTTATCGAGTATGCGGGGGCAGGAAGCTAATTACTGATAAACAAGTCGATGGTCGCCTCTCAATTGACAGTTTGACTTATGAGCCTAATCGCCATTCGGACGTCGTAACCACTCACGTTCGGTTCAGACCTACTCTCGACCAAATAACACCGAAGCTGTGTTCATTTTAACTAAAAATACCTCCGTTATTTATGAACCAATTTGCGTAGGTCTCCTGTCAAACAGACGTTACGACTAATTATTGTTTTCACAACAAACTAACTGAGGATGATAATTACTAGTGCCATCGGCCATTTTGAGGGCTTTAAATAACAACAAAAGAAAATTTCATATTTATGAATGTCAGTTACGAAACGAACGGATTCCGCGACTGTAAGTTTCTTGGCTTCGGCGATAAATGCTGCGTACAATTTTGTTCTCTTTTATTCTAAGTTTTATTATTTTAAAGTATTTTAATTAAAACTGACATTGTTTTGAGGAAGAAGATTATGACAAGCCGCCAGCTTGACGCAGACAAAAAGATTTCGAGGAATCCGCTTCGTCCCGCGAAGGTTCGGAAGGGTTAAAATTATTCAAGTTTCGTTGGACGATTTTAAAAATTTCATGATGCTAAATTGTCGTAAAGTTGCAGCAGTATTAGAATTAAAACGTTTTGTGCCACAATAAATCTTTCAGAGCTTGTCGTCTAAGCGGAATGTCGAGTTTTGTGAATAACGATAAATGTAATCGAAGTCATTAATATAACGTTTTATGTTTGGCTTCTTAACACTTGTAATTCCTGAAATGTTGTTGTGTCTTTTTATCTTTGATAAGAATTGTCATTATTATCTGGCCTGTATTACTGTTATTGAAAACCGAATTAGGTTTTTTTTTCTGTGAGTTAAATTAAAAATTATGTTTCTAGTTATTACTGTACTTAAGAGCGGGCAGGACGCCATTGACCTTGACGCACTAAATGTTGGGCGCCGGAGGGGTGGCTACGCGATTTGCGAGTAGCGACTACGGCTAAAAAAATTCGTAAAAAATCATCAAGTTATTGGCAAAAATAAGTCCAAGATCCCATCTGCATTACTTAATATAATATTTTGCTGGCAATTAAAAAACAGAGGTCACTTTGCGTATTTATTTATGATATTTAAATTATTTTTTATTTATTTTTGACACCAAGAGGACAAGCTTCATATTGTGTAGAATAATAATATATTATTTTGAAAATAAATCTTGTAAGGGTTACGGAAAAAAAAGGTTCTAACGTAACCTCATTGATGCCCAATTCACGTATATCTACGCCTTAAATCACTAATTCTTTTGAATCCTTCGTTCCTACTATTTTTACAAACGTGAAAGTTTGTGAGGATGGATGTTTTTACTCTTTCACACAAAAACTACTGAACGGATTTGAATAAAATTTGGTACATAGATAGTTTATATTCTAGATTAACACATTGGATAGTTTTATCCCGATTTTCCAGTGGGATAATTTTCGAGTTGTAGCGGGTGAAAACGCTGCCAACATCTAGTTAATACATAGGTTTATAGTAAATACCTTATTTTTTCATAGTTTAGTGAGTTTTTGTCTCACTCACAATTGCAAATAAAATAATTAAAAATTGTGAAAAAATTAAAAGCATTTTATTAATAATCAACCGCTGCGAAAAATTTACAACAATTTAATTGTATAAAAGAGATTAAAATAAAGGACACACAAACTGTCAACCCTGTAACATCCGACACTTCCGCAACTGACAAGCGGTGGGTATTGTTTCGTACAGCAGAGCATTGGATCTATCCATTTCATTGTAGGGTTAAGTTTCTTACCCGCCATTTGTTCCGAATACTTGACTTATTTTCTACACGTATTTTCTTGTTTACTCGTAAAATAGACCTTGTTTGATCAGGGGTAATCTATGATAAATGTTTCTAGACTAATACGTAGCTAGGAGTAATAATTATGGCTTGGAGGTATTACGCTTGTGATTTATTTTTATTAGAGGGTATTAAATGATTTGTAAGCTAGTCTAATAAAAAGGGATATAAGTAGTGTGTCAGGCAGGTTCGCGCTCGCCGCCGCCCGCCTCGCTCCGCCTAGCTCCGTAAGATCATTGTTATTTATCTCGGTGCCTCCCCGCTTTTATTTCGTCCCTGTCCGCCTTGGTTTATTTGTCTTCGGGATCTGAGGGTACATTAACGTATTTTTCTTCTCTATTAGGGAGACGGTCGTCGGCTCACCTTCAAACTTTGTACCGAGATCCACGAAATCCGAAACCCAATGTTTGTTTACTTGTTTTTTATTTAGAAGATAAGTCAAATAAAAGTTGACGATTGATTGTATTGTAGGAGCGCTCGTAATCACAAGGAACAGAGGAAGTTTTGATGCGTTAAACCGGGAGTTAGGCTAGTTTACGGCGGCGGGGCGCGGGGCGAGGGGTTATCATACGACTCACTCGAACAAAACTGCCTATCGCACGATTAATATTTTTATATGTCCGTGTTGAGTTGTAAATGTGTAGCCATTAGGTTTATTTATATGTACACACCGCATAACAGTTTCTTCGGAACACACACTGATTCATGTTGTAATAAATAGGTACACTATTTTAAGACGTCCTTCGCACGATTTCTGAGCGCCCGTTAACATGACTGGAAATTACCCGTGCTGATATTAACCCAGAATCCGCTCCATTTACATAATACACTTTTTTTCACGAACGGCTTTTATTTAATGAGTCACTATCTGCACATTTGCGTATCTCAACAGAGCGTAACAAAGGAGCCGAGTCAGTGATAAAGTCTAGAATAGGTGAATTAAGCACAAAAGCTCCATTAGCCGCCTAGCTGTTTCAAAATTAAATTATCTCGAGCAATAGCAGACTAGGGAGTTACGAGCAAATTGCCAGAAAGAATAAATCCATTCTCGCGAATCGGTTGCATGAAAATTGCAACAGCAGGCAATAGCGGCGCGCCAGCGAAGCGCACAATTATAACGAGACGGTATAAATCAGAATGAGTTGTGGCATGTTATTAGGGCTATTCCACCACGAAATAGGAAGACGAAAGCGAGCTCGATGAAACTCGTAAACTGAACCGAGATGTTGCTTGCTCATTTTCAACAGATTTTTTGTCGAATGGAAATCTGTGTATTTTGTATTTTTATTTCCGACGCCACCGTCAAGTAACTCGGTGCCCAAACATGGGAACAAGCTTTTTGTATATTCAAATGAATCGAGAACATAACACTTAAATTTTATTGTTTCCTCGAACAAAGCATTAGAATCGCATTAGGAGCAGAGCACGAAGAAGATGTCTTGAAAAACGTATCTTTGACTTTACCTCTCGTATCGATTGTCAGCGTTCTATTTGGTTTGCTTATTATGTAACAACGTGAGACCTGAAAATGTAGGTTTCACAATATTTTTCTGTTAGGTTCTCATTTGATATTCGCCGTTAAAAAGGATCAAAAGCTTCGAAAGGTAACGGCTCCCGCCGAGGAATAGTTCCCATGCTCGTGAATACAAATAGATGCTTATGAGGACTTACCTTTCGCAAATTATCTCCTGGCTACAAGGCGGCAACGTAACCTGAAAACAAAATTTTATAGACAGCTTATTTAGTTTTCGTAAAACGGGGGAATCTTCACATCGGGGGATTGGAGACAATGTCGTAGAATATGATTATCATCATCGATATGTCGGGTGGGAAATACTTTCATAAAAATATATCTTTATTTTAGTAATTGGGGTCAGGTGAAGGTGAAAAATGCCATCAAAAAGAAAACTATTGAGACAAATAAAGCGTAGGATATCTACAAAAATACATGAGTATTTCATTGCATTTTCTAACAAATCTGAAAGATTTTCGAACAAAACAAGTCCTATAAATAACTGATTGCTTACGCCATCACAAATTCTTCGAACAAAAATATAAATAGGACCAGCGGGATAGTCTATTGTTGTTATTGAACCAATAAGTAATAATATCTTGAGACTTATTTGTCATACAAGTTAATAAGTCACGAGTCTTAGCGGAGAAAAACCAAAGTAAATGATGAGCTAGTTTGATATTTTAGCTTTTCCCACAGGGACAATGTAAATGAAACAGTGAAATGGAAATTGACATATTTGGAATCCCACTGTGGATGGAAATTTTAAATTGAGTTGGGATCCTTTGTTGAAAACACGGTCATCATAATAATTATAACTGTAGTAATATAATATTCTCTGTTGGCAATACCGACTGGCCGGATTTTTAACAAACGTTGTGAAACAGCGGAAAACTGTTGGTTATTTTGATCATGTTTTTAATTACAAATTAAAGTTGCCTCGTAAACAAAAATAATGAGCCCAATTATCAGAAGCAATCGATATGTTGACCCCGTCCGTGATGAACAATATACATAACTTACAAACAAACGAAACAATAAGTTCTTATTGCAACATTTGTATGGTAGTTTACGAAACCATAAAATATGATAAGCATCGGGCAATGAGATTCAGACGGTATCCTATTTATTTGTATTTACGAGCAAATCGAGCCTTGACCCGCCGCCCCAGACCTGCGTCTACTCAGGAAAACAACTTTTGCCAGATAAACATACATTTAACAGCCGAATTCTTTTGTTGTGTCACCGACCGCCGTGATTTACCGCTCAATATGAAGTAAGGCAGACAAAAGTCGATTATGAGCGAGCGATTCTAGCGTGTGATCACGGAGAGGGCTGTTTAATAAGAGCGGTTTGTCGGTGCGACGGTGCATCGGAGTTGGATGCGGGCGTATTGCCGGTCGCCGCCGGTAAACAACGCTCGCTCGGGCGGCTGGGCGGAGGCGGCGCGGGCGGGCGGCAGCTGCTAGACCGAGTCGCCTGCATGCGACGCGCAATATCCCTCTTACAAAATAAAGGAATTCCCCGCGACAATCGTTCGCCTTCTTTACCCTCACCCGAGAAATACAAACGCACGCCTCCGAATGACTTTACAAAAATTTGCATGGCACTAGCTTTTTTTCTCTATATTTTCACGTTCAGAAAAGCAATTTTTGTACGTCGCCCGCGATACGGAACGCGGGAAATTGCACTCGTTCCTCGGTGAGAACAGTGGGAATGGAGTGGCACAGAGTATTGTGCCGAATAGAGGCGACCGATTGCTTTCGGCTAGCTTTATTGGCCGGTACACTTCTGGAACTTTGATTATGTCTATACACAACTGTTTTGTACGTTTAACTATGAGTTAGCTTCCGTTATTGCGTCGTTCGTTTGCTTTCAAGTATTGAGAAAAAGAGGGTTTGAGAATAAACTTTCGATAGTGTCTTAAGATCTCAAAGCTTGCATTATTGGGCAAAAGCATTTAAAAATGTGCTTGTTTATTTTCCATCCCATAATTAATATTCAACACAAATGCTCAACACGTATTACTACCAAGTGGAACAAAATTGAGCTGAATTTTGAAACACGAAAGAGTTTTGCTTCAGAGGGAGTTATCCCAGATGTTGTTTGATTCAATTAGCCCGACGGTCCCACTGCGTAACACTACTAAATTATCTTAATTACGAGCCTCAGGACAACAAAGTAACAGCTAATTACTGTAAACTACAAAATACTAAACGAAATTATTACATGGTCAACTAAGAACACGAGATTTTCATTTATTCATTGCAATCCCAATGAAAAACGAACATGGAGCCTTTTATTTGGGCTGTGGTGTTAACGAGCTCCGAGAGTTAATAAGTATCGTTAAGGACTTAAATTGTTGTGATGGAAAAGGAAAACAATGAGTTTTAACATGCGAGGGAATCCTTTATTTACTTCATAACGTAACAAAAGTTTAAAAATTGCACTGAATGGGTTGGTTGAATGTCAATGGTCTTTTTTTATGAATACCGTTGCGTTGTTTAATTTTTCTAAAATTATCATGAATGATACATTAATGGTTGCGTTTGTTTTCACCAAAAACACGCAACATAAAAGATAGAAGTATAAAAAAAAAAACAAACAGACAAGTGCACCACACTGTTTCTATAGACTAATAAAGTGCATTTTTTAAAAAGAGGTTTTTATTATTTGCATATTTCAAATAACATATACGATTGTATGCAGGTATACAATCGTACCGAAAACTTCAAATGAAATAAATAATTATTTTAATTTTACCGTAGCAAATACAGTACAAATTACACATTAAAATGATTCAGACTAAGTGTGTTTTTTATTACACTAACGTTTTACCGTTGCACGGCTTTCAAATATACATTGGCCACTTTTATGAAACTAATAGCAAAAACTTTTTATACGATTATTACTTTATTAAATCTGCTAGCAGCATAATGTAAATAATTATAATTTGAAACGAAAATAATTTTGATGTAAACAATTTATTTTCGTTACAAAATTACAGTGTCGAGTGGTTTATATTTTTGTATCACACCCAATGCCAAAGTACTGGGTTGAATTCAGAAACCAGGTGTTTTATAAATGTGTAGTTTGATAGTGTAAACATGGATGTACGTCTTAAGATGGGCCATGGCATTAATTTAAAACGACAGTGTTAAATGGCTCATAATATTTTGTTTATTTAACGTAATTATAACAAATAGGGCGTGCGTATCTCCAGTGGAATCGTGACGAGGTCGATTCGCAGTTCAGGGTGACTGATGACAAATTAGTAATTTGTAATGAGTATTTTCTGAGTTAATTTGTATGTACCGTCACGATCCCCAGCTTCGCAACGAAACTGAATTTCGAACGGTTAAAGCAATTAGTTTATTGTTGCTGTTTTTTAACGTTTTATATGAGAGTTTAATGTTTAAATGGTGCCAGTCTACTTCATCTCTAATTTATCCTTTGAGAATTGCGGGCAATGATATGTTTGTCTAATATTACAGTTTTCACAAGTGCCATGTTGCCTTATATTCAATTGATAGTAAATTTAAAAAAGAATTCGTTAGTTATATAAATAATCAATAAACATCTGACACGTATTTTTTAATGTATATTACGTTAACCAAAATTGACGACGATACGATTCTTTAAAAAAATTACAATAGGTACGTCATCACTTCTATCATTGTCATGATAAAATTACTTATTAAAAAAAAACTATAAAACCGTGCCCATTTATTTTTGAAACTACATGATTACTATAGACTAATAGATTTAAAAATTATTGTTGTCAACGAGCTTATTATTTGGCTTTATCAAATCCTGAATTGTGACCACGGAAACAGCTTTCCCGGTTTCCCAACTGTCCTTTCAAACTTAAAAGAATCCGTCTTTATACTCACAAACCTCGAAGAACCATCAATATCAATTCCACTTGTAAAATTCCTTCAAACTCAAAAATTCCTTTACTCTTCATATTTTTCAGTTGTCATTCAAAACTTTTGAGTGACAAGTGAAAAATACGGATCAAAAGTGAAGTTTAGTGGACGGGCGTATCCGTCAGTTAGTAAATCTATGGCAGAGGTATTATTAGTAATGATTTACGAGCATGTCGCCGCGTTTCGACAGACACCCGTTAATGACGCCGGTCGACGAAGTGCACTCAATTTTATTTATTGGCTTTCTTGAAAGTCATTTTAGAACTGGCAACACACTGCACGGCGCGCGATGCGAAAACTGTTTGCTGCAGTTTTATTAGGAAAGAAAATAACAGTAATTTTTTTTAATTGCTGGTTTTTGTGTTTTTTTATGTAATGCTCACAGATTTCCAGGCTTTTGTTTCTTAAGCGGATTTTTTTTTCTAATTTTCTGAATAGTTCTGATTTTATCACATTATAGATTTGTTATTAATATTTTTTCAAGATTTGCACAAACCAAATAAAGTTTTCAAGACTGAAAGACATTTAAACAAAACAATATTGAATTTTATTTTATTCAACAATAGTGAAAATATTGAGTTTTTTATACAATCATGTAACTTGATTTTAAGCTATAGCATATGCAGCTGTGATGTGATGACAGCATCATGTAGTTAAACGGTATATCCGTAATTCATAAAAATGCATTGTCATTTACTCTCATAAAATCTGATTTTAAACATTAAGATATTTTTATACAGATTTCTCGATGTTGTCGGAAATGATTTTTCATTATGGTCTCATTGAATACACATTATGTGTGTAATAAGTTGTTTAACACACTTTCTAACTATTAAAATTACTTTTCTAACGGGTGTATTAAACATCAGAGGCCTTATCATGGGCTTTCAGTTATTCTGGCGTAGGTAAAGTAAACTGGAACTTTGACAATTTCAAATTGACAATTTTCAAGGAAAAAATTAGTTCCTTTTTCGCACACCAGAAGCGCTGTTCAATTTTTTAATACAAGAAACGCTGTAAAATACTGGAAAGACGCTGTAAAGTAAAAAAGTGAAAACTCGTGATAAGGGTACAGATTTGTGTACGCACTGTAAATGACTTACCTATTGTGGGCTTAACTTTTAAACTTTTTGGTTGCGGTCAAGAAATTATTCCCGGTTACAAAATTAATATTTAGGGGGTGCTAAGAATCCCCGGCAGATGCCCCGCTACCACCCCCAACGGACTTTGGCCCTGGCAACACACAACATCCGCACACTGAGGACCGATGAGAAGATTATCGAGCTGGAGGAAGAATTGAGCAAAATGCGATGGGATGTCTTGGGATTATCTGAAATCCGAAGAGAGGGTCAGGATACGATAGTTCTAGATTCCGGCAACATGCTCTTCTACCGGGAAGGAGACCGTAAATCCCAGGGTGGTGTTGGATTTCTCGTCCGCAGGTCCCTCATCAACAACGTTGTGAAAGTCGACAGTGTGTCGAGTAGGGTAGCATACCTTATACTCAGAATAACCAACCGGTATTTGTTGAAGGTCATACAGGTATATGCGCCGACCTCTACACATTCTGATGATGAAGTAGAGGCATTGTATGAGGAGATATCCGAGGCCATACATGCCTCCGAAACATACTTCACCGTTGTTATGGGGGACTTCAACGCGAAGGTGGGCGCACGGAATGGCGATGAGTTGAGAGTGGGGCCATTTGGGTATGGGCAGCGAAACCATAGGGGCCAGCGACTGGTCGACTTCATGGAAAAGGAAGAACTTCATTTAATGAACTCCTATTTCCAGAAGCGGCCATCCAGGAAGTGGACGTGGATGAGCCCCGATGGTACTACCAGAAATGAGATCGACTTCATCATGACGACCAAGAAGCGAATATTCAGTGATGTCTCTGTGATCGCTAAGGTAAAAACCGGTAGCGATCACCGAATTGTCAGAGGCACACTGAATATCAATGTCAAGCTTGAAAGGTCTCGTCTGGTGAAGTCCACGCTCCGACCTGGTCCTGCCCACATCCGGAACCCCGAAGACTTTCAACTCGAACTGCACAATCGCTTCCAGTGCCTAACCGAATGCGAAACTGTGGACGAAATCAACAATGGGTTGGTGGAAACTGTCCAAGCTGTGGGGTCCAAGTTCTTTAAGACCCCGCGCCGGAATAAGCTTCAAAAGCTCTCGAACGGAACCATCAAGTTGATGCAAGACCGGTCCGAGATGAGGCTGCAATCTTCAGCTGATATGTCGGAATATGGCAAACTCAATAGACGAATCTCTAAATCAATGCGACGTGACCTGCGCTCCTTTAGTGCGGCACGGATCAAAGAGGCAATCGAGCGGAACCAGGGCTCAAAAGTCTTCGCAAAGAATTCGTCTATTGGGCAGAGCCAAATGACTAAGCTGAAGATTAACGACGGCAGCATCATTTCGACGAAACCGGAGATCCTAAGAGAGCTTGAGAGGTTTTACGGACAGTTATACACATCAACACGACAACCCAGTGTCGGTACAGCTCGAGACGCAAAAGCTAAACTGACTCGACACTACACTGAGGATATCCCGGACATCAGCTTGTACGAGATTAGAATGGCTCTTAAACAGCTCAAGAATAACAAGGCGCCGGGTGAGGACGGAATCACAACAGAACTTCTGAGAGCGGGTGGAAAACCGGTACTTCTAGTCCTCCAGAAGTTATTTAATTCCGTCATACTCGAAGGTTCTACGCCAGAAGCATGGCACAGGAGTGTGGTTGTTCTTTTCTTCAAAAAGGGTGACAACACCTTGTTGAAGAACTACAGGCCAATCTCACTTCTGAGCCATGTGTACAAGCTGTTCTCAAGAGTCATTACGAACCGTCTCGAACGCAGGTTTGATGACTTCCAGCCTCCCGAACAAGCCGGTTTCCGAAAAGGTTTTAGCACTATAGACCACATACACACGCTCCGCCAGATTATACAGAAGACAGAGGAGTATAATCGGCCATTGTGTTTAGCGTTTGTGGACTATGAAAAAGCCTTCGATTCAATCGAAACCTGGGCAGTATTGCAGTCCCTCCAACGATGTCATATCGACTATAGGTATATCGAAGTGTTGAAGTGTTTGTATAGGAACGCCACCATGTCCATCCGACTTCAGGAAGAGAGCACGAAACCAATCCAATTGCAGAAAGGCGTGAGACAGGGAGACGTTATTTCTCCGAAACTGTTCACGAACGCGTTGGAGGACGTTTGAAGCTCTTGGAATGGAACGGACTCGGCATCAACATCAATGGCGAATACATCACTCACCTTCGTTTTGCCGATGATATAGTCATCATGGCAGAATCGTTGGAGCACCTCAATGCTATGCTCAGCGACCTCAGTATCGTTTCCCAACGGGTCGGCCTTAAAATGAACATGGACAAGACGAAAGTCATGTCGAATGTCCATGTGGCACCCGTACCGGTTGTTGTTGGGAACGATACTCTCGAAGTTGTAGACCATTATACTTACCTTGGACAGATTGTTCAGTTAGGTAGGTCCAACTTCGAGAAAGAGGTCGCCCGAAGAATCCAACTCGGATGGGCAGCGTTTGGGAAGCTACGTGATATCTTCTCATCGAGAATCCCACAGTGTCTCAAGACAAGGGTGTTTAACCAGTGTGTGTTGCCAGTGATGATTTATGGCTCTGAAACGTGGTCTCTGACTGCTGGCCTTTTAGAGAGATTGAGAGTCACTCAACGAGCAATGGAAAGAGCTATGCTCGGAGTTTCTTTGCGGGATAAAATCCGGAACATGGATATTCGGCGAAGAACCAGAGTCACCGACATAGCTCATAAAATTTGCAAGTTGAAGTGGCAATGGGCAGGCCACATCGCTCGTAGAACTGACAACCGATGGGGAAGAAAAGTTCTCGAGTGGCGACCACGGACCGGAAGGCGCAGCGTAGGCAGGCCTCCCACTAGGTGGACCGACGACATCGTGAGGGTCGCGGGCAACGGATGGATGCAAGTGGCGAATTGTCGTTCGGCGTGGCGGTCTAAGGGGGAGGCCTATGTTCAGCAGTGGACGTCTTCCGGCTGATGATGATGATGATGATGACAAAATTAAATGTTTCTGGCATGGATCATGGGTTTTTTTGCGTGATTATGACATCGAATGAGTCCTCCCACCCAGAGCAGGAGTGAGGAACTGTCAGACTTTTACTGACTACATCTGATATAAATCCACGGTGTCCTTCAATAGCCCTTTACGTTCCAGAGCCACGGTTACCTAAAAGTCCCGCGACCCCGGCAGACTTTGGCCCTCTAAGGGAGCCTCGTCACGTCACGACAGCTTTTTGAGGTGCGACCCGGGCATGGTCCATGATCGTACGGCGAGTCACCGATTACTCGACATCCGCATGCCCAACAGCTCCCCTCTAAGGAAAATTATAAATCAGTAAAACACTTAGCCACACATAATTATTTGACAGTAAATTATGAACAACATCAATTTTTCAAATGTCTACAGATCCGTCCGATCGACTTCCATTAATTTGGATGATGGATGCCAAGTGTGCCGCAAGTTTATGTTGTAAATCAATCAAGAATAAATCACGCCCTTGATGGCTACTTATTTTTATTAATACTCCTGGTCCATGATCCTCGAAGGCTCTGAGAAAGGAAAATAGTTATAATTAACGTTGCTAGACTCTTGCCAAAAGCCCTAGGTTTTCCAAAAGTATTTTACGAAAATGTTAGCAACAGTAAAATAGCCCGCGAATCTTTATTTGTAGTGCCTTCTACAAATTGAGTAATTACTTGATTATTTTGATAAAATCTGAAAAAAAAAGTTTTATAAATAACAATATTATATGTATGTTTTTTAAATCATTTTACGTATTCTTTTTTTCATGTAACCGTTTTTGAAATAAATGATCGTTCATCGTTCGACGTTTTGAGTAGTAAGTATACTTACTACTCAAAACTTACTACTATACCTTCATAGGACAAACCATCTTTCAAAAGGTTAAGTTATTACTGGTATCTTAAGTGATTATTTTTTTGTAATCTATAAGGATTTGTTTACACTTTCATCAAAATTTATATAGGTACTGCGTTTCTTTCGGTAGAGTAATTAACTTTTTATGTCCTTACTTGCCCCTAGCGTTCCATTATTTGTGTGGTTAAATATTTAAGAGAACTTGCTTGTCCTTTTATACGCAGGTTCTGAAAAGGTTCACGTACCATACTCCTGCCTCACAAGCATAAACTTGGTGAATTTCTTCATTCAAGAAGCACATAAAACATTATTTAAGTTCGTGCGGTAATTTCGAGGACTAGAAAACGTGAGGGCGTCCTTTTTTAAGACGGCTGTAAAAGAACAAATTGGTGGTTCTATATTGTTCGCAGTAAGACACTATACGACTATGGTATGTTAAAAGACTCGTAATAAGACGAGGGGCCTACAAATCATAATAAATTCGGCGAACTTATTAAGTCAACCGCCAACAAACAATGGAGCGAGTTATTGGCGATATACCCTCGTTTTATCTAACGCCCCCCCTTCGCCCCCTTTACCACCTAACAAATGTCCCCCTCTGGGGCCAACAAGTGGAGCAATCTACGTTTTATCGGAAAAAGCTCAGGGAATCAAGAATATACCAATTAACAGAGGCAAAGAGTTAACAACAACAGATGTTTAATAGCTCGAGGTAGCTCTCAATAATGGCTGCCGAGAACGGATTTGCCTTCACTTATTTACTGAGTCTGTTTCACGGATACTGTAGAAACAATTCACTTTCTACGATATTTTCTTAATTGAAAATAGTGGTGTATTTGGTAATCGACATTGTGGTAAGATGTTGATTTCCAAGTTTTTTTTATTAAACGTCCTTATTCAGTAGATACTATTGCAAGAGATTCTATAGTAAGTACTTTATCATATTATCGGAATGCATTTAATGCTAACTCTGAAATTGTCTCTAAAATTATAACCGAAAGGTGTATTTTTGTGGCATGGAGTGTCATCTTGGCTCAGTGTCGGCAGATGTGACTCACAATGACGTAGTACAACTCCACCTGGTCAATTCTAGAAAACATACGACACAAGTGTAAATCATTACTCATCAATAACGTCCACACGAGCACAGTGAAGGATTACTACAGGAATCCAAACGTTCATTAAAGTTCCACTCTACTTAACATGTTTCTGATCACTGAGAAGTAAATTACTAATAACTGTCTAACAAATTAATTGCAAAATAATCATAGCTTTAAGCAGACATTAATGTCACATTACTACATTATTAAATAACAACTTTCCAGCCGTTAATGTGACCACTGCTCACCGGTGCCATTAGATTTACAAACAGTGATGTTTTAATTTATATCATCATACGTTACTATTATGCTGTCCGCCGACAGAGCTCTCTGCCAGAGCAATTATGTATTGCTTGCTAAATTAGTAGAGCATTAAATTATTAATAAAGGTGACATAGTTGACTGTTGATTTGGTAAACATTAGTACGTAGGCCTCGGTAAAGTGGCACAGTAATTGACTCTAGTTTCAATCTACTCACGTTAGCATCCCTGCGATGCGATACACGCAACATTATGCTATAAATAACCAGTATGCACTAATATTTGCAAGACTGCAAGTACCAACAAAGACGGAAACGATAGTTAATCTTAGTGCAACAAGAATTCAAGCGAGTGCAAGGAATTACGATTAAACGCTCTAGTTAATTAATACGCCAACCAAAACCGTCGCTCAAGCGAGTCAGCGCGAGCCCGTAATGCGCCTTACATCTCGCAATACCAAAACAAGAACAAACCATTAAAACTAAGCGAACGAAATCGGATTCAATCTAACAAAATAGCAGCAATTACAATCCCAAACTATATGCCGTAGGATGTAATGGCCGCCCTTCGATAACATATAAATAGAAGGCGTACGACTCCGCCAATAATAGTCCAAATATCGTTCAATAATAGGACACGAGCGGACGAAAGTGTAGGGCAAACAATAATGGGCAAAGACAGACCGGGCACGTACACCGAGTCGCAGAATTAATCAGTTAGTCACACTTGCGTCGAACTAAGGAAGAGTCGATTAGGAGGGTACCTTGAGGATTATTGAGACATTGCGGCGCATGCCAGCTGCGGCCGCCGACCGCCCAACTTGCCGATATTGCCGCCGCGGCCAGGGCTGCCCCAACTTGTTTTCAACTGCCCAAGAATTCCCAGCTCCGACGAGAAACTCCGTCGTTCGATCATACTTATTGGAAAAAGGGCGTTTTCTCATAATGTTGCCATCGTTGTAGGTACCAGTATTAGGATATTTCACTTGTTATATTTTGGAATGATGCCATGTTCCACTTTATGGGTTGGGGTTATTTATACGTGCAAAAGTTGTAGGATTTCATAATACTACGAGTATATCATTCGTTTGTTTCTATTTTCCTCTATGATAATTTGGGTTATCGCGGGTTGTGTAGCCGTGGAAGGTTGTGTTAGGCGAGGCATTTTAATTAACAAAGCTGTGTTCCCCTGCGGCCCGGATAGTGCTGATGGAAAAAATGACATTACTTTCATATTCGGCACACATACGCGAGTTTAATTGATAGTTCGTTATCTTCCCAGTGACGAGGTTATTTAGTTATAAGCTGAACCGGGATACGGCTCGAATGTAGTTCACGTATTCACGTATCGAGTAAATTTTATTTGAATTTGTTAGCGCTGTCTGGGACCCTCGCTACGCCTAGTATTATAATTCGCGCTTTATAGTTTTGTTTATAGATACAATACAATCAGGGCCTGATTTACCCTTAGGCTAATTAGGCTGCAGCCTAGGGCGCGAGGATCGGGGGGGCGCTGAAATCTTGTCTATGATGATGCCTCTCTTCTTTTTTTTAAATATTTATGTTTTATTTTTTCTCTAGAGTAAATATTTTAAAAAAATGCTCGAGTCGAAGCAACTTCACGCCCTAGATGACCACGCTCATGGTCAATGGCATTGGCAACTAAGTTGTCTATAGAAACTAAGCCAATATAAGTCATCCGGTCAAACACGACATAGATTTGGTATTCTACTTGGTAGCCTGCAGTCACTTGTCATGATTTTGGTCTTATAATGCGTGAGGTAGATGCCTTTATGTACGGTCAGCTTAAAAAATGGTTTGCCACCCTAAGGTTGGATGTCATCGGGCACGCCGCAATCGCGGCGGCAAGACCCCTCTTTGAGAATGAGGAGTGGCTGGAAAGGCGTCACGCCGTCCTGACCAACCACATTTTTTTTTTCGTGGTAAAATCATCAAATGAGTCCTCCCACCCCGGGCAGGGCGGGAAGGACTGTCAGACTTGTACTGACTAAAAGCCACGGTTTCCTTCGGTAGTCCTTTGTGTACCGGAGTCGCGGTATACGTATGTCCCGCAACCCCGGCAGGGCTGTGACTGTGACCCTCTATAGGGGGGGCCCCGTCATTATGCTGACGCTCCTTGAGGCGCGCGTGGAACACAACGCGCCGTCTGTCGACCCGGGCATGGTCCATGGTCAGGCAGCAAGTTACCCTTTACTCGCCGTCCGCATGCCCGCGCCTACGGTGGCCGGAGATCGTCCCGCGACATCCGTCGCTGTGGGCGTCTACCACTGCGTCTAGGGCGGAGGGAGGACGGTATCCTCTCTCTCTCGCGGCCCGCCTCCTCCTTCGCGAGCATGAGTGGTGGAGCATATGGTGCAGGACTGCCACGCTTTTTTTTTTCCCTCCCGCCCTGGGTGGGGCGGAAGGGACTGTCAGACTCTTACTGACTAAAATCCACCCGTGTTCCTTCGGATGCCCTTTACGTTCCGGGGCCACGGTATCCTGGGTTAAGAAAAAACCCGCGACCCCAGCAGGCATTTGGCGTGAAACACGACGCGCCACCGACCCGGGCTTTGTCCTTGGTCGGACGGCGAGCTACCCATTACTCACCGTCCGCAAGCCCGCTCCGCCGCTGTGCCCTCTGCTGATCAGAGGGACACGCGTTGGAGCGTCCACACTATTCGCATACGGGCAAAGAAACCCCTTAGACACACAGTGCCTAAGGAAGAGTTTTTGCCCGCATCCCAGGGTGCAGCGGCCCGAAAAACTGGTCTTCCCCCCGGACGTATCCGAGAGGGAACTCCAGTCTACGGACGCACGTGGAGGTTTCCTGTCTTAGCACCCCAGGACTGCCACGCTTGGGCAGAGCACCGCCGTGTCCTCACGACGGCGATAGGCGGAGACCTCTCGCGCCCGGCATTGGTCGAAGCCATGCTGCGGGGCGAGACGGGGTGGGAAGCGGTCGCCTCCTTCTGCAAAGCAGTCATGCTGTGCATGGAGGAGGCGGGCTGCGTGAGGGAGAGGATAGCGTCCTCCCTCCACCCAAGCCGCAGTGGTAGACGCCCACGGTGACGGACGTCGGCAGACCTACTTATAAAATTCTCCGGCCTCCCCGTAGGCACGGTCATGGGGGCGGCGAGTAAAGGGCAACTCGCTGTCCGACCATGGACCATGCCCGGGTCGACGGCGCGTTGTGTTCCACGCGCGCCTCAAAGAATGTCAGCATTGTGACGAACCGCCCTCTAGAGGGCTAAAGCCTGCCGGGGTCGTGGGACTTATCTCATTACCGTGACCCGGAACGTAAAGGGCTATTGAAGGACACCGTGGATTTTAGTCAGTACGAGTCTGACAGTCCCTCCCGCCCTGCCTTGGCTGGGAGGACTCCTTTGATGAGTCACTATGGAAAAAAAAAGTTGAATGTCATGCAGATTAAAAAATACGTTAATTTCGGTTGCAGATCGATCTTAAAGATTTTATAGGTAGTATCTGATGGTGAACCATGACCATCTTAAAATTTTCACACTACTATTTACTCAGTTACGAGTACTACATACTTTTTAGGCCGTCCTCCGTAACACGCCAGGCGGGGGGCGCGTCTTCCTAATAGCCTAGGGCGGTCAGAACCCTTAATCAGTCGCTGAATACAATAGCCTGTAGTAGTAGTATACAACAGCTATTTTGCTTTCAGGAATAGAGAAATGAAAAAAATAAAATTGTAAATAACTTTCATCTCTCGTGGGTTTTCTTCACTATACTTTTTTCTATAAATATCAGGAATGCCTTTACTTGATTTGCTTTGGTTGACTGCTAGTTTTATCATAATACTTCCACCGTCTAGTATGACTGCTTCAGTCACACAAAAACGAATAATCCCAGTGTCGTACCCACTCTTTTTCTTTTCTCCAACAAAATCAAAAAAGTTACTCTAACATGTACGAAACGTCGCGGGCATGCGGGCAGCGAGTAAAGGGCAACTCGCTGCCCGACCAAGGACCATGCCCGGGTCGACGGCGCGTTGTGTCCCACGCGCGCCTCAAAGAGCGTCAGCATAATGACGGGGCCCCCTCTCAGAGGGCCAAAGCCTGCCGGGGTCGCGGGATTATTCCCTTACCGTAACCCCGGAACTTAACAGGCTATGAAGGACACCGTGGATTTTAGTCAGTAGAAGTCTGACAGTCCCTCCCGCCCTGCCCGGGGTTGGAGGACTCATTTGATGATTTTACCACGCTAAAAAAAAAAAAAAAAAAAACATGTACGAAACGTGTCGCTTGGGTATCTATAGATTTACGAAGTTAATGAACAGTGTACACTGATTGACAATCTGATGACTCAATTATTATATTCAGTTCGGAGAGTTGTTAAGCTGAAACTCATCAACTGGGTTCAACACTTGACTATAAAGCCTTAAGTGGTTGAGTTGGTTGGCCTGCAGACTAATGCACAAAGCGGGTTCCTCTGCTATGGTGATTGTAATAAACAGATTGTGGATGAACTGCTCCTACTTAGTCCCCTTTGCACTGGATTAACAATTGTGGTTCCATCGATATTCCTGTACGATTTATAATGAGGTTTCTTTAAACGAGTGTCTACTTTTTAATGCACAATTTTTGCTGTTGTCTGTTGGAAAAAAATAAACAAATAGCTAACACAATGCCAAAGCTCCTATGTACCTTTAATAATACATATTTACTTTAACAAAAACAGATCTCGTCTCAGTGATTTTCAAAACCAAAATGACAGAATTATTTATTTTTCGTTTTCGTTTGATCTGTACCTACGACTGATAGAATTTTTAACACGCAATTCAGTGTACTTAAAAGTTTTGAAAGATTTCAGACTACTTAGATAAGTCTCGTAAATGTGAAATTAGAGATCAATAAATGAAAATGTTCAGGGTTTTGTTCATCATCATCATCAGCCTATAATGTTCCCACTGCTGGGACACAGGCCTCCTCTCTGTGAGAGGGAGTGGGCCATAATCCACCACGCGGGCCCAGTGCGGGTTGGCAGATGTCACATGTCTTCGAATTTTTGGTTCTAGGACATGCCGGTTTCCTCACGATGTTTTCCTTCACCGTTTTGAGAGCAGTGGTGATGAATTAAATTACACAAAGTAATGCGCCTGGCGGGGTTCGAACCCACGACCAACATCTCGTAAGTCGGGACCGATACCATGTATACTTCTTCACAATTGATATAATAAATCTATTTATCACCAATATTTACTTCCTGAACATCGTTCAACAAGACTATTAACAATAAAGTCAGTGCGCTCGTAAAACGACCAGAGAGAAGAAGACGTCTCGTCAGAAACTATTTCTCTACGTTTTATGTTCCCGTGTCATATGAAACGGATCCGGTAAATTCGTCGGCCGGTCCGGTTTAGCTGTCAATCACAGCAAGTTGATTGGATTTCGATATTGGCACCAATAGTTTCCTCATGCACGGACCAGGTGAAACGGCCAAATAAAACATCTGGAACAAGAGTTTAAAATTTTTGTTCGTCACAGATTTTAAGTTTGTAGAAATTATTTATTTAAACTGGAAACAGAAAAGTGGAAATAAAATCATGTTGGACAGATTGCACAAAACGGTTTGATTTTAAAGTGTTTTTGATCCGAACACAAAATGAACGAATGTATTTGCGACCAAATGCGCAAATACTCGTTAAAACACTTAAAACTAATTGCTTTGAACCAAAGAATACGTTTAAATAAACGCCAACTTTATCCAACACGACTCCAGTTCTAAATTAAGACCTAGATTGGTTGCAAAATCTCCGCCGGATCGAAAGTCTATTTTGTGGTCGGCGAATACAGCTTAAAGCGAAGTGCCCAACTATAATTGACTAATTAATGACGTCACTCAAACTTTCAGTGAGTGCTGCCCGATGCCCAAAACTGAACTTTACGATTATTTTGGGAGCGAATCATAAATGTAGCAGCGCCGTTATTGCTTCATATAATTTTGTGATGGAGACATAATGGTCTGATTGGAGAAGCGATCGGTTTAGAAAGGGATTGTGAGACAGTAATTTAATGTCGCAAGTTGGAATCTGAACGTGCACAATAAAAGCTACGTAATTCTTGTGGTGTCTCAAGTAGTCAACTCGTCTTGCTTAGAGGTAAAGAATTCTGTCGTGTTTCGTTCGTGATTGTATTTGAACAGGTAAGAATGTCGTAACGAAATAGTAAAAGCCTTTGTGTAGCCCTTGTGCTTAAGTAATGATACACTACGCTTTCATTCGCATATCAAAACCGAATCAAACGAAACTACACTTTAAGGTAGATTAAATAACTTTCATTTTTGATGTCGCCTATACGAATCGCATCGCCGGACCGGATCGAAATATAATCGATGCAGTGTTGTGTGAAATAGTATCATGGAAAGCTATCAATAACGAGGACCCGTACTAAGTGCTCGAGACATTACCAGCTTAACGTGCTAATATATTGAGCAGCTCGTTTGCAAGGTAATGCGCAAACGCCACGGTTGTATCAGCTGGCAACTTGTTAAGAGCTGATGCACGTTTTGTGGTACAAGCAATTTCCTTTTAGCATGTAGGTGTTACTCTGTGAATCTTTTATGACAAGCTGCTTTGAATTTTGGCAAAATTTCATCACAAGAGCATTGGACGTTCGTTCTTAAAAATTCACGGTGCAACTTTTTAATAAATATTCCCAATAACAAACTGGAAAATATTTCGATGTTCATTACAAGTTGGCGCTCCCTTGGGAAATCTAAGTGTAAGAGTTTGGAATCCAGGGTCGTAAGTCCTGTTTAGAAGTTAATGTCTTAGGGACTGTTGAACTTTATCGAACCTTAAAAAGTGCTTTTGGATCAGTAAAGTCGTGCGACTCTGGCGACCTTTTTCTAGAAAAGGCCACAAAATGAAGACTTGATTGCAGAAAAGTTACGTAAAGCCTGAAACAAGAAGCAACTGATTCTACATTCGCTAATAAGCGTACAACTAGTTCCTTTAAGCCAAGTAGAAGTTCCAGAGAGTCCTTGGCGACAAGCCAAGAAAACATTAAGACGAAGAAGTCGACAACAATTACGTAGCTTGTTTAATTTTGATTGAGGAGATTTGATCTTCTAAGATGGCGAGTCAGACTGTCAGACGCGGCAACACCAGGCGTAGAAACTCTCCGGGTCCGAGAACTGGTTACAATTACAGATGTATTATTTATCAGACGGCAAAGCGGGGGCCTCGTCCGGAAAAAGGAATTGATTTCTGCATAATTTAACAGCGAAAACACCTCCCTGAGACCTCTCTCTAGTACTAAAAACAAAACATTCGTTTGTATTTTACTACGTTCCTCGGAATAAATGCATTTTTTATGTTCATATACGCACTCCTTACGAAATGAAGGAGAGTTGATTAGGGTATCGAACCGGGAAATCCCGGTCCCGAAAATCCCGGGATTTCCCGGTTCTTGAAGTATATTTTAAAACCCGGGACATGCGACTGAGAACCGGGAAATTCGGGATTTTCGGGACTCAGAAAAACAGTATAAATAATTTGTTTAAACTTGTTAATTCTTTTATAGAACAAAAGAATCAAATTGGATGTAAGGTATTTATTCACTTCGCCGTTAAATACGGAATAACATGTTCAGATACAAGTGTTGTTGACAGAGAAGAAAAGTTGATAATGTAGTACTGGTTATGTCTCGAAAGCCTTTGACAGGGTCTCGAGACAAAAAGCTTCCTTGCTTTTGGTATCTCAATTTTTGTAGCTGGATATCAGACTTTCTTAGTGAACGATCAATCAGAGTTGTCGTTGATGACTGATCCTTTGAGCTTTTGGTTATTGACTCTGGAGTTCAACAGTTATCTGTTTTCTTTGCAACTCTTATTTTGCTGCACATTTCTTACCCACTTCAGCCTGGTATTGTTGGATAGGTAGATAACAGTACTGTTTCAGTGACATACTTGCCCACTGCAAAATCCAGTGGGGATGAAGTTCATTGCTTCAGAGAGACCATGGCAGAGCAAACAGATTTGATATTTAGTATCCTATAAAAGAGAGAAGTTTCTTGTTCGCTCACACAAGAAACTTCTCTCTTTTATCGCCACCAACATACAGGCGTATATTTCCTTAGTGAAGTAGGAGTAAATCAAAACTACATCTTTTATAGAGTAATTTGGACCAATTCCTATTTTTATTGTTTCTGTAACTGATGACCTTGAGCTTTTGGGCATGGAACTGACATCCAGTGTCAACTTTGACGTGGGCATCCTAAATAGAGTGAAGCGATACCTTACACCTGGATATGTGCAAGCCCATTTCTGCATTGATTGCGTCGTAGTAGCCCGCGAAATTCAAAGTTTCTTATGTTTTTTCTATCGGAGTATTGCAGCAACCTTACTCAACTTAATCATTGGGATGGCTCAGATAAATACAACTTACTGCACTAGACCCAGTGGAATGCAGAGCTCCTTAGACTAATTGGCAACGTGAAACTGGTGGATGGTTACTCTACAGCTTAGCTCATCGACGCAAGCTTAAGGAATAATAATAATGTAAAGATGTACATTATAGCACGATACATCTCATTACATCTTTCCATAGAAATCGTCAGGAGACCACACACTGCAGCAATAATGTATATTTTTACATCTTCGAATCTAAGGTACTGAACACGAAAATGTACGAAAATATACATTTATATTTCGATACACCTATACATCTCAATACATTTCCGTATATCTCTCTTCGAAAAGGATGTTATGAAATGTAGGGAAATATACATTACCTGTTGTGTGTGTGATACATCAAGATAATTTAAAGCTATACATCCCGGGATGTAATGTACATTAATATACATTATAGCTGCTGTGTGTGAAGCCCTCCCTCTTTTCGTTTTTTTTATTGGGTTCGCTCGTGCTAAGATGAGACCTAAAATAGGTCGAACTCATGAATTCTACAACCTCTTTCCACCGGCCTACTTGCATTAGGTACATCTAATGTCCAGTATTGGACATCTAGATGAACTGCAAGTTTCCATAGTTAATACAGTTAGAGTGAATAGATTTGCCACCTCTGAATAGAAAAGAGGCTAGAGCAAACCCATGTCCATGAGGCCGTCGAATAAGTTGGTTGTATGATTTTAATCAGAATAAATACTGTACCATAAAGTTATCTTATTATTTTCATTGTTTTCTAATGCCATGGAAAAAATGCATTTTTGTCCCGAAATTCCCGAAAATCCCGGGATTTCCCGGTTCCTTGGACGCCTGTCCCGAAAATCCCGGGACTTCAAACAAGGACCGGTTCTCGATTCCCTAGAGTTGATGTGGCGCTTTCTGCGTGATTTTTTAGCTCCTCTGGTTTCATTAACCAAACATTTTGTTATTTTACACCGTGTGGAATGAAGAATGCTTAATTTCCTTTGACAGACCACGTCTAATATTTTATTCAAAAGAAGGTTTTCGTTAACATAATAATTAAATGTGCGTTATGAATATAAAATCCTAATCAAAGTCTCGTAAATAGCATAACTTTTCCTAGTATTCTGCTCGATATACATTATGCATATTAATTAGGTGCGCCTGAAAGGGAGAATATACCAATAGATAGGTAAATAATAATTCTTGGAGTGTCTTTAAGATTGAAGTGATTACTGTGGTTAATTAAATTATTCAGGTTGGACATTATTTCATGCTTGAGCTGGTCTACAGCCGCCCACACTCCGCCTCTTTAATATTGAAATCTTGGATATTTCTATGCATTCATTATACACAATTCAGTAGAGCATAATATTAATATTTCAAATTAGACATTTATATAAGACGTAGTCTAGTAGCTCAAGTTTTAAACTGTATACCTCTATGCACGGGCACGTTACGGCGTCCAGTAGTAATAGCATCAGATTGATTAGCGGTGTGCGCACAACAAACACGCGGCTCCTGTGCGGCCGGCTTTGTTGTCGGAGCTGGCTGAGTCAGATTCTTGTAAGTAATTAACCGTTGCTATAAATTAGTGCGGCGGGCGTCGTCCGGCGGGCCTCATTGCGGATGCGACGCACGGCCCGGACCACCGGCGGCCGGCCGGCGACCGGCCCAAGGATGCGGCGTCCAAACATTGTCACTGCACCGCAACTGCAGCTGTGTTCACTAGTTAGTGGCCCACAACACTACGTGCTGAAATATTGCCATTGTTACCGCTAACTAAGGAGGCAACACTTCATCGATATTCGATTACGTCATAACTTCTCATCGATACTGTTTTGTGGATGCTCTTGGCTTTTATACGACTAGTTTATTGTAGATTTACGACTTTACAAATTCGTAATTGAACTTTCAACTGTTTTATAGGAGGGCTAAGTGCTAATTTTCCCAGACAAAAGTTTATGTGAAATGAGAAAAACAAAATGTATTTTTAAGACAGTCTCCACTTATTTTATGAGTACTCTCCATGGAAGTTCCAACAAAAAACCAAATAGTGAAAGAAAACAACTAGTTGTTTACGAGTTCTCAAAGTCCATAATACCGAACAAATAAATTTTATCACACATCCGGCAATTGCAGAAGTATTGAGCAAACTATAGAAGAACTCTATTAAATTACATGAGAATTATGACAGAAACTTGAACTCTTGGCGTCTCTAGAACCCATTACATCACAACATCTCTATATTTTCCCAATTTATAGAGGAGAGTCTATAAATTGCGAAAAGATTAATTACTTGTCTACATCCATTAATCAAGCAAAAAGTGCTGTTGTGGTGGTAAACGGTGGAACAAAGACTGTAACAGGACCTTATTTTTTACACTTTTCCAGGAAATATTCATCCAAAAGCTTTATCATATCAGGTTCCTATACAAGTTATGTATTATATTATACAAGACACGATGTTAATATAAAACATATTGGTAATGCATGTCACCGCGCCCCTACTATGTAGTTGGCTTGAGGTAATCGCTCCAGCTCACGTATCTGATGGAGTTTCCAAGCTTCCAAACTAGTTGGACTGTTGTCGGAAACTTCCGACGATGCTCGGCGCAAGGTGCATGTTCAACCTGTTCCGATAAGGAGGAGGATTCGACCTTAAATCCTAACACGCGCCCCGATCTGTCTAGGTTAGCAAAATATCCACTCCTGTCTTCTCAATTAAAACTTTCTCCATACAATGTAGAATCGATGAAGATGTTGAAGGATGTCAGCGCTCATAACCTACGTTCATTATCAGCTGAATTAGGGAGGGCGTCACGCTCGGAGACGTTGTTTTATTCAATGTCTTGAGACAACTTATATATGGCAGACCATTACCTAATTGAAGGCTGGCTCGTCGCGGCACCTCAGCCAGAGTGTTATTGCAAATGCGAGTCACGACACGGCGTGAACTTGTTGTCGCGGGGCGCGGGTGAGGGGTGAGCATGGTGCGGGGCGCGGGCGAGGGTAGGTGTCACGTGACGGGTAGCTGCGGCGTCCCGAACGTTGTCGAGGCCATGAGACTTATGAGGATTACGGGAAAATGTGTATTCGATGACATTTTTCGGGGCCGTAGAAAAAGATGAAATATAAGGAATTCTAAACGTGACCGGCATACTGTATAAGGCGTCACCTATTACCGGTCTACGCGTTCTTCTCGCGGTCGGGCGGACGAGTGCCGATGAAACCGAGCGTGACGTTCCATTCCTGATATAAAAATGTAAGTATGAAAAAGCTTTGTTAAACGCGACTTGGCTTCGGCGAAGTGGCAAAGTTTGAAGTGGAAAACTTTTCATGGAAAAATCTTTGCAGAAAACGATTAAATTTTAAGGCTATTTGTACTGTTTTAAGCGCGGCCGCGGACAAAATGTCTCATTTAATTTATGTTACTCATTATGTTTAGTAACGAAATCCCTCACCGATTCTACTCAGCTAATTGGCCGCAATTATGTAAATGTAGAACTTAATCGTATAACTTGCTGAACACTCGTGATGATATTATTCAATATAGTGCAGAGTGCAGACCTCGCAGTCTTTAGAGAAGATTATTTTAATGAAATAATTGAATGAGCGGAGTACGGTGGACAGTGGACGTTGGCAGAATGTAGAGCAGGCGGTGTGGCCTGCGCCGTGATTACATTTGGCTTCCAAAATATTCGGCCTTAGTGCGGTAAAGCTGAAACTAGTTAACACATAAAACCTTGTCTCATCAAAACCTCAAATTGGATTAATCGAAAATCAATAGATAAGATTATCGAGACAAAGACACGAGACTCGGTCGAAAGGCGTCGTAAGAGGAGATTCTTACACTGAGATAAGGAAAACACGCCTTGTTTGTGGAGCGCACTGCTCCGAGGGAACATTTAGTGCGGACTTGGACCCTCGTTACAATCAGCGCTGAATTATTTACCAGGGCCCAGCTTACTGGACCGAATTGATTTGTGCATAATTTACACGAAAGAAAATGTTAGAACCGAAACGTAAAAGCGACGATAAACCGCTGCGCACGTAAATGTATGACAAAGTCGAATTGAGTTTAAAAATGTAAAATGTTTTCGGCGGGAGTGAAGCGAATCATCGGACGTCTGCAGATAACTATTAGATAGTTGAATCAAGAATGAGGGAGGCAAAAATAAAATCAGTACAGGTGGTATTAGGATTCAGTGCACGTAGCGTATCGGAGGTTTCGGCGGAGAGGCTGCGGCGGCGGCTGCCGCAGTGCGCCGCGGGCCCGCCGCACCGCGCCGCGCCTACCGCCGACAGATAGCTATCCGTGCCTGTTCTAAGACAATTACCGCTACGTAAACGGAAAATTGTTCGAGAGCTCTCTCAAACGTGTTTTCTAATCTTCGAGAACGGGATTGAAGGGGGAAAGAGATGCCACTTTTACATTTTTAACGTACGAACGAGATTATTCGTTCTGTTCCAGGATCGTTCCGCTCCTGAAAGGATAAAACGAAACCCTTATCATATCGTGAGAGTTGTTAATGTAAATATTACAGAAATAGCGTTTTTATACGCGGTGAGCTCAAATTGACCGGTTTTTATTGTGAGAGCCTTTTGAATAAAAGATTTTATAATAGCTGCGCTCTGTGTTACGGTATCTCGTTCTCATAATACTGGTATCACATAATGTGTGCAAAACAATGAAAGCGCGAGCTGTGAGAACAATTAATACCCAACACAATATTTTCACAAAGTTTCACTTCCGAAACTACATCCTGTGCCGTTTGGAACAAAGTGACTCCTCTGTGCAGACTATTTTACGGGCCATAAACTGCGAGAGGGACAGACAGAAACTCGACCTTAATGCCTTTAAAAATATTCACCTTTATCGATATGCTAGCGTAGGACAGTGGCCTCTGTAGGTTCAGTTGCATACTTGCTGCGTGTTTTTATGTTTGTAGGATGCTGTAAGTTACTAAGAGAGAGGTTGTGTTGACTCCTCGTCTAGAAAGTTAGAACGACACGGAGGAGTTCTTAAGTCTTGTTAGCACGTGGAATCTCTGTGTTGTCACGGCTTTATCTCTGAACTGCGGTGTTCTGGCGCGAGTAAAGATTTGCGCACAAACAAGCTAATTGATTAAATATAATAATCGTTTACGACCGACATCGATATCACAAACATTATCGACGAGTAAATTAACTCGGCGTGTTGGTGATACTGTAATCCTATTTGTGTAATACAGTGTCTGTTTGTGTAAGTAATTCATCGCGTTAAATGTCTGACTATGGGCTATTCACAATAAATCCGGTTGTTTGTCCGTCCCGGGGTTGTGCGGTTGCTCCACACCCCGCCTGACGTTAATCAGCTTCCTCGTCTGATATCTAGATAATACGTCTGTTTAGATAGCACGATAGCACACTACTTTTATTTCTGAAGGCGAGGTCAACGTGAGCACAATCCCGCTTCAAGTGTCCGTGGTTGTTATTGGATTTGCTTCGAAACTATTTTTAAAAACGGTTCCTCGTGGAGGATTTTTATTTAGGAGAAATATGAAACTTTCTGTCAGTACTCGTTATTTCCTTGAGATAAATGTTGGGGTGTATTTATTAAAGTTTATATTTTGAAAAAACTTCACTGGAGTAATTTGCAAGGTGATTGCAAAACATAGCTTCAACCTAGCTCAGGCAAATATGTGCAACTATACTTTTTTGTAATTGTTAAGATATTTTTATTGCGAATGTGTTTTTTTAAATAAATATTTAAAAAGACACATTCGCAATAAAAATATTAAAATTTAAAAAAGCAGTAGGTACCTTTGTGCTTTTTTATAAGTATGTCATTTCCCGTGAATGTGTTCTGTGTGGATATAAATAAATAAATACAAAATGGTATAAAAGGTGAGAGTTTAAACACTGATAGTGGTGGCGCCAAAGGCCAATTTAGTGGACTGTATTTGCGGAAACTTATTTAAATGATTGACAAAACGCTGGGTGTTAGGTAGTCTTCGAGTTGCGGTGGATGTGGAGCACTGGAATGCAACCCGATTTAAATAGGAAAGGAAGCACAAACCTTTACTGGGGCCACGTGCTCACGTCGCCGGTGCACCGGTTCACTTTCCAGGTTCAGGGGCAGCTGGGCTTCGAGTTAATGTTCTCACACTTTAGACACAAGCACAGACGATTGTTTTCAAGCCTTATTACACACAAAAATGCAGTAATTCCACAGTTAGCAATAATTTTAAGCGGAGCGGGTCGACGCCATGCGACACTTGTTGCGGTGCGATTCGGAAGTGACAGCGACAAAGAAATGGCGGCGAATCTTCTTATTCACTCGCGAGGTATGTGCGGAAAGGAGATGGGTATAGGGAAGTTAGCGGATGTCAATCATATTTCAATGTTGGCGCAACCATTCCCCCCCAGTTTGAAGGGTTACCTTCAAAACAATAAGCGAAAAAAAAAACTAAATTCTGGAGTTAACTGCTAACCTATTCCTAAACTATATACCTATAAAGCGTTGTTATAACTACGAAACTAATTTGAAACCTACTGCTGATTAGGCAGAGGACAGAGACGAATAACCGGACGTAAATACGAACCGGTCGCGGTTTTGACTCTTACAATACGCGTTACTCCATTTGAACCAGGGAAAACTTCCTCCACTACACCTAGAGGCCAGTGTAGAGGGGGCGCATTCTCGGTCATTAAAACTACCACAGTACCAACGGTGACTGGATTCGATGGGGTATTCCATTTTTGACGCGACTGCAGCGTGTGCAAATAATCCGTTCTCCAACGCCTCCAAAAGGATTGAACTAATTTATCCAAAAGAGCGTAACGCTTTAGGAGATGCAGTCTGTCATCATCAACATCCATAGCGGGCAAATACTTAAGAGGAGTCGTCGTTAAGAAGTGAGCCGGCGTTAAAGCTAAAGACTCCGATGGGTCACTAGAAAGCGTTCGACACAGTGGACGAGTATTCAATACTGCCTCTACCTGAGCGAGTACCGTACTCAGCTCCTCATAAGAGAGAATCTGTAAGCCTACAACACGGAACAGATGCGACTTGAGGCTCTTAATATTAGCTTCCCAGTTACCACCAAAGTGACTAGCAGCGGGTGTATTAAAATGCCATTCAATACGATTTTCGGCCAAAACGTGAGCGAATTCACTCCGATAATACTTTGACCGCAAGAATGCGTGTAACTCCGAGATACTACGGCGAGCTCCAACATAATTGGTACCGTTGTCAGAATATAAACGTTTGACGGGACCGCGGCGCGACAAAAACCGCTTAAACGCGGACATAAAACTTTGCGTACTTAAATCACCGGTCAATTCTATGTGAACCGCACGAGTTGTCATACAAATAAATAGACAAACGTAAGCCTTTGTGGAGCGTATACCACGACCACGGGCAATAGTTACCCTAAACGGGCCGGCGAAGTCTGTACCGACGTGTACGAAAGCTTTAGCAGACTGAATAACACGACAGGCGCGGTGATCGGCCATTTCAGGCGCGATAAAACGCGGGCGGAGCTTAAAACAGGGCACACATTTGTGCACTCTAGCACGAATCAAATTGCGAGCGGAAAGTATCCAATACCTTTGTCTAAGTATAGACATCAACAAGTCTGGGCCTGCGTGACAATTCACCTTATGATGATAATCTACAATCAAATCTAAAATATGGTCCTTGCGGGGTAAAACTACTGGATGTTTTTGCTCAAATCCTAAATCGGAATTTCTCAAACGACCTCCTACTCGAATGAGGCCATTCTGCAAAAAAGGTTTCAAATGTTGAAAAGCGCGACTACAAGGCTTGTTGGACTCCAAACTACTAAATTCTGACGCGAAATAAAATCTCTGCAATTCACGAAGCACTACTGACTCAGCTGTATCCAAATCAGCTGCGGTGATATTACCCTGCGTGGGTAACAATTTTAGAAAACGACAGACATACACTACACAACGCAAAAGTTTCGACCAAGACGAGACGCGATCAGACAACGACAAAATAATCGACTCTTCACGTCGAACCGATATTACAAGCGAACGCTTTTTCTCCTCGGGTGGCTCTGAAACGGCAGCTGGGTTAAAAGGTTTAACTGGCCATTCTTCAAGCGCACTATGAATCCAAGGTGGAGCGCAGAACCACAGCGGATGGTCTAAAATTTGCGAAGGGAGCAGTCCACGGGAGAGACAATCAGCGGGATTATCTGTGCCAGCAACATGAAAGAGATTTTGCGGTGATAATTCGGACTGAATTTTTGCCACCCTATTGGCGACGAATGTGTCCCAGCGATGGGGCGAGGAATGTGCCCAACACAAAGCTACAGTAGAGTCCGAAAAAGCCATTATTCTATTAATAACAATGCGGTGCCTGCAAGCATTGACAATAGAGCTGATTAATTGAACTAACAAAAGTATAGCGCACAGCTCCAAGCGCGCTAGAGAAACGACCTTGCGAGGGGAAACTTTGGATTTAGCGCTTATAAGACTAACCGACACCTTGTCAGCATTCAAAACGTGAAAATATACTACTCCCCCGTAAGCCTTTTCACTGGCGTCTGCGAAGCCTACGACAGTAACTATACTGTCTGACAATATACCAACATGTCGTGGAATTTTTATTTGATTGAGCAATGGAAGCTCTTTCCGAAAGCGAGCCCACAATTTAACAATATTGTCGGGCGCGGGGTCATCCCAATCACTATTGGAAAGCCAAAGTTCCTTTATAAGCAACTTGGCATATAAAACGACGGGAGCTACAAATCCCATAACATCCCATATACGTGCAACACACGATAGGATAATGCGCTTAGTACAAATTTGCGGAGTCGAACTAACTTTAAGACTGAACAAGTCAGACGCGGGTGACCAACTCAAGCCAAGAACCTTGTGCGTATCATCACCATCAAATTCCTTCACCGAAGATAATTGATGCGATGGTGGAATTGAATCCAGAGCGGTTTGCGAGTTGCTTGTCCACTTCACAAGATCAAACTGACCGGCTTTCATGAGACTTATTACTTGAGCGGCGGTCTCAACGGCCTCTGCCTCGCTGGCTACGCTATAAACAAAATCATCCATGTATAGCCCAGTCTCGATAGTATCCTTCGCCTTCGGGAATTTTTCACCCTCATCAGCGGCTAATTGTTTGATAGTGCGAAGTGCATGAAAAGGACTCGACTTAAGCCCAAAACAAACACGATTAAACTCGTAAACCTTCAAAGGTTCTTGAGGCGAAAATCTATACAAAAAACGTTGAAATTTGCGATCGCATTCGCGAATACCAATAGAAAGAAACATTTGCCTTATGTCGGCGGAAAGCGCGACAGCAAACAAGCGAAAATTTACAATAATGTCAAATAAGTTACCTTGGAGGTTTTGACCACAATACAAAATATCATTAAGCGATACAGAAGTGCTAGTTTTAGCACTGCCGTCCAAAACCACGCGAAGCTTAGTAGTAAGTTTGTCTTCTCTAACAACTCCGTGGTGGGGGATGATGTAAGATGGATGATCGCGGGTCTCGTCAGTCTCGGCTACGGTGGGCGCAGGTGAGATGTATCCTTTATCTAAGTATTCGATAACAACCTCATCGTAGGCTTGCCTCAACTTCGGAGATGCTTGCATCTTACGTTCCAAACAAGTAAAGCGTTTTTCAGCGGAAGCGTAGGAGTCACCAAGCGAAAAAATATCACCCTTGAATGGAAGCGATACAATATAACGGCCCTCGTTATCTCGAGTAGTCGTGCGACAATAAATCTCTTCAGCCACCTTATCATCAGGGCTTAGGATAGGCGGGACATTGACCTCTTCAATTTCCCAAAACCTGCGGAGGGTAGACTCCAGCGGCGGCTCAATAGTGCAGCAGTGTGACACAGTCGAGTAACTATCTAAATATGCGGGTGCGGAACCAACAATAACAAAACCTAGAACTGTTTCTAGGGCGTGAGGTGCGGGATAAGACGAATGACCTTGAACCTTACGCGATAACTGGAGGTGCGGAAGAATCGATGCGCCGATCAACATATCGACGTCTCCAGGGACACCATAAGATTCATCTGCCAACGGTAGGTCTTTAAATGTAGTTAATAAAGACGTGTCGACCGGGACAGTAGGCAATCGTTCCGTAATTTTATCGACGACAAGCGAATCCATATCAAAACAAATATCTGAATTAAAACGCGATGCAAATTTAATTTTAATCGAACCATGAATGGTTGATTTTAAACCACCGAACCCCTTAACTACTGAGCGGGCTGTCCGGTTATTAATACTAAACCCAAGGCGATGACAACAATTTTGAGTTAAGAAATTACTCTGCGAAGCGCTATCTAACAACGCTCGAACAAGACACGGATTACCGGAGGCATCATTAACAACAACGTGAGCGGTCGCGAGCACCACGGTGGTACACGCACTGCTTGCGGACATCGAACACAACGTGACGTCACTCACGGCGGGGGCGCCGGGAGCGGTCTGCGAGCGGGCAGCGACGCGCGGCGGCTGCGGAGCGGCGGCGGCAGAGCTCGCACTGACTGTTTGCGACGACGCGTCACCGCTTGATAAAATAACTGCGCTCACATTGGATGCGGCATTATTATTACTTTTCTCCATGTGAAGTAAAGTGTGGTGCTTTGAAGAGCACTTACGACAACTCTGATTACTATTACAAGACGCAGACCGATGCTTGTCACTTAGGCAGTTAAAACACAAATTGTGTTCACGAACAAACTTATAACGTTCGTAAGGTGTAATTTTTAGGAAACCAGAACACTTGTACAATTGCGAATGTTGACTATTACACAAAGAACAAATAGATTGTACAGGTGTAGGTGCGGTGTTCACATACGTATGTGTCGACTTTTGTGACTTCGACGGCGCATCCGTTCGACTAGTAACTACTTTCTTCGTAACTTCATGGTTTGACGAAGTGCGCTGTAATATTTTAATATGATCGCGAATAAAACATTCTAAATCATTGAATTTTGGAAGTTTATTACTGCGATGGTTCATTTCAAATAAACGAACAGTTTCACTATCTAATTTCCTTAAACCTAAATACAGAAACAAAAAGTCGCAGAGGTCATCGACCTTCAAGTTCTTTACCGCGCGAACAGATGATGCAAAAGTATCTAAAAACTTCTCTAAGTTACTTTCATTACAAACTGTAATATTTTTCAATTCGAATAACTGATCTAAGTATGCGGTAGCTACTAATCTTTTGTCTTCGTATTTCGACTTTAAAGTTCTTAATATCAATGAATAATTTTCAGCACTAAAAGTAATCCCGGCACAAACAGTTTTAGCTTTACCGGTTAACTTCTCAATCAGATAGTGTAATTTTTCATGATCCGTCAAAGAGGCGTTCTTATCTATGGTGTTTTCAAAACTATCTATAAACAGATTCCAATTGCGAATATCGCCATTAAATTCAGGTATCTGAATAGGCGGTAATTTAGGTCGATCGCGAGTGTGATTTGCCTGGCTCTGATGGACAGACGGCATCTCCATGTTTCTCGCGACGCGTTTGATGCGACAGAATAAATCATCAAATGACGCCAAAGCTTGATAACTCACAGCGTATTCTGGATTTAATTCTAACTCTAAAATGTTAATATCATGAATTACGGATTCAAATTCCGTGCGCAAACTGTCCAAGTTTTCTATCGAACATAAGAACGAATCTCTAATAGTTAGATCCGCTGTTTTATGTGCATTATCACAAATAGATTGCACGCGAGAAAATAGCATGTCTCTTTTGGCATATAAAAGTTTTAATTGAACTTTGTTGTCCTTTGGAGACATCGTGAACAATTACTACGCACAATCAATGCGGTAAACAAACAAAATAAAGTTAATTTTAGCGTATTTAGGCGATGGAGAACAGCGACACAGACAATATAACGACTAAAGTGGGTAGATAGTTTTAAACGAACTGCGGTGCGGGTGAAATGAAATTAACGAACTATAGGTAATTTTAACTCAATACTAATTTACCCGCTTGGTTGTGTCTCTGTTTGTGATATACGAATACTTTTATATTTCCGAATGAATAAGTAATACGAGCGATCTATAGCTACGTATATGTAAATACCTACGTGCACGGAGCACGTACGTGGCTATTAGATGAACAATTTGCGAGAAATAAACAACGAATTGCGATAGGTATAAGAGTGCGGTGCGGTGCGTTTATTCCCTATGGAATAAATACTAATGCGATAACTACAACAAATATTTTATTTGATTCTAATACCTAACTATCCGGCTCGAAGGACCAAACAAAATGGTGGCGCCAAAGGCCAATTTAGTGGACTGTATTTGCGGAAACTTATTTAAATGATTGACAAAACGCTGGGTGTTAGGTAGTCTTCGAGTTGCGGTGGATGTGGAGCACTGGAATGCAACCCGATTTAAATAGGAAAGGAAGCACAAACCTTTACTGGGGCCACGTGCTCACGTCGCCGGTGCACCGGTTCACTTTCCAGGTTCAGGGGCAGCTGGGCTTCGAGTTAATGTTCTCACACTTTAGACACAAGCACAGACGATTGTTTTCAAGCCTTATTACACACAAAAATGCAGTAATTCCACAGTTAGCAATAATTTTAAGCGGAGCGGGTCGACGCCATGCGACACTTGTTGCGGTGCGATTCGGAAGTGACAGCGACAAAGAAATGGCGGCGAATCTTCTTATTCACTCGCGAGGTATGTGCGGAAAGGAGATGGGTATAGGGAAGTTAGCGGATGTCAATCATATTTCAATGTTGGCGCAACCAGATAGTAAAACAAATGACATCTGCTAAAAGTTTACTTTAAAGTTTACTAATTCTGTCTAAAATGTTGGTATGAGAGCGCAACATAAACTTTAGCTCGGAAAAACACAGACGGCCACAAGCTAAATTCAAGTTGTAGGAAAAAAACAGCTAAAACTGAAAGCAGAACGTTAACTCGGTTCCGTATAGCTGGAAATCTCCGGGGAGCTGTTTTTAAGCTGCACGAAACATAAATTTTACAGCTCGTTTAAGTTTAGCTCATTATTTCATTACTCGCATTATCTGCTGCTCACTTCTCTCTTTTCTTTTGTTACAATTAGGGCTGGTTTTTCAATAGTCAGATAACCGTTAACTGAGGAATAAAAATGGCGGTTTGACAGTTTATTGGAAAATATGTCATACCGTTATTTTTATTCCTCAGGTAACGGTTAACTGACTATTGAAAAACCAGCCCTTAGACTGATAATTTGTGATTATACCTAACTGTTTAATATTAGTCAGTACTTATACCTTCTTTTTAAAACATTGCCACATTGTCCTCTTGTGTCAAGGGTGCGTTTTCATAGATTTAAACTTCGAAGACATGTGACATCTACCAACCCGCACTGGACCCGCGTGGTGGATTATGGCCCACTCCGTCTAACAGAGAGGAGGCCGGTGTCCCAGCAGTGGGAACATTACAGGCTGATGATGATGATGACACAAATACCCAAACTCAGAACAACTATTTATAGATCATACAAATATTTGTCCCGTGCTAGAATGGAACCTACGACACGCGGTACAGTATTCAATCGCTCAGTAATTCCGTCAACCGTAGCGTCAGAATCCAGTCTTTGGTTTAAAGATTTCTCTCAAAATGTAACATAAATTTAAGTAAAACTAGCTCTGTGAAACAGGATCTTAATGTTTCAGTAGATAATAATTATTATCACACTTCATAAAACTATTTAATTAATTACGCGTTTATGTCTATTACAAGAAACAGTTACCTATTTTTTATTATTTCACGTTTTCACATTATTATTTTATAGTTTATAATATTCACATAACAGTTTATATATATTTCTTTAATTATAAAACCGACTGTTTAATTTCAATTAAGAGGGAGGCTGTGGTAATATAAGAAACAAAGTAATTGCTTCGTTTTTCTAACAAATCTCTTCGAGGGGCTTTCGTTTCTGTAATAATAAGGCAATTTCCATATAAGCTGCATGGTTAACATACAGCCATGAGCCATGTGCGATGGAACAAGCCCGTATCATTGTATGGAAAGCGTCTTGACATTCGAGTCACGTTTAATATTTCTTATTTCCTTTGTCTCATTTGTCCTCGACTCAGAATGACATCAAGCCTTGTATCTGAGTGTTTTTTGTTCCAATTCCTTGGATTGAGAGTTTTTATTCGACATATAACTATAAAATATAATGCTACACATACGGAACAGTTTTTTATACAGCTAGTTGTTTTTTTCCTCTTTGGTCTAAACAAACATTTCGCCCTCTTAATTTCCTTGTGGGTCCATTTGGCACGACTATTGGGCAAGTTAAACGTGGCCTAGATAAAAAAAGGCTTACTTATACTAAACAGGCTCCCCTAGTTTACCCAGTATATAACGGTGCCTGATGGGAATTCATGATGGCGACTGGACCAGTTACTTCTTTGGTTTATTCCACTTTGTTCACCTGGGTGATATCACCTGGGTGAACAAAGTGGACAACATTGGTGTCCTTAATTCACCTCGGAAAAATATCACCTGAGTGATACCACCCAGGTGAATTGTGGACACCAAAGTTGTCCACTTTGTTCACCTCGGAAAAATATCTGGGTGAACAAAGGCGACTATTCTTACGCGATTTAGTGGACTTTGGTGTCCGCAATTCACCTGGGTGATATCACTCAGGTGATATTTTTCCGAGGTGAATTGAGGACACCAATGTTGTCCACTTTGTTCAACCAGGTGATATCACCCAGGTGAACAAAGTGGAATAAACCACTTCTTTACTATCTAGATCAGATAAAGGACCCACGTAAATATTTACTAGGTTTATTATTTTCTTTTCTATTCTTTATTAGACTATGTTTGGTTTTTAGTCATTTCCCATGCAACGATTGGAAGCATAAAGAAAGCATGGCACAATCCAGTCTTTAATTTTTCCACTACGGGGACATAGATCTCCTCTCTGTGCTGTAATCAACTACGCTGTCCAGGTTCGAGGTGGAAGATGTCACATCTCTTCGAATTTTTTGTTCCAGGATATGCAGCTGTCCCCTCGATGTTTTCTGACGGCGAGTAATGTGCGGTGACTCGCCGTCATGGAGCATGTCTGGAACGACGGCGCGTCGTATTCCACGCGCGCCTTAATGAGCTGTGCAGTAATCTGACGGGGTCCTTAGAGAGCCAAATCCTGGCGGGGTCGCGGGACTGTCTCATCAGGTAAATTTAACGTTACAGGGTCACCCTGGGACGTAAACGGCTTTTAAAGGATCACCGTCCCGCAGGACTCATTTGATAATTTTACCACGATAAAAAAAAGGTAACTTTTGGGAGCAGTGGTGACGAAACCACGACGTACTACTTGTGACAAAAGTCGAGGCCGTTACCGCCGAGCCACCACTGCTTTCAAACCAACTCATGAAACATTATTTAACGCAGATGTATGCATAGGTGAAAGTTTACCCCTTTCGGCCACAGATCATAAGTTATAAAACCTTTTAGACGCAGGTGGAGGTGCAGCATTAAAAATCTCATTTAGTGGATACAGCTTGGCCGGTGGGGTCTCAGCCGCCCTAGCGCTCCCTCTGGCCCTGTATCCAAAGGAGTCATTCCTACGCATACATGTAATATGAGTAAACGCTTTGTACATTTCACCGGTATTGCTTCCATTTGATATTGGATAGCAATTTATTTATCATACATATTGCGGCTGGGAACGGGCACCGAATCTCGCTGTAAAGGCGTGTTTCTTTCCATGGAGAATCAGGAATCGAATACGTGTGGGGAATTCCATACCTCACGATGTCGTTTAACTATGTTGATAGCCATACACATTTTAAACATATGTAGGTCAATTGATTTTATCGTCTGGAAACTTTTGCATTGCATTCACTGGGGACCATGTTTGTTATTCCTGACAACGTTCGGAAAATTGTATTTTTCGTTTATTAAGTCGAGCCTTTTTTTGTAGAGAATGCTCGAAAATGCAGGTTGAAAATTGGTGGGTTTCAAAAAATAATTGCGACGAGCCATTTTTATCAAAATATTAATTAGTTAGGAATATTTTATAGGGTTCGCTTTTATATTGGAGAGTATTAATTAAGCAATGTGAATGGGTAAATTGTGGTATTATGTTTTGACCTTTGAATGGCTTTGAAATGTAGTTAAAATACTCATTGATCATGTTTCTAGCTAATTTGCCGTTAACGTACTCAACATCAAAACGAAACATTAACAAATTGCCGCCGTAGAAAGTAAATGCATTACATAAATAACATAAAGTTTTTTTCTGTTTTTAACCTCACAGCTTGTAAATAAAACACTGTATCTAGGCCAAAATTATGGAAAAATAAGTCAGTCTTAGGTTATAACAAAATTTGACCTCTAAAAATAGTAGTTTATGTAACTGGTACGTAATGAGGGGTATTATACACGAGTGTGAGTTTAAAAAACGAGCGAAGCGAGTTTTTTAATAGTATCACACGAGTGGTATAATACCTAGTTATGTACAGTTTCATACACTACTTTATCTACTCTCATTGAATACGAACATATCAAATAAAAGATAAAAATTTATTCATCCACCGAAATACAAACGTCAAAATTCCAACATTCCAGCGCGCGCAGCCACAGTTAAAAAATGAAATATATGTATCTATGGTCAGTAATCTGTATCATAATGAAAAAAAATTAAATTATAACATTGTTTTGTTAGAGAAACAGTGTTATAATTTAATTTTTTAATTTCATTACGATACTCTATGGTATAAAGTATGTCATTATAAACTCGTTTTGAGTTTTGTATTTCGAATTTTACGATATGAGAGTAGATAAAATATGTTACGCAACAATGGATGATACATTTGACATAATTATGATACATTTAATTCTTCTTGATGTAACGATTATCGAAAATTACTACCTCCTAAGCGATCACCAATAACTTTTAAAACCGGTGACCATTCAAAAAACAGAAGGAAAACCTTTGAAAAAAAATTCAAATTAGAAATCATAAATCTTGGACCACATTTAACTGAAATGACTGCTGGCCGCAACCGTTTTACGTTGTACTCGTTTTTTAAATACCGAAAAGAACCATTTACAGGCGGCAGTAGGGACTTTATCGGAGCGACTCCATCATCACAATAACTCGTTCAATAAGTGCGCCACAACATCGGTAATATGGTTTCATTTAGAAAGATGCAAATGTCGCGACGCCGGCCACGCTCCACCGAACGCGATATTGCGCCTCCGTGGCACTCCCCGGGACCTCCCCCCCCGCAGGTTCCGCCTTACACCTCGCCACACTTCCTCACCTCGACTATCTTCACTTTTAATCGCTCCCCTGAGAATTTATTAAAAATCGTGCTCGATTTTACCTCAACTACCTGCACAAATACCCACGTATGTAGCTCACAAACACAGAACAAAACAGATCTATCCGAACATTTGTCCACATTTACGCTCTCGCAGACAATTTTAGGGGAATTGAAAGTTGGCAATTCATAAATCTCAGTTAAGACGTAAAGCATAGGTGTACCGGAACGTAATAATTTAAAGAGTTAGCCGTTGAAAACGTCTGTGGAGTTGTAAAAACTTCATTCTGTGAATTCCGTACATTTCTAGGGCGGAGTTGTAGGTTTAAGTTGAAAATTTATGCCGTGCGAGTGTTCACAGTGTTAAGCAAGAAGGAGACCTCGTGAGTGTCGCATAGATCACGCAGGACGTGGTGTATCGCGTGTCGCATGTGCACGCCCGCGTCACGCCACCGCCACGCTAGACACGTCTGACGTGCATGCGTTCTGTAGGGCAATTCACGTAACTAAAGAAGTGCTGTTGCAGTGCAGTTGCAGTTAAGTTTCGATTAAAACAACGCTTTTCGTATTCTCTGTCGCTGTCAGACACGCTCGCGTCAAGTTCGCGTCACGCGTGCGTGTTTTGGATCTTTGGATCGCATGATCGGTATTATAATATTCGTTTGACGTTTCAAAATGACAGTATACAAGTTTCAATTCGATCAACGTGCAGTTTTAATGTCATATTCATTGAAATGTAATCGATTCCATTCGATTAGAGCCCAGCTACACTATAACATATATGTATACTAGCGACCCGCCCCGGCTCCACACGGGTGCAATCTTTATAATATTATTAAAATTGCGACTACAATTTGAGATTTAAACTATCCTATCTCTCAAGTTGGATCGAACTGCACATGGTGTGCGAATTTTATTATAATCGGTTAAGTGGTTTAGGAGTCCATTGAGGACAAACATTGTGACACGAGATTTATATATATTAAGATGAATAACATCTTAGCAAGAGTTGTTTAGTCTGATGGGCATTTCCAGTTGACTTACAAAAATGAAAGATCTGGAAAGTCTGGAATCGTCATGCGCGTCCCGTTGTTTTCCCGTCCCCATGCTCTAAGAATTCGACATCAGACGTTTCAGATCTTCGATTTTGACGACCACATTGTCGCTGGCATATAATAAGCAACAGGATCCGCGTACGAAGTCGCTGGCAGAAGCTAGTAAATAATAATAATAATATAATAATAATAATAATAATTCTTTATTTTCATAATTGTTTAACAAAAGTAGTGAGGCCCTGCCTCCTGTGCTAGGTATATTACCTGTGTTACAGGAGCCAGTGTCTTCTCCCATTACATGATGCAGGTTTATGAAATAAATTTTAATCAAAACTAAACACTTTTACCTAAATATAAAATGAAAATGAAAACTTAAATTAAAATAACAAACAGAACAAAAGATGAAAACACAACAAAAAACAAACTTGAAAAACATTCCTTCCGTGGAGTGGTGGTGTAGGTTACTCACCTAGAGTAACCTACCAAGAGTGTATGGTGTAGGTGTGTAGTGTTAGTGGGTGTGAGTGTTAGAGAGATGCATGCTTGTTTGTGTAGGGTGAGGTTGAAGATGCTTGTCCTATTTTAAGAGTAGTTCGGTTTGCTTATAGTCAAGCTTAAGTAGCCAAGATTTAAGCTTATCTCTAGCTTCCTTCTTTGTAAGTAAATTGACGTTAAGCTCTTTGTTAGCCCTATTGTACAAATGATTTGACAAATAATTATGTTGCCTTCTTGCTGATGCAGTTCGGCATTTTATCAGTGTACAGATGTTACGTAAGGTGCGTTTTTTAAAGACAGTTTTATTGTGTGGCGTAATAGTGTGGTGCTTGATAACAATGTCTAAAATAAACATCTGCCGTACTGTTAACACTTGACATTTTTCATATAATTCCACAGTGGGGAACCTAAATGGCCTAGATGTCATTACCTTCAAGACAGATCTTTGGGCCCTTTCAAGTCGAATCATATACGTCTTACATGCGCCACCCCATACTCGAATACAGTATGCGAGGACTGATTGTGCAAGTGCGTAATACACAGTTCGCAACAGCTCAAAGTCAGCTACGTCTCTGAGTCTTTTAAAAGTCCAAATTAATTTTCTGATACGCGAGGTAGTAAGGTCTATATGCTTGCGCCAGTCTAGTTTTTCGTCCAGAATCACTCCTAAATATTTAACTGTTGCCGATTTCCCTATAGCCGGACATGAGCAGGTTGCATTATCCTGAGGTGAGTTACACACGTGTAATTTTATATCAATTTTTTTAGGACTGACTTTGGAGAAACTGAATTGAACTTGAGTTGATTTCGAGGGATTCGCAGTTAAAATATTGTTTTTTAGCCATTGACTGACCCTAAGCAGACCCACCTCAGCATTTTGTCTGACCTCGTCCCAGGTCCCTCCGTGAAACACAAGAGCTGTATCATCAGCATACGTGTAAATTTTCCCTTTAACTAACGACTGCTGACACAAATCATTAATGTAGATCAGAAAGAGACTCGGGCCAAGTATACTACCTTGTGGCACGCCATACAATACGCGGGCGTCTGAGCTAATGAGTTCCCCAATCTTCACTCTCTGTGTCCTGTCGCAGAGAAAATCTCTGTAGGTTCCCAGAGCATTCCCCGAATGCCGATTCGCTCCATTTTGCCCACAAGCAGAGAAATCGAAACGGTGTCGAAAGCTTTGGCCAAGTCGAGGAAGATACCAACGCATTTTTGATTGGCATCAACACAAGACGATATATGTTCTACAAGTTGGCTTACAGCATCCTCAGTGCTCTTTCCCTGCCTAAAACCAAATTGTGTATCTGATAGGATCTTATTATGCTCTAGGTAGCACACTAACCTACTGTTCAATACTTTCTCAAGTATTTTTGAAACTGTCGAAAGTACTGAGATTGGCCGGTAGTTCTCGACACCGTCCTTAGATCCACTCTTGTAAACAGGAGTTATAAGTGACTTTTTGAAAGCTCGTGGGAAAATGCCCTGAGCCATGCAGATCTCTATTAGCTTTGTTAGTTGAGGAACAAGGACATGTCTAGCTTGTTTGAGTAGTTTTACTGGGATGGAATCCCAACCAACAGCACAGTCATTCTTCAAATTAAGTATTAATGTTTCGATTTCAGCTTCATCCGGAGGAATTAATACAATAGAATTTAAATTAGATGGAATGTCAGTTCTATAATGTAACGGGTTAGAGTTGGAGGAATTAATTATATTATCTGCTAGTTGTTTGCCGACGTTAGAAAAATAGTTGTTTATATCATTTATAGAATTTGTGTTATTTGTATTTATAAGATTTTAGCTACTGTTTTTTGTTTTTTCTGTTGTGTTATGGTTTTAATCGCTTCCCATTTTTCTTTAGTATTTTTTGCGCTTTGTAGAAGAGATCGTTCGTAGTTCATTTTTAACTTTCTGAGCAATGTGTTGCAAAAATTACGATATCTTTTATATGTCGTTTCAAATACGTGGTTGTTAGGGCTAGACGAAAATTTTTCATGTAGCCTGTCTCTATGGCGAATGCAGCGGAGTAGTCCGGGGGTCAGCCAAGGCTTCAGAATTGTTTTGCGATTAGGTTTTTTTTGTGTTATTGAATGTATTTGAAGAGCTGTGGAGATTTTTTCAATAAAAAGAGTGGCAGCGTCGTTTGCATCTGCTTCGTCATTAATGAATGAGAAGTCTGCTGATTCTAAGTGTTTGACCACAGCAACATAATTTACTTTTGTTAGGAGGTTGGTTTTATAACATGTCCGTCGAGATTGGCAAAGGCTTAAAACTACAGAGGCATGGTCGGTTACTGTGGAATTAATTACAAACACTGCAGCTGGTTGTACAGTATTAAGTAACACGTGATCCAAGCAATTGTGAATCCTTGTTGGATATAAGTGTCCAGGCAGTAGGCCCAATTCAGCAGTAACATTTAAATAAGTTTCGCTATTCTTGTCATTGTTGCTCGTTTTAATGTCAATGTTAATATCTCCAGTTAGCACAACATTTTTCGCTTTAACCGACCTTAAGATGGTGTCAATCGAATTCAAGAAACTGTCCGTACAGGTTTTAGATGGTGACTGCCAAAATACAGGTATCCGGAAAGACATTTAATAGCATAAAGTTAGCGCCAGCCGGTTCCGGTTCTTCAATAGAATAGAACATTTAAGGCCATGTTTTGCGTATATAACAATGCCATCGTTTTGATTTAGCCAGGTTTCTGAGGAAAACGTTGTATAACCATCAATTATTGGAATAGGTTTGTTTTGATGGAGCCAGCATTCAGTTAGAATAATGACATCGAAGTCAAATGAAAACCTTGCCAAATGTGCTAGGAAATTATCCATGTTCTTATACACACTGCGGATATTTTGTGTTATTATGTTTAAAGATGGTGCTGAGTTCTTGATCTCTGTAGAGCAGAAATCAGCGTCACAGCAAAAGCTTTTGGCTGTGGAAATATTGTCAACGTCGCTTAAAATATTGTTATTCCTATTAGCCATTGTTATAAATAAAGTTTTTTAGCGGCACAGATAAATGATTGACATTGGCAGAAAGAAGTTGCATTTGTGTGACTAAAGCATCACCCCTGTGTATATTTTTGTATGTAAGTGTGTGTGAAGTTATTGTAACAAAAGATGTATAGTGAAGTATAGTGAAAATGTTTTTCAAATTCGTGCATAAATTGCAAATATCAGACAAAACAATGAAAAAAAACAGTACAATCAAAATTATTTTAGACATGCAGTAATCAAATAAAAACAGTTCTAGTCATTTAGTATCTTGTCGTTGTCGTAGTTTATCGAGTTCAGATTCGTGCTGTATTAATATTTGCTTATCCCCTTCAGTTCTTCTAATAAAAATTTTGCCAAATGACGTCCAGCAAAATTTGTAGGAGTTATCTTTCGCAAAGTTCCTAGCCATATAATATAAACGCTGTGATTTAATTGTAAGAAGCTCTGATATATAAATTGGTTTCGATGGACCCTCTATCTTAACATGGGATGAATTGAACTTATTTCCACTGTTCTTTTTGTTGAACTTGCGGACATTTTGTAAAATATTCTCTCTAATTGTTGAGTTGGTAAAGTCAACTATGATTGTTGGTGCACCTTCCTTTTTGCTTACACGGAATATATCCTTGATGTCTTGTCATTGAATTGGAACTTGAAGAACAGTAGCGGCCTCTGTTACTAATTTGCATAGCTCTTCTTTGGATTCGCCTTGCTTTTTAGGAATATTACGAATTTCCATCTTTGATAGGTTATTCATTCTCTCCAGATTTTCTACTCTGTCTTCAAGTTGTCTGATGTAAAAGAGATCGGCCTTTCGGTCAGCTTCCAGCTTTTCCGTTCTTAAAACCATGTCGTCGTATTGTTTGGAGGTAAATTGAATATTTTTCTTTATTTCGGCCATCGCTCTCTGTAGCGCCTCCAATTTACTATCTGTCTGAGCAGTCTGCGACTTTATTAACACACTGATGTCTTCAAAACTCTCTCCATGACGTCTTCGCTTCCGAGTTGTAAGAAAATCTGTGTTGGTTATGGTCAGGTTTGGAGTGTATTCAGCTTTTGGCGAGCTGAGCATGCTCTGACCGACTTCAGCCTCTGAAGTGTTCTTAGGTGGTGTACGGTTTAGTGGCATGTTTTCAAATATTTAAAAACAATAAAAACTTAAATATTCCAATAATATAAGCAATTTGTAACTGACAATCCAATTTTCAATGTAAAAATATTCACAAAAAGAAATGTTGGTTCTCTGGATCGAACTCGAGACACGTTACTTGTAAGTCGACTACTTATCTTGCGGCGCTGCCGAGTCTCGAGAGTGAGTGTTGAAATAGCTGATGTTATTTCTCAAAAATTTCGGTAGAGGAACAAGGTGTCAAACTTATGACCATATAAGGTAGCGATTTGGGTCGCTATGCGTTGCCTGACTCACCGCTTATCGACGAATAGGAGCAGTGCTGTTGGTCGTGACTCACTTGTTTACTTCTTTTGTGCTTGCGAATTTATTTATTGTAGCCAAACTTTGTTCGATTTTATTCGTCAATTACTGGCATGTATTTGTGATATTAACACTGTAATTCTTCCTTTATCCACTTAGTGTTGGTTTATATACCTAATTAACGGTTATTTACTTGTTTACTCAATTAAATTTAGTCGGGGTAACTTTGTGCACGTCTGACTGCGAGCGCGCGCGGGAGTCGAATCTAATAAACTCCCTAAGTGTACTGCGACCAGCGGACACGCTTGCAAGTCTCTTAATGTTTTACCATAGCAGAACTGCATACCTACTTACTATATTTTGCGTTTGTTTCAGCTCTCAGTCTAGAGAAAATCGTATCTACCTAAGAATCAGAAAAGCAATGCACAAACCAATAGAAGTCTCAAGCTCATCACACAGGAAGGCAGTTTCCTCCAGTTCGGACTCGAATTGCAAGCTAAGAATTGTTTTCCTAAGACGCCCGAACAAAAACAAAGGATATGTGTGGTAAATATCTACCAACCTCTTTGAAAACTCATTCGTCTGTCGAACGTTTAACTTAGAATTCCTAGTTCGGGGCCATTTACATTCCGAAATGTGAAAAGTCATGGCGAACGAATGCGAGCTTCGTATCTTGGGATTTTCTAACTTCACGTGCTTTTCCGTATATTTCCTGTACGGTTCTCCCCCCGGCCCGAATCAGTCCGGGGTTCGTTAAGGAACTAATCGGCTCATTGTGCACGAACTGCACTCTGACCTCTTTCTATCTGCGCCGATATCTATCGATATCTACGAGTACGTAAATGAAAATTTAATTTATTTTTCTTCCGTGAATTTTCCTCGGAATGAGAAACTGTTACTTACCGCTTGATACTGCACAGGTGGTGGAAATGTGCTGTGTATATCATAAAAAGTACTGGTTCGCGATCGGTACAATGTTCAATTAGCTAATGTCTTCGATTAGCTGGAACGTTTACGGTACACGTGTGTGAGTCTGTCTGCTACATTCTGCAGATCATGTTTTGTAATAGAATCGTTAAAACTTGATTATTTCCGTAATGTTTTATCGTGTGTAGTAGAAGACTAGTATACTCAGGGAGTTATTTTTTTATGGCGACAAGGTAAATGCACCTCATATTTTTAAATAGCAAAATCTTTCAAAGTTCAACAGTATCTAACATCCGTGTGAACGAGTCTTTACCCGTGAACCTATTTTAAAAAGTATAAAATTTTATATAATTTGAAACAAAGCCGGCTGTAGTGAGCCTTCACGTCACCGACGTTATAATACGATGGTAGAAGGAGGTTTTGGCGCGCAGTTAGTAATAAAAACTTTTGTAATTACACTCATTTAGGGCAAGGAACCCGTCGTTGACGTGGTGTCGTGCCAAAAACGGCAATTATTTTTATAACACCACCCCGACCAAGTTCTCTCTGTGATTCTTTCGTGCTCGGTGACACATACACTTCGTGATTCGGAAGACGATGAATATCCGTGCATTTTTGGAACGCTAATGTGCGGTTTGACTCAAATTTCACGCTGGTCTTTATACCTTTTTTTAATGAAGGTAATATAGTATTTTTTTCTGTACAAATTAGGAAGATATGGCACTTACTCACATATGCTTTTTATCAGATTGAAATAAAGACAACTTAAATAACTTTAAAGACGTACATTTACGAGTATCATGCAAAGAAGTCAAATAAAAACATGACAATTATAAAAATAATTCAAATAAAACAAAATGAGCAATCTCGTAAAACATGTGCTGAAACTTTTTAAATAAAATTACGTAAACATTTCGTCTCGGTCGCGGTAACAGCACAATGAACATGGGAAGCTTATTAAACAAAAGAAATAACCAAACAAGGGAGAAAAATACTGTTAGCAAGAATCACAATTTGTAAATAATTTGTTCAGTAAAATTATAATCCGCGTCCGGACATGGGGGGCCGTGTCAGGCGGTGACAAGCGACGACTTGGCAGGGAACCGCTCGTAAAAACTTTTCTAATTATGTACATTTTGTAGCTAAGAACCTCGGGTACTCCACCACATTATATTTTCTAGTTAATTTGCCGGATCTGGTGTGAACTTGGAGTCGTATTATGGGTGAGCCGCGGTTCGCGCGCCGTCGCCTGATCTCCGGTGTTACTTACACAAGCCAGCAAACTTAAATGGAAACACTGATTCGTCGTAAGATAAACCCGAGATGTGTGGTTGTACCTACATGTTGTAAATGCACAACTGTTTTTCTGATACCATCGAAAAATAAATAATATTTCATCGTTGTCTCGGAAATTATTTTCGTATCTCTACTGAACAGTGTGTGATGTTCTGATCAATATCATGTGTGAAAAGTTGGAAAACTTTCAGTAAATATGAAATTGGAATGGTATTGCCAACTGGCAGAAGAAAAATTGGTACCTAGTGTGAATAATTAACTATATTAGCGGCTGAAAAATCTTGGCTATTAAGTTGGAGTTAGTTCAAAATAACGATATGCAATAGATTTTAGTAGCCAAGTTTCCACGCTTCTATCGTTAGTGAATAATTATGTTTATTACCCGTTTATATTCATGGGTGACCTGTAAACTAAAGACACCTAAGAGGTGTTTTTAGTTTACACTTTTTACAAGTTCCGCATATAAAATTCTGGCAGTAGACAAACGAGTCCTACCTCCTTTATTTTTGAGACACGATTTTTTGTAAATACACCATCCTGCCTATCGAACGATCGATTTGACGCTTGCAATTGTTTCAAATTGGCAGTTCGTCCATATACACCATACACCACACTGCCTATCGTACGATCGATTTGACACAACTTCAAATCTGCAGCAGCGATGCCAACTTAGCAACTTTATAGCTAGATCTAGCTATTATTCGGTGACTGAGAGCTACAAATTTATAAAATTGTAGCTGTCGTCACCGAATAATAGCCAAATGCATCACTGCTGCCGATTTGACATTCTGTCAAATCGATTGATGACCTATCAAATCGGCATGTCATGCCATCAAATTGGCATTTTTAAACAATTGCAATTTGAAACAATTGCAAGCGTCAAATCGATCGTCGATAGGCAGGATGGTGTATGGCTACTGTTATACCACTCCAAATCTAAGATGTCAAACTCATCACTTTCAAGGTATAAGAAAATCAGCTAGGTATCTGATAAGCACGTTTCTATAAGGTAATAAAAGCCATGTATTCTTCCCGTTATATACAATTTGACGGTATCAATATATTTCAATTTAATTAGTCCTTATGGTACAGTTTTTAAAAATAATGTACATGTATTATTTCTTTCGTTTAACTTTAACCAATGCATATTTACAAAGATATAACGCATCAAATTTCTGTTGCAATTTTGTGCTGAACGAATTTTCTGGTGACGTTCTGTTGAAGGTTTTAACTTTTATTCATGAAATAGATTTTATAGTTTGTTCACAGCACGAAATAATTGTTAATCACTAGTACTTTTTATCAGTGACGAAATATTCTGGTGTTCATAACGACTACACGTGCTCTTTCAACATCCTGCTTAACAACATCGTTGATCACGAAACAGTGTTCGAAGTGCTCGTTACAATTGATTACCACTTTCAAGTTCCCATATTCCATTGTTCCGCATCATACTAGTTCCCAGTTCTCAACAATTGAAGTTTATGACCCTATAACACTTTAATACTAAAACTGAAATCAATAAACTCTTCTTATGCAACTTATGTTAAAGTTTCAAGAGTTGTAACAAGTTACGACACTTGAGCAGTTACTTTTGCGCAAAAGTAAAAGTAACGTTGACAGTTAGCGGCAATAGTTGTGTAATCTTGTTTCCTGGTTAACTAATGAAAGAAATTATAGTTATCATGGATATCATCTTGAGGGGATTAGTTGTGGTTACTGTAACCATGGTCTGGAACGTGTTATTTTCTCGTGAGAGAATATTATGGTGTTTCAAACGTTTTTCTTGTTACTGGTTGTTTTCGTTTTTTTTTTAAACTAATTTCTGTATGCGATCTCTTTCTCGTGCTCTTTTTCGACTTGTTAGACAAAAATTGTGACATCTCGGCTATACGAACTCGATATGTCAAGATCGAATATTGTGAAACTTCATACGTAAATCACAGACTTCAATATTTTTGTTAATAATGAATCAATTAAATTGTTTTCTTTCAGTAGGTTTTGATTTTCCTAGAACAGTTTTCTTTGGCAAAATTTCTAATAAGGAATATTCCATTACGCATAATATGCCCCAGAAATAAGGCCTTTAAAGTAGACTTGGCTTTCCCAGACAAGTAGACTTAGCCTGAAAGATTGGCCTTGGCTTGAAAGTATAGGCAATTAACGAAAAATATTCTGGAAGCTGTGGAGTGCCAAATACAAGAACATTAAAGAGTTAGTCACAGATAATAAAATGACACATGGTTGAAGCAAGAAATGCGACATATTTCTTGGCATGCATTCTGTTGAGTTGTGCTATTACGGAAAGATCTAGAAAAATAAGCTTGTTTCATACATATATTTGAGGTCTTTCTGCACTAGTGACTTGCCTTTGCTTTACTAGACAAATATTGAGATTTCCTTGATATCCTACTAATATTATAGAAGTGAAAGTTTGTTTGGATGAATGGGTGTATGTTTGTCTCTTTCACGCAAAATCTGCTGAACGGATTTGTATGAAATTTGGTACACAGATAGTTTTTACTCTCTTTTTTATTCCGAATTTATATTCCTTTGGGATAATTATCGAGTTTTTTAGAAAAAAGTTAATATAGTTATATTAACTTTTTTCTTGCTCTTAACTGTGTCCATCTTCTTGAAATAAACGTTTTTTCTTTCTTTCTTTCAAAATGCGAAAAGCGACTTTGACGTTTAATATGTACACACGGCTACACATCAAGCTATACAACCCAGTTTATCGTGGTCTCTCTTCGTGTTACCTTTCTGCACATTCAACGGTCAGCTTATTCTGGGTTTGCATAGCTTGATGTGTAGCCATGTGTACTATGAAAAAGCCATTTTTTTTTTAACGTGGTGAAATCATCAAATGAGTCCTCCCACCCTGGGCAGGGCGGGAGGGACTGTCAGACTTCTACTGACTAAAATCCACGGTGTCCTTCAATAGCCCTTTATGTTCCGGGGTCACGGTAAGGAAATAATCCCGCGACCCCGGCAGGCTTTGGCCCTCTGAGAGGGGGGCCCCGTCATTATGCTGACGCTCTTTGAGGCGCGCGTGGGACACAACGCGCCGTCGACCCGGGCGCCTATTTCCAAAGCCTATACCATTTCAGTCACGAGTCAAACTGTAATCGATTAGCTTTTGTTTGTGCATATTTCTCAACAAAACCTAATCTATCTCAGTAAAAAACTTGACTCAAATAGATTAGCTTTTGGAATTGATATTTTCAATGAAAATGCACGGACAAAACCTAGTTCTATATAATTCATATCACTCGAATAGCTAGACTTTTGGCGAGTTATTTTAAAACATTACGTACGAACAAAACCTTGTCGAGTAGAGGCTCACTAGCTATATGAGTAAATTTACCTCGGAATTTAACTTTTCTTAAATTTTATAGTACCTACTTGAATATCGTAAATACGACTGTGGGCACCCCGACTCGGACAGGTTAGGTTAGAAGGGGATGGCAGCATCCCCTTCGTGGTTATTTTTTTTTAAACCACCCAGAAGTAGGAGCACCGCGAAGCGGTGCTCCGTCGACGTTTTCTAACATTTTACTTAGTTTAGTGAAATTACATGATCTCTGACTTTATATTAGTATTTTTTGTCATAATTATCACTAGATACTTTTCTTGATAATTGGATTTCGCGAAATCCCTGATTTCCTCATTTCACTGCGACATGTACAAACAAAACCTGGTCTTTTTTTAGAGTTTGGCTCGTGACTGAACTAGTATAGGCTTTGGAAATACACTGTACTTTGAAAATATCAAAACAAAAGCTAATCTATTTGAGTCATTTTTTTTACTGAACTAGATTAGGTTTTGTTGAGTAAAATGCACTTACAAAAGCTAATCTATTAGAGTCTGCCTCGTGACTGTACTAGTATAGGTTTTGGAAACACGCGACCCGGGCATGGTCCATGGTCGGGCAGCGAGTTGCCCTTTACTCGCTGCCCGCATGCCCGCGCCTACGGTGGCCGGAGATCGTCTTGCGACGTCCGTCGCCGTGGGCGTCCAACACCGCGGTTGGGGCGGAGGGAGGACTCTGTCCTCTCTCGCGCGCGGCGCGCCTCCTCCTTCGCGAGCATTACTGCTTCGCAGAAGGAGGCGACCGCTTCCCACTCCATCTCGCCCCGTAGCATGGCCGCAACCAATGCCGGGCGCGAGAGGTCTCCGCCTATCGCAGCCGTGAGGACACCTCGGTGCTCTGCCCAAGCGGGGCAGTCCTGCATCGTATGCTCCACCGATGAAAAAGCCATGGTACTCTTTTGTAACTTTTCGCAAATTGTCTTTTTAATGAAAAGCTTACAACATAAATCATGGTAGGTAACCAAATACTTTTGGAATGAACAAAAAGAACAAAAAACAACATAAATATGTCATAGAACAAGTCCCCAAATCCGACCTAGTCCGGTTGCGGCGCATATTTTTTCGTAAAACACATCTAACGTAATCCTCCATGTTCGTACACAATTTAAAGCACGAAATTTCAAAAAGCTTCGGACAATGCATGTTTTAGTAAAAAAATGTTAAAAGACAAATAAATGGGAGCGCAAAATAGCTCACCTCCGAGTCCTCACGAGTACCCTATGGACAAAGAGGTCCGTAACGCGTCCGCTGTAAACGCGGAGTGGCCTGTAATCTGTTACTTTACGGAACACTTGTTTTGTTTCCACACGATTCCCGGGAATATTTTTACAACGCGAACCGGACGACCCATCCGGCCGAACGATGCTGCGTCTGCATAAAACTCCAGGAAATTTTACGTGTTTCAACACAATGATTATGAAAACACTCGTAAACTTGAACTAGGATTTTTCCCGTCGAGCTCTACGGTTTCCATTTTCTCGGCGACTGTTCTCCGTCCGATCCGAAGCTCTCACAAAGAAAATATAAAACGAAACACCATTAAGAGTTGTTTACGCGTCATGCATAAATACAAATGAATGGCCCTAAAGCATCGCGGTTAAGACTGTAGTGAGAAAGTTTTGCAATTATTGTAATTACGAGCAAGAAGCATCCACCGTCGACACAACGTCATATTTCCTACTTAATTGTGCCGAGTTGCCGGCATTATTATAAATAAATCAATTTATTAAGTTCGCCAGGCAGCGCATTATTCATGCCATAATGCTTCAACTTTACAAACACCTACACGCGTCTGTAATAATCATTATAAGTTATTTAACTAACGCAGTTTAATATATTTTAAAGATTTGTTTTATCACTGTGAAAATTACATTGAATGTGACTTGCTTGCTAAATATTTAAATAATTAGTTTACTCAAATGTGTTTTCTATGTAAAACCTGCGGGTGTAGGTACTTTGTTAGCGGCTTTGTGAGGGGCAAACTTAATTCTGTCAGGAGTGCGTCAAGGGAATACACACAGAGAGTTTTTCAGGTTAATTTCCAGTACACTTGCAACTGTATATGTTACAAACAAACACAATAACCTACTTTAAAAGCTGGCAGTGAATAATTTTGAGCTTTAAACCCTTCATTTCAAAAAGATATGATAAATGTAAGGATCGTTTTATTTTGATGTGGCATTTACTGGAATCGTTCACTGAAACACCTGACTTTTATTCTGAAACGTTTCTTTCATAAAATGTTTTAATTAAGCTTTACAATAAAATGATCTTTCAACTGTGAAAATTGACCTTTCAGTTCAATGATTCAGTGTCGGAACATGACAACAACATTGACATTAAAAGGTACGCACTTATGAAGTACTTAAATCGGCTCACACAGTCATGATATAACTCCGAATTTATGTTGAAATGTCATCTGATTAATAGCTAACCAATCTTTACATGGAGCAATGACATCAATGTGTGGGTAGTTACACAAAGTATTAGTCATCCAAACCGTGCGATCAATCTCGAACGCATTTAAAACTTTTGCACATAAATGGGTGCACTTAACGTATTAAATTCGCTGACAATGAGTAACGGGGCGGGCTGGCGCAAACTGTAAAATATTCATCTTAAAAAAGTGACATTTAAATCTCCCCCTGTTATATGAGTTACGACTTATTTGGGTGTAAATCGAAGAGCGGTCGTTCGTCAAACGAGCTCAATGAGCGACGCAATCACTTAGTGGTACTATGCTTAACAACCCTGTTACATGTTAACAGTTTGCGGAGAGCGACAACTAGTATTTTCAGATAACAGTTATGCTCGGGATTGTAATATTTAGAATGCTTGTTATCTAACCGCAAATATACTGTCTGACAGAGAAACTATATGAACTTTAGTTTAGTGTTCGTCTACATTGATTGAAACTAAATTCGAATTATGGTAACATTCGTCCAAGTGTTAAATTGTCCACATGTCATTACGTAAAAAAGTCAAAAGTTTTGTTATAAAGATCAAGTGACAAATTATTTTACATCTTCAAATTAAATTGTTTAACGATATTGGATCGTAGAGGGCTTTTGAAATAAAAAATAATTAAATTTGTTCTTTACCTATTTATAAAACAAATCCAGGCGTCTTTTTATCAGAAAACCTAGGATTTTGAGCTATGTACAACATTACTTTTGGACATTATGACACTTGTTGATTTTTGTAAAACTTCATTCTAACTAAATAGAAATATGACATTAGGTTATTCCGAAATGTGGGCATTTTAACACTTGGACTAATATTACCATAAACCAATAGTAATGTAATGATGGAAGAAAACAGACACATTGACACAAAAACGATACATTAAATGAACACAATAAATTAACTAGTGCGTAGTAAACGAATGGAGTCAGTTTATCTTCTTAAAAATGCCATTGTAACACACCTACGTCAGATTATCATGCTAATGTAAACACGCAGTGAAGGGGCAGTCTCATAACAGATGCTATCTCCCCGTTTTAACGTTTTGTTTTTAATCTCGTATAAGGGTAAGTGCAGACTGTAGGATCGATGCGCCGTTCATCGGCTTTTTTCACCACTAATTAATCACAGAGCGATGATTAATCAACGCAGCCGCGGGCACATTTAAAGCAGCACTTTAATGATCCGTTTGTCCGACGTTAGTATTTGTTCCAAGCACGGCACGTGGCGCGGACGGGTTTATGCCGCTTGTTTTACGGTAATTTACAAGTTCAATGAATTTTTAGCGGAGTTGTTAACTGATGCAAACTGCTTTGTAAATAGATCGCGAGAGGTTTAAATGATTCTGTAATGAACGCAATTACAAGCTTTGATACTAATTAAACGTCACTAAAGAAGTAATTTAAAGTCGATTTCGAAAATAAACACACATTATAAACGAGACTTTGATTGAAATTCAATTATTACCAACCTTTTGATGCCTCGTATTCAATATTCACAGAATAATGTACAACTTTTCGTGATTGAATGTCGATCAACCGCTAAAATTACCTGAAACAATACAAAACAATCATTAATTTTTGCCCAAGCTGACAGAGTACAGAAATAATTACAGTTCTGAATAACACCATTCACAGTGGAGTGATGAAAGAAAAACATGGGGGAGGGATTGCGCTTTTATTGAAACCAATCTCACCACTTGCCTCGACTGACTGCGCCCCGAGCTGAATGCGCGTAATTGCTTCGTCATTCAGATGATCGCAGCTTTACCGGCTTGTCTTGTTGACTGTACTTGTAGGCACTCGCTTTGTGCACGCGGCCTTACGTCGCCTGACATGTGCCATTGTCTCGCACAGTTTCGCCGCTCGCTTTTATGACGGCAACAAGTTTCAGCTTGCGTTGTAAACTACCCCTTAATGATAATTGTACAATTTCATCATTCACCACAACCACTGGAACTAGCGTTTTTGCAACCGCGTACTAATTTAGTACAATAATCGCATCATAATTCGTTACAAAATCAACTTGGTTTAATTAGTCTCGTGTACGCGATGTGTTTACAAAGAGAAACATTGTGAAAAGTTTTCATCACGAGCGATCTTAACTCAAACAAGTAATTTAAAGTGATGAAAAAATTTTAATGGATTAATTAAGTGGGGACGCCGAGCCGAATTTTTATTTGATGAGATCTACGCCTATTTTGTTCGTTAAGAATTTTCATTTATTCAATTAGACTTTCAAATAGTTTGAATTACATTAGTGGCTCTCGTAATTATTATGCTTTATTTACATCTGGCTTAGTGGAAACCCGCTTTTAAATAGCTTGCTCAGTTAGTTGACTTCTTCTTCTGTTTACCAGCGCACACTTTATTTCTTAGGGACAATATTGATGGAACATAAAGCCTACGTAAAAGCAGCCATCTACACGGTTTTTTTCGAAGTAAGAGTGCTGTGCCCTGGGATATTGGATATTTTTGCCTTTTTTTTTGTTGGAAAACATGGCAGTTATTTGCTTTCACGTCCTTCGTTCAAAAAATCAAAGCTAAGCCAAAAATTCGTAGCAAGAGAGAATGTAGAAGCATAGGTAGGTCATCTACACGACAGGTTCTTAGTCAAGCAGTTGGCTTTTTCAGTAAGATCTACATTTCCTTTATTATACATTACATTTTAATACAAGCGGGGCAAGTTTTTTTATTGAATTACCTAGGTATATCGATTCGGAACTTTTGTGTAAAGGAGTCATGTGTGTCAAACGACGTTGAAGAGGATCGTTTGATACACTTTCGAAGAAATAAAATAATGTATAAAATATTTTCGTTATGAGTTAATAAGAAACTCCTACAGTTTGAATGAGAAGCAAAGGTATGAAGCCGCTAATAAGCCTAATATGGTAACTAGAAATTTTTAACATTTTTTGAATTTAGAACACAAAGTTTTTTTTTTCATTTAAAGTAAAAAAACATTGTTCTAAACAATAATGTTTATCTATGATACGCTATATGTATAAAAACATAATTTTAAAATGATTTATGATAACACCCTCGCCTACGGCCCGGCTGAGAATTCCGCCTCGAAAACAATAACAAACTTTCCGTACTTGCATCAGAATGCAAAATCCAAATTTTTCAAAAATCGTAATTAATAAACAAGCTAATTTTAAAATCGACTGTAAATTGTAGGTACCCATGTTCATTGGCGTATGATTTGTATGCCAATATTTACAAAGAGAAGTCCAGAGCACTTGTGTACGCAAACATGGACGTCGCCCGTCGCTTTGCGTCGCCGTCGGTCATAACGCCATCTGTACTCCGCCCGGCAACCATTTATATTTTCATTTTCATTTCGAAAATCACAAGAAAGTGAACGCTCAAGGAAAAAAGACAAAATGAAAGGAGAGTCTGTGTTTTAATGGGTTAATTAGCCGACGATCCTCCGGTCGCAGCTTTAATTAAAATGAAAAATTTTCGTGACTAGACTGAGAGAATTAATTGCTCCCTTTCGTGAAACTATTCAGGTGAGAAGAGAGTAAATAAAGAGGCCGCGTTGCTCAACTAAATATCAAAAACCTGTGCGACTGTATTATTTTATATATAGGCCTTATATTAGCAACACTATCGAATAGAATAATAATATATATATATATATCGAATAGAATAAGAATAATACAGGGTGTGATTTTTTTTCCAAAATCAGCGGGTTCGATTCCTGGCCAGGATTATTGATTTTTCTAAAATCCAATGATACTTTTTCAGTTTTCGTAAAATCGGCCTCGAGACTCCTTTCAACGTTTTTCGATATACCTCATAGTTTCGAAAATAGCCATCCACGCCCAGTTGAAAAATTTATCCTGTATAATGTATAACCTGGAATAAATTACGTCTCATATCAGTTACAAAAAGGGATAGTAGTTCATATAAGGTTACAGATCAGCTCCATTTGTCCGCGGGATCAATAGACAGGCACACAGTGTCTGTTCCATGATTGATTACACGACAAAACGTCCTGTTTACTTATGTTCAATTAGAGGGGCATAGAGCTCGTTAATTATAAACTTTTTCGCTTAATGCGGCCGGCCCAAAAATATTCAGATCGTTAGATAGAAAAAAAAGTTTCCTTCCATCACGTCACGAACGACGTAAATTGTATATTCCAAGATAATGGATCGCTTTAATTCTGTAAACCGATATTTAATTATGGTCGCGAGTGTATCAGCGCCGAGTATATAACAGGGTTCCGTAGCAGCCGCTGTAAAGTTATGCACAACACAAGTTGCATGCGGAATACTGAATACCAACGAGACATAAATCCAAGCGTGTCTACTTGCGTATTAACACATTGCGTTCTTAAACCGCAATAAACTATGTAAATACGAAATTTAAATTACAAACACCAATGCGACAGTGTTGGGGTCGGTCGTCGGTGGTAGGTGGTAGCTGGGTCCGTAGGTGGCGGTGGTGGTTACAAGTAGAATGTTGGTTGTTGGTGCGCCTGGCGAGCTGGTGCGATAGCGACTGTCGCCCGGGTGAGTTATGTGCCGCGGCCCGCGTTAATTGTCGCTGACGAGGCGGCCAGGCGGCTGCCCGGCGCCTCACCCGACTTACCTACCGTACTTTACCCTGCAATGACGTGGTTTGTTATTAAAGTTATGATGACCATTAAAATCACAATTACAATTTTACCACGAAGCGGAATTTTCGACCTCATTACCTGAAAACACATCCATTTTCAGTGTTGTTTACATTTGCGGTTTTGGCACTTTAAAAGTCATGTGTTTTCTCAGTGTTTCAGCAAATCGATAAATATTTCATTAATCTGTTTTTACATCTTAGCCACATTCATCACAAAGTTGGCGTCAGCATTTTGGATTTAAAACCATAAACCGCGTAAAACAGGCACTGCGCCAAAGTAGTCGCACAAAAAATGCATTTTGCAACAACAGAATGTAGTGTGCGCTCTACACTAAAAGTAGGAGTTAACACAAATCGGTTTTTATTTAGCTCGGCGATATTTCACAAGGTTTGCGCTAAATTGTCACGGGTTTAAAAAGGTGGCGGTTGTCCGCGTCGTGGGTAACAAATCGTTTTAATTTGCGCTCAAGTCGCGCGACTTGTCGCCGTGTTGCCATAGCGACTATTGTCGCCGATTTGTCTTCAAATGTTATTATAACTTAAGTCCTGTCTGATTCTGTTCTGATTTTTCTTTGATATTAAAGTCGGTTTTATAAGGTGTCTGGTTGGTTATTCATTTCGTGAAAAAATCTTTTGATGGTTGAGAAATATATTGCTCGAAAATCTTTTGATGTATTCAATTCTTTTCTTTGTGTTTTATCGATGTTTTTGTATCTGATCTTTTGGAAGTGTCAGACACCTTTTTCACACTCAATGACTCATCGATCTTCTTATTAAGGTTCCTTTACGCTTCTGTTTGCTTAGGATTGGGGAAAACCGCAAGATAAACCTCCATTAAAATCCATTAGATGGCCTAACACTATTTACAATAATCGGTTGTTATAAGACACCGCAATTTCTGTACTCAGAGGACCCCCATCTGTCTGCTTCTATGTAAATGACTAAAGTTTTAACAATGTATTTAGACGAATGAGTATTAACCTGTCAGAGGGCGCCCTCAATGGGCCGGCTCATAATACCGCGATGGATTAAATTAAGTAAGTATCTTACGGAAAATCTTTTTAAACTTCCTCACTCACTGTAGTTAGCCGTTCAACTGGCGTTTAGCGGTCAGTTGTAATTAGTTCCGTTTGTATCACAAGGGCAAGTGTCTAATGCAGTAGATTAGAACGTTATTATTAGCAGTTTGTGAACCGGTAGCGCATAGAGCAAGTCACGTCCAAACTTCACGCCGCAAATAGGTATCCCAGTGTTCACAGCGTTGTTTTGGAAACATTAACTAACTTGAGAGTACGCCAAAAACGGAAACATTTTAACGTTCGCCGACGCCGCGCCGCCGTATTGTCACTGTTATTACTATTACACGCCAAAAAAGTTGTTCCGTTATTATATCCCTAAAATAAAGCCCGCCACAGTCAACACAAAAATAATTTAATCGAACGGAATGTTTCTAACAAATATTTACGATGAAAACCTCAATGGTTGTAAAATTTCGGCACTTGACATGAGCAAATAAAAATGTTTTATTGCTTTTAAACTTCCATTTATCCGTCGCTTCGCAGCCAAATCTGTGCGGTCTAGAGGCATAACTGGCGTACCTATAGCTGCTAGCTCGTAACAGTGGTTCGATGGCTATCTTGTTTGCTTTTATCCTTATAGAAAATTTCGTGCTTCCCAGTGAATGCATCGACGAGCCTTCCAATATCGGGCGGATTATTCACTGTAGAATGTTGTAAAGTTTTCAAGTGTCCCCTTGATTCCCGACCTAGAACGGGTAGCGTAGGGTTGGGATTCGCATGGCGGGTAAAAGAATTTGTATTTTGCCTAAATATCGGTAACGGATTGGCGTGGCTATACGTGGTAAGATAAGAGTACGAGTTGCATAGTGATACATGGAATGGATTACTGCGCTCGAACTGCTTTGTGCTTCAAGAGGTACCTAATGTTATTATTTTGGACAAAAAGTCCCAATGATACGTGCAAGCTTGTTCAGATAATGTTTCGGAGATTGCGAAGATAATGTTTATTTTTAAGTTAACATTGCCAAGCTGGCATACGGCCCGTTTCACAGTAAGTGCATGCCATACATCATAGTCAACACAGGCCATTATAATGGTATTGGTTATTATTATGGTGTACTCCTACGGTATAAACTGAAGTGATGGTGGGCGTTTAAGTAAATTGATTTCTGTATACATTTTTAGTTTATTTATAGGTGATTGGACATATTCTGTGGCTTTATATCATTTGATACGTAGGTTAATAGTTCATTGAAAAAGCTACAGATTACATTGGGAAATATTTATTATCTATCTATCTATCTATACTTATAATAAATCTGTAGAGAGTTCAATTCTGTACATGAAAATTTCCAAAATAACTATCAGGGGGTGATTAGGGATCGATACTGATGCCAAAAATGCAATTAATAAAATAAATTATTGTCTGTCTGTCTATCTGTCTGTCTGTATAACCGTTATAGAAACAAAAACTACTCCACGGATTTTGACGAAACTTGGTACAATTATTTTTCATATTCCTGCGCTGGTTTTAGTAAACTTTTCATCAAGCTACAATCAATAGGAGCAGAGCAGTGAAGGGAAATGTTAGGAAAACGGGAGAAGTTACTCCATACACGCTAATCTTCGGAACTACTGGACTGTGTACGGGACGGATTTGATTGTTTTTTTTTTTTGTTGTATAGCTATTAAGTCTGGGCAACATATAGGCTATAATTTATCTTGGAAACTTGAACACCTGATGCAGAACTGCAATAGATCAGCTAAACTATAAGAGATACAAAAATAACGCTATAGCAAAAATTGTACCGCGTGATGAGCATTTTCTGCTGAGAAAATAAATTTGAAGATATGGAACAACTGATATGGAACTCCAAGAGCCCAGCTACACTATTACATATACAGTAATGACGTCTTAGCAAGAGTTGTTCAGCCTGATGAGCACTCCCTGTTGTCGTATAAAAACTGAAGATCTGGAACACCTGATGTGGAACTCCAAGAGCCCAGCTACACTATAACATATATAGGAATGACGTCTTAGCCAGAGTTGTTCAGCCTAATGAGCACTCTCTGTTGACGTATGAAAATTGAGATCTGGAACAACTGATGTGGAATTCCAAGAGCCCAGCTACACTATAACATATATATGAATAACATCTTAGCAAGAGTTGTTTAGTCTGATGGGGATTTCCTGTGGACTTACAAAAATTAAAGATCTGGAACGTCTGGAATCGTCATGCGCGTCCCGTTGTTTTCCCGTCCCCAGGCTCTAAGAATTCGACATCAGACGTTTCAGATCTTTGATTTTGACGACCCCATTGTCGCTGGCATAAGCAAATGGATCCGCGTACGAAGTCGCTGGCAGAAGCTAGTTATTACTAAAACTCAACTCAATCATTTCAATTTGACAATTACATGCACTTTTGAATTGTCAATAAAAAACCAATCTTGTAATGACCGCCTACAGTCCCCATCACCGCCGTACCGTACCGTCCCCATTAGTACCGTAGTACCGTTAAAGGATGTGGATTCAGCGATCACTGTGCTGCTATTCGTGTCAGCTCATGGCTTAATTGCCACGAGCCTCAACCAACATCTAAGGAGGCTCTTGTTAGGCAGCTAGATCAAAGGCCTGATCCAGAAAGCAGTTCTTCTGGATACGGCGCGCATTGTTAGGAGGTTTCTTCCTCTGGAGCCCAGATCACCGGTAGCTTGGTCCTGTTCCCAATACCGGTTGGCCACTATTTTTTAAAGTGTTTTTTTTTTTGTAATTTTGTAAAAATATAACATAAAATATAATAAAAAAAACCCTAAACAATGAATAAAGGATTACATATACGTACGTAAGATTTGTCATTGTCTATTCATTTAATATTTCTTGTTTACTCAGAATATCTGAAACTAGAAATTTTTGCGGATAAAAACCACCAAAACATTGCAGCGTTATATATATAGCGCATACCAGGTTTGGCATGTTTGATTAACGTTATACTTAATAACGTTAATCAAACATGCCAAACCTGGTATTTACTCGCTAAGGCCGCGTTTGCATTATTCAAGTTACTTGCATAAAAGTTGTGAATTGTATGCAACTTGAATAAACAAGTTAAAAGTACGAAATTTGAACTGTAGTTTGTGTTTTTTAATTCAAGCAACTTGTTTACCAATGTGACGTCATACTTGTACACGAGACTTGCCTAATGGAAATTCGCTTTTCGTATTTATGTCAGAAAAATATTTCGTACAGTACATCTATACATCTACATTGATATTGGATGACAGTGAACTGCTCGTAAGGCAAAGATTTATAGAGCTAACTAAGACTTAGCTCAAGCTAAGTTCAGTCATGATTCATCAGAAATTGGACCCTATTAGATTGGTGTTAACGATTTTATTTGTATGATATTCTTGATCCATGGTGACCATTTATATTAAGTGAGCACTATTTTTTGCCAAAGTCTGTGCCCATGTGCATGTAAAAAGTAGCTTACAATTTTTTTCCAGATTATAATCGGCTTCAGTGCCAAATGTCATACAGTTTTGTTCAGCCGTTCTGGCGTGATTGAGTAACAAACATCCATCTATAGATTTTTAAGTAGTAAGCAGATTCATTTTAGGTATATCAATAAGGTTTATTTTCGGATGAAGGGCGGCTGTACTTAGATTGAGCTAAGTCAAAACTTGCTATATAGATCTCAGCCGAAATTCGCGTGTTACACTGCGATATTGGTCGCTATATGCATGGCCGGCGACCGCGCCGCGTGACAGCCTTGTAATGGATTGTTTACCTCCGCGCGGACGGCCGCCGCCCCCGTCGATCACTGACACCGACCTAATTACATGTAAATAAATACAGTCCGATCGCCTGATCTGATCCCGTCGGCTCTGCCACATTTGTTGTGTACCAATTGATCTTACGTGCTCTTTTTTGACGTCGATTTGGGTTAGCGCTGGTTAAAATTATGATGGAATTGAGCGTTCGGTTGGATTAACTTGTGTGGCTCTTAATATCCTAATGTTTAATAATTGGCAATTTGGTTTCCGTAACCAACTGACTCTGAAATTATGACTTGCCGAGTTTTTTCAATTCAGAAAATTAAAAATGAGAGTCACATAAAACTCCATTTGCAAATGCTATCAGAATATCGAAGAACCCATAAGGCAAATCGAAATGCATAAAGTATCAATATCATAATTATAGCTTAGCAATACATAGGGGGAGCAGCGCGGCGCGGCTCGTGATATAGGAGCGAGCATCCCACGGGCGCAGTAAACTGACTGGCTCGGTTTGCGAATTGCGATATCGGCCGGCGAGTGCGTGGTACATCGCACACCTGGGTCACGCAACTGCCCGATATTATTCACCTCAGTACTAAAACCCCACCCCACATGAATACCAAGCCTAATACAAGAACCCTCCTTTAATATTCTAGCTCACAAAAAATACGACGCACAAAATCTGACTTTCATTTTATTCCTAAAAATCTGAGCATGAATTCATACTCTCCAAACACATTAAAGGGTGATTTATTTATAACGAAGGTGTTACGATTATTACTACAGAGAACTTTAACCGTCTTTCAAAAAAGAAATCGTAAGAGACATAAAAAGTTTTCTAATCGTCCCGAACTACAAAGAGTGCGGGAACTTCACTTATGCTTATTAAATTTTCTCTATAGACAAGAAAATTTAAAACGGGTTTTCACGACGCGACATGGAACAAGGCTCAGCCGCGCGGCACATTGGCCCGACACAAAATATTGTGGAGCCGGGTAAACGCGCCGCTCTAACTTCCAATACAATATAAATTGCACTTTGAAAATAGCTCGTACTTCAAAGTGTGCATACGATTCGATACTTTAATACGGTTAGTATTTCGGGTCGCGCGCGCCCGCCGCCCGCGCTGACTAGTGCCATAATACCGGTAATGTGGTGTCGCCTTTCTGTGGCGAGATAAGGGTACGCGACATTGACTATACAAAGGGTTGCGGTCTTCAAAATTTGCGCTCAATAAGTCCAAAATACCTGCGCTCCACCTTTGAGTTGACGCTGTAGGCAGCGCTGCCGAGCGATGTTTTAGCTTTAAAAGTTCGTTACGAATTTATTAATCGATAATATTTTAATCATGAGTCATTCGGATCCGTTGAAAACGCGGTTGCAAACGTTGCTCGTTAGAGCATTATTGTAAGCTCAGTTAATGCGACCCATTTTGTTTCGTTTGTTTATTTGAAACTGTTCGCTGAAAATATTTATGTATTGAGCAACTCTTTATTATATTGCTCTCCACTGTTGGTTTATGACAATGCACGATCATTGTTCGCTAATTTATAGAAGGTGAATTCAGGTCAAATCTTCAAAATGAAATTAATTCACTCCCCTCTACAATCTGTGGTTCAATCTCAAAATTAAATTGATAAATTATTGAGTTCCCTTTCGCTCAATCAAAGCGTCTTTCACGTGTTTCGAGGTATCAATATTTACTTAGTTAAGAGTACCCCACTGAATGAGGCTTTTAATTAAAATTCAACCATATTAATTTATCAGATTTCATCAATTGGGTCGACAAGGCAATAACATAATTTTATTATTCGTACTAGCTTCTGCCAGCGACTTCGTACGCGGATCCTGTTGCTTATGCCAGCGACAATGTAGTCGTCAAAATCGAAAATCTGAAACGTCTGATGTCGAATTCTTAGAGCCTGGGGATGGGAAAACAACGGGACGCACATGACGATTCCAGACGTTCCAGATCTTTCATTTTCATACGTCAACAGAGGGTGCTCATTAGGCTGAACAACTCTTGCTAAGACGTCTTTCCTATATATGTTATAGTGTAGCTGGGCTCTTGGAGTTCCACATCAGGTGTTCCAGATCTTCAGTTTTTATACGACAACAGGGAGTGCTCATCAGGCTGAACAACTCTTGCTAAGACGTCATTACTGTATATGTAATAGTGTAGCTGGGCTCTTGGAGTTCCACATCAGGTGTTCCATATCTTCAAATTTATTTTCTCAGCAGAAAATGCTCATCACGTGGAACAATTTTTGCTACGGCGCTATTTTTGTATCTCTTATAGTTTAGCTGATCTATTGCAGTCCTGCATCAGGTGTTCAAGTTTCCAAGATAAATTATAGCCTATATGTTGCCCAGACTTATAGCTATACAACAAAAAAAAAAACAATCAAATTCGTAGAGTAGTTCCGAAGATTAGCGTGTATGGAGTAACTTCTCCCGTTTTCCTAACATTTCCCTTCACTGCTCTGCTCCTATTGATTTTAGCGTGATGAAAAGTATACTATAACCAGCGCAGGAGTATGAAAAATAATTGTACCAAGTTTCGTCAAAATCCGTCGAGTAGTTTTTGTTTCTATAACGGTTATACAGACAGACAGACAGACAGACAGACAGACAGACAGACAGACAGACCGACAGACAGACAGACAGACAATAATTTTATTAATTGCATTTTTGGCATCAGTATCGATCCCTAATTACCCCCTGATAGTTATTTTGGAAATATATTTCATGTACAGAATTGACCTCTCTACAGATTTATTATAAGTAAAGATAAAGAAAAGATAAAGATAAAGATAAAGAAAAGATTTCTTGAAGAAATGTAAAGGTTTAACTTTTTGAGACGCCTGAAAAAGATTTCTTTATTTCTAATTAAGTTTCTTACTACCAATTTATCTAAAAAAATATCTGAGTCGAAACAATCAAACTACAGTTTTCAGTTCCACTACTACATTTTCCGCTGAAAATAATTCAGCTCAACCAAAACACCTAGGCAGGTAATTAGATAAGTACGTTCGTTATATATTCCACACGTGTCTGTAGAGGTGGCTTATTTATTTGCAATTTGTAGGATATCGCCTACTACGTAGTACCTTAATGAGGCAATAACAATAAATAAAGACCCAAAAGTTTTCTCAGGCCTCCGCCCTCCGCCCTCCGCCCTGCGCACTCCGTGGTCCCTCCGAAGAAACCGCCTGAAATTCATACGTAGCTGGAAAATGCTATAATTATTTAGCAGGGCCCCGTGCACGCATTATGTTGGTAATTTGCTGGGGTGAATACGATTTGGAAAATTTTATCATATTAGATGCTTATAAGGTGGTACGTGTTTGTTTTGATTTATGTTGTAAAGTAGATATCTCACTTTAAAACGAGCTTATATTTACTTCTTTTACAAAATTTAGTAAGAAATCTGCCGGAAGAGAAGCAGCTGGCACATTCTACGTTTTTCTTTTTCTCCCAGACCAGGATTATCAATTATTAAAATATTTTATAAAAAAATATTAAGCCTTTGTTATTCCGAATTAATGTGGTCAACTTTAACACTTTATATCTCAGAAACCGGACACTTTACGAGGGTTGGTGTCATAATATTTTTTATTGTTATTGATGTCAGCTATCGATTTATAAAGGTTTCATGGCTGGCCGCGATTTTGAAAAAAAATCAAAATCGCGGCAGCAGGTATGCCACGCTCCATAGTAAATTCTTCAAACCCCTTTAGTAAGGAATAAAACTGAAACTAGTATTTATTTTAATTGGCAAAAAAGAGATGAAACTACTACTTATGCAAATCACAAGACATTATAACATGTAATCGTACTGTAGTTGCCCCAAACCCCAGATCTAGACGGCACGGTTAACGTAGTGGCTGAGCGATTGTACTACTGCGCAGCGTGTCGCGGGTTCGATTCCCGTACGGAACAAATACTTGTATGACCTACAAGTATTTGTTCTGAGTCTGGGTGTTTGTGTATGATACAGGAGAAATTCCTATTGTGGGGCAACATTAAAAAAAAAAAAAACTCAAACCTCAATCTCTATGGAAGAAGAATCAGCGAGACTCCATAGACACTCCTTTAAATCATAACATTTTTTTTGTATGTCGATGTGCATATTCACAAGGATAGGAGGATGGGTCTGCATCTTGCATCCAAGCCTGGATTTAAAAAACAAAAAATTTGTCCCAACATTAAACGTCATGGATTTACGCAAAGTAACGTCTGATTTCATAACTTACCAAAATATTGTCACGAAGTATTGGTAACATCACTAAAAACAAATGCCATTCGATCTCCTCCCAGCTTTAAAAGCTAAACTGCATCCACTGGTTTCTGCCAGCAAATAAAAAAGCGAATGAATTCAAAGGTGAAAAACAAGTGAACTATGACACGATCTGTGCCTCAGTTGAATGACGTCGCTTGGTACAAATCACTGCAGTATTCTATAAGGGCGTATGTGCATTTGTGGTCGGATTCACACCCCTTTATACCTGTGCGTCCGAATCCGTAGTTACTACCTAGCTACATAGACAAAGTACAAATCATTGTATTACTCACTCCTACATAGATGTAGGTCCTCGTAGGTATGTGCGAACAACGTTGTCGTGGTTCTGGGACGTTCATGTAAAATCAATGTGTACTGTTCAGGTGTTCCGGCGGTCCCAGGGGCACAGTAAAGTCTCCCGGTTCGCCTTGCGGTTCCGCACATAGTAACACGAGCGGTAGTATCTTGCTGTGTAGTTTATTGTACGGTTTGACTTAGAAGGGGACTTTCTTGTAGACATTCGTACCTACTGCATAATGTAATTAGGTCCTACATCAATGATTTATGGAGCTGAATGTTTCTTCTGGCGCATGGCGCTTTGATGGTATTGCCAGGAGGGTAGCGTTGGTAAACATTTTTTTCAATGTACAAAAAAAAAAACAAAATACGGAGTTCATTCTTAATACGGCCATGCACCAAAGAACCATACCGTTCATAATGAAACCAATTTGAAATTAGAACGATTTATTTTTACACGAATTCTTGTAAAGGTCCATGTCAAATCGTTTTGAAATTAAAATATAGAAAACCTAAATCGGTTTAGCGGATTTATTTTTCTTTCGATATAAGGCATCCATGAATAATGAATACGCAATCAGAATCAAATAAACGAATAATGGCTAAAAGTGGCCATAGAGCGTAGATGGTTCAGGCGCAAAGAAGACAGTTCCCAGAAACCAAAAAAAATGTAAAAATAAATCCCGCATGGAAATATGGGAAAATGTTCACCGCAAAAGTCAGTATATTAGTTGTTTCGCACACCCTTTCATCCCAGGGAAATGTTGCGATAAATATCAATAGGTATTCTTCTGGTATAGCGACATCCCGGACAAAGCTTTATGCACGTCAACTGCGTTTATCCGCCGCTCCTCGCACAGGCCTTTATGACGACACGATAATATGATGGCTCTCTATATAGGCCACCGTTTATGGTACACATTATGCAAATAACGTGAACATTATTTCATATTTTGTTTGCCGGCGGTGTCGCGAACCCGACCGCACTGTATACAGGCATTTCATTACGAATACATTGACAAGCGACGCATTAACGATTAATATATCACAATAATGCACAAAAACACACCGTTATTTAACAAATTACAAAGTTATTTACTACCCAGCCTTAATTTGGCTAATTAAATTATTTTGCGACATCAGTTACGGTTACTGTGTTTTTATTATGCTAGTAGTTGGATTTGCGAATGCCTAGGGCACCCCTGTAGCCCTGTATACCACCTACCTAACGGCAGGGCGTGGCAGACGGCAGACACTCACTTAAGCGAGTTTTCTCTTTAAGTTAAATGAACCGCACAAAGTTCGATTGTAACACCTAGAGTACGTTACATATTAACAGTGTTTTCAGAAAGTTTTATGCTTCGCCGAGTACAAAGAACTCGTAGTGTACATAGAGATAGAGGCGGCAATGATATAGTGTCGGGCATGCGGCCGTCCCCTCAGGAACGATAAACCCTTCCCGGCGCTTCCCGTCTACTCTTCTTTATGGGGAGGCCGGAATGGCCAGCCCAGGTGAACAGGTAGCCAGATTGCGAAAGTATTTTTAGAACATCTTGTCGGTCGTCGGGTGTTTTTCCTTTGTTATCAAATGTGAGACATTGGAAGTGAATTTTCGGTTATGGCCGCGCCTAATGTATCCGTAAGGTTTAGGAGCTCACAGTTGTTCGCTTTTATGGTGTGAGGATAAACTATATATTGTACGGAGCAGGTTTATTAACTCGCGTGTAAGGTCAAATAGGTGTTTGTTGATCCCGTAGATAAGGGTTAAATTAAATTCCTAATTGGAGTGAAAATAGTTGTTTTCACTTATCTTGCGAAGGTTTTACTTTCGACATTTTGAGAAATTCTTTGTGTTTTCATTGTGAATATATTCGTTTGACGGTTCCCGAGAGAGTTTCCACGTGAAGTCTCGGTTGAAAACAATTACCCTGAGTGTACCGTGCACGAGCCGGACTAGGTAGGTATATTGGTAACTTTATGGAACAAAATCTCATTGGCTCTGTGGAGTTAATGAATTATTAAAGCTGATTTAAGTCACATCGGTTAGTAGCGGTAAAAATATCAGACATCCATTTGTTATTTCCATTTCAAACGGCGTAGGTTTATATCGCATGTTGTGGCAAACGTTGCTTGTTTGATATCTTCCTAGCTTTATTTGCAAATCGCGTGCCACGAGTACACGTTTACACTCGTATTACTTACTTGTTGAATTACCCTTGTTCAAGTAGAACTTCGTTTGAAATAAATGTTTTATTTTTTACTGGTATTGGAAACCCTCGTATATTGTCGTGTTCGTTGTCCCAAGGTGTACGTGTTGAAGTATTTTCTTTACTCCGAAAAACCTTGCAGTGGAATTGTGAGGAGGAAAGTGGTCGCCGATATAAACGTAAACATTTGTATCGACTTGAGACTGTTGGGCGACTGGCGGTACTAAACATTGCTACGTCGAAGTGAGCTGATGTCGCAAAGGGTTCTGTACCTACAAGAGTAATACTTCAAAAGCTACAACAACGATAGCAATATCTACATAGGGTCACGGGTTATTTACTTACTGGGTTAGGGTCACAATATGAGAAAAATATTTTCAGGTAAGGTCTACTTTCCAGTCTAAATAAAAGGGATACCACATTTATCCAACCTTTTATTTTTCTGAGACAAGTAAATACTGTCTACGGAAAGATTTTCTCTCCAAAAAATACACGGTTCGTGTTACTAAATACACGAACGCTGTACCCCATATGATAGTTTATTCAAAAAGCCGAGAAAAAAGGTTCCATGTTATATGTATTTGATTGGCGGTATGCAGTTGGTACGTCCGCATGGCTCATGAATCCATAATGAGCATGTAGGGAGCTGCATTTGCGGTGTCCACCTCCCTGGGTGCGCTGGCACCCTGGTACATTGCGTTGCGTTAAGTAGCTAGCTTCAGTTCAAACCTACTGAATATATACTCTGAATTTATTTCTCATGCCACTTTACTTTGTGGTGTTTCCGAGAACGCTGTGTACTACATGAATATGAATACTGAACGTTTCTGTGTTTTGTATTTTTGTTAGTAATACGGTAGTTGCTAGTTTCATTAATTTTTAAATTTAATTTATTAATTAATTACTTACAGCCCATGAAAGGTTGTTAGTTTGTATTTTACAAATAACCTATGTATACAAAACGGTTTGATAATAATTTTTATGTTCCATATTTATCTTTTGCATCTTTATCGGGACAATTACAAGCCAACATTATTAAGCGCTCACCCAAATTTCCATCACAAAATTGTGCCAAAAATACCTTAATTCATTTTGGTTGAATTTTAAACGCACACTACATAATATTCCGTGAAGGGAATATTTTGATCGCCACAATTTTATGAGTGCGGTGATCTGAACGATCAATTTGCATCGTAATTAGGAGTTTGCTCTGTTTTAACACAAATTAGCTCCAATCGAATAGCCAGTTATATTCTGAAAGCAAACACGTGCGACGTTTTATAGTCCATTGTGATATTGGATTATGAGTTGGACAAATATAGGTATAATTTGGGAGTGACGTTTTTTTTATATTGTTTTGTATTGATTCAATATCTCTCATTGTGTATATATTATGTTGTGTTGATAACTAAGAAAGCATATTGTTTTTTATAGTTTATACCAGGGGTGTCAAACTCAATTTTGCAGGGGGCCATATATTAGATTAAGAATGTGTAGGCGGGCCAGGTTCAAATTATAACACTAAAACATATTGAATTATTTTAACACCTTTATTTATTTAGTTATATATGTAGGTATAGTTGTTACAAATCATACCAAAAGTAAGAAAGAGGGTAATTATTTTGAGCTCGAGGATCCGTATACCTGACTTCTCTTGTTTTTGACTATCTCACTGATGTCAGGTATCATATTCGTGGTAGTTATTTTAAGAATTGATTGAAGATGTTCATTCGAATTCTACTCTTGAAATTACTTTTAAGTAAATCGCGCTCATTTTTAAATCTGCGTAGAGGCATTGAGTGCAGTCTAAAATTTCTAAAAAACAAGATTAATTTATTTGTGATATAAGTAGATAATTGTGATCGCGGGCCGTATCGAAATGGCCCGAGGGCCGGATTTGGCCCGCGGGCCGTATCTTTGACATGACTGGTTTATACGGATTTAAGCCTGCATCGCGATCTGTTAAACTTTTTTTAAAAGTTCGGCATGGCTGCGATTGCTCGGTTGCAAAGAGTTTTTCACGTACGGAATCAGATGATCGCAGGTTCAAATCCTGCTCGAAAGAGCTTTTCACAGAAAATAGCTAAGCGTATTGATTGATCTTAGTCGAAATTTCAAAAAGGTTACGATCTATCTTGATAAAAGAAAGATCGTAACCTTTTTGAAAGGAATATCACATGCGAATGCGATCCGAAGCGTTTTAATTTGTAATGTATGGAATTGTTTGAATCAGTGACATAGAAAAGCAAAAACGATCCGATAGTCTATGTGACTGGCTTCAAACAATTCCATACATCACAAACAAAAACGCTTCGCTTCGCGCTCGCCACGCCTGTCTGTTTGACAATAACTTAAATGTCTTTAAAATCAACGCATTTCCAAGAAGGTTATTACGTCTTAATCCATCTACCTAGTATCTTTTTTTTAGTGCTTTCGTTAAAATTTCGTGTGACTGGTTTGGCCTCATGATGACCTTCTTATAAAGACGAACAATCTATAATTTCTACTAACAAACAAATATTATTTTGTGCGATTTTCAAGTACATAGTTGTTCTGGGTATGGGTATATTTTGTTTTGTGATTTTAGATGATCGTAAACGCACCCAAGACACAAGAGAAATTTTTAGTGAGGAACAACGATAAAAAATACAATTTTCCCAGTTTTTAATCTCGTTTCGATATTGTCCTGATACCACAAAAGCGCATAGTTACATATAAATTGATATGTTATCTAATTAACAACCGCGTCAATTAGTGTCTCGTTATACTGTGGTCATTGTCACTAACGTGGAGAATTAGTTCATTATTATATTGAACATAGATAAAATTTAATGTGCAAAATTTTCAAAGTAAGTCTAGTGCAAAAAAAAATTGTTATATGGATACTTGAAGGTTCTTGTTCTTGACTTTACGGTTACAATTTACTTATGTGTTTAAACATTGAGGGTAGTTCTTCAGAGACAAAATTTTCGATGTCTGTGGCAAAACGGCATGTAATATTTTTTCTGTACAGTTTAGCTTTAGCTCTACCTGGGACAAATTATATTTTTTTTAATAGTAGCTATCTGGATACAAATTAAAAAATTTTGAAGTCTGTTCTCCTGATTCATATAGGGCGTCCGTTTCCCATTTTCCGGAACAAAATGGTCGATGTCGCATTTTCCTTTTGATTCATCAATATAAATTAAAGTTATATCGAAAGGTAATTAATTGACCTCTTACAAAAAAAATACATATTCGATATAACTACGTTAGTGTGTTTTTAATTAAGTAAAGAAGAAGTGTCCGGCATATAATACTGATTCATGTGGAGTAAGCTTCGCTTGACTGTACTTGGTCGAGGAATAATGATGAGAGTCTGGGATCCCACGTGGGGGGAAACCTGTCGTACAACGGACGTGCTAGAAGGCGGACGTGAGGCTGGTTGGCTTAGAACCTGGTGAAACAAAGGTAAATGTCTGATTCATCTGTGCTTGGTTTAGGTACCTTGCTGATTACAATGCCTAATTTATTAATTTTATTTTGCTGTTTTAAGACTTTAATCTGAGTTTCGTGTGATGCTTTTGGGTTATAGATTCGTGTAGAAAAATGATAATACTGAAGTCTGTACGAATGATGAGTTAAGCATGATTTTAGGCAAAATCATGATTCATCTGTGCCTGATTCATATGTTCAAAAACCCATATGAATCTGAAAATAAATTAGTTTTCCTCTTTTCCAGCCAGAAAGGACCACTTTTGTTACGTTATTTTACTTTTCCATGTCAGTAGAGTGTGTGTGAGATAATTTTGACATTATTCTTCAGTATTTATTCATAAGTCAAACTCTATCTATTTTATTTTATTTTATATTGCTGTTCACAACAATGCCACTATCAATAGTAGAAAAGATGGAAAAAAATATATCTATGAGAAAAAGAGACTCACAGAACGTACGAATTTTTTATCCTTTTAAGATGGAAAATAAGAAAAGATCCAGACAAGTATGCTGCGTGGAAATTAAAAATGAAAGAATTATATTTGAAAAAATAGAGAGAAAAAACAAAAGTAAACAGAGAGAATATTATAACGTAGCATTAAAATATCTATCTAGTACCTAGTTATAACAAAATTCTTGCTTCTCGCTAAGTATTTATTTCTGTAATTGTTAGTTTAAAAAAAAGAATTTTATTGTTGAATTGACCAGATTTTTTCCTTGATAATATGATCACTGTTAATAAATTAATTGTTTTATAAAAAAATGTTATTGTTGTTATAATATTATGATTATTTTCTTAATACAAAGCCCATTTTCATTTAAAGTTTTCCATTTTTATTTCTGTTCCTGGATTCATCTGTAAAAAATTCTGATTCATCTGGGCACAAAAGTTTTAAACGTCGATATCTTAAAAACTACTTTGTAAAAAGGAGTCCCTCAAACGAATAAATGTTATTTGGAATATCTATTTTCATATGAACATGTGTTACTGAGCCGAAAGTGAAATTAAAATTTGACCATATGAATCAGTCAAAGAATCAAATTTCGAAGAACTACCCTTGAGATTTCTAGAGCCTCTATTGTCCCAATGTTGGGCGAAAGTCTTTACAGCTTTCCACTAAATCCTCGGTGCAAATTATTTTTTCCGGACAATTTCGCGTAAACGCATCTATTTCGTCACGTCAGCGTTTTTCAATTGACAACTACATAATATTATTTGAATTAAAAATAAGTTATTATTATTACTAAACAGGTTTATGTACATTCAAGATAAATTGTCCATATGATGGTGAAGACTGCATATAAATGCGTTACATAGTATGTAAATACCTGAGAACACCGTTACCCCAGAGACAGACTTTAAAAGCTACTTAGTTTTATACCATTTATTTAATAGATGCACTATGTTACGAAAAATATCGCAGTAAGTAAAATGTCAGACTAAAGTTCATTGCACCCGCACCATGGGGGTTTTTAAAACCATCGACCGCTCCCAACGACGATATTTAATTCCATATTCTCGTTTTAATTAATTTACGTTACAGAAGCCGTCCAATAACCTCGTGGGTTATTGGACGGCTTCTGTAACGCAAATAAAAAAAGGTATAAAAGATCAATTTCTTCTTTGAAGCTTATTCATCGGCATCATAAAAGATGACTGCCGGGAAAGCTTGTAGTTTTAAGCCTGACATGCAAATAGCTTGAAAATAAGCTATCTCTTGGGGCTATCGAGCTTAGCTAAGTATCTAGGTAATAGGCCATTGTATAAGACCGGTATTACCGTTATATAGTTGTCTACGTTCTTGTGGGCTTTTGTTTTTTTTTTGAATAATATCAATGTTTTATAAAAATTAGCTTTTGACAACCCGGAGGTAGGAAATTCGGGGGTTAATATGCAATTGTCTAAATTACTAAAAAAAACTATATAGCCCAGTTCGACTAACAAAAAAATATATTTGACCCGTACTTTTTCTTTTTTTACGTAATCAAAAATTGACCGAGATACGACGTTTTCAAAATTGGTAATACGTCAAAACTTAATACTATTTTAATTGAATTCTGACGTCACGAAATTTGAGTTTTATAAAGAATGTTTATTGATTTTTACAAAAGAAAAAATACATTTTCCGTTTTTGTTCAAAACTCTGAATGACAGACTTGTTAAATAGACAATTCTGACAACACTTTATATTATCAGTAATTACGGCAAATAGTAGAATGAAGATATCATTATAAATTCTTGAGAGATAAGTGAGCTTCAAGGTCCAAAATATTATGAAGTTATTAGTATTGTATCAATATAGACAACATCTTTTTGGACATTAATCAACCAATTTTTCTTCAAAAAAATTGTTTTTTCTTCTTAAAAATTAACCCCCACTACTAACCAAGGACTTAAAAGTATACCATTTTTTCCAATAAAAGGCCTAGGTATAAGGCTGAATAGTGCGTCTCCATCGCGGACTCTGATCCGAGAGAAGCCGGATGTCAACATTTGCTCATGCGATTTCACCCCCGGGGCCAGCCGGGAAATGACATGCTCTCTTTATTCCCGGCCACTCTTTACTGCTCCGAGATGCAATTGCATACAAAATTTCAAACAGCCCCCAGTGACATGAAGTAGCAACATTGTAAGCTTCATTTGTGTCCTTTTAATTTTGAAATTAGGTTGCAGTTTTCTTTTTTCGGTGTTTTTATTTTTTAACTGACATCAAAAAAATTAGGAGGTTCTCAGTTCGTCGCAATACTTTTTTTATGTATTATCCCCGATTTCTCATTGATGCTTGGACCGATTTGGAAATTTCTTCTTTTGTTTCAAAGGGTATATACAACAAGTGGTCCTATGGTAATCAGGTCAGGATCTCATCATCATCATCATCATCAGCCTATAATGTTCCCACTGCTGGGACACAGGCCTCCTCTCTTGTGAGAGGGAGTGGGCCATAATCCACCACGCGGGCCCAGTGCGGGTTGGCAGATGTCACATGTCTTAGAATTTTTGGTTCTAGGACATGCCGGTTTCCTCACGATGTTTTCCTTCACCGTTTTGAGAGCAGTGGTGATGAAACAAATTACACAAAGTAATGCGCCTGGCGGGGTTCGAACCCACGACCTACAACTCGTAAGTCGGGACCGATACCACTGGGCCACCACTGCTCAAAAAAAAGGTCAGGATCTGATGACGGGATATTTGAGAAATCAAGGAAATTCTTCAATAAATTACAGCAAATCTACGGCGATTGGTACTATCGCATACCTGTCCTTTGTTTACGCAATCATACAACTAAATTATTACGCCTGTGCCCACTTGGCGCGTATTTTTTTTTTTAATAAGTGCAACTGACTTTCATTTATAACTCTTCGTTCAAAGTAATTATAAATCTTGTCGGTTTCATTTTTTTATGATATTTGGAGGGCACTGGCTGAAATGGCCGCACAAACGAAGGCTATTTCAGTGACAGTTCAAATGTTCTGGTCAGTCTCTTTGGATAATTTATTTTATTATTACTTTAAAAATAAACACTTACGGTTCGTGCCCTGTTACAACTCTCAATGAAATTGTGCCACGTATTTATATTGCCATAATAAAAAAAAAACAAAATTAAACGTCATTTATTCAAATTGGGCTGAAAATCAATAACTATTTGAACGTCAATTACATATTTACAATAGATATCACTAGACAATGCCCCGAATCCTGAGGCATTTTCTCATGTTTTATACTCGTATTTAAATATTTGTCAATTTTTTCAAGGAAGAAAATGCTTTCATGTTAAACGTAAAGATTAAAATACCATACTGAATTCTATAAACGACTAATATCGTTCTTGCACCAATAAACTATCAGTTTTACAACCGAAGCTATTTGTTCTCGACTGAAGTATGATACGAACAAAAGGCTATTAAAACTGAAACTTCTATAAAAGCAGGTTTCCCTGAACACAGGAGAACGGCTTAGCATAAAATATTATTTTATATTGAAAACATGTGCTTGAGTTGAGAAACTTGAGTTTTAAAACATTAAGTATTATATCGTCCCAATCGATCAGTAAACAGACTGATCTATGAAAGAGAAAAATGCTATAAAACTTTGATGGTTCATAAGAAAATCGCGACTTTTACATCGCGTATGCTGATCAACACTGAGGGTGACTTTTACTAACGGTTAAACATGTTTAAAATTTTATTTAAGCACAAAATTGTATTGAATTTTGTCCTTAAATAAAATTTTAAACATGTTTAACCGTTGGTAAAAGTCGCCCTAAGTATTGCGAGGATTTTTTTTAGAATTAATTTATAGTTTACGATTTATATCCATAACAGAATATGCTCTAATGTAATTTATCCAATATAATTGAATCCTACTGTATTTTATTATTTGTAATTTCACTATTAACTTTTAATTTAGCTATTGATTATTCCTGACTTAAATGTTGTTGAGTTATCCTAAATTTATTGTTTTTGATACCTATCTTATTATTAACTTCTAATTCTTGACATTGTTTTTTTTCTCTATTTTGATTTGACTTGTTTTTACTTGTGAGTGCTGTGCACTTCTATAAGTGACAAATTCACTATAATGTCTGTGATTTTTGTTTGTGTCTGTGTTAGTGAGTAAACGTTGAAGTGCCTTTTTAAATAAATAAATAAATGCTGCTAAATTAATCAATGCAATTGTGTCACAGTATAAAGCCATCAATAAACCTCTCTAGTAAATAGACAGTAATAAAACGTGTAACTCACAGTCAAAACATTTAAATAACAGCATCACTATGCAGCATTTTGACGTGACGTATCGCCGGACAGTTGTTCCGAATCGAGTCCGACTTTATTTGACGTCACTAAAAATCGTGATGCACATTTTCGCAAAGCGGGAGAGAGGAAAATGCGCGTCACCGGCCGAGGGGAGCAGAAATCACGACAGCAAACATTGACTTTAGACTTTTACTCTTTTACTCACTTAGCCTAACTCTCCCCGCGCTGCAAATCACTCCACTAGAAACGAGGAGGAAGTTTTAAATTCAGAAATTTCTTTAAATAATTTAAAGCCGTCTGCTATGAATCGACTTAGTGAGTTATTGAATAGTTCGCGAAGCCGTAATTGGGTTCATGTGTAACCTTTGTTCGATAACTACGCGAATACCTATATATTAGGATATATCTTTGAATTTACAGCTAGAAATGTCTCGCAGTAATTGAAAGGGTAAATTGCTGGTTCAGAATATAAGACACAATAGGAAGGAATTGATATTTGAGAAGCTGTTTGCTATCTAAATGGCTTGTGCGAAGGTCGATGGAGAGATATTGAAGGTCGGGCAATGTTGGCGTAGCGAAGGGTGAGTTTGTTGTTATATACATTTAGAAAACACGTGGACAAGAAAATAAAACAGTAAACAATTTGTAATGATTGAGTTTGATTTCCAAAGAAATGGGGAAACCAAAAAAGCACATCGCTTGATTTTTTCGTTCTGCTCAACGCCCAAAATTTTAATCCCTGTAGTGTAATACTATTTTGACTTTCATTTAAAAGTCTGTTTGTAGTAAAACTGGGTCTTAGAATGTTAATTATATTGATACTAGCTGTTGCCAGCGGTTTCACCCGCTGCAACTCGAAAATTATCCCACGGGAACATAAAATCGGGATAAAAACTATCCTATGTGTTAATCCAGGTTATAAACTATCTGTATACCAAATTTTAGCCAAATCCGTTCAGTGGTTTTTGCGTGAAAGAGTAACAAACATCCATACATCCATACATCCATACATCCATACATCCATACTTACAAACTTTCGCCTTTATAATATTAGTAGGATTTTCATATAAAAAAACAGAGGCAAGATTTTTATAAAACTAGTTATATTTAAAAGATTGTTGATTCTTTTGCAAAATTTCAGTCAAAGTTAGTTAATAGTAGTTAGTACAAAGTCCTGATCAAAAGAGAAAACTTCAAAACAAGACTTAGGTACACTACTCTCCAATCATACGATCGACTGCCTTCGAAACTGGCATAACTCATAATTAAGCACTTATTAGACATCTGGCTACAGATCCACCAGTTATTCAAATATCGACGTCAGCGATCTAATAGGTGGGGAGGAGGGAAATCACTCCTCTTGAATTACGGCGTGCATTTAATCTTTTCAGACGTTTTCAAATACTCGCTCATTAACCCCTGTAGCCACTTCAGACGTCGCCGATTTGTAACCTCGGATGTGCCGATAGAATGAAAGAAAGCGCAGATTTGTGAACACACCACCTTATTTATCCTTCTTTTATTAACTTGGGATTTAAACTGGTGGAAAGGAGTTGTTTTTTTGTTTATTCAGAGATTATTTTGTAAATGTCTCTGGGAGCTTAGGTGTGCAATCAATAGTAAAAGCGATTCTTTTCATGCTGGAGTAAACATCAATTGAGATCAAACATCCCACCCAGGGCAGGGCGGGAGGGATTGTCAAACTCGTACTGACTAAAATCCACGGTGTTCTTCAATAGCCCTTTACGTTCCAGGGTCACGGTAATTGGAAAAGTCCCATGACCCCGGCAAGCTTTCGCCCTCTAGAAGGGGGCCCCGTCATCATGCTGAGACTCTTTGAGGCGCGCGTGGAACACAACGCGCCGTCGACCAGGGCATGGTCCATGGTCGGACAGCGAGTCGCCCATTACTCGCCGCCCGCATCCCCGTGCCTACGGTGGCCGGAGATCGTTTGCTGGCGTCCGACGCCGTGGGCGTCTACTACTGCGGCTGGGGTGGAGGGAGGACGCGATCCTCTCCCTCATGCGGCCCGCCTCCTCCTACGCGAGCATGATTGCTTCGCAGAAGGAGGCGGCCGCTTTCCACTCCGTCGCGCCCCGCAGCATGGCCTTGACCAATGCCGTGTGCGAGAGGTCTCCGCCTATTACCGCCCTGAGGACACGGCGGTGCTCTGTCCAAGCGGGGCAGTCCTGCACCGTATGCTCCACCGTGTCCTCCGGGCGATCCTCGCAGTGGTGACACCCAGGCGTTTCCTCCTTCCTCATCAGACACAGGTACCTCCCGAAACTTCCGTGTCCGGTGAGGACCTGCGCTATGTGGTAGGTCAGGACGCCATGACGCCTATCCAGCCACTCCTCAAAGAAGGGTCTTACCGCCGCGATTGCGGCGTGCCCGGAGTTAATCACCACTGGTGGGAATTTCTCAGTGGGGATTTTGGAATAAACTTAACTGGGCTAACTTGCACACCTCTTATACTCTTACTTACATCAATGTTTCAAAATGCAAAGTAAACAATGTCAACTCTATATTCCTGCCATTGTTGTTGGAATTGCACATACAATAGCTTCGTACGAGTAATACAGTTATGCAGGGCCCCCGTAAGGTCTACTGGCGCCTGTGTGCAAAAAAGGATTTTGGCGCCCCATAAGGCATTTTGAATTATCTTTTTTTTTATTGTATGTCGGTCAGTGGCGTATTTTAAAAATCAGTGCCCTGCGCTTCATAACTTAAACACAAAAAAAAAACCATCAAGTGCTACTCAAACTTCACACCCAGAGTTCCATACCATCTTAGAGAAGACAAATTTCATTTTTTGTAGACCAATACAAGATTTAACTAACATAAGCATTTGCTATTGAAAAATGAGCTATCAAAAGCGAGGTCATGCAAAAGCGAATGTCAACCTTAGTTCAAGCGCGAGCGAAGCGAGCGCGAAATTTTTTAGCTTTTTGGAATAGGACAAGGCAATTCTTCATAGAAGAACGCAGTGAGCTCTAAAAGTTTAACGTTTCCGGACTTCCAAGTTTTAATCTAAAAGTGAGATCAAATATTTGAAGTCTTTAGTAGGTACTTAAAAGTAATCCTAGTTAGGTTCTCAACTTTTCTTTTAACAATTATTTTTGATGTTTTTTTTATGTTTTTTTCTTGGCCCTTGGCTTTGGCGCCCCTAAAGGATGGCGCCCGTGTGCATTGCACACATTGCACATATGGTAGCGGGGGCCCTGCAGTTATGTACAAAGAAAACTTAGGACATATATACATATATTAAAAGCTTATTGTTCCGCCGTAGTTAGAAGATACAACTGTCGTAGTTTTATAATAGTACTTATAACTTGCTCGCTGTATTTTGTTATAATAATTTGTAAATGCTTTTCTAGTTTAACTTTAACGCACAAATCACGAGATGTACATCATCTTCCTTCCGGTATCTCATTTTACTTGCAGTCGGGGCAACAAGTTTTCTTTCTCCATTCTCCCCTATCAGACGTCATAGTATCATTTACTCCCTTTACTTCAATATCATTCCTTAGACAATCCATCCATTTTCTTTTGTTTTTCTCTTTCTCTCCATTCATCAACATTCATGCCTATCACTCTCTTAGTTATATGAGTGTCATCCCTCCTCATCACATGTCCGTAATAAGACAGACGGTTCTCATTATTTTTTTCTGAAACAGGCGCAAATTTCAAACTTCCCCCAACAAACCATTCTTTCCTTTACCTATTCTTGTCACTCCACACATCCATCTCAACATCCTCATCTCCGCTACATGCAAACGTTTCTCATCCATCTTTTTCACAGCCCAGCATTCCGATCCAAACAATACGACAGGTGTTTATAAGGAAATACCAAGTGGTTTTCACCATCATCGGTCGGTTACAGCTTGTTTTTTTTTTGTGGAAAATCATCATAATATGTGTGATAATTTATTTAATTATTTTTTTATTTACAGTTCATGAAAACAACAACAAAAAAGGTACTTAGGCGGACATAATGCCTGAGGCATTCTCTACCAGTCAACCAAGGGTGTTGGATGTCCTCTTCGTAAAGTGGAAGGGACTTTCTGACTTAACTGCCTTAAAATTATCCTGTTCCTTCAACTGCGCTCAGGGCCGCGGTATTGTCTTAAGACATTCCCGCGACCCGGCAGGCATTTGGTCTCAGCTCGGATACAGTTTCCACTCTATTTGACATGACTGCATTTACAACTTTGAGATTTTAATAAATTATTCAAAGAGATGTCAAAACGACTTTTTAGGGTTGGCTTGTAACTTGACTAGAGGCTAAGCATTGCTATAATAAGAGTCAACGTCAGCAGTCTTTTGGACATACCTGCTGACAGCGTTGACGAGATTTTCGATGCTCTGAAATAGTTTAGTTTTATTTTTTCACTTTATTATAACAAACAAAACAAAATAATTGCTATCAAACATTTTACAATTTGTTAACTATAAAGGGATTTATGTTTAACTTGTACGACAACACTGTAAAAACGTCTCTTTTGAAAGAAAAATAAAAGCCTCCGAATTATTACAGGTGCGACGAACTTACACAATTTCGCCAATACAAACAAAATACAAAATTGAAAAAGCTTTCACGTTGTTTTTATGTGACTTTTTTTTCAGTAGCAGCATGCAGTCTTGATAATATTATTATGTGACTTTTATTTCCAGATAATTTAGTTTTTTTTTAGGACAAACCCGCCACATCATTCCCAAAACACTGTAACTCCTGAAAGATTTAGACCTACCACCCTACAACATGGACTTATATGTATAACTGACAAGATGTGGGTATATAATTATTATTCCTTTCTCAAAAGAAAACCCAAAAACGATGCACACGATGATATTTCGCCGGATGAAAATTAAACAAGCGAGGGTTCGCTGAACGGAGTCATAAGTTTCTGTCAATGTTAGCTGTCAAATTCAATTGACAGCTCAGTTTTAAATTTTTTTTTTAAACGCAGCCCTGGGCTGCGTTTAAATCAGAGAGTGCATGAATATTATTTGTGGATTATGGATTCAATTAATATTAGACCGGTAAATTAATTATTTGTATAATAAACTGAGCTGTCAATTGAATTTGACAGCTAACATTGACAGGAACTTATGACTCCGTTCAGCGAACCCTCGCTAGTTTAATTTTTATCCGGCGAAATATCGCCGGCTGATTTAAACGCACCCCAGACCCAGAACAATAACTTGTAGTTCATACAAATATTTTGTTCCGTACTAATCGAACCCACAACACGCTGTGTAACAGTCCCTCGCAGGTCCCAAGCGACTTTAACCGTGCCGACAAATTATAGTGTAGCTGTAGGTAATTAGTAAGGACACCGTGGCCTAGGAACCCCAAAGGCAACTGGAGTAACCGGGTGGAGTTTTAGTCAGTAAGAGTTGGATTTCGCTCCACTCAAGTCGGGAGGACTTATTTGATGATTTTACCACCCAAAAAGAAAAAAAAAGGACTTAGTAAACCTACACCTCCGCATTATCTTTTAATTTATTTTTCTTAACATTATCCTTTCGAAAACCTTGATGTTTGTCCGTAAAACAACAAAATAGCGTACCATACCATTACTCTGTAGTAAACAAATTGTACTTAGAAGTGGTGTTAAGAATAGCTTCAGTACACTTGTGAGTGCCACGCGTGTATTTTATGTTACTTCACTACGATAATGGTGGAAATGTCTCGAAATTAGTTTCGTTACAAGGCAGTTGCCGTTACTAGTCTTTGTTTAATAAGATTTAGTTCATTTAGAGCACATTTTAATGGGATTCTTCTTTGTGTTATTATTATAGAGGCGATTAAAGCCAGGCTTCTGAAAATCTCTTTTATTATATCTGGTCTTGTTAAATTCTAGTTGTTGTTTTGGTTTCTGCCAATTTCAACAATTTACAAAACAATTGGTTACAGCTGTTAGATAAAAATTGAATTTGTTGAAGGCGTCGCACAGGTGCCATTTGAAAATAAAAATAGAGCTAATATTATTCAAAAGTAATGTATACTTTCCACTGTTTTCAGAAACGGTTCAGCACTCGTAGTTCCAAAAAATACCTCATACAAACAATCTCAAAATCTCAACTTTTTATAATATTAGTATTGATAAACTTTTGATAAAAAAAAGAGTTTTACCATTTGCGAGACAGGTTAGATAATTTTTTCATTAATATTTATGTGAACGTATAAGCCATTTTATTTCAGTTTCGCATTATACCAAGATTTGAAAGCGCCTCAGTCTTGATCTTTTACAAATCCTAAAAGATAATCCAATACTAAGTTAATCTCTCATTTTTCGGAGAAACAGGTAAACGGCCGAAAATCGGATTCCAACTCTATTGATGTTCCTTCCAACTTAACGACCCGTCGGACAATGTGACAAAGTCGAGAGGAGACGGTTGTCTAGCAAAACAATAAATATTTGAATATTTTAACGCCGAATTCTGATAAAGGGATGTAAATGACTAGGTTGTCCAATTTGCATTGAACAGATTAACGTCATAATCGTGCGATTCAATCAGCGATCCCCGGAATACTCTGGACAGGGGGCTAGGGGGTGATGGCAGGGGTGCAAGGGGGAACACCAACGTCATTTAACGTGGATACTAATAACTTCAGATAAAATGCTAATTTTGTGTTCATTCGATTTAGGCGAAGAAGATAGGCGTTACTCTCGTAGACAGGTACCGGTGAGTCGGGGGTTGTGATGTTTTGATTTCCTCCCTTAGTTTATTTTTTATATCATGGCGACAAACAAGCATAGGACCCATCTTTGTCTATAACTGAAACACTACAGGTATCATACCTGTGCGTTGCGTTGCCGATTCTGTAGAAACTTTTTTACGCCCTTTTTGATTGCTTTTATTTGCAGTAAGTTCTCGGGGGCGCGTTGCTAAATGATTACAGTCGCACAGGCCGATCTTCCGGGTTAAGCCGTGCTTGCCAAGGTTGGTCTGAGGATGGGTGACCATCTGTCATAGCGAGTTTCCTCCGTGCCTCGGAAAGCACGTAAAGCCGTTGGTCCCGGCTGTCATTTGTAGATCTTTGACAGTCGTTACTGTTAGTCAGAAGCTGTAAAGTCTGACAACCAGTCTTACCACGGGGTATCGTATTGCCCAGTTACTGGGTTGTGGAGGTATGACAGGCAGTCGCTTCATGTAAAAAACTGATATCCAGCTGCATCTGGTTCGATTCGAAGCCGATCCCAATATAGTTGGGAAAAGGCTAGGCAGATGATGTTTGCAGTAAGTTGCAAATTTGCAAGACGTGGTTGGAAGGTATTGTATAGCCGACACTGAATGGATACCGAGAGGCGACGATGTTCAAAATACAACATTATTTTTTGTGTATGCGAAACCCGATACACCTGTCCAATATTTTTGTGTAAAGAATCTATGTACAAAATTTTAAAACCGTATCTTAGAAAATCTCAAAGTTATAAGCTTGTATATTACCTTGTTGTCCGTTCAAAACCATGCTCATTTCGCGGTAGGTACACCCGCATAAACCGCGTCTCCTGTGTTATACACTCGTGATAATAGTTTGGCAATAGGTACCTAACCGTACGGTGATTGTATTGTAATTAACTGGTAATAAAATTTAATTAAAATATTTTTGTAAAAAAAAATATAACATGGTGTAAAAATTATTGGAATCGAATCAGTTACTGATTCTGAACAAACTATATTCAGGTTTCGCATATACTAAAAATAATGTTGTATACCGGGAAAAATTTGGTTAGGACTTACGCAGCTCAGGGAAGCATAGCAGAAAAGGAGGGGTCCTTTACTTAGCAGTAGGTGGAACAAGACAGCCAAAGATGCTGATGATGATGAAGTCGTAAGTTATACATCATTATCGTATAACATTTTAAATTATTATTTATTTCAAAAAGTGGTACAGTCTGTTACAGGTAGGAAGACAACTTAGAAATAGTTTACAAGATGAGAAGGTAACAATACAATTTTACAATCTGATGTCCTAGCTAGATTACTTAATAATCTGTATTAAGAACAATCAGCACACATTTCCCGAAAAAACGACATAAGTATTGGTATAACATTTTAAGTTTGACAACCATGTTGCCCAGTCAGTGGTTTATGGACATTTGAGAATTAGATCCTTACTGAAATGGTATTCAGTAACATCAGATTGAACTGGAAACTGTCCTTAATATCGTACATTGAAATACATTTTATTTTCAAACCACGGTGCGAATTACAACCTCATACTTTCAAGATCCGTTAATCACCTCTTCTTATCTCCTCCTCGACCCACTTCAATCTCAACGAATTAATAATAATCGCTACTTAACTTTTACAACGGCTAATATTTATGAAAAATACCAAAAAATCCCTGAACTCGATCGCCCTCAATTCAGGGGTAGGCAATCCGATCCGAGTGAACGCTTGTCATATTGATTTGGAGACGTAAGTGAGTGTTTTCGGAAGCTGCGATAAGGAGAAACGTGACTACGGAACCCGTCCACGGACCAGGCATGTGGACCTTTATACTTACAGAACCTTGTAAGGACCTGCCTACCCCTATATACCCTGCTAACTTACAACAATGTGCCAGTTTTATAGTAATTTGCTTCAGAAATAAACCGTTCGATTCGTAAACGGTTTTCGTGAAGTCTTGCTTGAAACAGCGAAATAAATTGAATATGTCAGATGCATGATATGGAATTGCATTATTTTGCTTATGGCTAAAGTTTTGGAATGTAAAATTGTTTTTAGAAAATAAAGTCCTAAGTTTTAGTTGTTTGGAAGATCTGATTTCTTATTCTGCCAAAAGAAATAGATTGGATGATCAAGAAAATTGATAAGGTAAATTCTCAAATATTTTTTAAAATGTTAACATGTTAAAATTTTTTTTTATTAATTATTGACTAAAAAAATGTAATCATGTTTTAACTAAAACATTATACTTTCTCAGAAGATAAACCATGTTGCCATAAAATGTCTATTTATTAACAAACTTTGCTTTACGCATAAATAAATTAACCACAATAAGTTTCGCGCCGGTGTCGAGACATTAATTTTATGATCCACGAAATCCCGGCTCTAAATTTCTAACCAAAGTTAGTGTTCGAAGCAATAATGTAACGGTAACTTAACACCACAACTTTAAAAAAGGAACGTACAATAAATAAAAAATGTTAAAAAACTGACAGTTAAGAGGTACACTTTTCGGAAGTTCGTGAAGTAAAAAGGCGAGCTTTTGGAATTATAACTAGATTAATGTTCGGTGACTGGAACTACTGGTGAAACTTTGAAACTGAGTGGGAACAGAGTTTTGTATTATTTTTAACGAAACGAAGCGCCTTCGGAATTCATTAGCTTGGAAAGTATTGAGAAAAGTCTAGCTCCAATATGTGCCGAGACGGTCTTTGGCGACGACGACACAGCTCTAGAACCATAGACGACTAACATTTTCATTTTAATCAATTTTCTACAACCCGTATATACCTACCTTCCCTCCTACACTTTCAAGCTTACAAAGTAACGAACTTTAACTCTTAACAGAATATTTATTTGCGAAAAGGAAAACATACAACCTAAGTACACAATAAAACAAGAAAGTTTTATGCTGAAGTATTATTTCTAAGAAGTTTTAAACGTTATTGTTTGCGTCTAATATAGCTGTTATGAAGAATTTGAAAGAGCGGGAGTTTAGAAATTTATAGTCGCTACAATTTTTGTGATGTAAGATGAAAACTACTGATATGTATAATAAATAATTAAGTACGAGTTACTTTGTACATTGAGTAAACAAGATATAGGGTAAAGGGAGTTTATTGGTGAGACAGGCAACTCAGTGATAGAGTCTTAAAAGTCTCAGTGATAGTCTCTCAAAACGTTACCTATGCATGCAGTAATGCGAAATGATGCAACTAGTTCACCACTAAAGTGGACAAGATGTAGTGACACATCATTTCGCATTACAGCATGCATAGGTAAGGTTTGAGAGACTTTTAAGACTCTATCACTGAGTTGCCTGTCATCATCATCATAATCATCTGCCTAGCCTTTTCCCAACTATATTGGGGTCGGCTTCCAGTCGAACCAGATTCAGCTGAATATCAGTATTTTACATGGAGCGACTGCCTATCAGACCTCCACAACCCAGTAACTGGGAAATACGATACCCCAATGGTAGGACTGGTTATCAGACTTATGAACTTCTAACAGTAACGACTGTCAAAGATCTACAAATGACAGCCGGGACCAACGGCTTTACGTGCTTTCCGAGGCACGGAGGAAACTCGCTATGACAGATGGTCACCCATCCACAGACCAACCTCGGCAAGCGCGGCTTAACCCGGAAGATCGGCCTGTGCGGCTGTACTTATATAGCCACGAGCTCCTCTTGTTGTTGTCTGTCTCACCAAATAATCTCCCTTTACCTTGTATGTAATATTAGGTACCCACAAGCAATAAAAGGGGATGGAGGATATAAAGAAGCTAAAATGTTATAAAGCAGTGCAATCGCCTGTATTCAACATCAGTAAACATAAATACTAGTATAAATTGCTGTTGCAATGAAAACAAATCGATATAGCCAATAAAGTGTAAGGTAAAACTAGGTAATACGCCCTAGTTGACAATTAAGACACCCCATCATTCTAGTACTCTTACTACTCGAAACCACTGGCCACTGTTGGCATATCATCATCAGCATATAATGTTCCCACTGCTGGAACACAGGCCTCCTGTCTGTGAGAGGGAGTGGGCCATAATCCACCACGCGGGCCCAGTGCGGGTTGGTAGATGTCACATGTGTTCGAATTTTTGGTTCTAGGACATGCCGGTTTCCTCACGATGTTTTCCTTCACCGTTTTGAGAGCAGTGGTGATGAATTAAATAACACAAAGTAATGCGAATGCTGTTGGCGTATAACACGGCCATATTTCATGTTTTAGTTGTATCAATGTAGCTGTCGTTTTGGGATGAGTGGAATCCACCTGCTAGCGGTACACCCTGGCTACCTGACCTGCGATGACGGCTGAACCATCCCACTAGCGGTGGTTTTAACAGTGTTTCATCGGTGCGCAAGAGTTTCAATCCTTCTGGGCGAACTCGCTACATTTTAGGCTTTATCTTTGCTTCTGGGCCAATTTTAAAGATACACAATAATTATAATGAACATTAAAATATGTATTACTTTGGTACATCATTATTTTACATAGGTAAATGGTAGGTAGGTACCTAGGTATAGTGACACAATAACATGGACACAAATTAAAAAAAAAGTTTTTTGTGTTGAATATTTTAATACAGTTGATAAATTTTATCTGTTTTTTTAACCTTACTGTCGCTACTGGGTAAATATCTCCCCATTTCGAATTTAACCTTATTGGTGATATATTCTACAGACATAAATAAATTTTTAATAAAAATTAGGTATAGAATGCAGTAATTCATTTCAGATGCACCCAACCTCAATTATAACCATTTAATTATAAGAACTCTCTGTACTCCATTTGTTAGGAAATGGAAGCCTCAGAATAATGCATGCGGCAGTTTGCAGCCAGTTCACAAGCTAGACAATAGCCAGCTTCCTCTAAAATATTCACAGAAGACCGACTGGTCTATTCCTAGAAAGTACCACATTGCAACTACATTATAACCATTGGAAAGCCAGCTACTACAGCTGCTATACCAGAATATTTTCGAACGTGTCCAAAATCTGAAGTAACGACGCCATTTTAGTTTTTCTCACTTTAAAAAGGAACACAAATGTTTACTAATAGCCAGTGTCGTCATGACGACGTCATTCGGGCGCTAAAAGATCCATGCTGGATATAGGTCTGTATGTAGGTGCTAATAATCTTAATCTTATTCCACTAATCCTAATGACTGCAGCAGCACTACAAAGTTATCTACTGTAATATCACGAAACTTCCCTTAACAAGCAATCTCCATAATACTCACTCAGTACATGTTAGTTATCATATCTTTAAACAATTGTTGTATTGTGATCAAGTCGGGAGTTGATATAGAAGTTAAACACAAGTTTGCATAATGTTCTTGTGCGGAGTTAGGCGGAGAGTGGAATCGCTCCTCATTAGGCAAATCGGGTGGCGTTAGCTCAACCTATTAGCACAGTCAATGTTTGGCCAACCCATCACCCCGCCTCGTCACTCTGATAGCTGCGATAAACCATCTTTCAATTATCTTTTACACGTTGATTGACTTTCAACTTTAATTTCACCAAGGAATTTAATTAAAACCAACCAAAATTATATTATATCATAAACCATTTCAGATCTTTGATGAGCTTAGTGGGTATTTAATTTGTAATCAGTAGGTATCTAAGTCTCGTTACGAATAAATACCAACTTAAGCGCTTAACGTTTACACAGAATATTTGTGAACAAACTTCTGTGTTAGATAGACTCGATCCTTGAAAGAGAACTTTACTGAATTATAAGCGAACTTTGATAGCGGACACGAAAGGTAAAAAGTTTATTTTAAATAACCATCAAAAGCGAACATTTTTCCGCGACTTTATGAAACGTTTCAGTAGATTTATGAATAAAACCTTTCAGGGCGGATGCGAGGCCGCAATGTAATTTAGGTCGTATAAGGAATAGAGCCTCTGCCTCCAAAATTAGACCGTTATCATTCCACCGCTGTCGCCGCTGAGATCACCAGTTATATGAGCCAATACACCGAACAGAATAAATTTGCTTTATACAGACAGTTGACCTTCATAACCGATATTGTTGCCTTTATACAAGGAAATATTTTGGAAATTCCCGACGTCCGCCCTCCGCGCTCGGGTCTTGTGTCGTTTCTATTTTTTTTAAGTTATTTGCGCTGCAAAGCCGAAGCTACGAGTATATGAGAAAATTGGAAAAACCTTTAAAGGAATTGAGAGTTCAGGGAAGCGGAGATTTATTAGACGTTGGTTCATAATGGGGCGTACTCGTACTTTAAGATAGTTTTAATAAATTGATAGGGAGTGCATTTCTTTTTAAATTCTCCTGTTCTTGATGATAAAAATAATTTCAATAGGCGTTCACAGATGTTACTAGAAGCACGGTTGAAATATAAAAATCTTTTCACTTCTTTCTAGGAGCTGTACTCGTATAGTCGAATGAAACTCATCCGCACACATTCGTGATGATACCGCACGTCACCGGCACGGCCCGGCACAGCGGGCCGCAGCGGGGGCCTTTGTCTCGACCTGCCCTTTTGTGAGAAATTCCAATTAATACGTTATACTTTTATGAGAAAAAAAACCCATATATCGATTCGCGCTCTGAAATTGGAACAATACCACACCACTATTGTGTACCTGTCAAACGCTCACGGCCCAACATTCATGATTGAAGGAACGCTTTGAAAGTTTGAACCTTCAGGAGTTTAAAATGTATCGTGTTATTCAGCGGACACTGTGAGCATCACAGTACATTGCGCTCATTGACCGCTTTCATGCGTAATTCATGTGCTACACGACGCATTCCAAATGTAATTCAACACGCGAACTCGCAGTACATTTTTCGCTAAGAAACTTCATTAACTTCTAAAGATTCAGCCAAGTAGATGTACACAATAACCAGTTGCCAACTTTCCATTGTATTTTAAGGAGCTTAGACAGAAAAGGATGTTAAATATGAAATCAATTGGAACGGACTTTTCCATTAATAAAGGAACTCGGGAAGAAAGGACGCCGTGTCCTCTCTAATTAGAAGTCGCGAGTCGAATTTTCAATGCGTCTCCCGCCGCTTTACTAATGGTGAACTGAAATAAAAGTTTATATTTACTGTGCGTGGCTTCCTTCTCTGAATGAATATTTATACTTTCTCTCTTCACTTTATTCACCTCAAAGCCAACGCCGCACCGGCTGAAGTTTTACGGGTATACTTTTTATAGCGGATTTTTTCTTTGACTTTTCTTGGTGTTCAGACTGAGCTGAAACGTGTTCCGGGATATGTTGCTCTCGGATATATTAGGTATTTTTATTATCTGATGCTATATTTACATATGTACGTATGTAAAGTAGGTTCCCATGAGTTTACTTACATTCAGCAGTTTGAGAACAAAACAAAATAAAAAGGAGGCCAAGTTAATTTGTTAAGGGAGGCTCTATATTAGCATGTGGGTGTGAAGCGAGGCGGCGACGTGCGACACATCTCGGGCCGTCACGTCGCCTCGCCAGCGGGGAATCATTTGTTAGAACAGCAATAAAGCGGAGGATTAGCAGCCGTCAGGAGGCGACAAACTTCCCAATAAGCCGCCGCCTTCCGGTACACCGCGTCTCGCTTTACAAGAGTAATGATGCTTAATTTTAATGACGCGTCGCCGACCAGCGCGGCGCGGCAAGCCCCCGCCTCCCCGCGCCGCCCGCGTCGTGCACCGCCCGCCGGCGCGTGACCCGACTGCACAACTAACACTGATATTGGAAGACTCAACGACGACGACCGAAAGTCTGACGATAAATTTAGTTATTACTTGTGAAAATAGACGGAAGGAGATCGCTAACTTGTCGTCGTGAGAAGATAATGGATCATTGTGGGGGATGTTTTTAGTTACTTCACGAAAAAGGTCTCGTTAAAAGCCCCGTTATGTGAGGAGTTTTCCAATTGTATCCCCGAGTTTCCCGTTTAAACCAGAATTGACGATACAAATTTTGTTTTAGTGGTAAAAGTTTAGATTATATTTAGATCCCGTCTTACTAATCCGGCGTTTTATCACGCAAGTTTTTTCCGTTGCAAGTCTATCATAGAAAACGATATTATTGGAAATAAATTTGAAACTTGTGCTATTACGGAGGTACACTTTTATGTTATGAACATTGTATTTTTATTAACGATAACCTGAAAATTGATTATTTGTGTTTCATTAAATTAATCATAATTTGCCAATTACAGAACAGGCGGTGGCGGCGGCGGGTCAACAAATCAAACGATGCGCGGTAACATTCATATGTTAACAAAGTCAGATAATGTTTGTCATCGAATATGTACCAATTTATTGAATCGGAATGTTGGGAATGAACATTTCGGGTCCGAAAACAACGGACTATATAAAATTAAAGACAGCCGACGGCGACACACTGCGGGCTGAGGGCGGGCGGGGTCCATCCATCCATCCATACGTCCGTCCACGCTCAAAACTCGATGAATATTGTTTACAAATGCACCGCATCCATAACGAAAATATTTGGTTGATACCAGCCGACTGATATATCGATACTTTTCAATATTTCATCACGACGTAAATGGTTCTCGTGTTGTAAACTAGTTGGAAATGTTTGATTTGATTAAATAAATGTTGGTGTTTTTGTGTGCGATATTGTCACAGTGATTGATATATTGTGTGTTTTCTTTGAGGCCGTTTTATAAATAGATCTTTATTTTTATCTCAGTGAAATACCTTTTTAGAAAGCTAAACAATCGTTTTTGTAAGTAGTTTAAGAAAGGAGCAGTTCTTGAAACATTCACAGCTTAATAAGGTTCAACTTAATGCATAAAATTGCTTTCCTGATGTGGTGTATCATAGTTCTCACGACCTCCCTAACATTATCTCAAGGAAACTATAGTGAGACGAGTGTAGTCGACAGCAGTAAACGGTGGCAGGCAGGTAACAATATTTCCCGCGGCAACAAATTGAATAAACACATCACCGTGCGCCTTAAACGACGAAAAGACAAGTCCAATAACGGCGAGCACCGTAAGCGATAAATATCCCGGTATCTACCGCCACCACGCTCAACATATTTATGCTATCCTAGGCAGCTTTACTACCTAGCTGGCTTAAGATATTTGTTTTTCTCGGAATAATACAATTACAACAATGTTTTCGTTACGCATTAAATCCTCCAAGTTTCTTTTGTAAACTGCCTTCGTGCTTTCGGTTAATTTAATGAGTTTGGCACAGACTGTTTTCGATGTGTTTATACCACAGATATTTTGTGGTTTATATGCAGATGAAATCAATGATTAATAGATATTTGTAACAATTAAAATATAGTTGTGCAGATTTCTTATTATTAAACGATAGGTTCGCGTTGGACCACTCACTAACTCGCCTGTTGGTAAGCGATGATGTGGTCCACAGTGAAGGATGGTATTTAAATTAGTATATTTTTTAAATAAACACAATTGACATGATAAATTCATTTATAAAGTCATTTGACGTGCACGCACAAATGTAAGTACGTAAGTAATATACCAACATACGCTAAAAAAGAGATTCCCCTTCGAGAGAATGCGTGCTAAAACTGACAAACACGCAGGAGGGCTCCTAATTTTCATATCGAAAAAACCAAAATGGCGTCGTTGTACACATGTTGTTGCGTGAATTTCTCTTAGGGTCACGTATTGGCATCGTCTAATACAATTTGTTCGGAGACGCGCGCCGCCCGTGGAATGCAAACACACCCGCGACACTTCATAACACATGACGATTATTCGCAATTTGTTGCCGGGACATGGGCGAAATAGAAAATATTTATGTGCCTCACATTAAATATAAACGGCACGTTTCCTAAAAATATTAAGTTGATACTTTTTATCTTCATGTGTATAATATTTTCTCTAATAAATTTTCCGATAACTCTTCCACAAGAAAATCTTGATGAAAAACAGCGAAAATCCTTCCGTAATCAAGATGGAAAAGCACACTTTGAAACGGAAAAATTGTGGTAGGCTTTGATAAAGGTCAAGAAAATTCAGTTACCTTTTCTGGAACAAAAGTCGTCGTGCCCTATCCGTAAAATAATACTTCATCATTACCTTGCCTCGCTAATTTAACAACAAACAACCTGCTATTTCTGGAGAGATATGTCCACGAATCTTCTGCAAAGAAAAACAATTTCCATTTTGGTTCTTGACGTGGGAAGATTTAATTTAGAAAGCGTTTAGCAAACAACATTTGCGTACGTCGGTAAAGCGTGGAGTACATCGATATTACTCTCGAATTATTAAGTCTTGGCAGCGTCCGCCCGCAAAGCAAACACATGAATAATAGCCGTGAATACAGTAAAGTAGCGCGATGTGCACAGGCCACGGATTATCGGAATTTATGTGGCAGTGTGTGACGCACCTCCCGCTTGTTCGGCGCGAAGAAAAATATTGTGGTCTGAGAGCTTAAATATTGATGGATTTATGAACGCTCTTAAAATTATGACAGGCTCGAGCCACCGGCAACTTTATTGAGTCTTATCTCGGCGCTAGATTTATTGGTGTCTGCATCAAGTTTAGGGGAACCATTTTGTTGTTTTCACTTACGAGAGAATAAGAAAGTTGCCTTTGAAGGGTAGGTTATGTGCTTTAGATCTGTTACGGAACTCGCACTGAAACAACAAGTGCACTGAAACTGAAATAGTTTTATAGTAGCGAAAGTTTTGTCAGGGATCTCGCAAATCTGTGTGTTTCGTAATGTTAGTTTATGTTCTTTGTCCCTGTATGTGTGTATTTGTGGCTCGTACACGCGGTATACAACAAAATCTTCGATATACAAGATTCAGCCGCGGTATTTGATGTTACGAGAGTCTTGTATCAGATATTCATGCGAGATACAACAATATATTTCCCCAGCAGGTAATAGTAAAATGTGATTGTGTAAATCTCAAAACGGCTCCTGTGAACTTATTGTCAGTATAGAAAACGTACCGACGACGTCGAGCCAGCCATTGTACATTCATACGTCTGACGAACAACAAAAGAAAATATTTTCTGAAAGAGTACTCCCAAACTAAATCATTTGAAGCAAGAATATAAGTTGCGAGTAGCAGACAGATGGCGCAAGTTGAGGTGCGAATAAAGTTTGAGTGGAAAAACTTATTCCTCCGCGAATCGTCAGCGAGGCGCAGTCTGTGCCCCCGGGACACCTTTAACAATTTGTAAGTTATTTATTGCTGCCCAGAAATATCATTAACCCTTTTAAATGTAACAGCTTTACAAAAACTTTTGTTTGAGGCAGGTATTTACTTAACAGTCCTCGGAAGGGTGCATTTGCTTTACAAGGAACTGATTCCACAATCAACATATCTGCGACACTACTATAAATTACAATAGTACGAGTAGCATCTACCCCGAAACTAATATAACTTTTGCAACTATTCGTTACATTCTAAATATTTCTGAGTAATCGTCAAGTTGGTTCGTTCCGAACAAAGTTGGCTAGGTTATTTCAACTAAACTAAACTATTACTTATGAAAACTGAGTTAACATGCAAATCTTCGTCCATTCCGAGAAGATCTTGCTTACGTAAGCGCTGTTTAATACTTCGCGCATACTTATACTTTTCATTCTTTTTAAGTCCTTCCAAAATTAAGATTTTACGACACAAAAATGGTAACCAGATGCTGAGTTTGGTCATCTCTGAGTTATCCAACTTGTGCAGTGTTATAACTAGTGGCAGTTTAGAAGTTATGAGCAAGCGGGGTTCAGTACAGGTACTTTTTTAAATATTATCATTTTCCGAGCTATTGACATCAGCCATTCGGCTTTTAAGAACTAGTCGTGTGCATTTTCCAGTCTGTTCATGTATGAAATGATGGTTCGTTTATGGTTGCACAGTAAAGTTTTCAGTGGCTATAATGTTATCACAATTGAGCGGGAAATGCTTAAACCTGATTTCATTTATTAGTTAATCTACATGATATTCGCGGCAAAGTGGATTTTGAACAGTACACTATTTTGCGGGAAAATATCTCTGTTTTAATAAAAGACTGAAGGGACATCTACTTTTAATCAATTTTTAACTGCCATTGTCATTATCTTTGAGTCATTTTGGAGGTTTTTTGTTTTTGAAATCTATCAGTGGTTCAGTTTAGACCCACTATGCACTTTAAAGGTGATAATAAGATTTAGCACACCTAAGTTACGGCACGAACTTAACGAATTGACTGCTACGCTGCTTGATGGGGGTTCGATGTACGCACGAAAAAAAATATTAAATGATCTACAAGTACCTAGTTGTTCCAGTTCTGACTGTTTGAGTAAGTATATGAGTTTGAATGTTTGTCAACTCACCCAGAGACAACGTAATTTTAAATAAAATAAAATAAAAACTGTGGGCCGACCTCTGTATGTATTTAATTTGAGATTCCATTTTCCATCTTCGTCTAGAATACCCGACAATTTACGATTCAAACAATACCCTAGCAATCTCAAACACAATTTCTTTTCCCAAAAACGGTAGGTAAGAAAAATCCTTTAAAATAGTTCAGAGAAAATACTAGGAATAACAAAGTGACCTACACTTTAAACGAAAATTAAATATGCATTTTCAATCTTCTTCCATTGCAGAATAAGGACATACTATGAGTGAGCAAGTATAGCCATAAAGGTCGCAGAGCTAATGCTGTGTTTACAAGGGAAAGGAAAATGCCCAAAAATATCTATATGGAGCAAAAACCCAGAATCGATTAAAACGATTTATGTGTGGCAAGGTAGAGTATACATACTTTATCCCAAATCCAATAATAGTTTTCGATTAAACCATCACCAATACGTAAACTTAAGGAAATAGCTGATTTGAAACATTATAATATCTTATAATGTTTCAAATTAAGTTTGCCTTAAGTTTGCCGTATATGATTACTTCCCAGAATTTGATCTTTATTAGCGACACTATCAATTAATGTAATATTATAGGATGTGATTTTTTTACTAAGATCAGCGGGTTCGATTCCTGGCCCGGATTATTGATATTTCTAAAATCCAATGATGCAGTTTTAATTTTGACAAAATCGGCCTCGATACTCCTTTCAACGTTTTTTAATATTCCTCATATAGCCATCCACGCCCAGTTGAAAAATTCATCCTGTATAATATGTTGCTGGTCTGCTCGGTTATGGTTTTATGCGAATATAAATAAAAATAGCGTATAATATAAATAGCGTTATGACCTCTGACTTAAGGTCTATTTTGTTGTTCATAAATTAATTTAATCGACGCTGAGTTTTTTTGGGCATCCTCCTTTGTCCAGGAATAATTGACCGAGACTTGTCAAGAGATAGCAGAGTAATCATTTCACATTCCTCAGATTTGGTTTGCGTAGTAGCTGAGTGATCGACAGCTGCCTGCCTGTCTTGGGTTCGGTTCCCGCACGGAACAAATATTTGTATAATTTTCAATACAGGAGACAGGAGAAATTACTAGATCGGGGCAAGTCTTTTAAAAAACTTGAATTATTTTGGCGATGATGCCGCTAATTATCTGTATGGCTAAAATTGACGAATTATTAATAGGTATGTAATGCGCGTGATATTACGAACATTAAACAAGTTGAAGAAATTAAGTAACCTTTTGTTGTATGAACTTATAAATAAATATTTATACTGTCGTCTCAAGCCCCTTAAATTCCCAAACGATTCAACAATAAAATATAAAAATAACAACTAATTGACATAAACGCAACATTTCAGTTCAGCTCATTTTTTTGCCAAACGTTGTCCATTTTTAATTGCCCGTGTAAGCACGCCTTAAGTTAGTCAAACAGAGCCGATCTCTTTTAAATCCCGTCAGTATTTCAGAGACCATTACTCTGTTTTTATTTCCTAGGGAGCCTTAATGAATGCAAGGACTAATTTTACTGAGTACCATAAGTCTAGTACTTTACCTACTTAACTTCATAAGTTCTCGTGTGATATTTCACTTTTGCTTAGTTTTTGAGTTTTACTTTGCTGGTTTTAATTATGAGCTTTGCTTTCTAAACGAAAATAAGTAAAGAATGGGTTTGTGGTGGCTTTGTATGATTTTGTCCATGAATGGATTTTTTATTACATATATGTAATATTATGGTGCTTTGCAAAGGTTATAATTGTTTACGTATACAGGGTTATTCGTAAAACTGTTATGAAAGATCAAAAAATAAATCAGTTATTTCATACATTTTCAAAGAAAAAATATTCCAATTTGTATGAAACACCAGTTTTTTTCTTCTTTCAGGTTTTGTTTCATAGTAATATGATTATTTATTTCTAATTTTATTGATTTATTGAGATTTTATGTATTAATTAATTATAGTGTGTTTTTGAAAATAGGTATGATTATTTATTTCTAATTTTATTGTTTATTTATTCATGTTAATTTTTACTAGGTAAATTGTGTTATGGACTATGTCTGATGTAAATAAATAAATTAAAATAGTAAAAGTTGTTTATAACCATAAGTACTTTCAGTCCATGAAAGGTTGTTTTTTTTTACTAATAACCCTTTACCTTTATACTGCTTTAAAGAATTTACTTTACGTATGAATATTGTTGTTTCGTGCGGCCTGGCCGCCCGTTTTTAAAACATCCTTATTCCTTATATGTTAAGTACAAAACCCATGTTCGTTGTATTTTTACCTAATTTCTTAAGAGGATCGTCTACCGAGCGCTCGTCCATACTAAAAGAGAAAACGTTTTCCTACCCCTAAATGTTATCCTATCTCAATGATTTTTTAGAATGCTTCTGACACAGTAAAAAACTAGGTTTAAAGGTTTTCTTTTTTTCAAAATTTATAATAGTTTGAAAGTTGCAGGCGCCTAAGAATTACTTTTGAAAAAAAGAAAACCTATAAACCTAGTTTTTTACATGTTTTTTACTGTGTCAGAAGCATTCCAAAAATTCATTGAGATAGGATAACATTTAGGGGTAGGAAAACGTTTTCTCTTTTAGTACGGACGAGTGCTCGGTAGACGAACCTCTTAATTAATCAGTGTCTGTTCAAACATATTTTACACCATAATTTCAGTCCATAAACTAAAAAAAAAAACACATTTAATTTTAGACTTTTCTACGGTTCCTAGGCTACCACAAAATATAGCACTCTGTAATAGTTCATTAAATCAGAAATTTTACAAGAAATATTAAAGCTAAGTATGGCGGCGCACGCTATAAATATGGCGCGGAGCAAATTCATGGGTTCGTAAATGCACGCTATAGCAGACCAACATGCAATGCACCATAGTCACCTGCTAAATAGCTGCATTTTTAAGCAGTTATAATATGTCATGTTAAATTTGTAAACAGTTCAGTCAACGAGTTCTACCGGTGTCTAAGACAGAGTTGAATAACTTTTGGACCTCCTGAAGTACGCGCTTTCAGGAGCTCCGAAGTGACTCGGTCTTCTACCGAGGCTTTTCCATTTATAAGCTGGCTGAGGGCCACCTTAACCTCATCCAGGCTAATTTCCGGCAGTTCATCGGTGTAGTGGCGTGTCAGAGTGGCTCGGCTGTCCTCTGAAGTGGTGACTTGTAGACCACGACAGTCGTACAAGAGGCCATAAAAGTCTTGGACCAGCTAGGATCTCCGGCTTTGAGGTTATGGTTTGACCATTAGGTGATCTAAGCTTCGTCAGATGGAGGAGATCGGAGTGTATTAGTGGTTCGGATGTCAGGACGCACCACTTGCTTATTCTCTTATTGAGTTCTCGCTTCTCTGACGGTGTAGCTTGTAGATCCCTTCTTCTGGTGTCCATAGGCCGGAGAGTCTCAGCTGAGAGATTAGGCTTAGTGCCCGTTCGTCTGCATGCCAAAACTTCGCACCAGTCGATCAGATGGTAAGTATTAATTGCAGCCTATGGTCATCCACCTACACTATAACATCAGAAGTACGGTAGATGCGTTGTCATATCTAAAAATGTCTCATATGGGAGTAGAAATAAGCTAACAGCTTGGTTATTTATTGCTAGTTATTCCAAATTACCTTATTGGGAAATTCAGAATTACTTACTCGCAATAAATATCGAATGGTCGACTATTCAATATTCAAGTTCAGGAAATGGCATACCCGAGCACACCGCTCAGTTCCGGACGACTTATTGTTCCTATTAATTATAATTGGAATTTCACAGACACGCCATAGAAATTAACGCAATTTTATTAGCATTGCTTTATTTATGGATACTCATAAAAGTATAGTGCGTTACAATTATTGTCAAATGCCTACAAAATTGTTAGTGCTTCAGATCATCAATAAGCTTGAAATAAACTATTTCTTTGGTCGGTCTGTTGTTGTGTTGAGTTGAGCGCTGCAACTCATGCAGTGTTATTGGTTTTTTTTTTAATTTTGCGATATTTTGGGTTTTTGAAAGGATGGATGCGTTTGTTACTAAATAGAGTCAGAACGCCTGGTAAGGATGTCTTATATGCACCTGTTTGCAAGGCACTTTGATACCGAGATCTCAAGCTTGTTGTTATTTTTCTAGATGACAACGTATTTGCAAATTTTCGTGATGAACCCAAACAAACAAAACAAACTAAGTTAGGATTTGGATTCCAAAAATTAACGGCTCATAGTTGTTTCATTAACGAAAAAATGGCACATAAGTACCATGAAATAAATTCTACAGATGAATGAACATGAGCAATGAACAGTTTCCACAGATTATATACAAACGTAGTCAGTACCTAATGGACGTCTTAAGAACTATCCTGCAAAACTAATTCACTTTATTCACTTACTTTGTGCAGTTAAATAAACGGTCTTTTACTACAGACTTTCTCATTTCCTATACTAACAGATGAAAATAATAAATGCAAATATTAAAGTTAGCATTTCTTAGTTAAAGTGCTATTTAAAGTAACTCGTTTAGCTGAGGTGAAGACTGTTCGCAAAATAGGTTTAGCGTCGACCACGACCGATTTGATTAAGTTAAATTTTCTGGCAACTTTAGAACGGTACTTGTTAAGAAGTACAATTGTAATTTTTTAAATTTTACAACTGTGAACTAATTTAATTTACGCTGTCGACAAGTTGACGGACGTAATTAACGGAATTAGCAACGTTTCTTCGGTTTTAAATATATTTTAACTTGTAATTATACTTCGTTAATCGTCGTCGTAGTTACCAATTTCGTTTTTGAACTGGCTACGGATTTACTGGATATATTAAAGTATAATTTCATATTAAAATGCAGTAATGTTAGTCCAAACAGAGAGGAACTCTTTTATCTCTCGCCATCATTGTCCAATGGAACTGCATGCAATCCAACAATACGAGAGTGAACGGAGTAGGTATAGCAATAGTTATGCAGTTGTTTTGCATTTAAAATTTAATTTGAGGAAAAAAGATCTTGAAGGCCATCGACCACATCTTCGCTTACCATCAGGTGAGATACTGGTCAAACGCGAACCACTCATTAAATAAGAAAAAACCCTCCAAATCTGTCAACGAAGATACGGGACGTACGAAAGTGACTCGGTACTTTTCACCAACATATCGGACACCTGTCCAATAATGTTGTCACTAATTTTTACTTCGTACTCTTAACTAATCTTGTGTAGATTATTATATCCGTTACTAAAACTAGAAATTAAAATAAATAAAACTAAATATATAAAACAAGATACTTAAACTAAAACTAAACTAAAATACATAATTTAAAAAAATAAATAAAAAAAAATACTTAAAAAGGGAAGAGATACTCAGGCGTCAAAGTATTCCTCCGCATCGCTGTCATCCGGAAACGTGCCCAGAAGACTGGCAGCTTCTGGGCACGTTTTTTCGTTCTTACTTCTCAAACAAAATCTTGTGTCCGTAAGTGACAAGGAGTAGAATACGCACGAAACTTCGACCAAAACTACGGGCTTCCTGATTAGATAGACCCCTGAGGCTTCCATCCATAGTCCATAAAATATCTAGGCCAAAACATACTAGGATACCGAAGTTATTTACTTACCTCGTCTCACCTAGCGTTGTATCAATATATTGATAGAATTTTTGCCTTACCTGAAAGAAAAAGAAAATCGTGTAAGTATTTTATTAAAATAACTCTCATGATTTACAAAATAAATAGACGTTAAAAACTTTTGAAATTTATTGTACAGTAAGCGCAGTGAACATTTGATAAAATCAAGTTTTCTTAGCAAAATGATGAAAGATTTCTTTTCCACATCGTAAAAAAAGTGGGTTAAGAACAACATTCGAGTAACTTGTCTGTTGTGAATATAATTTTTACAAAATGCAGGTAATTCAGAATTGAAACGCCTCTTGGCATATCTATGATAATGTAGAAAATTAAGAACTGTATCACCTATTTTAAACAAATAATAAATATTATGATTAAAATGCACAAGCAAGATAAAAAGTTGATGAGTAATTTGAAAAAGGTATAGGCAAATTGTTTCTTCACAGGTATAATTCGGATCTGGGGGCACGGCAGTGCCCCGCCAAGTCTCGAGCAAAACGGGCACGGCCGTACCATCTTTTCTCGAAGCGATTCGCGGCTGTTTCGCCCCACCTATATCTTCGACGTGGACAAAGCTAGGAGTTTAGGTTTTCGGTCAATAATAGTAGGCATTAGAACAAGCTTAAGTTCGAAATTACATGCCAATTGAATGAATAGTTTAGGAGTTACGGTCGATCAAAGTTACACCATTTTGTCACTCACTGACTGACTGACTCACTGACCGATCATCAAAAATCTAAGGTACTTCTAGCAGACTTAGAAACTTCAAATTTTGCACCAAGATAGGTCATTAGCCACATATAAAGGAAAAATTATAAAAACATTAAAAAATAATATACCATAGAAAACAATTTTATATTTGCGGTTTGGCAAGAACATTGTGTATGGATTTTGACTGCATTGTTAACTTTGTTCGTTGTTTAAGTATTCAATTGGATGAATACATACATAGAATAGAAAAGAATAATATAAATGTAATACATAGACTATAATTAATCTAAATTAATACATAAAGTTCACAATTCATTAAATTAATAAAGCTAAAACTCCATTGTATTGCGATAAATATTGTATGCGCGCTCGATAGATGGCATTGTACCTGTCTGAATCGCGCTATGGTTTCGTTACAGAGCGCAGTCTAAGTAGTACTTTAAAATACTTCAATAATTTTCATTTGATAGCGCCATCTATCTATGAACAACCATTTCGAAACTAAAAAAATATTGTAGCGATATTTAGAGAACTTAAGTTAGCCGGATTAGATAGTAGATTTATTATTGTTACTGAAACAGTTATTTAGGAAAATAGTTTATTAATATAACATGGACATAGAACGTTACATAAATCTAGTTGTTTACGTGTTATTTAGTTTAGTTATATTTAGTTTGTAAGTTAGTAGATATATATTTATTTAGTTATTTGTTAGTTAGTTTAGTAAAAAAGTAAGCAAAAAAGTAGCTGAAGTCCAAGAAATTATGAGGACAGCTAAAAAAAAGAAAGAAATACACTTACAAAAAATAAATGAGATCCCACCAAAAACATTAAATGTAAAAAATGCCAAGTCTCTCGTTGCAGTCTTTCCATCGTAAAAAGTTTTGAGATCTCACAGAAGCCAAGTCCTATTCAAATTATTTTGTAGTTATAAATCAACATTTAGTAATTATATCAATAGTTTTCTTTATATTATAACTATAGTGACTTGGCAATGAGCACAAATTAAAAGCTGCTTGCTGCCTGGAATTATGTGCAAATGTTACTGACGAGACCTGTGATCAGATTATTTGTTATGTGTGAATCATGATGGTCACTACCGACTACATGTTCCAATACAATAATTAAGAATACCTTACGGGCCATCGCTTTATGAAAGTAAATGATGAATGTTAAGAGAATAAATAAAGTAAATAAAAGAGAATGTTTATGCATGCGGTGTGTGTAACTTTCAACTCCTCCAAATATGCCGTTTTATTTGTTTTTACTTGTGCTCATTGCCAAGTCACTATAGTTATAATATAAAGAAAACTATTGATATAATTACTAAATGTTGATTTATAACTACAAAATAATTTGAATAGGACTTGGCTTCTGTGAGATCTCAAAACTTTTTACGATGGAAAGACTGCAACGAGAGACTTGGCATTTTTTACATTTAATGTTTTTGGTGGGATTGATTTATACAGCATCAGTTCAAGAAGCAAGGACTTTGCCATGTATTTAATAGAAAAAAATCAATGAGATTAAACCACCCCACAAATCTAATCTTTCGCAAAGTGGAATCTTGGCCCAAGATCATCAGAGTGCGTGACGGATGGTCGCAGACACGCAGTCATGACTCCGGGAACATGATGGATGTGGGAGTCCCGAAGACGTGTTGGCTTATAACGAACAATAACGTACTTCTCAAACAAAATCTCCGTGTGTGACGTTCCATTATTTTATTAGATTAATGTTGATGTTCAACGAGACAGGAGATTTTTGTAGTTTTTCTGAACAGAATCTTGTTTCTGTAATAGTTTGTTTAGAGAATATATTACAGGGTTTTTTAAAAATAATTTCTTACGTGGACCTAAAAAAAAGGCGGACGGAACTTCACTAAGAAACAATGGCACAGTATTTATACTATGACAATGGCGGCGGCGTAAATATGTGTGCGTGTGTATAGGGATGCCAGATGAAGGAAAAAATTACCCATTTTTAAACAATATTTAATTAAAATCTCCCTTGAACTTAAGTTTACTTACAATTTTTTTGTGACGGATACCTATTTTTAAAAAAAGGTAAAATAATTTAAGCACATTGGATATTAAAATATTTACAACTCGTTTAATGTTAATAAAGTTTTACAATCCCTTTTGGTGATTCAAATTTTTGTAGACTTGTTTTTTGCTATCGACACATCTAGAAATCCCTTCTAATTTACTTAAGTGGTGAAAACGAATGTTTAAGTATTTTTCGGCTATAAATATTTAATTAAAGCTATTTTATGTTCCATTCCTACACGTCTACATTCCTATTCCATGTCTACACTCCTTTATTATTTTTATACAATCATTTTTCCATGCATCATTTGCCGTGGGAAATCTGTAAAAATATAGAAGAATACAATAACGATAAATAGTAACATAAAATATAAATCTCCCAATTTTAAATTAATTTGAACCTTGAAATAGTTGCAACACTGATTGATTTCGAGATGTTTATTAAATTTATTGACGTAAAATCGAGAAATAAGCTTCAAATTGACATGCTTAACTATGAAAAGTGATCCCCTGGCTTTTTTAATTGAACTACTATGGTTTAGACAACTTTTTGCAACACATGACGGCATACTTTGATTTTTATTAGACAAAATAACACCGTATAAAACCGCGAGTGTCGTTCGAAGCGTAATGGCCGACGGCTGACTTACTATGGTGTGAATGTGTGCGTGCTGGCTTGTCCACATTAGCGCACTGACTTACTATGGGTGCTTCAATTGTTTCTTAGTGAAGTTCCGTCCGCCTTTTTTTTTAGGTCCATGATTTCTTACTAATCTTTTACCTTGACAGGAATATCAAAGTATTTATTAAACTCTACTTAATTATTTAAAGCGCAAACTTCAACACAAGTTCAACTGGTGTCTTCTCAACAATCAACATGATATTAAACTTACTATTATTCAAGTTATGATAGTAAGCTACAAAGGATAAAATGGATTGTCGGAGTTAAAAGTTTAGCTTCGGCGAGGGCGTCAAGTTTTAGGCCTGTGGCGGGCCTCCGACGTCTAGCGATAATGGCGCGTCACTCATCCGCAACTGGATGCTACAGATTTACATTCACGTGATTTATGACTTCTTCATAGAGAGGGGAAAAAATATACAGGAAAATATACGGAGGGAGCGGCGCCTCTACCACTTGCTGGAACACCCAATTGAAAATACTTACTCCTTGTAAAAATTTCGCAATCGCTACAATAGAATGTTTTGATATGATTTGAAGTAAATCGTCAAAGAGCTTCCTTTCCTTACTTTATTTATTCCAACAATTTCGTTTCGGATATTATAACTTTCCGTTTTTAGAATTATATTAACCTAAATACCATGTGCGTGCATGGGTAGCGGAATTAATCTTTGTGTGCGTCCCTTTTACGCATTCTAATAATTTACTTCGGGTTGTAGTACATATTTAGGTTTGAAAGATGGGCAATTTAGAAGACTAATGGCGTAGAATCCTGGGGTCCGGTGTCGATATTCAAAAATTGCCGCAGGCCTGCGTTTACCATAAAGCGGAATTCAGATTATGTGCGTAATAAAAGTTGTAGCATCATCAGTTAATACTTGCGCCTAACCGATAAATTATCTGCATCTCGGTTTGTAAAAAGATTTACAGTGTTTGAATTTTTTGTTCATATCTCGTGAAAACTCAGACCTGAATGCGGATCGCACGTTATGCTTCACGAACAAAATAGAAAAAGGATATTGAATCGGCAAGAGAATGTCGTAACTTAAGAAAATGTCACCCTCTATCAAGCTCGACGTGTTGCTTGTGTCGAGCCGTGTTCTGATATTGTAACCGGCAAAATATTCTAAGGATTTTCCAAAAAACACAACATATTTTTTCAAAAATTAACACCACATATATTTTCGTTCCAGCTTCATTTTCATACCGATATTTTTCGGGAAAAATCCCGGATCTTTCGCAAAACAAATGTAAAAAGGTCATCCTTTTATCTCACAATTTGCAATTTGAATACGCAGACAAATTAATCCGGTAGCGGTAGCGCGGGAACAACGGTCTGCTCCGAAATATGCGACAGAGGATATCATTACATTCTGCGGCCACACTGCTTCACACAGCCCCGCTGCTAACCTGACTTTATCACGTTTTACTTTTTCCGTTCCAAGTAGTAGAAGTAGCTTTACCACAAAAGACGTAGAGGAAATAATTTAATTTAAAAGTAGCAGGACAGTCCGGGACAGTGGGGTTACCGGATCCTAAACAACGGTGTCTCACGACGTGTGCGTACTCGTACTCCTTGATATTCCGTGCGCGAACTTCAATTTCAACGGTGGCGTTTGTTATTTCTTAACAATGAAAATCACGCAACGCATTCAGACAAAAACAAGAAATCTTCAGTAACTAATTTTCGTTTCCAGTCTCCAGTGAATACCCGAGGACGTGTGGAAAATATCCGAGGTTTTCTGACGTGTTTTGGCTCGTTGTGAGATAATAACCTGTCTTGTTTCCCGTCGTGCTCGTCAGCGTCTGTCGGGGATGCGGCGCGGCACAGACGCGGCACGGGGGGGACGCCTGTACGTTGTTTTGTCACTAACGCATCATTTGTACTGTTTGCCAGACCGTTATTGGGCTTGTTTTGGCAAACTCGCATCGTATTGCGCCGCCCTGCGCCTTTAAGCCTGAAATGAAAGACCGTTTCGGTTCTGCCCCGAGAATTGGCTGCCTTCATTAAGGGTCTCTGTTTGCGCGTCTGGCGAAACACTGTTATTTAAACTAATTAACGGAGTATTGTGATGTGATAGAGAGAAAATAACGAAAACATTAATCTTCACTACCACCCTTTTATTAAGAACGTAATGCTTTCATCTGGTTTCAAATTGGCTTTGTACGCCGTTGTTGTTTCGATTAATTCGCAACGAACTATTGTCACTGCGGGCTTACGCCGACGTCAACTTAATTCACCTGTAATGGCCGAGTAACTGAAATAAATAAGGCTGGCTAATTTTATTTTGTTGTTCAATTTGTGATGAAACTGCGAGCCGCCCCGTCGCTCCCCGCGTCCCGCGCCCCCGCCCCGTGGCTCCGCAGCCAAATGTATATTAATGTGCCACCCGAACCACAACACTAATATTGTTTTCTTTTTATATCCACGACCTCGAAAGCTTTTACTAGTGTCAACTATTACGCTTGTTTTACGGTTTGAAGTAATGTCATTGTATAGACGAAGGAACAAAGGAGACTGACATTGGCGGAATACTTCGTAAAAATAAGAGTTTACTCAAAGGTTCAACGGGAAAATCTCGCCTAACGACTGAATATCGTGAGCGAGAAATGTCACGATCCGCGCTGTGAGCGAGGCTGTGAGTCTGGTTTATAATAATTTTATTTTAGCTACCTTCAGATTTTATTACCGCACAAGATATGCATTGTGTGAAACAAGAGTAGGAACGTAGCGAAGTACATTTAATATTCCTCAAAACTTAAGAGGCTTGAGAACTGAAATTCAGTGAGCAAGTACTTACAGAAGGAAAACGGAACAGAAGTCATGAATAGCCAATGGGTACCGACCGGAGACAAAGACGCTAATTAGTAATTCCTAATTTAAAGTAATTGCTGTCTTACGGAATCAAAATTCAACTTTGTTAATTCTGGGAAAATGAGCCGTGAATTAAATAAAAAAAAACAAAGCAGATGAGGCGGTAATACCTTGAGCCGTGGGTCCGTCGGGCCTGTGATGACGTAAGAATTTTATTACCTACCGTAGCGTCCCGCTGACCGCACTCCCCCGCCACTGGTTCCGTTTCAAGAGGATTAACTTGTAATCCCACAGGAGGACCAATATCATTCATTAGAATGCTATTCCCAGCTTTATTACGTCTGACACAATGTTTTCGTCGGCATTTGAAAATGGTTTTAAATTACTTTTTAACTGTGATTCATACGAAAAATGTTGAGTGGACACCCGATATTTTCGGTCCTTCCATTTATATTAAAAATATTAAATGTGTAGGTACCATTATAAATAGAAGGTGTTATAAAAATAAAATTGCAAGATTCAAGTAAAATTAATTTAAATAATATACATCTCAGGATAGTTAAAGAAATAACAAAGAAAATTGTATAATAAATGGTCCGATGTTGCAGCCTAGCCCTAGTTCTGCCTAAGCAAGCAATGGGGAAGGCAAGTGTCAAAGTGAAAATGACAGTTTGGTCCCCAAAGAACTGTAAAATCAAAGGAATTTTCTGAAAAAAAAAACATTTATTGATGTAAAATGACTAGATGTTGTGTAATAAGCTGTAAAAATGATGGAATACACTTTTCAAAATAATATCTACTTTTCTTTTGGAGGTTATGTACCAGTATTGCATCGCTCGAAAATCGAAGAATTATCACCTGGAACGAGTTTTGTAATAGTTGTGGTGTTAAGAAATTAAATATATTGTGATATTTCTCGAATCTAAATAGAAAAAAAGGTTAAAATTACTGACTTAAAACATTATGATATTTTATCAAAATAGAAAGTCAAAAGCAGCATTATATTCTTGATAAAGGAGAGGACAGGTAAAACATACCTAAACTCAAAAATTGAAACCTCAACTACAAGTAATTGTGGATTTATTACGGTAAAATCAAATGTATAACCACTCAATTAAATCACTTTTTTTCTCTTGTAGATGCGCCGCGGCGTCTTAATTCTTCTTATAGTATATAGTACTTGCATGGACGAATAATTTTCCATATTTGTTTTGTATTTATACTCAATTTTTATAACAAATAATCTTGTTTGTTTTTTTGTACAAGGTAGACGTGGGGACCAACTATCGCAGCGCCATCTACGATTAGCTTTGAGTTGCCATCCCCATTTAAAAGACAACTCAAACACTGGCTGCTATTTTTATTCCAGTCTTCCAACTTCCACTATCCGCTTTAACTTTATTTAAAAGACATTTTAAAATTCGAACTCCAGTAGCTTCTAGTTTTGAATTTATCGGCATTTAAAGATTTTTTCGAATACAAAGTGCAACTGTTTAGAATGTTGGTCCATTGAAATACTATTTCGAGAATACATTCTCGATTCGAATTTAAAAATAAACCGTTTGTTAACAAAGATGGTCGTAATGGCGTAATCGAGCTAACTGACAGCTGTCATCTGTCAATTCATACGCAGTGAGCTCACACATTAGAAATTTTACAGACAGTTCAATTAACAGGCAGGGTAGTCGCACGTAGAGCATAGGCGCAAGGACAATACCGAGGCAGGCCGAGCCGCGATGAGCCGTGGTATTAAATCTAGATTACCGTTTGGCGTTTCCGCTCGGCTGGATAATCAACGGGACTATATTAAAGCTATCAGTCACGTGACGCATGACAAGCTACGCGTGTTGTCACGCGGAACGTTCGCATATCAAACGTAAATTGTGGGATAGTGTCGTGACAATTACACATTTTCATGGGTTAAAGGATTGTACCACACCGATGTACATCGGGAACCTATTGTTTGTATTGATTCAATATTGTGGCGACTATTAACAAAACAGTTTTTTGCGTAACTTGATAAATGTGATGTGCTTGATATTATTATTGATTAGATTGTGTATTACTTCTCTGAATGTATATTGGGGTATACGATTACCCATTATGTAATCATGAAAGTAAACGCACAAGGCTAAAAAGCTATTAACCCTATAGCAATCGGCGGTAACCGTCGAACGATTTCCCATCATTAGTTCACGACAGCAACGACCGCATTACTTAGTTTACGATGACATCGGCGGGATCGATAGAATTAATTCAACTCCTCAAATTACAATCTCTCATAAAACATGGAGAATTGCGTCGCATTTTTTCCGTGCCTCGTTTAATCCAAATCGAATATTTGAGTTAAGCGGGAACCATAAAATATGATTAGTGGTTATGTGGGGACCGGGGCGATCGCGACACCAACGGCAAATATGGCCGGTTGGCCGGCCTAGGCAAACACACCGCACCGCCGCGGGCCAACCCGCGCCATTCACAAATATTGTTTCGACTGATCTTCATGCTTCTGACAGTTGATGGGAGAATGTGTTTGATGTATCGGCTGCAATGAAATCAACAGGAAAAAATTAACCAAGAATTTCCTCTAACGCTCACCTTTGACATTTATTAAAAAAAGACAAGGTTACTTCAAAAAAGAGAAGCCGATTTATTAATATCAATTCGGTACAGCCTAAGTATAGAACAACCGACTCAAATAAGTACGCGGAATATAACAATGTTGGCCTCTTAATACCAAGTCTACATAGTCAATTAGTCATAATCTTATACATAGGACGTACTATAAGTTCTAGTTAAGCCCCACGTGTACGCACTTACACGTACCTATATAACCTCTAAGTATTCATAATGATTATGGCAAATAATATCTTTTGTGAGCGGAACACTATCAGGTTTTATGTCATAATTATGGCGGGACGTTGCCCGGGGCGGGGCGGATGGCGGCGTGCGGCCGTGCCGTGCGCCCAGACGGACCGCCAATGTGTTTTCATCCAACACTGCGTAAAGGCGATTTTTACAAACGGCGCGACTTTGCCCAACGCCTGCATTAATTGGATGCACTGACCGCGATGCTGTCCGGATGAAAATATTTACGTTCCCCACAAAATATATTGGAATATTTCCAGGTGAACGGTGACGGCTCTATTATGTGAGTAGGTACGTACCTAGTTGGGGAATCAGGCAGATGATGCGGAAAGCAATCGGTTCGGAGGCTTGGCCTGATAAACGGCGCGGCGGTTTGTAATCCTCACGGCTTGACTGGGTTGCTGTATGAACGGAGATAATTAAGCAATACGATCGGTGCTTAGCGCGACACTACATCTAAATTCAGAGATAATGGCGTCATACAATTACGAGTATGTTCGAGTGTATTTTTATAATATTTTTATAATATAATAATAATTAATAATCAGTATCAGTCTTAATAATCAGAATTCTAAGCTAAAATTGTCTACAAATCAGTTATTAGCTTATAGGTTCCTAATCGCGATCAAGCCCCTGATCTCTCGCACTTAACTGATTAACTATGACGAATAGTACCACAGAAAGGAGGATTTACATGGCTTCCTGCTTGCAATAATAATTAATTTGCCAGTTAATTAGTGTGGCTGCAGTCGGTGTAAATCAAGCGATGGCCGCCGGCGTGATTTCTGCATTGTTATGGTGTTTTACTATGTGTCTAATACCCATGGCAGCTGCAAGGTTTAATGAAAAACTAGCTGGTATTAAAAGTTCAGCATAAAGACCAAGTATTTGAGAAAAGACTGGCTTTATGCTGAAATAAGGTACCTACTTATTAAGTTCAAGAATAAAATTAATTTTTGTGTGACCATTGTTATAATAATCCCATCAAAAACATAAATGTGAAATGAGAGCCAAAGCCAAGCATAATAGTTTGGTATTATGCCTTGGTTGTTGACTTCAACAAAAAAAGAAGTGAAATCTAAATGGGTGCCAAGTTCAATGGTCAGTTCTGAAATTTATTTAAAACAACTTAAAATAGATTTCTTTTTATAACTAAGGATCATACATTGTAGCCTAATTTCTGACTTGGCTATTTCTCATAAAATACGAATTATGTTGTAGCCTTCATAATTTCTAAACCTGTAACTTCTCAGTTTTATTTTATTTTTCCGAAAATTTGGCTTGCTGGTAGTACTAACCATCGAACAATTCGTATATGAGAACTAGCCAAGCAAGAAATTAGGCTACAATGTATGATCCTTAGTTATAAAAAGAAATCTATTTTAAGTTGTTTTAAATAAATTTCAGAACTGACCATTGAACATGGCACCCATTTAGATTTCACTTCTTTCTTTGTTGAAGTCAACAACCAAGGCATAATACCAAACTATTATGCTTGGCTTTGGCTCTCATTTCACATTTATGTTTTTGATGGGATATCATTACTTTTTGTACATAAATAATGATCTTATACTGTTGATCGCTAAATATTGAAACAATAAATAATAATAAATCTCAGTTAATAACTGTACTCTGTAGGGGATCAAGGGGATGTTAGACACGGGACACCGTTCGTTGCCGGCAAGAAGGGAAGTTCAATTTTTACGGACAAGGATTTACATTTAATACCAATATTTATATTTGTTCATTCATTGGTCTGTTTATAATAAAATTATTTAAAAAAATTCATGTTCACAAAACCTTATACTAATCGCCTGCCCATCTTAACACCGCGATTCAGGATCGTGACGTAATTGCACAACGCCATCTAGTGGGTTACGTGTAATAAATACGAAAATCAACTTTTCTTAATAATAAGTACAAAGACGAGATTACATGGATTTTAAAAAATTAGGGTGGTGTTTAACTCGTTATGTAATCACGTAAAGATCATAAAATCCACATTTCACAAATAGAGTTTAGGCACTAATTAAGCAATGCCATCTAGCAAAGTAGCAATGCAATCCTTCATTGATTTAGTGCGTGGTGCAGTGAGTTTCTGAAAATGATAAAAGGTGGCGCTAGTGTTTGTAGAATACGGTTAGTTACGCTTAATAAATACGAAAATCAACTATATTCTTAATTATAAGTACAAAATTGGAAATATTTGAATTAAAAAAATTAGGGTGCTGTTTAACTCGATATATATTCACGTAAAGATCATAAAAATCTACATTACACAAATAATGTTTCGGCACTAATTGAGTAACGCCATCTATGTTCTGTTGAATAAATCAATCCTTCATTGATTTCGTGCATGGTGCAGGAGTTCTTGAATATGATAATAGATGGCGCTACTGGTTGTTGAATACGGTTAGTTACGCGTAATAAATACCAAAACCTACTATAATTCTTATATTTAAGTACAAAAACGGGAATATTTGCATTAAAAAAATTAAGGGTGGTATTCAACTCGATAAATATTCACGTAAAGATCTTAAAATCCACATGTAGAGATTTACAGGCACTAATTATAAGTTAAGTGAAAATTATAGTAAAATGATAAAAAATTGCCAGTTTCTGATTTTTTCCTTTGTATACACGTAATTACCTATCTGCATGCCAAATTTAAACTTTCTAGGTCATCTGAAACTGGGATATAGTTTTGATCTATAGGTCAGTCATAAAAATGACGATTTTTGGTCGTTAATAACTAAATAACCGTTTGAGATATGTTTATAAAATTTGGAACACATATCTATCTCGCCAGTCTCAATATATGTGCCAAATTTGACAAGTCTAGGTTAAATAGTTTTTGAGTTATGAGGGGCTGAAAAGTGCCTCCAAATGGTTCGTGTAATATTACACACTGTGAGCGCGCCTGTGCTTTGCTTTGGCTGGCCACGCTCAGTCGCGTGTCTAGATAAGTAATATAGTTTGGTGTAAGAACACTAATAATAATTCAGTTTAATGCGCCAGATCCCTCAGGACTTTTATTTTCTTTGTCTAGTGGACTAGGTATGGACTTTGGTTTCTTATACAAACGAGATATTAAATTATTTTCAAATGTGAATATTGTATTGGGAAAAATTCAATCAACAATTTTAATCTTGTTGCATTTGTTGATTAAGTAAATACGGACTAGAAATTATAATTGTAACTCATACCAACCTCGATTATTTCTGTCTCTTATAGCACAGGGGAGCCTAATTTAAGTGACAGAGTATTAATAATGTTGTATGCTAAGTACCACTTTTTGAACCAGTAAATGTATTTGTATTGAATTGCTTAATTCAAGTAATCTTTGAACTTTTGAAGACCTTTGCTGCCCATATTATAGCCTTTAATTATAGCCCAGGGAAGACCTGTGTCCTAGCAATGGGAACATTATTGTTTTACTAGATTTTCTGCAAATATCTCTTTTTAACCGACTTCGAGGACGAAGTTCTCAAACAGGTTTAGTTTTTTTTTGAGATGTGTCCTTCTGTATCTTATTTTTAATCTTTGTCATCTCAGAACTTCGCATTTTATTTATTTCCTCTTCAATAAAAGTACTAGGTATCCGCCAAATATTAACCATTTCACAAACCCACAATTACATCTACTTAAACATTTCCCTACTCAAAAACGTACGTACACAATTACTTGACTAAATTGTTGAAACAATATTGTTTGTATCAATTCACCAGTTGGAGTGGCTCTTTGTGTTACAGAGGCTGTTGAAATCTCCCCTGTTTTAAACACAATGCCACTGAGAGCTGGTGCAAGCGGCTTATTTACCTAAATGAAGGCCTATTAGAGCTTTGCTCAACCCGAGAACTGGAATTCTATGTTTAGTGGAAGATGTGACTGGATTTTGTGGACCGAGTTCCGTATTTAGGTCTGGGAGTTTGAGCGAAAGTGGATTTGAACTATTGGGCCTGTCTAACTACTGCCATTTTTTTTTGTATCAATACAAATAATTATGCATTGTATGAGACGAGGTCTTCTAAAGAGTAACGATATGAAGATATGAGCTGAACAAATTAAATGGCTAATTTAATGACAAAAATCTTGAGCCTTTTTTTTAGGTAAAAAAAACCAACAAATGAGTCCTCCCGTCTTAATTTGTGGAGCAGTAGGGACTGTCACACTCGTACTGACTATAATCCACCGTGTTCCTTCAATAGCCCTTTACGTTCCAGGGTCACGGTAACTCGTTTGGACAGTTCCGTTACAAGAACTTTTCAGCCTGTAATGCCGTTTTACGGTAGCAGTTTTTTATTTACTTTCTAAAACAAAAACCAAAGTACCTACCATATCTGGGTCGAAAAAACAGAAGGTCGCAATGTTGAACGATACGATCAGTAAATATTATGGAATACCACATAAACATCTCATTTCACTTTTATTTTCCCTAGCCGAGACCTGTTCCACAAATCGCATCAGTTATTAAAGCAGTTTTGTATAAAGGCTAAGTTCCTGTTACAAAATTCTCTCTAATTCTTAGTACCGAAAAAGAACTAAAATAATTCCAGGAAGCTTTAATTACGAAATTTAACAACACCTACAATTACAGTGAAACACTAGTTATTCTAAATAAATCCGGCGAAGTTTTGAAAACAAGCAAATGTTGTGAATAACTGTGAACGGAGCCGGTGTTTGGAATCTACAGCGAGATATCTATGAGATTCCGTATCCACGAGGCGCTGGGACATAACCTATCGGACACATGGACATTAAGTTCATACAACATTTTAGAAATTATTGCAAGGGAGGTAGGGTACGGAAGTTTGAGGAGGTACCTGTGCCGGATAGGGAAGGAAAAAACGCCTGGGTGTCGGTGCCTGTAAGTACTGGAGGACACAGTGGAGTATACGGTGCAGGACTGCCCAGGTGACCTCTCGCGCCCGGCACTGGTCGAAGCCATGCTGCGGGACTAGACGGAATGGGAAGCGGTCGCCTCCTCCTGCGAAGCAGTCATGCTCGCGAAGGAGGAGGCGGGCAGCGTGAAGGGGACAGCTTCCTGCATCCACTCAAGCCGAAGTGGCGAGTAATGGGCGACTCGCTGTCCGACCATGGACCATGCCCAGGTCGACGGCGCGTAGTGCTCCACGCGCACCTCATAGAGTGTCAGCATAATGACGGGGTCGCGGGAGTCACGAATTACCGTGACCCCGGAACGTAAAGGGCTAATGAAGGACACCGTGGATTTTAGTCAGTACAATTCTGACAGTCCCTCCCGCCCTGCCCGGGGTGGGAGGACTCATTTGATGATTTTACGACGCTAAAAAAATGGTTGGTTTGAGGTGACGCAAAAATCAAATATGTAGGAACCTAGTCAGATTATGGGGAGGCTGTTCGTCATGTTAGGCTGAATAAAGAACTTTAAAGGCAAGCTTTTATAAATTACTAGCTGTGCCCGCGAATTCGTTCGCGTGTATGTCGGAACTTAACAATGTATTTTTCATACAATTGTCAAACTTTCTGACAAACTTTCATCCCCTATTTTATCCGCTTGGGGGTAGAATTGATCAAAATCCTTTCTTAGCGGATGCCTACGTCATATTAACATCTACCTGCATGCCAAATTTCAGCCCGATCCGTCCAGTGGTTTGGGCTGTGCGTTGATAGATCACTATGTCAGTCAGTCACCTTTGTGTGTTATATATATATGTATTTAGATAGATAAACGTTGTTGTCTGAGTAAATAAACATAAATACTATATAAAAGAGAAGATTCAAAGTCTGTTAATTGGTAATTGTCGTTTCGCGATGTCTTTTCGTTATCTTAACTGTCCTGGTGGTCATTAATTTAATTAACAATTTATATTGACTATAAAATCAAGAACTATTGCTTTAACATTTTGTCAATATTACAAAGTAAACAATACAATTGGGTATTTCACTGTATTGACCAATAATTCCAAAACATAATCTCTCTAAAAACACACATTTTTTGTTATGAAATCAATAAAAAGTACGATCATTGAGTTAAGTACTTAGTTCGTTTTGACAGCCCATAAAAAGTGAGTATCTCAATTGATTAATGGTTCAAATACTTAATTATTGCCAAAATGCTCAATAAATTTCCGAAGTTGAAACTCAATACCATATAACTCATACTCGTAGATTGGATCTAGCTCATTGCCCATACAATACAACCGTGTGTCCCAGAAGTTACCTGCACAGAAACTATGTTTATTACAGCACAGTAACCACCAACTTGTGTACCTACCCGACGAGAATTTAGCCGAAATACTAACTACAAATGGCATACGGAACGTATTTTCAGATGTGTTTGGCTTCCTTAAGCAATTAATGTGGATGGAGGTATTTTGGCTGCTTTATTATAGTGATTATTCCTTGTTATTTGTCGTTGTTAGTTTTTATGTGAATTTGTATTAAGTAGGGGGGTAAATCGTGGTTTAGAGATCACGTATCACCCTGGGTGATATAAACGGTGATAGAATGCACCTTGAGTCTTCGGGGCCCTACACAGTTATGTAAGAATCGTCACTTTCTACGGCCACTCATACCCGTTTGGGGGAGCGTGAAGAACCACCCCAGTTCTTCAGGCTTCCTTGGACTGGCATTAACTCCATTACCCTGGCCAAAGGTGATTGAAGAATTGTAAGAACATCCATAGAAAAAGGATCTAGCTAGGGCTACAGACTCTAAAAAGGTGGCTGAGGCAAACTGAATGCGAAAGGTGAGCAACTTGGGAATGCCTATGGCTGTCAGTGGACAGCGAATGGCCGAGTTGATCGATTCATAGTAGTGAGGCCACAGACTGGTTCATGATAACAGCCACATTACCACATGTTACTTAATAAGTCAAGTTTCAGAATTATTGGCGAAGGACCGATGGCCGGTGGAGCAGATGAATAAGTGTGCAAGACCACGTATCGGCAAGCGCTACTGTGGGATGCCCCCGAGCTAGATGGACCGACAACCTTTATAAAGTGCCTGGGACAGACTGAATTCGAAAGGCAGACTGGGAGAGGCCTACGACCAGCAGTGGACTGCGATAGGCCGAGTTGATTATCCGTGATTGATTGATTGTCCGTGAATGACCATCCATTACATACCGAGAACTTGGAAAAAATCTTTGTCTCTTACTAAAAACAATCAAGCTGATTGTTTTTTTTACAATCGTCACAGACAGTTGGAAGCCAGAATCTGAAAGTCTGATAAAGTCTTGTCTTGGAAGTATTTCAGTTAGAAACGGCTGTCGTGGTCAGATGGGCAGTTAGTCCATGAAAAATGCTTATAGTCACCTATACCTATTTGTTTAGAATGTAAGTCGACTTTAGTACAATTATAAAAATGCATTGAAGCTATTGTCAAACAGACAGGCGAAGCGAATGCGACCCGAAGCGTTTTTATTTGTAATGCGCGAAAAAGCGATCCGATGGTCTATGTGACTGGCTTCAAACAATTCCATACATTACAAACAAAAACGCTTCGCATCGCGTTCGCCACGCCTGTCTGTTTGACAATAACTTTAACGACAGCGTAATATAATAAAAAGATATCCCAAGGCCCAGAAAAATCAACGAAAGCGTAGTATTTTAAATTTTTGAAATAAGACCCGGGACTTGAAGGTAATATTTTAAATATTTTTATAACCACCATCTTTTGTGGAAAAATGCTTAGAAAATAATGAAAAATTATGGGCTGATACCGATCGTACGCGCGGTTTGGCGGAGGTGGCGCAGGATTTTGCAAATTAGTTCAAGCCAACAATGGTCATGAGTCTGCAACGTTTAGTTTAATTGGCTCTGTTTTGTTTTTGGGGTTACGGGGTTCACCTCTTTACGGTCCACCCTTTACAGGTTATCTGTAACCTGCGGCGACTGTTGAGCAACCCCACTGATGGTAGATTTTACCAGCGACTCAAGCTAGACCACTATCCTGTTCCGACAGAAAATACTGTTTGGCGCTAGACTCCGAACTGGCGCCGAAACGTTTCAAAATCAGAGAAAATGTTTCCATGTTCGTTATTTGTACCAATCAACATTATACTTATCGTTTATCAATCATATCAATCAACCTAATACGAGTACCTGGGATAATTTGTTGCCTATTAACTTAAATCAAGTTCCACAGATCCTTTTAAAAATAATTCGTAGAACATTCTAGCGAATAAGTATGGCGACAGGAGTCTATATTCCTCTTCTCAATTTTCTGGATTATTAGTGATATATAGCGTTTCGATACGACCTAATGACTGCCGCCGGATACGATGCCACTGGGGGTTAACTGCTTATTTCTAGTGATTTATTGACACTAGTGTTAAGACTATCGTCTACCGAGCGCTCGTCCATACTAAAAGAGAAAACGTTTTCCTACCCCTAAATGTTATCCTATCTCAATGATTTTTTAGAATGCTTCTGACACTGTAAAAAACTAGGTTTATAGGTTTTCTTTTTTTCAAAATTTATAATAGTTTGAAAGTAACAGGCGCCTAATAGTTACTATTTTTATGAAAAAATCTTCATTGAAGTAAAACATTTGTATTTTAAAAACAAAGAAGTTTTAGAAAAAAAGCAAATCCTACAAAACCTAGAATATAATATGCTGAAACGATTGACGCCAGAATCTAAGAGATTGGACGTGATTTAGTATGTGAAAAACGTTTTCTCCCGAGAGACAAATTTCATATAAAAAATACTCACAGTCAGTCGCGAGCTGCAACGCTCTCTATCGCACGATCGGGGTTTTTTCAACGCGCGAAAGGGACAGTACGAGTTTTTCAAAATACCAATTTTTTGAAAAGGCAGCCGCTATACAATCCTCATAAGTGTGGAAATCTTCTGATATTTTATTAACTAATAAATGATTTTCGAAGCAGTGCTTATGTTTGAATGGGTTTTTTGTTAGCAATGATTGTTGTTTTGTTTGAAAATATGATTTAGACACCTACAAGCATATTCTTATATCCTAGCAATGGGAACATTTTATTCTATCGATATTTAACATAAAAAACGACGGGTTGCACTCCAAAACGACGGGTTGCACTCCAGGAGTACCGGTAGAAGTGAAAACTTTTTTATGGTGCGAGAGCCGGCTGCAAAAATACCTACCTTATCGGCTACCCCAATAGGCTATGTATAGATCGTTAACCGACACCTAAACACGTAAAAAAAATCAGGTCTGCCAGAGCCGATCCTGCCGGGTCATAGAAATAATCGAGATTTTTTGACGTAATTTTTTAGTAAAAATTACGTCATAAGATACCCGAATGAAAGTGCTGGCAGCAGTTAACCATTGATTAGTTATGTAAAAAAAAGTGGGTCTGCCATTGCGCACCTTGCCGGAAGTACTTGGCAGACCCCTAAAATATGCCCTTCTGAAACACTAAACCTACCTCATCGAGTACCCGGATTGGACCAACGCTAAATAATAACCAAGATGCCTCTGATAATGGATCAAAAGGTCTGCCAGGTCTAAGCTTGCCGGAACTTAGTGTTCAAAGCATTTGAAGTTGATAGGGAGCATAATTTCACCTGAAGTCAAAATAACATTTAACATTTAAAATAACATTTTTTAAACATTATTTTGTTTCTAATTTTATAAAAATTTATGAATGTTAAATATTTTTTATCAAAACATTAAATAAAACAACAAGTGTAGAGATAAAAGATGTACATTCAAAATTTAGCGACAATCACTACGAGTTCAATACTCGTATCATGCTTACAATTTATATACTTACAACTATCAAAACTTAGCTGGCATTAAAATTACCTGAATTCTGTATATATCGACACCGGAAGTATCAATTAACGTAAGGGACATTTTGGCGAAAATGAGTTATATTATATATTATTGGATTCAGAATTTTGCGCTCTATCGATTGGTACTATTAAAAAAAATTCTATCTTTAAAAAAATGTCCCTTACAGTACATAAATTTTGACCGCGAAAAACGATTTCTGAAAAAAAAATGTGATGTAAAGTCATTAATATTTTTTCTTCTCAAAAAATTGAAGTAAGTCACCGTACTAAATAATTAACACCCTTACCTTAGTCAAAAATAAGTCGATTTAAATGACAATGTCCCTTACTTTAAATTAAATGCCCCTAACTTTAAAAACCATGTCCCTTACTGTAAATAAAATGTGTCTCACTGTAAACAATATGTCCCTTACTTTAAAAAATTGCTTGACGAAATCTGAAGTTTATATAAAATGTTAGGAATCGTGACACTTACGACATAAAAAATCCGAAAAATTACCTCGAATAAATTTATATGCAACAGAAAAGGATGAAGGGATTTGGAAAATTACGGCTATTAGACATAAAAATACATAAACTATAGACAACACTAATCAATCTGCAGGTGAAATTCATCACTATTATCATTTCTAAATATTAAAGACCACTTTTGGACATAGGCTTCCTTCACCCAAGGAGCACCACAGCGCACGATCTCTATTCTAAGTCGAAATGAGCTGAAATTACTGCAGATGAAATACGTCAAACAGATATTTATTGCTTCATCTTTCACACAACCCATGCACCTTTTTAACCGACTTCAAAAAAAGGAGGAGGTTCTCAATTCGTCGGAATCTTTTTTTTTTTTTTATGTATGGTCCCCGATTTCTCGAAGACGCCTGGACCGATTTGGAAAATTTTTCTTTTGTTTGATAGGGTATACTTTCCAATTGGTCCCATAATCATCAGGTCAGGATCTGATGATGGGATCCCAGGGAAATCGAGGGCAACCTTCAAATTTTATAGGCACATAGTACCATTTTCATATATTTTCTAAAGCTGTTCAAGTATTTGCATCTGATAATCATCATTTCAGGAGGATGACCTGATGATGGAAGGTACAACTCCTTAACAGTAAGGAGTAGGCGTCGATTGATTTAGTTTGTGTTCGCATATCTCCGGAACTACAAGTCCGATTTAAGTAATTCTTTTTATGTTGTACTAGGTATCGTTCAACTTAAGGAATACTGCAAGTTTCATCAAAATCGGTTCAGTAGTTTTTGAGATAGGGATGGAATGAAAGAGATGTTAACGATGTTATTACCGGTGCTACGGATTTCTTACATAAGTAAGAAAATGATGTATTTGACAAGAATTGTGGTTAAATATTTAAACTAAAAAGAGTAAAATAAAAACTTTTTCAAAAAAAAATGTAACCGCCTTCAAAAACAACCACAAAAAATGGTAAAATAACCTACAAAACTTTTCTTTCGGAAGTCGGTGGCAAAAAACACAATGAAACTAATATAAAAAGTCACCGACTTCCGAAAGAAAAGTTTTGTAGGTTATTTTACCATTTTTATTCTATCTTTTCCCCTTACGTCCTCTCTACTCGTCACTTCTACTTTATCATACTAATATCATGTTTCGCACAATTCCTATGCCTTAATTCATCGACCTTTCGTTTCCATTACATTCATTCATTCATCGGCTCCGAAGAAGATAGGTATCCTCTTCAGAGCCGCTACCTACACATCATCACTTCTTGCCAGGTGGAGAAAAAGTGGTAGGTAGCAATAAATTCCAAGAAAACTTAAATTGTTAATATAATCAAATTATAAAGTCAATTAAAGCCGCGTTGACACGGTCAGAGTGTGCTCGAACCGAGTGGGCTCAAACGAGTAAGTTGCATACAAAGTGTACTCGGATAGTGGTTAATTCTGTTAAATATTTTATAGTCAACAAAGAAAAAAAACGGATTTTGTTTTAAACAGTATCTGAATTGTCAGAGACATGTTAATCGAAGAGTTAAGACGGGAAAAACATAAGTCTTTTATAGCAAAAGTATAGTAATCTGTGAAAAGGAGAAGAATTTGGACTATTTCTTTGATTCAGCGATCACGAAGAACATCGCACATCTAGCAATTTTCTCCGAGAAAGTGAACAGGTAAATGCTGCTTCAAAAACATCTAAAACTATGTAGAACTACTCTAAGCCTAGTAACCGAGCTAGCTCGGAGCAGTAGGACGCGGTCCGACTCAAATCAGACTTAAATCTGCTATAGCTAGCAGTAAAACCTGAAACTGAACTCATATACTCTTTAATCTCATTTCCATAGTGCTAAAATAGTATAAATTTTAGTAAATAATCTATTGTTACATTAAATTGCAACACTGATAAAGTCCTTCACAATAAAATTTCGTATAATTTTCTATTTCTCTTGCTGCTTACACTACGCTCGACGGAATATCTATAAAATTTCAGTAACGTAACGGTCATCTAAACATTTTTTGTAATGTAAAGGACATGCTATTTTCGAAACTACTGGGTATTCCTAAATCTTTCGTATAAAACAAGAAAGAAGGGGAAATGCTAAGAAACTTTGCTCTGAACACCATAAAAATTGGACCAGACAGTAAAAAGTTATAGGCAAAATAAAAAAAAAAGTAAAAATCGTTTTTTGGCTCTGCTGAAAAGTCGTATTTTGTCCCTTTCTTTAATTGATACTTCTGGTGTCGATATGTAGGTTTAGGGAACTAAGTAGGCTTCCGAGTGTAGAACCTGTTATTGCGTAAATCATCGTAGGAACGCCGAAAGGTAGTCAACGCCTAATTAACCTGACCACCACCAGGATCTTTCTAGTCCACCGAAATCAGGTCAAAGTTTAAACATTAATGGTTAGGTTGACTAGCCATTTACTGTCAATACCTGAGTAGGTACGATAACTGTATAAATTAAAAAAAGACGAGTGTTTGTGTGTAGTTTCAGTGAACGAGATCAACGACGGGCTAGCGGAAACTGTCCTCACGGTAGGGTCTATGTTTTTTAGACCCTGCCGTAAAGATAGACCTCAGAAATTGACCGAGCAAACCTTAAACCTCATTGCTGAACGACGCTTGCTACAGTTGCAGTCTTCCGATGACGTTAAGTCATATAGGCGGCTCAATAGACCTGTATCTAAGTCCTTGCGACACGATCTGCGTCTCTTTAATACGAATCGTGTTAAAGAGACCATACAGCGAAACCAAGGCTCTAAAGTGAAGTGCTTGTATAATAACGCCACCATGTCGGTCCGAGTACAGGAGCAGAGCACGAATGCGATTCCAGTGAGAAGAGGCGTAAGACAGGACGTTATGTCCCCGAAACTGTTTACTGCCGCAATGGAAGACGCCTTCAAGCTTCTGGAATGGCAAGGACTTGGCAGCAACATCAACGGCAAATACGAGTACATCACTCACCTTCAGTTTGCCGACTACATCGTAGTCATGGCAAAGTCGATGGAGGAACTCAGCATGATGCTCGATAGCGTCGAGCGAGTTTCACAACGGTTGGGCTTGAAAATGAACATGGACAAGACGAAAATTATGTCAAATGCCATGCCCACCCCAGTCTCTGTTGGAAACTCGGTACTCAAAGTTGTTGAACATTATTATCTACTTAGGACAAGACAGTAGTCCAATTAGGTAGGTCCAACTTCAAGAAAGAGGTCAACCGCCGAATCCAACTCGGTTGGGCAGCGGTATTTCTCTGCGTGATCGAATTCGAAATGAGGAGATCCGTAGACGAACTAAAGTCACCGATATAGCCCGCCGGATTAGCAAGCTGAAGTGGCAATGGGCAGGCCATATTGCTCGCAGAGCAGATGGCCGATGGGGTCGAAAGGAACTAGAGTGGAGACCACGGACTAGCAAGCGCAGCGTAGGACGTTCACCAACAAGATGGAAAGACGACCTTATAAAGGTCGCCGGAAGACGCTGGATGCAGATCGCTTCCAACCGGTATATTATATATATGTGGAAATCTAAAGGGGAGGCCTATGTTCAGCAGTGGACGTCCTATGGCTGAGATGATGAGAAAGATCCTGGTGGTGGTCAGGTTGATTAGGCGTTGACTACCTTTCGGCGTTCATACGATGATTTACGCAATAACAGGTTCTACACTCGGAAGCCTACTTAGTTCCCTAAACCTACATATATACAGAATTCAGGTAATTTTAATGCCAACTTAAACTAAGTTTTGATAGTTGTAAGTATATAAATTGTAAGCATGATACGAGTATTGAACTCGTAGTGATTGTCGCTAAATTTTGAATGTACATCTTTTATCTCTACACTTGTTGTTTTATTTAATGTTTTGATAAAAAATATTTAATATTCATAAATTTGTATAAAATTAGAAACAAAATAATGTTTAAAAAATGTTATTTTAAATGTTAAATGTTATTTTGACTTCAGGTGAAATTATGCTCCCTATCAACTTCAAATGCTTTGAACACTAAGTTCCGGCAAGCTTAGACCTGGCAGACCTTTTGATCCATTATCAGAGGCATCTTGGTTATTATTTAGCGTTGGTCCCATCCGGGTACTCGATGAGGTAGGTTTAGTGTTTCAGAAGGGCATATTTTAGGGGTCTGCCAAGTACTTCCGGCAAGGTGCGCAATGGCAGACCCACTTTTTTTTACATAACTAATCAATGGTTAACTGCTGCCAGCACTTTCATTCGGGTATCTTATGACGTAATTTTTACTAAAAAATTACGTCAAAAAATCTCGATTATTTCTATGACCCGGCAGGATCAGCTCTGGCAGACCTGATTTTTTTTACGTGTTTAGGTGTCGGTTAACGTTCTATACGTAGCCTATTGGGGTAGCCGATAAGGTAGGTATTTTTGCAGCCGGCTCTCGCACTATTATCACTGTGTTATATTTTAAACTGGAGTGATACAGATATGAAATTAACGAATTTAAATGACGTATTGCGCTTTTCGATCACCCTGACGCGAGTTATACATTTTTCACCCATTCTAAAAAAAGTGTACAACGCCGCTAAAGAAGTCTTCACTTCAAAAAACTTCTCACTACTATGTAGAATAGGATGAGGGCAGGAAAATGATAATGTACTCGTAAGCTTACTAAAATTAAACTTAAGTATCCATAAGCATAAAGTAAGTTTATGCTTTAATCATAGAAAAACAAAATTTAAAACCGTAAATTCATGGTCAAAACTTAACTTTGAGCTTATTACAAAAGACAAGCAGGTACTACAAAGATAAAAGATAAAGCGTCTTAAACATTTCATCAGAAAACGTCGAAATTTAATTATCTAATTAACATTACTCGGGACGACATCGGGTGAATAAAGTCATTGGGGGTGAATTACGACAAATTTCTTATTAAAAAGATTCCTCTCCGAGATCACAATAATGGGAGCTTTGATTATTTCCTACCTGACTTTTTGTTTCTTTTGTTCAAATAAATACTTTTTGTGATTTAGGAACCTGAAAATATGATTTTGTCTGTAAATTTTAATATCTTTTTATTATATTTACAAGTTTAACAGAAACAATTAATTTAGTTCTTGATTTTGTATAATCTGATGAACGTAAATTTACAGCTTAAACTAAAAGGTCTTGAAGCCCGATTTTTTTACTACAAATATTTTCTTTTGAATAAGACCGAATTTTCGGTCCTTATCTCCTAGAAGTCATGGTTACATGGAAGATGACAGTTCGCCATATTCACGAAAACTCCATAGAATCTCATGGCTTTTGTTATCGTGGTAAAGTTATCAAATGAGTCCTCCCCCCCAGGGCAGGGCGGGAGGGACTGTCAGACTTGTACTGACTAAAATCCACGATGTATTAAAACAATAGCCCTTTACGTTCCGGGGTCACGGTAATTCGTAAGGCCCGTGACCCCGAGAATCCCATAGCTTGTAAAACAATAAATTGCATTTAAATACAGGTTTAAAGTACCATCAATCTAGGTTTCAAATAAGTAAGCCCGGTACACAAATGAATGGGTTTAGTTTCAAAACGCGCTGATCTAAAATACGGCTGGGATACACTGTCGGATTTTAGGAACCTAATATGAATGGATATAGGTATAGTGTCCACTGGCGGTTAACTTAATTAACGGTAGGTATAGGGTAAAGTACTCACTCGATCAATCTTTCTCATGATTCTATTTATAGTGAAAAGGTAAAACTTTCCGATCTCTGTTTAATACAAGTAGAACACTTATTTTTATTTTTGTTTCTGGTATGATTTAGATCTGTATTTCTATTGATAGTACTAGCTGTAGAGTAAATCTTTGTAATATCTTTAAACTAGTTTTTATAAATTAATAAAGATTTACTGAGAAAAAACTTAAGCTAGCCTCAAGTCAAATTTCCATAAATCATTCTTCTGACTTTATGAACGTAATGTGAAAGTTTGCGATGATGCATGTAAGTATGTTAGATACGTCACGCAAAAATGGATGAATTTATTTGGATTAATGTATTTTCTTTACATGTTTAATCTTGTTACCATGTTTTCTTGGAACGGTTTTCGATTACCACATGCGTGTGAATCAGCGGGTAAAAGCTTAGTCTAAATATATAATTATCAATTGCTGTTTATAAGGTTCGCTAAAACTCGAGAACGGCTGGACCGATTTTGATCATTTTAGTTTTGAATTATTTTTGAAAGTCCAGGGAAGGTTTAAAAGGTGATTTTGAGGCGGTACGAAGTTTGCCGGGTCAGCTAGTAAATAAATAAAAAGACAATCACAAGTCAAATCGAAAGAAAAGCTTAAATCAAACCTTTATTAAAATATAAGTTTTTAGACTGACATGTTTACAACAACTATTATTTAGATTTAAACATGATTTAACATGGCAAATATCCGGTATTAAATTTACTAAAATAGCTAACCCATTCGTTTTACGAAGAAATTATTCTAGGAAAACCGATTAAGTGAGTGAAACATAACTGTTGTCCCAATAAAACACCCTGGGGCAGCCACTAACTCTGACCCCATGAATTTTAAACCTGATTACTTAGCTAAGAGCGGTTGACATTCGGAGTGCCTCTAACTACTCCCATGTGAGATTTTTACCGCGTTTTTTATTTCACTTAGACGACTATGTACATTTTAACCCTGTTACGTATGGTAATAGCTGAGAGGCGTCTCTGCTGAGCTGAAAGCTACTTTAACACGAGGAAATAAGATTCTAAGTTGAAGGGGATATGAAGATCGATGCGTAGCATATACCTAGTCTGAGTAAATATGTCTATGTTTTTCTTGGAATATGAAGCAAAACAAGATCACTTTGTCTATCGCGCAAACAGGGGTTGTTTATAATTCCGGTTAAAGTGTAAAATAATACTTTTGTATTGTATGTATAATATAATATTTCTAGCCAATTTCGTACTGCCTGCTGGGCAGAAACATCTTTTCATACTCATCATCTGCCTAGCCTTTTCCCAACTATATTGGGGTCGGCTTCCAGTCAAACCAGATTCAGCTAGATATCAGTATTTTACATGGAGCGACTGCCTGTCAGACCTCCACAACCCAGTTACTGGGTAATACGATAGCCCATGGTAAGACTTATATAGGTAAAACATCTTTTCATTCATAAATATTGGAATCGAATCAATTACTGATTCTGAACAAACTATATTCAGGTTTCGCATATACTAAAATAATGTTGTACATAACTAGCGACGTGCCCTGACTTCGCACAAGTATAACTTAAAATTAAGTAGCTTATTTCACTCAGGAATAATGTAGCTTTCTACTGTTGAAAATGTTTTTAAATAGGTTCAGCAGTTTCAGATTTATTATACTTTCTACAAACATACAAACCTTACTCTATAAATTCGTAGTAATATTAAAATAATAAAGGGTCACCATGACTACAATTATGACCAATTAAAAAAAAAAAACACCTTTAAACAATAATAAATATTTAGTAAAAATCTTACATGTGATAAAAATTTAAGAAACCATCATTAGGTTTTCCAAGAATACCAAAGGTTGAACATAATACATACGAGTACATAGAATAAATAAATAAATGAAACACGCGTAATCTCAAAAAGTTAATTTACGCAGAATTCTCTTTAGTAACGGTTATAATTGAATCTCGGTAACCTTGTCGTTCTTAGTTTTTGTGTTCATATTCATATATTCCCAGAATTTGGCGGGATTATTTGAAAATCACGGCTATTAAAAGAGGTCTTTCATGTGCTCTCGTCATAAAATAGTAGATTTCTGGAAAGAAGCTACTAGATAAATTCTCTAGTGTCTCATAAAGTCATCCATCATACAAAGGTGGGTTCTTTTTAGCGTATCTTCGAAATCACGATTACACGTGGAAGGAAAACATTGTGTAATGATCAATTTGGAACATGTTATAATTTGGAACCAGTAGCAAAAATTTATGAAACATGTTTCGGCCTTGTTTTTTAATAAAAGAGAGTTTTAGCCTTCAGGGATATAGGCTAAAACGAGTGAATATTTCGGACTGTTGGGTTTTTTACCCCAGGTAAAGGCAACGTCAGCGTAGGCTATAGGTAACCTGTAGTGACGGCTGAGAGACGCCACTGGCGTTGGTAGGCTACACCAGCACGTGTAGCATAGCAACCAGTGCGGGACAGCGCTGGCAGGACCTAACGTGCTGCTACGTCCTGCAGTACCTACCGTCGACGTAGCTGTACGTGTCCCGTTTACACTACTCTGCGAAGACTGAGGACATCGTCTAGTACAGTAGTTCTCAAACTTTTTTGATGGCGGAACCTTTTTGAAAAGCAAAATTTTCGACGGAACCCCAAAACAAACAAAAAGTTACGTGCATTCTGCAATAACAGGGAATCACATTACAATGAAAGTGTATAGGTACTATAATAAATAATAAAAAAAAAAGATGTATGAAACTGTTTCTTATTTGTCATTAATGGTTTTGTATTACGTTTGATCAAAGAGATTTGAATTCTTATATATCAAGTTCGGTATCCAGTCTATTGCGAATTATTTTGTTTTGGTAGCTGTGTTCTCGCGGAGCCCCCAGAAAGGGTTAACGGAGCCCCAGGGCTCCGCGGAGCACAATTTGAGTATGGCTGGTCTAGTACATACGGGTGAAGACCAACTGGAACTTGGTGGAGAAGTTGAACGCGCGCCATAACACGTTTGTGGTACGAGTTCCGTCCCAACGTTTGGCGACCTTTCTCAAGGAAGACTTTTGGACGAAAGGTGTGTTGTATCGGCGATTCCGAGGCCGGCTACGCGACACCTCGCAGCGTATTTACATGACGCCGTCACTTCGTGTGCAGTAGTTTATATGTGTGTTGTTTGTAATATGTATTAGTTTATCATTGTTTTTATAGATATTTATATGTATATTGTGTTTTATAGGCCTTTAGTTGCCTGAAATAAAGGATAAATAAATAGCTCCGTAGAAATGGGTTTTGTCAACGGAAGAAAAGACACAATGACAGAACGAAGAAAGATTTTTAACGGCATAGCAATGTTTAAAATACCTATAGACTAGAAATGTTTTTTTTTCTTAAATAGTGTCATACTCGTGCAAAAAAAAAACCAAGCGGATTGCATAATGGAATTGGTCATGCTACGCGTTGCAGGGCCGCCTAGCTCATGACCATCATCTAGTCGGATTCCAGCGCCAAACAGTTTTTACTGTGTTCTGTGGACAGGAGTTCCTTAATTCTAGTTTAGCTCGATTTATCTTAGGTCTCGTCTTTGCGTCTGGGCTAGATTGAGCCCAAGTTACATATTTTGTTTGGTATATCAATTAGTTTTATAGTTTAAAGCATGTGATAATTCCGCGTGGAAAGATTAAATCACGGAAATGAAAAGAAGTAATTCTTTTTCGATACTGAGACCTGAAAGATGCTGCACTGATATAAATAACAAGGAACATACTTATTATTAATTAATACTAACTACTAGGTATTCCTTTGTGCTATTTGAATCTAGATTTAATTTCGACTTATCCATTAAATTATTTGAAATTCTGCTTAGACGTCTGTGCCGCACCTAGCATGAATTTATTCGCTCATTTCACATAATAGGTGTACTTTATTGACTTTACCCAAGATATATTTAAATGAGAATATAAAGCACAAAGCAAGAATTAAGAAAATTAAACTTAATATTCTTTGTCCTTTTCTCTTTCGATTAACAAGTAACGCCATCTCTTGATGAAAGCGGAAACTAAATCATCATCTGCCTAGCCTTTTCCAAACTATGTTACGGTCGGCTTCCAGTCAAACCGGATGCAGCTGAATATCAGTATTTTACATGGAGCGACTGCCTATCGGACCTCCACAACCCAGTAACTGGGTAATACGATACCCTATGATAAGACTGGTTGTCAGACTTTAGAGCTTCTGACTAACAGTAACGACTGTCAAGGAAGGAAGAAGGGGAAACTAAATGCTGTATTAAAATGTATGTTTGTATTTCTATGTATGTAAATACCACGAGTTTGGTCTCATATAATAATATGTTTTCACGAGTTCAATAGATTGGGCTTAGTAATATCTAGCGAGGGTCTGATGACGAAGCCAGGAGCACTTCTAGTAAACCACTAACTGGTTTTTCATCTACAAACTAGTGTTTAACCACTGGTTCATCTATATTATCTTCTTCCTGGCCTTATTCCATATTACTTGCGGTAGGTGCAACACGTTTTCTTCTTCCATTCTCCCGTCAGACGTCAAAGTATCAGTTACTCCTTTTACATTCAGAAGCCTTATCATGAGTTTTCAGTTATTCTGACATAAACTGGAACTTAAGGAAAAAATTATCCTGGAATAACGCCTCTGGTGTGCGTACACCAGAGGCGTTATTCCATTTTTACCCGACTACGTCAAAGCCAAAAGGAGGGTTATTTACCCGACTACGTCAAAGCCAAAAGGAGGGTTATGATTTTGACCGGTATGTATGTATGTATGTATGATGTATGTATGTATGTTTGTCTGTTCCCTAATAACTTCTAAACTCCTTATCGACGCTTGAAAGGCAAAAGTTACCAAGCGACATTTTGGGCGATATTGAGTTATATATATAATTGAAATCAGAAAAAAATTCTGCGTCGATTGATCCTACTCTCGTACCGCTAGGAAGACTTTTGCTGTCGCTTGGTAACTTAAAAAAGTACAAATTTTCATTAATTTCGGCGACTAAGCGACCAAAATTTTACCGATTTATGAATAAACTTCACTTGGTAGATATTTAATTTCTAGTTTTAACACTTAGTAACTTTTGCCTTGACTTGAATTAATGCGACTTAACATTAAGTATTTTTTACTTTACGGTATCTGTTGTGTGAGCATTGCTTAAGAAATTTTACCTGATTATTATTTTATATTTTTCTTCATTTAAGACTTTTTAACACACCTTAATTATGTATTCATTTTCATTTAGTATTTTCTTCCTAAATACAGTGTACTTTAAAACGTAATATAGTACTATTTTTCCTGCCTAAAAAATAATAAATTTGGCGTTTGGTAATATTTTACCTGCCGTTTTTTTTACTGTTTTTGTCATTTAGATAACTATTTCCGATATGAAATTTGAACAAAAATCAGTTTATTCCCGTTGTACCTATTTTGTTTAGTCGCATGAACGCGTTGCAAATCAGAACATGAATGGCTGTTGGTCAAATAATTTCGATTATTCTTCACTCAACTGTCGCTTAGGCAAACCGCGTGATCGCGCGCATCGCACGTAGTACGTCGCGTAGCTCGAAATATTGATGTATCTATATACTCGTCTTGCCTATCATAAGTTCGAAAAATATTTAACCGAATTTCATTTCACCTAAAACTTTTCGCCGTATCCCAGCAGTTCCATTTTCTAGTTCCATTATGGAACTACTGGTTTTTTTTTTATCCCAGTAGTTCCATGGAACTGGTTTTCTGTTCATGCAATACAAAATAAGTCTCATAAGTTAAATTACAGTTAAATTGTTATGGCAATTTCAATACATGGAATTAATTTACGATTTTGCATTAGTGGACGAGATTAATAACGGGATTAAATATAATGACCACCATAAAATGCTTTGATACCCTTAGCTACTACACTTCAAATTGTATTCGAACACCAAATATAGTAAATGATGACCAAATCTATACTGAATGTGCACCAAATCTAAAACTCGCTTTAGCAAGATTTCAGGGACACCCCGAAGTTCGGCTTGGTTAGGTTCCTTTAAACCTTGTACACAGAAATAGAAGCCCCGCGAAGCGGGGCTTCGTCGACCCTGCTTAGGTAGATTTTTTTTATTACACCTCGTTATGACATATTTTAATGAACATATTTTGGTGATCATTTACTACTTTTGGGTTGACAATGATTTATTTGGAGTCATTTTGATTAAACAGGATAGCGAAATGTTAAAACTGGTTATAATTTTACATTAAAATGCGGTTTTCATTTTGGTGATCATTTACTATTTTTGTCTGTTATATGTTACTAAATCTGGTGGTAAGTTAAACATAAGCCATTAATAACAGTTCAATCGTAGAAACTGACCAAACGGTATGCTCTAAGTCTTTTATACCCCGCCGTGCAAATAGACCTCAGAAACTTTCCGACATCACTCTCAACCTCATGACTGAACGACGCTTATTAAGACTACAGACTTTCGGTGACGACGAGTCATATAGGCAGATCAATAGACAAATTCAAAATCCTTGCTGCACGGTGATGATCTTTTTAATACTAACCACATTAAAGAGACGACGAACGACGACGACGAAAGTGTTTGCAAGAGATGTATCTATTAGGCAAAGCCAGCTGACAAAGCTGAAACGAGAAGATGCAAAGAAAGCAGAGGTATTGAAGGAGGTCGAAAACCTTTATGCGCAGCTATAAGCTTCGGTCGCCAAACCTGTTAGCAGCGTGGTCACAGATCCAAGGGCCAAGCTAACCCGACACTACATTGAAGACATCCTGGGCATTAGCCTTTACGAAATTAGGATGGCCCCTAATCAGCTGAAAATAATAAGGCGCCGAGTGAAGATGGAGTCATTTCAGAGCTTTTGAAAGTGGGTGGAAATTGGTGGTTCTTTTCTTTAAGAAGGATGACAACACCTTATTAAGAAATAACTCGCTCTTGAGCCACATTTATAAGTTGTTTTCGAAGGAACATCATCACGAACCGTCTCGACCGCAGGTTTGATGACATCCAGCCTTCCAAACAAGCCGGTTTCCGAAAAGGTGACCATAGACCACACACACACGCTGCGGAAAGTTATACAGAACACCGGAGAGTATAACTTGCCCTTATGTTTGGCGTTTGCGGACTATGAGAAAGACTTTAAATCGGTGGAGATGTGGGCAACTGGGCAGTTCTTGAATCTCTCCAACGATGTCGTATTGACTATCGGTAATCGAAGTGTTTAGGTGCTTAAACAATACCACTATGTCGGCCCGAGTACAGGTGCAGAGTTGGAAGGCGATTCCTTTGAAAAAAGCGTAAGACAGGGAAACGTGATATCATACAGACGTGATAAGTTGTTGACTCGTATATCTACTTGGAACAAACCTAGGCAGATTGAACTTCAAAAAAGAGGTCAACCGCCGAATTCAACACGGCCCGGTAGCGTTCGGGAAACTGCGTAACGTTTCCTCTTCCAGAATACCTCAGTGCCTCATAGTTTTCGGCAAATGTGTGACGACTTATGGCGCCGAAACGTGGTTTCTTACTACGGGCCTCATTAGTATGCTTAAGGTAGCCCAACGAGCTATGGCGAGGGCTATGCTCGGAGTCCCTCTGCGTGATCGAATCAGAAATGAAAAGATTCGTAGACGAACTAAAGTTGCAGACATAGCCCAGAAAACCAGCAAGTTCAAGTGGCAGTAGGCAGACTACATAGCACGCAGAACGATGGCCGATGAGGCCGCAAGGTTCCAGAATGGAGACCACGCCCTAAGGCAACGCTGCTAGGTGGACAGACGATCTGATGAAAATCACAGGATCGCGCTGACTGCAAGCAGCTTCCAACCGGACCTATTGGAAATCTATGGGGGAGGCCTATGTACGGCAGTGGACGTCCTACGGCTGATATGATGAGGATGAATTTCATTACGATAAACAGGATGAATTTTTGAACTGGGCGTTGATTGCCATATACGAAACTATGACGAATATCGAAAAACGTTGAAAGGAGTCTCGAGGCCGATTTTGACTAAACCAAAACTGCATGATTGGCTTTTAGAAAATTCAATAATTCTGGCAAGGAATCGAACCCGTTGGTTTTGGAAAAAAATTACACCCTGTACTATTACACCATTCGACAGTGTTGCTAATAAGGATTAAATTCTGGGAAGTAATCATATACGGCAAACTGATGTACAACATCTAATTTTTTTTTAAGTGATAAAATCTTCAAGGCAATGACTGTATTCGAAACAACTTAACCGTTTCCTCTTTGAAATAATGTTTTTTATTTTCAACTCAGTAATTTTGAGTACCTGAATACAGTGCGATAGTTGACATGTGTCAAATCCAGTGAAACGTTGAAAACTGTGATGATGGTGACGAAAAGCTTTAACCAAAAGTTTTTAATTTTGTGTATTAAAACCTAAATTTATTGTTACTTATTCAAAAAAAACCTACACTAACCTTATTTAATTTGTACCATGGTTAAAATTGGCTGTTAGAAAAGTATATTTGTTTTCTATATAGATCATTTTACCTGTAAGTCAAACATGCGCCAATCCAGGATACGTCATCTTGCTTCAAACACAATAATAAAATAATCGGGTTTAGTTAATTTTAGTTGTTTTATCATTAAATTTTGATGTCGGTAAGTAACTTTTGCCTGTTTGTGATTTTTTATAAAATTATTACCAACCGACACTATTTCATAAACTAATGAGAAAATCCATAATCTTTAAATGCCAGTTTATTAAGCCTGTAAAATGTATTTAAAATTCGTTGGAATTACGTAGTTATGACTAATAGGTGATTTTATACGATTTTTTTTCCAAAAATAAAAACTTTAAAATGCTCTCCTGTAAAGTTGGCTACATGTCGCTTGGTAATTTTTGCCTTTCATGCGTCGTTATCATTACATGACAAATGAGGTGTCGTTAGAAGTGTCTCAGTTGTCCGCTGGTTATAGGGTAGGTGACGTGTCACCAAATCCAATATGGCGCTCTCTAGGCGATGTAAAGTCGTAACCGAAAAAAATATTTTTTTCGCACAGTATCGACATGGGTATCAAATCAAAGGGCTTGATGTGCAAATTTGAAATATATATACATTATATAGCTTTTACTAGCTACTTTGCCTGTTTCTAACAGTGTCAACATGGGTATCAAACGAAAAGGCTTAATGAGTACATTTGAAATTGACTCGCTACTTTGCTTTTATTTTTATACTTATCAAATAATTAATAAAATAACACCAAAATAGTGTAAATAAAAAATAAGTTTAAAATAACTTAAACCCGACTACGAAAAAAACGCGCATTGATAAGTATAAAACAAGAACAATATTCATTTGACCGATATTGTGCATTACATACAAGAAACGCTGTAAATACTGGAAAGTCGCTGTAAAGTAAAATAGTGAAAATTCGTGATAAGGGTACAGTAGTCTTATCATACCTCAGCCTCGCACGATCTATCCATCTCTTATTTGGCTCTCCTCGTCCTATTCTGAATTTTGTTTTGCGAAATATTACTTAAACATTAAATAGACATTGAAATGCTTAGTTTAATAACGTTCGCTTTGAAGTACGCTCGCTCTTAAACTAAATGAATATTAAACGTAAATGAAAATGTGTGAAAATTTTACTGAATCGGATAGCTTTAATTATATTAGCAAATAACTTAACAACTCTATAATTTTAATTTTCTTTAATTTCTGACACTAATTTATTATTCGATAGTTAATTTTGTTGTGAATGCGTTCAAACTTTTCAGACAACTTGTGGGTAAGACAAGCCTTCATTATAATTATATTTCTACTACATTTGTTAAACTTCTTAAACAGGCTTTAATTTTCAAAAGATTAGATTATTTAGGATAAGCAAATGTTCAATATCAACGTTGAGGTTTTGTATTAACGTGGGGTTTTAAAAAATGCTATAAATATGCAAAAAAAATAGTCTAGCCGTGTTATGATTAGGCTTATGCAAAAGGTTACGAGTTCAAACTCAAACAAGTACCAATGTGTCGTTTTCAATTTATAAACATCATCATCATCATCAGCCTATAACGTTCCCACTGCTGGGACACGCAGGCCTCCTCTCTGTGAGAGGGACGAGTGGGCCATAATTTCCCACGCGGGCCCAGTGCGGATTGGTGGATGTTACATGTGTTCGAAGACTGGGTTCTAGGACATGTCGGTTTCCTCACGATGTTTTCCTTCACCATTTTGAGAGTAGTGGTGAAGAAATAAATTTCACAAAGTAATGGGCCTGGCGGGGTTCGAAACCCACGACCTACAACTCGAAAGTCGGGAGCAATACCACTGGGCAACCACTGCTACTGGACTTACAACTATGTATAATCAATATATGTATGAGTCAAAAGTCATGCCAGAGGCCAGTTCCAGTTTCCCAAAAGCGGCTTAACAAACTCTGACACTAGAACGTGGCCACATCATAAAGAAAGAAATATATTCCTTCCTTTTTATTTATTTTTTTGCTGTTTTTGGCCCAAATCTCGGTTTAAGACTAATACATTTTATTTTTTATCGAATCTTCATATCTTTCAATGATTCTCTATATATTATCATCATCATCCTCCCATCCTAATCCCATTCTACTTAACCGAAGCAATTTTTCTTTTTCCATTGCTCTCTATCAGATGTCACGTCATCATTTACTCCTTTATCTTTCTTACCATTGCTAATACAAACCATCCAACTTTTCTTTAAAATACCCTCTCTGTTCATCAACATTCATCATCATCAGCTTATAATGTTCCCACTGCTGGGACACAGGCCTCCTCTCGGTGAGAGGGAGACCATCAACATTACTAAATTAAAATAATACACTATATGTAATATCAAAACGTAATTCTAAACAACTTGTAAGCGGACACACCTTTAACCCCGTGTAAAAATAACATTTATGATCGCTCAACAAGGCCACAAAACACAATAGAAGCAAAAATCAATAACAAAGCAATTTCAAAATGCTTAACGACTAATGGATATCATATCAACAATGTTTACCATCTACTGATGGCTGATTACATGGCTTATGAGCGACGGTATCCACGCCCGGGTGGTCGTAATCAAGCCCGGATAAACAAACAAACAACCGGGTAACCGGGCGATACTACCCGGTTCCGGAAATTAACTTATGCGACCGTGGCACTCGCAGCAGACGCGATTTTTTTTGTTGCGTTTTTTACAGTGGGTAGTGTCTTTTTCACGCGTGTGAGCACTGGGTCTTAAATGATTTGTTGCACTTGGGTTATGGTCTGTTTTATAGTAGCAGAGTGTGAAATTTTACACCTTCATTTGTTTTCTTTTATTTATCAGATTTGTATTTTTTATTTTACAAGGCAAAAATAGTGGGTAGGTATCATATCACTTTGGATCAGAAATCACGGCATTTTCATTTTATATTTAGAAGCTCCAACAATACTTTACAAAAAAGTTTTATTTTACTATCTGCATATTACTGCGAATTTTCCTGTTCCGAATCTACGTTTTTCCAATGCTATAAATTGTTAGAAAAACCTATGAAAACTAAATCGGGTGCCGGAATTTTTTGTTAGACAGCACGCGCTGATTTATTCATTACCTATGATCGTTTTTTTTCAACCTATATGTATACGTTTTCGATCAAAATTTATCACCAGACATCGATAGTCTGGCGATCTGTTTGATGCTAATACAATCTAAACGTATGACGCTGCTCGTGTCAGATAGGAGGCGCCACTTGTCACGTCGGACATGAGCTATGGAAGCTATGGTACATATGGATGTATGTATGTATGTAACACGCACATACATTAGTGCCAGACATTCAACAGACTATGTCTATTGGACGTCTTGCAATTGATATGACTGTGATGTTTTAACGGACGAAATTGATCTTTGTTTTTCTCATATTTCATCAATTTTGATGTATGTATATACTCTAGATAGTATATACTTTATTATGTTGCATACCATACAAATTATAAATTACAGGTATTGACAAAGTAGGTCCTATAAATAGGGTGACAAAGCCCGGTCATACCGCTACAAGCCATATTTTCAAGAAAACTTCTTTTTGTGCGTCATGCGGTAGGTCAGGACGCCGTGACGCCTATCCAGCCACTCCTCAAAGAGGGTCTTACCGCCGAGATTGCGGCGTGCCCGGTTTCAAGAAAACTTTGGAAAAGTATTACCCTAAGGTAGGCTGGGAGAAAATGCCCAGGGCAAGGTTTTTTTAATGGCAACTCATAGTTCAACCTAGTGGGGGTTGTGAGCTGCGTAACCGAACTTTTTTGTAAAGGCCTTAAATGACTCTAAGGTTTCCAGCCAGGGGAAGGCATTAAGTCCACCTTTGTACTCTTATATACACGTGCAAGAAGTTTAAATTAATTAATTATTAAGAGTAAATATTTGACTAGATAAGGAAAAAACTGACGTTAGATAGAAGATCTCAGGAAGGTGACTATGGGCAGGTGATGGAAGCAAGGTTGCTAAGCAAACGAAGATAAAAACCGTTTTCGTAAGTTATCCAAGTCTAACAACATTAGATCAAACATCAAAAGTTATTGGAACGAAGTTCCTTATCGCACGTTGTGAAAGGGGGCTAGACGGAAAAAAATCTTACGAAAAGTTGTCACGACACTTTTTGGAACGAAGTTCCTTATCGCGCGTTGCGAAAGGGTGCTAGAGCTCAAAGAGTGGAGTGAAGTGGAGTGGAGGGGAGCGGAGCGGAGTGGAGTGGAGTGGAGTGGAGTGGAGTCGCGACGATTATTTTTGTTGAGTGTATACAGTAACTTCGTTCCATCCGGGTGTCCCTTGACACCTCTCAAGTTTTTTTATTCAATATAGACTGATTTATCACCACTTTTAGATAGTCAATTACTTAAGACAATCCACCAAAGCGCAACCCTTGATTGGTAACATTCACATTACACATCAATCTGAAATTATATTTTGTGACTAGAAGGCAAAAAATGATAAACAGGACCATCGCTTATGCTTAGCTTATGAAGTTAGTCATAAGCAAGAATGAAATGCTACTTAGCATGACAAATGAAGATGAATAACCAGAATATGAACAAAGAAATTGGCCAAACGTTTCCCGTAAAAAATGTCAATAGTTAAGCCAAATAATTTATCAAAGATTTCAAGGCAAAGCTCCAAAAACTTAACATGACAAACTGTATGCAAAAAGCCCTCAATCCCGTCATCAGTGATTTTATACTGCACGTAAAAAGCATCAACTTCTCCTTCGATTTACGGCTTCTCCGTAGAACATTTTCTAATCAACATTCAAGTAGCGGAGTGTAAGGCGGTGTCCCCATAAATTACGTATCAAGTATGTGTAGAGCCTTTATGAAAAATGTTTTCGTAACGCGGTTTTCCAGTGGATACTAGCGGAAACTCCGTCGGCGCGACCGTGCATACGCGGCTTTATGCAAACAAAATATATTGGCCCTTTGATATGTCGGCTTCTTAACTTTACTATTAGTTTCGCTTAGAGTTATTAAATTGGCTCCGTTATGGTAGGTTAGCTGTACGTTACAGGTTCTTGTTGGTGTTTAACTACTTTGTTGAGCATAATTTTAGTGATTAGTAAAGTATACATTAGCTTTTTAAAAATGAAATTGGAGATTTAATTGTTGTTATCTCATATCATGAAAATTGTAACCATCTATACTAGGTAAACAAATATTAATCGTTGATTTATATTCAAACATCTCAAAATGATTATTTAAAATGTTCCTAATACGATTTAAACGTAGTACACTGATGTCAAAAAGTATTTTTAAATTACCCAAATTAATAATAGTAATAGCTTGCGTGTTCACAAATTCAACATTAACCTATTTTCTATTAAAAGCTTTTATTAACCCGCAAAGGATATCGAGAAGTCATAAAATGGTCACAAATATTTTCCAAATAAATTTCAAGTTCTATATCAATCATAATCCGATTTGAAAGGAGAGGATTTAGACTCGGGACACCATAAGCAATAAAGCACTACACGTCAGATTGAGAGCCACACGATTCCAATCCGCTTTCGAGCCAGAGACAAAGGGAAACTTCGATGAAATTGGAACATCAGGCTTGATCCAACGCATTTACCGAAAAACCTTTTGATATATAAGTTAATGAACTGAAGAGGTACGACTGATTTAATAAATCAGTAGAAATTGCATTTGTTAACGTAAAATGTGCAACAATAATTCTGAACTTTTGAATCGCATTCAATGCGGATGAAACGTCGATATGTTGTGAATATTTTAAAGCCCGGTGTTCAATAGCGTAAATCCGTAAGCGTAATTCAAAGTGTCGTTTTGCGCGCGTGTAGCCCGTGCCTAATCCGGGCCGGACGGGTACAAACGACATCGTCAGGTGATATCAGTTGCAGCTGCGACGTGCTCGCTCCTAGATTCACTTACGGATAACGGATTGATGGCAATGCAACGCGATATACTCTAAGCTACAAATCACCGAACCATTCCGTTCGACTCACACAAAAGAATATTGAAGATGTCTGCTTTATTACCTCGACATACACTTGTATCGAGAATATTTGACGCGAATGTTATGAATATATCGAAGATATAAAAATAACTGCGTTTTTTGAAAACTTCGGATCAGATTTTACGTTCAAATCGTACCTACATTGTATCATGCTCACTATTCACTTTTGTTTAGCGTACGGTTGTGACGAACATAAAAATAAAGAGGAAAAAACCCTAAGTTTATGCTCCCGACACACGATAGTTACGCTCCAAATGAGATTGTTCATCATTTCTCTCTTTTTATATGGAGAGGTTTGTTTTACAATATAATTATCATATTATTTTCAATTACCTACTCTGCGTTATTTGTTTGCCGAACATTTCATTGTTTAACTCACTGGTATAGTATAAAACGATATTGAAAAATGGGATTGTTAAACAAATAAAAGAAATAAGATAGCAGAGTTAAATACTTATAAAAGAACAAAGAGTTTTTATACCAATAAATTGTTCACTGAAAACATTCATACGGAAAAGAGAATGGTCATAAAATCACATTCACGACACGTTAAGAATTTATAGTCACAAATAATAAAGTTTAATTTAAGCTGAGTTGTCATGGAGGGTATAACTGGCTCATTTTCCGGGAGTGCGTTAAGCATGTAGGTCATAAAGGCGGGCACACACTGCCGCCACTGACGGCTCTCATCAAGCCCTCGATATTTCACCGAACATTACAAACGTGCGGGACGACTGATGTTAATTGGATGCGCAGGCCGCAGCAGGCACGGCTATGAAATATAAAACAGGCAGTTTCCAGGTGACTGCAACTGCATTATCCTACTGCAGACGTAACGCGTCGTGTCAGCTATCGTGTCGTTAGTGTGTGCTTGTGGTTAAAATATTTGCGGGAATTTCGCGGAAAGTGATAGTCAATGGAATGGAAATGTCAAGCTGTCTTGAGATGTTAGTGCTTGCATTGCATAATAATTATAATCTTTGATTCGTTTTACAAAAAACTGTTTTTGCCTGTTGTAACAATGTTTATTTTTCAATTTTGATTTAAATATATTCAAATCTCTCAATTGTGAAGGAGGATGTAAACCTACATGGTTTCCATTATACTCCATCCTTAATCATGTACCACTACTTTATTTGGACCATTTCCTCTTGAACGCGATCCAATTCGGATCATTTCAACTGAAAATCCTGTCCATTTTTCACTCCTTTATTGCTGCATACATTTTCTGCATTATGTATTTCAATTTTCTAACAGATAAACCGGGACTTCATCAAAGCGGTGGGCGTGACCGTAAAAACGCAGCGACTCAAACAGCAACGTTACCCACACACAATACAAAATATTTCTATTTTTGTTGCGCGTTCGCACACAATACGTTTGAAACGGACTGTGTAATAACAGCCCATCAAAATTTCTACGGTACACTTGCCGAGCCGATCGGAAAAATTCACTCGCCGACTCGACTCTGAGCTAGTGTCGTAATCCGCGTGCCCCGCTATGTGTGAAATTGAAATTAAAATTCTATTAAAGCGGAACGATTGGAATAGAACACGACGTATCCTATTTTTATACAGCACTGATAAATTGATTATGTGATTGGACTGGCTCAGTGGGACGGTAAGGAACAGGGAAGAGCCATTTAAACGTTCCTCTTTTATTATTCGACGCTATAGCAAGCGATGTTATAGTGGCCATCTTTGATACTAGCAACTTGGTAGTTAAAATGAAGTTCGAAATTAATACCCTCATCATTTTACCATTTTCGAAACTTCGCTATTAGTTATTGTGGTGTTTCATTATGGACAACTTTTAAAAACTTTACAATGCTTCTTCGAGGAAAGATTTTGCAATAGTTGGTACCTTGAAGGTAAAAGTTTTGTAACGTGTTTATTTTATAACTATTAATAAAACGAAGTTAGGGAAAGTTTTTGCGTAAGCTCACTTTTTTGCGTTCAATATGAGTCACCTTGGATTTTATTAGTTGCTAAGCTATGATTTATTACCTGCCCTGCTGATAATATTATTCAATTTATAGATCTTCAAACTTCACGACAACAATGTCATGACATTTGTTTATTTTCCTACGAAATAACAATTTGAAGAATGTTTCTGCAAAAGAAACTGTTCAGAACGCAAATAAAAACAATCTCTCTAATCTTAGTGTAAACATAGAACTTTAACTCCAAGAAGGTAGCTCTGTAATAAAGCGTGGGTCGCACTTATGACGATGCAGGGGCGGAATGTAGCTATGACTATAAAGTATAGTTCCTACACAATTTTCCGGATGAAAACTTATTAGGTTTATTGGTTTAGCACTGCTACGACGTCACACTGTTGCGCATGAGTTGACAGTTGTTATTTTTTTATTACGACGTTCTAGACTTAGTAGTCTTTACATACAAGTAAGAAAGTAAAATATTTCAGTTAAGATTTTCAGAGAAAAGCAATTTGGTTAATCTGTAGTAATCCTAAATCGATTTCGGTGATTTTTTCAAAGAAGCAATATCGTTAATTTTCTACGTAAGTCGTAGGCTACACCTGAGAGTGCGATATCACGTAATTTACTAGGGACGTTAGCTCGCTCAATTGGACTCCATGACGAGGAATTCTCGGATGTAAGAACATAGTCTGTTCCACGCTTACGTACAGATTTATTGACATCGCGATAAACTGCTCTGTGGAGCACCATTCGTCGATTAAATGACGTCACAGGCTCAGGGTACGGTCTTAGCTGTCCTTTTGCTATTGTATTCATAGTACGGTCTCATATCTCGCTGCGTAGGTGTTGATGGCGATGTAGTTACCAAGGCATCGTATGTATAGGACAGACAGCTGCAATATGTCCGTGATAATGTATGGGAGTGCGAACGGTTGCGTCTCTGAATACGTGTGTTGGTATGTTTCCATTGTTCATGCGTTATCGAGAATAGTCACGGTGGCAACGTATTGTCCACGATTTTCTTCGAGAAAATTTTTCATGATATCGAGAATTTAAACAAACGAATTATTAAATGCGACAAGTATTTGTTGGCATCCAAGTGTCGGATAAAATTAATGTTTTCCTTCCCTTTCTAAAACGGCCTCGAAAATCTTGTGTCGAGCTGAGATAACCGTAGAGGACAAAAGTTTTATCATACTTTATTTTTCACTTCAGTTCCCTTGCGGGCCGGGCCAGAGTAACTGGCGTCCAACTACTGCAAATTATTATAAAATATACTCTATGAAAGAACACAAAAGAAACGCTTTTCATTCAGTTGTTTCTAATAGTAGCCATACACCATCCTGCCTATCGACGATCGATTTGACGCTTGCAATTGTTTCAAATTGCAATTGTTTAAAAATGCCAATTTGATGGCATGACATGCCAATTTGATAGGTCATCAAATCGATTTGACACAACGTCAAATCGGCAGCAGTGATGCATTTGGCTATTATTCGGTGACGACAGCTACAATTTTATAAATTTGTAGCTATCGGTCACCGAATAATACCTAGATCTAGCTATAGAATTGCTAAGTTGGCATCGCTGCTGCAGATTTGAAGTTGTGTCAAATCGATCGTACGATAGGCAGTATGGTGTATGGTGTATATGGACGAACTGCCAATTTGAAACAATTGCAAGCGTCAAATCGATCGTTCGGTAAGCAGGATGGTGTATGGCTACCATCAGAAAGTTTTGGTGTGATTCAACTGTTTTTGAAATCCATGGATAAAAATATCTTATTTCAAAACTGGAACCTTTGCCCTTTTCAATAATCGGTTGAACGTGAGGACATAGTTTCGATTTCTACCTCGGGAGTCGTGCAAGGTTTTTGTTTTGTATAATTAGCAATAGAGATTTGTATACCTGTGATCATTGATAAAACGCTCGGTTGCAATATTATGAGACGCAAACATAACTACCTACCGAAATGTAGAAGTAATAATAATAATATTCCACAACTATCACACAACGCCATCTAGTCCCAAGCTAAGCAGAGCTTGTGTTATGGGTACTAGACAACTGATAAACATACTTAGATATTTCTAAATACATACATATTATAGATAAATTACACCCAAACACAGAACAAATGATCGTGCTCATCACACAAACATTTGTCCTGGGTGGGAATCGAACCCACGACCTCCGGCATAGCAGTCACTAACCACTAGACCAACAGGCCAGTCAAAAAGTGCTGGGTATCTAGGTATCCGCACCTAAAATACGCGCTTGAGACGTTGGTTTTGGGTTGTATAACCACCAAAGGAGTCATCCTGCTTTAGGTGGAGCGGGAGAAACTGTCATGACTCGTACCTACTGCCTAAAATCCGCAGTGTTTAAATTGCCCTTTACGTTTCAGGGTCACGGTAGCCTGTTTAGATAGTCCTGAGACACAGGTAGGCGATGTTTGCCTAACCCTTACAGTTACAGGCGTATCTAATGTTGTTGTTTTTCAAATATTAAATAACAAAAAATATTTTTTTTCTCAATCATAAACAAACACTAACAAAAATTCTTTGATAAAATTTTAAGGGAACGTGTAAATTACCTTTACGAAAACCTTTTGAAATAATATTTCAGCTGAAAGTCTGAAACTCGAGCTAAGAAAACACAATAAGTCTTATCACGATGCGTGGAACGCTGAAATATAACACTCGCTTGTATTTTCACTCGACTTAGTCCAAAGTCAGTTTGTTTAGGATAGATTATACGCGAGTAATTGACAGATCAAAGTTATCCCATTACAAACAATTGATTTTCTTTCAAAATAATTTTGTGTGAAAGATTTGGAGGAGATTGTTTATGTTTTATTATTGTGCACTGGTAGACTTAAAAGTTTTAGATCCAATATTGAATCAGTGTTGCTGATTAGCTCGACGTCCGATCAAGGACCAGGTCCGAGCGTAGTATTAGAAAACAGTCAACAATCTTACGAGGCCCACGTCCCTGGAAAGCAGAGGGCAACTGCTGGAACAGGTAGGTTTTTGGTCAGTCTTATCTGATAGGGCCTTTCACTTCACCTTCGGTGGAGGTACTTGATGATTTTCGAACCTAAGAAAAAGTTGTTACCTATACAGGTTTTTATTGTATGTATTCAGGGTGCTGATGATGAAAACATTAAGATGTCTATAAGACGTGTCCGAAGAAGTCGCCCCCAAATGAATTGAAGTAAGGAATTGAAATCATGATAATCTCTCATGGAGTGGAGCCCTGTGTTGAAGAACAGGCAATATTGTTAATTATATTTGCATGTTGATGACCGGTGTGGCAGACGATTCTTGGAATGGAGACCACGTACCAAGCGTAGTGGTACATCCGTCTACCACACACACAGGCTTCACCACAGCTTTGGCTGCGCAAGCTTCTCATGCAGGCAAGTATGCGCAGGCAGAACTGGGGTGAGGCTTGTGCGTGTGGTAGGCTCATTAAGAATGTTTCTGGACACACCACTGCCACTGCCGGACATAGTGAATGCGGTCGGCGGAGGTTGTTGTGGAGAAGTCTGGAACAGACACATGTCCAGCAGTGGACTGCGATAGGCTGAGTTGACTGGGGTTTGTATGATTGAAATTGATCAACGAGGCGAAAGTATTTTGATATTTTCGATAGTAGTTTGAAGCGACATCAAATTATCTTTCAATAGGAGAAGCCTAAGTTCTAGCAGTGGGATTATTATTTATGCCTGTTTAGATGTTCTAATCAAATAAAATGAATAAAAACAAAATCCAGCTTTATTAGAATTGTTCAATTCAAAAGTGATAAGGAAAATAAGACGTTGTTATATTATATTATGTATATTTTCTTTTGTGTACAAGATTTTGTGATATCGTTTTCCGGGAAAAATAATTCTGAGAAATTTGCTTTTCTAACGGTGTTAAGTACATCTTGTATTACATTGGATTCGACTTATAATTTTTCTTGTTGGTTTTATCTGAACGTTTACGAATATCACTATAGATATGAAATATTATGTTTAATATCTTTTGGTAATATTTAACGCGCTTTTGTTTTAACTATTGACGAATTATTTGATTAAAATTATATGTTTCATGACTTTAAGTAGACAAACGAAAGTAGGTAAATCTAATAAGTTTTCCATAAAAGTATAAATCAAAACTATTGCTTCTACTTACTTATATCGCTTAGCCCAATCAATTCAATAACATTAGGAACAAACACGAGAATTATACGACCGCGATATTTCAATGAAATTAACTTATTTTCTCAGTTATGTATATGAGGGAGACGGGCTGGCGCCCCAGCTGGATTACGGGGGATTTGGCGTGGAACGTGCCTACCTGTTAATATCTACACACTTGTCAAATTACCTTGTCAATTCATGTGACGGGTGATACAGCCTACTAAGTCTACGCACTGCTACGCGTGTGCGTAGCCGTAGCCGAGTTCATTGCTACGCCGGTGCTACGCTTTCGTAGCACTTGATTGCTACAAATACAACGATTTAAATTACGAAAGTTAAGAGTTACAAACCTCATAAAACAGTATTTAAAATAAAATAATACTAAGCTACGCAGATAAATGTGGTGTAAAGTAGGTTTAATAAAATAGACATAATTCGAATGTGAATTGCCCCACATTTTATCCGTGCGGTATCTAATGTTCCCGTCCCGCACAACTTCACGGATGTAATGGCCTGTGGAAACGAAATGTGTGTGGCTCGCAAATGTGTCATCTAAATCAAAAAGTTCGCTAAAAACCCTCGCACCAATTAATTTCTAGTTCATAAAATAAAAATACTCTTTAAGTATCCGTAGACTAATTCAAACTTTGGAGTTTATCAAAGAGATAAGCAAGTTTTTCTTATTAAGTATCAAGGGAGCTGTCGTAAATACAGAAATTAGCGCGAGTATCATCGTCAGAGCGGTGTGTAAACATGAAAACTTTGAAAGTGGCGCGCCGTCGCTCGTGCCGCCGTCGTGCCGGCGACGGCACGACGGCGGCCGTCTCTCCCACCGTGTAAGTTGCCGACTTATATTAGCTTATCGCATCAACTCGTGCTATTAGTTTTGTTACAAGTTTTATTCTACCTCGGTTAAATTATATCTTTAATATGTAGCGAGCACAAGGTTCTCGGGTGTATTTTCTCATTATCCAGCTAAATATATACAATTAAATCTAAAGCCGAGTGTTCACTGTTTATAAATGTGGTGCGACGAACTGTGGCGTTAGGCGTCCTTATTAACTGCAGCGGTCACGCTGCACTGCAGGCGCCTGCTGATTAATGAATATTAGACTTTATATCTTCGCGGGCAAAGGTTAAAATGATACGTGAACACCGTGTGTATCGGTGCACATTAATTAACTTTATTACTAAGCCGTAGATTTAACGACAAAAAAACATATGGGTAGTAGGCCGGATTATTTTTGCTATCAAAAATAATTCTGCACTCAAAAGTTACATGTCAGTTACACAAGTAATAATGAACAGGGCAAGAACAAAGCGTTGTAGTCGGTGTCGGCGGGTGATGGCGCGCCGCAGTCGGCTCGGGTGGAGGCCGGGTGGTCGGGTGGTCGAACGTGGCGTCATATTATGTTATTTACGCGCCCGCAGAGGACAACTTTTTAATGGGGCGATAACAGACCACCCGAGACCGGCGCGTTGCTGTTAAATCTCATGCTCATAAATACGTTATGTAAACCCACCCTAATAATTAGTGGCGGTTACGGCGTGTAGTTAAGTTTTATGAAGCCGGCGGAGGCTGCGAGCTCCTACACAAAAATGTTCCTTAATTTGTCGGCTGCGTTCCGGCGCGATCAACTGGAAATTGTTATGTTTATTCAGAGAATCTTGTATCTACGAGTAGCTACCCTTTTTTATTTTTTTCCACCGTTTTAATGCGATTGGGTTTCCGTAGCACACCGTAGCGGGAAGCCGAGATCACATTGAATATGTATAGTTCAGTCTGATTTCACGGCAACCTTCGCTTTCGATGCCCTCGGCTCCACTGAATACTGACGAGATCAATTTAATAAAACAAATATATCTACTACATCATACGTATGGACTTCAAATTATACCTCTATCCGACAAATAGTTCAGGAAACTTTTTCATTGCTCTGTTTTATGATGTCAGTCTTTCCAAGAAAATAATATTACGTCGTACAATAATTCCCGACTTACAATAAAGTTATTTTGATAACAATGTTCTCGGGACGTGATGCGAACATTCTTTCGTTGAATTTTGACAGATCCCGGTACTAATTTTATACTTACTTTATGCCAATTTAACGGAATCAACACAGATTTGTGGAAATCGAATATTTTTAATTCAGGAACATGTTTATGCTTCATACGTTAAAACATACATACATATTAGATATACATGATACGAACGTAAATAAAGATGTTATACGTCTTGTGTACAAATTGCGCGCCACATGATCGTAGCGGAAAAGTCAGTGACAGCCGTCAACAAGACGGCGTGTTAGCGCGCGGGGCCGAGGCCGGGGGCCGGGGCCCGGTGCGAGTGGCCAGCAAACACAGTACCTTGCTAGGGCGCCGCGCTGCACGCCTGCACTCTGGCTCTCTTCACTGCTTCCCCACTTTTACTTTCAAAAGTTTTTCAACTAGTTAGTTCACAAACTTGGGCGTCGAGTTCAGTTCAGTGACCGAGTATGAGGCGTTCTGGCGGAAGCTAGCGTTGACAGCCGTGGGGAGAGGGTGAAGCGCGTGCTGCACGTACACAGGTTACAACGAGTACAGCGACGAAGCGAGATCCGGAGTCATGCGGTCAGCCAAAAGGACACAAACCTACTGGCGAGCTGGGTGTATCGGCGCTGCGGCCGGGGGCGGCGGGCGGCGGGGCCGCGCCATTGGCCCGCCGGGGCACGCCTCCGACGTCGCCGGTGACGCCGTCGCCGCCGCCGCGTCGCCTCAGCATCGGCCGACCTACCCGACCCGACCCTAGACCATACACTCCACACCACTCCAACTATCTTAACTCACACTTCAAACTTTTCAAGTAACGATTTGCAAATCCAAACTATTTTCGAATTACACTGCGGTTCTACCTAAAAATAGTTATTTTTCTGCAATTTTACAAAATAACACACCTGCATACGATGGTTTCGTCGCAATTCGCCCCGTGCACCGTCAGGAACGAAAATTAACCGCGCAAACGGGTCATCGGGCACACACCGCACAACACATAACACACAGTACTAACGAACTGACAATTAATCAACTTAATCACCGTTTACCATAATCGCGATAATTAAATAAGTTTGTGTAAGTTAAAATACGAGTAAGTTGCGTCGGACGACGCGGTCTCGCGTATAGTGATTAGCTGTTATGTTAATTTGCACCTACCCACATCATGGAACACATTTGTCAAATTCCTACCCTCTTTTTTCGTTCATCCGATTGTCGTTCCGTTCTACGTTACCGTCATTAAAATAATCAGTGCCATTTTTTTTAGACTATTGAACAGTAGTGAAATAAATGAAATGAATTTTGATGCGCTTTTCCCGCCTTGTTTAAAACTGTCAGTGCCAGTGTAGCGATGTATCTCTAAAATCTGTGTTTTTGTTTTGAAACTTATGTAACGTTATTTTTCCGTGATATGACATATCAGCTTTACCTACCTAGGTAATAATAATGCAGGGATGCCTCTTCAGTCAGTTTTCAGGGTTGTTTCGTTAAACATTTTTAGAACTTACCAATATAGCTCATAGTACATTGTCTTGTAGTTATTTATTATTTTTCTTATGATATTTCGTGGCTTTTCTAGAGTACCTATAGAAAAAAAAAACATGATTGTTATTATATAAAACAGTATTAAATTATCTGCAAACACTCATGTACGAAGGTGTGAAATTAAACAATTCTTGAATTGTCAGCAGTTTAATTTATTACAAAGTTAATTAGTTTGTTCTTTTTTTTCTTTGTTTGATAAAATAATTGGACGAATTTTTACTAGACACCATAGTTCAACTTGAAGGGTGCGTACACGCAACGTTCAATGGCATGGACATTACTAATACGTTGTTAATAAGTTTATGTCGTATAAAATATAAGTAGGTATTTAAACAGTATTTTAATTCTGAACTTTGCAGTTGTACCACTAGCAGAGAAATCAGATATTGGCAGTTCCTCGGAAAATCTCAATCTCACTTTGCTACTGGTTTTCTTAAATATCATTTGTAGGATTAAAAATGTTTTCCGTTTTAACTTTTGTTTTTGACATTATTAATATACCTATCGGATTTGTAAATGTACAAAAAAATAATCTTTAATTTTTATATTAACGACAACGGCAGCGATCGAAAATTCATGCAAGATTGAACAGGGTGAAAATTGATTTATTTTTGACATAGCTTAACAAGGCCAAATTAATATTTTGAACTTTACCAACAAATTCAGACTAACTGGAGACTGCAAAAGACAATGCCAGTTGCTACTTAGAGCTATGACCCACCAAATAAAAGTTGGCTTCTAACTATACCAAATGTAGCATTCTATTTGTCCTTTATCAGTGATAACTAAAATTATGATTAAATGTCTTTAAAAGTGCAGTTTCTGTTTTATTGGATAAAATAATTATCACATTTAGGTTAGGTACCTATGTCGAGCATACGTTAACGTCACGTCCCTATTTTCACAATGCTGGTCTAGCCACAAAGCACACACAATACAATACTAACAATCTTGACGGATTACAGATGTTGGTGGAAGCTGTAAGATAATTCAAACACATTTATAATTTGTAATAAACAAACACAATAGCCACCATAGAGTACATTTGTATATAGGGGTATAGAGACTTCACTTGGCCTCAACGACAAGCGCCATCTGATGTCCAGTTATAGAACTTACGGTGCATTGTGTGTGTCTATGTATACATACATATTGCACACACTTATATATGTGAAGTACCCTAGAAAGGGATAGCTATATAGCTTTATAGCTATCCCTTTCTTTCTTCACTTATAATGTTTATTTGTTTAGAATAAAACACAAAATTGAGTGTTACAAATCTTTATTAAGTTTGTAAAAACTAAACAAACAACTTAACACACAGGAGATAACACTAGGTCACAGGATATTCGCAATGAAAAACTCCAGAGTCCAAGAGAATGCATGGGCACTGCACGAGTAATTACCCTTCTTTGCGTCGCGCAGTCGGGTAAAAAGAACACAATGAATCCATAATAATTATAATTCAAATAACATAGCCACTATCCAGGTCGTAAATGAAATTCACGGTTAAAACTTTCTAAATACATCAAACAAAACATAAAATATCGAGTTTGACACAAGTGGACACAAGACAGGTTACCATGGTAACAAAAACAACAATTTCGGAATGGCCGACATTGAAGTTCCGTAACAAACATTTTTTGCAGTGCCAATATTTGACTTGAAATTGTAATTTGAAAACTATTTTATAATTAATTTACAATAAGTCTAAAATTTAAATAGTTGTTTTAATTACAGCTCAGTATATTTCTTTGAGAGCAAGAAATAAAAATTATCACAATGAATATGTCAATTTACTTCGGTTTTGTGTTTTAATGCGTGCGTAAAATGAAACGTATCATTATTTTACTACGGGTCAGTGTTGTCATAGAAATATTTTATACAATATTGTTTTCATTTTATTTAATTTTCCTTTTAACAAATTTAAATAGTTAAAATTTTATAGATCTTCGAACAATATTTCTTTTTTTTTATTTGTATTTCAGTATAGATGAAATTGAGACAGTCATGCCATCTAATGTCCAGTTACAGAACTATAGCCCAGAACAAAATGCAAACTTACTGAGTTACAGGACCCTGATAGCCACCCAAAAATCAAATGACTTTGTCTATAATGCCAGTTGTGACATTTTGACACAAGGATAAAATACACAAACAATATACGAAATGGACTGAGCACTCATGCCTCAGAAATGAGGAGATTCGTAGACGAACCAAAATAACCGACATAGCCCAACAAATTAGCAAGTTGAAATGGCAGTGGGCAGGCCATATAGCTCGCAGAACTGATGGCCGATGGGGACGTAAGGTTCTCGAATGGAGACCACGCACCGGCAAGCGCAGCGTAGGACGTCAACCCACTAGGTGGGCAGACGATCTTATGAAGGCCACAGGATCACGCTGGATGCAGGCCGCTTACAACCGGTCCTACTAGAAGTCCAAAGGAGGCCTATGTTCAGCAGTGGACGTCTTACGGCTGATATGATGATGATGATGAATAGGGTAGGTAACCAAAATACATGTTATTACGTTTTTAAATATTTCTTAAAAAAAAACAATAAAAAAACATTTATAAACATAAAAGCAGTAGTCCGCCGGTGTGGGAGCGGGGTCCAAACTACCGGTGGTTAGGGCTACAGAAACAGGAACCTCCTCACAATGCGGGCCGTATTTAGGAATACTGCCTTCAAAATCAGGCCCTTGATCCAACTACCTAGAGAGAGTCTCGAAAGGTATTCGTCGAGGCCCTTTGCCATCAGGCCATTGGCTGTAACGATAAATCGGCACAATGATAGCCGAGCTCACATTCCCACTCCGAAAACCGCGCGTGCTAAGTTGAGATATTTCATTTATTTATATTTCTCAGCTTTCAGTTCAGAAGGTTCTCGTCATGCGAGATGGTATCATCGATTATTTATCATTACGCGGCGCACCGATCTGTCTATCACAACAATATCAGGGACATTGGCGACAATAGCCAGAATAAAAAAATAAAAAAAAATGAAAAATAAACCTGAAAGCAATTTTAAAGCCGAAAAAGTAAATAAGGTTAGCAAGTAAGAGTTATATTTTAATGTTTCCATCCATACTACTTTCTGGGAATAGGAGCAAAGAGACAAGCGCCATCCAAGTTGCTCTTCTCTTTCGTCATGCTAATTATAGCAAATCAAAAAAAAACCTAAACGGTGGCGATTACGGTTCATTTTTGGGTACTAGGTAACTTGAAGTGCTCAGTCCAGATTTTATGATAGGGCTATGTTTTGATTAGGTATTTCCGCGTCAATGACGTTTCGTTGTACCTAATCATTCATGCTCAAATGTGAAATATTTTTAAGAGTGTATATTCTTAATGTGATTTATATAAAAAAAAAACATTATTTTCGTTGAACACACTTATTGAAAATAATGTTTTATTAAAACTGAATATTGCATATTTTAAATCCGAACAATAACACATTAAAAGGTGTCATTTGTCATTTTCTCTGCGTGTAGGTATGCTTAATGCGTAACGCACATGGCCGCGATGAAAACAGGAAATGGTTTTTGGGTTTTCAAAATCCTTTTATCACTAACTTTTTAAAAGCATCTTTTGCAGAATAACAATTATGTAATCAGGGGTCTTATTTTCATTAAATATTTTTCATTAGTTTATATTTCCTGTATCAGGGGCTGAAAGGTGGGGCAGGATCTGGCATTGTCATTTAGCAATAATCACAAATTACAACGAATGGCTTGTGTCAGCTTTCATTGGAAGTTGTTATTCGCAGAATATCTTTTAATGTATTTTTCCGTTCATAGTAGGTATGAGAATCTGGAACAAATTCGTCTTTCTGGGTACATCACTAGAAAGTTGTGAAGGCCAGCTAATTATGTAATTTTAGACGTTCAAAATGCCTGTTTATCAAACTTATTTGCAATAGCCATAATAGCAATCGATAAATCGAGAGAAGAGTGTTCTACTGCTATTATAGCAGGTTGTATTCTGAGAAATTGACATGTTGCCCAGCCACTTTCTATCATCGGAATCTCAGTTCTTGGCTTCAGAGCAGTTTCTTCCCGAAACCGATGGTTTTGGAGTATTCCGAGGTTCACTCGATGAGCTACAATATTGGTATATTCAAGAAGTTAGTTCTCAATATTGGTATTTTCAAAAAGGGCGTCAAAAAGTTTCTGCAGGGTCACAAGGCGATATCTCCTAGTGTTGTGAGCGTCCATATAACTACGGACCACTTTTCATCTAGTGGACCGTATCTATGCTTGTTTGTCACCTGAATGGTATAAAAAACAATATTAGTTTATTTGTCATAGCTTAGGTCAAAAAATATGAGTTAAGCTTACTGTCTTTCACTAATTTAATTTAATATAATTAAGCGTGACAGCATACTGTGAAGAATATCTACCAGTAATATTCTGATGCTCGCGGGAAAGCACCCGGTGCTTCCAAAAATGGGCCTATCACACGTAAAATTTTCACCACAGTTCTGCCTGCGCAAGCTTCTTGTTTCTTCACAGTTTTACCAACCGCACGCACGGTGTCCCGTGTACAAACCGACTTGCGCAGTTAGAACTGTGGTGAAGCTTTTGCGTGTGGTAGGCCAATATATTTTCTATTGTAAAAGTTCCCGGATCTAGATTCCTGAAAGTATGAGGGGTGCATCAGAGTTTTTCACAATTAAATATACCTACTTGCACTTGTGTTGTATACAAACCTGAAATAGTTATTTGTTATGCAAGGCTGCAAAGTTGATTTTTGGCGCGAGTACTTGAATTGAAAACTGAGCGAGCGAAGGATTCTAAGATTGAACCGCGAGAGAATCGAGCGGTTCAAATATAGAATCCTGAGCGATGCGAAGTTTTCAAAGGTACGAGACGCAGAAAAACTTTGCTGCCGAGTGCAACACACAACTTTTCACCTCACACAGCGAGGAAATGAAGTGGGGGCGGACCGCCTGCCAGTGCAGAAAAGTAGAAAACAATTGAATACAAGACGTGTTCGAATTTTAAACAACACTTTGTGCTCTAGAGCACAAAATGGAGTTTTGCGCTCAGATTTTGAATGAGAAATAGAATCTTTCCGAGCGGGTGAGGTGAAAATACCCTTTTAAACTGATTATCCATAATTTATTTACACAACTATAAGTACAACCAAAAGGCGCCATCATGTAGTCACGTAGTTTTCGCGTGTTTTATATTAATTAATTAATTAACCCAATTAACAGTTTCACACACGCTACGGTAAGTACCAACAAGTAGAAGGTGCCTAACCTTCAGTGAATACACAATGTGTTCAGGCTTCATCAGTACATCTTGCAGTCTTTCCATAGTCTTCGACAAAGAGCTATTAATGGGGGGTGAAACGTTGAAGAAATTCAAACGAGGCTCGAAGCTGTAAGTATGCAGCTCACGTGCACTCCCAACGTACATACGGACGTTGTAACGGGGTGGACAGAAGTTTTACTTTGTATTTTTTTAAATAAATGTGAATTTCATAAAATTGCAAAAAGTTTCACAAAGATTTATTCGCTGGAAAATTGTATTATCTAATGGCAGATGTACCTACGGTAGACAGTGGTACACAAAGATGATTTTTTGAGGAAAGAAAAATTTTAGATTGCAAGTGGGATTCGAACCCGCGTCTTCTGGATAGGTACTCCAGACGCCTTAACCAACTAGGCTATTGCAACCCACACCTGCAAGCTGAAATTCTCTATTCCTCGTTTACGCTTTTCGGTAGCGTAGTAGATCATCATAAAATCATCTTTACGATGCGCGTCGCATGCGATAATGCGTTTAAAATAATTAATTAGTGGTACACAAATTATTATCGTTATAGGTATATACATGTATAGTGTAAAATAAAGTCGGTTATGTCTGTCTGTACGTTCGTAACTTCGGAACTAACTTGCTAATGTATGTACCAACGTGGATAATTCTTTTTTAGTGTGTTCTATATTGTCAGGTCCAGATTTTATGTAAGCAAAGAATTTCAAAAAAATCAAGCACGTAGGTCAAAAATGTTTACCCGTGCAGTCAGGGAGGACCGTTAGTGGGTAGTTCTTCGAAATTTGATTCTTTGACTGATTCATATGGTCAAATTTTAATTTCACTTTCAGCTCAGTAACATATGTTCATATGAAAATAGATATTCCAAATAACTTTTATTTGTTTGAGGGACTCCTTTTTACAAAGTAGTTTTTAAGATATCGACGTTTAAAAATTTTGTGCCTAGATGAATCAGAATTTTTTACAAATGAATCAGGAACAGAAATAAAAATGGAAAACTTTAAATAAAAATGGGCTTTGTATTAAGAAAATAATCATAATATTTTAACAACAATAATATTTTTTTATAAAACAATTAATTATCAGTGATCATATCAAGGAAAAAATCTGGTCAATTCAACAATAAAATTCTTGTTTTTCAAAATAACATTTACTGAATTACTTACAGAAAAGCGAGAATTTTGTTATAAATAGGTACTAAATAGTTATTTTAATGCTACGTTATAATATTCTCTCTGTTTACTTTTGTTTTTTCTCTCTTTCTTTTCAAATATAATTCATTCATTTTTAATTTCCACGCAGCATACTTTTCTTGATCTTTTCTTATTTTCCATCTTAGAAGGATGAAAAATTCGTACGTTCTGTGAGTCTCTTTTTCTCATGGATATATTTTTTTCCATCTTTTCTACTATTGATAGTGGCATTGTTGTGAACAGCAATATGAAATAAAATAAAATAGATAGAGAATGAATTATGAATTAATACCGAAGAATAATGTCAAAATTATCTCACACACACTCTACTGGCATGGAAAAGTAAAATAACGTAACAAAAGTGCTCCTTTTGGCTGGAAAAGGGGAAAACTAATTTATTTTCAGATTCATATGGTTTTTTGAACATATGAATCAGGCACAGATGAATCAAGATTTTGCCTAAAATCATGCTTAACTCATCATTCACACAGACTTCAGTATTATCATTTTTCTACACGAATCTGTAACCCAAAAGCATCACACGAAACTCAGATTAAAGTCTTAAAACAGCAAAATAAAATTAATAAATTAGGCATTGTAATCAGCGAGGTACCTAAACCAAGCACAGATGAATCAGACATTTACCTTTGTTTCACCAGGTTCTAAGCCAACCAGCCTCACGTCCGACTTCTAGCACGTCCGTTGTACGACAGGTTTCCCCCCACGTGGGATCCCAGACTCTCATCATTATTCCTCGACCAAGTACAGTCAAGTAAAGCTTACTCCACATGAATCAGTATTATACGCCGGACACTTCTTATTTACTTAATTAAAAACACACTAACGTAGTTACATCTAATACATTTTTTTTTTTGTAAGAGGTCAATTAATTTTAACTTTTCGATATAACTTTAATTTATATTGATGAATCAAAGGGAAAATGCGACATCGACCATTTTGTTCCGGAAAATGGGAAACGGACGCCCTATATGAATCAGGAGAACAGATTTCAAAATTTTTTACTTTGTATATATATATATATAGCTACTATTAAAAAAATATAATTTGTCCCAGGTAGAGCTAAAGCTAAACTGTACAGAAAAAAATATTACATGCCGTTTTGTTTGTTGGTTACAGAAATATACCCACAGACATCGAAAATTTTGTCTCTGAAGAACTACCCTAGTACTTAAAGTAAATTTTAAATTAATAAAAAAAGGTTTGGGAGAAATTATTGAAAAAAATCGCAATAATGTGAAATGTTAACAAAATTAAATGCACTTCCTTATAATGTAACAAATATTACAAAAAGTCAATGGATGTAATTTTCATTAATGAAGAAATGAAAACATTTCCGTCAGGCAAACCATTTTCGTATTACCAAAAAACAAAATCGAAATCCAAGCCATTTTAATCTGAAAACACAGCTTCCTAGTAGCCTACAATTTTCTATCCAATATTTTCTAATATTTACATAGCAGAATCATTAAAATGAGTGTTACACATTGTTCTCGTATCGTTTCGCCTCACTTTCATTGTGTTCCTAAACCCATCATGAAAACAAAAGAAGCTCGGCAGAGAACAAAGACTGGGCAGTCGAAAGGTAATTCTCGTCGTTACAGCCATTCAAAAATAAATAGCGAAGATTAGACCTACAGTTAGAGTGGTGTTGCTAATAATTATTGTGCTTTGTTGCTGTGATTTTTTGCTACTTACTTACTAAGGACGTATTAGTTTGTTTTTTAGTACTTGATGGAATTGCTGAAAGCTAAATGTAAAAGAGTTTCACATACTCTTTGCTGACGAAATTTGGTTGTTCTATTAGATAGATCTACTAGCCTTCTCTTCGACATTGTGTTATGTTAAAATTAGTTATCATTCCGTATGACAAGATGACTGAAAAATCTAATTGGTCCCTGAATTATTTTATCCAAAAATATTTTATTCGTAATTTTTCTTCTGTTACGAAGCCATAATTTACGCACACATCACGCCGCAGTATAATTTTAATTGCATTATGATCTCACGAACGGGATTCCCGATTTTTGATCCATTTTACTTGTCAATATTCATTTATCTATAAAAATACGTTCATTATTGTCAACATGTTTATTGTTTTGGGGCAAAATTTCCTAAAGTAGTGTCAACAATAGCACCTAACATTGGGTCCATCCCGGTACATTATGAAATGTTGGAAATTTAATTGGCTAGGCAAAAGATGATTTTCCCTGATCTGATTCATAACATTTTACATCATTATGACAATCATCTTTCGTCATTAGAAACAAGAAAAAAAACTGAGGCGTGGGTGGAACATAACACGCCGTTGACTCTGACTTGGTCCTTACAAAGTGTCATAATGATGTCCGATCAAGTGATCGGACGATGAGCTATCAATTACTCGCCTTCTAATAGCCTGTGCCTACTGTGGTCGAAATCGAAATCTCCTGTAGCGGCTGGGCATCGCCTTTTGACTATGCCTATTTGAAATTTTATATAGCCGTGACTTCATAGTGTCCAAATTTCTCCATTGGTATAATGAAACACAAGACATAAAAACTACAATATTTATTGCGTACATATAATGGAAACAGAGAAAGTGTAATAAAATCCGTACAATAAAAAACAGTAATATACCAGTTTAGTTACTATCTATCCGTGACTAGTATTTTGTAGCTAACTATAAACAGAGAAACATCAAAACACCTATTAATGGTAGCATAAATATTGTGAAGGTCTGTAAAATATTAATTACTGTTTGGTATTTTAGACTGGGGAAATACTGCTACTAGTATATCCCTGCTAACTACGTGTATGTTTGTTCGTTTTCACAATAAAACCGACGAACAGATTTAGATTAACGTTGATATAAAGATGTAAGCAATTAGTATCCTAGTAGACCTATAAGGATTTTTCCGACTGAAATACTATTATCAAGATTTGAAAGACATTGATTTGTACAAAATAGCATGGCAATATCTAAAACTGTATACTTATAGGGAATTTTAGAACAAGTATTCTTAATACAGAATGGTACTATTTAATTATTTTATTTTAATGAAATCAATAGAAAAACATAAAGCACCTCCGTGCCTCGGAAAGCACGTAAAGCCGTTGGTCCCGGCTGTCATTTGTAGATCTTTGACAGTCATTACTGTTAGTCAGAAGCTCTAAAGTCTGACAACCAGTCTTACCGTGGGGTATCGTATTACCCAGTTACTGGGTTGTGGAGGTCCGATAGGCAGTCGCTCCATGTAAAATACTGATATCCAGCTGAATATAGTTGGGAAAAGGCTAGGCAGATGATGAATGAAATCAATAGAAAGCAACAATAAAATGAACTTGTGTATTAAAAAATAAATTAGATTAAAACTGCCTGCCGGGGTCGCGCGACTGTCTCATCAGGAAACCGTGACCCTGGAGCGTAAAGAGCTATTGAAGGATTACCGTGGATTTTAGTCAGTACACGTCTGACAGTATGGGTAGGAGGACTCATTTGATGATTTTACCACGATAAAAAAAAGACAAAAACCAAGCCCTCTCTGTAGCTTTTAATTGTTTTCTGGTTCTTTCTATCTGTGCACCAAAATTCATCAAAATTGGGACAGCAGCCTAAAAATGAAAGCAAAGCAAAAAACGAACAAACAAATAACTCAAAAAAAAAATGGTTGAACTTCTGTTTTTCATTTTACACATAAGTTGGTGAGTTCGCTGAAGTCTGTGAGTTCAGGTCATTGTGATGTACCCGCAGTGCGCCCAAATCGATGTAATTTGTATAAAAACGTTACATTCTTACACGGAGCATTTTTGTACAATTTTCTTTTACTTTCAGAACTTGAAAATATGATAACGATGAATGTATTTGCTGATGACTACAGTTTTGGAATTTTGTGGTGCTTTTATATTGTTTTGGAAATATATCTTATTGATTGATATTAGAATAGTATAAGGAGTCATTTTTTTAAGTTGGTCATCAGGGCGAAATACGAATCCTTGAGATACAGAAAAAGTTTATTTTGGCCAAAATTGTTAACATCAAATAAGAGATACATAGCGTCTTATGAACCCGTTTCCGTATCTCCTATGGATTGAGATCTTCTCGGAATTTTATCAAGTTTAAAGTTGTTTTATTGGTTAATTTTATTGAAATTATATTTTGTCGGCACATTCATGGTCACATGTTTTGATCTGATAAAATGAAGAAGATGACCAAGATGTTACGGATAACCACAGATACACCGGGAGTGTAAAACCTTTATCTATACATCCTACTACTATTATAAAGGCGAAAGTTTGTAAGTATGGATGTATGGATGTTTGTTACTCTTTCACGCAAAAACCACTGAACGGATTTGGCTAAAATTTGGTATACAGATAGTTTATAACCTGGATTAACACATAGGATAGTTTTTATCCCGATTTTATGTTCCCGTGGGATAATTTTCGAGTTGTAGCGGGTGAAGCCGCTGGCAACAGCTAGTAATATAATAAATTTGTAAAAAAGTGGTGTCTGTACAATGAAAATATACAAAAAAAAGTAGCAGGGGTTGTTAATTTATCGATGCCGAACCCGAAACTGTAATAATTTTTTTTTTGTCTGTTTGTTTGTCTGTTCTCTATGTTTGTTGTCTATCTTCGGAACTGCTGGACGGATTTGAATGAATTTTTTTTGTTTTATAGGTATTAAGTTCAATTAACATAAAGGCTATAATTTATCTTGGAAACTTGAACACCTGATGCAGAACTACAACAGACCTGCTAAACTATAAGATATACAAAAATGATGCCATAGCAAAAATTGTTCCACGTGATGAACATTTTCTGCTGAGAGAATAAAATTGAAGATCCTGGACACCTGATGTGGAACTTCAAGAGCCCAGCTACACCTTAACATATACAGGAATGACGTCTTAGCAAAAGTTGTTCAGCCTGATGAGCACCTTCTGTTGATGTATAAAAATTGAAGATCTGGAACACCTGATGTGGAACTTCAAGAGCCCAGTTACACTATAACATATACAGGAATGACGTCTTAGCAAGAGTTGTTCAGCCTGATGAGCACCTTCTGTTGATGTATAAAAATTGAAGATCTGGAAAACCTGATGTGGAACTTCAAGAGCCCAGCCACACTATAACATATACAGGAATGACGTCTTAGCAAGAGTTGTTCAGCCTGATGAGCACCTTAGATAAACTTTCAACTAGACTCCTAAATGAAAGGAACTTATCCCAGTAATAGTCCAACTTACAATATTTCTTAATAAAACTTTCCCTTAGAAATGAATAGGGTATTAAGAAAAAGTTCCTACTTAAGACCACCCAAAATTATATTCAACACCGGCCAGTATGGCTCAGTTAACTTAAACAACAGAAAGAATGGGCCTACTTTCTTTTACCTCAATTATAACAAAAGGTTAATTATGAAACGTACTTATTTTTGGCTTGGCGAGGCTAATTTTACATCTGTAATGGCTCCTTTAGTCTTAATCTCTGTTGTGTACAAAAAATCTATTATTTTCGTCCTCCCTCCTACTGTTGTACGGGAGGGACCTCAGACTCGTACTGACTAAAATCCACGCTGATCCTTCAATAGCCCTTTACGTTCTATGGCCACGGTTACCTGATAAGACAGTCCCGCGACCCCGGCAGGCTTTGGCCCCCTAACGGGGCCCCGTCAGATTGCTGACAGCTCTTTGAGGCGCGCGTGGAATACGACGCGCCGTTGACCCGGGCCTGATCCATGATTGGACGGCGAGTCATGCACCCATTAATCACCATCCGCATGTCGGCATGCCCGCGCCTACGTTGGCCGGAAGAAAACACAAAACATCTAAGTATAAAATCTAAGTACAAAATATCCAAATTACGTAATGGCGTAGAAAGTCCTTCCACTAGGTGGACCGACGACTTCGTGAGAGTCGGTCAACCGATGGATGCAAGTGGCGGGTTGTTGTTTGGCATGGTGGTCAAAGTAGGAGACCTTTGTTCAGCACTGGACGTCTGCCTGCTAATCATAATGGTCCGTTTGGATCTAAATACTTGACAAATTCTCTTTTTTCCAGTGTCAGTGATTTTGTAGTGACAGACAATCAATATGCTATTAGTATAGTGGTCGTAAATTCACCTGCTAAGCGTAAGATCCTAGGTTCAAATCTCATAACGGACAAAGACTGCCTTGTCCGTTAATATTTTATAGAAAAACCCAGGAACGCTTTTCTTTCCGGTCACTTGGGGTTTTTTCAGGAATTTGCCACAGAGTTTAAAATTTTGTCCGGTTGATAATAGCATCGGCCCCCATCACATGCGATTTAAAAACGTTACTATTTCCTTCATAATCCCTTCAGGGATTACGCTGTAATTGAGTGGCCTGTGAGAAACTGACAATCTTGTAACTTGTAACATTGTAACCATAGATTAAGCAATACTGAAAAGCAGTTGTTTTAAAGTTTAAGCGTACAATAAAGTATATTCTGTTCTATTTTATTCTTAGGTCAGACAAAAACTTATTGTAATGTTTTAATTCAACGGATTAAAAAACATTGGAACCCATTTTTTTATTTTAGTAGTTTTTCAAGTTAATCAGCTACCCTAACCGTGTTACGTGGTTGTCTCTGGCTATCCCTCCGGTAATAACGTTTTTGAAGTGAAAACTTCTTTAGCGGCGTTGTACACTTTTTCTGTAATGGGTAAAAAATTTAAAACTCGCGTCAGGGTCACGTGACCCTGATCGAAAATGAGTAAGACGTCATTCAAATTAGTTAATTTCATATCTGTACTACTCCAGTTTTAAAATAAAACATAGTAACAAAAAAGTTTTCACTTCTACCGGCACTCCTGGAGTGCAACCTTTTTTTTTTTACTAAACTAGGTACCTAGGTATTGGAATTTTAAGCAAACGGCTTCACTTAAAAGTTGTACGTGACAGCTTGAATCTAAGTCCCGAGGTACTTTTGTAAGTCTTGACCTTCATTGCCGTCCTAGCCTTTATTATAGACCTCTCGCTCAGTTCCCTTGAAAAAATCACAATGAGCTCAATATTAAAATTGCTGGATATCAAATTAAGACCGCAGTAATTTTTTTTTATCGATTTTAATATGAATCCGCTCGTCCGCACGGACAGGCGGAGACGCGGATCTTACGTCCTAACAACTTGTACCACTTGACCGCGCGGAAAAGTAGCTTTCTCTGTCACTCCGCGCGGTTTACTTTTGATTCGCTTCCTCCGTCCAAACCCGCGGACTAGCAATGCCGTGATAGAATTACGTTTATTTTCATCATCATCCTCCGCCTATAATGTTCCCACTGCTGGGACACAGGCCTCCTCTCTGTGAGAGGGAGTGGGCCATAATCCATCACGCGGGCCCAGTGCGGGTTCGTAGATGTCATATTTCTTAGAATTTTTGGTTCTAGGACTTGCCGGTTTCCTCACGATGTTTTCCATCACCGTTTTGATACGTGTTTATTTTGTTGACGTTGAATTATGATTTTAAATCGTGGTCACTTATTGAAGTGAAAACTTCTTTAGCGGCGTTGTACACTTTTTCTGTAATGGGTAAAAAATTTAAAACTCGCGTCAGGGTCACGTGACCCTGATCGAAAATGAGTAAGACGTCATTCAAATTAGTTAATTTCATATCTGTACTACTCCAGTTTTAAAATAAAACATAGTAACAAAAAAGTTTTCACTTCTACCGGCACTCCTGGAGTGCAACCTTTTTTTTTTTTTTTTTTTTAATACTGATTCAAACGAGACGTATAATTGTTGGGGTAGAGTGTATTTGAGTGGAGACCACCATTGGGCAAATGTAGTGAAGTGCGTCCCCCGGGCAGGTGGAGCGACGACGACCTGCGAAAGGCAGTTGGCAGAGACTGGATGAGGGAAGCTAAGGACCGGGGTCAGTGGCGTACTTTGGCCAGCAGTGGACGAATACAGGCTAATGATGAGATGAAGTAAAATTATCTGTCGCTCCATACTATATAATTATGTGCACCTACTCATTTCAACTTGAATAGTTTTTCGTGCGACTTTCGATAAAGATCTCTGCATTCCTCTGCATCATGATGAATGTATCTATCAAAGACTGTTGAGCTTTGATGCCACCTTTTGACGTCATACAATTTGGATGGACATAGACACGGATCGTTAGACATGCGACCTACATGTTCCACTCCGTAGAAAAAGCAGCTGGCAAAGCTCAAATGCAGTATATTGAATAGATCCATAGACAAATAGGCATGTATAGAGCTACTGCCATTTGGCAACCTAACTGCAGAGTTTACTTCTAAGAATAGGTTAATTTGATTCAGTCTGTTGGTGTTCTCAAAGGTTAACAAATATAGAACTAAGATTCAATCAACAGTCATCGCCAAAAACAACTTGTAGATCATATAAATATTTGTTTTGTGCGAGAATCAAGCCCGCGACTCGCTGCGCGGCAGTCGATCGCTCAGACACTGTACCATCCGTACTAAAACTTATGACAACGTTTTTTTTAAACACATAAGTAATTTCTCCTGCACCGTAGGCACATAAATAGAAAAGTTTAAATTCACACGTAAAAATTCTAACAACTGTTACGGTTTATGATATACAGCTTGGTGACACACGGGCAGCGAAATCCTAGAAACAGAGTCCCGTTTTACACTTTGGGTACGGAACCCTAAAAAAGACAATCCGATAAAATAGTGATAACTAAAAATTTAACATATCGAAAAAAACATACTTAAAAAACCCAACTCAGGGTAAGTTCAGACACGCGACGATGCCACGACACCGTATGACCGTAACACGGGCTTCCCATTGTCAGCAGCCAACAATATGGATCGGCCTGTAAATGACGTACAGACGCCAGCACAACAAACTATCCCAATCTATCCAACTTTAATAGATTTTCATTTTTGTCAAAAAACTAGGTGTTCCCCGCGATTTCACTTCTGTTGCTGTCGTTATAAAGCCTTCTTCAATAAATGGACTATCCAACACAAAAGTATTTTTTGAATTCGAACCAGCAGTTGCTAAGATTAGTGCGTGCAACCAGACAAACAAAATTCAGTTTTATATAAGAAAAAAATACCGGCTAAGTGCGAGTTGAACTCGCGCACGATGTGTTCTGTACCATTTTCTATAAAAACGTCAATAAAAACATGTCTGTTGTATGGGAGCATCCATAAATTTTCATTTTATTCTGGTTTTTCAGTATTTGTTGGTAATAACGCAACGGCAATATCATTTTTGAAAATTTCATCTGTCTTAACTGTCACGGTTTATGAGATACAGCGTTGTGACAGACGGGCCCTTTGTGTACGGGAGCCTAAAAAGTTCATGTTCGATTGGGAACATTTGACAGGCTGTGGTAGGTTGATATGCAGGCGTCTGTACCTACTACCGGTCGAGTCTTACTAGACATACCTAGTCTGCTAGATAGAAAACATTAATTACCCTCACCCTTGTGACCTCTGAGGGGGTAGGCAGATTTGTTGTTGTTTTACTACAGTTTACTAAGGGTTGCATTAAGGTAGCTAGGGAATAGTGTCCTATTGTTTGGTCACCACTGGAAACTTCGTGAAAAGTTAATGAGATAGTATTTAGGGATAAATCCTTAAGTAAAGTTTTGGGAGAATGAGATACAGTGCACAATGTTCCTTATTTACCTTTTGAAAAGGGGAATTCTTTGAATAGATGGGTGTTGTGTTTGGTTGGTTTGTGCCCCTCAGATTTTGTCAAATATATTATATTGGTGGCGTTCAGTAGTTTCCAATGTCCTTTCCCCTAAGTATCTTAGGCGATATATAAAACGTTACGCGTTAACTAGATTCCTACCGAAACCCAAACAAAGCAGCGCACAAAACCTAGCTTAACAAAAAGACTAGTCTTTTCTCCCACGAATATTTTCCCAACTTTAACTGCACTCATCGCGCCATACTAATAGTGTGCACGTTTGCGCAATCCGGCGCAACTGTGCTCAGTCCGGATCACGTCCCGCCGACACGACGACGTCTTAATATTATTTCCACGGGCGTATTATGTCCCACCTCTAGTGTCCTGACGTCAGCAGGACTCAATCGCCGATTCATTAACGCTAATCTGACCGGTGATCGCCTGATCGGTTACGGAGAACGGTTCTGGATAACAAGGGTTCTTCTGGAGCTTGTTTTAAAGAAATATGTTAATGTTGGATTGGAAAAATCTTTGTTTTAAGTTGTTTTTGTTATCTCTCCTCGTATTATTTAAATAGGATACCGTTGGACTGAAACGCAAAGAGAAACAGAACAGGAACAGTTCCATCCAGGGTAGGGAAACTCATTTGATGGTTCTGCGAATCCAAAAAAACCTTTATCTCAATATTAGTTTGTATTCGTTGCAGTTAATGAAAAAGATCTCATGTTTAGCAGAAGACATAGGTGATTATACTATTTTAATAACTTGACTCTTTCAGCTCAACGAAGTTTAATGAGAAAATTAGGTACAAAATAAATATAGACCATCTGCAATTGAAGTTTCCAGAAAATTATTAAATAAACGAGACTCGTTTGGAGTACCTATCTAATATCTTTAAACGAGCAGTTCTTGTATCTATATTTATATATAATAACTAAAATAGCACAAGAATGTTGTTACTTTTGCGAGAATCATAACGTATGACATGGAAACAGTACTTTTTAAATAAAGTTGCATATAGAAATGTGTGCGCAAACAAAACAAGCGCTCAACAAGAAAGCGTTAAACTTTTAAATTCAAAAATAAGTCGTCACAGCCTTATTCTTTGCGCAACTATTGCCACAGGGCATAACTCGCGACTGTCTCGAGCTATGATATATTATACAGACTGTTAAGTGGCATGCAAAATGTATTTATACATTGTACTTCCTTAGACCATTATGGCAATGTTCCAAGTAAAACAATCTTCCGTTGGGCGGCGATAACAGATAATGCAATCATTTTATTATGTGACACTGCAATAAAAGTTAAATAAACTGCATTTTAGACTGTATTAACGACTGTATACATAAAAAAAACCGGCCAAGTGCGTGTCGGGCCACGCACAGTGTAGGGTTCCGTAGTTGCCCATCAAAATACTTATGCGAATTAACTAAACTGATTCGCTAAATTTAATTTTAAAAAGAAGAATTTTCAAAATCGGTCCAGGAATCTTTGAGAAATCGGGGAAAATACATAAAAAAAAAAGACGACGATGAATTTAGAACCTCCCCCTTTTTTTGAAGTAAGTTAAAAATAGTTGACGATAAAAACCTACCTATCCCCAAAAAACATACCATAAAAACATACCTATTAAAGCTGTAAAAATAAAGTTGACAAACTTACAATTGCAGTTGAAGAGCATGTTCTCCGATACATTTTGTTTAGGAAAATGTGTTATCCAAGTACATTTTATAAGTTGGTCGACTATTACTCGTAAAGTTGTAAAGCCTACTTAGTCATGATAATTTTCTTTTAAACTTCGTTATATATACTACTATTGTGAATTTTTTCACACCCCCAAACATAACCGTTTAGCTGGTAGAGGGGGGGGACACTCGAGTCGAGCAAAATTTAGCACTTTAAAGCTTAATATTTCACAAACGAATTTTTTTATCAAAAAATTGTTAATGGAAACTATCAATATTTTTTAAAGACCTATTTAATGATACCCCACACTAAGGGGTACGCGAGAAAAAAAAAACATCCCCACTTTACGTGTACAGGAGGTTCCCTAAAAAAAAATATTTTACGAGATTTTATTTTACCACTTTTTCGGCACAACAAATCCGTATATTTACACCAAATTACAGCTCTCTAGGACTGTGCGTCTCTGAGCTAAACTGCGGACAGACGGACGGACGGACGGACGGACGGACATGGCGAAACTATAAGGGTTCCTTGTTGACTACGGAACCCTAAAAAACTAGCCAAGTGGGTATCGCACCACGCACAATGAAGGGTTCCGTAGTTGGAAATGATTGATACGCAAACTTAGCTTATAGTTGAACTAGCTGTTGCCAGGGGTTTCGCCTGCTCCAACTCGAAAATTATCCCACAATATTAAATCTAGATAAAAACTTTGAGTACCCGTCCAAATGCGATGAATTACAAAACAACATTAACTATGTATAATAAATGTAAGTTTGTAATAGTAGGTAATAGTTTTTTCCTATATAAATTACCAATTTTCGGACTTATTCCTTTATTTGTACCATAAGCTTCTGGCTGAATTTCAGGGTTCTAGGTCAACGGGAAGTAACCTATTAGTTTTGATTATGCTGCAAGCGCAAAAAAACAGAGCATAAACATCCGTATTGACTAAGACGATTCATTTTTTTTTGCTCCAAGGAATTAAGCATTTGTAAATGGGGTGACTGGCAATTAGTGTACGATCAAATATCAGCTGTTCAGTACATTATGCAAACATAAATGTACTGAACAGCTGATTTTTTTTTCACGATTTCGGCTTTGCTCCCTTAATAAAAATTGTTTGTTATCATGAGCACAATCACGTGTTTAAGTATCGTACACTAATTACCAGTCACCTTATATATTTCTGCTTGATGCTTCTACCTCCTTTTTTCAGGTACGCATGGTGGTGAGAAAAAAGGTCTTGACAGATGGACAGCAAACTGAAATTATTCTATAACGGTTCCGTTTTATCTTTTGATGTACGGAACCCTTAAAATATGACAGCTGAAAGGGTCATTAACTTGTGTTTTGATGTTAATTGTGAAAAGTCGCGTTTTTATTGCAATTTCTATTTAAATTTGATGTGAATTCATAAAACTGATGTGTTTCAAAGGAATTTAATAAGGGATTTTGGGACAATATATTGCAGAAATGACCAGCTGTGCTGTATTGCAATTCTGCGAAGAATATCAAATGTGTTTTATTTTTACCTATACACAAATTATGTTTAAGAAGTACGATTTCTATATATCTGAAATAATAGCTCCATAGATCACCATGATCACCGTTATGTGATACCTATCAGCAATTTAGAGTAATTGATAATTAACTTCCATATAGTTGAAAAAAGTCTGATATTATATATTTTCTTACTCATGTATTTAAAAAAAAATCGTTGCCCCACACCGGAAATTTCTCGTAAGTCGTGGGTGCGTTTACAGACAGGCCCACAAATATACAAACACCTAGACCTGGACTAAATAGAAATCCAAAAGACAGATAGCCAGACATACCAAAGGGTATTTTACCCAGAAGCTGTGGTGTGGAGGTAACACTAGTTCTTTTACGGTAGATGAGAAAAGTAGGTACTCAAAAGACAAAAACTTATACGCATGTTAAAAACATGTGTGATATTCTATTAAGTAAAATATTATATTATTTAGTCTCAGCTGCTGTATGTAGCCTCCGCTATTAGTTCAAGAGAACCAACTACCGAATCGTGCTTATTGCTTCAAAAGACACTAACTTTTTTATTACTAGTACCTATTTCTCGGGCAGCGAGTAAAGGGCAACTCGCTGCCCGACCAGGGACCATGCCCGGGTCGACGGCGCGTTGTGTCCCACGCGCGCCTCAAAGAGCGTCAGCATAATGACGGGGCCCCCCTCTCAGAGGGCCAAAGCCTGCCGGGGTCGCGGGATTATTCCCTTACCGCAACCCCGGAACTTAACAGGCTATGAAGGACACCGTGGATTTTAGTCAGTAGAAGTCTGACAGTCCCTCCCGCCCTGCCCGGGGTTGGAGGACTCATTTGATGATTTTACCACGCTAAAAAAAAAAAAAAAAAAAAAAAAGTACCTATTTCTGTTATATTTCACCAAACTTTTGCCAGTTAGAGGACTGAAACTGTTTTAATGAAAACCTTTTTATGTTGAACTAACTGTTGCCAGCGGCTTCACCCGCTACAACTCGAAAATTATCCCACGGGAACATAAAATCGGGATAAAAACTATCCTATGTGTTAATCCACTATCTGTGTACCAAATTTTAGCCAAATCCGTTCAGTGGTTTTGGCGTGAAAGAGTAACAAACATACCTCCATACACATACACACATCCTCACAAACTTTCGCATTTATAATATTAGTAGGATATTTTATATGCTTAGTTCACCAATTGATATATTAACATCATCATCATTTTCATCATCACCCACTGCTGTCTAGACCTCATCCATCAGGGGTGCTTCTACCTAAGCCCGAAAGAAATAGCTTCAGCCGACCTTTCGGGTGTTTCTTATTCTTTATCACTAATGATAAGATAGTTACAGGTACAAACTAACAATTGGTGACAACATGATCAGACAGTTGTCCCAACTCGCGATGTGTTGTTAGAACTTATGAATTCAGAACTAATAGAACGTAGGGTTCACTCTAACGTTTCGAGTTATGTACTTTTTTACGGAGCCGTATTTTCGTTGACGGATTGAAGCTATTGTCAAACAGACAGGGCGAAGCGAATGCGATCCGAATCCTGTCATATAAAAAAGCGAAAGCGGTCCGATAGTCTATGTGACAGGCTTCAAACAATTCTACACATTACAAACAAAAACGCTTCGCCACGCTTTTGTTTGTAATGTATGGAACTGTTTGAAGCCTGTCACATAGAGTATCGGATCGCTTTCGCATTTATCTAAGACATGATTCGGTTCGGTTCGCTATCGCCTGTCTGTTTGACAAAGGCATAAGAGTTTAGACCTGTATCCCGCAACTTTGACGATATCGTCAACACAATGGGCTTTTGGGTGGCCCTTGTTATTTTTTGATCGTACTTTGGCTACCACTTGGTCAGAACTATACTAAATCTGCCATTAACATTATACCTATCATTCCTGTTGGTAGAAAAAACTCTTTCTTGATAAAATAATACACTATTCCGGGTATCAAGTAATATTAGTTGATACCTATATGACGCATTCAAAGGATTTCCAAGAAAATCTAAAGTTAGCTACACTGCAGAGACGTTATCTATGTCAATAATATCAAATGCCAAGGTTTTGATATTATTATGTCATATGGTATGCATATGGCTTTATACACAACAGTCTATAAACAATACACTAGGTGACCCGGCAAACGTTTTTTTGACAATTATTTCTAGAAAAAAAAAAGTATGAAAAATAGATAGTAGCCGATTCTCAGACCTACTGAATACGCATATAAAATTTGGTAAAAATCGATAGAGCCGTTTCGGAGGAGTACGGTAACTAACATTGTGACACGGAAATTTTATATATAAGATGTATAATAATATAGACAGGCCTGTTGGTCTTGTGGTTAGTGACCCTGACTGCAATTCCGGAGGTCGTAGGTTTGAGTCCCATCCAGGACAAATGTTTGTGTAATGAGCGCGATCATTTGTTCTGTGTCTGGGTGTAGGTAATTTATCTACAATATTTAATTAATTAGAAATATATAAGTATGTTTTTCTAGTACCCTAACATAACACAAGCTCTGCTTAGCAGACAACGAGCCGATCAAAAATCATCATCATCATCAGCCAAAGATGTACCAATTGCTGAGACAGGCCTTCTCTCTGTGAGAGGGAATGGGCCCATTAGAGGATGGTTATTAGGCCCAGTGCTGGTTGCGGCGGTATGTCTTTGAAATTTTGGTTCTAGGACATGACGTATTCCTCACGATGTTTACCTACATCGTTTTGAGAGCAGTGGTGATGAATGAATTTTATAAAGTAATGCGCCTTAGTAAGTAATACGCGCTTAATAATTAATAGATTAAAAAAAAAACTAAATACCCACGTTTTTAAATGTCCTAAAAATAAGAAAATAACCCTACGGGGCTGAGAGAGGGGCCACTCAAAACGTGGGGGCGTATATTATTTAAGGGATTATTTATGGGATATATTTACATGACGTGTATAGATCGTGGGTGTAACTTGCAAAGATACGCCTGCTTGCTTATCGGGAAGTGCCTCAAAGCCTGTCCGCGATCTTGAACATCCGCCATATTGGATTTAAGTCACATGACTATTTTTCTCGTATTCCTGACAGCAAACCCTTTCATTTGATATCCATATCATAGGGGTGCATTTCAAATAGCCTGTCTGCCATCTTGGACGTCCGCCATATTGGATTTAAGTCACGTGACTATATTTTTATATTTTCGTATTCAACAAACAAACAAACATGCAAACAAACAAGAAAAGTGAGTGTATAAAAACGTGGGAAAATAGGAGTCAGTAATAATAGAAAAAATATGGAAAAAAGAAACATTACATAACTCTTCTACCAAGTTAACGCTCAACACACATACCAATAAGAGGTCACTTATTGACAGCATCAAAAGAGGTCGAAGATTCATATAAAATAAATTGCTTCACAGTTGATAGCCGGGGGTCAATGAGCCGTGACATTGACGAGGGTGCTTCGACGCAACCAATATGCACGACTACCGTCTTGAACCGTGTTTGAGACGCCCGGCTTCAGGTGAATACTGCGATTATATACGTTCAACTTACATTTTTGTGTGATTGTTTAATCGGGTTCCGGTGATCGTCTTTTGTAAGCGGCTTTTGATATTGTCAAAAGGATAAGTTTTTCCTTTTTACCAAGGTTTTTTTGATTGAAAAAAAAAATTGTAATATAAAAATCTTGTGTGGTCCTCTGCGGCCGAACGACAGTTTAGTACTCAGATGCTATAGTTTTTTTTTTTTAAACGCGTGGTAAAATCATCAAATGAGTCCTCCCACCCCGGGCAGGGCGGGATGGGACTGTCAGACTTGTACTGACTAAAATCCACGGTGTCCTTCAATAGCCCTTTATGTTCCGGGGTCACGGTGAGGAAATAAAATCCCGCGACCCCGGCAGGCTTTGGCCCTCTGAGAGGGGGCCCCGTCATTTTGCTGACGCTCTTTGAGGCGCGCGTGGGACACAACGCGCCGTCGACCCGGGCATGGTCCATGGTCGGGCAGCGAGTTGCCCTTTACTCGCTGCCCGCATGCCCGCGCCTACGGTGGCCGGAGATCGTCTGCTGACGTCCGACGCCGCGGGCGCCTACCACTGCGGTTTCGGCGGAGGGAGGACGCTGTCCTCTCTCTCTCGCGGCCCGCCTCCTACGAGCATTACTGCTTCGCAGAAGGAGGCGACCGCTTCCCACTCCGTCTCGCCCCGCAGCATGGCCGCAACCAATGCCGGGCGCGAGAGGTCTCCGCCTATCGCCGCCGTGAGGACACGTCGGAGCTCTGCCCAAGCGGGGCAGTCTTGCACCGTATGCTCGACTGTGTCCTCCGGGCGATCTTCGCAGTGGTGACACCCGGGCGTTTCCTCCCTCCCTATCCGACACTGGTACCTCCCGAAACTTCCGTGTCCGGTGAGGACCTGCGTCATCCGATAGGTCAATAAATGCGCACGAAAGCGGAAATTTCACTAAAATTTTAACATGCATAGTGTGAAGCTTTTTTTTTAGCGTGGTAAAATCATCAAATGAGTCCTCCCACCCCAGGCAGGGCGGGAGGGGCTGTCAAACTTGTACTGACTAACAACCACGGTGTCCTTCAATAGCCCTTTATGTTCCGGGGTCACGGTAAGGAAAAAGTCCCGCGACCATACTATGAAGCTTAGCTTTTTCTATAGTCAGTAGCGTATGAGATATATTTGTATTGCCATACGTCAAAAAATCGTAATAGTTGTGAGAGCCCTCCCCCCTCATTTTATCTAAGACATGAAAGAGAGATAATCCAATCTACATTTAAAGGGACGGAGATTTCAGTTTTCCCTTTAGATTTTCCTCACTCATCAAAAGTAAAGAAGTTATCGAACTTTTTCCAGTAAATAAAGAAAAAACATTGCCATGACAAACACGTTCACAACTAAGAAAAAGGAAAAAACAAATAAATCTTAACTTTTTACCTGCCACACAAACAAAGCATGCTTCGTTTAATGAAATCATCGGAAACTGTTCGGAAAATTGTCGGAACCCATCGGCACGTAACCCTGTGATGCAGTTCTATATAGAATTTCCAGATATTCCCAGATAATACCCACTGACATTGACAAGGGTTGACTGGTGCTTCCACCCATAAAAATATCCGACTGCAAGTTCTTTCACTTATTCTCATATCAAACATAAAACTACATTTGTGAACTTTTGTAGATTTTAACCAAATATCATAAAACTAAATTTGTGAAGTTTTGTAGATTTTAACCAAATATCTCGTAGTGAGTTTCTATGTTTCATTTATTTGACACCATAAAATAAAATTGCGTTTATGAATTGAAAATGGCCCCAAAAAACTAGCAGCTACAATATTTTGCAACTATTGCATAGAATTTTTGTCATAAAATGACTATTTTATATTTGTACTGAATATTTAAATCACTTGTCACTCTAAAAACACATGGCGTACATTGTGCAATTTTGAAGTTGAAAATAACCGACTCGGAAGTTAGGAGAGCCTAAAACGCAATATGACTATGATTATTTATTGTTTTGAGTTTCCATGCATCGTAGACTGAGTGAAACCACACGGTACGGGGCGCTGCGGAGTGGCGCCGGCGCCGGAACGGTGTGCCGGCCGCTGCGGCGTTCTGGCGTCGCACCGCAGGCACACCATTCCGATCTATTGGCGTATTGCGGCGCCGTATACCTCATGCGTACAGTGATGCGGCAAAATATTTGCGGTGCGGCGCCGCACCGCACCGCGGGTCTTCTTCCTTATGAGTGCCATTACTACGGATTAATTACATAATCCTTATTCTAACTAACAAATCCGAAAGAAAGTTTAATAGATTTTTTTAACTTTTCACGCTTAAACCGCTGAACCGATCCTGAACATTTTAATATACGTTTTCAAGTGCGTTTACAAACATAGAAACTCACATACACCCGGACCGGGAACAACCAGTTGTAGGTAATTTTTTTTAGCGTGGTAAAATCATCAAATGAGTCCTCCCAGCCCGGGCAGGGCGGGAGGGACTGTCAGACTTGTAGGTACTGACTAAAATCCACGGTGTCCTTCAATAGCCCTTTATGTTCCGTGGTAATGAGATAAGTCCCGCGACCCCAGCAGGCTTTGGCCCTCTAGAGGGGGGGCCCCGTCATCTTGCTGACGCTCTTTGAGGCGCGTGTTGAACACAACGCGCCGTCGACCCGGGCATGGTCCATGGTCGAACAGCGAGTTGCCCATTACTCGCTGCCCACCACTTGTAGGTCATACAAATATTTGTTCCGCGCGGGGAACGAACCCGCGATAAGCTGCACAGAAGTCGATCGCTCAGTCACTGCACCAACTGTGCAGTCGAAACAATATGAAACTTAGAGCCTATGCACACCATGTTTTTTAAACGCGCCGGCGCAGCGCGTTTGACGCGATGCAGACGCGATACGCACGCAAGTCAGACGCAGCCTAGAACAAATGACAACAAACTGCTCTGACGAAAACGCGCCATCGTCGTTTAAAAAACGTGGTGTGCATAGGCTCTTAGATATAGGAAGTAAATATCCCTTCAAAGTTCTAATTACAATGTTTGATTTCTCGGTAACATTCCCAACAGTCAAACATTGGGAAATGGATTCCTGGAATCGTACTGGTACAACTAATTGGGCTAGGCACCTGTTACCGCCATTGTCATGTGGCTAAAGGTTGAAACTAAACTATTGTGAGTTAGGCCGATAAATCTGTTAGCTTAGATCATTCAAACACAGTTAGCGGTACCTACACCAAATAGAATTGTTTCGCTGAAAGGTTTGTGATTGGTATCGACGCTTTCGAAGTGATCGTTGGAGGGAAGTTTCGTTCTAAAGTATATTAAAATGGTTTTTTGGTTTTAACTGATGTGTCGATAAACAAGGCGAAATCGCGATTTATTGCGTAATTAAATAATGTTCGCTCGGACGCCTAATGACGTTATTATATAGGCCTTCAAGGGAATGGAAATTCATTGGTTTGCTTTGAGACTCTCAAGAATATGTAGTCTTTTTTGAATTGCTACACAGGGGGAAAAATTTGAAAAAAATGTTTGGTTAAAACAAATAGTATTGAAGATTATTTTGACTGTTCTACACACTTATTTAAAAACCAAACGCAATTTTTGAACACTTAACATTCTTTGTAAATCCATAAACTTTTTTTTGGGTGTCACAATCTTCAGTTGGGTGTAGTGGCAGAGTTTGCCAAACTCATACTGACTAAACAACACCCTGTTCCTTTACATATCCTTTGCGTTCAAGTGTCCTGGTGCCCTTTTAAGAGTCTCATGAGCCATTAAATATTAACTGTACGTGATTTTAGAACTCTACTTTATTCGAAAATTTGCTAAAATATACCAAATACCCCCAAAAAGAACATTATTAGTAATGCAACTCTCGAAATAAGACCATAGACTACGTACTTAGACGTTATCAATACTAATATACCTTCACCAAGCTACTTAGGAAGTCAACTAGGGCTGATAGACACGTTATCAATCTATGATGGCACGCCGATGGACCTTTATTGCGAAGGGCTCCGTGTCACCGCCCGACTCGGCTCGGACGCCTAATGACGTTATTATATAGGCCTTCAAGGGAATGGAAATTCATTGGTTTGCTATATTATAGTGGTTTGTTGTAGATGTTGAATTGAGAGTGTAATGGAACGTATTGATACCTACCTAAGTAGTTCGTTATAAGAGGTAGCTACTATGTTAATAGGAACACTCTAGTCACAATTTTTAATTTGATTCGTTCTGTAATGATTGTTGATTTTATAGTAGGACATTAGCTCAGAACTTGTTACAAGTGAATGCTCAGTCTATTAAGACTCAGCATTGGGCGTTTGTCCATTAGCCGGCACGTCACCGGCCACGGCGACGGTGCCGGCGCCGTGCTGGTGCAATGTATGAACGCCGGGCCGGCGCCGGCGCCGGTAAGTGCAAAAGCGAGCCACACGTTTTCATATATTTTTGCTTCCCCGGCACCGGCACGGCACCGTCGCCGTCGCCGGTGCCGGTGCCGTGCCGTCTAATGGAAAAACGCCCATTCACTTGGAACATCGAGCATTCGCCAGACTATATAAGTACCTGGGACTCGTCCTCGACAGCCGGTGGAACTTAAGGGAGCATTTCCTGAGTTTGGCCCCAAGGCTGAACCGGGCGTCGGGCGCCCTCAGGCGTCTGCTGCCCAATGTCGGCGGGCCAAACGCTTCCTGCCGTAGGCTGTACGCCGGCGTCGTGCGGTCCATGGCCCTCTACGGGGCCCCTGTGTGGGCCCTAAGCATCCGGACGCGACCACTGAAGTTGGTCGCATGCCAGAGGGTCATGGCTATCCGGATGATCCGGGGATACCGCACGATTGCCGGCGAAGCGGCCAACCTCCTTGCCGGATTACTGCCCTGGGATCTGGAGGCGACTGCCCTCCAGCGCGTCTATGAATGGCGCGTGGAGGCGCAGCGCCGGGGCGTGACCCCGCTGCCTCGTGAAGTCGAGGCGCGGCGGGAAGAGCTCCGGCGCGATCTCAGGGCAGTATGGAGGGGACGACTGTCGCGACCGAAGGCCGGGCACGCCGCAATTGCGGCGGTAAGACCCCTCTTTGAGGAGTGGCTGGAGAGACGTCACGGCGTCCTGACCTATCGGATGACGCAGGTCCTCACCGGACACGGAAGTTTCGGGAGGTACCTGTGCCTGATAGGGAAGGAGGAAACGCCCGGGTGCCACCACTGCGAAGATCGCCCGAAGGACACAGTAGAGCATACGGTGCAAGACTGCCCAGCTTGGGCGGTGCACCGACGTGTCCTCACGGCGGCGATAGGCGGAGACCTCTCGCGCCCGGCATTGGTTGCGGCCATGCTGCGGGGCGAGACGGAGTGGGAAGCGGTCTGCTCCTTCTGCGAGGCAGTAATGCTCGTGAAGGAGGAGGCGGGCCGCGAGCGAGAGAGGACAGCGTCCTCCCTCCGCCCCAACCGCAGTGGTAGGCGCCCGCGGCGTCGGACGTCAGCAGATGATCTCCGGCCACCGTAGGCGCGGGCATGCGGGCAGCGAGTAAAGGGCAACTCGCTGCCCGACCAAGGACCATGCCCGGGTCGACGGCGCGTTGTGTCCCACGCGCGCCTCAAAGAGCGTCAGCATAATGACGGGGCCCCCCTCTCAGAGGGCCAAAGCCTGCCGGGGTCGCGGGATTATTTCCTTACCGTGACCCCGGAACGTAACAGGCTATTGAAGGACACCGTGGATTTTAGTCAGTAGAAGTCTGACAGTCCCTCCCGCCCTGCCCGGGGTTGGAGGACTCATTTGATGATTTTACCACGCTAAAAAAAAAAAAAAAAAAAGCAGACTATATAAGTATGGAACAGAGGGTTTGTTGTTCGCAAGTTCGCCACAAGAATTATTCCCCTTGAAAAAAAGTTTTGATCCTGTACTCCTAGTTCTTTCTGTTCAGATTCCACATTATGTCCTCGTTTTCGGTAGTTTTTTTTGCTGGATTTTATAATTGTATTGTTCTGCTATCCCCGTGCTGCAAAAATGGGTCGAATGTACAATAAACAAAATTAAAAAAACAAAAACCTTTGGCTAATTTATACGTCCTTACTTTTTTTCGTGGGAAATTATTTTTGTGTAAGTTATAACAACCCGAATAGAGCACAGAGCCAAACATAGCTACGATAATTTCATATTAAACTGTTGCTATTACCTGGCAAACAAAAGTATTGAAGGTCGCACTTCCATGCAGCGCCTCTTTTACATCCACCACAAATTATCATACATCATATTACACATTATAAAGACGTGGTGAAACAAACATGTTAACAAGTTGCACATGTTATGAAACAAGGCCGGGCTCACTTTGTTGTAACGCGAAACTTTTGTCTATCCGGGACAGGGCAGAATTTTCATTAAAACCTTCTTTAGCGCCCTAACACAAAAGAGCAATTTTTCCCAGAAGGAAAATCTCGATGCAGCCGCATTAACGCTTTTATTTGCTCTCTTATTCGAAAAAAACTTATTATTCCACTTCTCTCACCCGGGGAATTACATTATTCTCTTGCAGTTCTATTTATAGAAACCATTTCAAATCTACCTTCAGTATAGTAGATAGTGTTTTATTTATGTTGAAGTTTAAAATCCGTTTACCGACTTCGAAATTAGTTTTTGTTGATGTTCGTTTCATTGATCTGGAAGCTGTAAGCTCGGATGAGTTTTTGTCGTTTAACCTTCCGAGAATTTACCAAGATTTTCTTCTTATTTTCCGACGTCTTCATGTTATTCTTAAAGAGCTTTTGTTCCGGGGCTAGGGATCGATCTCGGTTCTCTTTGAGTTTACGATTGGTTTAAAACTGGTAATTGGTCTTTAGCAAGTTGATTCTTCTATATTTTTAAAATTTATGTAGTTAGGCAAAGATGGCAATGTCTTAATAAGCTGATCTATTCTATTCCATCTTTAAAGTGTTATAATTAAGTACTCTTCTAAGCCTTGAGCTTATAACCCCTAATTAACCGTCGAGCTAATAAGGACATAAACTTTAATGTCGGTAGTATAAGGCTAACGGCTATAAACAGTCATAGACATGACAGATGGTTGGGAAGATAATCCAGGATATAGGCAATGAAGTGATTAACTAGATGTGCCCGTAGATACCACTCACATCAAACATTAATGTTTTTGTTCATTTTACAGTACGTAAATGCAACAGAATAAACTGACAAAACGTTTGCTATTCATATTTTAAATATTAAATGGGAAACACAGCTAATATTAATCAACTACCTATAAACAGTGGAACAAACCATAACGGATACTGCTTATCCAGATTTATTACTAAAATAAAAAAGTGGGAGGCGAAATGGTCTAAATTAAAAAGCAATGCCTTGTCGAGATAGAGCGAGCGGAAACAAAGAACCGGGAATTCATCAAGCTCTTTTGAACCCCCAGCATTGTGGTGCAGTATTCACAGACCATTGGCTGAAAGAAAATCTTCGAGAGGATCGCCACTCTTTGACGCCCGATGCAAAAAAAAGTGATCTTTTTACCCAAGAAAAACTCTACTTCATTACTTTGTACGCTTCCCACATAAAAGTATTGAGGAATTTTGAAACCGAGCTACTTGTTGAACGCGGATGCTTTTGAATAGATTATGCGGAGTTAATTAAATGATTTTTCCGCAGTGAATGGTAGTGTCGCTCATATTCGAGGTTTAATCTTGGTTTTTTGAATTATGTGGGGCATTGTTTGATTTTCATGCGGTGAGCGACGCTCGCTTTTGATTGCTTAATGCTTTTGTGATGTTGTGAAATATTACTTTGTGATTTTATCTCAATATGCACTTTTTATCTCTCGTGTGTTATCGATAGTAATATTGCAACTAGAAACATTTTTATTTTTGAAAATTTATGTGTTCACAACACAACCAATTTTTAAAATTCTTCCTTCATAACGTGGGTGCAATCATAGAAACACTGACCTTTCACATGGTAGGTTAGATTTCATACAAATTACAATTTGTTTACACTTATTAGAACTACAGCAAATACCAGAATTCCTCGTCGCAGCGGCGTATTCCTAATACTAGTAAGCAGCAAAACTAATCTAAAACGAACCATTTTAAAACAAAATCGAAAATCTTAAACTACCTACCGTTTCATCTATATTAATATTAAAAAGCTAAAAAGTTTATTTGGGTATACGCGCTAATCTCAAGAAAATTTTCAATTTGAAAAAAAAAATCAGTAAGATAGTCTATTTATGAAGCAAGTCCACATAACATCACGCTTCGGTTAATAGGAGCTGAGCAGTGGCTGAAACCGAGAGGAAAAAGTAGTCTGCTACACAAAACAAAACGTAAAACAATTCAGTATTCAGAATACGCTTCACATATAGAGCGTATCTGTCCATTACGATATTAGCATTGGAATTCCGTCGGTCCGGAGCGTCCGCTCACGTTGTGCAGCTATGGACCGTCCAGCTCCCCAGCGACTCCTGAACAAGATTGATGTATTTGTGAGATAGTGTCTCATGCACGGTAGGATAAACTACGTGCACTTGTTTCTGTTCTGTCCCGAATTTCAAACAAAAAGGCGGATCGAGTGAATTTCAGCCAGGAATGGACGCCCTAGAAGGCGTACTTGATTGGTACTTTTTTATTATTATTCAGTTTATTTCAGGCATCAGGAGGGGTATTACAACGTCTGAAAACCAGGCTTTCAGGCAAGTCGTCTAGCGCCATCTCGTTCACTCACTGGAACAAGCCTGGTTTTAAGACGTTGTAATACCCCCCAGGTGGCCTACCACGACGTCTTAAAGCCTTTCCCACATCGGAATAACGATCGCTTACACATCATGGTAGGGCCCTGATGCCTGAACCTGTGGCCCATACTAAATACAATAAACTAATACATTATGAAAACAAAACAATAACATAAAAACTAAGGTTGCTTGCTTTTTGAGCAGTGCTGGCCCAGTGGTATTGGCTCCCGACTTACGAGTTGTAGGTCGAGAGTTCGAACACAGCCAGGCGCAATTATGTACTTTGTGATTATTTTTATCACCACTGCTCTCAAAACGGGGTAGGAATACATTCTGAGGAAATCATGGCATGTTCCTCTAGAATAAAAAAATCGAACACATGTGACACCGCACTGGGTTCGAGTGGTGGATTATGGCTCAATCTCTGTCACAGAGAGGTATAAATAGTCTGATGATGAAAACGGAGCTTGTAGGTAGACAATAGTCGCACAGCAATCTGCAAAAACCCCCGCTTGATAAGGTTAGTACGTAAGATGAGTAACCATGATCATTAATAACATAACAAGTTTCAAAGTCAAAAGAGCATGGAAGGAAAGAAAAAGATTCAAGCCAGATTCGAATCCGCGTCACGCAACGTTACAGCCAATTGCTCAACCGTTGAACATATGCTACGTTGATCGTATATCCCAATACAATTTATAAATGCGAAAGTATCTACGTATGTTTGTTTTTTACCTTTTTAATCATGAATTTTTTTGTATATTTACTTTTATCATGAAAAAAATACTGTTCTTGAAAAAAAAAACAAGAACGTTCCTTATGATAAAGATGGCGTCATATTATGTACGATTTGATTTGATTTCAAAATAAAATTAATTCATGCGAAGGGTAAGGTCCAAACTGGTGGAACAACTGGTAGGTATCCAGTAATCCATGGTGCATATACTCGGTCGCTCCACCAGTTCATATAAAAACGATTAAGCTGGATTTACACGTTGGCAACACTGGACCTCCTTAGCTTTACAGGCAATTAATTTTAATAGGTTATTGTCGGCTTTGCGGTTATTAATTTAGGATTTAAAGTTGAGTATCATAAAGTTAACTAGTCCTTGCTGACCACTTTGCTCTTTGAAAGTTTTGTTCAAGTTGGTATCCAACATAGAGATTCATGTTGATGTTTGAAAGTTGAAAGGTTTCTTTTAGTAAAAGTAGTTTGTCTTTTGCTTCATGTACTTACTTATCTGTTGAAAACTACTTTGAAAAATATTGAGTCCAACAGAAGATACCTTTGATGTCATAATTTTTGTAATGGTATAATAATCAAACGAGTCCTTTCCCTTGGAGTGGGGTGTGTCGTTTTTTACTGTGTTCTGTCAGTGCGCAAGAGTTTCAGTTTCTTCTGGGCGAATTAGCTGCATCTTGGGACCCATTTTTGTTTGGTTTATGCTTGTAGGTTGGATTGAGGCCAAGAGCACAAGAGCAAACCCATAAAAACACGTTGAAGCCGCGGGCTAAGTAATAATAATTATTCCCGCATAAAAAACAGACACCAAATAAATGTAAAAGGTGCTTAGTTTATTGAACAATAAAAGTTAGACAGATTGCTTAACATGATTAAGTAATTATCATCACACACACTGGTTCGAAAATTGTAATGTTCTTACAACATACCTAAGTACTCGTAACAATGACGAACCTGCAATTTGTATACGGAACTGTGCTAAATTAAGGAAGTTCGGATCTTTAAATGGCTCATGGAATCTTCATTATTGTTAGGTTGTTGCTTTTTATACAGGGTGTAATCGAAATCATGGGCAATATTTTAATCCAAGGCTCTACTCACGATGCTGATTGCATTAAGGCTAATAAATCGCAAATCAAAAATATTATTAATGCAATTATGGACACCTTTAAAAATGTAGTATGTCGCCTAACAAAGGCTTATTATTGCAAATAAGCACTAAAAGTAATAAAAAATAAATCATAAACCCCAAAAATCTTAAAGTATCAAAATTTTAAAGCGCATTACACCGCGCGCGGAACGAAAAGTAAACAAACATCAAATAATATTAAGCGAAGATACTTGCATTAATAATGTTTTTAAGTTCCATAAAACGATTAGTATCGTTAGTAATGCCCAAGTTTAAAATATTGCTCATTAATAAAATTTCACCCTGTATAATACTATGTTATCATCATCATATCAGCCGTAGAACGTCTACTACTAAACATAGGCCTCCCCCATAGATTTCCAACAGGACCGGTTGGAAGCGGCTTGCATCCAGCACGATTCTCGGTCTTCATCAGATCGTCTGGTGCGTGGTTACCATTCGAGAACCTTACGGCCTCATTTGCCATCAATTATGCTTGCTATGTGGCTCATCATCTGCCTAGCCTATTCCCAACTGTATTGGAGTCGGCTTCCAGCTTTCCAGATGCAGCAGAATATTAGTATTTTACATGGAGCGACTGCCTGTCGGACCTCCACAACCCAGTAACAGAGTAATGCGATACCCATGGTAAGACTGGTTGTCAGACTTTAGAGCTTCTAACTGAGAGTAACGACTGTCAAAGATCTACAAATGACAGCCGGGACCAACGGCTTTACGTGCTTTCCGAGGCACGGAGGAAACTCGCTATGACAGATGGTCACCCATCCACAGACTAACCTCGGCAAGCGCGGCTTAACCCAGCAGATCGGCCTGTGCGGCTGTAGTTATTTAGCCACGAGCTCCTCCATGAACATATCAATGATATGCTGCCTTATTGCTTATCAAACCTATAAAAGCATCAACGTCATTGTCGCAAAAGTTTCAAAATCTGCACAATTGTTCTAGAGATTGGCCCCAACAAACAGACAGGTGGACAGTTGCGCTAGAAAACTTTATTCTATGATGCGCACTGAACTTTATACTTTGTTCCAAACTCATAAAGAATTCTTGCAGCTGTTTTAAACAGAGTCCACTCAGACCAAATAACATGCTCCTATGTATTCTACCTTAGATACCGCAGTTTCTTAATAAAATTTGTATAAGTCCACTAGCTCATGAATACTGAATGCACAGTTATATAATCAAAACCGCAGTATGTACCTACAGAAGACAGCACAACAACCAACCGCAATCTGTATTTTTTTTCCAATCGAACATGAACCTTCTTGTTTTGTTATAAAGCTGAAAATATATTATAAAGTTTGGCAGATTGTGGTAGCCTGATGTACAGACGCCGGCACATCAACCTACCTCAATCTGACGAAATACTTTAATAGATTTTCAATCATGTTGCAATAGTTGAAGGTTAATGTTCGATTGGTAAAATTAGACAGATTGAGGTAGGTTGCCCTGCTTGCGTCTGTATACTTGAATTTTATAATACAAAAACTTGTGAGAGACTTTTCTCAAGAAAAATGTGTAGTACACGACGTTATTATAAGAAACATGAAAGCCGAAAATAATAAAGAGAAGGTTTTTTATCAAAGGTAATGAAATTCCACACGTTGATGGACCACATCAATTTGTTTTATTATGTGTTCTATGTGTGTGCATCGGCCGGAAGTCGGGGCTCCTGTGACGTCACTTCCTTTGTCGCACCACTCTCGGATTATGTTAATGTTGTCTCTGAGACATTTGTCTTTGCGTAATGCTCAGCTTCGTTCTGAAACCTTATTACTTTTCGATGTTGTTCACCTACATACTTTATTGTTGTTTACGATTATTTTCTCGACTCTCCGTCTAACAAGTAGCTATGAATTATTATTACAATGGAATCCTTTTGAAAATACATTCCTTGTACGTAAAAGCTGAAGTTTGCTCGGTACATACTGAAGTTTGGCGCTGAAAAATATTATTTTAAAGATCAACATTTGCATTAACGCTTCTGAGTTTACTTGAGTTAAATAAATATCTTTTTCTTTCACTGTTTTCTTATTTAATTTAAAGTCTAAGTTTCTTATTCTTTAGTAAATCGTGTCTAAGTATCTTGTTATTAAATACATCAATTACCAAAAAATATAAATATATAAATTATCTCAGCAGTTAATTCTCAATACTTCACCTTCCGTATCCACTCTGAGCCAGTCTCTATTTTTGACGATCCACGCAATACTTACCAACACTGATACGGTCTTCTACTTCAGAACTCGTCCTGAACCTGGCTGGAGTGGGAGAGACTCTCAAATTCTTTCTCACTAATAACTACCCTTTCACTTGAGTTGCCTATTCCGTTTCAGTGCAACATTATCCTACCTGGACATTTTCTGACGTTTCCCGCAATACTTACCGATATTAATACGGCCACTAATTAAGTACTAGTGATAAATGATAAATGATATTTATTTTGCAAATAGGTTTAAAACACAAATAGGTTTACAAACACTTTTACAAGTCAAAGCATTTTTTTTTAGCTAGATGAGGCCGGTGTTTCGTACCTGACTACTCTGAGAAGAAACATCCGAAACAAACTCAGAGGTCATCGTCTCTTTTAAAGTCCAGACATTAAATTCGTTAAGTCATGCGAGGACCCTGCAGGTTTGTGTCCGAGATGGTCTTTTGAAGAAAGTGCCATACAAATTTGAGTGGACCTGTCCAGTCAGTGCAAGCATTTGTCAGTTATCGTGAAGCTCGACTCATAACTCAAGGAGCTCAACATAGTTATGATATAGCTAGTCATGTAATACACCTTACTTTTCTATAGGTTCTTTGGACATGTGTTTCAAATATTCCGACTTCAAAACGACGGCACGGTGGTAGGCGTACAATTACTGTATGTCGCGGGTCCGCTTCTCGCTCGGAACAAATATTTGTATGATCTAAAAGTAATTGTTCCGGGTCTGGGCGTTTTTGTATGTGAATTTCTATGTTTGTAAACGCACCCACGACACAGGAGAAATTCCCAGTGTGGGGCAAAATAAAAAAAAATACTAAGACCGCGTTGTTTGATCATCAGTTAAACCATTTGTTAAAAACATGTAATTAGTTGAACTATACTGATGAAACAGCTGGCCCCAAAAAAAACAAAATTTTACTAACAAAGCATCAATGTACCTACCCAGATATAAACCATACTATGTTCATTGTACATGGTACAATCGACAAAGTTGAATCATGACCCATTTTGACAATAAATCGTTTGAATCCTTCAAATTGACAAAGATCAAAGTTGTTACCATGGATATGTATATTTACGCGAATGTGGACCTAACTGTATTTGTTAGTCTGTTAGAAAATAAGCATATGGTGGGTCATGTTTCAGCTTTGTCGACTGTACATACATAGTATCTTGCATGCGAGGCAGCAAACTTGGTAGTTCAGGACAATAGTATTCATACAGGGCGATTAGAAGACGTTGTGTGTTTATTGCTTAGATAGAGAGCTTTACAGCGTGTTCGTATATTGAACGCGTCATTTTTATACGACCAGCGTCAAGAAAAGGGATGATATTTTTTTATTTTTTATCTATAATGGTGTTTTTTTTAAAGTTTATTTGGGATAAATACTTATTCTGATTGTAAACCAATGCTCCATAGTTTTGTTAGTATGCTGTACTATTTAAATCACAATTTATGTGTATTACTCTCTTATATAATAAATATCTATTATTAGAGAATACCTGAGTTTTGTCTTTTTATCAACCTGTAATTAAAAACTTAAATTTATTTCTTCTAAATTGTATTTAATTCATACAAAAAACTTTGTCGTTCCACTTCAAGGGATAACCCTTGAAGTTGATTAGCGACAGGTATATCAAATAGTATTTAGTGAAAAAAACAAGATGTTGATAATATTTTTATTTTAAGCATCACGTGGGTACTATTGTAACCGTTCTACGTTAAGTTCGTCATCATCATTATCATAATTATTTCAGCCCGGGTTTACTCACTGCTGGGCTATAGGCTTCCTCCTAAGGCCCGGTATCCACCAAAGCGGAGAGGAGAGGAGATGTGTTGGAATAACCAATCAAAAATCCACATCTCCTCTCCGCTTAGCTTCGGCGTCACTTGTTTTGCTGTTATCGTTCATCTGATTGCGTATTCAAACACATCTCCTCTCCTCTCCGCTTTGGTGGATACCGGGCCTAATTCTGTTATATTTCTCGGCTCTATGCGTATCATTCATCTGTTCCCGATTTCGACGATATAGTCAACAAAACGCGCTTTGGGCTGCCCTAGTTTCTTTGTCACCACAAAACAAATTGCAAAGGCAATCTGTGCATTAGTACCTAATCAGTAATCACCATTTGAAAAACCAGTCATTTATTTCCCTTCTATAACACAGTATAAACAGGGTTATACCACAGTTCAGTGACTCGGCGAAGTTCCCTGAAGTGGGTCCGCATTGGCGTGCAGTGTCCGCATAAGTGGGCCCGGCGTCAGCACCACTTATACGCTTGTTGTATCACCAACACTGAGCTTTGTGCTGTTTATTGACTGGTAATCTATTTATTACTAGCTTTTGCTAGCTGCTGCGATCGCTTTTCACTCGAAAATTATCCCACGGGATCTTAATGTGGGGATAAAAAATATCCTATGTGATATTCCAAATCATAACGTATCTCTGTACCAGATTTAATTTAAATGCTTTTAATATAATGTACCTATAACCCGAATTGACTGTCAAATTCTAAAATTTATTTTGCGAAGCGAGAGAATACGAAGGAAAAAAGCTAGTTCAAAATACATGAGCTTCTGACTAACAGTAACGACTATCAAAGATCTATAAATAACTGGGACCAACGGATTAGAGATACGGAGGAAACTCGCTATGACAGGTTGGTCACCCATCTACAGACCAACCTCGGCAAGGGCGGATTAACTCGAACGATCGGCGTGGGTGACTATAATAATTATTTAGCCATGAGCTCCACTGTATTATATCCAAATAATATTCTATTATTACCTGATGCATTTACTATGCGTTTAAAATAAGAATGGAACGACTTTAGCTCCATATTGAGACTTAATTATATATAACAAAAAAAAATATATAGATAAACATGCAGTCTTACTTGCATAAACGCATAATATGTGGACGAGGCGATATCCAAGCACACTCCATGTTTGGATCATAGCAGGTGACAAAAAGACGTCATTTTTTGGGTGTATTCTGTTATATAATAGTTATTTATGCAACTGTTGTATAATCAGCCCCCCTAGCCAAGTCGCAAACGATAATCGTAAACGCTCGGTACTCCCCAATAGATTTTTAACTTCATAGCCTAGAGCCTAAGGTTGAAAATCCATTTAAGATTTCTGAGCGTTAGCGACAGGAAAGATCGAAAACGATTAGCAATCTTCACTAGATCTTCAACATTATACCCGAGCACATAAAGTTGAATATCTATTAAAGCCTACTCATCGTTTGCGTTTATCGTTTGTTACATGGCTACAGGGCCTGGGGTATTAAAACACGAATGTGCAGGGTTTATCACACGAGGCCTAGCCGAGTGTGATAATAAAATCACATGAGTGTTTTAATACCTAATTATAACAGTTGCATACAAGACTTTATCTAGAATCATGATGTGAATCCTCTATAAAAGATTCTCATACCATAGGGTGTTGTACAGTGTTGTAAGAACTATGTAAATTAAAAAAAAGTCTAATTGCGAAGCATGTAAAATAAACAAACCATAATAAGTAAAAGAATTATTGTTCTTTTTTCAAAATTTTAGCGATCTGGTGGTGAAAATGTCATTGCATGAGAATGTTCTTTTTTTGAAATTCATAATATCACGCGTTTGGATGAATGATCATAATATCATTGAGTGTTTTAATGTTGGCAATAAGCTAATTGTTATAGGTTCTTTTATAGAGGATTAATAGCATGATAGTAGATAAATAATATTAAAGAAACTACAAATTAGAATCGATCTAAGCGACAACGCTTTTTGTGTGACCATAAAGTAATATAATTGCTTATTTGTACTCCTGTGTGTATATTTCGTCGCCTAAGAGTGAAAACCTCGGGAATGCATTTTTTCTCTTTATTTTATTGCGTTTCTAGGAAGAAATCCTCGCGACGCAAATCCTGATTTGACTAATTAGTTCATTCGATGCTTGTAGTGCCATCTGTGATAGCACTACAATATTAGATCGAGTTTTTTGTATGAATACCTCTTAAGTAGGGTTTTTATGCATTACGGACAATCAAAGTATCGAACAATTTCCGTTATAAAAGCGGGTTTTTCCACATTAATTTAAAAAAAAAGGAAAACAAGCCATAAAAAATATTTACAGCACGCAGTATTTTCTTCCTCTTCAAAAGTTATACCTACTTCTTTTACATTTTTTACAAGATTTTTGCATAAAGTCGTCAATCTGTAGTTTGTATTATAAACATAATAAAGAAAGATTAACTTATCTAAAGCCACATATTTCCATCTAACACCTCAATGGGGTAATTCCCTGCAATTTTATGCATGTCTCATTCAAGCTCCTCGCCAATGGGGCACTGGAGACGTCCCCAAGTGGTCCCGCTGCACCGTCCTCGTACGAGGACTTGAGATGGAGTATTGAATATGCACTATGCAAGTTGTTAATCCGCCGCTAAGGACTCAATTGAAGCCCTTTTTTTAGAGAGATAAGGTACTATGTGTCCTGAGGTAAGAGATGGAAAGGAAATGCCGAGGAAGTTAGATGTGCTCTTACCCTAGCCCTATATTTAATCTTCTGTAATTTTGTCTAGCTATTCATTAGTAATGTTTATGATAAAAAAAATACGTGTGGCACTCGGGGACTGCCGCGGTAAAGCTACTGGATAGCATTTTTATCAACTATAATGCACTTTTTATAGGCTATGGTCGGCCACGTCAATCAAGTGAAACGTCAAGAAAAACAAACACCGTGCCGAAGTCGGCTAAACTGAAACGACGTTAGACGATGCGGGGTGTTGGGTTTATTTTCATTAGGTTTATTTTCGTCACGGAATTTCTTGATTCGGTCGCCGCGCTCAGATCCCGCGATAAAAGCTATGCAATAGTTTAAAAATATGTTAAAACAAAGCATAAAAAAAACTTATGTTATGAAAATAACAGCCTGGGATTTCACAATTTCGGAGTACAAAATAGTCAATAAGTACAGGTTACAACGCCCCATGCAAAATAAAACATGATTGGCTGCCCGCTGGAAAATAAACATCAGATAAACATTGTTTCCTTTACTCCCAAATCAAGCAGATTTACTGTAATACCCAAACCTGATTACACTACGTAGACACGTTAACAGCCTATGCAATCTCCCCCCTCTAGAGATGGGTAACTAGCCGGATGCTTTGAGTTATTATCGATTTTAATCCATTAACAGCCATTAATAGCCATCCAATGGCTAATAACCCTGCTATTAATGTATTGTCAAAGAAATAAATGTTTTTTTTTGTTTTTTTTTTTAAAATCTGTGGGTGTGAATATAAATTGGGTGCGTGTACGCAGTGTGATTCAATGTATTGCATTATTCTTTTTATTTATTTTCACCTTTTTGTATGTGAAAAAGTGTTTATAATAAAATGAATACACATTTTTTGGGAAATCTAAAAAAATATAAAGCAATACAATATATTTATGAACTCGAATTCATTTCCTCGCAGTGGTGTGAAAAGCAGAGTACGCTCCTCGGGAGTAAAGCTGCCTTGTCTTGGGCTAACTTGAATCCCTCGCTCACTAAGGATTCTTTATAATATTAAAGTAGGGATTACAGGTGAATATTCGCGGTGAGAAACAAATCGCTGCAAACCAGTCTTGGTAGGTGGTAACCAGCAACTTGACTGAGGATGCGAGAGCGAGCGAAGTGAGCTCATGACTTGGGGCACCCGGACACGGAACTTTGCAAACAGAAATAGGAGCCACGCGAAGCGGGGCTCCGTCGAGCCGCCTTGGTAGGTGGTAATCAGCTACTTGACTAAGGATGCAAGAGCGAGCGAAGTGAGCTCATGACTTGGGGCACCCGGACTCAGAACCTTGGAAACAGAAATAGGAGCCACGCGAAGCGGGGCTCCGTCGAGCCACCTTAGTAGGTGGTAATCAGCAACTTGACTAAGGATGCAAGAGCGAGCGAAGTGAGCTCAGGACTTGGGGCACCCGGACCCGGAACCTTGCAAACAGAAATAGGAGCCACGCAAAGCGGGGCTCCGTCGAGCCACCTTAGTAGGTGGTAATCAGCAACTTGACTAAGGATGCAAGAGCGAGCGAAGTGAGCTCAGGACTTGGGTACCCGGACTCGGAATCTTGCAAACAGAAATAGGAGCCACGCGAAGCGGGGCTCCGTCGAGCCATCTTAGCAGGTGGTAATCAGCAACTCAACTAAGGATGCAAGAGCGAGCGAAGTGAGCTCAGGACTTGGGGCACCCGGACTCGGAATCTTGCAAACAGAAATAGGAGACACGCGAAGCGGGCCTCCGTCGAGCCACCTTAGTAGGTGGTAATCAGCAACTTGACTAAGGATGCAAGAGTGAGCGAAGTAAGCTCAGGACTTGGGGCACCCGGACTCGGAACCTTGCAAACAGAAATAGGAGACACGCGAAGCGGGCCTCCGTCGAGCCACCTTAGTAGGTGGTAATCAGCAACTTGACTAAGGATGCAAGAGCGAGCGAAGTGAGCTCATGACTTGGGGCACCCGGACTCGGAATCTTGCAAACAGAAATAGGAGCCACGCGAAGCGGGGCTCCGTCGAGCCACTTTAGTAGGTGGTAATCAGCAACTTGACTAAGGATGCAAGAGCGAGCGAAGTGAGCTCAGGACTTGGGGCACCCGGACTCGGAACCTTGCAAACAGAAATAGGAGCCACGCGAAGCGGGGCTCCGTCGAGCCACCTTAGCAGGTGGTAATCAGCAACTCAACTAAGGATGCAAGAGCGAGCGAAGTGAGCTCAGGACTTGGGGCACCCGGACTCGGAATCTTGCAAACAGAAATAGGAGCCACGCGAAGCGAGGCTCCGTCGAGCCACCTTAGCAGGTGGTAATCAGCAACTCAACTAAGGATGCAAGAGCGAGCGAAGTGAGCTCAGGACTTGGGGCACCCGGACTCGGAACCTTGGAAACAGAAATAGGAGCCACGCGAAGCGGGGCTCCGTCGAGCCACCTTAGTAGATTGTAATCAGCAACTTGACAAAGGATGCAAGAGCGAGCGAAGTGAGCTCAGGACTTGGGGCACCCGGACCCGGAACCCTGCAGACAGAAATAGGAGCCACGCAAAGCGGGGCTCCGTCGAGCCATCTTAGCAGGTGGTAATCAGCAACTCAACTAAGGATGCAAGAGCGAGCGAAGTGAGCTCAGGACTTGGGGCACCCGGACTCGGAATCTTGCAAACAGAAATAGGAGCCACGCGAAGCGGGGCTCCGTCGAGCCACCTTAGCAGGTGGTAATCAGCAACTTGACTAAGGATGCAAGAGTGAGCGAAGCGAGCTCAGGACTTGGGGCACCCGGACTCGGAACCTTGCAAACAGAAATAGGAGCCACGCGAAGCGGGGCTCCGTCGAGCCACCTTAGCAGGTGGTAATCAGCAACTCAACTAAGGATGCAAGAGCGAGCGAAGTGAGCTCAGGACTTGGTATTAGGATGTTTGAACCATTCGGAATTATGAAAATCGGTATTTTGAAATTCATGTTATCTTAGTGTACCCGTAAATAGCTGATTATTTTTTTTTAAAGGGCCAGATTATTTCTAAATTGCACATTTATTTACTACAAAGAAATATGATGAAAATGAAGTTTAATCTGACAAGCCTAAACCTGAAAGCCATGGGTTCAATCACTAAAAATATTAAAAAACATTAATAGCAGGGTTATCATCCATAATTGCTATTAACTGGCTACTAACTGCTATTAATTGCTATTAATCGATTAATAGCCAAATGATATTAACCGGATTATTATCATTGCCCATCTCTACCCCCCTCGCCGTACTACGCTCGTTTGTTGATATTCAACTTTTGTATAAGCCAGCAAACATTATGGCGTAGTGTGATAGCGACCAAAATTTATTTCAGATACGTGAGCCTATATTGTCATATGGAATTGGGAAAATCCAATTGTGTCAACACACGAGTCGTTGGGGTAAGTTTGTAGAATTGAATTGGTCGGCAGGTAAACGGTTATCGTAGGTAATAATAGCGTTCCGAATTTGTCCGTAGTAACAGCCGTCTACACTGCAATTAGGGGCCGTTAGGCGATAGCTGGCGCCGACCTGCCTCCCTGCCTAGTCGCCAACACTACATTACCGCGATGGACAAATAGTAGGTATTGTTTAAAAAGGGTTGTTTTACATGGAAAACTGTCGCGTTGGTTTACGTAGACGTCCGACGACTTCACACGATAATCATGGTTTAATGTCTCCATAAATCGACGGTGCTTTGCATGTTTAAATGACACGCTGTTAATACTTGTTTATGGGTATTTCCTCAACGGACTTCGAGAATATTATAGTGTCAATAAATATGTTTACACGGTTTTTATGAGAAAACGTTTCAAACGTGCGCTTTAAAGTAATTGTTCGCTTACCTATTGAAATAGTTGTGTAGATATTCATGTATGTTATTCTAGTTAATAGTTAAACGTCAACAAAAGCCCAATTATCATAATCAATCAATTAAAGCATCAAATAACACACCTACCAATAAAATGGGACTGATTATATTTCAGTAAACACGGCGCGTGTTCAGCCGTAATGCTCGTGCAGCAACATTTATCAATCAATTTATTGTCCAATTACATGGTACATATTTCTCTAAAAGTTACATTGCAACATTTACAACCAATGTCTCTGATACGTACGACCCATTAAAAGCCTATATATAAGCGAATAAAATTCACATGCATGGCTGTAAACGACACGATCGTAAAATTCACTGCACTCACTTTGTGGCGCTGTGGAAATTTATTTAAAAGCTTTGACACGCAGTTAGGATGATGTAGAGCTACTTACACATAATTAGGTTTCAGAATAAAATCACACGGAGCTACGTAGGAATGAAAAGCTGGATTTTCTTTAACAAAACATTGCGATACCCCTCTATGTTTGATTCAGAAGGCAGCAACGATCCCCTGTTGACACCTTTACCTCTTGAGAAAAATACATACATAATTTATAACTAATGCTGTCAAAATTTTTATTACGTTGTAAAATTATGGTACCTAAACTATTTTAAGCACAAAATAATGTAAAACTACAGTTATTAAGCTATAAGCGATGACCGAAAACTTTACTGTCGCATAAAATTACCATTTCAGTGAAGATACATGGTATTCTTTGGAATAGTAGATCAAGTACAAGAGTAAATGTTTTGAAATATACTATAAACTTAAACTATTAATATAAAGTGTCAAACGTGACGATAATAGTACGATGCAAACTTATATTATTTCAGTGCGTGAATGTATTTTTTCGAAGCTAAACAGCCTTCATAAAAGTTTTGCAGTACTACGCCAAATTTATTAGGAATTGTTGTAAATTAAGCCATTCACAAAACAACATATTTCGACACTTCCCCGCAACATTGTTTAGTATGGAAATCATTATTAAATTTACGCTTAAACGTGTTAAAGTGACATCACACATTCGCACACAGAACAATTTATGTTAATTGTTCCGAAAAAACTATAACATCTATTTTATTCAATGGTGCCGCCATTTGGTGTCGTAATAAATTTAAATACTTTGATTGTGCGCATTTTCCTGGATAATTCAAATGTAATGTAGGTTTTAATGAATTGTTATTGTGTTGTTTTGTGTCTGAAAATATTAAGTTACTGCATTTTGGTATCATCATCAGCCTATAGCAGTCCTCTGCTGGACATAGGCGTCCCTTTCCAAAATAATAATAATAATATTCCACAACTATCACACAACGCCATCTAGTCCCAAGTTAAGCAGAGCTTGTGTTATGGGTACCAGACAACTGATAAAGATAGGAACTTATATATTTCTAAATACATACATATTATAGATAAATTACACCCAGACACAGAACAATTGATCATGCTTATCACATAAACATTTGTCCTGGGTGGGAATCGAACCCACGACCCCCGGCATAGCAGTCAGGGTCACTAACCACTAGACCAACAGGCCTGTCAATCAAAGCATGCCATTTCACTAGATCACCACATTTTAGTGGAGATTAAGTTTACTTATGCATTTTTTTTTTTTTGTAAAATGCAGTAATCTAACAGTTATTGTATTGCACATCAACCTACCTCAATCTGTCAGATTTCTATAATAGAATTTCAACCTTAACAATAGTGGAAGGTTAATATTCGATTGGTGAAATTTGACAGATTCGGGTAGGTTGACCTGCTGGCGTCTGTACCTATATTATCCAAAAACAACAGTATGCTGAAAAAATCTTTATAACAGATTTAGGTAATGGAAACATCGCAATCTACTTCACAGTGACTCATACTTAATTAAACAGTATTTTTCCCCATCCCCTCTTTACGTACCAACCTCAATTAGTGATTTTATCGCCACGCCGAGATTATTTGTTTGCAATACATCGGACGCGGGGTCCCTTGGGCCCCGACTAAGCTCCAAAATTTGCTACTATACGGACACTTAAGAACTTTCCACAGTTTTGTCAGCAAGCAATTTAAAGCCGCGTTCCCTTGCTTAAGATGCATTGGCTCATTCCAAACACAGGATTTAACGTTGGTTCGAGAGGCCAACACTGCGAGTAAATGTGGCAATTCGTAGGCGACTCGTCCCACAACAGGCATTAGCACTAAATGACATCCACGAAAAATCTTCGCGGAGCTCTCAGATAAGAAATAGGGGAATAAAAAAGATTTTCCCGCCTTTTACACTGTTTTATTTGATTCCTGTCAAAATAGAAACAATAGGTTAGTTTTGCTCCCCCTTGAGACACCCCCTGACAGGATTGCGAAAGTGGGCAAATTATTTTGTTATAATTTGAATTTATGTTTGTGTTGCTCGTTGCTGTACCTTTTGAAACCAAACAGAAGATGAATAATATTTAAATCATTAAATTGTAATCCATATTTTATAAGATAACTTTTCAATTCAGATTTTAAAACGAATCGGAGTAATTATTTCAATTAAAACATTTGGATTCACCCCACGTATAAAATGGCATGCACACGATGAACCAAAGGTGAGTGAATTCAGCTGTGTGATCTATAAAATATCAAAAGTTCAACGTAGAGTTAAATTGCTTAAAGCATTATATGAGTCAATGTCTGGCGCCGCGGACGCGTATTTGTGAATTACGCTTCTGAACGCCAGGGGTTTCACAGAAATGTATGTCCTTTTTGACGAAAAAATCCTGTCGTAATATCGTGAATATGGCTGTGTGCTGGTTGAATCTAATTTTTTAACTAGAAATCTGATAAAAAAGAACGAAAAATTTGTATACCGTCACCGGACTTAGATCAATAGACAGACTCAAAGATAAATATTGTTTTACCGTACCTACATATTTTTTAAGACATTATTAAAACAAAAAAAAAAATGCCCCACACTAGGAGGTTCTATCACACAGACACCTTACTATCTTCATCTTCTAACTATAATTATTTTAATATTTGAATCACAAAAATAGCATACAAACACTACATCAAATCGAAGTAGCTTTCCAAAATAGGCGATGCGGCCGTTGATCGGTGACTACATGTAGACGAAATTCTGGGAAATCGCTTTTTGCCGTGGGGCTCTGTTACAAATAACAGACAATTATTGTACAACGACTTTTTACTTCGTACGGATTTTTCGTTTTTTGTACAAACTGATTACCGAGAAACGTTTATTGGCTAAGAATGTTTTTGTTATGAATTGCCAAGTTCTTTATGAAATCTTTGTAACGTAATACCGTTAGAAATAAATCATAAGAAACAAATATACTTTATTTATTGCGTATTTAATAATTTAGAAACGTCTTTTATTCTATAAATAGGTGTGCTAATACGCTCTGATCAAAATACTCTAATTAAATTCTCTGACTTTTTCAAGAAACATTTTTACTACAGTGATGGATTTTAAATTATAGCTTCCGATACTTGCTACACCTTTGCTACGCGCTACGCGTCTACGAGCACGCGTAGGCTTTATTCAATCGTAGCACAATACTTAAGGTACTACACGCTTCATAAAACACACGGTTACGTAGCAGGAAAACAACAATATGATATTTTTATGAACCAATAATGAAGTTGACATATTGGAAATGGATTTATAATTCAATAACAAGGCACAAAGTGAACGGAGCATCCTAGTGTATAACTGGCATGAGTAAGTTTGCATAAGCTAGAGTAGTTATACCGTTATTATCTATGCAGTGTTAGGACGCAGGGGGCACCTGAGACTGCACGCTAATTCCGAGCTCAGCCTCTCCTTACGACCGATAGCTGTACGCTTGAACACGTCCGCCAGATAATTGCTGCATACGCAATTAGGGTAACGCTATTAGCGAAATGAAATTCCCACCTGTTTTATATGCGGCGCCAACGAGTTATAACCGCGATGACTAATTAAAGCAACAAAAGGTCAATAAACATGACTCACTGAATCGTTTTCAGTCGCGATGAACGATTCATGAACACGTTATTTTGAATGGGACATTGTTAAACGTTTCGGAAAAATCACACAAATTGAACATTTAGGACGTAAGCCGGCAGACACACTAAAACAAACAAGATCGCAAAGCCCGGTCGTGTCAACATGGGGCGGTAACGTGGAAATTATACAGTACAAATTACATCATTAGAAAGCGCGACTTTATGCGGGAGTCTGCCCGATAGCCGCTCCGTGTGCGGGGTGCCTCGCTGCCTCACTTGATGCTGTGCTATCGACCTCACGAACACCGCCATAACTTACGATTGCTTGCTGTACAAGTATACGTCCGCAATCGATCGTCTGCGTACAATGACATTCGCAATATGATTTTATAGAGCTTGTCGCTGATTCGTCACTATTTGGAGTTGTCATGAACCCGCCGTGACCTGCTTCCACCCGTCCATGACCGGTAACAATTAGGAAAACCTCCGCCGGTGCAAGTCGCGCGGATATAAAACTTTATGTACGCATATAAATTTGGATGTCGAGACATGTTTTATTGTACAGTCGTAAAATTTGGGGTCGGAAAAGACCGACATATTTAATAAATACGAACAAGGTCGTAAAGTTGAATGCAAACCTCTTCGTGGCATCGATAATATCATCGAACTATTTCTGAAGCTCATCAGTACTTGTTATATTGGGAAAGACCACGATTCGGTGACGGCACTGTCTTTATTGTTCACGCAAATGAATTTAGTGAGATTGTGGAAGGAAACGTAAGAAACTCTTGCATTTCTCAAAGAGCCATCTCTTTGTTGCGAATTTATCTGGAAACATTTGGCTTCCCCATACAAGTTCACAAAATGGCTCCAACAATAACGTGAATCCGCTTAACATTTCGCCCGGCCGCCCCGTGGAGGCGCGGGATTCCCGGTGACGCGCCTTTAACGTGGGAATACACCGACGATACCTATCGCTTCACTTATTTACCGAATACAACTCTAATAAATTTAATAAAGGGGAAGGAAACGTGTGACAGATGCATGAGCCGCCCAGAAAAATATCTGTCGGGACGTTCCGTATAAGTTCGGGCTCGAATAAATTTTTGTTTGCATTTATCGTTTCCAATAACTCATAAAACGTAATAAAAAGTGCCACCTAAGCAGCTGTAAATTTCCTAAAGAGCACAACATCTACAGGTAGTTGGCAGGCTTCCAGCCCTACCTGAACTTAGATGTGTTCTACATTAAACTCTGTGTCACAGCAAAAACTTTAATGAGGCTCATTTATACAGAAGTGAAATAGTGCAGCGGATGGCTGAATCTAAAATTCAAACGTCAAAAAATGTAAAATATAGCCGCGTAAATATAAAAATAAAACGGCAAGTTGGTGGACAGTGAGGCAGGACGGTAATCCGGCTGTCGCCGGCAGGTATCGATGGACGGATTAAAACACCATTTTTACTGACGGTTAAACCCTTTGCCGAGTATCATTTTCATGTTTTCAATTATAGCACCGATACTGCGATTTTGCGGCTTTGATGTTTTTCTTTATTCAGATAGATATCATTTATACATTTCGTATCTACTCATGATTTGAAAAGCTTTTGAACGTCAAGTGTTTTTCCTTGCTCCACGTAGCTAGAAGTTTATCTAAGGATTTTCCTTGTACATTAAATTGATAACGATAATTTGTGACGTGCTACAATGTGGAACACGACTAGGAAATCGATGAGAGGTAGGTCTATAAAACTAGGTATAAATAATAAATATTCGCGGTCATAAAATTTTATGTGGCTAGGAGGGCTGTGGAGGAGTGAGTGGCTTCATGGTGAACATCAATTGTTCCGCGAGCAGCACGCCGCCCGCCGTCGCGCCGCAGACGGCACGATACATTAGCATACTGCTACGCCGATCCCGCAAGCCAAAGAAAGGTATCTCAAAAATCTTAAATTTTGTATTTTGTTTATCTCGGATGAGGCATGTACAGAAATGTGGGGTTTAACAGGAGTAAAAAGAGACCAATAACCACCAGAGGATGAAGTCAGGCTGTAGATGCTTAAAAAAAATTGGTACAAATGTTAGAGTAAATAGTAAATACTAAGTCACAAGTATTCTTTTTTACAATAAAAAGATACGAATACACCTACTTATTTTTGTACTTCTCGAATCGATCTCTGTTATAATTTTGATAACTGGTATCATAGGCATAGTGGCCTGAACAGCTGTGTCATTTGCCTCGTTTTAATCATGGAGGATGCAAATAATGCGACCACAACGGGTATTAGAAAATTTCTGCTGTTTCTGGGCTATATAGGACTAGGTACTCCATATTCGCAGTGTGTTCAATATTTTTGAAGTTTCTACGTATTGAATATATAGAGATACGTTTTCAGTTATTCACTGTTTCCACGAAATACAGAATTCTTGAGATACCGCTTTTTCTCTTACGCGAACAGTAACGAATCCACGATAAAATATAAAGAAGAAAATGTGTTTATTACTCGAGTACACAATAACCTACTTACACAAACGTATTACTAGTGTGATTCTCTTACACTGAAATAAAATGTTATTATTAGATATTAGTTTTTATGCTTGTTTTCTCTATTCACTTTGTTTATTTCATTAACTGGATTCTTGATATTTCTAAAACATTTCTGAATTAAGAGTTTTTTATACTTATGTTTTGATCACACGTAATGAGTACTCGGTATGTAAAAACTTAGCGCCGAGTGCCTCTACGCCTTATGTTTTGTTTAAACATACCAAGTATAAATACACGCCCGTTGCTCGGTCCGTGTGATCAAGGCATTAGCTATACCCCATGTCTTAACTTAACAAAAACTGTTATCATCCGAACAAGTGAAAGTCGCCTTCATATGCCAAAGTCATTGTTAAGAAAAATTGGAAGACGCTCCTCGGGTTCGCTTAACAAAATGAAACTGGTGGGCACGTGGTTGCACAATAATTTAATCGCTTGGATTAGGACGCCATCTTCACTGTTTCTTAATTAAAATTCTGGAAACAGAACCCAATATAGTTGGGAAAGGCTACGCAGATGATTATATGAGGTAAAATTAGTTAAGATTTTCAGATGAAAAATTCACTCTATTGGCATTTGTAATATTCGAAGCATAGTACAGATTTCTGAGAAATCATATTTATTTTTGAATTTGACACTGATATCTTTTAACCGTAAACCTATCTCCTAACCAAGCAGAAGCTAGTATCAAAAATGTAGTCAAACCAGCATGAATCAATATCCCCAATACATGTGCTCTTACTTCTAATGCCTCTTAGCTTCGTAACGCTGCGCGCTGTCAATAAGTCCCGCTCTCTCGCGACTTACATGCATAACATGAATATTAAACGAATATGAACATTCCTTTCATTCGATTTATTAGCATTTAGTTCATTTGTTGACTATGATATTTCAAACTTCTCCAAAAAAAAAACGTTGCCCCTAAAGGAATTATTTATTTATTTTCGTTTTGAATACCAGATTTATATTGACTCGGAACACATAGTTTTACGTATTTCTGTACCCAAATTAAATTAAAAAAACTAGGAAATTATATACATAAACATTATTCCGTTTACGGTCAGTTCACACCGAGGCGCGACGTGAGGCAACGAAACTGCAAATATGTGTCTTATCGAGTAATTGTGTATTAAAAAAAGTTAGATTTTGAGTTGCTACCAAAATGCAGCGCAGCGCCGCGCAGCGTCGCGCTGCGTTGCGAAAGGTGTATCTTTCCGTGTAGGAAATAGAGTTAAATTTTGAGTAGCTCTATTGAAAAGTGCGCGCAGTGTCACGTCTCGGTCTGAGCTGACCCTTACAAACATTTTAAACACACAAACAGCTAGACGACGGAACCGTGCGAGAATAGAACCCGCAACAAGAAGCACAAATGTCGGTCGCTTAACCACTGCGTACACCGTGTCGTCATCGTTTCAGCTATTCTGTTAGGCTGTATTTCATTTGAAAATAAATCGCAATTTCCCCTGAGTGAGTGTCCAATGTACCTTAAACGCGTAAATACTTAATCAGCTGTATCTGGGGTACTACTCTCTAAGCACGAAACCCGTAATATCAAATGAAGTTTGTGCTTCGGGGAACGAACTAAAAAATTGGTGACAACACAGTTGTCCCTACTCAAAAGGTGTTAGTAAATCTCTTGAATTGGATAATAATAGGAAGTGAGGTTCACTTAAAAGTTTCGCTTTCTTCGTTGACGGACATACAGAGTAGACCCCCAGGTTAGTGTAAGTGTAAGCCGACTACAACATAGCTGGGATCTTCATAGGCTAGACCTCATCAATCTGTAATTCAACATAAGATCAGCATTGTGATTGAAAACTGGTTTAGATTCGCAAGTGTATATCTGTCTTTGACATTAGCTTTTTTTAAGTTAAGAGTTATAGAGCATTAGGTTTGATATTTTTCCAAAATATTTTAACCTGCTTCGGACTCTACTTTCACAAAATTTTTAGTTAAAACTATGATAGACTTGCTGTTCCTCACGGTTTCAGGACCGCTGCTCGGTTGCTATTTGTCATAGCGTAATTTTAAATAACCTATTGCATTCTTAGGCATAATTATGGTGACGCCGTCCCGCCCCCTCTGACGGGGTCCCCCCTCTAGAGGACCAAAACCTGCCGGGGTCGCGGGACTTATCTCATTACCGTGACCCCGGAACGTAAAGGGCTTATGAAGGACACTGTGGATTTCAGTCAGTACAAGTCTGACAGTCCCTCCCGGCTCATTAGACGATTTTACCACGCTAAAAAAAATAGACATAATTATGGAGTAACCAACACAACATTTTTCTTAACTTTAAACAAAAAAAAAATCTAATTCTATTTTCTTGTTTAAATAGAATTTTTGAATTCGAACCAGTAGTTTCAGGCTGCAGTTAGACGACGCGAAAAAATTCTTGCGGCCGCCGCGCGGCGACCGCGCGTCGGCCGCGTACTAACTGTTCAGTTAAAGCAAATTTATGTTTTATTAACTAGGACGTAAAGTTGAAATTAATTTTGAGTAACTAACTGCGCGGTGACCGCGCGGCGTTCGCTCCTCGATCACACGGCGGCCGCGCGGCCGTCTCGCTCGAATCACTCGATGTACGCCCCGCGCCGGCGTCCCCGCATTCTCCTTTCATTGGTCCGTCAGTCACATGCAATTTTATTCTTCTTAGTCAAATAGCTCATAACGAACACGTGTGAATTTTAAGAAAGACCAAGATCAACTGGAAATGGTTCGGGTTCGCAGTGGCGCGGCCACCAGGCCTGACCGCGCGGCCGCCGCGCGGTCACCGTACTTTCGCCGCGCGGCCGACACGCTGTAACATTCAGTGTCATATAAACGCGCCCTTAAGATTTTTAGCGCATTCAACCAAAGAAATCAACTCTTCAACTTTATAATACTAAGTACGGACAGTATAGTAAGAAGATGAAAATATATTTAAAAAAAAATATAAATATTTTCCTGACCCTGCCACCTGTCAATCCATATAATAACGACATTTTATATCTTCCAATAGCCTATAACAGACACGAGTGATGACCCCTGTGAGACGGGGTCGCCAACTAGTTAGGGAGAACACGACAAAATATGATCGGTCCTAGATCATTGAAAATAACTGCTGTAAATGTAATACAATTTGCCATTACAGTGTACCAATCGATGGTGTAGTATTAAATGATGGGATGGTGCCACAGTGTACAAAATTACAGTTGTTCAGCGTTCATAAACCTATTATCCAAGTTTTGTTCCCAAGCAACTTTATAACTAAGTAAGTAACAGTTTTTGTTAACTTAAGTGTAACGTTATAATTCATCATCGTCAGCCTATTAATGTTCCCACTGCTGGGACACAGGCCTCCTCTGCGTGAGAGGGAGTGGGCCATAATCCACCACGCGGGCCGAGTGCGGATTGGTGGATGTCACATGTCTTCGAATTTTTGGTTCTAGGATATACCGGTTTCCTCACGATGTTTTCCTTCACCGTTTTGAGAGCAGTGGTGATGAAATAAATTACACAAAGTAATGCGCCTGCCTGGATTCGAACCCAAGACCTACAACTCGTAAGTCGGGGCCGATACTACTGGGCCACCACTGCTCTGCCCACACTGGCCACACTGTAACGTTATACACAGGAGAAATTCTGAGAGTGCAACGTTAAAAAAAAATGAGTCCTCTTACCCAGGGTGAGAGGGACTGTCAGACTTGTAGGTACTGACTTAAATCCGCGCTGATCCATCAGAAGCCCGTTACGTTCCAGGGTCACGTTTACCTGACGAGACATTCCCGTGACCCCGGCAGGCCTTTGCCCTCTAAGGGCGGCCCCGTCAGATTGCTGACAGCTCCTTGAGGCGCGCATAGAACACGACGCGCCGTCGACCTGGGCATGGTACATGATCGGACGGCGAGTCACATATTACTCACCGACAGCATGCCCGCGCCTACGGTGACCGCGAAATCGCCTCGCCACGTCCGATGCGTCTCCCGCGGCAACTTAAATGTAACCTTAGAATGATTTTTATTCCGTGAAGTACATAAATATGAAAATAAAAGTCGACATGATGTTACGTACGTACATTTGCTCCGCTAACATTGTATTTTATGGTTTGTTGCTTCCCACAGTAGCTCGTATCTCTATCGTCACCTCTGACCTAGACTGTAGTTAGAGGAAACCCAACTCAAATAAAAAATCTAAGACCTTTACCCTCAGGGGTCGCGGGACTCACGAATTACCGTGACCCCCGAATGTAAAGGGCTATTGAAGGACACCGTGGATTTTAGTCAGTACGAGTCTGACAGTCCCTCCCGCTCTGCCCTGGGTGAGAGGACCCATTTTGATAATTTCACCTCTAAAAAAAAAAGACCTTTACTTACCCAGTGCAGGGTCATCAAAAACCATTATAAAAGAGAGATTAACACCTATGGACATGAATATCCCTTATGATGGACCATTATGGACGGCCTAGATAAAGTGATAAATAGAGTTGCTTATGTAATTGAACAATTTATACTCACAGTCCAGTTGAAAGTCGCAGTGAAATAACTAACAGCAGAGTTTAGAAGCAAATGTTGCTTCTGCAGGCCCACTTGTCAAAGGCTACCTGTGTGCCAAGTTTCGTGCCAGCGTTAAAGTAAGATTGATTAACAAGCGTATAAAACTTCCAAACTTTGTATAGCATAACAAGTAGAGTATAATATAGCTACCTAAAATTACAGTTCTGCAGTTTGGGACTAGTATACGCGATTATACCGCGTAAAGTCATTGATACACTGCATGATGTCAATATTGATTGTCTGTGGCAGTACACACTCCAGGTATTGATACAGTAGTTGTGTGCCCTTGTACATTGACATTTAGTGCAGTCTAAACCATGGTTTATGAACCTTGAGCCACGCGCCCCTGCCTACCCGACTAACGTACTTTTACTATGATTACAATTTAAAAATATTGTGTTCTATGGTGAATCGAACGGGATGTCGACAGAAGGGGTAACCGTTTTTTTTTTCGTAGATGAGTAATTGATTGTTTGTTTTTTGGATACTATTTTATATTTGCCTTTGTGAAAGTTATGTTTACAATAAAAATAGATACTCATGTGTAGTTGTTGTTTACGAACGAAAACACAAAAAAGTATGTTGAGATTAACTTACTACAAACCGCGTTTCGAATTATTCGTTCTAATTATTAATTCGAAATGCGAATTATTTTCAAATATTATTTTGTTAGTGAAGTTCAAAAAATAGAGGAAAAATACTGGAATTCCACTTAATAATTATACAACATCATAATTAGTCTTTAATTATTTTATTTAAATCACAAAAAAACTAAATTATTTAGGTTTTCATTCGTTGATAAAAATTTACCTTTAGATAGTTGATTTTGATGATATAATATGTAGAATTCAAAAAAAATGGTGGAAAAAAGCATGAATTCAACTTAATAATTTACAACAGCAAAACTAGTTAATTCTTTAACCGACTTCATTTTTATTACAACAAAAACAAACGAACAAGGATCTTCATTCCACGATTATAAAAAATCGACTTTCTAAGGGTACCATGGTGATGTAAACCAATGGATTTTTATAATACTCCAGTCCTTACCCCACGGAGTTCGAAGGCAACTTTAGGTCTCCCATGGGAGTCCTACAACTTATAGGGATAAAGAATATCCTATTATGTTAATCCGAGGAACTGAAGGCACCTTTACACAAAAAAGGTTCAATGTATCTACGTACTTTTAAGAGGGATCTGTAGCGGATTTTCTGAAACGATAATAACATTAAATAAAATAATATTAAAATCTATTTCCTTGTTTTTTAACCGACTTCCAAAAGGAGGAGGTTCTCAATTCGGATGTTTGTATTTCTTTTTTTTATGTTTGTTCGGGCATAACTCCGTGGTTTAACAACCGATTTGAAAAATTCTTTTTTTGTTGGATAGGATATACTTCTGGAATGGTCCCATTAAAATTTTATCGAAATCGGACTAGCTTTTTTTGAAAAATCAACATAAATCAACAAAAACCTAAAAAGTTTTCAACTTTGTCTACACCGATTACTCCGAGGTTTCTGGTCCGATTTCAATTATTCTTTTTTTGTTCTATACAGTAAATCTGCCATTTGGTCCCACAAAATTTTCATTAAGTTTGGTGCAGTAGTTTTTAGTTTTTATATGGGCGTTGTTATTACCGGTGCTACGGATTACAAAATTTTAGTGCACATGTAAGAAAATTATGTATTTGACAATAATTTGGGTTGAATAGTGAAACTGAAAAGGATAAAATAAAAAACTTAAAAAAAAAATGTAACCGACTTCAAAACAACCACAAAAACGTTCCAAATAACCTACAAAAAAACTTTTCTTTCGAAAGTCGGTGACAAAAAGTCAATTAAATAAAAAAGAAAGTCATATGGCATGGATAGCCATCTTAGTGTCTATTTTCCCGTGAACATTTGAGTTAGTGCCCTCAATTTTGACGCGATTCGCGCATTTTGCAATTTCTAGTAATTAAATATTAAAATAGTTCTTGCTGCTACGACATAATGATACAATTTGACTGTATTACGTCGGCGTGGCAAACCTGTTTTGTTTATCTATGTACCCATAGACAACCGCACGTTTTTAAGGATAGGTCGAATTGCAAAAATAAAACCTTTTTAAATATATTACTCGTATTTTATTCGTATCCTTATATATTACTTCTGTATGTTATATATTATGCCATCATCATGCGGATTTTACCGTTCCCAACGCAATGATACTTGTATGTCAGAAGTATATGGTGGGTCCAAGTACCTAATAATAAATGGCCAAGGTTGGCCATAAACCCGCTGGTCCATCGTAACGCCATCGCCGACGCGTTGCCAACTTCATAAGGGACCGGAAAACATTAACAGCGATCATATTTAATCCAGAGAGGCTGAAATAAAGCAAATTTAAAACAACCATGAAAACACGGAATGTTTTGGTTTTGGTCATGGTGTGAAGTATCCAAATATTTTATATATCTACTCGTATCTAGTTTTTGTTATGAAGTTAAAGTATTTTCATGTCTCTCTATGTGATCGCGATCTATTTTCAAACAGCTCAGGGCATTTTGATCTACTTTAAGCCATTTTTTTGAATATTTTAACAGGGGTCGCGGGGCCGTTAGTTGAGCGGGACTTTCTTAAAAGAGTACCGCAGCCCTGGACACAAACGGCATGTAAAGGAACAGAGTTGTTTCCAGTCAGTCAGACTGTCCTTTCAATCCCACCTAAGACAGGAGATATGAGAAAATTATGATATAAAACAGCCCAAAAGGTTATTAACAGACAAAATAATACGATTTCAAAATAGACATTGACAAATAAAATGTAAAATTCATAAGAAATCGAGATATTTGATCATTTCTACTCTTATCTAAGAACTGGACAGTCTACAACAAATAACATTAATTTCGTACCAAATGATCAATTAATTGCTTGCTCTATCTACTCTTCAAATACGAGTATACTAGCTATTCAAATTAATAACTAATAACGTACCAAATAACGCAACAAAGAGCTTTTAGAAGACACAACATTCAACGTCGCGTCTCTAAACCAATACCACCACAATACCACCCACCCAAGTTTACTATCAGAGAAAGTTATTAAACTACAGTACAGAGCAAATATACTCTGTTCTGCTCAATATTATTCGGAATTGAGACGGTAGATAGAGATAGATAGAGTTCAGAGTGCAAGTTTCAATCCCAAGTAAACTAAATATTTTTCCGAAGCACCTTGAACGTATTCTAATACCGAACCTTCGGCTCCCATCTACGGCATATGAATGTTTATCTCAGAGATATTTTTTCTACCTTTTTATTTTATCCCGTCCCTCTGAATAAATAAGGCGAACCCGGCGCCTCTGCACTAATTGAAGGCGAATTGCTCCACCCCAAGATATTGGCCTTATTTACCAGCATCACTTACATTATTACTAGATTTGAATTGGTAATTAATTGCCTCTCCAGACGACACTCCAGCTTTCAGACGCCAACACACATTAAACTTTATTTCACAAAGTGAAAATTAAATTTAAAAACATCTACATTAACTTGTTACCTGTGAAAAATGTTATAACTAGGTGAAAACTTGTTCGCGCCTGAACTCATGTGGGATCCAAGTCATAAATTCGGAAAAAGTTGAAAACAAAAGTCGCCCAATGCACTTCCCGTTTGCATCTGCTGCTATTGCGAAAATAAAAAGAGCTTTTCTGTTTCACCATTCTCTGATTGCTTTCGGGATTTTATTTTTTTGCCGGTATCTAATAGAAAATATTTTACTATTAACCCTTTGTTTCGTGCTTGTTGGAGAAGATGTTACAGTATGTAAATGATAATAATTTCTTTTTTTTTTCGTTATTTTTTGTTGTATGTAAATGTTCCTGATTTTTAGCATTTCTATTGTAATTGAAAAGTTTATAGAAGCACAATTCAAATCTAATGTGATTTAAAATCTCATTTAGTTACGTTAATCGAATGTCTTCTTGAGTACACAAAGTAATTCGGCGTAGCATGCCTACGCGGCTACGACATTCGTAGCGCTGACTAAAGACAACTCCAAAATTACTCACTCTATTAAAAGCACGTTACTAGATCGGATTTGCTAAAAGAAATCAGAAACAAAACGCCAGTTAACAAAGAAAATAGTGAAACATCCGAATGGATGGTCGATTACGGGCCGGAGCGACACGGCGGCGCCGCGTTTAAAACTCCGGCTAATTAAATGGATGAAAACGAAACTCGAATGTTTTCATTCCATTTACAGTTTCTATGCTCCCCTCTCCCCTGTCTCCCGTTTGTCGACCGACGAACGGTCATATGCAAACTGTATTACGATATTTCAAATGTGACAGTTTTGAAAATGGACGCCGTGCGTTTTCATTTCTGATGGTGTTCGTTTTTTTTTAACTAATTGCTTTGGAAAATAAGTTTTAACGTAATTTGAAAGTTGAAATATATGTTTATTTTACAGAACTTCATTTTGTATAAGCGTTTATAACATTTTATATGGATTTAAAGTGAGTTTCAACTGTTGATTTATTTAGTGTTACTACGTTTTAATTTTATTTCATTTTTATTCGTAAATCTTCATAAAAAGCTAGCTCTCTTACTTTCTCCACGAACTCATTAGATTCTAGAAACTTCTACAAGAAAACACCATTAATTCGTCAACACTTTTATAACATCCTATTTTATCTCTAGAAAAACAACAACTATAAAATATTTATGTTCGCAACGAAATATTCAACTTTGTATAACTCAGACGCGACTTAATTTACCGACAAAATCTGTCCCAGTGTGCTCATTCTTGCACATAAAATTATCGTATTGGAAATCGGAAAATGCAAAATGCACTGCAAAATGTTAATACAGCAAAAATAATCCAGTTAATGTGGCTCCATCGAGGATAACACCATCCAGCGCTGAGTTCGAAAAGTCATTTGTACGATTATCTGTCTCGCGGAGCACATCAGGCCCGGCATTGTATGTAAATTGAATTAATGACGGTGCACTTGAAGCCCTCTTTACTTTATGAATCGTTGTGGGAAAAACGGTTCAAAATTCATATAGGTTTTATAATTTTTTCACTTTACGCTTCGTAAAGTTTCAGAAGAGACTAGTTTTTGGAATTGACACTAAAATTGAAATGTGGTCACGAATTTTTAGAATTGGGTTCTGTAAATTGGTATTACAATTTTGGCAATCGAATTGTTTGGTTTAATTTAGTGGGGTGAATGTAGCTTTCTATGAATAGCTATTCTAGTCTAATTTTAATTCAAGTATTATTCACATTGGATTGACAAACACATGTTTTATTCATGTTTTTATTCTACACGTCTGGGCATGAATCTTGGTAATTATTTAATTCGGTTAGATGTCACATTGTAAACAAAGGCATTGATAATTACTTAGCAAACAAAACAAATACCCGATACATAGGCAGCCAATAACCTCGGCGGAAAACCAGCAACAAAAATATTCCCTTCAATTTATCCCAATAAAAATAACAAGTAGATAAAACCGGGTACTAAGAAAAGTATATAAGAAGAACGCACTCAAAAACCGACCAGTGTATTATCCCGGTTATTACCGAGATCTAAGATATGGTCAGCAAAGTGTTTTGCCTCAGGGGAGGGTACCTCACTAAATTCCACCACTTTACTGCTCGAGGTAGCTATTAAGATTATGAAATTATGAAGCCGGCCACTTGCCGAGATTTGCGTCGTACGGTCACACTTAACTTGCTTGATTTAATTCAACCACGTTAAATGTTGGGTTTCAATTGTTTAGTTTGTAATTAGAGTACCATTTGAGTGGGTTTATTTAGTGTGTCTGGGTTATTTTGAGGTATTGAAGGACTGTTATTTATAGTTCTTGTAGAGCTTTAATGGATTGTTTAACAATAATCCGTTAATGCGTTCCTCGGTACTCTCTCAATTATAAATATTTGATAGATTGGAGACGCAATTTTTATATAAGTAGTGGGCGTAAAAGAGCACTTGTCTTATTTTGCGATGTTGGAGTTAACTTCATAATTAAGTTAGTCTTAATCAATGTTATTTTATCAATTAATAGAGTAGAGTAGTCTAAATTACCCACACTCGTACATCGTAAATAATTAATAACAAAACTAAACAGTGACTGACCTGAATTTACTGAAGCAGATTCAATTGACATCACACCGTATTGATTTCACAATGGAACGCGATTCTCGTTACACAAATAAAGCTGTGTGATTCGCCCGAAAGCCTGTATTTGTCTATTTATAGCCTAGAATATTAGGGATCTAATATTCTAGGCTCTATTCTCTTTAATTAAATAATGTTAGCCTTTTTCTCAAAGATATAAATACCCAAAAGGGTAAAAGAGCTACAGAGAGTTTCGATATGACTATTATTTTTTATGCTAATACATACATAATGTGTTCTTGGCCCCAAACATAAAATAAGTGAAGTAGAACCCTAATCTTCTAATTCAGTATGCGGACAGAGCAAAACAACGAGTTTAAATAATAAAAAAATGCTCTACTTAGAAATAAAAGGCAAATCTAGGCCACGGCTAATTCTATGCTCGAGCCCCATCGCAAATTGTAATTTTCTCTTACCCTTATAACAGCAATTTATTTCATGATAAGAATCTTTTTTAGTCCTTGCAAAAAGGAATCTTTGTTGGAATCGAACATTCCTCGGGTTGATTACTAAGAGCCCAGGAGGCCAGATTTCATGAAGCCAATTGCCTTTCACGCGTAGGCGAAACTGATCGCTGGGGTGATATTATTTAAATGTAATCTTTTTTCGATACTTTTTAACCGTTTATCTTAGTTACCTTTAGTTAAAGTAAAGCATGCTACTCTTTGAAGATAAAGAAGGTTGCATACTAAGTAGATAAAACAAGATGATATTGAAAATAAAAAAAGAAACCGACTTAAAAATAAACACAAAAATGTTTAAAATCACTTTTCTTTCGGAAGTCGGTGGCTTTGTTTTTTATTACATTGATTTCTGCCATAAATTTTTGAAGGAATAGATATTATTTTACACTTTTTTGAAACACAAAAACACGGGTCGAACTGAGAACCTTCAATTTTTTTGAAGTCGGTTAAAAACACATGTTCTAGTACCTATTCCTTTCTTATTGGAGTTCCTTTTTGTGTGTTAAATGTAGAAGAAAACGTGTTGTAATCGAATCACGGGTAAGTAAAGGAAAACATAGTTCGCGAACGAATAGTAGGAATCAATTGAGGGAAGTGGATTGGTGCTTGTGGTCGATAGGCCAACTGCTACTTAACATTAATGTACTGTTAAAGAACCTGTAGATACAACCTTGCCGTGGCGACTTAAGGGTTATTAATGTTAGAAATTAACCCCCTTACTTATAAACATTGATTAGACGTTACTTATCTTAAATAGCTCTTAAGTCACTTGCCATCTCTATTCATTGAAATAGAAATGACAAGGACAGGTGATATTTAATTGGTAGCTAAGCAACACAAGTTTTTATAAGTAAGGGGGTAAATGAATAACATTAGGAGCAGTGGTGGTCCAGTTGTATCGGCTTGAACTTACAAGTTGTAGGTCGTAGATTCGAACCTAGCCAGGCGAATACTTTGGCTAATTGATTTCATCAACCGTGCTCTATTAATCATCGTGAGGAAACTGGCATGTCCTACAACTAAAAATACATGACATCTACCAACCTGCATGGGGCGGTTGTGAATTTAGGCTAAGTAGACTTCATCATCATCTGCCTAGTCTTTTCCCAACTATATTGGGGTCGTCTTCCAGTCGAACCAGATACTGCTGAATGCGACTGCCTATCGGACCTCCACAACCAAGTAATCGGCTAATACGATATCCCATGGTAAGACTGGTTGTCAGACTTTTATAGCTTCTGACTAATACGAGTAGTAACGACTATCACAGATTACAAATGACAGCCGGGACCAACGGCTTTACGTGCTTTCCGAGACACAGAGGAAACTCGCTATGATAGATGGTCACCGATCCACAGACCAACCTCGGCAAGCGCGGCTAAACCTGGAAGATCAGCCTGTGCGGCTGTAATTATTTGGCCAAGAGCTCCTCGAGTGACAAGTAGAATTCCACCCAGTACCAGCTATATTGCTGTGCTGTGGCTGAGCACATTGCCCGACCAGATAATCAAATCCAAGTCCTGGATTTCAAGTGGTATTGGGTTTCTCCATCAGGAATTTCTCAGTCACGAAGACTGCAATTCTGCCCTGTTAAAGTCAATTAGCTTGCCCCTATCACATAGTATAGTCAGCTTCTGAGAAAACTCACCCCCTTTGGTAGCAATGTTACTATCAAAGGGGGTGAGATTTCAAAGGGGGTAAGTATCGTACCTACACCTATGCCTAACCCTTCAGTGATTACAGGCGTGATTTTATATCCGGATTTAATTCTTTCATCAAACAAATATTTTTTTACTTTGGTTATAACTTCTGTTTTCATTTTTCTCTCATCGCTTTAAATACAATTTTCTTCCCCAATTTGGCTTCAAACAACCAGATTAGATTATTATTTTTTCTTTATAGCACATACTGTCAAACTCAAAGGTGAAAGAAACATCATTTTTAGTTCCGATAAACATAGTTAAAATTGGTTGAATTTGGAAATTATATCGCTGATTGAGCTAAGGAATTATGAGGCAAAAACTTACAAAAACTTACCAAAAAAAGATAATTCTGAAAATGGCTTATTTTACATCGAATAACTTTGCGTAGTATAATTGTAAAATATGTGGAACAGTCGTTTCTTTAGGGTGATGACATACGAACGTTTTTTTTTTCTATTATTAATTTTTTTTACTTGGCGTTCCTTCATATTATGCTCTCCTTCACTTAAATATAACTTGTAAAGATTTTATGAGCACCGTGTTCTATGATTAACGCTATTTCTGTTTCTCTTATGTTAGAGCTTGGAATTCCCCTTGAAGAGGTTCATTATAATATGTTTTTATATAATGTATAAAATATAGAGGTTAGAATAAAAAGTTAATATTTTTAGCTGTTTGAAATTTGTTCTACATCTCGGCTGTTTATCAGTAAAAAAAACAAATAATTTTGTAAAACATAATTATTTTAACAGATGTTATGATAAACAAACATAACAATTATACAAACCTGGGTATTTTCATAAATTTTATTTGGTCTATATAATAGCTTTCATAATAATAAATCTGTTGCCTACGAATTGGGTTTTGCCATTATAAAATTCTCAGAAAAAAACTAGACCGCACAAATGGGGTTGGATTTACCCCGGCCCTAACGAGGAAATAGTAATATTCTGCGAACTACAAGTGTTTATAATGCCTGTGTTTCCCAAAGGGGAAATATTATAATTACTTTCCCAATATCAGATATTTCAATCAATTAAACTCCCAGTTTATTGAAAGGCTGTTTTTGCAAAAAAACTTATGAACCTTGTGACGTTGCACTCTGGTAGGTTGAATAAAGATTTAACAATCACTTAGCAGTGATTTAGCAGTGCTGGCCTGTACACAGCCTTAAGTAAATTGGTCGCGTGCCGGCCGCGCGGCGCCGGTGTCAGCGCCACGGACGCCACTGCACGACGCCGACGCACGGCGGCACACCACTCAATTCACTGCCTTCCTCTTTCTTCTTTATTAAGACTTATGCATCGGGTAATTATTCCGCTGGTCTATTATTCCAATACTCTTTTTGCAAGTTTTCGGTCACGCTACATGAGATGTTGCCAAGTTCCAACTGAAACTCGGCGCCCACTTACGCCTGCAACTTTGTACGGTCCTCTCGTTGTTTTGGTTTTGTTAATTTACTTGGTTTAGCTGAAAATAAAATTGGTCCGGAGCTCCGGACAAGTAAGTGAAAAACTTTTAAAGGATGCTTCGGTTCATGTTACGTAAAAAAAACTAACATCAACCTCGTCGGTTCGTGATGTTTTCATTTTTTGCAAAAACGAACTAATTGAGTAGAGTACGGAAATAGCACTAACATTTCCCCAAGTGTTTATTTATTAAGGCAGAAGTGACGGTGGGTGAAGGAATGAATCTTAATCGCATGTTGGTTTAGGATACGATAAAGCTTTTTGTTTCCATAAATGATTCTACCCAGTATACTGGATCCATACGCAGTAACAAATCAAAGAAAATTCTTTGTAAGTCATGTGTTCGCGTTCCCACGGTCGTTATAAGTGTCGTTTAATATTTCAGTGTGCGTACAAAGCTGTGCAATGCGCATTTTGAAAAGTAAATCCGGAGAATTCAGTAAAAAGATTACCGTGAAAGGAAACATTCGATAAGAACTCATATTGTATTAAGTAGGTGGGATCTATCCTTGTAAGAAAAAACACTTTTTATGTTATGTAGCAAAACATATCGGATTAGGTACATATTACATAAAAGGGATTTGTAAGTTATTGTCTTTTTTACTAGAAAAGAAGGCATGAAATAAGCCAACTTCAGCTGTAAATCAGAACTATAACTATATATCTGACTGAATATACTGAAATAATCCCTGTAAGAGATACACAAATCTTGAATAAAGAATCCCCGCGAACAGTTGACTTATGTTTATCAATTTAGATGTGTTCAAAGAAGCGATGTCGCACACTGCCAACGTATTATATTATAACGGCGAACGTTATGTCCTTATTCATTACATTCTTTGCACGTAAAAAATAAAACCTCCTCACATTCCTGACAGCTTTGTATGAGATAATAACATACATAGCTTACTTATATGTAAGTCAGGGACCCCTCTACGACCCAAACAAATTATTAATGTACAAAAAAGATAAAAAGACTTGTGCCTAAGCTAAGTAACTTCACTGAAGTACGTGATTTGAAAGATTTTTTTATCTCGTTCCTAAAATGAGAATTTAAACAATTCTTCCCATATAGCGTTGCGATGTTTAGAACATTCGCTTCGGGTACCAGTAATCGTCTAAACTAATAAAAATCTGTTTTTATTACGGGTAAAACTGTAAAAGCCTTGAGAAATCTTTTTGTTATAAATTCTATTACGACCGAAACTTTGCTGAGATATCGCCCGTAGGTTCCAGTCAAAATTCTTCATTATATAGGCTAATTACTCTATTGTAGATTAGTTTATCAGAATATTTACCGAAACGTGGTCACGACGGTATTTTCTTGAAAACAAATTGAATAAATTAACATCATTTTCAGCTCAGTATGCTAATAAACAGACGGACGTCGATATACATTAGTTATCAGAGGGCGACATCTTATTTTCTGCAGCCCCAAGTTATAATAACCTAACTAAATGACAGGCGGCGGGGATACTTAGCAAAACCATCAGGTATCTGTTTCTCATAAAGCCTACTCTCATTTTCGTTATGATGTTAATAAAAAGAAATGGAAAAGTTGTTCGTGTGCGCGTCAAATGAAAAAGTTATGGCACGTGATGATACTGCAAAGACTGTGGAGCCACCTGGCGGTACACCAAACTAATTACAAACTCCCTAACTTCCTCAAACACTAAAATATTCTCCTAAAAACGTCACCTCGTGACGTACTCGAATAGAATAATAAATTTTACTTTCTACGTCTCTTTTAGAATTAGTGGCTAATGCACACCACTCACTCCTTTGGTGTTGCCGGTGTTGGTGGAAAATTTTAAGCCATGGTTTACAGAAAAATACTGAAAGCTTTAGTCTGAAAATATGTGTCATGTTTTAACAAATTACGTAAAAGTTTTGTAACAAAGTATAAGTTAATTAAGATTGGAAGTACATTAATTATAAGAATTACTTTGTCCAAAATATGTCATTTACAACATTAGTTAAAAATTATAACATTGGGGCTGTTCCTTTTAAAAAAAATATCGAAGCATTTTTCTAGTCATCAATTTTTTTATAAAACGAGAAACTCCCAGATTTGTCGAAACCCTTTTAGCCACTCATATTATAAGGAACAGTTAGTCAGTGATCAAGATACTCGGAATGCTCAAGCAGTCAATGTATGCCTGGTGACTTTGTTGACCACATTGAATGCCCGAAGCAGTTCAATTGCTTGAACTGTTCCGTGTATGTGTGTTCGTAGAAAACTGTATTTTGCTATGCAGTCGCAGCATATAATTTATGCAGTTGCTGACTGCTAAAAGTAGTCCGCGTTACCTATTGGTAATAATGGGGAACACCGATCGATTCTATGTTCCATTATCATGTTTTAGTAAGTCATTTGCTACTGTGAGCCCATGACCTGCTGGATTTTCCGGAGTGACATGTGTCATGTTTAATATGCACTAGGTACAAGCTTTCAAATTAGGAGGAGTCATTGCATAAGTAATATCAATTATAATTATTATTATTTTACCATAATTTGAGCAATTAAATTTTATCCTATTAATCTTTATTTTCCTGATCAATAGTAACAATTTAAGTAAGTTCAGGTTTAATTTATTTTTTATGAAAAGCAAGACGAAATTTTTTAACAAAATATCTAGTTGCTAAGAATTGATATGTCTTTAAATTATGTGGCCACTAGCAGGCGCTGTAGTCGCGCACACAGTGAATATCTTGATGAGTAGCCGTACGTACTTGCGCCAGCACATCTCGATCTGTCAAACTTTAATAGATTTTCAACCTTATCACAATATTCGAAGGTTAATTATGTTCGATTGGTAAAAGTTGACAGATTGGGGTAGGTTGACCTGCGCCTGTACAAGTTTTATTAATAGTTAATTATAGCAGTCAACAAATACTATAAGAAAACACCAATTCTTCAGGGTGTGATCAAAGATACTATAATTCTGTAATGAGCCCTTATTCACCATGGTATGTCTTAGGGTAAACTTTATGTTGTACGTTACGTTCTCCTGGGGGTCAAGAGAAAACTCGACCCTTTCTATGGTATTTGAAAGTATATAATATTTACGCTTGTTCGTTTAGAGGCATATTGCGATAGTGTGTTTTTCAATAAGTAATGTACGGTAATTAAAAAAAAAAAAATAGGTGAAGGTGAAGGATTTTAGTCAGTACGAGTCTAACAGTCGCTCCCGCTCTGCCCTGGGTGGGAGGACTCATTTGATGATTTTACCACTTATAAAGGTTTTATCTCTGCAAGAACCAAGTACATCAGCACAGAAACCTACACCAATCGGTCAGGTTTCTTTTACAGATTTTCAATCTAATCATAAAAGATGGATCATAATTATTCGATTAGGATAATATACCACTTGTCCAATAGCCACTCAAGGTATACTTTATTAGCGATCCCCGTCTGTGTAATGTGTGTAATGTCTGTGTAATCGTAACCCTGGAACGCAAAAATCAACTGAAAGAACTGGATAGAATTTTATTCATTAAGGGCCTTTACCAAGGCGCGACGCGATTGCAATTTGACCAATTCCAACTACAAGTAAAAATCAACCTTACCACGACGACATATGACATAAAACACGTTGTTATTTAAGGGTAAAAGAAAAACAAAACACGATCGCCGCACGACGACGTCAAGTCAATGGAATTGCATCATTATTTATAAGTGGTGGTAAGGTTGATTTTCGTTTGTAGTTGGAATCGGTCGAATCGCGTCGCATCGCGACTATTGTCAAACAGACAGGCGTGGCAAACGCGAAGCGTAGCGTTGTTTGAAAAATTGTAATGTATGGAATTGTTTGAAGCCAGTCACATATAGACTATCGGATCGCTTTCGCTTTTCTATGTGACTGGATTCAATCAATTCCATACATTACAAATAAAAACGCTTCGGATCGCATTCGCTTCGCATGTCTGTTTGACAAAAGCTTAAGAGTCAGACAGTCCCTTCCGCTCTCACCCAATGCAACCAGCGAAACTCAAAATCGACTACACATCTAATAATCCCCATAAATATGAGACAGTGGGGTGCTAAGACAGGAAACCTCCACGTGCGCCCGTGGACTGGAGTTCCCTCTCGGATACGTCCGGGGGGAAGACCAGTTTTTCGGGCCGGTGCACCCTGGGATGCGGGCAAAAACTCTTCCTTAGGCACTGTGTGCCTAAGGGGTCTCTTTGCCCGTATGCAAATAGCCTGTCGTGTGGACGCTCCAACGCGTGTCCCTCTGATCAGCAGAGGGCACAACGGCGGAGCGGGCTTGCGGACGGTGAGTGATGGGTAGCTCGCCGTCCGACCAAGGACCAAGCCCGGGTCGGAGGCGCGTCGTGTTTCGCGCCAAATGCCTGCTGGGGTCGCGGCTTTTTCTTAACCCAGGATACCGTGGCCCCGGAACGTGAAGGGCATCCGAAGGAACACGGGTGGATTTTAGTCAGTAAGAGTCTGACAGTCCCTTCCGTCCCACCCAGGGCGGGAGGACTCATGTGATGATTTTACCACCTAAAAAAAAAATGAGACAGTAATTAAATAAAATACGACACTTAACCTAGCTTAAGAACCTTCTCGTGGTCCGTTTAATATGTGCCAGCACTCTACTCGTCCACTTGAACAACGTTGTCAACATTATTACCCCCAGGATTGAACACGCCATAAAACTGGAATGCCTTTTAAAACCGCTATGTTCCCGTATCGGCTTATTGAAATTATATTACCTATGGACTTGCGTTTATAAAGTCGTTGGAGTGATATTGTTGTGTTCTGTTTACATTTCGTTTAGAAGAGGTTTGATGAAACCATTTACAACAAAATCTGAAACATATTATTAATTGTAGCTGAATAAACTGATTGTTTGATTGTTCCGTATTAACCCATAAGCAAATTAAGCAATTGCTTTTGACATCAAGTTTTAGGAATATATTTAAAAAAGAAAGGAATATATTTTTTTGAAAGGAACATAACTCGAGAAACCAAACCTATCCAAAGCAAAATGCAGAAATTTTGTAGCTCGCTTCAATCGCTATAGCATCATACCTAGTCTAGTTAGTCTGTGTAAGTTTATAGATAATCCCTTTTTGTTCTGGAAAACCTTATTTATTGTTTTTAGAGAGGTGTGAAAGAATTCGAGCTCGCTTCTCTCGATATTGCGTTACCTTAGTTTTCGAAAGGTTTTTGCTTTACCTACTAAATGAAGTACGTATATCTACTCAACACCTTCCTCATCAGGCAGAAAGTTTTTCAGTTGACGCATGATAAGGGGACACCTAGGCTTGGATTGTTTGAAGCATGCTGGGCATCAAGTAAGTAGTCTTAATTCGACACTGAAAATAATGCGAAAAATCTGACTTCACAAATAATATGCGCAATACCTTAACTGTAAATTAACCTATGTTACTGGCACATCCTTAGATTATATACGTCCCTATGTACTTAGTTAACCAGAGTAGGATTTCCTAAGTTATGTATAGTGAGGTAACTAACTCGTTGCGGTTAATGTGGTGGTCGTAACAAATTAATCTATCTGAGATACTAGTCACCCGGGTCTATGTTATATGTAGTCCTATATAACATTTGGGTCGCTCAGAATGATCGTTTAATTTACTTTAAACGTTGAGAAATTCATCTAAACGTGGTCAGTTCGAATTGAATACTTTATGATGTGTTCGATCACTATCATCATCATCATCAGCTTGCTGGATATAGCACTTCATTTCAATCGGTCACCGGCTATTCTCATCCAGCTGTTGCCGGCCATCTTGTTTCGCCTTTCCACCTTGCCTGGGGGCGTCCTATCTTACGTTTGCTGATGGGTCTCCACTAGAGGTCACCTCTTAATGGTCGAAGAGGTGACCTCTAGTGGAGACCCATCAGCAAACGTAAGATTAAATGGTAGAATTTCATGAAACGGCAAGTCAAAACTGACCTTTGATAATACCATAATATGTAAATTCATGTTTATTGATGACTTTAAGAGTTTTATTTTTGAGAGAAATTCATAAAAATCGCCTTGCTTGGTATCGTATCGAGTTTATGCTGCACTTTATAGAAAATGCAAAATCCCTTTCTTTCTGTCAATCTCGGGTCGACCAGGGCCACGTTAACCTGTTTCGTCAGTCCCGTGATGTATGTGTGGCTTCGATGTTACTACATTGTTCTCACATAATATACCATCTAAGAATGAATAATGTAACAATGATTCTGTAATAATTTTGGCGATCTGAAAAGAGAGTCCATGGAGTTTCTTCCCCGTTCTTCTCCATAGAGATCCACTTCTTGGAATGGGCATCTACGGTACTTTCACAGTTTTTATGTCTTGTGACTGGGACTGTAGCACCATAATTTTGTAGTGTTTAATAATACTTTTATTTGTCTTTGACAATTCAAAAGTGCCTGTAACTGGCTTATTTGAAATAAATGCTTTGATTTTGATTTTGATGTTCTTCCAAACTACGCTAAAGAATCAGTAAAATGATGTCATGCAAAGCCGAGTGGCTAGTGTGGATTTAAGCAAAATAATGTTTGACAGTCATTAACAAATTCCTTTTCGCCTGAAATAGTCGCAGGAGTTAAAGGTTCGGTCGCGGGACTGTCTTATTAGGTAACCGTGACCTTGGAACGTAAAGGGCTATTGAGGGACACCGTGTATACTAATGTTACGAGTACTTAAATTATAAACGCGAAAGTTTGTGAGAATGTATGTATGTGTATGTAGGTATGTTTGTTACTCTTTCACGCAAAAACCACTGAACGGATTTGGCTAAAATTTGGTACACAGATAGTTTATAACCTGGATTAACACATAGGATAGTTTTTATCCCGATTTTATGTTCCTGTGGGATAATTTTCGAGTTGAAGCGGGCGAAGCCGCTGGCAACAGCTAGTCTGTTATAAATTCCACGATTTGAACAGCTATATCATCAGTGTACATGAAATGGTAAAGGTGGTTGGCTACAAATAGATACATACTTCAGTTACCCACATTAACAGTAGAAACTAGTACTAGCTAAGTGAAGACAAATAAGATTGGGAAGACGATAGTGTCTACGTAAACAATCTTAAGGGGAAAAACTAAATAAATGTAGACTTGAGTGTTAACTTTGTCACATTGACACCATCACCATCAAACTGCCCTTTTTTAACTTGGTTGCGGTACGGCAAGTTTTACGAGTATCTGCCATTCTTCTTTGTAAACTGTCATACTATTTTCGCCAATATTCTTTGACACACTCCTCAAAGTTTTTTTTCTATGCTTTGGACTCCTTCTCCTTCAATATAAACCTAATTGAATAATATAATATTCCACAACTATCACAGAACGCCATCTAGTCCAAAGCTAAGCAGAGCTTGTGTTATGGGTACTAGACAACTGATAAATAAACATACTTATATATTTCTAAATACATAAATATTATAGATAAATTACACCCAGACACAGAACAAATGATCGTGCTCATTACACAAACATTTGTTCTGGGTGGGAATCGAACCCACAACCTCCGGCATAGCAGTCAGAGTCACTAACCACTAGACCAACAGGCCTGTCATTCAAAAAGAAGTGTCAACTTACAGTCGCAAGACTATCTGAACAATTTACCGCGGCCATGTAACGTAATCGGCAACCCACAGAATAGAGTGGTTTTCAGTAAATACGAATTTAAGAGGAAACACCAAGGGCTGGAGAATTGCAAATTAGGTATTTGTAAAATCTATTGCTGCCGCGCAGTGCCCACAACAGAGTTACAGAGCGCGATAGAGACAACAGCAGCTTGGACCGAAAATACCTTATTAAATGACACAAAATCAAAGATTCGTAGGCCCCTGATTCCTCCTCCAAAACTTAACCGATTTCACTACTTTTTTCTTTAAAAAATAAAGAAAGGCATTTGGCCGTGTTCCTATGTTTTCCTTTTTTTATATAATCTCGTCAAATTTGTTTTCTGGATATTTGAACACAGCGGAAAATCTGGCCATTTTTTTAGGATTTTGAATGTTCATCTCTTTTAATAATTAATTTATGGAAAAAAGGAAAACATAGAGACATGCCAATAGTGGTCATAGATTTTTTTTTTAAAAATTGTTGCTCTACTGGCATTATCCAGGGAGAAAACAGGGGACTACGTTTGTATGGAAAAACAGCCGTGGTGTTTCCTCTGAACAGAACCTTCTGCTCTTTTTAGAGGGAGAGGACTCGTTTGATGATACCACTTTAAAAAAATACCTATTTTAATCAACAACCAGTATCAACTAACAGTCGTTAGACTGCCTAAACATGGTACCTACCACGGTCCTGGAACGCAATGACCGAAGGAATAGAGTGGCTTTAAATAATTACGAATCTAACTGTCTCTTCTGCCGCCACCCATTCCAATCCAAAAAAAAAAGTCTCAACGACTACTAGATACTACTATAGAGATTTTAAAATTTCTTCGCATCTTCAGTTTCTTTAAAACAATATCCCAAAACAGCCCTTATCAAGCAGACCGGAATGCATAACCTAACGGACGCAGCATTCTCCTAGCGAGATAAAATTTTCACAGCACAATTTATTGGGCGGAACGTCTTATTTATCTTCTAAAGCATCGACCAAAGAGAACGGGGAAACCTCTTAATGGTCATGAACTTTGAAAGTATGAGTCCGGAGCCACCCAAGAGAGCTATGACTCAGAGCCAGGATATCATTACGTCAGATAATCTGACGCTGGTTATAACACATCTATATTTAGATTAAGTGAAGCGTGGGACGCTGCCTTAGTAAATATCTTAGTTTTTATGAAGGCGATAGGAAAAGTTATGGGGCAAATGAAATGGTGCGTCATGGGACACTATCAAAGAAAATTGGGTGGTTCTGGTATGAGATACGATATATTTTCATTTGTTATTACATCACAAATCACTGGTCATGTTAAGCTGTAGTTAAATTTAAATCACCGTTCTATTTCTGTCAATCCTTTCAAGATTACAGAGATAATGAGATGTTCAGTAAACGCATTTATCTGTAGTGTAATCAGGCTTTAATAAAATAAATAAAATTTCTTAAAACAAACAAATATACTCGTGTTAATTTTAATTAATGTAAGTACATATTTACTTGAAACATAAACTCGTTGAAAGTTTTGGCAGTAATCAGACCGTATACGAGTCAAGTTGGCTAGAACAATTAATTAAAAGCACAAAATGATGATAGTACGAAAACTGTAGTTATAAAGTGGCATGATAAGTTGAAACACAAACGTGATGGGTAAATAATGATGTGTATTAAAACTTTCAGAAGATTTAAGAAGGTCTCAAAGGAATCTTTATTTAATTTTAGAATAATATTATGATGAATATTTGATTGGACCTAGCACGAACGCAAAAGGACGAAGTTTTCTAAAACTAAAAGTAGTCATAACAAAGATCATAATCTTAGTTTTTTTCGTAATTAAATGAAATTTCACCTCTCTTCTTTAATCGGTCTCTCATTATTGAAAATCACGGTCACCGGACCCTTTTAAAGGGGATAATCTGCCTCCTTCTCATACCGTCGAAAGTTGTCGTAATCATTTGAAATTTAAATGTTATGAAAAATATCTAGTTTTAATTCCGCGACAAAAATCCAGGCTTGTTGCAGGATGCAATCCCACCCTATGCAATCATGCATATGCACATGCAGCAAAGGAAACATGCATATGCACAAGTGCAAGAAACAGAAAAACATGCCATGCAATCAAACCTATACTCGACACGTGTTTCGCCCCTCCACGGGGCATCCTCAGGAGATGTTGACTCGACAAGCGCTCGGCCTCGAATGAGCCAGTTTGATTTTTTTTTTTTTTTTTTTTTTTTTTTTTTGGATACGGGCATCTCGCAGGTCAACCTATAAGAGGTTGTGTGCTGCTTAACCGGACTTTCCTGTGGTTGCCATAGATGACTCTAAGGCCTCCAGCCAGGGGCTTACAAACTAAATTAAAAACTAAGTGACCACACGCTAAGGGCACCCCCTGTGGGGTACGGACCTCGGCTTAGGGCGTCACTGACAGAGGACAGCAAGGGACAGGCTGGATAACTAAATATTTCATTATTTAGGGGCTAATTTAAAGCTACTGGCTCAGCATCGCGGGCTGGCTCTTGCAAGGGACGGGGGGGAGTGCATTGACTTGGGCGTCGCGGCGGGCGGCCTCGGCGGCGAGGGCGGAATGACGGAGTCGGTCTGTGTTTCTGTTTGCGAAGCGTACTGGTTTCCCTACGGCTCTCCTGGAGGAGGGTGATGGGGTCGTCGGGGGTGATGAGGGTATGCCTTGGTCGGCGAACGGAGCTAATACGCGATGGATCGTATCGAGCGGACGATGCGATTAACGGATTGGGGTGCCTAACTGCAGTTTCAAAGAAGCGCTTGGCAATGCGCTTCATGAACTGAGCGATGGTGGGGATCCTAAGGTCTAGGTGGAGGGTGTCGTTACGGACATAGTACGGGGCTCCCGTGATTTTCCTAAGAAAACGGTTTTGGAGGACCTGCATTTTGTAGAGGAAGCGGGGATTGGAATGCGCAAAGATGGCACACGCGTAAGTCATGATGGGGCGGATTACCGCCGTGAATAAGCGCATTTTGCACTTGCGGGACAGGGGACTTTTCGGGATGAGCATGAAGTGGAGCCTACCCATAGCAAAAGCAGCCCGATTACGAGCTGCTTTGATGTGGTCTCGGAAGGAGAGGTGACTGTCGAGGGTCACACCTAGGTACTTGGCTTGCTTCTTCCAAGGAATAGGCTTGCCGTACATAGTGATCGGGGTGGGGTCTACTGGTCGCTTACGCGGTTTGGTGAATAGGACCGCCTGGCTTTTATCGGGATTAACCTCAATTCTCCATTTCCTGAACCAGGCGCCTAGGGCGTTGGCTGAGGTTTGGAGGGTTTGGGCTATAGCGGTAGGACTTTGGCCTGTGTAATACAGGGCCGTGTCGTCCGCGAAGAGAGCTAACTGAGCCTTCTTGCTCTTGGGGATATCGCTAGTAAACAGCGAGAATAGGTGAGGCGAGAGGACTGCGCCTTGAGGGACACCGGCTAGGATGCGGTGTGGGGAGGAGAGGGCGTCGCCTATGCGATAGCGGAAGGTGCGATTCGACAAAAAGTCTCGTATGATGAGCACGAGACGGTCTGGCACACCCAGTTGGTAGAGCTTATATAATAAGCCATTGTGCCAGACTTTGTCGAAGGCTTTCGCTATGTCGAAAAATAGAACACCAGTCATCGCACCGCGCTGAAAGCCCGCGCTAATGTGCTCGACTATGCGGTGGACTTGTTGGACGCACGAGTGTCCGGCCCTGAAGCCGTATTGCTCGTCGGGGATGAGGCTCTTAGTTTCGACGTAATCTTTGAGTCGCTTAAGGATAAGCCTCTCGTAGATTTTGCCGAGAACGTTCAGTAGACTGATGGGTCGATAACTCGTGGGCTCAGACTTGGGCTTGCCTGGCTTGGGGAAACCGACTACAGTGGCCTCTTTCCACGCCTGGGGAAAGATGTTGTTACTTAGAGCGCCATTGAAGATGGCGGTCAAAAGCATAATGAGCTGGGGAGGGAGGAGTTTAAAGACGTTATTGTTAATACCGTCCGAACCGGGGGCTTTCCGGGGTCGGAGCCCTTTTATGATGTCTTGCACTTCGTCGGGAGTGACTGGAAGCCAGTTTGACAGCTCTCGCCTCTTTATATAGCGTGGTGATGACGCATTAGTAACGGTCGATACAACCGTTATAAAGACGTTTGTATCGATCTACCTATAATCATACTTAAAAGAGGTGATGTAATTAAGTTTGTTTGTTCATTCAACAGTGTATTATTATTATTATTATGTTTAGAGATTTCTAACTGCTCCAACACACAGAACCGGAAGTTTTTATCACAAACATGGAGAATCTTATACGTGTTATTGTCGCTTAAGGAATGGCCGGTATCGATTAAATGTTTTGCGAAATGTGATTTGTCTGGATGGCCATTCCTATAAGCGGCAACATGCTCCCTATATCTAACCTCGAAATTACGGCCTGCTGACAGGCCGTAATTTCGAGGTTAGATAGAGTTAGAGATGAGAGCTGTCAAACTGGCTCATTCGAGGCCGAGCGCTTGTCGAGTCAACATCTCCTGAGGATGCCCCGTGGAGGGGCGAAACACGTGTCGAGTATAGGTTTGATTGCATGGCATGTTTTTCTGTTTCTTGCACTTGTGCATATGCATGTGGGCGGGAGGGTGGGTCCTTTGCTGCATGTGCATATGCATGATTGCATAGGGTGGGATTGCATCCTGCAACAAGCCTGGATTTTTGTCGCGGAATTAAAACTAGATATTTTTCATAACATTTAATGTCATGGATTTCCGCAAAGTAACGCCTGATTCCATAATTTACATTTGAAATTTCATAATTTTTACTCACAAAAGCCAAAATGTTGCTTGTATTTTCTATTGAAAATCGAGCTAATTAACGTTACATATTGTAAGAACGAAGCGCGTTCGTGATAAGCCCAAGAATTGAAGCCGAAATAGTTAGTTATGGGAATTGCTATTCACAAAGTTCCTTAAAAATGTCGAAAGGTGTCGAGATGTCAAAAGTGAGTGCCGCTCTCTGTGGTGTGCTAAAAATTCTACGTGACGTGTCAAAGGTCACGCAAACAAGAAGATGTGAAGAAAAAACTTTACACGAAGTCAAAGGTCAAAAAAGAATTTGTGAATATAAATCTTTGGAAATATCTAGAGCAGCTTTTCGCGGCCCCAGCAGGCCCTCTAAGTCATTGTGCTGTTTGAGCGCTAAAATGGAGTTATGCGCTAAAATTTCTAATGACAAAAAGAATCTTTCTGAGCGTGTGAGGTGAAAAATAGTTAACACTGTCAAATTATTTCGGACTAGTTTGCGACTTCTGAGAACTTTCTATCAGTGAAAAAAATTAATGTTAGTTAGTAGTCTTTAATAATATTGCCCCCGCTATTACTTTTTCCGATTTGCTTGACAAAAACTGTGATAGGTCGGAAAAAAAACATGATATACATTTTAATTTATAGGTATCTATAGCATAAATCACTCAGGAATAACCAAATTCAGCATCCTATTTTTTTTAATTCGATTATTACTTCTGGAGATCCCCCTTTATATGGGTAGGTAGGTACATTATTCTTGATGAATTTTCAGCTTAAACAAATATATTGTTCCACTAATAATCGAAGGTAACTAATTTTAAACTTTCAAAGTAGTGGTTGCCAGTTCTACAGTTAACAGATTATACGCCTACATACAAATACTCTTAGCTAAGTCTAGAATATTGGCTGCGCAAATTGGATAGATGTAATCCCAATTGTGGTGAATGCCAGAATTGACAGTTGACTTGATATCCATTACTACATCTATCTATCTATCTATCGGGTTAATGTAGTTTAATTCTCGTCAGGGATCGAACAATTATATTGTTTGTGGTATTTGAACTTTATATACATACATACATACATAAAATCTCGCTTTTTTCTATCTATTATGTAGAACATAAATAGAAAAAAACCTAGAATCTACTGCTACAATCCTTACAACTTGATCTTTAAATGAAGAATAAGTTTTTAAGAAGCTCTTTGGATTAAGTCACAAAAGAATATTTTTTCCTTAAATGGAAATAAATCAAATCATTTATTTGCTTTAAACATGGTATACAATGGTGTAAAATAATTAATATAGTTCGAGTTCAAGCATGTTTAGCTAGGGTACAACATAGCATGCAAAATTTTTGTTTTACAGAATGTGAGAGAGATTAATTTTTCTTATCCATGAATTCTTTTAAGCTATAAAAATTACATTCATTTAACCACTTGTTTAATTTAACCTTTAAGAGTCTACAGTTTAATGTTTTGAAGTGGCTTGGCATCTTATTGTAAATACGAACACACATAGCTAAGCAGTTTTATTATATTTCGTAAGTCTAGGCAAATCATTTAATATTAGTTTATGAGGATCTCGTCTATTCCGAGGATTTAAATCGTTTGCTGTCTTAAATAAGTCTTTATTTTTAACTATAAATATAAATGTTTCATATATATAGAGAGATGGTAACGGTAGCAAACCAAATTTTTGGAACATTGGCCGACATGAGTCATCAGGTTGGAGTCCACACATCGCTCTGATGCACTTTTTTTGAGCTACAAATGCTCTATCCAGATTGGTGCTGTTACCCCACATAACTAGACCATAGCGCAGTAGTGATTCTACATAAGCATGATATGTCATGATGGCGGTTTTTGCATTAGTTACATTTTTTAAATGTTTCAGTGCGTAAACAAATTTGTTTATTCTAGTACTAACATTTGCTATATGTTCTTTCCAATTAATGTCCTTATCTATTACGACGCCCAAGAATCTAGTATATTATAATATATTATGTATATTAAATATAGGTACCTACTTAATATAAAATTATGTACAAAATATAGACGTATTGATGGAAAATATTTTTTATCTGGGGGCACGGCAGTGCCCCGCCAAGTCTCGAGCAAAACGGGCACGGCCGTACCATCTTTTCTCGAAGCGATTCGCGGCTGTTTCGCCCCCTCTATATCTTCGACGTGGACAAAGCTAGGAGTTTAGGTTTTCGGTAAATAATAGTAGGCATTAAAACAAGCTTAAGTTCGAAATTACATGCCAATTGAATGAATAGTTTAGGAGTTACGGTCGATCAAAGTTACACCATTTTGTCACTCACTGACTGACTGACTCACTGACCGATCATCAAAAATCTAAGGTACTTCTAGCAGACTTAGAAACTTCAAATTTTGCACCAAGATAGGTCATTAGCCACATATAAAGGAAAAATTATAAAAACATAAAAAAATAATATACCATAGAAAACAATTTTATATTTGCGGTTTGGCAAGAACATTGTGTATGGATTTTGACTGCATTGTTAACTTTGTTCGTTGTTTAAGTATTCAATTGGATGAATACATACATAGAATAGAAAAGAATAATATAAATGTAATACATAGACTATAATTAATCTAAATTAATACATAAAGTTCATAATTCATTAAATTAATAAAGCTAAAACTCCATTGTATTGCGATAAATATTGTATGCGCGCTCGATAGATGGCATTGTACCTGTCTGAATCGCGCTATGGTTTCGTTACAGAGCGCAGTCTAAGTAGTACTTTAAAATAATTCAATAATTTTCATTTGATAGCGCCATCTATCTATGAACAACCATTTCGAAACTAAAAAAATATTGTAGCGATATTCAGAGAACTTAAGTTAGCCGGATTAGATAGTAGATTTATTATTGTTACTGAAACAGTTATTTAGGAAAATAGTTTATTAATATAACATAGACATAGTTACATAAATCTAGTTGTTTACGTGTTATTTAGTTTAGTTATATTTAGTTTGTAAGTTAGTAGATATATATTTATTTAGTTATTTGTTAGTTAGTTTAGTTCTATTTAGTTTGTTAGATAGAGAATGGGTCCTAAACAAAAAAGTAGCTGAAGTCCAAGAAATTATGAGGACACCTAAAAAAAAGAAAGAAATACACTTATAAAAAATAAATGAGATCCCACCAAAAACATTAAATGTAAAAAATGCCAAGTCTCTCGATGCAGTCTTTCCATCGTAAAAAGTTTTGAGATCTCACAGAAGCCAAGTCCTATTCAAATTATTTTGTAGTTATAAATCAACATTTAGTAATTATATCAATAGTTTTCTTTATAAATTATAACTATAGTGACTTGGCAATGAGCACAAATGAAAAGCTGCTTGCTGCCTGGAATTATGTGCAAATGTTACTGACGAGACCTGTGATCAGATTATTTGTTATGTGTGAATTATGATGGTCACTACCGACTACATGTTCCAATACAATAATTAAGAATACCTTACGGGCCATCGCTTTATGAAAGTAAATGATTAATGTTAAGAGAATAAATAAAGTAAATAAAAGAGAATGTTTATGCATGCGGTGTGTGTAACTTTCAACTCCTCCAAATATGCCGTTTTATTTGTTTTTACTTGTGCTCATTGCCAAGTCACTATAGTTATAATTTATAAAGAAAACTATTGATATAATTACTAAATGTTGATTTATAACTACAAAATAATTTGAATAGGACTTGGCTTCTGTGAGATCTCAAAACTTTTTACGATGGAAAGACTGCATCGAGAGACTTGGCATTTTTTACATTTAATGTTTTTGGTGGGATGTTTATTTACACAGTAAAGTAAGTAAACACTACCTTTTGTTTTGGGTTGGTAAAATCGTCCAAATAGTCCTCCCGCCCTGGTCGCTATCACATAACGCCATCTAGTCCCAAGCTAAGCAGAGCTTGTGTTATGGGTACTAGACAACTGATAAACATACTTATGTATATCTAAATACATACTTATCTATACTAATATTATAAAGAGGTAACATTTGTTTGTGAGTTTGTATGTTTGTAAGTTTGTATGTAGGGGGTAATCTCCGGAAGTAACGAACCGATTTTAAAAATTGTTTCACTGGTAGAAAGCTACATTATCCGTGAGTGCTATAGGCTATAAATTATAAAGATCCCACCAAAAACATTAAATGTAAAAAATGCCAAGTCTCTCGATGCAGTCTTTCCATCGTAAAAAGTTTTGAGATCTCACAGAAGCCAAGTCCTATTCAAATTATTTTGTAGTTATAAATCAACATTTAGTAATTATATCAATAGTTTTCTTTATATTATAACTATAGTGACTTGGCAATGAGCACAAGTAAAAACAAATAAAACGGCATATTTGGAGGTTACACACACCGCATGCGTGAACATTCTCTTTTACTTTATATATTCTCTTAACATTCATCATTTACTTTCATAAAGCGATGGCCCGTAAGGTATTTTTAATTATTGTATTGGAACATGTAGTCGGTAGTGACCATCATGATTCACACATAACAAATAATCTGATCACAGGTCTCGTCAGTAACATTTGCACATAATTCCAGGCAGCAAGTTAATTTGTGCTCATTGCCAAGTCACTATAGTTATAATATAAAGAAAACTATTGATATAATTACTAAAAGTTGATTTATAACTACAAAATAATCTGGGGGCACGGCAGTGCCCCGCCAAGTCTCGAGCAAAAGGGCACGGCCGTACCATCTTTTCTCGAAGCGATTCGCGGCTGTTTCGCCCCCCCTATAACTTCGACGTGGACAAAGCTAGGAGTTTAGGTTTTCGGTGAATAATAGTAGGCATTAGAACAAGCTTAAGTTCGAAATTACATGCCAATTGAATGAATAGTTTAGGAGTTACGGTCGATCAAAGTTACACCATTTTGTCACTCACTCACTGACCGATCATCAAAAATCTAAGGTACTTCTAGCAGACTTAGAAACTTCAAATTTTGCACCAAGATAGGTCATTAGCCACATATAAAGGAAAAATTATAAAAACATTAAAAAATAATATACCTTAAAAACAATTTTATATTTGCGGTTTGGCAAGAACATTGTGTATGGATTTTGACTGCATTGTTAACTTTGTTCGTTGTTTAAGTTAGTATTCAATTGGATGAATACATACCGACGGTCCCTACGTACAAACGGACATGTCGAAAATGTAATTTTTTTTTATTGCACAGTTCGCTTTAGATTTTTAAGATGCACATATCTGTATATTTTTTTTTTTTATATTACGTATTTAACGAGATTTACCAATCGTATATGAGGACAAGTATTATATTTACAACGAATAAGTAACGTAGATGCGGACATCTATACATAACGCTTTGTACGGTGTTCTAAATTGCGCGCAAACGCGGTCATGTCTGACATAACGTCATTTACGGCGGGAGTTTCTCAATAGGGCGTGTACATGTCCTTATTGTATGTTTAGATGCTAAGAAGATTGTTAATTAACAATAAACAATTTCGCTTCGGTGACCTATTTGGGAATTTGTCTTTACAATTGTACGATGTTATGATGACGAATAACTACCGAAAATAAACGTTTGACATATATCGACACCGGAAGTATCAATTAACGTAAGGGACAAAATACGACTTTTCAGGAGAGCCAAAAAACGATTTTTATTTTTTTATTTTGTCTATAACTTTTTACTGTCTGGTGCAATTTTTATGGTGTTCAGAGCAAAGTTTCTTAGAATTTCCCCTTCTTTCTTGTTTTATACGAAAGATTTAGGAATACCCAGTAGTTTCAAAAATAGCATGTCCTTTACATTAAAAAAAAATCTTTAGATGACCGTTACGTTGCTGAAATTTTATAGGTAATCTGTCGAGCATAATGTAAGCAGCAAGAGAAATAGAAAATTATACGAAATTTTATTGTAAAGGACTTTATCAGTGTTGAAATTTAATGTAACAATAGATTATCTACTAAAAATTATACTATTTTAGCACTATGGAACTGAGATTAAAGAGTAAATGAGCTCAGTTTCAGGTTTTACTGCTAGTTATCGCAGATTTAAGTCTGATTCGAGTCGGACCGCGTCCTACTGCTCCGAGCTAGCTCGGTTACTAGGCTCAGAGTAGTTCTACATAGTTTTAGATGTATAATTATGAAGCAGGATTTACTTGTTCACTTTCTCGGTGAAAATTGCTAGATGTGCGATGTTCTTCGTGATAGCTGAATCAAAGGAATAGTCCAAATTCTTCTCCTTTTCACAGATTACTATCATTTTGCTATAAAAGACTTATGTTTTTCCCGTCTTAACTCTTCGATTAACATGTCTCTGACAATTCAGATACTATTTAAAACAAAATCCGTATTTTTTTCTTTGTTGACTATAAAATATTTAACAGTACTAACCACTATCCGAGTACACTTTGTATGCAACTTACTCGTTTGAGCCCACTCGGTCCGAGCACAGTTCTGACCGTGTCAACGCGACTTTAATTGGCTGTATAATTTTATTATATTAATCAATTTAAGTTTTCTTGGAATTTATTGCTACCTACCACTTTTTCTCCACCTGGCAAGAAGTGATGATGTGTAGGTAACGGCTCTGAAGAGGATACCTATCTTCTTCAGAGCCGATATTGAATGAATGTAATGGAAACGAAAGGTCGATGAATTAAGGCATAGGAATTGTGTGAAACATGATATTAGTATGATGGCAATGAAAGTAGAAGTGACGAGTAGAGAAGACGTAAGGGGAAAAGATAGAATAAAAGGTGCATGGGTTGTGTGAAAGATGAAGCAATAAATATCTGTTTGACGTATTTCATCTGCAGTAATTTCAGCTCATTTCGACTTAGAGTGAAGCCATGTCCAAAAGTGGACTTTAATATTTAGAAATGATAATGATGATGAATTTCACCTGCAGATTGATTTGTATATTCTATAGTTTATGCATTTTTATGTCTAACAGCCGTAATTTTTTCAAATCCCTTTACCCTTTTCTGTTGCATTTAAATTGTTTCGAGGTATTTCTTCGGATTTTTTATTTCGTAAGTGTCACCGATTCCTAACATTTTATATTAACTTCAGATTTCGTCAAACAATTTTTTAAAGTAAGGGACATGTTGTTTACAGTAAGAGACATTTGATTTACAGTAAGGGACATGGTTTTAAAGTTAGGGGCATTTTATTTAAAGTAAGGGACATTGTCATTTAAATCGACTTATTTTTGACTAAGGTAAGGGTGTAAATTATTTAGTACGGTGACTTACTTCAATTTTTTGAGAAGAAAAAATGTTAATGACTGTTACATCATTTTTTTCAGAAATCGTTTTTCGCGGTCAAAATTTTTGTACTGTAAGGGACATTTTTTTAAAGATAGAATTTTTTTAATAATACCAATCGATAGAGCGCGAAATTCTGAATCCAATGATATATATAACTCATTTTCGCCAAAATGTCCCTTACGTTAATTGATACTTCCGGTGTCGATATGTCATGCATGCCACCGTCCGAGAAAATCGATCCGACACATTATCTCTCGGTGTTCTTGTCTGGCTAATTCAAATTCAATTTCATTTATTTCAATCAATTTCAGATCATACACCAATATCAAAATTCAATTAATGGACAATATTTGCATAGACACAACCTCGTTTCCAGGATTATCCACCAGCAACTTGCTTTGAAGTATGTACAGTACAACCTTGAGATATCAGAAGTGCCGTAATATAAGTATGCGCCTGACCCTGCCGGTCGCGGCACTAACGAGCTACCGTGACCCCGGAACGCAAAAGGCTTTTGAAGGACACCGTGGATTTTAGTCAGTACAAGTCTGAAAGTTCCTCCTGCCCTGCCCTGGGTGGGAAGACTCGTTTGATGATTCTACTATGTTAAAAAAAATGTATGCACCTGACTCAGTTCGCGAAGATGGCAATTTCGTTGTATTGGGATCGACCTATCATCACTGACAGAACTATTGTTGCCAAAAAGCATGACATTGTGGTGATAGATCGATCGGAACGTCCGTCACGCAATGTTTTGTTGTTTATATAACGTATCCGTATGACTAGAACCTCGTGAAGGCAGAAAAAGATAAATATTCAAGTATCTTGATCTGGCTCGCGAGGTTGTTGGCATATGGAAAGTGAACAGCAGTCATTGTGCCGATAGTCGTGTCGCCTAATGGCTTAATTGCCTAGAGCCTTGACAACATCAAAGGAGGCTCTCGCTTGGCCAAGTGTTTGATTCAGAAGGCAGTACTTCTGGACACGGCGCGCATCTTTAGGAAGTTCGTCTCTCAAGAGCCCTGACCACCGGTAGCCCGGACCTTATTCCCGGTGCTTGTGGACTACTATCTTTAAGGAGTGACTGAAGACGCGCCAAGGCGGCAGCGTCCGCCTGACGCAGGTCCTAACCAGACTGAAGTTTCGGGAGGTACGTTCCTGTGTCGGTCTGAGAGTGTCCATTGTGCGGAACGCCCGGAGAACACGGTCGAGAATACGGTGGATCTGCCCCGCTTAGGCAGAGACCGCCGTGTCTTCACGGAGCCGATAGGCGGCGGCAACCTCTCGCGCCCGGCATTCAACCTCACAATCCCAGCCGCCGCGGGAGACGCCCATGGCAACGGTTATCACAAGGCGATTTCCGGCCACCGTAGGCACGGGCGGATGGCGAGTAATGGGTGACTCGCCGTTCGATCATGGGCCATGCCTGGATCGACGGAGCGTCGTGTTCCATGCGCGCCTCAAAGAGCTGTCAGTAATCTGACGGGACCCCCATAGAGGGCCATAGCCTGCCGGGGTCGTGGGACTATTTTATCAGGTAACCATAACCCTGGAACGTTAAGGCCATTGAAAGAAAACCGTGGATTTTACTCAGTACAAGTCTGTCAATCCCTTTCGCTCCACCCAGTGGGTGGGAGGACTCATTTGAAGAATATACCACGTTTAAAAAATTGACATGTCTTTATTTACATTGTAAGAACTATAGACACTTCGAATGAATGAAACCGCGTATAAAGCGATATGTCTACGTCGATGTATATTTTATAACCATGGGTGGTGATTTTAAGATGTTTAACATATCCGTTTGAAAACTATAGCATTGTTCGACGTTTTCATAAAACGTCTTATTTAAATTCTATGTTATAAACTGATTTCTTCTTTCCTACGTATAAAAAGTTATCTAAGACATGTCCGACATTCTTTTATTTTAATATCAGCGTAGAAACAGTCATCTATCAGTTTTTCTAAGAAAATGAAAAAAAATAAAACATGAATAAATACCATTACAAAGTTCCTAAAGCTAATAAAACATTATAGAAAAAAAAAAACAAAATTGTACATAGAATTATTTCTAGAGCGATTTGAACATTAAAATCGCTCTCCTGAAAACCTCGGTTTTTGACATGTCCGTTTGTACGTACGGACCGTCGATACATAGAATAGAAAGGAATAATATAAATGTAATACATAGACTATAATTAATTTAAATTAATACATAAAGTTCATAATTCATTAAATTAATAAAGCTAAAACTCCATTGGATTGCGATAAATATTGTATGCGCGCTCGATAGATGGCGCTGTACCTGTCTGAATCGCGCTATGGTTTCGTTACAGAGCGCAGTCTAAGTAGTACTTTAAAATAATTCAATAATTTTCATTTGATAGCGCCATCTATCTATGAACAACCATTTCGAAACTAAAAAAATATTGTAGCGATATTCGGAGTAGTTTTATTATTGTTACTGAAACAGTTATTTAGGAAAATAGTTTATTAATATAACATAGACATAGTTACATATCTAGTTGTTTACGTGTTATTTAGTTTAGTTATATTTTTAGTTTGTAAGTTAGCAGATATATATTTATTTAGTTATTTGTTAGTTAGTTTAGTTCTATTTAGTTTGTTAGATAGAGAATGGGTCCTAAACAAAAAAGTAGCTGAAGTCCAAGAAATTATGAGGACACCTAAAAAAAAAGAAAGAAATACACTTACAAAAAATAAATGAGATCCCACCAAAAACATTAAATGTAAAAAATGCCAAGTCTCTCGATGCAGTCTTTCCATCGTAAAAAGTTTTGAGATCTCACAGAAGCCAAGTCCTATTCAAATTATTTTGTAGTTATAAATCAACATTTAGTAATTATATCAATAGTTTTCTTTATATTATAACTATAGTGACTTGGCAATGAGCACAAATTAACTTGCTGCCTGGAATTATGTGCAAATGTTACTGACGAGACCTGTGATCAGATTATTTGTTATGTGTGAATCATGATGGTCACTACCGACTACATGTTCCAATACAATAATTAAGAATACCTTACGGGCCATCGCTTTATGAAAGTAAATGATGAATGTTAAGAGAATATATAAAGTAAAAGAGAATGTTTACGCATGCGGTGTGTGTAACTTTCAACTCCTCCAAGTATGCCGTTTTATTTGTTTTTACTTGTGCTCATTGCCAAGTCACTATAGTTATAATATAAAGAAAACTATTGATATAATTACTAAATGTTGATTTATAACTACAAAATAATTTGAATAGGACTTGGCTTCTGTGAGATCTCAAAACTTTTTACGATGGAAAGATTGCATCGAGAGACTTGGCATTTTTTACATTTAATGTTTTTGGTGGGATTTGAATAGGACTTGGCTTCTGTGAGATCTCAAAACTTTTTACGATGGAAAGACTGCATCGAGAGACTTGGCATTTTTTACATTTAATGTTTTTGGTGGGATCTCATTTATTTTTTGTAAGTGTATTTCTTTCTTTTTTTTAGGTGTCCTCATAATTTCTTGGACTTCAGCTACTTTTTTGCTTAGGACCCATTCTCTATCTAACAAACTAAATAGAACTAAACTAACTAACAAATAACTAAATAAATATATATCTGCTAACTTACAAAACTAAATAACACGTAAACAACTAGATATGTAACTATGTCTATGTTATATTAATCTGGGGGCACGGCAGTGCCCCGCCAAGTCTCGAGCAAAAGGGCACGGCCGTACCATCTTTTCTCGAAGCGATTCGCGGCTGTTTCGCCCCCCCTATAACTTCGACGTGGACAAAGCTAGGAGTTTAGGTTTTCGGTGAATAATAGTAGGCATTAGAAAAAGCTTAAGTTCGAAATTACATGCCAATTGAATGAATAGTTTAGGAGTTACGGTCGATCAAAGTTACACCATTTTGTCACTCACTCACTGACCGATCATCAAAAATCTAAGGTACTTCTAGCAGACTTAGAAACTTCAAATTTTGCACCAAGATAGGTCATTAGCCACATATAAAGGAAAAATTATAAAAACATTAAAAAATAATATACCTTAAAAAACAATTTTATATTTGCGGTTTGGCAAGAACATTGTGTATGGATTTTGACTGCATTGTTAACTTTGTTCGTTGTTTAAGTTAGTATTCAATTAGATGAATACATACATAGAATAGAAAGGAATAATATAAATGTAATACATAGACTATAATTAATATAAATTAATACATACAGTTCATAATTCATTAAATTAATAAAGCTAAAACTCCATTGTATTGCGATAAATATTTTATGCGCGCTCGATAGATGGCGTTGTACCTGTCTGAATCGCGCTATGGTTTCGTTACAGAGCGCAGTCTAAGTAGTACTTTAAAATAATTCAATAATTTTCATTTGATAGCGCCATCTATCTATGAACAACCATTTCGAAACTAAAAAAATATTGTAGCGATATTCGGAGTAGATTTATTATTGTTACTGAAACAGTTATTTAGGAAAATAGTTTATTAATATAACATAGACATAGTTACATATCTAGTTGTTTACGTGTTATTTAGTTTTGTAAGTTAGCAGATATATATTTGTCGGATCCGGTCAATAGTACGGACAGCAAACGAATCGTAAGCGCGCCATTTTGAGTATCACGTGGTCTGCGCGCGCTTATACAGAGTCGTGATGTTTCATCGGGGCGGCGAGGAGCGCATTCAGTGCCCGACCGCAGCAGTGTGAAGACATCCCGAAACTGTACTCGATTCGTTGTGCCCAGTATAAGTGTAGTGAGTGATTAAATTAAATTGTGTTTGATTTAGTTTGTGATTTAAAATTAAAATAACCAAGTGAACCGCACCCAGTGTATTTTCATTGCACGAGACCCAAACTCTGCCCACATGATGCCTGAATCTGACGGAACAATACCGGTGGCTCCGACATCAGAAGTGGGATCAAATCGTGCTAATGAAATTACACGCGGGAACAGTGACAATAACAATCAGTGGAAGTTAGTTACTTTTTGAAATGCAAAACCAACAAACTTTGAAAACGCAGCCAGTGAAAAACAAGTTTTTATTGCCGGAATTCGACCCCGACAAACCGGATTCCGATGCGCGGTCCTGGTGCGCCACCACCGACTTGTGTTTTAACGGATGTGCAGTGGAGGGATGCCAGCTTATTTTGATTTTAAAAAAAATGAGTGGTGAAAAACCAAGTGATAAAGAAACATTACCCACGTTCGCCAGTCGTTTCATATCTGATGCGAAAAATGAACACTATCTGTGAATCATCGAAAACAAGTGACACCAAGCGAGGAAAAATAACGTCAACTAAGTGTTATAACTGTCCTAAAACGCCCATAAGCGTATTGAGTGCAGAAGTAAGGCGATGGATACGAAGGGAAGACCTACAGCATCAAGTCAAGTGACGCAGCAGCCGGCATCGAAGACCTTGGTGTGCTTCAAATGTGGCAAGCCAGGTCACATAGCCGTGCGCTGTACGAGCAGTAGTGGCGGCAGTGGCAACGGACCAGTCCAAGGCGCGGCGCGACGCGTCGATGTCTGCATCGTGCAACCACCATCAGACACGTTACAACACAGGTGAATCGTTTCATTTTTACTTACGCCTCTGGTGCCTTGTGTTCTTTATGTTGACTATCGCTGGTTAAGCGTTAGTGAGTTAATTTCGCTGGTTAAGCTTTTTTTTATTATTACTGTCTAAGTGATAGGATTTGTAACGCTGGTTAAGCGCTACAATGTTAAGAACTGGTTAAGTACTTCAGTGATTTACACTACTTCGTAAGTAGTGATGCATAGTGCTGGTTAAGTGCTTTGGATTTGGGGGGAAATGCCTGAGGTTCAAGTACCATTTTGAAGTAGAGATGTTGAGTTGGATGATAGTGTGGAATCTTAGGTCGGCTGGTCGGACCGTACCAGTAGCTATTTCGTAGCCGTAATCCGTATCTTATTGACATCTCGGTGTCCATAGAAGCGCGGTGTGCGGATGGCACTGGCGGAGGTCGTGTATTGTGCGTTCATGGTGAACGGTGTGAAACAAACAGAGGTTTGTTAGTGGGGCTAGTGTTAGCCACAGGCCACGAATTTGATTCCTGCTGTTTTGATTACAATATTGCTGCATTGTGATAATACAATTGCAAAGGTACTTGAATGCTCTGGGATTTCCGATCAGTCTTAATTAGATCCAAAGTTTAAGGGTCTGTTTAGAGTGATAAAGATTTTGAGATGGTGACCGTTACACATTGAAACCCTTGAATTTTAAGTGTACCTACAAACATTCCAACGGGTCATGTACCAGTCGAAGTTACCATAGATTCTGATTAAGTTGTGGTGAGAGGTCGAGTAAAACGGTCTATTGGCCGTCTTGTTTTCGACTGTACCAGTAGCCATTTCGTAGCCGTAATCCGTATCTTATTGACATCCCGGTGTCCATGGAAGCGCGGTGCGCGGGTGGCTCTGGCGGAGGTCGGGGTCTTGAGAGACCATAGTGTGTAGTCAGCGGGTGATGCACTCGGGCGATCCACGTGGTGGATGCGCACAGAAGTTCTGATCCATGCATTGGATGTGTGAAAGCAATGTGATTGCTGGTCGGCTAGAGAGCCGTGGCGTTAGAAGTTTTACTCGAAAGTTGAAGGTCACTGGAAAATCGGTAGTTTTTTGCAATAGAGTTGTGAAAGTAGATTCGAACGACTGTGGTACATGGCCCGGGGTAGTTGTTGGTGGCCCGGGGTGGTTGTTAGTGGCCTAGGGTAGTGATTGATGTATTTTCAATTGGCTATTCCCAATGTTTGATTTAGTTAAAGAGTATTGGTTTTAATGGTACAGTAGAGTTGAAATTTCCTTATTTTCACCAAAGAACTGAATATAGAGTTTGGTCAGGAATGACCGAGTGGAACAGTATTCTGTCGTGGACTATTTTGTGTTTCAGAGTGATTATTACACGAGGACGAGTGAAGAGTTGAAGGAGGCCTACATCAAGATGGTAGAAAGAGGCTGAAGAAGAAGAAGATCACACGAGGACGTGTTAATCGCAGGATGGCCGTGTCGGATCCGGTCAAAAGTACGGACAGCAAACGAATCGTAAGCGCGCCATTTTGAGTATCACGTGGTCTGCGCGCGCTTATACAGAGTCGTGATGTTTCATCGGGGCGGCGAGGAGCGCATTCAGTGCCCGACCGCAGCAGTGTGAAGACATCCCGAAACTGTACTCGATTCGTTGTGCCCAGTATAAGTGTAGTGAGTGATTAAATTAAATTGTGTTTGATTTAGTTTGTGATTTAAAATTAAAATAACCAAGTGAACCGCACCCAGTGTATTTTCATTGCACGAGACCCAAACTCTGCCCACATGATGCCTGAATCTGACGGAACAATACCGGTGGCTCCGACATATTTATTTAGTTATTTGTTAGTTAGTTTAGTTCTATTTAGTTTGTTAGATAGAGAATGGGTCCTAAGCAAAAAAGTAGCTGAAGTCCAAGAAATTATGAGGACACCTAAAAAAAAGAAAGAAATACACTTACAAAAAATAAATGAGATCCCACCAAAAACATTAAATGTAAAAAATGCCAAGTCTCTCGATGCAGTCTTTCCATCGTAAAAAGTTTTGAGATCTCACAGAAGCCAAGTCCTATTCAAATCCCACCAAAAACATTAAATGTAAAAAATGCCAAGTCTCTCGATGCAGTCTTTCCATCGTAAAAAGTTTTGAGATCTCACAGAAGCCAAGTCCTATTCAAATTATTTTGTAGTTATAAATCAACATTTAGTAATTATATCAATAGTTTTCTTTATATTATAACTATAGTGACTTGGCAATGAGCACAAGTAAAAACAAATAAAACGGCATACTTGGAGGAGTTGAAAGTTACACACACCGCATGCGTAAACATTCTCTTTTACTTTATATATTCTCTTAACATTCATCATTTACTTTCATAAAGCGATGGCCCGTAAGGTATTCTTAATTATTGTATTGGAACATGTAGTCGGTAGTGACCATCATGATTCACACATAACAAATAATCTGATCACAGGTCTCGTCAGTAACATTTGCACATAATTCCAGGCAGCAAGTTAATTTGTGCTCATTGCCAAGTCACTATAGTTATAATATAAAGAAAACTATTGATATAATTACTAAATGTTGATTTATAACTACAAAATAACATGAATAGGACTTGGCTTCTGTGAGATCTCAAAACTTTTTACGATGGAAAGACTGCATCGAGAGACTTGGCATTTTTTACATTTAATGTTTTTGGTGGTAAACTATTTTCCTAAATAACTGTTTCAGTAACAATAATAAATCTACTCCGAATATCGCTACAATATTTTTTTAGTTTCGAAATGGTTGTTCATAGATAGATGGCGCTATCAAATGAAAATTATTGAATTATTTTAAAGTACTACTTAGACTGCGCTCTGTAACGAAACCATAGCGCGATTCAGACAGGTACAACGCCATCTATCGAGCGCGCATAAAATATTTATCGCAATACAATGGAGTTTTAGCTTTATTAATTTAATGAATTATGAACTTTATGTATTAATTTATATTAATTATAGTCTATGTATTACATTTATATTATTCCTTTCTATTCTATGTATGTATTCATCTAATTGAATACTAACTTAAACAACGAACAAAGTTAACAATGCAGTCAAAATCCATACACAATGTTCTTGCCAAACCGCAAATATAAAATTGTTTTTTAAGGTATATTATTTTTTAATGTTTTTATAATTTTTCCTTTATATGTGGCTAATGACCTATCTTGGTGCAAAATTTGAAGTTTCTAAGTCTGCTAGAAGTACCTTAGATTTTTGATGATCGGTCAGTGAGTGAGTGACAAAATGGTGTAACTTTGATCGACCGTAACTCCTAAACTATTCATTCAATTGGCATGTAATTTCGAACTTAAGCTTGTTCTAATGCCTACTATTATTCACCGAAAACCTAAACTCCTAGCTTTGTCCACGTCGAAGTTATATGTTTCGCCCCGAAACAGCCGCGAATCGCTTCGAGAAAAGATGGTACGGCCGTGCCCTTTTGCTCGAGACTTGGCGGGGCACTGCCGTGCCCCCAGATATCATACATATTAGCCGAAATACTGCCCAACGAAGTGGGCACGGGTCAGCTAGTTTTAGATAAATTACACCCAGACACAGAACAAATGATCGTGCTCATCACACAAACATTTGTCCTATGGGTGGGAATCGAACCCACGACCTCCGGCATAGCAGTCAGGGTCTAGACCAACAGGCCTGTCATGATTGTTTTTATTACAGAAAGCTACATTATATTTTTCAAAGTGTAAATACAGATAGGTTTCTATGAGAACACTTGGTAGGAGCCTAAGAGGACGCAATATGGGAACTCCTCAGCCTCCATCGCAGATATTGGCCACTCGTCGGGTCAATTGACGCTAAAACGCAATATCCTGCTTCAAGTGTTTCCATTTTTTCTATTTATCCCTCTTTAATAATTATTTGTATCAATATTTCTGGTAAACTTAAACAGTAATTATATTTTAAATGCCATTTCATTTTTAGATGATGTAACTAACGTATAAACTCATATTATTATACTTCCATTATTTATTTATTTATAGTGGGTACACCATTATATTATGTATTATTACGTATTCGTTTATATTTTTATGCCTCTGTTGCACTAAATGAATGTTTCTTTTTTACATTAATTGTCATGATAATGTCTTAATCGTAATTAAGAACAATATGGTTTGGTATGTTTAAAACTAAAATTAAATATACGATGTTACTCAAAAACGTGTTACGATCAACAATAAATAAATGGGTAATAAATTATTATAACTGACACTGGACAGTATCAAAATATCAGAGGAAAATGATTAATATATTAAATAAATAAACCAGATATAATCGTGCTTGTTATAAATTGTTAATATTTTATTGAAATGGATATTTGAATCGGATTTCCACTATATTAATTACCTGAATAATACGAGTATGTTGAAATAACTACAGTCATCCAAATAAATCTAACAAAAGTGAAAGTGTCTCTGTCTGTCTGTTCCTTTCACTTTACAAAGGAACTACTGGAGGTACTGGCTGAATAGATTTTGATAATGTTTGACAAGAAAGGAAATAGGAAACTTTATAATAACGTAGGTATAGATAAATTATTATTGTAACTTCATTATATTCGAAGTCACAGGCGAAATACTCGTATAGTATCACATAGGTAATTATGGTTATTACTTTTATTACAACTTTAATTCTAATTACGAAACATGTATCTGTGTGATGCATATTTTGGTATTATTGAATTGTAAAATCAGCATTTCAGCCCAATAATCAGCTACTGTGTTTAATCCAAACTTTATTAATGCCAACAATTATTTATTTAGCAAGTCATCAGTTTCTCGAATTATTCATAACGGCTGTCCATTATAAATACCACTTAGTCAATTAAAGAGACGAACCGCATAAATTAAACGTTTACGTTCCTCCTCAAAGTGTTTAGCATTGCTAAGGAGTCACTAATGTTCGTTTATGGTATGATGAGAAGCCATAAAACGATATTGCAGTTTGATAGGCAGCCGCCGGGCGTACGAATGTGGCTGCGGATTGCCTCTTAAATGCATTATTACTTATCTACTCCCGCCGAGCACCATCTACTCCTACGATACAATTAGTACATTTCGTTTCTCAATAAGTGCCTATAAACCATCTATAAACTCACTGATAAGCAATGTCCGTTTAGCGTTTAACGGCGTATGGCAAAGCGTAAGCATCGTTTGATGAGTCGGAAAAGTTGCCACGCACCGCCACCAGCAGGCGCCAGTATCGCGAAATTAACGCAATCCAAAGTTTTATGTATTTCATTTCGTCAACTTCGACATTTCATAAAGTGTTCCCTTTACGCAAAATACATGTATTACTATAATATAAATATTTTAATATAAGGATATCGAAACATTTACTAAAACAAAATGATAGAAATACTTATTGATGTGGATAAATATATTGTAAATATTTTTATCATTCACACTCTTAAATTTATTTTATAACACTTTGACACAGATTATGACGTCCCGAGATAACGAAAAAAACTACTATTTGGTAGAAAATTAATAAAATTGGCATACCTTGCGAAAGTGACAATACCCAATTATCTATTAAGCCCCAAACACACGCGCGCACGGGCATAGGCATGTGAGTTGTGTTGTTTTCAGTATTCTTTAGAATACCGTGACCCCAGAACGTAAAGGGCTATTGAACGACATCGTAGATTTTAGTAAGTATTACGAGTCTGACAGTCCCTCCCGCCCTACCCTGGGTAGGAGGACTCATGTGATTATTTTACCACGCTAGAAAAGGCCCCAAACACACGCTCCTTTTATTAACGTCCTTTCACAAAGCTGGTTGCGTGATATCTTTATATCTTTATTATGAGAGTGGAAAGCTAAGGGTGCTTGACACCCTGTCCTCCACCACCTGGTGTTGATACTAATTTTTGATGCATTTTGATGTAACGACAGACACTAGCGCCGCGTAAAATGGACATTAGTCGAGCCGCGGCGTGGATTTAGTGGTTTTTTACTCATATGAGATACAGGTACAGTACAACAATGCTAAAAACTAAAAAATGTCAGTAACCTCTTTATAATTAGGTAAAGTAATCTTCATTCTACAATATCTTATCCACAGTATTTTTTTTGGGACAAGGTTGTAATATTATCACTTTTCTGATAAATGAAACCCTTAGATATATTATCTATCGACTCCAAAAGCATGAGCCCAGTACTGATCTTTTTTGACTCCAAAGCAATAAATAGAGCGAGAAGCAACTTGTACCGAACACGCGGTAAGACAGCAATGACCACCGATTTTTCATCGTAGTCGCAGCATTATACTATAGGCGATATTTAACAGGGTGGTGGGTGCTATGCCTTATTTCTAGTTGACAAGTAATTTTGAAGTATTCAAAATGACAACAGCAGTTTTCATTTAATTTATTTTAATCCTGTTTCTTCGAAATTGTTATAAATCTGTGACGAAACTAAATAAATAATAATAAAAGTGAAGTGCTTCTTATCCTATATCGCAGTTTGATACGATTAGAAGTTGTTTTCAGATACATAAATTATCTCAAACTGTTGACTGCAAATCAGTGCATTTATCATTAGTTCATGTGAAATGGTATTTAGATGCATAAAGATTAGATGAGAGGAGGATGGACACAGAGGAACCATCCGACAACAATAGTACGATATCACGATAGCATTCATATAATATCACTGTGAGTAATTTATTATATTGATAGGAACAATTCGTAATGTATAGAATCATACGTATTCTAACAGTTCCCTTGTTTTCTCTGTAGGGGTCGTCAGGAATTTCCTGCGATGATTTTCAGTAAGTTTGGTTTATTTTATTCATGACTTATTAATGAAAATAATGTGTTATTTAAAATACAAAATTTACATGACTTATTTACAGTCATGTCCGTTTAATCACGTCCCATTGAACACAGCGAAACATAGTTTTGAATAATCTATAAGCCTACGTATCATTCGTTTTTATTTTCTCGATCTTTTATCCATTTCCAATTTTATTATTACGAAAATCTGACAGCCGCGATCTGAAAAAAAGTGTCACAGGTCTAGCCTGTAAGAGCCACGCTGGCTGACTGATTCGTCAAGGAACGAAAGTGATGACACTACTTTTAAAAGGCAAAAGATGAGAGGACGATAGTGAATGTGTGCTCAGAATAAAACGGCGTATGTGCCCAAACATATTGACGTCTTTTTATGAATTAAAATTGTTATTAATTGAAAAAATGTCTTTACAGAATGTAGATACTAGTATTTTCTACAATTTAAAACAACATCCTTTCAATAACTCATAGTAGTTATTCCATAAAGTTCAAAAAATAAAAAACATAGACCGAACTTTGCATTTTTTTTGTATCGAGAAAATTTCATTGAATCGTGTTTTCAACTTTGTGAGAATTTAGATCATATAGTCAACAACTATATTCCAAGTTGTAAGATCTGTAGTCCAGATATGTACGAAGAAAAGTAAAAAATAAAAACCGTATTTTTACTGACCAATCCCCTTAAGTGCTAAAGTTTGAGCAAAAGAGATAAACACAAAAATATCGGACGCTGCATTCATTTACTACGTAGGCAACCTAGAGCTCTTAAATTACTTGATAAACATCTCGATTAAGAGATTTATTTTCGATTTCGTATAATGTTTAAGTGGCTAAACGAAAATAGGTGTTATAAAGTAATATAAAAAGAAGATTTAAGACAAAACTCTTGGTATAAATCTTCGAAAACAAACATTTAATTTCTCCCCACATTGCTACGGACACGTACCATAAATGGTTGTTTCTGGCAATGTCTTGTAATCCGTTAACTGGCCATTTACGAGACAGAATAGATAAACTAACAAGGCTGTAAAGGACCAATAGACGTTGTATATAGACGAAGTAATAGTAATAGAACTACAGCAATTAGCAAAGTGGAGAAGATAGCACGTTAAGCTCGCTCCAGAGTATATGTACGGCTTTTATGGAGTTGTGTGAAGACGCCGTTGTTACAAGGTCATTATATGATGTGATGGTTGGAAAACTAATTCATTTTAATCTAGAAAGTATTGACTTTTCGCCGCATTCATAGTTCTACTAATGTTATGAATATTAAACTTTTCATGCAACAGCTCATTGAGTTAACCCCGGCAAATCTATCATCATACTGCTTTTTCGCGTACATTCATTCGAGGACATCTTCTTTTATACTCCTCTTTCATCATCATCGGCAGACGTCCACTGCTGATCAAAGGTTATCACCGTGTCTGACGACAATCCATCACTTGCAACCATCAGTTGCCCACAGTTAATTATGATTGACTTGAATGAAGACTTATGCTCAAAGAACAAAGAATTTGAAGGTTTTATAAAAATCAAACTGAATTTCTCCCCCTAATGTTACTGCGATGGTATTGTAGATAATAAGTGCTGATAATATGACTATTAATCATAGGGTCAAATGACAAAATCCTTCAGAAAAGAAATCCACTAGACACTGTTCTATGACCTTTTACATTCAAAATTATTTAAACGACAGAATTTTCCAGAACCACAATTTTTTAGGCCAATTTAGTCTTAAAGGTTTGAGGTACCTAAGGTGTAAAACTTCTAGATTAGATGCCCACATGTGAAATTCTAGTTGCTTAAAAGCGAAAAGCGAATACGAAGTTCCACGAAACACTCGCACTTAATGAACAGTCGGACATTTCCCGGAACTGTATTCCAATCTGTCTAATGTCACACACAGCCACACTCTTCCGTTTGTTCCTTAAAATTCCCCTAACTTTGTACTAGCATAGAAAATAAAGTTGAAGCTGTGCACACAACAGACGTCCTTATGTACTCGTATTCATATAATATAAAACCTTTAAAAAAAAAAATCAAACCGACGAAACATCGAACTGAAAAGCAAAAAATAAATTTTGAGGCGGCGCCGACAACAAACAAACAAACATATAAATTAACAATTTGAAGAGCAGAATAGCTCGTTGTATAGCTTGTCGTGGTTGAATAGCTCGTCGTAGCTATTCGTTGATTTTTTCTTTGGCGCCGCCTCAAAATTTATTTTTTGCTTTTCAGTTCGATGTTTCGTCGGCTTGATTTTTTTTTAAAAAGGTTTTATTTTTTACTTTTGAGTTTCCTATCTCGTGTCAATTTCTGTAACTAAAAACTCTCAACGACTGTCATACCCCAGCTACGTCTAAAGTTCTCATCAATATGAGTGAAATGAGCCCAAATACGATATAGTTGCTGTTAACTGTTAAGGATCTCTTGCTACTGCCCTCTGTCAACATCCTCAGACCCTCGATGACAATTATACCCCAGCTAGGTATAAATTTTTCATCAAGACTAGTGAAATGAGCCCAAACACGATAAAGGTGCTGTTAACTGTTGAGGACCTCTTGCCCCTGCTATCCGTCACCATCCTCAGACCCTGGATGGCAATGATACCTCAGCTATGTCTAAAGTTCTCATCAAGCTGAGTGAAATAAGCCCAAACATGATATAGCTGTTGTTAACTGTTAAGGAACTCTTGGAACTGACTTCACAAAATAACAGGGATCTGGAGTTGATCTGATGATGGTGACGCCATCATGTTATGTTCTCCACATCTCTGCTATATAATAATGTCCTCAGAACTACAATTGTTAACTTTATTTCAACAGAATCGGTTCATAATTGAAAATTCTGTAGGAAGATTGGCAATTAATTCCTTTTTTTCTACCCTTAGAGGCCGATTTTTAACCGACTTCAAAAAAAGGAGGAGGTTCTCAATTCGTCGGAATCTTTTTTTTTTTTTTTTATGTATGTTCCCCGCTTTCTCGAAGACGCCTGGACCGATTTGGAAAATTTTTCTTTTAGTTTAGAAATTTAAATGGGACCAACTTTGAGATATAATACTCTTTCCAACAAAAAAATAATTTTTGAAATCGGACCACGTTAGGAAATGTTATGCGTGGTCATACATAAAAAAAAAAATATATACATGTCGAATTGAGAACCTCCTCCTTTTTTTTTCGTCGGTTAAAAATTTAAAGTCGTTTTTTTTTATCTAGCTCTGACTGTTTTGACTCTATCAATACGAGATTTTTATCCGAAAAGTTTTACTATACTCATCACTCAATATACGACTATCTCATCACGTATCCGTGACCCTGGAATATAAAGGGCTATTCAAAGATAACCTTGAATTTACTCGTAAGTCAGTAAGGCTCCGTCAGTAGGGTGGGAGGACTCATTTGATGATTTTATCACGTTATAAATAAAAAACCAACTCTTATTATAGAAAGTACGATGTTAAATCAAATAGTAAAAACGCTAAGCAGCTTTGTATCGCTAGTCAATATACAATTGATTAAGTATATTGACATTTCAATAAAATGTGATTTTAACACATTTATCATGTGATTAATGGACAGCAAGTATCAGCATACAAATTAAAGCATTAGCACTGATGTCCATTCAGACTCGGTTCTTATTAACTAATCACGGGTTGTAATCACGGAAAATTAAAGCCAAAATACAGTGTGCATAAATTGGCGAACGTGTAGCTATTTTAACAAGCTTATCGTACGGATTAATACAAAACGAGCTATATTAGCTAAAGAATTGGTTTTAAACATACAACATTTTGAATATAGCGTTGCTCGCGGTTTTAGTCGAGTGCGTCATGCGATTTTCCCTATTGCGATTTCCCTTCGTCCGGACAAAAATTGGATAAACTGAACATTTATGGGATCGCTCAGTAACTATGTTTTCACGTCTATCATTGTCGTTTTTCACACAAAATGTTGCTACATTTCGGCCAGTTACATTTTATGATTCAATTCTAGTCAAAAACTAATTACGATGTAATCGCTTCGAAACTAAGTATAAAGACAAGCAATATGAAACTTTGGATGACAGCTGTTCAGTGGTGAGATTTAACTTTAATAAGTATTTTGATTTATATTAAACCACTTACATTATAAAACTAATTTAAAATGCTCCCAGAGGAAAATTCGGAGGAACGTCTCACCCTCGCTATCTCGCGAAGTAATGCCCAATAAACTTTTAAAATATATGACACGTAAAGCCCACTAGTTAAAAGGGGGAGAGGGCTCCAACAGATCACCACTGTACCTACTTTATATCTACGTCCAAATAAATAGAATCGTGTATAAATGGGAAACTGCAAATTATTTCTACTTAAAATTACGTATGTTTCACAACTCTAGAAATTCAAAACACATTTTACTGTGTAGTATTTCGAATTTCCAGAATTGTAGATATGTTTTATTATTTCTCGTAACAATTAATGAGCTTTGTTAGACAAACAAAAATAAATTTCAAGTATTTACCTGCAAACAATAATTAACAATGTACAAAACAGCGATATGAAAAAAGCTTTTGAATAAAACTAAACGAGATTTGGGTTCGCGAGCGAAAGTTTGTATCGAGCCCTTCATTTACATTTCAATCGGCATTACCTATAATGTTGGTTAGGGCTCCACGCCCCGCGGTATGTCCTAAACATTTTATTACATTCCATGCACGTAAAATATAATATCCCTACCCACACTCAGATGTACGCGTTGTGAGCAAATATCTAAATGTAATTTCCATGAGTTGTCCCCGCAATGTTTTCCCAGAAAATATTAACATGGAAGGCAAGGGGCTGAATCTCTCCTAAGTAAGTTGCAAAAAATGTACGTGATTTTACTTCAAAGTCCCTTTTGTCTTTATGGAGGGAAGGCATAAAAGTACAGGCACGGGAATGGCACATACGAAAAAATTACGCAGCGTAATGATGATGTGCCCGCACTTTCCTTGAAAACAAAATATTTTCTCTTTACAGTGACAGAAATGTATTCAACGAGTTTTACTGTCGCCTGTACCTACACTCTCTGAGAAAAACAAAGAGACAACGTTGCTAACTTACTTTTACGAATTATAAAAATGTGCGTGTCTATTTTTACTTTGAGAAAAGTGCCGCACAGGTATAATAAAGGTAGCTCGTTCTAGGTTATTACGTTTTCTTTAATAAAATGTAAATATAGATAGGTAACTCGGTCTAGTTCTGATTGTCTAGGAATGTAATTCTATTTGATTATTCAGCTTCGTAATTTTATAACAATGAACGCAAAATAAATTGTAGAAGTTACAGTTAACCTAAGGATTTTCAGAATTTTTCGGCAACTGTGCAGTTTTCTCACAAACCTTAAATTATTTGTTCGTAAAACGAAATAACTATACTTATTATTTACCCAGTATAAATTAAAAAATGCGTATACATCGCAGTTCAAACAATAAATAATTATGTTTTTAACAAGTCAACTCCCACAAAACTCGACTACTAACGCCATCTGTTTGAGCCAGGTAACACTAAACCGTTCGCCACTCAAGTAAAGTTTACGGACCAATTTATTATGAGTCGAAACACTAACTTAGTTGAGTGAATTAGAAAAACTACTAGCCATAATGTGGTTACTACGATATACCTCCACACTTTGATGATGGCATTAGGGGGTAATAAAAGAAAAGTGCGATTACTTGCGACCCCGGGAGGTCGTTCGGATCACTCCGGGAGGTTTGAGCACAGGATATTGTCTAATGCTGTTACTCAAATAAGTGGTAAAGCACTCAATTTTATGAAAAACAATATGTTTACCGAATAATACAACGGTATCAACTTTCATATGTAATGAACCGTGCGGCCTTGGTTTACATGTAATTGTGATTGCAGTGTTGCTGAAAATTATATTTGTATGAAAATAGTTATCAGAAATGTTTTGTAAAGGTTATTTTATGATATCATTTCAACTGTCTGTTTTTAAGATAATTCAAAAAACATTTTACAGTTTGAATTCGGCATTCAAATGATATACAAGACACGCAGAAAAAAATATACGCCTCATTTTTTTGTTCATTATGTGAGACGAATGTTTTTTTTTTTTCGTTTAAAGAAACTAATTCTAAGACGTTTGCATTATAATAACGAAGACAATGAGAAAAAAGAACACTAAAATTACCCTTTGTAAAAACCTTGTTTTAATAATTGTTAAAAAACAAATAAAAATAATAATAGGAACCATTGTAGTGATGCGCTTATATATGTACTTTTGGCAGTTGACTTTTATTTATATGTCGGCGCAGTTAGTGGCACCGCCGTGTATGTATTTTTTTATTTAATCGTTGCCTCATACTAGGAATTTCGCCTGTAACGTGTGGGTGCGTTTACTAACATAGAAACACATGCACAAACACCCAGACCCGGAACAATTAATCACAGGTCATACAAATATTTGTTTCATGCACGTGTGTATAGTAACATCATCACAACCATCTTTTGGGGGAAAAGCCATGCAATTTTCTCCACTAATAACATGACACTGCGACGAACAATATACCTTCCAAGTGTGGTAATAACGCCATTATTCCCCAAAAATCTATTCCATGAGGGGTTAACCAGCTGGAGTAAACTATTGACAGCAGAATCTCTGTATTGATAACATACACTGACTGTGAAAGCCAATCAATTCTAAGTGATGTGATTATGGTCATTTAGTTTTATAGGCAGTCATTGAATTGGCCTTAGGGTGGCTCGTGTCTGACGTGGATGTTTAAATACAAACTAGTAGATACCGACGGGATTATAGGTACCTATTAAAAACTACCATGAACTATTTATGAGAATTAAAAAACGTTACTCTTGGAATTTCTCATGTATCGTGGGTGCGTTTAAAAACATATAGGGTGACTGGCAATTAGTATACGATACTTAAACACGTGATTGTGCTCATGATACCAACAATTTTTATTATGGGAGCAAAGCCGAAATCGTGAAAAAAATATCAGCTGTTCAGTACATTAGGCAAACATAAATGTACAGAACAGCTGATATTTTTTTCACGATTTCGGGTTTGCTCCCATAATAAAAATTGTTGGTATCATGAGCACAATCACGTGTTTAAGTATCGTATCGACTTGTACTTTGTTCTAATTAAAGTTTTTACCGTGTAACAAAGCTGTTTAACTGGACCTGACCCACCCCGACTACAGTCTGAAAAATCGTAGGGCAGGGCGGGTTAAACCATGACCTGGGTCGGAACATAGAATACTTTTTATGCTTGTAGTATGACACCGTGGTAAAATATCCAACCACAACATGAGTGAAGCTGCTAGCAAAAGCTTTTAGACAAAATACAATTTTTTTATGAACACTGAGAGGTAAAACCATAGAAAAAAACCGTCGTAGTGCAAAACAGGAAAACGACAAAATTACATTTGGTGTATATTATACCCTTATATATTTATTGAATTCTGTTTTTTTAGAATTTGTTGTTGTAGCGGAAACACAAATATATAATATAATACATAATATATGATTATAGTTACTAGTGTTATTGTTCACTTTTTTGCGAAATAAAGAATTTATTATTAAGCTATTGCATAGCTTCTATCGCGGGCCTTGAGCGCGGGGACCGAATCTAGAAATTCCGTAACGAAAAAACCTCACGCTCCCCACTCCGACGGGCAAGGAGGTGTGATTGAATATAAGGTTTATATACACAATACAAAATATATAGGGGAGGGGAGGGGAGGGGAGTGGAGTGGAGTGGAGGGGAGTGGAGTGGAGTGGAGTGGAGTGGAGTGTTCGAGGTTTTCGTCATGGGTGTCGTTTTCATGGTTTTCGAGGAAGTTGAAACCGATTGTGCAGTCAAAATGTAAATCCAAGATGGCGGCTGCAAAAAATATCGAGGTTTTCGTCATGGGTGTCGTTTTCATGGTTTTCGAGGGTATTGAAACCGAGGGTGCAGTCAAAATGTAAATCCAAGATGGCGGCTGCAAAAAATATCGAGGTTTTCGTCATGGGTGTCGTTTTCATGGTTTTCGAGGGTGTTGAAACCGATGGTGCAGTCAAAATGTAAATCCAAGATGGCCGCTGCATAAATTATCGAAGTTTTCATCATGGGTGTCGTTTTCATGGTTTTCGAGGGTGTTGAAACCGATGGTGCAGTCAAAATGTAAATCCAAGATGGCGGCTGCAAAAAATATCGAGGTTTTCGTCATGGGTGTCGTTTTCATGGTTTTTGAGGGTGTTGAATCCAATATTGTAGTCAAAATGTAAATCCAAGGTGGCGGCTGCCAAAATTATCGAGGTTTTCATCATGGATGTCGTTTTCGTTGTTTTTGAGGGTGTTGAAACCGATATTACTATCAAAATAGAAATCCCAGATGTCAAATAACAAAAATCAGAAAATATTATTATAACTTAAAAAAATAAAATTTTATTACAATTCCTTCACTAATTAATCGAAAGGAACTTCGTTCCATCCGGGTGTCCCTTGACACCTCTCAAGTTTTTTTTATTTTTTTTTTTATTTTTTTTATTGGACCCCCAAACATAACCGTTTAGATGGTAGAGGGGGGGGACACTCGAGTCGAGCAAAAATTAGCACTTTAATCAATATTTTAACTTTTTTTATTTATTTAATAATAGAAAAATTTGTTTTCTTATCGGTCACCACGCTCAAAAAGTGTAACTTGAATTAATTTCAAAGAAAAAGCAATACTGCATGAATAAAATGAATAAATAAAATTATAATTGCATAAGTTGATACAAAATGCTATGCAATAGCTTTACCGCGGCAGTCCCCGAGTGCCACACGTCTTTTTTATTTATTATTATTATTATTTATTATCAACTGTAAAAATGCCATCTGTCTAACTATGTTCATGAGACACAGCCTGGTGACAGACGGACAAACTGAGTAATATACGCCACTTGGCATTATGCTAAGCTAAGGCCCTTTTGGAATTTAATGATTTGTTTTGTTTTATTTTAGTTAATTAAGTTTTAATAGTGGAGTCTCTCTGCGCGATCGACTCACAAATGACGAGATACATAGACAAACCAAAGTTACCGACATAACTCAACGAATTAGCATGTTGAAATGGCAGTGGGCAGGCCATATAGCACGCAGAACTGATGGCCGATGGGGCCGTAAGGTTCTCGAATGGAGACCACGCACCGGCAAGCGCAGCGTAGGACGTCCACCCACCCACTAGGTGGGCAGACGATCTTATGAAGGCCACAGGATCACGCTGGATGCAGGCCGCTTACAATCGATCCTAGTGGAAGTCTAAAGGGGAGGTCTTTGTTCAGCAGTAGACATCCTATGGCTGATATGATGATGATGATGAAGTTTTAATGCCAATAAACAAAATTTTCTTTCTTTCTTTCTAAGCAATAGGCTTCTGTTTTACCCTTTGGGGTCATCCCTTAAATAATGTGTCACTTTTAAATTAAAATAGCCAGTGCGTATGGTTGATCCAATATCGGCGTTCATGGTAATCCATTGGCTCGACAGGGTCACCCGTATGGCAGCAGGCCACAAATGCAGTAAGCCGTGTTTAAGTTTACGAGCCGCGCGTATCTTGGCTTTACGACGACGGCGACTGCTGCTGTCCTGGCCGTAGATCATCGCTGGATGAGACCAAGAATGATCAAAGACTAAGGCCGAGCTACATAGTCGTTGCTAAGCATCTGTCAAAAGTATTACTTCAGGAAGTTCGGCTAAGCGAAGCTTTTTTTTTTTAATGTGTTAAAATCATCAAATGAGTCCTCCCACCCCTGGCAGGGCGGGAGGGACTGTCAGACTCGTACTGACTAAAATCCACGGTGTCCTTCAATAGCCCTTTATGTTCCGGGATCACGGTGATGGAATAAGTCCCGCGACCAGGCTAAGCGAAGCCTAGTATCTGATTTGGGATAAATAAATGTTTCTTTGGGCATTAGTTGGTAGTAACGGCTAAGTCATAAGGCTTTTACTTGTTGTATAGACGACAGCAGATCAACCTACACCAATCTGACAAATTTTACCAATCGAATATTAACTTTCCACTATTGTAATACGGTTGAAAATCGATTAAAGAAATTTGACAGATTGAGGTAGTAGGTTAATGTGCCGACGTCTGTGCACATCGAACACTCAGCTTATATGTATTTTGACAGTTAGTCAAAATATAAGCTGTGTGCGCGATGACAAGGCGTCTTAGTGACTAAGTACAATTATTAATTCGAGTCAGTAAAATGATAGTGCAACTACATACATTACAATATATGATACAAACGATCTGCCAATTTTCGCCAACTACATCTTTATGATAATTTGATAAAATATATATTCGGATAATGGAAACATTTCGTTAAAATTAATTAAAAACTACAACAATAATTAAAAGTACAACCTTTAAATTAAAATTATTTATTTTTTATTTGCTATGCCTTAAAAGAACATTATTACTGAATTTGTTTAGTTAACAACCGAATTAATGTCTAATTTACAATAAAACTAACAAATTGTAGATTTTACTACAGAAAAATATACTAGTTTAAACTTAAACGTATACTTTTTACCCAAGGTTTATCTGAAACAACTCTTTGAAAAATTTAAAAGAATTCTTGATTGAGCACGGCTGGTTTACACTTTCGCAACAAATTCTTCGGCTAGATTAAAATATTTTTAATGCAAGACGCTATTCCCTGCTGTTCGCGCTTGAGGAATTTACTAAAAGGAAACTGAGTCATTTTGAAATACACACTGTGAAAGAGTTTTTGGTGAAAAAAATAGTTCTATTGCTGCTGAACCCTAAAAACACTCATAATTTGAGTAAAGTTCGAACTAAGAACCTTTGAGTTTGAATCCATCTTTAATACTCTACGAACATTACAGTTCCATGAACCATTTTTTATAATTTTAATATTTACTATGCATTTTCATATTTTTTAAGCTACTTCTACAAAGAATGACTAGCAGTCATTCGCTTACTGGCAGTCATTCGCTGCGTGTTACGGGTTCTATTCCAAATATTTGCATAGCTGAACAGCTAAACCCAGAACGACTACTTTTAGTGGTCAATCTGGGTTTGGCTTCTTGTGTCTATGATCCACGATACCGTGGAAATTCCTACTGTGCGACAATGTTTTAACCAAAACCAAAGAAACATAATGTTAGAAGAATTAAAAAAAAAAATATAATATGGAGTGATCCTCATTAATTTGCTAAAATTAGTGCTATTCATTCAGCCGCTCTGGTTAGTCTCGGAGCCCACTTTAACATAGTTGGGAGGTTAGCCAGTCGAACAATGTTTGACCGACATACCAGCGATAGAACAAAAAAATATAGTTAACCGCTTTTTATCTGTGTGAAAAACTAATGGAGCGGTAGATTTTTGTAGTTTAAAAATTCCTTTTATTTTGACATTTTGGAAAAAACAAAAATGCTTAACGTACACCTACCTACAGCATTCTAAAAGCTTTTTTTTTACTTGGTAAAATCATCCAATGAGTCCTGCCACCCTGAGAGGGGTGGAGGGGACTGTCAGGCTCGCACTGACTAAAATCCACGGTGTTCCATCAATAGCCCTTTACGTTCCAGGGTCACGGTAACCTAATTAGACAGTCCTGCGACCGAACCATTATAAAGTTGCCGGTTGTTATTAATCATCGAAGAGTTGCGGTTACAAATGCATGCGCATGATCCGTAGTCGCGTAGTATTCGAAGCACACGCATCTCTTGATCATTACGTGTGGACGCAGTTTAAATGTAGTTTCTTAAATTTACATTTTTATGGCTAAAACCGCGAATGTTCTGATTAAATTTTATAATTTAGTTATATTCTTTTGCTCGAAAGTAGGCCAGTTGGCATGTTTCACAATTACATTTCTCTGTACCTACTGTTATATGACAATCACGTCTGATTTTACTCTCGAGATACTGAAACCTTGACACAATAAGCGCCGTCTGGAGTCTCATCCAGAGAGGCTATATCGTTGTGACGTCAGAGCTCCTAGGAATGCTGACGCCGTACTAGCCCCGTACTTTCGTAATGGCTAAACAACATGTTTGCCCCTGGCTTTCTTTTATGGTCCCAGAAAAAATACTTTATAAAACCTCTACCTTCATCTGCATCATAAAATTCGAACATGTGTTACACAAAATATAACCATTTAAAACAGATTAATCTTTGAGCTTACTTAATGCTTCTCAGCTTAATATATTTACCAGTAACCGCTTTTCAATATTTAACTCTCGTAATTAACAGACTACGTTTCTGTATTACACTCGATTATAGTCTTTAAAATCGTTAAATTATTAAATGGAACTACTTAATAATTCATCGCAACTCTCAAACAGAAAACATTATTAACTAAATAAATTTCGAGCGAAACTTAATTGTGCAAAAATACGACGCAGCGAAGGAACGGCGGGTAACTGGATTATCGGGACGGCATACCCTCGGACAAAAGTGATCGTATCCTCCCCTCACAGAAGCTTCATTTAAAGAAGTAATTACACGAACAGCAAGTTTGGACGATCTTGCGGTGACGTCATTAGTATGCGACGCACGCTACGCCCGACAGAGGCGATAACGCAAATTCGTTTGGCCGAACATCTCGCTAATAGAGTTTCACTAATTTATAAGACCGTTAAGCCGCAACTAGACCGGACCTGCGTAAAACTGTCCGCGGTGAACGTAAAAAGGATTTCATGGTAGACCCTGCTACATATTTGATGGAACTCAATCTTTCGCCGCGCCCTCGAGGTAAGCACACTTAATTATGAACAACTCCTGTGGAATTATACGAATTGTTGACTCGCGAGCTCTCAGTTAAGATGCTGTTTTCTTTTTGTGTTTCGTTTATTTAATTGAACTCGTCTCTTAAGAGGATTGTATAGCAGCTGCCTTTTCAAAGAATAGGTATTTTGAAAAACTCGTGCTGTCCCTCTCGCGCGTTGAAAAACCCCCGATCGTGCGATAGAGAGCGTTGCAGCTCGCGACTGATTGTGAGTATTTTTTATATGAAATTTGTCTCTCGGGAGAAAACGTTTTTCACATACTAAATCACGTCCAATCTCTTAGATTCTGGTGTCAATCGTTTCAGCATATTATATTCTAGGTTTGTATGTTTTGCTTTTTTTCTAAAACTTCTTTGTTTTTAAAATACGAAGGTTTTACTTCAATGAAGATTTTGTCATAAAAATAGTAACTTTTAGGCGCCTGTTACTTTAAAACTATTATAAATTTTGAAAAAAAGAAAACCTATAAACCTAGTTTTTTACTGTGTCAGTAGCATTCTAAAAAATCATTGAGATAGGATAACATTTAGGGGCAGAAAAACATTTTCTCTTTTAGTATGGACGAGCGGTCGGTAGACAATAGTCTTAAAGTTAAACATGTGTATTTTCCATTTAAGTGGTACGAGTACAGACAAGTACCTAATTATCTAGATGGCAGATGCTCCAAGCTCTAAATAAAAGACACGTTTCGAATTCTAAAACACAAATTATAAAGAATTGTTTTTAAAACTTAAAAATGCTGAAATGCGAGTCCATATAGTGAAATGGATATAAAGAGATTTTGTTCTTTTTTTCTGTGTCTCATGTGGATTATGATAGACCTTCTTAATTAAAATCTCGATGTACTTATAAGCCACAAGCCGGGGCCGCACCTGGGGAGCGCTAAATTACGTAGATGCAGCACTAGCTACCTCCGACGAGACGATAAAAAATATCCATATAACAAACAAAGGATATACGTCATACGTACTGTGCCGTAATATGCTGCGCGGTATGTGACTTGAATTTTTATTTGACAAAACATGTGTTCGATTGTATGTCTTCAATTAAAAGACTTTTGAATTAGAGTTAGATTAGTTATGCTGTTTGCTTTGTAGGCTGTTTCTGATTTTTAAGTGTAAAGGCAGACACGACAGGAAAAAATCCAAGTGTGAGGCAACATATTAAAAATAATAACAGATTATATTTATATTTTCTTACGACATCAGCTTCCATATTTTAAAAATGTCTACTCCAACAAAACAAAAACAGTCGTAAATTTTTCATAATTAAGCAGGTATTATTTATCATAACAAGGACAAAGTGCTATCTCTTAGCTAGTGCGCAAGCCGTCTTAATAAACTAAAACGACCTCTCTTTTGACATCAATTCCCCAAAATTGCCGTCTCAGAGTCAGATTAAAATAATTATGTCTCAGTAAAGCGTTACGTGCCGGTAAATATTCATAATTTATTTAGAAACATGAGGGTCTTGCAAGCCCGCGCAGTTTACTTCACTTCACCGTCGTTACATCGTCTCAGCCACTTTATGTTAAGAAAATTTCATTTTATAAGCCCTGTGTTCCCCAAAATGTAGGTCTAATTCGCTTAGGCGACGTTTTGTTGCGAATATTAAGAAATTATTTTAAATATACATTTTTATTCCGCAAGAAAAGAAACTCTCGGATGTGATTAACTTTGCGGATTTTCTTCAAAGTTTGCTCTGAAGCCATCAAAGTCAAATAAAACTTTCGTTCCTTGCTTATATTAGAATTAGTTTCTGATCGGATTTCGGTTGTTTATGAGGAATTCATGGCTTTGGTTGTGTAGTTAATTTAAAGATACGAACAAACCAACCAGAACAAAACCGAATCTGTAGTTTAATTTAAGATTTAGAGATTGATAAAGTAAGAAGCCAGAAAGTGATAAATAATTTTAAATACAAGTGAACGAAACCTCTCAATAAGACGTTACTACTGCTACTGATATTCTTAATATTTTACCACGCTACGCCAGCTTTGGCAAGCCGACCCCAAACAATTATCGTCAATATTTTGCTTTTACAAAGTATAATAGGCAATATGGTCCAATCTGCAAAACGAGGACGCCGCATCCGGCTGAAACGACAGCAGGTCCCAGGGAGCGCTCTAACTTGGATTTATATCGTACAGGAAGCTCCGTTAAAAGTGGGCCGGAAATCGCATCAAGACGCCTTTGCGGCCACTCGCCGACCGCCCGCGGAGAAAATATATCCTCGAACATACTTCAACTCGCAGACGAATAATTCTGAATAGAAAACACGTTTACAATTGTCCTGTACATTTATTGGAGCGCTCCTTGATCTCGTGAGTGTAGCGACACGCGTCTTATCGCGCACCAGCGGCTGCGACCCGGCCTCACCTTTACCCTTTATTCCAATAGTTCGATTTACCTGTCTCCCGATGGTTTTACTTCCCTCTAATACGGCGGCCGATCTAAATTCATATGACCGGGAAAACATTTTTGTCCGGAATACTTTCCCCCGCCTGCTCGACGGCTGCGAGTGCGACCGCCTCTGTTCGTTTGAGACACAATTGCGCGTGTTTGCATTTTTATCTACTTGTTTTCGTGGGGTGAATATGAATGCAGTCTTTGTTTGGACTATGCAAAGGTAAATATTAATATTGCATTTGTATTGTCTTCGATGGACCATATTTTCAGATGTTAGATATAAGCGACCAATAATGTAGTATCAGATGTGTCGTATATCGTTTTTCCTGACTGAAAACAAATAAGTTGGGTTCGTGTTTTAATCCCATGTTATTTCGTATTATTCATTCAGTTTAATACAGATATTATTGACCTCTCATTTTATTTATTCAAATTGAGCTTGTGTACGTGTTAAGCAAGTTTATTGTGGGATCATATTTAATACTAAAAAGTTACAATTTAAGAGTAGGTACTATACGTATATTACTTAGATGGGGAGTCGAGTTAGTAGGGGACGTTTTTCTGTGTGACTTTAACTTCTTAGCGTCAATTTATTAACAACATTTTATTTTATAAATTTAGCAGATATGTATGAAGCTATTTTTGAATTATAGGGAGGACATTGTTCATAAAAAAGGAGCGTCATGCCTTTAATTATCATATTTATCCGCCACAATTTCGCATGAATTACAGTGAATTTCCGATTATTCTAAATTAATTATGGAAGCAGGCGTTACTTTGCGGAAATCCATGACATTAAATGTTATGAAAAATATGTAGCTTTAATTCCGCGACAAATCAAATATCAAATTTAATTTGTCGCGGAATTAAAGCTACATATTTTTCATAACATTTAATCCGATTATTCTTTCGACTAATTTTTTGTCTACAAGTGATGCTATATCTACCTACATACATCTGGTATTTCATAAGAAAGGCCAAGTTTTACGTTTTAGTCCTAAAAATTATAATATACAGGAGACAAAAAAAAACATAAAAACCATCATAACTAAACTACGTACAAACACCCAAAAATATGCAAAGCCATACTTTTAACAAACTTCAAATAAAGTCCAATAAAAAAGTCGTATTTAGCACTTTATTTTTTATATCGTCTGTGTTCTCGAGGTAGAAAACAGCATAAGCAGTAGAACAGTGAAGTGCGATATAGTGGCAGTCATAAAATCGTAGTAGTCGGTAATTAACACGTACCACGTAATAAGGAAAGAGTATCGCACTCAGTGTGAGACGTCCGTCTAGTCGTATTCTTGTCAAAGAGTAGCTAGAGAATGGAGCAGATATGTCTTTATGCTGTGGTGAATTTCTCATCTAGGTAAACATTTTTTTGCGGGTTTAATATGTCTTCCAAGTAGAACTTAATTATTAAATAGTAACTTTCTTTTCGATTCTAATAATTTTAGAGAATAACAAAACAACATTGTCGTCACATACGGATATAATATGAAGCAGAATTTCCACTTCAACTACTCAAATAAAAAATGCAATGAAAGACAACATACTACCGTAAATCCTTACTTATTTATCCTCCCCACAAAGTCCATTACATCCAGCACGTTGAGTCACAAAGCGCGCTCTTCACTAACAAAGTAGTGTCGCTTCTCCGTCGGCAGTGATCACGTTAGCACCAGAACCATGTCACGTTCCGCCGCGCTCGTCTCATGCAAGTAATCATAATATCATAAAACTTTTGCACTTCGCCGAAAACCTCACAGATCTTCCCCGGCATGACATCTCAGGGTAATCAGAACTTAATGAAAAGTGCGCCCGGCCGTCAGTCGAGACGTTAGGTACCCAAAATTTAAGGGGTCACGTAAAATATTAAAGCGACGAAATGAAGTGGCCAGAGATTCATTGCTTTCCTTGTTTTTATTATTCCTAAATAAGACGGCCCCCAACACGTTTGTGTGTTCATAACATAAAACTGTGCTGCAGTAAACTTGCCTCAAGAACGGCTCCACTCGTAAATGTTGTTTAACTAGCAACAAATGTTCTTATATATGCGTATTTATTCAAGTTTTTCGGGGAGAAAATATACTCCAAAAATATTCAAGAAAAAATAACATCTTTTCTACATACCATTTTTGTCGAAATAATTAACGCTAGAAACCACTGTAAATATTTTCCTGATGAGCAGAAAAAAGCACCGTTGTCTTCAAGAAATGGCAATATCTATCCCAAGAGTGGCATGTTGTCCTGTGATAACAGCATTGACACCCGAATAGTGACGTGGGCTTTAAACAAGAAGACGCATTACTTTGTATAATTCATGATCACTGCTCCCAAAACGGTGACGACAAAAAATCGTGAGGGTGGGCAAACATGTTGGATTACAGCCTCCTTCCTCTCATCTACAGTATTGTGTCTCAACAGTGGGAATAACATAGGCTTATAATGTTCAGGCTTACTATTCTGGTAACCACCTTTAAGTCTACTCTATGACTCTGTATTTTTCAGTCTATAATCTATCCATCATGAACCCTCTACAATTAACTGCATCTTCAATCTCTAATCCGATATACACGACCCTATTGAAACAATAACGCTAACAATAAACCAGAAATTAATCCAAGCGAATTTTTTCTTACCCAATACTCACGAACCGTCAATAAAGATCTATTTACCATGTATCTAATAACATACATAGGCCGTGAAATTCATGTAAAGCTTGCGGTGTGTTGCTGTAACGTGTTACCGGATAAAGGTGAGAAGAAAATACGTCGATGAGAAATATTTGCATGGAACGCCTAGGGCTGGGACAATGTTTTATCGATACGTAGAATTTATTTTCGATAAAGATTTGGTTTATGAGTCTTTCGCCGAAACTGACTAAAATTAACATTATTATTAAAGAATATTGACACTGACACAGAAATCTCTAAATTATATGTATGTATAGCTATAATTATATTATATAATTATAGCTATTCCCCGCGGTTTCATTCTTATTTGACGTAGCGTGATGTTCTATAGCCCATAGCCTTCCTCATTAAATTAACTATTCAAAATAAAATATATTTTTTTCAATTTGAAGCAGTTGTTCCTGAAATTAGCGCGTTGAACTAAACACACTCTGCAGCTTTGTATTATAGATACATACAACAAACAAATATTGACTTGTTTGTCTAATCTAATTAACTATGGCACTTAACCAATACAATAAGCACACTTACAGTAACAATCAGAATTTTTCACATAATATTAACAACAAGTCTGTAATGCTACGCTTTGACGTCGTAGCGGCCGCCTACGCCGCTACGGTCGTAGCACTTCAACTCAATTAAACGCCTACGCAGCTTCAAATAAACTTGTGTTATTGATCCAACACATATGCAGCGTGAACGTGTAAGTAATATTGTAGATGTAAATATTATATGCTTGTTAAAGAAACATAAAATAATATACTTAGGGCTGATTTTTCAATAGTCAGATAACTTTTATCTGAGGAATTAAAATAACGGTTTGACATATTTTCCACAGATAACCTGTCAAACCGCCATTTTTATTCCTCAGATAAAAGTTATCTGACTATTGAAAAATCAGCCCTTACTCAACAAAATTAATTATAGAAATATAATGTACTAAAATGAAATAAAGCAAAACTAAAATAATAAAGAGCATCGTAAAGTTGATTATTAGTAAAATTAAATAAATATATGGAATTTAATTTTTTTTTGCGGGAGCGGCGAGTCGCGGGACTGTCTTCTCAGGTAAACGGCTACTGAAGGAACACCATAGACTTTAGTCAGTACGAGTCTTACAAAACGGACGGTAAAGGACTCATTTGATGATGTACCACGATGAAAAATGTCTATGTTTGTCTATGACTCTGTATATATACATAATATATTATATCGTGCCTATAATAAGAACATACTCGTAGGCCTCCTTTCTGATACAGAAAGAGTTATTCACCATACGGGATTGGTAAAAATCACGTTGTTTTTATACTTAGAAACTTTGACTCGGCAAAGATCATAATTTCAAACATTGGCAATATTTTTGTTCTTTCTAATCAGACTAAAAAAACTAGCCAAAAGTCAACCACGCACGATGAAGGGTTCCGTAGTTGAAATTGATTTAACCTAAACGAAAACTGAGCATTATAGTTGAACTAGTTGTTGCAAGAGGCTTTGCCCGCTATAAATCATCTCCAGGGAACATAAAATCGGGATAGAAACTATCCTGTGCGTTCCATCCAGGTTATAAATTATTATGTTTTCCAAATCCCCTAAGCATCCATTGGTGATGAACAAAATGAACTACAAAACGAAATTAACTACAAATTCTGTGATGTAGTTATAAATTACCCCGGCTTATTCCTTTATTTGTACTGTAAGTTCTTATTTCTGGCAAAATTCCATAATAATAGATCAACGGGAATGACCGTTTTCACCGTGAGCGTCAAAACATGAGCAGAACAGAGTATAAACGGCTGTATCTTTCATTCTTTTCCTTTCATTGCGTTGAACAAGACGAAGGATTTTTCTCTGCTTCAAGAAATTTTGGACTAGAGAAAATGTTATTTTTAGAAATGTAAATTGGTGATTCATGTGTCAATAAAGTTAATTGGTGTTAATTAATTTATCCGCTACCCAACTCGTAACAATATCAAAGTGATGTTAAAATGGTTCCGTTTATTCGTTTGAAGCACGGAACTCTAAATATAAGCCATTGTAAGCGGTATCAACTTGATATACTGTATGTATGGTAATATGACTAGTCTCAAGCAATAACCTATTTCTGCGCCTAAGTAATAAGAAGTTGTTAGCCTAGACTGCGAACCACAACGCAATTTATTCTCTTTGCTTATGAGCTAGAAAAAGGAGGAGATTTTAGTTATGGTTTAGATATTTATTTCTCAACCTACTTAGTGTGAGAATTTGAGGAAAATATTAAAAGTAAATAATACAATAATTATTAACAAAAGATGATTACCTACTACAGGTTCGATGATCGCACATTTTTGTTATTACAAAAGGAGATGAATTTCTATCTCATATTTTTAGAGATCAACTTCCTTTCGGCCGCCCTGGCCAATTGTCCACCATAAGCTACTTTGTCACCAGCGGTTATAGCTGAGCGATCCCACTGGCTTGGTGGTAACCCTCGCCAGGGCCGCCTGTCACGCGAAACAGCTGTTTTTATTATGGTCCGTCGGTGAGTAGAAGTTCCAGTTCCTTCTGTGTGATTTCGACTGCACTGTAATTCCAAGTGGCCAAGTGGGCCCAGTACGTGTAGATGTTACATATCCGTATGGTTGCTTGGTGGTGGGAACCATTCCCTTCTTACTCGCATAAGTCAAATAACTCGTCTGCATTTCATATTCGGATGCTTGTCAGCCAGTTCTTTAATACTCTATACATTCTCTAATAGCTTTTGTTGGATTTTCATCTTTAACATAAAGTCAAAAACAAACTGCAAATTCAGCGCTGCCGCGGCGCTGAGTGTTATACAGAATAGCTTATCTGTTCTACAAAGTGGACAACGCTCAGGCTATGCCTCTGATGTTGCGACGTCTATAGGCTACGTTGATCGCTTTCTTGTTTGTCATATTTATTGGATAAAAAGTATCAACATAAAATTCGAATTTTTCGCCAAAGTATACCCATGTTTTTCTCCGTTGTTTTGATAAATGTAATAAATCGTACGTAAGCCTTGAGCTAAGAGGAAATTATGACGAAATTTATCGACGAAAACCTTGGAAACAATCCCATCCCTGCGGCGATTTGACACCAGTAACACAGCGCGCCTTTATTTACGTCGTCGGTACAAAATTGAAAACGAAAAAAATTGGAATTATCCCTTTATTATGTTATTATTTGATGTTTGACTCCCGCCCGCCTACTTAAGGCAATTCATTCGGAAAATTTGTATTGTCGCGCTCTGACGGAATCATTTGTCGGATTTGTAACGGTTCTACATTTTAATGGCAATTTACTTTAAATTCTTGTGTCATTGGCTCGGTTTTGATTGTTGATAGGTATTGGAACGATTTCGATTGAAATTGACGTCTTTTGGGTTATTTATAATGTTTTATTGTGTATATTCGTGGTAACCGCTGTTTAATTTTTAAATACATTTTAGAATAAATTTTGTTGGTCTCAACGAAATTTTAGGGACGTTCCAAGCTTTACAGGATTGTCTTAAAAGGACACCACAGGCCTGGAACACAAAGGTGATGAAACAGGTACAGGTTAGTTCGTTGTCAATAAGAGTCTGATACTCGTAGTCCTTTCCGCTCCACCAAGGACTCATTTCAAAGTTTATACACATAAAAAAAAGGTAACAAAATCAAATTCCAAATGTATTTGTTTAGGTACTTCTCTATTACTCGTCATGTAATCAAACTGAATAACTATGATTCAAAAAATAATATTGTTTTTGTTCTTTAAACAAAAAACAACCGCTGTACAGCATTGTATACTTTGTAATTATCCTGCTATTCAGTTTATAATTGCAAAGCAATTTATTCGCTACTTATAACTGTAATAGCACTAAACCTTGAAGCCAAGAACATTCACGTCCAAGGTTTATATGCATCGCAGACCGGAAAATACAGCCCTTGGCATAATATAAGTTTTCTAATTAACATACTGGATTCATAAAGGAACCTCGTTATCCATATAGCAATCAAGTCTAAATATAATGTTATCAACTTGTCCTATTGCAGCCTGCGACTTTCTTCGCGTGAAGTTTTAATCCCGGACTAATCGCACGCCCGCACTCTTATTCTCTCCGCTTCATCATCATCATCATCATCATCATCAGTCTATGAATGTTCCCACTGTTGGGGCACAGGCCTCCTCTCTGTGAGAGGGAGTGGGCCATAATCCACCACGCGTGCCCAGTGCGGGTTGGTAGATGTCACATGTCTTCGAATTTTCGGTTCAAAGACATGCCGGTTTCCTCACGATGTTTTCCTTCACCGTTTTGAGAGCATCTCTCCGCTTGCCACACAAAAATGTGATAACTTGGCTAATTTACGAATATAATTTACAGCCCTTTAACACTTTTTTATCGTGGTAAAATAATCAAATGAGTCCTCCCACCCATGGCAGAGCGGGAGGTACTGTCAGACTTTCACTGACTAAAACCCACGGTGTCCTGTGTGCCTTTTACGTTCCGGGGTCACGATAATTCATTAGTACCGCGACCAGCCCTGTTACACTCAGAAATACAATTAGTTTCTAGAAAAAAAATTGAATTGGATCATTACTTTTCGCAATACTCGTAACTCTTACCCCAAAAAATTGTAAATGATTTTGCCTATTATAACTTTTTCTTCTTTTCATCGGAACGTATTCCCTCTCCAAAATCAATCCTTACTCTAAACTCTATCTCTCTAAACTCTACCCTTTTAATGCACTATTCCCAGATGTTCTAATAATCTTTTTTGGAAAGCTATTCAAAAAAGATTTACAGTTTTGGGAATTCAAAATCTTTGTAAAATTTAATTACTCTTGGGTTAAAGGACGTTAAAATGAAAATTATTATTACCATTTTTACACAAGCAAATTATTAAAAAAAAAAAAATTTTGAGCAGTAAAGGAAAAAAATAAATTTAAATAGGTACCTTCTCGCTAGCTACATTGTAACAATATCCAGGATATTTTACAGTTTGTCTCGTCAAGTACGTCTAATTAGTGACTTAACGCGTGTTGACTGAAGTTCGTACATAAACCGACACATACAACACTAGTTATCCCGGTTTTACGTCGCTTTTGTTATCTCCTCCATATACGTTACATGATAATGTTTATGAATACAGTCTACTCGACTTTGTTTGGAATTTTAATTTAGTCATTTTTGTTTCTAGATACGGTTTCGGAATCTCTGAGACGCCTACGCTGCTACGAGTGGTCTACGAAACGCCTACGGCTGCTACGCGGACTCTACGGAACGCCTACGGCTACTTCACGAAGTCCTATTATTAAGATAGCTTAGGTAGACTGTACAGCCAACGTTATAATTTTTTTTACCTTTTTATATATACGCCCCCTACGTGGAATATACTGAAGTACGCATATTACAAAACGCCTCTACAGCCAACGCACACTTTACAAAAATGTTTGCGCAGCCTACGTGGCGCCTACGCAACAGTGTGATCTTTCAGAATTGGTTCTTTTATTGATTTATGGAGGTGTTATGTTCTGTTCTAGGCAAGCGTGCTTCACTGTCAACAACACATCTTCCCTTCCTAAAGACAATAAAGAGGAGAAAAAAAACTACTGCTTCACGAGACGTTAATTTGATCAACCTTTCAACAGTTCTTTCTAACAAGGAAAGAAAGATATCTCAAGCAAGATACTCCAGAATGACTGATCTAAAAGTAAGGAACTAGTGAATGGATATAGACTGCGCTAGACAAACGCGATGTTATCGGGACGAGTGGATCCCGACTGAGGCGCCTTTCACTCTTTTATATAAGTTTCTTAGACACAAGTATATTCCAAATATCTTAAGGGCGACTGGTCTTTTTAAAATATTTTAAAGGATTATTTGAAAGGAATATGTTTTATGATAGTTTACCTTTGATGTTAGCTTTAATGGCGAAGAAAGGTATTCCTTTTGAATTTACGAGTTTAATAAATACTTAAGAAATAATTTACAATATCCACACGACGACAGACAATCAACCTTGATTCAAAACTTTTGAAAATAGAGCCTTCCCCGTGAAAGATCGGTTTCTACTTTTATGGATTCTAGTTATCAAAGCCAGTGGTCATGACGGTAAAATAAAAAAAAACGTGGAAAAATGCAAGTACTCTCGTGCCGTCAACATGTCTGTGTTTTTGATATGTGAAAAGGAGAATATAATATTTCAAAATTAGAGTGAAGAGGCTTGTTCTGGGTAGGCTCGGAGTGAGCCTCCGTAGATTTTGTCCCTGTTAGCTTTGACCTAGATCGGAGTAAAGCGTAAGCCCACATCATCATCTTCTGCATAGCCTTTTCTCAACTATTTTGGGGTCGTCTTCCAGTCGAACCAGATGCAGCTGAATAAGTGAGCCCAAAAATAGTAATAAAAAAATACAAGTAATAATCTTATTTACGGAAAAACTTTGGATTTACGCAAACTTCAAATGTCCAACTACATACTAAAGTACCTAAATAACATTATAATAGAACATGTAATTACATGATTTTTAATAGCATCTTATTCCAAAGTTTATTATCAACGCCATATTGTACGCAGTAGACATTAATAAAATGCAAATCAAAGTTATTACTCTATAGTAGTTGATCATAAATTCCTGACAATGTTACCTCACGTATTCAATTAGGTATCAAGGCACATGACAGTGTAAAATGTGGAAATATAAAACATTTTAATAATCACAGAAGAAATTAATGTTTTTGCAGTACGACCGTTAAATGGACGCGTGCGATGAAATATGTGATGGCAATTTCATTAACGTGATTCGTGTACCCACTGTAGAATTTGATCCGTTTTCGATTCGGATGGAAACGGATGTATTAATATTTTAGTGGTATTTTCTAACATACATAATATGTTGTGATAACAATAAGAAAGTTTTCTTTATTAAGTACACACAAAATACTCTATTTTATTTTACGAAACAGGTGCACAGGCACACCTTGTATTTTTATAAAGTTCAGCTTAAACATCGTCATTTTTCAAGTTTTGAAAGAACTTAATTCTTGTACCTACAATCTTATTAAATGACTAGCCTTATCCCGTGGTTTCATCTCCGTAAAAAAACGTTGCCCCTCACTAGGAATTTCTCTTGTGTTGGGGTGCGTTCCTTACTCGATAAATGGACTATCCGACACATTTTTTTTTCTATATTAATTCCTGAGATTAGCGCGTTCAACCATACAAACACTTTTGCTTTACAATATTAGCATAGATGTATAATATTATAAAAGCAAAAGTTTGGTGATTTAGATAATAATAATAATAATCCACAACTATCACACAACGCCATCTAGTCCCAAGCTAAGCAGAGCTTGTATTATGGGTACTAGACAACTGATACATATTTCTAAATACATACTTACTATAGATAAATTACACCCAGACACAGAACAAATGATCGTGCTCATCACACAAACATTTGTCCTGGGTGGGAATCGAACCCACGACCTCCGGCATAGCAGTCAGGGTCACTAACCACTAGACCAACAGGCCAGTTGGATGCATGGAACGGTTGAACGGATCTTGAAAATGTTTTGCTTCTATTCCTCTTTCTATTCTAATATTTGAGAATACCGTTCATCACGGTATTGCGTTACTTCTTTTTTTTTAGCGTGGTAAAATCATCAAATGAGGCTCCCACCCCGGGCAGGGAGGGAGGGACTGTCAGACTTGTGCTGACTAAAATCCGCGGTGTCCTTCAATGGCCCTTTATGTTCCAGGGCAATGAGATAAGTCACGCGACCCCGGCAGGCTTTGACCCTCTAGAGGGGGGGGGCCGTCATCTTGCTGATGCTCTTTGAGGCGCGCGTGGAACACAACGCGCCGTCGACTCGGGCATGGTCCATGATCGGACAGCGAGCTGCCCTTTACTCGCTGCCCGCATGCCCGCGCCTACGGTGGCCGGAGATCGTCTGCTGACATAATTTTCGAGAAACACGCAGGCAAAGCCGCTGGCAGCAGCTAGTACGATATTAATTCCGGAAAACTTCTATGTGGTGATGAATACCCCTTTTTTTATCGTGTAACACAACGCGCCGTCGACCCGGGTATGGTCCATGGTCGGACAGCGAGTCGCCCATTTCTCGCCGCCCGCATGCCCGCAATACTCTCATGTTTATATTATTAGTAGGTTTTTTTTTTTTTAACGTGGTAAAATCATCAAATGAGTCCTCCCACCCCGGGCAGGGCGGGAGGGACTGTCAGACTTCTACTGACTAAAATCCACGGTGTCCTTCAATAGCCCTTTATGTTCCGGGGTCACGGTAAGGAAATAATCCCGCGACCCCGGCAGGCTTTGGCCCTCTGAGAGGGGGGGGCCCGTCATAGTATTAGTAGGATAATAGGATTAGTAAGATAAAATTTTTCGTCGTAGTTACATCACATTTTTTTGTCGTGGATATGTCATCAAATGAGTCCTCCCTCACATACTGTCAGATTTGTACAGACTAAAATCATCAGTGATCCTTCAATAACCCTTTACGTTCCAGGGTCGCGGTTAGGTACCTGATGAGACAGTCACGCGTCCTCAGCAATACTTGCATCACATTAAACTTATTAACCAGTGTAACAAAAACATACGCACTACCTACCACGTACGTCTCTTATACCCCAACCTCCAGGCAGATACCCGTCACAAACTTCGTCCTACCACTATAAGGCTATGTGCTCACTTACGTTACACCCAGCATAACAATAAGGCTAGGTAACGATGCCTTAAAACTGTAACAGAATACACGTGCCAGAGAAAATGGCGATCATAAACAAAAAGCCTAATTAACGCGTTTGTTTAATATCTCGCTATTATATTACGAATAACGAGTGTACTAATAAATAATTTGTTTGTAGGTATTAGACCATTTCCGCAGTGGTAGACACCCACGGACTGCCGTCGCTAGACGATCTTTGGCCACCGTAGGCGCGGGCATGCGCGCGGCGAGTAATGAGCGACTCGCTGTCCGACCATGGACCATGCCCGGGTCGACGGCGCGTTGTGTTCCACGCGCGCCTCAAGCTTTACGACAGTGCTTTAGAGGGCGAACGCCTGCCGGAGTGGCTCACGAATTACCGTGACCCCGGAATGTAAAGGGCTACCTATTAAAGGACGCCGTGGATTTTAGTCAGTACGAGTCTGACAGTCCCTCCCGTTCTGCCCTGGGTGAGAGGACTCATTTGATGATTTTACCACGCTAAAAAAAAGGTATTGAACCATTTTGAAAGTGAATGATAACGATGCTAAGGCTCAGTGGTATCAACACTGACTTAGGAACGTTCAAACCCAGCCAGGTGTGTATTACTTTGTGTGATTAATTTCATCACCACTGCTCTCAAAGCGGTGAAGGCAAAAATCGTGAGAAAACCGGCAAGCGACTGAGATCCGTGCTCATAAGGATTGGGGGTGTTCCCATATTGAATATCATGACCATAGGTCGAAATTAGGTAGAGTTATTCATGTACTTACAGTGCTGATTTCATACAGCGAAAGAATAAAGTGGATATACTTATGCCCCAAATCCCGGAAAAACTTTTATGCCTTTGTCAAACTGACAGACGAACCGAATGCGTGGCGTAGCGTTTTTGTTTGTAATGTATGGAACTGTTTGAAGCCTGTCACATAGAGTATCGGATCGCTTTCGCATTTTTATATGACATGATTCGGTTCGGTTCGCTATCGCCTGTCTGTTTGACAAAGGCCTTAAAGAGCAGAAAAATCTGTGATTTATTTAATAAAAAGTTATTTACTTTTACACTACTCACTAATTTATTTGTGTTATCTTTCTCTGATGTTTATATTATTATTTATTTGTAATACTGTTTTCCTCACGAGATTGTTTAATAAAATCTTGGGAAAATTCATATTTATATCAACATTTCGTTGCAAGGACTAAAACAACTCTACCTAATTCCGACCTCGATCATCAACAACTAAATTATTTTTATTTAATGCATAACGTGCTTAAAATAGTCTTCGATAGGACAATAATCGTAATTATTATCATTCATGCAGTGCCGTATTTTCGTCTCAATGTAACAAGGCTTCCCTGGAATTTTAAAATAGAAATCATGAAAATGCATTAGCCGCGACAGTTTGACATCTCGATATAATTAGCGCGTTATTTCAAGCTCGCTTCATCGCTTTATGATTTAAATCATTAGCCTGTAGTTAACATCAAGCATGTTATAAAAAGGGAACTGACTGATCGGAGACTTAAAAGTTCCAATTCAAAATTATGGACAAAGTATTGAATATGAAAGATTCTCAATTTTCTTTTCCAATCTATCTATAATCTAGTCCTACTGATTGCAAAAGAAAATTGAGAATCTTTTGAAGTAAAAATAAATGAGCTCATATATGACGACTCTCCACTCATTAGCGAAGAAGGTTAAAAAAAAAGATTTTGTCGTTACTTTTTCTGTTTATACATATATATAAATTGATTAGTTCTTGGCCTTAACACACACTTGCACAGAAGCAAAGACGAGGCACGATCATGCTCAGTTCCGAAGTAACTCCTGCGCACTAACGAAACACAGTAAAAAACTATTTTGCGTTTGTAAGATGGTACTGTCTGCTCACCAGGCGGCCCTTTATAGCCATCAACCTAGGTTAATTTCTAAAATTGTCATGTTCCAATGACATTCGCACTAAAAACAAGGAGGCAAAGGTCAGAACATCTCTAGAGAAAATAAAATTTCATTGCTCCTGTCATTTCTCATCGTTGAAATATTGAACAGCACAAATAGCTGCCATTAAGATAAAACTACAGACACTCAGTCGAAAATGTCTCGAATAGACCCATAATTCTTAATACTAGTGTAATTTTATATAGGGTTGAGTTGAAAAACCCCGCCATGATATCCAACGTAACGCAATAAACCAGTTCTTAGTTGTTACTCTGAAAACAATTTAAACTGAATTATTCCTCTCTGCTGGCAATAAGTCCGGGCCTTACATGGCGTATAATGGTATGACACGACAAACAGCTTTAAGTGTGTAAAATATGGCACGTGACGTCAGCCAAGCGCAGTATGAGGGAGTTTATAGCGGAGCCTAGCCTCGTAGACTCAGTCCTGCCTGCTAGGTCCGGAAACGGACCCACGACGCCTCCCAATGCCACTCGCCGCCGCCGCCTCTCTACGCGTCTACGCGCTTTCAAATATTTTTATGTGCACTTACGCAATATGCATTTTTCCCCAACTGGAGAATTTATTGTAACGACTGAGACGCATTAATAAATTTTGAAGTTTATCTTGTTTACCCAAATTATTAGTTATCTGTTTACTCGGAGTTTTGTAAATTGACTTTTGGCATTTTCTGTAAAAAATATTTACTTATATCCGCACTTCCACAGTCCATACTTCATATCATTTATTGAAAATTACTCTGTTTCACTGTATCCGTTCGACTCTCTAAGGAATGTCAATAAAATCTGCATCAAAGGTGGACCATGGCCTGAATTAAACCATAGAATACATTTTATCCCAGGGGTACATTCCCCTGGGATAATTTTCAACCTCCACACGGACAATATCGAGGACAAAAAGCTAGTAATAAAAAAGCCAGTTTCTAAACATATTAAGAGGAGAAAATCAGTCCCTCGCGCCGCCGACACTGACGTCAAACCGTTTCGGCTAATAACTGTGCATGCATAAATAACCGCTAAGTAATGAACCGTACTAAAATTACCCACATGAAACAGACACATCATTATGGAACAAAGACTTCCAAAACCGCTCTTCAATCTTTAGATGAAAGCTGTGCCTTCCTAACATTTTAACAATGTCTTTTTTCTCCTTCTCATTTTGCCTGTCATAAAAATAGGGTAAACAATTTTGTGAATGTATGGAATAAACGGTTTCATTAGCACTAACATAAATTATTATATAGGTTTTATTTTATTATTAAGTTGTCTGCCAGGTTTGAGTAGTCTATGTGGTCTACATAAATGTTATTTCTTTAGTATTGTTAGTCAGGTCTTTGAGCTCCTAAAAGGGTTTTAAAATATAATTTTGAATAGAAGTTCTAAATTCCAAAAACCTGTTTATTTCATAGTCGACAAAATCGTTAAGTTTATTTTTGTGTATTATTATTATAACAATTTTTTTAAACCACACGTTAATTGTCTATGGAAGTCTGGACCCAGAAATTGCCACAAAAATCTGAACATATCCGGACGGAAGGTAACACTACACAAATCTGATTATTTGTTATTCCGGCCATCGGTATATAGGTAGTTCAAAGGTCTTTGAACTAGCAATATATCTAGTTGTTAAGATTATTGCTAATGTTATAACGTATTATTTGATCTACGCAAAGACTAATTGTTTTGTCTAAGTCCTGATGTTGTTGGCTTATAATAAATCTTACTTATTAAGTGAGAGATGTTGTAATTAGCTTTCATATGTAACTCAGAAACAAATTATAAGTATTAGATAGACTATAACTTGAAAATATCATTATTGCAAGTTTGTAACAAATCGTAACTGCAAATAGCATTCAAAGTTTTAACTTTCTATAAATATTAAATGTTATGAAAAATATCTAGTTTTAATTCCGCGACAAAAATCCAGGCTTGTTGCAGGATGCAATCCCACCCTATGCAATCATGCATATGCACATGCAGCAAAGGAAACATGCATATGCACAAGTGCAAGAAACAGAAAAACATGCCATGCAATCAAACCTATACTCGACACGTGTTTCGCCCCTCCACGGGGCATCCTCAGGAGATGTTGACTCGACAAGCGCTCGGCCTTTGCTGCATGTGCATATGCATGATTGCATAGGGTGGGATTGCATCCTGCAACAAGCCTGGATTTTTGTCGCGGAATTAAAACTAGATATTTTTCATAACATTTAATGTCATGGATTTCCGCAAAGTAACGCCTGATTCCATATTTTTTCTATAAATACCCAATAATAGAACATTAACGTCCACAAAATATTTTCAAATGTAACAAATTCATTTCAGGCTATCAACAAAGGAAGTATCAGTGCCGCATAACAAAGTCATCAACGCAAATGACCAGAACTAAATTCCCATAAAGATATATTGTATTAACTGTATTAAGTTAGACAATTACCAGCGCGCGATATGGCGGGACGGCGGCGGCGGCAGGAGATTGGATGACGCACAGCTCAATTGTTATCAGACTCATGGAAATCGATGGAACTATCCGGCAGTAACGTCATCGCACGTCACGGATAACACGTCACCACAGTAATTACGGACAGCTGCCAAAAACATTGGAATAACAACGAATATCCGAATAGCACACTGTATCATACCACACAATGCAGTTTTATTGGCAAAACTGACCCATTTTATAAAAACTGCAGTCCACAAAGCTTTCAAAGATATTTTAACTATGTTTGTTACATTCTACGTTGCTCTAGATTTTTGGCGAAATTAGGGATACAATGTTTTTTAAGGTTAGCGTTACGTAAACTTTAAGATAAGTTAGAAGAAGAATTTAGTAGACATTGTTGACTAGAAAGTAGGTAAAACTAAAATAAAAAACATGTTGTTATATGCGGAAAATACTTGACCAACTCTTTCTGAGATAAAATCAAGAATTTTAAAGCATGTTAGTACTAGTAAGTATTGTAGGAGAGGAAATCTCAAAGTCGTTCTGAAGCACCGTAGTCTGCGTGCTTCTGAGATCGTGCTACGCCACAAAGGTACTAAAAATTCGTATTGTTTTATCATATAAAGTATTAATCAAATGGGCAAAACACTACCATTTCGGCAGCGTTTTCAGATAGTGTTACGGACGTCGTCACTTCGTACTGATTTATAATTAAGATGTAAATAATGATTATATACAAGTAGAATTTAAGTTGATTAAATAAATATGATTTGAAAGTAGGGACACACTTATTAATATTCGATTAGGGCTGTTTCATTATCCTTTAGTGAATAAGACTTCAAAATTATGACGATGTAAAGTGGACGCGAGCACGTTCGAACAGGTTTCAACATGTCGAAACCTGTCCGGTCCCCCACCACGCGCGAACTCAGACCAAGCGTCGTAATTGGTCGGGACGGATGTACCGTGCTCACCTCCACCCACTACTTGCACCCTGCAAAAATAGGATATAAGCGGGACGGTTTGTTGCGAATTCGTAGTTCAGTCGCAGTCAGCGCAGCAGCAAGTGCTCTCAAGAAAACCGAAGCAACAAGCCGTCCCAGCTAGTGCAATTGAAGAGAAGAATTGTGAATCAAGACTATTATTGTGAATCAAGAATATACTCAACTCTACAAGTCAGGAGTTTTATTACATCGAAAATACATATATATACAGTCCACCTTGACAGTTTGGCCCATCGAGCATCGGATGATAAAAGAAGTTTGGTCCATCGAGCGACGGATGGTGAAGACTTCGTTTCTACGTTCGCCTGAATACAATCGAATCATCGCTCGCCTGACGAGTTGAAGACAAAGAAAATAGTGCAGTGTTCCTGAAAATGAAGACTAGAAGTATTGCGGCCAAAGAAAGTGAGGCGGAATCGGGATACGACAGTCGACGTCCCCGAACATTTGAAGAGCCGCCGAGGTCACCTTCAACCATTGCGTCTGCGTTACCGCGCACCCAACATGAAGCGCCCGCAAGTGGAATCGACAGTGCCACGCCCATCGCCACCGTGTCAGTGACCGCACCCCCCGCCACCGCGACGGGGAGAGTAGTGCCGCCGTCTGATGGTGCGTCCGCCGCGCTTACCGCACCCGCTCCACGCCGCGTACCGGCGAGTCGAGCAACCGCGATCGCGAGTGTAGTGCGTGAAGAACAACTCGCCACTCCAAGCACGTCGTTCCAGCCAAGAATTCAGGACTACTCTGCAAGAACAATAACGGCAAATATGTCAGTGAGAGACACTGCAAGTACGATAAGATCAAGGAGATCTTACAGCAGTGACGTGGCAAGAGTGAAGCTAGCAGAATACGAGGCACAGAGAAGGATTGCTGCAATTAGGAACGAGCAATTGGAAATTGAAAAGGCTCTTGTGAACAAACGGTTTGAATACGAAGTATCGGCAATTGAAGCAGAGGCAGAGGCTCGTGAAGAGGGCTCCGGACATAGGAGTGAAGACAGAGTGGATGAGTGGCTGCAAAGTATTGACCAAGGCCACCCACCGGTCACCGAAGAGAGAACTCAGCCGCCGCACCCCGCCGCCCAACAAACCGCCGCAGAGCCAAACACATGTGTCGACGCTATAACGCCTGCCATGCCACGAAGAAGACAACGTTCGACCTCACGTTCACCCACAAGAGGGGAACGCAGAGTAGGAAGAGGCATCGAACAACTGGCCGACACGCTGGACAAAATGATGCGTGTACGCCCGCCGCCACGACAAGTGACTGAATTACCCTTGTTCACCGGAGCGGCTACGGAATGGTTGCCATTCAAGGCAGCTTATGAAGACTCGTCGAGTGTCTACAAATTCACCGCGATGGAGAATCTAGCAAGACTGAGGAACTGCATCAGAGGTCCAGCAAGGGAAGCAGTCTCCGCGCTCCTGTACTCTGCGTCTGACCCACGGACAATTATGAAGACGCTAGAACAATACTACGGAAGGCCGGAGATATTAATGGACCACGTGATGGAGGACATAAAGAAGTTGCCTCGGCTCACTAGTGTGGCAAGTGAACTAAACTCGTTCGCAGTGAAGCTACAGAACATAGTGTGTGTGCTATCCAATATGGACAATCGCGGATACCTGTGGAACCCAATGTTAGTGCGTGAAGTCGTGGACAAGTTAAGCCCGCACGTGAAATCAAGATGGTGCGACTACGCTTCTGAGGCAGTGGAAACGTCACGTGAGCCTGAAATCATGTTATTATCTCGGTTCCTGATGCGGGAGGCTGACCGTGCCATGAGGTACGCCTTCACAAACCCGACGCCCACACCTGCACCAAAGAGAGAACAGAAAAACGTGGTGCAAGCGAGCGCAAAAAGGAAAGCGGGCAGAGAAGTTATTTATGCCACGACAGAAAAAGAAGAAGAAAAGAAACACGTATGTCTGTGTTGTGCCGGGGACCATGAAGTGCCTAAGTGCGCCAAGTTTTTAAAAATGAGTGTCGACGACAGATGGGAATGGGCACGAACGGAGAAAGTGTGCTTTAAATGTGTGAATAATCGCCACCGACGAGAGAATTGCCGAGCCAAGCGATGTGGCAAAGAAAAGTGCACCCGCCCACATCACGCGCTGCTCCACAAAGAGACGTCGCAACAAGACATTAAAGAAAAGGCGACAGATGTCGAACCGGCAGCAGAGTCCGTGATGACTGTCTCGGCAAGCAACGACGCACCGCATCGCGTACTCTTGAAGATGTGCCCCGTCATTTTGAAAGGACCAGGCGGTCAAGTGAGCACGTTCGCGCTAATGGACGAAGGATCGACGACCTCACTCATCGACGAGGACATAACACGCCGTATTCAAGTAAGAGGACCAGTTTCTACACTCAAAATACAAGGAGTGACCTCTCAGCCACACGAAGAACGCAGTCAAGAGGTCAAACTGCAAATTCGTGGCCAAAACGGCGACTATCAAGAACTACGCGCACGAACGATGAAGGACCTGCGACTTCATGGTCAGACAGTGGATAGGGAAAACTTAATGAAATATCCACACCTCCGAGACATGCGAAAGGACGCATTCTTTAGTGAAGCCACACCAAAAGTATTAATAGGTGCGGACAATTGGCACCTAATCGTGACACGAAAACTACGCATGGGCAAGAAGAATGAGCCTGCGGCCTCGTACACCCAACTGGGATGGGTGATCCATGGGACAGCGCCGCGCTCAACGCTGACTCAAAAGGAGGGTCAACTAGTGCTTCACATCTACGACGTGTCTGCGAACAAACAGACAGAAGATGTACGACGCGTAGAAGAATTAGTGAAAGCGCACTTCAGGATTGATGCCCTAGGAGTCTCCCTGGCAAAGAAAGTCAGACCGGAAGACCAAAAGGCAATCGACGTGGTCCAACAAACAATGAAGAAGGTTGGAGAACACTTCGAAGTAGGTCTGCCATGGAGAGACGAAGACGCTCCGATGCCTCATAATTATCACTGTGCCGTGAAGAGACTGAAGATGATAGAGAAGAAAATGGACTCCTCCTCAGATTTCGCCGCACAGTATCGCGCTCAAGTGAAAAACCTCCTCGACAAAGGTTATGCTCAAGAGTGCGATGGACAAGAGGAAAGAAATAAGAAAATATGGTACCTGCCACACTTCCCGGTCGTGAACCCTAATAAGCCGGGGAAGATGCGGCTGGTTTTTGACGCGGCACACCGATACAGCGGAGTGTGCCTCAATGATCACCTACTAGAAGGACCTGACTTCTTGAGATCGCTACCAGGAATCCTCTTCAGATTCAGAGAACGCCAGGTAGCCGTGACAGCAGACATTCAGGAGATGTTCCTCCAGGTGAAAATAAGACCACAAGACCAAGCAGCTCAGATGTTTTTATGGCGAGATCAAGAGCGTGATAAGCCGCCGAAGAAGTACAAGATGGTTTCAATGATCTTCGGGGCCTCGTGCTCGCCGTTCATCGCGCACTCGGTTAGAGATGCTAACGCGAGGCTGTACGCACAGAACTACCCTGACGCTGTGCGAGCGATAACATCGAGCCACTACATGAACGACTATGTCGATAGCTTCGCCACGGAAGAAGAGGCGATAAGAACAGCACAAGAGGTCGTGAAGATACATGAAAATGCACACTTCAACCTCCGGGGATGGTGCTCCAACAGACGTAATGTGGTGGACAATGTGGCTAAAGAAAGACTAGTGCTCAACGCTGAAGTGAAGCTCGGCCAGAGGCAAGAGAACTCCGACAAGACACTCGGTTTACTCTGGCACACGAGACAAGACGAGCTAGGCTTTAACACAGGTCTTAACCGCCTAGCACCCGAAGTGAAGATGAGAAATAGGGCACCAACGAAAAGGGAAGCTCTCGGAGCAGTGATGGCCGTCTACGATCCCCTCGGTCTCATCAGCCATTTTACCGTTACGGGTAAAATCATATTACAGAACCTGTGGAGACACGGAGTGGGATGGGACGAAGAAATCCCCGAAGAAGACGCGCAACACTTCGAGGAATGGCTCCGAAGTTTGGACATGGCCACAAAGCTGCGGATCCCAAGGTGCTATGGGAGGGGGCCGGAAGACGAGATGGAGCTCCATGTTTTCTGCGATGCAAGCGAGCAAGCATACGCAGCAACAGCCTATTGGAGGATCCGAAAACCAAACGGAAGAGTGACCGTGAGCCTGGTTGCGGCAAAAGCAAGGGTCGCCCCATTGAAACCGGTAACCGTCCCTCGACTTGAACTCCAGGCGGCAGTAGTCGGCGCACGATTGGCAGATACAATTGTCAAAGAGCATCGCGACAAGCCCAAGAAAGTAACATATTGGACGGACTCACAAACCGTTCTACGTTGGATCGAGAAAGATGCCATCAAATACACACCCTTTGTGGCACACCGCTTGGGCGAAATAGCGGAGCTGACTGACGCCAATCAATGGAGATGGGTGCCCACGGAGCAGAACGTGGCAGACGACGCCACGCGCCCTAACTACAAGTTAAAGATGAAGCCCGATGACAGATGGTTCGTCGGGCCTGAATTCTTATACTGTGACGAGGAACATTGGCCGACAGAAAAGGCCAAGAAGGAAGACCGAGAGGGAGAAGTAACTTACATGGTCATGGAAAAGGAACGCGCTTCTCATCTGCCCGACATAAGCAGATTCTCCTCGTATGAGAAGCTAATACGAACAACGGCAATACTCTTCCTCTTCAAGGAAAAATGTAAAGACCGAAGCCAGCAACTAACCGTCGACCTTATGGAAAAGGCTGAAAGGGCATGGGTGAAACGAGCACAATTCGACGACTACGCAGAAGAAATAAAACTGTTGGAGAAGGGAAGACCAGTGCCAAAGTCCAGCAGCATATATAAACTGGACCCTTATTTAGAAGAACAAATCCTCAAGGTGAGAGGGAGGATTGGACACGCTGCAGTCTCGGACACGAAGAAAATGCCAGTTATTCTGCACGGCAAACACCCGTTTTCCCGGCTGTTAGTCGAAGACGCCCATCGAAAAGCCGGCCATGCCAACAATGAACGTGTGGTCAACGATTTGAGACAAAAATATTGGGTTGTCAACCTACGCCCTACAGTGAGAGCCATAGCGCAGCAATGCCAACTTTGTCGCATCAGAAGGGCGACGCCGGTAAAACCAGTCACAGGGGACCTACCGATAGAACGACTGAGGGAGACGCAGCGACCCTTCACTCACTGCGGAGTCGACTACTTTGGACCAATGACAGTGGTCATAGGAAGAAGACATGAGAAGCGCTGGGGAGCACTGTTCACCTGCCTAGTGACAAGGGCGGTACATCTGGAACTGGTAGCGAGTTTATCTACCGACTCGGCAATAATGGCCATAAGAAGAATGGCCGCACGACGAGGTTGGCCCCGAGTAATGTATTCCGACAACGGTACCAACTTTCGAGGGGCAGACGTCGAACTAAGGACAGCCTATGAAGAATGGGCCAAGGAGTTCGTCCACTTCGGACTCTCGCATAGAATGAGGTGGAAATTCATCCCACCAGGGGCGCCGCATATGGGGGGAGCGTGGGAACGACTAGTACGCTCTGTCAAAACGGCGTTGGGGGCGACACTGCATCAGCGGGCACTAAAGGAAGAAGTGCTGCTGACCCTAATGATAGAGGCCGAGCACTCTATAAACTCTCGGCCTCTCACCCACGTTTCCGTTGATCTTAAGGATCCGGAGGCGTTAACTCCGAATCATTTTCTCATCGGGACCTCCTCAGGCCTTCCCCAGACTGGGCCTTGCGAGGAGGCCAGCCGAAAACAGTGGAGAGCTGCCCAAGCGCTCGCCGACCATTTCTGGCGGCGCTGGGTAACCGAATACTTGCCGACGCTGGTGCCCAGGGGGGCATCCGACGACCAACGACGGCCTCTGCGGGTTGGCGACCTGGTTGTCGTCGTCGACCCCACATTGCCGCGAGGAACGTGGCCCCGAGGCGTCGTGGAGACCACGTACGACGGTCCGGACGGCAAGGTGCGATCGGCCGACGTCAGAACAACAGCGGGCATTCTTCGACGTCCCACGACGAAGCTCGCCGTCCTCTGCGTGGAAGATAAGGCTACGGTAGCCCTGCGCCGGGGGGAGGATGTTACGGACGTCGTCACTTCGTACTGATTTATAATTAAGATGTAAATAATGATTATATACAAGTAGAATTTAAGTTGATTAAATAAATATGATTTGAAAGTAGGGACACACTTATTAATATTCGATTAGGGCTGTTTCATTATCCTTTAGTGAATAAGACTTCAAAATTATGACGATGTAAAGTGGACGCGAGCACGTTCGAACAGGTTTCAACATGTCGAAACCTGTCCGGTCCCCCACCACGCGCGAACTCAGACCAAGCGTCGTAATTGGTCGGGACGGATGTACCGTGCTCACCTCCACCCACTACTTGCACCCTGCAAAAATAGGATATAAGCGGGACGGTTTGTTGCGAATTCGTAGTTCAGTCGCAGTCAGCGCAGCAGCAAGTGCTCTCAAGAAAACCGAAGCAACAAGCCGTCCCAGCTAGTGCAATTGAAGAGAAGAATTGTGAATCAAGACTATTATTGTGAATCAAGAATATACTCAACTCTACAAGTCAGGAGTTTTATTACATCGAAAATACATATATATACAGTCCACCTTGACAGATAGATTCTTCATTATGCTGTTCCTCAAATAGTACACATAATAAAATGTGGATCCACAACCAGATACAATTCATTTAAAAATTTTATTATCACGTGTCTTTTAGAAGATCTTAAAATAATAGTCAATACAGTTCACATCGGTTCCAATTTATAAAATCCCAACAGCCTTTAGAATATTTAAAAATAAAAACATTTATTTAAACAACTAAATAAATCATATAGTTGCAAATTGTTTGTTTTTTTTTAATAATAATAAACTTTATTGGTAACGTCAAAAAAGCCATACATTTTTAGATTTTACAATGTTGAAATTCACTAAAATATTTAAAAAAAAATGCAAACCTGTGTACGAGCCGTCGTTTGATTCAGGTTCACACTGACGACCTCCGTACTAGTGAATACCTACTGTATCACGAAAGTTCATACAGTTACATACTTAGTCACTAATCAAATTGCACTATGAACTTATAATAAGTTTATCTAAAACATTGATTCGCATTCAATTACGAGAACAGGTTATAGAAGAACAGATTACTAAAGCTACCCACTTCTTGTGTGTATTTCATCAATTTGGTTATTTGATCACAACAATACTGCCGTCCCTACGAAAAGTGCAATAACTAGGTCAAACCTGATTTCGAGATAAACGCGGGAAAAGATTTTATTTTTATTTTGATTGTATCTCCATCACTATACATGGTATCGGATTGAAACTTTCACTACACGATGTAAAACAATGTAGAGAATATTATGTGGTACATAATGTTTGTTCCTGCATTTATTCCCGATATAAAAACCAATAAATACAATAATGGTAAGTATTATTACTATATAGAAAGAATGTTTACTAGTCATAACCGCAACAAGTAACCTATTTATTGCACTAATGGTTAGGAAACCAACATGGTGCATTTTTGACTAGCAATTCAATTTCTTTTTTAACTGCTTCCTAAACCAAATATGCATTAAGTTTCTTATTTATTGCGGTTTTTACTAGTAAGAGACAAGTTTAAAACGCCAAAGTTTTAACTTGTTACTATTACAAAAACAGAGATGTTACACTTTTATGTCAAATACCTATGAATAAACAGAAGTTTGCAAAACATTATTTTACCTCTTACCGATTTAGCATGAAACTGTTTTCGGTAAAGTCAAGTCTACTCATAATATCTGCGTTCAGTTGTGTTTTTAAAATAATGTGAAATCGTTTATATTTATAACTAGCTGTTGCCAGCGGCTTCACCCGCTACAACTCGAAAATTATCCCACGGGAACATAAAATCGGGATAAAAACTATCCTGTGTTAATCCAGGTTATAAACTATCTGTATACCAAATTTTAGCCAAATCCGTTCAGTGGTTTTTGCGTGAAAGAGTAACAAACATCCATACATCCATACTTACAAACTTTCGCCTTTATAATAGTAGTAGGATTGGTATATGGTAGGGTTTCATAGCACTTTAGAGAATGTCTGGTAACAGCTGTTTCAAAATATTTGACTTTTTGAACAGCAGACGGTTTAATTATTGATGGCCTTGGAATCAGCTGATGGCTGGTAGGTTCAGATGGAGATACATGTGGTTTTGAGTTTTGTTTTTGCGAAATAGCCAAAGAAAGAATTTTGTCTCTTCTGGACATGGTGTTGCCTGAAAAAAAGAAATATTATGCTTAGGGACAAAAAATCAACAGGCGTAAAGAAAGCATAAAACACACACTGATAAATATAAAGAAACATAATAATACTGTACCTACTGGGTATTGCCTCAATGGTCAAGCGGTCACAAGCGCCTAATTCTCGTGCCGGGCAAGTGTTATTGGATTTTTCTATCGAGAAATTCTTAAGATTGCCACCTACCTTTTACAAATGGCTCTTAACCATCGTGATAAAACATCCACTACGCTACCCGAGTGTGGAGTAGTAAACTATATACTTATATTCAAGAACTTGCAGGCATATTATAGGTTTTCTTACTTTTCCCTTCACGGCCAGAGATCGTGTCAATGAAAACAAAAATAAAAACTTTGGAAAAGTTAGTGATGAGTACCTGAGATTGAATCCGAGTGACTTGGAAGTCTAAAGAGAGATGCCACACGAGCGTTGCTGGTGCGCTGTGACGATTGAACGGTGACGCTACGAAGTTCTATTATAATATAAACGCTTACATATTAATCGTTTTAATCCGTTGGACAAATGATTTATCTTACAAAATACTATTTATCAAAAGCTTGCACAGTATTGCACTTAAAATAAAAAAGGAAGTGATAACATAATAATAGCAAAATGCAATTAACCGGTAGAAGCGCCACGAGCTAGTTATCTACGCAAACGTCGCGCGTCGTAATCGTCGGTCGGTGCGTACCAAACTACCTACACTAAGCCGCGCCCGGCACGCGGCGCGCATTTTGCATTGCCAATCAAATGGTGTATAAAACGATGGAGCGTGGTCAACGGCCGTGTGGCATCGCTCTTCAAAGTTATATCAACTTTTAAGTACCTACATTAAATTAATAACTAAATAAAGTAACACTGGCTAATAACATCATAGCGTATTAATATCCGAGATATGTAAACATATTGTAATATTAAATACGTTAGGTACTTACCACTGTTACATAAATTATTTTGTCCCTAAACTTTGAGGGTCGGACTAAAATAAAACCACAAAATAACTTAAACCGGTTTATTAATGCGGATAACAATCTCCCGTATAATAGTAGTACATATTTGATTAACTATTCTCCCCTTAACTTTAAACCTTTAAATTAAAATTACATTAGATAAGTTAATTTATTATCTTTACTATGTGGTTATTAATTATTACCCTTTACAATTAATTAAATATGGTAGTTATAAATGCAATAACTCTATTTATTGCAGAAATAATTAGCACATTATTTAATACTAAAAATAAGGATCCGTATCATATCTGCAATAACTCAAACATATTGCACTTATAACTAGTCAATCAATATTACAAATGACGAACTATGCTAATTATAAATATAGTAACTATACTTATTGCAGATATAGTTAGTGAAATTACTAAATAGCGTAAGTAAGTTATTCCTATCTATAGTTATTTCGGTCTTGACATGTAAATCATAATCATCGACCTAGATATTGCAGTTAGACTTAGTATTAAAACCGGCTACGTCATAGATACGTAAAAAGTGTCTAAAAAGAAAATATAGATCTCGTTCTGCTAATTCCGAATATGTACTTATCTCAATTTGGTGCAAAACTCGAGTTATTGCACTTTTCATAAGGACGGCAGAATAGTGTGGGTAATAGCAAAATATTCTGTGGATATGCAAAAAAAAAAAATTTTTCTTTCTGTTTTTCACACTTTTATGATTTAAATGTCGATGTTTTATTGTTGCCAATGATATAAAACAAAAAAATATATATATATTTCAAATAATATAAATAAAATTTTAACTTTATTTTTAAGTATTATTTGATTGGAAGAATGGATTGGATTGGATGGATTAGACCACTTCAGCTTTTTATCGGCTAGTACCTCTAGAATCTCATCTATAATTAAATTTTTATGAAAAAATACTCCTTGCTTGTTAAAAAAAATTAATAAAGCCAACTTCATTTGCAAGAAGGGAAGTCAATGGTCTCGAAGGCCAGACACGGCGGCGCTAGTCTCGACACGACCCGCCGACATTACGCTATCATTTGTCGAACTTACCCAATGTTCTCGATTGCTACACTAACTTCACTTTCTACTAGAACCAATAATAACTTGAGAATATACAATACAATACAAATACAAATACAAAATTCTTTATTTGGTTTCACAAAGTTTTTTACAGCTAAACTAGTTTTTGAAGCATCCATTTAGGCATAAAATACCTGTAGTTGGATGCTTCGCTCTTCAGTAACTTATTTATTAAATGTACATACTTATATTATACAGAACCAAACATAAAAAAATATAATTAATTTAAAATCAATTAATTTAAAATCAAAATTAAAATCAAAAATTTAAATAAAAATCTAAATCAAAATCAAGATTAGAATCAAAATCAAAATTCAAATTACAATAAAAATCAAAATTAAAATTAAAATAATAATCAAATTTAAAATCAAAATCATAGTTAAAATTAAAATCAAAAACAAAATTAAAAACAAAATCAAAATTTAAAATAAAAATTAATAACACAATCGACAACAAAATTAAAATAATAATAATAAAAAACAAGAATCAGACAAAAAAGTATAAGTATACCTACTCGAAAAGAAGAAATCAGTGTTAGTGTGATTGTGATGTGTGAGTGTAGTATGTGTGAAGGGTGTGTAATGTGTATGAAAATGTGTGTAAGGTGTTTGAAATTTATACTTGTTTTATCTGTGGATAGTATTAGACGGTTGATAAAATAAATTATGACATGTGTTCCAAGAGGGCCTCCGTTTCCTCAAAAGAGAGTGATTTTAGCCATTCTATAATAAGTTTCTTGCATTCATAAGGCGTTTTTGTGTGTATATATACATTTCTGTTAATTAAATTGTAAATTTTAGAGGACCTTGTATCATATTGCCTGCTATTAAATTTAGTTTTTGAGGAAGGAATTTGGGCGACTAAATCTTTTCTTCTTTTTGACAATATGTTAGACTGAAAGGGTAGCTCTTTGTGTTTTTTCATGGCAGTATGTAGTATATACAGTTTACGCACCGATAGCAAGTCGCTTATCTGGTACAATTTCTGGGTTGGGTACCTCCTTTTCTTAAAATGCATTATTTTGACCAGAGCGCGTTGTACACGTTCTAAATGTATAAATTGGGATTTAGCTGCACCGCCCCAGATAGGGATGCAATACACTAATACAGACTGCACCAATGCAACGTATATCTCCTTTAAAAGGTTTCTCGACTTTTTTTCAGAACTGGTGACTGTATCGTTCTTTGGTACAATATATCTCAATGTTTTAAAGATCCAAACTAGCTTCCTGACTCTGTTAGAGACCTGTTCCAGCTGAGGGTACCAAGATAACCTTTGGTCAAGAATAACTCCTAGGTACTTAGTGTGCGAGACCTTTTTAATGTCAGGACACAAACAATTTTTATTACTTGTGTCTCCACACACATGCACTTTAATAGTAAAGTCCGGTAGTTTTCGATTATAGATATTGAAGCATACATAATTAGTTTTGGATGTGTTAAGTGTTAGCAAGTTGTCGTTCAGCCATTTTGCAATTTGGGCCATACCAGTTGATGCACTCTTCTCGACATCCAACCATGTGCTTCCATAAAAAACCACAGCGGTATCATCAGCATATGAAAATACCTTGGCGTTATTAATCCTCATGCCACACAGGTCATTGATATATGTCAAGAAAAGTGTGGGGCCTAGCACACTACCTTGTGGCACTCCATATAACACCTCGGCATCTTCACTGATACATTGTCCAAGCCTAACTCTTTGTTTTCTGTTTGAGAGATAGTCTTTGAGGAGTTTTAGAGGAATTCCTCTTATCCCGATCTTTTCCAGCTTGTTCACCAGGACGGGGATAGAGACGGTGTCAAACGCTTTTTTCAGGTCCAAAAAGATAGTTGCACATTTGTCTCCACCGTCGAGCCGATCCGCAACAAGTGAACTTAGAGCAGAAACAGCATCTTCGGTGGATATATTTTTTCTAAATCCAAATGGGGTTGGAGAAAGTAATTTAAATTTTTCAAGATAGTTAAGCAGTCTGACATTAATAAGTTTTTCGACTATTTTTGATAAAGCAGGGAGGACTGATATTGGCCTATAATTGTTGACATCGTCTCTATCCCCACCCTTATGAACCGGTGTGACGATGGATTGCTTAAGGGGGGCCGGGAAAATACCGTCTCTAAAACAAAGATTTGCAAGATGAGCTATGATTGGGACCACTGCCTTGCTTACGTACTTTAGGAAACTAGTTGGGATATTGTCCCAACCAGAGGCACTATTCGATTTGAGGCTCATCAAAACTCTTTCGACTTCATGGGAGTCAGTGTCTAAGAGAACAAAAGAATTCACTTGTTGTGTTGACATTTGTTCAGAGAAACCATTTTTGGGGTTCGCTAGTACGCTAGGTTGAATTTTTTGGGCGAGGTCTTTACCGATGTTGACAAAATAATTATTGACGAAATTAGCTGATTCGATGGGGGTTGATTTAATATTTATCAGTTCGTTGTTTTGAGTTTTATATTTGTTGGTGTACGTTATGTTTTTAATATTTTTCCAAAGTGCTTTATTATCAGAGACTGAGTTAGCAAGCAATTCTTTATCGTATTTTCTTTTAATTTTTTTCAATAGTGTATTGCAGTGATTCCTATATCTATTATATGTTATTTTATTTATTTCATTGTATGGATCAGATTTGTATTTCTTTTGGAGTTTATTTCGGTTTTTTATGCAACGAAGTATACCAGGCGTAACCCACGGCTTGATAATACGTTTACTGCTTGGGACGGTAACTGTGGTAGTGTTTTGTTTTATTGAATCGGACAGTTTATTAATAAGTAGTTCAATTAGTTCATTGGGGCTGTTACAAAATAGTAAATCTGCAAGATTTTGATCTTCTAGCGTTTTTAATGCTTGTTCGTAATTAATACTAGTGGTAGTGAGTTTGACGGAATGATTAAATTTTTGCTTTCGTAATGACATAAATGTAGTGAAGTGGTCAGTGATGGTTGTATGTATAATGGCAATAAATGCTGAGACCTTCGATTTATTTATTTTCAACATGAAATGGTCTAAGCAGTTCTTATCCCTGGTGGGTAATGAATGTCCAGGAAGTATACCATACGAGGATAGCATATTTAAGTAGTTAACCCTATTTTTATATTCCTGAGACGACTCTGTCTCCTTAGATATGATATTGATGTTTAAATCCCCCGTTATAATTATGTTTTTTTGTGATGTTAGTGATTCAAGATGCGTACTGAGAGTGTCAATAAACGTGTCAGTGTTACTGTTCGAGGGAGATCGATATATACCCAAAATTAAATTATTGAGTATTTCAATTTGAAGACAGGACGCCTGGGCCAACTTTATTTCCTTTACTTTAGGTTTCAAATTGTTTCTCACATAAGCAACTACTCCGTCATTCTGGTTTAGTTTTTGTTTAGTAGCAAAAGAGTCATAATTGGTAAGCTGAGGGATCTGTTTGTTTTCACATAGTCTACATTCAGTTAATATTATTATGTCAGTTTCAAATTTAAAAGTTGGCAATAGTAGTAAAAAGTCATCGAAATTACAATAGACACTTCTTATGTTCTGAGAAATTATTGTCAAGTCATCCTTATTAATTAAAATATGCTTTGAGATTTCACAGCAGTTACATTCGATAGCGCGTGCTATTTCAATATTGTCGATTTCATTAATAGTGTGTAAAGTGTCACCCATTTAAAATGAATATGGTAGAATATACGTCAATATCGAGAGTTATGTGCATTATAATAATATTATAGACTTGCAGTAATACGTTGAGAAAAACAAGATTGAGAGCAGTTTTGCAAGTGGAGGAGTGTTGTGTTATAGTAATTTTGATGTATGTAGGTGTGTAGTGTTTTAGAATTTGAGAGTGTATGTGTGGAATGTATCTATGAAATTCCGTTAGTGCTGGTGTATGAGTGATAACACTGATTAAATAACTTATTTGAGTGTCAAAAATAAAAACAAAAATTGACAAAAATATTACAAAAAACAACAAGGAAACATAATAGTAAAGAGTAGGCCCAGTCTCAGGCAAAAGTGTTCTTACAGTTGGGTATAGTATATACAAAGGACAGTGACTTGATAGTCATTTATTTGACATTAGCTGTTGTACCTGTTACATATATATATGAACGAAAGGACACTGGTACTATGAAACCTCTTTGGCAAATCACTCACGTAATATGATTTAATGTAAGGCAACTTATTCTGTGCTAAGCTCCCATCTATACTTGCATAAGTGATAATCATAATCATCATCATCAGCGTAGGACGTCCACTGCTGAACATAGGCCTCCCCTTTAGACTTCCAAGGACCGGTTGTAAGCGGCCTTCATCCAGCGTGATCCTATGGCCTTCATAAGATCGTCTGCCCACCTAGTGGGTGGACGTCCTACGCTGCGCTTGCCGGTGCGTGGTCTCCATTCGAGAACCTTACGGCCCCATCGGCCATCAGTTCTGCGTGCTATATGGCCTGCCCACTGCCATTTGAACTTGCTAATTCGTTGGGCCATGTCGGTTACTTTGGTTCGTCTACGAATCTCCTCATTTCTGAGTCGATCGCGCAGAGAGACTCCGAGCATAGCCCTCTCCATAGCTCGTTGGACTATACTGAGCTTACGAATGAGGCCCATAGTAAAGGACCACGTTTCGGCGCCATACGTCATCACACACACACATTGGTCGAAAACTTTCGACTTGAGGCACTGAGGTATTTTGGACGAGAAAACGTTACGCAATTTCCCGAACGCTGCCCAGCCGAGTTGGATTCTGCGGTTGACCTCTTTCTTGAAGTTGGACCTACCTAGTGCGACGGTTTGTCCCAGGTAGACGTACGAGTCAACAACTTCTAGAACCGAGTTCCCAACTGACAATGGGGTGGGCACAACATGGCCATTACACATTACCTTTGTCTTGTCCATATTCATTTTAAGACCCACCTGTTGGGAGACTCGATTGAGGTCGCCGAGCATCGTGCTGAGATCTTCCATCGATTTTGCCATGACAACAATATCGTCGGCAAATCGAAGGTGGGTGATGTACTCGCCATTAATATTGATGCCGAGTCCTTGCCATTCCAGGAGCTAATAGTAATTAAGTGATAATACCAATACATTAATAACACAATGTTGTGTATACAGTAAACACTAAAGAAAGTTCAACTAATTTTTAATTTCGGTGATAATTAAGATTTTTAGTAGAGTTAAAACACCCAAACCGCTCATCGAAGAATGCAATTCGGCGCACGAATTCGATTTATGGACACTTAGCTGGTACACCGTAGCACACCTAAACATTATGTGCGCATATCTACACACATGATGTGCGTGTAAAAAGATACGACTATCGTAAAAACCCCACTGAAAATAATTTGAGCGATGTTATTCGTTCTTCGCGAGACATTCGGTGGTAGGACCCGCATAAAAGTTGAACATCAGACAGCCTAATGGATTAGAAGAATTGCCTCCAATCGTAAAGGCCGCCTTAAACATTGGTACAGCCTAGAGAAACAATAAAGACTGTAATCTGTATTGTTGTTGGTAGTATGTAATATATGAATATGGTCGTATTTGTCGGGAAATATCGAGAGTTCGTGCCTGGTCAGAGATTCAATATTGTTGAGTCAATCATAAAAGTGGAGGTCACAATGGTCGGACACACAAAGTTCAATGAACCAGCTGCTGATTATATTTACATTACTTCCTAGCACTTCGTCCGTGTGATTTTCGAATTTTTCTTCTGCAAATTTCTAGTCCCTCTTTATGGGATTCTTTTGAAAAATCTAAATACTCAGTTTGGTTGAGCACTGGGGATTCCCCACTGCTTAACTATTCGCAGTTGAGCACTTAGGCCTTTGTCAAACAGACAGGCGATAGCGAACCGAACCGAATCATGTCATATCCTATTACAATCCATACATTACAAACAAAAACGCTACGCCACGCATTCGGTTCGTCTGTCAGTTTGACAAAGGCATTAGTGGAGCAGTGATGCAAAAGCGAAAAAAAAAACCAAAAAAAATATATCTATACATGGATACTATCAACCACAAAAACATACAGAACACAACAGAATTTCGCAAAACTCATCTTAGTGAGCATCTATACGAAAGAATAGTCTAGTTTGAAGTTTCTGAGTTGGTGTGATGAGCAATAAGTGTTGACCGTTTGCTTTTAAAGATAAGCTTCGAAGACTCAATCAAGCACCGTCTATATTTAAACCTAAATGCCCATATACACGCTGCAAGAACTTGCATGCAGGTTTGACTACATGGTGGTCTATATTCAGTTGATCAAACTAAGTTGTTAGTGGGCCTTACCACGTTGAATACTTAAATCAATTTCAGTTTTTCTCGGTAACAGTTTGCAGTACACGTCCATGCGACGTGGCAGTGGGTCAGCTGTCAGTCTTCCCACGCAAGTTGTAATAGGTAATTGAACAATTACGGAACTTCCCTGGCGCCCGACGGCCCGGCGTGGCTACGGGTATTTACGTGCAAAACGTTGCAATATGATCCATATTACTTTGTAGTTTGAAAATTTCAGTTTTGATTCATTATTTTTGAAATTAAAACTTATGTTAGGTCATGTTTTTTTTTAAAGTTGGCCAAAAAGAGAAATCTTATTGCAAACACGTTCTCGAATGGAAGCCATGGGGAGAAAAGCGGGTGCTCAAAGGAGACCACAAATGAAGGACAATGTGAGGAATGCTCAAATTTCTTACAAAGAGCTCGAAGAGATATCCTGAAAAGTGGAAAAAGTTGTTGGAGGCCTACACCAAGACGGTGGAAAGAGAGGAAGAAGTTATTTTAAACAAATATTGTATTACCAATTGTTTTTTCCACTGTACTATGACAAAAAATATTCTTTCTGTTGCAATAACACCATCATCTCTTTGTCCATAAAACTTGCTGTTTCGTTCACATCATCATAATTCTCTTGTCTTTATAGGACAAGGATTTGAGTTGCATTTAGTCTTTTTTTTTTCTTTTCTACATACCTACTTCTATTTATTATTACTGTTGTTATCTCAGCAGTCACCTCCTTCCAAACAAAATCATCCTTCACAAATTCCAACCTTCGTTTCTTTGTCCTTCTTCTACTCTCGGAACCATGACATAAATACTCATGGTATTTATGTCATCCACTGATACTGATAAATCGAACTATGTGAACACTTTTCACGCCATCTAAATACAAAAAAAAAAACAAAATTACAGATAAAATCTTTTGAAAAATTTAGCTTTTAAAATAAGTTCAGTCAGACTACCAGTGACTTTTTTGATCTGGGTCATTCGTTGGCAAGTGCGTCCCAGTCGATTTATTTCCACTTTTACTGCAATGGCAGTGGTCCAATTTCACAATCTACCCCCGTGTTCTACAAGCGAAACACGTTTTTCAAAAAGCACTACCTTGTTCCTAGGAGGAGACGAGAGTGCTCAGCTTTTATCTCTTATTCTGTCTACTCAGATAATTCGACGAAGACATTTAACGTCTAGACACACGTGACTTAGGCCAAGCTCCGGAATATATTTACCAATAGGTACTCTTCCTTTCTTACTACCCACTTAGCTCTGGACTACGTAGAATATCAAGATCCAGTTTATAGAATTTCATATTTTCAAGGAAGCAAGGAAACTTTGCACTGCGGCTCACTCGAACGCTCAATCTATATCGAATTTGAGTTGAATTTCACAGATTTCCGTTACACTCACGTTACTAAACATCAAAATGGAAACTCGATCTAGAGAACTGGAATAACCAAGAGCAATAACATTTTTGATTTCACTCCTGTTTCAAAATGTATATTATAAAGATTTTTATACATAAATAACAAGGGCGAGAACATCCTTACTTACAGTTCTTGGCACGTTTGCGAGAAAATAAGAAAATGCTCACCCAGGGTAGACGCCTTAGCGCCCGATTTATGCGTGGGACACAAAATAGGATTTAGATAAAATAAGACGTTACTGGGCCTCACAATAACACAATGTACTTGTGCTTTGGCTCATATCCGTAATTTACATGCCACTTAAAATACGATATTATCTTTTGTATTATACCCAATGTGTTCCGAAAAGCCCAATATTGACCAATAATGTATATAGCTACAGCGATTTTGTAATGGAAAAATGCCAGAATATTACGATTTTGATATCATCTGTCCTGTTATTGTGGATTTAATGTCGATTGAATTGGCCAATTTCACGTCTACGAGATCCTTTTCATGTTTTGCTTTCAGTAAGATAACATCGATGAAACCTACAGACTGCTCACAGTAATTAAATTGCGTTATCAGAGTCTTAGCATTCTCAAGCAGAGCTGAGCGAATATGATGGATACAAATCATCATTATTTGAAGCCCTATTCAAAGAACTTCAATTTAAATGAAATGTTCAATCGACAACAAAATTACACAACTCGAAGAATATTATTACAAGTAGCTATGGTGAAAACTATCGGAGACAATAAAGTTCGTGTTCATAAGAAGGTTCTCGGTGGGAGCGAGCTCATCGGGCGAAACTAATGACATTTTATTTCTCTGGAGAAATGCATTAATTTCATTTGTTAGCCCATCGACGCCGGAACACGACCGTTCTTCTTCACTTTGCGAGAAAGTGGATTTTCTATAACATTGGAAAACCTATTAGTGCCTGGAGAATCTCAATTAAGTTATTGTATTTCTATAAGTTTAATCCTCGCCTCGGAGTATCTTATTATTTTATTTTAACACAGAGTTCGTCTTGAGTTTTAATATTTTAGTTGGTTTATGTATCGTTTTGAAGCGTAGCTTTTTAGAGGAATTGTAAATTCAAAAGTTTTCCAGTACAAAGAACGAGGGCGTAGGTGACAAGTACGTGTCGCTGAAGTGATAAAGTGTAACTTTAACGATGTGAATATCATGAATTGATCTGGCCCAGTGCGAGCTAAGTTGACAGAATTGAAGTGTGAGCGTGCCGAGCGGAGCTCTGAGCGCTGAGCGGTGTGAGCTCACGGCGCTCGCTACCCCGCAGGCCGCACGACTCCTGGCTTGAATTATAGAAAAGCGGCGCGACATTTGCCAAGAAGCCGACGCGCCTCGCCTTCGCGGTCTCAACACTCTGAATAAGTAATTTTTACCGTCTGCGCAGTTTTACAAACAAATTAACAGCTTAATGTTGTTATTTTAATAAAAGTTTCCTGTTAAGTTTCTCTCAAGTTCCATTTTTACGAGTCCCGCCATCGCTGTTGTGGTTGTTTATGTTTTCAAATATACGCTCTAACTTATTCACCTGAATGTACTGGGATACATCGAACGTATACAAATATTAAGTGTATGATTTGCGCGTAAGACGGAGGCTGGCGGAGTGCGCGCCGCCCTCCTCACTTAAAACTGCTTATTCTAATTTATGACTCGGAGTATTGCACTGCTTATTACTTCCGTTGCAGTTTCGGGGACCGGAAGTACATTTTATGGCGTTGTAAACCATGAGCGTCTTAGCATAATTGCTGTGTAACATTAAATTAGTTTACCCATCAATTACGTCTTTATGCTAATATGGTGGCGAGACTTACGCATTTAGAAATTAATTTAGCATTTTGTTGAGCACGTACGGAGTTGCGAAACTCATTACTAAAACATAACTATTCGTACTATAACTGTACTGAATGTGCGAAAAGGTTCACGTTTATAAAAGGCGGGATATTTGTATGAAAATTATCGCGTAATACAGATTTAGGTGGCGAAATGAAATTCTAATGCAAATGTTAATTGTCGCCGCAACAGATGGGAGCGACGCGCGACGGCGACGCGCGGCCAATTGTCGCGACAAACATTCGTAATTTAAAAAGCAAAATGAAATAAACCGCTCGGTCGCAGTACATAAATTTCATGTTTGCCTCGGCCGGCGAACTGGCAGCGGATATTAATCAGCGGATATTGAAATATGTTGTTTTTGGGCCGATTGATAAACGGCCCGTTGCGCTCCCGCCGGATTAAACATTGACGTTGCTTGCTCAATTATTACTGCATTTTCATCTGCGTTCTGGTTTCTATTGTTACATTTATCTAATTTGTTTTAGTTTTAGAGTTATTGATCATCATAATTAACTCTACAAATATTTCATTTCATTTCAATGCATTGCAATACCAAGCTGTTATTAAATAAGTTTTTATTCAGACTATACATACAGAGAAGGAAATTAAGCTAAACCAACAATTTTCATTAAATATTAAGGCGGGGCGCGGGCGGTACGGAATGCACGTTGTCGCAGCGAACGTCTGCGCCCTAAGATTTATGATGCGACCAACAGGCGAATATTGAAAATCTAGAGCACTCATGAAACCACTGGGATACACTATAAATGGAGTCACCACGGTACAAATAATGATCCTTCCTTTTACAAATAGTGGCCAAAATTTGATGTTTTTCTCCTAGATGGAATTTTTCTAGGAATAAGAATCGTGATATATGATATAGTTTCATTATTCAGGGAATCTTGCTGACGCTAACTTATGATACTCGTATATGTTTATAGGCACTTTATATTTGCAAAAATTAGTAAGAGTGTCATAATATATATATATTTTGTTGTATGTACATGTATTTATGTAGGATTATAATATTTATATATTTTCATAAAAAGTTTTCTTGCTGCACCTACTGTGTTATTTTTTCTCTGCATCACCCTAAGGTAGACTGGTAGAAAATGCCTAAGGCATTAAGTCCGCCTATGTACTCTGTGCATGAAGTTTTAATAAATAAATAATAACATTTACGAGTAATTAATCAAGCAACTTTCAGTGGATTGACACTGATAGTATGAAAAATATTGCTTTGGGATTCTGTTTCATTTAAAGTGAAAATCTACTAACTTACTTTCTACAAATTACATGATGCATGATTTTTTTTAATGCCAGATTGACATTGAAAATCTCTGAAACTAAAAGTATCCTTCCATTTCTGACTAATTCCCGTTTTATATTTTGTATGTTTTTAATTTGACATTTTGTTTTAAATTTAATTTTTGTACTTTTTTATATAATTTTAATTAGACATTTAGTTAGTTACATTTTAATTGAATTTTTATATTGTGTACTGAAATTGATTGAAATAAATGAAATTGAATTGAATAAACAGCTTTTTTTGTGTCTCACCTGCGCCAGTGCACCTAAAGTAAACTACTATTTAACAAATTAATATTTAAAAATTATCCTTCATTTTAAGACAATGACAGCCACAATGCAACACACATAGCCTCCGTCACAGGTTACATTAATTCACGTTACGTTACGCTTTCTCATCATTTGTGATTTCCATTTCAGTTGGATACCGCCGGGGCGTCGCAGAAACACAATATCTCATTTACTTATGATTTATTCCCCAATAGACTTTTTCATTTTCCCCCTTCATTGAGATGCTATGAGTGTCATTGAATTATTGTAGTCTACTTCTAATGCTGGCTGTGATAAAAGCCTACTTTTTTTTTCTGTCATGTCTGTACGTAGATAATTATATGATTGAGCTGTAGATTTTTTTTAGAAAATCGAAAAATATAATAAAGCTAATATTCTAAGAAACCTATTTAGTTTTTCAGGTCGGCCGATGTTGTTATAGACTATTTTCATCAAAAATATCTGAATCTACGAGTATATCGGTATCTCAACTCTGGATTTATTCTCGCTAAAGATTCAAGTCTTCTTAGTTAGTTGAAGTTCATGGGATTTGTAATGTACTTTTATATTATATTTGAAGATTGCAGGTTTTAACTTTTTTTTAATGTGACTTATTTGAAACGCACAAATCCTAGTTTAAGATTTTTTTTATTCCTCCCTATTTCCTCTTAAAAACTAGATACTTAAAAGAGTATGAATTCAAAAGGAACCATTTAGATATATACCTACACGTTACGTCGAAAACATTTAACGTTGCAGGTGGCTGTTTACTTCGCGGGACTTTTCATAGGCACCAAAGAGTAAGTAAGAGGCCCTTTTGTCGAGTACCGCCGCCCCATAGTGCGCTCGGTATCGCATCATTAATCTCTGTGCAAACACTTTGGGTCTCGCCGCGCTGCCGCCGCCGTAGTTGCCGAGCCGCTACCCCCTGCGCCCCGCCACACCAATACTTATTAAAAAAAGTTTTTGTAAAAACAAATAACTGATTTCAAAAACAAACACGAAAAAGCGTAGACTTCAAAAAGAAAAGTTTCTTTTGGAAGTGGATGGCAAAAAAGTAAACGAAATAAAAAACTAAGCCAGTCAGAAGTCAGTTATTTTATTCGGAATTGTTTTTATTTATTTTTTCTATTTTTATTAAATTGATGGTTTAATAATATGCTCATAAAACAAAATAAAAACAACAGATTCAAACTAAATGAAATTTTTATAGGGCCAAATGACAAGTATACTTCTTACTGCATTGAACAAAAACAGAATTACACAAATCAAACAAGAATCATCGGAGTTATCAGTGCATACATAAAAAACCGACCAAATTGAGAACAGGAGCTTCCTTTCGTCTTTTTTGAAGTCGATAGAGAACACCAACTTATATACTAACTTACACACATAACATAGGTAAGCACAAATCACTCTTCAAGAATTTCCCTCTAACGTGATTTGCAAAAATTAAAAACTACACGAACAACTCCAAGGACGTCAGTCTTTTTTTCTTAATTTACTTTAACTAAACTTATTCAAAGAAAATTGAACTTTCAATGCTACTCTTATAAAACTACTTTAAATTCCAGCAACAGCCACACTTTCGCGGAAATTTTGTTTTTATTTCCAATTGGATTCAGATCCGCGTCAATACTTTTTGGGATTTAGCTTGGTTTAACTTTTGTATCCGCTGTATGCTTGAAAGCGCTAGATAAAACTTTAGTGCACCATTGACCTGCGTTGAAGTTGAAAACCACAAAGAAGTCAGTATTCTAATAGTACATTATGATATAAGTGCGGTAAGTTGATAATTACAGCTGAGGCGATATTGCTAGCACGAGCCGTAAGGTGAGTGCTATAAGAAAGCAGAGGCAGTAATTATCAAACCGCACGTATGTCATACGACGTTTTATAACACATAGTGAATAAATAAAATAATTACAGCAAAAAGAAAAAGCACGCGGAATAATTTTTACTTTTTCACAAATTAGCGATGCGCGCATCAGCGTCTTTTGTTTATGGCAACGGCACAAAAACAGCCAGTATTACTAATAAAGTAAATTCATACTTTTGTGTTTTTATTACAAACTAGCTTCTGCCCGCGACTTCGTACGCGGATCCTGTTGCTTATGCCAGCGACGACGGGGTCGTCAAAATCGAAGATCTGAAACGTCGAATTCTAAGAGTCTGGGGACGGGAAAACAACGGGATGCGCGAGACGATTCCAGACGTTCCAGATCTTTCATTTTTATGAGTCAACAGGAAATGACCATCAGACTAAACAAATCTTGCTAAGACGTCATTCCTATGTATGTATATTAAGTATAGTGTAGCTGGGCTCTTGGAGCTCCAAATCAGGTGTTCCAGATCTCAATTTTCATACGTCAACAGAGAGTACTCATTAGGCTGGACAACTCTTGCTAAGACGTCATTCCTATATATGTTATAGTGTAGCTAGGTACTTGGAGTTCCACATCAGGTGTTCCAGATCTTCAATTTTTATACGTTGACAGAGAGTACTCATCATGCTGAATAACTCTTGCTAAGACGTCATTCCTGTATATGTTATAGTGTACCTGGGCTCTTGAAGTTCCACATCAGGTGTTCCAGATCTCAATTTTCATACGTCAACAGAGAGTACTCATTAGGCTGGACAACTCTTGCTAAGACGTCATTCCTATATATGTTATAAAGTAGCTGGGCTGTTGGAGTTCCACATCAGGTGTATAGATCTTCAATTTTTATTGGACAACAGAGGTTGCTCATCAGGCTCAACAACTCTTGCTAAGACGTCTTTACTGTATATGTTATAGTGTAGCTAGGCACTTGGAGTTCCACATCAGGTGTTCCAGATCTTCAATTTTTATACGTTGACAGAGAGTACTCATCATGCTGAATAACTCTTGCTAAGACGTCATTCACTGATATGTTATAGTGTTGCTGGGCTCTTGAAGTTCCACATCAGGTGTTCCAGATCTTCAATTTTTATACATCAACAGAAGGTGCTCATCAGGCTGAACAACTCTTGCTAAGACGTCATTCCTGTATATGTTATAGTGTAGCTGGGCTCTTGAAGTTCCACATCAGGTGTTCCAGATCTTCAATTTTTATACATCAACAGAAGGTGCTCTTCAGGCTGAACAGCTCTTGCTAAGACGTCATTCCTGTATATGTTATAGTGTAGGTGGGCTCTTGAAGTTCCACATCAGGTGATCCAGATCTTCAATTTTTATACGTCAATAGAAGGTGCTCATCAGGCTGAACAACTCTTGCTAAGACGTCATTCCTGTATATGTCATAGTGTAGCTGGGCTCTTGGTGTTCCACATCAGGTGTCCAGGATCTTCAAATTTATTCTCTCAGCAGAAAATGCTCATCACGTGGAACAATTTTTGCTATGGCACCATTTCTGTATCTCGTATAGTTAAGCAGGTCTGTTGCGGTTCTGCATCAGGTGTTCAAGTTTCCAAGATAAATTATAGCCTATATGTTAACCGGACTTAATACCTATACAACAAAAAAAAATCATTCAAATCCGTCCAGTAGTTCCGAAGATTAGCGTGCGCAAACACACAGACAAACAGACAAACAGACAAACAGACAAAAAAAAAGTTAACTACATTTTCGGGTTCGGCATCGATAAAATAACAACCCCTGCTACTTTTTTTTTGTATATTTCCATTGTACAGACACAACTTTTCTACAAATTTATTATAATTACAAATAAATGGTTGTAATTAATTGTCAAAATTAATTAAATTAAAGAATAAAATGTTTATTTATTATATTTCATCTCCCAAAGTTAATTTTATTCATAAAACGTTGACGACTTTTCTGACATAAAAACTCTTTGCTAAGATTTCAAAAAGTACCGTTCGTTTTAGACGGAGCATCTTGATAAACCGTGGGTTTTACTTTACCATTACGCACTAGTGCGTTTTACTTTACCATTACGCACTAGTGCGTAATAAGATACATTACGATACTGAAATAGGTGCAGTAAGAGACCTTTTACGAGCAAATGTGTTATAAAATATTATTATAAGAATTTTTTTGGAGTGGTAAAATCATTGAATATCTCCTCCCGCCCTGGGTGCAGCGGAAGAGATTGTGAGACTCTTAATGACTAAAAATCCACTCTGTTTCCTCAATAGAACTTTTTGTTCCAGGGTCACGGTGTCCTTTACAGACGGTCCCGTGAATACAATACGCACCTTAAATTAGAATTGCAACACCGAAAGAAGCGTTGAGTTCATCAACAATTCAGTATTACAAGGGGGATAAAGAAACAAGGCATAAAAAATGTAAAAAGATAACATTCATTCACTCTGGGAATTGTAAAACTTTTAGTGTTGGATTCTGTGTCGAATGCATTACCATTAAAGCTACAAAGTTGTGCAAAAGGTTCTGTATCTAAGATTAAAACGCCTCCGCAACAAACTACCAACTGCCGCTGAGGGGTGAAGTCATACATGAAAGCTAAAATACTTGTTCCAACTATCGAGGGTAAAACATAAATGGCGATAACAGTTTTTCAGAAAACAGTTATGTATTTATTTGTCCGTTTCGGCAACACAGTGAAGTTTCCATTTTGTCCGCGGCATCACGTACGTGACAAACGGTTCGTCTTAGGGATCGCCAAATATCGTTTAGTACGTGCGAGGAGAAAACCAACTCGCTGGGTAAATAAAATAAATCAAATATATAAGTAACAGTCTGTTCCTAAACTGAAATAATTCCCATCGCTCCATTTTATTTTTATAACAAAAAATAACATTTGTATCTAAAACAAAATGGAGTATCGAAAGTTAAAAATTGTTGTAAGTGCGACGTCTGCGATGGAAAAGATTAATATCTGCCGAGCCACGTTCGTGGCCGTTGGCTGCGAGGGTACAACTTACATGTCGAACTTGACTGTAGGAAAATTCCCAAGTATACTTTTAATAAAACTGCACAATGTGAAACACAGTGAAAGTTCACACTTTTCAACGAGACACGTGTAATTTAGGTACACGTGCCGTTTCGTGTTAAAAAAAACTTAAAGAAAATGAGGACAATTTCATTTTCACCTCACCCGCTCGGAAAGATTCTATTTCTCATTCAAAATCTGAGCGCAAAACTCCATTTTGTGCTCTAGAGCACAAAGTGTTGTTTAAAAATCGAACACGTCTTGTATTCAATTATTTTCTACACTGGCAGGTGAGCCGCCCCCACTGCATGTCAGTGCACCAACCACAGAAATATCTATGGCACCAACCTATTTTTTTTTTCTGAACATAAGTGTTAAGTAGTAGATGTCGTAGGTAAGTTTGAGTTTTTAAAATTCGAGAAAATCGTCTCGAACCGCCTTTTATCTGTCTCTGTCTCCAACATTCACAATGGAATCCAATGAATTTGAGCAATTTTCCGCAAATTTACGTAATAATAACACACAAGTGTCAAACACAAGTATTAATGTTCCAAAAAAAACATTTAACTTTCAATATTAACAATTGTAGTAATTTTACTTTTAATTTCTAAAATGAATAAATAAATACTTATATAGTAAATTGTTTAAGCTGTTTCTCTTACACCTACCATTTCCTCGCTGTGTGAGGTGAAAAGTTGTGTGTTGCACTCGGCAGCAAAGTTTTTCTGCGTCTCGTACTTTTGAAAACTTCGCATCGCTCAGGATTCTATATTTGAACCGCTCGTTTCTCTCGCGGTTCAATCTTAGAATCCTTCGCTCTCTCAGTTTTCAATTCAAGTACTCGCGCACAAAAATCAACTTTGCAGCCTTGCATAACAAATAACTATTTCCTTTTCCATCTAAGCTGCTTGTATTTTGTGAGTTTTCTGCCGTAACTGTAACCGCGACTTTGGTAATAACACGTCCTAGACGTATATCTTTACTTTACTTCCCCACATCTAAGGGCTCGTAATTTTTATCACATTCCACCCACATTTTTAGGCATAAAAAGGCAGAGTAATTCGTGACTGGTAAATAACATTATGTACATGACATTAGCGTGTCCCGGCTAACAGTAATATCATCATGTTCTTTTGTGTCGCGCCGTACGCTGGCCCCATATAAATAAGGTGCTTATCCAGTTTTTCAAAGACGACTCATGTTAACACGTGTTCGCAAGTTGGGGCGAAGTTCAGGCCGGGGCTCTGCTTCGGACTGCCGGCCCAAATGAAATTTGCCCCACTGACACCGGCCAACTGGGGAGATAAGAATATAAGTGTCTAGCAGGTGTGCTTTATTGTTTTAAGCGAAACTTGCTGCCTGGAATTATCTTTTGGTACCATCTATTGTCTGGGTGACCAATATTGTTGGGGTTCTTACCAATATCTTGTTAGTAATAGTTCTATTATAACTTCGATCTTCAAACTAGACTTAATACAAAGTATACGGGCATCATATTTCGTTAGCAGCTTTTAATTACATCTCGCATAATAGAATTGTACTCGTATTTTCTCAAAAAAAAATGGGGTCTTAATAAAGAGACCATCTTAAACTTAATTTTAAGCATACAACTTAAAACACTACTCTTAAAACATAAACTTGAAAAAAAAAGAAACTATGGAAGCCGTAAACTTCAAAATAATACAGTCACAAAATAATACCGTATCCACATTTTCCATCGGAACATTGTAGATACACTCCGGTCGTGGTAAATACGGGTTTCCCGACGCCCGTGCCTCCTCCCGCGAAAATTCACTCAACACGCCTCCGTCAGAAGCGAATGTTTTTATTGTTTTAAATGCGTACGTTATTTTTCGCAGCGCAACCGAGCGTCTTGAACGAGATATTTCGTACGAAGTTATGCTGCTGTACGTGGTTCAATTACGGAAAACGAGAAACTAACGTATCTTTTTGCTCCTTAAATCTTGCGTTGTTCGTACTCGACGATGTTTTATTTCATCTTTATATTTGGAACCTTGTTCAAGAATAAAGTTATAAATTCTTTCTAATAAGATGTTTTCGCTTGAATATAAAATCTTAAAACGTTCATATTGTTAAAACGGAACGAAATGCATAGTCAGTTATCCAGATATATTCAGATGTTTGACGCATTCTTATTCTAATCTCTCACACTTACGCAGTCACCTCATGCATGTTTTTTCATAGGAATTTAATAGCTCATATTTATAAATAAGTATCCCGGACCCTGTAGGTAGGCAATAAATATTAAACCGGCAAACAGGCGATACGGATTAAGCGGCAGGGCACGTCCTTGGCAAACTTTCGATTCCAATTCGGTGTCAGTCGATATTAAATTAAAAGCACCCACGCATTCCTCCCGCGTCTTTTTCCTGTCCATTTGCAAGGGCCGTGTAGATCTCACATCACGCTAACCTCCCGTCGCTGAGATGTTCAACGTTGTATGGATACGACACGAAACACATGTAAAACGTAATTCACTTAAGATTTTATCAGCTCGGCCCTGTGTCGCCGTATCTCCGGCGAACACGAGAGCTGTCTAGACTCTTTGTGCCTACTCTTCTATAGTATTTTTCATCTAGCATGTCCACATTATTATAATGGGTCGAGGGCGCAAATTTCTAGGCAAGCGAGTGAATGGCGACGCATACTTGAGTGATGGCGGACTTTTTTATTTGAATCGTGTGCGAATGCGACCGGCCGAGTGCCCAGACGCGTTGTTGCGACACATTACTTACATAGACGAGCCCGAGACAGGGTGCTGGCTTTCAATAAATTATAGCAAATATTTTCAGGAGCAGGTGCTAGGTAGTGCGACGTGAAGGATTTCTTTATGACTGAAATGAGAAAAGGACGCATAAGTTAGGTCTGCATTTCATATTTACATAGATTTTATCTTACTGGAAAAGCTTTCAACTTTAGGACTATCACATCCTCGCAAAATAGATGTACAAGTACAAAATGTACAAATATAAAAAGTTTTCTTTGAGAAAACCCCACACAGAATGTGCGTGCAATTCACATACATGTTTTATTTAAAAAAGAACGCATTTTTACAGACCCTTACACGGTGCGGCATGAAGGAACATGGCAGTACAAGGTCGCGTGACCGTCTCCTGAATTTTAATGTTATTCTCCCTTTGATAGTCGTAAAAATGATTTCTCAAGATTGCTGCCAACCCCGCTCGTCCCCACCGTACCTCACGCGGGCATTCTTATAAGAGTAAACATTCTATATTATATTATATATATATTCATATTTTATATATTTCAGAGACTAAATAAAATCAGTTTGTCGTACAAAATAACAAGAACCCAACTTTGCAGCAATAATATACTGAAAGTTACGTAAGTAGAAAATTCCTACACGCCTATAATGGCAACACCTGTTTATTAAAATAAGAATGTTGCCAGCATAAAATATTGCTACAATTGCACGAAATTTTCTCCCTCGCGGATCCTATTTTCTGGTGGTGCCTTCTTCACATTTTCGTTAATAGATGTGTCACTAAATTTGCGTTTTCAATTCGGCGTCGGTCGCGATGGCGTCGGAAGGGGCGGCGCCGGTGGTTTCAATCAAAACGGGCACGCACTCCTCCACATCCTCACCAGCTTCGCCTTTTAGAATAAGAATTGTCTTTTTCACAGTACTCCGCGGTGACGGACAAACAAGTAAGGAAAGTGCTTCCTCTCGGTAAGATTTTAAGAAAATTTATATTCAGTTTCGCGGTTTTTTAAATGAAATGTAGCAAGTGTTGCATTCTATTAAGCGGTACTGACATTGATGTTAACTATATAAAAAAAAATATAAAAAAAAATGATTTAAAAAAAAAATGAAAATGAATTCAAAATCAACTCACTAATACAAAATCTCGTAAAACTCCCAGCAAAATTAAGAGCGGCACGAGTTAAAATACAAGTTCCCAACGGTTGAAGCGGCCCTATAAATCCCGACAATCTGCCACGATGTTCTAATTAATAGCATAATTCCAACAATAGTATCGGGATCGTTTCCACACTAAGAGGCTGGGCTCGCTCGGGGCCGTGCCCACCCGCCATGAAATTAAAGTCGACTCGCGCCGAACGAATGATTGAATAATAAACGAAAGAATTCGCGTCCTGCCCTTGTATTACGTATTCATGACGACTGGCCCCGTGGACGCGACGCTACGCTGCACTGGAGCGTACCGTCACACGCCCCACACATGTCATGTACCACTACCTAATGTCGATGTCTCGTGTTTCTACACTATACAGCTTACAATTTTAATGCACTACACATTCCTGCATACACAATAAAAAATGTTTTCCCAGTCTTTTCAATTTCAATTTCAATTCAATTTTAATAAACAATTTCTTTATAAAGACAGTCTGAGAAAAAAAAATGGAGTCTGTCCTGTCACGGGCTTATATTACAAGATTAGGATACATATACAGGGTGATTTTTTCAACTGGGCGTAGATGGCTATTTCCGAAACTATGAGGAATATCAAAAAACGTTGAAAGGAGTCTCGAGGCCGATTTTGACGAAAACTTAAACTGCACCATTAGATTTTAGAAAAATCGATAATCCTGGCCAGGAATCGAACCCACTGATTTTGGAAAAAAAATTGCACCCTGTATTATTACACCATTTGATAGTGTTGCTAACAAGGATCAAATTCTGGGAAGTAATCATATACGACAAACTTAAGGAAAACGTATAATTAAAAAAAAACTGATCAATCTTCAAATTCCTTAAGTTTGCCGTATATGATTACTTTCCAGAATTGTATCCTTACCAGCAACACTATCGAATGGTTTAATAATACAGGTGTGATTTTTTTTTCCAAAATCAGCGGATTCGATTCCTGGCCAGGATTGTTGATTTTTCTAAAATCTAATGGTGCAGTTTTAGTTTTCGTCAAAATCAGCCACGAGACTCCTTTCAACGTTTTTTGATATTCCTCATAGTTTCGGAAATAGCTATCCACGCCCAGTTGAAAAATTCACCCTGTATAAGCTCTATTTGGTAAACTCAGTTACCACTATTCTCTAATTGGTGAAAACTACTGAAAACGGCAGCTATAGGTATTCCAAACAATTTTATTCAAAGAACTCGACAAATGTATTTAGATTTTGTTTTTTGATTTCATGGGATCTCACGGCAAAAATATATTCAAACCGAATAGTATCTAGAATCTTTGGAAAGGTTTTATGTATTTTTTTTTTCATCTCGTATCAAAAAGATTGAGAAATAGAGTCCATCCTCTATTTCTAAACATTCGAATATAAAAAGACATACTGCGCCGATCCCAAACGAATTGGAATGAAGATAGGAGAGAAATTACAGAAGATTAAAAAAAAAATTGTGTGACCACAAGCTCAATAGTCGAGAACATTCTAATAAATGTAATAAGGTTATGTCTTAATGAGTCCTTTATTTAAATTAAATAATGCTTTGTAGTATTTTATGCTACGACAATATGCTGATCGTATACTATACACGAGCACGGTACGGGGACCACCACGAATATTAATCTTCTTTTGTCTCCCAACCTTCCGTCTATCCATTTATCACAGCAAAGTATTTTTATGAACTAATTGAACTCACAAACGTGGCTGAAATATTATGCTCGCTTTAAGTTATAAATAATGGACACAAATATTTCGGTATTTCGTAGTTAAGTTAATACGAAAATAGTGTAGCTTTTCAGCTGAAGATAAGACTTGGTTGTTAAACTAAGTTAAAAATTTTGTTGTTTTTTTTTTAATTTTTTTTAATAAAACTACATTTGAACTCTTCTTTTCCTTTGCCTGTAGGTACTGAACAAAGACCTACTCCAATCACATAAAAAAACGAAACTCAAAAAAAGTTTGCTACAGAATAATGTTGATTAAGGTGAATAAATGCTCGTCAAGACGCTACCGCAGCACCATGTTCAGTTTCAACAGTTCAAGTTGAACCTGTGGGAAGAAAAGTTCCCAAGTGGCAACCACAAACTGAAGACTGGAAGACGCAGCGTAAGCAGGTCCAGCGTTTTTTTGGGCATCTACATTTGCTGTCACAGCTTTTTCGCATAGAACTGCCTGCCTTTCCCAACTACATATATTGGGGTCGGCTTTTGGAAGGTTGCGGGCGTGCGGAATAATACTCGGCAATGTTTATATTATAACGTTTGTATTATTGACAAGCTGTAAGCTGTAAGCGCAAGCAAAAGTTTACAGGTGTGAAGATGAAGAAGAGATGAAGTATAGCGAGAATAGAAAAGATTTAGAGTAAGGAAGAATATAAATCAAAGATCTAGGTGATAGCGAGAATGAAAAATAGGTTTACGATAGGCTATAGCAATAACGCGATAGTGAGCCAGAGTGGCGTGGGTTCGCGATGAAGGCGTCTAGTTGACTGGCCGGTGGTCCGCGTCGCAGTGTTGCCGTTACGACAATCTAGTTTGTGGCCACATGTAAGAAAAAAGTAGCCAGTTTTGCAAAAAAATCTCTTTCAAAATTCGGCTAGAAATGGCTAAAGTGCTTTTGGCCAGATACTGTTATCCAAATACTATTGATAAATATTACAATTTCGGCATGGTGATAAATGGGACAAATAAAACAATTTTAATACTTAGTATTTAACATTATTATTAAAGGCTGATTAAAATAAACTTTCAGCTAGTGAAAAATATTCTCAATTATTATTTGGTTTAAAATTAAAAATCAATTCCAAAGTCTACAGTGACAGAGATTCATTAATCTCTTCGTCAATGGGTGATGATGTGGGTGGTATTTCAATTTGTTTGACCGATTTGACCGTTTTTGTGACTTTGTTTAAAACTTCAGTAGGCAAAACATAATTGTGGTAAGCTTTTTTTAATATTTTTAATTGTTTTTTTTTTGTAGTTTGGTTTAATTAATCGGTAGATTTCCAATAGTAATTTAGTAAAAGTTTAACAATCGAAAAATCAGCCAGAAGTGGCTAGATTTATTTTAGTGGCTAAAATGGTTTTCTATTTGGCTAGAACCGTTGAAAATCCGCTAGATCTAGCCACAAAGTGGCTAAAACGGCAACACTGCCGCGTCGTCTGCGGCTGCAGCGGGCGGCGGAAGGCGGTGCGGCGCGCGGAGTCCGGGGTGAGGTAAGCCAACAGGTTTCCGCGGCCGGGCTGCGCTCGCGCATTATCAATAGGCGCGCGCCTTCGCGCCGACCATGAAGAAAAGGGGTAAGCAGAACTTGCGCTGTAACTATGAAATGCAGGTTAATATTTGTGGGTCAAGAATGTTGACGCCACAGTACCCCCTTACGAATAAAAGGGTCATATTAAGGCACAAATCTATCAGGAAACCTGACTTTACGTCCTGAACGGGTAGTCTGTATTGGTTGCGTCCCCTGCGTATCGTGACTTTGTGCCTCCACATCCTCACGCCAGGTATAAGCTGGCTTAACTCTGTCAATTGACACTTTGACAGTTTTATTGTTGAGCAAAATATCAATTGTCTTTGGACCTCTTGAAACGACCTTGTGAGGGCCACTGTAAGGTGGTTCTAACGATCCTCGCAGCAAATCTTGACGTAGAAACACGTGCGTGGCGGTACGTAAATCTTTGTGCTCAAACACTTTATGCTGCGAATGGTCGGATGCTGGTCGCGGTCGTAGTTCGGACATTCTCTGTCGTAATTGACTGACAAAATCTGGGTAATCTACCTTGTTATTGGTTATGGCGAAAAACTCGCCAGGGACACGTAACTGCTCTCCAAACACCAATTCAGCTGATGAGCACTGCAGGTCCTCTTTGTATGCTGTGCGTAGTCCTAGGAGAACTATGGGAAGAGAGCTTACCCAATCCTTTGTACCATGAGTCATTATAGCCGCTTTGAGCGTGCGATGTAGACGTTCAATCATGCCATTGCAGGCTGGGTGATACGCTGTCGTCCTCGCTAATTTGATGCCATACGTCTCTGCTAGATGTTGGAATAAGTGCGATTGAAATTGTCTACCTTGGTCCGTGATAACCTTCTTTGGGCAACCGTACCGAGCGATCCACTCCGACACGAATGCCTTCGCCACAGTCTCTGCTGTCATGTCAGGAAGCGGGATCACCTCAGGCCATCTGGTAAACCTGTCGGTTATGGTAAGACAGTATTTAAAATTGGATGATACTGGAAGTGGGCCAATTAAGTCCATGTTGACCTCTGCGAAACGAACATCTGGTATATCAAATTTACCAAGAGGTGATGTAGTATGCCTTGTCACCTTTGACTTCTGACATGGAATACACTCTCTAACCCAAGCCGGAACATCTTTCCTAAGGGAAGGCCAAATATAACGCTCACTGACCATCTTGATGGATGCCCTCGCCCCGGGATGGCTTAAACTGTGCAACGTTTCGAACACGCGGCGTCTATGGGTAGCTGCTACAAAAGGTCTGTGTTTGGACAAAGAAACATCGCAATAAATCTGTACTTTTGAATTTGGTACTTGCTCTAACTCCAGTTGCAGCGAGTGGTTACCCTTTAGAAGTTCTAGCAGCTCTGGATCATCACGCTGCGCAAGGGCGAGCTCAATGATGTCCACTGGCGCGGTAACTGCCTCGATTCGAGACAAAGCATCTGCCACCTGGTTGTCCTGCCCCGAAACGTGCTGTATGTCCGTGGTAAACTGCGAAATAAAATACAGTTGATTAATTTGTCGCGGTGAACCTTGTTGATCTTTCTTTTTGAAAGCACTTATCAGCGGCTTATGATCGGTATAAACAGTGAAGTTTCGTGCTTCTATCATGTGACGAAAGTGTTTGATGGCCTCATAAATTGCAAGGAGTTCGCGATCATAAGCGCTGTATTTTTGCTGTGTGGGGCTCATCTTCTTCGAGTAGAAAGCCAAGGGCTGCCAGACGTCATTTACTTTCTGCTGTAAAACGGCTCCTAAAGAAACATTGGATGCATCTACTACCAGAGCCAGTTGCGCATTCGTAACTGGGTGAACCAGCAGGGCTGCCTTTGAAAGACTATGCTTGCAGCGCTCAAAAAGTTCCAGTAACTGTGGAGTCCACTTCACTGGTTTTGATCCTTTCATACCTGGTCCTGCCAATAAATCATTAAGTGGGGCCTGTAGTTCAGCAGCGCCCTTCAAGAACCGCCTATAAAAATTGAGCATCCCTAAGAATCTTCTCAAGCATTTGATCGTTTGAGGCGGTGGGAAATTTTGTATGGCCTTTATTTTTTCCTCTAATGGGCGTACTCCTCCAGCTGAAACAGTGTAACCAAGAAAAGTTACCTCGGGTTGGCCGAACTTGCACTTAGCCACGTTGATGACCACGCCATATTCTTGAAGGCGGGAAAACAGTTTGCGTAGATGTTCTTCGTGCTCCTGCGTATTTCTAGAAGCTACCAGAAGATCATCAATGTACGGGAAACAAAAATCCAGATCGCGTACCAATCCATCGATGAAACGCTGGAACGTTTGTGCAGCGTTTCTCAGTCCAAACGACATAAAGGGAAATTCAAACAAACCAAACGGTGTCGTGATGGCTGTCTTCTCAATATCCGCCGGATGTACTGGTATTTGCTGGTAAGCTTTGACCAAGTCTATGACAGAAAAAATGGTGCTTCCATGTAAGTGTTGTGAAAAATCTTCAATATGACGAACCGGGTACCTGTCCGGCACTGTCCTTGCATTCAGCGCTCGGTAATCGCCACAGGGTCTCCACGTGTCGTCATGCTTTGGCACCAGATGTAAAGGTGATGCCCAAGGTCCGCTGGAGCAACGAACTGTTCCCTCCTTTACCATATTTTGAAATTCAACCTTGGCAATCTTCAAACGATCTGGTGCTAAACGTCGTGGCCTGCAGAATACGGGTGGGCCGGGGGTGGTATTAATAAAATGGACGGTAGAATGACGTACCTCCCTTGGTGCACCAGATGGACGTGAGATGTCTGGAAACTCTCGCAACAGCTCGTGGTACCGAGAAGTACCGGTAACAGCTTTGATGCTGGGTAACTCGGTCTTCGCGACAGCTCCGCTAACAAAGAGGTTGGTCAAACCATCAATCAACCGATTATTGCAGCAATCCACTAAAAGATTATAATGGGAGAGAAAATCATACCCAATTATTGGTTTTGAGACATCCGCGACGACAAACTTCCAACTAAACTCCCTCCGTAGTCCTAAATTCAGCTGCAAATTTATATATCCGTATGTAGATATAACAGAATTATTAGCGGCGCTAAGGTCATAATTTACACGTGTCCGCTTTTCATTTAAATAATGGCGAGGGTAGACGCAAAGATCGGAACCCGTATCAACAAGAAAATGTTTTCTAGATTGCAGATCGGTGATGAATAAACGGCTGGAAATACTGCAGCAATCGCTCGCCGTCATTAGCGACTGGCGTTGGCGTTTTCCGAAACGAAGTCGCAAGGTTTGATGCAGTGATGCGCTCTACTTCCGAATGTGGCATGGTACCAACATATATCACGGTTGTCCGCCATTTTGTGAATGCGGCCTCGTGAATTACTCCTTGAACGGGAAAATCGCCTGTTACGGCTCCTATCTGGCCTACCTGTCCGAGATCGACGTTCTACCGTAGCGGTCAACTCATCAAATTTCCGCGTGAGACTGGCTATTTCAGTACGCATTACCTCAAGTAAGCTCCCATCAGAGGACGAAGTACTCGCGACCTGGGCCACCGGGTTCACCGGTGCTATCTCCAATACCCGGTCAGCCAGCTCCGCAACAGCTTCCAGGGACGTGGCAACCTGGGACGCTATGATTGCCTGCAGACTGGTGGGCAGACGGCTGGTCCAGATGGTGCGCACGAAATCCTCTGGCACCCCAGGGCCTGCCAAGCTCTGCAGGTGGCGAAGAAATGCGGACGGCTTACGGTCCCCAAGCTCCTCGTGGATCAGGAGTTGTCGCACCTTCTTTTCCTGGGAAACTGACAAACGCCTAATTAGCTCGGCTTTAAGCTTCTCATACCTATTGGACGCCGGTGGCTTCTCTAAAACATCTTCTAGCTGGGCCGCGATGGCGGGCTCCAAGTTACTCACTACGGTATAATACTTAGTCGCATCGGACGTTATATTGGACAGGGCAAACTGGGCTTCAATTTGAGTAAACCATACATTTGGTTTCTCTTGCCAAAAAGGAGGAACGCGTACTCTAACCTTTGCTATCTCTGTTGATCCCAGTGCAGCAACCAGCGCCTCAGTCAATTCATCCGCCATCTCGCAATGACTTGCAGAATATTATTTTTTTCGACGTTAACGTTTCCGTCGCGGACGTTCCGGAAGCTTCTATGACGTCACGCGGTCGCGCTACGCGGCGGATCACGTCGGGGTCACCACTTTTGGAAGGTTGCGGGCGTGCGGAATAATACTCGGCAATGTTTATATTATAACGTTTGTATTATTGACTGTAAGCGCAAGCAAAAGTTTACAGGTGTGAAGATGAAGAAGAGATGAAGTATAGCGAGAATAGAAAAGATTTAGAGTAAGGAAGAATATAAATCAAAGATCTAGGTGATAGCGAGAATGAAAAATAGGTTTACGATAGGCTATAGCAATAACGCGATAGTGAGCCAGAGTGGCGTGGGTTCGCGATGAAGGCGTCTAGTTGACTGGCCGGTGGTCCGCGTCGTCTGCGGCTGCAGCGGGCGGCGGAAGGCGGTGCGGCGCGCGGAGTCCGGGGTGAGGTAAGCCAACAGGTTTCCGCGGCCGGGCTGCGCTCGCGCATTATCAATAGGCGCGCGCCTTCGCGCCGACCATGAAGAAAAGGGGTAAGCAGAACTTGCGCTGTAACTATGAAATGCAGGTTAATATTTGTGGGTCAAGAATGTTGACGCCACAGCTTCCATCCAAACCGGAGGCAGCTGATTATCAGTATTTTACAGAGCGACTGCCTATCGGACCTCCACAATCCAGTAACTGAGCAATACGATACCCCACGGTAAGGCTGGTTGTCAGACTTTAGAGCTTCTGACTAATAGTAACGACTGACAAAGATCTGCACAGCGTTATAACCTAACTAAGCATAGTTCTTGAGAAAAACAACCACACCGTGTCACCACGCGGGACCAGTCGCCTTGGGTTCATTAGTCATCCACTGTTCATCAGAGGTAGTCATTATGACCATGGTCAGCAAGGAGGCCTAGAACTTCAACTGCCTTTTGCTTTGCAGGCCGGCACTAATCTATTGAGAAATATCACATAATCTCTCATAACGTATAGATTTCTAGCTACATTTGTCATGTGCCATATCAAGACTGGCCTGCAGGTCTCAAACGGTCACTCTAAGCAATACTCCGCACCAACGTCATTGGCTATTCAGTCACGAAGTGAATCATTTGGATGTAGCGGCTGTTTTACACCCGCTATAAATACTGAAAAATGGGATTAGAACATCCTATACTTTGTCGTTGTTGGTTTATGAACCCCGTTAACCCCTTAAAGGCTGACTTTGGCAAGTTCTCAAGGCTCTTTACAGATTTTTTTTTTAGAAATGTTCAGTCGCGCTTATTGTACACATGCCAAATGGTTGTCGGTCCGAAGTAAGTTTTATAAGCAAATAAGTTTTATAAGTACATGGATTTATTGGTTTTCGCCTATAAAAAAAAAAGTATTTGCTTCATTTAAAAAAGTCCCACTAGACCTAGACTAGACCATATTGCGAAGTAAAAAGGTGTCATATACTTACGGACCGCATCAAAAACTTCATAGTTCGTTCCAAAACAGAAATGATGGCTGATGGTGGCCTAACAGCTAATGGTGGCAAAGTCGAAGTGAAACTGATCACATCCACCGCATGTTGTAGAAGCTATGCGAGAGTTAAAAAAAAACAACGCAGCGGTATCAGAAGGAGGTAGCGAGATGAGCTAAGACTCTTCCTAAAGGATTGCCCTACAATCGCAGTAGATCGCCTACGGTGGAAAAAGAGAAGAGAGATTTGCATTGGGACAACAGAAGCTCATTACAATACAGTCCATATTAAACAAATCCGGCGGGTCATTTGAATTGTAACTGTTTACACAAAGTAATGTTCAGACTGGTGCTAACAGCCGTACAGGCCGATCTTCCGGGTTAAGACACGCTTGCCGAGGTTGGTCTGTGGATGGGTGATCATCTGTCATAGCGAGTGTCCGTGCTTTAGAAAGCACATAAAGCCGTTGATCTCGGCTTTTATTTGTAGATCTTTGACAGTCGTCGTCGTTTGACTAATAAGTCAGAAGCTTTAAAAGTCTGAGAACCAGTCTTTACCATGGGGTATCGTATTACCCAGTTACTGGGTTGAGAAGGTCTGACAGGCAGTCGTTCCATGTAAATACTGATATTCAGCTGCGTCTGGTTCGACTAGAAGCCGACCCCAATATAATTGGGAAAAGACTAGGCAGATGATGGTGCGAATAGTCGTAGGCCTCCCTATTTCCTTTTTATCAAATCTTTCAATGGAACACTTTCCGTTCGGGATCCATCTCAGTATCACGTGAGTTCTACTTGTAATTCTTTTAAAAATTAACGTATATTTATTTTTAACCCTCAATAAATGCAGGTGCCTGGAACATCTAGTTGTTCCAGGTTGTTTGAGTATTTTTTTATGTTGCCCCACCACACTATGAATTTCTAATGAAAAAAAATGTACTTACACTTGAATAATTATTTCGTTGTAAGATTAATTAAGCAGGTCCCAGATCCCATGATTACTTTGTGTATGAAGAAACAAGTAAGGGTTACTCGTAGATGTGGTGATACACAAAAAACATTTTTCATAATAAAACTCATCATTGTCCACAAATGTTGTGGGATCTGTGGGATGTTCTGTTTTGTGGGAACACAACCTTTTCGGGCGGACATGTCTTGGTACCACATCAATCACTGACAAAGGTACCTATGTTTTACCCTGCGCAAACATTTGGGTGTCCATGAGTCATCCAAAATAAAGATTTTATAGTGTATTGGTGACAATACACCTGTAACTTTATAAATAACTTTGTCCAGGTATTTGAGTTTTACATATGATGCAGCATGAATTTTCCAACTGGACGTGAATGGCGAAATCTAAAACTATGTAGATTAGCGAACTATACTGAAGAGTCTTGAGGCCGATTTATATGAAAACTAAGGCTGCATCATTGGATTTTTGAAAAAATGATATCCCGTAGATTTTGAAAATAAAACACGCGCTGTATTATTAAACCATCCGATACTGTCGCTAACGAGGATTGAATTTTAGAAAATAATGTAATATTTTTAAAGTTTAGTCAATATAACCATTGGTACTTCCACAGCTGTATAAATCCATTGTTATAAGGTTCGAGCCTATCTACAAACCTAGCACAAATAAATCTGTGGCTCTAGTGAAAAAGGGTCTAAGTCTAAAAATGCAACTTTACAGGAGACGCAAAAAACGCCCCGCGCGCATCAAAATACATGTTTAAGTACGTGTGGCATTTAAACAGCTGTCAAATTAAATATATGTGATATGTTACATAGGTAAAAAAATTATGTTCTTTCTTATTCTAGTATTATTTTTTACATAAACTGAATAGTTTTCAAAATAGCGACTTATACTTAACACAAAATGAACTACACAAGGGTATAAAAGAAGTTAGATCCCTTTTCACATACACAAAAAGTTAATTCACAAAAGTGAAAAAGGATACGCATTTGGAGTTATTTGTATGATAACTAAGAAATTAAATCAGATAATTAGTATTGGAATAGCCAAAATAAATGAATTGAATGTGTACTTTTCATCGACATGAAAACATTTTGAAAAATAGCAAAAAGAAATAACTTGTATCTTTTTTCACATAGTTACTAGACGTGCCATAAGGCGCATGTTGACTTACGTGAACCTTTTGTGTAAGTTATATCTATTTTTAAACCAAAATATAACCAAAAAATATGTAGTTTTGTGGTGTTTATTTTTTTATTAAAGTAAAGAAAAGTATTTTAAGAAGTACCTATGATAGTTATTTTTAAATCATAAAAACAATTAAAAAACAAATGAAAAGTACAAATCAAGTCCCACAGAACCTTGAAAGCGATTCAAATCTTATTCGATATCAAGAAATGTCTATAGCACAGTTTTTTGAAAAGTCAGGAAATTTTTTTGACAAATCAAGTGCAATTAAAACCTGGGAAAGTGATCCAGAAAACCTTATTTTAATTTCATTCTACCGATAATAAACTCCAGTTTTAAAATAAATCCTTCCTACTAATATTATAAAGGCGAAAGTTTGTAAGTATGGATGTATGGATGTATGGATGTTTGTTACTCTTTCACGCAAAAACCACTGAACGGATTTGGCTAAAATTTGGTATACAGATAGTTTATAACCTGGATTAACACATAGGATAGTTTTTATCCCGATTTTATGTTCCCGTGGGATAATTTTCGAGTTGCAGCGGGTGAAACCGCTGGCAACAGCTAGTATATCATGTAATGTGGACCATTTGGAATTGGTTCAAAAAACCGGTTTTAAACGCCCAAATGGTCGGTTCAACGTTGCGCGGGCAGTTAGTAAAAAAGTATTAAAGAAGTTAATTAAGTATTATGACGCAGTTTTTTTACTCAGGAAAACAACTCAAAAATAAAAAAATAATCGAATAAATCAAGTCTAACAGAAACCTTAAAAATGATCCAGAAAACCTTATTCGATGTCGTCGTCGAAGAAGAAGATGTTGATCTTTTATATTATCATCGTCAATGAGAAGGTTGTTATAAAAAGATCGAACACTGGGGTTTATTAGCGGAAGAAGAGAAATCAAATTTCTCTTTTTCTCATTTGAATTAGCTAGGCCCATCGTATGACCTAGGAATACATTACCGTTTCAAACAGAGGGAGTGGTGATTTTCCTCTTTCCCTCTGCAAATTAACAATGTTCCATTCTTCCTCATCACACAACTTACAATGAAATTCTCCTTTTTTATATTTCTTTTGTCTTTAACTCGTCTGTCGTAGACTTCTAAGCTCCAGTAATAATTAAAAATCATATATCTTAATTCTTCAGAAATTCTTTTGGCACGTTTTATTCTACAAGGTCCTAGTCTTTTAACTTTAAATTTCTCTTCTTTTTTCTAGTTTCTGTATCTCTTCTTTCCTTGTTACTTTTCCTAGGATTACGTTTCCGGCCTTGTTTAGTACCTTTTTATATCCCAAAATGACTTATTATTGCTCGTATCTGAATCTGACTGTGGAATAATGACATTACTATTTCGCCTTTTACGTTTTTGTAAAAGTGAACAATCTGAGTTACTTGTGTCAGATTATTTGGAATGAAATCGTCACTACTTTCTGTGGGATAATGCAAATTGGGTTATGATAGCGTATCAGTGAACATAGAAATAATATCAAGATATAAGACAAAAGTTTCATCAGAATCAGTGAATGATCGACATCATTATCAGGCTCTGCGAAAAGGTTTTTGAAACTTCCAGGTATTGGAGAAAATATTTAAGAGTTTCTCTGCACTGGTGAGTTATTTTTTAAACATTCAAGCCTTGGAGAATAACTGTTTGAACATCCTGATCTTGGAGAATGATCCCTAGAATGTGTAGCCTTTGGAGAATAATTTCGGAAGATATAAGCGCAGGTATAGATTCGTCATCAATCCAAACTACTTCATCCATAATTGCCATATCTTTGGAAACAAGACCCATCAAACAATTAATGCGACCACGACCAGCCATTCTAAAACAATAGATATATTTTATTGGCCTGTTGGTCTAGTGGTAAGTGACCCCGACTGCTTTGCGGAGGTCGTGAATTGGATTCAAACTCAGGACAAATGTTTGTGTGATGAGCGCGATCATTTGTTCTGTGTTTGGGTGTAATTTATCTATAATATGTATGTATTTAGAAATATAATATCTGGTTGACCGAGCTTCGCTCGGTTTTTAAAATGTCTATATTTTGGGAACCGAGCTTTTCTCGAACCTGGGACCTTGATAAATCGATTCCTTGAGCCGAAAAACCCCTAATCTGTAACTTTCATGAAAATCCTTGGAGCCGTTTCCGAGATCCTGATTATATATAAATAAATATACAAGAATTACTCGTTTAAAGATATTAGATAAGTATGTTTATCAGTTGTCTAGTACCCATAACACAAGCTCTGCTTAGCTTGGGACTAGATGGCGTTGTGTGATAGTTGTGGAATATTATTATATATTATATTATTTATTAAAACATTACATCAGGGAATCGCGATATGAAAGTTAAGTAGGTAAGTCGAAATAGAAGTATAAAATATGCTAATTTGACAATTTTATGTATCTATATAATTATACTATAAAGTGTAGTTAAATATATAATATGTGAGGTTGATATCTGTTGGTTTTTTACTATAACCACTGTTATTGTAGTGTTTTTGTGTGAAGAATTAACTAACATACGTACAGAAACACAAAAAAAAACAATGTCTCCTCTTCATAATAAGTTACGCAATGGAGTTTTAAAATAAAAACTCGGTGTAATTGGGTACATTTAGACAAAAATCTAAATAACAATACGTACACTCAAAAATAATTTACTAAAATATGTGAAAAAGGGTACAACTTACCAGCGCAATTACTGATTTTCTGCAGTGCGTCGACACAAGTTCCCTTCAATAGAGTGCTTGGACGACCGAAAGAGTGCGGGCGCTACGCACTTTCCACCCACCAGCACCGTAACCCGTATCGGCCAGTTGTATCTTTTCTCACGAAAAATAGCAGCGAAATATTGGTATTATTTTAGTTATGTCAAATTGCATTTTTTTATATAAATATTTCATACGTGAAAACTGATACCAAAAAACTTATTCTGGATTTTTGGCTTTTATTTTGGTGAAAACGGATTTATGTCAAGTGATATCGTTACTCACTAAACAATTTTTAAGGAATTAATGTACTTGTGCCGCTATTCACTAAACAAATTGAAGCTCTGACAATACATGTTTATTTAGATCAAAAGACACAAAATAAAAATAAACATAGTTTTGTGTAAAGAAATTAAAGTGCACTTATACCCCGCTTTTGTAATATTTTTAGTGTTAGTTAACCCCCTTTGCACATTGCTAACTTCCTTATTTTTAAAGATAGGCAAGATCTGTTTTCACGAATGGATAGATCATTTTTTTCTGAACACTTTGGTGTACTTAACTCATTTTCGACAAAATCGGACTTATACCCTTTTTCACTAGAGGCACAGAAATACTCTATGGTTGCCACTGTGAAATCCCTAACTAAAAAACTAAATAACATTTTGCCCGAGCTGGGCATCGAACCTTAGAGCTCAGCAGTTATCATCAACAAAAACACTTAAATATTTTGAGGAAGGACTGAGAAATATTATTCTCAATGGATTTTCCTATTATTTCTATAAATGTCTCCTTTATACAGGCAGAGTGCTTGCTAATGGAGTTTAAGGTTTAAAATACGGAACGGAATACACAAAAACGTTGCGGTGACCTTTAACAGATCTATTTTTGAATCTCACTGACATTTGACATTAAACGTTCACCTACCCTCTACCAACCAACAAAATTGGAAATGAAAAATCAAATTCACCTTAGTTCATATTAAACTACATGACCGAACGGGAAAAAAAACTTCACCTGACTTGATCAACTGAATGCCCTCTCAAAACTGAATCGTAAAGCCGTTAAACCCGTATAATAGGCCGATACAAATATCCGTATGTTCCGCACTAAACGTATCCAAATCCCACAGGATCCGACCACAGGGCAACTTAACCCGAAATTAAATCAAAGAGGGGCTTAACCAATCAGGCCGAGTGGTATCATTGAATCGGCAAAGGAACACTAAAATTACTTCTTGATGCGGAGAAACGAAGATTCATCGTAAAAGTGGTGGGTGTGGGTTGTGGGGACGAAGGGGTAGTTGCGGGGGGTGTCTGAACGGTTTTCCGTGTTTGAGAGAGGTCCGCGCGGCGATTACCCCGCACGTAGCAGAACGCCGGTCCGCCGTCGGCCGGCCGCACCTAATGCTGTGTTTTAAACATGAAAAACCGTTCCGGTAATGCTGTAAATGTTAACTTCGAGATTTATCCTCCTTTGTATTTAACGGCTTCTTGTCTTAGAGACTCAAATGTTTATGGTGAAGGTCGACAGGTGGAGCTGGGCTGTTAAAACGTACGTGAGCCATCTGCGGGCGTAGGTTCATTTGAAAATGTGACTACAGCTTACACACGTGCGTATCTGTACAGTGTATACAGTAATTCACCATTACCTACACACACTATTTGCCACAAGTCAAATCATAATCGTACTTAATAATCATAATTAAAATGGCTCTGTTTATCCCTCGAGATACTAAATTGTATAATCCCAAATATTGAATTAAAATATTCGTTTATTCTGTAGTAAGCTTCAAATAATGAAAAACGTATTCCAAAACGACAAAACACCAAAAACACACTCAAAATCTGATAAAATTAATAACAAAAAATTAAAACGGCTCCCAATTTAATAATTAACAGGCGGGCCCTTGGAGGTAACATTACAAAAAGACAGAGAGGCCACAATTTACGCGCGTGGCGGTGTGACTAGCACCTGGGTCATGTCTCCTTTTACTTTATCCCGTAAAGATTAAGTCCCCCGAATTTTCCCGAATTTCCCCGAATACATGGCGCCCGCAGTGAAGTGAGTCATTTAGCCCCTGTTTACTAGATTAGGGGATTTTTTTACACCGCACAGCTTTCTACGCCACCCCTCCCGCTGAGATGTGTCATAGTACGTCTATATGCGTATTTTATGGTACATCTTGAAATAATAGGGACGGATTTTAGGATATTAGATTTATGCCGCAGGGAAAATATTTTCCTCGTAAATTTTCACAGGATTAAATCCTGGATGAATACGGTTTTGAAACTGGATTGGTTTCATTAGTTCATTATGATAAGTAAGGAGGGATTTAATATTAAATGTCTCAATAGCGATCTGGGATACCTGTTGAACAAACGTTGAAATCAGGTATTCGGTAAAGTATAGTTGTTAGCGTACGCCTATATTAGGAGGCGACCCTACTCTAATACAGGTAGGTTAAATTAGATACAGATCTTCTATAGGAACAAAATTACATTCACACGAAAAGGTAAAACGGTGTTTGTTTCTCTCTTTTTCGGTTCAATAGAGCTGCTAAGTGACTGAATGTAAGAGAAGCTAATATTAGTATTCGCTCCACCGCTCGGAATATATACGAAATACAAAATACTCTTCAATTGTGCAATAAGTCAAAACGTCCAATAGATTCTTCCGAAATTTACCTTTCTCGGCACAACGAGAAAGGCGATCGTAAAACCACCCCACATTTTGTACCTACACAAGGTCACTCACGAATATACGTATCTCTTGGAATTGAAAAATACATGTACTTTCTTTCTTTCCTTGTGTATTTTCTTAGGTCGCATTTTGTGTTCGGCTTTTCACCTCTGTCCTTTGTAAAAAGGAGAAAATTTATCAAATTTTCACGCCATCTTTTTCAGGAGAAATAAAGGTAAGGAGTCATGTGCTTATTTTTCATTAACGCTCTGGGAAATTACCTATTTTATAATTTAGGAAAATTTTCAGAAACTGCTCTTATTACAATAATTTAGGTGGGAAACCTTATTCTCCATAATGTTCTGTGTAGTCTATTCAGAGCAAAAGTTTAAGGGCTAAACATAATAGGGACAAGAAACTTGTTTTCTCTTATAAATCAAATTGCAACATCATTTATCAATATCAGCTCGAAGTATCTGAGAAAATAACAAAAAATCTAATTGGCCATACTCAGACGTCTACTAGTATACAACTATAAAAAATAACAAGCGCCAATAGGTATCAGTTTTTATTTATCTGAAGATAACAGACGTCTGGAAAATACAATGATAAAAAGCGCAGATTTGAATGAAATATTTTTTATGATATCTGTTATTTTTTTATATTAAATACTTTTTTTGTGAAGTACGTTTTTTGTGTAAATATCTATAAAACTCATTTATTTAAGACATTTTATGGTTTTAAAGAAGAAGAAGACGCTGGATGCAGGTCGCTTCCAACCGGTATATGTGGAGATCAAAAGGGGAGGCCTATGTTCAGCAGTGGACGTCCTATGGCTGAGATAATGATGGTTTTAAAGAATAAAAGTGTGGGTGCCTGAAGACAGGCAGGCCTACAAAAAAACGAGGTGAACTGCTTCTTAAGAGACTGGCCGGAAAAATCAAGATACAAGAATGATAGAAAGGATATGGAGAGGTCTTTGCCCTGCAGTGGGACAGAACAGGCTACTAAAACATTTCCAATTTCAATATTCATATGCCGTCTACGCAAAACCGAAACACCAAATACCCAATCTAACAAACATGAAAATCTTCGACATTGTCCACAGACTACGTATAGGTGACTTATCAGATTCACAAACACGTCCAATGCGAACAAATTTATTTGTAAATGAACACAATTCAACAGTCACGCATTTCTCATCTCAATTACATCGAAGTTACCCCAGCGTGGGCCGTACGTCGTGGAGACGTAGACGAGGCGATGGCGCGCCGTGGTGCAAACAAATCAGTAGATAAATAGGGTGTCCGCAGAACAATGCAGTGTCAACACAAGATGGAATATAAAAGCGCGCGAAGTGACGGCCCGTACTTGCATGCCGTTTACATCTCACGACTGGCAGAGAGAGATTTGTTTTGATTTTTTAGTGTAAATGAAGAAAAATATATTTCGTTTTGCCGTTTGGCAACTGAAAAGGAGTAGGTGTAAGTGTAAGGAGAAGGTGTAAGTCTTTGTTACCGATATTAAAATCAATTAATTTTTAGAATTGATGATTTGAATGAAAAAATTAAATTTTGTTAAAAAAAATTTGTCTAAATTTTTGCCAAATTTTTAACGCTCATACCTGAGAGTTAATCAAATTGTATACTTAATCTTTTATTACAGAGCCAATTACAATCGCACACACACAAATATGTTTATATGAGGAAAATATCCTAATAACCATCTGGTTACACAAAATCATCAATAATGTTGCTAAGACGAGAACCATGAATGAGTCGCACTGTTAAAAAGTTACCAGATCTCATGTAGAGCCAAACTTTTAACTCCACACGAGTACACGGCCTCACTTACGTATAAGCCCTAACTTACTGTACAAACTCCACACCTTAGTTAAAATGGTGGCAAAATATCTCCTTTTAGTAATGTTTGTGACTACATCAGTTTCAAAATATGCTTTTAATATTTGCATCTACAAATAAATGCGAAAAATATTTTTGTAAAAATAGCAAAACGTCTACCCTCGAAATTGACGCAGTATTTTTAGAATAAAAAACAGCCGGCCTTAAAACCGCTCATAAAAAAAGGTTTAAAACCTCCGAATAAAAAATTAACCCAACCAAGGAGTTGAAATGTCGTGTATAAATATTCAGAGAGTCGAAACCGTGATCGTGAGTTATAAAAGGGGCTTTAGATCAGCGTGCCCCAAATCCAATCAGCTATTGAATTAACCCGGTCCGTGTGACGAGAATACGTATTCGCCCCATCCTCACGTCAAATGTTTATCTTTCATCTGGCAGAGCGTTAATGTAAGTGCGAGTACAGCGTGTAATGGCAGGGCGAGTCTCGTCGCCCTATACAAGTGCTGAGCGAGCCCCGATCACGGATTATACGCACACGATCGTCACCCGATCATGCCCGATCACTATCGACGATATTTAAAATGTTTATTTTCTTCATTTATTAGGCAAATGTAACGTTTGCCAAATTACTTTTTTCTGATTCATGTTTTATTAAAATTGTACAGTCACTGAAGGTTCACCACCAAGATTTTTCGATTTCTATAGTTATACTGTTCGAATAAAATGTTTCAATAAATATAATAATATCACATTTTTGGGACGATATACAGCGGATAAGTGTATTGTTATCTCGTAAAATAAAAGAATACAACATTAAATTTGTGATGGACATACGTTCAGAGTCATTTAGATGTTTTATTTCCAATAAGTTTGAGTACCGCTTTCATAATATGTGATCTAGGCAGGGACCGTACAACCCCGAATATAAGTTAATTCTTTCGAAAGTGTTACATGTTGTATGGCTACAGTCAATAAAAGTGTTACCTCTTGGTAGTGGTAGCCTTTTCAAAACCCTAACGTTAGGGTAACCCTTTCAATAAGTTAACTAGTTCAAGATGTTACCGGCTCATGTATGATATCCAATTGAAGTAGATAACCCTTTGAAAGGGTTTTTCAGGGTTTTCAAAGGGTTTTAAATCAAATTATTTAAAATTACGTTGGAGAAGGGGAAAAGATTTTGACCTTGAAAGTTTGGAATAATTTACAATTTTTCATTAGTGTTTCTTACTCGGTTTCATAGGACGGTACTTTAAGCTTTCTCGGTTTTTTAAGTTTTAAATAACATCTGAATATTGAAGATGAACAAAGGTAAGTGTATTTTAATTATGTACAGAAAAAACGGAGTGAATAGAGTATGCAGGGGTGAATCGGCACCAAACTTTGAAAGGTTATTATGGTTAATGATCTGTCGACAAGGTCTGTTCATTTTTAGGTAAGTAATAAATAAGTTACATGTTCGTAAAGTTAAAATATCCTATAACTTACATGTCTTCAATGTTAAAATCCCTTTTAAAGGTTGGTCTCTATTCACTGTAAGTAACCTTTTCTATGTGAGAGCTGATGGAGCGAATGGTTTGATCATTTTTATATTTTCTTAAAATTATACTTGTTATTGCCGCAATTCATATTTTGATAAAGTTACAACATGTCACTGGCCTGTCAATTGCAAAAAACGTAAGATAATTTCGCGGGCTGGTTGGAGCATGTAGTTAGGTTGTGGGAAAGAAACAGAGCTATACAAGTTGTTCCCTGACCGGACCTACTCACGCTTTAAGACATCACGGTAGGTCACCTGAAATTTAGGTATTATAAAAGGAATTATTTACTTATTTTTCAGGTCTCTTCAACGGTTAGGTTAGGTTAGGTTAGGTTAGGTTAGGTTAGGTTAGGTTAGGTTAGGTTAGGTTAGGTTAGGTTAGGTTAGGTTAGGTTAGGTTAGGTTAGGTTAGGTTAGGTTAGGTTAGGTTAGGTTAGGTTAGGTTAGGTTAGGTTAGGTTTTTTTTTTTTTTTTTTTTTTTTTGTTGAGGCAGGAGTGGGAAATCCCCACGGACACCTCGGCCGTCTCACCGTCTCACAGAAACCATGAGACAGTCGAGGTAGTGTGGGACTCGAACCCACTAAAACCCACTCCTGCCTTGCCAGTGTTCCTCCGCCGTAATTCGCAGAGTCCTTTTTGCAAATCTGTTTCTTTAGCGTCTGCAGGCGGCCAGAGAGACCGCTTTGTGAATGCTGTCTTTTACGTTTTCTATATTTCTGTTGTTTTAATACAATACTTTTACTATTATTATGTTAACTAATGGCACGCTTAATTCAAATTTCTTTATTTTATTTATTTCTCCAATTTTATTTCACTTCTTATCTTTTTATTTACATGTTTCTTCTTATCATCATACTTTTACTTTTTGTTTTACTTATTTAAATTTTTACAATTATTACTTACAATTACTTATTTAATTTTTTACAATTATTACTTACAATTACTTATTTAAATTTTTAGAATTATTACTATCAATTTTCTTGTTACAGCTTTTTTATTTTCCCCATGCAGCAACGCTTCCCCGTATTTTAACGCGAGTAGAGCACTACAATTGTTCTCTTGCTTCATTGCTTGTGTGATATAGTATCCGTATACTTATTATAAGGTAAAATATCACATGGCAAGGACAACGGTACCTTATTGCAGGCTCGACGCAGCTCGGCGATTCCGCTAGTGCTGACTCATGGTCTTTCACAACTTCAGTCACTTTCACAAGAAAGTGACTCCAGTTTTCACCCCCCATTAAGCCAACCCTAGTGGTTCGCTCAATGCGTTTGCGATCTTGCTGCGTCGAGCCCATTTTCGCTATGACGCAGGAAGTGGACGCATCCAGGCCCTTAGCAATAGGCTATTGCTTCCCTCGCGAATGCGTCCCACTTCCTACGGATCGGGCAAACGTCACTAAAAGCACTGTGCTGATGCTCCCCCAATTTTGCTCTGGTGCAGTTCACGCATACCGCTGCCCCGCCGCTCTGCTTGACTGGGCAGTCCAACCTAAGGTGTGGACCACCGCAGTGGCTGCAGAGATCGGCTGGCTCCGTGCAGAATCGCTTGCCGTGGCCGAATGCTAGGCAGCGGGTGCACTGCACCAGAGGCGTCTGATCTTCGACGCGCACTCTCTGGAGGTCAATTCGGGTTAGGTTAGGTTAGGTTAGGTTAGGTTAGGTTAGGTTAGGTTAGGTTGGGGTGCTAAGGACAGGAAACCTCCCCGAGTGCCCGAGGACTGGAAGTTCCCTTCTGGATACGTCCGGGGGGAAGCCCAGTTTCTTGGGACGGTGCGCCCTGGGGTACGGGCAAGAACTCTCCGCAAGGGGTCTCCTTGCCCGTATGCCAATGTCCTGTCACGTCGCCCCACCACGTGCCCCTCTGCTTAGCAGAGGACATAGTGGTGGGAGTAAGAGCGGGCCTGGCGTGCACTAACCCTGCCGTCGGGCAGGCAGGAGGAGGTCTTGCACTTCCGCCTCCTCTTGCCACCGCTATTCTCGTAGCCCCGAAGATTGTCAGGAACACGTCTCTGACTTTCGACGGGGGTCGAGGGCCTTGGCTTAACCGCCCGGGCCGCGAGGTAGAAACCCTCTATAAAAAGTTACCCCGAATCTCAAGTGGCGGAGCACCGCGAGGAGATGTATGGCTGACGGGTGTTCTTATGAACAATCAGTCGTGAGTGCTACCCTCGCCAGGGTACCGGCCGACCCCCTGGCGAGTAAAAAATGTTATAGGCTTATCTGGGTACAGGGGTCTCTGCCCAGATGGACCGTGTATTTCCCCCATACTCGTGGGAACAATATGGAAAAAACTAAAACTTCGAAGAAAATCGATGAGGAGAAGAAGGAGGAGAAGGAGGAGACGGGAGCAAGGAACGAGCAGGCACAGCGTGCTGCTCCAAATAATACCGATGGCAATAGGAGCCGAGGAGGCTCCCGATCGCGGTCCGATCTTTCGGACACATCCAACAAGGATTCGAGAGGGCGTCGTGGGAGCGGTTCCTCCAAATTTTGGGGGAAGCGCCCTCGTGACATTGACATTGGGATGGACCAAGCGGGTTCGATATTTTCCTCTAGTGAGGAAAACCTCCCGGCCGCCAAAGTGTCCACAGGACGCAGAGGAAGAGGTCGCGCAACGCCTGTGGGAGCAGTTGCTCCGGAATTATCGAAGGTCACAAGAGGTCGCTTCAGGCGTCCTAACACGCCGGCGGCCAGCGAAGCGAGCGACTCCGATGGGGCAATGCAGACGGGACAGAGCGATGCCGAACGCCCAGCCTCACTCATTAGCAACAAGGCCGAACTCAATGCTGCAAGACGTGAGGGCCGTAAGACTATGGCCATTGACGAGGTCTCCGAAATGGCCCGACTAGCCAGAGAAAGGCGGTCTCAGACTGCCGCTGCCACGGTGGAACTGACGGCGGAAGCCTTGAGCCGCCAGGTAATGGACGGTGTGGACCTGGTCCTGAAGGTAGCCACAAAATCTGGCAACCTAAAGGGCACGTTCACACGCGCGCTCAAAGAGGCGGCGGGCGACATAAGGGAGGCGGTTGAGGTCCTCCTTGACCGCACAACCTCAGAGGAAACTACCAGGCTACGAGAGGAGAACAATCGTCTCCAATCTGACCTGGAAAAACTCCAACGAGAGGTCACCGCGCTCAGAGCAGATTTTTGTCGGCAGCAGAGTAGTTCGGTTCCTGCGGCATCCACGTCGGCGACCGTTCCGCTGGAGCAGGACAGTCTCCAAAGGCTGGCATACCAAGTCACCGAGATGGTGACAGCTCGCCTGGAGGCAAGGCTCTCCCCAATTGAACGCGCAAGGCCACCGCTCGCAGCAGACAAGCGAAAAGGAGTGGATGCCAGAACGTGGGCCACCGTAGCTAAGGAGCCTGCACAGACGGCCAAAAGATCCGCTGAGGGGGCTCAAAACCCCGTGGAGGGGGGCCGGAAGCAGATAGCAGATACTAAAATACCAGCAGGGGGGGCTAAGACACCTGCGGTAAGGGCCAAAAAACCCGTGGCGGGGTCAATAAAGCCCGCAGATGAGGCTAGAGAGCCCACGAGCACCGCAAGTGTTCGTCAACCTGCTGCGAACGCATCAGGTTCAAACACCGACGCCTGGACTACGGCTATCGGTCGTAAAAAGAGGAGGAAAAGGCGACGCAAAGGAAGGTCGGGCCCGCAGTCAGCAGTCAAGGATGGTCAGCAGATGCCTAAGATCCGCCTACCTCGTTCCGCGGCTGTCATAGTTACACTGCAGCCTGAGGCCGAGAAAAGGGGTGTCACCTACAAGGCGCTCCTAGGGGAGGCTAAAGACAAGCTCGTATTCAGCGATTTTGGTACTCCTGCCGGCTTCCGATTTAAAACGGCAGCCACGGGAGCCAAGATGTTTGAGCTGTCTGGTACCTCCTGCAATGAGAGAGCGGATGCTTTTGCCGCCAAACTGCGAGACATCCTTAAGCCAGACGAAGCCCGCGTGTCTCGACCCATAAAGACGGCTGAACTGCGCGTGGATGGGTTAGATGACTCAGTCACCGCAGAAGAGGTGGTGTCGGCTGTTGCCCGAAGTGGTGGGTGTTCTCCTGAGACAATACAGGCGGGTGAAATCCGTGTGAGCGCTGGCGGGCGTGGCACTATTTGGCTGCGGTGTCCGGTGACGGCAGCAAAGCTGATCACTGACGGAAGGCGATTGCTGGTGGGCTGGGTATCGGCGAGTGTGAGGCTATTGCCACCCAGGGACATGCAGTGCTATCGGTGCCTAGAAAAGGGACATGTTCGGGCACGGTGCGCCGGGTGTGACCGTAGTGATCTCTGCTATCGCTGCGGTATGCCTGGACATAAAGCGGCCCAGTGTTCCGCGAAACCAAACTGCAGTCTCTGTACAGCTGCAGGAAAGTCTGCTGAGCACAGAATGGGAGGCAAAGCGTGCCATGCTCCTACGACGCGGAGCCAAAGAGATGCACATAAGGCTGCCGCGGGACCCCCGCCAAAACCTAGCAATCCTCCGGCTGGCTCCCGGCCCTTGGAACAGGAAGGATCTGAAATGGAGTGCAAATAATGGCACACTTGCGCTTCCTTCAGGCCAATATCAACCACTGTACCAGAGCTCAGGACCTTTTGATGCAGAGTATGGTGCAGTGGTCGATACATGTGGCGGTAGTCAGTGAGCCGTACTTTGTCCCCTCCCGAGATAACTGGGTTGGAGACCTTGACGGTCTGGTGACCATCACCGGCGGGAACCTTGCCGATGTGTCCCGAGGTCACGGCTGGGTTGCCGCCGTCGTGAACGGAATTGTCACAGTTGGAGCTTACTTCTCCCCCAACAGGGGTCTTGCTGACTTTGAGAGCTTCCTGGTGCAATTGGCAGCAGTTGTGGGCCAGTACCACCCCCGCCCTATACTACTACTTGGGGATCTCAACGCCAAGTCTGCAGCCTGGGGATCCCCGGTCACAGATCCTAGGGGTGAGGCGCTTGAAGACTGGGCTATTACGACAGGTCTGGTCGTCTTAAATCAGGGAACAGTCTACACGTGCGTACGGCAGCGGGGCGGATCTATAGTTGATGTCTCTTTTGCAAGCCCAGCCATCGCGCGCCGAGTTTGTGGTTGGCATGTTGCTGCGGAGGTGGAGACACTATCGGACCACCGATACATACGTTTCGATGTTTCCACCCAGACCGCGGGAGGCCACAACCAACCGGCTCCGCAGAGAGACAGCCCACGTTGGGCGCTTAAGCAGATGGACCGGGAGGCTCTCGAGGAGGCCACTATCATCCAGTCCTGGGTTCGGGAGTCAGCGGCGGGACCTATCGACATCGATGAGGAGGCGCAATGGTTCAGTGAGGCAATGATGCAAATTTGTGACGCATCAATGCCTCGCGTCCACGCGGGGTCCGTGAGGCGCCGCGTGTACTGGTGGTCGGTGGAAATCGCGCAGTTGCGCGTTGCATGCGTACATGCTAGACGGCAGTACACGCGGTTTCGGAGGAGACGTCAAAGGGATCCCGATAGGGAGGCCGCGCTGTACGAGGTGTACCGCGCAGCGAAGCAGACTCTGTGGCTGGCAATCGGTGAGGCAAAGACACGCTCTCGGGAGGAGCTGCTCGCTGCATTGGATGGCGATCCGTGGGGGCGCCCTTACCGTCAGGTCAGGGGGAAACTCCGGCCCTGGGCTCCTCCACTCACGGAAAGCCTAGAGCCACGTTTGCTAGAGGAGGTGGTTTCGGTTCTCTTCCCAACAAGACAAGAGCACGTGCCACCGTCGATGGCTTTGCCAACAGCTGCAGAGTCTCAAGATGAGGAGGACCCAAATGTCCCAGAGGTGACAGAGCCAGAGATGAGGGCGGCCGTGATTCGGCTTCGGGCTAAAAACACCGCTCCGGGGCCTGATGGCGTTCCCGGCCGTGCTCTGGTTCTCGCCCTAAGAGAACTAGAGCCCCCATTGAGAGGACTCTTCTCAGCGTGCCTTGAGCGGGGCCAATTTCCCACTCAGTGGAAAACCGGCCGACTGGTCCTGCTCAGGAAGGCGGGGCGCCCTGCGGACTCGCCGTCTGCATATCGACCCATAGTGCTGCTGGACGAGACGGGTAAGCTGTTCGAGCGGATAATCGCAAACCGTCTCGTCAGCCACTTGTGCGGAGAGGGGCCGAATCTTGACGATGCCCAGTTTGGTTTTCGCCATGGGCGCTCCACGATTGACGCCATAATGAGGGTCAGAGTCCTAGCAGAGGAAGCGGTGTCCCGGGGCGAGGTGGTGCTAGCAGTATCTTTGGATATCTCCAACGCGTTCAACACCTTGCCCTGGAGCTGCATTAGGGAGGCTTTACGATACCATAACGTGCCTCCCTACCTCCGCCATATTATTGGGGCCTATTTGGCTGGAAGGTGTGTCACCTATACGGGAAGCAATGGTAGGGGTCATCACGAGATGTCGTGCGGTGTTCCACAGGGCTCGGTTTTGGGCCCACCCCTGTGGAACATCGGGTACGACTGGGTGTTGAGAGGCGAGCTTCAGCCGGGGGTGAACCTGGTCTGTTACGCAGACGACACGCTGGTCACGGCCCGGGGCAGTTCGCACAGGGAGGCGGCGTTACTGGCTACAGCTGCGGTCTCACAGATTGTGAGCCGCATACGGCGCTTGGGACTGGAGGTGGCCCTCAACAAGTCGGAAGCCATAGTTTTCCATGGCCCTCGACGGGCGCCACCGCCGGGACTACACATAGTGGTCGGGGGGGTTCAGATTGCTGTCGAGTCTACTATGAAATATTTAGGATTGGTGCTCGACAGCCGTTGGGATTTCGGCCCCCACTTTCGGCGGCTGGTGCCCAAGTTAATGGGCGCAGCGGGTGCCCTCTCAACGCTCCTTCCCAACTTGGGGGGCCCGAGCACCGCCTGTAGGCGGTTATACGTGGGGATCGTGCGATCTATGGCCCTATATGGGGCCCCTGTGTGGGCGGCTGACCTGACGGCCCGACATATTGCAGTTCTGCGAAAACCGCAGAGGGCGATGGCCATCAGAGTCATCCGAGGATATCGCACGATCTCCTACGAGGCAGCTTGTGTGCTGGCTGGATCCCCGCCCTGGGATCTAGAGTCGAAAACCCTCGCGACCCTCTATAAGTGGCGTGAGGAGGCAAAGGCGCGAGGTGAGAGACCGGTGCAACAGCAGATAGCGCTGCGCCGGTCAGCGCTTCGAGAAGACATGGTGGCGGCATGGCGAGAGAGGCTTTTACGCCCTTCCGCTGGTCTCAGTACGATCGAGGCGATCCAGCCAGTACTTGATGACTGGCTCGAAAGGAGGCACGGCTCCCTGACGTTTCGAGCGACGCAGGTTCTCTCGGGGCACGGCTGCTTCGGGAAATACCTGTGTCGAATAAGCAGGGAGCCGGACGCTCGGTGCCATCACTGCGTCCACTGTCTGGAGGATACGGCGCGGCATACGCTGGCCGAATGTGTCGCGTGGGACGAGCCGCGCCGTGCTCTCACTTCAAAAACAGGGAATGACCTGTCACTCCCGGCCGTTGTTCGGTCAATGGTCGGAGAGGCAGAGTCCTGGGACGCAGTGATTTCCTTCTGCGAGGAAGTCATGTCGCAGAAGGAAGCGGCGGAAAGGGAGAGGGAGATCGCCAGTGCTCTCCCATCTCGCAGCAGACGCACTGGGCGTCGAAGGAGAGCGGACAACGCTCTCTTTCGGCCTCCATAAATGGGTCCAGGGGTGGCAGATTCGGGGACGTCTGTCATCCCCCACTCAACTGGACCCGAGAAGAAGGCAGCGTGTAGTGTTCCGCGCGCGCCTATCTTAGAGGTAACGGGGTAAAACAACTTACCCCAACCGGAAGGGGCCCGCAGAAGGCGGGCCGGCACTAGTCTGGGGCAGCGGAAGTCACATCCGCACCCGCAGCTCCGGACGCAAGTGTGCGAGGGAACACCGGGGTGGTTTTAGTCAGTCAAGTCTGACATGCCCCTCCGCCTTTCCCCAGGCGGAGGAAGTCCTATGAGGATTTCCACCTCGAAAAAAAAAAAAAAAAAAAAAAGGTTAGGTTAGGTTAGGTTAGGTTAGGTTAGGTTAGGTTAGGTTAGGTTAGGTTAGGTTAGGTTAGGTTAGGTTAGGTTAGGTTAGGTTAGGTTAGGTTAGGTTAGGTTAGGTTAGGTTAGGTTAGGTTAGGTTAGGTTAGCATGTAGTTAGGTTGTGGGAAAGAAACAGAGCTATACAAGTTGTTCCCTGACCGGACCTACTCACGCTTTAAGACATCACGGTAGGTCACCTGAAATTTAGGTATTATAAAAGGAATTATTTACTTATTTTTCAGGTCTCTTCAACGGTTAGGTAGTTATAAAGATATAAATGGCCGCGTTTCGATGGCGCGGCCACATACAAACTTTTTATTACTTTTTAATCATTGCTTTGAAAATTTAAAGTTTTGGGAATCGTCTACATACAGGGTGACTTTTTTACCACCGTCCAAAATTTTTCTATGCATTAGGTAATTGATACCTAATGCATAGAGCACTAAACCCATTTTTGAAAAAAAATCGATACGTCAAATTGTCATATTAAATCATTTTCTCATCCGCTCTGTGTGGTCACTAAGCTAAACGTTAATAATATACACTTGCCATTTTCTACTACTCAACATTTTTCCTTGGGATAATTTAAATTATTGCTAGATCCTTTATTTAACATATTTTTGTAGATACAACTAAATGAGATAAATGAAGTAAATATGTAGCAATTATTGAAGCAATACATTTCGGGAAACTCTGCACGCTTGACTTTAAACTAGGAGGTGACCAGCCATCCAAACATCAAGATGGCTGGTCAAAAAAAAAATGTTATTTCTAAGTATACAGGGTGACTTTTTTACCACCGTCCAAAATTTTTCTATGCATTAGGTATCAATCACTAAACTCATTTTTGAAAAAAAAATCGATACGTCAAATTGTCATATTAAATCATTTTCTCATCCGCTCTATGTGGTCACTAAGCTAAACGTTAGTAATATACACTTGCCGACGCATGAAACGGGCAGAGCGCACCCCGCTGACCCCCCGCCCCACCCCGCTACACCTGAGCGACACATCACAGCGCGGTGTCCAGATTCATCAACTTTTTATAGATAACATTGAGACTCACGTCTCTCTCTATCTCGATATTTTTGTATTGATTGATACAAAAAGAAAAAAACACGTATTCAATGATTTTCGCCAAAGATAAGGTATATTAAAATTTGGATGGTGACTAAAAAATCACCCTGTATATCCTATGTAGCAATTATTTATTATATGTAGCAAATATAAGCAATTGGGTACATATTTGAATATCGAAGATTAAAATATCTACGCTTAAAATATCGATGTTCAGAATATCGAAAATTAAAATATCGATTGTAACAAAATATCGAAAAATGTTACATCTACGCTTAAAACGTCGAAGATTAAAATGTCGACTGATTTAAATGTCGAATGATTCAAAATATCGAAAGACGTTATGTCGAAATTCAAAATATCAACGTTTAAAACATCGCAGTTCATAATATCTAAGTTCATAATATCCACGTTAAAAATACCTACTAGATGAAATATCGGACAGAAACCGGATAAAAAGTCGGACTCGCTTTTGCATCCTTAGTCAAATTGCTGATAACCACCTACCAAGGTAAGTCGACGGAGCCCCGCTTCGCGGGACTCCTATTTCTGTTTGCAAGGTTTGAAGTAACCTAACACGAAGAGGATGGCGGGGTCTTTCAGACCCCGCCATCCTCTTCGAACCTAACCTGTCCGAGTCGGGGTGACCCAAGTCCCGAGCTCGCTTCGCTCGCTCTTGCGTCCTTAGTCAAATTACTGATTACCACCCAACAAGGTAGCTGGACGGACTTCGGATGCAAGAGCGAGCGAAGCGAGCTCGGAACTTGGGGCACCCCGACTCGGACAGGTTAGGTTCGAAGAGGAGGCGGGGTCTGAAAGACCCCGCCATCCTCTTCGTGTTAGGTTACTTTAAACCTTGCAAACAGAAATAGGAGCCCCGCGAAGCGGGGCTCCGTCGACTTACCTAGTTAGGTTCGATATTTCGGACATTCGATAATCTGTACTTCGATATTTAGGACATTAGATAATCTGTATTTCGATATTTAGATCTTTCGATGTAACTTTTGTAGATATTTAGATTTTAGATATATTGGACGTAGATCATTTAACCATTCGATATTTTAAACTTTCGATATTTTAATTTTCGATTTTATGGTCATTCGATATTTTCTTTTTCGATATTTTGAACATCGATATTTTAAGCGTAGATATTTTAATCTTCGATATTCAAATATGTACCCAAGCAATTATGTAGCAATTTTCGAATCAACTCTCATTGACCAACGCCACAGACAACCAGCCATTCTGACGCACACTAAATTGCGGTTTACGGTTTATGACGGATTAAAAAAATGTTATTCGATCTCGTTCAAACCAATTTTCAATTAAAGTTTGCATGTTAATGTACAGACGCCAGCAGGTCAACCTACCCGAATCTGTCAGATTTTACCAATCAAACATTAACCTTCTAACCTTGTGATAAGGTTGAAATTCTACTGAAGAAATCCGACAGATTGTGGTAGCTTGATGTGCTGGCGTCTGTACATCATAATTTTTTTTTTGTTTATGTTTATTATTCTCTTATTTTAGAAGTTAAAAGTTGTATTATAGCCCAGACATTGTGCCACAAATTTTTTAATTACTAGTTTTATAATAATAATTCTTTTTTTTAGAGCATATATATATTTCAGACAGCGACAGAAGCTCAGACGAAAGCGAATCAATATATTTTGAGGAATTAAAGACAACCGATGCTTCATGCGTGTCAATGCCGACATTACGCCCATTATTAGATGATAATGCGTCGACTCCCGATTTGTCTTTTGAAAATGACACTAAAGAAATGGAAGATAAGGCTATAAATACGGATAAATCTGACAATAGCAAGGAAGATGATATTCATGAGTGTTACTCTTTTTCTCTGCTAATTGCAAAATATCTAAGCAAGTTAGAAGAAGGACGACGTAACCAATGTATGCATCAAATAGTTCATATAGTCATGCAAAGTGTTCAAGAACAAGAATCAAGACAAAAGCAGTAATAATGAAAAATAAGGTGTATTTTAAATAATAAATACCATGTTTTTTATAAGATTTTTATTTATTAAATAACGACATCATTATTCAAAATGACAAAGTAAGAGGATCAAATAGCAGGCACCGTTACTGCAAGAATAATTACACAAAAATTCTAAATCAACAATTATCAAAATTATGGCTCAAAAGAAATACAATTGGCTTAAACAGCTTTCAAAAAGTAAAAATTATATGTAAGCTCCTATTTATTGAACATTGGGAGGCCGCAAAATATAATAAAGGTGAAGCAGCACAAAAAACTATTGCTCGTTTCGCTCGCTCTTTTATCCCAAGTTCAGGTCGAAAAACTGAAAAAAAATCTCGCTATTTGGATGATCGAACTAAAGAATCGAACTTCCAAGAGCAAAGCCAATTTTAACTGTTTTAGCTTTAATAAACTAAGTGGTCTCCCAACTTAAAAAAAAAAAATAGGTACTTATACATTATTTTTACTTTCAAAACTAGAGAGACAAAGGAAAATTATTATTTAGCGGTCCCCCGATAATCAAAAAGTAGGTACCGACTAGTTGGTATTATTTTTCACATTTCACAAGTATTTTTCTCATTCGAATAAATCTGGATTTGAACGGATCAACATTATATCCTTTAACAAACTTCCACTCATGTTACTTCTTAGAGGGTTTAATATAAATTTTACTGATGAAAATAACCGTTCCACTGATACCTGCGTTGCAGGAGCTGCAAACACTACATTGACTACTTTCATTAGAGAGGGATCAATTGATGCTCCTTTGCTCGCCCAGTGGGCTAATATATTGGTATTCAAGGGTAGCCTGGGTTCAAATCTTAATTTACTTAACATTCCATCAAATGTATTCAATGACGACCTCCCAGCTAGCCCACGAGTTGCCTCAGTTTCTTTTAAATAATTTTCTAATGCTAATGTTGTTTGATCATGCTGCCTGGTGCCAGAGTCATCTGGTAATTCAGAAATTTCGGTTGAAGACTCAGATAATGTGAGAGATTGCAACTGCTGGAAAGTCTGCGTTATTAATGTTTTTGCCTTCTCACATTCTTGATCAGACAAAATTACGTTGAGGCGACCATCTAAATATAAATTTTCTAATACTAAATCATTATTTAATAAAACAGTTTCTCTAACTTTCATGGCTTTAACTAAGTCCTCTGCAAATGAGGTTCTAATAGCTTCCAGCTTTATTTTGCAATTAAGCCATTCCGTGAAAAAGTCACCAATCGTGAGCTGTTCTCGTTGTAATGCTATCGTCGCCTCATAAACAGGTTTAAGGCAAGCAATTAAATTTTGGATTTCCATCCAGAAACTGTCAGAAAAAATACTCGTGAGATCAGAGTCTTGAACATCCCTTAATAAATATAACCGGGCTAACATTTGATAGGTAGACGTCCACCTTGTTGGACAGTCAATTACTGGTTTATTTAAATTGGAGGCCCTTAATAAATTTTTTGTATTAGGTCTACGTAAGATTTTAACTGCTCTTCGTGCAGATTGTGTGGCAATTTTTGCATCTATATTATCATTAAACGCGTCTTTAATAGCAAGCTGTAATGTATGCGCAGCGCAAAACATAGCACGCGGCTTGAATGAGTCGTTGTGCTCAGTGTTGATAAAACTGTTTAGGTCTGTGTTTTCATTGATTTCATACCTGTCAGATATTTGTTCATCGCCATCGTCATCATCATCATCATCATAATAATTTTCCTCGTACTCACCGCTGGACTCACTATCAAAATCAGAGTTATCTATTTGAGCATTTGTGTTGCAATATTCAATGAACAACTTAGTCATTTTTTTAAAATTGCTTCCATTGTCTGTGGTTATTGAGTAAATTTGTGCATGTGAAATCATGAAGTCATTTAAAACTTCCAAAAGCTTTTCCTTTAAATACTCTGCGGTTTGTCTCTCCAGCACTTCTAATACAGCTAGATTTCTTATTATAATCTGACCGTTTTTCATATACTGCATGTTGATACCCAAAAAATTCCTGTCAACGTAAGATGCCGAATCCAATTTTATACTTATCATAATATTTTTAACTTCTAATGAAATTTTCCTTTTTATTTGGTATGCCTTTTGAGGTATCATTCCCTTAACAACATTTAAATTTATCGCTTTTGTTTTAGAATTGGATGGCACTGCAATATTAACGATTTCTTGAAATGCATCATCTTGTATCAATGCAAATGGTCGTCCATGAGTTGTAACTAATCTTACACACAATTTTTTTACTTTTTCCGAGTTAGAAGAATCTTTAGACGTACTTGGTTGATTTTCATTTTCTTTATTTATATTAGTAAGCAGTAAATATTCTTCCGGATGTTTTAAAGATATGTGGTTTTTCAAATTGGTGGTATGTTTTCCCTAAAACAAAAAAAAAAGTATTTATGTTAAAAGCAGTATGATAAAAGGCATTTTCACTATATACCTATGTGGTCTTGTGCGGAGGAAATGTAGTAGTATAACAAATGAAACTTGGATAGATGACAAAGTTAATGAGGTTGTGAGAAATATAAAAACCGGCATAGTACGAATCGGATCGGAGATCAAAAAGAAGCGACAGCATGGGCACTTTGACACTGATATTCAACCATTTGGTATTGTTGGAAATCTTACAAGATCAAGAGGATACTACACACCTCTGTCTAGTCCTTCAGGTCTTTAGGGGTGATGCTATTTTATGTTTAGAGTTGTTAAAGCTCTGAATTCTTCAACTTAAACACTAAAAGGAACGTTTCATATTATGTATAAATAAATAAAAATATTTTGACGATTAAAAAAAAAGGCATCTACAACCATTATGCAACGTATGTTAAAAAATCATAAATAATTAGTACCTACTTTAACCCCCTATAAGGATATAAAGCCCGGTTTCCACCGCGAGCGGAACGGACACATTAATGACTCCTTTAAACTCGCAAGCGCAAACTGCATACTTGTATTTCCACCAACAAATCGTTTTTGCGTTCCCAGAGCGAGCTCATTTTTACTCTTTTCACCCGCTGGGTCATTAATGCCATTGCAGTGGAAACCGGGCTTTACGGTTATCCCTGCCGTTTTAGAGATATTTCTATTTTTCATACTGGTCCAATCAAAATTTTCGTAAAAAAAATATAATTCCTTCGCTTTTATGCAGAATCAATTCTGGTGTCATTTTTGTATATTGTTTTTACTAATAGAAACGATATCCGGCATAAAAACTGGCACTTGCAAAATAAAATGCCTAAGTTTAAGAAAGCCGATTTTCAGCCCACCGTGCGCCGCGCCGGATGAAATGTCAGCGCCTATCGACGTTGAAACAAACTTACCTACAATATTTTGCAAAAACTTGGGATGGTTTTTATGTAATAAAAACGCCTTCGCCTCGCCATTGAAACGAACATGTCAATTTTTCAAAATAGTTTTGTCACATAATAACATTTATCTTTATCGTATAATAACGTGTATCGCTAAGTAAGTATCTACTTATAAGTCTTCCAAAAAAATATTCACTCTTCGTGGTTTAATTGAACACTATTTATATTTCCGTTACCAACTTTTTGCTTACTGTTTATATTTAAGGTTTTGGTCTGCATTTATTTTGAGCTCTAAGATCAAATCTAAAGAACTGCCGTAGTCGTCGACTCGCGTCGCTACAATAGCTGACTATTTAATTACAAGAAAATAGATTTTCAACTTTAGACTAGGCTACAAAGTTGAAAATCTATTGGGGAGTAGCAAGCGTTTACGATTATCGTTGCGGCTTGTTGTGACTTGGCTAGGGGGGCTGATTCTTAGTCAGTAGAAGTCTGACAGTCCCTCCCGCCCTGCCCGGGGTTGGAGGACTCATTTGATGATTTTACCACGCTAAAAAAAAAAAAAAAGGGGGGCTGATTCTTAGTTTATAAACGCAACGCAACCGAGACGGACCGGCCCCGGCTCACTGGAATTCCCCTTTAACGAGCAAGAGAATCAAAACAATTACTTACAAAAATTATCGAAACTGAATTTTTCATTTAATGAATTTTTTAAGTGCCCAAGAGTACGGACTAATCCAAATTTAAAATTGCCAAATACTTAAAAAAAAAAACAGGAAATCCTTATAAAACAAAAAAAAAACTCACAGTTCAAAAAAAAAAAAAAGGTTGCACTCCAGGAGTGCCGGTAGAAGTGAAAACTTTTTTGTTACTATGTTTTATTTTTAATTTGAATGACGTCTTACTCATTTTCGATCAGGGTCACGTGACCCTGACGGTCACGTGACCCTGACGCGAGTTTTAAATTTTTTACCCATTACAGAAAAAGTGTACAACGCCGCTAAAGAAGTTTTCACTTCAAAAAAAAAAAACATTGTTAGGTCAGTCCAAAGCTGGGGTTTGAACCCGAGGTCATCAGCTCAGAAAGTTACACAAATCGACCACGCAGACAGACACCGGTCGGTCGCGATGAAATTGTGAAACAATAATATTGTGCGTGAAAAGTTTTGTAACATGAGCCCTAGCTAAATCTACTTTTGATCGTCCCGTCGTTAATGTTCCCATAGAAGTCGTTAGAGCCGATTTCGAGCGGAGTCGCGGGTAATAACTAGTACTAGGTTTACAAAACTGGCAAACATAATTTCAGCCAAAAATTGTAAAAAAAAAGGTTGCACTCCAGGAGTGCCGGTAGAAGTGAAAACTTTTTTGTTACTATGTTTTATTTTAAAACTGGAGTAGTACAGATATGAAATTAACTAATTTGAATGACGTCTTACTCATTTTCGATCAGGGTCACGTGACCCTGACGCGAGTTTTAAATTTTTTACCCATTACAGAAAAAGTGTACAACGCCGCTAAAGAAGTTTTCACTTCAAAAAACGAGATCTCATCTAAGAAACGTAAAATCGTGTACACGTTACGCACACATGCGCCGCGCGCCGCGCTTCCAGGGGTCGGTGCGGCCCTGCATGTAGGTAGGTACGATTAAATTAAATTATGTACCTACCTCGCGAAGCGTCGTGCGTAGGTAACACACACTCGTAAACCTGAACTCAACTTATAGACTGCAACCCAAACTAGTTACTGCTAGATAAGAACATTGAGAAAATCACTTCATAATAATAATTAATGTCTTCACCTTACCTTTATACGATTTCCACACAAATTGCATTTGCTGCTCTGAGTAGGTGCATCGTATTCATAATATCTATGTACGGCATCTCGCTTCGGTTGTGGCATTTTTGAAGTGAAAACTTCTTTAGCGGCGTTGTACACTTTTTCTGTAATGGGTAAAAAATTTAAAACTCGCGTCAGGGTCACGTGACCGTCAGGGTCACGTGACCGTCAGGGTCACGTGACCCTGATCGAAAATGAGTAAGACGTCATTCAAATTAAAAATAAAACATAGTAACAAAAAAGTTTTCACTTCTACCGGCACTCCTGGAGTGCAACCTTTTTTTTTTAAAAATCTAACAGTTTGACGTAGAGCCACAGAGTACTTTTATTAATAGGGCATAGAGATCTAACTTCACGGGTTTTTCGGGCAATGGACAACAGCGACATCTAGTTTTCCCGAACGAAAACATTTCTGTATATAGTTATATATATATAGGTTGTATATAGGTATATACAAAGCTTGCTCATTCCTTTTAGTGTTTTAATTGACTAATAATAATTATATGCCTACATTAGTAAAAAAATAAAACAAATTTGTTATGTAATTATATTTATTTCACCAACTATGAGGCCTTTTACAGTGTTTTTTACAGTTATTTCTAGCCACTTGATATTTATCGGTGTCACTGATAGTATCTCGCTTTCCAGTGAGAATTTTATTAGCATGGAAATAACACACGGATACACTACTTTAGAATAGGACCAAAAGCAGAAAATGCAGGAAAATAACGAGCCGCACCAAACGAGAATCCAATTTTTTCTGCTAAGTGCAATGTGACACTGACATTTATTGACGTATTGAAAAGACATCGCACCTTCGGTGCACCAAAGTCACAAATAGCCAAAACTGCAAAATCGACCTAAGTATGCCAAATTGTTTCTAAACCATGCCTTTACTTGGGGCAACAAAGACATCCGCGAAAGTATCTCGAAACTACACTAGATGGCAGAAGTGCTTTGTTATTGGCGGTTTTTCCATGCGTTTTGGGCCGACACCGTTTCATTGTAAGTAGTGCCCCCTCGCCCGCGACTTTATTGAGGTCTTTTTTCGCTCAAAATCTTGGAGCAACAAAGGCATAAAACATAACAGTCATAAAACTAAATAACTTCTGGTGCAACAAAGTCACAGCTCAGGACATTTTTTTTTTGTTATATTCTTTTATTAGGATTTCTTTGGCAATGAGGGATTTTCTTTTTATGTTTTCCCTTATCAATGGATAGATGGCACTGAACTTGATATGTTACTGCAATAAACGAACGTCACGTCATTTTTTGATGTTTTTCACTTGGATGTAATTTTGAGATCGTAAAACAAAAAGTACATGTCATGTCATTGTCAGTCACATCACATCACACAAATAGCATTTTAAAAATAAATAACAACAAGGAAAAAGAAAAAAATATTCATTTACCAGTCTTTTTAATTTATGAGTTTTCCACGCCAGAAAGAAAATGTCTCAAGAGAAAAAGAAGAGAAGTCTGTGCCTCGTGGATTTGTGCAAAAATGAAGGCATACATCTTTTTCCTAGAGTAACACCGTCAGTTCAACGCCATCTATAGAGTTCTTGGAAACTATTTTTTTTTTAAGTGCGTAAAGAAAACCTCCCATTAAATACAAGATTTTTACGTATAAGTATAGCCAACTAAAAAACAATTAATTAAATGTGAAGATTTCAAACCTTCTTTAGATAGTTATCCAGAACCGAGGAAAAACATGCAAAAAAAAAGTCTTCTCCTGTAAAATTTAAAAATGAGCTGCTACGTCTTTGTTCCACCGAAGGTGCGAATGAGTGAAAATTAGAGTTACCAGTAGGTAGCCCAAATAATTATAGAATTCTATTAATAATTTGGGAAAATATCGAAATAGAAAAACATACTTATATAAATATTGAAAAACGACAGGGACATCATTAAACTAGAAACGTAATAAAATACATGATAAATAATAGTATAAAGCTATAGTAGCGACATCTATTGTCAGCAGACCGCAACTCTCGTATTATAATACTACTAAATTAAAAAATACATCTCTAAGAAGATTTATAAGTTACATTTGGTACTCCACAATTTTTTAGTATAATGATCTAAGTCATGCCAGGCTTTTAGTTAGAAGATTGATGACCCTGCGTAGAGCTCCTTTCCCTTCGGCCACTAAATGATGAGTGAGAGTGAAACGATCGAATGACCTTTATAATTCCGTAAAAAAGACAAGATTATACATGAAACAATCCCGACAAGTCACTGCAATAATAAACCATAATCGAATGTGTGTTTGGTCTATGAGTATGAAGTCGCTAGGTTCTAGACTGCGTGTTGTGACTTGACGCGTACATATCGAATGCATGTAGTTTAGAACTTTAAAGTAAAGGCACGAGATATAAAATTACAATATTTGTAGTCCCAATGGGTAACTCTGTTACAGTCGTTGAAGGGGTAACCCGTTCAAAACGTCTTACTATTAAAAAGTGTAACCCATTAAGAATGGGTTTTTGAATTAACAGGTATCAAATCGAAAGGGTTTGGAAGAGGTTTACCATTGAAAAGGGTTTTCGTAAAAAAGTGTAACAAATATGAAATTGGTTTTAAAACAACTCTTTGTCAAAACCCTATCAAAAACCCTTTCAATGGGTAACCAAAATGGTCCCTGGATCTAGGTTATAAATAATGTTATATTATGTTTGTTTGTCTGGCTCACCGTGTGTTTCTCAATATTTTACGTAGCAACATCTTCGTATATCTCGAATCTAATAACGGGGCTCTCTCGGAGGCAAAACACACATATTTTCCGGGGTTCGGCTAAACACAGCGACCTCTTGCGGACAATATTTTGCTCGGCTCCCGCGATATCGGTTTATTCAAATGCTCCTTGTCCGACCCGAGCTCAAAGAATCAACCTGCATAATATTATACATATTGAAATTCTTCCACCCCTGAACATCTACAGTATATTATTCTATGAATAAGTTTATTGTACGCAGATGTGCGAAATACCTACTTTACCAATAACACTGTGTACTACTGCACAGCTTTGTGTCGCGAAATTTCATTACAGTAGACCATAGAGACTGTACAATACATACTTAGTAAATAGAAGAGGATAGGAAAGCCCGTAAGTACCTAGTCCTCATTTCCACACTTTGTAGAGCGAATTATAAAAAGTTTGAACGGAGAAAGAGCAATTAGTGCAAACTCCAATAAAGCGAACGAAGAAATCTTATTAGATAAGTGCTAGTGCAAATTGATAAATAACAAAAAATAATACATTGTCGAGACTGGAGAGCGTACCGACTCTCAGAAATAATTCAATGATTCCTATCAGATATCGCTCTCTCCTCTGGGAAATTCTGTTTATTATGATGTGGCCGAGGTCGACGGAGGACGGGTGGCGTGGCCACTGACAAACAATCCTGATTATAACATACACACCACATCAAAGCCGCGGACCAAGTCCCGACTACTTCAAAAGCAAAATTTTATTGGTAGCATTTACATTTTTATTGGTATGCTAGGACACCGCCTGCCGGCTTCGTCCTGAAACGTAAGTGATTTTGAATTTTCTGATGTGTATTTTATTATCTGATTTTATGTGTGCTCAATATGACTACATATTACCATAGGAAAAACATTACGGTCACGTATCTTAAGGCGGTTTCTATGTACTTAAATGTGTTGCATACTCACACGGAAACACTTGTTATCCTTTGACTCATGTTAAACATTTGTACCTAATAAACTCGTTAAACACATTTCGTTTTAAAATTAAACATTAACCTAACAAGTGAATTGTGCCTTTTCCTATTGTTGTATAACACAATCGGTGAGCAATAGGAGCGTTTTATTTTTACTAATTTGTTTCCATTGTACTCGACTTTCAGCTTGTTACATCATCGTGAAATTAATTCGGATGAATACACAAACAGATTTATCAATATTTGTTCGTTCTAAAAACGTTTTCTGGAGAACAAACTGACACAGAAAATCGTAGATTTTAGTAGACATTGAGAGGAATAAAAGATAGAAATCTTTATGGGAAACCATTAGGTAAGAAAGCATTGTTTGTGCTATCTATAGGGCATGTTTGGGCGGTTCGTGATTGATTCCACTGTAATTTCCATACGCGTGCTCTGCTCATATTAGCCACTTTATACACCCACCAGTTAAAAAGACCCCTCTTTCCCCTACTGTTTCTTTACTTTAAACAGCAGAGAGGGGTAAACTGTTGTTTATTCTGGGTTCAAGCTTGTCTGGTCACCTTTTCTAGGACTATACAATTGTATGGCGGGGCGACCTCGTGGCGCCTGCCGAGTCACGCACATATATTTTTTCAAAGCCTTAAATTCTATTGCCATTTATTATACTGATGGTACGTAGCTATTAATAAAGTATTAGAGATCTACCGGAGATATTTTTGAAAATGGAAGTGTTTATCCGGGTAATTGCACGCAACCTTGTCGACTGTCAGCTTTGATTAGGTCATCGAATCATAGACAATTTTTTTTCAGTGATAGCTGCTGTATGTTGCCATAGCAAAACCTTATTCAGTGAGAAAAGTCGTAAAACAACACATGTTATCAATGATCGGATATAATACCACCCAAAACCACCCTAAAATCGCCTAAAACATTCTTTTCCTCCAAAAATATTGACACAAAGTAAAACCCTAATTTCCACAACATCATTGTTTTAAAAGCCAAAACACTTAATTCATTAAGACTCATACGACGTTCCAACAGAGAGCTAATTCGCCCCAACCTTAATATACTCCAGCGAGGATATAAAAATATGATATTTCCACTTTGAGTAATCAACGTGATATATGTGCTGGTTGTACGTGCTCCTGAGAGCCAGGACTAACGACTGACGGACAATTAAAACAGACATCCCGTCCTGCGTGTATACCCGGGAATTGCCGCAAATGCAGTTTGGACAAGCGGCATTTTAAACAAGTATTTGTGTCAATTTTTCAACTTTTGTTTACTTCAAAACCAACTCAAACTAAGTCAATATTAGATTTTCAATTACTGCAACATATTTTCTAAAAAAAACAATTACTCGTATTGATCCTTATACAATAGATTTTTAATAAAAGTCACTATTTATCACACGCTATCCACATTTCCACAATAGCTACATTACAATAAATTCATAGAAGGTAATAGTGAACACATAAATAATAATACACGTACATAAGCCGAGGCCGAGGCGCGTTCCGTCGTGTGGCAACACTAATAACCGGCGTCGGGTGACAGCGACCCGCCGACAGATATTGTCGTCAATTTGTTAGGGCTGCTCTTCTCGGCGCTGCTTAGGATTCGGCCGACGCCCGACCCGCGCCGCCCGCCTTATGAACACACCACCAATAAGAACAACAAAGTTGAGATGTCAGCCGATTAGCCGCAAGTCACGTTATCATCCCCTTTTTTCCTTCAAGTTAATATATTTTGTGAGCAAACATTCTGTCTGAACAAATACGTAACTCGTTGACGTTGTTGTGATATCAGACTGTACACGTACACTTTAATAAACTGTCGATTTCGAAATTGAAGTATCCTAAAAAAATATAGAACGAAATATGAATTCGTTTTCCGCCGGAACACACACCGTTTCTCTCTCTATTTCCAATACAGACATAGATATCTTAATTGTACCGACCCGAGATGAGCTAAATTGCACAACTTTGTTCGGTTCTTATTAATGTACTTCGCCGCAATAACATATTTTGTTCTAAGTCTATAATAGTTCGCAATTAGTGACAGATCGCTAACCCCTCGCCTACAAGCTCCATTAAACACTCCACTTGCTTCCGGGAGAAATCCAATTGAGACTTTGTTATTCTTTTACTCTGAAAGAGCGAAAATGTTGCGAAAATCCTGATAAAGCCTTCTTGTTCGTATCAGTTAGTTTGTTGTTAGTCATTGAAATTCAGGCATCAATGTTGTCACCTTTTTAGTAATTTTGTTAGCTAAGTTTGCTCAGCAACATGCTGAATAAGCCCGAATAGTTTTATTTAACACGTAGATGCATTAGGTATTCTACGGTCTACTTTATACTAGGCGTGAGGCGCGGCGCGGCGGCAGCAGGGGTAGTAAGCCTTATTTGAGCCAAGCGCGCGTGACGTGAAACTGGAAACTCGACTTGTATGTCGCGTCGCGTCTTGTCGCCCGAATTCTCATCAAATCATCCCGCGACAATGTTGTTGCAAATCCCAACACGGGATCAAAAGATATTAGAGCTAAATTGAACCGAAGCAGTGATGATACCTAATTGCATATGTTTGTCACAGTACGTATACATTTCAAACGCGCTCAGAATGTTTTAGTGGGGTGCTTGAACCGCTGAGACTTGTTTTTGATATATTTTCTTCGCGTATTTCTTTTTATTTTAGAAAGAGATCATGCAAATATAGTACAATCTACATCCTGTTTGACTAATCTAATAAATTCTCTAGTTATACATAACGATACGCTTTCAAAGCAGCTACATAAAAATGCTAATAACTCCCCGATTCAGAATTTATTAGCCTCTTAAAATCGCTAATACAGAAAAGTCGTTGCGACACCTGTTAGAAGGCAAGTTTAAATTATCTCTGCAGATAAAAAGTGACTAGATAATACAATGAGATCCTTCGAAGGCGGCTGCTGTCCTCGCGAATCATTAATTTTAATTCGTACCCCGTGACGACGGTCTCTCTAATGAATTATTGGGAATCGCTGGAGTGCCCCCCTTCCACCCCTTGGACTTCCTACAGTTTCTCTTCGGGACTTAGCATAATGTGAAAAAATGTTACGCGGCCCTGCTGCATACTAATTGCTTGTTGTGTCGCTCTCTTTAAGTAATATTCAGAACTTACCGACCGGAACTTCGGCGGCGCGAGACAAGATTAACAACTTTCACCCCTGATCGATCACTTAACATCGGCCTTTTATAAGCTTCGATTTCAAACCGCTTTTGTTCGCATCGCCCGTTAAATTATTGAAAGGATCATCCAAATATAAGCTCATTTTTTCGTGGAGAAAGAACTTATGAAAGAGTAGCTGCTTGTCATGCACTAAATCTTTGGACATTTTAATGGGTTCTCATTCTTATTCCGACTAACGTTACGGGGGATGGCCATCGGGGTTGGTTACCGCATACCAATGATAATACGTTTCGGAACTTATTTTTCATTTTATCCTGAATGAATAATTACTTTCTATTTCTTGAAAGGTAAGTAAAACATATTTAAAGAGATGCGCGAGGCTAGCGGGGCGCGTACGTGCGAACGTTGTCATGCGTGCCCGCGAGCCAGGGGCAAGGAAACTTGTATTTTTTAAACTTTTGCCTTCCCGTAAGCCGGAGCAGGAAAGTTACAATTGTATTCCCCCTTTGCCCCCTTCAATATGTGACCTGCTTATTTATTGGAGAGGCGACGGCGGAGTTCTCAGACAATATGTCGCGAGCCACCCGAGCAGACGCACGCCGAACGAGCGACTTAAACAAAACACAATTTAACCCGACAGAGAAAATGAACTATTTGATTTATAATAACTTTTAGTTGTGCTTCCGCTTGTAAGGTCGCATATTGGAAGTATTTGTCATAAGTTGGAGTACAGTCGTAGATGGATGTTTATAGAGTGGTAGATCGGTTCATGTGGGAGGCTGGCCGTTAGTATTCAGAGCGCAGCCGTCATTAGCCGAGCCAGACGTTGGATTTCCCAGAAGCAGCTCGAATGTACCTACCTGCTGCTGAATAATGATGACATTGGACCAACTCAATTTCGAGTTGGGATTAGGCGATATTTTTCAATATTAGAGGGGTATTGATCGGTTTCGTACAAAAACCAGACTAGGTAACATTAAACGGAGGAAATTTTCTAAAAAATATACACTAAAACATGAACGTAGGTCGTTCATGCCGTGTTGGAGCGACACCGGAAAACTCGAAGTAATCCAACCGATAAATGGCAAGTAAATCCATGGAAACCAAAATGCCTTATGCATTTAACTTTCGCCGTTGTTTTACGGAATGCTGAAATTTAAATACAGAATCCATTTTGTGTTCAAATGAGTTTTCGGAATAGCCAATTAGTTGTTAGCGCCCGGCCGCCCTCGTTCGCTTTCATTAGGCTATATAGTTTCCCAAATATCTGAGCCCCTCAGAGATATATCTTTCGGTTGCTTTTCCATTTTCTTCTAACAGTTCGCTTATGCGAGAAGCGGGGAACAACTCTGTTGTAAAATTTTACTAGTGTTTCGCGGTTTATTCGCCAGAGCCGGCTCCTACAAGCAGACGATACTTTTATTTAAAATGTAATCAAATCTCGGTCTTAACTGTATACAAGTGCGCAACAACAAGGCTGTTTGACTTTTCAAATGAAAATAATGATTTTTTATAATGTTGTGAAATACCTACTCTGGTGTACTACCTCCATTGTTAATGCGACGAGTGTTTTTAACATAATAATGAGTTCTTAAAACTTATTTTTATACGTCATTAAATTGTTATAGATTGCAACCAACAAAAGGCCCCATAAAGGACGGTAGAGACACAAAAATTAAATCTCAAAAATTTCTAAACAAAATGAAATAAACGGTTAACGGGTTCCTAAACACAAAATTGTTGCAATCAACCGCTTCAGATATTGCTTATGAACAAACCCCTACTTTTAACAAAATTAATCGCAATCAAAAACCCACAAGTACCGCGGCGGTGTATTTATTTGAAAGCAACTCTTTATAACGTGCAATTCATTTCTTATTTCATAACGCAATCTTCTCGGCTTCTTATCTAACAACGAACATATCTCGCCCCCGCTCTCGAGGAAAATCGTCCAATATAAAATCGGTTTAATTTGCGCTTTTCGCACTCAATGGGATGGAATAATATCGGGCAATTTGGTTACCGCTGGCATAAATATGGCGGGCCGCGCAGTAATTGTAACGCTGGCAATTCGCGCCTCGTAACGACCGAGAGGAGAAAACTTCGGCCGTTTGAGACGGTCTCGGCCGACGCACCGCCACCGCCGCCGCCCACACCCGGCCACAGGCGCACGCGCACACTCACAGCTCTTGACCTACATACCACTCAAACTTGCTCTACGAACAACCATTAATGGCCCAAAGCTCACAATAATTATGTCTTGTACGAATTGATGAACAAAAGTTTTGAGGCTTGATACATTTTCAGTCAGAAAAACGCATATTCCTCTTGGCAGATTTATTCTTTCAACCTAACTTTAGCACGTAAAGTACGTACTTACTCCAAAACATCAAACAAAAATAAATGACAATAGCTCACCAAAAGTCGCAAAACTACGTACTACGTAAATCGTGGAATCCTTTATCAGATTGCAGAGAGGCATGAGTAACAACAAAAAGGAGCAATCTTGCCGTTCCGCATGGCGGGGCCGACAGTCCGGGACTCGGTGCCGGACCCGCTCCGCTACAGATTACTATTACGAAAACAGATCCTGTTCATATAATACCAACACAAAAGTAATTACCAGTGCCTACAGAGCTCTTCTTTGCTCCTTTGCCTAACGTAATAGAATAACGAATGTCATTTTCTTTTCCTCTGACCCTTCCGCGGTTCGCGCGGGGAATGCAAAATTCCCGAAATTAGAGTGAATAAACCTGCGTTGTAATTAAAGTCGGGTGCCGGGCGGGCCCGGAGCGTTGGCCGCCCATCTTTCTTGGCTGGCCTACGAATTAAGCACCGAATTGCTTTAGTAATTCGAAGTATATATTCCTCGCTCTCAGTTAAATGTAAATCACTTTTACTGTCCCGATTTTCACCACTTAACTCCCTAATCTTCTAATATCTAGATACCTTCTTTTATTTAGTATGTAAATTCGCGATGTTAAGTCGATTGCCTGTAATTCGATATCGGTATTAAATTACAAGAGCTCGGGTCTTTAAATCAACAGACAAGATCGGCTTTGGATTCGTCAGAAAAAATACGAAGAAAAAGAGGAATTTCTCAATTCATTTTGTCTTCAACTGGTTTCGATGACAGCTTAACATTTGTGAGCAATGTTCAAATTCGAATGTAAGTTCTGTATTAAAATAATAAATATAAACTGGTTGTGAACGGTGAGGCTGTATTCAGTGAGAGTACTTGGCGCCGGTCGGCGACGACAATCAAGTGACGCAACAGTTAAACTAGGAACAGCCCTCGACCACTTCCGCCCGCCCAGCGCCGCAGCCGCTCAAACTCGAGCAAACACTCGTCAATTGCCTTAGTGATGTTTATAAGAGAATTACAAAACTATCGATACAACGGAAAACAATTCATATAAAAGTTTTAGTATTCATAATATTTTTTAAACAAACTTTATTTCGCTAGGGACATTTACAAATACAAAATCAACCTTGTCTAAAATTTTACTACGCAATTGACAACAGATTTATTGTTACAAATGTATATTTCGCGTCGTTTCAAATAACAATAACATTTAAATTCGTTTCCAGAAAACACTAATATCAATTTAATTCGATTATCGCAGCTCGACGTCGTCGCGTCGGTGCGAAAGAAGATTGAAAAAAAAAAACATCGACCTTGCCGCTAGCCCTATCGCCAGCCAGTCGGATGGTAACAGTTTGCAGAACGGCTGATTGCTTTGATAATCGCCGCCTGAGACGTTACTAATGACGCAAGAACATTGTCTCGACAACCCCCACAAGAACGGCCTGCTATAATATACATTATCACTACAGTTATTCTCAACACAACAGTTTCTAAATAATTTAACTAAATTATACGAACATAGCCTTGAACAGCTTTCAACTAGTTATAATGCAGTTAGACTGTTAACTGTGACCATTTTATTGTTTAACTGCCATAAATCTGATTTTTATGTTTGCTTTGGCCTCTAAAGAATTCAGGCCAACTTGAAAATAAAACTATTTTATATGGCACTTTGAAAACATTGGTCATATGATTATGACTGTGCTGAACGGTAATGGTTGCCGCATACCAATAAATTCATCCACAACATACCAATCAATGATTTAATGGATTAGATCTATGGAAAAGTTTGTCTTTTCATAGAGGTACGAACAATTATTCAAAAACTTCTGAAAAGTGCCAAACTTTGCAAATACTTACTAAGAATAACTAAAAAGCCACCATTATTCATTTATTTACATTTAAAACATGAAATTTTCCACTTGACAGAATTTCATAAAAGCTTTCTCAAAAGAAGACCTGCATAGAGTGTGTAATATATTGAATTGTGACCAACGTCTCCTACTTACACCAACACAATGCAAAATAAGTTAGCAATGAAATTCAGTTGTGGAGCGGCGACAGCGTGAACTACTAGCTAAACTACATTTGCCAACTCAGTAACACGAGCAATCGAAAAATAGAAAGTTCTACTGGCTGGCTAGGATCGAGACTAACTGAGTAACTGGCATTCTTCGAGAACTTTAGGTGAGACTTGCTTCTCCGAGAAATTTATTCAGTTTGGTTTGTTTACCCAATCCTATTGTTCCTAGAAAAACCTTCCCCGGAACCCGCGTTGGATTTACTTTCTGTTAAATGTCGCAGAAAAATTTATTCATACAACTCATTGTCAGTTCTGGGAAAGTTTTCAGAATCTAGACTCGGGGTTTAAATAATGGTTCATTTGCACCCCTTTAAAGTATCTTCACTCCTCACTCAAGATATTTTCAGAGTTCAATGAGGTAAACAATAATAAAACCTTGTGTTTAATGCCGAGATAAAGTCGCGTCGGGGCGGCAAAGTACACTCGCTGAAGTAGTAAACTTCGAATTAGATCTTGAAACGCAGGTTTGATGAACCTTTGTCAAAACAAAAACAAAAATCGCTTTTAAAAACTAAGCTCATTTGCGAAAGCATAAAAACTAAACAAAAACTAAATTAATAGACCAAACAAAATAATCGATGAATCCTGAATAAAAGTTTTCAGATTCAGAGCTTTGCCTCTCTCGTCGGTATAATATTTGGAATATTTCATTTTCAAACCGAAACAATATCTTTGGGGCGTTTAAACCGTTACATTCGGAAATGGCACTTAGCGCAACAGAATAAACTGTTGGCGGAGTTGTGTAAACAGGGAAATTCCATCCTGCAGGCGGTTTACACGGCCGAGGTCATTCAAGTTTCATTACCAATAGCTTGGAGCTCATAACTTATTCAGTTAGGGGCAGGTAACGTGCTTTAACATTCAATTTGCAGGCAGAAGAAATGTTATGGTCGGTAAAAGTCGCGGGAAGTAGGGAGTGCGGAAGACACCACAATGTCATTGTACACGGCTACACATAAAGCTATGCAATACCAGTTTATCGTGGTCTCGCTTTATATGACCCTTCCGCATATTCAACGGTCAGCTTATACGATTTTTGTATAGTTTGATGTGTAGCCGTGTGTACTCGTACTAAGCACGTCGTGCTGCTTGTGATAACGAAGCATGGTTGCCACACAATATAATATAGCGCTCACTTGACATGGATAGTTTATTTTCAGTTATGCTTTTTGAAAGTGCTTCTCTTTTCTAAATAGTAACAAATAATGTTATTTCCAAATTGGTTAATATTATTTTCAAAACGAATCATATTATATCAATATTGAGCTCTTAAACCCCTTCGTGTTTTATCGGCAATACTCCGCATATACGTAAAGCAACTACTCCACCCAAATTCCGATCAACTTATTGCCAGTAGGTGTAGTTTTATGGCGAACATTGTAACCACTATATAAACACACACCTTCAAGAGTTACGCCCACCCACAGCACTTAGGTAATAAAACCAAGAAAGTAGTTTTAAGGAAGCCCGCGACAGCCATTGCAGCCCCATATTACCCGCAGCAAAACCCTCCTTATTACACGAGACAAACAAGTTATTCGTTTCAAATTGAAAACTTTCCACCCCACTAGCCACCATGCTGGGGCTGTGGCCCATAAATTCCCGCCAATTTTGTTTTATTTCGCGATGCAGGCACGGTAATAAAAGTAAGCTGGACGTGAGACAAAGCCTCTAGCCGGGATTACGCGGCCATCGCAATGGATCACTGCAGCCTGTGATATGGTGTCTAAACAACGACACCTGACTAACTGGACACGCCCACGTCATTTGCCAATGTGGATACAAAAAGGCTTTATGATACGACCGAAAGCCTTGTTCCTCAAAAAGAAATCCCTCTTAAAACTAGTCGCACTTTCAAAAACATATCCATAAAACTATACTCCAAGTTTACGGCCGAATACATAAAAATATGTACCTTTAACCTCGTCTCGGCGAAATTTGGCTAGAGAGAACAGTTTTTTCTACGCAAATAAAATCTCGTACCTTCATACTTTCCTAGATTCAATATTAAAGGACTCTGCGAACGAAGTGAGTAAAATATCAATAAAATATTTCCGATAACATGGGTATTAAATATTTGGACTAAAAATAGTGTAGTGATGTCTGTATGAGTACCTAGGCAGGTGCATTGTTCTGGATTTCCTCCAATCTCATCTGTTGTTGTTGGCAACGCACCGAGTGGCCGCATGTGCGATCTTTACTCCAAGCTCATTATTGCGTTCCTTTCTATATGAAACGTGTCGTGTAAGCACGAATCTAAACTGGATAAGTAAACAAATATTCTTGTCTTCTATTTTTAAACCACTCTGTTCTCTTGTTGGGATCGAGGTTTATTTCTAAACATTACGAAAGTCGTTTGTCTGTCTGGCGAAAAGAAGACGAATAAAAATCTACAAAGTTTTATAACACAACAAATAACACGGCCTTAATGAAGTGTGTCCGTTCGTACCACAAGCTGCGCTTTAAGAAGTGCCAGGTGAAAGCAAGCTCTTTTTATAGCGGCTAAAATAAAATCGCCACGCGTGAGTAAGGAGAGGTCCCAATGGATGCAACCACAACAATGACAATATAAACACAAAAACACTCCTTAACCCAAAGCTGTAAAGTTGGTATTCACTCCAACCCCGAACTGTCTGTGAACAAAACAATGCCTGGTTTACGTATAGGATTGTAAACAGTTGCTGTGTCCAACGGTTATGATCCGTCGTTTCAGCAACACGCCAAATTTGGTCCCGTCATAAAATAAAAAGTAAAGTAGTCTGGATAACACATGCTCTGAAGATTATCTACACGACACACTGTGCCAGGTCTTGAATAATTCAGTCTTGAGTTCTGTGCAAGAATAAAATATGAAATGTAGTTCTGAATATCCGTACAGCAGTAAATAATGGAGTCCCACTAGAAATCAATATGAGGTACAAAACAACACGTAAAACAATAAACCCTGAAATAGTTAATGTGCCAAGAAGGAGCGTGGGAGCCAATTAATTTTTGCTGAGACCTCGGTTTATGTTTTCCCGGATAAATAAGGAGATTTAGCGGCGACGTCCAGAGCCGCCTCATAAAATGGCTTGCTCGTAACCGGCCGTGACCAGTCCCCTAACTAACGATTCTCGATAATGTTACAATAAGTCTGGATTTAGTACCAAGCCGACCAATATAAATAACAATATCATTATAGGAAGGAAATTGAAAAATTGACTCGAATCGCTATTTTAGCATAAACTAAGATAGGTGCTTTAAAGTATATGCAGTTATAAAAATAATATTTCAACTGCCAAATATTTTTTCACGACTTCATATAAAAGTTTTTCAATACAAACATCATAAACAAAGTTACGACTCACGGTACATTTGATGGTGCATGAAATTGCACCGTACATACAAGAGTCATTCGAATGCATTTTATTTTCGTGGAGTAGGCGAGGAGGCCGGGCGATGACTAAATAATGACCAGGATAACGCAGTTTTATTGCCGGCTCCGTGTTGCGAATATATAAATGAACCCTCGAGGGAGTGTTAAAGACGCCGCCAAAGAACTCCTGTCGAAACAAGTCGGGCTCAGAGAAATGGCGCAGTAAACCACCCCATCCGCTGAGACGTCATTTTGCTCTTTGTACGAAACTGCTGTTTGGAACACAAAAAAAATAAGAATTGTATATTTGTACCAACGAGCCAATTTTCAGCACCAATCGTAGTTGGTTAAATAAAATTTGTTGAAAAATTGACTTTTCGTTTGCAATTTTTTTTGAACTTTTATACTTATGTTTTGACGTTTTATTTTTCATTTTGGCCTTTCGTTAAGCTGATCTGGATGAGCATAACATTTTTTTTGTAAACATGAATAATAGTTTTCAGGTTTTGTACCTACATCTTACACGAGAAAAGCTTCACAGACGAAGGTAAAGGTTTCTTTTTTCTTAGTCTTTCGGATCCGGTATTACTTCAAAACTTCGTACAAATCTAAAAGAAAGAAAATTAATGTGTGTTTAAAGGCATGAACATAGAGCAACAATACACGCAGATAAGAACCCATAATTAAAGAAGAATACAGGAAATAAATAGCAAGTGAGAACGAAAATTAGTTTATTTTATGTATTTAATTATGCCAGATGTGTTCACAGCTCCAGTTCAAATTGTGATTTCACGGTGTTAAAATATTAAAACTTTAATTGTATTCCAGCGCCCGACTCCATAGCCGTAAAGAAGTCGGCGAGGCGCTCCGTTGATACACTATTAATGCAATTGTTCGAAAACAGCGCGGGGCAATAAAATTTAGCCTTCAGGTAGAATATTCCGCCCCACTTCGCAGCCGTAGCCATAATTTTTCGCATTGCGGATTTCAGGTAAATGTATTTCATTACTTCATTTTACGTTTTTACGACTAATGAGATTGTTTTAAAAATATTTTGATTGCACATAAAAACTGTAATTAATTTTAAATTAAAAAGTCAGCTGGACATGACAGGTATAAGTATTTACTTTTTTTTCTAACATAATATAAACACAAATCTTGCAAATGAATTCCATTAATATTCAGAAAGCTGCTTAATTTCTATCTATCATAAATTATAATCATAAAATCAATCAATAATTACAGGCACTGATTACCATGAACATTACAAAAGATGGCTGAAATAGATAGATTTTGAAAAATATGCGATGACTAGCTTCTGCCCGCGACTTCGTACGCGGATCCTGTTGCTTATGCCAGCGACAACGGGGTCGTCAAAATTGAAGATCTGAAACTTCTGATGTCGAATTCTAAGAGCCTGGGGACGGGAGAACCACGGGATGCGCGTGACAATTCCAGACGTTCCAGATCTTTATATAATGTAAGTCAACAGGAAATGCCCATCAGACTAAACAACTCTTGCTAAGACGTCATTTCAATGTTATGTTATAGTGTAGCTGGGCTCTTGGAGTTCCACGTCAAGTGTTCCAGATCTCAATAATCATACGTCAACAGAGAGTGCTCATTAGGCTGAACAACTCTTGCTAAGACGTCATTCCTATATAATATGTTATAGTGTAGCTGGGCTCTTGTATGCCATGCTGTATCAGATCCCTGTTGAAATACTTAGAGCAATCAACTGCACTACGCTTTCATATTCTATCCTTGTTGTATATTCGGCCCCTGCTGGTATCATTCACCTATTACTCTTTCTTGGGTGCCAATCTCATGTTTTATTACCTTTTATTATAGTTCTTGCTTTTTATATTATTTTCCGGGCAGCCCTGTTGTAACGGATCCCCGACGACTTGTAACGTCGTAGACTCGAACTCTGCCAGGCGCATTACTTGGTACAATTAATTTCATTTTATAATGAGTTATTTTTAAGTTCTAGCTCTTGGACTAGAAAGTGAAATAATCTGTAGATCATGAAAATACAGGGGTGTTATTATACGTATAGTCATACTATAATAATCAGCAACAAAATTTCTTTTTTTTTTTCAAAAATTATCTACCTATTACACAAAAAAAAGAAAACGAGTACCGGTTCACCAATTTAGGAGCTTTGATACCACAGACAGACACGTTAAGCTTGTAACAACCCTCTTTTTGCATCCGGGATCGAAAATTAAAATACCTAATGGGTTAAGCCAGTGTCTGTGACATCTTTATATTTCTCTTCATAGTTGGCTTATACCTACATAACTATAGCCTAGCCACTGACATGCCCGGGTCAACGGCGCGTTGTGTTCCACGCGCGCCTCAAGGCCTGCCGGGATCGCGGGACTTATCGAATTACCGTAACCCTGGAACGTAAAGGGCTATTGAAAGACACCGTGGATTTTAGTCAGAACGAGTCTGGCAGTCCCTCCCGCCCTGCCCTGGGTGGGAGGACTCATTTGATGATTTTACCACGATTAAAAAAAAACCTATTATACTGACGAAAAAAGTACCATCGTGATATCAAAGCCTAGAGAGTGAAACTTCCCCGCATACCTATCAATCTGGCTATCGATGACCAAACACCCACACACGTTAAAAGGCTAGTATGAAAATAAAAAATATGCGTCTATTTTCGGAAAATGTTTTCCCTCCGGAACTGTTATTTTTATTTTTGAGTATAGTTGACGCTATACGGCTTTATTTCGTTCCCTTTTACAACGAAAAATAGACGGGTTAAAATGTGTGGTTTTTTTTGGATACCTATCTATATTACGGTGGTAGTGAAAATTCTTTGTTGAATTACGTTTTATATATTTTCTGGAAGATTCTCAAATGCATAGGTCTTTAAAGATAATCTCATGAAAATCACAGGTTCCCGCTGAATGCAAGCCGCTTCCAACCAGTCCTATTGGAAACCTATGGGGAAGACCTATGATTGGGCGTTTTTTCATTAGACGGCACGGCAATAGCAGTGGACGTCCTGCGGCTGATATGATGGATGATAATGATTTTTTTTCTAAACCCTTCATTTTTTCACTAGTCATGTCAACATAATTGAAAAAGACAATCACTCAAATGACTGTCAAATGTTATTTCTCATTAAACAAATATTCAGGAAAAGCAACTAAAAAGTTTATAAGAACATGCATGTATTTTATGCTCTTCAGATTTATGTCAACTTTGTAAAATTGTAAACAATAACACAGCAGCAAATAGTTCGTACCGAGTTGCTGTCTCTCACCTTTGAAACTAAAGTTACATTTGAAATTGAATTTTCAGGAATTTACAGGTTCGTGTCCACAGTAAATCCTTGTAAGCCACTTGACACTAGAACATAATAATAAAAGGTAACAACACCCATTAATGTCTGCAGGAGATTTTCAGTTGACATTATCAGAAAATTGTTAGTGTCAGTTTCAGAGAACTGTAAAGCCATCGGACTCTGTATTGTCCGGAAACTGTAGTCATAATTAATTTGAGTTATTATTACTTGACCATAAAATTTCTTTAATTAATCAGTTTTTCACATTAGTACTAAATTACATAATTTAAATACTAAACAACAACAGGGTGTAAAATGTATTATTTCGCATAAAATAAACCCTAAGATGAGTTTTTCAAAGTTTTCATGCAACAGTAATTAATAGAAATAAATGAAATAAAAGTATTCGTTTTTATTCTAATTTAATAAAACTGTTAGGGACTTCACTTTTAATTTCAAAATGAAATAGAACAAAAATAATCAAAATAATACATTTATTTAATATGTGTAATTAATTTAACATTTACATTATTCACTTTAGATCGGACGATATACGTTTATTTATTGATACAATAATACTTATTTACAAAAAGGATAACACTAAATAACATTGTAACAATATACGTCCATAAAATAATGACTCAAATTACCATAATAACATAAAGTATAATACATTTTCGAATAACGTTTTATCACATTTCTCGTACATATCGTAAAATTTCTATTGCGATGCTTTGGCTATATCTTATTTTTATCCTGCAAGAGTTGTGCTCTCGTTCTGCTGTTTTCAATAAATCTTAACAATTTTTATTTCTAGGACATTTATTTTTCCCTATTCATAAAATCTTTCTTTGGATTAATCTACTACACTACAATATTAAGTTTTACTTCTGAACTCTCTGAATTTAAGTAAACTATTGCAGAATTCTACAAAAAAGCTGTAACATTTCTCAAAGGAGTTATAAATTATTTTTTATTTGTTATTTATGTTAGAACTATTTTCAACTTATTTTAACCGTACCTTTATAACATTTAAATATCTCTATTGTGATCATTTAGTTAACAATCCCGATAGCAAGGGTTCAATGGTATCTGTATCAGTCGATCAGAAAATTTTATACAATTCTGATTTTATTTCGTTCTTAGATTTTTGAGCAAAGCTGCCACATTCAAACACACATATTCCCCGGTTGTCTGATGTCGGGTAGTAAGTCCTATTCCTATTGCAGGAAAGTCAAGTGAATCAGTAGTGTTATCAGGTGGGGACTCATTCGCAGTACCAGGTAGTTCTTCTCACTTTCTTATCAACTATTCCTAATCTCTTGCACTCTCCTGGCACGCCTCGCAGAGAATTATCTGGAATTAACAAAGGAAATTATTAATTTACATAAAAATAAAATATTTGAAAGACATACACAAGAGGAACTGTTATTTTAAACCAAAACCGGTGACTGCCACCAAAAAAGAAACCATATCCAAAGTAATATTTTAAAATAATAAAAAAGATGAGCAAACTATAGCCAAAAGATAGTTAAGCTAAGTGAGAAAAGATGTCAGTTTTATTTCAAGGCTCGAAGGGATGCTATCTAAAGTAAGCTAGACTGGACCACTCTAGACCTATAAATATTTGGAGTCGATAGCTTAGGCTGTTCAATAATTCAAGTGTTAAGAAATGTTGAATTTGGGTCCTAGGATTTACGTAGACAGAAAATGGGTTAGTTTGATCTCAGGTATTCTGAATCTGTTTTAAATACAAGGATCACTGGTCTATTGGTTGAAATTTTTATAAAACGATTCAGAATTATTGTTCCTATTTGCTTTTAAAACATAACGTGGGACTAAGAAGATCTGTTATGGGATATTTTTTGTTATGCATTTCTTTCTTCAGTTATTGAGGAGATTATTATGGGTACTATATCAAGGTAGCTACTAAACTATCTAGATCTACTTAGACTTTATCTACTATTCCCCATGCTGTTTCCAACTACACGACTGATGTACTGTTAGATTAGTCAAGTTTTAACTTAATTTAAAACTGGTCTGCATAAAAATAAAAAAAAAAACTCTTCGATTTTGAGTAAGGTAAGAAGGTTATCAAAGCCATCTATTTCATTAAACACCGGAGTACAGGTCAGAAATCCAGTGTTACCCTCCATTAATGCCAGAAACAGATTTTTATTTTCTACTGTAGGTATAGATTCCCATCCTTCCGTCAACCCACAAAAGCGAAGACAAAGAAAATGAAAGCTTAGCAGTTTAGAAATAAGGTTTAATGCTTGGAAGCGTGCCTAAACTTTACTGACCTACAAAGCAATTCATTGGTGCAACTTGACGAGAACGAAACCATCTAACAGACCTGCGGGTGAGATGGTACTATGTGTCAGTGAGGGAGATGTGATACACATATGTTCGGTTCGGCATTATTCGGGCGGCAATGCCGATCAGCAGGCAACAAATGAAATAATTATCTGTAGTAGTCGACTAAAACCGAAAGTGGACGCATTAAAAATACCGAACCGAACCGAATAAGTGTGTAATAACTTGTAATAGGTACCCAGGACATATTTATGTATATTTGACCCATCGAATCTTAGGAAAAGGTAGTAGTTTTATTTTTCTAAATCTCGATGCATCAAATTTACGGCCAGGCCAGGTATCGTGCAATGTTATTTACAACATCAACATTTTCAAAAACATGAATAATTCTAACTATAAATTCTAGAATGATTTGAACGAGATCATTTCCATAAAAACTTTAAAACCTTTGTTGTGAATTTTCATCCATGTATTATTGCATGTGATGCGTCATTTGACTTTTTTGTCAAGATGATGCTATGGTCACATTTGTGGATGACAAAAAACAATATGTATATTATTAAAGTCATCTTCCAAACAGTTTTATTGTGTGTCGACTCAAACATCATTACGTAATTTTCTTTAAGTACATCTGCTCAATCAAATCAAAACTAGGTAACACAGATCGAATACAATACATGGTTGGATTACAGTTACATACTTAGTGGTCTACAAATCCATTAAAACTTATGGAGGGACACAGTTATTGCGGTATGCAAAACAATGTCTACAATGCGGTAGTCTTGCGGTAGTAACATTTATGTCACAAAAGATGCGACAAAATCTTTGTCACACTGACATGTCAGTTGTGGCTTTTTCTATCTACGTCGATTCATTTTACGTCCAAAGTCCGAAATGCAAAACTCTTATCGAGTCACAAAGAGTTATTGTCAGTAAAAATAATATTTATGCTTACATTTGTCACTATCGTTTCTTTCTGATTCCGCTGAATCCTCGCTGTTCATCGACGCCATCGATACTCTTTTGTTTCTCTGCTGTAGTAGGAGTTCTGGAATTAGAAAATATTTTGTTATTAGAAAAGTATTGAAATATCACGTACTACTAAATAGATGTCTACTAGTTAGTACTACTAATTACGTAAATAGTCTTGATTTACGCCTGAAATTAATATACAATCTCAATCTAATTCTCGATCCGTTTTCTTTGACGACTGCTTCTGATTGGACGTCTTTTAGACTCGGATAGGCAAATGCGGTCGATGATTGGTTACAGACAAAGATTGGAGACATTGCCTCTTCAGTACCTAGCTATTAAAATACATTTTTGATTTCTAATCAAGCTGTTGCTGAGGCCTTCAGGACAACTACTGTATACTAGCTACTTTCTAGTGTAAAAGCCACAAATAAAATAAACATAAATCATATTTTCCCTTCAAAAATACATAAATAAGAAAAAAATAAACTGTCAAATGGCACAAAACATTATAATTTATGAAGACAACGTTTATAAATTTTTGATCCTCCAACTTCCTCCAATGAGACATTAATGACATCTCATTTGTCAAAACAAAACTGAAACGATTGCCGACGTTTAAATAATTTAAATGAATCTTATTTAAATATCTTATTCTTTACCTTCAAGTTCGGCAAAACAAGGTTAAATAAATATAGATTTTGATAATAGAGAATGAAGCTCGGGATAGAACAGTTTGAGTAAAATAATCTTATCTTACTACGTACTATTAGATCTAAGAAAAGTGATACGTTAGGACGGTTATTTGTTACTCTTTTACGCAAAAACTACTGAAGGGATTTGGATACAATTTGATACACAGATAGTGTATAACCTAGGTTCACTTATAGAACCTAGTTTTTATTCCGATATTATGATCACATAAGATAATTTTCGAGTAGTAGCGGGCGAAGCCGCTGGCAACAGCTAGTTATATCTAAATGAGAAAATGTATGAAATGGATAAGTGTATGGATGGATGTTTGTTACTCTTTCACGGCAAAATTGCTAAAGGGATTTGGATGAAAAGCAATCAGATAGTTTATAAGCCGAATTAACACAAAGGATACTATTTTTGACCAGACGTTTTAATACGATGGGATAGTAACGCAAGCGAAGTCACAGGTTGAAGCTGGTAACATCTAAATTATGTATATTATCCACAATGGGTATATCTATTGACCGCAAGCACTAGATAACACATCGATGACATATCTCAGATAATTTATCGGTATGTCATGAATTTTTAAATGTTGTAAATGTACTATTTATCACGTTAACAGCTTGTGTTTCCATTATCATTAAAGATAATGTGACAAACATTTAAGACGTCATTGCTTGAAACATTTCAAATACCTTAGGGTCAATTTATACTAGCGCAGAGTCGAAGCGCATTGAAGCGTCTTTCTAAAACTGAACATAACAATTTTAACCTTAACTCCACAGCGAACACACTGCACATTAGGTACTTCTGAGATTTTAAAAAGTCGCGCGCATTCTTCGGAATTCGCGCGTTTGCGCGTGAACAACGCTGATCATGAATCGTACGGCTTCGCTTTAGTTGTAAAGAATTTGACGCCTCAATGAGCTTCGACTCTGTGCTAGTATAAATTGACCCTAAGAAGCCGTGGTAACCATTAAAAAAACGGGAAATTACGGGATTTTTGGGACCGGATAAATGTAGATACTATGTACCTACTTATTTGTCACGATAACGAGTTGTGTTATCATTAAGGATATAATGACAAAAATGTTAGTAAGGAAAATGAAATTTTCTGGTAAGTCGATATTCGAACCAGAAATACAGACATGTTATTTCACGTAACTAAATTATTTACATGAAATAACTGGCCTGTTGGTCTAGTGGTTAGTGACCCTGACTGCTATGCCGGAGGTCGTGGGTTCGATTCCCACCCAGGACAAATGTTTGTGTGATGAGCACGATCATTTGTTCTGTGTCTGGGTGTAATTTATCTATAATATGTATGTATTTAGAAATATATAAGTATGTATCAGTTGTCTAGTACCCATAACACAAGCTCTGCTTAGCTTGGGACTAGATGGCGTTGTGTGATAGTTGTGGAATATTATTATTATTATTATTTCATCACTACTAACCCAATTTCATCATCTACCAAAACGCTTTTTGAGTTTTGACATTCGTTTAAGTTTTCTGATTCTGATTGGAAAATCATCAAATGAGTCGTCTACCACTGGTTGGGGCGAAAGGGTCTCACACCACCCAGTACCTACCCGCGTGGTGAACTGCGGCATACTCCTCACACAAATGACCCCATATAACATTGTCTCACCAGTTGTACCATAATGTTTATGAGACAAGCCTACAAGAAACCGAGAAAAGCAAATACTATCATTAAAAAAAAACTCTCAATGTTATCCTTTTATAATTGGTTTCATCGGGTTATTTTTATAAATACTCTAGTGGGTGTTGCTCCCGGTTCGTTCAATTATCTTTTAATCCTTAAAACTCTCTAAGACTTTTACGATATTTTTATTGAATTACTATTTTTAAGTCCAAACATTGACCCGCCACACGATCTACGATAAACGTGGAGTAAAAAAAAAAAAACTTTACTGGCAATATATATTATCAACATATTCACCAATATCGATACAACAACAGTTTTAGAATATGATTTATATTAATAACTGCTATCAGAGTTGAGCCACACCTGACTGCGTTAGCCAACTGATAAGAGTACAGATAAAGCCAACCATTCCGCGAAAATGTTCGTACTCCATTCAGAATAAGGCGCTTCGTACACAGCGTGACGTAAGTCTCCGATACCTTACAACTTTGGTATCCGTTGACGCGTTCATGTGTACGAACCTACACAGATCAAAAAAAGTTTGCGATCACATTGGAAAATCGAAATCTTCCTAGTATTATATTATGCGATACATTTTAAAAATAAGAAGTAATCATAATAAAATATAGGTATGATTTTTTCTTAATTTTTAAATTATTATTACAGGGTATTTCTATCTAAAGACACACATCATAGAATTTTCTTGATAACGTTGATTAAAAAAAACAGCTTAAGCCAGTGATCACAAACTTTTTTTGATGTGTGTTGCGATAGTCTCCTGGATTACCAAAGTCGTGGGGTATCGGAGTCGGAGACTTGCTTCGCGTTGTGTACGAAGATGCTAATATTCTGATACCTGTAATACTATTGACGTTTGTTGAGTAAATATGCATGAATACTTGGAATGGTTTGTTAATAGCCTTTGTCGACGCCGTGATAGGTCGTTGATCGATGGATCGACGGAAGATCGTCATAAACTTGTGATGTATAGACAAAAAGACTGTCTCTATCTCCAATTGTAAGCAGCTTATGGATTATCATCGGAATTATTTTATGTTATGATTAAATTCGCACTGGATGTTTTTAATTTTTCAACGGATATTCGAATAATATGAAATATGAAGTGCATAATATTTCATATAACAATAATTTGATATTGTTTTAGTATGAAATTTCAGGCTTTATCTGGATGTTATTAACAAATTGGCTATATCCCAAGTGCAATTGATGTCGAAAATCCTTATGTAAAAATCCAGAGAATTATATTTTCATTTATTGTTTTTAACGTTTCGTTACGTTTAGAAAACACTGTAAATATATACAAAAATATCAAACGCAAAACCAGAATACTAATATTCGTATACTCAAAGTATGAGACAGAAACTGTGAGAACTATCTTGTTGTTAAACCAAAATTCAATATTAGCGGACATCGGCCGGCAGTGAGGCAGCTCAAACTACACTATCATCAATAAACTCAACTGTAAGACAATAATAGAACTATCGAATGCCCGTCACCTCCACCAATAGTTTAGATAATGTGCACGTAATGACGCAAAATGAACTCCGACAAGACGACAATAAAGCGCCACTGTCTGTGTCTCGGTCGCAGCACACATGATCCGCATATACATCACCTCCAGTCCGACTCGATGTTATTTTGTAATAGACAAAAGCCCATTGTGCATTTGAAGAAATAGCAATTGTCGCTAAATAGCTCCGAGTAACAAAGAAACGCGTTACCAGAAAGATTTAAACACCAGTTTACGCTTATCGGCGTAATCTCAGCGAGAAATGTGGCATTGTAACAGCGAGAGTTCAAAACGATCGTACTTTCGTCGCAGCATTCCCTTGTGATACTCCTATCTAATTATCCGTAAGGAAAGGTTGTTCAAGTTAGATAATACAGACGTTCTTCAAAGAGGAATAAAAAATATGAAGATAAGGATCGTAGGAGCATGTGAAACGTGCTGTTAAGTGTACATGTACATCCGATATTTAATTTTGTGTTGTGTGAAGTAGTAAACAGCGATCGTTGAGTATTCGTTTGCATTTACAAAACAACGGTGTCAAAGAAAAACGTCGAGTTCTTGACGTTCCCACAGACGAGACGCAACGCAGTGCACATGCAACTTGCCAGCGAGTGTCCAATAAAAAAGTGTGTCGTCGACCCCGCGTGCGTCAGCCTGTGATAAAGGACCCCGCTCCTTCCGTCACGTATTATACGGGGAGCAGATGATGATCAATTAAAAAGTTTGTTCGCATTAACTATGCGGGAATTAGTTTCGTTCAGCGTGCGTGCCACATGGACTCAACGAATTTCTTTGTGAGAAATAAGCTCTGTTCTGACGTTCACTAATGGAATTTATCTTAATGAAGCGTTTATTATGTTGATTATGATGACTGAAAACGAATGTTCAGTAGGATAGGAGGATGGTAACATAAATCGATATTACGTTTATGATGAATTGATTTTAATAGATACCAAAACATCTCGTGAACATAAGATGTTCATCTATTGGGAGATGGGTTACCGAACTAATAAAAATAAACTTCCTTGGTCATTAATTTAAAGCTGTATCTTTATTACCAATTGCTTGAGTAGATATAAATACTTTCTACTGGTAGAAACATTCAGGGAGTGTTCACATACACCGGCAGTGTTGCGTTACACTAACGTACGCAATGTTTGAAAGGTGATATAATACTATCGGCTTAGGACAGGCTCGCTTGGTCACACCCCGCTGCACAGTATGACACTACACTCATCATAGTTTTGCAAACAACTTCTATAATGTAAGTACAATAGTAAAAAGACGAGTATAATATTTACTAGCAGTCGTTACCACATAATGACGGTACCGAAGAAAATAAACTCCGCAATTGGATTTTCAAAGCAAACAACGTAGTAATGAAACAATAAATGTAATTTGAATGTTATAGCTCGTCATACAATAGCGGGTGCTTAAAATTGCATCATTAGTCAGTGCATTGTTTCAACGCTGTGTCCTTATCAACGTGGTCTGATATTGATGTCCGCGTATCGTTGCTAATCGTTGAACAACATCTATATTTTAACCAACGCTGATAAATTGGGCCAAAACAATGCCACGTTATCTTGATGGGTAAAATGATATTTCAGCCATATTATTGTAAGTGTTGATAGAGATAAAATAAGGCCTAGTTTTAGCAGTACCTTTGTGTATAAGTATCTAGTTGTAACTATAGCCTCATTTTGAAATTAGGGCAAATTGAATGAGATCATCTTTCAAACGTTTCCCTCGGAAAACCTTTTCATTTCTTCCTCGTATCGTTTAACCATCGTATTTAATTACTATGTCCAGTACAACTTATGGCAACTGGTCCCCGCTCTTGCTAATGCAAAGACAACCAGTTCTTTCATTCATGTTAGCGAGGTTATGATTTCAAAACCAGATTCTCACAGTAAACCTTATAGTGTTATGAGTGCAACGACGTTTGACACTGGCTGTTTCTTTGATTCAAGTATCATTAAAAATTGATTTATTTTCTTTACAAAATGCTTCAGATTGATAATGATTTCTGCCTGTTTCTTTATGAAAGTTAAGTCCACCAAACCGCAAATCATGATCGCTTATTTCAAAGAAATCTAAGGAGAAAATGGAATTAAAACTATTACCTTTTTTCTGCATGGCTTGATCCCACAGCAGTGACGTTATGCCTTCGACCCACGCGTTCCTGATGGCAGGATCGCTGGTCTCCAACTTGTAAGACTTCAGGTTCCTCTTCTTGTACCAGATTGTGAACTTGTGCTGGTCATGCTCTTTCGCAGTTATCCCCAAGTCATCGACTGGAATATCGTCCTTGTATATGAAGTACTCCACTCTGGGTTGCTGAAAAATTTTAAAAGAAACTTTTAGTATGATTTGTTTGTGTAAAAATTACCAATTTGGGTTGGTCTTTAAAACGAAAATAGGTCAGACCTTGATCATAGGAAATCATTATTTAATATATGAATTAATATAATAAAACCAAAATCAAATTGAAATAAACAAAAGGATACGCAACAAAAATGGGATTCCCGTAGCTGGCAAAACTGAATATATTGTTTTTTTTATTTATCTATCTTATTTTATTCAAATGCAAACTAATACCAAGAGCAGAATATCAATGTCGATTCTATATTTACATAAAATGTAAATCTGTGTCATTAAATCTTTGGACAAAAGGTGATATTAGGTGATTATTGGCTGTAGAACTGTCCAGTTATAGAAAGTCATTAATTGTGATATTAGCGGACGTACAATGGGACGGTCTCCCAGTATTAGATACGTATTTCCTGTACCATCAAACAGCTGAAATCGGCGATGCGTGGTAAATTAGTCGTTCCGTAGCATTGGCAAGGTCATTTAACTCTCGCCACTACAATTGCTATTGTGTGTACAAACTTCATTACAAAAATATCTCACAATTTGCTTTTGTTTGTTCTCTAGCGCCTAATGCCCATTTTTGTTTAAAGAAGCGTCGAAAAAGTCCGTGACAATGACCGCCTACGTACTCATTCTACATGTTGTCATGGTCATGGAACCAGCCAACGAGAATTTCTGGAAAATCTCTGTAGAGTTGAAAATAATTTTAACTCTAGAGATAAGACTAAAATATTTAAGTTGTAACTCAGAATACAATCCTTTGTTATGCTAACTTCAAGACAATGGTACAAACTTGTATCAAAACTATGAAGCTGTACGAATTTAATGTGAATGATGGAATACAGATAATTCCGTCGGCGACGACGCCAGTGCGTCGCGTCTGCGTCATAAACACTTCGTAACGTCCGACGCACAATATCTCATTATGATGCAACGTAACTGGCAGCGAATGGTATCAAATTAAAAGAAAAAATAAAAAACAATAACTTCTTGTAATACTGGCTGAAACGAGCAATAAGTGAATGTAAAGCTCTTTAGTTTCCGAACGCCGCGTTCAAGTCAATACTTTGCAAGTCATCTTTCTTTCAAACGTCAACCCTTGACTGATTTCTAAACGACTTCAAAGGCATCCCGGACTAAGTTGAGTATTGAATAAAGCGCTTTCAACGTTTATGTAAAGGAATTTAATACTTGAAATTTATTGTATTTTAGCGAATCTGAGCCAAAAGTTTGCATAGTAGGACATTATTGAATGTTGAGTGCGAATTAAAAACACTGTTAGTTGAAAATAAATCATGCACTTCATCAGTTTAACAGAAACCTAAGATTATTTATTTTTAAATAAAACAAGGCCAAATTAACGCCACTGACGTATAAGTACGTAGCACATTTCAAGATATGATTATCTAATTTAAAGGTTAATCCATTTATTTTCAATGATACGGAAATTACATTTTCGACTTAGTCATTTTAACATCGATTGAACATCTATGTATAGTTAGTCACAACTGCTGTTTTTTCCCCAAAATCAGATCACATTCAAATGATGTACTTATAGGACAATAAAAAGTCCCAATTGATACAGAATATGTATGTTTGTCATGAAATAGCTTCCTTATCATATCAGCGGGCAGTGAGCACAAACGGGTGTAATTATAATAATTTTATTGTTACATTGATAAGTGACTCATTTTTATGAGTCACCAAAACAATATTTAATTTGATCTTCATAAGTTTTTATATAATTTATCGAACGAGAAATATGCTCATAATCTGAAATTGTTTACCTTTCCTGTATAATGTCATACTGACGCTGATTGGTTAATACAGCAATTTCCAAATCTATGAAAATTTAATTGTAACATGTAGGTATGACTTTTACTACTATTGAGTACAGTTCCGTCGATTTGTTTGATTTTTAATTAATTAGCGACAATTTAATTGGACAAGGTTTGTGTGACAGTCTTTTTGGAAAATCCTCAAGAAAAGTCGTAAATTCACAATCATGCGAAGATGGGTCAGTCCGGTATTTAGTGAAACCAATTTAATTAATGTCATTATAATATGAAAACGCTAACAAACGTTATTTAGTTTATGAATGCTCGCTCGTTTCTCGTATTGTCATCCTCATTACAAGGTTATAATTTGTCTCTCGTCATCAAAGAAAACGTAAGTTCATTGTTACCACTTGAATGAATCTAATATCAATATTATTTTAATCTATTGTTCCTTTATCTTAAAAAATTATAGTCATTTTTACCTACCTGTAAGATATAAGACTTGTTTGTTACTATCTGTATAGATACAGTAACAAAGTGCCTAGGCATAGATATGAGAAAAGTAGTAATGGTGAAATTTATCTACATTATTAATTTACATTAGCCTTTGACATTGAATACAATTCCTGAACTATACAAAAGTGGTTAGACACTTATAAAGATGTATTAGTAAACATTGTTTATGCCGAAAATTTAGGTCAAGTATGATTAAGTCGCAACTTTTAGATAACCTTTGGATGTACTTTGATATACTCATTATTGTGTAGTAAATTAATATTGTCTATTATGATTTGGTGTAAATATTTGCCAAATAATGTAAAGAATATACAGCATAGTCATAGTCATAGTCATAGTCATTTATTCAAGAACAATAAATTGTATCTGAAATTACATAATACGAATATAAAACAATTATCACAATATCAGAGAACGTTAATCATAAAACACTATTATCAATTTAAAAAAACAAGTCAAATACAATACAAAATTAGATTATTGGATTCTATAAATCTTCAATATCATAAAGACACTTATTCAATAGAAAATCCCTCAGAGAATCTTTAAAAGAGCTAGAGTAGATAGCCCCTTTCAAATCCAGAGGCAACTTATTAAACAATATAACTGATTGATATCTGGGACTGTGCTTCACAATGTTTAAATGAGACTGTACTATCTTGTGGTGTTTAATGTCTTGTCTACGTGTGCCTTCTCTGATCGCTCGTTCTTCTGCAGTCTCATACTCATGGATATACTTGGCCATGTTACACAGGAGTACAAATACATAAATGCTCGGTACTGTTAGTATTTGCAGACGTGTGAAATGTTCCCGGCAACTCTCTCTTTGCGGGATACGGACTAATGTGCGAATTGCTCGTTTTTGCAACACAAAAGCTCTTTTGATATTATAGTCATAACTTTTCCCCCAAAACATTATGCTATATCTAAGTTTTGATTCTACCAACGCAAAATATACCATTCTCAGTTGCTCAATGTTAATTTCTGTTCTAAGAGCTCTTAAAGCGTAGCATGCGGAACATATCGATGCATATAAAGGCACTTCTGAAAACTGAAAATACGCGTAAATAATATCGAAATAAATTCTATTGAACATTTCCGTTCGCGGGAGAAAAGAACAAGCATTATCTATTTCATTTTGAAAATGCTGTTTTGAAACAAAGTTTAAGTCTGCGAGATAGAGGTGGGCACTCTTTGTTTAAAACTGAAATCCAATCATAAAAACTGCAATTCACGTTGCACAACGAATAAGCGAAATGCGGAGTGTCTGCATTGCTCATTACTGTCAAGCACTACTCTACTTTATTTATTTACTGATAAATAAACGTCACCAAGCGGAAGTCTTGGGAATCACGTCGTATTATGTACTTTAACGTACGTGCCTATCAAAATATTTACTTTGTTATCAAAAAATAACTAGCGAAACCTTAAAATAACTGTCATTATTCAGCGATAAGTTGTGGAAAAAGGAAAAACCACACATAATATAGGCTATTTTCTGATAATTCATTTTATACGACGTTTATCGATTAGTGACTTACGTCTATCATAAGTCAGTATCATAATTTACGATGTCCGCAAAAGTTTTCTTTAGGCAAGGCTGTCGATCAATTCTGTTAGACGTCTTTTCTAGTCAAAACAGACGATGGCAGCCAACATTATGTAATCAATTAAGTGGCTACTTAATTATTTAGCTCACTACCGATCTATTGGTAAAGTATTAATTGATTCCTTTTAGAGCAATTTTAATGGAGACACATTTACATAATCGATATGGTTAATTATCTTTTCATTTATTGTACAGTCAGCTTTAAAGACACAGTTTTACGACTTTAGACTTTATTAATTTTATTATATTCATAGGTATGCTATAATGAATACTAATTAAAGTAAATAGTTCTTTTAATGCTGTGATTATCACTCTAATGACTCTCAAACCTTAATAGTCAGCACTTAATGATTGTTAAAAACTATCAAAATTAAATAGCACCGCAGGTTTTTAAAAAATAGCAGTTTTTAAATAAAAATACTCAGACGCTCAAAAATATGCAAAAAGAGAACGACGTAGCTGTCTGTGGCAGTTACCTATGTTTGTGGGGATATACAGAAGTGTTTGTGTGTGTACATAGCAGTAGACACTGACCTTTCTGTATACCACAGTGATGAGCACGAGCTTGTCGAAGAGGAATATCCTCATTAGTTGTCGGCGGCGACGCGCCGTGTCCATCGCGTAGAACTCGTTCTGACGCAGCAGCCGGCCTTGATTCAGCAAGTTCAAATATACCTGCAAACAGGAACGATCGATAGTGTCGCGAATTGAATTAAAGCCCTACCGGACAACCGGACACAAATAGATTTTGGACGAAAGCTACGGTGTAACGGTTGAGGGCTTCAACCTATTTATAGGCATGTTTCCGGACGGAAACAGCATATGCCAAGTTTCTATAAATAAAATTGGTCAAGTATAACCTTTTTTTGTGTCTTGTTTTGTATTTCAGTCCTAATATTGTTGGTGATAATGTAGGCTTCTTAATACTTACAAACAGTCTACAATAACATGCTATTAATTATGCCACCCACATTATTTCTGTGCCCAATAATTTATAATTTACCTGGTTAATGCTAATAACAACGTAAAAGCATTTATATGTTATTGTAAAATTAACTTCAGATTATTATGTTGTGGATGTTTCGTAAAATTCGTCACTCTAATAACACAATTATCTTTATCTTTAAACATAGTTATCTGAGATATGATAAAATAACAGATAATGAAAGTTGTTCAACGCCTGTGGCAAACAACGTGTAGATATTCCTTATGACTAACTAGCATTATTGTAGATATTATTTACGAATATCTGTTTATCTACAATTAATTTATTACCGATAATGTTTTACAAGTCTCCATTGTAATAGATGGCACTTCAAGTCATAATGTTTTGGAAACAAAGGTATATATTTCACTCACCGGACAATCGGTTATATTTTCCAACGCCATGATTTCGTCGACCGCTGTTAGTACACACTCGACCATAGTCTTCGCTGCCTTCAAACTTTCCAGCGGAGTCTCGTCATTCTCCGAGGATTCTCCGTTGCTGCCGCCAGTTTCATCACTGTCCACACTTAATTTGGATATTCTCGATTCAGTTTCGCTACGCTCATTCTCATAATTAGTGTAAGTTTTAACTAAATCCGCCAAAAACAACTTGTATCTCGGTATCCTCTGCACCGGCTCCAGAAGGTAACTTGACAGATCTAATCGATCACCTAATTCTAATTGTATTCCCTGAAACACAAACATTCGATATACAGCATTGCATTTGCAAATCGATTCGATCTATAACCATAAATATAAACGTTTGCGGTTAAATTACATTATAGCAAATACCTACATATAAGTTAATAGCCTTTCACCGGCTTTCATGCGTAATTTGGGTCGAATGATATGTGATCGCGATCGAGGTGTGGGATAACTGGAGCAGAATTTTATACGAACAAGTAGACTGAGAAGGTTCACAGAAGGGAAATGGCGCGCGACAATTATAATAATAAAATACAAACTTTCACTCAACTTAGACGTTTATGTCGCAAAATTTAGCTTTTTGGTAAAGGAAAGAAGTTACATTATGAAAATTCTAATTTGAAAAATAACACGAGGACCGAGCATCTAGTACATTCATGACCGTTGCGCAGACGGAGACAATTAAATTCATTTGTATAATTAATGACTGTTTATACGTAACGGAATATTATTTTTTGAAGCAAGCGGTCGAGCAATGCCTATGAATGTGCAAGTATAACGGTAACACCAACAGTTAGCCGGTTGTTTAGCAGCGAGAGCCGACCAGCACCGTACACTTTGCAGAAATGAGGAAATAACACTCAGCGTGCATCGACCACCGCCACCGTCATGAATGATGCGTGCATGCGGCCAACCGATAATGCTTCAATCAATTTAGTTTTTACGGTAATACATACCACCTACTTAAAGCAACGCTAACACTAACATTTTTTTCTATACTGGCACGTACGACTTACATAGATAAGAAACGACCCACGTGGGTAGTATAATATGTCATAAAATGTGATGTTACATTTCTATAAATATCTGCTTCGTGTGGGAAGACACGGGCTTTTTTTTCATGAACAGGGAAATCCTATGAACCGATAAATTAACGGATGCGCAGTTTTAAAATATCCTGAATTTTGTGATAACTGTGATAAAAGGCAAATTTACTTGTAATTGTTTGTCATCAGTTTATTTAAAAAAAAAAAAACAGTAATACCCCGCTGTCAATGAGACTTTCACCTTTTATTGTAATTGAATGTTGCAAAAAACAATGAATAATATACTAAGCTTACCTGGAAAAACTGTTTGTGTTCGAATACCAGTCTCGTTGCTCTCTTATTATTCCTAGAGTACATTACGTACATGTTGAACCTTTTTTCCTGCGAATAAAACAACGTGATTATTTAATAAAGCCTTGAATCAATCAAACGTCACGTACATTAGCAGAGCTACGATCATTATTTTTTGATGAGAAACACACTCGGTACTTTAAGTGAAATTCTTTTACTTTCTCCGAGAACAATTTGACTAAGTAAAACTATCAGAGGCTAGGGGCCAATGTGGCGATAAGCTGAGATCTGTGGATAATCGTTCAACACGTTTATAGATATAGCCCGTCCATTTAAATATGAACCATGGCTATTCAAAGTTGCCATGTTCTAGCCATTTCTATGAATCAAAACTATGAAGAAAGACGATCCTATTACGGCGGTAAAGTGGAGGGCATAGAATCATGCGCTCCACCAGTCCGTGACACCAATTGTTTTTTATAACGATTTGCTCTTAATCGGTCATTACGCTGACTATTTACTCTAGTTAGGGAACGTAATTATTTCAGGGTGAACATTGACGGCATTTCGTCTGTTTAAAAATAGATGGTCATTAAAAAATAGAAACAATAGGCACGTACGGACAGTAACTACCTATGTTAGATTATAATAAAATTATGACCATACAAAACAGATAATTTTATCAAAGTCAAGTCGCAGTCGCCTTGTAAAGTTCTACGTTTATAGAATTGGGATCAGTAATTAGATAAGCAGAGAAATCATCTTTTATCTGATATCTATACACATACAACTTATCAGATTGAGACTAGACAACTAAAATATAAACAAAAACAACACTTACAAATCTTCTAAAGCACTGTCCCAACTTCCTGAGATCATTTTCACAGTCTCTTAAAGCTGGTAGGAACTCCTCAGAGTGAAACCTGAATATCCTCTCGATGTTGCCAAAGATCTCTGGTTCAAGGGATCTGAAGGTGGGGGATAGTTCAGGCTTCCTCATGTTGGGGATGTAGTCGTCCACCACATGCCTTAGTCTTTCCACATAGACATTTTCCGTATGGACTAGTTCATTCACTCGTTCAGTCAGCCGTCTGAAAATAATTTGTAAGTTATTGGAAGGTGAACCATTGTTATTGATAACAAATTGTTCATTTCTAACCACTCGTTTGTAGGGGATTTAGTTTACAACTGATAGTGAAAACCCTGAACGTTATAATGTTAGAATAGGGTTTTTCCTAACTGTTATTAGAAAATGCGCCGCGAATTAATATAATTGCTGTTACTTATTAAGTTATTTTACATTTCTGGTTTTATATTTTAGACCTTAAGCCACGATAATAATTAGGACCGCTTTAAATGCTTACAAACCCTATTTTCATAAAAGGGGCCAAAGTCTGCCAGGGTCGCGAGACTATCTCATTACTGTGACCCCGGAACATAAAGGGCTATTGTAGGACACTGTGGATTTTAGTCAGTACGAGTCTGACAGTCCCTCCCGCCCTGCCCTGGGTGGGAGGACTCATTTGAAGATTTTACCAAGCTAAAAAAAAAAGTTAAGTATTTTCTTATTGGAATCATAAGTCCTTTTTTTTCTTCGTAGTAAAGTCATCAAATGAGTCATCCCCTCCCGTCTCGCCCGAGTGGGAGGACTCATTCAGACTCTGTTAGCCTCGTACTGACTAAAATCCACGTTGCCCTTCAACAGCCCTTTACGTTGCAGGGTCACTGTTACCCGACGAAACAGTCCCGCGACCCCGGCAGGCTATGGCCCACTAAGGGGGGCCCTGTCAGAAGGTAAGGTACTCTTGGAAGTGTTTTATCTCGTAATCATCAGCCTTAGCCGATGCGCCTTATTGTTGAAACAAATACTGACTTTGTTATCTTTGTGTGGACAAGTCGTAAACCGATTCACCATAAGTTTTAGTCTTTATCATAATCCTATAGCTGTTGCCAGCGTCTTAAATCAAATGTATGCAACGGAACGGAACATAACACCGGGACACCGGAATAAGAAGTATTCTTTATCCAGGTTATAAACTATCTATATACCAACTTATACTATCCAACCCGTTCAATAGATCTTGTGTAAAAGAGTAACAAACATCCATATGGTTAGAAAATAAAGATGTTACAGACACGCCAGCTGGTCAACCTACCTGAATCTCTCAAATTTTACCAAATCGAACAATTAACCTTCCACTATTGTGATAAGATTGAAAATCTATTGAAGAAATTTGACAGAGGTAATTTGATGTTGTCCCTTGCAGTTACTATAATATTGTATTTAATATGTATAAACATCAGATATGTTACCAATACTGAAAATAACAATGTTATTCCTGAGATAAAATACACTCTTCTATGAATACACAATGAACGCTCAAGATAGGCTAAAAATATCGTTATCATATTATTTATCAAACAGGTCAAGATTGTTCTACTGTCATTAAGGACTTGAGGATATTGAGTGCAAATGATAATATACATTCATCATCATCAGCCTATAATGTTCCTACAGCTGGGACACAGGCCTCCTCTCTGTGAGAGGGAGGGAGTGGGCCATAACCCACCACGCGGGCCCAGTGCGAGTTTGTAGATGTCACCATGTCTTCGAATTTTTGGTTCTAGGACATGCCGGTTTCCTCACGATGTTTTCCTTCACCGTTTTGAGAGCAGTGGTGATGAAATAAATTACACAAAGTAATGCGCCTGGCGGGGTTCGAACCCACGACCGATATAATATATTCGTAAATCGGGACCGATACCACTGGGCCACCACTGCTCTTAATATATGTTATATTATAATATACATTACTACACGATGCGATACGATAATTTACATTACTTCCTACATTACTGTGTCGCTTCCAAGACTACACTACTTCGGACCAACACAACTGTCATTGAGTCAATTAATACAATCTAAATGTTTAAGCAACATTATATTACTCGATTTCGTAAGATCGCCTTGAAATATTGAGCTTGAGCACAAAAAATGTATTACATCTTTCAAAAGCCTAGTTTGTGCTTGGTTGTTTAATTACGCAACGTAAAAGTGGATTTAGGTATCTTTGCACTGGTGCTTCTATGACTTGATCGAAGACTTTTGATCTTGGCTTATGGACGACCATGACGACCACAACCACGGAGTTTAGCCCCCCCTGTAAAGTATCTCTAGATACGAATCTAGAGATACTTTACAGCCCCCCCCCCCCCCCCCTAAACTCCGTGGTTAAGAATAACAAAACACAAATTGTATATTTCTTAACACAAATTATATTTCATTAAATATTAAAAAATACTCTCACGGCTCTTTTTATATACAGTTTTATTTTTTTAATTTTCAGTCTTATATTTTTATCGATTTAAAAAAAAATAAGCAGTTCCTCAATATTAGTCGGATTTTTTTAATGTAAATTCTCCAGTTTGGAAAACTCTTCTTTTGTTTAACATTAGACCAGGGTCTGATGCTAGAATCCTAAAGAAATTAAGGAAACTGTTCAAATAATTACAGTAAATCCTGATTATTGTTGTGCCTGTAGGAATTTAATAAATCCATCTAAAATAGTAGAAAAATATAATCTTCTTCTGGAGTTGGCTAAGGCTCCCAGATCCTGATGCTGTCTCTGCTTTGATAGAATAATATCAAGAATCAAGAAAAGAATAAGTTAATTTTAAGTAATAACCCTAATATTAAAATGAAGCAGTATCTCTGCTGCCAATGTTTTGATTTGTAATCTGATGACCTTTACATTCGGGAAAACCCTAATTTTGTCGGACAATAACGATATACTAAGTAACTATGTATTGAGCACAACAACAGTTGTTTGTATATTTTTGAACTTTGAACTCGCAACTGTGAATGTGAACAGTCCATCGCACATTGCCGACGGTTTTTAAAAAGGCATTTTTTTTTTGTTTTCGTATAGATTTGACCCTACACCGTAATAAAGGTAGTTTATAGACAATAACATGTTTACATAACCTGCTTTAACCGAGGTTTTTGTGGAGTTTCTGGGCATGGTTGGACGATTTAATCGAGTCGAGGCCCTTTGATACGACTTGTGCTCAAATTCAAAAACTACAATATAAAGTATGTACTTTTATGTGTTTATTTAACTTATTTACCCTTAATAAATAACCAAATTTTTGTTTAAGGTGAATCACAATTATTATGCTACAAGCAAAGTATTATTATTTATAGCAATAAAACATACTTAAATTCAAAAAACATTGTTGGCATTAAGAAATAATTTAGTCGTAATCTAAATCAAGGCCAGCACAACTAAAATTTAATCAAATTGTAACAAATTCGCTTCATACATTTTTCCTTGTTTTATCTTTTTGATTGTGGAATCGATTCTCGCTGCGAATTGTTTCGTTTGTTTCCAACGAGTAGGTCTTATGAGAGATGTTATTTACACAATATTTCGAATTTGGAGTCAATGCAAAGATTGCGTTGCCTGTGGTATTGAATAACAAATAAAAACATTAGTATTCAAAAGCCTGGGAAGTACTCGTATAACGGACTGGGTAAAAATATTTGAAGAACAGTATATTACTATCTACATTTACCAAGTTACTACGTAAGTACGGCAAACGAAAGTGCGATTGACGCTTGTGCGACAAATCTGTATTGCGACTCACTAAAGATCGAATTCACGCTTGTGCGACACATTAAGTTCGCCATTTACCCATTTGTGGGGCAATAGAAAACTGATATCAATATATAATCTTCAGGAAGCTAATATTTAATTTCTATAATAGTTGGTTATAAAAAAAAAGTTGGTGATAGTAAAACAATTAAATTAATGAGTTTAGTCATTATTATGTAGTAAGAAAACAATCGATTGTCCTATGCTACAAGTTTTAGTGATGTTTACATTAATTTGTTCATTAACGTATTTAAACTTGGCTACGATTGCAGGAATGATTCAACTACACAATTATAGTGTATCTCTATCGAAATTCAAGAACAATGCGTGTTTTCTGAATAAAACGGATGTTTAATTATTTTGTTGTTTGATATAACAATAATTCGAGAGTTGACTTTCGTCTTTCTATGTTTGTTTTTTTTTTAATACATCCTTTTTAATTATTATTTATAGAGCAATGATCAGACTCTCTGTATAAATATTTTTATACATTTTTTTTTTCAAATAATCCAACAAGTTGATACAAAAACAAATTACAATTTAAATCCCCATTTTCGATTTATCGACAGCTTTTTATTGGGATAATAAATAAATCAATACACTTTTATCTTGTTCTACCTGTTATCTTTTTTATCGGGGGCGTATAAATGATTAGCTGCTAATCAGAATGGCACATTCTATCATTAGCGTCTTGGAGAACCCCACAAACTGCCTAATGACGCAACGATCACCTGTTTAGAATAATCAATACTTCAATAGTCAACGACTCATCGCAAATATTGGCGAAAGTGACAAGGTGACTCATTGATTTCACCACAACACCAATAAAATCGTATACAATACCTAACAGTGCCCGCAATCACTATTCTTATAACACATAACCTTCTAATTTTATCTGTAAAACGTACAAAATATAAATAGATTCAAAGATATCTACAATTTTAATATCCTTGACGTCTTTCCGCGATTCAACGTAAGCCGGTAGTCTCGATTTACTAACTACCTACTACAATCTATAAAATAACAAGTGAGAATCGTATTTGTAGTCTATATAGGTACGTAAATATTACTAACAAAACGTAAATACAAGAGCAACCTTGGCATCCATACCGACGCTTGCGCATCTATATAAAAATATACGCTTTGACGATGACGTCACGAACCTGCCGAATTAGACGATGATGATATTAACTAGTATTCGGTGGTAACCAGTTCACCTTTTTTATTAAAATGTGAAGCTATCTATAGAGAAAATAAAGTATTAAAAAAGCTTGGTCAAAGACTACGAGTTCGCGGTATTTACGTCAGAATTCACTGAAACAGATATTTGTTCTAGAATCTAGATAATAAATCATCCGCCATTACTTTTATTATTTTGTTTCGGAAATCTATATGATTCCAATTTCGTGGAAATACGTCTCCGAGTCTACATAATTTCGAGTTTCGACAAGAGTAAAAACAAAAAAAAAATTGAAACAGTTGCGAATCGTGATGTTTTATTTGATGACGAATCGGGAATTACCTACTCATTTAAATTACTTTAATGGTTCCAATAAATAAACATTTATTTTAATCTAGCTCTTGAATTCAAATCTTAAATTTTACTTGCATCTGTGACCTTCGTGGTTTTCAAGAAAGTATCCTACAAGATGATGCTACTGGGATTAAAAATATCTGTACTTATCCCGATTACGTTTTTTATTTAGAAACACATTACCGTGTATTGTAAGACAGTATTATATTCATATTTATAATGTCAGCAAGGATTAGTATCGAAGAGTGAATTAAACATTATTATCCTTTCCCTTTTAGCTTTTATAAACTCCACCATAAAAGGTTTTATATCGTTGAGTTTGTTGTAGATAACTTTTTCTTATTATTGATTACTCTGGTTTTCTAGATTCAATTGATATTTTTACAATATATTAATGCTGTAAATATCGAGTATATATACATATACTCAATCAAGCTTGATTGATATATTCTATATTTACATAAGTCTAAATCATATATTTAGAATCTAGAAAACCAAAAAGGATATACCTACATCACCAGACACCACTGATATAACAACAAAGAAATAACAGTGTTTCGTCTATTGAAGAATAATAAGGATAAAAGAACGTCTTAATAAAGCAGAAACTTGTCATCACAGGATGAGGAATGTATAATTGTTTATTTCAAATAATTACATTTATTAATAACCTTTGTCTTGTTTTGAATATTTACCTACAATAAACTAACAATGGCAAAATATAATATTCTTGTATTAATTGCAAATGCTGGTTCTACTTTTTGCTACAATTTTAAAGTTTCTAATACCAAACAGGTCATTATTTATTTATGTTAAGCAATTTCTGAGGTCAAAAAAGTTGATGCTAAATATGCAGAATACAGGGAAAAGCTTATAATTTTAATTTCAACCCAGAATGAACTGGAATACAAACTTTCTATTTGACAAACCTAATCCTGACAATATTGTAAATACACAAAAGTAAGTTTTCTATATGTCAAGGTGCGTCTAAACGGGCAATATTTTTACTGCAATATAATAATATGGAAACCACATTTCCGGCCAGCTCAAAAATATTTGAAATGTGGTATATCTCGGTAACATGTTTAAACCAGCGTGGCTCATACGTTTTGTCTTCGGCCAGACCAAAAATGTGTTGCTATATGGCCGAGCCACACTCAAAATATTGTCAAATAGATATTGCATAGTCTGACTGCAATTGCAGGCAAAATTGCTGGCAATTGTATTGCAATATAGGGGAAAGGTGTACGAGATGATCCGTCGAGGCAAGATGATCCTTTGATATTGCAACGAAGCCAGTAGCGTCATCTAGTTGTTTTTAATGGTAAAACGTAGTCCCCGATATTCCCCCGCCTCAGTCAAAAGTAGTGGTGTCGAGAGTGACAATTAAATTTTTTGAGAAAAAAAACAAATATTCCGTTACTTTGATCTAAGGTAAGGGTGAGTTGAAGTTTATATCTAATTTGTTCTAGGTACTTTATTACTAGGCTGTGGTATAAGTTAGCTTTGAAAATTGCTCTATTTTGTTTTTTTAATAGCATGGTAACAGTTGAAAGCACATAGTTTAAGTTATCGAACATTGAATAAAAAAGTTTATGTTGGGGCAAGATGATTATGTTACCGGTGTACAAGATGATCCCCACGGATCTTCTTGTAAACCGGTAACATACCTACTATTACGGGGATATTTTTAACCTTTGTATGTTATTATGTTTAAGTTCATATATTTTTGGTTTAAGACTATGCCTCGTAATTATAAAAAAAAAACTAAACGCGGATTGTGGTCAGAACACTCCATGATCAAAGCACTGGATGCTGTTAAAAATGGCATGCCATATAGCACAGTTTGGATTGCCTGTATTATCACTAAAAACGCGGGCAAAAGTCAAAAATAAGGTGGCTGTCAGTACAATCAAATATATAGGTGAAAAAATAAACCGAGATTATGGTTTTATGTGGGTTATTCTCTTCCTGGATCCTGGGATCATCTTGGACACCGGGGTGTACAAGATGATCCTTTGACAACGTTTTAAAAATGTGTTTTTTTAATAGTAAAGCATCGAAAAAATCAAAATGTTGAGTATGCCAACAATAAGATAAATAAATTTACTATGTTTATACGTATTTACATTCGCGCTAAGTAGGATATCTTTTAATCTACAAGCAATCTCCCTTAAGGGAATCATCTCGTACACCTTTCCCCTACATGGCAGTAAAAATATTGGTCGTTTAGACACACCTTTATCTTCGCACCTAAGCCTCTGGATTGATTTTGATGAATTTTGCTACGGAGATAGTGGGTCTCACGCTGGAAACAGGTGTAGGATATACACCGAAACCGGACAATATCACAATAGTAATATAATTTGTCTCGTTTTGTGGAACAAGTATCTTAACAGCCAATTTACGAAATAAAGATAATTTGATTTTATTTCATGAACCAAAATACCAGCGGATTTTTTGATAACATTATAATTCCTATTTTATTTCATTCAGTGAACGGTCGGTGAACGATACACAAAAATGCGATTTTAGTATTAGTGCTTTAAATTGGTATTTTGATCTCGTGTTGGTTTAACCTATTATCATGACAGCGAAACAAGAATGTTTATGTCAGCATCGTAGCAGGTACAAACAAAGCAGGTGTGTTCTTTTGTTTTTACCTGAGGGGACCACAGGATTTTTTATTATTTGTAGGATTTGTCGGATATTTTTTTACATCAAATATTTTTACAGCACCCAATACCAGTACCCTTAGCACGTGTTTTCACTATTTTAATTACTTAACAGCGTCTTCCCAGTATTTACAACGTTTCTTGTATGGAAAAACAGCGCCTCTGGTGTACGAAGAAGGAACGAATTTTTCCTTGAAATTTGTCAATTGAAAATGTCAAAGTTCCAGTTTACTTTACGTCGCAATAACTGAAAATTCATGAGGATCCCCATTATTTCAAAAACTATATTATTATCAACATAATCTATCGCTTTCGCGCGGTTCTTTCCAACAACGTCATGCCATTCAAGTTCTGGAACCCTTAAGATAAAATGAACCGATTTTCTCAGTATACGAGCACCTACGATAAGTAAATACTTACTTATATTACTTATATATTATTTATTTGTCATTTACATATTACATAATCTCAAAGGAGGATCTAAAATCCTAACAAATAAGCAATGAGGTTCTTTATCTGGACACCTATATCCTAACTTATTCTATTATGAACGCGAATACGACTTTGTTTGTTTGTAGCCTTCACGACTAAATCGTTGAACCGATTTTGAGGAATTTTAGTACAGTGATAGATTGGTATTCTTGAAATGGTTTTATGCTACTTGTTTTTCCATTAAATTTAAAGGAGATTAGTTTGAAACTTTTCATTACTTCGCCCGATATTCTTCGAAGTACCTATGTGGAAATATAGTTTGAAATATTGATTAGCAAAATATATATTAACGACCGGAACCGCAGGCAGAAGCTAATCGAAATAATATAATTTACAGGGTTACAAATTAAATTATAATTCTGACTGAATAGAATAAGTCAATTAAAACTAGTAGAAATCTATTTAAATGAATTGGATTTACCTAATGTGAAAATAAATTAAGGAAAACAGGTTCTCCTACGGTCAAACAAAGTCATTTAATTCCAAAAGTCTAATAAAGCTGTAAAATATGTGTTTCATATCGTTACTTCATTATTATACGTCCTCGATTTCCATGTTTACAAATGGGTACCTCGTTCTTTCGATTCAATTTCATTTCACAGCTGTATTTGGGTACACGTGAATGAAAACAATACCTAACTTCATTAAAAATTGGTAGGAAACTGGAGTAACTTCGAACCTAGCAATACACAATACTGTACTCTCTAATAAAGAAGTTTGTCAAACTAAATCGGATATTTAACTTATCAAAAAGAAATTACATATTTGTACGAAAGCAGTTTACAAGATATAAAAAATGCTTTAGGTATATATATTTTTTACAATAAGTGACATTGGCCTTAGATCGCGAAAACTGGAGGTCATAGGCCTCTCGCCTTTTCCCAGCAGTGGGATAAAGTGGCTAGCAGTGTCGGTATTAATTTTTTCACGTTTCATTGATATTTATTTTAAAACTTACCTAGATTCTAGTATGTGTTCTTGAATTACAGATAAAATGAACATTTCTAAAACCCAGTATGATTTTCAGAAAGTGTCAAATTCACAACTTCACAAGTATTCATTAACCAACATTAAAAAAATACACTTCCTCCACTATTACTAATTAAATCGAGCTAAGCTGTTCTATGTACCCAGAATAAAATAAAGCCAATCTATATTTTAGTCACACACGGAATTAAAATGCACAATAGGTAAGCATTGGATTTAAATAACTGTGTTTATAAACACAAGAACGGTTACGATTCGGTTGTAGTTATGATTCTAATACGTCTACGGCGAATTTGTAAACGAGACGCGAGGCAATCGATGATGTAATAATATCTTTGAGAACGTAAACACGCTTTGTTGACTAGTACCTACTAATAATTTAAGTTATTGACTACGTAACGCTAAGGAAAAACCTAAGACTCAAAATGCTAGTTTCCAGCACCAACAAATTAATAAAGAAAAACTATTTGTCCGTCATTTACAGCTGTTTGAAAAATAATAAACACGTTTTTTTTTTCTTTTTTTTTTCAGTGAATATTCACGAAGGTAAAACGCATCAAACTAGAGCTTGTGACGTCAGAATGCACTGAAAATAGTACCACGGCATATATAACGTATTGTGAATTTTTAATCGTCGTATCTTCGTAAACTTTTGTTTACGTACCAAAAGAAAAAATGTAGGTCAAACAATTTTGATAATTTATCTGACGGACTAATGTGTCAGGATTATTATTGATTAAAATTATAACATTTTGTTTTGGACTAATTGGATGATTTAGTACACAAGCCTATACAAACTACATTAATTTCCGAATAAAATTCGCATTTTCCATGGTATGTATGAACTATGATTAAAACCTTTACTAACTCAAATAACTTTTTGTTTTAGCAAAACTCAACGCCCGCCGTTGTAAAATTAAAACTAAACGGTGAAAGCAAACAAAGAACTGTAAATTGATAATATTGATTTTGTAATACTAACACTGTTCATTGAATTGGTGCTGTAAACGATATGTACCAGCATGGCTTTTAGAAATCTACAACATTGTTTTCAAACATATTTTAACCACTCTGCACGACAACATTTTGACACATGACACATCAGCTGAGTCGACCGGGTGATTCGAAATTTGAGCTATTACACAAGATTTTTTGTCAACTTTCAGCATCCAATTTTTGATCAAAAATATGTTACTACAGCTATTTCATGCGATAAGTTTGTGAGCAATATCTCTAAGAACATGTTGAGGTCAATAAAACTGCCTCATTCTGTTGTAAAATGTGTGTAACATACAAAATGCTACACCGTTCCAAAAACTAGGTAATTTAGATGTGCAGAAAAATATGTACATAAACAAGCTTATCACATGATAATAATGGTTACACAGTGAAATAAATAAAATAACTTACTATATACATTATAAGATTTGCTAGTGTTCATACATAATTTCATAAATAATAACGATCAAAGTCTGGATTAAAATTAGCAAAAACTATGTTGCAACATGACTCTTTTTAGTGCTGACCGTAAACCCAATGTTCACAAAACGATTAAAAACGTTCATTCAGCCTAATCGATACTCGCAATATAATCGAACATGGAAAAAAAGTAAAACAAGACATAGAGCATGGACTGATTTATCCGCTTATTTGACTATAGAAAGCTCAGTCCATGCAATAAGTCTATGAAACTAAATCTGAATCATGTTGTAATATTTCGAGTATTGTCGTTTACGCAATAATTTATTTAATTTTATGTTTTATATAGTAATAAATATCGGTGTTTCATTGGCGGCTAAACATGTGTGTCTTCTAAACTTAAATTCAATCATATGGTTTTACCTATACCCATTTTGTGTTTTCGTTAATTAATTTAAATTTATCTTTTTACAACGGATCTAAAATACGTGAAAAGACAAACACCGGGTTCGGATCTAATGCTGAGAGATGGGAGTACTTCTAAATGATTCCTTGCAGTAATAAACAATTAGAATTTCCAACGGGGCGTGGAAATTTTGAACTATGAGGAATAGCGAAAAATCCTGAAGGAAGTCTCGAAGTCGATTTGATAAAAATTAAATAACACCATAAAAATTAAATTTTTGAAATATAAATTCAGCAATCAAACTATCAATATTCTGTGAAGTAGTAACATGCGACAAACTTGAGGTATAAGGATTTTTTTTTAATAATTCGATTTCTTACGAGGGATGGAATCATATTCCAGTAAATAAAATTTCGCTACATGTTTACAACATACTGTTCTCATTTCAAATTTTTATTATCACTTCGCGGTGCAAATACATTAAATAATTTTTTGAAATTCGAACTTAAAGTGAGTTTGCGCGAATTTTGATTTTGATCTGCTGTACAATGACTAAATTATTGTTTGTATAATTATTAGTTCATATTTTACCAAATTATCATTACTTCACCGAATTTGATCCTTAACAGCGACATCGAATAGTGTAAAAATATACCTAGCATTTTCTTTTTTAATTCAAAAGCTCGATTTCTGACGTGTAATACTTACATGACAAAACCAATCTCACGAAACAATTTTGTACAATAAAATAATTAATTGGGCTATCTTTTATTTGGAGCCGCGAGAGGGAGAGGACAGCGTCCTCCCTCAACCCCAACCGCAGTGGTAGACGCCCGCGTCGTCGGAAGTCGGCAGACGACCTCCGGCCACCGTAGGCACGGGCATGCCACCATGCCCGACCTGGACCATGGACCATGCCCGGGTCGACAGCGCGTCGTTTTCCACACGCGCCTCAAAGAGCGTCAGCATAATGATTTAGAGGGCCAAAGCCTGCCGGGGTCGCGGGAGTTATTTCATTACCGTGACCCCGGAACATAAAGGGCTATTGAAGGACACCGTGGATTTGAGTCAGTACAAGTCTGACAGTAAGGGGTGGGAGGACTCATTTGATGATTTTTATTACCACGATTACCACGATATTGTTATAGATTACCACGATAAAAAAAAAAAAAAACTTTTAATTTGGTAAGAAACAAACTCATTTATAAAAAGCCTATCAAGATCCAAGGCATTCTATATTCATTCAACCTTAAAAATTATATTATTGTACAAAACAAAATGTACAGTAAAAATTTGCTAATAAATTAAAATGTTATTACATATTATTTTGAATAGCGAGTACCACAGCGAGCGCATTCCTAATTCAAAATTTTAGAATTAAATAATTGCCGCGCATTCAAACATTGATTACTGACATTGTTCCTTTGTCTATTATTCTTTTTTGGGAATGACAATGTACGTAATATTATAAAAGCTTTAAACAATATTATAATAGATAATAATTGTATTCTAAGCTTAAAACAAATTTATTTTAATTTTTATTAATCGATTTCCTAGTTTCCTTATTTTGTTCACTCGAGTTGACAAAAAAATCAATTATGGAATCGATTAGAATACTCGCTTTCACACATCATTACGATTAAAAAAAATAAACATGGTTGTCGTTTACGAACACAAATTGAGTAGTGGTAATGAAAAATACGTATTATTGGCCCTTTATTAGAGAATTACGCCAAGATCTGTACATTTTTACGTTATTTATAACATTTGGCATGATATATATCTTAATAGTTATTGAGTATAAGCGCGCGTATGTGATCAAAGTGAAAAATAAAAATGTAAACAAACAAAAGTGGCGCGAAAGTTCGAGTTCAGATATCAAATTCTTCATTACCACTGCTAATTTATGTTGAATGATGTATGAATTCGTTACAATACTAAATGAGAAGTTATTCATTCCTCCTATAATGATCCGTTGGATGTCCGAAAACCACGTTTTTATGATTTTTAGCCCTATCCAGCACAGCCATCAAAATGGCGAAGATCGTATTTACACTTTTGGATTTTGTTACGGTAAATTAAGAAAATAAGCGCTAAATGTAGAAGTTTTAATTTCGGGAATAAATCAGGTTTTAATTGAACATTCTTAATTAATGCGCACTCATAGGATTTTACGCAGGGAATATTATATTTTTTTAATTTATAATGAGGATGTCGTATGACTACAACGTCTGCCCCTTTTGGACCCACTATTGAGCCAGCGTAGGTTTACTTGTCGCGCCCATTTCGGGGGCGGTACCGAACTATACGGTTAAGCAACGAATGTTGAGCAAAAATAAATCCTAGGTTTTGAAACAACTACTATTATAACCATTTAAGGGAATAAGTATCTATATGGGTAGAAAATATAAAAGACCTATAGAATTTGTATACCTACAAAGAATAATATCAGGAACTACTAATTCGTTTTTTTTTTTTTTTTGTTTCGGATAGCCCATTTATCGAGAAAGGCTTGTAAATATACTAATGACACTACTTTATCCCAGTAATGAATATCCGTAGGATATTTTACATCAACGTGAGTAAAACCTCATTATCATTAAAATCATCACAGTGCACATTTTAAAATTAGATCATTAGATGTATTAACGACAGTCAAATAAATTAAAAACAGTTCGTTTCCATACGTTCTACAAGTAAGCCATAGACTTCAATTATGGTAGACCTGGCAGTCCATCGCTGGACACACTTATGCCGTTATGATAATTATAGATACTAGCATAATAATTAGATATGCTTCGCGCAGAAACAACATACAACGACCTTGCCACCTACGTTGACGACTGATTATCATGCTTCTTATATACAAGAATCTTTGTATGTGAATCATTTTCAAAAATAGATCAAATTTTTTTTCATTACCTACAATCATGTAATTCACTAAAATATAAGGCCATACGTACCACTACTAAATACTTCGAGTATATTGAGTTTCCCATTCTAATTTGTTTCCCAAACGTAAACTGCCGCCATTTTGTTTATTTTTCTTTTTAATCGTATTGATCTCTGATATTTTTATACTGCCTCCGAGCAAAAAGTTTCGAATATGGAATCAATGGCCTGTATCGAAATCGTTTTGTTATTATGAGATATAGTGATTCTTTTTTTTAGTAATTACGTGGTCGTTGCCCAATATTATATTTTATTCATCGGCAAAATAGACATATTTAAGTATCTCTATAGAAATAAATATAAATGTCATCATCGGGCGGTAAACACTTATAAGCCACCTGCCCACTTGCCACACCATATCGATGCCTTCCGGCCAAAAGGGGGTAACCGCCACTTTACAAACTTTACAGGAGAGTAGTTTAAAGTTCAAAAAAAGTGAAAAAAAATCATATAAAATTTTCTGTACGTTCCAAAAGTTTCAAAATTTACCCATTTAGTTTTTGAATAAGTCTCTACGAAATGGCATTGTTACTTACAATAAATCACACTCCTAACACAATTTAGTGTCGCTTACCCTCAAATAGTCCCGATTTCACTAACAGGAAAAAACGTACTAAATGAAAACAACTCGATGATTGAGTTCCAACCTAAATGATTTAAGTGCACCATTCGTTTTATTTCTATTGAAGAAAAAGAGCATACCTGTGACTTTTCAGTTCATAAAGTGCAGCCAATATGATATAACCGGCTATTGGTTAATGAGAGATGAACAAGGAAATTGTAATAAATTACTTATCAATAAGAAATATAATTAGCACTTTTATAAACAACGCGAAAGCACACAGTGTTTAATTCTTATAAAATTATACATACACACTTAAATACGTAGATTAGACCTTTTTAAGTTTTTAAACTGACATTAATTACTAAGATGCGGATATGAAAAAAAATATATTATGCTCATTTGCTCAATCTCTCTTTTTCTTTGTCTTCATTTTAAAAAAGAATAACACAAAATAATAGTTATTAATTGTAAGTTAGTCTTGATGGTTATACACCGATGCTGCAATTCATACTTATGGACTACGATTAGTTATGACAAAACGTAAGACCCCTCTTTGAGGAGTGGCTGGATAGGCATCACGGCGTCCTCACCTTCTGCCTGATACAGGTCCTCAACGGACATGGAAGTTTCGGGAGTTTCCTGTGTCTGATTGGGAAGAATAAACGCCTGGGTGTCAACACTGCGGGGACCGCACGGAGGACACGGAGGAACATTCGGTGCAGGACTGCCATGCTTGGGCATAGCACCGCTGTGTCCTCACGGAGGCGACATACCTCTAGCGCCCGGCATTGGTCGAGGCCATGCTGCGGGGCGAAACGGAATGGGAAGCGGTCGCCTCCTTCTACGAAGCTGTCATGTTAGCAAAGAAGGTATCGGGTACCGTGAGGGAGAGAACAGCTTCCACCGCACAACCTAACCGCTGCGGCTGCGCCTCAAAGAGCTGCCGGCAATTTGAAGGGGGCCCCTTTTAATTTTTTTAGCGTGGTGAATTCATAAAATGAGTTCTCCCACCCCGGGCAGGGCAGGAGGGACTGTCAGACTTGTACTGACTAAAACCCACGGTGTCCTTCAATACCTGTTTACGTTTCCGGGTCACGGTATTCGTTAGTCTCGCGACCAAGGCCTTAGAGGGCCAAAGCCTGCCGAGGTCGCTGGATAGTCTAATCAGGTAACCGTGACCCTGGGGCGTAACGGGCTATTGAAGGATCAAAGTCTGACAGTCTTTCCCGTAGGTACCGCCGTGGGAGGACTCCTTGGATGATTTAATCATGATAAAGAAGGGTCAAATCAGGCACAGGATTAACTCTTGGCTGTTGCAGAGAATTCATCACAAAATCCAATAACTCCTTGCTGGCCCAACCTTGGATACGAACCCTTGATCATGTTTCTCAGCCGTATATACTAGCCAACAAACAAACAAAAGCACTGAAAAACTAAACTATAGGTCCTACTTATTTAACTATTCGGTATCGTCGGAACAAGGTAGCAAAAGAATAACTTTTTTCTTATGTTACCTAAAATAACTAAGTAGAATAATACACAGTCATAGATGAACATAAAGTCTATTAAATAAACTTCTCGTTTTATTTTCCTTACAAAACTTTGGGCCAAAATGACTCACGAGCGCGGTGGTGCTTACGCCGTGGTCGTATACAGACTGTATGATCGCTGCGGAACGCTAACGACATTTTGTTCGAACGAAAGAGAGAGATAACCGATGCTATTTGTCATTCTTGTGTAAGCTAACCGCCAAACCTTTGATTTATCTTCTTATCTAACCACCATACCAGATTTTTTTTTTGGGAGGGAAAAAAAGGGTAAGCGACAATTGTACAGGCGACATTGGTTTGGCTGATTTATCCTAAGCGCCTTCGATGATTGATTTGGTGACTAGGGAAAATAAAAATAAGCGCCAAATAAAGTCACGGAAATGAGGCCTAAATGTAATAAATGACATATATTTTATCCAAAGAAACTGCCCTAATATCTTAACCGAAAGTTTGGTAAACAAAGATTCAAGCAAAATTTGATTAATGTATTTTTTACAAAAAAGTATTTACAGCCCAAACTACCTAACGTTCAAGTAAAGAAAAAAACATTCAAAGCCAAAATTGCTTATCTCACAGTTTTGAAATATTATTTTTATCCAACCACCATAATACAAAATACACCAAAAATAACTGTCGTTTATGACCAAAAACTTAGTGTCAGAACCTCAATTCCTTTACCGCCTAAGCGACAAAAAGTTTGTCCTAGAGCCACGAAACTTAGACCATTAGACGCAGAAAAAAAAGCTGATTCTAACCATATATATAAGTCGATTTCGCAAAAAATGTCGCTTATCCCCTTTTGGCCGGAAGGCATCGATATGAATAAACATCAAGGTGAAACCTCGTACACGGTAACAAGACAAGTACATGTGCGACTTTGTATGCAGTAAACGTTGTAGTTCAATTTTATATTCAAGTTACTAAAATTACACGATGATAAATCAACGTATCGACAACAAAAGCAGTATTCATTCAACAAATCGCGCATAAGGCTAAAACAAAGACGTACTAACCATACCTACACGCACTAGAAGGTAAAGATATCTTATCATTCCGTGACAAAGCTAAGCGGCGATATCGCAAATATTTTCCTTGATATCTTGAAAAAACTCGAGTGACCTCACCTGCGATATTTCTCCTTTTTAGATTCCACCGGCATCAATACCGGTTCCGTAGACTTGGAAATACACCATTCGTTCACTGCACTCACAGTAAGAAACTCAGAGTCCGGCGCGTGGCACACCTCCGAGCCGAACTCGTCCGAGGACACAGTAATGCTATCGTACTTCTGGTACGGAACCATATCAAAGGACGATATCGATTTAATACTAACATTGTCATAATTAGCACGATCACCAAAGTCACCTGAAGAAACAGAGTCATCGTCTCCTCTTTCACTTTGTTCATCACTATTTCCTTCGTTTATCAACGTGTCCGTCGAATGATCGGTCGACAGCGTTTCCGCCGCACCGTCATCTAAGTTCACTACGTATTCCTTTCCATTACTTATATTATCACTTGAATCGCTACTATTATCAGAACTATCATTTTCGGATGATCCTTCAATGAGCTCGTGCCTAGGTGATTCATCCTCGTTATCGGACGGATCTGATCTTTTGAGTCTTAGCAACTTTTCCAGATCACTTTGCTTAACCCCGTACGACCAATGCGTTTCCCCAGGGTGCCCTTGGCCTACTGTAGATTTTCTTCTAATAACAGGTGGCTGTCGTGAGCGTCTTGTTACAACGGGTGACGTGTTAGGCGTAGTAAAGGAAAACCGTCTTTCCTTAAACGTGGTTTCCTTCGGAACTGGCGATTTCCTCTCCGGCGGAGGTGAAGGTGAGGAAAGCTCCGGCGGAGGTGAAGGTGAGGACAGCTCCGGTGGAGGGTCCTTAAATTGATCGGGAGGTGGCGGTGCAGGCCTGTGGGGTACAAGCATGTCTCCTGATTTCCTATCTGAGATAAAACCTGATGAACTAGATTCAAAACTACGCTCTGAAGCATTAGACAAAATAGAATTCACTGATATGTTCGAGTTTCTGTCTTGCGACTTTGTCACTGGACACAAATGCTGAAAATGGGATTGAATAGGATTAACTACACTTGTCAAACTTCCCAAAGGTGATTTGTACTTGTCGAGAGACTCTTTCGAGCCACCGAAGTTGTTTAGGTTGGTTCTTTCGAAACGGAGAATGATATCTCTAACACTTGATCTGTCCTTTCTCATGATAACACTGTCTTCATCGGAAGCATTTCCGGAAGACGACTGGAGCTCGTAGTCGAGCCGGCTGCAATATTCCTCTTGTGTCATGGCGTGATGATGGTAAACACACGGTAACACAAGTCACGGGCGCGGGCAAGCGGGCTCATATCAAAACGACCACGGTGCGCACCACAGACACGCGCGCGCTGCTGACAATCAAACACGACTGACAGCGGCGCGCGCGCCACACCGCCCACCGCTTTCATAAAACACCAATGCACACACAACACACTGCCAGCTGGAAACGGAACACGCAGTTCTACTTATACTGGGCGAATTTTAATGTATCGTATAAAATTATCTTTGTTTGATTCTTTTGCGCCAGGCTTAAGCGTTAAAACAAGTAAGCGATACAATATTTCAATCACAATTTCTTTATCGTCTGATACAACATGAACTCGCGTTTCAGCGACGGTTTACATTTTTCTAATAACATACTATCTAGTAGTAGCCATTTTATTTTTATTTCCATGAAAGTCGGATTGATTCGGAGGAACTGTCGAATATTTTCTACTAATTAGATTGTGAACTTGTCTGACTTTTTCGTGTTCAGTGGAACTAAATAAATCTGTCACGTCCAAAATGTTTATCTAAGGTATGGGTTGTTATTGTCTGATTACAATCGAACTTAAATAAAAGCAATAGTCTGGTTTACTTAACTCCGTGGTACCAAATTATATTAATTTAGATTTCAAGCCAAGGTTACCTCAATCGCCTACACAACTAAAAGTAGCCTACATAAAATCTGTCAGCGCAATTAATGATTTCTTGTTTTATTTATTGAGGAACGCCTGTATTTTGTAAGGCTTGAAATGCAATTTGAGGTTGTCCCAACTCTCGCGGAACCATTTAGTTAGAACATTTCTAGAAAAGTGAGACTAAAGGTACAGGGTAGATTTTTGCCGGTAAGACAATCCTTTTCGTTCCACCCAGGGCAGGAAGACTCATTTGATGATTATACCACCAAAAAAAGTTGAACAACTCAAGTAGCACACATTACATTTGTTCCATTTTTAACGGAATTATTTACACGTATCCGAATGGCGTGTTTGAACATGCTACCTGCTTCCAAAGCATGATACGTGCTTATAAAATGCATTGTTCAATTATGACTGAGAGCACTATTAATATTGCATGTTTTCTAGATTAAAATCTACGGAGAAAACATGACTGCCATACCATGAAACGTAAATGGATTGACCTATTTTGGAACTGCATATTAACTGATCAATGCCGTATAGGAAATTAACGTTCTTAGCGTCTAATTAGTTAAATGTATAGTTATGATTAATGCCAACATTTAATTAAATGCTTTACTGTGGCTTTACATTATCATTATAGGAGACACACTTTCCAACAAAAAACAGTGTTCTGACAACTTTCTTATACTTGGTTTTTTATTGTAGAAAATTCTGCAGGTCCAGAAAATAAAATAGACGATTAATATAATAAAAAAAAATAACCATAATTTACATTTTATTTTTATAACACACACGTACATAAAAATAACACTATTTAGTTTATTATTGTTAATCGAAATCTAATTTCCTGAAGGATCCTTCTACTCCAAACAAGTTTGAGGAGTTCTTGGGAGTGCCAGGCCTCTTGGACTCGTCGGAGCGGGCCTCGTCTTGTTTCAAGAACCAGTCTCTGTAGCTCTCTACTTTAGCTTTCCAGTGATCTGCGAAAATTACATTATTGTGTGAGTTTCTAGTCGGCGCTGTTGTAACACGGGTTGTACACATGTCATTTATTAGATACTTAGTGCAATATGTTTTGCAGGTGACTGAGATTTCTAATAATATATCGCGTAATAACGTAACGCTAACAGGTTAATTTACTTTTACTTAATTGTATGTGTTTCACAGTATTAACGGGTAACAAGAAGCCCAAAATTTTGACAACCTATGCTATCAAGGTATTTCACCCCTAATTAATTGTCAGACATTCTGGTTCTGTTGAGAGTTCCTGGGATGTGGGGACCAGATAGGCAATGGCTCCACGTAGAATCGTGGTTTTAACTGTATCCAGATGCATTGAAAGACAAATCCCAGCCCACATAATTAGACAGATGTTTATATGCTATCTTTTTATATCATTTTAAGTTAATATCCACCTCTTAGTTCTTCCAAGTCGCCGTCGGTACCTCCATATTCAACCGGAAGGACAGTCTTTGGTAACATTTTATACATGGACGCATAGTTTTTATTATGAACACGAATCTGAAAATAAAACAGAGATGTTATTACTTGTGCGCTTATGTTGAGTCTGTTTCAAAGAATTGGTTCATGTTTTACATTGCAACAACTTCGATTAGAATTTGTAGTGTGTTGTATTAAATACAAAAATACCAAGAAACATGGCTCATATAAACTAAAATTTCTACAACAAGTAATTTCTTTACCCTCTTTTTCAATTTAGCTGGCAAAAACTGCTTAAATATTGTAAAAGCCGTTTCAAATCCTGATGGAGTGTTCAAGATATGGTTTCCTTTTACTCGTATTGGAAGACCCTTCTCAAAGCAAGATATGACCTTCTTGGCTAAAGCTGGCGTCCATTGACTTAGTACACTTATGCCTACATCCTTCATGTCCACTACTACGATCTGAAAAGATCCGAAAAGATTGGTTATACAATGGGCCATAATTGTTCTAAGAAATTGATGAACAAATAAAGCCATCTCTTGGTCAGTGCCGAAAATAGGGGTGTGTTGCGATACCCAGGAAAAGGGCGCAAACCCTGGAGGGGTGCAAAAATGGCCAGACCAGTTCCACAGTGACCACGCAGTTTAAGAAGCTCGCACTGGGCGCATTAAAGGCTAGCTACGGAACTGCTCTTGGAGGATATTTTTCCTTTATAATAATGATTCTCATTCAGTTATTAGGGAAAAAAGAAAAGGCCTCGACACGACCCTTATAATCCCATTCTGACCGGAATATCGGTAAAGTGATCCTACCTCGCCAGCTACTGAGAAATTGTCATCTTCGAGCATTAATATCTCGGTCACCATGAGAGCCACCTTTATTAAGTCAGCCAGGTGATACTTAGAAGGGTCGAACACCCCCAACCTCATCAAACATATTCGTGGGGCGTCTACTGCTGTACAATTCTTCAGTGGCAGAAAAGCTCTGGAATTAAATGAAACATTTACGTTTGATTATACAACGGTCTCAAAATACTACTGCTTGAATAAAAATGAATTCGCACGAAAATAAACGTAGAACGCTGGAGCAGTTTCCAAAACCACATTTTAGCCGAAAGTGCCCACTGTTCCACTTTCCTCATTTAGTCAGCATTGATTAGACGCTGGGGTAAAAATATTTTCTTACCCGAGTTTAAGTATTTCTTGAACCTTGATCCCGTTGGGATCTCTGTTTGAGAAAAACTCTGGTACAATAGTTTTTAAAGTGTAATACATGTCCAACTTCTCTTTTGCTCTTTCGAGACTGTATTTTCCTCCGCGCAAAAATGCTGTTATCCATTGATCCGCTGAAAATAAATTGGTTTTTGTTATAATACATTTGCTAGCGTGATATTATTATTAGAATTTCTGTTTTACGCAATATTATGCTGGGAAACTAATAGCAATAATACTAACAAACGAGACTCACAGCGACATCTATTCGATACAGTATGAAACTAATGATTAAAGTATCGTACACACAAACAGACATGGCTGAGTTGCTCACTTTGATAAGCATTGCTGCTTTAGTTCGTTCAGTGTGTTTAAGGCAGATGTCGCTTCCATAAAAAATAACTTTCATTAAAATACATATTTTAATCTTTATAAAGAAACGTTATAAAATTATGTCCTTACTTTTGAGCGAGACGTCAGTGCATCAACCTATCCTAATCTGACAAACTTTCCCAATCAAAAATAAACCTTTCACTGTTGCCATGAAGTTGGAAATCGATTGAAGAAATTTGACAGTGAGAAGATTGATGTGTTGTAGTCTGGTTGTAGTAGGTTGTGGCTGACTTTACTTACTTGGTTGTACAGATCTCAGATGTGGTTGTTTTCTGAGCCATTCTCTAATGGCTTCGAGATCACCCTGTACTCTTCGAGGATCCTCATTGACCTCCTTGGCCGCTTTCTTCGCGAGAGCTGCTGATAATGGCCGCACAGTCATTTTCTATGCCTAATTTGTGCCTGGGCATAAAGATGATAATATTTAGTATTGTAATTAAGCCTTGTCTGGAAATACCTACCATAGTTATCAAAAAGATTCATCGTTCCTATCTTATGTACCGACCCATGAATCACTTTTGTTTGATAAAGCAATAACCTACTGAGTTGACTTGTATTCAAGGCTATTTTTGTAGTATGTTTTTAGTTCAGTCCGTTGTATTAGATTTTCACTAGCAATACCATATCAATAAGAATAAGAATAAGAATCATTTATTTGCATAAAATACAGGTACTACCAGTTGTTATAATGGTGGTTTAGGCACAAACCATATTTTGCCTGTTTAGGGCATGCAAATTTCACATTTAATAAGGTAGGTACATAATTATGTTTTATAATTTAGAGTTACAATAAGGTGTTCTTATGCTAATGTTGAGATTTTTAAAGTAAGTACAAATACAATGTCATTTAAATCTATGTTGTAAAAATTCCTGTAAACTGTAGAAACAATTCTCAATTAACCAGAAACGAAGTTTATTTTTAAAATATTTAAATGGTAGTTCTCTAATGTTTCTGGGTAACTTATTAAAAATAGTGATGCACATATGAAATACATTTTTTTTGCTTAATGTTGTATTACAAAATGGTACTAAAATCTTGGTGGGATCTCTCGGTCTTTGCTTAGTATAATTGTCACCTTTGAATCTAAAAAATTCACTATGTTTCCTTACAAACACCGATACCTCAAACAAATACATACCAGTTAGTGTTAATAATTTAAGCTTTTGAATAAAGGCCGGCAAGATTCAAGAGGACCTGCACCGCAAATAGCCCTAACACACTTTTTTTGTACAACAAATGCTTTATCGTAGTCAGTTGAGTTGCCCCACATTATTAAACCGTATCTCAAAATTGATTCAACGTATCCACTATATGCAATACGAGCAGTCTTTTCGTCTGACACTATACGAAGTTTCCTTAAAGCATACACAAATCTATTTAGTTTGCTGCATACGTTGTAAATATGTGGTTTCCAATTACAAAAATTGTCTAAAGTTATACCTAAAAACTTAATACTATCTGTTTCTTCTATAATTTTATCTTTTATTTTAATATTAATAATATCACTGCTTTTACTCTTGTATGAACTAAATTTTGTAAATTTTGTTTTGTTTATATTTACACAAAGGTTATTAGATTCAAGCCAACTTATAACAGACTCTACAGCTTCGCTTATTTTAATTTCATGTGTTGAAGTTTTATCTTTATTGGGTACTATGACAGAAATATCATCGGCGAATAAGACACAATCGTAATCTATCGAATCGGGTAAGTCATTTATATACAGCAAGAATAATAAGGGGCCCAAGACGCTCCCTTGTGGCACATCATACTTATTTGAAGAAGTAGATGATCTAAAATTAGTGGATTCAAGATTTTCACTTAATTTTGTAACTTCAACACATTGTTGACGGCCTGTTAAAAAACTTCTTATCCAATCTAAGGCGATACCCCGAATTCCATATTTTTCACATTTATTTAGTAATATCCTATGATCCACAAAATCAAAGGCTTTACTCATATCAAAGAATACTACTGCTACTGGATTTTTTTCATCTATGTATTCCGTAATCTTTTTAATCAAAGTGAATGCTGCTAAAGAAGTAGATTTGTTATGCTGGAATCCGTTTTGTTCTTGTTTTAAAATGTTATGCTTATTAAGAAAACCTATTAATCGATTGTGAAATATTTTTTCAAATATCTTAGACAGTACAGGAACAAGGGTAATGGGGCGATAATTATTTGGGTCTTTTCGATCTCCTTTTTTATATAATGGTTTAACTATGGACTGCTTTAAATTCTCTGGAAATATTCCTTGTACTAGTGAATTGTTTATTAAATGATTGAGAACAGGGGCTATGACGACAGCACTAGCCTTAATAACACGTGTGGAGATAGAGTCATATCCTACAGTGGTCGGTGTCAGGAAAATTGATTCATCATTACTATGGGTTTGAATTTGGCATTGTGTACGTGGTAATCTTGTATTTTGATCATTGGCAATATTTATGAAAAAATTATTAAATGTTGATGCTATTTTGTAAGGGTCTTGAATAATTACCCCATTGTTTTGCAGTGAAGTTATACTATTTAATGTCCTAATACTATCATTTTTATCTTTTATTACGCTCCAAGTAGCTTTGCCTTTGTTACTAGCTTGATTAATTAGTTTTTTATTAATGTTTTTTTTTGACCATATTATGCATTTTTTAAGGATTTTTTCATAATTATTATATTTATTGTGGGTCTCTTTGGTTTTATGTTTATAATATGAAAATCTCAATTTTCTTCCATTATCACTAGATTTTCTCAGTCCTTTCGTGAGCCATTTTGGTGATTGTAAATTAGAAGTCATTTTAATTTTGTAATAGGGAAAACATAGTTTGTAGAACAGTATTAGTTCTTGGTGAAAGTAATTGAAAGCTTTATTAAAATCAGGTTCTGTGTAAACTTCTTGCCAAGACAACTGTGACAGGTAATATGTAAATTTTTCTATGTTTTCATTACTAAGATCTTGTTTTTGGCAATACCAATATTTTTCAGTTTTCTTTAGTTTTCCAGGAAATTCTAGTATTTGAGCCGTATTATGATCTGATAAATATGAAGGATGAATTTTACCCGTAACATTGTTAGTGTCATAGTTGCTTGCTATGAGATCTATGCAGTTGTTTTGACGTGTTGGTTCTGTTATATGTAGTGATAAGTTATAGTTAGCTAGAATATTTTTTAAGTTTGTCGTGTTGTTGTTGTTTACTAATATGTTAATGTTAAAATCACCTGTAATGATAACTTTTTTATTTAAAATTTTGTATAATAGTTTATGTAATAGTATTTCTAATTTATTGAAAAACGAGTTTAAGCTTGATGATGGTATTCGGTATATACAAATAACAATAGTGTTCATACTAGGAATTTCGATTCCACAACATTCAAAAATTTTATCACATGAATATTCCGTACAAATTTCTATTTTTTTACACTCAATTTCACTATGGGTCAAAATGCATGTACCGCCGCGTTTCTGTTTTTTTCTTGAGTAATGACTACCTAATTTATATCCTTTTATATTAATATTACTTTCATCTCCTTCTTTGATAAAAGTCTCAGTAAAGCATAAAATCAAAATTGGAGACTTATCATTCGCAAGTGAATTTAGATACAATTCAATACAATCTATTTTATTTAATAAACCAGCAATGTTTTGGTGAAGAAGTCTTATTTTCATCGACTCATCTGTAAATTAATTTAATTGCGGCATAAAAAAGAATCCATATTAGTTTTAGCAAGCTTATTAAACTTAATTTGATGTGAAGTTTGGAAATAATAAGGGATGGTACCTTTTTTCGGGGTACTTGCACAGGTACTAGTCTTACCATTCTGGCTTATCCGACGTGGCGTTTCACTGTTGTACCCTTGAGAAATGTATTTAGTCTTATATTGGTAGCCTGCATCTATGGTTGAGTTAATTATTCTGCAAGTATGATCCTGAAAGTAACGGTATCTATAATAGTACTAGCGACCCGCCCCGGCTCCGCACGGGTGCAATCTTTATAATATTATTAAAATTGCGACTATAATTTGAGATTTAAACTATCCTATCTCTCAAGTTGGATCGAACTGAACATGGTGTGCGAATTTTATTATAATCGGTTAAGTGGTTTAGGAGTCCATTGAGGACAAACATTGTGACACGAGATTTATATATATTAAGATTCATATAAATTTGTTAGATCCAAAAAATGACAGTTTTGAAAAGAGTGACACGTAAACTTTAAAAGAGCGTTTAGCTTAGCTTCATTAAGATGTAAATGTTTATTAATACTTAATACTATTACATTATTGTTACGCAAATAGTTTAATACTTTTAACAATTCAAATTGTATTTGGTTTGGGTTTTGGTCATTTTGACCAATACATATAATTATTATCCAATCATTTTCTTTGAGATCTAAACTGTAGCAAGGTTTAAGCGACTCATTACATTTGGCAAACGGTTTAATAAATGAAAATATGTTGCTATGTCTATTTATGCTTTCCTCTCTTGAAGAAATTAATTTTCGCGCAAGTCCTATGCATTGTTGTTCTCCTATAATGAATATTCTTTCTTCATTATTTTTCTGAACTGCTTTATTGGTTTCATAATATGTACTTTTAACATTTCTTGTGTTTTTGTTTATAGCGCCCTCTGTTGTTGTATTTTCGTACTTCTGTGATGAACTCCATTTCTTATTTAAATCTTTATTTTCTAGAGTTTCATAGAGTGCAACGCCATCTATGGTTGCGTTGCTAAACTCTTTAGAGACGGTCTTTTTAGAACAATCTTGTTTGTCAATAATTTCTCCCAGGTTTTGAGAAAAAAATCCTTCTTTAATTCCCGTTCCTGTTGTGTTACTCAGTTTTGACCATATTTCTTTTAAGTGAAAAATTTCTGACTGCTGTTCGTCTTTTTCTTTTTTCAGTGATATTGTTTCGCAAGTGAGTTTTTCAACTTTAGTGAGAGCAATTTCAAGCTGCTGTTTCAGAGTATTAATTTCTTCTTGTAATTCGGATATATACATGTTATGTTCAGTAGATAAATCTGGTAAACTTCTATAGTTGGTGCCAGTTAAGATGGCAATAGCGGACATTGACCCCTACCTAATAAGTCCTCGTATAATGACATAAGCTCAGAATTAGCATTTTTATAAAATACCGAATAAATTTGTAAGTATATTGTAAGGATATAAGTATCTTATAATTCATAAGATATCAAAATGGTAAAAATATTTCACCTTTATCTAAGATTTTATATTATTTTTATATTTAAAACTCACAAGTAAACACTATCATTTCACAGAAAAATGCTAATTCTGATCTTATGTCATTATACGAGGACTTATTAGGTAAAGGTCAATGACCGCTATTGCCATCTTAACTGGCACCAACTATAGCAAATATTTCTGAACTAGTTGAAGTAAATGTTTGGTTCAGAGATTCCATTGACTTTGTTTTTTGTTTTTTAAGTGCCATTTTCGTAGAACTTCGAGTTTCCATTTTTCTGATTAAAAAATATTTGCAGAAAAAAGGCAGAATCAATTAAGGCTTATAGTTGTCAGGAACTATTAAGAATAATCAAAGCTTATGGTTTGAAAACAATTTCAATCTCACAAAAAGAATCTCGGTTCTTCGGGATCGAACTCGGATCACAGATTGCACATGTGGCTGTTAAACAAAACGAGCCAACCGCACTATTAGTTTTGAGGTGAAATATAGCTTCACTTTCTAATGCACAAATAAGAGAAGTTCGTTAGGACGCTTAGTTTAAAAAAAATGTTTTGATGCGCGCGCACTATTTGAAAGCGTTTTTGCACTTTGTTTACACTTTGATAATCTTTTAAAACACTTGTTATTTAGGTTTTCTAGTATTTTATAGATGTATGAGCTTTAATGTTTTAAAGAGTTCGTTTTGAATTCAATATTTATATAAATGTATTTAATAAAAAGCACTTGGTTAACATTCACTTAGCACTTAATTGTTTTGGTTGAAAAGTATAGTAAACAGTAGAAAAAGTTGTTGCCCACATTTGTACTTGGTCACTGTTTCTAGTTAATAACATTAATGATGATAAATTCGCAAAAAGTAACTAAAATACTATTTTTTATAATTTTTTATGCGGAGCCGATGTTTGCGTGACGGCAGCGCCATCTAGCCTCAAAATTACTGCCTATTTAACTTTTTTTTTATATAAATATCATGAAGTGAGTCCTTTCACTCTTGAGTCTGGGTGTCACTGACTAAAAACCACCCTGTTCCCTCACATGCCCCTTGCGTTCCATTGCTGCGGCGCCATTTTAAGACAGACTGTCCCACATCTTGTCAGCATCTTTTTTGGGATGGTAGTACCATCAAATGAGTCCTCCCAAACTGGGTGGAGTGGAAGGGACTGGACTTACTAACTAACAATCACACTGTTTCTTCACATGCCCTTTGCTTTCCATGACCGCAGTGCCCTTTTAAGACAGTCACAGTCCCGTGAATACATAGACACTTACAGACAACTTTTTAACACATTCCAAAAATGTTTTATAAATTTCAAATGTATCTCCGAATTGATATGCAATTACGACAATAGACGGAATTGCTAATTACAATTATTTTTTATAGAGAAAATAGCATTAAAGCCACTATGTTACTAAGTAGGTAATTAGAGTATCCGATGGACTAATGTAATGACTAACCGCTGCTAAACATGTTCGAAGTATTCTAATTAGTGTGTATCATTAGAATCATTTTATATTGTTTACCCGATACACCTACGAGTACTACATAAACTTATTGTTATTATTTTGTATTCTTGTTGATTTCTATTTTTATTAGTCAGTACGAGGCTGATAGTCACTCTAGTCCCTGGATGGGAGGACTCATTTGACGATTTTACCACGTAAAAACAAAAAAAAGGACATAAATGAATTATACTATTTTATAACCTTGGATTGATTCTATTTGAGATTAACTTTAATATTTAATAACTAATTAATATTTTTTTCTCGCAAAGAGAACTAAGTACTTATCACATAGTTCGCATGACAGTTACTGGTAACGCGTAGCCACAGCGTTGTGGCACATAGACACGGCGTAGCGACGCACATTAAAGCGTAGGCACGGCGTGCAGAGACGCAAACTAATGCATAGCTCTGCCTATGCACGGCGTAGCGGCACTAGTACAGCGAAGAGGTGCGTAGCAGTGCGTAGGCACGGCGTAGCAGCGTCATGTTTTTTAGTTTTGTTACCTACTTTACGCACAGCGTGTACCAGAAAGTTGTGGTCATTTATGTAAGGGTGTGATTTAGAACATTAAACCGAAAAACTTGACGACTATGATTAAATTTTAAGAATCACGAGCAACGACTATATATTACTAGACTACGCTTTGCACGATCTAACGAACAAAACTATTCTGCCAACTCGCTGAGGTACTACGTAAGCGAGGGGGACGGGGTACTGCGTTGTGATTGGCTAACTCAAGGTCTGTTCTGTCTCAACGTATGTTTACGGCTCACAGGATTGGTCGAAATGAGACGGATATAAGACTTTTTTGCCTAATGTGTTGGCAGACATCGGTCGCCTATTATTAGAAGTCTAGTATTATATCGTCGTTGATCACGAGTAATAATCACTATAAAAAACTCTCACTAAAAATTTGCAGTGCCCTTAAAGTGTGCATGTACTAATACTGAGTCATGAAATTCTGATGCATGCCTACTAATCAGTGTTGTGTATTTATGTAAGCAAATAAATAAATATATATTATTTTTTTTAAATATGCTTGTAATGATACTCGTTTAAGAGAAATGATGAAAATAAATAGACTTGTGTAAAAATTAAAAAATGTTCCACCAAAAACCTTTTTTCTAATGTTAATTTACCTAACCTAACCTAACTCAAACTTCACAAAACCTACTCATTATCTTTTTACATTTAAAGGTACACACATCAAAAGTGTCTAGGGATCAAGCATTTTTATGCGGATTTCTTGAGATTGAGATGTGGCTTTGTAATAAATTTATGATTTTATAAATTTATATGGATCCTTTTTGGTGCATTTCATAATTTGAATCAGGAACTTTAAATCAAATTCGAGTAAAAGATGAAAATCAGCTGTCAATATTTTCCCTATAAAAACATACAACGCATTGAAGACATTATTAGTGCTACTGTTTCCCTACTACTGATTAAAACCAACGTTATTATGGAGCGGCGACGTCATTTAAGCAGGGAAGAAATGCTCAGAGCCGTGGGAATGATAGAAGCTGGTTCCCGGCAACGTACTGTGGCTTTAGCTCTGAATACAAGTCAGAGTGTTATCAGTCGACTTTGTACACGTTACCGAAGCACTGGTACCGTGGCTGAGCGCCATGGAGGACGGTATCGCTGCACCACACGGAGACAAGACCGATACATTCAAATCTTAACTCGAAGAGCTCCAACAATAACCGCCATGATGTTAGCCGTGAGGCTTCATCACTCTTCAGGGAACTTAATTAGCGACCAAACAGTCAGAAACCGCTTGCATGAAGTGAACCTTCATTCCCGAAGACCGCTACGGGTACCACCTATAGCAATGCACAATCGTAGGATTCGATATCAATGGGCTCTTGAACACAGAAATTGGGCAGAAGAACAATGGCGTTTCGTGTGCTTTTCTGATGAGTCTCGTTTTGGTATGAGACCGGATACAAGACGTATACGAAACTGGAGAACCCCTGGACGCCAACAGCGATTAAAATCCTGCCAGGAAGTCCATCCTTATAGTGGTGGAACCATCATGGTATGGGCGGGTATTTGGATCGGCGGAAGAACTGAGTTGATTTGGATCAGAGGCAACCTCAACGCTCAAATTTATGCTGAGACGATTGTATCAGACGTCATCGTTCCTCTACAAGTGCAAATCGGTCCCTTATTTCAGTTAATGCATGATAATGCACGACCGCACACCGCAAGAGTTGTAAGACAGACTCTCGCCGCAGCTAACATCAATGTCCTGCCCTGGCCTGCTCAGTCGCCAGACTTGAACCCGATTGAGCATGCATGGGATATGCTACAGAGAAGAGCTCTGCCGAATATGGAGGGTATCCAGTCGCAAGAAGACCTTTTTTTGTTGTTGCAACGAACATGGGCGGCCATTCCACAGCGTGATTTGGATGAACTCATTTTGAGTATGCCAAACCGATGTTCTTGTGTTGTTAGTGTTCGCGGTAGAAACACGGATTATTAATTGTTTAAGTTACCCAATAAAATTTTAAAGAAAACTGTTATTTCAGTCTTTTTTTCGAACTTTAATGTTAGTGGTTCAAATGTCAAAAATCCCTTTAAGGTACAATTCCGAGACGGGCCGCAGACCGCAAACTGCAGCAGCAAACTGCAAGCGACAGCACTTGTTTCTATGAACATCTATGAAATTGATTCCAAGCGCGGCAACACTGCTGCCTGCAGACGCAACGCGCAGCGTGCGGCCGCGGCGCGCAGCGACCGCAGACTGCAGCGCAAGTCGTGTCGCGAACCGCAGAGACTTCACACGTATAATGTCGACTTTTTCGGATGACGATGAAGAAAAACTTATTAACATTGTAGCTGGTCATCCAGTTCTTAATAGAATAACTTCCTTCTTTGGTTCGACTTAAAAAAAAAAGATTAGGTGCTTTTCTTTTTCTTTTGGCATATAATAACAACAAGTTATCATCATCTTCCTCTTCTAGTAAAAGACACATTAGTACACTATCGGTAGCGTTATCTAACATTCTGTCTCGCATGAAGCTATTGGAACAACTGAGGCACGGTTCTGTGCATTGTGCAGCCACGACATGCAGCCGCAGTTGGAATAGCGACCGCAGGCAGCATTGCGGTAACCGCAGCCGGTAGCCACAGTGTCGCCTGCGGTTGCAGTCTGCGGCCCGTCTCGGAAATGCACCTTTATTAGGAAAATGGCAAATTTCTTTATGAATGCAAAGGTGACTTGGTTTATCGTTACTGTGACAAACGATAACACTTTATTTGATGAATCCTTAAAGAACATTTTAATTAATATCAATCAGGAGAAAAGTTATTGCAAAAATATATGTTGATCCCTAGACACTTTTGATGTGTGTATTTATATCAAGGTAAATATGGGTACCGTCAAACGGGGTGAATAGGGACGCAGGGGTGAATTGGGACGAAACTTTAACAGGGATTTTAATTTTGAATATTAATATGATAGGTTTTACCAACAATTACTCAATTTTATATATTGTATCTTTATTACTACATTATTTTGACACCTAGTTGACAACACACCATCTTAAATTATCGTAAAAATCGCTGTCAAAGTTTTGTCCCGATTCACCCCTGCGTCCCTATTCAATCCGTTTGACTGTATTGTTTATCAAAACATAATACTCACCTGCTAGGTATTATCAATCGTTTGTGTAGGTTAATGTATATTTTACATAACAACAATCCACAAGAAAAAAAAACAGGTTTTGTACCGACACTTTTCAGCCAAATGTCAACCTACAACACTAACTACTCTAAAATGCTCGCAACAAGAGCGTGATACTAGTGTTATAACTCCATCATTGATTAGATTAAGTGATTGTGTTATTAAAATAATAACAAAATGAGATAATTACTGACACCTGCACTGACAGATAACTACTTTACTCAAGTAGATAGTCAATTAATCGTGTAATTAGGTAGTTACAAAGGTACCTAATTGATAATTTGACGACATGTTTCTGGTTGTTACCAGAACAGTCATACCAAATGGTTGGAATAATTCGAATGGCACTATCGAATTTTATTACTATTATATAATACACTCGCGGGCAAAAGAATGGAATTACTTGCTATGATACGATTCCTCGCGATCTTGAGTACTTTATAACTAGCTAATAATAACATGAATGTTAGTGCCATTTTAAAGAATTAACTGTAACTTTAAATCACGCTATATTAAAATTCATTTAAATCACGCTATTATTTATGGCGCTATCCCGGATCAATTTTTAAGTAAGTAATTCCATTCCATCCTTTTGTTCGGTAGTGTAGATTAGCGAGTAATCTCGCCCCGGGCCCGGCTACATCACATGCATGGTGCCAAGCTACATGTCAAAATACCAAAATTTTCGTGTTATTTGTAACTAAAATAATTCAAACACATAAATATTCCGGGTATAAATATAAAATATGGTGAAAACTGAAGCAACCCCTGTGCGGTTTACGAGTAGAAGATCTATGAGTAAGCGATAAAGATTCATCGTGCCCTGGTGGGGATATTCGGAGTAGACCTGTCCTTGGTGTGTCGAGAGCAATTGGGAGGCAGTAGCGTCCTGCGAGGAAGTGATCTAACAGAAGGAAGAGGACCCAATCCGCTTTCGAAGGTCAAGCGGCGTCACGCCGGCTTGATGTCATCTTAACATAAAACAACGGTTAGCTGTCCAGGGAAACTTCCGTCCACGTTGCAATACTCATACATCCCCAGTAAGAGGCGAAAGCCATAGTTGAGGAATCATAACAAAAGAAATGCGTGCACCACATCACCACATTGAACGGAGTGATATGAGGTAAATATATCACTGCCGAAAAAAAAAAAATATACCCACCCAATACTGGGTGAAGACAGGATGATAATTATGAAGTGGACATACAGACAGTTAAGAGAAGAGACTGTTCTAGCAAATAGATATGGTGAGTAGATTACGGTGAGCAAAATTATATATTTACATCATTTAACCTTATGTATAACAGGAGGAAATAAAAGACAAAAGTTTGAAAGAGATTTTAACGATAAATTAGTACGACTGCTATATTGCTAACAAGACCAAATAATTAATTATATTTAAGTTAATTATATTTGAAATTAGTCCGAGGTATATTTTATACATATCCTTGTTCCTTATGTAAAATATACTTGTAGTAGTCGTATCGTTTTTTTCTATGAACTATGTCTAAGCCTCATGTAGATCTACATTGGAAGAGATGGACATCCGTCTTTTCTGCACTATGCATGTTATGATCGAGTTCCAGTCGTACTTCTTGGCGGTGGTTGAATACCAGGATTTAGCAATTGATACTTAGAACGACTGGGTAGATCAGCTAGAGCTAATCAGCTAGCGGTTCTTGTATAGATTCATTTTCCATTTCGATGCCTTCCGGCCAAAAGGGGGTAACCGCCACTTTACAAACTTTACAGGAGAGTAGTTTAAAGTTCAAAAAAAGTGAAAAAAAATCATATAAAATTTTCTGTAAGTTTCAAAAGTTTCAAAATTTACCCATTTAGCTTTTGATTATGTCTCTACGAAATGGCATTATTAATAACAATAAATCACACTCCTAACACAATTTAGTGTCGCTTACCCTCAAATAGACCCGATTTCACTAACAGGAAAAAACGTTTTAAATGAAAACAACTCGATGATTGAGTTCCAACCTAAATGATTTAAGTGCACCATTCGTTTTATTTCTATTGAAGAAAAAGAGCATACCTGTGACTTTTCGGTTCATCAAGTGCAGCCAATATGATATAACCGGCTATTGGTTAATGAGAGACGAACAAGGAAATTGTAATAAGTTACGTAACAACAAGAAATATAATTAGCACTTTTATAAACAACGCGAAAGCACATTGTGTTTAATTCTTATAAAATTATACAGACACACTTAAATACGTAGATTAGACCTTTTTAAGTTTTTAAACTGACATTTACTAAGATGCGGATATGAAAAAAAAAGATATTATGCTCAATCTCTCTTTTTCTTTGTCTTCATTTTAAAGAATAACACAAAACAATAGTTATTTATTGTAAGTTAGTCTTGATAGTTATACATCTATGCTGCAATTCATACTTATGGACTACTCTTAGTTATGACAAAACGTAAGACCCCTCTTTGAGGAGTGGCTGGATAGGCACCACGGCGTCCTCACCTTCTGCCTGACACAGGTCCTCAACGGACATGGATGTTTCGGGAGTTTCCTGTGTCTGATTGGGAAGAATAAAAGCCTGGGTGTCACCAATGTGGGGACCGCACGGAGGACACGGAGGAGCATCCGGTGCAGGACTGCCCAGCTTGGGCATAGCACCGCTGTGTCCTCACGGAGGCGACATACCTCTAGCGCCCGGTATTGGTCGAGGCCATGCTGCGGGGCGAAACGGAATGGGAAGCGGTCGCCTCCTTCTACGAAGCTGTCATGTTAACAAAGAAGGTATCGGGTACCGTGTGGGAGAGAACAGCTTCCACCTCACAACCTAACCGCTGCGGGAGATGCCCATGGCATCGGACGTCGCGAGGTGATTTCCGATCGGTCACTGTAGGCGCGTAACGCTTCGTGTTCCACGCCCGCCTCAAAGAGCTGCCGTTAATTTGAAGGGGGCCCCTTTTAATTTTTTTAGCGTGGTAAATTAATAAAATGAGTTCTCCCACCCCGGGCAGGGCAGGAGGGACTGTCAGACTTGTACTGACTAAAATCCACGGTCTCCTTCAATAGCTGTTTACGTTTCCGGGTCACGGTATCCGTTAGTCCCGCGACCAAGGCCTTAGAGACCCAAAGCCTGCCGGGGTTGCGGGATAGTCTAATCACTAAAATCCACAGTCTTCTTTAATAGCTGTTTACGTTTCCGGGTCACGGTATTCGTTAGTCCCGCGACCAAGGCCTTAGAGACCCAAAGCCTGCCGGGATCGCGGGATAGTCTAATCAGGTAACCGTGACCCTGGAGCGTAACGGGCTATTGAAGGATCACTGTTGATTTTAGTCCTTCCCGTAGGTACTGTAGAGGTTTTACTCTGAGGACTAACCTCTGAGAGTTTTGTAAGCGCTGGCTGGATCCCTACAGTACCGCCCTGGGAGGACTCCTTCGATGATTTAACCGTGATAAAGAAGGGTCAGATGAGGCACAAGATTAACTCTTTTGCAGAGAATTCATCACAAAACCCAATAACTCCTTGCTGGCCCAACCTTGGATTCGAACCCTTGATCATGTTTCTCAGCCGTATATACTAGCCAACAAAAAAACAAAAGCACTGAAAAACTAAACTGTAGGTCCTACTTATTTAACTATTCGGTATCGTCGGAACAAGGTAGCAAAAGAATAACTTTTTTCTTATGTAACCTAAAATAACTAAGTAGAATAATACAGTCATAGATGAACATAAAGTCTATTAAATAAACTTCCCGTTTTATTTTCCTTACAAAACTTTGGGCCAAAATGACTCACGAGCACGGTGGTGCTTACGCCGTGGTCGTATACAGACTTTATGATCGCTGCGGAACGCTAACGACATTTTGTTCCAACGAAAGAGAGAGATAACCGATGCTGTTTGTCATTCTTGTGTAAGCTAACCGCCAAACCTTTGATTTATCATCTTATCCAACCACCATACCAGAATTTTTTTTTTGGGAGGGAAAAAAAGGGTAAGCGACAATTGTACAAGCGACATTCGTTTTGCTGATTTATCCTAAGCGCCTTCGATGACTGATTTGGTGACTAGGGAAAATAAAAATAAGCGCCACATAAAGTCACGGAAATGAGGCCTAAATGTAATAAATGACATATATTTTATCCAAAAAAACTGCCCTAATATCCTAACCGAAAGTTTGGTTAACAAAGATTCAAGCAAAATTTGAATAATGTATTTTTTACAAAAAAGTATTTACAGCCCAAACTACTTAACGTTCAAGTAAAAAAAAAACATTCAATGCCAAAATTGCTTATCTCACAGTTTTGAAATATTATTTTTATCCAACCACCATAATACAAAATACACCAAAAATAACTGTCGTTTATGACGAAAAACTTAGTGTCAGAACCTCAATTCCTTAACCGCCTAAGCGACAAAAAGTTTGTCCTAGAGCCATGAAACTTAGACCATTAGACGCAGAAAAAAAAGCCGATTCTAACCATATATATAAGTCGATTTCGCAAAAAATGTCGCTTATCCCCTTTTGGCCGGAAGGCATCGATTTGTTTTATTTAAATTATTACTCATTTACAAAACGAGAAATTAATATTCTATTATTTCATATGCATTTCTGTCCCTATTGTTTTGTCACCTTGTATTATCATAACAATCACAGATCTTTACATATTCTAACAACACCTAATTCTAGTACTTATAGCTAGTAATAATTGTATCCCAAGCAACAATGTAAACAAGCAAGATCTAAATGTGTATCTTTGTATCAACAGTGGAAACTGCAAATCCCTAATAAACAAGCTAACAATATCATAATACCTACTTGGTATTACCCAATAATTGAAATTGGCCGATATTACCCAATATATGTTGGATATCGGCCGAACGTTGTCACAGGTCAAACAAATTCTGTTGACATGTTTTGCAGTTAATTACTTTAGGAAAATATGATATTTTATTTTATGTTACACTAGCGACCCGCTTCGGCCCCGCACGGGTGCAATCACTAATACAATATGCATGTTATATACTTAAAAACCTTCCTATTAAATCACTCTAACTATTAAAAAAAACCGCATCAAAATCTGTTACGATGTTTTAAAGGTCTAAGCAAAAGCATACAAAGGGACAGACAGCGGGAAGCGACTTTGTTTTATATTATGTAGTGATAGTGTCGTATTTTTTTTTTAATAGCCGTTTATATCACACCAACTACGATATAATACTAGACTCCTAATAACAGGCGACCGATGTCTGCCAACACATTAGGCAAAAAAGTCTTATATCCGTCTCATTTCGACCAATCCTGTGAGCCGTAAACATACGTTGAGACAGAACAGACCTTGAGTTAGCCAATCACAACGTAGTACCCCGTCCCCCTCGCTTACGTGAGTTGGCAGAATAGTTTTGTTCGTTAGATCGTGCAATGCGTAGTCTAGTAATATATTATAGTCGTTGTATCACACTGCTGGGCAAAGGCCTCCCCCATATCCTTCCATGTGCTCTTTTCTAGTGCCACTTCGGACCAACCATCAAGGAACGCATCGTATTTAAATGCGAATATTAATTTGTTTTAAACCCTTCTTACAAATTCGTAATTTACTTTAAAAAAAAACGAAGGCCGCTTTACAAAATATGTAACTGAAGAAAGCTTGACTCTTGTGTTGAATGTGTAACGATTATTTGATATTATAATAACATTTATGATAATACAATAAAATTATAAAACAAAATCATTATAATTATTGCGATATGATATAGTGTACCTAGTGGATAATAATGGTGATTCATAACAAATTAATATTTTAATCGTGCCACTGATTAGCATAATCAAAAGAACAAAGTTTTAATACACTAAGATAATCACTCGTATCAAATTACTGTACTGACTCATTATTGTTCACGCAAGTAACAACTTTGATAATAAAAAAACGAATATTTGACCTACCTTCTCAGTTTTATCAACACTCGGCACTCACTGAAACTGATAGCCTAATTCTAAAACATCTTCGTACAGGGAACGAGATGCATTTTACCGACAAACGATCACTACGGAATGCCGAACCGATCGTGCCTGATCTCACCTTCGAACTTATTTGTAAAATGTAACAAGAGCAGTATCTTCATGACATTGAATTTACTCGCTGTATTCCCCACTTCGTGTGTATCTACGATTCAACATAGTCACACCTCGCCTTGCTCTCGTATATCAACGTTTACATGTTGTAAATATATTCATTAAGGTGTATTTTAGTCTAGAACATACGTTACCTGACAAATGAACATCGCTGTATTGCAGATTGGTTCGTTACGAATCGCTGTAAACAGAAAGTGATCTCTTTCTTTTGAGTTTTATTTAGATGATGATCATAAACTTCATACGCTGATTAGAATACAATAAATAGAGCAATAGTAGAAACTACGTATTTTTCTACTCCTCCACTGTTATTTTCTGATTAATTTCGCTGCAGGATCCAAGACAGTAAAATTCATTCTGCGGAACACGTCGAGCGTCATTGTCTCGGGGCGCTTTCTGGTAGTCGCCATTGTTAATTCTGGCTTACAGGAGTTACAGTGGTTTGGGAATAGTGCGGTGTCCCATTAAAAAATCTCGCTTGTTTAGTTACCTTGACTGATTATTGCTGTTTAGTTTCAGTAAAACACAATACATACGGAATTCTAAATGCTACTAGGTAGGGTAAAACACCCAACTATTGACCCCTTAAGCGGTTTTCCTTGCTTCTTTCGCAAAATAAACTAATGTACGAGTTGCAAGTGGAAATGAATGTTTTCGGAAGATAAAATAAACATTGAAGAATGTAACTAAAACATTATTTCCAGTCATACAAAGGTAAAAAGTGTTTTTTTTCTCGAGTTTAGCAAGAACAGGCCATTTGACCAGTTATCAACATGCTTGTACCAAATTTTCATCATGCAAATGACCAATTTTTTGACCTCCTGTAGTATAAGAATAAACTCAAATATTATTTATTATGAATGTGATACGAGGTTTCGTTTGATAAAAAAAACAAACAAAGCTAGTCTTATAGCCCTTCTCATTTTCTTTTTTCACACTATTTAGGTCTTCAGTCTTCAAACGCCGTCAATAATATTCTTGCACTTATTTTAGAAATTTTGTAGTTTTTATCACTTTTTGTTGTAGTTTTTATCACTTTTTGTCCAATTTTTCTTCTTTATTAGTAGTTATTTCACTGTTCTGTATTATTCAGCAGATATAAAAATACTCGACGGCAAAATATAAATTGAAATAACACGGCTTTAGTTCTACAAAGTGAGTTTAAAAACCTTTGAATTAATATTTCCCTATTAAAAAACTAGCTCACACTTTGCCTCGGAAATGATTTAAGTCAGTTTGTTCAAACATGCAGGTTAGGGTATATTTTGTCATTTTATGCATTAAACCAACCTGTGGCTGAGGCATTGCTCGTGTTATATTCTGCAATTGTCCCACGGGATCATATACCGACATAAAAAGTATCCTGCGTCCAAGTACACCCACTTAATCAGGTTTTAAAATAATCTGCTTGCCAAATTGTGTCAAAATCCATTCAGCCGTTCACTTTTCCTATAATATTAGTAAGTCTAAAAGTCTGAGGCCGCTTTCACATTAGGGCGTTAGCAGCGCGACAGTAGCGCGGCAGAAGCACATTTCTTCACATTTTATATTTATTATGAACAGCCGCGCATAAGCAGCGTCTGTCGCGCGACTGTCGCTCAAATGTGAAAGCAGCGTAAAATATTCAGGAGGATCCAGAATGTGACAGTAGACCGAAAATTTAAGTACCTCACTCAAATTATGCTAGGTAGTCAGGTTACTACGTAAGGTATTTTTTATGTTTGTGATTATGCAGATACACACCTTTAGGGGTGCCAACGCCCATGGGCTTAATACAGATGCATTAAAGTTAAGCTACCTCACCATTAAAAATGAACTACGTACACACCGTGGTGTCAGTAACTGGTATTCTCATACATTGGGTTAATTACCAGCTATTGACATGCCATGTTAAAAAAATGGTTATTCATACATTTGAGTGTACCAGATATTGACCTCATCATTTTAACACGTTCGGTGCGGTATCGGGTTGATTGTATCCGATGCTCATCTTGCCACTGGTGCGGGGTAAAAATTACTGTGCCAACCGCTGGTGCGGGATAGATATATTCTGTCTCCCTATGAGTATGAATAAGATAGTTAGTGATTTAGAATTGCCTCTTTAAATAAATCGTAAAGATACCAAAAAATTGCATCGGATCCTTTCGACCCGATACCGACTGGAGCGAAATTTTTTACGTCTAGTGCGTATATCGGATCTAAACGACCCGATACCCGATGACCCCATAGCCGCACTAGATTACATGTTAGTAGAGCTAGTGAGGTCCTCCTGGTTAGATAACTTTTTATCCTAATTATAAGAGAAAGTATATGAAAAATGAAACGATCGAGGAGAATGTTATTCAAGTTGAGTGAGGGTGATAATTGTGAGAAACCAACGAAAAATAAAGTGAGCGAAGGTCCCCCAAGGCAAATAATATTGGGTAAGCTGGACATTTCTGATAATAATGTATATACTAGCCCGTCAACTGGTCACACATTACAAGTCCTAAAAAAAACTTTTTCAAAAAAAAATGTAACCGACTTCAACACAACCACAAAAAAAGTTCAAAATAACCTACAAAAAAACTTTTCTTTCGAAAGTCGGTGACTTTATTTTTTATTTCATTGACTTTTTGTCACCGACTTTCGAAAGAAAAGTTTTTTTGTAGGTTATTTTGAACTTTTTTTGTGGTTGTGTTGAAGTCGGTTACATTTTTTTTTGAAAAAGTTTTTTATTTTATCCTTTTTAGTTTCACTATTCAACCCAAATTATTGTCAAATACATAATATTTTCTTACATGTGCACTAAAATGTTGTAATCCATAGCACCGGTAATAACAACGCCGATTATGTATGTACACAATGAGAACTACCAAAAATAAAAACTACTGCACCAAACTAAATGAAAATTTTATGGGACCAAATGGCAGATATACTGTATCGAACAAAAAAAGAATAATCGAAATCGGACCAGAAACCTCGGAGTAATCGGTGTAGACAAAGTTAAAAACTTTTTAGGTTTTTGTTGATTTTTGTTGATATTTCAAAAAGTGCTAGTCCGATTTTGATAAAATTTTAATGGGACCATTCCAGAAGTATACCCTATCCAACAAAAAAAGAATTTTTCAAATCGGTTGTTAAACGAGGGAGTTATGCCCGAACAAACATAAAAAAAAAAAAAAAAAAATACAAACATCCGAATTGAGAACCTCCTTCTTTTTTAGAAGTCGGTTAAAAACTGCAGCTATCAATCCCAAACCACCAGATCAGCCTCTACTATAAGTACATTTTATCGATATAGATTTTTTGTTTAGTCATCCACAACACTAAAAATATATCGACACTTTAACTAACTAGTGCGGATATGGGGTCGGAAAGATCCGACAGACAATACCTTTATTTACACGCAAACCATTCAGTGCATCTACGAGCGATTTCAGCCCTTTGATAAGTATTTCTTTGTCAACATATTGGTATAAAAAAAAATGCTATTGTCATTATCCCTATTAAGATAAGTTCTTCTAAACAGACCTAAGTCGAACGGGTCGTTTCGACCCAGCACCGCACCAGGGACAAGTCGGGCTTCGGATGTAATCGACCCGATGCCGCACCAACTGAAAGTCATCAAATTTGACTAACGCAGTGAACGTGTTAACAAGTTAACGCTCATTAAAACTTGAAAATCATGTGGAAAAGCATTGTGTCTGTCTTAAATAACCAAAAAATACCAAACTCAAAGGAATCTATAGTGTAAAACTGAAATAAAATGACATTGACAACAACCGTCAGCTTAGCAAATTGTTAAATTTATTGATGATTTTAGGAGGGTATTTTGTTATCATAGGTTTACGGACGCAATATTGCTTTATTTAAATTTTCTGTGACGCCAATATATTACAAGATAAATTATATTTCATTTTCTGTATTCTTTATGCAGCACTGCAAGAAGATTTATTATTATTTTTGATAAAAACTGTTATGCGGTCAATAGTTGGTGGGAGGTCAGCAGTTGGGTACTTTACCCTATATAAAAAAGCAAAAGTCTAAAAAAATCCGCTATTTTAAAAAGGGTAGATATTTTAATTTTATTTTTTATTATTTTATTTTTATTTTATTCGGAAGGCTTACAGACAAATAACTATTATAATAACAAGATTAAAAACTAAATTGCTAATTACAAGCCCTCACATTTAAATAATTATATTTCCATTACCTACACAGTAACTTATGATATTATGATATTTGTATAACCTTAACACTCAGATCAAAAAAACAGGCAGATAGAACGTGCGCGAACAACAACGTGGTGCCAGTCGTTATTTATGTGTGCGCGGCAGATAAGTGGCGCCGTGTACGGACACGTGCATCTGTGTGCGTTTACGGTTGCCAGATATTGAGAAATACTCCCATATTTTTGTTCAGTTAAATTGTTCCCAAATATTGTACTAATATTTTTTTTTCAATTAGAAACGCGATTTTGCTTTATGGTTATACCCAGAGAGCATAAGCATGTAGTATTTATTATTTAACAGAATAATAATAAGGAATAAAAGTTAATATGCGTAATTACTTAGTACCTATTAATTAATTTATATCAGATCAGATAACACTTTATAACGCTTTTTGGTAATTTGTTTAATAAACTATTTAAGGATAGGTTTTTTTAGTTTAAAAAGATGAAGAATTTGTTATAACAATCAACATATTTATTAAAATAATAATTATTTTACACACCATCACATTTTTATTAAAATCATAATTATTTTACACACAATCATGCTTTAGTTCTGCACCAATTATATTGTGCAAACAAACATCTAAGTACTATTAATGTTTAAAATTGGAAACGCGATTTTGCTTTTTTTTGCAAAATCAAAACGATTTATCGGCCAATTGAAAAGGCCCTACCAGCACTACTAACGATACTGATTGCATTGCAACTAGTAATTCGAAAATGAAAAATATCACTAATGAAAGTATGGAAACCTCTATAATGTCACATGGCAAAGCCTAATTGTTGCAATTAAATACTAAAAGTAATAATAAAATACTTCATAAACCCCAATAAGTCTTGAAATATAAAAATTTTAAAGCGCAGTACACCGCACGCGGAACGAAAAGTAAACGACTAAAATAATAAAAAAAATCCAGCGGCGCGAGGGCGGCACATCCTTACAAGTACCGAATAGCTCAAAGGCATGCTCTCCGTCCCACTTTCTCACGCAAAAATACAAATACAGCCCCGCGCGCGGGGGCCCCTCCCGAGACCCGAAGTCTTTACGACCCGGACGGAACTAACTAGTGACCTTGTGTCATTACGACCATAGACCATACAACATTATTTTTAGTACCTATATGCGAAACCTGAATATAGTTTGTTCAGAATCAATAACTGAATCGATTCCAATAATTTTTACACCATGTTATATTTTGTCCTAAAATTATTTAAAAAGTTAAGACTAATGTTGTATAGGTACTATAGATTACGACTGTGCAGTTGTTTTGACGAATTTGATCGATATTTTTATGCACAGTACACATTCCCCTAATTCAGGATAATTTACCCGTCATAAACTAGCAACACAGACGATTTACTGTTAAGGTTTTGTGTTTCAAGTGAGCCGAAAATATTTTATGGAAAATAAATACCAAAACAATAAAAATAACAAGAGTTACCTGTGGAAAGATATTCCATCTTGTTTTCTTTGTTTTTGTGAACAACTTTTGCAGTGTTTAAACACACAAGACGGCATGTTTTGACATAAAATGGCAAATCACTAGTGACGTGTGAGCGAGACGATGCGTAGCTTGGTACTGTCGCGAGTTTGTAGTAACTTTTGATTTTGTATTAACTTTGGTGGACCCACTCGCGTGTTCTGAGCGCTCTATCTGCCTGTTTCTTTGATCTGAGCCTTAACAGCTATAGTTTATTAGTGTAGTTATACAAATAACACAAATAACTTAAATGCAGCCAGGTGCCGCTTGTACAAAAAATGGCTTCGCTAAGAGCCTTCTCACTGCGCTTACATTGGTGCAGAATAGGTCAACGTCTTGTTCAGTACTAATTTCATTAAAACTACGACTAGCTCTAAGTACATAAGCATTACGCCTGTAATTAGAGTTTGCATAAGGTACATGCAGAAGTGGTCGCAGTCGCAGCCCCATCTGGTTAGTTCTTATCATTATTTTTGAGACCAGTTCAGGACAGTCAATTGATCCATTCGCAATTTTAAACAAGTAACTTATATCATTAATATAGCGTCTACGCTCAAGTGGCAGAAAATGGTACCTTCTACATCGGTGATTGTAATCAACAGATATTTGTTTTGCCCTGTAATCCAAGTACTTAAGAAATTTTCTCTGAATACCCTCGATACGAGAAATGTAGATCTCGTATTGGGGGTTCCAGACTTGTGATGCATACTCAAGGTGGCTGCGTACGAACGAACAATATAAGACTTTGATCGGTTTTAGTGAACGGAAACATGCCGAGTTTCTCATTATAAAGCTAAGTGCTCTGGACGCTTTATTTACAATGCTATCAATATGCTGATCGAAGAGCAACTTGCTGTCTTGTATCACCCCAAGATCCCTAATACAGTGAAACCTGGTTATGTGGGACCTGGATAAGTGAGAAACCTCCATAACTGGTACTCATGCTGAAGTCCCAACACTTTGGCACTGTATTACCTCTGTTAGTGGGACGAAGCGAACCTCTATAACTAGGATTCGTTCTTTCGATTTTATCGTCATAGTTACCTCTATATTGTTAGGGGCTCCCTTTTCCGCATTTAGACTCGTAGTTGGTCCGTTATGCGTGAGGTGGGACGGTTGGCTATATGAGCCAACCCAGCTCCTTCCAGAAGCTCAGAAGTCTCCTGGGACGTTCACAGGCTTCTTGGAGCGACCTTGGAATGCCAAGGTTTTGTGCCCGTTGGTTAGCAACGCCCTCGCATTCCAGGATTACGTGGGTAGCCGTTTCATCCGCGTTCAGGCAGCCCCTGCACAACGGGCTGTCTGTCGCGTTGATGGTAAACAGATGTTTGTTGAGTGGGCAGTGACCGGTGAGCATACCCACCACAACTCGTAAATCTGTTCGTTGGAGTCTGAGAAGTCTGCTGGTCAGTCGCGGTGTCGCAGTTACCTCTATAACTGAGACAGCAAGTAAATTTTACATGTATTAACCTCTGTAACTGAGACAACATCGTTTTGTTTGTTTAATTACTTAGTCTTATTCTACCCGCAAATTCTGCTCTTAACTAACTTTGAGCATCAATGACCTTCAGTTTTAGTTTTGCTTTACTATCATACGGATGTTTATTTGAAAAATGCCGATACGAAGGCTCAAATTATCAATAATCCAGAATTAAAAAAAAACATTTTTATTTGATTCATTTTTGTACTGCATATTAAAAAACATAACCCTCCTGGCGCAGTCGGGTAAAAAAGAATTACATTATATAATTACATTCAGTAACTTTTTTACCGACTTCAAAAAAAAGGAGGTTATTGATTTCTAATAAATATTAAAATTAACGTATAATGTTTACATAATACGTTATTTTATTTGATAAATCGCACCTCTTTAACTGAGAGAACCTGCATTCTGACCTCTATTAATGGAACCCTCTGTAAATGAGACAGATATTAATATTTATACCTGGATATCTGAGACACTGCGTAAGTGGAATACCTCTTTATGTGAGACAGATTTGCAGGTCCCTTGAGGTCTCACTTAACCAGGTTTCACTGTACTATGGACTTTGCGAATACTGGTATTGCACAGTTTGTATGAGGAATTAATAATCGATTTCTGGCGCGTAAAACTCATATGAAAACATTTAGCAACATTCAATTGTAGCCTGTTACGTCGACAGTATTCCTCAAACCTATTCAAGTCAGCTTGTAACAGGTGCGTATCAGATATGTCTCGTATTGTCTTATGAATCTTCATATCGTCAGCGAAGAGTAAAATATAACAATTTTTAAAACAATGCTTCACATCAGCTATAAAAATAGTAAATAATAGGGATCCCAAAATGGAACCCTGGGGAACTCCCGAGGGAACAGAACACCATCCAGATGTGTATCCCTGTAGCACCACAGCCTGCGTTCGATTTTCAATATAAGATGTGAACCAGCGATACAGATCTCCATGTATTCCGGCTTTTAATAGCTTTTCCATGAGTAGTGCGTGGTCAATACGATCAAAGCATTTACTGTAATCAGTATAGATCACGTCAACTTGAGCACGGTGTTCCATACCCTCGGATATAAATTCATTGGACAAAATTAGGTTAGATGTAGTGGAACGCTTTCTGAGAAAGCCGTGCTGCTCATCACCAAAGTTGCTCCTCAAAGCATTATATACGTCAATAAACACAATGCGTTCTAGTATTTTAGAGAACAAACATATTTTAGAAATCGGTCGATAGTTAGAGATATCCGATTTATCACCCTTTTTTAAGACTGGAGTAACGAACGCAGATTTCCAAATTTTCGGAACGATGCCTTCTGAAAGTGACCGCCTGAATAAAATACATAGTGGCAGGACTAGACTATCGGCACAATTTACAATAAATACTGGAGGTATGTGATCAGGACCGCCAGATTTGGAAAGGTCCAATGTCTTTAATAATTTTAGTACTTGAGAGGGAGACACATCAATCGAGCCGATGCATGATAAATGATGTTCAGAGCTAATGCCATCAGAAGTAGCGGGCACATGATTGGGCTCCTGGAAAGTAGAATGGAAATAATCTGCGAACAGATTGCTGATCTCCTCACCTGTGCTTGCAGTCTTATCACCATAATGCATTACCTTAGGAAAAGTACCAGAGTTTCTTTTGCTCTTGACGTAGGACCAAAAGAATTTTGGGTTCTTAATGATCGACGATTCAATTCCATCCATGTATGTATTAAAACAAGTTTTCTCTAATTTAGCCGCTCTATTACGTAAGATGGAGAATGATTGAAAATCTGACAAATTACCGTACGTCTTGAATCTGCGATGGTATTTATATTTCTCCTTCAGTACTTTGATCAAAGCCGAACTGTACCAAGGCGGATATGATGATTGTCGAACTGATTTAATCGGGATATACTTATCTCTAAGCTCATACAATTTACTGTAAAACAACCCAACAGCATCATCCAACGAACTATTCATTAAAAATTCATTCCAATCTATTTGGTTGAGTTCAGATTTTATAGCTGTATAGTCACTCCTAGAAAATATGTACTTCGTAGTCAATTTATCATTCAATTTGTGTATCTCGACAAAGTCAGCAGTAATCGTTAATGGTTTATGATGAATGTCCACAGGTAATGCCAAAGGATCATGACATTCAGCAACATTGACGGAGTCGTTAGAAAAAACCAAGTCTAGTAATCTAGCATTGTTGTTCCGTATGCCGTTATATTGGGACAGGTTAGAAGTGAGAATTCCATCAAAAAACGCTCTCAAGTGATGACATGATACATTCTGCGGGATTAATTCGTGACCATCAGAATTTGTCCAGTCTACATTATTACCGAAATTAAAATCACCCATTATTATGAATTTATCTAGTGGGTGGGTTAAAATCAAGTGGTTAACATTAATACTAAAATTATGTAACTGATTATAATATGAATTGCCAAGGTTTTCTTTACAAAGATATAAGGCACAAATGTGTAAATTATAGTTAACCGCAGGCCTAGAACTTTTTAATATCAGAGAGACCCAAATGTCTTCAGCGGAACTTCGCCAATCATGTCGTTCTACAACAGTAAGCTCACTTCTTACCGCTATCAAGACACCACCGCCCCGCTTTTGAGAGGTTCTAGAGTAATCGCGATCTCGCCTCCACACCAAATAACGACTATCAAACAGCTCAGCACTAAAGATATCATCCACAAGCCAAGTCTCAGTGAACACAATGACATCGAATGCACTAACAGATATTTTGCGAAATATATCGTTCGTTTTCGTACGCAGACCACGTACATTCTGGTAATAAACATTAAGACTAGCCATCACCAGTAACAGATTCTATAACACTATGAAATAAACAACTAAAAAGAGCGATCAATAATAAATTATAAACTAAAGACTGTAAACAATATTCATTTTTTTGATAAAATACTAATACGGAGGTAGAAGGCATCAAAGACTTCCAATAATATTTTAAGCACAACAAAGCACAGTGTCGAAATTTATATATCTTCAAAATGCTTAAACTAAATGAGTTATGAATACAAACAATAGGTGACGAACGGTAGCAAGATAGGAATCGCAGGTAGCGTAAAATGGTTATAACACACATATTAAAAAAATTGAAAAAAGACCTTAAACGTACTACAATTAGGTGGTAATTACACTGACATGATGGTTTCAAACAAGTATTTTTGTTAAAAAACTTACTGATTAGCACCGCGCAATAACACAGAACATGTAGGAAAACGCAAGTAGCACACAACGACTTGCGGTTCCCAAACTGTTTATTGGCACAACTTATAAATGAAGTAGACACTGTTTTACATAGGATAGCACTCATTGTTAGACAACTTTTTTGAGGTCCTTTTCTGATCTCACTATCACAACTGGGGTGGTGTCCGTTTTTCTCACATGGATTTTTGAGTGTTTCACCCATACATATTGAAAATCCGCTTCCCCCGCCAGTTTTTTAGTTTTAGATAATAGCATTTTGTTTTTAGTCGTTAGGTGGTCGTTAATAAATATTTTCTGATTTCCTGGTAATCCAATCTGATTGGTTGTCAGTGGCGATGTCTTGGACACATATCTCGCAGCAGCAACAAAATCCTCTTTAACGTAGCGATTGCAGAATGAAACAATAACTGGTTTTATGTGATCTTTTTCTCTCGTGGGCACTCTAGTTATGAAGTTGATTTGACTTTTTACAATGGGATAGTTAATTTTGGCACCAATGCTTGAAATAATTTGTAACAAGTTTTCATTATTTGATGGCGATAAGCCTTTCACTTCCACATTGTTCATTCGCGACCATTGCTCTTTGCTATCTGAATCTTCCTCTAGTTTATCCAGACGCACTTGAAGCTGATCTACGTGATCCTGAACCTTTTCCAGCTGAACAACGCGCTGCTCCATATCACTTATCCTTTCATTGAATTCTCTGACAACATCCTTGAACTGCTGGTTGAAAGAGGATTTCATGTCAGCGAACTCACTCCGAAGTGCTTGAATTTCATCCTTCAGACCCTCCAATGGTGTCAACTTTGCGGCCAACGCTCGAATCTCCAGTAACACCACAGATTCTGGTTCCGACCTCGAAACCACCGGTGAACTATTTGGATGAAGAGCAGACGTCTGTTTGCATTTCATGCATCGCCATGAAAGCTTCCTGTCTCCCAGCTTACGGTGGCCAGCTTCAGTGATGCCTGCACATTGGAAATGCATCTCATTTCCACATACTGAGCAACGCACTCCATCAGTCAGCTGGTCGTCGCATACACTGCACTTCTTTGAGACATCCATTATTTGTTTTTAAGTTTTATGATTTTAAAAATAATAACTTTGAGCAACACTGGTTGGCTATTAAAATTAACGGAAGATCGACCTAAACGCAAGCGTAGACACCGGGGCCTACGACGAGACTGACATACGGAGTAATCATAGTACTTACACTATTTACTGATGAAAACTTCGTGGTCGTTACGTTAATTCCTTTTTTTTTCTTAGTCGATTGACTTCATATTCTCTTGAAGTAACAAGACGGATCGATGGACATAAATAAATAGGTATTTGCTCTTTCATCAAAAGCCGTAAAGTGAACGAACCCATTACTGTCGCGGCCTTCTTTGCGACAGCTTTATGCCTGCAATATCTTGTTCTGACGCAGTTCTGACGTCCATACAACTTCTATAGTACAGCAGTCAGAAGACGTACACACATCAAAAAAAGTTTGTGACCTAAGATATTTTTTTTAATTTTATGGAAAAAGCATTGAACAGTTTTATTGTTTTGAAGAAGACATGATTTGATGAAGAAAACATAATATAATCTACCGTAACAAAAATGATTTCAATTTTTCAAAGTGATCGCAAGTTTTTGTTGATATATTTAATAGACGTCAGGACTGCGAAATCGTGTAAAAATCTATACAAGGATTGATCTGTGTCCTCTTAGAATATCGTATTTTCAGAACAGAACTGCAATATTCACAAACACGACGCCGTAGATAAATTACACAAATATTACTCGTGTTGATAATATTAGATAATAATTCCACCAAGCGGATATAGCAATGCCTTGTGTCACGGGCATTTTGAAGCCTGAGCGTCATTATGGATTCTAGTGATGAACCCCAGAGCCTAACAAGGGCTGAACCCAGAGCCTAGTCAAGTAATGAAGTAATGACATACCTATACTTTATTCATTTAGGATCTCCTACTAAAGACGTACACAAGGAAAACTATTAGGTTTGTGTAACTCCTTCACTAATGGTAGACCACAAAATACTCTATAATTAAAGATTAACAAATAAAGTGAAATTGAAATATTATTACTATACAGGCAATAATACCATATTGAGCTTACCGATCATGACGATCGACGTAAAAGATCTTACGAAGTACACCTCAAGCATACCAATCGGCTTATAATAATATTCCCACTGCTGAGACCCTGGGACACAGGCCTCCTCTCTTAGTGAGAAGTAGTGGGCGGGCTAGTCGGGGTTGGACTTAACAACAAAATTCACGACGCAAGCAACATTTAATAATAATATTTTACTAAGATACAATAATATAACGGCTGTACCACGTTCGAATTAATCTATATCAAGCTTTCTAAATGATCCGTCTTCCATAAGATCCGCGGCGATAGGGGGCCCGATCCGTTTGGACTCGTCTGTACCCAACGTTTCCTCAAACTTCATCCAGTCATGGTACTCCTTGATTTTTGATACCCAGTACTCTGAAACAGAAATTTTAATATTCCATAAACAATGAACCACGACCTCATTTGACTTTAAGGCTGCTTTTCAACCAGAGATGTGTTATGCTACGTTGCTATGGATGCGTTTAATATCCACCAATCAGATTCATTGGTGCACATAGCATAGCACTGGTGGAAACGGATTCATCTAAGATCTGTTTTTCATATGGAAAGATGCGTGCTATGGATGTGTGCTATGCATGCGTGCTATGGTTGCGTGCTATGGATGCCTGCTATGGGTCGTCTTCCCTACTATCGATACATCGCATAGCATAGCTCGTGATGCGCATCTGCCTTGCGCAGCTACTTTGTGGCGGCGATCTTCATAGCACATGTTACTACAGCTTTATCATTCTCGCACTTCTCTGGTCTCTCTGGATCTAAATTAAATCGCAAACGAACGGCCAAGTCCGCAATATTGCCAAAATTCATACATAATTGCTTTACTCAGAATCAGAATTCACTATAAGTACAACAGTCCAATGCTACACACAAACAAGAAGTGCGTTACAAATGGAACTTGATTTTCAAAAACACGCGCTGACCAAACAGCAAAAAAATACTTAAGAATAACGGTTTACCTGTTAGTTCTTCAATAGTAGACCCTGTTCCGCCGTATTCAGGAGGAACTATTTCTTTCGGAATATCTTCCATCATCTCTTCTTGGTTTTTGTGAACTTTCAACTGTAAATATAAGCGAACATATTGTATGGAGATACGTAACTGAAATATTTGAACACGTAACAAAAAACATTTTTTTCCCGCTTTTACATTTTTCTTTAGAAAAAATAACAAAAAGGTTACTCTCAAAAATTGACAAAATAACAAAAGCATGGCTGATTTTTAACGAAAAATATTATGAACGCCATTTATGAAGTGAAAAAGAAAATTAAAAAAGAAAACATTAATGGCATCTTTCAATTTTTTCCACCGGTTCGGCCAGTTCGTTGCGTTTGCGTTCTAAAGTAAAAGGATTAAACCTTTTTGCGCAAAAATAAAATGTTGGATTAAGATCATTGTTTTTTTTATGTATAAATGGCTTCACACACAGCAGCTATAATGTAAAGATGTACATTATAGCACGATACATCTCATTACATCTTTCCATAGAGATTCGAAGATGTAAAAATATACATTATAGCTGCAGTGTGTGGTCTCCTGACGATTTCTATGGAAAGATGTAATGAGATGTATCGTGCTTTAATGTACATCTTTACATTATAGCTGCTGTGTGTGAAGCCCTTAAAGGAACGCACGTTTTCCTTTTAATAAAATGTACCCAAGTATTTGTAGGCTATTGAAATTCAAAGATATATTATGCAATAACATTCTAAAATGTATAACAAAAATATTTACCCGTTGCTTAGCTTTTTCATTTAAAAATCCTGACATAAGTGTAAATATTTTCTCAACGCCGGCCGGTAGGTTTATATGGTGGCTGCCTTTCAATCGGAGAGGCATGGAATCCTGAAAAAAGAAGGGTGTAATCGAAATAATGGGCAATATTTTAATCTAAGGATCTACTCACGATGCTGATTGCATTACGGCTAATAAACCGCAAATCAAAAATATTATTAATGCAATTATGGACACCTTTAAAAATGTAGTATGTCACATTGCAAAGGAGTATTATTGCAAATAAGCACTAAAAGTAATAAAAAATAAATCATCAACCCCAAAAGTTTTAAAGTATCAAAATTTTAAAGGGCATTACACCGCGCGCGGAACGAAAAGTAAACAAACATCAAATAATATTATGCGAAGATACTTGCATTAATAATTAATTTTTTTGAGTTCCGTAAAACGATTAGTATCGTTAGTAATGCCCAAGTTTAAAATATTGCTCATAAATAAAATTTCACCCTGTATATTATGTCAGTAGCTATACACTTTACCACTGTAGGAACGAGATAGAGCTATACAAGTCGTCTAGCGCCGTCTCGTTCTCCATTCTTTGGTATGTAGGCTTTGATTAGCCTTTAGAATGTAAATACTACATATATTGTTTTTATGGTTTAAGGGAAATAACATAACAGACAACTGGATATAGCCTTGCATAGCTAATTTATAATATTATTGTTATGTTATTTTGTACGGTAAGTGTATGTCTAAGGGCCAAAGTAGCCTGAGAATAAATAAATAATATAGCATGCCATACAATTCTACTACTAACTAAGTGTTACACTCATCCTAACCTGATGGGTCCGTGGCTTAGGCCCCCAGTGGTTGACGCACCTGTGGCCGACGCCCCCGATTCGATTAATTTAATTCAAAGTAATTTTTGATCAAATGTGCTGTCAGGCACAAAAATTGTTTTACAAAATTAATAAATGTACTTATATTGATTGTAAGTATATGTGTCAGCGTAAAATTGTAAACACCGTTTGATTATAATCTATCTCGCGAGATTGTAAACTGTCGAAAGATTGTGAACTCAACGAACTGCTTACAATTTAACGTATTATTATTCGGTAGATTGTTATCTATCGAAGTGAAACCGTCAAATTACAATCTAAAATCGTCAAATTGTCAACTATCCGAAGGCTGTCCCTGATTGGTCGGCTTTATAGTAGACCGTTCTGTGTCAATAGAGTTAGCAATGAAACAGAGGTATCATTCAAATAAAATTAATGCACTTCAAGAATTGTGACGTAGGAAATTTCATATACCGTAAAACCGGCCAACATTGCCCTTGGCGGATATCTTTGCCCAAACACGAAAAATAACTAAAATCTTGAATTGTAAATAAATTTAAATAGCTGACAACATTATTTAATCTTTATGGTAAACTAGACTATTTTCCTGACAAAACTGAATATTAGTTACCTCGCTAAGTTCACTCAGTACCCTTAGCACGAATTTTCAGTAATTTTACTTTACAGAACGGCTCCAGTATTTACAGCGTTTTTTGTATGAAAAATGAAACAGCGCCTCTGGTGTGCAGAGCAGGAACAATTTTTTCAGTAAATCACAGTAAATTATGAGAACGCTGTGTTTGGGACGTAAATTTTACAGTGATCCCATACAATATGCAAGTTTACAGCTGTTTACAGCAAAAAATGCTAGCACGAGCATGCAGCAATTTACTGTGGAGTACGTTACTGCAAAAATTCTGTAAAATGTCAATGCTATCTGTCACGTATTTATTGTGACAGATGTTATTCGAGATAATAAACATGAAAATACTGTTAAAATAAAAATAAATCCGTTATAATGGATATATTTCGCGTCTTTGTCAATTTTATCTAGCAAGCAATGAGTCAAAACATATACGGGACGTCTGGTAAGTTATATTTGTACAATGTTTGTAAAAGTTGTTGTTGCATTTTGTATTCTAGTTTTTCCTATTTTTTATTATTAAAATCCTTATCTTACTTACAGAATAAGCAAGCGCAGGGCCATATAAACACAACCAAGTACTTTCAATGTGTTGAATCTGTGCAAAACCGAATTTAAAACAGGATTTCTACTAACAGAAAACGACCAACTTTATGTATGCTAAAAAGCAAACTACTACAGTTATCAGCTTGGAAATTAAGGTAAGAATAACCAAAGATTTTAACCACACCTACTACTACCATAAGTTTATGCAGGATGTGATGATATACATCAACAGCTATCAAATGCAAAACCATCGCTTCATTCATTCATATGTTATCAACCATTTGATTACGTTTATTGGTGAAGACAGTCTCACGACCCATTTCTACCCCTTTATAGGTACTGGTAGATTAAAAACGTACCTATATGGTGTGCACTTTTGTCCGAATCTGTCACACTATATAAATTAACTGAACTACAATTCACAAGCAAGGGCCACCACCACTCAGCCAGCATCTTCGCTGTACTATTTTAGTTACAAGTCTTTTACACTAGAAAAATGGGTTAATTTAATGGTAATTTCTTTATGTTTACAGATTATTTTATCTTTGGACGGTAACTCTACTGAGAGCAAGGATTACTCTCAATTTCGCTGCTGCCCTGTGAATCATGCAAGAAAAATACACTGAATAATAAGACAAAATATGTAGTAGTTTACCTAATATTAGGTACATTTTGTGTTTTAACCAATTTTTTAAATAAATACAGAAATATGAATAGTTATATTTTATTTACAAATCTTAGGCCGTGCGCTGCGTTAGGCGGCGCCCGCGTGGCCTCGCTGTTTCATGTAATCTCATAGACCAGCGCTGCGTGCAGCGGGTCGCGCGTCGATGAGATTACATGAAAACAGCACGCCACGGGGCGCCCGCGCCGGGCGTCCGGCTAACGCAGCGCACGGCCTAAATAACTCGTCGTCTCATCGTTCTCCTGCCCTTATTCTAATTCAACCGTCTATTTTTCTCTACTCATTATATCAGTAGTCACCTTTTTACCAATATTTTCATGCAAAAATAATTATTAAATATTTATTTTGCTCTGACAGAGCTGCTTAGCTTTTACAATTAAAACCATATCAAAATGAAAGTCGTTGGTATTTAATACTTTAATTATTTACATTCTGTAAGTTACAACAGTTTGTCACTAAATAACTATTAATAATTACAATATTGAATATGATATTAGAATAATTTCACTTCACTGAGATGTAAAATTGTACATTTTTTGTTAATCAAAGTACCTAAATCCATGATGAAGAATTACACATTGATCCAATGGCTCTCAACTTTCTGTATCAAATTGTTTGCATGAAGTAATTAGGAAACATTTGGATCATACAGTAGTGGTTTCACACTAGGTATATCACTGTGTCAGCTGGTTTTATCTTTCACTTTATTCATGTCTGAAGAATGGCAGGTTCTACGATTATTTTGTGCTGATCCTCTTCTGCATGTCGATGGCAATCTAAATTGAGTCGGGCCAGAATTGGACCACGAGTTTTCCAGATAATAATATTTTTCCAGAGCTGAGTCGTCGATGATTTTCTCCCTTAGGTAGGTATCTACGCTTCTCGATTTTAGTGAAACGAACCACACAACTTTATTTGTTGAATTTCATAGCGTATTTTAAACATTTTTTTTTATGTTTGTTTATTTACGTAGGTACACATCTTTGACATCTTTGGTACACATTGATTGATTTAATTGAATATTCGTTGTCATAGTTACCGTATTGTCAGCCTCTGATTTGAAATTTACCCGTATCCTTGTGAAAAATGTAACTGATTGTTTTCTCGTTTTTATATAAAAATAAAATTTCTACTTAAAATCAACTTTGTTTTCGTGTATTTTTTTTTTAATTCTGTCAGCCTGTCTGATAGAATTCAAAAATGGTACACGGCAGCCCACCAGCCAGCAATAGAATTGCAGTGATTTGAAAATTAGTTTTTGGGTAGTTAATTTCATAAATAAAATAATAAAGAAAATAATAAACCTAAGGAGGTCTCCTTAGATTTATTATTTTCATGATTTATTTAATTGAATATTCGTTGTCATAGTTACCGTATTGTCAGCCTCTGATTTTAGATTTCCGCGTATCCTTGTGAAAAATGTAACTGATTGTTTTCTCGTTTTTATATAAAAATTAAATTTCTCCTTAAAATCAACTTTGTTTTCGTGTATATTTTTTAAATTCTATCAGCCTGTCTGATAGAATTCAAAAATGGTACACGGCAGCCCCCCAGCCAGCAATAGGATTGCAGTGATTTGAAAATTGGTTTTTGGGTAGTTAATTTCATAAAGACCTCCTTAGATTTATTATTTTCTTTTACAATTTTTTCGCTAAAATAATGAGTTGTCATTATTTGAAAGGACCCCCTAACCCTAAATAAAGGGAAAATTTTATAAAGTGGGAACACTGTCTTATATTGCATGTACGCATGTTAGACATGGTGCGTTTGAAAACGTTTGTCTACTACTTTAAATGTGAAATGAAATGCGGAAATTTTTTGTTTAGTTTTTAATTCAAATCTATTAAATAATTAACACTTTTTGTACAAATATTTTCTTATTTAGTCACTGAATTTGGATTAGAACTGGGTATTTTAAAATTAAAATAAATATTAGTAAAAAAGTCGAGTTTCAGAACGATCCTATGGAGCAGCCATGCCAGCACTCATGACCTTTAGACGTGGCGCTAGTGTCTATTTCATTACATCAAATTGCATTAAAAAATTAGTACCTCGAAATTTCCGAAAGTCATGAGTTGTGGGTCGGATTTTAGTGACTTCTCAGTGACGTCAGTTCGGCTGACAATAATCCCAGTATTTTTTAGAGAAACTTTGCAGTATTTTACTTTACAGAGTCTGAGGTAGCACGAGTTATACAGAGAAATCGCAGTATTCCATCAAATTTACAGCAAAGTTCCAGTTTACTTTACGTCAAAAAGAGTGAATATTCGTGCTAAGGGTACAGTTGTCGGCGAGACATGTTTAAAGTAGTACTAGTCTGAGGTGGTGCCAAAATCTTGTTTTACGTTTTTACACACTGACAGCGTACGACATCTCTCAGGTAAGCTATTTCAATATTCCAGTAATAAAAAGAACCACGCTTCATTTCTATGCTAGTTTGAGACCAATAAAACGTAAAATCTTCAAGATAATGCAGTGGGCAATGATTCCCGAGCTTGCGTGAACATAGGAGTGACAACATTGCCCACAGCAAAAATAGTGTTAGGGATGGCACCCATTATATCTAGTAAGAGTTAACTCAGTTTTATCAACCAAAATGTTTTTATAATTCCTATGTTAAAACTCTTTTTAAAAGTAAATATTATATTTTTACGTTACAACGTCTGCCTGGCATGCCTTGCAATGACTATTTTTCCTTATAATCTTTGTTATACCATTTTTTAAGATTTCTGTGTAAGATTTGTTTTAGAATCTTTAATATTAACCTTAAGTATAATAATACGTGCAATTTATAACTATTATACCTGACTGATTTATTATTTATAAAAGATTTTATTTAAAAGCCGATTATTATTTATTACATTAGTGTGTGGCAACCCTAACCCACCGTTTCAGTTTGTATGAAAAAGCAGCTGGTGTGTAGTGTAACATTGCCCACCTCAGTAAAATTAAAAATATAACGTTTTTGATATATTGATCACGAAGGATGGCAACTTTGCATGATTCACTAAAACATATCTTATTTTCAAAGCTCTAGAGCTGATAGTTTTAGAGAAATTAAGGGTGGGCAATGTTGGACGGTCGTGCGTATAATTTTGCCCGGCTCTTTAATTGCATTTTTCTCGGATTCTGTTAAAGCTAGAAGCTCCAGATTTCGTGATTTGAAGCCTATAATAGTAATTGTTACCATGGTGTACTTGATTACGAGCTCTGATCAATATTTTTTTCGTAATCTCAAAAATAAGAAAAAAAGCGGGCAATGTTGGCCGGTTTTACGGTAACTGTTTCCGGCAAAACCCGATTTGAGGACAAACTAGTTTTGCCTAGGCTAAACTAGTTCTTCGACAGGTCGACGGAGCCTCCGCTTCGCGGGGCTCCTACTTCTGGGTGGTTTAAAAAAAAACCACGAAGAGGATGGCGGGATCTTTCAGACCCCGCCAATATTAAATTGTCCGATTCGGGGTGCCAGCAAGTTTCAAGTTCGCAAAAAGTAGTTGAGCCTAAGCGCAATAAGTTTGTCCTAAAATCGGGTTTGGCCGGTAACAGATACTTTATTAATAGGGTGAAACACTTTTCTCATTTACTGAACTAAGTCAAAAAGCACAAAAAATAAGATATTAAATTAATCGTATCGGGGGCGTCGGCCACAGGTGCGTCGACCACTGGGGGCCTAAGCCACGGACCCAACCTGATGACGTCCTTCTGCACATAACAGAACACAAATATCTATACTTAATACTTGCAGCCCATCTTAGGGTTCCCGCACACGGGCCACGAAACGCCACCACACGCCATCGCCACTCGTGCGATTCCGCACTCCTCTCTCTTACCTCAGTAATGCATTGGTAAAAAAAAGTAGCTACCAACGACCGCAAGTGTCGACCACCGGCCACAAATGGCTGTCGCGCGCTTCAGCTACCTCTGTAGCCGCTTCTAGCTTCTCGTGGCGGCGTTTGTGGCTGTCGTGAGAGGCTCGTGTGCGGCGACACTTAGACATATAAGAACAGTAGTTATCACACATACTTGGCACACAGCGACCATTTTCTTCAACGTGGATGGTGTGGCTTGCACGAAGTGAGACATGGTGACACCTACGTAATCTGTCACGATTTTAGTGCCCAACACGCAGGCTACATCGTCTTCTACAACCATAATCTGAAAAAGAAAGGTGGTCCATATAGTATTATCATCATCATCATCAGCCTATAATGTTCCCACTGCTGGGACACAGGTCTCCTCTCTGTGAGAGGGAGTGGGCCATAATCCACCACGCGGGCCCAGTGTGGGTTGGTAGATGTCACATGTCTTCGAATTTTTGGTTCTAGGACATGCCGGTTTCCTCACGATGTTTTCCTTCACCGTTAATAAATAATAATAATATCAACAATTAAACATACAGGGTGAAATCGAAATCAGGGGCAATGTTTTAATCTAAGGCGCTATTCACGATGCTGATTGCATTACTTATTGCTAATAAATCGCAAATCAAAAATATCACTAATGTAATTATGGACACCTTTAAAAATGTAATACTGCAAAGGCTTATTATTGCAAATAAACACTAAAAGTAATAAAAAAAAACATAAACCCCAAAAGTCCTAAAGTATCAAAATTTTAAAGTGCAGTACAGCGCGCGCGGAACGAAAGTAAACAAACATCAAATAATATTATATGTATTAAGCGAAGATACGTTTGCATTAATAATGTTTTGAGTTCCGTAATACGATTGTTATCGCTAGTAATGCCCGAGGATAAAATATTGCTCATTAATAAAAATTCACCCTGTGTACCAAGACACCCGAATACAAAAACAAATAAAACCGGGTTTACAGTTTCAAACATTTAAAAATTGTCATCATGACATGTATTTATTTAATTTCAGTTAAATCTCAGAAAGTTTAAAACAAACCGTTTGACTCGTATCTTCAAGAGATGCTGATTATAAAGATCGTAAGTGCTGGAAAGAGTGAGTAGGTAAAGTAAACGTCGTCATTTTGATTATTTCATCAAAATGACGACGGTATAAATATTTATTTTTATTTATTTCGATCTAAAAATCAACGTATCTATTTAGTTTAACGTTTACGTCACGCACTCGCGCTACCGCCTTGCTTAAAAAAATGTAAATCCAATAAAAAAAGATATATTATACTAATTTGGAAAAATCCAAGTCTGCTTAAAATACCTACGTTGGAAATATTCCCGATAAATACGAAAAATTAGACGCGTCAGTTTTTCTGTAGTAATTGGTGCTAATTTAATCAACTCTCATCATTTACTCAATTATAAACACCGTATCAGTCATAAAGTGGGCCTCAGACGAGCATTAAAGGAATCTTTGTATGTACACATTTTATGATCGCAAATCGTAATAAGGCAGTGGAATGCGGAACATATTTATCCGGAGCAGCATGCACATGATGTTCGAGACAGATTGTGTGTTGTTGGGTCGTTTTGACAGTTTTTTTCGTTATGAATGGGTATAGTACTTATGTACCTCGTTTTTTATTTATCTCTCCCATCATAATTATAAAGTACTATTACCCATTCATAACGGAAAAAAGAATTGTACATGATACAGACAGCGTGCGTATTACGTTCATCATGGTCCATGGGGTGTGTGGATGGGTCGTATGCATGCACATGAGGTCGCCCACATGTTCTGTGGACCGGTCGAATATGCCTGTTTTTTTTAGTTTTAGGCTCATAATCACTCGTTCTAATATTTTTTTAATTGATTTTAGGTTCGCATTTGATCACTATCTCGCCTTATGGGGGATGCTCCAACCAGCCCGCGAAATTCAAATTTTTTTACGTTTTTTGCAATTTGCAGGCCAGTGACATGTTGTAACTTTATAAATATTTGTGTTGCGCAAATAACAAGTATAATTTTAAATATAAAAAATATCAAAAAACTCGCTCCATCAGCTCTCACATAGAAAAGGTGCATCATGTTAAAATCTCCGAAATCTAACTACGATGCACCTTTTCTATGTGAGAGCTGATGGAGCGAGTTTTTTGATATTTTTTATATTTAAAATTATACTTGTTATTTGCGCAACACAAATATTTATAAAGTTACAACATGTCACTGGCCTGCAAATTGCAAAAAACGTAAAAAAAATTGAATTTCGCGGGCTACATCGAAGCAATCACCTTATGGTAAGCGAAGATGTGGTCGACGGTGAAGCACGCTTGCTTAGAAGTAACCTGTTCACTCTTGACTTGAAGACCCCAAGGTTATAGCTGTCGGGAAAAACAGATGCCGGCCGGCAGGGAATTCCACTCTTTAGCTGTGCGCATAATAAAAGTATTCTATAATACAGCATGCACTTGACTTTCGCCATGCTGTGTGGATGGGTAGTATCTGCCTGTGTTATAGATTTAATAAGGGCCATAATCACCTGGACTAAAAAGTACAGCATGCACATAAGGTCGCCCACATGGTGTGTGGACGGGTCGAATCTGCCAGCCCTGATGAGAATCACTCGGGGATACAGCTGCTCTTTCGGGCTTGGTAGAATCAATACTGTTCTGAAATAGGATAAAAACTCATTTAATCAAAATCAAAGTTATTCGCAAAGCTGAACTGCCAGCCGTGAATGAACGCGCTTTAAACTCTATGCAAAATGGAACATTTTTTTAAAAGCCATAATAATTCTACATCATCTTTCGGAACATTGATGAAGGGTCATATCGGTGAAGTCCATTTGTGTGTTTGTCGATTTCGCCATTTTAAGAATTCACTATTTATTTTTGAGTTTAAACTTGGCTCCCATTTTCACATTTATGTTTTTGATGGAATACCTTCTCAAGGTGTTTTAATAAGGCCCAAAAAATTGACATCAACTTTTTATTGGATTAAAACACAGTTCTACTAAAAAAAATGCCAGCATAAATGGGTGCAGCATATAAAAAGTAATGAATCACAGGGTAGAAAATTTTGAATAATTCACATCTCTACTTAATTTTAAATAATTACTTACCCTAGTCTGAAAAACTCAATAAACTTGGGATCTGTAGGTTTTATCCTCAAGGTAATGTCAGGAGCCGTGGTTCTGAGTGTATAGTACAGATCCAGCTTCTTCTTCACTCGTTCTAGACTGAACTTAGCGCCTCGCAGTAATGCTATGAGCCACTGGTCATCTGGAAGATAAATAATGCTATTTTTAGTTTAAGTTTACAAAGTTGTCGAATTTTCCTGATCCGAACAAAAATAGAGAAAAAAAATAAAGATCTTTTTTTTTCGTGGGAAAAACAAAGAAAACCAAACATTAAATGTAAAAAAAATTCCTAAACTTCTTCTCTGAACAATCAAAGCTTATCGATATTTTGTTAATATAATTATATCTAATTAATATGTTTACTATCTTCAGTATCTAATTTAGTACTACTACTACACACTAATTAACATTATACCTACAAAAATTACGTTAATTATTAATATTAAAAAAGAGAATATTGGTATAGGTGCCATACAACCAAATACTACGCGGACGAAGTCGCGGGCCACAGCTCGTTATTCATATTTAAGAATACATAATATCGCAAAATGAATTCTCGAACGTGACAAATAGCCCAAGAGCCCGTGAACCCCAGACCTACGTTATTTTATAAAGACTGAAAGTTTGTCAGCGGATGCTCCCAACACTGGTAAGACGATGGACCATTTATGGAGTTTGGGTTATGGTGGCTTTGGCAGGTAAACGGTACTAAAGGTGCGTAAAATATAAGTTTACTTACGTCATAGTATAAAAGCTGATTTTTATGTATAATACTCGGGTAACATGTAGATGATGTTTCCTCATCAGCCAGACACTTATCATGGTGGCAACCCCTTGCCAGACACCCTTAATGTTTCACGAAATTATAAGTTTACTTACGTTATAGTATAAAAGCTGATTTTTATATATAATACTAAGGTAATATGTAGATGATGTTTCCTCTTTAGCCAGACACTTTTGATAGTTCCAACCCCTTGCCAGACAAACATTGTAAATAGCCCAGTCAACGAGTGTTCAAAACAAGGTATAGAGGGAAAGTCTTGGAACACAATTTTTGACTACACAAATTTGTTTGGACTAGTTAGGAGGAGAACATATCGAAAGTCCCCATCCCTAGCCCTTGAGCTAAGGGGGAGGGAGGGGTTTGAAGGTACCAATTTTTGGTTTTTCACTTATATCTCGGAAAGTCGGAAACCATGGGTCCTAGCGGCATAATATATATGAACAAAATAAAAGCTGAATTAATTCTCTATAAGTTTAATCCAGTAAACATTTCCAGGTCTTGTTTAGTTTTCGAGATATCTGCTCTTGAAAGTCTGTAGTATTGGTTAAAATCATTTTTACTCCTTTGCATGTGGAAAGTTGTATTTGATGTCGCCAAAGATCCAGAAAACATCATCAGTGTTTCAGACCCTCCAAGTTGCGCCGAATGTCATTTTAATTTTATATTAGGTACATTACAACTTGAGTTAGATTCGAGTCGTTTTATAAGATTTGACCCAATTCTGTTGCCCAGATATTATCCTTCTCATACAATGAAATTATCCTAACATGACACTTAACCAAATAGCATCATAAAAAAATTAATTATTTTTTCATTCATACAATTTGTATGAAATTTGACCAACTTCCGCCGTCTTGATTATTTTATTCCAATTTAATAAAACGATCCTTACCTTAAAGAGAGTCGAAGGGCATTAAAAAAATTGGCAACTCATTTTATGGACACCTCGCACTTGATTAAAAATTAAATAATTAGGCTAAAATTGTTTACATTATAAAAAGCTAAAGGTTCCTAAGATCGTTTTTCTGTAGCTCTTATGGAAGCGGATTTCTCCTTATCGGTCAACTTAGAATCAAAACCCTGTACATGTACCTACCTAATATGTAATTATAATCTAGAATGAGTTTCTGAGCTATTTTTACTGCTCCCTCGGTGAAAGGAAAACAAAAAATATCAAGCTTGATGGTGGCTACCGCGAATTCAAGAATTTGTTATAACTTTGTGAGCACAGTAAGAGACCCTTTTAGCTGGAGGCTCATATCGCCTCAAGATGCAGGTTTCACTTGGCTTTGTTCATTGTAGGTGGTAAAGGGAGGGTCTGAAAAGACTGCTCATGCTTTCTGGACCTTTGGCGATATGAAATACAACTTTCCAAATGCAAAAAGGTAAAAATGATTTTTCAGAATATTACAGACATTCAAGAGCAGATAGCTCGAACTACTAAACAAGGCCTGGAAACATTTATTGAATAAAACTTATGGGGAATTTATTCAGCTTTTATTTTGTTCATAATATATTATGCCGCTGGGTCCTAGCGGTGGGTCCGACTTTCCGAGATTTAAGCGAAAAACCAAAAAGTGGTACCTTCAAACTCCTCCCTTCCGCACAGCTCATGGGCTAGGGATGGGGACTTTCGATATGTTCTTCTCCTAACTAGTCCAAACAAAGTTGCGTAGTCAAAAATTGTGTTCCAAGACTTTCTCACTATACCTTGTTTTGAACAACCGTTGACTGGGCTATTTACAATGTTTGTCTGGCAAGGGGTTGGAACTATCAAAAGTGTCTGGCTAAAGAGGAAACATCATCTACATAATACCCAAATATTATATATAAAAATCAGCTTTTATACTATAACGTAAGTAAACTTATAATTTCGTGAACATTAAGGGTGTCTGGCAAGGGGTTGCCACCATGATAAGTGTCTGGCTGATGAGGATACATCATCTACTTATTACCCGAGTATTATACATAAAAATCAGCTTTTAAACTATGACGTAAGTAAACTTATATTTTACGCACCTTTAGTACCGTTTACCTGCCAAAGCCACCATAACCCAAACTCCATAAATGGTCCATCGTCTTACCAGTGTTGGGAGCATCCGCTGACAAACTTTCAGCTTTTATAAAATAACGTAGGTCTGGGGTTCACGGGCTCTTGCTCTATAGGTACCAACTGGCTGATTGATGATATAAGTGATCGCGATAAATAGATAATTGCAGTAACATTTTATTACACAGTTTCAGTACAGGTGAACTTAACAGTCACCGATAAGCAATCTGTTATGTGACAATTTATTAAATTTACTAAAGGGAATTTTCTTCATTTTCTGTTGGAACAAAGAGATTTTATGATAGTCATGCAATCGCTTCTTTTGTAGAGCTCTTAATTAGAACAGCTATTAGTTTGGTATATTTAGGTATGCCGTCACAAGTAAACAAATTCTCTATACCATTAAAATGGCGACAAAAACAAGTCTTTACATCTTTGCCTACTCCTTCTGACATCATATTATATGAGTCAGATGTGCTCTCCTTTTGGTTTTATTATAAAAAATATGTAGCTAATCGACTACGAAAATGGGGGACCAAACCGATTCTATGTTTACAGGCAAGAGAAGAAAAAGAGAAAGAAAAATATCCTAACTAGGTAATATTATAAAAATGCGAAAGTTAGTTTGTGTTACTTTTTTACGCCTAAACTGCTGAACTATTTATCTTGCATACCTAAATATACGTTGTCGGGTATACAGAGACGGACATAGTGTGCCTTTTATTCCGAAAAATAGTTCTGTTCTCGAGAAAAACAACAACAACGTCCATATGATAAATAGATGGCGCCACATATACCTACGACCCGAATTGGTTGTCAAATTCTGAATTTACACGAGCAAAGCCGCGGGGAAAAGCTAGTCATAAATTATAAGCACTTGGAAGTATCTGATTACATACCTGTTCTTGCTCTCAGGTGAGGCTGCTTCGAAATCCATTCCTTGAGATGTTTCAAATCATTTGGAATCGAATTCGGGTTCTCATTCAACTCCTTCTTGGCGATTTTCGCCAATTCCGGAGACAATTCACGAATCATATTTTGTTTTTAGATCTGCAAGAAACAATTGTTTTAAAAATCTAGTTTGAGATAGGTGAAAATATATAATATCTGCTGAAAACGTTAGATACTGTTTAGATTTATGAAAGATATGTATTTAATAGTGACCGACCGAAATTTCGGTTTCGGTTTCGGTTTCGGCCGGTTTCGGCCAAAAAATCTAGTTTCGGCCTTAGTTTCGGTTTCGGCCAAAATATAGCCGAAACTTTCGGCCCCGCCGAAACTCAAGTGATCGTGCATTTTCGTGCGTCGTTCGGTAAAATTCGTAGCTAACACGTGCTTGCTCGCCGGCGGGGCTCCGGCTTAGTTTGCCACCGTCCATTTAATCGTGAGTTGAGGTTATGTTTTTGAGTTAACTGCCAAGACTAAGTCTTGTATATTCATGTCATAATAAAATATATTTGTTTCGTACGATAATTATTAAAAAACGTATCAATCGTCAAGGCGATTAGGAATAGGAGGTATTCTAAACATAATTAAATTAACGATTTCTCTTCTTTGAAATAATGCAACTTTTTTCAACTCAGTAATTTCGTATTGCTAAATATAGTGCGATTGTTGAGACTTCGAATCTTGTGGAACATTGGAAACAATGAATTTTTATAACTTCGAATAAATTATGTATGGCTCAGTAGAAGTTAAATAACATAGAAAAATACCAATTTCTTAAAATCATTTATCCATAAGTTTGCCGTATTTCATTACTTCCCAGAATTTGATCCTTATTAGCAACACTATCGAATGGTGTAATAATTATACAGGTTGTGATTTTTTTATTCAAAATTAGCGGGTTCGATTCCTGGCCAGGATTATTGGTTTTTTTTCTAAAATCCAATGATGCAGTTTTAGTTTTCGGCAAAATCGTTCTCGAGACTATACAACGTTTTTCGATATTCATGAGGAATATCGAATAACGTTGATTAGGGAGTTAAGAATAGAGGCCAGTTGAAAAATTAGCCCTGTATATTTGAAACTTTTTGTTATGTGTTAATAAACGTAAAAAAAAACAATACATTTCAGAAAAAAATCGAAGTTTTAAATGTTTTAAAAAGTTTCGGTTTCGGTTTCGGCCGAAACTGAGAGCAAGGCCGAAGGTTCGGTTTCGGTTTCGGTTTCGGCTGAAAAAGCAGTTTCGGTCGGACACTAGTATTTAACGTTCTAAATGTGAAAGATCAATAAATTCCCAAGTCATTACTGAATGCTCAATAAAAAATGTTTATCTATAGACGACACATATCTATTGCTATGGGAATTTGGCAATGATAAAGAAATTACCTAAGCACAAATTAAAGTTAAAATACACAAACAAAATAACAACTTTAGAAACTAACATGTGCCTACAATGAAAAAGAAACATTTGTTAGTTGTAGAAAGTAATGTAAGGAAGACTCACCTGTGGTATTGCGCGATGCCGGCGTATCGACTAACTGATAAAGAACTCGGCTGTTATCACAGTCCGTGTTGTGACACGGCACCGGCTGCCGATATTATCCAATCACACGGCAACCACAATCAATGGCCCATTTCTACCATAATTACGTGAATCTACAATGAAATTTGACATTGGACAGACATAACTTTCCTAGCATGAAATGCTTTTCCCCGTTTTATCACTTCTTCTATTTTTACGTTTGTTATTAAAGAGTTAACATTATTGTTATAAAATTAATCCATAAACTTAAGTGTGTCTTTTTTTAATAATACACAAGTCATCGGAGGACTGTCCAAAGTGTCCAATGATAATAGGTACCGCGGCCCTGGTACGCAAACGGCAACCGAACGACTAGGTTTGTTTTAGACAGTACGAGTCTGTTAGTCTCGTCCGCTTCACCCAGGGTGCGTGGACCTCTACAAAAATTCTGCCTTGCGATCAACCCAGCAAAGCCATTGTATTTATTTGTATGTTCTTCTTTTTATTTTTAACCAACTTCAAAAAAGTAGGAGGTTCTCATTATATCATACATTTTCGAACTCTCCTTCCATCGTGAACACAAAAGTTTACGCACTTTGCTTTCTACGTATGACCCTGATGTATGTTTTTGTATCTATAAATAAATTATGTGATAGGATAAACTGCGGTAATACTTACTTAAAATTATTATGACTTACGTGTTCTTTCAAAACAAGACCCGGAAACTTATTTACCTTGAGAAATACACAGACGCGTAATCACTTATTTACCAAAATGAACAGAAACATAACAACATTTGTTTTTTTTTTAATATTGCTCGAGTTACTTCACTAATAATTGTCTAGACATGATAATACGAGTATGATCGCTGAGTATGTAATGCTCAATTAGTGCTACAATTGTATGTACAGTCGGCCAAGAAAGTGGTGTACCACCCTAAGGTTGAATATCGCTTGCAGATTCATAGGTGATAAAGATTAGTTTCGCTTGCAGATCGATCTGACAACTTCTATTGCTGTCTTTATCTGATTATTGATAACGACTATTACTGTTTGTAACGTGACAGCTGTTCTTAGTTTGAACTTGATGGAACCAATGACGTCGTAAAATCAACGGCGGGGGGCTGTAGATTTTGATGACAAAATTGTATCTACAAATTCAGAATTGTAATCAACAAGTTACATAAAATTGTAAAGGCACAAGGCGAATCCACAAACCTACAATTTCTGTAAACTTGTAATTACAATATCAATAAAAAACAAGCTAAAAATAGATTTATCCTTTTATTAAATTTCTACAATCAATTTTAAAATACTTAGGTATAACAAACAAAAACATAGCTTATATAGTAATATTTAGAAGATATTGAAAATTTTTAAAAATTAGAAACGGGTGTAACCGCCGTTGGCCTCTATAACCTCTAAAAGACGAGACCTCATTGAACCAACAAGCCGTGAGCAAATATCGGTTCCCCGCATTTCCTCCCAAATATAATTACAGTGACTAATAAGAGCTTGTTTGGTTCTTTCATTTTGATGCGACCATCGTTGGATCATAAGGCCCCAAAGATTTTCTATCGGGTTGAGGTCCGGCGATCTTGAGGGCCACTGAATTACCCTTACGTCAGTGTGTGAACGAAACCAGGCTCTTACGATCCTCGCATTATGAATTGAACAATTATCTTGAACAAAATCAAATTGTGGCACTTCGTTCTCCGGGTAAACATTACGGACTGTCGGTAGCATTGCATTCTGAAGCACGTCGATATAATTTACAGCCGTCGCTCGAGGAGGTAGAGAACACAATTCTCCTACACCATCCGCACTCATCCAGCCCCAAATATTTACGGAAATTCGACCTGATTCTCTATTTGGAATTACATGATCATCTTTATACCGTGTTGAATTATATCGCCAAAGGTGAAGACGTCCATGCTGACTGGACTTAAACGTTTTTTCTTCACAAAACACTGTATTAGACCAATCAAACTCTAAATGCTCTCTGGCGAAGTTCAGACGAGCAAGTCTGTGAGCATCCGTCAAATATATTTTCTTGGCGTAATGCCTGTGGTGCAACCCCATGTAATGTAGATGATTCCTTATTGTTTGGGCACTCACATCGAACATCTCCGCAAAATGTTTTGTGGGCTTAAAACCATTGATTTCATATTCCCGTCTCATGAATTCTCTATCGTTATTGGAGTGATCCAACAAACTTCCCTCCTCTCCTTTACGACGAATCCAAAAGCGGACAGAACGCCTCGATATATTCAAATTCCGGGATATCGCACTGATACTGCTTCCCTCATTAAATTGGGCAATTATTTGTGCTCTTTCGGCAATGGTCAAGTTGGCAGGCATTGAGATGATTTTATATGCAGTTGATTGAAAAATAACACGGAAAATATATCGATTTTTTGCATATAATTATTTGACAAAATGTCCATTGTCAGTTTTCTTTTTCAAATGGAATTCGGTTGTCTATTTAAATAGTTTTTATTACTTTTGTTTGGAAACATTTCAATTGCTTTGTAGAAACTAATGTCCTTTTCATTTATACTAAAGGTTAAAATGTCATGTACTTATATGTGACATAATGACGTATGAATCTATACTTATAATAAATTTGTAGAAAAGTTGTGTCTGTACAATGGAAATATACAAAAAAAAAGTAGCAGGGGTTGTTATTTTATCGATGCCGAACCCGAAAATGTAGTTAACTTTTTTTTTGTCTGTTTGTCTGTTTGTCGGTTTGTCTGTTTGTCTGTTTGTCTGTTTGTCTGTTTGTCTGTGTGTTTGTGCACGCTAATCTTCGGAACTACTGGACGGATTTGAATGATTTTTTTTTCGTTGTATAGGTATTAAGTCCGGTTAACATATAGGCTATAATTTATCTTGGAAACTTGAACACCTGATGCAGAACCGCAACAGACCTGCTTAACTATAAGAGATACAGAAATGGTGCCATAGCAAAAATTGTTCCACGTGATGAGCATTTTCTGCTGAGAGAATAAATTTGAAGATCCTGGACACCTGATGTGGAACACCAAGAGCCCAGCTACACTATGACATATACAGGAATGACGTCTTAGCAAGAGTTGTTCAGCCTGATGAGCACCTTCTGTTGATGTATAAAAATTGAAGATCTGGAACACCTGATGTGGAACTTCAAGAGCCCAGCTACACTATAAAATATACAGGAATGACGTCTTAGCAAGAGTTGTTCAGCCTGATGAGCACCTTCTGTTGATGTATAAAAATTGAAGATCTGGAACACCTGATGTGGAACTCCAAGAGCCCAGCAACACTATAACATATAAGTGAATGACGTCTTAGCAAGAGTTATTCAGCATGATGAGTACTCTCTGTCAACGTATAAAAATTGAAGATCTGGAACACCTGATGTGGAACTCCAAGTTAGTGCCTAGCTATACTATAACATATACAGTAAAGACGTCTTAGCAAGAGTTGTTGAGCCTGATGAGCAACCTCTGTTGTCCAATAAAAATTGAAGATCTGGTACACCTGATGTGGAACTCCAACAGCCCAGCTACTTTATAACATATATAGGAATGACCGTCTTAGCAAGAGTTGTCCAGCCTAATGAGTACTCTCTGTTGACGTATGAAAATTGAGATCTGGAACACCTGATGTGGAACTTCAAGAGCCCAGGTACACTATAACATATACAGGAATGACGTCTTAGCAAGAGTTGTTCAGCCTAATGAGTACTTTCTGTTGACGTATGAAAATTGAGATCTGGAACACCTGATGTGGAGCTTCAAGAGCCCAGCTATACTATACTTAATATACATACATAGGAATGACGTCTTAGCAAGATTTGTTTAGTCTGATGGTCATTTCCTGTTGACTCACAAAAATGAAAGATCTGGAACGTCTGGAATCGTCTCGCGCATCCCGTTGTTTTCCCGTCCCCAGGCTCTTAGAATTCGACGTTTCAGATCTTCGATTTTGACGATCCCGTCGTCGCTGGCATAAGCAACAGGATCCGCGTACGAAGTCGCGGGCAGAAGCTAGTACTAAATACATAGGTTTACGTCATGATAATGTTGTCTCTTTCAGTAATATCTTTTTATAACGAACCTTGTTGTAATTTTCGATGACCGGGAAACTAAATCAAAACTGGTACACCACTTTCTTGGCTGACCGTACATGTGCAACCATCACCAGATAAAGAGATACACGACCTTACTCTATTCATTGCATGATTTAATCACTACAATGTAACGGAAACAGTTGTTGTTACGGAAATATTGTCACTGAAAGAGATAACACTATGTGGAGAATCGTGCTTCTCAATACTATTTTACAAAAGCGAACTTCCATTGAAACACGGTAGATCGCTTTTGTACGAAGTACTGTGGTTACAGCCCTTTCCCAGATATTTTACTACTAAAATATCGCTGTCAAAATCACAAGCACAATGCATGGTCAGCGGTCTATATTTCTGAAGAAATAGGTAAGCTTTCTGATCAATCGCAGTCCCCTAAAAGTCAAAATTAAAATGATCTTTATTCTCATTCTAAAAGATCGCTTTTAGGTTACTTTCAGTGGCAAAATTAACTGTGAAAGGACTGTTCTCTTTTTCTATGACATAAAACATGAACTGCTAATCCACATCAAGTTTTCTAAAGGATCCTTGGACTCCAAACATGGTTTCCACTGTTTTCGGCTTGCCTGGACGCTTTGATTCATCAGCCCCGAACTTCAGGTCTTCATCAAACCAGTCTGCATACTGATCAAGTTTTTTTGACCAATAATCTGTAGACCAAAGCGAAGTTTTAACAAAATTCCTAAAGAGTTTGAGAGCTTAGGCTAAAATAATCGATTCTAAGTAAAGAAGGCTTTCGAAACAGAAAGATCGCACAAAAATATCTATTCTAGACAGTCGGTAAGTAAACAAGACAATTATTCGTTTTGAGGTTTTCTTTCTTTTGTTTATGTTACGTGTATTTATGGCATGTCTAAATAAAGGTTAGCGAACCAGCTAGTCTGGTAAGTAAGCTGCTTGCCTTTCGTGCAATGGGTTTCAGGATCAAGTCTTGGTAATTTGTTTGGGGTGCTATGACAGGAAACCTCCACGTGCGCCCGTGGACTGGAGTTCTCTCTCGGATACGTCCGGGGGGAAGACCAGTTTTTCGGGCCGGTGCACCCTGGGATGCGGGCAAAAACTCTTTCTTAGGCACTGTGTGCCTAAGGGGTCTCTTTGCCCGTATGCGAATAGCCTGTCGTGTGGACGCTCCAACGCGTGTCCCTCTGATTAGCAGAGGGCACAGCGGCGGAGCGGGCTTGCGGACGGTGAGTAATGGGTAGCTCGCCGTCCGACCAAGGACCAAGCCCGGGTCGGTGGCGCGTCGTGTTTCGCGCCAAATGCCTGCTGGGGTCGCGGGTTTTTTCTTAACCCAGGATACCGTGGCCCCGGAACTTAAAGGGCATAGAAGGAACACGGGTGGATTTTAGTCAGTAAGAGTCTGACAGTCCCTTCTGCCCCACCCAGGGCGGGAGGACTCATTTGATGATTTTACCACCTAAAAAAAAAAAAATGTCTAAATAAAGGTTTCTTCTTTCTTTCTTACCTATGATTTCCTGTTTGGTTCCACCTTGTCCTCCGTATTCTTCTGGCAATATTGCTGGTGGTACATAATCGTGAAGGACTGTCAAATCCTTACTGTGCATGTGCAACTGAAAAATAAACAATATGATGATAAGGAATTCATTAAATACTACGTCATCATCATCATTGCGGTCCACTACTCGACCAAGGAGCGCTACAGCGCGCGATCTCTCGCTTCTTTCATCCTGCCTGCCAGGTACCTCCTTCAGCGGGTCTAAAAATTCCATCACATTTCCAGCAAAGTTATTGGCTATTCTTCTATTATTCATTCACGAAGTGATTCATTACGAACTCTAGACTCCATTCAAGAACTTTTTTACTGCACCTTTCGTCGGTTCTGCGACAGACATGACCGACCCATACATTCAATAGGTACCTACTCAAAAATAATAAAAGTTGGTCACTAATCACTCACTCTTTTCTGGTGTTTCTCATCAAGAAGTTTCAAAACAAGATTGAATATTTTTTCAAATGCTGGTATACTGTTTATGATATGTAAACTTTTCAGTCTTAGCGGTGAGGCATCCTGAAATACAAACCATTAATATTAAACACATAAAGGGTAGAATAATAATCGTTTACAATATAAATATATATGGCCCTGGTCAAATAATTAATAGGGCATAGAGTTAATAGGGTTACAATTTACAACCGTGACAGTCGCACGCAAAGTGAAGCCATTCAAAGTTAGCCTTTGACTAGTTGTTGATAACCTTTTGGATGTCTAAAGAATGGAATTTTACTGAAATGAACTCTAAACTCCTTCGTACACAACGCCAAGTAAATCTTACGACTTTGGTATCCAGGTGACAATCGCAATACAAATCCATAGAGGTTCGTACACAGGCGTCGTACGGTGTCAGAGACTTGCATTTCGTTGTGTATGAAAGGGCTAAGGGTGCAATGTCATAGGCTACCACAAACTGGAACCGCAGCTACGAAGCTGCGTACTGCAATAACAGACTGACCACAGTGCGTCATGCAACTCTGAAAAAAGCAACAGGCGACCATAACGCTATCTTAAGCCTGATTTAGACGGAGCAAGAACTCACATGCGAGTTTAACTACATTGCGGTATGTATTTGTTTTATGAACTAAATTCGTTGTACCCATAAACTCCGCAATGTAACGCAACTCGCGTGCGAGTTCTTGCATCATCTAAATGAGGCTTTAGGGAGCGTATGACTGTGGTCGCCTAAGAAGTTGTACCTTGTTCAACTTGATCATACATGTCATAAACGACCAATTCAAAAACGCATTTGGTCGTTTGGACCCGCGGGTCCTGCCAGAGCGGGGTCAAACGACCAAAGAGCCTGTAGATTCATTTATTCTCTTCCAGTAACACCCGTTACTGTCACACTGTTCCTGGATATCTATATTACATACATTCATACAAGTCATACAACGAGCTAGTGTTTCTGGCTGGAAATTAAATGTTTCATCGAGTAGTAGTGTTACCCGATGTGAATTAATTTATACCAACCAGTAACAGTGTGACAGCAAGAGGAGTTACTGGAATAAACCGGTAGATTTTGTCTTGAAAAACTCAGTTTGAAATTTTAAATATCTTCGACGCGTGAATCGCGACTCGTTGCAAGTCCTGCTTGCAGTTATATATTTTACTTACATTTCGTAAAAAATATTGTGTTTAAAATGTTACCTGTCCCCCTATAACTAATTTCTTCAGCACTGTCGGTGTCATTTGCATAAAGTGTGTCATAGTTATCCCTTCAAGATCGATTATATTGATACATCCGTTAACCATAAAAGCATCATCTTCCAAATACTTTATCTGAAACAAACAGAATACTTACTAAGGATTTTTATCATAGCATGCGCGCCTTAAACTCATAAAAAAGCCAATATATATATAATATGTGGTAGTTTTATTCATCAATGATTTAGATTAGATACAGAGTATTATCAATTAAACTATAGAAATATAAAAATACTAAATTAAAATAAAACCAAACTAAACTATTATAGAGCATCGAAAAATTCATCCTCATATATAATATTGTACTGACTATTGATAATCCAAGCCTTTTATCAAAACTAACAACTTATCTCAGTAATTAATCAAAGTACCAACCTGCTGAATACAATGTGCAAACGAGAAATAATCAGTGGGCACGATAATGTTGGGATCATAGAGGCTAGGTTTTACTATGACGACTCGCGGGTCTAAAGGAGATCCCAGCTTCGGTAACACTAAACCTGTCCTAAAAATAAATGAAAGAATACAGATAACGTTCCACACTAAAAACGAACCTCATTAGCATTTGTGTCGCACTCAGATAAGCCGAAAGACTTAAAATTTTTGAAGTGAAAACTTCTTTAGCGGCGTTGTACACTTTTTCTGTAATGGGTAAAAAATTTAAAACTCGCGTCAGGGTCACGTGACCCTGATCGAAAATGAGTAAGACGTCATTCAAATTAAAAATAAAACATAGTAACAAAAAAGTTTTCACTTCTACCGGCACTCCTGGAGTGCAACCTTTTTTTTTTTTCTTATGATCTTGGCTGGTTCCAGCTCTGAATCTTATCGCAGCTGTTAATCCAAATAAATAATGTGACATTCATCATTATCATCAGCCTATAAATGTCAACATAACTATATTCAAAATATTAATAAAACAGTATTTAAGTAGTTATTAAAGGATCAATTTCCACGTAAGTATAAAATAGTGCGCTCGCGCATCCTTGACCACCCACTGGCCTTACACTCAAGGCACTACAGGATTGTACAAATCACGCGTAATGTCTGCGTTGGATTTTATACTTAAATCCCATAGTAATACAGCCCTCTATTAATTGACACCCACCAACACTTAGTGGAAATTGACCCTGAGCCAACATTAAACTTACCCAGTTTGCAGCAAGTACTTAAACTTTGGATTACTAGGTCTGAAACTGAACAAGTCCGGAGACAGAGTTCTTAGAGAATAGTACAGATCTAGTTTCCATTTGGCTCGCTCTAAGCTGTGCTTGCAACCTCTCAGGAAGGCTGCTAGCCATTGGTCATCTACAAGAAAATGGTGAATTAGGTACTAGACTACCACCAAACCAAGCGAGTGTGAATATTTATATATTTTCTGTGGTATTCTGAATCTTTGTGCTATGATTATATTATGGAATGGTCATTCATCGTCATCATCACCATTGACAACCCTGCTCTACCCACTGGTGAATATAAACCGCCTCCCTTTTTTAATAAAATGGTCATTACACTTGGTTAAAAACCAGGAAGTCGGCAAACAACCAACGAAAAAGTTATTAGGTAATTTTTATTAACTAGGTTGTAGAGATCAGTTATACAGACTCTCCATGTCAATTATCACCTTTCAGCTACATTTTATACACCTGAAACGGTTACAACAGTCTTTTAATTGTATTCCTATATCAGTTTTCTAGTGTACTACAGAGCCATATTTCTTATTTCCATACAGTAACATTGCCAAATTAATTAATACTTGTAAATATTTGACTGCTATTAGCGACGTTGCCAACTTTCTGGCGCCCTTAAGTGTGTGTGCTGATAGCACACAAACTTTGTATAACAGTTGAAAAGTTACTTTTTTTATCGATCCGTTCGATTCCCGCACGGAACCAATATTTGTATGAACTACAAGTAGTTGTTCCAGGTCAGGATGTATGTGTAGGTGAGTTTAAATATTTGTGAACAAAATTTGCTCCATGCAGGAATCGAACCCGCGACACGCAGCGCAGCAGTCACTGCGCCAACCGTGCAGTAAACTATGCAGTTAATTTATTAATGCACTATACTAACCTAACCCAGAAAAAGAAAATGTCAAAAAAAACGTGAACTCTCCTCACCAAATACGCAGACATCTGAAAAAAACAGTTACCTACCTGTTCGAGCCCTCAAATGAGGTTGTTTACTGATCCAGTCCTTCAAATGTTTTATTCCTTCCTCAAGTTTCTTCGGAGTCTCGTTTAGTTCCACTTCTGCCTTCATCTTCAAGTCAGGATTCAAGGGTCTCACCAACATTATCAAAAATATCCTTGTCGATCACTTCTTTAAATGAAACTTTACACAACTTCTAGGACACTTTACGTACAATATTTACAAAATCACAAAAGTAAGTAAGTATTAATCTGAGTAGGAAGTAAAAATGACGTAAAAAACTTTAATATACCTATATTTTTAAAAACAAGGTCAAAAAGAACTAAGTGCAATGTGCGACCGCCTCTGTACCACAGTAAAAACAAAATAAATTAAGATACAAACTCCCACTGCAGCAACAGTTATATATGAAACGAGTTTATCTTAAAAGTCGACCTTTTATTGTAGTTATATTTATAACTATAACTTTATAAGTAAGAGGAAACATACAGTCAGTCATTGGCTCTATGGATTATAACTTGGGTAAGCACTTATTCATACTTTTTAACAAGCATAATATTTAAAAGTAGATAATAATTTGTACTTAATAGAGTTATAAATACAGTAATCGACCTTTGGTCTGAATTAGATATTAAAGACTTTTCCATTGGTCTCTGGGTCGCAAGCGCAAATGCTAACTGTTGTTATGTTAATTTTTTCATTATTGTTTACTCAGAAAAGCGTTTAATGCCGTTTTTAATTTAAATACAGAATAAAATAGAAGAAAAATGGAATCAAATATGGAAATTAACACTTTGGAGTAATAGTGCTTATAAGTTAATCAGCTTATTTATGTGTTTCTGATGGGTATCAGACCTTAACTCAATAAGAGAGTAGGTAAGCCGTAGTCCATTGCGCAGGCTCAGTTATGGTGGCTAGTTTCCTCCAGAATCTCTTCCGAGTCATAAATTTTGAAAATACCTTTTAAAAGTTTTAAGGAAAACAAATCGAGAAGAGAGACTCATTGAGTTTTTGCCATTGGATTATTTGCCCATTGACGTCATATAAAATGTATTTTTTGACGTCATCTTTTTAAAATCAGGTACTTGCGAAGTTAAAGTTTTCGCTTTATTATTGGACTACTATTCCGTCTCACTCAAACGTTTATGACGAGAACGATCTTATTTTGGTTATGTATGGGCAATGATATTCTAATAAAATCAGGATACAAACTGTCCCATGAGTAACAAACATCATATAATATCCATCCTCACAAATTTTCGCATTTAAAACATTAATAAGACTTTATTTTAGGCAATACAAACAGATTGACTTTGTATATCCAATCGAGTAAAGAATAAAAAAATGTACCTTATTGAAAAAAAAAAAAATATTCAGTACAAAAGTTTATTTTAAATATTCAGTCGACCTGAAGTTGTCTAAAGGAACCATCAATCCCAAATATGTCTTCCGCAATCTTGGATTTTCCAACTCGCTTTGATTCATCTGTGCCATACTTGTCATCCTCTTCAAGCCAGGAACTGTACTCCTTCACCTTATTCCTCCAGTGTTCTGTCCATAAAAACCCATTTTACTTCACAATAAAGGATCTTATGATTAAAACCTCTATGGTTTTGTATAAATAAAATTTGACTGGCCACAGTTGCAAACGAAAGCCCGTAAGAGGCCGTAAAGAAAAAAACAAAAATTAAAAAGAAATTATATGGCGTTGGCATATTTTTTTCGTAGCAAATGGCCAGTTTGTTATACATATTTACCTTTTTAAGTATTTTTAACCATGACGGTTTGATTACAAAAATGTAATAATGTGAAAGGTTCAAATGAGCTTTTTTTGCATTTCCAAACGTCAATTTAAATCTCAATTTATCAATTTCCTTTTTCGTAATGAATGGTATTCTATGTTTTATTCCAGACTATAATAACCTATATTTACAACAAAAACATCCATCCAGATATCCAAGATTATCCATTTATTAATTAAGTTAGATTTTAACTCCGTGTTACCTGTAATTTCCCGCACAGTGCCAGCGGTACCACCATATTCGGCAGGCAACACCTCTTTAGGGATACATTTGTACAATTCCTCGTAATTCTTGTTGTGAACGTACAGCTGCAAAAAACAACAGCATTAATTTTCGTTATGTTTTCAATTAAATAATCAGTTCACATAACATTAATATCATCCTAATCCCTGATATCAGAGATAAACCTATTTATTTATTTATTTGCTAGAAACACTGGTTATAATCATTTTCTCAGTTTTATTAAACCCCATGCCATGAGTTTCACATTATTGCCATTGTCTTATTCAAGGCTCCGGGCTTGGACTGTTAAATTACTGGTGGTAAAACACAATAGCGCATTGCCCCTTCGCCCAACTTGAAAATCTGCTGAAGACCGTCTTACCACGAGCTCTTAACGCGATCCAGTTTAGGCTATGAGAAAGAGACAGAGCTATACAAGTCGTGTAGCGCCATTTCTTTACCACAGCCTAAAGACTCACGCTTTAAAGAGTTCATGGTAGGCCACCTGGGCGTTTACGATCAGAATGAAAGAAAATGTTCTTTAAACGGTAATAGATTTTCAGCTTTATGCACTTGGGTATAAAATTGGACTTAGGTAGACTACTGAACATCAGTGGCGTAGCTAGGCGGGAGCTATGCGGCCCTAGCCCCCGGCCTCGCACCTGAAGGGGCCTCGCGCTCAGAGAAAAAAAGGAATCCCCTCCTCCCCCTCCCACCTTCTCTCCTCCCCGTCCACCTGCTCCTGGATACTACACCCAACCCAAAAAAGGAAACATCTTGACAATCAGCCTCGCAATGCTGATGTCGCAACGATAGTGTTCAGGTCTAGCGCCTCCTCTGCTTGCACGAGGCCCATGTTGGAAGATAACTTGGGTAGTAATAAAACGTACCCAACGTTTTATAATTTGTAACAGGGAAAAGTCAAAAAAGCTTCCCAAAATGTCGCTTACAATCATAATTATTTGATTAAGATGACGTGGTCATCTTACCACAAGATGCTCGCGCGAGCAGCGGAGGCAAGTCATATGTATCGCCCTGAAAGTGAAAGGGCCTCGCAGAGGAGCCTTGCCGTCTTCTAGATTCGATTAGATTATACATTACAACCGCAAATGTAGATGATAAGTATTATGTGATAACTTACTCTGCTTTTGTTCTTCTCATTTAGCAACGATTTAATTGCATTGAAAATTGTTTCAAATCCCGGTGGAGTGTTCAGGTAATGTGTCCCTTTCATACGCATTGGCGATGCATCCTGAAAAGTTTTTATAAGAGCGTTTAGTTTCAAACAAAGATACCGTAGAGCGTTTTAAGTTACAGAAAAGAAACAGGTGTCAATGTTAGGCGAGTACCGACAACGTCTTTCCTTTTCCATCTTCAGAAGTCGACAGAGGCATCCCAAAATGCGTCTGAGTACCTGTGTACTGCTTAAAATGCCACCAAAGCATCATCATCTGCATATAGCCTTTTCCCAACTATATATTGGGGTCGGCTTCCAGTCGAACTAGATGCAGCTGAATATTTCATATCGAGCGACTGCCTTTCGGACCTCCACAACCTAGTAACTGGGTAAGACTGGTTGTCAAACTTTTAGAGCTTCTGACTAATAGTAAGACTGTCAAAGATCTGCGAATGACAGATGCGACAGATGGTCACCCATCCACAGAAGAACCTCAGCAAGCACAACTAAACCCGGAAGATCGGCATAAGCGGCTGTAATTATTTAGCCACGAGCTTCTCCAAAGCGATGTTTTGAAATTATACGAAATATCTGAATTCGAATCAATTTACAGTCAATCTTGTTTTAGCCTTGCTGAAAAGCAGTCACCGTCAGTCCGTAGCCTATGAAAGCCTACAACACAATAGGTAAGTATCGCCTGCGCGTTGCGGACCCCACAACTTTTTCACGCCTTTTTGAGGGTGTAAAAAGAAGGACAATGCGCAACGCTCGTACGTTGCGCATTGTGTTGAAATATGTTTACAGCGTGGCCGTGGGTCCCCCAGCTGTTTTCACAATGATCATTCAAAAAATGAAGTAGTGCGTACGTTATTTTCGTATACGACATCAAAAAACTACTGTCTGTAGTCTCACCTGTCCCAACGTGACCATCTTCTTCATGGTAACTGGAGTCATCTGCATGAAGTGAGCCATCGTCACGCCTTCCAAATCCACGATGCTCTGTCCTCCAGCAATTGTGGCGTTGTCGTCTTCAATCAATACTATCTGAAAATAGATTGAGAAAACATTATTCTGCGAACTAAACCATTTCATTCTTAATGCTAATTGCTAAGTTAAATTAAAATCATTCTACAACATTCTACAACAAAACAGAATGTGTTGCATAATGCCTCATTTAGACGATGCATGAAATTGCATGCGAGTTGCATGCAAATCTGACGACATTGCGGACCAAAGAAACGATAAGAGAGCTTTTTCCTCTTTTACACAGAATAAATAAAAGAGGAGCGAGCTCTTTTACTGTTGAATTGAGGACTTTTAATAGACAATGAGTTGATCAAACAAATACCGCAATATAATCAAACTGAAACTTGCATACAAGTTCTTGCATTGCTTGTCTAGAAAAGTGTAAATGCAAAACGACCCTTTTATCAACGTCAATACCGGCCCTTATCAATGCTGTTTTGCAGTTGACAGTTTTTTAGACAAGTGTTCAACAGATATTTAACTTTCTTGTAGTAAGACGGTTAGTCAGCGATCTGAATTTTTAATAATAACAAAGTGCGCACCTTCATCGTGAGATTAAACACGGACATGACGTCGAACAAGTCGTACTTGTTAGGGTCGTACCTCCCTGGTCTGAAGACGGCAGTTTGGGGTGCATCGGGTCCTGGTGGCTTGGGTAGTAACACATTGACTCTGTTAAAAATGAGTACAGGTTTTACTTTAGAGTTTTTGGTGCTATTATAACATTGTTGTCAATTTAGTTTTCATCATTTAATGTGGAGCCGACAATATGCCGATAAATTATTCTTAATTAATTCCCGTGTTGTCGACCCCACATTGTCTACAGGACATATAAGACCATAGAAGCGATGGTTAGTTTACGTGTAAATAATATGACACAAGTTACACATTCTTCAGGAATGAAAAAAAGACCGTCTCACGATATCTTTTTTTTTTTTTTTTTTAGGTGGTAAAATCATCAAATGAGTTCTCCCGCCCTGGGTGGGGCGGAAGGGACTGTCAGACTCTTACTGACTAAAATCCACCCGTGTTCCTTCCTATACCCTTTACGTTCCGGGGCCACGGTAACCTGGGTTAAGAAAAAACCCGCGACCCCAGCAGGCATTTGGCGCGAAACACGACGCGCCACCGACCCGGGCTTGGTCCTTGGTCGGACGGCGAGCTACCCATAACTCACCGTCCGCAAGCCCGCTCCACCGCTGTGCCCTCTGCTGATCAGAGGGACACGCGTTGGAGCGTCCACACGACAGGCTATTCGCATACGGGCAAAGAGACCCCTTAGGCACACAGTGCCTAAGGAAGAGTTTTTGCCCGCATCCCAGGGTGCACCGGCCCGAAAAACTGGTCTTCCCCCCGGACGTATCCGAGAGGGAACTCCAGTCCACGGGCGCACGTGGAGGTTTCCTGTCATAGCTAGCAATGATTTTACTGGCCTTTTTAAAAAAGTTTCAGCAAAATTTGACAGGTTCACAACTTAAAACTATCAACTTAAAATCCGTATGATAGCAAGAATGGATACAGCTCTGACATGAAGGCGACGATAAGCCGGAAAAAAACGGGACTGGAAATATCTATACTGGATAGTACTGATAAAACTCACTTTGGTCCAGTCACTTGTGCTTCCCATTATTGACTATGCTGATGTTTGTTATTCTGATCTATCCCAAGAACTTCTTAATAAATTGGATCGACTTCTCAACAACTGTATTCGCTTCATTTTTGGCCTTCGAAAATATGATCACATTTCCTCTTTTCGTTCCCAACTTAAATAGTTGCCTATCCGACGCAGGAGGTCCCTCAGATCTCTCTGCATGCTCTTCAAGATTATGAACGATCCATGTGCTCCTGATTACTTAAAAACTCTTTTCAAAGTGTTGGGCAGTTCTCATAGTCGTAACCTTCGGCTTCTAAAAATCTACTTCTCCTAATTCCTTCACACCATACCGGTTTCATGTCTAATTCTTATACTATCTCATCCATTAAGCTCTGGAACGCGCTACCCTTTAGCATTAAAAAAGCTGTAAGCAGTTTCACTTTCAAGCGAAAAGTACGAAACTTCTATACGTCAGATTAAATTAGGTCGAGTCATGGCATAAATTATTAGGTTTTTCTTTCTATTTACGTATTTTATTAGTTATAATATTGTTTAGTTTATTTTATTTGTATATAATTATGTAATAGTATTATTATTATTTTTTTTAGTTTATATAGCTTATTTTTATTTCATTTTTTACATTATTATTTTACTTTTTCACTAGTTTTTATTTGTTTTGATGTACCCTACCACAGTGTTGTTTTACACCCAAAGGTTGACTGGTAGAGAATGCTTTGTGGCATTAAGTCCGCCTATGTACCATGATCTGTACATGAAGTATAAATAAATAAATAAATAAAATTCTGTTACATTACCCTAGGCTCATGATTTCGTCAAAAACGGGATCGGTGTGCTTGATCCGGAACAGTTCAGGTACCATCGTGCGGATGGAGTAATACAGGTCCAGCTTCTCTTTCGTTCTCTCCAGACTGAACTTGCAGCCGCGGAGGAACGCCACCAGCCATTGATCATCTAGAAATTAATTATAACTATCATTGGATATGGAAAAAGATAGTTTATTTTTTTGTTAGAAGTGCAGCGCGTTTATGACCAAACTATACTATTAATTATCTGACTTGATAATTACAATAAATTATGGTCAACCAGACAACCACAATGTCGCAGATATCGATCGCTCGGGCACTCCGCCATCGCGGCGCTAAGACCTCTCTGTGAGGAATGGCAAAGGCGCCAGATATAAAAGACGTAAGACGAAGACGCGTCGCGGACGTGCGGAAATGTATGAAAGTCGCGTCCGCGCCCCGTCTCTTCTGTATGTTTTATGTCGCGTCGCTTCTATACATTTTGTATGAAAGAGACGCCGAAGAGACATAAATGTCTCCGCCCCGTCTGCGTCTTACGTCTTTTCATGGCTCGCGCCTAAGAACCGCCACGGCGTCCTCACGTTCCGCCTGACGCAGGTCCGCAACGGACACAATTGTTTGGCGACGTTTCTGTGTCGGATTCAGCGGGAGGATACGCCCCAATGTTACCACTGAGTAGACGGCTCGGAAGACACAGCAGTGGGAAATAGGAGGCAGTCAGTAATCTCGAGCGGAACACCATGAGATTTGTGAACGGACAATGTGTCGTACAAAAACCTATAAAATCTGTACAAGCGGTATCGTCTGGATTGGCTATTTTCCTCTTCCATTTTATGTACAGGATTACAGTAATTCAAGGCACTTACTGCACGATTACTCGTTACATTATCTGCAGAAATATTGTCATCGAACTCACCTGTCCTAGCATTAAGATGTGGCTGCTTAGCGATCCAGTCCTTGATGCTCTGCAGATCAGCTTCGAGCCTCTTCGGGTCCTCGTTCAGCTCCACACGAGCCTTCTCCGCTAGAGCGGGAGTCAACGGCCTCACAGGCATTTTGAAACAACGTCAGCACAAACGTGCTGTCACACTAAGATCCTATAAGTATCTACTACTGATAAATTATCGAATTTTATAATATGGTATTAGATTACTTATCTTATAATTTAATCTACCGGGTAATTGTACTGTGTTTTATTTTCATATGTAATGCTGCGCCTTTTCTCGTTAATATTTCACAACTAGCTTCTGCCAGCGACTTCGTACGCGGATCCTGTTGCTTATGTCAGCGACAATGGGGTCGCCAAAATCGCAGATCTGAAACGTCTGATGTCGAATTCTTAGAGCCTGGGGACGGAAAAACAACGGGACGCGCATATCGATTCCAGACGTTCCAGATCTTTCATTTTTGTAAGTCAACAGGAAATGCCCATCAGACTAAATAATTAACTCTTGCTAAGATGTTATTCAAATATATGTTATAGTGTAGCTGGGCTTTTGGAGTTCCACATCAGGTGTTCCATATCTTCAAATTTATTTTCTCAGCAGAAAATGCTCATCACGCGGAACAATTTTTGCTACGGCGCTATTTTTGTATCTCTTATAGTTTAGCTGATCTATTGCAGTTCTGCATCAGGTGTTCAAGTTTCCAAGATAAATTATAGCCTATATGTTGCCCAGACTTAATAACCATACAGCAAAAAAAAAAAGCAATCAAATCCGTCCAGTTAGTTCCAAAGATTAGCATGTATGGAGTAACTTCTCCCGTTTTCCTAACATTTCCCTTCACTGCTCTGCTCCTATTAATTGTAGCGTGATGAAAAGTATACTATAACCAGCGCACGAGTATGAAAAATAATAGTACCAAGTTTCGTCAAAATCCGTCGAATAGTTTTTGTTTCTATAACGGTTATACAGACAGACAGACAGACAATTATTTTATTAATTGCATTTTTTGCATCAGTATCAATCCCTAATCACCCCCTGATAGTTATTTTGGAAATATATTTCATGTACAGAATTGACCTCTCTACAGATTTAGTATAAGTATAGATAAAGAATAACGGATCGTTCTCGCATAACAGAGACTTCCATACCAACTTGTGTTTTAAAGTTAACAAAATGTTAATATGCTGGCGATGCACTTGTTATATGTATGGTAATTATTATTATGAATTATATGATACATAGCCCATAAATAATTTAAAATAGCAACATATTTAAAACTACAGACTGATCTACTGATTTCCGGACGGAATCAAATAATGGTCAAATATTTTATCGAATTTAATAAAGTTTACAAATAAGTAATAACAAAATTTAAAAAGTTCTACTGCACGGTATTTGTTTATTATTTCTTATTTTATTTGTTAATTAGCTAAAATGTACGATAATCTGCCATTGGTTAATTATGGTGGTAGTCTATGTTGAAAGGGGTAGAATTCTAAGTTTATAAAAATAGATGTACCCCCATATTAGTAGTCATTACGCTGCAACTGTTCAAAGTGAAAAGGTGTGCTAAGTGGTGTCTTGTATATGTATTCTATGTGATATAATAATGGAGAACCCAAGTGTGTGATGCTGAAAGTTATATTTGTGTCCTAATGTTCTACAGTGATAATGTAAGTCAATTGATATTTATTATGAAGTGAATATTACTGATAATGTAGGTTTTATAACTATGTGTACTGATAAAATATGTTGCCGTGGAGTTTCATCTCCATTCTTCTCCACGAAGACCTGCTACCATCTGATGGCACTCTAGCACCGCGCACGTTCATTGGTGTGATCAAATAGCACCCATTATTTTATTTGACCACCCGGTTCCACTTCCGTCACATTTGTAATCGCTACCATAGAAGGGTTTTTTTTTTTAGTGTGGTAAAATCATCAAATGAGTCCTCCCACTCCGGGCAGGGCGGGAGGGACTGTAAGACTTGTACTGACTAAAATCCACGGTGTCCTTCAATAGCCCTTTATGTTCCGGGGTCACGGTAAGGAAATAAATCCCGCGACCCCGGCAGGCTTTGGCCCTCTGAGAGGGGGCCCCATCATTTTTTGCTGACGCTCTTTGAGGCGCGCGTGTAACACGACGCGCCGTCGACCCGGGCATGGTCCATGGTCGGACAGCGAGTTGCCCTTTACTCGCTGTCCGCATGCCCACCATAGAAGGGATAGGAAAAAATGTGACACAAATACGTCCATACATCAAATTGCATTAAAAATGTAGCAATACAAATTTTAGGAACTTAAAAAAACAGTACTGAAACTAGATGCCAGATTGACACTTTTATTAAGCATTGCATGCATAATTTTATAAAACTAAACTGTCATCATTCCACCCATTAATTAAATATTGATTAAAAGAAAATCATCGGTGAAAAACAATATTTATTACTATATCAGTACAAAAGGTTGTAAAAAATATTCAATCGACCTGTAGCTGTCTAAAAGAACCTTCTATTCCGAACATATCTTCTGCAGTCTTGGGTTTTCCAACTCGCTTTGATTCATCTGTGCCGTACTTGTAATCCTCTTCCAGCCAGGAACTGTACTCCTTCACCTTATTCCTCCAGTATTCTAAAAATTTCAAAAAACTTATTTGATTTTCGAACTACAAAATCTTAGCAAATAAGATAAAACAAAACCTCATTTTCAAAATAAGAGCTGGGGTGCGTTTAAATCTTCCGGCGATGTTTAGCCGGAAAAAAATTAAACTAGTGAGGGTTCGCTGAACGGAGTCTTAAGTTTCTGTCAATGTTAGTTGTCAAATTCAATTGACAGCTCAGTTTATTGAACAAATAATCAATTTGTCGGTTTAATATAAATCCATAATCCACAAATAATATTTACTCTCTAAAATAAAAATAATATTCATTTTTCGGCGCGAATCGAGCAAAACAACAAAACTTAATGTCAATCTGACAGCAGGATAAAATTATGCGTGGTAAAAAGGTCGCAAAAATTTATTCCTTTCAGTAAAAACATAGACCAGCGGACGACCGTAAACGGGGCAGATTAAATTTTAATTGGTATAATTTTTCACCTCTCGGTGTACTTAAACGGGCTGTTTGACATTTAGTCAGTATACATTTAAACTGGATAAAGGATTTAAACGCAGCCCTGACCTCTAACAAAAATGACAGGCAGATAAAAGTAAGAATAAAAAACATAAAAAAAAAACTTTAATGGCGTTTGGTGTTTTTTTTCACAGCGAATGGCCAGTATTTTGTGACATTTGCCCATATTTTTGCTGCTTATTTGTTCTACTAACCATGGAGGTCTAATTTCGAAAATTTAAAAACGAATATACATGCCGTGTCCTCTACAAAATAAAACCTTATAATTTATCTTTTATTCCCTTCTTTATTTTAAGAATACAAAAAATGAATTAATATAGCTGAGTGCTATCAGAGGTAATTAATATAATCTGTTATTTCTATAGTTTAAACGCTGGACAAAGTTCATGTCTTCGGGGCTAAAAAAACTGTATGGTAATTAAAACATTTATTACTGAATGTTTCTTGCTGTTTTTCTGGTGCTGATAAAATAATTTCGGCTTTTTTACCTGTGATTTCTGCAATTGTTCCTGCGGTTCCACCATACTCTGCTGGCAGTACCTCCTTAGGGATGTGTTTGTACATTTCCTCGTAATTCTTGTTGTGGACATATAACTGTAAAAAAACATATATACATACATCAACTTTTTTCTCATGATGTTGCCACTCACATCAGCCATAAGTATGTTAATCGTCTTTCATTTATCTCCCCAACATGACCGAGCCATCTAAGCATGGGTGCCTACATCCTCTTTCATCCAATGTTCTCGTGTAACGTCATTCCTCAATCTATCGTTCAATCTTACAGCACTTCTCTTTGCAAGGCATTTTATTAATTTCTTACTTTTATACCAACCAATGTATTGTTTTTATAGGGTTAACCCAATTGAGACCTTTCCATAATAGGCAAAGTATTAAGTTTTTCATCTGGCATATCTCCAGTGTTACTTACTCTGCTTTTATTCTTCTCATTAAGCAACGATTTAATTGCATTGAAGACTGTTTCAAAACCCGGTGGAGTGTTCAAGTAATGTGTGCCTTTCATACGCATTGGCGATGCATCCTGAAAAGTATAGTAAACAATATTTAACTCTAAATAAAAATAAACCCTAAGCTCTAAATAATCAGTGATAGAAAATAAATTATAAGTTTTTAAACTGACATGGTCACTATTATAAATGTTAGTGTTTAAAACGGGATATTTACCATGTTTATTATTTTACTGATACTACCTGCAGATTGATGGTGTAGCTATGGGCAGTCCAGTAGCTCCTGTGGTAGCCAATATTTGGATGGAGCATTTTGAAGAACTGGCTGTCTCCACTGCACTCACACCTATCAAACTGTGGAAGAGGTATGTCGATGACGTTTTTGCTATAATCGAAGGAGATGAAGAAGAGGCAAAAGTATGCTTGTCACACCTAAACAGCATACATAGCAAAATTAATTTTACCTATGAGATGGAAAACGAGAGAACAATTCCTTTCTTGGACGTGAAGATACATGTACGTACTGATGGTTCTTTGGGGCATTCAGTCTACCGAAAATCTACTCATACGGATCGATACCTACACGCTGATTCACACCACCATCCCATACAGCTGAACTCTGTAGTGACGTCACTCACAAACAGAGCATATGATTTATGTGATGAAGAACACTTACGAGGTGAGCTAGCACACGTACAGAAGGTCCTACAGAGGAATGGCTATACGGTAAAAATTGAACAGCGCAGGCATAAAACTGGACATAAACACCGGAAGTGCGAGGTTAAGAGACAACCAGCGTTTTTGCCATACGTGAAGGGAGTGACAGATAAGGTTGCAAACATTCTTAGAAAGTATGCCGTGAAGACTATCTTCACTCCATTCAAGAAGGTGTCTCAAATGTTGCGTTCGCCGAAGGACAGCTTCCCGTTGGAGAAACCCGGTGTTTATAAAGTAGACTGCAGCTGTGGAAAGGCGTATATCGGGCAGACTAAGCGAACTGTAGCTTGCAGAATATCGGAACACATTAGGGCGGTGAAAAACAACGATATCCAAAAATCAGCAATAGCTCAACATCTGTTGGAATCGGGTCCTAACCACTGGATCGAGTTACATAACCCTCAGGTCATCTCGACAGAACGCCACTACATACCGAGATTGGTTCGAGAAGCGATCGAAATCACGAAATATAAAAATTTCAATCGTGAGGATGGGTTTCAACTGTCGAGGGCCTGGAACCCAGTGGTCCAATTGTGTAGAAACCGAAAAAACACGGTAACTACTTCGCGAGCAGATACAGTGAGTTTTGTGTGTCGGGAACAATATCGTGTTGTGAGTGAGACTAGTGACAATGATAGTGGAGTCGAACGCAAAAAACGAACGAGACGGAGGGTAGACCGTTTTGTCTGCTCATAACATCCACCCGCAATAACTTCAGTTCATCCGTGATCATGGTGCTTGCAACAGTGCCGAAATATCGGAAACTCAAAACAAATAATAAACATGGTAAATATCCCGTTTTAAACACTAACATTTAGAAAATAAATTGATTACACCCAGCCTAGGTAAAGATCACGGGGAGTATAATAAAACCTTGGAAATTATGTTTGGCACAGTCAGTTGCGTGCCTCACTGCTACTAGGGTGCTTATTCCTCTTTGCCTCATCAATCTGCCCCTCTGGTAGCGTAAAGTGAAATGGCTTAAAGGTTATAGCGAAATCTAGGGCAGATTCTCGGGTCACTCCAACTGAAAGGGTTAAACTAGGTTCGAACTGTGGCCAAAAACGCGCGCTAGCTTAGCGATGCGTGTCGCGGTAGCGCCACGTGTTGTTCGCAGTATTGTTTGTTACCCCATTAAATCTGTTTAGTAGAACAGCTTCCATTGCTAACTTTAAGGCCCACTTTGCCCCACCGGGGCGTCAATGTGGAATAACAGGTGCACCTTAGAGGGAGGACTTATACGAGTAGAAACAGACCCGACCCATGCCCATCAATGGAAAAAGACGTTTTCTCAGCAATGAGAACGGTATAGAATGGCTGAACATGCTTATGCTACTACAAATCCTTTGAAGCCTCACCTGTCCCAGCATGACCATCTTCTTCATAGTAACTGGAGTCATCTGCATGAAGTGAGCCATCGTCACGCCTTCTAAATCTAAGATGCTCTGTCCACCAGCTACTGTGGCGTTGTCGAATTCATTCATCACTATCTGAAAAATAAACATTTTGTTTAGAGCGCTGAAATAGTAACATATCCTTCCAATTTTCCTACCTGTTCCAGGACTGACTTCAAGTAACAAAAAGCTAATTTCAAGACAGATATTCGTGGCAGCAATTTGTGTGAACCCTGCCATCTATGGCAATACAGGAATGAACATCATTGGGAAATTGCAAATGGAAAGAAAACAAACATAATGGAAAAATACTCAGAAGCAGGATCTTAATACTCAGAAGTCGCAATATCAGCCATTATACGAACAAGGCCCTCTAATGCAAGTGTGCAAGGGATTTGATTATGTCCATTTTACTAATGCACCCACGATACAGCAGAAATTACAATGTGGGGGCAACGGTTAGAAGTTTTAGAAGTTACCCATGGGTTTTATTCAGTACAATTCTGACAGATCTCTCCTCTCTCCTCAGGAATTAACGATTTTCAATTCGGGAAAATAATGAAGTACCTACATACCCTCATTAGAACATTGGTAGCTGACATGACTTCCAAAATGTTGTACTTGCTGGGGTCGTACAACGCTGGCCTGATGATGGACGTAAGTGGAGCATCGGGTCCTGGGGCCTTGGGTAATATGATGAACGATCTGAAATCGAAATAAGTATTGAAAAGTTAATAAACCAGATGAAAATCTGTTTGAGACGGTGGAAAAGGACAACGTCATCTCCCTAACCTATTCCCAGTTATGTTTGGGTCGGCTTCCAGTCGAACCGGATGCAACTGAATATCATTATTTAACATAGAGCGACTGCCTATCTGCCGCCACAACCCAGTAACTGGATAATACAATACCCCTTCGTAAGACTGGATGTCAGACACTCGAGATTCTGACTGTGATTTACGACGGTCAAAGATCTACAAGTGACAACCGGGAAGATCAGTTTTCGGTTGCGAGGCATGGAGGAAACTCGCTATGATAAGTTTTTACAGAAAACTACAGAATTTGGAAGAAATACGTACAGATAGCTTAGAACTCGGATTAGGACACAGGATACAATATTTTTATCCCCGCAGGCAAAGTCAAAGAGCATTAGCTAGAAAATTAGAAACACTACATATTTTAATGGAATATGTCTGGTACGTTACCCCAGACTCAGGATCTCATCAAAAATGGGATCGGTGTGTCTTATTTTGAACAGTTCAGGTGCCGTCGTGCGGATGGAGTAGTACAGGTCCAGCTTCTCTTTCGTCCTCTCCAGACTGAACTTGCAGCCGCGGAGGAACGACACCAGCCATTGATCATCTGGAAATGTAAGATATCAGTAAGTCGCAGCCCGCCGGTAACATTTGACGCCGGCTCCACACGTTGGCCGTGTTTGCCGAACAGAAGGAGACGGCGCTATACCAGAAAGCAAGACGCAAATAATTCTATCTCGTTTCTTAGTATAGCGCCGTCTCCCTCTGTTCGGCCAACACGGCCAACGTGTGGAGCCGGCGTGACAACACAGGTAAGTAGGAAGTAACAAAATACTTCATTTTTTTTATGTTATTTAGCAATAGGCTAGCTTTTGGCCACAATTTTGCTTGATGGTAAGCGATCATGAGGTCAACGGTGAAGCTTGCCTAGCTTGCCTATTCACTCTTCAGGACAAATGTTTGTGTGATGAGTACGATCGTTTGTTCTGTGCCTGGGTGTAATTTATCTATAATATGTATGTATTTAGAAATATATAAGTATGTTTATCAGTTGTCTAATACCCATAACACAAGCTCTGCTTAGCTTGGGACTAGATGGCGTTGTGTGATAGTTGTGGAATATCATTAATAGCCCAAATCTTTTCTCGACTATGCTGGGTCGACTTCATGTCCATCCGAATGTACCTGAATATCAGTTAGTATTTTCCATGGAGCGAGTGCCTATCTGACTTCTACAACTCATTTAATACTTATACTTTGTAAGACAACCCTTTTTTTAGCCCTCCCGCCCTGGGTTGAGCGGAAGGGACTGTCAGACTCGTACTGACTAAAATCCACGGTGTTCTTTCAATATGCCCCTTTCTTTCCAAGGTCACGACTGTTTAGACAGTCCCGCAACCCCGAAGGAGCTCCTTAACTTTATAATGCAGTTCATAAAATGAAAAATGGTGTTGCCTCATTGCTTTAAGTAGGTAGCGCCTGCCTATAAAATTAGCATTCAGATGTAGTTATGTGAGAACTAAGAACTGGGTTTTGGTGGATACGAAGAGGAATCTTTGGACCCGGAGAAATATGTACACAGACTATACTGGGCATGGACAAACTAGGAAATAAATCGTCAAACTGGAATAATTACACTTTTTTTGCAGTAATTAGAAAAAAGAACTAATGAATGGCAAAGCCCCTCAACGCTACCGCCGTCAACTAGTAAAACCATAATTACTGTAACACAAACAGTCTTAAAATAAGTTAAACATCTGTTGACCACTTGTATAAAAAAGTTGTCAACGTCAAAACGACATTTCACGTTAATACCTAAATGGGGTGACTGGTAATTAGTGTACGATACTTAAAAAGCCGAAATCGTGAAAAAAATATCAGCTGATCAGTACATTAGGCAAACATAAATGTACTGAACAGCTGATTTTTTTTTCACGATATCGGCTTTGCTCCCATAATAAATAATGTTTGTTATCATGAGCACAATCACGTGTTTAAGTATCGTACACTAATTGCCAGTCACCCTATATAAAGATCGTTTTGCAGTTACACTTTTTTTAGGCAAGTGTTCAAAAGTTGTTTAACTTTTTTGTTACGACATGTTATGTTTACTTGCTGTGAAAACCCACGATTACCGGTAAAATATGATAACCATTTTAGTTAAAAACAAATTACCTTGTAAAACTCTAGGTAGGTACTGTTAAAAGAACTACGGTCAAGAAAGATAACGCAGGTGTCGAACGACAATTTTTGTTGATAAGTTATTGATAAAAAAAATGTATGACTTAACGATTAAATAATAATCTTTGTATTTTCTTACCTTCCTAGTCTAATATCATATTATTATAGGAACTAAGCCGATTAGAAATGATAAACTTAAGACGCATCACACACCAACAGTGTGTAAAATAAGCAAAACTAGCTGCTCCTCGGCTCCTTTTGGCTATAGCGTGACAGCTTATTGCTATCTATATGTATTATACTGGACAAAGTAAGGGACAGCCCTCCACAAACTTTCAGGGCTTGCTCAGTAGACGAAACTGAACAATCTTCCACAAATATTTTTTTCTGGAAATGGAAAAATAAATCGGCCTCTCAATACAAACTGTCCAATCAAGTTTATAATTTTCTATAGTGAGGCTAATTTTTTTTTCATTTCCGGAAAAAAAAAATTGGAAAATTGTTCGGTTTCGTCTACTGAGCAAGCCCTGAAAGTTTGTGGAGGGCTGTCCCCAGGGCCGTCTTTACCAGGGGGTGCAAGGGGTGCCGTGCACCCGGGCGCCGAGCGCCCGGGGGCGCCAGTCGAGCGCTGAATTTTTGGATACCTATTTCATTGAACGCCTAAACGCCTCGACCTCGACGAATCGATTGTTGTTAGTTAGTCTCGTTAAAACTCGAGAAAGACTGGAATGTTTTGGCTAATCTTAGTTTTGAATTGTTTTTGGAAGTCCAGGGAAGGCTTAAAAGATGAGTAAATTTTATTCTGAGGCGGTACGGAGTTTGTCGGGGCAGCTAGTTCCTGATAAATAGATCATAAAACTCTGAATTCGCACCAATAGTTTCTGATATTAGCGCGTACTACCAAACAAACTCTTCAGCCTTATAATATAGGTACTTAAGTATCCATAACTGATGTTATGAGTAATTTTAACGTTAGGAAACACCAGCTTTTAGGTCACCATAAACAAAGAAGTGAGCTTATTAAACCGAGATATTTCAGGTCCAATATTTATTACGCACAAATGATATTAAATTTTTGTGCTTACAAAATACTACTAAAATGTGGCACATAATTATAATCGTGCAATTGCCATTTTTTCACCCATTGTCTATTTTTTATTTTTAGTTAACAAACCCTTCATAAAAACATCGTCTAAGGGCAAATTGTTTAAGCAGTAGCTAAGCAAACCTTTTTTTTTATTTGGGATTAAATTAATTGTTAGTTTAACTACTGACCAAACAGCCGGCCTTTCGTAACGAATTTTTCCGTACTAACCATTTGCTAACTGACAGTTACTAGGCGTTACATCATCTATAGAAACAAAGCCTTAGAGACTCACCTGTCCTAGCATTAAGATGTGGCTGCTTAGCGATCCAGTCCTTGATGCTCTGCAGATCAGCTTCGAGCCTCTTCGGGTCCTCGTTCAGCTCCACACGAGCCTTCTCCGCTAGAGCGGGAGTCAACGGCCTCACAGGCATTTTGAAACAACGTCAACGCAAACGTGCTGTCACACTAAGATCCTAAACCATTCTACAATGATAAAATATCGACACAATGATAATTGTACATAGTACTTGATTAGCTATCTATCGTTTAATCCGAAAGCCAATATATTTCTTGTATGTTTTATAACATTATCAGGCTCTTAGGTTTTGCGTTGCCTTTGTCTCATCAACCATGTATAACGGTTTTATTTTGATAGTAGCTTTTGCCTACGGGTTCATCCATGTAGTTTTTAGTAAGAGTAAGTATCAAACAATAGTTCACAACAACGGACAAGGATTTAGGGTGTCTTATCCACCTACTCCAATCCGGGTAAAGGCACCACATGATAAATGTAAGCTGTGGTGAAGGCTGATCGATCTGTGTACTCCGTAGATGGTAAGGTCTGAAGCTCAAAGGATTATTCTCGTTTTGGTGAAACATGATGTAGCTGAAAAGGTCTGATGTCGAAAGTAAGAAAGATGAAAGTTTATGTCCGTCCGTTCGTCGGCGAAAGGTCCAAGACTTGGGGAAACTCTCGACGAACAGTCTAATGATCATTGCTGAATCTGGCCGTTCCAAAAACTCTATCTATTTTTGAGATTTATTAAAGCTTCTCAAAATAGACAGAGTCTATCGCTCGTGGGGTGGCCATTGCCTAGGAATGTATCGCCATCGGGCAATTAAAGCAATAGGGTGACTTTCAGTTTTCAATAGGTAAGTACTAGTCTGAGAGCCCCACTCCACCCTGAACGGGAGGACTTATTTGATGGCTTCCCACCGCAACAAAAGCAAATAATATTACGATAAGGATACTCTGGCATCGAATAAGTAACTTATTCACAGATGGACACTACAATTGATTTTATGTATGTAGATGTGAGTAGATGATATTGGTTGAGGTTTTGATTTTATTGACTTATATTATTGTTGTTATCAAGTCTCGGTTAAATCTAATCGATGATATCGTGAACTCACATAATTTCTGTTAAAATGGGTAAGGTTTTGCTGTGACTAAGTTAATCATAGGTTTTCGACAGTCATCTCAGCGTCACTGCGTAGGTACATGGGGAATATAATCACTGTGAGTCATATCAAGCTGTCAAAAGACATAGGTAAAGAATAATAAAAAAAGGCTAGATCACATCATCATCATCACCAGCAGCCTGACTTCATCTACTTCAGGGTATAGGTGACTCTTTGCATGTGCCTAACTTCCACGCTCCAGAACAAACCTATATCCAATAATATCGTGCCCATTTCGTCGCCGAACCAGCAACAATTTTTCCTGTCTTTGGACGCCATTCGAGCACAACTCTACTCCAACTGCCAACGCTGGGTAATTCTGGGTGTCCTGGAGTACCTACATACTAAATATACCTAACAATTTAATATTTCGTTGTATTAAAATTTTTGTTTTTAGGTGGGGTAATACAAACTCGGTCTACCTACCAACAACAAGCATGATGAAAGATTGTTTTCATTTTCATAATAAAACTTATTTCGTGTCTACAAAATACGTTTCGTATGCTATATACACACACATAGTACATTAAAATTATCATAATTCATAATCATTTTTCAACTTACTATTAGATAAATGTGGAGTGGTGATGTTACAAATGGCAATGTCCTCTATTGATTCATAAATAACTCAGCAACTGGCCGCAAACATATTTTGTTGGAAATTATTTTATTAACCTGTTGAAAAATCAATGTTATATCCCAGTGCCAAGAACTGTGTTGAAACTAAGAAGATATTATATTTTATTGGCAGCCTATAAAAAAATGGCAGAAAATATATTAAAAAGTATAGGTTACTTCCATAGGAACTTTCCAGCCCTTTTTCAAGTTGGATAATCATCAAATGAATCTTCTTGCTCTATGTTTCTTAAATTACCCATTGTTTTACAGACCTCCAAAATTTTCCAGTCCTCAATCGTGTAAGCCGTTTTTATTTGTAGGCATTTTATTTTTTTTCTCCTTAGCCTATACTGTCGCACTGCTGGGCAGAGGCTCTCTTTTCTCGGGCCGCACCCGCATCAAACCGGTCCTCGTGGTAAACCTCTAGGTCGGCTTGACACCTTTTCCTGGGACAGCCTCGGCGGCGCCATACATCTCCTGGTCCGCCTCCACTCAAAGTGTGGAGACTTTTACCCAGCGGTCATCTTACGTACGGCTAACGTGACCCGTCCAATCCCTTTTCCGCCTTGCAGCCTTCTTACCAACATCTATTGACATACAATAAGTTTTGGAACGCAGCGCAGTGTTTTGAACCCAGAATGCAACGTTCCATTGCCGTTTGGCAAACTCCAAAGCGATTCGATGAGCGACCAAGTCTGAGCACCGTAGGTTAAGAAAGACAGGATACACAAAGGATACATTTTCATAAAAATAATCTATACATATAATAAAACTGTAGAAAAGTAATTTTTGTACATTAAAAAAAAACTCAAAAAATAAAGCCAGGTTATTAAAGGACAACCAATAGAACCCATTTCTAGCATTTTTAGAATTTTTGTCTGTTTGTCTGTTTGTCTGTTTGTATGTTTATTTGTTCGGGCATCACTTAAAATGTACGAAAGCTCTGTAGATAACTTTAATACACAACGACTGACCGTACCTTGAAGTAACGTTTAGTTTTTGTTTCATCGGAATCGGTTCAGTCTATCAAAAGATATTTGAATTTAAAGTGTTCCAGAAGTAAAATTACGGTCAGTTCACACCGAGATGCGTAGGTCAGTAGCGCGATCTAGCTTCGAATGGAAAAACTACTTATTCAATTAATAAACTTAAACATAATTATTTCAACGCACGGCAGATGGCGTTTTAAGAAAACCTGGAAACGAGGTGTTATTGAAGTAACATTTATGTACGGTATTTTGTTTCATCGTAATCAATTCAATTGAGAGCAGTGGTGGCCCAGTGGTATCGGTCCCGACTTACGAGTTGTAGGTCGTGGGTTCGAACCCCGCCAGGCGCATTACTTTGCGTAATTTATTTCATCACCACTGCTCTCAAAACGGTGAAGGAAAACATCGTGAGGAAACCGGCATGTCCTAGAACATGGAGTGGAGGGGAGCGGGTGGAGTGGAGTGGAGCGGGTGGAGTGGAGTGGAGCGGGTGGAGTGGAGTGGAGCGGGTGGAGTGGAGTGGAGCGGGTGGAGTGGAGTGGAGCGGGTGGAGTGGAGTGGAGCGGGAGGAGTGGTGTGGAGTGGGAGGAGTGGAGTGGAGAGGGTAGAGTGGAGTGGAGAGGGTAGAGTGGAGTGGAGCGGGTGGAGTGGAGTGGAGCGGGTGGAGTGGAGTGGAGCGGGTGGAGTGGAGTGGAGCGGGTGGAGTGGAGTGGAGCGGGTGGAGTGGAGTGGAGCGGGTGGAGTGGAGTGGAGCGGGTGGAGTGGAGTGGAGCGGAGTGGAGCGGTTGGAGTGGAGTGGAGTGGAGCGGGTGGAGTGGAGTGGAGCGGGTTGCAGTGGCAGGTTGCTGGAACAATTTATAAAATTGTTCCAGCAACCTTTTCAAAATCTAAATCTTACCTACATAATAATATAAGCTGAGCCCAAATCCTTATTTTTTGTTAATCTTTTTGTATGTCCGTTGTAGGTAAGTAGTACATGTTTCTTTGACAAAAAATCTAAGAATTTTATTTGTTTTGGAGTTTTAACTCTTTTTGTCGCTTTACGTTCACGCGCGCTGAAATAGGATTTAGAGTAGGTTCCATCAATTTTTTTTCCATACCAACATTAATTTAATTCATTAAACAATATCGAATTCAAATCGATATACAAACTACTCTAATCCAATAGCAATTGAATGGTACTGCCTTTGAACAACAGAGGGCGTTTATTACAAACGCGTTAAATATTCTTGAATTCGAAATACAGGGTTTATAAATGAAAAACGTGGCGAGAATTAAACGCTTCGCACTAAAAAATACATTGTTAAATTCCGACATCCACGCGAACGAAGTCGCGGGCACAGCTAGTAAAAACTAAATGTGATATAATCTGCTTCTTGTGGAGCATGACTTGAAGAATTTAAATAGGTATTAGATGATCCATCAGATTATATTGATAAGATTAATCCGACTGTCAACACTAGTTAGATATTATCAGCGGACGAACATTGTGAGCTGTGTGCTTAGCATTGTGTTTAGATAGGCAGCATATACAATAGGTTAATACTAGGGCCCTTAGCTGACAAAACGCCACGTCAATCTAGCACTCAAATTTACAGCACGGGACAAAACGCGAGTGTGGCCGCAGTTGGCGCACAATATGGCCCTCGGCCTCGGCCATGTTACACGAGTAAACAAGGTGATATCCTATGAATCCTATCCGTGACAACAATGTGACATCACATAATAGCAATTGCTCACTCACGCACTCCTATTTCTCAAGCATACTATTATTTATAGTAAGCCCACATTTTACTAGTTTTGTTTATGTCTCATGCATGCAGCTACCGAAAACTTAGAGAATCCCGAATCATAAGAAAATATGCAAAAATGCAATGCGTGATCATCCGATCACGCGACATTTGGAGCATTTTTTCTTATGATCCACCGGTGGATCATGGGGACATTCGAAGTTTGTCCTTCAATATTTATCATATTCAGGAAACGACCCTACAAGATGTAACGAAACTTCAAATCTTGGTCGTCTGATGAAGATGAAGGTAAAGACAATAATTACAAGCACGATAGAGAGATGGCAACAGCTACAAAGATGGCTGATGATGGAGAAGACATGACATGATAGTGTAAAGCCAATATTAAATAGGCGGTTATAGAAATATAATAAAATAATGTTGAGGTTCTACAGGAAGGTGAGAGGCGTACATATTCACCACCACCGGGGCATTCAAATAACTAGATACATGAACATGAATGAGATGAAAGGATCGTATCGCAGCAGGCACAGGCTAGTCGGGGTCGCGGGACTTGAAAGAATATCGTGTTTTTGGATCGTAAGGGGCAACCGAAGAAGCAGGTTGGTTTTTTAGTCAGTATCTTGCAATCTCTTCCGCTCCACCCAGAGAGTCATTTGATAATTTTACTTTTTTTCAGAGGTTTTTGGAATTCAAAGTTTTCAACGGGTAACACTCGGTATATGACGATATTTCAATGTTGAACCAAAATGCTATTGCATTAGCAAAGATTTTCTGCTTGGCGTATTTGCTGCTAGCCGGATATTGTCTATAGTCTTTTAGATAGGTAAAATTTATTGACTATGCGATTCTCACAATAATAAAGAGTGCGACCCTTAAACTATATGACCTTTTTAATTAAATTTTGATGTGATTTTGTCACCGGTCCATTCGATGGTACTTAGATAATTTTTGGTTATTGTTGAACGGCCCACGATGCGTTCATATTTGGCCGTTTGACTAAGTACCTAACATTAAGGCCTTTGTCAAACAGACAGGCGATAGCGAACCGAACCGAATCATGTCATATAAAAATGCGAAAGCGATCCGATACTCTATGTGAAAGGCTTCAAACAATTCCATACATTACAAACAAAAACGCTACGCCACGCATTCGGTTCGTCTGTCAGTTTGACAAAGGCATAGGAGCGTATATTCCGAAAGCTGGCAACGTCGCAAATGGTTGTCAAATATTAACAAGTTTTAATTAATTTAGCATTGTTACTGTATGAAAATAAGAATTATGGCTCTGTAGTGCACTAAAAAATTGATAAGGGAATGCAATACTTATCATAACACCGAATATATAGTTTTAGATATAGAAAAAGCATTTGGAAGCTTTCCAAATGCCTTTTATACACCGGAAACGGTTACAACATCAAATTCAGTGTTTTAATTGCATTCCTATATCATTTTTTTAGTGCACTACAGAGCGATATTTCTTGTTTTCATACAGAAAATTTGCCAAATTAATTACAACTTGTAATTATTTGACAGCTTTTTGCGACGTTGCCAACTTTCAGAATATGCAGGCTATGCAGCCTTATAGTATGTTTGAGTTTCAGAGTTGACAGATGGATATCATACACGATTTCGTTCACATCGTGGTCGCATTGTCCACCAGGAGACACTATCTTAGTGTAAGTACAAACTACTACAGATATTATTATAAACTATTATATTTCTTGCATTCAGTCTCGTCATTCACCAACATATAGCTCATTTCTATTTCGTTACCGAATTGTTTATTTTTCATCTCCATTATTAATAGTTTCTATTTCGGAATGTGTTTGTTGGCACACCGTAGATAGTACACGCAATAATCACAAAACCACAATTGTTTACATCGAATCATTTTTTTACATTTTCTCGACTTGTTTACACTAACTCATTCAGGAGCCAACACTAGTCCAAACATTTTAATAGTTTGAAGTTACGACAGTATACCTTTTTGTTTCAGCTTAGCAACAATGTATTACTGGTATTACGGTTGTTTTACTAACGAGATCTAGATTCCTCTTTTCTAGCCACAATTGTACCACCCACTCGCCTTGCAAGTAACAAATCGCATTTCTGGTTTTCAGTCTAGCAATAAACAATATTTTTAACATTATTTACAATATTAATACAATTTTACTGATAGCTGCACCACCTTTCATAACACATTCAATTCAGTGATTAAATTAAACACACCAATTGTTTTAAACAACACATTTATTTTTGTGTATTTACAATTATGTATTATAAATTATCTACAACCCTGTTACATTAATTTAAACATTATATTACTAGCCAAATCCGATTTTAGGGAAACCCAGTTTAGATCTTGCCAATAATCTACCAGAAGGAATAGACAAATTGAAGTTCCAGCTCCGAATAGCTGTGGCAAAAAAGTCAAAATTTTATTAGATTTAATAAGCTATCGAAAAGTAAGTCAATCATGTCATGGTAGAAAAATTAATCGCTTTAATGCGATTGCCGCTTGCCCAAACCCGCTGATTTCAATTCGAAGTGCAGTTATTTAGAAACTAAGTGACCCATTTTCTAGAAGACTGCAAAAGTGTAATGCATTAACGTTATGCCATTGTGGTCGATTCACTATAATCACCACAATAATAATTTACCATCGCGGTTGTTGGCGATCCGCGGTTAGTTTTATATCAGGTGGGGCGAACCGATAGCCTTTTATTTTCTCATTTATAACTGCTCATTCTTACATTACATTCCAAGAGAAAAGTTTCCATTTGATAAATAATCGTCTGGTATAACTGAGTTATCTAAACTCGGTTTTGGTTAGTACCATTTAAATTATTTTTTTAAATTACTGGCTGTAATGATTTTATGACACAATTGTTTCATAGTAAACAACGTCAATAAATTATCTTTGTCAAGACTAAAAAGATCACAGAAATACTGTATGGCCTGGTAATTACAGTAACGTGACAATAAATATATATATAATTCTACAGTGACATTTTATGCTTTACTTTTTTTTTACAAACATAAATTGTGTGAGATCTTCTCTATTGGCGCAGCCAACAAATCAATAGGATTTAAACATAATGTCAGACTTCGGAAAGTAACTATTGCAGAAAATGTTTTAATTAAAATTGTGGACCTTTTGTTTTAAGTTCACTCACTAGATGGCGCTACAAGATTCATATACAAGTCAATGTGTTCGGGAAACAAAATACAAATATTAAAAATTAAGACTATTTAATATATTTCTAGATAAAATATTTTAAAGGAAAATACTATGACATAATTCAAAATCACAAACATTATTTGCCATTGTTGGCGTCCTAGCTTATTTCTTAATACGTACTAACATTTGAACTAGAAAGCATTGGAAATGTAATGCATAAACTTAAAAATAAATATTTACACTTTTCTAATTTAAGCCTCTGGGTGCACTTTGGTACTTACTGAGGCATGTACAGTCACGAGCACCAATATAAATACACGAATAAACAGATATAGTTGATTTTCTTATCTGTTACATTTACAAATGTTCTTAAGAATAACATTTTCAAATACATTATTAATAAAATAGATCTCATTTCTGAATTAAAGCCGATATCGACAAAACTGCTTTTTAATTTTGTTAAGTGTAATCGACACGCGACAATTTTTCTAGCCAAGGAACTAGTCAATGTTAGTGGACGTGACTGTACATACTTAGGAAGAGGTAAATACACCATAACTGGGGTGAACATGTTACTGCTATAATTGATTATTATGATTTATTTTAAATCCTAAGTTTCGCCAATCATCCTCATAAATGCACACACAGGAAGGATTCCAATATAGGGCTGACTAAAGCCAAATTGATTACTGAAAAAAGTTACCTAATTGAAAGAAATTTACGACACCGTATTCAACCAAAGGGTTAAGACACACGTTTTTAGACTTGAATCTCATGTATGTACAAAGGCATTTTATTACCTAAGTAAGTAAGGTAAGTACCTATATATTTAGATAAATAATATTATTTTTCGAAAGAATATCAACGAACTGTGGTCGCGCATTATAAAATGTAGAAGAGTTTCTATTGATAATTGTAGACAGTGATACAATAAGTACTAATGTTATAAAAAACGTAAACAAAAATTAGTGTCTTTAAATAAGCTTCACCTCAAATTTCGTTAATGTTCCCATTTTTCTGTTTACCATTGAAAGTAGTGCATGACTCAACCCCGGAATGATTTCTTCATCGTGATTAGTTACTCGTTCAATCTTCTCGTTTGTTATTATTCCCTTGCCTACAACTCAGGAATTTTCAGACCACTTAGCTCCAGCCAGTCGCTGACTTAGCACAATTAAACAATCAAATAGGTTATACATTAAAAACAAATTCGCTCTACTCTACTCAAATACGGACGGTTTCCTATCGACTCTGCAAATACAACGCCGCTCTTGGCCTCAAAAACTAACAAAGATACCTACACTTAACTTAAGATGTTAAATATAATATGAAAAAATACTTGGTAGGTATAAGTTTTTCATAAATATGATTAGGCGACCTGTTCTCCACTTCGCATGTTTTGCGATAGTTATCTATTAACTTATGTAATCCACTGTCGTACGGTTGGGCCATCAAAAGTTGGCGAAAAGTTTGAGTTCATCGGAGTCCAGCGAGCGCACCGACTTAAAATCGGTCTCGGGGTACTCGTCGAAGTTGGAGGTGTCGCCCTCGTAGGACACCGCCGGCATGATAGGTGGCTGTGGACAACAAAGGCAGTTCAACCAACTTTAGCAACAACAGACTATTAACTAAATCACCTGTTCTTATTTAGTATCGTTTCCTATACAATGTAAATCGGACCATAAATAAGCAGTCAAGTAGTATCAACATAAAGTATTGAAATTAGGTAAAGTAAACTTCGTGAATCTCTGTCGGCCTCGCGACCTAATTTAAATCAGTTCTTAAATCGTGCTTCGATGCTATTGCGCAAAAGTATGTTGAACTCGAACTCCTTTATATTGTTCTACTTAAAACAAAAGTCTTCCTCGTTATATTCTTCCAACATATTTTCCAAACAGTGTTCAATTTTGTATCGTGTGGGCGCTTGTAATTTTCCAGGCCTTCTCGAGCTAGTTTGAATCTGATAATATCGTGGGAACATAAACAGTAAACACATTATTGATGAGCAAAGCACATATATACCTGCAGCTTCTTCATGAAGACGTCAGCCCAGTCTATGTGCTTGAACCATCTGTGCCGCTTGACGTCTTCGGTACCGCACTGTAAACGAAACAAATATTGCATTAACTAGAATAAGCACACAAGGAAAATGAGTACAAAGATCATCAAACAACTCAACTGTAAATTACTGAAATGTATAGGAGTATCAGTGAAAGATCAATCAATCATAACAGCGATATTGACTAGAAGCATAATGCGCATTTGTGGGTGGCCGGAATTAGATCAACTTAGTTATTATTGGCGTTCACGACGTTCTTCATCGGTTAGTCGTCGTAAATTCTCAGATTTAGAGTTAGCGAAGCATATCGAGATTAATTTATTATTGTACGGCGATGCCAAGCGGGCCACTCGCTTTAATATCAGCAGGGAATTGTCCCATAACTCCTCTAACCCTGCGGCTATCTCATTATTACTCCAATATAATAAAGTGTATTGATGGAAAGGTCGTCCCTATCATTACCCACTTTCCACTGCTTTCATATTACGTAGGTTTTGCAATAAGCATCATTATCGCTTCCATAGACGTTGTGCTATCATCTGCGGTGTTGACGGATAATAGAGGTGTTGTAAATCAAAACACTTGTTGCGATCTCTTGATTCCTTTGACCTAAATCGACTATCTCCTTTTAACATTGGCTTGACCTAATATTAGGTCCTTTCTCCGTCTAGCCTAGTTTCATCAAGTGATTTAACCTTGGAGTAAAATATTATCCATTCAAAACAAATGCTCACATCTGTTAATTCAATTGATAACCAAACCGTGTTACGAACTATCTAGGGCTCTAGACATATGACTAGATTATCATAGATCGTATTATAATGTAGGGCACGAAAAGTGTGTGCCAAAATTATTATAGTATCGGATCAGAACTCAGATTTAGTTCGCGCAAGTGACCGCAGCTAACAAGGCACCCAGTTTTCTAGCGCATCGCGAGACATCGGCAATGTGTCGTATTTGCGTCGCTACATAAGTCAGCGGCGGACACCGGCTTTTGAAGTCACCGGCAGACACCTGACTGATGGCTTTCTAAACATCTCGGCGACATCGCGGCAAAAAGCTCGGTGAAAACAACCATCCACTAACTGCAACCGTTTAAAAATACATTCTCAGCGTGATAGCGCGACACTTTATTGGGTACGCCGCATCCCGATTTCTCGCTTTAGCCATGACCACATAGGCACGGCCGAGGAAGGGATATTTATAACATAGTCGAGTGTACTATAAAGAATTGACATGGGCTTTCTATCTTACAACCTACACAATTTTCTTGTAAAGCTTTGTTATATCGAATGATTATTATTTAGTTCAGTCATACCAATAATGTTGGGACCGTTTATTTTCCCACCATCATGAACACAACCGCGGTTTGTTATAAAATTAATCATACAGTTACGTAAATACAGTACAAAATAACAGTACACAATGATTCTGGTCAAGTGCCTAACACTAGATTTAAATCTTTTATATTTAAATTCTTTATTATCCAATGTTTTTCAACTGACTTTTGAGGTGAGCCAAATTTTTAAGCCCCTCGAAATGTTGTTGCAATGAAGATTCTGATTTATCCCGATCAAAGCGTTGATCTAGCACTTATCCCACTTTTCATTTAATCCGTTTAACGTATTAAATAACGTATTTGAACTGAAAAGTCTTAACGAAAATTGAATCCAAACATCTAAAAACTTGAACTTATAAAAAAATCTTTAACATTTAAAGTGTCAAGACTTAGATTAGAAGATAAATATGGAAACAGGTTGGAGTACAGCCAACTTCAAAAGTCAAATAAATTTTCTTTTGGACACAATCCACTCGATTTAAAGTGCAAGAGAGAAAAGTATTTTAAAAGAAAAACGAAAAATAGAATTTCACAATGCAGGTTTTATTTAATTTATCTTTATCATTTACGATAGGTGATTGGTTGATTTGGGGATCTTGTTATCTTGTCAGCTCAGAGCTGAAACAACAGATGAATGGCCCACGCATGCACTGTTTGACATGTGGTTTTATCGAATGTACTCATGCGCAGTCCGTCGCGTGTATAATCCAAAACGTTGCCGAAACGGGTCAAGCGCAAGGCTGAAGTATTTTCAGTTTGCGTAAGCGTAAAGCCGACCTGCGTCTTCGCAACAAAATCTGAAGTTTATAGTTACACTCGTATATGGGTGTATAATATTTTTTGTATCGTTTAATTAATATTAAATAGATACTTGACATCAACAAATGAAGGAAATATTAAATGTAATTAAGACCGTCAGTTAACGTTATTTACAACGTTCACATGAAGTTCCTAAACACTCTAAACACATTTCGTCACCAGGAAAAACACATTTATTTGATGACGGAATTGATACACAACATAAAGTACGAAAAGAAGTTTTAATTCTTTTAGAAATAAAATAAAACCTTCCACGAGTAATTTAAATCGTCAGTAACGATTAATTATTTAAAAAAATAATGCATTTCAATTTGGCAAACGAACAACACGATAGTAAGTGGTAATTAATTTTGAGTAAGGTGGTTACCTTATTACCACGTGCACAAACACGTGACAAAAGTTGTAGCAAATAAACTAGTAGCAATAAAAACTGTTTTCAATGAAAAATGGAAATAGAATGAGCGGACGGGAATTTTCCTCCGGAGAAAAGATTTTGAAAGAATTACGGAACACTTATCTGAGAATAAACTGTTTTTTTGGAACAATAGGTTATTATGTTTAAAAAACTACATTATTCGATGTATACCTTCATATTTCCCAGTCTCTTGGTCCTATCTTGCACGAGCAGTTTCTTGATGATGTCTTTGGCGACAGGGTCCAAGTGTCGTGGCCACTCCACGCGACCGTTCAGGATCTTCTCGTAGATCCCGAATGGGTTGTCATCATAAAACGGTGGATAACCCACTAGCATTTCGTAAATGAGCACGCCTGAAAACAAAACACAAACTTTATAAATACAACAATCAATTAATAACATAACCGAAATAACTCTTTGATCGTTAACGACGCGGAAACAATTAAGATGTATTTTACACGGATATAAATACCCTAATGTTAACAATTGCCAGTGATAGTCGTAAAATCAATTCTCACAAAATCATCAACGTCAATATATGTTATTAACGTTCCATTTAATTAACTAGTAAAGGCTATTAATTATGCACAGTCGGATATGTGTGCCAAAGCTATAATAAGTTGCAATTTTACAACACTCCCAATAATTAGCAATTGGTCTAGAAAATGCAATGAGCTTAATGATCATTTATCAATATTTGAAAGTGCGTAGCTGAAAATACAAAACGTTAGGCGACTAACAAACGACTTTAGCAATTAGCACTGAAAATATTGCCACTTATATTAAAATAGAGCACTAACAATGAGCTGAGCTGAAACTCACTTTAGCGCTGGTATGTTTAGACTACTCAGTAACTTGATATTAGAAAATTGTGGAGTTGGGGCGGAGTTGCAAGTAGGTATATTTAGTATTATTGTAGTAAGGTGTGATGCCAAGCACGGATACGCCGTGATACAAGCAACACCATTATAAATAATGTAAGTACATAAATTGGCAAGGCGCTGTACCCAAATGGAGGAGACACCAGTAAATCAACAGAATACTAAATAACAGTGACGATGTACACGATTCACAGTAACGCCACAGAAGCTGTGCTTATAAAATATATAAACAAACAATAACAATATGTCGGGAGACACATTATGAGATGCATAACAAGTATAAAGTGAGAATGCAAACAATAAATTACTGTGTTTGTGTATGTAAGTACAATCAAATGTTTGACAAATATAGTAGAGTCATCAATGTCAATTAGGGACGAATCAAGAACTTAATTATGAGTCCTAAGATTAATTATTTCATTCACACGTGTTTGTGTAATCGTAATCAGTTATACTAAGTATAGCAGTCCCTTCCAAATGAAAAAGAAAATATTTTTTGTGTGACAAGTATTTCCGTGAGACTTGAAATTTTATCTGTTACATTATCACAAGATTACAGAGTATTAAAAATGTTCTTGGCAATTATAAATTCAAAATTCTACGACGTTCGTAAATATTACGAGTATTATTAAAGCCTTTCCTGGACTACAAACAAAGAGTTGATCGCGTGCCTAGCGTCCGTTTTTGCGTTACATTACCGCAATGTCATTTATGACGACGAAATACTATATTTGTTTTCTGAAAGGCATTTCGGTAAGAAGGTAATGTAATTATTTCCGTGATTTACACAATATGATACTGTTATCATGGGTATTAAAAATGTTTGAACTCACCTAAGGCCCACCAATCTACGGCTTTGTTGTGTCCTTTACTCTGTATGATCTCTGGTGCCAGGTACTCTGGCGTGCCACACAATGTCCAGGTTCTATCCGTCAACTTCTTCGCGAAACCAAAATCTGTTATTTTCAAATGTCCATCCCTGGCAAGAAGTAGGTTTTCTGGCTTCAAGTCGCGGTACACAATATTCCGGGCGTGGAGATATTCCAGTGCTGACACGATTTCTGATGCATAGAAGTTTCCTGCAAAAATAAAGTTATAAAATGCATTGATTTTTTTATGAGTTTGACTTTTATAGATTATACGAGATAACCTCATTTTGTATTATGATGTTAACTGGGTTCAACCGTAAATATTGAATTGCATATTTTGAGAAAACAATACCTGTAAAACGTGATTTTATTGAGGCTTAAGGCATATAGTTGACATAAAGATCTAGGAATAAGAAAACGCAGCGCGTACCATACTTTCCCATGAGGGAAAACAATAATTGCTTGGCCGTATTTACCTACGTATAACCACGGTAATATTATTATTATACAGTAGGTACTCCGACTTCATAGAAACGGACGAAACGCGAGCTATGCCTAGTAGTCCAGTCATTAAAGCCCAAACCCGAAAATAATTAGTAACTTGCTGAAATTTTAGGGGGTTCTTAAGGAAGGTAAAATAACATACCGGGTGATTTTGCAGCGTTCTGGGGTGTACGGAAAGGGTTGAAAAGGGGTGAAAAGGTGTTTTTTGCTAATAACATTGCCAAAAAAATTAGTAACACGCTGCAAATTTGGAATAAGGTTGTTCTTACGGTTTTGTAACGTGTATTAAATTTGCAGCGTTTTGCAACATACGGAACATTGTTTTTTTTAAAAAACAGTGCAATTAGTTAAAAACAGGGGTAAGAAAATTAGTAACACGCTGCAAATTTGGAATTAGGTTGTTCTTACCGGTTTGTAACGTGTATCAAATTTGCAGCGTTTTGAAACATACGGAACATTGTCTATTATTGAAAAAACAATGAAATTATTTAATCACACGGGTGAAAAAAATTTGTAACTCGCTGCAAATTTGTAATTAAGTTGTTTTTACCGTTTCGTAACGTATATCGCACTGTTTTTTTAATAATAAACAATGTTCAATTTGTTGTAAAACGCTGCAAATTTGATATACCTTACGAAACGGTAAAAACAACTTAATTACAAATTTACAGCGAGTTACAATTTTTTTTCACCCGTGTGATTAAATAATTTCATTGTTTTTTTAATAATAGACAATGTTCCGTATGTTGCAAAACGCTGCAAATTTCATACACGTTACAAAAAGGTAAGAACAACCTAATTCCAAATTTGCAGCGTGTTACTAATTTTCTTACCTCTGTTTTTAACTAATTGCACTGTTTTGAAAAAAAACAATGTTCCGTATGTTGCAAAACGCTGCAAATTTAATACACGTTACAAAACCGTAAGAACAACCTTATTCCAAATTTGCAGCGTGTTACTAATTTTTTTGGCAATGTTATTAGCAAAAAACCCCTTTTCACCCCTTTTCAACCCTTTCCGTACACCCCAGAACGCTGCAAAATCACCCGGTATCTTATTTTACCTTCCTTAAGAACCCCTTAAAATATCAGCAAGTTACTAATTATTTTCGGGTTTAGGCTTTAATGACTGGACTATAGACGCGCCTCGATGTTGGGGCGCGCTCGGGGCGCAGACAGTCACGACTGTACCGCAGTGACGAACGGACGGTGTGTTGTTTTTTTAACAATAACCGCGTGATTTTTTCACTACAAATCAGTTCAAGTACATTTATTTAAATATGACGAGTAGTAAATATTATGCTGTTTTTGGTTGCATAATTTTTAATTAAGCTTTATATTAGAATGCGGATTTATTATATTTTAAAAGTTAATAATAAAGAATTTCGTACGACTCAGTCGAGGTGCAAATATTTTTCGGTCGCAAAATAAGCCCGAATTGTTTTTCAAACAAAAACATGGTTTTTTAAATTAAATCTACCAATCAATAACCCCCCTAGCGCAGTCGGGTAAAAAACAACACGCATTTTCATTGAACACTTCCTATCCAATAAACAAAGTATTTTATTTGTTTATACATATAAAAAAGTATACCTATTTACGACCACAAAACTAAATAGAAACAGAAAGTAGGCAAATGTAATTAAAATGCTGGAGACGGGCAGCCAGCCCTAACGCATGTTTACGTACCGCGCGGCTGTAGGCATTTATTTCTATCATGCGGCCGAGTTCCACTACTGTAAGATAATTATACTGTGGTATAACTATTCGCTTTAGACAGAACCTCATTATACCTATTGTTAAATTAACTAAAAATAACTAGAAGTCATTTCACGTCTCAAATTATAATGTACCTATTCATTCGAATTTTTATTTTGGGCGATATTACTACAGAATGCTTAGATTAATTTCCAAATTGGTCGCAAGTCGCAACACTTTCTCCAATCTATAAATACTAAGTTTTTACTCCTGTTATTCGTATTTTTATATTTATTCATAACCTTGTGGTAATGATCAGCTACTGTTTTCTCTGTTTACGAAATTTATAAGATTCCGAACGCTAAACGTTTTATAGTTCCGTTTTATTGAGTCATTAAATTATTACGCTATTTCTATCGAACTTATTTATTCGGCGTTTATATTTTGGTAACTTGTTTTGTTTTTTTGTTCAGAAAAGTGTACAGTATGTATAGTTGGAATGTGTCTGTAACTTTAAATATACTATATACGTGAAGCACTTAATGATTCTGTAGGAGAAACTATTAGAAAAATAAGTATCAACAAAAGAAATAGGTACCGAAATAAAAACTACAGCCAAAAAAATCTAAGCAGCAGCTTTTATTTTCCGCCACATTTAAAATTGCAGAATCATTTATTTATTTCAGAAATCTGCATAATTTATGCCACAATCATTAGGTAGAAATGAGATAGTTATTCAAATAAGTGATAGTAACTTTTTTAAACATTTAAAAAGACGACTGGAAATCAGAAGTTATAAAAATCTTTAGATAGAAATACCAGTTATAAAGATATAGCATTTCATCAGGCTGCTCATTAAAAACAGCATTTTAATTGGATTTAAACAGAATCTGCCTATGGATAAAGTAAAAGTTCACGACCGTTAACATAAGATCTCTTGGCAATAGACAAAGAAATGATTTCTTTTATTTGTACCTATACGACATTATTTTAAGTATATGCGAAACCTGAAAATAGGTAGTTTGTTCAGAATCAGTAACTGAATTTCAATAATTTTTGAAGCCGATTTTATTTTGAAAGAAACAACCACAAAAAGTGTAAAACACTTACTTTATTTTTCTCACCTATTTACTTTATTCACCTATTTATCGACACTCGTAGATATACGTTCAACTTATCCTATCATATCGATGCTTTACGAAACGTATTTATACCTTTTATATCAAAAACAACTTCCCAAATTTAATCAGCGAAACTTATCATCGCCAGAACTAGAGCTTGTTTTATTGGTTGTCAGAAATTTTGTTATACATTATAAATATTTGACAATATCAAAAAAGAAATAAGGAGAAAGTATACAGTTGAAGTCGGCCCAAAAAAACCTTTAAACTAAAAAAACAAAGCCACCGACTTCCAAAACAAAAGTTATTTTACACTTTTTGGTGTGGTTCTTTTTCAAAATAAAATCAGATTTAATAAAAAATGCAAATCTTCTAGCATGTGATTGCTTCGTTAGATATGCATGCGTAACAGTACATAAACATGTTAAATTGTATCCAGGATTAGCCAAATCACGTTTATTTTTATCATGTGTAAAGTCAATGCCAGCTGGAAGAGGCGCGTCGTCACTTCGTTCTCGTATCGTGTGGGCACTCGCGTGCACAATAACTGACAATACTCGTTTATTGCAACATACAATCAATAATTTGCTTTAAACTACAGAGCATACAATCACCAAGCTTAAATATTTCTAGTGCTTTTTTTTTTTTTTTTTAGCGTGGTAAAATCATCAAATGAGTCCTCCAACCCCGGGCAGGGCGGGAGGGACTGTCAGACTTCTACTGACTAAAATCCACGGTGTCCTTCAATAGCCCTTTCTGTTCCAGGGTCACGGTAAGGAAATAATCCCGCGACCCCGGCAGGCTTTGGCCCTCTGAGAGGGGGGGCCCCGTCATTATGCTGACGCTCTTTGAGGCGCGCGTGGGACACAACGCGCCGTCGACCCGGGCATGGTCCTTGGTCGGGCAGCGAGTTGCCCTTTACTCGCTGCCCGCATGCCCGCGCCTACGGTGGCCGGAGATCATCTAGCGACGTCCGTCGCCGTGGGCGTCTACTACCGCGGATGGGGCGGAGGGAGGACTCTGTCCTCTCTCGCTCGCGGCCCGCCTCCTCCTTCACGAGCATTACTGCTTCGCAGAAGGAGGCGACCGCCTCCCACTCCGTCTCGCCCCGCAGCATGGCCGCGACCAATGCTGGGCGCGAGAGGTCTCCGCCTATCGCAGCCGTGAGGACACGTCGGTGCTCTGCCCAAGCTGGGCAGTCTTGCACCGTATGCTCCACCGTGTCCTCCGGGCGATCTTCGCAGTGGTGACACCCAGGCGTCTCCTCCTTTCAAATATTTCTAGTGCTTAGGTAATGCATTATTTTTCGACCGGCAAGTTCTTAAGGTACAAGATTTTCTGTCGTGATATATATACTCGTATGTATTATCGCTAAAAGCGAGCTTTCAAGACAAACTTTGGATGAATTTGAAAAAGAGGGTTAAAATAACTGAAAAAGCGCTACGGCAAACCAGATTCAAAAAATAAAGTAGAATTATTTTATTTTTGTGTCATTTCTATTCTGATGCTTATTCTTGTTTTTTATAGAGATAGTCGAAAACATCAGTGATGTGGGCGACGTGGTGCCACGCGGAAGCTTTTCTGTCTAATACGGAGTCTTTGTGATCGCCGCATGACATCACACCATGACTAAAGTTCCCAAACAATACTCATCTAATAAACCCATAAACCCATTATGGGGACCCCAACAAAAAAAAACTTGTTCTACATTTTAAAACAAATAAAATAATTAAAATTCTCTTCGCTTCTCGTAAACTTTTGTAAATCAGAGCAAGCATCACTTCGGCGGACACTTCAAATTTATAGAGTGAAAAGTAAATTTACTCATTATTTGAAATGCAATTTAGTTCACAGATGGATTTCGCTAACAGAGTTCTCATTTTGTCAATCGTCTTAAGAGGAACGTCTACCGAGCGCTCGTCCATACTAAAAGAGAAAACGTTTTCCTACCCCTAAATGTTATCCTATCTCAATGAATTTTTAGAATGCTTCTGACACAGTAAAAAACTAGGTTTATAGGTTTTCTTTTTTTCAAAAGTAACTCTTAGGCGCCTATAACTTTCACACTATTATAAATTTAGAAAAAAAGAAAACCTATAAACCTAGTTTTTTACTGTGTAGGATGCATTCTAAAAAATCATTGAGATAGGATAACATTTAGGGGTAGAAAAACGTTTTCTCTTTTAGTATGGACGAGCGCTCGGTAGACGATCCTCTTAAATGCTTTTGCATTGTCTTTTAAAAAGCTTTTATTTTCCCTTTTCAATTAATCCATTTCATCCAAATCGCAGACGTCAGTTTCTCAAGTGCACTTTATTCTCCTATTTATCGACACTCGTAGATATACGAGTACCTTCGACTTATCCTGTCAGATCGATGCTTTACGTAACGTATTTATAACTTATAAATCAAAAACAGCTTTCCAAATTTAATCAGCGAAACTTATCTTCGCCAGAACTAGAGCTTGTTTTATTGGTTGTCAGAAATTTTGTTAAACAATATCAAAAAAGAAATAAGGAGAAAGTATTCAGTTGCACAATTTAATTATTTATACATATTGTGGTTCGCGCAGGAGCGCGGGCGCAGGCACGGCGGCGCAAGCGCGGCGGCGGCACGGCGCGGGCGTCGGGATGTCTGGCTCAGTAGCAGTACGTAGTCGCCAAATGGCGCAGACATTTTTAATGTCAGGCCAGTATATCCCGACGTCATCGCTATATAAACCGACACCCATGAGAAATGGACATAGCCACCTTCAAGCCACACGGCACCCAACACATAGTAGGTATTATTATTTAATCTACGACTGAAGTATGTGACTGAAGCCCGACGGTTACTCGCTCACTCCTCGCGTCACTGAACCCACATGAGCCCCTATTTCTGTCTTGTCTTTTCTCCAGAAATACGAGGCGGTCGTTTGCCGCGTATTTTTCAGTGTTTTTGCAATTCTGTTTCTCTACACAAAATACATATCTATTTATTCCATCAGTGTACGCCGTCCATTACGTCAATTTCAAAAGAAAACGAGATAATTAGGAACAGACGTTGTTTAAGCTTTGCACATAGAATTGAAGGAGACTCCGGAGACATCGGTCTCCGGTGTCTCTAGAATTCATATTCTAATACTAAGCAAAACAACAGTAACCTAACTTTCAAACAACATTATCATTCAAATAAGAGGTACCGTATTAGGTCCTTCTTCGACTTTAAAAATATTATTTTAAGGATTAGAAAATAAAAAAATAACAATATTTTTTCCAAAATCATCATTTGATTTCGGTGCTATTGTAATATTTATTACCTTGATTTGGAAACCCAAGTCCCAAACAAGCGCATGTTGACATCATCTCCCAAAAATGGTTTGCCGACCGGTAAATTCACAAAAAGTATAGGCATACATTAAATCAATGGACAGAAATCCACTTCTTGAAAAGTTGTAACTTCAAATTGAAAACATACGTTAGATAAGCGTGCAGCGTGCAAAAGTACGAGAGCGTAAACCTATCTATCTATGTACTTATTCTAATTTTACAATCCTACTCACATCAATTACTTACTCCATTTCTTTATCAAATTATCGTATTATGCAACCTAACGAAAAGCAACTTTACGTATCTATCATGCTAATCATATAAAATTTCAAATGTAGTAATAAAAAACATCTGTCGCCTTTTCATTTACGACTGTATTTTATGTAAAAGATAGTAGCGTTTCAGTAACTGTCGGCAATAATGACTGTCTAAAAGGAACCAAGCGATGGTTTTCTTCGTTTGAAATTCAGCTTTATTGTCTTTTAGTATAGGGATAATATTGAGTTTGGTCTACCTGTGCAGTGATGTGATAAAATCCAGTGAAAAAGTGGACATCGTGGGTGATTGCACAGCATCGTGCGCACAAATCGTACGACACGGTAGCATGGTACGAATGCGTTGTGTTGGCGTGCTTCCAACCGTTATTTATTTATTCTGCTCCAGTTTATTTATTTACAACGATTAATAAGCAAAATTGTTACTGATTTTTGTTTTAAATCTAATCATCAAAGAAAAAGTTGTGACAACTGAAGATACCTACTGTGGTTTGGCATAGATTTCGTTGTTTTCATTACGTTGTATGTAAGCATTAATTTGTTGAGGTATAAAAGTTAAGAGGTCAGGGTCATTTTTACAATGTTTCTGTAATAAAAAGTGTAATTACCAATACTGTTGCTGAATCTGCCAGCATTCCTCAGGTAGGAGAAGAGTTCCCCGCCGCACACGTAGTCAAACAGCATGTAGATGCAGGAGTCATCATGCGTCCACCACCGCCTGCAAGTTATCACTCACATCATCATCACACCACGTGAAGGTCAAGCTCAGGGCACCTGGAAGGCCACGGTTCCGACGACTTAGATTAGTCTTCTGTGAGCTAATTACAGTTACAGATGCGTGCCAGATACTAACTCTACTATACGGCCGCGTAGTAAAAGGAATCGCGAATAAACAAGCCGATGCGATTTCAGGAACTGTAAATACAACAGAAATGTTTTTAATATTTCCAAGATAATTCGCTTGTTTGTCTCCTAGAGGCGTTTGGAAAAGCCTAGTAAATAACAACGTCAGTTTGTTGAAGATGTCACGCCTGTTATTTTGTTTTATTTGTTTAGTGTGAAAATGTACCCGCATATCGGTAGTCAATCATTATGAAATATATAAATAATAAGGGACAAGCTAACTGCCATCAAACGGCACAAATCCAGACTCTTACTCGACTACTGAGATAATTATGCTCCTGATGGCACAACAAAATATTACATTAGTCGACCCGGGATACGCACCAGGGGAACCGCATGCTCAGCAATCACGCTGGTAACCATCAGACCAACGTCTCTGTTTACAAGTACATAATTTACGTAAATCCATATCTCATGGGTTATTGATCAGAAGTGACATGGTGATAGTTGCCAGAGCGTCATCAACACGGCACGCGCTGTGATATTTGTCGCCTCGTGAAACTCTCAATTGGCGCTAAGACCCGCCTACCACTCTCTCCACAAATTAGATCATACCAAAATAAATACTAAACAGTAATCGATATAGGTGTAACTGGCACATTTTAACAGGTTATTGGGTTAAATGGATCCAACATGGAAGGTGCTCGAGAGTCGAACAAAGAAGTTATGCGGGGCAATCTTAATAGCGCGTTCACTAACAAAATCATGCTAATAAATTAACTTTACCACAATAGGTAATGAGACAGCAGAATTACTATTATAGGGCTCTTTTCTATTGGCAGGGTATTAACTGGAAACCGAAACGTAAGGAATGAAAACAGGAGTAAGTAACGCTAATGATATTGGCTCAATGCCGACATTTGGCGCTCACATAATTAACGTGCGTCATATGCACCCATCATACCCATGCTTTAATTAAACTTCCAAGTGTTCCCAATGGTAAACATCGTTGTTATGATCCCAAGAAAAATAATGATACCCTTTAAACATGTCGCATCAGTCTAGACACTTTGGAAAACCACCAAGAAACAAATAGCATCTCGTGATTGACGGGGACTTGAAAATGTTCGCTTCGTAAGTGATGTACTTACAGATTTACTATGAAGGGATGATTGATCTCCGCTAGGATGTTCTTCTCGTTCATGACGTGGTCCACTTGCTTCAGACGAATGACGTCGGCCATAGATAATATCTTCATTGCCAGATATTCATCAGCAGCTTTGTCACGACAGAGGCACACGCGACCGAATGTACCAGTGCCTGAAACAATAACAATTAGAACGTTATTCTACTGTAGACATCATCATCATCATCGTCTGCCTAGCCTTTTCCCAACTATATTGGGGTCAGCTTCCAGTCGAACCAGATGCAGCTGGATATCATTATTTTACAAGGAGCGACTGCCTGTCGGACTTCCACAACCCAGTAACTGGGTAATATGATACCTCATGGTAAGACTGATTGTCAGACTTTAGAGCTTCTGACTAACAACTGTCAAAGATCTACAAATGACAGCCGGGACCAACATTACATTATTCGACTGTAGATACTCTGCCAAAAAACCATGAATATTTATTTGTCTCTGTTACAAAACTGTCTAAACATTCTCATAATTACTGCAATTCTACTATAATATTCTTAATAAACCATCCATTACAGGATAACAACCGAATACAATACAATAACAGACTCGACAGCAACGTGTTTATCAAGCTCTGCAATGAAATTTATTGCACGTTATCATTCTGTTACATTGGGAAACCATTGAAAACACAATCTTATGTGATTCTGAGTCGGAACTGTTTTGATGAAAACAATTCCAAGTAACAATGATATAAATAAATGAATCACTACCAGAGATTCCCTTCTCAATAGTACGAGAGATAAGTGCAAACATGATGTATCTAAATGATTTTAATGCTTTCGTGGTAGAGCTAAACAAATTGAAAAATAAAATACTTATAAACAAAATTCACTCATCGAAAATGTTTCTGTATGTTTTCTATCTGTCTTTCGGACGTTCAGTTAGTCACGCGACTTTTCCGACCACTGCAGTAGATAGGATATTTTGGAGGGTCCTTGAGGGTTTGATCCACAAAACTAACATGTTGCGTTAGGAGACCTTGCTGTAAATAAAAGCTCAAGTTCGTTGATCATTCAAAGGTTTGTTATTGAAATATCTCCACAAATATAAACAAAGATTGAAAATAAAGCAGAAAGTAGGAGCTTCAGGGTTTTTAGGTAAATTTAATGGAGGATTCACTAAAAACCTCAACAGAGGTATGGTGGGTCGGTACAAGTGAACGAGTGTACCACTAATTGACCCTCCTCGTGGTCTTTACAGTAATTGATGCTAATTAGCGCACGTAAGCTATCAATTACTGTTGCATCTTTGAGATCAGAAACTGCAGCTCAACACTGCATTCAAGGTATTTAGAATATGAACATTCCAGTTCCAATATATTGCAGAGAAGAGACGAATGCTTTTCAAAACATTTCGCTAAACTTGGGGAAGCCCCGTGTTTTGAAGAAAATTCTTGTAAAATAATAATACTGCTAATCCCACTGATGTAATATTTAAAATAATGTTGTCTTTATATTTATACTAGCTGTTGCTAGCGGCTTCACCCGCTACAACTCGAAAATTATCCCACGGGAACATAAAATCGGGATAAAAACTATCCTATGTGTTAATCCAAGTTATAAACTATCTGTGTACCAAATTTTAGCCAAATCCGTTCAGTAGTTTTTGCGTGAAAGAGTAACAAACATACACACATACATCCTCACAAACTTTCACATTTATAATATTAGTAGGACTATGAAACATATTTATATTATACTTATTACGGTAGGTATATGATTACATCATAAGCCATGACTTTAACTAGCTTATACTTTACACCTGGCTAAGGCTTCATTTCCATTTCTAAGGATTTCGAAGTACCTAACTATACGTCAGTCGTCAGGTCAGGTTCATTATTCCGCATTTGTCCAAGGACTTGTTGTGTGTCATTCAAGGTCATTCGGTTACACGGTGAATAATGCTTTGAACTACTAAATAACCTCTGTAGTGAAGTTTCTGACTCACAGAAAGTTACCGCATAATTATGATTATAAAATAATTACATTATTATCGTATTGTTATTGTAACGAGCTCTGTTTTTCGTTTAACTCGGGAATGTTGTTGAAAGTTTTCCATCTATATGTACATACGTGAAAACCGCATAATAACAAACATTATATTTATTTAACAAATAGCGTTTACTTACCCGACGATCATAACAAACACAATGTTACGGTAACTAATTACGCGTTTCGTCTATAAGGAAAATGTTTCGTTCTCAGTTTAACTAACAAATTGTTAAATTCTATACATTTTCAAAACATTTGTTAAAATTATATTATTTTCCCAAATAGTTTTATTAAATACTAATTAAACAACTCGCCCTTAGCGGTGTCTCAAGTTCGATGCGTGGATCTATGTACCATCTTCTAAAAAAGAAGCTAGAAAAGTTCCTAAATTCAATTGTAATTAAACCGTGAGTGCATTTCTAGTCCTGCTATTGTCAAAACTCGTGTGTGTACTTTCATTGACCTTCCACACCAAAATGAGCTCTATCTTTTGGGCTACCTACTCGTATGATCCAATTCTACAAAGTTTTTCTAATTCAGTAGCGGCGACTTGAAAACTTGTAATAGGATTATCTCTAAAAGATTATCATGTCTTAGCATTCGAACTCATACCGTAACTTATGTAAGGCTTCGGATCGATCATAATAAAGTTTTATCCGTCCGCCATGCTGAGCCTATAGTTTTAAATCCGCCCCTAAATGATAATATCATTCAGATCTAGCCTGTCTCTTGCTGTCTTCCCTCAAGGACGCCCTAAGCCGAGGTTCGAAGCGTGTGGTCGCATAATTTGTAATTTAGTTTGTAAGCCCCTGTCTGGAGGCCTTACATTTGAGGCACACACTGGTTAAGCAACACACAACCTCCTCTCGGATGCCCTGCGAGACGACATTCAAAAAAAATATATTTTACTCAAAAATGCATGTAATGTGGTCATTATTTTGACAACCTTGTTTGAGCAAAGTCGACTTTGCCGGTCTGTTTCAAGGAGCGGCCAGCAATGTTTTTGCTGGCCGCTCTAACAGGCCGGCAAAACATTGCCGGCCGCTATTTTGACGTTTCAACGTTTTAAAAAAACAAATGCAAAAAGATTTTATTTAAAACACAGCTGTTTGTATAAAAAGAGGTAGGCACAAAAAGATTGTATTCCATATTTAAAAAAGAAATACAAAGAAGTAACAAAAGCGCGGTTCAGCGAAATTGTTATTTTTATTTAGTGACTTTTTGCTGTAAGTAAATGAAATAATAAATGAAGAAAATATAGCAGCCAAACACCGCATTAAAATTATCGCAAACTATTAGTAAGTAAGTAATATGAAACCGGGAAAGTCGGTGTTGAATTTTAGTAACTGTACTTTTCATAATTGTTATTTTAATTAAATTTCTAGTTAATAGGAGGTTTCACTGCGAGTTTTCGCCGCCAGGGGCGCCACAAGCGCTTTGTTGTGTATTTCAAGTTATTCATACAGTAAATCATACAAAAAATGTTTTTATTTAATAATGCAGTGTTGTAACAAAAACAAGTTGCTTGTAATAATAAAGGGGTTCATTTTATTCCTTAAAGACCCATAAATAAGAAAAAAATAATGTAATCTTGAATGGCCATCCATGTTTTCATTTAATTTCATTCCTTTTACTATATTTGCATCGAATCTAAAACAAAAATTATTGAATTTTTATACTCAATTCAAATTAGTATGTAAATCACGAAGTAACATCTTAGAAAATCATGCAATTCTATTAAATACTACATCCTCAACAAGTATGATTGGAAAATTCACAAAATCATGAATAGGTGAGTACAAATTATTGTACAATAAAAGTTCAAGTATTATTAATATATAACATTTATAAAAACTGTACCTTAGCAAATAGTTTTATGTATTATACTTAGTTAAAGTTACAGATGGTAAATTTGTATCCGCGTTGATATCTTTAATCGGGATTTTTCGAGCATAATAAAGATTTCGTTTCACTGTCTTCATCTTCTGTCGAAAGATTAGGTTTTACAAAAAAACTATAATTTTTCTCATTTGAAATCAGCCTGAAACGATAATTTTATATGAATAAATACTGGTATTTATCATGTTATCATCGTTAAGGCAATAATTTTTTTTTCAAAGTAATCTGTTATTGTCATTCTCACCTTTGTATGTTTGTTCTCTTGTAGCGAAGCACCACGAACTCGCAATATATTTTTTTAATTAAACGATAGTTAAAACATCGTACTTTTCCATCTTTTATTTGATTTTACAAAACTTAACTTATTTATTCTTTAATACTAAACACGTACAAAAATTGGCGGCATTGAAGTTTTCGTTGACGAAATTAAGTGCTGGTGGCGCCATCTGAGCCGAGCTTTGCGTGAAACCTCCCATTGATGTATATTTTATTTACATCTCTCATGTTCGGTAAGTAGGTCCTTATTACCCCCAAATGGGGCTTGTAAGTAACCAATTAGCGCTCTAGGGTATTAATGTAGCTAGAAAAGCCCTAGGGCGGTAAGTAATTAAAAAAAAAGTTTGCGGACATCTAACCATCATAATGGCAATAGACATCATGCATTCAGCATAATGACAAAAGAGGTCGCTTCGCTATTCAGCCTTGTCTTCGAGTTTAATAGTCATCAATTTTAAATATCGAACGACGAAGCTCAAATCCCGTTCTTGAAAAAAAAAGATGAAAAAAGGCGGGAATAGAAAACTTTTACTATAAATATATAATATATAAAATATTATATTGTTTGTTTTTGGGACTTTTTTATAATTACGTGATAATTAGGAAAAAAACATGAGTACTGCAAGTGATGAAGATTTAATTAAGCTGCACTCCCGAATCAATGAAAATGGAAGCTGAAGCAGCAATTAACTAATAAAATGTTTTATTCTTGTAATGCCGGTTTTTTCTACTTACCTCACAATCGAGATGTAAAGCAGAGTAGTTACCTCGGGTGTAAGCATCAATTGCACCCTCGAACTATAGGCGCCCTCGCTGCGCTCGTGCGCCTAAATATCTCGGGCTGCAATTGATACCTTACAGCCCTTGGCTACTAATCTACTATTAAATCACTTGCTGGTTTTATTTAGGTTAGGTACTTGCATTTTTGAGTAAAGCACTATACAAGCCTTGGCCCATTATGACTCTTCGCTGGTCACGCTATGATTAACTCGAGCTAGCCTAGCTACGCTCTAGGCCTTCCAGCTTGGCCATCATTGCAGCCCTTGCTGTCCTCGCTGTAAATTATCTCAGCTCTTCCATCCAGTGCTGCATGCTGACCGCGCTGTGTCGGCCTGGAGCTGCGCTACGCTGCGCTGTCGGCCATCATCAGCGCGACCAGCAAAGTAGCCATTATAGGCCGCGGCAGTAATGTACTAATAAAGTCTTATATAAATACATAGTTTTAAATATTCATGCGCTCGCGCCGCGCCGTGGGTAACATGCTATAGAATTCAATATCAATGTCACTGAACAACACCTGCAAGGTCCAGAACAATAGGCTATTGAACCTACGCGATTATAAACCTACTTAGTTGATTGCAGTCTTTGTTTAACCCTATTAATATCATCATCATTTCATCCATCATCATTCGTTCCAAACTTGACGATTAACTGTATTGTCGTTATTGCAAATCTTTAACTGTATGTACGCTTCCTTAGCACATGTAAATAACCTTACCGTAAACAGATTTTTCTTAACAAGAAACATTTTTAAGGTTAGAAAATCACCAAAATGAGTGAATGACTGTGGGTCTGTCAAAAACTGAAGAAACGAAATAATTTTTCTACTACTATATTCAGTTCCTTCTTTGCGTTTTAGGGCTGTTATGCTATTTAAAGACAGTCACCACCCACAAGAAACCTTTTAATAGGGGTCATTGTACTCATTTATGAATAACTTTTACTATTGACCAACGCCAACAAAAATAAATCAACTTTTCCTTATGTAAGTAAAGAAGATTTTAATTTTTCATATGATTCCTTTCTATCCTTTTCCTTTTTATTAAATACACAGATATTAAAATTACGTTAATTTTAAGATACGTTTGCCTCTTAAACTCTTAAGTAATATACGAGTACTTACAAACTGTATTATGTTTCCTTCAATGCCTTGAACCAAAACTGACGTATTATGAAACATCTATTTATGAAACGTTGTATCTTATACCAATTTGTGATCTCTTGAAATATTTGGTAGGTACCTATACAAAAGTTGTTAAAAAGTTTATCGCCTCATAATTTATTGATTTTCACGAATAGAATTCGTGTTGGAAAGTTTTTTAAAATTCTTCGCTGATCCGTAAACTTACGTATCCTTATGTTTATGCAAGAATTATTTAAAACTATTTGAAAGAGAAAAAATATCTAATAGTTCTCAATCATATGTAGGTATGCAGTCAAAAGTATACTTAACAAAATGGTGCAGCCAAACGCCAGATATTAGCGGACAATCATTAATATCAAACAAACATAGGTCGTATTGAGAACTTCATGTTTTCGTAGTCGGTTATTAAAAAGGTAACATGAATGACTTTTTTGTCCGTGGGATGTCCCATATCCAGAATTTATCAGAAAATTGGACATAAATTAACCTGTTTCCGAGAAGGGCACTTGAAAGCGGTAAACACGAGTCGAGATGAAAATAGGATGGTGTAGTAAATAGGTTACAACCTACCAACACCTATTTGTGTTAGAAGGCCGAATATCTTAAATTGGGGCTTTAATTTGCGTAATACTTGTTACAGCAGCCGCCACCGGGCGGCGTGACGCGGCATCTTTCAATTTCCACGCACTTTATTTTCTGCTATCTCTTGCGCAAACTTCAGGCGAGCCAACTGCTCGGAAAATAGGAACGGGAGGCTATAAAATTATCATCGACCTGAAGGAAACACGGGTGCTACGTGCTACCGCTTGCATGAAAATGTACCGTAAATAATTCAAATTCAGGTTATAAATATTGATTTTATTGTTGCTTCACTGATGATGTTTGATTTATAACTACATTTTGCCCGCGGTTTCACACGCCCTTTTTTTAGAATCTGACTATTAATTCGGATTGTTCATTGTGGCGTTACCTATTATTCATCATCATATCAACCGTAATTCGCTTCATAAGATCGTCTGCCCACCTTGTGGGTAACTTTGGTTCGTCTACGAATCTCCTCATTTCTGAGTTGATCGCGCAGAGAGACTCCGAGCATAGCCCTCTTCATAGTTCGTTGGACTATACTGAGCTTATAATTAACGAGGCCTATAGTAAAGGACCACTTTTCGGCGCCAAACGTCATCACTGGTAACACACATTGGTTGAAAACTGTCGACTTGAGGCACTGAGATATTACCTATTATTTATTACATCAAATGTAATTTTGTTCTTCTCGGAATCTAGTAGAAGTACTTTTTTGGGGATGGAAGGTACCTTTTGTCTCTGACAACGTGACAACGTATATGAAAAATTCAGGATGATCGGTTTAGTGATTGGGCTGTGAAAAGATAACAAATAAACAAACGTTTTTTGAATGGAAGTATTAGTTGGGATAGTTAGTGCTTCAATTATATCGCATGCACTATTGTTTGCAAGTTTTTTTTGCAAAATAATTCATTTTACCAAACCTTATCAATGAGATTAAATTTATCATTTTTTATGCATCTATCTCCATATTTTTATCTTTTATCAACATGTTTATCTAAACTTGAATTCACAGTCTCAATGCACTACAGGGTGTGGTATGAGACGGCGATATACATTATACAGGGTGCATACAAACATGTTCTTATTTATACTACATAATTGTGAAGATGAGGTTATCGCACCGTCGAATGTCTTCTCCGAAAGGACTGATTCAGTTACAAAAATAAAGTCATACGTTTTATATATATGTATAAATATATTTCTTGTCTCGTATGAAATCTAATCTTCAAGCAAGACGGATTAGATTTGGCTTCAATAATCTCATCTGAAGCCTTAAAGTAGTAGGTACTTGAGTCTTATTTTCTTTACATTGCATTGTGAAGTTGATTTTCTATCTCTTGAAAACAATATAGTAGTAGAAGATAGCTACATATCTAACTGCATGGGTGATACAGACAGCACTATTGTGGGCATTGTGGCATTTCTACGTAATTATTTGTATCTGCTTTAATAAAACAGCCTTAAAGTTTTTTTTTTTTTTTTTTATATTAATCCCAACTAATGCCAGCCAAAGTGAGTTTGTTTATGCGTTAGTTAACGCGTAACTATTAAATAATCTGCGGTTACGCTTTCACGTCTGAGCAAGTTGTTTGATCAGTAGTTAAACTAACAATTACTTAATATAATCCTATACATTTATAACAAACGGTTAAAGAATGTATAGGATTTAACGAATAGCTTGCTTAACTCGTCTTATTTCGGTAAATTAATGTCAATGAGTTTTGAGATTAATGGGACCCTGAAGTAAGCTACGTCTTTTTCCATAAAATTTGGCGGAGTAAGGAGTATTGGAGAAGGGGTCAGCGAAGTTGCATGCAAAAGCTAAAAATACGCTCCGTGCATTTTTCCTATTGTTCCGTTCAAAGTCAAGCAAATTATATATCACATGGTTTATGCAAAAAACTTCACCACTTTTATTCATTACCTTATCTTACAAAACTGTGGACAATAGCCATTTTTTTAATAAATAGTAAATACCTACTTCGCGTGATTGCAATTGATACGACGGCAACATCATGTATTATGAATTTATGACTCACGAAAACAAGAAACCAAATGTATAATATTATTTATTTAACTACAAATGTTTTTCTTACCTGTATAGGTACATATATTTCTGATAGCATAGGTAAAGTTGTTATTGTTTTGTATTTTAAGTAGTACTTAAAGATAAGCAATTATTTTTTTAGGTGGGCTTTATCAATTGATTGGCCCAGTAACGAATATTTGGGGAGCAACCACATCGTATCTTTCTAAAATTAATAAAATACCAAGAAGAATAATTATGCATGAATTTTGCAGAACTCAAAATTCATGCAAATTTTAATGACTGCAAAATTTCACAATAATAAATCAATTAAGAAAGTATTTATCCATAAAATATGCAGTTTTATTATCTAGTTTACTGACGATAGAACAAGTTTCAATAATATGAAAAAACAAATTAATAAATTGGAATATCAGTGTTCCGCTTTAAATGCTACTTTCACTACAATTCCGTTTATATTTGATTTATTTACGTTTTAAATAACATGACGTCTGCATGTCACCGATAATCCGGGTTCTAACGACCCGTTCACGACCTCAGGCTATGCAACTTGCGACGCGACACGTTCGTTTATCACGTTTACTACAAGTGTGTAATGTAGCTTAACTTCCATACATTCTGTTGATATGCCGGTCTCCTAGCTTTGGTGTCGTTTCATTTGACATGTCACTATGACTTCGTATATACTTTAAGCAATTTATTTCTTTCCGAGTCGCACAACTTCTTTACATGTATATCGTGGCCATATCATTACTATTGACAATGTTGTACAATCAAACTTGTTTCAAAGGGAATCTAGCAAACAAAAACATACCGACCGAATTGAGAACCTCCTCCTTTTTTTGAAGTCGGTTAAAAATACAATGCTTACTCATTATCTTTGCCTTTAAAGTATAGAATTATGTTAAATTATGTCATATCTCTGTATAAATAAGTAGTAAATGAACGCGATTAACATACAATCATAATCGGTTCAACGTCCCCTTGTGAAAATACAGGCCAAATTCAATATAATTAAAAATATTTATAATTTTATCTATTTGTCGACTCTACACCTTCTACGGTCCTTATTTTATTTTTTGGTCTGAAACTGAAAGCTCTATTCTATCGATTGATTTCAGTTTCAGACTCTGCTCTACTCACGATTGTTTTAAAACTATTATACATAGGTACCTTCCTTCATAATTAAAGCCTATTTTTAAAAAGTAAAAGTATGTTTCTTTTTTACTTTCTTATTTTAATTCTAAATTCATGACTTTGAAAAAAGCTCTGAAAACACGATAAGAGGGTTCCAAAGTAAATATTAGATTTCTTGGCACTTGCACTACACTCGAAGCCAGTTCTCCGTTTACTGTTACGTGAATCTGTCTGAAAAAACAAAGCCGCGACACTAGAGATGTATATCTTAACACCAGAACAATCTCAAAAAAATGTTCAGGCATTATGTCACTCGTAAGTTAACTTCAAGAACGAAAGCTCTCACAATACAAATTTAAGACAAGTGACCTTTTTGTTACGCAACAGATTTCTTTCACAAATCCATGACGAATGACGTTTTAGATCTATGTACCAGTGAAGGGCGCTGTGACTAATTTATTCGTTCACAGTTGAACCGGCGCGGGCGCACTCGTCTGACCACTTTCACTGCGCCTGCGCATAACGCACGAGATCGATGAAGTGATGGCCTTTACGTCACTGTACCAGTACACCCACATCATATTGATACCTTTATTATAATAATTATGCAAAATAAAAATGTTTTAGAACTTTTCTATTATGATGAAACTTTTCCTACCGCCCGTCAATCTGTACGATTAGAGTACACATTCAAGACAAAAATGTTTGCAAAAAATATAACTTAGCTCCGGCACACTACAGCAACATAAAAATAGAAGTGTCTTCATCATAAACTTGATCGAATTGAAATATTAGCTTTTATCACAAAAATAACACTGATGTGTGACATTTATGTAATACAAAACGTACCTACCAACCTACGTAGCGCGTTCATCCTAAATAAAGTCCTGAGATTACGCAATCAGTGACAGACACGATACAGGTGTGAGATGCTGATAAATATCATGTCTAACTGAAAACATGGCACGGTTTTGGCAATGAAAACTACTACGACACCATTTTAAATAGAAATCGTAATAATTTTGATACACAAGGTGTACATCGACCCTTGACTAAGACCGAACCCGGAGCGCGGAGCAGTGCGACAAGCCGCATACACTGCAAAAATGATTACTATATACGAAATGGAACATTTGTTTTGTGTACAGTCTGTCTATAAAATAATGAAAATCGATAATATTATTTCGAATAATGAAAATTATCCATTGCAGGCCTAGGGAGAATCGCTTTCAAATTCGCTGCGAATTTACAAAAAAATACTGGCTGTATAGCTGGACGACCACAGGACAATAATTCAAAAAAAAACGAAGGGAAGTGACAATCCGATCAACACATATTTTTTCTAGAGCTAATAAATAATTTATGTTCTTATATTTACTTTCCTCGTATTCGTAATGAAAAGCACAGTGCTTACCTCGGGTAAATTACTTATTTAGTCCCTCGAACTATTTGCGCCCTCACTACGTTGCGGGCGCCAAATCCCGTCTCGGGACTGCAATAAGCAACGACCATACAGCCTAGCAATAAGTAACTTTCACCCCTCGGATAACAATGTACTAATAATATTATGGGGTCATGAAGTATTAAACTTTCGTAACTATATATGTAGAAAGTTCCTTGGTTCAGAACAAAACAATCTCACAATGGCGGAAAGAACAAGAATATTTCATGGTTTCGTCAAAGGTGTTTTTACAACCTTAATATCACTTATGTTTGTAGAAGACAGGAAGAGATTAGCCTACCGGCAATAATGTATCGTTCACTTACGAACATCGCCTAGTTCTTACATGACTTTCCATTTTCACACATACGTACAAGCGCTATTTACCAATATTTATATGAACTGTGATCCTTGACCATGAACATTCATCATCCGTTTTACGGCCCAGTTGTTTCAATCAACAGTTAAACTAACTTTTGTTAATATCCCATTATTTTTTACAAATGGTTAAAAAAAATAACAAATAGTTTAACTACTCATCAAACAACTCGCCCCTATTCATAGAAAAGGCTAGTTTCCATCATAAAATAAATTGTGATTCTATTTTGTCCGTTAATGGAAAAAATAGGACAAAATTTTTTTGAAAACTATTTTTATTGACAAGGATAAAACGCGGGAGTGGGGGCTCGTGACCTCAGAACGCACTAAAAAATATACAACGGAGTGATGTATTTTGAAATTTAAAAAACGTGTCGTTTCTTCGTCAATTTTCTTTTAAGTACGTTATTTATGTATTCAGTAAAAAAGCCTAAATCTAATTACATCTTATAAAATTATATTTTTCGTAGTATTCATTATGCATTTCTCACTTTTTAGTATTAAATCATATTTTACGTAGTATTCATTATGCATTTCTCACCACCCAAACACTCAACGATGCACTTAACCCTTATGCACTTTCTAATATTTAAATCAGGTATTTTTTTTTAAACTTTTCAATTCGTATGACGTCCAAATTAATTGATATAACGTCACCAATAGAACTGGTAGTGTTGAGTGCGTAAGCGCAGGTCCGATATCTTCGACGACCGACCAATAACACTGCCACATAACTCATGTTATACTGCCATTCTGAAATTGTAGTTTATAACTTCAAAATTAATTGTTTCCAGGAAAATTTTCCTATAGCAACGGCTGTAGTTCTTTTTTTAATTTATATATTTTCATTTGATGGAAAGAATGATCACATTTCTGCATTTAAACATTTTTTCCATTGGCTTCTTCTGAAAGGTTCTTCAACAAAATAAAGTTGTTTTCCAAGAAATCATGTAAACCGTACTCGTAGAAATTAGTTTTAGTCTAGCAAAATATCATTTCGAATAGATATTCGCTTAGTTACTTACTCTACTAGCATAATATCTTCAAAGCACTTATCAGGTCAACGAACTCTAGACACAGATCTTATTTTAAAAGCAGTCGATATTTTACTACTAAACTTTAATGCTCGTTAAACGTTCAATGAAGTATCACAGTTTTACAGTCGTTGTAAACCTGAATATTAAAATATTATAAGTAAATACTGAGCCGTCGGTCAAAATATTTTGGTTAACGTTACGATCATAATAATAAAGTTATTTGGGAATGAACCTTGCTCCAGTTTCGTGTTAAGTGCATCGTTACCTACATTAGTTCATTACGTGGGCCAATTTTAACTTTTCCTTAAAAGTTTTCCTCGTAAAGTGCTTTGTTAATTAGCTACGTAATTAAAAATCGAAAATAGAAGGGTCTCAGAAAAAAAGCTGTTTATAAATAAAATTAAATACATCTACGAGCAAACAGTCAGTTTGAAAAAAATTGCCGCATTAGAAAGTAATATAATATGTATTGTAGTGATGTGCCAGTCTAACAATTAACTCTGACAGGCGTGTACGTTGACAAGTGTCTTGAGAAAAACACTTATCTACTCGTATTTCTTTCTGTTCCTGCTTTCCTAGTCCGTCACGGTCGGGATCGTTTAGTCACCTCTGACGCAAATGTCTCAACAAATTGATTGTAAACGAATGTCTCTGCCAACCGCCTCATGGATTTCTAATGTAAAAGAACACGTTAGAAGTTCAATACTTTGTTCTTTATTAGTTCTTTGCCCTCATCTCCTTTAATTTGTTTAATTGTTTTATACAGCCACATACGCACGAAACTTCAGAGAAATAACTGCCTTCTATTTATACTTCAATTCAATAAAGATAAAGTCGTAAAAAACTAGACATAGTATCGTAATAAAATAAAGAGGGAACTAAAATAAAAATATAAAAACGATAACACCGACATTTGGTATAATAACAAACATAGCATTCAATCATACTTTCAACTTGCTTGTTAAACTCCTCAGACGGGTTCACGACGCCTCCCCGAAAGATTGTTATATTGAATAAATCATTGGCGAGGAGAACGGGAGCTGGGAGGTGTTTTCACAAGGTGTGACGTCAGAGCACAGCTGTCTCTCCCATCGTCGGCGTCGCGACGAGAACTTGACACATACACTATTATACGTAATCTTAAACGCTTTTATCAGTATTAATCTTCCGTTAGCGGCGCGCTGGTGGGTGACGTGATGACGTCCTGCCAGACCAACCCACGAGCCACGACCTTCATACGAAGGTAACAGAAAAACATCTGTATAAAAACCAAGTGCACTAGGTATGCAAAGTTGCAATGAAATGAATTAGCCATGCAATACTTTCAGAATTAATTTTACACATTTCTATTAAACAACTGCACCTGTTTCACAACGCTACAAACATATTTCAGACCTATTTGTATAGATTATACAGTTCAAAATGACACACATAATTTGGATTGCGCTGAAGTCTACTTCGTCCGTTCTATTTGAATGTGATTTTTGAGAAAGGTAAATAAAAAACTATGTCAGCTCCTAATCAGATCACGCGTGTTGAAAAAGTGGACTGTGGCAATGATGTTGTTCATACGTAACGACATAATACCTAGTTACATTCACATCTTGATTAATTACACTCAAATCGTTTGTCTCTGTCGGCATGGATATGTTATGGCTTTATTATTGAGCAAAGTATTGTGCATGAGACTTGTGTTGATAGTAAAATGCACCTGAACTGCAGAATATAAAAGATTTACCTAGATTAAGTGCTGTTATAAACATTAGGTAAACCCCACTCGGTAGTAACAGAAACCACGGTGTATAAACAAACAAGCAATCGATCACGAGTATATTTGTATGGGTTGACTGCGACCGCGTTATATTTCGCTAATGGTCCGCAAACAAATCGTTATAGACAACAATACATGTCATTTTTCCAAGTCTACCCACCATTGTCCAATAAGCTCTTGACTGCAAACAACTTGTTTGATCTCAGAACGTGGTGAGGAAATAGGTTGCTGGTTGACTCATTCCTGCAGCTGGTGTCAAACACCAAGTAACTTATTTTTAGTTTAGTCTCCCATAAAACGAGTCCTGACACCGAACTGGGACAACGCTCTCAAGCTGTTACAAGAAAAGCTAAATATATCACTGTGATATTATTCTGGAAATTCTGAAAAGTAACAAAAAAATCAGGTTGATATTCCTCAAAAATAATAATTTATTCTTCTCGTTAAGTGGTCAACACCAACCATATTGCACGTTCTGAGAAACGACGCTGTCATTAGTCACAGTCAGCTCGTTATAAGTACTGTTTTATTATTTAGAATACCGCGATCTAATAAACTCCGTTCGTTCCACTAAACCATAACTGCTCTGCATTGGTAGCATACATATTTTATAATATTATAGAGTCGGTCTACCTCGTGTCAAGGATGAAAGTCAAAGTGATTTTTGGACGAAACCCAAACTGTCACCGGTTCCATTGCTTTAATTTATGAATGAACGCACTGAACGTTGCCAGGGAAGTGCAAAGATTTTCTTTATGTCACGCACTGGACTTTTTACGCGGAAAAGGCGTAGACACTTAACACATTGAGTACGACAAGTCTGTGTCGAATCACACGACGGAAGCCGAGTGCCACAGTGGTGTCGCCCTACACCAAACATACACGCGTAGGTGGCAAAATGTAATATTTATACGACGTGTCATTTTTACAACTTTCAACGTTGATAGATATGTAATAATTACGTGCCTATCATGTTATAGGTCGTTGACTTGAGAAAATTATAATAACCTATTCTAAACTAAGGCTCTACAAAGTACCTCCCACTATCAAACTTTACCTATAAATACACAAATACCAGTGATTAAATCAGCCGATAAAGGTGCAATTACTGGAACAAATAATTTAGTGACCTAAGAATAGATAACAATTCTCAGCGAAGGTTAAACCACGACCGTAGTACGTTCCAATCGCTAGGTTCTGAAAGTCGCAAATACTCAGACGCGCTCAGGAGCCAAATAGTTTTTGTCAGAGATTTACACAAAGATTGTCCGCCATCATCGTTAGCATTAGAATTAACAAAATGTGTGCACTTATTTATAGACTTGTTCTAGGCAGACTTGGCCTGAAGATTCAAAAGATAAAGAGGCTAAAAAAATACAGGCTGAGAAATGAAGCTAAGAAAAAGAGAAATTGAGAAGCTTTTGCCCACTAGCAATGAACAATGGTATCGGCACAATCGGTCCCGACTTACTAGTTGTAGGTCGTGAGTTCGAACGCCGCCAGGCGCATTATTTTGTGTAATTTATTTCATCACCACTCCTCTCAAAACGGTGAAGGAAAACATTGTGAGGAAACCGTCATGTCCTAGAACCAAAAATTCGAAGACATGTGACATCCACCAATCTGCACTGGCACCACGTGGTGGATTATAGCCCACTCCCTCTCACAGAGAGTAGACACATCCCAGCAGTGGAAACATAACATATAGGCTGATGATGAATGGACAAAAAAGCAGTACCTATATGTCAAATCAAGTAATCCCTTTAGTCAAGACCCTTTTTAAAAAAATATGTCAATAAATATTTAAATAATCCATAAGTTTATCTACAGAAAGAATCCATGACATTCAATCTAACTGGCTAATCACTACGATCTCAACCTAAACTTAAAGGAGTGTCATAGATTTTCATACTTTGGACAGCCACTTTTGTTAAGTAACCACGTATATCATTCTTACCACCTAGTACATAACACAAACGATCGCGATATTGCAAGTATTTGTTTCTCCACTATTGCCAAACGGTAACACTATATTTGAAGTTTAATAAACAGATGCATTCACGAGTAAGTATTACATTCGATGACATAAGAGCTACAATCATTCTGTAAACTAGTTTTGCAAAGTCAATCCGCCTACGGGCATGGCTACCTACAATGTAGTTGGAACATTAGATATTATAAACATATTTTGAGAGCCGTACAAGTGAGGTAACATAATTGCCGGTCTTTAGTAAGTACGCAATAAAAGCTTATTCCACTCTTAAAGCTTCCTGTTATTAATTTTATCTTATTGAGCATAGATAAATGAAACCACCATATCTTATAGGACTTCTAGATTCATATTACTAATGTTACTAACTAAATATTACTAAAATTTTGCGTGTAATACCTCTTAAAACCTCGTGGAAGATGGGTGGACGAACTGGACGAAATCAATGGCCAGTGATTAAAATTAGTCTTAGGTCTGGAAGTCATGGAAGGCCTTTGATCAGAAGTGTTACCTTAATAAGATCTTTGCATATTCAAATTCTACAATCTTCTCCTTTGTTTATCGCCTCATTCATCGTCAACATCATTGCAATCTTGTCATTTCCTCGTGTTTGCAACCCTTGTTACAGATCCTTGAATAAAACAATTGAAGTCACTGTTTAGAGTTACCAAACCATTGTGATTGTTGTAGAAACCGGAACCTGGCAATATTATACTTGCGAAGGCGAAATACAACGCGACACGCAAACTACACATGGATGAAGTTACATTTTTCATATTTGTTTTCCATTTAACAGTGATTTTTGTGAGTCTCGGAAAAGGAAAGAAAATGTGTAAATCCGGTAGTTTTACTTCAAACTGGATATTGGTTAATAGGTTGTTCAAACCGTTGCAGGCAGGTAGATATTTATCTATTTACAATGTTGCAATATTTACTCAGAAGTGTAAAGGAAGTTTACTAAACCAATGAACAAAAATATTTGATGGTCGGAAAGGTGATTTTCAATAAGCTGAAAATTTCCACTACCAGTACCCACCTTCCAATGAAATCCGTTTTACAATTTAATATACTTTTTATAGGGAAACAAAGCTCGTTCGTGACAAAGGTAAAGGTTTTAATATAAATTTGAAGCGTGTTCCCTGAATCGCGTGCGCGCTGTGATCATGACAAATATTAATCACCACCGCATACGTAATAAGTGAACTATACGTTTTTAAAACAGTTGACTACGTCAAGTTTATCTTTGTTTGTAATAAAGAAATTATATTGGCAATGAAACAGACATCTTGGGGACTTTAACTACGTCTTCTTCTTGTTTTGTTTCGCAAAAAAAAAAACATTCGTGGATATTTTCGCTCCTAATAAACGAACAGCGACTGTTTACAACTGTTTTCTTTTTGTTACAGGTTGAATATTCTAACATCTATTTTTGCGATGATAGACAAAGCTCAACACGATCTAAAAACCTTTAATAAAGACTTTATACAAGAAAATAGCGTTTTTAATGGAGGTCCCAATCGTTATGCTAATTTCTTGCAGGTAAGCAATGAATATTTAATGCGTGTGGACATAATAGGTGTTTTATATTCATGGGGAGCAAGTTCAAATGGTTCAATGGTCTTTGATCGCGATGCACGTAATCGCTAATGACGGCTCTTGTGTACTCTGCGACTGTACCTACTCTGTACTTACCCCCTCGCTTCTTGTTACTTTGTACGCAGATTTACCGGAATCGGATGTTGACGGTTTTATTCAGCATCTTTTTATTCAACTTGTTGTACACAAATGTTAATTATACTACGCATCAAAGACTTGCCAATCTTTAATGAGTTTTATTTTTAAACGTTATTCTAGTTTGTTATTGTTTTATCTTTATCAATTAGGTGAAAAAAAAAAACAAAAGAATTGAGGACGTTGATAAAAATCTCGGTAAAAATCTGATTAGGTTATTTTTATGGAATCTTTGAAGATGCCGACTGAGATTTTAATCTATGTAGTTCTTGTTTTAAACTGGAACAACGAAACATAACAATGCTAGTCTAGGTTTGAGTTAAGGCGTACTAATTTATTAATTACCCATCAAAAAACGTAAAAGAAAAGCGGAAGTTATGGAAAACTTCACGATTTGTTTACGTGATAATTTTCTCAGCAACCTATAACACTTTTGGTATAGTATAGGCACTGTTCAGGACTACGTACCAACTCCTCAAAACATTCTAAATTCCACCTACGTCAGAGGATAATGTAAAGTCCTCATAACATTGTAGATATGTTTTCACTGAACTTCCTAACGGACGCCACGTTTTGGCAGCATCCGATACAATAATCTTTCAAAACAAAGGTTAAATATACAATATTAGAATATCATTCATAATAATCTAAATATCTTAAAAGTGATCTGGTTTTAATGTAACTGGCCATTGACGCACGGTAGATTACTCTATAGTCGGGAAATCGTTCAAGACGGGGCGTCACACGTCAGCCGAAAGAAAGTCGCGAAGATTGTTAGAGAAATAAAATAGCAAACGTTTTACATTGATAGATAATTATGTCAATGTTATATTTTAACTAAAAATCCAAAAAGTTTTGCAAGATTTCTTACAAGCTTACTGAAACAATGTGTTTTTCCAAGCATAAATAATTCTGGAGGAAGCGGGCCGCGTGCGAGAGAGGACAGTGTCCGCCCCACCCGCAGTGGTGGACGCCCACGGCGACGGACGTCGCGAGACGATCTCCGGCCACCGTAGGCGCGGGCATGCGGGTAGCGAGTAAAGGGCAACTCGCTGCCCGACCATGGACCCTGCCCGGGTCGACGGCGCGTTGTGTCCCACGCGCGCCTCAAAGAGCGTCAGCATAATGACGGGGCCCCCCTCTCAGAGGGCCAAAGCCTGCCGGGGTCGCGGGATTATTTCCTTACCGTGACCCCGGAACATAAAGGGCTATTGAAGGACACCGTGGATTTTAGTCAGTAGAAGTCTGACAGTCCCTCCCGCCCTGCCCGGGGTGGGAGGACTCATTTGATGATTTTACCACGCTAAAAAAAAAAAAAAAAGCATAAATAATTCTTGAATGCTAATGAACGTTGTAACTATCTAGGTACTAACTTCCAGTTACCTAAAAAACGGTAACTATTTGTATATTTTTATAGTTTACAAGTAAATCTAAAATAGTTAAGTTAAATTAGTATACGGAAGGCGTTACCCCGTGTCTTTGTTAACAATGGGTTAACCTCGCGGTGCTCCTACAATTACCATTAAGCAATTATTCAGTAAGTAGTTAATATCTATAGGTTTACCACGAGCTCTACAATTCTTACGGAAATACTAGAACGCACTGTTTTTTATTCGGAATTTTTTAGCCAGTTTGCAAATATTCTTACGGACGAACATTTTTAACCGACGAAAAAAAAAGGAGGAGGTTCTCAATTCGACATGTATATTTTTTTTTTTTTTTTTTATGTATGACCACGCATAACTTTTCCTAACGTGGTCCGATTTCAAAAATTCTTTTTTTGTTAGAAAGAGTATACCTATCTCAAAGTTGGTCCCATTTAAACAAAACTAAAATCGGCCTCTAAGGGTATAAAAAAAGGAATTAATTGTCAATCTTCCTACAGAATTTTCAATTATGAACCGATTCTGTTGAAATAAAGTTAACAATTGTAGTTCTGAGGACATATTATATAGCAGAGATGTGGAGAACATAACATGATGGCGTCACCATCATCAGATCAACTCCAGATCCCTGTTATTTTGTGAAGTCAGTCCCAAGAGTTCGTTAACAGTTAACAACAGCTATATCGTGTTTGGGCTCATTTCACTCAGCTTGATGAGAACTTTAGACCTAGCTGAGGTATCATTGCCATCGAGGGTCTGAGAATGGTGACGGATAGCAGGGGCAAGAGGTCCTCAACAGTTAACAGCACCTTTATCGTGTTTGGGCTCATTTCACTAGTCTTGATGAAAACTTTATACCTAGCTGGGGTATAATTGTCATCGAGGGTCTGAGGATGGTGACAGAGGGCAGTAGCAAGAGATCCTTAACAGTTAACAGCAACTATATCATATTTGGGCTCATTTCACTCATATTGATGAGAACTTTAGATGTAGCTGGGGTATGACAGTCGTTGAGAGTTTTTAGTTACAGAAATTGACACGAGATAGGAAACTCAAAAGTAAAAAATAAGTCCTTTTTAAAAAAAAAATCAAACCGACGAAACATCTAACTGAAAAGCAAAAAATAAATTTTGAGGCGGCGCCAAAGAAAAAATCAACGAATAGCTACGACGAGCTATTCAACCACGACAACCTATACAACGAGCTATTCTGCTCTTCAAATTGTTAATTTATATGTTTGTTTGTTTGGCGCCGCCTCAAAATTTATTTTTTGCTTTTCAGTTAGATGTTTCGTCGGTTTGATTTTTTTTTTAAAAAGGACTTATTATTTAGAAGTAAGAACAACGTTACGCAAGCTAAATTCATTTGTTTTTGTCATAAAATTTCCTAAATATTTCGTCACTTCAAACCTATTTGTTTTTATTCTGTTTTGAAAGTGTTTTGTCGCACATGCGATATATGTATTTTTTTTTTATTTCGGAATGAAAACTCGCACCCCTGTCTAAGATGTAAGCGGAGCGACGGGCGGCGCGAATATAACATTTGTTACGGTGCGTACAGACTATGTAACATAACATATTATATAACATTGTTATATAACATTTTACATACATTTGTAGTGTTATATAACAATGTTATATAACATTGTTACATGGTCTCTACGCACCTTTACTTTGTTTCGAATTTGCCACTGGCGGTGTCTCGTGACGCGCTTCAAACATTTCTATATATTTTATGATACCGCTCGCAGCCCCGCGCGATCATGAACGTGCCGTAAGCTGGTTTTATGAGACAGTATATTATCAAATATTTTTACCCATTGAAGATCTATTACTGGCCTGTATGACGTAAGTTAAACTTATGACTGATATATAACATAACTCAAATCCACTCATACCATAACCGTTCCAAGAAAAACAGAATTACACTACACTGATGATTTTGATGGAACGTGTAATATTTATATATAAATATTACGTAGGTATATTTTATAGCATTGTTTTATGATGGCTAGAAGATCAAACAGATTTATCCCGTTACACAACGGCTTAATTACATAAAGGGTAAATAAATAATAAAACCTGTAGATAAAGTTATTTGGTAGCTAGATCGCTATTTTAACTACCCATAATATCAGTCATAAAAGCGCTATAAAAGCTAGAAAATAACATTTTCGTGTAATAAAAGTTTTCTTGAGATCCATTTAGAACGAAGATACGAACCCGGAAATTGCTAAAAACATTCGGAATTACTAACAAATAACCTGTGAATAAAAATTACAAATAATTTTTACAAAAAGTAATAATAAGGTAGGTACTTAAAGTTAGATTTTTTTTTTAATGTGTAATTATCATTTTAAATTAAATGTGTTGTTTCCACATTTTAAATGAATGTTTCACATAAAGCAAGCAAGGTAATGCAAAATTGTACTGTACCTAAGCAACATTGGCCATAATTTAACGAATTACCTAACTGTTGTATTCGAAATAGCTATGCCACCAACGTGTCCCATTGTTTATAAGAGCTGTTTAACCAGTTACAACACCTTGTAGCGTTAAGTTGTAGTCGTAACTCGTAATGAACCACCGCAGTCGACGCACCACACAAAAGAACGACATCGACAGATAAGTAAATCACTAGTAGGTACCGAAACGTCACTTTCAAGCCCCTTTTCTACAATGCAAAAACTTGCATGAAATTTTAATGACATTGCGGTTATATTTGATCAATTTCCTAGTGTGGGGCACAATAACAATACAATGGGGAAGGCAAGTGTCAAAGTGACAAGTGACAGTTTGGTCCCAAAAGAACTGTCAAATCAAAGGAATTTTCTGCAAAAAAACGATTTATTGATGTAAAATGACTAGATGTTGTGTAATAAGCTGTAAAAATGATGGAACATACAAATTTCCGTCCATTCACACTATCAAGAAATAATGGGTAGCTGCTGTGACTGCCTTGACAACAAAAATTGAATTATAACTAAGGAAAAGCTATATAATAAACAAATATCCAGGCTTGCGAAGCCGGGACAGGCCGTTAGTTGAGTTTATTAATGAAATTCTATGATCATACCATAACTAAACAATCGAATACACTTTTCAAAATAATATATACTTTTCTATTGGAGGTTAAGTACCAGTATTGCATCGCTCTATAAATCATGAAATGGTTTGTCTGGCGGAAGAATTATCACCTGGAACGAGTTTTGTGATAGTTGTGGTGTTAAGAAATTAAATATATTGTGATATTTCTCAAATCTAAATAGAAACAAGGGGTAAAATTACTGACTTAACACATTATGATATTTTATCAAAATAGAGAGTCAGAAGCAGCATTATATTCTTGTTATAGGAGAGGACAGGTAAAACATACCTAAACTCAAAAATTGAAACCTCAACTAAAAGTAATTGTGGATTTATTACGGTAAAATCAAATGTATTACCACTCAATTAAATCACTTTTTTTCCTCTTGTAGATGCACCGCGGCGTCTTAATTCTTCTTTTAGTATTTATGCACTTGCATTGACGAATAATTTCCCATATTTGTTTTGTATTTATACTCAATTTTTATAACAATAAATCTTGTTTGTTTTTTGTACAAGGTAGACAGTAATCTGACGTGGGGACCAACTATCATAGCGCCATCTACGATTAGCTTTGAGTTGCCATCCCCATTCGCGTGCTTGCATCGTCTAAATGAGGCTTAAAATTAAGAATAAACATTACAGCACAGCATGTATGCTGTAATCTACATCGCGATGTAGATCTAATTAGTGAGCGGAACTAGACACGTGTGAATGTACACAGCATAAGACAAACAAATAATATTAATAATAAAAGTAAAAATACTCCGACTCTTTCAATTCTCACGTCGCCTTTGACGTTTTATTAAATTGTCAAAACAGCTAATGGACGTTTCCCAGAAGCGTGGGAGTTCCGATGTGGTGCTGAAAGTAGGTCGTCTTCACCGGAAAAAAGGAAAATGCACGGTATCGATTATTGTTATAAATATTGGATTATGAGGTCACCTATTAGTTACATGTTGATAATATCTACGAGTTATTATAATAAGTATTAAATAACGGTCGTTTTATTTTGTGGAACCCTGCTGTTTTGCTATTGAAGTTACTGTTTGTATTGAAGCTTGTACATATATCAAATCAACGAAGTCACATTGTGAGATACAGGAATCGGTAGTTGTGAAATCTGTCAACTATCAAGTTTCCGCTAACAAATACTTACTTCACCTTAAATCGCTTGCGCCTGCGCTTCTCCACTTTCGAGTTTGTTGACTCTAGAGAACATTTCACTTTTTTCGTGCCTCTCAGCTGGTTCTTTGGTGTGCCGAAAATCTTATCGATTACGTAGTGTTGCATAAACAAACCTGTCTTCGATCGATTGAATGTATGTTTCATGTATTTTTTACACTTTACTTTAGTTCGACGCACTTACCATAATTCGTTTATTTCAAATAAGAAAAAGCAAGCATTATTAAAATATAAGTATTTCAGTTACAGTTTGCTTTTTTTTTAATCGAGAGTGGTTTCGTTATAGCATAAGATGCAGTATGTCAGAGATTTAATTCCTCATGACGCAAATACGTTTTATGATAGTCAAGAAAGACATAATTTCACTGAGTGGTGCACTCTTACAAATCGATTTAGATGATTTAGGTATAATATATTTGCAAATAAAATAAATAAAATGGTCTGCCAAATCACCTTACATAACAAAAACGTAATACTGTTTCACTGCGGTTCAGCTTATGAGAAATAATAATAATCGCAGTCATATAAAGTGAAGCGAGGCTATCAGGCAAAACCCATTGTTTGTTATTCCGAATAGGTAGTGTATTAGTTATTTCTAGCGAGTTTTTACTGTTTAACCGATAAGCACAATGTCACGGTTGCTGTATGCGCCTCGTGATGGAGAAAGTACTTGCGAGCGGGTAGCACGACTACAGCCATTACCAGCACGCACTGCTATGACAACACATGTGTCGTAGAATCTCTCCTTGTGTACAAAATTTAAGACATATCTGGCACGGGTAGTAGCTACGTTTCCTGAACTATCTCCAGCCCGAAGTACAACGTGTACCAGTCATGTCTCCTGGACTATTTCCAGCTTCAAGAACAAGGAAAACAGTCGGGCATCGCTCCTATGTAATTGTTTATGAAAGCACTTCTTCTAAAGGTAAAATGCAAACAATAAAACCAAAAAACAAGTTAATAACCCATAAACGTCCGAACTGATCTCTTGATGACCAACAAATCTTTTTACAAGTGTAGATCTGGTTTTACAACTATGAGATCCGAATTTGCACTGATCTAACGTATATTTTTAAAGTTCTAATTATAGAAAGCTGAATACCAGTAGGTTCAAAATAATGTATTAATATCTTTTAATGCCATCCGTAGGATATAAATTGCAAAATTATAGGCGGCATTGAAAAGTGTTCTAAGGAGAAACAAAACTAAGCAAATCCAAACAGTTAGAGATCTCATAGATCATAGAGGGTGTATTTTATTAAATAGATTTCTTTTGCGGATGTGGCAGTTCTTCTTGTTGTGCCAATAGCTGAAAGACCTGTTAACACATTTCATCGAAAACATTGTTCTTTTAACCGTCGGCACAACGTGTCTCCTTTCTTTCTTCGCAACCTCAAAAAGAGGGTAAAAAAGTTTAAAGATCGGTAGCGCAAACGATAGCTCTAGCTGTGCAGACGTCGATAGGCTACAAAATGTCTATACTTATAAACCAGTGACTTTGAACCTTTTGAAAATAAAAAATCGCGCATATTGATGATAAACAGCCCGAATTGCTCGATAAAGTAGTAAAAATTGGACTTCACGATTACGCTTCATTCGAGAAAGCTAAGTTTGCCTGAAATCACATTTAAACACTAATGGCATAAAATTATCTAATTATATAAAGTCAATGTTTTTTAAGACATATTATTATACTTATTTCATTTTGAATAGGTACCTTATGAATACCTAAAATACGTTAAAATCACCCTATATGGGTGTAAGTGTGGAATTTTTCAGGACTGATTCTGGAAATGCTGGTTAACAGTTACATTAAAAGGCCACACCAGCCACGACTCACGAGTGTGCTCACCGACCTCGCCCGCATCCCAGCTTACATGAGTATTAATAATTATGACAGCTTTATAACGATACGATTTAACACGGTCAAGGGCAGTGCATCCATGTGCTACACCTTGGCACTTCCATGATGCCTGGGTACATGGTGCATTATTCAGAGGAGTTTATGGCTAAAGAAATGCTAATTTAAGAGCTTGTCTGTGTTTTACGAAGTCTGATGTCTTAGAAAGCTGTATTTCCAGAGATTCATGGTCGTAAAGTTAATAAACAAAAAGAGAACTGAAGATCTGATGATAGACTCATCCGCAAAATTTACATTTTATTGTAGAAATGGATGCCTTCGGCCGGCGCGAATGTTTACTACAATCAACATAATGAAGTAGTCTAAATTATTAATAGATCTACGATCCGTCAGTAATTTTTTACCGCCCATTTTATGGATTAAGGTGCATAGAAATTGATGTTGATAATCATTTTCCTCCGTGTTGTTTATTATTTCACTTGCTGTTTTATTTTGCTTCTAGGGTAAAATTGCTTCAAATTCCCGGAAACTGGTTTTAGTTCAAACTTCTAATTTGGAATTGGGTCAATTATGGTCTGTGCTGGACTAGAAAATGACACAAAGATTTATATTGTTGGAAATTGTTGTTCCAAGAAAGCTCATAAACTTCATGTCTAGTCACGTTTAGTGCTTGGCATCAGTGGGAACAGAATGCGTGGAGTGTGACCGGCTTCATTTCCGTCTGGACTAGCGTCTGCGCATCTCTCCAACTGCCCCATTGTTCCTATCAACTTTCTTTTCTTAATTTAACTACACGCACAAGTACCTACTTTCAATTGTACACAAGTGCACTATGGAGTATGGGAACGGCTCATTTCGCAGATTTCACGGCTGTAACATGTAGTTGATAACTGTTGTTGAATTATACATTTTCTTTTTGATAAACCTGCCGATAGCATTTTGATAAGCGGCTAAAGATATCTATCATCTCTGCCATTGTAATCATTACGGGTTAAACCGTATTGTTTAACTTATCTTAAATTCATCGCTCGCATTCATAACCTCGTGAGTTGACTATGGCAAAAATGATACTAATTAAATAATTATAATATTATCTGGATATCATTAATAGTAGGCACGCGACACACTAACCCACATATCTGGTGGTAATCACGCGTGACAAACACAATCGTTCGCGTGCGTAAACATAAACACAAATGAATTCTTTTGTCTGTGCTATTCGTTTCAATTACTAACCGTCGCGCAACGTTGCAGTGCAGAATATAATAAACAATATCGTATGATAGTTACCTACATCCTCTTTGCTCATCTTATCTTTGAGTAACTGTCATGAATCTATCGACCTTACTCTCATCTTATTTAATTATTTGTGTTTAATTTCATTGAAACGTCGCGCGTCGGCAACTATAAATCCTCATAATACTAAAGTTATATGGAGCTGCTCTTCTTGTTAGACAGCATCCTATTTGTAATGGTATGTAGTTGTATTTAAACAGTAGATATACTTATGTTTGTGGTGGCACGACGGACGAAACGGCGCGGGCGCGTGGTGGAGTCGTTAGCACAGTAACTGGAGCACCGAATGGCACCGCGAGGATAATGCACAAACTAGATCTGTGCGCCTAGTACCTCAGAGACTTTCGTGCTCTGTTTCACCTCCACAATTAACTGTCTGCCACGCTGTACAAACATATTTTAAGTTTCTGAGGCATACGACACCTTACTCGTTCCAATTTCTTTGTAGATAAAAGAGAATATGAAACCTATGTACATGTACACACACACATAACTGTTATAAGTCTAATCTGTTGTTAGGTTAGAAGAAATATACTTACTACTATGTGCACAAGTCACAGTTGACGGATTTCGATATCAGGTCGTGATAAAGCAAAGTTACAATTCCATCTCGCGAGCAATCGCTACAGCATGTAACTTAAGACTTTCAATCAAAATTCGTAGAACTCCGATCTGAGACTAATTAAGCCATTCCTAAATCATACTTGTTGTTCAATTAACTAGTCCAAATAGTAATGCACCGTTCCGATCTTTAGACTGCGTGTTTTTCACACATGTAATTATATTGCTTGGACTCCTGCCCGCCCCGTAATAACAAGCGTATAATTGTACAATTGTAAAATAGTTGGTAAAATATAACGACACTATTTATTTCATAATCATGTGCTATTTTTAAAACGTATTTTCAAAAATGTTATGAAAGTTCCTGTTTTCAGGATTCAGTTATCTTCAACTTATTTCATATGCCGTAGAACGTGAAATTGATTTGTCAATCATTTCCAAGATGCGATTATCGCCTAGCGCCGAAGGGTTTGGAAAATATTACTCTACGAGCGCTCTTACATACAAAATACGTTATTATTTTTTCAGTGAACAGCGAATATACTTCTTCTCTTAATGTATAACGGATCTTATTGGATTTTTCCAATCGATCTGATAGACAGCAACATCTTAGAGTGCACTAATAACAACAAGCACATATTTCTGTCAACAATCCGGACACTGATTATTGATTGCTAAACATGCCAACACGATCAGTAGATTCCATTCCTTCAACAGTTCCTTACAATGATCTATTATAAACTCCACATGTTGGTGTAGACTTTGTTCCTTATCTCCGGTGGGCCTCCTGTATTTCAACTGCGCAACTTGCATAATTTTATATTGGAATTCGAAAGATTTTCAAGGAAAGGCGTGATATATTTACGCTTCTCAAATTGATACGTTTGTGCATGTGAGTTTCTAAGTTTGTAAACGCACCCACGACACAGGAGAAAATCCTAGTGTGAAGCAAAGTTTAGAAAAACAAAAAAAAATGGATTTCATCTTCGTTAAATACTATCAAAATTTGTTAATACGTTGAGGTTGCGAATGTGACGAATTTAACGAACTAGATGTTTTTAAAAATCATTAAGTAGATAGTTAGATACCTTTTCTTTTTCTGTTCTAAAGCAATGATTTTATAAACATGTTTCGTCGTGGTACGTCCTTAGTTCTCAAGTAAATCTGCCTCATGTACTGAGTTTTAAACTTTTAATGCACAGCAGCACACATCTCGCTCGATATGAGTGCAATACAAATCTTTTGTCTTCATTCAGCATACTGATTATACTTGAAGCATGTGTTATCGCTTCTCTAACACTTTCCCCGATATTGGTAGTTTCCATTTCATTTATTCGATTTTTAAAACCCGTCTTAGATTCAACAAAGGCTGCGATACTGCAAGCTTTGATTGTGGATTTTGAACTTTATTAGGCGTGTCTTTACTAAGTAACTGGGTCAACAAGTAGGCAGCGGTTTTAGCATTATCATTTATCATTCATACTCTTGCTATTAGATACCTACATTCTGCACTGACTTATTGAAACTAGTAATTTGTTATTTCCTGCAGTTACTCGTGGGTATATTTTTAAGCAAGTACTAGTGCACTCGGCTAACTTAGGTACATTTTGTTTTAATGCAGCTTTACCGTTTCATGTAATCTTTGTATGTTTATGACTCGTTTCGAATCTTGGATTTAAATTTTAATTATACTACCGTAAACTACTTATATTACATTCCTCCATACTAAGGTAACTTTACTGCAAAATAAATAAAATAAATGAAAGAATTAGAAAACGCTTGCTAACAGCTTTACATCTTTCCTAGGTGTCGCTTTTGTGGGAATGATTTCGTTTGACCCATAAGCGCGCGCTATTTGATTTGACACATGAGCGCGCGCGGTAGTCTGGGTGAGCCGTCAGATGGCCGAGATTTGTCTTTGAAGCAAGGTTAAGCAATGCCTTTCTAGTTCAGTCTTTGGATGGGTCACCAAAGTAAGCAACTCTTGCCAAGGTCTGTATGTCTCTCTCAAAGTCAAAGTCGTGTCGCTTATACCAAGGTGAGATGTCAGATGGTACACATCATGCGTGTAGTGACTACTGTAAGATTCGCTCGTTGGTCGCAGGACTGTCTCATAATGTAACCATGACCCTGGAACTTAAAAGGCTATTGAAGGAACACCGTGGACTTTGGTCTGTCTGACAGTCTTTCCTGTGTCACACTGGGCGCACTCATTTGATTTTACCACGATAAGAATTAATAGATTTTAAAAAATCTGAAAACCCACGTTTTTAAATGTCCTAAAAATAAGAAAATAACCCTACGGGGCTGAGAGAGGGGCCACTCAAAACGTGGGGGCGTATATTATTTATGGGATATATTTACATGACGAGTATAGATCGTGGGTGTAACTTGCAAAGATACGCTCCCACGTTTTGAGTGGCCTCTCTCTCAGCCCCGTAGGGTTATTTTCTTATTTTAGGACATTTAAAAACGTAGGTTTTTCGATTTTTTAAAATCTATTCATTATTTTATTATTTTTATCTTTGTTCATCGGGTTTGAAGCTATCCTGAAAATTTCAGCCTGCTAGCTTATCGGGAATAAGTGCCTCAAAGCCTGTCCGTCATCTTGGACGTCCGCAATTGAGTTGCAAAAGTCCAACCGGAACGACAAACAAGAAAAGTGAGTGTTTAAAAACGTGGGAAAAAGGCTCGCGCGTTTTTTTTTAATTCATCGCTTTGAATGTGTGTTCTAACTAAGAGTCGAATAACACACATACCTACAAATAATTCAAATCAAAGCGTCACCAAACCCAAACTGTCGCCTACTGAAAAACTACTAGTACCTACCACTAGTACTTATCAATAATTTCCTCCCATTTATTTCAAACAAACTAACTAATAGTACCTATTATAAAATAATATGCACAGAAACCAAGAAATGTCAATACCGGTGCCGCATCCTACTGGGTCACGGGTGACCCGGCCACCCTTGGCCTATTTTCCACTCACCTACAATTGGGTCGAGGTGTTATCACCTGCATTCATATTATACACGCCGATAATGATATCAATAATTACATACTCATGTCCTTGATCCATTTAATTTTGTTTTCACATGTTTATAAAAAAAACAACAAAAAAAATGTTCATCACGATCGAAATAGTAAGATTGCGTCAGAAAGAATTTACAGACCTATAGTCATTATATTGTTTATAACAATTTTACAGTTTTCGTCGCGTGTCATAGACCCTTATATTTTATGTGCTACAGGAATATAATACTTATTCATAGATGAAAACGACATAAATTTCAGCGAGACAATAAAAAGAAATGAGCAGATACCTACGTTTAATATCTATGTACGCGATTTTCACGCGATCCATCACGAACTGACAGATATGAAAAGAGCTTTTGATAGGTTATACGATACACTCTTGAAGCTGGTAAAAGAAACTCGTAAAAAACCCGTTTTCTCCCATTTTGCAAAACATAAATTACGACAAACATGTTTATAGAGGACAAGCAAATAATCTTATGACATCTTGAAATACAACTACATGGTCAGACAATAAAAAAAAAAACGTTTTGATTAACAACCTAGACCGAAGCAGTCTTAATCTTAAGAGAATAAGAACGATTTTCTCTAAAAAATTGTATTGTTCTGCGAAATAAGATTTAAAACTGTCCGAAACCTACAGGCACAATATTAATGTGTTTACGTTACGCTATTATGTCATTCGACATCACTTTTATTTTTATTTCGATTTAAATGAAAATAAATTAAACGCTGTATAATCGTCTCTTTTAAACAGTGGGTGGAAATGCACATGGACATTAAGATCAATGGTCAGGCGATTTTCAACCACGATTTATAGCGAAACATTTCAAAACAAAGGGTGGTCCACGTGCTTTAGTCTATTAAAACAATAGACTACCTATTTATACTTTACAAGCTGTTCCCCGTAGTTATAATATTAGCATAGATACTATTTTACCCTCTGAACATCATAATGTTTAGTTTAACTACAATGCAGTATTTTTTTAGGTACCTATAGTCAAACATACATGCAACTCGTCGCACACAATTTCTTGCAACTTGTAAATGGGCCTTAACCTTAAATTATTTTAGTTTCAGTTATTATTTCAGTTTCAGGAGATATCTTCAGAGCAAACCAATCGGAACCTTTTTTTTTAATTTGGCTGTATATCACCTCAATATAATTTCATTAACCTGTTAATTTAAACCGTCTCCAAACCCTGATTTGATATAAAACTGTATATTGTAAAATAACTTTTGAAAGAATAGATACATAAACCGGTACATCCAGCTAGTGTTGATAGAAAATGTTTAGAGAAAGCTAGAATAAAACTGAAATTAACATTTATGTAATTGTGTAAACATTAAAATGTTATGAGAAATTATTTTATGGAGTCCTTCCTTAATAGCTATAGGTACTGCAAATTGTGGGAAATAAATACGAAGGTAGATGTTTAATAATAAAAAAACTTTTTTCAAAAAAAAATTCACCGCCTTCAAAAACAACCACAAAAAAGGGTAAAATAACCTACATAACTTTTCTTTCGGAAGTAGGCGGCTTTGTATTTTTAATTCGTTGTCTTTTTGCCACCGACTTCCGAAAGAAAAGTTATGTAGGTTATTTTACCCTTTTTTGTGGTTGTTTTTATATATTTTTTTGTGTTTTTATATTTTACTCTTTTTAGTTTAAATATTCAACCCAAATTCTTGTCAAATACATAATTTTCTTACATGTGCACTAAAATTTTGTAATCCGTGGCACCGGTGTTAACATCGCTCATGTACACATGCTAACAAATTTCCTTATCTCAAAAACTGCTGAACAGATTTTGATGAAACTTAATATTCGCTAAAGTGAACGATCCCTAGTACAACAATAAAAGAATTTTGAAAATCGGTTACAATTGGCGGAGTAATCGCGTAACAAACACGCAAAAATTAACGATCATCATGATGTCATCCAAGTAGCCGAAATCAATGAAAATGCTCACAAAATAAAAAGTACTGAACCAAATTGGATGAAATTTTTATGGGACCACACTGCTAGTATACTGCATCGAACAAAAAAAGAATCACACTAATCGGACTTAGAAACCTCGGACTAATCGATGTACATACATAAAAAAAAACATACCGACCGAATTGAGAACCTCCTCCTTTTTTTGAAGTCGGTTAAAAAGTTATCACATGCATATATAAGAAGGGGTATTTATCCATCTCTCTATGTGTATATCCGTCTTTCTTAACAAATAATTACAAATGACGGACAGCTAAGACAGCTCCTATAATAACTTCAGACAACGTAACGATAGAAAATAAGTGATGGTTTAGAATAACACGCCAAAAGTAATTTGTTTAACAGTTATGACAATTACAAATGGCCAATAATAAGTTCCATATTTACTGATTTTCACAGAAAAGAAAAATATATTTTCCAGCGAACGACATTTTCATTTATCTAACTCATGTGGGCAGAGACGGGCTATGATTCATGTCTAACTTTTACTATATCAGAGTGTTTTAAATGACGATGACTATCTTGTAAAATTAGCAAAATTACACTCCACTATTAATAGTTCCGGAGTCATGGAAAACCTTCAAGTGATGTTTAGTTTACTACAGAAACTTTTGAACTATAACTTGTGTATTCTGTGAATATAAATGAAATCTCAGACACTTTTAGGCTGGACTGCAAATTATCTGATGAAAGATCGATCATGTTTATCTTATTTCGTCATGAGAGAAATGATGGTAGATACTTGATAGCTAGCTAACACACCGTTTATACTTATCTTAAAAAATATTGGCGGGTTTTTCCAAAAAAATCTAGTTACTCACCAATAGTTTTCAATATCTGGAGGTCCTCTAGTTCGTACTCCTTCTCTTCTTCGGTGTACTCGGACTCTGTGGTGGTAGAGTCCTGCTCCTCGGTAGACGAGGCCACGGACAGGGACCTCACGTCCGAACTCAGCTCCGAGCTGCAGTCCCGCACCAGTTTTGCACTAGCCATCATCATTTTTAAAAGTTTCTCACAGTTGAATTATCAAATCAAACCTATGACGAGTTCCTTAATTCAATTGATTGTTTTCCGAAAACATAAACATTGCGGTTTGTGATAATTTTTAAATTAAATCCGCTTTGCAATAGTTCTATGATGTGTATAATTATTAAATAAAATTATTGTTTATTTATTTTTAAGAAAATATTAAATTAAATCTGTGTTATCGTGAAGATACGCGCGATACCGGTGAACAGTCGGCAAGGCGTTCCGTGCGCGCAACGGTTTGTGTCTCACTGACGGTCGGCCTCGCCGGCTCGCTCGCTTCACTGCCGAGTCGAACGAGACGCGAGACGAGACGGCCACGATAAAATAAACGCTGACAAACTCTTGTTTCTGCAAGCAAACTTGCCGACAAAGTCAACGATGCTCTTCGTATACAATATTCTAAATGATCGAGCATCACTCGTCCTGCAAACAATAAGAAGCCTTGGACGCAAATAAAATTAACCTGTCTAAATATATTCCTTTCTTCAAAATAACACCTAAATGAATATCTCGGCATTTCTCCATATTTCTTTATTATAAATAACTATTTCTGAAGCCGCTTTGTCTTAAACCTGGCCGTCGACTTAACAATATAATTTAGAGGAGAGTGAGACTTCAAATTTCGTGAAATATAAACAGCAAGGTCCACGAGGTTCACTGTCTGTAGAGTTAGGTCAGTGTTTTACGTGACCACTGACCGACTTACAGTTGCTGCATGGTAGAAGCTTGAACTTTTATATTTTTATGACATTTTGAAGAAAATGCCGAGAAGCACATATTTTCATTAGTTTACCGACTTCTGAAATACTAGGAAGGCTCATGTATCGAATACCACGTTAGTCATCTTATTTATTTTCAAATTGATACGTTTAAGCTGGAAAAAATCGCAATGACTCAGTTCCACTAAGCTCTTTCACAACTTTCAGAAATACTTTCTGTGTACTTCAAGACTGGGTTTCTATGAAGCTCTTAGTAAGGGTCAATTTGCTAAATCATACTTGCGCAAACTCGAAGGGCATCAAACCTTTCTAGCAAATTCACTCTATCTCCAAAACGTTTCATATTTATTTTTTCTGAGATAAAAAAACACGGAAGGAAGTCGAGACCAAAGCTGATCGATTTCGTGCAACTTCGCTTTAATTGTGAAGAATTTGATTATTTGATGCGCTTTGAATCTCTAGTATGAATTGACCATTAGGTTACTTAAAATTAAAATGCTTTATTACTTAAAAAGTTTATTTGCAACAAGCATAATTATCACAATCAAACAAGTTATACAAGGAAGTTAAATAATAATATCACTGTAGAATCCGATATAAAGTTTCTGATATTACCTAAGAATAAATAAACTACAACTAATTTAATTACAAGTTTGTTTTCACATAAAATAATTGCCACATTTGAATACACTTTTATAATAATTATAACATATTTAAAATGGCAATCGAGACAACATTTTTACATACAGTACAAGTACGCCGATACTTAGTTCTTGTAATATTAGTCAAACCCAAGAGACATTTACATTTGAAGACATTAGCTATATTGGACTTTGTCGCAGATTTAAATAAGGACCTCAGTGTGCTTCTCCACTGAAGTGTGACAAGATGAGCGACGCAAAGTAGACATTGCACGAATTCGCGATTTTTAGATTCAAAAACACGATTCGAGAGTTTTGTTGTGCCTACATACCCCCCAACTTAGCTCGTATCCGATTCGGAGGAAACACACCCTAATCGAATTTATCCAATTGACCAAAAAGCCCAGATTTCGAAGCCTTATATTCGATGCCAGTAAAAAGCTACGTAACATTGTTATTGCGGCTATCTATCTCTCTCGATATTACAGGAAATGTTATAATTATAAACTTTGATTGTTTAATACGATAATCGGCATTGGTGTCGGAAATATAAAGCATCGAGACGGGCAATCTACGTCCCGACAAAGAATAATATTTACACAGAGAAAAGGGTTAAAAACCGGCCAAGTGCGTGTCGGGCCACGCACAGTGTAGGGTTCCGTAGTTGCCCATCAAAATACTTATGCGAATTAACTAAACTGATTCGCTGAATTTAATTTTAAAGAGAAGAATTTTCAAAATCGGTCCAGGAGTCTTTGAGAAATCGGGGAAAATACATAAAAAAAAGATTACGACGAATTTAGAACCTCCCCCTTTTTTGAAGTAAGTTAAAAATAGTTGACGATAAAAACCTACCTAGCCCCAAAAAACATACCGTAAAAACATACCTATTACAGCTGTAAAAATAAAGTTGACAAACTTACATTTGCAGTTGAAGAGCTTGTTCTCCGATACATTTTGTTTAGGAAAATATGTTATCCAAGTACATTTTATAAGTTGGTCGACTATTACTCGTAAAGTTGTAAAGCCTACTTAGTCATGATAATTTTCTTTTAAACTTCGTTATATATACTACTATTGTGAATTTTTTCACACCCCCAAACATAACCGTTTAGCTGGTAGAGGGGGGGGACACTCGAGTCGAGCAAAATTTAGCACTTTAAAGCTTAATATTTCACAAACGAATTTTTTTATCAAAAAATTGTTAATGGAAACTATCAATATTTTTTAAAGACCTATTTAATGATACCCCACACTAAGGGGTACGCGAGAAAAAAAAAAAACATCCCCTCTTTACGTGTACAGGAGGTACCCTAAAAAAAAATATTTTACGAGATTTTATTTTACCACTTTTTCGGCACAACAAATCCGTATATTTACACCAAATTACAGCTCTCTAGTACTGTGCGTCTCTGAGCTAAACTGCGGACAGACGGACGGACGGACGGACGGACGGACGGACGGACAGACATGGCGAAACTATAAGGGTTCCTTGTTGACTACGGAACCCTAAAAATTGAGGAGATGAGTTACTGATGACGCATTTACGTTATTCACTAATCGCTTGAAAATGAAAATGATGCAAGTGAAGCTTGCTCAATGCTCATTTCACCACTTATTTAAGTAAAATTATATGTGCGTCATGTTAGTAGACACAGTCGATACTACGCAACGTCTTGACGCACACTTAGGCGTTTTAGAAGTAATGATGCGACAAAAATGCGCAGAACGTAAACAAGATCATTTGTGTCCCAAAGACTTTTCCTCCAGGCTAAAAATAATCAGCGTTAAAAACTTGGAAAACGTAATGTGATACTTATTTAATTTACATATTAAACAACAATAAGGATTATTTTATTATGTAACAAAAATAAAATTTACATCTTTACGTGTAACATAAAAATCCTTTTACAATATTGTAAGCTAAAATAGGCTATAAATACAACACTGGTTATTATAGTACAAACAATGAATTTATCAACTTATTGCAAAAATTAAAATATGTTGAAAATTTAAAAATATATAAATAGTCTTAAAAGAAACTATACATATTACATACAATATATTACAGATAATGAATATTACAAATATATACAATAATTTGTTAGTTACCTAGCAAGGACTCAACTTTTATTTTTCATACTCTTGTTCTTTACATCGCAAATGTTAAGTTATGATTTCCATAAATGTTTTCCAGTTTTCACTAAAACAAGGCGATAACTAATTGCTAACCACCTACATAAAATCACTCTATTATTTGATTTCTCCGTTCAGCGCCGAGAGTTGACATTCCAATAAACTTACGTATTCATTTAGGCGTCGCGCGTAGCCAAGTATCAGTGATAGCAATTGTATTTTTCTTAAGGATTTCTTTTCGTAATAATCTAGTTATTTTTTATCTTTAACAATCATCTTTCCTTAATCTCCAATTCTAGATAGTTTTGTGTCTATCTACTAACCGCTTTTTAACTTATGGTGAGAAAAAACTTACAACTTCCATGACACTTCTCTTATATCGGTCACAAACAACACAATCGTTCATATAGATAACGTCAGTCATTTGATAATTTGGACGTAAAACATCGAATGTCATTCATCCCTTATAAAGTTACTGGGTAGATTTCATCAGAAACATGTATTTTTAAGATTAGACTTATCTTTCACTGGTCAACCTGCATGCGATGATCAACTTAATGAACCAGCGCTACACAATACTTTTTCTAGCATTTTTCTAAGGGACATCAGTATAGCTTTTGCTTGTCAAAGCAATCCTATCTATAAATGCAAATAAACCCTAATTTATGCTTGACCACATTCTTATGTTTATTTATTTTTTGGAAAAAAAAATGTGAATATTAACTCGAGTTACATTTATTTTTAGTGGTACTTACATTTTATATTTTCTTTGGTATTAACAACAGGTTATTATTGTCGAAATGGGTTGCCTCATGATTTTTTAAATAAATCAAACCAAATAATTGTGTATCATACTGAATAATACATAAATAGCTCTCTGCTAGGCTCTTATTTTTTTAAAGATTACTTTTCATTTCGTGATAACGGTCCATTATTTTTAAGATAGTACTGACATAGGATTCGAACTCGAACCATTCGCTCATCATCTTGAATTGCAACGATTGATAAAAACAGATAAGATAGATTAAGTGGGTCTTTAGTTACATGACAAGGTTTTTGACTAAAGGGTTTTTAATTTTGGCCCCTCATATTCAATATTGTATGAAACATAGAAAACGGCGGGTGTTAATCGTATCACCATTATTTAATTACTTTCAATAATTGTCCGTTCATTCAATCAAACATCTTTCTATAATAAGTTATTCATCAACGCTTACTCTTACATTTTATAATTTACTTTCATTCGATAACAGTGCATTTGGCATGCTGCACATTTGTTCAGGTCGGCACATCAAATTCGGCAGAACCGCTAAGCCGACTCGATACTATTACAGCACATATTTAGCTACGCTTCCACTCGTGCCGATCGGCACACTGTTTCATCATCTACTTTCGCTGAATTGGCATGTTGAGATAAACTTAATTGTCGCTTAGCTCGGTTTAGCTACACGCTGTTTCATCTTTTACTTATTCGGTTTTGCCGACCCGAAAAAGTAAATAGCACGATGTGCATTTGCATGCATTTCTGATAAATAGTCTTATTTGGTGAGTGTGAAGTGTCCCCCAGCCCAAGCGCCCGAAAGTCTATTCAAATCTGTTGTCAAATCACACATCAAATTCGTAATTGGTCGATATCATTTGGATCAGCGAAACACAAAACTTTACATGAATATTAACAAAGACACTTGATCAGGCTTTTAGAAACCGGTTGTATAGCCGCAAAAGCTCATCTGGCCCGGTGATGATAACTTTTTAGTTGAACAAAAATGATGATCACCTTTCATGCACCGTCTATTTTGATGACTCTTTTGGCGCTTGTTCTTTTCTATACAAATTCCAGAGATCATTTTAAAAATGTTTACCATCCGCGTCCTCCAGTCAATGTCATTGAAGCGCCAAAACATCCATGTGGCACTTTAGTTCCTGTTTCAGCCACCGGGTCAGATAAGTTTGTAGCATTGTACTACAATGTAATGTATAGACAAGTATCATACGTTGATGATGAAGATGAGGCCGGAGTGCAAGGCGACCGCTAGCTTGTGGTGTTGCTTGAAGGTGGGACAGAACTGCATGGCCGCCACGTCCGCCAGGGGGAAGCGCTCGGGGTACACGTCGCGGGGCATCGCTGACAACTTTTGTTGTGTTGTCTGATGAAAAAAACATCATTTTTACGCCTCGAACTGTAGTAATAATGATATCAGCCTGTATTTTTGTCTCCGGCCACTAGATGCTCCAATGATTATTCGCGATTTTAGTACTACAGCTTTTGTCAAGGTTAAAAAAAACAGTTTATCACGCCACACTGTCTTTTACTGTTTTTACGAATAAAATTTATATCATGGAATATTACTCAGGTCAAATTCTACTGCGCAAATTAACATACTTCAAGAATTTAAATGAAATTACCCTTAATTACACATACTAATACGTCTTTTTGTTGTTGTAATTCACTCGGACACTTGTTTTACGTCAGACAGATTGTTTGGCTTTTACCCAAATGGAATAATTAATAACAACTTTCTTCTGTTTGTATAAATATAAATCAACCGAATAAACTAGAGCAAAAGCGTTTTAAAATTCACTTTCATCGAATTCAACGGATTTTTAAACTTAAACATTATTGACAAGTCAATCAAAATAAAAATAAAGTTGGCATAAACGAACAAATATATTAGTCCAATTAGGCTAAGACTAAAGAATTACAGTTGAAACCCATTACATTACAATTTGTAACTCGCAAACTGCGCATTATGTTCTGTTATTTTGTTTTAAAATTCAGATTGAATACAATTGTTATGAGCTAAACCACAAAGACGTCAACATTGACCAGTATCCTAGATACCTACTTTTATTTTTATTTTAAATCTGGCTGGTTATGGCATCTTATTAAGGTTCTAGCTGTCCGAGACTTCGCTTTCATCTATAATATATGTCCACCTACGATGCTCAGTCCTTGACTTATGTAAGAAGATCCGACAGAATACGATATGGAGAGGCCTAAAGATCAAGTAATTCCTCCCGCCCAGGGCGAGATGGGATGGGAATGTCAGACTTATACGTACTAAAATCCTAGACGTTCCTTCAATAGTTCTTAACGTTTCATGGTCACGGTTATCTGTTAACAGTCGCGCGACCCACGTGAGAGGTCTTTGGATAGCAATGGAACATTAACACCTAACAAAAAAAAAAGTATAATAATCATAGGTCGGAATTAGGTAGAGTTATTCATGTACTTACGCTGCGAAAGAATAAAGTGGATATACCCGAAATCCTGGAATTACTTTTAAAGAGCAGAAAAATCCCGTGATTTTTCCTACGTTTTTATACATTCACTTTTCTTGTTTGTTTTTTATACAAAAAGTTATGTAATTTCAAACAATTTATGTGTTTTATCTATCTCTGATGTTTTTATTATTATTATTTACTTTTAACTGTTTTCCACACGAGATTGTCTGTAAGAAATCCCAGGAACATCTATATTATAATATCAACATTTCGATGCAAGTAACAAAATAACTTACCCGATCCTTGGTCGTGATGTGCTTGAACTCAACGCCATATTTGTTGACAGCATCACTGTAGGTAATAGGCTCCACAATCATGCCCAGCTCATCGTTCTGCCTCTTCCGTTTGCCTCCCAAAGGCACCATCATGAGTCTACCTATGACCTGTTTTATCATAAAATGTTTACATTATCTTAATGCTACTTTCTCATAAGACATTTTGTTAATGTGGTTTGAAATTGTAATCAAATTAGCATAATTGAATTAGATTATTTTAATCTGGCTCGATAAGTTATTTGCCGCGATCTAACTTGTTTTTATTCTTCAACGAATGTACATTGCATTTTATAGCAATTAATCACTGTACATTAAAAGGTGGCCAGGACCGACGAGATGCGGAAAGTTGAGAAACCGGTGTTATGACGCAGTTTAGGCAGGGCGCATACGTTGGACGATTTTGTGTCTTATATTAGATACAAGCTACCGATGGATATTTGATTTCTATAGAACCAGTAAGAAATCATCCACTCCCTGCGCATACGTAAGCATTTTTTGTTGTCCAGCCGTGGCCCGCGGCCCCACCACTCCAGCTGATCGTACCTGTCTGTGCAGGTCGGGGAAGGCCGGGTGCGCCCTCATGACCCGCAGCAGCGGCGGCGCGGCCCCGGCCAGCCGCCCGCACCAGGCGCAGCCCGCGGCCCCACCACTCCAGCTGATCGTACCTGTCTGTGCAGGTCGGGGAAGGCCGGGTGCGCCCTCATGACCCGCAGCAGCGGCGGCGCGGCCCCGGCCAGCCGCCCGCACCAGGCGCAGCCCGCGGCCCCACCACTCCAGCTGATCGTACCTGTCTGTGCAGGTCGGGGAAGGCCGGGTGCGCCCTCATGACCCGCAGCAGCGGCGGCGCGGCCCCGGCCAGCCGCCCGCACCAGGCGCAGCCCGCGGCCCCACCACTCCAGCTGATCGTACCTGTCTGTGCAGGTCGGGGAAGGCCGGGTGCGCCCTCATGACCCGCAGCAGCGGCGGCGCGGCCCCGGCCAGCCGCCCGCACCAGGCGCAGCCCGCGGCCCCACCACTCCAGCTGATCGTACCTGTCTGTGCAGGTCGGGGAAGGCCGGGTGCGCCCTCATGACCCGCAGCAGCGGCGGCGCGGCCCCGGCCAGCCGCCCGCACCAGGCGCAGCCCGCGGCCCCACCACTCCAGCTGATCGTACCTGTCTGTGCAGGTCGGGGAAGGCCGGGTGCGCCCTCATGACCCGCAGCAGCGGCGGCGCGGCCCCGGCCAGCCGCCCGCACCAGGCGCAGCCCGCGGCCCCACCACTCCAGCTGATCGTACCTGTCTGTGCAGGTCGGGGAAGGCCGGGTGCGCCCTCATGACCCGCAGCAGCGGCGGCGCGGCCCCGGCCAGCCGCCCGCACCAGGCGCAGCCCGCGGCCCCACCACTCCAGCTGATCGTACCTGTCTGTGCAGGTCGGGGAAGGCCGGGTGCGCCCTCATGACCCGCAGCAGCGGCGGCGCGGCCCCGGCCAGCCGCCCGCACCAGGCGCAGCCCGCCGCCCCCCGCGCTCCCCCCAGGCGCCGCCCGCCCCCCCACCACTCCAGCTCGTTGATGGACTGGCTCACTGGGACGGACAAATATTATTATACTAGCTGTTCCCCGCAGTTTTACCCCCACTGCTCCACTCTTATTGGTCGTAGCGTGATGAGTTCCCAAACAGTGCGTCTCGGTGGCGCCCTGGTGCGTCGTAGAGAGTATAGCGCCGTGAGACGTGATGGTGGTTAGCCATCGTGTCTTAATATTACGTGGAATCAAGATTCTATATGTGTAAAATATCCAAAGCAACAAAGCCAGATTCATGTGCTCTTATTTCGTGAGTTCAGAACCAGGTAATACTGTTTTATTATTCACCTGGTACAACTAGCCGAGAAAAAATTCTAAACCTGTTTGTGCGCCGCGAATTAAAATTTTTTGGGAACCCTTGACCTATAGTCTTTCTAGAGAAATGAATTATCCAACACAAAAATATTTTTAGGTAGCAGTTTTAGGTAGTTCCTAAGATTCACGTTCAACAAACATTTCAGCTGTATTTTTTAGTATGTTCTTTTTGCTCGTATTAATTATTCCACTTGCCAAAATTATCAATTCAACCGAATGAATTAATTTCATATTTGTATGCTCTGCGAAAGTTTAAAAATCCTGAACTATAGGAATAGGAGCATAATGTTTGAAGAAATTCCATGCAAATCGATACACTCAAAAATAAAAGAGAAAGCTGAAAAGATATGGAACTAGCTGCTTTGAAATTAACTAGCTACCAAATAGGGGCACATAGCTAGCACTGACTGGACCCTGTATCAAAAAGAAATTGACGAGAAAAACCGACGTCTTCTAAAAGTACAAACCTAGACAGTCATCTCCAGCCAGTAGCGCAGCAGGCCAGTGCGGCGGGTACAGGACCCTGGCGGTGGCCACGTGCGACTGCAGCGGGCCCGCGCCCGCGCCGCCCGCGCTGCCCACGCACACCACGCCGCCCGCGCGGGCACTCGCGGCACCGCTCGGGTACATGTCCACGTCTGGACACACACACAGATGGACGTTTAGAACAAAGTACTGGTGTAGATCACCGGCGAATAAATGGTATCATATGTTCTGAGTTTGAGTGAAATATGTGTAATGGGTAACCACCAAAATAACCAGGGCCCCAATTCTGCTAATTTAGTAATGACTCAATTGAATATCAATTGGATCTCAGTAGCAGTTTAAACTACATTTGGTATTCTGCTACTAATTTAAGACCAATGGTTTTCCAGTGACATTCCATTGAACTGCTATCAGAATATTTGCTAGTCTGCTCTTCAATCGTGTTACAATTGTAAATCGATTGTGGACTTTATCGGTATTCTACTCTCTAATGGCAATACTTATAACTGTTCAACTGGGAGTCAATTACAATTACACTACGATTCCATTACGACTCTATTGAGCTTATACAAGTTTTTGCAGAATACCAAATTTGTTCTAATCGTAATGGAGTCGTGATTGAGTCTCAATTGAATATCAATAGCATGTGAGTTAAATAAAATTAGCAGACTTGAGGCCCTGGTCTACCCTAATTTATTTGAAATCTGTGCAGTGTGCAGCATGTTTTCTTCCACAATTTTCTTTTAGAAAATCCCAGTCTAGAATTTCCATATCACCATGCCCATGAAAAATGTGGAGAAACGTGATCGTTTTCAGTAATCACATTTATTGGGGATTTTTTTTCCAACTCATGCACTATCAAGTCTACCTCGCATATCCTCTTTCCCGGTAACCTAGATCCTACGTAGTAAAAAATACAGAACACAAACCCCTTTAACAATTAAGTGATAATTTTGCATTGCAAATCAATCCATGACCGTTTCAAACATACCATTTTTAATGTAAAACCAATAGCTGTGCCAAGTAATCTCAACGAACGAGTGCTGAAGTGAAAATTATCGATTACGGAATCGACCATGACGAGCCGTAAGTCTCGGAATGCAGGCGTAAAATTCACCGACATAAAACTTTATACGCGCGCAGATTGTTCACTACGTGCCAAAGTGCTACTTACCCTCGATGCATGAATTTTGAACGCGTTCATCGTGAAAGGGATAGAATACTGTTCGTCCGTTTTCTGTGGTTCTCAGCAGCGGAGATTTTCCGTTTAAGTCATAGTATGCCGTGGTTCCATCTGCGTAGCCGACGACTACGTGAGAGTGACCTTTTTGCTGAAATTATTTTGATGTTTTTAGTATTGCAAATTCAACGACTCAATCAATAAATAAAAAACAGAGTTCACTTACCACAGACCACTTGATGGCAGTAGCCTGATAAACCTTTCTATTCTCGTTACTAGTGAACCTCAGTTCGGCAACAGGCTTCAATCTATAAAAAGGATTTTCCCTGCAAACAAAATTCAACTTTAGCTTAATATATTCAAAGACTTCAAATTATAACGTGATAAAAAATATGTCTTTACTTTTCTGATATAGATGACGGGTAAGGTACTGCGAAGATATAAGCCATTCCGTTGGAGCAGGCTGCAGCCAACAAGCCCAGTCGGTGCATATTGCCAGGTGTAGGTTCCAGGTCAAATGCATCCCTGGCTCCAGATGGACACCAGTCGATAGCCCACACGGTTCCGAAGTCGTGTACTATACCTAGCGCGAACTTTGGTGTAGTCCTGAAAATAACAGTCTTTTCACTACTTTATATCTTAGGACGGTTTTAGCGTTAATATGGTTAGCGAATGACATAGGTAATTACCTAGTAGTCTAATAAAAGAATAAAATTAAATAATAGCTGTAAAAATTACAACACAAGGCGACATTGCTTATATGGATATAAATTAACAATGTCGCCTTCAAGGTCAGATTAAAAAACAAATATGAGAAAGTCTGATTTTCACTTAGATATCCAATACGTCCGTCTACATCTTGTCTATATTATTAATATTCGTTATAATTGCAGGGACGGACAGTGTCTGTGAAGGACCCAAGCCTACTCGCGTCATTGAGGAATTTAGCGACTCTAGCACATAAAGTTTCGTTTAATCCGCTAGTATATTTACAAGTTAACGCACCTACGACACAGGAAAAATTCCCAGAGCAGAACAGCTATTCAAATATTAAAATAAAATATTAAATCCACTCACGCTATTAAGTTCCCACAGTCCCATATCTGTATATGTCCAGGCCCGCTGTGCGTGGCATCCCAGGCCAGGCGCGGCGCGTCGTGCGCGGCGTGCGGCGCCGCACACAGCAGCAGCGCCTCGCGAGCCACGCGATCCGTGTCCGTGGCCGGCGGTACCCACGATATGCACTGGATACTAGCACCCAGGAACATGACTATAATGTCTGGAAAGAAAAAAAACATAGAAGTAAAAAATATGTCTAATTGTCTATATTTAGATCAAACAACAATGACAATGTCATTGTCACAACTTCATATATTAATGCAGTAATTTGTTGTTGATTGTTGGTTGAATGCGGTGTTACATTTCATCATTTCATATTTTCGTTTTCACAGCGCCGCAAGGACTACCCCACTGAAGTATTTCATCTCATTAAGCCTCATTTAGACGGAGCAAGAACTCGCATGCGAGTTTCACTACATTGCGTATTTGTTGTATTTGTTGATCAACTGAATTCGTTGGACGTTTCAAGTCCGCAATGTAACGCAATTTGCGTGCGACTTCTCGTATCGTCTAAATGAGGCTTTAGGCACTGGACACACAGAAAAGCTGTAAGACGCAGACGGGGCGCGGACATTTGTCTCTATAGCGTCCCTTTCATACAAAATGTATAGAAGCGTCGCATTGCAAAACATACAGAAGAGTCGGGTCGCGGGCGCAACGCTTGCACGTCTGCGCTTGTCCGTGATGCGTCATCGTCTTATGTCTCTTCTGTCGGGCCAGCGCTTTAAATAGCAGCTGAGATTAGAATACCACACCTATGTAGAAATGAAAATTCCGTTAAATGTCCGTTTTTACTAGGCAACGCTCGATTTTCTGCTCTAAACACTGAGTCAAAAGTTGAAAGCCCAACAGTGAGGGTAAATGTTGCGTTATGCAAAACAGCTGTATATATTTCGTAGTTAAAGTAAATGAAATTTAATGAAACTCAAAATCACCTCGTACTCTGCTAGATTCAAATCTCTGGAACGTCATCCAGTCCTGATTCTCATCGAATCTAACTTTGCAGGACTCTTCAATGGGCGGCAGGTAGCTCACGATCTCATTTTCAGGCACTTCTTCATATTCGCAGGAATGCCACATCGGGTACAAGTCATCATCCGTTAGATACGTCATTATACTGGAAAAGGATCAAAGTGAAGAAATACTTATCTGCATTGTGCAATTTCCTTTATTTTTTAAAATAAGTATATTATACTAGCTGCAGTTTCACCCGCTACAACTTAAAAATTATCCCATGGGATTATAAAATCGGTATTAAAATGTCTGTCCATCCTGTGTTAATTCACGTAATAAACTATCTGTGAACCTTTCATCTAAATCCGTTCAATAGTTTTAGCGTGAAAGAGAAGAATAGAAAAGAGAAGAAATATCCATACATCCAACCTACAAAGTTTCAAATTTATTTTATGTAGGTATATTTGTAAGATTATGATATGGATCTTTGTACTTACAATTCTTCAGTACTTCTCTTCATATAAGCGTTTGTATTAGTAATTTGGTATGGTATTCGACATATTTTGCTTGAACCTGAAAATAAGCATTGCCAAAATTATTAAGAGTGTCATAGTAAACATTGGAAATAATATATAAAACCCAACTAATATTTTGTATTGAAACACAATCACACACCAACAATAGTTATTTGTTATGCAAGGCTGCAAAGTTGATTTTTGGCGCGAGTATTTGAATTGAAAACTGAGCGAGCGAAGGATTCTAAGATTGAACCGCGAGAGAAACGAGCGGTTCAAATATAGAATCCTGAGCGATGCGAAGTTTTCAAAGGTACGAGACGCAGAAAAACTTTGCTGCCGAGTGCAACACACAACTTTTCACCTCACACAGCGAGGAAATGTAGTGGGGGCGGCTCGCCTGCCAGTGTAGAAAACAATTGAATACAAGACGTGTTCGAATTTTAAACAACACTTTGTGCTCTAGAGCACAAAATGGAGTTTTGCGCTCAGATTTTAAATGAGAAATAGATTCTTTCCGAGCGGGTGAGGTGAAAAGAAGATTTAGAGACCTCATTTAGACAGTGCAAGTACTTGCATGGAAGTTTGACTACATTGCACTATTTGTTTGATCAACTGAAGTCATTGTCCATGACTAGTCCGCAATATAACGCAAATCACATGCAATTTCTTACATCGTCCAAATGAGACTTTCGACATTCTACTTACTGGAATCTGAGTGCTTCTTCTTCTTACAAATAGCTTCCTCGCGCGCTTCTTCTTCCTCGTCAGACACGTTAGAATCTATTTCAGACTCGTCAGATTCGTCTTCGGACTCACTCTCTAACTTCACTGACTCATCAGAGTCTGAAAAGTCCCACTTGTTAACTATGCACACGTGGTCTGTCAGTTCCTTCTCAATGTCGGAATTAAAGCCACATTTTGAACAGTTGTAGTTTCCCTGAAGATAGCACAATCATTTAAGAAAAATAAGCCAAATACCATTAGTTGTGTTTAACTATTTCAAATTATAACAAAATTATTGCGCTGTAACGCTTAAGTTATGTAAATTTTACTTACGTCATGGAAGTTGTCTTTATACTTTTCGATAACGTTCTTCGCCCTAAAAAGGAAAAAATAACGGTATCAGATAATTCCAGGATTATTCTTGAAAACATGCTTTGAAATCAATAATTCTACTAAAAAATAGTCCGCTTTTTGCACCAGATGTGTAACAAGTTGCGTAGCGAGGTATCCAAAAATATCGTTTTCTTTTGATAGTTTCAACAAACTTTGGTATGTGACTGGATATTTAGCCTAACTAACTATGTATTTGCAAATCCTCACACATTCTTAAATGCAGTCTTAAAAAAATATTCAAATTAAAATATCTTACTTCTCCGCCGCCTTCCTCCTGCCAGTCTGAATAACAACCTCCTGGGTGTCTGCCTCTTTCTTCAGAGCCTTTTCCTTAGCGGCCAGCAGTCTGCGCTCCAACGCCACCTCCTTCTCCCTATGCATGGTCATATGCTGACTCTTGTATATTTTCAAGTACTTGTTGTTACATAATTCACACACGCTTTTGTACATTTCAGTTTCCTAAAAATGAATGCAACTAACTGTATTACACATTTTTATTGAATTCCGGAGAAAAACGCTAACAACATGTTAAATAAAATTGACAAATTATTTCGTATTTCATGTTACTAACCTTTTCAGTTTTCCCACAGACGATGATGTGTGCATAAAATCCAACATAGGACACCCTGCTTATTTTACACACTTTACAAACTAATTTATTGTGAGCTTGATGATACTCTTTTAAATAACTTTCAACTGCATACGGATTATTAATTTCCTAAAATAGGAAAAATAAAATCATAATTTTTGGACATTTAGGTTTACGTAAATAGAATAAGAACAGGGATATTTCGAGGCAAACTCTATTGCGGCTCGAAAGCCCCCTTGAAAGCATCACTCAGCACATCGTGACGCTCTGTCTACCTCGACTCTTCCTAATGTAATGTTACTGTACAGTTTTACGGAGAGTGTTCTATTTAGCACACCACTATACAGTTTGCTTCGAACTTAGATTGACGATGCGATACTTACAATAGGAGTGTCTCCAACCACCCAGGCAATGTTATAATGTTCTATCATAGCATGGTTCCGCCAGTATTTGGGATCCAATGTTGCAGAACAAACAGCACATTCCACAAACTCTGTAAGAAAAATAAAATTGTATGAACATTTAATTGAGGAAAGAATATAATAACACGAATTCAAAGTCGCTTGAAAATCATGAATCGAACGACAAAAGTTTGTATCACGATGTATAAAAATTCTGTACCTTTATTCATTAACTCGATGGGTAGATTGCAGTTTTCTACTATCCCTTGACACGTCTCTACGTGATACAGATACGATTTCACGTACTTCCGCTTGGCGCCGCACTTTGCACATATCAGACCTCCCATTACTTTAGAAATATCGTTCAAATGTTTTTGTACTGCCACAGGGTCTTCAAGGTTCTGAAAAATGTTGACAATTAGAGGACCTACAACTTTGCAAAGATTTTTTGGCACCTGATCGACATTGTCAGGACGACGCGACGCTGTTAGTTAAGAGTGTGTACGTTAAACGGCATTCCTTAATTATAAACTTTCAAGTCCTTAGTTTTCGAAATGACGCATCAGCAGAATTAAAAATCTGAAAAGTTATCAGAGAACATTTTAAGACGTCCACTCCTGGACATAGGCCATCAGCAGATTTCTGCTGATGGCCTAAGTTGAAAGCAGTGGTGGCCCAGTGGTATCGGTCCCGACTTACGAGTTATAGGTCGTGAGTTCGAACCCCGCCAGGCGCATTACTTTTTGTAATTTATTTCATCACCACTGCTCTCAAAACGGTGAAGGAAAACATCGTGAGGAAACCGGCATGTCCTAGAACCAAAAATTCGAACACATGTGACATCTACCAATCCGCACTGGGCCCGCGTGGTGGATTATGGCCCACTCCCTCTCACAGTGAGGAGGCCTGTGTCCCAGCATTGGGAACAATATAGGCTGATGATGATGAGATTTCTGCAGCCTTAAACTGATTACCAGATACCCCTTCTAGGAACTCACACTAATTACATTTGAAATTAATAGAATATGTTTGAGTGTCTGAAATATGCAAATCCTATAATGACTTCATACTCACAAGTGGAGTCTGGCTTTCCGGCCAAGCCAAGTACTCATGTTTTTTTTCTATATGGTGGATCCACTTGGCACTTTCTATTTTATCAGCACACACTCCGCATGTCAAAATCTCATCTTTAATCTTTTTGTTAACTAGTGTTTCAATCCAACTCGGAATTGAAATATCCAATTTTTCCGGAGAAACCTGTCAAAGGAAAAATAAACACAATTGAAATACTTATTAGAAACTCACAACTTATTCCCGGTCGCACGTAAATTTGTTTTTAGTTCTCTTTGGTCACATTTTTGTAATTATACGCAATTGCTGATAGTAAACATAAATTGTATAATTATTGTATATCTATACATATATATATATAAAGGACAGGGTTTTTTATTAAGGGTTTGGTGGACGAAAATTTCTCCATACAAACGTAATACCAAAATCATTCGCGATACGAACATTTTACCGACTTAAAGTTATGTTATTCGGATACAGGCGGTATTTATCTAGGTTCCTATTAAACTTTAAAAAAAAAAATATTACTATTTACGAAATGCGAGCGAATTGCATTTCGTACATTTTAACACCGCTAACAGCATGTTTTCAGCTTAATTATTCTGTATTAAAAACATTAATGTTCCTAATATTATTTTAATAGGAACATAGCTTATGTTGTCTAGTTGTAGATTATCAAAACTAAAATGGAAAAACATCAACTTTTCATTCATAATTTTTGGTATTACGGAACACAAACAAATTTATCGCAAATCTTGAACGACAGACGCGCTGTCGCATCTATCATAACTGTGTTTGTGTGCGTGTACGCTTGTGGTTGGTGATCGCAGAAACTCACACTTTCGTAAGGTTGTGTCGCGGGGCGCGCGCTGGTCTTGGGTTTTCAAGTTACATAGTTATTTATTTGACTGTGCTACGCGTGCGTTATTGTTTGCGAAATTGTCTTTTCACAACATTGTAAATTTGTAATAAAATCGTAGAGCTGTCATTCCTGTAGGATTGAATTTTTTTTTTCTTCTTTGTATTTTTTTCAAGATTCGGGATCGATTCTGAATCCTGATGCCAGATAAACTTTTTTTTTTCGATTTTTGTAATGTTTTCTTGTTTTGATCTATCTCCGAAACTTCTGTAAAATTTTCCTCTAATGTTCCTAATAAAATGCTTCTGTTAATAGGCTATGTATTATTACGATAATTATTGTCCTTGGGAGATAAGCAATTTTGAATTTTGTAGTTTTTTTTATGTATGTTTTGAGTTGGATATTATTTATTCAAGTTTTCCTTAAATATTCCTTACTGCGCTTCAATTAATAGGGTATCTATAATTACGCTATTCCCCTTGGGGATTAGCAATGATAAATGATTTTCAGTCATTGTTGACATTTGTTTAAGAACCCCTATTTGAATAGCACTGTCAGCGAACCAGCTAGTCAGCTTAGTAAGCTACTTGCCTTTCGTGCAATGGGTTACAGGATCAAATCTTGCAATGGGTTACAGTATCAAAACAGTTTTTTTTTTCAAATTTATGAAACAAACAGTTAAAAATGTACAAGTGTTTTTTGTTTTTTTTTATTATCTGGATTTTTTTTTTAATTAATTATTTTTTTACGAAAAATTATCAATGGAAAAAAAACATAACATGTTTTTTTTTCTAATAATTTTAAGCATTATTTCATTACAATGCCAATAAAAGTTAAAAATATAACATAACAATGGCATTAGACCGAAAAGGTTTTATGTTAAACTATTTAGACTCCTGAATAATTATTAATTTATTTTCATTTTATATGCATTCATCTGCCTTGAGAAGTAGTTGAATTGAAACGGGTAATAAAAAACACTGTTTAATTTCAATCTGTTATAAACAGGTGTTTTAAAACGCCTTGTTTTAATCATGCCAAGATGCCAACCTTTTTTTTTTTTTTAGCTTGGTAAAATCATCAAATGAGTCCTCCCACCTCGGGCAGGGCGGGAGGGACTGTCAGACTTATACTGACTAAAATCCACGGTGTCCTTCAGTAGCCTGTTATGTTCCGGGGTCACGGTAAGGAAATAATCCCGCTACCCCGGAAGCCTTTGGCCCTCTGAGAGCCCCCGTCATTATGCTGACGTCACACGCGCGCCTCTAAAGGCGCGCGTGGGACACAACGCGCCGTCGACCCGGGCATGGTCCATGGTCGAGCAGCGAGTTGCCCTTTACTCGCTGCCCGCATGCCCGCGCCTACGGTGGCCAGAGATATCATGCCAACCCTGCTGAGAGTTCAAATAGGTACTTAAAAATAATTTTAATGCATAATTTTGTTTTTCTAATATTTTTCTTATTTTATTTATGTTACCTACTTTTAATTTTTTCATTGACTTTAAAGCCACAGAGTTCCGAATTTTTTTTTTTTACAGGTATTGTATTGGTATCGTATTTGCGAATTTCTGATTAAAGTGTTTCGGGAAATCAAAGACATTAAACTATATTAGTTCTTTTAAATCTCTTTGCGGGAAATGGATATTTCGTTTTTGTGTATTTCGGAATAAAGTTTTCAAACGTATCTGTGCGGGCAAAGTTGCTTAATTAATATGCATTATTGTTTTATACCAAAACCATCCACAGAAAATAAAAAACACTTTTCTGAAAACCACATCAAAATCGCTTCAGACAAATGTGAGATAATCGCGAACAAAAAAACATACATAGTCATACATACTCGTTATTGTACAAACAAACATACATAATACAGGTCGAACTGAGAACCTACTTTACTTTTTTTTAAGTCAGTTATAAAAGCCACCAGTTTCCATACATTTTTGGTCATTGGCAAGTAGGTACCTACGCTGTACGGCCTGTACGATCAAATAGGTAGAGTACGTAGAATTCAAGGTAGATTTTCTGTATTTGGTCGCGGGACTTATCTCATCACCGTGACCCCGGAAGGTAAAGGGCTATTAAAGGACACCGTGGATTTTAGTCAGTAAGTTTCAGTATGTTTGCATAAGCAAAAGCAAAAATCGCAGTAATAATATCCCAATATCCAACTTACCTACCTACAATTTAAATCAGCGCCGAATTATCCTAGAAAACGACTGTCAATTTTTAGAAAAAAATTAAATTGCAAATAATATTGAAATAAAAGTATGCATAAAATTATTTTGAATTATTGAAAACTCTAAAACAAAAACAAGAATCACACAAAAAGTGTAAAACAAATTACCAAGATTTGATCCTGAAACCTTACCAGACTAGCTGGTTATCAAATAGCGGTTCATATACAAATTTCAACAACGACTGAAAAGCAACTAACATTATGCTCACGTGGACTTTATTTTAGAACTTTTCATCTATATCAGGAATAATTCCGTAGTAAGTACATAATTTTTACGTAACTCTAACGGTTTACGCAACGGAAGCTTTCGATAAGGAATACCTACAATTAAAATGTTCCAGATTTTGAAAATTTTCTCATTGCTGCTCTTCTCTTATTGGTGATAGCGTGATGTTACATAGCCTAAAGCCTTCCTCAATATGGACTATCCAAATATTTTTTTTTCATTCCTATTCCTACTAGTAGTTAGATTACAACAGATAAATATCAAGATAAATACGTTATAGGTACCTAGGTAGGTACTAGACGTTAATTTTATTAGATTTTAGATAATGTCCTAAAATCTTCTAATGTAGCCATTGTAGAGTTATTTCCAAAAAACGCATTGTTGTTTTGTGCGTTCACTAACGATTCCCCAAATTAGTTTACAAAAATAAAGCAAAAATTGAACAAAATTAGTACAATGAATGTTATCAGTCACTCGCTACAAACACATACACGCACTCACACAGCTACGCGCTTCGCCGCGAAAAGTCAGACAGAGATAGCAATGTTTCGTCCGATTTTTGTGCTCGCCTCGAATTGCAATTGCGAGCTCTCTCCACTGGCCTCTTAAGACTCGACTACAGCCGAAACCGCTAAACGCAGAAACATGAATTTTGAACAGCAGTTGCAGTCTACCTTGTAGGGTAGCAATAAGACGGGATGAAAAGGGTTGAAAACGTTTGTATGAAAAATCTTATTCCTTGGGTTTGTAAACTTGAAACTTACCACAAATAAGAACACGAGTAAATAAATAAGCACCATTATTTAAAAAAAAAAACCCTCCATTGGTAATCTAGACGATGTTAAAGTTTGTATGGGAAAATCATAACGCGTGAGCTGATGAATTTGAAAATCAGTATTTATATACTAATCAAACACGTGTTTTTTGATTTTTCGAAAATCACCCCTCAAGTTGGTGAAAAGGGGTATTCAAGTTCTAAGGGGATGATATTAAACCACTAAACGTAGAAACCTGAATTTTTGATGGTAGTTGCAGTTTATAATGTAGGTGAGCATTAAGAAAGGATTCTGTGAAAATCTACCTCTAAGGGGGTGAAAGGGGGTGAAAACCTTTGTATGTAAAATCTTATTCCTTGGGTTTATAAACTTGAAACTTGGTACGAATATGAGTATAAGTAAGTAAAAAAGATGGACATTATTATTTCATATCAAAACTACCCTCCATTGGTTATCTAGATGATTTTAAAGTTTGTATAGGAAAATCATAACGTGCGAACCGATGAATTTGAAACTCTATATAAAAATTAGATCAATAATAATCAAACACGTGTTTTTGGGTTTTTCGAAAATCACCCCCTACATTGGTGAAAATGGGTGATTACGTTTGGGAAGGTGTTTACTGCTTGCTTCGATAAACTCAAAACTTGGCCTAAATAATGTCTCAATCAAATAAAGGATGCGTATTCATCTATATTTAAACGATCAACCCCTAACGGGGTGAACATAGGAAAATCAGGACTTGGACTATTTTTAGATTTTCCAAAAGTATCCTATAAGGAGGGAGACAAGGCATTTAAATTCACTGAGTTTGAAGTTAGAAACACGCGCAGACGAAGTCGCGGGCGAAGTGCTAGTTTTATTATAAGAATAAAACTGCGTGACGCCTGAACGATCCCACTAGCACTGGTCGGTAGACCAGTGTCGCCTGGCTCTCGATCACCATCCTGTCTGAGTCCGGCGCCAAACAGTTTTCCAGTGTTCTGTCGGTGCGCAGGAGTTCGAGTTCTGTCTGGGTGAGTTCGCTTCATCTTATGCCTTTCTTTGCTTCTTTGGGCTAGATTGTGGCCAAGAGTAAAAACAAAGCTAAAGAAACTACTTACAGTAGGCCCAGTACATTCTTTTACATGTTGTTGATACGTTTTGGGGTACTTCATTTTCTTCTCGCATTTGTTGCAAACCAGCCCGCCGCCCTGCTTAGATACTTCTAAGAGGTGCATTTTTACCTCTAACTCGTTTTCGAGGTCCTGAAACATTTTTTATAACTGTGTCATAGCATATGAGACAACAAATTTCAAAATGCCTGTAAATAAATCTGAATATTAGAATCACAACAGGAAATTACGTCTTCACACCAGTAGCGTAGCAATGCCCGGAGGACATGGTGGAGGTCTGCCCCGCTCTCCTGCCAGGTATTGAAAGCAGTCACCTCCTTCAGCGAAGTAGTAATGCTAGAGTAGGAGGCGAAATGCATGAGGGAGAGACAACCTTTTTTTATTGGGTAGAAAATCATCAAGTCTTCCCGCTCTGGGTAAAGCGGAATACTATCAAACTTGACTGACCAAAGACCACCCTGTTCCTGAAGTTACCCCTTTTGAGACAGTCCAGCAAACACGGGGTCCCTTCTGGTCTACGAAACTGCTTCACACTTATATTATCAAAGTAGGATTGCAGACTAAAAACAAATAAATGCTTACCAATGGCTTTGCTCCTTCTTGCCACGCCAAGTAGTCGTGTTCTTTGCCTATATGCACTAACCACTCCAAGATAGGCACCTCTTCACTACAGACTCCACATTTGACAACCTTCTTATCTCCTAGTCCTTCGACTGGCACTTCAAACCATGACGCAGACTGAGCTGTGCTATCTAAGTCAGTCTTATTCATACTGATATTGTTCGATGAATTATCATGGTTCTGAAAAGTGAGGAAAAATATTAAAGGTAAAAATCATACTTTCATATATTTTCTGATCATTTTACGCCGAGATCTATAAAGATAACTTTTTGGATAACTTGCAGCTAAAGTTATTAACACTTGTGCGACCGTGACAGAAATATGCTTACCATAAACGTTATTCTTGTCACTAAAGAAACATTTACAGATCTCGTCCTAAGATCGGTATAGTTACGCCTTTGTAAGATTTTGAGTGACGGATACTTACGTTTGTGCCATCACACATTTCAACATGAGTCAAATACAATTTGACGCGTTTGCGCACCAAGCCACATTTGTAACAAGTCAGCCCTCCGTTGTCTCTGATGAGTTGCTGCAAGTGATTCCACACCACTTCTTCATCATCCAAATCCTGAAAATATACACGAGATAATGTCAATGTACTAAAAATTAAACAAATGACAGATCCAACAATCTGAAAAGGCCTAGATAAATCTCTCCAAAAACACGGTATGTACTACATACCTCCCTAATCGAAAAACCTAAGGAACTTAAAATTTTCTTCAGATCCCAATTCCTAACTTACCTACTAATATTATAAAAGGTTTTTTTTTGTTTTTGTCTCCGGAATCAATGACCCAATGCTATTTTTTTTGGCTTTAAATTATATTTATATCTTATTTGATTATTCGGAAAAGTAAAGGTGCGGGTGGGTTTTGAAATCCGACATGGTGGGGCGGCCAATACTTTACGTGAACGGAGTCGCGAGCAGAACCAATAAATACGTACCAATGGGGTTTCACCTTCTTGCCAGGCTAAGTATTTGTGATTTTTGGAAATGTGTTCTATCCAATCTGAATGTGAAACCTCTTCCCCACATACTCCACACGTCACAAATTCAACTGATTCTTCTTTGATTGTGCATTCAGGAACAGATGAAGAGTTCAAGTCCACGCTCATTGAAGACTCATCCAAGCATACCTGAAGGAAAATGAATAGAGTTTTTCGATAGCGTGTTCTTTACTCTCATGTTCTCGGCATATGTCAGGACTTATTTATATGTTCGAGTCGGCTTAGTTCGGCACACAGACAGGTATTTGGTCCTAAAAGTTGGCCAAAAATATTTGGTACGCCTAATGGCTGTCAAACGATGTTTTATTTTAGTTTTAGCTTGGAAAAGGTAAAAAAAAAGCATACGTAATAATATACAAGCATTTATTCTTCATTTTCGTCGTCTTCATCAAAACTTAAATTTAAAATGTCACTTTTTAGTAACAAATTTAAAACATCAGCCGAAAGTGACAGATTTTTTTTATTTTTCCTCTTCCTCATGCCCGTCAGGACAGGGTCGGAAGTTAAGAGGAGCCTGATAAAAACATCTGCGTTGCAGGCTACCCGGGAAAATTTCGGGCGTAGTTGAGCCGGAATATCCTAATGTGTTTGTTGCGGGCTTCTGCTGCTCCTTCGGACAGTTATCCAATGGGAAGAATTGCTGCCCTTACCACTGAAGCCCCATGACGCAACACTTTATGCAATGTCGGAGACATTGGGTAAAACTTATACAAAGAAACGTACAACTTTGCCGTTTCTTGGCAATATCTTTCAAACATCTCGCAGTTTATTTTTAAACCACAGCACAATGTGTCCAAAATCACTTTTAATCTATAAATTTAATTTACGTCTATCCCCGTAATTGTCGCTGATACTTCGAAATTTAAAAAAAAAAACGTCTGCTAGTGTTTCCGTCATTGGTATTTCCAAAGTTGGCTTTTGGTATATCCACCAACAGACCGAGTTTCTCCCGGAACTTATCTTGGATTTCTTTCTTTTATTTTCCACTGCTTGCTTTTCCTCGGCAGTAAGGCGAACGTTCCATTTTTTTTACGGGCAATCGGCCACATGTGAAATGCTCTCAAAAAATCTTATCCGGGCATGCAACAAAGATAAGCCGAATTCTAGGTTTTCTTTTTTGCATGGTGTCTCCTTCTCCAAATCATTAAACTGTAATGCCGTGGCGCCGCATATGTAGCACCTCATGGTTGATTTAGTATGCGTAGCAGCATAGTTTTTGCTTTACATCAGCAACATTTTGGTCATTTTCTGCATATTGATTGACCAGTTGCCGCTCCATACATTGCAACTTTTCATCAAAAGTTGAGATATTTGAGCGTTCCATAATATTAAACAAATCATTTCGAGTCATAACTGTCATTCCAGAAGAGCCTATAACAAAAATACACCAAATATAAGTAAAACTTCAATTACTGAGTATCGAGCGTGTCTAGGGAAAAAAATCACCAAAAATAGAGGGGCACTTTGGGGCGGCTATTTCGCACTTAATTACATCCTAAAAGGTCTACTCTAAAGCTAACCATTACAATTTTGGCTTAGAAATGATGAGAAATATATTAAAACTCCCTTTGATCTTCCAAAATGTGTTTTTTAAAAGCAGTTTCTTGGGGCTTACTTCCCAAGGGTATAAAATTAAGAAAAGCTATAGATTACTTGTTAAAAGTAAGTGCCAAATAAAATACATACCTGGTTGTGCACAATCCATAATGAAAATCAACACAAAATCGTTCAGTCACAAGATGGCAAATGTTTTAAAACAACGAAATCTGAGCGCATCGAACAATCACACGAACACTTTTGGCGAACGGTAACTTCCGACTGAGCCCACGACGTACTGGAAGGGGCTAGCGCTTTGTGTTTTTTGCTATTGTTTGGAGCGGTTATCCTTGTTTTTGGAAACAATGGCTTAGAGGGAGTAGAACTAATATAAAAAAAATCGATTTTGGCCAGCTTTTAGGGCCAAATACCTGTCTGTGCGGCAGTCAAATAGCAACATTGTTTATTAAAATTAAGCTTGTTATCGGCACCTTTTGCATATTATACAAATGACATGCGATAGACCCCCAAAACTACTCGGCTACTAAATTAGCACTTGTTCTGAATTTGAAAATTCTCATATATTATTTAACCTAACCTAACCTGAACTGTCAAATTGCAATAGATTTTCAACTTTATAACAAAGCCGAAAAGTCTAGGTGTTCGATTGGGGTTTTTTAAAGTTTTGGTTGCATCAGTATATTATTGTTGGTACTCACCTTAGTGCCATCACAAATTTTGATGTGATCCTGGTAGGTCTTCACCCGACTACGTTGCAACCCGCACTTGTAACAAACTAGGTATCCATACAGCCTGATAATATTCTGCATGTGCTGCCAAACCTGTGACTCATTATCCAAATTCTGGAAAAAAAATCGAAATGAGTATTATTAGACATTGGTATCCATTGAAAAATAAAGTCTCCGAAAATACGGTATAAAATCGAGCTTTAGAAAGACATTGACGAATCATGGCAAAGTCGTCCCCGAACAAATTTAATTGGGTTTGGGTTCTATTAAATTACTGAAAAACATGCCGAACAGGTTTATCAAAATATCTGGTTGTCAAGAATTGAATTGAATTGTCTTTCATGAGAGTAGTCATTGAACGAGAGAAAATGCGTGTGATTGGAGAGGCCTGTGTCCAGCAGTGGACAGTGGGTGCTATAGGCTGATGATGAAAATGATGATGTCTCCAAATAATGTAGTCACTAGGAGGCGCTGTCATCGCGCAGCGTATATTATCACGAACAAACAAAATAAAACTCACCAAAGCTTCTTGTCCTTCCATCCAAGCTAAATAATCATGGAGACTTCCTATATGTTCAAGCCATTTAGAAGAAGGTACAGTTCTATGACACACGCCACATGTAACATTATCGTCTACAGCTGTTCTTGATTTACGTGCGGGCTTATGTACTTTTTTGGCCACGTCAGAAAGCTAAAATAAATTGGTTTATGTACATCTACATACATTAATTTTTTTAAATGTATTTTATTTTTAAATGGTGAGATAAAGTCGGAAATGGAGTGAGATTTTTATTTCTCCTTTGATAAACTGATTCTTATTGAAAAAATGTAAGGCTCAATCTCTTTCACGCACAATCTTTGTCTATGGTATGGGCCTAGGTACAAAGTTTAAAAATAAATTACCTTCTTTCGTATACAATACTTGACGTGTTCCCTGAATCGGTTTAACTTCTTTATTTGCATGGTACATAAACTGCACTCCAAGGTGCCTACAGCCTTTAATCTTTCTTTCAGCTTACCCAGTAATTCAGGGTTATCCAAATCCTGAAACATTAGAATTAAAATTGAAATCAGGAAAAAATGAAAAGCGTATAATATCAGTTAGGGCTGGTTTTTCAATAGTCAGATAACCGTTAACTGAGGAATAAAAATGGCGGTTTGACAGCTTATCTATGGAAAATAACATGTCATACCGTTATTTTTATTCCTCAGGTAACGGTTAACTGACTATTAAAAAACCAGCCCTTAGCCGAAATAAAAGCCCGCCGTTGTATTTTCAACTTTCGTTGTTGAGGCGACAGTTAGAAATCCAATGGCTCAAACGACGATTAAGATAATTATGTATTTCAGTATGCGAAAACGGACATTGAGTACAATTATTGCTAGTCCAAATTGACCAGTAAGTGGCTAAAAAGTAGATGCCAGGGTCCCTAAGAATTCAACACGTATATTTTTTCTAACATAATATTTAAATTCTTAGTTTAAAACTTACAATAGAACCCCCTACTCGCCAAGCAATCAGATGATGGTCATTGGCCACATGGTTATCCCATTCCGCTCCAGAAAATATACTTTTACATAACGCACACTTCACACTTTTCTTGAGTGAAGGCTCGGAGCCGGGTGTCGCTGTACCCGAAAGTCTGCGTTTCTGGAAATGGAAAAAATATTGTAAGTACAGTACAAATAGATCGCAATATGATAGTATACTGCATAAATAAATTGAAAATCTGTTTAGACCGTCAGAGTATTGAAAAATAATAAACATGTATTTTTCTGACAATGTCTGCAAAAAACTTAGTGCATCTGCTTATACCCTTTACAATCTTAAAAAAAAAGTAAACATAAAAACTGCTTTGGTTGCATATCATGGTCTTGTAGCTTCTACTTTAAGATTTGGAATTATATTTTGGGGTAACTGTGGCGATAGGGAAAATATCTTTAAAGCTCAAAAGCGCTGCATACGAGCAATGTTTGGTTTGTCAGTTACAGATAGTTGTGTACCTATTTTCAAAAACCATAAAATCTTAACCTTTCCATGCATCTATATTCTAGAAATAGCTTTATTTGTTAAATCCAATCAACATCTATTTAAAACATTAAATGAAACTCGGCATCGAACTGTTACTTTGCGATCACAGTACCATAACTTATTGTACTCAGGTGGATACAGAACGGCTTTATTAAAAAAAAGTGTTTTTTGTATGGCACCAGTAATATATAATAAAATCCCAAACTCCATTAAAGACCAACCTCTACGAATGTTTAAAAAGAAACTTACCTCAATGCTATTAGAAAAGTGCTATTACTCTGTAACCAACTTCTTAATTGATAAAGATTGTTAATCTCTTAAACAGTTACAGTTACGATTCAATGCTATGTCAATTTAGTTTCTTTCATAAAATAATTGTGTTGTTATTATAATAATTGGTTAATTCAATTTTATATACTAGTATTGTAAATATTAAGCAAAGCCAACGACGATATAATACTAGACTACGCATTGCACGATCTAACGAACAAAACTATTCTGCCAACTCGCTGAGGTACTACGTAAGCGAGGGAGGCGGGGTACTGCGTTGTGATTGGCTAACTCAAGGTCGGTTCTGTCTCAACGTATGTTTACGGCTCACAGGATTGGTCGAAATGAGACGGATATAAGACTTTTTTGCCTAATGTGTTGGCAGACATCGGTCGCCTGTTATTACCAGTCTAGTATTATATCGTCGTTGAGCAAAGCATTTACCCAATTAATGTTTGCATGCCAATATGGCAGAATGTACAAGGATTCTGTAAACATTCATCCACCTTTTTTGTTAAAACCTACATTCTATGCAAATAAATGAATATTCTATTCTATTCTATTCTATTTCTTTTTTTTAATCAAAGGATATTGATACTAAAACGCTTCGAAATTCGGGATTGGAGGCTTGTGACGTCATAACGTCTGTAAAATTATACCTACAGAGTGACGTTTTGTGATTTTTGTTTTTGTGAGAAACTTACTGTAACAGTTTTATTGATTTCTTTTGGTGAATCCAATTGTATCTCCTTTCTTGAAATTTTATTTTCATTGCTGGAAGATTGTGTACGTTGATAGGATATTTCTTTAGGTTCACTATCTATAGATGCCTGAAAAAACAAAAGCCTGTGTTAATTTACGACTAGTACTATAAGTCCACTATTGTTTTCGATTTCATTATTAAAAAAGTTTTAACTTAGTTTTTTTTTTATTTAATTATTGTAATTGCATTTCCCTGTAAACTGGCTGTAGACGCTGACAATGCACAACAATATTTATGTTATACGTTTTTAATATCAGTTGGTGAAACACGAATACCTAAATAAATATTACATTGTTGTATTTTCAATGCTCGGCGCTATTAACCGCTTTGTTAGTGAAAAATTTAATCAGTGCCTTTGAATTGGGCTTTGTTAAAATTACGAGTAAGTATTAGCAATAAGGTACCGCAACGGAACTTGATAACTAAATTAAAATAAAATTAGCTACAAAGTATTAATTTAAAAGAATTAACAGGAGTAAGAGACAAGCAGACTGCAACACTGCTTGACGGCAGAAAAAGGTTTCCCGATAAGGTTAAATCTTAGTGTTCTTGCAACTGTAAGAAGTCCCATAACCACCACAGATTCAAAGTTCTAATTATTTAACGTCTTTTTGCAATTCAATTTTCAATCAATTGTAATAAAATTGCAGCATCGCCTTTTGCAAACGTCGCATTGTGCGTTAACAACGAGATTTCATACCAAAAACAATAGTGGGTTCTCATAAATTGTTATGACTATTTTGGCTAAATGATGGCTCTTACACTCTGTATATGATAGGTAAATACTTACTGTTAATGTAGATTGCGAATCGCATTGGCCAGTACTTATATGCTCTGCACTGCCTGCAGCACTATCATTATCATTAACATCAGTATTCAAAGGCTTTTCTACACTTGTTACGCTATCGCTATTTTTGGGTTCAGCCCTATCAACCATATCATGGTCGATGATTTCTAAAATACCTTCAGAATTCGAATTATTGTTCATAGGAATTTCTTCTTGGATTTTAGACGCAATTCCATCATCTACTTTTAGAGCTACTTCATTCAACACAGGCACTTGAGGATTGTCACTACAACAAGCATCTTGCAATTCATCTATTACATAATCGTGCCTTATTAGCTCTGTATCAGAGTTATCTATATTTTCAGATAACTCACTCTGATATAAATTCCAACAAACATTATAAGCTTCTATATTTTCTTCAGTCTTCTCTTCTTGTTCCAATCCACTAACGCTATTACTAACAACTGTCTCATCACTGTATATGGCAAATATTACATCTAATTCACAATTAGCAGTATGGTTGTGCCAGAAATGTATATGCTCATACAAGTTATCACAATCATAATAAGCTAAACGGCCAAAATCAGTGCATAAACAGAACTCCTGTGTTCCACTTGTTGCTGTTATATTAACACCACCAAGATCCAGATCCAATTTATCAACTGTGTCACCTGTTTCTTTTTTATGTAAAGTATGTTCATATAATTTCGCCACTTTGGGAGGATTGCGTCCAGCGTAGGTTTTAAGAACTTTGCACTCACCAGTGTGTTCTCTATCTACTTTGTTTCCACCAGGTTTTTCGACTCCTTGAATACATAATTTTGATTCAGTTGTATTTGTATTTGAATTTATTGTTGCCTTTTTGATAATTCCATTGCGAAGAGCTGTTTTTGTTTTCTTTTTATCTGTATATATGTGAGAAAATTTCCGTAAATATGCAGCTATCTCCTTTACCTTATCTACTTTTATATCCGTAACGTTATTAGAGAGATTTTTGCTTGCATTTAAAATTCTAGCCAACTCATTTTGTTCTTCTCCATCTTCTACATTTTGAGAAGAACATTTGTGTTCTGGTAGTATTTTCTCTCCACTATCGCTATCAAGAGTATTTTTTGAATGACTATTTCTCTTTTTATTCGATTTTTGTTTTATATTCTGTTTGACTAAACTTTTTTCCTTAATACCAGAGGCGAGTGGTAAAGAATAGTTCTTTTCCTCATTATCCTTATTGCAAATGTGATTGTTTTCAACAAAAGAATGATTTTCGTTATGATCAACTGCAGGTTCAATGCATCCATTCATTTGGCCATTGCATATCGTAACACTTTTAACTGTCTCACTAGTCTCAATTTCCTCTTTTTTATCAAAATCATTAACTATTTCGGAATTTGGCAATATACCATCATCTTCTGAAATTTCATTTCGTTCATTTAATGCACCATCTTCCATTAGCTTGTTAGTTATATCTTCATTGAAATCTATACTGTTTTTATCAGTTCTGTTTTCACTGATGTCTTTTTCTATTACTTTTGATGTAATATCAGTTCTAGGCTCTTCAATTTGCTTTGAAGATACACCACTGAGCACAACAGTATCCTCTATTTGTTCATTACTAACCATACATTTTAAAATATTTAGTTTTGGGGGAGGAACACCACTTTCTACGTCAACGAAATCTGTAAGTAATAACGGAGTATTTTCAGGCGTTGTATAATTTGGTTCCAAAGTACTCTGTGATGCGAAATTCTCATTTTCTATTTTTTTCTTAGAGTGAATGATAGACTGTACTGTCACTGGTTGGAGGTTTTTACCATTTAAAGATTGTAATCTTTTTATTTCCTTAAGCTTTGATAGTGGAATTGTTTCATCAGAAATAATGTTTATTTCAGAAGTTTTTGGTGCAGAAACAACATTAGTACCATCATTAAAAACACAAGACGATTCATTGTCTGTTAAAGTTGAATTCAAGTCAACATTCTTACCACTTTCAAATGAATGATTATCATCTAAACCATTTGTTATTTCACTCAATTCTTCATCAAAAATCACATTGGAATCAACCACTTGTTTTGTATTTCCATCAAGGGACTGGCATGGGTATTCTTGATAGATATTTGACTGCCATGTTTGCTCTCCATTCAGAGTAATATTTAACTGATCTACTTTGAAATCTTCTTCCTGAATATTGTTAGAGCCACATAGTAGCTTTGTTACCCCAATGCTGTCTGCAGGGTCAATTTCAATGTCCTGAGGTTCTACCAAGTCTGTTAAAGCAACAGAATCCTCAGTAACATTTTTGCTTGAAATTTCAACTTCACCTGGAATAGCATTTGCAACGGTGGATACAAAGGTAGGACTCAAGAAAACAGATCTCTTCATTAAGTTTGCAGTTTCCAACATTGACGTATCAGATGATTGTTGATTACAGTTAAATGCTGGAATATTTTCATTTTCATTGTTTATAATTGCACTACCTGGAAATATAATATAAGATATAAAAGAAGGTATACAGCCAGAGGAGGATTCTATTGAGACTAGTCAGTGATAGAAAAAAAACTAGCCAATAAGAAAATCGATTATATTGCATTTCAACATTACTAGATCACTAGTGCTTCTATTTGATCAGCCAAGCCACCTGTTTTTTCACCCTGTCATTTACTACTCTAAACTACTACAGGTGGAAATATTTGTTCTCAAAATCCATGTTTTCTTCGCTTCTGCATAGATTCAGAAGTTAAGAAATACTGCAATCAATATTGTTATAATAATCCCATAAAGATACCAGTAACCAAAACCAATTACTTTTCATTAAAAAGGCAGACTGGCAGAGTCATTTCAATTTCTTCATTTTAACATAAATTTTACAATATTTGTAATCAGTTGACTTGGTTTTATTTTGAAATTTTAAAGTTTTGATATAATATAATAATACCTAGGTATGTATTTAATTATACAACATGTAACTTATCTATACTAGGCTAGTATTTTATTTATCTATGACTATACATTTAAAAAATATGGTTCTCTGAAAAGGTCAATTCAGCTTAATCATATCATATAAATTGTTATAAAATTATTCAACATCTAATATCTTTACTTTTGCTTGATCAATTGAATCAAATTAACATTCCCTAAATGATAGGTAAAAAAAAATATGCTATTGCTAAAGTGACCTTTTTAAGACTCAAGCTTCCCTAACTTAATTTACTCAAAGTTCAGTCAATAAGCAGAGTTCTCCTAACTGACCCTAGGTTGCAAATAAAAACTGAAAAGTGGATACTTACTTTGCGAACCATCCGCATCATCAGGAATTTCTTGACTTCCATTTATATTCCCAATGCTAATACCAAGTTTCTTTAAAAGGTCTGGAGGCAGCACAAATACTTCATGTTTATCCTTACTAGATTTCATCTTTTTCGGATGTTTAAGGACATTTTTAGTATCCATTTTTATATCTGTATTTTAAGTAGATTATTGTCATTTGGACATTAATTTCTTTATAAACTTTCCATCCTAAAAATAATTAGGCAATTATTAAATGATAATTTAAACAGTTTAGTTGCATATGTTCATAGAGTACATAATAATGTGGAATAAACTTATCTAATTCTTTTTACTTTAAACAACTATGACTTTACACACATATTCTTACAAAAAGGATATAATATATATTTTATTATTCTAAATCTAAACAATAGTACAATTCAAAAAAAAAATACATACATACATAAATTGCATAATTATCAGTAATTTTACTTCATATTTATGTGTTATCAAAACTAAATAGTAATTTAAAAATGCAAAAACAAAATAATTGAATAGGAAAAACTAAATACTGGAACCCAGAATCGAACCGTGGGCACCAAAATCAATGATCACACGTGTTCATAACTACGCCAAAGGAACCGCTTTGCACAATGTTGTAATTTGCGTACCCTTCATAATTTGAACAATATGTTGTTAAAAAAATATAATCTGAATATTTTACACCGTTAAAACTTAATTTAAACCAAATCACTTACGAATCTTGCGACACTCCTAGGTACTCGGCCTACGCGTCGAAGAAAATTCTTGACATTACATTTTCCATCAACACGATACGCTGGGAAAAGTATTTAAAAACCGACAACCACTCATAAACCAACTAGATCACAAATGATCGTAATTCACTTCCGTTATTCATATGATATTACAGCATACACGGCACGGCGCAAAACGAAAACGAATTCACATGAAAATTGAAAATCGTTGAGGTTAGAATCACTCTGTGGAATCACTCATCTGAAGTTTACATGTTGACAAAATTAAAAGTGAAGTTGATAGAAGTGAGAAGTCTGTTAAAACAATTTGCATAAGGTTGAATTTAGACAAAAATTTCTAGAACTGACCGTAAAACGAAGTGGTCGAAGATGTGCGTAATCTTATCACGTCAAGCGAAAGATGGCGCTTTTACCAGTTGGGGCAGGCCATTGTGATAAAGTTATATTTTAATAAGACTATGGGGCAGGCCTTGCGATAGTTTTTATATTCTGTAATGTATTCTAGTTACTCATATTTTTAAGTAAAATGAAAAAAAAGATCACAAAACTCCAATGATGTTTCCCGAAAAATTATGAGGTGTATTTAACGTATAAAATGGCAACCCTGTGATGTTGTCCTTTGTAGGGTGACCAATATAAACTGGCTTCTGAGATTAATCGTTTTTAAAGAAAAAGTAATGTTAATTAACTTATTAGAGGAATAGTTTTATTTCAATTTATAGTGAGTATCTATATTCTTAGATGTTTATGAATGACTAGGCTAGATTACTGTACTGCACACTGTAAATATGAATGTGACATTTTTCTTACCGTTTTTCTGTAGGTATTCAACTTCCTTATAGAAAACTTCATTATTCTTTATTGTACACACATATTAATTATAATTAAAATAACATTTCACTTAAGGGTAAGTTATGCACAAAGGCGAGCTTAACCCACAAAACTTCCCCTTGCATACTCGGACACCATTCTGCAATATTTGCTCTCGTTTTAGAAGCTGATGTTTTATAGTACCATAAGTATTCTGTGGTGGTAGTTTTTGAAGGCGGTTACTTCTTTTTTTGAAAACTTTTTATTGTACCATTTTTACTTTAACTATTCAACTCAAATTCTTGTCGAATAAGTACTTAATCCGTAAAAACATCATATTATAAGTACACAATAAGAAATGCTCATTCATCAAAAATGAAAGAAATATTCATCGTACCAAATGACAGGTATACTTCATGAAACAAAAAGAGAATCATCAAAAACGGTACAACCCAGTCGTAAGATATGAATATCAGGTACCAAGCATTTGTAAAAATACAGTCGGATTGTGAAAATCTTGCCTGTCCATATTTAAAGAGAAAAATACACATTTCGTAATACTATAAGTACCTACTTTCTGTAACACTATAATAATAATATTATCCCCAAAATACTGCATCATGGACACACTATTAGAAAGAAACAGATTCCCAAGCTGTGTGCCTTTCATTCGTTTCAAGGTCACCGATTTGGGATCGTTTTCTAGTAAGAAGCACTAACTCCTGTGTGTCCTTGAACACAGGACAGTGACAATGTTAGCAATTTGTGCAAGTCACAGACTATTTACAGTTGGCAAAGTCATAGCTGAAGAATGAGAAGGTTTCTGTGCACTTGACCGCTTTTAGACGAGAAACGATGAATGTTTTGGTTTTGTCACAAAAGCCTAGAAGCCATGACAAAAATAATTTTGGAAAAGAATGGGGATGGCAACTCAAAGCTAATCGTAGATGGCGCTGCGATAGTTGGTCCCCACGTCTACCTTGTACAAAAAAACAAACAAGATTATTTGTTATAAAAATTGAGTATAAATACAAAACAAATATGGAAAATTATTCGTCCGTGCAAGTACTATATACTAAAAGAAGAATTAAGACGCCGCGGCGCATCTACAAGAGAAAAAAAGTGATTTAATTGAGTGGTTATACATTTGATTTTACCGTAATAAATCCACAATTACTTGTAGTTGAGGTTTCAATTTTTGAGTTTAGGTATGTTTTACCTGTCCTCTCCTTTATCAAGAATATAATGCTGCTTTTGACTTTCTATTTTGATAAAATATCATAATGTTTTAAGTCAGTAATTTTAACCTTTTTTTCTATTTAGATTCGAGAAATATCACAATATATTTAATTTCTTAACACCACAACTATTACAAAACTCGTTCCAGGTGATAATTCTTCGATTTTCGAGCGATGCAATACTGGTACATAACCTCCAAAAGAAAAGTAGATATTATTTTGAAAAGTGTATTCCATCATTTTTACAGCTTATTACACAACATCTAGTCATTTTACATCAATAAATGTTTTTTTTTTCTGAAAATTCCTTTGATTTTACAGTTCTTTGGGGACCAAACTGTCATTTTCACTTTGACACTTGCCTTCCCCATTCACTAGCACTACGTCAACAGTCAAATTGACATTTGAGTTTGACACAAATTATCATTGTTGTGTGTGCAGTTGTGTGCACTATTGCCAATTGCAAACAAAATCCAAAATTACGACAGAAACTAGTAATAACAGATAGAGGAACTTAATACTTACGATGGGTGCGAAGTCGTTAGCATTATCTTTCCATGTAAAAGCTGAATGTAATGTATCCAGAGCCCGAGCAGGGTTAATGAAATTACCTCACTATGAGGTAAAAACTCCAGTTTTTATGCCTGTTGGAACACAAGTGAGGATGTTTACTGTTAATTCTGTAACTATCACTACATAGTATAAAACAAAGTCGCTTTCTCTGTCCCTATGTCCCTTTGTATGCTTAAATCTTTGAAACTACGCAACGGATTTTGATGCGGTTTTTTTTAATAGATAGAGTGATTCAAGAGGAAGGTTTATATGTATATAACATGCATAATGTAGAAGAGATTGCACCCGTGCGGAGCCGGGGCGGGTCGCTAGTAATTTCATAAACTGTATTTTCATCACCATAACAGCCAAAAGGCAGCCATTGCTAGATACTATTTGCTATAAAATAAATAAGTATCATTAATTTGTAATAATGTAACATTAACTTTTAGGGTACTATGAAAGGTCTTTTACCTGACCAACTCGAAAGCTTGGATTGTGAAATAATTTTAGGCAATACCTATCATTTAGGGAATCGTCCAGGTACAGATGTATTGACAAAAGCTGGAGGACTTCATAACTTTATGGGTTGGAACAGGGCACTTCTTACTGATTCAGGAGGTTTTCAAATGGTTTCACTTTTAAAATTAGCTGAAATAACTGAAGAAGGTGTGAAATTTAGATCCCCATATGATAATTCTGAAATCATGTTAACTCCAGAAAAATCTATTGAAATTCAGAATTGTATAGGTATGACATGTCAATTTTTTTTGTTAATTGTATGTTTTTTTTATAGACCACGTTATTTAAAAAAAATTGCCCATATGCAGGTGCTGACATCATCATGCAACTGGATGATGTGGTACAAACAACATTCCAGGACTATGACCGCATCAAGGAAGCCACGGAAAGGACAAGCAGGTGGCTGGATCGCTGCCTGGCTGCTCATCAGAGGCCTACAGAGCAGAGCATATTTCCAATAGTTCAAGGACTTTTAAATAAGGAACTAAGGGAACAAAGTGCTAATGAGCACATGACTAAGGATGTAAATGGATTTGCTATTGGAGGTTTGAGGTAATTTTTTTAATTAAATGTAAAATTACTTGTAATAAAATATTCTTCCTGTTCATATTTCTTAATAAGCCAAACTCGCATTTTAATTTGAAACAGCTGAATTAAAGGGCTTTGTGCCTTTTGTACCAGTTCCTTATTGCTCTGTTCCTCATATGTCACTACTTGTCAAAGAGATTTAAAAGAACTATAGAGTGAACATTGGGAATATTGTTATACAAAATTGTTGATGCTGTGCGTTAGTAGCGCTATCTAGCGGTGTATAGCAAAACCACGTATTAAAATAATTCATCAGAATATATTTCAGCTATTGCGCAATAGATGGCACTGCCGAGCACCTTATGATAGGGGTGCAACATTAAAGAATGACATAAATTATCGATACATTAACATAGATAAAGTTAACTAGGATTTAAAATTTTTAGTAAGTTAAAAAAGTGTGTAAGGGCAGAACGGAAATAAAATTATGTTATAAGTTATTAATACTATCTTATAATTATTAATTTAAGAAAAAGTCTTTTGTTTTACCAACTTCCACTGTCTTGATTTTATTTTTCCCCATATAATGAGCCTTACATGAACTGACAACCAACGAGACAGTCCATTAATTCATAAACAAGTAAGTATACGAAAATTTTAATTAAATACTCTTTGACAAGAGTCTTCGACTTAATAAATATCGATAGTTCATATTGATAAACAGACAACTCTAATTCCTTTGCAAAATACGTACAGCTACTGAGCAACAGATGGCGTTTATTTCAAAAATGCAAATGTTTTAGAATAATATCAGAAAATATTGAAAAACATCTTATATACTAGGTAAAAATAAAAAATATTTACGAAAATAAATTGATTTCAAGTCCACTTGTTTTCCCGTACCTAGATTTGCAGTTTGGCAAAGCGAAACTAGGCAAAATGTTCTTATCGTCTATCAAAGTTTACATTTTGACGCATGGTCACACGAACTGTCAGGCGGAACGTCTCGAACTAGACTGAGCGACTTTTTACCTGGTGGTAAAAAGTTTTGGATCACAAAGGGGTTTGCAACGTTAGCACGGACCTTGGCATCATTTTTTTTTTCTTTCGCTAGTGATGAAACTTTGGGCATAATTAGACTACTAACTAAGAAGTCCATAGAAAAAAAAATAAGTTTCTAAACACAAGTAACCAACCAGAGATATGGCGGCTTGTATTTTGTTCTAATCGGGAGTTATTTTTTGTAGGAATCCATCGATTTTTTGATGTACTAGCTTTTGCCCGCGACTTTGCCCACCCCAACCCCCTTTATGTTTAGTCTATAACTGTTTCTAGAGTCCCATCTATCTCTGTACCAAAATTCATCAACATCGGCTCAGCCGTTTTGACGTAAAAATGGAACAGACTTATAGACTTAATTTCGTATTTGTAATATTAGTAGGCTAACGAAGAATAATGAGTGGTTTGTTTAAAATAATGTTGAGAAAATCTTTTTAACCGACTTTAAAAAAAGGGGAGGTCAAAAAACAATTCGTCGCAATTACTTTTTTTATGTATGTTCCTAGATTTCTCAATGACGCTTTTTTCATCGAGGTAAATTCATCAATTGAATCCTCCCACCCATACTGTCAGACTTGTACTGACTAAAATCCACGGTGTCCTTCAATTAGCCCTTTACGTACCGGGGTCACAGTAATTCGTGAGCCCCGCGACATAGTGGGTACAGACATAGTATATTGTTTTCAGATTGCGTAAATAATGCTTAAATATCCGTTGATTTTTAACCGACGAAAAAAAAAGGAGGAGGTTCTCAATTCGACATGTATATTTTTTTTTTTTTATTTTTTTTTTTTTTTATGTATGACCACGCATAACTTTTCCTAACGTGGTCCGATTTTAAAAATTCTTTTTTTGTTGGAAAGAGTATATCTCAAAGTTGGTCCCATTTAAATTTCAAAACTAAAATCGTCCTCTAAGGGTAGAAAAAAAGGAATTAATTGTCAATCTTCCTACAGAATTTTCAATTATGAACCGATTCTGTTGAAATAAAGTTAACAATTGTAGTTCTGAGGACATTATTATATAGCAGAGATGTGGAGAACATAACATGATGGCGTCACAATCATCAGATCAACTCCAGATCCCTGTTATTTTGTGAAGTCAGTCCCAAGAGTTACTTAACAGTTAACAACAGCTATATCGTGTTTGGGCTCATTTCACTCAGCTTGATGAGAACTTTAGACCTTGCTGAGGTATCATTGCCATCGAGGGTCTGAGGATGGTGACAGAGGGCAGTAGCAAGAGATCCTTAACAGTTAGCAGCAACTTTATCGTATTTGGGCTCATTTCACTCATATTGATGAGAACTTTACACGTAGCTGGGGTATGACAGTCGTTGAGAGTTTTTCGTTACAGAAATTGACACGAGATAGGAAACTCAAAAGTAAAAAATAAGTCCTTTTTAAAAAAAAATCAAACCGACGAAACATCGAACTGAAAAGCAAAAAATAAATTTTGAGGCGGCGCCAAAGAAACAATCAACGAATAGCTACGACGAGCTATTCAACCACGACAAGCTATACAACGAGCTATTCTGCTCTTCAAATAATTAATTTATATGTTTGTTTGTTTGGCGCCGCCTCAAAATTTATTTTTTGCTTTTCAGTTCGATGTTTCGTCGGTTTGATTTTTTTTTAAAAAGGACTTATCTGTAAGTTTTTTTCCTAGATTTCCTCATTATCCCGTCATCATGTTTTACCACGGTGGATTTTAGTCCCTACGAGTCTGATAGTCTCTTCTGCTCCACCCAGGGAGGGAAAACTCACTTTCTGATTAATTTTAACCGACTTCAAAAAAGAGTAGGTTCTTAGTTCGACCTGTGTGTACTTATAATGTATGTATGTTTGTCCGCGATTATCTCGTGTTTGGCTGAACCGATTTTGATGGGGTTTTCAGAAAAGTGTTCGTTACATTCTGGGGAAGGTTTTCGTGTATAACAATAATTGATATCTTGTGAAGTTGCCCGCATAGATTCGTTTTTGTTGCTCACTAGGAATGTAGATTTTCAAAGACGCCGATTAATATGAAGATTTTTGTTGAATATCTAAATCTGGTTTTGAAGTTGGTTCCCTTTTTTACAAAAAATAAATAAATATTCAAAGTTAAAAACAAGACGATTTTGTTTTACCCTTTTTAGTAGGTACAGGCGTAATAATTATTATGTAGTAGTAGTTTACGTAAACAATGTATAGATATGCGACAGCAGCAATCGCAGATGATTTTTGCTGTCATTTTATTGAAGTATCCTCGATTTCTCCAAGATTCCGTCATGACCGAGTAACCATAATGGGACCATCTGCTAAGATACCCTTCAAACAAAAGAAGAATTACTCAAATCGCTCCAGGCGTCATTGAGAAATAAAGGAACATACATAAAAAAAGTTCCGCCGAATTGTGAACCTCCTACTTTTTTGAAGTCGGTAAAAATATCTTCTTAACAGTGTATGTCTTACTAGTATTACAAATTAATACGAAATATGTATGTGGGTATGTTCAGTTTTTACGTCAAAACGGCTGAACACATGTTGATGAATTTTGTTACAGAGATAGATAGGACTTTAGAGACGGTTATAGGCAACACATAAAGGTGGTTGGAGTAGACAAAGCCGCGGGCAAAAGCTAGCACATCAATAAATCTATTGATTCCTACTAAAAATAACTCCAGATTTGAACAAAATAAAAACCGTCATATCTCTGGTTGGTTACGGTTTAGATTTTTTAAATTATTTTTTACAAACTTCTAAGGTTGCGGTCTACTAATGGCCAAAATTTCATAACTGGCGAAAGAAAAGAAAAATTGATGCCAAAAAGTTGCAAACCCCTTTCTTCGTGATGTTCCGTCTATTGCTCATATTATATAGTTTGATGTCTTTGCTACTTGTACATGTTTGACAGCTCATAACTCGGAAATGTGACGGTTTAAACGAGGTTTTGCCCCTTGCATTCTCTGTTTGTATTGATGTGATCTATCGATTTATCAATGTTTCATTCGTGTACGCCGTTTTGAAAAAAAAAACAAAATGGCGGATGGCACCTGGTACACGGCCCATACAAAAAAGTTCAAACCCCTTTCTGTAATACTCTGACAACATCAGCCATAATAATGATCATTGTTTTAGTGGAGGTGAAGCAAAGGATGATTTTTGGCCAATGGTCAGTCTGAGCACTGGGATACTTGACAAACATAGGCCAAGATATCTCATGGGTGTTGGTTTGGCAATAGACCTTGTTGTCTGTGTTGCACTTGGAGTAGATATGTTTGACTGTGTCTTCCCAACTCGCACTGCAGTAAGTTGAATGAAAAGAGAAACTTTAAAATATGTACTAATAAATTAAGTTCTTAGCCGGGCGCTAGAGGCGCGACAATTGATATTTACTTTTATTTATTTTACAGAGATTTGGCTGTGCTCTTGTTTCAAATGGTCAATTGAATTTGAAACAAAAAGTTTATGAAACTGATTTAGATCCTCTTGACAAGGACTGTTCATGCTCAACTTGTCAAAACTACACCAGAGCCTATTTACACAGCATAGTGACAGTGGAGACCGTAGCTTGCCACCTTATATCTGTGCACAACATTGCTTATCAGGTACTGCAATTTTTTTTTAAAGAAAAAAAATACATATGTCACAATATTGTCTATATGTGGCAAATTTACTGTATGAAAATAAGAAATATCGCTCTGTAGTGCACTAAAAAAATGATATAGGAATGCAATTAAAACACTGAATTTCATGTTGTAACCGTTTCAGGTGTATAAAAGGAATTTGGAAAGCTTCCAAATGCTTTTTTACATCTAAAACTATATATTCGGTGTTGCGATATTAATTATTGCATTCCCTTATCAATTTTTTAGTGCACTACAGAGCCATATTTCTTATTTTCATACACTAACAATGCTAAATTAATTAAAACTCGTTAATATTTGACAACCATTTGCGTCGTTGCCAACTTTCGGAATATACGCTCTTAAGAGGAAACAGCAAGGGCTGGAGAAATGAAAAATAGGTATTTGTAAAATCTATTGCTGTCGCGCAGTGCCCACAACAGAATTACAGAGCGCGATAGAGACAACAGCAGCTTGGACCGAAAATACCTTATTAAATGGCACAAAATCAACGATTCGTAGTCCCCTGATTACTCCTCCAAAACTTAACCGATTTCACTACTCTTTTTTTTAGAAAATAAAGAAAGGCATTGACCGTGTTCCTATGTTTTCCTTTTTTTATATAATCCCGTCAAATTTGTTTGCTGGATATTTGAACACAGCGGAAAATCTGGCCATTTTTTTAGGATTTTGAATGTTCATATCTCTTTTAATAATTAATTTATGGAAAAAAGGAAAACATAGAGACATGCCAATAGTGGTCATAGATTTTTTGTAAAAAAATTATTGCTCTACTGGCATTATCCAGGAAGAAAACAGGGGACTACGTTTGTATGGAAAAACGACCGTGCTGTTTCCTCTTCAAAAAATCAAAAATCAAAAATCAAAATCAAAAATCATTTATTTCTTCAACAGTTTTACAAAAACAGAATTAGTGATTGGAGCCTCCCTTTAAGCAAGAAATGCCTGTATTGGGAGACTCCGCTCTTCCATCACGAATATTCAAATATTATTATACAAAATTACAATAATTGTGTGAGTGTGTGAGGATATGTGTGTGTGTATTTGTGTATGTTTGTGAATGTATGTGTGTATTTGTGTATGCTTGTGAATGTGTGTGTATAAAAGTGTGCAACATGTAATATGAACTAGATCCCTACAAGACCTAAACTGTTGCATTCCATTCCATGAAACCGTTCAAGTGAACAGAGCCAAGCATCATGACCCAGGTGTTAACAGTGCTTCTGTTTCATCATAGTTCAAAAGTTTTATCCAATTAATTAAAGTTTTTTTGCAGTCATAGTATTGTTTTGTATATATGTGTATTTCCCTATTTATTCTATTATATAAATGGGCCGAACGTTTTTGTAACTGTATACTAGCAAACCGAGTTCGTGATTGGGGAATTTGTGTAATATTGTCCTTTCTTCTTTTTGTTAATTTGGAGGAGTCGAACGGTAAAGTTTTATGCATTTTCAAGATGGTCTGAATAATATATAATTTTCTCACAGAGAGCAAGTCACTGATCTGAAATAGTTCAACTGTAGGGAATCTCAGTTTCTTAAAATACATAATTTTTATTAAAGCGCGTTGTGCACGCTCAACATCTATGAATTTTGATTTACTAGTTAACCTAGTTACTCTTAATTACTATCAGTGTTTATAATTATTATTTGAAGGAATTATATAAAATATTTTAATTTTTGCAGATGAACCTAATGAGAAATATGAGGGAGAATATTGAAAATGGAACATTCCCAGAGTTTGTGCAAAAGTTTGTTAGTGAGTATTATGTAGATTGTGAGTACCCAACCTGGGTAGTAGAATCACTGGGTTCAGTTGGAATAAACCTTGATAAAAACTAAAGCATTGTTTTCTTAAAATAAACCTTTGTAATTCTAAATATTTTAAGGTATTGAAATAAGGTACTAATCAGAGTAGGGAAATCACAGTCAAGAAAACTCCATTTAGAAATATTGTAAATGTTTTATTGTAGTTACATAAAGTCATCAGAATCATTTCCATCATAATTAGTTGACATGTTTTCTGTTTTCATTAAAGTGGAATAACTTCTCAACTCTGCTTCCTCTTTCTTTTTCTTTTCTTCTTCTTTTTCTTTCTCCTTCTTTTCTCTAAGTAACTTCTTCTTGTCTTCTCTTTCTAACCTGTCTCTAGTTTCTCTCTCTATTCTTAAGTCTGGGAAGGATTCCTTCTTAGTTTTGTTTAGTCTGTTGATAATATCATTGCATCTTTTGGCTACTCTCACTTTTCTGACATCTTTTTCTTTATGAAATGCTACTTGACCGGCCTGGAGAATAAAATAATAATTTAGTTGGTACTTATTTACTAACTTTTAATAAAATCTAGAGACTTTAGTGATGTTTATAGTGTTGCTATAAGCAAATAGAGCTAAAAATATTCTTTGCAGGCTATTTTTTTTTTCATTCAGTCAGCACATTCCATCTGTGTGTCATACTTTGGGTGATGTCATAAAATACATAGTAGTTTTGCTTGTAGCTAGTGATAATAACCATATTGTTAATTATTATGAAAAAATATGTTATGTTACCTCCATTCCTGCTGTTTTCTTCAGATTTGACCACATTGTATAGACAATATCTATATCATTCATTTTGTTACCCATTATAGAGTTTGCTTTGACTAATTGGCATGCATCATCCAACACAGAGTTAGGTATTGCATCAATTGTTTGACCCTGAAAGTTAATTAAGATTTGTATTAGTTTAAGTACTATTAAATAGGCAAAGGTGAATGACATTCAAATTGAAACCTATTCTTACCGGAGCTAAACGAAGATATACGTGAGCTGATGATACTTTGTCAACATGGAACCACACGTCTTCAGGCCATCCCCACTTGATCAAATCTTCATCTGTAAATTATAATGAGTTTCAAAGACTCGATAATATTATTATATTTTATTGTAACAATAAAGCAGTTGTGATTATATTGCAGGATGATGGAAAAGTTACTTTAAGAGTCCCTTACTTTCATGTTTATCAGCACCCATGAAAAGGGTTACTGGTGGAGCTACTACGTTACTAGTAAAGTAAAAAACCATTTTTGCGACTGTAGTCCAGTATATGTAGCAACGAAGGAATTCACGTTTATTCTAAAAAAAATACTACCAAGACACCACACAATATTCCTTGTCTTGTCAGTCTGTCTGACGTTTATGACACTTGACTTTTTGACAGTTGTATGACAGGTCAGAAGTACGCTGATGACAAGTGACTGAACAGATTATCAAACAGAAGTAGTAGTAGCTACAAAGAAAAAATAATTGATATGGACATAGACAAATCACTTTGTTTTTTTATATTCTATTCAAATCATTTTTTTGATAAAGGGAAAGACAAAAAAGAGAAAGGATGTTGAAAGTTCCGCAGGTGTATCACGACCACATATACTTAAGTATTGACATAAAAATGTAGAAAACCGGAAGTCGCCACTGTCTTCGCGCTACCAGCACTTTGAATGATTTTATTTTATATTTTTTCACTTGTTACGTTAGTTTAATGGCACAATAACAAATTTAACAAACCTGCGGTCTTTGTTTACATCAAATTTCAAAGATTTTAAAACGCAGTCAAAAATAATTTTAGTTCCGTTTCAATCCGTTCTGGCCAAGCTGTACAGGGCACATCACTCCATAGATAGACACAATAATGGGGAAGGCAAGTGTCAAAGTGACAAGTGACAGTTTGGTCCCAAAAGAACTGTCAAATCAAAGGAAATTTCTGAAAAAGAACGATTTATTGATGTAAAATGACTAGATGTTGTGTAATAAGCTGTAAAAATGATGGGACATACAAATTTCCGACAATTCACACTATCAAGAAATAATGGGTAGCTGCTGTGACTGCTGTGAGAACAAAAATTGTGTTATCACTAAGGAAAAGCTATATAATAAACAAATATCCAGCCTTGCGAAGCCGAGACAGGCCGTTAGTTGAGTTTAATAATGAAATTCTATGATTATACCATAACTAAACAATCGAATACACTTTTCAAAATAATATCTACTTTTCTATTGGAGGTTAAGTACCAGTATTGCATCGCTCTATAAATCATGAAATGGTTCGTCTGGCGGAAGAATTATCACCTGGAACGAGTTTTGTGATAGTTGTGGTGTTAATAAATTAAATATATTGTGATATTTCTCGAATCTAAATAGAAAAAAGGGGTTAAATTACTGACTTGAAACATTATGATATTTTATCAAAATAGAAAGTCAGAAGCAGCATTATATTCTTGATATAGGAGAGGACAGGTAAAACATACCTAAAATCAAAAATTGAAACCTCAACTACAAGTAATTGTGGATTAATTACGTTAAAATCAAATGTATTACCACTCAATTAAATCACTTTTTTCCTCTTGTAGATGCACCGCAGCGTCTTAATTCTTCTTTTAGTATATGCACTTGCATTGAAGAATAATTTTCCATATTTGTTTTGTATTTATACTCAATTTTTATAACAATAAATCTTGTTTGTTTTTTGTACTAGGTAGACAGTAATCTGACGTAGGGACCAACTATCGCAGCGCCATCTACGATTAGCTTTGAGTTGCCATCCCCATTGATAAGGATGGACTACTACAGACAAAATTGGACATACAGCTTGGCCAGAACGGATTGAAACGGAACTAATCTTTTTGTTTCTGACAACGTTTTAAAATCTTTCATATTTGCTGTAAACAAAGACCGCAGGTTTGTTAGATTTATTTTTGTGCCATAAAACTAACGTAATAAGTTAAATAAAATCATTCAAAGTGATGGTAGCGCGAAGACAGTGGTGACTTCCGGTTTTCTACATTTTTATGTCAAGCTGTACACTACGAGGAGAGCCACTACCTCTCTCTCTCTTACTTTCCTGTAACAGAAATCCTCTCTTTCTAGTTGAGTGGGGTCAACTTTAGACGGCTAGTGCGCAGTCCATACTTTAAATCTATGAATCATCCCTGACTTGACACTTGATCGGAATCGGATCGATCACTTCAAAAATGCAAAAAATAAACATAAAATGATACTTCAAAATGACAGGTTATCATTTCCTGTCAAATGTCAATGACAATAAAAATTGACATTTAAAACAAACGTGAAACAAACAAATAACTTACGTGCGAAAAAGTGTATAATTTACTATTACTGTAAGAAAATCAGATAAGGATCGCAATTAAGCTAAAAATGGGTAGTCCAGAGAGGGAATTATGTCCACCACCTTCAGAAGAAGATGAACTAACTCTGCCTAGGGCGAGTATCAATAAAATGATAAAAGAATTGGTCCCTTCCGTGCGCGTAGCCTTTGAGTCAAGGGAATTAATTCTTAACTGTTGCACGGAATTTATACACCTGTTAAGCTCGGAAGCTAACGAAGTTTGCAATCAGAGCAACAAAAAAACAATCAATGCAGAACATGTACTAGCTGGTGAGTTGACACGGTCTTTAAAATTGATATTGATTTGTTTCTTTTTATGAAGTGGGTAGGTGTAAGATTAACGTTCCTGAAAAACAAATTCAAGTACGTAAATTTCTTCCAGCATTGGACAGATTAGGATTTAGTGACTATACTCTTGAAGCGGAGGCCGTATTGAAGGATTGCAAAGCTGTTGCTGCTAAGAGAAGACGACAAAGCACAAGACTTGAGAATCTTGGTATACCAGAAGAAGAATTGTTAAGACAGCAACAAGAACTTTTTGCTAAGGTAACACATTAAACATCAACTTTCCAATTTAAAAAGATGTCTATTCTGTCATTTACATGTTGTCTCTCAACGCACCATGTCTATTTTATAAACATGAACATTTTGATCTTAAAAAGTAGCTGACATTCAATGAAATGCAATCTTTGGTGGTCTAACTTTTACTTAACTATCAAACATATTTACCAAGGTCCTACAATAGAACAAATCAAGGATCACAACAATAATTATTATAGGAAATCAGAGCCCTACTTTCTTGGCAATCAAAAAAGACAACACACTATGTTCTGTAAAATGGATTGATAGGAAAGAAGAGGTGAATCAGGACAAAACATCAAAAGAGCTTTTTACAAACCCTCTATTGCTACCTGTTAACGCACACGTTAACACCTCAACAACACACATACGTCATCAAGCAGAGGGGAGTGGGCGGCGTGGTAGCGCTGCGGCTCGACGACGCGACGGCTCGCGCGCCCTCCACACATTCCTTTTAACACCGCGACCGCAATCGCATCAATTTTAAATAATTCAATATTGACCACTGTATAATACCTGAATATAACCTAGAAATACAGTCCACTCTCTTTCATTCCATCTGGGCCTACCTACAGTGCCGTATTATCCATAAGGCACTTTAGGCCAGTGCCTAGGGGCCCACCATGACCAGGGGCCCAGCACGCCCGATGAAATAATAATACAATAAAAAATGAAAAAAATAAAATAATTTAAAGAAAAACAAAAACCCGACTGCGTAAAAACTAATGCAGAACAGAACGACTCCCAGTCGGGGCCCCTTGGGAAGATTTGATTGGTTTTGAATGGACCCCGACTGTGAGTCGTTCTGTTCTGCATTAGTTTTTACGCAGTCGGGTTTTTTGTTTTTCTTTAAATTATTTTATTTTATTCCTTTTAGTTACGATTCATTGACTTCGTTAGATGGTGGACCAGATTTCATAGAAGCCCTGTCATCATCCTTTCGCAATCTAGTCATTTCATTCAGGGAGTAAATATCGTGGATTATATAAATCCTAAACTTTTCTTTAAAATGAAAAATGATAAAAGAAACCTTAAGATGATTTTAAAATACCTATTCAACGACACCCCACTTGACATAGTTCATCGACTTTTTTTTTAACCGACTTCAAAAAAAGGAGGAGGTTCTCAATTCGTCGGAACCTTTTTTTTTTTTTTTCATTTTGACAATGTGGCGTCTGGACAACCAGACATGACAGTAATCAAAATTCACCACAGCGACAACGTTGTGGTGAATTTTGATTACTGTCATGTCTTTAGTGACACTCGCAAGGTTAAGACAAATCGATTGACGTAAGAATTATCAAAATCGGCCGACGCATTTGGTCTCTAGAACGCCACATAGAAACAAACATACATACATAGACTGATAAACACACTACCCTCCTTTGCGTCGCGCAGTCGGGTAAAAAAGGGGAGTGTGTGGTTTTATGAAACCACGGTTAAAAGTGAAACATTTTTTTTACATTATAAGGTAAAAGCCCCCATTATTGACACTATGAGAGTAACGGTGAATGTCTGAATTTTTTAAATTGTATGGAAATTAATCTAACTACTACTACTATTTTTTTTTGCATAAGACACTTTTATTAATTTATTAACTTGTATAATTTAAATTTTAACCGACTTCAAAAAAAAAGAGGAGGTTCTTAATTCGGATTCTTTTTTTTTTTATCTCTTTTACCCGATTTCTTGAAGACGCCTGGACCGATTTGATTTTTTTTTCTTTTGTTTGAAGGGTATACTTCCCAAGTGGTCCCATGATCATCTGGTCGGGATCTGATGATGAGATCCCAGGGAAATCGAGGGCAACCTTCAAATTTTATAGGCACATAGTACCATTTTCATATATTTTCTAAAGCTGTTCAAGTATTTGCATCTGATAATCATCATCTCAAGTGGATGAGCTGATGATGGAAGGTACAACTTCTCTAGTAAGGACTCGACATCGACTGATTTAGTAAATTTTGTTTGTGTTCGCATATCTCCGGAACTAGAAGTCCGATTTCAGTAGGTAATTCTTTTTTTGTTTTACTAGGTAGGTATCGTTCAACTTAGGGGATACTGCAAGTTTCATCAAAATCGGTTCAGTAGTTTTTGAGATAAGGTTTGAATGAAAGAGATGTTAACGATGTTATTACCGGTGCTACGGACGAAAAAATTCTAGTGCACATGTAAGAAAATGATTTATTTGACAAGAATTGTGGTTAAATATTTTAACTAAAAAGAGTAAAATAAAAACTTTTTCAAAAAAAATGTAACCGGCTTCAAAACAAAAAAGGGTAAAATAACCTACAAAACTTTTCTTTCGGAAGTCGGTGGCAAAAAACATATTGAAATTAATAAAAAAAAGTCACCGACTTCCGAAAGAAAAGTTTTGTAGGTTATTTTACCCTTTTTTGTGGCTGTTTTTGAAGGCGGTTACATTTTTTTTGAATTTTTTTATTATACTTAGAACCTAAATAATCGCCTATTATATAACAAAATATATATTATTTGAAATCAGAAAATCAAGTGTGGGTATTATTGACAGGGCAAAACGGTATCAGGGTCTATTATTGACAAATTGCGTTGTTGTGGTATGAAAAAAAAATGTAACCGCCTTCAAAAACAACCACAAAAAAGTGTAAAATAATCTACAAAATAACTTTTCTTTCGGAAGTCGGTGCCTTGGTTTTTTTTTCTTTTCATTGTCTTTTTAGCCACCGACTTCCGAAAGAAAAGTTATTTTGTAGATTATTTTACACTTTTTTGTGGTTGTTTTTGAAGGCGGTTACATTTTTTTTGAAACAGTTTTTATTTTACTCTTTTTAGTTTAAATATTCAATCCGAATTCTTGTCAAGAACATCATTCTCTTACATGTGCACTAGAATTTTGTAATCCTTCGCACCGGTAATTACATCGCTCATGTACACAATTTAAGATAATAAAATACCATATCTCAAAAACTACTGAACCGATTTTGATGAAACTTGCAGTATTCCCTAAGTTTAATAATACCTAGAACAACAAAAAAGAGAGCAACAAAGAAGAATTACTTAAATCGGACTGGTAGTTCCAGAGATATGCGAACACAAACTAAATCAATCGACGCCTACTCCTTACTGTTAAGGAGTTGTACCTCCATCATCAGCTCATCCACCTGAGATGATGATTATCAGATGCAAATACTTGAACAGCTTCAGAAAATATATGAAATTGGTACTATGTGCCTATAAAATTTGAAGGTTGCCCTCGATTTCCCTGGGATCCCATCATCAGATCCTGACCTGATGATCATGGGACCACTTGTGAAGTATACCATTTCAAACAAAAGAAAAAAATTCCAAATCGGTCCGGGCGTCTTCGAGAAATCGGGGAACATACATTAAAAAAAAAAGATTCCGACGAATTGAGAACCTCCTCCTTTTTTTGAAGTCGGTTAAAAAAGGGAGGGCCCGAAACAAGCTGTGCCTAGGGGCCCCGAGATGGTTAATCCGGCCCTGCCTACCTACTACCTTTTTGTTATGATTTTGATTTTTACATACATTTAGAGATGTTATTGGCAAGATTATCATATAAATTCATCACAATATCATATCACGAAAAAATCCCTTTCAAAATCTTGTCCCAAATGGCTCTTGTATTCCTTTTCACCCTATGTGAATGTATCAGGATTGACAAGTTTCAGAGAAATGTGTAAAATAAACATTTTAAGAAATACACCATTTTAATAATATGGCAGTCTTTGATATAATGCCTATCCTGTATCCAAATACAACATTTAATATTTCACTGAAAATTATACTTTCTATAATATGAACAATTATTTGATTTCAGGCCCGAGAAGAACAAGCAAAGCAAGAGCAACAACAGTGGTTGTTGTTGCAGCAACAAGGGTTAGTTGGCGCCGAAGGAGCTCCTCAGCCTTATGTGCCACCTCCTCCTGGACCTAGGATTGACGATGAAGAGGATGATGATTACTCATAGATCTATTAACACAATACTGTAAATTATCCATTATGTTTTCCAGTAAATGGTAAATTGAGGATAATATTAACTTTTTCATTGGTGGCTAAAAATGTATTTCGTATTGTATTCAAGAATACAAATAATAAATAACACCAACCATACTCTTTGTTTATTTATTTAAAAAAAAACAATCATCAGTTTCAGACTCTATGACTGTCAATATGTTGTCATGTCAACAACAACACGCCTACGCCTTGTTCTGGCCACAGTTTTGGCTTAAAACAGTAGTCTATTTACACAATAATGTTATCTACAAAATGAGCAGTGATTCTAATAAGAAATACAAAAGGCCGAAACAAAATACTTTAGCAACCACAAATCCAGGAACATCAGTATGTAGTTGTTGTTATATTATAAGTGTTTCCTTGTGCCTTGATTGAAAATAAATAAACTGTTTTTTAATACAATTTTGAACCATAACTAGCTGCTGTGCCCGCGACTTCGTTCGCGTGGATGTCGGAACTCAACAATGTATTTTTTTTAAACAAAGGAATATTTCTAAAATAAAAGTAACCTTAGTTATTCCTTATTACATCAGCTACCTGCCAATAGAAGTCCCGTCAAAATAGGCCCAGCCATTTCAGAGATTAGCCATTACAGACAGACAAAAATTTAAAAAAAGTTTATTTTGGTGTATGTACCGTATATATTTGTATGCATGTAGTAAAAAACGGTTGTTTCAATATTACAAAGACACTCCAATTTTATTTATGTGTAGATGTATAGATGAGAATTTTCTACATCGCTCATTTGCCATCACTTATTGATGTGGGAGCAACAATCATAGTTGGTATCATTAAAAAATAAAACAGAGTTTTCTTCCCCAAACTCTACATTGCTTGGTATAAAACATGAGAACCTCCTCCTTTTTTTTGAAGTTGGTTAAAAAGTAGGTAGGTACTCTGTGGTATAAACCTAACCGAAACCCTTACTTATCACGGCGAGGGTAGTTTCGAAAATATTCTTAAAGTCGTAACTGCTTGTCTATCCCTACATGCTAGTTGTGTTGCAGAGACCAAAGAATAGACGAAATGAAGCTTTGAAGAAACCAACTCAACCCTTATGCGCTCTATTAGCTAAAGATTCAGAATGGGTCGATATATTGCAGACATCTCAAACAGAAACCTCAAGATCTGCTGCAAATGTGTCTGACGAGGAGGAAGTATTGCAACTTGTAAATAATTATTTTACATTTTAATATGAAACATGTGTCTCTGGTTTGAAAACGGTCTGCTGCCTACTTTCAGGTGGAATGTGAAGATGGGCCTCAAATGAAACCACTGGCCATTATGTTTCCGGGTCTACTTGATAAAGACCCTACGACGCTGCAAGGCATGCTAACCAAGGCCATGTCAACTACTGAAGTAACAAGACATTTAGTGGATCTTGGGCAAAAAGCTAATTTCACATTCATGAAAAAAGCGGATCGCTTGATTCCGCCAAATAAGGTACCTTCCTTCCCCTTTCAGTTATACTAGCTGCTATTTCCCGTGGTTTCAGCCCCGCTGCTTGGCTCCTATTGACTGTAGCGTAATGTTTTATAGCCTTTAGCCTTCCTCGATAAATGGAGTATCCAACACAAACAGAATTCAGTTCGAACCAGTACGTAGTACTATTAGGTATTCTATGCCAGTACTTTTTGAAATTAGCGCGTTCAACCAAACCAAGTTAAACCAACTCTTCAGCTTTATAATATACAGGGTGTTTGTTTAAAATGGGACAAAAGGGAGAAATCAGAATCCATAAGAGATACGGGAAAACTTTCTTATGGTGAACGCACATCTAGCCGCACCGCAGTCTGTTTTCTTACCGATTCTGCGGCTACTGCGATGCGGGTAAGTGTGCGAGGTTTCATAGAACTTCATACAAAGAATTCGTAATGCGGGGACTGCGGAGACTGCGGTGCGGCTAGATGTGCGTTCACCATTAGAAACCTTTAACTCTTTTTTGATGTTGACAATTTTGGCGTTTTTATTTTTTTGGTCAAGTGTGAGTTGTCCACAGATATGAGTGAAATTGGCCAAATTTTTTTTAGTGCCGTTCGACTCTCACTCATGTAAGGATCATTTCATTGTATCACAAGAAAAAAATCGGGACGGCGGAAGTTGGTCAAATTTTGCAAAATATTTTTTCATACAAATTGTTTGAACGAAAAAGTTATCACTTTTTTATGATGTTATTTGATTTCGTGTCTATTAAGGATCATTTCATTGTATGGGAAGAAAAAATGTCTGGGCAACAGAAGTGGGTCAAAAGTCCAGTAAAGTTTCTTCTAACAGCATAAAGTTTATCAGGTAGTAGTCAGTATTTCATTAGATTTGACCCACTTCTGTTGCCCAGACATTTTCACTCACTTTCTGTGGACAACTCACACTTGACCAAAAAAATAAAAACGCCAAAATTGTCAATATCAAAAAAGAGCTAAAGGTTTCTAAGAAAGTTTTCCCGTATCTCTTATGGATTCGGATTTCTCCCTTTTGTCCCATTTTAAAGAAACACCCTGTATATACTTAGATGTTGTTGATTGGCGCAGTGGCTGAGCAATTGCACTGCTACGCTGCTTATTGCGGGTTCGATTTCCACACGGGGCAAATATTTGTAAGATCTACGAGTAGTTGTTCCGGGTCTGGGCGTTTGTGAATGTGAAGATACAGGAGATATTCTTTGTTTGGGGCAACCTTTTAAAAAATATATAATCCGCGATACATTAGCGAATTAGATGTCATGGTCTGTGTAATAGCGGCTCAGTAGCAGCAACATTGGTGTACCTAATAGCTAAAACAAGCTATAAACTAGTGTTCGTTGCTAATCGGTCAAATATCTTTTTTCTAAGCTCTTATCAGGCGAGAATTCAATTTCACGACTCGCATCGGTAGCGCAGTACTAACCTAAGTAATTAACCTGATCACTAGGGATGTAAATAGGATAATGGGTTCTTGTAGTAGTAGAACAGTGACAATAAAACCGGTCCATTGAATTGTACGACGCACACTAACAGGAATCAAGCCAAACAAAGCAAATCTGTATGCTCCATGGGTTCGGCCGTTGCATGTGGACGCATAATATAAAAGTTTGAAATAAAATCCTTTTTATTCTGTAATATTATATTGTTGTTTACAGCAATGGATGGAAAGTTTGTCTGAAAACAGCAATTCATATGGTTCTGTAAACTCTGGACTACTTAGCAACAGTAAGTAATTTTAACAATTTTCTTTGTAATATCAACAAACAATAATAAATATCATTTATCCAATTTCTTCGTCTTTCTCTTTTATTATTAGGTATCTGTTTCTGTTAGCTTTAACATAATTTTTTGAAAAGGTATATCAAGTGATTATGAAGCCGATGGTGAAATTACTGACAAAGAAAGTTCTGGAAGTAAAACAAAAAAGAAAAGAAAGCACAATGGAAGCCCTAATCAATCCACTGCGAAAGAATTGAGTTCACATGATGTACTAGAAGCCAGGTACTTAGACTAGGGTATATGTTGTTACGCGCCTACGCAAGTTTAAAACCATTAAACTTTAGTCCACCAATTTTGCAGGTAATTATGAAGATTGGAAGAAATGAAAGCAAGAACTAATTAATTATTATCAAACGAAGTATATACAAAATAACAATTTGAAATTATCATTACATAGATCTAAAATTTACATTATTGTTTCATTTGGAACCAAACTGAATATTTCTATTCTTTGATAAGAACACACTTAAGCATTAGATTAGACATAAGGGTAATCTATCAACGTCTGCGCTATAAGTGGGCCTATACAAGTTAAATATCTAACTCGCATAATGAAACTCAATGATAATAAAATAATAAGTTCATTACTTTTTTCTCTGAAGCTACCGTACGCATTGCGCTTTCAGAGTGCATGAATACTGATAACAGAGACTATAAAAACAAAACATGGATCTAAGCAGCCCAGTGTGTTCTCACCCTTATCATTTCTAAATATAAGCATGTTCTAGACAGATGCAATCGTCCAGATAGCAAATGCAATCCAAATAGAAACAAAGTTCGCGGATTGAATCGAAACTGCCTCCAATATTACCATGGATAGGACGCTGGATTGCCTTCGTCTAGAACATGCTTAAAAGTCGATTCTTATAACAATATACACATTCACTTGAATTGATAAGTACATACATACATTGCATACAAAAGACACTACTGTTTGAAATTGTACACACGCCAGCACGTCAATCTATCCCAAACTTTAAAAAATCCTAATCGTATATGGATCTTCTACGTAATATGTGCTTCTACTGTCGTGATAAAGTTGATAATAAAATTTTAAGACATTTGTCAGATTAGGGTAGATGGATGTGCTGGCGTCTGTGTATTATAACAAAATGAATTTCTTTTTTAAGTAAGATTAATGTCATTACACGATTATTTTAAAAATATAATAATTATTTTAATTTAGTGTACACAAATTATTATGTATGCTGGGAACAGGTAACAAACACTAACTACCCGTTTTGATAACCTTCTGTTCTGGCTCATTTTACCACAGAAATAAAAATTGTGCTTACTTTTCCATGTAGGTACAGGGCTTAAATATATGCGATTTATTTAGTAACACTGTAAGGTTTTCAGCATCATCCACTTTGTCTAAATTAGTAGACCCAAATTGTGCAAAAAAAGCCAGATATGACTTTGACAGAGAAATTAGAGAAAGTTTATTAATGGAGTGGATTTATTTCAATCTATTAATTATTTGGGACTACTGATTAAGATAAATGGATCTTCTGTCAAAGATTACCACGCAAAAACAACCGAACTACATATAAAAAAAGCGTAACATTTCTTCATTATGACGGGGCCCCCTCTCAGAGGGCCAAAGCCTGCCGGGGTCGCGGGACTTATTTCCTTACCGTGACCCCGGAACATAAAGGGCTACTGAAGAACACCGTGGATTTTAGTCAGTACAAGTCTGACAGTCCCTCCCGCCCTGCCCGGGGTGGGAGGACTCATTTGATGATTTTACAACGCTAAAAAAAAACATTTCTTCATAATTAAAGTGCCGCAAGCCACCTGCTAAATGACAAGTATTTTTATAACGCAAACGTGTAGCTGCATGTTTAAATTATAAATAGTTAAATTAAAAATATCACTAGCGTTTAAAAGTATTTAAAGGAAACCATTCTTAACCACTACGAACACATGAGCAAAAACATTAATTATTAAAAATACATATTAAACTGATAGACCCCGTCTGTAATCTTTCTTATTTACATCCTTTTCTATTGCGTGAGCATAAGTCCTAATTAAGAAAATCACCTGGGGCGTGCGTAACTGTCGCTATATTCTAGCTGCTCCTAAAATATTTTCTGCGCACACCGAAGCCTAATATCCGCGCAGCGGCCTGGGCAATTGTTATAATCATACCATGGTATAAAGATACAAGGTGACTTTTTTAGCACCGTCCAAAATTTTTCTAGGCGTTATGTATCAATCACTAAGCCCATTTTTGAACAAAAATCGATACGTCAAATTGTCATATTAAATAATTTTCTCATCCGCTCTGCGTGGTCACTAATCTAAACGTTAATAATTATACACTTGCCGACGCATGAAACGGGCAGAGCGCACCCCGCCGACCCCCCGCCCTGGCCCCGCCCCGCTACACCTGAGCGACACATCACAGCGCGGTGTCCAGGTTCATCAACTTTTTATAGATAACATTGAGACGTCATATCTCGATATTTTTTTGTATTGAGTGATACAAAAAGAAAAAACACGTATTCAATGATTTTCGCCAAAGATTAATATATTAAAGAACAATACCCAAAACGTCCCCACCCTTGTAGCACCTTAAAACCTATGTCAATCGAAGGATCATAACCGTCTTATCATTTTATTGTTCTACGACGAAACTGAAATGTGCATCCGAAAAAAGTTATATCGACATGAAGGAACCGAAATCAGTCACAATACTATGTTCCCATCACGATGGTTTTCTTCTTTAATTATTACTGTGGAATGATTTTGTTCATTCGTGGCTAATTGAGAAGCTCGCGGCTAAATAATTACAGCCGCACAGGCCGATCATTCGGGTTAAGCCGCGCTTACCAAGGTCGGTCTGTGGATGGGTAACAATCTGTCATTGTAGTTTCTTCCGTGCCTCGGAAAGCACGTAAAGCCTTTGGTTCCGGCCATCATTGTAGATCTTTGACAGTCTTAATTTACAGTCAGAAGCTCTTAAAATCTGATCACCAGTATTACCATTTGGTATCGTATTACCCAGTTACTGGGTTGTGGAGGTCCGATACGCAGTCGCTCTATATAAAATACTGATATTCAGCTGCATTTGGTTCAACTAGAAGCCGACCCCAATATAGTTGGGAAAAAGCTAGAAAGGTGGTGGATGATTTTGTTCGGAGTTTTCAAACAACTCTTTGGAACTAAATGGTGACTTCCGCACGGAAACAACTCACGGAGCAGAAAAGAGTTCAATGAAGAATTCTAATGAATATCGTAACCATTCACCGTTTTTTAGGAGTATTCAAATAAAAGTATCTTTTTAAATACAAATAAAAACGTTGTTTCAGTGTCTATTGCAATTTAGTCTCAGGCACTGGCTAGCCCAACGAAATTCCCTTAATGCCTTCCAACCCTTAAGTACCAAACGCAACTGACGACATGCGCGCAGCCACCCAGTGTCGAAAACCGGTTCCTCAAGAAAGTCAGGAGACCTTAAATTCCTCACAATTCTTCAGTTCATGAAACGCCTTTCCAAGCGTTTCTTTGAATTTTGCTGCAAACCCCTAATCGCATCGGCCGCCCGATACGACCCATCGCGTATTAGTATAAGTCGCTGGCCCAGGCATACCCTAATCACTCCGGGCACGCCGCAATCGCGGCGGTAAGACGCTTTTTGAGGAATGGCTGGAGAGGCGCCTCGGGCGGCGGCCTCACCTTCCGCTTGACGCAGTTCTTCACGGTATACATAAGTTTCTAGATGTTCCTGTGTCTGATAGGGAAGGAACAATTGACTGGGTGTCATCACATCACTACGACGCTCGCTCGGAGAGGATACGGTGCAGGTCTACCCCGCTTGGGCAGAGCATTACCGTGTCCTCACGACGGCGATAGGCGTGCTAGCGAAGGATGAGGCAGGCGCCGTGAGGGACAAGACAGCTCGATCTCACAACCGAAAAATGTATTTGTTGTGATAAAAAGTAAACGATTTTATTTCTATTTAAAAATATATTTTTATTTGAATACTCCTAAAAAACGGTGAATGGTTACTTCACAATAACGATATTCATAAGAATTCTTCATTGAACTTTTTTCTGCTCTGTGAGTTGTTTCAGTGCGGAAGTCACCATTTAGTTCCAAAGAGTTGTTTGAAAACTCCGAACAAAATCATTCACCACCTTCGTAGCCTTTTCCCAACTATATTGGGGTCGGCTTCCAGTTGAACCAAATGCAGAGCAGCTGAATATCAGTATTTTACATAGAGCGACTGCCTATCGGACCTCCACAACCTAGTAACTGGGTTATACGATACCAAATGGTAAGACTAGTGGTCAGATTTTAGAGCTTCTGACTGTAAAGACTGTCAAAGATCTACAATGATGGCCGTAACCAAAGGCTTTACGTGCTTTCCGAGACGCGGAGGAAACTACAATGACAGATTGTTACCCATCCACAGACCGACCTCGGTAAGCGCGGCTTAACCCGAATGATCGGCCTCTGCGGCTGTAATTATTTAGCCGCGAGCTTCTCAATTAGCCACGAACGAACAAAATCATTCCACAGAAATAATTAAAGAAGAAAACCATCGTGATGGGAACATAGTATTGTGACTGATTCCGGTTCCTTCATGTCGATATAACTTTTTTCGGATGCACATTTCAGTTTCGCCGTAGAATAATAAAATGATAAGACGGTTATGATCCTTCGATTGACATAGGTTTTAAGGTGCTACAAGGGTGGGGACGGTGTCCATACATTTTTGAACCTTGTTCTTTGGATGGTGACTAAAAAATCACCCTGTATACATAATTACAAATTTTAAAGATATTAAGCAGATAAATAGAATTACAATAATATCTTTCACTTGCCTGACTACCTAGTTACCTACCCACCTTCGTATGCCTTTTCCCAACCAATACTTTTCCAGAAGTAATAAAAAGTCGTACCTATGTGAATGATGTGACCACTTTTAAATAGTGTACATTGTATATGTATAATAAGGCTATTAAACCTATTGCTATTAGGTAGGTATAAAACTAGAATTTATTTTTAAGTTGTCCGACTACGCGTTTTATTTATTATAAAAGCTATTTCTGTACCGTAAATTCTAAAGGGCGGCTCCACACAGGGGTGTGACGCATATAAGCGAAGGACTCGTTTGGCATAATAGATCGCGAGTAACATACTAAGACCGAATCCACTTCTAGTTGGCAGTTTCTTACTTTATACTAGATTAGGTACTAGACTGAGAGTTCTCAGGAAACCTCCACTACTACTATTCATGAGTTTTTCTTTGGATCAGAGGCATTATCACAAGTTCCGTATTTTCCGTACAGCGGACTTGTGAAGTATTATTTACGGATTTTATTGTATGGAAAATGAAAAAGCGCCTCTAGTGTACGAAAGAGGAACTATTTTTTCCATTTAGATATTTAAAGTGAAAGTTCCCGTTTACTTTAGGTCACAAAAATGTAAACATGCTAGAGTCTCTAATCTGCAAAGCCTAATATCAGATTGGAACACTGGAGTCAATGGAGTAGCCTTTTTTTCCATTAATTTAATTGCATTGCTTCAGATCCTCGAAACCGATGTTGAGCTGGAACTCTCGGTCGAGACATATCTACTAATCTACGACCACAGATAGGACACGTTCTGATAGAAATAAAAGTAGTAGGTATAAGGCTACATCTGTCAGTATGTCAGTCAGTAGACTGGCCCGTTGGTCTAGAGGTTAGTGACCCTGACTGCTATGCCGGGGGTCGTGGGTTCGATTCCCACCCAGGACAAATGTTTGTGTGATGAGCATGATCATTTGTTCTGGGTCTGGGTGTAATTTATCTATATATCTATAATATGTATGTATTTAGAAATATATAAGTATGTTTATCAGTTGTTTAATACCCATAACACAAGCTCTGCTTAGCTTGGGACTAGATAACGTTGTGTGATAGTTGTGAAATATTATTATTATTGGATAATTTTTTTTAGTTTTTCTCAGGTTAATTTAACCTGGTATTTCTGGGATCTCACGGGTATGAACCAAGGCGAGATCCTAGTTAGCTGTTTTTGGGAGTAAATCATTTTGTACTGCTATGGAACTACTATCTAAATCTAGTTGTAAAAATTTTCTGACTATTCGACAAGTGTTTAGTATGGCGGCTTTTTGTAGTGTATTTAGACAGATTAAGTGTATTAAAACTATTGAATATTTGTTTCGGAATAACACCTGTTGCTGATATAACAATTGGGACTATTGTGACTCTATTCATTTTCCAAACTCGAATAATTTCCTCCTGTAGTTCTGTATATTTCCTGATTTTCTCTGAGATCGTTTTTTGTATGTTATTAGTGTTAGGGACTGCAATATCTATTAAATATGTGTGTTTATTTTCTTTGTCAACAAGTGTTATGTCTGGTCTGTTATTGTAAATTATTATTATGGCATAATAAATGAACCCCTATCGTCAAATGGAGCCGCCGCCGCTAGCCGACTATTTTTTTTAGTGTCCGACCGAAACTGATATTTCAGCCGAAACCGAAACCGAAACCGAACTTTCGGCCTAGCTCTCAGTTTCGGCCGAAACCGAAACCGAAACCGAAACTTTTTAACACATTAAAAATTTCGATTATTTTCTAAAATTTTATGTTTTTTTTTTAACATTTGTTAACACATAAGAAAAAGTGTATAATTATACAGGAATTACAGGATGACTGTAGACCGATTTTGACGAAAACTAAAACTGCATCATTGGATTTTAGAAAAATCAATAATCCTGACCAGGAATCGAAGATTTTGGCAAAAAAAACCACACGTATTATTACATCAAAGTCTGGAAATTAATGTTATACGGCAAACTTATGGAAACAGGACATTTTTAAGAAATTGCTGTTTTTCTATGTTAATTATTTTCTACTGAGCCATAAATCTATTTAAAATTATAAAAATTCATAGTTTTCAATTTTTCACTGGATTTGTAGTCTCAACAATCGCACTTTATTCAGAAATACGAAATTACTGAGTTAAAAAAATAGCATTATTTCAAAGAAGAAACCGCCGTTCACTTATGTTTCAAATACAGTCACGGCCTTGACGATTGATAACTTATTAATCATTAACGTACGTAACAAATATACAGGGTGTTGATCCGCATCCTAGACAAATTCAAGGACGTCATTATACTAATGATTCTCGACCCAAAACAGCAATAAAATAGGTAGGTATTTTTTTATTTTATTTTTCCTTTTTACTGAAATCCGTAAGTGTGAACCAGCCGTATTTAAAAGCGGCGCGTCTGATACTAGCCCTATCACACACAAACAAACGCAAACATTCATGTACACAACGCATACGCAACGGTCATTCAACAAATTCGTAGGCAATCAATCGCACCGCAACCAATCCAAAGCAAGGGCGCTGCACCGCGCCCCGCGCCCCGCGCCCGGCACCCCGCGCCCCGCGCCCCGCGCCGCGGTTCGCAGGCGGTCGGCACCCGAACCGACAGTCATGTGTTTGATGTCACAGCAGTGCATGCGTTTTGCAAATTCCGCTTCTAGGTAGGTGCATTGTTGAGACGGCATTCGATACAAAGTACAAGACGACGGACAATTACTCTAATGTCGAGTTGGAGAAGATGGTTCGCCTGTATGCCATCAGTGGAGACAGTTCCCGTTCACTATGGTCGAAAAGTTTGATGAACATTGGATTGGGTCGCCGAGACCCTGTGGTGTGACAAGTGTAACAGAATCACGTGCCAGGATCATTAGTGCTTTCGACACTAAAAACGAATGTGTTAGTTTTACGTAAGCTGAAGGAAAACCAGCTACCTACGTCGTGCTCGATTGTGCCAAGAGTGTGATGGTGGCAACATTTAACAATAAGTACCTCCGGCCCCTCCGGGTAACCTAAGTAGGTAGGTACATTTTGTAAATACGTTGTTAACTAATCGCTTTTATTTGTGTAAATAAGTTGATGGTCAGTGGGTAGCCTTATCTTTAAAAAACATTTTTTATACTACGTAGATCGGGGTAGGTATTATTGACGGTCTAAGCCCGAGGAAAACTTCAAATCAACCAATTTTATCCACAAATAAAAACAAAATCACTACGAAAAGTTTAGGGTGAACGATAGCAATCAAGCAAAACTTAAATTTTATTATTCATCTGATAGCAGGTCAGTGAACTTTTTATGGCGGTCTAGTATTACTGTCATTATTAAGATTTCGTATTATGCTGATGCTTCGAATAAGTTAACATCAAACGAAATGACAATGTGGGTGATTTTCGAAATAAAATTACGTAAAATTATTGCTTAGGGTCGCCAAGGTCACTTCTCGGCGCACGATAGGTACTCGCGCGTCATTGAATTCACGCACATCTAATCATCGATGTGTGCGTACGCGCGTAAACTGCGGTCGGGTGATTCTCTTTCACTTGTATTTAATTAAGGGTTTAATTCTGAAATACGGTAAAATTTCAACAACAAAAAAAAAGCAGCCCTTATTAGTTTTGCCCGGTACTGTTCTTTCAATTGATTATTTATGGCTTTTGTGACAACCACCTGAAGTTTGACGTAAATGCAAAAAAACAGCCTGTATAGTGTATTATTTCATGAATATACAAGACTCTCTTGGCAGTAAACTCAAAAACATAGCCTCAACTCACGATCACGGGCCCCGCCGTCGAGTAAGCACGTGTTGGCTACGAATTTTACCGAACGACACTCGAAAATGCACGAACACTTGAGTTTCGGCAGGGCCGAAAGTTTCGGCTATATTTTGGCCGAAACCGAAACTAAGGCCGAAACTAGATTTTTTGGCCGAAACCGGCCGAAACCGAAACCGAAACCGAAATTTCGGTCGGTCACTAATTTTTTTATGCTATCGACACGGTTCAAATTCCCAATTCACTTGACTATTATTAATAAATCACTACCTAACGTATTACAAAAATACAACAAGTCTATATTTTGTTATCAGAAAAGAATATATCACACTCGAGGTGCCGCCTGTAACTTTCGACCACGCACTGACAGAAAGGTCTACATAAGTTTTTTTTAGTAAACCAGCTTCCAAAAAAATATTAGAAAAGTGAGAAATAACTTTACTTTCGAAACTCAGTTGACTTCGTTTTGTTTCTTGATGAAACTTGAGATATTAACCAGGTTTCTGATATTTGATTAAGCAATATAATTAATGTATTTTGTATTTGCATTCAAGCAGGCTAGGCACTGTTAAGTTTCTTTTATTTTAAGCATTTATTGTGTTAAGGCAATATTCATTACTGGTTATCAGATGGTTGGCTAGTACTTTATATAAATATTCATTTTATTGTAAATAATGCCTATATCAAATTTTAGCGTATGTATATACATATTATTAAAGTAGACATCCATTTATACGTCATAAGGACTTGGGACAAATGGAATTTTTCCACGGGTATGTGTTACCTATTCTAAGACATTTTTGGAGGTGATTTTGTTCCAATCTGTTTATATTGCCATGGTACAGTCAGCATCAAAAGTTGCTGACCATATTCAGATTTTCAAAATCCCTGTACACCGTATTATTATGGTGTACAGAGATTTTGAAAATCTGAATGTGGTCAGCAACTTTTGATGCTAACTGTACTAATACTATAGATTAAGCGAGTAACCTACTGAATCCGTATTTTTATGTCAAATATGTTTACATGTAGGTACTTGAAAGCTCTAATCAACTGAAACATACTCTGCGCGTGTGGGTCATAATTCGCTTACTTTGATTGTATTAGCTGACTTTATTTTAAAAAAATCGAAGTGGCTTGTTGTATCCACGTATCCTTCCCGTGCGGGTTTAGCCTCAGTGGGACCAAAGCTTAATAATTCCTCCCTTATGTCAGAAGTAATTGATTGCACCGGATCAGCATTTTAGTTTTCTTTGGATCATCTGGATTTAACAGACTATAAATACTCTTAAAATATCTTAAATACATAAGATAATAGTCTAGTAATTAAATATGACGCTTTTTATAAGAAAAAAACATTTCATGTATTTTTTTTATCCTTGGCATAAAACGTCAATGCATAATTTTGGCAGAACGTTTTTGCATAAATTGTATTCGCATAATAATACTTTAATACAATGCAAAGGTACCTAAACATAACAATCATTTGGTATCATTTGATTTGGCATAATCAGAGTTAACTTTTTTAAAAGGATAATATTTATGCGTATTATAATAAGGAGCCATTGGCACGACTGGGGCGGACTCGAAGCTTGGGGTACACCGACTCGGATGGGATAACTGAATGGCAGCCATCCCCAACCTACTGTTAGGTTACTTTAGACCCTGCAGTCAGAAATATTAGGTACACGCAATGAGCTGCAGTCAAACTATGTCATATTATGCTTTTAAAAATAATTCTTCATGATTATTATGCCAACAATAGTTATGGCAATAAACATTATGACAAAACATTTATGCGTAATGATCATTACGCTGAATTTAATTATGCATATAATGACAAAATATTATATGCTTGAGATTTGGAAAACATATTTAAAAAAAAAGAGTAGGTATACATTACTCTATAAACATTTAGATTTCAAAATAGAAAAAGGAAATGCTCTTTTATAAATTCTAGCAAACTTACAAAGTTCTATGGATCTAGTTAGCTGTTTTAGACTCAATATTAGGTTTTTTGGATTTTTTTTATTTGTGATCGAAATAGTAGCAACTACTCTAACGTTATAATGGGCTTGTTAGGTACTCAAATATCAGTGACAATTGAATCATAATCAAATACATACTTGTAACGTTACAGATTCGAGCAATTCATCAGTGAGGGAGGAAAATCGAGCATCATTGTGATGATACAAAACGAATTTACATCTGCATCAGTGAAGGAGAGCACTACAATGCCGAGCATTACAATGCGCACCTTGTATCAAATCTATACTAAATGTACGCGAAGCTCTTCAGACAGGGAGGTAATATTGTAATCAGAGGCGTAGCTACCGCCACGCGCCGTATCAATTATACGGGCCCCCCAAGTGTCAAGGGCCCCCGATGCGACGATTGGAATAAAAATAAAAACATAAAATGTTGCTGAAGTTCCAATTATCGAACTCCTAACATAGCTCAATTTTCAAAAAGGCTATATACGTAGTTGTCATAAATAAGTTATGATCAAAGATTTTCTTAGGAAAGAAAAATTCAATCCGCGGGCAGGATTCGAACCTGCGGCCTTCGGATTCAGTACATCCGACGCTCATTTCCAACCGAGCCACCGAGGATCTTACCTGCCGCGGCGAATTCTTCCTTCCATTTCTAACGTCTCATGGTGACGGACCGTCGGATGTACTGAATCCGAAGGCCGCAGGTTCGAATCCTGCCCGCGGATTGAATTTTTCTTTCCTAAGAAAATCTTTGAAATTCGCTACGCATGCGTTAATGCGTTTAATATTAAAAAATATTAAGTTATGATCAGTTGACCTGCATTCTCAATTTTGTAGCTCTCTTCAAAATTCTCTTAATGATATCAGTAATAGCATTAGTTACACGAGTCAGGATGCTATTGTCTTTATTCTGCAAAACTTTACACTTAGATTAGAAGGGCCCCATTGCCCCAAATAAGTTTTGGTATTGGGGCTCCCTTCTGGCCTAGCTACGCCACTGATTGTAATGTAATGCACAACGTCGAATCTATAATGTTACATTACACGCGAACGCTCGTCAGTCAGGGAGGTAGTAATGTAATGCTCAAAGTCGAATCTAAAATGTTACACTACACGCGAATGCTCCCGGTAAGGGAGTGCCTTTATACAAACTGAAACATCATTAGTAATGATAGAATGCACAGACTTATGTGCCCATGCTGTATACTCTAGGTCCTAATTCTATGTCCTCACCATAGGCCATAATGCACATACATTTTTTTTTATATTATTTTGTTCAAGCATGATTCTTTACATTATTCAAAAATACAATCTTTAAGTTTTTGAATGCTTATCCTTACTATTTGGTTAGTGATTATAAAAGTACACCTACATTATAACACAACCGTGAAAACCGTGAGAAGGTCTTGTATATTTTATACTGTTCCTATAGTATTTAAAATTGTAATATTTATATATTCTGTTAAAATACTGTTTTAATTTAGCGAGCCTAATACATAATTATGCTGAAATTATTTGTGAATAATTTTATGTTACTTACTGTTAATGTGTTCACATTATTTCAGTGTGGCGATAATAAATAATTGGCTTCTGGTGAGTGTGTGCAGATAACTGACACATCCACCAACTCTGATCGATAAGGTTATGGATTACATAGTTTACTAATATCAACACATCAACAGTAACACGATGGTATTGGATAACATTAACTAATCTACTTCAATTATTATAAAATTCTCAACTGTACAATTAACACATCAAATCAACTTCAAAGGAACATTTATACTACACTTTACCTATAATTAACATTAAACTCTATTATTATTGCATCATTATGATTACAACATCATTATTTAGTAAATGTATTAAGTAAGCTAGAATTCACATGCAACATCAACTCCTCTCTGGTCATATTAGAAGTTTAGATGAAACCTTAGGGGAGGAGAGATCGAGCAGGGTCAGATTTAGTGAGTAGGACGCCGCCGAGCAGCGCGAGGGCCGCGGCGGCCGCCAGGCGTCACGCGCGCGGCCGGGCGGCCGGGCCGGGCGCGCGCGCCAGGGCGCACCGTCATTGTGTCGGCTTCAGAGCTGCCATCTTACGACCGCGCGCCCGCGCCTCCTGCCGCGAAGTCGTGTACTCGAACCACAACACGTTGGGTATCAGTGTTGTATCTCTTATCATCAATATCTCACATAGTTTCCTGAAAGATACCAACATGATCTTTTTAAATAATAATCCATGATATTATATTTTAAAGTGATGACTTCACTTCAGGACTAGGTTAAAATTATAATTATTATGATTTCATAATACTTACAGTGATACAAGCTGCGGAAATAGTGGGGTGAAAACCCTGTGAACTATTGCAAACCAAATGGTTGCAAAAATGAATCCAACTATGCCTCCTACTACAACTTGGGATGTAGTGTGGTAGTGTAGATACACCCTTGCAATGCTCACAAGCAATGACAAGAACATACAGCCGCCCACAATGATTACTCTCCATAGTGCTGATATTATACTGTTATTATTAATATGGTGTAATCTAAAAACATAAAATACTTTTAGTATTAAAGTTAATCATGGACATCATTGAATATAATTTTAGGGATCATACAAAATATTCTTTTAAAAGTGGCACTGGTTTCTTTTTTCTTAACCAGCTATTTACATATATCCATGTTTTATCTTATTCTATTTAGATGTATAAATAACAGGATACAAGAGGAGAGCTCACCTGATTAAAACAAAATATAGAACATAAGTACTAAAGAACCAAATAAATTGAGCATGTGATGAGGGCATCCCATATTCATTATACAAGTTCCCTCTTGAGAGTGGTCTGGCTTCACATACTATATGTTTAAGAATAATATTCAATACTTCATTCACCAAAGTGCCAGTGAAAAATGTTATCTGAAACGAAAATATTTAAATTATTAAGTGATTTATTAGAATAAAAGATGACTAATGTGAATACATAATTTAAGTGTGAATAATAAAGATGTGTCACTTTGATAAATTTAACATTATTCAAACCAAGTTTGCATAATTTGCTTAATAATAATAAAGTAGTAGTTACTATAAACAAGTAATACATTACAGTGATGAAAAAAAAAAAAAGATTTAGTATACATAAGATAGACTGACTCTACCTACGTGTTTAATGTATATAATTACACATTTATTATTATACTTCGAAAAAGAAAAAGAATAAATGTCTTGACTTACAGTATGAAGATCTCGACGAAACAAAATAAGCGCAACAAACCCAGCACCGATGCCGAATGGGGACAGGCTTATGAGGGCGAAGAACTTTCCAAGCCAGTCTCCTGAAAATAAAGATATTACGTATCATAATTGCTGCAAGAGTAGCGAAGAATGAGATCCAGTTATTTTAAGATTTACTCACCCTTTGGATACTCAACTAGAGTGAGAGCCAGCGGTTGCCATTCGATTTCACCGTTATTATGCAAAACATCACTCACAGAAACAGTCTCTTCCTCCATTTTCGCTTCATTTGCTAGAAAACTGAAACGGTTACAAGGCAGAGACAAAAACTGTGTAAAATTATGATGATAAATAATAAAATTAAGATTTCAAACTCACATCTACAACACGGTCGACAGGTAGTACACGACACGAAACAAGTTTTTTGACAATCTGGGAACAATCAATCAAACATAACAACCAATGACATTAGTGTGTGTTGCCAATTTAAATTATTAAAGGTGGTCTTTGGCATGCCTGTCGTGTCCGCCGCAGCTCAGGCAGGCAGGCGGTAAAAAAACAAACATTACGATTGATCATCTAGGGTTCCCTTCAATCCTTCATAGGTTCCCTTCTAATCCTTCTATACTTTTTCTATTTCTACGGCATAGATTTCTACGGTTTCCTTTGTGTTTTTTTTTATTTATGGCATGGCTGCGAGGCATGTGCGAGGCCTTTATGTCAAAAATAATGGGGATGGCAACTCAAAGCTAATCGTAGATGGCGCAGCGATAGTTGGTCCCCACGTCAGATTACTGTCTACCTTGTACAAAAAACAAACAAGATTTATTGTTATAAAAATTGAGTTTATAATACAAAACAAATATGGAAAATTATTCGTCAATGCAAGTGCATATACTAAAAGAAGAATTAAGACGCCGCGGTGCATCTACAAGAGGAAAAAAAGTGATTTAATTGAGTGGTAATACATTTGATTTTACCGTAATAAATCAACAATTACTATTAGTTGAGGTTTCAATTTTTGAGTTTAGGTATGTTTTACCTGTCCTCTCCTATAACAAGAATATAATGCTGCTTCTGACTCTCTATTTTGATAAAATATCATAATGTTTTAAGTCAGTAATTTTACCCCTTTTTTCTATTTAGATTTGAGAAATATCACAATATATTTAATTTCTTAACACCACAACTATCACAAAACTCGTTCCAGGTGATAATTCTTCCGCCAGACGAACCATTTCATGATTTATAGAGCGATGCAATACTGGTACTTAACCTCCAATAGAAAAGTATATATTATTTTGAAATGTGTATTCGATTGTTTAGTTATGGTATAATCATAGAATTTCATTAACAAACTCAACTAACGGCCTGTCCCGGCTTCGCAAGCCTGGATATTTGTTTATTATATAGCTTTTCCTTAGTTATAATTCAATTTTTGTTCTCAAGGCAGTCACAGCAGCTACCCATTATTTCTTGATAGTGTGAATGGACGGAAATTTGTATGTTCCATCATTTTTACAGCTTATTACACAACATCTAGTCATTTTACATCAATAAATCGTTTTTTTGCAGAAAATTCCTTTGATTTGACAGTTCTTTTGGGACCAAACTGTCACTTGTCACTTTGACACTTGCCTTCCCCATTTTCAGTCATTGATAAATAGTGCCAATGGGGAAGGCAAGTGTCAAAGTGACAAGTGACAGTTTGGTCCCAAAAGAACTGTCAAATCAAAGGAATTTTCTGAAAAAAAAACGATTTATTGATGTAAAATGACTAGATGTTGTGTAATTAAGCTGTAAAAATGATGGAAAATACAAATTTCCGACAATTCCCACTATCAAGAAATAATGGGTAGCTGCTGTGACTGCCTTGAGAACAAAAATTGAATTATAACTAAGGAAAAGCTATATAACAAACAAATATCCAGCATTGCGAAGCCGAGACAGGCCGTTAGTTGAGTTTATTTATGAAATTCTATGATTATACCATAACTAAACAATCGAATACACTTTTCAAAATAATATCTACTTTTCTATTGGAGGTTAAGTACCAGTATTGCATCGCTCCGTAAATCATGACATGGTTCGTCTGGCGGAAGAATTATCACCTGGAACGAGTTTTGTGATAGTTGTGGTATTAAGAAATGAAATATATTGTGATATTTCTCTAATCTAAGTAGAAAGAAGTGGTAAAATTACTAACTTAAAACATTACGATATTTTATCAAAATAGAAAGTCAGAAGCAGCATTATATTCTTGTTATAGGAGAGGACAGGTAAAACATACCTAAACTCAAAAATTGAAACCTCAACTAGCTTGACATAAAAATGTAGAAAACCGTAAAGCTGCGAACATATTATCGGACGCGTCCGTCAGCCGCGGCTGAGGGACGCGGCTTAGCAGTGTGCACGGTAGTTCGGACGACAGAAGGCCAGACAGAAGGCCAGATTTTGTTCGGACGTCCGAACTCTCAAGGTCACGTCCGCGTCTTACGACCGACAGTTTGCACAGTGTAGTATTAAATGTACTGGCTGGATAATGAATAAGCCGCGTCCCTCAGCCGCGGCTGACGGACGCGTCCGATAATATGTTCGCAGCTTTACGGTTTTCTACATTTTTATGTCAAGCTTGTACAAGTTATTGTGGATTTATTACGGTAAAATCAAATGTATTACCACTCAATTAAATCACTTTTTTTCCTCTTGTAGATGCACCGCGGCGTTTTAATTCTTCTTTTAGTATATGCACTTGCATTGACGAATAATTTTCCATATTTGTTTTGTATATAAACTCAATTTTTATAACAATAAATCTTGTTTGTTTTTTGTACAAGGTAGACAGTAATCTGACGTAGGGACCAACTATCGCAGCGCCATCTACGATTAGCTTTGAGTTGCCATCCCCATTCTGAAAACACAAAATAAAAAATGTCGTCCATGATTTTTGTTACGAGTTAAGGTGAAACCGCACTTGAGCGACGCTACAGCGGAGAGGCGCGTCGCGGCATCGGAGCGGCGTGTCAATAAAAATATTGTTGCTAATGTTTCTAACGAAACAAAACGCACTTTAGCGGTACTACAGTGAAGCTACGCGGCGCGGCGCGACACAGTTGACTCCCGGAGAATATTTTGCCGCGCCGCACGCGCCGCGCCGACCCGCTGCTGCTAGTGCGGCATAGCTCGCGGCGGCGGAGAGGCGAGGTGCGATATGATGAAAGATGTGTTTTGTAGTTCTATATGAGGTTTTATAACTTGCAACAATTCATAAAATTTCTCTTTTGTCATCCTGATTCATTCATCATCAGCCTATAATATTCCCACTGCTGGGACACAGGCCTCCTCTCTGTGAGAGGGAGTGGGCCATAATCCACCACGCGGGCCCAGTGCAGGTTGGTAGATGTCACATGTCTTCGAATTTTTGGTTCTAGGACATGCCGGTTTCCTCACGATGTTTTCCTTCACCGTTTTGAGAGCAGTGGTGATGAAATAAATTACACAAAGTAATGCGCCTGGCGGGGTTCGAACCCACGACCTACAACTCGTAAGTCGGGACCGATACCACTGAGCCACCACTGCTTTCATCCTGAAGTAAGTATAAAATCGTAGAGGGTCTCTTAGGAGTCTTGGAAAAAGCGTGTGGTATTCTCCCTCTTTACAACGAGAATTTGGAATATCATGCACCCATATAGACCGCTCTTTATGTCATTCCAGTTTTTCTGCCTCTTCGCACAATAAAGTTACCACTATAACTTCTTCGCTTATTCCGTCCATCTTGTTCGTCAGGGACGTCAGGTAACCAAGAATGAAAAATAAAATTGCTGCTCACTGTAGCGCCGCTGCAGCACTGCGGCTAGGTAATGCCGCGTCGCTCCGATGCCGCGACGCGCCTCTCCGCTGTAGCGTCGCTCGGTTTCACCCGTTTCACCTTTACGAGTAGTGAGTGGCACAGACTAAGTAGAGAGTATACACTGTGAGTGGTTTAATTTGGCAACCCATCACATCAGTTCTTTTCCGTTCTTTTCTACTCTCTAATAAGTCTGTGCCGTCTGTGGTTCTTTTGTGAATTCGTCGTCAAAATAAAGAGGGCTAAAATTCTTGAAAAATTGGAATTTACTTGAAAAATTACAAAATATAAAATGGCAGACTCGGACGTAGTGGACTTGGATTTAACAATCGATAATTTAGTTCCGAAGAGTCCCGAAAGGTAAACATTTTTGGATGTTTGTGTAATTCCTTGTGAAAATATGCCTAAGTCCTTCATATTTTTAACATGTAAAATATAATTTCTCTCAGATACCAAGCGACTCCCCGCTCTATATGATATCAAGATTCTCAAATAATTAAAATAGGGGTGCCTTGACTTATGACCTACATACAGTACAATAGCCTGATCATGTGTGGGAGTCCATGGATATGCATACATAGCAAAGCCATATTTTGCGTTTATGACGCATAAAAACACTAATGAAATTACTGCTGCAACTTTGATCTTCATCCAAACATTACTAAGGCTTGATTCTATCTTTACCAAAGAATCATTTAAAGATGAAAATCAGTCAGCTGTGTAAGTGACCTGATCACATTTGTGATGGTAGTACTGTGTGCGTGCTAATGTACAGTAAATCAAAATATTATTTTACATAATAGTTTCTCATGCTTTTGTTTGATTTTTATTTCCTTAGAGTGGCCGAAGAAAAGAAAGAAAGTGGGAATCATTTGTACAAATTCAAAAATTACAAGGGTGCCCTGGCTATGTATGATGAAGCTATACAGCTTTGTCCAGATAATGCAGCATACTACGGCAACAGATCTGCCTGCTACATGATGCTGGGCATGTACAAGAAAGCTCTTGAGGATGCCCAGAAAGCTGTCTCTTTGGATTCAACATTTACTAAAGGATACATCCGCATGGCCAAATGTTGTATTGCTTTAGGTAATTATGCTAACATTTTACAATTACCTCTTAGAAGTATTTATTTGATGTGAACAGTGAAAACAAAGGAGAGAGGTGTGGGACAATATTGCTTATCAAAGTAATATCAGTTATCAGTTCAAGAATTCACCCTGAATCTATACAAATAACATTATAAAGAGGTTAAATCTGTGAGTTCCTTTGTAGGAAGTACATTATTCTTGAGTGTCATAGACAATATTTTATTTTAAAATTGCACATGTGCATAGCTAGGGTGAATCATTAGTTAGTTAAATACTTCTACAAGCTGAATTCTCCCACTTCTGGGCACTGGGTACTAGCCTTTCCTTTGGATGATGGATGTTACATAGTATCTACTGTTTGGTTTGTATACATATGTATGTATGGAACTGAATGATAAATTACTTATCACATTTACATGATAGGGATTGTGGTTTAGCCTTGTGGCCTGTGTTTATTGAAAAGATGGTATTATTATTACATTTAATTAATCCATAAACAGCTGTTATTACATTCTTACAGTTAAATGTTCTAAGTTTTACAAAGAAAAAATTATGAATGTTGAGGAACTATTTCATCATAATTTGAAACTTAGAACTCTTAAAAACACCTTGAGAACACAAAAAGATTATGTATAATTTAGTAGAGTGCTGTAAGGTTTACACCTCAGAATCCAGGACAAGTCGATGAATTATACTATATAAAGCTTCTTCATATACATTTTGAAATGTGTTTTTAACAACATAGAAATAATCCTGTCATAATTGGAATAAAAGAAGTTGAGTTAATGATTTTTGATCACCAACAAATACTAATGATTTGATGTCTGTGAGGCCTGATTTGTCACAACAAATAGTGGTGTGGTTTTCCTGGTGGTGGTCAACCAAACACTTTCCTAATTGATGATAGTCTCATAATTATTAAGTTTGTTGATGAAGCAACACGATGCGTGCGATATCAAGTCGATTGCCGATTCAAATCGCACGTCTGCTAATGGAGCGATGCGATGCAATTCGACCGTGAACTACAAAAATCCACCTTACTACTACGACATAAAGGCGCTGCTAATATAAAATAGTTGCGCAATCGCTCACCAGTATTTTCTACACAGAATTATTGTGCTCATTGTTATTAAGACGTACTTACACGCAATTCGATATCGAGCAGATCTGATAGTAACAACAACACTACCTACCCATACATTTTCTTTGGTCGGACGTTCGTGCAATATTTGACCGATATCGTCAATCGATGCAATTCAGTAACGCATCGCGTCATGAGCAATTTCGCTAAGTATTATTTCATCTACCAGGTGACTTATCGGGAGGTGAGCAGGCAGTGCGGCGTGCGAGCGAGCTGGGCGGTGCGGACTGTGCGAGCAGCGAGCGGCGCGCTCTCGAGACACTCCGCAAGCTACACGAGGACGCCCAGCGCGCCATGGAAGCCAACGATTACCGGCGCGTGGTATTTTGCATGGACCGTTGTCTTGACTACAGCCCCTCTTGCACTAAGTATGTCTATTTGTTTTAATTTTTAGATTATTAACTCACTTTTAATAGGATAAAATCCTGTGATATGAGATATCATGTGATCTAATGATCCATCAAGCTTCCCAGCAGGCTAGGCTATTAGCTGATAAGCTGCGTATCCTGGGTTCAATTCCCGCATGGCAATATACTACTATGGTTTCAACAAACATTTTTAGCACAGACAAAAGGTTTAGGGTAATCAGGTGATAAACATATAGTAATACAATCAATTAATAAGTAGTAAGACTGGAGGGAACCACATGCTATTTATTCGAATGAGGCCTATAAAAGCACTTTTGAATGTCAAACTTACAAGGAAATAGAATTGATCCTGGTTGGCATTTGTCGAAAGTAGTTTTCTATGATACTCATCAAAGTCTATGCAAGGGATAAAGAAAGGATGTGCAGATTCACTGAGTGTAGGAGAGCCAAAGGTTAGAACAGAGCATACTAGGATAGAAGGAAGAGAGAAAGTCCTAGAGAATGTTAGAATGCTAGTTTCTAGACACGCGGTAACGTGTCAGGCCAAGTTCTGGCGTGCAGCTCACAGCGTGTGATATTACACGAACCATTTGGAGCCACTTTTGAGCCTACATAATACACATCAAATAATAGACTGTAAATGCTGACAACTTCCCGAGTATTTATGCGAGCGTTATGTTCCAGGGCGAAGCTCACAAAAGCGGAATGTTTGGCTATGCTTGGACGCTGTCAGGAAGCTCAAGAAATTGCAAATGACTCATTAAGATTTGATAGTTTTGATTCCGAGGCTATTTACGTGCGTGGTCTGTGCCTTTATTTTGAGGTAATCATTTGTATATTATTTAAACTAAATTATGTGTAACAAACAACATATTTACAGATAGATAACTAATCATAATGTTTCATGTTACAGGACAAAGATGAACAAGCATTCAAGCACTTCCAACAAGTTCTGCGTCTTGCCCCAGATCACAAGAAAGCTATGGAAACATACAAAAAGGCTAAACTGCTCAAGCAAAAGAAAGAAGAAGGTAAACCTTATTTCTTTTTCCTTTTTGGTTATTTGAAACAACATTATTCATCAAAACTCCAACAACTTTGATTTGTATGAAATAATCTTATGTAAATCACCTGGATTAAATGTTATTTCATGGTCATTACAGGCAATGAAGCATTCAAAATGGGTAGGTGGCAGCAAGCTCTGAGCCTCTACAATGAAGCTTTGACTATTGACAAGAACAACAAGATTGTAAATGCTAAACTGTACTTCAACAAGGCTACAGTTTGCTCTAAACTAAACCAAATAAAAGAAGCCGCCGAAGCTTGCTCAGCTGCCCTTGAATTAGACGAAAACTACGTGAAGGCGCTCCTCCGACGTGCTAAGTGTTATACTGAACTTGGTGACTATGAAGAAGCTGTCAAAGATTACGAAAAACTCTATAAAATTGATAAGAGCAAAGAGAACAAACAATTGTTGCATGAAGCTAAAATAGCTCTTAAGAAATCGAAACGCAAAGACTACTACAAAATACTTGGCATTGATAAAAGTGCTTCTGAAGATGAAATCAAAAAAGCTTACAGGTAATGCCTCCTCTTACTATTCTGACATCATTATGTAAAAAGATATTTCCAAGTTTCCCTTGAAGCTTCGGCCCATTAACCCAACAAAGATGAGAATAGAATTTAATGGTATAATAATTAGTTTTCCAGAAGTACACCAAAAAAAATGTTTGTATGGAGTTGACCACTCAATATGTACTTGTAACTTTAACATTAACATACAAGAAACTTAAATGATTAGTTAAATTAATGATTTTTCATATTACTCTCACATTATTATATGTTTTATGTTATGAATTATCTTTAATTTAAAAATTCTGTTGGACAAAACATGAATTGGGCCGATTCTTGTCATTCCGCTTTTAATTTAATCATTTTAATGAAAGAATACTAATAGTATTCTTTCATTAAAATGAGAATACTATTGAGAATTAAAAAAAAAAGTTCCTCAAAAAATCATCTTTAAGTTCCTTAAATATGTGCAAAGACTAAAAAAACGAAAATAATAAAGAGAGTTATGAGAGCTTGATCCAATAATGTAACGTAACATTTCAGGAAGCGTGCACTGGTGCATCACCCGGACCGGCACGCGGGCGCGCCGGACACGGAGCGTCGCGAGCAGGAGCGGCGGTTCAAGGAGGTCGGGGAGGCCTACGGAGTGCTCAGCGACCCCAAGAAGCGCGCGCGCTACGACCACGGACAAGACCTGGACGACGATGGCTCCGGCATGGCAGGTTTGTACTAAACCAATACTTTTATTAAAGTGCTGCCATCACTCTTACTTAAACATGGGCGAATTCTTTAAGATTTCAATTAATCATTCTTTAAAAAGCGTACATACTAGGGTGTACTGAGGATACAAGTTTCAGACTTAGAGACTAATCGAGATAGATAAGTGCCCCCTTGGTGCTTCATTGGGATTATTTATACTTCACTGCAAAGCTTTTGCCACAAAACGACTCACTGTATTTCTAGCATCCGCCTGCGACTTTGTTCGCGTGAAGTTTTAGCCACCGACCCACTGCGCCGTATCCTATTGACATGACTTGATACACACTAGGAATTTCTCCTGTATGGTGGGTGCGTTTATAAACACAGAATCACTCTTAAACAAACACCCAGACCCGGAATAACTACTTGCAGATCATACAAATATTTACAAGCGTGTATCGTACCCGTGACACGCTACGCAGCATTCAATCTCTCAGTCGCTGCGGCAACTGCCGTCATAAATAACTACTTGCAGATCATACAAATATTTACAAGCGTGTATCGTACCCGTGACACGCTACGCAGCATTCAATCTCTCAGTCGCTGCGGCAACTGCCGTCATAAATAACTACTTGCAGATCATACAAATATTTACAAGCGTGTATCGTACCCGTGACACGCTACGCAGCATTCAATCTCTCAGTCGCTGCGGCAACTGCCGTCATAAATAACTACTTGCAGATCATACAAATATTTACAAGCGTGTATCGTACCCGTGACACGCTACGCAGCATTCAATCTCTCAGTCGCTGCGGCAACTGCCGTCATAAATCATCATTAATGGGGAGGGCCGGTCAAAGCTAATTGTAGATGGCGCCACCATAGCTAAGTCCTAATCCGACCAATGCGGTAGTACTATTTTGAAGTACCTATAAGATTTGAACCAGTGACGATGCTTGGAACAATATAGACTAGCGCCATTAGTTCCCCAGTTGACATCCCCATTATACACGAAAAACATGTAGGTACTATGTTTTCTTATCTATATTTCTGACTATGTCTTTATTATTTTCAGACATTGACCCCAACGTAGTATTCCAGACTTTCTTCAACCGTGGAGGACAACATTTTGATTTTCACTCGGGTGGAGGGTTCCCTGGAACTGCTTTCAGTTTTCAGTTTGGTTAATTTCCTTATTTCCGTTCCATAAAAACATTATTTTCGACAATCAATAAAATGTTATGCTTAAATTAATACATTTTTGTGTGTACTTTATAGAATTAAAAGGAATAGTTCTAGCTGAACACATAAACATCATTCCACATTAAAAATATTATGTAAATGTTTCTGAAAGAGTGATTGATATTTTGGCAAAATTATTGGTTTTATTTTTCCTACATTCGAACAGTAAATAAATCAATGTTCTTTATATTTACATGATTGCCATACAATATCACAACGAACTATGACCAAGTATGTTGTTGTGCACATAACTAATAACTGTGCATTAATGGTATTGCGTTCAGAACTTTAGTACCTAATTATTATAATAATGACTGATTTGGTTAAGTAATTTTTTGATTGTTAGCCCCCACACGCGGAGTTGTGTGAACATGCTTTATGTAATTTAATAATGAATAACTAGAAAATAACTATAACTACCTCGGGATTTTAATGGTTTGCCCCCTGTTGCTGCCCGAAGGTAAATAAAGAACTGAAATACACAAAAAGACCACAAAAAATGTACAATTTTACGATAAAATCCACTTTTGCTTTGTTAATGCTGAACCCTGCCAAACATTAGACTGCTATGTTTTTTTTAAATATTTTATTGTAACAAACCTGGATTAGTTGTGTTCCAATTTTCGTCTTAACTATTAATTTGAATCATTAATACATGATTGTAATATTTATGTACGTGTAAGTAAATACAAGATTTATAGTTGCAAATAAAAAAAATATTACTAATTTCTGTACATAATAAAAAGATTTTTTTCAGAAAACTTTAAAACATAGGAGTTATTTTGTTTAATTAAGATTGGGTATTGTGTTCAATCATCAAGTAGAAAAATATAGTTGTATCTTATTTTCCAGAAAAAAAATAAAAGTTTCAACAAATAAATAGATTATGATAATTTACAATCAAGAACTTTCACAGTAGTTTTAATCTAATACATGAAACTTGATTACTTATTGCATACAATAAAAAAGTCTCTCTAATTGGATGTCAGTATTTATTTTGCTACTCCCAACTAAGTTCCAGGAAAATGTCATCAAAGTAAGTGACATCCTGTGACTGAAAAAGCTGTTCTAGCTCTGGTAGATAGCCAGTAAAAAAGGTGTGATAATTACTGCAATATCAGGAATACCGAATACGTTATAATAATAAAATGTTTCAAAGCATCGAACAATAACTAACGAGATAAAAGCCTTTCTATACCGATGACAGCAGGGTCCAATCCTAGCGATAAACAAGGCGTGATAGATTTCCAACTTTATTTTCTGGAGTATAAAGTTGAAAATGCATTAAATAAAAAATAAAACTATTTTTTTGTTGTTCATGACAGATGGCGAGTCCCATTACCCACTGTCCGAATGCCCACGGCGGAATCATTCCATATTATTGAAAAATTTTGTACCTACTCGTAATTGACTTCTTTTTGGCATCCCTGTTGAAATATAAGGGTCCTACTGCTCTGGGTGGAGTTGAAGGGACTGTCCACCATTAAGGGTCGGTCAGACTACAATGACGAGAAACCGCCTTGATCGGGAAGTACTTTATAGGTTTTAAACAAAGTGGTTCTTATCATGGTAAGTTCTGTTTCCTTTTAAAATTTTCCTTGAACGAAACTTAGTACGTAAATCAAACAACCTTGATAGTTGGTATTTTATATTATTTTTATTTAGAAAACTTTTGTATCAGAAAACGCTATCAGAAGTTTACTATATTGCTTCTTTTTGTTTCAATTTAGCAGCATCTTTTTCTCTCATTGCTTTATCGTTCGCGGCCCGTGTACTTTCAGTTTTGCTTTTTATACCTTCAAATCTGAAATAATTGATGTCGTATTACTTACTTTAGTTACCTGATAGTGGACTTACGCCTGAAATTAATATTCGTTCATCTAGGATAGGCAAACCCCTAAGATGACCCACTGACCAAATCCTCCCGTTTATTGGTAAACAGACGAACATCGGAATCAGGTAAAGGTTTGATACCTTTATTACCAAGATACGAAGTAGGTTATTTTCCAGCGTTAAAAGTCGTCAACAGACAACACGGTTCAGAGCACCGTTGGCGACTTGGCACAGTGGCCGAGCGATCGTCTGCTACGCTTATATAAATAGTCGCGGGTTCGCTTCTCGCATGGAACGAAAACCATTATCATATTTTTTAAACCTTTATAGGTGAAATTTTCCAACTGGGCGTGGCTGGCTAAAACCCAAACTATGAGTAGGTATATAAAATATGTCTATCGAAACGTGTTAATGCTGTCAAAATCGATGGGTTCGATTCCTGGGCAGGATTTTTATTTTTCAAAATCCAATGATGCTGTTTTGTTTTTATCAAAATCGGCTTCAAGTTTCCTTTTCATATTTTTCGCTTTCTACAATTTCGTTTGTGGCCATCCAAGCCTAGTTGGAAAATTCATCCTTTATTCTGCTAGGTAGTATGTGATGTCAGCATCATCATCGTTCTTACTTTTTCATTTTGAACGGTTTCTTTTTTTCTGGTTTCGGTGGTTGATGTTCATTTTTGAAAGTCAGGACATAACGCTTCACAACATCCACGTTGACCGTCGTGTTTTCAGGATAAGTTCTCTTTTTCCACTGCTTGAGTTCTTCCATCCACATTCTCTGGTACTCGTATGAGAGTAACCATTCGACACGGGATTTACCTTCCTGCAAAATATAATAAGCATTATTGGTCCACAATAAAAGTTATAATGCAATAACCAAGCTTATGTAAAAACTAGCTTTTGTCAGCGACTGCTTACCATTGTACTACTTAAACTAATTTGTCCTGAGCGACATAGGTAATCATTATTACCTATGTCGCTCAGGACAAAGTAGTTTTCAACTGGTACTTACAAGAATTTTTGAAATCGGTCTAGTAGTTGAGTTTATTCATTTCAAACATACACACAAAAATACAAATTCCTCTTTATTAAATAATATTAGTTTAGAAAACTTCAAAATCAGTTGAGCCAACCGAATTGCGAACACGCATTTGAGTAGGTACCGCTAAATTAAAAATGGGAATAAAAACTTGAGAGGTGTCAAGGCCGGGACACCCAGATGGAACGAAGTTACTGTATACACTCAACAAAAATAATCGTCGCGACTCCACTCCACTCCACTCCGCTCCGCTCCACTCCGCTCCGCTCCACTCCGCTCCGCTCCACTCCACTCCGCTCCGCTCCACTCTTTGAGCTCTAGCACTCTTTCGCAACGCGCGATAAGGAACTTCGTTCCAAAAAGTGTCGTTACAACTTTTCGTAAGAATTTTTTCCGTCTAGCCCCCTTTCACAACGCGCGATAAGGAACTTCGTTCCAAAAAATGTATAACATAATCGGCACAGTTTTTAGGGCGACCACATAATCATCAGTTTTTTTTTCCGTTCGGAATCTATATCTTTTTTTTTTTTTTTTTTTTTTTTTTTTTTTTTTTTTTTTTAATTGGCAAGTCGCTATTTGCGCAATGCCACTAACAAAAAACGAGGAAACTTGGTAGAAAATGAAAGGTTAATTTAGGACACGGAATTTGGATGGATATTGGATAGGATTATTAGGGAAAGCATTAACAAAAGTAAATATTATATGCGTATATTATTGTCAGTGATAAATGATGATAGATACATTACGAACCGTCTCGAACGCAGGTTTGATGACTTCCAGCCTCCCGAACAAGCCGGTTTCCGAAAAGGTTTTAGTACTATAGACCACATACACACGCTCCGCCAGATTATACAGAAGACAGAGGAGTATAATCGGCCATTGTGTTTAGCGTTTGTGGACTATGAAAAAGCCTTCGATTCAATCGAAACCTGGGCAGTATTGCAGTCCCTCCAACGATGTCATATCGACTATAGGTATATCGAAGTGTTGAAGTGTTTGTATAGAAACGCCACCATGTCCATCCGACTTCAGGAAGAGAGCACGAAACCAATCCAATTGCAGAAAGGCGTGAGACAGGGAGACGTTATTTCTCCGAAACTGTTCACGAACGCGTTGGAGGACGTTTTCAAGCTCTTGGAATGGAACGGACTCGGCATCAATATCAATGGCGAATACATCACTCACCTTCGTTTTGCCGATGATATAGTCATCATGGCAGAATCGTTGGAGCACCTCAATGCTATGCTCAGCGACCTTAGTATCGTTTCCCAACGGGTCGGCCTTAAAATGAACATGGACAAGACGAAAGTCATGTCGAATGTCCATGTGGCACCCGTACCGGTTGTTGTTGGGAATGATACTCTCGAAGTTGTTGACCATTATACTTACCTTGGACAGATTGTTCAGTTAGGTAGGTCCAACTTCGAGAAAGAGGTCGCCCGAAGAATCCAACTCGGATGGGCAGCGTTCGGGAAGTTACGTGATATCTTCTCATCGAGAATCCCACAGTGTCTCAAGACAAGGGTGTTTAACCAGTGTGTGTTGCCAGTGATGACATACGGCTCTGAAACGTGGTCTTTGACTGCTGGCCTTTTAGAGAGACTAAAAGTCACTCAACGAGCAATGGAAAGAGCTATGCTTGGAGTTTCTTTGCGGGATAAAATCCGGAACATGGATATTCGGCGAAGAACCAGAGTCACCGACATAGCTCATAAAATTTGCAAGTTGAAGTGGCAATGGGCAGGCCACATCGCTCGTAGAACTGACAACCGATGGGGAAGAAAAGTTCTCGAGTGGCGACCACGGACCGGAAAACGCAGCGTAGGCAGGCCTCCCACTAGGTGGACCGACGACATCGTGAGGGTCGCGGGCAGCCGATGGATGCAAGTGGCGAATTGTCGTTCGGCGTGGCGGTCTAAGGGGGAGGCCTATGTTCAGCAGTGGACGTCTTCCGGCTGATGATGATGATGACATATATATTTTTGAGTCATTAGAAGCCAGTAAAACAGAGATAGAGGTAGGAAAAGCAATGTTATAGGAAAGTAAACTAGTTATAAAGGAATCATGACTAAGAAGAGGACAGGAAAAAAACATATGATTTAAATCGCCAACATCACCACATTCGCAAAGGTCACTGGCAACGATCTGCAATCGGGCAAGGTGGACTTTGGCGCAATTGTGACCCAACCTCATTCGAATAAGACAACTCGTAGCAACCTTACCAAAGTTAAATTTAAAAAACCATGGTTTCTTGGGAATACAAGTTTGAATATGAGAATAATATTTTCCTTTAGTAGTGCTGCTGTCCGCCCACAACTTGCTCCAGGCATCCCAAAGAAAGTTCATTGGCAAATTCGCCAAGTCGTGACTAAAGTTAATGTAAGGGAACAAATCACCACAGTCTACAGCCTCATTAGCCAGTTGATCGGCTCTCACATTTCCTGCGATACTACTATGGCCAGGTATCCAAGCGATAGAAACTTGAAGACCTAATTTAAAGCATTTATACAAGAGACCTCTAATAAAAAGAACTATGGGAAGTATTGGTTTACATTTAAAAGGATTTCTTTCAATAGCCTGCAATGCACTTAGAGCGTCTGTAAATATTTTTGCTTTTTCCAACTTCATGATGCAAATATACTCTAAGGCTTTGAACAGTCCAAAACATTCACCAGTAAATACTGATGATTCAGGAGGAAGCTTGATTTTTTGTACTATGTTATATTGCGAGTGAAAAACCCCAACTCCAACATTTCCCAAAGAAGAGTGCTTAGACGCGTCTGTGTAAATATGATGCCAATTTTCCCATCGCAAGCCTTTGGTAAAGTTAAATGATTCTTTTACAAAATTATCATTTTTATTAATGCCTAGGTTTAGGATAACATCCGGAGTAAAAACTAATGATTCATATGAATGATTGAAGAGAGGAAATGATAATGACTGGTAAATTGGAGCTTGCAAAGCCATAATTTTTTTAAAGCTAACAATAAGACAAGGAAGAGATTTATTAGACCAATAACGGGAAGAATTGATTTGATCTAGAAGAGACTGCAATTTTTGACGTAACGGATGATTAGAAAATTGAAATGAACGGAATAGAAATTTGTCAGCAAGATACTGACGTCTAAGTGAAAGAGGAGGATCTACAGTTTCAACCTGTAAAGCATTTATTGGGCTTGATCTCATAGCTCCAGTCACTATACGTAGTGCTTTTGATTGAATTCTGTCTAATTTTTTAAAAGCAGCTGAATTTCCAGGTTCCAATAAAAAAGTTCCATAGTCAAGCACACTTCTAACTATTGCGTTATATATTAATTTTAATGAATAGGGGTGGGCACCCCACCAGACCCCCGATAAACATCTTAATATATTTAGCCTTTGCTCACACCTTGCCGTTATATAATCACAGTGTGGAATACCAGTGAGTTTACTATCTAAAACCACTCCTAAAAATTTTACCGAAGACTTCACAGGTATTAAATTATCATCATAATATACAGAAACAGGGGGAGGAAGGCGCATCCTGGTAAAAAGTACAACTGAACTTTTAGAAGTAGATAGCTCAAGGCCATTGTTATCCATCCATTTTTTTAAAAGGCTGAGACCCGATGTCATTGTATTACAAGACGTCTGAATAGAGCTATGAGGGCAATATAAAAGAAGATCATCAGCGTATTGTAGCACTTTTACTTTATTGTTTAAAGAACTCTCAAGATCGTAAGTGTAGATGTCATATAACAGAGGGCTGAGAACTGATCCTTGAGGAAGACCTTTCCAAACGCGTCTAGATTCACACCTAGAATCCTGAAGTGTAAGATTAATATACCTCTCAGATAACATATTTAGAATGAAGTTTGTTAGTAAAATGGGGACATTTAACTGCTCCAGTTTATATTTTAATTTTGATATTACAACATTATCATAAGCAGAGTTAATGTCAAGAAAAGCAGAAATTATGGATTGATTCGAAGAAAATGCTAATCTTATATCAGTGACAAAGATGCTTAAACTATCTATGGTACTTTTGCCACGCCTAAAACCAAATTGACTATCACTGAGTAGTTTCCTGTTTTCTAAATACCACTCTAACCTATTTTTAACTAAATGTTCTGTGATTTTTAGCAAAACCGATGATAGAGCAATTGGTCTGTAAGAAGCGCTACTCGATGGACTTTTGTTAGGTTTGAGAATAGGTATAATATCTTGGGCTTTCCATGAAAGCGGAATATTTCCGGATATCATAATGTTATTAATTAGTTTTAAAAAATAGAGAAGAGATGTGTCACTCATATTTGATAGAAAAGAGTACGGAATACCATCTGCACCCGGAGCGGAGTCTTTACTGTGTCGTACAACACCTTTAAGTTCTTCTAAACTAAATGGAGTATTAAGGTCACTAAGAGAATCTAGTGTTGAAAGGGGAATAGAATTTGAAATAATATTTTCCGGGACAGATGAGGGAGCTAAGTTATCTAAAAAACTATTTACCAGCTCAGGTGGAAGGAATGCGGTAGATGAATCTGAGAACGCTGTTCTAAACCTTCTGATATTCTGCCAAACCATAGATGGTTTAACGTTAGGAGAAATAGACAGACAGAATGATCTCCAGCTTTCAAATTTCTTTTTTTTAAATAATTTTTTTGTTTCTGAAATTGAGGCGCTCAGACTATTAAAATTTTCTTCGGTAGAATTTTCAAGATAGGCAAGTTCACACTGTTTCCTTTTTTTTATTGCATCTGTACAATCTTTGTCCCACCATGGCGGAGATGGGATTTTGTTTTGCATCTTTTTTAGAGGAAAAAGTTTATCAGCCGTTTTTATCATGGCTTCAGATAAGGCGTCGGCACATAACTGTTCATCACCAAATTTAATTTCCGGAAGATCACAAACAATAATATCTAAATGCTCTTTAAATTTTTGCCAATCCACATCACCCAGTTTGTACTTCAACCGTGGAGCGCTCTTAGAATAATGTTTTTGACCGTCGGGAAATGATAAAACTATAGGAAAATGATCACTACCAAATGAGGAAAGCATAACTTCCCAAGTCAAACGCGAAGCTAATTTGTCAGAGCAAATTGACAAATCAGGAGCACTAGCACCCTCGTGTGGAGAAGTGCGTCGAGTTGGGGACCCAGTATTTAATAAACAAAGATTGAGACTATCCAGAATGTCAAGTAAGGTGCTGCCATAGTTATTTGTTGACGAACTTCCCCAGACTTCATGCTGGGAATTAAAATCACCTAAAACTATAAATGGTTTATAGTATGTGCCATTTAACACGGCAAAAGCGGTCATTGCTCCGACTTTCATCCCGATATCTCAATATTAGCGATACTTCCTCTTCACCCGTACAAATCTGTCGCAAACTGTCGCAAAACTGACATCGCTTGAGTCTCATAATACATAAAAAATTACCACAAAAACAACACAATGCACAACCCAAAATAATAGAAAATCTAGCAAACGTACCCTACGAAATATTTCTTTTTAAATATTGTATTTTCGTTTTTACACAAGTTTATCACACTGAGACAATTTAAAAAAAGTAAATATATTATTATGCATCATATAATTTTGCATTAACCTATAATACAATACTGAGTAAATATAAAGTTAGTGCATATTGTATGGATATAAGTGTATTAATATTCTTTTGATATCAGGATGGTAAAAACACTTTATTTTTCCTAAAATAAATTACAAAAACTATTTCATCACAGAAAATGCTAATTTTGATCTTATGTCGTTTTTGTTTTACGAGGTCATCGCGTCAGGGGTGCAGCACCCCCGGCAGCAGCCGCCATTTAGATTTGACATTCCGTGTGGAAGTTCGCTTGCGTTCGGTCTGTGCAAAGACATTAAACTAAATACGAGCAATAGACGGGACATCACGAAGAAAGTTGTGATCCAAAACTTTTTACCACTAGGTAAAAGTCGCTCGGTATAGTAGTCGCGTTGCTATGCAACGCTAGATTGTGCTACTGACACACGGCATCAATAATTTTGTATGACAATTTTCCCAATGCCCGCTCTATAGGTTCTTTTAAATCTCTTTGGGTCTGTGCTATAATTTCTTTGCTTTTAATGTTATCGTTTTTGAGTTTGTTACAGTTTTGTTTTTGTGTTCTGTGTTGTTATTGTTACTTCATTTGTTGCTTGTAAAGAAGCATGTAACCAGAAGCTGGAACATCTACTGGTGAAACCAGTAAACGCAGTCGTCGTCTAAACATATTCCAACCTCAAGAAGGTTCGGAATCGATACCGTTCACATCGCCGCCAGCAAAAAGACAGAAGACGATTCTCACCAGCGGAGAACGTCTTATGATTATTAATATTTTTAAATATGTCCAAAACACAAAGCCCGAGGATAAATATTTAACTAACCATGATCTTGTCAAACGTACGTCAGAAATATGTGGGGTGAGTGAGAGATCGATATATCGGGTATTACGTGAATACAGAAATACTCATAAAATAACGCAACCTGAAGGTAAAAGGAATAGACCAAACGTTCTCCAAAAAGTTGATGATTTTGATAAATCGGCAATTACGGACAACTTTTGGAAAAAAAAAATAAAACAAAGATTTTTCATTAAAAATGAGAAAATGATCGAGCCCATCAGTATGAAAAATCATTTTTTTTTTTTTTCCGAAAGTTTTTGAACAAACATTGTTCAGTAACATCATGGGCTGAGTTACTCCACGAGAGGTTTTGCGCTATTAACGTTACACGTTGTATACACATAATTACCTATATACATTTGATTCTTTTGATGCCGCGCATTCCACATTTTTTTATGATGATTCTTTCACAGTCCAGGCTGTCGTTTGTGGAATGCATTGCTTGTATTAGTAAGACAAGCCAAGTCACTGGTTTCTTTTAAAAGCTTAGTCTTAAATCATTTCCTTTCTCTCTAATAATACATATTTATATTTATGTATGTATGTGTATTTTATTTTATTATTAATGTTTGTGTGTATTGTATTTATATTATCGGTTATCTATTATTTGATGTGCATCACTGTCTACCCTCAATTTTTTAAGATTCTTTAGCGATAAGACCGCCGTTGTACCCTTAGTATTAATAAAACTTTTTTTTTTAAAGTACCGACTTCAAAAACAAATACAAAAAAGTGTAAAATATCTTTTCTTTCGGAAGTCGGTGGCTTTTTTTTATGTCATTGACTATTGCCACCGACTTCCGAAAGAAAAGTTATTTTACACTTTCTTGCATTTGTTTTTGAAGTCGGTACTTTTTTCAAAAAGTTTTTATTTTACCCTTTTTAGTTCAGACATTCAACAAAAATCTTCGTATAATCGGCAACTTTAGAAATTTATATCCAAGCGAGCAACAAAAACGGATCTATGCGGGCAACGTCACAAGACATCCATTATTATTGTATATTAAAACCTTCCCTAGACTGTAATAAACATTTTTCCGTAAACCGCATGAAAATCGGTTCAGGCAAACGCGAGATAATCGTGAACAAACATACAATCGACTTTGAAAATGTACCTACTATGATCCGCGCGCGGACGAAAATACATATGACGAGAAAAGGGCCGTTACCTATCACTACATCCATTAAATCCGTCACACACAGTGGAACATTTTTTACGTCACGCGTACATTTATAAGCACACAATTTGATTTCTAGAAATAAAAAATAATAATTTTGAATTAGAGCAACACAAGATTCACAACCTCTGTTTGTCAAGCAGGCTGGTACCACGATACTGTAGCGATAGAAGCAACTATCGCTTATTAGTAGTTTTAGGTAACAATAAGTGTCATTATCGCTTAGTGATGAAAAACTTGGTAGGAGGGAGTGAATGACCTCTTTTGCCATGTTAAATGGTACATACTATAGGAAGAATTGAAAAAATATTTACAATTTCATTAAAAATTACAACAGATGGACGAGGAATATATACAGAAACAAAACAAATATTATCTACAACTGCTGCAATAACAGAAAAATCATTATTATGAGGTGGGATTGTGAAAAATGAAAATGAATGATGATGTTTGATGAGTAAAGCAACACCGCCATACCCATCAGAGCGGTCTTCTCTGAGACATGCATAACCAGGGATCCTAAACAAAGACCCTGGTTTAAGCCATGTCTCTTGAAGAGCAAAAACAAAAGGTTTATATTTATTTACAATATGTATAATTTCAGATTTTTTATTTATTGCACTTCGGCAATTCCATTGTAGGACTTTGTTGTCCATGATTATTATTAGTTGATGATGATTCAGAAACTGCATTTAATACAGTGGCAGCGATGGACGGTGAAAGGTGATGTGTTTGAGTTAATGATTTTATCAAAGCAATGATTAGTTCAGACACAGATAATGCAGATAAATCATCCTTAGGGATGAGGGCACAGCCATCTTTTGATTGAGGTACATTTCTAGCAAGGTCCTGATGGAACTGCTGATCATAACCTTTAGAAAAGTGGGGTGGGGACCGAGGTTTAATAAAAACTGTTTTTTTATATGATATTTTATTTTGTTTGGATGGTGAGTAATGAGGAGGAACAGAAGCATTAATATGGCTTGAAGTTGTGGGAGAGGAAAGCAAGGCATCAGCATATGATATTTTAGAAATTGTGGGATGAAGCTTTGAAGCTTCAGCATATGAAATACATGACTTGGCCATGGATTCTTTAATGTTTTTTTGACGTTCATATTCTAAACATTTCTTGCTAGTAGCCTCATGAAAACCGTTGCAAAGACAACAAGAAAGATTATCCTCAGATACTGTACACTCATCCCCAGAGTGGCCTTGACCGCACTTATAACAGCGTGGTTTAGACCTGCATTGATTTTTGACATGGCCATATCTGCAACAATTATAACATTGTATTGTTGGATAAATGTACAAGTCCACAGAAAGTGCTGTATAACACATATATACACGCTTTGGTAGAATTTGACCATCAAAAGTTAAAATAACTGTTTCTGTATTTTTCAATAAAGGTTTTTCATCTACAATAGTTTTTCTTTTAATTCTTCTTATCTTTAATATTTTGCCGCAACCAATTGGCACAGAGATGTTTTCTAATATTTCATCATCTGTCCACTCTACGGGTACGCCTCTGACGACACCCATGCGAGTCACAGAAAAAGTGGGTATAAAAGCTTTATAACAGTCCCTTTCCAACAACTTGCTGGTTATAAACAAGTTTGCATCATTATATGTAGAAAAAGCAACAACCAGCCTGTTTCGCCCTATTTTCTTCAGACTGCCATTAATAATGTTATTGAAACAATTCCTTTTCAAGAATCTACCAAAAGTAACCGGATTAAGAAAAGTATTGTCATTAGGCGCAGATTGCTCCCTCTGAATATGTATAAAAAACGGAGCCGCATCGGAGGAATTGTATAAGAGCCGAGCAACTGAGGCAGGACGCTGAGACGACCCACTCAGTAGATCGTCAGCACCAGCCCTTAACATAGAAGTACGCGGAGAATCAGTTGCCCTATTTTTAGTGTCATCTACAGTAGGTTCCACCTCACCACAATCACAGTCGTTGTGACGTTTCCCGCCACTTTTGCGCCTTTTTTTGTTGCAGTGTTTGCAAATAGATGGCCGAGCAGACACCCTTTTTCGTTTTGAGCTATTGTTGTTGGTTGTTAATGTTATGGAGCAATCAGTATCCACTGCACTAGTATCATTATTAGAGATTGTCACATAGTGACCTATTTCCAACGGTGGCGTCCCTCCGGGGTCATCCGGAGGATCCATATTATAACTACAAAAAGAACTAAAAAAAACTTACCAAATCTGAAGAAAAAACTACCACTACACTAAAACTAAATAAAAAGTTGAAATATATACAAAAACTTAATCTAATCCAATATCTAATTAAAAATTTAAACAGAGCCAAAAAAAAACCACGTCCGCCAACTTCAGGTTTCCCGCGCTTTTTCATCTATATCTTTACATTACATATTATTATAATAAAATCGTAGAGCTGTCATTACAACTCAAAAAAGAAAAAAATATTCAATGTACAGGAATGCCTGTACATTGAATATTTTTTTCTTTTTGTATTTTTTTCGAGATAAGAGATCGATTCTGATCCAGATCAAAATTTTTTATGATTTTTTGCTTTGATCTATCTCCGAAACTTTATTTTATTTTATTTTCCTTTATTGGCCAACCAACAATTGTTTACATTGTAAATATTTTAAATAAAGATCAATCATAAACTTAGCTAATGTAACAATTTCTTACAGGCTAGCACCGCATGCCCCATAACTTAATAAGTAGCTGTGCCGCAATCACTATGCTATAAAAACACTACATACCTTATAATTATAATTATTTAAACATAACAATTTAAAAATAATATCAAAATTGCGGAACTATATAAATAATAACAAGAAAATAGATAAAAACAAAACTAGCAGAGATACAATAAGGTTGAGAAACTATTAAACATTAATTGATTAATTAAACATCTTCAGTAGGTAATTATTCTATGGAACCTGGAATACGAATCGAAATGGACATCAATAAGGTCGCTATATTTATTTATTAATTTACAAAGCCGAGGAACAATCGAGTTAGCGCCAAGCACTGTTCGGCGGAGTGGAGGATGCAAGGGAGTAATCTGAGCACGAGGGAGTCTAGCAGGAGCCCGAAACTGAAACTTAGATAGCAATTGGGGACAGTCTATTTTGCTCCGTAGTAGCTTATACAGGAAGATAGAATCACTGATTCTTCTAAACTACTGTAAAGGTGTCGATCAAATTTTCCTCAAATATTCCTAATATATTCTTCTGTTCATAAGCTATGTATTCTTACGCTATTTTCCCTGGGAGATAAGCAATTTTGAATTTTGTTGTTTTTTAATGTATGTTGTGAGTTGGAAGCTAAACCACTGGAAATTATTTATTCAATTTTTCCTCAAATATTCCATAAACTGGGCTTCAATTATTAGGATATGTAATAAATAATTACGTTATTCCCCTTGGGGGTTGATTTTCAGTCATTTTTGACATTTGTATAAGAACTGCTATTTGAAAAACACTGTCAGAGAACCAGCCAGTCTGGTTACGGTTAGTAACCTGCTTGCCTATCGTGCAATGGGTCTCGGGATCAAATCTTGGATATTTTTTTTCACTTTTTGTGGTTCTTTTTTTTTGTTTTTATTTATCCTGTGAGTTTTAAATAATTAAAAATAATTTTATGCATACTTTTATTTCAACATTATTTGCAATTTTATTTTTTTCTAATATTTTTCAGTAGTTCTCTAGGATAAATCTGCGCTGATTTAAATTGTAAGTAGGTACCTAAGTTGGATATTATTTAAACCGTACTTAATTGATTGTGTCGAGGTGTAGGAATTTTATAGATTCGAAAACAAACAAATCTTTCTATTATTTTGTGTTTATTTATGTTTTGAAATAAGTGCTCAAACCGTGCATAGATTAGGTATGTTTTAAACGAAAAAAGTTTTACTCATCGAGTTAAACAATAAGCTATTTTTAGGTAGGTATCACGTGGTATGCTGAAGGGGGAAGAGCAATTCTATGGTACGTTCAATTTCGTTAACAAATTGCAACAATACTGTAAACCGACTAAAAAATGATATGTAGTCTAATGTTTAAGATAAACACGGATCATTGAAATTAATGGCGCTCAAACAAGGACGTTTCCTTTAATGCAAACTATGTAGGTAGTTAGGTACCTACTTAAAACATTATTGATCTAAACTAATATTATAAATGAAAGTATGTTTGTTTTTTGACATTTTCAAGCAAACTACCTACTGTATCGATCCTCCCAAAATTTTGCATAACGTTGTCAGGAGTAAAGACACGGATATAGGGTAGGTATCTTTAATGGAAGAGAGCTGTTGCCGAGAAAAAAAAAACAAGTAGGTACGTACTTGTTTCGTACGTACTTGTTTCGTATTCCAGATGGTGCCACTTACACGATCCGTATTGTTTCTCAAATTCTAAATTAACGTAAGCGGAGCTGCGGGCAAACACTAGTTCGAAATAATGAATGAAACGTTCTTTCGTCCATCATTTCGTTCAACACATACCTAACATGCACACACATTTGTATAATTCACTGTGTTCGGATAGAAAACGGATCAGGATTCCTGATCAGGAAAACTGATGTACGGTCAGCCAAGAAAGTGGTGTACCAGTTTTGATTTAGTTTCCCGGTCATCGAAAATTACAACAAGGTTCGTTATAAAAAGATATTACTGAAAGAGACAACATTATCATGACGTAAACCTATGTATTTAGTATTCATACGTCATATGTCACATATAAGTACATGACATTTTAACCTTTAGTATAAATGAAAAGGACATTAGTTTCTACAAAGCAATTGAAATGTTTCCAAACAAAAGTAATAAAAACTATTTAAATAGACAACCGAATTCCATTTGAAAAAGAAAACTGACAATTGACATTTTGTCAAATATAATATGCAAAAAATCGATATATTTTCCGTGTTATTTTTCAATCAACTGCATATAAAATCATCTCAATGCCTGCCAACTTGACCATTGCCGAAAGAGCACAAATAATTGCCCAATTTAATGAGGGAAGCAGTATCAGTGCGATATCCCGGAATTTGAATATATCGAGGCGTTCTGTCCGCTTTTGGATTCGTCGTGAAGGAGAGGAGGGAAGTTTGTTGGATCACAGAAGAAGTGGTCGCCGGCCTGCACTCTCCAATAACGATAGAGAATTCATGAGACGGGAATATGAAATCAATGGTTTTAAGCCCACAAAACATTTTGCGGAGATGTTCGATGTGAGTGCCCAAACAATAAGGAATCATCTACATTACATGGGGTTGCACCACAGGCATTACGCCAAGAAAATATATTTGACGGATGCTCACAGACTTGCTCGTCTGAACTTCGCCAGAGAGCACTTAGAGTTTGATTGGTCTAATACAGTGTTTTGTGATGAAAAAACGTTTAAATCCAGTCAGCATGGACGTCTTCACCTTTGGCGATATAATTCAACACGGTATAAAGATGATCATGTAATTCCAAATAGAGAATCAGGTCGAATTTCCGTAAATATTTGGGGCTGGATGAGTGCGGATGGTGTAGGAGAATTGTGTTCTCTACCTCCTCGAGCGACGGCTGTAAATTATATCGACGTGCTTCAGAATGCAATGCTACCGACAGTCCGTAATGTTTACCCGGAGAACGAAGTGCCACAATTTGATTTTGTTCAAGATAATTGTTCAATTCATAATGCGAGGATCGTAAGAGCCTGGTTTCGTTCACACACTGACGTAAGGGTAATTCAGTGGCCCTCAAGATCGCCGGACCTCAACCCGATAGAAAATCTTTGGGGCCTTATGGTCCAACGATGGTCGCATCAAAATGAAAGAACCAAACAAGCTCTTATTAGTCACTGTAATTATATTTGGGAGGAAATGCGGGGAACCGATATTTGCTCACGGCTTGTTGGTTCAATGAGGTCTCGTCTTTTAGAGGTTATAGAGGCCAACGGCGGTTACACCCGTTTCTAATTTTTAAAAATTTTCAATATCTTCTAAATATTACTATATATGCTATGTTTTTGTTTGTTATAAGTATTTTAAAATTGATTGTAGAAATTTAATAAAAGGATAAATCTATTTTTAGCTTGTTTTTTATTGATATTGTAATTACAAGTTTACAGAAATTGTAGGTTTGTGGATTCGCCTTGTGCCTTTACAATTTTATGTAACTTGTTGATTGTAATCAACAAGTTACATAAAAAATTCAGAATTGTAATTCTGAATTTGTAGATACAATTTTGTCATCAAAATCTACAGCCCCCCGCCGTTGATTTTACGACGTCATTGGTTCCATCAAGTTCAAACTAAGAACAGCTGTCACGTTACAAACAGTAATAGTCGTTATCAATAATCTGATAAAGACAGCAATAGAAGTTGTCAGATCGATCTGCAAGCGAAACTAATCTTTATCACCTATTCATAGGTGATAAAGCAAGCGATATTCAACCTTAGGGTGGTACACCACTTTCTTGGCCGACTGTACCTATGTATTAAAAATATATCTATGGGCTGTCCTAAATATATTGTGTTCTCGTCATCTGTAGAATAGAATTAACTAAGGTACATAACCGAAAACTGCGGCAGAACATACTCGGAAGTTTCGTTCGGGCTGAATACTGCTTTTATCTACTTTCCGGAGACCAGACTTAGACGGTACAAACCATGTAGGTACCTAAGTAACATTTTACCATTATGTCGCCTACAAATAGAATTATTGTTGTTCCCATACCAAGTCCTGAACACAATTTTCTTTCAAAATTCTATTTTTCCCACGTTTTTAGGGTTCCGTAGTTAACAAGGAACCCTTATAGTTTCGCCATGTCCGTCCGTCCGTCTGTCCGCAGCTTAGCTCAGAGACGCCCAGTACTAGAAAGCTATAATTTGGTGTAAAAATACGGATTTGTTGCGCCGAAAAAGTGGTAGAATAAAATCTCGTGAAATATTTTTTTTTTTAGGGTACCTCCTGTACACGTAAAGTGGGGATGTTTTTTTTTTCTCTCGCGTACCCCTTAGTGTGGGGTATCATTAAATAGGCTTTTAAAAATATTGATAGTTTCCATTAACAATTTTTTGATAAAAAGATTCGTTTGTGAAATATTAAGCTTTAAAGTGCTAATTTTTGCTCGACTCGAGTGTCTCCCTAGTCCCTCCTCTACCAGCTAAACGGTTATGTTTGGGGGTGTGAAAAAATCACAATAGTAGTATATATAACGAAGTTTAAAAGAAAATTATCATGACTAAGTAGGCTTTACAAGTTTACGAGTAATAGTCGACAAATAACGTACTTGGATAACATATTTTCCTAAACAAAATGTATCGGAGAACATATAATGTTCTTCAACTGCAAATGTAAGTTTGTCAACTTTATTTTTACAGCTTTAAGTGGGTATGTTTTGGGGATAGGTAGGTTTTTACTGTCGACTTTTTTTAACTAACTTCAAAAAAAGGAGGCGGTTCTCAATTCATCGTAATTTTTTTTTTTTATGTATTTTCCCCGATTTCTCAAAGACGCCTGGACCGATTTTGAAAATTCTTCTTTTTTAAAATTAAATTCAGCGAATCAGTTTAGTTAGTTCGCATAAGTATTTTGATGGGCAACTACGGAACCCTACACTGTGCGTGGCCCGACACGCACTTGGCCGGTTTTTAACCGACTTCAAAAAAAAAAGTAGGTTCTCAGTTCGACCTGTATGTATGTATGTTTGTCCGCGATTATCTCGCGTTTGGCTGAACGGATTTTGATGCAGTTTTCAGGAAAGTGTTCTCTACATTCTGGAGAAGGTTTTAGTATATAACACTAATAGATATCCCGTGACGTTGCCCGCGCGGATCCGTTTTGCTTACTTGGATCGTAGATTTTCAGGGACGATTGCATGTTTGTCCGCGATTATCTCGCGTTTAGCTGAACCGATTTTGATGCAGTTTTCAGGAAAGTGTTTGTTACATTCTGGAGAAGGTTTTAGTATATAACACTAATAGATATTCCGTGACGTTGCCCGCGTGGATCCGTTTTGCTTACTTGGATCGTAGATTTTCAGGGACGATTGCATTTTTCTCAGCGATTATCTCGCGTTTGGCTGAACCGATTTTGATGCAGTTTTCAGGAAAGTGTTTGTTACATTCTGGAGAAGGTTTTAGTATATAACACTAATAGATATCCCGTGACGTTGCCCGCGTGGATCCGTTTTGCTTACTTGGATCGTAGATTTTCAGGGACGATTGCATGTTTGTCCGCGATTATCTCGCGTTTGGCTGAACCGATTTTGATGCAGTTTTCAGAAAAGTGTTTGTTACATTCTGGGGAAGGTTTGAGTATATAACAATAATGGATATCTCGTGAAGTTGCTCGCATAGATCCGTTTTTGATGCTTAATAGGATTGTAGATTTTCAAAGAAGCCGATTTTATGAAGATTTTTGTTGGATATCGCAACTAAAAAGGGAAAAATAAAAAACTTTAAAAAAAAAAGGGAACCGACTTCAAAACCAAACACAAAAAAACGATAAAATAACTTTTCTTTCGGAAGTCGGTGGCCATAACTCAATGAAATAAAAAAAAAACAAAGCCACCGACTTCCGAAAGAAAAGTTATTTTATCGTTTTTTTGTGTTTGGTTTTGAAGTCGGTTCCCTTTTTTTTTTAAAGTTTTTTTTATACACTCACTTTTATTGGCTTCTGACCGCGGCTTATTAAGTTAGTATTCTGTGGCTAAAGCTCGAGTTATATTGGTTGCCAACCATTGGTTGGTAATAATTATCCCACGGGTAGGGTCGATTTTTAATCAAAAACTTACCTTCATACCTAGGTACTTTCTAGTGAGAGAATTTTCGGAATTGCATTAGATGTTCCGAAAACAAGCTAAATAATATTAGGTAGGTATATGAATTTGGACTTCTATCTAATCTAATTTTACTAATAGGTATTACAAAAACTATCTAAGGTAATCTCAGGAACTAGGTACTGGTTCGAATTGAAAAATATTTTTGTGTTGAATAGTCTATTTATCCAGCTAGGAAGGCTATAATTGGCTAGGTATATTACATCACGCTACGGCCAATAGGAGAAGATCAGCAGGGGTGGAACCACGGGGAACAGCTGTCAAACGCTGTAACTTTGCCATGATGCCCAACATTGCCTTCTTTGTTTGAACGCAAAACGGGAACAGCTGGACCACCATTCATATTTAGTTTTTGTATCAGAAACACCAAATAATCTCGAAGGTTAATTTTACCCACCACTTGCAAGTGCGTGAGACTTACCATAAACTTCCAGGGCTGGGGATTATATTTGGGGAAGTCCGAAGAAATGATGTTATGAGACGGTCGACATAGTGTGCTCTTTTCCCATTTAACAACGCCCATTCGACCCATTGCGGTTTTAATTTATAAGTCCATGTGTGCACTAAATAAAATATAAAATTTGCGATTCAAATAAATAACATCAAAATGTGACCATGTCATTAGGTACCTAAGTCAGTGAAAACTGTCACAAGTTTTAAAAACAGAATGGTAGGTACTGAACCCGTGAAACTAAAAAGCTTAAAGGTTTACATGCCCATTGGGGACCATGCAGTGTCCACATTGAATTTTGGGTTGAAGACAACTCGTCTCATTAGCTATTTCGTCTCTATCCCTATTGAATGCATCAATACCTATAATAAAGGTTGTCAAACAATTCGGCTGCCCAAATTCAAAACCTAGTAACAGGTGATTTTTAGAAAAACCGGTTTTTGGCATTTTTCGACTTACTAGACAGTATCGAAATGATGTGGACCTTAAAACACCCAGTTTCATACGTAACTTTAAAAAAATAATTTAGCAAGTCTAAGCAATTTGGCATGATTACGAAAATTTCCTTGAAGTACAAATTTGAAACTTAGTATGTCCAAATACAAATTTAAAACCCTAGCAACTCAAACGACTTACTAAGTTATAAATTTGTAATACCAACTTGCTATATATGTTTTGAATTTGGCGCCGATTGTAAAATAGATGAAATTTCGTTCAGTAAGTCCAGTTTTTCTTTTTATTTTGTGTGAAAATCCTAATATGGTTCACATAAAATACATCTACTGACCAAGTTTCAACATGATAATTCGAAAAAAAGTGACAGTGACATACGGACGGGCAGACAGACATGACGAATCTATAAGGGTTCCGATTTTTGCCATTTGGCTACGGAACCTTAAAAATCTTTATATAATCGGCGTCTTTGAAAATCTACAATCCTAGTAAGCAACAAAAACGGATATTTGCGGGCAACTTCACGAGATATCCATAATGTTATATACTGAAACCTTACCCTTATGCAGACTTACTAAGTTTTGATATTGTTTTTACATTCATATTTGGGTAAATTCACAAATAAAAATAAAGTATGAGCGATTCAAGTGTAACTATACGCTAAAATGTTTGCAAGTATACCACACTAAAATGTCAACAATATAGCACAACTTTTCGCCAAACATCCAAATCGCTATCTCTTCCAGTTTCTTCGGGCGAGCGAATCAAAGTAGACGACCAGTTTTTTGGCTCTCCTGAACATTTTTGTTGGAAGGAGTTACTATGTTTTGATTTTAAGCAGCCGAATTGTAAATTCAGCCTCTAGACTATATTTGAAGTAGTTACTCCAATGATATTATAAGTAAAAAGGTGAGTTACCAAAATCAATGGTCGCACGCCATCCGGTACACATCTAAAATTCTAAATGGATCGCGGGCACGCCGCAATCTCGGTGGTAAGGTAAGACCCCTCTTTGAGAAGTAACTGGATAGGCGCCACGGGGCGTCCTCACTGACGCAGGTCCTCACTGGACACGAAGTTTCGGGAGGTTCCTGTGTCTAATTGGAAAGGAAGAAACACCTGGAAGCCACCACTGCCAGGATCGCCCGGAGGACACAGTGGAGCATACTTTGCACGTCTGCCCCGCTTGGGCAGAGCACCGCCGCATCCTCACGGAGGCGATCTCTCGCACCCGGCATTGGTCGAGCATCTAATTGCTACGGGGCGCGACGGAATTCGTAGCAGTCACCTCCTTCTACGAAGCAGTCACCCAGCCGCCGCCAACACAGAAACCGAGACGTCGCGAAGTGATTTCCACTGCTGGCGCGGGCAGGAACCAGCACAATATTTTGCTTGGGCACAGATAATATAAGGCCCAGCGCACACCGGTGGAGGCGCGGCGGAGCGCATTTGAAGACAACAATTTAATATAAACCTTAACTGCCTTGGCATACGGTCGCAAATGAATAAATAGCATGCGGCGTTCGGAGCGCCTCTGCTGCTCGGATGCTCTGCGCTCCGCTGCGCCGCGCCGCGCTCCGCTCCGCCGCGCCCTTCTGCTCCGCGCGCGGCTGGCTCGGTAAAATGCCTCGAGAGTTTTAACTAGTTCGGTCGTGTGTTGAGCGAGAATAAGGACGATGAAGAAAAGTTAATTAACTTATAAAATAAATAAATAAATATTTATTTTATAAGTTGATTAACTTTTTTTAAGCTATTGCATAGCTTCTATCGCGGGCCTTGAGCGCGGGGACCGAATCTAAAAATTCCGTAACGAAAAAACCTCACGCTCGACGACGGGCAAGGAGGTGTGATTGAATATAAGGTTTATATACACAATACAAAATATATAGGGGAGGGGAGGGGAGGGGAGTGGAGTGGAGTGTTCGAGGTTTTCGTCATGGGTGTCGTTTTCATGGTTTTCGAGGAAGTTGAAACCGATGTTGCAGTCAAAATGTAAATCCAAGATGGCGGCTGCAAAAATATCGAGGTTTTCGTCATGGGTGTCGTTTTCATGGTTTTCGAGGGTGTTGAAACCGAGGGTGCAGTCAAAATGTAAATCCAAGATGGCGGCTGCAAAAAATATCGAGGTTTTCGTCATGGGTGTCGTTTTCATGGTTTTCGAGGAAGTTGAAACCGATTGTGCAGTCAAAATGTAAATCCAAGATGGCGGCTGCAAAAAATATCGAGGTTTTCGTCATGGGTGTCGTTTTCATGGTTTTCGAGGGTGTTGAAACCGATGGTGCAGTCAAAATGTGAATCCAAGATGGCGGCTGCAAAAAATATCGAGGTTTTCGTCATGGGTGTCGTTTTCATGGTTTTCGAGGGTGTTGAAACCGATTGTGCAGTCAAAATGTAAATCCAAGATGGCGGCTGCAAAAAATATCGAGGTTTTCGTCATGGGTGTCGTTTTCATGGTTTTCGAGGGTGTTGAAACCGATGGTGCAGTCAAAATGTAAACCCAAGATGGCGGCTGCAAAAAATATCGAGGTTTTCGTCATGGGTGTCGTTTTCATGGTGTTCGAGGGTGTTGAAACCGAGGGTGCAGTCAAAATGTAAATCCAAGATGGCGGCTGCAAAAAATATCGAGGTTTTCGTCATGGGTGTCGTTTTCATGGTTTTCGAGGGTGTTGAAACCGATGGTGCAGTCAAAATGTAAATCCAAGATGGCCGCTGCATAAATGATCGAAGTTTTCATCATGGGTGTCGTTTTCATGGTTTTCGAGGGTGTTGAAACCGATGGTGCAGTCAAAATGTAAATCCAAGATGGCGGCTGCAAAAAATATCGAGGTTTTCATCATGGGTGTCGTTTTCATGGTTTTCGAGGGTGTTGAAACCGAGAAAAATGTAAATCCAAGATGGCGGCTGCAAAAAATATCGAGGTTTTCGTCATGGGTGTCGTTTTCATGGTTTTCGAGGGTGTTGAAACCGATGGTGCAGTCAAAATGTAAATCCAAGATGGCCGCTGCATAAATTATCGAAGTTTTCATCATGGGTGTCGTTTTCATGGTTTTCGAGTGTGTTGAAACCGATGTTGCAGTCAAAATGTAAATCCAAGATGGCGGCTGCAAAAAATATCGAGGTTTTCGTCATGGGTGTCGTTTTCATGGTTTTCGAGGGTGTTGAAACCGAGGGTGCAGTCAAAATGAAAATCCAAGATGGCGGCTGCAAAAAATATCGAGGTTTTCGTCATGGGTGTCGTTTTCATGGTTTTCGAGGGTGTTGAAACCGATGGTGCTGTCAAAATGTAAATCCAAGATGGCGGCTGCAAAAAATATCTCGTCATGGGTGTCGTTTTCATGGTTTTCGAGGATGTTGAAACCGAGGGTGCAGTCAAAATGTAAATCCAAGATGGCGGCTGCAAAAAATATCGAGGTTTTCGTCATGGGTGTCGTTTTCATGGTTTTCGAGGGTGTTGAAACCGATGTTGCAGTCAAAATGTAAATCTAAGATGGCAGCTGCATAAATTTATCGAGGTCTTCGTTCCATCCGGGTGTCCCTTGACACCTCTCAAGTTTTTTTATTTTTTTTATATGCACCCCCAAACATAACCGTTTAGATGGTAGAGGGGGGGGACACTCGAGTCGAACAAAAATTAGCACTTTAAAGCTTAATATTTCACAAACGAATCTTTTTGTCAAAAAATTGTTAGGAACATATCAATATTTTAACTTTTTTTATTTATTTATTAGAAAAATTTGTTTTCTTATTGGTCACCACGCTCAAAAAGTGTAACTTGAATTAATATCAAAGAAAAAGCAATACTGCATGAATAAAATCTATACATATAATAAATTTGTAGAAAAGTGGTATTTGTACAATGGAAATATACAAAAAAAAAGTAGCAGGGGTTGTTATTTTATCGATGCTGAACCCGAAACTGTAATTAATTTTTTTTTTGTCTGTTTGTCTGTGTGTTTGTGCACGCTAATCTTCGGAACTACTGGACCGATTTGAATGATTCTTTTTTTGTTGTATAGGTATTAAGTTCGATTAACATATAGGCTATAATTTATCTTGGAAACTTGAACACCTGATGCAGAACTGCAACAGACCTGCTAAACTATAAGAGATACAAAAATGATGCCATAGCAAAAATTGTTCCACGTGATGAGCATTTTCTGCTGAGAGAATAAAATTGAAGATCCTGGACACCTGATGTGGAACTTCAAGAGCCCAGCTACACTATAACATATACAGGAATGACGTCTTAGCAAGAGTTGTTCAGCCTGATGAGCACCTTCTGTTGATGTATAAAAATTGAAGATCTGGAACACCTGATGTGGAACTTCAAGAGCCCAGCTACACTATAACATATACAGGAATGACGTCTTAGCAAGAGTTGTTCAGCCTGATGAGCACCTTCTGTTGATGTATAAAAATTGAAGATCTGGAACACCTGAAGTGGAACTCCAAGAGCCCAGCTACACTATAACGTCATATAAGGCAATGACGTCTTAGCAAGAGTTATTCAGCCTGATGAGTACTCTCTGTCAACGTATAAAAATTGAAGATCTGGAACACCTGATGTGGAACTCCAAGAGCCCAGCTACACTATAACATATACAGTAAAGACGTCTTAGCAAGAGTTGTTGAGCCTGATGAGCAACCTCTGTTGTCGCATAAAAATTGAAGATTTGTTACATTACACCTGATGTGGAACTCCAACAGCCCAGCTACTTTATAACATATATAGGAATGACGTCTTAGCAAGAGTTGTCCAGCCTAATGAGCACTCTCTGTAGACGTATGAAAATTGAGATCTGGAACCCCTGATGTGGAACTCCAAGAGCCTAAATACACTATAACATATACAGTAAAGATGTCTTAGCAAGAGTTGTTGAGCCTGATGAGCAACCTCTGTTGTCGTATAAAAATTGAAGATTTGTTACATTACACCTGATGTGGAACTCCAACAGCCCAGCTACTTTATAACATATTTATAGTAATGACGTTTTAGCAAGAGTTGTCCAGCCTAATGAGCACTCTCTGTAGACGTATGAAAATTGAGATCTGGAACCCCTGATGTGGAACTCCAAGACCCCAGCTACACTATAACATAATTATAAGGAATGACGCCTTAGCAAGAGTTGTTCAGCCTGATGAGCACTCTCTATTGACGTATAAAAATTGAAGATCTGGAACACCAAGAGCCCAGCTACACTATACTTAATATACATACATAGGAATGACGTCTTAGCAAGAGTTGTTTAGTCTGATGGTCATTTCCTGTTGACTTACAAAAATGAAAGATCTGGAACGTCTTGAATCGTCTCGCGCATCCCGTTGTTTTCCCGTCCCCAGGCTCTTAGAATTCGAAGTTTCAGATCTTTCATTTTGACGACCCCGTCGTCGCTGGCATAAGCAACAGGATCCGCGTACGAAGTCGCGGGCAGAAGCTAGTAAATAAATAAAATTATAATTGCAGAAGTTGATACAAAATGCTATGCAATAGCTTTACCGCGGCAGTCCCCGAGTGCCACACGTCTTTTTTTTTATTTATTTATTTTATTTACCTACATTATTTTGAGACCTTGTTGGCAAACATACCATCATCTGAGGGCACGGCAGTGCCCCGCAAGTCTCGAGCAAAACGCGCACGGCCGTACCATCTTTTCTCGAAGCGATTCGCGGCTGTTTCGCCCCCCCCCTATATCTTCGACGTGGACTAAGCTAGGAGTTTAGGTTTTCGGTGAATAATAGTAGGCATTAAAACAAGCTTAAGTTCGAAATTACATGCCAATTGAATTAATAGTTTAGGAGTTACAGTCGATCAAAGTTACACCATTTTGTCACTCACTGACCGATCATCAAAAATCTAAGGTACTTCTAGCAGACTTAGGCTGCTTTTCCACCAGAGATGCGCTATGTAGCTGTGCTACGAAGATGTGAAAGCTGAGCTACGAAATTGTGTGACCTTTTCCACCGATGCTACGCTATGTAGCTGTGCGAGTAAGATGTGCTATGGAGATGGGTAGCTGCGCTACGAAGATGCGCTGTCACAGGGTAGCTGCGCTACAAAGATGCGCCGCCACAAGGTAGCGTGAGAAAAACAAACTAAATTTTTAATGTCAATAAGGTCGAAAATCGCTTGCACCTGTTTTTTTATCTCGCTATCGTTAAGCAATTGTTTTTCGACCTTCAAGCGATTTTCGACCTTATTGACATTTATGCAAACACCTGATTTTAATGAAGGAGCAATGTTGGCGAACGAGAATGTGAGAAAAACTAAATTTTAAATGTCGATAAGGTCGAAAATCGCTTGCACCTGTTTTTTTATCTTGCTATCGTTAAGCAAATGTTTTTCGACCTTCAAGCGATTTTTGACCTTATTGACATTTAAGCAAACACCTGATTTTAATGAAGGAGCAATGTTGGCGAACGAGAATGTGAGAAAAAAAATAAGGTCGAAAATCGCTTGCACCTGTTTTTTTTATCTCGCTATCGTTAACTCGGAGTCCATTCAGACCAAACATAAAAAATGGATAGCTTAGCTTACAATAGTATTGATGGTTATGGAAATTAAACAAAGAGTGATTTTTTAGTTTTTATTTGATACACTAGTAGTATTAGATGAACCTAAACTCCACATGTGTACCTGAAACAACAACACAAAATTAGGATTTAGGTGAGAGAGCATTAATTTAAGATTATGTACACCAACAGCACGTACATTTATAAATCCATAGATTTTCCTGATAAGTACAGTCAGCATCAAAAGTTGACCAGATTTTTAAAATCGCTGTACACCATAATAATACGGTGTACAGTCACGAGCAATAACATGTATACACTTAACAAAACTCAAACGCAAATTACCCATGGAATACTGGTTTCCACTTTGAAATAAGACCTATTTCGTAACAGTATGGCTTCCAAAATAGAAGTCTAATGAAAAGGCAAAAGTTTAATCAATATGGTAGCAGAAAATCGCCTTTGAATACTGCTTAGTGTATACATACTATTGCTCGTGACTGTACAGCGATTTTGAAAATCTGGATGTGGTCAGCATCTTTTGATGCTGACTGTACCTAACCACCACGTTTTGTCAGTTAGCAGTATGGCAGTTTGAAAATAATTATGTTAACCAATGCTTTGCAGTTAACTGTACAGTCAACAGCAAAAGTAGATGATCTCAGAAATTCAATACTAATGAACGGAGTTCTCATCAAAACTGTGTGGTGTCGAAGTGATTGATGATGATTTGTATGCTTTTTAATAGTCCTTGTAATACAATTTCATATAACAAGGGTGGAGCAAGCTTGATAATATGCCCTCCAATTCTTTACGTTTGTCTCATAATGAGATAACGACTGCCTCAGAGGGGTAATAAATTTAAAAATATTACATATGTAAAGCAAGGTATCTTTCATATACATAACATAGTAGTACAAATGTTTTTTAGGTATGGCTTATTGTGATGCTTATTTTAGATTATTTTGATAGCCTATTGTAATTTTATTATGAATACATTTTTGATGATACCTTAAGATACAGTAAATTATAGTACACACTTATATCAAGGCTTTCTCTTTAAAAATAAATTAACCCAGGTAAGTGCGAGTCAAACTCGTTCATGAAAGATATATATCATTCTTTATAAAAACCGCAAAAATTCATGTCATGTAAAGAGTGCCCCCATAAATATTTAGATTACTGTTTTTTAGTAATCATTGCGGCAACAGAAATACATCATTTTTGTGAAACGTGGAAACTCAACTGTCTACCTATCATATTGCACGAGATACAGCTTGGTGATTGGTGATAAACGGACAGACAGACAGACAGTGAAGTCTTGATCATGAGGTATAACAGAACTCTATTACTAAGAGTGCTGTCTGTCTGCCTATCTGTGCCTTGGTTACTCTCTGCCTCTGGGTACAGGACCCTAAAATCTAATATTTGAGAACAAGCAAGTTATTAGTTATACTATGAATGGGTCATGTGCTTAGCCTTTTCAACTGCAAGTCTTGCTTTAACCAGGTGCAACTGAATTCCAGTATTTAGTATGGATCTAGAGGTGTAAGCAAATAAAAACCCGCCAAGTGCGAGTATAACGGGTTCCATACCATTATCTACAAAAATCACATTTGTTTTATGGGAACCCCGTTAAATATTTTTCATCTATTGATTCATACACATAAAAACTAGATTTTTTTTGTGCTGCACTCGAGTTGTTTTATTAATTTGTCAACTTCGATAAATAATACCAGTCACACAATATTTTGAGGTTAGAAAGAAAGCTATGCAAGTATGGAAGGGTCAGATGAGCACATGTTTAATTGATAAATTTAGCAGATAGAAATCGGAGATTACGGTAAAGAATGGCAATTGGGTACTCGACATGGCAATTTCAAGCTCATTCTACAGGACAAGGTTGAAATTAAACATCCAACCAACATTAATACCAGACACATGTGTAACACACATAAACAGAACCATAACAAATGAACAGTTCCTGACTTATGTACCGGTTTTCGTAAGAGGGTATGGGGACATAATAAAAATATATATTAAATACGTACCATTTTATTTGGACCTCGCACGCATCTTCCTCCTTTTACGCTTTAGCCTTCGCATGCGCTTCTTACGCCACTGAAACAATTAAAACACACCAAAAATCAAAACGCGGCTTAACCGAACTTAGCATGTCGATGAAACAACTCGTTAAAACGCAATTTTATTACACAAATAGATATATACCTTCGCTCTCATGTTTACGAAGGAAAAGGTTTAGCTTTCCTCCTTCAAAAGGAGTTCGTGATTATGAGAAAATTTCACGATGCAGATATCGGTCTACGCCCGAGACTCCGTTGAATGAAAAGAAGGATGTCAACGAAGTTAGTGGAGGGTTTGGCAACCGCAAAATGTGTTGGTTTGGTGTTGCAACTATAAAAAAGGGGTTTTAAGGTGAACGCAGACCTAGCCGCACCGCAGTCTCCGCAGTCCCCGCAGGACGTCATCGTTTTCTTTCTGCGTTCACAATCGGTGCAGGATCAGGATGTACAGCTTGGCAAAGTAGAGTAGAAAACCGGAAGTTCTACCAGCACTTTGAATGATTTTTTTTTTCACATATTACGTTAGTTTTATGGCACAATAATAATTCTAACAAACCTGCGTTCTTTGTTTACATTACATATCAAAGATTTTAAAAAGTTGTCAGCAAACAAAAAGATTAGTTCCGTTTCAAGACGTTCTGGCCAAGCTGTACAAAAAGTTGCTAGATCATTGCTGATTGTTTCCGATAGTATGCTGTGATGATACGGGGTGCATCCGCCGAGCATGGCCGCGCCGCCGCCGAGCCTCAATCTTTTTCTGACATAAAGTTACAGAACAGTGTCGCGTTAAATAAGTGGCAATTCATTCAAAGTGCTGGTAGCGAGAGCATAGTGGCGACTTCCGGTTTTCTACTCTAATTTGCCAAGCTGTACATATGTGTGTCACGAACTAACGAATGTAAAAAATAACCAAATAAAACGAAACGTTTATTGGGTTCATATTGGTTCATATGGGATCTTGACATTTTTTTATTAAGGGGGATGCTCCAACCAGCACGCGAAATTAATTTTTTTTTACGTTTTTTGCAATTTGCAGGCCAGTGACATGTTGTAGCTTTATAAATATATGAGTTGCGGTAATAACAAGTATAATTTTAAATATAAAGAAAAGAAAAGGTGCATCATGTTAAAATCTCCGAAATCTAACTACGATGCACCTTTTCTATGTGAGAGCTGATGGAGCGAATTTTTTGATAATTTTTATATATAAAATTATACTTGTTATTACCGCAACACATATATTTATAAAGTTACAACATGTCACTGGCCTGCAAATTGCAAAAAACGTAAAAAAAATTGAATTTCGCGGGCTACATCGAAGCAATCACCTTAATCAGCCAATGCAACAACTGCTAATGGCTCGATACCACGATGGACGTATTATCAGGCCTGGCTCACTCCGCGGTGTAGGTATAAAACTGCAAGTAGTGGCGGGGGCCATTACGTCGTGGCCAATTCAGTCGGCTGCCGCACGCCGCTCACTACGCACGCGCTTCGATTACTTAAATAATATTTAAGTTTGGTTACGTGTATTTACGCACAAATCGCACAAGTTTTAAAACAATAATTTACTATGAAGAAATTAAAATACTGCATATCTTTTGGTTGTTTAAATAATGACACTGATAGGAGCCTCACGTTTCACACACTACCGCGTGATTTCGAAAGGTAAGGAAAAAAGTGAATATTTATCTATGTATTACATATTTAATAATGATCAAAAAAATTATCTACCTGCATGTGGTGTGCTTATTAATGTTATTCAAGTACCGGCTATCTAGTAATCATGATCAGTTAATCACACTCATCTTAAGCTGAATACGTAGGTAGGTCGAATTAAGATCGGTAGAAAGTAGGAAGATGTTTACGTTATTGTTTAGGCACGTTCAAACTCAGAAAATGGCTACACTACGCATTCAAGGCCAGCGATCGTAATTCGCTGCGCGACTCTTACCTACCTCCTTACCTACAAAGACACGCAACACGGGGCCTGTGACAATGACAGTATGCGATAGTAATTGGTCGGTTACTAGGTTGAGTGCATATGATAAGGACTAGTTACCTATTTTGCCGTAAACGACAACAATCTTTAAAGTTATGACTAAATACCAAGAGCCATGGTCAAAAAAGAGCATCGAACTACGTTATGGTGTAGGTAAAAATGTTCGATATGCAATTTTACATATTTCAGTGGGCGAACGAGCCTATAAAACTAAAGAACTTTCCTCAAGGAATTTAGGTCGTATTATGAATAAAAAATGTGTTCTCACACAAAACCACTTTGTTGTTTTTTGGTTTAACCTTTCAAATATTTTTTCAACATTAGATCATAGAACAGTGAGCCGCTTTTTTACTTAGAGGACGGACGTGTGCCTCTCGCGATCGCGTGCGCTAGTTAGCAAAGTGCAAACGCATCACAACATTGTAGCCGACCCGTGCGTCAACCGTTCGCTCGGAGTGGTCGCGATGACCCAGATAGTGTTTGTACGAAAAATGCTTGATCGACATATTATTTGTTAAGGCGAAGACATATTTCATCAACATGGCTTCGCAAACGCAAACTATTAAGCTAACAACTAAGTTGGAACATGAGCTGTTTAAGTATTACAGCGAAGAAAAAGCAAAGCGAGAAGAATTACAATGTCAAGTAATGGAGCTTAAAACCGAAATGAAAAGGCTGCAAGAAATTTTAAACAACCAAGCTGAGCAGGAGAAAAATAAGGCTGCTGAAAAGGCCAACAAAGAAAGTTCACCCAAACCTGTCGAATATGAGACGGACGAGGATGAACTAGCTAGGGAAACGGAGTGGATAAGGATAGAAAATAAAAGAAAAAAACGGAAACTGAACCGTACGCTCACTCCTCCTTCCGATCAAACCATTAAAGGTAATGACGAACAAGGGAACATAAAACCCAAAAGAATGCCGAAGCCACCCCCAATAATAGTGGAGGGTGTCAAAAACTACCAGTCATTCTACGACTTGATTGCCAGTACTCAAGGTGACGCATTCACTATAAAAATGATGAACGGGGATATCGTCAAAATAAATGCAACCAATGAAGAAGCGTACAGAGAGATAACGAAGCTAATAACTTCAAATAATTTACTGTGGCACTCGTATGAAAACAAACAAGCCAGACCAATACGAGTGATGGCCAAAAAGTTGCATCATACATGCCAGCCAGAAATAATCGTAGAGTATCTCAAAAACAAGGGCTACAAAATTGAAAACGTTGTTAGCAAATTAAGTTGGAGGAAAAAAGAACCACTCAACATGTTTATGTTGTCATTCGAAAAAGACGAAGACATAAACAAAGTTTATGGAATCACCAATATTCTAGGGTGTAAAGTTGAAATTCACCCACTTAGAGCATCTAAGCTAGTTCCCCAGTGTAAAAGATGCCAAGCCTATGGACACACCCAGAAGTACTGTTCGAAAGAACCAAGGTGCGTCAAGTGCACGGGCAAACATCTCACAAGAGACTGCGTGAAACCGGCGCAAGATAAACCAAAATGTGTCCATTGTGGCGAGGCACATCCAGCTAACTATAGAGGGTGTATAGTAGCAAAGGATATGCAAGTACTAAAAAGTAAATGTACTAAAAAACAAACTGCATCCCGACCATTGAAGCTTACCAAACCATCAGTTGCCAAGGTAACTACCGAAAAGAAAGGATTGAACCACCAACCAACAAAGCAGCCCTTATACTCCCAAGTAGTCACAAACAACGTGGAATCAAGTTCAGAAACAAAACTTGACAAAATTTTAAGTTTAATAACAACATTTGATCAACGGCTTAAAAAACTAGAAATGAGTTCCAAAAAAGCTTCTATTCATCTGCAGAAATGAGTAACAACACCAAGATTATGACTTGGAATGCTAATGGACTGCTACATAACCAACAAGAGTTACAAGTCGTCCTAGATACAGAAAAGATAGATATTTGCTTAATATCTGAATCACACTTTACACGACAATCATTCGTAAAATTTCAAGGTTACAAGATATATCACGCCCTGCATCCTGATAACACCGCGAGAGGAGGCAGCGCTGTTATAATTAGAGAAAACATACATCACTATGAACAGACCAAATGTGAAGAACAGGAAATGCAAGTGATCGGCATAACTATTAAAACGAAGAGATACGACTCGGTTACTATAGCAGCTATTTACATTCCCCCAAAACACGCACTAAAAAAAGAGCAATACAAGACACTCTTAATGCAACTTGGAAATAGATTCATCTTAGGTGGAGACTTTAATGCCAAGAATACCTATTGGGGCTCTAGGCTTACTACCACAAAAGGCAGAGTCCAGAGAGCTGCTAAATGCCATACGAGAAACCAAATCAGAGGTTCTATCAACTGGAAAACCGACATATTGGCCAACAGACTCAAGGAAAATTCCAGATTTAATTGACTTTTTTATATACAAAGACATATCCTCGGACTTTATGAGTGCTGAAGAAGGTTTCAATATGAATTCTGATCACTCACCAGTAATTTTACATATGAGTGAACATGTTCAACATAGAGAAGGCAATCCGGTTCTCGTGAACAAGTTCACTGACTGGGAATCCTTTAAAATAGACTTAGACAGTAAAATAGACCTAAATATATTTATTAATGATAAGGACCAACTTAATCTCGAATTGAGCAAATTTATTGTAGATGTTCAACAATCTGCATGGGCTAATACCCCCGAAAAAAAAAGAACTTCGAAAGTTAATAGTTACCCAAAAGAAATAATAGATCTAATCAAAGAAAAAAGGTCCTTGAGAAAAAAGTGGCAGCAAAACAGGTTTCCGCAAGATAAGACACTGTTGAACAACATCACAAAGAAAATTAGAAACGCAATTAAGAAAGTTCGTGACGAAAACTTGACCACGCACCTCCTTCAACTGACTAATGATCGATCGACTGATTATTCATTATGGAAAGCCACAAGAAACCAAAAACAACCTATTGCTCACATACCACCAATAAAAGAACTGAATGGACAGTGGGCAATAAGTAACGAGCAAAAAGCATCAAGATTTGCCGAACATTTGGAGGAAACTTTTACACAAACCGAAAACGAAGACACGACGATCTTCACTGGGAACAACTACAGCAAGCAGACCAAAATATAAAATTTGTAACACCAAAAGAAGTGTGGAAAGAAATCAGAGACCACATAAGCTCAAAAAAATCCCCTGGTTATGACCTAATTACAGGGGAAATTCTAAAGAACCTACCAAGGAAAGCATTGGTAAAACTTACCAAAATTATCAATGCTTCTTTTAGACTTAAGCATGTCCCAGACCTATGGAAGGTTGCAGAAGTAATCATGATCCCCAAACCAGGGAAACCACCTCAAGATGCAACGTCATACAGGCCTATCTCCTTGCTGCCAGTGATGTCAAAGCTTTTCGAGAAATTACTACTAAAACGACTGAAACCTATTATAGAAAATAGTAACATTATACCGGACTATCAATTTGGATTTAGAGAAAAGCATTCAACGATAGATCAGGTGCATAGGATTACAACAGTAATTGAAAAAGCTCTTGAAGATAAGAAAGTATGTGCCACCGTTTTTCTAGATGTAGCCCAGGCTTTTGACAAAGTTTGGCATGAAGGATTAATTTATAAACTTAGAGCTATGTTGCCAAAACAGTATGCTGATATACTAGAATCGTATATAAATGGTAGAGTCTTTAGAGTAAGACAGGAAAATGCCTGTTCTGAACTGAAGGAAATAAAAGCTTGTGTTCCACAAGGAAGTGTTCTAGGCCCTGTCCTGTACCTATTGTACACATGTGATGTACCAGAACTAGAAAATGCAACTGTTGCTACTTTTGCTGATGATACCGCAATAATGTCCACAGGAGCGAGTCACAAAGAAGCTGTGGTAAAAGTACAAAAAGCAATAAGTCAATTCTATGACTGGACTAAAAAGTGGAGGATAAAGTTAAATGAAACAAAATCAATTCACATTGACTTCACTAATAAAAAACCAGAATACAACCCTGTGTACATAAACAATAAAACTGTTCCCTATGAAAACACAGCCAAATATCTTGGTATGACCTTAGACGCAAAGCTTCGCTGGAAAGCCCATGTCAAAAAGAAAAGAGAAGAATTAGAAATTCGTTACAGAAACATGAACTGGTTACTAGGAAGGCATTCCGCGTTGTCAGTATCTAATAAAATCCTGCTCTACAAATCCGTCCTTATGCCAATATGGACATATGGCATACAACTATGGGGTTGCGCCAAAGAAAGCAATGTAGATGTAATACAAAAATTCCAGAACAAAGTACTCAAGAACATCGTGAACGCGCCTTGGTACATAAGAATTGACGACATCCATTCGGGACCTCAATATAGAGTTCGTAAACAGCATAATTCAGAAATATGCAGAAGCCCACGAACAACGGCTTCATCATCACGTAAATGTCGAGGCGACATTTGTGACTTTACAGTGAGTGAGAATTAGTGCCTAGCTATTTATATGGACACAACAACAAAGTGACTTCCCCTTAACAGACGCTAAGTAAACGCAATGGACGTGCTCTTAGATATAAATTTACTGTTAGCAAATTAAGTTAGATATAAATTGCTTATTAGCCTTTTTAGGCTAGATTGTAATGATAAAAACAAATTGAAAAAAAAAAAAAAAAAATTAGATCATAGAAAATGGATACCTAATATATTTAACACTGTAACTCCCATCATACAAAATACAAATTATCACCTGATTGAATAAGTGAAGAAATTTGTTATACTTTGAGCACGCCATTTCAAGAAATGCATTTGTCGCCTCATCACTTCCGTGACATTTACTATTATTCCGATTTTTATTACATTCTAAAAGCAGTTTGAAACGTATATTGCATTTGATTTTGTACAGCTTGGCAAAAAACAGTAGAAAACCGGAAATCGCCACTGTGCTCTCGCTACCAGCACTTTGAACTTTACATGAACTGGGCTGCCCTTGTAAGGCGACTTAAAAGTCACGGTGTATATATTATTCCTTACGTAAGGAGCCGTAGGTACCTACTATTAACATTCTGTGCTACCAATCGATAATGTATGAAGTAATCGATGACGAAACAAAAAAGATATAGGCTGATGATAAAAACACATCAGGAGGTAATGAGGAGTGGTATTTACATAATTATGTTAATTAATAATGTAATTTAACAATGCACAAAATACGTATACCTACCTAACTGTGCCTAAACTCGCGAGTCGCAACCCCAAACCCTATTGAGCTTGACCGACAGTAACCTTTTAATGTCGTTGGCGTCAGATAAACTAAAATAAACTCTCGCGTGTAACTATTCAGTTCATTTTTGCTTGCGCACGGGAAGTTTAGGCTATTATAAAAGTAGGTGGGCGATGCGGCTGCAAGTAAAAATGCACTCTATTCTCTCGTGCATAGATTTTACATTTGTTTGATATTTTTTTTGGGAGTCACGCTTCTGTACGTTTAGTACTATTATATATTCTGTGGTATTATTAAAAAAAATAAGGTGTACAGCTTGGCTAGAACGGATTGAAACGGAACTAAAATTTTTATTTCTGACAGCGTTTTAAAATCTTTGATATTTGATGTAAACAAAGACCGCAGGTTTGTTAGATTTATTATTGTGCCATAAAACTAACGTAATAAGTGAAAAAATAAAATCATTCAAAGAGCTGGTAGCGCGAAGACAGTGGCGACTTCCGGTTTTCTACATTTTTATGTCAAGCTGTACGTGTACCATAACCATGGAGGTATTGGAGTTAGTGCTTCTTACTAGAAAAACGATCCTAAATCGGGGACCTTGAAACGAATGAAAGGCACACAGCTTGGGAATCTGTTTCTTTCTAATAGTGTGTCCATGATACAGTATTATGGGGATAATATTATTATTATTATAGTGTTACAGAAAGTAGGTACTTATAGTTTACGAATTGTGTATTTTTCTCTTTAAATATGGGTAGACAAGATTTTCACAATCCGACTGTATTGTTTTTAATGCTTGGTATTATACTTGGATTATATTCATATTTTACGACTGGGTTGTACCGTTTTTGATGATTCTCTTTTTGTTCCATTAAGTATACCTGTCATTTGGTACGATGAATATTTCTTTCATTTCGGATGAATGAGCATTTCTTATTGTGTAGGTACTTGGATGGTGTTTTTACCAGTAATAAGCGCCATTTAGACGGGGAGAGTTTCTCGCACGTTTCCGTTCGAGAATGTCTAAGCAACTATCGCAAGCAATAATCGCCATAACATAATCGTATCAAAATGTTTACACACAGGCAAGAACTAAAATCTCGGCTACGATTATATCATACGAGATTCGATTATGACATATCGCTAGGCGATAATGTCTATGTTTGTTTACACGGCGAAATTACTGTAGGAAGATTCTTGCATACGAGAATCTCGACAACACTCGACACATCTCGAAACACAATCTCGTAGATTCTATGACATTTTTTCACGTTCATACGAGTATCGTACAAATCAGTTTGAACCGTTTTCAGTGCAAGTTTTGTCATTCGAGTTTTGCGATTACTAGAATATTCACGGAGATCATTGTTCTTAAAAATGACACATATTGTTGAATGTTCTAAAAGGCAAAACGTGTTAAGGTAAACGCAGACTTAGCCGCACCGCAGTCTCCGCAGTCCCCGCATTACGAATTCTTTGTATGAAGTTCTATGAAACCTCGCACACTCACCCGCATCGCAGTAGCCGCAGAAGCGGTAAGAAAACGATGACTGCGGGGACTGCGGAGACTGCGGTGCGGCTAGGTCTGCGTTCACCTTTAGATGTTCCCAAATTATTTCGTCTCGCTATCCATTTTTTAACCCAACACCATTTTTATTTCGCCGTTTAACTACTTCTTGCCGTAGAAGAGTAAAAATAATCAAAACACCCTCACGTTAGCAAATGCAATAATAAAATAATGCACTCATGTTAGCAACTGTCATAAAAACTCGAAATGCGATTATTGCTTTGACATTCTGTTTAGATGGACATTTCCCTTACGAGAAATCTTCCATTGCAAGGCATTTATCACCCAAGTCAACGGGCGAGAAGAGTGAATGTTTTGACGAAGACAATATTTTATATTCCTTCGATTATCGTATCTTCGAGTCGTGAAACTCTCCCCATCTAAATGGGCCTTTATTGCTTTGACGTTCTGTTTAGATGGACACTTTCCTTACGAGAAATCTTCCCTTGCGAAGCAATTATCGCCCAAGTCAACGGGCGAGAAGAGTGAATGTTTAGACGAAGACAATGTTTTATATTCCTTCGATTATCGTATGTTCGAGTCGTGAAACTCTCCCCATCTAAATGGGCCTTTATGGATTACGTACTTATTCGACAAGAATTTGGGTTGAATCTTTGAACTAAAAATGGTAAAATAAAAAGTTTTCAAAAAAAAAGAATTAATGGTACTATAAAACATCAGTTTCTAAAACGAGAGCAAATATCCAAACTAATATTATAAATGCGAAAGTAACTCTGTCTGTCTGTCTGTCTGTTACGCTTTCCCGCTTAAACCTCTCAACCGATTTTGATGAAATTTGGCACAGACAATCTTTAGACCCTGAGAAAGAACATAGGCTATCAAAACACCACGCGGGTGAAGCCGCGGGCGGAAGCTAGTTTGAAATATTGCAGAATGGTGCCCGAGTCTTTCATACTCGGGCACCATTCTGCAATATTTGCAAGTTTTGTGGGTTAAGCTCGCCTTTTTGCATAACTAACCCTTAAGTGAAATGTTATTTTAATTATGTTATGTGTGTACAATAAAGAATAATGAAGTTTTCTTTAAGGAAGTTGAATACATACAGAAAAACAGTAAGAAAAATGTCACATTCATATTTACAGTGTGCAGTATGTACAGTAATCTAGCCTAGTCCTTCATAAACATCTTATAATAAAGAAGATACTCACTATAAATCGAAATAAAACTATTCCTCTAATAAGTTAATTAACATTACTTTTTCTTTAAAAACGATTAATCTCAGAAGCCAGTATAAATTGATCACCCTACAAACGACAACATCATAGGGCTGCCATTTTAAACGTTAAATACAGCTTGACATATAAATGTAGAAAACCGGAAGTCGCCACTTTCTTCGCGCTACCAGCACTTTGAATGTTTTTTTTTTTTCACTTATTACGTTAGTTTTACGGCACAATAATAAATCTAACAAACCTGCGGTCTTTGTTTACATCAAATATCAAAGATTTTAAAACGCTGTCAGAAATAGAAATTTTAGTTCCGTTTCAATCCGTTCTGGCCAAGCTGTACACCTCTTAATTTTTCGGGAAAATCATTGGAGTTTTGTGATCTTTTTTTTCATTTTCCTTAAAAATATGAGTAACTAAAATACAGCTTGACATAAAAATGTAGAAAACCGGAAGTCGCCACTGAATGGTTTTTTTTTTCACTTATTACGTTAGTTTTATGGCACAATAATAAATCTAACAAACCTGCGGTCTTTGTTTACATAAAAAATCAAAGATTTTAAAACGCTGTCAGAAATAAAAATTTTAGTTCCGTTTCAATCCGTTCTGGCCAAGCTGTACAGTAAGATTCACGAAAGATGACCACGGCGCAGAAGGCATATTTTAGGTCCCTTTTGAGGTGCGGGGTGAGGCGCGGGCGGAGTGCGTCAAGACCGGAGCGACGCCATTGGTGCGCGCGCGTCTCGTGATAGGCCGCTCAGACGCTATTCGTCTATCGTGGCGTTGACGCTCTCACACAGCTGTCGAGTACAGTCGAAAAGAAGTGCTTCTTTGTTTTAATTTTTTTTTGATTTGTTAAGTTTCGTTGTTTGTTAGGTTTTTGTTGAGATTTGTTATTGTAATGAACTTATTTGCTATTTTAAGCCACCACAATACCGCGAGGAAAATGCAATGCTTTGAATAGGCATTCGAGAAGTTTGGTGTACAATGTTTTTCAATATATTTCACAAGATTTTAAAATACTCGAAGCTTACAAAAAAACGGCCGCGGCAAATAAGACGTCCGTATCGACAGTACAAAGAATTTTAAAAGAAAGTAAATCAATTCAAGTTCAATTTATTTTATTAAACATTTTAAATTACTTACTTTTGATATAGTTGCATAACCAGCATTTACAACATTACACAAATTATTTAACTAACATTAAAATATTATTTCGTCTTAAGTCTTTTCTTCATGAGTGTACGTGCGCAGACGGCCGCCATTTGTGGTCATCTTTCGTGAATCGTACTGTACATTACAGAATATGAAAACTATCACAAGCTATAAAAATGCAATTTAAAAAAAAAACTTTTACTCAATAACTATGTAAATGTTGGTAATGTTTTTATTTTGTGTAAACACTTATCTAACAATGCCAGAAGGAGAAAAATCCCAAGCTGTGTTCCTTTCTTTCTTAAAAAATAAGGCACGGTTTTAATGTGACACGCCTTCGGTCCCCCCTTATCCCCCCATATTTATAAATCCATGACCATACCAACTGATACCATCATACCAACATCATGAATAGACTTGATAATAGATTGACATTTGACATTTCGTGCAAGGGGTACACTCGACATATTCGCGCCAAAAGTTTCAATATTCTAGTATTTACAGTTTTATTGGATAAATTGATTCTCTCAAAATATTGACACGGTAAGTGAATCTAGATTTACGTTAGCGTTGTTCAGTACTTGCGTATTATCAGTAATAAAGATTTTAGTCGTGGTTGAAACATAAATAAAGCAGTGTTACCAACATAATCTTTTTTCATGGCGATATGGATGCGACGGAGTCCTTACTATTTACTGTAAGGCTTTGTCTGTATTGATTAGTTTCCATGAAATTAGTTGTGAAATAATTAAAAGTGTCGATTAAATATATTGTGCGGTAGTGAAAAATACTCTATTAAAGTTAAATTATGCTCTGTTCATTAGCTGTAAAATCAGCAGCTACGTGTGCCTCTACATTATTATAGTTACGGTGGATCCTGAAAATGGTTACGTCTAATAAACAACCCGATAAAAAAGTAGTGAAAATGGCTGAGCAGAACAGTGCTGCAGTTGTGCCTCAGAGAACATTGCTTGGTGAAGTGAACGAACACATAACATGTCCTCTATGTAGAGGCTACTACATAGATGCAACTACGATTGTGGAATGTTTGCATTCGTTTTGTAGAAGCTGCATCATCAAACATTTGCGTGCGAAGAGTTACTGCCCTGTATGTGAAATGATGATCAATTCTGCCAAGCCCAACATCAAATTAGATAAAGCACTGCAAGACATAGTTTATAAACTTGTACCAGGACTCTTTCAAAAAGAAATGGAAAGGCGACAACAATTTTATTCCTCACGACCAGGCCCAGCTGCGTCAGCTACTCCTGAACAAAGAGGCGAAGACACTGAAAGAATAATTTTCAGTCCAGAAGATGTGATATCCTTCTCTTTAGAATATGCTGATGCTACTGATACGGATAGTATATCCAGTAAATCATCTGACAGCAATGAACCACAGTCTGCACCAGCAACACCAAGAAGGTTTTTGCAATGCCCAGCTGTTGTTAACATAAGTCATCTCAAAAAATTTTTAAGCATGAAGTTTGATATTGACAGCTCTCAATTTGCTATTGATATCTTGTACAAGAGAGTTCCTTTACCAGATTACTATACTTTGATGGACATCGCTTACATATACAATTGGAAGAGGAATGAGCCAATGCGCTTTTTCTACCAAATAACAGACTATGTGGCTATTAGAAATAGGCTCTTTGAAATAAACAGAAAAGGCTCGGCTTCTTGTCTTATAAGAGACAGGAAATCAAGTCCTGCTTCCACTGAAGATACAAATGCAAGCAGTCCAGCTCCGCATTTGAATGATCAAGGCTCTGAAGCTTCTTCTGGAACTGATAGTCCAATGCCTGATGACAGCATAACCCAAGCAAGTGTCATGTCTAAAAATAATGAAAAAGCAGGACAACAAGGTAAAGATTTGGTTGCAACTATGAATCCTGATAAAAATTCTGACACATCTAAGAAAAATGACGATGAAGTGGAAAAATCTCAATTTCTTAATTCTTTTGAGCTCACTGCAAAAAGTATGTTGCCACTTAAAACATCACCAGTAAAATCTTCTGATGAACAAACCACTTCTGCTGATGTAACACCTAAGAGTCAACCTACTACTCCAAAAGTAGAAGACAAGGCTGGGGAACCATCCAAAAGAAAATACCAGGTAACTCCACATACACCTGAGTTAAAAAAATTAAAAATTGAAATTGAAAAGGCAAAGATAAGTCATCTAGTTGGTCCTCCTTCTGGTTCAAATGCAACTACTGCTAGTCAAAATAGTAAAGCAGTAAGCACCCCAAACAAAGGCAAAGAGCTGGAAGGATCTACTAAGAACTCCCAAGCACCTCCAGTGACACCTAGTGGACCTGCCACCACACCTGCTTCCACAAAAGATATGAAGCAGCAAGTACCAGGTTCAAAGCAGCAAGAAAATCCTGGTGTTAAAAGGACTGTTTCAGTGCCTCAAAATATATCATCTCCTAAACGCAAACCTCCAAGTGAGATTCCATCCACTGTGCAATCACACCCTGGACCTCCGAAATCAATTTCTCCCCTTAAACTTCAAATACCGAAACCAGAACCAACAGCAAATTCAAAGGCTCAGGAAGTACAAAAGCCTCCAGTTAAAAAGATGCCTGATTTAAAGCCTAGTGTTCCAATGTCAAACAAAGGACAGCCTGTTAATAAAGTAAGAATGGATCTATTAGCAAATAATAGTGACCCTACAATTGATAGAACTAAAATATTATCTCAGGTTAAATCCTCTCTTGGTTCTCCAATAGCAGGAACACAGCAATCTGGTGATCCCTTAAAGTCTTTATTTGATTCATGTAAAATTAATATTCCATCATCATTATCTATCACACTTACTGATCAAAAGTTAGATACTCGAAATCCAAGTGAAACAACCAATCCTGATCCCAAGAAAAGTATGATCAACAAAAACCTGACTAGTGCTGCTAGTGACACTTCCCATAAAGTTCCAAGTCCACCAGTACATAACTATATAGAAATATTAAAATTACCCGACGAAACAAAAAAACAAAAGTTGGAAAGTAATAATGAAACCAAGTCAGGTCAAACAAATAAAACAGATAATATCTCGGCACCAACCAAACCCCCAAGTAAATCATCTGAGAGTTCAGCTAAAGGCCCAGTTCCTAACTTGAAGCCTATTTCTGATACTAAATTAGGGAAACAAAGTGGAAATTTTTCAGCTCCTATTACTTTTCAGCAAACATTTGAACAGCAGTTACAGAACATGCAATGTGATAAAAAATCCAAGTTACCGAAAAACAAAGCACAGGTTCCTAAACTTGTGCCGGCCACTCCAAAATCATTTAATGCTGCAATCAAGTCCAACAATCCTGCGAACAAGTCAACTACTAATAGCATGCCTCTATTGGAAACCAAGCCAAGCACTGCTCTAGATTTATCTACTCCCCACAACATTCAAAATCAACTAGCACAACAACAAACCTTTCATAAGGCTTTTGAAACTATGCAGTCTATTGACAATTTGGCTAAGAAACAGAATCTTCCAACCAAGAGCATGCCTCTGACTATTCCACAAAGTAATGTTTTTCCTGCAAACAGACCACTGACTTCAGGTGTCAGCCCATTAAGAATTCCTTCAACATCTAATATAAATCAACTTAAACTGGACAAAGGTGGTCAAGGTGTATCACCTATGAACAACAGACAAGATATGGCTAGTACCAAAGCAAATCCTAATAAGCCTACCAGTGGGAGTTCCAATGTTGCATCTCCAGGCCCTCATATTGCTCCCCATACACCTCCCAGTGCAACACAGCCTTCTCCTAGGTCGCAAACTCGTTCACCTAGTTCGTCTCCGAAATTGGTTATAGCAGAAGAAAAACAAGCAGGTAGTTCTGCTACAGAATCAAATATAAACCAGTCTAACCAGATAAGTAGTACTCAGATACCCAACATGAATTCGCCAAATAATGATCTTTTAAAAGTATCACCAGGGACATCTAAGCCTGGAATGAAACCTATGACTTCAATAGGAAAACTACCAGGATTGAGACAACCTGTAAACCCAAACCAAAAATCAAATTCACCAATGAATGCCTCAACAGATTACCGAATGTCCCAAGCACAACCACAACTGATGCCTCATCACCATGTGCTACTAAGACGTCAAATGGAAGTGAATGCATGGTTAGAAGCCAAACGGCAAATAGATTTATTCAAAAGTATATCAAATAACATGACTCACCAGTCTCAAAATGACTTCAACAATAAAGACAAACAGTAATTATGTGTTTTTGGACACTGGTGAAACCCCATCACGGGCAGGATGGTCTAATTAACTTATATTGTGAGTGAGTTCATTTATGTGAGCACATTTTTGTACTAATATAATTTAACATAATAGAATAACATATAATTTGACAGTTTATTTAAGTGTAACAGGACACTAAAATAATGTATTTAGAGATGTGATCTGTACATGCATTGAGTGTTCTCGAGGCACTCTTCAGAAAATTTTATGTTTCTTGTTTAGTACCCCACAAAGTGTTAAATTTTAATTTAGGTAGTTCATGTTGAATTTACTAAAATCTGTTATTATCTGTGTTTGTGTAGACAGCAATATTTTATAAACACTTATTCATCAACCTATTTAGTGAGTAAGCCAAAATCCTCAGGTTGAACATACATAGCTAAATGAAATGTCAATTGTAGGTTTAACAACCTATGGGATATTGACTTGAACGTTGGTCGTTGAATATTGATCTACTTTCCCTAATCATCTCATGTGAACAACATCATATTTGTTCTTATTTTACATGAATAATGTTCATAATCAAAGAAATACAACTTAAAAAGTTTATTGAAAACTTTATCGGTTTATAATGTACAATTTATAATGAAACACAAATTTTTGTTTTACAAAATTTACTTTATTTTTCTTTCTGAGCATGTAAATGTGAAAAAAAAATTGTCTAAATATACAGTATGTATAATTAAAATTACAAAACATAGGTAAGTAATCATTTCGTAATAATGAAACCTAGTAATTACACAAAGTTGTTAATTGATGATTGATTGGAATATTTTATTTGTAGCACAGTCAAGTTTTATTGTGTGGCGGTTGTTGAAAAATAAGTTTATAGATGCCAGCACATCAACCTACCCAAATCTGTCGAAGGCGAATGCTCACGCTTCAAAGAAAAGAAACCCAGCTCCGGCAGAAATGAGTTGTATCTGAAATTATCAATAAATAGTGAAATAAAATAATAAACGGGTATGATCGTGATCCTTACTGGCAAACATGTAAAAAAAATTTATTCAGTCGTCCATATAAAAGTAGTTCGTAGTAGCCGTAGGTATTTTCCCCCATTTCTCAAAGACACCTGGACGGATTTCGAAAATTCTTTTTTTTTTCTGAAAGCTTCTACTTTGCAGGTGGTAGTAGTAATTGCTCCCCCATTTTTCAAAGACTCCTGGACCGATTTTGAAAATTCCTTTTTTGTATGATCTCTTGCTTATGAAACCACCTGGAAAGTAAACTCATTCAGACCAAAAAAATATTTTTCAAATCGGTAAAAGCGTCTTTGAGAAATAGGGGAACATACTACTATTGCGAAGCACTTTTATATGGACGACTGAATAACAAAACTGGCATTTTTTATATGTTTGCCAGTACGGATCACAGTCAAACCCTGTTATTATTTTATTACACTATATCTAATATCTTTAAACGAGCAATTCTTGTATATATATTTATATATAATCAGGATCTCGGAAACGGCTCCAAGGATTTTAATGAAAGTTACAGATTAGGGGTTTTTCGGCTCAAGGAATCGATTTATCAAGGTTCGAGAAAAGCTGGGTTTCCAAGATATAGACATTTTAAAAACCGAGCGAAGCTCGGTCAACCAGATATTTATTGTTAATTTGAGACACAAGTCACAACTCGTTTCTGCTGGAGCTGGTTTTTTTTTGAGCACCCTCCTTTGTTTTAAACTTCTTTATCACATAAGCAGAAAGCTCACTTTTGCAATTTGCTCATTAGGAAAATTTTACAGCTTGAGCCATGTTGATGTACTAACATCTATCACCTACACGAATGAGAAGTGAAGAGGTAATAATGATTAGGTATTGTACCGTCAAACAATTTTTTAACTTATTAATTGTGTACATAACATCAATAATAATTATGTAAATTCCAGACAATTTATATTTTTATACCTATAACATGTGATCTAATAAGTTTTATGCTCTATTTGAATTTTCGGTTTTTAATGTTATTTAGATTTATATAAATTCTGGCAGTTAGTGAGCATTGTGGCCTGCTAGTATTAACACTATGAGTTTTTAATATTAGCATACTTTTGTAATCACCGTCTTCGACATGAAATACAATGAAAGAGTTCAATGAAGTATCCTACTGTGTTCGAGGAAAAGCAATAACGTTTCTATGATATAGATGGCGCCACGGGTTGCCGAATGAATTGGCTAATTCTAAATTTGTTAACGAAAATTAAATTGAAACAATAAACGAACTATTAACTACCTACATGAAATCCAAATTATAATCGGCGTTACTGACCCTACTACAGTCAACAACATAATTACATAATAATATATGGATTTGAAAGTTCTATAATCATGCTTTAAAAGCTAAGAGCACATAAAAGCTTTTTGCAGAGTTCATGCGAGCCCAAAAAGTTAAAGTAGAGCAATTTCCTAGAAATGCTGTTTGCAGTCTTACAGCTTTTTGTGGTAAAAATTTTTTGCTGCAACTTTATGCTACACTTATTGTAGTACGCTTATTAGTACGACTGTACCTTGAAATAAATCTGAGCGGATCCTTGCCAAATTCAGCAAACTATTAAAAAAAATTAAATTAGAATTCAATTGAATTTATTTTCATTATTATTTCATGTCCAAATGCCTGGATATTTGTTTTTTTTTTTATCTTATTAATTATGTAATTATCATTATTCATGCTCTAGGTTTTATGCTAAAGGTGTGTTGGAAGTGTAATTTAATTTGTAAAATAAATATATGATTCCAATACGATGGTTTTTCTTAATCTTGTTAATTAGGAACCTACTCTTTTATCGAGTGGAAAGCTAATTTCAATTTTGATGAACGAAAATAGAGCATCGAGAAAAGGTACCTTCATACCATCATTGATTTCTTACTGTAAGTGTGTATATTTTATTTATAAAATGTTATGTTATTAATTCCAGATGGCTGGAGTCCAGGCGACCATTCCATTCAGGTCTCGTAAGAAGGTATACGTGGATGATGAAGATATTGTCTCAAACGAAAATAAAGACATATTGAATATCAGGAAATCAAGCGAAAGGAAATTAAAAAGACATAAAGAACATGATCAAAAGAAAAATATTGATGAAGGTAACTTTTGATTCTAGTTCATTAGTATTTATCTCCAAAACACGCTATATAAAGCTGCTTTCAATTCAATACGCATTGGACATCTTTACCTATGGGAGGCACAGTATTGGACATCCTACGGCTGATATGATGATGATGAACAAACAATGCATGCTTATCAAGTTATCATGTTGTATTTAATTATTTCCAGATTGCATCACACCTGTAAAGATTTCCCGAAAAGATACAAAGTTGAACAACAACATTTCAAGTAATACCAGGTATTTATCCCCATAAATGTTAAGTTATAAAGAACTTTTAATTCTTAGTTCTATACTAACTCAGTGTTTACTTTTCGTTTTTGTTTTTGAATAGCATTTAAATCTTAAAATATCATTGACCTTGAGTGAAATTTTGATTTCAGTGAAGAGGAGAACCTAAAGCCTCTCACAAGTCGAGAGAAGGAGATCGAATGGTTAGATAACTTTTTGACTGAACATCTTGAGAAGGAACAGTCTGGTTCTCTGTATGTGTCCGGGCAGCCAGGCACCGGAAAAACTGCAAGTTTATCGTACATTTTGAACTTAGCTAAGGTTCGTATTAAATGTTAACGTCTTCCCAACTAGGCTCTCGCAGTCCTGCTCGGCAAGCCGGCAAGGTCACGATTGAATCTGGAACTGAATTTCTTAGGATTATGCACTATAGATTGTGGCCGAAAAATGTGGCGATAATCTACCTATTCTGTCAGACACATAAGTTCAAACCTTAGCTGAAAAAATTGAAAATGTCAAATAATCAAGAATAATGCTTTCTTACAGTTTAGAGAAGGTTACAAACAAGTATACATTAACTGCACAATGATGAAATCAGCTGCTAGTATTTATAGTCGTATTTGTAAGGAACTTCAATTGCCAACTTCTGGATCAACCGAAAAAGCATGTTTCAATGCCATTGAAAAATATTTGAAAAAGAAACATAAAATGATGTAAGTTACACATTGTATTCCTCAGTATCTAGTTCTTAGTAAAGAGAAACTGAATGAACTTGTTAATGTATGATTGCAGACTATTAGTATTAGACGAGATCGATCAGTTGGATAGCAAACGGCAATCAGTTCTGTACACAATATTCGAATGGCCGGCGATGGCGGAGTCCCGTGTGGTGCTGGTGGGCATCGCCAACGCGCTGGACCTCACGGAGCGCTCGCTGCCTCGCCTGCAGGCGCGCTGCTCGCTCCGACCAGAAACACTACACTTCGCACCCTACACCAAGCAACAGATCATCAATATATTCACTAATGTACTGGCTAACGAAGACAAGAGCAATGTGTTCTCGCCTGTCGCTTTACAAATGCTTGCAGGTAATTTGAATATGTATTTAGAACAGGAAGCCATTTTCAAGTCAGCAAACCTTAATTTTTGTATTATCGAGCCTATTCTGTCCCACAGCTGTGCAAAAGCCTCCCCTCAAACCTTTCCTTTACCTAACTGCTGTGTAATTTATTTTTGCAAGTTCTTTTATTAATTATGTATTAAAAATGCTTTACAAATTGTTTCAGCTAAAATCTCAGCGATATCTGGGGACATGAGGAGAGCTTTAGACATAGGACGACGAGTTATAGAGCTTGCAAGACGGACTAAGTTTTCGGATAACCAGTCCATTGACAACATGATGAAAGATTCTTCAGTAACCGTGGAACTGAAGCAAGTACTTGAAGTACTTAACGACGTCTATGGCGGTTCAAGAAAGATCGAGTCGGACGCTGAGGATGGGTTCCCGCTGCAGCAGAAATTGATACTTTGTAGTATAATGTTAATGCTGACGAAGGGGAAAGTGAAAGAAATAGTAATGGGAAAGCTGCATGATGTTTATAAAAAGTAAGTTCACTTTATACCCCTGGGACCTTTCATTGTTTGGGTGGTAAAGTTATCGCCTCTGACACTGATCTACGGCAAGATAAACGAACTTTACGCTAAATTTCGTCCGCCTAAAACTACAAAACATTGAAGTTGCTAAAAACATGCTAGCAATGGCGAATTCAGCCTTCGATTCTGTGGGGGGAGTCACATAGCAAATAGTCTCGAAAATAATTTGTTTTTGTGTCCGTTTGGTATAGTGAGTTACATTGTTAACTTATATGTACAAAAATGTCTGAAAAACAGAACACAGGATCATGAGCGAGCATAACGAGCTCGACAATTTTTGCATCCAGGATCGTAAACACTTTTTTTTGCTATTCGTTAGCAGTGGCGTAGTGAGACCGAATCTCGGAGGGGCAAGACGCATGTGCGAGGCCCTTTTTTTTGGGCGAAAATTATAACTGCTTCCACAGCTTGTGCGAGGCCCCCTTATCATAAGATAACTTCGTTCCCCCAAGTCATCTATACCAAATGTTATGCAAGGATTTCTATTGAACTCTTTCAGTTCTCATAAAACGTTACCAAGTTATTGAGCAACATGTGGGGCCTCGCGCAAGCAGTGAAGGCGCTTGACCTAAACGTGATGGTCGCCGACATCAGCTTTGCGAAGCCTCTTAGGTTCTTTCAGTTCCCACTCATCAGACATCAGTAGTATATAATTGTAGGTCATGTTAAGTTCTTAGTAGAAGTTAGGTCACACTGCTTTACTGATTGGTGATCGCCGTTGTCAAGATGTTTTTTTTTTCTCTGCGCGCGAGGTCCCTCCAGGCTCGAGGCCGGGGGCTAGGATCCGCTTCGCCCCCGCCTAGCTACGCCACTGTTCGTTAGATAGAATAGTTCGTTTGTTTGTTGAATTATACTACATATTATATCTATAGAAAAACCAAAACAGTCAAGTTGTACATTTTTCAACCCTCGATCCGCGGTTGTATGCTAGTCTGATTTTACTGTAATGTGAATAATACTTACGAGTGTGTATGACTAAATGTTTTGTATTGTCATTAGGGTGGCTCGTGCTCGTAACATTGTGCCACTGGAGATGGGCGAGTTGTGCGCGGCGTGTGCGCTGCTAGAGGCGCGCGGCGCGGTGCGAGTGGGCGCGGGGGCGGCGGCGAGGGCGAGGCGCGTGCGCCTGCAGTGGGACCACGCCGAACTTGGCGCCGCGCTCAGAGACAAGCCCTTACTTTCCGCCATACTGGATGACGTCAGCTGCTTACCTTCCTAGCACCCAGTTATACCTCTGATCATTGAAGAAAACCTACTTTAGGTTAGTTGATACCTTGCATTTTTGTAGCCTTTCGACACGCCCAGTGTAGTTTGGGCTAGTTTTTTATTGATTTGAGTTTGTGTTTTATTTAAATTGACTGACTCACTTGCGTATTCTTAGTGTTATTGCAAGTTTTTAGTTATAAGATAAAAAGACTTCAAATATTTGTTTAGGGTTAAGTGTTATTGTTATGTACTCACACTTGTCTGATTGCCAATGACTTATTGATTAAACTATTAATTTAATTTTAAACTATAATACTGGGCTGTGTTTATTATAATCACGGAAACTGACATACTGTATTAAATGTTAAGAGTTTTTTTTTTAAACTCTACATGTTTTACTTACTAGAATAGTTGCCTAGTATACAATTTGAGGTCATAAGATAGAATGTTTGTAAAAAAAATACTATTTTCTCATGTATTTGGTAGTTATTTATTTTAGCCACTAGGTAGGAATCAATTTTGAATTTAAATATCAGGGAAACAGTTTATGCGAGTATGTTGTGTCGCAGATGACGAATATTTTAAAAACAATGGGATGATATTGGCACACTGACTTATAGCGAGCGTATTGAAGACTAAGACTGTATACATCAATATTGCAGGGTGTTTCTCACGGTTTTACGATTTATTGCGTGTTCGACTTTGCCAGCCTCTGATTACATTACATACCAATTTGGGTCACACTGTTATTTGTGACTAGTTTTTATGACTTAAGCCCTTAAGGTGTCGTCTTTGTGCACTCAAATGATACAAAGGACTATAAATAATATTTTTTGCATAGCGCAGGCAATATTTATTCAGCTTGCTTTATTTTCCACTTTTATGGCTCTGCTATAAGTCTAGTAAAAATAATAACTATTATAGCTACTATTATTATTTGTGTTATTAAAGCATACTCTGTATGTTGACGTCTACGATAGTGGATTCGTTTGATCTTCAGAAAAATCTATGTTTATTGCTTACTAAAATGCAACACATTTTGATTGCATAAATTAGGACTCTAACGAAAACATTGACATAAACTGTGTTTTATTGTTAAACTAAAATTCCTTGTGGAAATTGCAGCTATACAAATAATATTTTGCATTATGACTTTATAGGTAAGGCCACATGAGTTGCCATAAAGCAAAAGAGGCCATCACTTCAGCAGTTAGAATTATATGTACCCATGTATGTACGGTACCTCATTTGTTATTACCTAATGTGCCTACATATTCATGAACTTTACGTCAATTTTATGCATTTAACTATTGTCATAATAGTATAAACGAAAACACCGAATAAGTATGGAATTTTCATTATTTATGCAAAATATGATTTACAAAAAGCCGGGCCAAAACTTTCAGCCGCCAGTGATTGGGTGATTGGATAATAAGAACTTAAATACTTCAAATGGCTCGATTGGTCGTTAAATCCGGTTGTAGACAGCTTTATTACGTGACGAAAGTTTCGAATTACGTAATGTTATTATGTTTTCTGTTGTGTCTAACAGTGTTTTCAAAAAACTTTTTAATCTACGCAATCATGTTGCATTGGTTTTTGTACTTCGTTATAATATCGAGAGTATTTTTTTTATCGTTTAATTAACTGTTCATGTTTTGTGTACCCTAATTTTGGATTTTATTACTTTTCTGACTTGTATAATGTTAGGAGACGTGTACTTTTTTAGTAATTAATTATATTAAATAAGGAGAGGCAACGCTAAATTCCTCTTGATGTCAAATAAGTGCATGAATTAATTATTTAAGAAAAAAGAAGAAAGTGGTACAATTCAATAAACAAATACATTACACCGTATTTCAATTCTTTTTATTAAACGTAACACTAAGTTAATCCTATTCGTGCAAATAATACTTTTTACAATTTTTAAATACGTACTTAGAGTGAAATAATTAAAGTGTTTACTGTAAGTGTGTAGCTTCAGAGTAGATGACTGACGAAAGTAAATTAATACTGATAATGCCAAGAAAGAGAAACGGTTTCTCTGAACCATTCGTTTTTTTTTTCATTAATTAAGCTCAAGCTAAAAGAACCTGCAACAGCTGTTTTCTCTATAATTAAAATTCTGTCAGAATTACACTTTTGAAAGTCTTAACTATTTACTTTGAGCTTAGTTCTTTCTATTTTTTTTTGAGATGCTAAAAACCTACTTAAGTAAATTCTGGCTATTAAATACTTTGTTCATGTATTATTTCACTCTATCGTATTGAGGATGCATTTATGGCTATCATTGAGTAAAATATCCAAATTGTGAACAATTTGTTAATTTAATAAATAACTTAATAATAGATAGACACTTGGTTTTGTACAATGTCAGCCATCTAAAGTACTAGAAGGCGAGAGTGCGATACGATTGGAGTCTCATAGGCGGAGGCCAGGGTTGCGCGAGCGCACGAAGTTGAGCAGCTCGTCGCTGTCCTCGCACACGAACGGCTTCACGTGGTGGCAGGCCACGTCGTGCCACTTGATGCCGTCGTTGTAGAAGTTGTTCAGGATCGCCAGGCACGACTCGTCGTTGCCCTACATGATAAACATCAATTTAAAATTTTATGGAAAAATGTTATGTAGATATTTCTACCATATAAAGGTCTTTTTAACAGTCCAAGATCTTTAATCTAAATTCTAAAGCCAACTGTACTGACCTGAGCGGCTTCACGGTTGTCAGGCTGGGGTTGACCGTATCCTCCAGTGTAGGACCAGTCACCAGTGTTCCGCTGGGTAGTGGGGCCGATCTTGGCGCCGGATCCCGACCAGAACCAGCCGTTCACGTTGGGAGGCTGCAGGTCAGTGCGGTCGCAGCCGGCGAAGTTGCATTTACGTCCAGAAGTCCAAATGTACCGAATGTTGCCGCGAGCGATCCTTTGTTTCACGAATTCATTTTCCTAAAACAAATTAATATTCATTTTAATTATTTGTAATTTAACTAAATCACTAATAGTTATTTAGGCCCCATGTTATCTAATACGAAATGCGAATTACTTTTCAAGGATTTCTATTTTCGCTTTCGAGAATATAATTTATTTGCGAATTATTTATGAGTTAGATTTCACTTCAAGCTGAGGTTTCTTTATGAGTCTCATGCGTGAGATGTCCCTGTATTTATGGAATCATGTGTAAATTATCACAATAATGCAATTTTAGATGCCTGAAATGTCCATATTTGCTAGATAGATTGATCCATGTTTCACTATCCCAATTTCTACGTAGTTAAAGGTAAATACGTTCAGCAACGATACTCAATAAGTACCTAGTTTCATTTAATAGAATTTTCATAAGAAATATGAAGTGATATCAAAGAGCACTAACTCTAATTATTACCTACTTGAATTGATGAAAAGTAATTTATTGAATCATTATGGATAAGTAATATAATAAAAATGTGTAAAAGTAACAGGTTGAAACGACTTTTGTTACTGATTGTACCTACCTTCCTACACCAAGAAAATACTTCTCGTTTCGCTACCATTGGGCTTTCTTTTTTATAATTATTGAACCGTGACAAGACTGATAAACTACAGACATACAAAAATAAGGTAACTTGTTTACAAGTTTTTAAGCTCGTGCAAAGTGTAGTGGTGGACACTAGTACATTACAGTAAGAGCTTTGATGTTGATTAATAGAATGATACAATATTTATTAATTACTAGCTGACCCCGCAAACGTTTTTTTGCCATATAAATTATTTCTAGTGCCACATTATAAAAATAAAAAAAAGTCCAAATGTTCAAACCATTTAATTATTTCGTAACTGTATGCATGTATGTACCTTTATCTAAGTGTGTGTGTGGAACTATCCTTTTAAACGCATGTATTATGGAGTCGCAAGTTAGTATGAGAATTAAATCAATCAAAGCAACACCTCGTTAAGTTTATTTCCGTCCTTACAAACAAATCTGAACCCTATCAACAAGACATATGGTCGAATTTCAAGCCGGACAAATATCTACCTGGGTGGTCTAGTGATCCACGCGAGAACAAAGCGCCGCATTCCTTAGATAAGGAACTCGTTTCTTATGAGTGATTTGTGAAGTTATTACGCAAAGTATCATTGAAGTGTTTTCTGCAAAATAATACAATTGGATTTATCTCTTCAACTACGTGACCTATATTGCATCTTCTTTTGGAATAATGACTACTACAGTGTCTACAGCTGAGCAATTGCTAACGGAGTTAGAAGATATTGCGTTATTATTACAAAAAGCGCAATCTAACTTGAAGAAATGTCCAAAGCAAAGACTTACTAAAGGATACATTGAAACACGCTTACAATCCATTGAAGAGTATTGGAAGAAGTTCACTACGGCGCATCATAACCTTGTGAAGGTGGTGCCGAAAGAAAAGAAGAACGATATACCGTATTTTGTAAATGAAGACTACTTTGTTTTTGAAGATTTATATTTATGTACACAAGCCGATTTAAAAGATTTATTATCGAAAACTATTAACCCGAGATTAAGTGATATTGTTTACAACAACAGCTCAACATATGAAGGAAATCTCAAGTTGCCTCAAATTCAGTTGCCTGCCTTTTCTGGGATTTACGAAGATTGGACCTCATTCAAAGACCTATTTACATCTTTAGTTCATAACAATTCTACGCTGTCAAAGGTTCAAAAACTTCACTACTTGAAGAGTAGCATTACCGGAGAAGCAGAAACATTACTAAAGCACATACAAATAACAGAAAGTAATTATGACCAAGCTTGGGATTTGTTAAGAGATCGGTATGGTAACAGGCGGCTTATAGTGAATTCTCTGATACGAAAACTGGTTACGCAAAGAAAGATTCCTACTCAAACTGCAAATCATATCAAGATATTGCTAGACACAACCAGTGAATGCATTAACAGCTTAAGAAACCTTAACGTGTGTACTGATTCGTGGGACCCATTCGTCATATTTGTGACTGTGCAGAAATTGGACCCCGAGTCACATCGAGAGTGGGAGCAGTTTGCGTACAAGGACAATTTGGACGAATTGCCGAAATGGGAAGACCTTGTAAGATTCTTGCAAACTAAATTTCGCACACTAGAGCTGATCAGTCCACCTTCAAGAGAGAAATCATCAAAAAGTAAAGAATGTACAGTCCACGTTTCTACCACACCTACTGTTACCAAAGCAAGAAGTTGTTTGATTTGTAAGGACAATCATACGCTATGCCATTGTAAGGAGTTTACTAAAATGGAACCAACGGAGAAGTGTGAATATGTGAAGAAGCACCAGCTGTGTTTCAATTGTCTGGCATCAGGACACTCAGCTAGAAAATGTAGGTTAAATATGTCATGCCGTATATGTCATAAACGGCACCATTCTCTAGTTCATCAAAATGCACCGACAAGTAATATCAATCAACCAGATAATACACAAGCTAAGCACCATCAAACTGAAGAACAAAGCCAATCAAAGGAAGCTGGTGAACCAGTTGAACTTTCATCGCATTTTACAGCTAGCACGTCTACAGCACTATTGGCCACAGCATTAGTGCCAGTATGTGACGAATCAGGACGAGTGACCATGCTACGTGCACTAGTTGACCAGGGCTCACAGGCCACATTCATTAGTGAGAGAGCTGCCCAGCTATTACGACTCAAGAGAATTTCCGCTAACGCAACAGTCAATGGGGTTGGCTCGACCACAACTGCCATTAAACATGCTGCCTACATCGAGCTGCGATCAAGATACGACAACAGTTTTAAGTTAAGAGTAAAGGCTTATATTATGTCAACGCGTATTACAACGCAATTACCATCACATACCATTCCTACCAACACCTGGTCTCATTTAGAAGGTCTAATATTAGCCGACCCAGGCTTCAATAAACGAGGACGAATTGACCTACTGCTAGGTGTCGAAGTATGCGCCCAAATATTAAAAAGCGATATAATCAAGGGCCCCCCTGGTTCTCCATGCGCTCAAAATACCAGCCTGGGGTGGATCCTTTTTGGGAACATATACAAAGAAAGAAAAACCAATGATTTCATTGTGATGCATCATAGCCTTGACTTGAACAAGATGTTGAAAGAAATGTGGGAGTTGGATAATGATGATAAAACAACACTAACACAAGAAGAAAGAAAATGTGAAGAAATTTTCCAAACAACTCACTCACGAACAGAAGATGGACGATATATAGTCAAACTACCAACAAAAACTGATAAACTACTTTCAATACACGGAGGAACAAGAGAAATAGCTATGAAGAGACTTTTTCAATTAGAAAAAAGACTAGAGAAGAATCCTACACTAAGAAACGAATATACAAAGGTCATGGAAGAATATATAAACATGAATCATATGGAAGAAATACCAAAGGAAGAAATAAATAAGAGTAGTGTTTACCTGCCACATCACGCAGTAGTAAAAGAAGATAAGGAAACTACGAAAGTCAGAATAGTTTTCAATGCATCGCAAAAGGGAAACAACGATGTATCGTTGAACGACGAACTTCTTGTTGGACCCCAGCTACAAACCGATATGAGAAGCCTTATCATGAGATGGCGCACGAAGAAGATTTGTTTTGTAGCTGACATACAACGCATGTACCGTATGATCTTAGTCACAAAGGAAGATAGGGACCTGCAAAGAATAGTATGGAGGAGCGACCCTAGCCAACCAGTCAAAGATTACAGACTTACACGTGTCACATTCGGAACAGCATCTGCTCCATACTTGGCCGTCAGAACTTTACATCAAATTGCAAATGATGAAGGAACAGTATGTCCTGACGCTACTAAAATGATTAAAGAAGACTTCTATGTTGATGACCTCATGGCTTCGAATGACAATCTAGAAGATGCAATACACATAGCAAAAAACATAGAAGCTATACTACAGAAGGGAGGGTTTACATTACAAAAATGGTGTTCGAACGACGTTAACTTCTTAAAACAATTTGAACCTGCAAAACGAACATCGCATGTCAGTCTAGACATCGCCATCCATGGCACCATAACAGCTTTAGGCCTTCGCTGGAACATGGGCACAGACATGCTTCAGTACAGTCTTAGCTTACCTTCTATAAACAACACGATAACCAAACGCACGATTCTTGCCGACGTCCAACGACTATTCGACCCACTGGGTTGGTTAGCTCCAGCTATGCTACCCACAAAGCTACTGATCCAAAAACTATGGTTACAAGGAGTCGGTTGGGATGAAGAAGTAGATACAAATATTAGGCAAGAATGGATTGCACTACGAGATAGTCTTCAACATCTTAATGAAATTGAAGTGCAAAGATGGCTGGGAATCACTGATCACACGGCATCAAACATAGAAGTTCACGGATTTTGTGATGCCTCTACCAAAGCCTACGCCGCTGTTGCGTATGTCAGAGTTGAACAAGTAGGTCAAGAAATAGGAACACAAATAATAGCTGCAAAGACTCGGGTAGCACCAGTTAAACCTGTATCTCTACCGCGATTAGAGTTGTGCGGTGCCCTTCTCTTGTCTCGTTTGCTTAAACAAATCAAAATAGCAATGAGAATACCCGATGACAAAATATTCGCATGGAGTGATTCAACAATAGTGCTGTCTTGGCTAATGGGTGATCCCACTAGATGGCAAATATTTGTGAGAAATCGGGTTGTTGAAATACTGGACAACACAGGAACTAATTGGTTTCATGTACAAACAAACGACAATCCTGCTGATGTTGCGTCACGGGGAGAACATATTCTAGAGTTGAAGGAAGACGAGAAATGGTGGAAGGGCCCAAAGTGGCTAAGACAGAAAACAATAATATTCAATCGACCTAACAACCTAATCACAAGCTTAGAAAAGAAAGAAGTTATAGAGGCGAATTTAAAATTAGAAGAAAAGAGTCTACACAGTCAATTTCATCACTTTGACAACTTCGAAGAACTTTTGAAATCAATAACATATTGCAAAAGATTCCTAAAGGGGAAGAAACTAGAAATCAAAGACACAGACATAACTACTCAAGAAATAGATGAAGCACTCAAAGCGTGCATTAAAACAACACAAAAGGAAAGATTTTATGATGAAATATTGAATTTAAATAAAGGTAAAGAGGTAAAGGGAGATAGCAAATTAAAATTACTTAAACCGTACCTGGACAGTGAAAACATTCTCAGGGTGGGCGGTAGATTAAGACATGCAAACATACCTGAAGACACCAAAAATCCCATAATATTGGACAATCACAGCAATTTATCCAAACTTATCGTGAAGGATGCTCATCTCAAGACTTTGCACGGTGGAATTCAAATGATGATGGCCTACCTAAGAACCAAATATTGGTTAATAAAGGCAAAACATATGATCAAAGACAGAATCCGCAAATGCTTAATATGCTTCAAACATAGTGCTGCAACTAAAAATCAACTTATGGGTGACTTACCAAAAGTCAGAGTCACTCCAGCTAAACCCTTTCTAAACAGTGGAGTTGACTTCGCTGGACCATATCAAGTTTTAGCGTCCAAAGGCAGAGGAGTTAGAACGAATAAGGCTTATGTTGCCGTATTTGTCTGTATGTCCACCAAGGCAATTCACTTAGAAATGGTTGGTGATCTCACAAGCGAATCTTTCATCGGTGCTTTCAAAAGGTTCATTGCCAGACGTGGAAGATGCTCACAAATATGGAGCGATCAAGGCAGGAATTTTATAGGAGCCAATAAAGAACTAGCGGCAGCATGGAAAGCTGCAAAATTTGAACTCGAAGGTCCAGTAGCAGAGTCTCTAGCACTGGATGGTACACAATGGCACTTCATACCCGCCTACAGCCCTCATGTCGGTGGTTTGTGGGAGGCGGGTGTGAAAAGCATGAAACATCACATGAAAAGGATTTTGACCAGTCATTTGACATTTGAAGAAATGAGCACTTTACTTTGCCAGATCGAAGCGTGTCTAAACTCCAGGCCGCTAAGTCCAATAGATGATGTAGATACGGATAATATGACACCCCTAACACCAGGACACTTCTTAATTGGCGAAGCTCCAATTGCTGTTCCACAAGCTAACTTTCAAGACGTCCCAGTTAGCCACCTGTCCCGCTGGAGGCACATGCAGAAGTTGCTTGGAGATTTCTGGCATAAATGGCAAGCAGAATACCTAACCAGCCTGCAGCAGAGGCCAAAATGGCTCAAGAGACGTAAGGAGGTTGACATCGGCAACCTTGTACTCATTAAGAATGATCAGCTGCCTCCTGGTAAATGGGCGTTAGGTCGGATTGTTGCTAAACATCCAGGCGACGACGGTGTCACAAGAGTGTACAGTGTTAAAAGTGGTGACAGTGTACTTAAGCGAAGTTTTAATAAATTATGTCCCTTGCCTATAGACATTGATGATTAATATTTTATATTTTAATGTTTTGTTATGATAAAATCAATTTTTCAATTACGTGATAAACAAAATATTTGTGTATTCGCATTACAGTATATATGACCAGCATATATGCTTGATAATGAAATTTATATTGATATCATCATATTTGTTAAAATTATGTTATTGTAAAGGTCTCTATAGGCCCTTTGGTGGGCGGCATGTTCAAACCATTTAATTATTTCGTAACTGTATGCATGTATGTACCTTTATCTAAGTGTGTGTGTGGAACTATCCTTTTAAACGCATGTATTATGGAGTCGCAAGTTAGTATGAGAATTAAATCAATCAAAGCAACACCTCGTTAAGTTTATTTCCGTCCTTACAAACAAATCTGAACCCTATCAACAAGACACCAAATATTAAAAAAAAAATGTTGGGGTTGGATAACCCTTATCACTTAGGGGTATGAAAAATAGATAGTTGCCGAATCTCAGACCTACTGAATATGCATATAAAATTTCATAAAAATCGGTCAAGCCGTTTCAGAGGAGTATGGTAACTAACACTGTAACACGAGAATTTTATTTATTAGAGATAAAAAATATCAAATAACGAAATGGGTAATCTTGTAACTGACATTAAGATTAAGCTTTATATTTTTATTTTTAACGACCAGGTACTGAGGAATGCCGAAGCTTGCAAAAACCTATCTTAGTATATCATGCAAATCTGCAATTTGGTATGAAAAGCACGGATCCGCCTACATATTTACATAGAACCTTGGAACTAACAAGTGTCACGAACGCGATCGATGACCGATGAACACAACCAAGCCGGTTTCTACCACAGAACAGTAATTTATGTTGCTGCATTTTCGCCATACATAAAATAATGGTGTTCTCTAGGTAAGTACTAGGTAGTAAGGGTTTCGATAGTAAGGCATGGTGTGATGTGTGTTAATGTCACGGCGGGAAGTCCACGTCCGTCGCGTAGGTACGTCCGGCACAAGAAGTGGGCAACACGGCTGTGGGAGGAATTTGTGCCACGTGCTACTTGCCCGAGCCAGCGCCTCCGCGCACTCGACGACGCGCTCGGCCGTTGCACCCCTTTCACGCGACGTCTTCAACGCTCTACAAATCGAATCAATCTATCCTAATGAATATTGATGCGCGCTCTATAATGAATTAATGACTCAATGGATGAAGGAACTTATACTAATCTGCAACAATTCCGGATGCGTCGAGTTCTGCACAATTGTATGGATAGAAGAAAAACGAAACCCAAGGAAAATACTCTTAAGGTTGTTTGCCATGCTTTCATAACAATAGCTGTGCGCGTTCGTTGCCATCTTACAACCGACAGGAAGTGTTTAGAGAAAACTTGCGTATTTTCCATTGATGAGTTACCCGGATGAACTTTAACAATAGATGCGTATTTAAACAATGTGTTAAATGTTTTCATTAAGGCTTATTAGTTTTTATACGTTATGACAAAATTGTAGACATAGTTTCCATTGTTCTTTGCTTCTCATGTGTGTAGTCGGTAATAGAGAAGAATTCATTAGGATAGATATCATTACACATACTTACCTAGGTATTTCTTAATAATCTGGGTTATGTTTAAGTGCAATCCAAAATGATGAAATGAAGCAATTCCACGATATGATCATTAAGTTTCATGCAACACCTACATCGCTTTAATCTGACAGTTCAGCTGCTTTGTTCCCAAGATTTATCATTGTGAAATACGTTTTTGTTGCAGATATTCCACCAAGTTAATGATGAAATACAAATTGCAATTCAAAATTAAATTAGGTGGTCCCAGATACCTAACTTCTCGTCCATATATACAACTTGCAGGTGGATCATGGCGGGGAGAAGGTATCACGATCGACCTAGTTGTTCGTGTTAAATGACCAGCTGGATAATGAAGATGATTATCTCAAGGTTCATCTACATTCGCTGAGATATGTGCGATTGTTCCAAACTTTGGCCCAGTCATGTGTGCGTACTTAATAGACTGTAGTTCATTTTGCAATAGGTAAATAACCCTGAACATGTAGCTAATAGGATGTGTTCTGTTTTGTAACCTTCAGTTTCACCTTCATCTCAAGTTAGTACTTAGTGTAGTGCTTAGTCAAATATTTAAAAAAACAAAAAACCCGACTGCGTAAAAAACCTAAAAAGAAAGAAACAAGCCCAGTAGTTTAGAATTCACTCATTCACACTCACAGTCGGGGCCCATTCAAATTACACGAATTAAATCTTCCCAAGGGGCCCCGACTGTGAGTGTGAATGAGTGAATTCTAAACTACTGGGCTTGTTTCTTTCTTTTTAGGTTTTTTACGCAGTGGGGTTTTTTGTTTTTTTTAATATTTATTTTATTTTACTATTTTTAGTTTTTGTTAGCATTTATCAGTCCAAATTAAATTGAAAAATTTGAATTATATATATTTTGGTAAACCATTTTTAAAATCCTTTAATTTGATACCCCACTTGATAGAATGTGAGAGATTTTAAAAAAATATTTTTAGTTCGGAACCCTTTGCACACGAGTTCGACTCGCACTTGGTCAGTTTTATGTACCCAGTGACACTCTCACGCTTAAGACGAATCCAACGACACCTCTCAAGTTAAAATCCATCAAGCCGTTTAGGCTGCAGAGCAACACACAGAAACATACATACCATACACTCGAAAAACATAACCCTCCTGGCGCAGTCGGGTAAAAAGTGTGATCCAAGATTTTTATTTGTATCTTATGTTATGTTTTTTGTCGACATACCTGTGGAGTTTCAAGCGAGACTGCGTCCATGCAGTGGCGACGGCAGATGTTCCTCGCGTCCAACCAGTCCACCTCCAGGTTGCGGGTCGGGGCATGCTCCCAGCTGAAGAAGTAAGAGTGCAGGACTCCTCGAGCGTCGCGGTACGTTGAGTGACGGACTCCTATGAAGATACAAATAATACTTGGTAAGTAGGAGCATTACAAACTTCATGACATTTCCAACAGTATTCTACTATATTTCATACGTATTGGTCAGCTAGGTCGTTTCTACAGAGTAAAGTCGCGTGAGGAAGAGTGCAGATAGGTAATTGTGCAACATTCCACATGTAAGTCAGTGAACTACTAAGAACTTAGTACAAAAGCATGTCACCTTAGCATGTCACCTATTGAACAGTCGATGACGACAGATGTGGGTAGTTACTTTGAATTTCGAAATGGTGTTTATCTAAAACGTCTTGTCGTTCACAAGTTTGCCGTTTGCACAACACCGCACGTTGTCCTGATTCACACAACCATTGCGGTGAATCAATGTAAGTACGTATTCAGACATGTCTATTATTATCAAATACATACTTTTTTATGCAAAAAAACAAGACATACAGATCAATAGATCAATCAAGAGTAAATCACTCTCATTCATAAATCTTGTTTCTCCCAATAAATTACTTAGGTATCGGATAGGATATAAGATGCAAAATTTGCAGCAGCGTATTTAATTAGTATCGAATAATTAAATGTTGTAAAAAATTAGCAGAATGTTGCCCACGATAGGTTAATAAATTATGTACATTATGTTGTTCGAGGGTATTAAAACTCTCGCTTTAATGCGAGACATCGTCGTTCATAGTGTGCAATCAAAATGAACCCATCGTCATGTCGTTAAATGAAGCGATTCTTTCGTAACTAGAAAGTTCATTAATGTACCTATTTTCACATGGCTAATTACCAACCAGATAAAATTTGCGTTAGTAATATTGACGTAAACTCATTCAATAAACGGGTACCTACTTTGCACCGGAAGCATTTTGCGTATCATCCGCGAAGAACGTCATTTTAGGAATGCCACCTTACGTAACAGTGAATGGCTGAGCGTGAATAGATAGAATAAAAGTCATAGATCTTTGGCGAATGTTTTCATAGTAACTCGTCTTACTTCCAGTGGAAGTGTTCTTATGTAATTGTCTGTAAGAATATAGTAAGCCTCTTAAGTTATGTGTCGGAACTACCCAAAGCTACTGAGAGAAGAATGTGCTTAAATGTTTATCTTTGTACCTACCATCGACGTGTTGGTAGAACATGTAAAATGAGCATTGTTGTTTCGCATTTCTGAGGAGAGAAAGTTGTGAAAGAAACCAACGTCTAGCTTCTCATTTTATGATTGCAAAATTATTCAAAAACAAATTATTATAAATAGCTGCTTATGTATTCAAATTATGATGATTTCGGCCAATTGGAATTTGAAAAATAAATCGCCTGTTGCAAACAAATTTGAATCCTGGTATTTTTGAGAACGCGTCTACGAGAAAACTTTTGTGGGTAGGTACGGTGTACTACGTAATATGTGGCCACATAAAACTAACAAAGAATCTTTGTTCGCTTTGTGAGGGAGTTTGCCATGAATACATCGTTCGATTGTGATTGCCTGTGCGCTCCCAAATGAGATCGCATGGGACGCGCCACGCCTTCCATGCGGGCTCTGAATTGCGAAATATCCACTGATTTCCCACAGGGACAAACTGTTCGTGTACCTACTCGAAAAGTTAGCAACAACAAAACAACATGGTACCTGGCTTGTTTCGCCATAGACATAGAGTGCGTAGCTAAACATTTATCGTCTCCTGAATCTCCTTTTATAGATTTCTGTGGATGGTTGGTACTTACAGAGAGACCTAGAATTAACTAGTTAGCACCTACTGACCTACGAATCCTCTTTACATATTAGGAGAATCATTACTTTGAAGGCAAGCCACTAGTTACTAGGTTCATACAATCATTCTGTAGTATTAAAATATCCTGTGACTGCAACATATCCTTAGCACCTTATTAACATTTATAAATTATAAAATATTACACTTACATTTTTGAAATACTATGACCTCAAATCTAGGTTTTACAGTTCACCTACTTTCGTTTTACAGATTAACACTACGCTATAAGGCGGTTATGTTCGACCATTTTACATGAGGAAATAATCTCTAACCTGCCTCTATATTATCTTCTCTACGGGTTACTAGTTAATTTACCTAGCAACCTGTTTGAAAGCTCTTCAACTATAGCTGGGGTTATTAAGTACCGTAATTATCTCGCACTAACACGCTATTACAGATTTATCGATAACATGATCTAGCGTGATGTAACAACTTCTAATAGTTTTAAGCAATACACGTTTAGTAGACCTTTGACACGATCCACGAGCTGCCACAACTTGCACTAGGCTGCTACTGCTGTTAAAAACATGCATCTAATTTTTGCAAATAATTCTAGTAAATTCTTTAGTAGAACTAACATGTACTATTATACGGCTGTAGAGTTTGTTCGGTTGAACGCGCTAATCTCAAGAACTACTGGTTGAGGAAGGCTATAGGCTATATAACATCACGACCAATAATAGCTTTGCAGCGTGGCTGAAATCACGGGTAACAGTGTCCCGAAATAACTTTTTCGAGTCGGATAACTAGTTTTCTACGGTACTTTATTCGATTATAACATAAAATCGAGTGTAGGTTTCGGTGAAACAATTTTTATCAAGAATTTTTAATTAGTTTTTTACGCAAACAGTACAAATCAATGACCATACGTATGGTCGTTGGTACAGACCTACCCGAAAAGTGTTGGGAAAAGCAATCAGAATAATCATTGTCTTTAGATACACCATTGTAATTAAAAGTAGGTACATAAAAATTTGTCCATCAGTAATAGAGTTTTGAAAAATAATGGATACCTACGTCATCAACATTCGAGAGTGGGGTCTCGTGACGTCAGAATCCAGTTAAAACTGTACTTGCTTGTGAAGTATTGGCAATATCTAAAGTGACGTATATACGGAAAAAAAAACATGTCTAATATTTTTTGGTAATCTTATTGACGGACTACCTAATTAGATTTTTCCAGTCAAATACCTTATTATTCAATAATGACTATCTTGGTAGGTACTTGGATCGATCGTGCGTAACTTAGAGCATCACTACATAGTATAAAACAAAGTCGCTTTCTCTGTCCCTATGTCCCTTTGTATGCTTAAATCTTTGAAACTACGCAACGGATTTTGATGCGGTTTTTTTTAATAGATAGAGTGATTCAAGAGGAAGGTTTATATGTATAATAACATCCATTAAATAGTGGAGAAGTACTGTTATTTTTGAGGTTTCTAATGTGATGTCGTAAATAATTACATTTTTTCCGCTTACATTGCAAACGCATGCTGAACCCTACGAGTTTTATCAAAATAATGTACTAAGTATTGTACACATTGAAAAGGTCTACAAAAAAGTCCGTGATGGCGGTATAATTATGTCTATCTCTTATGGATAACCCACAATAACTTTTTTTTGTAATTTACTTTTTACGACAAATAATGGCTAATTTTCGAAGCGATTTTAACCAATACAGCATTAATCCTTAACCAATTAAATACCTTGAATACATTGTTCATTTAATATAGATCTATATGGCCCTTTACACCGTATGATTTAAGTGAATATTTTCGAAGATATTACAGATTTAAAAATTGCGGGACGTAGCGTTTGCGCAGTTTTTCTGTAGTGTATTTAGTATCAGCATTGCACCCGTGCGAAGCCGGGGCGGGTCGCTAGTAAATAATATAGCCTACCAATTATTACTCGCCATCAAACGTAACAGTTTGGCGAGTTTGTAATCTTATACCAAAATTTGTATTGATTTCGTTCATAAATAAAAAAAAAATAATTAAAAACAGCTTCAAAATAAAACGATAACCGTTTCATGAAAAACAACATTAAACCCTGTATCTATCAAGTAATCTTTAAACAAAATCTTTATGCCAAATTCTCCAAGTTCTTGAATCATGTTGCAATTTTTAAATTCTCTTTTTTTTTACTTTTCAAGCATTGCAACTAGCACTGAGCAAGAATGCGTTACTGTGGTGCGTGAGATGCAATGTGTAGTGGCCTACTTTATTTGTGATTTATACGCAGGTGCGAATTCATCTTTTCATACAGTTGTTAGCTAAAATTCCTAAATCATCGGTAAGAACAACCTTTACTGTGGGACCAACTCAGAAATTTTTGTCGAGGTTTATTTGTTAGCCATTTTAAGGTTGGTCCTATGTGCCATTGTTAAAGTTTTGCATAAAAATAGGCTAACTATTATTTATTTTAAATCACGCCAACCAAATCATACATCTTCTTATTTTTTGACCTGTCAATGTCTCTTATCTGGCTCTGCCGTATTTTGTTTCACGTAGGTATGCATAGGAGTTCAAATGGCATGTTCTAGATTTGCTGCGTTATACGTGCGGACGTGCTTTGATGAATAATTGACAATGGCACATGATGTTTAAATCTATGGTCCCCCTTAACCCGGCACGTCCATTGAATGCAACCTCAATACAGCAGTTAAGGAGAACAGCGAACTTGTAGTGGCTGCACCACACCATTATGACAAATAATGTTCGGTAACTTGCCGACGAGGTTCGATTTGGCAAATTGGCTCCGTGTAATTCGGAATCGTGTCCGTGTTATAAGTCATGAGTTCATGACCCCTTCGATTACGTAAGAACTTCGGCTTTTTCAATTCTGCGGTATACTTACTGTTTGCACAGCTTCTAGGGTCTGGTAGAGCTAGACGCCTCTGGGCATCAGCAACGCAGAATACGGCCATCAAGGCGAAGGCCGCCAGGCACACGTGCCGGCTCATCTGTAAAGAGAACAACCATCAGAAGTCAATTTCCTATATGAATACAGATACTATGTCATAATACTCATAATAAAAGAGTTGTTGATATAGGTAATTGCAGTGCGCAAGACTGATGATGCGAGACGATAGCCTCCGAGATTGTGGTTGCTGTGCGGACGGTGTTACTCGGCCGCCGCGGCCGCCCCTCGCCGCCAAGTCGCCGGCACTCAGCTGGTGGTACTGACACCGGTGCCGGGCGCTCGTTTTGACGAAAGTGGTCACGGGTGAGCCCGCCGTATTGCAAGTTCGCTTTCTTTTAGTTATGCAGAGCACGAATGCTCGAGGACAATCGATACGTGAGATGAATTTATTTTGTTGTATTTGTGAAAGCAAAACCCGCCTCGCTGACCTCCTTGCTGCGAGTTTAAATGTTTGCGTAAAAAGCTACTCAGTGCGAGAAATCGTCGATTTGGGACGCATTTTATGTTAACGGAAAGTCGCGTCATTCACTTCACGTCACGAAGCATGTTTAAACAAAAAAAATGAAAACTTTTTGTTATGTAACTTCACAAGTTTTTGTTTGGCAAACATGAATCACTTTTTGTTTGACACCTGCCATGGAGAAAATTATTATGTAAAGAGTCGTGCCTATTTTATTTAAGAATCAATTCATTCAACTTTTATTTATCACTTTGAACCAACAGATTATCTGCTTCAAGTTCAGTTCAATAACATAATATTACCTATTATGTACTTATAGTACCTAGTTTAATTTTTCACTGAACTTGTCTAATTCCCACGTTTTTTTTAATTATTTTAAGTTTGGTATCATATACCTATTTGAAGTTTACAATGACACTGTTGGTATGAAAACTACATAATTATCTACTGATATAGATGTTAGTATGTAGTTTTCATCTAATGACTTATGAACGGCTTTTAAACACTCTTACAAGAGTGTTTAAAAGCCGTTCTAGTTTGAAATCTATGTGGTTTTTAAGATACGCGAAAAACACGATTTCACGACGAAAAGCTTTAACTTTCTTCTGGAATAATTTTATGTTCATCATCAGATGTTTTCGGGCAGTTTAGAACAAACAAAAAAACCACTCACAACAATAAAAAAGTAAGTTTCACTTCAAAAGTAATGATAGCGTCGATAAAAGGCAGCGCGTACCTCTGAAATAATGTCGAACGAAGTAAGTTGATGATGCGCTTGCGTGCGGCTGAGCGGGTGCGCGTGCGTCTGTATCGGTACGCGGGGCACAGGTGTATAGTGCGGCGGTGTCGGAGGGACTGACGCAGCCGCAGCTCTCCTCTTTAATTAAGCCTCCGACATTCATTCACTTTCACTTCCAATACCAGAGAAGACCCACCCGCTACGCCGCACCTCTTCACCATACAGAACCTAAAGACCTTCTGGAGGTCGTAGCCGGATACGAGAGTGAGTTTACATAACAAATACTAGTACCATACACAATTACAACTCAAATTAAATAAATTGCTTAGCTTTGAGTAAATTCGTGACCTCGTTTAACAAAGCTAAGTTTGGCAAAGTAGAGGCCACAGAACCTTCAGGCACAAACAGCGCTTAGCTTGATGAAAGGTTATAAGTAAATAAACCCTAGCTTTTTATCAAAACATAGATACAAAACTAATGTTTTTCTTGAAACAGTTAACCGAAAATAGATAAATGTAGAGAACGACATCAATATTTTTATGTGAATAGTGAATGTAAAGCTAGATTTAATTTAGCCAAGATTCACATCAAAAACGACCTTGTTCCTCAAAATTAAATGTGTTGTAACGTCATTTGACTTTAAACCATCCTTAACATTTTAAAATGCAAAGATTTCTGGCATGTAAGTACTATTCATATATTAGGCTAAAGCCAAACGAACGTGAATTTTTGAGTTGAGATGAGTCTCATAATTTCGGGTGCCAGTACAGTGCAGTACGTACGTAACTTTTAAGAAAAGGGGTTTGAAGATTTTACTATGGAGCGTGGCATGCCTACTGCCGCCACTTTACGCGGGTTGTTGTCATAATATTTTTTGTTGGCATTAATGTCAGCTAACGATTCATAAAGGTTTCATAGCTGGCCGCGATTTTGAAAAAAAATCAAAATGGCGGCGGTAGGCATGCCACAAATCTTCAAACCCCTTTGTTTAGCTTCAGCCTTAACTGTTTCTAAAAACTATTGTTAGTAAAATGCTGCAATGCAACTTTGTTCAGTACCTAGATCCTCTGGGGTCAGAGGCTAGATAGCAGTTCGTTGCGCTTGCGTACCTACTACCTAGCCACCAATTATTTTTTTGATGACAATTAAGAGGATATTTATTACTTATTTAAGGATCGGGTGAATTCTTGATAATTTACGAAGAAGTCTTCGATCAGTTCGATCTCATGCATGACTATGTCGCACGCACGCCATTCACTGCACATCGCAAAATCAGCACGCTAAGCTTAAGGTGATTGCTTCGATGTAGCCCGCGAAATTCAAATTTTTTTACGTTTTTTGCAATTTGCAGGCCAGTGACATGTTGTAACTTTATAAATATATGTGTTGCGGTAATAACAAGTATAATTTTAAATATAAAAATTATCAAAAAATTCGCTCCATCAGCTCTCACATAGAAAAGGTGCATCGTAGTTAGATTTCGGAGATTTTAACATGATGCACCTTTTCTAAGTGAGAGCTGATGGAGCGAGTTTTTTGATAATTTTTATATTTAAAATTATACTTGTTATTACCGCAACTCATATATTTATAAAGCTACAACATGTCACTGGCCTGCAAATTGCAAAAAACGTAAAAAAAATTGAATTTCGCGGGCTGGTTGGAGCATCCCCCTTAAGCAAGCGGATAGGTGACCGCAAATCGAGTACTGTTTACCTATAAACTATAATAAGCAAAAAGTAGTCTTATAGAGAACTAAATACGAGTCCCTCAGTTGTACAACATCATGGAACTAGAATTTTGTTTTACGTATAAGCTCGTGGCTCCGCTAAAGCTTACGTTGTAGCCTAACTTCATAAAATCAGAGCTTTCTTTTATTTTAAAGCGTAACGTCATAAAAACAAGAGGTTTGATTCAATGATAACTATTTAAAAACAAAAGATTTGTTACAAGCTTAACTCATTAGATGCAACTTTGGAATTAGCATAAAAAGTTAATAAAAATATGAATTTTGTTTCATCAAACGTATCAAAAAATTGTGCAATGTTTACCGTTAAATCAAAGAATAGAAGGGTGATGACATCATCAACTCTACACAGTGGCCTTAAGATGACTCTAAACCAAAGTCAGCGTTTGTAAATAAACATCAAATTGTTGCTGAGTGCAATTGCGCAGATAGTAGGGGCGTAGCAACATATCGGCCGTAACAGCCGTATCAAATTCAATGATACTGCAGGGCCCGGGGTCCCAAGTAGATGATTCGAAAAATAAAAACTAATTTTCATGTTTTGTCTATTTTCTTGAATAGCTCTGAAACTAGCTCTGAAATCTTTAAAATAATTACTCAGGTAATTATTTAATCCTCAAAACAAATCTTTACACAGGTATTATGATGGTATAAGTCATACGATGAAGTTTTTTGAAAATAGGGGAGAAATGGCCGTTTTTATACATATGTATTTTCTTGAAAAAGTAGTGATTTTTTTTATTAATAAAATATTCGGAATTCTCTTAGCAGGCCATTTCATTTGATATCACACGACAATTGTTTTTTTTTTTCGTCTTGCCCCCCCTGGTCACAATAAAATTACGATCATGGATTCTTTCTTTCCAATGTTCCTGTAAAATATAGGCAAAAATGGCAAAAGACTATTTTTCATAAGTACTTAACGTTTTTTTAGAATAATTGACTCAGTGGTTTTTTAAATAAAAATAGAATAGAATAGAAAACATTTATTCGATAATGGACACACACACAGACATAATAAAAAATAAAATTCAAAATACAGTAAGAATTTTGCTGAGCATCTCCACACCAAAAGGGTAACCAACTCAGCATATTAATATGCTGGGCGACAGACACCCAGCGCTGGTTTTCAGTTGGCACCACGCAGTGACACACGGACGAGAGAGTAGGCAAAGAAAAAAAAAAAAAAATAGTTAAATAACATAAACAAGCAAAGTACCTAGCGGGCAGAACCTAGTAAATTGTATAATATTATGTATTGTACATTTGTACTATTGTACTTGTAATGTCTAGACGTTGACCTGACCCATGACCTGAATTATTGTATGCGCTACAGTCTAGAGCTTATTAATACCTTGCTTCTAATTAAATAAAGTTTGTAAAGTACAAAGTACAAGTACACCCACGAAAGTGCAGTTTGACCGTCACACGGTAGGGTCAGTTCACACCGAGACGCGACGACGCGACGCGACGTGACGTGACGTGACGATACTGGAAATGTGTATATTTTCGTGTAGTAAATAAAGTTAGATTATGTTGTTGTAATTTAATATACATACTTGCAGGGAGAAAAAAGTCAAAAAGTTGTTTCTCCAAGATTCGGTTTTCGAATTATATTTCGAAGGATAACTCCGAAACCTGACGTTTTAGGACATTATGCTCATCGTATTTTTTGTTTGTCTAGGTGTCCTCTATCTAAATGAGAGAGGACATATCACTGTCATGTCCATGTTCATCATGTTCATGTCCTTTCACTCATGACATATCCTTCCAGTACGTTCCAAATTCCACACTCGGTCATCCTGCATTTATGTTGGTTGTGCACCGCGATTCAGAATATTCAAAAAATTAATATGACGGGCAAGCGATATAGGGCCAAAACCTTCAAACCCCTTTCAAGTGTCCACCGCTATTAGTTACGGTTCATGAGATACAGCCTGCTGGCAGACAGGGGTGCGGAACGCTTAAAATAGGTTAGGGTTGCTAGTAGTATAACTAAGCCAATGTAGGCGTACTACTATTGTGTTCTGCTGTAGTGTAATGTAGGTACCTTAATCGTATAAATAATGAACCCCGTATTGTTCAATGATTTATCTCCGAATTTCTTGTCAGGCGTTATATTGAATTTACTTCATTGTTTATTTACTACTACACTAATAAACATGTTAATAAATTTTAAAATTTAACGTGACAACCCCATAACCACTTTGCATAAACCGCTGCGTAACGGTCAGACGGGTCACCAAAAGAATAGAGAGTAGATTGTGATTATGACGTTAGATCTAAGAATAACAAATAAATGTCGAAAATTACGTAGAATTTTATTGGACTTCCTCTTTTTTGTAAATATAATAGATAATTGTATGCATGTATGTGTTGCGTAAGATCTTTTGAATGCCTGCTAGAAAAGAAACGAGTTGTAAAATTACTTTTTTAATCGTTAAGAACCTGAGATTGATGACTACTACATGCGAACAAAAATATTTTTATAATATTTTTAAAACAATGAATGCTTATTTATTTAAGTTTTCAATTTACATTTTGCAACCATTTATGTACGTACTTACTACTAACATGTGATTTATTTGTATGCAACATCCAATGCATTTGTGCAATATACAAATGCAATAGCATCGGATGCGAGGTCGTGTTACTGACTGTTTTGATATAGTATAACCAACTATGTGGTACGACTTACGACGAGTGAAAGTCAAATAAAACAGAGATAACATCATAATATTATTATTCTATGTATGAACGTATTGTAAAGAAATTATATGTGTATTACCTAGTTACCTAAGCACTAACTGCGCTTACAGTTTATTGAACGTGCTAATTAAGTACATAAATGTATGAAGTTCATGACCAGAAAGGGAATTTTTATCACATAATCAAGTAACCTAATTTATGAGAAATTAATCAGGAGAAATCGTAGTGTTGGATAAATGACCTGGAGTTCTGGAATACTTATCCAGGAGGACGCCATGACTTGCTCGCAGTCAAATTTTCCTCTACTCAAAAATCTTTGGTATTCTCGACGTAGCAAGTATTTAAAAATTTGGTTAAAAGAAACTTCGCAAAATGTAGATCAGGAGTTATCAGTCGCAGTACGTTCCTACATAGCATAAGTATGACGCGCAAGTGCATTTGCACAAGCATAATTACTTACGTGGAAGTCTTATTTATGCCTACATCCTGCAAAAACCTAGAAAAGCTAAGTGCAAGTCTTGTATTCTACGTAGGTACCTATTAGGGCTCCGAAATTCCGGAGTTTCGTAACTCGGACTTTCGGGGCGTTTTAAAGTATTTTTACCCGACTGCGCCAGGAGGGTTATATTTTTCGAGTGTATGTAGGTATGTATGTATGTTTCTTTGTGTTGCTCTGCACTGCAGCCTAAACGGCTTGATGGATTTTAACTTGAGAGGTGTCGTTAGATTCGTCTTAAACGTGAGAGTGTCACTGGGTACATAAAACTGGCCAAGTGCGAGTCGAACTCGTCATTCTACCAAGTGGGGTATCAAATTAAATGATTTTAAAAATGGTTTACCAAAATATATACCTATAACTTATATGTTTCAATTTAATTTGGACTGATAAATGCTAACAAAAACTAAAAATAGTAGGTAAAATAAAATAAATATTTAAAAAAACAAAAAACCCGACTGCGTAAAAAAACTAAAAAGAAAGAAACAAGCCCAGTAGTTTAGAATTCACTCATTCACACTCACAGTCGGGGCCCCTTGGGAAGATTTGATTGGTATAATTTGAATGGGCCCCGACTGTGAGTGTGAATGAGTGAATTCTAAACTACTGGGCTTGTTTCTTTCTTTTTAGTTTTTTTACGCAGTCGGGTTTTTTGTTTTTTTAAATATTTATTTTCAAAACCGCAGTTGAAGTAATTACACATTACAATTAAAAACATTATTTACAAAACGAAGAAAAACGCATCTTATCTTGAGCGTAATAGTAGTAGAGCCGATGATACCTACCTCTAGTATGAGTGATAACCATAAGACTCCCAGTTCAGACATGTATAATTAGTCGAGGGGGAACGCGAAATGCCGTCGATGTTGCAATGCAAAAAACCTGGCAAGGTCGATAACTATTATATTTAAAAAGTTGTTAAAATCGGTTAGGTATCTACTATGATAATAAGACTCCCAAGTTTCATTTTTTCCTAGCAACAGGGAATGGGCCCCTCTGACTGGCCTTATCGGTGGCAGCAGCAAGCTAAGCAACGCCTTGTACTAGATTGTCTAGTATGATCGACCTCCTAAAAAAATAAATGCTTATCTAAAGATCATCAATTTTTATGTAACAAAAACTACTGCTTCATTTTCCAAATAGTGGAGAAAGTGGTTGCTGCAGTGTTGAAGTTCGCCCTCCGCGCAGCTAGATAGCGTTCAAATTCAGTTTTTTCGGCAAGCACGACACCCGGTTGCTTTCGATTTGTACTGATTGAGTGGGAAGGGCACGCACGAATATTTTAGGTTTCGTCAATGATATTCTAATATATTATTATAGTTGTCTAATAAAACGTCTCACTGATTTCTTAATAAATTAAACTTGTATTGATTAAAATAAAGGGCCTAATTATTAATTTCTAAAAAAAGTTCTTAACTCCGGGGTCTACCCGGACTTCCGTATTTGATTGCTGAACATCGTAACTAGCTCAGGAGTTCATAACTATCCGAGTTTGAATGCCTAGAGTAGGTATTATCTACCTACTACGTTTTGAGACTCATCTCATCCAAACGCGTAGCCATAATCCGGTAAATTACATCTTATTTAGAGGCTAACTGAACAGTTTGCCGTCTTGCAATATTCTCGAAACGTCCAGTGATATCCTCGGTTTAGATAATTACCCACGAGGTTATTATCGAAAGGCTTGGAGAAGATGAACGTCGAGTGGCGAATGTTGCGTAACGCCAGCGACCGGCGACGGCAGCGGCGTAGTCGGCCACATGACCAAGCCTGAGGTTATTGGTGCCCCCTGCCCCTTGCTGAGGTGAGGTTGCATTCCACCTTTTACTATTTCTGTGACTCTAGATTTTAAAATGTACACATATTTTCTGAAGTTGTTTCTAAATATTTTACTAAATAATTATATCATCACCAGTTATGTCATCGATATTTATTTTTAAGTAGGTATGTATTTATGTATAGTCTGTCTGTACGAAAATAGTAACAAATTATGATTTTCTAAAAGAAATAGTGATAATTAATTCGTCTATCGTAAATTTATTGATCAAGTAATACTGTCATATTATAGTTGTTTTTTTTTCGGTAGGTAGTCAACTGGGCAAAATATACTTTTATTTACTGTCATGCAAAAATATATTATGTAGGGTAAAACACCCAATTACTGACCCTGCAGTTTTCCTTGCTTCTTTCGCAAAACAAACCAATGTACGAGTTGCAAGTGGAAATGAATTTGAATGTTTTTGGTAGATAAAATGAACATTGGAGAATGTAACTAAAACATTATAAACAGTCATCCAAAGGTAAAAAGTGTTTTTTTTCTTGAGTTTAGCAAGAACAGGCCATTTGACCAGTTACTGTCATGCTTGTACCAATTACCCTCATGCAAATGACCAGTTTTTTGACCTCCTGTATTACAAGAAAAAAATTAAAAATAATTTATTTTGAATGTCATAAGAGGTTTTATACGATGAAAAACAAATAAAGCTAATCATAATTATTGTCCTCATTAGCCTTCTTTTTTCAGACTATTTAGATCTCCAGTCTTCAAACGCGGTGAATAATATTCTTACAACTATTTTTGAAGTTTTCTGGTTGCTTTTGTATCTTTTTGACCCATTTTTCCGCTTGATTAGTGTTTATCTCATTGATCTGTATCATGCTGCATATATTAAAACGCTCGCCGGCAAAATAATTTGAATGGAAACGGCTTTAAATGTAGAAAGAGAGTTTAAAAACATTTAAAAAACTAAAAAAAATGGTTTGCCATTTACAAAAGACGTTTCTAACTTATTAAATTTATGTGGAAGACCTCACAAGTGAAGAGAACATAGATACAATTCAAAAACTAGCTCACACTTTGCCTCAGATATGATAGAATAGGTAATTTTATACAAACATGCAGGTTAGAGTAACTTTTGCTATAGATTATTATAGACTGTTATGTATTAAACCAACTGATGACCGCTTACCGCGGCATTGTTCGCGTTATATTCATTAGTAGCCCCACGGGAACAATATTCGGGCATAAAAAGTATCCTATGCCCAGGTTTATCCACTTATCCAGGTTATAAAACTATCTGCAAACCAATTTTTTTCATAATTCCTTCAGTTGTTCACGTTTCCTATAAACTTAGAAGTTTAACTTAGAAGTTTAAAATAATCTTCGTTCGCGTGGATGTCGGAATTTAACAATGTATTTTTTTGTGCGAAGCGCTTAATTCTCGCCAGGTTTTTTATAAATCATTTCGTTTTCATATAAACCGTATATTTAGAATTTATTTAGATTTTTCAAGTTGACGTGTTTGTAATAAACGCCCTCTGTCGTTCAAAGGCAGTACTAATCAATTGCTACTGGATTAGAGCACCCATTCCATCTTATTCCATCCCATTCCATCCCACTCCATCCCACTCCATCCGACTCCATACCACTCCATCCCACTCCATACCACTCCATCCCACTCCATCCCACTCCATTCCACTCGATCCCATTCCATCCCACTCTACCTATCCCACTCCATCCTACTCCATCCCATTCCATCCCACTCCATCCCACTCCATTCCACTCCATCCCATTCCATCCCACTCCATCCGACTCCATACCACTCCATCCCACTCCATCCCTTTTCATCCCACTCCATCCCACTCCATCCCAACCCATCCCACTCCATCTCACTCCATCCCACTCCATCCCGCTCTATTCCACTCCATCCCACTCCATCCCTCTCCATCACATTCCATCCCATTCCATACCACTTCATCCCACTCCATCCCACTCCATCCCACTCCATCTCACTCCAATCCACTCCATCCCACTCCATCCTACTCCATCCCTCTCCATCCTACTCCATACCACTCCATCCCACTCCATCCCACTCCATCCCTCTCCATCGTACTCCATCCTACTCCATCCCACTCCATCCCACTCCAACCCACTCCATCCCACTCCATCCCACTCCATCCCACTCCATCCCACTCCATCCCTCTCCATCGTACTCCATCCTACTCCATCCCACTCCATCCCACTCCAACCCACTCCATCCCACTCCATCCCACTCCATTCCACTCCATCCGCTTCCATCCCATTCCATCCCTTTTTAGTGTGAGTCAAATAAAAACCTTATCTTTCTTTCCATTCCATCCCATTCTATTCCATTCCACTCTACTCTACTCTACTCTACTCTACTCCGCTCCACTCCACTCCAAACCACTCCACTCCAGTCCACACCATATTTGAATACACCATTCCATACCACTTCATCCCACTCCATCCCACTCCATCCCACTCCATCCCACTCCATCTCACTCCAATCCACTCCATCCCACTCCATCCTACTCCATCCCTCTCCATCCTACTCCATACCACTCCATCCCACTCCATCCCACTCCATCCCTCTCCATCGTACTCCATCCTACTCCATCCCACTCCATCCCACTCCAACCCACTCCATCCCACTCCATCCCACTCCATCCCACTCCATCCCACTCCATCCCTCTCCATCGTACTCCATCCTACTCCATCCCACTCCAACCCACTCCATCCCACTCCATCCCACTCCATTCCACTCCATCCGCTTCCATCCCATTCCATCCCTTTTTAGTGTGAGTCAAATAAAAACCTTATCTTTCTTTCCATTCCATCCCATTCTATTCCATTCCACTCTACTCTACTCTACTCTACTCTACTCCGCTCCACTCCACTCCAAACCACTCCACTCCAGTCCACACCATATTTGAATAGGTATGTTGTTTTTCTATTCCATCCAAGCGCTACTGAACTGCGAGCTGCGTGTCTCGGTGTAAACTGACCGTAATTTTACTTCTGGAATACTTTAAATTCAAATGTCTTTTGATAGACTGATCCGATTTCAATGAAACAAAAACTAAATGTTACTTCAAGTTACGGTCAGTCGTTATGTATTAAAGTTATCTACATAGCTTTCGTACATTCTACGTGATGCCCTAACAAATAAACATACATACAGACATACAGACAAACAGACAAAAATTCTAAAAATGCTAGAAATGAGTTCTATTGGTTGTCCTTAAACACGCTGGCTATATTTTTTGAGTTTTTTTTTAATGTACAAAAATTTTTTTTCTACAGTTTTATTATATGTATAGATAGATATAGAAGATGTAACAGTAGACCGAAAATGTAAGCCCGTCGCTCAAGTTACGTTAGGTTCTCAGGTTACTACGTAAGGTATTTTTTTATTTTTGTGATTATGCAGATATACACACCCTTAGGGGAGCCAACGCCCATGGGCATTATACAGATGCATTAAAGTAAAGATATCATACCATTAAAAATGAACTTAACATACAAACAGTGCCCAAGTACTTAACACAGAAGTCTGAATAAGAGCTGATTATGTGCAATCATCAAGATTATAATCTGAATACAGAACTGAGTAACGTCTGAGTAAACACCTATTCAGACTTTATTCAAGCAAAATAGGCCCCAAATTCAAATGGATAAAGCTTAATAACTTCTGAGTAACATCTGAGCAGGAGCTTTTTAATGGTGAAATCATCTTAATAACTTCTGATTAACAGCTGATATCGCTTTTATTAAGCTCTTACTCATACAATATTCAGTTTATGTCAATTTCGTTACTGGATTCAGAATTTATTCAGCATTATTTTATTGTTAACAATAATACAGATTTAATTCAAAAAAATTGTGAAATGAGACAGTCAGAAATTTTAAGTGTCGGTGATGGAGTCATGGCATGACAATAAATGACGAATTTAATAAAACGGTAAGCAAAAGTTTCATTAATTAAGTTATAGGTTTGCTACATGTTAATTCTTAGGGCGTGGCCCCATGTCTCCGGCGCGGCGCCGTGCGCCGTGCGGCGGCGCGGCACCGTGCCGAGCTACGGCGCCGCCCGCCGGCGAGCGGCGCGGCGCCGTGCCGAGCTGCGGCGCCGCCCGCCGGCGGGCGGTGCGGCGCCGTGCCGCGCTACGGCGTCGTGTACCCGGCACGTACCCTACGTTCAGCAAGTGTATCCAAAGATAAAAATTACAGTTTTGATTTGATATGGACCGCGAAAGGCGTATCCTGGTCCTGTTGCTATTAAGACGACGAGAAATTAAAAAAAAACAAAAACAAAGAAAATATTGGGTAAATCCATACCTTTCTATAATGAACCATGATGGAGACAATTTCAAGAGGAAATATGAAGCGCTGAAAAACTGGTGATGACAAATTTTACGAATATTTTAGAATGTCCGTATCAAGTTTTGAAGAACTGCTAACCAAAATAGCGCCTCGTATACAGAAGAAATACGTGTTCAGGAAACCTGTTGAGCCTATGGAAATGCTAGGCTTAACTATAAAGGTGCGTACAGACCATGTAACAATGTTATATAACATTGTTATGTAACACAACACATGTATGTAAAATGTTATATAACAATGTTATATACCACTAGCTGACCCGTGCCCACTTCGTTGGGCAGTATTTCGGCTAATATGTATGATATCTTTATAATTTATAGCCTATAGCACTCACGGATAATGTAGCTTTCTACCAGTGAAACAATTTTTTAAATCGGTTGATTACTTCCGGAGATTACCCCCTACATACAAACTTACAAACAAATGTTACCTCTTTATAATATTAGTATAGATGACCACACTATGAAAAATGTTATATAACAATGTTATATAACATGTTATGTTACATAGTCTGTACGCACCGTAAGGTAAGAAATAAAAGAAATTATTTTAACTTATTTATTCTTATCATAGAATTTTTTTTTTGATGTAGACATACGTATGACTACATACATACATATGTATACACTAGCAATAAATTATCTTTGGATACACTTGCTGAACATAGGGTACGTGCCGGTACACGACGCCGTAGCGCGGCACGGCGCCGGCGGGTGGCACCGTGGCTCGGCACGGCGCCGCGCCGCTCGCCGGCGGGCGGCGCCGTAGCCCGGCACGGCGCCGCGCCGCCGCACGGCGCACGGCGCCGCGCCGGAGACATGGGGCCACGCCCTTAGTGCGAAAATTATTTTGTCGTAAATAGTTTATGATTTTTCCGATTATTTTAACGCGCCGCTTGAATAATCAAGATAAGTAATTGTAAATATTATTTTCGTAAATGCATGCTTGGTCTGACTAAAAACTTATGGCAAAATTTCTAATTTTAGCAATTTCAATAGAACATATGATAAATCGGATTGAAAATGTTGTAGTTGTAACATTCAGCATTCAAGTAATCTTTGTGAATTTCTTGTAATTATAATTACCTACTCACAAAAAAAAATGGCGATCGCTTGTTCTGCTTTCATTGCTGAATGAAAATGAACAAGAATCTAGTTACTCAGATCTCACTTGAATAGACTCATTTTGACCTTGTCAAAAGCTTTTTTGACTTCAAAAAAGCTTTTGACAAGTTCGATCATGAAATCCTGCTAAACAAAATTGCATACAATGGCATTCGTGGAAATTTATTGCGTTGGTTTGTGTCGTATCTCGAAAATCGATCACAGCGAGTTGTAGTCAATGGTCACCAGTCTGTCTCTGTTAATATTACGTCCGGAGTTCCACAGGGCTCTATTTTGGGTCCACTATTATTTATTATCTACATCAATGATATTAAGAAATGTTTTAAAAAGGCCAAATTCTTGATGTACGCTGATGACTTGAAAGCGTTTCAAACGATACGCTCCATGGACGACTGCCAGTCATTTCAGGAGGACCTAGACAGACTAACTGCTTACTGTGTTGAAAATAAGTTGCATCTTAGCATCCCTAAGTGTAACTATATACACTTCACAAAGAATAATTTCATTTATAATTTCAATTACAGCCTCAACTGTATACCCTTAAATAAAGTTTGCATAGTCAAGGATTTAGGGGTCCTCTTTGATAGCAAACTGTCCTTAAACCAACATATCGAGGCCATAGTCAATAGTGCTTTTAAAATGTATGGTTTTGTGATGCGATCCTCAACTGAATTTAGGCGTACCTCTACCTACCTCTATCTGTACAAGACGCTCGTTCGTTCTCAGCTAGAATATGTGGTCCCTATTTGGAACCCCTTCTACCAAAAGTACATAGTTGCAATAGAAAGGGTCCAGCGCAAGTATCTCCGTGCTATGTACTTCAGATGCTATAGGACTAAGACGTATCTGTCATATTCCCAGCTCCTTGAGAAGTACAAGCTTATCAGCTTGGAGAACCGTCGCAAATACCTGGAGGCTAATGTGCTTTATGATATTGTCCACAACAATTTTGATGCCATTGATTTAACGAGCAAGCTGTGCTATTCTGTTCCCCGAACGGTTCACGTGCGTCAGGTTCGTGCACGCACTTTGTTCGCGCTAAATTCTTGCCGTACGAATTCTGGCTTACGCAGCCCTATTCATAGATTGTTGGAATCCTATAATTCAAGCTTCATTGATATTGACATATTTGCATGCTCTAAAAATAAATTTAAATCTAATCTTATAGAAATATTAACTTAGAGGTATCCTTAAAATTATTATTTACTTTTTATGTCATTTAAATTAATGAAATTTCTGCAGTATTGGATTGGTCTTGTAGCTATTTGTTATTTGTCCCAAACTATTTTTATTTATTTTTTACTATTATTTCTAATTTTTGTGATGTTCTCTAGTAGCAACCACTGATAATATCCAAACATGTTTTATCTGCGGATAATGTTGTGGACTGCAACATTACTTCATAATTATGTTTTGTTTACCCTTTATGTTATAAATATGTTGTAGTTGTTTATTATCCCTAAATAAATAAAATAAAATAAAATTTCAATACGCTAACTTCTGAATAACACTTGAATAGTTGACCACAATTCTACATTAATTCAAGTTTTTAAGGTTCTACATTCAGTTGAATAATCGCTACAAAATAATATAATAATTCTTTTGTTGCAGATCGATCCTGTGGCGAACTTTATAGTAGCCCCCATATAATGAAAACATCATTCTTAACCAGTAAAACATCTAATCATGTAATTGCCAATGATGAAGGTTTATGCATGCGTAAGAAACCTCAAGTTTTTAAAATGTAGCCACATTACGGTCAATTGGTGCTGATGGACATCAAATAGAAATCCATAATATTTATGCGAAACGACAACTTTTTGACCATGTTTTTTGAGTGATGATGTGGAAAATGTTAACAGTTTGTAGTAAATTTTTCAATCCTATGAATCAGTTGTATTTTATACCTCTCATGCACATAGTATCTATAGGTGTAAAGTTCCAAATGAAAACAAAGTAAATTGAAGTAAACATTAATACAAAAAAAAAAACCGCGGGCTACTGAAGTGACAAACACGCGTTTTTTGCGCTCTTCAGCCACAGCAATCGCTTCAACATTCGTATCAAGGCAACTGGAAATTAAAAACAATCTGTTTGATTTATTTAATGTACGGAATCCCCTTCATTGCACGACAGCAATCTCATGCTGTTCAGTTATTTCAACGTACTATATTATTCAGTATCAAGCTGTATCAGACAGGATTATCTAATAGCTTTATTCAGACTGTTATACATTATTCAGCAATCAGCTTATTAAAACGCTACTAGCTTAGTGATTATTGAATATTAGCAAATCTGATTATGATTATTCAGATAGATACATGCTTCCATTGGGACTAACAAAGTTCACTTTACAATTAATCAGTATCAAGCTGTAAAGCAGCATTATCTAATACCTTTATTCAGATTGTTATACATTATGCAGCAAACAGCTGAATCAAACGCTACTAGCTCGGTAATGATTGAATAATAGCAATACTGATTATGATTATTCAGATAAATGCTTCCATAGGGACTTTTTTTCAGCTTAACAATACAGAGAACGCGTAATACTTAATAATGTTTGTATAATTGTCTAACATATCTTAATTATTAAGCTTAAAGAAATAAAGTACAAATAAACAGGACATTTTACTAGTCCAAACCCAACTTAATACAACATTTAGCTATTTCTAAAGCTCTTCATTTTTAAACCGTATATTTTTACAATACAATAGTGTCAATATATGGCTTGTGTGTTACTTGGGTGGTGTTAATAACTGGTATATTGGTACATTTGGTTAACTACCAACTATTAACATCTCATGTTAATTAAATGTTTTTTCATACTTTGAGTGTACCAGATTTTGACCCCATCATTTTAACAAATTAAGGCTCACTATAACTTGAGAAACATGTAGAAAAGCATTCTATCTGTCTTAAATAACGAAAATAATACCAAACTCTAAGGAATCTATCGAGTAAAACTGAAATAAAATGACATTAAAAACAACCCTCAGCTTAGAAAATTGTTAAATTTCGTACTGATTTTGGCAGGGTATTTTATTACCATAGGTTTACGGACGCAACATTCTTTATTTAAAATTTCTATAGAAGATTTCTTTAGACCAATATAATAAAGGATAAATTAAGTTTCATTTTGTGTACTTTTTATGCGACATTGCAAGAAGATTTAGGTAAAATTTTTGATAAAAACTGTTAAACAGTAGTTGGTGGGAGGTCGGCAATTTGGTACTTTACCCTACTTATTCTATAATTTTTGTAAATCAATGGCTATAATAATTATCTATCGCTAAAAGAATTTCTCACGACAGATAAGTACCTACTAAAAATAAGGATCATTGGTCTACAGTTCTACACAACAGGCAATCGACAGTTTGATACTGCAACTATGATTGGAATTGGAATAATCCCTCATTTTGGACTACACAATAAGCGAGTAAAAGATGATAAGTAAATCTTAATCCAAATCTCATATGACGGGGCCCCTCTCTAGAGGGCCAAAGCCTGCCGGGGTCGCGGGACTTATTCCATCACCGCGAACCCCGTGACCCCGGAACATAAAAAAGGGCTATTGAAGGACACGGTGGATTTTAGTCAGTACGAGTCTGACAGTCCCTTCCTTCCGCCCTGCCCGGGGTGGGAGGACTCATTTGATGATAATTATTGCCACGTTAAAAAAACAAAAAAAAAACAAATCTCATGAAAATTTTACCGTTGCGCCGCGTAGTATGATGAAACCGGTCACGTCCGTTTCAATGGCGAGGCCAGGGGCGTCTTTTGTAGGTATTTGTAAAAACTTGTAAAAGTCACACACATTCCTTCCTGCGAAGGTGGGTTGGGTGTCTTGGGAGCTAGGAGCTACTTGATCCTTTTGCGATAATCTGGAAAAGATCGTGCTTTTTGAGATTGTAAATGAACTCAATATAGTTACAGGTCACAGCCCATCACATCAAGTTTTTACGCTATCTGGCATGGCATGCTAACAGCGTGGTGTCGCGTTAGCGTTTATTTTTTAACAGACTTCAAAAAAAAAGTAGGTTCTCAGTTCGACCAGTGTGCTTAGTGCGAGATTTTTTACGTTGACGCGATAGTAACGTTTAACAGCGTTTGGCGCTTTCATTGGTTGAGAGTTCTCACGACCTTGCAGCAATAGGAGCGCCAAACGCGGTTAAACGTTACTATCGCGTTAACGTAAAAAAACTCGCCCTAAGCACACTGTATGTATGTATATATGTTTGTCCGCGATTACATATCTCGCGTTTGGCTGAACGGATTTTGATGCAGTTTTCAGAAAAGTGTTTGTTACATTCTGGGGAAGGTTTTAGTATATAACAATAATGGATATCTCGTGAAGTTGCTCACATAGATCCGTTTTGCTTAATAGGATTGTAGATTTTCAAAGACGCCGATTTTATGAAGATTTTTGTTGATTATCTCAACTAAAAAAGGGAAAAATAAAAAACTTTAAAAAAAAAAAGGAACCATATTATGTCAATGAAATAAAAAAAAAACAAAGCCACCGACTTCCGAAGAAAAGTTATTTTATAGTTTTTTTGTGTTTGGTTTTGAAGTCGGTTCCCTTTTTTCTAAAAAACTATTGGAAAGTTAGCATAGATACCTACTCCTACCTTTTTTTATTGTTCTACTTAATCAATACTACATGCCTATCTAAATATTTATTGAAATCAGCATGTTTAGTATTTTTATTTGCTATTACGAATGTGGTAGGCAGGTATGTATAAAATATTATCCTACGTAAGTTTAGAGGATGTTACAGATATTAACCAATAGTTATAGGTACCTACCTACTATTGGTAAACTGTGACAATGGTTACAACACAGAATAGCACATAATAAACATTAATAAGTGGGTATGTATTACGAATTTACGACCCGGAAATATTGATGGGTAACTATCGGTAGTGGTTGTAGTGAGTGACTATAGTGACCATTTTAGGACGTGAAATGCAATAACCATGGAGGAGGCATGATCGGCCGCCATGTACAGACCCATCAGGGCCCGCAATTAACTTTAACCGTTATGTAATACGTTATATAAGTTTTGAAAACAGCATGTTTGATTTACTCAATATAAACCTAACACTTTCATACAGCTTTCGAACAATCTAAGTAAACACGACAGTGTAATAGCCAAGTTGTGGGTAATCATCCACCAGCGTGTACTGTGCTGCTGTATGTATGCAAAACGTTTGTAAGTTTGTATGTATTATGTTAACGAGGTTGTAAAAAGTCAAGACAATACCTAAAGGAATGCCGGACCGATGCCTTCCGGTCCGGAGCGGAGTGTCTTGCTTGAGTCAATCGCGGGTTGCAAATACAAGTTGCTCGCCGCCTCTCCGGTGCTCGGGGCGAACTTTCACAGGTAAGTATAGTGTCATAAATATTCACTGCATGACGTCAGGCAGGTATGTGTGTTACCTTATGACAATATTTGAATGGCAGGTATTACGTACCTAGACCTACACACATAGGTATACTGTGACGTACCTACTTGCAAACTCTCAGGCGTATATAAAAACCAATAGAAGTAGGTAATATTGTTATTTTTTGCAAGAGCAGTCAGAGCAGTGACATGAGTTATTTTTAAGCACCTTTTTTTAAGCGTATAAAGTCATCAAATGATTTCTTCCACCCATGACCCAGGGCAGGGCGGGAGGAACTGTCAGATTTGTACTGACTAAAATCCACGGCGTCCATCAATAGCCCTTTACGTTCCGGGGTCGATGTAGCTCGTTAGTCCCGCGACCAAGACGCGCCAATGCACGCTAGGTACCGAAAGTTCTACCGCAAAAGTAAAATAAAGCGATTGTCACATATAGCTAGTATTCTTATGTTTTCACGTACCGAGGTTTTGTAAGATGGAGGAATTGTAGGTTAAAATAGTTTTTTCGTAGAACGGTTAAGAACCCTTATAAAATTACTTGCTAAAATCTTCAAATGAGTCCTCGGCCTCGGACGAGGGTGAAACGGAAGAACTATCTCAGACTTGTACTGACTAAAACTCACGGTGTTCCTTCAATAGAGATTTACGTTCCAGGGTCATGGTTACCTGTAAATCAAAATCAAAACACAGCCATTGTGATCGCGTCGCGTCGCGTCGCACAGGCAGCGCTCACGCCACGCTGTGCACATCCAATCGTGCGGCGCAAACGGTGAGCGCTCGTGCTACGCGATGGGACGATCTCAAAGCCGTCGCGTCAAAGAGCACATCGTATAGTCCAGCGATGAGATTTCTTATAATGAGAATAGTGAATGAGAATAGTAGAATGAGAATAGTATAGCTGCTCGTAGAAAATAGCAAGATGAGCTGGACAAACCAAAGAGCAAGGAGAGGTCCACAGTCCTCATTTATGAGCCCTGGATTCGTGTGTCCGATACTGGAAATGGGAAAGAAAAGGTCCTTGACCATTTTTGTATAATGAATCTTTTATTTTTCTAGTTTCCCACTCACAATAGTAGGATATTATTAAGTATCATCTTCGCTTACCATCAGGCGAGATAGTGGTCAAACGCGAACCTATCAAACAAAATAATTAGTCGGATTAATTTGTTCAACAAAACATGTTGAAACGTTGTCGTAAATCGTAGAATTTTCTCTTGTACGTTGACAAACATTTAAACTCTCATGATACGCGTACACCCAGACCCGGTATAACTACTTCTGCAGCTTTCATGTGTTATGTACGAGAATCGAATCCACGATACGCAGCGCAACAGCCAATCGCTCATCCACTGCGCCAACAGTGCCGTGTACAAGACTTTAGGGGATCAATGTGGCTCCGAATGTTTCATATAAATTGCTAGTTCCTTTTGCTTGAACTTCGCTTGAGACGTCGCCGCGGGCCTAGATTAGATTATTAGGTACTAGTGTTTGCCCGCGGCTTCGCTTGCATTAATTTCGAATTTGAGAAACAATACGGATCATGTAAGTGGCGCCATCTGGAATAGGAACGTATTTGTTTTTTTTTTCTCGGCAACAGCTCTCTTCTATTTTTCGCGATGAAAGACCCCATATCCGTGTCTATACTCCTGACAACGTATTGCAAAATTTTGGGCCGATCGATTCAGTAGGTAGGTAGTTTGCGTGAAAAGGTAAAAAACAAACATACTTGCATTCATAATATTAGTTTAGATCAATAATGTCATACCTACGTAGGTACCTGGGCTTCCTCCCAAGGTGTTTGATGGGGGAAATTGAAACAGCCAGGTCAAGTTTTGAACTCATAGGTGTGGATGTGGATCACTGATCCAGCAGTTTGATGACCCCAAGCCACGTTTATTATCCACAGATGCAGTGCTTACACCCTAGGACCCGTTACAATAGTGGCAAAAGGAGAGGGTTGCCGTGTGTTGATCTGAGTTGCCGAAAATTTATACGATATTTCAAACAAAACGTCTGCCGTCTTTGTGCATAGTATAATACCAGTCACATGACAGCGATGTTTAATATCTATTTTATTTGCCTGAAGTATAGAATTAAATAAAATAGGTGTAGATATCTAACATAGCAAGTGAATGTTGTAGGCCTTGTATTCCATGTTAGTAGTGCGCTGCGTACCTACATAGCGCATCAATTTCATTTTAGAGGTAGGTAGTTTGTCAACAATTTAGCATTGAATACAAAATTGAGACAGGCAAATCAGGTAACTTGAGCCTGGAAAGCAAAGGGCTATTGAAGAAATACATTGAATTTTAGTCAGTAGGTACTCGTTTTTGATGATTTTACAACGAAATGCGTCAAAAGAAAGAGGTCTTCTATCCTTTGATTATTTAGGTCCCAGTTCTGCACCACTTGACATCAGTTCCCACGAATTCAAAGACTTCATTAATTATTAATACACACATCAAAAGTGTCTAGGGATCAACATATATTTTTGCAATAACTTTTCTCCTGATTGATATTAATTAAAATGTTCTTTAAGGATTCATCAAATAAAGTGTTATCGTTTGTCACAGTAACGATAAACCAAGTCACCTTTGCATTCATAAAAAAATTTGCCATTTTCCTAATAAAGGGATTTTTGACATTTGAACCACTAACATTAAAGTTCGAAAAAAATACTGAAATAACAGTTTTCTTTAAAAATTGGGTAACTTAAACAATTAATAATCCGTGTTTCTACCGCGAACACTAACAACACAAGAACATCGGTTTGGCATACTCAAAATGAGTTCATCCAAATCACGCTGTGGAATGGCCGCCCATGTTCGTTGCAACAACAAAAAAAGGTCTTCTTGCGACTGGATACCCTCCATATTCGGCAGAGCTCTTCTCTGTAGCATATCCCATGCATGCTCAATCGGGTTCAAGTCTGGCGACTGAGCAGGCCAGGGCAGGACATTGATGTTAGCTGCGGCGAGAGTCTGTCTTAAAACTCTTGCGGTGTGCGGTCGTGCATTATCATGCATTAACTGAAATAAGGGACCGATTTGCACTTGTAGAGGAACGATGACGTCTGATACAATCGTCTCAGCATAAATTTGAGCGTTGAGGTTGCCTCTGATCCAAATCAACTCAGTTCTTCCGCCGATCCAAATACCCGCCCATACCATGATGGTTCCACCACTATAAGGATGGACTTCCTGGCAGGATTTTAATCGCTGTTGGCGTCCAGGGGTTCTCCAGTGTCGTATACGTCTTGTATCCGGTCTCATACCAAAACGAGACTCATCAGAAAAGCACACGAAACGCCATTGTTCTTCTGCCCAATTTCTGTGTTCAAGAGCCCATTGATATCGAATCCTACGATTGTGCATTGCTATAGGTGGTACCCGTAGCGGTCTTCGGGAATGAAGGTTCACTTCATGCAAGCGGTTTCTGACTGTTTGGTCGCTAATTAAGTTCCCTGAAGAGTGATGAAGCCTCACGGCTAACATCATGGCGGTTATTGTTGGAGCTCTTCGAGTTAAGATTTGAATGTATCGGTCTTGTCTCCGTGTGGTGCAGCGATACCGTCCTCCATGGCGCTCAGCCACGGTACCAGTGCTTCGGTAACGTGTCCAAAGTCGACTGATAACACTCTGACTTGTATTCAGAGCTAAAGCCACAGTACGTTGCCGGGAACCAGCTTCTATCATTCCCACGGCTCTGAGCATTTCTTCCCTGCTTAAATGACGTCGCCGCTCCATAATAACGTTGGTTTTAATCAGTAGTAGGGAAACAGTAGCACTAATAATGTCTTCAATGCGTTGTATGTTTTTATAGGGAAAATATTGACAGCTGATTTTCATCTTTTACTCGAATTTGATTTACAGTTCCTGATTCAAATTATGAAATGCACCAAAAAGGATCCATATAAATTTATAAAATCATAAATTTATTACAAAGCCACATCTCAATCTCAAGAAATCCGCATAAAAATGCTTGATCCCTAGACACTTTTGATGTGTGTATAATTCTTACGCGAATACGGCGAAGCTAAAAGGAAGGGTATGATTTTGACAGTATATCCTAATCCCTATGTATGTTTGTATGTTCCACCATAGCAGCGTAGCGCCTATTAAACACTGAACCGATTTTAATGAATGAGGTATCATGTTATGTATGTGGCCAGTGTGCTGTATATTGTTTATGCTTAGCGTTTGACGTGTTACTTTTCTGTTCTGTCATGGCTGTTCTTTGCCAATAAATGGTTTACCTAAAGATATCTCAATGGCGACGAGGATAAAAAGGCAGCGTGTTTAACATATATTGTAAGCAAAAAAAAAAAGAAATATACCAAAATGTCGATCGGTAAGCTTTCGGAATTTAATGTAAGATCTTCCAATTGGAGTATGTATATTGAAAGGGTGGAAATGTTTTTGGTAGTAAACCAAATTAAGAAAGAGTTTTGGGTGCCAACATTGATTGCAGCGATGGGCGATGAGGCGTACGAGCTGTTGAGTAACCTCACAAGCCCAGCAAAACCCAATGAAAAAGCGTACTCGGACATTGTGAAACTTATGACAGATCATTTACAGCCCACACCTTCATTTATGGCCGAGAGGTTTCGTTTCCGGCAAAGACGACAAAATGTTGGGGAAACGATTTCTCAGTATGTAGCGGAATTGAAGAGATTGTCGAAATTTTGTGATTTTAAATCCGTTTTGGAGGAAAATTTACGTGATCAGCTGGTGTGTGGTTTGCGAAACGAGACGATTAGACAACGGTTATTTTCGGAAGAACAACTGTCTTATGTAAAGGCCGTAAAAATTTCATGTTCTATGGAAGCAGCAGAGCGTGATGCAGCGGCAGTAGACCAGTTACTTAGTAGGAACAGCGATGACGCTGCGACCGGAGCGGTGCATGTATTGGCGTCGACGGACATTCAGGACCGCCGAGGGCGTGGTAGAGCACGCGGTTTACCAATTGCACGCATCGGGAAGAGTGCTGCTCACTCCCAGAATTATTGTTCGGCTTGTGGTGGTGATCATCCAAGTGAAGGATGCAGATATAGCCGGTTTAACTGCGGAAAGTGTAAAAAGAAGGGACACCTGCGTCGGGTTTGTCCTATGCTTGTAAGAGGAAGACAGCCACAGGATCGTTGTTACAAGAATAACATGATGCAAATACCAGGCGGGTCAACCAATCAGTCAACCCTAAATCAGTCAGGGGAGGATAAATCTCCTTTATCTGATGAGGAAGAATGTGGGACGGTGAAAGATTTGCATACACTTACTTTAGATAGCTATAAACCGGTGAGTTTAACTGTGTTTGTGGACAAAATTCCACTATCTATGGAGATTGACACGGGATCTTTAGTGTCATGTATTAGTAGAAAAATGTATGATCGTTTGTTTAGCCATAGACCGTTGAATAGTTCTAATTTAGTTTTCAGATTTTATGATGGTACTACCACAAAACCTATTGGTCTGTTCTGTCCAATAGTTCAGTATGGTGATAGGTCTAAGCAAATGGAATTGTTTGTAATAGAAGGTGGCACAACATCTTTGCTAGGTCGACAATGGCTTACTGAACTAGGCATTAAAATACCATTATACCAAAATGTTGCGTCAACAAATGTCTCGGGTAATGAACGGTTGAAACCATTACTTTACAGATTTAAGGAATTGTTTACGGAGGGACTGGGCCGATTCACGGGAGGCAAGGCTCGGTTGCGACTACGCGAGGGGGCGACACCCGTGTTCTGTCGTGCTCGGCCGGTGCCGTACGCACTCCGCGAACGTGTCGACGCTGCACTAGAGGGCATGCTGCGCGATGGAGTGATCGAGCCAGTGGAGAGCGCGGACTGGGCTACTCCACTGGTACCGGTACGTAAGGCTGACGGTGGACTCCGTATCTGTGCTGATTACAAAATAACTTTAAATCCAGTATTATTGGTTGACAGATATCCTTTACCACGTATAAATGACTTGCTGGTTAATTTAAACGGTGCTAGGGTATTTTCAAAAATTGATCTAAGTCAAGCTTATAATCAAATTGAATTGGATGACCCTGAAAACTGTACCGTTGTTAACACTCACAAGGGTCTTTTTAAGTATAAAAGATTAGTTTTTGGTTTATCGTCAAGTCCAGGTATATTTCAACGAATTATGGCAAATCTTTTTAATGATATTCCAAATGTAGAGGTTTTTCTGGACGATATCATAATTGCAACAACCAATGTTAAGGAACATTTAGTTATTCTAGAGAGAGTTTTAGAGCGGTTATATCGTAACGGAATGAAACTGAAGGAAAATAAGTGTGTCTTCATGACTAACGCGGTTAAATATTTAGGATATATTATCTCAGCTGAGGGTATTAAAGCGGACCCAGAAAAGGTGGAAGGTATATTAAATATTCCCCGCCCAGTTAACATCACCGAATTGAGAGCCTTTTTAGGAACAATTAATTATTACGCTAAATTTGTTAAAAACTTGAGCAATATACTGGCACCTCTGTATAGGTTACTTAAGAAGGAAGTTATTTGGAAGTGGGACAATGAGTGTGAGGCGGCTTTTAAAATGATTAAAAACATTTTGATTAGTGCGGACGTCCTGGCTCATTATGAACCAGATAAACCTTTGTTTTTAACATGTGATGCTAGCTCGAGGGGCATAGGCGGAGTATTAAGTCAAATGTGCGAGCACTATGACAGGGGCGGGAATGTAGTGCGGGAGCGGCCGATCGTGTATGTGTCGCGCGCACTTAATGCGGCTGAGAAGCATTATTCGCAAATCGAGCGGGAGGCTTTAGCTATTGTGTTCTGCTTTGAGAAATTACACCAATATTTATATGGGCGACGCTTTACATTACGCACGGATCACAAGCCATTGGTTACTATTTTTGGGCCAAAACAGGGCATACCTTCGATGGCTGCGAGCCGGTTACAAAGGTGGGCTATTAAGTTGTCAGCTTATACCTATGATATAGAGTATGTTACTTCAAAGCAGAATGGGGCAGACGGGTTGTCGCGGTTACCAGCTCTTCCCGTGGGTAAACAATTAATTACATTTCCAGAGCAAACTTATTTACATTTTGCTCAAAATGCCATGTTATTAGATTACAATGAGATTAAAAGACAGACTAGCCGAGACCAGTTGCTTGGCCGGATTCTAAGATATCTTCGCGATGAATGGCCAGTTGATAATGAAATGAAATCACTCCAACCTTTTTTTAATCGTAAAAAAGAATTATACGAGGAATTGGGTTGTGTGATGTGGGGCCATAGAGTGGTCATACCAAGTGAGTGTAGGAAAAAGGTATTAATTAATTTACATGAGGCTCATATGGGTATAGTTAAAACTAAGGCTTTCGCTAGGAGTTATGTTTGGTGGCCAGGTATGGACGAGGAGATTGAACGTACGTGTCGGAGTTGCCATGTCTGCGCTGCGGAGAGTGAGGCGCCGCCTCGACATATGCCATGTCCATGGCCGTGGCCAGATAGACCGTGGGCTCGAGTCCACGTTGACTTTTTAGGCCCTATTGAAGGACGAATATTTTTAGTAATGATTGATGCTAGGACTAAGTGGATAGAGGTTTGTCAAGTACCTAGTACAGCGGCTTGTCATACAATCAGGGTTTGTAGTGACGTGTTTGCACGTTTTGGTTTGCCGAGACAAATTGTATCCGATAATGGACCACCGTTTACCAGTCATGAATTCACACAATTCCTCTATTCAAATGGCATCGCACATATATATTCAGCGCCATATCATCCTGCCTCAAATGGAGCAGCAGAAAACGCAGTGCACACTGTTAAAAGATCTATTAAAAAGGCAATTAGGGAGAAGTTGGATATACAATTATTTTTAAATAATTTCCTGCTATATTATAGGAATACTGAACATTGTAGTACAGGTGAAACTCCTGCTTCGCTAATGTTCGGTCGCAATTTGCGTACGAAATTTGACGCACTAATCCCAAGTAGGGAGAGCAAAGTTAGAAATGCTCAAGAGTGCCAACAAAAATACGGTGCAAGTGGGTCGCGTCAGCTGCGTCCTGGGGACGAGGTGTGGCTACGCCAGTATCATGGACCAGATAAATGGGTCTCTGGAAAGATAGTTGAAAGAATGGGAACCACTGACTATAAAGTAGTGGATGCTGTAGGTAGGGAATCCCACAAACATGTTGATCAGCTGAAACAGCGGATACGGAGTCCATTAATCAGTCCTTCTTCTTTTTGTCCGGTTAGGGAAGGGGCAAAGACGGTTGAGGTCACTCAGGAGGAACATGAAACGTTTGAAGATTGTGTAGAACAGCAGCCTTCCTTGCCTTCCCCGGAATCCTCTAAATCTCAGCAATGTCCGATGATAGTGCCACCTTCCTTGCCTTCCCCGGAACCCTCTCAGTCTCGTCCAGTACGGCAATGTCGGATTGCCAAACCGGCTGTTTATAAGTATTAAGAAATTGTCTTGTTAAGTTTTTCTTTTAGTTATATTGTGGTGTAGGATTCTTAATTTTATTTTAGCGTGTATTGTTACTTTATTTTCATGTGTCTTATTTTACTGTAAACTGTTGTACCGTCTCTTAATTAAGGGTGAGGGTGTTATGTATGTGGCCAGTGTGCTGTATATTGTTTATGCTTAGCGTTTGACGTGTTACTTTTCTGTTCTGTCATGGCTGTTCTTTGCCAATAAATGGTTTACCTAAAGATATCTCAATATTCGCAATAAATTTTATCAAAGATCAGATAGGGGAGACTTCCCCAACTAGCAAAAGATGTCGTAAGAATGCCAGCAGCACGATTCTCTTTCGGCTATTGATCGAGAGAAAAAGTCGAGAGAAAGATCCGACCACGTTCTCTCGACGCGATTTGGGCGCACTTCTCTCAGCTATTAAGTGCTGTGAACATCGTAAGATTAACTTTAAATAGCCAAATTGTCGAAAGAATATAGAAATAATCGCAACTCGAAAGCTATTTAGTATCATAATTATTATATTAGTCATCACTCATCAGAATGCCATTTATCGACACATTAGCTTTTCCCAAGTCGGTAGAAGGTTTGAGGCACTCCTCAAACCTGCCACTGCTGGAGAGACGTCATCACGGCGTCCTGACCTAACGGATGACGCAGGTCCTCACCGGACACGGAAGTTTCGGGAGGTATGTGTCGGATAGGGAGGGAAGAAACGCCCGGGTTTCACTACTGCGGAGATTGCCCGGAGGACACAGTAGAGCATACGGTGCAAGACTGCCCCGATGGGCAGAGCACCGACGTGTCCTCACGGCGGCGATAGGCGGAGATCTCTCGCGCCCGGCATTGGTTGCGGCCATGCTGCGGGGCGAGACGGAGTGGGAAGCGGTCGCCTCCTTCTGCGAAGCAGTAATGCTCGTGAAGGAGGAGGCGGGCCGCGAGAGGGAGAGGACAGCGTCCTCCCTCCGCCCCAACCGCAGTGGTACACGCCCGCGGCGTCGGACGTCGGCAGGCGATCTCCGGCCACCGTAGGCGCTGGCATGCGGACAGCGAGTAAAGGGCAACTCGCTGTCCGACCATGGACCATGCCCGGGTCGATGGCGCGTCGTGTTCCACGCGCGCCTCAAAGAGCGTCAGCTAAATGACGGGGCCCCCTGTCAGAGGGCAAAAGCCTGCCGGGGTCGCGGGACTTATTTCCTTACCGTAACCCCGGAATATCAAGGGCTATGAAAGATACCGTGGATTTTAGTCAGTACAAGTCTGACAGTCCCTCCCGCCCTGCCCGGGGTGGGAGCAGGACTCGACGGTTTAGGCTACTGGAGAGTCTTACGACCAAACCTTGTTCTTTTTTAAGTATGGATAACTCAAAAAGTACAGACTTTTGATCTTAGTCGTATTACGATTAAGATCAAAAGTTAAAGATCAAAACTTAGTATTACTAAGTTTTATTCTGCATAAAATTACCATGTGTATCTTATTCCTATTGAGAGGTGGGCCCACTTTTTACCCGACTACGGCAAAGCCAAAAGGGGGGTTATGATTTTGACCGGTATGTATGTATGTATGTTTGTCTGTTCCCCCATATCTTCTAAACTACTTATCATTACATGACAAATGAGGTGTCGTTTATAGAAGCGTCTCAGTTGTCCGCTGGTTATAGGGTAGGTGACATGTCACCAAATCCAATATAGCGCCCTCTCGCGATGTAAAGTCGTAACCGAATAAAAAAAATTTTGCAACAGTATCGACATGGGTATCAAATTAAAGGGCTTGATGTGCACATCTATACATATAATAAATGACAATGCCAGATCCTGCCCCACCTTTCAGCCCAAGATACAGGAAATATAAACTAATGAAAAATATTAAATGAAAATAAGACCCCTGATTACATAATTGTTATTCTGCAAAAGATGCTTTTAAAAAGTTAGTGATAAAAGGATTTCGAAAACCCAAAAACCATTTCCTGTTTTCATCGCGGCCATGTGCGTTACGCATTAAGCATACCTACACGCAGAGAAAATGACAAATGACACCTTTTAATGTGTTATGGTTCGGATTTAAATATGCAATATTCAGTTTTAATAAAACATTATTTTCAATAAGTGTGTTTAACGAAAATAATGTTTTTTTTTATATAAATCACATTAAGTATGTATAATTATAAACTCTTAAAAATATTTCACATTTGAGCATGAATGATTAGCTACAACGAAACGTCATTGACGCGGAAATACCTAACCAAAACATAGCCCTATCATAAAATCTGGACTGAGCACTTCAAGTTACCTAGTACCCAAAAATGAACCGTAATCGCCACCGTTTAGGTCTTTTTTTATTTACTATAATTAGCATGACGAAAGAGAAGAGCAACTTGGATGGCGCTTGTCCCTTTCCTCCTATTCCCAGAAAGTAGTATGGATAGAAACAGTAAAATATAACTCTTACTTGCTAACCTTATTTACTTTTTCGGCTTTAAAATTGCTTTCAGGTTTATTTTTCAATATTATTTTTTTTTTTTTATTCGGGCTATTGTCGCCAATGTCCCTGATATTGTTGTGATAGACATAAGACAGATCGGTGCGCCGCGTAATGATAAATAATCGATGATACCATCTCGCATGACGAGAACCTTCTGAACTGAAAGCTGAGAAATATAAATAAATGAAATATCTCAACTTAGCACGCGCGGTTGTCGGAGTGGGAATGTGAGCTCGGCTATCATTGTGCCGATTTATCGTTACAGCCAATGGCCTGATGGCAAAGGGCCTCGACGAATACCTTTCGAGGCTCTCTCTAGGTGGTTGGATCAAGGGCCTGATTTTGAAGGCAGTGTTCCTAAATACGGCCCGTATTGTGAGGAGGTTCCTGTTTCTGTAGCCCTAACCACCGGTAGTTTGGACCCCGCTCCCACACCGGCGGACTACTGTTTTTATGTTTATAAATGTTTTTTTATTGTTTTTTTTTTTTTAAGAAATATTTAAAAACGTAATAACATGTATTTTGGTTACCTACCCTATTCATCGTCATCATCATATCAGCCGTAAGACGTCCACTGCTGAACATAGGCCTCCTTTGGACTTGTAGTAGGACCGGTTGTAAGCGGCCTGCATCCAGCGTGATCCTGTGGCCTTCATAAGATCGTCTGCCCACCTACTGGGTGGACGTCCTACGCTGCGCTTGCCGGTGCGTGGTCTCCATTCGAGAACCTTACGGCCCCATCGGCCATCAGTTCTGCGAGCTATATGGCCTGCCTACTGCCATTTCAACTTGCTAATTCGTTGGGCTATGTCGGTTACTCTAGTTCGTCTACGAATCTCCTCATTTCTGAGTCGATCGCGCAAAGAGACTCCGAGCATAGCCCTCTCCATAGCTCGTTGGACTTACTGAGCTTACTAATGAGGCCCATAGTAAAGGACCACGTTTTTACGGCATGAGTGCTCAGTCCATTTCGTATATTGTTTGTGTATTTTATCCTTGTGTCAAAATGTCACAACTGGCATTATAGACAAAGTCATTGTCATTTGATTTTTGGGTGGCTATTGTGTTTGTTTATTACAAATTATAAATGTGTTTGAATTATCTTACAGCTTCCACCAACATCTGTAATCCGTCAAGATTGTAGTATTGTATTGTGTGTGCTTTGTGGCTAGACCAGCATTGTGAAAATAGGGACGTGACGTTAACGTATGCTCGACATAGGTATCTAACCTAAATGTGATATTTTATCCAATAAAACAGAAACTGCACTTTTAAAGACATTTAATCATAATTTTAGTTATCACTGATAAAGGACAAATAGAATGCTACATTTGGTATAGTTGGAAGCCAACTTTTATTTGGTGGGTCATAGCTCTAAGTAGCAACTGGCATTGTCTTTTGTAGAAAAGAAGTGTCTGTACAATGGAAATATACAAAAAAAAAAGTAGCAGGGGTTGTTATTTTATCGATGCCGAACCTGAAAATGTTTTGTCTGTTTGTCGGTTTGTCTGTGTGTTTGTGCACGCTAATCTTCGGAACTACTGGACGGATTTGAATGATTTTTTTTTGTTGTATAGGTATTAAGTCCGGTTAACATATAGGCTATAATTTATCTTGGAAACTTGAACACCTGATGCAGAACCGCAACAGACCTGCTTAACTATAAGAGATACAGAAATGGTGCCATAGCAAAAATTGTTCCACGTGATGAGCATTTTCTGCTGAGAGAATAAATTTGAAGATCCTGGACACCTGATGTGGAACACCAAGAGCCCAGCTACACTATGACATATACAGAAACGACGTCTTAGCAAGAGTTGTTCAGCCTGATAAGCACTCTCTGTTGCTGTATAAAAATTTGAAGATCTGGAACACCTGATGTGGAACTCCAAGAGCCCAGCTACACTATAACATATAAGTGAATGACGTCTTAGCAAGAGTTATATAACCTGATGAGTACTCTCTGTCAACGTATAAAAATTGAAGATCTGGAACACCTGATGTGGAACTTCAAGAGCCCAGCTACACTGTAACATATACAGTAAAGACGTCTTAGCAAGAGTTGTTGAGCCTGATGAGCAACCTCTGTTGTCGTATAAAAATTAAAGAACTGGAACACCTGATGTGGTACTCCAAGTGCCTAGCTACACTATAACATATACAGTAAAGACGTCTTAGCAAGAGTTGTTGAGCCTGAGCAACATCTGTTGTCGTATAAAATTTGAAGATCTGGTACACCTGATGTGGAACTCCAACAGTCCAGCTACTTTATAACATATACAACATTATTTTTTGTTTATGCGAAACCCGATACACCTGTCCAATATTTTTGTGTAAAGAATCTATATAAAAAAATTTAAAACCATATCATAAAAAACCACAAAGTTATAAGCTTGTATGTTACCTGGTTTTCCGTTCAAAAACATGCTCATTTCGCGGTACACCCGCGTAAACCGCGTCTCCTGTGTTATAAGCTACGTAGCTTATACTAACATAGCTTTAAGTTATATTTACTAACACAATTGTACTAAAACATATATATATACCTGAAAATAAATGATTTATTATTTATTATTATTATTATACACTCGTGATAATAGTTTGGCAATAGGTACCTAACCGTACGGTGATTGTATTGTAATTAACAGGTAATAAAATTTAATTAAATTATTTTTGAAAAAAAAAAATAACTTTGTGTAAAAATTATTGGAATCGAATCAGTAACTGATTCTGAACAAACTATATTCAGGTTTCGCATATTAGCATATACTAAAAATAATGTTGTAGGTATAGGAATGCCGTCTTAGCAAGAGTTGTCCAGCCTAATGAGCACTTTCTGTTGACGTATGAAAATTGAGATCTGGAACACCTGGTGTGGAACTCCAAGAGCCTAGATACTCTATAACATATACAGTAAAGACGTCTTGGCAAGAGTTGTTCAGCCTGGCTCTTAGAATTCGATATTTCAGATCTTCGATTTTGACGACCCCGTCGTCGCTGGCATAAGCAACAGGATCCGCGTACGAAGTCGCGGGCAGAAGCTAGTTTGAAATATATATACATTATATAGCTACTTTGCCTGTTTCTAACAGTGTCAACATGGGTATCAAATGAAAAGGCTTAATGAGTACATTTGAAAACTCGCTACTTTGCTTTTATTATTATGTAGGATACGAGGGTGAGGAAAATGATAAGTCTTCATGCACTTTTAAACAATTTAATATATCCTTCGTCTTTTCACAGAATGCCCTGTCAACGTCGTAATGGCGACTGCCCTTCATTCCATCACTCTCTCATTCTCTTTTTTCCCTTTCACTCATGACGTATCCTTCTAGTACGTTCCAAATCCCACACTCGGTCATCCTGCATTTATGTTTGTCCCCAAACATGTACTGTACACTCTGTAACATTCATCTACTCAGTATTCTCCGTAATCAGCAATCATTCTCTTTCATCATACAATAAATTCTATAAGTACTCTAAACATTAATTTACAACATAGGTAGAAACAACAAAAATACAATACTAGAAGTAAACAGATCAAAACATAATAGCTTTTTTTTTTTTTTTACGTGGCAAAATCATCAAATGAGTCCTCCAGCCCCGGGCAGGGCGGGGGGACTGTCAGACTTCTACTGACTAAAATCCACGGTGTCCTTCAGTAGCCTGTTATGTTCCGGGGTCACGGTAAGGAAATAATCCCGCGACCCCGGCAGGCTTTGGCCCTCTGAGAGGGGGGCCCCGTCATTATGATGACGCTCTTTGAGGCGCGCGTGGGACACAACTGCCCTTTACTCGCTGCCCGCATGCCCGCGCCTACGGTGGCCGGAGATCGTCTTACGACGTCCGTCGCCGTGGGCGTGCACCACCGCGGGTGTGGCGGAGGGAGGACACTGTCCTCTCTCGCGCGCGGCCCGCGTCCTCCTTCGCGAGCATTACTGCTTCGCAGAAGGAGGCGACCGCCTCCCACTCCGTCTCGCCCCGCAGCATGGCCGCAACCAATGCCGGGCGCGAGAGGTCTCCGCCTATCGCAGCCGTGAGGACACGTCGGTGCTCCGCCCAAGCTGGGCAGTCCTGCACCGTATGCTCCACCGTGTCCTCCGGGCGATCTTCGCAGTGGTGACACCCAGGCGTTTCCTCCTTCCGCATTAGACACAGTAGGTACCTCCCGAAGCATCCGTGCCCGGTGAGGACCTGCGTCAGGCGGAAAGTAAGGACGCCATGACTTCTCTCCAGCCACTCCTCAAAGAGGGGTCTTACCGCCGCAATTGCGGCGTGCCCGAAAACATAATAGCTTGCCTAGCCGTTCACTCCTGAACAAGGTTTTATCACTATTCCGTCTGGCTTACAGAACTGAAGGCTTGATTCCTGTTTTTCTTTTTAAATAGCCTTTTGTTCTATCTTTCTTATTCTGATCCAGGCTACTGGACGCAATAGTCCTACGATTCCTGTTCAGTGCGTCAATTACTGCATCAGTCTTATACACTTATCAAATAATTATAACCCCAAAGTAGTGTAAATAAAAAATAAGTTACCTAAAAATAACTAAAACCCGACTACGACAAAATGTGCACTGAAAACTATAAAACAAGAAAAATATTAATTTGACCGATATTGTGCTAGCCGTGGTCGTGTGCCACCTGCGGTTGTTTCACACAATCTTCATTAGGTAGGTGGCACACGACCACGGCTAGCACAATATCGGTCAAATTAATATTTTTCTTGTTTTATAGTTTTCAGTGCACATTTTTGTCGTAGTCGGGTTTTAGTTATTTTTAACTTATTTTTTTCCATTATCCTTTAGTAAGGTTTTTTATAGGTCATTGATCAATGAGGTTTTACCAATTAGATATGACTAGCTGTTGCCAGCGGCTTCACCCGCTACAATTTCGCTTCGATTGTTTTTCAAACAAACAAACAAACTCTTCAGCTTTATAATATTAGTATACCTAATGGATTCTACAATGCATGAAACATACAAAAGGAAAGAAGGGATTAAAAAGCGCCAACCAAACCAAGTGCAAGTTTACCAAGTCCGTACCCTGTCATAAGAAGATAATTTAGGTACGGTACCTATCGTTAATAATATTGAAATCAGAATTATTTACTAAGCAGGTTACCGTGATACAAGCGGGACGACTCATTTGTTGATTTTACCACAAAAAAAAAGCTAGATACAGATGCGACACCACATCAACCTATACCCTAATCTGTAAAATTTTCTCAGTCGGACATGAACTTTCTTTTTTGTAATAGCCGGGCCACACTGAGGGAATATCCCGTTGATTTTCTCGATAAAAGTCTTTAAATGTTCGTATAAAACGTCCGTTAACGCGATAATTAACGGTATTTCCCGTTAGTGTAATAAAATTGGATTATTATAATGACATTTTTTTTCGCCGCCCTGTATTTGTCACACAGTTTCTGGAAATAAACTATTTCACAGGCCTTGTGTATCCAAATGTCACACGGATGAAAATCCAAGAAAAACAAGGGAAAAAGGGGGGGGTTGAAAAACAAAATATGATTACGAAGTAGGGTAAAGTACCCAACTGCTGACCTCCCACCAACTATTGACCGCATAACAGTTTTTATCAAAAGTAATAATAAATCTCGCAGTGCTGCATAAAGAACACAGAAAATGAAATATAATTTATCTTGTAATATATTGGCGTCACAGAAAATTTAAATAAAGCAATATTGCGTCCGTAAACCTATGATAACAAAATACCCTCCTAAAATCATCAAGAAATTTAACAATTTGCTAAGCTGACGGTTGTTTTCAATGTCATTTTATTTCAGTTTTACACGATAGATTCCTTAGAGTTTGGTATTTTTTGTTATGTTATTTAAGACAGACACAATGCTTTTCCACATGATTTTCAAGTTTTAATGAGCGTTAACTTGTTAAAATGATGAGGTCAATATCTGGTACACTCAAATGTATGAATAACCATTTTTTTAACATGGCATGTCAATAGCTGGTAATTAACCAAATGTACGAGAAAACCAGTTACTGACACCACGGTGTGTACGTATAGTTCATTTTTAATGGCGAGGTAGCTTAACTTTAATGCATCTGTATTACGCCCATGGGCGTTGGCACCCCTAAAGGTGTGTATCTGCATAATCACAAACATAAAAAGTACCTTACGTAGTAACCTGAGAACCTAGCATAATTTGAGTGAGGTACTTAAATTTTCGGTCTACTGTCACATTCTGGATCCTCCTGAATATTTTAGACTTTTAGACTTACTAATATTATAGGAAAAGTGAACGGTTGAATGGATTTTGACACAATTTGGCAAGCAGATTATTTTAAAACCTGGTTAAGTGGGTGTACCTGAACGCAGGATACTTTTTATGTCGGTATATGATCCCGTGGAACAATTGCAGAATATAACACGAGCAATGCCTCAGCCACAGGTTGGTTTAATGCATAAAATGACAAAATATCGGTGGTCCCCAAACTAGGTTTCAAGATACAGGTGAAACCTAGTTTGGGGACCACCGATCGGACAAACCATTGTTTAGTTATATTAGTTACAGATAAAACAAAATGTTTAGATTTAAGGTAATCTCTGTAATCTCTGTAACAGTTAAATAAATTTATTATTTATTATTATTATTATTTATTTATTAATATACCCTAACCTGCATGTTTGAACAAACTGACTTAAATCATTTCCGAGGCAAAGTGTGAGCTAGTTTTTTATTTGTATCTATGTTCTCTTCATTTGTGAGGTCTTTTACATAAGTTTAAAAAGTTAAAACAGTCTTATGTAATTAGGAAAATATTAATTCAAAGATTTTTAAACCCACTTTGTAGAACTAAAGCCGTGTTCTTTTTATATCTGCTGCATAATACAGAACAGTGAAATAACTACTAATAAAGAAGAAAAAAACCGGCCAAGTGCGTGTCGGGCCACGCACAGTGTAGGGTTCCGTAGTTGCCCATCAAAATACTTATGCGAACTAACTGATTCGCTGAATTTAATTTTAATAAAAAGAAGAATTTTCAAAATCGGTCCAGGAGTCTGAGAAATCGGGGAAAACACATTAAAAAAAAAAGATTACGACGAATTTAGAACCTCCTCCTTTTTTTGAAGTTAGTTAAAAATAGTTGACGATAAAAACCTACCTATCCCCAAAAAACATACCGTAATAACATACCTATTAAAGCTGTAAAAATAAAGTTGACAAACTTACATATGCAGTTGAAGAAGATGTTCTCCGATACATTTTGTTTAAGAAAATATGTTATCCAAGTACATTTTATAAGTTGGTCGACTATTACTCGTAAACTTGTAAAGCCTACTTAGTCATGATAATTTTCTTTTAAACTTCGTTATATATACTACTATTGTGAATTTTTTCACACCCCCAAACATAACCGTTTAGCTGATAGAGGCGGGGGGACACTCGAGTCGAGCAAAATTTAGCACTTTAAAGTTTAATATTTCACAAACGAATTTTTTTATCGAAAAAATTGTTAATGAAAACTATCAATATTTTTTAAAGACCTATTTAATGATACCCCACACTAAGGGGTACGCGAGAAAAAAAAAACATCCCCACTTTACGTGTACAGGAGGTACCCTAAAAAAAATATTTTACGAGATTTTATTTTACCACTTTTTCGGCACAACAAATCCGTATATTTACACCAAATCACAGCTCTCTAGTACTGTGCGTCTCTGAGCTAAACTGCGGACAGACGGACAGACGGACGGACGGACGGACGGACATGGCGAAACTATAAGGGTTCCTTGTTGACTACGGAACCCTAAAAATTGAACAAAAAGTGATAAAAACTACAACAAAAAGTGATAAAAACTACAAAATTTCAAAAATAAGTGCAAGAATATTATTGACGGCGTTTGAAGACTGAAGACCTAAATAGTGTGAAAAAAGAAAATGAGAAGGGCTATAAGACTAGCTTTGTTTGTTTTTTATCAAATATGACCTCGTATCACATTCATCTATACATATAATAAATTTGTAGAAAAGTGGTGTCTGTACAATGGAAATACACAAAAAAAAAGTAGCAGGGGTTGTTATTTTATCGATGCCGAACCCGAAACTGTAATTAAATTTTTTTTTGTCTGTTTGTCTGTTTGTCTGTGTGTTTGTGCACGCTAATCTTCGGAACTACTGGACCGATTTGAATGATTTTTTTTTTGTTGTATAGGTATTAAGTTCGATTAACATATAGGCTATAATTTATCTTGGAAACTTGAACACCTGATGCAGAACTGCAACAGACCTGCTAAACTATAAGAGATACAAAAATGATGCCATAGCAAAAATTGTTCCACGTGATGAGCATTTTCTGCTGAGAGAATAAAATTGAAGATCCTGGACACCTGATGTGGAACTTCAAGAGCCCAGCTACACTATAACATATACAGGAATGACGTCTTAGCAAGAGTTGTTCAGCCTGATGAGCACCTTCTGTTGATGTATAAAAATTGAAGATCTGGAACACCTGATGTGGAACTTCAAGAGCCCAGTTACACTATAACATATACAGGAATGACGTCTTAGCAAGAGTTGTTCAGCCTGATGAGCACCTTCTGTTGATGTATAAAAATTGAAGATCTGGAACACCTGAAGTGGAACTCCAAGAGCCCAGCTACACTATAACATATAAGGCAATGACGTCTTAGCAAGAGTTATTCAGCCTGATGAGTACTCTCTGTCAACGTATAAAAATTGAAGATCTGGAACACCTGATGTGGAACTTCAAGAGCCCAGCTACACTATAACATATACAGTAAAGACGTCTTTCAGCCTGATGAGCACTCTCTGTTGACGTATAAAATTAAAGAACTGGAACACCTGATGTGGAACTCCAAGAGCCCAGCTACACTATAACATATACAGTAAAGACGTCTTAGCAAGAGTTGTTGAGCCTGATGAGCAACCTCTGTTGTCGTATAAAAATTGAAGATCTGGTACACCTGATGTGGAACTCCAACAGCCCAGCTACTTTATAACATAATATATAGGAATGACGTCTTAGCAAGAGTTGTCCAGCCTAATGAGCACTCTCCGTTGACGTATGAAAATTGAGATCTGGAACACCTGATGTGGAACTCCAAGACCCCAGCTACACTATAACATATAAGGAATGACGTCTTAGCAAGAGTTGTTCAGCCTGATGAGCACTCTCTGTCAACGTATAAAAATTGAAGATCTGGAACACCTGATGTGGAACTTCAAGAGCCCAGCTACACTATAACATATACAGTAAAGACGTCTTTCAGCCTGATGAGCACTCTCTGTTGACGTATAAAATTAAAGAACTGGAACACCTGATGTGGAACTCCAAGAGCCCAGCTACACTATAACATATACAGTAAAGACGTCTTAGCAAGAGTTGTTGAGCCTGATGAGCAACCTCTGTTGTCGCTTAAAAATTGGAGATCTGGTACATCTGATGTGGAACTTCCAACAGCCCAGCTACTTTATAACATAATATAGAAATGACGTCTTAGCAAGAGTTGTCCAGCCTAATGAGCACTCTCTGTAGACGTATGAAAATTGAGATCTGGAACACCTGATGTGGAACTCCAAGAGCCTAAATACATTATAACATATACAGTAAAGATGTCTTAGCAAGAGTTGGTGAGCCTGACGAGCAACCTCTGTTGTCGTATAAAAATTGAAGATTTGGTACACCTAATGTGGAACTCCAACAGCCCAGCTACTTTATAACATATATAGGAATGACGTCTTAGCAAGAGTTGTCCAGCCTAATGAGCACTCTCTGTTGACGTATGAAAATTGAGATCTGGAACACCTGATGTGGAACTCCAAGACCCCAGCTACACTATAACATATAAGGAATGACGTCTTAGCAAGAGTTGTTCAGCCTGATGAGCACTCTCTGTTGACGTATAAAATTAAAGAACTGGAACACCTGATGTGGAACTCCAAGAGCCCAGCTACACTATAACATATACAGTAAAGACGTCTTAGCAAGAGTTGTTGAGCCTGATGAGCAACCTCGACTGTTGTCGTATAAAAATTGAAGATCTGGTACACCTGATGTGGAACTCCAACAGCCCAGCTACTTTATAACATATATAGGAATGACGTCTTAGCAAGAGTTGTCCAGCCTAATGAGCACTCTCTGTAGACGTATGAAAATTGAGATCTGGAACACCTGATGTGGAACTCCAAGAGCCTCCAATACACTATAACATATACAGTAAAGACGTCTTAGCAAGAGTTGTTGAGCCTGATGAGCAACCTCTGTTGTCGTATAAAAATTGAAGATTTGGTACACCTGATGTGGAACTCCAACAGCGAAGCTACTTTATAACATAATATATAGGAATGACGTCTTAGCAAGAGTTGTCCAGCCTAATGAGCACTCTCCGTTGACGTATGAAAATTGAGATCTGGAACACCTGATGTGGAACTCCAAGACCCCAGCTACACTATAACATATAAGGAATGACGTCTTAGCAAGAGTTGTTCAGCCTGATGAGCACTCTCTATTGACGTATAAAAATTGAAGATCTGGAGCACCTGATGTGGAACTCCAAGAGCCCAGCTACACTATACTTAATATACATACATAGGAATGACGTCTTAGCAAGAGCTGTTTAGTCTGATGGTCATTTCCTGTTGACCTACAAAAATGAAAGATCTGGAACGTCTGGAATCGTCTCGCGCATCCCGTTGTTTTCCCGTCCCCAGGCTCTTAGAATTCGAAGTTTCAGATCTTCCATTTTGACGACCCCGTCGTCGCTGGCATAAGCAACAGGATCCGCGTACGAAGTCGCGGGCAGAAGCTAGTAATAAATAATATTTGAGTTTATTCTTAAACTACAGGAGGTCAAAAAATTGGTCATTTGCATGATGAAAATTTGGTACAAGCATGTTGATAACTGGTCAAATGGCCTGTTCTTGCTAAACTCGAGAAAAAAAACACTTTTTACCTTTGTATGACTGTAAATATTGTTTTAGTTACATTCTCCAATGTTTATTTTATCTTCCAAAAACATTCATTTCCACTTGCAACTCGTAAATTAGTTTATTTTGCGAAAGAAACAAGGAAAACCGCTTAAGGTGTCAATAGTTGGGTGTTTTACTGGACATCAGTACCAATAAAAAAGTATTTTTGAATTTATAATAATAATAATTTATTTACGGAAAACAGATAAATTGCAGTTATACTTAATTTGAACCAAAGTTTCTGAATTTCCAACAAAACAAACTCGACAACTTTTATTAGTCTAGTTTTAAAGACGCCCAAACGAAAAAAAATAAAAACTTGAGAGGTGTCAAGGGACACCCGGATGGAACGAAGTTCCTTTCGATCGATTATTTAGTGAAGCAATTGTAATTTTTTTTTTTTTTTAAGTTAGGTATAATAATATTTTTTGATTTTTGTTATTTGACATCTGGGATTTCTATTTTGATAGTAATATCGGTTTCAACACCCTCAAAAACAACAAAAACGACATCCATGATGAAAACCTCGATAATTTTGGCAGCCGCCACCTTGGATTTACATTTTGACTGCAATATTGGATTCAACACCCTCGAAAACCATGAAAACGACACCCATGACGAAAACCTCGATATTTTTTGCAGCCGCCATCTTGGATTTACATTTTGACTGCAACATCGGTTTCAACACCCTCGAAAACCATGAAAACGACACCCATGACGAAAACTTCGATAATTTATGCTGCCGCCATCTTGGATTTACATTTTGACTGCACCATCGGTTTCAACACCCTGGAAAACCATGAAAACGACACCGATAACGAAAACCTCGATATTTTTCCATTTAGGATTCATTAATATTATTATTTTTTATTATTTATTGTTTACAAAAAACCTGTATACACTCAACAAAAATAATCGTCGCGACACCACACTGTTCAATGCGAAATAGAAATGAAAATATCTGGCTTGCTTTCTATAAGAGAGAGAGAGACAGACAGAGAAACATATCTCTCTGTCTCTTACTATAGCAAAAAGTGTCGTGACAACTTTTCGTAAGAATTTTTTCCGTCTAGCCCCTTTTCACAACGCGCGTTATGGAACTTCGTTCCAAAACTTCGTTCCAATAAAAAAATGTTCCTGGCGCGTTAAAGAATTTGAGACCCATTGGCATAGGTCGATGTGCAGGCATCTGTCTGTGCCAATAATTGTGAATAGGTAATAATTTATGCAAGTAAATTCTAAACTTTTTTATTTTTATATTCTGTTCACACATCAGCGCTTTTAAAAACGCGGCGTTTGTTTCGAACTGCAAATTATTTTAAATGCTGGGTGGTGATACCTAGTTATGTTCAATTTATCTTTTTGCTAAAACTCAGCGATTTTCGCCCAAAAAAAAGCGCTCGTGCGAATGCCACGAACACACCTGGCCAACATGGGCCAATGAATGAATTGGACTTGCTGACTTTCATAGGTCCTATAGACGGCTTACCGAATGGCAACGATGCGATCCTTCGTTAAAGTTTATCGGCGATCTGAAGCGTGGCGGTAACATCAAAGTAATTAATTTTAAATCGATTAAATTGTGGACGGTCAGCAACAGTCTGCAAAGTGTTCATTGCCTCGTTGTTTAAGGTGATTGTGTCGATATAGCCCGCGAAATTCACTTTTTTTTACGTTTTTTTGCAATTTTCAGGCCAGTGACATGTTGTAACTTTATAAAAATATGAGTTGCGGTAATAACAAGTATAATTTTAAATATAAAAATTATCAAAAAATTCGCTACATCAGCTCTCACATAGAAAAGGTGCATCGTAGTTAGATTTCGGAGATTTTAACTCATATTTTTATAAAGTTACAACATGTCACTGGCCTGCAAATTGCAAAAAACGTAAGAAAATTTGAATTTCGCGGGCTACATCGACGCAATCACCTTAAATTAAGGTTCTATGCATAGACTTAAAGTGTGGACTGCGCAATAACTTCCTAATAGGCTAGTTGCCTAAAAAAATGTAATTAGTCCGTCTTTTAGATTATTCAAAAATAAGGGACACGTATTTTTTTATTTGTAAATTAGACCAAAAATGACAAAGATATAGCCTATTAAAGTTACGTGTGACGTCACGATGCGTGGCATTTTTCGCGCAGAGTGACGTCACAGGTAACGTAAATAGGCTATTATCTTTGTTCTTTTTTGTTTAATCGAAAAAAGAAAAAATACGTGTCCAATATTTTTTTATAATCTAAAATACGGACTAAATAGAATGTAATTATTTTGACCCTGGAAACTACCCTATTTACCCCACTCAACTAGAAAGAGAGAAATCGAAGAGAGTATAGGAAAGAGATATTCTTCTACTTAGATTATATTCTTCTAGATTACGGGGTCAAATAATTTTTTTTAGTTGGCTAGGGAAGGCTCAGCCCGGTCTCCGACCGGCCTCAAAATTGAAGATTGACCCAGCCCATCTCACAAGCCCATCTAAATACAGCTTGGCCAGAACGTCTTGAAACAGAACTAATCTTTTTGTTTGCTGACAACGTTTTAAAATCTTTGATATTTGATGTAAACAAAGACGCAGGTTTGTTAGATTTATTATTGTACCATAAAACTAACGTAATAAGTGAAAATAAATAAAATAAAATCATTCAAAGTGCTGGTAGCGAGAGCACAGTGGCGACTTCCGGTTTTCTACTGTTTTTTGCCAAGCTGTAAGTCTATGGTTCTACATCAACATCGGAAGCTAGTCTGTGATCGGAAGCATGCATGGTTCACATGGTTCATGATAAAGATGCGAAGAGCCTTTAGGGCGTTTACGCACTACAGCTTGGCCAGAACGGATTGAAACGGAACTAAAATTTTTATTTCTGACAGCGATTTAAAATCTTTGATATTTGATGTAAACAAAGACCGCAGGTTTGTTAGATTTATTATTGTGGCATAAAACTAACGTAATAAGTGAAAAAAAATATAATAAAATCATTCAAAGTGCTGATAGCGCGAAGACAGTGGCGACTTCCGGTTTTCTACATTTTTATGTCAAGCTATACGTCCGATCCGAATCCGATCCGAACCCGTGAAAATACGGTCCGTCCGTCGTAGCCATAGAACTATTTCTATGGTAATTTACGCACTAGATCCGATCTCCGTCATCCGATTTCTTTCCGTCATCCGAGAATCTCCAGCTATATATAGCCATAGTTGATAGTATTATTTCTATGTATGCTCGCGCACTGCGTCCGAGTTGAATCCGAGCTGCGTACGAGCTGCCTCTCTGGCAGCGGGGAGGGCTGGGGGTATGCGGCTGGTTGTCAGAGATGGGAGTAATGCGTAAGCGTAAGCAATATCCGAATTCTGTCCGTGATTTTTTTTCACGGGTTCGGATCGGATTCGAATCGGACGTAGTGCGTAAACGCCCTTACAGAAATCCCTAACTAAACTGAAAGTTATTTTTATGATTTAAAAAAGTACAGATCATAAGGAAAACTCCATAATCTATAACATCTAAATCCTTCATAATTTGATTATCTAAATAGTAAAATATTGGTTATCTTACATAACCCCTTAACCCTCCATTACTAATCTCTATTTAGTATGGATAGGATTTGATTTTCGATCCTTAAACTCCATTTCGGCATTTAAAAGAACAAATTGAAGTGTATTTTTTTATAAATTGAGACACATTGTTTTCGGGATTTTTAATAGATTTTAGTCGTTCCATAGACTAAATCAATATTTCTGGTAACCGTAGTTTGTAGTCCATCGTAGTCGTCTTTCGTAGGCTGAATGTAGATACGACCTTTGTGCTTGAAAAATTAAAAACCTTTTCTAGTGCACATTATTCACAGTTTACTCCTCATTCTTTCTTTCCTTTTTATCTTGGGAAAAATGGCTGATAATAAATTATACGAGATTTTGGGGGTTTCTAGAAGTGCAAGTGAATCTGAAATTAGACGAGTAAGTATACTTTTGTAAGGTTCTTCAATGGACAGCTCGCACATGTAATGTCATCTATTCGTTGCATGATTTCTGTCCATTGTTCTCTTGTAGTCATTCTGGTATAATATCCCGTAATTTTTTGTTTCAGAGCTATCATAAATTAGCAAAAGAATTCCATCCTGACAAAAATCCTGCTGCAGGGGATAAATTTAAAGAAATTAGCTATGCCTATGAAGTCTTGTCGGACACGAAAAAAAGGCAAATTTACGACAAGTACGGGTTGAAAGGTTTACAAGAAGGTGGCCAGGGTGGAGGATTCCCTCCTGATGATCTGTTCGGACACTTCTTTGGAGATATATTCGGCATGGGAGGCGGCAGTAGGGGTCGAGGCCCCGCTCGTGGTGAAGATACCATGCATCCACTTAAGGTTTCTTTAGAAGACATGTACATGGGTAAAACTACTAAGTTACAACTAAGTAAAAATATAATTTGCGGGCCTTGTAAAGGTATTGGTGGAAAGCCAGGATCTGTGGTGACTTGTAAGGACTGTCATGGACAGGGTGTCAAAGTGTCTTATCAGCAGATTGCACCGCATATGACTCGTCAGTTCCAGTCTCGCTGTCCGACCTGCCATGGTCAAGGTGAGACCATTAATGAAAAAGATAAATGCCCAAAATGCAAAGGTAAGAAAGTTTTAAATGAAACAAAAATCTTGGAGGTGCATATTGAGAAAGGCATGCGTGAAAACCAAAAGATTTTCTTCAGAGGAGAGGGTGACCAGCAGCCTGACACTCAACCTGGAGATGTGATTATTGTGCTCCAACAAAAACCTCATGAAATATTCCAGAGAAATGGTGATGATCTTGTGATTAAACATGAAATTACATTAACTGAGGCATTGTGTGGATTTGAATTTGTAATTAAGCATTTAGATGGCAGGGATTTACTTGTTAGACACACTCCAGGAGAGGTGATCAAACCTGGAGACCTCAAAGGTATACAGGGTGAAGGAATGCCGCAATTCAAAAATCCATTTGAGAAAGGTAATCTTTATGTAAAGTTTGACGTTGTTTTCCCTCAAAACAACTTTGCTACTGAAGAGCAGTTGAAACAGATAGAAACTGTATTGCCGCCACGCCCAGCTTTTGTAATGCCTGCTGGAGATGATGTCGAGGAAGTTAATCTGATGGAGTACACAGCTAGTGAACGTGGCAGAGGCCGAGAGGAAGCCTATGCCAGTGATGATGAAGAACACATGCACACTGGGCCTGGAGTACAGTGTGCACACCAGTAGTTCAATTGTCCACTTTTATGGATTTTACTCAAACCTCACACTATATAATTTTATCATAGGTTAATATGTAAATTTAACTAAGTAGGTATACACTATACTGTTATACTTAGTTCACAGAATGCTAGAATTATTTGACTTGCGTGCAGTGTATTGACTTGTTTGGAATTACTGTATTCCTATGCCTCTAGTTAAATTTGTTGCAGAATTCAAGGAAGTTGTAAGCTTGACTCACAATGCATGTTGTGAGTTCTGTCTAATGTACTGTAAAGATGGTGCAGTTAATTTGTTGTCTAAATTGGCTGTAGGCTTATGATGAAAACATGTAGATTTAGTAAAACATTCAGTTTCAAGTAATAACCTGCCTGTGATACCTCATAGGTCTAATTGCTATCATTTCTAGGTGGTTTTTAAATTGTATTGTTTATTATTTAAAAAACAAGCTAGGTAATTTGAGTTACTGAGGCAGTTGTGAGTTGAAACTGCACTAGTTGGCTCAAACTTGGCAATAGAATAGTATTAATCCACTAATGGGTTATTGGATTCCATAATAATATGTATTATATAAAATAAAATTTAGTGATACCTTATGAATATATTTTAATTATGATATAATTACTACAAAATTTTTTTTTGATTGAAATGCTTAAAAGGTATGTATGTATAGTTAAAATATTTATCCATTTTTATTGTCCACTAAACATGACAAGCTAGAAAATAATGATATTTCCCTTTATAATGCTGATAACATTATGTGTAATCAGTACACGAAAATGAAGTAATGAAAATCATGTTTCAAGTTTGGATAGAAGTCATTAGACTAGAGATGACTTCTAGAAAGCTCTTTTTTTTTCAAAATGAATTATTGGTCATCTGTATCATGGTAATGTTGCTTATAGCAAAATAAAGTTCAACAACATTTGTGAAGGTTTTGTAAAAGTTTATTCATAAATATATTTTTGTTTTATTTAGTTTTATACATTAAAAAAAAAACTAGATACCTGTAATTCAGTACCAAACAAAACATGTAGTGTATATTTACAGCACTAAAACCGTTACTCCAGTCCGCTATTCATTACCTGTAAAAAGAGATTTGTTTTTAAAAAACTTGTGTCAATAGGGTAGTTTCCAGGGTCAAAATAATTACATTCTATTTAGTCCGTATTTTAGATTATAAAAAAATATTGGACACGTATTTTTTTCTTTTTTCGATTAAACAAAAAAGAACAAAGATAATAGCCTATTTAAGTTACCTGTGACGTCACTCTGCGCGAAAAATGCCACGCATCGTGACGTCACACGTAACTTTAATAGGCTATATCTTTGTCATTTTTGACCTAATTTACAAATAAAAAAATACGTGTCCCTTATTTTTGAATAATCTAAAAGACGGACTAATTACATTTTTTTAGGCAACTAGCCTATTAGACCAAATTATAGCTAGCTAGCTGATAGCCTTTATGTCGTAGTTATAAGATGGATTTTTGAAAAGCACGGTCAAATAGCATTGCGTCATTCTATTAGTAAATGGGCCTTTCTCTACTAACAGGAAAATCATGGTCCAAGCATTTTTTTTTACTTTGGCTATATTAATGCATAGTTTTATTTATTAAAACACATAATATATAACCTGTTATTTAAGGAGCCAAGCTTAATCAATATTTAGAATCATAATCATTTCATAAATTCGGTCTAAAAGCCACTAAAAACAGTCCTCTGTTATGTCCTAATTCCGGATCGAGTATGATTCGGGTCAGTTTTTATTAGTTGTATTTAAAAATGTAAAATCTTACAACTCTATGAACATAAAGAATATTGAATGCATATAAACAAAAAACAATCATAATTTTAGAGAATTTTTTAGTACTAAAAACTAGTGTTCGAATTTTGTCCATACATTTTTGAACAGTCCTCTGTCACAATTTGAATATCGCGCCAGAAAAATATTAAACACTATTGTGGTTACATTTTGTGTGAAACGGTACGTTAACAGTGTGAAGTTTGCTCGGTCGCCATGCTAAACAAGTCGCCGCCATTTTGCGCAGTTACAACTCCGCGTCTGTGTGGGAGCCACGTCTCTGTAGCGTTGAGTGAACATTCCTCTGGTAAGTCTATTTTACGGTGTTTTATGTGTTATAATATATTTATTTAACAAAAAAATTGCTCAGTGTGATAATTTAGAGCTGTTTCTGTGTTATGAAATAATATTTAAACTGATACGTGGTATGTCATTTTTTACGTAAAAATAACAGTCCTCTGTGCAACAGTCCTCTGGAAATTTATAACACAGAGGACTGTTCAATGTCACAGAGGACTGTTTTATTTGACGTCCGTGTATTTTATTAATATTCTTTATAGTCTGCACTAACCTACTGCTTGCCGATAGCCTCTTTCTTTCTTACATTGGCCTGTCATGCTAATTCAGGTCTTTTGTTTTCTATTATTATGGATTTTGGACTAAAAAATAATACGTACCTAGTAACTATCTGTTTTTAAACCCTTACGGTTTTTTTTAACATCGAAAGTATGTTTTATTGTTTTAGTATTGCCACAATGCCACCAAAGAAGAAACCTAAAACTAAAGAAGAAATAAAAGAGCAGAAACGAATTGCGGAAAGATTAAGATATCAACGGCTAAAAAATGACCCTATAAAAAGAGAGCAATTGAAGGAAAAAGAACGACGAAACTACCAAAGAAAGAAGGAAAAAGGTACAAGAAAGTCAGTTAAAGATGTGAGTCGACGTGAACACAAAGCTGACTAAAGAATGGAGAAAGCACTGTGCTACCTATCGTGCAAAAAAAAAAGCTTTGAAAGAAATTACAAACAATTTTGTACGACAAAATACGCCCGAATCCGAAGGTTCACCTTCTCCTCAAAGTTCTGTCTCTCCATCAATACTACCTATGACCACTCCACGAAGTAATGCAAGTAATGCGAGAAAGCGTAATGCTAGAAAGAAACGTGACAAAATTATAAAGGATAAAGAAAAAAAGATCGAGTATTACAGAAAAAAATCCGAGAAGTATAGGAAGAGATTAGAACGTTTGGAAAAAGCTAAGACAAAGGAAAATGTAGACACACCTAACACTAAACTTACCACAATGGAGATCGACGACGACGCTGCACTGGTTGGACCTAGTTCAATCAACCAACAGAATTACACCATCGGTGATTACGTCTTGGTTAAATTTCTAGTAAGAAACACTGAATATTGTTATGCAGCAGTAATCAATAAGATAGACACGGAAGAAGGCGAACTAACAGTAACCTTCTTAAAAATTTGTGATGACAAAGGACACACATTCAGAGTCGATGAAAATGATGTTTCTGATGTGTCCTTTGACCAAGTATTAAAGAAGTTGCCAAACCCAGATATTGCCCTAAAAGGGAAACGAATATTTTATTATTTTAATACACCTGTACCTGTTTTTGAGAAATAAGTCTGCATTGATTATTAAACAAGGCTGATTGTTAGTACCTAAGCTTAATTTTGATTATAATTATTTTAATTCGTTACTTAGACAGCTAAGCTCGCAATTTGTTCCTGATAAATATAAGTATTTAAATTCTGTATGTGATAAAGTATTCAATAAAGAAGAGAATTTATTTGATTACATTTAATAATTAATATTGTGTTTTTCTTCATATAAACATTGACATAAACTGTACTCTGGGTGGAAAAAACAGTCCTCTGGGTGGCAAAACAGTCCTCTGTCGCCATTTTTTACAAAATTGCCTATAATTCGAAAAATAAGGGATAATTACAATGGTTTTTTGTTTACATGTATTTATATTATAACTATCTATAGATTTAACATATTATATTTTTAATTTTCTAGAATAATAGGGTTGGGACAACTGTCAATAGACAAGTTTCCAGTTAGTAGAGAAAGGCCCAAATACGTGCGACTTAAATCGGCAATCAACGACGATATAATACTAGACTCCTAATAACAGGCGACCGATGTCTGCCAACACATTAGGCAAAAAAGTCTTATATTCGTCGAATTTCGACCAATCCTGTGAGCCGTAAACATAGGGTAAAACACCCAACTATTGACCCCTTAAGCGGTTTTCCTTGCTTCTTTCGCAAAATAAACTAATTTACGAGTTGCAAGTGGAAATTAATGTTTTTGGAAGATAAAATAAACATTGGAGAATGTAACTAAAACATTACTTACAGTCATACAAAGGTAAAAAGTGTTTTTTTTCTCGAGTTTAGCAAGAACAGGCCATTTGACCAGTTATCAACATGCTTGTACCAAATTTTCATCATGCAAATGACCAATTTTTTGACCTCCTGTAGTATAAGAATAAACTCAAATATTATTTATTATGAATTATGAATGTGATACGAGGTTTTATTTGATAAAAAACAAACAAAGCTAGTCTTATAGCCCTTCTCATTTTCTTTTTTAACACTATTTAGGTCTTCAGTCTTCAAACGCCGTCAATAATATTCTTGCACTTATTTTTGAAATTTTGTAGTTTTATCGCTTTTTGTTGTAGTTTTTATCACGTTTTGTCCAATTTTTCTTCTTTATTAGTAGTTATTTCACTGTTCTGTATTATGCAGCAGATATAATAATACTCGCCGGCAAAATAAATTGAAAGAACACGGCTTTAGTTCTACAAAGTGAGTTTAAAAATCTTAGAATTAATTTTTCCTAATTACATAAGACGGTTTTAACTTTTTAAACTTATGTAAAAAACCTGACAAATGAAGAGAACATAGATACAAATAAAAAACTAGCTCACACTTTGCCTCGGAAATGATTTAAGTCAGTTTGTTCAAACATGCAGGTTAGGGTATATTTTGTCATTTTATGCATTAAACCAACCTGTGGCTGAGGCATTGCTCGTGTTATATTCTGCAATTGTCCCACGGGATCATATACTGACATAAAAAGTATCCTGCGTCCAGGTACACCCACTTAACCAGGTTTTAAAATAATCTGCTTGCCAAATTGTGTCAAAATCAATTCTGCCGCTCACTTTTCCTATAATATTAGCAAGTCTAAAAGTCTAAAATATTCAGGAGGATCCAGAATGTGACAGTAGACCGAAAATTTAAGTACCCTACTCAAATTATGCTAGGTTCTCAGGTTACTACGTAAGGTATTTTTTATGTTTGTGATTATGCAGATACACACCTTTAGGGGTGCCAACGCCCATGGGCGTAATACAGATGCATTAAAGTTAAGCTGCCTCACCATTAAAAATGAACTATACGTATACACCGTGGTGTCAGCAACTGGTATTCTCGTACATTGGGTTAATTACCAGCTATTGACATGCCATGTTAAAAAATGGTTATTCATACATTTGAGTGTACCAGATATTGACCTCATCATTTTAACAAGTTAACGCTCATTAAAACTTGAAAATCATGTGGAAAAGCATTTTGTCTGTCTTAAATAACCAAAAAATACCAAATTCTAAGGAATCTATCGTGTAAAACTGAAATAAAATGACATTGAAAACAACCGTCAGCTTAGCAAATTGTTAAAGGTCAACGGGCGAATTGTATGGGAAAAAAACCCACGGCGGACATAAATCAAACCTTGAGGATATATAGCTAAATGTCTCTTGGTTACCATGGTAAGGGTCGCACTCTTGTGGGCTGTGGGAATTAAAAAAAAAAAAAATAGTTTTCATTATTTGTTCGGCGTAATTAATGCAGTTTCATCTAAAAATATGGCAGGGGTCGATTTCCTGCTACCGCAAGCCGGATCGCCCGGAGGATACGGTGGAGCATATGGTGCAGGTCTGCTCCGCTTGGCCAGAGCACCGCACTGAGGCGATAGGCGCGACCTCTCCCACCCGGCATTGTTCGAGATCATGCTGCGGGGTGAGACGGAATGGGAAGTGGTCGCCTCCTTCTGCGAAGCAGTCATGCTAGCGAAAGAGGAGGCGGGATGCGTGAGGGAGCGGATAGCGTCCACCTCACAACCCAGCCGCCTCAGGAGACGCCCACAGCAACGGACGTCGCGAGACGATTTTCGGGTATGCCCGGGTTTCAAAGAGCTGTCAGCAATATGACGGGGCCCCAGTGTTGCCGTTTTAGCCACTTTGTGGCTAGATCTAGCGGATTTTCAACGGTTCTAGCCAAACAGAAAACCATTTTAGCCACCAAAATAAATCTAGCCACTTTTGGCTGATTTTTCGATTGTTAAACTTTTACTAAATTACTATTAGAAGTCTACCGATTAATTAAACCAAACTACAAAAAAACAATTAAAAATATTAAAAAAAAGCTTGCCACAATATGTTTTGCCTGCTGAAGTTTTAAACAAAGTCACAAAAACGGTCAAATCGGTCAAACAAATTGAAATACCACCCACATCATCACCCATTGACGAAGAGATTAATGAATCTCCAGATGTCAATGTAGACTTAGGAATTGATTTTTAATTTTAAACCAAATAATTGAGAATATTTTTCACTAGCTGAACATTTATTAGCTTTTAATAATGTTAAATACTAAGTAGTATTAAAATTGTTTTATTTAACCCATTTATCACCGTGCCGAAATTGTAATACATATCAATAGTAATTGGATGGATACCTAACAGTACCTGGCCAAAAGCACTTTAGCCACTTCTAGCCGAATTTTGAAAGAGATTTTTTTGCAAAACTGGCTACTTTTTACTTACATGTAGCCACAAACTACATTGTCCTAACGGCAACACTGCGGGGCCCCCCTCTTTGAAGGCCAAAGCCTGCCGGGGTCGTGGGTCTATTGGGTCAACGTGGCCCTGGAACGTAAAAGGCTATTGAAGGACACCATGGATTTTGTTCAGTACAACTCTGAAAGTCCCTTTTTTTTAGCGTGGTAAAATCATCAAATGAGTCCCGTGCCCCCGGGCAGGGACTGTCAGACTTGTACTGACTAAAATCCACGGTGTCCTTCAATAGCCCTTTATGTCCCGGGGTCACGGTGAGGAAATAAAATCCCGCGACCCCGGCAGTCTTTGGCCCTCTGAGAGGGGGCCCCGTCAGTTTTGCTGACGCTCTTTGAGGCGCGCGTGGAACACGACGCGCCGTCGACTCGGGCATGGTCCATGGTCGGACAGCGAGTTGCCCTTTACTCGCTGTCCGCATGCCCGCGCCTACGGTGGCCGGAGATCGTCTGGCGACGTCCGTTGCCGTGGGCGTCTCCCGCGGCGGCTGGGTCGTGAGGTGGACGCTGTCCTCTCCCTCACGCGTTCCGCCTCCTCCTTTGCTAGCATTACTGCTTCGCAGAAGGAGGCGACCGCTTCCCATTCCGTCTCGCCCCGCAGCATGGCCTCGACCAGTGCCGGGCGCGAGAGGTCGCCGCCTATCGCCGCTGTGAGGACACGGCGGTGCTCTGCCCAAGCGGGGCAGTCCTGCACCGTATGCTCCACCGTGTCCTCTGGGCGATCCTCGCAGTGGTGACACCCAGGCGTTTCTTCCTTCCCCATACGACACAGGAACCTCCCGAAACATCCGTGCCCGGTGAGGACCTGCGTCAGACGGAAGGTGAGGACGCCGTGACGCCTCTCCAGCCACTCCTCAAAGAGGGGTCTTACCGCCGCGATTGCGGCGCGGCGTGCACGAACCTCGGTTGCGACAGTCATTCCCTCCAAAGTCTGAAAATCCCTGCCCTATTTTTCCCACGTTTTTATAAACTCACTTTTCTTGTTTGTTTATTTGTTTGTTCTTATGCCATAAAGCTTCTTCAGTGAACCGACAAGACAATATTGTCTTGACAGTTTAAATGTTCGATTCAGTCTCACGCGATTTAATAAATAAATGTATTACTGCATTTGGGATACACAAAACGATATCGAAAGCATGTTAATATAAAGCTTAGTGCGTGTGGTGTTATTTATTGTATTACACGAGGTAAGTTAACTAGTGAATAACACTAGGTGATTCCAATGTCATTATAAAAACAGTTCTGAAAGTATGTTTTTTCTGCGACGTAACATGGATTAAATACGTTAATCATAAAGCAGGTCGCAGAAGGCATTTTGTTTGCAAAATATGAGGACCGCAATCTGTTTTATGAAGTGTGCAATGCAATGGATTCTAGGACTATTTAAAAACATGTTGCCACGTGCTGGAGTGGTCTAGTCTCCTGCCACACCTCATCCCTCGGACGCCGTATGATATGAACCCAATCACTATGTACGGCAAGTCTATTCTTTGAGAAAAGCAAGCCAGATACTTAGGTGTTGACCCTCTACAGTCTCCTTACCTTCCGTGCCCATGTAAAAGCAGTTCGCGTTCGGCTGCCTTTACCGGAAGTAGGCTTCATTTCTTGCTTACAGCAAGAAGCAAATTGTCACTTAAGTGCAAATTGCGTCTTTATTAAGCTGTCATGGTCTAAAAAAATGTACGTGTAATAGGACGGCCTATTACACGTACATTTTTTTAGACCACGATAATTGCTGACAACATCAAAAATATACATCTTTACAATCCTAAAACTAAATGAGAAAAGGCAAAACTTGGTCCTCATATTTTGCATACAGATGTCTTATGGCGGCCCGGCCTATTACAGAAATTCCAAAAAACAGTAAAAACTAAAAAAAAGGAACCGACTTCAAATCCAAACACAAAAAAGTGTGACTTTTCTTTCGGATTTCGGTGAAATAAAAAACAAAGCCACCGACTAGACTGGATATTGTTTTTTTTTTTATTTACCCTTTTTTCATCGAATATGGCCACCGACTTCGAAAGAAAAAATATTTTATCCTTTTTGTGTGTTTGGTTTTGAAGTAGGTAGGTTCCTTTTTTTAAGTTATTTTTTTTGTTTTTCTGTTTTTAGTTTGGATGTTCAACAAAAATATTCGTATATTCGACGTCTTTGAAAATCTACAATCCAAGTAAGCAACAAAAAAGGGCGGAAAAATCTATGCGGGCAATGAGATATCCATGATTGTTATAATACTAAAATCTTTTCCAGAATGTTAGGAACACTTTTCTGAGAACGGCATCAAAATCGCCACAGTCTATAACCGCGGACAAACATACATACGTCATACGTACAGGTCGAACTGAGTACCTATTTTTTTTAAGTCGGTTAAAAATCAGGTTTAGTGGCTTGTAAACTATTGTATCTAGTCGATCAAAACAAAAGAGAATCTGAAACGTACAGATCAAGAGGAAAGACAATGAACGGAGATTTTTCGAATAAATACATTTTTGGTTAAAACTTTGTTCTCCAATGGATTACAACAAAAATAATTGAGTGTATTATTATGTGAATTATGCTCTTTCATTCTAGACCATTTTCATTCATGTCCGCGACCGGGTCGGATTGCGCCCGATGACCTTTCTTGATGATTTTAGGAGGGTATTTTGTTATCATAGGTTTACGGACGCAATATTGCTTTATTTAAATTTTCTGTGACGCCAATATATTACAAGATAAATTATATTTCATTTTCTGTATTCTTTATGCAGCACTGCAAGAAGATTTATTATTATTTTTGATAAAAACTGTTATGCGGTCAATAGTTGGTGGGAGGTCAGCAGTTGGGTACTTTACCCTACGTTGAGACAGAACAGACCTTGAGTTAGCCAATCACAACGCAGTACCCCGTCCCCCTCGCTTACGTAGTACCTCAGCGAGTTGGCAGAATAATTTTTGTTCCTTAGATCGTGCATGCGTAGTCTAGTATTATATCGTCGTTGTCGGCAATCGACTCGAAATCGCACGAATAGCGTCGCGTCGCATCACGCCATGGGTAAAGTCCTAATGTGTAAAAAAACTATTTTTCGCCTAGGGATCACATCCGCCATCACAGAGTATTTTGCTGATTCCATTACAGCCTGCTGAAGAATAGTTACGCAAGCTGAATAGTGTTTGGTTACTGGTAGGAATTAAGTTATTATGTACTTCTGTTTTGTATAGGATAATTCATTCATTTGGAAGGTTAAATAACTTCACGTTTTGACCCATACGAGCCAAATAGCAGGAACATTCTTTAAAATTTGTACTACTACGTAGACAATAGTGTATGTCAACTGCCTCCTTATTTTAACACTTGGCCTTATTCTTATTTTCTTGAAAAATAATAGAACTACCGGATGACGTGAATCATCCGATAGTTAGCAGCAAATAAAAATAGGAACACCCTGTTTTTTTTTTTGGTAGTTCCTTTTAAAAGGGCATTTTAGACATTGTAGCTTTGTGGTCGTTTTGGGAAAGTGGACAAACTGGGAATTACCATTTTGGGAAGTCGACGTTTTGGGATACCTATTGTTGTTTTGGAAAAACGAGAAGGAGCTGCCTATATATCAGAAATATTCTTGTTTACACTCTCAAGATACCGTGACCCTGGAACGCAAAGGGTAGCCAAAGAACCAGGGTGGATTTCATATTCATATTCATTTATTTGCATTCCACAAGGTACAAAAAAGATGTTACAAAGAGCTTAGAGCTAAGATCCGTTGTAGACCCTGTCAGGGCACAGCAAAATATTGAGATTTTATGTCAGTAAGAGTGACAGTCCCTTCTGCTCCATCCAGAGGACTCATTTGTTTTTTTAAAACTGCCCCATTCGCATTTTTCCTGTATTAGACAGAGCTCACAAATTCCCAGGTAATGTTTGTCTTATAAGGCTAGAAAGGACATCATTCACCCTCTATACATTTATAGGCCTTTTCTGAAAGTGCCAACGAAAAAAATTGATTTGGATCAATAGTTCTGTTACTATGGCACAAAAGTTGTAGGATTGCCCTCAGCCAAGTTACCTATACAAGTTCGAAGATTCGTGTTTTCATACATTTCTTGATTTGATGTCTTATTAACCATGACCTGACAGGTCTCACCTGGCGGGTTCACTAGCTCTTGGGCTATGTCGTGGGTGCGTTTTACAAACATACCTACATACACAAACACCCAGACCCGGATAAACTATTTTTTTATTTGTTTGTAGCTCATACAAATATTTTGTTCCGTGCTGAGATAGAACACGCGTGTCGTTATTCGTTAATGTGATATGATGATTTTTCCAACAAAACAGGATACGGTACAAGTTTACGAAAAGTTTTAATGGATATCCGCTAATGGCGCAACAACTTAGGGTAGGTACCTTTTCACCAGAGATGTGCTATGTGGCTGTGCTGTGAGAATGTAAAAGCTGAGCTACGAAACTGTGTGACTGTTTTCACTGAAACTACACTATGTAATGGTGCAAGTAAGGTGTGCTATGAAGATGCGCCGACGCAAAGTAGCTGCGCTAGGAAGATGGGCAGGTTGAGCTATGCCATGTATCGATAGTAGGGAAGATGACCCATGAGACGCCTCCATGGTACGCATCCTTCCATTTAAAAACACATCTTAGTTGAATCTGTTTCCACCAGTGCTATGTTATGTAAACCAATGCATATGATTGGTGGATATCGAACTTAACCGCAGCAATGTAGCATAGCACATCTCTGGTGGCAGCCTTACTGTAGCGCCGAGATGCGACCACGATGAGGGTGAACACGTCAATTAATAAATAGAGGTGAATAAACAGATAGAGGTCCCACCTGTTGCCTAACAATTACAGTGCCATCACAGCTCATCATGGTGGTTGCTTATTATTACTGAACACTCAGACATTAAATACTTACTTTCTTTGGATAATGACTCTATTGATTCACAGTACTTTTTGAAATCTTTCTTACTTCTACAAAGTACATTTAAATTGATTTGACTTAATCCCAATTCACGTAGTTTATCTAATCTCTGCTTTACTGTCTTTTGAGATGCTGATAAAACTCTAGGTTTACTGGCAATCTCTTCCACATCAAAGCCTTCAGTCAGAAGAAAGTCCAGAAAATTTTTCACCTGAAAATAAAACAATTATGATAACAGATCAGCACAACACTAAAATTTTTCAAAATGTTGTCATAATTGTTTGGCAACCTTTGTTACACGAATGGTTTTCAGGGCAGGTATTTTCAGGCACATGTCTTGAACATTGTCAACAGACACATTTAATCGACTAGCAAGATATGTCTGCTTTGAGTTACTGTCACCCAGGATGGTCTTTGTTTCTTGTGAAATAGTTATGAACCTGAAATAACAAATTAAACAATTACTATATTATAAAATTGCGCCGGTTACCCGAAATAATTGGGCAGAGGCATATACATATAGTACACCCACATTTGATCAGTTAGTTTGTCTTATATAATAGGGGGTGACCTTATTGCCATCAACTTGGCACTACCCAGGCTTCTTGGCTGCGACCATGCTGGCTACATGTCGCTTGGTAATTTTAGCCTTTCAAGCATCAATATGTAAATAATGCAGATACTTGGGAATCTATCTCAGAACCTCACTCAATAGTCATGCTTGCAACCACTAAATATATTATGTCATAACTGAATGAAATGAAAGAATTGTCAATAATAACAATAGATTTTTATTTTCCTATACCTATTTAATATATCTTCAGAACATCTAACCATCCAAGGATATAGATTTTCAATACCCATATTTTTAACTCTTAGAAGCCTCTCATGGATTGTTTTGTGATGATACTTCAGCACCCACAAATCCCTCAGAATTCGATCTGCAGACACTTCCATTTCTGAAATGCAATTTTCTTTATATTACAATGCAATTTTACTTTAGAACATAATTTATTAGAAGCACTTTCATTTCTTACCTATTAACACATCTAATGATTTCTGAATCCAATCAAATGACAAGCTATATATGAAAGTTCTCTTGGCAAGTTTTTCACTTAGCACTGATGGTGGAACCTGTAAGAACCACATGAATTCAATGCACATACATTTTTTTTTTTTTTTTTTTTTTGTTTTTTTGTGTATCTTGCAATCAGTCCTCCGACTATGAGCAGATTCGTTGAGTGAAGGTTTTTCAGGTGGAGAAGTTTCTCATTAGAAACACCTTCCATATGTGAATATTGGCTTAATTATTGTCGCCGAGATCCAGGGTCCTGCGTCTTTTCAGTCGATTCATGCAATCGGGTAAGGTAAGTTGGACAGCCAACTGGTTCGGATGGTTCTCCAGTCTTCTTTTGTATTTCTTGGAGAACTTGCTTATTTCGTCTTTTACAGTAGGAATTTTTAGGTATTCATGAACCTCTGAGTTCTTTATGAACCAGGGTGCGTTACATATTTGCTTCAAGATGTAGTTTTGAGCTCTTTGAATTTTGTTAATGTTAGAAACGCAAGTGGCTCCCCACAATTGAATTCCGTAGGTCCAGACTGGTTTCAAGACAGATTTGTATATTAGAAGTTTATTATCGATGGATAGTTTGGTGTTTCTTCCCAGCAGCCAATAAAGACCTCTGTATTTCAGATTAATTTCATTCCTTTTATGTTCGAGGTGTTTCTGCCATGTCAGTCGACGGTCCAGGTGCATCCCTAGATATTTAACGGAGTCGCTTTGCGGTAACTGTCTGTCTCCCAATCTTACTGGAGGACATGTTCTTCTTCGCAGAGTGAATGTAACCTGAACGGATTTGTTAACATTTGCCTTTATTCTCCATTTGTTAAGCCATACGTTTATATCATCGTGACTACGCTGAAGTATTTCAGAGGCTACCTCCGCCTGTCTACTAGAAGCCAACAATGCCGTGTCGTCCGCATAGGTGGCGATGGTGACTCCAGGTGTTTGCGGTAAGTCTGCAGTAAATATGGTGTAGAGAACTGGTCCAAGTACCGAGCCTTGCGGAACTCCGGCAAGTATTTCGTGGAATGGAGATGTGCATTCAAACTCTTTAACTTGAAAAATTCTACCAGAGAGATAAGATTCCAAGATTGGGTAGAAGGTATGTGGTAAAAGTAATTTAATTTTGTAAAGGAGGCCCTTGTGCCACACCCTATCAAAGGCTTGTTGTACATCCAAGAATGCTGTAGAGCAGTACTCTTTACGCTCAAGGCTATCACTTATTTTTCTGCACACTCTGTGAATTTGCTCGGTGGTTGCGTGATCGGGTCTAAATCCGAATTGGTGCCCTGGAGTAACAGAGTTTTCGTCCATTGCGTGGGAGAGTCGACGCAAAAGCACTTTCTCTAACACCTTAGATATTACTGGCAAGAGGCTTATGGGCCTATAAGACGACACTTCATTAGGTGGCTTACCACATTTATGGACCATAATCACCTGGGATACTTTCCAAAGTGCAGGGAAATATCCCACTCTGATAATGCAGTTGAACAGCGTTGTTAAGTGTACGATTGCCTTTCGCGGTAGTTCTAGTAAGACTTTCTTATCGATCAGATCATATCCCGGTGTTTTTTTGTTATCCATTTTCTTGATAGTATTCATTATCTCTCCTGGTGTTACCGCTTTTAGAGGTAAGTCCAGTTGAAAATCTTGTTTCAGTATATGTTCTATGTCTGCTTCAGTTTCTCCAGGGTTTGGGTCATTTGGAACAAAAACTTTAGCTAGATAGTCACCAAATGCAATTGCTTTTTCTTGTTTGGATCTAGCCCAATTGTTACCATCAAGACGAAGGGGTGGCTTGGGGTTTGTCGCATGGCTCATATTTTTACACGCTTTCCAGAGGGAGTAATTCGAGTTAGCTGTGGCTGTTAGGGTTTGAAGATTTGCTTCGACCGTTGCATTTTCAGTTTCTTTTATGGATTGTCTGAGGAACTTGATATAATTGTTTAGTGCTCTTTTGTCATCGGGATGTCGGCTGGAGTGCCAGACTCTGCGTAACCTTCTTTTTTCCAGTATCATGTCCTTTATTTCACGAGGAACATGATTATGTCTTCTATTTGTATTATCCGGTTCTTCTGTGCTGCCCCAACAAGCATCCTGAACCAGGCGCGTGAAGGTCAAAACAGCATTGTCAATTTCGTGTTCGGACTTTAAGGAAATCTGTAGTTGTAGGGAATCATCTACTAAGGAACGAAATAGATCCCAGTTTGTATTTTGGCAGTACAGTCTCGGCCTACCTTTAACATTTAAGATGTTGACACTTGCAGTTAATATTACTGGAATATGGTTTGAGGAGCCGTCTAAACAGCTTTCAATCTTGTAGAAAAGTCGTGAAAGACCCTTCATTATGAAGAAGTCCAATACATCTGGTAGTTTGTTTGGGTCTGTCGGCCAGTGGGTGGGTTCCGATGTAGCTATTGTTGTTAAGTGGTTATTGTCAACACTTTTCTTTAATTCTCTGCCTCTTGTGGTGATCAATCTTGATCCCCAGTGTGGGTGCTTGGAATTCCAATCACCCCCAGCCACAAAGCGCGGACCCAGGGTTTTGATGTATTCAGTGAAGTGCTGCTCTGTGATTCGATGTTTTGGAGGACAGTAAACAGACGACACATTGAAATTGCCATTCCTGTCTTGGATACTAACGGCGGTGGCTTGGATGTAGTCTGTTCTGAATTGTGGGAGTTCATAATGATCGATGGATGATCGGATTATCACTGCTGTCCCTCCGTGGGCTGTTCCATCCGGGTGGTTTGTGGTGTACACATTATAGTTTTTAATGTGTATTTGGCTACTGTTCGTGAAATGAGTCTCAGAAACTAGGAGAACATCAAGGTCGTGTATTTTGATCAAGACCTCGACTTCACTTTTGTTTGGGGCTAATCCATTAGTGTTCCATGTGGCTATTTTAATTTTATTTAGTTCTTTGATAATTTATTTACTAGTGTTGTCAAGAGCCCTAACATGGTACTCATTTGTTGTAAGATGATGTCTATTTTTTCCGATTGTTTGATAAATATTTTTTCTATCTTGTTATATGACATCTGTTCGAAAGGTTCTTGATCTTCTTGTTGGTGTGATTTATTTTTGACTGCATCACTGTATCTTTTCGTGGAGCTGCTGCTGATGTTAGTCACGGCTTCTGGAACCATTTCGGTTTGTTGTTGTGAGCTTGTCGGAAATTGCATTGTGGGTTTCTTCGGAAACGAGGTGGGTCGCTGCCGAGTCTTCCTGGCCAATATTTCCTTATACACCTCGCATCCTTTGTAGTTAGAGGGATGTGGGCCAAGGCACAGAGCACAGGTTGCTGGAGTGGAGCGATCAGTTTTAGGACAATTTCTGGTCAAGTGTGATTCTGCACATTTCAGACAGCGAGACGGTCTCATGCAGTAGTTCTTTGTATGTCCGTACTGCTGACATTTTTGACATTGAGCAATGGTAGTTCTTTTTTTGGGGTCTTCTATCGTAACAATCTGGTGAAAGATGTTTCTTATTTGTTTAGCCGCTTTATTATTTGGTCCCGGTTGAAGGTTTACAAAGAACGTTGAGGTAGGCCTTTTGTCAGGTCCGAATTTGGCGTTAATGATTTCCCCTACAACTGTATTTCCAGTTTCCTCAAATGCCGTTTTAATGGCATCATGTGGAGTTGTGTGATGCAAATTTCTTATAACGAGCCTGTAGCTTCGTTCATCTTTCCTATTAAAGGTGTGGCCTATGAGTCCTTTTTCTCTGACCGCAGTTATAAGATTTTTGTAAACGTTTATATTATTACTCATTATTCTTATTTGGTTCTTGTTAACAATCTTGTAGCTAAATGCAGAATTTTCGGCCACTGTTTCAATAAACTCAGTGAGATCTTTGACGTTTTCAATTCCGTATAATATGATTGGCGGAGGTTTGTTAACTTTCTTTTCTTTGGATAGGTCAGAATCTAGTATATTCTCTGCTATAGGTAGCCCGGTAAACATATTTGATGTTGGGACATTTTCAGGTGACTGTGTGGTTTCTATCTTCCTTTTTTTGTTCTGGTTTCTATTGACTGGAACTCTTTGCCAGTGGGGTAGTTCTGTTTCTGGATCTTTTTCGTTTCCAGTTTGGGATGCTATTAGATTTTTTTCCGTGTTGACTTGCACAGTGCCTACTGAGGCGCTCCTCGGTCTTGTAAAAAGTCCAGGGTGAAAGGCTTGCTGCACGAATTTTTTGCTTGGACCAGTAGCATTCACAACCACGTGGGCCTGGGTGCCCGCCCTCGTGGAGTCTTCGGTGACAGATTTCACACCTTCCAGCCCGGATACTGGAAGGCGCCGGGGGTTAGCCGGGTCGCACGACAAATCGCAATCTTTAATACTTTTCATATTCATTTTTAAAGGGGTGGGAATAATACTTATAGTGTTTTCCCAGGACACTACAGCCACGTCTTTTTGGGGGTATTTAGTTCCCCAGGGCTTGTGGAAGCCAGTGACAGGTTAATTGACCGCCGCCTGATGCTCGGCGTTGTTGCTCGTTTAGCACCACCCGGGGGGCACGTGTAGGGTGGGCCTAGGAGGAAGGTGGTAAATCCTACGGACGTGAGCAACCTCACCCCCCCAATGCACATACATGAAGAAATATTTAGAATCTATGCATAACTGTAAAAGAGTACACATACCTTCAGGCGGGAAGCAATGTAGTACAATCTATTTTGGCAGAATCCTTTACTTTGATCATTTTTTGTTGTTTTATAAATATGACACAAAGTTCTAACAGGTAACTTATAAAAAGGTAAAGCATCTTCGGCTGACTGAAAATTAAGAGCCAAAACGATTTTTGCCTTGGAAGCATCAAACCCTGGAACAGAATTTAAAAATTAATCATTGATCATTGCTTTTAATGTGATTGAAACTATCAAAAGGTAGAAAAATGTTTATACCACTCTTCTCTACAGGCCTTGTTCTGGTCTTATAAAAAGCGATTGAATTATTAAAATCACTACGCAGAGTTATTTTTAATATGCTAGTTATAGCTGCTGCAGATATATGTTTGTTAATTTTGTAATATGAAAAACTTGGTCTTATCAGCAACATCGAAAATACTGATTTCAAAACCATGGTTGAGTTGATTAAATGAATAATCGTAATACTCAAATTAGGTCACTATCATTATAAATTATAATTGAAAAAGGAAAATAAGAGACTTTGTATTGCGAAAACATGAAAGTCAACAAATAACAAATGGTTACACAATGACAATGACAATTAGACATGGGTAGTTCGCGAACGATTGAAGTAAATGAACTAGTTCATTTCCCAAAATGAACTTTTCATTCATTCACTGGCCATTCAAATGTGTCTTTAGTTCAGTGTTTCTTTTCGCTTAGTTACTCTATTCACCCTAATAAGTATGAACTTTATTGTAATAGGAATATAGTCTTTACGGGAAACGGTAGGTCCGTTTCCCGTAAAGACTATATTCGTATTAAAGTATGAAGGAATTTCGATATTCGTATAAAACTGAACTAGTAATTTAGTGAAATGCATCATTTCTCTAAATCTCTAGTTCAGTGAACTAGTCCAATGAACTAGTCCAGTGAACTAATTCAGTGAACTAGTCCAGTGAACTAGTCCAATGAACTAGTTCAGTGAATCATCTCATTCAAGAACTCGTTCTGATTTATTGGACTAAATGAAGTACTGAATGAATGAATGAACTACTTCATTAAGTGAAAAGATATACTTCATTCATTTTCTTTTTACTGACACATTTTGCGCATCTCTAATGACAATCATGACATGATATTGACACAAGTGACAGCTACTGACAACCGATTTTTTTGTTATGGCAAACATGTAGCAAGCGCTGCCAGTTTTATGCCGCGTACACACCATTACACGATGCTTACGAACGAACGAGTGATGGCGTTGCAAACCTAGCCGCACCGCAGTCTCCGCAGTCATCGTTTTCTTACCGATTCTGCGGCTACTGCGATGCGGGTAAGTGTGCGAGGTTTCATAGAACTTCATACAAAGAATGGGGATGGCAACTCAAAGCTAATCGTAGATGGCGCTGCGATAGTTGGTCCCTACGTCAGATTACTATCTACCTTGTATAAAAAAAGAACAAGATTTATTGTTATAAAAATTGAGTATAAATACAAAACAAATATGGAAAATTATTCGTCAATGCAAGTGCATATACTAAAAGAAGAATTAAGACGCCGCGGTGCATCTACAAGAGGAAAAAAAGTGATTTAATTGAGTGGTAATACATTTGATTTCACCGTAATAAATCCACAATTACTTGTAGTTGAGGTTTCAATTTTTGAGTTTAGGTATGTTTTACCTGTCCTCTCCTTTAACAAGAATATAATGCTGCTTCTGACTTTCTATTTTGATAAAATATCATAATGTTTTGTCAGTCATTTTACCCCTTTTTTCCATTTAGATTCGAGAAATATCACAATATATTTAATTTCTGAACACCACAACTATCACAAAACTCGTTCCAGGTGATAATTCTTCCGCCAGACGAACCATTTCATGATTTATGGAGCGATGCAATACTGGTACTTAACCTCCAATAGAAAAGTAGATATTATTTTGAAAAATGTATTCGATTGTTTAGTTATGGTATAATCATAGAATTTCATTAATAAACTCAACTAACGGCCTGTCTCGGCTTCGCAAGGCTGGATATTTGTTTAATAAATAGCTTTTCCTTAGTTATAATTCAATTTTTGTTCTCAAGGCAGTCACAGCAGCTACCCATTATTTCTTGATAGTGTGAATTGTCGGAAATTTGTATGTTCCATCATTTTTACAGCTTATTACACAACATCTAGTCATTTTACATCAATAAATCGTTTTTTTTTTCAGAAAATTCCTTTGATTTGACAGTTCTTTTGGGACCAAACTGTCACTTGTCACTTTGGTCTTTGACACTTGCCTTCCCCATTCGTAATGCGGGGACTGCGGTGTGGCTAAGTCTGCGTTCACCTTAAGTCGTCCTCAGCTACCGCAGGATCAACGAAAGCAAGCAAGACTCATGGGGATGGCAACTCAAAGCTAATCGTAGATGGCGCTGCGATAGTTGGTCCCTACGTCAGATTACTGTCTACCTTGTATAAAAAAAACAAACAAGATTTATTGTTATAAAAATTGAGTTTAAATACAAAACAAATATGGAAAATTATTCGTCAATGCAAGTGCATATACTAAAAGAAGAATTACAGCTTGGCCAGAACGGATTGAAACGGAACAAAAATTTTTATTTCTGACAGCGTTTTAAAATCTTTGATATTTGATGTAAACAAAGACCGCAGGTTTGTTAGATTTATTATTGTGCCGTAAAACTATCGTAATAAGTGAAAAAAAAAAAAACATTCAAAGTGCTGGTAGAGCGAAGACAGTGGCTACTTCCGGTTTTCTACATTTTTATGTCAACCTGTAAGACGCCGCGGTGCATCTACAAGAGGAAAAAAAGTGTTTTAGTTGTGTGGCAATACATTTGATTTTACCGTAATAAATCCACAATTACTTGTAGTTGAGGTTTCAATTTTTGAGTTTAGGTTTGTTTTACACAGGTAAAACCTATAACAAGAATATAAAGCTGCTTCTGACTTTCTATTTTGATAAAATATCATAATGTTTTAAGTCAGTAATTTTACCCCTTTTTTTCTATTTAGATTCGAGAAATATCACAATATATTTAATTTCTTAACACCACAACTATCACAAAACTCGTTCCAGGTGATAATTCTTCCGCCACACGAATCATTTCATGATTTATGGAGCGATGCAATACTGGTACTTAACCTCCAATAGAAAAGTAGATACCTATTATTTTGAAAAGTGTATTCGATTGTTTAGTTATGGTATAATCATAGAATTTCATTAATAAACTCAACTAACGGCCTGTCTCGGCGTCGCAAGGCTAGATATTTGTTTATTATATAGCTTTTCCTTAGTTGTAATTCAATTTTTGTTCTCAAGGCAGTCACAGCAGCTACCCATTATTTCTTGATAGTGTGAATTGTCGGAAATTTGTATGTTCCATCATTTTTACAGCTTATTACACAACATCTGACTAGATGTTGTGTAATTTTCTGAAACAAAAACGATTTTTGATGTAAAATGACTATTTTACATCAAAAATCGTTTTTGTTTCAGAAAATTCCTTTGATTTGACAGTTCTTTTGGGACCAAACTGTCACTTGTCACTTTGACACTTGCCTTCCCCATTCGTTGATCGTGTTTAAGCGTCATTACTGGAGAGTTCAAAAAAAAAAGGGTAGACTGCACGAGCGAGGATAGAACAATGGGGATGGCAACTCAAAGCTAATCGTAGATGGCGCTGCGATAGTTGGTCCCCACGTCTACCTTGTACAAAAAAACAAACAAGATTATTTGTTATAAAAATTGAGTATAAATACAAAACAAATATGGAAAATTATTCGTCCATGCAAGTACTATATACTAAAAGAAGAATTAAGACGCCGCGGCGCATCTACAAGAGAAAAAAAGTGATTTAATTGAGTGGTTATACATTTGATTTTACCGTAATAAATCCACAATTACTTGTAGTTGAGGTTTCAATTTTTGAGTTTAGGTATGTTTTACCTGTCCTCTCCTTTATCAAGAATATAATGCTGCTTTTGACTTTCTATTTTGATAAAATATCATAATGTTTTAAGTCAGTAATTTTAACCTTTTTTTCTATTTAGATTCGAGAAATATCACAATATATTTAATTTCTTAACACCACAACTATTACAAAACTCGTTCCAGGTGATAATTCTTCGATTTTCGAGCGATGCAATACTGGTACATAACCTCCAAAAGAAAAGTAGATATTATTTTGAAAAGTGTATTCCATCATTTTTACAGCTTATTACACAACATCTAGTCATTTTACATCAATAAATGTTTTTTTTTTCTGAAAATTCCTTTGATTTTACAGTTCTTTGGGGACCAAACTGTCATTTTCACTTTGACACTTGCCTTCCCCATTATTTGCTTAAACTTTTAAGCATCTATTGCTCAGACCATTCTTTAGATCTACAGTGCTGTGTTCGCACTTTAAGTCTACAACGCACAGTATCGTATCTCCTTGAGCGCACTAACGCACTTTTAAAGGTGAACGCAGACCTAGCCGCACCGCAGTCTCCGCAGTCCCCGCAGTCATCGTTTTCTTACCGCTTCTGCGGCTACTGCGATGCGGGTGAGTGTGCGAGGTTTCATAGAACTCAATGATATTCTAATTCTCCTTTATGGAGAGCATTTTCAGAGTACTGAAACATGAATCTCATGGGAAATTTTTATTTCCTCATAGTGCTACTCTTTTACTACACACTTCTCTGTATAATAGGAGGCATACTATTTCCCTAAAACATTGCATCATTTTTTTTACTATTACTATATTCATCAAGTGAGTCATCTCGTCCTGAGTGGAGTGAAAGGAAGGATTAGGCGCACAATGCCACATTCGCAAAATGACATTTTCAAATTTCGCAAAATGCCACATTCTCAAATTGTCATATTCCGAAAACGCCATATCGCAAAACGTCACATTAGCAAAATGCCATTTTCGCAAAATGTCATATTCGCAAAATGCCACGCAAAATATCATTATCGCACAATGTCATACAATCAAAATATCTAAATGTCACTTGGGACATAGTAATTTTTTTATATAAACGGTCAGTCCACTCCGAGATTTGTTTGATTTCAGATTTTAGACTTGATTAAGCAAATCCATGTTGCAAATCAATTAACCCTAAAGGTACCATGGCGCATGCGGAAAATTACTTTGATTGAGTCATAATTCTAATTATTCTTCTGACATTAATTATACAGGCTGATCCAAGCCAGATGGATGTAATTTTTTTTTAGATAGTTCGCCTAGGCCTAGGGACCTATTTGTACCCGCCAGGAAAAAAATCGCTTGTCACCCGCTTACAAGATATGATTTTTTTGTAATATTAGAAATATCACCACTTTTAATGTTTTCATGATTTTTATTTACTTTTTAAATGAAAAATTATATTATATTTTCATTTTAGGTGCTTACTTAGACATTGCACTCTCTCAGAAAGAAAAAAATTCAGACTGATCTGCAAATTTGAAGTGCATTTAATTTCATATCAATGCAAGAATAATTACTTTTCTTGAAATCGACAGATTTTTCGTAAACTCCAATTAAAATTAAAAAAAAAAAAAAACTTTAATTTTCCTGGCGGGGTACAAATAGGTCCATAAAGAGACTACCTACAAAACAATTATATCCATTTGTATTACACTTGCATCTAATCATTATTTATGTTAAAATTGTTTAAGAAAAATTAAAAATGAGTACTTCCAATAAAAAAAAATATTAATTTACTCACAACGAAAATAAAATTAGTGTAATGACAATTAGACTATGTTATCCTATTATTGACATACCCTAATAGTATTTCAGTTTACATCTTTAATTTATTTTATATTAAAATAAACGAAAATGAATAAATAATGAGATTAAACAACCGTAATTAAATTAGTTTTTTTATTCATAAATCATTGGCCTAGAAGTCACTAAGTGGCTTTAACTTTTAAGAATGTGTCATTTTGAGAATGTGTCATTTTGAGAAATGACATTTTGCGAATGTGTCATTTTGCTAATGTGGCATTTTGCTAATGTGGCATATTGAGAAATGACATTTTGCGAATGTGTCATTTTGCGTCAATATGTCATTTTGCGAATGTGGCATTGTGCGCCTAATCCGAAAGGAACTGGCTGACTCGTACTGACTAAAATCTACCGAGTTCCTTCAATTGCCCTTTTCGGTCCAGGGTCACGGTCATCTGTTTGGACAGTCCCGCGACCCCGGTAAAATAAACGAGTAGTACCATGGGTAAATAAAATTTTCCAACGGTACTAGATCGCTTGGTAGTAGCACGGGCAATAAACAGCTATTGTTATATGTAACTAGCGGGCCGTCCCGGCTTCGCACGGGTGGACATGATGATTTTCGTCCTCTATAACCTGGTCCTGATGGTTACAAACACAACAAAAAAAGAATTATCCGAATCGGTCCAGCTATTTTCAAGTTTTGCGCTTAGCAACACATTTAGCGATCCATTTTTGTATTATAGATTTTTAGTTTGATAGACCTAAAAAATGTTAGATTTTTTTTATTTTAAAAAATACTCATGTTTACTAATTTTTATTTATTACTAAGGCTTGAATTCCTTTTTTTCACTGACCATGCATAAGTTGAAACTAGTTTTAATTATTTTTAATGTCCAGGAACAATCAACTAGCGACGATCACTTCGGCGAGGAGAAGAACGTCGGTAATGCTTATCATGATCCTCGCGATGTCGAGATCTTCGACGTCGTCTGTCGCTACTTTCTGTTCGTCTTGAAATAACTCTTTTAGAAACATCCGTTTCCGGTGATTCAGACCACCTCCATGACCGCACTGATGAACGTGGAGTCCTAACAAAAAATGAAGAACTTAATACCAAACAAGTGGTCATGATAGTAAATAACACATCTCAATTGCTCATGTTTAACTCACCTATCCTTCTCTTGCACAGTTTCATTCGTTCTCGTATAATATCCATTGTATAAATTATTTGGATTTCTGAAGACATGAAGAAAATTACAAGCACGGCCCTTTGGACAACGCCTTCGTAACTGGAGGCCTGTAAAAAATAACTTTTATTTATATTCCATATCAATACATATAATACAATAAAATTAATCATCACAGGATAACATCATACTGCTACACGTAGCAACTCGCAGTTTTGGTGGTCATTCAAGGGATTAGGCGCACAATGCCACATTCGCAAAATGACATATTGACGCAAAATGACACATTCGCAAAATGTCATTTCTCAATATGCCACATTAGCAAAATGCCACATTAGCAAAATGACACATTCGCAAAATGTCATTTCTCAAAATGACACATTCTCAAAATGACACATTCTTAAAAGTTAAAGCCACTTAGTAACTTCTGAGCCTATAATTTATGAATTAAAATAAAACTAATTTAATTACGTATTTTTTAATCTCATTATTTATTCATTTTCATTTATTTTAACATAAAATAAATTAAGAATGTTAACTGAAATACTATATATCAATAATAGGATAATAAATCAATAGTCTAATTGTCATTACATTAATTTTATTGAGTAAACTTTTTTTTTTATTGTTTGGAAGTACCCACCTCCGCTCATCCTTAATTTTTTTAACAATTTAAACATTAATAATGATTCGATGCAACTGTATTACAATGATATTTCATACATATAGGGTGGTCCAGGCCAAATGGATATAAAATTTTTTTTTTGACTGTCGGAAAATCTGTCGATTTCAAGGAAAGTATTGATATGAAATTTATAATTCTTGCATTGATATGAAATTAAATGCACTTCAAATTTGCAGATCAGTCTGAATTTTTTTCTTTCTGAGAGAGTGCAATGTCTAAGTAAGCACCTAAAATAACAATATAATATAATTTTTCATTTAAAAAGTAAATAAAAATCATGTAAACATTAAAATTGGTGATATTTCTAATATTACAAAAAAAACACATCTTGTAAGCGGGTGTCAAGCGAATTTTTTCCTGACCTTTCTTTTTGTCTAAATAAAATTTATATCCATCTGGCCTGGACCACCCTGTATAATTAATGTCAGAAGAATAATTAGATTAGAATAATTCCGCATGCACCATGGTACCTTTAGGGTTAGTTGATTTGCAGCATTGATTATAGGATTTGCTTATTCAAGACTAAAATCAAAAAAATATCGGTGTGGACTGATCGTATAAATAAAAAATTTACTATGTCCCAAATGACATTTAGATAATATTTTGATTATTTGACATTGCTTAAATGGTATTTTGCGATAAGGCATTTTGCGAATATGACATTTTGCGAAAATGGCATTTTGCTAATGTGACGTTTTGCGATGTGGCGTTTTCAGAATATGACCATTTGAGAATGTGGCATTTTGCGAAATTTGAAAATGTCATTTTGCGAATGTGGCATTGTGCGCCTAATCCCATTCAAGTATTAGATAAGCGTTATAATAAGGCACCGGCGCCGTTAAGATACCGGAAAAAAAATCAGCTGTTCAGTACATTTATGTTTGCCTAATGTACAAAATCAAAATCAAAGCATTTATTTCAAGTAGGCCAGTTACAGGCACTTTTGAATTGTCATAGACAATTAAAGGAATATTAAGTATTAAACACTAAAAAGTTATGGTGCTACAGTCCCAGTCACAAGACATAAAAACTGTGAAAGTACCGTAGATGCACGTTCCAAGTCGTAGATCTCTATGGAGAAGAACGTGCAAGAAACTCCATGGACACTCTTTTCAGATCGCCAAAATTATTACAGAATCATTGTTACATCATTCATTCTTAGATGGTACATTATGTGAGAACGATGTAGCAAGTTTAAAAGTGTCCATAGTAAAATTTAAAACAAAGACAATCTATATAAATAAAAATGAATTGTTGTTCGTTAGTCTGATTAAAACTCGAGAACGGCTGGGCCGATTGAGCTGATTTTGGTTTTAAAATGTTTGTCGTAGACTCGTAGTCCAGGGTAGGTCTAAAGGGTTTTTTTTATTGTTTCTGAGGCGGTACGAAGTTTGCCGGGTCAGCTAGTTCAGAAATAAAAATCAATAAATTAAATTATTAGTACTGAACAGCTGATATTTTTTTCACGATTTCGACTTTGCTCCTATAATAAAAATTGTTTGTTATCATGAGCACAATCACGTGTTTAAGTATCGTACACTAATTGACAGTCACCCTATATAGGGCCCAGGGCATAGATATAATAAAGAAGGGCCAAGGGGTGGTTCTTGCTAATTGCTTCGATTATTTTCTTAACATAGGTCGTCGAGTCGGGGTGCTGGTTATATAAGTAACTTTTTTTTTTCAAAATGTTCTCATTTGCTACTTGCCTATGGTTCGGCTATCTTGGGGCCTCGAGCATCACTCCTTACTACCTAACTTATCCTAGTTGGTTTTAAAATTGTAGAGCTCTATACAAGGGCATAGCCAGTATTGTATATAAGAGAGGCAAAGAAAATCCTAGATTAAATTGTTTTGATCATTGTTTTTAACATAATATTTTCACATGAGTATTCAGTTTACCACGGAACGACAGCTCTTATATGGGCTCCAACTGCCCCTTCTCGCCCGTACCTCCCTGCGCACATGCCTCGATAGGTGCGCTCGTTTTTGCTTCCTTATACTGCGAATGTGTATATTTTCGCGTAGTAAATAGAGTTCGATTTTGAGTAGCTCTATTGAAATGTGCGCGAAATAGAAGGAGGAAGCATAAAAAAATAAAAAGGTTTTTTTTATGCTTCCTCCTATCGCAGTCGGGCAAGAAGTAACCCAGGCGGTGGCTACAAAAATGATATATTTTCCTAAAAATTTGACCAATATGCTAAAGGGCATTAACGCTAGAGCCTCTGGAGTATCTAAGCCCTCCAATAGTTTTGGGTTCTTATTCGAACAAAAATGGAAACTACTCTACCCTGTTTTTACTGACTCTACCAACTTTTTTACCGCGTCAGGCACCCTCTGTGGCCTGGCTTTTTGCTGAACTGAGCCTATTTGACACAACCGTGAGGCACACGGTAAATAATTTTGTGTTCTTCCTTTTCCATTGTCTCGTAATTTTTCATTGTAATTGTGTGCCTAAGGTTTGTCAAATAAACTTATTTTCTTTCTTTCTTTTCGCAAACATAGACGAGGGGGAAGAGTTTTGAGAGAGGGGGAGGAGTTACAATTTAGATGTACATACTTAAATGTATGTACATAATACATGAATAACCCTAAGGCGCGGGCCACATAGAAAAGACGTAAGACGCAGACGGGGCGGAGACTTAAGTGTCTTCGACTCTTCGGCGTCTCTTTCATACAAAATGTATAGAAGCATCGCGACGAAGAGACTGGGCGCGGACGCGACGTCATACATTTTCGCACGTCCGCGACGCGTCCTCGTCTTAAGTCTTTTCTATGTGGCCCGCGCCTTAGGTATTAGGAGCCAGCCCAATAGCATCAAATGGGATTTCAAAAACAAATCACTACATAGTATAAAACAAAGTCGCTTTCTCTGTCCCTTTGTATGCTTAAATCTTTGAAACTACGCAACGGATTTTGATGCGGTTTTTTTTAATAGATAGAGTGATTCAAGTGGAAGGTTTATATGTATATAACATGCATAATGTAGAAGAGATTGCACCCGTGCGGAGCCGGGGCGGGTCGCTAGTATTAAATAAAATATTTAAAATCTAGTTACCACATATGGCATTCTTCCATGAACTTATGAGGCAAAACTGCAAGGAAAGCTGTCTGCCGCCATACCAGCGAGTATGTAAAGATCGATATGCCGCCACAGCACATCTTAGTTCAGCAAATTCTATGAATGTGTTTCCCCGCAGATGTTTTTCATAGTTATTGCAAACCTACAAGTGGTTTCATTTTATTATACGAAATTACGATACGGAATTTTATTATAATATTTTTAAGACTCTCATACAAACCTCTTTTTGTTTATTGCAAAAATGTCAACTGTAGATGGTAAAAATCTGAATTTGATTTGAGTAAACATATTTAATTGTATACCTGTTACTAAAAGTAATGGATTATTATGATCTCTCTGTTATTGGATGTCTATGTCTATCTATTTTACACATAGACGGGGCAAACTGATGTTTTCAAACTGTCACAAAACAAAATGTGCTACTTACAATGAAATTGTAAATGGGCAAGATCGGAAGGTAGTATATATTTATGATTTTGCTTATCAAAAATAAGTGTGACAGATATAGACTTTCCTTCCAATTCTTGAGCATTTGTGTGTTTCAAGCATTTGTGAATGAATAAGGCTGATCTACTCAATGCAAGAAAAATCTTTGAGTATATTGATTTGTATGCTTATCTAGTTATTAAAATCATATTGGCTTTTAATTTAACATCACAACAACAGTTTCCTATTGATCACTATAATGAAAAGTCTGGAAGGTACAGGGGTCGTATTACGTCTTTATCTAGTGGTTTTAGAAAATAATTTTACTACTCACCTTAAATTGTGTTATTCTACCAAACTTCTCAAATTCAGACAGTACATCAAAGAAGAATTCTTTGTATTCCTTATAGGTATCACTATCTTCAAATTCTAGCATAATATCTGTGTCATATTCATTGACATTTGTGTTACTTAACCCGAAGTGGTTATAAAAATTTGTAGCTAATAACACCTAGAATAAGATGCTTGTCTCATTGATGGTAATTTTACTCAAAGCATACAACGGTTGCTGTGTGCATTGCGTAACATAAAATCCTAATATGATTTTTTTCAAAAAGGCTAGCCTGCAATAAAAATAAAAAAGAAACATATTATTTTTCAGAATCAAATTAAAGATATGAAAAGGATATACTTTGCTGATGCCAGGGTATTGATGGTTTCTTGAACACTGATCACCAAATCTACAACATGCTGTTTTAGAGAAAAATGGACACAGATCATTATCAGGTCTCGTCTCATGCATCACTTTCAATTCGGCCGGAGGTTCATCAGAATCTCCAGATAAGAATAAATCTAAGTTGTTCATGAAGATTTCTTGTTTTCTTTTCAGCTCTTCTTCAGCTGCTTTTATTCTCTCTTCTTCTATTTGTTTTTTCTTCTGTTCTAACTCCCATTCCTGTAGGTGTCGTAAAATATATGTTTAAGGTGTCCCATAAGTGTAATAAAATATAAATTTAAGAAGTCTATTTTCTAATACACTGCCCGAGTTCATAAGGTAAGAACAATAATATAAAAAATGTGGTAAAATGTAAAATTAGAAAAGGTATCAGAATGATTTAAAACAAAAATCTACAATGTAGTCTTACCAGCTTCAGCTTAGCTTCTTGTTCAAGACGCTTTTGTTTAAGTCTTTCTTTTTCTGCTTGCAGTTTTTTCCATTGTGAAATGGCAATTTTTTCAGCTTGAATCCATTTTTCGTTTTCTTCATCATTCTGTTTGTTTATTTGTTCAAATATTAATTCTTCCTCTATTTCTTGTTGTTTGATGTACCATTCAGTTGAGAAAATTTTATCTAGAAATTTATTGGTTAATATTTAGAAACGTGCTACCCGAATTTGAGTATATTGATGCATGGGGGGTGTAGAGAGGGGTTTATATAACTCCCTCCAATCATTTTTTTTGCCGGAAATTTCAAAAATTTTCTTTGAGAATTTTTTTCAAAAAAAAATTAATTTAATTTTTTTCAAGAAAAATGCTTGGGGGGGACAGCAACCGTTTTCTTTTTATGGTATTTTAAAGTTACGGTATATTTAGCTACAATTAATATCCCTGTTACGGTAGGATCATACAAACGTCAACGGAGCACCGCTTCGCGGTGCTCCTACTTCTGGGTGGTTTAAAAATAAATAACCACGAAGGGGATGGCGGGGTCTTTCAGACCCCGCCATCCCCTTCTAACCTAACCTGTCCGTGTCGGGGTGCCCCAAGTCGTTTTTATGAAAAAAATTCTCAAAGAAAATTTTTGAAATTTCCGGCAAAAAAAAATGCTTGGGGGGAGTTATATAAACCCCTCTCTACACCCCCCATGCATCAGAATACTCAAATTCGGGTAGCACGTTTCTAAAGTTGAGCCAATTTATTATTCATTTAAAATTATTACATGACCCTTTTGATGCACAAGCAATAAATAAGCAATAATAAATAAATGACATGATAAGATGAATTTGGAACTAGGATAAACTTCATCTGTAGTGACAAATTTTAATATATATAAATAATTTTAATACATGTTTTTATAACTGAATTCAGTTAAAATACACAATCCTTTGAAATAATCGTGATTCGGTAAATACCTCTTTCTTTAGCTTGGATTATGCGGATACGTTTTCTTCTTTCTTTTTTTGCAATTTTTCTCCATTCTGCATGTCTATAACATAAAATTAATATTTTAATCCCTAGGAACAAAAAACAAAATTAAATAAGTTTTGATAATAATCTTACTTGCCTCCCCATAAATAATGTAAGAACAATAAACCATATGCTGTTGCCGCTGTACAGAAATTTTGTGACAGAAAATAATGTATTATATTTTGATTTTATTGCCGGCGTTTTTAATAGAATAGTGGATCTTTATTATTAAAATATAAAAAACCATTGCAATATTTCACACATTTGTTGTTGTGGTTTTTGACATTGACTGACAGTTAGAGATGGGTAACTCAGGAGAGATAGATACAAAAGATATGTATCGTTCCGTCTCACTCAATCACTCTTTGTATCACTTCGAATCCGAATGTATCAGTGTATCAGTGTATCTTTTTACAACTTGTTCAATCTTCGTCTTTTTGTTTCTGTGTGATGCGTCGCGCGCTACACCGGTGACGCGGTCCTCTTCGGAAAGTATATACATCTCTTTCGCACCTCCCTATGGATGTTAGGTATGTCGCGTTTTCGGAAGGCCGAGAGAATGAGTTGACTGACCATTTTAAACTGATCTAAGATTCTCACAAAACTAATAAATTGATAACTCTATTACTAGTGACTAGAGCATAAAGTAGTAAAGCAGTAGTTGAACATTTCTAGCATTATACTGATTTGGTTTTGTCGTACACTTTACTTCAAGTGCTTAAAGCAACCTAAAGTTTTATTAAACTATGCAAACTAATTTCGGTCATAAATCTATCATTTTAGGATCAAGATAGAAAAAAGGGTTTAGCGATTTACAAAATTAAACAAAATATCAGTATCATTTACTTTAGTTTAAGCTCGAGATCTGGATTGAGATCGGGATCGGCAATATTTAGCTGAGCAAGTGAGCAACAGGCAGTGCAATGTCACATCATGCGCGGATTCGAAAGGATATGAAGATAAAGAGTGATACGTATATCTCAGTGATCAAAAGACACGTTGAGCAAATGAGCAAAAGTGCAATGTCGCTTCGTGTGACGCGCGGATTCGAAAGGATACAAAGATATAAAAGAGTGATACATATCTCAGTGATCGAAAGATACATATCAATCTTTTCTTTTCAATGATACATTTTTCCCATGTCTACTGACAGTTAGACATGGGTAGTTCGCGAACGATTGAAGTAAATTGTAGTTCACTTCCCAAAATGAACTTTTCATTCATTCACTGGCCATTCAAATGTGTCTTTAGTTCAGTGTTTCTTTTCGCTTGGTTACTCTATTCACCCTAATAAGTATGAACTTTATTGTAATAGGAATATAGTCTTTACGGGAAACGATAGGTCCACTTCCCGTAAAGACAATATTCGTATTAAAGTTTGAAGGAATATCGATTTTAGTATAAAACTGAACTAGTGATTTAGTGAAATGCATCATTTCTCTAAATCACTAGTTCAGTGAACTAGTCCAATGAACTAGTCCAGTGAACTAATTCAGTGAACTAGTCCAGTGAACTAGTCTAATGAACTAGTTCAGTGAATCATCTCATTCAAGAACTCGTTCTGATTTGTTGGACTAAATGAAGTACTGAATGAATGAATGAACTACTTCATCAAGTGAAAAGATATACTTCATTCATTTTCTTTTTACTGACACATTTTGCGCATCTCTACTGACAGTGACATGACTGCATGCATACTTAGGGTTGCGTTTAAATCTTCCAGCGATGTTTCGCCGGAAAAAATTTAAACTAGCGAGGGTTCGCTGAACGGAGTCTTAGGTTTCTGTCAATGTTAGTTGTCAAATTCAATTGACAGCTCAGTTTATTGAACAAATAATCAATTTGCCGGTATAATATAAATCCATAATCCACAAATAATATTTACTCTCTAAAATAAAAATAATATTCGTTTTTACGGCGCGAATCGAGCAAAACAACAAAACTTAATGTCAATCTGACAGCAGGATAAAATTTTGCGTGGTAAAAAGGTCGCAATTTATTCCTTTCAGTAAAAACATAGACCAGCGGACGACCGTAAACGGGGCAGATTAAATTTTAATTGGTATAATTTTTCACCTCTCGGTATACTTAAACGGGTTGTTTGACATTTAGTCAGTATAAATTTAAACTGGATAAAGGATTTAAACGCAGCCTAGCAAAACCATTTTTTTGTCATGTATTGGCATGACTTCGTGGGGTCACCCTTGTTTGGCAGAACAACGTTTCGTCGAAAATCACTCCGGCTAATTTTGGTTACAATAAAGTCGTTTCGTAGAAGTATTCATTTCACCGAATAATTAATTGTTATATGTTTATTTAGCCTATTTATTTCTTTAAAATAATTTCATTTGACCGAATTTTCAAATGCACTAATTTTATTTAAACTAATGTTTTACTAGACTAATAATGATTTAGTCGAAATATCGCATCGAATATTCAGTTAATTAATTATTCGTTTCCTTTCATTGTCTATAAAAAAATCGGGCTCCGCCGAGCTACCTTGGTAGGTGGTAATCAGCAATTTCACCAAGGATGCAAGAGCGAGCGAAGCGAGCTCGGAACCTGGGGCACCCCGACTCGGACAGGTTAGGTTCGAAGGGGATGGCGGGGTCTGAAAGACCCCGCCATCCCCTTCGTTTTAGGTTACTTTAAACCTTGCAAACAGAAATAGGAGCCCCGCGAAGCGGGGCTCCGTCGAGCTACCTCGGTAGGTAGTAATCGGCAATTTGACTAAGGATACAAGGGCGAGCGTATATTACTGATAACCACCTACCGAGGTAGCTTGACGGAGCCCCGCTTCGCGGGGATCCTATTTCTGTTTGCAAGGTTTACAGTAACCTAACACGAAGGGGATGGCGGGGTCTTTCAGACCCCGCCATCCCCTTCCAACCTAACCTGCCCGAGTCGGGGTGCACCAAGTCCCGAGCTCGCTTCGCTCGCTCTTGCATCCTTAGTTTAGTTAATGATTACTACCTACCAAGGTAGATCGACGGAACAAATATTTACAATGTTTTCTTTTCTGCATTACATTACACCAATCGAATATTCGATAAACTAAATGTTATACCACCTGAATATTATATCAAATGAATATTATACATTTTGAGCAATAGCGCAAATGTTGTTATCGCAAATAAATATTCGATGAAATGAAAATTAAGTTAACCGATATTATACAAACTGATTATTTTCTCAAACGTTGTTCGAATTAGTAAAATTATATCAAAAGTTGTTCTACCAAACAAGGGTAACCCGACTTCGTGGCCTGTAAGCCAAATCACAAGACCAAGGATGGTTTTAGGATTTTTGTGTTGGATAGTCCCTTTATCGACAAAAGCTATAAGCTATTATGACCATTCTACGACAAAAAGGAGCCAACGCAGTGGGGCTGAAACCATAGGATAAAGAGGGGCTACACACATGGCAGCAATGGTGTTTATTAATGTTTGCACAAACATTTATAGCTGTTGTGTGTGGTCTCCTGACGTTTTCTATGGAAATTATAATATGAGATTTATCGTGCGTATAATTGTACATCTTTTTGCATTATAGGTGCCGTGTGTCCAGCCCTTAATGCTATCAAAGAAGGAGGCGGAGCGAGAAAGACGCGTGAGGGGGAGGACCTACTTATCAACTTTTTTCTTTTTATATTTAAATGGGTTTGCTATTTCTTGGCCTCAATCAGTCTAGGCCGCCAATGAGGGTCGCTGTACTGACGAATGGTCGCGGGACGAACGATTTACCCTGACCCCGGAAGGTAAAGAGCTATTGAAGGAGATCGTGGATTTTAATCAGTACAAGTTTGACAGTTCCTACTGCCCTGCCCTGGGTGGGAGGACTATTTGATGATTTACCAAGATAAAAAAAAATAGGCTGCCAATGGGATTTAGCGAAAAGTAGCCGCCGCATTATGAATTGAGCAATGTGCATGTTCAAGTTTACTCGAGTCGCAGCGAATGCTCTCGCAGCGATTAGTCGCTGTGTGTGAAAGAAGCTTTAGTGACAGTCGTGAATTTATTATGCGGTACATAATATGTGGGTACTTATTAACAACCGCGTAGTTAGAAATACCGTTGAAATAAGAAGTTGTTCCGCTCTCGTTAAGATGGAAAGCAACACGAAGAAGATTAAAAATTTGATTTTTCGAAATAAGGAGGATGATTTTATTGAACTTTTGCGTTCAGGTTTAGACCCTAATTTGGAAGGCGGTTGGCCAATAAGATTGGCGGCACGATGTGGCTGCACCGCCATAGTTGAATCATTGCTGCAGTTTGGAGCAAACCCTCATTTATTGAGCGAATCTGGTAAGCATTACGCATTTAACATAATTATGTTCTTTTCGTGTCACTATTACTAAGATAGTAATTGCATATCTTTAACTTGTATTGTTTACATAGCTTAAAACAAACGTTTCCCGCCGTCTGTACCTTTATTTAGATCTTTCATAATTTTTTTAATATAATAAATGGTGTTATTGAGCTTCTGACCACGACCGAGGGGAATAAATAAGGAGCATAACCACGAGCGAGATTCAGTTTAGGCTGTGGGAAAGAGACAGAGCTAAACAAGTCGTCTAGCGCCATCTCTTTCCCACAGCCTAAACTGGATCGCGTTTAGAGTTCATGGTAGGCCACAAGCTCGTTATTAATAGCGAAATATGAGCCTAGACTGTGTATCTTATACATTTGGGGAATATAATGTTACGTTTATAATACAGGTGCGTCAACTTTACAACTAGCAGTATTTTCTGGTGCACATTGGAACACCGACAAATGGAAATCTTTACTGTCGTGTTGCGATTCATCGCAAATAGCTGACGGAGCAGCTGTGGCAATTATTTTTAATAACGTCCCGGCTTTAAAGAAGATTCTGGCTACTGGCAGATGTAATACTAACATTCCTACAACTTTAACAGGTACCTACCTGCTTTTTTTAATTTGTTATTATATTAGGTAATATAAAAAATAGTAAAGTAAATTAGAAAATGTATGTATATCTTACTCTCTAGCTGTAGACTATATGAACATTGCCTGGCGATATCTTTAAAAACTTTGTGAGCAATCAATCGGACCTCAATATGGCTCTTTTTTGTTGAACGTGATAAAATCATCAAATGAATCCTGCCACCAGGGGCACGACGGGAGGGACTGTCAGACTTGTACTGCTTAAAATACACGGTGTCCTCCAATAGCCCTTTACGTTCCAGGGTCACGGTAGCTCGTTGGTCAAACACTTACATAGCTACTAGCTAAGCCGTATTTACGCCGCAGGTTTTCAGCACCTGCATCAGCAGCACCAGCACAACACGCTGTGCTGTGGTGGGATGATGCAAGGGTGTCTCACACTCTGCATTTTGATTTTCCAAAGGAAAGTTTTACCCAACTTTCACGGCATTATGATCATACCATCTGATGTTTCTAGTGTCGCGTGCCAAGCCACTTGATTCTACTAAACCCGCAGTGACAAAAGCACGACAGATTACACTTATGTACTTAATTTAAGCTAGCGTGTCTGTTGCACTAACCGACCTGCATAATTATCATCCTCTTGAATGTTTCAGGTAAAACTTTGGAGCAATTAGCAAAAGGCTACAAATTAACTCATTTGATGAACCCACCTACCATACAAAATTACAATGAACTTGTTGCCACAAATATTTCATCAAGGGTATCGAGACAGACAAATAGACAGGTACCTAGCCAAAATATTATAGGTACTTTTAGTTTAATAGGGACACCAGCGTTTTAGCTTAGCTAATAGTCCGGGTACACACACAAACAGCAACATGGTACGTCAGGCCATCCAGTAATTTTTATGACACAAGGATGAGTAGCCAGCCTACTCAACTTACCTAGAGGTAAGTTGAGTAGGCTAGTAGGCAACAATATAGGCACCTATACATATGCATTTTTTGTGACGCGGGTTCGATTCCCGCACGGAGCAAATATTTTATGATCGAACAAGTAGTTCCGGGTCTGGGCGTTTGTGTATGTGAATTTTTAATTATGTTTGTAAACGCACCCACGATACAGGAGAAGTTCATAGTGTGGGCGCATGTGTGGGGCAAAACGAAACAAACAAAAATATTTCGTACTTTACAGGAACCAGCCAGAGCCACCTTGTCCTCGTATCACGCCCATAGAAACTTGTCACCGTCAGTAGCCAGATTTTTCCATCAAACAGCAAGTCAGACATCTTTATCGCCGACAAGAAGAGGAGCTATATTGACATCTTCGCCTACAAGTGACGTTGCTAACTAATTTTATTAGTGACATTAATTAATTATGACACGAAATAGTAGAAATTATAAAAATCAAGGGATCGTTAAACTTGAGGCGGTCCACACTCCTACAATTTTACTGAGCAATATTTAGTGCAAAAATATTTCGCTATAATACTCTATTATACTCAATATCGCGCATTAATATTGTAGGTGTAGAATAGAATACTTAGGTATTTATAATTTGCACAGAATGGAGGTTATCCCAATAAGATAAATGGTTTTTATAGTCTTTGTAAAGTCTTTGTGTGGGCCTTCTTATATTTATCTTTCTGAACTTTCAGTCAACTTAGGTAATTCTGGGATTCATCTCATAGCGAAGAAGTGATAGTTAAAGTAGTTACCCACAGGCAGAGGTACTTCTATCAGAAATCCTTAAATTAATACCATAAATTAGGTATAATTATTGAAAGTAAGTGAGTTAAGTTTATAAGAATTTACCGACTAATCTTTGACTTTTATTATTTTCTTTTTAAATCTTACTAAATATTCTATTATGTTATCTAGGTACTTATCTTACAAATAAATAATTGATTATTTCCATCCTTGTGCAATTTACTTTAGATACGTTGACAAATTACTATTAATGGCTATTTTAAAAATGATGCTCGATTTTAGTCGATATAAAATAAATACACATAGAGTACAATATTAATTTTGTTTTATTAAGTATATTAATTAACGAATGGTCCACCGAACTTAAATTGGGGGCCGGAAAATGGTATGTAGGTATACAATATTTTACTTAAATAAGTATTTTAAAATCAAGTTCTTACGCAATCGATCTCCTTAAAGTTTCCGGAAATAGGTAGTAACAAGGAATTAGTTAACATATTAGATTAGTTTGACTGCTGTGTAAGCCCCAGGTACGCACTTGAAGGAGAATGGGGTAGGTAATTAGGTATGTCGATAGTAAGTACCAAAAATTTTCTCCGTAATTATCCATAATGGTGCCGATGCTGTTAGCTCTTTTCAAAAATGTCTGTAGTTTCGAGATTGCTGTGTCGGTGTGCAAAGACTAACTGCTTGCGTTTCTGATAGACTATCGTTAGCCACCTATAAGAAAAGAAGTCATAATTTATTAACATTATTTTAAAAACGGTGATAAAAACTGATCAATTAATTTCACGTGTTTGTTCGTCGTTACCTATAAAAACCGTTTCAAATCTTTAAATTGAATAGTTATTTAGTTAAAATAGAGAATTCAAAACTTTTAAAAAAAAATGTAACCGCCTTCAAAAACAACCACAAAAAAGGGTAAAATAACCTACAAAACTTTTCTTTCGGAAGTCGGTGGTTTTTTTTTATTAATTTCATTGTTTTTTTGCCACCGACTTCCGAAAGAAAAGTTTTGTAGGTTATTTTACCCTTTTTTGTGGTTGTTTTTGAAGGCGGTTACATTTTTTTTTAAAAGAAAATTTCTGGCAAATACATAATTTTCTTCCATATGTAAGAAATCCGTAGCACCGGTAATAACATCGTTAACATCTCTTTCATTCCTTCCCTATCTCAAAAACTACTGAACCGATTTTGATGAAACTTGCAGTATTCTTTAAGTTGAACAATACCTAGTACAACATAAAAAGAATTACTTAAATCGGACTTGTAGTTCCGGAGATATGCGAACACAAACATAATTTACTAAACTGTCTCCTTACTAGAGGAGTTATACCTTCCATCATCAGCTCATCCACCTGAGATGATGATTATCAGATGCAAATACTTGAACAGCTTTAGAAAATATATGAAAATGGTACTATGTGCCTATAAAATTTGAAGGTTGCCCTCGATTTCCCTGGGATCCCATCATCAGATCCTGACCTGATGATCATGGGATCAATTGGAAAGTATACCCTTTCAAACAAAAGAAAAATTTTCCAAATCGGTCCAGCCGTCTTGGAGAAATCGGGGAACATACATAAAAAAAAAAAAAAAAAGATTCCGACGAATTGAGAACCTCCTCCTTTTTTTGAAGTCGGTTAAAAAGAGGTTTTAATTATATATGATCGATACTTACAACTAGGTTCTGATTTTCATGCTGAATGTCTTGCATTTGTATTTTGAGTGGCGTACCAAGAATATTGCCCATTTTGCTATGTAGGCTGTTCAAAAATCTTGAGATTATTACTTTCTGGAGAAAGCAAGAAATTAAACTTTAGTCGGTTTTGATGGAACTTGTTGTTTTTATTTTGTGGGAAAGTAAATAAGCAATTTTATTATGACGAAAACTTTACGCTATGTGCAGTCAGTACTGCACATAGCGTAAAGTTTTTAATTTTAATTCCGCAGAGGCACCCACGGAGTGAAGTACGTGTCAAGTTTAATATGCACCATCATAATCTTTTTAGGGTTATTTTTACTAGCCTACTCTGTCCCACTCCTGAGCAAAGGCCTCCCCCCATTCCTTACACTTTTATTTCATTTTTAATAAAAAAAATATCAAAATATCTAAGTACCTAGCCTGCAAGCATTGCCACATTTGTTATGGCCCCCAATAATGTGATCCCTGGGACGCGCTGTCATCGCGATTCGCGCACATTGTGTATTACTTACTTAAGTTGTGTTCTAAAAGAGTTGACACTTTCTATTTATAATAGACCCAAGTAGGTACTCAGTGACACTTACCTCTAACGACTTGGTAGTCGCAGTCACAATAGGAAAATTTCTGATAACACATAGCTTTGGATAAAGTAACGGCTCTCCGCGCCAGAACTGAATCGAGTAGTACGAAGATCCTTCTTCGGGTAGGCGGTATCCGTGCTGTTAACATGACAAAAGGCACGCTTATTTACTGCCCGCCCTGACATAGAGCCGAGAAGGTTGATATAGATATTTATTTAAGGTTCATGAGAAAGGCATTAGCACTAAAATAGATTGCCCATAGATCAGCCATATGTCTAGCAGGATTGTAAATGTATGGTCCTGACTGCTCTCTGTGGTACCTACCGACTCTGCTGTTAATGGGCCCATGAAGAACTGAGCATTTTCTGATCAAGTGGAGCTGAGCGATATTTAATTTTTAAAAGGTATGGGTAAGTACTTAAAAGGACCCTGTTAAGCAGAAAAGATCCAACCAACAATTTACATAAAATTGAGATAAATATATAGCAAGAATCTCTGAATCGAGTTCTATACACCGTGTTCTTCACGTTATCCATAAACTTTAGCAAATACTTCTATGGCTTTTACAAATCAAATCCAACAAAGGAAGTAGTACTTAAAAAGGCTTCGTTACAAAGATATTTGTAATTTCATTTAATGAAATTTAATTGAGCTATGCAGTGAGAAAGTATCTTAATTTGGCCTATGTTGCCGCTTAGTGCAATTAAAATGATAAATCTATCAAATACTATTTGCATTTCATTTGCACGTACGAGAGGAACCCGAGAGTTAGCGAAGAAATACGATCATTTGCGATAACGAATCTTTCAAAGAGATTAAACTGGTCGCTATGGATACCTAAGTTGTTATTTGTCATTGTTTGTCATGCATGATTTTAACTGTCAGGATTATTGTTTATTGTAATTTGCTTTTGGGTTTCCGACTAATTTAATCAATCATTTTGATTACAACTTTCACTATGCCGCACGAATATTCTGCTCAACACCAAGCTGATATTCACTTCGTCTACGGTTTCTGTGACGGAAATGCTACAGCAGCTGTGCGAGAGTACCAACGGCGATTCCCTGGTCGGCGCGTTCCTGATATACGAACATTTATTAACATACACAGGAGATTTTGTGAGATCGGAATTAGACCACGCCGCCCTGAACGAGCAATCAATTTGAGCGTCGCTCAAGAAAACAGAATAATGAACCTTATTATTCATGATCCTACACTCTCAACGAGACGCGTTGGGAGAATCGTGGGTGTATCTCATAAGCTAGTGTGGAAACTGTGGAAAAGATATGGTTTGCATGCCTACCACTACAGAAAATCCCAAGGCATAATACCACCTGATCACTTCTCAAGAATTGTTTTTTGCCAGAGAATGAATCAAGAACTGATAAATAATCCAATACTGCTTCAAAAAATTCTTTGGATGGATGAAGCCCAGTTTACAAGAGCGGGAGTATTCAATTCCAAAAATCAAGTGCAGTGGCATGAGAGCAACCCGAATTTACATTGGCAGGCGTCACATCAAACTGAATTCTCTGTAAACATGTGGGCTGGTGTTTTTAACAATCAGCTGATCGGCCCTATTGAGATTCCCCACCGCCTAAATGCTGACAATTACTTAGAGTTCCTAAGAAACGTCACTAGCTTCGAATTTTTCGAACAAGTGGATCTTCAAACTCTGCGAACCATGTGGCTCCAACATGATGGGGCCCCTGCACATTATGGCACACAAGTGCGTGAATATTTAAATGCAACGTTTCCTGGCCGTTGGATTGGACGAGGTAGCACAAATATCGCATGGCCAGCTAGGTCCCCAGATCTGACTCCTTTAGATTTTTATGTCTGGGGAACCTTAAAGGAGAAGGTGTACTCCGTACAAATTCAGAACCGTGAACAGCTCTTAGATAGAATATCTCAGGCTGCTGAACAAATAAGACAAATGTCTGTAAATTTAAATGGCCAAATTAGGACTCGTTTGAATATTTGTGTCGAAAAAGAAGGTGGTCATTTCGAAAACTTTTTACATTAAATTTATTTTTTGCTTTTTAGAGTTTATTTTTTATTAATAAAAATATTTTTGAATGACATTACGGCTGACGTAGTTGTCTAACCTACAGTGTTATATGGATCTTTGGACACTCCATTGAGGTTGACAGGAGAGCGCTCATTTGTGAAATGTATTGAAAAATAAGATGGTGGCGTTAGTTCTGATGTTGCCCACGCAACAAGTGTGCTTATAAATTATAATTATTCTACTCAAATGCATAAAAAAAATATGCTGTGATTACCATTTATCTTAATTTGACCGAGACCTATCTTTTGAGAGTATTTTTACGAATGTACGTGAGCTCTAAGCGTGGTCCCCAGATTGCGTGTTGAGCTGCCCCTCTTTTAGTCAATAATTTTGAGATTGAATGTTCGTTACTTAAGCCGAAACGGCAGAATGGGAAGATAATTATGGTAGCCTACTCCCCTTCCCGTCGTTGGAGGTCCGGCGTTGCTTTAAGCCTAGACTAAAAATAAGGACTGCAGAAACGTTTTGCGAAGGCTGCATGTCGTGGGAAGAGGTTATCATGATTTGGTTATGGAATTTTGTTTTTTTTTTATTCCTCAATTAAAAAATCGAAATACGTATCTACCTGCTTGGTAGCCTTATACGTTCTCTTTAGATTAGTATAGTACATTGACAGTGCTATGAGGAACGAGATAAAAAATCAAAGAAACTGTTTTGACAAGTTTCAGCCCGCCAAATGTTATGAATGAAAATACGACGTTGCCAATTCGGATAAAGAGGCATGCATATCGGGTTATTTACGTCTAGGTATTTAGTTTGTATGAAAATTAACAAAAAATAAAAAATAAGAATTTATTAATGTGTCCATAATGAAAAATGCTTACTTCCGTGGTCTGAACATCTGGTCGAAGTTTATGTATATCGTCCGGAACACGGTGTATACTCAAAAAAGATCCAAGCAGTCAGACAACATTCACCAATAAACCTCAATCACCCCAAAGTTACCAAACCACATTTAGCGTTTTTAGAAAAAAACTAACAAAATCCATGACTCTTGGATCTCAAAAAAGTAATAATGTAGAAAATTTTTTTTTTCTAGATTCAAACAGGTTGGATCCTTTTCGCAAAATATATTTTTCTATCAATTTTAATGTAAAGTGTAGTCCAAGGGCGTCATTACTTTCTACATCATTCTTGCATAATGTACCCTCTCAAAATTAATGATGTTACAAAGGTACTGTAATAATTTTGGAGATTTGAAAAGAGTGTCAATGGAGTTTCTTGCCTGTTCTTCTGCATAAAAATCTGCTCCTTGGAATAGGCATCTATGTTACTTTCACAGTTATTATGTCTTGTGACCGAGACTAGCAGCATAATTTTGTAGTATTTCATTATATTTTTTGTCTTTGACAATTCAAAAGTGCTTTTAACTGGCCTACTTTAAATAAATGCTCTGATATTGATGCACAGCCGTTTTACAAAAATATGACTGGTGACAATAGTATAGATAATTATAGAAGGTGATGTAGACGTGATTAGCTCGATTAGCTAAGAGAATCTGTTAGATTTAGTAACCTTAAAATGGTTTTATAAGATTTCACTTGTTTTTTTTTATAAATTCCCTTCAGTAAATATTTTTTAACTTCGTATTTTTTTTTGAATCCCTCGTCGAAATATCACCTACTATTTTCTTTTTGCATAAAAGATCCATGGTTAGTTTTTCAAGAAATTCAGGAAAACTGTGTGCAACTAGCGTGCGGAGTTACATTTAAAATAATGCTATTTTATTGTGTTGCTACAAGTAACCTTTCATTTTTGTATTCTTCAGCTTATTTAAAAAATATTCACTTCTGAACTTCAAATTGAATTTACTAAAAACTGTGTGCATCAGAATGGCTGGTTGCCTGTGGCGTTGGTCAATGAGAGTTGATTCGAAAATTGCTACATAATTGCTTATATTTGCTACATATAATAAATAATTGCTACATAGGATATATACTTAGATATAAAATATTTTTTTTGACCAGCCATCCTGACGTCAGGATGGCTGGTCACCTCCTAGTTTAAAGTGAAGCGTACAGAGTTTCCCGAAATATATTGCGTCAATAATTGCTTCATATTTACTTCATTTAACTCATTTATTTGTATCTTTAAAAATATGCTAAATAAAGGATGTAGCAGTAATTTAAATTATCCCAAGGAAAAGTCCCTGATAAAATAATAAAGGCAAATAGTTGCAGTGCGTCTTCACTCAACGGTATTGCTACTTTAGGCGGCAGGCGTTCTAAATAAAATTGTTAAATGGCATGTTATGTATGAGTAGGTAAGTGGACAATAAGCACATTAAAAGGATATCGTAAATAAAAAAAAATACGAAGAGTAAAAAGAAGATAATTCCACATTGCATAATATATGCGAAAAAATAATATGGCAATAAGGTAAATTAATGCTGAGGTTATGGGACATCTCGCCCACGCAAAAAGGTGGCCCGCAGGCCAGATGTCCCCTTTTTAAAATGTGCATGGGTAGATTCGCCCGAAACAATTTTTTAGCTTATTTTCATATTCATCATCATCATCATCTCAGCCATAGGACGTCCACTGCTGAACATAGGCCTCCCCTTTTGATCTCCACATATACCGGTTGGAAGCGACCTGCATCGAGCGACTTTTGTAAGGTTGACTGGCCACCTTGTTGGTGGACGTCCTACGCTGCGCTTGCTAGTCCGTGGTCTACACTCTAGCACTTTTCGACCGCATCGGCCATCTGCTCTGCGAGCAATATGGCCTGCCCATTGCCACTTCGGCTTGCTAATCCGGTGGACTATATCAGTGACTCGTATGTGATCACGTAAAGAAACACCGAGCATAGCCCTCTCCATAGCTCGTTGAGCGACTTTGAGCTTTGAGATGAGACCGATAGTGAAAGACCACGTTTCGGTGCCGTAACTCATAACTGGTAACACACATTGGTTGAAGACTTTCGTCTTGAGGCACTGGGGTAAGTCGGACGGAAAGACATTGCGTAGTTTCCCGAACGCTGCCCAACCGAGTTGGATTTGGTGGTTGACCCCTTTCTCGAAGTTTACTTGTCCTAAGTAGATATTATATGAGTCAACGACTTCGAGTATTTTCATATTATTTTTACGCATATATTATACAATGTGGAATTAGCTTCTTTTTACTCTTCGTTTTTTTTTTATTTACGATATCCTTCTAATATGCTTATTGTCCACTTACCTACTCATACATAATGTTACGAGCTGGGTATTGGGATAAATTAATTAACACCAATTAAAACCAAATAAACTTTAATCACACACGAATCACAAACTAAAATAAACACTTAACACTACTCAACACTTAAACACTTATACACACTCTTAATCACACGTAAAAGTCACTTAGAGATCGCTTGTTCACTTCGAGTCGCCTCGATCGTAGTCAAAACCAGACTGAGTCAGGTTGGTGATCGACGCCCTTTTTATACCCCGGCCGGACCCACTAGATGTTTCTAGAAGGTGGTCGAATGTTCAGGAAACATCCATAGACTTCGACATAGTCCCATACCTTCTGGAACATTCCAGAACCATCTCGAAACATCTAGAACAGGGTAGAATTTTCTAGAAATTTCCTGACCGATCTTTAGTAGAATTGTCGAGAACCTTGTGGAACTTTCGAGAAGATTATAGATAGGTCTCGCAATTCGATCGACGTAACACTGCCCCCTCCTTAGACATGCTCGTCCCGAGCATCGTTAGTCCCGTTGTATCGCGCCAAACGGTCAACATGGACAATCTTGGGCGCGCCACGTAGACCCTTTTGTATCCGGTAGGTGACGTCGTTAATCCTGGTCACGACTCGGTATGGTCCTTCCCATTTTGCTTGTAATTTAGGAGACTTCCCTTTGCTACGCACTGGGTTATGCAACCACACAAGTGACCCCTCGTCGAAACCTCCATTGTTTGTCTTCCGGTCGTATCGGGTCTTCATCTTCTCAGACATTTGTTGGCCGGATTGTCTGATATGCTCATACACATCATTCAACTTGTTACGCAAGTCATTTGCATAATCAGTTACACTGCGTGGAACATCAGGAGGGGTTCCGGTGATCAAATCAGCAGGCAACCGTAATTCCCTTCCAAAGTTCGCGAAGGCTGGTGTCACAGCTGTACTTTCGTGAACTGCACTACGGTATGACAGAAGAAATGGCTGTATGTGCTTATCCCAATCTCTTTGCCTGCTATCCACAACCTTTGCCAGATATCTCTCCAACGTTTGGTTGAAACGCTCCACCATTCCATCAGATTGTGGATGGTAGGAAGTCGTTCTAGTCTTGTGAGTACCCATCAGTCGACAAGTCTCCTGGAATACTTGTGATTCAAAATTCCTTCCTTGGTCGCTGTGTATTTCCAAGGGTACTCCAAAACGACAGAAGACCTCCTGAACCAATTTATCTGCGACTGTTGTAGCTTCCTAGTTAGGAATGGCGAAGACTTCTGGCCACTTTGTGAAGTAATCCATGACAACCATGAAGTACTTGTTACCGTTTTCACTTTCTGGAAATGGTCCTGCCACGTCTAGTGCTATCCGTTCCCACGGGGCTCCAACGTTGTATATCTGCAAAGCACCTCTGCTGCGTGTCTGGGGTCCCTTCACAGCCGCACAACTGGTACATTTCCGACACCAGTCCTCCACATCTTCACGACAATGGATCCAGTAAAATCGCTCACGTATTTTTAGTAGGGTCCTTTTTACACCCATATGTCCACCTGAACATCCGTCGTGGTAGAGCCGCAACACATCCGGTACTTTGGCTTTGGGGACAACCATTTGTAAGTGACAGTGGTCTCCTCGAGCGTTTTCCCATTTACGGCACAAGACTCCTTCCTGGATAACCAAGCTTTTCCATTGCGCCCAATAACTCTTAGTGATGGAACTCATCGCAGCTACATCACTCCACTTGGGTTTAGGAGCACCAGCTTTAATCCAGTCAAAAATTGGTTTAATGTCTGCGTCATTTTGCTGAGCATGCTGTAAGGTTTCCTTCCATTCGTTACTGATATCCGTTCTTAGCATTCTTACAGGCACAACTTCCTTGGCCTCTTGCCTGTTGCAGTGCTTACAGTCTTCAGGGCAAGGTCTTCTAGACAGTGCATCTGCGTTACCATGTGCCCTCCCACTGCGATGTTCAGTTACGAAGTCAAACTCTTGTAGTAGCTCAATCCACCTCGCCACCTGTCCCTCTGGATTCTTGAATTGCAATAGCCACTTTAATGCGGCATGGTCCGTTCGCAATAAGAATTTTCGTCCCAGCAGATACTTACTGAAGTGCTGCAAAGTCTTTACTACGGCAAGTAATTCCCTTCTCGTAACGCAGTAATTTCTTTCCGGTTTCGATAGAGATTTGCTGTAGTAAGCTATAACAACTTCCTGATTTCCTTTCCGTTGAGACAACACGCCACCAATTCCAGTATTACTTGCGTCTGTGTCAACTATGAAGTCATTTTCAGTGTCAGGATAGTCAAGAATGGGTGAATTGCACAGACGTTTCTTTAATTCCTGGAATGCGATGTCACAGTTCTCGTCCCAACAGAATTGTTGCTTCTCCTCAGTAAGTTTGTGTAGGGGTTTTGCAATGTCAGCAAAATTCTTGACAAACCGTCGATAGTAGGAGCATAAACCTAAAAATGCTCTGACCTCCGTCTTGTCTTTCGGAACTGGCCATTCCTTGACGGCGACGATTTTCTCCGGGTCTGTCTGAACACCTTCCTCCGAAACTATGTGTCCTAAAAAGTTCACTTGTCTCCTGAAAAATGAACACTTTTCCGGACTTAACTTAAGATTTGCCGTCCGGATTTTAGACAGCACTTTGATTAGGTTTTGAAGGTGATCTTCAAATGTTCGGCCCACGATGATGATGTCATCCAAATAGACAAGACATGCGTCTCCGATCAATCCAGCAAGTACTTGCTCCATCAACCTTTCAAATGTCGCAGGAGCATTGCACAATCCAAATGGCATGACTTTAAACTGCCATAGGCCCTTTCCTGTGGAAAATGCAGTTTTCTCCTTGTCTTTAGGGTCTATTTCCACTTGCCAGTAGCCGCTTTTCAGGTCCAACGTTGTGAACCACCTCATTCCTGTCAGCGTATCCAATGTGTCATCGATCCTAGGCAGTGGATAACTGTCTTTTTTCGTGACGTCGTTTAGCCGTCGATAATCCACACAAAACCGCGTGTTGCCGTCTTTTTTCTTCACTAGGACCACAGGAGAACACCACGGGCTAGATGAAGGCTCTATAAAACTGTTCTTCACCATGCGCTCAATCATCTCCTTCACTTCCTTTTCGCGAGCAACCGGCACCCTTCTTGGTCGTTGTCGGATTGGTAACTCATTGCCAGTGTTAATTTTGTGCTGAACCAGTCCTGTTCTACCTATGTCAGCATCATCTGTAGAGAACATGTCGGCATACTGGAGTAACGTTTTCTTAGCCTTATCCATTTCTACTCCAGTTAGATCGCAGTTTTCCAGAAGTGTTGACACGTCAAATTTCAAGCGAAGCACTTTTTCTGACGGTGTACTTTCCATTAAGATCTCTTCTTTACCACATTTCAACACTCCTCGATCAACATCGATCTCACAACGATATTTCCTCATAAAGTCCAAGCCCAAGATGCAATCGTCTACTATGTCGGCCACGATGACATTATGCCAATATGCTTTATGACCTAGTTTTAACTTCACCTCCTTCTTGCCTCGGACGGTTATGTGCTGACCGGTAGCTGTCAGTAATTGTATGCGGTCGTGGTTGTTGAAGAAGTCCCCAAGGAACCGACTTGCTAGGTTTGAATTGACGACCGTGTGAGAAGCTCCTGTATCGAGTGTCAATTTGCATGGTTTTCCGTTGACTTCACCTTTGATGATCAGGCTGTTTCCGTCATGGGCCTGTGAGATCGAGATCCTCGGGGCTCTTTCCATACCAGCCAGCACCCGCCCCTCAGTCCTGGCGTTTACTCGTTTCCCTGCTGTTGCTGGGCAGTCTTATCGGTCCCTCTTCCCTGCTGGGATTGATCTTCCCTTGGTGTATTTCGCTTGGGACAGCTGGACCGAAGATGACCTTTTTCCCCACAAGTATAGCACCTGGGACTGTACCCTTGTGGTCGGTCGCGTACAGGTGATTCCACAACTTCTCTGACGCGATGCGTGCGATGATCTTGCCTCACTGCTTCTACTTCCAACGCATGAGCCAAGGCGTCCTTTAATGTTTCGTGATGCCCAAGTCTTACGGCGGCTCTGACTTCCAAGTCACGTATTCCGTCGACGAATGCCTGTACGAGATTACCATTGATCAGGGCAGGAGCAGACTGGTATGCCTTTCGGACCATCTTTTCAATTTCCAGGGCCCATTGCTGTAGGCCCTCAGCACTACGTTGAACACGATCCTTTAGCTTAGCGCGAAATACGTGCTCCAAGTGCGCATCGCCGTACCTGGATTCCAACGCTTCCAGCAGCTGATCGTAAGTCACATCCTTGCCAAGAGCCTCAAGTACGGTCAGGGCCTGGTCTCGTAGGCCTAAGGTGAGCGCGGTCATTGCTTGCTCTTTCGTCCACCCATTCGCCTTCATAACGGCCTCAAACTGCATCCTGTATGCCGACCATGAAGATGTTCCGTCGAATGGTGGCACCTTAAACCCTCGTGCCGAAGGTGCAGCAATCACTGGACACACAACCCCGTCTCCAGACCGAAGTTCACCCAAAGCCTTTTTCACCCCGGCAATTTGGACCTCAGCTTCAGAGATGCGGTTCTCGTGCTGATTGACTTGCTCTTTAACCACTTTGAGCTCCTTGCCAAATGTCGAGTGCAGGTCTTTTATCAGGAACATCTGCTCTTCTTGGCGGCGGGCCTGCTCCTCCTTATCCTTTTGTAGCTGTTCTTCCAGGCGGCGAGCCTGCTCCTCCTGGCGGCGGGCTTGCTCCTCCTGGCGGCGGGCTTGCTCCTCCTGACGGCGGGCTTGCTCCTCCTTGTCCTTTTGTAGCTGCTCTTCCAGGCGTCGAGCCTGCTCCTCCTGGCGGCGAGCCTGCTCCTCCTGGCGGCGAGCCTGCTCCTGCAGAAGCGCCATAAGCGCAGACAGGTCTGGACCCGCTGGTGCTGAAGAGACTGCAGATGGACCAGCGGCTGGTTCCGTCGTAGGCTGAGCACCACCCGGCGTCTGTATCGGGGAACCTCCAAACCGCCTCTGGTCCATGTCTTGCTGGCGCTGACTCCTGGTACGAATACCGTCCGTGTCGTCTTTTGGTAAAATCGGCATTTTATCCCTCACTTCTGACACCAAATGTTACGAGCTGGGTATTGGGATAAATTAATTAACACCAATTAAAACCAAATAAACTTTAATCACACACGAATCACAAACTAAAATAAACACTTAACACTACTCAACACTTAAACACTTATACACACTCTTAATCACACGTAAAAGTCACTTAGAGATCGCTTGTTCACTTCGAGTCGCCTCGATCGTAGTCAAAACCAGACTGAGTCAGGTTGGTGATCGACGCCCTTTTTATACCCCGGCCGGACCCACTAGATGTTTCTAGAAGGTGGTCGAATGTTCAGGAAACATCCATAGACTTCGACATAGTCCCATACCTTCTGGAACATTCCAGAACCATCTCGAAACATCTAGAACAGGGTAGAATTTTCTAGAAATTTCCTGACCGATCTTTAGTAGAATTGTCGAGAACCTTGTGGAACTTTCGAGAAGATTATAGATAGGTCTCGCAATTCGATCGACGTAACAATAACATGCCATTTAACAATTTTATTTAGAACGCCTGCCGCCTAAAGTAGCAATACCGTTGAGTGAAGACACACTGCAACTATTTGCTTTTATTATTTTATCAGGGACTTTTCCTTGGGATAATTTAAATTACTGCTACATCCTTTATTTAGCATATTTTTAAAGATACAAATAAATGAGATAAATGAAGTAAATATGAAGCAATTATTGACGCAATACATTTCGGGAAACTCTGTACGCTTCACTTTAAACTAGGAGGTGACCAGCCATCCTGACGTCAGGATGGCTGGTCAAAAAAAATATTTTAGATCTAAGTATATATCCTATGTAGCAATTATTTATTATATGTAGCAAATATAAGCAATTATGTAGCAATTTTCGAATCAACTCTCATTGACCAACGCCACAGGCAACCAGCCATTCTGACGCACACCTAAAAACTAACATTTTGTTGGTTGGATCTTTTCTGTTTAACAGGGTCCTAATCCTAATGATAAGAGGTGTTCTACGACTAAAACTTACAATATTTTTCCAGTGGCGACGTAAATCTTTATAAGATTTAAATTTCGATATTCCGGGAAAGTCGTTATGAATCTCTTCAACGATAGCCTTGTTCAAACTAAAATGGGCAAAAAATTAGCTTTATTAATTGGTAAATATTAGTACTCTTTAATATTGTACCTGCTAATATTGATCCTCTTTCAGTAGGTTACCTATCTTAAATTACGAAAGTCGAGTCGAAAGTATAATAAATTATATATAGGTTTGTGGGTGTTGTCGAAGTTTGTAAGGGTTCACGCAGAGAAATGTATACGAGAACTTCTGGTTGCAACAACCGTGACAGCAAGACTCACTAGTTGACTTTACAACATTAATTATATTATAGTATAATAAATATAATAATACCTAAGTGTGTGCATGAGAATTACCTTGGCAGGACTCTTATCCATTCGCCCGGCAAAAATTCTTCGTCAGATATCATTAAGTTTATTTTCACAGCATTTGATTCGATAACAGTGTGGACATCTGTAATAGAAATAAAAGCAGTTTCTTAATTTAAGCTGATATTAATAATGAGGAAAATATTTCAACATTCATTACTGTAATATCTACCGACATAAATATATTATAGCGTAAATAAATAAATAAAATTATTTTTTATTTTTAAAATAATGTCGTACCGTTGACTGAAACATTATATTTGACACCTTCTTGGGGTCCCTTTATAGTTAGAAAATCTCTATTATTTATAAGATAATTATCTTGCAAAGTATTCCACACAGGAGCAATTCTTGCAGTCATAGTGTAATGGAAGCATTTTTGATATATTTCTGTAGTCGCGGATTTTATTCCACCATCCTGAAAAATGCAAGTTACATAATCATCATCATCATCATCATCAGCCTATAATGTTCACTGCTGGGACACAGGCCTCTGTGAGAGGTAGTGGGCCATAATCCACCACGCGGGCCCAGTGCGGATTGGTGGATGTCACATGTCTTCGAATTTTTGGTTCTAGGACATGCCGGTTTCCTCACGATGTTTTCCTTCACCGTTGAGAGCAGTGGTGATGACTACACAAAGTAATGCGCCTGGCGGGGTTCGAACCCACGACCTACAACTTGTAAGTCGAGATCGATACCACGGGCCACCACTGCTCCATAATAAAACGCTAACGATAACGATAAATCTACCTACGTATTATTATAACGCTAACTATAAGCACGTATGAATCAACAATCATCATAATAATTTATATTAGTTATAACTAGCATTCGCTGCAACAACACAGCTTACCTGCATTAGCGAAAATTTGACAAATAGAGAGTTTAATTTATCATAGTTATCTCCTGCCTTATTGAAAATTATATGAACTTGTTTTACGTCCCTCTTGTCTGGGCAAGCTATGATTGATGAATTAGAGAAGATTATCATTCTGAAAAAAATAGCATGAATTCTGATTCGTTAGTATTATGAATAATATCTCCATTAATATTATAAATAAATAATTAATAAGTATTACTTTCATACTATATTATATGATAGTAAATGAATAGCTACCTGCACTTTAGTATTTTCCAATGGTAATCTGAGGGTGTGGATCTATCATGCTTATCGCTAATATTTGCAATTGCTATGACGTAGCCTAGATCATTCAAATCGGGATTCGATATATTTATTCTCATTTTGCCAATATTTCACTATCTGGTACAAGCAGATAAAGACTTCAAAAAAAGGCGCCATTTTTTTTTTACTTTTTTTTTTTAAACTGTCTCTAATCTGACATAATGCTTTTTGGTCCAGTCACCTGAAATTATCGGGTGCTTTGCGTCAAATCCGGTTTACTTTCGTATTTTTATTCTTTTATGAAATTGCGTAATGAATAATCCAAGTTTGTGCATCGTACATCGAGCGTCTATTATGGGAGCTTATCCATGACGCGATTCGTGCGATTTGCAATTTCTACAAATTGAAAATGAAAATCGATCTTGGTGCCATGATTTGACGTCGTCCGTCGTGGCGATCGTGTCTTGTTTTTCATGTACCCGGTAGACAACCGCGCATTTTAGGTATGTCATATGCCGAAGTGGTGAGGTTGATTTTCACTTGTAGTTGGAATCGGTATTTTTTAAAAATGGAAATATATTTTATTTGCGTTTTCTTCACTAATCTCCTTATACTCGTATGAACCAGAAAATCTACAGTTTACAAAACAAACACGGGCCGCAAGGAGGTAGCCGCTGGTTGCCGACAGCTGTTGCAGCCCGTTTACATTAATTTGGTCTAAGCGGTGCGCGGTGACCCGAGCGACTGACGACGGGGCGGCTACGAATAACATAAGACATTACTTACTTTTTTTGTAAGTACGCGAATTTTCTACTGGTGGTACCTGTGGCGTGTCTCGTTGCTGTGAAGGACATTCTGCGAACTGGATATTTTGCGAATTGGGTATTCTGCGTAACCTGTGATTCTTACGCTAGAGCGAAGATCTGTTTTCTCCTAGATTTTGTTGAAAGTTGCAGTCACATAATATTTTAACGGGTTTTAATTTAAAAGATTATTATTGAGTGGAATTTTCAGTGTCGTCGAAGAGTTAGCTACACTACGCTGTAATTTTTAGTAGTAGCTCTTGGGATATAAATTTGAACTCAAATACCGTTACACAAGAGTACTACTAAGTTCTTTAATTTTGTAATAGCTAATATTTCACTAGATGAAAGATGTATTTATCCAAATTCTCTTTGATTAAAAGTCAATCTTTAAGTTAGCTTTTTATTCAAATTAAAATAATATTAGACATGGTTAACTAAATTCGGTAAATATCTTACGCAACTTTAAATACATAGTTATTATAAAAACATTCGATCAAATACATACAATATATTTCAGCTTAACTAATTTTAAACATAATTTCAATCACAGATCCCATAAAAGCGATTGGTTTAATTGAAAAAAAAAAATACGATACTCACTTGCTACAGTTGTTACCCATCATGAATATTAGGGTCAGGCACTTTATTAATTAATGCAAGTCGCATCGCTCAAATATTTTATATGTAACCGCTAATCATTATTATGTAGAAGTCTTACAAGACCGTTATAAACATACAAAAATATTCAGTCATCCCCTTGACACAATTTCCCAGCCCTTGTTTTATTTTGAAGTCAATTGAATTAATATATTTATTTACCAATTATTTATTATTATATCTTACATGTCATCACTTAATTTGGCCACTCGAGGAGTTGACTTTTTAATGAGAATTTTTAAAATAGTTACCGTCTTACCACAAAAACTTTTAAACGTCTGTTGGACACTTGTCTGAAAAAATGTCAGATTATGACGTTGAAATAAGGTCCGTTTTGCAGTCACACTTTTTTTAGACAAGTGTTCAACAGATGTTTAAGTTTTGTAGTAAGGCTGTTAGATTTTAGTTGTTAGTTTGATTTTCAAACTGATCACGAGCTTTGCGTAGCACTCCGTGAGTCTTGTGAATCTCTCTACAAATAGCACGTTGTACACTTCTCTTGCGCAGATTAGCGGCATTCAGTTGCATCAGGGTTTCTGCGAGCGTCGCCTTGGTCCGTGCGAGCTTTTGCTTTAGTGTTACATTCTCCTCATACAATGAACCTGCAACGAAAGATTATTATGATAGTGACATAATAGTAGATTATTAACCAAGGGGATAAAGCAGTGTCTTCTGTCGCGGGTGACGATTTAAATCGCGAGCTTAACGAAGGACTCGAGGTTTACTCCCGAGCGTAGCGAGGGTGTTAAAAACTTAAATCACGAGCGAAGCGAGGGATTTAAGACGTGTCCTGAGTGTAGCGAGGGATTTAAGTTCACCCAAGACTAAGACAGCTTTATCACCGAGGAAAATACTCTACTTTTCGTACCATTTGCGAAAATATTAACACAATAATAATATGAGATAAGCATTTATTAAACATTAACATTTAACACTAACTTATTTATAAAAATAAATTAAAATAAACGTTTATGTATTTGAAGAAAACAAAAATGCGTCAAATTCCTCGACTAATATTTTTTTGTCGGAAAAGCAAAGGCATCAAGCTCATACGGCCTCTTCGGTTTTCGTAATTTTATTGAATAATCATAACTGCACAATAAATGCGTATTCCTTTTTCAAAAAGTTGTATAATGCTTTATATACAAACTCAATGTTGTAAAGACAGACTGATGTAGTTCAGTATCGGTAAGTATTCCAAAATCACATTCTCTCCCTAGAGGATGAATGAAATTCAGTACAACTTTCTTTCCCTGTTTTTAACAGATTAAAAATGACTATTGTTATGTACGCTTTTTGTGGCATAGAATGTCACTTTTTTGAGCAAGTGGTACGAAAAAATAAATAAGTACTTGATTTCTTTTCTTGGTCAGTTTTAAAAAACAGGGATAAAATAGTGGATTATTGCATCAAGCACAAAGTAATTTATTATTCTACCGAGTGCCTGATTTAGAGCGCGAGCGTAAGCGAGGGCTCTAATCTAACAGGCACGAGGGCAATATAAATTACTTAAGGCGAGGTGCATAATCTGCTTTTCTTTCAACTATTACATATAGGAATAGTAGATAAAAGAAACTCGTATCAAACAGTTAAAATAGAACTTTAATTATTGAAATTAAAAGTTATACTTGAGAAATTAACGTAAGGTTAAGAGTTTTGTTGGGCATATTTGTTTAATTCGAAGCCGAAGCACTCAAAATCAGATAGTATCACACTTTATCGTTTCCAAAAATATTGTCAAGCAAAATTAACAAAGTTCCCGCCAAATCACTTTTTTAAATTTCTTTCATTTTTACATCTAGAGTTAGTAGCAATATTTTTTTTAAATTTGGATCAAGTAGGATAGAAACGAATAATACGTACGTAAAAAAAAAGTATTGATATCGGCTGGCTGAATAGAGCTAATCCATTGAGATTGGCACCTTTTGGTGTGATTCAAAAAACTGTGCAATAATGAAACATACATTTTTATTGCTCTAGAGCATTAAAGACTCGCTTTGTACTGAGTTTTTAGTGTGATTGTGATGAAATTAAAGCATAGTTGGAACAAAAGAAATTTTAGTGTGGCAGAGAATGATATAGTAAAAAATAAAGATATAATTATGGAATACTTACGTGGTGACAAAGCAACAGGTTCGTTATGTTCTAAGCTTGATAGTCTGTCACTATCGATACCTTGGTCTGGTGAAGTAGGTCGCTCTTCCTCAGAGTGGAGACCTTCATGGACTATGGCTATTTTATTCTCGGCATCCAAAGCCAATTTGCGCGTTACTTCTATTTCAAGTTGAGAGTTGACTTCCAATGCATTCGAAAGCTTTTCACGAGTCTCTTCCAGCTCCCTTTCAATACGTAGCCGGTCGTGTTGAGCACGAGCTCTTTCTAACGCAGCTTGTGATGCTTGAACAGTAGCTTCGTCTGCTGCGCGCCTCAAGCCACGCTCCGTTTCCACAAACGTGGCTTCCAGCTCTTGTCTTTCGGATCGTAATCTATCAGCAGTTTGTATAGATTCGGAGAGCTTTTGCTCGACATCTTTAACTCTAGATTCTAGACTTGCAACAGTATTCCTCAAATCATCTAAAGTTTTATTAGCTTCAGCTAAACTTGATTGTTCAGTCACTAAACTATCTTTTAATTCATTGTTTTCTGTGATCAGTTCATTGATTTGTTCCTTTGAAAATTCAAGTTTGTTATTTAAGTCATTGTTCTCTTCCTCCAACTGTTCAGTTCGCTTAGTGAGATGGTTCAGTTCCTCGATTAATGCTTCAGGTGTAGGTTTATTGTCTTCTGATCGGGATCCGTATGATACACGCGCTCGTCTTGAGCGAACCTTACTAATATCAGTACTAGATTCGCGCTGTCCGACACCAGTGTCACACAGTCCAACGCGGGCGAGCGATACATTTCTATCCGGCTCTGACCAACATTCGGACTCTGATATTATATCTGCTTGAGGGAAATGTTTGAATAAAGCTTTTCTTTGTGCCGAATATCTGTTATCATCACTACAGGCTACATGGTGACCAAACATCATAGTTAAATCTTCAATCCTCAATGACTGTGATATATCCATGTTACTCTCGTCCATAGTAAAGTCTTCTGGAGCCATAGATTCGTCCAATTCCAAACCAACGGGCAAGGCGAGACTCTGCTCTAATATACTTTCAGCCAACTTTTTCTTATCCTCGCCAAGAACACATCTGTAAAATAATAAATACATAACGTCACCATATCTGTAATCCCCAAAGGGTTAAATAGGTTAGCAGAAGCATACCTGATAGTACACTTACATTTCCTATGTTATACACTTCTCATCAAAAAAATCGAAACACCTCGCAGTTTATGATTTGATAAGGATTATCAGAAAAATGTGTATATTTAGGAATAAATGTAAAATGTCATTTAATAGTGAGTAGTATGAGGTTTTTAAATCCTAATGTTAATGTTCTAAATTCAAATTAAGTCTTCATAGGTTTCGTATTTTGTATAATGAGTAATTTTTACCCTGTATGGAATATGAAGGAAATGGGTAAAACAACACGCGTAAATGAAAAAAAAATGTAAGAAACGTTTATTTAATAACTTGCATTCCCTCCGCGAGCTCTTATTACTGCTTCCATACGGTTCTTCATCGATCGGATGAGAGTCACGATCACATGTTGTGGTATATTATCCCATTCCTCTTGGATTGCATTTTGCAGCTGGCTAAGTGTTTCTGGGGCTGGATCTCTTGCTCGAATTCGTCTCTTTAATTCATCCCATAGATGTTCAATGGGATTCATGTCCGGGCTTCTTGCTGGCCATACCATAATGGAGATACCGACTTCGGTAAGATAATCTCGTACGACGCCCGCGGTGTGAGCTCTAGCATTGTCGTGCATGAATATGAAGTCGTTGCCAATAAAATGTGCATAGGGCATCACATGAGGTTCAAGACACTGTTCGATGTACCGATGAGAGTTTAGTACAGGCAGCCGTGGCCCAGACACAAAGGCAAGTTCTGTCTTACCGTCGGCGCTGATTCCTCCCCAAACCGTCCACGAACCGCCACCATAGCTGACCTTTTCTTCAATGCAGCATTGTGCAAAGCGTTCTCCATCTCTTCTGTAGACCTTGTTCCTTCCGTCGTTACCATACAGCATAATTTTACACTCATCAGAAAACAGTACTTTGCTCCACTGAAGGTATGACCAAGTTAGGTGCTCGCGTGCAAAGTTAAGGCGCGCTCTTCGATGGTCTGCAGTTAATTTCGGCCCATTCGCTGGCTTATGCGGTGCCAATCCGCGTTCCTTAAACCTTCTTCTTATTGTAGAGTCACTTACAGCTACTCTTCGTACAACGCGAAGCTGCTGCTGCAGTTGAAAAGCGTTAAGGCGTCGATTTCGTAAAGAAGTTGTTACAATAAATCGATCATCTCGCTCAGAAGTGACCCGATTCCTGCCAGATCCTGAACGGCGCGTGAACGAACCAGTCTCCCGATAGCGTTTGTAGACTCTATGAACAGATGATAAGCTTAGATGCAATCTTGCAGCCACAACACGCTGACTAAGTCCAGAATCCAGCAATGCCACCACTTGGGCGGCTTCTGCGGGCGAAGTATCCATATGTTTTAGAAAAAAAAGTTTTTTCAGACGTCCCAAAGTCACAGTAAATGAAATAAGAAACAGAAAGTTTAAAGACAAGCGCTAATTTTTAGTTTTTAAACGAGAAACGTACTCCAACCCTAAATACACATTTGTCTCAAAACAGTGATTAATTTCATTTATAGGATAAACAAATGAAATTATTTCGAATTTTGATTTTTTTCTTCTTACTGTAATGACCAAACTGCCAGCTACACAGTAATGTTTTTTTTTCATGGAATTAATTCTCTTTTGTAAAAAAATAGGACAAAAACAATAAAAACGAAAGTGTTTCGATTTTTTTGATGAGAAGTGTATTTAAATGCCATGTTATAGAAATAACCATGTGTTAAATGAGTATTACCCGTGATCCTTTTCTAGAATATGTTTTTTTTTTTAATGTGGTAAAATCATCAAATGAGTCAGAAAATATTCTAAATATTAGTATTTTTTCTTTATTTGCCATTCGCCCCTGAACCAACCTAGAGTAATTATAACCTTAGCGTAACCAGGCAGGGGTTCCCAAACTGTTTAGCTCTCGGTGCACTTACAGGTTTAGTATTTTGTCTCGCCTAGCTAGTCGATAGGTTTGTATACTTACTTGTGTGATAGTAATTTATCTAGAAAATAAGCCAATCCTTGAAGTCTTTTAGTTAGCAGCTGCTGGAGATTTCTGAAAACAATAAAAAATATGTATGAGTCGATCAGAATACTAAAAAAAACAAATACTGGTAAACATAATTATGTGGTTACTGTATAGAAATAATAATTACCCTGCATCCACATTCTGATTTGTCTCGAAATGTTTCTGTAAATCCCTGACTTTGCTTTCTAGGTCCTTGATATGTTCATCTTTGCACTTCAGTATTTCTTCGTATTTCTCTAATTGTGAGTCGCTAACGTGAGCATAAACTAATTCCTTGTCCTGCAAAAAATTATATAATTTTAGTATATTGCAAGAGTAGAATGTTTGGAGGCGAGGTTATTTTCATCTGTTTGGGCCAATTACAAATGCCGCGGCTTTTCCGTTTCTGATGGCAAAACAGAATAACACACGGAATTCGGAACGGGAATAATTAGAGCCGCATATTGTCATCTACGTGACTGTTGATCGCGCTTATGACTAGAAGACCAAAATTAGCCTGAAAAATAAAACAGATAGTATTAACTTACAAGTTTTATTTTCTTAATTTCTTTGTCTTGTTGTTGAATTTTTTTCATACATCCTTTTATCATTTGCAAAGCCTTTTTGTTTTCTCTTCGCAATTTGACAAGTTCATCCTGCAAGAAATTATTTAAAGCTATTGTATTTTATGGCTCGCTAAATAATTATAATGATTCAAATTACATCTGTGACAAGTAACAATATTATGATAAGGTTTGTGACAACTTTTCTCAGATCCATATTCAGGATTATAAATGTATTTGGAATAAATTATTTTGCTTCATCAAAATACTTACCAAATCATCATTGTTAACAGTAACAGCCAAATAGTCCCTGAAAACAATTTAAATTTTAAGTAAACCAGCACAAGATTTTTCTATTCCTTCTCCATAGTAAAGTTGGTTAAAATATTATAATGAAAAAAAATTCTTTTTTTTTCTCATAATTGCTTACCCAGCCGATTCAGATTCTGCACATGTATCATCAACAGGCTCTTTCTTTTCTATTTCCTGAAACACGAGAGAATTTTATGAGTTTAATTATATCTAGATAAAAAAAAAATGAGCATTAAAAATAGCTAGGCTAGTATTCATCAGAAATCATTTAACATGCTAATAATCTTATAATTATAAAATTTCCGTGTCACAATGTTAGTTACCGTACTCCTCCGAAACGGCTCTACCGATTTTTTCCAAATTTTATATGCATATTCAATAGGTCTGAGAATCGGCTACTATCTATTTTTTTTTTAATTTATATGGCAAAACAACGTTTGCGGGGTCAGCTAGTTTTAATGTAAATATAATTTATTTATGTACGTTTTACACCAAATTGTAGTAATAGCGATGTTGAAAATGTTCGATTTTTGACATTCGCGAATGCGAATGCGGATGCGAATATTTAATTCCAATATTCGCGAATGCGAATATTCAGTTTAAAATCAATCACGTTTGATTAAAACACTTTTAAATGATCGAACTTCATAAATTAGTTTTGATTTTTTTATATTTACAGCTTTTTTACTTCCTGTCTGTAACGAGTATGGAAAAAGTATGTAAGAGCAGCTCTAAGAGGGTCAGTCAGTGAAAGAAAAGCAGAAAGAAACACGTATATTAGCACATGGTAATTTTTATGATTGATGTTTGTGATAATGTGATTTAGTGAACATTATATTGATGAATGGCGAGATAAAGGCAGACTGAGTAAAAGATGAATGGAGAGGAAGACGCCAAATAAGAATGAATGAAATGTGTAGAAGAAGAAGTTCCAAATAATGATAATAAATAATTTCACTCGTTCGTATTCGCATAATATTCGCATGAATTTATGCGGATGCGAATGCGAATGTCTAAAAATCTGCGAATATATGCGAATGCGAATATTCGCAACATATCCAGTACCTACCCCAGGAAAATAAGTTTAATACTCAATTCGTTTTATAATGATACAACATAATTATAGTGATAGTTTAAAATGAAAATATGTATTGATTAGATAATAATTTACCTGGTCCTGTGATGCAATTTCCTTTTTAATAATATTGCTATTATTCATAGACATTTCCACACTATCAGTAGATATGGAACCCTGTAAACAAAAATAGTATTCAATCTGGTGTTGTATAGAATGTGTAGCTACTGGTAACCAACCATGTTGGGGTCGCGGGACTGTCTAAACAGGAAACTGTGAGCCCGGAACGTAAGGGCCCTTTTCCTCTCACGCGTATTTTAGTCCGCACGCGGGTCTCGTCCGCATGCGGGTGATAGCACGCTCCGGGCCACACGCAGGACAAAGATTTCGTTTGCTGCAGCAATGTTCTGCGTGTCGCCAGTGGGTAAAACTTTGCGATTATATGCGGACTATGAGCTTGCGTGCAACCCGCTTCACAGTAAAAAAACACTGAAGGCAGAAGATCACCGCCCGCATCCGGGTAGCGCCAATAGTAGCCAATCCGCGTTCCGCGCGCGTGCTACCCGTTGTTAGGAAAAACATGTATCAAATGATATGATGCGAGCAGTCCGCATGCAGGCGAGACCCGCGTGCGGGCTAAAATACGCGTGACAGAAAAAGGACCTTAAAGGGCTATTGAAGTAACACTATTTTAGTCAGTACGAGTCTGACAGTCCCTTCCGCACCAGCCAGGGTGGTAGAACTCATTTGATGATTTTACCATGATAAAACAGGGTGACCATTGGTTCCATAATATATTTTACACTACCTGTTGTTCCAAGACATCAATGGCTTCGGCAGCTGCAGCAAGTAATTCTTGTTTATCACTTAGTTGCCTCCTCAATTCTTCCACTTCCACTTGAAGTCTTACATTGTGCTCCAGAAGACCCTTAAAACAATAGTTGAGTTTTTTAAGTGTATAATTTTTTAAGCAGGTATTATTTTCCAGCAAGATCAAGATTATAGAGCTAGTTTGTATTTCAATGTGAGCACACATTCACATCTAATTACGTTGGCAATACTAATTCCAAAAAATTTCAACTTTATGCAAACATAAAATTTTCTGAAATAATTATGACTTTCTGAAATCTACTTAATTTACAGATGCTTATAGACATTATTTATTTAAATGGAAAATAAAATGTATGGCAACCAGATTTAGAATGGACTAGGTCTATTATCTCATCTAGACCAAATTAAAGACTGAATGGTAATCAAATAAGTGAAATAAGTGCCTACTTGAACAGCTGGTGGAGATCCAGTACCCAATTTTTCTTCCAGAAAATATATCCTTAGTTTCAAATGAAAGTTTTCTTTCCTCAAACCATTGAGTTGTTCTTCATATTGTTTCATGCTTACACCACTGGCGGCGGTAACATCTGAAGAAAAGGGTACTTGCATGAACTCTAGCCCTTTTTTTAAGGTCACTGCTAGCATTGTATTAAGCTTCGGTGGGTTACTGAACAGGAACAAGTTCTATTGGTTCAGTAGACAAATAAAGGAACAGATCTTTTGTAATTTCGTCATGTCTGTCTGTCCATTTTACTTTGCATAGTTGGAGAGTTTTTTTTTTTAAATATTAATTTTAGATAAGACACTTTATTGGTTCTAAACATATAATATATTATGCACTGTGGGATTTCGCACAATTAAAGTCTAGAATACTTTCACACTCAGTCTTTATTCGGGCAGAGTAACGTCCTAAACCACAATCGAAACAGAATTAGTTCTAAGAAAAAACCTACTACCCTATTTATACAATTTTATCACTACACCAAATCAACTATTGAATTACTTATTAATTACAATTGAATATGTTAACAGATGCTTAATAAATCAAACAAATTCGTAAGAATATTAATTACATAATAATATGAATTTTACACGCGTAATCAACCAACAAATAAATGAGTTAGAAGTATTGACGTCATAACCGTAGGCCGTCTATTTGGTATTGGTTAACACTCGGCCATCCTGTGTCGGCCGTGTCCCACGGCCCTCTTTGCACTCATTGGCGGCGACTCCACGATCCTGAAAATAGAAAATAGCAACGCAGTAACTTGTTTGACATCTAATATAAATAAATTATAATTTCCTATGGTTATAGTAATATTTTCATTTTATTTTTAGCAGTGTCATTAAGTAACACCATGTGCAGGAGTTCTCATAATCTCAGCTCACACATGACTCTTACATACAATTTATGGACTTGATCACGTAGCCGTCCTTTTTGAACTCAAACGTGTTTGATCACACAGCAAATCCTACTGAAAGACTTGATCACACAGCTGTCTCTACTAATGGTTTTCGATCACACAGCAAAAACCACTAAAAGACTTGATCACACAGCTGTCTCTACTAATGGTTTTTGATCACACAGCAAAAACCACTAAAAGACTTGATCACACAGCTGTCTCTACTAATGGTTTTTGATCACACAGCAAAAACCACTAAAGACTTGATCACACAGCTGTCTCTACTAATGGTTTTTGATCACACAGCAAAACCCACTAAAAGACTTGATCACACAGCTGTCTCTACTAATGGTTCTTGATCACACAGCAAAACCCACTAAAAGACTTGATCACACAGCTGTCTCTACTAATGGTTTTTGATCACACAGCAAAAACCACTAAAAGACTTGATCACACAGCTGTCTCTACTAATGGTTTTTGATCACACAGCAAAACCCACTAAAAGACTTGATCACACAGCTGTCTCTACTAATGGTTCTTGATCACACAGCAAAACCCACTAAAAGACTTGATCACACAGCTGTCTCTACTAATGGTTTTTGATCACACAGCAAAAACCTCTGATAGACTTTATAACACGGTTGTCCTTAATCGCATTTAATTATCCGGTTTATATAGGTATCCCCAAATGGACGGGATTATAATGCACCGTTTATTTATATACATTTCAGTTATTATTTTTCACCTATTTATCACACAGTACAGTAGGGAAAAATGGTATACCTACTGAAATTAATGTTTTCGTAGAAACGATTATTTGACTATTACATTTTATTTAACAAATTATAAGAAATACAGGAATTAATAAGTATAAGTCACACATCTGTATTGATCAGTATTATCTCAATATTGATGAATCAAAGACAGTTTGTTTTTAATGGGTTACATTACAGGATAATTAAATTGACTAGCTCTCGAGAAGATCAATTAAATCATCCCTATCGACTTCTCTGTCACTGCCCGAGCTATCATCCTCAGAAATGGTTGGCTTATATGGTCGGAGAGTCTCCCCGCGCACAACAGCACTAAACTTTATATAGCCCTTCATACCCTGTATACTTGAAATAGTGTACCGATCTAATGAATGTTCTGCTTTACATATTTTGTAGGGTCCTTTATATAATAAGTTTTTTAGTAACCCCAGTAGTTGCATCTCTAGCTACACCACCTTTCCAAAGAACTAACTGACCTACGATGTACTTAATACATTTCTTACGTTTATGTCGAATCGCGTCTTCATGGCAGTCATATTCCTATTGATGCGAAGTTTAGCAGTTTCTCTATTAGCCTGCAGTTCTTTTTGCTGGCCCTCAGAAGTTGAAGGTGCATCAGATGGGAAAGAAGGATATCTAGAGTTTTTATGACCAAACATAAGATTAAATGGTGAAAAACCAGTAGTCGCATTAGGTGTGTTATTGATTCCCCAGACTACATCACCTAATTTATCGTCCCACGTGCATTCGCTTTCAGACATAATAATTAGACCATTTAATAATGTACGATTGACTCGTTCCACCTGGCCATTGGAACGGGGACTGGCTATGGCATTTAAAATATGTTTTAATTGATTTTCATGGGAAAACTGTTTAAAATACCTACTCGTGAAAGCTTTGCCCCTGTCTGTTATTATTCTAACTGGATAACCAAATTGCCAAATAATTTCTTTAATCAACCGGATTGTTTCTATTGAGCTACAATTTTTAGCGGGTCGGGCGAACACAAACTTAGTGAAACCATCGATTACTACAAGAATGTACGTGTTACCCTTGCGAGTTTTGGCAAAAGGACCTAGATGGTCGGCGTGCAGAGTGTGCATGGGTATAGCTGGTTTGTTAAAGACCGTATTTAGCTAATTTAGGGATCACAAAGCGCTCTCCAGCAACAGTTTTTCGAAAGAGTATATTGTCTTTAATTGTGTAATTTGAAGACAAAATTGAATCAGAATTATCACGAAGTCTAGTAATAATGTTTTGTATGTTGTCATCTTGTAATTGCAAAGTAATTAACCAATCGGAATCTTCATGAACACTGACCTGGTAGTAACCTTGAGCCAGGTCAAGAGTAGTAAAAAAGAACTTTCCTGATAATTTATTAACTTGATCTTCGATGTGCGGCAGAGGATATCGGTCTTTAATCGTTTTAGAATTTAATGCCCTATAATTAACACAGAGTCTATAATCCCCACCCTTTTTCTTAACCAGTACTACAGGGCTAGCATAATCAGACACTAATTCCCTAATAATACCTGCTTCTAATAAGTCTTTGATTTTTTCATCAACAATTTCATTTTCCCTGACAGACAATCTATATGGTTTACAACAGACGGGGTGATCGTTGATTGTACGAATATGCATATAAGATTATGATGCTTTATAAGATCAGTGCAACCTAAATCTTTAGTACTTCTGGCAAACGAATTACCATATTTATTTAAAAGTTCTAGTAATTGTTTGTTTTCAGTATCACTGAGGTGGCCTTTGTCAATATCCGATAGGTTTATTCGAATACTATCCGTTTCTAAACTATTTATAGTTAGTATTTCCGACTCATCGCTACACTCTGGTATTGATACTAACTCTGCCCTAGCTAATAGCCTATTTGCCTCCCACATTAAATCTGTATACCCTAAATTTACAACTTTCAAATAGGAATGACACGAGTTAATAATGCAGCTGATGGTATAAAATATGTAACATGCCCTAACTGCATCCATACTGTGTTCGTTAAAATTGTGTGCTCATTTCCAATATTTTTATCACAGTCAATATAAACTTCTAATGCATACAATTGGTTCTGCTTAGGTATTGTAACCTTGCGTTTTAAATAAACAGGGTATTTTAGAATGAAATCTGTTGCATGTAAATTAAAATCTGCAAATAAATCCTGTACAACTTCACTTTTGACAAAGCGTATGGAAGAAGATGAAGTTACTAAACTAATATTTTTAGTGTTAATCATTGTTTGTCCTATCAATAGATCAATATCCGATGATATAATATAATTAAGTTAATTCGACTTTTCCTTGTAGTATAACATTATCTATATGGACACTTAGATGACAAGAACCGAGTGAATTTACACATGCTCCTCCAAAACCTCTCATAACAGTAATACTGGGCTCGAGTTTTATATCTAACTTTTTTGCTTGTGACATACAAAGTATATTAATTTTACTGCCTGTATCTATATATGCTCTCAGCTGCTGTCCATTTATCGTAACTGTTTTTTTGTAAATATCTACAAAAATGTCATACGTAATATGCAGTACTCGACTAACCTTTTGTGGTTGCTCTCGTGACGCTCCCGCGCCAAACCAGCAAGCTGCAGTGGTGTGCCCGCTGCGCCGGCATGTCTCGCAGCGCTGTTGTTGCCTGCAGTCCCGCGCCTCGTGGCCCGGTCGACGACACAAGTAACATATCTTCGGTTGGAGCTGATGTTTTGACGTTGGTGAGCTGCTGCCAGCACCTCTTCTCCACGTAGATTTCCGCACAGTTTGTGTTTCCACCCGCTTAAAGTGTTCTAATGAGGACAGGTACCCGTAGTAAAGTTGTTCAGGGGTTTCGCAGCTGTATGCCTTCGCATTGGCTCTTAATTCGGAGGGTAATCCACGAATTATGCACGAAATAGCATCCTCACCTTCGATGTTGCATTTTTTTAGTAAGGATAATTTTTCGTGGTAATACCTGGTCATCGTCTCCTTATCGCCTTTTGTCCTTGCAAGCATACGTTCCAACTTATCCACGTAGTCAGTCGATCGAGGGAAAGCGACCTGCAGCATCTCCTTCCATCCTTCCCAAGTCAAATCGTAGTTGTCGAGGTCATCGTACTACTCTCGAGCAGAGCCACGTAGCCGCAGTTGCAAGATGAATGTTCGATCGGTGTCATCCCAGCCATAAACATCACCCAACTGATCTATTTTGTGGAGCCAACCAACAACGTTGCTACTGTTATCTTCTGGACGAAATTTTGGAATAACTTCGGCATCGCTGGGAGCAACGTGTCTTTTCTTGTGGACCTCGGTCTTAGGGCGAGAGCGGTCGACAGAAAAAAAAATATCACTATTTTCTTCTTCCGAACTGTCCGATTCGATATATTTTCGTATACGTTTGCCTAAACCGTGAAAATATGGTCCTGACATTTTAAACACTATCCCACTTCTGAAATATTATGCACTGTGGGATTTCGCACAATTAAAGTCTAGAATACTTTCACACTCAGTCTTTATTCGGGCAGAGTAACGTCCTAAACCACAATCGAAACAGAATTAGTTCTAAGAAAAAACCTACTACCCTATTTATACAATTTTATCACTACACCAAATCAACTATTGAATTACTTATTAATTACAATTGAATATGTTAACAGATGCTTAATAAATCAAACAAATTCGTAAGAATATTAATTACATAATAATATGAATTTTACACGCGTAATCAACCAACAAATAAATGAGTTAGAAGTATTGACGTCATAACCGTAGGCCGTCTATTTGGTATTGGTTAACAAATACTTTGCTCATCATAGTTTTTACTGCGATGAATGAAATCAATACTATCATTAATTGTGCGTAGTCCGACTGACGGGTTAGGATTATAAATTGGTCGAGGGCCAAAACATTTATAAACAAAATAGGCATATACTTGAGAAATTGTGCATATAATTATGAGTTAACGCCCAAAGAAATGCCCGGTCACTGGATATAAAAACTAGTAACTTTGTTGAGTAAAAACAAGCAGAAACTTAACTGGACCAAAAGCGTAGGCAAAGGGTATTCCTTCGGCGTTTACGGGCATTTATCGGGTGTTTATTCAATGCACCAATATTTCTAGGGCATAAACCCATGCCAAGTTAGGATGCTTTGTTTTTCAGTTAGTTTTGAATGTATTAAAATAATTATGTACGCACCATGTCCTTCAGAAGAAGGTAGCCCCATTTCTTGTAGTTTTCGAGGGCTGGTACTGCAAATAAATCAGAAAAACATAACAATACAAACATCTGAGAAAATAAACCACGCTAATTATTTTAAAATGCCACTGTTGAGAAGGTACTCTGACAACGCCTTTAGCAATCTAGATAGAGCAGCTTAGCATCATAATAAAAAAGTCATTTTTCGTTCATACAATTTGTATATTTTTTTTTAAAGGGGATACCTAAAAGATTTTTGTATGGAGGGTGGCCCTATCAGTCACCCGCCATTTTGTTTTTTTTTTCAGAATCGCGGTGCTCAACCAAAGTTATATATGCAATTATTTATATAGAGGACACTTTGACAACCAAAAAGTATAATGTACGCACGGCTACACATCAAGTACAAAACCAGTTAATCGTGGTCTCGCGTTGTATGATCATTCCGCGTATACAACGATCAGCTTATATATACTGGTTTTGTATAGCTTGATGTGTAGCCGTGTGTACATGAGGAATGTCCTAAAGTGTCAGGTTTCAGAGTTTTATCAGACAAAAAAGTTATTTCTCCAAGGTTCAGTTTTTGACTTATATTTCGGCAGTACGAGTAATCTCTGAATCCTTACATTCGGTTTAGGACATTATTATTTTTGTTTGTCTAATGAGTCCTTTATCTAAATAAATAACTTTCGTAATGCACCGCAATTTTGAAAAAATATAATATGGTGGGCGACAGATACACGGGGTGACGATTTTTTTCTTTTCATGCAATGAAATGGTCCTTACATGAAACAGAGTAGAACGGCATTAAAACTACAACTACCTATACACTAAAACTAAACCTAAGAAAGTTTTTCGTATCTCACGAGGATTTAGATTTCCCCTGTTGGCCAATTTAAAAGAAAGACCCTGTAAACATCACGCTACGACTAAAAGGAGCCGACTAGCGGGTGAAGATATCATAGATATTAAGTTATAATTAAGCAATAGTTAATTCAAAATAGTATGTAAACAAAACTGAAAAAAAAAACGTTGTACTCACAATCACACAACAAATGATTAGTGCAGTAAGTAAAAAAACATGATACTTCAGGTGACAATCACAAAAATTAGGAAGTCTCAAACAAAAAATATTTCTCTAGATTGATTTTCAGCTGGTATACATAGGCAGCCGATAAAATTAATATTGAGCAAGCGTATATAATATCCATTCCGACTACAGAACCCTTTACTTGTCGCTGTGCGACACGTTCTTGGCTGTTTTCTTTTTGTTAGTAAACAGATGTTTTGGCCTGCATAATTAGACCTACATTCGTCGTCACGTTTAGATCCAACTCGTTTTTTTTCTTTATTTACTGAAATAGCGTTGCCGATAGTATCGCTGCGCAGTTATAACTTATGCCCATTTGAGTGGGGGATATTAGTTCAAAATATACTGTGTGTATTCTTTGTGATTTGTAATTGACGTCTTTCTCCTACGTGTTAAATAGTACCTATATTTTCTTAATTTATATGCTTACCTAAAGGGAGACGGTATACCAGGACCCTGTTTAGAGCTATGCATCCTAGGCAATGTTGCCATTTTACTTGAAGAAAATCTCGTTATATAACAACTACACTGATTTAAATATACATGTCACATATCAATCAACAACTATAAGTAGGTACCGAACAGAGTAAACAGAACACAACACGATGTTTAATGGACACAAATCGACGACAACTGGAAATTATTTCTGTCGATTAGGTACCACTACAACAGATAACGATTGTTATTATGCGTATGAAACAGGAGTTCACATCAAAACACGACAAAATGTAACAAAATAACTTTACAAAATTGTAAATAAACAATGGCGTGATTAGTAAATCGCTTTGTATTTTATTTGACGTGGTACACGATAGGTTACTGTATTTAGGACGAATGGGATACGGGACTTCGAGTGGGATTCGGGAACGATCGCATATCATCGGGAGTCAGTGAGCGTGTTACGCAGATAGCCAGCATTTTGGTACATATTGAAGGGGGAATAGGAAAAAGAAAGAGATAGATGCTGCGTTGTTAGACAGAGATAAATGGACCGAAGGCGGATACTGTGAACTACACGGTAGACAGAAATAGAAGTGGTGGCGCCATTAAGTATGCTCTGTTCCAAATTTTGAATTTATGCCATACTGTCAGGGTTGGCATGATTAAAACAAGTTGTTTTAAAACACATGTTTAAAACAGTGTTTAAAACAGTTTGAAATTAAACAGTGTTTTTTATTACATGTTTAAAAACAAAGATTAAAACAAGTTTTAAACATTGTATAAAACAATACGAAAAAAAACATGTATTAAAACTACTTTTCATGGCGCTTAACTGAATATAAAATGAAAATAAAATAATATTTGAGTGAATAGTTCAACATAAAACCAATCGAGTCTCTATTACTGTTACATTTTTGAACTTTCATTGGAATTGTAATTAACTTAATCATTTTTTTAATAAAACGTTGCCCCACACTAGGAATTTTTACTGTGTCTTGGGTGCGTTTACAAACATATTAACTCACACGCAAAAACTCCCAGCCCCGACAACATTATTTTTATGTTGTGTATTTCATTCAATCAAACAAATAAGTAGATATGTAAGTACCTACCAGGATTTGTATGGGACAAGATAGCACCTATTTTTGAAACATTATCATAATTCATAATAATTTCAAAACAATTAAAATTGTAACAATTTGTATTAAAAAACAACATTAAGTACCTAGTCATATAAAAAACGTAAACTTCGATCCCTAATGTCAGCTAACGAAAGAAAGTAATTTAAAGGATTATTGGTTATTCCCCTATTTTTTAGAGTAGGTCGGTGTTTCTTCGGTGGTTCATTGTTCATAAGGTGATTCCCCGCGCGCGGGGAATCACCTCATGAACAATGAACTATTTCTACGAATAGGAGTCGCTCAATATAAAATCAACATTAGAACATACCTACCGGGTGAATGTGAAGAGTTTGATTACGCAACATACAAATAAATGTTAGGTATCTATTGTCTATTGATCGTTTTTTTGTTATTATTTAATTTATTATGGCGAGTTTATAAAGATCTAGTCTAGAAAAGAAACATAGTCGAATTAATTTGAAATAATGCCCTAAACTAAAAAAAACAAAAAAAACACTTGTTTAAAACATTTTGAACTGTTTGTTTTATAAAATTTAAAAAAAACTGTTTTTTTTCCAACCCTGTCATACTTCCTGCATCAACGCGTTTCACTAAAAGTTAGGCGACAATATTTAATATTATTAAAAGATAATTTCTTTAGGGCTTGTGTTTAAACACCACCCAAAAAAGTACCTATTTTACTACCAAAAAAATTCTAAACGGTTACCAAAATGGATAAATGGTCACCAAATAACGTTTCCTAAGTAATAAAGAAATAAACCTATTATGTGTAATAAACAAAAATCTACTTAAGCAGGGTCGACGAAGCCCCGCTTCGCGGGGCTTCTATTTCTGTGTACAAGGTTTAAAGGAACCTAACCAAACCGAACTTCGGGGTGTCCCTGAAATCTTGCTAAAGCGAGTTTTAGATTTGGTGACCATTTATCCATTTTGGTGTACAAAAAGTTAGTAAGTTTATTGATGCGCATTTAAATTTTAACCATATTTTCTTTATTATAGCTTCATGTTAATGTTTTCAATTTTTAAAAATTTCCTTTGAACGTAGGTCCTACAAACATTTATTAAGTTACAGCTTATCAATATGCTGTTTTCGCAATACTAGCATTTCTGCTCACTCGTAACTTTAGCAATACAGGTATTCTGTGGCAATACTCAGCCGGCTGCCGATCTGACTGATCTAGCAAATCACAGTGCGTCGCTTAAGCACCTTATTGCTAATTGAAATGAAAAGTACTGAACGTTAACGATCGGAAAGAACGATTAATAGATTTTCAATCTTATGTTCTTGAGTATAAAGTTGAAAATTTATTAATGACACTCAATAATTTTATTTATTGTCGCAAACAAAAAAAGACAAAGTCACCTGTCACATTTAGCAAGTCGCTATTCGTTCGCAAGTCTTATGTCGCAAGTCAAGTCGCATTATAGCAAGTCGCTAGTCGCAAGTCGTAAGTCGCTAGTCGCATGTTGCAAGTCGCAAACCGCAAGTTAGATAAACAATCGGCGACGGAAAATGTCCTCACTGATACAATTTAAGCTTAGCGACACTAGGGGTTTGGGGGTGTGAAAAAATTCACAATAGTAGTATATATAACGAAGTTTTAAGGAAAATTATCATGACTAAGTAGGCTTTACAAGTTTACGAGTAATAGTCGACCAACTTATAAAACGTACTTGGACAACATATTTTCCTAAACAAAATTTATCGCAGAACTTGTTCTTCAACTGCAAATGTAAGTTTATCAACTTTATTTTTACACGGATTCCTCCTGTACCGTTGCCGCTATACTTAGTTTACTATTCCATCGTTTTGAAATACCATTCTGATTCTGTTATGAAAACATGCATTTAAGGTTGAATTTTATTTATTTATATTGTTGTTGTGGTAAAAACATCAAATGAGTCCTTCAATAGCACTTTACGTTCCAGGGTCATGGTTACCTGAAGAGACAGTCCCGCGTCCCGGATAGGCTTTGGCCCTCTAAGGGAGGAAGGGCCTCCGTCAGATTGCCGACAGCTCTTTGAGTCGACTTGGGCATGGTCCATGATCGGACGGCGAGTTACAAATTACTCGCCATCCGGCCATCCGCATGCCCGCTCCTACGGTGGCCGGAAATCGCTTCACGACGTCCGTTGCCGTGGGGGTCTCCCGCGGCGACTGGGTCGTGAGGTGGAGGCATGTTCTCTCCCTCAGGCGTTCCACTTCGTCCTTAGCGAGCATACTTAACTGCTTTGCAGAAGGAGGTGACCGCTTCCCATTCCGTCTCGCCCCGCAGCATAGCCTCGACCAATACCGGGCGCGAGAGGTCGCCACCGCCAATAGTCCACCGCCGTGAGGACACGCCCCGGTGCTCTGCCAAAGCGGGGCTGTCCTGCACCGTATGCTCAACCGTGTCCCCCGGTCGATCCTCGCAGTGATGACACAGGAGTTTCTTCCCGCCTAATCAGACACAGGAACCTTCCGAATCGCCTGTGTCCGGTAAGGACCTGCGCCAGTATAATTGTTTTTCCATAAAATTTTAAAACAATAACCCGGGTTAGGATTATCTTGGCGGTGTTACTCTACTATCACCAACGCCTTCAACAACCTGCCCCAGATCACCGGATACCGACCTTCCTCCCTCGTGGGGTCGAGGCATATCTGACGGACCGTAGCCGTCAGCTACCCCGGTCCGGGAGAGTGGAACCGGCGAGTAATGTCGAGCGGTGTTCCACAGGGATCGGTTCCAGGGCCGCTCCTATGGAACTTCGGTTCCGATTGGGAGTCACGTTGCCGCCTCTCTAGCGGCGTCATTGTGTGTGTAGTAGTGTGCTACGCTGAGCTGCCTTAGGCTGTACGACAGAGATTTCCATGACCCTCTACGGGGCTCCTATGTGGGCCCTGTACATGCGGGCGCCTCCGGCAAAGCGGGTCGCTTGCCAAAGGGTCATGGCTATCCGGATACCGCCAACCTCCTGGCCGGTTTGCCGCAACTATGAAAGCCTTTCAGCCCTTCTCTGAAGACTGGCTGGAGGGGGGGCACGGCGTCCGCACCTTTCGCGTGACGTAGGTCCTGTATAATAATATTCCACAACTATCACACAACGCCATCTAGTCCCAAGCTAAGCAGAGCTTGTGTTATGGGTAGGTACTAGACAACTGATAAACAAACATACTTATATATTTCTAAATACATATATATACATATTATAAATAAATTACACCCAGACACAGAACAAATGATCGTGCTCATCACACAAACATTTGTCCTGGGTGGGAATCGAACCCACGACCTCCGGCATAGCAGTCAGGGTCACTAACCACTAGACCTGTGCCTGTCGAATGATTGGGCGGGAAGAAACGCCTGGGTATCACAACTGCGAGTTTCGCCCGGAGGACACGGTGGTGCATTACACGGCGTTGTAGACGGGCAGAACAACGCCATGTCATCACGGATGCGATAAGCGGCGTCGATCTCTCGCGACCGGCATGGAAAAGGAAACAAGCCCCATTCAAAATGGGATCCCATTTTTCGCATATACCTAGATACCTACTAATAGGTATACTATGGCATTACTGTTTCAGCATAACAATTTTTGGCATAATAATACTTTGCCAAATTTCTTTTCTGGTATGAGTTTATGTCGTATTTTATGCCGGCTCCAGACTACTGCCGTGAACACCCGTGAACAGGCGCGAACGAAAATGTGCATGGTTTTCGCGGGGTTCACGGGCGTTCGCGCCTGTTCCTCCCCGATCAGTGTCGGTATTTTGTCCCGCGAAAAAATGTTTGCGCCTCCTTCGCGCGATGTTCACGCGTACCCATCCACATTCACGGGCACGTGAACTTAATAAATTAATTACTATTTTTTATATTTAATGTAATTCTAAATTTTTTAATGAAATCCTGCTAACTATTTGTTCATAGAAAGTCTGAAATGGATTTTATATAATTAATAAAGATAGTTTTAATCATATTCCTACAAAGTAAATTCAGCAAACAAAGTTAATGCAGCAGCAGCATCTACGTCTATTTCACGGCAGGTTTCACGAACGACTGAGAGCATCCCGATAGTGTGAGGAGGGCGCGACTTGTGCCGAGAATTCACGGCGAAAATTCGCGGCGCGAATTCACGGCAATAGTTTGGAGCCGCCATTAGGCTTATTTGCTTTGGCACAACTTTTATTTGCATAATGTTAGTAGACAATAATGTCGAACGAGAAGAAGATGGTCGACGTCAAGAGCGGGAACCGTTAAAAGTAAAAAAAAGTTTTTTTTACTTATTATACAAGAGCGTATGAAGCGAGTTCGAGACTTGGGTTACCCCGACCGACTCGGACAGGTTAGGTTCGAAAGGGAACGCACGTGCAGAAATGCATGCAGAAATAGGAGCCCCACGAAGCAGGGCTCCATTTAGCCTCCTATTAAGTTATTTGGAGAACTTGTCAGGGACTAACCTTGTAGATATAACAAAAAACGCTGTCTATCTCATACATGCATAAAAACATAGTACTGATACTGATAGTCTACATCATCCCACTGCCGGGCAAAGGCCTTTCCCCATGACTTCCAGTTTTTACGATCCAGGGTCAAAGTGGACCACTGGTCATCGGTTAGGTCAAGCTCTTCTATATCTTTTACGTAGTGCATAGTACTACTGGCAAATTATTTTACTAGAGGAATTTTATTATGCTTTAAAAAATGATGTGTAAATAAACTAATTAAGTGTAAACATTACTAGGATTAACAAAAGTACCTATGTTATGTTTTAAAATTTTTAAGCAAATGGATAGGGAACCTACATATTTATATGTACCTATTATGCTTCTATAATGATTTGGTCATGGTATACGAAACGGGGCACTATGAAAAAAAGACTTAGAAAAATTTCACCCAAAAACAACGCCTAATCAAGCCTTCGGGATCCGGTGGGATGTGGGAGTACTAGGGTGGGGAAACATCGGGGGACGACCTTAAGGTCAATGACCTTGACCCCAAGGTCAAGGTCAAATTAAAAAAGACGCAGACTCGGGGTACGCTCGAGATCAGTGACCTTGACGCCAAGGCCAGTAACCTTGACCCCAAGGTCAAGGTCAAACTAAAAAAAGACGCAGACACGGGGTACGCTCGAGATCAGTGACCTTGACGCCAAGGTCAAATTAACAAAGACGCAGACACGGGGTACGCTCGTGGTCAGTGACCTTGACCTCAAGGTCAGATTCATAAAAACACCCCTTTTAACCTAACCTGTCCAAGTCGGAGAGCCCCAAGTCTCGAGCTCACTTCGTTCGCTCTTGGACTAAGTTGCTTAAAGGGCAAAGTCGGAGCCCCGCTTCGCGGGGCTTAATGGTCATAAAAAAAATAACCACGAAGGGGATGGCGGGGTCTGTTCGCTCGCTTTGCTCGCTCACTGGACCCCGCCATCCCCTTCTAACCTAACCTGTCCAAGTCGGAGTGCCCCAAGTCTTGAGCTCGCTTCGCTCGCTCTTGCACTAAGTTGCTTAAAGGGCAAAGTCGGAGCCCCGCTTCGCGGGGCTTAATGGTCATAAAAAAAATAACCACGAAGGGGATGGCGGGGTCTGTTCGCTCGCTTTGCTCGCTCACTGGACCCCGCCATCCCCTTCTAACCTAACCTGTCGAAGTCGGAGTGCCCCAAGTCTCGAGCTCGCTTCGCTCGCTCTTGCACTAAGTTGCTTAAAGGGCAAGGTCGGAGCCCCGCTTCGCGGGGCTTAATGGTCATAAAAAAAAACCACGAAGGAGATGGCGGGGTCGGTTCGCTCGCTTTGCTCGCTCGCTGGACCCCGCCATCCCCTTCCAACCTAACCTAAATCTGACCTTGAGGTCAAGGTCACTGACCACGAGCGTACCCCGTGTCTGCGTCTTTGATAATTTGACCTTGGGGTCCAGGTCACTGACCTTGGCGTCAAGGTCACTGACCTCGAGCGTACCCCGTGTCTGCGACTTTTTTAATTTGACCTTGACCTTGGGGTCAAGGTCACTGACCTTGGCGTCAAGGTTACTGACCTCGACCGTACCCTGTGTCTGCGTCTTTGTTTATTTGACCTTGACCTTGGGGTCAAGGTCACTGATATCGAGCGTACCCCGTGTCAGCGTTTTTTTTTTAAGTTGACCTTGACCTTAAGGTCGTCCCCCGGTGTTTCCCCACCCTAGTACTCCCACATCCCACCGGATCCCGAAGGCTTGATTAGGCGTTGTTTTGGGTGAAATTCTAAGTCTTTCATTGCTTTTTCCTCAAAATTTTCTAAGTCCCAGACGCCTTTACAATGAGAGTTAAATTTTGCCTCCTAGCTCAGCGGTCATCAGGGTTGGCATGATTAAAACAAGTTGTTTTTAAACACATGTTTAAAACAGTGTTTAAAACAGTTTGAAATTAAACAGTGTTTTTTATTACATGTTTAAAAACAAATATTAATACAAGTTTAAAACATTGTATAAAACAGTACAAAAAAAACATGTTTTAAAACTACTTTTCATGTCGCAATAACTGAATATAAAATGAAAACAAAATAAATAGGTAATAAGTATTTGAGTCTGAATAGTTCAACATAAAACCAATCGAGTCTCCATTGCTGTTATATTTTTGAACTTTCAATGGCATTGTAATTGACTTACTTAATCATTTTTTTTTTACAAAACGTTGCCCCACACTAGGAATTTCTACTGTGTCGTGGGTGCGTTTACAAACATAATATAAACTCAAACATGCCGCCAACATTATTTTTATGTTATGTAGGTATTTCATTCAATCAAACAAATATCTCTGGTACCTACTTAGATATTTGTTTAAATAAAATAATAGTAAATCCTGGGATTTGTATGGGACAAGGTAGCACCTATTTTTGAAAAATTATCATAATAATTTCAAAACAATTAAAATTGTAACAATTTCAATTAATAAACAACATTAGTCATAAATAAAAAACGTAAACTTCGATCCCTAATGTCGGCTGTCGAAAGAAATTTGGTAATTCCCCTATTTTCTTGACAATAAGTAGATCGGTGTTTCTCAGTCCATTGTTCATAAGGTAAAGCCCCGCACCGTGTCGCGGGGATATACCTTAATATGAACAATGAACTATTCTACGAACGAATAGGAGGCGCGCCGCCTGTCCCGCTAGGAAAGTCCCTAGGTGTCGCCCAATATAAAATCAACATTAGAACATACCGGGTGAATGTGAAGCGTTTGATTACGCAACATACAAATAAATGTTATCTATTGATCGTTTTTTTGTAAATATTTAATTTATTAGGGCGAGTTTATAAAGATCTAGCCTTTTTTTTTTTTTTAGCTTGTTAAAATCATCAAATGAGTCCTCCAACCCCGGGCAGGGCGGGAGGGACTGTCAGACTTCTACTGACTAAAATCCACGGTGTCCTTCAATAGCCCTTTCTGTTCCGGGGTCACGGTAAGGAAATAATCCCGCGACCATAAAGATCTAGCCTAGAAAAGAAATACAGGGTGTTGATCCGCATCCTAGACAAATTCAAGGACGTCATTATACTAATGATTCTCGACCCAAAACAGCAATAAAATAGGTAGGTATTTTTTTCTTTTATTTTTCCTTTTTACTGAAATCCGTAAGTGTGAACCAGCCGTATTTAAAAGCGGCGCGTCTGATACTAGCCCTATCGCGCTTTCACACACAAACAAACGCAAACATTCATGTACACAACGCATACGCAACGGTCATTCAACAAATTCGTAGGCAATCATCGCACCGCAACCAATCCAAAGCAAGGGCGCTGCACCGCGCCCACGCGCCCCGCGCCCGGCACCCCGCGCCCCGCGCCCCGCGCCGCGGTTCGCAGGCGGTCGGCACCCGAACCGACAGTCATGTGTTTGATGTCACAGCAGTGCATGCGTTTTGCAAATTCCGCTTCTAGGTAGGTGCATTGTTGAGACGGCATTCGATACAAAGTACAAGACGACGGACAATTACTCTAATGTCGAGTTGGAGAAGATGGTTCGCCTGTATGCCATCAGTGGAGACAGTTCCCGTTCACTATGGTCGAAAAGTTTGGTGAACATTGGATCGGGTCGCCGAGACCCTGTGGTGTGACAAGTGTAACAGAATCACGTGCCAGGATCATTAGTGCTTTCGACACTAAAAACGAATGTGTTAGTTTTACGTAAGCTGAAGGAAAATTGTGCCAAGAGTGTGATGGTGGCAACATTTAACAATAAGTACCTCCGGGTAACCTAAGTAGGTAGGTAATTTATTTGTACATTTTGTAAATACGTTGTTAACTAATCGCTTTTATTTGTGTAAATAAGTTGATTTTAAATTTTCAACTACGCCAATAATACCTAAAAGTCGAAAGTATCACCACTTACTTACATTTAACTAGCAAATCTTTAAAAAACATTTTTTATACTACGTAGATCGGGGTAGGTATTATTGACGGTCTAAGCCCGAGGAAAACTTCAAATCAACCAATTTTATCCACAAATAAAAACAAAATCACTACGAAAAGTTTAGGGTGAACGATAGCAATCAAGCAAAACTTAAATTTTATTATTCATCTGATAGCAGGTCAGTGAACTTTTTATGGCGGTCTAGTATTACTGTCATTATTAAGATTTCGTATTATGCTGATGCTTCGAATAAGTTAATATCAAACGAAATGACAATAATGTGGGTGATTTTCGAAATAAAATTACGTAAAATTATTGCTAAGGGTCGCCAAGGTCACTTCTCGGCGCACGATAGGTACTCGCGCGTCATTGAATTCACGCACATCTAATCATCGATGTGTGCGTACGCGCGTAAACTGCGGTCGGGTGATTCTCTTTCATTTGTATTGAATTAAGGGTTTAATTCTGAAATACGGTAAAATTTCAACAACAAAAAAAAAGCAGCCCTTATTAGTTTTGCCCGGTACTGTTCTTTCAATTGATTATTTATGACTTTTGTGACAACCACCTGAAGTTTGACGTAAATGCAAAAAAACAGCCTGTATAGTCGAATTAATTTGAAATAATGCCCTAAACTAAAAAAAACAAAAAAAACACTTGTTTAAAACATTTTGAACTGTTTGTTTTATATAATTAAAAAAAAACTGTTTTTTTTCCAACCCTGGCGGTCATTGACCTCACAAAAAAATATCCCGGGAAAAAGTTGTTTCTTTTGATGTCCTCCATACGATAAAACCATAAAAAGTAAGTATTATTATGTTTGAAAAATTCATCAAAATTTTTCTAAGTGTTTTTTCCTCAGTGCCCCGTTACGTACACTCCAACCAATGATTTTGTTAAAAGTGACATTTTTAGACCAGCTGTTCAATAACTTTTCTAGTTGAAGTTGCTAATCCACCGTGACAGGTCCACAGGATCAAAACATTTATGTTTTGGTTGATTGTATGATTACAATCAAACCATCACCACAAGATACTGATGTATCTTGTGGTTGATTTACCCATTAATGTGAGCAGGATGTAAATAATATGTTTTGAAATTAAGCCTTAACAAGCTTGTTTTGAAGTTATAAATGTTATACATAGAACTACATATTATTTAACAGGAAATTAATATTTTCTAACCCAATGTATATAGGTACAATAGTAAATATTCAATCCTCGTTCAATCATAGAATTATTGTCTTGTGAAATCCAAATCCAACTCTAAGATGACCTACTGACAGTCTTGTGTTTCATTTGTAACTGGAAATAATCTATGCAAACAATATTTAGAACAGCATTCATTGTTCCAGACCAGCATTCATTAGAGTTTATGAGATGGTCATAACTTTTAAAGGTTTAACATAGGTACTTAAAAGTTTATATCCCCAGTCAACGTCAAACGGTCATCGCTTCATCGGACCTAGACCAGCAAATTAGTTACTAATTAAAATTAGATTACTCACATCACACCAACTTCCACAGGTATTAATTCGGCCATTTGAATTTGAAGATTCAACTTCTTTTACAAGTAGATAGGCAAATTCTGATTATAGATCTGAAAGAGATGTAACGATTCTAAAGTGCCTTCCAAAACCGTTCAAAGAAACTGATTATGGTCACAGAGTACTTTTATTACTTAGATGATTAGGTGGCCCTTGTGCTATTAAATAAAGTACTGTAAACAAATCAGATTGATCCTGATAATAAAATATTGGAAAGCAGCTTTGAAAATACTAATGAAAAACCTGGATATTAATAAAATTCTTCGTTGTTCAATAATTAAATCCACTGTTCACTTTTCAACTTTTCAAAAAGACAACGACTACAACGAGACGTTACTTTGTAGCACAGACTATGAAAGCTTTCAGCTTTGTAGACTTTTAGATTGGAAATGAAAATTCGATATTTTAGTCGATTAAGGGTGCCATTCCACCCTTTCCACCATAGAGAACTCAAAAAATGGTCAAGTTGTCTATGCAGCATTCTACGAGAATGTAAAAGCTACAGCTGAAAAAAAAGCGCGGGAAACCTGAAGTTGGCGGACGTGGTTTTTCTTGGCTCTGTTTTAATTTTTAATTAGATATTGGATTAGATTAAGTTTTTGTATATATTTCAACTTTTTATTTAGATTTAGTGTAGTGATAGTTTTTTCTTCAAATTTGGTAAGTTTTTTTAGTTCTTGTAGTTTAATATGGATCCTCCGGATGACCCCGGAGGGACGGCACCATTGGAAATAGGTCACTATGTGACAATCTCTAATAACGAAACTAGTGCAGTTGATACTGATTGCTCCTTATCTCTAACAACCAACAATAACAGCTCAAAACGCAAAAGGGTGTCTGCTCGGCCATCAATTTGCAAACACTGCAACAAAAAAAGGCGCAAAAGTGGCGGGAAACGTCACAACGACTGTGATTGTGGTGAGGTGGAACATACTATAAATTACACTAAAAATAAGGCGTCTGATCCTCCGCGTACTTTGTTAGGGACTGGTGCTGACGATCTGAGTGGGTCGTCTCAGCGTCCGGCTTCGGTTGCTCGGCTCTTATATAATTCTTCCGATGCTGCTCCGTTTTTAATACACGTTCAGAGGGAGCAAACTGCCTCTAACGACAACACTTTTTTAAATCCTATTACTTTCGGGCGATTTTTGAAAAGGAATTCTTTTAATAATATTGTAAATGGTAGCCTTAAGAAAATAGGTCGTAACAGGCTGGTTGTTTGTTTTTCAAATTTTAAAGATGCAAACTTATTCATAACCAGCAAATTGTTGGAAAGAGAGTGCTACAAAGCTTTTATCCCCACATTTTCTGTGACTCGCATGGGTGTCGTCAGAGGCGTACCTATTGAGTGGACAGACGATGAAATAATTGATAACATCTCTGTGCCAATTGGTTGCGGCAAAATATTAAAGATAAGAAGAATTAAAAGAAAAACTATTGTTGATAATGAACCTTTATTAAAAAATACAGAAACAGTTATTTTAACTTTTGATGGACAAATTCTCCCAAAGCGTGTATATATGTGTTATACAGCACTTTCTGTGGACTTGTACATTTATCCAACAATACAATGTTATAATTGTTGCAGATATGGCCATGTCAAAAATCAATGCAGGTCTAAACCACGCTGTTATAAGTGCGGTCAAGGCCACTCTGGGGATGAGTGTACAGTATCTGAGGATAATCTATCTTGTTGTCTTTGCAACGGTTTTCATGAGGCTACTAGCAAGAAATGTTTAGAATATGATCGTCAAAAAAACATTAAAGAATCCATGGCCAAGTCATGTATTTCATATGCTGAAGCTTCAAAGCTTCATCCCACAATTTCTAAAATATCATATGCTGATGCCTTACTTTCCTCTCCCACAACTTCAAGCCATATTAATGCTTCTGTTCCTCCTCATTACTCACCATCCAAACAAAATAAAATATCATATAAAAAAACAGTTTTTATTAAACCCCGCTCCCCACCCCACTTTTCTAAAGGTTATGATCAGCAGTTCCATCAGGACCTTGCTAGGAATGTACCTCAATCAAAAGATGGCTGTGCCCTCATCCCTAAGGATGATTTATCTGGATTATCTGTAAATGAACTAATCATTGCTTTGATAAAATCATTAACCCAAACACATCACCTTTCACCGTCCATCGCTGCCACTGTATTAAATGCAGTTTCTGAATCATCTCCATCAACTAATAATAATCATGGACAACAAAGTCCTACAATGGAATTGTCGAAGTGCAATAAATAAAAAATCAGAAATTATACATATTGTAAATAAATATAAACCTTTTGTTTTTGCTCTTCAAGAGACATGGCTTAAACCGGGGTCTTTGTTTAGGATCCCTGGTTATGCATGTCTCAGAGAAGACCGCTCTGATGGGTATGGCGGTGTTGCTTTACTCATCAATCATCATCATTCATTTTCATTTTTCACAATCCCACCTCATAATAATGATTTTTCTGTTATTGCAGCAGTTGTAGATAATATTTGTTTTGTTTCTGTATATATTCCTCGTCCATCTGTTGTAATTTTTAACGAAATTGTAAATATTTTTTCAATTCTTCCTAAACCATTTATAGTTTTAGGTGATTTTAATTCCCAGCACGAAGTCTGGGGAAGTTCGTCAACAAATAACTATGGTAGCACCTTACTTGACATTCTAGATAGTCTCAATCTTTGTTTATTAAATACTGGGTCCCCAACTCGACGCACTTCTCCACATGAGGGTGCTAGTGCTCCTGATTTGTCAATTTGCTCTGACAAATTAGCTTCGCGTTTGACTTGGGAAGTTATGCTTTCCTCATTCGGTAGTGATCATTTTCCTATAGTTTTATCATTTCCTGACAGTCAAAAACATTATTCTAAGAGCGCTCCACGGTTGAAGTACAAACTGGGTGATGTGGATTGGCAAAAATTTAAAGAGCATTTAGATATTATTGTTTCTGATCTTCCAGAAATTAAATTTGGTGATGAACAGTTATGTGCCGACGCCTTATCTGAAGCCATGATAAAAACGGCTGATAAACTTTTTCCTCTAAAAAAGATACAAAACAAAATCCCATCTCCGCCATGGTGGGACAAAGATTGTACAGATGCAATAAAAAAAAGGAAACAGTGTGAACTTGCCTATCTTGAAAATTCTACCGAAGAAAATTTTAATAGTCTGAGCGCCTCAATTTCAGAAACAAAAAAAATATTTAAAAAAAAGAAATTTGAGAGCTGGAGATCATTCTGTCTGTCTATTTCTCCTAACGTTAAACCATCTATGGTATGGCAGAATATCAGAAGGTTTAGAACAGCGTTCTCAGATTCATCTACAGCATTCCTTCCACCTGAGCTGGTAAATAGTTTTTTAGATAACTTAGCTCCCTCATCTGTCCCGGAAAATATTATTCCAAATTCTATTCCCCTTTCAACACTAGATTCTCTTAGTGACCTTAATACTCCATTTAGTTTAGAAGAACTTAAAGGTGTTGTACGACACAGTAAAGACTCCGCTCCGGGTGCAGATGGTATTCCGTACTCTTTTCTATCAAATATGAGTGACACATCTCTTCTCTATTTTTTAAAACTAATTAATAACATTATGATATCCGGAAATATTCCGCTTTCATGGAAAGCCCAAGATATTATACCTATTCTCAAACCTAACAAAAGTCCATCGAGTAGCGCTTCTTACAGACCAATTGCTCTATCATCGGTTTTGCTAAAAATCACAGAACATTTAGTTAAAAATAGGTTAGAGTGGTTTTTGGAAAACAGGAAACTACTCAGTGATAGTCAATTTGGTTTTAGGCGTGGCAAAAGTACCATTGATAGTTTAAGCATCTTTGTCACTGATATTAGATTAGCATTTTCTTCGAATCAATCCATAATTTCTGCCTTTCTTGACATTAACTCTGCTTATGATAATGTTGTAATATCAAAATTAAAATATAAACTGGAGCAGTTAAATGTCCCCATTTTACTAACAAACTTCATTCTAAATATGTTATCTGAGAGGTATATTAATCTTACACTTCAGGATTCTAGGTGTGAATCTAGAGTCGTTTGGAAAGGTCTTCCTCAAGGATCAGTTCTCAGCCCTCTGTTATATGACATTTACACTTACGATCTTGAGAGTTCTTTAAACAATAAAGTAAAAGTGCTACAATACGCTGATGATCTTCTTTTATATTGCCCTCATAGCTCTATTCAGACGGCTTGTAATACAATGACATCGGGTCTCAGCCTTTTAAAAAAATGGATGGATAACAATGGCCTTGAGCTATCTACTTCTAAAAGTTCAGTTGTACTTTTTACCAGGATGCGCCTTCCTCCCCCTGTTTCTGTATATTATGATGATAATTTAATACCTGTGAAATCCTCGGTAAAATTTTTAGGAGTGGTTTTAGATAGTAAACTTACTGGTATTCCACACTGTGATTATATAACGGCAAGATGTGAGCAAAGGCTAAATATTTTAAGATGTTTATCGGGGGTCTGGTGGGGTGCCCACCCCTATTCATTAAAATTAATATATAACGCAATAGTTAGAAGTGTGCTTGACTATGGAACTTTTTTATTGGAACCTGGAAATTCTGCTGCTTTTAAAAAATTAGACAGAATTCAATCAAAAGCACTACGAATAGTGACCGGAGCTATGAGATCAAGCCCAATAAATGCTTTACAGGTTGAAACTGTAGATCCTCCTCTTTCACTTAGACGTCAGTATCTTGCTGACAAATTTCTATTCCGTTCATTTCAATTTTCTAATCATCCGTTACGTCAAAAATTGCAGTCTCTTCTAAATGAAATCAATTCTTCCCGTTATTGGTCTAATAAATCTCTTCCTTGTCTTATTGTTAGCTATAAAAAATTTATGGCTTTGCAAGCTCCAATTTACCAGTCATTATCATTTCCTCTTTTCAATCATTCATATGAATCATTAGTTTTTACTCCGGATGTTATCCTAAACCTAGGCATTAATAAAAATGATAATTTTGTAAAAGAATCATTTAACTTTACCAAAGGCTTGCGATGGGAAAATTGGCATCATATTTATACAGACGCGTCTAAGCACTCTTCTTTGGGAAATGTTGGAGTTGGGGTTTTTCACTCGCAATATAACATAGTACAAAAAATCAAGCTTCCTCCTGAATCATCAGTATTTACTGGTGAATGTTTTGGACTGTTCAAAGCCCTAGAGTATATTTGCATCATGAAGTTGGAAAAAGCAATAATATTTACAGACGCTCTAAGTGCATTGCAGGCTATTGAAAGAAATCCTTTTAAATGTAAACCAATACTTCCCATAGTTCTTTTTATTAGAGATCTCTTGTATAAATGCTTTAAATTAGGTCTTCAAGTTTCTCTCGCTTGGATACCTGGCCATAGTAGTATCGCAGGAAATGTGAGAGCCGATCAACTGGCTAATGAGGCTGTAGACTGTGGTGATTTGTTCCCTTACATTAACTTTAGTCACGATTTGGCGAATTTGCCAATGAACTTTCTTTGGGATGCATGGAGCAAGATGTGGGCGGACAGCAGCACTACTAAAGGAAAATATTATTCTCATATTCAAACTTGTATTCCCAAGAAACCATGGTTTTTTAAATTTAACTTTGGTAAGGTTGCTACCAGTTGTCTTATTCGTATGAGGTTGGGTCACAATTGCTCCAAAGTCCACCTTGCCCGATTGCAGATCGTTGCCAGTGACCTTTGCGAATGTGGTGATGTTGGCGATTTAAATCATATGTTTTTTTCCTGTCCTCTTCTTAGTCATGATTCTTTTATATCTAGTTTACTTTCCTATAACATTGCTTTTCCTACCTCCATCTCTGTTTTACTGGCTTCTAATGACTCAAAAGTATATATGTATCTATCATCATTTATCACTGACAATAATATACGCATATAATATTTACTTTTGTTAATGTTTTCCCTAATAATCCTATCCAATATCCATCCAAATTCCGTGTCCTAAATTAACCTTTCATTTTCTACCAAGTTTCCTCGTTTTTTGTTAGTGGCATTGCGCAAATAGCGACTTGCCAATTAAAAAAAAAAAAAAAAAAAAAAAAAAAGCTACAGCTTGACATTAATTACAGCTTGGCCAGAACGGATTGAAACGGAACTAAAATTTTTATTTCTAACAGCGTTTTAAAATCTTTGATATTTGATGTAAACAAAGACCGCAGGTTTGTTAGATTTATTATTGTGCCATAAAACTAACGTAATACGTGAAAAAAAAAAAAAAAAACATTCAAAGTGCTGGTAGCGCGAAGACAGTGGCGACTTCCGGTTTTCTACATTTTTATGTCAAGCTGTAGAGTAGAAAACCAGAAGTCGCCACTGTGCTCTCGCTACCAGCGGGGCGATTCACTATCAAAGTGGAAAGCTGTGGCATAGTGGATGGTTACTGGACACCTCTATTTTTATCGACTGTTATGCGGCTAAGTTGAGGAGTGCCTCTAGAGCGTTAGAATAGTTTCTTTTAGAGAACATTTAAATTTATCAGGTTTTGACAGGTTTTGACAGCTTTTGACCCTTTGACAGCTATTTGATGCGTTCATTCCGCTGCATTCCGATTGTTCAACATCAAATTTATGACCAACGAGTGGAAAGAGGCAATCGTTTAAAACACTGCTCATGAGCAGTGTTTTAGGCTAGCCACCGGTCGAGCGGTCTGTGCCGTAGATATAAAAGATGGACTGAGCAATAGCTGAATTTGGCCATACAGTCTAGGCATACCTATAAGTCTATGCAAGCAAATATTTTTTTCATCGAGTCGGGCAGTGTTTTGGTGTTTTGCGAAATATGAGAGTCGTTACATCGACTGGTTTAGACAAAACATTCTATGAAATAAATGACAATCACAATTTATAATTTGAGAATCTTACGCTTATGGTATTTCTGGGATTTGCTGAAGAAGAGATGAAACGACTTCGTCTACGATTATAGAGAAGACGCCTACGTGACCTAAGTGACCCGTTGCATTTTGCAGTAACAGGTTTTAGAAGAACTTCGCCCATATTTACCACAAGCTCTACGAAAAACAGCTGTTCGCAATGAACTAAAAGTACTTTTTTTTTGTTCCCAACTTGTTTGAATGAGTATGATAATTTAGTAAGTAAGTCATCCTATTTTTATTGTTTGTTGCAGATTTTGGCTGTATTTTATGCAAATGGATCTTACCAACCTTATGTCGGTACCTCCTACTTGTTTATTAAGTCCCAGCCAACGTTTAGCAAGTGTTTACATCAGGCTACTGATGCACTCAATGTCCGGGAAGTACTGATAAACCACATAAAATTTCCCATGTCTCAGGTAGAGAGACAAGTTAGTCATCATGACACAGTAAGTTTATAAAATATTTAAGTACCTTTAAGAAGCATTATCTAAATGTCTATCTCTATTGAAAATACAGTGTAAACTCTTTATAACGAAACTCAAGGGACTGAGCATTTTTTGTCGTTATAGAGAGTTATCGTTATATGGAGTGAACAAAAAGTAGTAGGTTTACGACTGATAATACGATAGGTACCCAGTATGCTTGGTCGAAGACCATCACTTCCAAAACAATGCGTCGTACTGCACGTGTACAAGGCAATTAAGGATAACAAACCAGTATGCTTGGTCGAAGACCATCACTTCCAAAACAATGCGTCATACTGCACGTGTACAAGGCAATTAAGGATAACAAAAGCTAGACCGACCTCGGATGTTTGGAGCTTCAAAGTCTTTTGTTACCTGATAACATAACATAAACAATAATACCGATAATAAATAATTATTTACTGTCTAAAAATATGAACACATTTCTTCGTAATAGAGAATGGCGTATCGCTATAAAGAGTGTTTCAATATGTGAGTTTTAACGCAAACCTACCAACTTGGGCTCACTCCAACGTTATAGGGAGTTTATCGTTATAAAGGATAACGTTATAAAGAGTTTACACTGTATTCACTTATGCTGATGACACTGCGCTTATTGTATAATAATAGTAACTGGATTGCAATGGAGTGGCTTTCTACTAATTATCCTACTAGTATTATAAAAGTGAAAGTTTGTTTGGATGCATAAATGGATGTTTGTTAGTTTTTCACGTGAAAGCTATTGAATGCATTATGTATAAAGTTTGGTAAAAGCACAGTATAAATAATATTACTGTGGTAAAAGTCCCTTTCCTTAGTTCCTAGTGTCAAATATCTAGGTGTTTACATTGATGAAAAACTAACCTAGCACACCCACATAGAGACATTATCTACATGTACAAAGAAGCTCATATTCAAAGAATTTAATTAAGAATTAAGACACTCGGCTTACCATGCAGCTTTGATTATATATTAGTCTCCCAGAGTCTATATGCATCAATAATCAATTATTGTAATTACTGAGTCATTTCTGTTGATAGCATTTAAATCATTTTCACAGGTACTGTGGCTCCTGAGATACCTTTTAAATATCTTTTTACTTAGAAGTTAGATTTTTCTATTTAATTTTGTAAACCTTTTATCCTATGTGTTTTTTCTTTGTTCAGTAAACTAATTTCTATTATTAAGGAATTCAATTTTAATTTTAAATATTTATGGTTGATTTCAGGTTCATGAAAAGATTTTGCTTTCCAGGCATTATTGGGTGCATAGATGGTACTCATGTGGCTATAATTAGGCCTTATGATCATGAAGAAACATAATATTTTAATAGAAAAAAATATCATACTCTGAATGTTTTATTGGCGAGTAATAAGAATCGTGTTTAAATGTATATACCATCTTTATAAATTGAGTAAAAAAAAAATTGTTTCAGATTTGTGATGCACATCTTAACATTCTACATGTTGGTATCATTTGGTGGTGCTGCTCATCATTCTTATGTTTGGAATCAATGTCCCTTCAAGACTTATTTGGAGAGACTGCAAAGGCATCGCCAGAGCTGTTGGTTATTAGGTAGGTAACTATGTCATTTGCATTGGCATTTAATTCGATTATTTTGGCATAAATTACCAAAAGTGATTGATTAATCATATCAATGTGGTTGAAGTAAAAAAGATGATCTATTGTGCAGACCTGTTATGCTGAATGGGTAATATGAACTAAAGGAAATATTTATATTTCAGGTGATTCTGGATATGCACAGCGTCCATGGATGATGACACCTATCTTGGGCTCAGCTCCACCTGAAGAATATTACACTTTAAGAATTTCATTGCAAAGTGAGAAACACTGTTTAGCGTTGTATTGGTGTTCTGAAAACACGCTGGCAGTGTTTGCTAGCACACAGGGTACTACACTATGACCCTGTTTCTGCAGCTAAGATACTGAATGCATGCACTGTTCTACACAACATCGCCAATGCTCGAAACGTCCCAATGCCTGACCATTGCCTGACCTTGACAGTGAGGACATACTTATTGACAAACAGAGCCAAATATACCTATGACATCTGACGTAGTTCAAGACAACACTAGGGATTACTAGTACAAAGTCTGGAATTCTAGGAATATGTAATTTTGCTTCACTAGGACAGATGAGATAGCATTACCTAAATACTATTGTTGGAGCTGCTGAAGATTGTACAACTAGTTATTTTATTAGTATAAGCTTAGGTTGTCCCGCTGAAGGACATTTTGCATTGTATAAATTCAATCTCTTTATTATTATATAGCTGCATAGCCTGCTATACATAATACTTGTATAAGTACTATGTACTTAAATGCTTTTATTCATTATTATTGTCATGTTTAATAATTAGGTATCTGTTATAGTCGGATTATTTTTGACTGGCCTGTTGGTCTAGTGGTTAGTGACCCTGACTGCTATGCCGGAGGTCGTGGGTTCGATTCCCACCCAGGACAAATGTTTGTGTGATGAGCACGATCATTTGTTCTGTGTCTGGGTGTAATTTATCTATAATATGTATGTATTTAGAAATTATAAGTATGTTTATCAGTTGTCTAGTACCCATAACACAAGCTCTGTTTAGCTTGGGACTAGATGGCGTTGTGTGATAGTTGTGGAATATTATTATTATGTAGTTCCCTTCTTGTGATTAGCTATTATTTCCATTTTTATTGGGCGCTTTCAGTTGGGACCAAATCAAAATCTAGAATCGCCACTTTAGCAATGTTGTTTTTGACAATCTTGTAAATTGTCCTTTATCAATTTATCTAGGTATATGCATTGTATAAATTGAATCTTATTATATAGCAGCATATCTTAAGAATATTAGTTCCCTTCTTGTGATTAGTTATTATTATTATTTCCATGTTTATTGGGCGCTTTCAGTTGGAGCCAAATCAATCAGTCTAAAATCGCCTCTTTAACAATATTGTTTGTTTTACAATCTTGTGAATTTTTCTTTATCAATTATCTACTCTATTGCTTGAGCAATAAAATAGAATACTCCATTTCTTAGAATGTTTTGTTTTTGTTTGATGTAACAAAGGCTCTGTAATAATTTTTGGCAATTGAAAAAGAGTGGAGTTTCTTGTCTGTTCTTCTGCATAGATCTACTCCTTGGAATGGGCAACTACAGTACTTTCACAGTTATTATGTCTTGTGACTGGGACTGTAGCTTCATCATTTAAATTGAGATGAATCAAGCTTTGATTGAAATGAATGAAATTAAATTAAAGACAATTTTTAAAACATACTTTTAATTACAAAAACCCTTTTTATACACTAGAACATGTAGTTGAAAAGCTGAAAGATAATGAACGAAACAAACATAAACGATCTGTAAACTTCAATAGATTTTCAACTCCACGAACTGGGGTATAAAGTTGAAAGTGTATTAGTGACAGCTGAGCGATAACGATTGTCGTCTGTTGTCGTCTGCTGTTTGCCTATAGGGCCAGTAGTTATACGAACATAAAAATGGCACCTCAATCTAAATGTTTTTTTCACAATTTGGTATAATTTTGTAGCATTTGAGATTAGTTAATGGACGTAATCCGAGCTATGTAGAACTTTGAAAATTTTGAACAAATAACTACATAATTACTTCTTTGAAAAGTCATAAAAAGTCACATGTATGGTCTGAAGACCCACATTATCATAATGTATTAATAAAAATATTGTAACTTTTTAAATTTTTGCTGTACATAGCTAAATTTTGGTCATGAAATATTCTAAAATGCTACAAAATCGTACTAAATTTTGGTAAGTATTAATCCATGATGTTCCTAGTTTTGAGGTTGCTCTTAAAATAAAATTGATAAAAAAAATTTAGATTGAGGAGCCACCTTTCTGTTTTATATAACAACTAATTATTATTATTATTATTAATCATTTATTGAAGGCAACAGGGCCCATAGAATTACTTAACCTAGATACATTATATTCAGAGTGTTAGTAACAATGTAAACTTATACCTATGTTAGTAACACAATTAGGTACAACATACAACATTTAAACACACAAATATTTACAATATACACATCTATCATTGCTTCAGCATTCCAGCTGAAATACTGGAGCAACGATTTAAAACTGCACAGTCTAGCCTGTCAGCAATCATGCTCAGCATGCTGTTGGAGCTGGCCCGCACCCTGCGCACCAGAGAAGTGCATCTTTTGCGCATTTCCGCAAACATCCCTGATGCACTACAGAAGCGAGGCAGCCCCATCAGCACCCTAAAAGCATTATTATACTGTACGCGAAGGGCGTTGTACGATTTTTGCGTAAAATGAACCCACAGGCTACAGGCGTAAAACGAGGTACAGAAGGCCCTGAACAGAGTCTTCTTAACCTCCGAAGAAGCACGTGAAAACCTGCGGGCAATCATATTCGCTCTGACCGACAACGCCCTTCGCTCTCTTTCAATGTCCTCATCATCTTTGGAGCCAGTAGTCAAAATGTGCCCAAGGTACTTCAACGAGTGCACCCTCAATAATGGTACACTATTAAGCTTAATTGGAGGCACTGTTTCTGGGAGTTTTCCACCAGCCCCAAAGACCATGACAACACTTTTTCGTACGTTATACACTAGGCCATGGGCACTAGCGTATTTCTCACATATACTCACCAGTTTCCTCAGGCCACAAACTGAGGCACTGAGCAGCACCATGTCATCAGCATAACTAATATTATTGATACATATGCCATCAATATAGCATCCAACTCTGGTGCTACTCAGCTCCACAATGAAGTGGTCCATATAAAGGTTGAAGAGTGTGGGAGAGCTCAGACCACCCTGTCTCACACCACACCAACCCATACGGACTTGAGTTCGAACCGTCCCATCTAACATTGTTGACTTGGTTTCCGTACCAAAATTTAAAAATGTTGATTACTTCTGGCGGTAAATTAGCATCACTCATTATACTTACTACAATATCAAAGATTGATCCTACAATATTTTAAACTTACTACTGAGTACTGATTAAGAATATTAATTTCATTAAGATATGAAAAGTGGCTCCTCAATCCTTATGGACATCATGAATCAAAAGGCTTGCTATTTTTGGTTCATGGCTCTGACAATTTCCACTAAGGCCTCTGTAGCAGCTGCTCGTCGCTTCATTTGTTCCTGCAGCGCTGCCACTGCGACTGCCCCTCCATGCTGATAGCGAGCCCCTTCAGTGTGGTTGCCAGCCCCTCCATTGCGGCTGCCAGTTGCTCCTCTGCAGCAACTCGACGACTCTCGATTTCGTAAGCCCACTGTGGCGTACTTTCAGGAACTGTAATAAATGATTAATTTTACATTGACTTTTTTTTTACATTGAATATTTGGTTTAGATAAGTGAGCCCGTTCTTGAGTTATGAAATTACAACATAAAGTGGCATTGATTTTATGTATATTGATTCTATGAAATACTTACTTTACTCATCTTGGGCCGGCTGTAAATCAGCCGAGGGAGAGGGCATTCTTAGGGACTCACTATCGAGCCATTCTTCCTGCATAGGTTCTATGGCAGACTCGTCTGGTGCTTGTAAAACAGGGCAGGAGGATACTAGCTCTGCAGTAAAAGGCTCAGAAGTTTCCTCATCAACAGTTGGTATCTGTAAAATATTTAATTTACTTGCAATCACACAATATCCAAACATTTGATGATGAATGAGAAAAGAAAAAGAACTAAGATATAAATAGGTGCCTCATTCTATAGACGATTTTGACCTTCAATCAGGTCTTGACAGCAAACCAAAGTTTTGTCCTGCTGAGGTCGATCTTACAGTATAAAAGCAATGTCTTGCTGTAAGGTAAAGTAACAAAGTAGATAAGTTGGTTAGCTAAATATAAGATGTGAAAAGTAGCTCCACTTGGTTCATGTAATATGCACACGGCTGCTGCAATAACAGTTCCACTTGCTTGAACTTTCAACACATGACACACTACTAAATGTCTAGATGTTACAAATTAAATACTAATGGAATAAAGACTAAAGTTGTTAATTTATTAATTAGAAACTAACATCGACAGGCGGGCACACACCGGGAAATCCATCCACTGCCACTCGACCAATAATGGCTAGTAGACACTGCTCATGCTCGTTTAACAGAAGGAATTTTGTTTGGGCCTCCACCAATAGCCGCTGCAGACCTGCAGAATCTGCAGCTTTGCATTTGGTTTTGGCCTTAAGCTCGATACAGTACTTGATGGAATAAAAAAATAGTGTGCGTGGTAGGTACTTCGCAACACAATTCATCAAGCAAAACTAAAAAAACGTAAACATGCTATTGTTATGGTGCATTAGTGGTAAGGAAGCTACGTAAGTGATATTTAAAGAATTGATGGTGTTTCTATTGGATTGTTTACTTACCCTTCGCCAATGATTTAGTGGCCTTTTCTTCAACGAAGTTAAGCCGCATTGCGACGGATTTCCACGCAGCCTATTAGCCAGTGCAGCCTGCGGGCCTCCAGAGTAGCGACCCAAGGCTATATCGCGGTAGGTCTCAGCAAAGTCCAGAGGTATATCTAACTGCCTGGCCGCGACCTTCTACGTGTAGTCGTCCTAAAAATATATATTTACAACATCATTAGCTTCTTATTGATGGTAATAAAGTAAGGTTAGTATAATTAAATAAATAAAAAACACTTAGTTTGTTTTTCTTTAACATAGGTTATGTTTTTAACAATAAACCTGCGAGGGTCAGTGGGTCGTCCTAGGGGAGTCTATTTTTATTTAGATGATTTGTGAACTTACCTTTAATTATAAATTCTTTTATAAACTTGAGCAAGAACTTGATTCAATGGGCAGATTGTAGATGATTCACAGAACATAAATAATCTAGAAGGTGACAGTTAGCGCGAATTTACATCTGTCAGCTGTGCTGTCAGTTGCAAAAAAACACAAAAATATAAAATGCTCCATAATATCAACTATTCTAATGCTCTTGAGGTACTCCTCAACTTAGCCGCGTAACAGTCGATAAGTCAGGCTACACATATCGATAAAATTAGAGATGTCAAGATTAAGCAACCTGTCGCACAGCTTTCCACTTTGATAGCGAATCGCCCCGCACTTTGAACGATTTTTTTTTCACCTAATACGTTAGTTTTATGGCACAATAATAAATCTAACAAACTTGCGTTCTTTGTTTACATCAAATATCAAAGATTTTAAAACGTTGTCAGCAGTCAGCATTTCAGCAGACAAAAAGATTAGTTCCGTTTCAAGACGTTCTTGCCAAGCTGTAGCGTGAGGTCTCCGAAATTTTAGGGAATAACGTGACTTACTTGTACACTGATGGTGAATTCGAAACAATCGAAAGCGAGCAGACGTTTGTGTTTCTCGGTACAATAATTTCCACGCGTTCAAGCGCTATACGATAAATCTGTTGTTAAAACAATCGAGTTAAATCGACTAACCTTTCTCATGGTGTTTTTCATGTTCTAAGCAGAGCTGTCAATGTCAAATTAAGGCAGCCTGTGACTGCTGCTGCTGTCATTGTCACTGTATTATTATTGGAATTTTGAGGTTATAAGTCCAGAGAATTAATAAAATTGAGTTTTTGTAAATACCCGTGATTTACTTGTTTTTTGTAATCGTCATGGCACTAACATTCAACGTCCGCTCTTTAGTCAGAAGATTAGTGCTATCTGATTTTCGGACTTCTGTTCGCTTTTACTCTGATCAACAAGAGGAATCTAATGAAGAACAAAAAGAAATTGATCCTGCCAAGGATAGAACCAAAATAATTCCAGTTGAAACTAGCATAAGATATATGCAGAGTAACGCTTATCAACAAACTTACGGCGAGAATACAGTTTGGGCCTTGTATCGGCGTAATCACAAGGGTGGTTTTGCCCCGAGGAAGACAAGAAAGTCTTGCGTCAGAAATGGTATGATATCCACTGGGAATCCTTGCCCTATTTGCCGGGATGAATATTTAGTTTTGGATCATAGGAACACAAAACTTCTGGAACAGTTCATATCGGAGTACACTGGACAGGTAAGCAATTCACCATGTTTTATTTATGTCAGAGTGACTATCCACGGCCAGTTGTAACCTACGGTTAGCAGATCGTTGGCTACCTAACTGTTACTTGGCCAATCACACTCATGTTGTTTATACAGTGTGTCCGGGCACGGGTTAGCGATATTTGAAGGGGATATATTAGGCTCTTTTTCATCGACAAAAATGCTTTTAAAAAAATTCTTACTCCAAAACTTCGCGAATGGCAGCCATTTTAATTTTTTTATTTGTCGAACTGGGGTGTGTACAATAAAATTCAAATATCTTTAAATCCAAGAGACCTACATTCATGCAAATGACTTTATTGCAAAGTTAAACGTTGAGGCTTATCAAAAACTTACGAAAGTTTTCTAAATAATATGTAAAAATAACCAAAAAACATGGGCAAACACGAAATTGTACACAAAAATTACTGAATAATTTCACATTTTTAACTCTAGCTCGATAAGTACCCCTGAATTTTGCTAGGGTTTTTGCATTAAATTAAAAGTGTTTGAGTCAGGCTATAAAATGATATCAAAATTATCACTCTACGTTAAGTATCTTAGGAGTTATTCTCACTTGAACATCACCCTTCCGTCTGGCCCCGCAGCAATAATTCCTAGAAGTGGTTTCATATAATAAAAAAAATTACCATTTCAGTTTATGGATTATGGTGGTCAATAATGCCAGCTGATAAATATTCGTTGGAACGATTTAGCTCGCCCAAAGAATGCGACGCCTGTAATATTGGGGTACATGCGCTAAGGAAGGGTGATGTTCAAGTAAGAATAACTCCTAAGAGACTTAACGTAGAGTGATCATTTTGATATCATTTTATAGCCTGACTCAAACACTTTTAATTTAATGCAAAAATCTCATCAAAATTCCGGGGTACTTATCGAGCTAGAGTTAAAAATGTGAAATTATTCAGTAATTTTTGTGTACAATTTCGTGTTTGCCCATGTTTTTTGGTTATTTTTACATATTATTTAGAAAACTTTCGTAAGTTTTTAATAAGCCTCAACATTTAACTTTGCAATAAAGTCATTTTCAAGAATGGAGGTCTCTTGGATTCCAAGATATTTGCATTTTATTGTACACACCCCAGTTCGACGGATTAAAAAATTAAAATGGCTGCCATTCGCGAAGTATTGGAGTAAGAATTTTTTTAAAACCATTTTTGTCGTTGAAAATGAGCCTAGAATATCCCCTTCAAATATCGCTAACTTGTGCCCGGACACACTGTATAATATTGTTTGTGTTCAAATTCTTTTAAGTTATGATTAAGAAATTCATGAGCCTTAACCAAAAGAAATGACTATTGAATTACACTTATTATTGATTAAACCCTGAGGTGATCACTCAACAAAATTGGCTTTGTACTCTCGATTGCACTTAATTGGATGTAAACCATATATTTTTCTGTATTTATAATATTATACAGAGTAATATTGTGTTTGGATAATCTCTGGAAGTAGGTAAGTAAGTGTGTGCAGAAGCAAGTAAAAAATGGAAACATTTGTTTGTAATGATATTAGAGATTCTATTCCATTTTCATTGACTCATTAAGTAAATATACACCAAAATAGAAATCTGCTTTTCTTCAATTTCCAGGAGAGCAACAACTTATTCTTCATGTTTTTAATGTGGACATTTGTTTTGTATTTATAATTCAATGTAAACAGATATAATACCTATGTTGTTTTTTTATTCCAGATTCTGGATGCTTTCAAAACTGGACTTTGCCAAAAGAAACATAAGGAGCTACTAGTTGCTATTGAAAGAGCTTGGGACCATGGCTACCTCACATACGATGTGCCATTCAGGGAATATGATTACTCATTATACAATAAAAATGCCAATTCTGTTTAAACCAGTATAATAGGTAATAGTTTTAGTTTCGTAAATATAGATATATAGTTGATTCTGTGTTTTCATTGCACAAATATTTTAGTAGGAAGCCCTAAACTTATGGCACTATTTTAAAAGTTACCTATTATTTGTTGTAAAAAAATAATTTCTTACTCATATTTATAAAAGCTATGTAGAACATCTGTTAATATAATTATTTTTATAAACTCCCTTTTATGTTCTTAGTGAGCACTTTGAGTAATTTTAGTTCCCTAGTGTATCAGAAACCAATGTGGAATACTGTATTGTTATTATTATATATAATGTCTGTATAGAAATCTTATAAAAGAAGTTTCGTTTTTGTAAATTAAAGGATCAAATTTTATAAGCTGTCTTTCCACATTAGTCCGATATATAGTTCTCTAAAGTGCATTATGTACTTTGTGCTATACATCGTTGAATCTTAGTTTTGTATGGCACAATAACATTGTTATTATTTTTTCATAATATTTATGCACAACCTGCCTATGGGAAAAATAGTACCTATATTGTTATGATACTAGGTACATCATTTCAATAATTTTCCCAAAGACGCTCAAATTAGATTCATAAAAAATGAGCTTATCATTTTACCAATATTCTTCTAAAGTTTGCCTATTAACTGTTACTTCAGACAAAACTAACCCCTTTTTGAAGTGATGTCACTACTAAAGGGGGTCAGTTTTCTCTGATGCTTACTATACATGTTTTTTTTATTCACCAATTTCAAATAAGCTTTTTTGGAAAAGTTATATCAAGGATTGCATCCTTTTTGAGTTACGTAAAAGTATCTATTAATTTCGATCTGTTTCTTTGAAGCAACAATTCTCTAATCAGTGCCGATTTTTCTCGTTCCAAAACGGTAATCCTCTCATTTTTTCTGTTGACTTCCTGGAAAATAAATAATAGTACATTACTGCCGCGGCCTATAATGGCTACTTTGCTGGTCGCACTGATGATGGCCGACAGCGCAGCGTAGCGCAGCTCCAGGCCGACACAGCGCGGTCAGCATGTAGCACTGGATGGACGAGCTGAGATAAAGGCCGAGGCCGTAGGCCGAGGCCTTTACAGCGAGGACAGCAAGGGCTGCAATGATGGCCAAGCTGGAAGGCCTAGAGCGTAGCTAGGCTATAGCTCGAGGCAATCATAGCGTGACCAGCGAAGTAGACATAGTGGGCCAAGGCTTGTATAGTGCTTTACTCAAAAATGCAAGTACCTAACCTACATAAAACCAGCCAGTGATTTAAATAAAATATATATTAATTAACTAGAAATTTAATTTAAATAACAATTATGAAAAATACAGTAACTAAAATTCAACACCGACTTTCCTGGTTTCATATTACTTACTAATAGTTTGCGATAATTTTAATGCGATGTTTGACTGCTATATTTTCTTCATTTATTACTTCATTTACTTAAAGCAAAAAAGTCGGTAAATAAAAATAAAAAATTCGCTGAACCGCGCTTTTGTTCCTTCTTTGTATTTTTTTTAAAATAATTTGGAATACAATCTTTTTGTGCCTACCTCTTTATATACAAACAGCTGTGTTTTAAATAAAATCTTTTTGCATTTGTTTTTTTAAAACGTTGAAACGTCTTAATAGCGGCCGGCAATGTTTTTGCCGGCCACGGCATGGTAGAGCGGCCAGCAAAAACATTGCTGGCCGCTACTTGAAACAGACCGGCAAAGTCTACTTTGCTCAAACAAGATTGTCAAAATAATGACCACATTACATGTATTTTTGAGTAAATGTCATTAAAACATATAATTATCTTCAATTGCACGTTATTTTTAAGTATTAAGCATCATTTAGATTAGACAAAGTAAGAACTAGTATACAAGTTAATCTACATTGTGGTATTTGTTTGATCAACCGAATTCATTGTCACTTAAGGCTGCAAAGTAATGCAACTCTCATGCAATTTCTGGCATTGTCCATATTGAGCTTTTATTAAGGGGGATGCTCCAACCAGCCCGCGAAATTCAAATTTTTTTACGTTTTTTGCAATTTGCAATTTTGCAGGCCAGTGACATGTTGTAACTTTATAAATATTTGTGTTGCGCAAATAACAAGTATAATTTTAAATGTAAAAATATCAAAAAACTCGCTCCATCAGCTCTCACATAGAAAAGGTGCATCATGTTAAAATCTCCGAAATCTAACTACGATGCACCTTTTCTATGTGAGAGCTGATGGAGCGAGTTTTTTTGATATTTTTTATATTTAAAATTATACTTGTTATTTGCGCAACACAAATATTTATAAAGTTACAACATGTCACTGGCCTGCAAATTGCAAAAAACGTAAAAAAATTTGAATTTCGCGGGCTACATCGAAGCAATCACCTTAAGGTTGTTCTTCTGCCTGACCACATTCCCATTTTGCCTTGGTTAGTACTAAATATTTTCCTATAAGATAGTGCCTTCTATTAGCTGAATCCTAACGCGTCTGTTGTTTCATATCTTCCCTCACCTAATTCATTCATTTTTTCTTGGCCAATTAACCACCCTGTCCAAGTCAACCAAACGCCAAACGTGTCGGTAAAACCTGGTTTGCCCATACATGAGCCAAGGTTGGCAGCGTCAAACCAAAATGGCTTAGCAGAAATAGACTTTTATTTTGTGGTCTATCCATTTATGCACATACCTCTGCAAGCATACGATTTTGGGATCGAAGTACTGCCGCGTTGTTTGGCGTGGCGGAAGTTCCGGTCGCTGACAGCGATGACGCGGGTAAAGCCAAGTTCATATGCAGCGACAGCTGCCCATGCCGCCAACCGGCCGCTAACGCTCCCAACTGTCGATTGAGTTCCAACACTCGTGCTTTTAGTAATTCAAGTCGCTCTTGATGTGCCTCACTCCAGGGCTCCTGAAACACAAATGTGAATATTTTTACGTCTTTGTGTTCCTAGAACAAAAAGTTCCCAGTTCTATTATAGGAAATGACTATGGCGTTACATTACACTTTTATGCGGGTTTCCAATTCAGTAATTTATTATGGAGTCCGTTTTTTTAACTCTGCTTTAACGGAAGGTTCCTAGTGTAGGTTGATTTTTTCTTCAAATTCTTGTCGGTCTCCACTCATTTACTCTCGCATCAATTTCATGTTATGTGGAGCGGGATTCGAACCCACGACACGTGTGAACTACAAGCAACATTTCTGTTCCCGTTATTAAACCATAAAACCTACACTCAACGTTCATAACTGTCAATGTGATGACTAGGTACTTATGCGGCTCATCATCATCAGCCTATAATCCCACTGCTGGGACACAGGCCTCCTCTGTGGGAGAGGGATCTCGATTTTTCAATGGAACCTACTTGCTCCTTTTGATGCAGTCCAGAACTCCAGGCTACGCTTTATTTATTTCTGTGCTAATAGGTTGAATCTTAATATATATAAATCTCGTGTCACAATGTTTGTCCTCAATGGACTCCTAAACCACTTAACCGATTATAATAAAATTCGCACACCATGTGCAGTTCGATCCAACTTGAGAGATAGGATAGTTAAAATCTCAAATTATAGTCGCAATTTTAATAATATTATAAAGATTGCACCCGTGCGGAGCCGGGGCGGGTCGCTAGTTGAATTATAAGTTGTTAGAGTTCATCCGTGATACTGGAACTCCATCGCTTTGGCAACAGCGCCAAAATATCGGAAATTCAAAACAAATGCTAGACGTGGTAAATATGACGTTTCAAGTTCTAATAATACGTTCGAGTTGAGTCCACCGCACCGCACAGTAGGCACAGTAAGACATCGACAGCTCAGAGAAAGATGGGTTGACTGTACGTATTTCGCAATTCGCGCTCTACGTTTGTCTTCTTCATAAAAGTAATAATGTCTTTATTAATATCCTCTATAGCATAAATTGTTGCTATGTTACCTCATTAATTAACTAAGTATTTAAAATTTATTCGAGAATGTGACACTATAGGTATGTAGGAGGTAAGCAAAAAACCTTGTTTGGCCATGACCCGGAAACTTGGCTAGGCAATGCTAATGCTACGGCTTGAAACTAGCTAGGTAATAATACTGCATTTGTATTTGTAATAAATACAATATCGTTTGTATCGAAATTGGCTGACAAACACAAAATACCTATTGACGTAGAAAAAAAAAGTTGAACTGATTGTTGAAATAGTGATTTATGTTGAGAATATTCAAAACATATCGGACGTAGGAAAAAATAATTAACTTAATCAATATCGTTCAACAGACATACACTCTGGAGATTTCTACTCCAAAGCTACGATAAAACAAATGTTCACAGATTTTGATATAATATGTAAAAATGAAACTTTAACCAAAATTAATAATTACCACATATGCACCCATCCTGCCGGCGTACCGCATTTTTTCTTGAACCTCTGCTAATTGCTTTAAGTACCATTCCCGGGCTTCTTCCACTGCCGATAAGCCCTGCAGTAAAACATCCTTCTCCTGTTCTATCTGTTTCATGCGTTTCAAAAGGTTGTAGTCCACACCATTATGTAAGGTGTGACGGCGAGGTTCCCGGCGGCGGGAAACGCGACGCAATTGTGATTGCGTCTCGTTCGCTGACCTGCCATCGCCAAGACCTCTGCTCTGTTCTTCTACGGCTCGGGACATTTCTTCAAAATCTATTTTGTCCACCGATATTTCTTCAGTATCAAACACAGTTTCTTCTTCCGATTTGTAGCTTGATTTTGATGTTTCATTTCTTTCTGTAGATTGCTTTTCAAGTCTTGGCGGTTTTGGAGGGCCATAAACTCTCCGAGAACCATCATGCTTAGAAATAGACACCGTTCCGAGGTGACGAGGCTCTTGAACCAAAACATCCTTGCGGCCTATTAACTGAGGCATGCTTATAGTTCTGTGCTGTGATGAGTTTTCAGAGCTTTTTAATACCAGCCAATTTCGATCTATATTTTGTGTATCGTCAACATCCAGCAACGGTGCAGAAGGTGGTCGGTGAGTTTGAGTAACCATTTGAGTATGTAATGCTGCGCTATCGACATCGTCACTAAATCTATCCTCTTTACCAGAAGAGCCCTCAACTTGATTACGTAACAAGCATATCTTAAGACCGGTACAGAACCTTTCGAACGTTAGTAGACCATCGTGAGAAGCCACCTTCTGTAAGCTTTCGATTACGCCGCGAGGCAATCCTCTGGTGCGATCGTCCCTCCAACGATTTTCTATATCCGTAAGTTTTACATATCCGGTGTGTTTATCGTCCATAATATCAAACAAAGTTCGCATCGCCGAAACAAATTGTTTCGGTAAAGATTCCATATTTCTGGAAGAAGCACGATTCATAATGTAATCTTTAGCAGTCTTGTCTGATTTCACTATATCACAGCAAATAAATATTTCTCAAACTGCATAAATTTAACGTCACACTCAACTCTCGGAATGAAACCATAGCGAATATTAATATAGACTATTGAAATCCGATTCTTATGAATTTAATTATTACTGAAAGTATTATATTTTATTATGTTATCTATTTGTAGATACGCAAAAACGGAAAATTAATCAAGGGTTTGACTAAGCAGCCACTATAACGTGTAGCGCACGGAACTACATCACCGTTTGTTGTTTAGCCACATGAGGACAAAAATCTGACCGTTTGTCAAACGGTACGTGTAGGTATGGTGGGCGCACCAATCGGCCGCTGGGAGGGAATTTGCGAGAGATAATAGCCCACGAGTGCGAGCAGGAGAACCAGTCAAACTACATTTCGGTCACTTCGGCACCGAGCAGGCAGGTAAGGTAAGCTTGGCATAGGACAGCGCGTGTAAGTCTGTTGTTGTAGTCTGAGCCTACTTCACGATAATTATAAATAATACATAGATATCAATCGTATGAAACTCACTTCTTATAATACAGAAAATACACTATAACTTAATTAATATTTATGTAGATGCATTATCAAAATGTGCTACTCGTGCTGCTATTGTAGTTTAGGATACCTATGTATGTTTCCCGAAATGATGTGCTTATTTATAAGTACATACATACTTAGTAGGTCGGTGAGTTTACATACAAGTATCTGTCCATCGAGGACATTGACCTAGTCAAAATTCTTACGTATTGTGCATAAGCACCTACCTGACTACATAAGTGGGTGGTACGGAAAGTATCTATTTTGTAGTTAAAGATAGGGTATAAAGTTGAAAATGTATTAGTGACTGCTGGAGCGATAACGATTGTCGTCTGCTTTCGTCGTCTGTTTGTCTAAGACCCGATGCAGTTGGATATCAGTATTTAATATGGAGCGACTGCCTATCAGTCGTCGTCTGTTTGTCTAAGACCCGATGAAGTTGGATATCAGTATTTAATATGGAGCGACTACCTATCAGTCGTCTGTTTGTCTAAGACCCGATGAAGTTGGATATCAGTATTTAATATGGAGCGACTGCCTATCAGTCGTCGTCTGTTTGTCTAAGACCCGATGCAGTTGAATATCAGTATTTAATATGGAGCGACTGCCTATCAGTCGTCGTTTGTTTGTCTAAGACCCGATGCAGTTGGATATCAGTATTTAATATGGAGCGACGCCTATCAGTCGTCGTCTGTTTGTCTAAGACCCGATGCAGTTGGATATCAGTATTTAATATGGAGCGACTGCCTATCAGTCGTCGACTGTTTGTCTAAGACCCGATGCAGTTGGATATCAGTATTTAATATGGAGCGACTGCCTATCAGTCGTCGTCTGTTTGTCTAAGACCCGATGAAGTTGGATATCAGTATTTAATATGGAGCGACTACCTATCAGTCGTCTGTTTGTCTAAGACCCGATGAAGTTGGATATCAGTATTTAATATGGAGCGACTGCCTATCAGTCGTCGTCTGTTTGTCTAAGACCCGATGCAGTTGAATATCAGTATTTAATATGGAGCGACTGCCTATCAGTCGTCGTTTGTTTGTCTAAGACCCGATGCAGTTGGATATCAGTATTTAATATGGAGCGACGCCTATCAGTCGTCGTCTGTTTGTCTAAGACCCGATGCAGTTGGATATCAGTATTTAATATGGAGCGACTGCCTATCAGTCGTCGACTGTTTGTCTAAGACCCGATGCAGTTGGATATCAGTATTTAATATGGAGCGACTGCCTATCAGTCGTCGTCTGTTTGTCTAAGACCCGATGAAGTTGGATATCAGTATTTAATATGGAGCGACTGCCTATCAGTCGTCGTCTGTTTGTCTAAGACCCGATGAAGTTGGATATCAGTATTTAATATGGAGCGACTGCCTATCAGACCTCGACAACCCATAGTAGCTGGGTAATACGATACACAATGGTATAGACTGGTTGTCAGACTTTTAGAGCTTCTGACTATAGTAAATATACGACTGTCTACAAATGACAGCCGGGACCAACGGCTTTACGTGCTTTCCGAGGCACGGAGGAAACATCGCAGACCATCACAGACCTACCTCGACAACCCGGAAGATCGGCCTGTGTGGCTGTAATGGCTGGCCAAGACTATTGATTTTTCAAAAATACAATGACGCAGTCTTTAGTTTTCGTCAAAATCGACCTCGAAACTCCTTTCAGTATTTTTCGATATTCTTGTGGATACCAGCCACGCCCAATCTACACACATCAAAAGTGTCTAGGGATCAAGCATTTTTATGCGGATTTCTTGAGATTGAGATGTGGCTTTGTAATAAATTTATGATTTTATAAATTTATATGGATCCTTTTTGGTGCATTTCATAATTTGAATCAGGAACTGTAAATCAAATTCGAGTAAAAGATGAAAATCAGCTGTCAATATTTTCCCTATAAAAACATACAACGCATTGAAGACATTATTAGTGCTACTGTTTCCCTACTACTGATTAAAACCAACGTTATTATGGAGCGGCGACGTCATTTAAGCAGGGAAGAAATGCTCAGAGCCGTGGGAATGATAGAAACTGGTTCCCGGCAACGTACTGTGGCTTTAGCTCTGAATACAAGTCAGTGTTATCAGTCGACTTTGGACACGTTACCGAAGCACTGGTACCGTGGCTGAGCGCCATGGAGGACGGTATCGCTGCACCACACGGAGACAAGACCGATACATTCAAATCTTAACTCGAAGAGCTCCAACAATACCCGCCATGATGTTAGCCGTGAGGCTTCATCACTCTTCAGGGAACTTAATTAGCGACCAAACAGTCAGAAACCGCTTGCATGAAGTGAACCTTCATTCCCGAAGACCGCTACGGGTACCACCTATAGCAATGCACAATCGTAGGATTCGATATCAATGGGCTCTTGAACACAGAAATTGGGCAGAAGAACAATGGCGTTTCGTGTGCTTTTCTGATGAGTCTCGTTTTGGTATGAGACCGGATACAAGACGTATACGACACTGGAGAACCCCTGGACGCCAACAGCGATTAAAATCCTGCCAGGAAGTCCATCCTTATAGTGGTGGAACCATCATGGTATGGGCGGGTATTTGGATCGGCGGAAGAACTGAGTTGATTTGGATCAGAGGCAACCTCAACGCTCAAATTTATGCTGAGACGATTGTATCAGACGTCATCGTTCCTCTACAAGTGCAAATCGGTCCCTTATTTCAGTTAATGCATGATAATGCACGACCGCACACCGCAAGAGTTGTAAGACAGACTCTCGCCGCAGCTAACATCAATGTCCTGCCCTGGCCTGCTCAGTCGCCAGACTTGAACCCGATTGAGCATGCATGGGATATGCTACAGAGAAGAGCTCTGCCGAATATGGAGGGTATCCAGTCGTAAGAAGACCTTTTTTTGTTGTTGCAACGAACATGGGCGGCCATTCCACAGCGTTATTTGGATGAACTCATTTTGAGTATGCCAAACCGATGTTCTTGTGTTGTTAGTGTTCGCGGTAGAAACACGGATTATTAATTGTTTAAGTTACCCAATAAAATTTTAAAGAAAACTGTTATTTCAGTCTTTTTTTCGAACTTTAATGTTATTGGTTCAAATGTCAAAAATCCCTTTATTAGGAAAATGGCAAATTTCTTTATGAATGCAAAGGTGACTTGGTTTATCGTTACTGTGACAAACGATAACACTTTATTTGATGAATCCTTAAAGAACATTTTAATTAATATCAATCAGGAGAAAAGTTATTGCAAAAATATATGTTGATCCCTAGACACTTTTGATGTGTGTTTATATAAAAAAGAACAGGGGTTTTTATTTTGACTCGACTACAGCCGAAACCGCTAAACGCAGAAACTTGAATTTTGGACAGCATTTGCAGTCTACCATGTAGAGTGGCAATAAAACGAGATTTTGCGAAAATCCTCCTCTAAGGGGGTGAAGAGGGGTGAAAACATTTGAATGAAAAATCTTATTCGGGTTTATTATTATTTGGGTTGATAAACTTGAAACTTAGCACGAATATGAGTATCAGTACATAAAAAAAATTTTTCAAAAAAAATTTAACCGCCTTCAAAAACAACCACAAAAAAGTGTAAAATAACCTAGGTACAAAATAACTTTTCTTTCGGAAGTCGGTGGCTTTGTTTTTTTATTTCGTTGTCTTTTTGCCACCGACTTCCGAAAGAAAAGTTATTTTGTAGGTTATTTTACCCTTTTTTGTGGCTGTTTTTGAAGGCGGTTAAATTTTTTTTGAATTTTTTTTTTATTTTACTCTTTTTAGTTTAAATATTCAACCCAAATTCTTGTTAAATACATCATTTTCTTACATGTGCACTAGAATTTTGTAATCCGTGGCACCGGTATTAACATCGCTCATGTACGTCATGCTAATAAAATTCCCTATATCAAAAACTGCTGAACAGATTTTGATGAAACTTGCAGTATTCCCTAAGGTGAACGATCCCTAGTACAAAAAAAAAAGAATTTTGAAAATCGGTCCACAATTGGCGGAGTAATCGCGTAACAAACACACAAAAAGTAATGTCATCCAAGTAGCCGAAATCAATAAAAATGCTCACAAAATAAAAAGTAGTGAACCAAATTGGATGAAATTTTTATGGGACCACACTGCAAGTATACTGCATCGAACAAAAAAAGAATCACACTAATCGGACTAGAAACCTCGGAGTAATCGATGTACATACAGAAAAAAAAAAAAAAAAAAAACATACCGCCCGAATTGAGAACCTCCTCCTTTTTTTGAAGTCGGTTAAAAAGATGAGCATTATTAGTTTCTTATAACTACCCTCCATTGGTAATCTAGGGGTTGTTAAAGTTTGTATGGGATAAAAAACTTTTTTCAAAAAAAATTTAACCGCCTTCAAAAACAACCACAAAAAAGGGTAAAATAACCTACAAAATAACTTTTCTTTCGGAAGTCGGTGGCTTTGTTTTTTTATTTCGTTGTCTTTTTTGAACCGACTTCCGAAAGAAAAGTTATTTTGTAGGTTATTTTACTCTTTTTTGTGGTTGTTTTTGAAGGCGGTTAAATTTTTTTTGAAAAAAGTTTTTTATTTTACTCTTTTTAGTTTAAATATTCAACCCAAATTCTTGTCAAATACATCATTTTCTTACATGTGCACTAGAATTTTGTAATCCGTGGCACCGGTATTAACATCGCTCATGTACACATGCTAATAAAATTCCCTATCTCAAAAACTGCTGAACAGATTTTGATGAAACTTGCAGTATTCCCTAAGGTGAACAATCCCCAGTACAACAAAAAAAGAATTTTGAAAATCGGTCCACAATTGGCGGAGTAATCGAGTAACAAACACGCAAAAAGTAATGTCATCCAAGTAGCCGAAATCAATAAAAATGCTCACAAAATAAAAAGTACTAAACCAAATTGGATGAAATTTTAATGGAACCACACTGCAAGTATACTGCATCGAACAAAAAAAGAATCGCACTAATCGGACTAGAAACCTCGGAGTAATCGATGTACATACAGAAAAAAAAAAAAAAAAAAACATACCGCCCGAATTGAGAACCTCCTCCTTTTTTTGAAGTCGGTTAAAAAGATGAGCATTATTAGTTTCTTATAACTACCCTCCATTGGTAATCTAGGGGTTGTTAAAGTTTGTATGGGATAAAAAACTTTTTTCAAAAAAAATTTAACCGCCTTCAAAAACAACCACAAAAAAGAGTAAAATAACCTACAAAATAACTTTTCTTTCGGAAGTCGGTGGCTTTGTTTTTTTATTTCGTTGTCTTTTTTGAACCGACTTCCGAAAGAAAAGTTATTTTGTAGGTTATTTTACTCTTTTTTGTGGTTGTTTTTGAAGGCGGTTAAATTTTTTTTGAAAAAAGTTTTTTATTTTACTCTTTTTAGTTTAAATATTCAACCCAAATTCTTGTCAAATACATCATTTTCTTACATGTGCACTAGAATTTTGTAATCCGTGGCACCGGTATTAACATCGCTCATGTACACATGCTAATAAAATTCCCTATCTCAAAAACTGCTGAACAGATTTTGATGAAACTTGCAGTATTCCCTAAGGTGAACAATCCCCAGTACAACAAAAAAAGAATTTTGAAAATCGGTCCACAATTGGCGGAGTAATCGAGTAACAAACACGCAAAAAGTAATGTCATCCAAGTAGCCGAAATCAATAAAAATGCTCACAAAATAAAAAGTACTAAACCAAATTGGATGAAATTTTAATGGAACCACACTGCAAGTATACTGCATCGAACAAAAAAAGAATCGCACTAATCGGACTAGAAACCTCGGAGTAATCGACGTACATACATAAAAAAAAAAAAAAACATACCGACCGAATTGAGAACCTCCTCCTTTTTTTGAAGTCGGTTAAAAATCATAACGCGTGAGTTGATTAATGTGAAAATCAGTATTTGTATACAAGCTCAGAAATAATAAAACACGTGTTTTTGGATTTTTCGAAAATCACCCCCCAAGTTGGTGAAAAGGGGTATTCAAGTTTTAAGGGGAGGATATTAAACCGCTAAACGTATAACCTAATTTTTGGTCGGTAGGTGCAATTTATTATGTAGATGAGCACTAATAAGGGATTTCGAAAATCACCCCCTAAATTGGTGTAAAGGGGTGATTAAGTTTAAAGGAAAGCATTTTACTACTTGCTTCGATAAACTCGAAACTGGGCATAAATTATCTCTCAATCGAATAAAGGATGAGCAGTTATTAATATTTCCAAAATCAACCCCTAGCGGGGTGAAAATCGGAATATCAGTTGTCTACTACGATTGATTGTTTGTATTGAGAAGGCTCCAAAACTACTAGAGCATTTTTAGATTTTTCAAAAGTATCTTATAAGGAGGGTGAGCGGGAATTAAATTCACTGAGTTCGAAGTTAAAAACACGCGCAGACGAAGTCGCGAGCAAAGTGCTAGTTTAAAATAAATTATTAATTTAAAATATTTATCTATTTAAATTTATATATACCTAGGTATATAAGGGGAGCCCCCTTAAATTTTTATTTTAAATTAGTAGGTAATTTATTTCACAAAAAAACGTGTTTTGACGTTTTCTAGATACGGAACCATTCGTGCGCGAGTTTGACTCGCACTTGACTGATTTTTTTCTCTTAGCTAACTGCGAACTACTGCAATCTGTTAAACTGTACCTATTAGAATTTCAACCTTATCACATTAGTGGAAGGCTAATGTTCGATTGGTAAAATTAAAAAAAATCGGGTAGGTTGACCTGCTGGCGTCTGTATGTACCTAACTTGTATGAAGGTAAGTTTCGTTGAATTCGTCGTCGCAAGGGGGACTAATTAGAAGGACTACAGGTAGTGCTAATCTAAAGATTTAGCGCTGCGGCAGCGATGAAGTTATGGTTTGTCTTTAGAATCGCCACCATGCAGGCACCGCACTCATGCGAACTGCGGAAAATTCTAGGTAGAGGAGGTACGAGTACCGCATATTTATTTTATTTTATAATTGAGTATAATATTTATATTTTTTTACTGTGGCCGAGGTCCGTGCACGCCGCAGTCGCGGCTGGAAGACTCCTCTTTGAGGAATGGCTGGATAGCCGTCACGGCGTCCTGCATGACCCAGGTCCTCACCGGACACGGAAGTTTCGGGAGGTACCTGTGTCTGATGAGGAAGGAAGAAACGCCTCTGGGTGTCACCACTGCGAGGATCGCCCTGAGGACACGGTGGAGCATACGGTGCAGCCGTGCAGGACTGCCCTACTTGGGCAGAGCACCGCCGTGTCCTCACGGCGGCGATAGGCGGAGACCTCTCGCGCCCGGCATTGATCGAGGCCATGCTGCGGGCGAGACGGAGTGGGAAGCGGTCGCCTCCTTCTGCGAAGCAGTTAGTCATGCTCGCGAAGGAGGAGGCGGGCCGCGTGAGGGACCTCTTCCTCCACCCAAGCCGCAGTGGTAGACGCCCATGGCGACGGAGTGACGGACGTAGGCAGACGATCTCCGGCCACCGTAGGCGCGGGCATGCGGCCGGTGCGTAAACGGGCGACTCGCTGTCCGACCGTGGACCCATGCCCGGGTCGACGGCGCGTTGTGTTCCACGCGTGCCTCAAAGGGTGTCAGCATTGTGACGGGGCCCCCCACTAGAGGGCCAAAGCCTGCCGGGGTCGCTTATGTCATTACCGTGACCCCGGAGCGTAAAGGCCAAAGGGCTATTGAAGGACACCGTGGATTTTAGTCAGTACGAGTCTGACAATCCCTTCCGCCCTGCCCTGGGTGGGAGAAACGTGGGAGGACTCATTCGATGATTTTACCATGATAAAAAAAAGGTTGAATGTCATGCAGATTAAAAAAAAAACTTTTAAATAAAAGTACGGATTTCAAAAACAAATACAAAAAAGTGTAAAAGAACTTTTTTTTCGGATGTCGGTGGCTTTGATTTATAAGTCATAGACTATTGCCACCGACTTCCGAAAGAAAAGTTATTTTACACTTTTTTATATTTGTTTTTGAAGTCGGTACTTTTTAAAAAAAAGATTGGTATTTTACCCTTTTATTCAACAAAAATCTTCGTATAATCGGCGACTTTAGAAATTTATATCCAAGCGAGGAGAACCGATCAATTTACCGAATTTTGTTTGTTCGAATTTCATTATACCGAAAACTATTGGCCGACATCTCTTTTGCTATATGCATTATTTGACATATTTTCAGATCATCGAAGTTTCATTAGCCATAAGTATTATTTTACCGAAGTATGTTCCGCCGATTAACAAAATAACTTTTTACTATTGACCGAAGCCTCTTTTTAACTTTTTTCAGTTGCCAAATGATTTATTTGCCATATTTTCATCATACCGAAACAACGTTTTACCGAAAATTTAATTACTGTTATAAAAATTCAATATATTGCGCTACAAAACTTTGTGGCGGAAACGAAATGCTGCAAAGCCGACTTTACATAGTCTTGTCTGCCCTACCCCTAGAGTGTAATTTAAAATCGCGTAGGCGCGGAGGGGTGGGGTGGCCCGCGAGCTGAGGAGCAGGTGGTTAGAACGGCTGCCGCCGCGGCTGAGGCTGGCCGGCGAAGCCGGCCAGTAAGCCGAAGCTGCGGTGGTGAGCGTTCAAATCATCTGCGACGATAAGCTCGCGTGGGGGCACCCAAAACCCCGCAGCGCCGGAGCCATGACAGAAATAATGCTTGTTGCATTTTGCATGCTTGCTTGAATGCTGCGTGTTTGCTGCACGTTGCATGCTGCGTGCTTGCTGCTTGTTGCATGCTGCATGCTTGCTTGCATGCTGCATGCTTGCTTGCATGCTGCATGCTTGCTTGCATGCTGCATGCTTGCTTGCATGTTTTTTTGGTGCTTGTTTGCATGTTGCATGTCTGTTTGTATGCTGTATGCAAGTGTATCACAATACAAACCTTTTTACAAACACAAGAACAACACAAATACACTAACAAGTCACAAAAGAGTATCAAGAATCACACAAAATGCGCAAGAAGATTCGAACACACGTGCTAGCCAGAACATCCCTTATAGTCCAACTGTGTAGTTAACAGCAAATGTCATTAATGATAATACAATGCCCGTCAGAGTTATATTGTATATGACATTTGCACAATTATTTTGTATTGTCTACCTACATTTTTAATGGCGCCTGCAAAAAAATAATCACCAATAATTAGTGTGCACAAATTTCTAGGCGTTTGGTGAAATGAAAATATGGCAATTAAAACAGTGGTATACTGAATGTTTGGAAACATAATACTTCGAACAACCGTCGTTTCGAGTAAGTGTAACATCGGTAAAAAGTTTTTCGGCCAAATGATGTGTTGGAGTAACGAAAAAAAACGAATAGATAATAGGTTAACTGAAACAGTGGCAAACGTGACTTCGATGAAGTAAAAAAAAACCAAATGATAATAGTTGAAAAGTTTTCGGTCAAATGAAATTCGGTCAAACGGTTTTCGATCTTATGATAGGTAACCCCAAGCGAGCAACAAAAACGGATCCATGCGGGCAACGTCGCTGTGGGAGGATACCGATACAAATCATTTTCTTTATGCTTATTTTTTAGCGTCATAAAATCGTCAAATTAGTCTTCTCACCCAGGGCTGGGCAAGAGGGACTGTCAGACTTGTATTGACTAAAATCCACGGCGTCCTTCAATAGCCCTTTACGTTCCGGGGTCACGGTAGCTCCTAAGTCCTACGACCCCGGCTGGCTTTGGCCCTCTAAGGGGTTTGGCCCCCGTCATTGTGCTGACGCTCTTTGAGGCGCGCGTGGAACACAACGTTGACGTCGACTCGGGCATGGTTCATGATCGGACAGCGAGTCGCCCATTATAGAGCAAGAGCCCGTGAACCCCAGACCTACGTTATTTTATAAAGGCTGAAAGTTTGTCAGCGGATGCTCCCAACACTGGTAAGAACGATGACCATTTATGGAGTTTGGGTTATGGTGGCTTTGGCAGGTAAACGGTACTAAAGATGCGTAAAATATAAGTTTACTTACGTCATAGTATAAAAGCTGATTTTTATATATAATACTCGGGTAATAAGTAGATGATGTTTCCTCATCAGCCAGACACTTATCATGGTGGCAACCCCTTGCCAGACACCCTTAATGTTCACGAAATTATAAGTTTACTTACGTTACCTATAGTATAAAAGCTGATTTGTTTAAACAATACTTAGGTAATAATATGTAGATGATGTTTCCTCATTACCCAGACACTTTTGATAGTTCCAACCCCTTGCCAGACAAACATTGTAAATAGCCCAGTCAACTGATGTTCAATACAAGGTATAGAGGGAAAGTCTTGGAATACAATTTTTGACTACGCAACTTTGTTTCGACTGGTTAGGAGGAGAACATATCGAAAGTCCCCATCCCCTTGAGCTAAGGGGGAGGGAGGGGTTCGTAGGTACCACTTTTTGGTTTTTCGCTTATATCTCGGAAAGTTGGAAACCATGGGTCCTAGCGGCATAATATATAATTATGAAAAAAATAAAAGCTGAATAAATTCCCCATAAGTTTTATTCAATAAATGTTTCCAGGTTTTGTTTAGTTTTCGAGCTATCTGCTCTTGAAAGTCTGTAATATTGTGAAAAATCATTTTTATGTTTTGCATTTGGAAAGTTGTATTTCATATCACCAATTTAAAGGTCCAGAAAGCATGAGCAGTCTTTTCAGACCCTCCCTTTATCACCTACAATGAACTAAGCCAAGTGAAACCTGCATCTTGAGGCGATATGAGCCTCCAGCTAAAAGGGTTTCTTACAGTGCTCACAAAGTTATAACAAATTCTTGAATTCGCGGTAGCCACCATCAAGCTTGATATTTTTTGTCTTCCTTCCACCGAGGGAGCAGTAAAAATAGCTCAGAAACTCATTCTAGATTACAATTACTATTAGGTAGGTACATGTACAGGGTTTTGATTCTAAGTTGACCAATAAGGAGAAATCCGCTTCCATAAGAGCTACAGAAAAACGATCTTAGGAACCTTTAGCTTTTTATAATGTAAACAATTTTAGCATATTTAATTTTTGATCAAGTGCGAGGTGTCCATAAAAATTAGTATGTAGACCCCGCCATCCCCTTCGAACCTTACCTGTCCGAGTCGGGGTGCCCCAAGTCTCAAACTCGCTTCGCTCGCTCTTGGATCCAAAGTACTCCTAAATGTGTGTAAAATAAGTATGAATAAAAAATTTTTTTATTTTTTTATGACGCTTTTTGGTTTAGTGTCATGTTAGGATAATTTCATTGTATTAGAAGGATAATATCTGGGCAACAGAATTGGGTCAAATCTTATAAAACGACTCGAATGTAACGAAATACGACTTAAGTTGTAATGTAGGTACCTAATATAAATTAAAATGACATTCTGCGCAACTTGGAGGGTCTGAAACACTGATGCTGTTTTCTGGATCTTTGGCGACATCAAATACAACTTTCCACATGCAAAGAGTTAAAAATGATTCTAACCAATATCACAAACATTCAAGAGCAGATATCTCGAAAACTAAACAAGACCTGGAAATGTTTACTGGTTTAAACTTATAGAGAATTTATTCAGCTGTATTTTGTTCGTATGTATTATGCCGCTAGGACCCATGGTTTCCAACTTTCCGAGATATAAGCGAAAAAATAAATATTAAAAAAAAAAACAAAAAACCCGACTGCGTAAAAAAACTAAAAAGAAAGAAACAAGCCCAGTAGTTTAGAATTCACTCATTCAAACTCACAGTCGGGGCCCATTCAAATTATACCAATCAAATCTTCCCAAGGGGCCCCGACTGTAAGTGTGAATGAGTGAATACTAAACTACTGGGCTTGTTTCTTTCTTTTTAGTTTTTTTACGCAGTCGGGTTTTTTTTTTTTTTTTTAATATTTATTTTATTTTATTATTTTTAGTTTTTGTTAGCATTTATCAGTCCAAATTAAATTGAAACATATAAGTTATATATATTTTGGTAAACCATTTTTAAAATCCTTTAATTTGATACCCCTCTTGATAGAATGTGAGAGATTTAAAAAAAATATTTTTAGTTCGGAACCCTTTGCACACGAGTTCGACTCGCACTTGGCCAGTTTTATGTACCCAGTGACACTCTCACGTTTAAGACGAATCTAACGACACCCCTCAAGTTAAAATCCATCAAGCCGTTTAGGCTGTAGAGCAACACACAGAAACATACATACATACATACATACATACACTCGAAAAACATAACCCTCCTGGCGCAGTCGGGTAAAAACCAAAAAGTGGTACCTACGAACCCCTCCCTCCCCCTTAGCTCAAGGGGATGGGGACTTTCGATATGTTCTCCTCCTAACCAGTCGAAACAAAGTTGCGTAGTCAAAAATTGTATTCCAAGACTTTCCCTCTATACCTTGTATTGAACATCAGTTGACTGGGCTATTTACAATGTTTGTCTGGCAAGGGGTTGGAACTATCAAAAGTGTCTGGGTAATGAGGAAACATCATCTACATATTATTACCTAAGTATTGTTTAAACAAATCAGCTTTTATACTATAGGTAACGTAAGTAAACTTATAATTTCGTGAACATTAAGGGTGTCTGGCAAGGGGTTGCCACCATGATAAGTGTCTGGCTGATGAGGAAACATCATCTACTTATTACCCGAGTATTATATATAAAAATCAGCTTTTATACTATGACGTAAGTAAACTTATATTTTACGCATCTTTAGTACCGTGCACCTGCCAAAGCCACCATAACCCAAACTCCATAAATGGTCATCGTTCTTACCAGTGTTGGGAGCATCCGCTGACAAACTTTCAGCCTTTATAAAATAACGTAGGTCTGGGGTTCACGGGCTCTTGGGCTATTACTCGTCGCCCGAATGCCCACGCCTGTTGGCCAGAGATCGTCCTGCGACGTCCGTCACCGTGGGCGTCTACCACGGCGGCTGGGTGTGGGTCGTGAGGTGGACGCTGTCCTCTTCCTCACGCGTCCCGCCTCCTCCTTCGCTGGCATGACTGTTTCGCAGGAGGCGACCGGTTTCCACTCTATTTCACGTCAACCAATGCCGAGCGCGAGAGGTCGCCGCCTATCACCGTTGTGAGGACATGTGCGATGCTCTGCCCAAGCGGGGCAATTTTGCACCGTATGCTCTACCGGCGTGTCCTCTGGACGATCCTTGTAGTGGTGACACCCACGCGTTTCTTCCTTCCCCATCCGACACAGGTACCTCCTAAAACTTCCGTGTCCAGTGAGGACCTGCGTCACGTGACCTCAAAGAGAGGTCTTACCGCCGCGATTGAGGCGTGCCCGAACCTTGCGGTTTCGATAGTCGCTCCCTCCATCAGGATCCATACCGCCCCCTGAGATGGCGCCGGAGCTCTTCCCACCGCGCCTCGACTTGGATTGATGAGCGGGGATTGGCCAGTGCTTCTTTATTAATACATGCCGTCGGACGACAAGCTACCCATTACTCCCCATCCGTAAGCGGCTGGAATATGACCCGCTATTTCCGACGCCCTGGGCGTCTTCAGCGGTGGCTCGGGTGAGAGGTAGAGGGTGCACTTTCCCTCACGCGCAATTATGATATTGTTACGTCGATCGAATTACAAGACCAATCTGTAAGCTTCTCGAAGGTTCCACAAGGTTCTCGACTATTCTACTGAAGATTGGTCTGGAAGTTTCTACAAAATTCTACCCTGTTCTTGATGTTTCGAGATGGTTCTGGAATGTTCCAGAAGGTATCGGACTATGTCGAAGTCTATGGATGTTTCCAGAACATTTGACCATCTTCTAGAAACATCTAGTGGGTCTGGCCGGGGTATAAAAAGGGCGCCGGTCGGCGACCTGAGTCATCATCACCCCCGACGACCCCATCACCCTCCTCCAGGAGAGCCGTAGGGAAACCAGTACGCTGCGCAAACACAGACACAGACCGACTCCGTCATTCCGCCCTCGCCGCCGAGGCCGCCCGTCGCGACGCCCAAGTCAATGCCCCCCCCGACCCTTGCAAGAGCCAGCCCGCGATGCTGAGCCTGTAGTTTTAAATTAGCCCCTAAATAATGAAATATTTAGTTATCCAGCCTGTCCCTTGCTGTCCTCTGTCAGTGACGCCCTAAGCCGAGGTCCGTACCCCACAGGGGGTGCCCTTAGCGTGTGGTCACTTAATTTTTAACTTAGTTTGTAAGCCCCTGGCTGGAGGCCTTAGAGTCATCTATGGCAACCACAGGAAAGTCCGGTTAAGCAGCACACAACCTCTTATAGGTTGACCTGCGAGATGCCCGTATCCAAAAAAAAAAAAAAAAAAAAAAAAACGACCTGAGTCAGTCTGGTTTTGACTACGATCGAGGCAACTCGAAGCGAACTACAAGCGATCTCTAAGTGGATCTTACGTGTGATTAAGTGTTTAAGTGTTGAGTAGACTAGTGTTAAGTGTTTATTTTAATTGTGATTCGTGTGTGATTAAAGTTTAATTGGTGTTAATTAATTTATCCCAATACCCAGCTCGTAACATTTGGTGTCAGAAGTGGGATAAAATGCCAATTTTACCGAAGGACGACACTGACGGTATTCGAACCAGGAGTCAACGTCAGCAAGACATGGACCAGAGGCGGATTGGAGGTTCCCCGATACAGACGCCGGGTGGTGCTCAGCCTACGACGGAACCAGCCGCTGGTAAATCTGCAGTCTCTTCAGCACCCGCGGTTCCAGACCTGTCCGCGCTTATGGCGCTGCTGCAGGAGCAGGCCCGCCGCCAGGAGGAGCAGGCCCACCGCCAAGAAGAACAGGCCCGCCTGCTGCAAGAGCAGCTACAGAAGGATAAAGAGGAGCAAGCCCGCCGCCAGGAGGAGCAGGCTCGCCGCCTGGAAGAGCAGCTACAAAAGGATAAGGAGGAGCAGGCCCGCCGCCAGGAGGAGCAGGCCCGCCGCCAGAAGGAACAGGCCCGCCGCCAGGAGGAACAGGCCCGCCTGTTGCAAAAGCAGCTGCAGGAAGATAAAGAGGAGCAGGCCCGTCGTCAAGAAGAACAAATGTTCCTCATCAAGGATCTGCACTCAACATTTGGCTGGCCAGGAGCTCAAGGTGATTAGAGAGCAAGTGAATCAGCATGAGGATCGCATCTCTGAAGCTGAGGTCCAAATTGCCGGGGTGAAGAAGGCTTTGGGTGAACTTAGGACTGGAGACGGGGTTGTGTGTTCAGTGATTGCTGCACCTTCGGCACGAGGGTTTAAGGTGCCGCCATTCGACGGAACATCTTCATGGTCGGCTTACAAGATGCAGTTTGAGGCCGTTATGAAGGCGAATGGGTGGACGAAAGAGCAAGCAATGACCGCGCTCACCTTAGGCCTACGAGACCAGGCCCTGACCGTACTTGAGGCTCTTGGCAAGGATGTGACTTATGATCAGCTGCTGGAAGCGTTGGAATCCAGGTATGGCGACGCGCACTTGGAGCACGTATTTCGCGCTAAGCTAAAGGATCGTGTTCAACGTAGTGCTGAGAGCCTACAGCAGTGGACCCTGGGAATTGAAAAGATGGTCCGAAAGGCATACCAGTCTGCTCCTTCCCTGATCAATGGTAATCTAGTACAGGCATTCGTCGACGGAATACGTGACTTGGAAGTCAGAGCCGCCGTAAGGCTTGGGCATCACAAAACATTAAAGGACGCCTTGGCTCATGCGTTGGAAGTAGAAGCAGTGAGGCAAGATCATCGCACGCATCGCGTCAGAGAAGTAGTGGAATCACCTGTACGCGACCGACCACGAGGGTACAGTCCTAGGTGCTATACTTGTGGGGAAAAAGGTCATCTTCGGTCCAGCTGTCCCAAGCGAAATACACCGAGAGAATATCAATCCCAGCAGGGAAGAGGGACCGATAAGACTGCCCAGCAACAGCAGGGAAACGAGTAAACGCCAGGACTGAGGGGCGGGTGCTGGCTGGTATGGAAAGAGCCCCGAGGATCTCGATCTCACAGGCCCATGACGGAAACAGCCTGATCATCAAAGGCGAAGTCAACGGAACGCCATGCAAATTGACACACGATACAGGAGCTTCTCACACGGTCGTCAATTCAAACCTAGCAAGTCGGTTCCTTGGGGACTTCTTCAATAACCACGACCGTCCAAGGCAAGAAGGAGGTGAAGTTAAAACTAGGTCATAAAGCGTATTGGCATAATGTCATCGTGGCTGACATAGTAGACGATTGCATCTTGGGCTTAGACTTTATGCGGAAATATCGTTGTGAGATCGATGTTGATCGAGGAGTGTTGAAATGTGGTAAAGAAGAGATCTTAATGGAGAGTACACCGTCAGAAAAAGCGCTTCGCATGAAATTTGACGTGTCAACACTTCTGGAAAACTGCGATCTAACTGGAGTAGAAATGGATAAGGCTAAGAAAACATTACTCTAGTATGCCGACATGTTCTCTACAGATGATGCTGACATAGGAAGAACAGGGTTGGTTCAGCACAAAATTAACACTGGCAATGAGTTACCAATCCGACAACGTCCAAGAAGGGTGCCGGTTGATCGGAGACGAGACGATTAAGCGTATGGTGAAGAACAGTTTTATAGAGCCTTCATCTAGCCCGTGGTGTTCTCCTGTGGTCCTAGTGAAGAAAAAGGACGGCATCACGCGGTTTTGTGTGGACTATCGACGGTTAAACGACGTCACGAAAAAAGACAGTTACCCCCACTGCCTAGGATCGATGACACATTGGATACGCTGACAGGAATGAGGTGGTTCACAACGTTAGACCTGAAAAGCGGCTACTGGCAAGTGGAAATAGACCCTAAAGACAAGGAGAAAACTGCATTTTCAACAGGAAAGGGGCTATGGCAATTTAAAGTCATGCCATTCGGATTGTGCAATGCTCCTGCGACATTTGAAAGGTTGATGGAGCAAGTACTTGCCGGATTGATCGGAGACGCATGTCTTGTCTATTTGGATGACATCATCATCGTGGGCCGAACATTTGAAGATCACCTTCAAAACCTAATTAGAGTGCTGTCGAAAATCCGGACGGCAAATCTTAATTTAAGTCCGGAAAAGTGTTCATTTTTCAGGTGACAAGTGAACTTTTTAGGACACATAGTTTCGGAGGAAGGTGTTCAGACAGACCCAAAAAAAATCGTCGCCGTCAAGGAATGGCCAGTTCCGAAAGACAAGACGGATGTCAGAGCATTTTTAGGCTTATGCTCCTACTATCGACGGTTTGTCAAGAATTTTGCTGACATTGCAAAACCCCTACACAAACTTACTGAGGAGAAGCAACAATTCTGTTGGGACGAAAACTGTGACACCGCATTCCAGGAATTAAAGAAACGTCTGTGCAATGCACCTATTCTTGACTATCCTGACACTGAAAATGACTTCATAGTTGACATAGACGCAAGTATTTACTGGAATTGGTGGCGTGTTGTCGCAACGGGAAGGAAATTACTGCGTTACGAGAAGGGAATTACTTGCCGTAGTAAAGACTTTGCAGCACTTCATAGTGCAGGTCGCAGAAGGAATTTCGTTTGCAAAATATGAGGACCGCAATCTGTTTTATGAAGTATGCAAATGGGTTCTTGGACTATTTAAAAATGCATGTTGCCGGTGTCTGAAGTGGTCCAGAAATTTGTAAAATGCTACCGCACTACACGTAGTAAAATCCTTCCCTTAAAACTTAATCACCCCTTTTCACCAATTTAGGGGGCGATTTTTGAAAAACCCAAAAACACGTGTTTGATTATTTTTTATCTAATTTCTATATACCGGGTTTCAAATTCATCGGTTAGCACGTTATGATTTTCCTATACAAACTTTAACATCGTCTAGAGTATCATTGGAGGGTAGTTTTAAAAAACTAATAATGCCCATTGTCACCCCCTCTAAGGTGAAATCCTTTCTTGGTGGTCACCTACATGATAAATTGCAACTACCATCCAAAATTCAGGTTAAAACGTTTAGCGCTTTAAAATCCTTCCCTTTAAACTTGAATACCCCTTTTCACTAACTTTGGGGGTGATTTTCGAAAAATCCAAAAACACGTGTTTGATAATTTCTGTTTTCGTATATAAATACTGATTTTCAAAGCAATCGGATCACGCGTTATGATTTTTCCATACAAACTTTAACATCGACTAGATCACTAATGGAGGGTAGTTTTAAAAAACTAATAGTGCTACTCTTTTTTATTTACTTGTTTTCTTATTAGTGGTAAGTTTCAAGTTTATAAACCCAAGGAATAAGATTTTTCATACAAATATTTTCACCCCTTTTCACCCCCTTAGAGGAGGATTTTCGCAAAATCCCGTCTTATTGCTACCCTACATAATAGACAGCAACTGCTGTCCAAAATTCAAGTTTCTACGTTTAACGGTTTCGGCTGTAGTCGAGTCTTAATAAAAACCCTGTTCTTTTAAATATATAGATAATTATGTATTCATATGTTTTTCTACTACATTTTTCAATCATTTTATCAAGGTCTCGTCATAATAAAGTATAATTAGTATGTAATGCCATATCATATGAAATTTATTCAGATCTAAACCCACAAATATCAACGTTTTATTGATCTGAGACCACCGTGCTGATTTTTTTTTTTTGGACCATGATAATTGCTGGCAACATCAAAAATATATATCTTGACAATCCTAAAAATGTATTACAAAACTCAAAACTCGGTCCTCATATTTTGCAAACGGATGTCTTCTGGCGGCCTGGTCTATCAGTAAGTATCTGCTGGGACGACGGTTAAAACTAACCCTTTTGGTGTGGACATGCTCAGCAAAATTCTTATTGTATTTTTTTTAAATTTATTTTTTACTATGTCTGTGTGTGTGTCCATTATCAAATAAATGTTTTTCTATTTCTATTTCTATTTAAAATTCCTATTGCGAACGGATCATGCTGCATTAAAGTGGCTATTGCAATTCAAGAATCCAGAGGGACAGGTGGCAAGGTGGATGGAGCTACTACAAGAGTTCGACTTCGTAACTGAACATCGTAGTGGGAGGGCACATGGTAACGCAGATGCACTGTCTAGAAGACCTTGTCCTGAAGACTGTAAGCACTGTAACAGGCAAGAGGCCAAGGAAGTTGTGCCTGTAAGAATGCTAAGAATGGATCTCAGTAACGAACGCTCCTTTTGTTGATAGCGTGATATTATATAGCCTATAGCCTTCCTCGATAAATGGACTATCCAACACAAAAATATTTTTTCAATTCCAACCAGTCGTTCCTGAGATTAGCGCGTTCAAACAAACAAACAAACTCTTCAGCTTTATAATATTAGTATAGATTAAAACCTTCCCTAGAATGTAATAAACATTTTTCCGAAAACCGCATGAAAATCGGTTCAGACAAATGCGAGATAATCGTGAACAAACGTACAATCGACTTTAAAAATCTACGATCCAAGTAGGCAAAAAATTCCCTATCTCAAAAACTACTGAAATGATTTTGATGAAACTTGCAGTATTCCCTGTTGAACAATACCTAGTACAACAAAAAAAGAATTACTTAAATCGGACTTGTAGTTCCGGAGATATGCGAACACAAACATAAAAACATACATACATACGCTTTTGAAATTTTGCACATTTGTTAAGACGCTGATATAGACCAACATATGCGAAAACTGGGCAGTTCTGGAAATATTACATACATACGGGTCGAATTGATAACCTCCTTCTTTTTGAAGTCGGTTAAAAAATAAAGACTAAGAACCTCATATAAGTCTGGATCTATCGAAGTTCCTAAGTTCATTTGTTACTCTAAAATGTGCAGCATAAAAAAAACGCCGTCGATTTTTTTAGTTTCAAAGAAATGTTTTTTTTCTAAATAGCATGTTGAAAAAATGACGAATTTCAAAAAAATATATCTCAAAAACTAAACATGCTAGATGTATATGGATAATAATGCATTTAAATAACTTAGACTATCAGATTTTTACATAAACTAAGCAATGTCCGAAAAATGGTCTTCATAAAACACTGTGCACAGGGCCTGTGGCCACAGGCGCCGCCGCCGCCGCTGCGCCGAACAGATGTGAACATTCGTCGCGACAGCCGTTCGGAGGAGTCGACAGCCGAACGTAAGTGAACAGAGGTAGTGCGGCCATTCGGAGGAGTCGACTGCCGAACGTACAGCTTGGACAGAACGTCTTGAAACGGAACTAATCTTTTTGTTAGCTGACAACGTTTTAAAATCTTAGATATTTGATGTAAACAAAGAACGCAGGTTTGTTAGATTTATTATTGTGCCATAAAACTAACGTAATAAGTGAAAAAAAAACATTCAAAGTGCTGGTAGCGAGAGCACAGTGGCGACTTCCGGTTTTCTACTCTAATTTGCCAAGCTGTAAGTGAACAGCCGTCGTGACGGCCATTCGGAGTAATCGACTGCCGATAGCATGTCTACGTCCGTCGCTGCAGCTGATCGGCGATAAGCCGAGTAGTGTGGTGATAAGCACTCGGCTTATAAAAGCCAATTCCGCGTCGATAAATGTGGGAGCACCCTTACGGCGCAGGATGCAGCACGTTGCTTATTATTACTCGCCATGTGAATCAAGCATTATTGAAAAATAGCATAGCTGAGCGCGAGCGGTAAAGCGATCGCTGTTGTTGGGTTTTACCATTGGATTATTTGACCTGCCTAATCTTCGGTTTAATTGTCTTTTTCGTCACACATTACGTACTTCTTCAATCAGTTCCATGCAACATCAAAACTGCTCTACATACTAACCGTAGACCTAATGCACACCCTATGCCACTTTATAAATGTAAAGCATTGTCTCAATCTTTGAACCTTATGCTGGAGATTCGTGTGAACTGTGTATCAGTTCACGCAGTTTTCGACTCTTTCCCCGGTGATTTCCTAATTTCATTCATATTCTCACGTCCACTCAAGTCTATTATGTGCAACCGCCCAAGGCTCTATTTTGCCTGCACAAACCAATAGGTACTATCCCGTACCGTCTGCGTCTGTGCCGACAACCTGTTTCTAACCCCTTCTACACGATCAGACCCGACCGCCGACAGAGGTGACCTTGGTCGCGTCAACAGTACCCGACCGTCTGGAACGCTGTCGGCTGACGGTCGGATCCGACCGCGGACGCAGCCTGTCGGGATGGATGCGCTCCTGACCAAGGTCATCCAAAGGTCGTTTGACTCCGCCCATATTTGGTCGCCCGACCAACGTCTACACGGTAGATTTAAACACCCACCGGACCAAGGTCACCTCTGTCGGGCGGTCGGGTCTGATCGTGTAGAAGGGGTTGGGTGACCTTGGTCGGGATCGCATCCCTCCCTACAGGCTGCGTCACGGTGGTCGGCCCCAACCGTCGGCAGACAGCGTTCCAGACGGTTGGGTACTGTTGACGCGACCAAGGTCACCTCTGTCGGCGGTCGGGTTTGATCGTGTAGAAGGGGTTCTAAGGTTCATACCTAGTCTGTAGTTCATATGCCTCATTTACATTCAGCCCCTGCCGCTGCCCCTCGCGCTGCCGGCAATAATTCCCTACTTATTGCTGCAGCAGGATCGAGAGGAGTGTGTGTTTACATACTGGCCTACCCACTCACTTCGCTTTCAAGTTTCGGTAATGCCAGACGTCGAAATAATTACAGCGGCCGCGCTGTCTCTTTTTGCGATAGATAATTAAGTTCGATATTTAAAAAGATATCGAATACAAAAAAGAATGTTCGTCGTAGACGATGGTGGATGATAAATCTATCCATCGAAATAGAACTTTATGTAATAACTGTTCATGTTGTTTATCCTTAAAATCCCAAATTACTTTTTCCGTTTCCAGTAGTTCTAAGAATTTTATTGTAATCTCATTGCTCCATTCGGACCGCATTTCGATGATCTAAACGAACGTCTTTCTCCTCCAGGCGCTCGGCGAGTACCCCTATATACAAAAATGTACTCTATGGTACTGAGCGTCGGAGCAGAATGTAAACAAGCACTGCCGCTCGCGCTGCCGGTCCTTTGACTTCCGCACAAAAAGCCGCTTTTTTGGGGAGCACCGTTTTTGTGGCAATGGCAGTGGCATGAGAAGTATCGCGTTTACACACTCGTCCTGCCCACTTCCCTGCTCACTACGGCTGAATGTAAATGCGGTAATACGCACTATGCGGTTACCCGCAATTCGGCTAGCCGCATTCGCAACCGCATCCTGCGGTGAGCCGGAAGGCTAGCCGCATGCGGGTAACCGCACAGTGCGTATGAACCCAATATGAACCCTTACGAAGGCACCGCATCCGATTGAGCTAGCTATACGTTTCATATTTGTTCATAAACACATAGACCCATAAACATCATAGAGGCACATACCGTAAATAAGTCATACGCACAGAATGACAGAACGTCATTACGCCATACGTAGTATCTCTAAGTAGTCTGTGATTACGCCAATGACACAAATGACATCGACATGTCATCAGTGTTGCCAACTTAGTGCTTTCGGCACTAGATCTAGTGCATTTCTTGATGTTTTAGCGCTCAAAATTCCACAACAGTGCCTAGTGCCTTAACTAGTGCATTTTTAAAAGTCTGCAATTTATCACGCAATTTCGTAAAAACAAAACCAATCAATGGCGCGTTCTGAAACACAGTTTAAATTTCAGAACGCACTTCTAATTATTAGTTATTTATGAAAATGCGTATCTCCATGGTCGTAAAACTGGGCTACGAGCAGCAAATAAAACTTGCTACAATTACGATATTCCGAAGGAAGTTGAAAAAGTCGGTTCGAAAGATACGTATAAGTTTAAACTCCAACAATCAACTCCTGGTCCCTCAACTTCTCAAACAGCCACTTTAGCAACGGTGAATTCAGACCATGATTCCAACTCTGATTCGGACGACGGACGGACGATTTTTGTTATAACAATATTCTAAATAAAAATTGTTTTTTTTTAAATATTTTAATTGGTTTTATTTTTTTGGTGCCCTTTTATCAAAATTAGCACAAACCTAGTGCATTTTAGGTTTTGTTTAGCGCATTTCTTACAATAGCAGTTGGCAACACTGCATGTCATGACATTCATCCGTCTTTTGTACAAGTTTTTCGATTCCATTCCAATTTCATTCCAAAAATCCAAATAGAAAAAGTTTTGTAAATATAATTCCACCTTAAGTACAAGAACACGGCAGTTAGCGTTATTTGTTTTCAGGTTGATTATTGTCTAAATATTATCGTTGTACGCAATTAGAATCAACGAACAAAATTATGAGTAGTTCAGATATTAAAAGTGAATTAACTGAAGTAAACGAATTAAATGGAAACGTAAATCAAGATAAAGTACGTAAAGGATGGGTTAAATTCGACGACGAATCTCCAAAAACCACAGAAAATGAAATATTATCAAGCGTTATACCCCCAGCGGGAGCAAGTACATCAGCACCAACTGAATCTGCCGCTGTTCTAAAAACTGAAACAGTCCATATTAATTTGGAAAGAGGTGACAAAAATGTTGAGCCTATATCAGTAGGAACACTGTCTAAAAATGTTGAGTTTGTAAATGTTCGTCAAGGTTTCTGTAAGTATTATGCATGTGACCAGAATTTAATTACGACATTATGATCTGACGCTAACTGATTTATACTAAATGAATTCTAATCCTTTCAGCTAATGGTGACATTATTGTCACTCTGCTACCTGTAAACACAAAATGGCCCTGGGTGACCGCAGCACATTTTCGTCCAGAACTTGTACCGGAAGAGTTAATGGCACAAGGTTTAACAGTGAGTTGTTGGTTTCTAGTTTTGTATAGCTAACAAAAATTAATGTTTTGGCATGATCAAAAACTTTGTTTTAATTTCAGCTCACAGTTGAGGAGTATGTTCATGCGATGGAACTGCTTATTAACGATGCTCGTTTCACATTGTACAACATATGCTACAAGCGTGTGCTTGTTTGTTGGATAACGCTTGCATTCCTTGTGCTGTTGGCACTTTTGTTTTCCGGCCTGACTGGACTTGTGTTATTTTCACTGGGTGTATTATGGCTGATTCTTAATGCAGCTGCAATATTTCTATGCATGTGGATAAAGTTGAGATTATCAAAAGGACTGGAACAATGTCTGGCAAGAGTTAACAAGCTGCTCAGTAAACATAAATTGATTCTAGCTCTTGATGATAGAGGAAAAATCTCATGTCATAAAGTGAACCTATGTTTTATATACTTTGATGCTGGACCCTGTATTGCCCACATACAACAGTTCATTGAAAGTGAAGAAGGTAAAACAATAATGCAGGGCTGGGAACAGAGACTGGATGTACCTACAAATGATATTGTGATTCAGGGAAGCCAGTCAACCAGATTATCCAGAAAACAGGTATGTACTGGTAGTTAACCATTTCATTAGAGTTTTATTCATATAAATACATAAATGTCCCATTGAACACTACAGTTCTTATAACCTAACTGCAATTGAAGAGTTTTTGAACTGTGGCATTCAGCTTCTAATAAAAATATTGGTGGTACACAATATAGTTACTAGAACTTTTTTGAATTGGGTACTTAACTAAACATAGTTAAAAGTAAATTTTGCCATACCTAAGCATTCTAATGCTATGAAATCATTAAGCTACATTCAACACAGTTTTATTAACAGTAGTTATAAATTAATTAATTTTAAGATTCATAGAAACATAACATGATTTTTGGGAACTGTTACATCATTCACACTGTCAAGTTCTTATGGAACATGTTTTCTGATAGAATAATAACTAAGAGAAGAGAAACAGCTAGAGGAATAAAGATATCAAAAATTACATTTGTTAGATTTGTTTTTATGTGAATGACTTGACAATGAAAACACACAGTTATGCATGTTATCTTGAAATTCCGGTTACACTTAATTTTTATTATTATTTAGAATTTAAAGCTTAACCAAAATTATTTTATTTATTTATATATTTTATCCCAGGCTTAATCAAATCATAAGGTTTATTGATGCACTCAGGTGTGAGGAATCTAAAACCGGTTTGATGCAAATTGTTATAACTTTAGTAAGTAATTCTCAAAATGAGCATTTCACAAATGGTGCACTTTACAAATTGAGCACTCCTCAAAATGAATGTGTATATCATCATAATGGTTCAAGATAAAAAACCGTTTTTATTTGCTCAATACTTCTTCAATCATGGGTAAACCAGAAATGTAAAGGCTCTCCCTCACCCCGAGCATTCACCTGTAATAAACACAAACTGCGCAATTTGATGCTCTATTGTCTTCGAATGTTCGAACCTGTAACGTTACATTACATTACAGGTGAATGCTCGCGGTGAGGGAGCACCCTTAATGCTAGAGATATGATTTTTTTGTTTCTAAAAAATGTGTTTCAGACATTTCGAAACCCTTTTAAAATTGAATGCTAAAAGAGTGGAAAAATTAATAAACCAGTACCCTTAGCACGAGTTTTTAGTATTTGACACGTAAAGTAAACTGGAACTTTGACAATTGTCAAGGAAGAAAATAATTCCTTCTTCGCACACCAGAGGCGCTGTTCCATTTTTTCATACAAGAAACTCTGTAAATACTGGAAAGACGCTGTAAAGTAAAAGAGCGAAAACTCGTGCTAAGGGTACAGATCATTAAGTTGGCATATGGGAATTCCAACTTAATGATCTGGCCTATTAATTTTTTTATTAAATTCACCATTATTTTCATGAGAACTGTTTGCGCAAACAATAATAATATATACAGTAGGTAGTAGGCGCTAAGCGTAGCGACTGAGTGAAATACATAATTATATTGATTAAGTATCAGTTTTTGGACCAAAAGCAAAAAAAAACACATCTTTAAATATGTCTGGCTTTCTTAAAAACCAGTTTCTCTCAGCCAGGTCTGCATTTCTGATTGGGGATAATTGAAGAAATATTGAGCATGTTTTCAGAGTGCCTTTCGTGCGCTTTGCCAAAAATTATCCGACCTCCAGGTTTAATGTGGGGGCCTCACTAATGGGACTTAAAATGTTCGGTTATACATCCAACATCACATAATTCATGGTATTTACCGTTACTGTGGCCCCAGCAAAATATTCACAAAGATCCTAATGTAAAATGACACATTGTTATTGCATCTTTCAAGTATTGTCAATCAACTTTAGTTCCTGACTGTACCTACTAAATAAGGGTTTAAGGTGCTATCTAATTATAATCTTTTATTTTTGCATGTACTTTATTTGGGGGAGGGAAGTTAATCTTTGCTTTGCTCTGCTAGTCCCAAATTGTAGTTCAAGAATTTCCATTATCTTATTTATTAATTTCTTTGCCTTAGAAGGGAAGGATCCAACTCTGCGACAGTTTGTTTCAAATATTAAAAAGCTTGAAAACATTTAATTCCACAGACAATAGCTACGCATTATATATGTATTATATATATTGTTTGACCAACTTCTGCCGTCCCGATTTTTTTCTTGTGATACAATGAAATGATCCTTACATGAAACAGAGTCGAACGGCACTAAAAAAATGTTGACCAATTTCATTCATTTCTGTGGACAACTCACACTTGAACAAAAAAATAAAAACGCCAAAATTGTCAACATCAAAAAAGAGCTAAAGCCCGGTTTCCACCGCGAGCGGAACGGACACATTAATGACTCCTTTAAACTCGCAAGCGCAAACTGCATACTTGTATTTCCACCAACAAATCGTTTTTGCGTTCCCAGAGCGAGCTCATTTTTACTCTTTTCACCCGCTGGGTCATTAATGTGTCCGCTCCGCTTGCAGTGGAAACCGGGCTTTAAGGTTCCTAAGAAAGTTTTCCCGTATCTCTTATGGATTCGGATTTCTCCCTTTTGGCCAATTTAAAAGAAACACCCTGTATATTTATATTTTGTCTCGGTGTTTACACCCCACCGACACAGTTGCCAATAAAACTTACTAATGTGCGGGGCATTAGGCAGCCAGGTCACTCTGGCTAAGCAGTACTTCCGTGACATAAGTAAGTACACGCATTATGCGGCCAGCGGCCACTCTCTGGCCGTGCGATTTAACACCCTAGCTCATGAAACGATTCGTGCGATTTGGAATTTCTTCTAACTATAAATGAAAATGCCAACTCGCACTGGGCCCGCGTGGTGGATTATGGCCCACTCCCTCTCACAGAGAGGAGGCCTGTCCTGTGTCCCAGCAGTGGGAACATTATAGGCTGATGATGATGATGATGATAAATGAAAATTGTCCTTGGTGCTACGACATAATGATTCAATTCGACTGCCTTTACGACGTCGTCGCCAGCCTATTATAAACGATTATTATTTGCAACGTTGATAAAGTGGCGATTTTAGACCCTCTGTGTCCCAGCAGTGGAATCATGTAGACAGATTATGCAAGAGCTGTCTGGTGCTGTGCTAAGTAACTAATTCTGCAAGTTATTTACGTGCAGTTTTCCACAGTTATTCTACTCATCTGTATACATAATTAATTTCATTGTGAAAGTCTGCTATTCGCACAACACAACCGTTTTAAAAACAATGAGCCTGATGTTTATATTTCTTTCGTTGGATCTTTTCCTTTTTAAATAGCTTTTTTTATTACTATGTAGTATGTATCATAATGAATCTATTTTTAACACATTACTAAGAAGGTTGGTAGACACTTGTAGTTTTTGGTGGGTAAGCAAGGCATACGAATGTGCAGGGTATGGCAGAGCAAGTGTACCTCCGGTACCTGCAACGGTGGGGGAAAGACTTCCTGCGCCGCCGGCTCGACTGGACTCTAGACGAGGAAGGCGGCAACCCCGCCGCCCCGCGGCATTTAACACAGGCGCTCTGCCCTTGTCAATATGTTGAGGAAGTATTGCGGAACAAAGAGCCCAGAGACACACGCGCTTGTTGTCCGCTCTGCAACGATTGGCTCAGGCGTCGCGGTCTTGATTGACCATATGTCTTCACTTGTGGCAAGTCTTCAGATTTGTAATTGTATACGAAACCGTTAATTATTTTTAGTTACCTTCAATCATCTTATATTGGATTTCATCTTTTACAGGAAAGGGGTGCTCTTCTATATTTACGGTATGCAGGACGTTGGGGATCACAGGCTGTTAAAAATCGACTCAACCTGAGCAGCCTCGTGCCAGGACGCCATGGTGAGAAATATGTTTGTCCTTGTCAGTTCATAGAAGAGCACCTAAAGGTAAAACCTCCCGCGGGCATTGCAAAATATTTTACACTTCCTAACCAGAATAATATTCAAATATATTAATCAATTTCGTCGGTATTATTGAAATGTATTCATCCAAATTATACTTATACAACTTTTCCGTCCTTATAATAAGTAACATATCATTATAATTAGCAATAACGGTAGCCAGAGTATGAACTTTATGTCAGCTGAAGCCATAACAAATAAAAAAGCAAAAATGACACTCTTGCCGATTCGATAAATTCGTACAACCATAATATACCTTTAAAACTTGTTTCACAATATTTGTATATAATTTTTTGAATACGATTATCAAGATTACTAGGTACATAAAACTAGCATTACATAAAGTCATTTCGTTATGGCTTCAAGGGTACAAGTGTACCCTAACAGATATCACTAATTTATTTTGGTCTCGTTTACTCTTCTTACTAAATTGACTATGCGTCATTTACACACTATTAAATTGAGTGATGTCTTTGCTTATACTCTGTCTACGACGATAAATAAGAACGTACTTAAATACATATTAGTAATTTTAGTTGATAAGATTAATATGTAAGTATGTGCATCATGTGCGTGGTGTAGTCGTCCAGATTACAAGGAAGACCAATATTTTCTCTCGCCACTCATTTTATTTAAAAAGTTGAGATAGCTGCCAGAGCAAAATTAGTGGTGAGAGCTCTCGATAAATTCAACATTTCTTATCGTTTTTCCATACTTCCTGCTTGGATGAAGATTCAGTGGGAAGCAAGATCTTAAAACCGTATCATTGTCATGGCTCATTATTTCAATCATCACAGCTGGTTTAAATATAAACATGAGCTAGGTATACTTAAATCTGTCTAAAATTAAGTAATCTCAAATTAAGAAAGCCTCAAGGAATACACCTGGTTTATGTATGATATTATGTAGATAAGTAATGTTTCATAGAGTATTTATGTCGAGTGGCCATACCATTAAGCTTTTACTGTTGTACAGATCTAAGTAATTTTATTGGAATATATTTTAGTTTCGTAAAAATCATTACATCTTTGTGGTAAGGCTTGTTTTTATTATTATTATTTTTAATGAAGTTTATTTATTATTGTACTTCAATATATTTTACTGTTTTTTAATAAACTCAGACTTAGTACTGTTTGCGGCAGCTGTTTAAAATATACGAGTAGATATCATGAATTTAAACAAAAGGCGCCTGCAAATTATTGGTGCTCTTATTGGTCAAAAACTGTTGTTCAGCTTGTTATTTATTATTATTACTAGCCTGTACTGTCCCACTGCTGGGCAAAGGCCTCACTCCATTCCTTCCAACGGTCTCGATTGTTCAGCTTATTATTAAATCAATATGATCTGTACCCTTAGCACGAGTTTTCAGTATTTGAGACGTAAAGTAAACTGGAACTTTGACAATTTTCAAGGAAAAAATTAGTTCCTTCTTCGCACACCAGAGGCGCTGTTCCATTTTTCATACAAGAAACGCTGTAAATACTGGAAAGACGCTGTAAAGTAAAAGAGTGAACACTCGTTCTAAGGGTACAGTGTGAAATGTATGGCTTATGCATTTTAAGAATATATTATCTGAAAACAATGGAATCACAATAAAACAGACTAGTCATCTTCAGTAGCTTTCCTGCACACATAATATCAGTGTGCTGTAATGATTTCATAATAAAACCAAAGCTCAAAGTGTGGAATTGTTTCAGAACTATTTTCAAATGATTTTTATTATTTATCCAATACTTAATCATTTCAAAATAATATAGCCTTAATTAAGATTTAAGAGTATCATATAATTTTAATATAATTAGGGATAATGTTACCTAAAGCATTATACTATTTTAAAGAGCAATATGCGTAGTATTATACATTCCCGATAAAATATTATGTCTAAAAATAAGTACACATAATTTTTTTTATAAATGCATAATGTGCCACCCATTTATCTGAAATGATCAATGAAAAAAAATTTTATATTTCTTTCGTAAGATTTTCTTAGCGTTTGCTACGAAACAGTGTCATTAAAAAATAGAGAGAAATGATTGACGGAAAACCTTATCTGTAAGCACCTGAAAGTCTTATATTATTATGTTTAATTTTGGTTATACCAATAGGGAATATGCAGGTTATTCGATTCTATTCGACCACATAAACAATATGAATCAAGTTCATAAACTAAACGAACGAAATATGTATCTTTTCGTGTAGAAAATAAAGTTATAATTTATTTATTTATACTTCATGTACAAATGGTACAGACGCCAGCACATCAAGCTACCACAATATGTCAGATTTCTTTAATAGAATTTCAACCTTATCACAAGAGTAGAAGGTTAACGTTTCACTGGTAAAATCTGACAGATTCGGGTAGGTTGACCTGCTGGCATCTGTACATAGGCAGACTTAATGCCACAAGGCATTCTCTACCAGTCGGGTCGCGCCACAGTAGTGCGCTTTTGACGTGACACCCGTTGCGGGGTTCGCCACAGTTGAGGGGAGGCATGGCAACCTAGGGAGCCAGATTACGTACTTGGTTGAAACAATTGTGTTTTTTTTTTATTTGATTGATTTTTCAAGTTTTTCGTGAACAACACTATTCTTGGTGGTTAATAGTGTATTGTATGTCATGCACGGACGTACGGAGCTACCCATCAGTGCATTACATGTAATGCATGGACAGTGAAAGTGTTAAGTTTACTATGGTAATTACAAGTACTTTATAAAAATACCGCCTTGAAACTCTTGGCACTACACTATTTCAAAGAAAAGTGGGTGGTACTGCTATTTACTCTTAAGGGGGATGCTCCAACCAGCCCGCGAAATTCAAATTTTTTTACGTTTTTTGCAATTTGCAGGCCAGTGACATGTTGTAACTTTATAAATATTTGTGTTGCGCAAATAACAAGTATAATTTTAAATATAAAAAATATCAAAAAACTCGCTCCATCAGGTGTCCGTTACCCAGGCCAGATGTTGTCGAAAATGGTCATTTGAATCTTATAGATAATTAGATTTGCGGCTTCTGTAATTGTTGCGCACATTTTTAAATTTGTTGCGCTAATAGTTTTTTAATTATTTCACAAAAACATTTCCTGCTGCGGTAACGTTACCCCAGCCAGACCTTTTTCTTTCTAATGGAAATATTTTAATTAATACTAGCTATAAAATCAGTTGTCTAGATGAAGTAAATGTTGTGACTTATTTTGTATTTATTCTTTCTTCGGTTGCGAAGTTATTCGAGATTTTGCTGGAGTAACGTTTTCGGATTTGCTAGATCTTTGAAACGGTTAAGCGGATTCTTATCATATTTTGTACATGACTTCTTATGAACTAGTTTAAATTTGTTTTGCAATAAAAAAACCAAAATAATACATAGCTTAAAGGTTATTTCATTAAATAGAAAAACACTTCAACTGGTCCCAGCACTCTCAATAAGGGGTCTAAAGACTTACTTTAAACATTATTTTGAAGCTTGTAACTGCCTTCAAATGTATCTGAAGTTTCATTAGTATCCTGTAAGTATTTAACAAGTTTTGATGATATTTAGTTCCTCACGAGCACGGTCTTGATGCGCGCGGTGTTATTTGGCCACTGGATTGGATAAATGAACTGAATGTTATGTCAATTATTAGTTTTTTAGTTCGGTTGTATATCAGTAAAATTTCAGCTCAGTACATTGGATAATTAATGAGATAATACGATTAAAGTCATTAGGAAGTGAATGACCGTGGTAACCCGACCAAGTTTAGGTGGTTACGAAAAAGCGAAAACGCAGAACATTATACTATCTTTTGAAATGTTTAGTATAATACACCTTACAATTTCGGTACAGACGCGTACACTGTCAAAATACATAATAATATCTGTACTATTAAAATATTATTATTATCTACCAGTTGCACAAACTTATCAAAAATCACCGTTATAACATGTCGTCCGGTGGGACGCGGGAGGGGTGGGGTGAAGGGGTAATTTGAATTAAATTGAATAATAATAAATTTGAATTTAGGAACTTACCTACTTAATATTATCTTTTTTTCGTACTTAGTTTTTACCTGGACTGGAATTCTCAACAATGATAACGACACATTTATCCTTCGCTACAAAGTACCTATAAAACAAAGTTTCTTCCTGTTTGACTGTCCCTGTTTGCTTAGATCTTTAAAACTACGCAACGTATTCTGAAGCAGTTTTTTAGGGTTCCGTAGCCAAAAAGCAAAAAACGGAACCCTTATAGATTCGTCATGTCTGTCTGTCTGTCCGTGTATGTCACAGCCACTTTTCTTCGAAAATGTAAGAGCTATCCTGTTGAAACTTGGTAAGTAGATGTATTGTGTGAACCGCATTAGGATTTTCAAACAAAAATAAAAATAAACTAATTTTGGGGGTTGCCCCCATACTTACAATTGAAACTCAAAAATGATTTTTTCACCGTACCCATACGTGTGGTGTATCTATGGATGGGTGTTTAAAAATGATATTGAGGTTACTAACATCGTTTTTTTCTAAACTGATCAAAATGTTGCCCCCCCCCTGTAACTTCTAAAATATGAGATTAATAAAAAAAAATATGATGTACATTATCATGCCAACTTCAATTGAAAATTGGTTTGAACAAGATCAAGTAATTAGTTTTTTTTAATACGTTATAAACCGTAATCCGCAATTTACCTTTCAAAGTTACAACCAACTACAAGAACGTTTATAATATGTTCCTTGCTGCTACGGAACCCTTCATGGGTGAGTCCGACTCACACTTGGCCGGTTTTTTAATAGATATATTGATTCAAGTGGAAGGTTTTTGTGTATACATTGTCAACATATTATGACTTGAAACTTGATTAATGAAATTCATGACTTAGCGAACGATTTTTATCGTTGTCAATGTCGGGATACAATTTAGACAAAAAAAAAAGTAAGTACTCCTCCTTTTTTTTTAAACCAAAAAATAACAGAAAATTTCAAAAAAGCAAAATTACTACCTGTAATTTTAAATTGTGTTTTTTTTTAAGTATAAGTTTATTAATACTTTAAAAGTTTAATTGACATGATTATTTTACCTGTCAATAAAAAATCTTTAATAATCATGTAGTTTTTTAAAAACTTGTGTACATGTCTGTACTAAATTTGTAACACTATCCTACATAATTTAGAAGGTACCATAATGTTCTGCGTTTTCGCTTTTTCGTAACCACCTAAACTTGGTCGGGTTACCACGGTCATTCACTTCCTAATGACTTTAATCGTATTATCTCATTAATTATCCAATGTACTGAGCTGAAATTTTACTGATATACAACTGAACTAAAAAACTAATAATTGACATAACATTCAGTTCATTTATCCAATCCAGTGGCCAAATAACACCGCGCGCATCAAGACCGTGCTCGTGAGGAACTAAATATCATCATAACTTGTTAAATACTTACAGGATACTGATGAAACTTCAGATACATTTGAAGGCAGTTACAAGCTTCAAAATAATGTTTAAAGTAAGTCTTTAGACCCCTTATTGAGAGTGCTGGGACCAATTGAAGTGTTTTTCTGTTTAATGAAATAACCTTTAAGCTATGTATTATTTTGGTTTTTTTATTGCAAAACAAATTTAAACTAGTTCATAAGAAGTCATGTACAAAATATGATAAGAATCCGCTTAACCGTTTCAAAGATCTAGCAAATCCGAAAACGTTACTCCAGCAAAATCTCGAATAACTTCGCAACCGAAGAAAGAATAAATACAAAATAAGTCACAACATTTACTTCATCTAGACAACTGATTTTATAGCTAGTATTAATTAAAATATTTCCATTAGAAAGAAAAAGGTCTGGCTGGGGTAACGTTACCGCAGCAGGAAATGTTTTTGTGAAATAATTAAAAAACTATTAGCGCAACAAATTTAAAAATGTGCGCAACAATTACAGAAGCCGCAAATCTAATTATCTATAAGATTCAAATGACCATTTTCGACAACATCTGGCCTGGGTAACGGACACCTCCATCAGCTCTCACATAGAAAAGGTGCATCATGTTAAAATCTCCGAAATCTAACTACGATGCACCTTTTCTATGTGAGAGCTGATGGAGCGAGTTTTTTTGATATTTTTTATATTTAAAATTATACTTGTTATTTGCGCAACACAAATATTTATAAAGTTACAACATGTCACTGGCCTGCAAATTGCAAAAAACGTAAAAAAATTTGAATTTCGCGGGCTACATCGAAGCAATCACCTTAATCAAAATATGTCTGACATCTTACGTTTCCTCTCTCTTCTTCAGATACATATCTACACTTTTCTGAAAGTGTTTCATTTCTTCAGTTAAGTCTTATATTTCTATTTGTTACATTGTACGTATTATGTTAGCTGTGTTTAAAAGATCTGCTATCTTTGCTTTTGCTGCTTTATGTATTTAAGCACTTGATAAAATATGACGTACAAATGACGTGGGCATCAATAAGCGGAAGGGCGCGGTGCCCCTTTCTTGTCTAAATTGCTGTATGTTGTTTTCATTGAAAATGCTCTACTCTCCATATTCGTCTGAATGCCAAACAAAAACGAGATCTGGTGGCCTACCATGACGTCTTATAGCGAAAGTAATTCCAGTGTGGAAACTAGGTGGCGCTAGACGACTTGAATAGCTCTGTCTCTTTTCCACAGTGGAATTAATCTCGCTATAAGACGCAGGGGCGTAGCTACCGCCGTATCTGCCGTATCAATTTTACGGGGCCCCCAACGTGCGTAAACAAAAATTAATGAAAACTTAATGATTTATTAAATAAAATAGTTATTTACTTTTACACAATTTATTTGTCTAATCTTTCTTTGGTATTTAGAAATTAGAAATCCCGGGAAGATCCATATTAATATCAACATTTCGATGCAAGTACTAAAATAACTCTACCTAATTCCGACCTCTGGACTGATCAGTTGCATTTTGAATTTTTTTGCTGACCTTTTCCTTTTTTTATATTTCGGTGTAGATACAGAGAAATGCATTTTTTTCTTGAGGGCTAAATCTTTACCCTATCTAAGGGCTCCCAAACAAATTTTTATACGGGGTCCCGCCAAAGCACGCTACGCCTCTGTTAAGACGTCATGGTCGGCCACCGCCGGAGCAATACAGACTATTTTTAAGTTTGTTTAAATCAAGACTAGGGATCTTGAATGTTTTCATTGAAAAGTGTGTGTACTGAATTTGGTAAATATAAAAGAAACTGTGAAAATAAAGAGGAAACGTTACGCATCCTTCTCATTACCCAATTTGGTAATAAATTAATGTGTTTAGTAAAAAAAAATAAGAAAGTATTCGTAACGTTGTGATTAATGTAAACTTATTCCGTCCTGAATATAATAGGTACTTAGTCGTAAAAAATCAGTATACCTTTACTTACATATTATTATTTTTATGTAACAACGTTGAATAATATAATATATACATATTTTTTTTATTGTTGTTTTATTTTAGTACCTATTTTATAAATCTACTATAGTACCTATATTATAAATCTGAAGAGTTTGTTTGGTTGAACGCGCTATTCTCAGGAACTACTGGTTAGAATTGAAAAATTTTTATGGTGGATAGTCCGTTTATCGAGGAAGGCTAATCACGCTACGAGCAAAACGAGCCGAGCAGCAGGAGTGAAACCACGGCGCGGCGTAAGTGTTCTAAGCAATAAAATTAATGGATAGTGGAAAAAACAAATTAACTAGACAGGTAGTTAAATAAAAGAACTGCCTAGAATCAAGATATTTATTTATTTGATCACAATGCTTTACAAGAAAAAAATCTTTATCCTTGATTATTAAAACAGTTAATTACAGAACTCCTTTTAGGAATGATGGAAAATGCGTATCGAGGATGAATGTGGTCGAATTCTATAAGAGTGATTCCCGGTGATCCTCGTGTCGGTTAGTGGCATTAGCGAGAAAACTTTCCGAGTGATTGCAAGGCGTAAACGTACTATGTTATTGTATGTAAGCCCATGTGTGGCCCTCCACCTACAGGCTACAAGGTCAAATTAAATTAGCTGGCGATACTTCATAGTCGTGGTGGCTATCTATATCTTGTAATAATAGTGATAAAACAAAATTAATATTATGCAGATAGCTCTAGTAAGCTATGCTTATAATGTTGAAATGCCAAAAGATAGGGTGTATCTATCAGCGAAAATTCGTAAACATTAAACTTAGCAGTGAATATAGTATATTTGACCGTACGTCGTAGATGCATTTTAGATCCGCAGCGGATCAACGGCCACTCTAAATACATACTATTACTATTAGAAAATGAAGTGTGAAAGCCGGGATCGTGAAAATTAACTAGACTACTGAGTTTTCTAAAGCGTTTTCATATAGCAAGCCATGCCTAAGATTGGATAGAACAAATCTCAATCATTTTGTGGTATAACTACCTAGAGTTTTAGAAGTAACTTCTGGCAAATCTTTGGCGGCTGTATTGTCCATCTGTCCACGACTTTGCTCGTCGCTGGACCAGAAATTATACTTACTCGTGTACTCGTATACTAAGCAATATTAATATGTACATACTTAAATTTTATCTTCGTAGGTACTCTATGTGGATTGTAAGCACCTCTAAGAGTAAAATTGCAGTAATTTTTGCCCGTTTAGAAGCACGTTTAAAATATCATGGATCAGTCCATGCTATAAAGTCGGTCTAAACCGTTCCTAGCCAAATGTGTTTATTTTATTCCCTATCACATCTAGTGAATGGCTATGACTGGTACATTTTTCTAGTAAGATCTTTGCGTTAGCAGTAAGCTCTAAAAAGTTTTAAAAAACGTATAGGTAGGTATTTTTTTTTGTAATCGAATAGAATCCAAAATGTTTTAAACCTACGTAAACCGGTACCTTGTTGACGAATCTTCTAGATCCTTCGCACAGACATGTTACAAAAAAATAAGATTTAATACTGAAGTAGGGTGTTATGTAATACAGAGGTAGGTAAGTACAATTTAAATAAAAATAAGTAAAGGGAATACATTAATTCCAAAAGCGAATAAAAAATCATTTCTTGAATCACAGACACAATTTATTTCAAAATAAAGTTTAAGAAAATATTCTATCTCATCTAAGAAGATAGTCAATGTGTTGCATAGGCAACACATTGAGATGTACAATGCCTAGTGGGTAGATATTATAAAAATATATTAAAATATAATCATAACATTGGTCATGGTTAACATAACATTACTTTTTCGGTTGACTTATCGATTTTACAAATAAAAATATCACAGATGACTAAAAACTCAATTGGTGAAACTGTGGCACGATATTTTTTGTTGTAATTTAATGCATATCATTCAACTATGTTGAATTTAATAATATTATGAATCAAATACTTAAACCACTATTTCACACAGAAGTTATTCTACATTCAAACATTTTATAGTTATGATTGCATTGATAAAGTAATTTTTTTCATCAACGCTATCGCTGGGTACAATTTCAATTTTTCAGTAAACATTTTGTTGGATTTCTAATTAGAAGCTGTTATTCCAGCTCCCTTTTATACAAAATCGAGAACAAACAGATTATTATCTCTTAAATTCACTTTGTATTTTGTTGCTATCTACACAAGATAAAATAAGAACACCTAATTGAGAGGATGAAGCTTTGACTCACAGGACTATCTGTGCTTTGGCTTTACGCAATATTACAAAAATTACAGTCGAATTGAAACTACAAATTAACTCCTCTTTTTTTCTGAAATCGGTTAAAATAACTTTATAATAAATGATTAATACTATAATAAGATAAAAAATAAATTCGTAATTGTTAATACAAACATTTGTTGGCCAGAACAGAGCTAGAGAATCACCTATTGAAACAATCCATAAATAAATGGGTACCTACTTTTTCTATGATAAAAACATTTTAATGTATAGATGAATTTTACTTTTAAATTTATTATGTATGAATGAAAGCCCTTAACGAACGTATTCTTCAACATTTCACCGACATTTGAGCAATTAAAAAAAACTAGGGACTGCGCTTTTAGTTGTGTTCTATACCAATTTTAAAATAAAAAAATACTAATGCCTTCTTTTTTTAGTGGGGTTTTGTGAAGCTTCCTTGCATATTTCCATATAGACACCTTTGAAGATATTAGGTTGATCTTTAACTTGGGACTCCTTATCGACTGGCTCAATGTCAACAACATCAGGACAAGCAAGCGACGCCAGAGAAGTGGCAGTCGATCGGTTTTGTATTATTTCACGAACGGCGAGATCAAGGAATGGTTTCTTTTCTTCTTCTTCGAAACAGACACTCTCCTCCGACGTGGAGGGCTTGACAGACACGCCATCTTGAAGGGAGATCTCGGTAGCAGCCTTCTGCATGAGATCACGCTGCGACTCACGCGCTTCCATCAGGAATATGCTCTCCTGTTTAGTGCCACAACACAATTAAAACTTCAATAAACTAAGTAGGTAGAGGAAGTCGGATTTGAGGCTCCGGGGATACATTATGCATCAAGATATAAGGAAGGCCTTTTTTAGCGTGGTGAAATCATCAAATGAGTCGGACAAAGGGTAGGGAAGGAGCAACGACGATATAATACTAGACTCGTAATAACAGGCGACCGATGTCTGCCAACACATTAGGCAAAAAAGTCTTATAACCGTCTCATTTCGACCAATCCTGTGAGCCGTAAACATACGTTGAGACAGAACAGACCTTGAGTTAGCCAATCACAACGCAGTACCCCGCCCCCCTCGCTTACGTATTACCTCAGCGAGTTGGCAGAATAGTTTTGTTCGTTAGATCGTGCAATGAGTAGTCTAGTATTATATCGTCGTTGGGAAGGAGGGACTGTCAGAATTATACTGACTAAAATCCACGGTGTCTTTCAATAGCCCTTTACGTTCCGGGTTCACAGTAGCTCGTTAGTCCCGCGACCCCGGCAGGGTTTGGCCATCTAAGGGGGCCCCGCCATTGTGCTGACAGCTCTTTGAGGCGCGCGTGGAACACGACGAGCCGTCGAACCGGGAATCGTCCATGATCGGACAGCGAGTCGCCCATTACTCGTCGTCCGCATACCCGCGCCTACGGTGGCCGGAGATCGTCTTGCGACGTCCGTTGCCGTGGGCGTAGGTGGCAAGGCTTGACGTATAAATTAGGTGAAGTAACAGTGCTGCACAATAACGTCAATCAACTTTGGGGAAATTATTATAACCTCTTTTACCGAATACCACAAATATTTATTACAAGAGAACTTAATTAAGCAATCTGTTTTAGTTATTAGAAAGGCAAGCGTTAATACACAATAAGGGTTAAATCATTTTAGTAAGGTCAATTGTGTGTTAAAAGTTTTTGCTACTTACCACAGAAAGGAAAACAAATACGAAATAATTAGATCGTTATTCATATAAGATTTGTTTGTTAAATTGTTACTTGGCTAAGACTATCTGACAATATGGTCCATTATGGGAGTTATTTTAAGGTGATTGTTAATTTTAGATGTTATTTCCAAATGATAATGACTCGGTAGTCACCTAGCAGTGAGACTTAGGGACTTTACCCATGGCGCGACGCGATTGCAATTCGACCGACTCTAACTACAAGTGAAAATCAACCTTACCACTACGACATATGACTTAAAACACGTTGTGACTTAAAAACAAAACACGATCACCACGACGACGTCAAGTCAATCGAATTGCATTTTTATTTCTTTGCAGCAAGGTTGATTTTCACTTGTAGTTGGAATCGGTCCAATCGCGTCGCGTCGCGCCAAAGGTAAAGTCCCTTAAAAGGATGACATATTGGTAAAACTCATCGGTTTTTTCTTCTTCTAGAAATTAACCATCCAAATGATGAGTGTTGGTTTGTCAAAGTGAGTACAGACTATGTAACTAAACATGTTATAAAACTTGGTTGCAAACATCTTTTATTAAGCGCTCAAACACGCTGACTTGCGGGCGCGGGCGCGTTCACGAAATATCAAACATAATATGGCGTAATATGCAAGTGTTCACGTCGAAACGCGAGGTACAAGAAGCGGGCAAGCTAGCGCCCGAGCCCGCGCCCGCGCGTTCAACGTGAACAAGTACTTATATTTTGAATTTATTTACCTTTACTTCTTTGGTGGTATATTGGTCCAGTTTGTCATAGATGACTGCGTGAAGTCCCATCTCTTTGAGCTTCATCACGACGCTTTTATTGTCGATGTCATCGCCCCAACAGAAAATGACTAGACCAGCATCTTTTGCCAGTTGCACCTGTTGAGTAAAAAGTAGTTACAATATCGTGTCATTATTACTCTTATCTACCGAGGTAACAGGTTACTGCAGCCCTGAAACGCAAAGGGTTACAAAATAGTTTTAAGTCAGTCATGTCTGACAGTCTCCTGCGCTCCATTCCTGAATGCTCAGGATTCATTTGATGATATCCCATTTTTCCCAAACTAAAAGTGGCCCGAATTACTCGGTTTGGATAAGTGAACCTAATTATTTGTAGTCTGTGTCCAATATTAAAAATGGTTTTCTACTCTATTCTATTTGTTATACGTGGGTTCGTAGGAAGGGATGATGATGGTTGGCAATATGAAGATCAAAATAATGGGGCAATATAATTCAAATGTAGTGCAGATCGGAAGAAGCTAGTTTTTGTACATATTTTTTAACTCCTTTTCGTAATTTCGTAAATGAGAGTTTATACAAGTAAAGGTCTCTTGGGTTTCTTAAATGTGAGTTTTTCAAAAGCCTCAACGCAACGACCATACAGTCTCAACGTTTATCTTCACGATAAAGTCTGGCATGTATGTAGGTCTCTTGGATTCAAAGATATTTGCATTTTATTTAACTACATAATCCAGTTCGGACGGTAGGGTTAGGATTTTTTTATAACAGTATTGTCGATAAAAATGAGTATTAATATCCCCTTAAAGTATCGGTATTCGGAAATTAAAAATACTGTATAAAAATACGACTGTTTAAAATAAAACTGTTTTTCTAGATGTAGCCGAAAGGAACTGAATGTTTTTGGATGAAATTTTGTGTACAGATAGTTTTTATGTTTCCATGGGTCAATTTTCTAGTTGTAGCCGGCGGAGCCGCTGGCAACAGGTAGAAAATTGTGATTTATTTATTTATTGTTGTTCGGAAAGCTTACAGACTAATACATAACTTATTAACAACAATTGCACTGACATTTGCCATTTACAAGCTTTCACAAGTAAAAGACTATGTACCTTAAATCTAAAATTAAAACAGAAACAGGTTCTTCTTAAAAATACAAAAATTAAAACAAAAACAGGATCTTCTTAGAAATACCAAAGTGATAAATCACATAAAATTAAAGTAATATGCTAAAAAACAGGGTAAAAAAAAAAAAGTTACAATAAGTGTTCTTAACTATTGTTATTGCTGCTAAAGTCATTATTGAAATAGTCTTTATTAAAGGCTCGTCTTAATGAATAAGGGCTGGTTCTAAAAAGGTCAACATCTAAGTTAGGGGAGAGACTGTTAAAACTTTTTGCACTGCGTAAGAGGTAAGCATTTCGTCTGTAATTTGTCGATGCAAAAGGTACGTTGAGTAACGGCCGCTGCCTGAAGCCTACGTGATGGGTACGGAGAGATATTCTAGAAAGAAGTTCAGAACAGTCAATGGCATTATTAGCGATATTTAACAAAAACGTAATGTCATTAACATGTCGTCTGTATTCAAGTGGCAGGAAGTGGTACCTTTTGCAACGATGCGTGTAATCTGTTGAGCATTGCTTTGTCTTGAAGTCTAGAATTCTCAAAAACTTTTTTTGAATGTTTTCTATTCGCGTTTTATAAACTTCGTATTGAGGATTCCATACCTGTGATGCGTATTCAAGGTGGCTCCGTACATATGAACAATATAGTATTTTGATTGGTTTGAGAGAGGCGAAGTCTGTGGAAGATCGAAGTATAAAACCAAGAGACTTTGAGGCTTTTTTTGCTATAGCATCTATATGTTTTTCAAATATGAGTTTGCTATCTTGGATAACGCCTAGATCCCTAATACTCTCTACCTTGGTAATTGTCTCGTTATTTAATGTGTATCCTGTACCAATAGTCTTTTTCTGTCTCGTATAGACCATATGGAAACACTTAGAAACGTTGAGCTGAAGTTTGTTTAGTCTACAATAAACCTCAAACCTATTGAGATCTTCCTGGAGTCGAGATGCGTCAGATAATGTACGTACTACTTTGAGAATTTTCATATCATCAGCATATAATAAGATGTACGAGTTTAAAAAACATGTTTTAATATCTGTTATAAATAAATTAAAAAGAAGGGGCCCTAATATTGAACCCTGAGGAACTCCAGATGGGATTATATTCCAAGTAGACATGAAACCCTGCAGAACAACCGCTTGTGATCTATTGTCGATATAGGAAGCAAACCAACGATACAGGTCACCATGTATACCAGCTAATGAAAGTTTACTTAAAAGCACTCTGTGATCAATGCGGTCAAAACATTTGCTGTAATCCGTGTAAATAACGTCAACTTGAGCACGTTGTTCCATTCCTGCGGAGATAAATTCGTTGGAAAGAATAAGGTTAGTGGTAGTAGATCGCTTACGAAGAAAGCCATGCTGCTCGTCCCCAAAATCACATTTTAATGCTGAGTATATTTGTGAGTAAACAACGCGCTCAAGGATCTTTGAAAATAAACATAGCTTCGAAATAGGACGATAATTGTTAACGAGTGACTTATCACCTTTTTTAAGAACTGGTGTAACAAATGCGGATTTCCAAATTTTTGGGACAACTCCCTCCGTCAATGACCGTTTGAATAATATACAAATAGGCTTAGCGAGACTTTTAGCACAGCTGACAATAAAAATTGGTGGTATTAGATCTGGGCCACCTGACTTAGAGAGATCGAGCGTTTTAAGCAATTTTAATATTTCATCGTAGCATACGTCTATAGAGCTGATGCTGGCTGCGCTGGGGGATGGTAAACCTGTATTTATAACGGATTCTTGTTCATCTGTGTTTGGTTCTTGAAATGTTGATTGGAAGTATGTTGCAAACAGATTACTGATTTCTTCTCCAGTGTCAGCAGTTATATCTTCATATTTAAGTATGTTAGGGAAGTTACTGTTACTTCTTTTGCTTTTAATGTAGGACCAGAAGGATTTAGGATTTTCAATTATTGAGGACTCTATTTTATTCATGTATGTACGGTAACATGATCTCTCTACTTCTGCAGCTCTTTGACGTAGTAAAGAGAAAGTTTGGTAATCAGAAATATTGCCATATAGTTTGAATTTCTTGTGATGTTTGTATTTTTCTTTTAAGATTTTAATTAACGCAGAGGTATACCAGGGAGGGTGTGATGATTTTTTAACGGATTTTATTGGAATATGCAGATCTCTTACTTCGTATAGCTTGTCATAGAAAAGTCTAACAGCATCGTCAAGTGGCACAGTAGGATTCAGCAATTCCTTCCAGTCAACTTCATCAAGTGCGGACGTGATAGCAATATAGTTTCCTTTATGAAACTGATATTTAGTATTTGTATTTTGAGTTAATGTGTGAATTTGGACAAAATCAGCTTGAACAGTGAAAGGTTTGTGATGCATATCAATAGGTACTGCTAAAGGGTCAAGACATTCGTTTATGTCTAGGGATCCGTTTGAGAATGCAAGGTCTAATAGTCGGTCATACGCGTTACGTACTTTGTTAAACTGAGATAGATTACAAATATTTATTGTATCGAAGAAGTCAAAAAGATAGCGATTTGTGTAATTTCGTGGCAGTAATTCTGCACTGTCGTTTGTATGATACCATTCCACGTCATTGCCGAAGTTAAAGTCACCTAAAATAATAAATTTATCTAAGGGGTTAGTCATAACCAAGTTATTTAAATTATCCGTAAAGCTCTGGAGCTGAGCAGTGTATGAGTTTCCCGTATGTTCACTACAAAGGTATAGGGCGCAAATATGTATTTTATATGTAACAAGAGGTCTGGATCTTTTTAGGGTAATGGTTACCCAGATATCTTCAGCGGAACTGCGCCAGTTAGATTGCTCGACAACGGTCAGATCGTTCCGCACGGCAATCAGCACACCGCCTCCCCGGGTTTGCGAGGTGCGGCTGTAGTCGCGGTCACGTCTCCACACCACATACCGCGAGTCAAATAACTCACTGCTGAAAATACCCTCCACTAACCAAGTTTCCGTGAATACGATAACATCATAAGAGTTAAGACATACATTACGGAAAAGGTTATTCGTTTTTGTACGGAGACCGCGTACGTTTTGGTAGTAAATATTAAGCGAAGCCATTTTTGAACCCATCACCAAAATCTATATGGATAAGATAACAATAAAAGCAAGTTAAGTATTTATGCCTCATCAAACCCTTATCAAAACATAACAAACACAGCAATGCCCAACGATTACTACACCAAAATATAGCAAAAGTTTCAAACAATAAAAATAGCCATAGGTGGTAACAATAAGTCATAAGTTTTATCAATACGCAATCAGTAATCACCTGTAAGATGCAAACAATAAGATAATAAAATGCAAGACCAGTGAAAAATTTTGTGAATGATGACCCGAACCAGTTAGTAATAATAGGCGAGGAGCCACCAATCCTGAAAGCTCCGTGATCACGGATTCTAATATTTTTAATAAAAAATATAAGTTAACGTTTAGACGAACAAGATTTGCTTGGTCGGCGTGGATTTGATTGGCCGGAAATATTTTAATTAAATTTTTTTATTATTAAATTTCCATAATTTTTTTCCGTCATCACGGATTTTGATTAATCTTATATAGAATTGTGTGAAATATTCTGTTCAACAAGAAAAAATCCGGCCGACCAATGATTTTTAGCCGGAAAGGTCACGCATACCTATTTGAATGGTGTGATAAGGGGTAAAATTTATCCATTATCACGGAATACTTTTTTTTTTTTTAATTCACGCGTTTTAATGTCACATTTATGATTATCTTGGTATGCGTGCTTACAAACTGCCGAAAGTATCGCGCATACCAAATTTTATTGTGTGAGTGAGGATCATACTATTATAGATTTCACTTACATACTTGATGACATTTCTTTTAGTCTTTCTTCTACCTCTGGTCTCTTCTTCAAGTTTTTAACTATTTATTATACTAATTAATATGGAAAAGAGGAAATACAGGAAAAATTTTACTTGATGACATTTCTTTTAGTCTTTCTTCTACCTCTGGTCTCTTCTTCAAGTTTTTAACTATTTATTATACTAATTAATATGGAAAAGAGGAAATACAGGAAAAATTTTATTTGGGTTGATTATATAAGAAATGAAGGTTGATACAAAAAATATGTTCAATTCAAGTTTGTTAATTAATAATAATCTACATCATTATCATCAAAATTATCATTTCTCTCTTCTTCTGATTCTTCGTTTTCTTCCTCATTCTGTTGGCAACTTAATATTTCCTCAACCTTTAACGGTGCTGATGGGCCAATGTACCACAATGGTTCGAGTTTACTGGATATATAATAAAATATATATCAATATCACCAAAAAATCAATATCTGTTTAAAATATCAAAAGATGTACAAATATTAGACGGTTTGACAATTTTAAATCCAAATAAAATGTTTTTTTTTTAAATATTCAACAGTGAATTTTGTTAAATTAATAAATATATTTAGAATGCTGATGCGTAGTAAGCTATACAAAATAACGATACTTTTGACAGCTAGGAAAACAGCAGACTAAAATGTCGGAATGATCTGAACCCCCAAAATGCTGTAGGACATCGTAGGTATGCTGTGACCTTTTCGGAGTAAGAGAGAAAGACCTATGGAACTTCAACATAAATCCGATCTTACTCTTATCTCACTTACTCTTGGAGCCGTCTTATGGACTTCAAAGAAATCGGAGTAAGAGAGTTAACACTATGCAGCCCTGTCATAAAACAACCTCACTTTACGGTATTGTGTATCTTTGAGGCAGGTAAATGTTAAATTCGTAGGGAATAGAAAGAGACGAACTCATGCAAGGTTTCAACTTGAACCAAAAATCTGTCTCACTCACTCTTTACAGAAATATAGAAACCGTTAAAAAGCGGAGAGTTAAAATTTGGTATGCGCGATACTTTCGGCAGTTTGTAAGCACGCATACCAAGATAATCATAAATGTGACATTAAAACGCGTGAATTAAAAAAAAAAAAAAGGATTCCGTGATAATGGATAAATTTTACCCCTTATCACACCATTCAAATAGGTATGCGTGACCTTTCCGGCTAAAAATCATTGGTCGGCCGGATTTTTTCTTGTTGAACAGAATATTTCACACAATTCTATATAAGATTAATCAAAATCCGTGATGACGGAAAAAAATTATGGAAATTTAATAATAAAAAAATTTAATTAAAATATTTCCGGCCAATCAAATCCACGCCGACCAAGCAAATCTTGTTCGTCTAAACGTTAACTTATATTTTTTATTAAAAATATTAGAATCCGTGATCACGGAGCTTTCAGGATTGGTGGCTCCTGGGCTATAAGTAGCAGTATAGCACAATAAAAAATAAGTATTAAGTACAACAACATAAAATCACTATTAGCGTGACAAAAATAATTCGAAAAATAAAAATAATATTCCAAGAAATTACGCAGCTGCGTCGAACACGTGCACAATTTAGGCATTTCGCGGAATCCGCGAGTAGAAGTTAAAAGTTTTACCTTGTGGTTCTCAAACTTTGGAAACACTTCGAACGTCGATAAGATTTCGATGTTGTTTTTTGAGATCACTGATAATAGAAACACTATTTCACTTTTGATATATCCTTCTCCGTTTTTATTACTATGGTGGGAGAGGTGTCGTTTTTCTTGACATGGATCTTGGCATGCTTGACCCAAACATATTGAAAATCCGTTTCAGCGACGGCCTTTTTAGTCTTCGATAGAAGCACTTTGTTCTGTACGGTGAGGTGGTCATTCACGTAGATCTTATGGTTACCAGGTAGTCCTAAGTGCCCAGTGGTAATGGTAGAGGATTTCGATGCGTATCTGGCTGCAGCAATAAAGTCTTCCTTCACATAACGATTACAAAAGCAGACAATGATGGGCTTCGTGTTATCTTTTTCCCGCGTTGGTACTCTCGCAATAAAATTAACTTGACTCTTCGAGATAGGATATTGTATCTTGGTCCCTATGGTAGACAATATCTGATGAAGGTTCTCGTTGTTTGTTTGGGAGACACCTTTAATTTCGATGTTGTTCATTCTTGACCATTGTTCTTTGGAGTTTGCTTCCTGTTCCAGTTTATCCAGCCGAGTGTATAATAACTCAACTTGAGACTTAACGTTTTCGACTTGCCCAATGCGATGTTCCAGAGTTTTGAATTTAACACTAAACTCTTTAAGCTCCTTGTTGGCTTCATTCACTGAAGATTTTAAGTCGGCGAACTCCTGTCTCAGTGCTATAACCTCGTCCTTAAGGCTTTCTAGTGGAGTCAGTTTCGCTGAGAGTGCTCTGACCTCTTTTAATATTGTTTGAGATTCTGATTTAGACATTCTGAGAAGATAATTATATTATTATATCAACGTAAAATTTTACGAACTAAAAAAAAAAAGTTTGAGAAGAACTGTACTATTTTTATAGCCAACTAAATAGGTACGTTTGGAGCGACTGTTCGCGGTAAGAGCCACGACGAGACTGTGATATATGCTGATGTTATACATACCTACATATTTATGTACACTTAGCAGTAATCTACTAAAGCACAAGTAGGTATTAAACAACAATTATTATGGGGTTCATTATGTGAGAACATTGCGTGTGAACATGTGTTTGTGACGCTGCACGCTGCTGGTAAATAATCGTTCTGAGAATACAGACATCAGGCGACAACATTGAGAGTGGTCACGTGAACAAGTCAATTTATAAACAGATCATTGATATGGATCGAGGTCACTACTGTATTGTAAGTACTGGGCGAATTTTATCTTAATATTGATCTAAAACGTGCTACATAATCATATCTTTACTTTCGAGTACATGATATGATAAATACCTAATTCAATATTAAATATTTGCACAGCCGAGAACACCTCATTTTGTAAATGGCTCTTAGTAATAAGATAAAAAATTTATATAATTATTAGGTATCATAGCTCTCGCCCGCGGATTTGCTCGCGTTATTATTGATCTCGTCAACCAAATAATATTTCTGCTGTTTGAAGCAACTCCAACAACTTAAGGCGCAGGTCTTGTAAACACCACTCGCGCAGAATTATTTGCGTAACTTTGTTTTTTTGAACAAAACAAGCAATAAAATAAAATAAATAAATAAATAGTATTTTATTTCAGGCATGTACCCATAACAACAACAACAATGACACGACACAACAATGACAATCAATTAGAATTATGACATAATAAAATTTACATTCATTATTAAATTAAATTACATTCATTTTTCTAGTTGGAATATTGATTGCCATTATGCGAAGAAATAGTTTACCTCGTATATGGCCTTCAATAGCTTGAAATATTATTATTGCACATAAATAACCATAATAAGTAACAGCTAGTTATTTTTAAAGTTGATTTAAGTAGATTATATTAGGTAAATCAAGCGTTCAAAACAGCTCTTTCGTGCCCAACGTCACACACTGGGGCAAGATTACTTAAATCGATACATTAAATGAATTTTTTTTTTGCTTTTCCATATTTCTGTTTATGCTGTGGCATAGTCAAGTACATGTGGCATAACAGCGAAGGTAAACGGACGCAATCCACTTAACCCCCGCTCCTTATAACGCCCCACAGTGTTTCAGGATTGCTTGGGAGCGGACATGTTTTAACTAATAGCATATATCGATGTAGTAAGACCTAATAACACAAACTGCAAAAGAAACCCTATGTCAATTATTCATAGTTTTCGAGAAAAAAAATGCTAAAGTTGCTAGTTCAGAGTATGTGTCAAATAGTAATAATGTGTTTTTTTCTTGAAGAGTCAAAACTAAAAGTAATATTTAATAACCTCGTTTTAACACATACAATTATATGTTATTTAAGCTTTACAACAGCTACGAAATGTAAGTAATTACGAAGAAATTAGCAAAAAAACGAATTTTCGTGTTTATTTTTTATTATGATAATGACATCATTTCCGCGCCAAATTTTCTCCTTAAGGGTAAGTTGACCTTTTGTTCTTGCTGTACAAAAAAAATTAGCCATATAACCCGCAGTCTGAACAAGTTATTAATTTTTTATGAAAACACTTAACGCCTATATTTTTAGAAATAGCAAAAGTACTGTGTGATTTAGTTTGCTATTAAAAGTAAGACAGGCGTACAATTTAACTTAGACGATCAAACAAATATGATTATACCTAATCTTAAAAATAGAATAAATGAGAATTTTAGCTAACGTACCGTACAATTAAGCTAAGACGATCAAACAAATATAGAATTTTCTGCCTCACTTTTAATAGCAAACTAAATCACACAGTACTTTTGCTATTTCTAAAAATATAGGCGTTAAGTGTTTTCATAAAAAATTAATAACTTGTTCAGACTGCGGGTTATATGGCTAATTTTTTTTGTACAGCAAGAACAAAAGGTCAACTTACCCTTAAGGAGAAAATTTGGCGCGGAAATGATGTCATTATCATAATAAAAAATAAACACGAAAATTCGTTTTTTTGCTAATTTCTTCGTAATTACTTACATTTCGTAGCTGTTGTAAAGCTTAAATAACATATAATTGTATGTGTTAAAACGAGGTTATTAAATATTACTTTTAGTTTTGACTCTTCAAGAAAAAAACACATTATTACTATTTGACACATACTCTGAACTAGCAACTTTAGCATTTTTTTTCTCGAAAACTATGAATAATTGACATAGGGTTTCTTTTGCAGTTTGTGTTATTAGGTCTTACTACATCGATATATGCTATTAGTTAAAACATGTCCGCTCCCAAGCAATCCTGAAACACTGTGCGCCCTTAAGTCCAAGGCGAAAACTCGTGGAGCATCCAAGTGAATTCGTGCGTTTGCGCAATAACGAAGTTAAAGTTACACATAGATTTTTTAAATACTTATGATAAAATCACCAGAAGTTTTTATGGAAAGGTCAAGTTCAGGTATGTATCTTATTATTCCACACTATATTTAAATTTTAGTAATGGTTTTAATGGGTAAAATTGAGAGTCAAAGATTGCATAAAAAAAAGAAGAAGTCAGAATTAAAAAACTAATAATTCAATTATATAATTAACTAGGTACCGGAGCTGATCGGGGTTACGTTTAGAATTTTTTAGTACCAGTAGCTATTATAGTTTAAGATTATTTCTTAATTTTTTGCACATATTTGCCCGATTTTAAATAAATATGTTCTGTGTCTGGGTGTGATTTATCTATAATATGTATTGTAACGCGACAACCAAAACAGCGCGACATCACTACTCCCGTGTCGGCTGAGTCACCGAGCGCGACCCCGCCACCGCACCGCCGCCGCTGCCCGAGCGCCTATAAAAGGCCATGCAGAGCCCAATAACGCCAGTCTCAGGTCGGCACGCGCCGGTGGTACGCTCCGCATCGACTTAGGTCGGTCACGCCTGCCCCGCTTCTTGCCGTATCTGGGTACTCAGTCGTATACTGTGTGTATGTTGTGTCGGCATCGCTAGCGGTCCGCCCATCATTCTCACAGTGTATGACGCCGTGGGGTTTACTTAGCTAGCCGTTTTATTATGTAGAATCATTTAATTTTAACTTAAACCTTGTAATTTTGTTAATGTAGACTTAGCGTTTTATGTTAGTTTTACTTATCAAATAAATTATCTTTGTTTATTTGTCTATTGTGAGTTTGGTCTCATCTCCACACACAAACCCTTCTTACAATTGGCTTCCCAACGCGGGCACTTACCTTTTGTTTTAATTTGTTAGATCAAAGTAAATTTTCTTAAAGTACCCTGTTTTTTTAAATTTTGTTGTTAACTGAATAACTTTAATTGTTATAGACCAGGAGTTGGTGTTACATTTTTTTCTTTAGTCCAACTAGTCAAAATACATTATAGTCAAGGAGCTAGTGTCTTTTTTCAATTAGTCAACTTAGTTGAAATATTTTGTTTACAAAATTGATTTATATCAGATTTTACCCAGACGTAGCCGCAGAAATAAAATAATGGCGAACGTCAGCTTTACTGATGATCAGTTTCGTGATCTGTTAGAAGTCTTAGCGAATAGGAGTAGCACTGTCATTACTCAGAAGATAGGTAGTTTTGCTGCCTGCACAGCCCGTTACGATGGGACTCGCAATGTAACAGTGGTTGAGGCATTTTTGTCGACAATAAGTACCTATAAAAGGATAGAATCGGTTTCGGATGAAAATGCCATTGAGGGGCTTACGCTACTGTTGGTCAAAGACGCAGCAACTTGGTGGCTGGGAGTCAAAGAGAGCGTCACCACTTGGAATGCCGTCGTTACCTTGATACGATCTACATTTGCGCCTAAACGGCCAGCCCATAAAGTATATGAAGAGATCGTGGGTGAAAAGCAACAAACTCCGACAGGCACAGAAATGTTCGTTGCTAGAAAACGGGCGTTACTCGCCGAATTACCAAAGCCAGCCCATACCGAATCCCAAAATTTGGACTTATTGTATACGTCGCTGCACATCAGTATTAAGGATAGAATACCCCGGGATACTGTCGCATCGTTTGACGAATTCCTTACAAAGGCTCGACAAATAGAGGAAGTTATGGCAGAAAGACAGGCAAATCGATCCAATCCCTCCTCCTCTTCAAAGAAATCTCGTTGCTCGTTCTGCAGATCATTTGGTCATCAAGAAAATGAGTGTCGAAAGAAGTCGGGACAAAAACAAACACCCACTACATCGACAGAACCACCTAATACGTCCAACAAGGAGGCAACCCCAGGTCCAAAAATCACGTGTTACGGATGCGGTGAGCCTGGCGTAGTTAGAAGTAAATGCTCAAAATGCAACAAAAATAAAATTGGAGCAGTACAGGTGGGATTTTATTCAGTTAGTCCCGCTATTGAATCAGCGTCGCGACTAAGACCCACCATCAACATATCGATTGGTGGAGTCACAGGGAAAGCTCACGTTGACACTGGAGCGAAGTTAAGCGTCGCATCCACTTCGCTGTACCGGGTGTTACAACGACAGGGCATCCAGTTTAAGGAAGAGAAGGCGACTATTACACTCGCAGACGGACTTCGACGTAGACAGCAAATCAAGTCCGCCGTTGTACCTGTGTCGCTTTGTGGACGGATAATCCCCACAAATTTTATCGTGCTATCAGAAACACACGATAACCGGACACTCTTAGGAGTTGATTTCATCCAAGATGCCAACCTAGCACTAAACGTGCCGCAACTGCTGTTCTACTTCTTGGATGAAACCGAACGGAAATACGATTTATTTCCCGAAGAAGAGGAAGAAGATGGTGCACTCGTGTCCACAGTGCAAACGGAGCCTGAGAAAGCCGAGACGGTATTTGAGAAGTTAGCCAAAATCACCTCTCTGGAACCATTTGTGAGCCCGATGCTCACGACTCCGTCCCCACCTTCAACCCTACCTGAAGAATGCGGAATGGAGGATTCGTACGGACCACCGCGTCCGATTAATTATGATACTTCCCCGCAGTTGCCATCAAGCAAGGCACTTACCCTATCCGGGTACTCACCCAGATCTAACGGATCACTGTTACGTGATGTGCAATCAGCTGTGAACAACTCTGAAGTAACTCTCTCGCCACACAGCAAACAATTGGTTGGCCCAAATGTTGATATTGCTATGATCGGGGTCACAACTACTGAAGAGGTTACACAGTTGAATAACCTATTGGAACGTAACGCTACAGTATTTAGTGGTAATGGAAAACCAGCCAGTTAAGATGGCTGTAGTACCAGTCACAATGTGTGGTCGGATAATCCCCACCAATTTTATCGTGTTACCAGAGACCCACGATAACCGAACGCTCCTAGGGGTAGACTTCATTCAAGACGCGGGTATGGTGCTCAACCTACCGCAGTTGCTGTTCCACTTCTTGGATGAACCAGGACGGAAATATAAATTATTTCCCGAGGAAGAGGAAGAAGATGGCGCGCTCGTGTCCACAGTGCAAACGGAGCCTGAGACAGCCGAGACGATGTTTGAGACGCTAGCCAAACTCACGTCCCTGGAACCATTTGTGAGCCCGATGCTCACGACTCCGTCCCCACCTTCAACCCTACCAGAAAAATGCGGAATGGAGGATTCATACGGGCCACCGCGCTCGATTAATATTGATACCCCTCCACAGTCGCCCTCAAGGATGAAACCGACGCTATCGGGATACTCACCCAGATTTGTCGGATCGCTATTTCGGGATGCTCAAGCGAGCATCAATAGTACTGAGGTGACCCTGTCACCCCGAAGCAATGCGTTGTTTGCACCAAACACGTCATTCGCTGTTAAGCAATTGTCATGGGAGTAGTCTTCGAGCAGGGGGAGGGCATAGACAAGCCAAATTTTAACAACAGATAGTCTTATCTGGAAACTTCAACTCAGAAATAACTCTTTCCCTTGTTCTGTTAGCAGAAACTGTTGAGTATTCCAGACAGACCCTTGCGCAGACGCGACAGGCCAAAGAAGCAAGCAGACACCAGAGCAGCAACTGGTCTCCTCGCCGGGACGTCTTCGGGACCAGAGGGGGAGTATGTAACGCGACAACCAAAACAGCGCGACATCACTACTCCCGTGTCGGCTGAGTCACCGAGCGCGACCCCGCCACCGCACCGCCGCCGCTGCCCGAGCGCCTATAAAAGGCCATGCAGAGCCCAATAACGCCAGTCTCAGGTCGGCACGCGCCGGTGGTACGCTCCGCATCGACTTAGGTCGGTCACGCCTGCCCCGCTTCTTGCCGTATCTGGGTACTCAGTCGTATACTGTGTGTATGTTGTGTCGGCATCGCTAGCGGTCCGCCCATCATTCTCACAGTGTATGACGCCGTGGGGTTTACTTAGCTAGCCGTTTTATTATGTAGAATCATTTAATTTTAACTTAAACCTTGTAATTTTGTTAATGTAGACTTAGCGTTTTATGTTAGTTTTACTTATCAAATAAATTATCTTTGTTTATTTGTCTATTGTGAGTTTGGTCTCATCTCCACACACAAACCCTTCTTACAGTATGTAATTAGAAATATATAAGTATGTTTATCAGTTGTCTAGTCCCTATAACACAAGCTCTGCTTAGCTTGGGACTAGATGGCGTTGTGTGTAAGTTGTGGAATATAAAAAAAATATAAAAAAATAAAATAAAAAAAAAGCTTATAAAGACAATATTCTTCTTTATTTCATCAACCTTATCATGTCACCACCGAAATATCGACTCCAAATCATCTTTCTGAATTAACGACACATTTTATTAATCCTGCCCCAGTGTGCGTCATTTCGAGTTACGTTGGTGCACTCAATCTGAGACAATGAAGAATTAATTTAAAAATCTGAGTAGAGCATAATGACCGCAATATTCTCGTCTTCAAGCTGCGCTGATTAGTTTTTTTACATTTATCCTCCATTTTCTAAATTAAGAAGTCAGAATATCATCAAAATTCTCGGATTTTATCTCTTAATAAATAGTCTTTTTCATAAGAACATGCATCGTAGATTCGTAGGTATGTAATATTTAGATTATTTGATGTCAACAGATCAATAAAGCAAATACAAATAAAAATTGTACCTAATGCGCTTTTTTGCAACAATAAAAAATATCTCAATTAACCTCTAAAAAAGTGTTTATAAACGAGAATTGCAAGAGAAATTCTTTAGTGGCCGGTGAACGGCCGGAACGAACGGACGTGAGCCCACGACGAATTTTTATTGGTCCCTCTCGCTCGCACATTGTCTCGCTCTAACGGTGATTACGCACAGTTACGCATCTCAGGTTGCTCTACTTTATTATGTTAAAATCAAAGAGATTTAAAAGAACCTATAGAGCGGGCATTGGGAAAATTGTCATACAAAATTGTTGATGCCGTGCGTCAGTAGCGCTATCTAAGCGTTGCATAGCAACGCGACTAATAGACTGAGGGACTTTTTACCTATTGGTATAAAGTTTTGGATCACAAATTTCTTCGTGATGTCCCGTCTGTTGCTCGTATAAAGTTTAATGTCTTTGGTTAAAATATAATTGTTTAACCGACGAAAAAATAATGTCTATCCCATTACGCGCCTACGATGGCCAGAGATGACCGTGACCGAGTCACCGTGGGCGTCTACCACTGCGGCTGGGATGTAGGGTGAACGCTGTCCTCTCTCTCACGCGTCCCGCCTCTTCCTTCGCCAGCATGACTGCTACACTGACCTTTTTTAGGTTTAATTAGTTAAACACGATTGTGTTTAACTAATTAAACCTAACAGAATTTAACCTATGAGAGTATTTAAATAGTATTAAAACACTCGTGTGATACTCGTATTACTACAAACCAAGTCATATTAAAACTCCTTATTAAGCAACAATTTCTAAAACTTCTTTTAAATAATCCTTAGTAGAGCAATGTTCCTACCGTATCAAAATTGTTTTATAATAATTCAGTAGGCAGGATGTATGCGGGGGATTGCGGGGAGCCCGAAATTTGACGTACGACGTCCACTGGCCGAACGCGATTCAATTTGGTGCAAAACAAGACTAAAGCCTTAATAACATCATACCAAATTCTCCCCTCATTTTATTATGCAAATCAAAGCTCTGACATTCTCCACTATCCCATCTATTTATGTATCAAAATAGGTATAGTGGTTTAAGCATGAAAGCATCACAAATGAACAATGTTTCGCAATAACAATAGCTAATTTCATTATAATATTGAATATGATTTATTCATTACCTGAGAGGGATCTCTGAGCAAATCTTCTGTGTGTACAACAATTCCCAATATTTCTGTACTGACTGCGCTCTGTACAGCTACCGGAATGGAGGAACATCTTGGATCACGATATGGCTCGTACTTTTTCGTTACGCCCTAAAAATATAATTTCATTAATTTGATAGACATCTTTATTGACTACCAAAATTCAAATACTTTAACTTTCTAGTCACAGCATACTTACAATAGTCAAGAACATGACAGGATACTTATTTTGCTTCCTTCTGACCATTGTGCAAATATCAGGATTGAAACATGAAAATACGATGCGGCGGTCACCAGCATGCTTCAAGACAGTTTCTAAAACCTGGAAGTAAAAATGAACTTGTTTACTGAACTGTTTACAAACATTGGGTTCTCGGTATGCCAACCATACATCCAGACAAAGCACATCGGTTCTATGACAACATAATCTGTATCTTACCTTATCAACATAAGTATTCATATCAAAGGGGTTGTACAGTTCAAAAGTACCATCTTTCAACTCCATGGTCCACTTCAGCTCAATGTTGAAACCAACATGTGGGTCTATTTTTTTCAGTGTTTCTTTCAAAGTAGGAAATGGTTGATGTTCCTCTAATTCATCATCGAAAAATAGTGTTTCTCGATTGCGACCTTCAACTAAATGATAAACCTACAAACAGAATTCATAACAATAGGTTGAGTTAATGGCAAACATCTAAAGATCTACCTGAAAACAATTTAATGTCTGTGGGCCTAAAATGGCCACAAGTAAATTTTTTTTTTAATTTTATGGGTAATACTGGTAACATGGAATATTGTTTTCTATTGCTCTAGCAATAGAGTAGATAATTGATAAAGAACAATTTTACCACTATTGGTCAAATAAATGCTGTCTGGCCCAGTGATGTGATTTTTGTCTAAAGACATAAACTAATGACTACCAAAAAAATTATCCTGAAAGGGGTCAATTTAAAAATAGCTTTTTTATTCTGCTTTTTTTGCTCTTTGGACTATTTCACTCTGCCCTCAAGACAACCCACTGACCACATTAGTACTTGGTAAGCCTTTGGTACATCATAACATCACAAAAAATATTTTAATTATTTGATAGCATACCTTAAGTTTCTGTAGGTGCTCCAAAGTCAAATCCTTCACAGGTACTTCTAACATTTCCAATTCATCTACTTCCTTCTTTCTCTTCAATGATATACATACATAAAAATCGTGATAAATAACAGGTATCATATCTTTGCTTAACTGAACATCAAATTCTAGCAAATCTGCACCACTGGCAGCTGCTTTTTTAAGAGATGCTATGGTATTTTCACGAATAAAATCTCTGAAAATTATAACTATTATATAATTTGAAATTAATGCTACAGAATGGAACAAGATTATGCCTCATATTTGATTTTCATCAATAAATACAAAGTAAAAACTACTTACCCTTTGGTTTTAAAACTTGCACCTAGTCCTCGGTGTCCAACCTCCAGACCAGTCCAAGATGGATTCCAATACTTTGCAAAAGACTCCTTCAGGTTGCTAAGCTGCTCTTTCATGGGCTTCACAATTAAATACCCAATATTCACTGTTCCCAATGGGCGATGTTTTACGTTGCATGTCACAGGCAGATCCAATGTACCCTCAGATGACTTAAACATATTAGGTAGCACATAGGTATAGCCTACATGGCATGGAGGATCATCGGGTACAGCACGACTGCTGGAGCAATAGAAATCCACAAGATATGCAAGGGATTTTATATCTGGAGCTGTAACATTTATCAGTAACACATCATCTGGATTGTAATCTCTTCCAAATTGCTCCTGTGGTGACATTCCACAAACAGATGGATCATTACTTAGTGTAGAAACATCTACAAGCACTCCTGATGCTGCTCCACTTATGTCCATACTGTGGGATGAATCATCAGCATGCATTTCTGTACCAAAAGATAACTTAACAGGTGTAACCTTTATACTCATAATTCTTTTGGCCAGGCAACTCCTAAGTTTTAATGGATTATTCATGAATTGGAACTGCAGCAATGTTGTTACTGTGAGCCAACCAGATGATACCGACTGGTGGCCATTGTGATTCCCATATGTATCAACATAAGGGTGTAGTACTGTTTCTTGCAGAACTCGTGGTTGTTGATGAGTTTCCCACTGGTAAATGGTGATGTCCTTAGGGTATGCCTCATTCAGAATACATTTGCCAAAACGGTACAATATGTCACAGGTGTTTGGAACCCTAATTGTTTTCCACCACAAATCTGTTCCTTCTTCACGATCCAGCATCACAATTTTGTCATAGTTCCATTCACCAAGCTCTGGAATATTTCCTGTGATGAACATTGTTTCTCTGGGTCCGACATCTGGAGCACATACTGTGAATTTCCATTCTTGTGATGTCACTATACCTTCAGATTCTGGTTTTTTCTCTGCCATTTTCTTTGGTGGTTTGTATTTCGGTTTTTTCGGGTCCTCTAAAAAAAACCAGCGTTGCATCTTGTTAAACGTTTAACTTTAACGTATGATAAATTCTTTGTTTTGTTTTATGACATTGCAAATTCATTATGAAAAATACACACCAAAATTTTAAATCACTAAATAAACATTGTTTCCTAATCTATTTGGTCTTTCTTACTCAGCTTTGATCGAGACGCAGCTGGAAGCAGCGACAGTGGCCCGACCCAGCCAGCCACTTCAACCAGCTAGCAGCTTTCAACACCACCTTCTCCACCAAATACCAGATTGGATTGACGTTGACGCGACGCGATTGACAACTGACAGACACATAGACATAAAATCATATGGACTGGAAATACCTACACAAAAAACGTGAAAACCTATAAGTTGGCCTGTAACAATAAATAGCGGCCAATGATAGGGTTGTGCCAATCAAGAAACATAGTGTTACAGCTTGACATAAAAATGTAGAAAACCGGAAGTCACCACTGTCTTCGCGCTACCAGCACTTTGAATGTTTTTTTTTTTTTTTCACTTATTACGTTATTTTTATGGCACAATAATAAATCTAACAAACCTGCGGTCTTTGTTTATATCAAATATCAAAGATTTTAAAACGCTGTCCGAAATAAAAAATTTAGTTCCGTTTCAATCCGTTCTGGCCAAGCTGTACTGTAACGAGTATCGATATTAATATCCCTAGTAGGTACTTTTAGGATGACATCATAATAGTATTACGACTAGATACAATGATTCACATGATTGAATTCTAATCCATGTAGTTACGTGAAAGTAATGTGATTTTTTATAATTATTATGATGAGTAACATTAAAAGAAAGTTGTCTTTTAAATTTTGTTTATTGGTTAAAATAATATGATTTAAAAATCAAGCTTATTTGAATTTTGTATAGGTAATACATAGCTGTATTTGTAACAGTTATGTATTACTTATACAAAATTCAAATCATTTACTTCAAGCAGGCCAGTTAAATACATTTTCAATTGTCATTAGCATAGGTCGGAATTAGGTAGAGTTATTCATGTACTTATACAGCGAAAGAATAAAGTGGATATGTACGAAATCCCAGCAGAAAAAAACGTGATTTACTAAATAAAAAAGTTTTAACTTTTACTCAATTATTCATCTATTCTATCTCTGATGTTTTTATTATGGAATTATTTACTTAAAACAACACTACTTACTTATAACACTGTTTTACACACGAAATTGTCTATTAAAAATCCCATCTCAAGATGAATGATGTAACAAAGGTCCTGTATAAATGACGATTCAAAATTATTGCCCTGTCCATGGAGTTTCTTCTCAAAAGAGACGCACTACGCAGTGGACAACCTCTACCACCACCACCGCTCTACCTACCATTTTTTTTGTCTAATGACTATAGGTCGAAATGGCTCTGAAAGTTGTTTTTTGCTGGATGTCTGAAAAAAAATATGAAATACACATTACTATCTATATAATTTAGGATAAAAAAACAGGCTGTTATTAAACAATAATTTTGATACACTTACCGAAAATATTGTAGGAACAGAGTTCTCATGTAACCTAATACCATCAAGTGTTCTGTTAAAACATTTTTCTTCAAAGTGAAGTGAGCATTACCAGTCTTTACTTCGAGGACTAATATTTTCCACAACGATAGAGTTCAACCAATTTTTCTTCAGTCGTTCATTTTCAGGAAACCTCTAAAAGATTAGTATTTATGTGTCACTATAATGTCGTTAAAATTAGGTAACAGTTTCAGTGTAACGAAGGGACTAGTATCGGGAACTATTACAGAACGGCACAACACTATTATTATTATAAACAAACGAACGAAAATATAAAATGAAACATATTATCTGTAGGACGGAAATAAACCCAAATAGTAATTCTCTAACCATTAAAATATGATCACTTCGCGATTTCTTTACCGAAATTGTTGTATTTCATGTAGTTTTGCATGAAAAACTGTTACTAACCTGTGCAAAGTCTATTAAGGCTGATTTTTCTTTTCTCTGGCACGACAAGACACAATGGAACATTCAGGCATGTTGAATTACAGTTTTTTTTAATTGTAACACGCACTTTTATAAGAAAACACTCCGTAATTTACTAAAAAATCTAAATTCAACAAAAAGTAAACAACTGTTTGACAGCAGAACTACCACAAAGCTCGTAAAATTAAATGGCGAAACCGGCACTTTCTGTTTCGTAGGCAAATATGCCAACAAAATATTTCCATTCTGAGCAACAACTGAAATGTTGTTGTCTCTTTTCTGAAATATGATTACTGCATTAGAAAGAAAGAGACAAACGAATATTTCACTCTCTGTTTCGTATTTGACTCATATATGTATAAGCAAAATGTATGTATAGAACATTGGAGCGCCTCCGTATAACTTTATCTCAATGGACAGACAGGCCACCTGACAGGGGGGCAAATTCACTATAAACGGCGCAGGTTTTAAAAACCTCTTTTAAAAATTTAGGTTTCAGACGAACTATAAGTTCGTTTGCCTGCAGTCGTCGATTGATAATTATTTGACATTTCAGCTTATAAAATTTTAAACAAACAAAATCATCGTCAGCGTTAATTTATAACACAAATGTGGACGCGCGGTCTCCAAGACCGCACTCAAAATATAAAGCGAAATTACTCATGTAGTTTTCAGCCGACGACGTAACCTTCACTCTCAACTGTCGTTTCGCCACTAAAACCGAAGCTACTGAGGCGTGTATACTTTTAGGGTACACGGGAAAAGAGGGGCACGAGAATCACAAACTGCACGCGGTCTGTGAGACCACACGTCCATAGTTAAAGGTTAAAAGTAATTCCGGGATTTCGTACATATCCACTTTATTCTTTCGCTGTATAAGTACATGAATAACTCTACCTAATTCCGACCTATGCTAATGACAATTGAAAATGTATTTAACTGGCTTGCTAGGTAATAATATAACTGTTACAAACAGCTATGTATTACCTATACAAAATTCAAATAAGTTTGGTTTTTAAATCATATTATTTTAACCAATAACCAAAATTTAAAAGACAACTTTCTTTTAATGTTAATAAAATTATTTCATCTTATTAATTATAATTTATAAAAACGTGGGAAAATTCACATTATTTTCACGTAACTACATGGATTATAATTAATCATGTGAATCATTGTTTCTAGTCGTAATACTATTATGATGTAATCCTAAAAGTACTAGGGATACTAGTATTGATACTCGTTACAGTAACACTATGTTTCTAGATTGGCACAACCCTATCATTGGCCGCCATTTAAGGTGAACGCAGACCTAGCCACACCGTAGTCTCCGCAGTCCCCGCATTACGAATTCTTTGTATGAAGTTCTATGAAACCTCGCACACTCACCCGCATCGCAGTAGCCGCAGAAGCGGTAAGAAAACGATGACTGCGGGGACTACGGAGACTGCGGTGTGGCTAGGTCTGCGTTTACCTCTAATGTTACAGGCCAACTTGTAGGTATACACGTTTTTTGTGTAGGTATTTCCAGTCCATATGATTTTATGTCTATGGTCATTTACTGTGCCTGTTAAAAATTACAATAAAATAAAATATAATGGGGAAGGCAAGTGTCAAAGTGACAAGTGACAGTTTGGTCCCAAAAGAACTGTCAAATCAAAGGAATTTTCTGAAAAAAAACGATTTATTGATGTAAAATGACTAGATGTTGTGTAATAAGCTGTAAAAATTATGGAACATACAAATTTCCGACAATTCACACTATCAAGAAATAATGGGTAGCTGCTGTGACTGCCTTGAGAACAAAAATTGAATTAATAACTAAGGAAAAGCTATATAATAAACAAATATCCAGCCTTGCGAAGCCGAGACAGGTCGTTAGTTGAGTTTATTAACGAAATTCTATGATTATACCATAACTAAACAATCGAATACACTTTTCAAAATAATATCTACTTTTCTATTGGAGGTTAAGTACCAGTATTGCATCGCTCTATAAATCATGAAATGGTTCGTCTGGCGGAAGAATTATCACCTGGAACGAGTTTTGTGATAGTTGTGGTGTTAAGAAATTAAATATATTGTGATATTTCTCGAATCTAAATAGAAAAATGGGGTAAAATTACTGACTTAAAACATTATGATATTTTTTATCAAAATATAAAGTCAGAAGCAGCATTATAGTCTTGTTATAGGGGAGGACAGGTAAAACATACCTAAACTCATAAATTGAAACCATAACTACAAGTAATTGTGGGTTTATTACAGTAAAATCAAATGTATTACCACTCAATTAAATCACTTTTTTCCTCTTGTAGATGCACCGCGACGTCTTAATTCTTCTTTGAGTATATGCACTTGCATTGACGAATAATTTTCCATATTTGTTTTGTATTTACACTCAATTTTTATAACAATAAATCTTGTTTGTTTTTTGTACAAGGTAGACAGTAATCTGACGCAGGGACCAACTATCGCAGCGCCATCTACGATTAGCTTTGAGTTGCCATCCCCATTCATTCATCAATTAATGTATTTTTTTTCTGTAACCTAGTGTTACTTAACTGTTGTTTGTACGATTCTATCTACTTTGTGAAAATTTTAATATTTTTTTAAAAGCATTGGCCAGTGTAATATAAGTAAAGCGGGGTCACATGCATCTGACTCATTTGGCTGTATGGGCTCAGCTCCCTTTGCCTGTCCCAAAGAGGGACGGAAACAACGACGATATAATATTAGACTACCTACGCATTGCACGATCTAACGAACAAAACTATTCTGCCAACTCGCTGAGGTACTACGTAAGCGAGGGAGGCGGGGTACTGCGTTGTGATTGGCTAACTCAAGGTCTGTTCTGTCTCAACGTATGTTTACGGCTCACAGGATTGGTCGAAATGAGACGGATTTAAGACTTTTTTGCCTAATGTGTTGGCAGACATCGGTCGCCTGTTATTAGGAGTCTAGTATTAAATCGTCGTTGGACGGAAAGAACTTAAAAAAAAAAATGCATCTGACTCAATTTTCAATTTTGGTACTTCCGTAGAGGATAATGACACCGATACTTTTACTGCTAGTGCAACAATCCGCTTACAAAAAAACAAAAAAAAATATATTTTAATTTCATATAAGTTAAATGTAATTAAAATAATTTATATTTTTGTTTTTTTGTCCATGGATGGTTGCACTAAACGCACATGGCAAGTTGTTATCATTGGCCACTAGATGGCGCATGATATTGAGATTTGAAGTTTGAAGATTTATTTCTATAATTCTATTTTGAAATGAAAAAAGTTTTTGAAAAAAAGGGAACCGACTTCAAAACCAAACACAAAAAAACTATAAAATAACTTTTCTTTCGGAAGTCGGTGGCTTTGTTTTTTTTTATTTCATTGACATAATATGGCCACCGACTTCCGAAAAAAAAGTTATTTTATAGTTTTTTTGTTTTTGGATTTGAAGTCGGTTCCCTTTTTTTCAAAAAGTTTTTATTCCCTTTTTAGTTGTGATGTTCAATAAAAATGTTCATAAAAACGGCGTGTTTGAAAATCTACAATCCTATTAAGCAAAACGGATCTATGTGAGCAACTTCACGAGATATCCATTATTGTTATATACTAAAACCTTCCCCAGAATGTAACAAACACTTTTCTGAAAACTGCATCAAAATCGGTTCAGCCAAACGCGAGATAATTGCGGACAAACATGCAGTCGTCCCTTAAAATCCATGATCCAAGTAAGCAAATCGGATCCACGCGGGCAACGTCACGGGATATCTATTAGTGTTATATACTAAAACCTTCTCCAGAATGTAATGAACACTTTCCTGAAAACTGCATCAAAATCCGTTCAGCCAAACGCGATATAATTGCGGACAAACATGCAATCGTCCCTTAAAATCTAGGATCCAAGTAACCAAATCGGATCCACGCGTGCAACGTCACGGGATATCTATTAGTGTTATATACTAAAACCTTCTCCAGAATGTAATGAACACTTTCCTGAAAACTGCATCAAAATCCGTTCAGCCAAACGCGAGATAATCGCGGACAAACATACATACATACAGGTCGAACTGAGAACCTACTTTTTTTGAAGTCGTGTAAAAACGGATCCACGCGGGCAACGTCACGGGATATCTATTAGTGTTATATACTAAAACCTTCTCCAGAAAGTAATGAACACTTTCCTGAAAACTGCATCAAAATCCGTTCCGCCAAACGCGAGATAATCGCGGACAAACATACATACATACAGCTTGACATAAAAATGTAGAAAACCGGAAGTCGCCACTGTCTTCGCGCTACCAGCACTTTGAATATTTTTTTTTTTTTTTTTTTTTCTATTGTTACGTTAGTTTTATGGCACAATAATAAATCTAACAAACCTGCGGTTTTTGTTAACATCAAATATCAAAGATTTTAAAACGTTGTCAGAAATAAAAATTTAAGTTCCGCGTCAATCCGTTCTAGCCAAGCTGTACATACATACAGGTCGAACTGAGAACCTACTTTTTTTTTGAAGTCGGTTAAAAAATAGGGCGTCGGTGAAATGGGAGACGTCAAGAGGTAGACTCAGGGTCAAGTCATGGTAAAGTCACACCAAGACGCGACGCTGGGCGCACATTCAATAGAAATACTCAAAATCTACTCGTAACTTTATTTACCTAGTATACGAAAAGATACACATTTCCAGTATCGTTGCGTCACGACGCGCCGCGTCTCGTCTCGGTATGAGCTGACCCTTATGAGTTTAAATTTCCTCAGGTCGATTATGGTTCAATATCAATAATAGGTAGGTACTTACAACTGGGGAGGCCCGAAAAAAGCTGTGGTTCCTCAGATATCGGGCGTCTTTCCATTAGACGGCAGGGCACCGGCACCGGCGCCGGCGCCGGCGTAGTGCCGGTGCGGGGAAGCAAAAATGTAATGAAGGCCGAGCCGGCGCCGACGCCAGTAAGTGCAAAAGCGAGCCATACGTTTTCATACGTATTTTTGCTTCCCCGGCACCGGCACGGCGCCGTCGCCGTCGCCGGTGCCGTGCCGTCTAATGGAAAAACGACCATTCTCTTCCGGATCACTACGCTGAGGCTGAGCCTGCAGAAAAGATCTAAGCGGCGAATTCGCCGTAATTACAACTTGGTGCGGCGGGTGGGGGGTATTCGTACCTATACTGATAAAAAAGGTGTGACTGCGTGTGTCACAACATCCTGACTAGGAATCCTGCTATCGGCAGACGATCTCTGGCCAACGTAGGCGCGGGCATGCGGACAGCGAGTAAAGGGCAATTCTCGCTGTCCGACCATGGACCATGCCCGGGTCGACGGCGCGTCGTGTTCCACACGTGCCTCAAAGAGCGTCGGCAAAAATGACGGGGCCCCCTCTCAGAGGGTTGGCCTGCCGGGGCCGCGGGATTTTATTTCCTCACCGTGACCCCGGAACATAAAGGGCTATTGAAGGACACCGTGGATTTTAGTCAGTACAAGTCTGACAGTCCCTCCCGCCCTGCCCGGGGTGGGAGGCCTCATTTGATGATTTTACCATGATAAAAAAAAAAAAAGGAATCCTTTTATTAGGCACCATTCTATAGTGTTGCTAATAAGGGTCTTTTGGGAAGTAATCATTTACAGGAAACTTTAAGAAAAATGTCTAATATACGAAAAAAACTGATCAATCTTCAGGGCAATGACTGTATTCGAATCATAAGATAGCGGTTTCTTCTTTGAAAAAATGCAATTTTTTGTTCAACTCAATAATTTCGTATTGCTGAATAGTGCGATTGTTGACACGTCATTTCCAGTGAAACATAAAATCAATGAAAATTTTCAACTAGGTACGAATAATTAGATTTAAGAGGATAGAATAGCTGCTGCCATTTCAAAAAATAGGTATTTAGAAAAACTCGTACTGTCCCTCTCACGCGTTGAAAAAACCCCGATCGTGCGATAGAGAGCGTTGCAGCTCGCGACTGACTGTAAGTATTTTTTATATGAAATTTGTCTCTCGGGAGAAAACGTTTTTCACATACTAAATCACGACCAATCTCTTAGATTCTGGTGTCAATCGTTTCAGCATATTATATTCTAGGTTTGTAGGTTTTGTTTTTTTTCTTAAACTTCTTTGTTTTTTAAATACAAAGGTTTTACTTCAATGAAGATTTTGTCATAAAAATAGTAACTTTTAGGCGCCTGTAACTTTCAAACTATTACAAATTTTGAAAAAAAGAAAACCTATAAACCTAGTTTTTTACTGTGTCAAATGCATTCTAAAAAATCATTGAGATAGGATAACATCTAGGGGGAGGAAAACGTTTTCTCTTTTTGTATGGACGAGCGCTCGGTAGACGATCCTCTTAAGGCTCAGTAGAATAGTACGAGATCCGGTAGAAGAAATATATACCCTCATCTGTTATTTGAAAATGGCATATGATACACGCTAGATACTCTAAACGACAATATTTTGGTGATAGGTTGTCGGCCTGAATCGCGTATCGTCAATGTTAATTCATAAAAATTGTCCCCAAAAATTTTCGTTCCACTTCCCTCATCTGTTATTTAGAAAAATCAAGTATTAGCTGAAAGAATATACCTCAAGGAATCTAAAAAGTATAGGTTGTCGGTGTCTAACCCTGTCCTTCTAATTAGTTGTCGGGTTTAAACAAGTGAGTTACCGTAGATAATATACCCTCATCTGTTATTTAATCGAATCAGATATCAAATGATAGATTATTTTATTCTGAATCCAACAGTATTTAGTTGTCGAATCAAAACTGTGGCTGAATTTCGGTTGTCTAAATTTTAATCGTATTTGTTCCATAAGCGTTGAAGAACAAAAGACAAGATAATGATGCAGGTGTGCAGTTCTGCACCCAGACAGGTCGAAAAATGTTTGGAAGACTAGTTTCACTTCCTACTAAGGTCGCGGCAATAGTGTGAAGTGTTGTGCGCGAAACTGTACAGACAGGTCGAAAAGTGTTTGGAAGGGGCGCGCCAAAGTTCACCTAAAATTTGAACTGATAATCGGAAACCCGTTTTTCATCCTAATAATCTGTGTTGTCTGGTCGGCCTTGTGGAGGGTGTTAGAGGAACTCGGTGTGCCTAAACATCTCGTAGCTCTTATACAATCACTTTACTTGAGCAACCAAGGTGTCGTGAAGGTAGAGAAAACCACATCTGGTTCTTTTGGTTTTGGTAAGGGCGTTAGACAGGGTTGTATACTATCCCCCATTCTGTTTAACACATATGGAGAATATATAATGAGACGAACTCTTGAAGACTGGAAAGGCGGAGTCACAGTAGGAGGAGCCAAATTGACTAATTTACGATACGCAGACGACACAACTCTTTTGGCTGCCAACGAAAGTGAAATGGTTTGTCTTCTCGGTAGAATGGAAAGGATCAGTATGGAACTGGGTCTCAAAATCAACCACACTAAAACCAATTTAATGGTGGTAGATCGCAGCAATAAATTACAATTAACAGGCGCCCTGTCGCTAGAAATCGTCGAAGATTTTGTCTACCTTGGTGCTAGGGTCAGTTCAGACCGAGACGCGAAGCGACGCGACGATGCGCTGCGCCGCGATGCGCCGCGCTGCGTAGCGATGCGCCGCGCTGCGCCGCGATGCGCCGCGCTGCGCCGCGATGCGCCGCGCTGAGCATCCAGACGCCGCGCGGTGCAGCGGAGTGTCTACATTCGCCACGTGCTTCCCGCCCCACCCCCCTTCCTCCCGCAGTCGTCCATTTGGTGTCAGTTACATAGTCCAGGGGCTAGAGGTAGTTGAGTATACAAAATCCGAATGAAGGCAACTATGACCGAATTCTTGTACGTGAGACCCTAAATAGTGACAATACATATCCTGCCTGCATTAAGTATGTGTATCATTTCGCTTGATGAAGTAGTCCACTCATTTAGTTCAGTACTTCATTTAATTCAGCAAATCAGAACAAGTTCCTAACTGATTGGAAAAAATATTTTTATGCAATTTAGTATTATGAGCTTTATCTGTCCCGCAAAAAGCGCTGATCTGATTTTTCTATAAATGATTACGGAAATAATCATTAAAATGATTTTAAATCATGTACTCGATACATTCCGCTTACGAATAAGAGAAGAGGGCGTAAAAAAATGGACCAGACAATTGACTGGCAAGATAAACATTGTTATTCTTTGACCTTTTCGTCACTAAAATCGGTTGGCGAAATTCGACACTCACATTACGCATAATCAGACACCTCTAGCTCCCAGTCTAACATCTTACATCGTCGAGCGGCCTCGAGCGGCGCAGCGCGGCGCCGCGCTGCTCCGCGCGGCGTCGAGATGCGCAGCGACTCACGACTGCGTTGAGATGCGCCGCGCTGCGCCGCGCGGCGCATCGCGGCGCAGCGCGGCGCCGCTGACGCCGCTTAAATTCTCGCAACGAAATGTGTATCTTTTGGTGTAGAAAATAAAGTCGTATTTTGAATGGCTCTTAAAAGAGTGCGCGCATCGTCGCGTCGCTTCGCGTCGCGGTCTGAACTGACCCCTAATATTAATAACACTGGCTCCTGCGAAAAGGAGATAAGAAGGGGTAAGTAATATATGATATAACTACAAAATCTCTAAAATTTACAAGAGATAACAACTGAATATATAATTTTATTTGATATAATGATCTGTTAATATAATAAACGATTGACATAATTTTATAATGACTAATTTCTATAAGCATAACAATCAATGAATATAAATACGTTTTGTATACCACTCAAAAGACATAAAACTTATTTCTTATAATTTTCGTCTAATTTTTTTTAAGAAAAAAAAATTAGACGAAAATTAGATTACTATCTAACACTGATTTACCTTGTAATAGTACCACCTGCCATGAATGTACGACGGAGCCCCGCTTCGCGGGGCTCCTATTTCTGCGTACAGGGTTTAAAGTAACCTGTCGTGTCGGGGTGCCCCAAGTCCCGAGATCGCTTCGCTCGCTCTTGCATCCTAGGTCAAATAACTGATTACTACCTGTCATGCTGGCTCGACGGAGCCCCGCTTCGCGGGGCTCCGTCGAGAGTCGGCTCGGCAATAGCAATAGTGAAGGCAAACAATCAAAGCTCAAAGGATAAGCCGAAGTCATCAATGAAAATAGTTTAAACGTTAAATTATATGTTTCAAATGTTAAATGTAATGATTTTCGCTTAAATAAACGTTATATCAAATAAAATTATATGAAATGAGTTTTAGAGTAACACAAACATTATGTGTAAAGAAATTATATCAACCGTTGGTATATCTCACGTTGATTAGATCATGTGAACGTTATTGAAATGAAAATATATCAAATAACTTTATATGAAATGAGACGCACCCGATAAGAAGACGTATAGGGATGGCCAAAACTGCGATGTACCAGCTGCAGCGTATATGGAAAGACCGTAACATCTCTCGGAAAACCAAAATAAAACTGGTCAAATCCTTGGTGTTCTCCATATTCAGTTACGGATCAGAGACATGGATTCTCAAGAAAGCCGATCGCGATCGCATCGATGCTTTTGAAATGTGGTGCTGGAGAAAAATGTTGCAGATACCCTGGATTGCATTCCGCTCCAATGATTCCATTCTCCGCGACCTTAAGATTCAAACCAGACTTTCTACCACCTGTCTTCAAAGAATCCTGGAGTTTTTCGGTCACATCGCGAGGAAAGATGGTCACAACCTTGAACAATTGTTGGTTACTGGCAAGGTTGATGGCAAGCGTCCGAGGGGTCGCAGTCCACTTAGATGGTCGGACCAAATTCGCTCTTCCCTGGACACGAAATTTCACGATGCTCTTCATTCTGCCAAGGACAGAAACAGATGGCGGAGCATCATCAAGCTCAAAGTGACTTCACGTCGGGGGAATCACGACCCTCAGCAATGAGGAATACGACGCGAGGAGGAGGAGGGTGCAGAACTGCACACCTGCATCATTATCTTGTCTTTTGTTCTTCAACGCTTATGGAACAAATTTTACGATTAAAATTTAGACAACCGAAATTCAGCCACAGTTTTGATTCGACAACTAAATACTGTTGGATTCAGAATAAAATAACCTATCATTTGATATCTGATTCGATTAAATAACAGATGAGGGTATATTATCTACGGTAACTCACCTGTTTAAACCCGACAACTAATTAGAAGGACAGGGTTAGACACCGACAACCTATACTTTTTAGATTCCTTGAGGTATATTCTATCAGCTAATGCCTGATTTTTCTAAATAACAGATGAGGGAAGTGGAACGAAAATTTTTGAAGACAATTTTTATGAATTATCATTGACGGTACGCGATTCAGGCCGACAACCTATCACCAAAATATTGTCGTTTAGAGTATCTAGCGTGTGTTATATGCCATTTTCAAATAACAGATGAGGGTATATATTTCTTCAATGTATCCTAGACCAGAAGTAAAGTACTTAACATAGAAAAATTGCATTTTTTTTCCAATATCTGTGGGTTCGATTCCTGGCCAGGATTACTGAATTGTCTTAAATTTTATACTGCAGTCATTGTTAAATAAAAACCCACAACGGTTAATATTTATGAAGCGCGTTTCTGAAACACGCGTCGACGGCGCGTTTTAAACGCACCCACGAATCAGGAGAAATTCCTAGTGGGGGGCTAGAAACTTGTATACCTGGACGTACACATCGTAATTTTGATGTTCTGAAAGTGAAACTATAACGTTTGAATCTGCTATGCTTTTTCAAACGTTATAACAGGAGTTCCGAGTTTCTATTTTATTATATCTCATTCCGTCATCTACTAATAGGATGCCACAGAATGATTCGGTATGTGGTGGTGTGTTTGTGGTTGAATACTATAACAAAACCGGCCAAGTGCGTGTCGGGCCACGCACAGTGTAGGGTTCCGTAGTTGCCCATCAAAATACTTATGCGAACTAACTAAACTGATTCGCTGAATTTAATTTTAAAAAGAAGAATCTTCAAAATCGGTCCAGGAGTCTTTGAGAAATCGGGCAAAATACATTTAAAAAAAAGATTACGACGAATTTAGAACCTTTTTTTGTTGAAGTTAGTTAAAAATAGTTGACGATAAAAACCTACCTATCCCCAAAAAACATACCGTAAAACATACCTATTAAAGCTGTAAAAATAAAGTTGACAAACTTACATTTGCAGTTGAATAACATGTTCTCCGATACATTTTGTTTAAGAAAAAATATTATCCAAGTACATTTTATAAGTTGGTCGACTATTACTCGTAAAGTTGTAAAGCCTACTAAGTCATGACAATTTTCTTTTAAACTTCGTTATATATACTACTATTGTGAATTTTTTCATACCCCCACACATAACCGTTTAGCTGGTAGAGGGGGGGGACACTCGAGTCGAGCAAAGCTTAATATTTCACAAACCAATTTTTTTTATCAAAAAATTGTTAATGGAAACTGTCAATATTTTTTAAAGACCTATTTAATGATACCCCACACTATGGGGTACGCGAGAAAAAAAAATAACATCCCCACTTTACGTGTACAGGAGATACCCTAAAAAAAAATATTTTACGAGATTTTATTTTACCACTTTTTCGGCACAACAAATCCATATATTTACACCAAATTACAGCTCTCTAGTATTGTGCGTCTCTGAGCTAAACTGCGGACAGACGGACGGACGGACGGACGGACGGACGGACGGACGGACATGGCGAAACTATAAGGGTTCCTTGTTGACTACGGAACCCTAAAAATTGTACCTACAACTAGGCTCGTATTATGAAATTAAACAAACATGCTCAGGTGAATGAAATTGTATTTCGTATAAACGCTTAAAAGTATTTTTACAAATATATACACGTTTTAAACAACTATATATACCTATTACTTAAATATTTATATACATTAACCAGTCTTTTTGAGTGTCTAACTCTAAATGAAGGCTGTGCTTACAAATTTTAACGCAGAATGGCAAGAAGGTATGGAATAGGTAACTAATTCAGTTTGCTACAATCCCACACCATTCTTGCCGTCGCTGGGTTAATGAAGCCCAGAAATTATAATACCTAATGACTAAATTTTTTTACAACAATTTTATACCGCTATGTATGTGTTCTTATTATTAAAATGGACAATTGACGCCGGGATGTAGAAACGTACAATTGTCACCTTGTCTACATGATCCTTTGCGTTGGAAATAAATACAAACTGCTTTGCGGCCACCACGACCGCCACCCCTACCCCGCGGAGGGCCATCCCAGTTTCCAGCGTTTTTACCACGCCAATGGCCGCCACCGCCACGGCCTCGAATAGCTCCTCGGAAATTACCCATACCTGGGAATCCATCAGGGCCAGGAGGACCTTGAGGTCCCGACATGTTGAAATCCATTGGAAACATATTTTGCTGCATATTAAAACCTTCTGGTGGACCAGGAAACATCGGATTCGGTGCTCCAAACATTTCCGGAGTCATCATCATTCCTTCTGGGGGCATCATCATTCCCGGGGGTAAGTTCCCAGGAGGAATGGCTCCAGGAGCCATCGGTCCTGGCATTCCGTTAGCCAAGATATGTGGCGGGACTCCGCTTGGCCAATCAGCCGGAACCATATTACCACCTTGAAACCCAGGTACGCCTGGGAATTGTGGGTTTGGAAAAGCATTAGGAAATTGATTCATATTTGGCGGGAACATGTTAGGAACATTCATGGTAGCCGATGCTGGTGGCGCATTGCCTTTGGGTTCAGGCCAAGGCATATTTCTAAAGTCACTTATATTGTCCTGGTTGCCAGTAACATCATCTAAAGGTATTATTGTCGGTTCAGTGTAGGGGTGAGTTTCAGGCTCAGGTTCAAGTGCAGAGTCGGGTATCATTGATTTTGAAAAATAAAGTGGTTGTAACGTTCCTTTTTGGCGTATTGCCTGAATGTCCTTTTCTTTGCTGTTTTTACCATGCTCTACCTGCACTTGTCCTTCGGCGTCCACAAGGATTAGTGGCCTCCAATTAGTCTTTTCTTCCATGACGTCATCATTACTGAGATTCCTACCCTTTTGGAATGCGTCTCTTTCGTGAATCCTTTCTAAATATTTCATATCAGTAAAGGTCTTCGTGACATTTACTCTTTCAGTTTCATCAAGTTCAAAGTATTGAATTTCCTCCAGTTCAGAGTCTGGTTTCCATTTAATACTTTTTTTGGGTCCTTTTCTCTTGTGGTAGCATAAAACTCCTTTAAGTCCATTAATGGTTAAGGTATGAGGTTCTGTTGTGTCCATTTCTTCTTCAATTTTTTTCTCGACATCATTTTCTTCAGCAGCTTCACTGGTATCATTTTCTTTCTCTGTTACCTTTTCTTTGTTTTCTTCTGTTTCAAGAGTGTCCTGGTAAAATCTCGGTGGCACTGATTTACTTTCACTGCTTGGACTGCTCATGTTAGTAGGTGTGTGTGGCGGCGAAGAATCGTTTCCAGAATTTCCATCCTTAGATACACTCGTCCGTCGTTTTCTTTTCTTTGGATCTCTTTTGTTAGTCGCTGAAGCATTCAACGCATCCATGAACATGTCGCTTTCCAACAAAAGAATTGCTGAAACAAGAAAAAACAATTGTTAAAAAAAGACCAAACACATTTTTTTTGGATAATGGGACAGTGAAAAACTTGAAATTAGTAACATAAAATAATTTTGAGATGAGTCTAAAATGTATAAATAACGGGTTCTTGTTATTCTAAAGTTCTTATCAGTAACGACCTGAGGCCTGCCTACCAAATATTCTTATCTTTCCTCTATAAATGGACTATCCAACACAAAAGGATTTTTACGTCCAATCAGCAGTTTCTGAGAATAGCACGTTCAAACAACTAACCCTTCAGTTATATATATAAATTAAATTAATATATATATAAATTAAAATATAGCAATTTGAATTACTTATAGATGATACCTAAATAAAACGACAGAGCAACAGTGCTAATAATCTCTAGAGCAGAGCGCGACAGAGCAACAGCGCTAATTTTAACTTTATGCTGACACCATAAAGTTGAAATTCACGATAAGTTGGGTGCCATTGCAGCCATTTTTAGAACACTACTAGACAAAGACTATAATATATAGGTACACATAACGACCACCAGTGCTATTCTGTTAGAGATGCAGCGTTGAAACCGCAGTCTGTCCCCAATAGATTTTCAACTTTATATTTACAGCATAAAGTTGAGAATCTACTGAAGACAGGCAGATACAGAATGGTACAGCAATACGTATCCCCTATACGTATTGCTGTACCATTCTATATCTGCCCGGTATAGTAGTTCGTACTAGAACATACAAATTGTATGTTCTAGTACGAACTAACGACGACGCATTTTATTATAATGCGTCGTCGTTATGAACAATCCTAGACACAAGATTGAAAAATAACGGAGTTTAAACAGGCTGGACAGCCACTGGTGAACTTTCTTACCTGACTATACAAGTTTTCCCTAATTTATAAGGTACCTTTACAAAAAGCGATTGTTGGTAGATAAAATTTGATATCAGAGCTGAAGAAAACGTCTCATTATAAATGGATTTTTTGCCTCTGGATCCTCTTTAGTCCGGAGTTCCCTCAATATTTTGTTCTGATGAAGTCAATGGAAAATGGAGTCAAGTACCTATATTGGGATTATGTATCTATGAGCAATCTATCTAAGTACGTATAGATTTATTATCATAACGGAATTTAAAAACGAAACAATAGGTACGATAACGAAGCGCCAGCGGACCTTTCACTTTTTAACCTGCCGCGGATATACCGTTTTTTTTTTTTTTAGCGTGGTAAAATCTAAAGAAATCCACGGTGTCCTTCAGTAGCCTGTTATGTTCCGGGGTCACGGTAAGGAAATAATCCCGCGACCCCGGCAGGCTTTGGCCATCTGAGGGGGCCCCGTAGAATAAATTTTATATAACTTGTTTATCCAGTAACCTTAGGTACCTACTTACTAAGCACGTAACTGTTTGACAAAAATAATTGTCCGGTAGTTACTAGAAGTATTCCTTAGGATTGTACAGATACAGAGGTAGGAATTGCATGAAATGAAACTTAATAAACGAATTATTAAGGTTTAAATACACGGAAATAGAACAAACCGATGTCATAATATGCAACTTTAGTAACTATCATACCTGCCTTAACAAGGTGAAAGGGCCCGGCCATTGGCATACAAACGACTACTATTATACAGGGTGGAATTTTGTAATGCCACCTGGAGGGAAAGTACTCTTAATTACTGCAGATAGAAAATTTTATTCAAAGGAAATATTCCTTTATTTTTGAATAGAAAGCAAACTGCATTCAAAGATTTTCGAAAATTCTCTTCTCCCACACCCAGGAATCGAACCGGCTAAAATCTGAAAAAAATATACCATGTACTTTTATTGCATCGATCGTTAGGGTCAATTATAAGGATGAATTAATCTCTCTAACAAACATGATTAAATGAAAGGAAAACCAGGAAATCTTAAATCAATTTAATTATTTACAAAATAATTAGTTGCTCGAAATGGGCTCCATTCTCTTGGAGATTTCATCCTTATAATTTTATTGACCCTAACGATCGATGCAATAAAAGTACATGGTATATTTTTTTCAGATTTTAGCCGGTTCGATTCCCGGGTGTGGGAGAACAGAATTTTCGAAAATCTTTGAATGCAGTTTGCTTTCTATTCAAAAATAAAGGAATGTTTCCTTTGAGTAAAATTTTCTATCTGCAGTATTAAGAGTACTTTCCCTCCAGGTGGCATTACAAAATTCCATCCTGTATAAACCCAGTAAATATGTGAATCTAGACCGCTCAGCAACAAAAAAATCGTCGGTTATAAAACAAGTTAATCGATAAAATTATTTTAAGAAAAAACCCCGGCATTGCAAAAGAGCTGATGGCCGTTTGTTATGCGAAATTTGAAACATGTCTAAAAACATCGCTACAATATTTGCTTTATATTAAAAGCGCTATCAACGGTTCACCCTTAACTGTTTGTATCGTCGCATAACAACGTGAATGTATGTAGCGATGAACCCGTGCCTTTCGGAGATGTTTGTTCGCGATGCAAAGATTTAATTCTTCGTTATGTTCACTAACGCTATTTTCTTAATAAAATAAATCACACAGTGAAAACTTGTGTTCGTGAATGCTATAATACCTACTCATGTTTATTTACGTGTTCATTCTTTTCACACATAGGTACATTTACATTAATCTTAACGAGTTTAATTCTATATGAAAGTTGGTTTATTTATTTACGAACGACGACGAATTTACGAAGTAGGTACCTACACCTTCGATCAATAATGTACCTACTATTATTTATTGATCGAAGCACACATTTTCCTAAATAAGTAGGTACCTGGACGGACGTTTTGCCTCAATTAAGTATTTTGCCTCATCACTAACAATTAGGTATTTGTTAATCTTTATTACATACGGACGATTTTTCGTAAGTAAATACTGTTTCTTTTTAGAAGACTCAGTCTTACCATAGAACACCTAAGTCTTACTACAAGAAAAGAAAGACATAGGACGATTTTGAAAAATTTTAATTCTGCGGCTATATAATTTATTAAAAAAAACTACGACTGTAAAATTTATTGGACACTAATAAAATTGATAGATAGTTATTAACTTTTTGTAGTAACACTGTTTATGTCCTTCGTCCCTTGTATCTGGTTTCAATATTTTTAGTAAACCGCGTATCAATTGAAACAGTATCATACACAGACACGTGCGATGATATTAATACAATTAGCAGAACGCAAAAACGATTTTCTCGTACTCTGTAAATTATTGTTTGGAATATTAACACAACAACACAAAGTAGAAACAAAGAGAAAATTGCTTTTGAATTTTATTAAGTGTAATAGCTCGTGACTGCTGTATAGTGCCATGTCGATGTCGTAGCAGTTAGGGTCAAATCACATCGAGATGCTGTGCACATTTCAAAGCGACTCAAAATCTAACTTTACTACACGAAAAGATGCACATTTCTTAAATATCGTCGCGTCACTCCTTGTCTCGGCGTGAACTTACCGTAAGGTCTGTTTTCGCAGTGAAAACGTTACTATTACTGTGCAGTTACGACACTGACCATTTGTCTAAGAAAAAAAAAAACAATGTTATACGGTACAGACGTTAGGCGCAGTTGTTAAGCGATTGACTGCTGCGCTGGCGCTGCGTGTCGCGGGTTCGATTCGCACGGAACAAATTTTTATGTATGTAATGTACTTCCGGGTGTGGGTGCCTATGTGTTAAACGCACCCATGTTATGATGAGTTTCTAAGGAGGCAATGTTTCTATTAATAAAGACGACTTTCCGATTATGACTTCGGCAGACTAGTCGGCTGGGAAAAGACCAACTAGTCGGCCAAGCAGACTCTTCTTGTGGGGAGTCTTGGTCTTGGGACTCGTAATATCAGTGTCTTATTCCTGTAAAATTTATTTTTTGAGGCTTATTGTGAGAAAAAAATATTGACAATAAAGGTTCTAATTGCCTATGAAGCCTATCAGTCATCCCTGCCGACAAATTGGTTATTTTGGCCGATGATCTCATTGCGCTTCTGGTTATTGTGTAGATAAATAAATCCCTTATTCAGCTATCTATTTAGGCACCGTATTTATCAACAATTCAAGTATGAAATCACTTGAAATGTTTACTTGCCCTATTTTCTGATTTTCTTTTTGATATACCTAGGTAAAAAAAATTAAATTCATTAATTTGCATAAAAGATGGTGGAAACAGTTTTAGAACATACATGTTTTGCTTTTTGTAGGTAACTAAATACCTACCTATGCGCGAAATTGATTAGAAAATATTAAATAATTTGACGGGGATGCGTAATTCTGCGTTCAACGCCAGACAACCGGGAATCTAAACTAAGCTGTTACAGCTAGGGTATTTTCAGAGCATTTTACCCGTTTTCACTAACACTAGGCGTTACTTAAATTAATGCCTCAACAACAGCGCGCTGTCTGTTTTTACGCATTTTGTACCTACCGTGGCATTTTGTACTATTCGTGGCATTTGTAAATTTTGCTGCAGATCGTGTATATTCGCTTAAAGGTATATTAATTAGGTATTCGAAATTGACAGCCGAATTCCTATCGTCGTGAAAATACTGGTAAGCATTATATACGCAAGCAGACTGCCTTTCCATTGGAGAGAAATTCACCAATAATGCAATTAGAATTGTATCGGTAAATGTCGTCACTTTTCCGGTCCAATGAAAACGCAGCATAACATGGAAGGTACCTACGCAATCAAACAAAAACGCGCAAACGTCGATTAATGGATTTTTATTTAACATCCATGTGTTTTAGGTACACATTATTTCACCTGTCTCGCTTTATTAAACACCTTATAATTTATGGGTACTACCTATAAACTCTACAGCACCTATTCAAAAAATATAATAATAGGTATCAGCAATCGCATAACTCTTGGCTAAAAATTAATTAACGCTTCATAATAAGTCGTTTGTAAATTACTCAAGGATGGTCGTTTGGCTCTAATGTTATTAAGGTAAGTAGGTACTTGGCAAAAATCATGATAAAAAGAGTAGCTATAGCCTAAAGTTACATAATGTCTGTCCACCGTTGGATTACTCCAAGTACATTACTTACAGATTAATTATGTTTACTATTTCATGAGGATGCAGGTAAACCTATCTACCTACCAGGTTTAAACGGTCATACAAAAATGCCTTGTAAAATTGTACAAGGTAGACCATTCAATTTTTAATTTTGCAAAGTTCAACAAACGTAACATACACATAGGTTACGAGAAGGATTCACTATAAAACATATTATTTTATGTAAATGTCAATCGTTTGATTGTGCTTCTTTTTACCCGACTACGGCGCAGCGCAAAGGAGGGTCATGATTTTGATCGGTGTGTATGTACGTCCGTTTCGACCGCGCGGCCATGACGTTTTTTTTAAATAAAAACCATCCAAAGTTTTTGTAAAAAAATGTAAAAGTCGATTCCCAAAAACCATAAATTTGTCAAAGCCATGGTTAAAAAGTTATAAGGGTTTGAACGTGGCCGCGCCATCGAAACGCTCCGAACCGCGCGGCCATGGAGATCTTTAAAACTAAGAGTCGCAGAGACCTGAAATTTTGGGAAATAGTAGATTGAATTTGTAAACCAAATGTAAAAATATAGAAAAAAATCCTGTGTTTGTATTTTAGGAGTTGTAAGGATAAAACCTCATGGCCGCGCCATTGAAACGGTGACAAAAACATTATCACCGATATCTCACTGAAAAAGCATCTCAGACGTCTGAAGTTTTTTGTAAAACACAGATTTGCATTTGTCAAAACTAGTAAAAATACAACAAAAAATCCTAGGTTTATATTTCAGGAGCTGTAAGACTAAAACGCCATGGCCGCGCCATCGAAACGTTGAAAATTTAGTTTTTCGCCAATATCTCGCTGAAAAAGCATCGCAGAGGTCTGAAGTTTTTTGTAAAACACAGATTTGAATTTGTCGAAAATAGTAAAAATACAACAAAAAATCCTAGGTTTATACTTGAGGAGCTGTTGAACGAAATCTTCAATGCGTCTTGAATATGTCGATTAGGGTGACCACGGATTATTATTTACAGAGAAATTTCCACCTTTTTTATTAGAAATGATATCCCAAGGATTCGTCGAACAATGAGGAGCAATAATATGGCTATATCTTTAAGAATCATATAAATTAGAGATTGTTCGATGTTGAGTGCTCCATTTAAAGACAGCGTCTTTAAATGGAGATGGAATGGTCATCGAGCTCATTCTCACTATATAGTTTTTAAAATTCTCCTGTTGTTTAACATCTTAATAGGTAGTCATCGATTAAACCATATGTTAAATTATGTATCGTCTTAACCTGACACCGACCTGAATTTTTAATTTAATAATTACTCTTTAAAAAAACATAATAATATACCAACAATCGAAAAATCTCTAATCTATGTGATTTTTAAAGATATAGCCATATTATTGCTCCTCATTGTTCAACGAATCCTTGGGATATCATTTCCTAATAAAATAGGTGGAAATTTCTCTGTAAATAATAATCCGTGGTCACCCTAATCGACATATTCAAGACGCATTGAAGATTTCGTTCAACAGCTCCTCAAGTATAAACCTAGGATTTTTGTTGTATTTTTACTATTTTCGACAAATTCAAATCTGTGTTTTACAAAAAACTTCAGACCTCTGCGATGCTTTTTCAGCGAGATATTGGCGAAAAACTAAATTTTCAACGTTTCGATGGCGCGGCCATGGCGTTTTAGTCTTACAGCTCCTGAAATATAAACCTAGGATTTTTTGTTGTATTTTTACTAGTTTTGACAAATGCAAATCTGTGTTTTACAAAAAACTTCAGACGTCTGAGATGCTTTTTCAGTGAGATATCGGTGATAATGTTTTTGTCACCGTTTCAATGGCGCGGCCATGAGGTTTTATCCTTACAACTCCTAAAATACAAACACAGGATTTTTTTCTATATTTTTACATTTGGTTTACAAATTCAATCTACTATTTCCCAAAATTTCAGGTCTCTGCGACTCTTAGTTTTAAAGATCTCCATGGCCGCGCGGTTCGGAGCGTTTCGATGGCGCGGCCACGTTCAAACCCTTATAACTTTTTAACCATGGCTTTGACAAATTTATGGTTTTTGGGAATCGACTTTTACATTTTTTTACAAAAACTTGGGATGGATTTTATTTAAAAAAAACGTCATGGCCGCGCGGTCGAAACGGACGTGTGTATGTTCATAACTTCTAAAATACTGTATCGTTGGAAGCGTCTTGATATTCCGCTGGTGACGCGACGTCGTCATATAGTGTTACGTCACAATAAATTGGCTACGGCGCCTTATAGAACACGAAATTTTGAGGCGTGTAAGGTATCAATATAGGAAGGGCGAAAGAATAGTATATTTCAAAAATGTATAATATTGTTAGCTTGTACTTGTCGAAATAATAAAAATAAGTTCAAAATCCAAAACCCGACAGCTCAAAAATCACGCCTTCGCAAAAAAGGCATTATGAGAAAATAAATTCTCGTCTGAATTTGTTTTGTAGCCGTGGTCATATGCCACCTACCCGAAACAAACAACACATTCTTACAATAATAGCTACGGTATCTTTAGTTTAGGGCAAAGCGACATACGGCTTCATACAATTTCAGACTAGAATATTTTTTTGTAACGTACTTTTTAGAGCGTGACTTTTCAATAGTCTGATTTTAGTTTGTGAACTTATTTTTTTTTTAATTTTAGTTTTGTTATACTTGCTATTGCAATATTTTCATTGTCACTTAGAGGATATCCCTTGCTAGGATTATTTATTTTAATTTCGTAGGTAAGTCTACAATAAAATGTATCCGATTACATGGGAAAATAATTTTCTACAGCAACAATTAATTTAATTACGTTCGCTATATTTTGATACATAACAATTAGAGGACTACAAAATTTGAAACATTAGTTGAGCAGACCAGATTATGTTATTATTCAAACATTTTGAGCCTTGTTTTACGTCTTCAAATAAGGACTTTTACAATAGGTGAAAACTTAAATAAGGCGGTGGCCCGAATGTCGTACTATTTTGCTACTATTACTAAGAACTGTGCAATAGTTGCCCAAATGTATAACATACTTATAGCTTCGTATCTACAGTTCAGCTGGACTTAGGCAGCTCTCATGATAGGCTATGGTCTGTGGATGGTCATAACGGTAGACCTACCTATGAAACTTGCCTAGCATCTATAATTACCTGCATAAACAAATTGTATTAGGTACGTACCTATAATGATTAAGAGTTTATCATGCAGCTATCAGGTTTACTTATCGAAATATTTTTACGTATTTAGGCTCGATTCTTGTAGGTTCCTATTCGAAATTTCTCATTTCCCCACTTTGAAAATATTATAATGGTGATACCTCTAAACACCGGGCGAGGTTACAGCTGAATAGGTACCTATCTTAGTTCTGCCCTACGTATTATGATCCAAGGGCCTTTTCGTCGCGAATCTAGGCAACAGTTTTTTGCTTAACTTGGGCACGGTTTTAATTAGGACCACTCTTTGTTGTGGTTGCCGAATGTTAACAGGCCGATTTGATTCACTTTTTGATCAGACCATACTGAAAACAGTTCATCATAGCTGTAGCGACATAATTCGGTACCTCTCTAATTAAAACAAAAGCGGCCTGTGGACCAAAGGAAAATGTGGTTAGTGGCAGGTAGCATTAATAACAAGGGAATATCTTGTTATCATTGTCCCAAATTCGGCATAGAAATGAATTGTTAATCACACGAGTCTTTTTACAGTAAGACAACATGCGAGTGCCAAATAAGTAACCACATTTCTATTGGCATTTCGACCAGTTCTCATAAATTTGCTTTTCCCCCCAAGCTTTCACACCCGTCGTTGTAGTGGATAACGATGAGTAAGCAGAGATAGGTGCCATCTGTCTTAGAGCTCGATGTAGGTAACTATGTTTGTATCCACTTAAACTCGGGGGTCTTACATGATGGAATCAAATTGATCGATAACTCATGTAATGTAGAAATATCCATTATTTATACCTATAAATAACTCCAGAAACAAATCAAAGAACTCACAAGGTATATTTTATACCTATGCAAGAACTTTAATTTTTAATTCTGTGTGATAAAAATAGGTAGGTACGTTTCATAGAACACGCTTTCTCGACATAGATAGGTACTAGTATTTCCTAATTTTATTAGACTGCTTTCGATAGGTACCGAATATTTTTCTCTGATGTGGTCTGCAGCATTCTGTCCAGCGGCAAGCTTGGCACTTACGGTTTGATGAACAAGCTTTTCTGTAGACTGCTGTAGGCACTTTCGTAGGTACGTTTTTAGTATTTGTCGTTCATGTCTACCTACTATTCGTAAAGTTTTGGAATTAATGCTGGGAAAAGAATCTTTAAAAAAATGTGTTTTTAAAGATTTAGGATAGGAGCTGCGTTTTCATTCAGAATTAGAAGATTTTTCTGCTCGTGCAATTTTACAAGCAACAAGAGCTCCTCTTAGGTTATTTTAAAAATAAACAATACTATTATGACTTTCTTGTTCCAAGCCTAACGAAAACTTTTTTTGACATCGTAGTAGAAAGCCTTATATACTCATTTGAGTGATCGTTAACATAATGCTGGTTGTAGAGGTTTTGATCCTAGCGTAAGAGATATTTTAGGAAATCCTGTCTGAAATCTGCCAAATAAACTGGTCTGTTTAACTAACGTAATAAGGTAGTGCCTTAATGTCGTCTCAATCATGTTGTTATATAAAGGAACGTCGATAATAGGTATGTTGTATTACTGTCGTAGAATAATCTCAGTCTTTCTATAGCAGGTAGGTAATAAAGGTTGCATCTCTCATGTAGAAATATTACGTCATTTTTGGGTTACATGGATTGCTGAAGAATGACTCCTGGAGCACCAGTCGTTTTCATCAGCTCTGCGGCGAGTCCACGGAAGGATCCAGTAGGTAATGTGCGCTGGTATTTTCACCTCACGAATAACTAAACAAATTTAGGTTATTAAATTTGAACTAAGCAGTAAACGGAAAGATTCATGTATATTGATTTCAATATTTATTTGAAAAAAATACTTTACAGGTGGTAAAAACATTTTAGAACCCGTTAAGTTATACATTTTAGACTTACCACTGAAGATTACGCAACCTAAACTATTGAAAACACTTGGTGACATTAATGGACGGACTTGCCACCACCAATGCAAATCTGGAAAAAAATAAACGATTAAAAAGATTGTACATATTTTATAAACATTACAATACTTACGTTTAGGTTTAGGCGGAATTAATTTGATTGCACCCGGTTTTTCGATAGGTTCAACTATTGTTTTCGGCTTTTTCTCTGGTGGAGGCTCATTATGAACTGGAGACGGTCTTTTCGGTATTGACACTGTAGGTGGCAATACAGGCGTCGATTTTTTTGTTAATACTGCTGCACGAGAAGGTGGTGGTTTAACTTCTTCTTCTAATCCATGTTTCCTAAACTTAGAATTAAAAGTTTTAACAGTTTTTGGTTTTGGTTCATCTGGTTTTCTGACTTCTATTGATATTGAAGGTTTTTCTTTTTTAGAGTCACTCAATTTCGGTATTTTACCTAATTTGTGAACCGAAGGCGTTTTATCATCAGGCTTCTCAGATGAAGACTTGTTTAGAGAGGTGTCCTTGCTCTTTTCATTTTTATCTTCTTTCCCTTTTTCTTTATTCTTATCTTTTTCAGATGATGACTTCGAACTCCGATCCTCTTTAGATTTACTATTGGAAGACGATAATTTATCACCAGACCTCTTGCTACTTTCACTTTTTGATCTAGAACTATGTGAAGATTGCCTATCCTTGTCCTTTGACCTGTCTTTACTGCTATTATGACGGCTAGAACTGCTTTTGTGAGATTTATGTTTTTCACTTGAGGAATGTGACCTACTTGAATGTTTTGAAGAACTGCTGGGCTTTGACCCGCTACTACTACTTTTAGTATCTGATTTATCTTTACTTTTACTAGTCGGTTTATCTTTAGATTTTTCCGAATCGGATACGCCTTCAGAAGTTTTACTTTCATTATCATCATCAACTTGCGATATAACTTGCTTTCCATCTTTTAAACTGATTTTTAGTACCGGCAAAGTTTCAGGTTCGTCGTCTACTTCATCTTTTATTTTGATTTGACCTACAATTTTATCATTGTCGGCATTGTTAGAAATTGTTTTATCCAATTTTGTGCGTTCTTCGCCATTTATTTTAATTTCGGTATTGTTTTCAACATTGGACTCTGATTTTATTAACACGTCTAAATCAGATTGCGCTTCCGTGATAATTTGAGGTATTTCTGCAATTTGCACAGGAACCACTTGTTCACCTTTCACAGTTTTTAACCATTGTTCTACTAACTTCGACGCTAGGGCTCTGATAGCTGTAATAAAAAGAAATGCTTTTATTAAATCTCAATAACTACAGAATATTTTAACTGACAAAAACAACCGCAGTCGGAATAAATTGATTATAGGCGTGTTGCTATTGATGGATAAAAAACCCAAGATAAATAAAAAAAAAAAAAAATAGTGTGAAATTTTGAATTCTGCATGTACAGACAGAGATATTATGTGGTTACCTGGAAAAGATCTGCGCTTTCAAGAAGGGTAAACCACATTGTGACGCTAGCTGTATGTACCTTTTTCAAATAAGTATAGCGTCACCCGTTAAATTAGAAACTTAATTGATGAACTGAAGTCGCGATTTTTTTACTTCTTTTTTAGTTTGATTTATCGACGATACTTTCTGATGTGCATGTAATTATACACTTTGGGTTGTTTACGTATTCATACATGATAGGCAAAACACCTTTCGATTACTATGATGCGGAGCGAGATGGCGGGGCGGATAAACGAGGAAATATTAACCAATAGGATTGTACTAAATCTCCGCCCCTCTTCAATGGTGCAATCCTATTGGTTAATATTTCCTCGTTTCTCCGCTCCGCATCAATGGACAGGCAGCCTAACGCCCGGGACTGCGCCAAACAAGGTCGATCGAATGTATGACATGTGTCGCACCTTTTAGCATTTGTTGCGTGCATCAAATCGCCTTGCAAACATTTAAATTCAGAAATAATTAATAAAATGTGATTATCTTACCAAAATGATTGTCATCCTTTGACAATTCCTTTACAAGTTTCGGACAATTATTGGTTTTCAAACGTTCTATATCAACAGGACATAATAACAGCAGCTCCAATAACTCTTTTACAAGAGGCCAGTTTTTGGCGACGATGCTTTCGGTCAGCCACATGTGTACCAAAACCCATCCCCCGGAACCCATAAATAAACCCAGTAATTCAGTTTCTGTACATTTTAGTATTTGTATGTAAATACATTTAGATACCAATTTCTTCGAAAATTTAGTCATTAGGCTGAAAGGAAAAAATCTGCAGTTAACAAAAAATCTTGACATTATCATCATCATCAACATTGCGCGGGATAATAATATAATCTCTATAATTGCGTAAATAAGAAAACAAGGGGAGGCCTATGTTCAGTAGTGGACGTCTTCCGGCTGATGATGATAAATTGCGGAAATGTATTCGATATTCTTTGTTTGGTTGAGCATCATATTGTGAGAGAATTATAGATAGTACAAACGTAACATATAAGGTGGTTCACTTAAAAAAACATGTCATGTCATGACAGTTCAATAGCACAGCGTCCTCGAATTTCAATAACATACATTCATAAAAGTTTAGGACAAGTTGAAAAACTTACCTAGCCAGCCTTTGGACTTCATCCCGGCTTCTGATCCCGCCATTCGGTGACAGGAGCACACTCAGGCAGTTAAGTAATTGAATTGGATCTATACGAGGCTGTAACAAAGAAAATAAAAAGTTATTGCATGTATAGACCATGGGAAATACATAATTGATTATAAAAAGTAGTATTATCTTGAATGCCAAAAATATTATCTACCCCTTCTGAGAGGTGTTGACTGATAAGCTATTGCACCACTTTTAGAAACAGTGCTGATTAAATTGAACTACAACACTATGCAAGTAGTTTCTTCATGTTTAAAACTCGTGCTAACTTAAATGAATGACAAAGTATGAGCGCCTAATTCTTGACAGAACCACTACAAGTTGGCCTTTGAGTGATATGACTACTTATGGTTATGATTTAATTTTCACAATCCGAAAAATGTACTCTTGATATTATTTTTATTAAACCATATAAAATATTAAGTACTTAGATTATGGTAGGTATTTGAGTACGCAGATTCCAAAATAATTATAATCGATAAAACTGTGAAGCAAATACGAGAAGAGGGTACAATGTAAGCATCTACTTGTCTGGTGTTAAACTGGGAACCAGTCCAGTGGTTGCTTATATTATATACCTATTGCATTAAAAAGTATTTCCAGTCGTAAAATCGTCACAACGAGCATTTAAGTGCTCATACACGCGTCGCATCGTAAGTTCGGAATTGCGCAGTAAAAAAACAGGTACGTTCGTCTGCAGAGCAGGTCAAGGTCACAGTTATAAATAAAGCGTCACGACACGATATCGCACTATACTGTACTTGACTTTATCGTCTTAAACTGTGCTGGTATAAAAGTGTCAGCAGCTATTGCCAGTCCATGGGCGCACGAAACAATGAATCAATAAAGAAAATACACCTTGCAGCAATAAGAGATCGACGCGAGCGTGATTATCACTCACAGTAGTGTTTTTTTATTTACTGAGAAACAGTCTTTGATCAACAGTTTTATTTAAATGCATCTGTTGTATACATAAGACGTTATTAAAACGAAAAATGTACAGTTAAACCTTTTCGCTGTGTAAGTGGTAGGCTTGGCATGCAACGCCGTGCTACGGAAAGAGAAAATAGATAGCCAACGCCGAATTAAGACGGTATCCGTGCGTCAGTGGGTCGTCGGACTCATATTATTTTCTCTCTGATACAGAAATGCGGCGAAAGGGGTATAGTACAAGGTCTAGTCTTACTTTTGTAAATGAGAAAATATGTGAGGAGGGCTGGATGTTTATAACTCTTTCACACAAAAATACTGAAAGAATTTAGATGAAATTGAGTACAGCACAGTTTATAATCTTGATTCGAGTTTACGTTCCTTTGTGATAATTATGAGCTCTACGCCGGCAAAGCTAGTTAAATCTAAAAAAATATATTAATACGTGAAGCATAAACTCTGAAGCCTATTCAATTTGGCACAGTTGTAAATTCTTGCTCATGTCACAAAGGATGACTTCATTTAGTTATAATTATATTATTATTTATTTGCCGATCGGGTGCGAGCTCTTGGTTTTCTGGCCGGTGAATACATGAATCAGGCCGAACTGAACATTTTATGTACAAACGGCTACACATCAAGCTGTATCAAAACCATTATGTAGGTATAATCTGACCGTTCAATGTACGGAAAGAACATACAAAGTGAGACCACGATAAATTGGTTTTGTATAGCTGGATGCGTAGCCGTGTGTACCTAAGTCTCTACGGTCGAATTTTAATCGTTAAAAATATTTATAAATTGCCCTTCAACGATCTCGACATAATCGGGGCTGCTACGCTGCTCAGAAACGTTATTGAAAGGAAAATTGGATCGGGCTGATGACGTCACTCTTCAACATCATTATTAAAATTGGTGAACAAGCACAGCTCCAAGCATGCTACATTATGTCTAAGTAATTAGAAATCACTATGTGATTTGCCTAAGATGATCATGATTGCAGTAACGTCTGTAGCGACGTTCAATAATTAATTGATAATGTCAAAGAAATGAACTCCCAGGCACAATCCATCATGACAAAAATAACAGGGACTGCATCGAACAGACAATTATTATTGCACTGCTGGCAATTAAACCAGCATTAAGATCCAAGTGTACATTGTGTTGTCTTATTTAGGACAACAACATGATTTAGGTAGTTCTTTTTTGTCCCGTTTATAGTTCCATTTTAGCATAGCATTGAAGTAGGTATTTCAACAACGAATCAAAATGGACGCCGCCCAGACACGACGTTCGCGCAACACCGAGCGCTTACGTCACTACTGCGTAAATAGGTACCACATCACGTGATATTGTTCTAGAAGCATTGTGAAATTGTCTTTTTCCTTTGAAAATGTAATAACATACTAATCACTGATAGACTAGTATGAAATAAAATTTTGCAACAATTTCTATTAGATTTTAGGAGAACAACTAATGCAATGTTCAAGACAAATAATTAGGTACTCAAATTTGCAAAACAATTTCAGTAGGTTGGTATGTATTTTATGTAGGACAAAACTTACCATTTTAATATATAAATAACTTCAAAAATAACACGACACCCGATGGCACAATGGTATGCCATGCCACGCCTTACGCTCCAGATACAACATGGCGTCTAATCATTGTTCATCTATAATTAGTATTCTTGCACAAATAGACACTTATTTTCTATTTATTACTTTCATTAACAATGTAATTACACTATATTTTAAACATATACTACTTTATCAATAAAATTGTCTGTAATAATCACAGAAGTGACAAAATTAATTGCGTTGTTTGTCCGTGGAAATAGTGAAATTACGACATTAATCATTTATTTTGCCTAAATCTTATTATTTCAATAGCATCCTTAGAAAGGATTTGATAGAATATAAAGTAGACTACAACACTTTCTAATTCAGTGAGTTGGCAGAATTCCAAGCTAAGGCCAGCTACGACGTTCGATCCGAGTAAACGGCTGGCCAGCAGAAAAATTGCTTGAAGAATGAAATGATTTGAAGTCGCAAAGAGAAAATAGAATGGATGAATGACTAGAACGGAAAAGGAAACTGAATGATAGACAACGAAATGATTGAAAGAACGAAAACGTTGTGTAATGTTGCCAACTATTTAAAATTTGTGTTGCCATCTATTTAAAATTATTTGTTCCATTTTACGACTTGTGCAAAGTGACCTAAAAGCATACATCTGAGATTTTTTAGTTTTTCGGCTTTAATAAGTTAAAAACAGCAGTGTATGAAATCAGGCTGTTGACGATGAGCGTATTATTATCATAAAATTGTCACTGGATTACCAGTTGTGTAACAGTTTTGTATGGGGAATCATATTTTAGTCATGCAGATTTTAGTGCCGGCCGTCCACAAAGTACATAGACCTTTAACATGGATAGAAGGACTCACAAACTGACTTTTATTATACAGCTTGTCACTCGGTCACTAAGCGCGCGATTAATATTCCAGGAGCTCATCACCTGATCGGGGCTAACAACAAAGCTGTGCATCCTGTGCAGATGACTATCTATTGCTCAGATCAACGGGACTATTGTGTATCTCGCTGTCATGGATATAGAAATATTAGGGATCGCAAGCTTGTAACATTAAAACCGTGCCTTATTTTTAAAAAAAGAGAGGCAGACAGCTCTGGATTTTTCTTCTTCTGGCATTGATAAGTGTTTAGACAAAATAAAAACATTACCAACATTTACATAGTTAATGAGTTAAGGTTTTTTTTTAAATGCATGTTTGTACAATTATATTACATTTTTTTTAGCTTGTGATAGTTTTATATTCCGTTATGTATTTTAGTTACTCATATTTTTAAATAAAATGAAAAAAAAAAAGATCACAAAGCTCCAATCATGTTTCCAGAAAAATTAGAAGGTGTATTTAAAGTTTAAAATGGCAATCCTCTGATGTTGTCGTTTGTAGGGTCACAAAAATGTAAACTGGCTTCTGAAATTAATCGTTTAGAAAAAGTAATGTAAATTATAGATTACTGTATTGTACACAGTAAATATGAATGTGACATTTTTTCTTACCGTTATTCTGTATTCAACTTCCTTATAGAAAACTTCATTATTCTTTATTGTACACACATAATATAATTAAAATAACATTTCACATAAGGGTAAGTTGTTAAGTTGTTAAGTTTGTAGTATAGTGTTTTTGTTGCATACTCCGGCACCATTCTGCAATATTTGCTCTCGTTTTAGAAGCTGATGTTTTCTTTCGTCCAAGTACAAAATAAGAAATGCTCATTCAACAAAAACACTATACTCACAATTCAATTCAATTCAACACTCTGATGATTCAACTACTATTGAACGTTTAGTTCAATATAGTTGGTGCCAGTTAAGATGGCAATAGCGGTCATTGACCTTTACCTAATAAGTCGTCGTATAATGACATAAGATCAGAATTAGCATTTTTCTGTGAAATTATAGTGTTTACTTGTGAGTCTTCAATATAAAAATATTATAAAATCTTAGTTATAGGTGAAATATTTTTACCATTTTGATATCTTATGAATTATAAGATACTTATATCCTTACAATATACTTACTAATTTATTCGGTATTTTATAAAAATGCTAATTCTGAGCTTATGTCATTATACGAGGACTTATTAGGTAGGGGTCAATGTCCGCTTTTGCCATCTTAACTGGCACCAACTATAGTAGTTGAAAGAAATTTTCATCGTACCAAATGACAGGTATACTTCATGGAACAAAAAGAGAATCATCAAAAACGGTACAACCCAATCGTAAAATATGAATGTCAGGTACCAAGCATTAAAAAAATACAGTCTGTTTGTGAAGATCTTCCTTTATCTGGAATTGGTCAGTAATAAACGGAGTTTAAAACATTGTCTGCCGATATTTAAAGAGTAAAATACATATTTCGTAATACCATAAGTACCTACTTTCTGTAACACTATAATAATAATATTATCCCCAAAATACTGTATCATGGACACACTATTAGAAAGAAACAGATTGCCAAACTGTGTGCCTTACATTCGTTTCAAGGTCTGTGTTTCAAGGTCACCGATTTTGGATCGTTTATTTTAGGAAGAACCCTTAACTCCAGTATATTCATGCTCGGTGTCTCTAGGGCACAGACTAAATAGGTTCTTTAAGATGATCATAAAATACCTGTCAAAAGGTAAAGGGCTTCAATGTGCCTTTTGAACGTAGAAAGAGTAAAAGTATAGAAGTATTGATACTTTTTTCTCTTTCCCTCAAGAAAGAAAAACAAATCGACAAATCGCATAAGAAGAAAAGGGACAGAGCATACCTATCTCCATCCCTCAGCGCGTAGCCGGTTTTTTCAAGGCCAGCAACACATCGTAGATGGCGCTGCGATAGTTGGTCCCTACGTCAGATTACTGTCTGCCTTGTATAAAAAACAAACAAGATTTATTGTTATAAAAATTGAGTATAAATACAAAACAAATATGGAAAAATTATTCGTCAATGCAAGTGCAAATACTAAAAGAAGAATTAAGACGCCACGGTGCATCTACAAGAGGAAAACAAGTGATTTAATTGAGTGGTAATACATTTGATTTTACCGTAATAAATCCACAATTACTTGTAGTTGAGGTTTCAATTTTTGAGTTTAGGTATGTTTCACCTGTCCTCTCCTATAACAAGAATATAATGCTGCTTCTGACTTTCTATTTTGATAAAATATCATAATGTTTTAAGTCAGTAATTTTACCCCTTTTTTCTATTTAGATTCGAGAAATATCACAAATATTTAATTTCTTAACACCACAACTATCACAAAACTCGTTCCAGGTGATAATTCTTCCGCCAGACGAACCATTTCATGATTTATGGAGCGATGCAATACTGGTACTTAACCTCCAATAGAAAAGTTTTTTTTTTTTTTTTAGCGTGGTAAAATCATCAAATGAGTCCTCCAACCCCGGGCAGGGCGGGAGGGACTGTCAGACTTTTACTGACTAAAATCCACGGTGTCCTTCAATAGCCCTTTCTGTTCCGGGGTCACGGTAAGGAAATAATCCCGCGACCCCGGCAGGCTTTGGCCCTCTGAGAGGGGGGCCCCGTCATTATGCTGACGCTCTTTGAGGCGCGCGTGGGACACGACGCGCCGTCGACCCGGGCATTCCAATAGAAAAGTAGATATTATTTTGAAAAGTGTATTCGATTGTTTAGTTAAGGTATAATCATAGAATTTCATTAATAAACTCAACTAACGGCCTGTCTCGGCTTCGCAAGCCTGGATATTTGTTTATTATATAGCTTTTCCTTAGTTACAATTCAATTTTTGTTCTCAAGGCAGTCACAGCAGCTACCCATTATTTCTTGATAGTGTGAATTGTTGGAAATTTGTATGTTCCATCATTTTTACAGCTTATTACACAACATCTAGTCATTTTACATCAATAAATCGTTTTTTTTTTCAGAAAATTCCTTTGATTTGACAGTTCTTTTGGGACCAAACTGTCACTTGTCACTTTGACACTTGCCTTCCCCATTGTCAAGCAAGAGTTGATTGGGATAGTGGATACGGTATTTTTGGGAATCGTATTATTTTAGATAAAAATTATTGGTTTCATTAATAAAACACGTTTGAAGTAAGGTGTCATAGAGAACCAGTTAACGTTGTAAACATGTGGAGTGATTCCCTGCTTATCGTATTTATTTCAATATGTACGGCATTATTAGGTGAAGGTAAGTGTCTGGTTTCAATACCAAAGTACAGCGTAGTGTCGGATCCTTTACAATACTTTCAAAAGAAATGTACTGATAATGACCATAAAACAATGTCTGGATTTTTACTCCGCCCTTATGACGATCCACTGACCGGATTTTTTCCTGTTTTGCAGGTCTAACATGGATATTGGTGTATAGGACAGAAAAGTACCAAAAGTTGAAAGTTGAGGTGGAACGTCAAAGTAAAAAGCGTAAGTTATGAATATTTGCATTAAAACTGGGGAAAATATTATTGCAGCCTATTCATTAATAATAACACTTGATTCCTCTACTTTTATAATCTTTCAGTTGAAAAAAGAAAAGAAGCTCATGGAGACTCATTGGACAAACAACACAAAAAGAAAATTGAGAGGGAGGAAGAGAGATTAAAAAACAATAACAGAGACCTTTCTTTAGTTAAGATGAAATCAATGTTTGCCATTGGTTTTGCATTCACGGCCTTACTCAGCATGTTCAATAGCATGTACGATAAGTATTTATTTTTAAAGCTGTCCTCTTTTACCAAAGTATTCAACTGTTCTAAGGTGATGACTTATAGAGATGAAAAGCAACATGTGTGACCCAGCCGACTGACGAAGCTGCCGAGCTCCAGATTCTATTATTTGCTGGACTTGTTAGTAGCCATTAACCGATTCGATGCGATGTCTAATTTCACTAACTTCTACCTGTGTCGTCGATAAAAAATAATGTGACACTAATAAGTGCCCAACACCATACGACTAGATGACACGCATCTGTGTCTTCAGCCATATACTGAAAAGAAAAAAAATATAATCACCATTTTTTATGTTCAAAGCTTGAAGCTTTGAACATGTAAAAAATAGTCATTATATTTTTACTTTTTATGGTCATTATAGTTTTAGTTTACATTCGAAATCTAACTTGAACGGCCAGGCACATTGTTATAAGTGGTTAAAAGTGGAATGGAGGGTTAGTGACTTTTAGTACAGGTGTGCCAAATCTTTTTGCATTTTCTAATGATTTGATTGATTGAGGTATTAAGTCTAAAAAAATTGTTTTGGTTTTCCTTATAACAAACAACTTACTGTTTAAACTATGTTAATGAAAAACTGCCAAGTTTGAATAAATAGATAATAGGTATTATGCATAGGCACAAAAAAAAACAAAATTAGGTAGGTTCTGGGTAAAAACCATAACTTAATTGAAGGAGTTCCTTGCCATTGATTATAAATGAGACACATCCGTGCCTAACGGCACACGCAAAAGAAAGTGATGGCACTGAAACGTGCCATCCGCAACGAATCGGTTGAGTAAAACCAATCCAAATGGGTTAGTTATTCTCTAACACAAAACCACAGCTTGAACACAAGGCTGATCGCTGCGGATTAGGCGCACAATGCCACATCCGCAAAATGACATATTGACGCAAAATGACACATTCGCAAAATGTTATTTCTCAATATGCCACATTAGCAAAATGACACATTCGCAAAATGTCATTTCTCAAAATGACACATTCTCAAAATGACACATTCTTAAAAGTTTAAGCCACTTAGTGACTTCTAGACCGATGATTTAAGAATTAAAAAAAAAACTAATTAATAACGTATATTTTAATCTCATTATTTATTCATTTTCGTTTATTTTAATATAAAATAAATTAAAAATGTAAACTGAAATACTATTAAGTTATGTCGATAATAGGATAACATGGTCTAATTTTCATTACACTAATTTTATTTTCCAAGTGAGTAATTTTTTTTTTTTTATAGGAAGTACCCTTCTTAATTTTTCTTTAACAATTTAAACATTAATAATGATTAGATGCAAGTGTAATGCAATGATATATCATACATACAGGGTGGTCCAGGCCAAATGGATATAATTTTTTTTGTAGGTAGTCTCTTTAGGGGGGGATATTTGTACCCCGCCAGGAAAATTAAAGTTTTTTTGTGAAAAATCTGACGATTTCAAGAAAAGTAATTATTCTTGCATTGATATGAAATTAAATGCACTTCAAATTTGCAGACCGGTCTGAATTTTTTCTTTCTGAGAGAGAGAGTGCAATGTCTAAGTAAGCACCTAAAATAAAAATATAATATAATTTTTCATTTTAAAAAGTAAATAAAAAATAATGAAAACATTAAAAGTGGTGATATTTCTAATATTACAAAAAAATTATATCTTGTAAGCGGGTGACTAGCGATTTGTTTTCCTGGTGGGTACAAATAGGTCCCTAGGCGGACTATCTAAAAAAATTTTTATATCCATCTGGCTTGGATCAGCCTGTATAATTAATGTCAGAAGAATAATTAGAATTATGACTCAATCAAAGTAATTTTCCGCATGCGCCATGGTACCTTTAGGGTTAATTGATTTGCAACATTGATATAAGATTTGCTTAATCAAGTCTAAAATCTAAAATCAAACAAATCTCGGAGTGGACTGACCGTTTATATAAAAAATTTACTATGTCCCAAGTGACATTTAGATATTTTGATTGTTTGACATTGTACGAAAATGATATTTTGTGTGGCATTTTGCGAAATGACATTTTGCGAAAATGGCATTTTGCTAATGTGACGTTTTGCGATGTGGCGTTTTCGGAATATGACAATTTGAGAATGTGGCATTTTGCGAAATTTGAAAATGTCATTTTGCGAATGTGGCATTGTGCGCCTAATCCATCGCTGCTACGTCAGGCAAAACCTTACAATAGTACATTACTGCCGCGGCCTATAATGGCTACTTTGCTGGTCGCACTGATGATGGCCGACAGCGCAGCTCCAGGCCGACACAGCGCGGTCAGCATGCAGCACTGGATGGACGAGCTGAGATAAAAGCCGAGGCCGTAGGCCGAGGCCTTTACAGCGAGGACAGCAAGGGCTGCAATGATGGCCAAGCTGGAAGGCCTAGAGCGTAGCTAGGCTATAGCTCGAGGCAATCATAGCGTGACCAGCGAAGTAGACATAGTGGGCCAAGGCTTGTATAGTGCTTTACTCAAAAATGCAAGTACCTAACCTACATAAAACCAGCAAGTGATTTGAATAAAATATACAGTGTGTCCGGGCACGAGTTAGCGATATTTGAAGGGGATATTCTAGGCTCATTTTCATCGACAAAAATGGTTTTAAAAAAATTCTTACTCCAATACTTCGCGAATGGCAGCCATTTCAATTTTTTAATCCGTCGAACTGGGGTGTGTACAAAAAAATGCAAATATCTTTAAATCCAAGAGACCTACATTCATGAAAATGACTTTATTGCAAAGTTAAACGTTGAGGCTTATCAAAAACTTACGAAAGTTTTCTAAATAATATGTAAAAATAACCAAAAAACATGGGCAAACACGAAGTTGTACATAAAAATTACTGAATAATTTCACATTTTTAACTCTAGCTCGATAAGTGCCCCTGAATTTTGATAAAATTTTTGCAATAAATTAAAAGTGTTTGAGTCAGGCTATTAAATGATATCAAAATAATCACTCTACGTTAAGTATCTTAGGAATTATTCTCACTTGAACATCACCCTTCCTTAGCGCATGTACCCCAATATTACAGGTGTCGCATTCTTTGGGCGAGTTAAATCGTTCCAACGAATATTTATCAGCTGGCATTATTGACCACCATAATCCATAAACTGAAATGGTACATTTTTTTTATTATATGAAACCACTTCTAGGAATTATTGCTGCGGAGCGAGACGGAAGGGTCATGTTCAAGTGAGAATAACTCCTAAGATACTTAACGTAGAGTGATAATTTTGATATCATTTTATAGCCTGACTCAAACACTTTTAATTTAATGCAAAAACCCTAGCAAAATTCAGGGGTACTTATCGAGCTAGAGTTAAAAATATGAAATTATTCAGTAATTTTTGTGTACAATTTCGTGTTTGCCCATGTTTTTTGGTTATTTTTACATATTGTTTAGAAAACTTTCGCAAGTTTTTGACAAGCCTCAACGTTTAACTTTGCAATAAAGTCATTTTCATGAATGTAGGTCTCTTGGATTTAAAGATATTTGAATTTTATTGTTCACACCCCAGTTCGACAGATCAAAAAATTGAAATGGCTGCCATTCGCGAAGTTTTGGAGTAAGAATTTTTTTAAAAGCATTTTTGTCGATGAAAAAGAGCCTAGTATATTCCCTTCAAATATCGCTAACCCGTGCCCGGACACACTGTATATTAATTAACTAGAAATTTAATTTAAATAACAATTATGAAAAATACAGTAACTAAAATTCAACACCGACTTTCCTGGTTTCATATTACTTACTAATAGTTTGCGATAATTTTAATGCGATGTTTGACTGCTATATTTTCTTCATTTATTACTTCATTTACTTAAAGCAAAAAAGTCACTAAATAAAAATAAAAAATTCGCTGAACCGCGCTTTTGTTCCTTCTTTGTATTTTTTTTTTTAATAATATGGAATACAATCTTTTTGTGCCTACCTCTTTATATACAAACAGCTGTGTTTTAAATAAAATCTTTTTGCATTTGTTTTTTTAAAACGTTGAAACGTCAAAATAGCGGCCGGCAATGTTTTTGCCGGCCTGGTAGAGCGGCCAGCAAAAACATTGCTGGCCGCTACTTGAAACAGACCGGCAAAGTCTACTTTGCTCAAACAAGATTGTCAAAATAATGACCACATTACATGTATTTTTGAGTAAAGTAATATGAAGTTTCCTATGTTATTATTTTATCATGTGTTTTACAGATTTGACGGAAGAGTAGTGGCTAAACTACCATTCTACCCTATTTCGTGGTTGCAAGGTCTCAGTCACAGGAACTTGCCTGGGGATGATTATACAGACTGCTCTTTTATTTTCTTGTACATACTGTGTACAATGAGCATAAGGTAATTAAGTAATACTGATTCAAACACAAGAACAACCTACTATTTTAACTTGTCACAAGGTCACAACATGTGCATCTGGACTGAGAGCCCGTTTTTTTTTTATTGTTGGATCAACTTGAAACTTACAGGGGTTTTAGTTAAAAATAGTAAAAATTCGATGCCGCAAAGCATAAATTTCTTAAACGTGAAACAAAGTTGTTATAGGCAAATATCTATGGCCCTCAGTTCAGACGCTCGCTAAAAACGGCTTAATATAAATCTCAGAAAGTACTACCTCTGTGATAATAATTTTTATTTTAAATTTTAGTAAAGAATTTCTTAAAGATTTTAAGAAATTTTCAAATTCCTAGAATATAGCATTACTGATTAGCAGTTTTACTTAGGGCTCTCAGTTCAGACGTTTATGAACTGAGAGCCCCACTGAAACATAGCTTTAAATGAAGAAATACATACATTTGCTTCTTTTACCACATAGTTAAACACCCCAATGAATTTCTTAAAAAGAAATAACGACCTATGAAGTAACGGTTGAAAGGTAAATTGCAATCGAATTTTCGGATAACGTCTGAACTGAGAGCCCTTATATTTTCGGTTTTATCGGCTATGTGCGGGCTCCGAGTTTGAAATAAATTAGCTGAATAGTTTTAAGAAATTTTTAAGTAAAACTTAACATGCGGCTTTTTCTTCTAAATGCTATACTTACCGAGAAAAACCATTTTTTAATTTTTCATTCGAACAAGTTTTGTAGGGTAACCATGATTAAAAAATCTCAAGTCTGTTTCAGACTTGTACTGACAAAAACCCACGGTGTCCTTCAATAGCCTTTTACGTTCTGGGTCCACGGTTACCTGATAAGACAGTCCCGCGACTCCGGCAGGGTTTGATTATTATTATTTATTTCGGACCGGAGTAATATAATATGTACTTATATCTATGTTAGTAACATTACATAAAATTAAAAATGTCAGATTAATAAAAGTAATTACATATTTTGATAGTTGATAATATTATAATATACTTACAAATAATAATCAAAATAGTAAAATCTTTGTTCGTTGATTTTGTCATTTACAAAATCCACGAGGTCAATTTCAGATAGCACAGCTCATTGGAGCCGCTGCTGTGTAACCGGGTCCAGTACCACAGGAATGGGCCCTCTAAGGGAGGCCCTGTCATATTGCTGACAGTTATTTGACGCGCGCGTGAAACACGACGTGTCATCGACCCGGCCATGCATATGGTCCATGATCGTACATTGATCCCATTACTGCCTACCGGAGTCGCGGGACTGTCTTATTAGGTAACCGTAGCCCCGGAACGTAAAGGGCTAATGAAAGATAACGTGGATTAAGTCAGTACAAGTCTGACAGTCTCTCCCGTCCCTCCCTGGGACTCATTTGATGATTATAACCAAGTAAAAAATATAAAGGGGTTATGACAAGAATAGGCTCGAATCATGTAGTAGAGTCGTAACATAATCTGAATACTCAATCGACCTTAACCGTAACTGAAGTTCGACTGTAATATTATTCTTGTCGTTGCATTGTCAGAAGATGATTAGGAAAACATATTTGTAGTCTCGGTTTTAGTCTAAGACGTCACACATAATTTTATAAAGATTAAATTTCCGAACGCAACCCCACATGTGCTGCCATCTTTGAAACTAACTGACGTTTGAGATTTTTGAATCATGGTTACCCTACAAAACTTGTTCGCATGAAAAACTAAAAAATGGTTTTTCTCGTAAAGTACAGCATTTTAAAGAAAAAACCGTATGTTAAGTTTTACTTAAAAACTTAAAACTTTTCAGCTTATTTATTTCAAACTCGGAGCCCGCACATAGCCGATAAAACCGAAAATATAAGGGCTCTCAGTTCAGACGTTATCCGAAAATTCGATTGCAATTTACCTTTCAACCGTTACTTCCTATGTCGTTATTTCTCTCTTTTTAAGAAATTCATTGGGGTGTTTAACTATGTGGTAAAAGAAGCAAATGTATGTATTTCTTCATTTATAGCTATGTTTCAGTGGGGCTCTCAGTTCATAAACGTCTGGACTGAGAGCCCTAAGTAAAACTGCTATAAATCAGTAATGCTATATTCTAGGAATTTGAAAATTTCTTAAAATCTTTAAGAAATTCTTTACTAAAATTTAAAATAAAAATTATTATCACAGAGGTAGTACTTTCTGAGATTTATGTTAAGCCGTTTTTAGCGAGCGTCTGAACGGGTTTGACGCAGATTGTGCACTTCGCAAATTGTGCACTTGACGCAAAATGTGCACTTCGCAAATTGTGCAATTCGCAAATTGTGCACTTCTCAAAATAGTAATTCGCAAACTGTGCATTTCGCAAATTGTGCACTTCTCAAATTGAGCATTCCTCAAAATGAATCTGAACATTATCATAATGGTTCAAAATAAAAAACATTTATTTACATTATTTTTTAATGATTTTGCACAAGTTTAGTATACGTACGATTACAGTAGTTTTTAGTAATCACGTTCAGGAAATGTTTCGAATTATGTTTTTAGTACATGTCAGCCATACACATACGAGTATTATGAGCACTACAGCCATTTAATATTACTATTTTTAAATAAATATTAACTTTTAACTAATTGATTTTATCACGCTTTTACAAAAAATACAAAAATAGATATTAAAAACATGTCTATTATTTCGTGAGTAGGTAAGTACCTACTCAATTTAGTCAAAAGTAGGAAATAAAATAATATACTTAGGTATATTTAATGCCATATTTATTTATGGCTTTACTTGAAAATAGAGAGTGAAATTTTGTATTCATATTTTTATTATATTTAATTAATCAAAATAATATTACAGTATAAAAATAAATGAAGCATTAAATATGCAACGTGTAACGTTAATAGCGCAAAACCTCTCGTGGGGTAACTTAGCCCATGTTACTGAACAATGTTTGTTCTAAGACTTTTGGAAATTCACAAAAAAAAAAAAATATACTGATGGGCCCGATCAATTTCTCATTTTGTATGAAAAAGCAAATATTTGCTTTTTTGCGAATTTCCAAAAGACTTGGATCAAACATTGTTTATTAACATGGGCTGAGTTACCCCACGAGAGGTTTTGTGCTGGTTGTATGTATACATATTATTCTATTCCCTACTTTTGACTAAATTGAGTACTTACCTACTGAGTTACGCTACTGAGGAAATAAAAGACATATATATAGAGAACTATGTGTTTTGAAAGTGTTATAAAGCGATTAATTAAAATATTAAAATTAATTAAAATTATATTACTTAGTAAAAATAAATAGTAACTAGAAAAATAATAATATGTATAAAGGGCTGGATTGCTCATATTATGTGTATAGGTCACATGGACTGAAAAAACATAATCAAAATATTTCCTGAACGTGATTATTTTTCACACGAAACTACTGTTAGAGTGCCAATAACTGTGCAAAATAATAAAAAAATTAATTGTGTGTAAACGGTTTTTATTTAAAACCATTATAATCATATTCACATTCATTTTGAGGAGTGCTCAATTTGAGAAGTGCACAATTTGCGAAATGCACAGTTTGCGAATTACTATTTTGAGAAGTGCACAATTTGCGAATTGCACAATTTGCGAAGTGCACATTTTGCGTCAAGTGCACAATTTGCGAAGTGCACAATCTGCGTCAAACCCGTCTGAACTGAGGGCCATAGATATTTGCCTATAACAACTTTGTTTCACGTTTAAGAAATTTATGCTTTGCGGCATCGAATTTTTACTATTTTTAACTAAAACCCCTGTAAGTTTCAAGTAGATCCAACAATAAAAAAAAAACGGGCTCTCAGTCCAGATGCACATGGTCACAACGATATATTCCCTTTATGTCGAGTCCCGTTACGTCGAGTCTGGAAGTCTATTGTTCTCCAAAGTATTGATATTTTACGCTTTCTATTACCTTTATGTCGAGTTTGGTGAACAAGTACAGTCAGGAATGTAAATTAAAAGCCAATGGCATAAAAACATAATAATATTAATACAAGTATAGGTGAAGATTACCTAAAAAAGGAAGCTCAACCGAGCCCCGTTCCGCGGGGCTCCTATTTCTGCGTGCATGGTTTAAAGTAACCTAACACGAAGCACTAAAACTTCGAACCTAACCTGTCCGTGTTGGGGTGCCCACAAGTCCCGAGCTCGCTTCGCTCGCTCTTGGATCCCAAGTTCTCCTAATAACAATTCCAATCATTAATAATTCTAAATTATGTGCATGTATTCATTTCACTGGACGTGACTGTACTTCTAAAATATGATATAATTAAACTCGACATAAAGGTAATAGAAGCGTGGTAAATAAACTCGGCGTAGGAAATAGAAACGGGACAGAAACTAAACTCGACATAGGGGTAATAGAAGCGAGACAAGGTTTTCGGCTCGACGTAACGGGACTCGACATAAAGGGAATCAACCGTCACAACTCTTTATAGAAAGTCCTTTTGGGTCATTTCACGCAGGCTCAATCCTTTACTAATTTCGGTGTATTTTTTTATTTGTAGGTTTTTGGATGAAAAAATAAACTTGTTTTATTCTGGAACACATTAGTATTCTTAGTATGAAATAAACAACTGTAGTTGTTTTGAAAATAAGACAGCCACCGAAATTGCCATCCCACCGAAATTAGTAAAGGATTGAGCCTGCGTGAAATGACCCTTTTAAATTATGAGAATGACACACATCAAAATGTATTATATTTTACTATTTAGAAGTAAATAATACGCTCATTTTATTCATGAATAACTAATAATGAATATTTATTTTTTATCTTCTATAATATAATATAATAGAGCAGTGGTGGCCCAGTGGTATCGGTCCCGACTTACGAGTTGTAGGTCGTGGGTTCGAACCCCGCCAGGCGCATTACTTCGTGTAATTTATTTCATCACCACTGCTCTCAAAACGGTGAAGGAAAACATCGTGAGGAAACCGGCATGTCCTAGAACCAAAAATTCGAAGACATGTGACATCCACCAATCCGCACTGGGCCCGCGTGGTGGATTGTGGCCCACTCCCTCTCACAGAGAGGAGGCCTGTGTCCCAGCAGTGGGAACATTATAGGCTGATGATGATGATAAAAAAAATGGGTCGCTAAATGTGTCGCTAAGCCCATAACTTGCAAACGGCTGGACCGATTCGGATAATTCTTTTTTTGTTGTGTTTGTAACCATCAGGACCAGGTTTTATAGAGGACGAAAATCATTATGTCCACCTGTGCGAAGCTGGGACGGGCCGCTAGTTATGATTAAATTAATGGATTAGTCATAAATAAAACTTAAAATTTTAATAACAATAAAATATACAACGTGTAACGTTAAATGCGCAAAACCTTTCGTGTGGTAACTCAGCCCATGTTACTGAACAATGATTGTTCTAAGACTTTTGCAAAAAAAAAAAATAATAAAAATGGTTTTTCATACTGATGGGCCCGATCAATTTCTCATTTTGTATGAAAAACCATTTTTTTTTCCAAGTCTTAGAACAAACATTGTTCAGTAACATAGGCTGAGTTACCGCACGAGAGGTTTTGCGCATTTACCGTTACACGTTGTATATCTATTGTAGTATACTTTATCTTTTTATACATAATATAGTTGTATGAAGTTTCATAAAAAGTAATAAAAATAATCACCAAGAACACTGAAACACCAAGTCTGTGGACTGCGACACAAAAAAATTGATTGTCCAAGATAAATAAGCATCATTTTAGCTGTGCTGTGTTGACACAGATGTTTTTTTTTTCCAGACAAAACATTCAGAAGCTTCTTGGATTTGCTCCGTCTCGTGCTGCGTCAAAACAAGGTGGAGCATTATTTGGTGCACCTCCGGCTCAATTTAAGTAAAATTAATCATGTTTTCATAGATTATAAATGTGGTGTATTTAAGTGCGAATAATAAATATTAAATATATTTAACAGATAGAAATAAATTTTTATTATTTAAAATTTAAAAAAAAATTGCTACTTTATTCCAAAACTTTCAATAACTTATAATGTCACATTCGCAAAATATCATATTCTTACATAATCTTAATGCAAAACACCATTTTTGTATAACGCTAAATTCCCGAAATAGTACCTAAAGGGTGGTTAAAAAAAACACGAAGACGGGGGTTTGATGCGCCCCGTCTCGGACAGGCTAGGTTAGGAGTGGTGAGGTTTGCCTCAACCCGCCATCACCTTTGAGGCTATTTTTATAAACCTCGCAGTAATAGGAGCTCCGTAGAGCAGTGGGGCTACATTAACCGGGTTAACCAACATGACTTCTTGGAAGAGATAAAAAAAAAAAACTCTTCAAAAAAGAAGAGTTGAAAAAAAAGACATTTTCCGAAGTGTCATTATTTGTTGTTATGTTATTTTGCAAATGTGGCATTGTGCGCCTAATCCCTTTCAATAATATCTCATCAAGTTCAATAAACATTGAAATCAATCATTCGCTCATCTAAGAAAAATCTATCAAAGCCAAATCTTGTCAAATCCACAGTCGTGAATTGACTGTCAATAATGAGTTCACCAATCGCCCTCCCAATGCCTGGTGCGTGCTGACATCCTGTGGACAAAATATCGTCATAAACACTCAAGCAGCATCAGGTCTTCACAGGTTTAAACAAGCTTAGTAGCAGAGGATGAAAAATAAAGGTGATTGGTTCGAACAAGCCCAATGCCCATGATCAGTATGTGTGGATGGCTAATAAATTCATTACTTAATACGAACCTACTTTACCAAATCCAGCTGCAATATACAAGTTATTGTGGTAAGGATGTGGTCCTAAAACACCTGTGTTGTCAAATACATTACAATCATATGATTCAGTATTTAACTTCTCTATCTGAAATAATAAAAATAAATTATTTTAGTAAGTATGGAGATTTTAATTAATTATGCCAGAAATTGTACTTTTTTTTATGAAACTTCTTAGTGTTTATATTTTGCCTAGCACTTCATTAACCATTTGCTAAGTTCATTTTTCATGGCCCTTGTGTAGGAGAAAGCTCCTACACTATCAAAAATAATGTTGAAATATAGGATGAACAAGGAACAAGTAATAGTCTAGTGGTTTAAAATATACTCACCTTTAAAGTATTACAGCATGGAACACGGTTTAGTAGTGATGGCTCAATAACTTTTTTGAAATAGTCACTCTTTGAAATATTTTTTGTGTCATCATTTATAAGAGGAAGATTTCCACATAGCATATCATTTTCTAAACCTTTTCTCATCAACCATAATCCAGTAGTATCCATAACAAGTGGAGTATTCAACCCCAATTGTCTTGCTAATTCTTTAACAGAATATATGTCAGATTCCCTATGGAATGATAAAAGATAGATATATTATAAAATACAGTTGAAAAATGTATGATAAATTAAAATCTTCATCTTGGTGAATTGAATATGCAAGAACTCTCACCTTCGTTCTATAGGAAGTGGTATACCTAAAATCCCATCCCCTGTTCCAATTTTAGCCATACTTGCTAACTGTCCAGAATTATCACCCGCTGCTAAGACACAAATAGCAAATTTGAGTGTAAATTCTTCTTGATCTTCTGTTTTGTAAATAATCCTGTTTATTCTTTCATATCCACCCGGTGTGACACCTTCCATGAGCACATCTCTTTGTTTTTCTAATTCAAATCCTATTACTTCAGCATTAACATAAGTGGTTCCAAGTTCTTTGGATTTCCTTACTAATGCCATTAATAAAGTCATTGGATTAAAGGTTCCTTCGCCTTCTACTGCCATGCATCCTATAAAATGTAAATTGCATCAATAAGTGCGTAAGGACATGTAAATTATAATTAACAATATTATTTGGAACTGTTATTTGTTATAGCCAGAAAATAAATAAGGTAGGTACATAATCATTAAACAAAGGTAACAATGGACTTACCAAGTTTGACATCCTCTGTGTTTAGCCATGGATATTTACTCTTTATTTCGGCTGCTGTTAATAGATTATTTTTTACACCAAGTTCATTTAACATAGTAACATTTTTTTCTAGATTATGAGCATATTGCTCACTTGCTAACGTTAGAGAACTTGTAGGGCTGTATTGAATGTCAACATCTAATCCCAAGTGCTCTTGGATATTCCTCAAAAAGTCAACAGAATATTGAGATAGATAAACATTTTCAGGCAGGGAGAAATGCTGGTTTAGAGTGCCTAGAGATAAAATATTCTGTGATTGTTTATACTGAAATCGGTATAAAAAAAATCGAATTAATCGCAAGAACATTGGAATTATTATCTACCAATTAAATAATTTTGCACTACTTACTGTAAAATCTTTTTCTAGAACCACAACTGACAGCCCCTCAGCAGTTCTTTTTTTTAACCAATAAGCAACTGCTGATCCAATGAAACCGCCTCCAATAATAACTACATCAGCATGTTCTGGATACACTATAGATTTGTCTTTTGAACTAAGGAATGAAGGCATATCGTTTGCTAGAACATTTATTGTTTTTGTAAAGGGGTTATGACTTCTTGCATAGTGGCGAACGCCATATATTCTTAGATAGCGGGAAACTACGCGGCCTAGTTTAGACATCATCCTAAATTATCGTTCAATGAATAGTGACAATTTTAATGCATAATCGTGTTATATTTTTATTTATTTTTGCCAGTGCCGTTTCGAAGCCGATATCAACAGACTTCTAACTTTGATTCTTTCCTAAAAAAACATAGGCTTTCTGAAGTTGACGACCAAACCAACAACCAGAACCACTTGACGACTGACAAGTTGACAACTGACATTGACATATTCAATATTGTCAATGTTGACATTGACGTCTGAAACATGAAACAAGAGCCAGATGTCAGTTCAATCCATAGATATGGAGCACGGACGCACGGCTCGCCGGCTCTATTAATCTTTGTTTTTATCATGTAATGTATGAGTACCCACATTGATAAATTAGTATACGAGTCCCTATTTATAAGATGTCACTGTATGTGTTTAGTCAGTTCGCATTATACGCTTGCTAAAGAACAACGCCTTTCATTTACCTGAGTACGGACATATCAGTGGCGACGAGGATAACAGTAAAATACCTTTCGTGAATTGTGTGCAATAATCGTGTTGAAAATAAAATGGCGAGTGGACAGATTGGTAAAATCAGAGACTTTGATATGGCGTCAGGAAATTGGACTTTGTACGTTGAACGGTTGGAGATGTATTTTAAAGTCAATAACGTAGACAAAAACATGTGGTTGGCGATTTTAATCACCGGCATTGGTGATCAGACGTACGAGCTGCTGAGCACGTTGTGCAGCCCAAGCAAACCGTCGGAGTTAACCTACGAAAAAGCCGTTACAATGTTGAAAAATCATCTTCAACCGAAACCGGCTGTCATGGCGGAGCGTTTCCGGTTTCGCCAAAGAAGACAAAAGGACGACGAGAATATAACACAATACCTAACTGAGATTAAAAAACTATCTAAAACTTGTGAGTTTGGCGGGAATTTGGAGGAAAATCTGCGGGATCAGTTGGTTTGCGGAGTTAAAAGTGACGTCATAAGACAAAGATTATTCGCAGAGGACAATCTGACGTACTCAGGGGCTGTTAAGTTGGCGTGTGGTTTGGAAGCGGCGGAGCGAGATGCAGCCGTGGTGGAGCATAAAGCAGATGCGGAGGTACCAGCAAACGTTCACGTGTTGAAGACAAAACTTCGGGAGCGTGATCAGCGCGGGGGTCGAAAGAGCGCGGCGCAGGAAACGGGCAAAGGCGCCGGGAGCTGCACGGCGTGCGGCTGGCGCGGGCATGCCACTGATGAGTGCCGCTATAAGCATTTTATATGCAGTAAATGCAAGCAAAGTGGACATTTGCGGCGCGTGTGCCCTAAGTCACAGTCGAGCACAGGAAGAGGGAAGAGGCGCGGAGTGAACCACGTCGAAGCTGCGGGGCGAGGGCAGCCGGGTGGATCGAGAGGCGATTCTAGTTCGGACGAACTAGAAGAAGAATTACACCAACTGTGTTTGAACGAATATAACCCGGTAAGCTTATCATTACTGGTTGATGACAATTTTATCAAGATGGAGATCGATACAGGATCAGCTGTTTCTTGTATAAGTAAAAAAACTTATGATAAATATTTTAGTACTAGACCAATTGAACCATTTAACTTAGTGTTAAAGTTTTATGACGGTAGTAATATTAAACCGTTAGGTGTCATAAGGCCGAAGGTTCAGTATAAAGGCAAAATTAAATACTTAGAACTATTTGTGATCGATGGAGGTACAACGTCATTATTAGGCCGGCAATGGTTATCTGAAATGGAAATAAAAATACCCCCATTTCAACAAACTATTAATTACGGCCAAATATTAAAAAAATCTGATTCTGTCATTGTTTTGTTAAATAGGTATAAAGAATTATTCAGCGGCGGATTGGGACGGTACACAGGCGGTAAGGCAACGCTCCAGTTGCGAGAGGGGGCGACTCCCGTGTACTGCCGGGCGCGGCCGCTGCCTTACGCTCTGAAGGGTCAAGTGGATGCGGAGCTGGATGCAATGCTGCGCGCGGGCATCATCGAGCCCGTCGAGTGCTCGGACTGGGCGACACCTTTGGTACCGGTACGTAAAGCGGACGGAGGACTCCGTATCTGTGCCGACTATAAAGTCACGTTAAATCCTGTATTACTGGTCAATAGGTACCCACTTCCGAAGATTGATGATGTGTTAGTGAGTTTAAACGGGGCTACGTTCTTTTCGAAAATTGATTTATCCCAGGCTTATAATCAGATAGAATTGGATGACACTAGAGATTTAACAGTAATAAACACACATCGAGGTCTTTTTAAATATAATAGGCTCGTGTTTGGTTTGTCCTCAAGTCCGGGCATCTTCCAGCGGATTATGTCGAACCTTCTTAATGATATACCTGGCGTGGAGGTATTTCTTGATGATGTAATCATAAGTACTTCAGGGACACAAAATGAACATTTAGAAACCTTAGAAAGGGTGCTAAAAAGGTTACAAGATCACGGAATGAAGCTCAAAAGAAGCAAGTGTTTATTCATGGTAGATGAGGTCAAATATTTAGGATATGTTATTTCTAAAGACGGTATAAAAGTAGATACGGACAAGGTAGAAGCAATAGTAAAAATTCCTAGGCCGAGAGATATTACCGAGTTGCGTTCTTTCTTAGGGTTAGTTAATTTTTATGCAAAATTTGTCAAGAATTTAAGTAGTATATTGTCACCACTTTATGATCTTTTAAAAAAAGGGGTAAATTGGCATTGGAGTAACCGATGTGAAGAAGCAATGTTAAAAGTAAAAAAAATATTGACAGGTGCTGAAGTTTTGGTTCATTACGACCCAGATAAGCCGTTAGTGTTAACATGTGACGCCAGTGCGCGGGGCATAGGCGGGGTACTCACACAGCCGAGCGCCGACGGCCGGGACCGACCGGTCGTCTATGTGTCACGCGCTTTGAATAACGCGGAGAAACATTATTCTCAGATAGATCGGGAAGCGTTAGCTATTGTATTTTGTTTAAAAAAATTACATCAGTTTGTTTATGGCCGACGTTTTACACTGCGTACTGATCATAAGCCATTAGTAAGCATATTTGGTCCCAAGCACGGCGTGCCAACCATGGCGGCGAGTAGATTGCAACGTTGGGCAATAATTTTATCTGCTTATACGTATGATATAGAATACGTCAACACAAAACAAAACGGTGCGGACGGTCTGTCGAGATTACCTGTTCGTGGTACTAGCGATGAGTCATACGCACTACCTGAGCAAACTTATTTACATTTCGCTCATAATGCGTTGTTACTAGATTATAATGTAATTAAGCAACAGACTGGAAGGGATCCGATGTTAAGCAGAGTTATAAGTTATATTCGGGATAGGTGGCCTACGGATAATGAAATACGGGAATTACAGCCGTATTTTAACCGTCGTAACGAGCTTTACGAAGAGTTAGGCTGCGTCATGTGGGGGCACAGGGTAGTGATTCCGGAAGGATGTCGAGCTAGGGTACTTCGCGAATTACATGAACCTCACATGGGCATTGTAAAGACAAAAGCGTCAGCTAGGAGCTATGTTTGGTGGCCGGGCATCGACGAGGCGGTGGAGGCGACGTGTCGCGAGTGCGCGGTGTGCGCGGGGGAGGCAGATTCGCCGCAGCGACATGCCGTGACACCGTGGCCCTGGCCTTCAAGACCATGGGAGAGGGTACATTTAGATTTCCTAGGTCCTATTTGTGGTAAAATATATTTAGTTATGGTAGATGCAAGGACTAAATGGTTGGAAGTATTTCCTGTACCCAGTACAGCTGCTAGTTATACTATAGAAAAACTCACGGAGGTTTTTTCTAGATGGGGTTTACCCAGACAAATAGTGTCTGACAATGGCCCCCCGTTTACAAGTAAAGAATTATCTGACTTTTTAACAAATCAGGGGGTAGAACATTTATTTTCTGCCCCATACCACCCCGCGTCAAATGGGGCGGCAGAAAACGCAGTGCGCACGGTTAAAAGAACAATTAAAAAAGCGGTAAAACAAAAAGAAAACATTCTTGCGTTTTTGAGTACTTTTCTATTACATTACCGTAACACGGAACACTGTTCTACCGGAGAAAGTCCAGCGACACTAATGTTAGGTAGGAGTTTACGTACAAAATTAGATGCGCTAAGGCCCAACAGAGAACAGAAAATGAAAAGGGTGCAAGAGCGGCAGCAAAGGGCCGGTACAGAACGTTCCTTACAGTTAGGGGAGGAAATATGGATGAGGCAGTATAGAGGTAATGAAAAATGGCTTCCTGGGAAAATAGTAAAAAGAATGGGAGCTACAGACTATAGGGTTGTAGATGAATCCGGGAAAGAAACACATAGGCATATTGACCAGATAAGACAGCGATCGCGTAGTTCTTTGATTTGTCCAACCAGTACGACAGAACGGAGTTCTCTAGAACCAGAGTGCCCCAAGGTGCCGGAGGTGACGCCGGCTATAGTCAGCACAGAGTTACCGCATCCACAGGTGGAGTCACGGGCCCCCCAGAGCGTAGGGAGTGGTAGTCCGGACCGAACCGCGACAGACGATGTGTTACCGTCCACATCCGCGGCCAGCAGCCCCGTTCCTCTCCCTAATGTTTCCAGCCCTGATATAGGTATAAGTGCTCCTAATTCCGACAATGTTCCAGAATTAATTCGTACCCGTCCTATACGGGAATGTCGTGTAAAAAAACCACCAAAATATTGTAACCGTTAAATTATTATAATTATAATACTGTGTTAGTTGATAAGTACTAGTAATCATAAGATAAACAGGTGAATAGTATTATGTAAATTGTAAGGAAGGTCATTGATGTTTATTTAGTTTAGTACTACATTATGTATTTGGTGAAATTGTATCAAGTTAGTGGATAGTTACTATTTGTATTGGATTGTTGTTTGAAAGGATTGTGTACATAGTTTGTAACTATTTTGGATCTACGGATATGTATTGTTTAGGGTGGAGAGTTGTAATGTATGAGTACCCACATTGATAAATTAGTATACGAGTCCCTATTTATAAGATGTCACTGTATGTGTTTAGTCAGTTCGCATTATACGCTTGCTAAAGAACAACGCCTTTCATTTACCTGAGTACGGACATATCAGAAGACAGCACCAAAATGTCAATGAGGGTTGCCGTCGTAAGTAACCGTGACCCTGGAATGTTCAGCGCAATTATTGTTGTATGACATTGTGACCACGATAAGGGTGAACACACTAATAACCACAAATTGTCAACTATCACTTTAAAACAGCGTTACGTAAACGTACACCTGTGGCGTACACCAAGAGCACAGCAGTTTTTCAGAGTACCTACTGAAAAATTAGGGATGGCAACTCAAAGCTAATCGTAGATGGCGCTGCGATAGTTGGTCCCTACGTCAGATTACTGTCTACCTTGTATAAAAAACAAACAAGATTTATTGTTATAAAAATTGAGTATAAATACAAAACAAATATGGAAAATTATTCGTCAATGCAAGTGCATATACTAAAAGAAGAATTAAGACGCCGCGGTGCATCTACAAGAGGAAAAAAAGTGATTTAATTGTGTGGTAATACATTTGATTTTAACGTAATGAATCCACAGTTACTTGTAGTTGAGGTTTCAATTTTTGAGTTTAGGTTTGTTTTACCTGTCCTCTCCTATAACAAGAATATAATGCTGCTTCTGACTTTCTATTTTGATAAAATATCATAATGTTTTAAGTCAGTAATTTTACCCCTTTTTTCTATTTAGATTCGAGAAATATCACAATATATTTAATTTCTTAACACCACAACTATCACAAAACTCGTTCCAGGTGAAAATTCTTCCGCCAGACGAACCATTTCATGATTTATGGAGCGATGCAATACTGGTACATAACCTCCAATAGAAAAGTAGATATTATTTTGAAAAGTGTATTCGATTGTCTAGTTATGGTATAATTATAGAATTTCATTAATGAACTCAACTAACGGCCTGTCTCGGCTTCGCAAGGCTAGATATTTGTTTATTAAATAGCTTTTCCTTAGTTGTAATTCAATTTTTGTTCTCAAGGCAGTCACAGCAGCTACCCATTATTTCTTGATAGTGTGAACTGTCGGAAATTTGTATGTTCCATCATTTTTACAGCTTATTACACAACATCTAGTCATTTTACATCATTACATCGTTTTTTCAGAAAATTCCTTTGATTTGACAGTTCTTTTGGGACCAAACTGTCACTTGTCACTTTGACACTTGCCTTCCCCATTATTTACAATGCAAAGTATCATGTTCGAGCTTTACAGTTACTAATCCTTAACGCACACAACTACCGCCGAGTATAAACAAAAGACGACGGTTCAACGGGCCCAACATATTGCTCGGCTGTCGCTACTCGACACTGGCATCAAAGTCTCCGACTGTTGCCAAAAGAAGAAAAAAAAAAAAAAAAAAAGATTCGTGTTCGAGTATGCGTTCAAATGTACGAACGTATTCGGGCAGCCACCGCGTCGCGTAGTGAGCCGCCCGCGCTCTGCATTGCCACACCGCCACAGTGAGATATACTCACGATATACTGCTTGCTGGACGTGTCTTGACTTGATAATAGTATTATCGACCAGTCTTTATCTGTCCTTTCATAAGGCTAGCTAGCCTAAGGCGCCATCTCCACAAGCGAGGAAAACGCTGCGAGTCCGCCCTTCTATCGTCGGAGAATATCCACGACAAGCGTTTATTCCGCTAGCGTATCGTCACGGAAACGCCACGCGCGCGCGTCGTCTCGCAACGGAATCGCCGCGCGCCCGCGACGATTCGTTGTGCTATAGTTTTGTTTTGTTTCGCTACTGGCAACGCGCTCGTCGCGGGCGCGCGGCGATTATGTTGCGAGTCGTCGCGCGCTCGCTGCGAGAACGCCCGACTAATGTCACACATTGCCACTCGTCGCATCGCCGCGATAATATCGCCGTGTGGAGACGCGTTCATAGAGAGTGTATGGAAATACAGCTCGACATAAAAATGTAGAAAACCGGAAGTCGCCACTGTCTTCGCGCTACCAGCACTTTGAATGGTTTTATTTCATTTTTTTTCACTTATTACGTTAGTTTTATGGCAAAATAATAAATCTAACAAACCTGCGGTCTTTGTTTACCTCAAATATCAAAGATTTTAAAACGCTATCAGAAATAAAATTTTAGTTCCGTTTCAATCCGTTCTGGCCAAGCTGTACGTGGTAACGCCGTGGCACGACGATAATATCGCCGCGATTCTCTCGCTCGTGGAGATGGCGCCTAATGGGGGGAATTTTCTAAAGGGGAGGTTCGGGAGGTTCCGTCCATCCTTCTACCGACACATCCACGCTTTTCGGCATGAGTGCAGGGTTGTCAAGGGGGTTGTTTATGAAATCCATGGATTTATAAATATTAAGAGATCGAAGGCTTAACATTAAAACCATTTTTTTTTTTTTTTTTTTAGCGTGGTAAAATCATCAAATGAGTCCTCCTACCCCGGGCAGGGCAGGAGGGACTGTCAGACTTCTACTGACTAAAATCCACGGTGTCCTTCAGTAGCCTGTTATGTTCCTGGGTCACGGTAAGGAAATAATCCCGCGACCCCGGCAGGCTTTGGCCCTCTGAGAGGGGGCCCCGTCATTATGCTGACGCTCTTTGAGGCGCGTGTGGGACACAACGCGCCGTCGACCCGGGCATGGTCCATGGTCGGGCAGCGAGTTGCCCTTTACTCGCTGCCTGCATGCCCGCGCCTACGGCGGCCGGAGATCGTCTGCTGACGTCCGACGCCGCGGGCGCCTACCACTGCGGTTGGGGCGGAGGGAGGACGCTGTCCTCTCTCTCTCGCGACCCGCCTCCTCCTTCACGAGCATTACTGCTTCGCAGAAGGAGGCGACCGCTTCCCACTCCGTCTCGCCCCGCAGCATGGCCGCAACCAATGCCGGGCGCGAGAGGTCTCCGCCTATCGCCGCCGTGAGGACACGTCGGTGCTCTGCCCAAGCGGGGCAGTCTTGCACCGTAAGCTCTACTGTGTCCTCCGGGCGATCTTCTGACGCAACATTAAAACCATGCCTTATTTTTTTAAAAAGAGAGGCCAGCAGCTTGGGATTTTTCTCCTTCTGGCATTGATAAGTGTTTACACAAAATAAAAACATTACCAACATTTACATAGTTATTGAGTTAAAGTTTTTTTTTTAAATGCATACTTGTACAATTATACAGGGTGTATTTGAACCCATCACAAAGCCGTTAACTACGCATACTGTACATCTAACTAAGTAGCTTTACACTAAAATTATCGCTGGGAACCGACTTTTATTTTTAGGTATCAAAAAAAATAATAATTTTATTGCGCGCAATGTAATGCAAACGGGTTTCTGTCGTTGTGTGCGTAGGCGGGCTTGACGCACACGAGCGCGCCTGCTTAAACCCCTTCTACACGGTCAGACCTTACCGCCTGACAGAGGTGACCTTGGTCCGGTGTGCGACCAAATATGGGCGGAGTCAGTCGGGAGCGCAGCCGTCCCGACAGGCTGCGTCCGCGGTGGGACCCGACCGTCAGCCGACAGCGTTCCAGACGGTGGGGTACTGTTGACACGACCAAGTTCACCTCTGTCAGGCGGTCAGGTCTGACCGTGTAGAAGGGGTTTTACGCTGGAACGCGCTGTGATAAGAAGGTATCGGCGACGACGTTCTAGTTCTACGTTCTTTCGATTTTGCGGGGATGAACGAAATGAACAAAGTTTACGTGAACACAAATAAGAAAAATCCTACTGAGATGCACGATGTTCTTAATTTTTTTTTTAAGATCGTAAAATCATGAAAAGAGACCTCTCGCCCAGGTTGGGGCGGGAGTTACTGTCAGACTTCACCGACTAAAATCGACCTGCTCTTTCGTGTGCCCTTTACGTTCCAGGGCCGTGGTACATCTTTCGAACAATCCCACGCCCCATGATGTTCTGAAATTAAAACTCATAAAACACTTACCTACTAACATACTCGCGCCGTCGCGCGCAGAATAATCATGAATGAAACGGCACTTTCGCAACTAAACACAAACGCACTGCCTAGCAAAAACAAACACAGAAGTAGTCAAAAACACACAGACTCTGTGTGTTATTAGCGAGTACACCGTCACAGAACACTCAAAAGTAATGTTTTTCGGAAACAAAGACACAAGAAGTAAATTCGATCGTGTCAGAAACCGAACTAAGCTAGTCTTGTGTAGTTCGCGAACGAACTAGTTCGGAAGAACTGCTCCCACAGATGAACTAGTGAACTAGCTCCCACATTTTCCGCTCCGTAGTTCAGTAGTTCGGACAGAATGAAAGAGATCGACTGAACTAAGATCGTTGCACGGGAGCGGGACAGCACTACACTATAATACTCCCGTTCGCTCACCGATCATGCGCGCATCTCGTTCCGTACACTTTACAGAAATTGTCGCATGCAGCAGGAACCGTATTAAAACGAGCAAACAAAGACAAACTAAATCTGAAATCTCTTTGCGAGCGGACGATTTGATCGCTCTTGATCAGTCGGTCTCTAATACGAACTAGGAACTAACGAACTAGAAGAACGAACTAGTTCGTTTAAGAGCGGAGAACTAGATTGAGCGCTCTCAGTAGTGAACTAGAATGCCCAAGACTAAACTAAGCGGCACGTGGCGGCTGGCAGAGGGAGGGGCCGCAGCGGGTTGCGGGGACGGCGGGGTGGGGGCCAGTAGGTGGCGCGGGCGCGGCGGTGATCGTTTGAACATGCGATGCGTTTAAACTAGCGCGGAGGGCGGGTCATTGACCGTCGAAAGTAAATCAGCTGAGCGTTTCTGCATTTATTTCTAACGTACATTACTGTTCGTAACTTCAAATGCGTAATTTATTTAGAAAAATCGAAAATACAGGTAATGTTTGTTTGTAAAAAAGTTTTGTATTAATACTTAGAATTCGATTTCGTAAAAAAAAGTTAAAAAAAAATGCAACTTTGGCCTTCAATATCTCGAGAACCCGTGGAGTCCCAGGTATGGTGTAAAAGAAAAAAATGATCTAAATAATGGGCAGAATACGTGGCTTTCGGCTTCGTTAAGGGTCTTAAGACACCCGGTATTACATTTTTTATAGCTTGTGATAGTTCTTACATTCTGTATTTTAGTTACTCATATTTTTAAATAAAATGAAATAAAAGATCACAAAACTCCAATGATGTTTTCCGAAAAATTAGGAGGTGTATTTAACGTTTAAAATGGCAGTCCTATGATGTTGTCGTTTGTAGAGTGACCAATATAAACTGGCTTCTGAGATTAATCGTTTTTAAAGAAAAAGTAATGTTAATTAACTTATTAGAGGAATAGTTTTATTTCAATTTATAGTGAGTATCTCTATTATAAGATGTTTATGAAGGACTAGGCTAGATTACTGTACTGTACACTGTAAATATGAATGTGACATTTTTCTTACCGTTTTTCTGTAGGTACTCAACTTCCTTATAGAAAACTTCATTATTCTTTATTGTACACATAATATAATTAAAATAACATTTTATGTTATGCACAAAGGCGAGCTTAACCCACAAAACTTCCCCTTGCATCCTCAGGCACCCTTCTGCAATATTTGCTCTCGTTTTAGAAGCTGATGTTTTATAGTACCATTAAGTATTCTGTGGTGGTGGTTTTTGAAGGCGGTTACTTCTTTTTTTGAAAACTTTTTATTTTACCATTTTTATGTAGTTCAAATATTCAACCCAAATTCTTGTCAATTAAGTACGTAATCCGTAAAAACATCATCCAAGTACACAATAAGAAATGCTCATTCATTAAAAATGAAAGAAATATTCATCGTACCAAATGACAGGTATACTTCATGGAACAAAAAGAGAATCATCAAAAACGGTACAACCCAGTCGTAAAATATGAATATCAGGTACCAAGCATTAAAAAAAAAACAGTCGGATTGTGAAAATCTTGACTGCCCATATTTAAAGAGAAAAATTCACGTTTCGTAAGTACCCACTTTCTATATATAATAATAATGTTATCCCCAAAATATGTACTGTTTCATGGACACACTAATAAAAAGAAACAGACTCAGCTGTGTGCCTTTCATTCGTTTCAAGGTCACCGATTTGGGATCGTTTTTCTAGTAAGAAGCACTAACTCCAACACTTCCATGATGAAATCCAAGATACAAAAAGTATGATGAAAAAGTATGATGATTATGGTCATGTGTTGCCATTGTCTTGTTGTGATGGCACAAAAACCCCGTGGCCATGCCTGAAAAAATAGCTTCGTCGTGAATGTCATGTGGATGTGCCGATGACATGTCACTGCTCTGTCTCTGACTAATTTAAAGTTATCTGTGGTTATCTGTGCTGCTCTGTGCTGTGGCTCTGTGGCTGGCTGCTCTGTTGCAAGTCGCTTCACGAAACTCGTCTCGAAATAAAAACAAAAAGACGGAATAGAATTTCCTGGCACGCATAGAGTACATTTGTATCACAGAGTACTTTTATTAATAGGGCATAGAGATCTAACTTCACGGGTTTTTCGAGCAATGGACAACAGCGACATCTAGTGTTCACCGACGAAAACTTTTCTGTATATAGTTATATAAATATAGGTTTATACAAAGCTTGCTCATTCCTTTTAGTGTTTTGATTGACTATTAATAACTATATGCCTACATTAGTAAAAAATAAAACAAATTTGTTAAGTAATTATATGTATTTCATCAACTATGAGGCCTTTTACAGTGTTTTTACAGTAATTTCTAGCCATTACTTGATATTTATCGGTGTCACTGATAGTATCTTGCTTTCCAGTAAGAATTTTATTAGCATGGAAATAACACACGGATACACTACTTTAGAATAGCACCAAAAGCAGAAAATGCAGGAAAATAACGAACCGCACCAAAGTTCACCAAACGAGAATCAAATTTTTTCAGCAAAGTGCAATGTGACACTGACATTTTATTGACGTATTGAAAAGACATCGCACCTTCGGTGCAACAAAGTCACTAATAGCCAAAACTGCAAAATCGACCTAAGTATGCCAAATTGTTTCTAAATCATGCCTTTACTTGGGGCAACAAAGACATCCGCGAAAGTATCTCGAAACTACACTAGATGGCAGAAGTGCCTTTGTGGTTATTGGCGGTTTTTCCATGCGTTTTGGGCCGACACCGTTTCATTGTAAGTAGTGCCCCCTCGCCCGCGACCTTATATTGAGGTCTTTTTTCGCTCAAAATCTTGGAGCAACAAAGGCATAAAACATAACAGTCATACAAAAAAAAATACAAAATAGTTTATTGTCTCAATAAGATAATTTTACATGAGTCGTGTTTGGAGCCCACCTTTAGGCAAACAATTCCTGTATTAGAGGACTCCGCTCTTTCATACAATTATTATTGTTACATTATAAACTACATACATGGAATGCGGTGTAATGTGCGTGATGTGATGAGATGGGTGATATGTGGGGTGTGTGGTGAGGTATGTATGGGGTGTGAGGTGTGAGTTGGAGTGTTTAGTGTGTATTGTGATGTGGATTAAGTCATAAAACTAAATAACTTCTGGTGCAACAAAGACACAGTTCAGGACATTTTTTTTTTGTTATGTCTTTTATTAGGATTTCTTTGGCAATTAAATACAAGATTTTTACGTATAACTATAGCCAACTAAAAAACAATTAATTAAATGTAAAGATTTCAAACCTTCTTTAGATAGTTATCCAGAACCGAGGAAAAACATGCAAAAAAAATTTAAAAGTCTTCTCCTGTAAAATTTCAAAATGAGCTGTTACGTCTTTGTTGCACCAAAGGTGCGAATGTGTGAAAATTAAAGTTACCAGTAGGTAGCCCAAATAATTATAGAATTCTATTAATAATTTGGGAAAATATCGAAATAGAAAAACATATTATATAAATATTGAAAAACGACACAATTAAAAAGATAATTAAACATTAAACTAGGAACGTAATAAAATACATGATAAATAATAGTATTTTTGGTATAGCGACATCTCTATAGAACAGATCGAAACTCTCGTATTATAATACTACTAAATTAAAAAATACATCTCTAAGAAGATGTATAAGTTACATATTTGGTACTCCACAATTTTTTAGTATAATGATCTAAGTCGTGCCAGGCTTTTAGTTAGAAGATTGATGACCCTGATTTGTATAAAGGGGTATAGAGACTTAACTTGACCTCAACGACAAGCGCCATCTGATGTCCAGTACCAGAACTTGCGGTGCATGTGTGTGTCTATAGATACATACATATTACACACATTTATGTGCAGTATCCTAGAAAGGGATAGCTATATAGCTATCCCTTTCTTTCTTCACTTATAATAATATAATGTTTATTTTGTTTAGAATAAAACACAAAATTGAGTATTACAACATTTTATTAAGTTTGTAGAAACTAAAAAAACAACTTAACACACAACAGTTATCACTAGGTCACAGGAAATTCCAATGAAAAACTCCATGAGTCCAAGAGAATGCACGGGCACTGCACGAGTAATTACCCTGATACCCTCCTTTGCGTCGCGCAGTCGGGTAAAAAGAACACAATCAATCCACAATAATTCAAATAACATAGCCACTATCCAGGTCGTAAATGAAAATCACGGTTAAAACTTTCTCAATACATCAAACAAAACATAAAATATCGAGTTTGACACGAGTGGACACAAGACATAATATTAATATGTTACCATGGTAACAAAAACAACAATTTCGGAATGGCCGACAAGGAGGTTCCGTAACTAACGTTTTTTGCAGTGCAAATATTTGACTTGAAATTGTAATTTGAAAACTATATTATAAATTAAAAGTAAGTCTAAAATTTAAATAGTTGTTTTAATTACCGCTCAGTTTATTTCTTTGAGAGCAAGAAATAAAAATTATCACAATGAATATGTCAATTTACTTCGGCTATATGTTTCAATGCGTGCTTAAAATGAAACGTATCATTATTTTACTACGGATCAGTGTTGTCATAGAATTATTTTATACAATATTGTCTTCATTTTATTTAATTTTCTTTTTAACAAAGGACCACGGGCAACAATATATGGAGGCTGCACCATCGCTCAACAGCGATGAAACCTATGCCAAATGAAAGCTTTGAGGATGTTATGCATTTCTTATTATGGCAGCTAAGTCGAATTCGAGCGCCAACAAGGTGATTTCGAGCATCGAAAAATTTTTCCCTTACCTAACCTAACCTGTGACGATATCAATTAAAAGATTCGAAACAGGTGTCATTCGAAGCGTGTGGTAGATACGATATATTTTTACTATGGCGACATTCTTCAAATGTGTAAGGTTTACCTGGAATATCTGAAAATGTCAACCTAACCTAACCTGTGGCAATATTCTCCAACAGATTTGAAACAGGTGTCATTCGAAGCGTGTGGTAGACACGATATACTTTTACTAAGGCGACATTCTTTAAATGTCTAAGGTTTACTTGGAATGTCTGAAAATGTCAACCTAACTTAACCTGTGGCAATATTCTCCAACGGATTTGAAACAGGTGTCATTCGAAGTGTGTGGTAGCCACGATATACTTTTACTATGGCGACATTCTTCACCTGCGTTAGAGGATAACCGTTAACCCGTTCAACTGCTGGTCTCGACCTGGGTTTAGAACTCCCCCATTTTGAAGAAACGTACTTGAAACAGTTGAAACAAGACGCGCCGCCGTCTTGAGTCTATTTCGATGGGAATAATCTATCACTTTATACCTCATTGCAAAAAGTTGAAAATCTATCAAATATTACAAATCGTTTTCGTTTTTCTACTAGTCTTTACTAGATTTTCAACTTTATGCGATAGGATATAAAGTTGAAAATGTATTAGCAACTGCTGAACGTTAACGATTGTCGCTTGCCGTTTGGCTACAGGCTCTGGACTGTTTACGGCGGCTGAAACAAGGCGTCGTCTGTATCTACCCCAACGGCATCTCCTGCGGGATGGGCGGGAGCTAGTTAGCTTCATTTACCTTTCCGTAGTTTTATTCTGGGACATTACGTTTCGGAATAGGTATATACAATAAAACAATATATTATTATTTCAAATTGAACTGTGGTTTCTGTTTTTGCTTTTGTTATTTAAAAATAAAGTTGTCAAACTAGACATATTTAGTTTCAAACGCAGGAGATCTTATCAAACTCCATTAAAAAGGTCTAAATTGAAACAATAAAGTAAATTGAACTTAACGCCGCAGAGTAAAGTCTTTACACCTGTAACGTAGCGTCGCGTTTTAAAAGCGTTTTAAGACGTGCGAATTAAAAAATAATTTGTTTTAATTCACCGCTTCTTAAGACTCGCAGTATTTACGGCAATGCATCATCATTAGATGGTGGGCATCCCACCCACACAAAGCGGTTTGCTAATACTTTTGAGATACTTAATACAAATGAGACGCAGGTGGGGTCAGTACTAACAACGCCTTATTTCAGCAGCCGTAAATAGTCCATGGGTTAAGACGTTGGAGAATATTGCCACAGGTTAGGTTACGTTGACATTTTCAGACATTCCAGGTAAACCTTAGACATTTGAAGAATGTCGCCTTAGTAAAAGTATATCGTGCCTACCACACGCTTCGAATGACACCTGTTTCAAATCTGTTGGAGAATATTGCCGCAAGTTAGGTTAGGTTAGGTTGACATTTCCAATATTCCAGGTGAACCTTAGACATTTGAAGAATGTCGCCGTAGTAAAATTATATCGTGTCTACCACACGCTTCGAATGACACCTGTTTCAAATCCCTTGGAGAATATTGCCACAGGTTAGGTTAGGTTGACATTTTCAGATATTCCAGGTAAACCTTACACATTTGAAGAATGTCGCCATAGTAAAGTATATCGTGTCTACGACACGCTTCGAATGACACCTGTTTCAAATCCGTTGGAGAATATTGCCACAGGTTAGGTTAGATTGACATTTTCAGATATTCCAGGTAAACCATACACATTTGAAGAATGTCGCCATAGTAAAATTATATCGTGTCTACTGTTGTATATTTAGTCTATGGCACATTAGTTTTAAGAATAAAAAATGTATTGTCTATGGTCTTCCTTGATCACCTAAGCTACGATGTAACGGACGCCATCGTGTAAAGCTCTCAATAAATTATAATCCGAATTCATCTCAAGAAGTTGTCTTATTACAAGAACCCAGCCAGCCCCAAGCACAACATGGTGTCAGAATTGGTCTCAAAAGGTGAGAAATTTGTAATTATTCAAAATGTCTGATAAAATCTTCATTGCGAACATAAGGCCGCTAAAGATAGAAAATGGCGACAATGCTGCCGAGAAATGGAGGCAATGGAAGCAACGTTTCGAAATATTCATGGATGCTAACGAAATCAGCAAATGTCCAAATGCTAAACAGACAGCAATTTTACTGAACACGATTGGTGATGACGCGCTTGAAATATTCAATAGTTTCAACATCGACAGGACACAAACGAGCGTAGAAATTATTTTGAAAAAATTTGATGACAAATTCAGTCCACACACCAACTCAACAGTTGAAAGATATAACTTCTTCACGAGACTACAGAAGCAAGACGAAACTTTGGAAGAATACCTCACAGTTCTCACTAACCTATCGACCGCATGTGAATTTGCAGCACTAAAAGATTCTCTTATAAAGGATATGCTCGTCATTGGTATACAAAATACACATATAAAGGAAAGACTTCTTCAAGAAGAAAATTTGACAATTGAAAATGCCATGAAAATTGCAAAAAGTCTCGAACTGTCTCAAGAAAGGTCAACAAAACTCATGTGCAAAACTGAAAACAAAGAAACAGTGCAAGCAATCAAGTCAAGTAACAGAAGCCGTTCACAGACCAGGTACAACAAAAATAATCATCACTACAGGAACAGATCATCATCGTCAAGCAGAAATAACTTCAGCCAAAGACTAAAAACACCAGACAACAATGTAAGCAGGAGGTGTGGTCAAGTACACAAATACAAATGTCCAGCAGAAGGCAAGACTTGCAACAATTGTAAGAAGAAAAACCACTTTGCAAAATTTTGTTTCTTCAAAAATTCAGGAAACAATAATAATTCTGGTAATAATAATCATAGAGTAAGTACAATTCAGTCATTATCACATCCACAAGAAAATCAATTTGTCATTCGTTCCATTAATAAAAATTTTAACAGTACAGGAGACTGGCAAATTAATGTTTATTTTCAAAATTTCAAAGTCAAATGTCAAATAGATACAGGAGCTGACACAAATGTCATATCAAAGCATACTCTTGAAAGAATTAGGTCTAATACTCAGGAAAATATTAATTTAATAAGAACAAATAATAAAATATATACTTTTTCAGGAGAAGTAGTGCCAAATTTAGGTACTTGCATCTTAAATTGCTCATTTGAAAATGGAGTTTCAGCAAGATTACACTTTACTGTGGTAGATTGTGAATGCATACCAATAATTGGGTGGAAAACATGTGAAAAACTTGGTATTGTAAAAAGAATATTCAAGATTGAAGACAGACATAGCAACAGGTCAGTACAAAATATTGTGTCAAAGTACGCTAGTACATTTGAAGGTTTAGGTTGTTTACCTTACAAGGCTCATTTAGACATTGATCACAGTGTTACACCAAAAGTTTGTCCAGTACGTAAAATTCCCTATTCTTTGGAAAATCGCCTAAAGGATGAACTAAAGAGTATGGAACAACAAAAAGTCATAGAAAAGGTTGAAAAGCCAACAAAATGGGTAAATTCTATAGTCCTAGTAGAAAAACCTAATGGTAAGTTGAGGATTTGCCTGGATCCAAGAAACTTAAATGAAGCTATAAAGAGACCCTACTATCCATATCCTACATTTGATGACCTTAGATCTAAAGTAGCCGGAGCTTCTATTTTTTCAAAACTGGATGCTAGTTCAGGATATTGGACTATTTGTTTAGATTCAGAAAGTAGTGACTTATGCACTTTTAATACACCCTACGGTAGATATAAATTCCTTAGATTACCGTATGGCATTAATTCCAGTGGAGAAATATTCCACAGAACCATGAATCAATTGTTTGGAGACTTACCAGGAATAATAATATTTGTCGATGACATTCTTGTCTATGGGTCGAATGAAAAAGAGCACAACGAAAGGCTTGAATTACTGTTCAAACGTGCATCTGAAGTAAATTTAAAATTTAATAAGTCTAAATGTCAATTTGGTATGGAGGAAATACGCTATGTTGGTCATATTTTTAACAAAAATGGAGTATCACCCGACCAATCTAAAGTCGAAGCAATTTCTAATATGTCTAGTCCAACAAATGTTAAAGAACTCCAAAGATTTCTTGGAATGATTAATTATTTAGGTTCCTACATTCATAACTTAGCTGAAGAAACCACTATTTTGAAAGACTTGCTAAAAAAGCAAAATACTTGGCAATGGTTAGATCAACATGAACAACAATTTAAAAAATTAAAATCATTAATATGTCAGTCACCCATTCTTGTTCATTATGACATCAAGAAACCTATTAGATTGTCTGTTGATTCATCAAAAAATGCAGTAGGCGCTGTAATATTACATGGTAAAAATCCTATAGCATATGCCTCAAAATCACTAAATAAAAGTCAAATAAACTATGCACAAATAGAAAAAGAGCTTTATGCCATTGTATTTGGTTGCAATAAGTTTCACCAATACATATATGGTAAACCTGTTCAAGTCGAAACAGATCATAAACCTTTGGTCACTTTATTCAAAAAACCTTTGTCAGAAGTCCCTACAAGATTACAACGTATGATGATAGCCTTACAAGCTTATCACTTAATTGTTTCTTATACTAAAGGAACAGAAATGTACATTTCGGATACTTTGTCACGTGCTCCCATCAAGGACACTAACCAAAATCAAGAATTAGTTAGCCTAGACGATTTAGACAACGAAGTCGAAATTCATATTAACTTATTAACTTCTAACTTAGCTATCACAAAAGAAAAACTGGATAAGATTTTACATCACACAAATCATGATTTAATATCACAAAAACTTAAAGAATATTATAAAATAGGATGGCCTAAATGCAAAGAACATTGTGACAATTTAGTATCACCTTATTGGAATATTAAGGAAGAAATTCATATGATTAATAATTTACTTTTCAAAAACAACTCTGTCATAATACCTAAGTCTATGAGGTCTGAAATTTTGAATATCCTTCATGAAGGTCATTTAGGTATAGAAAAAACAAAAAGTTTAGCTAGAGGAGTAGTTTATTGGCCTAACATCAACCAGGACATAGAAAATAAAGTAAGACAATGTGAAACTTGCAGTATTTATTCTTCAAATAAAACTAAAGAGTCAATGTTATCTCATGAACAACCACTATTTCCTTGGCAAAAACTAGCCACTGATTTGTTTGAATATAAAGGCAAAAAATATTTACTTGTTGTAGATTTTTATTCCAATTACATAGAAATAGCAAATTTAAACAAAGACAGTAGAACTTTGAATGTCATAACACACTTAAAATCTATTTTTGCTAGACATGGTATCCCATTACAACTTCTAAGTGATGGAGGTCCCCCTTACAACTCGTTGGAATTTAAAACATTTCTTCTTGATTGGAATGTTGAACATATTGTGTCAAGTCCACATTTATCTAGGTCAAACGGACTCGCTGAAGTTTCTGTAAAAATTGTGAAAAACATATTAAGAAAATGTGATGAATCAGGGTCTGATCCCTTCATAGGATTACTTCATTATAGAAATAGTCCTAGAGGAAATATTGCTTCACCTGCTCAGTTATTAATGTCAAGAAATTTAAGAACTAAATTACCTAATATAGTAAGTAATCTAAGACCTAAAATTGTAAAATTTTCAGAACACAAAGTAAAGAAACACAGTAATTTAAATAAAACAAAATTATATTATAACAAAAATTGTAAAACATATCCAACATTTTATAATAACCAACAAATTTACTTTAAGAAAAATCCAAAAGATATCATATGGACTAAAGGTACTATTGTTTCAAAGACAGACTTTCCTAGATCATTTATTGTTAAAGATTGTTATGGTACAAATTACAGAAGAAATAGTCAACATATTCGGATAGATTATAAATCAGGCAATAATAAGTCAAATAATAAAAAAGTCAAATTCAAGGACACTAGACAGACTATGAATCAAAATAAGTTTCCAATTCCAAATAAAACAGACAAGTTGAAGTCAGAAACATTTCTTCAAAAGTCCAAAATAAAAGAAAAAGAGGATGATAATTGTATATTTATTTTCACTCATTCAGAGTCAAATCCTTTGTCAAAGTCTATTACCAAAGAAAATAATGATTCTGATTCCTTTTTGTCAGTAGAGTCAGATCATTCGTCTCAGTCAGTTACGGAGGCAAGATCTCCAGTATTTGTAAATGTCGAAGAAATAGCATCACCTGATAGTCTACATGAATATAATGAATATGATGACCAGGTTTTATTGGATACAAATGAATCATCATATAATTCTCAAAGTCCTATTACTAGCCCTATGCTTGAAAACTTACCTCATACCTCTGTTAATTTAGAAAAGAAAGATTGTAAACAAGCTAAAAAAGAAATGTCGCAAGCTGAGTATAGCTCGAGAGGTAGATTGATAAAAAAGAGACAGAAATTAGATTTATAAATTTGAAATTGTGTATTAATATTGTATAATGTTAAAATATATTGTATTATTATAATTTTATTTATCTTAGCTTTATTCATCAGTTTAAGGTTATTGATAAGTGTCAAATTGTCAATGTCATAATTTTATAAATGTCAATGTCATAATAATTTTATAAATGTCACATCAAACCTTTTAAAAGAAAAAAGGGCATGTTGTATATTTAGTCTATGGCACATTAGTTTTAAGAATAAAAAATGTATTGTCTATGGTCTTCCTTGATCACCTAAGCTACGATGTAACGGACGCCATCGTGTAAAGCTCTCAATAAATTATAATCCGAATTCATCTCAAGAAGTTGTCTTATTACAAGAACCCAGCCAGCCCCAAGCACAACATCTACCACACGCTTCGAATGACACCTGTTTCAAATCCGTTGGAGAATATTGCCACAGGTTAGGTTAGGTTGACATTTTCAGATATTCCAGGTAAACCTTAGACATTTGAAGAATGTCGCCATAGTAAAATTATATCGTGTCTACCACACGCTTCGAATGACACCTGTTTCAAATCCGTTGGAGAATATTGCCACAGGTTAGGTTAGGTAAGGGAAAAATTTTTCGATGCTCGAAATCACCTTGTTGGCGCTCGAATTCGACTTAGTTGCCATAATAAGAAATGCATAACATCCTCAAAGCTTTCATTTGGCATAGGTTTCATCGCTGTTGAGCAGGGGGTGTCGACTTTGTTCTACGAACAAGATGTAGGTGGGCTAGAAAACAAGAAAGAGACATCAACATTAGAGTAAAAGAGATGAATTACATAATGTTGCCAACAAAAATACTATTTCACATTCAATCTAATAATAGGCTTATTAATTGATTTTAAAGTATGTTATCCTTAAAATTTATTTTTGCTTTTATTCTGATGCGAGAAAATGTTTGTTATGAATTTTTAAACATTTAAATTGATGAATACACAAAACAAAAAGGAGATAATAATATGACAACATGACAACACTGGAACGCCATATTGTCTATTGGCTATTTGACGTCAAAGGAAAAAATGTCTGCCATCGCTTGCGCACCATTATTTATATCTTGTTCTTGTGTTTATTTGTAATAAATAAAACAGTTGCATTTAATTCTACATACAATTTTGTTAATGTGAGTCGAGCTTGCTCCTCTGTGTCTGTGTTTTGGTGAAATTAAGTGCGTATTTGTGAGATATAGACCCGGTGTTGAGACAGTGACTCTTGTTTGTTTTTGTGCCTTATTCCCGATGAGTTCGTAGGAAGAAAACACTAGAATCTGTGCTATGTGTGGAACTTCACCTTCTAAAGATCCCAGCATCACTTTACATCGGTTTCCGAACCTTAGTACAATAAGTCATTGTAGCTTATATGAATAAAGAAGTCAAATGAAATCGTTTGTTTTACTAAACTGCTCCTTACTTATTATTTTTCAGCATTTTATGCACAAGTACATTGTGTTTCTCGATAGTAATTTGAAAGAAACTATCGAGAAGCGCAATGTACTTGTGCATAAAATGCAATACAAAGAACCTGTAAAGTACTTGTAGTATTTGAAATTCCCGCCCGATTCTACTGCCATGTTTTCGTGGGCTAAACATAGATGGCGCTGGTCGGTAAGGAAAATTTTCCTCACAAAATTAGTACGGAGTCGTCATTCTTCCCCTTTAGGGGTATATATGTTCTGTGCTGTTGAGCGATGGGCCAAGATGACGCAAGGTCCTTTAAATAGTTAAAATTTTATAGATCTTCGAACAATATTTCTTGTTTTTTATTTGTATTTCAATATATATTAAATTGAGACAGTCATGCCATCTAAAGTCCAGTACCAGAACTATAGCCCAGAACAAAATGCAAACTTACTGAGTTTTAGGACCCTGCTGGCACGTGTTTTCGAGTGATGTAGATGTTTATTGAAATAAGCTGATAATAGTGTAGATTTGTAGAATAAAGACTATATTCTCTAAATATGTGACGACATCGCATAATAAATAAATAATTTGCTGTTTCATGAAGATTATAGATTGATGTGAATAAGTGTCTTTTTTCACGTGTGTTTTACTTTACGGGCCGTGTTAAATGTAAGGATTATTTACGTTTCTACTGTCAACACATTATAAGTCTTAATTCGTAATAATGTATTCTAAAAATAAAAGAATTTGAATTTGTTTTGCGAATTACACGTTGAATAACTTTACTGTTTCTGCTATGACGGTTTAGCTATGAGTTTATCAATAGCGACTCTACATGTCTAATGAATTCATGTTATTCTGTACAGCACTGGCCAGTGGAATAGCTAAGCAGTTCGACATGTAAATTATGTTTAATGGTTTAAAAATTCTACATATTAAATTGAAGTTTACCTATATGAAATTGGATTGTTCGTAGGCCTACCCATGTGACCTATCGCTATCATTTTTTGTCTCAAACAATGCAAATGTCATGTCAAGAGGGCTAATGAAATTGATCTAAAGTTATATTTTCAGTTAACCTTACAAGAATGAGCTTCTAAGAATGGATTCCAAATATACTTCTGTTGGTGTGAGCAACAACCAGAAACCAAATGGCCTCAAAAGAAAACATGCAGTTGAAAACATAAAAGTGAAGAAGATAAAATTATCCAATGATAATGCCACTAAAACAAACAACATTAAAGTTGAAGAAACAAATGGACATGAAAATGCTACTGAAAAAAAGATTGTGCAAGAAACCGTACAGGACTTACAAGAAGCTAGGAAGCAGTTGCCAGTGTATATGGTTAGAAACAGGTATGCTATTAACTGTGAGAAGTATCAAACTGTAAATGAAGTTCATATTGGTGTAATTTATCTTTATTATTTATGTATTTAGAAATATATAAGTATGCTTATCAGTTGTCTAGTACCCTTATCACAAGCTCTGCTTAGTTTGGGACTAGATGGCATTGTGTGATAGTTGTGGAATATTATTATTATTTTATGTAAAACATTGAGATCAAAAAGATACTTACAGGATTGTAAAAATAATTATATTTTATTATTATCTAGGCAACTTTTTTCCCGACCTTACCTTGTCTGTTCTATTTGTCAATTATGATGTTGCAATAGGCCGTCCTATTCTTAGTTGAAACAATGTTAAAGAAACATGTTTAAAGACAGTAATCATATTTTATTTCAGGCTCTTAGAAGAGATAAAAAAGAATGAGACAATGATACTGATTGGAGAGACAGGCAGTGGCAAAACAACACAGATTCCACAACTGATCCATGAGCAGCGCATAGAGGGTGCCGGTGCCATAGCAGTGACCCAGCCTCGGAGAGTAGCGGCCATTACTATAGCTATGAGAGTAGCTTCTGAAATGAACACAGAAATAGGATCTATTGTTGGGTATGACATCAGATAAAATACAATCCAATAAGTAACAAAAAACACAAAAAATTAAAACTATTAATATTACTTACAGATATTCAGTCAGGTTTGAAGATGTAACAAGTCCAAGAACTAAAGTGAAGTATTTGACAGATGGTATGCTGCTCAGAGAGGCAATATTGGATCCTTTGCTCAAAAAATATTCTATAATAGTGTTAGATGAAGCCCATGAACGCACTGTGAGCACTGATGTACTGTTTGGCATTGTCAAACTTGCACAGAAAGATAGATCTGAAAAGAAATTAAATCCTCTGAAGGTAACATAATATTTTTTTCTCTAAAGGCAACATTGTGTTGTTTTGGTAGCCTGCATTAATCTAGTACTTTTTTGGGATATAATACTTATTTTTTTGTCAGCACAGTTGACTCATCTGCTGAGCAATTGACAGCTGGGTTAGACTCCAAACATAAAATATCTACAAGTATGATCTACAAATAATTGTTCAAGTAAACTACTGAAACTGTGTGCTAATTTCTTTTTTCTTGTTTAAGATAATAATCATGTCTGCTACTATGGATGTGGACTCTTTTAGAAAATACTTCCACAATTGTCCAGTTATATATTTAGAAGGCAGAACATACCCAGTTACCATTTACCATACAAAGATGAAGCAAGATGATTATCAATATGCTGCTGTGTGTACAATATTTCAACTTCATGCTACTACTCCTGCAAAGTAAGCAGTTATTATTCTTTAAAAAAATATTTAGTGGAGTTTCTTCTTTTATATAGTTATGGATAATGTTGTATTTTATTTTTCAGCCACGATTTTCTGGTATTCTTGACAGGGCAAGAAGAAATTGAGACAGTCATGTACAACATCAAGCAGATAGCAAAGGTAAAGTTTGTAATAGTGAAGTAATTTTTTTAGCTTGTATATTGATTAAATAGGCTTGATGTGCAGTATAATTACCATTGTATTTGCTTTCATGCTAGATCGAACATTCCAGGAAGCCACAGGTCCCCCTATTAGAGTGTGTCCGCTGTACGCAGGGCTCCCTCCGGCTAAACAACTGCAAGTGTGGCGAGATGCACCGCCGGGTACTCGGAAGATAATACTAGCCACGAACATTGCGGAGGCTTCAGTCACCATACCTCGCATCAAATGTGTTATTGACACTGGCGTTGTGAAAGAAAGGTGCGTTTACTAGTGAGTGCAGAGTGCAGTTAATACTTTAAATATCTCTTTAGTATTTCAAATAATTACATTGTTTGTAAAGCTTGCTGTAAGTTATTGCATTAACTTGTGTTGTGTGTTTATTTGATTATTTGAATGGTGTTTCAGGACATGGTCGGGCGGCACGGGCGCGGAGCGTCTGGCGGTGCGCGCGGGGTCGCAGGCGGCGGGCTGGCAGCGCGCCGGGCGCGCGGGCCGCACGCAGCCCGGCGCCGCCTACCGACTGTTCACCGCCGATGACTTCCGCTCGCGCCCGCTGCACCATACACCAGAGATACTCAGGTAGCGCTGTGAACACGCCACCATAGACAATATTGACATGCTATGCTAGTGTCTGATTTGTTTGTCTCAACGATGTGGAAATGTTGCCGCAATACGATTTGTTTGTCTCGACTATGAGGAAATGTGCAATTCGAAAAAGATGAAAAAATGGCTCTCGAGGCAGTCATTTCATTTAACTTTGAAATATTCTATTGAAGTGTACCAAGGTATTTACATGGGTCGAAAATCGACCCGTGTAAATACCTTAATCGACTGTTTAAACGATAATCTGACTGGTTTTTTACTACTATTTTTATTGCAAGCGTTGCGAGTTGTGATTAGATGCACGGCTAAATCGACCCGAGTGGATACTCCATAATATGAAAATGGATGACAAAATAAAAAAGACTTCTGCTTTGCAATCATGCGCCCTAACTTAATCTAGTTATAACATTTAGTGATCCTAAACAATGATTGCCTTGGCTCTCAATGTAGTGCTAATTGTAAACCGAGCCATAAAATTACCAATTCAGCCCCGAATATTACAACAACTCGGCAACATTTTTAGTTTTGAGGGCACCCCGAGGTTCAGTTTGGTTAGGATCCAATAAATCGCAGCGCAGCGGGGCTCCGTCGACTACGCTTTGGCTTGGTTTATTTTTAGGACATTTCCTGATCAATCAGTTTATTTGAGTCGTGGCTGACTTAGTATTTATTTTGTTGGCCAATGTATTTTTTTTAATAGTCAATACAAGTCGCTTTATAGAGCATCCATAGTAAAATAGTCGAACTAATTCTTTGTATTCGACCACAGGTGTCCGCTAGCATCGACGCTACTTCTGTTAATAGCAGCTGGAGCAGAACCCAGCACATTCCCACTAATCGACAGCCCACCGCCAGATTCTGTGAAAGCTTCACTCTCATTGTTGAAGGAATTAGGTAAGTAAGGACTTGTATGCGGCATAAGAATTGCGATGTGACATGCGGCCGTATTATGACGTTTTAAAACTAGGCTTGTTCCAGTGAGTGAAAGAGACAGAGCTAATAGCTATAGCATAAATCGTCTAGCTCCACCTCGTTCACTCACTGGAACAAGCCGTCTTAGTACGGCCCCTGGCTTGTTATAAGTATACATAACAAATTAAGAAAGAGGAACATATATTTTTATGTAAATAAAAATATTTTCAAGATATTCGTGCTATATATGTATAAATATACAAAAAAACAGCAGCTGCGGCTATTCAAAGTTAAATTCAAATCATTTATTTCAATTAGGCCGCCGAAGAGGCACTTTTGAATGTCGAATATTAAAATTAATGAAAATGGAATGGGCTGGGATGGGATTGGGATTGATCTGCTTCAATTGGAAACTTTTGTACCAATTCTGTCTGTAAAAAATACTATTTTCTATTACAGGTGCTATTGACAGTGAAGTAAATCCTAAACTAACAGTAATTGGTAAGAAGATGTCAACTTTTCCAATAGAACCGAAGTATTCGAAAGTTCTATTGTGTGCGCCGGAATATAACTGTTTAGACGAAGTACGTATATTATTAAAAAAAAAACTGGTTATTGTGACTCAAACTTACAAGATTAAATGATACAGATTGTAATGTTCGTCATGAAAATATGTTGTTTTTACAATAAAATAATATGTTTATTCTCTTTTATATTTTGTTCATTATATATTAATCTGTTTGTGTTCTATTTCAGGCGCTAAGCTTAATAGCAGTGTTATCTAGTGAAAACGTGTTCCATACTCCAATGCACAAGAGGGAAGAGGCTATAAAAGTGAAACAGAAGTTTGTCTCACCTTTAGGAGATCACATAACTCTTCTAAACGTGTTCAAAGCTTTTTGTAAAGCTCCCTTAAAAAAGGTTTGTTAAATAGCATATTTCCCTTTTAACACTTAACTTCAATTAGTTTTTTTAATAATTTGTCAGGAAGCAACCATTAAATCACATCGTTATAGGACAGCTGCAATAAAATCGTTGACTTTTGACTGGAAAAGCAGCAAAATGCTCAACTATAAGTACATTGTCCGAGTCATCTCCTATAACTGCAGCTATATGATCTTATAAATGAAAGAATCTTTGAGTATAATATTGTTTTGATTTTTCTTCATAGAGGCAGTAACATCTTTTAACATATTCACTGATTTTCAAATCACATTGCGCAAACGCATACAGTATAGTTAATGTTTTATGTATGTTTCAGCAATGGTGTAGAGAAAATTATTTGAATCACAAGAATTTGACGTATGCATATGAGGTTCGACAGCAACTGCTTGCAATATGCCAGAAAATGAATTTGACTGTTTCTAGTTGTGGACAAGCTTATGATCAGGTGCATACTTATTTTATTAAATTCTCTTTTTCCTAGAGGCAATCGTGGCATGACTGCCTGTCGTCTTATTTCTCGCTCAAGAAATTTACAAAAGATATACATTCCGTGTGAACAAAAGAGATAGATGTATATTAATAGTTGGTCGCTGACTGCTCATCCTGTCGGCGAGGACTCGCTCCATAAGTTTGTCGCTAGGCGATAAGAGCTTTAAAGATAATACTCGCTCAGCGATGCTCGCTTGGCGATCAGAACGCAGGTGCAGTGCAGTTGTGCAAGCGAACGAGTAGTATCGGCCGTTACACTCGAAAACTCGCTGATAGCTCAGGGATTAAGCTATAGAAACAAACACGCTACTCGTTACCTCATTTTCAGCTGTTCGTTCTTCTGATATCCGGCAGTGGGACATCATCCAAATACAGTGTTTTTTTTTAATTTATTGTATTTCGTGTCCTGCGGTTTTTTAAAGTATTTTCCACCAGACTTTATAATTTTACATGGGCCACATTCATTCAATCTGTAGACTATAACTAACCTGTACTATCATGCTAATAAATGGTATTAATTTTCAGGTACTTAAATGTTTGTTATGCGGTCTGTTCACGAACTGCGCGTGGCAGCGCGGCGGCGCGGGCGCGGGCCCGGCGGGGCGCTACGTGACGGCGGCGGGCGCGGCGGCGGCGCTGCACCCGGCCAGCGTGCTGCACGCCGCGCGGCCCGCGCCGCCCGCGCTGCTGTACACGGAGCTGCTGGCCACCAGCCGCACATACATGCTCACGGTGTCGGCCATACAGCCGCTGTGGCTGCACCAGGTGGCGCCGGAATACGCTCGACGCTGCCGGGCCAACCGGTGACGACGGCCCAGATGGGAAATAATGAAGATTCTTTACTCTTTCATCCGCCGCGACCGAATCGGAAAACTACCGAAGCGTAAACGACTGCAGGGGGGCTAGACAAGAGACGATCGTTTACGAGCATTTTAATGTTCTAGTGGCGTACCATGATGTCTGTGTACCATGATGTTGTCTATCGCCATCTTGTAAGGATTCTCCACGGAATTAACGTAAGTTTTCTGTAGCTTTTGTCGTCCCAGTATCTTGTTGATGTAACTATCAACGTTATAGCTGATAGAATGTCAATTTGTCTAGACCCTCTTAGTGAGAATAGGACCTCTAATAATTAGTCCATCAATTAGATTCTCAAAAAATATTTCACACATTTTTTCTTTTGTTAAGTAAGACTGCGGTTCCACTGAGGCAGTGCGGAGAAGAACTGAGCTGCGATTCAGCAATCACAGTGACTAATGCGCATGACTGACCAGACACATGTGGATTTCAAGCCATGTGATTGGTGATTCGCGGCACAGCTCTGTTTTGAACCACTCCACTCCGCCTCAGTGGAACCGAACCTAAGCCAAAATAGACGAAGATGCGATACTTTTATAATTACGAATTGCTAAGCAAGTACAGTTTTTCCTTGCTTCTGACGTCACGATAAAATTTGAGTGTGGGGACACTCGAATTTTGATGCGTTATATCTTTGTAAATATACATTGATTTAACTAAGAAAAAAATACATGTCCATTATTATTCAAAACTCTAGTTGAAGGACTAATGAGATTGCAATTTATTGATGTGGTCAACATTCATTCAAGAGGCTATTCACCCCATTTTCATAGTTCGAAGATGAAGAGTTATTGTTTTTCTGCTCTACTACAGAGAGCAATAACATGTATAATTGTATATGTTATGGGCCAAGTGATTAATGCGGGCAGTATGAATAATGCCCAGCCATATCGGGCCAAGTGATTAATGTGAATAATAAACTAGTTCTTCGAAAGGTCGACGGAGCCCGGCTTCGCGGGGCTCCTACTTCTGGGTGGTTTAAAAAAAAATTACCACGAAGAGGATGGCGGGGTCTTTTAGACCCCGCCATCCCCTTCTAACCTAAATGGTTCGAGTCGGGGTGCCATTAATCACTTGGCCGCCGGATATGGCTGGGCATTATTCATAGTGCCCGGGCATTTTGAATACTGCCCGCATTAATCACTTGGCCCATGACATATACACTTATCAAAATTCAAACTCAATTTACTTGTGAAATACTGGTTTCCATTTTGAAATAAGACCTATTTCGTAATAGTATGGCTTCCAAAACAGAAGTATAATGAAAACATGGTAGCAGAAAATCGCTTTTGAATACTGCTTAGTGTATACATACTATTGGTCGTGACTGTACATAACTACTTATTATTAATTGTAAAGGTTATGATGCATTTGTATAATATATTGTTGTATTGTCAAGTGTAACTTTGACTTGTCTCTATTTTAAATGGATCGATATTATTTGAATGGAGGTCATGTACCAGAAAGTTTACATTTAGCTCTTTATAAGTGTGTGATATACTTATATGTAAGTTTTATAGGATTTATTTTTGTTATAAGACACAAATGTATAAAATGTAAATATAAGATGAACTCTTTCTACCACCGTTTATAAAATACTGCCACATTAAGTATTCATTTAAATTCTGAAACCATTTATACAACCTACAATTAAATTCCTCAGCGTAACTCCTTTCTGATACGGTCGCGTTGCGATCGAAAAGTATCCCTGAGTTTTTTTAGGGTTCCGCACTTGAGAAGTAAAACGGAACTCTTATAAAATTACTTTGTGAAATTAATATCAAATGTTCTGGTCTACGATCCCTAGAAGCAGAGAAAAATTATTATTCTAAGTCAACGCAATCAAAAGAACGGCTATGAGCTGCGATAAGCCGCATATTTTAATGCTCGTGTACATTAAAACCACAGGGACTACCCGACTAACCTACTTCCCGTTGAGAACTTACAGTACAAAATAGAAATAATGAAATAAATAAATCCGGAAATTGGTACCTAATATAATAAATTATATCACAGAAAAAAAAACAATTTTAGTTCAATTTCGTACAAAATGAGAGCAAATGACCGCACAGTTAGTAATCTTGATTCCTGTGTTGAACGAATTATTTACACGGCTCAGGCGCAAAATGTCCCTTTCGCAAAATGTCCACAGGTAGCAAAATGTCCCTTTCACAGAATGTCCTTTTCGCAAAATGTACCTTTCGCAGAATGTCCCATTTCTCAAAATGTTCCTTTCGCAAAATGTCCCTTTCGCAGAATGTACCCTTCTTCAAACATTCATAGACTTTTTGCATCAGAGGAAAAACTGGTCAAGAGTTAGGAGGTGTAGAGCACAAAAACCGGTACTGTTGTAATGTTTAATTAGGAAAATGGTAATTAACTGTCGCAAATAAAAAAAAAATATTTTTACGTTCGTTTAAAAAAATATTTTTACGTTAGATCTTGACTAGTTGTTTTCACTGATGCAAAATGCCTATGAATGAATGAAGAAGGGTACGTTCTGCGAAAGGGACATTTTGCGAAAGGAACATTTTGCGAAATGGGACATTCCACGAAAGGTACATTTTGCGAAAGGGACATTCTGCGAAAGGGACATTTTGTTACCTGTGGACATTTTGTGAAAGGGACATTTTGCGCCTGAGCCATTTACACATCTACAAGTTTATACGGTACCATCGGTGCGCGTTTGGCTCGCACTTGACCGGTTTTTTATCCTATGTCACTCAGGTACAATGAAATAGAACATTTTTTTTTTATAAATCTCTTTAATTCTGTTCTTCAAGGGAGATACGCGAGCAATTTAATTTGACGTTCTATTTGTAAATAATACGACCAAATTTTGTAATAGTGCAAGTTCATGATATAACGATGTTATTCATGTAGTTTATGGTAACATCGCGTCGCGTCATCGACCCTAGTTTTATCATGTAAGCCCATGTTCTCACAGATGCTTATTGATGCGATTTTCAACTGTCGGCGTTGGACCCAGGGTTGAGAATAAGTGTGCGTTAAAGTTGCTTTTTGAAGCGCCCTTGTGAACTTGGGCTAACTAATTAAATTTTAGTTCCTGGTGCTAAATACGAGGTTTAGGTTTTAGGACCTTATTCTTAGGTACGAGTATTACGATTGTAAATACGAGGGGTGATCAAAAAGTAATGATAATGAATATAAAACACGGTCATTAAAGTCAAAATAATAATTTATTATTCTACATAGTCTCTTAACAAATCAATCCATTTAGTCCATCTTTTTTCTAAACCCAAGATTCCCTTTGAAAAAAATTCTTTGTCTTGACCCTCCCAAAACTCCTTAACAGCGGCCATCACTTCACTATCGTCTTCAAATTTCTTGCCTCGGAGGCGTTCCTTAAGCAGAGGAAAGTGGTAGAAGTTGCTAGGAGCTAGATCTAACGAATAGGGAGGGTTTTCGAGCAGTTCCAATTCCGTTTCTTGAATGGCAGCCCTCACAACTGCGGCTCAACTCGTTTTTTCTTTTGCTCGTCAGTTAACATTCTCGGTACCGATCGCGCAGGGACCTTTTTCATATGAAATTTGTTTGCAAGGATTTTATCAACACTGCCATATGAGATCCCTGTGACCTCAGCTACATGCCTAATGGTCACTCTTCGATCTGTCAACACAAATTCTTCGACATTTTTCACGTTGTGTTCAGTGAGGGACGTGAATGAGCGTCATTCGCGATGTTCATCTTCAGTGGATGTTCTGCCCAGTTTAAACTCCTTGGTATAGCGTGCAACTGTAGTATACGGAGGAGCAGAGTCCCCCAATGTTTCCACAAGTCACTGTGTGTGTCTTTTATAGACATTTTTATCAAACAGAGGTACTTGATGACAGCTCTAATTTCATTTTTCTCCATGTAGATGTTATTTCTTCGACATGTTCGTACTCAAATGAATGTATCTCCCGGAAATCGTGATCTATTCATATGTTTTTTTTAGGCTGATGTAGTGAGTATATAAGCAAGCAAAAAACATATTCTTTGGATTTTTATGCGGACCTGAAGTAACCGATTATCATTACTTTTTGATCACCCCTCGTACATAGGTGTAACATAATAAAGTTTTATTAAAATTACGTGTTTCATTCGAATCCGTTCCACGTCTCTTCAAACCACTTGACATCACAATTTCTCTTGTATTCCATGTTGGGAATATAGAGGTCCATTGAAACACATTTCTCACTAGACTTCACTTACCTTTTTCATCATCTCAGCCATAGGACGTCCACTGCTGAACATAGGCCTCCCCTTTTGATCTCCACATATACCGGTTGGAAGCGACCTGCATCCAGCGTCTTCCGGCGACCTTTATAAGGTCGTCTGTCCACCTTGTTGGTGGGCGTCTTACGCTGCGCTTGCTAGTCCGTGGTCTCCACTCTATCACTTTTCGACCCCATCGGCCTCTGCTCTGCGAGCAATATGGTCTGCCCATTGCCACTTCAGCTTGCTAATCCGGTGGGCTATATCGGTGACTTTAGTTCGTCTACGGATCTCCTCATTTCGGATTCGATCACGCAGAAAAACACCGAGCATAGCCCTCTCCATAGCTCGTTGAGCGACTTTGAGCTTTGAGATGAGGCCGATAGTGAAAGACCACGTTTCGGTGCCGTAACTCATCACTGGTAACACACATTGGTTGAAGACTTACGTCTTGAGGCACTGAGGTATGTCGGACGAAAAGACACTGCGTAGTTTCCCGAACGCTGCCCAACCGAATTGGATTCGGCGGCTGACCTCTTTCTCGAAGTTGGACCTACCTAATTGGACTACTTGTCCTAAGTATATATATATGAGTCAACAACTTCGAGTACCGAGTTTCCAACAGAGACGGGTGGGCACAACATTGGCATTTGACATAATTTTCGTCTTGTCCATGTTCATCTTCAAGCCCACCCGTTGCGAAACTCGGTCGAGGCCATCGAGCATTATGCTGAGTTCCTCCATAGACTTTGCCATGACTACGATGTCGTCGGCAAACCGAAGGTGAGTGATGTATTCGCCGTTGATGTTGATGCCAAGTCCTTGCCATTCCAGGAGCTTGAAGGTGTCTTCCATTGCGGCAGTAAACAGTTTTGGGGAGATAACATCCCCCCTGTCTTACACCTCTTCTCAATGGAATCGCCTTCGTACTCTGCTCCTGTACTCGGACCGACATGCTGGCGTTATTATACAAACACTTCAACACCTCGATGTACCGACAGTCAATACGGCATCGCTGGAGTGACTCAAGCACCGCTCATGTTTCCACCGAATCGAAGGCTTTCTCATAGTCCACAAACGCTAAGCATAATGGCAAGTTATACTCTTCGGTCTTCTGTATAACTTGCCGCTGTGTATGGATGTGGTCTATGGTGCTATAGCCTCTTCGGAAACCGGCTTGTTCGGGAGGCTGGAAGTCATCAAGTCTGTGTTCGAGACGGTTCGCGATAACCCTTGAAAACAGCTTATAAACATGACTCAGAAGCGTGATGGGTCTGTAGTTCTTCAATAGGCTGTTATCATCTTTTTTGAAGAACAGCACCACCTCACCTCTGTTCCATCCTTCGGGCGTTTTGCTCTTGATCAGGACGGTATTAAAGAGCTTCTGGAGGACTTTAAGTAGGTACCGGTGTTCCACCCGCTCTCAGAAGCTCTGAGGTGATTCCGTCCTCGCCCGGCGCCTTGTTGTTCTTAAGCTGCTTCAGGGCCATCCTAATCTCGTACAGACTGATGTCCGGGATATCTTCGGTACCTTTACCTTACCTTTTTGAGGGTTTGAATAGACCTCTTTGGCCGCGCCGCTAACGCGCCGCCGCCGCCGCCGTCGTCAAAAATCAAACTATAGCGAATGGCGGCGTCGTGTACATGAGCGCTTCGTGCGGGGCTGCGATAATATTACAAATGTACTCTATGGATTATGATCAAATGTATAGAAATATTCGACACTCGCCACGAGTTGCCGCCAGTCGCGAATTCGTGTAACAACCGCCCATCGCACTGTTCACCGCTTAGACCGGGCCGTGAATGAGCCGTTAGAATAGGTTTGTTACGTAGTAGGAAAACGATTTCCAACTTCTAATTATTTAGTACTGAGGAACTTAAAATCCGTTCCGTTTAATTACGTAATTATTTATTTGCTAATACTATTTCTGGTAAGTATCTGCTAAAATAATATTTTTGGTAAGTCTAAGATGAACAAAAATGTGTTCTAAACTGTAATGTTACTATATTAGCTGAAATAGTAACCCTTTTCAACTTGGTACCTTCTTGTTTAAAGTAATAAACAGTGACGATGTAACATTTCGAATAGAGCTGGGTGTGAATACCTTGTTCTTACAATGGTACCAACGGTGAAGCTGGCGGGATGACGTAACTGCTACGCCAGCTGCTACGTCAGATGCTACGCCGTAGCAGATGAGTCCCGTTGTGTATTTTTTTTATTCTTTTGTGATTCTTGATGCTCGCATCCAGAATCTGAAATCTAAAAAACGAATAAAACAGTTTTTGTTTAATTACATAAGGAGCGTCGCGTCTTGGCCACATCCAGACGCAGCTTTTCAAACATTGTGGGTAAGTACCTATTACGTTGGACTTCGCTGCTCCATTTTGTACTTAGATCTGATTTACATACTATCAGATCAGAATGTTGCAGTCACATTGAAATGAGATCGTAAATGGGATTACTTTTATGGCTCCAGCTCCATATTCTTGAATGCTGTGTAAAAAGTTTTCATTTCAGCTCCTAATTAAAATAGCTCCCTGCCAAATTTAATTTCCTCGCTCACTTCTTTAAAATTTATTCTGTAATAAGCACCAATGGAAGTCGTAAAAAAAGGATCCAAGAGAGAAGTGACGACATTTCCCTCATTAAAATGATTCCAGCTGGAAGCGGAACAATGTTAATTCGATAATTATGTAAATTTCTAGAAATAATTCATTAGAATTTATGACGTAGAGTAGGTGCGTAGTAAAGGGAATCAGCTGCGCCTGAAGATATCTATTTATTTTCAAGGAATGTCAGAGAAATGTGTTCAGGGATAGGCGGTAGGGTTGCTTTAAAACGTTAAGAATACCCGGGCGTTTTGGCTTGTAATTAATTTACACAAGTAGATATTATACCTAAGAAAGTTTAAGGAAATTTAAAAAGGGATAATTATACAAAACGTTTTAGTTCTTTTGGATTTTCTTAATTTTCCTTTTCCGCTCCGTTCTTTGCTACAGTTATTAAAAAAAATGAGATTTTGTCCAAATCTATGTTATTTTTAAAGAATTAGTTGAAGCTAAATTATATTAAATCTTTCGATCATTAAAGATTCAATCCCAAAATCGCTCTATAATTGGGTATCGATTAGATCCATGCTTCCAGGGACATTCTGTATATTAGTTAGTGTACTTACCTACTTATTTCATTTCATAAATTATATTCGTAGGTATACTCGTATTAGAGGATTTGAGAGTAACCCAAAATGAGTCAAATACAGTTTTCTGAATTAATAAATATTAGAAAATTTTGTTTCAAATATTTTATGAAGAATAAATAAAAAGGCCATAAATAATAAGCTTTCCAGTACTCACTGTTTCATAAGTCAACGCATTCGTTTAAGCAACCTTTATATCAAAAACAGATTTATTTGTTTGTTGTTAAATTTCTTTAAAGTTCTGACGTCACAACCCTCGACACCCCTGATATAAGTTCTATCTTTGTCAATTTTCATTGTTTTCGTAGAGATTTAAAATTAGGAAACTTATTTTATAATGAGTTTTCAAAGCTAGCGAGTATAAAAGCTATTTAGATTCGTTTTTCTTAGAATTATTGACTAATGGTGTCTGCTACCCAATCTGTTACTCAGATAGGATCAACAATATTTGTACTTTTTTGATATAGAAATTGTCCATATCTGGCTCCTTCCAATGGTCGGTGTGGCAGGAGCCTTATATACCTACCCTTTATTAGAACTCATCATGAAACTTTGTAAGAAAAATGTCTTATATCAAAAAAGATTTTTATATTGCTGAGAAAGTTCGCCTTTTCAACTTTATGAGATTTTTAGTAACATATAACCGAGTTATATAGAACTAACAATGTGGGACTCCGGCACGATGATGATGATTTAATGACCTTATTTGACCTTATAGAAAAGGTCAGTGGGGTGAGAAAAAAAAACACCGACTAATGAGGTTAGTACTTATTAATAATCTGATGCTGAGAGTCTCACACAATTTGATTAATTATAATGCAGAAATAAAACGAAATTAAAAATAAAGCAGCCTAATAAATTAAACTGTTAGGTGTGATTTGCGAATGTAACTACTTTTTATTGTGTTAATATTAAGAGGGCTTTCACACGTTTCGTTGTTTTTGTGTGACTTTTGGAACCTGATTCTGGGCATGTCATTGCCACAAATAAAAAAAAGATATATACTCGAGAAAGTTTGATTATTTCTGTGTGGAGTGCTTTAAACAAATTTTTAGATTTGTTTACTTAAATGAGTAAAAACCTTGTCTCTGCAAAGGATGTTTCATAAAATTCTACTTTTTGTCATATTTTGGTACCGAATTACATAGAAGGTATAATAGTAAAATAATATTTGAAAATGTCCATGGTACATCTGAAAGATTATATTTGGACTGCATTAATCACTTTTTTATTTTTCATTCAGAAATACACCAAAAATATTTTTTCAAAACGGGAAGAATTTGACATTTTTTCGTCCGAAATTATATTTTTTATCTATCAATATTTACTGAATATTCAATCAAAAAGTATTGAATAACTAAGGTTACTATCTTAGCTTGCATTAAAAAAATAATTAGCTCATTTAAAAGTAAAATAATAGTATTAAACAATTATAATTATGCAATGGCAAAATTCAACATAAAACCAAGAACGGTTTGTTCTTTGATTTAGACGGCGCGGGGCGCCTTTTGAGGGAGGACGTATCGCTCGCAACCATTTTGACATTAGTCACGTAATTATTAAAATTTAAAATACACGCCACCATTCATGACCTTTATACGCGGCGCTAGTGTCTTTGTCATGACATCAAATTCTATGTGAAAAATGTAGTACCTCGAATTGTCCACAGGTCATGAGTCGTGGCCAGTAATTTTCCCAATCGCCAAGAATACAGCATAACCTACCTTTCTTGATACAAGCTAATATTTTGAATTAATTTAATTTTGATCTGTTTGCAATGTAAATATATAAATGTGTTGATTGTATTTTCCCACTATATTCGAATGTGGATATAATTGTAGATAATAAAATAATGTAAATAATTTTGATAGCTTTTTTCTGAATTGGTAATTAAATGTAATTTCAGACTTGCTAACTTCCCAAACATTCCAGTTCATCATCTCAGCCGTAGGATGTCCACTGCTGAACATAGGCCTCCCATTTTGATTTGCACTTATACCGGTTGGAAGCGACCTGCATCCAGCGTCTTCCGGCGACCTTTATAAGGTCGTCTGTCCACCTTGCTGGTGGACGTCCTACGCTGCGCTTGCTAGTCCGGGGTCTCCACTCTAGTACTTTTCGACCCCATCGGCCATCTGCTCTGCGAGCAATATGACCTGCCCATTGCCACTTCAGCTTGCTAATCCGGTGGGCTATATCGGTGACTTTAGTTCGTCTACGGATCTCCTCATTTCGGATTCGATTACGTAGAGAAACACCTAGCATAGCCCTCTCCATAGCTTGTTGAGCGACTTTGAGCTTTGAGATGAGGCCAATAGTGAAAGACCACGTTTCGGTGCCGTAACTCATCACTGGTAACACACATTGGTTGAAGACTTTCGTCTTGAGGAACTGAGGTATGTCGGACGAAAAGACATTGCGCAGTTTCCCGAACGCTGCCCAACCGAGTTGGATTCGGCGGTTGACCTCTTTCTCAAAGTTGGACCTACCTAACTGGACTACTTGTCCTAAGTAGATATATGAGTTAACAACTTCGAGTACCGAGTTTCCAACAGAGACTGGGGTGGGCACACCATTGGCATTTGACATAATTGTCTTGTCCATGTTCATTTTCAAGCCCACCCGTTGTGAAACTCGGTCGAGGCCATCGAGCATCATGCTGAGTTCCTCCATCGACTTTGCCATGACTACGATGTCGTCGGCAAACCGAAGGTGAGTGATGTATTCGCCATCGATGTTGATGCCAAGTCCTTGCCATTCCAGGAGCTTGAAGGCGGCTTCCATTGCGGCAGTAAACAGTTTCGGAGAGATAACGTCCCCCTGTCTTACGCCTCTTCTCAATGGAATCGCTTGCGGGCTCTGCTCCTGTACTCGGACCAACATGGTGGCGTTATTATACAAGCACTTCAACACCTCGATGTACCGATAGTCAATACGGCATCGCTGGAGTGACTCAAGTACCGCCCATGTTTCCACTGAATCAAAGGCTTTCTCATAGTCCACAAACGCTAAGCATAATGGCAAGTTATACTCTTCGGTCTTCTGTATAACTTGCCGCAGCGTATGGATGTGGTCTATGGTACTATAGCCTCTTCGGAAACCGGCTTGTTCGGAAGGCTGGAAGTCATCAAGTCTGTGTTCGAGACGGTTCGTGATAACCCTTGAAAACACCTTATAAACATGACTTAGCTAAGCGTGATGGGTCGTATCGTATAATGTGGGGACAGCTTGGCTCTTGGATCTCCTACCAAGCGGTCAACGGGCTTTGCGACCGAAGTGTATAACTGTCCATAGAACCTCTCGATCTTGCCTAAAACCTCTGCTTTGGTCGACGCTATGCTGCCATCCTCCCGTTTCAGCTTTGTCATCTGGCTCTGCCCAATAGACTTGTCCTTTGCGAACACTTTAGAGCCTTGGTTTCGCTGTATGGTCTCTTTAACACGATTCGTATTAAAGAGACGCAGATCATGTCGCAAGGACTTAGATATCCGTCTATTGAACTGCCTTCATGACTTCGCGTCATCGGAAGACTGCAACTGTAGCAAACGTCGTTCAGCCATGAGGTTTAAGGTTTGCTCGGTCAATTTCTGGAGTATCTTTAGGACAGGGTCTAAAAAACTTAGACCCTACCGTGCGGACAGTTTCCACTAGGCCGTCGTTGATCTCGTCCACTGACACTAAGTTCTCAAGGCAAGCAAAGCGATTAGAGAGCTCGAGTTGGAAGCTTTCGGGGGGGCCGAGTAGGTCGGAGCGTAGACTTCATCAAGCTGGACCTTTTAAGTTTAACATTGATATTCAGCGAGCCTCTTACGATTCGGTGATCGCTACCGGTTTTTACCCTGTTGATCACAGAGACATCGCTGAATATCCGTTTCTTGTCGGTCATGAAGAAGTCTATCTCGTTTCTCGTGATCGGGACTCAGCCAGGTCCATTTCCTGTGAGGCGGCTTCTAGAAAAAAGAGTTCATCATAAAGAGTTCCTCTTTCTCCAGAAAGTCGGCCAGCCTTTGCCGGCAATTTGGGTATGGGCAACGGAACCCTAGGGGACAGCCCCTAGGGTTCCGTTGCCCATACCCAAATTGCCCCACTCTCAACTCATCACTGCTTTTCTTAACTTTACGTTAAAGTTATGGGAACAACAGTGAAGTGGGTTTTGGAGCTATGTATGGCCCTACTTACGTCCTCATACATAGTCTCCACTTCATCATCGGAGTGTGACGAGGTCGGTGCGTATACCTGAATGACCTTCAGCAAATATCTTTTGGATATTCTGAGTATTTGGTATACCACCCTGCTCGACACACTGTCGATGGTTATTATGTTGTTTACGAGGGACTTGTGAACGAGAAACCCGACACCACCTTGGGACTGTTGGTCGCCCTCCCGGTAGTAGAGCAAGTTACCAGACTTCAGGCTTACGGTGTCCTCCCCCTCTAGAGATTATAATTTAAAGCTCACCAAAACATTCTGTTTCAAGAGAGAAATGATCTGAAACCTGTTGAACTCTGATATCTCTGTCTTTATTTAAAAAAAAAACAGCTGTAACCCAGTATAAGAAGCACTGAAGCCCAGTCAAAACAGTTCAATAAATTTTCTCCTTTGCAAATGTTTAACGATTTGCACCATCCGCTCACAGTTAACTGCAGGCGAACCAAGAATCTTCTTGAATATTTTTAATCTTCATGGTGTTGATTCGAAATTGTCTTGTCAATTATAGGGGAGCTTGTGGCTGGTCGCAATGGAGTTTGTATGATCCGCGCAGTAGATTATCGCTCTCTTTGCGCGGTTTAACGAACTTGATGGTCTTCTTGGGCCTTACTCACTTTCTTCCTGGATCACGGCGTTTGGTGATATTACCCGTCTCTTTTGACACTAGTTTCAAATATTTTGTACCACTGCCACTGGTTGGAAATATTCGAGCATTAAACCGACCACTTCTGGCTATATCTCCTTAACTATGTCACCGTAATCACCCCAAGTTGCTGATTTTGCGTCCATTATGTCTCTGAATAGATGGTATAAATGACTGTTTGATGTATAAGTCAAAGAAAAAAGTTTGAAAAATTTTAAACACCAAATCGTAAATTCTAAATAATTTCAAAAATCTAATTAAATAAGTTATGAATTCAAATTAGCCACTAGAAACAAAATTAACACTTGAAAGATATCATAACAAGATAATTTACTCGTATTATAGAATGGAATTGAATAATCTTTATAATGCACACTTTGTAAATTACAAATATATCCAATTTGCAGATTGACACAATGTGCGGTTTAAAGTGATATAATGAGTGGCCCTTATTTAATTTTGATAGGTATACATTTATCATATTTTCTATTCGTTTATAATAAGTAGTGTCTAGAAGCCCGGGATTTTACTTTGTTTATTCGAAAGAAAAGTGGCAAAAGCTCATGTTGTTTTCTTCCTGGTATACGAGGCATAGCTGTTTCGTTAGTGTTTTGTTTTTATGCGGGGGGCATCACGATGTCAAATTGACAGAAACTGTGTTCTTTCAGTATGTAATAGCGCTCTTAAAGAATATGACAGTTATCAGTTCAAAACACACAGAACATTTTTGGACTAGACTAACACTGTTTACTCTGGGCGGGCCACGCGAACGAAGTCGAGGGCAGGAGCTAGTAAAAAATACAAAAGAACATGAAATAAAAATATATCTGAAAACCTAGAATGGAGGTGGTAGGTATATTGTATAAACTTACAGGTACATATGTAGTACTTACCATTTGTAGGTGCTAACGCTGCGGTCCCATACCCGCTGCGGCTAATGGGACTTTGGAATGGATGCCGTCGTCGATAACGTTCTCCCTCGTGTCTGCTTTTTGTGTTTTTAGTTCTAATTGCCCAACTTTCTTGTAATAAATATCTCGCTTTTGATACGCCATTAATTATCACGACTTGTTGTAATGAAACCGGGCTGGTTCTACCTACACCATTATTTTCAGGATTTGACTTTTGTTTGAGTACCAATTTTTGGATATTTTCTATTGTTCATCCTATTATTCCTCGGATTGTGAATGTAAATATGGGGTCGTTTGCATTTAAAAAGATCTGATGTACGTTACTGAAAGTCATCAGGTCCAGGAGGTCTACTCTTTTCGTCCGTGAACGACAATAGGGGCCGGGCCGACACTTTCGAGAGAATCCTACTCCATATTAGTTTAAAAATTCGTCAGCTCTAACAACATCGAGAGTCGGGACAACTCTCCAATCATGTCGTCAGGAATTTATAGTTCGTTTCACTTAAGACTATTGTCTACCGACCGCTCGTCCATACTAAAAGAGAAAACGTTTTTCTGCCCCTAAATGTTATCCTATCTCAATGATTTTTGAGAATGCTACTGACACAGTAAAAAACTAGGTTTATAGGTTTTCTTTTTTTCAAAATTTATAATAGTTTTAAAGTAACAGGCGCCTAAAAGTTACTATTTTTATGACAAAATCTTCATTGAAGTAAAACCTTCGTATTTTAAAAACAAAGAAGTTTTAGAAAAAAAGCAAAACATACAAACCTAGAATATAATATGCTGAAACGATTGACACCAGAATCTAAGAGATTGGACGTGATTTAGTATGTGAAAAACGTTTTCTCCCGAGAGACAAATTTCATATAAAAAATACTCACAATCAGTCGCGAGCTGCAACGCTCTCCATCGCACGATCGGGGGTTTTTCAACGCGCGAGAGGGACAGCACGAGTTTTTCAAAATACCTATTCTTTGAAAAGGCAGCTGCTATACAATCCTCTTAACTAATCGTATGGCCATAAGTGATACAGAATAAGAAACACCCGAAACTTCAGCCGAAGTTACGGGTTTCGTACTTAAATTGTGGTAGGTATCCCAGGTCCACGTCAACTCGTCACCAGTTTCTGGACTGATTTAATTGTGATTGCTATCGACATGATTATAGATATTCTATTGATATTTGGGTCTATCTTCCTCAACTACATTATTTTTTTGGAAAAATAAGTATAACTTGATTCCTATTGAATAAAAAAAACGAATGTTTAAAATTTTTTCGGCTCCATCGCCGTTTGTTAGGAGGAGATGATAAAGGTCTTTACACATCAACCCCGCCCGCCACCTTTACCCAGCTGCCTTGCGCCCGAATCGTGCCCGAATATCGCGAAACAAGACCAAGACAAAGCCGATGGCCCGGTTTGGTGTGTAAGAAGCCTTAACAGAATATGAGATGTGTCCGCGACCACGTACTCGTGTCTGTATTGGCACTCGTGCGTACAAGTGCAAATTGTATAAAAGCTTTGGCGAGCAAATGGAGTAGGTATAGATGTTTCCAGCGGTTACCTCGGAAGGGTCCGATGTCTCAGGGGGCCGAGTTTGGACCGCTCTACTCCACAAGGATCTCGTTACGTGTATCGTTCCAATATATCTATATTTTCAGGCCTACTTTGTTGTTGTGTCAGGTTCGCATTTATACCGAGTTTTTGAGTAAATTCATACCTTCAATAAAGAGTTGTCCAATATGGAGTTTGAAAGTAAATTGGTTAGCTTCGACAAATCTCAAGGGATACACACAAGTATGTAAATGGGTTTGTTAATAAGTTAACACATTAAAGCGCCGTTTCATCGCTGCGAAACCCGAAAATATACGAAATTTAGACATACTTATTTATTTATTTATTTACACTTCTATGTACAAATGTGGTACTTAAGGCGGACTTAATACCTATCTAAAAACGACTTCTTTTTACCCGACTACGGCAAAGCCAAAAGGAGGGTTATGATTTTGATCGGTATGTATGTATGTATGTTTGTTTGTTCCCTCATAACTTCTAAACTACTTATCATTACATGACAATTAATGAGGTGTCGTTAGAAGCGTCTCTCGCAGACTGGCCTATTGGTCTAGTGGTTAGTGACCCTGACTGCTATACCGGAGGTCGTGGGTTCGATTCCCACCCAGGACAAATGTTTGTGTGATGAGCACGATCATTTGTTCTGTGTCTGGGTGTAATCTATCTATAATATGTATGTCGGCGCAACGACAAACCAATCATCATAATAAGAAATAATAATATTTGTAAGTTAAAACTATATCAGTATTGCATTGTGATCTATTCCCTAAATAATAAGATGTTCTATTGGTCAAAACAATTACATTCCATTACATGTGATTCTTAATTTCTAATATCAAGCTAAGTTAGTTGCAATGACTCCTTTTGAATATAAACAAATATTGTAATAAAAATAATAATTTAACTATAAATTTAGATGCAGAAATACAATTTTAATAACTAGCTGGACAACAATGAGATTGTAATTTGATATTGTAAACATCCGGTTTAGGTTAATGTTAGTTTATCTGTATCTGTAATCATTCAATTTGTTAATAAAGCCTTCCTTAACTTGGAAATAAATATTGTTATAAAACTATGATTTAAACTAAAAGTCTAGAAGCAAAATTATATTTTAATAACAATAGGATGTCATTAAAGATGTTATCTGATATTGAAAACTTCCGGTTATTCGAAATTACTGCAAGCATCCTGTTTACCTAATAAGCTTATCCTTTTTTATAAACGATAAGCTTATTTAAAATGTGCAAAATTGCAGCAATTAACATTAATTAATTTACTATTTATCAAGGTATAATAACTAACATAAAACCTCAAATTGTTTTGTGAAGTTGTGAACTTGTGATTTAATTATTTATGGTTTTTAGAGATGATTAGGTTATAAATAGCGTAACAACTGTAACAATTCTCATTATTTAATTTATGATTTATCACAATATAATAGGTCATGTAAGCCTCTAGTTATTTTGTAAAGTTTCGACGAATATCATTGATTTCCCCTGAAAAGTAGTATGGCTGCCGCAAGAGGGCGCCACATGTGGTGGGTTCAGGGGTGTTCGTCGAAACTAAAACAGGAGGCCCGCCCTTTTTGGTTCCTGAGCGGCGGACCTGAGTAGATGTGTGTTCAGAGGAGGCTCCGGCAGAGAAGTTAAGTACAACCATATTGTTTTTCGGTCTTGCTGCTTTGTAATAAAACGCATTGTTCATAGTTTGTATCTTTGTAAGTTAATTTAATAACTAAGAGTGTCGTTATCAATGTGATTATTGCAATAAATAAGATTGGTTTGCCGAGTTAGTGTTTTCATTGAGTTTATCTTATTATATAGGTACCTACCTAATGAATACCGATAGGGTTGATTGTGACGTCGGCCCCACCGAAGTCACGATCGCTGATCAAAATGATTTCCCCGGCTTACCGCCGTTATGTATGTACCTATTTAGAAATATATAAGTATGTTTATCAGTTGTCTAGTACCCATAACACAAGCTCTGCTTAGCTTGGGACTAGATGGCGTTGTGTGATGGTTGTGGAATATTATTATTATATTATTATTAGTTGTCCGCTGGTTATAGGTAGGTGACGTGTCACCAAATCCAATATGGCGCCCTCTGGGGGATGTAAAGTCGTAACAGAAAAAAAATTTTTTTCGCACAGTATCGACATGGGTACCAAATTAAAGGGCTTGATGTGCACATTTGAAATATATATAAGTACATTATATAGCTTTTACTAGATCTTTGCCGGTTTCTAACAGTGTCAACATGGGTATCAAATGAAATTTGAAATTCACTCGCTACTTTGCTTTTATTATTATACTTATCAAATAATAATATTATCCCAAAACAGTGTAAAATAAAAAATAAGTCAAAAATATACATACCGGTCAAAATCATAACCCTCCTTTTGGCTTTGCCGTAGTCGGGTAAAAATAAGTAAAACCACACCTGCGGTTGTTTCACACAATCTTCATTAGGTATCACACGACTACGGCTAGCACAATATCAGTCAAATGAATATTTTTCTTGTTTTATACTTTTCAGTGCGCGTTTTTTTTTCGTAGTTGGGTTTTAGTTACTTTTAACTTTATTTTTTGTGATTCAAATTGTATAAAATGAATTGCACTGTTCTTTCACTTACTTACATCCATTCATGTGTAAAACCTACGGTACGTAGATTAACAAAGTTCGTGCATTAAAATGCAGATGTGAGTAAATAATCATAGGGTTTGTTTTTCAGTGCGGTTCCGTCACCAGCAGCTTTAATTCGAGTTTAATTAAAATTCACCCGCTATAAATTACCTTCTTCCGGACAAGTTGCGTTTCACAATACGCGAGCATATTATGCCGTCATTTGTATTGTCTGTGGTTTAAGGGTTGCCATACTCAATAAAACGTTTAAAATAAGCATGTAACGTAACCAGTAGTTTTGAATATTTTGGAACATTTGTATTCCTCTCGATGCTCCAGCATTTATTTAGAAGACTATAAAACGTCAGTATCGTGGAGTATTCCACATGCCCAAGGGAAATATCGTAACAATTTGCAATGGTATGATAAACGTACGTAGTACTCGTACCTTTAAAAAAGCTAACAAAATGTTATTAAAGATAGATACTTTTCAAATGTAGTCTTGTTGTGTGCGTTTCCAGTAAGTACAGACGCCAGCAGGTCAACCTACCCGAATCTGTCAGATTTTACCAATCAAACATTAACTTTCTACTCTTGTGTTAAGGTTGAAATTCTACTATAGAAATCTGACAGATTGTGGTAGCTTGATGTGCTGGCGTCTGTACATTCGTTGTGCATAGCTTATTGAAAATTGCTTACAAGCTAAAAGCTTCTCATTTTGTTGGTTACACTCTGCCAGCATAAAGTAGGCGTGAGCCATTTGTTTTAATGTTTGTTAGCGTACCTAATTCCGAGTATTACCTCGTCTTTGATCAAATCAATATAATTGTTGCTAGCTACTAGGAATAGACACCAGGTTACAGTCCATGGCCTCGCTGTCTCGACTGTCTTTTTATTACAGTTTCTGCCTATCTGTTGTAAACATAATTCTAACACTTTGAACACAAAATAAATAAAAAACTCGACTACTTTATTTATTTAATCAATTTCCCCAAATGCTCGTTAGTTTAAGTTGTCTGCTAACCGTCTTAGCATTAATTTCTTTCTTTACTGAAATCCTATTGTTTATAAAATCTCATTACAATTTGTTATAAGATAGTCCCCGCGGGTACGCTACGGCGCAAAGTAATCAAATCGTTACACATTTAAATAGATATATTTAAGATATCTTTTAACCAATGACGCGAAAAATGGCGGCGCTTAGATAGAGATTCTCGTGAAAGTGCTTATTTGCATCCAGATGAGAGAGAATGAGAAGAAAAATGAAGTGTTGAAATTGAAGCGACCCAAATTGTTAATTTAATTGCGAATTCATTCAAATGAATATAACCTTCTTAGTATTAAATTTCATATAGTGATACGACGTCTGTAGAAATGTACCTATTGGTAAAACTCTCTTTTCTACAAACAATCCAATAAATATGTAATTTTGTAAAAGCTTGGTCAAATAATCTGAATGTAGGTAGGTACTCGTAAAAATAAGAAACAGAGCGACTCTACAATATGGCAGCAAAGAAAACGGTACATTTATACGAGTAAGTACTACTACTAGGTACAAAGGCAAAACCAATAAAGTTGTGTTAAAGGCTGTCATTATCAGATACTACTTTATTGCAGGCGTCGCTCCTTCTATATCAATAGTCAAGTCAGGAAGCGCAGTATCGTGGAGCAGCTCGTCTCGGCCAGTAAACCAGGCGACGGTCCGCTGGTACCCGGTACAGGCGGGCACCTGCTTCTGATTGGACATTTCCTTCCGAAGATGCCGTACCGTCGCACCGCGATATAGACACCAGCTGTCCATACCTGCATTGTTGTGAATACACATACTCGTACTTACGTATTGTTAGCTCTTAGAGAACATTTTATGAGACTTTCTACTTTGCACAGAGAATTTATGTCTCTAATTCGATTTTAACAGAATAATAATAATAATAATAATTTATTTATTTCCAGACCATGGTGTCCATTTTGTTAGTAACAATGCTCTTATAGACTAGTGTTAGTAAACTTAAGCTACCCACAACAAGACATAAAAAGGATGTAAACAATATGTAGAATGTCTCAGTGATAACTTGAAAGAATAACACAGCCTATCATTATGCCTGCGCGCATGCGGGTGTCGAGTAATGGGCGATTCGCTGTCCGACCATGGACCATGCCCGGGTCAACGGCGCGTTGGTGTTCCACGCGCGCCTCAAAGAGTGTCAGCATTATGACAGCCCTCTATAGAGGGCCAAAGCCTGCCGGGGTCGCGGGACTAACGAATTACCGTGACTCCAGAATGTGGCTATTGAAGGACACCGTGGACTTTAGTAAGTACGAGTCTGACAGTCCCTCCCGCAATGCCCTGGGTGGGAGGACTCATTTGATGACTTTACCACGCTGAAAAAAAAAACCTACCATCATGCCTATAATAATTAGAGGGTTACGCATTGACATACCTAAACACTGCACTCAACGCCATAATATAATTTATAGGCCGCGAGCCTATTGCCTTCAACCGTGCACAAAGCCAGGCTCCGCGTCTGCTTCTGAGAGAACCCGATGTCCGAACTGAGAATCGAATCCACGACATGAAGATCAGCAGTCACGGTTGCGACCACTAGACCAGAGAGCCAGGCAAAGAATACTAATAATTTAATGGCATTGTTTACCTCCAACTAAAGGCTCGATAAATCAAAGTAAAAGAACCTGTTTTAGGGGAAAGCTTTTAGGGAATACCCAAGCTCATAGATATAGCGCGGGCTCTTACTGTGGTTACCGCAAAGAGGCGTAACCTATCTATCTTGGTAGACAATGGATTCATTTCTCTGTCGATCTAGATTTACTGTTGTACCTACAAGGTGGTTCTGTCTGATACTACCATGTGTTTATCGTCGCTATGTTGTCGATGTTTGATGAAGATGATACAAAATACATATACTATATTTCAGCGTAGCTGTGGTTCAATCTGGCTATAATCAATGTTAAGGTCATATCTGTAATGAATTTTATTATTTCAACTTACATAGGAACGAAGGTGTAATAATTGGTTGCTCAATATCAGCTACACAGACGTATCTAATAATATAATATAGGACGAAGATGTGAATTTCGGCTAAACCTGCGAGTAATCGACGTTATAGCGTTCTCTTGGCACTTTACCAGATTCTATCCTATGCGCTCCGGTAAGATCTGAAGTTCATTACTTTTGGAAATTCACGTGTAATCGAGATTGGATCGAGAACCTTCAGCTATTTATTTTAACAAAAACCGAACCGCCGCAAATGAATAATTTGCTTTTGTTTTTGTAACCACCTATAGAAAAACCCAGCGTAGCGATCTCGTGGAACAAACTAGCGGTGTAATGGATATCTACTGCAGTTTCTACACGTTTGGGTGAATAGCAAAAAGTTTTCAGCACGTTGTTTTGTGTTTAGTATTTATTATTCTGTAGCACGGATGTGCAATTCACATATCGTGCGGACACGGTGAGCGCCGAGCACCCGGAGAACGGTCATACCTATATGGAGGCAGTTTGCCTTATTTACATCGCATCAGTCCAGAACAATGTTTACATTTTAGTAAAAATGTATAAGAATTTTTATTCTGAAAATTGCGGTGCTTCTATCGAATTATCGCACCCCAAGGAACAAGTAGGTAATTTACGCGTACATTACCGTTATAATATAATGGCATAAACGGATTTACTCGCAGGTGAAGGCATGAAGGTATTTGTCGCGGCGCGGCACCTCGGTGCGGGGTCTGTGTGGCGCGGTGCGGCGGACGCAGGGCGCGGCGTGGGCGAGGAGACAATCTCGGCGATGGCTCATTCACTGCTGCAACGAGCCGAGCAGAGAATTGAATTGGAAGCAAATGTGCCGTACGGAGACTGCCGTCGAATATAAACTGAACCACTCCCGAGTAAGCGGCTCTGATCATGAAATAAAGAAAGCCTCAGAAATAAATTTTCTAAACGCGAACCGATTTTAAATTGGATAATAAATATTGGAGGAGATCTTGGCGACTAAACTTAATTATTATCATCATAGGAAATGAATGAGTAGGTATGTTATTATTAATGTTGGGGTAGACAGCCGGAGGAAAGGTATGTAATGAGAGGAGGGTGACTCAGTCGGCTGTCACTCCGTCCTGACAGCTCGCTGACTCGGCTTCATAATAAAATATCGCTTGTATAAGTACGGATGGCGTTATAGTATGGATAACTTACCTTGCACGTAACGTACATACATTACTATTGCTATCGTAAAGTTTGTACTTGTTGTAGCATCATTATAGCCTATTCTATTGATATTGAATTCGAAAACGTTACAGCCAATTCTATCAGCAATCTAAAAATCAATGTCTGTGCAGTTTCCATTGTTTGTTGATCTTCTTATTGTGTACATCTGTGGGATGAAAGGCGCGGTGGTCGCAGTGTTCCGGAGAGCTTTAACAAACGACTGCGTGCAGTGGTGCCCGCTGAGGAAGCGTTCGTGGGCGGATTCATTTCCGTGCGTGCGGCTGCGGCTATGGCCCTATTTCCTCTCCACTGATAGTCCGTTTACGACCACAGCTCCTTTGCGACGCCTCTGCGTTTGTTAATACAAATACTGAATAAATGATTGAGGCTTTACGGATAATCAATTGTTATATCTGTTCTAGATTCATGTGTGTTGGTTTGTATCTTGGTTTGATAGATTCCGAAAAATAGTTTATTATATTGTTATAATTGGGCCACGCGTCTTTCTAATCATGATGAATTATATCTTTGCAAGCAGAGTACAGCCTCCCTTAATTGAAGAATTTTGAACTAACACGAGCGAAGCCACAGACAAATGCGAGTTATGACTATTTGCAACACATTTAGATCACGCTTCCTTGCCTCCTTTGACATTACTGAAAATATTATAGCATATATGTTTTTTTCTTTTTATAAATAAATATTTTTTCTTTTATTATACCTTTACTATCCAAAATGTCGTCTCAAACGTAGACTGATACAAGATTTGAATGACTTTTCAAATAATATGTAAGTATTGAATTCCAAGTCAAGGAAAGCCATTGAATTCGAATAATACCTATTTCAATATACGTTCGTCTCCGATTTGCTCTATCTCATATAATCCAGTGTGGATTCCTATGAACCTTTGATATTTCATGACAAATGAAATCATATTTGAAATTTTGAATAAGTATATTTTGTGTACCTACGTACCTACCCATGTATGAGTAAAAAGAACTAATAAAAATAATGATGAAATTATTATTTATTTGCATAAATATTCATAAAACACTGTTACCTATATTCACGTAGAAACAAAGTTCATCATTGTCCTAAAAAAATGTGGTTAATCTATTAATATATTTCCATTTATCTTTACATTTATAATTATAAAGACTCGATCTGGAACTTGTTTTACCACATATTTAGCACAGTTTCAACACATAGGTATGAAAATATAGACACCTTTTTAAGGTTCGGTACTCAAAGGGTAAAACGGAACCCTATTATATTAATAAGACTCTACTTTCCGCCCGCCTGTCTGCCTGTCCGTCTGTCACTAGGCTTTATCTCATGAACCGAGATAGTTAAACAGTCGGTTATAAAGAACAAAATATACCTATATTTAATGTCTGCTAAACACGTTACGTAAAATCGTTACGATTAGACGGTACAGTTTAATCTACATGCGTGTATGAGAAACATTGTACAGTTTGTCCGATTTTTCTCATACACACTTTTATGTTGATTTATCGTTGCAGTTTAAACTGTACCGTCTAATAGTAACGATTCTTCGTATCGTGCGTAGCAGCCCATAATGGTACGGAACCCATTTTGCGCGAGTCCGAGTTGCACTTGTTTGTAGTGTAAACCAGGTGGTGTATTTGTTAACTGTTTCGTAAATATTTTATAGTTCAACAAAAAATATTTAGGTACACTCGTAAGTAGGATGTTGACGTCCATATAATTCAAGCCCAGAGAATCGAAACGGACAATAATGCTTCTACATTACCTTTTGAAATGGGGACTAATGACTATGGCGGCCATTTGCTTTATCCCCATAATGTCTCCGTAAACGTTCATAGTCTATTTTGAAAAGTAAACTCAGAGTTAATTCTTTGGATCAATATAAGCCTCCTCATAGTGCCTTAATCACTAATTAGCAAACGAAATGTTGATCACAATCGACATTATTTTTAAGGAAAATGTTCGTTGTTTAAAAATAGAACCGTTTGCCATTTAAAGCCCCCATGGGATTGGTGGCCATCCTTTAAGGGTTCTGTAGATTATTTGGCCTTGAGTTATAAAGATTTATAGATGAGTATTATCAACGGTGAAGATTGTACGGATCTTTTTGGCTTTTATTTAACATCCGATGGAAAAAAGGTGTGTAATACGTTTGACGCGTCTGTGTGTCTGTCACAACGTACCTCCTGAACGAATGAATCGATTTTGATGTTCTTATTTTTTTGAAAGCTGAGATGATCGAGATGGTTTTTAGCTATAATTTTTGAAGATCGAGACCATCAGTTCATGTGTTAAGGGTTACTTTTTTAATTTTATTGTACCGACTTGAATATAAAATAAAAACATAGGATGGCGAATATTTACTTTTTGACTAATGTTGCTCTACTTATCTTGCTTTTCTTATCATAACTGTCAACCTTCTCCAAATATACATAATGTTTACTGTTGCTAAACATCTCTTTGATTTACTGGTATCATCATCAGGGAGGGAGCGCTCATTACAACGCGGCCCCATTACAAGTCCCACGGTAGGCCCTTGTATCTCAATGACTTGGAGCTCCGGGTTACAGATAACAGCCGTATCCTCAATACGTGATTTGCAACCCTTCTTATTACATACAATATTAAAATATACATTTTTATGTATGTATCGTTACATTAACAAATCGTGTAGATACTTGGGAATATGGATTTGTGTTTGTGCCATTACTGACTGGCGAAGTTGACGTTCTGTGTTTTTTTTTTACGAAGCGAGATTTGTATTTTGTCAATGTTTTTCTTTCTGTGCTTAGACAATTCGTGAAAGAGTGTTGTGTTTTTATTTATCTTCAGTCTAATTAGAACAACAAAATTAGATGAATACCTAGGTAAAAAATCAGTATTATGACAAAGTCTTGTTCCCTCATGAATAGATTTAAGAAAAAACATGCCTCTTATACTTGCTAATACTAGAGTATTCTCTTATTCCTTTGCAAATATAAAGGGAGGCCAATGTTACCGTGTGCACGATAAGTAACAACAAATTGCTTTGTATTTGGATGGGTGAGCACTCACTGGTTTTGATAAACACTCATTTTTTATTCACATCGTTAGGCTTTTTTCTTAGAATACAATTCATGTAGGAGGAAAAAACTACTTATACGTTGATACGTTACGTAGACCTTGCTATAGAGGTCATGTAAAATAGACTAAAGGTTACGAATAAGTAGTAGTTTCCAGCAGATAGAAAATGCAGCCAAGGATGAAAGCGTAAATGAAAGCAAGAATGCTCGCGTGGTCAGTGAATTTCCATACATATAAATGAGTTGTCTCCCCGCGGTCCATCTTATCGGTTCACTGTCACCGCGACTCGCCATGAATTCCTACGAATGACTAGATATTTCAAATCTATAAAAAGGTTCCCCGTCTCGTCTCTATGCGGTATATTTATTCTACGAGTGAAAAACTTAAGAAAAAAAGGCGGACTCAGAATGGCGGTTTCAAGGTTTCGAAAGCTCTGAAATTTTTATGTATTCCTAAACCGGCAAAATGCGAAGCTGTGACAGCGCTGTAATCATGTAGGAAGCGGACCAGATTCAGTATTCGGATAAAAATAAAAGAAAGCTATTCGTTGAGGACGGACACAAAACACGCCCCGCAGCTATATTTTTGGACGAGTAGAGCACTAAGGCCCCGATAGCGCTAGACAAAAGAATACTTACATACAATAAAGAAGTCAATGTAGAGATCTAAAGCGGACAACGGTTTGTTGAAAACCGCCTTTCCTTTGTGAACGGCTCTCTTTTATGCAAGTTGCTATACCGTCTTCCGTTTAAGCAATGCCATTACCTCTCGATCGAATGTGAAGTATTCGCTTTAATGAATCCACTTGACTCGAGAAATTCCACTCAGTCCCTATTTGCAAGAAAAGAGTGCATTACCATCGTAAGCACAATAATGGTTTGTTAGGTGGCCTACTTTTTGAAGGATCAATGGGTGCGTGCGTACTGGCATTTGTTTGATAAAAGCCCACTTTCAATGAGATTTTATAGACTTTACGCATAAAGTGCTGTAATCAGCTGTTAATATAACGAAGCAGCTTGTTATAAAAGTGTTGAGTTATTAAATAGTGTTAGAACTGTGACCTAGGCATTTGTTTTATACGATAGATACGTTACTTTATAAATCCCAATATCATGATTAAGTCGTAAACCAATTGAATTATAGCAGCTAAATGGTCGATAGACAGTGCATTAGCATAGCCCAAAAATTAAAGAAACGCTACATCAGCTATTGTAAGCTGCGCTGATCCAGTGAAATATGAAACATGTAGGGGAGCTGGCAGCCCGCCAACTGCTTGCATCACACTATAACAAAGGGTTTCATATCAGGAAATTGTTCCTAGAACAATAGCAGAAAATATAAGCCTGCTTGTATTACAAGCTCGAATATCCCGCACTTGAAAATATTATCGGAGACATCCGATGTTGTTCATACGTTTATGAAAAGCATTCTCTGTGAAAGGTAAACGTTTTGTAGTAAATACTGCTAATGAATAGCATTCTTTATTTTTTTTTTCATTTTCACAGTTCGTGGAAAATATCTCACAAACGAATACCTGCACTCCTGTGATTGAAACACACACAAAATAAGATATTCTTAAACCTTAACATGAATTTCATTTTCATACTTTTGATGTACGAGTATTTACTTTGAAACTCATGCACAGTCACACATATTATTTTGGTTTCATTTTACATATTATATGTGTAGTAAGTAATTGGTATTAACATTCTTTTGTGTTTATATTGCTTTGGGTGTAAAATAAACAAATGTACTGAAACGCTGGTATTCCCTCGGGCAAATAGCATGAAGCAACTGAGGAAAACGGCTTTTATTGGAGTTGGTAGGCGAAGGAATAACAAATAGTCAACACTTGTGCACTATTGCAATCTTTTAAGTTCCATACATATTGCTATAATGGTTTCAACCGGTGCTATTACTTATAAGACGTCTTCTACTGATATTTCTCACGAAATAACGAGCTCTCCGGGACTCGCGGGGACACAATCATGTCCCTATTAAGGTCCTTATCCTTTGTTCATTACTCTCTTGCGACGACTAATTACACTAGAGTGCAATTTGCAATAGAACCTTCATTAGAAAGAGCTATTTTAGTTTGACGATGTAAAATGTTCTAGTGGAATTAGTGTAGGTCATAGCGTCGTTTGTATTGAGTTAAGAGCGTCGCAATCCGACGAAGCCGCCAGTTGGCCGGGGGCCATCCTGCCGACCGGATCTTTTTATTGCTTTTTACAATACTACAACAAAATATCTGTTGAGGACGTTATGTACTAGAAAATGTTCTCTTTGGACACGAATCATTTAATGCACGAGAACATTGTGATAAACACTATTGTTTAGTTTAGAAAATAAAATGACAAAACATAACATTTAAAAAAACACAAACTTCACGAATTTAAATTCAATAAAAGACTAAATATAAGTTAATATATCTTGACGTAGCAGTCTTAGTATTAAAGTTATATTTCTGATTTGGACAGCAAGCTCGTTTGTATGTAGCGTAGCATCTTGCGCTTTCTTGCTACGGCGTAGTCAAGTGCACGAGATGCTACGACAGCAGCGTAGCACTCGTAACAGACAACTTGTTGGCACAATTTATTGCTCCCCCGACTGGGATATGTTTGACTGGTTGTTTCTGTGACAGCACGAGATGACGAGAGCTTTTATTTCAAACAGCCAAGACAACTTAGCTGTAACTACTGGCTTTGTGATCTGTCTGGAGATGCTTTATTTTATGAATGTGAGTATGGCTGACTATGCGTGGAGTGTTATTAGTTTGAATAAATTAGTAATAGCCTCTTTTTTATGTACATTCTTCTTTTACTACCAGGATTATTATTTCCCTTACCCCCGGACCTCGAAAGAGTATAGACGTGTCCACTATATCCAAATTTTATTCAATTTAATTAAATAATTGCGAAAATAAACAGTGAAATATTAGCAAAAGTACCAGGCGCGCACTACGCTGACGGAGATCGCAACTTGAAGAGGCACGAGCGAGACAACAACAGCCAACGCAACTACTATCGCTGCGTACACGGCGTTATACGGCTTACAGTACACCTCACCAGTACAAGCGCATTGACGCTTGCCATAGTTCATAGGCGACAGCGATTGACGGGTAAATATTGCATTGTTGTTTAAAGGTGTAATATTATTACAGAAACATAATAATAGTACTTACGTACATTTAATATATCACCAATGGGGATTGTCAAATTTTTCAAACATTCGATTTTATTTTATTTTCTGCAAATATAGAGCATTTTGAGAAACTAATTTGAATATTTTTATGATTGGCTCAATAGTTTTTTTATTTTTAATATTTTAATTTTTGAGGTAGCTGACGTCACCATTGACCAAAAAGTTGTGCCGTTGCCTCACCAGTGAATAATTTAAAAAACTGCCTGACAACACAACGTCACTTTCTCCTGATAGTAGACGTCAGTTAACATCCTTAGTCGGGGAGCCCAGGGAGGGAATTTTAATGTGACTCCAGCGCATCAGATTATCATAAAGGAGAAATCTTGCACCCTTTAATGTACCTGTACCAAGTATCAACCCTTCATATGGTCCCCACCATTGGTTGTGTGGGAGAACCCGCCAGATTAGTAAAAAAAAATCGATCCACAGAAATACTTGAGCGAGTCAGATTACGAAAAGGTAGATTAATTAAGTTCAAAAAATTGTATATGATTATGTACATTGAAGATGGCGGACATTAAATCACGACCAATACTTGCGAACTAACAGGTAGTTCACCTTTTCTCCGCGAGTCTACCGACATCGCCCCATGGAAAACGTCAGATTATTAGTGAGTATGATTTTTACAGTGTTAGTTTCAATTAAAAAAAAATGGAACGCCCTCGAGTATTTCAAGATTACGTTTTTTTACCAATAGAAATATGAATTATTACTTTGTGCCACATCCAAATCGTCAGACATTTTAATACGACACTTTTTAAGGTCTACTTTACATACACTTTGAATATCTGACGCGCTTGATTAACTTTTTTTTTTGGATTTTCAACCGCTTGCCACGGACTGCCCCCTCGAGTTAATCGTCCGATTAATATGTATTGGTTATCAGAAATAGAAAAGCGCGTTTACACTGTAAATAGCTGACGCGCTCGAGTACTTCTGTGGAACTGTTTTTTTTACAATTTTAAAACTGTTTACACCCCCTCCCCCCCACTAAAATAGAAAACTTGTCAGAAACTTTTTTCTTTTTAGAACATATTCTTTCAAATCCAATAGGTCGCCATGATGCTCGAGTAACTGCAAATTAGAATCCTCGCCTCCCCTACTATAAAAATACAATAAATTTTTGAAATCGGTTTTTATTTTTGTTTTTTAAAACGGAAAGTCGTCGACGAGGTGACATTATTGATCGTTTTCCTGAGCAATACTTTAGCATTAACTTAATGAATATACAAAGGTATCTAAAGCTTTGATATCTTACTTACATCAAAATGATCTTCGCAACAGTAGGTACATTTTATAAACCTTGCAATATTACACGCCTACATCACGGCATCACTTTTCTCGCAAATCTTATAAAGAGATTATGAGGCATGTTGCAGAAATAATCATAAAATATATAAAAAACTAAACATTATTATTTGTTTACATTTTTGACATTTTTAATTTGACACTTGACGGATTGTTGAAAATACTTGCCACTTACTTTTTATTGTCTGAGGCAACGATACAAAACGGTACAGCTAATAATAACGTCACTTGAAGGGCAAGGAAGGTCAAGCGTATTTTATCAAAAATATCAATCAAATATGAACATTTTTCATTTTTGATTGGTTACTAATGATTAGTAACGCTATTCCTAGAAATGGTTTTTCAATTACAACATATTGAAAAAAATGAACAATGCCCATTGTTGGATTAAATTACAATGTCTGTCCCACATACCCCACCGAAAAGTGGTGCTAAGCTTATCACTCCCAATCAATTTGGATCGGATCCAGCGCTTTATACACCCAAAAGTAAGCAGCAAGTAGATTTGAACATCATAAAGCGCAGTAAACGCCGGTTTAATGACCCTTTAAGCACTGCAGATATTTCTTATGTGATTTACTAACCAAAATGGACGAAATTAAAAAGCAACAGAACGCTAAATTTACCACCTTAGAACTATCTCTGAAAGAGCTAACAAACCATAACGCCCAAATTAATAAATCAATGATGTTGTTGTCCGAGAAATACGATGACGTTCTAGCTGATTTGAAAACTCTTCAACAAGAAAACTGTTCATTAAAGAACCGTATAAAAAACTTGGATGCGAAAATGGAACATTTTGAAAAAAAATCACGGTCTACCATGATCGAGTTAAGAAATGTTCCTGTCACTGAATCTGAAAACAAGGAACAGCTATTTGAGTTAACAAAAAAGATTGGAAATGTTATAAGTGTTCAAATTCTGGATGCCGATATTCGAGATGTGTCTCGTCTAAAGCTGAAAGACAAACCTTCAGGCCCCATAATTGTGGACTTCACATCAACCATAAAGAGAGAACAGTTTACAAAAGCTAATGGCTCATACAATAAGGCAAACCCTGAAAAACGGTTGAGTACTACTAATTTGAAGATAATTGGACCACCAAAGCCAATATACGTGGCTGAATCTCTCACCGCCTCAGCTAGACATCTCCACTATGTATCCAGATTGTTTGCTAAAAAACATAACTACAACCACTGTTGGACTTCGTTTGGCAAGGTATTCCTGAAACGTAATGAAAACGAACCACGTATACGTGTTTATTGTGAAGAAGATCTTCAAAACATGGAAAAAAGTATTTGACTAGTTTTCTTTTGTAAAAAGTTCGTTTATATTTCAACTGCATGCATTAATTTGTACATTATATCTTTATTAAGCACCTATCACTTCTCTGTTCACATACACTACACACATAATAATAAAACAGCTACCCACCCAGTACAACTGACTAACAATACACTACACTCTTTCAAATTTATAAATACTTACAAAACACAACCAAATCTTCAAAATATCGTACCTTCTCTAAAATATTTTGTCGCACTCAATACTTTTCGCAACCTTTTATTAAGATCTACATGCAAATGGTATAATATCTTAAACAAGATAACAGCAGATAATACTTTGTCCAAATTAACCCACAAATGGAATCCGGCTAAATTAATACCGAAGCAAAATTCAACGAGTTAAACCATTTACAAACTGAAATAGACTCTTTTAATGTTGCTGATTTCTTCATTTGTGATGCGGAGGATTGTTTGAGTCTGCTACCAAATTCCAAAAAATGTTTTAAAATGTTTCAACAAAACATTAGAAGTATAAAATGTAACATATCTGGATTATTACCTATTATGGCCAGTACTGAGGTGGATTGGGACTGTATTGTATTGACAGAGTGCTGGCTTCCTTCAACCGTTCTCTTACCCTCCTTAGATGGATTTAGCAGTTTTGCCACCACTAACAACCTCACGCAGAATGAAGGTGTAGTTGTTTACTGCAAGAACAACTTGTTTATCTCAGTTGACGAACCTGAAATAGAGGACGCAAACTGTCTTGCGATTACCATAAATAAAAATACAGTAGCCTTGGCCATATATAGGCCCCCCGGGTACAAAAATATTGATAAGTTTTTACAATCTCTCAACCATACACTATTAAAATATTCATCTAAGCAAAACGTTATATTACTGGGGGACATTAATATTAATATTGCCGAACACGGTGTTGATAACAATGTTTCTGCATATCTAGATATGATGGCATTTCACGGTATGATGCCTGCATACACAGCACCTACGCACAATAAAACATGTTTAGATCACACGTTCATAAAGACTAAACTGACAGCACGATGTCTTATACTCCAGACAACAATTACTGACCATAATAGTGTTGCTTTGTACATGGCTAGTCTTCCGAAACAAAAACCCGCCAAAATCATTAAGTTTTTAGATCACAACCGCTTAAATGAGGAAATTGAAAATACTGACTTTAGCCCGTTATACGCAATTAAGGACGCCAACGAGGCTGCTAATTACCTCCATAGTATACTTTATGCGGCTATCAGTAGCAACACAAAGGACATCAAAATATCAAACAGGAGAAATATTCTAAAACCGTGGATAACCCCAGGCATTCTCAGATGCATTAAAAATCGCGATAACCTATTTAAAAAAGTTAAAAAAAATCCAGATAATGAAGTATTTAAAACTACATATAAACGTTACCGAAATTTTTGTTCATCCTTATTAAAAAAACTTAAAAGAGACTATGATAAATTACAATTCCAAAATGCAGGGAAAAACACCAAAAAATTTTGGAAAATAGTTAAAGATATAACATACTCAACTAAACCCAAAGACAGCCCGATCGAACTAATTAGCACCACTGACCCCCAAAATTCCGCCAATAATATCAACGCATACTTCGCAAATGTTGGTAAAACGCTAGCTGAAAAAATAGCTAAGAATACCCTGCAAACAGAACCCGTTGCCTCTAACTTGTGCAGCCATTCGTTCTGCCTGCTCCCCACGGACGAAGGTGAAATTAGGACATTGATAGCTGGGCTGAAGAGCGATTGTTCGGTGGGGCTTGATATGATATCTAGCGACGTCTTGAAGGCAAATAAAGATGTATTAGCATCACCCATAACATACGTCTGTAATCTTTCTCTCTCAACCGGTGTATTTCCAAAGATCTATAAAAAATCAAGAGTTCACCCGGTACATAAAAGTGGTGACAGAGACTGTGTCAATAATTATAGGCCAATATCAATTCTCCCTACTTTATCCAAAATTTTAGAGCGCATCATTAACAAAAGACTTGTTCACTATTTGGAAAATAAAAATCTTCTGTCACAAGCACAGTTTGGTTTCAGAGCCAAAAGATCCACCGCTGATGCTGTGTCAGAACTAACAAATTATATAGTAAATAACCTTGATTCAAAAAGAAAAACATTAGGAATATTCTTAGACTTAGCAAAAGCCTTTGACACAGTCTCTGTCCCAATCTTGTTATCTAAACTCGAAAGCCTTGGCGTCCGTGATCTTCAATTAAAACTATTTAAAGATTATTTGACTGATAGAACACAATGTGTAAAAATCGGTACCACAACCAGTGAAGAAGTGCCTGTGACTTTTGGTGTTCCGCAGGGCAGTATTCTTGGGCCGACAATGTTCCTAGTATATATCAATGACATATGCCAGTTGAGTTTTCCAGATTCTAAAATTGTTGCATTTGCAGATGATACTGCTTTACTTTTCAGCGGAAACTCCTGGCATGAAGTTTTTGCTAAAGCTCAGTTGGGCATGAATACTGTGTCTGGATGGTTAAATAAAAATTTGCTGACTTTAAATACAGAAAAAACAACATATATACCGTTTTCCATTAAAGCTAGTGACAAACCGGATCCCTCTTTATGCATTATCTCCCATTTGTGCCCAAATGCAAATGACTTAAGTTGTCAATGTCCTAAACTCAAAAATACCGATTCCACCAAGTACCTGGGCGTAATTATTGATAGAAACCTAAAATTCCAAAAGCATGTAAATCTTCTATCAACAAGAGTGCGTAGATTAATAGTAATATTTAAGGCTTTAAGGAACACCGCACCAAGATCTGTCATAAAATCAGTTTACTATGCTCTCTGCCAATCGCAGCTTGAGTATTGTATCACCACATGGGGCGGCACATGTAAAACCCATTTCTTAAAGGTTGAGAGAGCACAAAGAGCACTCCTAAAGGTAAGCTTGTTTCTACCTTTTTATCACCCAACAACTGATCTGTACTCAAATTGGAAAGTACTCACGGTGAGACAGCTCTTCATCCTAAAAACGGTTACGAAACAACATTCCCTAACAACGTTCGAACCAGAAACTTTCAGAAACAAACGTCGCAAGCATCAAGTCTGCTGTGCATCGTCGTTCAAAACTAAATTTGCGCATCGGTTTTTCTGCTACCAGGGTCCAAATTTATACAATAAACTAAATCGAGACTTAACGATATATCCGTTACCAACGTCGAAATGCAAGTCAATGGTGTCGAATTGGTTGCAAAATTTGGATTATAGTGTTACAGAAAGTTTAATTCATTCAAATTAATTAGTACGATATAAGTAAGTCTATAACTTACACCAAAACCCTAACACGCACACATTATATATATTGACACTCAACGCTACTACTTGACACTTACACACACACACACACACACATATATTATGTACACAGATACAGGTGCTCCGATTAACTTTTGTTTACTTATTATATTTAAGTTTTTCGTTTTTTGTTATTTTTACCCTCAGTTATAATTAATTAAATTATTAGTTCTAAATCTCCATAAATATAAAACCTCAGTTTGTAATATCATATTACATTGTTAAAACTATTTGTTTCTTCCGTGGGGTGAGGACCTGGTGATTTGTATTACAGGCATTATATGCCCAACTCAAACACCAGCTCCTCACATTGCCAATAAAAAAATAAAACAAGCAGCCTGTAATAACCTACAATCAATAAGTGTATCATTGTGAGGAGAAATAAAGAATTTTTATTATTATTATTATTATACGATTCTCTGTTAACTTGAAACAATACCTTTGTTCCGTATTTCCTTTTCACACCAGATGTTGCAGAAACAATAGCTGGAACTTTGTTTAAAGAAATTATAAACAAGTTAAATCTGTGTATTTCAGTTCGAATACCGTATACACTGCGATACGGAGACGAAGCGTATTCGAGTATACGCGATGAACGTTTATGATAACATATCTGATTGCCATGTTTCATGAACCATGTCTGGCTGCGGATCGAATAAAATTGAATAAGATAAATACTGAAGTGAAATATATAAATTTTATTTTTCGTAAGTGTGTAACCAAAAGATGTTTAATAGAAACCTATACCATACCAGTGTGTGTCTTCCTATAATGTACTAGGTTTCATAAATTCCATTTTATTCGTTTCCATTTATTGTGTACTTTTAATGAATATTGGGGCGGCACATGTAGTCATCCGATGAACCCCAATGATGAAATATTTAATTAAATGGCTACTATTTTTTTTGTTATGTAAAGCCGGGTTTTCACAGTAAGAGTTGGCTCGGATCGAGTGCACTCGTACGAGTCAGCTTCGTACGAGTGTACACGGATAGTGGTTATGTCGCCATATTGTTTACATAAAAATGATCCACAGAGTACATTCAAATGATCCGAGTGAGCTCGAAAAATAGAGCAGAGTCCGAGTCTACTCGGATTAGACGTTGGCGTCCGAGTGCGCTCGGATTACGTGTTTACATGATACGAGCAGACATCCGAGTGCACTCGGTCCGAGCCAACTCTTACTGTGAAAACCCGGCTTTAACTAATTATTTTTAAGTAATTTGTTATTGCGTGTCTCGATGCAACATCTGTGTGGTTAAGAAAAATCTGTGCTGAAACTTTAATTGGAAATACGTGTAAAATGCTAACACTCCATCTGGTATTTGGAAAATCTGGTAGCCAAAACGAGCGTCGTTATAAATTCTACTTCGTTTTGAAACCGTGAGCGATGGATTTTAAGGGTTTTATTTCCGACTTTCCAGAACTGATAATTGGCTTAACCTTCTATGAATAAATGTTTTCCATATTTTATTATTCTTTTTTTTTTCATGTAACTCATAAAATCATTCGGGTAGAGAGATAGAGATATACTGGCAAAAGTAGTACATAAGTAATACTATCATTTACACATGCCTTGAGTACATAACGTGGTAGTTACGAATTGAACACCTTATTATTTCCCATAGCTGCCGTAAAGCCTGCACCTCGGGGATTATACTGGATGGAGGCACCGCCGCCTTCCGGCGTAATTTAAACATTACACTCCGATTAGCAACATATTACAACTAGTAAGCGAGAAGATTATTATAATCTCCGAACATAAACGTTTGTTGTTATCTGAGGGGCTCCCTGATATGCGCTGAAGTGATTGTAATATTATTTATCCTTTATTTATTAAGGTTGGTTTACACAAGGTCTTTAAAGATTGATTTTATTTATAAACACTGGTTAAATTGTAAATAAATTATTTTAAATTTTACTAATAAAGTTAACAATTTTGAATCCGCCGGAAAATAAAATAAAATGAATAGAGAATCATTTACAACAATAGTAGATACTATAATGTGCCAATAACTAAGAGTATTTGATGAATAAAACATCTGTAAGTACTTTAATAAAAAAAAAACAAATGAATCACTAAGTTGGAACGATTTAATCCCTATTACTACTTATTGTATTAATAAATAATTTCATCTTCCATACCTTTTTATTTCATATGAAACAGTTATTATTTTCGCTTCGTCATTGAGGATGTTGTAGTATTTTCCTACTTCGATACAATAAAGAAACGCAATATGAGCTGTTCTGATTGTGAAACAAAAACAGTTGTTTTATTTGAAAGAACAGCAGGGGAAAATATAAATATGGATGAAAATATATATGGACATTGTATTTCTAAAATCTATTTTGTAAGTCTCCGCAGATAAAACATTTTCAATTTACGGTTTACGATTTTTTTATGACGAACTTTTATGATTTATATTTTCAAAACAACAATTTGTTATGGACCATCAAGAATTAAGATCATCGGAATCTAATGACTTCATATTTTTCACTCCACTCCCAAAAGTTGTGTTTAAGTTTATATAAAATTATAACATTTCAGAAACTCATTCACTTTCTTTGTGTTCTCAGCTGTCTAGTATTAAATTTAATTAAAGTTTAACGTCTATGCTCCAAATGACGTCAGATAGCACGAGTGACGTTATCTCTTCATAACTTTGAATTCGCGTGCATTTGGATTGCAAATGAGTTGATTTCGAATCAGAATGATTAAAATGTGCAAAAATAAACTTTAGAGTCCTTTGCCTTTTTAATGAAAATAAAGTTCATATCCAATAATTTTTATTGGACAAATGATGTAGATATTTAAATGAAAATCGTAAAATCTCTGCTCAAATAGAATACGTTCAGAAAATCGTTCTAGCTACATATACCTACATACAGAACTCATCAGGCGGAATGAGAGCTGAAGGACAAAAGGACTTTGGGCAGTAACACGATCTGCTTGTTTGAGATTAAACTAACCCGAAACTGGATGCGCGTTAATGCTTCTAATGTGTGTGAGTGTGCGTGACTTTGTGTATGGGGCATATTAGCTTAAGTGGTTGGAGGAAATCAAACCACTGCGTATCGATAGCCTAAATAATGGGTAGTAAAACTATTAGGCAGGAACTGAAGGAAATGCGGACTGTATTTATCAATACGGATAAACCACTATCAAATTTTCAGTCGTATTCACGACTGAGCCATAGCTCCAGCGACCTAATACGGTTTTCCAATAACATTTATACTCGGGTATGTAATAATAAAATGAAATGGAAATCAGTAACATACTGACCTCTTTGAAGAAGATTGGAACCAATTTTCTCGGAGGAAAGATGGTGGAAGGTCAAGACGTCTATTACATTATAGTCATACCGACGCAGACTGATGTGTACCAAAAGTCGAGTGCGTAGTAACGAGAATGAATAGTTAATACTTATGTCTCCAAGTCAACCCTTTATGAAATTAGGACATGTCAAAGTACTGGACGGCTTTAGCTTTGTATTTTTTCAGTTGTCTGTATCGTTCATGTTATGCCCCTTGAACCAGAAAAGCTGTCATGAAATCAAAAATTAGGAGGACATATTTTACTAGATGAAAGGAGTCGTGACTCGTGGCTGTAGTGTCGTGCAAGAAGACAGCGAGGGGGGGGGGGCAGGGGGGGGCTAGGCAGAGCCTCCAGTTTATTCCTGTCCGTGTAGATATATAAGGGCGTTAGTCGTAATAAATGGTGACGTAAAGATTTAGCACGCGCGCTATAGTCGTTCATGTTCCGGAAAGATACAGGAACTAATGGTATTTAAAGATAGTATTGTACGAAGCTCGCTTCCGGTACCATTCTATGATTTATGTTTTTTTTCGTCAATTACGTAGGTATTTTATATTTCGATGTGTTTTTTTGGTTTGTACGTGGGTATCTTAACTCCAACTATGACGGATAAAAATTAAAGTATAGAACTCAAACATAAAAGTTACAACAGCACCATTATCAAATATACTAGAAAGCACCCACTTTCGATTGTATCGTAACGTGTACATCGTAAAGAGAACGATTATATTTTATACTTTCGGTAATGCCAAGGTGATTGTTAATATTAGTAAAAGTAATTTACTAGGCTATTCGCCGCCCAGCACAATGTCATCTAAGGTTGACCTCTCTACCAGCGTGCCTACTTTTACGGCCCACATAAAACTTTATAGGTTCTTACACCCACTTTATTATGTGTTAAATATATAAACTCAATTCTGCTATTAGATCTTATCCATTTATTTAATAAATCGAGCTGACTAAACGACCATCTTGATGTTTAATTAGCTCGAAGTTAAATTGTGATTCCAAGTAGAAATATTGTAATTGGCTCCCCAGTAAAAGTGATTGGCTGTTTTTCTGGGTCAGATTATACAGAATTTTTAAAAGTTGGCGAGATCGTTTGCTTGGCCCTTGTGTAATTAAACGAGTCAACATAAATCTGAGCAAACGAGACGCGGAAGAGTCCCCGGCCAGCCGTAACTCTGTTAGCGGAGCGCACGCCCGCGCCGCGCGTCGCGCCCGCTCGCACGCCGCGCTCCGCCATCATCGCCTTCATCCCTCCACGCAACGAAATAATTCTCAATAAAATCTTTCCACTTCGATGTAATATTTCTCTTGGATCTTCCCTTAAAAGGAAAGTAAGATGAGGGATTTTATTTAAGTTCTTTCTTTTTTATGCAGTCCCGGTATAATGGAAATGTATAAGTAGTTTAGTAGGGTTGGTTGTAAAAGTAGGATTTACTACAGCGTGTGCTGTGCATTATTTTTAGTTAATGCGATGGTTAACATAAGTGAGACAATGAAAACGGTGAGTAACAAATTGTTTGCGACAGTAGCACCGATACGATCATTGTGTTCTTACCTTTGGAGCTTTTGTTAAGATTTAGAATTGTTGTTGTGCAGACAAGTCGGTGTTAAGGTGGCTCGTGGGGCCGTGGTGTCACCACTCTGCAGCGGAATTACCCCTGGGGACAGTTACCAGCGCTACTTTATCTGAGAACCATTGCACTTCGCTAGCTTTTCACTGAATTCATGCAACTGGCTACTTTTGACACAAACAGAGAATTTATAGAAACATTTGAAATGAAATGAGATACTTGAACCTTCACAGTTTTTGTCGGAACGTAATAATTAGAAAGATTACAAAGAAATGAATAGGTACGCAAAGACGGAGTGGCGCGAGCGTTGAGTTTCTTGAGCAGGTTGGCAGACCCTTTTAAAAGTCATGAAAGACAAAACTCAAGGAATATTACCTATTGTATTTAATAAAGTAGCTTTAGATCACGATTTCAACCGCATGGAGATCATAAAAAAATCATATGAAAACTTCGTTATGATCTTTATAGTCATCGTCGAACGTTGTCGAAATTAATAATTTCAGAAATATAAAACATCCTTTTTTTTTGTATACTTAAAGATTAATTTTCTTCAAAAACTTTTTTGCTTAAGTTTTTTTTCCACCTACTGACGAAATGAAACGGTCGGAAATACCGAACATATAATTAATGTAAATTACGCGGGACTTAAGAAGACTGCTTCTTTTGAAGTCTATAAATACGTACAAAAGCTCCTTGTTTGTCAAAAGTGATGTTATGATGAAAAATGTTTTTGATTCATGAAAATAGGATTTGGCTAAATTATTTACGAAGATGAGTCGTAATGGCTGTTCGGCGTTCGCCCTCTTTACAATGACTCGTTAGAAGTCAATACAAATGAAATATCGTGAATAAGAAATGAGATGATCAAAAGTGGTACGGTAAATCAAAATGGAAACGCATTCTTAAATAGCAATTTGTATAAAATATAGTTACAAGTCTCTTTATTCTTAAAAATAAGTGTCCAAAATAACACAGGGTCCTTCTACAAGCATTTAACCTTATAATATTTTGTTTCAAGTCAGTAACGTACCCGTGACACGCAACACAGAAGCATATTTGGTCAGCCACTGAGGCAATGGTGGCAATTTTAGTTAGCTCGTCTTACTCTACCTGTTTACAAGGGATTTTCGTAAAACAGCATATTCTTTTTATGAAGTTTCAGTATTCCTTTAATACAATAGATTCCCATACATTGCCAACGTCATCACACATACGTATAAAGCTTCTTCCACATTAGCAGCTGTTATAGCGTCTCTATATCTTCCTGTCCGTGTGTCGCAGGCACGTAGTTCCTCTATTCATCTTGCTTACAGATCATCGCACTCTTCTCTGCGACGGAATGATCTGATGTCTAAATTACAGCCTTATGTGAGGGAAATAGACATGCTTATGTCGTTTTTGAATAACATATCAATCGCTTATTTATATATGTAGTCTTGGCCCCGTGGCTGAGCTCGCGTTGTGGTCGGAAATTATCCAATTAATATAGCTTATGATAGCCGGGGATAATGTGGTGATGTTCTTCATTAGAGAAATTTAATAATTTCAGAATAATTTCAGTAGTTTAAGATTACCTGCTACATTCAAATTAAACAACTGTACCTATATATATATATATACTAATGTTTATTTTATTTTTATCGGGTTATCAATATTATTGTATCATAATTTAAGAATATATTTTATTTTATTATTTCTTCTTTTATCTAAAGAGTTCATTGTGATTTCGACGGATTTGAAATAGAAACATCTCCAAAAAAGGAGACAAAAAAAACCATACGAATATTTGAAATAAAATGCAAAAGAGGCATAAGCAAAGGATAATAATAATTTCAGAATCCAATGTTGGTATACCCGACGCTGAAGCAGCTCAGATTACTGGGACCTGTATTTACGATAAGCTAACTTGGATATTAGAATAATGCCATAATGTTTATTTAGGTCGTATTGTTACCTATTTTACAAAATTCCCATTGAACCCAACCCGAACGCTCCAAAGGTTTAAATTGTTCGAATAGGTTCCAAATAGGGGGTAGCTAATGAAATTTTGCTTTAACAATATTTTAAGGTTTAAATAATAAACGATAATAATAAAATATCTGGGTTACCATCCGATACGTGTGCATTTTGGTAATAATAACAAAGTATCAGAGAAAATCCTGGTGTTATCGGCAAGTCGGATCCGATATTAACAATAATATCTGGTTGACCGAGCTTCGCTCGGTTTTTAATTGTCTATATCTTGGGAACCGAGCTTTTCTCGAACCTGGGACCTTGACAAATCGATTCCTTGAGCCGAAAAACCCCTAATCTGTAACTTTCATGAAAACCCTTGGAGCCGTTTCCGAGATCCTGATTAGGTATATATAAATATACAAGAATTGCTCGTTTAAAGATATTAGATATATCTAGATACTGATATTTCTTTTCGGAGTTTCTTAATACAGGTTTTTTTGGTTAATAGGAGGCTCCAATTACAACATGTTGTACTTATACAATGTTTAATAATAATAAATATTTTTTCATTTCATTTTGTTAATTTTTCAATCTGCTATTTTTTTGTTTCAATTTTACTACACAGGAAATGTTTACTTTGAACTTCTGACACAAGAACGACTCAAAACAAGAGTCGACGTACAAAAAATCAATCTACATAAATAGCTGTAAGACCCTCTGACTCTTCCCTTTGTGGTCCCATTTGTGGGTGTAGCTTATCTGTAGCATTTTCTTTCAATGTCCATTGGACATGGTACAGGCAGAAGGACTAATGTAAAGGCGCGGAATGACAAAAATGTATCCCTCGCTGTCGGACCTGTGTCACTCAAGATTTTCCCTCAGACCCTTTATTCCGGCCAACTTACAGAAAACACGCAAATCATCTTGGGGCACGTACTGCTGTAATATATTGCACAGATTGCTTAAATATTTCTTCGTCATTAAAACGTTTAACAAAACATGGAACGTGGCGGTTTGTCGTCTGACTGATGGCGGTTGTTTGTTCTGTTAGGAATTACTTACTCTTTGTTTCATAAATCAGTTAATTAATGGATGTTTATACACGTAGTGTTTTATCTAAATATTATTTTTACCTATTACGTTTCTAAAATAGGTAAAATATTTTATATTGATCGTGTCTAATTATACAAACCAATTTTTTATGGATTTTCCCGACGCGTGCTTCTCCTAGCGCTTCCTTTACCCCCAGATTACTGCTTCTCTTGGCACGAACTTCTCCACAATTTTTAAAATAATTTACACTCTACAATTTTATATCCTGTACACAATAATTTTAATATAATATTATAATTACATAATTATTCTATATTCTTCTAGAATTTGTAAAGTGTAAATTATTTTCAATACAAATCAAAAAGGGTTAAAACATAGTTACAGCTGGTTCAACTTAATAATTTTCAATTTGCAGAAATGGCGTCCGGCGTGTTGAGCTAAGTTCAATAATTGTCATCGGCGGACAATGACATGGACCCGGTACGCTATTCCCATCACGTACAGATTATATGAGACATCGCCAGTTCAACCGCTACTGAAGAAGTTCGCCGCACGTCGATGGAACATGGCTGTTTCTATTTCTGGAAATTTATCCAATCAAGACGGAGTTGGTCATTAGTTTAGTTTCGGTCTGACAGCAGACAAGTTTATTACCGCCCTACATAGCTGAGTGTATAGGTCAGGATGCCTTAACTGTAACTGTACAAGTTATTGCAGACTATTATTGGAAGTACTGGGACTTGACTTTAGAAGTACTGATGTCGTTTAGTCAGGTAGTTGTGTTTGTGGAAGCAAGGAGGTACCTTCATGTTCAACAAAATTTTGATTGCTTTATTTTGATTCCTTGCGAGTTTGGCTTGGCTTATTCTACATATAGTTTACGCTCAAAATAGACTCATTATTCAAAGGATTCTTAAAAGATCAGCTTGAAAAAATATCTCTTTTAAACTGGTCCATGGGAAATGGTAATAGGTCGCGGGGAGCACTCGGAACAGATTTATAAAACCGAGTGATTTGTGGAGCTATTGTTGGACCTGTATTCGCCAGTGAACTGTAAACGGCAAGCGAATGCAGATGGAACATATATTTCAAGTGCACCTCTGTCTGCGATTTCATAAAGCGGATGCTATAGAGAAAATGGATTTCTGTCAGAGACATCTTGAACTACTTTTGATGATGTTAGATAACATTAGCTTAAAAAAATATTCTGCAAAACCAAAGTTGTAAAGGTTTTTGGTTTATTACTTTAATTAAAAATATAACGGGTTGTTGGTTTGCCTAGTAAATAAAATGTTTAGGTAAAATATAAAATAAATGAATAATTTGAGCCGAGTCTGCAATCGGTAAGCGATGGAGTGTGGCGATATGTGGGCGATTCCGGAAAGAGGTCGGATGTACACATTGAGAGAGCACGGCGCCTGCGGCCAGCGAGGAGTTAATCAGTTCCTGTAGGTAACACCTGGGACTACTTATTAAATGTGTTCATGCTTAACGTAGTATTTTTTCTGCATAAAGTAGGAAAAGTTTTAGTGAAAAGTAGGTATACAAAAACTGTGGCTGTTTTTTTTCATCCTGTACTCTTATGTATATGTAATAGGTGCGTGTTTCGGTGTTATTTTGGACCGAAGACGATGCGCGACACTTACGTATCGATATATTGAAGCCCGGGGCTGTGTAGTGGAGTGCAAAGCGGAATGGGATATATTATGTATCTACATGCTAATATCTGCGCTATACTCTTCGCGTTGATGTATGAAAATATATTTGATATTCAATATCAAATCGCTGCAAAAGGGCCTTTTACCTTATATTTATGGATAGAATCTACAGTATCTATTCTATAGTACTTTCATGTATCTAGTCTACCAACAAATAAAATCGAAATCCAGATACATATCTGTATTTTCCTGTGACGCAACAAGTTATCCTTCCCAATACCTACACTAACTTTAATGAAAGCATTAGGAGCATCATGCGTTGCAAATATGAACTAAATACGTCGATAACCATGAGAGCGGGTCGGCGGGATGCCGGTCGGCCGCGTGACAGGCATAGCGCTCCCCGGCCATAATCAGGCGGGCATCGAATCATTTGCGCGGCACTCACTTCATTTGCCAGTAATGACCGACATTGCCTCTCGACGCCGACCATTGCTTCCCCAATATATTATCCGAATATTTCCAATCGAACCGTTCGTTTACCACCGTAATGCGAGCTCGAATCAACGAAAATAAGAAGAATATAACTCCTAATTTTAGGGCGAAGAATAAGTTAGATATTTGTGCACAAGAAAACAATCAGCTCTACTTATTATTATTAATGAACGACGTATCATTTCGTATACCAAAATGTTAGCAAATATAGATCAAATAATTTTCTCGTATTTCTGTCGGCATCGGACTCCACGACAATAAATGGAAAAAAAATCGGGATGGATTGATTCCGGGTTGTGCGCGTTCCGTTTGTCGCGCTATTTCATCGCCACAAGGAAGTCCTTGTTCCTGTTTTTTGTTATGTCTCTGTAGATACAATTTTATTGGCGAATTTATCGAAATTAATATTTTGTAGTCATTATGTGCGACATAAAAGGTTCTGACGAAAATATATCACCATACCAATACCGCTTCTCCCTTATAGGTACAATGATTTATGGACGTTGTTGTATCTGTACTACTAATAAATATTATCTCCCGGATGAAAAGAAAGTCATCACAATCCTATCATCTTTAATTCGATTCGTAATTAAGATCCCATTTAAGTATTTTATGGTTATTCGAGCAATGAACAGAGTTTGAAGGAGGTAAACCCATAATTAAATTTAATGATCCGGGATATTGGAATCCGTCTGTGGGATTTTCTTTTTGTGTTTTTGTCAAGCACTCAATTAGACAACAACGTGGACTAATTTAAACCAAAATAACTGAGAACGTTTAATAGTTCATAGAGTAAACTTGTGTTTCTTTCATAAGTTCAACGTTCAAACTAGCTATAAGTACACGTACTATGTGTATAAACATAGTTCCTGAAACCCGTGTACACGAAGTCAATCTTTCCACTTTACAGTTAGTTCGGCACTCAAGTTTCAGCACTTGAGTTTTATGCGTAGGTTCGCGGAGGGTAGAGCCCGCGGCGAGGACCCGCTTGTAAAAAGATCGAGTGGCATCGTGCCTACGTATAATTACACAATTACAAGACATAATAAAATGTACTAAACCACGACAAAGTGTCTCGTTGCTGGATACCGCGTTGGAGACATGTCATTAAAAATCCTGTTTTAGAGTGACAATTTGATAGCACATTTATTCATTACTTAGCGTTCTTAATTCTTCCGCGTTTTTGTTTTCACAGGCCATAACATTGTGTAAGTCGATGAGTCCACAACCACAAGCTGCGTGAAAAAAATACAATTTGGATTTATATTTCCACCAAAATAATTTCCTGAAAGTTGAAATATTCATTATTGTCTATTAACGTAGTGAATTGAATCTAAATATTGAATGTCTCTTTATCGCAATTTTAACTGTATAGTCGTGTTTTCAACCGCAGGTTTGTAACTCCTGCGGGAATCAAACTTATGTGGTCCCAATGCGGCAGTACATCACTTTGGTTAACGAACTGTCTTTTCTGAAAAAGTTAAGTCTCTAAGGTGATCGTGAAAACGAACTTAATATACAACCGAATTGAACGAAATATAGCTATCTACATTGCTTAGTTACAGCAGCTTATATTGAAATTCTTCCATCGCTGTAGCTGTATGTAATGCTGGGGCGTAACCAACGACGATATAATACTAGACTCCGCATGCACGATCTAAGGAACAAAAATTATTCTGCCAACTCGCTGAGGTACTACGTAAGCGAGGGGGACGGGGTACTGCGTTGTGATTGGCTAACTCAAGGTCTGTTCTGTCTCAACATATGTTTACGGCTCACAGGATTGGTCGAAATGAGACGAATATAAGACTTTTTTGCCTAATGTGTTGGCAGACATCGGTCGCCTGTTATTAGGAGTCTAGTATTATATCGTCGTTGGGCGTAACATACATGTACGTATAATGCAGTTACACCCTAACAGGGCAAGTTTGCGCGGTATTTAATCTATCTAGTGGCGCCATATATCGGGTTATCGGCGTATTTGTAACTTGTAAGTGTGGCTTCGTGGCGATGTTGCTGCTTGCTACGTAATACTAACATTACTTAGTTAATGTTAGGGAAATGTACACTTCTAAGTGTTAACTAAATGTACAACATTTCGTTAATGCTTCTGTATGCGGTTGACTGTATCTGACGTGAATATTTCGATTCGGCTTCCTCGACTTAATTACGTTACTAATATTTCTTTAAGCGTACGCAAGCTAGGAGGCGGGCCGCGAGAGAGAGAGGACAGCGTCCTCCCTCCGCCCCAACCGCAGTGGTAGGCGCCCGCGGCGTTGGACGTCAGCAGACGATTTCCGGCCACCGTAGGCGCGGGCATGCGGGCAGCGAGTAAAGGGCAACTCGCTGCCCGACCATGGACCATGCCCGGGTCGACGGCGCGTTGTGTCCCACGCGCGCCTCAAAGAGCGTCAGCATAATGATGGGGCCCCCTCTCAGAGGGCCAAAGCCTGCCGGGGTCGCGGGATTATTTCCTTACCGTGACCCCGGAACATAACAGGCTACTGAAGGACATCGTGGATTTTAGTCAGTAGAAGTCTGACAGTCGCGCGCCCTGCCCGGGGTGGGAGGTCATTTGATGATTTTACCAGGCTAAAAAAAAAAAAAAAAAAGAAAAGCGTACGCAAGCTGCATCGTAATGAAAAAAGGTTAAGGTATAAAGACAGAAAGAAATAAAATGACAGTAAATACACAGATGTAGCAAATGACATCGAAGATATAGCATTTGGTGCTAACCCGACACTTCTCGCCGGTCGAGATGTAATGAGAATGAGACAGATGATAATAAAAATTGCGAGGTTATGGTTACAGTCTAGACGGCTATTTATACAGATAAGTTTCTGTAGAGGTGTGAGTGAACAATGTGAATATGAGATTAGTTTATTCGTCCAGCAAAAAGAATATAAATTGCCAGGTGGGAAATTTCTTCTTCATTTGTACACTCCTGGTGGAGTGGTCGTGGTCATGGATAGTCTACTTGATTGGTTGCGGTTTTAGCGAGTTTTCTCCATTTGCCCCTATTCGTAGCACGGCGTGTACATTGAGTAAGGGTACACTTTGTAGATTTTTTAATTAGATCTGTCCATCTGGTCGGTGAGCGGCCGCGAGAACGTTGCCCTTCCACTCTTCCTTGTATCACCAAACGTTCCAATGAGCTTTCGTTGCGTATGATATGTCCAAACATTTTAACGATTGTGGGGAATACTTCTGTCTATTTTAAGAGGCAATAATAGCAAGGCTGGCATGGTTTCAGCTCAGGTCGCGGGCCCACTGCATCGTAAATTATGCCAGCGTGCATTGAATACAATGAACTGTTCGTAACTGTAGGCAACAGGTACTAAAAGGTATCTACTTAATGTACAACACAGCTTAAAATATTTATTATAATCTTCTTGTATGCACGGCTTCAGCCACGCGACCGTAGGTTTGAATTCGAGGATTTATTTATTTTATAATGGTTCGTGGAACACATGCTGCCCGAATAGTTTCAATGATATCATTCCATGTTTTTGTAGTTACATTACTCCACAAAATTAAATTATGGCAATAATAAAATTGCTCACTAGCGTGGAAAGTTAGACAGGGCTGTGTTCATTAGCATTACAGACGCAATTGATTTTAATTAAAATTACATTATTTATTATCAGATTTCTCTTTCTATTGATTTAGTGTCACTTGTATATTTTACTCATAGATTGTCGTGATTCAATTAAGTGGAGTGCGAACAGAATTTATGTCGAAAGCGGAGTCGTCTGCTCGTTTTACATTAATTGGACGTTACGTTACTCGTCTATGTTTACAAGATAACTTGTTTTACTTAGTGTTAAAATAACTGTTCTGGGGGTTTTACTCCGTTTGTCAGCTTTGATTAGAATTTGAAACAAATCAAAAATAATATTCAAGCTGGTTAATTTGGTTCGGTTAAATATTAATATCGATGAACTATCAGTTATAATACCTAGGAACCAGTAATTAATTGAATATAATTCAATTGTCAGAGTTGCTGCTGAAAATTGTCAAGGTAGCAGAGCGTGCCAGTTTGAAATTCAAGAAATTATGAGGAGCGGCGCCGTTTAATCGAAAAGTACTCTCCTTTGATCTTTGCCGAGTTGCCGTCTGCGACGACGACGCCTCCGCCTGGCGTGTTCGTGCTCGAATGAATAGTGGCTTGGAATAAGCTCTAGCAAAAGAGACGCCAGACACCGGTGCAAAGACCTTATACCAGAGATATCCGCCTCTATGCAAAATTAGCGGCTCGGTACTAATAAGACTTGAATAAAATATGATATCTAACTAATTAACACATCTCAAACCCTCAAACCCTTATTGATTAAATTCATAAGTTAAACTTTGTACTTATTCATAAAATATGGGCTTACATTAAAATGTATGAACTACGATTCGGTTTGGGGTTGCGTACGAACTTTGTGAATTATATCAGTAAAATTATGCGTATGTATTAAAAAAAAACGAGTAATGTCAGGTACACGGACAAATAAATCAGCGCAATAAATAAAATTTTATCTGAATTATGAAGCCTTTGGGAGTTCAGATTTATGAGATATTTTTTAAACTGCGAAGTTTACTCATCAGTACTGGACTTGTGGAATGTTTAGCTATTTAGTTTATGAGGTTCTGAATGTTTGTTTAATCACTTTAGTCTTGGCAAATGGGTGTATACACAGTGGTCGACGAAATAGCCGCTGTGTCACTTCAGATCTAATTGATTGATTACCTACTAATTGTACCTACGTTTAATATCCCCATCAGACACTACTACAATTAAGTACTTCTAAGATCAGTGTCCTTGAATAGGCAGTGGGAGTGTAACATCATAATTGACTATAAGTGACCTAACTAACCTACATTAATCATATCGAGATTAACTTTGTAAAATAAATTATTCAATGTAGTTTCCGAAAATAAATGGTGATGACATTGTTGTCTCTGAAACTGCTTTGTATACAAAGCAGTTTCAGAGCCGTATCCAATATATTGGATACGGCCTTTTCATTAATTTATATTAATATACAACCATAAGCAGAGCCTTTTATCATTTTCGTAGTCAAATAAACAGGTTCTTGAATATTATTAGAAGTAAAATAAGGATTTTAATGACGTTGTGTGAGTTTTGTGATCCGTGGCGTGGCAGTAAGTACGTGCAAACGTTTGAAGCATTCGCCGCGGTCGTTAAACACTGGCTATGTTTGATCCCTCCTCTTGTTAGTGCGGCGCCGACTCAGCAGCGGCTGGCTCTATTACTAAAGCAGCATCCTATTCTAGTTATTTATTTCATTGTGTACAAAGTAACCAGGAATACCATCATCTGCCTAGCCTTTTCCCAACTATATTGGGGTCGGTTTCCAGTCGAACCAGGAATACCAAATAAAAAGCGGAAAAGAAACAGTCATATCTATATAAGTTCTATAATAGAGATTAATAATATAAGATAAAGGAAACAAATATGTATATAAGTAAATGGGAAAAACATTAAAGCTACGTTCATTAAGCTTAACGTATTAATGTAATTAGTTTTACCAGAGAACAAGCAACAATTCCTAGTAAGCACAGGTACTAATCCCATGTAGGTACGAGGGAAATGATAGAAAAGCTTACTTCTAATACAATTACGCTACTAACAATGTGCCACACAACATGTTCCAACGAACAATAATCCCTATTTTATTACAATACCTTTTATTTCCCTTTATTATATGAAAGTTTACTCCGCTTCTATCGTATCTTTATATTTAATCTTACTCAAAAATGAATCATAACAAAATCCATTTTCTACGTCGCTCCATCCAATAAGTTATCGGTTAAAGAGGGTCAAACCTCTATCTTAATTTGAAAGAAATCACATTTATTATTTGCAGGACCATAAAAAGATAAATCGGAGGTATAAGACGATGGTATCGTTGTAATGCTGTCAACAAACAGTGTTGTCCGCTATCGCGCACGCATCTGTGTCGGCCAATCCCGGAGATTTATAGAGGCGAACAAACACTATAAAACTTACTTTATTATTCCATCAAATATGCCGCCGACTCCTACACTCTCAGATTTCATTTATCTAAACATGAAGCCTCATATTTAACACAGCTACTTTTATTTTTAGGATATGAAAAAATATTTCTAAGATTCGTTCTCGCATAAAATACAAAGACTCGAATATTAAAACTTGTGTAGCAACATATAATAAATATCTTTGTTTGTATCTTCGCTTAATTATCTTCAAAAAGCTGAAAACACCCCGCTTGTTTATACATCTAATAATGTTTTGTTGGGTCCGAAGCGTCGCGTAACCGTATCGTAGCTGGCGTAGGCCACAGTCAGTGTTGACGTAGCAAACATTTAGCGAGCTACGAGCAGCGCCACCGCTACGGCTAGCGGCTACGCGGCCAGCCCACTCGCTCCTGCTGCGGTGATTACTTATACTTGCTACCTACTTTTATTTTATTTTTGTGAGGAAAACATTGTTTAATTTCCTACTTTACGAATGGGTTGTGGGAGCATTAGCTTCAATAATAGAGTATTTTATTAAAATCGCTAATGTAAGAGGTCCTTAAGAGACATCTGTGTTTGAAAAATACACATTTTCCTGCGGTAAGTGGTTGGAAAAAGTATCTAACAAAAGGTAAAATCAATACGATGGATTTATCGTTATTGGCAGGTACCGAGAAGCTATTATATTAATACGCAGTAAAAGCGTGAGCGGCAAGACGAGTGTGGACCTTCGTTCATTAATATTCATGGGGAAATTATTCCTTTCATTCTCTCCTACCTAACGAATTGAGATCCAGAAAGTAAAATAAACGTGTCGCGGTAAAATACTGGCAATTGCGTACTCATTGTGTTGTGTCAGCTCAAGAGCTTTGCCATGGAGCGATCGAGCGCGAATATTATAATTACCGTGTCACGGCGCGGCACACGACTGTTTTCTTTACAATGTGTATGTAGTGGAAACTCTCTCGAGTGCGATTATTTTTGCTCACAACACTCGACTTTATCTTCGAAAAGCGTTCTAAAATAGTTTTGTACAAAATTGAACTGAAAGTTTTGCGTGAAAGTTTCGTGTTCAGTTTTACATAAATGTAGATAGTAGTGGGGGAGTTAGCTGCACGGCGGTGAAAGCAACCTACATTTTAAGTTAGTTAACTGTTTACCAGAGACGGAAAGTTTGAGGGATTAATTATGTATTCACGTTCTACCTGCTTATCAGGTTACTGCATCGAGCTACCTGTGCTTGTTAGATACACAATACACGTCACACAGATTTGTGCTGAGATTTTGAAGAATACAAAGAAGTAAACAACGATCGTTGATTATGTATAAGACTCACATTTACTGAGCGCTTCGATACACTCGATACAATAGTTGTATATATTTTATTATTCCATCCGCATAACATAGAATCGATAACCGAAAACCCGCATGACAGTAACAAAAAAGTTTAACTGCGGATATGTTGAAACATAAATGTAATCAAAACAAAAAGTGGTTGATGGGAAAATGAAAAATGTATTCCGCCATCGTTGGGCGCTTAGCTGGAATATTGATGATGTCAAGTGGGCCTGGTTGGTCGCGGAATAAAAACAGAATATATTGAAACATTTGTTGTGTGAAAGTGTTGTTTGTAGCGAGCGTGTGAGATGAGGCAGCGCGCGTCGCATTCCTCGCTTGTGTCGATTCGTTTACATTTTTCCTCAGATTGCTTACAAACATTACTCCGGGACGTAAACATTCCACTTCAGACGAAGCTGATTCTTTCCAAAGGCATCACATTGTCTATCGGAGAGAAGAATGACAAACATGTTTTAATAACAAACGGTAACAAGTTGTGATGTGGTGAGCGTTCATATTTATTAACTTGATATTTGATTCTGGATTCAACACATCTAAATAACTACTTGTTGTTTAATATTTAATCCAGTTTGCTCGTATTTTTCAAGGATTTGGGAAATCATCAAATGAATTTTCCCGCTCTAGTAGGAGAGGAAGGGAGTGTCAGACTCTAACCGACTAAAACCCACCTTGTTTCCTTAATTTTCCTCTTTACTGTCCAGGGCTTTTTCAAACAATTCAAATATAGTTTGGACGGTAGAATTCAGAAATATGATTTTTAAACAGGCATTCAGGATGTAACATAATAATAATAGTGCAGTAGTCCACATATGATATAGAATTAGGTTTAGCCCATTATTTTGTGCCAAAAACTCAGACCAGCATAGTTGCTATTTAGCTTTAAAATCAGCATGAAAATGGCGATGAACATGTTCAAGTTATTCTGAAAGTCGGCTACAATACAACGAAGCGCAGGACTACATACCGAGTTGGTGCCAAAAACTTCCATATTTTGTTATTTCATTTCGTATGCGGTCACAAGTTTCGCGCTATGCTGGTTTAGCCAACTATTCTGAAGCAAAACTTTATTGAATATATAACACTTGAAACAATGGCTATGTTACAGGATGTTCAAATTGATATCCAATGTGACAATGCTGCCAGCGGGCGTCAAAAACGGCCTTTGCTTTGATGGCACTTTTTGGACGCCCTGTAATTGTTGCCTCTATCAGAAGAAAAAAACAGAAATACTTATAATATATATTCGTAAATTTATACAGGTATCATCAGTACTTGTATACATACGTACATAATCGTATTTCTGTTATTATTTAGTCATAGTTAGTAAATTATGTACTTATCCCATGTAATAAACATTAAAAAAAAACAAAAAACCTGATTGCGTGAAAAAATGTGAAATAAGTGAAAAGATAAAAACAAGCTAAGAAATATATATTTTTTGGTTTTTAAGCGATCGTGGTGGACAATTTTCACAAACGCAGTCGGAGGCATCAAATGTTCACACCACGACAATGGTGTAGAGTTAACCACTGCTGAAACATCGTGATGGATTACACTTACAAAGAAAGACATGCGGCCGATGATAGAACGTATTGTGTATATTTGATGCCTCCGACTGCGTTTGTGAAAATTGTCCACCACGATCGCTTAAAAAAAACTTTAAAAAAAAAGAGGAACCGACTTCAAAACTAAACACAAAAAAAACTATAAAATAACTTTTCTTTCGGAAGTCGGTGGCTTTGTTTTTTTTTTATTTCATTGACATATGGCCACCGACTTCCGAAAGAAAAGTTATTTTATAGTTTTTTTGTGTTTAGTTTTGAAATCGGTTCCTCTTTTTTTTAAAAGTTTTTTATTTTTCCCTTTTTAGTTGAGATAATCAACAAAAATCTTCATAAAAACGGCGTCTTTGAAAATCTACAATCCTATTAAGCAAAACGGATCTATGTGAGCAACTTCACGAGATATTCATTATTGTTATATACTAAAACCTTTTCCAGAATGTAACAAATACTTTTCTGAAAACTGTATCAAAATCGGTTCAGCCAAACGCGAGATAATTGCGGACAAACATGCAATCGTCCCTTAAAATCTACGATCCAAGTAAGCAAATCGGATCCATGCGGGCAACGTCACGGGATATCAATTAGTGTTATATACTAAAACCTTCTCCAGAATGTAATGAACACTTTCCTGAAAACTGCATCAAAATCCGTTCAGCCAAACGCGAGATAATCGCGGACAAACATACATACATACATACATACATACAGGTCGAACTGAGAACCTACTTTTTTTTTTGAAGTCGGTTAAAAACCAAAAAAAATATATTTCTTAGCTTGTTTTTATCTTTTCAGTTATTTCACATTTTTTCACGCAGTCGGGTTTTTTGTTTTTTTTTTTATTTTTTTATTTTACTATTTTTAGTTTTTGTTAGCATTTATCAGTCCAAATTAAAATAAGTTATATATATTTGGTAAACCATTTTTAAAATCGTTTATTTTGATACCCCACTTGATAGAAAGTGAGAGATTAAAAAAATATATTTTTAGTTCGGAACCCTTTGCACGCGAGTTCGACTCGCACTTGGCCAGTTTTATGTACCCAGTGACACTCACGTTTAAGACGCTTCTAACGACACCTCTCAAGTTAAAATCCATCAAGCCGTTTAGGCAGCAAAGCGTGCCAAAGAAATATACCCACATACATGCATACATAACATACACTCGAAAAACATAACCCTCCTTCTGGCGCAGTCGGGTAAAAATAGGTGCTATTCAAGAACAATTTTCAGCAATTTTCCCGCAAATTTCAAAATAGAATGCAGAATTATTTAGATGTCGGAGGGAACCAACAATTACAGAACAGCTATTACGCGATGTGGATTGTTTTGTTTGTCTAATTAGTACGTCTTATTTTGTATACTTTATACATGTAAAATTGTAAAGGTGGGATATCTAAATCCGAAAATGTAACGAGTCGTAGCTTACGTTTTATTCCATAATATTTATGACGTCACCTCTTTTTCTATTTTGTTTTGTTCCTAACAGAGTTTTAAACTGAAATATGTTCTGCCAAATCAATAAAACATTCAGTTCAAATTATAATTGAAAACGGGTTGTGCGCACTTCGCCCTATTCTCACTTCGTCCTATTCGCACTTCGTCCCATGCGCACTTCGTCCTGCGTTCGCACTTGGTCCCATTCGTGCTGCTATGCCACATGTCAAAATAAAAGGTCATTCTGTCTTCAATCCAGGTACCTATAGGTACTCAAAATAGAAATGAGTGGAATTCCTTGTCGCTAAGTAGCGCGACAGGTGATAGCCTGATGGTTAGCGCGCGGCAGAGGGGGGGCAGTGGGGAGGGGTGAGGGTTCGCTCCAGGAGTGTTTGTCGGGCAAACAGCGCGCGACTCGAGCACGCGGCAAATATCGGGCGAGCACTCGCTGCGTTACAGTTATGCTTACAGCGACTACGCAAATATTATACCTGTAAACTCACCTTTACGACATTTTAAATTAATACTCCCTTTTTATAGAGGAACGTTAACATAACGACCTTATTCACCTTGTTTACCTAGAAACAGCATTTTAACAACTTATGTATCTTGTTACAGTCAACATGATTGTGTGCAAAGTATCCAATTTTCTAAAGTAATCAACGTACTAAAGAACACACAAAGGTATCTGTGAAATAGAAACGTATGAAAAGAAACATACGTCAAATGTAGTGAAAAATGAATGATGTTCGTGGACACTGAAATAGAGTCAGTGATGTGTGACATAGCAAACGTGCATCGCTCGCGCGCCGCTTGTTAATATCCAATGCTGTTTATTGATCTGGAGCTGCCTAATGTGGCTTTTGTCATCCACTAAGCCGTGAACCTATTGAATCTGCGCTACAACAGCCTCATTTCAAGTTTAGCCATTTATTTCCAAGAGCTAACCACATTTCATTCGAGACAAAAATATTTTCGTGTGTTCCGAAACTTACGAAACAATTTATACACTGTTTTATTGGGTCTGCATACGAAAACGTAATTGTTTTTACTGCTGAAAACACATCTCGTGGAATCCATTACTTGGATTAGTTCCATAGATTGATATAAAATGCGCATGGCAAATATACAGTATACTGGCGAGGTGCTAAAGCATTTATTTACAGATAGCCATCGGTTCCTCTAATGATCTGGGAAACGTTCGGATCCCATTTACTTGAAAACCAGTTGGTCTTTATATTATAAACAGGAGTTTCATAATATTCAACATTTGTTTGTCCAACTCATAAATCAAAGACGATTTTCCCACCAATGAAGGTAGATGAAAATGGAAGGCAATTTCTGTCACTGGTTTTCACGGTTATTTTCTTTTCTGAGTATACCGAAGGAAGTCACGTCATTTTAAAAATAGGCCGGTAAATTAATTACTCTCTCATCTAGTTGGTCTCCCCGCTTTGTAAAGCTACAGGTGTGAAATAAGGCGCTATTTACTCGTAGTTTTCTCGTTATAGCTTATAAAGAGTGTTGCCTATTACGACGATCTTTTCATCATATATTTTATTATATTTTTACTTGACAAAACTTTATTCAACGCAATCTCTGAATACATTGTATGACTGTGAATACTGAACCAAAACATGTTTAAGGGCCAAAGAATGGAATACGAATAAGTAAACAGTAAAAGAAAAACCAATAAAAGTTGTTTTATTGGCCGTCGACCGAAACACCTGCCACATAATGAGTTTTTAGTTATTTCGGGGTCTCATTGATTAAATTCGATAATCATTTTTTATGTGAGAAGAATTCGGATGTAAAATTTCAGGGTGTACTTATATCTTGACTAAATTGATAAAATAAGAGGTTTTGTAATGTTTTATTACAACAAGATACTCATATACACATAAAAAAAATGTAACGGTAGATTATTTATGATTTCTTATTCTTTTTAGATTCTTTATTTAAAAGTATAGATCTAAAACATAAAACTATTGAATTGTTTTTCCATAATATTAAAAAAAGAAAATCAGCTTATGCTAGTGATCACAAACAATTGTCTTGTTGTTTAGTTATACATGCTTCGGATGGCTGATGTCGTAGGAGCTCTGTCGTGACCATACTATAATAAAATAATATAGTACTACAGTCGTGACTAATCGTGCATGAAATTCTGCTATCATGTTATCATTGCTCCTTTTATTTCCCTTTGCAGTGGTTTCCGGGATTTAGTAGGGTGCACTTTGTTTTTGGGGATTTACAGCAACACTACAAGCAATAATCCACCTAGAGAGCTAGCAATAAGTTCAATAATAATTAATATCTGCTTACTACTTGCTAGCATTGACCATTTGGAAGAAAATAAATAAAACAATTGTAAGTTAGACCATTTTAAAAATAGATCTCTAGTGTGTATTTCGAGTCGCCTAAGTATGTATATACTTCACTTTGCAAAACAAAATCCATTATGGATGATATTGCACGCGTATGCAATAAACATTTGGAACTACAAAACGTGAAAGAAGCGTTATCATTTTATGATTTCCATTTTTTTGGGTCGCTTTGGAAAATATAAAGATGATGTTTAGCATCTCACCTTGTAGGTTCTGCCAGATGTTACATGTGTCCTCGGAGTGCGCGTGTGTGTACCTAGTGACCCTGGTCACGTCCACACCGCACTGTTTGGGATAATGTTTGAACTATGATATCTATTTTGAGCATATTAAGGTTGATATTTTTGCTTAAAGATTATGTAGGAGTGTATTTGACGGTATTTTCTAAAATCTGATATTCTTGGTTTTTGAGCCAATGATCTAAAATTTTATACGAACCTATAACTTCTCTTTTAAAGCCCTATGCTCAAAATATAAGGCATTATCATTCAAAAATATGTAACTATGTATAATTCATACGGCATAAAACTTTTTACTGCTTAGAAGATTGCTAATACAGAAAATGGCATGTTACTTTTAATAAATAGAATTTTTTATTCGTTCGTTTATTCGACATCGTAAAACTGAAACAAAGTAGTATCGCATCGCTGCAAAAACATAAAAAGCGTCACTCGTAGCACTCATTTTTTCGGTTTGATGAGAAACGCATAAATTATTCGCGACACATAAATATTCCTTCCTATATGAACTGACGCAACCATATCCTCCTTAATAGCTATTTAATGAGTCAACAGTCGACGTACGGCGCGTCTAAATTAAATGACAATTGTGTCTCGTTTTTGCGCAGGTAACAGGTGTTCTGTTTAGCCGTATAAAAAATGAGTTCCATGATATTTATCTAATTCAGTATTTTTTTTGAACATCATGACAGAATTTCGTCGAGTTTTATGAGTTTGGAACTGTTTGATTCATTTACGTGCTGACACGTAGCGAAAAATATTAAAATGTCATGTGTCTAAATTTATTCTTTTTGATCGTTTGTGCTTGATAGATCGTTCAGGACAAAGTATTCAATGATTATATGTATATGTTAGTGGCTGTTACATATTAGATAACTAATTTCTAATTTGTTGCAGTATCGCAAACATAGTCGCAAACATTGGAACCAAATAGAAAGCAACTTCTCTAAATAAGACAACGAAACAACAACAACACTGCAATCAATTAAATATGTCTATGAGAACAAATTGTTGTAAACATCGTTCACTGTATCCAATGATATAAAACTAACTGTATCACTAGTCTTAAACACATAACATTGAACCAAATTCCTACAGCTGGATTATTTCCTTGAATTGTATAATAAACTCTTAGCATGAAGTTCGGTGATTCTCAATTAATAACAAGGGCCGGAATGTCTGTCCGGTCTGAGAGACACTGTAAAAAAGATTATCGAATGGAAGAAAAACAGTGTTCATATTGCTGCGGCTCCTGGGTGTCCTTTCATCACGTTTTATGTACTGCTCAGGCAGTTGAATGGAAGTTTTTTCTGGTTTAGTGGAGGTTTTTGTCGGAGTAATGCGGCGGGCCGCGCCTCCCGCATCCCTCCTCATTGCCCCGATGAATATTTTGTGATTTTTACGGGACAGCTGGCTGAGATATTTATTTGATCAAAACTTCTTGATTGGGAATGTCGCCTTCAAGTGGGATGTGTTATGATAACGTATTGATAGTTCACTTCTTATAAATGTGGCGTCTTGAACTTTTTATAGTCAGTTTGTATGTCATATGTAACAGTTATTGAATGTTATTACATTTACTTTCTTAGATTCAATTAAAGTGTTTTGTTTGTTGTGTATTTAATATTCTTAAATGTCTATCTGAAAGAAACTGCCGCCGAAGAAACCGCAAACTGTTTTAAAAGATGACACAAACTATTTCTGTATTGGGTCGAGCTGATTCAAAGCTCGACACAATACAGAAATATCACTTATATGTATAATATCACGTTAATCTTTCCCAACACATCAACGTCATCCGATAGCGCTGCATTGTTATTTGTTACTGACCTACGATCCGCCCCACTGACGGATATTGGGGATACCCATCAAACTAACCCGAAACGACTTAAATAGCCGAGGTTAGTGACGGCAGCTTTACGGTGCACCGTCGACATTGACTTGTTTGATAGCGAAGTGAAATAGCCTTCGATATTTTGTATTCTGGAGAGACCAAAGCCTAGCTATCTAGCTACCCTTTCTAACCAGCCGAAAACAATTTTTACATCAATTTCCTTGCGTACTCGATTAAATTACGTAGGCCACCTGAAACAAGATTTATATTTTCTATTAGTATATCGAAGTTTACGCCCTTATTTGATCGCTAAACGAAATCTAGGGAATGCCAAGCTTCTCGAGACTGATTTCTTGTTATCCGATTTGGTGTAACGGTGTATCGGTGGAGGAAGCGGTTATCGGGAGCTGATTGAGCGCGCAATAAATTTGGATTGCTTTCCTACGTGTACACCGCCCCTGTGACTCGCAGAACGCACTTATACATAAATAACTATAACTCTGTTACATTTACTTCACCAATACTGACGTATTACCAATATAGTCCTAAGTCATAGATTCATGAATAACTAACACAGACATTACTGAAACGTAATAAGTAATCGCAATAGGAGCGTGACGTCGGACCGAGCTTTAGTGTCCCTGAAAATTGATGGTGTCACTTAATGCTAGAGCCGATGGAACAGAACAGACTATGTAGCAATTTCTCATGACTAAATCATGACTATCGCTTGTTGTTAAGCTCTCCATAGTATTTTAATGGAATTACGTAAGCTTTGCTTTGAGAAGAGGGCGAAAAGCGTAAATAAATTAAGCCAATTACCAACTTAAACATGAAAATGTAAGCGCGCGTTTGTTTCATGTAGTCAGTTCCTGCAAGTGGCGCGAGTCGCACGAGATTACGAGTTCCGTACAAGGAGAACATAAAAGAAAATGGTAACCAACAGAAAGGTGGTAATGGAATTAACCGAGGTTGGGCGTGCCTACACTTAGTATAGTACATAAATATGATCGCCAACGTTTGTTGTTCGGGCTCTCCTTATTTTGTGAAAGTAATTACGGTTCTTGTCATCCAATCTTAGCTTACTTTCCCCAACCACTTGAAAAATAAAATACAGCAGCAACCTGCGTGGTAAATATTCAGAGCACACATGGTGGTGCTCAATGTTATATTTGGTACATAGTAAACTAATATGTTTATGACGTAGATAAAGTAAAGGATATAATATCGTGCAGTCGACAAGTCGAACCGTCTGTGGTGTAAGTAGCTCGGACGGGCTTGTCGCTGATCGCTTTCGAGCACAAATGTCAATATTCTGTGTAATATTTAAGATTGTTTCACTGTTCTTGCTTCAAAAGTAATGAGTCGTCATAATGGTGATGTTTTTTTAAATCTTAACTTGAAATCGGGCCAAGCCGATGTGCATCGACAGTTCAACGAGATATAAAAAGTCCTACTGCTATAACTTTCAATGTCGTCAACAGGGCTCAGTGTGAGTTTTCTGGACAAGACAAAGTTAGATCATAATATATATGCTACCCATTTGAGAGCACTTGACAGAGTAGCTTACCGAAACTCCAGACCTTAGATAGCCATCGTATGCAATCGCTTAGCCCGAAATCAGCTAGAGGCATCATCGCGATCATTAAAAGAACTTGGGTTTTGTGCAAAGTGTCTGGACAAGTTAGCAATTACTTAATAAAATATACAATGAAAGCAAAAAAAAAAACAACATAAATAACACAAGTATATTTAATTGGTTTGTAAACTTTTTAAGGCTGCTGTTTACATTATCTCAAAGTTCTAGTTTGCACTTGAATAAGAGGTGACTGTGGAGGAGACTCAAAAAATCAAGGCACGCGAGAGAAACGGCGCGTAGTGTGCGTGTGTGGTGACGAGCAAAGGCTGTGTGGTGTGGGTGTGGGCGGCCCCGGCGGGCGCGGCGGTGGACTGGGCTGGGGGTATCGATCCCCGCGGGGCGCGTGCGCCGAGCGCGCGGTGCGAGCCGAGCGAGCGAGCGCCACCCGCGCAGTCCGCAGCCGGCCGCCAGCCCAGCGACTGCCGACACCGCGGGGACTCCGCGCCACGCGAACCTTCCCTCGCAACGTTTGACATTCAGCGCGCGACAACATTCGCACAGTCTCAAATCGCCTCTCTCACAGGAATTGCTCTAGTGTTTATCACTTCGAAACTATTGAAAACTTGTAGTTTCGTCGACATTTACCTGTTATCTTGACTTTAAAATGACACAATTCAAAAAGTGATAAACTTTATTTATTTACATTCTATAATAAATGTCCTAATTAAAACTTAAACAACATTAACAGAGGATGCCTAAAAGCTAATTCAAAGTTGGTGTTGTGGTGGAAAGTATAATACATGCGGTGCCTGATAATCTTTTGAAGTGATCGTGTTTGTGACTGAAAAAATAAAACAGACGCTGGGAGCGTTGCTCACGAGTTCACGGGTCGTTAATTCAGTGGAAGAGGGAATCCGAAAAAAGAGGTCTCGTTTACGTCCGCTCATCGGAGTGATAAAATTTATGACAAACGGTAAGGAGCGTGTAGTGATAAGGGTTGGGTGCGTTATCTGTGCGGCGCGCGCGTGTGGCGCTCGGACCAGCGCCAACGGTAATTACTGCTCCACCTCAGGAGTCGAACGTCTCCATTCATTACTCTTATCACATTACAATTACATATTGCTGCCGTTACTGTCCACTGATAACTCACCCTCCTGTAATTTAGTGTAAGTGAGTATCCTCCTATATAGTTTCTTCTTTATTGCCACTTAAGATTGGCAGATTTTTCTACTATATTTCAGAGACACTGGATAAAAGCTTCACATATCTCTATTGAGGTAGATATTCTTACCTGCCACTCTCCAATAAAAATCGAGTTTTATTTTGTCGACTCAATCTTTTTGCAAATTTTCCTTCCGATAATAATAATTATGTCACCCTGATACCGATGGAGATAATATTGTCATTAAAAGGGAGTGCAGTTGGTCTAAAAGTTGGGTTATTAAATACTAATTACTTAAAGTATTAATGATCAGCAATAACCTGAAAGACTTTATATTGTGTCAGTTTTCCTTTAGTTATATCTACAATTCAATTCTATCCTATTATCTTTTCCTTCCCTTTCTTTTCCATAACTATTACCTTGCACCACTTTCAATATTTACCTATTTGCACTGTGGGGTAGCTTCCGTAGGCCATGTTACAAGAAATATATAATATTATAATATTAATTATCATGTCAGTAAATTACACTGACATACATTCAGCAGTAGTTGTAAGTAGGTACTGCTTTTTCACGTGTTAAGTATTTCCCAGCACATTAATTTTACACAATACGAGTATAGCAACAATAATTCTGCTCCATTTAGGATTACGTTATACAGGAAAGGAGGATGACCACTATGTTTAACTATGTTTTGTAACGGGAAAGGGGCCTGTTTCAATAACACACTCGTTAGTCTAAAAAATCGTTTGAGAGAAATGTCACGGGTTCAGATTTGCGTGAAAATTTATGCGTGTGTCGTATGTCTTGGGGAAGTGTCTCGGTGGTGTGAGTGTCGGACACTAGCCTCGGATTACACGACCGGTGTCGGCCATGCCTCAACCGACCTTTTTAGACGTTACCTCTTTGTACGTGTCGTTCAGATTAATCGTGTTATGGTCGGGTTCTAAAATTAACTGTTCAACCTTTTCGGTAAAAATAATTAATTAGATCAGTCATTTTTCTGGATACACGCAAACGTTTTTGAATTTTAGAATACAAACAGTTTCCTCTCACAGCTTTCAGCTAAAATGAACACTAAATACTCGTAGGAACATACACAATTAAATGCGCTGTTGGAAAGTATTGAGATCCATTCATGTGTAGCAAGTTACTACTATCAAACGATGACTCACCCTCTGTGAGCTGCGAAAAAAGACAAATAGCCAACTCTGCCTTCTGTATGCTCATCGCATTTATAGATAAGTGGTCTTTATAGCTACTAAAAGTCTAGGGATTTCTTTAGAAAGTCCCGATCAAACCAGACTTGCTATTTCTTATATGTTTAAGGATCAGTATTTGTAATAAACACAATAAACCTTTAAGACATTGGGGTAAAAAGTCTATTGGAGAATCCCGTTTCGGTTGGAAAACTTCGAACAATAGAACGCACCAGCCTTAGACATAAAATACCTCATTACTTTTTATAACTTGGAGAAATAAAGGAGAGGTCGCCCTAGGGAGCGGCAAGTTTTCATCAGTCGTGTTACTGAACAGTATCTGTTTGAAGACGTTCTTATCTTCAGACGAGACCCCGAGCATGTCCACAAAATAAATCGTGCGATGACGCCCACGGTTCAATTTTGTGTGAAAATTACGAGTTTAGGTACGTATCTTCAGAAAATTTGGTCGAACAAATAGATAGCAGGCCGAGGGTTGACCGTGATTCGCGTCACGTCTCACGCGACCGCAGGGTATTTTAAAAAAATCTTTCCCGACCTTCCGACAAGTTCGTATGCTGCAACGACGACCTTAACTCAATATGTTCCGACCCCATCGTACAGTGTAAAGTTCAATTTTACTTATAGCAACTATTTTGCAAACCGGGCCGTGTAATTTTAAAGAAGAGGTCTCATAAACCCGATGAAGATAAATCTTTGTCTTTTTATGTTACAGTGGTAGAATTGAACATATTGCAATTAAAATATCATTTCCAAATAACGTAGCTACACAATGCAAAAGAGTTTCGGTCCATTTGCATCTTCTATTGAAAGTTTGTTTGATTTAATCAGTTGAATTATTGCAAGTAATAATAATAATAATAATAATAATAATATTCCACAACTATCACATAACGCCATCTAGTCCCAAGCTAAGCAGAGCTTGTGTTATGGGTACTAGACAACTGATAAACATACTTATATATTTCTAAATACATACATATTATTATAGATAAATTACACCCAGACACAGAACAAATGATAGTGCTCATCACACAAACATTTGTCCGGGGTGGGAATCGAACCCACGACCTCCGGCATAGCAGTCAGGGTCACTAACCACTAGACCAACAGGCCAGTCCCTATTTCTGGAATCTAATAACGTCAAACTGCGGTCACCAATGATTTTGCCCAATATAATTACTATGGAAATATTGACCTCAGACCCTTTCTTGTTTAAGGACACTTTATTGAAGGGCACTAAGGTCTAAGAGTCAAGAACGATTGGGATTGAATTTTGATCAAGATTTTCAAATGGTAAATACTGTTCGTTTTGTCCAGTATATAGGTATCTTTGTAGATTGTAGAGTAATAGCACTCGGAACGAAATGCGGTGGTAATTAATTTGGGAACAGAAGAAAATTAAAAGGCTTTTAAAATAAAGCTGGAGCCCGGCTGCCAGTTTCGTTGTTAACTTCATTATTACAAAATCCTTGTCCACTTTGAAAGTCTCTATCAGTATTACGAGCTCGTCGTGTTGAGCATTCAATCTTCTCTCATGAGGTTTCGGTTTGTTATTTTATTCAGGTCGTGAATCGAACCGTAAGAAGGTGTTAAAGAGTGAATTGGCAAAAGGAACGAATGAATGGAATATGCGAACAGGTCGGCGCGGTGGTTCCGATCGCCATTCGCAGTTGAATAATGAATGCGTCAGGGACGATAATACTCACCGTGGCCCACCGCCGTCACCGCGTGGGGTCACATGCTACCTACATACACATGAATAGATCAACTGTACTGTTTCAATAGACAAATCTTGTATACGAAACACCCTATAACCAAATTCAATATAGAGATTTACCTACGTTATAAAATTATACATCACAGAAGATTTACATTAAACAGTTGCGGATGATCTAAGTTATTTTAAAGGTGATTATGGAAATGTACGTAAATCGGAAACAAATCTGGTGTTACGGTTCGTACACATTAAAATTATGTTAATTAATCCGTAAGCCGAAAATCTTTGTAAATACCTTCTATTGCTAATTCTAGGAAAAAATGTGATTCTGTTGTGACCACTGAAAATGCTGAAAATATTAGGTTTAAAACGAATGGTCTGATAAGACGAATTTACTCAAGTCTAATTCAAGTACATATAAACTAAACCATAACTTCTAAAGTTTTTGAAACTGTACTGAATTTCAACTTGTAGATAAAGGATATTTGCTATCATTAAATGTTATGGTGTAAAATACTGAGACGGTACTTTAAAGTTATCTAAATGGAGATAGTGACCAAAAAAACCGTAAAACTTATCAGTTTATGAAACTACATTCAAGTTCAACTATTTTAAGATATTTCTGTACTAAAATACTACGTATCTTCGCTAAATATTGGCATATTTTTGGACAAACTAATATCAAAAACAATGTTAGTGACACAATACACGAGGATAATAAGCATTTTTATCCTCGAAGAAACATAAAAATGAATTTTCATATATGAGTCGCGCGATATTGCGTGCAGCAAAGCGGCAATCGTCTCACCTTGTTGACATTTATGTCTTATGATATACAGTATCGACAACAATGATTAAAATATCAAATTGTGAACGTTATCACAAGTAAAGCAGCATTTTCATTATACAAGTTACTTGTTTACAAGTTGCAAGTAGGTAGTTTGAACTTGTAGATATTGTTTTATTCCAATTCAAGCAATTTGTATACAATTGTGATATATTTGTGTGCAAGACTTACCTAATGGAAACGCGCTTTAAACCACTTACCGATACCTTTAGACTCAAAGGGCGTAAACGCCATTTTGGCCAAAATGACTTTTTGATGCAGTTTTGTTCAGTTTTTTTTTCTCTATCGATCTGTGTACTTAAAACTACTAAATTCGCAAAATTAAGGCAAATACGGCCCACGGGATTTTTTGAAACTTTTTGAAGACATGAGGCGTATTTGATATACATTTTGATTTTATTGGTTTTTTAGGTAACATGCGCAATTAATAAAAAAACTTAAAGGTCGTATAACAAATTCTTTAACCAAAACTTCAGCATATGCTTCAAATTCTCGTTTAAAAATAAAGTTGACTCATACGACTTAACGCTGATCCCGCTAAATAGGGGTGTATGCGCCATATTTGGCTTAAAAGCGATAATATGACCTAATATTTTATCGCTCTTAAGCCAAATATGGTGCATACACCCCTATTATTCCGCTATAAAATAAAAAAGACTTTATAGATAGTAGAGGTGTAAAAACCTCTCTTTAAGAATTTATTCTGAGGACGCAGATGAAATTCGAGTAACACTGCATGAAACTGATCTAAAAACTGTAGAAGGAAAAGGTAAAGGAACAGAAAAGAAGGCTAAGTTGAAGGGTAAGGGAAAGGGGAAGTCAAAGGCAAGAACAGAGAACACATTTGATACTGTTGAAGTTGTTGATTACTCCAGACAAGAAAATCCAGACCCTATGACAAAGCCTGCCTACAATGCCAGATTGCCTATATCCTAGGGCAAATACAAAGAAGAAATTAATGAAGATTAGTCTACTGTCAATTAATTTTCATAAAATTATTTCCTTTTTTTCTGTGGTCATTTAATAACCAAGTTATTTTTTTTTATTGAATTGTATAAACCCATTGATCCGCAATTACCTTTGGTCAGACAGATCAATCTTTCGACTTTCCTAAAATATTATAGACATATTTTAGAAACATTAATATTTTAAAATATATATTGATAGTTAAAAGCGTTATGTAGATAGGGCTTTTTGTCTTTTCTCATGATTCAATTGAGCAGTGATTCTAATTGTGATTATTAAGAATGTTGTAACGATACCAAAGAATATTAGGTATACCTAATTAAAGTAAGGTCGAGAAAAAGAGACTACAGTAGAAGTGCCCCAAGTCTAATTAATGTCATAATGTTAATAAAGATTTTGTTTTTTAGTTGATTATATTATTATTATTTTTTTTTTTGTTATACTGATCCATATCGAGCTTTTATCTGGGTTTTAGTTCTAGTAAATCTAAGCTCTGTTTTTTCATGAGTAGTTTGCGTAACCTTTAGGCAAAAATTCGAGATAACGATGGCCAACTTTTTTAGTAGAGGTTTTAATAAATATATATAATAACAAGGACATGACTGTGATTCAAATAACAATCGAGAAGTGACAAGTATTTTGAATTGTGCATTGTGAATGTACTCTGGTGACTGTCTTATACACTCCTTCTTGACAAAAAAGATGCTTGTAGTGACGTTTAAACCCTAACGTTTATTACAATAGTGTGCATTTATGAACACACTTCTTCGTTGACTGCCATATACACCCCGCTTCAAACAGAAAATGCGCTTTTAGCGACCTATACACCCTACCTACCTATAAGTATTGCACAAACAATGTGAAATTTAGGGTTGTAAACAACATTTTTTTTTATTTTTTAGGGTGTATAACAATCCTATTTTCTTTATTTATTAATTTATCCTAAATATTATATAATCACACTGTTTATATTCAAAATATAAGAATTTGGGCAAGAAATGAACTTGCTCAGCCTTGAAACAAAAAAGTTATGAATTTTTTCTTAAAATATTTTTTGTTTTTTGCTTTTCCTGAAAAGTGGCATTTTGGCGTTTACGCCTTTTGAGTCTAAAGGTATCGTTACGTTACTTGCTCTGAATTAAGAATGCTGGTTTTCTATTATCTACGTCTCTTATGTTCATTGATGTTGAACAACTCAATGAAGTACAACTGACAATGGTAAGACCAGAATACGTTTGATATTTTTAACTTTTTTTCAACCGTCTCCTTTGCGTCTAATCCGCTCGGTAGGAGTGCCTATTTTCAGCGCTGTCCTTCATAAAGGTCATGTGTAAAAATATTTCAAACTTGAAAGAAATGTGTAAGAAGATTCCTTTCGTAATTTTGTTTGAAGCCAACTTTAAAAAAAGTAATTTTGTTTCAAAATGTGATTGCGTATTAAAGTACAATTAAAATTTTATAATTTTCACTAAAAGTGACAATTTTCATCCGAATTTTCCTGTTTTTAGGTCAAACAAAGCATCTTAAGGGGTGGCATCGTATTGAATAATATATAAATATTTCAGGAACGTAAAACTTTCTCAGTATCTCGTCCTTGTGAATATTATGTAGCTATTCATTCAAGTCACGCGTGCCTATGCTGTTTATTCACATTCGCATTGGCGTACGTAAATAATGGGGTAACTTTTCCAAGTCGTCCGACTCGTGTAAGACATGCTTCAATAACCTATTGGCTTTAAATCATATTTCCATTTACAAATTATTCAACTGCAGCTAACTTATTATAATGCTACGCGAAAAAGAGTCATATCCAATGTACACTTTGAAAAATATTGTCCATAAATCAATGCTCATAAATATTGTCAACAAAAGAGCATGAATAATATCCTAGGCTTTGTCAGTATTCGTATCTGTATTTATGTACGTAGCGCTTCCGATGTTTTACTCACTCATAATACAACCGCGGCTGGTATCCGAATACCTTAAAATTGTGACCGTAAAGATAAGAATTTTTGCGACTTCGTTTCGCTAGGCTCGAGGTTCCCTAAAAATTTATGATCACATTTCATGACTACGTAAGAGTTCTGTCGGTTTTCTGAAAAAAAAGTGATACCCGATGTCCTCATTTAAAGAAAGCCTTATAAATTGTCCGGAAAGTTGAACTAAAGCCATTAAATTCTGCTACGAGTGCTACGCTTTTTCGTAGCAAGTGCGTAGGCCGCAATTATTTTAAACTAATAATTTGGAATAGGATGATATTACCCGGACTGTATGTTGCTCACCTATGCCATTGTAGGTAATATAATTTATTACATAATTATGTTGACGTGCTTACTTTTACGCAAACATTAAATTGCATTATTCATTGTCCTCAGAAATTATTCGAGGAGATTTTTGGTGAACAATAGAATTATGAAAATTTCCGTGAACCGCGGTTTTGTTAATGGGCCACTAAAAAGGGACGGGTTCTAATTGCTTTGAATAATGTAAGCATATACATAGCTATGTGTAGCAACTCATCGGTACCTCACATGGAGCTGACCACACGTTCAGCTGGCCTTTTGTTGCTTCAGATTTAATTAAGGGTTTGTTTAACAAAGTACTTATTGACAAAGGTATAATTAATAATAATACGTTCTATAAAATCACTGCTTAATACTGAGAGAGCTACATTCACGGCGTACGTGCATGTATGATGTAGGAAGCATTAAGTACGTAACAAGAGGGAGCTCTTTAGGTCGTCTTATGAATTATGAGCGGCATGCAGCGTCTCGCCTGCGTCGCGCGCTAATTGATTCCTGAATTTAACCCTCGCGTAACCTCGTTACTCCAAGTGAATGTGAAAGATGTCAGTTCATTCTCGCGATAATGGAACAGTTCTTTAATCTTCTTTCATATGAGCTAGCAACTGGAATTTCCATTTAAATGTAATTTTCACCGTAATCGGCATTCGGGTAAAAGAAACCACTTGACACCCCGTCCTTTAACAAATTTCGTTAAAAACAATTGGAATTGGACGCGCTGCCAAGGTTAAGTAATGCGACAATCTGTGATTTATAAAGTCACATTAACATTTGGCCTTGCGAGGGCGTTTGGAAACTCAGCGAAACCCGACTTGAATCAAATGGCCGTCTTTTATTGGTAATGTTTACTAGTCGTATTTTAGATGTCTTTCGTCAATTTATTGTTACTATTTACATGTAACTCGATTTGTCACTACTGTTGCTTTGAAGTTCTTACCTAATATTATTCGAAACTGTTTTCATTTTATATTATTTGGTAGTATATAAAATTCTACAATGTCGAGTATCGGAGTTCATTGCACATCGCTAAACTAATCACGGAGCGCGAATCTGCATAGCAATTACATACACAACACACGCGAGCTGCGACAATGTCTGCTGCAAAGTTGTTCCATTAAGTTTAAAATCTCTACGTTTAGCGTCACTGAGACACGTCATGAGGCAAACTGGCGTCACCCGGCAAAGACGAAGTCACGGAGGAGAAAATATCTCGTGGAATTGATAACGCATTAATACTTTTAATTTCAAAAGGAGTGGCGGGAGAAAGACATCGAAGTGCAACTTGTTACGTAAAAAACTGCTGTGGCACACATATTGAGCGTGTATGTATTGAGAGTTTGTAGAGAATAGCATAGTTTTCTTTTTATTCATTATCATCATCAGTCTATAATGTTCCCACTGCTGGGACACTGGCCTCCTCTCTGTGAGAGGGAGTGGGCCATAATCCACCACGCGGGCCCGGTGCGGGTTGGTAGATGTCACATGTCTTCGAATTTATGGTTCTAGGACATGCCGGTTTCCTCACGATGTTTTCCTTCACTGCTTTGAGAGCAGTTTTATTAACCGACCAAAAATAATGTAATTCTTGAATGATGTTCTGAATGTATCGTAATAGTCGTTCTTCTTGGTCCGCAACATTACGTTCGATGTATTATTTCCACCATCACGTAATTAGCAGGTACTTTTTTTTTATTAATGTCAATTCATTTTTTTACTATTTACACATTTACACAACAACACTTCTTAGCGGAATGCATACGATGCTTGTGTATTGGCTTAAGGAGCTGTAATAAGTGATCATTTTTAAATTTAGCAGCGCTGATAATTCACCTTGAAGTATGGTGATTTCTGAAGGTCTTTCTCAGAGCTCCGCCCGAAAATTTGTCCAATCCTACTGGTTTCTGTGAAGTGATCGAGAAATACTTTATAAATGTAATATTATAAATTTTTAAACGTTTAATTATTATCGTAACAAAAACGTGACAATTTGAATCTTGAAAATATAGCATTCAAAACAAAAGCACGAGTGACAGCGACGCACCGCAACGTAACGCATCCGCTGTGTGAAGATCCTTTGTAAATCTACCGCTTGCTCCACTTCGAGACCTCAGTCTATTACAACCATAGCAGAACTGAGTCACTCCAAGTGTTATGATTATTGCATCCGTACCTCCTTCCAGGGGGAGCGGCCCTGTTTTAAAACATGAACCCTTGTTTTTGTAACAAGCACATTCACTTAAAACTGCCACCATTTTGTTTTTGAGAACAATTCGTAATTTCTATTTACTCAACGGTTTTCCTGTTGTTCTTCCCGAATTGTGTCACAGCTTGATCATATTTCCGAAAAAATATATATTTATTTAACGATCCGTAGCGGGTGTGTTTTATTAAAATGGTTTACGGCAAATCGTTTTATGTTCCTTTGATTGCTTTGATCTTAGTACTTAAACAGTTGTTTTTGTGTAATCTGATTATTTAATAATGTGATTTTAATGAACACGACTTAATTAAGATTGTTAAAGAGGAAAATTTTCGTTAAATTGATTTCTAATTTAAACTCGATCTTATGTTTATTTGTTATTAGTCTTGTCAATGAGGAACATTTTAGTTTATTACAATATTGTCGGATATTAAGAATGTTGATAATATCGCGGAATCGCCTCAAAATTGCGACCACCTGTTTGTTATTCACTCCTTTATGTAGCTTTTTTGGTAGCAACAAAAATTCTCATAGAGAAAAAAAAATGAGGAACCATAGTTATATAAATTATTGCTAATTGTAAATTACGTGCAAATTAATAATTTATCTGTATATTCTGGCACATAATAACGTTTTCTCAAACTAACGTGTACTTCGTAGTTCCTTCTTGCAGTTTATTAGTTTGTAAACTATTCATGATAAGACTAACTTAACATGAATCTATGCCATGAATGAAACATCAGAAACTTCTGAAAAGCGCCGTTGTCTGTTGCCGACATTTGTTGCATACGGAAAAATAGGTTTGCAAGATACCCCTATGGGTATAGATAGGTAAGAAGGTAAGTTATCCTGAGAATTATCGTCATAAAGACGATAACTCTCAAAGAGAACGCACTAAAATATGAAAACAATTCACTATGTCACTGAAATATCCACAAATTAGTGTGCGAACCGAGCAATTTAATTTGCGTTTCCCGGAGACTGTTGCCTTCGTCATAGTTTGATAAAGTTCTTCGAGAATTTTGTGTAAGTAGGCCAATTGATAATCAAGTTTTATTTGTTATGAGAGTCATTAGGAGAGGAAATCTTGTTAGAACAAATTTCGAGCGAAGTTTGTTTGGAAGCCCATGTGCGGGCTCTGGTAATTACTGACGACGATGTTCATCTTTTACCTTTACAGCCTCTTGTGCGCCGCGAGAAAATTGTTAATTGTATAAACGATATATACAATACACGTATACGCCTTGGGATGTATTTTTTAAGGTACTTGAATGCGTTGCGTCGACGGAGAGATGCTGTTCTAAGAACAAAAGGGTTTGTTGATGTATGTATTGTATGTGAGGGGTTTATTTGTGTTTACTGCTCTTAAAAGCATTTCTGGTGAAGGGACGAGCGTTATTGTGTGTAATGTAGAAAATATTACAAGTACACGTATTTATGTTTCGGGTCTACGGTCTGGGTCTCCACTAAACGAGTGCTCCTGTTTATTGGTCCATAAAGTAACGTTTCATTCAGAACGTCCAAATATACTTTATTGGTCGTTGTAACTGATCGAGCACATCACTTTTACCTGTTTTGTACGGTGACATAATCATGGTTAAATTTTTGAAAGCGCCATAAATTCTTTAATGTTCATCATAAAATTCGGTCATTCGTGTCAATTGTTTTATAGTTCTATTTTAAAGGAACGATAAAATTGGTAAAACTGAACTGTTTTCTATCTGTCTCCAAGTTGAGATAAAATTTATATTAGAATTAAGAATTGTAGTCTGAGAAATGTTTTGCAGTCGGTGTGCGTATGAATATGGAGTTTATATGACTAAATATTCGTGTGGTCTTGTTGTGTCGTGTCGTATGAGTCAATACGTATGCCGAGCAGTCATACGGCAGTGTAGAGCAAGCACATAAACGTTATTGGTAACGTACGATGTGGAGCGAGCGAGCGCCGCGTCGCGCCTGTAATGTGGTTTACTTTTGCAGCCGCACGTCCACATGATGCTAAGTGATGAGTACCACACACGTATCTACTCCACTCGAAATTACATATACAGCATATACAAATGACTTCATATTGGAATCAAATAATAATACCTATAAACATTGTTTCAGCGATGACTGAAACCGTAATGTGGCTTTTACATACATAAACTAAGTTATGGCTTTTAAGACTTGCGTAAAACACTTTGATAAGCCGTCAGTTGAAACTCTAAGCTTTATTGAATTAGTCTTCACTTAAAGTGGCTAGACGTAATGTTTGTGAACTATTTTAAGACTTTTCGGTAAATTCTCAATGTCGCACGTGTCTTGGCGCAAACACAGGCGCAAATGTATAAGTAGTAGTTATTTGTTTTTTTTTGTGGGTGTTTTTTAAGGATTGTTTCATGTGATACTTAGGTATTGCCTTAAAAAGTAAATATTTATGATCAATATAATTTAATCTCATAATTACCCTTATTTCATGCAGACCTGTACATTGTTTCGTTTCGTCGGGCACTAAAGAATTTAATCCCGTGAAAAAATGCTCCAGAATCATTTAGGTTAATCAAAGTAAAACATACATACATGATTGCAAAAATGCTTTCCAGATCGTAGTTTTTCTGATTTAACCCCGATATTGCTGCTGAGAGGTTTACTATCTAATAAAGCTTATCCAATCTTCTTCGCCTACCTGTATACATTTCTCATAATCAAAGTTTGCGCCCTACATTTCCATCTCTAAAGTCCTGTATCTGAAACTTGTGTGACTTATTACATAATATAGCTGCCACGCTGCTAACGTATATATTAAGAGCTTCATAGTTGCGAACAATCTTGGAGCAGGCTAGTTGAGGGGGCCCGGAGTGTCCTGTACTTTACTAATTTAACTTGAATGTAATTAATGAACTGACCGTCTGCGGCGCACCACTTCTCGGTCATTAGTCAAGTGCTTACTCATTAGCACACAACCGTTACCATTCAGATACTATAGATAAATTGCCCGTTCATATTTTACCGGACGGACGCCTCGCTTGCCGTGGTTTTATACAAAAAAATACTTACGGACTCCTATCGCGAACTCCTGACACTAAACGACTAAACAAATTATGCAAAACATAGGTTTTATGATACAGTGTAGGTATGTTTTATGACCTGTAAAAGTGACTAATTTTACATATAGACGGGAAATTAAAGGAGTCGGTTGTAGTCGCTTTGTTCGAGTCAATAAACATCGGTTTGGTGCTAATTTATGGCAGGCGTTTGAGGGTTCGACGAATTGAGAAAAAGGTTTGTAATTTGTGAAATCAGACGAAGATATCCACATATTTGTTGAAATCTGTAACATGATTACAGTCTTGGTATAAGACTGACGTTCAAAGACATATAATCACAATCAAACAAGTAAAACTATACTTTTTAGTGATGAGTTAGGGTCTGGCTTTGGAAAAATATTATATAACTACCTAAGCCATAGTTTTACTAACCACTGTTATCATAACATAAGTTTTAAACAAATGATAAATAGAATAACTGAAACAAATCTGGAGGACTGTTCTTCTTTAGTTCTACTTTTAGGAAATAGCTTTAATGTAACTAAAAAGGACATAGTGGATGGTGTGGACTCCTTATTGAAGTTAAACATAGGAAAGCTGATGTTGTGCGCTTTTCCTTACTCGGATAGTTTAAGTGAATGTGAAAATAACCATATTTATAAGTTAAACTGTTGCATTCACATGTTGACATGTTGTCATAGTGACAAATTGTTGTTTTTTGATTCTAACAATTTTGTTAGTAGTTTTGTTTTGCATCGGAGACATTTATCTCTGTCTTTGAAATGTCGACATTTGATTGCTATGTTGATAGCATATAATATTAACCATGTTGTTGCTGATGTATTAGATTCTAGGTTAAGTAGGTTAAGTAGTAGTTTAAGTGACGAGTCTGTGTTGTTAGGTTGTCCTAAAAACATAGTGATGCAGTGTTCTGTACTTGCATGCTGTACGAAGGAGGGTCTACCTACTCAGATTGGGCATTCCCTTCCTGCTGGTACACTAGACGGTCCCGTCGTGGAGATCACTCCGGATATTACTTTAAACTAGATTGTAAGACAACAGAAGAAACCTCTGCAATTAGTAACTCATTATCAGTGAACAATAAACAGGATTCTTCTAGCAAATTAGTTAAGTATAAAATAACAAGTGGAGAGCAACACACTTTAAAATTGTTTAATCAAAATATTCAAGGGTGCTCTTCTAAACTACTGGAAATAGAAATGTTTTTGGAATCAACCAAGTTTGATATTGTTTGCCTTACCGAACATTGGTTAAAAGATCATCAGGTTTTGTCAATTTGTTATGATAATTATTGTGTAGTTAGTCATTTCAGCCGTAAACGTATGTTACATGGCGGATCTTTAATATTAATTAAGAAATCAATTAAATCTAAAACTCGAAATGACATTGTGGAACTGTCAGTTGAACACATAATTGAATTGTCCTGTGTTGAGCTTGATAGGCATGTTATAGTGTGTGTATACAGACCCCCAAATTACCAGACTCTTCCTATATTCGATTCAATAATGGAAGATGTGTTAAATAAAGTATGTAGTAGTAGTAAATCTATCATCATCTGTGGTGATTTCAATATTAATATATTAGAAAATAACTCCAATAGTATCAAATTGTTGAGTCTTTTTAAATCATTTAACTTGTCACATATTTTTATGGAACCTACCAGAGTGACAGCTTTTTCTGCCACTTGTATAGACAATGTTTTTTCTAATTGTGATTATTTGCATAAGGAAATTATAAATAAATTGCCATCTGATCACAGTGGCCAAACAATAACGTTTTGCGCCTACACACCTACGCAAAAAACCCAAATAAGGTATAGGCCAATTACATGTAAAAATTTAGAAAAAGTAAATTATGTGATCAAAATATCTTTAATAATATAAATGACCCAAATGAGTTTAACGCCGAGTTTTTTGCAATTTTAAATACACAATTTACTCACACGTTTCCAGTTAAAACTAAAACTATCGTCACAAAATTCTTATTTAGTGATTGGGCGACACCTGGAATTCGTAAGAGCAGAGAAAGGCTTTTTGAACTTTATGGTCTAAAGAAACACATTGTGAATGATACCTTTCATCAGTATGTTGCTAAATATTCTAAAACTTTTAAAAATGTATGCAAAACAGCTAAAGCTATTCATATTAGTAATAAAATTAAATCAGCCGATGATAAAATTAAAACAACTTGGAAAATTATAAATAATGAGACAGGTAGGAATAAACAGCGCAATAACGAATTTAATTTAGAAACTGCACATGGCCCTATAAGCACAGACGTAGAAGTAGCTCAGGAATTTGAAAAGTTTTTTTCGAATATACCTCTTAAGACGACTGCGTCTTTAAATTCGTCACCCGCACTCTCTGCTGCCTTACTTAGAAATAATGTAAAGGCCTGCCCGAAGGAGTTTAGGTTTCAGCACACGAACCCCCAAGCTGTGATTAAAGCATTCAAGGATCTTAAAATTAAGTCAACAGAAGATCTCTGGGGAATGTCTGTAAAGGCCTGTAAATCTATAATAGAAACCGTGGCACCTTATTTAGCTTTTATATTTAATAGCAGTATAGACCAAGGAGTGTTTCCGGATCTCATGAAGCATAGTAAGGTTGCTCCACTTTTCAAATCGGGTGATTGTAAAGAACCGAACAATTATAGGCCTGTGTCAATTTTGCCAGTCTTCAGTAAAGTGTTTGAAAAGTTAATGCTTGCACAACTGCTATGTCACTTCAATAGAAACTCCATCTTTCATGATCAACAGTTCGGTTTCACCAAAGGTCGTTGTACAACTGACGCCGGTGTTACCCTATTGAAGAACATTTTTAACTCCTGGGAGGAAGCACAGGATGCCATAGGAATCTTTTGCGACCTCTCAAAAGCATTCGATTGCGTTAACCACGAAACGCTTTTGCTGAAGTTAGAACATTATGGTATTAAAAATAAAGCCCTTGATTTACTAAATTCATACTTAAAAGATAGACAGGTTAAAGTTCTGATAAACGGTACAAACTCATTGGGGGCTGAAATGACTATGGGAGTGCCTCAAGGTTCTATTTTGGGTCCATTCCTCTTCTTAGTCTATATTAATGATTTACCTCATTTACTAAAAAATCAACCACAGATGGTGTTATTTGCTGATGATACATTTTTTTTATTTTTAAAATTGACAGACGTGCACAAAATCTAGACACTGTTAATGACTGTATTCTTAAGGTTCAAAATTGGTTTACTGTTAATAATTTAGTTCTTAATGAAAAGAAAACAAAATGTATTAGATTCACTTTACCAAATGTTAGAAGTAGCGAATGTGACATCTTATTGAACGGAAAAAAATTGGAATTTATTGATCAGACAGTTTTTCTAGGAATCACGTTAGACGACAAATTACAATGGGGCCCCCATATAGCATCTCTAGCAGGGCGACTAAGCTCAGCCGCTTATGCTGTTAGAAAGATAAGGCAGTTAACAGACGTCGAAACTGCGCGTTTGGTTTACTTCAGCTACTTTCACAGCATTATGTCATATGGCATCCTATTGTGGGGCCGGGCAGCTGACATTGAATCTATCTTTATTTTGCAAAAAAGAGCTGTCAGAGCAATTTACAATCTACGTCGTCGCGAATCTCTTAGGGAATTATTCAAAAAGATTAATATAATGACAGTGCCTTGTCAATTTATTTATGAAAATATAATGCATGTTAGGAAAAATCTTCATCTTTTTAACAAAATAAGCGACAGACATAACTTTAATACGAGAAATAAAGATAAAATTGATCAACCATATTTTAGATTGTCTAAAGTACAAAAATCTTTTATGGGGTTCTGTGTTAAATGTTACAATAAAATCCCGAGTGAAATCTTAAATCTAAATGAAAAAAAATTTAAAAGTTACATAAAAAGCACACTTAGTAAACAAGCATATTATAAATTAGAAGATTATATTCAAGATAAAAATGTTTGGAAACATGCTGGTCCTGCTCCATAGTACAATGTAGGGCTTAAACAAAGTCAAGCTGGTTGAAATTTGAATGCTCACACACATAAATTATATTTGTAAATTGTGTAATTTCAATATTTTGTTAAAATGTGAACGCCATGTACCTTTTTGCTCTTATTATTTTTTTAATTTTAGTCTAGATTTTCAAGGTGCATTGCTTTGACAATTATTTCAAACGCTGTTAAAAAATATTGTAAAACATTTTTTTAAAAAGAGTAAGTATGGAGTTTCTTGCCCATTCTTCTCCATACAACCTACCTTAGCGAATGGGTGTAGAATCAATCCCTTCCCTTCCTATTCCCTTTAAATTTAAATATCGACGTTCAAAAGTGCCTCTTTGATGGCCTAATTGGAATAAATGATTTGACTTTGACTTTGACTTTGTCACAGTGAACGTTAACTATAAATTACGGTATGAACCACATGAAAGCGCCCGCGAACATATCTGCTGTGGTTTGCGCAAGTGTAGGAACTAATTATGTTCCATATTATTGCTATAATTAGTATCTTGTTAGGTTTAGGGAGCCTGACATTCAAATTAGTTACGCATTTGGCACCGCAGCTCACTTGTGTGTGTAACAAGCACTATCAATTTGGTGCGGCAGCAGATAATAAATATTTTATTACAGGCTCGGACGGGCCACGTGAACCGCAAAATCACTGTTACGGCGCTGTTATACGGATAATTTGCAAATATTATCGTAAAACTGGCAATGACGCCTGTTACAAATCACGGCGGTAATATATTGTTATAAAGCCGTGCATTTAATATCGACGCTGTTCAACAATGTTCTGCTAACCATCATGTTCGGTAATACATGTATCGTTCGTTTGCTGTGTATTTTCATTTCAGTTTGCTTGTTTAAGTTATAAAGCGCTATATATTCAGATAGATTGTAAACATTATGGCTAAATACAAACACAGCATCAAATCCAGAACAATAGGATCGTTAGACTACTTTAGTATGTATTATCGTATCTAGTGAGTAGCAAGCACGTTAGCAGATATTCAAATAGTTGGTGGTGAGCTGCAAGCGGTGCTGATATCGGCACGGCCAATAGGACATTAATTTTGATTGTTTGTACAGTGGTGAGATGATAATATTATGCCGTATTGGTCATCGTGTGGTTATGTGAGTCGGTTCTGTGAGTCGTCCGGTGGATGCTGAGTGGTGGTGCAATTACAATAACGCGTGGGAGTGCGCGTGGCGAGGCAAACTGCCCCGAGCACGCCAATTATTTGATCGCCGCCTACAAATCAGATTAACTACCGCATTTGTTTACCATACTGTTGGTTTCGTTCTGAACATTTTGTTTTTCATTATTTCATTAAAATTACACCTGCAATTTATGAAAGAAAAGGCAGATATGCACCCGTTACTGCACTCCCCTTTCCCTACGTTAAAGTTCTACGTAAAATAGGGAGTCTTTTCCATTAATATCAAGTATAAACCCAATAACACATTGGCCCAACCCCGAAGTCAAACCGAATTCATTATTATGGTCCGCAGCGGCACTTGTGACCACTTGACAAACGAATTCATACAACTGTTTGTTATAAGAAAGTCTTGTTTGCACAAGCTGCCACTGTTTAGTATACTTTTAAAATGTTTATTTTCGTACAAAACAGTTTAAATTAAAGAAGGTATGTAAATGAAACCAGTTGAAGAAAGAGAAGCAAAAGTGACACGACGTTTTAATAATTAATTTTTAACTTTGTAACACTGTTTGTTGATTAAATTACATCGGGAGTGGTAAAGTTATTTCTGTCGCAATTTTGTACGTTTTTACTTCTTGTACGAATTGGTAATGGTGATTACTAATTGATTTTCTCGGAAATATTAAACAGAAATAATGATTGTCTTGATTAATTTTAAAATTTATACTGTTCCTTAATAATTGTTTGTACTTATTAGCTAATGTTAACTAATACTTCGACGATTTTATTTACCGATTTTATTTTAATTACATAAAAGCACTTGAAAAGTATAATATTTTTTTTCACACTCGTAATTTAAGTATTTTTCATTGAATTTAAGAAGTTAATTACGTCAACAACGATTAACGCTTGTGTCCGTTTAAAAATGTAGCTGCCAAGTGCTTTTATTTATTATTAATGAAAATAAAATCGGCAACATTCAGTTGCTGATGCCTTGCTGATACGGTGAATTGTTAAAATTATATTTTATTAACAGATAACCTTGACCTAGTATTTTTCAGATATCAGGTTTTATTTTAAACTGAAACCGAATCACTATAACTATGCGCTTTTAGCAAAAGCATTTAAAATGTATATATTACAATATTAAATGCATAAATCCAATAAATTGTATTAAGAAACAGCTTAATAATAAGACCAATATTTAAATGAGTTAAACAGACTTTTTTTATCGTGGTAAATTCATCAAATGAGGCCTCCCACCCATGGCAGAGCGAGAGGGACTGTCAGACCCGCGGTGTCCTTCAATAGCCTTTTACATTCCGGGGTCACGGTAATTCGTAAGTCCTGCGACCCCGGCGGCAGGCTTTGGCCCTCTAAAGGGGGGCCCCGTCATTATTCTGAGACTCTTTGAGACGCGCGTGAGACAGAACGCGCCGTAGATCCGAGCATGGTCCATGGTCGGTCAGCGAGTCGCCCATTACTCGCCGCCCGACAGAACAGACTTTAATAAATTAATGGCTAGGCGACAAGGTGTCACTGTCAGCTGAGCTCAGCGTAAAGTGACGCTCTATGGATATGCTGATGCAAGCGAGCGTGATCTCTGCTAACACGGCCGTGATGTATGGCATTTGAATAATTTACATAATGTAGTTATAGTATCTTTTTATGGTGGTTTATGGTTTTATAAGGAAATTCAATTAAATACGATTAATACCAAAACACTTATTAAAAGTAGGCTTTTTAGTATTTTAGTATTAGGCTTTTTCTATCTTAATTACTGAGAAAATCTTAATAAATTTATGAATTGCTAGTCATTAATTTATTATAGTTATTTACATCATTTTTTTAGGGTGGTAAATTCATCAGATGAGTCCTCCAGGGCAGGGCGGGAGAGACTGTCAGACTTGTACTGACTAAAATCTACGTTGTCCTTCAATAGCCCTTTACGTTCCGAAGTCACGGTATTCGTTAGTCCCGCGACCCCGACAGGCTCTGGCCCTCAAAGCCTACCAGAGACGAGGGAAAACGCGATTAGGTACCTGTCGACTAAACTCTGTATCTCTCGATATGGAAGAGCGAGCGTGACCTAAGCCAACACTACCGTGATATGCAGCATTTGAAAAGAATGTGTAAAATATGAAAGATACATTTTTGCTAATTACAATTTCATTTTTAACATAAATTATATTAGATTAGAAACTTTTAAGGCAGTTCGAAAGAATACTGCTATTCAGCATTCTCATGCCGTAATTCCAATTAATTTGCGGTCGGCGTTGGCCTAGTGTTGCAAAACCAACAATGAGTTAATAAAATAATAATATTAAGGTATCATCTAGTGTTAGTTCAAACTTAGTCTGACCAGTCATATACCTAGGTTACATACACGGTAGTAGTTTTAAATTGTTACCGTTACAGAAATCGGTAAGAAGTACTAATCAAACGTCTCGTTTGGTAATACCGGTATCGTGGATGTGTTTGTAAACATTTGCTTTACATAAACAGCTTCATCATCATCATCATCATCATCAGCCTATAATGTTCCCACTGCTGGGACACAGGCCTCCTCTCTGTGAGAGGGAGTGGGCCATAATCCACCACGCGGGCCCAGTGCGGGTTGGTAGATGTCACATGTCTTCGAATTTTTGGTTCTATGACATGCCGGTTTCCTCACGATGTTTTCCTTCACCGTTTTTGAGAGCAGTGGTGATGAAATAAATTACACAAAGTAATGCGTCTGTCGGGGTTCGAACCCACGACCTACAACTTGTAAGTCGGGACCGATACCACTGAGCCACCACTGCTCTACATAAACATAACATAAACAGCTTGACCCGTAACAAATATCTTAGTAAATTCAAAAAATTGTTTAGTGCGAGAATTGAACTCGCGACGCACTGCTTTGGACCGTTCAAGCACTGTGCTAATCATGCCATGAAATATAATATATGTAGAATAAGTGAATTGTAAATACATACAATTTGAAGATACTGTAATTTTAAGGCCTTACTTTTTTCTTCTATTTAATCTGCATTAAAATTTTGAGGTCGCACATACGACAGTATTGTTGTACCTATGGCATAATAGATGAAGGTACTCAGTATATAAATAGTGTATTGAAAAAGGAGAAATTATTGCAAGCAATAAGAGACCTTAATAAGTCAAAGCCTAATGAAGACAAATTGAATACTGTACACCTAAAAATACCGGGACTTCCAAGGCCTGTGTATGTATCAGAAGCCCTAACATTCAAAGCCCAAAAGAACTACTATTTGGCTAGACAATTTGCTAAAGAAAATGGATACTCTTATTGCTGGACTTCTAGAGGCTTAGTCTACCTACGTAAAGCTGAGGGTGAGCAGCCAGTCCGCATAGAAAAGGAATCCGATCTTAGTAATATTGTGAACGGGAAGTGACTAGCTGTTTTAGGACTCTTCAATGTACTCCAACAAAATATCAATATTTATAAATGTAATTACTTAACTTCTATGCAGGCTTCACAAATAGAAAACCCATCAATCACACTCAAATTTTTAAATTGCATACACATACATCTAAACACTACTCTCCATTCTATAGTACTCACATATGAACACATCACTCACACTATCAATCCAGTAGAACCACACTGCTACGTAAGTACTTTACAAATATTAATACATTCAGCAAATTATACTATCATTGCATATCCGGGTAATGATGAACCAACTGCACGAAATAATAAAATAATCAAATATTATTTTGAATTAAGAAGTCCCTTCCAAAAATTAAATAAATTGGTCGACTTTAATGAGCAATTACTTTTAGATGGGTAATTTCGACGCTTTAAACAATAATTTAAGAAATATAGATGAGTTTAGGGTTTCAGACTCCTACAGATGCGAGGCTGAAAACTGTAAGGATATTGTCACTCTTGAATCCTTAAAAATATTTACACAAAATATTCGAAGCATTTCAGCAAATATGTCTAGCTTACTAACATTGCTATCCAGGATATCTGTTCCACTAGACATTATTATTCTTACAGAATGCTGGCTCTCTTGTAATCCCAACATACCTTCACTTAATGGATTTAATTCTTATTATAGCACTAAAAAAATTAATAAGAACGACGGGGTTGTAGTATACATCAGAAGTAGCATATCTGATGTTGTAATGAGTGAGCCGGTTTTCTTAGATGCTAATTGCATTCAAATACGGGTGGGAAAGGAGATTTGTATCTTTGCAGTTTATAGGCCTCCGTCTTTTAAGGATATTACCAATTTTCTATCCGCAGTAGATCAAGTACTGACAAAAAATTGTGCTACTAATAATATAGTTTTTATTGGTGACATTAATATAGATATTGTGGACGGAAACATGGATGCTAAAACTTCTGATTATCTAGATTTAGCTGCTAGTCATGGTCTTCTACCAGCGCATAATCTAATAACACATGGCAAAACCTCACTTGATCATGTTCTTCTTAAGTCCAAACTGAAGGCTACTACTATAGTCGTTGATTCTACTGTCACTGATCACAATGGTGTATTACTTGCACTGGACAAATTTAAGAGGGTTGAGTGCCCTAATACCGTTAAAACAAAACTTGACCATATAATGTTGGAAGATTGCTTGAAGAGCACGGACTTCTCCTTTATTTATGAATGTGAAAACCCAAATGTTGCCCTTGATTATTTTGCGAATACATTGACTACAGCTGTAAGAATGAGTACCAAAAGCTACATTGTCCCTCATCGTTTAAAAATAATTAAGCCCTGGATTACTCCAGGCATCCTAAGATGTATGAAAAATAGAGATCGAATGTACATTAAAATGAAAAGAAACCCCTTAAATGAAACTATCAGTACTACATTTAAAAGATATCGTAATTTTTGTAACACAATTTTAAAAAACCTTAAAAGACAATATGAAAAAGATGAATTAAATAAAGCTAAGTCTAATCCTAAAAAAATGTGGAACGTTATAAGAGAAGTGACTCATATGAATAAAGCAAATTCATCGGCCACTACACTACTAAAAACTAAAAATTCTGCCAATGAGTCTATTAATGAGGTGAATAGATTTTTTATCAATATTGGAAGGGAACTGGCTACTAAATTCGCACCATCGACAATTAATCATAAGCCACACACGGAATCGCACAAAATTTCAGCCAATTCTTTTGTCTTTCTTGAAACTGATGAATCAGAAGTTGAGCGATTGATACTATCTCTCCGTTCTGACTGTGCAGTTGGTATTGATGGTATATCCTCTAACATTTTAAAGCAATACAAGAACTTTTTGGTGGCCCCCTTGACGCACATTTTCAATCTGTGCATACTGCATGGAATTTTTCCCGATTCACTGAAGAAGGCTCTTATTCATCCAATACATAAGTCTGGGGATGTAGATCGTGTCAATAACTATAGACCAATATCTATTTTACCTGCTCTCTCTAAGGTGTTGGAGAAGATAATGAATAATCGTCTTAACAAATATCTACAAACTTACAATATTATTTCTAATAACCAATACGGCTTTAGGAAAAATATATCTACTGATGACGCCGTCCATGATCTTTCCGACTGCATTGTGAGAGCATTGGATAGCGGTAGCAAATGTTTGGCAATTTTTCTTGATTTGGCTAAAGCATTTGACACGGTCTCCATCCCTAAACTAATCTTGAAATTGGAAAAGATTGGAATCCGGGGTAGGCAGTTGGATTTATTTCAGAGCTATCTTACTAATCGGACTCAGTGTGTTAGAATTGGAGAGTATATTAGTGAGGCTCTCCCGATAGACTATGGAGTGCCCTAGGGTAGCATACTTGGACCTACGCTTTTTTTGGTGTACGTCAATGAACTTTGCAACTTAGACCTTACAGATGGTAAACTACTGGCTTTCGCTGATGACACGGTGCTTATTTTTACCGGGCGCTCTTGGCAACAAGTTTTTGATACTGCTCAAACAGGGTTCAATAAAGTTACCAAATGGTTGTCATCTAATACACTATCACTTAATGTAGATAAAACCAAATATCTTCTATTCCATATCAAAAACCAAAAAAAATTCGATAAAAGTAAATATCACATTACTGCCCACAACCACGCACCTACTGAATTTCTCTGTAACTGCCCTAAATTACAAAATGCTGCAACTATAAAATACCTGGGAGTTGTTCTGGATAAAAGACTATCCTTCGCACCGCATATTGAAGCATTGACTGGGAGAATTAGAAAACTTATTTATATCTTTAAACACCTTAGATATGTAGCGGATCCCAAAGTTTTAAAAATAGTATACTATGCTTTGTGTCAATCTATAATAAGCTATTGCATCTCCTCCTGGGGTGGGGCCTGTAAAAGTCACTTGATTAAGCTTGAACGCGCGCAGAGAGCTGTGCTAAAAGTATGTACCTTTAAGCCTTTTCGTTATCCTACAATAGAATTATACAAACACTGTGAAGTTTTAACGGTGCGACAATTATTCATTTTACAAATTATCCTTAGACAACATGCATTAAACACCACTCGTTGTGACTATGTATCTGCTATTTCCAGAACTCAAGTGACTCGTAGACTTAGACTACCTTTAGGGGATGCACGTAAGACTTCTTTCAGCCAAAGATTCTTTTGCTTCCTCGGGCGCTTCGTGTACTTACAGATGAACAAAGTATTGAACATCTTTTCAAAAAACAAACATGCTTGTAAAAACCTTGTCACTGATTGGCTTTTAACACTGAACTATGACGGAACGGAGAGTCTCCTTCATCCAGCCAGATAACTGTTTGATGTACTTACGTATTTACATACACCAATTTCACACATTATTACAATTACACAAACACATAGACATTTAAATCAACTTTCACATTTACTCACACACACACACACACACACACACATACCTACATCTACACACACACTACTTGTAAGGCCTGCTGACTTAATTATATACATATTTATGTATGCTTAAGTGTTTTATAACTCAATTCTATCTTTTTATTTTTAATTTTAGTGTTTACTTTTCTAAAATGTTTCTGTTTGTTCTGGTTAATTTGCTTAGCATGCTAGTAAGTTATAAAATGTGCTTGTATTACCATACTGTGACACTAAAAAGTTTGCTGGTACTTATAGCACAGGATTTCCTTTTTTAAGTACCAGCAGTGCATTATCTGTTCTCTTTCTGTATTCTGTCATCTAAGTCAATTTTGTAACTGTGTAACCTTTGTGATACAATAAACAATACAATACAATAAACAAAGTAGCTCGACATTTTCATCACTTCAGATATAACTCTATCAGTTATTACTCGATCAGAAACTTCGCAAAGGTATTTTTGTTTCTTCCGGTATTTACAGCGCCTTTATACCGCTTGCCAAAATGTGCTAGTGTAGTTTTTTGTAGATTTTTTCTGAAGAATGACGAATACTGGCTTTGTAAACAAAAATAACAGCCTATTGTACGTTTTGTCTATTGATTTTCCATTTATAACGAAAATGTGAACTCATCAGTTCCACTTCAATTATTTGTTTATCATAATTCTAATCTTTTTCATTTGATCGGATACAATGTCTCAAAATATTCTGTAAAGTAACAAAACTTGTAAGGAAGGAGTTTCAGAGAAAAAGATCTTCGCAATTGTAATTTGATACAATCAGTTTTTTTTGTACAATAATAATAAATAAATAATAATAATCTTTATTCAGAATAAAATACAATATTATGTTGATGTAGCTTTTAGTACGTAAATCCAATCATATAGCCTTGACCACCGGTAGCAAGGACCCTATTCCCGATACCGGTGGGCTACTATTGTTTTTATTTCTAAATGTTTAATTTTTTATCAAAATATTTAAAAATGTATTTAATAAGATTAAAAATGATACTAGGAGTTTTAAAATATTTTGTTTAATCACATAGCTTATAATGTGAGAACATTTCTGGGAATCAGGCCTTTATAAGCCTTTGTTGGTTCTAGGACATGCCTGTTTCCATATGATGTTTGATTTGACCGTTTACTTCACGATAGATCAGTATAATTGTATTTTAATACAAAGCAATTCTAGTTTTTATTTTACAATTAAATCGCCATAAAGGCTGTATTAAAACCATTACAATTTTTTAATGCTTCATTTTACGTTCAGGAATAGTTCTCATAAAACGTTCGTTTACGATACCTACATACGAGTTAATTCTAGATCCTCTTTCAATATGAGTTCGACATACATATTTTATTTCTCGGAAATTTCGGTTTCATAGACTCTGGTGATTAAATTACATTCCTGATATTTGAATACATAAATTTCATATATTACTCTATTATTAGAAATTATTAGAAATAGATTTTTTTTTTATTTTTTCTTCTTTGTAGATAGAAATATAAAAGCATTACGAAAATGTAAGTAATATCTACAAACAGTGAGTTCACAAAATGTCACGTTGTTATTGTTGTTCTGAAATGACAAATAACATAATTAATTTCATACGTTTCGGAGGGCTCTGGGAATAAATGGAGCGTTCTAGTATTACTTGGCACAAGTTAAAGATGAATATATAAAAAAGTACGAACTATGAACTGTAGTAATTTTATTACAGCAATAAAATAAAGAAATTCTCTCCAAGAACATCGTAAATTTTTATATTCACAGGGTTCATGAATGTGTGCCACCAGTTTCCACAAGCCATTATTAAATTTTCAATTACTTCGAATCTTAGTCGTGCTTGTACCTTCTTATAGCCCCATTTTACTAAATGTATATAATATTATAAAACATCTTTTTGCTCACTGCTTCTTTATGTTTACCTGAATCATAATTTTTAAACGACCTTTTATACTGAAAAACTAGACAGATAAGCAAAAGGAGATAAAAAGACAAATTCAAAGAAAATATCAAAATTTAAAATACTCGTAATACAGAAGTTATCAGGTCACGCATGGTTGGACATAACTTGCGTAATTAATTGCTCACTAGCAAAGAAATCGTAGCCGTCGTAGCAGTGCTACGGCGTAGCAACGACGTAGCACTTTGTATAGAGCTTATCGAAATGTATTCTACCGCAAAGTTACTTCAGAGGGCCAAATGTAGCAGAATAAGCTGAATCGGCGATAGGCGGTATCAATACAGATGAATACTACTGCTTAGTGGCCCTTGGGAAATAATGTGCCAGTCTATTCGTAGCTGAAGCCAGATGGCACCTCTGGAATAGAAAGTACCTCATTTGTGAAAGTCTAGCAATGCACTTTGGGCCACGGATGGTTTATTCAGTAAGTAAATGATTATCTTGAAAATTGTAATTAATCTAGAGTTAATTACGTCATAAGAAAAAGATATTTTGAGAACGTGTTTATCATCTGTGTTCAATTAACCAACTGTACCGTCAGAGCGTTTATTTCGCTCGTTATTTTAGGATTGCTCCGTTCGATGTAATTTTTCCTGACAAGATAAGCAAGCGTGTCACGTACGATATAGTTGGAGAAACTATAGAGGTGTCTAATTGGGTTGCGCTGGCGGCTACCCGAGCGGGGTCGGGACGGCACCCGGCACCGCAACCACCCAAATCGAAGCCTTTCGAAGCCCCAGCCTCCTCTAATCGATCAACAGCACGCTCCCATTCATACTTATCCTTTGTTATCGATAGAGAAAAGGCTTTTGAAATGAGATTCTAATCTCATTATGCGTAGATACGTACCTAATCCAATAAAATTTGAAGTATCCACTTGAAAAGATCGTTTCGTTTAAAAATATACGGTTTAAGCCACTTTATTTGAAGATTTAGAGGCTTTGGGTTTTAATTAACGCGCGGTTTTAATGGGAAATTTACTTGTCTGGCGAGGTTATGTGGTCTGTTTTCATGGAGATGCGAATACTTTATTTTCTGGTACGTATTTTTTTTATCTTAAAGTCAAAATATAATATTTGAATTTTAGAAACGTTTTAGAATACTATTTTAAAGAATCTAATTTTATAAATGATAACAGAATTAAAAAAAATATAATATACTCAGTCTTAAGCAAAAATAATGAGCAGCGCAGCGGTAGCCCAGAGTGTTAACATTACACTTGCGAGTACATACCCCAGTTTGGCCGGTTAAAATACTGAAGGATCGCCATTCGTGTCGTGTTTGCTGGAGTAGGATTTTTATAAGCAGATTTGTCGATCAAAATGAGTATATAAATATCCCCTCATTAACCGAATTAAAAAAAAAGTAGGTTCTCAGTTCGACCTGTATGTATTTTTGTATGTTTGTCCGCGATTATCTCGCGTTTGGCTGAACCAATTTTGATGCGGTTTTCAGAAAAGTGTTCGTTACATTCTGGGGAAGGTTCTAGTATATAATGGATATCTCGTGAAGTTGCCCGTATAGATCCGTTTTTGTTGCTTACTAGGATTGTAGATTTTCAAAGACGCCGATTATATGAAGATTTTTGTGGAATATCTAAGAAAAGTTATTTTATAGTTTTTTTTGTGTTTGGTTTTGAAGCAGGTTCCCTTTTTTATTTATTTTATCGGATAACAAACACATTGTATAACTTATGTGTCAGATTCATGGCCAGAGGCCTATGGGGTTCCCAGAGGTGGCTGAACTAACTCTGGTAAGAGAGAGAGACCACATCCACATAAGAAAAGGAAAAAAGCAATGAGATGCAAGCTACAGTAAAAAACAAAATGTAGGTAGCAAATGGTCTCAATACAAATAGAGGTTTATCGATGTATTCAGACGCGAAACGAAACAATTAAACCATCCAATTGACTTCGGCGGTGGAATGGCGACCGTGATAAAAATTTAATTAATGGACTTATTATTGGAAAATACTTAATAACGACTACAGTTCAAGCGAATGACGCTAATTAATTATCCATATTTTTAGATTTGTTTTTGGTTTTTACTTTGAATATATCGTTTTCGTATGAAATTGTGGATATGTGGAAAATTGTAAGAAGTGATTTCTCACACCAAGTATTTTTATAGATACTTATACATATTATTTTAAAAGAAAAAATCTAATTATTGTAAGATGTGTGGCAGCATTTAAACTAATGCAATGGTTTTTTTTTAATTCTTACTTAATATTCATTAACATGTTTCAAAAAATTGTAATCTTGTTACTATTTTTAATTATATATTATGCCGTAGCTACAGAGTATGTTTTAAGACTCACGTTAAGAAGCAATCCACCTCCACGGCAATGAAAGTTCATTAAAAAAGAAATCGTTTTGATATTCACCTAAATACCAGTACGTACTTAAAGTATTTTTATACATTTACCTTATTTTTAAGACTCTGAATAAATGATATTTTCTCTTTGAGCTGCTGACGTACTTGTGATTTTTATCTTTAAGATGGTCCTATCGCTAAATGGAATGATTGAATTACATAAGATTGAAAAACTTAGAAATTTTACACTTGAGAGATAAATTGTAAAATTTATTATATACTCGTAATTAAATAATTTTAATGATTCAGTATTTTAAGGTTTGAAAGACCTATCTGGCATGCTGTTACAAATTAACAGAGGACCTTATCTACTGTTTTTGCAATTTCATTTACTGCCTTTTCCTCTAAAATGTTTTCGAGTTGGCTGCTAAGGTAATCAAACCATTGCGACATAATCAGTCATCGTTATCAAAAACTACAGTTTTTGACATGAGTGCAATCCGAACGGACTTTAAAAACTATTCGTAACGAAAAGCATCGACATTCGTACGACGAATGCAATCGACAGCTCAACTTGTTAACAAACAATGGCCACAAAGTAACAACAGCGTCCCAGTGTATAAAAAGGGATCACACATGCAAAACTCGACAGCCGAAACGAGCTCCCGAATGCCTAAAATAAAAAATAAAACTAGAAAGAAAAGAAAACAAAATGTGTGCCCGGAATCGAGTGCAAACACATAAAATAGCGGCGATAAGAATGGAATGAACGCCGAGCGAATTAAAAACAATGAGTTTTTTAAAACGAGTTGCCGGGGAAACCGGAAAACTGAATCCCTGATCCCACTGTGCTGTCAATTACACGATAAGTCATATTATAGACCGTGCGATCGAGCATTATCAATTTGTGGGGATACGTTGCTGACAGGAGCGGCCGGCGCCGGCGACGGTACATTTGTCAGCGTGATTAAATGACGTCACACACAGTAAACCCACATGCTGAATGTTTTTTAACTGACAAATCATTCCGACAAAATGTGGTCAAAACGTTTTACAAAAATCAGAACTCACACCTACCGCTCACCGCCACCCACTTTTACGACCTGAAAAGTTTAACCTCATCGTAATATTTCTTAGACTACTTGTACTTACGTATTACGTTGTTAAATATAAATTGTAACTGTCAGGTCTGAAAATGATTAAAAGCAATTCCAATCTTTCTTTCTTTGATTTGGAAAAGGCACGAAACCTTACATTTGTGTTCATAGTATAAACTAGTATGTTAAAAGCATTTGATATACGAGTATCTCGATATTGTGTGGAGAAGGCGGTTCACAAAGTTTAAAAGTACTTGCTGCGAGAAATAGTTACGAAATAACTCAATACTTGGACAGGTTTCTTGCTGAGTAAGACGGATAGATTAATGGTTTCACATATCTCTTCTGTTATTCACAATAGACACCAACTTTCCAGCACAAATACTTATACAGAGATATTTTCGAAATCACTCGATTCTCGTCGGTTTCCTGACCCCAATTCACTTTAACCCAAAGTTAAATATTTTCTGCTCTGCGCTGAATACAAACAGCTACTCAATTCTGCTAATAAGATATCTGAGTCGTAGTGGAAACGTAGCCGTTAGACGTAATTCTGTCAATATTGCTAAGAGCTGTCAACCCCAGACTTTTTTGAAAATCTAAATGTTAACTGTGAAGCATTAGCTATGCAGAAATATTAAGTACCAAAATAAGTTTGATATACGGCACAAAATGTGAATAGATAAGAACAGGTTGTGTTCAATATCAGTGTATTTCCATGGAAACTTTACACAACCTCAAACTAAAGTTTATATTAATAAAGTTAGGGAGACCTATAGTAGGTAAGCCACCACTAAAGAATACTCCATTTTCCATCCAAGAAATATAAGAGTATGCTCGCATTAACCGCTTGAAATATTAAATATGTACCTGCCTATTTACATAACTCGTTTACATAAATAAGCTCTCATCTTCCAACGTACGTACTAGCTTGACACAAATGTAAAATAACGCACTTACCTTACCATATTATAATTTTGATCATAATAAAATTGTTCGGTAAGGCGATACGTACAGCGAGGCGAGCCCACAGTTTATTACTTTGTGCAAACAAAATTAATAAGGATCTCCCGAAATCCGTAACTGAATGTTGATAGACACGAAGAACAATTCCGTTTAGAATTTCAATTAAGAAGTTAGAGTCCTATTAAAATTCAGGAGAGCGTTGTGGACGCGAGAGCGCAGCGAGAATGCGATTGTACAGAAATAAACGTTAGTGTTTGGTAAACGAGTTTGAGGGTCTATTAATGAGAGGCTCTCTTACTCCTTCAAATTGGCGCGCTGTGATTTACCGAGATGAGATTAAGCGTGTTTCAGAGTCAATTGTACGTGTTCCTTACACCTTTCGCTTCTACGCCTTTGTTTTTCTTTTGTTACTTTTGTTTAACAAAATTTAGAATTTACTTTACTGTTTTCTCGGTTACTTCTTAAGGCAGCTTTTTACGTGGGAAGGAAGTTATTTATTTTATGTCCCACGAGTGAGGCGACCTAGACTTTACGGCTCACTGTTCATATCGGGTAATGATTTCCAACGCAAAATCCGAATCCGATGCTGGGAACCGGATCCGCGTCTCTTGAGACTCGGCAACCCTTTTCAGAGGTCGTCACTTTTTAGCTGTGGGTAAGTCACAACGCCTTGGGGAGAACATTTACATTTGTTTAAAATGCTGGTACGTTGGCAACATTTAATTTCGTGACGCGACGAGATATACATATTAATTTTTTGCTCGTCCTTTAATGACGACACTTATCAGTTTTATTAACATTACATTTCGTGTTTTGTTTGGATGATACGTTGTAATTTTGTAGGGTTACCTCTTGAACGTTATTAGTTTCATCTTGTAAAGTATTAGGGAACAGACCTTTATCAAATATGCAGAGTTTATTCAGCCCTCAAAACCACCTACTAAATTATGTCGGTGCTAACTTTTTTAACGTTTGTAATATTTTATGAGCATAAATCTCGGTGCGTTCATAAATGTTTATGACTTTCATGCAAATAAGAAAATGTCGGGGAAAAGTGATACTACCCACTTATCATTAATATTATTGTGTTGTGAAACATAAAATAGTTGTCAACACAGCAACTGTACGAGAAGGGACGAGTCATAAAAAGTTAGCTGAGATGAACAGAACAGAAATGATAACAGTTTTGATTAAATTAGTAAACGATGAATCGATTAATATAGTTATTTCAGAAATAAGTATTTATTACATAATGGCTGCACTATAATCCTGAAATATTTATAAATATTTCAATAGTTTAACATTTTATAAATAACAAGGAAAACTGAATAAAGGCGCAAAACATTTAATACTAGGCACACAAGAACATTACTTCTGTCAAAGGCTACATAGGCTTAAGACAAGAAACACAAGAAAAAAAATCATTCATTAGCAAGACAAATGGCAGAAAGTTATTCAGGATATTCCGTTTCTGCTGAAGAAATTTTCATTTTCTGTTTCATTAGTAAAATTTAATCTTATTACGAGGGCGGGTAGAAGCTACGTCTTGAAGGAATCCTTGTAACGAGTGCGGGGAAATGTTTCTTGTTTTCTTCGCTATAAATTTTGAGTGCGAGTCACGGCTTAAATTGAAACGCTTTAGCAAACTTCTGATTAGGAGGAGCAGGTTAACGTGTGGTGATTAATTTACGTGTTTATTATGCTGTTAGTCATTTTGGAAACTCTTTCTAGGTAAGTAATTAGTACCTTATTAAGATTTGTGTTTTAGAGATTAGAATCGAAGTTTTTTGTCTACTGAATCGTAGTCACGTTACTTTAGTAACGTTGCTAACAAAATTGCGATTAAATTAAATAATGTACTCTATTTACTTATCTAAAAATGCAGTTTGTAAATTATTTTTTATAAAACTGTTTCAATTGTATTTATACCTATGTTGCTTGGCTATTCCTTTTTTTTTTAACATGGTAAAATCATCAAATGAGTCCTCCCACCCCGGGCAGGGCGGGAGGGACTGTCAGACTTGTACTGACTAAAATCCACGGTGTCCTTCAGTAGCCTGTTATGTTCCTATGAATGCTTGGCTATTCTTGTATTAAAAATACTCGAGGGGATCGGTACTGATAGCCGAAATACAGGCCATGCCTAGTTCGGCTACAGACGCCAATTTGAATCAGCCATAATTGAAATTGTTGCCACATTGCCACTGTAAAATAGTACTAAGTTTTTTCGGAAATAAACAATTATTATTATTATTATAATGTAATCTTAAAATGGAATGTTCTATTATTATTGACAAAGAACAATTTGTAACATTGTAAAAGAACAACATTGCCGAAGTGGCGGTTTTAGACCCGCAGTTTTAAGTCAAAGCAGTCAATATCAGCAGAAATTGGGCATGGCCATCTGTGTTTGCGTACACAGTTGTACACTTTAATACAATAGTGTAGTGTGCCTGTGTGCACACTCTCTCTCTCTTTCACTCTTATAGTAATGTATTGACAATTGTCAAAATTGCGAATACACAATCATAATTATTTACAAAAGACATCTTTTATATTCTAGTCTTCATTGTAGATGCGTAGGGTGCTACACGGTAAGTGAATAGACATTTGAACCTTAGCAAGCTAAACTAGTTGACTGCTGACTGTACATAAAATATTATGTCTCAGTTCACTGAGATACGTCGCAGAACGTTTGCCGTTTCCGCTGTTTAATGCGCGGTTAGGTTAGCTAACTGCTAAATTACTAGTTATTTACCTAATGCCCGGCTCTGGCTATCTTGGCGAGACAGATATAGTGCTATCTTGTTCTAAGGTCGCTCTGTTTGAGATATTCTATGCGAAACTAAGAATAGTAAGCAAAAGGTTAACCAAGCTTATAGCTGAATATTGCCCCTCTGATTAAGACCATATTGTGGCAGTTGTCTTTTGGGCATTGTAGTTTATCATTCTAGGTTCAAACTCACGCGGGTCGATCTACGGCTACCTTAGGCGCGGGCATGCACACGGCGAGTAATGGGTGACTCGCTGTCTGATCATGGATCATGATCATGGTCAACGGCGCGTTGTGTTGGATATCTATATATAACCGCGTTGAATGTCTACAGTAAGAGGTCTGTTTAAATGCTACCACCAATTATTTTCTACTTCTAGGATGTAACCACGTTTTTCACGTTTTCAATATCGGTGGTGATATGATCTAGATATGAAATATCCATCTATTGTGATTGATGAAAATTCTTCAAAGGGCTGCATCAGTGGAACATATCAGGTGCGAGCCTGAAGGGATAATCGGGTTTATTCGGAAGGGCTTTAATGAAAGCCATCAGTCACGCCGCCGCCGCCACGGGTACACCCCGGCTACTATGTCCCGTTAAGCTAGATACCGTCTCCTAGACACCAATCTATATATTGAGTTCGGAACATTTAGCTTAATGAACGTTGTCGACATGGACCCGGTCGCATCAATATTGGATAAGCTCGGATTGTCCAATCTTATCAGCGTTATCTTAGATAGGATTGGCTTTCATTTGTGTTTTTTTTCCTTACATGAGTAGGTAAATCGATACATAATATATAGTCAAACGTTTCATGTTAAGTGTCTATAGTAGGGAGAGCTACTTTCATTTACACTAAACGAAACATAAATGAATGTATAAATCAAACTCTATTGTACGAATTTGAACCATCAGTACTAAGTACAGCGTTCAAAATTAAACACTATTATTCATGCATTTAAATCGGTGCCTCTAAGTAAGAAAAGAAATATTTATAATGCTCTTCGCGATTATCGACACTAGCAACCAAAGTTTGGAATCACTTACTTGGAATTTATCCGGGATAGCTTCTTATACAACATTATTTTTTGTTTATGCGAAACCCGATACACCTGTCCAATATTTTTGTGTTGAGAATCTATGTACAAAACTATAAAACCATATCATAAAAAATCACAAAGTTATAAGCTTGTACATTACCTGGTTGTCCAAAAACATGCTCATTTCGTGGTACACCCGCGTAAACAGAGTCTGCTGCGTTATACACTCGTGATAATTGTTTGGCAATAGGTACCTAACCGTACGGTGATTGAATTGTAATTAACTGGTAATAAAATTTAATTAAATATTTTTGAAAAAAATATATAACATGGTTTAAAAAATTATTGGAATTGAATCAGTTACTGATTCTGAACAAACTATATTCAGGTTTCGCATATACTAAAAATAATGTTGTATAATGACGTGATTTGAATGAATTTGGTATCAATTTAAAGTCTGCAGTTAAACCTTTAAAATGGTACTATTTTATTATTCATATCTAGTTATTAAGCACTCAAAACCGCCCGGAATCGGAGTAAGTAATTCCATACTTTTTCTCGAAAATTTATTTGTGCAGTACTGATTACCTTTCAATAAGTAATGTAATTTGTCATTGGCATCTCTATCTGGTGTAGACTCAACTCGCCCCCTGGTGCTACACCGATTAGGCAATCAAATCGGGGCGAGTAAGCTCATACGACAAGCTCCATTAAGTTGTGTGTTGTGTTTGGCAATTAGTCTCCTCCCAGTAGTAAACGTCTTGGTCTCCGAGACATCTAGTCACTGTTAATGCTACAAATACATAGGTCCGTGTGTGTACTAGCTCCCCTTGCCTTAACAGTGCATTGCGGCCTCGGAACGCAAAGGGCATGTGAACGGACAGTGTTTTTTTATTCAGTTAGGGTCTAGCAGTCCCTTTTGCTCCATGCAAAGCGGGAGGAAATATTTGTTGATTTATGGCATCCCAAAAGAAAATTTCGTGGTATCCAATGTCACCATCCATTCGTCTTAACATATTTTTGCTTTTAAATTATGACCCCACTAAGATGAGATTAGCGGACCTGGCAGATGTTATCATATCTCTTTTTTTCTGTGGGTCAACAACAGCATCGCCTAATAGTTATCACTTCTAGCTAAGAACCAGTCAAGTAAAACAAGTAAATGAAAAAAAAAACAATACACTTAAGAGTTTAACGGAAAACTATTAAGTAGGAGAAGACTTACGAACACACGCAAGCAAACCGGTTCAAGGTCATAATCATTTCGCTTATTCAAGGACAAAGGGCGTCACATCGTCTGACGGCGGTAATCAACACTCACTATTCACATCACGCCTCATGTTAATCTTCTAATAGAAAGAATATCGTGTCAAAGACAATATAGGATCACCACCAAAGATAATAGAGGAAGTATAATTCACAGGCGGAGACAGCCCTATTTTCCCGTGACCAAACAAACTTCGACACTATTGTTAGTAAAACAGTTACACTACGTATGGCCCCAGGGCATTTCATCCCGAAAATATTTTTCCTTATGTCAGGCGTTAAATGGGCTCCAAAGATATCACTATTGTTTGGTCTGCTATAATCTACTGACGAGACTTATAGTTATGGATTCTATTTATTATCCAAAATAAGCAGATAATTTATGATTAATCTTGGATCTTGAACTTATCAAGAATTTAACTATTCATAATTAAATTGCAATTCGCAGACTAACAATAATTTATTCAAGATGTTAAATTTTGCTAACAACAATAATTGTTCTGCGCTGTTCGGTTGAATCTTTTAATAAGTTCTCAATTATCTTTGATGTCTACGACCCTTTTTACCTTTGACCCGCGCTTTCAAAGGTCCTTTGCTGTCCGGCGACTTCAAAGCGAACTATCTCTAAGCTAGCTTACCCTTTGTACGACTAGCTGGTAATCCGGACATTGTCTGCCTCAAATTCCTATTTGACAGATGTTTTTTGGTCGCGTCAAGTATTTTGACGTACCGTACTTAACCTAATTGGTCTCGTGCTGAAGACTTGCATGACGTAATACTTACATCGCGCTGAAATTTTGTTTACAGGCTTGAAATGTATGTGATGTCGGACCGACTCGAGGGTTTGTGAGCGTTCTTCAATTTGACTGGCCTGTTGGTCTAGTGGTTAGTGACCTTGACTGCTATGCCGGAGGTCGTGGGTTCGATTTCCACCCAGGACAAATGTTTGTGTGATGAGCACGATCATTCGTTCTGTGTGATCTGTGTCTGGGTGTAATTTATTTATAATATGTATGCATTTAGAAATATATACTCGTATGTATGTTTATCAGTTGTCTATTACCCATAACACAAGCTCTGCTTAGCTTGGGACTAGATGGCGTTGTGTGATAGTTGTGGAATATTATTATATTATTATAATATGTTTTCTTTGAATCAAGTTGTCAGTACATTATAGGTATTTAGATTTTTTATTACATTTAACCAGGTCCTCACATTTGTTCTAGTTATACTAATTTTCACATCAATATAGATCGGTGAGTGTTCGAAAAAGTTAAATCGGGGGACAAAATCGTTTGAAGCAAGCGAAGCTTTGGTTAAATTACCCAATCAACATATAAAGTGGCTTCTCAGTAAATGGCGCTTGAATCCAGTCACTAGAGATAAATGAATGTCACTGATTAGATACTAAAAGCTCAGTAATCGATTCGGCTGTTTGCTGGTCAGAGCTAATTTTAACAGTGTGATGACAAAGTATCAGGCGAGCCTATCAGAATTGGTGGTACAGTACAGTGCCAATTACCCAGCGCACACACACCAACCATATAAAATGTTACTGCTGGGAGTAGTTATACCATAACGTGTAACATGACATACAACTAAGTACCCACAATCTGAGCATGAAACTGAAAGTAATTCAATATCAATAGCTTACATAAAAAAAAAATGTATTTGGAAAAATAAGTAAAGAAAATCCAACAAAAATATGACCGTGATACCGAAAACCGAACTGTTTTCCCCATTACGCTTTCCACAACAATGACAATAAACTATGTCACGATGGCTCCATTTCGGGTGTTCTTATTTTTTCAGGCTAAACTTATACGCTCAGTCGATATTATTTCTGACTTTAACATACAAAACGAAATGTGGCAGTTTGGCGAAATATCGCAAAACCTACACGAGTTCGAACATTTTGTTGTCCGTGAATTTCGTTGATTTGTGTCAGTGGAAGTCATCAGCGTGTCACGGTACATTAGGCAGTGGAATCGCTGTCAAAGCAATAACACGTTTTTGGTAGCATTTGGCTGATACCAACTCATTATGTAGCTCAGTCGTGCGGCCGAATAAACAGCGGCGCGGCGTGTCGCGCGTCGTCGGCGAAGGTCGCAGACTGCGGGCTCGTGGGCCGCGTCCTATCGATGCGGATAACGGCCGCCAGTAATTACCCGCCCGGATTTTATTTCCATAGATAACATCAACCAACAATGTACGGGAAACAATAGCGAGTCTCGAATTATTCAGATTGAGCGATTATTGACGTTTTCTTAATTCTGACGAATTTAAACTTTCTGTAAATTACTTCAATAAAATAAGTTATGTGATTGAACTATAGCTATACTTTTACTTTATCATATATATATCTTATGCAAACACGATTCAACGTTCCTTCCATTCATTACACTATTTGAATGCCATGGATTTGTTCATTTCCATGTCACTACAGTCATTAGTTCAAGTGTGTTGATTACAGCATCATCACCATAAGAGATAATAATAGGTCCTTGGGATAAACTCCATTCTTGGGCATTACATACGTGCACACAAGTACCCATTAATACAAGTATGTAAAGCTGTTTCCAAGGTTATTAGTAATTATATTAGCTCCTAATTACACGAAATTGCGTAACAAAGGCGTCTTGCTACAGAGTTTATAGTGCCGCAAGAAGTAATTGGCTAATTTAAGATAAGATTTTGTTTTCTGAAGCACTCGTAAAACAAAGAAGGTGGGTGGAGAGTGTAAAGTTATGTACCTACCTAAATAAACATGTTTGTGTATTGAGCTTAATTAGTCGGCGCCCTGGCGTTAGCTTACTGCGTACTCACATTAGAGGAGGTATCTATTGGACGGGTATCTTTAGAAATTACTTGTCGAAGTCTGTTGTTCTTGAGCCCTAATAACATGTCTGTAATTAACAATGTAAAAGTTCAAGATATTAATAGCATGGTTCTTAGAAACATTAACTACAATATAAAAAAAGGTTGCACTCCAGGAGTGCCGGTAGAAGTGAAAACTTTTTTGTTACTATGTTTTATTTTAAAACTGGAGTAGTACAGATATGAAATTAACTAATTTGAATGACGTCTTACTCATTTTCGATCAGGGTCACGTGACCCTGACGCGAGTTTTAAATTTTTTACCCATTACAGAAAAAGTGTACAACGCCGCTAAAGAAGTTTTCACTTCAATAATATTTTTGCGGCTGAAGATGTCCACTTGGAATCAGAAAGCGTAACAGTCGTTCGAAATGGATCGATGTGGCAATAACGATATGCAAACTAAGCCATGCTGAAGACAAATAACAATCTACAACTACTGAAGCAGTGACCCAGTTATACAATATTATTTTTAGTATATGCGAAACCTGAATATATGTAGTTTGTTCAGAACTGATTCGATTCCAATAATTTTTACACCATGTTATATTTTTTTTCAAAAATATTTTAATTAAATTTTAATACCAGTTAATTACAATACAATCACCGTACGGTTAGGTACCTATTGCCAAACTATTATCACGAGTGTATAACACAGCAGACGCGGTTTACGCGGGTGTACCGCGAAATGAGCATGTTTTTGAACGGACAACCAGGTAATATACAAGCTTATAACTTTGTGATTTTTTATGATACGGTTTTAAAATTTTGTACATAGATTCTTTACACAAAAATGTTGGACAGGTGTATCGGGTTTCGCATAAACAAAAAATAATGTTGTATAAGGAATTCACTGATCGTAGCATCTTAACTTTACGCAAAGTTCATTAACACGACACAAGCAAGCACGTAAAGTAAACCTTCGTACAAAACAACTATAAGGGGCAACTTTCGAGTAAATCCAAACTAATATTATAAATGCGAAAGTAACTCTGTCTGTCTGTCTGTCTGTTACGCTTTCCCGCTTAAACCTCTCAACCGATTTTGATGAAATTTGGCACAGACAATCTTTAGACCCTGAGAAAGAACATAGGCTACCTTTTATTGCGAAAAAGGGGATGAAGAGGTTGAAATAGGGGTTGAAAGTTTGTATGGGATTTCTTAATTTTAAAAGATAAAACCATGAAACTTTATATTTAAGCACTTGATAAGATATATTTAAACATTTGTTCTAGCTTTTTTGAAATTTCGACCAGTGAGGGGGTGAAATAAGGGTTGAAAGTTTGTATGGGATTTTGTCATTTCTGGGGATAAAACCATGAAACTTTATATTTAGGAACTTGATAAGAAATAAATAACAATTTGTTCTAGCTTTTTGAAATTTAAAATCGTTTGTTCTAGCATTTTGAAATTTTTACGACCGTGGGAGTGAAATTCTACAAACGGAATTCCCGAAATTCGAACGGAACGGAACGGATTCGGAACGGGAACTACGAAGCCAAACTTTTTGTATACAAAATTTTAACCACTGAACCTAGGAACATCATATTTAGAAGTTTTGGGTGTATCAAGTTAAAAAAAAAATGGCTTTTGAAGTTAAAGTTCCTTTTAACGAATAGGTACTCTGCATCGCCGCCGCTGTCGTCGGTCGTCGGTCGCCGTCGCGCACATTCGCCGAAGTGTGGCGGCAGGCAACGGCGCTGTCGTGTGGTGGGGGAGCGCACGAATCTAACTATGCCTACCCGAACGGGCAGACACGTGAGGGCAGACATCATTGTCGGACGCATGCGATCAGAGAAATTTGCGCTACAGAGAATTACATTTTTCGATCCAGTAAAATTATTTTATTGTTTCGTATCATTTTAAAATATTTTTGTACACAACGTGATGCTGGCCCCTGGAAGTGTCTCTTGGACATAAGGGACCAATAAATTTTCCTGGGTACTTTCTGCCACTTAATGGAATACATAGGTACCTTATACCTACTGTAAACAGATATTTTATAATTTTTTTAAACATACCTACTCTCTTACCAAATGCACCCAAATCTATACCGTTCCATTAATATAATCCTTAATATTCAAATTAATTTACTATAACTGTGTAAATGTTTGTTTCACGGCTAATTTGCTGAGCCGTTTGTTACAAAATTGGATATGGATAGTCTGAAATCTGAAAAACAACATAAGCTACTTTTTATCAAAACACCACGCGGGCGAAGCCGCGGGCGGAAGCTAGTTAACTATAATGCAAGGGTAATTAAATATAACATAACAATTAGCAGTGAGCGTCAGGCGGTACTAACAGCACAAACTTACCCCGGTTGTATTCATATTGCAATTTTCACTGTATCCACACACGCTCTGCGGTAACATGCGACGGAAAATGTTATGTCTCAACGTAAACCTCAAACTTTGAACAAAATCCAATTAATTTACAACTATGAAAATGGAAATAGAAGAAGCTAAAATGGCAGGAGATTGCAACGTGATAAAACGACAGAAAAAAGATCAATACACCCTCTAACGGATTTAGTAACCGCGTTCACGGCACGAGGTGCACGTTTTGTACTTTTTCACTTGTTTCAGCAAACTCTTCGTCGTGATGAATGAACGGTAAACGTTCAAAAAGTTCCGAATTCAATATTTCAGCAAAGTCTGCGGAAACAATGAGAGTATTGTTCATTTTTCTTGCGTTCAGTTTGTGAGGAACCGAAAACTATTTACTTTATATTTTGGGTTTATAAAAATGGGTATAAATACACAATGTTGTAAATATTATCCACGCTGCTACAAATTAATGGAAAGTTTTATAGGAGTTTTCAATTTAAGCAACAACTTTGTTGTAAACTTGTTGTTTATATCTGCCAATAGGGCCCAATTTTGCGTGAAGTTAAATATACATTTGGATATCGCAGCAACAAGCCGCAGGAACAGCGTGGGCGTGCTGTTGTTGTGATATTTATCGCCATTGTGTAGACCCTCCCTACACGCAACTATATTCAGCTGCAAATACGTACAATGATAGGGTTTGCTGAATTGCGATACAGTTTCATGTGGGAACTGTGGGTTGCTAAATTTGTGGATTAGTTTAGTTTGAAGCCAGCAGTTTAAAAGCTGAATTTTAAACTGCTTTATACATTTTCTGAATTCATGTTGTAGATACTACGCAACGGGCGTTCTTGTATGAACAGACTGATGTATGGTTGTGGCCAAGGCGATATGAGTATAAAATTCTCGTAGCAGCTGATGCTTTTTAGTTTCTGTCCGGGAAAAAGCGTAAGGTTATGTAAATATGTAAATTAAACAGCAATATTATTTTCTGCACTGTGTTAGTCTTTATAGAGCGGGAGCTAATGACAGATTTACGTGACCAATTTCCTCTCAAGCTATAATTAGCAGTCTACATGAGGGAGTCGTATCATAAAGATTCATGGAAGTCAGCTGCGGTTCCGTTGGTGGGATAAGCAGCAATAGCCGTTCAAACACGTAGAAAATGTTTTTTTTTACTTATTTGATTGGTCTTATTCTTCGTGAAAGGTAATCTTCAATATAAACCCGGTTTCAAGTTGGAAGGAAATAAATAAAAATAAAAAAACTGCGTGTTTGAACGGATATTCCTTCTTATACCACCAACGGAACCGCAGCTGACTTCCACGAATCTTTATGATACGACTCCCTCATGTAGTCTGCTAATTATGGCTTGAGAGGAAATCATTGACGAAATTTTGGCTTCGCTCCCGTTCTATTACTTAATAATATAATCAAGTCTCTTGAAACTCGAAGTTGTGAAGACCAGTAAATACACGCTGTGTATGACCAATCTTAGTTGCACTGAAGGAGCAACCTCACTCATGTATGAGCAACCTTAGTTGCAATGAAGCTGTTTTAGTTTGTATCGAGTTGTTGCTCCGGGCACGTAGGACACAGTTTCTCCTGTGACGTCGCCTAATTTAGACAGCTGTCTCAAAGTCCACCGTCCTAATTTGCCAGTATACCGTTCCGAAGCATGACTGTGTTCCTAATTGCCTTTACCGAATCCCTGGCGACTGGATAAAAGATAGCAAAGTTTCTTATTGCCTTACTTCTTGTCCAGTTAGGCGCCTTCTGCCTGAATAAACTCTGATTGTATGCCAGCAACCAATTGTTAACCCAAAAATAAAGACCCTTTCTCTGATAAAGGCATTGTTAATGGGATACAATCGGAACTCAATCAAGTGTAAAACCTTTTTTGAGTAGTTACTTGTTATGTAGGAGAGAATAAATAAATGTAAGTACAGACTCTACAGAGAGCTACAATAGTTATTTGTTATGCAAGGCTGCAAAGTTGATTTTTGGCGCGAGTACTTGAATTGAAAACTGAGCGAGCGAAGGATTCTAAGATTGAACCGCGAGAGAAACGAGCGGTTCAAATATAGAATCCTGAGCGATGCGAAGTTTTCAAAGGTACGAGACGCAGAAAAACTTTGCTGCCGAGTGCAACACACAACTTTTCACCTCACACAGCGAGGAAATGCAGTGGGGGCGGCTCGCCTGTCACTGTAGAAAACAATTGAATACAAGACGTGTTCGAATTTTGAACAACACTTTGTGCTCTAGAGCACAAAATGGAGTTTTGCGCTCAGATTTTGAATGAGAAATAGAATCTTTCCGAGCGTGTGAGGTGAAAACATCTTTTTCACCTCACCCGCTCGGAAAGATTCTATTTCTGATTCAAAATCTGAGCGCAAAACTCCATTTTGTGCTCTAGAGCACAAAGTGTTGTTTAAAAATCGAACACGTCTTGTATTCAATTATTTTCTACACTGGCAGGTGAGCCGCCCCCACTGCATGTCAGTGCACCAACCTATTTTTTTTTTCTGAACATTCGTAGGTAAGTTTGAGTTTTTAAAATTCGAGAAAATCGTCTTCTACCGCCTTATATCTGTCTCTGTCTCCAACATTCACAATGGAATCCAATGAATTTGAGCATTTTTCCGCTTTACGTAATAATAACACACAAGTGACAAACACAAGTATTAATGTTCCAAAAAAACATTTAACTTTCAATATTAACAATTGTAGTAATTTTACTTTTAATTTCTAAAATGAATAAATAAATACTTATATAGTAAATTGTTTAAGCTGTTTCTCTTACACCTACCATTTCCTCGCTGTGTGAGGTGAAAAGTTGTGTGTTGCACTCGGCAGCAAAGTTTTTCTGCGTCTCGTACTTTTGAAAACTTCGCATCGCTCAGGATTCTATATTTGAACCGCTCGTTTCTCTCGCGGTTCAATCTTAGAATCCTTCGCTCTCTCAGTTTTCAATTCAAGTACTCGCGCACAAAAATCAACTTTGCAGCCTTGCATAACAAATAACTATTGGTGCTTTGAATGACATTGCAAGAAGGCGCTGTTCATTTTGTGAAACAGTTTCGAAAGAACTATAAATTATGTTTTTTTATTATTATAATTATGGTAGCATGAATTTTGATCAAAACCATGACTCAAAAGATTTTTGTACACCTATTCAAAAGTGTGTGGGTAAAAACGTATACCTAATTAAGCGTCCCGTTGTATTATATTTTCCATTTTATATCCCTAGCGCGTGTTATGAATATGGGTATAGTCTGTGTTGGTCTATAGATATGAATGCTAGGTCAAAACCTTGTTCGTTATGTATGCGTAACCCAGATACCGTACGCAAAAGATTTCTACTTAGGTACATTGTATGGACGTACATAAATGTTTATTGCTGTATCTAGTCGAGACAACATAAGAGAGCAATATCTCAAAATATTAAACATGAGGTTCTGTCCAAGTAACAGTAATAATCATCAACACGACAACCCAGTGTCGGTACAGCTCGAGACGCAAGAGCTAAACTGACTCGACACTACACTGAGGATATCCCGGACATCAGCCTGTACGAGATTAGAATGGCTCTTAAACAGCTCAAGAATAACAAGGCGCCGGGTGAGGACGGAATCACAACAGAACTTCTGAGAGCGGGTGGAAAACCGGTACTTCTAGTCCTCCAGAAGTTATTTAATTCCGTCATACTCGAAGGTTCTACGCCAGAAGCATGGCACAGGAGTGTGGTTGTTCTTTTCTTCAAAAAGGGTGACAACACCTTGTTGAAGAACTACAGGCCAATCTCACTTCTGAGCCATGTGTACAAGCTGTTCTCAAGAGTCATTACGAACCGTCTCGAACGCAGGTTTGATGACTTCCAGCCTCCCGAACAAGCCGGTTTCCGAAAAGGTTTTAGCACTATAGACCACATACACACGCTCCGCCAGATTATACAGAAGACAGAGGAGTATAATCGGCCATTGTGTTTAGCGTTTGTGGACTATGAAAAAGCCTTCGATTCAATCGAAACCTGGGCAGTATTGCAGTCCCTCCAACGATGTCATATCGACTATAGGTATATCGAAGTGTTGAAGTGTTTGTATAGGAACGCCACCATGTCCATCCGACTTCAGGAAGAGAGCACGAAACCAATCCAATTGCAGAAAGGCGTGAGACAGGGAGACGTTATTTCTCCGAAACTGTTCACGAACGCGTTGGAGGACGTTTTCAAGCTCTTGGAATGGAACAGACTCGGCATCAACATCAATGGCGAATACATTACTCACCTTCGTTTTGCCGATGATATAGTCATCATGGCAGAATCGTTGGAGCACCTCAATGCTATGCTCAGCGACCTCAGTATCGTTTCCCAACGGGTCGGCCTTAAAATGAACATGGACAAGACGAAAGTCATGTCGAATGTCCATGTGGCACCCGTACCGGTTGTTGTTGGGAACGATACTCTCGAAGTTGTAGACCATTATACTTACCTTGGACAGATTGTTCAGTTAGGTAGGTCCAACTTCGAGAAAGAGGTCGCCCGAAGAATCCAACTCGGATGGGCAGCGTTTGGGAAGCTACGTGATATCTTCTCATCGAGAATCCCACAGTGTCTCAAGACAAGGGTGTTTAACCAGTGTGTGTTGCCAGTGATGATTTATGGCTCTGAAACGTGGTCTCTGACTGCTGGCCTTTTAGAGAGATTGAGAGTCACTCAACGAGCAATGGAAAGAGCTATGCTCGGAGTTTCTTTGCGGGATAAAATCCGGAACATGGATATTCGGCGAAGAACCAGAGTCACCGACATAGCTCATAAAATTTGCAAGTTGAAGTGGCAATGGGCAGGCCACATCGCTCGTAGAACTGACAACCGATGGGGAAGAAAAGTTCTCGAGTGGCGACCACGGACCGGAAGGCGCAGCGTAGGCAGGCCTCCCACTAGGTGGACCGACGACATCGTGAGGGTCGCGGGCAACGGATGGATGCAAGTGGCGAATTGTCGTTCGGCGTGGCGGTCTAAGGGGGAGGCCTATGTTCAGCAGTGGACGTCTTCCGGCTGATGATGATGATGATGATGAACAGTAATAATGTAAGATTCCTGAAATTGGTTCACTAATAAGTTTTTTTGTACGAAAAAATAATATAAGCGCAGAGCGAAGGCATCCAAACGTAGTACGCAATATTTATTTTGAGAAGTCCCTGTTATTTTTCGTAAGGATGATTTGGAAAATTTAAGCGCTAACTGGCGACGCACGTATAATGGAATTTACAGCGTCAGACTGTCTCCAAGGACAATTTAAGAAGATTCACTCTCATATAAGTTAAAGTTGACCTTGCTTAGATTTTGCTTCGCATTTAGTTTTAGTTATTTCGTAAGGATTGTCCGGGATTTAGAAGTTTTATTTTCTCCGTTTATCCGACGACAAAGAAACTGGATTACATGAAGCAGGTAGCTACTTAGTTTCAGACATAAGGATTTGTGGAAAATGCTACTTTTTTGTACCTTTATTATTCATCTAGGATTTGTACGAGTTTCTTACAACAAGGTTGTTGTAATAATGAGACCTGATTTAACATTTGATACCTACGTCTTGAATATGAACAAATGGCTTATGTCGCAGCTTCGACTGATGGGATTTAAAAAGTACCTGTCCTATGTGCTAATCCAGACTATAATCTACCTCTGTGTCCGTTCAGTCGTTATGACAAGTTAAGGCGCTCCCTTACCGGAATGTAACATTATAGGTAGATTCGACTTTGAGCATTACATTACAATAGTACCTCCCTGACTGACGAGCATTCGCGTACATTTAGTATAGACTAGCTGTGCCCGCGACTTCGTTCGCGTGGATGTCGGAAATTAACAATGTATTTTTTAGTGCGAAGCGCTTAATTCTCGCCACGTTTTTTTATAAATCATATCGTTTTCATATAATCCCTGTATTTAGAATTTATTTTTCAAGAATATTTGAGGTGATTATAATAAACGCCCTCTGTCGTTCAGATTCAGAAGAATTGCTACTGGATAAGAGCACCCATTCTATCTCATTCCATCCCACTCCATCCCCCTCCATCCCACTCCATCCTACTCCATCCCACTCCATCCCACTCCATCCCACTCCATCCGACTCCATCCCATTCCATCCCACTCAGTCCAACTCCATCCCACTACATCCCACTCCATCCTAATCCATCCCACTCCATCCCACTGCATCCCACTCCATCCCACTCAGTCCCACTCCATCCTAATCCACCCCACTCCATCCCACTCAGTCCCACTCTATCCCACTCCATCCCACTACAACCCACTCCAACCCACTCCATCCCACTCCAACCCACTCCAACCCACTCCATCCCACTCCAACCCACTCCATCCCACTACATCCCACTCCATCCCACTCCATCCCACTCAATCCCACTCCATCCCACTCCATCCCCCTCCAGCCCATTTCATCCTACTCCATCCCACTCCATCCTAATCCATCCCACTCCATCCCACTCCATCTCACTCCATCCCACTCAGTCTCACTCCATCCTAATCCATCCCACTCCATCCCACTCAGTCCCACTCCATCCCACTACATCCCACTCCAACCCATTCCATCCCACTCCAACCCACTCCATCCCACTCCATCCCACTACATCCCACTCCATCCCACTCCATCCCACTCCATCCCACTACATCCCACTCCATCCCACTCCATCCCACTCCATCCCACTTCATCCCACTCCATCCCACTACATCCCTCTCCATCCCACTCCATCCCACTGCATCCCACTCCATCCCACTCCATCCCACTCCATCCCACTCCATACCACTCCATCCCACTCCAACCCACTCCATCCCACTATATCCCACTCTATCCTAATCCATCCCACTCCATCCCACTCCATCCGATTCCATCCCACTCCATCCTACTCCATCCCACTCCATCCCACTCCATCCTGATTTTGACTGGCCTGTTGGTCTAGTGGTCAGTGACCCTGACTGCTATGCCGGAGGTCGTGGGTTCGATTCCCACCCAGGACAAATGTTTGTGTGATGAGCACGATCATTTGTTCTGTGTCTGGGTGTAATTTATCTATAATATGTATGTATTTAGAAATATATAAGTATGTTTATCAGTTGTCTAGTACCCATAACACAAGCTCTGCTTAGCTTGGGACTAGATGGCGTTGTGTGATAGTTGTGGATTATTATATTATTATTATTATCCCACTCCATCCCACTCCATCCCACTCCATCCCACTACATCCCACTCCATCCCACTCCATCCCACTCCATCCCACTCCATCCCACTCCATCCCACTCCATCCCACTCCATCCCACTCCATCTCACTACATCGCACTCCATTCTAATCCATCCCACTCCATCCCACTCCATCTGATTCTATCCCACTCCATCCCACTCCTTCCCACTCCATCCCACTCCATCCTACTCCATCCCACTCCATCCCACTCATTCCCATTCTAGTGTGAGTCTAATAAAAACCTTTTCTTTCTCTCCATTCCATCCCAAACCATCCCATTCTATTCCATTACACTCTACTTAACTCCACTCCAAACCACTCCACTCCAGTCCACAACATTATTTGAATAGGTATGTAGTTTTTCTATTCCAAGCTAGATCGCGCTACTGAACTGCGCGTCTCGGTGTAAACTGACCGTAATTTTACTTCTGGGTCTGGAACACTTTAAATTCAAATATCTTTTGATACACTTAACCGATTGCAATGAAACAAAAACTAAATTAGTCCTCAAGTTACGCTCGATCGTTGTGTATAAAGGTTATCTACATTGCCTTCGTACATTTTACGTGATGGAGCCACAAATAAACAGACAAACCGACAAACCGACAAACAGACAAACAGACAAAAATTCTAAAAATGCTGGAAATGGGTTCTGTTGGTTGTCCTTCAACACCCTAGCTATTTTTTTTGGATTTTATTTTTATGTACAAAAACGATTTTTCTACAGTTTTATTATATGTATAGATTTGATACAAGGTGCGCATTGTGATGCTCCATTGTCTTCACTCACTGATGAAATGTTTGAATCTGTAACGTTACATTACAGGTGAATGCTCGCGGTGAGGGAGCGCCATAACCCATCTACCTAAACGTCCAAACTATTGCATTTATTATAATACTAGTTGTTGCCAGCAACTTCGCCCGCTACAGTTCGAAAATTATCCCACGGGAACATAAAATCGGGATAAAAACTATCTGTGTACCAAAAATACAAATCCGCGGATTTCCCGTTCAGTATTTGCGTGAAAGAGTAACAAACATCTATCCAAACAAAAGTTGATGAAAGGTTGTTAAAGTAGTAAACTCCTAAATAACTAAATTAATATGAATACAAACAAAAGAGATATTACAGATTTATTGTATTAACTGATTCATAATAACAATTATATATGTGTGTTTTCATAAAACATGTTATGTACCAAAAATGCTAGATACAATTTTAGGTCCTACTTTGTTTTAAAATAATTCCAAGAGCAAACAATAACAGATATCAGGCTATTACTGTCCCAGTATTGGACAAAGTTCAGCATCACGTTTGCTCTAGACGAGTAAATAATTGGCAATTCTAGATTGATTTTATTATACATAGTAGGGGACCTCCTTAAAGCTATTGTCAAACAGACAGCCGTGGCGAACGCGAAGCGAGGCGTTTTTGTTTGTAATGTATGCAATTGTTTGAAGCCCGTCACATAGACTATCGCATCGCTTTCGCTTTTCTATGTGACTGGATTCAAACAATTCCATACATTACAAATAAAAACGCTTCTGATCGCATTCGCTTCGCCTGTCTGTTTGACAATTAGCTTTAATGTTTATACTATTCTGTTTTATACCCTCCTTCTGGCGCAGTCGGGCCAGAACGAGGGTTTTTTACTATTTGTTGTTATAGCGGCAAAAGAACATCATCTGTGAAAATTTCTAACTAACTTGGTTCATGAGATAAAGCCTGGTGACAGACAGACAGACAGATTGACAGCGGAGTTTTAGTAATAGGGTCTCGTTTTACTCTTTGGATACGGAACCCTAAAACAAAATGCTTATTGCTTGATGTGATCAAGGATTTTTACAAATTTAATCTCACCTAAAAAATTTAACTAATATAATGAAAATAGCAGAGTAACACTTTGTTTTTTGATAAGAATTATAAGTGACGGCTATTGATTGAGCGTTGCCATCTAATTATCCGAAGCTTTCTGTCCGAACTATAATGGATCCTTGATTGTTGAATTTTCAACTGCCCCGCTTTCACGCTCATTGTGAAATACTGACTATCTACTAATACTTTTACGAAATACAAATTAAGGAGATATTTTTTTGTAACAAAAAACATATTTTTGAAGATGAAACTCGTACCGTACCTTGTTGTATCGAAAAACTCTTTTGATTTTAAAAGTAAACTCCATTTTGTATCGTTCGCTGTGCACTAAGTAGCAGAAATGCTGGTTGACTGGTTTGAGCTTAACCTGATACTATAAGACTTGAGCTTTGCTGCTTGAAATGATTTTCAGGAACTGATATTTAATTATTTAGGATTTGGAATTCCTTAAATGTTTGAATCTGCTTTTATACCTGTAGTCTGTGGTTTAACTAATCGTTGTCTTTAGGCTATCATGTGTAAGCTTTTTTGAAGCTAAATGTATTGATATGATGTAAAACATAACCTAAATAAAATTAATTTGAAGTAGGTACGTACGTAGGCCAGTAATGCGGTGGCTCGCCGTCTGATCATGGATCATGTCCGCCCCACCCAGGGCGAGAGAACTCGTTTGATATTTCACCATGTAAAAAAGTAGGTGCGTGATCACTACGTGTCAGAAAACACTAGCCCATAAAGATTTATGTGTGAGCAGCTAAAATGAAATTTATTTGAAGATAAATTCAGTTTCGTAAGCAGGCTTTAAGCAAGATAAATCTGTCGGTAACGTTTACAGATGGTATTAGGAAAGGCCTTTAGTAATTTTCTACGAAAAGGTGTACGTAAGCCTTTAGTTTCAGGCGAGATAATACTTACTTTACGTAGACAAAGCGCAAACTGTGGTCACCGGTACAGGGTGCTCCAGTAGATTGCGACTACGATTAAACATTTTAATCATAAAAAGTAAAAAGGCATTATTTGTCACAAGACTATAATATGATGTCGGTAATATGCTTTGCATTGCTATAAATATACGTTCCTACTTCCTACATAAAAAATGTCGTGATAAATGTGCGTAGGAATGATTAGACAGAAGCGACACTGATAAATGGCATTGTAAGGACGCTGAACATCTGTTATTCACAAGAATAAGATAAATACGGAATGTTTTTGTAACATGAAGCTCGCCACTTTAGGGACTCATTGGACGGATAAAGGTTGCCATGTGTGTTTGTGATCTGGTACATGTATATTTTTATGTAAAAACTAATGGAAGAACGGTCCGAGATTAGGACCCCTTAAATCTTTTCCCATTATGTAAAGCTAACAAAATTGTATTATAAAGTCATAACAGTGTGCCCGGATGGCATTGAAGCGACAATTGTTTAATATTGACGCAGGACAGATTTACTTAATCGAGTTTAACTTGACGCTATTGTCTTCCGTTATCCTCGCTCCAAATGCGGTAATATCTTGCGAATAAAAATCCCAAAAATATTTTTTAACTTGTTTTATTATTTTCGGAGTTCTGTGAGTTTATGTAAAACCATTCCCAGAGTGGAATCACATAATGTAAAGCTAAAAATGTTAAGCTTAAAAATGGAAAAAAATGATGTGCCTTACTCGTGTGTGCGTTATTATTTGTAGAATAATAGTGTAAACTGATTATCGTTTCTTTAGTGACTGAACTGAAATGGTCGTGATCTTTATGAAAACAACATTGCACTGCAGGCGATCTTACGGTATGGTACATAGGTAACTAGAAAAACTTCGACTGTCCTTTTTTATGAAATATTTTTTTTCCGTACACCTTTCGTACCCAGCTAAGGATTAGCATGTCATAGATCATTTTATGATATGCTCTTTACTCTCGGGATTTATATACGTATGTTACTGTAAAAGCCCGAAATACGGTAAATCTTAAGATTTCCCAGTAAATCCTAAGATTTACCATGGGTTGGTAAATGTTCGAATTTTATAAAAAAGAGACATTATTCGGGCTTTTACCAGCAGAGTTTGGGAAATGCTAAGATTTACCAATGATGATTGGTAAATTTTGGTTTTAGGAATAAAACAATGAGTAATTCTTAATAATTTATTTCAATTAAATGGAACAGAACTTCGCGGTGCCACTGACGTCTACTTTCAAAGGCACAAACAACTCTTGAGGCACCCCGAGGTTCGGTTTGGTTAGGTTCCTTTAAACCTTGCACTCGGAAATAGAATCTTTCTGAACCACGTCATGTTTTTTTTTTCCACATTTATCGTGCCTTTAATGTGAATCCAAGATTTCCCAAGTGAATGATGGTAAAAGTTCGAATCGCAAATCTTTTCGGGCATTTACCAATTCATGCCGGTAAATATTAGGATTTACTGTGAAATCTTAAGATTTACCGTACTTCGGCCTTTTACAATAACATATACAACATGTAACATGATTAACGCACATACTGAAATTAGTTTGTTCAGAATCGTTTACTGAATCGATTTCTATAATTTTTATTAAAGGTAATTTTTTATCAAAAATAATTAAAACTACGGAAATTATAGTCACATTACCCCTGTACAGTCAAAACAAACTAAGATAGACCGTAAATCAAGGCAACAAGACTTAAAAGTGCAATTTTATCTGTATTAATACAAATTCCGTCATTCAATACAAAATTAAGAAAAATATACCTTACTGCAAAATAACTAATTTAGTTAATAACAATGCATAAACATGTTAAATTAAAAAAACAATATATGTATTATGAATATAACATAATATTCTAATTGGGGTGTCTGAGGGTGTGCGTTAATTACGTTACATGTTGTATATATGTCGTAGGATAATTTGATACTTCGAATCTTCGCGGAAATCCTAGGGGTTTTGCGAAAACGCGGATAATTAGACATCGGCGAAAAATTATCCAATCTTACTGGACAAAGTCAGGATTTTTGCGAAAATACTCGTTATTATAGTAAGATTTGATGTGCTCAACACTGATTGGCTACAATTTTGCTGGCTGACTTCTAATTGGTTCCTAGTTTGCCGATGATTAACGTTAAAATTAAGGGTCAAATAAGGTACCCCGACAAGGATAGTTTAGTTTTAAGGATATTATTATGAATTTCAATGATGGGTCCTGTGGACTTTGATCCAAGAGCGAGCGAAGCGAGCTCGGGACTCGTGGGCACCCCGACACGGACAGGTTAATTTTCGTTGCTTCGTTGAACTTCCTTTTTAGGTAATCTTCACCTATACTTGTTTTAAGTATCATCAGAGCATTTTAACATGTTTTTATGCCATTGGTTTTTAATTTACATCCCTGACTGTACTTGTTCACCAAACTCGACATAAAGGTAATAGAAAGCGTAAAATATAAATACTTTGGAGAACAATAGACTTTCAGACTCGACGTAACGGGACTCGACGTAAAGGGAATAAATCAAATTAAGACGTCAACCAATCAGAGACGATCTCTTATTGAACGCGCTGACCGACCAATCAGCGTTCTTATTTCATAACAGCCAGCGTTTCGTTTCGCAATATTGCTGTAATAACGAGTATTTTCGCAAAAATCCTGACTTTGTCCAGTAAGATTTGATAATTTTTCGCCTATGTCTAATTATCCGCGTTTTTGCAAAACCCCTAGGATTTCCGCGAAGATTCGAAGTATCAAATTATCCTACGACATATATAACACGTAGATAGATAATCTTAAGGCTGCATATTCTGAATGTTGGCAACGTCGCAAAAAGCTGTCAAATAATTGCAAGTTTTAATTAATTTGGCAAATTTTCTGTATGAAAACAAGAAATATCGCTCTGTAGTGCACTAAAAAAATGATATAAGAATGCAATTAAAACACTGAGTTCGATGTTGTAACCGTTTCCGGTGTATAAAAGGCATTTGGAAAGCTTGCAAATGCTTTTTCTACATCTAAAACTATATATTCGGTGTTACGATATTAATTATTGCATTCCCTTATCAATTTTTTAGTGCACTACAGAGCCATATTTCTTATTTTCATTCAGTAACAATGCTAAATTAATTAAAACTTGTTAATATTTGACAACCATTTGCGACGTTGCCAGCTTTCGGAATATACGCTCTTAACAAGACAACCAGTCTTGTAAAGATCACTACCTGTCATTTGTATGGTGTAAATAGTAAAGAGTATCATTAATTTCTTTCATCTATTCTGGAATAACAAAAGATGCTAATTGAGAGTAGAGTTGTTAAGTTTGACCGGTTTCCCTTCCGCTGATAAAATCACAGCTTCAGGCCCGCAAACACACATTTGCATTGTTGTCAAACTTTGTGGAAATTGAATAAACTTGAGTTATTTTCATTCAAATGATTTTTTGAGATGTAAGAGCAGTCTATCCACTGTTTGTTTTAACATTAATGTTAATGAATGAGAATGTTCTCTACAGTATTTGGAATTAGGCATATTAATGATGACGATAAAATGATGAATAATAAAAGGAATACTGTACAGATAACTGTTTTCTTACAATGTCAATATAAATTACATTACATTACAATACACATTACACTATACATACACTATACATTACACTACACATTACACTATACTTTACACTACACATTACATCAATATATTAAAACTAAACTAAACTATAACAAATTATTTTTATTTTTGTCTTAAAATTCTTGATGAAAAATATTTATAGTACTTATGTAGCTAAGTTTTTAAAGATGCAACTTGCATTCTTATTATCAGTTCTTAGTTCGGTGAACGCAAAACCTCAAGTATTCTTATTAAAACAATGGCGGCGGTGTAGTGTCCTCTTTAACGAAGCGGTCTGAAACTTGAAAAAGTAGCTGCATTAGCTGATATTGTCTGTGGCTATTTACAAGAATTTCCTTATGTAATAATATCTTCTGGTCTGCTTCATAAAATATTGCGTAGAGTAATAAGTATGATTCAAGGAAAAGCTGTTACTGTTTATATCATTTGTTTGAGTTTGTGGTTGTATTGACTCTACACAATTTATGAATATTATTACTATAGTTTAAACATGGTTTCGTGCATAGTGAGATTAAATAAAATATAAGATACATAAAAAATATCTTGATGTTGTCATGTTTTACAAGCCGTAATTATACATAATTAATTTGTTGTTACCACAACAAATTAATATAAATAAGAGTTTACTTATTGCCATAAGTAAACTCTTACCCGACATACGAGTATTTTATTTTTAATGTCTATTATTAAAAAAAAACTATTTGTATTTTTGTATTCAAAATTTCATCAGTTTTACCTAAAGGTTCCTCTCCTCTCCATAAAACACCTGCAACGATCTCCCATTAATACTCGTCATGCTGATCTTTTTGTCAACCAATAATTTACATTTGTACCGTGATATCCGTGGCGTAAACTTACTTTGCAAACTGAAGCCCATAAATAGCCTCGTCAATACGTATTGATTTTGTTCATCGTGGCTTTCATGTCACCGGTGATATAACATCCATTTATAAGTATCTAAAGAAAAAAACATTTGTAGAACAAATTGTGCGACACGCTAGAACACGTTGGAACATAGATTACCATAGTAAGTACCTACCAGGGAAGACATTTTTTATTCTATTGTTCCCGGAAGGCGGGACAGTAATAGTTTTTCCATTAGGAGAATTGCGACGCTGATTGACTAGAGATGTGATCGCCGAGGCTCCAATCTCTTAGCCAATTTTGTATTATTAAAAAGCTGTTCCGTTAAAATTAATTTGTGTCAGGAAAAGTGAAAAATTGGATAAATTATAATAAAATTAGGGAGATGAGATGATTCAACAGAAATCTTTCGTATTTTTGCCATTTATTTGTAAGAGAAACAGACGCTATCGTTAATCATATTTTTATACTAGAAGTTTAAATAATTCACTAGTTAAGTTAGATGTCAAAAAGCTAAGTAGGTGCTTGAAATACACAGCTTTAAATGTCAATCAAATATTTCGGACATCGATTGTCAGAAAATATTTAATTCACAGGTTACAAGAATTAAAACAAAAATGAACTTGTATTAATTACAAAATTCCGATTTAGTTGTGAGATCAGAGACAATGGTTAGCCACGAGCCACAGCAGTGAAGGGTTGACAGCCAATGTGTCCAGTTTGTGCCGCGGTTAGTAGCGCTCAAAATGGCACACGTCGGTACTATCCGTCTGAGCACTCAGCACTACTGGGCACAATAGGCACTAAGCACACGTTCCGGTTTATGTGGTTTTATTATTAAGGAAATGTGTGGATTTTCCTCAGTTGCGTTCAAAGCTGGTCATAAAGCTCGAAATGAATCTTGAAATTATTTTCACAATTACTATTCCTCTGACAATTTTGCTCCCACAAATGTTGATCTCGGTACAATAAATCCAAGCAATCTAACAATGGCTTATTTTAAGGACAGTTTTTTAAAAGATTCACTTTAACAGTTCATAAACTATTATCTACCTGTTCATTTATTACCTCAAAAGTAGCCTAGAGTCATTAAGTGAAGGTAGAATCACGGCACAACTTGTTCTTAATAATTCAAACATAAGTTACTGTTCCTGCAGTCGTCATTGGCGTCTTGGGCACGATTACTTAGTCTACTTAAGTCGACGCCAGCATTTAAAGGGTTACTACTAGTTAGTAATTACAGCACTTAATTGTTTTTGCCTCATCAAGTTGAATGAACTTTGTTTTTTATCCTGTCTAGTTCTCCTAATTGATGTTTTGGTACTGGAATGATTTTATCAATTGAAGGTCTGCCAATTGGCCTCTCGTGAACTTCTAAAGGCTCAAGTGTTAATTGGTCTGTGTCGAATTACAGGGTTAAAAGAAATGGAAACTGTGTTTTTCTGAAAAGGATTTCGATTTTCATTTGTTCGTTACGGAATAGGATAGCGAAACGAGGAGAACGTTTTTCTCCACGTTTATATTTTGTATACGAGTGTCTATCTGTTACCTACATCACCGTTTTTTGGAAATCCTCTTATGTTTGGTTCGGAACTGTACTGGATAGTTTTTATTTAAAACTTACTTAAACTTTTTCTGTATTATTTAATTCTTGTTTATCAATAGTGCTCGACGTGTTTACGGCGAAGTCGTTAGATATCAGCTTCAATGGCTTTCGATATTTCTAGTTCCAAAACGGATATCAAATAGGTCATTCATACAAATTAAGAACATTATTATTATAAGCACAACGAACATTATCATTATTAACGGTCTTTTTTAATTATTAATAACTTTATTTTTGAATTGTCTTTTTTAACTACTATGGACACTAATAACTTGCCACATCGTTCTCACTTATTGTACCATCTGATGATTAATGATGTAACAATAGATCTGTAATAATTTTGTCGATTGAAAAAGAGTGTCTATGGAGTTTCTTGCTCATTCTTCTCCATAGAGATCTACGCTTTGGAATGAGCACCTACGGTACTTTCACAGTTTTTATGTCTTGTGACTGGGACTGTAGCCCCAAAACTATTTTGTAGTACTAGTTTTATTTTATGTCTCTTGACAATTCAAAAGTGCCTGTAATTGGCTTAGTTGAAATAAATGATTTGATTTGATTTGATTATCTACTCGGTGTGTTAATAAATGTTCGAAAATCATTAGTTTTGATAACTGAATACTCAAGTTAGAACAAATTTTCTACCCTATTAGGTTTAGATACGAGTGGGTACAAGCCCCATAAAGTCTAATAAAATACTATGTTACTGTGACACGTTTAGAAACAGGTGTCTTTTTATTTTGTACAAAAGCAAAACACATACATATTAAATTCCCGACACAGGTATATTATTTTCATATTTATGTAAATATTTGTGCTCTGAGACAGAAAAACCCGGGGTTGGCGGGAGAATTGCGTGTCGTACACGCAAGGGATTCGTAACTTGTCAATTAGTATAAATTCTACGAGAGAAAAGGAACAATGTCAAGGAAAATAAGCGCAAAATAAAACAAATTAGAGACAATGTTGACTCTAAGATGAATTCTTTCCTATGATTTATGGCTATTTTTACATAAAAATACAGACTAAAGTTATGGTTCTCGGAGATGGCTTGCTATTTTTTTTATTTAAGGACATTTTATTCGATATAACGAAACAGAAGTTTTTTTTTAATTATGAGCAACTAGAGCTGTCATTATGAACTAAGGAAGAGATTTAAATACTAAATAATATAAAAAAATAGGGATATAATTAATAATAAAAAATACGTTTTAAATAAAAGCAAGTTTGCTCAAGTTGGGAATTGTAAATACGAGTAGGAACGTTTTTACAAACTTTTACAAGACGCCAGAAATGCAAGTATCTTTCAACACACGTAAAAATAGAATTGCACTTGCACAAGGGCTAAACAAGCAGCTCTAACTCAAACAAAATAATATAAATTGGCAAATCAGTACCTAGTCAAATAAGTATAAGTATGAGTGCCCTGGGTGAAAAAATATACTGTAAAATTATCACATTTATATAACGGATATCCTAGCAAGTCGTGATAGATTCTACTATTCGGTAGACAGCCAGAGGTGTTTGTGAATAAGCGTGGAAGGGTCAGTGCGGCTCAAAGTGGCTTTGTTAAATTGATTTTACGTGTATTGCGGACTTTGTTGGTCCGCCCGCTCTTGTGTCGGCTCTCAGCGGCTGGCGACTACCCCGGGAATGTAACAACTACTTGGGATTTACTAAGCCTAAGCATTGTTTTGTTCTTCACATTTATTTACAGTTTGTTTTATCCGCTTACAGATAAAACTCACTCCTCTATAGACCAAAACACATCAATGTTTACTTAGAGATATTTGTTACATTTCATAATGTTTGCGGACAACAATAACAGTGCAAATTATTGTTTGCAAACCCGTGTGTTGCTCGACTAGGAGTTTAATTTAAATGGAAAGGGTCAGTGACACGGTCTACATTTGATTTTCATTAAAACTTTGTGTAACAGAATCCTTTTACTTTGACCTTCGGCAAATACCTTTTAGCTTCGAAATGTTACTTTAATAAATAGGCATTTCCGCCGATAGCCAACATGTTAAAGTAAGCAGTTCTATTAATAGCACTCTCAGGTTCGGCAACTTGTTTACTTAGACCACTCGGATATAAAATGGTATTTTGATGTTAGCTCGGACAACTTTTATTGCAGAGGGTTGGGTTGGTATTATATTACCTTTCACATGTTGCCTCACACGTTTGGGTTTTTTCAGATCACATGTAACTTTTTTGCAAAAATGTTATAACGTTTAAGTCAACTTGATATAACGGTTACACTAGCCAATCAATGAAGGATCAGATGACGTAACAACGAAGCAACCTTTTGCATAGGTATTTCGCATAAAATCAAGATCTAACTTTCAAATATCGTTATCTCAAGTTGCACACGAGTTTCCATTCAATTTTATGAGATACTCTGTATAATATTGTAATTCCGGGCATAGGGTGTAAGATGAGGTCGCCTAGTTAATCTAGTTTGTGCGGTGAGGCGCGGCCGCGGCCGGAGGGTGCTTGAGGCGAGAGCAGGCCTAGCACAAATAGCCTCGCATTTCTTCCCACAAGCCACTCGAGCCGACAGCCGATATCGACCTAGCCCATCCACCTTTATGAGACAACCATCGAAAACTTGTGTCAAGTCCGTCCGTGTACTCAACGACTCAAATTAAGGACATGCGTCACGCGCGATATTGATTCAATCATTCAAAAGTAAAATTATATGAGCTGCATTGAAGTGTCAATTGTAGTTAACAGTTTTATTTATAAAAATACTGTTTAGGCTGTTTTTCTATGCGAGTTTTACCAATGATAATATAATTACAACGGAGTAATTTTTCTAGAAAAACTAATTTTAAATTATTAATTCAAGTTTGTAAGTAAATCGAATGTACACATAATTTACGAGATATGTTTTTTTTTGTTTATTGTTTAAAAAAAAAAACTTTACCCCACACTAGGAATTTCTTCCTGTATCGTGGGTGCGTTTACAAAAATAGAAAATCACATACGCAAACACCCAGACCAAGAACAACTACTTGCAGATCATATATAGGGTGACTGGTAATTAGTGTACGATAATTAAACACGTGATTGTGCTCATGATAACAAACATTTTTTATTATGGGAGCAAAGCCGAAATCGTGAAAAAAATATCAGCTGTTCAGTACATTAGGCAAACATAAATGTACTGAACAGTTGATTGTTTTTCATGAGCACAATCACGTGTTTAAGTATCGTACACTAATTGCCAGTCACCCTATATATATTTGTTCCGTGCGGGGATCGAACCCGCAACACGCTATACAGCAGTCGATCGCTCAGCCATTGCGCCAACGGTGTCATCAAAGAGTATCTTTGCGCACATGTGTATTCATACAGAAGCAAAGATTACCGTGTACAATAGAAGCGGTGGCGGCCGGTGCCGGCGGCCGGCGCACGGCGCGCGGCTGTCTGGATGAAATTATGTAAACGGCCGTTGGTTTTGAGATTTGATTAATGGCACTTCATTTAGAACAGCTATTTCGCGGGATTCTAATGATATAGAAACTGGAAGAGCAGAAATTTGAGAATAAATTGTATTAAATTAACTGTGAAGGCAAAGCTTATTACAATTTGTTTCCCTATTTCATATTACATTTAGTCTCAAAACAAAGACTGCGCATCGAAATTCTGTTGCTCAAATACAACTTAACTTAATTAGCAGCACTCATAATTAAGCATGGGTTAAAATTTATGGTGGCTGGGATGATGCCAAGTAGCAGTCTCACGATAATGGATTATATTGCACAATTTTAAGAGCCAATCAAATGTATGAAAAGCTTATTTGGTAACAAATAATAAAAGTTGTGTCAAAGAAGGAAAGATTTATGAGCTCTCGATGACTGAACGTTTATTATTTGATGAGAATTTAGCGAAACTTTCTTGTTTATGTGGAACGTTTTGTAACCACTAACGTTAGAATTTTAAACGTAGCGAAGTTTGTTGTTAAGAATTCTTGTAATATATTGATTAGTACGCCGAAGAATTTCTTTCTAAGCTAAACTTAGCTAAGAAGTAAATTCCACTGTGTAAAGTTAAGAATGTCTGTTGAAGATTGCGTAACATAATGAAATAAGTGATTTCAAATTAGTACGTATATTTTGCAATTGAAATAAAGTTGTTATGACTACCCAATTCTGACATATTCCTACTGAATTTTTCATTAAATTCAGTCGAGGAAAAGAGCTAACAAATATCTAAATGGTTCTTACCTGTACAAAATCTTAATCGCGTCAGTCAAACATGTTGATTTCGTCGATATTCTAGCAAAAATATACTTATAAGAACCGTAAACAAAACCGGACGGCCAAACGATGGCGCTCTATTGTGTACACGCGGCTCTTTAAACATAATTACCCATTCATGTATGGTTACGTCAAGCAGCAACCGATGTGGTTGTTGCGGGAAGCTTAAAGCTGCCGAGGTTTAGCGCTTTGGCGTCCATTAAGATCCCGTCGACAGTTAAAGTTAAACTGGGAGACGCTTTGAATTTTCATCTGAATTTGCAATTCAAATGTGGGTAGAAATTGTCGTAGATTTTTGAAAATGTTATATTTCTCCTCATAACTTTATGATGGTCTCAAAGGTATATAAAGATTTCACTGCTTTTTCAATTCGCATTCAGATTCGTGTTTTGAATAATTATAACTGAGGCTGTAATTCTTTTGCGGGTTTAAGTTTAAAAATGCATGTTATTTATTTCTAATTGACGTCATGAATCCAACAATGTCGCCATTATAAATAAAAAAGAAAGAATTTATTTTTAACAGTATTTAACTGTTAAAAATAAAATCTTTCTTTTTTATTTATACATCGCCATTTAAGTGGTCGGCTTAATGTTTTGATGTGCACGATAGTTAGTCCAAACGTTCATCTGCGGAAGTAATCGACGTGGAGTTGATCAGAGTAGCGTGTCGAGGGTGGAAGACGAGCGTGTGCCCATTAAAGCCCTGCGGCGGACGGCTGGCCGACGCTGGCCGACACTGGCCGTGATTGATGACGCCAATTCGCCACTTGTCCAGCCTCAGCCAGCGCACGCCACTCTCGCTTCACAGTCGCCGTCGTTATGCGACTTGGCAAGCTCAGTTCCGTCTAATTGGATATTTTTACTGGAAATTTTGTGAGGGAATTATGATAGCGAATTTTAAGCGTTTTTTTTTTTTGCGTAGGGAATTAGTTTGTTGATATTTTGTACATTTTAGCACAGAAGTGCTGATCTGTAACATTTAGGCATGCAATAAAAAGCAATAGGAGTACTAGTACTACAGAATGAAGAGAGTTCATAAAATATACAATTTAACATCTAAAAAACTGATAAATTGCATCCGGTTAGACTTAAAGGTGAAACGAACATAGCTGGAAAACTATTAGGCAGATGGTGAGTTTTATTGAATTTGTTGATTATCTCTGATCGCGGGGCTGTCTTATCAGGTTCCGGAACGTAAAGGGATATTGAAGGACACCATGGATTTTAGTCAGTACAAGTCTGACAGTCCCTCCCGTCCTGCAATGCGTGGGAGGACTCATTTGATGATTTTACCACGTAAAAAAATCTCTATTCTTACACTTACAGCTAGATTAATAATTACTGCTGATAATTGAAATATAACAATTCCAGTGCTCAAACTAATTTAATTATTATAATTATAATAAAACATTTTATCCGTTATTTCCTACAACGCTACTCGTTAATTTACTTAATTACAGAGTAACAAAGAGTTACTCGTTTATTAGTAAAGTGTGCTTCCAGTGTATTATCAATGTTTATAATGTAACACAAAACAAATACCTCTTGTATATAAATTAATTAACACTTTGTGAACACCTGCGCGACGAGTTAGATAATCCAACTTTGCGCATTGAAACTTTCGCAAATAAATTGGGACACCAATTACAAATGTGTTAAGAGATCGCACCACGTATTCTCGTTACACTTTGAAGTACTTTGTTAATTTATTGTTACACAGAAATAACAAATTGAATAAATCAGATGTTTGACTTGATTATAAAACAGTATACAGTGATCGTTAAAATAAAGATCACGAACAAGAGTTCCTATTTTCAATATTCATTCACTATTCAAAATAGATAAAACGAAAACCATTTTCTTCAATAAAACGAACCTTTCCGACATAATTCCCTAAAGTAAGTGTAATATTTTGGATACCGCTTATAACGTTTATGCATCGCTTGAGTAGGCAAGCGATCGATCACGAGTGATCCCGGGATCGCGCGCTTATAGGTAATCGGCGTGTTATCTTGAGCGCAGCGTGACACCCAGGGCTCGATCACGCTTAAAAAGATTAACATATTACCCGCAGATTGATGCCGACACTTTTCCAAATAGAACGTCGAGCTCGAGATTTTAGAGCTTCACAATATGCAATTAATAACAGTGTTGCAGCTTTCCAATAAGACAGCTCGTTCAGTCTTTAAAATTGGCTATTACTGAAATGAAGTTAGAGCACTCTTCGTGCTAGAAAGGTTGTAAAAAACTTTCATAAGCTTTAATGAACGGTACGTCGATTAGATTGAAACCTGGGAAATAATATAACGTTGTTCACTTTATAATAGTCTACCTTCCTAGAAATCAGTGTCTAGGTTTAATTTTCTACTTATTATGAACTAGTTTTTGACCCCTTTCGCGTTAATATAGAATTTGACAAACAATTCTTCTTTCAGTACTTTTTTCCGCATGAAAAGAACGCTATCTTTGTCTATATAAGTATACCTGCCAACTTATAGGTATGCTAAATTTCAGGATGTTCAGTTTAATGGTTTAGGTGTGAAAAGGTCACAAATAAACTTACTTTCGCATTTAGTTAGGATTAGTATAGAAATAGTTAAAATAGAATAATAATACAAAATATAATATCTTTGATCTTATTATCCGAACATGATGATTTAATAACACTTAATTATATTAAAATGCTCAACATATAAATATAGCAACAGGTAAGCGTTCCTATTTTAGAAAAACATTTTGTTATACTAAATGGAACCCAAATTTTGATTACAGTGGCAACCTTTATCTACAATAATTATTTTTATATAAAAGCCTATCGCATAACCTGTAATTTCCTGGGATAATGGGTACCATTTAAAAGATTTTATCCCCCCAATTTCACCATATCTACAAAAACGTATTGCGTTGTTGATAAAACCATTCGCAATGGTTTTGTTAATGCTGGCGAATTCTGAAATATTCATAATGGTGGTGCTAACGTCCATGGTATAGCTGCCATGAATTTTAAATGCTTGTACCCATTACAGTGGATGACTTTTATTATGCAATTTTGGCTTTAATGGCGGTGACAAAACATTGAAATTTATTAAATTTTGGGGGATGAAAGGTCAGCGGTGACGTGCTATCAATAGACGTGCAACAAAATGCGGGCACTTACAAAGCTTCTGCATGTCACGGGCGTGATGGATGGCACCGTGTCCCTCACTGGCCGCTCTTTGTGCCCCTCGCGCAACCAAATGTTCCCGTAAATACCACGCTGTGTCACCAATAAACGTCTGCTTTAATATAATTGATGTCCGTAACCTTGGCAAGTGACACTAATGGGATGTAGGATTGCAAATAGTTTTTGTTTCAGATTTGTCTAGGAGTGATTAATTGATAAGTATTTGTTATTAGGAATGTGACTTTTGAATTCTCGTATTAAATAAAGCGTAACGCAAAACCTGGAAAAATCATAAGTATACCTATCCAAAATACAAGACCTTACGATGTTTAAACATAATTATGTTGGTTAAATAGGAACGCAGAAAATTTAATTTACGCGAACAATAAGAATTGCCACCTTGCAAACTAAACCAATAATGAATTGAACAATTCAACACAGTTTATTGTAAGACCCCATTGAGTTGTGTTCACATTTAATTCCAAGTCTTTCGTTACATAAATGAAGCGGAAGTGAACGTCTGCAGGATCCGCTGGCGTGCGCTGTTCGCCGGCTTGCCTGAGCGGAGGAGCCGCCACGGAAACGGCAAATTTCGTTTAGAAATGCGACGTTGTTGTCGTGTTTGTGTTACATTAAATTACAAACGTCGGGTTAGGTCTGTTAGGCAAACATTTTCCGTTACCTACTCCATTGTCCGCGGCCCGGCTTACTCCGCTCATATTTGATTAAAATGGAGATTTTCTGAAAATTTTGCTTCTGCTATAGCCGCGTGCTAAGTACCTTTAAACAATTTATTTTATTTCACTGTGTTTACCCACCCTTAACGAATTGTTTCATTGTTTCAGGTTGAACAAATGGTTTGTAAAAGTATTGGTAGTGCAACAAAACAATGATTCGGGTAAGTGTTCTTAGACTTTCGGTAGTGAAACAGTGGTTTATGAGAAGAGTACGTGACAATATGTAATGTGAGTGTGTTGGGGCGCGTGAAAAGTGTGTGATGTGCTGGACGCGCGCGGGGTGGTGCGCACGCGCGTGATGCGCGGCGCGCGCGTCGCCGGCGGCGCGTGGCCCGCGCCCGCGCCTGCCGCGCCCGCGTGATGCGCGCGGACCGCGCCGCGCTGCTCGCGTGGCTCGTCTGCTGCGCGGCCGCGCTCTCGGCGCACAAGTACAGCACGCGCGTCGTCCGCACCAAGTACGGGCCGCTGCGCGGGATCGTCGTACACTCGCATCCGCAGGTCGAGGCCTATCTCGGAGTGCCGTATGCTACACCGCCGCTAGGTAGCCTCAGGTAATACATTTTCAAAATTTATTGTGAAAGACCAAAAAGTAGAAACGTGGGTAAACACCCACGTTGGCCGTCGTAAACGTCAATTAGGCGTAAACGTAATAAGAAAAAGTGTCATATTGTATTTTCTAAAAAGCAGACAGACACCTTTTCTCCCGAGGCAAATATTATAAATGTGATTTCATCACATTGCGTAATAAAAACATTGCACGAAATTGTAGGAGAAGAGGAAGCTTTAGTGTGTGATTATTTACGGATTTGCTCACGACAAACGGCAAAAGCCGTGAGAGTAACTTTGCCTGATAACTTCTTGAGATTTAGCTTCGTAATCAGCTGATGAATAGGGACTGGGTCTGAAACTATTTGAGCTATTTTGAAAGTTGCATATGAGTAAAACTTTAACAAGTCATAAACATGAATATTAGTCACTAGGTGGATGTATGTACTTTGCTATGCATTAGGGTGAAGTCAGACAAGCGTAGCGCAGTGTAGTTTGCGTCGTTCAAAATGATGGGGATATTAATGACTTGAATTCGAGCTGACTGATTTTGCATCGAGACTGGCGATAACCACCGTGCTTTAGTACCCAGTGCAACATAATTATGCTGACTTAATTTGATATTCATCGTGGATCAGTTGTGCGAAATTCTCGTCTCGAATAGACGACTATGACAGCTTTAAGAGGTGACCACACTTATCGAAGCAGAACTTGTTGAACTTGTAAGAAAGAGCTTACATGTCAATCGCAATAAGTGCACTTGTAGTCATACATTACATGTGGTATACGTACATTATATAATATACAAGCACTCCGATTGTAAATAGTATTCACCTAACCTTTCTGAAGGACTAGATCTATGAACGAGGCTAAAAGGAGTGACAAAGCGGGGAATGCACTTCTTAGACATGCCCGCGGGCAAGTTTGCAGATATGTCCCTGGTACTATAGGTGTGTGCGGATACATGTCATGTTCATACTAGTGTCCGACTGAAACTGATTTTTCTGCTGAAACCGAAACTGAAACCGAACTTTCGGCTTTGCTCTCAGTTTCGGCCGAAACCGAAACCGAAACTTTTTAAAACATTTAATATTTCGTTTTTTTTTCTGAAACTTATTGTTTTTTTTTACATCAATTATTAAAACATAAGAAAAAGTGTCAAATTGACTGGGTGAAATTTTCAGCTAGGCGTGGATGGCTATATCCTTAATTATGAGGAATATCGAAAAACGTTGAATAGTCTCAAGATCGAGACCGATTTTGCCGAAAACTAAAACTGTATCATTGCATTTTAGAAAAATCAATAATCCTGGCCAGGAATTAAACCCGCTTATTTTGGAAAAAAAATCACACCCTATATTATTACACCATTCGATAGTGTTGCTAATAAGGATCAAATTCTGGGAAGTAATGAAATACGGCAAACTTATGAATCTATGATGACTATGTGACCTATTTAATTTCTACTGAGCCGTAATCTATGCGAAATTTTTAAAATTCATTGTTTCCAAATTTTCACTAGATTTGAAGTCTCAACAATCGCACTATACATATATAGCAATATGAAATTACTGAGTTGAAAAAAATACCATTGTTTCAAAGAAGAAACCGTTAACATAATTATGTTCCGAATACCGCCTAATCCTATTCGCCTTGACGATTGATAAGTTTTTTAATCATTAACATACTTTGTTTGTTTTACTTACTCTTGGCAGTAAACTCAAAAATATAACCTGAATTCACGATTTAATGGACGGTGGCAAACCAGAAACTAGATTTTTTGGCCGAAACCGGCCGAAACCGAAACCGAAATTTCGGTCGGTCACTAGTTCATACAACAAACTGATGTCCCAACTAACTGTGCTTTATTGTTGCGACAGACATGCCCGTACAAACTGCCCTCGGGCATGTCCGTCTTGTGAATTCACTTCAATCATCTTCATGTAACACAGATACATGCCGCCGGTGACGCCGTCGCAGTGGCGCACGACGCGGTTGGCGGACGCGTCGGGGCCGGCGTGCCCGCAGGTGCCGCCCGCCGCAGCGCCGCGCGACGACGCGTTGTTACTGCACCCGCGCGCGCGCATCCGTCAGCTGGAGCGGCTGCTGCCCGTGCTCGCCAACCAGAGCGAGGACTGTCTCTACGTCAACCTCTATGTGCCTGTTAATGGTGAGCTGTTGTTTTGTGTTCAGTACTGGCAAAAGGTAATTGGTATCGTTATTAGGGGAGGAAATGCCTTATTTTTGAGGTTCTTCAAAAGGTCAGAAATTGCATGTATGGCGATTTTTTTTTTTATTTGACATAGGTTTTGCTCTTACTCTTGTATAGGTCAGAGGTAGTTTTTTATACTTTCTGCCAACGTTCATCTTATAAAGGCATGAGTGTATTTATATTAATATGCATTTAGTTTTCTTTAATTGCCATTGTACATCTGGTTGTGAGTTCGGTGACTTTTGTTCTCCTTGGCTTAAGTAGATGTAAAATAAATATGTTAACTTGATTTTTCCACTTGCAGGTTCATAGTAAAAGTTGTTTTTAACCATGAGTATTTTCAGCGGTTCTGGAAATCAACGAGTGTTCTTAGAAACATCGTGTTGTTGTCAGATTGTAGGTTATGTTGTTGGCTTTTGATTCGAATATTTATGATTTGCGATATGAATACTTACTAATCAGTAAATATAATTTACAATCGCTTAAAATCCCTGACCGGATTCTTCAGAATATTTGGTCACGATTGGTAACTGTGTGTGTACAACGTTCTACGACCAATAACAGGGTGGTATCTTTAAAAACCAGTGGATTAATCCACGAGATTGTATATGAGAATAACAGTTAGGAAATTCTCAAATACAGTGTCGCGGTTGGCAACGTGCCCGACAAATGGCGATACCTTTGCCCCTTCACATACACTCTGATATCGCAGTCGGAGAACTGTGAGTGTACTAAAATACCTCTGCCTAATCCCCCGGGATTACTGGCGCGACAGTTATATATGTGTTTAGTGTGTAGCAGTCTTTGTTTCCTCTTTTTTTCTTCAGCACTTGTCTAATAGACCAGAACAATGGTATCAACATAATAGAGCGACCACGCGACGACGGGTCGTTGCTCATTAATCCTTGCCAGCGGTTTATTCATATAATTTATTCACGCAATTTCCCAGTTAATTCACTGCCTGTTAAACATGTCGCTTTAAAAATGTATCAAGGTACATATTTTTATATGATACGTTTTCTACCCCGTGTAGGATTTAATTTTGCTCCGGAATTTTATTAGCTTGGTAATTTGACTGAGCTTCAGAATAATTTACTCAAAAAGTAATATACTTTACTGTTGAATATTGTAATCTATTGCTAATAACCATTTAACTTTTGAAATTATTAATTCTCGTAGCATCGTAGCTTGTCTACGCTGTCGTAGCGCTCGTAGCGGCGTAGCACACTCCTAGCAGTTCAGTGGACTGGGATTTAGTTAAGATTACACGATTTTTAAATTTAATAATGGATCAAGGTACATATTTTTGTATAATACGTTTTATACTCCGTGTAGGATTTAATTTTGCTCCAGAATTTTATTAGCTTGGTTCTTCTTCGTCGTGTCGATGATTCCTTAAATCTAAATGAGCTTCGGCCAAAACTCTGCCACATTTACGGCGTTGGTGGTGGCCTCGGACAGGTCCCTTAGAGTGCAGGTGGAATTGCTCAAGGCACAAGTGAGGAGGTGGGCCATCGTTTGTGCTGGGGCTCCGCAGTCGGACCTCTCCTCATCGCAGTACCCCCACCGGGCCCGACCAACCTGGCTTGGTAATTTGACTGAGCTTCGGTATAATTTACTCAAAAAGTAATATACTTTACTGTTGAATATATTTATATTATCTTATATTATTATCTTATCATTACATTATCTATTGCTAATAATGTAATGATAATAATGTAATCATTCAAATTTTGAAATTATTAATTCTCGTAGCATCGTAGCTTGTCTACGCTGTCGTAGCGCTCATAGCGGCGTAGCACACTCGTAGCAGTTCCGTAGCCTGAGATTTAGTTAAGATTAAACTACACACATCAAAAGTGTCTAGGGATCAAGCATTTTTATGCGGATTTCTTGAGATTGAGATGTGGCTTTGTAATAAATTTATGATTTTATAAATTTATATGGATCCTTTTTGGTGCACTTCATAATTTGAATCAGGAACTGTAAATCACATTCGAGTAAAAGATGAAAATCAGCTGTCAATATTTTCCCTATAAAAACATACAACGCATTGAAGACATTATTAGTGCTACTGTTTCCCTACTACTGATTAAAACCAACGTTATTATGGAGCGGCGACGTCATTTAAGCAGGGAAGAAATGCTCAGAGCCGTGGGAATGATAGAAGCTGGTTCCCGGCAACGTACTGTGGCTTTAGCTCTGAATACAAGTCAGAGTGTTATCAGTCGACTTTGGACACGTTACCGAAGCACTGGTACCGTGGCTGAGCGCCATGGAGGACGGTATCGCTGCACCACACGGAGACAAGACCGATACATTCAAATCTTAACTCGAAGAGCTCCAACAATAACCGCCATGATGTTAGCCGCGAGGCTTCATCACTCTTCAGGGAACTTAATTAGCGACCAAACAGTCAGAAACCGCTTGCATGAAGTGAACCTTCATTCCCGAAGACCGCTACGGGTACCACCTATAGCAATGCACAATCGTAGGATTCGATATCAATGGGCTCTTGAACACAGAAATTGGGCAGAAGAACAATGGCGTTTCGTGTGCTTTTCTGATGAGTCTCGTTTTGGTATGAGACCGGATACAAGACGTATACGACACTGGAGAACCCCTGGACGCCAACAGCGATTAAAATCCTGCCAGGAAGTCAATCCTTATAGTGGTGGAACCATCATGGTGTGGGCGGGTATTTGGATCGGCGGAAGAACTGAGTTGATTTGGATCAGAGGCAACCTCAACGCTCAAATTTATGCTGAGACGATTGTATCAGACGTCATCGTTCCTCTACAAGTGCAAATCGGTCCCTTATTTCAGTTAATGCATGATAATGCACGACCGCACACCGCAAGAGTTGTAAGACAGACTCTCGCCGCAGCTAACATCAATGTCCTGCCCTGGCCTGCTCAGTCGCCAGACTTGAACCCGATTGAGCATGCATGGGATATGCTACAGAGAAGAGCTCTGCCGAATATGGAGGGTATCGAGTCGCAAGAAGACCTTTTTTTGTTGTTGCAACGAACATGGGCGGCCATTCCACAGCGTGATTTGGATGAACTCATTTTGAGTATGCCAAACCGATGTTCTTGTGTTGTTAGTGTTCGCGGTAGAAACACGGATTATTAATTGTTTAAGTTACCCAATAAAATTTTAAAGAAAACTGTTATTTCAGTCTTTTTTTCGAACTTTAATGTTAGTGGTTCAAATGTCAAAAATCCCTTTATTAGGAAAATGGCAAATTTCTTTATGAATGCAAAGGTGACTTGGTTTATCGTTACTGTGACAAACGATAACACTTTATTTGATGAATCCTTAAAGAACATTTTAATTAATATCAATCAGGAGAAAAGTTATTGCAAAAATATATGTTGATCCCTAGACACTTTTGATGTGTGTACATATTTTTAAACTTAATACTGTAGTAGGAGAAGGACACATAACTTACGTATAAAACGATCGTGCAAAAGTAATTATAATGAAACAAGCAGGAGCAGATGCGCTTAGCTATCTTATATAACTGTATGCTGCGTACAAGTTGCGCCATATAACTAGTGTTTGTAACACATGTACCGACGAGTAATGTGCTAACCTAACCTATATAAATAAAGCTGAAACTTCTGTTATTTATTCATGCTTTAGGTTGAATATACTTTGTAACTAACTTGGGTTTAATTTTATCAATATCGTACAAAGACGCCAAAAATAGTTTATTTTTATAGTTAAAACTTAGATTAGTTTTCAGATGTTTTGTGAGTCTATGACAAGGTAGATATTTCAAAAAAAAAAAAAAAATTTTCCGGAATAGCAAAAAGTTTATTTAAAATATCTGTAAAATGGAAGTTATTTTATTTATTGTAATATAAATAGAGTTATTTGTAAAACATTAACAACTTCTCATGGGAAGAAAATACTCATGGTTATAAACAAATTTTATTCTGAAATTAACCCTGCAAGAGAAAAAAAATAAAGTCTTTCAAATATTGTCAACTGAAAAATATTCAGTATTGTAAAAAACAGCAATTTTTTTTTAGCCCTTGAAAGGTTGTTATTTGATTTACAAATAACCCTGTATAATAAATATGTATGTTACAATGCGTACATACTTCAATATTTTAGGTTCACTTACAAGTTCGCTATACCAATAAGTAAACAAAATCACAACTTCTACCTTTTCTAATGGCAAGGAAAACTAAAATATTGATGTACAAACCAAAATTCGAGACCGAGAGCCCATTTTAAGGGCTACTTTGAATAGTTACCTCCGTCTAAACTTGACACGACTATAATTTATGCACGGCCGGTTCAGCTGCGGAGCACTTAACGCTTCAGGAGTTTTAAGCAAATACGTACGTCAGCGAACACTTCACTTGTGTGTGAGAGAAATGAAAGCAAGCACTTACTGCAAGCATAAGATGACACAGAAGATGCATGGGGGGAGGGCGCGGGGAAGCGGGGCCGGCGGTGGGTGTCAAGGCCTCAATTCCGTAGTGCATTGCAGTGCATCCTGCCCCCTGCAAGCAGTGCGGAAGTGAGGCTGAGGCACCCCAGATCTACGCTTCACGCCCCTGGTTTGTCATCAATAATGTGAGTATAATGCGCGTGTGGAACGGGGATTGTTATTGTGACGTATTGTTATTGTGTGTGCTCTGAAATGTTTGTGAAATGTTAACTGTAATGTCTTTGTCAAACTGAAAAGCGTGTCGAAGCGTTTTTGTTTGTAATGTATAGAATTATTTGAAGCCTGTCACAGAGACTATCGGACCGCTTTCGCTTTTTTATATGACAGGATTCGGATCGCATTCGCTTCGCCCTGTCGTTTTGACAATAACTTTAATGTTTACACATTAGTCAACAAAAGTATGGAATCTCTGACGGGATAGCTCCACAAATAATAGCGTGATTTGAATGAATTTGCTATCAATTTAAAGTTTATAGTTAACCTTTAAAATGATACCAGTTTCATAATTCTTAACTAATTATTAAGTACGCACAATTGCGCGGAATCGGAGTAAGTGGTTCCATACTTTTGCTGGCGGGTGTAGTTTGGGAAATGTTTTGATAGTTAAAACAATGGCACGTATACGACTTTTTTTATCGTAGTAAAATCATCATTATGAGTCCTCCCACCCTACTGTCAGACTCGTACTGACTAAAATCCACGGTGTCCTTTAATAGCCCTTTAGGTTTCAGGGTAACGGTAATTCGTGAGGCCCTATGAAGGGTGGCCCCGCCTTTATACTGACACTCTTTGATGCGCGCGTGGAACACAACGCACCGTCGACGCGGGCATGGTCCATGGTAGAACAGCGAGTCGCCCACGTCATACGTCGTATCATTGCTTTAACTATGATGTTTCTTGTCAAAGAGCTATGCGGTCACCGGACGCTGATAAATACGAGTACTTCATTATACTAGATATTTTCGTCAGCGTCCGATGCCCAGAGACAACCGCGTCCGCAATCTGTCTGTATCGGTCTGTGTTATTTGTTTGTAACTAGTAAAAATGTAATATTTGAATAATTTTATTTGTACACTACAATGAAAATTACATATACGAATAATTTTATTTGTACGCCATAATAGAAATGTAACATACGAATAATTTAAATGTACTTTATTTGTACACCACAATTATTCGTACATCACTTGATACTATGATCTGTGTGGGGTATTTTTAAGAGAGAGAAAGAGTTATTTTCACGTATATTTCAAATTTTGGTATCTGAGAAACGAGTTTTGTTACTATTTAACCGTATTTAGATATATTATTTATTAGATTACTTGAGAACGGGAAGCATTCCCCGATATAATCATTAATTAACATTTAGTATCAGATATCATTTCGTAATTTATAAGCTGCCACTAGAAGCCTCCTTCGTGATAATGATAATAATCTAGAGTGTTTTTAGGTATTTATTAGAATTTTTATTACATTGGGTTGGAATATTATGTAATCAAAATCTACTCAAATCCTGCTTGTGCGTGTAACCATTTTACGAATTTTAGAAGAATTGCTAATGACGCTGTTAGAAGTTCACGAAGTGAATAATAGGAATACATATTGCTAAAAGTGGCCGGCTTAGACCCGCAGCAGTGGACGGCAATTAGCTGATATGATGAGACAGAAATTAATTAATGTATTTTTATTTGGTATTATTTCTTATACACATGTTACATTCTGATTTGAAGTTTTCTGTACATTGTATCCAACTTTTGATAAGTCTGCCACAATGCTGCTCGGCGTGTCTCCCTACAATCAGCGCTCACCATTAACTGGTATAATGAAACCACAACCACATAGTAAATGAAATTAATTTCCGGAATAACTAACATAGTTTAATATAACTTTGTAATTAATAAGCCAGCAGCTTTCATTGCGATATTAAATATTTATTTATTATTTAATGTTAAATGTTTATACACGGCGGATTTTATGATGCAGGGCATTATCAAGCAGTCAACCCATGGATCAAAAAAAAATAGCCAATGAAATAGATAAAAAAGTGAAAAATAAGTCTTCTGAATTTGAGTATGGTTTTTTTTTTAGTACTAACCGTCCCCCTACCCGTGGTTGTGTTTTAATAGATTTTCAATCCGTACTAGTAGTTGCTAAGATTAGCGTGTTCAACCGAAAAAACAAGCTTTATAATATTTGTATAGATTATAATTATAATATTACATAGTTTAGATTTTAGTTTTCAGTGTCTTTACGAGATGTTTGCGTGCGCAGGGGGTGAGGAGGGCGAGGGGGGCGGGGGGCTGCCGTGTCTGGTGTTCGTGCATGGCGAGTCTTATGAATGGAGCTCCGGGAACGCGTACGACGGCACCACGCTGGCGGCAAACGGCAACATCGTCGTCGTGACCATCAACTTTAGGTTAGGAGTATTGGGTGAGTCATTCATACTCTTTTTGGCATGGAATACTAAAGTACAGTCTGTCTATAAAATCATGAAAATCGATGAGGGCGCTGCGGATGTCATCGACTCGTTATTTATTGCATTTTTATTACTTTTCAAGTCTACGGTGATAACGAGTCGCAAAACAAGTCGATGACATCGATGTACCTCGATTTAGTGCTGCCCTACTTTGATATTTTTTTTTTCCTCAAACATCGTTTTCATGATTTTATAGACAGACTGTACTTTCACAAGTATTTTGTTCTATGACTGCGACAAAAATGAGAAACTATTTTGGTATGTTGTTTTCGACGGTCAAAAAGTGCCTGAGTTCTTGAAATAAAAGCTTTGATTATGACTAGTTATTCTTAAAAAGTAAAGTTTTGGCCAAATTGTATTTTTTGAAAACCTATGCCTTATGTTTGACTTTAGTCAGCACTTTTATGCTGTTATGGGATCAACACATTTTCAAATATCAGAAGAGAGCAGATGCATTGTAAATTTAAATTTGTCAAAGTTTTGTTTTGAACCAAAAATAAACGCAATAAGTACTGTCAAACCGGTACAAATTGCGACTTGGCTTTAGACACCAGGCACTATTGTTGACAGGTGTCTCGAAATGCGCGCTAAGACATTCCAATGTTTATGGGTCTAGTGGCACGCCCCGACTCACCTTTGATCAGGACGCCGGATGTCCCGTTTTTTCACTAGCTTCCTTATTGTATACAGTATTCGAAATTTGTAGGACAAGCAACAAGCTATTGTTTTTTATAGTCAGTCCAGATTCGAAAATCAAATCCCGTTTAGTTTATCCTTCCGTTCTGCTATTAGACACATTGAATATGGCAACACTACGAGCCACTGAAAGATACTTTAGTACCTAATTTGTCAGAGGCCTGAGCTTGGCCTGAGGTTAGCAATTTTCTAATGTCTTAACCGAACAGAACAGTAAAAGGTATTCTGAAAGTAATTATAGAGCAAAACGCTTTGATTGTTAGGCCATTCAGGTTCTTTAAAACGGGCGTTAATTGAATAACGTCTATTTCAGCGTTTCAATTACAGGCTTTTCATAAAACGTCCCTTATAGAGCCCTATCACTGTCTACGGTCGAAAACGACTGCGCTGTAATTATAATCAATTTATTTCAAGATAATGCTTTACATAATTTTCTTCTGAATTTGGTGATTTTCTTAGTTGTGGTTAATGCCGATATCAATATAACATTATCTGAGTGTATCTGTAGTTTTGAAAGAAAGATGAGAAAAAAGCGTTTTTAATGGATTTAATTAGTTTTTAAGTACAATTTAATAACATAGTTTGATTAATTTAAGGTATAAACCTCAAAAAGGTGTCAATCTAACATTTTGTAGATCAAAATTAGTAAAATTGCGAATATCTTTTGGAAATGACACCCTTTCTACTGACATTTTGATTTTAGCAACTATTTATTACCTTACCATCATTTTAATATGAATTATAAATATGCTATTTATAAACATTCTAAACGTACAACAGGTACAAAGAAAATAAACCGAAAAATCTTATTATCGTATTTTAATAGGGGTGACGATTCTCGTATTTTTTATATTTCCCAGTTGAGCGCGACATTTGATGCAGCTGTAAAAAGACTATTTCCAATATAATAAAAACGAAATTTATTCTGCGTTTCATAATAACGAGTGTCATTTTCTTCGATATAACTTTTTTTTGAGCCGTAAACTAATTTTGATTCTTTTTCTGAAAAATTAATCCTATTGCTCAACTCCGTTTTAATTTAACAATGTATTTTTATTGAGTTCTAGTGTACAAATGGAATGAGAAATTAGAGAAATATTTACGCACAACAATAAGTAGGTACAATGCTATTCTTCGTAATAAGACTTGAAATTATTTTAAAACTTCAAGTAAAAAGGGTTAAAACAAGAATGTCTCCCTGAAAAAGTTGAATTCTCATAAATATATCAAAATGAGAAAATAAATACAATACAAACTTATTTCTCATATTATGTTCCCAACAGACTTGGATAAACCCACGGTTACGCGCAAGTGGACAGCTATTGTTTCTATAAATAAATTCGTTTGTCAGCAAAATTGTGCTTGTTTTTACTTACTTCTGTTTGTTGTTGTAATGTAATCAGAAAGTATTCGAGAATGCTTTTAACGTTTCGACAACTTAAATACGTTTTAGGACGAATTATTTGACTTAGTTACCTTCTTCAGTAAATAAAAAGTGTAGTAAATAAGCGGAGTAATACATATATTTAACACTCATATTACATAATTTTAACTTAGAAGTAAAAGTTTTTCGAATTGAGAAAATTACTTTTGCTTTTCCATTTGCGAAATGTAAAACAAAATCAACCGATGCACACCACTCCACACTATTTCAAATATTTGTTTTCGAAGTTACTACTCGAAATTGATGGGATAGAAAATATTGATTCTCTTGTGAAAAATTTTCGTGAGAGGAAACTGAATAATGATGACACATTTGGCCGATTGTATGAAATGTGTAAGTTTCCGAATTTACATAAGTGTCACTATCCTCTGGAGTGTACCCGTGTGTTGCGCAAAAAATACATTATTTCATAAGTTATTGAAGAAGCTCGATACTGTTTCCGGCTCTTGTTCCGCAGGCGACAGTGAAATATTTTGCATTATGAGCCACTATTTTTCAGTTGCGAGGCTTAGTACATTTTATACATGTGTATATTTTATATTTTGCGATTGTTTATGTTTGTGATTACCGTTTATGTCGCTGTTATTTTCACGGATGTTCGTTTGTTCGTAGGTTTTTTAAAGACTGGTGCTAAGGGGTCGGCGCAGGGTAACTTCGGTCTGATGGACTTGGTGGCGGGGCTGCACTGGCTGCGGGAGAACCTGCCAGCGTTCGGGGGTGACCCCGAGCGAGTCACGCTCATGGGTCACGGCACGGGGGCTGCGCTCGCCAACTTCCTCGCCGTCTCGCCCGTCGCTAGGGGTATGGACTTTACATTGCGTCGTTAAACTTAAAAGACAAAATACATTGATAATCTCATGTTTATGAATATCCAACAGTACATGCAGTGTGTGATGTTACCTAGCTATGTATGTAATTTTGATGCAGAGAAAATTTTACTGCCACGTTATGAAATACAATTAATTAGGAATATTTTGAATGTACTGTCAGCTGAAACAGGAGGGTTCTCTGTGGACTTCAGGCTGGGGGAGAGGTCCGCTCACGTGCGAGCGTGCGCGCGTGGGACAGGCATTGTGCGTAATTATACCGCTCCGGGCAGATTTCATTATTTCGTGTCACCATCCCGTTTAGATCCTCCGTCACTTAATATGATTAAAAGGGTCACATCAGACATGCACAAGAGGGCAGCTTCCCTCCGCGTTATTTGAAAATAAGGTCAACATCACACTCGAGACTATTTCTGAAAAGTTTATTATTAAAGAATACGAGGAACGGAGGGAGAAATAAAAATGTTTTTCTTTAGAAGAGATTTCATTATCTCGGTGATCCTTGTTGAAAATGACAAAATTAAATTAGGTTATCTGTTTCAGAACTACTGAAGCGCGTCATCTTGTTAAGTGGGTCGGGGCTCAGTTCATGGGCGCTGCAGAGGGAACCGCTCACGATAAAAAGAAAGGTACGTTTGAGAATATCGGGTGTGGGCTTCCTGTTAAACAGGCGAGAGGACATTGTTTAGAAAAAATAAGTGGAACCTAAATTGGCGACAAGGAAAGTTTTCTTGCATTCGACTTATCCAATTTGCGACCGAAAAATAGAATCTTTTATTGTGTTTGTATTTTCACTTAAGATTGTGCTTCATCCCTGTTTCGTTCAAATAAACTTAATACGTCTGGAAGTAAGCTTTTGTACGAATTTAGCAGCTGCTATTTATACGATAAATGTTCTTCTTTATTTGAGAAATTTCGCCAATTACAATTTCAGACTTTCATTATTGTTGTAAAACAAGGTGGCGGAACAGACAGGGTGCCACGGGGACTTGTTGGAAGACGACTTGGCACCGTGTTTGAGGAACAAGCCGCTTGCAGAGTTACTAGCAGTGCGGTTGGACCCGCCGCGGTTTCTTCCCGGATTTGCGCCTTTTGTTGACGGCACTGTCATTGTGAACCCTTCCGTGAGTTACCTCTTTTAAGCTTGCCTGCCACCACATATCTGTAAATTTATTTAGCACATACAAGAGAAGCGAAGTGATCAACCAAACGTTTTGTAGGTTAATTTAACTAACACTGCTCAAAATTAATGTCGAAATAAATGATTTTTCTTTGTTGTGAATGAGACTTAATGTAGATAACACATTCAAAACATTATACTATTGGACGTATTGAATAGTACAGAGCATGCATGGAGGTTATAAAATTAGTTTTTTTATAAAGTGAAGGTAATGAAAATGAAAGTCTTTTTTTAAGATTGAGTTAATTGTGGGAACTACTATTAGAGCAATAGGATGTAATTACAATTATCTTTGAACTAAAGTTATCATTAATTAAATGACCGAGTTGAAACTATTTGTCAAGCTTAAGTTGGTACTTGAAGTCAGATGATTACACTCAAGTCTGTGGTCAAATGTGATTCTTCTTCTTCTTTGTCCTCGCCTCATCCCGTTACGCGGGGTCGGCGGTCAAATGTGATGATTTCTAAAATTAAAGTTTAGTTTTTTTAAGCGCTAGAAGTTATAATCCTATTTTGTTCAATTTCTACCCCCTCCTGTCATACCATCCTCCTATATTTTATTTCATCAATTTCAACTTAGCCCAGTCTCATCAGTTTTAACCTACCTAGGGTAACGATTCTCTTTTTAGAGGTCCCCCAATCAGTCAATTAGATCGCGCGGAAAATATGTTGTTTGCCCAACTTTCGGGAAAACTGTGTTTCGTCCGCTTTCCTTTTGCACCTCATTCGCAAAATCGCTAATTAATGTACCAGCTCCGGACGAACAACCCCTTTGACGAAATTAACAGAATGTTTTCGCTAACAAATTGACGTCGCACCTGTGTCGCAGTCAATGTTGCGGAAAATATGACGCTTGATTGTACATTTACGCTTTATTTTGTTTTCCGTTTACTGGCGTAGTCATTATTTATTATTAACAACTGATTTTTGCTGCTTCTTTTTGTAAAATGGCAAATGAATTGAATTGTGTGGGACTTATATTACCTATGGTACCTAAATTATCTTTCACCTACATAGCAAATCAATAAACACAACCCTGATTCCCTGTAACGGCTACACAATTGATGATTTAGGTACATTTCAAGCATATATCGAGAACCAATTAGAATGTTGAACTGTCTAGAATTTCTAGTGATTGTCATGGTTTGCAGGCTACAGCCTACTAACGGCCTACCTGAATAATGTTTGAAGCCTAAGTATCGGCCTTCGACTACCAATTTGGGTTCTGTATAATAATGTATCAATTAATGGTAGGTTAGGGTGACTAAAGGCTTAGGGTATTCTATCTTGATTTTATGTGAATATAGAGGGGTTTTAATCATTCAGTATCTAAGCGAACTCCTGTGACCCAGGCCCGGGATAATTATATTGTCTTACCTACATAGGTACCTACCTATTACGGTGTTTTGTTGTCGTAAATTAACTTTCCCGGAAAATGTTGATAATATTATGTTACTCTGTTTTATAAAGAAATGTAATACTTAATATAAAATATATTTGTCAACCGCAGGTCGTCCTCCGCTGTCCAGTTACTTTTTTCATTCAAATACGCTAACATTCTTTTCCTTTTTATATTAGTATTGTGTAAAGTTCTTTTATTCCACGAGGAAAAGCTTTTTATTTCTGACTCTTATTAAAGAAAATTAAATTTTATGTTGAGCATTGTTTCAATTAGAAACTCCATTCGAAGTGCTGTTTGTGTGGGTTTCTACGAGTACTATAATGTCTTGCGCTTTTGCTTAATGTATGATCATTTACTTAATTAAACTTGCAATATTAACATTGTTAAAACTTATGAGAGTATCGTCAAAACTACAGATATGCAAAGTCAAAAATTCTTCTACTAGTTTGATGAGTAAAAATATTTTAATTTTCTCATAGTCAAAATAATTTTGTACTCATCCCACTACGTCACTAATAAGAAGTGACTGTCAAGCAGTTGAAAAATCTGTGACTATTTTGATATTGATACCAAACAATTTTGAACTTTTAAATGTCACCAACTCAATTTGTTTATAACAGGTACCCAAATTACAACAAGTGAGTATTATGATACTGAATCGTTAGATGTGTTGGCAGGCACCTCCACCAACGGACAGCTCGCGATTGGGCGCAGGCGCAGCGGCTGTCGCCAACGCAGCTGGACACGAGCTCGCAGACTTCTCACACAGAGAGCTGATGTTCGGACTCACCACCACCGGTAACTACACTAACAACTAACAACAAATTGTTGACAACCTCGAAGGGAAGCATGTAATAAACCAAGTTCTCTCTAAAAGAGAGAGTATCAAAACTGATATTTATCACGTTGAAGGCAATAAGGGTAATGTGCATTTCCAGCTTTGTGACATAAAGAGCCACAGTAACCCTTTATAATCATTAAGTATGTCAAGTCTCAAGTAGGTACATACATATTATGTATCTCTTCTTGACTTGTACACGAGGTATTTCTTGTCGTACAAATAAACAGGCGTAATATACGGTGTTAATATCTGTCTTAATTACTCGTACATCTCCATTTAAATTTATGAATTAGACTATTTATTTCAATCCTCGCTTTATGTGAGCTCTAGAGTCGTACAACAGAACAAATAGACTTCGCGTTTTATGGTTCGAAGTATTGAAGTTGTAATTCACAAAGCGTTAACATACTTCAGAATAAATTGAATGAAACTCCCGAAACGAATGATAAATACATGCAAATGAGAGGCATGCCTTCCTTGCAGAATCTTATCTGGAATTTAACGCCCAAGACTTGGAGTTTGGCTTCAATGAGAGCCGTCGGGATCGCATTCTTCGCACATTCGTCCGGAACGCGTACTATTACCACCTCAACGAGATCTACTCGACCTTGAAGAACGAGTACACGGACTGGGACAAGCCCGTACAGAACCCGCTCAGTGTGCGCGACGCCACGCTTGAGGTGAGTCACCACACGACGCGACGTCCGACGCGTCTGTTTACGCCGTGCGTTATGGATGACAGGACATCAACGTGTGTTCTGTTTATGTTGTTATGTACCGAAATTTGTCTAAGCGAGGAAGCTACCTTGACTCCCACGTGTAATTGTTATAATTATAATACCTCAACCGACGCCACTTTATCTCTTTGATCGCTCTGTTTACAGTTCATTATACTCGTGAAGTGAGATGTTATTAAAAGCAGCGCCAATGTTATTAGAAATAAGGGGATAATTTTAAGAATACAGCAATACTTAAGGGCACTTGTTCCCAAAACGCCTCATTCACAGACGAAAATACTTGAACTTTCATTACGAATGTAATTGAGAAGATCTTTTAATATTGCGAAAACAAATAGATAGAAATAACAGAATGATACTGTCGTGTATATTATCATACTTGAATATGAGATCAGCAGTAATGGAGGAGGGTTCCTGGTTTATTCCACTTTGTTCACCTGGGTGAACAAAGTGGACAACATTGGTGTCCTCAATTCACCTCGGAAAAATATCACCTGAGTGATATCACCCAGGTGAATTGTGGACACTAAAGTTGTCCACTTTGTTCACCTAGGAAAAATATCACCTGGGTGAACAAAGGCGACTTTTCTTCCGCGATGTAGTGGACTTTTATCACCTATGTAATATTGTTTTCTTCTACTAAAAAAAAATGTCTGAAGACAATATTGTTCTTTTTTTTTTCAGTGATCTTTTCTTCTACGAGGTTGTGGCACTTTTAAGCTAAAAATTTTCAAAAGGAAGGTTATTGATTTTGGTCGTCTATTTCGCATTGGGGAAAAAAATCTTGTATGTAGACACAGAACTTAAAATAAATACCAGCTTGAATTTATGCACGCCGAGTACTTGAAACTTAAATGCTGAGTTGGTAACCCTTTTGGTGTGCTCAGCAAAATTCTTGCATTTTTGTTTTGTGTGTGTCCCAAAAAAAAAAAGTTTAACTATTCCATTGCAGACAATGCGGGGCAAGCCGGACAAGAACTTCTTCGTCATGATCCTGTTCTCCTAGTACTTTTGTTCAGATTCCATATTGAATTCTGGCACTAACACCTTTTTCATAATCCTGTTCTCCTAGTACAATTTAAATATTAAGTTGTCCGTTGCTTTTTACATAGGTGATAAAAGTCCACTACATCGCGGAAGAAAAGTCGCCTTTGTTCACCCAGGTGATATTTTTCCGAGGTGAACAAAGTGGACAACTTTGGTGTCCACAATTCACCTGGGTGATATCACTCAGGTGATATTTTTCCGAGGTGAATTGAGGACACCAATGTTGTCCACTTTGTTCACCCAGGTGATATCACCCAGGTGAACAAAGTGGAATAAACCCTTAATATAAATAGCGAAGTGTTTCCTACTCTTGTTTTGTTTTTGTTAATAAGAAACAAAACACGATTGGCTTCATCGATAGTGAAACTGCTGAAAGTTGATAACGGCTGAGTTGACATTAGTCAAGCGCGGTCTGGCGCGGCGCCGCCGGCTTCGCAGACGATCTCAATTTAAGCCTCAAGTGGTTTTCGCTACTCACCGAACGCTCCTTGGCCGTACAAAGGGAGTTAATGACGCCCGCGCACGCTGAATACACGATGGCCTCGTTCAAAGGTTTTATTGGAAAATACTTGCAACGCCTAATAATAACGCGACGACGTTGTTATGATTCAGATGATGATATTACTAATCGCGGTAGCTTGTGTAACGAGTTCCGCCGAGAAATGTAAATTGAAATCGATTTCTCGTGGTAACTTCAGTCGTCTGGTTAGATAGAATTGTTATTTTTTTTTAGAGGAAAGTAATAAGCTAGCGTAGAAAAAAGAAGACGTGAATGTTTAATAAACAAAAACTGAATAATTGAACCGCCCGACGCAGTGTTATATTTGGTTAGTTACCAATACATTACCAACATGCAGGTGTTTTAAATAAAAAATAAAGAATGCTGAAAGTTGGACGTTGGAAGTGCTATTCCAAAGTTTAATAAAAAAAAAAATATATATATATAAGATCCTTTGTTCTTTCTTTTCCAAAAAGCTTTTTTCCAGGAAAATATGTGAACATTTTGTTTTAAATACAAATTAAATGCAGGTGTTGAGTGATGGACGGACAGCGGCGCCACTGATCAGACTGGGCTATCTCCACGCGTTGCGAGGTGGCACCACATACTTCACGCATTTCCATCATCTGTCACAAGACAAGGATTATCCACAGGTAATTAAAATGTCTATTCATATCTTTTTTCACTTTTAACCAAAGATCTTCGTGTTTAAGATAAGTACGACTCGAAAATCTATCGTACATAATTGTAAACTAAGCTATTTTGATAAGGGTTGGTTGGAGAAGAAAAATATCCAAAAAATATCCAAATGCAGAAATATTTTCATCGTCCAAAAACGTACTTCTTCAAGTAGATATATGAGCCAGTTAGTATGTATATCGGCGACATGCACACTCAACACAACGTGGATCTTGGCAACGGCTTATCATCTACGATGGTGGCGTGGCACTTTTCTTCTCCAAAGTTGTTAATCTTCGTTTATGTCGACTATAAACTCCGTTTGAAATAGATTTCGTAAACTGAATGGACAAACAAACAGCTACATTTTGGAAAGTAACTTCTCTAAGTAAATAGACTAAACTTCTTTTGATTGAAGTGAAAAGTCAACAAGTTTTCTATTGACTTAAGCTTTAAAGCTATTAATAGTTTTTAGTCAAAATTCGAAGCTTAAATCAATCAACGTTTTGAAAGCACAAAATACAGCAGTAATAAATTAAACGTTGATTAAATGACAGACTGTGACATGATTTAAACTAAGCCTATTTTAGACTGCAGTTTGATTTAAACCCTTCAAAATATAGATAGAAATCGATACGTTCTGAAATCCTGCAATATGACAAGTAGTTCGTTGTTACAGCCGTTGACAGAGCTGCGGTTGTCAAAACGTGTCGACGCACGTGCGATGGCGTGGTGAATTGCATATTGTCTGGCTATACACCTGTTTGTTATTTCGACAACCCTAGTGCCGCCATGCTGGTCTGAATAGACTTGATAATAAGGCTACAGGCATTTGGTTTAGATTGTGGTCGCGTTTGATGGTTAGTGCTGAGGGTAATATAGTACTAGACTGTGGAAGTCATTGAAAATGAGAGAATGTTACTATAAATCTACAACCCACTACATAACGGAATTAGATCTGTTATAGCTTTGAGAGTGCCGAACGGTATTCTGAAATTTAACCACTCTAGTGAGGGATTAACTAACCTGCATCTTATTTCATAAGTTATCTACCAGATAGACCCATTAAGTATTAAAACGTATTACTTATATAAAAAAGAGCAGTGGTGGCCCGGAGGTATCGGTCGGCTTACGAGTTCTAGGTTCAGGTTTCAACCCTCGCCTGGCGCAATACTTTGTGTAATTTATTTAATCACCACTGAAAAACAGTGAAGGAAAACATCGTGAGGAAACTGGCATATCCTAGAACCAAAAATTCGAAGACATGTAAAATCTATCAACCCGTCAGTCGGTTCATATTATTTTCAATATTATTGTACAGAGACCTGGATCAGTGCATGGTGAGGAGCTTCCTTACTACCTGGGCGTTCCCATCTCCCTGACGCATCATCAACAAAACTTCACGCAGCAGGAGCAACGAGTGTCCAAACTCTGCATTCACTACATCTCCAATTTTGTCAGATATGGGTAAGAAAACCATAATTTAATAATTGTTGAGAATAACCTTATTCATCATCATCATATCAGCCGTAGGACGTCCACTCCTAAACATAGGCTTTATTGGCTTAACCGTATTAACTTCGAATTGGATTAAGCCTAAAGACCTATGTAATTGTCATTAATGTGGGTATTAGGTCAACTATAAAAACTAAAGTAGTGTGCTTAGTGGTTTTTTCGTTTTGCTTAGTTGTTTTGATGTAAAACATATAATGTGGCGGATCAGACCGACTATTGGCAACGCTAAACGAGTAGACTCAATAAAAAAAAACTGAATTTTTGTATTGAATTAATATAAACGTATAAAATCACCAGTCATGTATTAAAAAAGACCGAATATTTTATTTTTGTTTTTACTATATCCATTACCTTTCATCACATCATCATCTCATCACATATTCGTACAAAATAAATCTTATGTTTCACATCTGTAAGACCGCTCACTTTTTTGTCAAATTAAAAAAGCGGATTTTCCAGTCGTATAAAAGCACAGCTAAAAACTTTTACTTCTCAAGCAAAATATTTTTTTCCTTAAAGAATACTTATCCATGGGAATATCTAGTTAGTCGCAGATGGCTTTTCTAATTCAACGTCAACAACGTAGATGGCTCGGAGCTAAGTGACAGCTGGGGGCGCCCCACAGCGGGACTCATGCCTCGGGCCAAAGGAAAGATGGGATTTCAATCCGGTTTGCTATGGGAAATAATTAATGAAAGTAAAATAAAATAGTCCTCATTGGGGTGATAAAGCAATTTTTAATTTTTAATATTCAGAATGAATGTGAATTCAATCTGACTGTAAATTCCTACAAAGTGAAGACAGTGGTTTATGGTTTTGGTAATTTGTGGTTTTAATTTTGTGAGAAGTACACATTTATATAGAAGTGTGCAGAGGCATGACTTACGTATGCCGTGTGCGGGCATGACTAACCCGCTGCTTACTTTGTAAGCAGCGGGTTCGAACCCCTCCAAGCGCATTTTTTTGTAATTAATCTCAAAACTGTAAAGGAAATAATCACTAGGAAGCTCGTATATCATAGAAGTAAAAATCCGAAGACATGTGACATCTACCAACCCGCACTACGCCCACTAAAGCAAACGAGTCGATGCTTATATCGTTGTTTCAGTAACACATAATTTTCACAATGTACAACATAATTATTAATGTAGAGTGCGATCCAACTAAGAAGGTCACCTTTTATTGACGTCACACCTGTCAAATCGGAACAGTTGTATAATATTCTCCGTACTTTTGGAATGTCTGTTGACCATAGAACGCACTATAAGCAGATTCACCCCACGTACTATATATAATACTTATTATAGATCAATCGGTATTAAGACCACGAGTAATGTTACGTAAAGGTACCTACGTATGTAGTACATATACAACTATTTTAGTGAATTAAGTCAAGAATGTTGTGGTGATGGAGGCATTCCAAATTGAATTTGTTACGAAACAAAATCTTCCAATAACGGAAACAATCTGCATGAAATATTTAATTAAATATCAACTTTGAAAACTCATGCTATTTCCATAAAATTGTTTGAAAAACTTATCGAAAATATTATTTAATGAACTTTTCTCTTTAGGAATCCAAATGATCCATCGGCAACACCGCCTCCAAGTCCAATGCTGGGCGAGACTCCCCGACTGGGCCCCGACCAGACGCCGTACTGGGATACTTACGACACCATCAACCAACTCTACATGGAGATCAGTGCGTAACACTTAATGTCTTTTATCTCACTGAAGACGAAAAACTTCCTGATTATAGTTTATACGAATTCATAATATGTTACGAATCCCAAGTTTATGGCCCTGTCCGATTTTCCTTTACAGCCCAACTATTCGATGTCTTAGTAATACAGTTATATAAATAGAACGTAGAAAGTTTCGGAGTCCGAGAAGTTCTGAAGATCCGCTCACAAAAGATCGATTTGTTAACACAAAAACGTATAAATACAATTAGTATGGATTTCAGCAGCGTCTGTAGGTATTTGGAGTCGTTCCTTTAAAACTTTAGGGTCGCCCCCGTTACCACTGTGGTTACGGTTGGGGCTCATTTATTTCAATTGTGTGGTGACCGGCGCGCAGGTACCAAGCCGGAGATGCGCAGCCATTACCGCGGACACAAGATGTCGCTGTGGCTGTCGCTCATCCCGCAGCTGCATCGGCCCGGCTCCGACCTGCCCGACGCCGCCATGCGCCACCATCACTTCCAGGACGACAACGCCAACTACTACGAAGGTATTTTATTGAATGTGCCCACAGCTATTCGAAATACTGACATTTTCAAAAAAATGAAGTATTTGGTTAATGCAAACTTGTGGTGCAGGTGCGGTGCGGGCGCAGTCGTTGTCACGTGCGCACGTACCGCACGTGGTGGAGCTGGAGGGGGGCGCGCGTGGAGGGGCGCGCAGCACCGTCCCGCCACGCGCCGCGCCCCCGCGCCCTGTGCCCGCGGCGCCCCCGTCCACCGAGTGTCCGCCCAACGCCACCGCGCCGCCTGTGCACCCAGATGACGCGCTTCTACGTCGTCTCGCGTCCTCACATTATCAGTCTTACACGGCGGCGCTCACCGTCACCATCGCCGTGGGCTGCTTCCTCCTGCTGCTCAACGTGCTCATTTTTGCTGGCATCTACCACCAGCGCGGCTCGCGCCCGCGCCGCTCGAAAGATGATCTCGCCGAGGCAGGCAGCTCATCATCTTCGGACAACTATGACGGAAAGCTTGATTATGAAGTGCGTGCGTTTGACGGCAAAGGGTTCGGGTTCGAGTGCAAGTCGGCACATGTGCCGCGCGGTGTGGGGTCTAAATTTGACCTGCGGACGTTGTCGGACTGCGGTGAGCCAACGTTCGGCGAGTACAGCTGCTACGACGAGAAACACCGCGCGGCGCGCAGCTCCATGCCCGACGTGAGCGTAGGTAGCGCCATCGAAGCGGGTAGTGTGGTGTGTATCGACACCCAGAAGCCCGATATCCAGAAGCTGGAGCCGGGGCGGGCGGGCGACCCGGTGGGGCGCACCAGCACGTTCGAGCCTCGCGTGGTGGACAGCTCCACTCAGGTGAAGTTCGGGCCAGACGGCGCGGAGAGCGCGGGCGACGCGGGCGCGGAGGGGGAGGGGGGCGGCATACTGCGCGCGCCTCCCGCACCCGCCGCGCCCGCGCCTCCCGGCATCATGAAGAAGCGCGTGCAGATACAAGAGATATCTGTATGAGGGTTCCTCGACGCCGCCGCCGAGGTCGTGGTTAACAAGCGGACTAAGTTGTGATATGTGATGTCGTTCGAACGTGTACATATGACCGTGATGTACTCATCTCGTGTGCGTGTAAATATAATTGTGTCTAATAATAATGACTTGTGAGTGCGCGCTAAATAGAGGCCGTGTGACTAGTCCGTTGGATCCTGCGTGCGGTGCAGTGTTGTGACGTAGTGCGGCCACGACTTCATATTTCCCGTTGCACTGAGTATGAAAGAATATTAAAAGCGGGTAAAGTGAGTGTCGATGTGATGTAATTCATAATGGCGGAACGTTTTCACATTCTGCCATGAATAGATATCGCCAGATGTTACATGAATATTTTTCAGCTGAATGTGACTATCTCTGCTACACTATCTGAAACGCATTTGGTTAAAAATATTATTTACTGCCTGGGATATCTTAAAGTATTCATTTTAATGGCCTACTTATGTAATGATTGGGTATATTTATGATAATGGTGTGAAAGGGGTCTAGTCTGACTTACTGTGGAAGGCAAACTTGGCTCGAGTCCTACTCTCTCGTCTTTGTCTTTTTTATATGACTCGACAGAGATGCTATATACTTGCAAGTTGCCTTTTATAGTAACAATAAGTCCGTAATAATTTATTTCTACTGTCGGATATAGAATGAAGGAATTGTAGGCTCTTGTGAATATAAACGTATTTAATAAATGTGAATATAACAATAAATTAGTGACAAAAGACTTAACAACAAACCGACATTAGCTGTACATACTTATATCAAATGAAGTGTTTCAGGTATGTAGGGTAAAATAACTATGAATAAAACATTGTTTAAAAAACATCGCATATGTTGTAATTTTTTGTAAAGTTACTTTTAAGTGAGGTGTATTGATTTTGAGTAGTTTTTGATAAGTAAATATTGAAAACTTATTACTTAATGGACGAGTACACAGAGCTCTTAAAAACGGTAGCCCACGCTTATTTCCAATAAAGTCTCAAAAGGTAATCAGGGTAATAGACGACACAGTCAACTCTTCGGTCCTCCAATAAGCCCCATTGAGTATCTCTCCAGAGATTCATATAAAAGATAAGCATAAGTATTCAAATCGCAAGGGTTCTTTTTTATAAACCTAATATTTTTTCTTCGACTCATACAAGAAATGGAATCAGCAAGCTGTCTATTCAGCGAATCACCAATTAGTCCCTCATTGTGCGTGAAATACGTCTCTTTTATATTACTCTGTTACCGGCGATCGTGCTTTATCTTCGTAAAATATATCTATTGAAACTTACTGAATGTCAGGAGATTTTATCTTATGACTACATCTTCAAGAAAATGGATAAAAAAGCGCTGATTCTTTCCAATCTCAGGTATTATAGTCTCATCTTGATCCAAAGTAGATAAATTCCCAGTACTCGTCCATATTTTTATCTTCACAGGAATTGATGACGATTAACTAATGGTGAGTATCTAATATTTAATACTTACACCATTTTCCACATTGTGACAAAATGTGAACTGTAATAAATCTCATTTATTTACCACGTTATTGTACGTATAACTAATTAATATTATAATTGATGAAATGTAAAACAATTTAAAATGTAGGAAAACTGGAATTGACTATAGTGTAGTATGACTTTTTACTACATTGCAATGTTTACTTTCTTTTTTTAATCTTGTCAACAAAAATTGTTACCACCTGCCTCATTTATATATTGTTATAATTATAAATTATAAGTTTAAAATTGTATTATATACTTATGCCAAAACTTTTCCACGTGCCAAACTATGTATAGAAAAATATTTATCAAACAATTTTTAATTTAAGACTTTCGAGTGGAAGAGTCAAATTATAATAATGAATACCTGCCATCAAGGTTCTTACAAACCTAGGTACATGGCGCTGTTTAAAAATAAATGGAAATGCACTGAACTTAAATATATAGTTAATTTGTCAAGGAGTTTTGTAAGATATTATATCAATTCGACATTTAAAAAAATATACGAATCTTTGTCTTGCCAAACACAAAAGTCCTGATTAAAATCTGATAATATTTTAATCTGATAATGATTTGGAGTACCCTCGTAATACTCGTAAGTGAGACCAAGTGATGGTATAGAAATATGTATATTATTGAGTTTTACATCGATAAATAAAAATGTTTATGTTCAAAACGATGTAGTAAATATTTATTTACAAAAATATAATTTGACATCCTTAGAGGAATTGTGTAATTAAGTTGTTATAGAACTATTGATAATATGTTGGTTATTGTTGAACTATAATTTTATGGCTATGTTGAAATCAAATAGCTGAACATCAACATTTTGTTACAATTTGGTGTTTAATGAAATGCATAAAATATGGTGTCGAATAAAGAATTGAAATTTAAATGTTTTTGATTGTATAACGTTACCTTCTTACGAAAATACACAGCAAATATTGCAGTGATTTTAACTACTCTTGCAATGTACTTGAAACGAAAATAAACCACAAATACAGCACGATATTCAAAGAGTATTTTAATTATTTGGATTAAGCTCATGCCGTACCTTCTCGAACGAAACGAATATTTGCTGTTGAGTTAACATAAGCCGGTAGTTGAATTTATATCAAAACTCCAGTTTAAAGTATTTCATTTTCAGCTAACCCACGCGGCTTGCTTTCACGCAACCCACAAGGATTAATAATAAATTGAACTAGGAATAAATGAAAATGCCGAGAGAAGTACAAGGTAGAAAGTTAATGAAAGTGCTGATTCCCGAGCTACCGCCGCGTGATAATTCATTTAGTTGGTTCAGTTACTTTGCGACAACGGGAGGTGGTGTGTTTGGAATCGCAACGGTCTAATGTGCCTCGACACACACCCAAGGTGATTAATTCACGGCGAACTAACTTAATCAATTTCAACTATTCAGAGAGATATATGATGAAGGGAATCAGAGGTCATTAATTCTGGACGCACCATCACTTGTTGCTTATTCAAACAAATAAATTATCCCTTGAATTAAAAATATCCGTGCTCGCTGCAGATGGGTAATATATTATGAATAAATTAGTTAATCTTATGGAAACTTCGTGCAGTCCCTCGCTGCCTGGATGTTCCCGGATTAGGCGCACATGTAAGCTTGTTATGTTCGCCATATTGGAAAAGTTCACGGAAGAATACAGAATTAGAAAAGTTCTAGACGGCACTGAAACGATGGAACAACACATATCTTCGTAGGTATCCAAGACTAGCCGATATCTCTCTTTCAAGTTTCTCAACGTTTATTGTATTGTGTCATGAAACCAATTGGATTTAGGTATTTACAACACCGTACCGTTGAAAATCCCGGATGGATTTATTGCTATTATTTTAATTCAAATTATGCGGGTAATATTTAAATTCATAGAAGTACTCATCAATTTTCAGCTTGAGGAAACTTGAATTTATTCCAAAAAGTTTCGTGAATCTGAAGAAGGGAAACTTCGTGTAGTAGTTATTTCAACTTCAAATTCTTCCCGGGATAGTACCCACCACAATCCCGCTTTATTTTAAGAGCTCGTTTAGTTTTGTTTTGTTGTTCAAGTTTCTATAACAACACAGCGATTTTAAGCACGACAATGCGGGGTGACGTATACTTTACGTAAGTTTAAGTATGAAATTAAAATAGAGGGGTGATTATTTGACAAAACTATAAATGTTTTCCATGATCAAAACTAACTTGGAAATCACCGAAATAAGCTCCCGTTTAGAATAATTCTACTCGTCGTTATAACGTGGGTACAAAGTTTTTTTTTTTTGCGAATTGGTAAAACTTGGTCATAGTGAGTGATTTTGAAAATCACGAAGTTTTAACGAATTCAAAATATTTCAACATTTCCATGTTGAAAGATTTTGAATTCGGCTACCAAGTTTTGTTTTTCAATTGAAAGTATGTTCTAGTTTAAATCTATTCAACATGTACATAACACAAAATCCTAGGCTTTACCGTACATACATAAAATGTAGGATTTGCTACACTAAATCAAACGAGTTATTGGACAATTACATTACTTCCAAATAGCTCGATCCAAACACGCCACATAATCACATACATACACATGGGTGTGTTAGGATTTTAATCTCTCAATTGATTTCGCTGTAAACAAGCCAACTTCCATTTTAATATAAACAAGCAGTGTGCCAGCGGCGATAAACATTTAAACATACCAAGTTACGGCAAAATAATTGCGTTTCCATTTGGATATGTGAGCGAGTCCAGCTTGTAACGAACGGGGAGAGCGAATGAAGCGGACCGCGAAACCTTCAAATTGAATTTTAAGCATCCAATTTGTTTGCGCGGTGGTGCCGCCTGTACCGGGTTATATCAACGCGCCATCGCGCTACCCGGCTCCCCGGTACCCGGCTGCCCGCTACCCGACTACCCGTGCCTCCCGCGAGTTCCCACACTCGTAAAGCGATTTTTGCCAGCCGCATTGTGACCTCAAACGGGATTTCGATGAATTATTTATGCATATAACTGCTGCGCGAACGTATCAAAATAAAAACTGCGATACTATGTAAAATATGAGGTTTCATCGGATTTGGTAATGATTTCATTATACCCGATATCCTATTAACGAGAACGTGTCGGTAATGGGGTTTGGGTTCTTGGGATATCTTAATCCCTAATTGCGTGGGTTCGTTTAGAGATAACGGTAATTTCAAACGATTTACTCAATTCTTGGGGCATCAAATTTTCCCATGTACGCCACTAAGTAGGTCGCTGAGGTGAGGGTGGTATTTTATATTTCGTGAAACTATTTCACGCCCTCTTGGAATTTCGCTCCAATATCAGTTATCTCCAATTCTCAAAATTCTGTACTCAGTCGGATGAGAGCGAATTATACGAATGTAGGTAGAGACGATTTTCCGCATATTTTAATGATGAAACTGTAAATTTAATTTAATTATTTAAAAATATTTACCACGGATTGAATGTTTGTGTTTATTTACTTTTTGCGTGCTGTCATAAAGTAAGCTTGATGCTTGATCATGATAAATTAAAAATTGCGGTAGTTCCTATAAATAGCGTTTGCAAAACCAGTATCATCATCATCATCATCATCAGCCGGAGGACGTCCACTGCTGAACATAGGCCTCCCCCTTAGACCGCCACGCCGAACGACAATTCGCCACTTGCATCCATCGGTTCCCGCGACCCTGACGATGTCGTCGGTCCACCTAGTGGGAGGCCCGCCTACGCGTATGTTACACAGTAAATAGACCGATTCTACTGAAAGATATTTACTTAGGTAGACTACAGGAGCTGGGTAGTGTTTAAATAAATAATCATATATCTGAGCTTTGAACTCTAAAGATTGTTTTATCGGTAGATTTGTTATCCCGACGTTACCCCTTTCATGAAATATAAGAAGGAAATATATATTTTGGAAATATAAAGGTTTGATAGATGATTTCCATCGTTTCCTATTCGATGGCTGGAGGAATGAAAATAATAGTTTGTATTTTCCTCTTGCTTTTCATTACTTGTAAAAAAACTCAATGAAAGGAAAATCTATTTATTTGGTCAATATTATTGTAGGGCAGTGTTTGTTATTTATATATAGGGAAAAATGTTTTATTTCACAAAGAAGAAAGGCGGGTAAATAGATATCTTTTTTTACTTACTTGATATTGAATGGCTTTTTTCAGATGAAGGTATCATAAATATTTACCTTTCGTGCGCACTAACATTCGATGCGCATGATTGCATATATGACTAGTTTTATGAACATGGGCAAGATATACGGATCGTAACATGTGGCATTCTGTAGTTTTTGCCTAATAAAGGAAAGAAAACATGAATACTACATTAAAAGAGCAAAATGAAAATCAAATTGAAGCTGTACTTATACAAAACAAAATGCTGCGGCGACGGTAACAATAAGATAAAATGGTAGTAAAGTGCTTCCCAACTACGGTTAAGACCGTCAACGCGTCGAAATAAAGTTCCAAAGACTAGGCGAAGACGACGCATTAGAATTTCAAAAAAGCTTTGCTTTCCAAAGTGTATAAAGACTTTTGCTTCATGGCCGGTACAGTTCTACTGCTTGAAGTTCTTGAGCAATTACGTAAGATAAAATAAATTCCATAGTTCTTTGCATTAGTCCATTACAATATTGTTTCGAGAAACAGAAACTTCAACTTCCAAAATATTTGTAAGGTATTTTATAAACCTAATTAAAAGTTCTTAAAAGTAGGCTTCTAAATTTCTTGAAATTATTGTTTGAAAAGAAATGGGTATATTATGTTGGGCATATAAACTTATTTTGTAGTCTGCTGAGTGAACAGTACACGTATAACACATACGCATACCTATATGTAATTACGTCAGTTTCTTCTTTTGATCCTGTTAATTTGTATAATTTCTGCTTACGGAAGGGAAGGCTGAATAAAAAAGGCGGCCATAACGAGTCATTTGCTCCCATGTGAGCAAATGAGTCCTCTGCAGGTAAGACAGCGAGACGGCTGTGCGCGTTACATAATTCACGCCTCTTCAAACACTCACTTTTATTTTACCGCTTACGCGCGCCGCTTTTGATGTGCTCGCAAATTTGTGAGAGATCTATTTACAAAGCCGGTGCGACAGTTATTGCATTAGCATTGTATTTTTATACTGAGAGACCCGCATACAGCCACTGCACTGTAGGTAATATCTTCATCTAAAACCATACCTTTTAAAGTGGAAAAGTTTCACAACTTGTTTGTTTTTCAGCTCATAATCAAATTACAGTAGGTAACGGTTCAAGTATCATCGTTTATAAAGGTTATTCCTACAAATTGAATAAATAAACGGCTAAGTAGGTAGAATTTCGGCGAAGTTTTAAAAAGGTTTCATAATAAAAACTCGGATAGCGTTGCCTGTAGGTAGAAGTAGCTTTTCCCAACTTATTTGTTAGGATAATGTTATTATTAATAATTTAATAAAGATATCCCTTTTAGGTTTAATTAGGTAGGAAAACCAAAGGCACGATACAATTTATATCAAAGGTAGAATGAACGCTAAATATTGTTAAATATTTCTCGTACAAAACATTAAGAAAGATTGTAATATTGGATCAGGATAATCTATCTCAACTTGGTGAGCAAGAACAATAGGGTAAAAGGATACAACAAATGTATTTTGTTATCTGTTCCTACATAAAAATGGGAACTTGTATTGTAGTCTTTTTCGTATTCAAAGAACAAAAAAAATATTCAATAGCTGCCTAGGAATTATTTTATTCAGTAGAGGGATAGTTTAAAGGTATGTTAATTTGCTCACGTAAGATGAATATTTCTGTGGATTAGTATGCGAGGCGGGGCTGCAGGTGCGCTGAAAACTGATCGCGGCATACGACCCTACGTGATGCGCCTTCGACAGGCTGTGAGGAGCCATGAGGAGCCAAATGACCGCTTTATCGCCTCACTGAATTTCTTAACGATAATCTGAAAATGAAGGAGAAATTCATTGTTCAACGGCGAATATTATGAACATTCTACGAGATTTAAGATTGAAACCGAAATCGCCTTACTGACGTTGTTCGACACCTAAACGGATTGATATCCATACTGATTGTAAGTGTAGGGTAAAGTAAATAAGAATTTAGGACAGAAATTAAACTTGAACATTAATTCAGTCACACTTTTTTGAAGAAAGCAAACAGTGAGATGAATCTATAACGACAATAATTGTCAATATCATTTTTTTTAATAGACTGCTCTGTCCCACTTCTGGGCAAAGGCCTCCCCTCCACTCCTTCCACTTCTCGCGAACCCGTGCGTCCTCCTTCCAATTTGGACAGAACCTGTCCAGCTCGACGTCCCGCCATCTTCTTCGCGGCCTGCCGCGACCTCGTCTCACTGTATCAGGGCTTCAGTTTTGAGCTATTTTGGCCCACAATTTGTCCGACATGAGTTGAGCTGAGCAGCCTTCTGAGCCGCGTCAGCTATATTTGTTTTGGAGCGCAGTATTGTGTTTCGAACGCCATCCGTTAATTTAACAATATCATTTTATGAGAGTTTAAAGTTTATAATACCAAAATATTAAGAGCTTAGCTCCTATTATGGCCTTAAATCTCTTGAGATGGAGAAAACGTTTTGTCCTTAAGGTGCTGATAAACTTGAGCATTAACTTATAATGAGCATTGTTGAGAATGTTACATCATAGAAAAACAAACGAGAGCGCTTCAGCGAGCATTCTAACGTGTGCGTTCTGAGGCCTTACCATGAGTTTTCAGTTATTCTGACGTATAGTAAACTGGAACTTTGACATTTTGAAATTGACCAAGGAAAAAATTAGTTCCTTCTTCGCACACCAGAGGCGCTGTTCCATTTTTCCATACAAGTAACGCTGTAAATATTGGAGAGATTCTATAAAGTAAAATAGTGAAAACTCGTGATAAGGGTACTGGCGGGATTTTTGCCGAGCCGACTATCAAGTCTGACATAATATTCATGAAGAGAAATTTTTGATGACGATTTTTTAAAGCGTTTGATATAGAAAGATCGAGAAAATGTTCGTAGCAATGTTTGGCTCTGTTCGTTGTTCATTATTAAAATTGGCGAATGCTCGATGTTCTGTTACAATTGAATGCAGAAGTCTATCAGCACCTTTGAACACATTAACATTTAACAGCAACTTTTAAGATTTTGTTACCGAGTTTTAGGATTACTAATAAAAGTCCTAAGATTAACTAAATAAATACGTGCTTGCATGGATTATCACGTAACTTGTTGGCTCATTACAAGAATAAACGAAGTAAAAGGTTTACTTATTCGATCGTACTGAGTAAACTAACAATTTGTCAATATTTGTACAAAACAAATCCGACGCTGTTGCTACTCCAGATTACAAATAAATATGTACACATACATATTAAAAATAAACTGCATTTCGGGGTTCCGTACCCAAAGGGTAAAATGGGACCCTATATATTGCTTAGACTCCACTGTAACGTCTGTCTGTCTGTCACCAGGCTATGTTTCATGAACCGTTATAGTTAGACAGTTCAAATTTCCAATAATGTATTTCTATTATCGCTATAACAACAAATACCAAAAATAGAATAAACTTAATGTGTAAGGGGCACAATGGACATGACTTTTTTGCCGTTTTTATAGATTATGGTACGGAACCTTTGTGTTCGATTTCGCCTGCAACTTGGCCCGATTTTTGCATCAACAGAAAGCTCATCACATATTCCTGTAATATTTATTCATTAGAAAATATCTATCGGGACTACATTACGTGTGCAACTAATTACAACTTTATTGTTTGCATTTATATTTTCTCCTGATGGGAGGAAATATTAATCATATTGTGGTTTAGAGTAGAAAACAGTATTCTATTATTGTTGTTCAAGAGTTTTCTTCTCATTTGTTGCATTCGTTTTTAAAGATCATTTATTTATTTATTTAAGGAGAACCAACAGCCAATCATTTATTTATTCGTCAACTATATATAAAATACTAGCTGACCCCGCAAACGTTGTTTTGCCATATAAATTAAAAAAAAATAGATAGTAGCCGATTCTCAGACCTACTGAATATGCATACCAAATTTCATAAAAATAGGTCAAGCCGTTTCAGAGGAGTACGGTAACTAACATTGTGACACGGAAATTTTATTTATAAGACTAGCTGACCCCGCAAACGTTGTTTTGCCATATAAATTAAAAAAAAAATAGATAGTAGCCGATTCTCAGACCTACTGAATACGCATATAAAATTTGGTAAAAATCGGTAGAGCCGTTTGGGAGGAGTACGGTAACTAACATTGTGACACGGAAATTTTATATATAAGATATAAAAACCTGATTAATTTTGTATACAGTAAAGGTTTGCGATAAGTTGGTGTTTGTACATGGGAGTCTTATGCTTGTAAAAACACCCAAGATACAGGAGAAGTTTTAAAGTGAGGCAAAGAAAATGATCAAAATATGATCTACTTATTTACAATCGCAGTGAAATACGAGTAGGTACATATATGCACGATTTTACCATTATTTGTTTGTTTATGATGTCATTATCCGAGAAATAACTATAAGCTGCTGTCCCAGGAGTAGCTGTATAGCCATGCCGTTTTCCCGTATTTATTCTATTTTCATCGGTTTATTTTTATTTTTTTCTACAAAAGACTACAAAGGTAAACACGAACTTCGTTAAAAATCCCGATCCGTGAAGGTCTAATAACATCTTTATTTTTCGATAAAATATTGTATATTTTATAGAAAAATAAAGTTAGAATTTTCGCAATGTGTTTTAAAAAGGGTAGTAAAATCCAACACGGCGTAAATACAGTGATTTTTTTACTATATACGCGTAAGAAAGACCGGGTACAAAAGTAACAGGTCGTAAGTAACAAACGCTCTGTAGGTTTATCAAATGGTCGAAACGTCGCCCTAATAAATGCAAGCGGGGGGAGCGACGCCGCCGGCTATCTCCTGACGGTAGTAGGGCGACGTTTCAACCATTTGATAAACCTACAGAGCGTTTGTTACTTACGACCTGCTGTTACTTTTGTACCCGGTCTCCCCTACATTTATTTATAATAAAGTTGAAGATTATGCTTGTTTGTTTGAACGCGATCCATTTATCAAGGAAGGTAAGGTCACACTATAATCAATATAAAGCGAGCAGCGGGGCTGAAACCATATTTTTTTTTTTTAGGTGTTAAAATCATCAAATGAGTCCTCCCGCCCTGGGTGGGGCGGAAGGGACTGTCAGACTCTTACTGACTAAAATCCACCCGTGTTCCGTGGAAGAGTTTTTGCAGCGGGGCTGAAACCATAGGGAAGAGCTAGTATCATTTTAAAGTCATAAATTGCGCCAAGAGCCGAATAATAATTACAGCCATCGAAATTGCATTCACGGGATATTCAATTTAGTTCTAGTTCCAGCTAAATAAACAAGCAATAGCGCATAGTTACACAAAATGTTATTGAATGAATTAATATTTGAACGTTGATTTTGAATTTACAAACAATATGAATATTTGAAATATTGACAGTCAGGTAACTAATATAACAAACAATTTAAGTTACCGTCTCGATAAAGTAACTCAGTAGGTAAATATTACGATCTACGAATTTTACTACGAACGTATACATGTATTAAATAACGAGATACGTAACTACTACTAATGCTTTTTGTTATTATTTTGGTAGAGTTGAATATAATATTAAAATTATGTACTTACCTATGTTTTTTTAATATTTTTGTTGTAATTGTTATGTAAACCACACTTTAGATAATTATGTTTCAGGTATGTACGTGGTTACCTACTAGTACATGCTTTGTTCTACCCGCTTGTGTCGCCGTATTCGGGTGGGTAATAGCAGTATCGTTTGGCGCAGCTGAGTGCATAATTTATTAGGTCTCACATCAAATTTATGTTTTAAACATAGAACACGTGTGTGTTCACAGAAAACACAGTTTATAAATGAACAGTTTAAAAACCTCTTCTAGGAAAAGAAGAACGAAAAAAAAAGCTGAACTGAATAATCTTTACACAAAAAAGTATAAACAAGGATATAATTTTTATGAAAAAGAAAAAGTTCATAGCGAGGAGATCGCGAACAAGCCAGAGCCCCCGTGATTAATGATGAACACGACACCATTCAATTTAATTCCAGAAATTCCTGTCCAATAAGATAAAAAGAGAAAGTTTTATGCTTTTTTTATTTATTTTAATGAAATCCCCACTTTGTCGTGTCGAAAAGTACGTCGCTTCAATTAAGATTTTAGTATTAATGATGGGGCGGCCGCTGGACAAATTTTCCAAAAAGTATTTTTTGAATCATAACAATTTTTTTATAGATAATTTAAGGTTTAATTTGAAACGGAGTTATTTAGTAGTGGGCAAGATTAATTCTTCTTCTTCATTAGTTATCGATCTCTTGTATGTTGACCTATTTTTCTTGAGACTAAATGTATCTAAGTCCTTTAATCAAAAATTTAATAAAAGTTAATTAATTCACATAAAAATAAACGACATAACCAAAGATTGGAAGGTATTACCAGAGCCCAAGCGTTCTCACGTCCAAAGCACGTATAGTACGTATTCACGGATCGGGCAATCTAATCTACACATTTTCAAGACAAAATAATCGGGTCTCTACCCAAGATAATCCAGCCACGTAGGTACGTAAGCAGGGCACATAATTACGTGTAGGCAATACTACCCATCCCTGTCCTTATAAATGGAGACTGTGACTCAGCTATCTGGCTTCATCAAGTCTACATCAATCTTTTTGCTGGGCGCGGGTTTTAACTTTCATGAAGTTATTTGGCAGTTCAAATTAAGTAGCAGCAATATAGATAAATTATAAAACCTACTTACATACACACCCAAACAGTCACTTTTTATCGATGTGAAGAGGCAGAATATACATGTAAAGAAATACATGGGATTTCTTATTATTTTGTCATTTTAAATCTAGGCGCAATCTTTTTACTATGTCACGTTGATTCAGTAGATGGCGCTAGCTAGGAAGTCATACTCTGTAATCTGTGGAAATGGAGTGTCTAGGTAGTCTGTGTTATAAAGAGAAGACATTTCTTAGCAGACTGTTTTTTTTCATTTAATAATTTATTTTGTTAATTAGTAGAAATAGATCGACAAAGTAACTTTAAATGTCGTTTCTTTGTTTTACAGGTAAGGTTTGTTACCTGAGAATAATATTGTGTACCTACTTATGATTTCATGTAAAACTTAAAAATATAACCCTTTGTTTTACAGAGCAACGCATTGTTTAATTTGTCGCAGAAATAACAAAAATTATAGACTAATTGTCTTATAAAACGACATTTACAGTGGAGAAAATGGAAAAATTACAATTTACGTTTGCAGTATTAGCTGCATCTGACGGAAAATCCAATGTTATTTGCATAACCTCAATTGAAACGCCTGATGGACATTTATTTGATGTACCTGATGATTTGAAGCCTGCAAGCAAACACACTGCCATAACTGCTACTGAATATTTCACCAAAATCAAGAATTCTCTGAAAAAGAGACATCAAACACGGAAAATATGGATCCCCTTAACCCAAGACTTAAAAAAATTTTACCTAGATGAAGGTGAAAACATACAATTTGGTGATCAATACTTAGATGAAATAACACAGGATACAAAACTTCCCATTAATAGTACAAATGTAGGTTCTGAACATAAAAATCTCGGAAAAATAGCAGAGAGATTTTTAATAGACAAAGGTCATCGGGCGCAATCCGACCCGGTCGCGGACATGAATGAAAATGGTCTAGAATGAAAGAGCATAATTCACATAATAATACACTCAATTATTTTTGTTGTAATCCTTTGGAGAACAAAGTTTTAACCAAAAATGTATTTATTCGAAAAATCTCCGTTCATTGTCTTTCCTCTTGATCTGTGCGTTTTCAGATCCTCTTTTGTTTTGATCGACTAGATACAATAGTTTACAAGCCAATAAACCTGATTTATAACCGACTTAAAAAAAATAGGTACTCAGTTCGTATGTATGTTTGTCCGCGGTTATAGACTGAGCCGATTTTGATGCTGTTTTCAGAAAAGTGTTCCTTACATTCTGGAAAAGATTTTAGTATTATAACAATCATGGATATCTCATTGCCCGCATAGATTTTTCCGCCCTTTTTTTTGTTGCTAGCTTGGATTGTAGATTTTCAAAGACGTCGATTTATACGAAGATTTTTGTTGAACATTCAAACTAAAAACAGTAAAACAAAAAAAAATAAAAAAAGGAACCTACCTACTTCAAAACCAAACACACAAAAAGGGTAAAATATTTTTTCTTTCGAAGTCGGTGGCCATATTCGATGAAAAAAGGGTAAATAAAAAAAAACAATATCCAGGCTAGTCAGTGGCTTTGTTTTTTATTTCACCGACTTTCGAAAGAAAAGTCACACTTTTTTGTGTTTGGATTTGAAGTCGGTTCCTTTTTTTTAGTTTTTACTGTTTTTTTGGAATGTCTTTATTAGGCCGGGCCGCCATAAGACATCTGTATGCAAAATATGAGGACCAAGTTTTGCCTTTTCTCATTTAGTCTTAGGATTGTAAAGATGTATAATATTTTGTGTCACTTGAGTGACAATTTGCTTCTTGCTGTAAGCAAGAAATGAAGCCTATCTCCGGTAAAGGCAGCCGAACGCGAACTGCCTTTACATGGGCACGGAAGGTAAGGAGACTATAGAGGGTCACACCTAAGTATTTGGCTTGCTTTTCTCAAAGAATAGACTTGCCGTACATAGTGATTGGGTTCATATCATACGACGTCTGAGGGATGAGGTGTGGCAGGGGACTAGACCACTCCAGCACGTGGCAACATGTTTTCAAATAGTCCTAGAATCCATTGCATTGCACACTCCATAAAACAGATTGCGGTTCTCATATTTTGTAAACAAAATGCCTTCTGCGACCTGCTTTATGATTAACGTATTTAATCCATGTTACGTCGCAGAAAATACATACTTTCAGAACTGTTTTTATAATGACATTGGAATCACCTAGTGTTATTCACTAGTTAACTTACCTCGTGTAATACAATAAATAACACCACACACACTAAGTTTTATATTAACATGCTTTCGATATCGTTTTGTGTATCCCAAATGCAGTAATACATTTATTTATTAAATCGCGTGAGACTGAATCGAACATTTAAACTGTCAAGACAATATTGTCTTGTCAGCTCACTGAAGAAGCTTTATGGCATAAAAACAAACAAATAAACAAAAAAGAAAAGTGAGTTTATAAAAACGTGGGAAAAATAGGGCAGGGACTTTCAGACTTGTACTGAACAAAATCCATGGTGTCCTTCAATAGTCCTTTACGTTCCGGGGCCACGTTGACCCAATAGACCCACGACCCCGGCAGGCTTTGGCCTTCAAAGAGGGGGGCCCCGTCATATTGCTGACAGCTCTTTGAAATCCGGGCATGCCCGAAAATCGTCCCGCGACGTCCGTTGCCATGGGCGTCTCCTGGACGTCTCCTGGTCGTGAGGTGGACGCTATCCGCTCCCTCACGCATCCCGCATCCTCCTTCGCTAGCATGACTGCTTCGCAGAAGGAGGCGACCATTTCCCAATCCGTCTCACCCCGCAGCATGACCTCGAACAATGCCGGGTGGGAGAGGTCGCGCCTATCGCCTCAGTGCGGTGCTCTGGCCAAGCGGAGCAGACCTGCATCATATGCTCCACCGTATCCTCCGGGCGATCCGGCTTGCGGTGGCAGGAAATCGACCCCTTTTTTTTTAGGTGGTAAAATCATCAAATGAGTCCTCCCGCCCTGGGTGGGGCGGAAGGGACTGTCAGACTCTTACTGACTAAAATCCACCCGTGTTCTTTCGGATGCCCTTTACGTTCCGGGGCCACGGTATCCTGGGTTAAGAAAAAACCCGCGACCCCAGCAGGCATTTGGCGCGAAACACGACGCGCCACCGACCCAGGCTTGGTCCTTGGTCGGACGGCGAGCTACCCATTACTCACCGTCCGCAAGCCCGCTCCGCCGCTGTGCCTTCTGCTAATCAGAAGAACACGCGAAATAGACCCCTGCCATATTTTTAGATGAAACTGCATTAATTACGCCGAATAAATAATGTAAAATACTCAAAAGTTTTTTTTTTTAATTCCCACCGCCCACAAGAATGCGACCCTTACCATGGTAACCAAGAGACATTTAGCTATATATCCTCAAGGTTTGATTTATGTCCGCCGTGGGTTTTTTTCCCATACAATTCGCCCGTTGACCTTTTCAGGAAAAACTTCAAATGTTACTCAATGGATAAATGAATTTGAGAACGAATGTACTCGTTTTGAGATATTAAAAGATACAGAAAAGATTGAGACATTGAAGCATTTACTTGAAAAACAGTGCCTAGATTGGTACACAAGTATGTTGATTAAATGTAACATAAATGCAGGATGGGAGATATGGAAAACTACATTTTGTGAGACATACGGGAGCAAAGGTTGGTCACAAATAAAATACGCTTTCACATTTAAGTTCCAAGGAGGTTCATTACTTGAGTATGCTACGAAAAAAGAAAGATTGTTATTAGAAATAAATAGCAAAATTGATATACAAACATTGATTAACCTTATTGTTATGGGTCTACCAGAATATATCTAAATATATAAAACTCAAAGGTGACTGACTGACATAGTGATCTATCAACGCACAGCCCAAACCACTGAACGGATCGGGCTGAAATTTGGCATACAGTTAGATGTTATGACGTAGACATCCGCTAAGAAAGGATTTTGATAAATTCTACCCTCAAGGGGATAAAATAGGGGATGAAAGTTTATATGAAACTTTGTCAATTTTATACCGATTAGGCTGAGACTTTGCATGCATACAGCTACTATGACGTAGGCATCCTCTAAGACAGAATTTTGATAAATTCCACCCCTAAGGGGATAAAGTAGGGGATGAAAGTTTGTATAAATCTTCTTAGATTTTGGACGGATCGGGCTGAAATTTGGCATGCAAGTAGATGTTATGATGTAGGCTTTCGCTAAGAAAGGATTTTGATTAATTTACCCCCATGGGGATAAAATAGGGGATGAAAGTTTGTATGAAACTTTGTCAATTTTAAACCGATCGGGCAAAGACTTTGCATGCACAAAGCTACTATGACGTAGGTATCCTCTAAGAAAGAATTTTGATAAAGTCCACCCCTAAGGGGATAAAATAGGGGATGAAACTTTGTATAAATCTTCTTAGATTTTGGACGGATTGGGCTGAAATTTTGTCATGCAGGTAGATGTTATGATGTAGGCATTCGCTAAGAAAAGATTTTGATAAAATTGCACCAATAAGGGGATAAAATCGGGGATGAAAGTTTGTATGAAACTTTGTCAATTTTAAACCGATCGGGCTGAGATTTTGCATGCACAAAGCTACTAAGACGTAGGCATCCTCTAAGAAAGAATTTTGATATAGTCCACCCCTAAGGGGATAAAATAGGGGATGAAACTTTGTATTTATATCTTCTTAGATTTTGGACGGATCGGGCTGAAATTTGGCATGCAAGTAGATGTTATGATGTAGGCATCCGCTAGGAATGGATTTTGATCAATCTACCCCCCAGAGGATAAAATAGGGGATGAAAGTTTGTATGAAACTTTGTCAATTTTAAGCCGATCGGGCTGAGACTATACATGCATATAGCTACTACGAGTATCACGTAGGCATACCATAAGAAAGGATATTGATAAATTCTAACCATAAGGGGATAAAATAGAGGATGAAAGTTTGTATAAATCTTCTTAGATTTTCGACTGATTACGCGAGCGAAGCCGCGGGCAAAAGCTAGTTATGTATAAATTGGATAAAGAATCTATAACCTCAATCACAAGTCTTTTCAAGGAAATTGGCAAACACGAACAAACAATCAATAAAAATATTTATAGTAAATTAAAGAGAAATACATCTGATAGTAAATTAAAAACTGATGGCATGAAACCTTGCAAAATATGTGAAAAATTAAATAAAGGAAACCGTTTCCACTCGGAAGAGAAATGCTGGTTTAATAAACCATCCGATGATCATGACAAGAAAAACTTTAGAAGAAATGTAAACAATACTGTGTTAGATGTTGAACTGAAAGATAACGAATCAAAAAACGAGTAATCACACCATTAATTGAAGTTAAAATAACATTGGAAGAAAAAATAAACATATTAGGTATATATGATTCTGGCTCCAATGTTTCTTTGATAAATTCTAAATTATTGAGGCTAAAGAAACAAGAGAAAAAGGAATACAACAACACAAATCTAATGACAATTAATGGTGTTAAAAGGACGAAAGGTCTTATTACAATAAAAATTAAGATATTTGATATAGAGAAAAAAGTTGATGTCTATGTTGTAGATGGAAAAAGCTTCAAATATAACTTTCTAATTGGACTTGATATAATAAAAGAGTTTAATTTGATTCAGAATGAAAATTTGAAGATAACACAAACACCTACAAAACAAATAACTGAGGAAGAACTATATTTTAGAAACAACACAAAGGAAGACAAAAATAAACAGAACTTAAACTTGGTAAATTTTAATGAACATGTAAAAGAAGAAGAATTTACAATAGATCTGAGTCATCTGGATGATCAACAAAAATCAGAAATAAATGAAATTATTAATAAATATAAATCAAGCTTTGCAAGGGATAAATATGACATTGGAACAGTAAAAGACTATGAAGCAAGAATTGATCTACTTGTGGATAAATACTGTAACAAAAGACCTTACAGATGCTCAGTAGAAGATAAGCTAGAGATAGAAGAACAAGTACGAAAATTACTGCAAAAAAATCTTATAGAGGAGTCATACAGTCCGTTTGCAGCACCAGTAACATTGGTTTTTAAGAAAGAAGATAATAAAAAATCAAGACTGTGTATTGATTTCAGGGATTTAAATAAAATAGTGGTGCCTCAAGCCCAACCATTCCCTTTGATTGAGGACTTAGTAACAAAAACAGGAAACTGTAAGTACTTTTCAACATTAGATGTTAATTCTGCGTTCTGGTCTATTCCACTGCGAGTGGAAGACAGAAAGAAAACAGCTTTTGTTACACATGAGGGCCACTACCAGTGGACGTGCTTACCCTTTGGATTAAAAACCTCATCAGCTATATTCCAAAGGATTTTAAGCAACATACTAAAAAAACACAAATTGACACAATTTGCTGTAAATTTCATAGATGACATTTTGATATTTTCAAAATCCTATGGGGACCACTTAAATCACTTATCACAGCTTCTAGAGGCAATAGAGAAAGAAGGGTTCCGACTAAAATTCACTAAGTGTCACTTTGCAGCTAAGTCTGTAAAATATCTTGGACATGTGATAGAAGATAATACAGTAAGACCAGTAAGAGATAACTTAATTTCAATAAGAGATTTCCCAACGCCAAGAAATCAAAAAAATATTAGACAATTGCTAGGTAAAATAAATTTCTACCGTGAGTATATACCTAACAGTTCAATAATTTTAGAGCCACTACACAATCTACTGAGAAAAAATCAAAAATTCATATGGTCGAAAAACTGTCAAGAAGTTTTTGAAAATATAAAACAACTACTATGCTCACAACCAATATTAGAAATTTTTGATCCAGAATTGCCAATAAACATATACACAGATGCATCATTAGAAGGCATTGGAGGAGTTTTAAAACAAATTCAACCAAACGGTAAAGAAAAACCTGTAGCATATTTCTCAAAAAAACTAAACAAAGCCCAAAAGAGAAAAAAGGCCATTTATTTGGAATGCTTAGCCATTAAAGAAGCTATAAAATACTGGCAATACTGGCTAATCGGAAAACGCTTCACAGTGTTTACCGACCACAAACCTTTGGAAAACTTAAATATCAAGTCAAGAATTGATGAAGAGCTGGGAGAATTATCCTATTATCTGTCACGATATGACTTCATAATAAAATATGCACCAGGAAAGGATAACTTAGAAGCTGATCGCTTGAGCAGAAATCCAGTTTTAGAACCAAATAAAGATGAACATGAACAGTTAAAAATAATTAATATAATAACATTGAATGACATAATAGCAGATCAGACAAAAAATGAGGATATAAACAAATATAAGAACAAACTGATTTATAAACACAATATATATTTTAAAAGAATAAATAAAAAAGACAAAATAATACTTTCAGAGGACTTTAGTATGAAATTGATTAAATTAATACATGAAAATATGTGTCATATAGGTATAAAGCAAATGCAACAAAAATAGGAAAACTATACACAGCAAAGAATTTAACTAAAAATATCACAAATTTATGTAAACAATGTGATATATGTATAAAGAATAAAACTAGAAGTCAAACGAAATATGGTTTAATGTCATACCTAGGACCTGCCACAAAACCATTTGAAATTGTGTCAATAGACACAATTGGAGGATTTGGAGGCTCCAGATCAACAAAAAGGTATCTACACTTATTAGTAGACCACTTCACTCGATATGCTTATATATTAACTTCAAAGACACAGAGCGCTAAAGACTTCATAAAACTTATAAATAATGTACCAAATAGTAATGAAATTGGTATGGTACTCACTGATCAGTATCCAGGAATAAACTCCCAGGAATTCAAAACGTTTTTACATGAAAAGTCTATCGCACTGTGTAATGTATGAGTACCCACATTGATAAATTAGTATACGAGTCCCTATTTATAAGATGTCACTGTATGTGTTTAGTCAGTTCGCATTATACGCTTGCTAAAGAACAACGCCTTTCATTTACCTGAGTACGGACATATCAGTGGCGACGAGGATAACAGTAAAATACCTTTCGTGAATTGTGTGCAATAATCGTGTGGAAAATAAAATGGCGAGTGGACAGATTGGTAAAATCAGAGACTTTGATATGGCGTCAGGAAATTGGACTTTGTACGTTGAACGGTTGGAGATGTATTTTAAAGTCAATAACGTAGACAAAAACATGTGGTTGGCGATTTTAATCACCGGCATTGGTGATCAGACGTACGAGCTGCTGAGCACCTTGTGCAGCCCAAGCAAACCGTCGGAGTTAACCTACGAAAAAGCCGTTACAATGTTGAAAAATCATCTTCAACCGAAACCGGCTGTCATGGCGGAGCGTTTCCGGTTTCGCCAAAGAAGACAAAAGGACGACGAGAATATAACACAATACCTAACTGAGATTAAAAAACTATCTAAAACTTGTGAGTTTGGCGGGAATTTGGAGGAAAATCTGCGGGATCAGTTGGTGTGCGGAGTTAAAAGTGACGTCATAAGACAAAGATTATTCGCAGAGGACAATCTGACGTACTCAGGGTCTGTTAAGTTGGCGTGTGGTTTGGAAGCGGCGGAGCGAGATGCAGCCGTGGTGGAGCATAAAGCAGATGCGGAGGTACCAGCAAACGTTCACGTGTTGAAGACAAAACTTCGGGAGCGTGATCAGCGCGGGGGTCGAAAGAGCGCGGCGCAGGAAACAGGCAAAGGCGCCGGGAGCTGCACGGCGTGCGGCTGGCGCGGGCATGCCACTGATGAGTGCCGCTATAAGCATTTTATATGCAGTAAATGCAAGCAAAGTGGACATTTGCGGCGCGTGTGCCCTAAGTCACAGTCGAGCACAGGAAGAGGGAAGAGGCGCGGAGTGAACCACGTCGAAGCTGCGGGGCGAGGGCAGCCGGGTGGATCGAGAGGCGATTCTAGTTCGGACGAACTAGAAGAAGAATTACACCAACTGTGTTTGAACGAATATAACCCGGTAAGCTTATCATTACTGGTTGATGACAATTTTATCAAGATGGAGATCGATACAGGATCAGCTGTTTCTTGTATAAGTAAAAAAACTTATGATAAATATTTTAGTACTAGACCAATTGAACCATTTAACTTAGTGTTAAAGTTTTATGACGGTAGTAATATTAAACCGTTAGGTGTCATAAGGCCGAAAGTTCAGTATAAAGGCAAAATTAAATACTTAGAACTATTTGTGATCGATGGAGGTACAACGTCATTATTAGGCCGGCAATGGTTATCTGAAATGAAAATAAAAATACCCCCATTTCAACAAACTATTAATTACGGCCAAATATTAAAAAAATCTGATTCTGTCATTGTTTTGTTAAATAGGTATAAAGAATTATTCAGCGGCGGATTGGGACGGTACACAGGCGGTAAGGCAACGCTCCAGTTGCGAGAGGGGGCGACTCCCGTGTACTGCCGGGCGCGGCCGCTGCCTTACGCTCTGAAGGGTCAAGTGGATGCGGAGCTGGATGCAATGTTGCGCGCGGGCATCATCGAGCCCGTCGAGTGCTCGGACTGGGCGACACCTTTGGTACCGGTACGTAAAGCGGACGGAGGACTCCGTATCTGTGCCGACTATAAAGTCACGTTAAATCCTGTATTACTGGTCAATAGGTACCCACTTCCGAAGATTGATGATGTGTTAGTGAGTTTAAACGGGGCTACGTTCTTTTCGAAAATTGATTTATCCCAGGCTTATAATCAGATAGAATTGGATGACACTAGAGATTTAACAGTAATAAACACACATCGAGGTCTTTTTAAATATAATAGGCTCGTGTTTGGTTTGTCCTCAAGTCCGGGCATCTTCCAGCGGATTATGTCGAACCTTCTTAATGATATACCTGGCGTGGAGGTATTTCTTGATGATGTAATCATAAGTACTTCAGGGACACAAAATGAACATTTAGAAACCTTAGAAAGGGTGCTAAAAAGGTTACAAGATCACGGAATGAAGCTCAAAAGAAGCAAGTGTTTATTCATGGTAGATGAGGTCAAATATTTAGGATATGTTATTTCTAAAGACGGTATAAAAGTAGATACGGATAAGGTAGAAGCAATAGTAAAAATTCCTAGGCCGAGAGATATTACCGAGTTGCGTTCTTTCTTAGGGTTAGTTAATTTTTATGCAAAATTTGTCAAGAATTTAAGTAGTATATTGTCACCACTTTATGATCTTTTAAAAAAAGGGGTAAATTGGCATTGGAGTAACCGATGTGAAGAAGCAATGTTAAAAGTAAAAAAAATATTGACAGGTGCTGAAGTTTTGGTTCATTACGACCCAGATAAGCCGTTAGTGTTAACATGTGACGCCAGTGCGCGGGGCATAGGCGGGGTACTCACACAGCCGAGCGCCGACGGCCGGGACCGACCGGTCGTCTATGTGTCACGCGCTTTGAATAACGCGGAGAAACATTATTCTCAGATAGATCGGGAAGCGTTAGCTATTGTATTTTGTTTAAAAAAATTACATCAGTTTGTTTATGGCCGACGTTTTACACTGCGTACTGATCATAAGCCATTAGTAAGCATATTTGGTCCCAAGCACGGCGTGCCAACCATGGCGGCGAGTAGATTGCAACGTTGGGCAATAATTTTATCTGCTTATACGTATGATATAGAATACGTCAACACAAAACAAAACGGTGCGGACGGTCTGTCGAGATTACCTGTTCGTGGTACTAGCGATGAGTCATACGCACTACCTGAGCAAACTTATTTACATTTCGCTCATAATGCGTTGTTACTAGATTATAATGTAATTAAGCAACAGACTGGAAGGGATCCGATGTTAAGCAGAGTTATAAGTTATATTCGGGATAGGTGGCCTACGGATAATGAAATACGGGAATTACAGCCGTATTTTAACCGTCGTAACGAGCTTTACGAAGAGTTAGGCTGCGTCATGTGGGGGCACAGAGTAGTGATTCCGGAAGGATGTCGAGCTAGGGTACTTCGCGAATTACATGAACCTCACATGGGCATTGTAAAGACAAAAGCGTCAGCTAGGAGCTATGTTTGGTGGCCGGGCATCGACGAGGCGGTGGAGGCGACGTGTCGCGAGTGCGCGGTGTGCGCGGGGGAGGCAGATTCGCCGCAGCGACATGCCGTGACACCGTGGCCCTGGCCTTCAAGACCATGGGAGAGGGTACATTTAGATTTCCTAGGTCCTATTTGTGGTAAAATATATTTAGTTATGGTAGATGCAAGGACTAAATGGTTGGAAGTATTTCCTGTACCCAGTACAGCTGCTAGTTATACTATAGAAAAACTCACGGAGGTTTTTTCTAGATGGGGTTTACCCAGACAAATAGTGTCTGACAATGGCCCCCCGTTTACAAGTAAAGAATTATCTGACTTTTTAACAAATCAGGGGGTAGAACATTTATTTTCTGCCCCATACCACCCCGCGTCAAATGGGGCGGCAGAAAACGCAGTGCGCACGGTTAAAAGAACAATTAAAAAAGCGGTAAAACAAAAAGAAAACATTCTTGCGTTTTTGAGTACTTTTCTATTACATTACCGTAACACGGAACACTGTTCTACCGGAGAAAGTCCAGCGACACTAATGTTGGGTAGGCGTTTACGTACAAAATTAGATGCGCTAAGGCCCAACAGAGAACAGAAAATGAAAAGGGTGCAAGAGCGGCAGCAAAGGGCCGGTACAGAACGTTCCTTACAGTTAGGGGAGGAAATATGGATGAGGCAGTATAGAGGTAATGAAAAATGGCTTCCTGGGAAAATAGTAAAAAGAATGGGAGCTACAGACTATAGGGTTGTAGATGAATCCGGGAAAGAAACACATAGGCATATTGACCAGATAAGACAGCGATCGCGTAGTTCTTTGATTTGTCCAACCAGTACGACAGAACGGAGTTCTCTAGAACCAGAGTGCCCCAAGGTGCCGGAGGTGACGCCGGCTATAGTCAGCACAGAGTTACCGCATCCACAGGTGGAGTCACGGGCCCCCCAGAGCGTAGGGAGTGGTAGTCCGGACCGAACCGCGACAGACGATGTGTTACCGTCCACATCCGCGGCCAGCCCCGTTCCTCTCCCTAATGTTTCCAGCCCTGATATAGGTATAAGTGCTCCTAATTCCGACAATGTTCCAGAATTAATTCGTACCCGTCCTATACGGGAATGTCGTGTAAAAAAACCACCAAAATATTGTAACCGTTAAATTATTATAATTATAATACTGTGTTAGTTGATAAGTACTAGTAATCATAAGATAAACAGGTGAATAGTATTATGTAAATTGTAAGGAAGGTCATTGATGTTTATTTAGTTTAGTACTACATTATGTATTTGGTGAAATTGTATCAAGTTAGTGGATAGTTACTATTTGTATTGGATTGTTGTTTGAAAGGATTGTGTACTAGTTTGTAACTATTTTGGATCTACGGATATGTATTGTTTAGGGTGGAGAGTTGTAATGTATGAGTACCCACATTGATAAATTAGTATACGAGTCCCTATTTATAAGATGTCACTGTATGTGTTTAGTCAGTTCGCATTATACGCTTGCTAAAGAACAACGCCTTTCATTTACCTGAGTACGGACATATCACACTGATTTTCACTGCAGTCAATTCACCGTTTTCCAATGGACTCAATGAAAGACTAAACCAAACACTTGTAAATAAAATCAGATGCAGCATAAATGAAAAACCAAATACTACAGCATGGACCACTATCGCTCATAATTGTGTCAGCAAATATAACAACACGGAACACTCAATAACAGGTTTTACACCAAGATACTTACTGGATGGCACTGATCAGTTCAAATTTCCAATAATGTATTTCTATTATCGCTATAACAACAAATACCAAAAATAGAATAAACTTAATGTGTAAGGGGCACAATGGACATGACTTTTTTGCCGTTTTTATAGATTATGGTACGGAACCTTTGTGTTCGATTTCGCCTGCAACTTGGCCCGATTTTTGCATCAACAGAAAGCTCATCACATATTCCTGTAATATTTATTCATTAGAAAATATCTATCGGGACTACATTACGTGTGCAACTAATTACAACTTTATTGTTTGCATTTATATTTTCTCCTGATGGGAGGAAATATTAATCATATTGTGGTTTAGAGTAGAAAACAGTATTCTATTATTGTTGTTCAAGAGTTTTCTTCTCATTTGTTGCATTCGTTTTTAAAGATCATTTATTTATTTATTTAAGGAGAACCAACAGCCAATCATTTATTTATTCGTCAACTATATATAAAATACTAGCTGACCCCGCAAACGTTGTTTTGCCATATAAATTAAAAAAAAATAGATAGTAGCCGATTCTCAGACCTACTGAATATGCATACCAAATTTCATAAAAATAGGTCAAGCCGTTTCAGAGGAGTACGGTAACTAACATTGTGACACGGAAATTTTATTTATAAGACTAGCTGACCCCGCAAACGTTGTTTTGCCATATAAATTAAAAAAAAAATAGATAGTAGCCGATTCTCAGACCTACTGAATACGCATATAAAATTTGGTAAAAATCGGTAGAGCCGTTTGGGAGGAGTACGGTAACTAACATTGTGACACGGAAATTTTATATATAAGATATAAAAACCTGATTAATTTTGTATACAGTAAAGGTTTGCGATAAGTTGGTGTTTGTACATGGGAGTCTTATGCTTGTAAAAACACCCAAGATACAGGAGAAGTTTTAAAGTGAGGCAAAGAAAATGATCAAAATATGATCTACTTATTTACAATCGCAGTGAAATACGAGTAGGTACATATATGCACGATTTTACCATTATTTGTTTGTTTATGATGTCATTATCCGAGAAATAACTATAAGCTGCTGTCCCACGAGTAGCTGTATAGCCATGCCGTTTTCCCGTATTTATTCTATTTTCATCGGTTTATTTTTATTTTTTTCTACAAAAGACTACAAAGGTAAACACGAACTTCGTTAAAAATCCCGATCCGTGAAGGTCTAATAACATCTTTATTTTTCGATAAAATATTGTATATTTTATAGAAAAATAAAGTTAGAATTTTCGCAATGTGTTTTAAAAAGGGTAGTAAAATCCAACACGGCGTAAATACAGTGATTTTTTTACTATATACGCGTAAGAAAGACCGGGTACAAAAGTAACAGGTCGTAAGTAACAAACGCTCTGTAGGTTTATCAAATGGTCGAAACGTCGCCCTAATAAATGCAAGCGGGGGGAGCGACGCCGCCGGCTATCTCCTGACGGTAGTAGGGCGACGTTTCAACCATTTGATAAACCTACAGAGCGTTTGTTACTTACGACCTGCTGTTACTTTTGTACCCGGTCTCCCCTACATTTATTTATAATAAAGTTGAAGATTATGCTTGTTTGTTTGAACGCGATCCATTTATCAAGGAAGGTAAGGTCACACTATAATCAATATAAAGCGAGCAGCGGGGCTGAAACCATATTTTTTTTTTTTAGGTGTTAAAATCATCAAATGAGTCCTCCCGCCCTGGGTGGGGCGGAAGGGACTGTCAGACTCTTACTGACTAAAATCCACCCGTGTTCCGTGGAAGAGTTTTTGCAGCGGGGCTGAAACCATAGGGAAGAGCTAGTATCATTTTAAAGTCATAAATTGCGCCAAGAGCCGAATAATAATTACAGCCATCGAAATTGCATTCACGGGATATTCAATTTAGTTCTAGTTCCAGCTAAATAAACAAGCAATAGCGCATAGTTACACAAAATGTTATTGAATGAATTAATATTTGAACGTTGATTTTGAATTTACAAACAATATGAATATTTGAAATATTGACAGTCAGGTAACTAATATAACAAACAATTTAAGTTACCGTCTCGATAAAGTAACTCAGTAGGTAAATATTACGATCTACGAATTTTACTACGAACGTATACATGTATTAAATAACGAGATACGTAACTACTACTAATGCTTTTTGTTATTATTTTGGTAGAGTTGAATATAATATTAAAATTATGTACTTACCTATGTTTTTTTAATATTTTTGTTGTAATTGTTATGTAAACCACACTTTAGATAATTATGTTTCAGGTATGTACGTGGTTACCTACTAGTACATGCTTTGTTCTACCCGCTTGTGTCGCCGTATTCGGGTGGGTAATAGCAGTATCGTTTGGCGCAGCTGAGTGCATAATTTATTAGGTCTCACATCAAATTTATGTTTTAAACATAGAACACGTGTGTGTTCACAGAAAACACAGTTTATAAATGAACAGTTTAAAAACCTCTTCTAGGAAAAGAAGAACGAAAAAAAAAGCTGAACTGAATAATCTTTACACAAAAAAGTATAAACAAGGATATAATTTTTATGAAAAAGAAAAAGTTCATAGCGAGGAGATCGCGAACAAGCCAGAGCCCCCGTGATTAATGATGAACACGACACCATTCAATTTAATTCCAGAAATTCCTGTCCAATAAGATAAAAAGAGAAAGTTTTATGCTTTTTTTATTTATTTTAATGAAATCCCCACTTTGTCGTGTCGAAAAGTACGTCGCTTCAATTAAGATTTTAGTATTAATGATGGGGCGGCCGCTGGACAAATTTTCCAAAAAGTATTTTTTGAATCATAACAATTTTTTTATAGATAATTTAAGGTTTAATTTGAAACGGAGTTATTTAGTAGTGGGCAAGATTAATTCTTCTTCTTCATTAGTTATCGATCTCTTGTATGTTGACCTATTTTTCTTGAGACTAAATGTATCTAAGTCCTTTAATCAAAAATTTAATAAAAGTTAATTAATTCACATAAAAATAAACGACATAACCAAAGATTGGAAGGTATTACCAGAGCCCAAGCGTTCTCACGTCCAAAGCACGTATAGTACGTATTCACGGATCGGGCAATCTAATCTACACATTTTCAAGACAAAATAATCGGGTCTCTACCCAAGATAATCCAGCCACGTAGGTACGTAAGCAGGGCACATAATTACGTGTAGGCAATACTACCCATCCCTGTCCTTATAAATGGAGACTGTGACTCAGCTATCTGGCTTCATCAAGTCTACATCAATCTTTTTGCTGGGCGCGGGTTTTAACTTTCATGAAGTTATTTGGCAGTTCAAATTAAGTAGCAGCAATATAGATAAATTATAAAACCTACTTACATACACACCCAAACAGTCACTTTTTATCGATGTGAAGAGGCAGAATATACATGTAAAGAAATACATGGGATTTCTTATTATTTTGTCATTTTAAATCTAGGCGCAATCTTTTTACTATGTCACGTTGATTCAGTAGATGGCGCTAGCTAGGAAGTCATACTCTGTAATCTGTGGAAATGGAGTGTCTAGGTAGTCTGTGTTATAAAGAGAAGACATTTCTTAGCAGACTGTTTTTTTTCATTTAATAATTTATTTTGTTAATTAGTAGAAATAGATCGACAAAGTAACTTTAAATGTCGTTTCTTTGTTTTACAGGTAAGGTTTGTTACCTGAGAATAATATTGTGTACCTACTTATGATTTCATGTAAAACTTAAAAATATAACCCTTTGTTTTACAGAGCAACGCATTGTTTAATTTGTCGCAGAAATAACAAAAATTATAGACTAATTGTCTTATAAAACGACATTTACAGTGGAGAAAATGGAAAAATTACAATTTACGTTTGCAGTATTAGCTGCATCTGACGGAAAATCCAATGTTATTTGCATAACCTCAATTGAAACGCCTGATGGACATTTATTTGATGTACCTGATGATTTGAAGCCTGCAAGCAAACACACTGCCATAACTGCTACTGAATATTTCACCAAAATCAAGAATTCTCTGAAAAAGAGACATCAAACACGGAAAATATGGATCCCCTTAACCCAAGACTTAAAAAAATTTTACCTAGATGAAGGTGAAAACATACAATTTGGTGATCAATACTTAGATGAAATAACACAGGATACAAAACTTCCCATTAATAGTACAAATGTAGGTTCTGAACATAAAAATCTCGGAAAAATAGCAGAGAGATTTTTAATAGACAAAGGTCATCGGGCGCAATCCGACCCGGTCGCGGACATGAATGAAAATGGTCTAGAATGAAAGAGCATAATTCACATAATAATACACTCAATTATTTTTGTTGTAATCCTTTGGAGAACAAAGTTTTAACCAAAAATGTATTTATTCGAAAAATCTCCGTTCATTGTCTTTCCTCTTGATCTGTGCGTTTTCAGATCCTCTTTTGTTTTGATCGACTAGATACAATAGTTTACAAGCCAATAAACCTGATTTATAACCGACTTAAAAAAAATAGGTACTCAGTTCGTATGTATGTTTGTCCGCGGTTATAGACTGAGCCGATTTTGATGCTGTTTTCAGAAAAGTGTTCCTTACATTCTGGAAAAGATTTTAGTATTATAACAATCATGGATATCTCATTGCCCGCATAGATTTTTCCGCCCTTTTTTTTGTTGCTAGCTTGGATTGTAGATTTTCAAAGACGTCGATTTATACGAAGATTTTTGTTGAACATTCAAACTAAAAACAGTAAAACAAAAAAAAATAAAAAAAGGAACCTACCTACTTCAAAACCAAACACACAAAAAGGGTAAAATATTTTTTCTTTCGAAGTCGGTGGCCATATTCGATGAAAAAAGGGTAAATAAAAAAAAACAATATCCAGGCTAGTCAGTGGCTTTGTTTTTTATTTCACCGACTTTCGAAAGAAAAGTCACACTTTTTTGTGTTTGGATTTGAAGTCGGTTCCTTTTTTTTAGTTTTTACTGTTTTTTTGGAATGTCTTTATTAGGCCGGGCCGCCATAAGACATCTGTATGCAAAATATGAGGACCAAGTTTTGCCTTTTCTCATTTAGTCTTAGGATTGTAAAGATGTATAATATTTTGTGTCACTTGAGTGACAATTTGCTTCTTGCTGTAAGCAAGAAATGAAGCCTATCTCCGGTAAAGGCAGCCGAACGCGAACTGCCTTTACATGGGCACGGAAGGTAAGGAGACTATAGAGGGTCACACCTAAGTATTTGGCTTGCTTTTCTCAAAGAATAGACTTGCCGTACATAGTGATTGGGTTCATATCATACGACGTCTGAGGGATGAGGTGTGGCAGGGGACTAGACCACTCCAGCACGTGGCAACATGTTTTCAAATAGTCCTAGAATCCATTGCATTGCACACTCCATAAAACAGATTGCGGTTCTCATATTTTGTAAACAAAATGCCTTCTGCGACCTGCTTTATGATTAACGTATTTAATCCATGTTACGTCGCAGAAAATACATACTTTCAGAACTGTTTTTATAATGACATTGGAATCACCTAGTGTTATTCACTAGTTAACTTACCTCGTGTAATACAATAAATAACACCACACACACTAAGTTTTATATTAACATGCTTTCGATATCGTTTTGTGTATCCCAAATGCAGTAATACATTTATTTATTAAATCGCGTGAGACTGAATCGAACATTTAAACTGTCAAGACAATATTGTCTTGTCAGCTCACTGAAGAAGCTTTATGGCATAAAAACAAACAAATAAACAAAAAAGAAAAGTGAGTTTATAAAAACGTGGGAAAAATAGGGCAGGGACTTTCAGACTTGTACTGAACAAAATCCATGGTGTCCTTCAATAGTCCTTTACGTTCCGGGGCCACGTTGACCCAATAGACCCACGACCCCGGCAGGCTTTGGCCTTCAAAGAGGGGGGCCCCGTCATATTGCTGACAGCTCTTTGAAATCCGGGCATGCCCGAAAATCGTCCCGCGACGTCCGTTGCCATGGGCGTCTCCTGGACGTCTCCTGGTCGTGAGGTGGACGCTATCCGCTCCCTCACGCATCCCGCATCCTCCTTCGCTAGCATGACTGCTTCGCAGAAGGAGGCGACCATTTCCCAATCCGTCTCACCCCGCAGCATGACCTCGAACAATGCCGGGTGGGAGAGGTCGCGCCTATCGCCTCAGTGCGGTGCTCTGGCCAAGCGGAGCAGACCTGCATCATATGCTCCACCGTATCCTCCGGGCGATCCGGCTTGCGGTGGCAGGAAATCGACCCCTTTTTTTTTAGGTGGTAAAATCATCAAATGAGTCCTCCCGCCCTGGGTGGGGCGGAAGGGACTGTCAGACTCTTACTGACTAAAATCCACCCGTGTTCTTTCGGATGCCCTTTACGTTCCGGGGCCACGGTATCCTGGGTTAAGAAAAAACCCGCGACCCCAGCAGGCATTTGGCGCGAAACACGACGCGCCACCGACCCAGGCTTGGTCCTTGGTCGGACGGCGAGCTACCCATTACTCACCGTCCGCAAGCCCGCTCCGCCGCTGTGCCTTCTGCTAATCAGAAGAACACGCGAAATAGACCCCTGCCATATTTTTAGATGAAACTGCATTAATTACGCCGAATAAATAATGTAAAATACTCAAAAGTTTTTTTTTTTAATTCCCACCGCCCACAAGAATGCGACCCTTACCATGGTAACCAAGAGACATTTAGCTATATATCCTCAAGGTTTGATTTATGTCCGCCGTGGGTTTTTTTCCCATACAATTCGCCCGTTGACCTTTTCAGGAAAAACTTCAAATGTTACTCAATGGATAAATGAATTTGAGAACGAATGTACTCGTTTTGAGATATTAAAAGATACAGAAAAGATTGAGACATTGAAGCATTTACTTGAAAAACAGTGCCTAGATTGGTACACAAGTATGTTGATTAAATGTAACATAAATGCAGGATGGGAGATATGGAAAACTACATTTTGTGAGACATACGGGAGCAAAGGTTGGTCACAAATAAAATACGCTTTCACATTTAAGTTCCAAGGAGGTTCATTACTTGAGTATGCTACGAAAAAAGAAAGATTGTTATTAGAAATAAATAGCAAAATTGATATACAAACATTGATTAACCTTATTGTTATGGGTCTACCAGAATATATTATATTATATTATTATACTATATAAAGCTCGATTACCACTCACTCACTGACTGACTCACTGATTGACATCATTGTTCTCCCAGATGGTGAAGGGGGAGGTGGGTATATTTTGACAGATTCGTAAACAAGTAACTCTGGTGAGTATGGGAAAAATCCCAAACCTCCCCTTTTCGCCCCCCCTCTCCCCCCTCCCCATCCTATCTCGGAAACTAAGAGACCCGTGTTTTGTGTTTTTTTACGGATTCGTATAGAGGAGGCTCGGAAAAGTAAAAACCATTTTTCAAAGTTTGTCCCCCTTCTCCCCCTTCTCCCCCCTTTAGGCGGATCTCGGAAGTTAACAGACATGCAAAATTTTTTTTTTCAGATTCATATCAAGGGGCCCAGAGTTAGTCAAAATCATTTTTCAAAACTCCCCCCTCTCCCCCTCTTCACCCCTCCCCCCTTCGTATCTCGGAAACTAAGAGAGCCGTGTTTTGTTTTTTTACGGATTCGTATAGAGGTGGCTCGGAAAACTAAAAACCAGTTTTCAAAGTTCCCTCCCCCTTTGCTCCCCTTCTCCCCCTTTAGGCGGATCTCGGAAGTTAACAAACTTGCATCATTTTTTTTTTCAGATTCATATCAAGGAACGCAGAGTCGGTCAAAATCATTTTTCAAAACTCCCCCCTTTCCCCCTCTTGACCCCTCCCCCGTCGTATCTCGGAAAAACTATGTAGCGGTAAAGCGAAGCGTAGGGATGAGGTCACGATAGCTTTCCGGAGGTAGGTAGGTCCTGAGTGGAGCGAACCTGCGAGACCGAGTGGAGCGAAGGGGGGAGGTGGCGAGCGAAGCGAGCCGGCGACCTCCGTAGCGTAACGAAGGTTGAGCGGGTGAAGCGTAACTCGGGGGTGACGATAAGCAAACATACAAGTAACTCTCATGAGTATGGGAAAAATCCCAAACCTCCCCTTTTCGCCCCCCCTCTCCCCCCTCCCCATCGTATCTCGGAAACTAAGAGACCCGTCTTTTGTTTTTTACGGATTCGTATAGAGGTGGCTCGGAAAACTTAAAACCATTTTTCAAAGTTCCCTCCCCCTTTGCTCCCCTTCTCCCCCTTTAGGCGGATCTCGGAAGTTAACAAACTTGCAACATTTTTTTTTTCAGATTCATATCAAGGAACGCAGAGTCGGTCAAAATCATTTTTCAAAACTCCCCCCTTTCCCCCTCTTGACCCCTCCCCCCGTCGTATCTCGGAAAAACTATGTAGCGGTAAAGCGAAGCGTAGGGATGAGGTCACGATAGCTTTCCGGTGGTAGGTAGGTCCTGAGTGGAGCGAACCTGCGAGACCGAGTGGAGCGAAGGGGGGAGGTGGCGAGCGAAGCGAGCCGGCGACCTCCGTAGCGTAACGAAGGTTGAGCGGGTGAAGCGTAACTCGGGGGTGACGATAAGCAAACATACAAGTAACTCTCATGAGTATGGGAAAAATCCCAAACCTCCCCTTTTCGCCCCCCCTCTCCCCCCTCCCCATCGTATCTCGGAAACTAAGAGACCCGTCTTTTGTTTTTTACGGATTCGTATAGAGGTGGCTCGGAAAACTTAAAACCATTTTTCAAAGTTCCCTCCCCCCTTGCTCCCCTTCTCCCCCTTTAGGCGGATCTCGGAAGTTAACAAACTTGCAACATTTTTTTTTCAGATTCATATCAAGGAACGCAGAGTTGGTCAAAATCATTTTTCAAACCCCCTCTTCACCCCTCCCCCCATCGTATCTAGGAAAAACTATGTAGCGGTAAAGCGAAGCGTAGGGATGAGGTCACGATAGCTTTCCGGTGGTAGGTAGGTCCTGAGTGGAGCGAACCTGCGAGACCGAGTGGAGCGAAGGGGGGAGGTGGCGAGCGAAGCGAGCCGGCGACCTCCGTAGCGTAACGAAGGTTGAGTGGGTGAAGCGTAACTCAGGGGTGACGACAAGCAAACTTACAAGTAGCTCTCATGAGAAGGGCAAAAGTACCAAGCCTCCCCTTTTTGGCCTAACCCCCCCACCCCAATCGTATCTCAGAAACTATGAGAACCGTGTTTTGTTTTTTTATGAATTCGTATAGAGGAGGCTCGGAAAAGTAAAAGTTATTTTTCAAAGTTCCCCCCCTTCTTCCCCCTTTAGGCGGATTTTGGAGGTTAACAGACTTGCAACATATTTTTTTCAGATTCATATCAAGGAACGCAGAGTTGGTCAAAATCATTTTTCAACACTCCCCCATCTCCCCCTCTTCACCCTTCCACCCATCGTATCTCGGAAAAACTATGTAGCGGTAAAGCGAAGCGTAGGGATGAGGTCACGATAGCTTTCCGGTGGAAGGTAGGTCCTTCCGTAGCGTAACGAAGGTTGAGTGGGTGAAGCGTAACTCAGGGGCGACGACAAGCAAACTTACAAGTAACTCTCATGAGTAGGGCAAGAGTACCAAGCCTCCCCTTTTTGGCCTCCCTCCCAATCGTATCTCAGAAACTAAGAGTTGTTCAGTTTTTTTACGGATTCGTATAGAGGAGGCTCGGCCATTTTTTTCTGAGTTTTTAATAAGGTTTTAGATTGGATTAGGGGGTTCTTAAGGGGTTTCAAAATCTTTTAAGGCCCTTCTTCGCGACGGGCGCGAGACACGTCGTTTTCATGGTTTTCGAGGATGCTAAAGCCGATAGTGAGGTCAAAATCAAAATGGCCGCTGTGAAATGTTCATCATGGGAGTCGTTTTCATGGTTTTCGAGGGTGCTAAAACCGATGGCGAGGTCAAAATGAGAATCCAAGATGGCGGCTGCTATGATTTTCGAAAATTGTTCATCAATTTCATCATGGGTGTTGTTTTCATGGTTTTCGAGGGTGTTAAAACCGATGGCGAGGTCAAAATGAGAATCCAAGGTGTCAGCTGCGATAATTTTTGAATCGTTCATCATGGGTGTCGTTTTCATGGTTTTCGAGGGTGCTAAAACCGATGGCGAGGTCAAAATCAAAATCCAAGATGACGGCTTCGATAATTTTCGAAATGTTCATCATGGGAGTCGTTTTCATGGTTTTCGAGGATGCTAAAGCCGATAGTGAGGTTAAAATCCAAATCCAAGATGGCGGCTGCGATTATTTTCGAATTGTTCATCATGGGAGTCATTTTCATGGTTTTCGAGGGTGCTAAAACCGATGGCGAGGTCAAAATGAGAATCCAAAATGGCGGCTGCGATAATTTTCGAATTGTTCATCATGGGAGTTGTTTTCATGGTTTTCGAGGATACTAAAGCCGTTATTGAGGTCAAAATCAAAATCCAAGATGCAGACTGCAAAAAATTCAAAGTTTTCATCATGGATGTCATTTTCATGGTTTTCGAGGGTGATAAAACCGATGGCGAGGTCAAAATGAGAGTCCAAAATGGCGGCTGCGATAATTTTCGAATTGTTATTCGTGGAAGTCGTTTTCATGGGTTTTCAAGGATGCTTAAGCTGATAATGAGGTTAAAATCCAAATCCAAGATGGCGGCTGCGATAATTTTCGAATGGTTCATCATGGGAGTTGTTTTCATGGTTTTCGAGGATGCTAAAGCCGATAGTGAGTTCAAAATCAAAATCCAAGATGCAGACCGCAAAAAATTCAAAGTTTTCATCATGGATATCATTTTCATGGTTTTCGAGGGTGATAAAACCGATGGCGAGGTCAAAATGAGAGTCCAAAATGGCGGCTGCGATAATTTTCGAATTGTTCATCATGGGAGTTGTTTTCATGGTTTTCGAGGATACTAAAGCCGTTATTGAGGTCAAAATCAAAATCCAAGATGCAGACCGCAAAAAATTCAAAGTTTTCATCATGGATGTCATTTTCATGGTTTTCGAGGGTGATAAAACCGATGGCGAGGTCAAAATCAAAATCCAAGATGGCGGCTTCGATAATTTAGAAATTTTCATCATGGGAGTCGTTTTCATGGTTTTCGAGGATGCTAAAGCCGATGGTGAGGTTTAAATCCAAATCCAAGACGGCGGCTGCGATAATTTTCGAATTGTTCATCATGGGAGTCGTTTTCATGGTTTTCGAGGGTGCTTAAGCTGATAGTGAGGTTAAAATACAAATCCAAGATGGCCACTGCAAAAAATTTCAAAGTTTTCATCATGGATGTCGTTTCATGGTTTTCGAGGGTGCTTTAACCGATGGCGAGGTCAAAATGAGAATCCAAGATGGCGGCTGCGATAATTTTCCAAATGTTCATCATGGGAGTCGTTTTCACGGTTTTCGAGGACGTTAAAGCCGATAGTGAGGTCAAAATCAAAATCCGAGATGGCAGCTGCGATAATTTTCGAAATTTTCATCATGGGATTTCATTTGATGGTTTTCGAGGACGCGAAAGCCGATAGTGAGGTCAAAATTAAAATCGAAGATGGCGGCTGCGATAATTTTCGAAATGATCATCATGGCAGTCATTTTCATGGTTTTCGAGGATGCTAAAGCCGATAGTGAGGTCAAAATCAAAATCAAAGATGGCGACTGCAAAAATTCAAAGTTTTCGTCATGGATGTCGTTTTCATGGTTTTCGAGGGTGCCAAAGCCGATAGTGAACTCAAAATCAAAATCCAAGATGGCGGCTGCGATAATTTTCAAAATGTTCATCATGGGAGTCGTTATCATGGTTTTCGAGGATGCTAAAGCCGATAGTGAAGTCAAAATCAAAATCCAAGATGGCGGCTGCGATAATTTTCGAAATGTGCATCATGGGAGTCGTTTTCATGGTTTTCGAGGATGCTAAAGCCGATAGTCAGGTTTAAATCCAAATCCAAGATGGCGGCTGCGATCATTTTCGAAATGTTCATCATGGGAGTCGTTTTCATGGTTTTCGAGGATGCTAAATCCGATAGTGAGGTCAAAATCAAAATCGAAGATGGCAGCTGCGATAATTTTGAAATTGTTCATCATGGGAGTCGTTTTCATTGTTTTCGAGGAAGCTAAAGCCGATAGTGACGTCAAAATCCAAATCCAAGATGGCGACTGCTATAATTTTCGAAATGTTCATCATGGGAGTCGTTTTCATGGTTTTCGAGGATGCTAAAGCCGATAGTGACGTCAAAATCAAAATCCAAGATGGCGGCTGCGATAATTTTCGAAATGTTCATCATAGGAGTCGTTTTCATGGTTTTCGAGGATGCTAAAGCCGTTAGTGAGGTCAAAATCAAAATCCAAGATGGCGGCTGAGATAATTTTCGAAATGTTCATCATGGGAGTCGTTTTCATTGTTTTCGAGGAAGCTAAAGCCGATAGTGAGAACAAAATCAAAATCCAAGATGGCGGCTTCGATATTTTCGAAATGTTCATCATGGGAGTCGTTTTCATGGTTTTCGAGGATGCTAAAGCCGATAGTGAAGTTAAAATCCAAATCCAAGATGGCGGCTGCGATAGTTTTCGAAATGTTCATCATGGGATTCGTTTTCATTGTTTTCGAGGAAGCTAAAGCCGATAGTGAGAACAAAATCAAAATCCAAAATGGCGGCTTCGATAATTTTTGAATTGTTCATCATGGGAGTCGTTTTCACGGTTTTCGAGGATGCTAAAGCAGATAGTGAAGTTAAAATCCAAATCCAAGATGGCGGCTGCTATAATTTTCGAAATTTTCATCATGGGAGTCGTTTTCATGATTTTCGAGGATGCTTAAGCCGTTAGTGAGGTCAAAATCAAAATCGAAGATGGCGGCTTCAATTATTTTTGAAATGGGAGTCGTTTTCATAATTTTCGAGGATGCTAAAGCCGATAGTAAGGTCAAAATGAGAATCCAAGATGGCGGCTGCAATAATTTTCGAATTGTTCATCATGGGAGTCGTTTTCATGGTTTTCGAGGATGCTAAAGCCGTTAGTGAGGTCAAAATAAAAATCCAAGATGGCGACTGCTATAATTTTCGAATTGTTCATCATGGGAGTCTTTTTCATGGTTTTCGAGGATGGTAAAGCCGATGTTAAGGTCAAAATCAAAATTCAAGATGGCGGCTGCGATAACTTTTGAAATATTTGTCATGGGAGTCGTTTTCATGGTTTTCGAGGATGCTAAAGCCGTAAGTGAGGTCAAAATAAAAATCCAAGATGGCGACTGCTATAATTTTCGAATTGTTCATCATGGGAGTCTTTTTCATGGTTTTCGAGGATGGTAAAGCCGATATTGAGGTCAAAATCAAAATTCAAGATGGCGGCTGCGATAATTTTTGAAATATTTGTCATGGGAGTCGTTTTCATGGTTTTCGAGGATGCTAAAGCCTAAAGTGAAGTTAAAATCCAAGATGGCGACTGCAAAAAATGCAGTGTTCGAGGGGCAGTAAGCGCGTACTTAACACAATAATATTTTAAACATCATATTTTCATCTAAACTGAAAAGTTTGTTTTGTATGGTTTGGAATTGAAAAAATCTTTTTGTGATGGATAGTTTTTGTGTTTTCATCATGGGTGTCGTTGTCATGGTTTTCGAGGGTGCTAAACCCGATGGCGAGGTCAAAATGAGAATCTAAGATGGCGGGTGCTATAATTTTCGAATTGTTCATCAATTTCATTATGGGAGTCGTTTTTATGGTTTTTAAGGATGCTAAAGCTGATAGTGAGGTCAAAATCAAAATTCAAGATGGCCGCTTTGTTAATTTTCGAAATGTTCATCAATTTTATTATGGGACGTAACGAAGGCTGAGTGGATGAAGCGTTACTCAGGGGTGACGACAAGCAAGCTTACAAGTAACTCTCATGAGTAGGGCAAAAGTACTAAGCCTCTCGTTTTTGGCTCCCAATCTTATCTCAGACACTAAGAGACCCGTGGTCCTTTTTTTCTTATTTTCAAAGTTGCCCCTTATGCCTCCCTTCTGAGTTTTTAATAAGGTTTTAGATTGGATTAGCTTCTTAAGGGGTTTCAAAATCTTTTAAGTGCTCTAACGGATTTTAAAATTCTTTTAACCTTCCTAAGGAATTCTCCATTTTTTTTTTTTTAAATTTTGTTTCTTTTTTTTATTGAATTAGTTATAAGGGTTTTCAGAATAATAAAAATATTTTACATAATTTAATAATTTACAAAATCTCTTAAGGACTATGGATTTTCCAATTCATTTAAAGATTCTTATGGATTCTCAAAATTTTATTAAGGTAAGGAATACTTCTCCAAAACACGACCCCGCGAGCTGCTTGCAGCTCGCGCAACGCGCAAATACTAGTTATTATACTATATAAAGCTCGATTACCACTCACTCACTGACTGACTCACTGATTGACATCATTGTTCTCCCAGATGGTGAAGGGGGAGGTGGGTATATTTTGACAGATTCGTAAACAAGTAACTCTGGTGAGTATGGGAAAAATCCCAAACCTCCCCTTTTCACCCCCCTTCTCCCCCCTCCCCATCGTATCTCGGAAACTAAGAGACCTGTGTTTTGTTTTTTTACGGATTCGTATAGAGGAGGCTCGGAAAAGTAAAAACGATTTTTCAAAGTCCCCCCCCCCTTTCCCCTTTCTCCCCCCTTTAGGTGGATCTCGGAAGTTAACAGACTTGCAACATTTTTTTTTTCAGATTCATATCAAGGGGCCCAGAGTTGGTCAAAATCATTTTTCAAAACTCCCCCCTCTCCCCCTCTTCACCCCTCCCCCCTTCGTATCTCGGAAACTAAAGAGACCCGTGTTTTGTTTTTTTACGGATTCGTATAGAGGAGGTCCGGAAAAGGAAAAGCCATTTTTCAAAGTCCCCCCCCCCCCCTTGGCTCCCTTCTCCCCCCTTCAGGCGGATCTCGGAAGTTAACAGACTTGCAACATTTTTTTTCAGATTCATATCAAGGGGCCCAGGGTTGGTCAAAATCATTTTTCAAAACTCCCCCCTCTCCCCCCCTTCGCCCCTCCCCCAACGTATCTCGGAAACTAAGAGACCCGTGTTTTGTTTTTTTACGGGTTCGTATAGAGGAGCCTCGGAAAAGTAAAAAGCATTTTTCAAAGTTCCCTCCCCCTTGCCCCCCTTCTCCCCCCTTTAGGCGGATCTCGGAAGTTAACAAACTTGCAACATTTTTTTTTTCATATTCATATCAAGGAACCCAGAGTTGGTCAAAATCATTTTTCAAAACTCCCCCCTCTCCCCCTCTTGACCCCTCCCCCCATCGTATCTCGGAAAAAGTAGGTAGCAGTAAAGCGAAGCGAAGCGTAGCGTAGGGATAAGGTCATGATAGCTTTCCGGTGGTAGGTAGGTCCCGAGTGGAGCGAACCTGCGAGACCGAGTGGAGCGAAGGGGGGAGGTGGCGAGCGAAGCGAGCCGGCGACCCCCGTAGCGTAACGAAGGTTGAGTGGGTGAAGCGTAACTCGGGGGTGACGACAAGCAAACTTACAAGTAACTCTCATGAGTAGGGAAAAAGTTCCAAGCCTCCCCATTTTGGCCTCTCCCACCCCCCCCCCCCCCCCCCCCCCCCGCAATCTTATCTCAGAAACTAAGAGACCCGTGTTCTGTTTTTTGACGGATTCGTATAGAGGAGGCTCGGTAAAGTAAACACCATTTCTCAAAGTTCCCCCCCCCCCTTGCCCCTAGCGAAGCGTAGGGATGAGGACACGATAGCTTTCCGGTGGCAGCAGGCGTAGCATGGCGCCGTAGAAAGGGGTTTTGTCGACGGAAGAATAGACAATGTGGTATTGTTCATGCAATAAGGTTTAATTTTATTTGGCACCGCCTCGTTCCTAATGCCTGCAAATAGTGCTACGCTTTAGATTAGTTTATTATATTTATATAGATTAAATACGCCAATATTCATTGTCATTGGTAAACCATCCATAGTAAATAAAAAAAATCTAAATTCATGAATATTGCCAGTCCTAAGCCTGGAAAACCTGTTAAAATCTAACTGAAAAATTGAACTAATTATCCCGTAAGGTTGAAGTATGAAGGAAGATCAACTTTGTTACATAAAGTTTGTGTATGTATACCTGTGTATAATAGGTACTTTCGTGAATAATTGTGATGTGATACATATTCCTATTGGTTTCATGTCGTAACGCATGTCAACAATTCGACATCGCACTGCAATATAATTCGCTATCTCATGTCTATTTAGTGATATTAGATCCTAACATGCCGCCAGTACATACATCACAGAAGTGATGGTGGGCCGTCGCATAGCGCGACATCTCAGGTGATGTTCGAAGTGATGTTCGAAAGTAATATTACGCGTTATGAAATGTAATGCCATATTGCATTACTTTCAAAAGCACTGTTTTGCGCATGTCTAGCTGTAATAGCATTTAGCTAAAAGATTTTTTTTTATTTGTATTTTAATGTCGTATGACGTTTCTTTTTTTTTAAATCACTGTTGCTCACTGGCAAAGGAATAATCGTATACAGCCTAAAACGCCGTACTCGATATTGCTATACTACTGAAACTTGAAATTAATTTTGGGAAAAAAATAAAATAAAACAAAGAATTACATACAACATTTTTTAATCAATTTCTTTTTAAATTTTTCGAATGCTTGTTTTTGCATCGCAGGCAAATAACGAAAATCGTTAAATGAATTTTGTAAAATAAATTATCATATTGCACCCATGGACCTAAAAAAAAGGCGGACGGAACTTCACTAAGAAACGATTGAAGCACCACAATGGCGGCGGCGTAAATATGTGTGTGTGTGTATAGGGATGCCAGATGAAGGAAAAAATTACCCATTTTTAAACAATATTTAATTAAGATCTCCCTTGAACTTAAGTTTAATTACAATTTTTTTGTGACGGATACCTATTTTTAATATAAAGGTAAAATAATTTAAGCACATTGGATATTAAAATATTTACAACTCGTTTAATGTTAGTAAAGTTTTACAATCCCTTTTGGTGATTCAAATTTTTGTAGACTTGTCTTTTGCTATCGACACATCTAGAAATCCCTTCTAATTTACTTAATATAATAATTTTATATCGATAATTTTCGAATTGTTCATCATGGGAGTCGTTTTCATGGTTTTCGAGGATGCTAAAGCCGATAGTAAGGTTAAAATCCAAATCCAAGATGGCGGCTGCGATTATTTTCAAATTGTTCATCATGGGAGTTGTTTTCATGGTTTTCGAGGATACTAAAGCCGTTATTGAGGTCAAAATCAAAATCCAAGATGGCAACTGCAAAAAATTTCAAAGTTTTCATCATGGATGTCGTTTTCATGGTTGTCGAGGGTGCTTGAACCGATAGTGAGGTTAAAATCAAAATCCAAGATGACGGCTTCGATAATTTTCGAAATGTTCATCATGGGAGTCGTTTTCATGGTTTTCGAGGATGCTAAAGCCGATAGTGAGGTTAAAATCCAAATCCAAGATGGCGGCTGCTATAATTTTCGAATTGTTCGTCATGGGAGTTGTTTTCATGGTTTTCGAGGATACTAAAGCCGATAGTAAGGTTAAAATCCAAATCCAAGATGGCGGCTGCGATTATTTTCAAATTGTTCATCATGGGAGTTGTTTTCATGGTTTTCGAGGATACTAAAGCCGTTATTGAGGTCAAAATCAAAATCCAAGATGGCAACTGCAAAAAATTTCAAAGTTTTCATCATGGATGTCGTTTTCATGGTTTTCGAGGGTGCTTGAACCGATAGTGAGGTTAAAATCCAAATCCAAGATGGCGGCTTCGATAATTTTCGAAATGTTCATCATGGGAGTCGTTTTCATGGTTTTCGAGGATGCTAAAGCCGATAGTGAGGTTAAAATCCAAATCCAAGATGGCGGCTGCGATAATTTTCGAATTGTTCATCAATTTCATCATGGGAGTCGTTTTCATGGTTTTCGAGGGTGCCAAAACCGATGGCGAGGTCAAAATGAGAATCCAAGGTGTCAGCTGCGATTATTTTCGAATCGTTCATCATGGGTGTCGTTTTCATGGTTTTCGAGGGTGCTAAAACCGATGGCGAGGTCAAAATCAAAATCCAAGATGACGGCTTCGATAATTTTCGAAATGTTCATCATGGGAGTCGTTTTCATGGTTTTCGAGGATGCTAAAGCCGATAGTGAGGTTAAAATCCAAATCCAAGATGGCGGCTGCTATAATTTTCGAATTGTTCATCATGGGAGTCGTTTTCATGGTTTTCGAGGATGCTAAAGCCGATAGTGAGGTCAAAATCAAAATCCAAGATGGCTGCTTCGATTATTTTCGAAATGTTCATCATGGGAGTCGTTTTCATCGTTTTCGAGGACGCTAAAGCCGATAGTGAGTTCAAAATCAAAATCCAAGATGCAGACTGCAAAAAATTCAAAGTTTTTATCATGGATGTCATTTACATGGTTTTCGAGGGTGATAAAACCGATGGCGAGATAAAAATGAGAATCCAAGATGGCGGCTGCGATAATTTTCGAATTGTTCATCAATTTCATCATGGGAGTCGTCTTCATGGTTTTCGAGGGTGCCAAAACCGATGGCGAGGTCAAAATCAAAATCCAAGATGGCGGCTTCGATAATTTTCGAAATGTTCATCATGGGTGTCGTTTTCATGGTTTTCGAGGATGCTAAAGCCGATAGTGAGGTCAAAATGAGAATCCAAGATGGCTGCTGCAATAATTTTCGAATTGTTCGTCATGGGAGCCGTTTTCATGGTTTTCGAGGGTGCTCAAACCGATGGCGAGGTCAAAATGAGAATCCAAGATGGCGGCTGCTACATTTTCGAATTGTTCATCATGGGAGTCGTTTTCATGGTTTTCGAGGATGCTAAAGCCGATAGTGAGGTCAAAATCAAAATCCAAGATGGCGGCTGCGATAATTTTTGAATTGTTCACCATGGGAGTCGCTTTCATGGTTTTCGAGGATGCTAAAGCCGATAGTGAGGCCAAATCAAAATCCAAGATGGCGGCTGCGATATTTTTCGAATTGTTCATCATGGGAGTCGTTTTCATGGTTTTCGAGGATGCTAAAGTCGATAATGAGGTCAAAATCAAAATCCAAGATGGCGGCTGCGGTAATTTTCGAAATGTTCATCAATTTCATCATAAGAGTCGTTTTCATGGTTATCGAGGATGCTAAAGCCGATAGTGAGGTCAAAATCAAAATCCAATATGGCGGCGGCGATAATTTTCGAAATGTTCATCACGGGAGTCGTTTTCATGGTTTTCGAAGATGCTAAAGCCGATAGTGAGGTCAAAATCAAAATCCAAGATGGCGGCTGCGATAATTTTTGAATTGTTCACAATGGGAGTCGCTTTCATGGTTTTCGAGGATGCTAAAGCCGATAGTGAGGCCAAATCAAAATCCAAGATGGCGGCTGCGATATTTTTTGAATTGTTCATCATGGGAGTCGTTTTCATGGTTTTCGAGGATGCTAAAGCCGAAAATGAGGTTAAAATCAAAATCCGAGATGGCGGCTTCGATAATTTTCGAAATGTTCATCATGGGAGTCGTTTTCATGGTTTTCGAGTATGCTAAAGCCGATGGCGAGGTCAATATCAAAATGAAGATGCTGCGATAATTTTCGAATTGTTCATCATGGGAGTCGTTTTCATGGTTTTCGAGGATGCTAAAGCCGATAGTAAGGTTAAAATCCAAATCCAAGATGGCGGCTGCGATTATTTTCAAATTGTTCATCATGGGAGTTGTTTTCATGGTTTTCGAGGATACTAAAGCCGTTATTGAGGTCAAAATCAAAATCCAAGATGGCAACTGCAAAAAATTTCAAAGTTTTCATCATGGATGTCGTTTTCATGGTTTTCGGGGGTGCTTGAACCGATAGTGAGGTTAAAATCCAAATCCAAGACGGCGGCTTCGATAATTTTCGAAATGTTCATCATGGGAGTCGTTTTCATGGTTTCGAGGATGCTAAAGCCGATAGTGAGGTTAAAATCCAAATCCAAGATGGCGGCTGCGATAATTTTCGAATTGTTCATCAATTTCATCATGGGAGTCGTTTTCATGGTTTTCGAGGGTGCCAAAACCGATGGCGAGGTCAAAATGAGAATCCAAGGTGTCAGCTGCGATTATTTTCGAATCGTTCATCATGGGTGTCGTTTTCATGGTTTTCGAGGGTGCTAAAACCGATGGCGAGGTCAAAATCAAAATCCAAGATGACGGCTTCGATAATTTTCGAAATGTTCATCATGGGAGTCGTTTTCATGGTTTTCGAGGATGCTAAAGCCGATAGTGAGGTTAAAATCCAAATCCAAGATGGCGGCTGCTATTATTTTCGAATTGTTCATCATGGGAGTCGTTTTCATGGTTTTCGAGTATGCTAAAGCCGATAGCGAGGTCAAAATCAAAATGAAGATGCTGCGATAATTTTCGAATTGTTCATCATGGGAGTCGTTTTCATGGTTTTCGAGGATGCTAAAGCCGATAGTGAGGTCAAAATCAAAATCCAAGATGGCTGCTTCGATTATTTTCGAAATGTTCATCATGGGAGTCGTTTTCATCGTTTTCGAGGATGCTAAAGCCGATAGTGAGTTCAAAATCAAAATCCAAGATGCAGACTGCAAAAAATTCAAAGTTTTCATCATGGATGTCATTTACATGGTTTTCGAGGGTGATAAAACCGATGGCGAGATAAAAATGAGAATCCAAGATGGCGGCTGCGATAATTTTCGAATTGTTCATCAATTTCATCATGGGAGTCGTCTTCATGGTTTTCGAGGGTGCCAAAACCGATGGCGAGGTCAAAATCAAAATCCAAGATGGTGGCTTCGATAATTTTCGAATTGTTCATCAATTTCATCATGGGAGTCGTTTTCATGGTTTTCGAGGGTGCCAAAACCGATGGCGAGGTCAAAATGAAAATCCAAGGTGTCAGCTGCGATAATTTTCGAATCGTTCATCATGGGTGTTGTTTTCATGGTTTTCGAGGGTGCTAAAACCGATGGCGAGGTCAAAATCAAAATCCAAGATGACGGCTTCGATAATTTTCGAAATGTTCATCATGGGAGTCGTTTTCATGGTTTTCGAGGGTGCCAAAACCGATGGCGAGGTCAAAATGAGAATCCAAGGTGTCAGCTGCGATAAGTTTCGAATCGTTCATCATGGGTGTCGTTTTCATGGTTTTCGAGGGTGCTAAAACCGATGGCGAGGTCAACATCAAAATCCAAGATGATGGCTTCGATAATTTACGAAATGTTCATCATGGGAGTCGTTTTCATGGTTTTCGAGGATGCCAAAGCCGATAGTGAGGTCAAAATCCAAATCCAAGATGGCGGCTGCGATTATTTTCGAATTGTTTATCGTGGGTGTCGTTTTCATGGTTTTCGAGGATGCTAAAGCCAATAGTGAGGTTTAAATCCAAATCCAAGATGGCGGCAGCCATAATTTTCGAATTGTTCATCGTGGAAGTCGTTTTCATGGTTTTCGAGGATGCTAAAGCCGATAGTGAGGTCAAAATAAAATCCAAGATGGCGGATTTTCGATTTGTTCATCAATTTCATCATGGGACGTAACGAAGGTTGAGTGGATGAAGCGTAACTCAGGGGTGATGACAAGCAAACTTACAAGTAACTCTCATGAGTAGGGCAAAAGTACTAAGCTTCTCTTTTTTGGCTCCCCCCCCCCCCCTCCCAATCATATCTCAGACACAGAGACCCGTGTTCTTTTTGGAGGAGGCTCGGAAAAGTAAAAGCCATTTTTAAAAGTTGCCCCTTAAGGTTTTATATTGGATTAGGGGATTCTTAAGGGGTTTCAAATCTTTTAAGTGCTCTAACGGATTTTAAAATTCTTTTAACTATCCTAAGGAATTCTCAATTTTTTTTTTTTTGTTTTTTTTGTTTTGTTTCTTTTTTTAAAATTAGTTATAAGGGTTTTCAGAATATTAAAAATATTTTATATAATTTAATAATTTACAAAATCTTTTAAGGACTATGGATTTTCCAATTCATTTAATGATTCTTATGGATTCTCAAAATTTTATAAAGGTAAGGAATACTTCTCCAAAACACGACCCCGCGAGCTGCTTGCAGCTCGCGCAACGCGCAAATACTAGTTATAATATATAAAGCTCGATTACCACTCACTCACTCACTCACTCACTGACTGATTGACATCATTGTTCTCCCAGATGGTGAAGGGGGAGGTGGGTATATTTTGACAGATTCGTAAACAAGTAACTCTGGTGAGTATGGGAAAAATCCCAAACCTCCCCTTTTCGCCCCCCCTCCCCCCCCTCCCCATCGTATCTCGGAAACTAAGAGACCCGTATTTTGTTTTTTTTACGGATTCGTATAGAGGATGCTCGGAAAAGTAAAAACCATTTTTCAAAGTTCCCCCCCCTTGCCCCCCTTCTCCCCCCTTTAGGCGGATCTCGGAAGTTAACAGACTTGCAACGTTTCTTTTTTCAGATTCATATCAAGGGGCCCAGAGTTGGTCAAAATCATTTCTCAAAACTCCCCCCTCTCCCCCTCTTCACCCCTCCCCCCATCGTATCTCGGAAACTAAGAGACCCGTGTTTTGTTTTTTTACGGATTCGTATAGAGGAGGCTCGGAAAAGTAAAAACCATTTTCAAAGTTCCTCCCCCCTTGCCCCCCTTCTCCCCCCTTTAGGCGGATCTCGGAAGTTAACAGACTTGCAACATTTTTTTTTTCAGATTCATATCAAGGGGCCCAGAGTATGTCACAATCATTTTTCAAAACTCCCCCCTCTCCCCCTCTTCACCCCTCCCCCCGTAGCGGTAAAGCGAAGCGCAGCGTAGCGTAGGGATAAGGTCATGATAGCTTTCCGGTGGTAGGTAGGTCCCGAGTGGAGCGAAGGGGGGAGGTGGCGAGCGAAGCGAGCCGGCGACCCCCGTAGCGTAACGAAGGTTGAGTGGGTGAAGCGCAACTCGGGGGTGACGACATGCAAACTTACAAGTAACTCTTATGAGTAAGGCAAAATAACCAAGCCTCCCCTTTTTGGCCTTCCCCCCCCCTCCCAATCGTATCTCAGAAACTAAGAGACCCGTGTTCTGTTTTTTACGGATTCGTATAGAGGAGGCTCGGAAAAGTAAAAAGCATTATTCAAAGTTGCCCCTTTGACCCCCTTCTCCCCCCTTTAGACGGATTTCGGAAGTTAACAGACTTTTAACACTTTTTTTTTCAGATTCATATCAAGGGGCCCAGAGTTGCTCAAAATCATTTTTCAAAACTCACACCTCTCCCCCCCCCTTCACCCCTCCCCCCATAGTATCTCAGAAACTAGGTAGCGGAAAAGCGAAGCGTAGCGTAGCGTAGGGATAAGGTCACGATAGATTTCCGGTGGTAGGTAGGTGCTGAGTGGAGCGAACCTGCGAGACCGAGTGGAGCGAAGGGGGGAGGTGGCGAGCAAAGCGAGCCGGCGACCTCCGTAGCGTAACGAAGGTTGAGTGGGTAAAGCTTAACTCGGGGGCGACGACAAGCAAACTTACAAGTAACTCTCATGAGTAGGGCAAAAGTACCAAGACTCCCGTTTTTGGCCTCCCCCCCCCCTCCCAATCGTATCTCAGAAACTAAGAGACCCGTGTTCTGTTTTTTACGGATTCGTATAGAGGAGGCTCGGAAAAGTAAAAACCATTATTCAAAGTTCCCCCCCCCCCCTTGCCCACCTTCTACCCCCTTTAGGCGGATCCCGGAAGTTAACAGACTTGCAACATTTTTTTTTTCAGATTCATATGAAGGGGCCCAGAGTTGGTCAAAATCATTTTTCAAAACTTCCCCTTCTCCTCCTCTTCACCCCTACCCCCATCATATCTCCGAAACTAGGTAGCGGTAAAGCGAAGCGTTGCATAAGGATAAGGTCACGGTAGCTTTCCGGTGGTAGGTAGGTCCTGAGTGGAGCGAACCTGCGAGACCGAGCGTAGCGAAGGGGTGAGGTGGCGAGCGAAGCGAGCCGGCGACCTCCGTAGCGTAACGAAAGTGGAGTGGGTGAAGCGTAACTGAGGGGTGACGACAAGCAAACTTACAAGTAACTCTCAAGAGAAGGGCAAAAGTACCAAGCCTCCCCTTTTTGGCCTCCCCCCCCCCCCCTCCCAATCGTATCTCAGAAACTAAGAGACCCGTGTTCAGTTTTCGAGGATGCTACAGCCGATAGAGAGGTCAAAATCAAAATCCAATATGGCGGCTGCGATATTTTTAATTGTTCATCATGGGAGTCGTTTTCATGGTTTTCAAAGATGCTAAAGCCGATAGTGAGGTCAAAATCAAAATCCAAGATGGCGACTGCAATAAATTTCAAAGTTTTAATCATGGATGTCGTTTTCATGATTCTCAAGGATGCTAAAGCCGATAGTGACGTCAAAATCAAAATCCAAGATGGCGACTGCAAAAAATTTCAAAGTTTTAATCATGGATGTCGTTTTCATGGTTCTCGAGGATGCTAAAGCCGATAGTGAGGTCAAAATCAAAATCCAAGATGGCGGCTGCGATAATTTACGAATTATTCATCATGGGAGTCGTTTTCATGGTATTCGAGGTTGCTAAAACCGATGGCGAGGTCAAAATGAGAATCAGAGATGGCGGCTGCTATAATTTCGAATTATTCATCAATTTCATCATGGGAGTCGTTTTCATGGTTTTCGAGGGTGCTAAAACCGATGGCGAGGTCAAAATGAGAATCCAAGATGGCGGCTGCTATAATTTTCGAATTGTTCAACAATTTCATCTTGGGAGTCGTTTTCATGGTTTTCAAGGATGCTAAAGCCGATAGTGAGGTCAAAATCAAAAACTAAGATGGCGGCTGCGATAATTTATTCGAAATGATCATCATGGGAGTCGTTTGCATGGTATTCGAGGGTGCTAAAACCGATGGCGAGGTCAAAATGAGAATCCAAGATGGCGGTTACTATAATTTTCGATTTGTTCATCAATTTCATCAAGGGAGTCGTTCTCATCGTTTTCGAGGATGCTAAAGCCGATAGTAAGGTCAAAATCAAAATCTAAGATGGCGGCTGCGATAATTTTCGAAATGTTCATCATGGGAGTTGTTTTCATGGTTTTCGAGGATGCTAAAGCCGATGGTGTGGTTTAAATCCAAAACCAAGATGGCGGCTGCGATAATTTTCGAAATGTTCATCATGGCAGTCGTTTTCATGGTTTTTGAGGATGCTAAAACCGATAGTGACGTCAAAATCAAAGTCCAAGATGGCGGCTGCTATAATTTTAGAATTGTTCATCAATTTCATCATGGGAGTCGTTTTCATGGTTTTCGAGGGTGCTAAAACTGATGGCGAGGTCAAAATGAGAATCCAAAATGGCGGCTGCTATAATTTTCGAATTGTTCATCAATTCCATCAAGGGAGTCGTTTTCATGGTTTTCGAGGATGCTAAAGCCGATAGTGAAGTCAAAATGAAATCCAAGATGGCGGCTGCGATAATTTTCGAAATGTTCATCATGGGAGTCGTTTTCATGGTTTTCGAGGATGCTAAAGCCGATATTGAGGTCAAAATCAAAATCCAAGATGGCGGCTGCGATGATTTTCGAATTGTTCATCATGGGAGTCGTTTTCATGGTTTTCGAGGATGCTAAAGCCGATCGTGAAGTCAAAATCAAAATTCAAGATGGCGGCTGCGATAATTTTCGAAATCTTCATCATGGGAGTCGTTTTCATGGTTTTCGAGGGTGCTGAAACCGATAGTGAGGTCAAAATCGAAATACAAGATGGCGGCTGCGATAATTTTCGAATTGTTTATTAATTTTATCATAGGAGTCGTTTTCATGGTTTTCGAGGGTGCTAAATCCGATAGTGAGGTCAAAATCGAAATCGAAGATGGCGGCTGCGATAATTTTCGAAATGTTTATCATGGGAGTCGTTTTCATGGTTTTCGAGGATGCTAAAGCCGATAGTGAGGTCAAAATCGAAATCCAAGATGGCGGCTGCGATAATTTTCGAAATGTTCAATATGGGAGTCGTTTTCATGGGTTTCGAGGATGCTAAAGCCGACAGTGAGGTCAAAATCAAAATCCAAGATGGCGACTGCAAAAAATTCAAAGTTTTCATCTTGGGAGTCGTTTTCATGGTTTTCGAGGAAGCTAAAACCGATAGTGAGGTCAAAATCAAAAACTAAGATGGCGGCTGCGATAATTTTCGAAATGTTCATCATGGGAGTCGTTTTTATGGTTTTCGAGGTTGCTAAAACCGATGGCGAGGTCAAAATGAGAATCCAAGATGGCTTCTGCGATAATTTTCAAATTGTTCATCATGGGAGTCGTTTTCATGGTTTTCGAGGATGGTAAAGCCGATAGTGAGGTTAAAATCCAAAACCAAGATGGCGGCTGCGATAATTTTGGAATTGTTCATCAAGGGAGTCGTTTTCATGGATTTCGAGGATGCTAAAGCCGATAGTGAACTCAAAATCAAAATCCAAGAAGGCGGCTGCGATAAATTTCGAATTGTTCATCATGGGAGTCGTTTTCATGGTTTCGAGGATGCTAAAGCCGATAGTGAGGTAAAAATCAAAATCCAAGATGCGGACTGCAAAAAATTCAAAGTTTTTATCATGGATGTCGTTTTCATGGTTTTTGAGGGTGCTTAAACCGATGGCGAGGTCAAAATGAGAATCCAAGATGGCGGCTGCGATTATTTTCGAATCGTTCATTATGGGTGTTGTTTTCATGGTTTTCGAGGGTGACAAAACCGATAGCGAGGTCAAAATGAGAATCCAAGATGGCGGCTGCTATAATTTTTGAATTGTTCATCAATTTCATCATGGGAGTCGTTTTCATGGTTTTCGAGGTTGCTAAAACCGATGGCGAGGTCAAAATGAGAATCTAAGGTGGCGGCTTCGATAATTTTCGAAATGTTCATCAATTTCATCATGGGACGTAACGAAGGTTGAGTGGATGAAGCGTAACTCAGGGGCGACGACAAACAAACTTACAAGTTACTATCATGAGTAGGGCAAAAGTACTAAGCCTCTCCTTTTTGCCCCCCCCCCCCTTCCCTCCCAATCGTATCTCAGACACCAAGAGACCCGTGTTCTTTTTTTTTACGGATTCGTATAGAGGAGGCTCGGAAAAGTAAAAACCATTTTTCAAAGTTGCCTCTTATGCCTGCCTTCTGAGTTTTCAATAAGGTTTTAGATTGGATTAGGGGGTTCTTAAGGGGTTTCAAAATCTTTTAAGTGCTCTAACAGATTTTAAAATTCTTTGAACTATCCCAAGGAAATCTCAATTTAGTTTTGTTTTTTTTTTTTTTTTTTTTTTTACTTTTTTTTTATTGATATAGTAAGGGTTTTCAGAATATTAAAATTATTTTATATAATTTAATAATTTACAAAATCTTAGGACTATGGATTTTCCAATTCATTTAAAGATTCTTATGGATTCTCAAAATTTTATTATGGTAAGGAATTTTTCTCCAAAACACGACCCCGCGAGCTGCTTGCAGCTCGCGCAACGCGCAAATACTAGTCTAAATATATAAAACTCAAAGGTGACTGACTGACATAGTGATCTATCAACGCACAGCCCAAACCACTGAACGGATCGGGCTGAAATTTGGCATACAGTTAGATGTTATGACGTAGACATCCGCTAAGAAAGGATTTTGATAAATTCTACCCTCAAGGGGATAAAATAGGGGATGAAAGTTTATATGAAACTTTGTCAATTTTATACCGATTAGGCTGAGACTTTGCATGCATACAGCTACTATGACGTAGGCATCCTCTAAGACAGAATTTTGATAAATTCCACCCCTAAGGGGATAAAGTAGGGGATGAAAGTTTGTATAAATCTTCTTAGATTTTGGACGGATCGGGCTGAAATTTGGCATGCAAGTAGATGTTATGATGTAGGCTTTCGCTAAGAAAGGATTTTGATTAATTTACCCCCATGGGGATAAAATAGGGGATGAAAGTTTGTATGAAACTTTGTCAATTTTAAACCGATCGGGCAAAGACTTTGCATGCACAAAGCTACTATGACGTAGGTATCCTCTAAGAAAGAATTTTGATAAAGTCCACCCCTAAGGGGATAAAATAGGGGATGAAACTTTGTATAAATCTTCTTAGATTTTGGACGGATTGGGCTGAAATTTTGTCATGCAGGTAGATGTTATGATGTAGGCATTCGCTAAGAAAAGATTTTGATAAAATTGCACCAATAAGGGGATAAAATCGGGGATGAAAGTTTGTATGAAACTTTGTCAATTTTAAACCGATCGGGCTGAGATTTTGCATGCACAAAGCTACTAAGACGTAGGCATCCTCTAAGAAAGAATTTTGATAAAGTCCACCCCTAAGGGGATAAAATAGGGGATGAAACTTTGTATAAATCTTCTTAGATTTTGGACGGATTGGGCTGAAATTTTGTCATGCAGGTAGATGTTATGATGTAGGCATTCGCTAAGAAAAGATTTTGATAAAATTGCACCAATAAGGGGATAAAATCGGGGATGAAAGTTTGTATGAAACTTTGTCAATTTTAAACCGATCGGGCTGAGATTTTGCATGCACAAAGCTACTAAGACGTAGGCATCCTCTAAGAAAGAATTTTGATATAGTTCACCCCTAAGGGGATAAAATAGGGGATGAAACTTTGTATAAATCTTCTTAGATTTTGGACGGATTGGGCTGAAATTTTGTCATGCAAGTAGATGTTATGATGTAGGCATTCGCTAAGAAAAGATTTTGATAAAATTGCACCAATAAGGGGATAAAATCGGGGATGAAAGTTTGTATGAAACTTTGTCAATTTTAAACCGATCGGGCTGAGATTTTGCATGCACAAAGCTACTAAGACGTAGGCATCCTCTAAGAAAGAATTTTGATATAGTCCACCCCTAAGGGGATAAAATAGGGGATGAAACTTTGTATTTATATCTTCTTAGATTTTGGACGGATCGGGCTGAAATTTGGCATGCAAGTAGATGTTATGATGTAGGCATCCGCTAGGAATGGATTTTGATCAATCTACCCCCCAGAGGATAAAATAGGGGATGAAAGTTTGTATGAAACTTTGTCAATTTTAAGCCGATCGGGCTGAGACTATACATGCATATAGCTACTACGAGTATCACGTAGGCATACCATAAGAAAGGATATTGATAAATTCTAACCATAAGGGGATAAAATAGAGGATGAAAGTTTGTATAAATCTTCTTAGATTTTCGACTGATTACGCGAGCGAAGCCGCGGGCAAAAGCTAGTTATGTATAAATTGGATAAAGAATCTATAACCTCAATCACAAGTCTTTTCAAGGAAATTGGCAAACACGAACAAACAATCAATAAAAATATTTATAGTAAATTAAAGAGAAATACATCTGATAGTAAATTAAAAACTGATGGCATGAAACCTTGCAAAATATGTGAAAAATTAAATAAAGGAAACCGTTTCCACTCGGAAGAGAAATGCTGGTTTAATAAACCATCCGATGATCATGACAAGAAAAACTTTAGAAGAAATGTAAACAATACTGTGTTAGATGTTGAACTGAAAGATAACGAATCAAAAAACGAGTAATCACACCATTAATTGAAGTTAAAATAACATTGGAAGAAAAAATAAACATATTAGGTATATATGATTCTGGCTCCAATGTTTCTTTGATAAATTCTAAATTATTGAGGCTAAAGAAACAAGAGAAAAAGGAATACAACAACACAAATCTAATGACAATTAATGGTGTTAAAAGGACGAAAGGTCTTATTACAATAAAAATTAAGATATTTGATATAGAGAAAAAAGTTGATGTCTATGTTGTAGATGGAAAAAGCTTCAAATATAACTTTCTAATTGGACTTGATATAATAAAAGAGTTTAATTTGATTCAGAATGAAAATTTGAAGATAACACAAACACCTACAAAACAAATAACTGAGGAAGAACTATATTTTAGAAACAACACAAAGGAAGACAAAAATAAACAGAACTTAAACTTGGTAAATTTTAATGAACATGTAAAAGAAGAAGAATTTACAATAGATCTGAGTCATCTGGATGATCAACAAAAATCAGAAATAAATGAAATTATTAATAAATATAAATCAAGCTTTGCAAGGGATAAATATGACATTGGAACAGTAAAAGACTATGAAGCAAGAATTGATCTACTTGTGGATAAATACTGTAACAAAAGACCTTACAGATGCTCAGTAGAAGATAAGCTAGAGATAGAAGAACAAGTACGAAAATTACTGCAAAAAAATCTTATAGAGGAGTCATACAGTCCGTTTGCAGCACCAGTAACATTGGTTTTTAAGAAAGAAGATAATAAAAAATCAAGACTGTGTATTGATTTCAGGGATTTAAATAAAATAGTGGTGCCTCAAGCCCAACCATTCCCTTTGATTGAGGACTTAGTAACAAAAACAGGAAACTGTAAGTACTTTTCAACATTAGATGTTAATTCTGCGTTCTGGTCTATTCCACTGCGAGTGGAAGACAGAAAGAAAACAGCTTTTGTTACACATGAGGGCCACTACCAGTGGACGTGCTTACCCTTTGGATTAAAAACCTCATCAGCTATATTCCAAAGGATTTTAAGCAACATACTAAAAAAACACAAATTGACACAATTTGCTGTAAATTTCATAGATGACATTTTGATATTTTCAAAATCCTATGGGGACCACTTAAATCACTTATCACAGCTTCTAGAGGCAATAGAGAAAGAAGGGTTCCGACTAAAATTCACTAAGTGTCACTTTGCAGCTAAGTCTGTAAAATATCTTGGACATGTGATAGAAGATAATACAGTAAGACCAGTAAGAGATAACTTAATTTCAATAAGAGATTTCCCAACGCCAAGAAATCAAAAAAATATTAGACAATTGCTAGGTAAAATAAATTTCTACCGTGAGTATATACCTAACAGTTCAATAATTTTAGAGCCACTACACAATCTACTGAGAAAAAATCAAAAATTCATATGGTCGAAAAACTGTCAAGAAGTTTTTGAAAATATAAAACAACTACTATGCTCACAACCAATATTAGAAATTTTTGATCCAGAATTGCCAATAAACATATACACAGATGCATCATTAGAAGGCATTGGAGGAGTTTTAAAACAAATTCAACCAAACGGTAAAGAAAAACCTGTAGCATATTTCTCAAAAAAACTAAACAAAGCCCAAAAGAGAAAAAAGGCCATTTATTTGGAATGCTTAGCCATTAAAGAAGCTATAAAATACTGGCAATACTGGCTAATCGGAAAACGCTTCACAGTGTTTACCGACCACAAACCTTTGGAAAACTTAAATATCAAGTCAAGAATTGATGAAGAGCTGGGAGAATTATCCTATTATCTGTCACGATATGACTTCATAATAAAATATGCACCAGGAAAGGATAACTTAGAAGCTGATCGCTTGAGCAGAAATCCAGTTTTAGAACCAAATAAAGATGAACATGAACAGTTAAAAATAATTAATATAATAACATTGAATGACATAATAGCAGATCAGACAAAAAATGAGGATATAAACAAATATAAGAACAAACTGATTTATAAACACAATATATATTTTAAAAGAATAAATAAAAAAGACAAAATAATACTTTCAGAGGACTTTAGTATGAAATTGATTAAATTAATACATGAAAATATGTGTCATATAGGTATAAAGCAAATGCAACAAAAATAGGAAAACTATACACAGCAAAGAATTTAACTAAAAATATCACAAATTTATGTAAACAATGTGATATATGTATAAAGAATAAAACTAGAAGTCAAACGAAATATGGTTTAATGTCATACCTAGGACCTGCCACAAAACCATTTGAAATTGTGTCAATAGACACAATTGGAGGATTTGGAGGCTCCAGATCAACAAAAAGGTATCTACACTTATTAGTAGACCACTTCACTCGATATGCTTATATATTAACTTCAAAGACACAGAGCGCTAAAGACTTCATAAAACTTATAAATAATGTACCAAATAGTAATGAAATTGGTATGGTACTCACTGATCAGTATCCAGGAATAAACTCCCAGGAATTCAAAACGTTTTTACATGAAAAGTCTATCGCACTGATTTTCACTGCAGTCAATTCACCGTTTTCCAATGGACTCAATGAAAGACTAAACCAAACACTTGTAAATAAAATCAGATGCAGCATAAATGAAAAACCAAATACTACAGCATGGACCACTATCGCTCATAATTGTGTCAGCAAATATAACAACACGGAACACTCAATAACAGGTTTTACACCAAGATACTTACTGGATGGCACTGATGTCTCATTCATACCTAATGAACTTAAACTAGAAAAAAAATTAGAAGACTGGATTAAAGACAGAAAAATTGCATTAGAAAAAACAATTAGATCACACGAATATAATAAAAAGATATTTGATAAGAATAGAATAAATCACAATTTCAAAACAGGTGATATGGTATATGTTGAAAATGGCCACAAATTAAACAGAAAAAAACTAGATGAGTTAAGGATTGGCCCATTCAAAATTGAAGAGAAATTATCACAATCAATATATAAGATAAATACAGGCCACAGGAAGATGGAATCAAATCTATTTCATATAACGAAACTGATCCCTGTTCCCACATTAGAAAAAAGGAAGAGTTATGAAGAAATAATTATAGGGAACGACGAAAATCTCCAAGGAAATTTTCCAATTTCAGGGGGGGAGATGTAAAGAAATACATGGGATTTCTTATTATTTTGTCATTTTAAATCTAGGCGCAATCTTTTTACTATGTCACGTTGATTCAGTAGATGGCGCTAGCTAGGAAGTCATACTCTGTAATCTGTGGAAATGGAGTGTCTAGGTAGTCTGTGTTATAAAGAGAAGACATTTCTTAGCAGACTGTTTTTTTTCATTTAATAATTTATTTTGTTAATTAGTAGAAATAGATCGACAAAGTAACTTTAAATGTCGTTTCTTTGTTTTACAGGTAAGGTTTGTTACCTGAGAATAATATTGTGTACCTACTTATGATTTCATGTAAAACTTAAAAATATAACCCTTTGTTTTACAGAGCAACGCATTGTTTAATTTGTCGCAGAAATAACAAAAATTATAGACTAATTGTCTTATATACACATATTTTCTTTCTATTCATACAAAAAACAGTCATTTGGTTTAGCTCATACGCTTAATTGGAAACGCTAACTGTAAAGAAAAGACAATTTTAGTTGTCTAATTTCAAGTCTGTAATTTTTCCGTACTGGTTTAGCCATACTTATAGGGCAACGAATAAACTTTTCAACTTCCTAATATCAAATCTGCGTTACTAGTATCGATTTCATCACCAACTTCGAATTTATTTTGAAATAGAAACTCTTCCATTTTGTTTCTCAATAAACAGACGCTCTATTGAAGCGTTTTCATATCAAAGTGTCATTTTTTGTATCGTTCACCGTCATTTGGACACGAAGATAATGCGAATAAATGCGTGGGGTTCTCTGAACCTTTTTCAATAAATGTGCCTTCGGTAACCGCTTCACTGAAACTCTTTTAGACGATGCGATGTAGGGATTATGAATAAAAACATCATTAAAGGAGTTCGTAAATACCACATTGTTTTTTTTTTACAAAAGGTTTAATTATTCATAGTCTTCTTAAAACTTCGTAAGTCCAAATTAAGCTATTTTAATTTTCTTAAGCAGCTCTATATTTAGCCACTCTTAGACACTCCTATTTATTAATAAGGTCTAGTCGTGAACTCTTTTATTTAATTAAACTCCTCTTAAGGGTCGAAACTGTCGGTTTGAGTTGAGTACATAATAAAGAAGACTTTGTAATTTCGCTACTTTCATATTACTTAAATGCGTTCGGTATTACAGAGTTTTAGCTTAACTTGAGACACATCTTTACAGCCGACATTGTAACATTTTATGGGCGTCGATTTCACTTGTCAATTGTGTAATAAACTTCCTTCTTGTTCCTCTTCCTTCCATTCGTATTTGATTTAAGCTTACTCCTTGCGAAATTGTCTCCCACTTATTTCATTTTATTGCTTCATATTAAAATAGTACTTTGAAGCGCGGCTTCTCGGTCTCAACCACAAACGTATGCATATGAATGATAATTATGTACATGAATGTTGAAACTGCTAAGAACAGTCCTATCATTTTGAATTGTAACATGTTCTTTTAATCTATGCGGGGGATAATTACCATTTCAAATGAGAATACCGTGATATAAACGAAATATGTTGTTTACTTAAATATGTTGTTTACGAAGCAAAACATTCGGATTAATATACTTACTTATAAATGTACCTAATAAACAAGATTGATAACATTTCCTGAAACTTATCCACTAACAAGTAACAGAAAGTTGGTGAACTTTTCTGGAAGGACTAAATATGGTCGTCTTATAGTTTCTTTTTAGAATCTATTAGACACTGAAGTTATAATATCGGATCCCGGGGGCAGAGCGTCGTTTACTATCACTTAACTCATTTTTATATTCGCCATTTTGGCTTGCTCGCTGTCCCAGATTCGCTATGAATACAGAGTGGAGCCTCCCATAATACGATACATGGCCTACTTTGAGAGGGATCCTCGGAGCCTCGCAACTTGTTTACATTGAACTTACGTGTCTTGTAGTGTGTAGCGTCTCACTACTCTAATATTTGTGCTTTTTACATGGAGTTGCAATCTACACGTAAAAATTGCATCGCAATTTGTCGCATATAAAAAATATTACCTAGTAAACTGACGTTCGCCTCACAAAAAAGAGTCCCGTGTCCCAGCTGTGGGAACGTAACAGGCCGATTATGATATACTGAAGTTATATACACGAGTCTTAATTAAGTATGGTATACTTATACCCAAGGCTAGGGGTTTTAAGTCATTTATAAATATACCGACATACTCGTAGCTACAACAAGGGGTTTATTCGGCTCCATTTCGATATAAATGCGACGTGTAACGTTAGAACGTTGAGTCTTTTGGTTTGCCGGTTAACCGCATGCCCATGACCCGTTTCCTGTTTCCCTTACTTACAGCGAGACGCCACGGTTTGCAATATTATGGGTTATATGGTCGGAGCAAAGCGTAGCTACCGCTAGGGTAGGTAGCGCGGGGTTTTTCCTATGAAAATGAACGGGTACAGGAAGTACGTATTTTATTTAAAAAATAACTAATTTTAATATGAATTATAAGTAAAATACAACCCCTTGAATTGCACTGGATATGAATAAGGTCACATAAAATTCTGTTAACTTTATTTCAAAATTAATTTACCCTCTTGAGAAAATAAACCTATACCAACCGAGCGACACCTCGAAATTGGAAAATATTACAAGTGGGAGAGCACCAGAGAGCACGTCCCCGGCTACACGATTTATCAGTTGCGACAGATTACAATCACCCAGAAACTTCGGAGTACTTCCATAACTGTTGTCTGAAGAAATCGTCAAACTTTTGAGAAAGGATGAGGATTGGTTAGTTTGAAGTAGCAACAAACCAATTCAATGTAACAATGATCGTTAATATTCAGTATGGTTGTAAAGCAGGGTATATGTGACCTCTCTAAATCCTCTCAGTTTATAGGTGCAGTTTATTGAATAGTGAATATCTGGGCCCCGGTCGGGTAGCAGTGGCGAGTCGACCACAAGCAGAGCAATAAGGCGCGTGAAGCGGTCGGGCCTTGTCTTAATTGTCAATAACCGTGAGTCGGGGCGCGCCGAGCCCGCTTCCGACGAATAATTAACGAACTTCCGCGATTTTCGAGTTTGTAAATTGCCTCATGGTCTCGTCGACCCGCGTCCTGGTTTGCTGATATAAATTATGTGCGCACAAAATTAATCTTAGTGATTTAAGAACACCCTTTATTCTCAGGCTTCCATTTAAATCTTATTCTTACGAAGTTCTCTAATGGCAAGTTTCTGCATTACTGAAAGTGCCTTTTTGTTATATTGTATAGTTAACTTAGCTATAGCGCTGTATTTAGATTAGTGTAGGCGTTATTGTGAAGCGAAGCCGACATTTATCGGTAATGTCACTTCTCCCTGATTTTCCTGAGAGATTTCAGAATAAGATCCTGATAACGGAACTCGACATTTCGTGTATTATTTCCCGTTTTCGGGGAAATTATAACAAGACAGCACCGTTTCGCTTGGCTCCCGTCGTGTTTGTGTGGAAGTGTTTCCAATAATTATGTTATTGGAGTAGACGCCGTTTGCTAATACTAATAAACGCATACCAGAAGTGTTTATTGAATTAAATTATGGAGACATACATACATGACGTAACTTTAGCACGAGCTGCGGTGAGGAATTGTGCGATCCGGTGCGAGTGCGAGTATACTCGTAAACAGAGAATTTACAAGCCCACGACTTTCATTAAAATGTAAACAAGCTTCCATATAATTCGTGGTACGTAAATACATCAGCGGGGATCACAAGGGCGGGGTGCACACAACCTAACTGCGGGAATGTTTTATGGTCAACATTAACCGCAATACGGTTGACCCTGGGAGCTCATCTTCCCGAGACTAAATGCACTTAACCAGCGCTTTAATACTTTAGAGCGTGCTTATGTGATATTCGTTATAAACAACCAACTTTATGATTCTGCTGCGTATCCAATGTTTTGTCGTCAACTTTACAAAAGTTAGCAGATTTTTATAGCTGTAACATAAATAGGAAATGACGTATAAGCGTAGAGTGTCAGCAAATACCAAGTACCATCATAAATTGGAAACTACAGGGTAAAACAAAATTATTAAAATATCCTTTGTAATCTCATGGTTTACTTTAGGTAGGTACTGAAATCTCAGTGAGTTTTTTTAGTAGCTACAGAAAAATAGACAAAAGAATTTGATTTATGTTGCAAACTACAATAATTTGGGAAACCTGGAAAGGTTCTAGCCGTTCTGTTTCTATGTTATTGTTAAATATTATATTAATTTCACTTCCATTACTAGAATCTAAAACTGGGGCACAAAAACATTTTGTGCGCAGATTGTGGGGAACGTAATAATTGACTAGAGCAGTGTTTTTAACAGATATTATTTTAAGTAGCGTGTAGAGGCGCACTGTTTGAGCATTTCCAAATACGAAATGATTTATGATTAGTTGATTACATATAACACTGAAAATGGTTTAAAAAGTTCGTTTCTCTGGAATCGCTGGATGTGTGTTATCTAAAATCGGTTCAGAAATTTAGGCGTGAAACGTAACAAACAAACCACTCACTTTCGAATTTATTTCATTTCTGTTGCCAACGGCTTCGCCAGCTACAACTTAAAAATTATCTTAAGAAAAGGTTATACAGAAAGTTTTTCTGTGTACCAAATCACATCCAAATCCGTCTCGTAGTTTTTGCGTAAAAGAATTGTAATTCTTTTACGCAAACACACACACACATTCAAACTTTCGAATTTATAATATTAGTAAGAAGTATGATAAGATTTTATTCGTATGATAAATAAGTTAGGTTTATCGGCTTACAAACATCACCGATAAGACAGAAAAACTTGATCAATGTACATGGGTGAATTCCTAGAATCTACAATATTCGGACTTTTTCTTCGAGGTGCCAACGCATCCTTCGGAAAACCCCTTATTGTAGGTTCCTTAAGATAACAGTAACCATCAGCTGGTACGTAGACTTATTACATAATAGAAATACTTTTCCTCTTAGAAATACAAGAGTGACTTGTATTTATTTATCTTAGACGGAGCACCACCCACTACTTCTTCACCAAGTTTGAACTTCAAGTGATATGAGACGAAGTTGTAGGAACACTGAGGAGTTACTCGACCAACGTTTAATCTTCATTGAAAGTTGCTTGTTTTGTTCGTTATAAAGGTGGGGAACTTATAATGTGATAAAATAACATGAGGTCTTGCTACAGGGAGTTTCAAGAGCTCGCTTGTATAGAGACCACAATTAAGGAATGTTTGAAGTTCAGTATCTTAAGTTTTGTAGAAATATTTTCATAAACGTCTACGTTGGTCGCGGGACTTTCTGAATTACCGTGACCCTGGAACGTAAAGGGCTATTGAAGGACACCGTGGATTTTAGTCAGTACGAGTCTGACAGTCCCTCACGCCCTGCCCTGGGAGGACTCATTTGATGATTTTACCACGATAGACGTCTACGTTAGTGATTACGTAGATACTTCAGGTTTCATATTTTAAAAGGACGTCATGGCCCTGGGGGTCAAATCTCTAAGCAAAAAACCTGTGGTTTCGGCCTGACAAACGTTTTGACAACGAATCCAAACTAAGAATGAGTGATACTACGATTTGACAGATAGCTCCTTCGAGTCCTCACCATCACTCATGACCTGCGGAAAATTTCTGGTTCAATATTATTTCATGTAATTTGATGTAATGACATAGACACTAGCGCTGCGTCAAAATGACTTCAGTCTTGGCGGTGTTATACGTCCGCTGATTTTAACGTTAGTTGCTTTCATAGAGTACATTGTTGCTTTTGTCTTTCATCTGCATCCGTTCCGAGTTATCGTTGACGTAGAAAATGAGACTGGAACGCAAAGGGCAATCGAAGGAACGGGGTGGATTTTAGTCAGCCCTTTGTACTTTACCCAGTATGGAAGGAATCATATGATGCAGATTATACCAGCCAAAAAACAGGATAGAAGTACCCCTTATATCAATATTGTAAATACACAATATTTGCATAAGAACATAAAATATATTATTATGCTGTTTCCACTTAAACATAATTATTATCCACTTAAGCAAACGTTAACTCTGTTCATTTTGGACGCATTAGTCCTATCGTATAATTTTTGATGTAATAAATTGAACTGGACTTTAATATGTGGATTTAAAATATATTTTGCCACAAACTTATGAATGTTCACTTTGTCGGAAACTCAATTAATGATAATGACTATTCATACACGTTTATGAAAGTAAACAACACAATTCCAGCAACACATTGTGGCATATTTCAGTAAAATCAATTAATTCCGGGAAAATCATATCAGTATCAAACAATTTAGTATACAACTAAGGTATTTAATTAATTCACAATATTCTCTCTAGAACAGTAAATCCACTCCAGGTAAGATCGCAAGCTCCAAGTACCTCCAATAAGTAATTAATTGTATTGTACAGGAGCTTGGAGTTGCATCACTATGATGCAGCCGCTCTTGTATGAATAAGATATTGAGTTATATAACGTTGAAGGTACCTAATTAAATTAAAGCAATTTACGCTTCATAGCGGAAGATTATTATTATTTTATATAAGTTGGGTTTTCTCTTAACCTTAAGGCGCTCCCTCACCGCGAGCATTCACCTGTAATGTAACGTTACAGATTCAAACATTTGAAGACAATAGAACATCAAATTGCGCACTTTTATGTTACACTAGCTGACCCGGCAAACGTTATACCGCCTCAAAATCACCTTTTAAACCTTCCTTGGACTTCGAAAAATAATTTAAAACCAAAATTAGCCAAATCGGTCCAGCCGTTCTCGAGTTTGAGCGAGACAAACGAACAGTAATTGATTTTTATACTATAGATTACAGGTGAATGCTCGCGGTGAGGGAGCGCCTTTAGAAAACGTCTGGGGTGACAGAAAAATATGTTAGCTCTTAGACTATATGCAGCGCAAGAGTGTCGCCCAGAGGTATCGGCCCCGACTTACGACTTACCAGGCGCATTACTTTATGTAAATTATTTCATCACCATTGCTCTCAAAACAATAAAGAAATAAATCTTGACTAACCCGGCATGTCCTAGAAGGAACCAAAAATTCGAAGACATGTGGTGTTTTACAGCTTGTTCCCTTCCATGGAGAGGAGGCCTGTGTCCCAGTAGTGGGAACATTATAAGCTGATGATGAAGATGATGAAGATGCAACACTGTCAATTTATTAAGTGAATATTGATCTTTGAACCCGATGAGACACAATTTGATAGTCCTTATAGGTCATACATTCTAAAATTCATAAATTCTAAAGGTCATAAATTCTGACAACCAGGCTTACCTAAGGATATCTTGTTACCCAGAGATGTGAGTTAAGCTTAGGCATTTGCTTCATGCAAAATATTGATAGGCACCTGAATAATAAACATGTGTTAAATAAAGCATGATGTGTGTCTTACATAATTTAATTCTTTTTAATAGTCAGTTATAGTGTTAACTATGTGTTATGGTGTCGAAATTACCATGCAAATTATGTGTCAGTAAAAAATTTACAAAGAATACTGTTATTTTTGTATATCAAAAGTATAATTCAAGTGCTTTCCAGTATACATTATAAACAAGGACGATTTCTATAAAAATAAATAATGTTCATTAGCATGAGTAATGATGTCCCATTTAATGACGTCACGGCATATACGCACTCCACCACATAACGTGACCGTTCTGACCGTCCCTCATTCGGTTGACCGACATAATACGCCATTTTACAACGTCATTTATTTATATTTCGCTTCTTCCATTTATTAAATTATTCATGTACCTACGCTAGTTATATGAAAATAATACCCTTGTAATTAAATAACGGTCGGTATTTATAATGACTTGTTAACATACGGTTTATTAAACGAGGTTTAAGTTTTCATTACGAAATATACCTCTATCAATATTTTCAGCCTTTGCCTTATAGTGGGATGAGAAAGGCTTACAGTAACCTTTTAATAATGACTATGAAAGGGAGCAGTTTAAATGACCTACAAAAATGTGCCGTACAGGTCGTGAGAAGGTCTCTGATCAGTAGTCAACGTAAGTTAAATCAAGCCTGTATTGATGAGAGCTCTACATTTTGCATCGGACAATAATCCGAAAAAGAAAATAGCTTGTCAAATATTTTCATGTCAGTGTCAAGTGTCAACTGTCAACGTAATGTCAACTCAAAATCTGTGCTCAAAACAAAGACATCTAATATCTTTAAACGAGCAATTCTTGTATATTTATATATAATCAGGATCTCGGAAACGGCTCCAAGGATTTTCATGAAAGTTACAGATTAGGGGTTTTTTGGCTCAAGGAATCGATTTATCAAGGTCCCAAGTTCGAGAAAAGCTCAGTTACCAAGATATAGATATTTTAAAAACCGAGCAAAGCTCGGTCAACCAGATATTTAAACTATATACGAGCAATAGACGGGACATCACGAAGAAATTTGTGATCCAAAACTTTTTACCAATAGGTAAAAAGTCCCTCAGTCTAGTAGTCGCGTTGCTATGCAACGCTTAGATAGCGCTACTGACGCACGGCATCAACAATTTTGTATGCCAATTTTCCCAATGCCCGCTCTATAGGTTCTTTTAAATCTCTTTGGCTCAAAACAACACTGCTGTGTGGTTATAATTTTCAACAAAATTATGTTCAAAAGGAACGAGCACTCAAATAATGCTGAAATGTGAAGTGAGAACAGAGCATTGAGCAGTACCTTTATCAACAACATCAACCATTAGGAAGTATCTACAATGATCACTGGAGCGGGCGATGGGTAGCCAAAACACAACAAAAGCCGTTTTCCGTCCTAAAACGAGCGGACCAAAAACTTCCAAGCAAACACAATTGCAAATTACCCTTAACAAGCTTAACAAACAAGATTATTTTTAATTTTATTACAAGCAATTACTAAAACTTTTACTCTCAACAAACAGAATTAACGATGAACTAAAATAATCAAGTAATTAATGGGTTTAGAAGGTACTGTCTGGTACAGTCACGTTTACGTGTAATCTGTGCTATAATACGCATTACGTCGAATCGTTACTAGATTACCATTTATCAAAAGGTAACAATTCGGGTATTAGTGTGAGCTTAGTTGACATATTACGTGATTTGTAATAATGAAAAGAAACTGTCAGAAATACGTCTGCTAATTGCTGTTCGTGTTCAATCAAAATCCTTCTATAGTTGCGCGGCTATCGGTTTGCTAATCGAGATATCTCGAGCTTGAAAACCAGTGATTGCACCATCAGTAATCCCGTTCTTAAAGGAGACACGACTAAGAACATTTTAGGTCAGTTCTAAGTCTAAAAACTTTTTTCAAAAAAAAATTTAACCGCCTTCAAAAACAACCACAAAAAAGGGTAAAATAACCTACAAAATAACTTTTCTTTCGGAAGTCGGTGGCTTTGTTTTTTTATTTCGTTGTCTTTTTGCCACCGACTTCCGAAAGAAAAGTTATTTTGTAGGTTATTTTACCCTTTTTTGTGGTTGTTTTTGAAGGCGGTTAAATTTTTTTTTGAAAAAAGTTTTTTATTTTACTCTTTTTATTTTAAATATTCAACCCAAATTCTTGTCAAATACATCATTTTCTTACATGTGCACTAGAATTTTGTAATCCGTGGCACCGGTATTAACATCGCTCATGTACACATGCTAATAAAATTCCCTATCTCAAAAACTGCTGAACAGATTTTGATGAAACTTGCAGTATTCCCTAAGGTGAACGATCCCTAGTACAACAAAAAAAGAATTTTGAAAATCGGTCCACAATTGGCGGAGTAATCGCGTAACAAACACGCAAAAAGTAATGTCATCCAAGTAGCCGAAATCAATAAAAATGCTCACAAAATAAAAAGTACTGAACCAAATTGGATGAAATTTTTATGGGACCACACTGCAAGTATACTGCATCGAACAAAAAAAGGATCACACTAATCGGACTAGAAACCTCGGAGTAATCGATGTACATACATAAAAAAAAAAAAAAAAACATACCGACCGAATTGAGAACCTCCTCCTTTTTTTGAAGTCGGTTAAAAATCGATTACAGATCACCAAGACACTGTCCCAACCATTATAACTTTGTTTAGTAGCTAGATTGTGAATTTTTAAACCTTAATTATAGTACTTACATACCCGAGCCCTAAGGCCTGTCTTTCAGAACAAGCAACAAAAATGTTAATTAATTTAGTTCAAGAAATTACGAAAATATTCCATTATCTACAAAAATCTTTTTATGAAAACACGGCCAAAGCTATAAGAGCATAAATTAACCCCGAAATATCTGTTACGCAAATGTTTGTATACTCGGCTTGCTTGTCTTTTAACGGAGTCATTTGTTAGGAAGACAATCAAAGCACACAATGTATATCGCGACGTTCAATCCAACAATATTTTTCTTCAAAATATTTTGAGTATTTGGACAAGGAACTATTATAATGGGATCCGCATTGTATGATTGACCCGCATGGCGGTGCCGACTCCCACTAGAGACTGATAACGCAGTAATGAGGGTCTGTTTCGCAGTCCACTGATTCTATGACGCGAGTTATAACTACTCCATTGTCCTCAAGGCTCCTTACTTTGGCGTAATGTCGGGTGAAAAGAATTCTGAAAATATTTCTTCGTTGTAAATGTCACAACAAAGACATTTGTTAAAAGGGTGTGTCTCCGTGTCTCAGATTTATCCTAAGAGCTTCACCTTCGTCCTTAATAGTTTAGAGTCCGGTGCACACTGCAGTGAGTCGCATTGTGTTCAGTCGGATGTGTAGCCGCGCGAGAGGAACTGTGTGCTGCTGAATGTGAACATCGGCCACTGCGAAGTTCGGTACTATGAAGTTTGTATTTGCATGAGTACTATACAAACATTCAGTAGCCTTACAACTTGAAGAGTTACTTGCTCATATACAATGCACGTATAAAACCATGGCTGTGGTTTCTGAAATGTAATGAAAACACCATTAGAATGCATTAAAGCATTGCTCTCTCTCGCAAAGCCCTATCGACAAAGCAACGCGAAAAATTACGCTGAAATAGAACCGGAACACGAATTACACTTCATAGCATTTGTTTTTTTTTCAGTTAAAACTTTTACTACTTTTACACAGTACAAGTCGTTGTTAATGCATAAGCTTCGTATAATATATATACGGAGCCTTAACGCTTAACGTTAGCTCTTAGGTGAACGAAACGAACTTACTTTAGAATTCATTCTTTACACTTTTGGCTGAATATTCTTTTTCTGTTTTAGTTTCTAGACTCGATTTATTGTTACCATTTATATTTGGACATTATTGCTAAGATGGACGATTTTTTTAAATAATTATTTAATGCTTATGTTAGTTGTGTATTTACCTGTATCCGATAAGTCATAAGTCTAAAAGTCGACCCTTACACAGAGCGCTACGAAATCGGTTGTTTCACAACTATATTACTAGGGAAACTGCGCACGAGTGGACGATACGTCAGTGTTGTGTTGTTACCGTTATCGTCTAATGTGAAAGCGCCAGTAAGTGGGAATAAGCTAGATTAGGTGTCACGATTTTGTAATTGAATATCGTTATCTTGTTATTTATTTTGACGTGAATACAAAACCTGTAAAGAGGGACCGTTCTCACCCTTAAATTGCTCATTTAAGGGTATGCACACTAGTTCTTGTCTGTGATAAAATCGTTATTATTCATCGAGTAATTGCCAACTAGTTGATAGAGCCATATACAATTTTTAATATGAATCCACAAAATGGAATATTTTTACGTGGACATAAAAAAACAAATGTTTTTTTACCTTTCAGGATTGGTTTTATAGAATAAGAACTTTTAGGCCAGGAAAGATTGTAAATGTTTTAAATATAACTCTGTATAGATACGTTATTCGTATATTTAACCACGAATATCCTACACGTAGTACAACTTTAGTGAGAAATCGTAATTTATGTACAAAATGTGGTTCTGATATAACTTTTCATTCGGTAGTTATTTATTAATGCTCAGATTCAGCAAGCCATCCCGCTTTTAGTTCGGCGTGTCTGTATTTTGTGTCATTAGAGCGCTGTAACTGATATTATTGGAGTCTTTTGAGCACGACATGTATACGCTTGAGTCTGGTTATTTTAGTATGATGGTGTTTCACTGAAGAGATTTGGATTGTTTATTATATTGATTTAGCCGGCGCCCCCGATTTTATCGGCATGTATTTTGTAATGTGATAAAATTATATAATACATGCCGTCCATTCCATATTACAAGGTTATTGTTGTAATTTTAGGTATTGAAGGGATTCGCTTACAAGGATCAAATTTTGAGAATTATTTGGATTTATTTCACGCTTTAAGAACAGAGAAGAAGCAAAATTAATGCCATAGAGCCTAAAATATTTGTTGTATCGGTGATTGAATAAAATACTAAAATTAATATGTATAACATCATCGGTTATAACAAAGTTTTTTTATTATCTTAATAAACTTGATATAAAAATAAAGTCTCCATTAAACGGACAGTAATGGTTAAATTAATATTATTGTATCCGCACAATTCTTACGTAACATCTTCTAAATTAACTCACTCGGCAAATTGTTTTACACACTTGTCGACCCTCGTCAGCCAACAATAAACTGTATCTACTCGTAAGTTTCATTCTGTATCGACACAGTTCGAATCGGACGACCTCGAATCAATACATCACGCAAAATTGCTTCCCTGACGATTACCTGCCTAAATGGAATTGATTTCGTAATTCGTATTACCGGATATACCCGTATACGGATTGTGTTATTGTTCCTGATTTACGAGGATAAAGGGACATGCCGCTGATTCTCACGTACATATTTCGATGTTCATATTTGTATATGCCAAATCAATATACTCATTACTTGACTCTCCTTTTGTTGGCTGCTTTCATCGATTTTGTATTGAAAAATAATGAACGGTTTTTTTGTAATATTTCTGCGTGTTGTATCGTTTATGTGGAGACATAAAGCTTGCATTGATCAGCAAATAAAGAGTAATATTGTAAACACATAATCATTATAGTAAATCCATACGGAGCTGTCTGCTACGCCGCCCGTAGCGAACTGCTACAGTTCGCTACGGGCGGCGTAGCACATAATGCAATATTTCGTTACTTTCTATGGTTCTGCCTTTCTGTTTTTTATTAGCGTTATAGTTTATTATCTGTTAGGATAATATATTATCCATGAAACGTACGTACATACCTACCTCAAACCACCTTAATATAATTTTAATCTAATATTGTGATCAGCTTTGTCAGTCCATCGCCCTCGGGGAGGAAGGCTCATCAAAGTCAATCCAATGATTTAGCTCAATTACAAAGGCTAATAAAACCATACCAAAATGAGGTTAACTTTGATAAGTTGTGATAAGGTTATCTTGGGATTATTTTTAATCATGTCGGTAGTTTAATACTTTTAGGAGAAAGCGGCACGACGAAAATATGAGAAAATGAATGGTTTTAACATCAAATTAAATGTAAACAAAAAGCCGCTTAACACCGAGTGCAGATTGTAAATATTACACGATATTTAAAGCAGCATAGTAAATATTAAGCTTTCATTTGGATGTTATGATAAATGCGATTCGAGTGCTGCACAAAGAGGTCTTTATGTTTAAATTCGCGTGTGGTTTGGCCTGAGTCGGTTAATCTGGTGCGGCTTAGTGCTGTACTCACTGTGACTCACTATAAATTATTGTCTTTGTGCCTCACTTGTATGAGAGAGGATAAACTTACTACTTTCGCCTTTTGTGAGCTCCTCGGAGCTCGAGTGGCTAATAATACCACTATTTTAGTGCGCTCGTTTTCAGAACTACACCGTTATGGGACTGCGTAGTGTTTGCTCGTGCAAGTGCTTGTACTGTTACTCAAATAAACTGTTTGTTGTTATTACGAAATGTAAACGAGGTGGTGCTGACAAAATATATTTTTTTAGCTAAAAGGTTCGTAAAAGGATTTGTATTAGTGTGTTTTCTCGAAAGTTTTTCGTTTTCTTAGTTAAGGTGCTTGTACACGGCGCATGTAACCCGCGCAAGTGCCTCAACATGCTCAAGCTACATGCGCCGTGTACAAGTACCCCGCGGGTAGCTTGATCAAGTAGCTTGCACATGTTACTCGCGCGGGTAACCCGCACCTTTACTTGCGCGGGTTACATGCGCCGTGTACAAGCACCCTTAGCTACATAACAAGTCGTGTAAGTTGAAAGTCAATAAAGGATGTGTAGAAAAGCCGTAAAATCTATCTTTATCTTCCGAACAAAGGCACAAGTGGGTCGCTACTAGCTAGTTACAAACAGTTAACTTGAAGAGTTTAACGTGATCTAATATTTACCACCTTGGACTCATAAGAGCGAATGACAGGAGTTCGAAATGTTATCATGATTAATTCATGTAGCAAATCCTCACCAAGTCGCTTGCGTCACACGTAAGTGTTTGAATTGTTAGTAAAGTAAGACCACGAGAGAATGATGTACGATCTGGTAGGGACTCCAAATTCGTCAAGACTAAAGTACACGCCACTTAGGAAATATGAGAAGGCCATAACTCTAGTAAATGAAGGACGGACGGATCAGAACGACCTCCCGCCTCGGAAACGTAATGGAAGTGACAAGGGTTCCTCAAAATGATGGAAGAAATTCTGAGGGTTGCGCTGAAGAGGTGCGTTTTATGAGTTCCCTCTGAAGATATGTATCAGTCGCTGCTCACATGCGATCTGCAATGTTTATATCCATCGAAATGAGCTACGAGACGAGCGATCACAATCGCTTCGAATCTCGCTCCTTAGTAATCTTTACGACTCATCTCACTGTGCTTGTTCAACATTTTAGGAACGTGACACTTACTTAACTCCCGCCGTGAACACCGATAAAATAGACTATACATACACGTTTATTATAGGCCCGAGTTGTAACAAGCAACACGCCGCCCGTTCTCAAGTTAAAAGGGGTACAGCCATAAACGTCACTTCCAGATGACAGGTGATAGCCGTGGTTTGTAATTGTACGAAGTATGAAGACGTTACTGCCCATCCCTAGTCACCTTAATTGTTCACTTTGAAACCATAATCGCTTCAAGCAACTCTATTCCATTAAAACTTAAAACGGGCCAGGAAAACAGATTTCCAGTAGTTTGTGTTACGTCACAACAAAATAAATAAATATGTACTTATTGCAGTCTACGAAAAGTAATTATTTCGTTGTGTTCAACCCGTTAATCCTGTAGCCGTAGTTTGTGTCTACGCCTAAGGGAAGGAATAAATGAGCCCATTGTCCCAGGCTCGAGCCCAACCCATTTAAAGATAGACAATACCCATTGTCGTACAGTCAAATAATCCTAAATTTGTTGGGATGTCTTTCTCCGCTTCAAAGTTTCCAGACAAACCGAGCAATGAACAATTCAACGCACATCCTTACGAGTTTATGATTTCGTGATTGATGGTCGCAGTATTAATGAAGAATTACGGAATTTAATTAATAACGAAGGCACGGGTATTTATTAAATTGCCTGCATTAATTAAAGTTTTCATCAGATATGTCCTAAAACGACATGCGACACATCAAAATGTGACATAAAAAGTGTGAATTGTGTGAGATCGTTGTGACACTATGAACTAACACGTAAAGACGATTTTATAGCGCAGCTGAAACTGCGCTCGTAAACTTGAAAAGACGCGCACTACACGACGCCTAAGTGAATGTTCGAGGGTCAAATCTCGCTCAAAGTACTTAACTTTAACTTCCAGTTAATAACATGAGCGCCGTTTGATCTGAATTTCAGATGAGTCGTATTAAAAATTCGTTTCGGCGACAAAGAAAAAATACACAACAAATAACTAGAAGGAAAGTTTTACGTGCGTCTTCAGGCCGTCGACGTTCTCATTTCTCAAAGTAAGCAGCAGATTGGACGTCAACTTTTCCTCTTTTTCCACTCGTGACAGACAGTAGGTATACACAAAGAACGCGCATCTTTCGATGAACAGAACTTTACCCGTCTACCTTGGGGTTTCAATATTAAAATTTTACTTACGTTGATAAAGCTAGTACGAGAGTAGCTCCCACGTAAATATGTTTGTATAGCTGCTTGCTATTTGTTTCACAATGTGTTTACTTTATCTGAAATAGATGAATCCGACTAATGTGATTGGACTGGCTGTTGTACCGATCTAAAGGGAGATATACTACCTTACTATGCGCTGTTAATTGATTACCTCGCCTGTAGTTATTTGTGGAGTTTGAAATGTATGTACACAGCTGATGTTCGTAAACTGTAGGTAAGCAATAAGCATCAGTGAACTGTGTAGCTACAGAAATAAGATAAAATTACACCCTTCAATGAATTGCCAATAAAACGGAGATGAAATGTACTAGTGATGTTCATTTTGCGACAATTTGATCACGGGCGGTCATTTACCATAATGGATTGCGCCAATTTTCAACACTGTTAAATTTTAATGGTGGTATTATTGCTCGAATTTGTGCTATTACATTCATTTCGTAATAATGACAGTTTGTGTACCTACAGTAGTGTTCAAAAAGGTTTTGGCACAAAATGTCCAATGAATTTACTATAGCTCGTGGCTTGGCCATTGACTTCGACGTCATGTCCAGAAGATTCACCCAAGGCAATGCATTGCAGCCACCGACGCGAACGGTGCTGAATACTTTGCACCCGTTGCCGACATAGATTTAAAATGAGTGTCTCATTGAAACGGAATTTTATGTGGACTTTTTGTGGGATACTATAAATTTTCGCTTTTTCGTATAGAAGAAGAAGTACGTAGGTATGTACTCACTGAATCTTTTCATTCCATATTGATTGATTCCGTGATCATAACTTTTATTAAAGCTAAAATAAAAGTTATGATCACAAGAAAAAGGCAACAAAAGCATCATAAACTAAGGAGTTTCCTTCGCAACAGCATAAAAAGAACCACTTCCTTTGAAACAGGTGAATGTTACATCAGAAACTATAAACTTGACTACAATGCCTCTCTTAGGATTAAACTTCACCGAGGCTGGCAGACAACAAATTATTGACAAGTGAATTTTGTGGCAAGTGGAGACTCAAAGCCTCGGCGGTGGCGCGAGGTCTTGAGGCGCCTCGCGGCGAGGCGCGCGTGCGGCGGCATAAGCCCGAGGCGCGCCCCGCGCCTCACATCGCCTCTCGCTGGCACTCGACACGATGTCTACGTGACCGCGCAGACAGCTGCACTAATCTCATTCCCGACATGTGTAAGAGCCGCGCTAAATACGGTTATACTCCCGAATACGACCTACATTTTGTAAAACATTGATTTATTTTGTACCTCAAAGTGACAATGCTTCTACGAGTAAACACAAAATCTTATTCAGTGTTTACTAACATATGAGTTTTCTAATATTTATTGAAGTTATGCGACCGTTTTATTTCTAACAACCGAAGTATGGGCTCAAATACTAAATTTGTAAAAGGCCTGCAGAAAGCAATTTTTTTGGTAAACGAATTTCGCTCCTGGTCACGTTCGAAAACACACTAATGCGCGAGTTCAACTTTTTCAGTGCCCCTTTATCGATAGCAAAAAGACCAGTCGAAGTACGAAATAAATGGTGTCGCTATGTCGACGCGTGCTGTTTTGTATACATACTTCGTAACTAAATCAAGAACTGTTTTTTGTGCAGCCAAGTTCAAGATAATGTTAGACATTATTATAGTTTCTTTTTATAACAACTCTTTGCCACAAGACGCTGTAAAATGTGTTATTGCAAAAGTAATAAAATATTTGTGCAGAAGACGAAACATTTATTGAGTTCAGAACTTTCACAAGTCAGGCGCGTCTTCCGGGTGATGAATGATAAATATACAATCATATTCTGTATGAAGGATTGAGCCCTTATTTGTGTTGACGAGCTGCTAATATAAAATGTACATATTCCTCGACAGCGTGTTTTGTATCATGAATACGTGTAGGTACATAATACCTAAACTTATGTATTTGTCTTTCCTGTGTGATCATTCTTGAAATAATTCCTCGGATCAAATTGTCATAGTACTAAAGAACCAATGTTTACCTTGCTAACTAAAGTTTCGACAGTAATAGAAGTAATGGCGTGCCAAGTTTAAGTAAACCGACTAGAATGAATTAGGTAACCCTTCATTAAATTACGTTGTACTAATAGTCATTATGACTTGAACAAGTTTCATAATTGGATATGGGGGAAAACTTGTTGTAATTTGTTTTGGTGCCAGGTACGTAAAATAATAGGTATCATGTAGGGCAGGAACGTACACATTAAATTAAGTTAGTGTCCCAATATCGGTGTCACATTTTCTAGTAAGGGTACTGTGTGTAACTTGTTTGCATATTTTGAATTAAATGTTATTTGATTTCTAGCGGACTAACTGTGGTTATCATCTGATAGAATTAACTACAGGTACTCTTTTTGCACGAGTATACCAAATGCATTTATTTTCAGTCTTTTTCGTGACACAGCCAGTCTTCGTCCGATGAACCACTCTTTAAATGGCGCCTGATTCGATCGCACACTTTACGATCTACAGACACCCGCACCTGATCGAACAATGTTATTTCATTTCTATGACAGTATAAAATATGCGATGACTGAACAAAAAGTTTTGTGACATTGTCTCCAGGATTTATTGCAGAAGGACCAAGGTGTTTTCTTTTTATATTAGAGTGCCTTGAACCCACGGGTCACACGCAATCGCGATTTTACGTAACAAAAAACATTTTTACTCAGTTCCCACAAATTTGGAGCTTAATGTTTCCGTGGGCGTCCTAGGAGGCGACTTAAAGATTTTATCGCTTCGGTGGGCAACAAAATTTGGAAACTGATAAAAATAAAAATGCCCGATTGTTCTAGTTAAGCAAGTACCTACGCCTGCCAAACAAGGCGGCTGCTGATTTATTATAGGGTTGAATTGTAATGAGGTTTTATAAAACATTTTTTGATAAAAAAAGAAAAGAAAAAATCTTTAAATTACACGATGGAAAAGCGTTATGTATGTATATCTGAAGTCTCGTTTTAACTTTGGTGCCAAGGAGAAAGTCATACAACTAAATACATATCGTCAGAGCCAAAGGCATTTTTAATTAAGCGAATAGTTCTTTATTAAAATTAAAAGTCATATATAACCGATTCAAAGGGCTTCCTCACAATTGAGGGCTTTGTGCAATCACCACAAATGACTTTCAAAGAAGGAATTTTATCATCGAGCGAGAAAAAAGTGTTTGAATATTAATATGAGAGGCGAGGGAATTTAATATTTGACGTAGGACAAGAAAACTGGAGGGAATTTTGTGTGTATTATGAATTGTGTTGCGGTGCATAAGGAGAGGGGTAAATGCTAGCAATTCTTTATGAGAACCAAGATAGCATCATCGCTCTACATTACGTTAATAGCCATGTAACTTGCTGTATGCGTAGGAACAACATTTTCGTTACAAATAACCAACCGGTATGTCCTGTTCCCCGTTAGTACATTCAGAGCGGAAATACAATATTTATACATTTGCGCTCCACAAAAAAGACAATAAATATATAAGTTGTAAGTTGTTGGAGAACGTTATTGTAGCTCTCAACACAACAGGTGAGGCTATTCTTTACTCAAGTATCTACTCCCCGTAAGTAACTTTTACGTGGGAACCATTCGTTCTTATTACACCGCGCCATACGTTAGCCGTCCGCGTGGACTTTAAAATTCTATACGTATATGTGGAGTATGAAAACGAAGAACTTCGTTGATATGAAACAGAGAAAATGTGTCGAGAAGTTGGCGAGTGCTCGGTTTACAACGTAAGATATCATATTAATTTCACGTTTTCAACTTTGTTAGGAATGTAAACAGTACTGTTGCCCGAAGACTCCAACAACAAACCATTAGTGCGCTCGTTTTTCATCGTGAAATGCGGGGGGACATTAACTGGTGAGTGTAAGTTGGTTTACGTTGGTGCGTCTCCACCAAATCCCTCGCTCTCTAATTTACGTGCCAACTTCGGTGACACGTGTGTTCTATTGATTTGGTCTACTCGAGCAAGAGCCGGGTAAGTGCGTAGCTTTTTGATTGTCATCCAATTTGGACGTGATCTAGAGAATGCTAAGCTTGAAGAGCCATTTTGCGCGTTGATTGCGCGGTCTTGTGTTCATTGGTCGTATGAACATTCTATGTTCGTCATTCTTCATAGCTCTGTGATATCGAGTAGCTATAAACGTTGATCAAACAGTTTGGCTTTAATGTGTCTTTCTATTTTATGAGCATAAAGCTGCACTTTCTCATTTTGTTGTTGATGTATCCATTTATGTCATGAAGTCTCCGGGAAGATAGTCGGTTTGTGTCGTTCCAAGAACACTGAGCGGAGCAGCTTATGAATATGTATTTTCTTTCAGGTTGGTAAGTTATTTCAACAAACAGTGAACTGAAATAGGTTTTATTCATAAACATCGTAATGAAACTATATTGGATATCAACTTGGTCAGATAAGAACTCACTCCATTGTAAAATACTAATATTCTGCTGCATTTGGTAAGATTGGAAGCTGACAAAATTGTTACAATCTATGAATAATAGTATTGTAATACTCCATTTTCATCTGCCTTTACTTACAGGCAGATATCAATATATTAAGTACACTAGCTTCTGCCAGCGACTTCGTACGCGGATCCTGTTGCTTATGCCAGCGACAATGGGGTCGTCAAAATCGAAGATCTGAAACGTGTGATGTCGAATTCTTAGAGCCTGGGGACGGGAAAACAACGGGACGCGCATGACGATTCCAGACGTTCCAGATCTTTCATTTTTGTAAGTCAACAGGAAATGCCATCAGACTAAACAACTCTTGCTAAGATGTTATTCATTTATATATGTTATAGTGTAGCTGGGCTCTTGGAATTCCACATCAGTTGTTCCATATCTCAATTTTAATACGTCAACAGAGAGTGCTCATTAGGCTGAACAACTCTTGCTAAGACGTCATTCCTATATATGTTATAGTGTAGCTGGGCTCTTGGAGTTCCACATCAGGTGTTCCATATCTTCAAATTTATTTTCTCAGCAGAAAATGCTCATCACGCGGAACAATTTCTGCTATGGCGCTATTTTTGTATCTCTTATAGTTTAGCTGATCTATTGCAGTTCTGCATCAGGTGTTCAAGTTTCCAATATAAATTATAGCCTATATGTTGGCCAAACATAATAGCTATACAACAAAAAAAAAAAACTAATCAAATCCGTCCAGTAGTTCCGAAGATTAGCGTGTATGGAGTAACTTCTCCCGTTTTCCTTACATTTCCCTTCACTGCTCTGCTCCTAATGATTGTAGCGTGATGAAAAGTATACTATAACCAGCGCAGGAGTATGAAAAATAATTGTACCAAGTTTCATCAAAATCCGTCGAGTAGTTTTTGTTTCTATAACGGTTATACAGACAGACAGACAGACAGACAGACAATAATTTTATTAATTGCATTTTTGGCATCAGTATCGATCCCTAATCACCCCCTGATAGTTATTTTGGAAATATATTTCATGTACAGAATTGACCTCTCTACAGATTTATTATAAGTATAGATTATGCTTTAATTATAACACATATCTTCCTTATTAATAAATTGTGAAGTAAAGTTATGCTAAAGTTAATCAATAATAAAATAAATATTTAAAACAACAATTAACCCGACTGCGTAAAAAAACTAAAAAGAAAGAAACAAGCCCAGTAGTTTAGAATTTACTCATTCACACTCACAGTCGGGGCCCATTCAAATTATACCAATCAAATCTTCCCAAGGGGCCCCGACTGTGAGTGTGAATGAGTGAATTCTAAACTACTGGGCTTGTTTATTTCTTTTTAGTTTTTTTACGCTGTCGGGTTAATTGTTTTTTTTTAATATTTATTTTATTTTACTATTTTTAGTTTTTGTTAGCATTTATCAGTCCAAATTAAATTGAAACATATATAAGTTATATATATTTTGGTAAACCATTTTTAAAATCCTTTAATTTGATACCCCACTTGATAGAATGTGAGAGATTTTAAAAAAATATTTTTAGTTCGGAACCCTTTGCACACGAGTTCGACTCGCACTTGGCCAGTTTTATGTACCCAGTGACACTCACGTTTAAGACGAATCTAACAATACCTCTCAAGTTAAAATCCATCAAGCCGTTTAGGCTGCAGAGCAACACACAGAAACATACATACATACATACACTCGAAAAACATAACCTTCCTGGCGCAGTCGGGTAAAAATATATGGTTAATCTCAAGATTACACTAGTTGTTACTTTAGTTCGCGTTCATTAATAAGGGTGATAGAGTTCAGTACTAAACAGGATAACATTCTAATGAAATAAATGATTTTCCATTTAACATTATCGAAATACTAATTACCTTTTTGACCCCATCCAGTAAGTTAAACGTCGTGCAGGCAATGAATTGCCAGAGGGAGTAGAAAAAGTGTAGGTATCGGACCAGCATGCATCCAATCAGCATGAAGTACATTTAGCTGCGGACATCGAAATTAAATTGCTCCCCAGTGTGCATGTTTTAATTATGAGTTTTAGTTAAGTAGTTAGGTACTTATATATAAATTGTTAGTGGGTTCCAGGTGCTTTTGAAGACTCGTCTCGTTACATAAAATATTGTGTAAAAAATATTGTAAACAATGGTTTCAAAACTTTTAAAAATAAATACAAAACTTAAAAAAATAGGTAAAAAAGTTTCACAAAAGGACCATTTACTTGCATTTGCATTGTTTCGTTTATGAAAAACAGGCCAACGCCCAATAAATACAGCAGGAAACTACAAAAAACCTAAACCTAAACCTTCGACAGTACACTGAGATAATCTAGCGTTTCAATTTGGCATAATCCTTCATGAGTACCGTAGACTCTGTAGCGTGGGAACTAAGTATACCTCTGCAAATATGTTTGCATTTTATTTGTAGGAAATTAAGATTCGCAGCGCACCGCCCCTAGTGCGCCCCCAGTACGGCCCTCGTGTGCCCTGCACCCGTTACTTCAACAACGCGGTGCAATTTCCATCCGCTGCAGATAAGCAAAGCAATATTTCACATTACATATGACGTTATTTCCCGAGATAAACTGTACAAGCTTCTGTACATTTTGCAAATGGTCATTAACTATATTTACAGTTGTTTCGTTTCTGTGTTCGTGTCCTCCATTATCGGTAAAAGATGGTGATCTCTTTATATTTTGAAATATACTACTAGTCTATATTTCTTGAAATGTGTTGAAATACGGAATGAGGACGAGTTCGTGTCTAAATAACAACAGCAACACAGGTCGATTTTCACGGTTAAGCCGCGTTTGCCAAGGTTGGTCCGTGGATGGGTCACCTTTTATCGTAGCGAGTTTCCTCCGTGCCTCTCAAAGCACGTAAAGCCGATGGTCCCGGCTGTCATTTGTAATTTGTAGATCATTGACAGTCGTTACTTGTACTCAGAAGCTCGAAATTTGACAGTCTTACCAGGGTTATCGTATTACCCAGTTACAGGGTTGCGGAGGTCAGGTAGACAGTCGTTTCATGTAAAATACTGAAATACAACTGCATCCGACGAGTCGACCCCAACATAGCTGGGAAAAGGCTGGGCAGATGATGGTGGATAAATAGATACGGAACATTGTAAATGCAGCAAAGTACTGAATTTGACACAAAGTTAACAGTCGCTTTTAAGCTATTGTCAAACAGACAGGCGTGGCGAACGCGATGCGAGGCGTTTTTGTTTGTAATGTATGCAATTGTTTGAAGCCTGTCACATAGAGTATCGGATCGCTTTCGCATTTTTATATGACATGATTCGGTTCGGTTCGCTATCGCCTGTCTGTTTGACAAAGGCCTTAAAGCCAGGCGCTGCTATTAACAGCCGAGAGTCTTGCTATATCTACACGCTATAAACTATTTCCTCGGTAAAATGTCGTCAGTTCTCCCACACGACCGCTGCTCTAATACAAAGACAATCGGCTGCCATATCTGTTACAAGGAAATAAAAAAAACTCTTAATGAATCATTGGTGTCTCCTCACTTGAATTTAAACGGAAAATGTTTTTGTGTTTTAGCCAACTCCCTTTGTTATTACGAAACATGGCTGACTTTTTATATAAAAACTTATTAGACGGTTAGAACGAGCTTTTGAATAGATTCTAACAATGAGCGTTGTGTTGAAAAAAATACTCAGCCATACTATAATTAAACGTTACGTCACACCATTCTTTATTATAACGTAATCCCATTAATAATGAGGCTCGGTCTAAATAATAATTATACTAAACCAATCTCTGAGGTGATACAATAGAATTATTTATTTGAAAAGTTAACAAAGCCACCTTTTCACGCTCTGGTGATGTTAAAACCGAATATTGAATTCAGGGTTACGTAATAATTTCCACTTTGAAACGGTGAAAGTTCCCATAGGAAGGGTCAACGTACTATGTTTTACCGATACCTATAAATGAGAAAAATGGTCTAAAATAGCAAACATATAACTTCAGGTAAGCGACTTCGAAAGATCGTCATGAATAAACAATTTATGAAGTGTGAACTTTACTGTACGTGCTCGTATTTTATAGTATACGTCTCATCGATCACTATAAATTTAATTCAGACCCTCTCTACGCGAAATTTAGGCCCTATTTCGAGTAAACAAAAAATATATGAGCTACTCACCTGTATCGAAACCGAACACTCGTTAAAAAGATAAACAGCCTTGCGGTTTTATCCTGAAATGTTAACAAACAACTACTGTGAAAATAGATGAGATTCCGAAACAAGTACTCAAGTTCGTCGTGATTAAAACAATTTAGGTGAAGTATAAGCCTTCGAATTCTATTAAGGAATTTAGGAGCAAATTCTAAGAAAAACCGCTCGTAGCTAACCCAACTACTTTTTGTTTAATCAACCATGCGGTCGTCTTTCTTCGTTAACTTATTATACGTAGTTTTACAATGAATTTTCGGGGTTTGTTTTAAATACACCACAACAAATTAATCAAGTGTTGTATTTAAAATTAGAAACCAGTCTTGCCAACTTAAATAAAGCTCTCTTTCTCTCCTATATTTAGCTTAAGAATAGAATAAGACGTGCCAATTTTAATTTCATTCTGGTAGAATATAATATGAATCTCAGCGAAGAAAATTTCGGAATTAGAATTTACATTGTGAAGCGTATAGATACATCAAATTGTTTTAGTTAACCAGATATCATGGCTTAGTGAATAATACACACAAAAGGAATTTTAAACCATTTCATCCCTCATTAAATTCGCATATTACGTGAACAGGGTTCCATAATAGGTATCACGACAATCGCTTTACTGTGTGAATGCAATGTTATTTAAATCTCTGTTTTTGAATTCGGCAATGTGATTTTCATAACTTTACTGAATTATAAAACAAATTATTTAATTTGTGTTTCATGTAATTCATAGTTTCAAAGACTGTCACCATTATGACGGGGCCCCCCTTTAGAGGACCAAAGCCTGCCGGAGGTCGCGGGACTTACGAATTACCGTGACGCAGAACGTAAAGGGCTATTGAAGGACATCGTGGATTTTAGTCAGTACGAGTCTGACAGTCCTTCCCGCTCTGGCCTGGGTGGGAGGACTCATTTGATGATATTAAAACGCAAAAAAAAAGAAATGTAATTCATAGTAAATCTTTCGCTTTTATTCATCTGCTTAGGATTAACAAGGTATGTTGAGGTCGCCTTGCAGTCTAACTGGAAGCACCTGAATGTATTTTATATGGAGCGACTGCCTATCTGGCTTCCACAACCTATTTTATAATCATCTTAAAATATTCTGCTAAGATATAGGGTCTTCTCTATGATAAAGAATGGGCTGTACTTCGTCCGCCTAGTTCTCTTTGGCAACATGTCTTCGAAGTTTTGCCTCCAGGACATGCCGATTTCCTCACGATGTTTTCTGTCACTGTTTTTGAGAGGAATGGTGATGAAATGCGCTTGGGTACGAATCAACGAGTTACAACACGTAAGACGGGGCCATTACCATTGGGTCACCAATACTTTTAATAAATTAAAATGTGTACTATCAAAGTGATACCTTAGAGCACGTGCGCGACTGGTATTATTACTTTCAAATCTATTAAGGGTTCGTATTAGTAGTGAGGACTTTGTTCGAGATAGATATTAAAAAGTCATCTTGGTGCCCTTATCTCATTTCACTTGTTTTGTTTTCTTCTTCCGTTCTCCTCTATCAGACGTCAAATGATCATTTACTCCTTTACATTCAGATCATTCCTCACACAATCCATCCATCTTTTATCCTTTCACTTCTTCTTAATCCATAGATAATAAAACATCACAGATTTATTATGAAACACACTTTCATGTCACGAAAGCTAATTTAGGGCGTAAAGAGCTTTAATAATTTCACTAAGTTGGTAGTACAGGAACATCGTTGGGTATGTAATTGTTTTTATTTTGTTGTAAACAACACATTTATAAAATTAAACAGTGCATGTACAATTCGGATTAATGCTGCGTCAATTACACAAGAGCCCCAGGCGATACAAAATGTGAAAAATTATTGGTTAATGGGGCGCAGTCGCAAAGTATGAATTTGTTTCACTCCGCGGTGGTAATACACGAACACATTACTGTGGAATTGGCAGTCAAGTACTTACAGCGGTTACTGCGAGCACTTTTGTTTTTATTATCTATCTATACTTATAAATTCTGAATCTGTAGAGAGGTCAATTCTGTACTTACATGAAATATATTTCCAAAATAACTATCAGGAGGTAATTAGGGATCGATACTGATGCCAAAAAGGCAATCAGTACAATTTTTGTGTCTGTCTGTCTGTATAACCGTTATAGAAACAAAAACTAATCGACGGATTTTAACGAAACTTGGTACAATTATTTTTCATACTCCTGGGCTGGTTATACTCGTAGTATACGCTACAATCAATAGAAGCAGAGCAGTGAAGGAAATATTGGGAAAACGGGAGAAGTTACTCCATTTTTTAAGATTCCGTCGCGTGTGCAACCTTAATGGTTTAAGGTACACAGAAATCATTTATGACGGAATAATTGATCTTGGAAACTTGAACACCTGGTGCAGAACCGCAACAGACCAGATAAACTATGTATAAGAGATAGTAAAATGGTGCGATAGCAAAAATTGTTCCACGTGATGAGCATTTTCTGCTGAGAAAATAAATTTGAAGATCTGGAACACCTGATGTGGAACACCAAGAGCCCAGCTTCACTATAACATATATAGGAATGACGTCTTAGCAAAGTTGTTCAGCCTGATGAGCGCTCTCTGTTGACGTATAAAAATTGAAGATCTGGAACACCTGATGTGGAAACCAAAGCTATCAATATTCAATTTCACTGTATAATTAAAAAATAACATAAACTTAGTACCTCCACGCAGTGAAAGCGGTAACAGTTTAGCACTGATTTTCGATGACGATGTATAATTATGAATAACAATTTTACTCTACTGGCCAAACTCCCATTAATTTTTTTACCCGGGCTCTTGGAATTGGGTATCACACTTTTTAGATCTTCGATTTTGACAACCCCGTTGTCGCTGGCATAAGCAACAGGATCCGCGTACGAAGTCGCGGGCAGAAGCTAGTAATAAATAAATGCTTTATGTTTTAAGCTAGATGATGACAGATTCCCAATTATTTGTATGTTTATCGCTAATATTGACGTAAGAGTATGCAATATATTAAGTTTAGGGGGCATGTTTCAATCATAATAATTATTTATCATCATCATCATCATTTCAGCCTCTTGCAGTCCACTGCTGGACATAGGCCTCCCCCAAGGAGCGCCACAGCGAACGATCTCCTCTCCAGCTTTTTTCATCAAGGCATGGTCAGCTACCTTCTTCAGGTCGTCGGTCCATCTTGGCGAGGGGCGTTTTTAATTTATTCACCTATTCGAGAACCTTCCTTCTCTATATTTCATCGGTTCTGATGACCGACTTGGGGGGGGGGTATTACAACGTCTTAAAACCAGGCTTGTTTCAGTGAGTGAACGAGATGGCGCTAGACGACTTGTATAGCTCTGTCAATTTCACTCGCCGGAACAAGCCTGGTTTTAAGACGTTGTAATCCCCCCCTGGTGGCCTACCATGACGTGTTAAAATGTGAGTAGTTAGGCTGTGGGAAAGAGACAGAACTTTACAAGTCGTCTAGCGCCATCTCGTTCCCAGAGCGGAACCACTCACGCTTTAAGACGTCTGTACTTAGGCTTACTACAGTTTTGGAAAACATCCAAAACATAATAGACAGACACTTTGGAGTACCTTTATTTTGAACTGTTTCATCATCTGCCTAGCCTTTTGCCAAGATCGGCTAACAGTCGAACCAGATGCAGCTGGATATCAGTATTTTGCGACTGACTATCGGACCTCCACAACCCAGTAACTGGGTAATACGATACCCCATAGTAAAACTGGTTGTCAGACTTATAAGCTTCTAACAGTAACGACTGTCAAAGATCTACAAATGATAACCGGGACCGACGGCTTTATGTGCTTTCCGAGGCACGGAGGAAACTCGCTATGACACATGGCTACCCATCCATAGACCAACCTCGGCAAGCGTGGCTTAACCCGGAAAATCGGTCTGTGCGGCTGTAATTATTTAGCCACGAGCTCCACGTTTGAACTGTTTAAAGAATAAATATGTATCATCATCATCAGCCTATAAATATTCTCACTGCTGGGACACTGGCCTCCTCTCTGTGAGAGGGAGTGGGCTATAATCCACCACGCGGGCCCAGTGCGGGCTGGTAAATGTCAAGTTATGTCTTCGAATTTTTAGTTCTAAAGACATGCCGGTTTCCTCAAGATCTTTTCCGTTTTTGAGAGCAGTGGTGGTGAATTAAATTACACAAAGTAATGCACCTAGCTGGGTTCGGGTTCGAACCCACGAACAACAACTCGTAAGTCGGGGCCGATACCACATTTATACACGATAGGGCACTAGGCCATTACTGCTCATGTATACGTGTAGTAAAATAATCAAAATTTCATATTTTTCTATGTTAATTTTGAGTCACACCACTGTTTTCTGTTTATGTATGTTGCATTTTCATGTTGATATCATTTGGCTATGCATAGAATGTCATACGAGTAACAAACAGGCATATCGCTGTAACGCTGTCGGATACCCACTCTAATTGGTGGCTGCTGCGATGTTTCTGTTTGTACTTTCATGTTTTTAGAGCTTCACAACATGTGCTTAAACATCAGGAGATTCAATTAACTTCAAAAATTGAATGGATTTTATTTGAATAGTTAGAATGGGAGGCAGGACTGTCTAACCAAGTGTCAGTGAGGCAATCGAGCATCACAATGCGCACCTTGTATCAAATCTATACTAAGGTTGCGTTGCCACCAGAGATGTGCGATGGAAATGTGTCGTGCGAGGATGTCTAGCTGTGCTGTGAAAATGTTTGGGGGTTTCCACCAAAGATGTGCGATGAAAATGTGCCCACGAGGATGTGTAGCGGAGCTGTGAAAATGCGCATTAATGTGTGGTGCGAAGTTGTGAAATGTGTTGACCAGGGTAGTGGTTTAGTAGTGTGTAGTGGGAGCGGAGACACAACACATCCCTCGCAACACATCCCACTCACACATCTCTCGTACACATCCCTCGCAACACATCCCTCGCACACATCCCTCGTACACATCCCTCGCACAAATCCCTCGCTTGTTTTGTATGCGCTGAAATCTAGCTCCGCTGAATCGTTTCCACCAGAGCTGTGCTGACCGAGGCGAGGATAATGAAGCGATTCTTGGTTCTTTACAAACACATCCCTCTCTACGCATCCTCGCACATCTCTGGTGGAAACGCAGCCTAAATGTACGCGAATACTCATCAGTCAGGGGGGTAGTATTGTAATGTAATGCTCAAAATCGAATCTATAATGTTACATTACACACGAATGCTCCCGCGTGATGAAGCGCCTTTAGACGTAAAGAACAATCGAGTCTGACAGTCCCTTTAGTTCCACCCATGGCGGGAGGAGTAATTTGTTACTTTACCACAAAAAAAAATGTCTAGACATCATAGCCTCAGCCCCAATGTTTCAAAATGAAAGTTATTAGGTGGAGCTATTTCGGACTTAAATGAGTTTTTAACTCATGACACCCACCGCTTCTAGTGTTTATGATCCAATAAAAAACTTTCTCCACTTTATATTGTTGTGCGATTACTAATGAATACTTACCTACATTCGCTGATTTACTATCCGATGATTGATCAGGGGTGAATGAATGAATAAATTAATAAATTACATCAATTCTATACGACGCTATAATAATAAAATTGAAATCTAATTACATTTATCTGGATAAGGAGTGTTTGTTTTCCTTACCTTCAGAAAATTTAGTGTCTCCCATAAACTACAGTAGTTAATGAATGAATAAGATATAGTTTTATTATTCTAGGGCAGACCGTAACTCCTTAGCGATAACGAGACCTCTGTCTCATCGCTTTGTTATTTACGCACTTGATTGATAGTGATGAATATTCAGACGAGCGGCACGTCGACAAATCCCGCTGGTTTGTCTATACTGCCCTGTTTTACTCACACCTTCTGGGATTGCAACATAAATCTTTGTCGAAAATGGATACTTTGCTTCGCATCATTGCCCTTGTAGTCATAAATAATACCCTGTAACAGAATTACGCTGGCTGGATTAATCATTAATCTCCCGCCTTAGTGATCCCGATCCGGACAGATGGCGTTGCTGTTTAATTGTATTTTGCAATTTCCAATATACGAAGTTAACCACTTTTTACTTCGATTTATTAGCGTCATTTACTATACTGATTTGTTATTTAGATGGTAATCTGGGAATTGACGAAAAACAAATGGGCATTAATGGGCAATCATGACTGCTTTCCATATCACACGTCAGTTGCCCGGAGTTCCGGACAAAGACCGAGGTGTCCTGAATGTGACGTGTAAAGCTGTCTGTACACAATGACACAACTTGTACAATGTCTATTGATGGGTTACATTGATGGGACACTTGTTTCAGTCGTGCAATGGACGTAATTCGAGCTCCATTGCGCACCATCGTGCACCATTGCCCGCCATTATGTAGACGTAGAGTAACGTAATTCAGCGTATAATGTAATGCAAATTGTTCGCTTGCACAGCGATAAGGGCGGTACATTTAATGTTTGCGCCAAACTTACGCTGACCATCAGCTAGTTTTTGTGGATTCATAATGGTGAACGTAACTTCAGTAACGTCCATTTTGTTGAGCCTTATAGATGTGGGCAGGCGATATAGGCTTATCTTTATAGTGGTCTTATTTAATATTTGAATCCGTTGGGAACTTTTTTATCTTCCGTTAGTTCAACCTTTTTTCGAAATGGGCATCATTTTTATATAACATTAATACACTGAACAGTCGTGCAAGATATATACAAATATGAATTCAAATTCGTGAAAAATATAAATACATGTCATTTTAAATGGTTGTCCAAACAAGCGTGTTAGAGTCAATTACACGGTTGTCCATTGATGCAGGTCCTGTGGATATGATTCTGAAATTAAACCCGAACTCGATTATTTTACCTAAGTACATTCACAAGTCACCGTCAACTCGCACTATATCCTCGGCATACAGTTCACTGTCAGGCCGAGCCCATAAATCCACCCGAGAGAGACTAGAGAACGTTGGCAAGGACTACGCTTGGAATCCTACCAAATTTAAATATCCTTTTCGAAATCATAAAGATCACATTACGTATGACAAAGCGTACTGCATCGTCTACTTTACTTAAAACTAACAATTCATTGCACAAAGCAGCATCAAGAAAATTATAAATTACTTGTTAGAAAACAACATTTGCGTAACTGAATCGAGGAAACCACCTCACCCTAGAAAACGTCGTTGCATGCATATTTTATGTGTCCACAGTAAGTTACCGCTCCGAGTTTAGAAAATATTTTCAGTAAGTAAGTTGAATGGTCATTCAGTGCAGACAATACCGTGTCTTGGGACCCCAAAACTCGGTTTAGAAGTACACTCCAGATGCAAAATACGGCAACAAGAGATTGGAGGCAGCCTTTGCGGTTTAAGGCGTTTTCTCATAACGTTTTATGTCGACAATTTACCGAGGTTTAGCCGGAGGGATCTGCACAACAATTTGTTTGAACTCCCGCTTTCTGGGCATCGTAAATAAGACCCAACATAGAACAACGCAAAACTATCTAACACGAACATTCGGTGCAGCATTGTTGTAATAAAATATTTTATTAGAATTTTATATTCAGTTGGTATTACAGTGCCCAGTAAAGCAACTTTCTCATTAGGTAGCATTTTTGTGTTCCACGACATGGCGGGTAGGTATACAAAAAGGAACGCCTAGTTTTATATCTATCATAAAATATCTCATCGGGAGCGTAGGTGTATTTTATTTTACATGGCAAAACCTGATTCGTTGCAATGTTGTCCACCACCTCTTGACAGAACGGATATTTATTTGTTGTTAGTACCTACTTGTATGTGTAACTCTACGTGTAATAATGTAAAGGCGTTAATGTGTTTCCTTGGAAAAAGTGTATAACATGTGTTCCGTGTTGTCGCCGCCACAAATGCACCGTGGGGAGCGGCGCGGGTAGAGAGCTTCGGGCGTATATTTCTATCTTGCGAAGTCAATCCAATTTGCGGTGACAGCTGAGTGGCCGCTACACCGCCGGCTTGATTTGTTCAACGTGTTTCTCCCTGAGCGAGCCAAGAGAGCCAATATTGCCAACTTTCCGCCCTATTATATCTAAAGCAATTTCACGCTACAAGTTATTACGTTACTGTGACATGTTGGTGTATGTTACGTCACAGACGAATAATGTCCTAAATTGTTCCCCAACTTGGAAACAAATTACGATAACTCTCGACTTGAAAACCATAAAATTAGAATTCGTGCTTGTAACTCCAATGAATGATAGGCACCTAGCGGGTTTCATTACAATCCCTTGTATTTTCATTAACTTTATGAGGAAACGCTGTTGGTGTTTGTCTTTGTGAATTTTGTTTTGTCTTTATGAAGTTTTGGTCTTTCTCCAAATATTTCAAAAGACAAATTATAATCAAATATGATTTTGATTTCTCTTTGTTCAAATTATATGAAGGCGTTCGCGTTCTCTTGCCGATTGATATAGTAAGATTAGTACTTATGTAATTCCCTCCAGCTATTTCAGTGATAGGTGACATGAAATCTATTTATCATTTTTTTATTAAGATTCTTTACAACAACAAGAGCTTTCTTATGGTAGCCATACACCATCCTGCCTATCGAACGATCGATTTGACGCTTGCAATTGTTTCAAATTGGCAGTTCGTCCATATACACCATACGCCATACTGCCTATCGTACGATCGATTTGACATAACTTCAAATCTGCAGCAGCGATGCCAACTTAGCAACTTTATGGCTAGATCTAGCTATTATTCGGTGACCGATAGCTACAAATTTATAAAATTGTAGCTGTCGTCACTGCTACCGATTTGACGTTGTGTCAAATCGATTTGATGACCTATCAAATTGGCATGTCATGCCATCAAATTGGCATTTTTAAACAATTGCAATTTGAAACAATTGCAAAGGTCAAATCGATCGTCGATAGGCAGGATGGTGTATGGCTACTATTAACTCTAGGTTAAAACCAACTACATTTTTTATGTAGGCGCAATCTAACATTAATATGAAAAACAATTTGGATTTTCTTACTAATTATACTATATAATGATTACCTTTGCGAACAGACCATTACAACAAAATAAGAAAACGTTTTTTCTTGTAAAAGAAAATAGTAAATAAGGATAATAAACTCATATTTTAAAATTAAATCTCGATCTTGGCGAAGTTAAGGTAGTTAAAAAGTTTTATCTTGAGAGGTAAGGAGTCCAGGGTCGTCTGGGCTCGGTGGCTGGCGAGTCTCTGGGGTCCGCTTGCAGACCGGTACCACTTCTGAAAGCTATCCGAACAGAATTGCACTTTCTTGTGAACTGTGTAGTTGATACATTTAAACTATACTTTTACGTAGCTTATGTTTATAATGTACAAAATCGTCCCGCAGTGTCGCATTGGTTCATAGATCGATAGAACGGAAAGCGGGCCTCCATGCCCCCGAGCTAATGATGTGACAAAACGTACCGTGAAGTTGTCTTAGAAAATTGTCTGCCCGTGCGGTTATACGTTGTTACAACTTATTAACTTTCTTTTCATGTTTGGATACATTTCTGCGGTCCACATCTGGGTCTAACCTTTCTTATATAAAAGCCTGTCCCGGCCTATGAATATACTATATCTTCTATTGAATGAAAAATCGATTTCTATCAACATTACAGATTCTCATTCTATTTGTATAAAAGAAAGTCAAGTCGGTATATTACGTCGAAATATTTTCAATATAGCCTTAAGATGTACCTATTAGATAGGTCAAAAGGTCAGTACTATAGAGCTATGAACAGATAGAGACCCTTTTAAAATGCCTATAAATTATCCTTACATGGACGTAGGCATAATATATTTGTATATACTATGAGGAGACAATGTAATAAGTACGTGCCTTCGCTACCAATTTCATCCAGGTACTTACAAGTTTACACAAAACATTTAATTAAAAATTTTACGGTGGAATCGTAGATTCATAATTATCGTTTTCATTAATTTGTATTCTGAAAGCGAATAATACGAAGCAGTCCCGCTGTTCCAATTATAACAATAATCACGTACAAAATACAGGCACGAAGGTTCTGTGACGAACCGTTATCAAAATTTCAGTCGACAACGCCATTGACATTGCCTTCTCTACACTAATTGTGTATTCATGTTCTAATGATATGCTATGAGCGGCTCAATGTTTATTACTCTTCAATAAATGCATAAACTGTTTCGACTAGCATATCATTAGTTTGATAGATGTCAAATTGCGATAATTATGCGATACTAAACAGTGTAACTTGTAAAACAAAAAAAGAGTGATGGGTGTATTACATTAAAAAATGTTTATAACCTTAAGTAATTTCAGCCTTTCAGTCAGCTTTGTTGTTTTACTGATAACTTTGTACATAATTATGTATGTACGTATAAGCCATGTTTTCTACTCCTAAAACAGTACTTTATGTCTAACTTATGTCGATTGTATAGTCAGAAGTTAATGGTTATACGTAAAATAAACGTATAATGAATATATAATGTACTAATTTCGTGAGTATTTCGTATTGTTCTTTTTATTCATCGATCTGAGTGTTACTTTTCATTTTCATACTTTATTGCAATGTCAACCAAGTTGTTGACCAAACCTACTCACAAAGCATTTCAGCTGTATCCAATATTATTGTGTTGTGGTCACAATGTTAATTCAGTTAACACCTATTAATCTTCATTATAGTTTAGCTTGCATACACATATAAGTATACATACATTATCTATAACGCAGGCTTCATTCGCATAATCCTTACTAATAATATTATCAACGCGAAATTATTCAGTCTGCCCTATTGTCACGATTTCAGAGCTTATCTTGTAAATTATTGTGGATTTTGATGGATAAGCCATAATTTTGGTATTAAGGTTAGTGAACAACAAAAACTTAGAAAGTATCGTATAGTACTTTAGTGCAATAACAAAAAAACAGCACACTTTACATAAATAAACAAAGAGAAAACAAATGTAAAACATAAAATTGCATTGCAATTGTTTTTTTGCATATTTCTTCTAAACTGAACGTGTGAATATTAGATTACATTCTATTATTATGTAGATACCTACTAAGAATATTTCGTTAGATAATTTTAGCAACAGAAGATAGCCCGGATTTTAGGGTAGGTTTGATAAATGGCGAGGGTCTCCTATTACATGAGCCTAAATACCATCTTTAGCGAACGGCAGACGTACAACAATACACCTTGGTTGAACACTTCTCTGAAAATGGGGCAAACGCGTACTTATAATTTGCATATCTATCATATAAAACTGATGGTATGGAAGGCAAAACAGTTTATTCATTGAACAGGGTCAGGATATAAAGAAAATCGTTTTCACCGCATAAAAGGCCGTTAAGGTGCTTTAAAAATACTGACGTAAGAAAGGTGGAGGGTTTGGGGCCATATGGCATACCGCATAAGGGCTATAATGTCAATATTACACAAGAGCATTATTACTTGGGATTTTGAAGTACTGCTTACATGTTACGTCCTTATGCTGAGACAGCGATTGTTATTACAAAAAAGCATTGGTCCGAAAGGTTTATTGGAAAAAAGGTTTGAGAATCAGGCATAGTTTTTACGGTCAGTTGCTCTGTTCTTTTAAATGAAGGTAAATCTGTTGGAATTGACTTGTAACCGCTGCTGGTTCCATCCGCCATTAGGACAGGTATTTAGTGCCCGTCAGAGGATATTTTTGGGATGATATCACGTTAAAAACGTATTTTATTTCACTCAGAATCTGCTTTAAAGATTGTTTACAAATCCTCTAGAGGAATTAAACAGAGCTACACGTTTTACGTCACCCAACAATAACGACATCCTTTTGTTTCCCATTTTTACGATTTCCACTTCAATTCTACGAGCTTGTTATCGATAGAGTTAGGTCCCTTCGTGGATGAATTGGAGGGACATTTGTGCCAATATTGATTTCGTGAGATAAGGTTACGACGAAATATCGGAGCAACGTGGTACGGATTTAGATATCAATCAAATTACTCGACCAACTCCGATGAAGTATGGAAGCTATATTATTTGCCGAAACTATTAATGGTATCCTTATCCGTCTTACAATCGAATTTACCTGAGTGTTGGCAGTTTGAGATATTGCGTAACAGCCAGCACATGTACACAAACAAACGCTGGAATTATTACGGTCCGGGCCCCCGATTTCCATAAAGTTACCTTAATACATTGTATACGATGGGCACCTGAATAATTTCATATTTGCATGGGGTTCTAATTCCTATTCCGATTTAATTTTGTTCGGAATAAAATACTGTTGTTTTTAAAAATCACGTTCCGGTTCGTTGTTTGTCTTCGATAAATACAATTATCACGTACTTCTCCGGATAACAAAATAGTAGAGTTCTCGCAATTCAAGTCAAATAATACTCTAAACTTTGAAATAACCGTTTTGTATCCACCAAAATATGGGTAACCCCTGTTAGCCAAAACTACATGAACAAGAGGTATTCATAATTTGAAGTTTGGGTTCAAACTTTTGTTGAAGTGTTGAATAGGAATGTTTTATGAACTTTACTTTGTTTTGTCTACAACATATTTTGCCACTTAGGCAGTCGTTTGTTTGCGTTTATTGACAAAATATAGAATTGAAAATTCTTGCCTGCCTAATGTAGGTCTGTAAAGATAAGGTCAAAAATAAATTACTAAGGCGGTTTAGGACATACATATCTTCATACACATAACTAGAGTCTCCGTGCTCGGAGTCAAGTCCACAAATTGTCCGTACTAGCTTGACCGGTCCTTAATAGGTGTATGTAAATAAGACATTATACTCAAGACGTAGCCTCTTACGTATATTTGAAGGCGATAACGACATAGTATACCCACCATGGGCCGAGGGTCGTTATGATGCGGAATGGTCACTTTTATGAGCGTATAAAATAAAGAAAATCTTCCCATATACTTCACAAAGATCCCTCACGACACTAATAAGAAATTATATGGATAGGTAGTGTGATCCGTCGTAGCATACACACGGAAACTGTTAGCGATTACTATATAATTTGATATTACATACAAAGTAGTATTTCTCTTTTTAGTTTTGTGGTGGTAGAATCATCAAATGAGTCCTCCCACCCAGGCCAGAGCTCAGGGACTGTCAGAATCTTACTGACTAAAATCCACGGTGTCTTTCAATAGACCTTTACGTTCCAGGGTCATTGTAATTCGTGACTCTGAATAAAACTCCACTGTATTCCTGTAGGTAACTATGTAATTTTAATCCACGTTTAAAATTACACAGTTCAGGAGCTGTGACAGAAACAACGCTTGCTCCATTTTGCATGCCTGTTTGCATGTTGCATGCATATTTGCATGCTGCACGCTTGCTTGCATACTGAATGCTTGCTTGCTTGTAACAATAGTTTAATAGTTTTAGGTGAAATGATCCGCGATCTTTTTGTTGTCATACATTATCTTTTATATTGGTTTTTCAACATTTTATACCATTAGAGGCCATTTAGTACATATTGATTTTATTTGTTCTAAAGTGGTTTTAAAATGTATTATCATCTGATATCCACACAACTTTTGATGTCACCAAAGATGAACAATAACTTATTAATTACTTAAAACTTCAAAAGATAATTTGAATAACTTTTCTTCTCCATAATTTTCCAGTTTTTAATCCACGTACTTAAGAAACGGATCTTAAATTCATCTAAAGAGATTGCTAATTTACAACACAAGGGAAGAATAATCTTCCCTGGCATAAAGCAAATAAATTATTTTTATTAACAAAGCCGTGGTAATTGTATTTAATTATAGAAGGGGTGTAGTTGGCAGGGTAAATCTAGTCTACCGCAGACGGTAAGGGCCTCGCCTTAATATACGTATATTTATGCTCAAGCATGTTTATTTACATTAAGTTAATAAAATATATGCATGAAGGTTGGTCCTAGGTTTCATCCCGAGGGCAGGTAGTATTGGGTTTCCATACTTTTTTGGAAATTCTCAGTATAAACTCAAAGCCTAAAGTTTTATATATTTATACGCACTAACACCTGTAAAGGCGCTCCCGCACCGCGAGTATTCACCTGTAATGTAACGTTACAGATTCGAACATTTCATCAGTTATGGAAGACAATCGAGCATCACAATGCGCAACTTTAATAAATGTACGCGAATGCTCGTCAGTCAGGGAGGTAGTATGTAATGTAATGCTCAAATTAGAATCTATTATGTTACATTACACGCGAATGCTCCCGGTGAGGGAGCGCCTTTACGCGTTTTCGTAAAGATTTTAGGAAAGAAAACTTCGAACCCGCTTCTTCTGGATAAGTACGCGGGTTCGAGTCCCACTCGCAGCTGAATTTTTCGTTCCTCAAAAATCTTTAGCTGAAAGCCTGTCTACTTGTTTAGTGGTGATGGGATAGCTACTTTTTAGGTATAATTGCAAAATACCTAAATGTGTATTTACAAACCTCAGAGGCCTTATCATGAGTTTTCAGTTATTCTGACGTAAAGTAAACTGGAAGTTTGACATTTTCAAATTGACAAATTTCAAGGAAAAAATTAGTTCCTTTTTCGCACACCAGAGGCGCTGTTCCATTTTCCCATACAAGAAACGCTGTAAATATTGGAGAGATGCTATGAAGTAAAATAGTGAAAACTCGTGATAAGGGTACTGCTAAACCATTCGGGTTATTTCAAGGTAGGTATAGGTAAATAGAGAGATATGGCTAGTGGAAACTAATCCTGGATTGGATTTGTTTGCTGACGAAAGACCGACGATAATAATTTTAGGAATGTTGCGGTTCTGTGAGAAGACAGTGTTGAAGGTTTAATTTAATTTATTTAGGATCAATGGCTTGTGCTGTACTAAATGAATTGCTAAGTTAAAGTTAAATGAAAAGTCGCGTTTGTCTGGGTTGGTCTGAGGATGGGTGACTGATTATACCATTATTGTCTGAGGCTATCATTTGTAGATCTTTGACAGTCGTTATGAGTGATTTGAATATGAAGCTCTGAAATTCTGACAACCTGTCTTACCAAAAGGTAATCGGATTATCCAGATACTGGGTTGTCAGATAGGCAGTCGTTCCATGCAAAACACTGATTTCAGCTGCATTCGGTTCGACTGGAAGCCAACCATAACGAAGTTGAGAAAAGGCTTTTTTTTTTTTTAGCGTGGTAAAATCATCAAATGAGTCCTGGAACCCCGGGTAGGGCGGGAGGGACTGTCAGACTTGTACTGACTAAAATCCACGGTGTCCTTCAATAGCCCTTTATGTTCCGGGGTCACGGTGAGGAAATAAAATCCCGCGACCCCGGCAGGCTTTGGCCTTCTGAGAGGGGGCCCCGTTATTTTTGCTGACGCTCTTTGAGGCGCGCATAACGCTCCGTCGCCCCGGGCATGGTCCATGGTCAGACAGCGAGTTGCCCTTTACTCGCTGTCCGCATGCCCGCGCCTACGGTGGCCGGAGATCGTCTGCCGACGTCCGACGCCGCGGGCGTCTAACACTGCGGTTGGGGCGGAGGGAGGACGCAGTCCTCTCCCTCTCGCGGCCCGCCTCCTCCTTCACGAGCATTACTGCTTCGCAGAAGGAGGCGACCGCTTCCCACTACGTCTCACCCCGCAGCATGGCCGCAACCAATGCCGGGCGAAGTTGAGAAAAGGCTTGGCAAATGATGCTGGATGGTTAAAGAAAAAGCAGTTCATCAGGAATGTTTATGTTTCATCAAGCACCAAATGTAGGCCAAATGAGATTTGCATAAGCCCAAATTGTCCGCGGTTTACTCAAGAGGAAATTTCAAAATTGGGAAAGTTATCTCATTTATTTGTACGAATAGTAGGTAGGTACTTACCTCAGTCCTGTATTAATCAAAGGCTTTTTCTTGAAACATTCAGTTTTTTTTTTGTTGGTCACAGACTATTTTAGCTATTGTTTCACTTTCATTCCAGTTCTATCATTTATTCCTCTCGTACTTTTATTCCGCATACTGTTTCTTTCTTTCATACTTCTCTTTCAGGCTTGATACCGGTGGCATTCCGGTCTTGAAACTTTCAGTTGTTCTTCAGCTGAATTGTGTTACGTAAAAGTGTTTCTGAAATGAAATTATCAGGAACAGTATAGCAAGCTGACTGACTGCTCATCGAGTCACGGGTGCGGACCCCGCACTAATATTTTATTAGTTAAATACAGATACTTGTTCTGAGTCTGTCTTATTGTACACCTAAGTAAGTTTGAATGTTTATAAACGTAAAGACAGGCGTGTGGACAATCATTTTCCCACGTTTATAAACACTCACTTTTCTTGTTTGTTTGTTTGTCGTTCCGGTTGGACTTTTGCAACTCAATTTTGAGGCACTTCCCGACAAGCTAGAAGGCTGAAATTCTGCACACGCTCTGAGTTCTGACGACAATACATGACTAGCTAAGAAACGTCATAACAAATCCAATATGGCGGCCTCCCCAAGATGGCGGACGGGCTGTTTGAAATCCACCCCCATGATATGGGTATCAAATGAAGGGGTTTGCTGTCAGAAATACTAAAAAAATAGTCACGTGACTCAAATCCAATATGGCGGACGTCCAAGATGGCAGACAGGCTATTTGAAGTGCCCCCCTATGATATGGATATCAAATGAAAGGGTTTGCTGTCAGGAGTACGAAAAAAGTAGTCACGTGACTTAAATCCAATATGGCGGACGTCCAAGATGGCAGACTGGCTGTTTGAAATCCACCCCCATGATATGGGTATCAAATGAACGGGTTTGCTGTCAGGAATACTAAAAAAATAGTCACGTGACTCAAATCCAATATGGCGGACGTCCAAGATGGCAGACAGGCTATTTGAAATGCACCCCTATGATATGGGTATCAAATGAACGGGTTTGCTGTCAGGAATACTAAAAAAATAGTCACGTGACTCAAATCCAATATGGCGGACGTCCAAGATGGCAGACAGGCTATTTGAAATGCACCCCTATGATATGGATATCAAATGAAAGGGTAGGGTAGCTTCAAACCCGATGAACAAAGATAAAAATAATAAAATAATTAATAGATTAAAAAAAATCTAAAAACCCACGTTTTTAAATGTCCTAAAAATAAGAAAATAACCCTACGGGGCTGAGCGAGGGGCCACTCAAAACGTGGGGGCGTATCTTTGCAAGTTACACCCACAAGTTACATACACGTCATGTAAATATATCCCATAAATAATATACGCTCCCACGTTTTGAGTGGCCCCTCCCTCGGCCCCGTAGGGTTATTTTCTTATTTTTAGGACATTTAAAAATGTGGGTTTTTAGATTTTTTAAAATCTTTTATTTTTTTTAAATTAATAAGCATGTCCAAACGGCAAGCGCCGCAAGCGTTGTGTGGGACACCCCCCCGGTGATGGACCGACAACCTTCTGAAGGTGGCTGGGATAGGCTGAATGGAGAAGGCGGAGGACAGAGTAATCTGGCCAAGCCTGGGAGAGGCCTATATCTAGCAGTGGAGTGCGATAGGCTGAGTTGATAGAATTATGCCCAATTTTTTTTCTTACTTATCGTGGTAAAATCATCAAATGAGTCCTCCCATCCAGGGCAGAGCGGGAGGGACTGTCTTTTATTGTCTTGACTGACTTAAATCCATGGTGTCCTTTAATACCCCTTTACGTTCCGGGGTCACGGTATTTCGTAAGTCCCGCGACACCGGAATTATGCCCAACTTGAAATTATACAATTTAAAACACAAGTTTCAGTGGTTGACGGTGTAACTGCCAAGCTTGAGGAAACAGGTTTGATTTTAAATTATTTCTGGGCAACGTTTACTGTGAGAGGTACAGTAAACCTTTTGTATACAAACTAACGCCCCTAACCTAAACATTTACAGTTCAAGAGAGTTCATGGGCAATGGGATCAAACACCTGACCTCTTGCTTGAAAGTTTTCGCCTTAACCTTCGGGTTACGGCCACTATTTGTGTTCATAAGTAATATATTACACGTCATAAGACCGTATAAACAAGAGGATAAAATGAGTTCTCTCGCGAAAGACGTCTCATAACGAGAACTTTTATTTCTGCCTGAATAGGTCTTCAAATAAATTCGGTTGTTTCAATTACATCTACTCTCCCATATTATAAGTATGGGTTGTTGTAAGTTCGCTACAAAAATTATTCCCCTCGAAAAAAAGTTTTGATCCTGTTCTCCTAGTACTTTCCGTTCAGATTCCACATTGTGTCCTCGTTTTCGGTAGTTTTGTGATAGATTTAATAATTTAATTGTTCTGCTATCCCCCGTGCGGAAAATATGGGTCGAATGTACAATAATCAAAACTAAAAAAAAAACAAAAAACCTTTGCTGATTTATACATCCTTTTTTGCTAATTTATACATCCTTTTTCTCGTGGAGAATTATTTTAGTGGCGAACTTACGAGTACAACAAACCATAAGTACATCCTTTATAGTAATAAATAAATAATACCAAAAAACTGAAGTAAACTTTTTTTGGTATGCAAATGTTTTTTGAATACAAAAAAATTAAAAATGTTAAAAAAGTAATTAAGTAAATAGGAATAATATCCGATTGCTGGGCCAATGCCTCTTTACATATTATTATAGAGAAGGCATTGACCATCACGTTTGCTCAAGAGGAGTACAATGGAACATTTATTTTAAAATAAATCTACATATTTATTATTTAATTTAAAACCCGTCAGCATAACCGGCCTACAGACAATGGCGAATACGTAGGCGTGGCTCTGGTATTGTGATAAATATTTGCAAAGCACTGCCTTCCTCAAAATCAATTTATCTTCCGGTTATTAAGCTGCCAATCTTTTCACTTGACAAACACATTATTAGCCGCTTTTTCTCATGCGTGATTTAAGCGATTTTCCTTCCTTTCAATTTTGTGACGTATTAAAATTTGAAAGATACGAGATTCATGGAGGTACGGAATAAGTAATTTTTCAGCCGAATCGACTACCAAAATAGGAGTAGAATGGAATTTCTTCCGGATAACGTCCTATCTTAGTTATCAAATGAATCTGTGTAAAATTGTTATTATCCATTCAAACACCTAAAATGACAGGATTCAATAACTTTTTTTTGTTACTTACGAGTACTTAGCAATAACATCAATTGGGGTTAATCAACTTTAGTCGTGACCTCTTAAAAGAAAAAAAAAAAAAACTTGAGATGTGTCAAGGGACACCCGGATGGAACGAAGTTACTGTATACACTCAACAAAAATAATCGTCGCGACTCCACTCCACTCCGCTCCACTCCGCTCCACTCCGCTCCACTCCACTCCACTCCGCTCCGCTCCGCTCCACTCCACTCCACTCCACTCCACTCCACTCCACTCCACTCCACTCCACTCCACTCCACTCCACTTCACTCCACTCCACTCCACTCCACTCTTTGAGCTCTAGCACCGTTTCGCAACGCGCGATAAGGAACTTCGTTCCAAAAAGTGTCGTGACAGCTTTTCGTAAGATTTTTTTCCGTCTAGCCCCCTTTCACAACGCGCGATAAGGAACTTCGTTCTAATAGAATTTAGGTCTCAAGCTTAAACCCTTAATAATCTAAATCTTTGTATAGCTAATTGATATGTATTTAAAAAAAAAGAAAACCGCTATTATTTAAGTACGTGAACACTAACACAGTTAATTGCGTGGTGTCAAAATAAAGGCATTGAAAGAAAGCTGGCATCGCGCATCGGTTAGTCGTGCGAATGTGACCCGGTTAGCACTGTCCCAATTGACGAGGATTCCGGGAAAGAAACCGGTTTACTGACCGTACTTGGCAAGCTGCTCTAGTCCGTACGTATTGCACCCGGCCGAATTAACGACACCGCCCATTCTACCGAGAAATAGGTTTTAAACATTGTGTTGTATTTGAAATGAAAAGAAAATGTATTGCAAGTATTATGTGGTGTCATAATTATAGTGGGTCGCGGGACTGTCAAACGAGACCCTGGAACGTAAAGAGACGGTGGATTTTAGTCAGTACGAGACTAACAATCCATTTCGCTCCTACAAGGGCAAAAAGACTCATTTGCTACGTGAAAAAAAATATATGATGTGGCCGACACTCACCTACTACTTACATACTTGAAAGCCCATAATATCTTTATGATGATTTTCTAATTACTATAAACAAAAATAAACATATGCTTCAAACAGACAGAGATTATGTTCAAACATTGGCCTTTCCTCTATCCCTACCAATGTAATGTAAAACTTTGAGGTTAAACCATACCGACAAGGTACCTTGCTCCCGCGGAAGTGTCGCAAAGTTATTAAAGCCTTTAAATCATTTCATGCAAATGCGTAATTTTGTTTTTCCTAATTATAAGCCGAAGGTGAATCTCATTACGGTACTTAGATTAATAATGACGGTCGGCCTGTCCCAACTTTGTCTGTTAGTTAACTCCCACTGAGTAAAATTAATTGAGAAAATTTTCACTAAATTCATGTAGGCGAAACGTGATAAATTTGTGAAAGTTTCAAGCACCTGTTTTGGACAAATATTCAACTACCTGTCGGTAAGCGAAGATATATGTGCCCGATTTATCTAAAGATCACGTTACGATCGCTGCTGTAATGGATAAAAATCTATGGAGTGTAATATTAGATCGTTTGTTGGCAATCCGGTAACTTAAGGACTCGATTGTATTTGGTAACATTGCTCAATACTTTCGTTGTTTTTCTCATTGACGAGACTTTAACGTCGGTACATGACAACGGTACTAATTCTCACCTCGACGTAAAAATATTTTATTCTTATCATTAAGTTTGGCGTACAATTCGCTGAAGTCTGCCTCTTTTCTCGTTCTTAATTAGTTTATAAAGTCAATCAAAACAATTTCGTGGGTCCTGCAGCAGTTTTCGACAGTGTAATTACTGAACTGATTAAAATAAAAAGGCAGTGTTTATTAATTAAATCGGCTAAAATTGTTCTCATTGATTTTATTTCATCCTTGTCATCACCATCTTTTTTGCACGCTCGTTGGTAATTATTCTGTGTAATGTGAGGCTTAAAATTCAATTATCTGCTTTTTGGTCAAAGAATAAGCATTGCCATCCAACGTGGCAATGCTGCCAGTCTTATGGGCACGTTTCCGGATGACAGCGATGCGGAGGAGTACTTTGACGCCTAAGTGTCTCTGCCTTTTTGTGTATTTGTTTTTTTTTTTTTTTTTTTTAAATTAGGTAGGTATTTTATTTTAGTTAAAGTTTAGTTGTAAATATACACCGTGACTTTTTAGTCGTCTTACAAAAGCAGCCCAGTTCATGTATCCAATGACTAGAACACGTTTATAATAAAAAAATAGGTATTTAAGAGATTTGAAAAATTTAGTAATAACATTTTAATTCGTTATTAAGACGCAAGGCATAGTTAGAAACACCCTTGTTCATAGAAAATTGGAATGAAATGATCTGCCCGACTATTGCGCTGGGTAGCTATACTCTACAGCTTGATACGTAAACATTTTAACAGGGTGTTTCATATTTCTAATGTACCTTTTTATTAAAAAACTTTTTGAAAAAAAGGGAACCGACTACAAAACCAAACACAAAAAAAAACTATAAAATAAATTTTCTTTCCGAAGTCGGTGGCTTTGTTTTTAAGCTAATGCATAGCTTCTATCGCGGGCCTTGAGCGCGGGGACCGAATCCAGAAATTCCGTAACGAAAAAACCTCACGCTCCCCACTCCGACGGGCAAGGAGGTGTGGCTTGAAGGCCGTGCATCGTCTAACGTCGTTTCAGTTCGGCAGTCTTCGACACGGTGTTCTGAGCGGAGCTGAGCGGAGCGGAGCTGAGCGGAGCGGAGTGGAGTGGAGCTGAGCGGAGCGGAGCTGAGCGGAGTGGAGCTGAGCGGAGCGGAGCGGAGCTGAGCGGAGCGGAGTGGAGTGGAGCTGAGCGGAGCGGAGCGGAGTGGAGCGAAGCGGAGCGGAGTTGAGTGGAGTGGAGTGGAGTCGCGACGATTATTTTTGTTGAGTGTATACAGGTTTTTTGTAAATAATAAATAATAAAAAATAATAATAAAAATCAATTCTTAATGAAAAAATATCGAGGTTTTCGTTATGGGTGTCGTTTTCATGGTTTTCCAGGGTGTTTAAACCGATGGTGCAGTCAAAATGTAAATCCAAGATGGCGGCAGCATAAATTATCGAAGTTTTCGTCATGGGTGTCGTTTTCATGGTTTTCGAGGGTGTTGAAACCGATGTTGGAGTCAAAATGTAAATCCAAGATGGCGGCTGCAAAAAATATCGAGGTTTTCGTCATGGGTGTCGTTTTCATGGTTTTCGAAGGTGTTGAAACCGATGGTGCAGTCAAAATGTAAATCCAAGATGGCGGCAGCATAAATTATCTAAGTTTTCGTCATGGGTGTCGTTTTCATGGTTTTCGAGGGTGTTGAAACCGATGTTGGAGTCAAAATGTAAATCCAAGATGGCGGCAGCATAAATTATCGAAGTTTTCGTCATGGGTGTCGTTTTCATGGTTTTCGAGGGTGTTGAAACCGATGTTGCAGTCAAAATGTAAATCCAAGATGGCGGCTGCAAAAAATTTCGAGGTTTTCGTCATGGGTGTCGTTTTCATAGTTTTCGAGGGTGTTGAAACCGATGTTGCAGTCAAAATGTAAATCCAAGATGGCGGCTGCAAAAAATATCGAAGTTTTCGTCATGGGTGTCGTTTTCATAGTTTTCGAGGGTGTTGAAACCGATGTTGCAGTCAAAATGTAAATCCAAGATGGCGGCTGCAAAAAATATCGAGGTTTTCGTCATGGGTGTCGTTTTCATGGTTTTCGAGGGTGTTGAAACCGATGGTACAGTCAAAATGTAAATCCAAGATGGCGGCTGCAAAAAATATCGAGGTTTTCGTCATGGGTGTCGTTTTCACGGTTTTCGAGGGTGTTGAAACCGATGGTGCAGTCAAAATGTAAATCCAAGATGGCCGCTGCATAAATTATCGAAGTTTTCATCATGGGTGTCGTTTTCATGGTTTTCTTAAACAATATTAACTTTTTTTATTTATTTAATAATAGTAAAATTCGTTTTCTTATCGGTCACCACGCTCAAAAAGTGTAACTTGAATTAATATCAAAGAAAAAGCAATACTGCATGAATAAAATAAATAAATAAAATTATAATTGCATAAGTTGATACAAAATGCTATGCAATAGCTTTACCGCGGCAGTCCCCGAGTGCCACACGTCTTTTTTTTATTTCTTTGAGTTTATGGCCACCGACTTCGGAAAGAAAATTTATTTTATAGTTATTTTTGTGTTTGGTTTTGTAGTCGGTTCCCTTTTTTTCTTTTTCCCTTTTTAGTTGAGATAATCAACAAAAAACTTTTTAAAAAAAAGGGAACCGACTTCAAAACCAAACACAAAAAAACTATAAAATAACTTTTCTTTCGGAAGTCGGTGGCTTTGCTTTTTTTGAAGTGAAAACTTCTTTAGCGGCGTTGTACACTTTTTCTGTAATGGGTAAAAAATTTAAAACTCGCGTCAGGGTCACGTGACCCTGATCGAAAATGAGTAAGACGTCATTCAAATTAGTTAATTTCATATCTGTACTACTCCAGTTTTAAAATAAAACATAGTAACAAAAAAGTTTTCACTTCTACCGGCACTCCTGGAGTGCAACCTTTTTTTTTATTTCATTGACATATGGCCACCGACTTCCGAAAGAAAAGTTATTTTATAGTTTTTTGTGTTTGGTTTTGAAGTCGGTGCCCTTTTTTTCAAAAAGTTTTTTATTTTTCCCTTTTTAGTTGAGATAATCAACAACAAAAATCTTCATAAAATCGGCGTCTTTGAAAATCTACAATCCTATTAAGCAAAACGGATCGGAACGGAACGGATTGTTATATACTAAAACCTTCCCCAGAATGCAACAAACACTTTCCTGAAAACTGCATCAAAATCGGTTCAGCCAAACGCGAGATAATTGCGGACAAACATGCAATCAGCCCTGAAAATCTACGATCCATGTAAGCAAAACGAATCCACGCGGGCAACGTCACGGGATATCTATTAGTGTTATATATTAAAACCTTCTCCAGAATGTAATGAACACTTTCCTGAAAACTGCATCAAAATCCGTTCAGCCAAACGCGAGATAATCGCGGACAAACATAAATACAGACATACACACAGGTCGAACTGAGAACCTATTTTTTTTTTTGAAGTCGGTTAAAAATAAAATTATTATTTCGATTAAAAAAAAAGAAAACTTTTAGGTCGGATACATTAAGTGGGCCACTTTTGTAAGACGACTAAAAAGTCACGGTGTATAGTTTTAATCTAGCTTTAGTTACCTGTATATTTAAAAAACAGAATAAATAACTTCCTCTCTAATAATATCTGCTTATTTCAACAATTACTCCAAATTACTTCAACACACACGGTTAAATTCAACTTAGTACCCTAAAGAATTGTATTAGTTACCAATGATAGATACAATTACGTAACCAAAACAGAAATAACCCACACTAAATATTTAAGTCAATTTAAATCTGTTCGAAGAGCATTCGATTGATCGGATTTAGCGTTTAGGAATAGATCCGAAGCGATTTCCACGTGAGTTGTCTGCGAGGTCAGTGATACGACGACGCCTTGGGCCCTTGCAGGTGCTTTCTTGTGTAACTAGGGCTGCCCCCACCCAAGTATGACCTCTGTGAGTTTTACACAGTATTACACATTTGGAAATATGCAACCTAAATCCGTGGATCTATCGTGATCTTTAGTTCGGATTCCAACGCGCTGGTTTTACTGCCTATACCTCATAGGTAGGAGTCCAAACAGCACTTCGCCCGCCTGGTGGATTATGGCCCATTCCCTCTCACAGAGAGGGCCTCCTCTCTGTGAGAGTGGGAAAATTATAGGCTGGTGATGATGAGGAGTAAAAGTAGGCTTTCTTTTTGAAGAATACATTGATTAAATGGTATCTAAAAATAGATAAAGTTCATTAAATACATATTTACGGACTATTCCTTCTAAATAATGTTATTATAATTAGTTTGCATAGTGGAATTTCTTTCATATGACACGCATAAATAGACTAGTTGAAAAGTCTTTATAGATACATACACTGCTTATTCATTATGCTTACCGTACCTTTGTTTGAAAACTTTTTGAAAAAAAGGGAACCGACTTCAAAACTGAAGTCGGTTCCCTTTTTTTCAAAAAGTTTTTTATTTTTCCCTTTTTAGTTGAGATAATCAACAAAAATCTTCATAAAATCCGCGTCTTTGAAAATCTACAATCCTATTAAGCAAAACGGATCTATGTGAGCAACTTCACGAGATATCCATTATTGTTATATACTAAAACCTTCCTCAGAATGTAAAAAACACTTTTCTGAAAACTGCATCAAAATCGGTTTAGCCAAACGCGAGATAATTGCGGACAAACATGCAATCGTCCCTGAAAATCTACGATCCAAGTAAGCAAAACGGATCCACGCGGGCAACGTCACGGGATATCTATTAGTGTTATATACTAAAACCTTCTCCAGAATGTAATGAACACTTTCCTGAAAACTGCATCAAAATCCGTTCAGCCAAACGCGAGATAATCGCGGACAAACATACATACATACATACATACATACATACAGGTCGAACTGAGAACCTACTTTTTTTTTTGAAGTCGATTAAAAATGCTTTTAGATTTTTCGCAAAATTATATTGCTGCTAGCGGTACTAATTTCATATACACTAATGAGATTTTATAGAAAAAAGTTTAGCAATATGATAACAAAAGTCGGAGTTATATTATAGAGCATTTATAGTGAACCCTCACATCACGGGACCGATGATACCCATCACTGAACTAACTTGATTTGATAGGATTTGTGTCCCTCTGGTGTGAGCAAAATGTAGAAACATATGTGACGCTCTCTACGTAAACTGTGCATATTATTCTTATTTTTCACTTCAGCTTTAATCACAAAATTCATTTACATAAAACATCATTGAAATAAAAATCCAAAAACTCGTCAAAGTAATTTCTACGTTAATCTTGAAAGCGTGACAAAAACGGCCCGCAACATTTTCTCACCTTAAAATAAAAATACAATAAGTAAGTAACTTTGAAAGCAATTACTCACGAGCATTCAAATAAATACAAATGTCGCCTCTGTAGATGCCTATACATAAAAAGCTTAACGTCCCAGCAAATATGTAATTCCAGCGGAAAAATGTTATCCGTCGGGAAAATGCTCATAGCCGCTAAAACTTCTTATATTAAAAGGTTTTTTTAATCTATTCAGAGAGAATTTAGAGGGCCGTTAGTGTCAGAGCTGGCCTTCACTCCTTCCAAGTCTTTTCTTGTGATACCGAGAATGTTATCGGAGATTTTTGGGGTATCACCACATTTCATGCGTGATAACAATTACTTTATACAGGTGCTTTGTACTAGCGATATTAAATTTTCATAGGTTATATTGTGAACGTAAATCATCTTTATAGCGATAGCGGCCAAAAGCGGAGACAATAGAAAAAAATATTGACTTCATGAATGTTTTTCACAATCATTGAAGAAATAAACGGTATATTTGAATAGGAATTCGAAGTAGGTACTTGTATGAAAACGAACGTTACACGTGTTCAGATTGTTTGAATGAATATTTTGTAAAGAAAGTAAAAGGAAATGAACATTTCCATACGAGTGCGGTCAACGAGCTAAAAGGTATTTATAAATAGCACCACAGGAGTAATCCATTAGCCATTAGGAGGATATTTGTTCATGTTTGGTCTATTTCAGTAGGTATTTATTGTTTGAAAATATAATAACATCAATAATAATTCGTCATAAGGCTCTACTTCTCACTTTTAATGAAAAAGGGCATCTTTTTTAACCACATAAATATATATTATTTATATTTTTATATATATATATTTATGTTTTTTTACTGATCTCTTGAACCTTCGGAAATTCTCTAAGAATTCATGCCAATCTTATGAAAGCTAAAATTGTTGTCAACATAATATACTTTAGAAAGTAGGTGAGTAAGTACGTAAGGAATGAGACGAGTGTGGTTTTAATTAAACTAATAAATGACCACACGGACTGTGGAAGCACTTATCTGTCTGCAGCGCACAAGTCCGCAAAGTGAATCCTCTTAATTGCACCCTGAAGTAATTGAAAATCTTCGCCACATAATATCGAACTGCCCTCTCAAAGAAACTAACCATGATCCGTTCATTAAGATTTCAACTTCTGATTAAATTGAAAGTTTTTAAAGTAAGTACTTCGGTACTTATTTTTTATCCATTCTTGTTTAAGAAGTGTCTTCGCTTCTCGAGAAAACAATTCAATCTATCAATACTTTTTTCATGAAAAGCTCGGTCAAGCCGCAAATCAAAAAACAGCTTGTATTTAAGTAATATAGCAAATATTACGTTTTTCTTATATGTTTAAATAAAACACACTTTTCAAACAGCAAGTGTTACACCGTCAAAAGAAGGTCAGTCAATGTTATCCATTCTGAGCTCAACGGTTTAAAATAGGATATCATTTATTTCGATGGCCAACAGTTCCTAGAGATGGTGTAGCCGGATATCGGCTTATAAATCAGGCGATGTGCATCCGGGCGCGCGTCGGCACGGCAACGGTACACGGCGCGGCGCGGGCGGCCTGCTGCGCGGCAGGGCGCGGTTCGGCGCGGGCGAGCCGCCAGCCGCGTGTCCGACATGCTACCTGCAAGCTCACCAACTGTTTGTAGCTGCGCCGGAACTGCCGCTACAATATTTTGAATGGGTTTACAAAATACACGCAGTGCAAACATATCTTGAAGCTGGCGTTCCTTTTATAATCTCACATGGAACAGAGCAAAATATCAAAACATATTCTATTTTCAGATACGGTATTAATAAAATTGTTTTGTGTTCATCGTGATAATGTTATTTAAATCTATTTTTATTGAAAATAAAATGGACAATGACCGACCAAAATGGTCGGATTCAAATTATAATTGTGTAAAGTTAACAGAATTGTTCATTTCGAACTGATGGCTTCTATTTCAATAGACCTTTAAAATTCACATTGTGTTCAGATAAATACTTATTAGACCTTGTTTACAATTCGCATGTTCAATAAAAACTCCATGAAGGAGAGTTTATTGAAAGGAAAATGTAATTATAAGAGATACACAATACAAAATAATTGACTTTTCAGTTTGATTGATAAAACAGAACTGGAAGAATGGATACGCGTCATATGTTGACTGATGATAAGTGAGGAATGCAAAATAAGTTAACAAAGAAAAGCGAGCACCATGAAATATGCAGACGTGCGCAACACAAATTGCGCTAACTTGAGAATGAAATGCAAAACTTGAACGTTGCGGAGGCCAAGCGCGAGTCAAGTGTGCGCGCCTCTGTAAATAGGACGGACAGACTTGGGCGAGTGCGCCGCTAACTCGCCTACAATATTATTGTGTGCTAACTAACTTGTTTGTCATTTCAGACACAGGCATGACTAGTGTGCCACGGTCCGCACGGAATGCCTCGAGGAGCTATTCGCTCGGTTTACTCGTGGCCGCTATCCTTGCGGAATACAATGTAAATCACTTTGATTTATGTGCTCTAAACGATAGTGCGGCGGCAAGAGTCGCGTTTTCTTCTTTGTTGGCGTTTGTCTTGCATTTACTTCATTTATGTAAAACGTATCACTCTGAGCGGAGAGGATAGCACTCGCGGGACGTTCAAATGTCAATTGATTTATTAATTTTCCCACAAAAAATCTTTTATTTCTAATGTCAATTTTAAGCCAAATATATAATATCTCTCACTCAGTTACTCATTTCATCTAACATTATTTTTACATATTAGATACTAAAACAAAGAATATAATGTAAAGTTCAAATAATAAAAGCCATCTCTCAAAAAGCGTCAGCCTCAACGGATGCGGACGAATACAGACACATAATTGCAAAGTTCAAACATTTCATATCTCCCACCCGTCGTCGGTCATATTTCAGCAATCTTGTTGTTCATTGCAGCGCAAGTAAATCTTTTCAGACGCGGGCGTGTTCCACTTTTTTAACGCTGTAGTAATGGCGTCGACTTGAGAGACTTTTATTGGAGTCCATTCGGTTAGGATTTAGGGGCTGTTAGCGTCATATAACAGCAATTTTGCCGTTCCGAGTGCCTTCACCGCAATGTTTTCAAATAATGTTAAAATTACCACATTTCATGTGTTGCCTCGTGTTCTTCGCGACCTTATTATGAGAGTTCTAGTGAATCCTCTAAGATCTCGTCTCTAATTCTTTTGTTTGATATTTCTAAGGGCATCCAGTGACTGCTTAGCTGGCTCAACAAAATTTTGTGTAAACTCACTTCCAAATCAGCGTATACATAAACAGACTTTCGGCTCTAACACTGCAAATACAAAGGTGAGTCTATAAAGAATAGCCTGACAAAACCGATGGAGGTAATCCTGGGGTGAGTGAACGTCAAAAATATGTGCATGTCAAATTCAGTGCTTCGAAGTTTTCTGTTTCGCCGCCTACCGAAAAATGTACTTTGCTTTATTGCGCTGTTGTCAAAGGTAAAATAGTAATAATGGTACTGCATATATAATAGTATTAATTTTAAGCCTAGCATAATTAGACCAGTTAATCCCTTTATAATAAAAATACCTTTTTTTAACTATAGAAATCATAAGAAGTCTACGCCGCGCCGGAGCGGATGTAAGTTAATGCTCAGATATAAATCAGAATCCCTATGACAGTACCTTTGTTGCATAATCTTGTTGTAGCTGTCTTTTCAAGTCCTCTTTTTATTAAAAATCCTGCAACCTGGACATGGGATTGGGTGCAGAAATCTCCTTTAAGTATAACTGCGTCAGACTACACACTAATACACCTATCTATATCTAAACAAATTCTAGTAATACGTATGTATATAGTGTCACGTAGCGGTTCATCAACACTGACTTGAAGATGTAACCTCATGCAGAAGCTCTCCGCGACATTATCCAAGCATCATATTCGCATTGTGACGTCAGCCGCCCCCCGTGAAATCTCGCCGCCGCCCGTCGTGCCGCTCATTGTACCCGGCCCACTTTTTAATCTGGAGACGTCGAATAAAAGCACAATACTAAGATACATCTTGCTCGGTATTTGTTCCTCTTTTAATCAGCGAGTACTCAAATATTTATTCCATAAAAATATTGAAACACATTTTGTGTCATCTATCCGCCTATCCATTCGAATGTCATTGCCGATACATATCTAGTGGGGAGCACATAATAAATGACGTCACTGGGAAGAAAAACTACACGTCCAATATTAGCGACGCAATATTAATCTAAGGGCGGAGGCATCGTCGTGACGACAACACGTCTTCTGGTGTAGGATTGTCTGCGACGGAGGGATAAATCATAGCTATATTACCAAGTCAGTATGTGGCGGCTCGTAATATATCAAGAGGCATAAAGGAGCAGGCTCGCGGCGAGTGCTGCCGGAGCTCCCACCTCGGCGAACAGTCGCGTGGGGGAATGCTGCTGTCGCGAGCCGCCGAAGACAATTGAGATGAATGTTGCTGCGACCCGGCCCGGCACTGAGCGCTTCCCATCCACTTCTTCCTTACATTTCTTTTTCTCAAATTGTTGGTGTAGTCGTTGGTACAGTTTCTACAAACGTCGATCGCAACAATCTGCAGTGACACACAGCTGAGCTATTAACATGTAAGAGGAACTGTGATGAGACAAAGTTTTTGCAAAACCATCTGTATGTGAGCGAGCGCTTTGTATTAGTAACAAAGCCACACCGGGACTTGCATCGCTGGAGCTTTTAGGCGGGCAGTTATCGTGCCAGCCACAAATGCGAATTTACGCTTTGCATTTTGAAAAATTAAAAGCGACATTTTCAATGCAATTGCGAGCGTTCTTTCCGCAGTCGGCGCGGGTAATGGCCACTCCAATCCGAAATTGCGCGGTCTTTTTTGTTGCCGACGCTTTCGTAAACACTCATTGTACCTATTATTTACTGAACTCTTCACTTTTACTTAATCACAAGTAAATCACTCCATTTTCAAACGATTTTCAATCAATCAATGAATAACGCCCGAATCGGCTGAGATTGTTTGTCATTTTAAATAAGGCTTTAAATTGAATTGGATCTGTCAATTTGAGAAGCAGTTAAACTCTTTATTTAATATTTGAAATACGGTTCTGCTCGTAAAAGTTACAACAAGTATTTAATGATTAAATAAAATAACACAAACCTTAGTTGTATAGCGGAGAAGCACAAATGTAAAAGCAACGAACCGTTGCTGTTGCTCAAAGAGTAATTCAAAACATTTGCAGAGTTAAATTAGTAATCAGCGTAATGTAAACAGAACTTACTTCGATTTTTAACCGTTATTTTCGACATAAAATTAAAGTACAATCCATTTTGAGGCACCCTTTCAATAGCAACAGTGTAATGATGGCAATCAGCTTAAATACTCAATTTATATAGCCAGATGTTGGATGGGGTTGTTAGTGCGTCGGCGGGCGGCGCGCAGCTGGGTCGCTGCTCCTGCCGCTGCTCTGTCGCGCCGCTCCACGTGCCACTGCCGCGCGCCGAGAGCTACTGCCTCCTTAATAGCCACTAATAATAAAAGCAAACGAGCGAACGACTTGTAACAAATTGCATTATCTGCTGAAATGGCCCTTGGAAAGCATTCATGTCGCCGCTCCGTAACGTTAACTCTTTTCCGTTTTGATCTTTGCAAAATTGAGTTTGGAAAAGCGGATCAACCCGCTGTGTTTCTAAGAAAATTAAGTAGATTTGTCTTGTTACTTATTGGATTAACATTTCTGTGGGACTTTCCGCCTCGCACACTGAAGTTAATTTACCCAAATACTACTAACATAAGCGCAAGTAAGTGAGATAATGTAAGTATTTAAGCGTTTAAACCTCCGACTATTTTCCGCTTGTGACAATTTAAAACTACTCTGCTCTTTTTATCTTGGACATTAAATTTATCTTCTTAATTTTTTCCAAAGTGGAAACCTTCAGTGGGGCAAGAGATTAAATTAAAAATGGTACAAAAAGTTGACTTTCCGGGCGAGGCTGCATTGCAACGGCATTAATTCAAAAGTCGCCGCCTAGAGCAAATTGTCAAGCTGAGTGCAGACACGCTGCGCCTTATCCCCAGCCAAGTTTAGAAAGCTAGATAATGTAGGTGGCAGTCTGAACCTTATTTCAAAGTTAGTATTAATGTGAAGTAATAAACTAACATAATATCTGGTGCCGAGTTGAGCACTCAAATAATAGTGCGCTATGTGGCTTCTATGTGCACTATTATGTTGCTGTAAATTCGGTAATTTAGTTCTAGTGGTGCAAATAAGAAGTAATAGAGCAATAAATGAAACTAACAAGGTGCGAATGTATCGACATTCAGTTCATTACTATCGGCGGTGCACGTTCCAACAACCCAGCAAATATCTTGCTTTATGTTGTCGTGCAGCGAACGGCACAATAAATGTTTTTATACGAATTCTTCTTTCTTGTTCTCGTAAGCGGATTGTAGTTCGCAGACAACCTGAAGAAAATGGTTTGATAAAAGTAGGTTGCGGTAGCTAAGTGTATCAAATGATTCAGTTTATTAAAATAAACATGACTGTTTTGAAATATTTCAGGGGTTCATAATATTGAGAGACTTGTTCTAAATGTAAGCAACACAGTTACTTTATAAGTACAAATACTTATCATTTGGTCAACGTTACATTCAAAAACTTGTCACAAATCACTAGGGATTTTCGTCATTTTTCATGGGTTCAATTCAGAAACATAATAAGGTTTTTTTTTCTACAAATTTTACATTAATCCATCCAAGTGGAAAGTGAACATTCGCGGAGAACTCAGATCCTTCGGAAAAACCCCTTGAAATATCTTTTGTCTTTTGATCCTATATTTATATTCGAAATAAATATGTTTTCAATCATTTCACAACTGAGATAACCCTCTTTGATCCGATGCTCGCCCTTCCGACTATAATTTCGAACATCCAAAGACCTATAAGCAGCCGGTTCGGTCACAGAGTGGGGAAGATGACACTCTGCTCTCTTTGATTGATGCAATACCACAGTTCAACAGTTCAATCACGAATATTTTAAGTGTTTCAATGATCAGGAAAATCTCGGATATATATATATATTTTTTTTTATTTATTTATTTATACAAAAGTGATCTATTATCTGTCTAATAGGCCCCTACACGCACAAGCTTCTCGCATGAAAAAACTGTACACGCCCAACGCCCAACCACACACACAGGCAAGTACGCACTGGCCGGGCTTGCGCAGGCAGAACTGTGGTGAATCTGGTGCGTGTGGTAGGCCCATAACTGTGTGTCGTACGTCACACAAGCAAAAGATACTGTTCACGATCCGTTTGGCACAGTGGTTATACAACTGATTGCAGTGCTGCGAGACGCGAGTTCGATTTCCACACGGATCAAATATTTGTATACAAGTTGACATTTTTTATATGCAACTAATCTACTGTAGATATTTCTAGTGTGAGGAAATTTTAAAACAAGAGGAGAGGAGCTCGTGGCTAAATAATTACAGCCGCACAGGCCGATCTCCCGGATTAAGCCACGCTTGCCGAGGTTGGTCTGTGGATGGGTGACCATCTGTCATAGCAAGTTTCCTCCGTGCCTCGGAAAGCACGTAAGGCCGTTGATCCCGGCTGTCATTTGTAGATCTTTGACAGTCGTTACTGTTAGAAGCTGTAAAGTCTGACAACCAGTCCTACCTTGGGGTATCGTATTGCCCAGTTACTGGGTTGTGGAGGTCCGACAGGCAGCCGCTCCATGTAAAATACTGATCACCAGCTGCATCTGGTTCAATTGGAAACCGACCCCAATGGGCGTTTTTCCATTAGACGGCACGGCACCGGCACCGGCACCGGCGACGGCGACGGCGACGGCCCCGTGCCGGTGCCGGGGAAGCAAAAATGTATGAAAACGTATGGCTCGCTTTTGCACTTACCGGCGCCGGCCCGGCGTTCATACATTTTTGCTTCCCCGTAACGGCACTACGCCGGTGCTGGTGCCGTGCCGTCTAATGGAAAAACGCCCAATATAGTTGGGAAAAAGGCTAGGCAGAGGAAATTTTAAAAGAAAAGTATCATGAAGCTAAAATAAGTGGTTATCCCTGTTTAACTAAATTGTGGAACCTTTACGATCTTGGTACAATCAAAATTCCTAAAAGACTTTATTGCCCAGTGTCTGGTGGACCCTCGTTTCTTTTTACGATACTATGGTTGACCTTTTTAGCAACAACGAGAATTCCCATTGATTCTCTCTGACCTTAGAAAAAGGGCGCAGAAAAGATACAAATCATGAGTAGGTACGGCGAATCTCTAATGTTCACGAATGAATGGAAAACAATCATATTGGTATGTCTTTAGTTCTACGAAAGAGTGTAAGTATGAATTTCTGTGTAATGTATCTTCTTTTATGTAATGTAACTGTTGGTTCTTCTGTTCTGTTCTATCATCCTCATCATCATCATCATCATCAGACTGTATTCGTCTACTACGAGACACAGTTCTCTCCCAACGTACGCGACTAAGCCGTAAGTAAAATAAATAAGTAAATCAAGGTGAGCATGAACCTAATTAAATGGAGAAGATTTTCTATTTCAAACTATTCACGTTCCTCAAAATATATCCAAAGTCTATGAAGAAACTAACAACCAGATTTATGTAGGCTACAGAAAGTCGTGGAATTTCCTCAGGTTAGATAACTCGGTTTATTCCTACATTCCAAAGGGAAGTGAAAGCAGGAACATCGCCGGTGCTTATCAGGAAATCTAGTTATTGTCGCGCTCCAACGCCATCTTGGATAACTATATTTTATGTTTTTTTTTTAATGTAGATAACCAAGTGCTTTGTAGGACAAGATTTTGGATGTAAATTTTAATCACCTATAGAATTTTCTACGACTTTTTATTACTTACACTCTAATTTGATAGCAATATGCTCTTTGCAACCTAGTGTTTCTTTTAAACTATGGCGTACGTTTCAAATAGCAAAAATAAAAACATGAAAGAATGTGTTGCCGATACAATACGGGGTAACAAACTCTAAAAACAAAACAAAATATCGCTAAAAGCGCGTGACATTCTGGTTAGTTTCATTTGTGGAAGCTTTCGTAGCGCGTAGCAACCGTAGTGTAGAGATTGTGTTTACTATCGCGGGTCTTTTTTTAGTTTTTCTTGAGTTTATATTTCATATTTTTAGTAACGATAAAAAACTCATTGAAATGTTAGAAAACTCATTTTTCAAAGTTAGGGTTTTTTATTACTTTCGATACTGAGAAAATGTGGGCTTACTTTTTTTCATAAACTTTTTAAATGACTTATCTCATTCATTGAATCATCAGTTTGTTGTTGTTAGACTTTCAGACGTACTTTAGGTACCCCAAAATATTACATCCTCACATTTATATTTGGAACGATCTCGTAATATCAACAATTTAGACGAGTGGTTGCCGCATTATCGTCGGTGAATCCGGCTAATGCCTTCTTACACTGTACGCTGCACAGATCAGCTCTGCACCACAAGACCGCCACAAGAAGTGGTTCCGTACTTAGCAATGTCTTACATACCTACCCACTTGCCGTTGTAAACTTTACGGTTAACGTTCTGTGGATTAAAATGCATGATAGTGTTTTGTTTGTACATGTAGGGGGCGACTCGTGAAAAAAGCTGTTAATTAAATGAATGCCTTATTGTCATTTATTCATTTCATAAACAATTTTGTTAGAAAAAAAAGGTGTGTGGTTTTAAGAAACGACGGTAACAGTGAAACTTTTTCACATTACTTTTTACACTACACGGTCAGCTGATGCGAACTATAGGCCACTTTATTGACCTCGGCTGGTCTGACGAGCGCCTTTCACTTTATCCCTACTCCACAGCCGACCGGCCGTCACGCGACATGCAACACACAGACGAAAAAGTTTGATACCATCTAATAAAAGTTTCACTTATATACAAAATATAATAATAATAATAAATAGAAGCCCACCAATATCGGGGACAGGTTATAAGCTACCGGTGGTTAAGGCTCCAGAGGGGAACCTCCTCTGGGACTTTAGAACCTTATTATAGTAACCTTTTTAATTTTTTGTCTTGTAACAATTCAAAATACCCTGAACTGGCCTATTTGTTTTTTTTTTAATTTACATATCATCACGCTACGACCAAAAGGAGCTGAACAGCGGGGAACAGTTACATTGAAATAATGTTATATTAAATCCCCCGCAAGCTCAGTATTACACCGCATTTCACATACCATCACCACTTAACTACGACCGGTGGTATAACGTAATATAATTATAAATCAGTCAGCGTGTGAGCTGAAATGATCGGACGTGTCATCGCGCAGTCACTCACCAGTTTTGAGGATAAAGCAATGAACGCGTTGACGTAATTGCTTAATTAATTATCACTTTCCGTAATGCATAGCCCGTTTATTGTGTACTGTAATATATTACTGTGGATTGTAATTATGATAATAAAATTCATCATTTTCTTATTGGAATGTCCTTTGTGAGTAGTTCATCATCATTTTCGGTTACTAAGAATTTCTGTCACTTTTCCCGGAATAACTAATGAAAGGGATTTTTTGGAACTACGTAGTTGTCGGTAATTATATCTCTTGTGCAAATATGTCATCATCATCATCAGCCTATTAATGTTCCCACTGCTGGGACGCAGGCTTCCTCTCTCTGAGAGGGAGTGGGCCATAATCCACCACGCGGGCCCAGTGCGGATTGGTGGATGTCACATGTCTTTGAATTTTTGGTTCTAGGACATGCCGGTTTCCTCACGATGTTTTTCTTCACCGTTTTGAGAGCAGTGGTGATGAAATAAATTACACAAAGTAATGCGCCTGCCTGGATTCGAACCCACGACCTACAATTCGTAAGTCGGGGCCGATACCACTGGGCCATCACTGCAAATATGTATCTTTATTCAATTAAAGTACAAATAATTATAGAATACGTCACTGGGTGCTGGTAGCAGGGTGGAACGGGGAGCATTTATACCCTACTATTGCATGCAGTATTGTAATCATTGTAATTGACACTGAGAAAATACATTTAAATAACCAAGACTTTTTTAATACCTAAATTGGTGCCTTTTATTCATAATTATTTTTATTTCTATACTAGATGTTGCCAGCGGCTTGCCCGCTACAGCTCAAAAATATTGCCACGGGAAGATAAAGTCGGAATTTAAACAATCCTTTATGTTACCAAGATGATAAATTATATGGGTACTAAACATCATTCAAATCCGTTAAGTCGTTATTGCGTGAAAGACTATCAAACATCGATTCATCCTCACAAACTTTAACGTTTATAATATTAGTAGGATAGGATAGTATTAGTTAGATATAATTGTAAGTTTGATTGTTTTGTTAGTTTAGTATTTTGTGTAAACGTAACTCCCTGAAAATAATCCTGACGGGGAGTCCATGGATACATCTGACACATTCAGAAACCATTGGAAACAAAGAAATAAAATGGCTTCCGCCTCGCAGTTTTAAAACTGCTAAACGATGTTATGATAAAGTATGTTACTCTGCGTAGCTATAAATTAATTTGGCACAGTTCCAACTGGGTTTAACTGAATCTCCTATAATAGCAGTTTCCATTTTGATTTTAATCTGACTTCAAATATTGAGGGGAAATTGAATAAAATATTCACTCAGTATTTCAACGCACGTCAAAATCAACCTCAAAACGTTTTTCCTCTTTCTTATCATAACTCTTGTGAACCAGGTGCATTTTTATGTATTAATAAGTCTCTCCAAGAGTTCCGGGTACCGTGGTTTCCTTTTTCAGTTTATTATTATGTGCGACATTTTTTTTAATTTGCTTTCAATTTTATTGTTTTCTTGATCCTATACTGTGCCTCTGTTGAACAAAGGCGGGCCCTAATTCCTTCCATGAAATCTTCTCCTGGCCGTACCTAAATGTTTCATTTAACCACCTTTTTCTATTTTAATAAGTATTCAACAAAGGAATTTAATAAGAGCTCAAGGAAGCATGGCACAAAAGGGAAGAGGACAAAATTCAGCAATGAATGAAATAAGTTTGCCAATGATGATGGTGATGAAAATGAATTTGTACATTACTTTTAAATAGCATTGGAATACACACAAGTTTTAGCTACATTTTTTGCACCGTTGTTAAAAGCATCAACATTTTGTTATTAGGTAATAGATACCTAATAACAAAACAGTGTTATACTTCATTGCAACTTTTAAAATGAAAGAAGAATGGCAGTACTGGGAACAGGACGGACTAGAAAATCATAAAATTGCTGTATTTCAAAATAAAATTTATTTTTCACATTATTTTTGCTTAGGTATATAAAATGAATGTGTGGTGCTCGGTAATTGCAGCCGCATCTGGGATGAAATCTTTTATCCATCCTCCGCTATATCACTTGTGGTAATTCTCGAACAGTAAGCAAATAGAAGAACTCTCACGACAAAATTAAATTCCATACTTGTCGCCAGCATTCAGCTGCACCATCTGAACCGCTTTCGGCGCGCATAAATCTCATAAATCTCTTCTAATAAAAACATTCTCATTTCACTTCGCATTGCAAGAGAAATATTAAAGTATTAGCAATATAAGGATTACGACGTGGGTTTGTCGGCCTCATCTTTCAATATCTCAATGCCAAAATTGTAATGATTGAACGTCAGAAAAGTTATTTACTAAGTAGTTAAAAAACTCATAAAGGTTTTGGTCTAAAAATGATCATAATTTCAGAGAAAACTTTGAAATATTTCATAAGAAATTTTCTAAGAATGTCTTTTTATAGTCAAAATAAACTTTCGTCGATATTTCAAGTTTTTAGATTATTTATAGAATTTAATTTACCAGCGAATGTAATGCGATTTATGACGCGTTCAGATATCCATTTGTCACAGTTGTGCACACTGACAAACAGCGATAAAACTCAATTAGATATAAATTTTAATGCGGAATCAAACGAGAATATTTGGCAGCTCATTGCATTATTTGGTAAGTTAAATTTAAAATGGCGAGCCATTTGTCCCAAACCCTCGTTAGTAGTAAATTAGACTAATTAACCCCAGTGAGAGTAATAACTGTTTACCAACTCCAATTACAGCATTCGGTTCAAATTATTGAATTGGTTACATATTAAACGTAACACGATTGTTTTGATCGTTTACTTTAATCGCAGATTCGCGTCCCCTACATGTTAAACGAGTAGCTATCTACGTGAATAACTTTATTTAATGGAAACAGACCCAATGTATTACAACGAAAAACGGTAATGTTTCACTAAAAGCACTTAGATCATCTGAAGCTAGCAAGATTTAGAATGTTGGTTCAACTAATAGAACCCGGCTGGAATGTTACCTGAGTTTGTAAGAATAATATCATTTATTTTTGTTAGGCCCTGATTTCTCTGTTGGCATAACATTATCTAAGTCTTCGTAAGAGGGCGTCGGCGTCACTTATCGAGGGGTGGATGCTACCTGAAAGTACCTACCTACTGTTTTAAAATAATATATTTCAACTTTCATTACGCAGGTTGTTTGTTTTCTCTGAACACTTTCATCATCATATCTGATTATAATCAGGCTTTGACATACATTTTAATATGTTAAAAAAGAATAACATAAGTTGATGTTGAAAGATAAAAGGAACATGATAATTTTGTTTTTATAAAGTCTTAAAGTGAGATCCGCTAGGTAGATATTATATTCAAAAACTTGGTACATATTCAGGTAAGAATATTACGTAAGAATACTAACAAATGAATATGTAATGTACCAAGAAACACACATAGATCAGAGACCGTTTCTAAAGGTTAGCCCACATTTTCTTTCCATCAATTAGTATTTTACGAAAATATCGTTTTAACCTTCATACTTCAAAAGCTATTTTGAGATATATTGCTTAAAGCTTCAATCACAATGCTGTCATAAAATCGATAATACTATGCACACTAGGACAAGATTCTTGCTACCTTCGCTTCGTCTTAAAATTGAGTTTGGAAAAAATATATCTTTTAGATAGTAAGTCGTCTTAAATGTGATGTAAGTGTATTTTATTTCGCCGGGGTCGCGGGTCTGCCTAAACATCCCAACCGTGACCTTGGAACGTAAAGAACAATAGGTGGAACACGGTGGATTTTAGTCAGTTCGCTCCAGCCCGGGCAGGATCATTCCTGGCCAGGCAAAGGTATCTTCCAAGTTGCGTTGTTAAAGAAATTAGTTATTTTTGTTATGATGATCAGCCCGGTCGCAAACGTGACTGCCGAGTTTTTGACCTAGGGTCCTGGTGGCCTACCATGAACTCTTACGCGATCCAGTTTAGGCTGTGGGAAAGAGATGGCGCTAGACGACTTGTATAGCTTTGTCTCTTTCCCACAGCCTGGTAAGGCTCCTGGATGCGATTCTGAGTCGGACAAGTTGTTGGGTTTTTTCACTAGGATTTTTTTGGTAACAGTCCGGAGTTTACTCGTAGAAGTAAGCGGTATGGTACATAGGTGCCTCGAACGATAAGCCGTTGGTCTTTGCGCCTGATCTCTTTCCGGTCCGGAGTGTTGTCCGATCAGATTATGATAGTAAGGGAACAGAGAGTGCACCTGTACCTGTGCATACACTGGTTCACTGTTATACGTACTTTTATATATCGATGGCAGCAAAGTAGGAACGGACATCTACAAAATCGCAACTTTACAGGAGAGTAGATCTAGTTTAAAACAGTGATTATTTTGACAGTTATGGATTAACCTGAAATTTTTATGATGCTTTAAAATAATCTTCTTTATGATTTGTGCAACAGGTTTTATCGCTACATCGTTGTTTTACTGAAATACTATAGATGTCTTTATTTACTCTGAAAAAACTTTAATGTAGAAGAAGACATCTGCTTGATAACCGTTTATTCTAATGCCCAGGACCAGAATGACGAGAAACACGGGTCGAGAATGCGTTAAAGAATGTCAATTCAATAATAACGCACGAAAATACACACATCAAAAGTGTCTAGGGATCAACATATATTTTTGCAATAACTTTTCTCCTGATTGATATTAATTAAAATGTTCTTTAAGGATTCATCAAATAAAGTGTTATCGTTTGTCACAGTAACGATAAACCAAGTCACCTTTGCATTCATAAAGAAATTTGCCATTTTCCTAATAAAGGGATTTTTGACATTTGAACCACTAACATTAAAGTTCGAAAAAAAGACTGAAATAACAGTTTTCTTTAAAATTTACTGGGTAACTTAAACAATTAATAATCCGTGTTTCTACCGCGAACACTAACAACACAAGAACATCGGTTTGGCATACTCAAAATGAGTTCATCCAAATCACGCTGTGGAATGGCCGCCCATGTTCGTTGCAACAACAAAAAAAGGTCTTCTTGCGACTGGATACCCTCCATATTCGGCAGAGCTCTTCTCTGTAGCATATCCCATGCATGCTCAATCGGGTTCAAGTCTGGCGACTGAGCAGGCCAGGGCAGGACATTGATGTTAGCTGCGGCGAGAGTCTGTCTTACAACTCTTGCGGTGTGCGGTCGTGCATTATCATGCATTAACTGAAATAAGGGACCGATTTGCACTTGTAGAGGAACGATGACGTCTGATACAATCGTCTCAGCATAAATTTGAGCGTTGAGGTTGCCTCTGATCCAAATCAACTCAGTTCTTCCGCCGATCCAAATACCCGCCCATACCATGATGGTTCCACCACTATAAGGATGGACTTCCTGGCAGGATTTTAATCGCTGTTGGCGTCCAGGGGTTCTCCAGTGTCGTATACGTTTTGTATCCGGTCTCATACCAAAACGAGACTCATCAGAAAAGCACACGAAACGCCATTGTTCTTCTGCCCAATTTCTGTGTTCAAGAGCCCATTGATATCGAATCCTACGATTGTGCATTGCTATAGGTGGTACCCGTAGCGGTCTTCGGGAATGAAGGTTCACTTCATGCAAGCGGTTTCTGACTGTTTGGTCGCTAATTAAGTTCCCTGAAGAGTGATGAAGCCTCACGGCTAACATCATGGCGGTTATTGTTGGAGCTCTTCGAGTTAAGATTTGAATGTATCGGTCTTGTCTCCGTGTGGTGCAGCGATACCGTCCTCCATGGCGCTCAGCCACGGTACCAGTGCTTCGGTAACGTGTCCAAAGTCGACTGATAACACTCTGACTTGTATTCAGAGCTAAAGCCACAGTACGTTGCCGGGAACCAGCTTCTATCATTCCCACGGCTCTGAGCATTTCTTCCCTGCTTAAATGACGTCGCCGCTCCATAATAACGTTGGTTTTAATCAGTAGTAGGGAAACAGTAGCACTAATAATGTCTTCAATGCGTTGTATGTTTTTATAGGGAAAATATTGACAGCTGATTTTCATCTTTTACTCGAATTTGATTTACAGTTCCTGATTCAAATTATGAAATGCACCAAAAAGGATCCATATAAATTTATAAAATCATAAATTTATTACAAAGCCACATCTCAATCTCAAGAAATCCGCATAAAAATGCTTGATCCCTAGACACTTTTGATGTGTGTATTACTGGTTATGTTTAACCAGTAATGCATTCATTTGTCAAAGCTCCGAAGTAAAGGCGGACAAATACCACATGGCCGTTTCTACTGCGATGTTTTTTAGAAATCCAGTGTAGATGTCTTCATTTAGGTGTCAAAAATTCTTCACTATTTTGAATTTTGAAAAAAAAAATATACAGACTTGTGGATAAGCACAAGTTTGTAAAAAAAGCATTCTCGAAAAAATGTAGATGTCCGTTTCTACTTTGCTGCCATCGATATGTCCTGCATCGACGGCTTATCTCCTATAGGATTGGCTGCTGTATCCGAAAACGTTCAGAAAACTTAACACTGTGAATCGTGACGTAAATATGATGCAATTCCTATAATTGTGTCACGATTCAGTGTTTAATTTTCCCCTGCGGTTAGAATTTACATTCACGCTCCAAAAATATAAGTGTTGCAAAAATCTTTATGACAGAATTTTGTTTTAAATAAATACCATTTCATTTAAATAAAATAAATACCACTACTAAACTACACGTGGTAGTTTCAAATTAAGGATTTACAGTTTTGAATATTCATCACAAAATAAAAAATGTTCCATTCTAAAATATTTCTGTATAACTGATGTCAATCACGGGTGGACAGGTCGAATAGGCGGTGAAACAGTGAGATTAATTGAATTCTATTGCCGGTAAAAATATCGGCCAACCTATAAAAATATTCAGTTAGGTTTTTCAATGACCGAACCCAACTGCCATTGAAAAAAGTCAACGAATTTCTACAAAATCAGATAGCTACCAATATTTTTGCGAATAATATTCATACTGTTTAAATTGTACCTCATACAAATATTTGACGAAGGTTCGCCATATCCGTAATTAGATTAGCTTGTATTAGCATTTATATGAGATTTTGCAGTATTCGGGTAGGTAAAGTAACTACCTACGTACATTCATATTTGTAACAGCTAACGACAGTTCAGTGTAAGTTGTAACAAAACATCAGCCAACAGTACTTAGGTCCTCTGTTATAAAATCTAATTTGCATTACCAACGTAACAACCTGTTTTTAGCCGTTTCGCTTGGTGGCGTCACAAAGAAGTCGACTAATTACTTTATAGTTTTATGTAAATTGCGACATTATTTACTGAAGTGCTCAAGTTACTTATGAATATTACAGTTATTTTACTTGAACATTTAAAGTGTAATTGGTAAAGTTTTGTAAGCAAAAAGACTTTTCGTGGGTTTATGAAATGGAACTATAAAGCCTAGATAGAATACAACTTAGTTGTGAAACTTTCTGATTTTAGTTATGACTTAATTTTCATAGACTAGACTCAAAGTAATCTCGTTGTGGAGGAATCATTAATAAATACAGATGTTAATCCAAGGATAACCAAAGGGAGGGCAGTTGGGCTCTTATCTTTGGCGAACATTACAACAGCCGTCACACTTAACCTGAACAATGATTAAGATGGATTAATCGCGGCCGGCGGGAAGTATTACTGATTGATAGCGCAATAAAAGTCACATCTGACCAACCATTTTACTATTTATAAATTATATATCAAATACTTATTGTTATGAGGTTTTCTCTTTGCAGCTCTTTCAACTTGGGCATTTTTAAATAATTATGCTGGAACGAGTTGTCTACTTCTTGAATTTGTTTTTATGTTTGTTAAATAAATACTAGCTGACTTGGCAAACGTTGTTTTGCCATATAAATTATTTCTAGTGCTACATTTTATAAAAAAAAATGTCCAAAAAAGTAAAAAAAAAATTTTAGGTGTGGTTAACCCTTATCACTTAGGGGTATGAAAAATAGACAGTAGCCGATTCTCAGACCTACTGAATATGCATTAAAATTTCTTTAGGTGTAGCCGTTTCAGAGGAGTATGGTAACTAACACTGTGACACGAGAACTTTATACATATAATTATAAGATAGATAGATAGATAGAATACACTTTATTGTACACCAAAATTGTTACAAAAAACGGTTTTACAGAATTTCAAATTCTATGGTTACAAAGGCGGTCTTATCGCTAACAGCAATATCTTCCAGACAACCTTTACATGAGCAGTATGAATTTAAAATAAAAATATGGAGGTAGTCAGTGATGCACTTAAATGTACCTACTTAGGTACTACACAAATTTTAACAAAAATTGAGGTATTAAATAACCATAAATAATTATACATACATATATAAATATATATATATACATAAATATATATAAAATATATTACATGTTTTCCAATAATAAATGCACAGACTAAATGGTATAGAAGAGAAGACAGATTGATGATGATAGAAACAATTATTGACAGTAATTACATCATTGACAGGAACAATTTTTAAAAATAGAGAGAAAGATAATGTTTTGCAACTAGGTTTTTAAAGGTAACTAATGACTGAGCTTGTCTCACTGATACAGGCAATGCATTCCACAAACGAATAGCTTGGACGGTAAATGATTTATCAAAAAAATTTGTAGAATGAACAGGCATCACCAGACTCAAATTTTCCGATGATCTTAAGTGTCTAATATGTGTGTCATGAAGAAACTTAAAACGGTTTTTGAGATAAAAAGGGGTAGTGGGATTGAAGAGAATACTATAAAGTAATGATAAAATATGTGCATTCCGGCGAAGGCGGATGGGTAACCACTTGAGCTTAATGCGAAACTCTGAAACATGATCATATTTGCGCAAACCAAATATGAATGTAATACAAAAATTTTGGAGGCGCTCAAGCTTATCCAGCTGCACTTCAGTGAGATCTGGATAACTGGAATCGGCATAATCAAGGATTGGGAGAAGGAGGGATTGTACGAGCGCAGTTTTAGTGGCAGTTGGCAGAAAATTACGTAACCTGCGTAAAGACCCTGCAGATGCAAATAATTTTCGGCTCACTTCCTGCAACTGTGGAGCCCAGGACATTTCTTTATCGATGTAAATACCCAGGTCTTTTACTGAGTCGCTGTAAGGGATTGTAGCTCCATCGAAAACAATCTGAGGAATCTTCGTCCAGTCAATTTTCGAACGCAGCCTGGAGCTGCCGACAACAATGACTTGAGTCTTCGCAGGATTAACTTTCAAACCGTGAGCCAAACTCCAATCTAAAATACGTGCTAAGTCTGCATTTACCACATGCACCGCCTCAGACAATTTATCTAAGGGAGCTTGCGAATAAATTTGTAGATCGTCAGCATAAAGGTGGTAGGATGAAAGAAGTTCATTAGAAATGGAATTTATAAATATCGCAAAAAGAAGAGGAGATAGAACGCCCCCCTGTGGTACGCCGGCAGAAGTACTGCACCACGAAGATGACACACCTTCGATACAAATACGTTGTCGGCGGCCACACAGGTAACTACGAAACCAATCAATTACTGTTGGAGATATGTTAAGAGAGCAGAGTATACCGAGTAGGACATCAAAATCGACGGTATTGAAAGCATTGCTGAAATCCAATAACGAAAGAATCGTCAGATTCCCATTGTCCATACCCGATCTAATGTCGTCCGTAATATTGATAAGAGCTGTGGTAGTACTATGTCCCGGATGAAATCCGGATTGGTTAAGATTAAGGAGTCGATTTTTACACAGGAAAGCACTAAGCTGATTATGGATAAGGCGCTCTAGGACTTTGGAAAGGAACGGTAAAATGGATATGGGACGGAATTCAGAAAAAGAAACAGGATTACGCTTTTTTGGAAGCGGGATAATTTGAGCTTCTTTCCAAGAAGAAGGGAAAATGCCAGAGGACACGGAATAATTAAGGATGTGGAAAATGATGGGAAGGATTTCGTCCAGAATAGGGAGTATCATCTTGCGGCTTACACAGTCACTACCAACAGCATTTGACGTAATTGAAAGTATACTCTTCTTAACATCACAAGCAGTAAATTGATTTAAGACAAAGGGAGAATAATCGGGAGTAGGAAGTGATGAAAGATCATAAAGAGTTTTGGCCTTAACAGCACCATTGAAATTATGAGAAGAGGAAAAATGTTGATTAAGTGACTCAAGGTCTATATCTGTAGGAATAGACTCTTGACGCGACTTTCCAACTCCCATTGATCTTAGAAATTTCCAGACTTTAGCTGGATCTCCGTTTTCGACGGACTTATGGATATGGTGGCGTTGGGCATCCCTACACACCAAATTGCTGCGATTACGGATAGCAACGTACTTTTCACGAGATACGGCATTAGGTCTGCACTTATATTTTGATTTTGCTGCCGCCTTCTTTTGTAACATTTCTTTCAAGTCAGCTGTAAGCCACGGTGCTGGTAGATGTTTTATCTTCACCAACCGAACCGGAGCATGAACGTCGTAAAGATTGTTTAAGGTGGAATTGAAAATATCAACTTTTCCATCCATCGACTGCGTATTAATGAGATCGGACCAGTCAATGTTGCCGGCATCCTCACGTAGACTGTCCAAGTTCATACCACCAAAACTGCGCTGTAGGATAGTTTTAGGCTTAGTCTTAGGAGGGCGAATTTTGTAGGAAAGGTAAATTAAGTCGTGATAGGAGAAAGTCGGCTGAACACTGACCATGCTTAGCAACATGTCGTGTAGAGGATACAAAAATGAGATCAAGGAGCGAAGGAGCACAGTTAGGGAAATGATGGGTTGCACTTAATGGGAGAAGAGATAGATTACAGGATTTGGAAATAGATTGGAGTGAAGAAGAGCGGGAATTATTCTTAAGGAGACAAGTATTGGTATTATAAGGTTTGGTTCATTTTGAAGGAAGTGAAGACATAGATACAGTGAACAATCCCGATAAACCTTTATTCCTTGCATTTTGATTACGCGTCCCTACTTTGCATTAAATGGACAATGGAATCATGTAGATGTGTCCGCCATTTTCCTTCCTTCCGGTTTTGTTTTTCCAGAAGAAGGAATGAGGGAAGTTTGGGATAGCCTCTGGCCTTCAGTATTGTCTGTCTCACGTGAAAGAAATATGGCTGCAGGATTTTTGTGTAAGTAAGTCAAGATTGGATACTTTATTAGTTGGCTTGGATTTCTTATTGAAAGAAAGATTTATTCTATTATGTCGCGCCCTAATAATGTTAATACCGTCGACATTTTTGGTTGAAGATTTTCCGGCTTATATTTACACTTTGAATGGGAAAACAAAACTTCCTGTCTGAAAATTCTCCATTATTTCAGATAGAAAGCCGTACAAAAATGAATTGGATAATGCGCAACTCAAATGGCTGCCAAATCGTGATATTATGTCGCCAAGAGGTTTTAATAGCGTTATAAAAACGGATTTCAGCACCAGACCCAATTGAATTTTGCATACGGCTAATTAAAAGATCCTGGAGATAATCCAGACATTCGCCAAAAGAGGGTTTATTAATATTAGGCCCATTTTACACATGAAAGGGGTCTTATATTGAACGATCTAGTTGGCTATCTTTCGAAGCAAAATGGTTTACTTCGCACCCCTATTGAAGAGAGGATCCTGGAGGCAACATCTTTACAAATTTTGTATCGTATCGCCGAGGGACGGAACAGTTCTCGATGTAACCGGCCGGCTTTCCGAATACGAAACTCCAACTTGAATAGAAGATCCAGTTTGTGAATATACGATAGACTTGACTAGGGAACGGTCGCCGTATGTAGGTACGGTTATCGACATAACATAAGTCAATAACATTTTTTATTTACTTGTGTTTATTTTGTGATTGAATCGATCTTAGAATATATACGTTATAGTACCTTTTAATGTTAAAGATGTTCAAATCGGATTCTTTTAGTATTGTTTTTTAATTAGAAACTAATGTAAAGTAATCTAAAACTTAAATTGACTTTTCTCTAGGTCTCATTTTGTATCGAAACTCTAATCAAGCAATCGTATTACGTGGATAACTTTTGTAAATGAATGTAAGTCCTACATGTGTGCCTATTAAGTTACTTCACTGATGAATGGGTATTAGATAGAACAATTCATGTTAAAATTCGATAATAGGTATGTTGAGATAAGAAAGAGCTAAGAGGGCTGAGAATAACTATGAATTAAAGTTGTCGTTAACTTCAATGTTAGTTATTAGTTAGTGAATACTGGCCAGTGGATTCGCTATCGTCTCGCACACCCAAATAGTTTGTAATTATAACTTTTGAACTAGTGATTACCCAAAGTAGTTAAGACTAATTTGTGTTTAAACGGTGTAACAATGTCGATGGAAACATAACATACATACAATAGTCAAAAACTTTAAGTGCTGGTTTGTAGTTTGTATACTCGTATTAAAGTCATAAAGTACGTTTTATAAAGCCTTTATGAAAATTCCGAAATAGTTTTAAAAATAAAAAGACATAACTTTATATTACGTTCACTCCCATGCCGCCACCATGAAATATGAAAATAAAATGCTGCAAAGTAAAATATATATACGTATATAGGTTTGTTATGTTCATCCAATGGAGCTTTCGTTTGCTTTTTGTTAATTTTGCCGGATTCGAAAGGCCCAGTGGATGAAAATTTTGGCTAGCCACATAAAAACGCAAAGCCAGGGCTACAAAAACTTCCGAGATTGATGTTTTGAGTCCATGTGAAAAGGAATTCAATGCAGAAATATCATTGAATCTTTTAATCAAACCACTGCAATATTCGTTTCGAAAATATTAGACTAGTTCAAGAATGTTTTCGTTCGCACAATATTGTTCTAACCCACGAACTTTCATTAATATTCATCGTAAAAAGCGCAAATTTCATTTTTGACATTGATTTATGTGCGGCGCTGGCAATGCATGCACCACTGTGCCCAGATAATAGCTCTAACATCAAAATTATTCTAAAAGTTACGCACATATTTTAATGTTTTTCGATAATGGCAGATTGTAATAACACTGTGGTAATATTTAACAAGTTGTATTACCATTAATCATCGTCATTTCAGTTCAAATTCATCTATTTAAATATTTGGATACATCAATATTGGAGTATGTAAGTGGCAATTTTGTTTATATAAACGTGCTATAAAATGAAGTAGTGTTGTTAACTAAGGTCGCTTATAACGTGTGTGGTAGTAATTACCCGTAACATTTATCTTTTTTCTCCTACAAACACAGACAATGCAGAATTTCACGATACAATGGGGCTTTATTGGAATATGCGTCGCTTTTTTAATAGTTACTCGCCGACCGCTTTCGTATTTTTACTGAACATTTTATTGGATGCTTTCATTTGCTTTTTACAAATATTTAGCTGGTTGTAATCAGACGCACTGAGAATACAGTTTTTGAGAGGTTATTTTTTAAAGCACGTTTATATTATACTTTTTGTATTTTAGGATAAGTTTGTCTGCAGTAAAAATGTTAAAATATCTGAAACTATCATCGTACATACTCTTATTTATATTGACAAATTTCTCAAAAAACCTTTTCCTGTTACTCCAGTAACTTACAATGTAACGCACACTGAACTCACTACCAAACTCTTTGCATAAAATACAGTTGGCAATCAAGTTGAACTTAAGATTGCCGCTTCTAGTTAAACTAATGTAAATTGTGAGCGTTTCCGAACGCAGAGAGGTGGCAAATTCACCAGTATGCGACTCTCACTTCCTCTGAATGATATTCCAAGTTAACTCATAAATACCAGTGCTCGTCTCCGAACTATTCGGGACTTATGAAATACTGTTGCACGTTAAAGGCTTTGCCAAACAGAGAGCTCGGCATAGCGTGACGCTAGCGTGGCGTGTCCTTGGCGTGTGTTGTCTCTCTAAACGCTGCCTTGAAATCTCTGGCGTGGTTTGTTTTGTGTATCAACTTACACATACTTTCATAGTAAGTGAAACAAAACGCCAATTTCAATACTTTGCAATTGTTTTTTTGACACTAACACTCCAGTTACAGTGCTTTAAGATGAGATTCCTGCATTAATAATCTACCATCACACCCATATCGTAACACTTCCGCGCTAAAAACCGAATGTCGTCCCTCTCGTTTTATAAAACTCGATCATGATGTCGTTCGGTATATAAGATAAAATCATAGCCATAGACCTAAGCACGTCAAAGACACGCCACGCTAACGTCGTGGCACGCCGAGCTTGCTGTTTGGTAAAGCCTTTATTCTAATGTTATGACTTTGTGGTTGCTTCAAGTCCTCGGATAGGCCAGTCATGTAATTGTGTACGTGATTAAACTATTAAGGCTTTTTTGCGGGCCGAAAGTTATGCGACTGATTTGCATGGGATGAATGCCATTTATAAATAAGCCGTGTAATGCGAACTGCTCATATGAATTCCAAAAAAAATCTTGATTAATTTAAGTTCAGTTTAAATTAATTGATTTCAATCATAATATCGCTATACGACCTGAACTCCCACAGTACACACTACTCAGGTAGACGATGACCTAAGTTAGAACATAAGATACTTTTTAACTCTGTATTTCCCTTGAGATAATTTCCAACTACCACACGAGCGCAGTCACTGGGAGGAGCTAGTGTTTAGACTTATTTTATTATTTGATAATTTTAATGTTATCACGTTGTTGACAATTTGCAATTTAAAATCATATTAGCTACCAATTCTAGTAGAATAGGCAATCATATAATCGAATGATTTATTAGTTTCATGTACAACTATTTAGTTTATTCGTAATATAATTATACAGCAAAGTCTATCTATATTTCTGTTTAGCTAAAATTGGGTTGGAATGCAACATAAATGTATTTTGGTCAATATCCTTTCACTGATGGCATGTTTTGGTGAAATGCCTTTTAGATTGGTGTGTTTAACTTTTCATGTCACATTTTATCATTAAATGAGTTCCAGTAATAGCATTTAATTAATTTTGTATTCGAAAACACTGCAGTGGCAGTAGTGTACGAAATGCAAACTCCATGTTTTCGTCGAACGCATTTTCATTTATCCTGTTTCCATAAATAAAAAACGGTCCGCATTTTAAAATGGATTTTTTTTTTTGTAATCCGTACTTTCTATATTCAAATAATGAACTGTGTAATGTGCTCTCCGTTTCAGGGGCCACTATTATGCAGGTAATCACAAGTTCCTATTTAGTAAGTCGCACCGATATCGGCTCGCAGCAAGCGTCCCGCGTCTTTCCTCCGCGGCGGTCGGTCGGGCAATGCCCCCCCGCCCCGCGTCACCGCGCGTGCTTTGCTCGAGACGACAGAGTTATACACGACTATGAATGTCTATACACTACATCCCTCCCTTGTCAATGTTTTTTCTTTATCAATATCAATATTCAGTTGAAAAACTGTGATCAGGTTAACCTACAAGTTAAAGACATTCATTTTACCAAAATATATATTTGTCCAAGTACAATCAGCAAGCAATCATTTGAATTGTTTAATCCAATCTATTTATTTTGTCATTATTGTCCATCACTCAAGTTGTGATGGATTCACATCACTATTATCGTTATTCTCATTATCTAGCACCTTCCATTGTCCCTCCACTCGTTTTAGATGTACGACGTTCCGTCTGATTCGCTGGCCAGTTTCGTCGTTCCGTAGACTTACGTCCCCTCCTTTGTTCGCTTCGACGGTATGTGTTTCGGGTTCATAATTTAGGCTCAGCTTGTTTTGTTTAGTCATGCTCTTGACGTATACTTTATCCCCAACTTCCAATTCACAACTAGTGGCTCTTCTCTTCCTATCCGCGTATTCTTTCCCTTTTTCCTTTAGTTCCTTATCTCTATCCCTCATTTCGAGATCCTCTGAGAGATGCGTCATGTCCTGAATCATTGGCAGCTTGTCTCGAAATTGCCGTCTAAAGAACAGTTCTGCAGGAGTTTTTCCTGTAACTGTGTGAGGTGTACTATTGTACATCACCATGTACTCGCGAAGAGCTTCCTTCCAGTTCTTTTTCTCTACTTGAGAAATCTTGAGGCGTTTTAGAATGTCCCTATTCTGGCGCTCCACTTCTCCATTTTGTTGCGGCCAGTAGGGAATGGTATTGTAGAGTCGTATGTTTCTCTCTGCACAGAAACTCTTAAAGTCTTCGCTGGAAAATTGTCTCCCGTTGTCTGATGTAAGCGAGACCGGATTTCCAAGTCTGCTAAAAATGTCTTTAAGTATTTCGATTATTTCAGAGCTTGTTATGGTTCTGCATGTTTTCACCTCTTTATATCTGGTGTAATAATCCACCACTACCAGGATATGATCTCCGCTAGGTAAGGGACCCATGAGGTCAATCGCTATGTCAACCCATGGTTCGGAAGGTAAGTCTCTTCTTTTTAATGGGTTTGGGGCGCTGGGAGCAGATACCAGGATGCATCCTTTGCAGGCCTTGCATATGTTTTCAGCATCTTTGTCGCACTTAGGCCACCATACCTTGGTCCTCAATCTGCCCTTCATCGCAACTATCCCCGGGTGTCCTTCGTGCGCAGCTTCCAGAACTCTTCTGCGTAATTTGGTTGGAATTACAATTTTCGTCCCCCTGAGGAGAATATCGCCATGAAAGCATAATTCATTCTCGAAAAGTTTATAGCATTTAACTGTTTCATCCCAGTTCCCATTGTAAAGGCCCTCTCTAACCTTCTGTATCTCTGCATCTCCAAGGGAACTCTCAGTGATTTCTTGTAATGGGATGGCTACTGGTCGTGCAGATTCGGTAACCGCTTGAACATGATCTTCAAATAAAGCCGTCGGGTGTGTTGCCACTTCACAAAGTCTTGAAAGTGGATCGGCTATGTTGGTCTTCCCCGGGCTATATTTCACCTTAAAATTGTAGGATTGCAGCCTTAATACCCACCTTTCAATGCGAGCGCATGGTTTTGCTTTCGGGCCAAATATTACCTCCAAGGGCTTGTGATCCGTTACTAGATCGAATACCTTGCCGTACAGGAACATGTTGAAATGTTCAACTGCCCAAACTAGGGCTAAGGCCTCTTTTTCTGTTTGGCAGTATCGACGCTCACAGCTGCTGAGGGTTTTATTACCATATGCAATTATTCTCGGCCCATTCTCATTGATTTGCACCAGCACTGCACCCAAACCCACTGGGCTTGCATCTGCAATCACCACTGTCTTATCATGAGGGTTGTAGTAACCTAAATTTGGTACATTCATGAGTGCCGCCTTGAGATCGTTAAATGCATTCTTTTGGGCATCTCCCCAGTCATCTTGAATGTCCGTGTTTCTTCCCGTTCTTTTCCGTAGCAGTTGCTTAAGCGGTTCTGTTACCGTTGCTAAGTGGGGGATCCATTTTCCCACGTAATTCACCAAACCCATAAAACTCTGCAGTTCAGCAATATTCGTCGGGGCCCTGAATCCCTTTATAGCCATGATATACTTGTCTAGTGGTTTAACTCCATGTTCTGATAGTTCATGCCCTAGGAAGTGGACTTTCTTAATTCCAAAAATGCATTTGTCTTCCCTCAACATCACGTTATTTTCCTCTAACACTGCCATAACTTTATTGAGTCTTAGGTCGTGTTCTACTACGTCTTTCCCGAAAATCAAAATGTCATCTATGAAGTTGATGACTCCTTCGCAACCCAAAAGGATTCGTTCCAGTGTTTTTTGAAAAATCTCTGGTGCACACGAGATACCAAACATCATCCTTTTGTATTGGTACAACCCTTTGTTGGTAATAAAGGTCGTGATATGTCTTGAGTCTGGGTGAAGTTCTATATGATGGAACGCATCTCGTATGTCTAGCTTACTAAAGATTTTGGCCTCTCGAACTTTTGGCAACAGTTCTTCCATCGTTGGTAGTGGGTGGTTTTCACGTTGTATAGCCGCATTTGCTCGGCGCATATCGACACATAACCGGATGTCCCCTCCGTTTTTTAGCACGGGGACTATAGGCGAGATCCAGTTAGAAGGACCTTTTACGGCTTCTATAATGTCCCTCTCTAGTAATTCTTTCAGTTTCCTTTCTACTTTTTCTTCGAGCGGTATGGGAATCCTCCGATATGGCTGAGCAACAGGCTTCACTGAATTGTCAATCGGAATGGTAACTAAAACGTCTTTAAATTTTGGAAACACCTCAGTTTCAACTTGGTTGATATCTAAATTGATCCGAAGTACTCCCAATGAGGTTGCCGTCACACGTCCCAGTAGGTCACGCGTACCGTTTCCGATCACGTAGAATGTTGTGATGTCTTGTGATGTTCCAGCAAGTTTTATCGCAGCTTTGAATGATCCTAACAGTTTCAATGGTGTTGCACTTCCGTAAGCTACGAACGTTTTGTCTGGATTCGGATCTTGATTGGTAACTTGAGCATTTTCTTTCTTCATTCTTTCCCAGGTTCTGTCCGTTATAAGATTGTGTTTGCAACCCGAATCTATCAACATCTCCACATTGGTTCCACCTATGTTACATGTGACCTTTGCATCGTTCTCTATGTTGAAAATGTAGTCGATTTTGCTTTCATCCGTGCTTATGTTTGCAGTTTCTTCGATACTATTTGTCGTTCTGCTTTTCTTCTTTAATCCCTGACTGTTCGATGATTCTTCTTCTTCCAATTTCCTCTTATGGGGTTGTCTTGTCCGACATTGATTTCTAAAGTGTCCTAAGACCCCACATTTAAGGCAAGTCTTTCCTTTTGCAGGGCAGTTATCGTCACGGGCCAAATGTCTGAAGCTCCCACATCTACTACATTCCAATTTTTTTTTAGACTTCTCCTTCCAGGTCTTGGTACCTACTTTGTTGATTGACTGACTTTCCATAGGTTTCATACCAAAGTTTCCTAATTGACGCTCTATGGCTTCCAGTGCATTCGCTTCTGCAACTATTTCTTCTAAAGTAATCTTGACTCCTGTTTTCAGTATCTTCTTTCGGAGTTCTTCTGTCTTACCCTTTTCGGTTATTTGGTCTATGATATGCTCGTCTTCTTTTTCACCAAACTGACATTTCTTGGCCTGCAGTCGAAGTCTGATAAGAAATTTCTCGAACTTCTCATCCTGTTCCTGTTTTAGGAGACGAAACAGGTGTCGCTCGTACACTTTGCTTTGTTTAGGTGCAAAGTAGCTGTCTAATTTTTCGATCGCGATGTTAAAAAGTTCGCCTTCAGTTGCATTAGCTCCCGGGATGTTATAGAAGATTTCTTGTAACTCGGGACCACCGAAATGTAAAAGGCTAGCTCTTTTCTTTGCCTCGGTGTCTATGCCTGCCGCCTCGAGGTAAATGTTTAGACTTCTTTTCCATCTTTCCCAACGGACAGAGACTGAACCAACCTCCCCTTCACATTCAAACTTCTCTAAGGTGTAGTGTGCCATTTGGGGCTACCTGTTGACAAAGTAGAAACTATGTTGCATAAACTATGGTGCATATAACTTTTAACCCGCTTTCGCAGTCTAGTGCTATTAATAAAGCGTCTACTGTACGTGCCTATACTTAAGCTACCAGCACGCTACGTAGGTATCTTCGCCAGCCGTACACTGCCGGCGCTTATGACGACACGTGGTCGTCATACTGTGGCACTGGCGCGTGAGTATTACCCAGCGCGCGGTCGCCAAGCGGCGGATGTGTGCACAAAGTGTAACCATGAAATTTGACCGTGATTGATTTAACCGTGAAACTTCGCAATTTAATGCCTTGTAGGTATGTACGCAATTTAATGCCATAACGGTAAATCTTCGCAATTTAATGCCTGTTGTACGCTAAGTATACACCGATATCCGCAATTTAATGCTACCGGTAAATCTACGCAATTTAATGCCTGTTGTACGCTAAGTATTCACCGATATCCGCAATTTAATGCTATACCGGTAAATCTACGCAATTTAATGCAAGTTGTACGCTAAGTATTCACCGATATCCGCAATTTAATGCTATACCGGTAAATCTCCGCAATTTAATGCAAGTTGTACGCTAAGTATTCACCGATATCCGCAATTTAATGCTATACCGGTAAATCTACGCAATTTAATGCAAGTTGTACGCTAAGTATTCACCGATATCCGCAATTTAATGCTATACCGGTAAATCTCCGCAATTAATGCTCAGTCGCAATTGAATGCTCTGTCGCAATTTAATGAGTAAGGTATATATTTAATATTGTTGACAATATGTAGGTATGTCACTCCCCTAATGTACACCATAGAAACCTAGATACCTAAACGCGAACAAAAGAATACCTGCGCAACACAAGGCCAAGTGATTAGGTACCTAGTTATTTTACATTTCCTTTTATTTTTCTTAGTCGGAAATGTTTTATACAGTCAACATTAGTTAGTAACAATATTAACAGTATGTACACACTTAATTTTGTAGGTAAGTAACTAATTACTGCTGTGGACCAATTCATTAACTTCAGAATAAAGAAAAATGTTTATTATTCACAAGAAAAACGCACAGTAGAGGTTAAAAATACAATTTCACATAACACCTGTATAAAGTAGCTAAAAGCCTCGTATTCAACACAGATACATCACGTACAATCTGTACTATGTTTAATCTGTGGCAATTAGCAATGGCATCAAAACAACTCACAATAATATTTTTACAATCCAAAACAACCAAAATGCCGAGTATAAAGCGTCAAAACGACCACCGCACTGTATTTTACCCCTTAAAATTTCTTATACAGATAAATAGGTAATAAATACTGAGACTCGAACTCAAGTAGGCAGGCAACTTGTAGGCCATTCACCCACCACGCGCATGCACAGCCGAATAGAACAACACTTGTGAAGAATATATAAACCCAGCGAGCAGCTACTTACCTAGTTACCCACATAATAATCACCTTAATAAAAGCTTAGTAGTTTCATTCGACGATTGCAGTCGGACAATGTTAAGCAATAGCATTCTGCAATGCACCCATGCAACAGACTTATATTTTCTTCTCTCTTCCTTTTGTTAATAAAGATAAAAACCTCAAAATACTCACAGTTTGTCTCGTCGCCAAATGTAATGTGCTCTCCGTTTCAGGGGCCACTATTATGCAGGTAATCACAAGTTCCTATTTAGTAAGTCGCACCGATATCGGCTCGCAGCAAGCGTCCCGCGTCTTTCCTCCGCGGCGGTCGGTCGGGCAATGCCCCCCCGCCCCGCGTCACCGCGCGTGCTTTGCTCGAGACGACAGAGTTATACACGACTATGAATGTCTATACACTACAAACTGGACACCTTGAAAGCTTGCAACATAAGGCTCAAGTTGAGTTTGTTTTTGTGACGTAAAGTGAACACCTAAAAAATTGGGGTTGTTGTAAGTTCGCCACAAAAATAATTCCCCACGAAAAAAAAAATGTATGATTTGGCAAAGGTTTTTGTTTTTTTTTTAAATTTTGATATTGTACATTCGACCCATTTTTTCCGCACGGGGATAGCAACAACAGGGACAGAACAATTAAATTGTGAAATCCAGCACAAAACTATCGAAAACGAGGCCACAATGTGGAATCTCAACAGAAACTACTACGAGAACAGGATCAAAATTTAAGGGGAATAATTTTTGTGGCGAACTTACAACAACCCAAAAATTGATGTTAATTTGATAGGAAAAATGAGTTATTAAGTTAAAAAAAAATACAAACATCCGAATTGAGAACCTCCTCCTTTTGTAAGTCGGTTAAAAATGAGTTATTAAGTTAAAAATTGCTTATTTATTTTAAACGCTACACATTCTTGGATACCGAAATCTTGTATTAAGACCATAAAAATAACATCGCTACCGTCGGCTAGTTTTCACAGTATCACAATCTAAAAAAAGGGAACCGGGAGTGTAACAAGATCACTCGTTTTTCTGTCATAGTCGATTTTCTCTAGCTTGATAAGGGTTGTTGCGCCGAAACGTTGGCACCCCTGTATATATAGTTATAGAGACTGTGACCACATTTCAACAAGTTACGGTTAGAAATATATGTGATAGGGTGTTGTAACTAGTTGAACATTAATTGCTTGAAATAACCCTTTTTTGGTGATAGTTTGATATTATTAACTGAAATCTTAAGGTTGTTTTGACAATGTCATCTACATAGTATTTAGTTTTTAAATAAAACGCTTTAGGAATTTACTCACTTATGTAAGTTTTTTTTTGTTTTTTTTTTTTTTAATAATTTGATTTCGAAGGATTTTCTCCCGTGTCGTTGGTGCGTTTACAAATATAGAAACACACATACACAAACACCCAGACCCGGAACCCCTACTTGCAGATCATACAAATATATGTTACGTGCGGAGATAGAACCCGCGATACGCTGTGCAGCAGTCAGCAACACAACCACTGCGCTAACCGTGCCATCAAATCTCAATGTGAAAGCTTTTAACGTGGTATCATCTAATCGGTAATCGGTGGGAGGACTCATCCTCCCACCCAGGGCAGGGCAGGAGGGACTGTCAGACTTGTACTGACTAATGCCTTTGTCAAACTAAAAAGCGTGCCGAAGCGTTTTTGTTTGTAATGTATGGAATTGTTTGAAGCCTGTCACATAGACTATCGGACCGCTTTCGCTTTTTTATATGACGGATTCGGATCGCATTCGCTTCGCCCTGTCTGTTTGACAAAAGCTTAAATACTAACTGGGAATAGTGTGGTGGGTTTGTCCCAATTAAAAAAAAGTCCCGTGACCCCGGCAGGCTTTGGCCCTCACATGACATTCTTTGAGGCGCGCGTGGAACACAACGCGCCGTCGACGTGGGTATGGTCCATGACCGGAGATCGTCCTGCGACTTCCGTTGCCGTGGGCGTCACCCACTGCCCGTTCTTAAAACTTAGACCACGTGCTGTACCAATTTAATTTTAATGTCATTCATTTTACTTCTATCTTCAGTATCTTTTTATTGTATTTCATACCATACTACAAAAACAATTAAGACCTGTTCAAATTAGAGCGGTATTTGCTACCGCTAGAGTAGCGGTACTATTCGAGCATGGTATTTGTATGTCACTGGGATATCGCTACCCATAGCGGTAGTGGATACCGCTCCGGTTAGAATAGGCCTTTATATCTTAACTGCACCACAAAATTATGCAGCACGCAGTTGAATAATAATTCCGCACTTAGTTAATTTCCTAGTCATGATTGCCAGACTCCGGTGTCAAACGCTAGCAACAATTTAGTTTAATTACAGGCGTAACAACTTGCAAGTTATATAAACTGTCTCCTCTTCCAACGATACTCGAACTAAATACTTAAGAAAACTGTTGCTCTTTTAAAATATACAAAATGTAACTGAATACAGTAAAGTGACTTTTTTGTGTTATCGTGACTTTGGATATCAAAGCAATTAATTCTGAATGTTGATACTCTTTTGATTCTTTTTTTTTTGGTAAAAAGAAGACTCCTTTGATTCTTAAGTAAGCTTTGCTACTGTATTTCCAAAGATGTCTGGCAAAGTAAATGTAAAATGATTTTATTTCGTACTAGCTTCTGCCCGCGACTTCGTACGCGGATCCTGTTGCTTATGCCATCAGTAGGGGTCGTCAAAATCGAAGATCTGAAACGTCTGATGTCGAATTCTAGGAGCCTGGGGACAGGAAAACAACGGGATGCGCGAGACGATTCCAGACGTTCCAGATCTTTCATTTTTGTAAGACAACAGGAAATGCCCATCAGACTAAACAACTCTTGCTAAGACGTCATTCCTGTATATATTATAGTGTAGCTGGGCTCTTGGAGTTCCACATCAGGTGTTCTAGATCTTCAATTTTTATACGATGACAGAGAGTACTCATCAGGCTGAATAACTCTTGCTAAGACGTCATTCCTGTATATGTTATAGTGTAGCTGGGCTCTTGAAGTTCCACATCAGGTGTCCAGGATCTTCAATTTTACTCTCTCAGCAGAAAATGCTCATCACGTGGAACAATTTTTGCTATGGAATCATTTTTGTATCTCTTATAGTTTAGCAGGTCTGTTGCAGTTCTGCATCAGGTGTTCAAGTTTCCAAGATAAATTATAGCCTATATGTTAATCGAACTTAATACCTATACAACAAAAAAAATCATTCAAATCCGTCCAGTAGTTCCGAAGATTAGCGTGCACAAACACACAGACAAACAGACAAAAAAAAAATTAATTACAGTTTCGGGTTCGGCATCGATAAAATAACAACCCCTGCTACTTTTTTTTATATATATTTCCATTGTACAGACACCACTTTTCTACAAATTTATTATATGTATAGATTGTGTTTCATCACCGTTTGCTACACAGACACATTGTTATCGTAGTAGCCCGCGTTGCTACGAAAGTGTAGCTCTACGGTTTCGTAGCATCGTAGTGTACTACGTTACGTTCCATGGTTCACTACGCCAAAATTCAAGGTGTGTATTTTGAGCGTTAAACTTGGAACGTGTTATCTTTATAGTATTTTTGTTCTAGAAAAAGTCTTAATAGCTAAGTCACGTTTAATACTCGTATAACAAATGAAGGTTCGATTAACAAGCAAGCGATTATTTAGGATAAGCAACATCCAAATAATGGAATACACACCAAGCTACTGTTGATATAAGAAAAATAAGAACATAAATAATAATAATGAATCGGGAACGAGAGATAGAACATAGTAGGTACCTAGATATTAGTTCGGCAATTTGTACGAATCAACCGTAGTAAATGAATTACAGGGGTTCTCTTAAACGCTGGTAACTACTGCCTTCTACTTTGTCATAGCGTTCCAGTTCGTAGAGAATAAAAGCTTTGATAAAAACGGTTTCTAAAAGCTAGGAATCGTTGTAATTATATCATGATCTTAATGCTAAAAATCTTTGTGAGTATAACATGATCAGCACGTTTTAATAAAATGTTCGGTTAAATGGTAATCATAGGTCAAACTAAGCTGATTCCAAAAAATCTGCCACTAATGGGATTTACGATATTTCATAAAATACCTACCCATAGCCAGAAAAAAGTCCTCGAGGCATTTTTAAGCATATCTTGGGAGCAAAACACTAAGAGAGTTATGAGTATGAATTTTGATGGATGGAGAGGAAGAGGAAGGCCAAAGAAAAGATGGATGGATAGTCTTAGGAATGATATGAAAGAAAAAGAAGTAAATGACACTGTGACGTCTGATAGGGGAGAATGGAAGAAAAAAGAGTGTTGAGCCGACCCCAAGTAAAATAGGATAAGGGCAGGATGATGATGATTGGGAGCAAACCCACGGGTCTATAGTACTTCAGTATAATCTTACTCACTCGCACTTGCACGTACCACGCACTATTGCTTGCTCTTTCTTTTAGCTGTCTACACGCAAATCTATTTATTTTACGGCGAATAAAAAGGAATTTCAAAAAAGTAAATAACATAAGACCTGCTTTATAGTTAGTTCAGTTAGTCTAGAAGGTTTCATGGTGTAATTTTAAGTATTTTCTGATTGCCAGCGTTTTATTGTTCAATTTAGAGGTAACTTTGGGATTTTTTTCTATCGAGAAAATTTTAAGGAATCATGTTTTCGCCAAACATAAGACCTAACATTAATCCTCAACTTTACCATATATTTATTTCAAAATTAATGCTGTAGTATTTTCGACGTATCACAGGTTTCTGCTAAGCCATTTCAAGTAGTATAGGCTCTTAAGTATAATGAAGTGGAACGTACAGATTACATTAAAGATGTAGAAAAAAAAACGCAAGAATTTTTGTTATTATCAGAACTAGTATTAGCAAATTAATAAACGTATATTAACAATCTTATCTTATTGGATAATAATGTACAGCTGCTACAAACATTTTTTTGGATCTTTTTTTCATAAGTCTGAAGTCGATAACCAAACCAACCAAGGGAGCTTTCCAAGATGCGATTCGTGCGTTTTGCAATTTCTATCAACTAAAAATGAAAATCGTCCTTGCTACTACGATAATTATAATGATGCAATGGGGATGGCAACTGGGGAACTAATGGCGCTAGTATAGCTTGTTCCAAGCATCGTCATTGGTTCAAATCAGTTCAAATCTTAAAGGTAAAAATAGGCTTCAAAATAGTACTACGTCATTGGTCGGATTAGGACTACTCTATGGTGGCGCCATCTACAATATCTTTGCGTTGCCAACCCCGTTCGATTGACTTGACGTCGTCGTGGCGAGCGTGTTTTGTTTTTCATGTACCCGTAGACAACCGCACGTTTTATGTCATATGACGTAGTGGTAAGGATAATTTTCACTTGTAGTTGGAATCGGTTGAATTGCGTCGCATCGCGTCATGGAGAAGCTCCCTAAGTCTAAATACCATTATTTGGTTTGACAATACAGAACTAATTAAAGGGTTAATTAGCGTACTTTTAGTGACCACCCCTTTTTTATCGCGGTAAAATCATCAAATGAGTCTTCCCGCCCAGAGTGGGACGGGAGGAACTGTCAGATTTGTACTGACTAAAATCCATGGTAATCCTTCAGTAGCCCTTTACGTACCAGGGCCACGGTTACCTGGTGAGACAGTCCCGCGACCCCGGCAGTAGTGACCACCCCTGCCTTACTATTTTTGTCTTATCAGGGTCGTGGGTTGTGGGCACTCCTCTTGAGGCGGCGACCAGCCCAGCTCATCGGCTGTCAGCAATATCAAATCAGCATAGCTAAAGGTTCCGCTGTTCCAGTTGCGGGAATGTTTTTGTTTACCACGTCTCTGGGGTCTACTCTCTTAGTCTGTCAACGAAGATACAGGCCCGTACCCGTACGAAAGTAGGTAACTAGAAACTTTTGAGTGAACCTTACTCCCTATTAGTTTTTTTTTTAATTTATTCGTTCAGACAACACCTCGGAAGTCAGGACAGCTGTCCAATCATGTTGCCACCAATTTTTAGTTCGTACCACTAAATAATCTCATGTCAGTACCTATGTGATACGAGTAAATAGCAAACGACAGAAACTTCGGCCCAAAGGCCTTTTTTTTAACGTGCTAAAATCATCAAATGTGTCCTAATACCCAGGGTAGGACGGGTGGGACTATAGAAAATCCACGGTGTCCTACAATAGCCCATTACGTTCGGGAGCCACGGTTACCCGATAGTTCCGCGACCCCGGTAGGCTTTGGAACTCTAAGGGGGGCCCCCGTCATATTGCTGACAGCTGTTTGAGGCGCGCGTCGACCCGGGCATAGTCCATGATCAGAAAGCGAGTCACCCACTCCTCGCCATGCTTGCGCCTGCGGTGGTCGGAAACCGCCCCGCGACGTCGTGGCCGTGGGTTTCTCCAGCGGTGGACTGCCCTATGGAATAACAAAAGTTTCTGTCAAATATTCGCAAACTTTAACTTCTGAATGTATTTATTTGATGAACCCCTCTCCTAATAATTATGTCGTACACAGGAGAACTTAATTCCACGAGGCAGCCATGTTTGTTTTAAGTATAAATTGGAGCCGCGAGTAATATCCGCACTTTGAAGGTTTTCCACAAACGTCATTAACACAAAGGAAACGCATATTAGTTCAAACTTTCTCGGAACCTTGTTTATTGTAGCAAATGAAGAGAAACTGGTTTTTAATTAACATACAAACTCAACTGCAGCGCTTTGAGAATAGACCCAGGTATAGGGACAGGTATGTACAATCGACAAAGTGGAATTATGATCCATCATAAGCTTATTTTGCTACAGACATTCATACATAGGTCCACATTCGCGTAAACATACATATCCATGGTAACGACTTTGATATTTGCCAATTTGACGGATTCAAACGATTTATTGTCAAAATTGGTCATGATTCAACTTTGTCGATTGTACTTGAATACTATGGGCATTGTTCATTTTTTTCAATATGTTGTAATTGAAAAACCATTTCTAGGAATAGCGTTACTAATCATTAGTAACCAATCAAAAATGAAAAATGTTCATATTTGATTGATATTTTTGATAAAATACGCTTGACCTTCCTTGCCCTTCAAGTGACGTTATTATTGGCTGTACCGTTTTGTATCGTTGCCTCAGACAATAAAAAGTAAGTGGCAAGTATTTTCAACAATCTGTCAAGTGTCAAATTAAAAATGTCAAAAATGTAAACAAATAATAATGTTTAGTTTTTTATATATTTTATGATTATTTCTGCAACATGCCTCATAATCTCTTTATAAGATTTGCGAGAAAAGTGATGCCGTGATGTAGGCGTGTAATATTGCAAGGTTTATAAAATGTACCTACTGTTGCGAAGATCATTTTGATGTAAGTAAGATATCAAAGCTTTAGATACCTTTGTATATTCATTAAGTTAATGCTAAAGTATTGCTCAGGAAAACGAACAATAATGTCACCTCGTCGACGACTTTCCGTTTTAAAAATAAAAATAAAAACCGATTTCAAAAATTTATTGTATTTTTATAGTAGGGGAGGCGAGGATTCTAATTTGTAGTTACTCGAGCATCATGGCGACCTATTGGATTTGAAATAATATGTTCTAAAAAGAAAAAAGTTTCTGACAAGTTTTCTATTTTAGTGGGGGGGAGGGCGTGTAAACAGTTTTAAAACTGTAAAAAAAACAGTTGTACAGAAGTACTCGAGCGCGTCAGCTATTTACAGTGTAAACGCGCTTTTCTATTTCTGATAACCAATACATATTAATCGGACGATTAACTCGAGGAGGCTGTCCGTGGCAAGCGGTTGAAAATCCAAAACAAAAGTTAATCAAGCGCGTCAGATATTCAAAGTGTATGTAAAGTAGACCTTAAAAAGTGTCGTATTAAAATGTCTGACGATTTGGATGTGGCACAAAGTAATAATTCATATTTCTATTGGTAAAAAAAACGTAATCTTGAAATACTCGAGCGCGTTCCATTTTTTTTAATTGAAACTAACACTGTAAAAATCATACTCACTAATAATCTGACGTTTTCCATGGGGCGATGTCGGTAGACTCGCGGAGAAAAGGTGAACTACCTGTTGGTTCGCAAGTATCGGTCGTGATTTAATGTCCGCTATCTTCAATGTACATAATCACAATTTTTTGAACGTAATTAATCTACCTTTTCGTAATCTGACTCGCTCAAGTATTTCTGTGGATCGATTTTTTTTTACTAATCTGGCGGGTTCTCCCACACAACCAATGGTGGGGACCATATGAAGGGTTGATACTTGGTACAGGTACATTAAAGGGTGCAAGATTTCTCCTTTATGATAATCTGATGCGCTGGAGTCACATTAAAATTCCCTCCCTGGGCTCCCCGACTAAGGATGTTAACTGACGTCTACTATCAGGAGAAAGTGACGTTGTGTTGTCAGGCAGTTTTTTAAATTATTCACTGGTGAGGCAACGGCACAACTTTTTGGTCAATGGTGACGTCAGCTACCTCAAAAATTAAAATATTAAAAATAAAAAAACTATTGAGCCAATCATAAAAATATTCAAATTAGTTTCTCAAAATGCTCTAAATTTGCAGAAAATAAAATAAAATCGAATGTTTGAAAAATTAAGACAATCCCCATTGTCAAGTGTTTTGTGGGTTGTCGCGACCGATCTTTTTGGAGATAAATAGGTAAGTGAAACTTATTTTCAAGAACAGAATCACGCCTGTATGTAATGAAATGTTAGGTGCTTAATAGTAGTAGACAACCACAACCTTCAACACACGGCACTCGTCTAAAAAGTCTCTGGAGTAATTATAAATTTCGTCAGATTTTTGTTTTATATAACGTAAAAACGATGAATCTTTAACTTACTAATGTATAACCATTATCTTGCGATCCAAACTAGACCAGAAAATCCTTAAACATTTTAACTGTGATACTAAAATATTATAACTCGAGTTAATTACCTGACTTCAGCTCGTTATCACTCCACCGTCGTTAATTTCTTATTCGTTTTCGATCGTTAATAATGGAACTTAAAACGTGCAAACTTCGCCTTACAAACGTTCGCATCGAAACGAAAAATCTATTATAAAACACTTAACGTTAGGAAGGAGTTGGTAGTTGGAGCACTACTCCACCATCACTTCAATTCACATTTATTTTAACGATTAAACTCCAATTATAGAACCTTTGTAAAACTCTTGTTTAGCCTAGTATTTGGTTTTCACATTAAGTAGAGTTTTGGCGAGCATTCATTACAAACGAAACGCCACAGGTAAAGTTAAACCGTTGAAAATTCCAGTTAAACAATATTTCAGTTTTATAAATTATATTTTTCAATCTGTGCTTATGCGTGCCCGTTTGCGAAGCACTTAGCATTCAGCGGGCTCGACCGGTTACTTTATAGACAAATATTTCACTCTAACATACGAGCAACGCAAATAAAGTCGAGCATTTTTTCTGCACATTTATATTTCCCTGTGTCCTTTGAAGTTGGCACTTTATTTAATGCCGTGTTAGTTCTTATTTTTCCACTCGGTGATACAATAGACACCTTAGAGCTTTACACTGCACCTAAAACGAAATTATTGTCGTACGTGGCCGCTTTAAAATGCAGCTTTCAACTTACTCGTTCCATTTTATGGGTTGAAGTAGTGACACCCCTAGAAGACTAAATAAGAATTAAACGCTCTTATAATAGACACCGTTATTTGTCTCAGCACTAAACAAGCACAATTTAGCGTTCGACTTACAACTTAGTCCGCGAGTTAATATTCTAACAAAAACAAAGACGTAATTTCCCCGTCTGTGAATGAGAACTTAAGTACAACAAAGTGTACCATCCGTCTCTTGAAATACTGACACTCTATTAAAGGCATTGGACTTACTGGAATGAAACAAGTTGAACCTTGTACTTAAATAAAAAAGGGAACCGACTTCAAAACCAAACACAAAAAAACTAAAAAATAACTTTTCTTTTGGAAGTCGGTGGCCATTATGTCAATGAAATAAAAAACAAAGCCACCGACTTCCGAAAGAAAAGTTATTTTTTTGGTTTTTTTATTTTTTTGGTTTTTGGTTTTGAAGTCTGTTCCCTTTTTTTCAAAAAGTTTTTTATTTTTTCCCTTTTTAGTTGAGATATTCAACAAAAATCTTCATAAAATCGGCGTCTTTGAAAATCTACAATCCTAGTAAGTAACAAAATCGGATCTATGCGAGCAACATCACAAGATATCCATTATTGTTATAAACTAAAACCTTCCCCAGAATGTAACAAACGCTTTTCTGAAAACTGCATCAAAATCGGTTCAGAAAAACGCGAGATAATCGCAGACAAAAATACATACACACATACAAACATACATACAGGTCGAACTGAGAACCTACTTTTTTTTTGAAGTCGGGTAATTAAAAGATTTCGTCTTGATTTGTACCTCATTTTTTGTATTATTTAATTAACCATCAAAATATAAGGACCGACTATGCTAATCACAAATGTAATTATTGTGATTAGCATAATCGGTTCTTAAACGTTGATTTTCTTTTTCCAATTAAAAGTATGTATATTATGAATTGAATGCAGGCCTTTAAAAGCAGGGCTTTGAGTAGTTCAGCAGTTAGTTTTAAAACAATCTGTATTTAAATTATTTGACCAACGACGATATAATACTAGACTACGCATTGCACAATCTAACGAACAAAACTATTCTGCCAACTCGCTGAGGTACTACGTAAGCGAGGGGGGCGGGGTACTGCGTTGTGATTGGCTAACTCAAGGTCTGTTCTGTCTCAACGTATGTTTACGGCTCACAGGATTGGTCGAAATGAGACGGATATAAGACTTTTTTGCCTAATGTGTTGGCAGACATCGGTCGCCTGTTATTAGGAGTCTAGTATTATATCGTCGTTGTATTTGACTGTGAATATCCCGCTCCGTAAGAACACATTGCCATAAATATCCTTAACAACTATACTCCGAATAGAAGTGATGTGTCAAATAAGCGGTTCTAGCACGAGTGTGGTTGTTATCGCTCATTATAAATACAATGATACGACAGCCATAATTATGAGCATCTGTCTATGAAGGATGATGTTATGTACTGTTGAGAGGATGCTCCCAACGGGTGCTGAGAGCCCTACAATTTGCACAGAACATCATTCGGTGATGCTCATACTACTTGTCTCGAACCACTTAGTAGCAACCTCAATTGAGCGAAAGAGAATTCAAACGTAGGTATTTAACGCTCAATACTACCGCCTTTTAAGCGATAATTTGTGAAAAAAATGTACAGTCATAACTCTAAACGATCGCTGTTCCTTGCTTACCATTTCCTAAGCGAACTCATTTGGTTGGAGATTTAAAAACGAATGAAACTGAATGATCTTCCAGTTTAGGCTGTGGGAAAGAGACAGAGCTATACAAGTCGTCTAGCGCCATCTCTTTCCCACAGCCTAAACTGGATCGCGATAAGAGTTCATGGTAGGCCACCTGTAATTAAAACTGAAACGTTAATTAGTATATTCATAAAGGCAAATATAGGGAATGGAATATCTACCGTTGGTAATATTTGCAAAGCAATTGAGTTAGCTCATTTAAAGCTAATTACGTGTCCAAGAAAATATCATAAACACACGCCTTTTTTTATTATGGGATTAAGAAATCACTTGAAGTCTAGTTCGTCTCGTCTTCAAAAAACAAATGATACAAATTGTTGAGTTTAAATGAAATTGAATTAAAAATAACTTGCATTGTTCCCATTGCGATTCATCGAGTTTTTTACTACGCCTGCAGGCAGTGGTAGTCAATCCGTGTTAGCGACGAATAATAATCGCACTAAGCAAATCTTGTAAATATGTAGTACTTAGAGATTAGGATAGTTTTAAACAATAAAACTATTGTTATAATGAATAATAAGGGTCGGGTAAATGTAGAAATGTGCATTTAGTAAGTACCTTCTAATAAATTGATAAGTTGTTCTGTTTTTTATTTGTCCCTCCTGGTGTCTCTGCTGATGCCACAAAATAAACCCACAGTTGGGTAGACATATAAATGCGCATTTTACATATACCGTCAAATAAATTGAGAAACTGTATTGATCACTATTTTTGCCGCTTGGAGCACCACTTGTCCCGAAAATGTAAGCGAAGTGTCAGGTAGTCATAAAAAGTGTACATTTTAGAAATACCCTCAAACACAGTGATAAATTGTTGTAATTCCTATTTCTGGCACTTGGTGTCTCTGCCTGTAGGTTGATGTAAATTTAGTTTTTCACCATTTTTTAGGTCTAAAAATTAAGGTTTTGCTAAGGTTTTTATGTAATTAGATAGACTAAGTTAACCCTTAGGCTATAAGATAAATTGTAAAACAAAAAGGGAAGGTTTACTATAGAAAACTGCCAAATTAAAGTTCCCCATACAAAGTCGCATTAGTGCCGTGTGCAAAAATGGATTGCTCTGATTGGCTGAAGGGAAAAATATTAGGAACGTGTGCAAATTTTAAGGATTCTGATTGGTCAGAGCTTTCTATAAAAGAGGAGCAGTTTTCTATGGGATTCATTCCGAAACCAGCAGTATTATAATAAACAAGAAATAAGAAAAGTACTCCGAAGTCTTATTAGCGCCGAACCTCATTGAAGAACCATCCTCCAGTTTCTACCGCCAGCGAACCAATCCTACAAGTTCAACAGTTTACAAGTGGTCCTTCGTGAAGCCGGATCGGGTTCAAGAAAACTGAAGATGCCTTCTACAAGATCAGGATCAGTGCAGTCCAAGGCTACGGGAGATAGTACTTCGTCAGTCGACGGGAGTGCAAGCACGCCAAGTGAAACCACAAGCGAAGCGACTACGAGCGCGTCAATTACAAGTCGGTCAACGCTCACTAGAAGATCGCCGCCGCCTAGCGTACGAGCCCACCAGTCGTCTATTCGTCAGCAAAATACTGCCGGGAGGGAATCAGCATTGGGGGGAGCGACTCGCACCGCGCCCCTAGCCAGCACCGTGGAAGAGGAAGTTGAAGCGTCTGATTCCGCACGCCGAGAAGAAAGCCACAACACTACGCTGCAGAACCCAGACAGAAGTGTTGCCGTGAAGTTACGTCGAGATGAAGGAAGTGTACCGACGTCAATAGAAGGGAGTCTGCAGCAGCCTCGCCCTAAGAAGCCGACCCGCGAAATAGACTCGCAGTCCGTCCGCTCGTCGCATAGGAAGAGAGCAGAAGCGCAAGCAAAGTTAACAGTGGCACTAAGGGAATTGGAATTGGCAGAAGCGCGATCAAGAGTGGCTCAGGCTAAACTAGAACTAGCAACAGCAGAGTCAGAAGAAGAAGATGGTGCCGGAGAAGAGATGTACGAGCAAACTCAAGAAGTCGAGAGGTGGTTCATCCAAGCTGGGGTCAAGCCTAGCAATGATAGCAGGCCGATTGAAACAGAAGAAAAGAAGAGTGACATCCACGAGTTAGCCCAAGTTATAGTCAAGCTGTCCGAGAAGTCACGTGATGTTGCAACACCGAAGCACTTCGAGCTCCCTCACTTCAGCGGGTCCTGTGAAGAATGGTTGCCGTTCAAGAGATCGTATGAAGACGGGGCTGCCTCCTTCAGCGACGCACAGAACTTAGCGCGCCTCAGAAGAGCAATTCAAGGCGCAGCCAGAGAAGCCGTCCAGAGCCTGCTGTTTACAGCTGAAGATCCACGCGAAGTTGTCAAGGGACTAGAAGCCAGATTCGGAAGACCTGGGGCATTGGCACTGGCAGAACTAGAGAAGATGAAGAACCTGTCAAAGGTGGGCGAGAACCCAAGCGACATATGTGTCTTCGCAAGCAGAGTGAAGAACGCCGTCCAAACCATCAAGGCATTGAAGAAGTCGCAATACCTCAGTTCTCCTGAAACTCTGAAGGCCATAGTAGACAAGATGCCACCATCAATGAAATTCCGATGGTTCGCCTACCATAGAACCAGAAGGGAGGAAGAAATTCAAGAGTTGCTACTCATCGAAGCGTTTCTAGAAATAGAAAGCGACATGTGCGGGGACTTTGCTCCACCTGAAGTGTTTTCGGAGCAAAAGAAGGGGTCAAGAAAACCTGTACACACAGTGCAAGAAGTGTCTCAAGAGAAATATAAGAAGTCGTGTCCAATCTGTGAAGAAGAGCATTTTGTGATAGAATGCAAGAAGTTTAAAGAAGCCAACATAGATGAAAAATGGGGCATTATTAAGAAGGCTAGACTATGCTTCAAGTGTCTTCGGTTCAGGCACTCAAGAATCAACTGCAAAGCTCCAGTCTGCAAGAAGTGTAGAAGATGGCATCATACTATCCTGCACTCTGAAAAACCACCAGAGTCAGCAGAAAAGAAAGAAGACAAGGAAAGTGCATCAGAAGAGACAGTCGCCTCGATCCACAACAGCAAAGGGGAAGAGAAAATTTATTTGAAGATAATTCCAGTGGATCTCTACGGACCGAAAGGTCACGCTCGCGTGCTGGCGCTGCTAGATGAAGGCTCAACAGTCACACTCTTGGACGCATCAATAGCCAAGAAGATCGGAGCCGAGGGAACTAAAGAACCTCTCGCAATCGAAACAGTCGGCGGGAAAGTAATAAAGAAAGATAGTTCTCAGAAGATCCAGTTGAAGATAAAAGGGGCTCATAGAAGAGACAAGAGGCGAATCATAGCAAGAACCATCGACGACCTGAAGCTTTCAGAGCAAAGCATTAACAAGAACACCGTGAAGAACTGTCAGCATCTGAAGACAATTGAAGAGCAACTTCTCTACGTCACAGAAAGGCCCAAGCTGTTGATAGGTCAAGATAACTGGGGACTCATAGTTACAAGAAGACTGAAGAAAGGCAAGCCAGCCGATCCCGTGGCTTCTCTCACTAGCCTCGGGTGGGTGCTGCATGGATGTGAATCAGGGACGAATGCCATTGTAAACTTCATTCACCATGGCAAGTCTACAGTCGAAGAGCAGAATCTAGAAGAGTTAATAAGAGAACACTTCCAGTTAGAATCGCTTGGGGTCCAGAATCGCTTACCAACTAATGACAGCGATAGAAGAGCACTAGAAACCCTCGAGAAGACTACGAAGAGATTAGCCAGCGGTCGATTCGAGACAGGGCTCTTGTGGAAGAAAGAAGACGAGTCCCTACCCAACAACTACAGACAAGCACTCCGTCGCCTAGTCAATATTGAAAAGAAGTTGGATCAAGATGAAGAAATCAAAGAGTCCTATGAGAAGCAGATCCGAAGCTTGATTGAAAATGGATACGCAGAGAAGGTTCCAGAGTCTGCGAATAAAAGAAGATTATTCTACTTACCACACTTTGCCGTCGTGCACCCAGTCAAGAAGAAGCCAAGAATAGTCTTCGACGCAGCTGCCAAGTATGAAGGGAAGAGCCTCAATGACGCCTTGTTATCGGGGCCAGACTTACTACAATCATTGTTCGGCGTATTGCTGCGCTTCAGAGAAGGGCCAGTGGCTGTCATGGCTGATATCCAAGAAATGTTTCTTCGAATCAAAGTAAGAGAAAGTGACCGAGATAGCCTTCGATTCCTGTGGCGTGGAAGTCAAAGAACGGGCAAGCCTGAAGAGTTTCGAATGTCCTCAATCATCTTCGGGGCAGCATCATCACCGGCAACAGCAATATATGTGATGAATAAGAACGCAGCAGACTTTAAGAAGACTCATCCTGAAGCGGTGAAAGCAATAGAAAGGAATCATTACATGGATGACTATCTCCAGAGCTTTCCAACTACAGCTGAAGCAAAGAAGATATCAAAAGAAGTAAAGGAAATTCACGCAGTAGCAAGCTTCCATTTGAAAGGCTGGGCCAGCAACGACGCGAAGGTTCTGTCAGAAGTAGAAGATACTAATAAAGAAGACTCCCTACAACTGACGAAAGAGGAGAAGACACTGGGGCTAAGATGGCTGGTGAAGGAAGACGCGCTAGCGTTCAATGTTGGTCTGCGCAATACATCACAAGACCTTCTTGAAGGAAGAAAAACTCCGACGAAGAGAGAAGTTACAAGCGCCGTAATGTCAACCTTTGATCCTATGGGCTTCGCGACGCCAGTCTTAATACAAGGAAAGAAATTAATTCAAGACATTTGGCGAACAAAAATTGGCTGGGATGAAGTAATCAACGAAAACCAGAAAGAGGCCTGGTTGAAGTACCTAGAAGAGGTGTCGGCGCTGACAAGACTTCGGATACCAAGATGCTTTTCACCCCGCAGTAGAAAAGGGCAACTGCACACATTCACCGACGCAAGTGAAGAAGCTTACGCAGCGGTAGTTTACTGGAGGACGGTTGAACCTGGTGATAAGATTCACATCTCCATGATCGCCGGCAAAGCAAGAGTGACACCAACAAAACCAGTGTCAATTCCAAGGCTTGAATTACAAGCAGCCTTGCTTGGCACCAGGCTGGCAACCACAATAGAGAAAGAGATGGAACTTGAGGCAACAGTCCGCACCTACTGGACGGACTCCAGCACAGTGCTTCAGTGGATCAAGGCAGAACCAAGAAGGTTTAAAACCTTTGTGGCCAACCGACTGGCAGAGATCGAGGAGCAGACCAAGCCCGAAGACTGGAGATGGGTACCTACTAAAGAAAACCCAGCAGATGACGCCACGAGGGGAACTCCGACTGAATTCGATCACAACGCAAGGTGGTTCCAAGGTCCGTCATTTCTCCGTCAACCAGAAGAAGAGTGGCCATATAAAGACTTCAAACCAGAGGGTACTATGTTGGAAGAAAAGAACAAGCAAAGAGTGACGGCGATAAAGGTTGAGGAGGTCTTACTCAACCTGGAGAGGTTCTCGAGCTGGGAGCGACTGCTGCGCGTGACGGCCAGAGTGGTTGCTTTCGCATGCCTCTTATTGAAGAAGACCCGTAAAGCAACCAACGCCGCCGTCCGTCAGAAGGAAGAGCCCTGGAGACCCCATAGAAGATCCCAGAAGAAGAAGACACAAATCGCCAAACGACCAGTCAGCAAAGAGAAGAAGAGGTTGTACCTGCCGCTGGAAGACGAACACTTAAGAAAAGCAGAAGAATTATTAATGAAAATAAGTCAGAATGACAGTTTCAAGTCAGATATAAGGAATTTAAAGGCAAAGAAACCCTTGGAAAACGCAAGTCGGCTTAAGAAAATCGACGTCTACCTAAATGACGCCGATATCATTAAATTAAGAAGTAGAACAATGAAGTTTCAAGGCGAAGAAAGAAGAAAAATGAATCCTATCATCCTAGATGGGAAACAAAAAATCACGCGTCTCATCATACAACACTATCACAAGAAGTTTCTCCACGGGAACACTGCCACAGTAATGAACGAGCTACGCCAGAAATATTGGATTCTGGGCTTAAGAGCGACCTTAAAGGCGGTTGCCCACAGCTGTCAGCGATGCAAGACAAAGAAGAGTTTGCCAGAGGTGCCCCCGACAGGAGATCTACCAAGCGAGAGACTGCAACATCATCAGTTTCCGTTCGCTTGCACTGCGGTAGATTACTTTGGACCGATGCAGGTCACTATCGGGAGAAGAGTCGAGAAGCGCTGGGGGGCGCTATTCACTTGTCTTACAACCAGAGCCATTCACCTGGAGTTGGTACCCTCTCTCAGTACCAGCTCAATGATAATGGCACTTCGACGAATGGCAGCAAGAAGAGGTACCCCAAAAACCATATTTATTTATTTATTTATTTATTTAAACTTTCACGTACAATTGAGGTACATAAGGCGGACTTAATGCCACAAGGCATTATCTACCAGTCAACCTTTGGGTCAAATGGAGAAGAAGCTGGAATAGGTGCAACTGTACAATATGAAACAATTAAAACTACTACATCTAATTATAAATAATATACTAATACATATGAAAATATATACCTATATTAAATATACCGTTATATATAAACAAATATTTGATAAATAAATTACACATATATACTTAGATTTAAATAAAATATATAACATAAATAGATATATAATATGACATGACGACGACCATTAATTTATAAATATTAGGAAACCTAAGGAACGAGTGTTTTCAAAAAGTATTCCCGAACTTGACGTTTAAAAGAGAATTTACTCGGAGCTTTTTTAATGTCAAGGGGAAGCGCATTCCAGAGTTTAATTGCCGTAACCACGAAGGAATTGGAAATAAAACCTGTACGGTGAGAAGGTATCTGAAGGAGCAAACTTTCAGCAGCACGAAGGTTACGATCGTGGGAGCTACCCAGGATCTGAAAAGAACTTTTTAAATAATTAGGAGCACAAGGATCGTTCAAAATAGAGAAAAGCAAGCAGAGTGATCTGAGGGATCTTCTCTGGCGGATAGGCAGCCATTTAAGCTGAGAACGGTAACTGGAAATGTGATCATATTTTCGAAGTCCAAATACAAAGCGGATACAGTTATTCAGAATTCGATCCAATTTGTTTAGAAGATTTTGGGATACATCAGAGTAACAAACATCCGCATAATCAATAATAGGGAGCACAAGAGCCTGGACAAGCAGTAGTTTAGTGCTAGACGGAAGAAAGTGCTTAAATCTATAGAGAGATCGCAGTGTGGAAGAAACGTTCCGACTTACCAAATTGACTTGCTTTTCCCAGCTAAGTCGATCGTCGATATGTAAACCCAAATCCTTAACGTGAGGAGATAAAGGAATAATTGCGACAACGGAACCAATTTCGTTGGGGCAAGCAAGGAGCTGGAAGAGGCTGCGCAAGAAAGGGGCATCAAGTGGAAATTTATTCCCCCGGGAAGTCCAAACATGGGGGGCGCATGGGAAAGACTCGTGCGAACAGTCAAGACGGCACTAGCGGCAGTGCTCAACGAAAGAAACCCCCCTGAAGAAGTGCTTCATACTCTTATGACTGAGGTTGAACACATAGTAAACTCCAGACCTCTAACCCCAATCAGTATGGAGCCAGAAGATGAAGAAAGTCTGACACCAAACCACTTTCTACTGGGAAGATCGTGTGGAGCAATGGCGCCGGGAGAATTCGACGACACAGAGTTGATCGGGAGGCCAAGCTGGAAAACTACCCAAAGGCTTGCTGACCACTTCTGGAAGAGATGGATCAATGAGTACCTACCGCTCTTGATGCCAAGGCAAATCAAAGGGAGGGAGACAACCGACCCGAGGGAAGGAGACATCGTGTTAATAGTCGACGCATCGCTACCCAGAAACTCATGGCCTCGAGGGGAAGTTATCAAGGCGTACCCTGGGCCAGATGGAAGAACCAGAGTGCTGGACGTGAGGACATCAGGCGGAGTGCTTCGGCGACCTACACGACGGGTCATCGTGCTAGTCCCCGCGGCTTCGTCGCTTCAAGAAGATGATGTGCTGCGCACCGTGGGGGAGAATGTTAGCGACGAATAATAATCGCACTAAGCAAATCTTGTAAATATGTAGTACTTAGAGATTAGGATAGTTTTAAACAATAAAACTATTGTTATAATGAATAATAAGGGTCGGGTAAATGTAGAAATGTGCATTTAGTAAGTACCTTCTAATAAATTGATAAGTTGTTCTGTTTTTTATTTGTCCCTCCTGGTGTCTCTGCTGATGCCACAAAATAAACCCACAGTTGGGTAGACATATAAATGCGCATTTTACATATACCGTCAAATAAATTGAGAAACTGTATTGATCACTATTTTTGCCGCTTGGAGCACCACTTGTCCCGAAAATGTAAGCGAAGTGTCAGGTAGTCATAAAAAGTGTACATTTTAGAAATACCCTCAAACACAGTGATAAATTGTTGTAATTCCTATTTCTGGCACTTGGTGTCTCTGCCTGTAGGTTGATGTAAATTTAGTTTTTCACCATTTTTTAGGTCTAAAAATTAAGGTTTTGCTAAGGTTTTTATGTAATTAGATAGACTAAGTTAACCCTTAGGCTATAAGATAAATTGTAAAACAAAAAGGGAAGGTTTACTATAGAAAACTGCCAAATTAAAGTTCCCCATACAAAGTCGCATTAGTGCCGTGTGCAAAAATGGATTTCTCTGATTGGCTGAAGGGAAAAATATTAGGAACGTGTGCAAATTTTAAGGATTCTGATTGGTCAGAGCTTTCTATAAAAGAGGAGCAGTTTTCTATGGGATTCATTCCGAAACCAGCAGTATTATAATAAACAAGAAATAAGAAAAGTACTCCGAAGTCTTATTAGCGCCGAACCTCATTGAAGAACCATCCTCCAGTTTCTACCGCCAGCGAACCAATCCTACAAGTTCAACAGTTTACAATCCGTGACCGCAAGCATTGTAACGGACACCGAAAATAAATACAAATAAAAAAAGAATAATGTTTTATTTCTGTGCTGACACTGCATCCGCAAAAAAAGTCGGTGGGTAAGTGATGTGGTGGTGTTACTACTTGCAAGGTTGACAAAAGTCAGTGCAGTACGTATATGTGTACATAAGTGTATAGCATTGCAGTCTACTTTTTATCGTCATGAATTTCTGTCAGATTTGTACTGACTTAAATCCATGGTGATCTTTCAATAGCTCTTTACGTTCCAGATCACAGTTACCTGATAAGATAGTCCCTCGATCCGGGCAGGCTTTGATCATCTAACGATTGCTTTTTTTTATCGTGGTAAAATCATCAAATGAGTTCTCCCACCCAGGGCAGGGCGTGAAGGACTGTCAGACTCGTACTGACTTAAAACCACGGTATCCTTCAATAGCCCTTTATGTTCCAGGGTTACGATAATTCGGTAAGTCTCGCGACCATCTAAGGATAGTTTACCTCATAATTGTCATTAAAAAAAAACTTTTCAACTACATTGAATTTTTGGTACAAAATATTTCCACGAAAAACGACCCCATCATCATACGCAATCAACTGCACACGAGACACATAAAAAAGACACTCACATCAACTGCTCACAAACTGTAGAGCTAGCACATGACCCAAAAACGGAAGATATTACTTCATAACATTTCTATCCTTCATAAACGAGGTGCTTCTACGCGTTGTTAACGAATGCTTGAGGCTCCGAGTATTGGGGACACGCCTTTATGTCGCTGAGGTCCTAGTTTGATACATGGCGCTCTTTGACACCATAAATAATAGTAAGTGTTCGTATAAATATCCGCAATCAAAGAGGGACACCCGCAAATACATTCTTAGAACTTTGCCATTACATATAACCAAACAGGAAAATTTACTTATTACTTTGCGAATAGTTTTAATTTGTCTTTACCTTTCTCTTGGTGAGGGAGCGATCAAATAACAAAGAAGAAAATAGGTTAGAATCACAAAAGATTCAAGCAGTTTCAATGAACTGTTTGATGTATGAGGTTGTACGAAATAAATTGATTGAAATCGTACGTGAGTATTGTGTAATTGTGTCGCTGTTAAACTGTGGTTTCTGTACCTTTAGCACGAGTTTTCACTCTTTTACATTACAGCGTCTTGCCAGTATTTACAGCGTTTCTTGAATGAAAAAATGGAACAACGCCTCTGGTGTGTGAAAAAGGAAATAATTTTTCCTCTAACATTGTCAATTTTAAATTGTCAAAGTTCCAGTTTACTTTACGTCTCAAATACTGAAAACTTGTGCTAAGGGTACTGGTCATCCGAAAAGATTTGAAATGTTTGTCGGCACGGTTGGTGCAGTGGTTGAGCGATCGGACTCTGTGCTGCGTGTCGCAGGTTCGATTCCCGCCCGGTCCAAATATTTGTATGATCTACAAGTACTTGTTCCGGGTCTGGTGTTTTGTATGTGAGTTTTTATGTTTGCAAACGCACCCACGATATAGGAGAAAATCCTAGTGTGTTATCCAACGTGTTATTAAAAACAAAATAAATCGACTACAAATGAATTCGTAAATCTTTTTATCAGAGATTCTCACAATACGCAACACTAACAGAATATTAAGGAAAACATTGTCATCAAAATCCCTTCAGCAGTTCATGTGGGTACTAACAAACAATTTAAGGGCACTTGCTTTTATATCCTACACGGAGTCACGTAGAGGTAAACTCAACAAATAAAAATATAGAATACACCTTGACCTCCTCTTGCTTACTTTTGTTATTCCTTGAATGTGTTAATACGCTCACTTTTTTATCTCTTTAACCCTTTAATATTAAATCTATTTTCGTGGGTCATAAAATAGTTTATGACATAAAGTTACAGCTGTAATCCTCGAAGGGTTACGTTAAAACAGGAACAATTTTAATTTTTAGGGTTACCCCAAAAGGTAAAATGGAACTCTGTTATAAGACTCCGCTGTCTGTCCACCCGTCTGTCTGTCACCAGGATGTATTTTTTGCCGCTATGACAAAAAAAAAACAGAATAAAGTAAATACATATTTAAGTCGGCTTCCATACAACAGACATGGTTTTTTCCCCCTTTTATTCACATAATGGTACGAAACCCTTCGAGTGCGAGTGCGACTCGCAATTGGTCGGCTTTTTTTTTTTTTTTTTGCACGAGAACCTGAATTATTTAATGCAAATATTGATATTTAAATTATGAAACAGATTTCTTAATAAAACAAAACTTGCCATTGTTGATTAGATTTCCTTCACCCATTATGTAATTGGAAAAGTACTTCCACTTCCACCTTCGTATGTTTACTCACTCGGCGATGTTTCTTTACTTACGTGGCCGTACCTTTTCTCACAATAGTAAAGTTCTCACAGACGAAAGCTGATTTAATTAGCGTTGTTGGTACAGTTGCGCCGTGCTTGCAAATAATCTGAGTTTTGCTCCGACTAGGGTTACCATTGGCAAGTCCTGACAACAAGGCGCGGGCGGCAAATAATGGGCGACTCGCTATCCGACCATGGACCATGCCCGGGTCGACGGCGCGTTGTGTTCCACGCGCGCCTCAAAGAGTGTCAGCATGATGATGTGCCCCCTCGTCTAGGGGGCCAAAGTCTGCCGGGGTCACGGGACTTATCGCATTACCGTGATCCTGGAACGTAAAGGGCTACTGAAGGACACCGTGGATTTTAGTCAGTACGAGTCTGACATCTCTCCCGCCCTGCCCTAAAAAAAGTTTGGCAAGTCTCGACAAAAAGACTGAATTTTTATTACTGACCGTCTTCTAAAACTAAGATAGTTTATGTATTCTATGAGTTGGTACTCGTACTCTGATTTCTTTGTGAATGCTGATTGATGTGTTTTTTTTTTTATTTGGTAGAGAAAGTCTACATAATGGTCTAATACAAATTTTATAAAGCTGTCTATAATAAAATTTAGCTCTTGAATAAATATATTTTCTACTTTGTCAATCTTGATGATGATCTCGTAATAAATTCTAAAAAATAACATGAAATTCATGTTCATTAAAAACATTTTTAGGATACCTAATCACAAAAAGGTATAAAGAAACTTTACATCAAAAATAAAAACGCCTTCTAAAAAAGAAAGCTAGTTATCGACCGAACAGAGGACTAAATACCGGCTATGCCAAAAAAATGCAAATGATGGTAACCCTAGTTACAAGAGGCGACTCCACCGCACTACACCTTTTTCTCTAAAACTCCTGCCTTTTTCTTTATAGCTAATAGACTCGTAACTGTTAACTCTTTACTTTAAACAAGGCGTTAATTAATTATATCAAGCACTGTTCTGCGAAAACTGCTTTTGATTAATTAATTTGGCTTTCCGTTTTAAAGTCTGGTACTACTAGGTGTTTCGGGATTCAGTTTTAAAACTAAACCTAAGCTTTCTAATTTTTTTAGGACGGTTTCACGGTTTCAGAATTTTTCAAAACATTTTATTATGATTACTAGCTTTTGACCGCGTCTTTGCTCGCGTTAATTTAGAATTAGAAGTCTATTATAAACTAATTCGTATACTCAGTTGGTAATCATCATCATCATCAGCCTATATTGTTCCCACTGCTGGGACACAGGCCTCCTCTCTGTGAGAGGGAGTGGGCCATAATCCACCACGCGGGCCCAGTGCGGGTTGGTCGATGTCACATGTTTTCGAATTTTTGGTTCTAGGACATGCCAGTTTCCTCACGATGTTTTCCTTCACCGTTTTGAGAGCAGTGGTGATGAAATAAATTGCACAAAGTAATGCGCCTGGCGGGGTTCGAACCCACGACCTACAACTCGTAAGTCGGGACCGATACCACTGGGCCACCACTGCTCAGCTGGTAATAATATCCATTAATCAATATTAAAAGACACGTGGTGACATCTGATATCATAAGAACGATTATTGTTTTCTTTGGGAAAAGTAGGTACTTTTTTTCGGGATGAAAGGTACTATGGCCGTCTCTGTTCACCTGATAACGTATATACGCAAAATTTAAGGATGACCGGTTCAGTGGCTTTTTTTTTTTTTTTTTTTTAGCGTGGTAAAATCATCAAATGAGTCCTCCAACCCCGGGCAGGGCGGGAGGGACTGTCAGACTTCTACTGACTAAAATCCACGGTGTCCTTCATAGCCTGTTAAGTTCCGGGGTTACGGTAAGGGAATAATCCCGCGACCCCGGCAGGCTTTGGCCCTCTGAGAGGGGGGCCCCGTCATTATGCTGACGCTCTTTGAGGCGCGCGTGGGACACAACGCGCCGTCGACCCGGGCATGGTCCTTGGTCGGGCAGCGAGTTGCCCTTTACTCGCTGCCCGCATGCCCGCGCCTACGGTGGCCGGAGATCATCAAGCGACGTCCGTCGCCGTGGGCGCCTACCACTGCGACCGGTTCAGTGGCTTAGGCGCAAAAAGGTGACAAACAAACAAACTTACTCTCGTATTTGTAATATTAGTTGTATGCCGTTTATCTTCTGAAACCAATGAGTCCACACAATACCACATACAAGACCACTCCTAAACCGCAAGGTTTCTTACTTAAAAGAGGCTTTACAATCCTTTGAAGCAAACTTTCTTCAATGTACCCTGAATACAATAAGTATCGCTTTCCTCGGTCATAATTTAAAATACCTGATAACTAGAGACCGAATTATATGCAACTTATAACTGGCTAAATATGCATGCAAAATATGCAACATTAATGCCTAAAATATGCAATAAAGTCGTCAAATATGCAATATAAAATTGTTATAAGTACAATGGAATTTTACATTTCATTTTTAGGGTTCCGTAGTCAACGAGGAACCCTTATAGTTTCGCCATGTCCGTCCGTCCGTCCGTCCGTCCGTCCGTCCGTCCGTCTGTCCGCAGTTTAGCTCAGAGACGCACAGTACTAGAGAGCTGTAATTTGGTGTAATTATACGGATTTGTTGTGCCGAAAAAGTGGTAAAATAAAATCTCGTAAAATATTTTTTTTTAGGGTACCTCCTGTACACGTAAAGTGGGGTTGTTTTTTTTTTCTCGCGTACCCCTTAGTGTGGGGTATCATTAAATAGGTCTTTAAAAAATATTGATAGTTTCCATTAACACTTTTTTGATAAAATAATTCGTTTGTGAAATATTAAGCTTTAAAGTGCTAAATTTTGCTCGACTCGAGTGTCCCCCCCCTCTACCAGCCAAACGGTTATGTTTGGGGCTGTAAAAAAATTCACAATAGTAGTATATATAACGAAATTTAAAAGAAAATTATGACGACTAAGTAGGCTTTACAACTTTACGAGTAATAGTCGACCAACATATAAAATGTACTTGGATAACATATTTTCTTAAACAAAATGTATCGGAGAACATATTCTTCAACTGCAAATGTAAGTTTGTCAACTTTATTTTTACAGCTTTAATAGGTATGGTTTTTGGGGATAGGTAGGTTTTTATCGTCAACTATTTTTAACTAACTTCAAAAAAAGGAAGAGGTTCTAAATTCGTCGGACCGATTTTGAAAATTTTTCTTTTTAAAATTAAATTCTGCGAATCAGTTTAGTTAGTTCGCATAAGTATTTTGATGGGCAACTACGGAACCCTACACTGTGCGTGGCCCGACACGCACTTGGCCGGTTTTTTAACTACTGTTATTGTGTCTTTTGTATTACGATATAATATTATAATTTAGTTCTTGAAATTTTACTAATCAGAGTAGATACTTTAACAGAAAGCTTTTGTTGTACACCGACTTGAAAGTATCTTATGTCATAACCGGCACATTGAATTTTTCTTAGTTAAATTTAAAGAAAAGATGCCTAAATACTGCGAAATCAACCGATTTTAGGTAAAATATGCAAATAATTGAAAAACTAGCCATAATATGCAATTGCATGTAATCCGGTCTCTATTGATAACAGAGATTTAAGAATAAAGTTGCTTTACCGTTAATAACCGCATTTCCTTTACAAACCACTCTAGTTAAGTAGACATTTATGACAATGGCGCCGGCATAATAGGTCCTCCTCTGTCACATTACGGTTTCACTTCATGAAATATATCCCCAGCCCTATCGCCGACAACACACATCGACTTCTTTTCAACTTAAATTGACTATTTGTATAACGATTCTGAACCATTAGGCGCTGAAAGTACGTAAAGGAAACGTGTTCCAACAAAGTATTTAGGCCTTTGTCAAACAGACAGGCGATAGCGAACCGAACCGAATCATGTCATATAAAAATGCGAAAGCGATCCGATAGTCTATGTGACAGGCTTCAAACAATTCCATACATTTCAAACAAAAACGCCTCGCTTCGCGTTCGTCACGCCTGTCTGTTTGACAATAGCTTAAAGTAAAATTTGTACAAATATATGGAACTTAAACAAAATTTCTATGATTAAAATATAAAACTATATTCATCATCATCAGCCTATAATGTTCCCAATCCACCACCAGAGCCCAGTGCGGTTTGGTAGATGTCACATGTCTTCGAACTTCTGGTTCTAGGATATGCCAGTATCCACACGATGTTTACCTTCACCGTTTTGAAAGCAGTGATGATGAAATAAATTACACAAAGTAATGCACCTGGATGGGTTTGAACAAACGACTTACAATTCATAAAACGAGACCTATTATACCACTGGACCACCACTGCTGAAATTCTATTAATGTAATTTAAAATTTATTTGCCCTTTATCCGAGTTCCTGTCATAAATTGCTTCTTTTTTAATTGAACATGCCAACAAATAATTAAAGTACGGACAAATCACATTTTTTATTGTATTTTTTTTACATCCATTTATCTCGGCGACTTTAACAGTGTTATCTTTGACATTTCTTGAATGACAAAGCGGGGCGGCTCAATAACCATCCAATTTGCATAACCTAATTTCTCGGCTGCGTCAAATTGCTGACAGATCTCAGAGCCCCGCACTTGGATCATAATGGATGGGACGTCGATTCCGATAAGACCGTAAACTGACAAGAATATATCTGGTCATTAACGTTCGCTCTGCTCTTAGGTACTAGCCATATATCGGTTACTGCCCATACCAGATTAAATTGCTAGTTTATACGCATATATGGTTCCATTTTATCAAAATTCAGAAACAAAATGTGAAATATGAGAACACACACGTACATCCTTTTATACAACCTGTTAATGATTTAAAAATTCGCACAACCTTTAATTGCCTGAACATCTACGTTTTCGGAATTTGTACAACAATTTTAAATTAGGTAGGTACTTTAAAACAATAGGTCCAGTCGTTGTGACCACTCAACTTTTTGTCCCGGACTAGACCTATCCTATTTGAAGTCTGATACGAAAGACTGATTGTTGTTACGGCTACATCTCGTCCTTCCCATATAATGTTTAAAACCTAGAATCATTTTCATGTTAAATGACATCTACGTGTTTTATTTTCTCTTGGGATTTTTCGAGAAATTGGACGTTAGCTTTGAACAATTGACTATGATTGTACCGATTTGAATTTATAAGTCTTTATAAGGGACTCGAAAAAGTTACGTCAAAAGGGCTTTTGAGTGCAAAGAAGAAACAATTTTAGTAAGGCAACGAAATATAAATAATACCTATGTGCATTTAGCGGAAGTTTAGCCAAGATGATAAAAAAAAAAACTATCAGTGTTCAGATTTATAGTTAAACAAATGTAGGTAAGTGCTCCACAACAATATGATAATAGAATAAACAAATAAAAAATGTACATTCTGTTGTTTGCCAAATCACTCATGAGTTTTGTTTGATGTTGTGAGGGCGTTGTGTGTCTATCTAGCTATGTAGTTACCCATGAGGTTTCACGGACAGAAGGTTTGGTATGGGTCAATCGAATAGAAAGTCCATGTTTTGCGATAAACTTTTATAGATTGACTAGCTGTTGCCAGTGTCCGAAGATTCTGCCACGGGAGCATAATTATTCATCGTTTTGAGAGCAGGTGATGAAATAAATTACACAAAGTAATGCGCCAGCCGGATTCGAACCCACAACTTACAACTCGTAAGTCGGGGCCGATACCACTAGGCCACCATGAGACGTTGCAGATAGATATTTTAGCTGGAGTTATGCGTTTCTTCAGATCAAATGAAATGATAAAACATCCGAGTGTTTTTTTTTTAACTTCAAATAATCATTCACACAAATATTTCGGGCCTCATAGACACACAAGAAGACATTCTTTATTTCACAATTATTTGTACGAATATTATATCTTTATTCACAAATTAATGTTTGATAATATCAAAAGGTTTCAATTCTTAGTCTTTATTCACAAATTAATGTTTGATAATATCAAAAGGTTTCAATTCTTAGTCTTTATTCACAAATGTTTGTTAATATCAAAAGGTTTCAATTCTTAGTCTTTATTCACAAATGTTTGATAATATCAAAAGGTTTCAATTCTTAGTTGGTGTGGCAATCCCGATAAAACGTACTTGAGTAAAGCCGCTAACGATCCTCAAATAATATGAATGTTACTGACGAAACATATTCCGAGTTTCGGATAGTAAGCTATTGTTCGGTTAGTTAGTTTGGACTCTCAATGAAGCAAAGTGGGATTCTGTTATACTTGATTAATGATATCAAAACTGTTCTACTTCTGAAATGACTGTAGTGCGTTCGATTCTATAGTGTAAAGTTTTATGACTTTGAATGCATTTCTTCATTTTAAACAGAAAAGCAGTAAAACATGAACGAAGCTATTTATAACTTCCAATATAAAAATACCAAGTCCGAAATAAATACGAACCAAAATAAAATCTCCTCTTTTCACATGTTTTACATTCTCGAAACAAAATAATGCTAAGATGCTTTCTTTGCAGTCTGGAGCTATAACGTGAAATATCTATTTTCTTTAAGAGATTTTCAGCTGAGAATGTTTCACAGCTCGTATCATAGTAGTAGGAGTTAGCCTCGAAAGGATTTAGTTTCAGAATTCAGTTTCTGTTCAAATCTTCATCTTTGCGCTTAACTCGACTGTTTGAAGCTAATTCGTAGCGTCTACAAAATTGCTGCTTAAGTAATTTTGTTCAAGATCAGGAGGTTCCCACCCACACTTGAAACACGTAGTTTAAGGAACTAGGTTAAAATTAAACCAAACATTTCAGCTTCCGTTGAGTTGGGTTAAACCTAAAACGTTGGTATAACAAAGTTATAGTAGGAGGCGGGCTGTAACTAACTACAGAGAATTGAATTAGAAAATGAAGTATTACAGATGTATAGTACTCCAACGTGTTTTCTATCTTTACATACCAAATGCAGCTTCTGTATTTTCAAATTAATTACAACTTTTTTTTTCTCTAACGTGGCAAAATCATCAAATGAGTCCTCCCGGGCTCCCGGGCAGGGCGGGAGGGACTGTCGGACTTGCACTGACTAAAATCCACGGTGTTCTTCAATGGCCCTTTATGTTCCGGGGTCACGGTGATGGAATAAGTTCCGCGACCCCGGCACGCTTTGGCCCTTTTTTTATGCTGACGCTCTTTGAGGCGCGCGTGGGACACAACACGCCGTCGACCCGGGTATGGTCCATGGTCGGGCAGCGAGTTGCCCTTTACTCGCTGCCCGTATGCCCGCGCCTACGGTGGCCGGAGATCGTCTGCCGACGTCTGACGCCGCGGCCGCCTACCACTGCGGTTAGGGCGGAGGGAGGACGCTGTCCTCTCTCTCTCGCGACCCGCCTCCTCCTTCACGAGCATTACTGCTTCGCAGAAGGAGGCGACAAATTAATTACAACTACATATAATCTGTTAAAACTATACTTTCCGAGTCATGAATGTGTGTGTACTGTACGGGACACGATTTTGCAAAAGTACCAACAGAAACCCAAAACAGACGACACGAGAGAAACTCATACATACTTGACTTTGTCCGGGCCACTGTTGGATGTTATTCACAAAAATTACATATGAAAAGTATGTCCTCACTTCAAACAGAGCAACTGTCCTGTAACAGTAACTATTCTCGAATTATGTAAAAGCATTTAGTTTGAACACAGCGAGGTATTATCAGGCATTTCAATAGTCAAAATTTTCCACATTTGTGGTTCGACGCAACTCAGATTACACGCGGTGATTCCACTCCCAAATGAAGCTATCAATTGCTATTGATTTCGAACATTTCGTATCCGAACAATTGTTGGCCGTTTTAAAGGGGATTTTCTCTAAACCTTTACACTCCCGTAGATGAATGAATATTGCATAATCAAGTGCAATTGGAGAATTGATTAGAGAATGTGTCACAGAACTGGCTATGTTCGATTTCGAATTGCAGAATAATATTTTTCGATCCTCTTTCTTCTTCTAACTTTTTAATAAGCACAATATTGCGGAGTTCCTAAAAACTATCAACATACGCAAAAAAGTCAATATGATCGAATATGACTTTATAAAACCGCTATTCATGCTGTCCTTCACTTGTGCACCAGAAAAAATCTTGTTTCGCAATGTTCAGTTCAAGCAAAATATGGGACAAAATAGTGAAGCAGGCACTATTGAATATCGTCGGACAGAAAATCTGTATTCATGTGTTAGCTACCAGTAAATTGAATACGTCGTGACTCCGCGGGCTCGGTCAGGAATCCGAGGGGAAAAATTAAATTCCTACAGACGAGTAGCGTGCCCACTGCGTGCACTCACGTGCCGCGGTCACTTGTGACCACAGAAAGTGAATATAAAGAGAGGACAATAGTAAAGCATCTTCATAAAGAAATATTTTTGAGAAAAGCCCAGCTAAGGTTATTTACTGCGTAATAAATAGACCTGTCTTACATTTTCTTTCTTGCAATAGAGTCACCTTCAGAAATTAGAAACCCACTCAAACAAAAGATTATCCCCAATTAGATAACAAACTGAGAATAGTTACGTACCTCTTCCGAAATATAACTCAAAGAACTTTAAACCAAGTAAACCGCAAAGCGCTTTACCATCACAACTTTTAGGAGCTTTCCAAGAAATGTCTTAATAAGCTAAAAGGTAATCTTTTCACTGGGCCTGTCCAAAAAAAAGACAAAGAACTTAAAAGACTGAAATGTTCAGGAAAATGAGCAATATGAGGAAAGGCTCAAGGCGACTCATTGTAATCCGGCTCAGTTGTGCAGACACTTTATAATATTCTTTTTGTAATGCAGTCAAAGTGGGGCGGCGGCTTAGCGTCCGCTGTAACTTGTAAGGCGCTGAACAAAATTAATGGCTTCCCAGTTCCCAGCCTCCCTGCTGGGCTCTGCAGGATTAATCCCGGCAACACGTGATGCAGTGCCGGCCGCCGCCTTTGATCACAGCGGAAAAAACCTTCCACAAGTTTTCCGTTAAGAACTTTGTGAACTTACAAGTTTTAAGCGAAAAAGGCAACGTCTTACGTCAGCGAAGTATTCATTCGTTTTTTGATCGATGGCGGTGGAAGTGTTGGGAATCTTTTGAGTTGCGGCTTTGTTTGAAGATGCAATAATGGTAGATTTATAAAATCAGGGAAATGTAACATTTTTGTGCTATTTGATACTTGGCTGTCACAAGCATGGTGTATAACTTATTACGTAGCCTCAAGAATAGTGTTATGTATTAAATTAATTCACAGCAATTCTTTAAAATGCTACTCATTACAATCATAATAAGTACCGTAATTGAAAGAAGAAACTAAAACAAACAGCTATATATATTAACAAAACACATGCTTGCACTTCGTTTGTCAATTTTTAATAGACCTTAGACGAATAAATCTATGCAACAACAAACATTACACGGTCACGTTCACTAACTCTGTCCTGGATTGTGACTAAACACGTAAAGTCAATGGTTCATTTGATTCCAACCCGGTTTACACAGTACACACTTATTCCTTAGCAATGCAACATATTATGGAGCAAATGTACAATTTTACTAGGAGATAAAACAAATGCATATTAAAATACTCGTACATCATTAACAGCATAAATCAATGCTGAACAGAGTGACTCCCGGGATATAACTGTTCGCGAATCATAAGCTCGTATTTATTTAAATTGAATAAATTACGATTGTATAATGAAATGAGTTTCTTTCATTATTAATTAGTTGGTGAACAGATAATTCGAATTGATCGAATTGAGTAACTGAGGCATTTGAGTCGATGTACTACGCTCGCTATGCGGCTACGCGGCTACAGCTACGGGGCTACGCACGGTGCTACGGGTACCCCACATGCACTTAGGGTTGCCAGCTAAAAGTTTTTATCCGTCTAAAATATTTATTACAACAGCCGTTGCGTTGCACGCTTTACACGCAATATGGGTGAAGCCAGTGTCGGAAGTGACGTTATAAAACCGCGTCGTTGTGCGTGGGAGGCAGATGCTGAGTTGTGGCTTTCCACTAATTGCGCACAGAGGCGACGGATGCGAAATTTTGTTTCTTTATTTTCAGTATAAATAACGTAGAAAATTACTTTAAGAAATGTTGGGTTTACTTTTACCACCTTTTCGCTCATTACGTTTTACAAAATAAAGCTTCCCTATATGTATAATATATGTGTGTTGCTTCTAGTTCGGTAAGTGCAGGTAGAACAGGGGAAAAGCGGCGAATTTCCTGCCATTTCCTTTTAGTGAGAAAGTGCTGTGTAGCTCAGAGCGTTACCTATCTTGCAAACGAGTAAAATTCTATAGGTTTTTGTGACAGACTTTTTAGGGTTCCGTAGTCAACAAGGAACCCTTATAGTTTCGCCATGTCCGTCCGTCCGTCCGTCCGTCCGTCCGTCCGTCCGTCTGTCCGCAGCTTAGCTCAGAGACGCCCAGTACTAGAAAGCTGCAATTTGGTGTGAATATACGGATAAGTTGTGCCGAAAAAGTGGTAAAATAAAATCTCGTAAAATATTTTTTTTTAGGGTACCTCCTGTACACGTAAAGTGAGGATGTTTTTTTTTTTTCTCGCGTACCCCTTAGTGTGGGGTATCATTAAATAGGTCTTTAAAAAATATTGATAGTTTCCATTAACAATTTTTTGATAAAAAGATTCGTTTGTGAAATATTAAGCTTTAAAGTGCTAATTTTTGCTCGACTCGAGTGTCCCCCCCCTCTACCAGCTAAACGGTTATGTTTGGGGGTGTGAAAAAATTCACAATAGTAGTATATATAACGAAGTTTAAAAGAAAATTATCATGACTAAGTAGGCTTTACAAGTTTACGAGTAATAGTCGACCAACTTATAAAACGTACTTGGATAACATATTTTCCTAAACAAAAAGTATCGGAGAACATGATCTTCAACTGCAAACGTAAGTTTGTCAACTTTATTTTTACAGCTATAATAGGTGGGTATGTTTTGGGGATAGGTAGGTTTTTATTGTCAACTATTTTTAACTAAATTCAAAAAAAGGAGGAGGTTCGCAATTCGTCGTAATTTTTTTTTTAATGTATTTTCCCCGATTTCTCAAAGACGCCTGGACCGAATTTGAAAATTCTTCTTTTCAAAATTAAATTCAGCGAATCAGCTTAGTTAGTTCGCATAAGTATTTTGATGGGCAACTACGGAACCCTACACTGTGCGTGGCCCGACACGCACTTGGCCGGTTTTTTTTTTTATAGTAAGGAATGTTATAATTCTTAGAAACAACTGTCAGTCTGTAAAAGTTTCCATTACGACGTGAAATAAAAATTTGAAAAATGGATTCAAATATTTTAGTGTACAGTTGAGTTCAAAGGTATCCATATAATTTTAAACCTTATTCTAAGTAAAGTAAGTTTCAAAAGTGTACGCAAATATTTTAGTACTCGACTGTTCATACATTTTTGTGTCTTTTATTACGGGAGGACACTGGCTCCTGCAACAATGTTGTAACTAGTGAACTAGTCGGAGAATTCAAAATAAATTTTAAAATTGTTTCATCATCATCATCATCTCAGCCGTAGGACGTCCACTGCTGAACATAGGCCTCCCCTTTTGATTTCTACTTATACCGGTTGGAAGCGACCTGCATCCAGCGTCTTCCGGCAACCTTTATAAGGTCGTCTGTCCACCTTGCTGGTGGACGTCCTACGCTGCGCTTGCTAGTCCGTGGTCTCCACTCTAGTACTTTTCGACCCCATCGGCCATCTGCTCTGCGAGCAATATGGCCTGCCCATTGCCACTTCAGCTTGCTAATCCGGTGGGCTATATCGGTGACTTTAGTTCGTCTACGGATCTCCTCCTAAAATTGTTTATATCTACAATTTCTGTTTTAATTTTTTGTGCACTGTCGTTTGCTGTATAAAACACTAAAATGGCAGCCATTCGCGGGGTTATGTTTTTTGAAAAATAGAAAAAAAAAACTTGATGCCTAACGAAATGGACACTACGGATCATAGAATAGAATAGAAAAACATTTATTCAAGCGTAGACAAACACAAAACCACTAAAATTTTTAATATACTAACTATGAAGCTACGAGTAGCCGATCAATATTCATTTTTATTTTTAAATTTCGAAAACGTGAAAACTCGTGATAGCCTTTGAGTCTGTGTATACGACTATAACAAGATGTCCCAGCAAGAATTCAACAGTTCTTGCTGGGACATCTTTAGTGGGCTAAAGATCGAAAACGGAAAATCGTCTTTCACAAATCAATTATCCCTAATTTGGTACTTAGTGATAAATGATTTGTTAGTCACAGCATTTCGGACCGAATCTATAGAAGCGTCAGTTACAATTTTCCTAAGTTCTACATTTCCATGACATTAGCTCCAAAAAGGTCAGATTTTTTTTAACGCAACGTTATTCAAATAAATAGTAACACACAATTATTGGTCGCGGGATTTATTTCCTTACCGTGACCCCGGAACATAAAGGGCTATTGAAGGACACCGTGGATTTTAGTCAGTACGAGTCAGACAGTCCCTCCCGCCCTGCCCGGGGTGGGAGGACTCATTTGATAATTTTAACACGTTAAAAAAAAAAAAAATACAATTATTGAAAATAGCAATACGTTTTCTTACTTCTAACTAATGTTACATTAATTATACAAGTATCGACGGCACAGCTAGCGCAGTGGCTGAGCGATTGATTTGTATTATCTACAAGTAGTTGTTTCGGGTCTGGGCGTTTGGTATGTGAGTTTATGTTTATGTTTGTAAACGCACCCACGATACAGGAGAAATTCCTAATATGGGGTAACGTATCAAAAAAAAAAAAAAATAGTGCGAAAGTTTGTGAGGAAGGATGTTTGTTACTCTTTCACGCAAGAACTACTGAACGGATTTGGTACATAGATAGTTTATAACCGGGATTAACACATTATAATTATAATAGATTCCGATTTTTATCTTCCAGTGGAATAATTTTCTAGATACAGCGGGTGAAGCCGCTAGCAATAGATAGTTAAGTAATATTTCTCATTATCTATATACAGTCACGAGCAATAGTATGTATACACTAAGCAGTATTCAAGAGCGATTTTCTGCCACCATATTGATTAAACTTTTGCCTTTTCATAAGACTTCTATTTTGGAAGCCATACTATATTACGAAATAGGTCTTATTTCAAAGTGAAAACCAGTATGTTACGAGTAAAATGCTTTTCAATTTTGTTAAGTGTTTACATGTTATTGCTCGTGACTGTACTTTACTAGAGGAGCTCGTGGCTAAATAATTACAGTCGCACAGGCCGATCTTTCGGGTTAAGCCGGGCTTGCCGAGGTTGGTCTGTAGATGGGGGTCCATATGTCATAGCAAGTTTCCTCCGTGCCTCGGAAAGCACGTAAAGCTGTTGGTCCCGGCTGTTATTTGTAGATATTCGACAGTCGTTACTGTTAGTCAGAAGCTCATAAGGCTGATACCCATTCTTACCATGGGGTATCGTATTTCCCAGTTACCGGGTTGTGGAGGTCCGATAGGCAGTCGGTCTATGTAAAATTATAATATTCAGCTGAATCTGGTTATACTGGAAGCCGACCCCAATATAGTTGGGAAAAGGCTAGGCAGATGATGATGCTATGTATGTACCTACACGCACTACATTGTCGGACCATTTCGTGAGAATTTTATTATTCTCAATAGAACTTAGTTAATTGTTGAAGAGCACGACTACCGACTATGAATGGTGTATAATAACATCTTCCTACGTTTATATCATAAGCATACAATGATTATGAGAAATGAAACCAGTTTAGTTAATTGACGGGAAAATGTTAGTTTCAGTCATCAAACAGTATATTTCTTGTTTAGATTTGTTACTTTAGTCTATGGTGCTCACTGTTGGATTTTATTTTATTTATTTTATTGACTAAATGAATAAACAAGGTGTCAACAATTTGAAACAAAGCGGCTAATATCTATAATATTTAAGTAAGCAGTATTAGTTACCAAACTCCCATGAAACGGCTTGACAGATTTTTATGAAATTTTATATTCAGTAGGTCTGAGAATCGGCTACTTTTATTTTTCAAACCCCTAAGTGATAAGGGTTATCCACCCATTACATAACACTAGAAATAATTTACATGGCAAAACAACGTTTGCCGGGTCAGCTAGTTTAATATTAATTGTATTGATGACCATTAAAATATACACAAAAAACATTACAAGTTTCTTTTATTACACAGTACACACTACACACGTTACATTTAAGCAGACTTAAAACTATAAGAATACTTCTAAGAATGATTAGAAAAAGTTTTGTTCCGACCAAGAAATTGCTTTCAAAGATACGACGAACTTGAGGGGTAGATAGCGCCATCTATCTTGTGTGATATGAAGTACAGGGCGACACCCCGAGATCAGGCTGTGACCACAGAGATTTACATTCAATTAGAACATCTCTGTCTGTCCTTTGCATCTAGACCTGTTAGGGATTACAGGGACAATGTTGAACCTAACCTATTATTAATAGAATTACGATTGTGCCTTGTTTTTGTTAAGATTAAGGGTAAGGTCAATGTAAGGCTGAAACAAATTAATGGGAGAAATGCCTAATACAAATGGATTATAACTTAGTAGTTTTCGTTATTTCCTGATAGTTCAGTAAATGATAAGTAGGTACTTAAGTTTTTTTCTTTTAGTTCAAAAAGTTTTTTGAAGCCTTACCTCCTGCCTGTGCATATTTTTAATGGCAGGATGCATAACGTTTCTAAGACATGCAACGCCGTGCCACTGTCTCATCAGATAAGCCCCTGGAACGTAAAGGGCAATTAAAGGACCACCGTGAATTTTAGTCAGTACAAGTCTGACAGTACCTCCCGTACCACCCTGGGTGGGAGGACTCATTTGATAATTTAACTACGACAAAAAAAGCCAAAAAAGCTATTTACGGAATTAAAACTTAAAGCTTCGCATAAATTTTAAGAACAGTTTTTATACTACGATAGATAGACGATGGACTCCAAGAAATCCGTATACTTTTACATAAATAAATCAAAATTCTCTTAGGTATACTCATTGCGTCAAGTGCTCGAAGCCACGTACAACTGTAATGTATTGTGCTGGGTTGAAAGTCGTCGACTTGCACGTCCGTACAACCCGTTCTACCCGCACCTACTACCCATTCTACGAGAGGGTACAACCCTCGCGGGTAGTTCCTCCCAGTTGACTTCACAACTTGCTACTCTATTTCGTATTAAAACACGTTTCGCCTTACTTTACGGAGATATAAAAGTACTTATGTGAAGTTAAAATCGAAGTATTCATGTTGAACTTACTGAGAACGTAAACATAGTTTTGCAGTTTCGCTTGAAGATTGCTTATAACTTATAAAAATGGTAATAATTGTGTATGATAACCCAACCAGCAAAAACTAGGCTTACAACAATCTTTGTTGCTCTTACATCACTCCTATATAATGATATAAGCCTGGATTTGGGCACCAATTATAAGTATATTTAGTTTAATATCGTTCTAATATCAGTCTAATTGAATGCTGTTTGCAATTACTGAAATCTGGCCAAAATTAATTTAAGCCGACTCAGACTAATTTTGCTTTTACGTAAGTATCATGTTAGCCTGCATAGGTTTATATTGGTCTAAGGTTAGAACATTATGAGAATTTTTCGTCAGATCAGAATTAAAAGTTAGAAATTAAATGAAAACAAATTAAAGTTGCGTGAAGTTAATGTTTATTTATACTGTGTTTTTATACTAAAGTTCCATAACTTTAGTATAAGAGTAAAAGTAGTTAATACGGTAAATAATTGTATTGGAATTTATTATTTACCTACTGTTAATTAGACCTCGTTTTACACTTCAAAATTCATGCGCCTTGTTAAATAAGGTATTTTCTGTTCTCGTTTAATTATTTTATTTGTCAATTTATATTGATAGTGTCGCCATTAGTATAGCTGCATTTTGCAAGCGCACTATAAAACCAATGTAAGATTGTTTACTCTTATTTTAGCATTCGGTATTTATACTAAAGATAACTCCATATTGGAATAAATTAGGGTTTCATTGTACATCTTTACAATTTTCCTCCTGTAGTTTAAGTTTCTTTAAAGTTTTCATTAATCTTTTCCAGTTTTTATAACCCATTATTACTATTAAATTTAAAAACTTAAAATAAAATATGGTCAGCAAAATTACTCTTAAAACCATTAAAATTAGTTATTCCCAAAATCGATCTAAGGTCAAACGCTCTTTTATGGGTCTTGCCTTTTGTATTGTAAATATAAAATATGTTGAACTTAAATCACTCTAATATCATACTTATCCAGTGGTATTGATCTTACATTAGTTTCAGATAAGATCAGAAATGGACGTACTCACAGTACTCTTAAGCTATGCTGATATTAGTCTGTCATCTTACAATAGCATTTAGCAAGTCTAATATAAAAACAAACGAGCTTAGAAAATACCCATATAAGAGCAAGTTTTTCTCAAGTGCAACTAGTCTTTGTAAATGCTCTTATATACATACATATATGAGACTTGGTTATGAGACTGAGCATTCTTGAGGCCATACCGGCTTGTCTAAAAGTAATATAGGATCGATGGTATGATCAAAACAAATATAAGAGCGCATTAAGTCTACTACTCTTAGAAAGTGCAAGTTTTGAGACTGTTTTGCTAGTTGGGAAGTTGAGGAACGCCATCGCACACGATGTCTCAAGGGGTTATGAGGTCTTGGAAATTGATGGGTGGGTTTTATTACGAGTCAGTACGTGTCTGACAGTTACCACTCCACCCTGAGTAGGAGGATTTAATTATCTGATAATATCCCAACAAAAACAAACTAAATCAAGCTGTTCCAATGCTCTTCCAAACAGTCTATTAGGAACAAAGATGTGCTGAATAACAAAAATTATATAACCGTTCTGTTAGAGCTCCGAACTGAACCAATATACTCTCTTTCTTTGACTCACCAGCCGCGCTTCCGTCCCCTAAACCAATCTAGCAATCAAACATAAAATCCTAAATTAAGTACGAAGAACGTTCTTTTTCCCATCTATGAAACACGGAATTAAATCCATTCAGTATTGGCTCCGAGATTCAAGGGGGACGTCACTACGCCAAGGAGATTTGATTTATTACATCAGGAAATATAAAATGGCTCTCATTGTAATGTTAAAAAGCTTTTTCATCGCTGAAATGCGACACATAAATGCAGACATGGCTTCTCGAATCTTTTCTCCATAATTGATTCCGTCCTGAGATATATTTATTTTTATTCGACTACAGCTAAGCTCAAGGGAGCCGCTTTGTTTTTCCTAGTTTTTGTTTTGCTACCGAACTTGTGTGTATAGTTATTGCAATAAATCAAATATACTGCGAGAATTATTGGGTGTAACTTGTTTAGGTGTTTCGTAACATCGCGAGTTTATTACAGTTTGGTAATTCTTATAATTAATCGAAGTTCGAAATGACTGAGTGGAAACCATTCTGTTGGATATTCGTGATATATAAGGTGCTTTATTATTATCTGCCACGGCTGCAATGGGAGATAGTATTGCGTTTATAGATTACAATAGTAAAGATAATAATTATTATTATATTATTAATATTAAAATAGCTAAGAAGTGGAAAATTATTTGAAACAATTGTATTAACCCCACAGTACCATACTACCAGTTATCCACCAGTGTCTATAATAATATGCGCAAGCAACAATTAATTATTACAATCCGTCGGTTCGTAATAGTGGCAAATACAAGCAAAGTAGTTCTAAGGCGTGCCGGCGCGGCGGCGGGCGTTAACAAAGTTCAACCGCTAAGTTCTATTGGAACATTCGATTACTTCGTTTCACTGCTCCTGGCCGCTTGAACTATGACTTACTAACTTAATCCTTTTTTTTTAATGTTTGTGAGGGGAAGGTGGTGTGGATTTCAATTTATTGGAATTGGAAAACGTTAGTAACTTGACCGTTGTCGACGTGTATTTTATGTGTGGTAATTTATGGATTGCATACACGAGAATTAAGTTATTAATAGCATTATTAATTAATTATTTCTCCTAAGTTTTTAGCTACTATCTGTTGTTAGAGGAACTGACTGAATGTGTATATTTTGTGAACAGTTAGTTACCTAGGTATCGTTTTTTTAATATATGTTTTATTATTAAATGGATCTTTGTTAGTCACAACTTCAATTTTCAAGCTGCTTAGTTGTAATGATCTTTTAAATCCTACATGTTTTTTAACATGCTGTTAAAAAAGGATCGGATTTAACTACAGTTTTCTTAAGTACTGATCAAACAACTCGCCTTAAGACTCGCATTGGTAAATTTTTTACGAAAATATTTTTTTATGAATTTTAAAACTAGGACCATTCTCACCCCAGCCATTAAATAAGGTCGGTGGAAATTTGATAAAAATTAATGCACCAAATATTTCATTTTATGACAAATCTGCTATATAAAGGGATCGAGGAAACCGCCGCCGGGTGCCACCCACGCGTCCGAATTCGGTTTCAGTGGTATTTATGGGCGATGATAAATAAAACCGTTTAGAAATAATAACTACTTTACCAGTCCTGTATGGAACGACTTTTATTAATTTTCGAGCACGCATTTTTGGTGATTTTAACCACAATATCCACTTACCATGGATGGAAGTTTTGACCCGGTTTCAGCAATACCTTTTAATCATTTTGTGAAAACGACGCAAGAAAGCAATCTTGTAGTATCTCGAAAAGTGGAACTTTACACCAGAGCCAAAAAACTATTTAAAAAATTCATAACTCGTAAACTAGCTGAAATCGAGAGGTAATTTTTGGAACATATATTTCTTATAATGAAATTTATTAGATAACACTGAAGTTAGTGGTCTAAAGTTGGTATAACATGAGTTTTTGCTAGTTACAGCAATTGGTTTTTCAATTTGAGTCATCAATATAGCTGTATCTTGGTCATAGACATAGTAATCATATCGACGCCAGAAAGCAATCTTGTAGTATCTCGAAAAGTGGAACTTTAAACCAGAGCCAAAAAACTATTTAAAAAAATCATAACTCGTAAACTAGCTGAAATAGAGAGGTAATTTTTGAAACACATATTTCTTATACTGAAATTTATTAGATAACACTAAAGATAGTGTTCTAAAGTTGCGAGTTACAGCAATTGGTATTTCAATTTGAAGCATCAATATTGCTGTATCTTGAAAAAATAAAAAAAAAATTTAGACAACAATTATGATGTTGATTTTGTTGTATCTATTTCTTTTTGTAAAATAGCTGATTTTATGGTACTTACAGCATTTTGAAGTATGATTTCATAAAAAAGTTAAGAAAATTCCACGTCGTATCTAAAAAAAAAACCTCCTAGGAAAACATGGATCAGACTGTCCGACGCAATATTTTTTTCTGAATTCAAATAAGCAAAAAAAAAAATTCCATTTTGCGAGATACGACAAAATCGCTTTCTAGCGTCGAAAATATTATTTATGAATAACACATGGTTTTTTACAATACAAACCTGCTATTACTGAAAATGTGCTAAGTATGTGTTTATATTGTAAAAAACCATGTGTTATTCATTTTGTCTACTTTAGTTAGGCTTTTGATAATAATAAAAAACACAATTAAAAAATACGTGTAGCACTCGGGGACTGCCGCGGTAAAGCTATTGCATAGCATTTTAATCAACTTATGCAATTTTATTTATTACTATACTAATTAGGCTATGGTCAGCTACGTCAACCAAGTAAAACGTCTAGAAAAAAAAAACATTTATTCACGTTGACATGATGTTTTATAACGACATTTGATAAAATTTATGACTCAGTAGTGGCTAAAAGAGATAGAATGAGTTATGAGCAGTTAGCAGCTAGTCTACACGCATACGTCTAGTCGCACGCACACAAACACCGTGCCGAAGTCTGCCGAACTGAAACGACGCCGACGTTAGACGATGCACGGCTTTCAACGCTGCACCGCTGCGCTGTGCCGGTCGGAGTAGGGGGTGTTAGGTTTATATTCGTTGCAGAATTTTTTGATTCGGTCGCCGCGCTCAAAGCCTGTGATAAAAGCTATGCAATAGCTTAAAAATTAAGTGTTCCGATTATAATATTATCAATAGAACAGCTTTTTACTGAATGCACATGCAAGTTTAGATGGTACCTAAACTACCTACATAAATTTAATTTTAATTTTTGTCTCTCTTTTCTCTATGTGTTTATTTTAAGTAAAAGCGCGAAGACTCGGATATAAGCTAGTAACAGAATGAAACCCAGAATTTTTCTACAAGAATAATTTGGGAACTCAAGTCAGGAGCGCAAAGCCTAATGGTAAATTTATAACCAGAACATGTAGGAGGTCTAACAATTCCGTGCCACATAAATTAAAAATAAAACATTGTGACTACAAACAAACGTCACGTTTTGCTACATTTGTAAAATAGTGAGTTTGAATGTGAAGTGCGCGGAGTTTACGATGCGCCGCGACAGATCAGGCCGCCCGTAAATTACCCGGTTTCGGAACGACGGACGTGACTCCGCCGTGTGAATAATTGTGTGTACTCGTACCTGCGTGTGCTGCACCCCTGACTTATTCACTACCACTAAATGTGAGCCCGTAAATATTTACGGAATGTCCAACAATGGATTCTTTGATAATTGTTTTAGTTCACAATGTATTCGCCTACACATTGTTGCATTTATATCATCAAATAATATAAAACTATACCGTACCCACGCGAAAACTACATTTATAATACCGAATCGATTCTTTGGAATATTACTAAACATTATTTTCATAACAAAATAAATACCTATCCACTGCAACTCGGAAACAGCTTTAAAGTTTTGAAGTCTTAACAAAATTTTGAATGGAGCACTAGAATATTTTTATATTTACATCGGCATTGTACTTACAACGTAAACCGTTTGAACAAACTCTGTTAGCTAGATCTGCGTGAAAGTTTGTGGTAATAGGGCAACTCTTTCCTTCGTGTTACGATTTCGTCCGCACAGTTTTTGAACTCACTTTAGCAAAGCAGTTTCAAAATTAGACTCGTAACTCTCATTTAGACTGCCAAGAATAGGAACGGACTCCAAATCGTGTAATGAAGACTTTACTAAATTAATGAAATGTAACGATTATCTCGGCTTAGTCCGCATTTGAATTGTCTACCGAGGCAGATTTATTAAATTAATTCGGTTCTCGGCCACTAATTGTCTTTTGTATCAATTCAATTGGAGGATTAAATTTGAATATTATTGTAAAATAGTTCAGGCATATAGCCGTCAGCTGTTTCGCACAGATAATTAAATGAAATGTGGGTAATAATATAGTAGGTATTGATTACATTAATATTCATAAACTTGACATTCTTTGTAACAATGAACGTTTACAAAAGAGAATTGACTAGCGGTTTGTGAATAGCATAGAAATACAAAACAATCTTTCTAAGTCTATAATAAATAGATAATATTATTAACTCATTACAAACTGTGGAACAATATCGAACGGTGTTCAGCAGAGCCTACAATTGCTGTAATAGTTAGGGAAGTTAGACTAGTCATTAAATTTACGCAAGAGCTTTGTTTCACAGAGAAAACTAAGTCTGACTTAGGTTGCTTGTACACGGCGCATGTAACCCGCGCAAGTAAAGCTGATGCGGGTTACCCGCGCGAGTAACATGCGCAAGCTACTTGATCAAGTTACCCGCGGGGTGCTTGTACACGGCTCATGTAACTCGCGCAAGTAAAGGTGTGGGTTTGCGGTTTACCCGCGCGAGTAACATGCGCAAGCTACTTGATCAAGCTACCCGCGGGGTGCGTGTACACGGCGCATGTAGCTTGAGCATGTTGAGGCACTTGCGCGGGTTACATGCGCCGTGTACAAGCACCCTTAGGGTGTTTTCTAGGTACTTGTCTGGAAGGCCTCAAATTTCCGAGGAAACTTGAGAGCTCTTGAAAATGCCGCAGTGCAGTGTCTTTATCATGTGGGCATGTGAACAGTTTATGATATTAATATTTTATTACTCATATCTACATAAAAAAACTGTGTTCCTTTGTTACTGGGAACATTAAAAGATACATAAAGTCCCGTTCCTTTTCTGAAGATAGACTTATTGTTGAACTAGCGACCCGCCCCGGCTTCGCACGGGTGCAATGCTGATACTAAATACACTACAGAAAAACTGCGCAAACGCTACGTCCCGCAATTTTTAAATCTGTAATATCTTCGAAAATATTCACTTAAATCATACGGTGTAAAGGGCCATATAGATTAATATTAAATGAACAATGTATTCAAGGTATTTAATTGGTTAAGGATTAATGCTGTATTGGTTAAAATCGCTTCGAAAATTAGCCATTATTTGTCGTAAAAAGTAAATGACAAAAAAAAGTTATTGTGGGTTATCCATAAGAGATAGACATATACCATCACCATTTTCTGTAGACCTTTTCAATGTGTACAATACTTAGTACATTATTTTGATAAAACTCGTAGGGTTCAGCCTGCGTTTGCAATGTAAGCGGAAAAAATGTAATTATTTACGACATCACATTAGAAACCTCAAAAATAACAGTACTTTTCCACTATTTAATTGATGTTATTATACATATAAACCTTCCTCTTGAATCACTCTATCTATTAAAAAAAACCGCATCAAAATCCGTTGCGTAGTTTCAAAGATTTAAGCATACAAAGGGACATTTTTTTTTTTTTTTTTTTTTTAGCGTGGTAAAATCATCAAATGAGTCCTCCAACCCCGGGCAGGGCGGGAGGGACTGTCAGACTTCTACTGACTAAAATCCACGGTGTCCTTCATAGCCTGTTATGTTCCGGGGTCACGGTAAGGGAATAATCCCGCGACCCCGGCAGGCTTTGGCCCTCTGAGAGGGGGGCCCCGTCATTATGCTGACGCTCTTTGAGGCGCGCGTGGGACACAACGCGCCGTCGACCCGGGCATGGTCCTTGGTCGGGCAGCGAGTTGCCCTTTACTCGCTGTCCGCATGCCCGCGCCTACGGTGGCCGGAGATCGTCTCGCGACGTCCGTCGCCGTGGGCGTCCTACACCGCGGTTGGGGCGGAGGGAGGACTCTGTCCTCTCTCGCTCGCGGCGCGCCTCCTCCTTCGCGAGCATTACTGCTTCGCAGAAGGAGGCGACCGCTTCCCACTCCGTCTCGCCCCGCAGCATGGCCGCAACCAATGCCGGGCGCGAGAGGTCTCCGCCTATCGCAGCCGTGAGGACACGTCGGTGCACTGCCCAAGCTGGGCAGTCCTGCACCGTATGCTCCACCGTGTCCTCCGGGCGATCTTCGCAGTGGTGACACCCAGACGTTTCCTCCTTCCGCATTAGACACAGGTACCTCCCGAAGCACCCGTGCCCGGTGAGGACCTGCGTCAGGCGGAAGGTAAGGACGCCATGACTTCTCTCCAGCCACTCCTCAAAGAGGGGTCTTACCGCCGCAATTGCGGCGTGCCCGGCCGTCGGTCGCGACAGTCGTTCCTTCCATACTGCCCTGAGATCGCGCCGGAGGTCTTCTCGCCGCGCCTCGACTTAACGAGGCAGCGGGGTCACGCCCCGGCGCTGCGCCTCCACGCGCCGCTCATAGACGCGCTGGAGGGCAGTCGCCTCCAGATCCCAAGGCAGCAATCCGGAAAGCAGGTTGGCCGATTCGCCGGCAATCGTGCGGTATCCCCGGATCATTCGGATAGCCATGACCCTCTGGCATGCGACCATCTTCTGTGGTCGCGTCCGGATGCTCAGGGCCCACACAGGGGCCCCGTAGAGGGCCATGGACCGCACGACACCAGCGTACAGCCTACGGCAGGAAGCGTTTGGCCCGCTGAGATTGGGCAGGAGTCGCCTGAGGGCGGCTGCTGCACGGTTCACCTTTGGGGCCAAACTCAGGAAATGCTCCCTGAAGTTCCACCGGCTGTCGAGGACGAGTCCCAGGTACTTCATCGTCCCCTTGACGCCGATTGGAACTCCTTCCACCGTGATGCTGTAACTCGACTGTGGCGCGTTACGGCTGCCATGAAAACACATGGCCTCCGTCTTGTGCAGCGCCACGTCGAGTCCCAACCGCCGGATCCTATGGACGACTGTCGCGACCGCTTCCGTCGCCACGTCGGCCGCCGCCTGGTGCGACTCTCCCTGTGCAAGGACGAGCGTGTCGTCAGCGTAACAAATTACGCTGACGCCGTCAGGGAGGTCGCTGCGCAGCACCCAGTCGTATCCGATGTTCCACAAGGGCGGTCCCAGGACCGAACCCTGTGGAACACCGCACGACATCTCTCGCCGGTTCCACTCTCCCCGGTGACCGGGGTAGATGACGGCTCTGTCCGTCAGGTAGTCCTCGACTATTCGGCGGAGGTAGGTCGGCACCCGGTGATACCGGAGTGCCTCCCTGATGCAACTCCAGGGCAGGGTGTTGAAGGCATTGGTGATGTCCAGAGACACCGCCAAGACGACCCTGCCCCGGGCTACTGCATCCCCCGTCGTGAGGGCTCTCACGCGCATGATTGCGTCCACCGTCGAGCGCCCCCTGCGGAAGCCGAACTGGCTCTCCGACAGGTTCGGGCCCACTCGATTCAGGTGCCCGGCGAGGCGGTCTGCAATGACTCTCTCAAAGAGCTTGCCCACCTCGTCGAGCAGCACGATGGGCCGGAATGCGGACGGAGAGTCCGCAGGGCGCCCGGGCTTCTGGATCAGGACCAGTTTCCCCGTCTTCCAAGGAAGCGGGAACCGGCCCCTCTCCAGGCACGCGCTAAAGAGCCCCCCTAGTCGAGGCCCGAGAGTCCCGAAGGCCAGGACCCAGGCTTTTCCTGGCAGGCCGTCGGGTCCTGGGGCGGTATTTTTGGCTTTGAGCCGTTGTACCGCCACTCTCAGGTCTACCTCGGTCACCTCTGGAGCGTCGTAGACGTCGTCGTCGCTGTGGTCCGCGTTTGCGTCAGCTTCCTCCTCAGATTCCGTCGGAGACGGAGCCATGGGCGGGGGAGCAAACTCCTCCCCTCGCGAAGGGAACAGGGCGCTCACCACGTCCTCCACGAACTGAGGCCGGAGACTCTGCGTCAACGGGGGAGCCCAGGGGCGGAGCTTTTCTCGCACCCACTTGTAGGGGCGGCCCCATGGGTCCCCGTCCAGAGTCCCCAGCATCTCCTCGCGGGCCAATTCCTTGGCCCGCCAGATCGCGTCGCGGAGGGCGGTCTTCGCTGCCCTGTAGCCCTCGTACAGCTCCGCCTCTACAGTCGCCGCATCCGGAGGTCGGGTGCGGCGCCTGCGGAATCTGGTGTACCGGCGGCGCGCAGCAAGGCACGCTTCGCGCAGCGCTGCTATCTCGCTTGACCACCAGTACAACTGACGCCGGGCGCGTCCTTGCCGGACCCGGGGCATGGCCACGTCACAGATTTCCGACATGGCCTCCCGGAACCACTCAGCCTCGTCGTCTATATTGGCAGGCCTGTCCGGTGGTGACACCCAGGCCTGCACGATCGAGGCTTCCAGGAATAGCTCCCGGTCCAGCTGCTTCAGCGCCCATCGCGGACCACTTAGGTTCCGTCCACTTGAGACCGGCGCGTCTGAGGTCTGGGTGGAGACGTCGAACCGGATATACCGGTGGTCGGAATAGGTCTCCACCTCCTCCACAACGCGCCAGCCAGTGACGCGCGGTGACAGGCTGGGGGTGGCGAACGTAAGGTCCACCACCGACTCACCCGTGTACCGCACGCACGTGGGGACGGAACCCCGGTTCTCGATCACCAGGCCATGCGCACGGGCCCAGCGCTCGAGCTTCCTGCCCCGCGAATAGTCCGTGTTCCGGGAACCCCAGCCGGACTTTTGGCATTGAAGTCCCCCAGGACAAGCGCGGGGAGGGAACCGAGGGCGACGACGACGTCTCCCAGCTCCTCTAGGGAGTCGTGGAACTCGGCGATAGATCGGTTCGGGGAGAAGTAAACGCCTACCACGGCGATCTCCCCGAACCGGGCTGCGACAATCCCGTGCCCTCTCTCGACACGATCGAGGGGCGGGGTACCGGCGGCGGCCGACGAAATTAGGGTCACCGAGCCGTCCAGGTCCGCTACCCAGTCATTCCTGGGCAGGACAAAATACGGCTCGGCGACCACGGCGACGTTGATCAACCACTGCGCCATGCTCTGGAGCAAAAGATCCTGAGCAGCGGCGCAGTGGTTGATGTTCGCCTGGAGGAAGCGCAATGGAGACATTAATCTGAATCCATTGCGTCCTCCTCCAGGGCCCTCCTCGAGGGCGTGGCCACGGCGGCGGCGGCGGCGACGGCGGCGGCGGCGGCGGTGGCGGCGGCGGCGGCGGCGGCGGCGGCGGTGGCGGCGGCGGCGGCGGCAGCAGGAGCTGCGGCGGCGGCGGCAGTAGCGGGGACAGCGGCGGCAGAGGGCCTACCTCTGCTCTTGGTCTTGGCGGGCGGGGCGCAGGACTTGCCCCCTGCCCGGTGATCGGCCGGCTTGCCAGCCGCCGCACATAGGAAGCAGTGCGGCGGGGCGTTGCACGAGCCAGCCTTGTGACCGGGCCGACCGCAGCGGAAGCAATCGCCGCTGCGGTCCACCTCCGAGGTGCACTTGCATGCCGTGTGGTTACCCACTTGGCAGCGGAAGCACCTCAGAGGTCTGGGTTCCAGCAGTTTCACCTGCGCGGACACCCAGCCGACCAAGAGCCTTCGGCCCTCCCCTATCTTTTTAGCCGCGGACACGGGGCAGCTCACTGTCACCGACAGCAGCCCCGCAAAGTCCGGGCGAAGGGTGCCAGCCTTGATTTGGTCGACAGGGCATTTCCCAACCCTGCCGACGGCGGCCACCACGTCCCCCTCCGTGATCGAGTCGTCCAGGCCCATTATGCGCAGATCTGCGCGCTTTACGGGCCTGGACACCCGAGCCTCCTCCGCATCTAAGGACGCTCTTAGCCGTTCGGCCAGAGCGTCAGCGGTAGGACCACTGGAGGCGCCGGGAATCGATAGCAGCCTGGCCCCCGTCGCGGTGACTTGCACCCGGAGACCCCCGTCGATTCCCAGCTCCCGGAGGTTTACTGCCTCCTTCGCCTTCGCGAACACGTCGCGGTACGTCACGCCCCTCTTGACCGCGTCCGGCTGCAGTGTAATTACTACAGCCGCGGTCTTAGGGGCGCGGAGTTTCGCCGCGACGGTTCGCTTCCGCTGCTTCCGTCGCTGTCGCCGCCTTTGTTTCTTTGCGGCCCTGCTCTCTCCCGCCACCTGCCATTCGGCATCGGCTGGGGGAGGACGCGAGGGCTGCGTAGGCGGGACAGCTCGGGACGGCTGGCTCACCGCCGCCGCCGCCGGAACACCCTTCCTCTTTCTGGCAGCCGAGCTCTGCGGGGCCGCCTTCGCCCCAGCCGGTGCCGCCGCCGCCGGAGCCGCTCTCGCCGTGGCCTGTTGGGCCTGTTTTGGCGGTGCCGGAGGTTTCGCCGCTGGTTTCGCCGCGGCCCGCTTCTCCTGGGCTGGCCTGGGCGGCGTGGAAGCCTCTACGGCCGCGTAGGAGAACGCGAGCGGGGGGCGCAAGACACGGTTTTCCAGCGCTGTAAAGCGCTGGTTGAAGGCCGCCAGCTCCTGTCGCACCAGATTTAGGACAGCGTTGCTGTCTTCTACTGGTGCGGACTTCGCCGGCGGCTCCTTCTGCCGCGTCTGCGCCTGCGTCTGCGTTCGCGCCTGCGCCTGCGGGACCTCCTCTCTGCGGCCCCCCTTCCGCAATCCGGCCAGCTCCGCTTTCAGCTGGATGTTCTCCTTACGGAGAGCATCCATCGCCGCCGTGAGCTTGGCGACCTCCGCCCGCATTTGGGACATTTCGTCCGGTGTTGTCGGTGCGGGCGGTGGCCGGCCGAGGCTATCCGTCGCCGCCGCCAGGATTTTCGCCGTGACCGCAGTTATGGCCCTGTCCTTCGTCGCCTTTTTCCCCGGCTTATTGCGGGTCAGGGTACGAAGGGCGTCCTCCACGGTCTCTTCGAGGGAGGGCTCAGTCGTGAGCCCTCTACCTCCAGCTCCTCCAGTCCTGCATCGGCCTTTACCCCGCACACTAGTGGGGATCTTGGGGCCCGAGGCAGGACCCTCCTCAGACGAGGATAGAACTTGTCGGGGGCGCTTGAGGAACTCGGTCCTCCTATTGGCGCTCCCCTCGCTCCTCCTCGTTACGCTCCCAGAGCCTACGCTCTGTAAGCTCATGGCGTCTGATCCCGAGTCGGAGTCCGACTCGAGGACCAGCGCCCCCTCCCTCCTCGGAGCGGCACTCTGTGCCCGCTCGTCCTTCGGTGCCTGTGAATCGGACGTACTGGACAAGTCCAGTGACTCCTCCTCACGGGCACGTGAGCCTCCCTGGCTCAATGCGGCGACTGCCGGAGCGAAAACAGGAAAGAAGTGATTTTTGTCCCCCCCAGAATACGGTGGGACAGACCGAGAATCGGTGCGGGATTCTCCAGCTGCGGAGCAGCTGGTACCCGCCTGGGGTAATAGTTCTTTAAAGCACTTTTTCATGTTAAATTTCACTTTTTTAAAGAGGTGAGTTCCTCTATCCTAACCCCGAATTTCCCTCCCCGGTTCACTTCACGGTTACGTCTATAGACTAGACGCGTACCGGAAGTGAACATTTCCCCCCCTGACCCAGTCTCAGACGACTGGGCCCGCGCCGCCTGAAAGCTCGAGCTAACTGCTCGATCCTCCAGGCGGCGCGCCTTTCCCCGGTGTATCCCTCTTAGTTTATAAGCCCCACCACGACGACAACGTGGAGATACGACGGTGGGGATACAAAGGGACATAGGGACAGAGAAAGCGACTTTGTTTTATACTATGTAGTGAGTAGTGATGATAGTGATATCAGTCACTCGGAGATAACTCACGTAATACACAAACGTGTTTGTTATGCAATACAACACAAAACAAATAAAACCGATTTCAATGTTTAGAAATGTCCGAAATATAGTTGTAATGACGTCTTAACAAACCAGTCTCAAAAACTCGTACACTTATGTAAAGTGAAGATATTTTTGACAGAACAGATAAGAATATGAATTTTCCTAAAATTACGCTAATTCCCAGCAAAATGTCTGGCTGGAACTATCCAGTTTATTACTCGACTGTATCAAGTAGTTGTTCAAAAAAATTAGATCTAGTTAACCATTAAAAATACAGAGAATAAATTTATGTTGACCCGTCCGTCCAGAAGAGAGAGGGTCCAGTTAAACAAACACTAACGCATTCAACTAAAATGTTCTGTAACTGTTTCGTTAGTACCTGAGTTCCTATTAAACAAATTAATTAATTAAATCTAGTTTGTAATAACGGGTGCACGTCTGACGTCACTAATTGCCCTCATGTAACTTCCCTTTTAGAAGTTGCGTGACAAACTGACCGCTAGTTGGTACTTTTATATATTTTATACGTTTTATGTACAATGTACACAAAGCTCGGGCGTACTGCCCAGTTTGTTTTAAACATTGACTTAGATTTATAACTGCAGTTATGTCGTTTTGACTGACTCCCTACATGCTACATTAATGCTCTATACGCAACTTTTATAAAACGAAGTAAAATTTTAACGAGGCATTCCATTTATAAGATGAAAGGAATGTTCTTGATGTCTGTCTGTATGTAACTAGCTTATGTCTGCGCCTTCGTCTGCAGAACCCTAGTTCGGAAATTGTTTCATAGAATCGTAGAACCGGGATTAAAAGTATCCTATGGTGAACCCAGGTGACATCACCCAGGTGAACTAAGTGGAGTAAACCTGTTTTTGCTGAGTGTATAAATCAATTTCCGTAGACTCCCTAAAACAATCAGACGCCTTACGTGATCGAGTTTAGGCTGTGGGAAAGAGACTAGCGCCATCTTTTTCCCACAGCCTAAACTGGATCGCGTTAAGAGTTCATGGTAGGCCACCAGCTCATCGGCTCATTTGTCGACAATGTGGGTTGAGTCCTTTCTGCGTAACTACGTCCCTTTTTTTTATTAATGTCTATGCTAAATATCATCCAAGCCGCGTAAAAGAATAACCAACTTACATATATATCTGTTCATTCGTACATTATAAATTCTAGCATTCTCACTAACTTTCGCATTTATTAAGTTAGATTTTGAAGTCACATCCGACACCGACATTGCTTGGGCAAACCGCAAAGCTAACACCTAGGTCCTAGGCCATGCATCCACTGCGATATTTTCGCACGCGGATTTTATTTCGCGTACTGCTTCATACTAGTCCCGTAAGTCACGGATCACAGTGCGGGGATGGCCTTATAGATCACTACTAACATCACGTAACAGGCTGAGATTTTTCACAGCTTGAATAATTTTTACATAGCTCGTTGTTACTCGAATACCAATAAAAACCTCAGTGGTTTGTGTAAAATCTCATCTTTTTCGTAATAATTCTTTACTCCGTTCTCGTCAAACCGTCGCCCGCAAATTATCTTAGTTTTAATTAGCAAGAAGGCAATCAAAATACCCTTCCTCCTTACTAAATGAACTTCAATGGCGTCAGGAAGGGCACTCGAGTTCTTTTATTACTTCAGATTGTATTATTATCAGATTTTTCAGGACAAAAGGCCTTCTGACTTTATTGTGTTACCTTATACACTGTCGCGGACAGTCTTAAAAGGGCACCTTGGCCCTGGAATGCAAAGAGAAACTGAAAAAAAAACGGCATACCTACAAATATCATTAAATCAATCTATACGCTTTTTATGGTCCCTGGACTAACGAATTACCGTGACCCCGGAACGTAAAGGGCTATCAAAGGACACCGTGGATTTTAGTCAGTACGAGTCTGATTTTTTTTCTGTTCTGATTTCAGACAGTTCCTCGGGAGCTCTGCCCTGGGTTGGAGGACTCATTTGATGATTTGACCATGCTAAAAGACATTGCATTTATTTGTACAAATAAGTGACTATAAGAATATTACATGATTAAATATAAATGTACCTTTAAGTGAACTTTAGTCAGCTTTATAGAATCCATTTTATTTTATCACGAAATCTGCACAATTTTAATTTTGCTACGAGGTTTCTCCGAAATGGAAATGGTTAAAATGAATATCTTGTAAAAAGACTCGGTCGAATTTCTCTGGAACGGATAAAGATATAAATCTGAGCTGTTTGTAGTTTCCGATTCGTCTTTCCACGATTCGAGGCGAACCTCGCATGACCCGGCCCAAGGGAAAGGTACTTAATATTTGGTGGCATTTTCGAATAAGGATTTCTATTAAAGGCTTGGCTTGCTCTATCCAGTAACTGTGGTATAATAATAAAAGATGGAATTTAGAAAACTAATTCGGTTTATTTTAATTATATAGAATTTTGTCTTTTTTATATTAATCACCTATGGACACTTTTCACTTGCTACATCGTTCTCACAATAATATACCATCACAAGTTGAATGATGTAACAAAGATTTTGTTATAATTTTGGCGATTGAAAAAGAGTGTCCATGGAGTTTCTTGCCCGTTATTCTCCATAGAGATCTACGCTTTGGAATGGGCATCTACAGTACTTTCACAGTTTTTATGTCTTGTGACTGGGACTGTAGCACCGTAACTATTTTTAAACTATTTTATTATAATTTTGTCTTTTGACAATTCAAAAGTGCCTGTAACTGGCCTACTTGAAATAAACGATTTGATTTTGATTTTTGATTTTGAAATTTAGCATTATCGAACAGCCTAGGCAACAAAGATGGATGTTTATTTTCTTGTTACCTACTAAGAATAATACCTTTTTGTAATTTACAAGTAAATATTCCATAATCACCTAAAAAAAACCACAAAGATTTTAAAGAAAATTCGTCTGCGTCGGCCAAAAAGTACTATAAATCTTTTATTTCTAAGTTCGTGACTTTGACTTGAAACCAACTTTGATTTGGTGCCATTAAAGAGACTGATGGCGTAATGTACCGTGATTGTACGGCTATTAACGAAACACATTTAGAAAATAAAAGAAAAACAACTTTTTACGATTCCAATAATTTTATCGCCAATAGAATTTAATCTTACAGACAAGTTTTAGATGTCGTAGTGAAAATTGATTTTTAATTTATTATACACTCATAATATAATACAACACATTTTTATGACCTTTTTGAGTTGAAAATCAACGATTGCGCCACCCAGTTAGTCGGAGTGGATCGGAAGGAAATATAAAACTCATACTGACTAAAGACCACCCTATACCTTCAATTGTCCTTTTGCCATCAAAGGTCAAAATAACCTCATAACACATTCCTCCACCGCTGGGTTTTTTCGACCCTTTTTAAACAAAAAACTGAGTTCCTTGACCTCGATCAATGGCTGATATCTACAATAGAACGAACAAGCAAGAAGATTCCCACTCACTAACGTACCCACGATAAATGAGTTGAAATTACTAACAAACTCTACTCGAGAAGTTCAGCTAACATATTGTCATTGTTCTTCCTGCTCTAGTAATACGGCTCTAAACGAGTTGGTATTGAATTTTGTTCACTGTTTCAGTCAGTACAATCGATCAAGTTACGCTTGATACAATTCTTCCATTATTTATTGCAATTGCAGTGTATTTTCAGCAACGCCTTTAGTTTGGTCTCGGTATTTGCATATGGCTTTGTGTTTGCAAATGGCGCAAATTGTATATTTGATAAAATATTTGCCTTCAAATAAAATTTTAACATTTTCTTATTAAACATCTGAATAGTCGGTGAATATTCCAGTTTCATTGATTATAACATTCCATCACGTCTGTTTATTTTGTGACTGATATATAGGTAGGTACCACCAAATGCTGAATGTAGGACTTTTGTTTAAGTTTTTTTTTTTTTTATCGTGGTAAAGTCATCAAAAGAGTCCTCCCACCCAGGGCAGGGCGGGATGGGATGTGGACATTTTGGGAAATGGACGTTTTGAAACCAAGGGACATTTTGGGAAGTCGACATTCTGAGCCTGAGCGGTTCGTGTCACGCGACCTCGAGGACTTTTCCAATAATGGCGTTATTTTTGTCATGGCATTTTAATGTCATCCGATCGCTTAACTTAGTAAATTTCTCCAATTTGTGTTATAAAGGGTGAGCTGTGCATCTGAATTCGTTACTATCATACAAAATTAAGACGTCAAAGCACAATTAAGGCACAAACGAAAAACTGCAAATACAAAACTGTTAACAATGCAATGCTTGCATCATGTAAGTCGCTTATGGTTCGTTAGTCATGGCTTTTGCTCTGAGGACCAATTGCAAAGAGGTACTGCAGCATAGCGATACGTAGTAATGCTCCCGAGATAAAACGAACATCTTTAAGTAAATAGTTAAACGGTTAAATTGGAACTTTTGGAAATCAAGCATTGCACCATGTTTGGTTTATACTGAACTGAAACTATTTGGTGCAGGTCGGTAAGGATTGCAGATTACATAAGACGTATTAGCTCTCGGAACTGTATTAAGAAGACAAGTTAATAGATAAGAGTTATGTGATTTTATGACGAAAGTCAGGGGTGTGCGAACTAGTAGAAATGCACTGGAAAAACAAAATTATGTTATACTAGCTGTGCCCGCGACTTCGTTCGCGTGGATGTCGGAATTTAACAATGTATTTTTAAGGCCTTTGTCAAACAGACAGGCGATAGCGAACCGAACCGAATCATGTCATTTAAAAATGCGAAAGCGAAATGCGAAAAGAGTATCGGATCACTTTATGTGACAGGCTTCAAACAGTTCCATAGATTACAAATAAAAACGCTACGCCACGCATTCGGTTCGTCTGTCAGTTTGACAAAGGCATTAGTGCGAAGCGCTATTCTCGCCACGTTTTTCATATCAACCCTATATTTAGAGTTTTCTTAGATTTTTAAAGAATATTTGACGTGTTTGAAATAAACGTGTTTGTTTATCGATTTGAATTTTCGATATTGTTTAATGAATTATGTAAATGAATGTTGGTATGGAAAAAAAATTGATGGAACCTACTCTAAATCCTATTCCAGCGCGCGTGAACGTAAAGCGAAAAAAAGAGTAAAAACTCCAAAACAAATAAAAAAGATTTTATTTCTCTAAGGTTTTTGTATGACTATTTTCCTAATACCCGCTCAATGCAAATAAATGATTCTATAATAATAATTTTATTTATTTAAGCCAACAAGGACCAATTACAACTCATGAAATAACTTCTTCCTTCCTTCATTCTGTTCTATTCTGTTCCATGCCATTCCATCCCATCCCATGCCATGCCATTCCATGCCGTTCCATGCCATTCCATGCCCTTCCATGCCATTCCATGCCATTCCATCCCATCCCATGCGCCATTCCATGCCGTTCCATGGCGTTCCATGCCATTCCAAGCCATTCCATGCCGTACCATGCCGTACCATGCCGTGCCATGCCGTGCCATGCCGTGCCATGCCGTGCCATGCCGTGCCATGCCGTGCCATGCCGTGCCATGCCGTGCCATGCCGTGCCATGCCATGCCGTTCCATGCCATTTCATGCCGTTCAATGCCATTCCATGCCTTTCCATGCGTTTCCATGCCGTTCCATGCCATTCCATGCCATTCCACGCCATCCTATGCCATTCCATGCCATCCCATCCCATTCCACTCTACTCTATTCTACTCCACTCCGCTCCACACCACTCCACTCCACACCAAATATGTCGAAGCTAGATCGCGCTACTGAACCACAGACTGAACTGTGCGTCTCGGTGTGAACTGACCGTAATTTTATTTCTGGTACACTTTAAATTCAAATATCTTTTGATAGACTAAACCGATTTCAATGAAACAAAAACTAAATTGTTCTTCAAGTTACGGTCAGTCGTTGTGTATTAAAGTTATCTACATAGCTTTCGTACATTTTACGTGATGCCCGCACAAATAAACATACAAACAGACAAAAATTCTAAAAATGCTAGAAATGGGTTCTATTGGTTGTCCTTTAACACCCTGGCTATATTTTTTGAGTTTTTTTTAATGTACAAAAATTACTTTTCTACAGTTTTATTATATGTATAGATATAGATGACGGGAGGGATACCCCTTGAATTCGTGCCTTAAAATAATCAGCACGCATAGCATGACACCGAACAAATGGGTGTTCTCGACTGAAGAACAGACAAAATGGCAAAATGTAGAACGATTTCTATTGTCCTAAGCATGTTTATATTCTTCAAATTGTCTGCAGTCGTGACGATATAACGCTAAAATACTGTATTGTTGTTGAAGTGTGAGTATATTATTACGTAGCGATACCTTTATGTGCGCGCACTTAGCTATGTAAGCAACTTTTCTTCGTATTCCTTTTTATTGTACTTAATAGTTAGTCTAATAAAAGACACCTAACTGTAAACAGTGTTTCCATTCCTACAAACCAAGATTCCAACATCACAGTTTTCCGTATGTTAATTAATTATTAAAAAAAATATTTATAAAGGCTAAAGATGAATGTTCACATTGATGTTGTAATCAGCTTTTAAGCGATTTCCAAAAAGGTGGAGAATCAATCTTGACAAAATCTTTACAAATGGAAGTTGAAGAAGTCCTCTAATTTTTCACCCATTTTCCGCTGTAACAGGTCCTGATCTGATGCTGTCTCAGATTTGTTATCGTAAATACCAAGGCTTTGTCTAGAGGACAATTGAATCACATTTGTCTCGGTCTCCTTTAAACTCCAGCCTTAGAGAAAATATTTGAATTCCAAACAAAACTTTGAGATTATAATAAAATCCGAAAATAAATTAGATTAGAAGATAAAACAAAAGCTTGTCATTGATTTACTGTGCGTGACTCAGCGGTTTGTCTGTGTTATGAAAGGGTTAAATAATAGAAATATTTGCGAACCATTGTTACCAGACAATGCCAACTGAATCGAAAAATTTATTTAATAAGCAATAGAGTAGTTTTTTTATAGAAAATTCCTTCACGCTATTTCACCCACTTGTATAATCACAAAACTCGGACATACAGTTTTACCTTAAGTACACTTATACTTCTCTAGTAGTATTTCAATCCCATTTTTATGTAAGCCCTCCTATTTCCATCTATCAGGCACAAATCTTTACTTCGTTACTGCCACCAAGAAATTCGAGTTGGAAAAACTCAATAGCACTTTTCCCATTTTGGATAATAAATGTAGATCCTTGTGCTTAGCAGTCACGCTTGCGACCACTGAGGCAAGAAGACTTTTTCGTACTTAATAGTAGTAAAAAACTTTTTCAAGAAAAAATGTAACCGACTTCAACAACCACAAAAAAGTTAAAATTTTCATGGGACTATTTGGAAAGTATACCTTTTCACACAAAAAAAAATTTGGATTTCAAATCATTTGGTAAGTGACGGAGTTATGCGCGAACAAACATAAACAATCGAATATAAACATCCGAATCGAGAAGTCCTCCTTTTGGAAGTCAGTTAAAAACAATGTTGGGCAACTAAGTGTTGACGATAACATTATCTCTGAGAATAGTAAACTCAAAGAATATTTAAAGAGGGGTACATTAAAAACACATTAACCTCGTGTAATAAGTACCTACGTAACCAACACTCTCTGCAGCATAATGACGTCATGATACGAATATACCTTCCTATTACTTCATAGCGCATTCGAGACGACATACAATTTTATACCCTTATTCTGAGACAACGCTCAATTTAACTTTACTTGACTATACACATTTCGACCGTACACCGTCATCATAATAAAATGTATGCCTTTTCATATATAAAAATTCACAATTCAACTGTTTAATTTTAATGCTTAAACCTTAAAGTTCAGATTTTATTACTAAAACGCGGGAAATTAAAATATTTACTTTGTCAAAATAGGTAAACAAGCAATGTTGCGCTTCCCTGGCGTCAGGTGGGCCTAAACAAAATGTAAATAGGCCTGATTATTCGCTCTGAACATTTTGTATTCGTTGGAGTCAGCGGAATAAAAGGCTAAGTTCGTTTTACGCTTTAATTGCAGTTCTTGGTGTATAAGCCCATTTAAATGACAGCATAGCTAGGGTCTAAACACAGAACTAATTTTGAGCTGAATGTACTAAAAACAAACGTAGAGCGGTTGGGTGACTCTTCCCGTGCCCTGGGTGTTAACGTATTTGTTGGCCAAAGAACTTGCCAGATTTCTGCGAGTCTAAGAAGGCAATATTCCTAATGAATCACTACGTAAATTTCTAGAACAGGAGTATTTCAAGTCTTTAATCACATCTGAACATAGCATGCACTGAAACTCCCCTAGAAATTAAATTGTTTAATTCTTTACATTACTAAAGACATTATCTCTGTCACTCTACAACTGTTTTTCACTTTTTTTGAGAGTATGTCAATTTTAACCAGCCAATGTTCAGTCCCTGCTACGTTCAGATAAGACAAGCAATTTACGAATATTAAAAGAATTGCCAATGACGTTGCTGTAAATTGACTAAGTGAATCACTTTAAGGAATATTGCTTTAAGTGGCCGTTCAACGATGGGGACGCTTTTTTGACGAGCAACTGTAGTGTATTGATAACAATGACATATTATAACTTAAACTACTATAACTTAAAAAACTTTTTCGTACCACTTGCTCAAAAAAGTGACATTCGATGCCACAAAAAGTGAACATAACAATAGTCATTTTTAATCTGTTAAAAACAGGGAAAGAAAATTGTACTGAATTTCATTCATCCTCTAGGGGGAGAATGTGATTTAAAGGAATAGGTACTTATCGTTTTATTTGAACTACATCTGTGTTTGTTTACACCATTGAGTTTGTATATAAAGCAATAGACATCTTTTTGAAAAAGGAATACGCATTTAGGTATTAAGCAGTTATGATTATTAAATAAAATTGCGAAAACCGACGAGGCCGTATGAGAATACAAAAAAATATTAGGCCGCGTTTTTGTTTTCTTCAAATACATAAACGTTAAGTTTATTTTTATAAATAGGTAAGTTAATGTTAAATGTTAATGGTTATTATATGCTTACCTATCTCATAATACTATTATTATTGTGTTCATTTTTTCGCAAATGGTACGAAAAGTAGAGTATTTTCCTCGGTGATAAAGCTGTCTTAGTCTTGGGTGAACTAAATTCCCTCGCTACACTCAGGACTCGTCTTAAATCCCTCGCTTCGCTCGTGATTTAATTTTTTAACACCCTCGCTACGCTCGGGAGTAAACCTCGAGTCCTTCGTTACGCTCGCGATTTAATCGTCACCCGCGACAGAAGACACTACTTTATCCCCTTGGTTAATAAACTACTAATATAGCTATTGTAATGATTACGATTGATTATTAACCGACGAAAACAAAAGGAGGAGGTTCTCAATTCGACATGTATATTTTTTTTTTTTTATTTTTTTTTTTTTTTTTTATGTATGACCACGCATAACTTTTCCTATCGTGGTCCGATTTGAAAAATTCTTTTTTTGTTGGAAAGACTATATCTCAAAGTTGGTCCCATTTAAATTTCAAAACTAAAATCGGCCTCTAAGGGTAGAAAAAAAGGAATTGATTGTCAATCTTCCTACAGAATTTTCAATTATGAACCGATTCTGTTGAAATAAAGTTAACAATTGTAGTTCTGAGGACATTATTATATAGCAGAGATGTGGAGAACATAACATGATGGCGTCACCATCATCAGATCAACTCCAGATCCCTGTTATTTTGTGAAGTCAGTCCCAAGAGTTCCTTAACAGTTAACAACAGCTATATCGTGTTTGGGCTCATTTTACTCAGCTTGATGAGAACTTTAGACCTAGCTGAGGTATCATTGCCATCGAGGGTCTGAGGATGGTGACGGATAGCAGGGGCAAGAGGTCCTCAACAGTTAACAGCACCTTTATCGTGTTTGGGCTCATTTCACTAGTCTTGATGAAAACTTTATACCTAGCTGGGGTATACTTGTCTCCGAGGGTCTGAGGATGGTGACAGAGGGCAGTAGCAAGAGATCCTTAACAGTTAACAGCAACTATATCGTATTTGGGCTCATTTCACTCATCTTGATGAGAACTTTAGACGTAGCTCGGGTATGACAGTCGTTGAGAGTTTTTAGTTACAGAAATTGACACGAGATAGGAAACTCAAAAGTAAAAAATAAGTCCTTTTTAAAAAAAAAACAAACCGACGAAACATCGAACTGAAAAGCAAAAAATAAATTTTGAGGCGGCGCCAAAGAAACAATCAACGAATAGCTACGACGAGCTATTCTGCTCTTCAAATATTTACATAATATGTTTGTTTGTTTGGCGCCGCCTCAAAATTTATTTTTTGCTTTTCAGTTCGATGTTTCGTCGGTTTGTTTTTTTTTTAAAAAGGACTTATTTTACAAAAACTAAACCTAGACATATTCTTTCAGTTCCTGAAAACAACCATTGTTAAAAGTACTACGGACGTAGTTTTAAAGTCGGTTACATACAAAAAATTTAGAAATGATAGTAGGTGCGACTCTGCCCAAAATCAAAAACGTTTGAGTGGCATAATCTTCACATATTACTTATATACAATATAGCGAAAATATGATTAGCTTTCATAATATTATGATGCAGTAATATTTTACGAGTAAATACGTCTGTTTATTGAAGTGATTAAAACAAATGGGTATCTAATAAACCAGAGAACCACTCTTTATTTTTATATCGCCTTTTATATACCTTTTTTTTCCATCTATTACCTAAAGAAAATTACCTGCTAGTTTATACGTGATGTTATTCGGAATAAACAAAGGTGAAATTATGTGCATAAATTGCTAAGATGTTCTTAATAAAATATGCAGTATAATGTGAATTTTATTGTAATTTTATGAATGCATTTGGAAATAAATAGTACATATAATGTTTTTATGAAATACTAGCTGTTGCCAGCGGCTTCATCCGCTACAACTTGAAAATTATCCGACGGGAACACAAAACCGGAAAAAAAACTATCCTATGTGTTAATCCAGGCTATAAACTATCCGTGTACCAAATTTTAGCCAAATCCGTTCCGTGGTTTTTGCGTGAAAGAGTAACAACATTGCACACTCAACAAATGGACCCCCAAACATATCGCTAGCACTAGGTGGCGTAGCGACAAGGGGGTAACATATCCTGAGGTGCTTGAGGAGTGGAGAGGTATTCCACGGTTCTCAGAATCGACCAGGAACCCGGAAGTATGGTCGATCCCTACAAACACTTATTGAAATACTTCCTTCCTCCGAGCACGTTTGCTCTTGCGAATCTCCACTCTAGCCAGCCGATTAAGGCAAGAAAGAGGTGGGAGATCTGTTCCTCGTCAGTGTTCACTCTGATCGGCCAATAAAGGCAAGCCAGAGATGAGGAACAAGATATCTCCCGGGAGATCAGGTCCGTGGGGTCGCAACTGCCCAACAGCTCGCCACAAGCTTACCCATACATCCTCACAAACTTTCGCATAATTATAATATTAGTAGGATTATGATGGAAGAACTCTAAATAAATAGTTTTGTCAAGAATATTATTCTGTGAGTTTAGGGTATTTACGAAAGAATCAAAAATGTCTAGTCGTAGAAACGTAAACTTTTAGCAGTAGAAGCAGAAGAATTAAAATATTAAGCTATAATTAAGGAAAAATTCAGTGGCGAGTGGGATTTGAACCCGCGTCTTTAGGATAAGTACTCCAGACGCCTTATCAATTAGGCTATCGCAACTTTCACTTGGAAGCTGAATCTTCTATTTCCTTGTTTGAACGTTTTCTGGTAACGTAGCGCCATCTCTCGGAGTAGTTACTAACTACTTCCAAACAACACGTTGACATTAAACTGGGTATCCATTACGTTCGCGAACCTCTTGCGCTCCGCGCTCCCGTAACCGCTCTGATGGAGACGGTACGCGCATCTCCATAGAAACACGGCATGCTCCACAGTCCTCTTGTGAACATTGAGCGAACAAGTCGTCACCATTAGTGGCTAGTGCAGCATATATTTTTTATTTCATTATTTACACGAAGACTATAGAAGCCCTCCTCGCTTTTGGGAACCTGACATTTACAAGAAAATACATCCAAATTCATTGGTGTTGGAACTCAAATCTCAAGAATTAAGTGGCCATTATAAAAATTTCATGCGAATAACAAGTAACCGAGCGCGGAGCGTGATATACGACACTTACGCACTTGACATGATATTTTGCTCGCGTCCACGAACAGACTGAGCTCCCCTTTGTGTTCGCCCAATTTACCGCCACCGCGCGGAGCGCGCACCGTTCGCGCTCCATGTTCGCAAACGTATCCACTATGCGGAGCTGTTTCGCCTCCTTCTGCGAAGCAGTAATGCTCGCAAAGGAGGAGGCGGGCCGCGAGCGAGAGAGGACAGAGTCCTCCCTCCGCCCCACCCGCGGTAGTAGACGCCCACGGCGACGGACGTCGCTTGATGATCTCCGGCCACCGTAGGCGCGGGCATGCGGGCAGCGAGTAAATGGCAACTCGCTGCCCGACCAAGGACCATGCCCGGGTCGACGGCGCGTTGTGTCCCACGCGCGCTTCAAAGAGCGTCAGCATAATGACGGGGCCCCCCTCTCAGAGGGCCAAAGCCTGCCGGGGTCGCGGGATTATTTCCTTACCGTGACCCCGGAACAGAAAGGACTATTGAAGGACACCGTGGATTTTAGTCAGTAGAAGTCTGACAGTCCCCGGGGTTGGAGGACTCATTTGATGATATTACCACGCTAAAAAAAAAAAAATGCGGAGCTGTTTTAAGAGCGCGGAGCCCAAAAGGTTCGCGAACATAGTGGATACCCAGCTTTACAGGCAAATCATTGTTGTGTATAATGAGATAGCGTCTACCGTATTTATTGATTATTTTTTAAACGCAATAACGCAATAATAAAATCCCACTTGCAACTGAATTTTTCTTTCCTTGAAAATCATCTTTACGATACGAGTCGCATGCGTTATTGCGTTTAAAAATACTCGTAATTGATATAAGCTATAATCTTCAAAATCTTCTGCTTAATTCTAATCTTTTGAAATGTTTGTGTTAGGAATAGGTAAATGATTAAATTTATTATAATAAAACTTATTTATAATCGCATTAGATTGTTAACTATACATAATATTTACTGAAATATCCGTAAGAAGTTTTTTGTTATTACACTCCTATAATAAATCCCTAATTAAATTTTACCTTCCACCTGAAGTAGCCAGCATAAATCTCTATTAACTTAGTTCCTTAATGCACTAGGTAAGTGTTGGCTAACACGGCGTTAACATCATGGCCTTAATTTTGTACTAAATATACATTCTTGCACCTGCTTTTTAGGGTACCGTTACACCGTACGTCCGTATAAAAAAACTGGAACCCTTGAAGATCATTTGTGTAAAGGGCGGACAATTTTTCCGAATCTACTTAATCGATTAAGATGAAGGTTAACTTATTAAAACATAAGGCCCAAAACCAAAAGCCTTTTTTGTTAATTTTAAATGATTTATTTTCTTAATGATTCAATTTATTCAAAATAGACGAAATAATCCTCCCGCCCTGAGTGGAGCGAAAAGGACTGTCAGGCTCGGACACAGTAAAATACACGGCCTTCCTTCATCCCAACGACGATATTATATCGTAGTAACTAGACTCCGCATGCACGATCTAAGGAACGAAAACTATTCTGTCAACTCGCTGAGGTACTACGTAAGCGAGGGGGACCGGGTACTGCATTGTGATTGGCTAACTCCAGGTCTGTTCTGTCTCAACGTACGTTTACGGCTCACAGGAGTGGTCGAAATGAGACGGATATAAGACTTTTTTGCCTTATGTGTTGACAGACATCGGTCGCCTGTTATTAGGAGTCTAGTAATATATCGTCGTTGCTTCATCCTTTACGCTCCAAGGTCACCAGTTACCTTCCTAAACAGTCCCCGCGACCCTTCTGGCACCTGCTACCGGACGAAGATAAAGAAGAACCTACCAAATAAAACAACTTTAACGTTCAAATCAATTTTTCAGTTTAACTATAAATGTTTTATCGACAAAATTTTCGAGTTTCGAACCAGCTTTTAATGCAATGCTGACAAATAGCCTCTCGTAAAAATAAAATATTATTTTATGAGATCTTCGTTTAGTATTTCTTGAATTGCCCAGTTTTATTTGTGTTGCGGGATTTATGGGGGTCGCGGGGGTCGGGGGGTCAGGGGAGGTTTAGTCGATGAAACGACGGATGAGCCTGTGGATTCACCTGTAATTGGTAGCATCCGCAGCACGCCGCCGCACCGACGCCTGCATCCTGTGACTTATCTGCAAATAATTTCACTGCCTTTATTATTAAATAAACTTCTAAAAGCCTCGGCAATTATTTTAAAAGCACGTTTTCTAATCTCTGAACTAGTTTCTATAAGATTGGTAGTTAAAACTCATTGGGAAATTGCATGACAATTGCATGCAAATTTGCCCACATTGTGGCATTTTTTAATCAACTGAATTCATTGTACGTTAGCGAAACGCATGCATCTCGGAACTTGCATGCAATTTCTTGCAGCGTGTAAATGGCCTTTAGATGACGTTTCATTTTTACAATCAATGATAGACGAATACGATACGACTGAATGAACATTACGCAAATAATATTTATGTTATAAAACTGATTGATATTATCATAACAAAAAATCACGTAAATGAAATTCCACTAGCCGTGTTTTAGTTTATTTTTGAAATGCATTCATCGATTTGAATAACCATCTAATACAATAATTGAGGAATGTGCGTCATTTTTGTTTATCAAACAATACATTCATTACTTTCCTGGTGTTTGGTATTATCGCTGCACCGTCTAGAATAAACAATTTGACAGCATCATTTAATAATTATTATTATTTTCTTTTCTTTTTTAACGTTATCCCACACCAGAAATTTCTCCTGTGTCGTGGGTGCGTTTACAAACATAGAAACTCACATACACAAACACGCAGACCCGGAAAAACTACTTGCAGATCATACAAATATTTGTTCCGTGCGGGGATCGAACCCGCGACACACTGTGCAGCAGCACACAGCAGCCCAATTGCTCAGTCACTGCGCTAAAAGTGCCATCAATATTATTAGTTAATCAATTAGTCCAAAGTCAAATAGTCCATCAGCTATAGTTTAAAAAAAAATGGACACGTATTTTTTCTTTCGTTAATCCAATGCATATTTACAAAGATATAACGCATCAAATTCGAGAAGGGGCTCATAACGTCAGAAGCAAGTAAAAACTGTACTTGCTTGTGACGTTTTGCCAATTTCAAAAGAGTTGTATATTCATCAATTTTGGTTTACATAAAAAACAAAAAAATACGTGCCAAATATTTTTTGATGATCATAGTAAAATTATTAGTTTTTTTTCAGTCAAATAGGTACCCTATTTAATTAGTAAATCGTCATGTCTGTGAGACTTTCAAGAATCTGTAATTTTAGTCCACTTAGTTCACTTGGCATTCTGAAAATGAATGTACCTATTGGTACCTACTCTCACAAAATAATTATTTAACTATAATAATAAATAATAATATTCCACAACTATCACATAACGCCATCTAGTCCCAAGCTAAGCAGAGCTTGTGTTATGGGTACTAGACAACTGATAAACATACTTATATATTTCTAAATACATACATATTATAGATAAATTACACCCAGACACAGAACAAATGATCGTGCTCATCACACAAACATTTGTCCGGGGTGGGAATCGAACCCACGACCTCCGGCATAGCAGTCAGGGTCACTAACCACTAGACCAACAGGCCAGACTATAACTAATCAATAATAAAAATGCGAAACGCCTGGATGAATGGATGTTTGTTAAATTATACTCTTTCACGCAAAAACTAGTGAACTAATTTGGATATAAACATAGGTAACTTTTTATCTCGGTATTTTAAACTCAAACTCAAATTCTTTATTGCATTCATGTTTGTAGGTGTCACGAGTACAAAAGTGTATAAGTTTCAACATGAAACCCGGTTAGGGTTCCCGTGTGATGATTTTGCAGCATAGCAGTCAATTGTTAAGTCACTACACCAACCATGTGGTCAAAAACCGGAATTCAAACTCTGTGGCTGTTAATAATTTTTTTTTGAATAAATCCTCTTTTTGGGACTTCCGCCTGAATGAGGTCGAAAGGCTCACCAAATGCGATTCCAACATGAGTGACGGCTTAACAAATGATGAATAACCGATATATTCCCACACGCATCAATCAAAGTGAGATTATCCTATGATAGATTGGCAGCACCATTTGATTACCACATTGTCAACATACATTTTAAGCGCTGCGCTGTCAGAAGCAACCAAATCTCTTATTCTTGGAACCTTAAGTAATATAGACACTGTATAGTTGTGTAACTTAGAAACAACTTTACATAAAGCCTAATAGCTAAATTAGGCTTTGGCCTCAAAACCGCGGGCAGCGGTCCGCCCACTACGCTTTTGAACGCGCTGCCGCTGCAGCGGGGCAGCACGCTGGCTTCGATACCGAGGCTTTACTGTATCTAAATATATAAAACTCAAAGGTGACTGACTGACATAGTGATCTATCAACGCACAGACCAAACCACTGGGCGGATCGGGCTGAAATTTGGCATGCAGGTAGATGTTATAACGAAGGCATCCGCTAAGAAAGGATTTTGATGAATTCTACCCCCAAAGGGGTAAAATAGGGGTTGAAAGTTTGTATGAAACTTTGTCAATTTTAGACAGATTGGGCTGAGACTTTGCATGCATAAACTACTATGACGTAAACATCCCGTAAGAAAGGATTTTAATAAATTCCACCCCTAAGGGGTTAAAATAGGGGATGAAAGTTTATATAAATCTTCTTAGATTTTCGGCTGATTGAACTGAAATTAAAGATTGGAGCTACTATGATGAAAACGTCCGCTTAAATAGGATTTTGATAAATTCAACACCCATGGGGATAAAGTAAGGGATGATGGAGGATGTAAATGTACGACGAAAAGGAGACGCAGAGTTTTAGACGGTGGAGCACACGGTGCAGGACTGCCCCGCTTGGGGAGAGCACCGTTGTGTCCTCACGACGGCGATGAATGTACCATGACGAACAAAAAAGCCGTCGAGGCCGTGGACAGAACACTTCGAGACATGGTGATAGACCCATGGGCAATATCAGTAATATCACGATAAGTACTATTCTCTGGGGAATTCCGGCAGACGCTTCCTGTTGTAAAAAGAATTTGATAAGTTCCAAATTCGAAGACCCGGCAAGTATAACACTTCAGGAAAATCCTTGGCTATCTGAAAGCGCGATATCTTTTTTTTTTTTAGCGTGGTAAAATCATAAAATAGTCCTCCCTACCCGGGCAGGGCGGGAGGGACTGTCAGACTTGTACTGACTAAAATCCACGGTGTCCTTCAATAGCCCTTTATGTTCCGGGGTCACGGTGAGGAAATAAAATCCCGCGACCCCGGCAGGCTTTGACCCTCTGAGAGGGGGCCCCGTCATTTTTGCTGACGCTCTTTGAGGCGCGCGTGGGACACGACGCGCCGTCGACCCGGGCATGGTCCATGGTAGGACAGCGTGTTGCCCTTTACTCGCTTTCCGCATGCTCGCGCCTACGGTGGCCGGAGATCGTCTACCGACGTCCGACGCCGCGGGCGTCTAACACTGCGGTTGGGGCGGAGGGAGGACGCTGTCCTCTCCCTCTCGCGGCCCGCCTCCTCCTTTACGAGCATTACTGCTTCGCAGAAGGAGGCGACCGCTTCCCACTCCGTCTTGCCCCGCAGCATGGCCGCAACCAATGCCGGGCGCGAGAGGTCTCCGCCTATCGCCGCCGTGAGGACACGTCGGTGCTCTGCCCAAGCGGGGCAGTCTTGCACCGTATGCTCTACTGTGTCCTCCGGACGATCTTCGCAGTGGTGACACCCGCGTTTCTTCCCTCCCTATCCGACACAGGTACCTCCCGAAACTTCCGTGTCCGGTGAGGACCTGCGTCATCTGATAGGTCAGGACGCCGTGACGTCTCTCCAGCCACTCCTCAAAGAGGGGTCTTACCACCGCAATTGCGGCGAGCCGGAACGCGCGGTACTTAAGTAATGACCAAACCGCTGCAATAAAATACATATCATCCGAAATTGTTGGGAAAGATGTGGTTTATAACGTCGTGAATCAGGATGATTCCGCCACCAACTACGCAGTCAAGGTTTTAAATTCATTAACTGCCAGTGATCTTCCAGCTCATAAAATAACCTTTAAAGTCGGCATTCCCATAATGCTTCTAAGAAATCTAACTCCATCGAAATTTTGCAATGGAATGCGAGTAAGAGTTACTGCATTACACAGAAATTTAAGCGAAGCTGAAATTTTCACCGGGTGTGGCACAGAGGAGACTGCATTGATATCGCAAATTCCACTCATCCCCAACCATTTCCTTTTCCAGTTCAAACGCACATAATTCCCGGTAACAGCCTACTTCGCGATGACCATAAATAAGTCCCAAGGACAGACCCTGAAGGAAGCTGATTTTCACCTAAGGTCCAACTGTTTTTCCCACGGCCAACCACTTATATGTCACATGCTCACGTGTCAGTAATGTGGACCATCTTTTTAAATAAGCACCGACAGAAAAACTACCAATGTCGTTTATAAGGTGTTGTGTCTGGAAGTTTTCATTTCCGTTTTTTGTCTATTTTTTACGAAATATTCTTTATACTGTCTGATGTGAATCTCATTCAAATATGTATCTCTAATTTACACCCCTGATAACAAACTTTAAAGCAGGACATCAGGTACCTTCACTTTCTCAAAATATTTTAAAGGAAATATTGGTATAGGTGCCATAAAACAATTCTCTTTGCATAAAACCAAATACTACGCGGACGAAGTCGCGGGCAACAGCTAGTTGTATACATATAAGGGAATAATAAATAACACTTTGAACTATAAATGTATGTGCTTCTGATAATGTTCTACCAATTAGTTCTTGCCTCTCTCTTCTAAGAAATCTTAAAGTTATTTTATCATGCAGGCTGGCTGAGTAATGTTATCTACTGATCATTCCAAAACTAAGAATAAATCTTCTTCTTTAATTAGTTATTTTCCCTTTGAGTAGCTTGGCAGTAGATCATCAGGACACCCTTACTGCTAACGATATTGCTTGCATTATACTCAGAGAAGTGATCTTTCAAACATTTCAGTTCCAGGACAGATAAGAACTGTTAATGGTTGGGTATATCGGACTTCGGATTCGGACTATATGTCTTTTGTTTACTAAATATTAAAAGTTCAGGAATGACACTTCAAAAGTTACAATAAGTAACACAATTTGACAGTTACTTTAACTATGCAAGCTTTGGGGTGCTATGACAGGAGGGGTGCTATGACAGGAAACCTCCACGTGCGCCCGTGGACTGGAGTTCCCTCTCGGATACGTCCGGGGGGAAGACCAGTTTTTCGGGCCGGTGCACCCTGGGATGCGGGCAAAAACTCTTCCTTAGGCACTGTGTGCCTAAGGGGTCTCTTTGCCCGTATGCGAATAGCCTGTCGTGTGGACGCTCCAACGCGTGTCCCTCTGATTAGCAGAGGGCACAGCGGTGGAGCGGGCTTGCGGACGGTGAGTTATGGGTAGCTCGCCGTCCGACCAAGGACCAAGCCCGGGTCGGTGGCGCGTCGTGTTTCGCGCCAAATGCCTGCTGGGGTCGCGGGTTTTTTCTTAACCCAGGTTACCGTGGCCCCGGAACGTAAAGGGTATAGGAAGGAACACGGGTGGATTTTAGTCAGTAAGAGTCTGACAGTCCCTTCCGCCCCACCCAGGGCGGGAGAACTCATTTGATGATTTTACCACCTAAAAAAAAAAAAAAAAAAAAAAAAAAAAAAAAACTATGCAAGCTTTGTAACCTCTGTTCTAAGTTCATATTCATTAGGGTATGGGCCATCCCTTTCCAACGTCTGTCCTTTTACATAAGCTCGGTCACCCAAAAGGACATTGAGAACAATGCTCCAAGTTCCCCCTAAAGTAATAAAATCCGGTAAGGGAAAAATTGGTGAAAGAACCAAAGTTACCGTCATAGCTCAAAGAATTAGTTAGGCCACATTGCTTGTAGAAACGATAACAGCTGTGGAAGGAAAGTTCTGCATATGGACCACCAAGTTATGTCCTTACAGAATATGACTGTGATAAAAGGGGTTCAGTTAAGGGGGCAAAGTTCAGAATTATATTGCAACAGGTTATAAGACAACAGGGTATTGATTGGGCGTCACAAATTAGCTTTGCGTTCAATGTGCGTTTAGGCTGCGTTTGCAAGTGTTTAAAAGTTACTTATATACTATTTGCAAATTGTATACAATTTTAACAAACCTTTATACAAGTTACAAGTTGCGACTAGGTAATTTTAACTGATTGTGTTTTTCTTCAATTCAAGCAACTTGTATATCAATGTGACTTCATACTTGTACCTATGCAAGACTTGCTGAATCGCGCTTTTGTGAAGTCATAATGAAATAAATTGTACAAGTAATGCCAACATTTATTATTATATAAAGACAATTGTAAAAATAAATTTGTACAAAAACAATTGCAGCTAGGAAATAAAAATCAAAAGAATTTCAATTCGTCTCGAATCGCATGATTGTGAAAACTTACAACATATTTCAATTTCAAAATCAATAACTATTCATACGGCCCGCTCGGTGCCTATACAAACATTATTCTAGAGCTGAACTCTTTGATAAATAAGAATATTCTTCAAGTCGACGTCGCAACGTCTTTACCCACCGCATAAGAATCAGTCGGAACAAATCGTGGGCCGACCGTGTTTCTATTATAAAACCCTAGTAAAATGGTAAAGTTTGCTCAAAAGTACCGTTTACTTAAAAAACTTACAAAGGGTCTAATCGAAATTGTCTTTTAAGAAACTTACTTCATCATACTGTCGAAATAAAAGCAGATTTCTTAGCTATTTATCTTTATCTTTTACGTTTAATTTAAATCAAGACTCAGGTACTCAATGAACACTTTGACCTTCTCAGATCAATTCGGAGCTTTATTTTGAAGACTTCTCTACCTTTTGAATATTAGAAAGAAGAGGGCTACTAAAAAGTGCTTCTCTATTCACATAAAAATGTGAATAAAGCTCTATTTGTAAACTTGTAAAATGGATCTCTGTTATAGGTACCTCACGTACTCAATACACGTCGTGGTTCTAAGCTTTTTCATTCCAGAAATGAATAGCAAACATTATAGACATTTCCTGTGGTTTCCTAAAGGCTATTCAGCGAGATGAGTTGAAAAATGTAAACAAGTTGTCTTTCAGTGGGGTTTGAAGCGAACGAGAAGCATATGCAGAGTATGTCCACTCAAACTGAACGTCGTTTGATGTTTCAGAGTAGCTAAAGGTTGAGGCCGGTCGTAACTATTTTTGAAAAAAAAATACATGGTCATTTGCCGTTTAAATAATTATTACTTTTTCTTAGACTATTACCGTCTTACCACAAAGTTAAGCGTCTGTTGAACTCTTGTCTAAAATGACTGTCAACTGCAAAATGGCATTTGACGTTGGTTTAAGGGTCGTTTTGCAGTAGCACTTTTTTAGACAGGTTTTCAATAGATGTTTAACTATTTGTGGTCCGACGTTAGTGATCGAGCGGTGGCAAGCTCAACAACAGGATGATCTGCATCCCAAGTCTCCTTATCCATTTCACAAGAAAACCTTTACTTGTGACATCAAATCTCTCGGAGATCCCAGAAATAACATTCAAGGATTGTAGAATTCTCGATAGGCTTTCATCATGCACCACAAATGTTGTGTTTACCAAACAGTTGCTCATCGTATGTTGTATCACAGAACCTTTGATGTTGTTCCATTGGAACACGCTATCACCCTGTGTTAGGTGAAACTGAATTGCAAAAGGCCTAAGGCTTTTAATCCATTCTGTAGGCCATATTTGTATCATCCAAACATACCGCCTTTTCATATTGCAGGATTTGTGGAATTGCCGCCAGCAATTTTCCCCTAAAGCAAATGTTTCATTTTGACTGACAGAGGTGACTCTTTGATTGCATTGGATGTTTAAACCGTTAGCTGATACGATGAATCGTAGTTAGTCTACAATCCTCTGTACCAATATTTAATGCCAACTGGCCGAATTTTAGGCCCCAAAGTTGACTGAATTGTAACACAAGTCTTATCTGTGATTTAATTTTTCATTCTTAATTTTTTGTTAGTAAAAATTTTGGGGTGGTCATCAGACTTTTCAGGGGTGGTCACGCCCCCCCCCCCTCTTCCTACGCTCATGCTTTTCTTCCAATAATTGAACATAACTTTTTCAATACAAATAGCACTTTAATAACTACACATTATAAACAAACGTTGTAGATAGTTCTGGCAATAGTCTTGCTACTGCAACCTTTACGAAATTAAAGTAAAAATGGAAATCACTGTACTGCGACAGCTGTAAAGCGAAAAGATAAGTATTTTATAGTCAATGGCAGCCCACAGAAAGTCGTCATTTGAAGATCTGATTAGCCGCGAGCTCTCCGGCGGTAACGTGGGGAGCATTTGTAACCAAGGAGTTCATGCATGTTAAATATGCTAAGAGGTGTACTATCGCCAAGATAAACGATTCCCCGTCTTTCTTTTTTTGGAAGAAAAAGTAAATTCAGAATGTGAAAGCTCAAGTTTACGTAGATAGACCCAAATAAAAGTTTTCTATAATCCTTTATTAACAAACTAGCTATGGTCAGCCGCTTTTCCCACCAGTAACTCGAATATTATCTCACGGTAACATTACGGGGATAATCGATATCTTATGTGTTATTCTAGACTATCTCTGAGACAATCAATATCCGTTCTGCCGTCCCGATTTATTGAGTAAGAAACATCTGAACATCCAATCAAACATCAAAACTTTGAGTTATATGATCGAGTGTACAGTTCCCCTAAGTTTAAGTAAACATAACATAATATTCGTGTAGCTTTAACAAGTTTCTTTCAACAACATAGCGATAGCAACTACTCGCTAGTAAACCACCCTCTTTGCATCTTATAGAGACCTGTAGATTTCAAAGCGGGCTGCCCTCGGCCTGTCTTTCAAAAGTTCAGAACTCCTTTCATATCACCGCTTCAATTTTGCAGCGCAATTTATATGCACTTTGTAGCGGTGGCCGTTCTAAAGCACCTCACCGCTCCGTTTATTCGTGGAGAGTGCTACTGGTAAACGCCGTTTTTTCTGCTGAAGAAGAGTCGTTGATGACGGCGTTCATAGTTAATGAGCAGCTAGTATCCGGCGGGTGTTACCGCGCAAATTGCCCTCTCTTTACAGACTCGCCGTTTGCCAACTCGACGGAGCCGGTCTTGCGTGAAAGACGTTTCCGACCGTGCGTTATTGTTTACCGTCGGAATGACTTCCTTTTGCCAGTGCACCTAACGAACACACAGATTGCAAGTTGTTGCAACTCCACAAACATATCTCTTTTTTTGCGTGACACGAACAAAATATAGCCATCAATGTGGAGCCCTCGACGTTAATAGCCCGTTTTGTGTGGCCAAATAGCTTCAGGCTTTCCATACGTGACATTCTACCAATGTTCACTATTTTTTATCATTTATTAGAACGTGTGGTTGGCAGTTTATTCGAAAGTCTAAATGAAAGTTCTTTGTAATAATTACTTTGTGTTTTACAAAATTTCGTTCATATATCTTGTTTGTAGCGACACGGAATAACTAAAAATAAAATTCTACAATTTTTGTGCCAATGCCAAGTGGGTTGAACTAACATGGCTGAACATCTTTCTGTAACCTTGTTACGTTGTCATCTATTTATATATTTATTTTTATAATAGTAGACGTAAACCTATTACTTAATTGTCTAAAAATACAAAACACTTCTACAATAAGACGCAGGTATCAATAACACTAATGTCTTTTTAAACAACAGTGTTGTATGAATATATCATGGGTTTGTGGCACAAAGGCCAGCAATGATGAATGGGCTACAGTTAATTAATTATGAAACATATTTGCTAAGGCTATAACAGAACCGTGAAGTGGCAGCCCTCCAATTCAATGTCCAGCAAGTCGACAGTCCAGTAGCATAATAAATAATGTCATACTTTTTCACATAGTGATTTCTCAGAAATAATGAAGTGCCCATTGAAATATTAGGTAAAAGCACTGTACACTGAACCTACATAATATGTAATCATGATTACTTAATCAAAAACCTGCACTGTCTACACTTTAAAAAAAACTTTAACCATTTACATAATACTTAGATATGGTTAGAATACTCAAATATGTCTTATATTTTGTGCAGCATTAGTATCAATCAATAAAAACTGGCCAAGTGCGTGTCGGGCCACGCACAGTGTAGGGTTCCGTAGTTGCCTATCAAAATACTTATGCGAACTAACTAAACTGATTCGCTGAATTTAATTTTATAAATAAGAATTTTCAAAATCGGTCCAGGCGTCTTTGAGAAATCGGGGAAAATACATAAAAAAAAAGATTACGACGAATTTAGAACCTCCTCCTTTTTTTGAAGTTAGTTAAAAATAGTTGACAATAAGAACCTACCTATCCCCAAAAAACATACCGCATAAACATACCTATTATAGCTGTAAAAATAAAGTTGACAAACTTACATTTGCAGTTTAAGAACATGTTCTCCGATTTTGTTTAAGAAAATATGTTATCCAAGTACATTTTATAAGTTGGTCGACTATTACTCGTAAACTTGTAAAGCCTACTTATTCATGATAAAGAAAATTATCATGACTAAGTAGGCTTTACAAGTTTACATACTACTATTGTGAATTTTTTCACACCCCCAAACATAACCATTTAGCTGGTAGAGGGGGGGGACACTCGAGTCGAGCAAAAATAGCACTTTAAAGCTTAATATTTCACAAACGAATCTTTTTATCAAAAAATTGTTAATGAATATTTTTTAAAGACCTATTTAATGATACCCCACACTAAAGGGTACGCGAGAAAAAAAAATCATCCCCACTTTACGTGTACAGGAGGTACCCTAAAAATATTTTACGAGATTTTATTTTACCACTTTTTCGGCGCAACAAATCCGTATATTTACACCAAATTACAGCTCTCTAGTACTGTGACGGACGGACGGACGGACGGACATGGCGAAACTATAAGGGTTCCTTGTTGACTACGGAACCCTGAAAAATGAATAAAAGGGAGCATTGGACATAGACGAAAGGCAAACATAAAAAAACTTACTTACTTTTGGGTTTAAAATAATAATATGGCGTGCAATAAAAAAAAGCAATCATCAACTTTCCATTCCATATATTGTTTAGTTGTAAAAACAATAAACGGATGACGCTCGACCATCGTCACCGCGCCTTGCACACGTTTCTTGTTGAATTTCTGTTATGCTTATTTTCAAACTGTGGCGATTGTACAGCACATACTTGTAGCATCGCCCGCTTAGCATATTTCGACGTCCAGTGATTAATGTATTTTCTATTATGGCAATTGAACGCAGTGCGCATGCGACGAATAGTATTATTAGTGGGACGCTAAACGAGATCACACGGGTTCCTCGCTCGCTTTCCGACTCCCGAGTAAAGTGCCCACAGTGCTTTTAACGTAAACCATGTGCGTACGCTGAAGCGCTTTCAAGTTCAGTGTTTGTCAATTTAATGAAACAAGTATTAATTACGAGATTTTTTTAAAAATTACGTGATATTAACTGTTTTGTTGAGTTGTGTTCAGTGCCTTGAGAAGATGAGTGCCAATAATTGTGATATTTGTAAGTCTGTTTTGATTTTCACATTTTCTATTTTCGTCATGCATTCTTCAGTGACAACTTTACTGTTCTGAAAATGTTTTTTTGCCAAGAGTACTGAAGTGACTTTTATAAAAGTTTTATTTTCGTTAGTGATTAGTTTGAACGTAAAAAGTAACTAAAAATAACAGGAATTAGAGCAAACTAGCGATAGTTTTGATAATTATTACCTATGTAGCTCACTATTCTAGCTCAAGTTATTACAATATACGTACGTCCAATTCAGCCCAATGTTTTTGTTTCATAGCCAATAACAATGGGCAGTTGATCCTCTCACTGATTAAAATTGACAGTTTTCAGACATTGTTTGGGATTATGTACGCGATGCTTTTCAATGCTATTGAAAAGCTTATTATTATAAATCTTTTTTGATTCTCATCAGCTACCGTCAATTTAATATTAAAACTGAAGGGCGGAATTTTCAAAATACCATTTATAATGCTTGTCTTTTTAAATATGAAACTTGCGAAAATAAACCACATTCCGTTTGTTTTTAGGCTGCGTTTTATCTATCAGTAACAATAAAAAAGTTTATTTTGTCTCAAAAGTTACATGCCATAATTATTCAGTTATCCAATAAATTTAATTTTTAAGTTTCGGTACAAAAGTATATACGGGTCACTAACACAGAGAATTCGCTGTCCGTTTGTTTGTCTCTATCACTTGAAGCGTAATAGTTAGACTGGAAATTTTCACAGATGATGTATTTCTGTATACGCTGTAAGAACAAATACAGAAAAAAAAAAACAGAATAAAATAAATATTTAAAGGGGCTCCCATTAAACAAACATGATTTTTTTGATCTGTTTTGCTCGATATTGATAACAATAATAATAGGTAAACGCTTGAAATATTCGCAGAATATTTAGTTATACATTGGCTTTAAAAATAAAATAAAAATGTATGACTCGCACTTGGCCGGTTTTTTATGAGATACGCAGATTATTGCTGATTTGCTGTTTCCAAGTAAATTACACACTGTAGTATGGTCAGCATAGTGAGTACTCAAAAAGGAAACGGTTTTGCGTTTTATTGTTATGTCCGAGAGTTGATAAGCAACTGATATGTTCGTAGTAAAATCTTAATCAGACCTACTCGATTGTTTGGGCAATGAGAAAATAGAAAAACTTCAAACATTGTTTCAGGTTAATATTTTATTCATATTCATTCACACACTACCACTGCGGTTGGGGCGGAGGAAGGACGCTGTCCTCTCCCTCTCGGCCCGCCTCCTCCTTCACGAACATTACTACTTCGCAGAAGGAGGCGGCCGCTTCCCACTCCGACCATCAACATACTTAGAACAAAATATTGTTATTTTGTAAATCATGATGAGACGAGATAAACCCGTCTACACTACTTTGTAAATCATGATGAGACGGGATGAACCCGTCTACGCTACTTTGTAAATCATGATGAGACGGGATGAACCCGTCTACGCTACTTTGTAAATCATGATGAGACGGGATGAACCCGTCTACGCTACTTTGTAAATCATGATGAGACGGGATGAACCCGTCTACGCTACTTTGTAAATCATGATGAGACGGGATGAACCCGTCTACGCTACTTTGTAAATCATTGTGAGACGGGCTGAACCCGTCTCAAGTACCAATAATTATTGATAGGTATCTATCACAAAAGAATTTCATAAGTGGTAAATGATAACGCGGTTTAATTTGAGTCATTTCTCTTTAATTCAATTGATATCATCATAATTAAAGCATCTTAATTATAATACTTTTCTCAAATATTAGTAGGTAATACAGTTATTTCCGTATAACAGCATGGTATTGTTACCACTTTCCAAATATGTAGAAAGAAGCATTGGAATTTTGGCATTTGAAATTTAGTAATGGCTGATTTTTCCAAGGTCAGATAATAAAAATTATCTTGAATTATCGCCTGTTTTATACTAATGAACTTTGATAAAAAGCATGCAATTAATTAAACAAATATAACCTTATATTTTCAAAATACTTTCATTACAACAAATCTGGTTACCTATGTATTTTTGTCAAATCCGAAAAAGGATTTAAAAAGAGTAAATATCTAGCTGAAATAAATCAGATAATAATTATGTCGACATTGACATGATATTTCAGATATATTATTTAAAAAGGAATATTAGTTATGTCAAAGAGGTTATGTGGTCCTATTTAAAATCTAAACGCGTACTAAGTCCATAGATTCGTACCACCTCCCATTCTAGATTTAAATTCACAATATTTTCTCAACGAAAAATGTAGTTCACAGTTTCAACAGGAAGCACCGAAAAGATTGCTTTATCTAAAAAGATATGATCATAGAGGGAACTGCGCGGTCCCGCCTCCGAGACACGACACTCTGGTGCTGTGCCAACTTTATCCAGATCCTTTGAAGAATTTCTTTCATCATACATGGCTGCGATGTGTTTGCCATGAAACTCTCATAATATTATTTTTACTTTATTTCTTTAAGTTATCAAAATTCAAAAAAAGTCCGCTTTTTAACATGGCTTCTATTTATCATCATCTGCCTAATCTTTTCCCATATTATTATATGTTGGGGTCGGCTTCCAGTTGAACCGGATGCAGCTAAATATCAAGTGTATATCAACATGGAGCGACTGCCTGTCGGAATTCCACAACCCAATAAATGGATAATACAATACCCCTTTGTAGGATTGGTTGTAAGACTTTCAAACTTCTGTCTAACAGTAACGACTGTCCAAAATCTACAAAATATGACAGCCGAGACCAACGGCTTTACGTACTTTACGAGACACGGAGGAAACTTGCTCTGATGGATGGTCACCCATTCACAGACCAACCTCAGCAAGGGTCTGAACCTTGATGGCTGTTATTATTTTAGACACGAGCTCCTCCATGGCTTTCATTTATCATAACTTATAAAATTTTGCATCTCTCAGTATTACGATGGAAATGATTTAGAATTAGAATACATACATATGTGTCTCCGTAATCTAGTTCACTAAATTTTATCATTACTTTGCTTTTATTAATAAGTACGACTGTGTTGTTAATAAAACGCGTGGAACACAACGCTTCACCGACTCCATGTCCATGATGATCGGACGGCGAGTCATCCATTACTTGCCTCATGCCCGCGCCTACGGTGGCCGGTTATCGTCTTGCGACATCCGATACCTTGAGGCTATCGCTTGCAGGTGACAGAGAATCAATGGTACCCATTCTTTTTTAGGGTTCCGTAGTCAACAAGGAACCCTTATAGTTTCGCTATGTCCGTCCGTCCGTCCGTCCGTCCGTCCGTCTGTCCGCAGTTTAGCTCAGAGACGCACAGTACTAGAGAGCTGTAATTTGGTGTAAATATACGGATTTGTTGTGCCGAAAAAGTGGTAAAATAAAATCTCGAAAAATATTTTTTTTTAGGGTACCTCCTGTACACGTAAAGTGGGGATGTTTTTTTTCTTTCTCGCGTACCCCTTAGTGTGGGGTATCAATAAATAGGTCTTTAAAAAATAATGTGAGTTTCCATTAACAATTTTTTGATAAAAAAATTCGTTTGTGAAATATTAAGCTTTAAAGTGCTAAATTTTGCTCGACTCGAGTGTCCCCCCCCTCTACCAGCTAAACGGTTATGTTTGGGGGTGTGAAAAAATTCACAATAGTAGTATATATAACGAAATTTAAAAGAAAATTATCATGACTGAGTAGGCTTTACAACTTTACGAGTAATAGTCCACCAACTTATAAAATGTACTTGGATATCATATTTTCTTAAACAAAATGTATCGGAGAACATGCTTTTCAACTGCAAATGTAAGTTTGTCAACTTTATTTTTACAGCTTTTAAAGGTATGTTTTTTGGGGACAGGTAGGTTTTTATCGTCAACTATTTTTAAATAACTTCAAAAAAAGGGGGAGGTTCTAAATTTTTCGTAATCTTTTTTTTTTATGTATTGTCCCCGATTTCTCAAAGACTCCTGGACCGATTTTGAAAATTCTTCTTTTTAAAATTAAATTCAGCGAATCAGTTTAGTTAGTTCGCATAAGTATTTTGTTGGGCAACTACGGAACCCTACACTGTGCGTGGCCCGACATGCACTTGGCCGGTTTTTTTATTATGCCTGATTCACATCATATGATAGCTGTTTGCTGATAACACAGCCCGTGAATTATTCTGGTTTCAATCAGAACACAGATCCATTGGCACAGCTGCAACCAAAGACAAAAAAAAAGTATTTTTAAACAGAAAATTTCAATAAAAGAATTCCACTCCTTGCATAATTTCCGTAGCGCCAAGACGTGTTTGTTACAAATTGTAATGAAGTTTTATTTTGAATATCTCCGTTGTTCTTTTTTCAATCGAGTGTCAGAGAATGGTGGATTTATAATATTAAACATTGTCTATAACCTATTGTCTCTGATGACCGAATAGATGAATAACTAGAATATATAAAATAAAGGTGAATTGTTAATTTATTAATTCTTAATAAGGTTATCATGTGGTCAAAACTGGTTAACAACGAGTAAGGATAAGAACAAAATGAAAAAGAATAACAAAAAAAAGGCCAAGTGCGACTAGAACTCGTGCACTTAAGAGTTCCACACCATTATATATATCATTAAAAATATCACGATTGCTGTATGGGAGCCCTTAAATATTTATTTTGTTTTGTTTTTTTTTTTTGTATGTTGTTAAAGCGGTAACAAAGATACATCATCTGTGGATATTTTAACTGTCTTACTATCACGGTTCATGAGATACAGTCTGGTGACAGACGGTAGGACAGACAGACAAACAGACGGGCAGCGAAGTCTTAATAGGGTACCGTTTCACACTTTTGGTACGTAATCCTAAAAAATAATTAAAACAATCAACATTGTTATACACATTTCAGCAACAATAGAATAGACATTTAATAGTTTCGTGTCCATCGTGACTGCAGACTATTCTCTTTTATGCGCGCTCATATTAAAGTCACACATGATACATGATACCTACTCATAATCGTAAATGCCATTCCCATTCTAGTGTCATTCATTTAACAACCTCCACTAATGATATAGGTACTCCTATACACATTTCTTGCGACCTTTTACATTAATTTTAAACTTTTCCCGTCGACACCTCGACAAAGTTAATAATATAATTTAACAACGCTTTTAACTGGTCATAACATTCGCCCCGCATAACGACTTTTGTTCGAGTTTTTGGGAATAAATAAACAAAATTCATTAGTTACTTTGCTTCGCTTGATATGTTCATAGGGGTTGTTGTAACTTCGCCACAAAAATAATTTCCCTCGAAAAAAAAGTACGTATAAATTAGTCAAAGGTTTTTGTTTTTAGGGTTCCGTAGTCAACAAGGAACCCTTATAGTTTCGCCATGTCCGTCCGTCCGTCCGTCCGTCCGTCCGTCCGTCCGTCTGTCCGCAGTTTAGCTCAGAGACGCACAGTACTAGAGAGCTGTCATCATCATCATCATCAGCCGGAAGACGTCCACTGCTGAACATAGGCCTCCTAGAGAGCTGTAATTTGGTGTAAATATACGGAGTTGTTGTGTCGAAAAAGTGGTAAAATAAAATCTCGTAAAATATTTTTTTTTAGGGTACCTCCTGTACACGTAAAGTGGGGATGTATTTTTTTTTTCTCGCGTACCCCTTAGTGTGGGGTATCATTAAATAGGTCTTTAAAAAATATTGATAGTTTCCCTTAACAATTTTTTGATAAAAAAATTCGTTTGTGAAATATTAAGCTTTAAAGTGCTAAATTTTGCTCGACTCGAGTGTCCCCCCCTCTACCAGCTAAACGGTTATGTTTGGGGGTATGAAAAAATTCACAATAGTAGTACATACAACGAAGTTTAAAAGAAAATTATCATGACTAAGTAGGCTTTACAACTTTACGAGTTATAGTCGACCAACTTATAAAATGTACTTGAATAACATATTTTCTTAAACAAAATGTATCGGAGAACATGTTCATCAACTACAAATGTAAGTTTGTCAACGTTATTTTTCAGCTGTATTAGGTATGTTTTTACGGTATGTTTTTTGGGGATAGGTAGGTTTTTATCGTCAACAATTTTTAACTAACTTCAAAAAAAGGAGGAGGTTCTAAATTCGTCGTAATCTTTTTAGGGTTCCGTAGTCAACAAGGAACCCTTATAGTTTCGCTATGTCCGTCCGTCCGTCCGTCCGTCCGTCCGTCCGTCCGTCTGTCCGCAGTTTAGCTCAGAGACGCACAGTACTAGAGAGCTGTAATTTGGTGTAAATATACGGATTTGTTGTGCCGAAAAAGTGGTAAAATAAAATCTCGAAAAATATTTTTTTTTAGGGTACCTCCTGTACACGTAAAGTGGGGATGTTTTTTTTCTTTCTCGCGTACCCCTTAGTGTGGGGTATCAATAAATAGGTCTTTAAAAAATAATGTGAGTTTCCATTAACAATTTTTTGATAAAAAAATTCGTTTGTGAAATATTAAGCTTTAAAGTGCTAAATTTTGCTCGACTCGAGTGTCCCCCCCCTCTACCAGCTAAGCGGTTATGTTTGGGGGTGTGAAAAAATTCACAATAGTAGTATATATAACGAAATTTAAAAGAAAATTATCATGACTGAGTAGGCTTTACAACTTTACGAGTAATAGTCCACCAACTTATAAAATGTACTTGGATATCATATTTTCTTAAACAAAATGTATCGGAGAACATGCTTTTCAACTGCAAATGTAAGTTTGTCAACTTTATTTTTACAGCTTTTATAGGTATGTTTTTTGGGGATAGGTAGGTTTTTATCGTCAACTATTTTTAAATAACTTCAAAAAAAGGAGGAGGTTTAAATTCGTCGTAATCTTTTTTTTTTATGTATTGTCCCCGATTTCTCAAAGAGTCCTGGACCGATTTTGAAAATTCTTCTTTTTAAAATTAAATTCAGCGAATCAGTTTAGTTAGTTCGCATAAGTATTTTGTTGGGCAACTACGGAACCCTACACTGTGCGTGGCCCGACATGCACTTGGCCGGTTTTTTTTTTTAATTTTGATTATTGTACATTCGACCCATTTTTTTCCGCACGGGGATAGCAGAACAATAAAATTATAAAATCCATCAAAAAAATTACCGAAAACGGGGACATAATGTGGAATCTGAACAGAAACTATTATGAGTACAGGATCAAAACTTTTTTTCGTACAACAACCCGTTCATACACACATCAAAAAAGTTGGTGATCACTAGCATAAGGGTGCTCACACATCTATCGACGCGGAATCTGATTTTTGCGTCGCCCTTTCTCTTTCTGTCGCTTAGAACTGCCATTTGCTAGACCGAGACAATGCGTTAGCACGCGGCCGCGTCGAGGATCCCGCCGCGTGCGATCGCATTATGCTTTCTGTCTCGGTCTAGCAAATGGCAGTTCTAAGCGGCAGAAAGAGAAAGGGCGACGCAAAAAGCCGATTCCGCGTCGATAGATGTGGTGGGAGCACCCTAAACTGATTTTCTTTTACGTTTTATGGAAAAACATTTGAACTGTTGTTTTGTTTTATATCTAAAACAAGAATCTAAAAAGAGGAGGAAATCATTTTATCTACTGTTACAAAAAAAAGACGATTTTTAAAAAGTAATCACAAACTTTTTACGATGTGTGTAGGTTGCGTTATCGGGGCTTATTGTAATGAATGTAGAATAATTAACTTTGCAGTAATTAAATACTACTTGATAGAGCCAGCTGTTGCCCTTGTTTTTATGTTTTTTTTAACAACACAACGTAGTTGTAAACGATTCCCATGGCAGTGGGTTTTCTTAATTTAGATCGGGGAAGTTACCTTGAAAAGGTGTTGTTTTGTTTTATTCATTTTAATTATGGTTAGATCAATCAAACCCTTGGGAAATTAAATGCAAGCAAATCATCAAAATCGTGGTCTTTGACTGCTGGCCTTTATAGAGACTAAGAGTCACTCAACGAGCAATGGAAAGAGCTATGCTTGGAGTTTCTTTGCGGGATAAAATCCGGAACATGGATACTCGGCGAAGAACCAGAGTCACCGACATAGCTCATAAAATTTGCAAGTTGAAGTGGCAATGGGCAGGCCACATCGCTCGTAGAACTGACAACCGATGGGGAAGAAAAGTTCTCGAGTGGTGACCACGGACCGGAAGACGCAGCGTAGGCAGGCCTCCCACTAGGTGGACCGACGACATCGTGAGGGTCGCGGGCAACCGATGGATGCAAGTGGCGAATTGTCGTTCGGCGTGGCGGTCTAAGGGGGAGGCCTATGTTCAGCAGTGGACGTCTTCCGGCTGATGATGATGAAATCATCAAAAGGACTTTTCATAAAAGTTCATAGCTCTTTATTTACCTGTTCCCACTATTTGGGACCCTCACTAGTTTGCGCCAGAATAATCTATCCTTGGTTGTTATAGCTGGAAATTGGGAACTGAGGTCGATGGTGGGCGGTCTATAACTTAAATTCGGCTGAAAAGTTTTTTTAAACAGTGTTTTATATAGTCTATACTGGGGAGGCCCACTGCTGGGCAAAGGCCTCCCCCGTCTCCTTCGAAACCTCTCCGTTTTGACAATTTTCTGACCATGCTTGCCCCGGGAATGTACAGATAAGTTTTATTTGTAAAATGCTCAGTTTGTATAAAAATTAAGTAAGCACAATTTCCAATAGCAAGCGTTTATATCCTTCATTGCTTTGCTATAAGTAATGACTTATAGCAACATAAGGGCTGTTTACTAGACCCTAAGAAACCACTTTTCTTTTAATTTTTATCCTTTTGACCGATTAGAGAAAAACTACCATCGTCCTTCAAAATCAAAACCAGTGTTCAAAAACATAAATGTGTATCAAGACAAAAAACATGAGTTATATTATAAACAGCTCCAGTAAAATTGTTTCTCCCGAGGTTTGATGACTGTACACGTGTCAGGTAAAACAAATATAGATGAGAAAAATCTACTGGTTTTTAGGGTTCTTTTTACTTTAAATCGTAACCAATCTACTTTAAATCTTAGCCAACTTTTGATTATAGTGACCATTTTTTGCTAATTTATTAGTTAGTCCATGATATCCTGCTGCTAAGCAACGGCTTCTATGTAAAAAAAAAAAAACAAAAAAAAAACTTTAAAAAATAAATCGACAAGAAAAGGCTTGGAAGACTTTAAAAAAACTAATTTAAAAAATGACATTATTTCTTTTGGTGTGAGTATGTGGGACCCTCTAGTGTCAGAGTTAATTAAGCCGCCTCTAGAAACACCACAGACCTCTGACATGGACTGTGGTGTAGTGACCAAAAATGTCCCATAAATATAGGTTTGAGTGTCCGTAAATACACGTAGTTTAAACCACTTTCTTTTAAAATGAAGAACAGACTTGACAAGCATGAGTAGCAGGGGTGCGGAACCTTAACTCCGATACACACTTAGCTAGTTCTCCTAAAATATATCCTCTTCTACGGTTGGGTAATTGGCCACTTTATTACGCGGCAAAAAGAAATAAACCCAACAGTTATCCTTTGTTTGGCAGAACAGTTTTTAGCTCATCAACATTTAGAAGTAATCATATCTAATTATAATAAATACCCTTTGTTAAGGTTTGGTCAAACTGGTGCAGATTAATTTTGGACACGGCTCCGTGGACTATAAGCCCCTTTGTATACAAGGCAAGTCTCCGGTACCTTACGACTTTGGTATTCATTGACTCGTGCCTGTGTACGATACTCTATGGGTTTGTATTGCGATAGTCGCTTGGATACCAAAATCGTAAGGTATCGGAGACTTGCGCGTTGCCTTGTGTACGATGGGGCTTACAAATATTTAAGTATCTGTGATTATCGGAGACTACGTTTGCAATTTTCCCGTATCAGTTTAACCGAACCTTTATCCGGTAATTTTGAAAGAACTCGATATATATTGATAGCATGTCCTACATTATTGTTATTTGCCAACCTCTCTCAGTCGTCACCGGTATTATCATCTGCATTGTTAATTATTTAATTAAATTAATAAAATGTTTAATTTGGGTTAATTTGTATTACGTCAGACTTTCAATATACGTATTTGATGACTGAAATTAGATTCACGCCCTCATGGATTTATTAGAGAAGTGATTTTAGAAAATGGTTAAAATACAAGTGAAAGGAATATTTTTTCGATCATTTTTGACTGGTAAGTCGCAGTGTTTCTTCTCTATCCGTGAAACAAAAATTTAATATCCTTTTTACTAAAATAAGCGGACTTCATTATATACAAGCGTATGTTATTTGAAACAGTCAATCATAGCATGAAGGGGTGCGTTTACAAACATAGAAACTCACATACACAAACAGCCCGACCCGGAACCTGTAGACCATACAAAAATATTTGTACCTTGCAGAAATCAAACCCGCAACACTGCGTCAACCATGACATTAAAACCTAACATTTTCATTAACATAATAATTAATTAGAAATACATTCAATTATATTGAATAAATTATGGTCGAATTTTGACCTCTGGGCGACCACTAATTTAGATCAATGTGTCCAGACAAACTAATAAATAATCACTTTATCTACACTATCTACAATAATATTATAAAGAGGAAAAATTTGATTGTTTGTAATGGATAACTCAAAAACTACTGGACTGATTTTAAAAATTATTTCACCATTAGAAAGCTACATTATCTGCGAGTAACATATTATAGGTTATGTTTAATACGCGCGGGCGAAGTTGCGGGCGAATTGCTAGTATTTTAATAAAATGAACAATCTGGTATTAATTATATTTTGTGGTATTGTATTGGCGCCAATATAGCAATTACAAATATACAAAGAAACTTTTAATCCTACTAATATTATAAATGCGAAAGTCTGTGAGGGTGTATGTGTATGTAGGGATGTTTGTTACTCTTTCACGCATAAACCACTGAACGGATTTGGCTAAAATTTGGTATACAGATAGTTTATAACCTGGATTAACACATAGGATAGCATAATATAATTTTTATCCCGATTTTATGTTCCCGTGGGATAATTTTCGAGTTGTAGCGGGTGAAGCCGCTGAAGGCCCATACATCGTTTTTCGCAAATTTTATGAAGTAGTTTAAGTATTTGCGTATGGAAATCATCATCTCGTGTAGCTGAGCTGATGATGGAAGGTACAACTCCTCTAGTAAAGACTTGGCATCGACTGATTTAGAAAATTATGTTTGTGTTCGCATATCTCCGGAACTACAAGTCAGATTTAAGTAATTCTCTTTTTGTTTTACTTGGTATCGTTCAGCTTAGGAAATACTGCAAGTTTCATCAAAATCGGTTCAGTAGTTTTCTTCGCATCGCTCAGGATTCTATATTTGAACCGCTCGTTTCTCTCGCGGTTCAATCTTAGAATCCTTCGCTCGCTCAGTTTTCAATTTAAGTACTCGCGCCAAAAATCAACTTTGCAGCCTTGCATAACAATAGTTATTTGTTATGCAAGGCTGCAAAGTTGATTTTTGTGCGCGAGTACTTGAATTGAAAACTGAGAGAGCGAAGGATTCTAAGATTGAACCGCGAGAGAAACGAGCGGTTCAAATATAGAATCCTGAGCGAGGCGAAGTTTTCAAAAGTACGAGACGCAGAAAAACTTTGCTGCCGAGTGCAACACACAACTTTTCACCTCACACAGCGAGGAAATGGTAGGTGTAAGAGAAACAGCTTAAACAATTTACTATATAAGTATTTATTTATTCATTTTAGAAATTAAAAGTAAAATTACTACAATTGTTAATATTGAAAGTTAAATGTTTTTTTGGAACATTGATACTTGTGTTTGTCACGTGTGTGTTATTATTACGTTTTGCGGAAAATTGCTCAAACTCATTGGATTCCATTGTGAATGTTGGAGACAGAGACAGATATAAGGCGGCTCGAGACGATTTTCTCGAATTTTAAAAACTCAAACTTACCTACGACATCTACTACTTAACACTAATGTTCAGAAAAAAAAAAAAAAATAGGTTGGTGCACTGACATGCAGTGGGGGCGGCTCACCTGCCAGTGTAGAAAATAATTGAATACAAGACGTGTTCGATTTTTAAACAACACTTTGTGCTCTAGAGCACAAAATGGAGTTTTGCGCTCAGATTTTGAATGAGAAATAGAATCTTTCCGAGCGGGTGAGGTGAAAATAACTATTTCACCTCACCCGCTCGGAAAGATTCTATTTTTCATTCAAAATCTGAGCGCAAAACTCCATTTTGTGCTCTAGAGCCATGGACCTAAAAAAAAAGGCGGACGGAACTTCAATAAGAAACGATTGAAGCACCACAATGGCGGCGGCGTAAATATGTGTGCGTGTATATGGGGATGCCAGATGAAGGAAAAAATTACCCATTTTTAAACAATATTTAATTAAGATCTCCCTTGAACTTAAGTTTAATTACATTTTTTTTGTGACGGATACCTATTTTTTAAAATAAAGGTAAAATAATTTAAGCACATTGGATATTAAAATATTTACAACTCGTTTAATGTTAATAAAGTTTTACAATCCCTTTTGGTGATTCAAATTTTTGTAGACTTGTCTTTTGCTATCGACACATCTAGAAATCCCTTCTAATTTACTTAAGTGGTGAAAACGAATGTTTAGTATATTTCGGCTATAAATATTTAATTAAAGCTATTTTATGTTCCATTCCTACACGTCTACATTCCTATTCCATGTCTACACTCCCTTATTATTTTTATACAATCATTTTTCCATGCATCATTTGCAGTGGGAAATCTGTAAAAATATAGAAGAATACAATAACGATAAATAGTAACATAAAATATAAATCTCCCAATTTTAAAATAATTTGAACCTTGAAATAGTTGCAACACTGATTGATTTCGAGATGTTTATTATATTTATTGACGTAAAATCGAGAAATAAGCTTCAAATTGACATGCTTAACTATGAAAAGTGATCCCCTGGCTTTTTTAATTGAACTACTATGGTTTAGACAACTTTTTGCAACACATGACGGCATACTTTGATTTTTATTAGACAAAATAACACCGTATAAAACCGCGAGTGTCGTTCGAAGCGTAATGGCCGACGGCTGACTTACTATGGTGTGAATGTGTGCGTGCTGGCTTGTCCACATTAGCGCACTGACTTACTATGGGTGCTTCAATTGTTTCTTAGTGAAGTTCCGTCCGCCTTTTTTTTTAGGTCCATGTCTAGAGCACAAAGTGTTGTTTAAAATTCGAACACGTCTTGTATTCAATTGTTTTCTACTTTTCTAGAATGGCAGGCGAGCCGCCCCCACTACATTTCCTCGCTGTGTGAGGTGAAAAGTTGTGTGTTGCACTCGGCAGCAAAGTTTTTCCGCGTCTCGTACCTTTGAAAACTTCGCATCGCTCAGGATTCTATATTTGAACCGCTCGTTTCTCTCGCGGTTCAATCTTAGAATCCTTCGCTCGCTCAGTTTTCAATTCAAGTACTCGCGCCAAAAATCAACTTTGCAGCCTTGCATAACAAATAACTATTGTTCGGTTTGTAGTGGGTATTTTGTGTTCAGTTTTATTGTTTAAGTTTATTATAAGTTTGGCGTTTACGATAATTTAAGCTGTAATAAAAAAAATTGCTGAATGATTTTAAAATTCAATTCTTCAGAATTACTTATTTTTGTTTCAACGTTTTTTTTGACTAATTTTGAAAGGGCTTTGTATCTTTTGTACCAGGTGCCATCCGCCATTTTGATTTTTTTTTCAAAACAGCGTACACGAATGAAACTTTCATAAATCGATAGACCACATCAATACAAACGTAAAATGTAGCGGGCAAAATCTCGTAAAGCGTCAGGTTTCCGAGTTATGAGCTGTCAAAGATGTACAAGAGGTGCCATAGTTTTTAATTTAGTTTTTAATTTTTTGATGTTTCTAGATGAATGATGAAAGATATATAGGTAATTAATTGGATGTAAGTTTTTGTCCACTCATTAACCCAATGTTATAATGTCAATCCAACGGGAATAATCACTAAGTATGACATAACAAACATTTTCTAAGCAAACTGAATGCTTTTCAGGTAGGTACAGACAGGAAAAGAGTTAAGTATACAGGCAGCGAGTTTTTAACAGTTTTCCTATAAACGATATGCATGCCAAATGTTTAATGCAATTTTTGCTACGGCATGACGCAGGTCCTCACTGGACACGGAAGTTTCGGGAGGTATCTGTGTCGGATAGAGAGGGAAGAAACGCCTGGGTGTCACCACTGCGAGGATCACCCAGAGCTCACAGTACACTTGAAACACAAAAACCTCAACAGTAATTGGTCTGTGTTGCCAGTTTATGTGGTAATAATGCATACCTAAATAAAAAGTGGCTTCACCTTATTTGTCGCGCACGTTCTACCTGTCTGTTTCTTTGATCAGAAAGCCTACCATGCCTACGGACATACACAAGCCTACCATGCCATGACCTGATTAAAAACGATTCAAAAGCAAGACATTTAAGTTTAGGTTCCTAAACTGCATCGCTTAAAGTCGTACCATGACGTTCAATTCGCTTAGTGCCATTTGAATCGTTAAAAGTGAATGAAAGATCGCGATTTGTGGCTGAAAATTTTTTTGGTGAAAAAGAGACAACGCTAATATTAAATAGTTTCGTCTCTTTTTCATCAAAAACGTTTCAAATGACTTTGTTTCTTTGGATAGTCTGTAGCACCCTTCGTTACGCCTAATGGCATGACCTACTAGATTGAATAATTAAACTGACATTATGGTATGAATTAGAAGATTTGACTGTCAGATGCCATGGCCTACTAGATTTAAAGCCTATCCGCACACAACAGTGCCGACACGTTCCGTACCGTGACGTGACGTGACGTGATCAGTGCCGTATCGATCAGTGTCATTGAAATATGATAGTGTACCATACATTTTGTACGACGCTATCCGTACTCATCAGTGTCAGTGCCGTTCAGTGATTTTAGTTCACTCGTATATATGAACAGCACGTCACGGAACGGTACGTGTCGGCACTGTTGTGTGCGGATAGGCCTTTAATCGTAATGATTCAATCTAGTAGGCCATGACTGACGTCATGTAAGTCCTAAACTGGATGACGTTAGAGCGCGTGGTAAGCCTCCCGAGTGTTTATTATTAAGTTCTTGTTGTGTTAATTGTTATACTGTTAATTAATGAGTGACACTACCGAGCGCGGTGGCTCAGGCCACAGACAGTGTTATTTTTGTGGCGTGAGTACTTTACGTGGTCCACGGAGAAGAGGTCGCGCTTCTATACGGTCATGCCAAATTACCAATGAATACCTAACTACCAATCCGCACATTGCTGAGTACTCCCGTCATCTGTTCTCGGATCATCATCATCATCATCATATCAGCCGTAAGACGTCCACTGCTGAACATAGGCCTCCCCTTTAGACTTCCAGTAGGACCGGTTGTAAGCGGCCTGCATCCAGCGTGATCCTGTGGCCTATATAAGATCGTCTGCCCACCTAGTGGGTGGACGTCCTACGCTGCGCTTGCCGGTGCGTGGTCTCCATTCGAGAACCTTACGGCCCCATCGGCCATCAGTTCTGCGTGCTATATGGCCTGCCAACTGCCATTTCAACTTGCTAATTCGTTGGGCTATGTCGGTTACTTTGGTTCGTCTACGAATCTCCTCATTTCTGAGTCGATCGCGCAGAGAGACTCCGAGCATAGCCCTCTCCATAGCTCGTTTGACTATACTGAGCTTACTAATGAGGCCCATAGTAAAGGACCACGTTTCGGCGCCATACGTCATCACTGGTAACACACATTGGTCGAAAACTTTCGACTTGAGGCACTGAGGTATTTTGGACGAGAAAACGTTACGCAATTTCCCGAACGCTGCCCAGCCGAGTTGGATTCGGCGGTTGACCTCTTTCTTGAAGTTGGACCTACCTAGCGCGACGGTTTGTCCCAGGTAGACATACGAGTCAACAACTTCTAGAACCGAGCTCCCAACTGACAATGGGGTGGGCACAACATGGCCATTACACATTACTTTTGTCTTGTCCATATTCATTTTAAGACCCACCTGTTGGGAAACTCGATTGAGGTCGCCAAGCATCGTGCTGAGATCTTCCATCGATTTTGCCATGACAACAATATCGTCGGCAAATCGAAGGTGGGTGATGTACTCGCCATTAATATTGATGCCGAGTCCTTGCCATTCCAGGAGCTTGAAGGCGTTTTCCAAAGTGGTAGTAAACAGTTTCGGAGATATCACATCTCCCTGTCTTACGCCTCTTTTCAAAGGAATCGCCTTCGAACTCTGCTCCTGTACTCGGACCGACATAGTGGCATTATTGTACAAGCACCTAAGCACTTCGATGTACCGATAGTCAATACGGCATCGTTGGAGAGATTCAAGCACTGCCCATGTCTCCACCGAATCGAAGGCTTTTTCATAGTCCACAAACGCTAAACATAAGGGCAAGTTATACTCTTCGGTCTTCTGTATAACTTGACGCAGCGTATGTATGTGATCTATGGTAGCCTTTTCGGAAACCGGCTTGTTCGGGAGGCTGGAAGTCATCAAACCTGCGGTCGAGACGGTTCGTGATGACCCTCGAAAACAACTTTTAAACATGGCTCAAGAGCGAGATGGGTCTGTAATTCTTCAATAAGGTGTTGTCACCCTTCTTGAAGAATAGAACCACCATGCTCTTGTTCCATGCTTCTGGCGTTGTACCCTCGAGCAAGACGGAGTTGAAGAGCTTCTGAAGGACTTTAAGTACCGGTGTGCCACCCGCTTTCAGAAGCTCTGAAGTGATTCCGTCTTCACCCGGCGCCTTATTGTTTTTAGCTGATTAAGGGCCATCCTAATCTCAGGCTGATATCCGGATGTCTTCGGTATAGTGACATGTTCTCATGATAATCATGTGTCATGTTCTCGGATAGACGAAATGAATTAAGTTCAAACACAAGATTCATAAACGACGAAGTTCTGCGCGAAAAAACATAAAAAAGCATCAACGGTCGAATTGAGTAACCTCCTTTTTTAGGAGTCGATTACAAAAGTGGGGACGTTTCACATAGATTCTTGTCATTATATTATGTATAATGTTGTTCAATACGCATTGGAATTTGATCAAGATTTTGGTTCAATTCTAGTGCGCATTGCGTACACTTTGTGCCACGCTGTACTCATCATAAGTAACGTTTTTAAATGTAAAAATAATCTTATTATTATTCTTAATTTTTACTGTACTCGTATGACAACTAAACCTTCTCACGTCATTGTAAACCTTACTTTTTACAAATAAATATAATATTTATATTATAATATAATACTTGAGTTCCTATTATGTGTGTGCGTATGTCCTGTTTGTCAATAAATCCCTTTACTTTCTTTCAAATCACCTGAAGGTTGACTGGAAGTATGCACTTTATGTTCAATCCACCAACTTTATTATTCCTTTTGGAATTATATTAGTAAGTATATGTATAAGAAGCGCAATATTCAGGCAATTATATTTAATTTTAATTGTATATGTATATAAAAATCAATGTTCCGGTTATTAGAAAACGAAACAAAACATTAAACAAAAAAAAAAACTATGGCACCTCTTGTACATCTTTGACAGCTCATAACTCGGAAACGTGACGCTTTACGAGATTTTGCCTCTCTACATTTTATGTTTGTATTGATGTGATCTATCGATTTATGAAATTTTCATTCGTGTACGCCGTTTTGAAAAAAAATCAAAATGGCGGATGGCACCTGGTACATGGCCCATACAAAAATGTTCAAACCCCTTTCTGTGTCAATGAAGATTAATGTGAAAAATAAAAATTGCACATTATCAGGGTAGCAAACGCACGCCCGGCCGTCCTTAAACTCGATATAAAATTGAAAATTAATTTGTACAAAGTAATTCTTTTGGTAATCGTACTTTGGGAATGGCAGTTGACAGATGAAAACTATAGACACTCTCCTTCTTAGTAGTAGGATAACGCACCCGCGTAGTGAAGTACTATACTTCACTGCGCGGGTGCGCACGTCCATCTACACTTCAGAAACCTTTCACAACCCAAAACAAACCCTAGTCCCTTAACAATAGAATTTGTCATGATTGTATAGGATTTGATAGGATGTTTCCGGACCTTAGAAGTTTCAATTCAACAGTATCAAACGGTACCGAATTGTACGATATCGTATTTTTCGGAAATAGATAATAATCGAGTGCGCAGTTAGGTTTGTTTTCCTAAAAAATAAATCCAAAAAATAAATTAAATGATATCATGATCTGAGATACCGGATTATATTATGCAAATGTATTTGCATAATCGTGACGCTTTTACATTATTTTTGTTGTTTTTTGAAGATATTGTACCTATATTTGCCACGGATGTGCATTATATCGGCACGTTTTCCTTAACTTTAGAATAAAAATGCAAAATTGTTCAATGCAGTGTAATTCAAATATTAACCAGTGATCTTAGGTCGCTCTCCACCCATTATGATCGTTTGCTAAACAATTTTAATAAAATAATTAAAGGTCAATCAAACAACTGAAATTTTGTGACAATTGGGGGCTTTATAATATGATTTAATTTAAAACAAAATGCATATTTCGTCAAGAGTAATAATATTCCACAAATAAAAAACTTGAGAGGTGTCAAGGGACACCCGGATGGAACGAAGTTCGGACCGGTCCGGACCGGTCCGGTCCGGTCCGGTCCGGTCCGGTCCGGTCCAGTCCAGTCCAGTCCAGTCCAGTCCAGTCCAGTCCCGTCCATTCCATTCCATGGTAATAAACACATTACCCTCCTTTGCGTCGCGCAGTCGAATTAAAGTGTCGTGACAACTTTTCGTAAGATTTTTTTCCGTCTAGCCCCCTTTCACAACGCGCGATAAGGAACTTCGTTCCAATATTCCACAAAATTATCCCATGGGAACATAAAATCGGGATAAAAACTATCCTATATGTTAATCCAGGTTATAAACTATCTGTATACCAAATTTTAACCAAATCCGTTCAGTGGTTTTTGCGTGAAAGAGTAACAAACATACCTACATACACATACACATACATACATCCTCACAAACTTTCGCATTTATAATATTAGTAGGACAAGATAATAGCAGCCACACGCGATCAGCCCATTGTGCTTCACATATAAATAAATAAAACCTACCCGGTGCCGTATGGTTATGTGTTTCATAGCACACTAAAAACTAACCGTGATTTTCAAGGTATAATTTGTACAAACTACGAAAGTTAAATTCTCAGTGTCAATCAACTAGATATTTTCATGTCATGTCATGAAAACAAAATAGTGGGGTACCATCTGTGTGCGTACCAAATTCGACGAATTAATGTCTTCGTCTTCCGTCTTCCTACTGACATATTATTTATAGTAAATATATTAAAACCAAACTTTTTATTTTCAGATAAAAATGAAAACATAAGAGCAACCAATGTAACCACATTCGATCTCGGTTCCGCCAAAACGTGAGTAAGTATTTGTATGTGTATATAATTTTCCATTCGATCGCCTTCCTAATCACATAAGAACGTTATTGTTATACAATACATAATATGGATCACATGTTTACTAACAGTCTTTGTTCCAGTAACCATCCTGAGAAAACAGAAGAGAAACAATATCTTGGAAAGTTGCTGGCGACTTTTCCGAATGCCGCAGAATTAAAACAATACCTCGGAGTGTTTCTTTGTGGTACGTATGTGAATTACTATGTAGACTATATCCCTTGCAGACAATTGGCCCAAGTTCTTTGAGAACGATTATAAATTCACACACAACATAATTATAGTTTTCTATCATAAATAGATGATGGAATATGTCCGGTATTAATAGTTGTGAAAAGTAAACAATAATTTCTTAAAACATTAAGCTATATAAAAATAGTTGCGCACAAGCATTCAAGTCAAATAACCACGTCGTTGTCGACAGTTACATGTAGGAGTAAAATTACGCAAGTAGTTAAATAAAAAAGATCCGTTCTAACTATAATTATTGTAATTAGCATCAGGCCTATGCAAAGTGAAATTCTATCAGACATTATATTGATGAAGTGCCTCTCATAAATCATCTGAATTGTACTGAATTGACAAATGCTATTGAAAAGCTTACGTCAGTGGTAATGAGACTTTTGGTAGGTACTTTGAAAGAGATATCCACTGATCTCTTCAACTATCAACAAAATGGCTTTCTTAGGATGTTAAACACAGCCAGAGTGGGTCGCTATATGTATAGGACCCACACTGAGGATAATTTAAAAAAAAAAAGAAATAATTGCCACATGTTCGTACATGTGGCAATTAATATTTCTTTATTTCCCAATCTTTCTTTCTTTAATCCCAATTTTTGTCGATATATCCCCAAGTAACGTTACTTCGTACATGTGGGAATTAGAAGTTATTTATTTAGTAGATAGTCTTTTTTAGGGTTCCTTAGTCAACAAGGAACCCTTATAGTTTCGCCATGTCCGTCCGTCCGTCCGTCTGTCCGCAGTTTAGCTCAGAGACGCCCAGTACTAGAAAGCTGTAATTTGGAGTAAATATACGGATTTGTTGTTCCGAAAAAGTGGTAAAATAAAATCTCGTAAAATATTTTTTTTTAGGTTACCTTCTGTACACGTAAAGTGGGGATGTTTTTTTTTCTCGCGTACTCCTTAGTGTGGGGTATCATTAAATAGGTCTTTTAAAAATATCGATAGTTTCCATTTACAATTTTTTGATAAAAAAATTCGTTTGTGAAATATTAAGCTTTAAAGTGCTAAATTTTGCTCGACTCGAGTGTCCCCCCCCTCTACCAGCTAAACGGTTATGTTTGGGGGTGTGAAAAAAATCACAATAGTAGTATATATAACGAAGTTTAAAAGAAAATTATCATGACTAAGTAGCCTTTCAACTTTACGAGTAATAGTCGACCAACTTATAAAATGTACTTGGATAACATATTTTCTTAAACAAAATGTATCGGAGAACATGTTCTTCAACTGCAAATGTAAGTTTGACAACTTTATTTTTACAGCTTTAATAGGTATGTTTTTACGGTATGTTTTTTGGGGATAGATAGGTTTTTATCGTCAACTATTTTTAATTAACTTCAAAAAAAGGAGGAGGTTCTAAATTCGTCGTAATCTTTTTTTTTAAGTATTTTCCCTGATTTCTCAAAGAGTCCTGGACCGATTTTGAAAATTCTTCTTTTTAAAATTAAATTCAGCGAATCAGTTTAGTTAGTTCGCATAAGTATTTTGATGGGCAACCACGGAACCCTACACTGTGCGTGGCCCGACACGCACTGCGGCGGTTTTTATTTAACGTTACCCCGCACTAGAACATTCTCGAGTATCGTGGATGCGTTTACAAACATAGAAACTTACCCAAACTTACAGATGTACTTATACAAACTTACTTGTAGATTATTTAGTAAAATATCAACAACAGTGATTCCATAGATCCGTAAAATTGATCTCTGATGTGATGTCTAGAAATGGGACGTCTGAGAAGAGGTTATCCCGGCTGAGTGAACAGTGGTATGACCTGTGATCTAACAACGTCAGGGGAGATCATCTAGTTATCCGCCAAGCGTGATGGTGGTTGGCAACTTTTAAACGGATAATTAATGATGGCAATGTTAGTGAAATTTTAGACGAACAGAATCGCATAAAATGTAAATAATTTTAGTAGATAATAACTTGCTTTACAATTTTCGCCTGGTGTATTTTTAACCGACTTCAAAAAGAGGGAGGTTATCAATTCGACGGTATGTTTTTTTTTTTAAAGACACGTGTCTAATCAGAGGAATTAGAATTTTCTTCCAGATTTTCTTTTCGAAATCACGCGCATTTGACTTTAAACTTTAGTGAGCTACGTTAGTGAGTTTTTTACAACATTTTATTTTCATTAACTCACTCATATAATATTTAAAAATAGTGATTGCGCTTATTATGGATGAGGTTATGAGGCCATGCGGCTTTTATTTCCTTCCGTATTATTATGTACTTGAAAGTAGAGTACCTTCATGTCGCTTAAACTTACTTCTTCGATATAAATTGTATGTTTTATACACTCGGCGTCACAAAAATCGCACCTCTTCGAAAATAAGTTTAAAACATGTCCCGCCAGTAACGAATACATTAAACCCAATTAATATTGGTATCAATTGAAAGTATGCTTAACGACCTTTAAATTAACAACAGTTAGAATCCCTAAACACAACAGGTTTCATTAGCACGTAACGTTAAAAAAAATGTTGTCAAAATACGCATTGCAAGGGCCACTAATTGCACCTCCCTACAAGGGTATAAAACGGGCGACCCGGGTTAAATGTGGGTCATTCGCTATTCAACCTTTGAAGTGAACACACGTGAACAGCTACAGCAAGAAAAATACCCCAGAAGATGGATACCACTGCAGATGAAGCCGCTCAAGTCATTGCACTACTGCAATCAGGGATGCGGCAATGTGATGTTGCTCGGCAACTGAACTTGAGTCGTTTTGCCGTTCGACGAGTGTTCCAACGCTTCCAAGAGACTGGTGGCTATATCCGAAGACGTGGATCTGGAAGACAACGGTGCACATCGGAAAGAGACGATCGCTTCATTGTTTCGACGTCTTTACGTAATCGGTTCTCCAATGCTGTTGAGCTGCAACAACAACTGCTATCAGCTCGCAGAACTTCTGTAAGCGTCTCCACGATTAGAAGAAGAATGCGGGAGAAGAAAATTGCAGCTCATAGGGCTGCTACAGGGCCAAAATTGACTGCACAGCATAGGAGAGACCGGTTGCAATTTGCCCGTGACCATGTGGATTGGACAATAGACCAATGGAGGGCTGTGCTCTTCTCGGATGAGACGAGGGTGTGTCTTTTCTGCAACGACAGGCGTCGAAGAGTGTATAGGAGGCAAGGTGAACGATTCGCACAAGCCTGTATTCAAGAGACAGTGGAATACGGGGGTGGCTCGTGCATGTTCTGGGGCGGCATGTCAATCGACGGTAAAACGAACCTTGTGTGTGTTTCTCGGACTGGAAGTGCTCGCGGGCAAGGGTCGCTGACTGCTTCTCGGTACATAACAGAGATCTTAGAGGAGCAGGTTGTCCCTTATGCGGGTTTTGTTGGCAGTGGGTTCACGTTAATGCACGATAACGCCCGCTGTCACACCGCTTTAATTGTAAGAGACTACCTGCAAGAAGTTGGAATCCCTGTTATGCGCTGGCCGGCGCGAAGTCCAGACCTAAACCCTATTGAGCACCTTTGGGATGAACTGAAACGGCGAGTACGGGCACGTGATCCTGCCCCTACCACTCTCCAAGACCTCCAAGATGCCGTCGTTGCAGAATGGGACAACATTCCTCAAGAGACTGTTGTCACATTAATTAGGTCCATGAAAGAACGCATGGAAGCAGTCATCAGGGCTAGGGGGGGTAACACTAGGTTTTAAGTTGTTTTTAAGGACTTTGTTGTAATTTTTGCTGATAAAATAAAATTTAACTTTTTAATCATTTGCATTAGCTTGCTTTTTTTTATTCCCTGGTAAACAAAAAACCAAATCCATTGATTTATACTGAAATTTAAATAAATTGCCTTTCCAATGATACCTTATAGTCATATGTCTACCATTGATTAATAGGTTTAAAATGACTTTGAAGGGAATTCTTAAAGTGGTGCGATTTTTGTGACGCCGAGTGTAGTTATTTTGCACCAGTATTATCAAACTGAGTTTTGATATCAAGATTTTTTTCCATTTTATTCTAACAAGCCGGAGTAAACGAGATTTATACTTTACAATAAATTGCGAGAGCTCTATATAAGGACACAGATGATATTTTAATAAACGTTCATATTAATTAGTTCCGCCTTACTTTAAGCTTACCTGACTTCGAGCATAGGCTAAACTAAGTCACTGTAACGCCAAGCTTAGCCCGCAAGATAAACTCAATTGCAAGTGGCAGCAAAGTTAGCTTTGAACACATACGAACAGTAACATCAGTTTAACTATCATAAGGCTGCAGTTCCACTGAGGCGGAGTGAATCGGTGCGGAGCAGACCTGTGCCGCGATTCACCAATCACATGGCTTGAAATCCACTTTTGTCTGGTGAGCCAATGTGCATCAGCTAAGTAGTTGGTGAATAGCGGCACAGCTCGTCTCCGTTCTGCTCCGCTCCGCCTCAGTGGCACCGCAGCCTTATAGCTAGGTAGCAACCTCATGCTGCAACCTCATTATACAAAACGTTACTGTAACCGCACCCTGTAACATCGCAACATTACATACGCAAACAGCGCAAACCGCTTTGTCGCGTGTGCTGTTTTTGAGTGGCTTATTCAAGATGCAACTGCGTGATAACGCCTTTTAGTTAGCCAAAATAGTGTAGTCAAAAACGTACGATAGTAAAGATAGACAAAACGGAGGAATGAATGTGATATGTTCATAATTGGATGGAGTTGCTACCATAATAATGTTTTCCTCTACACAAACTCTGTTTTTTCATTAAATTACAGTAGAATATCGGTAGGTATGTACGTAATGAGCAGTGGTGGCCCAGTGGTATCGGTCCCGACTTACGAGATGTAGGTCGTGGGTTCGAACCCCGCCAGGCGCATTACTTTGTGTAATTTAATTCATCACTACTGCTCTCAAAACGATGAAGGAAAACATCGTGAGGAAACCGGCATGTCCTAGAACCAAAAATTTGAAGACATGTGACATCTGCCAACCCGCACTGGGCCCGCGTGGTGGATTATGGCCCACTCCCTCTCACAGAGAGGAGGCCTGTGTCCCAGCAGTGGGAACATTATAGGCTGATGATGATGATGATGATGTACGTAATAGAATATTGAGAGCAACAAATAATAATAACATTAAATTCATTCTTTCATTTTCTCATTGTTTATTTGATTATGAAATAAAAATAAACATTGGGTACCACAAATAAAGCAAATGCTATTGGAAATATTATAGCGATTTTTATTCTTAGTCTAGTTTGCGGAAACAGTACTTAATTTAATTTCTGTCAATAGTAGATTATATTCTTCATCTGAAAAAGCTCGCCTGACCTAAAAAGTCAATACATTTTGTTTTACTTTTTTGTAGTAAGACGGTAAAGATCTTTGTAGCAATCGACACTGTAAGGCGTGGGTTCGCGCGCGAGACCGTGACAGGAGACCGCGACAGGAGACCGCGACAGGAGACCGCGACAGGAGACCGCGACAGGAGACCGCGACAGGAGACCGCGACAGGAGACCGCGACAGGAGACCGCAACAGGAGACCGCGACAGGAGACCGCGACAGGAGACCGCGACAGGAGACCGCGACAAGAGACCGCGACAGGAGACTGCAACAGTACTTAACATTAGGCAATGACAAGTGTCGCGGTCTCCTGTCTCGGTCTCCCTATCGCGGCGCGAACCGCTGCCTATGCAGAAGACGCCGCGACAAGTGTTACCTTAACGTGACATAGGCAAACAAACAAAAGGTGTAAAGTCAATTGGAAACACTAGAGGCAATTCCCACCATTAAACAGAAACACGGTAACTGATCTCGGACTCAGCCAACTAGTAATTACTGTTAATAATGATAATAATTAAAGTCTCGTGAGCACAATATCATAGATTGAAGTACATTTTGTCGATTAATAAGTTAATTGAAGCCCACTATGAGAGACGGTTCAAAGATCCCAGAGACAATATTGAGAGCGATTGAAGAACTTATATTTTCTGCGTTAAGTTTAACAGAGACCTTATGAAATAAAGGCCACTTCCTCACTTTTAATTACCTTTGAGCAAAACTTCGCAAATTGGTTTAATATTCACTGGGAATTGGCGACAGGAAATAGTTTTCACTTAATTTTACTTGATTTTATTAATTAAATCTTCGTTTTTTTTCCTGCGGTGTGCTAATAATTACGTATTTTATATAAGTAGTAGTGAATTTGAAAGTAAACAATGATTGTTTTAAGTATTAAAAGGAAAAGATCAATGAAAATTATTGGTAAAGTATGAACTTAACTATTTGTTCATTTTCAGAACTAACAATAATCAAGTAGTAATCTATATCTTCTTCTATAACTATACTTATAATAAATCTGTAGAGAGGTCAATTCTGTACATGAAATATATTTCCAAAATAACTATCAGGGGGTGATTAGGGATCGATACTGATGCCAAAAATGCAATTTATAAAATTATTGTCTGTCTGTCTGTCTGTCTGTCTGTATAACCGTTATAACAAAAACTAGAAACAAAAACTACTCTACGGATTTTGACGAAACTTGGTACAATTATTTTTCATACTCCTGCGCTGGTTAAAGTATACTTTTCATCACGCTATAATCAATAGGAGCAGAGCAGTGAAGGGAAATGTTAGGAAAACGGGAGAAGTTACTCCATACACGCTAATCTTCGGAACTACTAGACGGATTTGATTGTTTTTTTTTTGTTGTATAGCTATTAAGTCTGGGCAACATATAGGCTATTTATCTTGGAAACTTGAACACCTGATGCAGAACTGCAATAGATCAGCTAAACTATAAGAGATACAAAAATAGCGCCATAGCAAAAATTGATCCGCGTGATGAGCATTTTCTGCTGAGAAAATAAATTTGAAGATATAGAACACCTGATGTGGAACTCCAAGAGCCCAGCTACACTATTACATATACAGTAATGACGTCTTAGCAAGAGTTATTCAGCCTGATGAGCACTGCCTGTTGTCGTATAAAAACTGAAGATCTGGAACACCTGATGTGGAATTCCAAGAGCCCAGCTACACTAGGTATAACATATATAGGAATGACGTCTTAGCAAGAGTTGTTTAGTCTGATGGGCATTTCCTGTTGACTTACAAAAATGAAAGATCTGGAACGTCTGGAATCGTCATGCGCGTCCCGTTATTTCCCCGTCCCCAGGCTCTAAGAATTCGACATCAGACGTTTCAGATCTTCGATTTTGACGACCCCATTGTCGCTGATGGCATAAGCAACAGGATCCGCGTACGAAGTCGCTGGCAGAAGCTAGTAATAAATAAAAATAAAAAATATCTTGGTAAATTACCAGTAGTTTCAAGATGTTGGTAAACTAGAGCATTCACATGCTATGAGCTTTCCTTCGAATGTTACATTACAGGGCACCAAACGAGAGCGTAGTAGCGAGCATTCTCACGAATCTCTTGTCGATTTTTTTTTCATGAAGAAAACAAATCTTGTAACCATCGACTAGAGCGTTCGCTAGAAATATCGTGAAAATGTTCGTAGTGATGTTTGGCTCTAAGCTCGGTTCTGATCGTTGTTCAGTTTGGCGAAATTAAAAACGGCAAATGCTCGATGTTCTGTTACAAGTCTATAAGGACCTTTACAAAATACATACAATTTATGAAAAATGAAAAAGTAGCTCCCGCCGTATTAATATTAAATTATCGTAAAATTGTTCGACTCTTGTAGTCAACTTAAATATTGATTAGACCGTATAATTTAAAAACAAAAATGTAAAGTTAAAAAGTAACCAAGTTGTTTGAAGTTGAAATAAACTCAAACAGTTTAAAAGACGGCCTGAGGCGTTGCTAAGAAACTGGTGCAGGAGGAAAAGTATCATAATTTATTGATGTACCTCAGAGTTGAGAGAGTTTGTAACATTTTGTTAACCCTACAACCCAGCCAGGAGGCTATTTATCACGAATAAAGGTTGTCTGAAAGTTGATAACGGAGTGACTTAAAATACATTATTAATAACTAACATAAACGTTAGATAAAGTCAATCTGTCTTCCCTCAATTCCAGAATAAACCAAAGACCTGTGAATTTACTACCGAATATTCAGACATAGATATGATATCTAAACTGAATCAATTTGAATAACTGCATGTTACACATTCGCTTCGGGCGCCATCATGCTGGCGTATGCAGAACGCAGGCGTTTGCCGTAAATATCCACAGTGTAGACACTATGCAAGCACGACACGAGTGTGTCCAATACCTAATATAGAGTCATGTCCACACGAAATCGCGAAAGAGCTATCAAATACTGTTTTTTGATAGCCACCGTCCTTCCTGTAGAATATTCACTTTTCCGAACGGAAAATAGAGCAAGAATTTTTATAACAATGCGAATAAAGTTTTTCGTAGAGGTAATTTTTGGAGCGCTATTTATAAAATAAATGGCACCTTATTTTATGCATTTTAAATTGGGTGGAAATGAAAATAAAATTCAACTCATAAAACAAGTGTCTGAAAAAGACAGACTGAGAAAAAGACAGAGGCATAATTATACAGAACGGATTCAGTTTGCTACAAAACGTTTAGCGCGAACATTTATTGTTAAATTCCTAACTGATAAAATAATGTCGATGTCGGTCAATTGTTTGAATTGTTTTTAAACTATTGTGTGCCGAACTATGATTCGATCCACTGAGAGATAATCGCGCCTTCGGTTGTGATCATTGTATTTTTCCAGATTATACAAATGCTTGCGAAAGTTTTATACAGAGCTTTCTAATAATTTGCAGCAATTTCGACCAAGCGACGGTATTGGTTGATTTCAACATTTTACAGATCCCCATCTTAACTGAACGCATTTCCATATAACACGTTATAGACTTTACACTTAAAGGTGTTACTTCCACGGCAGCGGTTTATTGAACAGACGTAACTTACATAGGTACACTTTGGTATTAACATTTTCCTCATTCGTGCATCAACACAACTTTTCAATCACCGACACCTCTTTCAGATCTTTTCTAACTCCACTATGAGTATGAATTCTTTCTTCCTTACCAATAATGTGAAGCGAAATTTTGGATGGATGGATTTTGACTACTCAATCACATCAGAACGGCGGAATCGATATGGGTGAAAAGCAAAGACAGAAATCTATATCTAGTATAAGTAGAATCTAGTCAAATATAAATACTTAGGCGGAGGAATTTCATTTCAAGCAGATTTTATGTTTTTAAGATGAGTCAAATAAATGAGTCCTATTTTTCCTTTTTTTTAAGTGTGCCATGTTAACAAAAGAAATTTTGCAGTTGGATAGTAAATTCACAAGACTGTATAAATTCTAGTCTTATTATTCATGTGGTTCAGTTTAGTTTTCAATGCGAGCATGCCATGTTTCCTGAAAATATGAACAAAGACCTCTCTAGGGTCCTTAGTGACTCGACTTCAGTCACCGTCGACGTGAACGTTGTGGCACGTTGATTACTGGCAAACTCTGACTTTGTAAGTACCTACTATGTCCAGCAGAGCTGTCATCGTATTTCTTACTAGCCTCAGTTACGCTCGCGTAGTACCCAAAAATTAACTAAAGAGGGACGGCTGTTGGTCGACACGCGCCTCAAAGGGTGTCTCTAGAGGGCCAAAGCCTGCCGGGGTCGCGGGACTTCCCGAATTACCGTGACTCTGGAACGTAAAGGGCAATAGCCCTTAAGGTCACCGTGGATTTTAGTCAGTACGAGTCTGACAGTGACATGTTTGCGTGAAAGACTTAAGCAACATCAATCCATACATTCACAGAATGTTTTCACACAGTAGTAAGATATAAAATATTAACTCTATATGATAAAGACGGGGTTTATTGATCTTGAAAGGACTACTAAAACACACTTCTTACCAATGAAACACGAACAAAAAACTAACAACCGTTAATAAAAACAGATTGATAGCCAAAACGATTTCATTGCCAATTGGCCTTTCTGTCATATGTCCAATTACCATGCATTGTTATAAGACACAACTACTCACGTGATGCGTACGTCCGCATTGCTTTCGTGTTGTCTTAAAATAATAATTTTTTGTTTATGCGAAACCCGATACACCTGTCCAATATTTTTGTGTAAAGAATCTATGTACAAAATTTTAAAACCGTATCATAAAAAATCACAAAGTTATAAGCTTGTATATTACCTGGTTGTCCGTTCAAAAACATGCTCATTTCGCGGTACACCCGCGTAAAGCACGTCTACTGTGTTATTCACTCGTGATAATAGTTTGGCAATAGGTACCTAATCGTACGGTGATTGTATTGTAATTAACTGGTATTAAAATTTAATTAAAATATTTTTGGGAAAAAATAAAACATGGTGTAAAAATTATTTGAATCGAATCAGTAACTGATTCTGAACAAACTATATTCAGGTTTCGCATATACTAAAAATAATGTTGTATATACCTACTCGTACAGGCAAGTGCTGTACCTACGAACGCTTTTACCTGTGGATACCGTTAATTGTGGGGAAAACAGCACGGAAAAAAAAGATGGCGATACGTCAAATCTGTCAACCATAGACAAATGCTTAAATAACAACTGTCTGCATAACAACATCATATTATCGTAGTTTTGGGATTCATGGCAAATTCTTACGAGTCGCTAATTGAAAAACTAAGCGTAGGTATAGTTGCTGTGCCATATTATTAATGTTCCAATATTTAAACGTCTACACATCTTGGGATCATGAAGTCAAGGGCTTTTGGTGGGCGTGTCAGGAGCCGAAGCCAGCTTGCAGAGGCCTATTAGACATTTCAAATAAAATGGTGCTCTCTGCACTATGCAAGTGTACCCAAGGACAACCACCGGGTGTAGTTGGACTATTGCGGAATATGGAAAGAAAAGACAGGGTTATGGCGTTTGGTGGGTTAAGTGGACTGATTTATCTGTAATTATCTAAGAACTATGGCTCCTGCCTGATAGATAAGATGGCAGGGGGTGACTTGCTCACTCAACAAATGGGTTCCGAATCTGTACTCTAGCCAGCCAATAAAGGCATGAAAGAAGTTCAGATCTGTTTCTCATCAGTCTTCACTCCGACCTGCCAATAAAGGCAAGCCAGAGATGAGGAACATGATATCTCCCGGGATATCAGGTCCGTGGGGTCGCAAATGCATTCTGAGAAGACACGAATAAGCCATACGAATTCAAAAGCTTTTGCAAAGACTTGTACCTGAAATACACCGCCGTGTGGGAAATTGATCAAATGAAAATTGTTTCGAGCAACAGGCGTGATGGACATCAAGTACTCACCAATCTATCTAGTTAATAAAGCCACTACACACACATATATACCTAATAAAATATATCTCGAATGTCATCTTCATTTATCTGCTGAAACGTAAAGTAATGGAAAAATCCTGAGCACCGCATTACATACATTACTTTTATTATTTTTCGTCCCTATTTCATGAAATGGTCCTATTGCTGAAATATTCTTTCAGCTGAGACATAGGCGCGGGTTATCACCAGGGTTATAAAACAGGAACGTGGTTTTATTATGCGGTTCTCGTTTCAATACCTGCTAACATAAGATACCTAGTAATATTACTGAGTAAAAACGGAATTTCAAAGGGCTTAACAATTTCGACGTTTCAATAAGCCAATCAAATCAATTGCAGTTCTCTGCGACATAGTTGAACTGTTTGGATGTTTTTAATTCAATCGCGCCGTTGCAGCGAAACGAGTTTATCAGGAAACTGTTGCAGAATGAACCCTCGATTAACTGATAGCCTCTAGGCTGTCCGAAAAAAGTCAAGCATTTTTAATCTTGTTTTTCGCTGATTGAATTTAAGATATCTTAAACTATGTAAATGTTAATGGTAAAATTTGACTGTAATATTCCAATTCTGGAGCTGGGTATGGATATGACGGCCCGGGGCTCCCTTTAGAGAGCTAAAGCCTGCCGGGGTCGCGGGACTTACGAATTACCGAGTCCAGGAACGTAAAGGGCTATTGAAGGACGCCGTGGTTTTTAGTCAGTACGAGTCTGATAGTTCCTCTCGCTCTGCCCTGGGGGGGAGGACTCTATTTGATGACCACGAATAAAAAAAAATAAAAAATTGTGTATTGATAGGTAATTAAAAATATTTAAAAGACGACGTTTTGATTTTGTTACCTTGGCTTATTCTACCGCAAAGGATAAGCCCTCCCACGGCCTACCTGCGGTTATTATTAGGGTGCCTACACCGCCGTTTCTCAGCTCATCAGTAAATCTGCTGCTCGGCTAAATCTAATTTAAGCTTTTGAGATTGTCCGACAGAAATAACAATAGCCAATCAAATCACTTGTCAGGGGAAGTTTCAGTGGATATAATTGAATACTTTATTAGGAACTAACTTTTGCCTGTGGTTTCTCTCGTTTGAATACAGATTTTATCAACAAATTCAGTATGCAACTTTAAAGCTATTGTCAAACAGACAGGCGTGGCGAACGCAAAGCAAGGCGTTTTTGTTTGTAATGGAAATTGTTTGAAGCCAGTCACATAGACTATCGGATAGCTTTCGCTTTTCTATGTAAAAAAAAACAAACAATTCCATACATTACAAATAAAAACGCGGAACGCATTCGCTTCGACTGTCTGTTTGACAATACGAGTAGCTTAATTAATTTGCTTCTTGCACACAGTTGGGATTATTCATAAACAATATTACTACAAATTTTGAAGCTAAGCTACAACGCATGAAGTTTAGCTCGCCCCCCATTTCTCCCCCTCTATACCAACATTGATCAACATCGGTTGTGGGATTTGAGCGTGGAAGCGTAACGCACAAACAAACTCACTTTCCCATTTAAATATTCTTAGAATGAGGTGTAAGGGATCATAATAATTTATAGAAAATTACTTCGTTCAACAATCCATCTGTTAGCCAAGGTGATTGTGGCAATCCCTCTCAGCAAACATTAAAATGCCCATTTTCAACGGAACGATTACAGGGGAAGATTGTGAACGCAGTTTGTAACTCCAGTCCATATTTTATTTGAGAGATTAATAATATTTCTTGGTTGTTTTTCATGTCGCCATAAATTATTTTTACAACGATAAATTTGGAAGTCTACAAATGGCATCAGACAACAGCTGTTTATTATGACCCTCGCTTCTAAATCGTGATATTACCGGACCGTGTCCTGAAATACCGGGTTTTATGAATTAACTGATAATATTTATTACATTTTATTGGCTTATGTAAACTACAGTGGTGAGAAGTTATTAGTTGTAAACAGAAACTCAGATATAAACGCCATTTTTTAAATTTTTACCTAATTTGAACGAAGAAGCACTTCTAAATAAATAGGAATATTATTATATTGGTTTTCTATGTTCTTTATCTGATACATATTTATTTATACATTTATAACCGAAGTGTTTTTTTTTGTATGAGCACGTTTGTTATCTTAAAAACTGTCAGACAAATAAAAATAAACGTAAATACACACTCTTCCACCCATTTTTAATGTTGGAAAGTCATTAAATGAGTCCTCCGGTCCTGGGTTAGAGAGCGGAATGACTATCAGACTTGAATGACTGAAAACCCACGTGTTCCTTCAGTTGGCCTTTGCGTTCCAGGCTCAAGAAACATGTTAAGACAATCCCGCTACCCAGGCAGGCATATGGTCCTATCAGGCACCGTCAGTATGCTGACAGCTCTGTAAGGCGCGCGTGGAACACGAACCACCGTCATCTGGTCCATGATCGGACGGCGAGCTCGAGCAATAAAGAACAATCATAGTAACAGCGTATAAAACCGCAGCCAGTAATAAAATAAAATGAGAAATATAAAGCTGTGCTTGCAATATTTTAATTAGGTCCTATCCACCTATTCGTTTACATTTGCTTTGGTTTTACGAATGCGGAAGGTGTCTTTCACTGCATTTACTAGTTTTAATTAAGTTTACCGTGTACTTTATCCTGAGATTAAAAGTCAGACCAGTTTGCACAAAGATTTTAACTGGATTTTATCTTTTAATGAATTAAGGTAGACTCGGAGGTCGCGAGACTGTCTAAATAGGGAAGGTAGACTGTGAAATGCACTGAGGAACCGAAAGAATGGAGTGTATTGACATCCCTAGTCTTTCAGTTCCCCATTGCGTCAAGTCAGTAATGGGCCTACCACACGCACAAACTTCACCACAGTTTTACCTGCGCGTTTGGGCGTTCAGTGTTGCCGACACAGATGATATACCTAGATAATTCAAGAGCAACTACTTCGCGTGCCAAAAATCCGTGCTAGTTGACCAAATATCGTAAGTGGCCATTTTTGCGCTCGTCTAAATCGGTCCATCGTTAGTTGGACGTCAGTTTTAATATTAAAATGGTTAATTGTGCTGTGGGACGACGGGGCACCGTAAGCGGGGGCGTACTTCAATCGATTTGGTTTTCCAATGACTAAATAGTTTTGTGACGTCATAAAAGGTAGTGAAAAAATGGCTGTCTTGGGTTTTAATACAGATCGTGATACTTGCGTTATCTAACCCAAGTAACACAAACGTGTCTAGAAACGTACTACTAGATAGCTTATAGAATTAAATTGAATTGTCTACCATAAGAATAAAATATCTATAAGCAATCTTCTAGAACGCTTATAGACAGAGTTTAGTAAAAGTGGGCACATTCTTGTACCCTCTCTTAAGAATGAGTTAAGAAAACATGACTAGATAGAGTTCAGATCAAATTGACTTAAGAGATGTTTCTAGTGTCTCTCTAAACCGTTTATAGACCGCACGTTTATCTAGTAGCGTACTAGTAGATAGTTTATAGATAGAGTTAAGACCTATAAAGGAATCATTGCTCGTCAAGTTTTAAAACCAAATGATCTTAAAGACTAACAACTTTAAGTAACATTTTACTAGTGACGCATAATGGCGTGGAACTTACAGGAGTTATTTTACTTAATAATATTTGCATCATGGCGTAACAAATTTATTACTTTTTATTAATTTGTGTTTTAGTTATTGGTAAATAAGCAAATCAATATGCGATTGAAATTCTATCGTTGAATATTATGTAAAACTCTTGTAAAATAAGAGCGCCCGCTGTAAATGTAAGATTTAACTTTTTTTTTTTCAAAATATGAATATTATTTGGTATATGCAAATTTTCGAATTTACATTTTAATGCTTAAAATACTAATTTTATTTAAAATATAGTAATTTAAAACATATCAAATGTCTAATTAGACATAATTTAATGATAAAATCATTAAAATACGTAACAAAAATTATTTGAAGCAAAAAATCTATACTTATAATAAATCTGTAGAAAAGTGGTGTCTGTACAATGGAAATATATAAAAAAAAGTATCAGGGATTGTTATTATATCGATGCCGAACCCGAAAATGTAGTTAAATTTTTTTTTGTCTGTTTGTCTGTTTGTCGGTTTGTCTGTTTGTCTGTTTGTCTGTTTGTCTGTGTGTTTGTGCACGCTAATCTTCGGAACTACTGGACGGATTTGAATAATTTTTTTTTCGTTGTATAGGTATTAAGTCCCGTTAACATATAGGCTATAATTTATCTTGGAAACTTGAACACCTGATGCAGAACCGCAACAGACCTGCTTAACTATAAGAGATACAGAAATGGTGCCATAGCAAAAATTGTTCCACGTGATGAGCATTTTCTGCTGAGAGAATAAATTTGAAGATCCTGGACACCTGATGTGGAACACCAAGAGCCCAGCTACACTATGACATATACAGGAACGACGTCTTAGCAAGAGTTGTTCAGCCTGATAAGCACTCTCTGTTGCTGTATAAAAATTTGAAGATCTGGAACACCTGATGTGGAACTCCAAGAGCCCAGCTACACTATAACATATAAGTGAATGACCTCTTAGCCAGAGTTATTCAGCCTGATGAGTACTCTCTGTCAACGTATAAAAATTGAAGATCTGGAACACCTGATGTGGAACTTCAAGAGCCCAGCTACACTGTAACATATACAGTAAAGACGTTTTAGCAGGATTTGTTCAGCCTGATGAGCACTCTCTTTTGACGTATAAAAATTAAAGAAATGGAACACCTGATGTGGGACTCCAAGTGCCTAGCTACACTATAACATATACAGTAAAGACGTCTTAGCAAGAGTTGTTGAGCCTGATGAGCAACCTCTGTTGTCGTATAAAATTTGAAGATCTGGTACACCTGATGTGGAACTCCAACAGCCCAGCTACTTTATAACATATATAGGAATATAGGAATGACGTCTTAGCAAGAGTTGTCCAGCCTAATGAGCACTCTCTGTTGACGTATGAAAATTGAGATCTGGAACACCTGGTGTGGAACTCCAAGAGCCTAGATACTCTATAACATATACAGTAAAGACGTCTTAGCAAGAGTTGTTGAGCCTGATGAGCAACCTCTGTTGTCGTATAAAAATTGGAGATCTGGTACATCTGATGTGGAACTTCCAACAGCCCAGCTACTTTATAACATATATAGGAATGACGTCTTAGCAAGAGTTGTCCAGCCTAATGAGCACTCTCTGTTGACGTATGAAAATTGAGATTTGGAACACCCGATGTGGAACTCCAAGACGCCAGCTAAACTATAACATATATAGGAATGACGTCTTGGCAAGAGTTGTTCAGCCTGGCTCTTAGAATTCGACGTTTCAGATCTTCGATTTTGACGACCCCGTCGTCGCCGGCATAAGCAACAGGATCCGCGTACGAAGTCGCGGGCAGAAGCTAGTAGGCAATAAAAATGGCGTCCAGATAAAATTTACTAGAAAACCGATTTCTATAGAATAAACAGTCTAGAGATTTTTTTTGTAGTATGGCTCTAGAATAATTTTACTTACTACATACTAAACTATCTAGTGAGAGAATAAACAGATTTAAGAGTGGTTTAAAATTATCTAGTAACTGTCACTCTGTATTCCTTTTTATCTTGTCACAGTATTTCTAGACGTTCTTCAGTGAATAGGTAATTTCATGTGTTGTGAACGTAAGACCATTTTATGCAGTAACAAACCAATATAATTAATCAATACAAGAGGGTACCCGAGTAAAAAGTATTTCTGATTTATTTAAGTACAAACAATGTGAGAAATAATAATTATAATTGTAATTACATTAATACCCTTTCATTAATTGATACCCACATCATTGGGGTGGATTTCATCTCCACCATCTTGAATTTAAGTCACTCTGACTATTTTTTTCGTATTCCTGACAGCAAACCTTTTCATTTGATACGCATATCATGGGGGTGGATTTTAAATAGCCTGTCCGCCATATTGGATTTAAATCATGTGATTTTTTTTTTCGTACTCTTGACAGCAAATCTTTTCATTTTTGATAAGCATATAATTATCATTAACAATTTTCTACGTTTTGGAGGAAGTTACCAGGAAGTTTCGATTCTTCTTCGGTCGTCTCTTCTTCATTTTTCTTTCTTTTTAAATACTTGCGGATTTTTCGACGAAAACCACCAGATCTTTTAACACGTTCACTGTGCAGCTATGATGAGAGTGACTACCCCCTAAGTGCAAACGAAAATTGTAGATAATATGTTTCGCTTGCTATAAAAATGATATATTATAACATTATTTTTCATTTTTTGTAACCCCTTTATAAAATAAAAACATATTATCTATTGACCCACCCGTGGGTCATACACGTGTGATCTCGTAACTTCATGCCCCAGCCGTGTGGCATGCACGTATGACGTCTTTGCATGCCTTTATCTCTATTGAGCAGGCTAGAATTTCTAGATCCAGCCATTCTCTCACCAAATTACCGAGACGTGACCCAAAAAGAATATTTAGAAAACGTTGCTCTGGTTGTTACAAAATTTTAGTTGAAGAAGGCCGTACACCAGCGGAAGCAGCTCGCAAAACCAAAAAGACGGATATGGAGTGTCTAGCGTGCCAAAAAGCTTTTTGCCTGAACTGTTTCAATACTTCCCATTGAAATAAATATAATATTAATACGTCTTCTGTTTTATTTATAACCCAAAATTAACTCATTTTTGATAATGGGGTACTGGCAACTCTATTAAAAAAGTTCGTCCGGTTTTCAAGTAATATTGATCCTTATGTCATTGTTGACACGTGTGAATCGATAAAAGTGGCTAAACTCACACGTGTTTGAGGCTATGAGCCTTTAAATTTGCGAACAACTCATGCCCCACCCATGGGTCATGCACGTACGATGAGCAACTCGATATGCCCCATCGGTGGGGCATGCACAGTGAACGTGTTTGTTTCATCTTCTCCATTGCATAAACTAATCCAATTTAAATTTCTAGTGCAAATGCTCTTAACTAAGCCACTTTTAAGGATAAAAACTCTAAAAACACGACTTCTCTATCAGTTTTCTAGACAAACTTAAAAATATCTAGTAAAGTACTTTATCTAGACTGAAGTATCTATAGAAAAAAAAGATAAGAGTACCATTAGCTAAAATAGAATATCTGTAGAAAGTTTTGTCTTCAATTAAATCGTTTTATCTATAAAACTACTTCAAAATAGGTACCTTTAGGCTTTTTTAACTATTTGTAGAGCATTTTATCTAGAAACATTCGTTATAACTATAAACGTACTTAAAATAAGTGTTCTATAGAACAAATGCTCTTAAAATAATAAACCTTTAGATAAAAAACTCTATAAGATTAAATTTTCTTTATCAAACCCATCTTTAGAAAGCCCGTATCTAAAGATTAACCCTGAATAGACAGTCTATAGACAGATTGGTTTTAAAACTTCCAGACTGTGTTACTTGGGAACTCTGTGGTTGCCGACCGTGTATAGTTTTTTCTTGCGCACAGGTAAAACTGTGGTAAAGCTTGTGCGTGTGGTAGGCCCATTAGAGTCTATCTATACTCGGCTTTGAATAGGTAGGGGAAACTGGGGACACTTGATCACCGCTTTTGTTTTTTGGCCATTATTTCGCAAATATTAATCCGATTTTAAATATCTTGATATTGAAATTACCCAAAATAAGTTTACTAACAAACTATTTAATCCAAATAAAAACTTACGAAAAATATTTTCTGACAACACGAAACACAAAATCATTCGCCATCTGCTCAACTATCAAATTTGACACTGGTACCAATTTTAGAAAGTTAGGACGTACCATAGGCTACAAATGTGGCCTCTCTAAATTTAAATAGTATTCACAGAAGCTCTGTAAATCCAGTGTATCTAGTCTCCCGTAAGGATCAAGTGTCCTCAGTTTCCCCTAACTACGTAGGTATTTGAATAGGTAACAATGGGCGGGAGAACAGTTTTGAAAATACACCCAAAAAAGTTAGTTTAGTTAGCGCAGTGGCGGAGCGATTGTACTGATGTGCAGCGTGTCGCGGGTTCGATTCCGTACGGAACAAATAGTTGTTCCGCGATTGAATGTTTGTGTATGTGAGTTTCTTAGTTTGTAAACGCACCCACAACACAGGAGAAATTCTTAGTGTGGTGCAATGTTTATGTAAAAAAAAAGAGATGTTAAAGTTTAGATACTTGTTACTAGAAGCGTATTAAAATTGTAACGTCTTTACGTGCTTTCCGAGGCACGGAGGAAACTCGCTATGACAGATGGTCATATCCACAGACCAACCTCGGCAAGCGCAGGGGTAAGCCCCTGAAGATCGGCCTGTGCGGCTGTAATTTTTTACAGGCCTGTTGGTCTAGTGGTTAGTGACCCTGACTGCTATGCCGGAGGTCGTGGGTTCGATTCCCACCCAGGACAAATGTTTGTGTGATGAGCACAATCATTTGTTCTGTGTCTGGGTGTAATTTATCTATCTTCTATCTATACTTATAATAAATCTGTAGAGAGGTCAATTCTGTACATGAAATATATTTCCAAAATAACTATCAGGGTGTGATTAGGGATCGATACTGATGCCAAAAATGCAATTAATAAAATTATTGTCTGTCTGTCTGTCTGTCGGTCTGTCTGTCTGTCTGTCTGTCTGTCTGTCTGTCTGTCTGTATAACCGTTATAGAAACAAAAACTACTCGACGGATTTTGACGAAACTTGGCACTATTATTTTTCATACTCCTGCGCTGGTTATAGTATACTTTTCATCACGCTACAATCAATAGGAGCAGAGCAGTGAAGGGAACTGTTAGGAAAACGGGAGAAGTTACTCCATACACGCTAATCTTCGGAACTACTGGACGGATTTGATTGTTTTTTTTTTTGTTGTATAGTTTATTAAGTCTGGGCCACAAATAGGCTATAATTTATCTTGGAAACTTGAACACCTGATGCAGAACTGCAATAGATCACCTAAACTATAAGAGATAAAAAAATAGCGCCGTTGCAAAAATTGTTCCGCGTGATGAGCATTTTCTGCCGAGAAAATAAATTTGAAGATATGGAACACCTGATGTGGAACTCCAAGAGCCCAGCTACACTATTACATATACAGTAATGACGTCTTAGCAAGAGTTGTTCAGCCTGATGAGCACTCCCTGTTGTCGTATAAAAACTGAAGATCTGGAACACCTGATGTGGAACTCCAAGAGCCCAGCTACACTATAACATATATAGGAATGACGTCTTAGCAAGAGTTGTTTAGTCTGATGGGCATTTCCTGTTGACTTACAAAAATGAATGATCTGGAACGTCTGGAATCGTCATGCGCGTCCTGTTGTTTTCCCGTCCCCAGGCTCTAAGAATTCGACATCAGACGTTTCAGATCTTCGATTTTGACGACCCCATTGTCGCTGGCATAAGCAATAGGATCCGCGTACGAAGTCGCTGGCAGAAGCTAGTCTATAATATGTATGTATTTAGAAATATATAAGTATGTTTATCAGTTGTCTAGTACCCATAACACAAGCTCTGCTTAGCTTGGGACTAGATGGCGTTGTGTGATAGTTGTGGAATATTATTATTATTAATTATTTAACCACGAGCTCCTCAAATAGATATCGTATCGCGATAGACATCGTAAGAGAAGTCAATTACAAATACAAAAAATACAAAAATCTTTATTTACTTTAACAGTTTTTCTTCTTAAAATTAGTTGCTGGAGTCTCCTTTTAGGCATGTAAATATGCCTGTGTTAGGAGGCTCCGCTCTTCCTTATTGTATTAGCAGCATAGCAAGAGACATGTATACATATTTTTGTATTTAAATTATTTATTTTATTTAGTGGGTAAGTAAATTTAGAGGGTAAGTATTTATATAATATTAGGCTAAGGTGTGCTGTAATATTCCCTAGCCCCAAGAAGTTGGGGTAGGTTTCAGCAGCAGTAGGTGTGTGTGTGTTCGTGTATGTGTGTGTGTTCGTGTATGTATGTGTGCGTGAGTGTTTCTGTAGTCAATGCATGTTTATTCCACATATTATTATAACAATATTTTTTCTGTTTCTTCATAATTTAGGGTTTTTATCCACTTTATCAGTACTGATTTGCACTCATGAGAGGTCTTCGAGAAAATCTGTAGTATTTTATTAATTTTATTGTAAAGATAAGCTGATCGTTTTTTGAATTGGATACTAGCAAAAGTAGTCTTTGTTATAGGAACATTTGTGACTGTGTTTTTCCTACGTTTTGTTTCTATGCAAGGATCATAGGTTAACGTTTTATGTTTTTTTAATATGGTGTACACAATATATAATTTTCGAACTGACAGTAGGTTGGACACTTGATATAGACTCACAGTAGGGAAACGTTGTTTTTTGAAGTACATAACTTTTATAAGAGCTCTTTGAGCCCTTTCTAAATCTAAAAACCGGGTTTTGAGAGCCCCTCCCCATATGGCAATGCAATACAAGATTATGGATTGTACTAAAGCAATATAAATTTCATTTAGGAGGTTTTTTTCGTAGTTGGGGTTATTGGGCGTAACTTTTGGAACTACATGGCGCAGTGATTTAAACATCCATATAAACTTCCTTATCCTAGAGCTAATCTGCTCAACTTGTGGGTACCATGATAGTCTCTGATCCAGTATAACTCCTAGATATTTAAAAGAAGACACTTTTTCTATTAATGAGCAATCACATTGGTTTCTTGCTGTGCTATCATTTTCATTACATACATGTATTTTTAATCTGAAATCTTGACTGGGTTGTGTACTATTATTGATAGTAAAGCAAATGTAATTTGTTTTTGATGTGTTTAACGTAAGGAGGTTATACTTTAGCCATTTAGCAACCCTAGACATACCATATTCAGCGTCAGTTTTAATAGCTTCCCAAGAGTACCCAGAGAAAACGATGGCAGTATCGTCTGCATATGAAAAAATTTTGGCATTTTTGATCTTCATATTACAGAGGTCGTTAATATAAATCAAGAAAAGGGTAGGCCCCAAGACGCTGCCTTGTGGTACACCACATGTTATACTAATATCATCGCTGATGTACTGTTCCAGTTTAACCTTTTGTTTTCTATCAGACAGATAGTCTTTGAATATAGAGAGCTGTGCTCCTCTGATTCCAATTTTTTCAAGTTTTTTCTCAAGGATGGGGAAAGAGACGGTGTCAAAAGCTTTTTTTAAATCTATGAAGACTGATAGACATTTCTTGCCAACATCAAGCTGTTCTACAACAAGAGTACTAAGAGATGTTACTGCATCCTCAGTTGATATACCCTGTCTGAATCCAAATTGAGATGGGGATAATATGTTGAAAGAAGTTAAGTAATTTAGAAGTCTATTATTTAGTAGTTTTTCTATGATTTTAGATATTACTGAAAGAACTGAAATAGGTCGATAATTGTTAACGTCGTCTCTATCCCCACCCTTGAAAACAGGAGTAATAATTGATCGCTTTAATAAAGTAGGGAAGGTGCCCGTTCTAAAACAAAGATTAGCTAGATAAGCAATAACTGGAGTAATTTCGTGTCTAACAAGTTTAATGAACCTAGTTGAAATGTTGTCCCACCCAGGGGCGCTGTCAGATTTTAAATTTATTATAATGTTATTTACCTCCTCAATGTCGGCATCATACAGGACAAAAGATTGAGGTTGTGTTGGAAGCTCATTTATGTAATGATTTTGATCATCCACACTCATATTCAATTGAATTTCTTCAGCTAGCTCTTTACCTATATTAGCGAAGTAGTTATTAACAAAATTAGCAGACTCCACAGGAGACGGTTTTAAATAGGTCAATTCCGTGTTTAATTTCTTAGATTTAGTAGTATAAGTTATTGCTTTGATATTTTTCCATAGCAATTTGTTATTTTTAACTGATTTAGTAAGTATTTCTCTTTCATGTTTTCTTTTTATTTTTTTTAATAGATTATTGCAATGATTTCTATAGCGTGTGTAAGTAATCTTTTTAATTTCGTTTAAGGGGTCGGTCGTCGAAGCAATTTGTTACGCTGTTTTTTGGGGTTGGAAATCAATTGATGATTTCCAACCCCAAAAAACAGCGTAACAAATTGCTTAACAACCATTTCACTTGACCATGTTAGGGTACATATCTACTTGCGCCATCTTGGATCCAATTTGTCTAAGTTATGAGAGAAGCTCAAGTTTATTGTTAATGATATTTACTTATCATTCAGCTCGATGTGAAGTTCGCAGAGGGAAACAAATGGTTTCATCGCGGTTGGGAGAACTAACAATCTACAAACTGTTACTTATGTTACGAGTACAAACCGTCTTTTGAACCATTTTGTTGCTAGCTTTACTTAGAGTTCGATTTTGATTTTATAAAACTTTTCCGTGGAATTAAAATTTAGTTCTTATTACCTTTTATGCAATGTTGTAGCTTACTAAATAGAATTTGCTTTTGAGTTGCTGACAACATCTAAAGAGCGCTCATTTAAAAAAAAAAAACAAAACATACAGTGCTTTGATATCAGAGTTTTAAGTGAGTACTTAAAAGAGAAAATCCTTTTTGAAGATTTCTGTAGACTTAAGCGCTTTTATCTACTACATAATATTATGTTCCGTCACATAAATACAATATTTTGACAAATGCAAAAGCGTAAAAGTAAACTGCAATCTTGAGATTTTCGGATTTTTGCAATATTTCTACTTATATTCAACAACAACATGGCAAAATTGATATCGGCTTAATTTGGTTCCGTTAATTAAACACAGTTAGTAGGAATTAAATATGCATGTGGAATGCTACATTTAATAATGATTCAATTATAAAATTAACAAAATGGGAACACTTTTGCCTAATACATTATTGTTTTTTTTAGCATGGTAAAATCATCAAATGGGCACCCAAACAGGGCAAGGCAGGAGGGTTTGTCAGACTTGTACTGACTAAAATCCACGGTGTCCTTCAATAGCCCATTATAGTCACGGTAGCTGTTTAGTCTCGCGACCCCGGCAGGTTTTGGACCTCTATTAATTATTATTGTTACTATTTAACTCTTCTCCTGAAACGTAGCTGACGTGTAGATAGATAACTCTGCTTTTGCTAGTGCTAAAACACGTATTCTTCTTTTCAGGATTAACACTATGGGGTATATCATGGTTCCTATTCAAAGATGCGGTGCTGCCGGACGGATACTTGTTCAATATGAGCGGAGTGGTCATCGCAGGGTACATGCTAGGACACACGATAGAAAGATACACCACAATCAACCCGGTGGTCGGGATGACGTTGACGGGAGCTCTCTACAGATACTTCGGACCTCCAAGCTTTTTGAATAACCCCACCGCAGACTTAATTGATTTTCATTTAAGGTTAGTAACGACCCCCTTTATAAAAACTATAAAATCCGTAATCGTACTAGGATCAAAGTTTTCTGTGTATCTGGTTATAAAATATCTGTGTGCTAAATAAACTATCTAAGCCTAATTACTAGTTTTTGCCTGAAAGAGTAAGTAACATCCACTGTCACAAAATATTGCAAATTTAAAATCAAAAGTTGACAATCTTGTGTCTTCAAAATAGGCTGATCAATTTTGCATAAGTCAGTATCTCAAAGTAGGCCCTTCGACATATCAAGCGCCCGCCCTTCGTCCCTAGAACAAAAAATACATAATTAACCAAACTATTATTAAATCAAAATTTTAAACATTATACATTAATATAAATTACTTGCCACGAGTCAGATAACAGACGCCTTTGCCGAAATATGCAAAAAAAAAACATAAGTACATAGTAGACAGTAAGACTATAGGTACTTCTGTACAACTTTTTCCGTTCCTTTCGAATATTACGGGGGATGTTATGTTATCAATTTCAAATAACTCAAACAGAAGATCGACACCAAACCAAATATTTTAGATGTAAACTTCCCAATGGCGTAAACAACACCTGCACACAGAACTTTGTTAATTAATTAAATAAATTGTTAAAGCCCCAGCTTTCTTGATGACGTAATAAATGACTTTGCTTAATTGATTTGGATCTCACCACATCGTAATTTTGTAACGTAATTATGTAGTATATTTATAATGAGTTACTGCTTCACAAAACGGTTGATAATTTAATGGGGACTTTACATTAATTTTGCTAATAGAAGTACTACATGCCACTAAGGTTGGGGAGCCATTAAATTAATTACTGCAGGTCGACGTGCTATCCTTCGCACTTGATTTTACGAGCGGAAAATATTATAGAGCCATGAAAAATTTTGGACACCCTGTTCTCAAATGTAATTTATTTAACATTTCGCGTTTCACATCAAGCAGACGTAAATAGATATCGTTTTAATATTAAAATATGAAAATGTTTAAATAATATTTAAAGTAATTGTAGACACAGCGGTAAAAGTATTTTAAACTATGAATTTTTTCACTAGGCTTATCCAAATATTTGCACAATTTCAAGAATAAATTGTTGCAAGTTCAGAACACCATTTGACTGAGTATATAACGTAGTAGTTCATGAAACGTCCTCATTGAAGAGAGTACCAAATTAAGGTCAGCCTGTCTCAAGAGCTTCGGATAACACAAATTATCATAATTAATTTAATTGAAAACAATCAATGAACAACATTTTATTTTATTCTTTCAGGCGAATTTATCCCGTCATTATCCTGACGAAAGGCCCACTAACTTGGAACTGGGAATTTATAAAAAATAATTCGGTGAAAGTTTTCTCATTGGCCACTCTGCCCTGGATCGTGGAGTGTTTATCTACCGCCTTCTTTGCCCACATACTACTCGAGTATCCTTGGTACTGGGGTGTGTATTTCAAACTTTCAACCTCCCCTAATGAACTTGTAAATTCGACTTTATTTACTTGAGCTACTTGTTTATTGCTTTTTTTTTAGGGTGGTAAACTCATCAAATGAGTCCCCCCACCCAGGGCAGGGCGAGAGGGACTGTCAGACTCGTACTGACGACTAAAATCCACGGTGTCCTTCAATAGCCCTTTATGTTCCAGGGTCAAGGTAATGAGATAAGTCCCGCGACCCCGGCGGGGTTTGGCCCTCTAGAGGCCACGTCTTAATGCTGACACTCTTTGAGGCGCGCGTGGAACACAATGTGCTGTCGACCCGGGCATGGTCCATGGTCGGACAGCGAGTCGCCCATTACTCGCCGCCCGCATGCCCACTTGTTCATTGCTAAGATAAATTCTTAGTTATTTTTGATCCCGTTTGCGCTGCTTACCAATAGAAAAGCCTCAAATGAAAGCCAGCAGCACCGGTTATTGCTTGGAAGCGGCTCACTGAGTTCATTCACACAAATCCCCATTCATCTGACGACAATTGAACCTTGTGAGAGTCGAGAATGTTGAATAACACAAAGCTGAATATTTCAAAGAAAGCACCTATGTACGTACAAATATTTGAAATTGAGGGAGACGTTATTGAAACATGTTTTGTTGTGATTACAGGTCTCCACTTAGGCTCTATTTTAGCGTCGGTATCACCAGCTGTAGTGGTGCCGATCGTGAATAACCTACATGCAAGAGGCCTAGGAACCAAGAATCAAATAGCTCTCTTGGTGGCGAACGCTGGAGGACTTGACACCGCCTTCACAGAAGGCTTGTTCGGAGTCATCAATAGTGGTATATTCTACCCCGCACCGATGGTATACAGAATTGTAAAGGTAAATGAAAAGACATTAAATAGTTGTATTTCAATAACTTTCAATAAAAACAGTTAAGTAATAAATATTTACAACGCAATTGTGACGATTTATATTGCGTCACTTATTTTTCATCACTCAGGCTATTAATGTTATTGGACGAACTGAAACCCAGTTCAAAATCATAAAACCATTACACAAGACTTGAATACGCAAGTAGAATACTTTATAGTACATCTATCTCAAGGCGTTTCTCTTTTATCGAAATGTATTTTTATCTCCGACAATAAATTCAAATTTCGAAATCCGGCCGTACTTATCCACACTTGAGATCGTTTCCAAGAAACACTCGAACTACATTTTCTTTAAAATCAAACCGCTTTCTCTTAAGGTTCAATTTGGGTATAGGGCCCTTAACCTTTTTGTTCGTAATTCCGCAGGGTTTGCTGGCTATATTCGTCGGTATTGCCCTCGGAATATTCTGGGGAGTGTTATCAGACAGTCTACCGGATCACAGTGACATATACGCGCCTACGGTGCGAAGCCTACTTATTTTAGGCGGAGGTGTGCTGTTGACTTATGCCAGTGGATACGTCGGATGGGGTGGCACCTGTGAGTATTTCCTTGTTTACATAATTATTTGGCGCTTCGTCAACGAGGAAGTAATTTTACGAGGAGTGGCTTCTTGTAGCAGCTTATACCGTGAACAAAGCGGGAACTTTCTTTATATACATTATACGAGGACTTATTAGGTAAAGGTCAATGACCGCTATTGCCATCTTAACTGGCACCAACTATAGAGCTTTGACCTCCCTTCAGACGGTTGACGTCTGAAATTAATCAACCTTAGAGTTCTTTTCCAATAGCTCTATAAATATCAGCAATTGATACAAATTAATTAAAGGTATACTTATTGAAATGATGAATGGTCTAAAACGGTTTGTCCTTAAAACTTCATGAAGAAAGAACGTTTGCGGCAGTAAATCAATGAAAATTACTATATAAATGTTATTTAAAGCTACCATAAAGTACTTAAGCCAACATGTTTCGCCTTACCATTCTACAAATCTAATAATTGCATCAATAAAAAGAGTTTAAGTGCGTAATCATAAAGAAAAGAGTACAAACAGCGTATCAAATGGCAAAATATCGCTGACTAAACATGTAATAAAGATAATTATGTTTACAATGTAAAAGAAACGTCTTCATTACACAGTGCTACTGTATTTTATTAGTTTACCTGAGTAAACACAGTAATACGAGCATGTACGATAAGGAATGCAAATGTGATACCTACGTCATCATGGGGATACTTTATACCCGCGGTTATGAATTGATCCCTTCGGCTCTGTAATCACATAATCAGTCATGTTGGCACAGAGAAATTCTGGCCCTTATTTCTATTATGAAAATTTCTAATCTCATGTATGAATTTTCATATACATACCTACAAAATAAATTCGGTACCTGTACCTTTTATACTAATAAATAGTTATTGAAATACAGTATGTAGTTTTTGTCACTTTTTTGTTTATTAGAATTGTTTTTTTTTTCTTCCTATAAATTAGAACAGATTAGATCTGTATCTTTATTTTGTCACCGTTGCATATGGAACCTCCTGATCTACAATAATTATAGCTCACTTTGATGTTTACGGAGAATCGCTGACTCATAAGTCACAGGCACCTACGCCTAGTTTAGGAGCCAGAGTTACTACTTAGTTGTAATGTATGTTCCTAGTTTTACGGATATTGATTTTATGATGGCTTTTGGTGAAATAAAGACTTTATTTATTTATTTATATTGAAAAAAAGTTCCTTTTAAAACAATTTGTTAAAGGAAATAGGAATAGAACACCGAAAACGACCATAACATAGATAATGAAAGATAATACTGGAAGCTAAATAAATCTAGGTCGTATTCCAACTAAACTTGACTAACAACTTCCAACTTTAATCAGTCAAAGCCAGTTTAAACTATGTTAGACATGTGAACGAAACCAACTATTATATACGCAATGCGATACAGCTGTCGTCACACGTGTTAAGCTTGAACATACGTATTATTTGATGTGCGAAGCTGATGGTAAATAATAATGTGTACTTTTACGAGTACAACAAACATACTCAAAGAAATACCGATGTTCGGTAGTACACGCGACGAAAGAGATTGGTTAGCAGGCCGAATGAAAAATATTTTACTTCCGAGAGAGTTATTTGCGTTACCATTATTTACTTATTTAGCAGAAATCAGTGGTCCATTGAATTTTCATTGAACAAGTTCTAATTGAAAAGGGGATTTTTAGTCGTTAAAGGATTTTATGTAAAAATAAGTCGCTCCATAATTATATTATTTGTTACTAAACAATAATAAACAAAATTTGAAGTATAGCTGATTATTTTCGACCGACCGACCTCTTTTAAGGTTTTCAGCATTCATTTGAATTACATCATTATTTAAATACAGTCAGATGAATCAGGCAAATATTTTTGGCTACTCAGCATAACATCATGCATTTCATTAATCACAAAACGTTAATCAATAATAAAAATCGACCCACACACTTACCTTTTCTGTCAATTGTACTAATATTCCTGAAATCTCTTTTACTTTTCCTCATAAGATTTCTCTCTTAGCAGAAAACATTATACATAGTCACTGTAAGATATTGTGCATAAAAATGGACAACTGCGTGCGGGTTCCGCGTTATTACAGGGTTGCGCATCGTTATGGAGAGAATGGTCCTCCTTATACAGGTGTTCCAAACATCAACGGGAAAAGGGATGGAAAAGGGAAGCCAAACTTTCTTCCGAATAAATATGAGAATGGGTTTATGAAATGTCTGTTATTAATACAGATTTATGTATGTAGATATCTTTATATTGGTACAGTCAACAACAGATGAACTAGTATTACTAAATGTTTTGATATAATTTACAATCACATACCATTGAATCACTTCGACGCCACACAGTTCTGACGCGAACTCCGTTCATTAGTATTGAAATTCTGATTTTTATCATCATTTTTTGCTGTTGACTGTACCTTTTCAAAACAAACAAATCTTTGCAGCTCACACTCGCTTGACGGTTTGAAACGCCTCTTACTATCGCCCTAGCAATCTGTCAACGGGAATGTTGCCGATCGTTATTATCATCTATACTCTATACTAATATTTTGAAGCTGAAGAGTTTGCTTGTTTGGTTGATTGATCGCGCTAATCGCAGGAACGACTGGTTCAAATTCAAGAAACCTTTTTGTGTTGGATAGGTAGTCCATTTTCGAAAAGGGCTATAGGTTATATTACATCATGTACCCGCGCAATATTGAACCGACCATTTGGGCGTTTATTACCGGTTTTTTGAACCAATCCCAAATGGTCAACATTACTGGTTTATGACCAGTAGGAGCCAAGTAGGAGCCGAGCAGCAAGTGTGAAACCGGGCAACAGTTAGTAACGTGTCAGGGCTCCCGTACACGGATTACAAAACGCCGCCACACGCCACTCACGCGATTCCGCACCCCTCTGTCTCATCATCTGCCTTGCCTTTTCCCAACTACATAATATATTGGGGTCGGCTTCCAGTCGAACGAGATGAAGCTAGATATCAGTATTTAACATGGAGCGACTGCCTATCGGACCTCCACAACCCAGTAACTGGGCAATACGATACCCCATGGTAAGACTGGTTGTCAGACTTATGAGCTTCTGACTAACAGTAACGACTATCAAAGATCTACCTACAAATAACAGCCGGGACCAACGGCTTTCCGTGCTTTCCGAGGCACGGAGGAAACTCGCTATGACAGATGGTCACCCATCCACAGACCAACCTCGGCAACCTCGGCTTAACCCGGAAGATCGGCCTGTGCGGCTGTGATTATTTAGCCACGAGCTCCTCAAGCACCCCTCTCTCTCTTACCTCAGTAATGCATTGGTTAAAAAAGTAGCAGCCAACGACCGCAAGTGTCGACCACCGGCCATAAATGGCTGTCGCGCGCTTCAGGAACCTTTGTAGCCGCTTCTAGCTTCTTGTGGCTGTGGCTGTTGCGAGTGGCTCGTGTGCGGCGACACTTAAAGACAGTTGATATCCTCAGTAATTTTTAATCCTTTATCATCATCAAATGAAGATGTCTGCTTTACATTTTACTGGGCAGCGCTTTGGGTGGGTATCAAATATTTCGCCAAAAACAAAGTTATGAAAATTATAACGCGTACGTTCAATCAGTCTAGTTATCTTATTTACACACCTGAAATATCTGTATGCCCTAAACCAAATTTTCGACGAAATTTCATTAAAGTAATGAGAGTACGCGAAGATAGCTTATCCCTAATTCGCATTGTTTGAATTAATTGCATTTAGGCTGTATGTGTTTGTATGCCTAAATACAATGTGTACATAAGAGCTTATCCTAAAAGCAATTTGTTCTGTATTCACTACATAATCGAATTCAGACATTGTTTGTCTTCTTTTTTCTTGAATAAATATTGAATTAGTAGGTAAACTTGAATTAAAGTGCTTAAGTAAATCTGTTCTATACTTAGTTGGCTTTATTAGGTGCGTCCACACAGAGCGAGCAGCCTCGCGAGGCATTTGCCGCGCGAAGCGTCAAACAGACAAGGGTGGCAAACGCGAAGCGAGGCGTTTTTGTTTGTAATGAATGGAATTGTTTGAAGCCATGTCGCTTTTCTATGTGACTGAATTAAAACATTTCCATTCATTACAAATAAAAACGCTTCGGATCGCATTAGCTTCGCCTGTCTCTTTGACAATAGCTTTAGTGTAGATGTGTCTCGGAGACAAGCGCTCGCACTGCCACGAGCGAGCGACCGAGCGCCCGAGCCGGCTTTTTGTTTTGCTAGCGTAGGTATATTGTTTCATGCCTCGGTCGAAAAACAATACAAAATGTAATAATTATGTAGATTGCAGGTACTTTTTTAGACACATCCTTGTCTTGCCCTTCGGGGATTGTAGGTAGATGTGAAGTCAATTTTTTTTTTTAATCTATCTCAATTATTAGATCGTTACAAAATTATAGCCTATGAATCCTAAGACTCATAGCGTGACGTTAAATATCCTGAGATATAATCGTTTCTGAGATAGCGTGTGCAAACGAACAAAAAATTTGACAGTTTTTATGTTAGAGGAGTCGTTCCTTTATTTATTTAAAATAGAAGCAATCTGGGAAGAGTTAGGGCCAATTCATACTGTCGCACAGTCGAAGCACATAATATCCTCACAAATCATCAACGTCAACTCAAAAATCATAATTATTTATCCTTATTTCCACAATCTGAATCATACACGCAGTGGCGGCGTAAGGCGTGGGCGACGTGGGCCACCGCCTACGGCCTCGCGGTACAAGGGGCCTCGCGCCTCAAAAATTTTTAAAGCGAGATTAAAAAAAAAAAAAAAAAAACAATTTTGTTGTGAAACATGTTTTCTTAGACTGGCAACATTTGCCGCCGACCAGAGTGCGGGGAATCCCTGGCTTTATTTGTTTACGTTCTTTACTTGGAAGCCAACCAATCAAATGTTTTAATAATATTTAGTGAATAAATAGATAGTGTTTAAGTAGGTATATTGATTGCCCCTGAAAACAGTGACGTTTTTTAATTGTTTTTGTTTTCTTTGTGATTTGTAATACACCGGTACCTGTAGGTACTCGTCTATTTTACATAAGGTAAGAAATATTTAATTGGTAATAAGTATATAACGCAGTAATTACTTGTATATTATTAAATTTTCAGCGTTTTGTAACAAACGGAACATTGTTTATTACTATATAAATAAAATTTCAGTTAGTAATAGTGTTAAAAAAGTTAGTGAAGATTTGCAATCTGGACAACATGTTGTTAATAAATTATGAATCTAATTTGTATTTTTATTAATAAAAACTTGGCAATATTAATTGTTTTGTTTGTTTTTATTATTTTATAAAATCCGTCTTCAGGTTGCCATAGAACAGGGCCTCGCGAAATCTGTCTTGCCCACATCAAATTTAGGTCTTGCCCCGCCACTGCATACACGAGATAAATGAGAACTTCAAATTCAATAGAATTCGTGCATCTGAACGAGTACTAGTTATTTAGTTTGATACTATTGATAAATAGTTATGATTGGTACAGTTGCAGAGTTTCCTCAGCTTAACAAATAACAAACTGTACTCAAAGGAATTCTTAATTGGCGATACTTCTCAAGTTTCCTGACAATTAATATAATTAATGAACAACACAGCTAATTGTACAAATAAATCGTGTTTATATAAAGGTGTACACAACTAATTATTTTGGCAATTAAAATCAATTCTAAATACTTCCAAAAACTAAGATATGGGCGACTCGCTGTCCAATCATGGACCATGCCCGGGTCGACGGACGGCGCGTTGTGTTCCACGTGCGCCTCAAAGGGCGTCAGCATGATGACGGGCCCCCCCTTTAGAGGGCCAAAGCCTGCCGGGGTCGCGGGACTTATCTCATTACCGTGACCCCGGAACATAAAGGGCTATTGAAGGACACCGTGGATTTTAGTCATCGAATGAGTCCTCAAGCCTAGTGTGGGGTGGAAGAGACTGTCAGATTCATACTGACTATAATCCACGGTGATCCTTCAATAGATCTTTACGTTCTAGGTTCATTGATGATTTTACCAAGCTAAAAAAAAAAGGACCGAGAATAAAAGAAATCTTATCGGTGCGAAGTCAGAAACAGATAATTTCGTTAAGATAACGTAACAGCTTAAGAGCTATAAAGTCATAGTTTTGGGTACAAGTTGGTAAAATCATCAATCAATGAGCCCTCCCGTCCTAGGTGGAGCGGAAAGGACTGTCAAATTAGTAGTGAATAAAATCCGCCGTGTTTCTTCAATTGCCAAGCTTGCTTGTCATATAGAATTGTAAGCAAAAATAATCATGAAATCAAGAGCTTGACCCTTGTGCCAGTCGGAAAAATGAAGAATCAAATATGTCCCCGGACATAATTTAATATGTCCCCGTACATAATTTAATATGTCCCCGGACATAATTTAATATATCCCCGGACATAATTTAATATGTCGCGGGCTTGTCTCTTCAGGTAACCTGACCCTGGAACGTAAAAGGGATTTTGAAGGATCACCGTGGATTATAGTCATTACGAGTCTGACAGTCCCTTCCGCCACGCCCTGGGTGGGAGGACTCATTTGTTGACTTTACCACGTATAGAAAAACGAGTGCCCATCACCAAGCAAAATTCAATTGTCTTGATACCAGCAAAGCAATCAATCAGAAAAGAACACTTTCAAAATTACCAACGTTTCCTCTCTCTCCTTAACATCCCGGTTTTTGAAACTTACCTGTCATACTTAATCTAATTACGAAAACGCAAAGGCTAGCTACCTAAACCTGCGATCTCTGAGGCGAACAAAGTGAATCTTTGTCTCAAACCCTTCGCCAAATTATTTTTGGGTTCGGCAGTTATGAAGCGTCGCGAGGATTTGCTCCGGCCGGGTTATGAGGCCGACTCTAGTAAATGCGTATAAAAAAGGAATTTCACTCATCGTTCCTCCGCGCTGGAAGGTTGATGTTAAGAAGTGCCTCCAGGAATTCCAACGTGAAATATTGCCGAAGATATTCGTGTGAAAACTCATGTGTAGAATGTTGAGAGTTTGTTGGTTTTTTTTAGATTAAATGCCTTAAGAAACTTATTGTTATTGTCGTATAAAATAAAAGTGTTTATTTTTATATCTTCGATAATACCTATTCTACAGAAAAAGCGTCGCAATGATTAGTTTAGCTCATAAAATCTACACATAGATTGAAAAATATGGCATTTTACAATAATCGTATATCTAAGAGAATCTTATATTTAATATAAGTTATTAGGTATAGGTATTAAGTATCTGAGTGCCCACTCATCTACAAATTATCAACCGGCTAAGACTTACGAGTGTTTACCCAATATGTCGCTAAGATGAACTTTATTGATATAAAGTGTCGATTTACTATCAATCAATAATATTATCTTTGTTTAACAATAATAAATTAATAATAGTTACATGACGTAGAGTGCATATTATGAACATTTCATTCATAAAAAAACTAAAAAAGTAAATTTCACCATCATAAAAAACAACCACAAAAAATTATGAAACATTTTTTTTCCTCGTAAGTATTGACTTTTTTGTCATCGCCTTCGGAAAGAAAAGTTTTTATTTTAACCTTTGATCTGAGATTTTACCCTTTTTAGTTAAAAATTATTCAATCCAAATTCAATTCAAGTCATATACCTACCTACCTACATAATTTTCTTACACGGCCATATTATACGAGTCACATTGTAATCCTTAGGACCGATAACATCGTCCAAGTAGACAATAAGCGAAAAATACTCATAAAATGAAAACTATTAGACCAAACTGAATTAAGTTTTTATGGGACTAAATGGCCAGTATATTAAAGCATTGAGCAAAAAAAAAAAACACGGAAATCAGGCAAGAAACCGCGGAGTAATCGGAGTGCATGCTTAAAAAAAACTGAATTGAAAATCTTCTCCTTTTTGAATCCGGCTAAAAATAATGCATTCAGCTAAATAAATATTTGTATCATTTCTATTAGCTTCACTTCACTTTGATCAATAAAAGTGATGATTACTCGTTAGCAATAATGTTATGGTTTGTATCTATTTAATGGCGTAAACTGTAATAACTTGTGTTTACTTAGTCTGAGTACAGGTCACAACCGGCCAGGCGGAATATTGATAGCTATTTGGATTATTAACTAAGTAATTGATTACATAAATACAGTGTAGGGGATGTAAGCCCAAGACGGGTAGCCCGCCTAAAACGGGTATTCATGTCAAATTACAGTCATGTCGTTCTTGCTGATGAGAATGTGAGCGCGCAGTCGCCTCTCCTTATGAGGAGCCGTTCTCATCAGCAAGAACGACGCGTAATTTGATATGAATTGAATACCCATTTTAGGCGGGCTAACCGGCTTGGGCTTACCTCCCCTAAGTCTCTTGACAAAGTTAAGGTAAGTTTAGGCAAAGAATGGTCATCCTGGCCGCTAGGGTGACCTCTTTCCATCAGGCGGGACGAATGCTTGCTTGTCACCTTTATGCCTTTGTCAAACTGACAGACGAACCGAATGCGTGGCGTAGCGTTTTTGTTTGTAAATTTTGTAATGTATGAAATTGTTTGAAGCCTGTCACATAGAGTATCGGATCGCTTTCGCATTTTTATATGACATGATTCGGTTCGGTTCGCTATCGCCTGTCTGTTTGACAAAGGCCTTATGGTTTAAGAAAAACAAGAGCAACTAAACCTTGACAATCGACCCATGCGATCTTCAAGGTTTAAGTGTTCCTGGGGTCGCGGGACTGTGTCATCAGGTAATATACCCAAGTAACACAAACTTGTCTAGAAACGTACTACTAGATAGCTTATAGAATTAAATTGAACTGTCTACCATAAGAATAAAATATCTATAAGCAATCTTCTAGAACGCTTATAGACAGAGTTTAGTAAAAGTGGGCACATTCTTGTACCCTCTCTTAAGAATGAGTTAAGAAAACATGACTAGATAGAGTTCAGATCAAATTGACTTAAGAGATGTTTCTAGTGTCTCTCTAAACCGTTTATAGACAGCACGTTTATCTAGAAGCGTACTAGTAGATAGTTTATAGATAGAGTTAAGATCTTTAAAGGAATCATTGCTCGTCAAGTTTTAAAACCAAATGATCTTAAGACTAACAACTTTAAGTAACATTTTACTAGTGACGCATAATGGCGTGGAACTTACAAGAGTTATTTTACTTAATAATATTTGCATCATGGCGTAACAAATTTATTACTTTTTATTAATTTGTGTTTTAATAATGGGTAAATAAGCAAATCAATATGCGATTGAAATTCTATCGTTGAATATTATGTAAAACTCTTGTAAAATAAGAGCGCCCGCTGTAAATGTAAGATTTAACATTTTTTTTTCAAAATATGAATATTATTTGGTATAAGCAAATTTTCGAATTTACATTTTAATGCTTAAAATACTCATTTCATTTAAAATATAGTAATTTAAAACATATCAAATGTCTAATTAGACATGAATTAATGATAAAAACCATTAAAATACGTAACAAAAATTATTTGAAGCAAAAAATAGGCAATAAAAATGGCGTCCAGATAAAATTTACTAGTAAACCGATTTCTATAGAACAAACAGTCTAGAGATTTTTTTGTAGTATGGCTCTAGAATAATTTTACTTACTACATACTAAACTATCTAGTGAGAGAATAAACAGATTTAAGAGTGGTTTAAAATTATCTAGTAACTGTCACTCTGTATTCCTTTTTAACTTGTCACAGTGTTTCTAGACTTTCTTCAGTGAATAGGTAATTTCATGTGTTGTGAACGTAAGACCATTTTATGCAGTAACAAACCAATATAATTATTAATCAATACAAGAGGGTACCCGAGTAAAAAGTATTTCTGATTTAATTAAGTATAAACAATGTGAGAAATAATAATTATAATTGTAATTATATTAATACCCTTTCATTTGACCCACATCATTGGGGTGGATTTCAAACAGCCAGTCCGCCATCTTGAATTTAAGTCACCTGACTATTTTTTTCGTATTCCTGACAGCAAACCTTTTCATTTGATACGCATATCATGGAGGTGGATTTTAAATAGCCTGTCCGCCATATTGGATTTAAGTCACGTGACAATTTTTTTTCGTATTCTTGACAGCAAACCCTTTCATTTGATACCCACTGCCCACATCATTGGGGTGGATTTCAAACAGCCAGTCCGCCATCTTGAATTTAAGTCACGTGACTATTTTTTCGTATTCCTGACAGCAAACCTTTTTATTTGATACCCATACCCATATCATAGGGGTGAATTTCAAACAGCCAGTCCACCATCTTGAATTTAAGTCACGTGACCATTTTTTTCGTATCCCTGACAGCAAACCCTTTCATTTGATACCCATATTATCGGGGTGTATTTTAAATAGCCTGTCCGCCATATTGGATTTAAGTCATGTGATTTTTTTTTCGTACTCTTGACAGCAAACCTTTTCATTTTTGATACCAATATATCATCAACAATTTTCTACGTTTTGGAGGAAGTTACTAGGAAGTTTCGATTCTTCTTCGGTCGACTCTTCTTCATTTTTCTGTCTTTTTAAATACTTGCGGATTTTTCGACGAATACCACCAGATCTTTTAATTTGTATCATCTTCTCCATTGCATAAACTCATCCAATTTCTAGTGCAAATGCACTTAACTAAGCCACTTTTAAGGATAAAAACTCTAAAAACACGACTTCTCTATCAGTTTTCTAGACAAACTTAAAAATATCTAGTAAAGTATTTTATCTAGACTGAAGTATCTATAGAAAAAAAAGATAAGAGTACCATTAGCTAAAATAGAATATCTGTAGAAAGTTTTGTCTTCAAATATATCGTTTTATCTATAAAACCACTTCAAAATACCACCTATAGCACCTTTAGGCTTTTTTAACTATTTGTAGAGCATTTTATCTAGAAACATTCGTTATAACTATAAACGTACTTAAAATAAGTGTTCTATAGAACAAATGCTCTTAAAATAATAAAGCTTTAGATAAAAAACTCTATAAGATTAAATGTTCTTTATCAAACCCATCTTTAGAAAGCCCGTATCTAAAGATTAACCCTGAATAGACAGTCTATAGACAGATTGGTTTTAAAACTTCCAGACTGTGTTACTTGGGTAGCGATCCTGGATTCTGGAATGTAAATGGCTATTGAGGGATCACCGTAGATTTTAGTAAGTGCGTTGCATCGTTACTTTGATCCGGTTCAAAGGACATAGAAGCCGTGTAATTATCCCATGAGTAATATTTGTTTTGTTTCCAGCATGGTAATTCAACTACAATGCCTTAGGCATCGAAGGTGTCTATATTAAGCGGCAGTTTCCACTTAGCCAATTTAATAAAATATTACTACAAACAAGTCTATGTATCAGTAACTGAGTAGTAATATGATATTATTATGATGTGAAAAAATAAAAGCATTTTTTTTTTCAGAAAACGTTCAAGCATTATGACAAATATTTAGTTTTTAACTCCAGGATTTGTCAGAATGCTTTTTTCTTGAGCATGCGAGTCAAGGACACAACAGGGTCATAAAGACATGTCTGTCAGGGAGGTAATCGTGGTCCTGAAACGCAAAAGTGAAAAGAAGGAATAGAGTGGATATTGGTCGGTACGAGATTCACCTTCTCTTCCACTCCAGAGTCCAGATAGGAAAGAGTCATTTGATGATTTCTTAAACCAAAAAAGGACGCTGCCGAGACATTTGACATGTCTTTTATATGCAAGTAACATCGTTTTTACAAACTAGATGAGGCTGGTGTTTCGTTCCTAACTACTCTAAGAAGACACAGTCGAAACAAACTCAGAGGTCACAGTCTCTTTTAAAGTCCAGACATTATATCGGTCAAGTCATACGAGGAGCATGTAGATTAGTGTCCAAGATGGTCTTTTGAAGAAAGAACCACATGGATTTGAGTAGAACGGTCTAGTAAGTGCAAACATTTGTCAGTTATCGTGTAACTAGCTTGATTCACCTCAACGACGAACAATACTAAAGAAAGGACATTTTTTGAGTAGGCTGCATAAGTTATACAAATTGTCAGGTAATCAATATAAATAAACTGGAAAAAATGCGTGCCCCACACACATTCAAATACAAATCAACCACTTGAAGTTTAAAACATCATTATATTAATTAACTCGCGTCTTACACTCGTATTAACCTTCGTTCCAATTAAGCTCAATGAAACAAAAACTGTGTTCAATTATGTCATGATGGGTCCCAATTTTAAGAATTCATCAATGGAAGGAAATGTTTGATGAAAGTGTGTCGGTTGCACCACGCAATTTTTAAAATCAAAGTCGTATTTGAAGCTAAGTCCAACTTCCAGGTCGGGTATAGTTATTATAGGTTCTGATAGCAATAGGTTTGATCCTCTTTCCAAAAGATTCATAACTGGTGAAATGGTGGATATACTCAGTACGCCTCTGCCCGTTGCTCTTAACCGTTCGGAAATTACGGATGTATAGGCAATACCTAAAAGCCACCAACAACTGTCATGAATCAATCTGCCTAGCCTTTTCCCAACTATATTGGGGTCGGCTTCCAGTCGAACCAGATGCAGTTGAATATCAGTTTTATAAAAATATACCATGGCAATGGCGCGGCTGCCTATCGTACCTCCACAACCCTGTAACTGGGCAATACGATAACCTATAGTAAGACTGGTTTTGAGTACGAGCGGGTTTTCCCGGATTTGTCCAAGTTTAGAGAGCGTCGGGGGCTTCATTTGTAGTCCGGGTTTAAAAATTGAAAGTCTTGGGCCGCCCGCGACACACGCAGTCTTCACCGTACCCCCGCCCCTCCCAACGCAGTTGCCACGGTGCGTATTTCGACTCATGTCCGGGTTCTGGACGCTAAAATCCAGGGTTTTCACGCGTCTTGTCCTGGTTTCCAAATTTTAGAGATGGCAACCCTAGTTTTGAGTAACAGTAAGGACTGTCAAAGATCTACAAATAACAGCCGAGACCAACGGCTTTACGTGCTTTCCACGGCACGGTGGAAACTCGCTATGACAGATGGTCACCCATCCGCAGACCAACCTTGGCAAGCGCGTCTTAACCCGGAAGGTCGGCTTGTGCGGCTGTAATTGAGCCACGAGCTCCTCCAATGTCAAGAATGATTTATGTTAATAAACAACTCTTGATTTCAAGTGAAAGAGTAAACGCAAACAAAAATTAAGGACATTGTAAAATGCAATTTACTAACAAGGTCTTTTTTTGCTTGCACTCCTTATCTCAATTCACGTGATTTACCTTCTATTTTTGTACGATGTTTTTATAAACATGAAACTAAGTAGGTAAATAATAAAATGATGAAACTGTTTTTATTTCTGTTGTAAACATTTATGGAAAGTGTTTAATTAAGGAGACACTTTTATATGTTTGTGCTCTGTTTCAAAAGTTAAGGCGCTCCCTCACCGCGAGCATTCACCTATATTGTAACGTTACAGATTTTAACATTTCATCAGTGGTGGAAGACAATCGAGCATCGCAATGCGCACCTTGTATCGAGTCTATACTAAATGTACGCGAATGCTCGTCAGTCAGGGAGGTAGTATTGTAATGTAATGCTTAAAGTCGAATCTATAATGTAACATTACACGCGAATGCTCCCGGTGAGGGAGCGCCTTTAGGCTACCTACGTTGTAAGGGTTGCGCCCTTATAACGTAGCCTGCACTGCTATTCTCTATAAACACAGCTTTGCGACAGCGTGGTCACGTGATGTGTTAGCTCTGTGTGTTCAATCCCGTCGTGCGACTATACGAACGCATCCTTTGCTCGTCAGATTGTTGCCAATTATGACGACACCTGTATTCCAAAAACCATGGTCTTATAATTCTGTGTCAGATATCACTAAAAACCTAACGTTTCTTCTTGTTTCAGCGGGAGTAGCGGTTTTCGCGTTGCTTACGCGAATTTAAACGTTTTAGAAACGTGTAGCGCGGGATGTAAGCGTTGCAAGGGTCGGCCGGTAGGTTGAAATGAAAAAGTTCTTTCTTGCAGCAGAGATGTATAATCACGATAATTATCAGAGCGAGTGAACTGACTCGTGTGAAGGTTGCGCGTGGACTGTCTACCAAACATACACTAACGTCTTACCCAGTCACTGGCGATAAACTTCTTACAACTAAAAACTACAGTAAGCATTGTTAAAATAACACAATAAAAAACGCGCTCTGGGAAGCCCAACGTTATAAAAATATAAAGCATTACAGTCGGCATTTCGTTAGGGCACTAGGCCATAAACTTTACACTTCCGACAAACACCCTTTCTTAATTGCCAGTTCACAATGCAGTTTACAAAAACAATTCGCTATACAATAAAATCTAACACTGCAGCTGCATATAATAAAACATCATTTTCAGTTGTGTAAAGCGGCGGAAAGGACTGAAGAATAGTCTATTGTATCTATTACTTCGGAGCTTTTAGCCGATGGATAACACATAAAGAAACAAAAGAATTCCGTCGTGCCAAAGCGTGGGAAACTTACTGGCTACGTGCATCTTAAAACTAAGCAATTAAACTGAAGCTATATACAAAAATTATTTACATTGGTACCTGCCGCGAATTTAAACGTTTTAGAAACGTGTAGCGCGGGATGTAAGCGTTGCAAGGGTCGGCCGGTAGGTTGAAATGAAAAAGTTCTTTCTTGCAGCAGAGATGTATAATCACGATAATTATCAGAGCGAGTGAACTGACTCGTGTGAAGGTTGCGCGTGGACTGTCTACCAAACATACACTAACGTCTTACCCAGTCACTGGCGATAAACTTCTTACAACTAAAAACTACAGTAAGCATTGTTAAAATAACACAATAAAAAACGCGCTCTGGGAAGCCCAACGTTATAAAAATATAAAGCATTACAGTCGGCATTTCGTTAGGGCACTAGGCCATAAACTTTACACTTCCGACAAACACCCTTTCTTAATTGCCAGTTCACAATGCAGTTTACAAAAACAATTCGCTATACAATAAAATCTAACACTGCAGCTGCATATAATAAAACATCATTTTCAGTTGTGTAAAGCGGCGGAAAGGACTGAAGAATAGTCTATTGTATCTATTACTTCGGAGCTTTTAGCCGATGGATAACACATAAAGAAACAAAAGAATTCCGTCGTGCCAAAGCGTGGGAAACTTACTGGCTACGTGCATCTTAAAACTAAGCAATTAAACTGAAGCTATATACAAAAATTATTTACATTGGTACCTGCTTACGATCTAATTATACATATTTTAAAATCAATTATACATATTTACAATCTAATTACACGGTACCAACTTACGATCTACTGATACATATTTACAATCTAATTACACGTTGCTACATTGGTTGGTAGGGACATATGTGGGGCGTTAAGTCGCCACAAGTACCCCCCTACCAGTGATTTAGATCACGGAACAAAACAAGTGATTTGGGCCATAAATCTGCTAGTGATCTGATTCATGATAAACCAGCCTGATAATAGTCAGGGAAACGAACACGTCTATTAGACCTACGCGGAACCGTGCGTTGGTTCCTAAACGGTGCGTCTGCCGTTCGGTCGTGGGCAGTTGCTTCAGTCGCAGTATTTGCGTCTGACGCTCCCTCTAGCGGGTTTCCCTCGGCTGCGGTGTGTGAACCCGAATCATGACTAATGCTACCATGAAATTACTACCATACACAACATATTTGAGTTATGGAGTCTCATCAATCAAGTAACAACATAATGTAGATACAGTCAAATATTAAATTATAACAAATTCTTCGACACGGGTGCTAATGTAAGCTACTTCAATACTAAGTCGTGTCGACACATGAACAGACATTCGGGTGGTCAGCGACGACAGCAACAGAATTAAACATCATAATTTTACCATATTCTATTTCTAGACTTAATTTATACACATCGCCCAAAACGAGTCTTAGGAAGTATTTCTTTGTTCACAATCAAACCGGCGAGCTGCTCTAGTGTCGTCGGGTCGCGGCGTGCACTCATTAACTTAGTTATACCGCACAATCACACTAAACTATGCGCGGTGGCCGGGAGGCCTCTCTACCGCACTCAGTACGGAGAGTAATAACTGCCGCGTCTGAAACCTGATATCCAAGCACTTTTCTGTCGGATCGGTAACTCTTGACATCCTCAGGAAGCTCTTGGCGCATCTCATCCAGGTTTCAGGGTCAGCTGTGCTGAACTGAGCCATCTGCGGCCACGACACCTGCCTGGAGCTGTTAGCTGGGCCGTTGACACTGCCGCCACCGGGGGTTGCAGTCGGACCCGTCATGATGATGTCACTGCACTTGCACTCACTTGAATGTCACGGAGTATCACAAATTGTCAACTCGCCGCGTTGCCGTTAATTAATCACTGCGGCCCGACCCTTTATAAACCGAAAGCTCACGTTTACTAAATACATGATCACGTCGGGGTCACCACTTTCGCGTTGCTTACGCGAATTTAAACGTTTTAGAAACGTGTAGCGCGGGATGTAAGCGTTGCAAGGGTCGGCCGGTAGGTTGAAATGAAAAAGTTCTTTCTTGCAGCAGAGATGTATAATCACGATAATTATCAGAGCGAGTGAACTGACTCGTGTGAAGGTTGCGCGTGGACTGTCTACCAAACATACACTAACGTCTTACCCAGTCACTGGCGATAAACTTCTTACAACTAAAAACTACAGTAAGCATTGTTAAAATAACACAATAAAAAACGCGCTCTGGGAAGCCCAACGTTATAAAAATATAAAGCATTACAGTCGGCATTTCGTTAGGGCACTAGGCCATAAACTTTACACTTCCGACAAACACCCTTTCTTAATTGCCAGTTCACAATGCAGTTTACAAAAACAATTCGCTATACAATAAAATCTAACACTGCAGCTGCATATAATAAAACATCATTTTCAGTTGTGTAAAGCGGCGGAAAGGACTGAAGAATAGTCTATTGTATCTATTACTTCGGAGCTTTTAGCCGATGGATAACACATAAAGAAACAAAAGAATTCCGTCGTGCCAAAGCGTGGGAAACTTACTGGCTACGTGCATCTTAAAACTAAGCAATTAAACTGAAGCTATATACAAAAATTATTTACATTGGTACCTGCTTACGATCTAATTATACATATTTTAAAATCAATTATACATATTTACAATCTAATTACACGGTACCAACTTACGATCTACTGATACATATTTACAATCTAATTACACGTTGCTACATTGGTTGGTAGGGACATATGTGGGGCGTTAAGTCGCCACACGGTCATGGTATGCGCAAGCGCAGCAGCGACCCGGTGGGCGCGTCGTGATTGGCCACTCGCCAATAACCCCGTCTGGGAGGTCTACAAGCTGTTGTGGAGGATATTCGAGCCCATGCTCTTCACCCTTAGCGGGTATTACTTAGATGTACATATCGCTCTTACCAACATTTTTGTGCTTGTAAGATTTGTTTGTATGACATAGTAGGACTTATTAGCATTAATAGTGATCGTACTATGTATGCAGTTTAACTTTGGAAGAGAGTGTCAATGATCTTCATCTGTCAATTGCTACTTGAAAATATCGTTTTTCAAGTGTTTTCTGTATATTATTTTTAATACTGTTAGTTTTCACCTTCACCGCTACTCTATTATAATAATTTTACCTGCAAACGTATTTTTTACTATTTCTGCCATCTTGTCCAGACAAAAAGGTTTATCTTAAGCGATCACATGGTTCATTGACACAGGTTACAAAAAACACTGCTAACAATTTGATCTTAGTGTTATTTTACTTTCTGAAGTATCGCAGAAAGTGGGTCTTGTATTCTCGGAGGGCAAAAACGTCCTTTATATGTATAAGCTTAAGAATTTTCAATAAAGTTGTCCTTATGCTCTGAGCATTATTTTTTTACATCTGCATGAGAGATCACACACTAAGACATGATTGGTTGTTTGCTTTATAACAATAATGTAATATTTGAAGTTAAGAAAGCACCCTATTAACCAATCTATTAATAACATTATTCAGTAATGCCACAAAAAGCACAAATTAGATTTCTTACCGCTCTCATTGCCTGAGCACCCAAGACAGAAGAAATAACAGATCAAATCAACACATTTTCCTTTTGTCTCCCCCCATCCTACTATAGCCTAAGTTACTCAGGATCATTGCAACTTTTTACTGATGAAGGATTTTTGAAATCGGTCCAAAAGTTTTTGGGTTTCATCATCATCATCAACTTACTATAGCAGTCAATTGCTGGACAGAGGCCTCTCCAATCGCACCTCATTACACTCGATCACCAGCTGTTGACAGCCAATTTACGAAGGTCGAGTTTACTCGTTACAAATCTGTTCTCTGTATAATATTAGTATAAGATTTACTCGTAGAAGTATAAATGACCAATTTAAATGCTCGTTTTCTTCCAGGTATCACAAATAAACGTGAAAGAGCTGTATCTGATCCTCGGTTGCATCTCCTCAGCACTAGTTCTCCGGCTGCTGACAGCTTTCCTAGTCGCACTCGCTAACGACCTGTCAGTCAAGGAGAGTCTTTTTATAGCCGTCACCTGGATACCTAAAGCTATTGTAGAGGTACGCCATTTATTTTCTGCTGCCATTGTTAGCGGTAAAATGCTCGAGGTAAAACATTGTTGGAACATCATTGATTGTTGTTACGACAGCGTCTGTTTGTGAATGTTTTGTTTGTACTATCGTTCATGTACTTTTTTATCAGTGAGTGACAGTTACTTGTTGTATTTTCAACTGATAAGTTATTTACATTTTTATATTCGTTTCAATTGAAGCTATCAACGATGATATAAAGCTGAATTGAACTAAATGTCCGCCAAACCGTAATAAAATTATGAGTCACTTGATTCAAGGAATATATTTTTCAGTACGCTGGTTTTTTTGCGTTCTTTCAAGCGGAGATTCGATTTAAAATACTTAATTGGTTGAGAGAAATATTTATTTAGAAGTTTTATAGCGAAATTTCAAATTAAAATTGTGTTAATGTTACTTTAAAAAGTCAAGAAATTGATTATGTTTCTAGGTCATTACCTAAACTTATAGATCTTTCGTTTTAACGCCAGATTTTGCTAAAAACAACAAACATTTTTTACGCTTTTATTTTACAAAAAATGTCCTTCATAAAAGGCATCGTCAACGGTATATCCAAGGATTTATTACCTCAAATTTAAATATTAAATGATTAAATATGTATGAACATTTCGCTCCGTCAAAAAAGGGTTTACACGTGGTTAGCTATAATTAATACAGCCACTCGATCACCATCCATCACTAGAGAAGAGACCTTGGGACCGCATTGCTGTAACTTCCCATTTCTTTAATGAAGAATTCTGAAACATTTGACTAAATACATGTAAACGTTAGGTATAACAGTTTGCCTACCGAGGACTTGGGTCTTTTAATCAGGTAACCACTTTTTAAACAGGTAAATGACGGGGTCCTTTAGAGGGCTAAAGCCTGCCGGGGTCGCGGGACTTTTCCAATTACAGTGACCCTGGAACATAAAGGGCTATTGAAGGACACCGTGGATTTTAGTCAGTACGAGTCTGACAGTCCCTCCCGCCCTACCCTGGGTGGGAGAACTCATTTGATGAATGTAACACGATAAAAAAAGGTAACCGTGACGCTGAAACGTAAAGTGCTATTAAAGGATCGCCGTGGATTTTAGTCAGTACGATTCGGACAATCCCTTCCGCTTCAACCTGGGTAAGAAAAAAAAGGTATAACAGTTTACTAAAACCAAAAGATTTAAAAAATATAAACTTTGTCATGTGAAGCTGCCATTAATTGCCATTTAAAGTGACAATTCTGGGAATGGCAATTAAATTGGCAATGCTATATTTTTAATGGTATGTAATTTTGTCCCTGTATGCCAGTCACAGAAGTGCGTGTCAATAGTGTGCGATATTAGTTAATGTTTTATGGTGAAGGTTCAAAAAATATTATCAGTTAGCCTTAGTAAGTTGTAATGGTCAACCGAAACTAACATGATAGTGTATCAAACTTACTTTGAACTAATCTACCCAATGTCCATTCTTTGGTATTGTTCGTTGTGTCGTTGAGCTCCTTGTGTTATGAATCGAGCCACACGATAGTCGACAAATGCTTGCACTGACTGGACAGGACTAGTTTCACGGTTAAAGAGTTGTCATATTATATTATCCTAATGTCATAACTTAGTTTGACCATTTTTTTTTTTTGGCGTGGTAAAATCATCAAATGAGTCCTCCCACCCCGGGCAGGGCGGGAGGGATTGTCAGACTTTTACTGACTAAAATCCACGGTGTCCTTCAGTAGCCTGTTATGTTCCGGGGTCACGGTAAGGGAATAATCCCGCGACCCCGGCAGGCTTTGGCCCTCTGAGAGGGGGGCCCCGTCAGTATGCTGACGCTCTTTGAGGCGCGCGTGGGACACAACGCGCCTTCGACCCGGGCATGGTCCTTGGTCGGGCAGCGAGTTGCCCTTTACTCGCTGCCCGCATGCCCGCGCCTACGGTGGCCGGAGATCGTCTCGCGACGTCCGTCGCCGTGGGCGTAACTTAGTTTGACCATAAGAATATTTTTCATAACCCACAAAATAAATATAGAGCATAACACTGCTTACACTATTACAGAAACACGTGTAAAGCATTAATAGCAGTTATTTATTTATTTGCAATTCGATCGCGTCCTATTAATCGTGTTTGTACATTGTTTATTTTATCCAATATATACAACATGTAACGTAATTAACGCACACCCTCAGACACCCTAAATAGAATATTATGTTATAATCATAATACATTTATTGAATTTTTAATTTAACATGTAAATGCATTGTTATTGATTAAATTAGTTATTTCGCAGTAAGGTTTATTTTTCTTTATTTTGTATTGAATGACGGAATTTGTATTAATACAAATAAAATTGCACTTTTAAGTCTTGTTGCCTTGATTTACGGTCTATCTTAGTTTGTTTTGACTGTACAGGGGTAATGTGACTATAATTTCCGTAGTTTTAATTATTTTTGATAAAAAATTACCTTTAAAAAAAAGGATAGAAATCGATTCAGTAAATGATTCTGAACAAACTAATTTCAGGATGTGCGTTAATTATGTTACATTTCGTATATGTTTTTGATTTTATCGGAAAATCTATTCATCAAAATGGTGATGTGTTTGAACTCAAAGCAGACTCGCCCATCCCACTGGTTTGTGCCCTCGATACTACTTATACAAGTTTAAAGTGATCTTTTCATTAACGAGCAGAAACTACACCGACACTCGACCAACAGAGTCCAGTTTAATTCAGTTTGAGACCTCCCAGCACCAGTTTAGTAATTTCAGGCTTGTTTACATCAAAGCTTTGACAAATATAGACTTTGAACCTTTTTGTTTTAGTTAAGAGTAATTTAAATGCACAACATAATACAACCTGGCGATGGCGGTAGAAATTTGTTCATTACACGTAGGTGTATCACGCGATCGATATTGGAATGTGAAAAAAGTTGAGCCTAATACATATTTACAAATGTCCTTAGGTTTTTAAATACTGTTAAAAGTACAGTCCCAAATTAAACAGCAGTAAATTCCTTTTGAACCAAACACTAAATCTGATTATATGAAAATAGATATACAATGGAAAAACAAAAGCTCTTCAAATAATCTCTAGTCTAGAAAGTAACTAATGTTATAAATGTCTAAGTTATCTTTATTAATACCTAATTTAAATTCTTTAAGTTCAGATATTCTGTGAAATATTGATAACTTTGAAAAGTTTTAATTCATAGCAGCATTAGTTATCTGCTAATTCCAGTTAAGTAAATAATACCGAGAGCTTTTACGGTCAAATGAAATATGATTTAACTGAGAAAACATTTTTTTTTATAAATCTACACTCAATCAACTAAATCTACTTTTTTATGAGTACGCCATAGTCACTTAAACAAGATTAAGAGGACAAAGTAATCAAAATGAAAGATCTTGAACACAAAAAAAAAAACAAACGATAAAATAAAAGGAAGATACATTTAAAAACTCTCTCTGGGCGCAGTCAACGGGTAAAAAAAAAGAAAATCATTGACAGCCGATTGGCAGAATGGGATTTTATTTTTATTCAACCAAAGCTTTGAACCATTTTTGAACATTCAAAATAGGTAACGAGTACCGTTAGTAAATCCCTGAATACTTTCTAAATTAATCGAAAAATCACAGGTGTTGTTGTACTATACTACTACTATTATAGGTATGTAGTGTAGTAGGTGATCTGAATATCTATGTTAATTTTAGTCAATAACCTAAAAGCTTACAGACCCACCGTGCTAATGAAAATGAATGATTTCCGTCAAACAGTTATTGCGAATCGTATTTCCGCATAAAGAGGCCCAATCATGAATTCTACATATTTGGCTGTACTTCGTATTTAAAGTACCTACCTGCAGACGCCAGCAGATCAACATAACCCAATCTGTCAAATTTTATAAATCTGAAAGGTCAACGGGCGAATTGTATGGGAAAAAAACCCACGGCGGACATAAATCAAACCCTGAGGATATATAGCTAAATGTCTCTTGGTTACCATGGTAAGGGTCGCATTCTTGTGGGGTGTGGGAATTAAAAAAAAAACTTTGAGTATTTTACATTATTTATTCGGCGTAATTAATGCAGTTTCATCTAAAAATATGGCAGGGGTCGATTTCCTGCCACCGCAAGCTGGATCGCCCGGAGGATACGGTGGAGCATATGGTGCAGGTCTGCTCCGGTTGGCCAGAGCACCGCAATGAGGCGATAGGCGCGACCTCTCCCACCCGGCATTGTTCGAGGTCATGCTGTGGGGTGAGACGGATTGGGAAGTGGTCGCCTCTTTCTGCGAAGCAGTCATGCTAGCGAAGGAGGAGGCGGGATGCGTGAGGGAGCGGATAGCCTCCACCTCACGACCCGCCGCCTCAGGAGACGCCCATGGCAACGGACGTCGCGGGACGATTTTCGGGCATGCCCGGGTTTCAAAGAACTGTCAGCATTATGACGGGGCCCCCTCTTTGAAGGCCAAAGCCTGCCGGGGTCGTAGGTCTATTGGGTCAACGTGGCCCCGGAACGTAAAGGGCTATTGAAGGACACCATGGATTTTGTTCAGTACAAGTCTGAAAGTCCCTGCCCTATTTTTCCCACGTTTTTATAAACTCACTTTTCTTGTTTGTTTATTTGTTTGTTTTTATGCCATAAAGCTTCTTTAGTGAGCTGACAAGACAATATTGTCTTGACAGTTTAAATGTTCGATTCAGTCTCACGCGATTTCATAAATAAATGTATTAATGCATTTAGGATACACAAAACGATATCGAAAGCATGTTAATATAAAACTTAGTGCGGGTGGTGTTATTTATTGTATTACGAGGTACGTTAACTATTGAATAACACTAGGTGATTCCAATGTCATTATAAAAACAGTTCTGAAAGTATGTATTTTCTGCGACGTAACATGGATTAAATACGTTAATCATAAAGCAGGTCGCAGAAGGCATTTTGTTTGCAAAATATGAGGACCGCAATCTGTTTTATGAAGTGTGCAATGTAATGGATTCTAGGACTATTAAAAACATGTTGCCACGTGCTGGAGTGGTCTAGTCCCCTGCCACACCTCATCCCTCGGACGCCGTATGATATGAGCCCAATCACTATGTACGGCAAGTCTATTCTTTGAGAAAAGCAAGCCAAATACTTAGGTGTGACCCTCTACAGTCTCCTTACCTTCCGTGCCCATGTAAAGGCAGTTCGCGTTCGGCTGCCTTTACCGGAGGTAGGCTTCATTTCTTGCTTACAGCAAGAAGAAATTGTCACTCAAGTGCAAATTGCGTCTTTATAAAGCTGTCATCCGTCCTATTACACGTACATTTTTTTAGACCACGATAATTGCTGACAACATCAAAAATATACATCTTTACAATCCTAATACTAAATGAGAAAAGGTAAAACTTGGTCCTCATATTTTGCATACAGATGTCTTATGGCGGCCCGGCCTAATAAAGAAATTCCAAAAAAAACAGTAAAAACTAAAAAAAAGGAACCGACTTCAAATCCAAACACAAAAAAGTGTAACTTTCCTTTCGGAAGTCGGTGAAATAAAAAACAAAGCCACCAACTAGACTGGATATTGTTTTTTTTTTATTTACCCTTTTTTCATCGAATATGGCCACCGACTTCGAAAGAAAAAATATTTTACCCTTTTTGTGTGTTTGGTTTTGAAGTAGGTAGGTTCCTTTTTTTTAAGTTTTACTGTTTTTTGTTTGGTTGTTCAACAAAAATCTTCGATTAATCGACGTCTTTAAAAATCTACAATCCAAGTAAGCAACAAAAAAAGGGCGGAAAAATCTATGCGGGCAATGAGTTATCCATGATTGTTATAATACTAAAATCTTTTCCAGAATGTAAGGAACACTTTTCTGAAAACAGCATCAAAATCGGCTCAGTCTATAACCGCGGTCAAACATACATACGTACAGGTCGAACTGAGTACCTATTTTTTTTTAAGTCGGTTACAAATCAGGTTTAGTGGCTTGTAAACTATTGTATCTAGTCGATCAAAACAAAAGAGAATCTGAAAACGTACAGATCAAGAGGAAAGACAATGAACGGAGATTTTTCGAATAAATACATTTTTGGTTAAAACTTTGTTCTCCAAAGGATTACAACAAAAATAATTGAGTGTATTATTATATGAATTATGCTCTTTCATTCTAGACCATTTTCATTCATGTCCGTGACCGGGTCGGATTGCGCCCGATGACCTTTGAAAATCTATTAAAGAAATTTGACAGATTGAGGTAGGTTGATGTGCTGGCGAGTGGCGTCTGTACAATTGACAAATTTGAATTATAAGCTTATTTTCTAACAAACATTCAAATACAATCAGGTCCACATTCGCGTAAAGATACATATCAATGGTAACGTCATCGACGTCTTTGTAATTTTACCACGTAAATTGCAAGGAAAGTGGTAAAAGCCTCAGTAATAGATGAAAGAAGAACTAATTGAAAATAATAAAGCCAAAGTTCCTGTTTACTTAACGTCACAGAAACGTGCTAGGGCCTCAGAAACGATCATAACTCGGTCGATATCATTAGCTCGGCAGACAGACGAGAGATGTCGAGTCAATGCCGACAATAAGAGCATTGTTCTAGCGAAAAAACCTTTAGGTACTTTACCATTCAGATTCGTTGCAACTGCTGGAAACTTTTCATTCAGTTAAATGAAGTAACCATTTTTTACGCCTTGCTATTTCAGGTTTAAAATACCGTTTATTCTTGGGTATGTAGTAGTAGTTTCTAAATAAAACTTTAGTTCAGTTTGAAAGCTTCGACTTTGTAATTATACACCATTAATGTATTGTAATTAGTCGGTAAACTAATATACTGTTACTACAGTAGGCGTGGTTAAGTAATCATAGGCCCATATTACAGAACGTCACTCAATACTCAAGCATTAAGGTACAGATACACATGCTTTAAACTAGCATGCTAAAGCACGAGAGCATGCTACTTTTACGCAAAATAATGCTACTTAGTAGCATGTGTATCGAAACCATTAATAATGAGCATTGTAAACTATAAGCATGCTCATAAGCATGCTAGTTTAAAGCATGTGTATCAGTACCTTTACTGAAAATTAAGTTCAAGCCATTTCATTGGTTCAATGATTGATGATTTTAAATATCAAGTCTTCAAGTGCGTGATGTAAAACGAGCCATAAAGTTAGCTGCCTACACCATTACATAAATTAGATGTTATAAACCATTCTCATTTTTCTGCTAATTAGTTCAAAAAACCTTTTACAAATCAGGAAGTAAGTTGTATCGGCCTCGAAGTAGGAGTTGTAGGTCGTGGTTTCTAATCCAGGCAGACGCGTTACTTTGTTTAAACACCACTGCTCTTAAATTCGTAAAGTAACACATCGTAAACAACATACATTCGTAAAATAAAAACCCACTCGCTCTCACATAGAGGAGGCCTGTTTCCCACAAGTGGGAACATTATAGGTGGATGATGATGATGAAGTAAGTAAGTAAGTACCACGTGTGACTGTGTATACTTATTCACTTTCTGGGCGGTGTTCACACGTGGTTTCTACTTACTTATGGATGTGTTAATCGGCCATAATAAAGGTCGTTACACTGAAAATCATGCAGGGTATTTTTCCTCGGATCAGTAATAGAACACATTTCCATTAACAACCTTTCTTTTTGGAAAATTATCAATTGACTAGTTTAAACCACTTGCTTAAGTTTCACTTTGCATTCCAGTGCTGCGGCATCTTTCTAAGATAGTCCCACTACCATGGCAGGCATAGTAATGCCAGCTAGGGTAGCGGAAGTTGGAATACCATCTCAGACGCGTTCGGGGCAACAAGTGTAACGTGTCACCAGCGAGTGGCCATAAAAACTGTTTTAAAATAAACATCTTTAATAAATGAAAACCTTAGTATTTTTGGTAACACAAACAAATATAAATAATTATGTGTTTATTAATTTTCATTGATGCATAAGTAGCATTATAACCAATTATCTAAATAGGTAAAACAACAATTCTACCAACTGTTACGAGTAATAGTAGATATATTGTAGTCGTCCCGCCTCATTTACTTTAATGAAACCGAGTATCGACAGGGTAAACTCCATTACTTAGGTACCTAGAAACAAACCAAGAAGTCATCTTCACACAAGGTTAGAGTAGGTATACGTAAAACCATAGAGTACAATTTAGTACGTAGCTAAGCAATTTATGTAGGTTCCTTAAGGGCCCAACCACGGACAATAAATGGCTGGAGGTGAAAGCCACTTTACCGAGTAACTGACTGACTTATAATGTAACCTTATCTCACTAACCTTAGCCCTTACATCTTAGCACTTGGCAGTATTAAGTGCCATTTACATACAACGTACAGTTTATGTTGGTACCTCCAGCGTAGACTGTTGGTACAAGTTGATTGCTAACTGAAGACAAAACGCCATTTAAGAAAAATGTTGATAAGTCAGTTTTTTGGCTGACATGGTCGTGGTCTACTCCCACTGAGCACCGGGAGAAGACCGCGCCACTTTATCGTCACTTTACCATCATTGCTAATATCAGTGTTGTTACAATTTTTTATTGCGATAATGATGCCGGAATATGGATATTCAAAACATATTTATTCGAGGAATATCAGTCGGGGGCTGTCTTTTCTATATTATAACTAGCTGACCCCGCAAACGTTGTTTTGCCTTACAAATTAAAAAAAAATAGATAGTAGCCGATTCTCAGACCTACTGAATAAGCATATAAAATTTGGTAAAAATCGGTAGAGCCGTTTCGGAGGAGTACGGTAACTAACATTGTGACACGGAAATTTTAAATACAATGTGCTGATCTGCAACCTAGTCAAATTCAAGGACGTGATTATACTCATGATTCTCGACCCAAATCAACAATAAAGTAGGTAGGTATTTTTTATTTTATTTTTCCTTTTTACTGAAATCCATAAGTGTGAACTAGTTTCTTCAAGAGTAGTAGATTCAATTCACGCACACCAGCTGCTCATCGCTGTGTGCGTACGCGCGGACTGCGTAATCGGGTGATTCTCTTACATTTGTATTGAATTAAGGGTTTAATTCTGAAATACTGTAAAATTTCAACAACAAAAAAAAAGCAGCCCTTATTAGTTTTGCCCGGTACTGTACTTGTAATTGATTATTTATGACTTTTGTGACAACCACCTGAAGTTTGACGAAAATGCAAAAAAACAGCGTGTATAAGAAGATGAAATTTCAATTCTTCAATAATTGTGTTCACGTCACTAGAAAACCTTTAGCTGGTTCAATGGCAGCCCCCGACGGATATTCCTCGGTTATTTTTACGTCTAATATTTCGTTACATAATAATTGGATTAAGTCGGGGGTTTTGAGTTATTTTGTTCTTTTTCAATTAGATTTTTACCATCGTGGGTTTTTTTCAGTTTTGTTTAATTTTTTTTCTATTATTATATTTAAGATAGGCTCGCCTTTGAATACCATCTCGCCTGATTGTAATGATTAATGTGGTCATGCAACGGTTTACCGTTGACGACGCGTTGAGCAAGCTTGCCAAGCAGAAACAAAAAAACCTATGATAAAAACAGACACCGTTTTACTATTTAATATAGAATAATATTTAATTATGCTGCCGGCTGAAATATCCATATATTTTTAAATAGATAAAGGTACTTAGAACGTAACTTTTTTGACAATCAAGTAACACAAACATTATATTCAATTTTAAAGTCACCAGTTTGATAAGCAACTTTATACATATCTACCTATTTATTTAATTAAAAACAAAAATTTAAAAATAAACAACTGATTCCATCATTGTTGATATTGTTTCTTCTTCTCTCTAATAGATAATAAATAAATAATAAATAAAAAAGCCGTTTATTCCATATTCCATTCCATTTTTACATTTCAGATGATGTTAGTAGGGTTTTAGTGGGTTTACTTATTGTATTGTTAGTATGGTTAGTCTCTAGTCTCCTTTCTTGGAAATATGGACCCCTTCTTGGGTAAAGGCCTCCTCCAGCTTTCTCCACCAGGCTCTGTCCCTGCCTCTTTGCATCCAGTCTTTTCCTGACACCTGGATAATGTCATCAGCCCACCGTCTCATTGGTCTGCCAGCATTCCTCTTTCCCTGTGGACCTTTCCATTTTGTTGTTTCTATGGTCCATCTTTTGTCTGTGTAACGTGTGATGTGTCCAGCCCACTTCCATTTTAGTCTAAGTGCATGTGTGAGAGCATCAGTTACCTTGGTTTTCTGTCTGATGTGTTTGTTCTTCACTTTGTCTATTTTCCTGAGCTTCAACATGCTCCTTTCCATGGCCGTCTGGGTACATTTGATCTTTTGTTTAATTTTATTTGTATAAATCCAAGTCTGGCAACCATATAGTAGGCATGGTAAAAGACATGTTTCAAAGACTGTCTTTTTTAAATGCAAGCTGTAGCTACCCTTCAGGATTTCTTTCAGTGACCAGAATTTTTTCCATGTTATATTTATTCTTCGTGTCACTTCTTCTTCATTGCTAGAATTATTGAAAGATAACTGCTTCCCCAGATACACACATCAAAAGTGTCTAGGGATCAAGCATTTTTATGCGGATTTCTTGAGATTGAGATGTGGCTTTGTAATAAATTTATGATTTTATAAATTTATATGGATCCTTTTTGGTGCATTTCATAATTTGAATCAGGAACTGTAAATCAAATTCGAGTAAAAGATGAAAATCAGCTGTCAATATTTTCCCTATAAAAACATACAACGCATTGAAGACATTATTAGTGCTACTGTTTCCCTACTACTGATTAAAACCAACGTTATTATGGAGCGGCGACGTCATTTAAGCAGGGAAGAAATGCTCAGAGCCGTGGGAATGATAGAAGCTGGTTCCCGGCAACGTACTGTGGCTTTAGCTCTGAATACAAGTCAGAGTGTTATCAGTCGACTTTGGACACGTTACCGAAGCACTGGTACCGTGGCTGAGCGCCATGGAGGACGGTATCGCTGCACCACACGGAGACAAGACCGATACATTCAAATCTTAACTCGAAGAGCTCCAACAATAACCGCCATGATGTTAGCCGTGAGGCTTCATCACTCTTCAGGGAACTTAATTAGCGACCAAACAGTCAGAAACCGCTTGCATGAAGTGAACCTTCATTCCCGAAGACCGCTACGGGTACCACCTATAGCAATGCACAATCGTAGGATTCGATATCAATGGGCTCTTGAACACAGAAATTGGGCAGAAGAACAATGGCGTTTCGTGTGCTTTTCTGATGAGTCTCGTTTTGGTATGAGACCGGATACAAGACGTATACGACACTGGAGAACCCCTGGACGCCAACAGCGATTAAAATCCTGCCAGGAAGTCCATCGACCTTATAGTGGTGGAACCATCATGGTATGGGCGGGTATTTGGATCGGCGGAAGAACTGAGTTGATTTGGATCAGAGGCAACCTCAACGCTCAAATTTATGCTGAGACGATTGTATCAGACGTCATCGTTCCTCTACAAGTGCAAATCGGTCCCTTATTTCAGTTAATGCATGATAATGCACGACCGCACACCGCAAGAGTTGTAAGACAGACTCTCGCCGCAGCTAACATCAATGTCCTGCCCTGGCCTGCTCAGTCGCCAGACTTGAACCCGATTGAGCATGCATGGGATGTGCTACAGAGAAGAGCTCTGCCGAATATGGAGGGTATCCAGTCGCAAGAAGACCTTTTTTTGTTGTTGCAACGAACATGGGCGGCCATTCCACAGCGTGATTTGGATGTACTCATTTTGAGTATGCCAAACCGATGTTCTTGTGTTGTTAGTGTTCGCGGTAGAAACACGGATTATTAATTGTTTAAGTTACCCAATAAAATTTTAAAGAAAACTGTTATTTCAGTCTTTTTTTCGAACTTTAATGTTAGTGGTTCAAATGTCAAAAATCCCTTTATTAGGAAAATGGCAAATTTCTTTATGAATGCAAAGGTGACTTGGTTTATCGTTACTGTGACAAACGATAACACTTTATTTGATGAATCCTTAAAGAACATTTTAATTAATATCAATCAGGAGAAAAGTTATTGCAAAAATATATGTTGATCCCTAGACACTTTTGATGTGTGTATATATAACTGTTAACATATTCAATATTATTTCCTTTTATCACAATAGGTCTTTTTTGCCAGTTGGTCATTATTTTTGTTTTGCTAGCGTTCATTTGTAAACCTATTTCTGAGCTTTCCTTATCTAGTGACGTCATCATTTCTTCCAGATCTCTAGATGTTTCGGCTATTATGGCTATGTCGTCCGCGAATCTCAAATGGTTTAGGTATCTTCCATTGATTAGCACCCCTTTGTTTGACCAATCTAATTTTTGAAATATATTTTCAAGCACTGCAATGAAGAGCTTTGGTGACAACGGGTCTCCCTGTCTGACTCCTCGTTCGATGTTTATTTCTCTTCCTCTGATCTCTAGCTTAACTTTGCTTGTGCTGTTTGTATAAATGTACTTCAGGATGTTAATATATTTTTGATCTATTTTTGAATGTTTTAGAGCGTTCCAGATCGAGCAGTGGCTGATGCTATCAAAGGCTTTAGCGTAGTCTATGAAGGCCACATACAGAGGTCTATTATACTCACGATATTTTTCTATAATTTGCTCAAGAGTCTGTATGTGGTCCATTGTGCTAAATCCTGATCGGAAGCCAGCTTGCTCTTTAGGCTGAAGTTTATCAATTTCCTGTGTTATTCTTTTTAAAAGGATTGATGAAAACAATTTATATGTGCATGCTAGAAGGCTTATGGGTCTGTAGTTGCCTATTTCCAGTGGGTTGCCTTTTTTAAATAGTAGAATTATATCTGAATTGCACCATTGGCGTGGTACAGTTTCTGTTTCCAATACCATGTTAAAAAGCTGTGATAGGTGTTCAATTAAAATGGGTGCTCCTATTTTAAGCGCCTCATTACATAGTCCGTCTGGGCCAGGACTCTTTTCAGATTTTAGCCGTTTTATGTGTTCATATACTTCGAGGCTTTCAATTGGTCTGATGTTGTTTATTTGAGGATCTTCCACTGTTTCGATTTCGTTGGTAATTCTTTTCTGATAAAGGTCTTTATAGAAGTTGGTTGCATGGTTCACAACGTCTCTTCTTGATTTAGTTTCTTCTGAGTTTTGCTTGAGTTTCTGTATCCATGTTTTGTGTGTGGCTAGCTCCTTGTAGGCTTTTTTAGTACTCTTGAAGTTGTTGATGTTTCTTGTGATAATCTCTTGTCTATGTTTGCTGTAGTCCTTCCTTATTGATCTATTAGTCTCTTTAAAAATTCTACTTAGCTCGCTTTTCATTTCCCTGCTTTTATTCTTTGTTTGGATCAACTTGGTGCGTGTTTTGATTAATTGGATTGTTTCGTCACTGAATATTTTGTGTTGTGCTAGCTTAGTTTCTTTAAGTGATTTCAGGCTGTGTTTTATGCTATCTTCCAGGAAATTGTAGTATGTTTGGATATTAGTTTTCACTTCTTCATTATTTTTTGTTCTTATTTGTAGATTTGAGATGTAATTTTTGATGTCACTCTCTGTTCTTGGAATGTTGAGAGATGTCCCAAATTGCTTTCTACTCTTTATTGGGCGACTTAACAGTACTGTTGCTCTTAGTAGTCTGTGGTCAGAAGGAAACCGTGTGTTCAGCACTTCTATATTTGTAATTATTTTAGGGTAGTTTGTCATTATAAAGTCGATTTCGTTTTTAATTCTTTGATCAGGTGATATCCACGTCCATCTGCGACTAGCTTTTTTTCTGAAAAAAGTGTTCATTATCGACAATTTAAACTGGAAAGCATAATTTATAAGACGTTCACCTCTTTTGTTGTTGACTCCAAATCCATATTGACCTAATACTGGGTAGTGGCTTGTTTTAGGACTTCCTACTTTCGCATTGAAGTCACCCATTACTATCACTTTTCCCTCCGTTAGTGAATGTGCAGTTTCAATGTCTTTGTAAAACTGGTCAATTTCGTCTTCGGGTGATCTCTCTGTAGGTGCATAGGCTTGAATTATTGATATAGATAAACTCTCGAATTTTAATTGCAAGATTGCTACTCTTTCAGAGATTCCTCTAAAGTTGGTTAGGTTATTTTTATATTTTTTCTTGATCAGAAAACCCACTCCGTGCAGACCTTTAGTTTGTCCAATATAGCAAAAAATGAAATTATGATGCTCTTCAATTTTGCAGCCCATTTTTCGGACTTCTGAGAGCCCTATTATATCACATTTAATATTCTCCAGAGCGTGGATCAGTTCAAGGTACTTTTCTGTAGATAATAATGACCTTACATTATAGGTGCATATTTTCAAGGTATTAAGTAATGTTTTATTGTTGTCTTTTTTAATTTTAAGCGGAGGGTGATGGTCTAATTCCCCACGATGACCAGTCGGGTTGGGGAATGCTATGTTTCTATTGTTGTTCAGTTCTTGCTTGCTTGTTTTGTTCCGGTGGCTGATGAGGTAATCCTATGTATTTTTTTTCTGGGGCTATATTTTCAGTTGGCATAGCATTGAGGGAGATTTTTCTGTGCCTCATCACATCGAATGCATTTCGTCTATTTGTTTTTGTGAGGTGTTGTTTACGGGGCTGCTCTATTGCGTTAGGCGAGGTGGATTCGTCTCTCTTGCGTTTCTCATTACCTTGTTTACCCTCTTTAACAATTAATTTATCATAGTTTATAAATGCATAATTCCCTTTCTCCCTTTCCTCTTCGAGTTTTGGCTGTAACTCTTTTCTTTTTTCGAGAACTTCTTTTGGGTAGTCTTCCGAAGCATAAACATTTATAAACTTCTTTTTATTCCTCATAATGTCGCTTTTCATCCAATTATTGACGAATGTTACGAGTATGGGCCTTTCCTTTTCATTTTTCGTAGCGGTTTTACCAATTCTATATATTGTGTTTATGTCTCTGTTTTCAACTACAATATTTAATTCTTCTTTGATTTTATTTGTCACCGTTTCCATAAGATTAGCAGATGATTTTTCGTTTTCTTTTATTCCGTATAAAATTATGTTGTTCGTTCTTTTATGTTTTTCTAGATGATATATTTTTTCCTTTAGTGTCTCATTTTCTGCTCGCATTTCCTGTATTTCTCGTGTAAATGGTATTAATTTGTCATCCATTTGGGCAATTATATCTTTAGTTTGTTTTGACATTTCAAGTTTCATTTGATCTAGTAGCATTTGGAGGTTATTATCCATGTCTATGCCAGATTACGTGAAACGGAATGTTATATCAGTTTTGTTAATTTTGTGAGGTTGGTACTGGTGGTCTGCTATTTAATTACACAGGCAACACTGCACTGATGTTCTATGATCTTTTCTTTTGTTGTATTGGCACTTGACACATAACCTTAAAGGTTTCTCTGTTTTTATTCACAAAAATGTTCTTGTCAACACACTTTGCACTCAGTTTATATTGTTTATTATGCACAGTGGAACTTTCCGTATGGGATATGGATGTTTTTACGCAGGATGGAATGGTATTTACACTGTATTCTTAATAAACACGGAGCTCGAAATTACTACGTCCTTACGTCAACACTACCGGAACCGGAACCCCTCTCTCTAATAGATAAATAATAGTAATTAATTACCAAGAATCAATATGTTTACTATTATGTGTTGAAAGGAAAATTTCGGTACTAGACAATACAGTCACTGATATTACAAAATTTTCCTAAGATTTAATTAGTTGTAATTTATTTATATTATGAAGTGTATTTTTGTGAAGTAGATAAATCATTATCATCTTAGATAATAATACTATTCCATTTGATATCGTTCATAACTTTATTACGGAAGTTCATTCTACAGAACCACCATATAAATTGGGAAACGATGATTGTTCAGTGATCGTATTTTATTTTTCTTAGGGTCAATTCACACCGAGACTCGACACTGTGCACATTTTAATAGAGTGACTCGAAAATTAATCATAATCTTTATTTACACGAAATCATACACATTTCATGGAATGACGCAGCACGACGCACGTAGCGAGACGCCCCGCCCGAGCGCACCTTTTAAAAGCGACTCCAAATCTAACTTTTTAATTACTCCAAAAGACAAATCCAGAATCGACGCGTGGCGTCACGTCTCGGTGTGAACTGACCCTTACAATTAATACTCCGTTTAATGTCCTTCAGTTTGACATTATACTGTTACCACAGTCATGTTAACAATAATCATTGTTTTTTTTTTTCTGGAAATCGAATGTACTGAACTGTGGTAACCGCTACACAATATCGTTGGTTGTTGAATTTTTTCCACGTTTTTTTACTCAAGTAATATAACAATGAATAATTTATTAATTCATACAAAGTTTACATCCAGTCTTTTGCTAATGCAATCAACATACGCCTTAGACTCACTAAAGGACAGCGTACACTATATTGAGCAGAATCACGATATATCGGGAAACTGCGGTACCTAGTGTACCATACGTGTAATATTCGAAAATGTCGTTTGAACGTTCGCCGTTAGCTTTGACGTACCGAAGCCGAGTCGATAGCTCGATAGGTGCCTAATTGATTTAACGAGACCGGCGTAACTATACACTGTACGAAGGGTCCAGAACGTCTTCGTACAAAGCCCATCCTGTGGTATGGCTGTCCCGTCAGTTAATCGGCGTTTAAGGTTTAATCGGCCAAACTCCCGCCATGTTATCACAAACTGTCATACGCTGTTATGGCATGCGGTTGTATAATTACTTGATTGGAACCGCAGCTGAACAGCTTTGATTGATGTAGTATCGGGAACTATTGAGCCCACGGGACTTCATTTCCGTACATAGATAGATATGCACCTACTATGAATTAGGGATGCATCGATACGCCTTTTCGCCGATACTATACCGATACTCTTATAAAAATATCGGCGATACTGATACCGATACCGATACGCTTATTGTGAATTAAAAAATTAAGAGAAAATAAATAAATCCTATTTCACATTATTTTTTTATTAATAAAAAAAATAGTGACATAGGTTGATATGTTGATATTAGATAATTATAAATTTTAGTAATTAAAAATAACATTAATAAGATTTTTGTTTAAAAAACAAAGTTATCTTAATTTTTTTGTAGAAAGGCGATTTTGCAAGTCTGTTTGAATAAGACCTGCGCTGGAAAATAGTCTCTTCAATGCGACAGAATTCATTTGGAAACTTTTTTGGAGTTTTTTTTTTTAATTAAAAGTTATCGTTGAATCGGTCTTAAAAATATCGTCGATATCGATATATCGGCTAACCCGAAGTATCGCCGATGTATCGGTATCGGATGCATCACTACTATGAATATTTAACTGCCTGAACTTCGATAAATGGTTGCAATGACCTGTTACGGCTTTAACTTGTATGAGTTAAGATTTATGCCAAATAAACATGGCTACGTACAGATTAAAATCTCTTATTTCATTTCAGTCTCATTAGCAACAAAATAGCAACCGAGATACAACATTAAAACAGCATACAACTAATTATAAAAATTGTTAATTAACCCCTTAGAGAATGAACGGCGCCCTAAGCTGTTATAATGAGCAGAAGATAATTAAAAAGTCATTAAATAAAAACATTAATTTCAGGCTGTCCTCGTGCGGGTTGCAATGGATTCCCTGTGGGTGGACGCCACCTCAAAGGACAGGCGGATAGCTTCGCAGCACTCGAATATCATCGTTATTGCAATACTTATAACGTCTACATTGGGATCTGCACTGACGTCGGTGTTAGGTCCTGTCCTTCTTTCACAAGATTCGAGGGTCGCCCCTGAAGGTTGGTATCTACCTTTTTCTATGAGACATTCATGGTATCATATAAAAGTAGACTTTTCGATTAACAAAGGACTCTTGAGAATTCTATGGTATTTGATGAAAACTGATACCTACCTCTGGGAAAGTGTTTCGACATAGGCTTCCGTTTCCGAATTCTACTTGAGCGAACCACAGAAAAATCAATAAATTATTACCGTAGACCTACTTCGTGAGTTTTTTTTTTTTTTGTTTAATGTTTTAATTTGAGTGTGATTAGATCTATGTAAAATATGCAAATTGCAGATATTGCACAAATATTTATTGCTGACTAGCAAACCCGGCGAACTCCGTTTCGCCACCAGATGTTTTTCTTTGCTATAAACCTCACGGAGCCCGAGACCTTTCCAACGAATGCAAAACCGTGGAAATCGGTTCGTGCGTTCTGGAGTTATAGCGTCAGGAAGGAAAACCCGACTTGTTTTTATATAATAGATTACTGCCACTATTTATAGTCTTTTCAGTTACATTGACTAGTCAATGTAATCTAGTTGAAAACACCAAAAGTACATAAAACAAAGACTGAAAGCCAGTGAAACTAAATTTTCAGAGGAAAATTTAGGAATATTCGTTTGTAAAGAGGGATACATTGTGTTTATTATTTAGAATTATATAGGAAGAAAATGTATTAGCTGGTTCAGAAGTAAGACTAGTTACATAATGCCTATCATCCCTGCGGGTTTAGTAGCGAGATGTGTGCTCTAATAGAATCCTTTTCCGGCGAAAAGCGATGTGGTGAACTTCCGAGTTTCACCAGATATGTATTTATAAGTCTCATTAAATAGGACAAGCTCATTATTTATCTTTATTATTCTTAATATCTCAAGAATTAATGCAAATCATGCTAGCGACAGCTAAAGATATTGTACTAGAAACCTAGAAATGTACTAACCTACTGAGATTGTTTCGTGATAATTTCGCAATTGATGTCAGTATTGTAATTGATTAAATTATTGTCGCGAGTGTAATAATAATTATCCATACTTTGCGATTACTAAAAGATGACAATAAGAATTTAAAATCGAGAAATTTGGATAATTATTGGCAGCTGGCTGAGCAATTGGAGATTTATTCCCGTTGAATTCCACTTTTGGATTCCATTTTTTAGGTATTCCCGATGAATCCCATTTCTAATTCCCGTTGAATCCCACGTTAGGACAACATATTGTGTACATATCAGAAGAAAAGTGTTAGGTACTTATAATTTAAAGATTTATTCCCTGTTACTATGAATTTTACTAAAATAAAACTAAAACAAAAGCAATTTTGTCGTTGAAAGTACTCGCATTCAAATTTTTTAAAGCATACGGTATCCAACGGGAATAGTTTTTGGGATTCAATGGGAATAAATCGTTTTTTGTTTTGTTATGGGATTCAACGGGAATACATTTTAATTTTTTGTGGGCTCCAACGGGAAAAATATTCAAGTGGGATTCAAAAGTGGGATCCAACGGAAATAATATTCAAGTGGGATTCAAAAGTGGGATCCAACGGGAATAATTCCAATTGGACTGCTGCGCTGCGTGTCGCGGGTTCGATTCCCACACGGAGCAAATACCTATTTGTATGATCTACAAGTGTTGTTGTCGTTTGTGTATGTAAGTTTAAATGATTGTAAACACACCTACAGTAGAGAGCAGTGGTGGCCCAGTGGTATATCGGTCCCGACTTACGAGTTGTAGGTCGTGGGTTCGAACCCCGCCAGGCGCATGACTTTGTGTAATTTTTTAGTTAATTCATCACCACTGCTCTCAAAACGATGAAGGAAAACATCGTGAAGAAACCGGCATGTCCTAGAACCAAAAATTCGAAGACATGTGAAATCTACCAACCCGCATTGGGCCCGCGTGGTGGATTATGGCTCACTCCCTCTTACAGAGAGGAGGCCTGTGTCTCAGCAGTGGGAACATATAGGCTGATTATGATGAGACGCACCTACGACACAGGAGAAATTTCTAATGTGGGGCAATTAGGAAAAAAAACGCTGTCCTCAGTAGAAAAAATGTACCTACTGACGTAAATAACATCGTTTTATTTTTGTGTTTTCACACGACACGTGAACATTATTGCCATCGACAACATTCACATTAACACTCGTGTGAACATTTGAACAAGTTTCAATTGAACTGATTACATCACATTATATCAAGTGTACTTAATTAACTACACTTAACACTAATCTTGGTTCACAAAATTGCCTTGTTGTTATAAACATAAAGATTACGTTAAATCTTCTAGATCGATCTAATAACTTAAATTGTTCAATCAATTAAGATAAGTATTATAATAGAAATAAGTGTAAAAATATAAAAATGTGTAATAAGAACATTAATAATTATGTAGTATTTTTGTTCCGTGATGTAAGTTTGCAAATAATGTGCATAATGATAATGATACCGTAGAGATAGTGCAACGGAAAATGCTAACAAAATATTTAAATACAAAATACTGAATTTTCGCTCCGACATAAATAAAATGTACATTTTGAAAGCGATATTATTTTGTATTCATAGTGACTTACTTTATACAACTTCAATATACCTTTAAGTCAAGTAAAATTTAAAATACTTTTTAACATCTAATTTCCGATACAATACGTAGTTATTTTTAGCCCTAGCTAGGAGTTCTAACATACATTTATGATAAAAATAAAATATCTTTGCCATTTACTTTCACAGAAAACATACATAGGATTGAAAAAAAGGAAACACTATTTCTGTTTTAATTCCATAAGATAGCTCAGATTTAAGTTAAAATGTGCAGTATCTATTTTTTTAATGTTAAACAAACCTTAAATCATAAGTATCATAACTTACTTCACTGCACTTCAAATAGAAGCGGTTATTCAAATGAATCAATTTATCCCCACTTCAGATAATATTCACCTCGTTCATAATCAGCCTCTGTTTGAATGGCCTGGTTGTGATTTGTTATCGCTGCTACTACACTGTGCCATTACCATGACCGTGACCGCAGTCTGATAAAAACGTAACAGTTATGTAAAACGGTTACAAAAAACGGTACCAGAACCATTTTTCGGTACCGTTTCTACCTCCGTGTGTGTTCCCGAATCTCTTCAAAGTTGAAGTAAATTAGCGTCTCCTTGTCTACGCTGATCGAGACTAGAATCAAGAGCGAACCCATCTCAAATAAAAAAAAAAACAATAAGTTATCCCCAAACAATAAGTCAGCGGAAGGTAACCTCCTAAATCGATATAATGATGGGATGCCATTAGGTACCAATGAGGTACGTTCGCTAACTATAGTCGTGTTGAGCTTCATCCATGCTCATCTTAGAGCGAGAGAATTAGCAATTAAGCAAACTGTTTGTTAAAATCCCATACATTTTTTAACAAATGGTTAACATTTTTATTGAATTTTATATTATTGTTAGTTTCACCAACGATCAGAGAACTGGCCCTTAAAGTAACCGATTCCAAATCAGTTAGAGTGTAGTCAACAGCAAATAAAATAGTGCATTATCATGTCCTTTTGTCGTCCTGCAGATGATTACTAGTTACAAATATAAACTTATTCATTTATTTATTTATCACAAACACAACTATCATTACAGGCATTAATCCTAATGCAGTAGCGTGGTCTTTATTTAGATCGTCAATCATTAGCATAACACAATACACACAATGTTACTGTTACTTTGTGAATTCATTCAGAGAGCTATACAATAAATCTTTCCTATCAGCAGTGTCATTCAGTGGTTCCAACTAATGATTACCGTGTCTTAACATTTCCAGATTTCTACCGCACGCAGACATTATCACCGCCGGTGTCATCGAACCTCGTCCGACGAAACAACACAACAACCTCACTCCAGTATATAGATGTTCAATAAATAATGTATTTATCTAAAATTCTGCCTTTATTTTACTCGTTCTATGCCCTAATCTCACCTTGAAAGTATCTAAATCCTAGGCCATAAATATAAAATTAGTTGCGAACTCCGCAGAATTAAAGATTTAATACGAAAGGGAATTTATTAAAAAACTTCGGATACCAATCAGAATTTTTAACACAATAGGGCAACCATTGATTAGCCTTTAATATATTTAAGGCCAGCAATACTTTTTTTATCTTGGTAAAAATTCAAATGAGTCCTCCTACCCCGGGCAGGGCGGGAGGGACTGTCAGACTCGTACTGACTAAAATCCACGGTGTCCTTCAAAAGCCCTTTATGTTCCGGGGTCACGGTAATGTGATAAGTCCCAAGAGAACTTATTTAACAATATTTTGCGGCATCGATTTTTATTTAATATTCAGTACGTGTATGTCAACAAAAACCAATTATATAATAATTATATCATTTCTATCCAAAACCAAAATTATATTATTGGGGTAATTTTGAAGTATATCTGAAACTTAGATACCATACAAAATCTAGGCATTATGCCAAATATTTTAAAGGCATTTAGGTTGATATTCCTTTTAAATCAGAAGGCTGCTTAATATAACTTATTATAGTAAAATTATAAAAAACAGTAATAGTACATTACTGCCGCGGCCTATAATGGCTACTTTGCTGGTCGCACTGACTGATGATGGCCGACAGCGCAGCGTAGCGCAGCTCCAGGCCGACACAGCGCGGTCAGCATGCAGCACTTGATGGACGAGCTGAGATAAAGGCCGAGGCCTTTACAGCGAGGACAGCAAGGGCTGCAATGATGACCAAGCTGGAAGGCCTAGAGCGTAGCTAGGCTAGCTCGAGGCAATCATAGCGTGACCAGCGAAGCAGACATAGTGGGCCAAGGCTTGTATAGTGCTTTACTCAAAAATGCAAGTACCTTACCTACATAAAACCAGCAAGTGATTTAAATAAAATATATATTAATTAACTAGAATTTTAATTAAAATAACAATTATGAAAAATACAGTTACTAAAATTCAACACCGACTTTCCCAGTTTCATATTACTTACTAATATTTTGCGATAATTTTAATGCGATGTTTGACTGCTACATTTTCTTCATTTATTACTTCATTTACATATAGCAAAAAAGTCACTAAATAAAAATAAAAAATTCGCTGAACCGCGCTTTTGTTCCTTCTTTGTATTTTTTTTTAAATATGGAATACAATCTTTTTGTGCCTACCTCTTTATAAACAAACAGCTGTGTTTTAAATCAAATCTTTTTGCATTTGTTTTTTTAAAACGTTGAAACGTCAAAATAGCGGCCGGCAATGTTTTGCTGGCCTGTTAGAGCGGCCAGCAAAGACATTGCTGGCCGCTCCTTGAAACAGACCGGCAAAGTCGACTTTGCTCGAACAAGGTTGTCAAAATAATGACCACATTACATGCATTTTTGAGTAAAACCTATTTAAGTAAAATTAAAAAATGATAGTAATCTAAAAAATCCTGTAGGCAACTTTGCTATCTGCAAAAGTTGTCCTAGAAAAAATGCTCGTCTAGCAGACTGCTGATAGAAATTAACACTTCGCCCATATTTCCCGACGGGTTAAAGAGCGATGTAGATTACCCAGTTTTCTCCAGTTATGTCAAGTCCTATGAAATAAGAGGCAAGTTTAGAAATATTTATGAAGAAGCTGAAATAAAATTATATTTATATTTTTTTCATCCTAGTTTAGAAACCAAACGTTCGTCGCCTCTATCAATTTATTTGTTACCTACCTTGGCATGGTTGGCGTATAGTAGCCAAGCGGTTGACTGCTACGTGTCGCGGATTTGATTCTCACAAGAAACAAAATTTTATTTATTTAAGTAGTTATTCCATGTATTTGTGTATGTGAATTTAAGTATTTGTAAATGCATTTAGAAGAATTTCCTGGTGAGGAGAAAAGTACAAGGTATCTAAATTAATCCACATTAATTAATGCATAACAATATAGTTTTTGTTACGCAAACTTTGATTCTTTTCTAATATGCTGATCTACTGATAAAAAATAAAATACGTTTATAAATTCAAGTAATGAGGTTGAAATTAATTAGAAAGAAATAGTCGGTTCCACTCATCTCTGAGGTAATTATTGTATTTACAATCCTATTACAGATATCTCTACAAATCTGGTAGCTCGGTTTTAAAGGAATTTTCCTCGTTTATTACAATTTATTCCTTCCAATTAAATTTTAAAATTCCACGAAGGAATGAAATAAATGAAATCATATTTAAATAAAATGAAAAGATGCACACTGTCTCATAAATTCATGTTATTAAACAAATTAATGGTAGAAATTATGAGAATTCTGGGAATCTGTTGCCCCGCAGTACGAGTAGATTGAAAACGAAGCTGAAAGAGATTTCTGAAATTATTTCTCATTTCAGGTCTCGTTTAATCTAATGAATTAAAATCATTTTATGAGCGTTATTTGAATTGTTATTTTGCAATTATTTAACAGTAATTAAAATTAACGCCAGACAGAGTACTAATTGATAGGACCTAATTTAATGTCATGCTTACATACTTTAATCAACATAATGAGAAGTGGATTCATATTAAGTTACCAATACACGGTGACTTTTTAGTCGTCTTACAAAAGCAGCCCAGTTCATGTATCCAATAACTTGAACACGTTTATAATAAAAAAATAGGTGGTTAGAAACACCCTTGTCTTATAGAAAATTGGAATGGAATGATCTGCCCGACTATTGCGCTGGGTAGGTATACTCTACAGCTTGATACGTAAACATTTTAACAGGGTGTTTCATATTTCTAATAAGCTTATTATTTTCCGAGTGACTAATAACTTAAAAGTCGACTAAATGTTTGCAACAAATAAAATAACTTGCCAGCGATTAAATATTTTCGCGACTATTATATTACGTAAGGTTCAAAATTAAGGGTGTTATAAAAACTAAAAACTAGCAGCTGCGTTTAGGTAGCAAATAAACTATACCAGTCAATTGAAATATTAGGCGAGGAGCTGTATATAATGACTTGGCGACTAATAATGTTAGTAGGTTGGCATTCGCCGGTAATGTGTGCAACTAACACGTTAGTGTTTAGTTTTGTTTATTTTGTGAGCCAGCATGACAGGTAGTAATCAGTTATTTGACCTAGGATGCAAGAGCGAATGAAACGAGCTCGGGACTTGGGGCATCCCGACACGGACAGGTTAGGTTCGAAGGTGATGGCGGGGTCTGAAAGACCCGCCATCCCCTTCGTGTTAGGTTACTTTAAACCTTGCACGCAGAAATAGGAGCCCCGCGAAGCGGGGCTCCGTCGAGCATTCTGGCAGGTGGTACTAATTCAAAGCTATTAAAAGTCACACAATTTTAAGCTAGTTTATATTTATTCTTCATACAAACAATTTTAAATAGAATCTGATTTGTATTATTTATGTATGCCCATTTTCTATTTTATTTTCATCATTAAGTTTTCGCTTAGATATTAATTCAGTTCCCAAAAGAAAAACTTGATGCTAGTTTAAATTAAAACGGAGCTTATAACTGATATATTAATATGCCATCTTTTACTGACTACGATACTCCTTATTAGCTGCCAACCCATTATGTTTGTTACCCACTCTATTTTTTTTTCAACCTATATTCATTATACTTAGTTGCCGCATTAAATACATGCCTTTCTAATATACCTATTTATTAGAAATAAAAATTATTATTACCGACGATTAAAATGCCTAGAGGTATTTTAGGTCGGATACATTAAGTGGACCACTTTTGTAAGACGACTAAAAAGTCACGGTGTATAATATCCGATTGATTGAAAAGTTTGAATCATGACCCATGACAGTAAATCGCTTGAATCCTTCAAAATAACAAAGATGAAAGTCGTTCCCATGGATATGTATATTTACGAGAATGTGTACCTAATTGTATTTGAACGTCTGTAAGAAAATAAGTTTATGGTACCTACCTAATTCAAATTTGATATTAATAAGACCATTTGATAGAAACTTTTATAACCTAATGGCTTTTGTAAAAATTAGGTTAGCAAAAAAAATACATTTTAAAATTAAGTATTAATAAAATTATCATCGATGCTTAAAATAGTACAACTTGTTATGGAGATTAGGTTATAAATAAGTGTGGTGTTTATTACGACATTGATTAGTCCCCACTCCCCAGTCAGCTGTAAACTTACGTACTGTACTGAGGTCTGCAAACACAATCTTAAATAACCTTACAGACCGAGTTCACTCCTCTCAAAGTGACTGTGACATTGGGAATGAAGGGACTCCATAATAGCCTTGCAAGGCTAAAAAAAGAACTCATTTAATTGTTTAGAAAACGTGTGTAAACTGATAAGAGTGTTATTGTGAGTCGCATCTCTACGTTTTCGCCACCTACGTGTAATCAGACAGTTTGGAATATCAATTGCAATCTTTATTAACCAGTGAAAATTACGTAGCTAAATGATAATAATGGGTATTTATTGGTGGTGCGTGTGACGTGCCCGCAGGCGGCTCGATCTGCGACCCGCGACGCTTGACTTGTACTCACTCAACTGTACCGCATACACCATGTTCCTGGCCACCATAGTCCGTGCATACTGAACCACAGTTTAAAAAAAGTTTTTTGTTCTTGGATACTATCAGTGACCATTATTGTGCCCTTTGATTTTGTTTACAAACAAAACATGACAGAAAGTAAGTTTTTTTTTTAAATATTTTTATTAATTAAACCTATTTTCTTAATTTTATGAATGAAATATACACAGACATAAACAATATGAATTAATTTCAGAAGGTATGTCTACCAATTTAATACAAACAGTCTACCAAAATAACAAACGTTTGAAATATTAATATCAATTTTGCCGTGTCTCATTTTGTTGTCTTGAATTTTGTACAATACCTACTGGTTATAAATGAAGACGCCACTGTAATTAATTGCCTTGTCGCCTATATAAAGTGTTCTCGAGCAGAACTAGATATTTAAAACAATAATAATATACTTTAGATCTTACATAGCTTGCAATTGAGATTCAGTGTTTTCTTACTGTTACTTAGATAAGTATCGAACTGTGGTTTTATAATTAACTATATTATTATTCGGTGCTGATAGAAAGCATATCAATCCTCTCTTCTATTTACCTCTACATTGGTTATGAATAGCTTCTGTAAAGAAGATAGGTGACTATTTCATCAGTTCATTAACTCGTCTGATTGAGAAACCTAAAGCAAACCCGTTGAACTAAAATTAATCACAAGTTGACGCTCTAATTAAAAACTATTCATAATGCCGTTCATAAAATCAATCAATGCATGATTTTTACATACGTGATTATGATTTAGTTTATTAGGTCAATAGCATACGTACTTGTTAGTGTTTTTTCATGATTATACAAAATTATTTGTCGAATCAAATCAATTATCTCATTTTGCACGTTCTTTGAAATTTTAATTTGTTGAACGAATGTATCTGTATATCGGTACATCAGTCATCATTAAGGCATAAAATAATATAAATCTCGCAGCCATTGTTTATTGCCGTAGCATGCAAATTGTTGACATCTTCTCATGCTCCGTCCTCGCCAGGACCCGACACAAACTCATTGAAGTGATATTACAGGCATGTTTGTTACAAAGGCATGGAAAAAGCATTCTAATTGAATTTTTATATCATCTTACTGCCACAGCTCATTTTTCTTTGGGGTTTTGCTACCATTCTCCCTTGTGAGCCACGCTATCTTTTATTCCTTTTTTGTCATAATATCAGTTCCCACATTCATATTTTCTATAATCAGGAGAAAAGCCAGCTCCATCTCTATCTATCAATATTACGCTGGTAATCTCCTATCAATTTCGTAATCATAATGATTAGACACTACCTACTTTCTTCTCGTCCATTTTGCGATTTTTAGGGTTCTGTACTCAAAGGGTAAAATTGGATTATATTACTAAGACTCCGTTGTCTATCCGTCTGTCTGTCTTTCTGTCTGTCCGTCTGTGTCCAGGCTGTATATCATGAAACTTGATAGTTAGACACTTGAAATGGGGTGATGGTATCACAGTTGATAAAACTCAGTTCAACCGTCCGCGTCGACAAGTTGGTCATTGCGATAAAGGTGGGCTAATTCAATAGTCATGATAATTCTTCTTCACCAATCTTTATCATGATATCTACAGTATGACCTATATATTTTATGACCAAGATTATCAAGCCCAGATAATGGAAACTTAATGTAGGTTTGGTTTCAGTTATGGTTATGAATTTCATTACCATAACAACCTGAGAGGTCTATCTAATTTACATAAGCTTTCCCATAGATTTCCATAATGAAGTTTCTGTATTTGGGCACATTGTGGCGACCGTCCTTTGACCAGGGTAGCTGGATTTCAAGACAAGTTTCGTTATATTATCAACTAACTATTCATCGTGATTTCACCCGCTGATTGGCTACTTTTGTTCGTAGCTTGTTTTTATATAGCCTTCCTTGATTAATGAACTATCTAAAGCAAAAAGAGTTTTTCAATTCGAAGCAGAACGCGTAGCATGGCGTCCTAGAAACGGGTTTTGTCGACGCGAGAATAGACAAAATGACAGAACGTAGAAGATTTTTATAGATTTAAGCATAGCAATGTTTAAAATATAGAAGAGATATATTTCTACTCTTTAATGGTGTACGAATCCTGCGTCATACTTGTGCAAAAAAACAGTAGATTTGTATAGGAATAACGATGAAATAACTTTGTCTTTTCTTGTTAGAATAGAGATAGAATCGCCATGCTACGCGTGCAGAAGTTCAGATTAACGCGTTCAACCAAACTCTTCAGTTTTATAATTTGGGTACAGATTTTGTGTCAGATTTAGAACAAAATAGACTTCAATTGTTTTTATTTTTGTCGGCACCCACAATCACGTAGCCGCTAGCATAAACATATTTCAAATGCCTCGTTATTCTTTGTTCAAAACACCTATATTGGATTTGTGAAAAACCAATATGCGTCCGCTATTTTATTTATTTAAACATGGTCTATTTGCATTTTATTCGAAATCCGTTTTATACCACGTAGCGGATAAATGTCCAATATGCATTATTAAGGGGGCAGTATGAACATGTCCGAATTTGGGGTACTACTATCTAAACACAAAACCCGTAGCATCGGTCGTAGTTTCGGGCGTTTCATATTATGTATTTACAAACTACATATAATTATTGTTTTACTTATTTTTAACTAAAAATTGGTGACAACTGTCCTATCTCCCGAAGTGTTGTCAAAACTTTGAATTCAGAACTAATAGGGGTTCACTCAAAAGTTTAGAGTTTCTTTTCGTATTTTCGTTGACGGACTAAGAGAGTAGACCCCCCTGCATTGAGGGCAAACTGGCAGACTGATGGCCTGATACCGTTTGTTAACGTTGTGGTCAACCACTTCGGTAATTGTGGAATATCTTGGACTCCGTTACGTTATTGACTAAGCGAGAACTGGCATTGTTATTTATTTAAGGCTCTGTTAGCGATGCTTTGTTGGAGAACTTGAAACTTGTTGCATTTATTTGTTTCCTTTCTGTGAAGTGTCAATTTCTTATAACAATGTTGGTTAAATAATGTGTTTCATGTTAAATAGTGTGTTTCATGTGTGTGTTGCATCGGGTGTCGACCCGATGTGCAGTGAGCGCGTGTCGTCGCGTCGGGTGTTCATAGTGTGATTCTGGTCATAGAAAACAATACATTTGATTTGACCCAACACGCATCACGTTTCATCGGGTGGCGTCGGGTGTTAATAATGTGTTTCCGGCTTAAATCTTGTAAAACTAGCTATTCCCCGTGGTTTAACCCCGCTGTTCCGCTTCCATTTGTCGTAGGTAATGTGATATAACCTAAAGCCTTCCTCGATTAATGAACTATCCAACACAAAAGAGTTTTCCAATTCGAACCAGTAATTCCTGAGATTAGCGCGTTCAAACAAACAAACTCTTTAGCTTTATAATATTGGTATAGAAGTATAGATAAGAACTGCTTTCATATACATACTTTACTAGGATGTGCTAATGTGTTCCTGCTGATTAAATGTGATTTTAAGTACCTACCGGAGACATCTTGTTTAGGTCAAGTAAAGTAACTTTATAGAAGTATTCAAATGATCTACAAGGTAGGTTGTTAGTCTATAACTGCTATAAATCCTAATAATTTACTTGTTCTTCGTACTTTCTACATTTATACCAACAAGCACAGCTACCGCTGACGGGGCCTCCTTTAGAGGGCTTAAGCCTGTCGAGGTCGCTTGACTATCTCACCAGGTAACCGTGGCCCTGGAACTTAAAGGGCTATTGAAGGATCACCGTGGATTTTAGTCAGTACAAGCCTAACAGTCCCTCCTGTCCCGCCTTGGGTGGGAGGACTCATTTAATGATTTTACCACGATACATAGAAAAACATGGCTACCGAAAATATGATAATTTACATTCATACCAAAAGATATTTCCATAATTGATTAATTTTCTTTGATAAAATTTCATATAACGTGGAAAATAAAAATCGGGGTAGTGTAGGAAGCTCGCATTCGGTAAAAGTTCAAATGCTTTTCAAAATTAATTGTCGGATTCAGAAAGCTGTGTAACCATTGTATTAAAACTTTATAAAAAGCAATGCAATACAAGGGTCAGTGGTTTTTAATTTCAAAACATTTCTCTCCTCGTTCTTTTCGAATGAAAGACGTTATATTATGCGCACAGCTAAAGGAGTGGAATTCCCTGGGCGGTTTCTATTTCATGATAGGCGATAGCTGTAACCTTCTTCAAGTCAAGAAGTTAATTAGATTACTTCTGTGCAAGCGTGTTCACCATCGACCACATCATCACTTACCATCAGGCAAGATGTGAACCAAGTGCGGTCAAATGTGAAACAAAGAAAAAAGAAACGTTGTATTTCTCCAAGCATCTCCAAATACAAAGTCTCAGAGACTAGTCATACAATATGAGTGAGCATTAATCTTAGTAATTGACTTGTAGTTCGTTAAGCCCATTTTGCGAGGAATGTGATGACGAAATCATTAAAGCAGACCCAGCTAACTTCATTGGTAGTTTAAATCAAAGGTTTATTTAATAATCGCGGGATTGTTTTAAAATAGGGCAATGTAGCCTTTTTTTTTGTGGTAAAATCATCAAATGAGTCCGCCCACCCCGGGCGGGGCGGGAGGGACTTTCAGACTTGTACTGACTAAAATCCACGGTGTCCTTCAATAGCCCTTTAAGTTCCGGGGTCACGGTAAGGAAATAAATCCCGCGACCCCGGCAGGCTTTGGCCCTCTGAGAGCCCCCCGTCATTTTGCTGACGCTCTTTGAGGCGCGCGTAGAACACGACGCGCCGTCGACCCGGGCATGGTCCATGGTCGGACAGCGAGTTGCCATTGGGCAATATAGCCCTGGAACACAAAAAATAGACGAAGGTAGGTTTTTTAGTCAGGCTGACAGTACTTTCCACTGCACCCAAGATGACTCATTTGATCATTTTCTAATATTTAACATATAATCTAAAATCTAACGTAGGTATTGATGTTGATGACTTTTTTAAAGAAAAAAAGAAAGAGGATTTATTGGACTCACACAAGACAGAGCAATAACATCAGGCCAAAAAAATAATGAAAGTTTAATAAAAAAACAAAATTAGTCTATACGAGGCCGAAAGGCAACATTTACAGCGATATTAAAAGAAGTCGGTAAAAAAAAACTCTCTGCGTTGGTTTTCTGATAGGCCTTAAAGCTATTGTCAAACAGACAGCCGTGACGAACGCGAAGCGAGGCGTTTTTGTTTGTAATGTGTGCAATTGTTTGAAGCCCGTCACATAGACTATCGGATCGCTTTCGCTTTTTCTATGTGACCGGATTCAAACAATTGCATATAATTATTACAAACAAAAACGCCTCGCTTCGCGTTTGTCACGCCTGTCTGTTTGACAATAGCTTAAGTGATGTCACGGTCAGCTACGAAGAAATCATTGTTGATTGGTTATAATAATCAGCCCTACTTACTACAATGCTATCAACTTAGGTCGCGTCACGATGGGGTACCCCCTTGGAAGCTTTTAAGTTCGTTAGTGGGCAATTGATGAAACCAACTGTACCTAAGCCTGTTCCAAAGTTGATCAAAAAGACAAGCTAACGAAGTTTTTTTGTGGTTCATACATTCTACATGGAGAGGAGTTGGGCATCCCTTACTCTAGTAGTACTCTTACGTACTGCCTAGTACTTTTGTTTGCAAGAAAACCGTGCTGAGAGCAGGTACTTTTTCTTTCATTAAATCCAAATCTGTTATAAGTCTTATAGCCACTTCCTTGGGGAAATTGGTTCATCTTCAGACGATATTAATTGTTAGAAGACCATAAACTATCACGCACTAGCTGTTGCCAGCGACTATGCCCGTTACAACTTGATAATTATGCCACGGGAAGATAAAACGTGTTAATCCAGGATATAAACTATCTGTGTACCATCTCATCAAAACCTGTTTAGTAGTTTTTGCGTGAAAGAGCAGCATCCAGATAAGATAAGATCTAAACAAGCCTTCGTCTAGGAAGTAGAGATTTTATCTATGAATAGTTTATTAGATGCCATAAAAGCCACACACAGTAATTTCTGGTATTAAACATAGTAAAGATTAAAAAGACAAATATTTGCACCGAGTACTTAAGTTATTATTTAGTCACATACGGTTAATGTGATATTGCTAGATCAATAATAGTTAGGTACTGGCATTTTCACAAGCTATTGGTTTAATGATAAGAGATTACACTTCAATGTGTGTGTATCCTTAATCTGTTTATTTGTTTGTACGCTTTCGCACCTAAACTACAGAACTGATTTTGATGAAAAATTGTACAGAGAGATAGACGACTTTGTTGTGGAAGATAATCCTCTGAGTAATACCCACCATGTTTTTATTTTACCCTTTGCGTTCCAGGGCCACGATAACTCTTTTACACACAACCTAATTTTAAAACTATCGGACCCTGTCATGTAGACTATGGTCCCTGGAATTGATTAAAGTTTTTTTTTGTAGTAGTAGAATTTGAAATTCGCCCCGATTCTCCACTACACACTCGCCGTATGTAGTATAGAATCGGGGCCAAGTAAAACCGCTGGCTAATTCATCATAGTCTTCTAACTATTAAAACACTGAAACACCAAATCTAATTAGAACTACTTTTAGCCTTAATCTTGTAGGTCAAAACTAGTTTTCAATGGTAAACGGCGCGCGGCGTCATGAAAAACAGGATTTAGAACATGATATGAATTTTTACGAGCATTTTTTGGTGGACTGAAATTTTCCCGGAATACCGAATAACCATAAAATTCTGTTGTCTTTTTCATAGGGTTGTTTCGTCTTGAGTTTCGTTCTAGCCTAAAGGTGCTGATAGACTTGAGCATTCACTTGTAACAGAAAATCGAGCATTCGCCGTTTTCAATTTTGTCGAAGCCACCGACTTCCGAAAGAAAAGTTATTTTACACTTTTTTGTGTTTGGTTTTGAAGTCGGTTCTTTTTAAATAAAAGTTTTTTTGTTTAAATGTGAGTTTAAATGTTTGTAAACGCACCTATGTCACAGTATAAATTGTGTGGGTTTGTTGGGTCAACGAACAGAGTCAAGCATAGGGCCACACACGTTTTTAAGATCTTTCTAGCGAATGCTCTAGTCGACGGTCATCAAAATATTTTTCTTCTTAAAATGTCAGGTGGTATACCAGCTCTTAACGCGATTCAGTTTAAGCTGTGGGATAGAGATGGCGCTAGACCACTTCTATAGCTCTGTCTCTTTCCCACAGCCTAAGCTGGATCACGTTAAGAGCTCGTGGTAACCAATCTGATTTAACAATCAGATCGGCAGAATTCTCGGCAGAACGCTCGTTAGAATGCTCGCTAATGCGCTCTCGTTTATTTTTCTGTACTGTAAAATTCGCACGAATGGTCATTTCAAATGAATGCTCAAACTTATCAGCACCTTAAAGTGACGTGGTAGACCTTAGAATGTAATGATGCGTAACATAATATTACGCCTGTAATCCCCGAAGGGTTAAGCGAACCTTAATAGTTCACCCTAATTTCACCAGTTTTTTTTTTAAGTGGGTAAGCCAATTGCCATCAATAAATTGGCACTCTGTGGCTGCTACTGACAAATACCATATTGATATACCTTTGGGCTTTGGTCGCCAATCACATTTATTCGTTCTTTGACAGACACACATAGATACTACACAGATACTTTGATAATTATATTAATATGAATTAACATATAAATCTTATGAGTTAGAGGTTCAGAAACAAATCCCAATATTCGTCGTTTTATCGTCCGCCATGAACGGGGTGCAAGCTCTCGAACGAATGCCTGTGATGCAGGAAGTGAATGAGTGAATGGCAACTGGCAGGGCTGCCAGCTCAGAATAATGACTCGAAGTTGCCACACCACCCCCCTTTTTTTTTTTTTTTTTTTTTTTTTAGGTGGTAAAATCATCAAATGAGTTCTCCCGCCCTGGGTGGGGCGGAAGGGACTGTCAGACTCTTACTGACTAAAATCCACCCGTGTTCCTTCCTATACCCTTTACGTTCCGGGGCCACGGTAACCTGGGTTAAGAAAAAACCCGCGACCCCAGCAGGCATTTGGCGCGAAACACGACGCGCCACCGACCCGGGCTTGGTCCTTGGTCGGACGGCGAGCTACCCATAACTCACCGTCCGCAAGCCCGCTCCACCGCTGTGCCCTCTGCTAATCAGAGGGACACGCGTTGGAGCGTCCACACGACAGGCTATTCGCATACGGGCAAAGAGACCCCTTAGGCACACAGTGCCTAAGGAAGAGTTTTTGCCCGCATCCCAGGGTGCACCAGCCCGAAAAACTGGTCTTCCCCCCGGACGTATCCGAGAGGGAACTCCAGTCCACGGGCGCACGTGGAGGTTTCCTGTCATAGCACCCCACACCACCCCCCTACGGAGAAAAATACATCAAGGGGTTACAAATCGAATGGCTGAGCGAAGCGAACTCGGCGGCCTGAGCGGGTAGTGTACGCCGCCTTAGATGGAGTCTGCGGCGCGGTGGCATGTGGCGTAGGATTAGGCGGCGTCTCGTCCGTTGGTGGTACTGCGGCGGTGACTGGTGTCGCATCAGCGGAAGGAGAGCTGTCGTGTGCGAAGTACGCAGGTTTTACCCTGTCCATGCTCACCACGACGTCCCTTCCGCTGATGCGCAGAGTCAGCGTTTTGTCCCGTCGCTTGATTACTTCGTACGGTCCGGTATATGGGGGCTGTAAGGATCGACGTACCGTGTCGTCGCGTACAAAGACATGCGAACAGGTAGAGAGGTCCTTAAAAACAAATGTTGTAGGCGGAGTGTGGTGCGACGCGGGAGCCGGTCGCAGATTGTTCACCCGGCTACGCAGCCGCGACAGGAAATCCGAGACGTCTTCGTATCGTGTCTGCGCCGGACAGGTGAACAAGTCTCCAGGTAATCGCAGTGGTTCGCCGTATACGAGCTCCGCGGAAGTGGTTTTCAGGTCTTGTTTCAATGAAGTACGCATTCCGAGTAGCACGAGAGGGAGGGCGGTAGCCCACTCTTCTTCGTGGCACATTAAGGCCGCCTTCAGTTGGCGATGCAACCGTTCCACCATCCCGTTGGCACAGGGATGATAACTTGTTGTGCGTGTGCGCCTGGAACCGCAGTAGTGCATAAGGCGTTGAAATAAGTCAGCTTCGAACTGCCTCCCCTGGTCAGTTGTTACAGTTTCGGGCACGCCAAAACGAGAAATCCATCCGTTGACGAAGGTGAACGCAACATCCTCAGCAGTGATGCGAGAGATAGGCCGTACCTCGGGCCAACGAGTATATCTGTCTATTGCTGTGAGACAATAATTATAACCGCTGGATGGAGGTAGGGGACCGATAATGTCTAAATGGACGTGACGAAACCGTGCCGAAGGTTGCGAAAACCGACCAAGGGGTGCAGTAACGTGCCGGGTGACTTTAGCGCGTTGGCAAGCAACACACGCACGTGCCCAAACTCGACAATCCTTTCTCATTGAAGGCCACACATAACGGTCAGCAACCAGTTTCGCGGTTGCGCGCGTACCTGGATGGCTCAAGTTGTGTACCCGTTCAAAGATTTTACGTCTGAAGCAAGGGGTTACGTACGGACGCGGCCTGCCAGTAGAAGTATCACAAAGCAGCGTGATGTCGGTACCGGTTACGTTGACGCGCTCCAGCTTCAGAGACGTTTTATCTCGTAGCACTTGCAGTTCGGCATCGTCGGTCTGTGACTGGGCTAAGGCCGCGTAGTCTTCCTGTAGAGAGATGCTCTCGACACGCGACATAGCATCTGCAACGACGTTGTCGACGCCGCTGACATGTTGGATGTCGGTGGTGAACTGCGAGATAAAAGAAAGCTGGTTTAGCTGTGAAGGTGGGAGTTTTTCACGTCGTTGTGAAAATGCATACAGCAGAGGTTTATGATCCGTGAATATAGTCGCATTTTGAGACTCTAAAATGTGTCGAAAATGCTGTACGCTTTCATAAACAGCAAGTAGTTCTCGGTAGTATGCTGGCCAATCTGATTGTTGCTTGGTAAGTTTCTTACTGAAGAAGGCAATAGGCTGCCAACAATCGTTAACTCTCTGCTGTAAACACGCTCCCACATGTGTGCTGGATGCGTCTGTGTACAGGCCAAGATGAGCATCGCCGATGGGGTGTGCGAGTAATGTGGCTTGGGATAAGCTCTTTTTACATGTCTCAAAGCAGTCCATGAGCTCAGGGGTCCAACAGAATGGTTGTGAGCCCTTGCCTTTCGTGTCTGCGACAGCAGTAATTAGTGGGGCTTGCAGTTTAGCCGCGTTAGGCAAGAAACGTCGGTAGTAGTTAACCATTCCTAGGAACCTCCGGACACCCTGAATTGTCTTGGGTAGAGGGAATTCTTGGAGAGCAGTGATACGGTCGGTAGGTGGGCAGGTGCCTGCTGCACTGATCTTGTAACCCAGGAAAGTAACTTCAGACTGACATAAATGATATTTCGATGGATTGACGACTACACCATAAGCTTGAAGTCGTTTGAACAGAATGCGCAAATGTTCTTCATGTTCCTTAGCCTCTTTAGAAAATACCAAAATGTGATCAATGTAAGCATAAACGAAATGAAGTCCCTGCAAGACTTCATCTATAAATCGCTGGAACGTTTGTCCAGCGTTGCGTAACCCGAACGTCATATAGGGAAACTCGAATAAGCCGAAAGTTGTTATTATGGCTGTTTTGCAAATGTCTTTTCTAGCAACTGGAATTTGTTGGAAAGCTTTTACAAGATCAATAGTGCTAAAGATGGTTGATCCGGCAATAAACTGGTTGAAGTCCCCTATATGACGCACGGGGTACCGGTCGGGTACCGTTCGTGCGTTCAGTGCGCGATAGTCACCGCAGGGACGCCATGTCAAGTCGCGTTTCTGAGCCATATGCAGAGGCGAGGACCAAGCACTGGTAGATGGCCGTGCTGTGCCACACCTGACCATTTCTGCGAATTCCCTCTTGGCTGCTGACAATTTCGTAGGCCCCAGACGGCGTGGGCGACAGGTCACGGGAGGTCCTGCTGTTGTTTCGATGGAATGGACTGTCTGGTGTTTGATGTCTCGGTCGATGCCTGGAGGCTGTGTCAGTTCCGGGAATTCTGCAAGGATATCATTAGTTACTTTAATTAGGCGTACACTCAGTTGGTTACTACATGCCACTGATGCTTGACATGATGAACCAGTTTTCTTGTCAATGAGGCGTTTATCACCACAATCTGGGAGTAACTGATAATGAGCAAGAAAATCGGATCCGATAATTGCAGTACTGACATCAGCTATAATGAAGTTCCATTGGAAGTCACGCCTGAGCCCCAGATCCAGAGACAGTCGCAATGTGCCATACGTGTTTATAGTGCTGCCATTAGCAGCACTGAGACTGTACGTAGTGGCTTGTTTTTTTTGGGGAATCCAGTTACTTGGGTAGCAAGAAAGATCGGATCCGGTGTCACTGAGGAAAAATGGTTGTTTGTTCAGTTATGAACAACGGGCGACTCGATGGTGGGCAGTCGAGCGTCGCCGTTATCGACCGCCGGCCAAGTTTCCCTCGTCATTGTCCGACCAGGCACAGGGTTTTGTGCATCTGGTTGCTTTTTTTCCAAAACGATTGTGATACCAACATACCCTATCATTTGGTGAGGATGCTCGGCTCCTGGACTGTGAACGCTGCCTAGATCTGCCTCTCCGTTCTTTGCTGGAATGATAAGTGCTCAAGGCTGCAATTTGTTGTTCCAGAGAACGGAATCTGGCATCCATGTCTTGGTTAGGTGTGTTAGAATCTACAGAAAAAACATTACTGTTAGTATTTAGTGCAGTGCCTGGAGCAGTTTCCAGAATGCTGTCCGCTAGCTGTGCTAATTTGTCGAGAGTCAGGTCAGCATGTCCTGTTAAAATAGCCCTAATATGGTTGGGCAACCGCCTCATCCAAAGCTCTTTTAGAATATTTTCTTCCTTGAGTTCACTACCTGCCAGAGATCTGAGGTGACGGAGGAATTGTGATGGCTTTCTACCATTCAGCTCCTCGTCACTAATTAACTGACGTACCCTTTGAGATTTGGATAGTGACAATCTCTCTATTAGTTCAGTTTTTAATTTAGTATAGGGTTCTAAATCAGGTGGTGATAAAATGATATCTTCCACCTCTCCAATTAACCTAGCGTCTAACTGTGTGATCACATAATCAAATTTGGTCTTCTCAGATTTAATTCCGGAGATATTGAACTGAGCCTCCACACGTTGGAACCAATACTCTGGGCGTTCCACCCAGAAGGGAGGAAGTTTAGGCGCTAGCCCTGCAATATCGCCTAAAGACTGGGTGGGCGGTGTGGATACTGTCGATTCTTCAGTCAGGCGCCGGACTTGAGCTTGCAAAGCTTGGTTTTGTTCTACGAGGGCTTTTATTTGAGCCTCTAACCTTTCCATAATGATAATTATGTACTTAAAACCAGTTCACAATAGATACACTAAAGTAATAGATAAGTACTAAACAATATTATTTTCTTAAACTAACGTTGACCAAAAACGACGTTTTGTTACCTCGCTTATCGGTTAAATAAACTTATGTTACCTTAATGTCCGTATGTATTGTTGTAAGGCACTCCTCTAAGTTTGTATTTGTTTTAAAAGCCTTGTTTTTAAACACTTTTGAAGAAATATTATGACACTTGATTGCACAATTTACAATGTACCAATGACCGAACTTTTGAAGTTACGTTCGTTCTTCCGTACATCGCTCGTTCCGTTCGGATGTCCTTCGTGTAATGCACCGGCGAAAAGCGACATCTGTCGTCGAGTAGCTGAATGTAGTCCCTTGAGGTCTCGATGAAACCGGAAACGGATGTGATTGTCGAGGTAGGTACCTATTGAAGAATAGCGTAGGTACTTTACTTGCGCTAGGTATTATAGGCACGCAATTTGTCTTCGGGAGGGTTAATTTACCCTTGAAAGCTTAAACTTCACGATAACACCACACACAGCACATAATTATCCGGAGCCGTTTTCGCGCGCTAATGTCGTGCGTGGTTGAAACCCAGGTTGATCAAGGACACATGGCGAATGTTGGCGTTCGGCGTCGTGTAGCCTCCTCTTCGTGAAGATATGGGAATTATGCCTCGGTGGTTGTGTTTTATACGTCTGTCGGGGCAGTCTTTTCCAGCTTCAGCAGCGTGTTGTATGTAGCACGCGTCGGGGTCACCAGTTTTGGGCTTTGGTCGCCAATCACATTTATTCGTTCTTTGACAGACACACATAGATACTACACAGATACTTTGATAATTATATTAATATGAATTAACATATAAATCTTATGAGTTAGAGGTTCAGAAACAAATCCCAATATTCGTCGTTTTATCGTCCGCCATGAACGGGGTGCAAGCTCTCGAACGAATGCCTGTGATGCAGGAAGTGAATGAGTGAATGGCAACTGGCAGGGCTGCCAGCTCAGAATAATGACTCGAAGTTGCCACATACCCAATAACTGTGATCCTTGATCTGGAAATCAATATGATCTACAAGTTTTTGTTCCTAGTTCTGAGTCTGGGATTTGTGTCATGTGAGTTTCTATGTTTGTAAACGCACCCACGATACAGTAGTAATCATAGTGTGAAGCAAAGCTAAAAAAAAATAAAAATAAAAGAAATGAATATCGTTAAACATAATTGCTATCAAAAATTTAACAATAAATAAGATTTTTATTGACATTCGAAAGTTTGATTATATTCTGTGTGGGAATCCCAAATACAACACTGCTACTGTCATAATAATTTACTATTTTAAATAAAGTTATCTTTGACATAAGGTAAAGGAATATAACATGTCAAAAAACAGAAGTTATTTACAAAGATTTTCCCGTCAGATTTATTTGAAAAACTATTTCTTTAATTTTATAAAAAACATCACCTGACAATGTTTATTTGTCAGGTCGTTTAACTTCAAACCAGATGATCATCTGACTATTTGTAATAATAATTAAAAAAAAAAAAACAAGAACAAAGATACGAAAAAAAATGAGGGTCTTGTAATTACATTTAAACACAGTTCAAACAAACATTTATTCAATACTTCGGTAGGCCAATATACATTAATCTGATAATTTCAGTCATACTAAGCTTCGCTTTAATTTCGGTAATATTTGTTTCTATGATTATCATTCCTAAGCACTCTGAGATAAGCTCTTATTTACACTGACGCAAATTGTACTTGTGTTTGACAAATATTTTTATACGGTAGCAGTAGAATAGACTCTCGTTATTTGCCTTGTATTTCTTAGACAAAGAAATGGCTGTAAAGGTTCGTTTGTACATGTTTATGGCAACGGAATATAGAGCAATCAAAGCAGTCGTTGTCGTCTGTTGATTGATGCGTAGCGTCAATCACAGTACGTACGTACGTTATACGTACAAGACATTACATGGAATATTGATCACCCCGTTTTCATGATCAGCATTTATATGTTCGACATCAATTCTACATAAATCTGGTCTTGATTTTACACAATTTTTGAATTAACCTTTTGTTTTAAAACTGTTTGTTAATGTAACTATTTTTTTTTGTGAGTTACTAGGAGTTACGTGAAATATATTTAGGTTTCGATTTTGCCTAAGATACAATATTTTCACTTACAAGTACCGATAGTAAAATATAGACACATCAGATCACAATCAAAGTCGACGAATATCTCTTTTCAAGCACATCATCATCTCGACTCTGTGCCCCTTATCCTAGTTTACAAGGATCGGCGCATGTGTTTATAATTTTTCTTCTATTTTCCCTTTTCAGACGTCATTTTTATTTCTTTAATCTATTTCTAGCCTCTATGTGCATTCTTTATAGGCAGTAAACAGTGCAGTTTCACTAAAAACCTAGTTTAAATCTTTCCATATTTTTGGAGCTCGGAGGAGCTTGTGGCTAAATGATCACAGCCGCACAGGCCAATCTTCCGGGTTAAACCGCGCTTGCCTAGGTTGGTTTGTGGATGGGTGACCCTCTGTCACAACGAGTTTCTTCCGTGCCTCGGAAGCATGTAGAGCCGTAGGTCCCGGCTGTCATTTGTAGATTTTTGACAGTCGTTACTATTAGGCAGAAGCTCATAAGTCTGACAATCAGTCTTACCATGGGGTATCGTATTATCCAGTTACTGGGTTGTGGAGGTCCTATAGGCAGACGCTCCATCTAAAATACTGATATTCAGCTGCATCTGGTTCGACTGGAAGCCGACCCGAATATAGTTGGAAAAAGGCTAGGCAGATGATGAAATCTTACCATATTTTTCAAAAACAAAAGTATCTACTCTAAGTTTTACAGATTATCATTTTTTACGCAACGGTAGCTAAAACAAATACCAAAAATAAGCAATGTGATCTTATGAATACATGAGATGGTTGATTTTGCAGATAAAAACCCACCGAGTGCCATAGATAAGGGAGTCTATATCATACACAAGGATGACTTTAAAACGTAAGTGAGTACATTTTAGTGTGCGTGCCTCATTAGCATTGCACTTATTAAACAGAATGAGCGAAGACGACACGTTATTAGCAATAACAAGCCGTCAAACTACAGTTATAATGAAAGAATCAGAGTGAGTGCGTACCGTGATCAATTTAATTGAATAGAACAATTAAATTGGTTCTTACAATTATATCGGAATAAACGATGTTGTTTTTCGTTTATTTTCAGTACACCCGAATTGATATTCACTTACAGTTCAGAGAAGAATTCAATTGACGATATTAAAAAAGAAAATTCAGCGTGCGCTGCAGCTACAAGGACTTTTCTTCACTATTTCATCTTAATATTACTTGGTAAGTACTACGATGTTTTGTGATTTAATCTTTTACTAATTTTCTGTCTGAATTACTCCAAAGTGAATAAACAAATTAAAGTTCTTTGGAATAGAAATTCTGTAGAAAAATCGGGTTGGTTTCGGTTCAGAAATTCTAACCTCACTACAGCTACTACACTTCTTAAGCTTACTACAGGGCTAAAAAGTATCATATGTCTCTCCACTTTAATTGCATTTCGTTTTCGTTGAGCGGTTAAACAAACATGATATCTTTATAATTTTTAGCCTATAGCACTCACGAATAAAGTAGCTTTCGACCAGTGAAATAATTTTCAAAATCGGTTCATTACTTCCGGAGATTACCCCCAACAAACAAATTTCACCTCTTTATAATATTAGCATAGATGTGTAATAAAACAACAGATAGAATTACTTCCACACTAAACGAATTTCCCAAAACATGTTGCGAATTGTTTTGCTATGCATTGATTTCAATATGTGAACACTTATTATATTCTTTCTTTTAAATCAGAATTCTAGTCATCACTAGAGCATAGTTCTCAACCTAGTTCTCTATATTCTATATAGTTCTCTATGCTTAAACGTAATTTTTGTTTAAACACTGTCCTATCAATCTTTTTCTAAAATGCTGTTAATGATCTTGAACCTGCGTCACTGCCAATCTAGATAAATAATTATTTTTTGTTTTAGAATCTCACATGACTTCTTGTCAACATATATACATAGTTGTGTCTTTGTGTATAGCTGTACACAAAGACAATTTACAATGACCACATTGACCATCTAACTAGAAAGAACTACGGACTTAATGTGTTTCATTATGAGTATAATGAGCACAAATTATATTTAGGGCGGGTTATTTGATAATTAGTTAGTTAAACTACATAACTATTTGTTGAAAACCTAGTCACGTTTAAGCATTCCTTATAAAATGTATAGGATTTTAACTACTTGTTAGTTTAACTACTGATTAAATAACTAGACCCTATTAAAGAGATAAATGAACTATGACTTCTCAAAGATTCAGTCATCTTTTTCTAGGCAATCTATCAGAATGGGCTGGCATCCGACTATTAAGAGAGGCAAGACAACTGTTCAAACTTGTTACGTTATAAATTTTATCAGGCTATAAAAATCAACTTTATTAAGCTATTGTCAAACAGACAGGCCTGGCGAACGCGAAGCGAAGCGTTTTTTTTTTGAATGAATGGAATTGTTTGAAGCCAGTCACATAGACTATCGGATCGCTTTCGCTTTTCTATGTGACTGGATTCAAACAATTCCATACATTACAAATAAAAACGCTTCCGATCGTATTCGCTTCGGCTGTCTGTTTGACAAAAGAAATTGAGATTGTTTGCTTATTTGTTACGCGCTCACGCCTAAACCGTTGGCCCGACTTTATTTATACCGTTGGCCCGATACATATTTCATCATCATCATCATCTCAGCCATAGGACGTCCACTGCTGAACATAGGCCTCCCCTTTTGATCTCCACAGATACCGGTTGGAAGCGACCTGCATCCAGCGTCTTCCGGCGACCTTTATAAGGTCGTCTGTCCACCTTGCTGGTGGACGTCCTACGCTGCGCTTGCTAGTCCGTGGTCTCCACTCTAGTACTTTTCGACCCCATCGGCCATCTGCTCTGCGAGCAATATGGCCTGCCCATTGCCACTTCAGCTTGCTAATCCGGTGGGCTATATCGGTGACTTTAGTTCGTCTACGGATCTCCTCATTTCGGATTCGATCACGTAGAGAAACACCTAGCATAGCCCTCTCCATAGCTCGTTGAGCGACTTTGAGCTTTGAGATGAGGCCGATAGTGAAAGACCACGTTTCGGTGCCGTAACTCATCACTGGTAACACACATTGGTTGAAGACTTTCGTCTTGAGGCACTGAGGTATGTCGGACGAAAAGACATTGCGTAGTTACCCGAACGCTGCCCAACCGAGTTGGATTCGGCGGTTGACCTCTTACTCGAAGTTGGACCTACCTAACTGGACTACTTGTCCTAAGTAGATATATGAGTCAACAACTTCGAGTACCGAGTTTCCAACAGAGACTGGGGTGGGCACAACATTGGCATTTGACATAATTTTCGTCTTGTCCATGTTCATTTTCAAGCCCACCCGTTGTGAAACTCGGTCGAGGCCATCGAGCATCATGCTGAGTTCCTCCATCGACTTTGCCATGACTACGATGTCGTCGGCAAACCGAAGGTGAGTGATGTATTCGCCGTTGATGTTGATGCCAAGTCCTTGCCATTCCAGGAGCTTGAAGGCGTTTTCCATTGCGGCAGTAAACAGTTTCGGGGAGATAACGTCCCCCTGTCTTACGCCTCTTCTCAATGGAATCGCCTTCGTGCTCTGCTCCTGTACTCGGACCGACATGGTGGCGTTATTATACAAGCACTTCAACACCTCGATGTACCGATAGTCAATATGGCATCGCTGGAGTGACTCAAGTACCGCCCATGTTTCCACCGAATCGAAGGCTTTCTCATAGTCCACAAACGCTAAGCATAATAGCAAGTTATACTCTTCGGTCTTCTGTATAACTTGCCGCAGTGTATGGATGTGGTCTATGGTACTATAGCCTCTTCGGAAACCGGCTTGTTCGGGAGGCTGGAAGTCATCAAGTCTGTGTTCGAGACGGTTCGTGATAACCCTTGAAAACAGCTTGTAAACATGACTTAGAAGCGTAATGGGTCTGTAGTTCTTCAATAGGCTGTTATCACCTTTTTTGAAGAACAGCACCACATCACCTCTACTCCATGTTTCAGGCGTTTTGCCCTCGGAGAGGACGGAATTAAAGAGTTTCTGGAGGACTTTAAGTACCGGTGTTCCACCCGCTCTCAGAAGCTCTGAAGTGATTCCGTCCTCGCCCGGCGCCTTGTTGTTCTTAAGCTGCTTCAGGGCCATCCTAATCTCGTACAGACTGATGTCAGGGATATCTTCGGTATAATGTCGGGACAGCTTGGCTCTTGGATCTCCTACCAAGCTGTGAACGGGCATACATATTTGGTACAGAGATAAATGGAATTATAGAATATACAGTAGGGAGTGCAACAGTGGTCTAAAGCTAGTATAGAAATAACTTGATCGTTCCTAAATCTTGGTTCTGACAGTAACCTTATTAATTTGATGATGAAGTCCTACATTTTAGCACAGTGCTACGGTACGTTAAACTATGTTCAGTCGTGTTTTCCGTTAAGCTGTAACAAAGCCAGCGTAACAAGTTGAACAAAAGCTTAAAACTTTTTAATTCATGCCTATGCTTCGACATATCAGGCAGAACTGTATATCACGTTCATGAACAATTGAACAAAACTCAATAGACATACAACATACATATTACAATGTACAAAACAGGTTCATTTTAATTTAGCACTTAAAACAAGCTTTGTGCAACGTGTCTTTATTTCTTTTTTTTTTGATCGTTGTACGTACAATGTAGACAGAGGATGTGATGAAGTATAATGATGTTCATCACATCCACTCGATCGCGCTAGATGCAAGCCGCTTCCAACCAGTCCTATTGAAATTATATAGGGGAGACCTATGTTCAGTAGTGGACGTCCTAGGGCTTGTATGATGATGATGACATGGAAGTTTTCATTTATGTATAGGGTTAGCGTGCTGGGTCCTGCTATGGTGTGCATTCGGAGAAGAATGGAGTTGGAATGGGCGGTGGTTCAAGCCAGCGGTGGTAACCGCTATAGCCTGGGCCACTGGAGAAATCCTACAGATGACCACCACGCTCCCACCTCTGTTGGCAGCTCTTATAACTGGCATTATAGCGCGAAATATCGGCTACCTCGACATGCGACATTACACTGAAATTGATGGATTTATGAGGTAAGGAACGTGTTTTTTTTTTCTTGTTTTCCAGCCCACTCAGGGGTACTATATTACTATCTCAACACGAAACCCGTTGTCTCTCACTCTTTGTCAATTACGGACATAGATCAGTTAGGCCCGGTATCCACCAATGCGGAGAGGAGAGGAGATGTGTTTGAATAACCAATCAGATGTCCACATCTCCTCCCCGCTTAGCTTCAGTTGACATCTGTTGACATCTAATTGGTTATTCACACTCATCTCCTCTCCTCTCCGCTTTGGTGGATACCGGGCCTTAGTGGTACGAACTAAAAATTGGTGATATCAACATGATTGGACGGTTGTTCTGAATCCCGATGTGTAGGCAGACCTCATGAATTAAAAACTAATAGGGGTTTCACTCAAAAGTTTCGAGTTACCTACTTTCGTTTACCCTATTTCCTTTAATGACAGACTAAAAGGGTAGACCCCCTGGGCCCACGTTGTGGATTAGGTACTGCCCACTCCCTCTTACAAGGAGAGACACAGGTCTCTTCTCTGGAAGAGGTTCAGAGCAATGGGAACATTATAAGCTAATTATACGTAATAGTTATGTAGTCGGAAACGTAATGCTAACAATAATATTTTACTTCTAAATGGCAACTGTCTTTATCGTGTGATCACTATAATTGTAACTTCGAAAGTCTGACGATCAGTCGTTTGTTATTGAGTTTTGGAGGTCGGATAGGCCGTTGCCCCATGGAAAATACTGATATTTACCTGAATCTGATTCCACTGGATTCCGACGCCTAACATTGTTGGGAAATCGCTATGCAGATAGATGATAATAATTAAGGATATTAATATGTTTGAGTATTTCTAAGGACCAATGGTCAACAACCTTAGTCAAAAGTATACAATAACAAGCTAACAATTGCAATTTATATTGTTGCAATTGTATTTGTAACAATATAAACTTCAGTTCTGAAGACAAAGAATAATGGTGCAACATTATTCAATGCGGATGATAAATTTTGAATAGCTCATTTTAAGAGCGAATACACTTTTTTTTTTTTTTTTTTACGTGGCAAAATCATCAAATGAGTCCTCCAGCCCCGGGCAGGGCGGGAGGGACTGTCAGACTTCTACTGACTAAAATCCACGGTGTCCTTCAGTAGCCTGTTATGTTCCGGGTTCACGGTAAGGAAATAATCCCGCGACCCCGGCAGGCTTTGGCCCTCTGAGAGGGGGGCCCCGTCATTATTATGACGCTCTTTGAGGCGCGCGTGGGACACAACGCGCCGTCGACCCGGGCATGGTCCATGGTCGGGCAGCGAGTTGCCCTTTACTCGCTGCCCGCATGCCCGCGCCTATGGTGGCCGGAGATCGTCTTGCGACGTCCGTCGCCGTGGGCGTGCACCACCGCGGTTGGGGCGGAGGGAGGACACTGTCCTCTCTCGCGCGCGGCCCGCCTCCTCCTTCGCGAGCATTACTGCTTCGCAGAAGGAGGCGACCGCCCACTCCGTCTCGCCCCGCAGCATGGCCGCAACCAATGCCGGGCGCGAGAGGTCTCCGCCTATCGCAGCCGTGAGGACACGTCGGTGCTCCGCCCAAGCTGGGCAGTCCTGCACCGTATGCTCCACCGTGTTCTCCGGGCGATCTTCGCAGTGGTGACACCCAGGCGTTTCCTCCTTCCGCATTAGACACAGGTACCTCCCGAAGCATCCGTGCCCGGTGAGGACCTGCGTCAGGCGGAAAGTAAGGACGCCATGACTTCTCTCCAGCCACTCCTCAAAGAGGGGTCTTACCGCCGCAATTGCGGCGTGCCCGAAGAGCGAGTACACTGAACGGAATTTCAAACAAACTATCAAGCCCTTATTTTTCGAATTACTGAGCCAATTTTATTAAAACTTCAAACACATAAAAGCAAGATATCTACACTATTTTTTGACAAATTTCAATGAAAAAAAAAAATGTGCTCATGTGAAACTTTTTTTGATGCATGTAGGTCCAAGTTTTTAGAAACATTTGTGAAAAATGTTATTGTAGCTAAATTAAATTGATTTGAAACTCTCCTTAAAAACAGAAATTATCAATTTTTTGAAATAAGACAAATTAAAAATATATTCTACTAACTTTTTAGACCTATGTATCCTACTGTATTGACAGAATTGTTTCCGTCATTTCAAAAAAATAAGATATTGAAAATTTTCATGAAAGGCCGAACGGCATACACGCTCCTAATCATTCATCTATCAACTCAGTCTATCGTAGTTCTCTGCTGGACATAGGCCTCTCCCAGGCCGCACCACATCATCCTGTCCACTGCCTTCCGCATCAAGTCTATCCCAGCCACCTTTCCAGCCACCAAGGTCGTCCATTACTTCCATAGAAATTCGTAAAAAGAAAAATGCCTTCATCATCATAACCATTTGTTGCAGAAAAATATACCCAGTGATCATTCTGGGTAAAGGTTCTTTAGGATGGAACTTGAGCTATATGAAGACGAACTGGAAGCAGGTGGCTTCGCTTGGAGTGCTGCCCTGGGCTGCAGAGGTCGTGACTCTTGCTGTTTGCATGAATCTCCTGCTTGGATACCCATGGCTTTGGGGTAAGATTATCTTTTGATTTCTCTGTTTTTAGGTTACCTTGTGCTTTCTTCTTAAGGTCTACATTTAGATGTTCTTCATCACTGCAGACGTTCTCGTGTTAAATTCTCGATTATCTCGATTTCTTGAGGATACTTCCCTTACGGCAGCACATCTGACTTACCACCAATTCAGACCAGCTTGGGTTCCATCTCCTCGAGAGTCTTATGATTAACTGGTGATGAAAACTGGCCATGGTCACCAAACGCCAATAGTAATATGTATTATTATCTACAAAATGTATTCTTTATAAAACTCTTTTAATAAGTCCTGTGGAACTTGCTTAAATCTATACTAATATTATAAAGCTGAAGAGTTTGTTTGTTTGTTTGTTTGTTTGAACGCGCTAATCTCAGGAACGACTGGTTGGAATTGAAAAATTCTTTTTGTGTTGGATAGTCCATTTATCGAGGAAGGCTATAGGCTATATAACATCACGCTATCACCAAAAGAAGCGGAGCAGCAATGTGAAATGTTTCAAAATCGGGAAAATGTATTCCTTTTCGAGAGCTTTCGTTGCGTGCGCTGCGTAAACGCTTAAAGATACGCAAAAATTATGTACTACGGAATTATTCCTCATAAAAAGTTCTAAAATAAAGTCCGCAAGAGCATATATCTATCTTTTAAGATTAAGTCACTATAACCTTTTTTATAGAAATCAAATTTGTTTTAAAGTAATGCATTATTTGCGAAGGTATTTTCATTAATATGATATTAATCCTTATCAAAATAAATACGTTAACCATAACAAGCATTTAATTTTGAACAAAATTGCCCTTGACTTCGTTTGATTTCAATGAATATCTTAGGAGATATCATAGTTTCAAAATAATGTCACAACAAAATTATTACTGCCTGGGCAATACTGAGCATATCATAATTGCGCGTGAGGGAAAGTGCACCCTCTACCTCTCACCCGAGCCACCGCTGAAGACGCCCAGGGCGTCGGAAATAGTGGGTCATATTCCAGCCGCAGCAGTGGTGGCCCAGTGGTATCGGTCCCGACTTACGAGTTGTAGGTCGTGGGTTCGAACCTCGCCAGGCGCATTACTTTGTGTAATTTGTTTCATCACCACTGCTCTCAAAACGGTGAAGGAAAACATCGTGAGGAAACCGGCATGTCCTAGAACCAAAAATTCGAAGACATGTGACATCTGCCAACCTGCACTGGGCCTGCGTGGTGGATTATGGCCCACTCCCTCTCACAAGAGAGGAGGCCTGTGTCCCAGCAGTGGGAACATTATAGGCTGATGATGATGATGATGATTCAAGCCGCTTACGCACGGGGAGTAATGGGTGGCTTGCCGTCCGACGGCATGTATTTATTAAGAAGCACTGGCCAATCCCCGCTGCATAGACAAGTCGACGCGCGGCGGGAAGAGCTCCGGCGCCATCTCAGGGGGCGGTATGGATCCTGTATCGAATGGGGAACGAAGAAACGCTTGGGTGTCACTACTGCGAGGATCGCCCGGAGGACACGGTAGAACATACGGTGCAGGCCTGCCCCGCTTGGGCAGAGCACCGCCGTGTCCTCACAGCGGCGATCGGCATTGGTCGAGGCCATGCTGTGGGGCGAGACGGAATGGGAAGCGGTCGCCTCCTTCTGCGAAGCAGTAATGCTAGCAAAGGAGGAGGCGGAACGCGTGAGGGAGAGGACAGCGTCCACCTCACGACGCAGCCGCCGCGGGAGACGCCCACGGCAACGGACGTCGCAAGACGATCTCCGGCCACCGTAGGCGCGGGCATGCGGGCGGCGAATAATGGGTGACTCGCCGTCCGGTCCGATCATGGACCATGCCCGGGTCGACGGCGCGTTGTACGCGCGCCTCAAAGAGCTGTCAGCAATCTGATGGGGCCCCCTAAGAGGGCCAGAGCCTGCCGGAGTCGCGGGACTGTCTCACTCGATAACCGTGACCCTGGTACATAAAGGGCTATTGAAGGAACACCGTGGATTTTAGTCAGTCTTCTCATTTGATGATTTTGCCACGATAAAAAAAGGGGGCGGTATGGAGGGAGCGGCTATCGAAACCGAGGTTCGGGCACGCCTCAATCGCGGCGGTGAGACCACTCTTTGAGGAATGCTGGAAGGTGTCACGGCGTCCTGACCAACCACCTGACGCAGATCCTCACTGGACACGGAAGTTTTGGGAGGTACCTGTGTCGGATGGAGAAGGAAGAAACGCGTGGGTGTCACCACTACAAGGATCGTCCAGAGGACACGGTAGAGCATAGCAGAGCATCGCACATGTCCTCACAACGGTGACAGGCGGCGACCTCTCGCGCTCGGCATTGGTTGACGTGAAATAGAGTGGAAACCGGTCGCCTCCTTCTGCGAAACAGTCATGCCAGTGAAGGAGGAGGCGGGACGCGTAAGGAAGAGGACAGCGTTCACCTCACGACCCACACCCAGCCGCCATGGTAGACGCCCACGGTGACGGACGTCGCAGGACGATCTCTGGCCAACAGGGCGACGAGTAATGGGCCTGGTCCATGATCGGACTTGCTGTCCGATCATGGACCATGCCCGGGTCGACGTCAACGTTGTGTTCCACGCGCGCCTCAAAGAGCATCAGCACAATGACGGGGGCCAAACCCCTTAGAGGGCCAAAGCCAGCCGGGGTCGTAGGACTTACGAGCTACCGTGACCCCGGAACGTAAAGGGCTATTGAAGGACGCCGTGGATTTTAGTCAATACAAGTCTGACAGTCCCTCTTGCCCAGCCCTGATGGGTGAGAAGACTAATTTGACGATTTTATGACGCTAAAAAAAGCATAAAGAAAATGATTTTTATCGGTATACTCCAATAGCGCTTCGCACTATAAAATACATTGTTAAGTTCCGACATCCACGCGAACGAAGTCGCGGGCACAGCTAGTCTGACATACATGAATGAATGGATGTTCGTTAATCAAGCTCCTCTGCATGGATCTTGATGAAATTTAGCTTTTTTTTTTAGCGTGGTAAAATCATCAAATGAGTCCTCCCACCCCGGGCAGGGCGGGAGGGACTGTCAGACTCGTACTGACTAAAATCCACGGTGACCTTCAATAGCCCTTTATGTTCCGGGGTCACGGTAATGAGATAAGTCCCGCGACCCCGGCAGGCTTTGGCCCTCTAGAGGGGGGCCCCGTTATTATGCTGACGCGCCGATGAAATGTAGCTTAGAGATTTTATTTGTTCAAAGAATATCGTTTACCTTGTTTCGTTTATTTTGAACTTTCAACTTACGTGTGAAGCACCTGACAACAGCAAGTCTTGTATCTTGTAACAGAAAATTTGTAGGATTAATGTCAAGTCGACTCAAGTTATTTTAACAATATTGTGCTACTGTAAGTTTTCTATGTACTCGTAAAATGCACATTGCAACGTTTAACCAAAGTAGCTATGTGTGGAATTTTCAAGCATATCCACTTACCATGTCACTCTATATACTTAGTTTAGTTTACCCGTAATTGTATGAAATTGTGGGAATTGGAGCACAATGCTGGCTGTTATTAATACTTGTTTGCTTCGTAAACTTGTGTATGTGTGGGTGATATTAAAGGACGGAGGATCCACGTGAAGCTACGTCATTCATTTGATCTTGAATTTATTATTTACATTATGACGGTGATGGTTGCATTATCGTGAGTCTTGAGCAAATAAAATACAAAGTGGTGGAAGTATATTTAGCTGGTATTTAGGTTAGGCTCGTGACGACTGTAGACCAGATGGTATAACCAAAATGGCTTGGAAGTTGAGTAGATTGTCTATAAGACAGCTTTCTTCCTTGGGGTTGTTGTCAGTTCGCTACAAAATTAATTCCCCACGAAAAATTATGTGTAGATTCGCCCCATTTCTTTTGGAACGAAGTTCCTTATCGCGCGTTGTGAAAGGGGGCTAGACGGAAAAAATTCTTACGAAAAGTTGTCACGACACTTTTTGGAACGAAGTTCTTTATCGCGCGTTGCGAAAGGGTGCTAGAGCTCAAAGAGTGGAGTGGAGTGGAGTTGAGTGGAGTGGAGTGGAGTGGAGTGGAATGGAGTGGAGTGGAGTGGAGTCGCGACGATTTTTGTTGAGTGTATACAGTATCTTCGTTCCATCCGGGTGTCCCTTGACACCTCTCAAGTTTTTTTCTATAATATAGGATAGCAGAACAGTTAAATAATAAAATCCAGCTCAAAACTACCGAAAACGAGGATGCAATGTGGAATCTGAACAGAAAGTACTAGGAGAACACGATCAAAACTTTTTTTCGTGAGGAAATATTTTGGCGAACTTACAAGAACCCCTTCCTTGCACTGCTGCTGGTGCAGATAAGCTCAAACGTAGCAAATGTGTTTGAGTGATTTATGCTTTGAATACCCCAGTAACCGCTTCTAGAAGTCCCCATCTAGAAGCGGTTATTTAAATCTTCCAGCTTATTAGAAGCTGGCCTTTTTTTTGAATGAAGAAACTGATAAATGGCTATCAGCGTTGCCTGATCTTACGTACCTTATCTCATGTGAAAGTTTGTAAATAAAGAGTATAATTTATAATAAACAACAATCAGAATAACTGAAATACATAATTTTGTATTTTAAATATTATAAACCAATTAAGATAATAGGTGACCTAACACCAACAAATACCTTATCCCAAATATATGCGCCGTAACGGAAAATGAAGTAGCTGTTCGAAACTTTCAGCAGCGAACCATCTACAAAAAGAGACTGGTGCATTACTAAGCCTGGGCCCACACACGACTTTCTATTTTATTCACAGAGTATGAAACTATGAACGTTTCAGACGCGCCCATTTAATCTTTGTTTATCAAAAGCCTTTGATGAAATTATCTCTAAATGACATACGGTCACGAGCAATAGTATGTATACACTAAGCAGTATTCAAAAGCTATGTTCTGCTACCATATTGATTAATTTTTTTTTTAGAATTCTATTTTGGAAGCCAAACTAATACGAAATAGGTCTTATTTCAAAGTGCAATTGAATTTCGTGAAGTGTATACATGTTATTGCTCGTGACTGTACATGTTTAATATCCAATTTCATAGGACAAAGTATAAGAATACTCGTGATTCGCCGCGACTCAATAACGTTCAATAGCAGATGCTAAACAGTTATGTCTTTTAAACAGTTCTATTTATAGAACAACGTGTCACACATTAGTTCTGATAAATCAACGCTCGCATCGCCCGTTATTAAAACGTCCTGCAACCCATTTAATATTAGCAAGCGTCAAGTCGACGCGAAAAATAAATTGAAAATCAACGTAAGCTCGCAAAAACCGCCAACTAACATTCGATGAAACACGAAACACCTCAAACCATGTGATAAAATAAAATTTGTCACGAACGCCGAACACAATGGAGCTCGGTGTGTGCGCTGTACAAAGCCAATTCAATAAATTCTGGTGCGGAACTCGTATTGAATGCATTTTCGCCGCATGACGCGCGTGGAGCGCACTATTGAGACGCGCTGGTACGCCATGAGCTCGTATCCGCCACGCCACTACCACGCCACCGCCACGCCACCACCACGCCCGTCCCCCTGCGTGCGCACACCTGTAATTACCTACGAGTACACGGCCCGATTTCCCGGACAAAGCATCAAAGCGAAAAAGTTTCCAACTGCGACTTTTTGTTTTACTTTCGCGCTCTTATTTACCCAACCCGTATGTACTGCGCGTCAACAAGGACATGCATTCGCTGATGGCGTAATGATTTAATTATATTGGATTCTTAACGTACTTGCGACTACGTAAAATATGAAACGATACATGCCTTCAATTTGCATAAGTAAATGATATTGCTGAATAATGTTAACTGTGTTCACTGTAGCTTGACGTTTACGCTTATTTACGAGTATCAATGTAGAGAAAAAGTGCCAAGGTGTAGTTTAATGATGCTCTTATTATTATTTTATTTATATATTTTTTGCCACTACCCTAAAACTGCCTGCCGGGGTCGCGGGATTATTTCCTTACCGTGACCCCGGAACAGAAAGGGCTATTGAAGGACACCGTGGATTTTAGTCAGTAGAAGTCTGACAGTCCCTCCCGCCCTGCCCGGGGTTGGAGGACTCATTTGATGATTTTACCACGCTAAAAAAAAAAAAAAAAAAAACTACCCTAAAACTGGGTCATCAAAAGTCTCTATAATATTTTATATTCAGAATATAATAACCCTCTTTGTGACAGTTTGTGTTAGTGTATTATATTTCATTTATAACGAGTTGTTTTTGATACAGTTCAATCTAAATATTTATTTGTCAACTAATTGACAAATAAATATTTAGATTCCTCTGGGATCAGGCTATATATAGATCTAGATTACATAGGGTGGAGGTAATCTATCTTTTGATATTAATAGATTCTCCTCTCGTATTCCTAAATTTCGTAGATTATTCTTAATATACACATAATATTCATGAGTCATTGTTTGTTCAGGCTTTTCAATGAAAGAGATTTGAAGGTTTACATTATGTAAATATCTTGTCATAATTCAACATATGTACATACCTACAGGGAGATAAAAGACAAGAAGTAGTTTCTCCAACATTCAGTTTTCGACTAATATTTCAGCGAATAAACATATAACTTTCGTTATGCACCGAAATTCTGAAAAAAAAATTGCGGGCGACCGTTAAGGCCACCTCCACACAAAAAGTTTCAAAGTTCTTTTGTGATTGTGGTGCATGTTTAGTCACAGTTTGAAAGATAAGCTTTTCTTCCCAGGTTTCCTCCTAGGGTCGGTCTACGCTTCAGTATCATGCCCCATCATTATGCCAACGGTGACGCAACTCACGGCCGGCAAGAACTTGGCTCAAAACTGGCCGCAGCTGATCGGTACCGCGGGTGGGACCGACACAGCGCTCAGTGTTGGCATGTTCGGCGTCATACACAGCTTTATCATGTACGACGGCGATGATGCCTACCGTTATGCTCGGGTAAGTTATTGTGGACTTTTCTACTGTTGAACGTTAGACTATCCTGGAACGCAAATTGCAACCGAAGGAACAGGGTCGATAGAGCTGTCAGCAATCTGATCGGGGCTGAAGCCTGCCGGGTTCGCGGAACTCTCTAAGTAGGTAACAGTGACCCTGGAACGTAAAGAGCTATGGAAGGAACACCGTGGATTTTAGTCAGACAGTACCTTCCGCTCCACACAGAGAGAGAGGACTTTTTAACTTTTTGTATGATATTGCCTATTTAAAACAAAATGGTAATTAATTGTGACCTTTTCTATTGTTAACCGTTTAGTTAAGACAATAGATCATGTCACAACGCAGCCCCGGAACGCTTCACCCGGGGAATGTGTATCTAATGTATTAGTGTATTCTTATAAAAAGTCAAATCTTCAAGATAAGTAGAAGACACCTATGATCAACCATAATAATTATGTATCTCGACCTTTCCAGACACATTTCCTTCACAGACCCAATTATGAAACTCGCAACCGTTATTGGGAAAATAAATGTATACCCATGTACTAAAAGGAAGAAGGCAATATTTGTATTTATTTAATAGGGCGGACTTAATGCCCTAAGGCATTCTCTCTTTGGCAACCTTCGGGGTAAATTAGACAAATATATCGCTAAAAATACAACCCGGGAAGGGTTAATAAAAATTCACAAACCATCTTCAACCTTCGCTAACATCTTAACAAAGCACCGAAGGGCACAAAGTTACCGCGGTAAGTTTCACAGAGCGTCGGCTAACTTTGTGGATGTTGCAGGCGGCGTGTGCGCTCTTGGTGGGTGCAGTTGTGGGTGCCAGCTGGGGCAGCCTAGCCAAGTTCCTGCCACACTCACGAGACGCCTACCTCACGGAGTTGAGGGTACTCTTCGTTGTGATTGGCGGGCTGCTTGCCAGCTTCATTACCACGCAGTTCGGGTGGGGTGGCACAGGTTAGTTACTCGTATGTTCTCTTTTTAACTTTGTTGTAATGTTGTTAAGGTCGCGTTGTTTGATCATTAAACTGTGCCTAAACTAACCATTAGTTAAGAAAATTATGGGTCTTTTAAGAATAGTTGGTTTAACTTTTAATCAAACAACTGGCCTTAAATGACGTACAGCCCTAAATACATTAATACTTTACTTTCACTTACTTATCGACCCCAACAATTCAAAATTAACAATAGCAAATGGTTGCGTTTAAGCGGCATGTAACAAAATTATACAAGTTAAAAATTGGTACTGTTAGTTCAACCATGGCGGTCTTGATTTCCAATACAGGAACTGCAGCACTCCAGTATTGGAAATCAAGATTTGCAATGGTTGAATTAAACAAAATGTAGCATTATTCAAAAAAATAACTAAACTGAAACACTTTATGGTCTAACACTCACCTGTCTTGCATAGACATATAGTGGCTATCTATGACAATGTCCACACGCAAAAAGGAAAAATAAACATGATACCTGTTGCTATTTATAAAACTGATAAAAGTTGAACGCTGCCAAAAATTCTAATGAAAAATACTGACACGAACTTCGCTAGTGATGGTCATTTGAACAACAAAAAGGTTGTTTACTATCATGATACGGCCACCTGGAGCCTTACCACGAGCTAACCTAAACTGAAATGTCTTGCTTTTGAATCGTTTTTAATTAGATCATGGTAGGCTTCCTGCACTACTGAACTTTCCCATTTAGTTCACTATTTGATATTTAGCTGGCTAGCTTGAGATTTTCTAATATAAAATGAGGGTTGACTTGAAAGATAACTTAAAGCAAGTAAACTATCCATTTTGTCACGTTTTTTAACTTCTTTCTTTTTTTTTTTTTTCCTTACTACCTCTGACATGAAAGTAAACTGCTTATAGTGAGTGCCCTATTTATAAGTACTACATTGTCATATCTATTTTGTATGCACCTACATCATAAAGAGTATTCTGTCTACCATTTAAACTTCAAATTAGTTATCCTAGTAGCAAGTGGTAAATAAATTATGAAAGGACTACGTTATAATTATGGCACTAAAACTTCGCAACTAGAACCAAACAACTGAAGAAAGGAAACTATTTAGTACATAGATTATTTACTTACTTAAGTGTTGTTAGCGTTCTCATTCCTATAATTCATGTTTTATTTGCTTAAACGTTTAATATAATTGTGTGAGCACTAATGTAGTTAAATCACGGAATTATAGTAATTTGCGGACAAAGCGGTGAGGGTGAGGCTTAGAAAGGCTTAGGTTTACATTGATTTGAACAATAATTCTATAGGGTGACTGGTAATTAGTGTACGATACTTAAACACGTGATTGTGCTCATGATAACCAACAACTTTTACTATGGGAACAAACCTGAAATCGTGAAAAAAATATCAGTTTTCAGGTTTGTTCCCATAGTAAAAGTTGTTGGTTATCATGAGCACAATCACGTGTTTAAGTATCGTACACTAATTACCAGTCACCCTATATACACGGCCTAAAACGTAAAATTATTTGTTACTGAAACTGAATAGGTACATACTTAGAAATAGTTTACAAAATTATTATGCTGTTATTTTAGAATCAAACATTATATTAATTTCAATCATTTTGTCGTAATTGAATGTCTCACAATGGCAGTATCAAATATGTCGTACGTTACTACCGACTGCAGGAAATCTAAATTCCATAATCACGCGACGATTTTAGGGCTTCAACCTGTTAGTGGCAGATTGCATCTGGCACCTCTAATTGAATTTAGAAATTAGAGACAATCCTCTAAAACATCAGGTGCAATTCATTAATATAATAATTATGTAGTTGATTATTTAATCAGAATAGTTATTGTAAATGCTTAAGTAAGTCAACTAAAATTAAAAAAAGTAATTAGTTCCGAATCAATAACAATATCATAAAGGAGGTCCAATAAAAAATTGAAACACTGGTGAGTTATAAAAGAAATTTACAAAAAAAAAGTAAAAAATAAAAAATAAACTCTAATGGCTATAAACAAAATTATTTTGAGGCGAAACTACCAGTAGTGTCATTTTATTTTATTACAATTAATGTCACCATAAAGGTTATAACACTTTTACACAAAGAATAATGACAAAGTGACTGCACACGCGTGATCAACATGCTATCAAACAAACACATATAAACAGTAATTACTTAATTGAAATAAATAAAAATTGCTCATTTTCTCGAAATAATTCGATGCTTTTGCTTTATATATAAAATATTCTTGCAATTTTGTACATCAAGATTATCATATCATCAGGTTACCTCCTCCATGGTAGTTCAAAGTTAGTGCATTAAATTGAATTTTGAATTAGGTTGCGCTCTAAAATGTTATTAACAAAGGACTCATCCTGTTATTGTCGTAACTTTCGTGAAGTTAGATGTTATATTCTTGGTAAATCCTCACCAGTTCATCCTGTTTTGACGTTTAATGATGCATGAACAAAAGACTTGTACGCCGACTGAAGCCGGTAGCCTCAGTGTGTGTATTCTTATACACTCTGCACCTTTCCTATATCTTTGCAACAGTGCGGCAATATCCAGTAAGTTAAATAAAACTGTCCTCAGAGATACTTTTATTCAAAGTTATGGATCCTATACTATCACTGGTGTAGCATGGATATTCAAGCTATACATATAAAATGGGTACAAAATAGGTGGTGTTCGAAACACGTTTCTTTTTCAAATGCAAATAATCTACATTAAGGATATACGAAAACTCGACGGACGGAGTGCTGCAGCGAGCTTTCATCGGAGCTTTTCGATCATGTGTTACAAGCTTTTATCACCGTCCCACGTTTTCAGTTCAAACTAAATGGAAAAGTACGTAAAAGGACCTTTCCTAAAATGTTTGAAATATAGCTTACTTCGTAAAAAAGTAATAAAATACTTTACGATAGTTTTACTTGAGTTACTGCTTCATTCTCTGTGCGTCAAACAGCTGACTTTTCCCATCCTCAGTCGGTACTCGGTCTCCGCAAAATCTTTGATTTTTTTTGTGATTTAATACACGAGAAAATATAATAATAATGTTTGGAAACCACGGGACTGTAGCGCGTGCATTTTCATGTGAACGTGCATTCCAAGTGTTTGTTTAAGCCTGTTTGCTTTAAGATCGAAAGAGTAAACAGTAACAGATTTTATTTTAGGAAAAATAAGAATCTTAATTGTTTGCTTGACAAACAGTCACCTGAGTGTGAGTCATGACTGTATGCAATCATTAGAGTACTATAGTTTGTGATAATCATTGTACAAATATTCGTTATTTGTGGTTACTTCCCTAATTTATATGATAAATGATGCTTGAAATACTTTTGATTGTGTAGGTATAGATATACTAAACTACCTATTTATGAAATTATCGTTTTTGCTTTACACCACATAGTGTGAATTGGCCGTGAAAAGTACTATGAAGTACAAGCTTACACACCGTGAATTTTAGTCAGTACGAGTCTGACAGTCCCTCCCGCTCTACCCTGAGTAGGAGGACTCATTTGATGATTTTACCACGCTAAAAAAAAAGATCTTATAATGGTTCGCGCTCTGTCGATAAAGGCCTATATATTGCTAAAACCACTGTTCACTTAACCCTAAAACGTCCATATTTTGCAGGTGGCATAGCAGTATTAGCATGCAACGCGACAGCGGCTCGGCACTGGGCGAAAGCGGGCTGGAAACTCAACAACAACCCTGCGTCCACCGCGTACCGAGTCATGTGGTCTGCGGTCGAGCCGTCCCTCTTCGCCTTCTCTGGAACCTTTTTCGTGGTACGTGTATTGATTATTCACAGGTGCATATTAATTGCAGGTTTCTAGAATGAAAATAAAATACAAACATTTAAAACGTGCAATTTATTGAGCGCTTTTATTCACTTCAATTAAACGTTGTTGATTTTTTGTTCTATAAACAGGATGTTAGGTAAATAAAAACCCATTATATGAAATTATAAATTACTATTTACGGTTTTATTATTATTTACGGTAGTATTAAAAACAAAACATTTAGGCCCGGTATCCACCAAAGTGGAGAGTAGAGATGTGTTTGAATAACCAATCAGATGTCAACTACGCGACAACGAAGCTAAGCGGAGAGGAGATGTCGACGTCTGATTGGTTATTCAAACACATCTCTTCTCCTCTCCGCTTTGGTGGATACCGGGCCTAACTCTTGTTTTCTAATATACAAGCTGTACCCCGTGGTTTCACCCCGCTACTCGGCTCCTATTTTGGTCGTATCGTGACGTTATGTAGCCTATAGCCTTCTTCGATAAATGGAATACCCAACACAAAAATTTCATTTTTTTATTCGAATCAATCGTTCAACCAAACAAAATCATCAGCTTTATAATATTAAGATACATGGTGTCAGACAATATATCCGTACCAGGCGAGGCGTGAATAGGTTGATAAGTCAAGTCACTTATTATTACATATTTTTATTAATACCTAGTACGAGTACTTAGTAAAAGTAAGAGAGCTAAACCAAAATTTACCATGTTTGATATGTGCAGTAAACAGAACTATCGACTTAGTCATTAATTCAACCTGTAAAAGAAGCAATTCTAATGCCTATTACGCATTAAAAAAATTAAGTCGACTTATCAACCTATGATAATGTGTCCTATTTCATTACAGTTGCAGGCGGAACTTTCGAAAGTCATGCTCGTTGGGTTCGGCATACTGTTTGCCTGTCTGGCAGTCAGGCTGATCGTCGCATTCCTTGTCTGCTCCAAGCTAACAACAAGAGAGAGGTTATTCGTCTGCTGTACATGGGTGCCGAAATCTATTGTAGAGGTATGTATCTAAAAGCAACAGAACAAGACGACAAAAAGGTTTTTTCCAAAATTCATTCAAGCAATAGAATCGAATATCAGAGCAATTAACAAAAAAAACATTTTAGACCCCAGATTATTTTGTCCAGAACCTTTAATGAAAGCTAAAGAATTTACGTGTTGTACTTCCTATAACGACCGTGAACACCGTAGATATGCAGGCGTGGTCGTGCTAGGAAGCAACCTTCCTAGCACGACCACGCCTGCATATCTACGGTAATTGAGAGGTACAAAATTGCTAATTATTGGTAATATAATAGTACAAATAAAGAGGAATTTATTCCCATAAAAAGTTATACCTAATGAAAAATGTTCACGGTGAGTGCTAAGAAATACAACACGAATTTACTACAGTCCTTTCTCATTTATTTCACCCCTCCGACAGCAACCCGCTAAGAACTTTGGAACAAAAATAAGGACCACAGGGGTGCGTTTAAATCTTCCGGCGATATTTCGCCGGAAAAAATTAAACTAGCGAGGGTTCGCTGAACGGAGTCTTAGGTTTCTGTCAATGTTAGTTGTCAAATTCAATTGACAGCTCAGTTTATTGAACAAATAATCAATTTTCCGGTTTAATATAAATCCATAATCCACAAATAATATTTACTCTCTAAAATAAAAATAATATTCGTTTTTACGGCGCGAATCGAGCAAAACAACAAAACTTAATGTCAATCTGACAGCAGGATAAAATTTTGCGTGGTAAAAAGGTCGCAAATATTTATTCCTTTCAGTAAAAACATAGACCAGCGGACGACCGTAAACGGGGCAGATTAAATTTTAATTGGTATAATTTTTCACCTCTCGGTATACTTAAACGGGCTGTTTGACATTTAGTCAGTATAAATTTAAATTGGATAAAGGATTTAAACGCAGCCCTGCGATACAAAATTACAATAATATCTTCTTCATGAACAATTCTTGATGACGAAGGCTAAATCACTCTTGCTTGGCGGACATCACATCCTATAGTTGTACAAACTCAAGCAATTGAGACTGTCTCCGGTTCCAGCTACTATATTTCTCCCAATCCGTGCCACAAGATAGTGTCATCAACCTTTGAATTTACAAGAAAATCTAACCAATAATCCAATCTTACCAAAGGACATCGTTTTACCTCAGTTAGAAAATATTCTAACCAGGTGTTCGTCCAAGAGCCTAGTTTCCTTCTAATATTCGAATTTTCAGTACTAAAATTCATATTGGCACCTATCCAGTTCCAAACCCCGGAGTTTCTTGTGCCACTAAGACTCAGAAGGTTTTAGTAAACATTAAATCCGCTTTAAATATAGTTTAAATATTGTTTCGCATAATGAACACTGAGCGGCGACATCGCTTCAAGTTAATCCTTCCGTCCTAATGGATTTAAATGCGAGCCCTTGACCTGTCACCTAGAGGTCGTATTAAGGGCAATGACCTTTAATCATATCTTAGTGAATAATTAAGGTATTACTTTGGAGGTCATTTGTAGCCTTCATCGTAGACTTAATCCCAGTTTAGCCTGGCTGTTGTTAAGGCTCATTTTGAAATAAGTTGCGTCTGAAATTTCAGTATTCGAGTAAAAATTTCTGTTATTTATCTCTATCTAGGTTTTCAGAATCACAAATCAATAGAGCTGTCAAAAGTCCCATAGATTTTTCATGGCAAAAGCAAAATATGACGGTACGGTCGGCGCAGTGGCTGAACCCTCGACTGTTACACAATGTGTCGTTGGTTCGATCCCTGCACGGAACAAATATTTGTGAGACAAACTAGTCGTGGGTCTGTGTGTTTAACTTTGTGGGTTACTATGTTTGTAAACGCACCTACGACACAGGAGAAATACGTAGTGTGGGGAAAAGATGGGCAAAAAAGGTGTACCCAGCATGGCCCAGTGGTATCGACCACTGGGCCATGCTTACAAATCATTCTAATGAAACCTATTTCTTTTCTTTTCAGGCGGTGTTAAGTCCTATAGCAATAAACGCACTGATAGTCCGGGGAGACCCTGATGACGTTCGAATGGAGTATGCGGAGCAAATCATGAGGCTCTTGGTGCAGGCCATACTGATAACCACGCCTATCGGCTTCCTACTCACCAGACATTTAGGTCCAGTACTGCTGAAGGAGAAACATAAAAAATGTGAAAACGGTAAATGTTGAACTTTGCGTTAGCATTTGCAACTTTCATGCGAACAAAACTTGCCTAATTATCCAAAATAGACGAAAACCCAAGTAGATTCATATGGTAAGGTTCTGATTCAAAGAACCACAATTTAATTATTTAATTAAGTGGAAACAAATACATAGGAAATTAATGAATGCAATTTTCTTACCATAGACTAAAAATTTGGCTATTTACCTACTTATTTAACAAAGTATAGGCCAATTATCTTATGATTCTTTACAAATGGCAAAAGTTAAAGAGGAAACGAGTTGTTAACTCGTAGCTTGGCAAACATCCAACAAATAATTTTGCATTATTGCAGTTTTTGAAGCTTATTCCGTCCAGCTATAATAGCATTTTACTCGAGACACATTTCTTGGGAGCCTTTTAGGAAGTAATAATCCAAATGTACGATACAACATCGTTAAATGAACTACGAAAGTTTTACCCAATTTTCAATGTTCGGAGTAAAAAACTTTCGCGTTAATATGAAAGAAAAATGTATAAGTATAACCTACCTTGTTTTCCTTTGTTTTGAGTCATAGAAACTGGCACAACAGACTTTGGTTCCAAATCAAATGCTTGTCAGATTTTATTCTTTATTCGATAGGAACTTATTGCAATGCGGGGTGTTGTTATAATTCCCATAAATTCGCGTAGTGTTTACTGTGTAACCGTATCAATTTACATCTTACAATTTTTGTTTCAGAACCCGAATCATAACTGAAGATAAGCAACGAACGGATCTCATTATTGAATAGTTAATTTATTGCGATTAAGTATTTTGTACTGTCAAGTTGCCCCCGGCCAATAGGCCTACCCTCATCTCTTATAGAGAACCTATATACAACACTATTTTTTGTTTATGCAAAACCCGATACACCTGTCCAATATTTTTGTGTAAAGAATCTATGTACAAAATTTTAAAACCGTATCATAAAAAATCACAAAGTTGTATGCTTGTATATTACCTGGTTGTCCGTTCAAAAACATGCTCATTTCGTGGTACACCCGCGTAAACCGCGTCTCCTGTGTTATACACTCGTGATAATAGTTTGGCAATAGGTACATAACCGTACGGTGATTGTATTGTAATTAACTGGTAATAAAATTTAATTAAAATATTTTTGAAAAAAAATATAACATGGTGTAAGAATTATTGGAATCGAATCAGTTACTGATTCTGAACAAACTATATTCAGTTTTCGCATATACTAAAAATAATGTTGTATAGGCTCAAAGGGTACGTGATTAAAACTGAAAACATAAATAATGCCTTCCCACCACTGCAGTTATGTTATTTTACTTCGAAATCGTGGCCTCCATTGATATACTCCTCTAACCAAGAATAGCCAGCAGCTGGTTCAGTTACGAACCTATCTTTGATAATAATATATTTATCAGGTTCCATATTCATGACGTATCTAATCCTTGGCTGTAGGCCCTGATTACTGCCTCAGGCGATGCAACTTGCTTCAAGCGACAGGTGCACGCATCACTTGTAATTGTCGTCCATCCTATATGCGAAAAACCGACGCCCTGCAAGCTTCTACCCTGCAAGAGACTATACTTCTTACCACAAGAAAGATAAACATCTGTTGAACACTAACCGTCGTACCACAAAAACTTTTAAACGTCTGTTGAACACTTGTCTAAAAAAATGTCAGTTTATGACGTTGAAATAAGGTCCGTTTTGCAGTCACACTTTTTTTAGACAAGTGTTCAACAGATGTTTAAGTTTTTGTAGTAAGGCTGTCATTGTCCAAAAAAACTGTCAACGTCAAAACGACATTTCACGTTGATATAAGGGTCGTTTAGTGCACTTTATAGACAAGCGTTCAACAGATATTTATCTTTTTGTGGTAAGGCGGTATGACTCTAGGCATGCGTTGAAATACTTCTTTCATTTGTGTTCTCCGCTATCGCTATTGAAAGATGCAGATTGACTGGGTGACAAAAAGTCACTGTGACTTTTTGTCACCCAGTCAAATGCAATGAAGATTAGCCGGCCGCTAGGAACTCTTTGTCACATAATATTTATCTTCATAGCAATCGTTGGTGAAACAAAAAGTCACCGCGACAAAAAGTCACCAGTGAGCGACTAGCCTAAAAACCCAAAACTGCTGGGGTAATCGTGGAGTAGACAAATGAGTCCCCGCATCTATCTAGAAGTGACGAGGAAGAACACCGTGTGGTTTTAGTCTGCAGGAGTCTGACAGCCCGTCCACCAAAACCTCGACTTTTACGTTATCCATTTCATTGAGGATTTCTAGACAAAAAAAAAGATGTTAAACCGAAATCAGCCCAAAGCAAAGATAAATAAAAGACATAGTTTTAATTACATATAATTAAAACTCGCAATAACAATCGCTTTAATTTGGCTATTTTACAGTACCTATTTATTATAGGTAATGTGTATGAAAGTGTTAGTATAGATTTTTATTACAGTATTAAATACTTAATTTAAACATTAAATACAGCATAGATTATTATAGATAAGAAAACATAAATCTCTGATAATGAAAAAAAGTACTTCACTATATTTTTAGTAATGTAAGTACGCTGAATACAATTTTGCAGCAAAATTCTCAAAATGATTTAGTCAATGTTCTTATAGTTATGATAATCTGTATACTTATAAATATTTTTAATTATTATTTAGATGTAAGTACTTAAGTGAGATTAATATTAATATTGTAAATAAAAAATATATTTTTTTAATAAAAAACCATGTTTGTTTTTATTTTTTATAAGATGCCTAAGTTTAGCTTTTTAATAACTGAGATTATTATCTATCATCTGAAAAAATCAGAAAGATGGATTGAGTCACGGGACTGTCTAAGTAAGACACCGTGGCCGTAGAACGTAAAAGGCAACCGAAGGAACAGGATGGAATTTTAGTCGGAAAGAGCCATATAGTGGCCATTCCGCCGAAGACCATTTGATGATTTTACCACACAAAAAAAAGTTCTTATTATCGGACTTCAGACTAGTCCGAATGAAGATTACTCATGGGACCATACTAATATCACTATAGGTACGACGAGCCGCAGTCAAAGTGGCCAGACATTACTAGGTATCAAAAACATTTCTCGATGGGACGGACGTTAGATACCAATGAAGTATACGACGAATAAGAAAAGCATGAACACTAATCAACTTAACCATCACTATTTTGTTTTTTTTTCTGGTAATTTTATATTAAAAGTTGGTCAAATTAAACCTCTACAGAAATTGTGCACACTAATGCCATCTGTTGGCATTTTCCGAAACTAACTAGTGAATTTCCACGTGAAGTGTTTTGCGTACTGGAGATGTAATTGTTAGGTATTGAGTTGTATGCGACTCTCGCAAGATGGCGACACTGACACCCTGAGAAGTTTTTTCCCGTGATTTGATGAATTATTTGCTATTCAGATGAAAATATAACTAGTTCTGATGGAAACTTTTGAGAGCAAGGAGCTGTACGCCAAACTTAATTATTACTTTTAGTGCTCAATACTTTAATTTTGTGTTGAGTTTTTTTATTTGTTGACTGTCTCACGAATTTAGGTAAGCAGTTCATTTAGACCGCGTATGGCACGTAGATACCTCTGACACGTACTTAAAAGGTACATAAGAGTATTAAAAGACCTAATTCTTTTTTTAAATGATTTACGAATCTTTTATTTGTAGGTAATGCTTAAAATGTCTCAAGAAGTAAAGGACTAAACAATGTTTTCTAGGTCAGAAACAATTATTGTGATGAGCATTAGTGTTAATGATGTTGTGATAGCGTCTCATTTAATAGTGTCATACGAGATCCCTTCAATTAACAAACAGAGATCAAACGAGCGCCACAGGAGTGCGGCGCGCGCTCGCTGCGCGCCCGCGCCAGTCCGTCCGGACCCCGGCAGCGCACGCGCGACGCTCAAAGCCTCGACCACTAACGTAAATACTGAAAACACGCGTCCGGCCACCACATCGCGTCACCACGCTCCCGCGGTTCAAGGACTCTACGTGACCACCTCGAGGTGCTAACATAAAGGGCCTTTTCCGTCACGTATACCAACCACCTGATTTGTGTACAATTTTTTATCTGAGCTCTTTCACCTTCAACGCAAATATTATCTTATCTTAACTCAGCTTCCGATTGGATTGTATTCGACATCTGTGAACATATCGGTCAATGTTTTAGTGAAACGTTAGAATGAACTTTGTAAGAAAATTATTAAGATGAAGACGCGTGATCGTCGAGCGAAACAAGATTTTCGGGGAAAGCAGGACAAGAAGGGAGTGAAACAGGACATTTCACGCAGTGGGAAACGACAGACGAACAGTGCTGGTGTAGTGGAGACAGCTGCTGAGGCTCGCGAGCGGAAAAAGCGATCAGGAGTGGAAGCAGTCAAACTGCACCTGCAAGTAACCGGTGACGTCGGGAGGACATCAAGATCTGCTACATCAGTAAGTTTATATAATTTAATAAAAACATATAGTAGTCCCAAAGAAGTGAAGTCATAGGTAATCTAAATTCACTGTCGTGTTTGCACATAATAATAAATATTAATGTGACATTTTATAACTATAAATTAATTCACAAGGAAGTAGGTATCTAGTAGTTAAACGGACGAATGTCAGGCTGCGGTCCTCGTGATTCTGACGTACCTATGCTCAGTGAGAATCGTAGACAAAACAATCAAATTAGCGCTTCCATGTAATATGCTTGTTAACAAGACTTACAGCACGCACATTGATATACCGCACATTATAATACAATCGAACATCGAGAGGCTGACAAACAACGTGGATGTCGAACTAGGATCCATCTATTGTACCTACCTTCTGTTTGTAAACTTTCCAACGTGATCTCATATCTGAATTAAGAAGTGGGGAATTATTAAATGAAGAGAATTTTAGGATGATACAAACGCATATACCTACCTATTTTAATTGTATAATCCAGAAAATTTAAATTTCCATAATCAGTATTCAAATTGTGACAATAACTATCTGCATAAACAAACCCTATTATTATCTAAATACCAAAGACAAACGGATAAATGCAGCTAGTTTGCACGGCTATTGGAAAAACCATGTGATCCATTTATCACATATACGAGATCGTGACAAACGGAGATTACCCGCCGATGCTGAGGCTTACCGCTCTTATCACCACCGGAATGACTGAACATAATGTTATATTTTCTTAAACAAATGCCATCTGATTATTACGTTTTCTTACTATATTATGAGATCAAATTATAATTATATTCGTTTACAGCATTGAACAAAAAAATAATAACAAAAATCGGATCGGAAACCTCGAAGAAATCGATGTACCTCGGCGGTTTCTGACGAGGTTGCCAGCAGGTCAACCTACCCGAATCTATCGAATTTTACCAATCAAACGTTGACTTTCCTCAACTGTGATATGGCTGAATATTGATTAAAGATATTTGACAGTTTGAGGTATTTTGATGTGCTGGCGTCTGCACACAAACATTGAAACCAAGAAAAAAAAAAGCCAACCAAGTTGAGAACCGCTTCAAAAAAAACGAGTTAAACTGCCCATTGAAGGCGGTCTAGAAAGAGCTGGCGAGACTGCCAGGAAGCATCGGAGATTTGGAACGCTAAGTGTTCCGATTTGAACCAAACGTTCAGATTTTAAGGCTGCTGGTGACGCGACCCGATCTCACCCTTGATCAGGACAGTATTTTATTCGAAAACTTTGACTGGAAAAACAAATTATCTGTAGACACAAATAGTTGTGGTTGCATCTCAACAAACTTGTGTTAAAAGTCAACGGCCCACTAGTATTTTTGTTGCCATTGTAGGTGTCTCAATTTAAAAACCAAAACCCGATCATTTTAACTTACCATTCTGAATTTGGGACACTGGATCTTGGAAAGACATCAGGGAGGCAACTATATCTTGGAAAGACTCCGAGGAGGCCTTACCTAAAAACACAGCATGTACTAGATTTAAAAAAATCATAGTCCAGTCATTAAAGCCTAAACCCGAAAATAATTAGTAACTTGCTGAAATTTTAAGGGGTTCTTAAGGAAGGTAAAATAAGATACCGGGTGATTTTGCAGCGTTCTGGGGTGTACGGAAAGGGTTGAAAAGGGGTGGAAAGGTGTTTTTTGCTAATAATATTGCCAAAAAAATTAGTAACACGCTGCAAATTTGGAATAAGGTTGTTCTTACGGTTTTGTAACGTGTATTAAATTTGCAGCGTTTTGCAACATACGGAACATTGTTTTTTTTCAAAACAGTGCAATTAGTTAAAAACAGGGGTAAGAAAATTAGTAACACGCTGCAAATTTAGAATTAGGTTGTTCTTACCGTTTTGTAACGTGTATGAAATTTGCAGCGTTTTGCAACATACGGAACATTGTCTATTATTAAAAAAACAATGAAATTATTTAATCACACGGGTGAAAAAAAATTGTAACTCGCTGTAAATTTGTAATTAAGTTGTTTTTACCGTTTCGTAAGGTATATCAAATTTGCAGCGTTTTACAACAAATTGAACATTGTTTATTATTAAAAAAACAGTGCGATATACGTTACGAAACGGTAAAAACAACTTAATTACAAATTTACAGCAAGTTACAAATTTTTTTCACCCGTGTGATTAAATAATTTCATTGTTTTTTCATTACTAGACAATGTTCCGTATGTTGCAAAACGCTGCAAATTTGATACACGTTACAAACCGGTAAGAACAACCTAATTCCAAATTTGCAGCGTGTTACTAATTTTCTTACCCCTGTTTTTAACTAATTGCACTGTTTTTTAAAAAAAACAATGTTCCGTATGTTGCAAAACGCTGCAAATTTAATACACGTTACAAAACCGTAAGAACAACCTTATTCCAAATTTGCAGCGTGTTACTAATTTTTTTGGCAATGTTATTAGCAAAAAACACCTTTTCACCCCTTTTCAACCCTTTCCGTACACCCCAGAACGCTGCAAAATCACCCGGTATGTTATTTTACCTTCCTTAAGAACCCCCTAAAATTTCAGCAAGTTACTAATTATTTTCGGGTTTGGGCTTTAATGACTGGACTATCATTAATGAAAACATTTTTGAGATTTTAACGAGCAATGCTACTACAAGTTACTAAGAGCTAATTATTATTATAACTTGTATACGCAGACATACGTTAGTAAATAACAACTGTAAGAATGTCATACGTAAGTACTTCAATATAATCTCACTTAATACAAAATTCATTCACTACAGACATCGATAAGTACTCAATTTGGCCTAGGAAAAGGAAAATATAGGTACTTGAAATTGTTCCGTTCACTCGCACTTATGGAAAAGTGGTACAGGTTATCGTAATTCAAAGTACTTAAAGGTAATTGTCTGCGTTGTTCAATTAACTCATTGATTCATTACTTTGAATGTAATTGACAGAATTCCTTGAATCCTGACCGAGTCCGCAATGGCGAGGATTTTTCGAACTTTTAAAGATTTTTATTGCATGATACAGTAATTTTTGCAAGTGCAGTGCAATGGTGGTTTCCGCAATAGAAGTTAGCATTTGCAGTGCGTTATAATCATACCGTACTGGAAAAAGAAAGTAGTGAAACCTGCCCAGCAAGTTTGTAATATGCCTCACGGTAGAAACTCGTTGGATAACGTTAGTATTACGATTATAATATTTATTACGTGGTGTTACTTACATTTTTCCGTTATTTACATTAGATAAGTATCGTAGCACAAGCTTGTAAATAAATAGGTTGTTTCTTTCGGATTTAAATCAACATGGAACATTCTATAATTAAGAGCTTATAAATTAGGAGGAGGTAGATAAATAGACGCATTGCAGAAATACATTAAGACCTCTCATAATGAATTATAGGTTTCTACGGTTCCAGTAACATTTCCTTCTCAACTTTAGGATTCTGACTAATAAGATAAGAGATAGATACTCCATCTCACACTAGTTCATATATTTACGGTTTCCTCTTCAATCCTTATGTTTTCCTGGTAATTGCAAAGCAAACTATTAATTAGGTTATTGATTTTCTTAAGAGACTCTTGGTTTATTGAAGTAGGTACTGTCGTGGTAGAAACGGTCTATCAAACAATGATCACACCAGTGTTTAGGTACGTCAATTTTGTTTACATAATTGTCTTCAATGATGTAACTTTATTTATCGTGCCGTCTTTAATTGGGACGAGGAATGTTTAATTGACAATTTATTTCGAATCTGCAGTGGAATACCCTTATTCATTGGGAGCAACTTTAAGGAACGTCTATTCATTTTGTGACTTGCATTTAATGATATTGTTTATGAATTTGATAGTTGAGAGTTCAACGACAATGAGAATGCGATATTAAAACTTATTATTATTCCACAATTAATCCATAGCGACTGCTGGCTGCTGGTTTAATTCCAGCAGCCCGGAGCTTCGATGTAAGCGGCGGTCACACCACCGTGCTTTGCAAAAATATCTTCATTTACTTTAGGTAGTCTTGGATCTGATATCTATTAAGACGTATAGAATTGCCGCCTCATCGGACAGTAGAACAATAAAATTGTAACCTTAGTTTAAAACTATTGTTTACAGAAATTCAGTCAAAGGGACAATAATTCAAGAGTATAATTTTGTGCAGCTGCCACTTATACATATTTTACTTTGGAAAGAATTATATAAAGCCGTAAAAAAGTAAAGTCACGGCTCACGATAACTTCACTTCTTGCAATATAAAACTTTTCCAAGATCTTATTACTATAGTAACGCATTAATTTAAAGAGTCATTATAGCATTTTTTAAAGTCCTTTGCTGAGCATATATCTCTACCACAACACATTTTCCTAATTTATTAGCTCTTAATTTATAAACAAATAGCTATATTGCCCGCGGCTTCACTCGCGATCTTCCAAACATTCCTTTCAAGTTTTAGTTATACAAAAAATATAGCCTGTTTCAATCTCCAGGATCTCATCGGTTTAGCAGTTTAGGGTCCAAAGCGTAACAAACAAACTCACTTTCGTATTCATGATAATATTGTATTCGTATTAATTTGTACTTTAGTCATTCTTCAGGCGTATCTGTTCTTGGTACTCGAGACTGCTTTTTATCAGGTTGTTGTTAACAAATATTTATTATAGGTATGTATCTAGGTTACAGGGTCATTCAGGTCAAACTGATATTTTCCTCATTTTCATCCCGATAGCTGTCCAAGAAACATATTTCAATTGATAAGGTGTCTTGTGATCGTGTGCGCGATAAGCGTGAGTAGTAAGCTCTTTAGTCAAAGTGCAAGTGCATGTCATAATCGACGAGCTACTTCAGATAGCAGGCCACCTATAACAGATTAGCATCTGGAAAATTGATAGAAATCGGAAACCAGGTAACATTTTGTAAAAACCTGATTTCTGAAAATCTCAAAGTCATTCAAAATGTTCAAACTTGGTGGTGGGGGTTGTCATATCGATAGCAGTGCTCGGTGAGACAGAGATGTGAACTCGGGACTCTCAGAAGTTGACGTGTGTAGATTTAATTTAATTTGTACCACAACCAATTTAAGTTCATTAAATTGTCTTTAACTAGTTTTACAATGAAAAACAAACCGAATATTTACAAATCATCTATTTGCCAAGAATTGACAGATCTTAAGTCCCGGAATAATGTGCTGACTTGGAGACGCTGTCATTGCGCAGACTAGAGAATTGATTATCACCAATGAGTATTTGTAGCAGTGGGGGCCAGTGATATCGACCCCGACTTACGAGTTGTAAGTCATGGGTTTGAATCCAGCCAGGCGCATTACTTTGTGTAATTTATTTCATCACCACTGCTCTCAAAACGGTGAAGGAAAACATCGTGAGAAAACCGGCATGTCCTAGAACCAAAAATTCGAAGACAGTCATGTAACATCCCCCAACCCGCACTGGGCCTGCGGGGTGGATTATGGCCCACACTCAGAGAGGAGGCCTGTGTCCCAGCAGTGGAAACATTTATAGGCTGATGATGATGATGAATGAGTATTTAGAGAAGCCATGACAAGACGGTTCTCAGCCACTGTAATCGGCGGTCAGACTACATATTGTTGTCCAAGTTTTTTAAATCATGAAATAAAAATAAAATAAACATAACTGAAAACCCCAACAAGCGCTTATCTGATATGCCGCTCATAAAATTCGCCTAGAGAAACCATTCCACAACAGCGCAGATTTATTTGAAAATTTACATAATTTTTTAAATGTGCGATTTCTTGAAATCTAGCGTTTTGGCTAAACTTAGATGATCGAGAAGGTCAGGAGATGGGTGACAAGCGCCTTTAAAAAAATATTTTAATGCTCGAAACGTTCATTAAGGCTATATTCCAGAGAATTCATCAAATACACGATACTTGATGATGTATGGGATGTTCACATTCACAAGGGCTAAATTTAATTTTTAAAAGACGATACGTGATTTAAAACATATTTAAGATGAGTACGTTTTTACGATTTGTGATGCGACTGAACACGAGCATTTTAAAAGAACTGCCGCCGTAAAAGAATCGTGAATAAAGACGTTTCGTCAATCATTCTTGTCACTTCGAGTGAATGAGCTCTAAGCAGTCATAGATCTTAACATCCGTCAAAATCAGTCGGAAAACTAAAACTTTGAGTTCAAAACCAAGTAGCACTTATACACGCAGTATTTAGCTGCTACTGGTTAGACTGAAAGCCGACTTCAATACATTTACTTACAAGTTTTCCGCCTGCTTGAAACCAGGTTATCGCTTTCTTATTGACGCATATAGATTGGTAAATAAGGACGCTGGTTATGAGAAATGAAGCGAAATTTTATTTTCTTTTGTTTCCCATGTTAGGTACAAAAAATCTCGATTAGAGTGCGCGCCACGAAAGAACGCCTGCGGAAAATTCGAGGTACTACATTTTTTAACGAAATTTGATTTAATGACACAGATACTAGCGCCGCATCTAAAGGACTTCGGTCGTGTCGTGGCGCGTACTCTAGGTATGTCTTTTAGTAACTTTCCGAAATATAAGAAGAATAAAAATATTTTTCGCTCGTGTTAAATAAAAAAGGAGAATGTCAGTCACTTATACCTCCCAACTTATATTGTATCGGGTTGGTAAACGTATTCTCCGTCTGAAGTTTTTTTTTTAAAGGTTTATGTAAAGTTTCACCACACTTGGATGTATCGTGGATGCATTTACAAACATATAAACTCACATATTATACAAACACCCCGACCCGGAACAACTACAGGTAGACCATACAAATATTTGTTCCGTGCATGTGAACCCACGACGCAAAGCGCGGCAATCAATCGTTCATCCTCGGCGCCAACCCTGTCGCTTTAGTAAGGAATCCATCATACTCAGAAACCAATCCCAATCCCGTCATTTGATGTAAACAAACACAATTTTGATACGGCATCAAGTATACCTACTCACGTGATAAAAATCCTATGAGACGAGCACTTCAATCTGTCCAGTTGAGGAAAAATATATATCAGATTATCTGTTAGATATAATATTTTAACAAGCGTCTTTATTTGTATAAAAGTATCATTCAACCATCAGCTATAGTAAAGGAGAGTGACCAGCTGATGTATTCAACAAATTAAAATAAATTTAACAAGCAAATAGTTAGTAAAGTGAACAAATAACTAGTAATTATGAATTAGTTCAAGTAATTTTCTTGCTGCTAATTGTTTACGGTAACTTAGCTTAAGTAGTGTTAATAAGGCAATTGCGGGCGGTTGGTGGATTGTCCAAGTAATTTGAGTGAAGGTATGTAAATATGATTATTTAATTAGTATATTGAATTGTTCTAAGTTTTAATGAACAAATATTTGATTATTATTAACTTACTTAAACATTGTCTGTTGTCTTGTAATGTCTTGCAAATAATTATAAGCCACACAGTTCAACAGTTGGGATATTATGTTCATTTAAAAAGATTCAAAGTTAAAAAATACGTTATATTGATCTTTGTTTGTATATAAATGAGCACGTCTGAATCGTCACGAATAAGAACTGAATATCATATACTGAAACACTAGATCCGGGTAACGTGACAAAGTTTAACTAAATAATACAAATTCATGCTTTAATCATATCGACGCTTGAAAGGCAAAAGTTACCAAGCGACATTTTGGGCGATATTGAGTTATATATATCATTGAAATCAGAAAAAAATTCTGCGTCGATTGATCCTACTCTCGTACCGCTAGGAAGACTTTTGCTGTCGCTTGGTAACTTAAAAAAGTACACATTTTCATCAATTTCGGCGACTAAGCGACCAAAATTTTACCGATTTATGAACAAACTTCACTTGGTAGATATTTTATTTCAAGTTTTAACACTTAGTAACTTTTGCCTTGACTTGAATTAATGCGTTTTAACATTAAGTATTTTTTGCTTTACGGTATCTGTTGTATGAGCATTGCTTAAGAAATTTTACCTGATTATTATTTTATATTTTTCTTCATTTAAGACTTTTTGACACACCTTAATTATGTATTCATTTTCATTTAGTATTTTCTTCCTAAATACAGTGTACTTTAAAACGTAATATAGTACTATTTTTCCTGCCTAAAAAAAATAAATTTTGTCGTTTGGTAAAATTTTACCTGCCGTTTTTTTTACTGTTTTTGTCATTTAGATAACTATTTCCGATATGAAATTTGTACAAAAATCAGTTTATTCCCGTTGCACCTATTTTGTTTTGTCGCATGAACGCGTTGCAAATCAGAACATGAATGGCTGTTGGTCAAATAATTTCGATTATTCTTCACTCAACTGTCGCTTAGGCTAACCGCGTGATCGCGCGCATCGCACGTAGTACGTCGCGTAGCTCGGAATATTGATGTATCACCTACTCGTCCTGCCTATCATAAGTTCGAAAAATATTTAACCGAATTTCATTTCACCTCAAACCTTTCGCCGTATCCCAGCAGTTCCATCATGGAACTACTGGTTTTTTTATCCCAGTAGTTACCCAAATAAACGTTTTTTCTTTTATTTCTTCTTTCTTTCTTTCTTTCTCTAAGTCTTTTAGATCCCGCCGTGCAAATAGACCTCAGAAACTTTCCGACATCAATCTCAACCTCATGACTGAACAACGCTTATTAAGGCTGTAGACTTTCAGTGACGCCGAGTCATATAGGCAGATCAATAGACAAATTCAAAATCCTTGCGGCACGGTGATCTGTTTAATCATCATCATCAGCCTATAAATGTTCCCACTGCTGGGACACAGGCCTCCTCTCTGTGAGAGGGAGTGGGCCATAATCCACCACGCGGGCCCAGTGCGAGTTGGTGGATGTCACATGTCTTCGATTTTTTGGTTCTAGGACATGCCGGTTTCCTCACGATGTTTTCCTTCACCGTTTTGAGAGCAGTGGTGATGAAATAAATTACACAAAGTAATGCGCCTGGCGGGGTTCGAACCCACGACCTACAACTCGTAAGTCGGGGCCGATACCACCCGGCCACCACTGCTCTCCTACTCTCTCTGATCTCTTTAATACTAACCACATTAAAGAGTCAACGAACGACGACGACGATAGTGTTTGCAAGAGATGTATCTATTGGGCAAAGCCAGCTGACAAAGCTGAAACGAGAAGATGCAAAGAAAGCAGAGGTATTGAAGGTGGTCGAAAACCTTTATGCACAGCTATAAGCTTCGGTTGCCAAACCTGTTAGCAGCGTGGCCACAGATCCAAGGGCCAAGATAACCCGACACTACATTGAAGACATCCTGGGCATCAGCCTTTACGAAATTAGGATGGCCCCTAATCAGCTGAAAATAATAAGGCGCCGAGTGAAGATGGAGTCATTTCAGAGTTTTTGAAAGTGGGTGGAAATTGGTGGTTCTTTTCTTTAAGAAGGATGACAACACCTTATTAAGAAATTACTCGCTCTTGAGACACGTTTATAAGTTGTTTTCAAGGGAACATCATCACGAACCGTCTCGACCGCAGGTTTGATGACTTTCAGCCTTCCAAACAAGCCGGTTTCCGAAAAGGTTACCATATGGTCACACACACCCGCTGCGGAAAGTTATACAGAACACCGGAGAGTATAACTTGCCCTTATGTTTGGCGTTTGTGGACTATGAGAAAGACTTTGAATCGGTGGAGATGTGGGCAACTGGGCAGTTCTTGAATCTCTCCAACGATGTCGTATTGACTATTGGTATATCGAAGTGTTTAGGTGCTTAAACAATAATACCACTATGTCGGCCCGAGTACAGGTGCAGAGTTGGAAGGCGATTCCTTTGAAAAAAGCGTATGACAGGGAAACGTGATATCATACAGACGTGATAAGTTGTTGACTTGTAAATCTACTTGGAACAAACCGTCGGACTAGGCAGGTTGAACTTCAAAAAAGAGGTCAACCGCCGAATCCAACACGGCCGGGCAGCGTTCGGGAAACTGCGTAACGTTTCCTCGTCCAGAATACCTCAGTGCCTCATAGTTTTCAGCAAATGTGTGACGACTTATGGAAAATGAATGAAACGTGGTCTCTTACTACGGGCCTCATTAGTAAGCTCAAGGTAGCCCAACGAGCTATGGCGAGGGCTATGTTCGGAGTCCCTCTGCGTGCTATGTGGTCTGCCTACTGCCACTTGAACTTGCTGGTTTTCTGGGCTATGTCTGCAACTTTAATTCGTCTACGAATCTTTTCATTTCTGATTCGATCGAATCACGCACGCAGAACGATGGCCGATGAGGCCGCAAAGTTCCCGAATGGAGACCATGCTCTAAGGCAACGCTGCTAGGTGGACAGACGATCTGATGAAAATCACAGAATCGCGCTGACTGCAAGCAGCTTCCAACCGGACCTATTGGAAATATATGGGGCAGGCCTATGTACAGCAGTGGACGTCCTACGGCTGATTTGATGATGATGAATTTCATTACGATATACAGGATGAATTTTTGAACTGGGCGTTGATTGCCATATACGAAACTATGACGAATATCGAAAAACGTTGAAAGGAGTCTCGAGGCCGATTTTGACTAAAACTAAAACTGCATGATTGGCTTTTAGACAATTCAATAATTCTGGAAAGGAATCGAACCCGCTGGCTTTGGAAAAAAATTACACCCTGTAGCCCTGTACTATTACACCATTCGATAGTGTTGCTAATAAGGATTAAATTCTGGGAAGTAATCATATACCGCAAACTGATAGACATCATCTAATTTATTTTTTAAGTGATAATCTTCAAGGCAATGACTGTATTCGAAACAACTTAACCGTTTCTTCTTTAAAATAATGTTTTTTTTTTTCAACTCAGTAATATCGAGTAGCTGAATACAGTGCGATAGTTGACACGTGTGAAATCCAGTGAAAGATTGAAAACTGTGATGATGGTGACGAAAAGCTTTAACCGAAAGTTTTTAATTTTGTGTATTAAAACCTAAATTTATTGTTGCTTATTCAAAAAAAACCTACACTAACTTTATTTAATTTGTACCATGGTTAAAATTGGCTGTTAGAAAAATATATTTGTTTTCTATATGGATCATTTTACCTGAAAGTCAAACATGCGCCAATCCAGGATACGTCATCTTGCATCAAACACAATAATAAAATAATCGGGTTTAGTTAATTTTAGTTATTTTATCATTAAATTTTGATGTCGGTAAGTAACTTTTGCCTGTTTGTGATTTTTTATAAAATTATTACCAACCGACACTATTTCATAAACTAATGAGAAAATCTATAATCTTTAAATGCCAGTTTATTAAGCCTGAAAAATGTATTTAAAATTCGTTGGAATTACGTAATTATGACAAATATGTGATTTTATACGATTTTTTTTCCAAAAATAAAAACTTTAAAATGCTCTCCTGTAAAGTTGGCTACATGTCGCTTGGTAATTTTTGCCTTTCAAGCGTCGATATTATTTACTACTTATTTCTTTAGTCGTCACTAACATTACAAATCGTGAAATGACATTTAGTGTAAACTGCGATATAATATATTGTTTAGATTAATGCCTAAATGTCGTGAGCCTCCTGTTAGGAAGCAGATCCCTTCGCTCAACGTATATACGCTTTTCAATTGTTTATTTCATTTACGTGCATTTGAGAACTCGTTTGGGTCGGTCATATTTGTTGAGTGACAAAGCTGACTGATACAATTATTAATATTCGGTTTTTGACAGACAAATTTTGATCAATAAATGAACACACTCCATGCGTCAACAACAACCTTTGCTGAATATGCATGCTGCAGTTGATTTTACCTCAAACGAATCCAAACAAACTAGTAGGATGACTCTCTTGCATCTTTATTAATTCTCTTTTTATCGGTAACAATGAGTCCTCCCGCCCAGAGATAGGCGGGACTGTCAGCCTCATACTGACTAAAATCCACGGTGATTCTTCAATAGCCCTTTACATTCCAGGGTTACGGTTACCCGATAAGAGGGTCCCGCGATCCCGGTAGGCTCTGGCCCTCTAAGGAAGTACTGTCAGATTGGTGACAGCTTATTGAGGCACGCGTGGTGCACGACGCACTATCGACCCGGGTATGGTCCATGATTAAAGATAGCAAGATGATTCCTGTAGACAGAAATCGTCTCGCGACATCCTGCCGTGGGCGTCTCCGGTGGGTCGTGAGGTGATGGCTGTGCCCTCAATCACGCTTCCCGCCTCCTCCTTCGCTAGCATGACTGCTTCGCAGAACTGCTTCCATCATTCCTCTGCAGGACTGCTTCCCATTCCGTCTCGCCCCACAGCATGGCCTCGACAAACGCCAGGTGCGAGAGGTCGCCGATTATCGCCTCGGTGAAGGCATGGTGATGCTCTCCAAGCGTGGCAGTCTTGCACCGAATGCTCCACCGCTGCGCACCGTGTCGTCCTCGCAATTGTGACACCCAGGCGTTTCTTCCTCCCTCCTTCCCAATCAGACACAGGAACCTCCCGAAACATCCGTGTTCGGTGAGGAGTGTCAGGCGGAAGGTGAGGACATCGTGCCGATTCTCCATCCACGCCGCGATCGCAGCGTGCACGTTCCCAATTCACTTAAGACTATTTTATTAACATATTTGGAGACTGTTCGCCACTCGAGCTACATACTTAAACTTTCGCGGTATCAACAAGTAGTAACAGCGTGTCGTAACAAGTATAATTGCTAATCAAGATAACATAACAACAAGTAGTTAAGTATGGGCTTAACAATCAGTATAACAAAGGGTAAATGCGATATAAACTCTAAAAGGATTATGTTTGGAGGCTTTTCCATGACGAAAACTCTGTAATAGTTTTCGATGTGCTATTAACAATACAACACAAACGTATATATCATAACAAATAAGAGGTAAGGCTAATTACATACGTTTAGCCCAAACAGTAAATAACCAGCGCTGGCAATTGCTAGCTTGATTTGATTTCATTTACGGACTGTCAAAATAATGATGCTTGCATCGCTTGCCGCGCTTGCCGAGATTGGTCTGTGGATGGATGATCATCTGTCATAGCGAGTTTCCTTCGTGCCTCGGAAAGCACGTAAAGCTATTGGTCCCGGCTGTCATTTGTAGATCTTTGACAGTCGTTACTGTTAGTCAGAAGCTCATAAGTTTGACAACCAGTCTTACCATGCAGTATCGTATTGCCCAGTTACTGGGTTGTGGAGGTACGATAGGCAGTCGCTTGTAAAATACTGATACTCAGCGGCATCTAGTTCGACAGGAAGCCGACCCCAATATAGCTGGGAAAAGGCAAGGAAGACGAAATGATGCTTGCATAAGCGCCTAGACGTCATTAGCACCTTCGTTATCCGCTGTCTGGGATCTCATTACTTTATCTACTTTCTTCAAGTCATCAGCTGATCGGGGATATCCCTCATAGTATTTACTGTGACGCAATCTTGTCACAATAATACCTGTCATATGATACTCTGATGTGATGGGTGCAATAAAAATGACAGTAGCTTTATCTAGAGGTTAGATAGCAATATGACCAGCCTCCTTCTGACTGATAACATAAGGCTGAGAAAATGTGCATAAGCTTTTGAGATTACATTTCGGAGACAGTAGTAAATCGTAGTAGATATCGGAATTTTAGCTAAATTCTTTAGATTAATGTCTTTTGTTGGGTTTAGGGCTGCCAAATTAAAGTTTGAGAATGTTGACCAAAACTTTGTTTTCAATTTAATATCTCTCTTCATGAATTTTTTACTCTTCTTTTCGAATGGTGTCGAGATGAGAAACAGTCAAGATTTACTTAAAGGCACAATTTTGAAAACGACAGCTTTGAAGAGAATCGCGCACATTCTACGTAAATAACTCTATGAAAACTTTTACGCAGATGGCATTATCGCCGCCTGTTAACGCTTTCGCAGAACTATATTGCGATTGAGCGTGTTTGCCCCTGCGATTTTCAATTGTTGTTGTTGGTGAAAATCGTATTTAGTAAGCAGCCAACTGTTAGCAAACTTACAATAACAACATCATCATTATCATCAATTTCCCGCCTTAATTCGTATACATTTTGGTAACATTTCTTTTTCATCCATATTTCTCTACTAGCTGTTGCCAGCGGCTTCACCCGCTACAACTCGAAAATTATCCCATGGGAACATAAAATCGGGATAAAAACTATCCTATGTGTTAATCCAGGTTATAAACTATCTATGTGCCAAATTTTAGCCAAATCCATTCAGTGGTTTTTGGGTGAAACATACACATACACATACATACATCCTCACAAACTTTCGCATTTATAATAGTAGGGGAAACCGGGGCAATGTGGGCCCCTTAAGGGAAATGATGAATAACATCTGAGAAAAACAAGATAATGAAAAAAATCAACAGCCATTTATTAGTCTCATTATTACTTATTATCGTTAATTATTAAAAAATATCTTAGGCTACCAGTCTTTGGTGCTAATATAACTTTAAAAAAAAAAAAAAGCTGCCTGTTTTGCCCCGTCGCTGGGGTAAAATGTTCATATGCGGGGCATAATAGGCATGTACGTTTAAAACCGAGCACAAAAAGAACAAATGTGAAGGGATTCGTCATCATTATCTTCTTCACCGGCGCAAGAACAGTGGGCCCATCTCTGGCATGCACGGCAAGTGACCCAGCCCTCCGTAGATTCTGAGTACAAATGTCCACAGTACAAACATTCTGCATCTTCTTCCTCCGATTCGTTTTTTTTTAATTTTTTATTTTATTTTCTTCGTCTTTTTCTTCCTGCCTTTATTCTCAATAGCCACTGGTTTCCGTATCTGGGCAAAAAACAATATCAAAATTATGTGGGATGTTATTCCAGCCGACGAACTTCTTTTGGAGACAAACCAAACAATCTACCTTCCATGTCTTTAATATATGAAGCTAACTCTTCCTCTTGAGCAGCTGAAAATATCGGTCTAAAGCTTCCTAGTTTTACAAAACTAGGTTTTAGACCGATATTTGTACGTACGTATCACCTACAGGTGATAAGTGCTATTGTGATTTGTACTCCTGGAGTATTCGCTGGAAAGTTGATTGTGGCACATTGTACTCAAAAGCGGCCCGTTTACAGCTCAATCTGCCACTGGCCACATCTTTTACGGCTGCTTCCATATCCTCCAAGCTCCATTTGGCTCGTTCGTTCTTCCTTTGGTAGTAGCGAATCATAATTATATCTGCAGAAAAAAGATTAACTTAATAAGTTTACCCGAGGCACCCTGCCCATTTTGCCCCGCCCAAAATGCCCCCGAGGTCAAACAAAATAAATAATATCCAAATCAAACGAATATGTGGTGGTTAGTTCACAACTCTTTCTAGTTATTTAGACACATAATTCAACGTAGCAATTCACTTAATAATTGGGCATTTAACACAAACACTAATTAGTAATAGCACAGACTCAAAACCAAAAAATTATATCAAATGCATCAACTTACGTAATTTCGTTTTGTCGACGTACGACGGACATCTGCAAGCACACAAACACTTTTCTAGCTAGCGCGAGGTCGACTGGAACGCGATCCGACTAGTTCCTAGCGTCTCGGTTTATTATCCTGCGGGGAAGAGGGGGTGCCCGTCTTACCCCGGGGGCCCGTAATGCCCCGGCTTCCCCTAGTAGTATAGGATTAGTCGTCACTTACCTACTGTAACAACGTATTATTTTGTAATAGCATATTATCGTTATTTTGGTGTGACGACTTCATAAAACTCGCTCTTTTTCATTAGCTGACAATATATTTGGTGTGAACGCTGCCTATGTGAAAAAAATGAGTTGCAATAATTTGTGAGATAATTGAAATACCAATAAAAAATAACAAAAATCATGAATTATTACTTCAATTAGTTCATTCATCCCACAGGTCCCAACTGAGCGGGATCAATCGACCAAAGAACCTAAAGTGTATTTCACGGAATATTACGACGTTTCTTTTATTATTTCTTTCTTAAATAAATCAATCTGTTAAAAAGAGTACCTACTTATAAAACACTCGCATTTGGTCAGTAATGTTTTTGTTCTTCAGTTCCATCGTTGCTCCATTTTTTTCATCCTTATGCACGTAGTTGGTATGATAGAGACAAGTAAGCCTAATTGCTCCACTCAAAGACAGAGCACGTGACGTCTCCTTAATTTTCCTCCTTCCGCTTTACATATTATTAAACTGGTTGCCATCATGTGATCGTTTGATTGCTTCAGATCTAACTTCCCAATCAAGACGTTGAAGCATCTGTAATGTTTGTGTTTATAGTAGATATGAGCGCTGCGCCGGCGCGCCGCCGCCGCTGTGATTTCCCCCGCGCCGCCACCGCCGTCTTCAGGCGCCGGCGCGCCGAACCCGAGCGGGCGGCGTTCAGTTTAATCTAACACGCTGATCAAACCGAACGCACGATAATAAATAATGGCAAAATGGCGGCACTAGACGTAGACGTTTATAAAACGAAACTCTTTGACATTTGGGCGACCAAGTGTTTCGCGACGCTTGTTTGAAACAAGCGAAAGAAAAAGATGGCGATGTGCAATTTTCCAAGTAAGTTTATGTCGGGCACGCCGCCATCGCGGCGGTAAGACCCCTCTTTGAGGAGTGGCTGGAGAGACGTCACGGCGTCCTGACGGAAGTTTCGGAAAGTACCTGTGTCGTATAGGGAGGGAAGAAACGCCCGGGTGTCACCACTGCGAAGATCGCCCGGAGGCCACGGTGGAGCATACGGTGCAGGACTGCCCCGCTTGGACAGAGCACCGCTGTCTCCTCACGGAGGCGATAGGCGGAGACCTCTCGCGCCCAGCATTGATCGAGGCCATGCTGCGGGGCGAGACGGAGTGGGAAGCGGTCGCCTCCTTCTGCGAAGCAGTTGTGCTCGTGAAGGAGGAGGTGGGCCGTGAGAGAGAGAGGACAGCGTCCTCCCTCCGCCGCAGTCGCAGTGATAGACGCCCACGGCGTCGAACGTCGCAAGACGATCTCCGGCCAACGTAGGTGCGGGCATGCGGGCGGCGAGTAATGGGCAACTCGCCGCCAGACCATGGACCATGCCCGGGTCGACGGCGCGTTGTGTTCCACGCGCGCCTCAAAGAGCGTCAGCAAGATGTCGGGGCCCCCTCTAGAGGGCCAAAGCCTGCTGGGGTCGCGGGACTTATTCCATTACCGTGACCCTGGAACGTAAAGGGCTAATGAAGGACACCGTGGATTTTAATCAGTACAAGTCTGACAGTCCCTCCCGCCCTGCCCTGGGTTGGAGGACTCATCTAAATTAGTACCTACTTACCTATGTTGATAGGTTTTATACGAGGTTAATAACCTGGTAAAAAAACCTATTTTTTAAATCGCGTAAGCGCGTGGGGCTGGGGCCACCCAAAGCCCCGCAGCACCGCAGCCATGACAGAAACAATGCTTGTAGCATGCTTGCTTGAATGCTGCATGTTGCATGCTGCATGCTTGCATGTTTACTTGCACGCTGCATGCTTGCTTGCATGCTAGCTGCAGCAAACGTCATTAATCATAATACAATTCCCGTCAGAGTTATTTTATCGAATATGACATTTGCACAATTACCTATTTTGTATTGTCTACTACATTTCAATGGTGCATGTCAAAAATGTAACAGCCATAATTACCTAGTGTGCACAAATTTCTAGGCGTTTGTTGAAATAAAAATATGGCAATTAAAACAGTGATATAATGAATGTTTGGAAACATAATACTTCGAACAACCGTTGTTTCGAGTAAGTGTAACATCGGTAAAAAGTTTTTCGACCAAATGAAGTATTGGAGTAACGAAAAAAAAAACGAATAGGTAAAATAGGTTAACTGGAACAGTGGGAAACGTGACAGTTGAAAAGTTTTAGGTCAAATGAAATTCGGTCAAACGCTTTTCGGTCTTATGATAGGTAACCCTTGTCAATTAAATTTGTCTCGTCAAAATTATAATAAATCGTAATTATACGCAAAACACGTATTTTCTTAAATTAAAGTAGTTAAATAAAGGCCAAGCCGCGCCGCCGACGCCGCCGCCGCCGACTTCAAAAAGTCGGCGCGCCGCCGCCGACAAATTGACTATCGGCGCTCATATCTAGTTTATAGTCATTATCATGTAATGTATGATTCATTGGGAGCTTAATATAATTTGGCTAGAAGGAAGTCTATACCTACTGAATCAACATGCCACTTTGATATGCTTGAGAAAGTGATATTCCTTCAAGGTTAGAGGGAACAGACTTCTTCCGGATAAGCTCAGTCCATCGACGACTTTGTCTATGTTACCTTTGACGTAAACTAGATTCATAAACAAACCCATCTAAAAAAAAACGGTGCTGGTAATTGTATTGTATTGTATTGTATAACGGGCTGGTATCCGCAACTCTACGTCATATGCGCGTATTTTGCGTGCGGGTGGTGATCCATCCCAGCTCGCCGAGGAAAGCCAGCAGCGCCTTCGTGTTGCCGACGATCTCGCGGAGAGTACCTGGGTTACCGAAGTACTTTGCCCTGTATGTGCTCAAACAGACTGCGAGCCTAACGCGGTGGCGGCGGCGGGCGCGATAATATTGAATGTATGAAATCGCCGCTCGTGGCCATACTGAAGTGACTAAGGCGGGGGCCTAGTGCGATGGCTACAAGCGATTTCGCGAGCCTAGACGTTGCTAGGCAATAACAGATAATTATTATAACTGGTTGGTGGCAGGTGTAGCAAAACATTTCGGTCTTATAGTCAGCGCCATCTAGTTATCAGGACATGCACTAAAATACCACCATATGAGGTATTTGTAAATATTTATATTATTTTTACTGTACTTGACTAGAATCATGTAGAATGGTTGATAATTTACTGGTATGCAATCCTAAACAACCTATCAAACATTTTAAAATGAATTTCTATAAACAAGATTTATAGAAACTACTTTGTACCACCGGTTTGCAACACCTAAAATCGCCTCTTGTAGAGGCGATTTTAGGCGAACAAATTATCGGCATGGACACAGATCGCGCCCGCCGCCGTCGCGCCCGCCACCGCCCGCGCCGCCGCCGTCGCGCTAGGCTTCCAGTGTGGACACACACTATGAATGGTTCTGGTAAACAAAACATCGCTTTGACGTAAATAACGTCCAATTTGAGGGCACGGTTAGCGCAGTGACTGAGCGAATGGAGTGTTGCGCTGGTGTCGCGGGTTTGATTCCCGTACGGAACAATTATTTGTATGATCTACAAGTAGTTTTTTCGGGTCTGGGCGTTTGTGTATGTGAGTTTCTATGTTTGTAAACGCACCCACGATACAGGAGAAAGTCCAAGTTTGGGGCGAAGGTTTAAAAAAAAACAATTGAAAGACAGTCCTGTTTTTTTTTTCAGAATATAGTCATCAATATTACGTAGTAATATGTATATATAATTACAATCACTAGTAGTACAATGTAACTGTACATAAAGGTCGTTCAATTCTTGAAATTAAAAAAAAAAACTTGAAATGCATTTTGTGTAAAAATTTATCATGTAAACAGAACATATAAATACTCCTTACATGTCCTTCCACAAGACAACGCATCGTAATGAGTAGCGGTATTTTCATGACCTAATCAATGGTCTATGGTTCGACATTCATTGCGTGTCATAGACTATAGATAATGTTGTAAGATTATGAGTTAGAGGAAACAGGCCGGAAAATAAAAATACTAGTTTGCCTCGACATACTAAAGGCGAATTGAACCGAAATAATCTTTTGTCCTGCTGGCTAAATAATAATTAACGCATAATTTAAACTTCTGAAAAAAAAGACAAAAGAATAATAAAACAATAACAAAGAAAAAACTGTATAGAATGTGCTGTGTGTACAGCCGCGCCACTATGATCCATTTCAGCATTCATGCCAGTCATAAGGAAGGACCCGCGTCAGACAGAGGTTGTCTTACGCTGGTCTTCCAACGAACCTTTGGATTTAGAGGTGAGTGATTCTGGAAGGATCAGGCTAATATTTGATATACAGTTATGACGTAGGCAGCCAGAAAGACAGTTTGTCTGAAAAAGCGTCACAGGCCAAAGCTACCGTGGGCCAAAGCCTGCCGGGGACTTATCGAATTACCGTGACCCTGGAACGTGTGGATTTTAGTCAGTACGAGTCTGACAGTATGGGTGGGAGGACTCATTTTATGATTTACCACTATAAAAAAAGGCTGTGCCACGCGCAGACCTTTGGTGACCTCTTTCCATCACAAAAGCTGTATGCTTGTTTGTCAACTGTACCTATTGTATTAAATGCTGGTGCGAGTCGAAGTCTTGCAATAGGTCAAAATAATTTACCGACGTTGTTTAACCAGAAAAAAACTTTTTCAAAAAAAAATGTAACCGCCTTCAAAAACTGTCTTTTTGCCACCGACTTTCGAAAGAAAAGTTTTGAAGGTTATTTTACCCTTATTTTGTGGTTGTTTTTGAAGGCGGTTACATTTTTTTTTGAAAATGTTTTTATTTTATTCTTTTTAGTTTAAATGCTCAACCACAATTCTTGTCAAATACGAGTACATCATTTTCTTACATGAGCACTAGAATTTTGTAATCCGTAATCTATACATTTATTAAAATTGTAGAAAAATCGTTTTGTACATCAAAATAAAATCCAAAAAAAATAGCTAGGGTGTTGAAGGACAACCAACAGAACCCATTTCCAGCATTTTTAGAATTTTTGTCTGTTTGTCGGTTTGTCTGTTTATTTGTGGCTCTATCACGTAAAATGTACGAAGGCAATGTAGATAACCTTTACACACAACGATCGAGCGTAACTTGAGGACTAATTTAGTTTTTGTTTCATTGCAATCGGTTAAGTCTATCAAAAGATATTTGAATTTAAAGTGTTCCAGACCCAGAAGTAAAATTACGGTCAGTTTTTCACCGAGACGCGCAGTTCAGTAGCGCGATCTAGCTTGGAATAGAAAAACTACATACCTATTCAAATATGGTGTGGACTGGAGTGGAGTGGTTTGGAGTGGAGTAGAGTAGAGTAGAGTAGAGTAGAGTAGAGTGTAATGGAATAGAATGGGATGGTTTGGGATGGAATGGAAAGAAAGAAAAGGTTTTTATTAGACTCACACTAGAATGGGAATGAGTGGTATGGAGTGGGATGGATTAGAATGGAGTGCGATGTAGTGAGATGGAGTGGGATGGAGTGGGATGGACTGGGATGGAGTGGGATGGAGTAGGATGGAGTGGGATGGAATTGGATGGAGTGGGATGGATTAGGATAGAGTGGGATGGAGTGGGTTGGAGTGGGATGGATCGGGTTGGAGTGGGATGGAGTGGGATGGAGTGGGATGGAGAGGGATGGAGTGGGATGGAGTGGGATGGAGTGGGATGGAGTGGGATGGAGTGGTATGGAGTGGGATGGAGTGGGATGTAGTGGGATGGAGTGGGTTGGAGTGGGATGGAGTGGGTTGGAGTGGGTTGGAGTGGGATGGAGTGGGATGGAGTGGGATGGAGTGGGTTGGAGTGGGATGGAGTGGGTTGGAGTGGGTTGGAGTGGGATGGAGTGGGATGGAGTGGGATGGAGTGGGATGTAGTGGGATGGAGTGGGTTGGATTGGGATGGAGTGGGTTGGAGTGGGTTGGAGTGGGTTGGAGTGGGATGGAGTGGGATGGAGTGGGATGGAGTGGGTTGGAGTGGGATGTAGTGGGCTGGAGTGGGATGGAGTGGGACTGAGTGGGATGGAGTGGGATGGATTAGGATGGAGTGGGACTGAGTGGGATGGAGTGAGATGGAGTGGGATGCAGTGGGATGGAGTGGGGTGGAGTGGGATGGAGTGGGATGGATTAGGATGGAGTGGGATGGAGTAGGATGAAATGGGCTGGAGTGGTATGGAGTGGGATGGAGTGGGATGTAGTGGGATGGAGTGGGTTGGAGTGGGATGGAGTGGGTTGGAGTGGGTTGGAGTGGGATGGAGTGGGATGTAGTGGTATGGAGTGGGATGGAGTGGGACTGAGTGGGATGGAGTGGGATGGATTAGGATGGAGTGGGACTGAGTGGGATGGAGTGAGATGGAGTGGGATGCAGTGGGATGGAGTGGGATGGAGTGGGATGGAGTGGGATGCAGTGGGATGGATTAGGATGGAGTGAGATGTAGTGGGATGGAGTAGGATGACATGGGCTGGAGTGGGATGGAGTGGGATTGAGTAGGATGGAGTGGGATGGAGTCGAATGGAGTGGGACTGAGTGGGATGGAATGGGATGGAGTCGGATGGAGTGGGATGGAGTGGGATGGAGTAGGATGGAGTGGGATGGAGGGGGATGGAGTGGGATGGAGTGAGATGGAATGGGATGGAATGAGATAGAATGGGTGCTCTAATCCAGTAGCAATTCTTCTGAATCTGAACGACAGAAGGCGTTTATTATAATCACCTCAAATATTCTTGAAAAATAAATTCTAAATACAAGGATTATATGAAAACGATTTGATTTATAAAAAACGTGGCGAGAATTAAGCGCTTCGCACTAAAAAATACATTGTTATATTCCGACATCCACGCGAACGAAGTCGCGGGCACAGCTAGTACCGGTAATAACATCGTTAAAATCTCTTAGGCCCTTCGTACATTAGGCGACTCGGGTATCCGATACTCCAGTCGAATACCCAAGTCGCGCGACTCTAGTAGCGCACGATCCGTACACAGCGGCGACTCGAGTCGTAAGACTCAAATCGTCTATTCGGCCACCATTCTATATTCAACCTTAATAATACATTGTACAAAACACAAAATGTACATCTCATAACATAAATTAAAATGCTTCTATTTTAAAAATGACGAGCGCATTCCTATTTCAAATTTTTGGAATTAAAAATTGGCGCGTATAGAGGAAAAAAATCAATCTAGAAAGAATATGGTTCATAATTTCGCCGCGCCAACCGGCTACAAGGTAGCTCGATTTGTTCAAGCTTTGACTTTCAAGGTGGTGACCATGGGTTCAATCCCCAGGTAAACACAGAATTTTTCTTTTTTCGTGTTTCAGTTGTTTTTTAGAGGTTTATTAATTTTTTTTCTAGGTTTTTTTTATAGTTTTCTTTTATTTGCACCGGAACGCTGACGCCCTTACTGCTATGATGATGACCGTGGTTTCAAATCTAAATAGGTTTTTTTCAGATTTGAATAGGTTTTTTTTAATGTTTTTGTTTTCTTAATTACTTTATTTTTGTCGGATGTGCAAGTACATGACGAAGCTGGGTTAAAGTAGTAATGTTTGTAACGAAACCATAATAATTTATAAAAGTGCAAAAAGTTTGACACCATGCTCGATAGATGGCGTTGTCGTCGAGTTAGATCGCGCTATCGTTTTGTTAGGTTCTATTGAAGGACACCGTGGATTTTAGTTAGTACGAGTCTGACAGTCCCTCCCGCCCTGCCCGGGGTGGGAGGACTCATTTAATATGATGATTTTACCACTTAAAAAAAAAAGCTTATTCCACGCTAATTATCTATTAGAATATTCTTTTGAATTTGACAAGCCTGTTGGTCTAGTCGTTAGTGACCCTGACTGCTATGCCAGAGGACGTGGGTTCGATTCCCACCCAGGACAAATGTTTGTTTGATGAGCACGATCATTTTGTTCTGTGTCTGGGTGTAATTTATCTATTATATTTATGTATTTAGAAATATACATATAAGTATGTTTATCAGTTGTTTAGTACCCATAACACAAGCTCTGCTTAGCTTGGGACGAGATGGCGTTGTGTGATAGTTGTGGAATATTATTATTATTAATTGTAATGATACAAACAAGGATATTTTTCTACCTCAGATACTTTAATAATAAATTTTAAAATAATAGATACAAATTTTTCGTCGGTTAAAAATCGCGAAGACTTGGGTATCGGCGATCTTGATAGATGAGTAGCGAGCGACTAGAGTCGGCGACGCACGTCGGCGACGCGACCTGTGTACGAGCCTCTATGGATTTGTATTGCGATAGTCGCCTGGAAACCAAAATCGTAAGGTATCGGAAACTTGCGTCGCCTCGTGTACGAACCTTCGTACACGAGGCGACGCAAGTTTCCGATACTAGAGTTTCGCCACTACTCATGACCTGCGGAAAATTCGAGGTACTAAATTTTTATAATGCAATTTGATGTAACGACATAGACACTAGCGCCGCGGCAAAAGGTCATGATGGGTGGTCAAGAATATGAATTTATAAAATGGCTGACACATGACTGTGACGATCAAAGTATATTTTTTAGGGTTCCGAAGGTTCAAAAAAAAAACGGAATCTTTATAAGATCAGTCGTGTCACGGACTGTCACACGACTCGTGTGACAGTCCGTCCTTCACAGTTAATTTCTTGGGAACCTAACATTAATCCAAATCCAAATACTATAACATAATTTAAAATTAAAATTCAATAAAATAGAAAAAAAACCATCTCTCCCAACTTTTTAATAAAACTGCATACAAAATTATGATTTGATAGAGGATTGTAAATATTTTTCTATCGTTTTAAAATAATTAATTTCCAAAAACGATTCAAGAATATGCTACGGAACCCTTTATTCTGTGAATAAAATTAAAAATGGTAAATGAATTGTTCCGCCATCTTGAAAGTCGCGGAAACTCAAGTCGCCGCGATGTCAGCAGATAGGTAGCGCGATTGGCGTCGCGCGTCGCGTGCATGTGTACGAACGTATATGCATTTCTATTGCCAGAGTCGCCTGGATACTGAAGTCGTAAGGTATCGGAAACTTGAGTCGTATAGTGAACGAAGGGCCTTACATTCATAATGCCCTATCTCAAAAACTACTGAACCGATTTTGATGAAACTGCAGTATTACCTAAGTTGAACGATACCTAGTACAAAAAAAAAGAATTACTTAAATCAGACTTGTAGTTCCGGAGATATGCGAACACAAACATAATTTACTAAATCAGTCGATGCCAAGTCCTTACTAGAGGAGTTGTACCTTTCATCATCAGCTCAGCTACACGAGATGATGATTACCATACGCAAATACTTAAATTACTTCATAAAATTTGCGAAAAGCGATGTGTAGGCCTATAAAATTTGAGGGTTACCCTCGATTTCTCCAGGATCCAATCATCAGATCCTGACATGGTGACAATGGGACCATTCCTGAAGTATCTCCTTTCGAACAAAAAAATAATTTTGAAAATCGGTCCACAATTGGCGGAGTAATCGCGTAACAAAAAAAAAAAAAAAACATACCGTCGAATTGATAACCTCCTTCTTTTTGAAGTCGGTTAAAAATAGTAACTAGTCACAATCCGAGATGCAAGGACGTTCTAGATAACATTAATGTTTTTAAGATTTATGGTGTCCTTGCCGCTACTAAACACGTATTTCGCAAATGGCATACTTAGTACTCGTTTATTGTAGTGCAATTTACAAACAAAAAGTGTAACACGGCGTAAAAGCCATGACCTCATCATACATATTTAAAGCACGTGAAGTGTAGCCCTGATTTTACCTGGATGTCAATTACCCTTAATTTTTTAATTAATTCAATAGCAGCTTCAATTAAAAGTTGGAGCATAATGAATGATGCTCAAACGTTGGCCCAAATACTATCTAAATAGAATGACAATATTCAGCAAAGACCTGGTAAATTCACAAAGGTTGTTGTAGTCAAGTAACCATCTCGCCTAAAGTCTCTATTAAGTAATATCTAAGAGCGAGTTTAATATTTCATGAATACTTAGTAATTTCATTTGGCTCTCACTCAGGGAATTTCATATGTTCAAACGATGAAGACGCCCGTTGTTCGCCTCTTAATGTACTCTCGCTATATCACAAGACGAGATTATAAACGACTTAGATATAGTATGTACAACCTCACACATCAAAAGACGTCAATAAAATTGTAAATAAGGAATACAACGTCATGTGGTTGCAATTTAGAAAAATCATGCACCATAACTATGCAGTAATGACCATCTTTCAATCATTCAAGAAAACATCTCATTACTCTATTAAGGGCCACGGACTACTTGAAAATTATAGTTCTACTATGTAAATACTGTCATCATATTTACCATAACACGCTAACGCTACGTTGAGCTTCATCGCCATTGTTTACATGAGTTTCGTATAAAACTAATGGTGGAGGTGGAAATGCAGCAGTAGCGTCCAAGCTTCTATGTTTTCAACTCGTTTTCCGGGTGCTAATCAGCCACTATCGTGTGACTGGATAAAATTAACACTAACCTCATAACGAGTGAAACAAAGAGAATCCTTTTATGTTCCATGAAATTGACGTCAGCTTTGAGTGAACTGGTGATTTATAAGAAGGTGTGAGTGCAGGGTGACCACGTGTTTCCTAAAAAACGGAGGTCGTTTAAGAAGTGTGGACGTGAGTTATTGTCGAGTGCCCTTAGTTGGACCAAGCACGTAGCCAGTCAGCTGACGAGCGCCGAGTTCCCGCCGCTGTGCCGCCGCGGCAGTCCGCCCCGTCCTCACCCGCGCTCACTCTCGACCCGACCTACCCTTATCGCACAAGGTATGGCCTCGTGATTGGGGGATCACGCCTGTGATCACCTGTCGACTTCGGCGCGAGATAGCATGCTATCAACAGTTAGTTTATTGTGCCTGTTTATTGTTATTTGTATCTGTGATGTAATTTACGACGTTCGACGTTATAAAGAAAGAGTTTGGCTTCCCATCACTACTTTCAAGAAGTACGTTGGTTGACCATGTGCCTGGCTAAAGTATCCGTGTTAACGGGTGGTATGTGAATTTTATTTTGTGAATATGCCCAAAGTGTTCGGTGTGCTTTTCATTATTTATTTACGTTGTTTCGTTATTTATTTAAATTTATAAAGTGTAAAAGCAATAAAAACATCAGAGGATTCACAAACCCAATGCCTGAAAATTAACACTGAAAAAAAATTTGTCGAAACGTTTTAATCAGTTCTTGTTTTTTGTGTTTAATAAAAGCTTACTAGTAGGTACTATTTGACTTGCCATATTTAGAAGGCATTAGCCCATGCTAACTGTCTATTGTTAAATACAGACATAACAAATAGATGAATCTGTTTGAACCGAATAAACTCAACATTTGTGTAGTTCACGCTACAATTTGTGTAACTTAAATGCTATTTTAGCAATCATCCTATTTTTTTTAATGACAAAATTCAGGCCTCCATATTAAAGTACGACTACAATACAATTTAAACATTTTAAACTCACGATTTTGTATTACCTACTTCTGACTTCCGTTAATGTAAATTTTGATTCAAGATGAGATCGTAGTTCCGGTCGTAAGAGCAAGCCATTAATAACTCTATTATACATAATATTATATGCTTATATAATATGTACAATTATGACGAGCTTGGCGTGGCGCCTCATAAACTAAAGAACATATTTCGATAGCTATGTATATTCGTCTACGAGTGACAAAACAAAGGGTCGTAATAGGGTTTAAAATTATTTACTTTCCACAAGTATTGTCATAAAATTACTTCTAACGCTGTCATAAATTGTTGTGGGTTAACTGAAGCCTGCATAAAAATATTACGTTTAAACACAAAAAAAAATAGGTATAGTAAACAATATGTAATAGAACTTTTATTTTCAATCCGAAACATAGAAATAACTTTTCATTAAAAAAAACAATAATAAATATTTAAAATGCAAAAATAAATATGGCAAAAACGCTATTCATATGTATCAAGTTGTAATTTACTGATAAAATTAATTTATATACATACATAAGAACAATAGACTTATGTACATATCTATCTGTATACGTGATTGTCGGTAGATTTGAATAATCTATAGCCGTGGATTATCTGTACAACAGGACAGTATAATTACTACTTAGTATTTATTTTGATTGTTACAAGGCTTTATCAGCTATACTATAATATGATTATTACAGAATATTATCATTTTTATTAGTAAAATACAATCGATTTGGTACATCGCGATACTCCTGATCAATCCATGTTGTGAATTAAACATAGAATCTCAATAACTTAGCCAAATACATATAATAATAATAATATTCCACAATATGGCATACCATGATCTCGTATTTAGGCTGTAAGAAAGATACAGAGGTATAAAAGTAATCTAACGCCATCTCGTTCTCTCACGCTTTAAGACATCATGATTGGCCACCAGAGGCCTTACCACGAGCTCTTAATGCGATCCAGTTTAGACTGTGGGAAAGAGATGGCGCTAGACGACTTGTATAGCTCTGTCTCTTTCCCACAGCCTAAACTGGATCGCGTTAAGAGGTCGCGGTAAGGCCTCTAGGGGGTATTACAACGTCTTAAAACCAGGCTTGTTCCGCCGAGTGAAAGTGACAGAGCTATACAAGTCGTCTAGCGCCATCTTGTTCACTCACTGGAAAGACGTTGTAATACCCCCCCAGGTGGCTAGATGAACAGGTGGTGGTAGTTAGTAGGAACATTCTGGTCACATCCCGTCATCATCCCCTGCCTTGGTTTTTGGTACAACTACAATGTAGAATTAAAAATGATTGCCAGATTTTCCGGTTATGCCCAACTTATTACGTCGTATTTACATGATGAAATTAGTTGCATGAAATTAGTTTCACAAAAAATATGCGCATAGCACGAAACTAATCCAGTGTCACAAAAGTAATGCATGCATTGTAAAACTGAACGTTTACACGTGAAATTACTGGTGAAATTAGTGTCTTGAAACTAATTTCATGCAACTATTAGTTTCGTAATGTAAATCCGGCTTTAGGGTTGCGTGACTGTCTCTTCAGGAAACCGTACCCTGGTACGTAAAGGGCCATTGAAGAATCACCGTTAATTTTAGTCAGTACGAGTCGACAGTCCCTCCCGTCCCGCCCTGGCCGGGAGGACTCATTTGATGATTTTACCACGGAAAAAAAATGCCCATCTCATTAAACCATTAAAGACTATACATGGTTATTTGTAAAACATGACCTTTTAAGAGGCAGCCTGAAAAACATGTTTAAAAAGAAAGGTGTTCCATACAAAATTTAATAACATTCAATGCATTGACAGTATATGGAATGGAGTCGATTCATAGTAAAAGTTCTTTATAACCATAAGTGCTTTCAGCCCATGAATGATTTTTACTCAATGTTTTAAAATAATCCTACATAGGTATTATTACGTACAATCGACAAAGTTGAATCATGACCCACCATAAGCTCGTACATTCGCGTAAATACGAGTATACCATATCCATGATTACTATTATACTACATGGTTATACTTTGATCTTTGTCAATTTGACGGATTCAAACGATTTGTTGTCAAAATGGGTCAACTTTGTCAAATGTACAATCGACAAAGTTGAATCATGACCCATCATAAGCTTATTTTCTTACACACTTTCAAATACCTTTAGGTCCACATTCGCGTAAACATACATATCCATGGTAACGACTTTGATCTTTGTCAATTTGACGGATTCAAAAGATTTCTTGTCAAAATGGGTCATAATTCAACTTTGTCGATTGTACATTCGCACTTTTATCATCGTCTCGAAAAGATTAGTAAGTAGATTGATTTCCCGATTAAATAATTTCGAGTGCACATTTGACACATTACTGAATGAGAACAGTTATCGATTTTTTAAAATCAACGAAGTCACTTCCGATCATACACTGTTGTTCGATAAGACCGATTGTCGGCATGGCAATCAGCTGTTGAGGAGTTGACAAGCTTTGACTTTACTTAAGGTTATTCGAGGCTTACATAACCTAAATAATCATTCATTTTTTTTAATCAAAAGCGAAAAGTGTAAAAGCGATCTTTTTTTTTATGAAACTGGCTGTTCCCCGGGGTTTTACACCCGTTGCTCGACTTCTGTTGGTCAAAGCGTGATATTAATAGCCTTACTCGGTAAATAAACTATCCATTAAAACAAAAATCTTTTCCAATTCGAAACATTAGTTCGTGAGATTAGCGCCTTCAACCAATCAAAACAAACGCTTCAGATTTATAATAATTATTAAGGTTTACGTAATTATTTTGGGTCTGGCTGTTTGTACATGTGAATTTAAATGTGTGTTAACCCACGAAACATGAGAAAAGTGTTATATTTGTGTTTTTTTTTTTAATCTGTGATGGAAAACTTCGTGAGGAAATTGTGACTTAATCATGATTATACTCCAACTTTTATTGTGCTTATCAAAATGTCTGTTGTGTATATTAACCTGGTACAAAGCCAATAATTACTTTTCTAAACATAACATAATATTTTAAAGTGTCCTTAGAGTAATATAAACGTACTTTATGTCATAATGTGTCCCTATTGCAAAGTGTAGGCGGATGCACCTACTCGAAGTATTCATTCGGAGTTAAGTCACGCGGCATTAGTTATAATAATTAATAAAATTAGCCTTTGATGAGTTAGTCGGAAAATTACGTGATAACACGTGATTTCTGAGCAAGTTAGATATATATACAAGATAACATTTTTAGCTATGTTAAGGTTCATAATCATTTAACCTAATTTATTCAATGATGGTGAAAAAAAAAAGCGGTCACCGTAGCCTTGTAGCCTGTGGACGCCTGAGACATTATTTTTGAAGGTTCTTGTGAGCGAAAGCCTCCCAATACTCTCAAAGTTAAATTCAGTTCCTGTAGTTCAGTGTAAGGAAAATGTCATTTCTAAGGAAATCTCATTAAAAACGGCTTATGCATTGCTAATATGAATACATAAAAGACAACACTGTTTAGAGCCATAGATATTTTTTGTGAACATGATGTTGGTTCCTTGAAAAGTATGCAGTGATTAATTTCCCCTTTACGACTTTAAATACGTCCACACTTTTCACATTAAACCTCTTGAAACACCACAAAGAATCGTAAATCTAGTGGTAATTTTGCTGGCCATTTATTTTGCATAAAATCTTTCTACGTCTAGAAAGTAGTGACGCTTTGCATACGTCAGCAGCTACTGTCCAACGTAATCAATACGTTCAGAAGGATTAAGACCGTACGTCGCGTCGTCTGGCCATGCGTTAGCTCTAAGCCGACCCGGATTGCGAGTCCAAATATTGAATTTATTAGTCGACTTACTACACTTATTCATCTGCCTATTCTTTTCAAACCAGATGCAGCTGAATTTCACAATTTTACTTGGAGCGACTGCTTATCGGACCTCCACAACCCAGTAACTGGGTAATACGATACCCCATGGTAACACTGGTTGTCAGACTTTCGAGCTTATGACTGTGATTAACGACTGTGAAAGATCTGCAAATGACAGTCGGGACCACAGGATTAACGTGCTTTCCGAGATACGTTATAGTAGTGAGTGGAAAGTCTGACAACTAGTCTTACCAAGGGGTATCGTATGACCCAGTATTCAAAAACTTGTAAAAATCATATAAATCATGTTAAATACGTATAATTATCTGCATCAAGTTTGACTGAAAGCCCAAACTAACGTAGTTAGGGAAAACCAAGGCGTCAATGTATTTTTTTTTTATATGAACATTGGCCTCTTAAAAGAAACTGTTCCAATTTTCCAAGTAAATCAAGAATTACTATTTACATTGCCATACAACGTGGCAATGCTGCCAGCGTTCTGGGCACTGTTCCCGTTGACAGCGATGTGGACGTATTATTTGACGCCCTTTGAATGTTTTTTTCTTTTATTTTTTCTTTTTTTTTTGTACATATGACTAGTAAGTTTTATTTATAGTTTGTACATCATTTTAGTAGTAATATAAGGAAATGTCAAGCCAGAATTACTATTCGATAACTCATATTTCTAAATGATATTACCTTGGGAAAGCGACCGCCATACAAACCGAGTTACGTGTCACTAAACGGAATAGGAATATTAATTACAAAGGAAAAGTACAAAGCTGTCGTCTGTTTCACATCACTGTCTATGGCGTCTGAACATTTATGTCTAGTTATATCACAAATCATCGTTAGGCGACTGTGAATTTATTGAATTAGGGCCAGTTAATTGATCAATAGTTAAATTTACTATTGTTTCAATCTCTTTTTTTGTAACAAATAGTTTATAAATGTATAGGATTTAACAAATGGTTAGTTTAACTACTGATTAAATAACTCATCCTAGAGTTTAGACGCTGTTGTAACAATTTTTTTGAGACCGTACCTATGCTAGATCCATAAGTTGTGAGAACTCTTTTTCATTTCAATATAAAAATCTGCTATAACATCAACGAATAAGAAAAGGCGAGACAAAAAGAGTTTGTAAGGATTTGAGCAGTAGTTTATTTTTATCCCATGGGGAAAAGGTGTTTCGCCCTTATGAGCGATTGTATGATTATATACTCGTATTATAACCTCCAATCCTTACAAACTTTTATTATGAATGGTTGGCCATAGTGGCTAAGCGATTATTGCAATGCGTGTTGCAGATTCAATGAGCGCACGGAACAAATATGTATTTATATGATCTTCAATTAATTGTTCCGGGTCTGAGTGTTTTTTAATGTAACTTTTAATGTTCGTAAACGCACCTAAGATACAGGAGAAATTCTTAGAGTTCAATTTGATGTCAGTACAACTGATTTTATCTCGTAAGCTACGTATTGTTTCTAACAAAAGAAACATCCGTTATTTATTCAAATAACTCAACCCGAAGGAAGGACATCGCAGGAGTCACCTCGACCTCATTACAACGATAATTCAACGATAATGTTCGTTTTGCACACAAAGATAAAAATACAAACATAAATAAATAAAATCTGTATCATAAATTGACACATGCTTGTGAAATTGTATTGTTGAGATTGTTAACGTTGTTGCGCTGTTGTGATCCAATTGGCATGGATGGGACGAACCGACTTGCGAGCTAGTGCAACGACCAAGTGGGTTGTCCGTCAGAGCCCGACTAGTAGTGTCATCACATACCTAAACGACAGGACGCGCCATCGGCCTCGTGGCAATAGCCACGCTCAATTAATTTCGTTTATCAGACGCTATGAATATCTTCAACTGAATGGAGTTCGCCCTAGTGACAGTGAAACTCATTAAGAAGCAATATGGTCTGTATTTTGTATTACTACTAAGTTCCTTTTTTAAAATTTTCAAGTTATTGTTCTGTGTCGAGGCGATTCGAAACGGGAGTTCCAATCGGGAGTCGTATAGCATAAACGTAGAGTTTAATTGATATACGTACTCGGCAATTGATGTGCGCGATGTAAACAATGACCATAGACTACTATTGACACTATTTGTTTCTTTTTTTAACACATAAGGAAACGGATCGAGGACTATATCAGACCATAATGACAATGGAAAATAACTTTTAGTTATAAATTAGTTTTAATCAGTGTCATACCTCAGTTGTCCAGTTATACAGTTATGCGCTAGTGAGACATATTATAAATTGCAGCATATTAATTAAAAACATACAGCAATTAAAAAGGAAGACTAAGAAAATTCTGATTTCTTCAACTTGTAAGTATAACTGTTATTTACCATCGCTTTACGCTCCTGCTTTGCTCGACTTTGTCTTGATAAAATAAGGATTTGATGAACATATTTTTTTTTTGAATAATCATGAAAAACTCATGTGAACATAAATTTTGTACATTATGAAAAAAACTAGCTATAGGTTTCCAACATACGTTGCAATAACATGTAACCTTTGCAGACACACACATATGGACCCATCAAACTCTCATCATAATTTGATCAATGTTTTAGGATCGCATAGAGGACAGGTCCATAGAAACTTTTTTATTTATAGAGACGAAGAAGAATATCAGAAAAAGGATGTAAAATAAAAATGTTCTTAATAATCGGTTTCAGTTAGTAAAAAAATCAAATCAAACCAGACGAAATATATAACCTACTTCATAAGGTCCTATTACTTTGTACGAAAGCTTCAGACTTCATAGTGTAGGCACGTATGTTATATTGCACTTCACGTCTCAAAGAAGGGCTTTTATCACATTTTACTTGGAACCCGATACAGGCAAGACTCCCTCGAGTACGATCCCGTTGCGACTTCTAATAAAACTATGTAGGTACTAAGCACTATAAAAGGATCGCTCTCTAGTCCTCCCTGAGAGATGTCAACATACTTTCTATCTTTCTATTCGGTTTTCTTTTGAAAAGAGAAGTGTTAGAGCTAATTAGCCGTCTCTGGTAAATCCGTACCAAGGCACTTTTTATTTTTAGCGTGGTAAAATCATCAAATAAGTCCTCCCACCCCGGGCAGGGCGGGAGACTGACTGTCATGCTGACGCTCTTTGAGACGCGCGTGGAACACAACGCGCCGTATCGACCCGGTCCCAAGGCACTAGCAATGATTTTTCACGTTTTTGTAACGTAAAGTAAATTCGAAATAATTATGACGTTAATTTGATAGAAAAAGTAAGCACATTAACCTACCTCAATCTGTTTTTGCTCAAATTTCTTGAATAGATTTTATTATCACAATAGTGGAAAGTTAATGTTTCATTGGTAAAATTTTACAGATTGGGGAAGGTAGACCTGCTGGCGTCTGTACGATAAATCATTTCCTCAATATTTTTTTTTTATTTCACTAGTGTCAGTATATCCAAAATAAACATAAAAATCACGTACTTGTCTGGGTTTAAACTAACAACCCCGTGTATGATAGAGGTGGTATTAATGAACATGACTTTTTTCAATACAAAATAACATTACACCTCTGTTAGCGTATAAATAAAAACGGGGATTTTATTTATCGTGGTTAAATCATCAAATGAGTCCTCCCACCCAGAGCGGGGCGAGACCGCGCCAAAATCCATGGTGTCCTTCAATAGCCCTATACGTTCGCGGTTTCCTTATAAGACAGTACCAGGACCCCGGCGTATCAGACAGGTGTGATCAATTTAGAGTCACATCAGACTGAATGCACATTTAAAATTTAGCAAATAATTTAAAGTGCGAATTCGTCGCTGCTAACGTTACAGCAAATAAAATGTAACTAACATACGTTAGAGTGTAGTAGTGCAGTGCAGTGTATTGTATAATATTGCCACACCCACAGGATTTCTTTAACACTAAAAATTTACCTTTTTTTCGACTCTGACTGATTTTTTGAGCAAAACTATTAGGAAATGCAGGTGGTGCAAACAATGAGATTGAAAATGTAATGTCTTATTTGTATACTCGTGTTAATTTAAAAATTTGACAATCAAATGCGATCGCACTTGTGGTGATAAATAATATCATATGAATGTTAATTGTTTTTTCTCGGGACAGTACTTTTTTTCGGGATTAAAAGTGACGTATATAAAAGTTTACATAATTTCTGGATGATCGCTTCGGTGGTTTAGGCGTAAAATAGTATATTGTTATCCGAGAGGTGAAAGTTACTTATTTCAGTCCCGAGACGGGGTTTGGCGACTGTAACGTAGTAAGGGCGCTAATAGTTCGAGGGACTAAATACGTAATTTACCCGAGGTAAACACTGTGCTTTTCATTACGAAAACGAGGCAAGTTATCAAAATAAAACAAAATATTAGCTCAAGAAAAAATGAGTGTGGATCGAATTGTCGCCATCCCGCTTATTTTGTTTCTTTTTACTTATTTTTGTCTGTGGTCGTCCAGCACATACAGCCAGTATTTTTCGTATTCGTCATTTAAAAAACAAATTAATGATACAAATTTTTGCCGAAAGCTATGTTATTTTAGAGGAATACTATTTACATCGTGTATACTTTAAGTACAAAGTACGCCCCAATACGTAGAATTAGTGCTAGGGCCTCCTAACGTTATTCAAAATGACCACGTCTTTCTGAAACATGCTGTATTTTCTTTTTCCTACACTGCGTGTTATCGATAAATAAATAAATTTATTAAATCAAGGTAGAAACTACACAATCCTAACACAATAACTGTATACGTACGTAAAAGAATAATTTTCTACTGCTATTGTTTTACTGTTTTCCCCAAAGTAATATAGGTTCATATTTGAGAAGATTCGATTAATCAAGGAAAAATAACAAATAGCTATACGTACACTGAAATAAATCAAGAACAAAATATCGCAATTGTTAAATATTTTCGTATTTCTATTTATTTATTTTAATAAAATACAATATATAATTATTACAATACAATGGTCATATAAATAGTGTACCTATATTTATATTCAAAGATGATTGATACCCCAGATTTCTGAAGGCCAATTTAGTTAGATCTCTAATTTCATGACAACTATTGTGATTGGCTAATTGTTATTAACTTGTTCTGAGACAGTTGAATTAGAATTAGGTGTTAATAAGACTTTTCACAGAAGTTAAAATGTAGTCAGGTTTCAAAATTATAATAATAATTTACATAATATATACCTATATTTTTTTAATTTGGTAAAAATATTAAAAAATTAAAAGAAGAAAATGAATTAAGATCGTGAACCATTTTACAATACATTTTTTTTAGAGTGGTAAAATCATCAAATGAGTCCTCACACCCCGGGCAGGGTGGGAGGGTCTGTCAGACTTGTACTGACTAAAATCCACGGTGTCCTTCAATAGCCCTTTATGTTCCGGGGTCACGGTGAGGAAATAAAATCCCGCGACCCCGGCAGGCTTTGGCCCTCTGAGAGGGTGCCCCGTCATTTTTGCAGGCGCGCCTGGAACACGACGCGCCGTCGACCCCGGCATGGTCTATGGTCGGACAGCGAGTTGCCCTTTACTCGCTGTCCGCATGCCAGCGAATACTGTGGCCGGAGATCGTCTGCCGACGTCCGACGCCGTAGGCGTCTACCACTACTTTACAATAGACAATATTAAATAGTTTTATAGCAGCAATCGATTAAGTACGTTACGCTCACATACAGCTCCAATAAAAAACAAGTTGATTGATCGTTTATCATCCAAATCCTTTTATTGATTCTAAATTACTATCTATTACCATAAGCAAAGCACGTATCGCGAGTAATTATTTGATTAAGTGTTTATACAATTCTAATAAAACTGACATATTACACGAATATAAAGTAATTTATGAGCTCAAGAGATTAGCAGAGTTTTGCCGTTTCAGATAAAGACAATCAGTTTTAATGAACACTTAGTTGCAACGGTAAATTTCTAATGCTTATTTATTGAATAAATTTGATCTTTTCATTGTTATGGGTTGTGTGTAAGTCGTGATGATGGAGTTACCAACTGCCCTCAAGCAAGGCAGTGCTAACCATTTTGATGACTTAGTAAACACATTGGAGCTCAGACCTTTATTGATGGCCTTCTGTCGCATGAAAGAGATTAGTGCCATAATGTTCACATTGACATTATCGACACAAACGGTTGCTTGCATAGCCAATCATTACGAACAGGTACTACTCATCACAGATATAATACTGGCTAGTTATTATTTTTACGTCTGCTTTTCACAAAACGTATTATTTTTAATTCTGCTCTAGCTTTTTTAATCAGATTTTCTGCTCTTGATAGCTGTACCTATGTCGTTTTCATAGATTGCCCTGAAAACAAACAACGAATAAACCACTTAACGTGAGGTTTGACAACATAATTGATTGTAGGCTATCGAAAACCACCCGGGAATATCATACACAAATCTGTAATGGAAAAACGTAGAAATTATTGAACGATTTTGGGTTAACCTCGTCTTTGTGCTTCACCCTTGTGATCGAAGCAATTTGTGTAAAATAAGTAATGAAAATGGAATCCAGTCAAATATGTACATAACCTTTAAAATGCTCCTGTAGTTATGACAAGGAACAGACTTAAACTGTGTTTTAAATCAGTAACAGGCATGTCATAATTATCATAGCAGAGTTTTGCCTTTTACAAATAATATCTATTACTTTATTACCCCGAAAGAAATAAAGTTGCCATAATGTCCAATGGTGTATTTTAAAATTCATCGCCCTGGGCCTATAAAACTTGCCGTCACGGAACTTAAACCAAAAAAAAACATTAATCAAGTACTACTCAAACTTCACACCCAGAGTTCTGTACCACCTTGTAGAAGACAAACTTAAAATTTTGAGGTTTCTAGACCACGATCCGAAACGTGGTCCTTGACTGCTGGCCTCTTAGAGAGACTAAGAGTCACTCAACGAGCAATGGAAAGAGCTATGCTCGGAGTTTCTTTGCGGGATAAAATCCGGAACATGGATATTCGGCGAAGAACCAGAGTCACCGACATAGCGCTCATAAAATTTGCAAGTTGAAGTGGCAATGGGCAGGCCACATCGCTCGTAGAACTGACAACCGATGGGGAAGAAAAGTTCTCGAGTGGCGACCACGCACCGGAAAACGCAGCGTGGGCAGGCCTCCCACTAGGTGGACCGACGACATCGTGACGGTCGCGGGCAGCCGATGGATGCAAGTGGCGAATTGTCGTTCGGCGTGGCGGTCTAAGGGGGAGGCCTATGTTCAGCAGTGGACGTCCTCCGGCTGATGATGATGATGATGATGAGACCACGACAAAACTAACTAACATAAGAAGAATATATTATTAAAAAATGAGGTAATAAAATCGAGGACATAAGAAGCCAACCCTAAATGAATTTGAAGTGCGAGCGTAGCGAGCGCGAAATTTTTTTAGGTTTTTGGACAAATGTAAGGTTTTGAACTAGGTTAGTTGAAGTTTTTATTAAAGATGGGGGCGGCATATCATAATACACCTAAAGCTAGTATAGAAGAGAAGGCCTCTCGCAGTCTACCGCCCTCGGCCCTAGCCAGAGTGTCGTATAGTACGGTAAAAATTTACGCCACTGCTTGGTTGTTCTTGACATTAATACGTAATCACGAGAGTATGTAGTGATCTGATCAGATGACAGTAACCTGATGTTGCAATACAGACCGCCATTGTTGCAAAAAATACTTATACCATGTAGTATGTGGTCGCTCGATTTGCCGCCCGCCATGGACGTGTAGCCTAAGTGCGCCGCACATCTTGCACGCCCGCTAGCGACGGCCCTGGCGATACGAGCAACGCGTCGCAACATCCCGATTAGTTTCGAGACGCGAGGGTACTCTGCTCCCCACCGCACCAATATTATTCTAATACAATAGTCCCGCGTCTTGATGTCAAACCTAGGTTTTTGTAGTTTTTTTTTTATTTCTTCAGCTGTTTTATGCGTACGAAGATAAAAATGAGGTGCGGCTTGCGCCGCCCCTCGCAGCCTGCTGCCCCGGGCCATGGCCCTCTTGGCCTAAGGGTAAATACGCCACTGGTATTATGTAAGACGGTTATTCTCGCTTTTCCGGAAACCAAATGCACAAAAATATATTTCAATGGAAACATTATCTAAAAGTAAAAACATGCATTTTATGTCGTTCTCCTGCACAGAATGCAAAGATGTTCTTTTTGCACAAATAAATTATTCAAACGACTCAAACACTTAATATTTTCTGTATATTGGCAATAATACATGTTTTATGTAAAAGAATAACCACAATATATGTACATATTTACTGCTTTTTTAATGAGCTCTTTGCGAAAAAAGTGCCTTTTGTTCTATTCAAAGCGATGATATTCAGAAACTCATAACTTGTGCAGTTGCGTTATGTTTAGGGGCAAAATGCAGCAACACGTCGCAATATGCATATCATCAGTTTAACGCTGTTTTAAAACAAATATTTTATCTACATGTTACAAGCTGTCGAGTCCAGATGACCCACATTGATATGAATAAAAGGACAGGAAATTTTCCAATCATAAGATCACGTCATAAGATCTAGACCAACTACGTGTTCCTATTGTTATCTTTGAACCGTGGTGCTCTATCGTTTCCTGAACCGAATTGCTGTATAAAGAAAAATTGATCTCTTATAGTAGATTGTAGATAAATGTTAACAAAAAACTGTACACTATTAGATTCATTGAAATAACTAACTGAGCAACGTTCGTCAATGACTAAGGAAAATATACCAAGTAACTTCTTACGATTTGTATTCAACACAGGAAACTCATAAACGATATTCATAAAAAATAAGCCTGAATACTTGACCTCGCTGACCTACAGCGTCCAGCCCCAAGGGCCGCTCACGATGTCTCATGGCTAGTCCACTAAGGCCATTGTCCTTTACCTTTTAATTAAGATCTCATAACACATACGTCACGACGATGATTGGGTGAGCAATCCGTTTAATTGTTTGGGAGCGATAAGCGATAGAGAGCGCCTGTCGTCGCATTCGTTCGTATGAACATGATTGGAAACTCGTGGTCGCCTTCTCGTGAGTGATCATGTGACTGTGATGAGTCCACTTAAGCAAATAAACGCCGCTGCTGACACCGCGACCGCTGTCCGCTAGCACCCGACGACAATCAGCTTAAGACACACTCACCTAAATAATAATTGAATGGGACGCGTTTGAACTATCAACACGATGTTAACTCAATCTAGCCACCAATGCGCGACTGCGGTAATCGTTCGCGTGATTTTATTACATAAAGAATGTGTACAGATTTGCTAATCTATAAGCATATATACGATCTATAAAAAGTACAATAATATTATAATTAGCGTTATACTATTTGCTATCATCCTTATGACCTGAGGTAAAACCAAATATTTGTTAAGCAAATACAGATGTTTTTGATTGAACACTTTTATAATTTTACACTATTAATGATGGAATACTACAGCTTTTTCGTGGGCATTTCCTTGGCAACAATACTTGTAAATGTTTAAAATGATTTAGGTATTGTTCTTAGACGAAAAGATTTATCTCAGACGTTATCTAAAGTACGAGTAATCTTCCAAGCGCCTAGATCTGATTTAAACAAAATGTGCCTCTTGTTAAATACTGATATGATTACAATTCATTTGTGGCTCACATGATTGAAACAATCTTGTGAAATATCATTCCTGAAGGTTACCTATGTTTTTATTTGTTCTTTTTATCATTGATTTAAGGCAGGTCGAGATTTTATCTTGATACCTGTAGGTATCCGGATTGAGATTTACCGGTATTTGATTAACTCATCGAGTACTTTATACGCTAAATGGAAATGCAAAGCTCACATTTCCAGCTATTAATTAGCATGCTAATTACCTCACCTGTCGCAAGAATTAAAAGTCTGTAGAGACCTTAATTCAATAGATTATGTAAAATCGACAGTACAGCTATATGCTAACGTTCTATGTAATCATTGTAAATAGAGGGCATAGGCACAATACTAATCTTTTCTACCTTGAAAATCAAAGTCAAAGTTTCATAAGTTTCATAAGTCAAGGCTGACATTGAAATCAAAAATAGAAACTCTGGAACGTTTGTTATTATTTCATATTATTATTCGTTTGTTATTAAGGATTTGGTAATGAGGGTGGATGAAATAAGTAAAATTCAATTAAAACATTGATATGCACATTAAACTCGATAATATTCCCGGCTTTGTGTTGGGAAATTCGTAGATTATCACGATGTAGCCAACACAGAATGTCTAAATAATAATATTTGCATATTTTGTAATGATACTCTATATTCCGCAAATAGGACCCGTAGTAATTTAGAGTACAAAGGCACAATTATCACCTGGCGTTAAAAATATTCTTAGATACAAGTTTAGGATATGAAAAGCAGAAACGCCTTCCATTGATAGTCTTCAAACGTAGCTACAGTGTTGAACTATAGCCATCGTCACTGACTGACTGATTGCAGTAGAATCACATTTTATTGTGCAGTACTTTGCGCATAGAAATGCAGTGTGAGGCAAAAGAATAGGAACTAATTGGAGAGCATATCAGCACAATATGCAAGCACAATGTAAACAATAAGCACTACTAATACCCCTCTATTCGTGATAATGTAAGCCATTCGTGATGAAATAAGTGATTAGCGTCGTTGAGTTTACCAGTATTGTGCCATCGGCACTTAGAACTTAGCTGCTAAGTCGCCGGAGGCTTCTTTGCTGACACCCTGAAGCTGAAACATTCAGTCGCGTGATTGTGCAGTCCAGTGTCAGACATTGACCGGTGCGGGCGCAGCTTTTCAGCCGATAATCGCGCGCTTTCGAAAGTTATCCTATTGGAACATAGACAATATTATTATCGACATGTAATGAACTAAACGGTGACAGTCATTGGGTGTGTGATTTGATTACATTAAGTTCCTATTGTGTGTTTTTTTTTGTTTGATTGTTATGGTTACGTGTCTTAATTAAAATTTAATTATCTAGTCTTAGATTCCATTGAGCAACTGGATTTAAAGATATTGTGCTTTTTATAAATGAAACGTTTTTGCCTGTTGAAAACTTTCGAATTTTTAGGGTTCCGTAGTCAACAAGGAACCCTTATAGTTTCGCCATGTCCGTCCGTCCGTCCGTCCGTCTGTCCGCAGCTTAGCTCAGAGACGCCCAGTACTAGAAAGCTGTAATTTGGTGTAAATATACGGATTTGTTGTGCCGAAAAAGTGGTAAAATAAAATCTCGTAAAATATTTTTTTTTAGGGTACCTCCTGTACACGTAAAGTGGGGATGTTTTTTTTTTTTCTCGCGTACCCCTTAGTGTGGGGTATCATTAAATAGGTCTTTAAAAAATATTGAAAGTTTCCATTAACAATTTTTTGATAAAAAGATTCGTTTGTGAAATATTAAGCTTTAAATTGCAAATTTTTGCTCGACTCGAGTGTCCCCCCCCCCTCTACCAGCTAAACGGTTATGTTTGAGGGTGTGAAAAAATTCACAATAGTAGTGTATATAAAGAAGTTTAAAAGAAAATTATCATGACTAAGTAGGCTTTACAAGTTTACGAGTAATAGTCGACCAACTTATAAAACGTACTTGGATAACATATTTTCCTAAACAAAATGTATCGGAGAACATGTACTTCAACTGCAAATGTAAGTTTGTCAACTTTATTTTTACAGCTTTAATAGGTGGGTATGTTTTGGGGATAGGTAGGTTTTTATTGTCAACTATTTTTAACTAAATTCAAAAAAAGGAGGAGGTTCTCAATTCGTCGTAATCTTTTTTTTAATGTATTTTCCCCGATTTCTCAAAGACGCCTGGACCGATTTTGAAAATTCTTCTTTTTAAAATTAAATTCAGCGAATCAGTTTAGTTAGTTCGCATAAGTATTTTGATGGGCAACTACGGAACCCTACAATGTGCGTGGCCCGACACGCACTTGGCCGGTTTTTAAGTTTAAGTATTCACAATCTTACGATTTTATTTTAAACTAAGTATTCATAGCCTAAAGAAAAAAAAATTGTTTCTACGGATTTACAACAAACATTTAAGAATTTTGTTGTTACTTAACAGGCAGAGATATAGGGGGATGTGGCGCAGCATGGAAGAGGCCTGTGTCCAACAGTGGACTGCAATAGGCTGAGTTGATTAATTGATTGTATCTTGTAGCATTTCACATTACTATTTTGTTATCTCCATTCGGCTTCATCATCATCATCATCAGCCTATAATGTTTCCACTGCGGGGACACAGGCCTCCTCTCTGTGAGAGGGAGTGGGCCATAATCCACCACGCGGGCCAATGCGGGTTGGTATTCGGCTTACCCCTTACTAATCGTAATCCCAATAGTGACAATAATTGCAATAATTGCAATATTTGTTTGTTAATACGTCAGTAAGTTATGATAGTTACTTAAGGGATATCGCCACAGGGTTGCTCATAAAAGCAGCGTGACTTTTGTACTCAGTTGTCTAGGAAGCTTTCAGAATAATATTATTACCAGGTACAGTACCGATTTGTATTTAGTGGCTATTAAAGATACAAATACAACTTCCTAAATGGCAGCTTAAAAGTTTCGTACTTCGCGCGTGTTTATATACAAATTAATTGTTTTTTTTTTGTAACACATAATTAATCTTGTATGACTGTTCCTTTTGTTAGTTTTAATTTTGGTATTTATAGTTTTTGGAATCATCAGTATGTTTCTATAAGATTTCGCTAGACAGTAGCTGTTTACAATTGACTAGTCAGTGCGCGCACGCACATCCTAAATGAGATCTAGTAATATTACCTGCATCCTCTTGAGGCGCAGGAGCATTCGCGTGTAATGTAACATTATAGATTCGACTTTGAGCATTACATTACAATACTACCTCCCTGACTGACGAGCATTCGCGTACATTTAGTATAGATTTGATACAAGGTGCGCATTGGATGCTCGTTTGTCTTCCGTCACTGATGAAATGTTCGAATCTGTAACGTCACATTACAGGTGAATGCTCGCGGTGAGAGAGCGCCTTTAAAAGCAAATATGCCTTATGACACTTTTTTTTTTCTAATTTTGTCATTATTGTGTTTCCAGGTTCGTAAGACGAGCATCCGAATGACTGCTATAAGGGAATATCCTTTTGACTTGAGTGATTTACAAAATCAACCACCGAGCGCGGTTGGTGGAGACCCCCGGCCTGCGCCCACGCAGCCAAACCCTCCCTCTGCGATAAAACAACGCGTCTCAGTGCCCTCACTTGAAGGGAAGAGAAAAGTTTCCATCATGGCGGACGAGTCCAGCAAAGATCGGGAAAACCTACCCTCAGACAGGTATGTCTCTTTGTCATTAAAACTAGCTGTTCCTAGTGTTTTCACCCGCTGCTCGGTTCCTATTGTCGTAGCGTAACATTAAGTTATTTATCATCACCCCTTTTTTAACCGACTTCAAAAAGAAGGAGGTTATCAATTCGACGGTATGCTTTTTTTTTGTGTGTATGTTACTCGATTACTCCGCCAATTGTGGACCGATTTTCAAAATTCTTTTTTTGTTCGAAAGGAGGTAGTTTTGAGTTGGTCCCATAGTCACCAAGTCAGGATCTGATGATTGAATCCTGGAGAAATCGAGGGCAACCCTCAAATTTTATAGGCTTACACATCGTTTTTCGCAAATCTTATGAAGTAATTTAAGTACTTGCGTATGGAAATCATCATCTCATGTAGCTGAGCTGATGATGGAAGATACAACTCATTAACAGTAAGGAGTAAGCATCGACTGATTTAGTTTGTGTTCGCATATCTCCGGAAATACAAGTTCGATTTAAGTAATTCTTTTTTTGTTGTACTAGATATTGTTTTACTTAGGGAATACTGCAACTTTCGTCAAAATCGGTTCCGTAGTTTTTGAGATAGGGAATTTTATTAGCTTACTGTGTACATGAGCGATGTTATTACCAGTGCGAGGGATTACACAATTCTAGTGCACGTAGCACAGCTGAACGGATTTTGATGAAATATTGCACAGAGGTAGATTATATCTGGTATACCACATACGGTATCTTTTATTCCTCGTATTTACTTTTATGTCAGACAAAGAGATTTAAAAGAACTATTGCTCGTATATAGTGTAATGTCTTTGATGTCTGATAATTTTAGAGTTGCATGTAGGAAAGGCGCTTGATAGTCAGAATAATAATATAGGTAAACATTATTATAACAAAACACAGCTGAACATTCAAAAACGAAAGCGAAACACACTCTTCTACCAGCCGGGGTTGCGAAACTGTCTCATAAGGCAACCGTGACCCTGGAACGTAAAGGGCTATTGAAGGATCACCGTGGATTTTAGTCAGTACAAGTCTGACAGACCTTCCCTGGATGAAAATACTCATTTTCACAAGATTTTACCACGATAAACAAAAACATTTTGCTTAACGCGTCCGGAGTAAAATTTAAGTAACGCTAATGTTTCATCATGTTCAAGTTGTGGACTGAAACCTGAAATCCTGAACTACGATACGGTAGCGCCACCTTTGGTTTTATAATGGAACTAAAACTACATACAGTGGGTACTGTATGTACTGAGCTCAAATGTCATTGAATATTGTGCAGCGCTCAATGCGCTATTGGTACCAAAGAGTTTACGATAACTGTTCATAGATGGCGCTACCTGGTGCCAATCACAATCGTAACTGTGAATTTGCATGGTCCTGAAAAGCATGTTTGAATGCAAGACAGGCACGTAATGCTAGTACTAGTCCTATAGTTAGTGTGCAAGTGCACACAATTTTAGTTTCTTTATGAATGTTTCCATTTTTATCTCGAAAGTATTTGTTACTGCTGCATTTTCCTTTTTAGAAGATGCTGTTCAATAGTTTATGTACTTCAATTATTTTTAATTGGGCGATTTCATTTGTCTCAATAAACTATAATAATTATTATTAGTTTTATAAGCTCAGATCTAGGTGAAAATGTCTGAATGTCTCTGTTAATAGAAATCCATAAATCGTTGAAAGCTACACTACTGCCGAGTGCCTTTATGCAAAACTTCTCGTGTCTTTCAAGCGGCTGAAATCGCGGGTAAAATTGTACTTAGAAAAAGAGTAAAAAAAAAGACTACTGAAAAACGAAGTACTTAAGGCTTCAGTCTTGGTTTGCACAAAATAGAATCGCGTTCGGCCAGTCGATCGTACGTCAAATTTCGGGCTCCCTTCTCGCAACCCCCCGCATACATCCTGCCTACTGAATTATTATAAAACAATTTTGATGCGGTAAGAACATTGCTCTACTAAGGATTATTTAAAAGGAGTTATAGAAATTGTTGCTTAATAAGGAGTTTTAATATGACTTGGTTTGTAATAATACGAGTATCACACAAGTGTTTTAATAATAATAATAACAATCGTGTTTAACTAATTAAACCTAAAAAAAGGTCAGTGCAGCAGTGATGCTGGCGAAGGAAGAGGCGGGACGCGTGAGAGAGAGGACAGCGTAAACCTTACATCCCAGCCACAGTGGTAGACTCCCACGGTGACTCGGTCATGGTCATCTCTGGCCATCGTAAGCGCGTAATGGGCGACTCGCTGTCCGACCATGGACCATGTCCGAGTCGACGGCGCTTTGTATACCCTTTGTAAACCGAGAACGTAAAAGGCTATTGAAGAACACCGTGAATTTAAGTCAGTACAAGTCTGTCAGTCCCTCCCGCCCTGGCCGGGGTACCACAGTAACATCCAAGGACTGCACTCCTTGTCATAGGCACAGTCCATTACCACCTGGAGACAGAGTAACCAACGCTTTTGTTCATTGCTGGATTTTAATGAAGGAGCAATGTTAGCGAACGTGAATGTGATACAATAACTTGCTATCGTTAAGCAATTTAAAAAACAGGTTCAAACGATTTTCGACCTTACTGACATTTATTCAAAAACCGGATTTTAATGAAGGAGCAATGTTAGCAAACGTGAATGTGAGAAAAAACAAACTAAATTTTAAATGTCAATAAGGTCGAAAATCGCTTGAAGCTGTTTTTTTAACTTGCTATCATTAAGCAATTTAAAAAACATGTTCAAACGATTTTCGACCTTACTGACATTTATGCAAAATCCGGATTTTAATGAAGGAGCAATGTTAGCAAACGTGAATGTGAGAAAAAACAAACTAAATTTTTAAATGTCATTAAGGTCGGAATTCGCTCGAACCTGTTTAGTTACTTCTCCATATCTCTGCTATATAGTATAATTATAATGTCCTCAGGACTACATTGTGTTAACTTTATTTCAACAGAATCGGTTCACAACTGAAAATTCTATAGGAAAATTGACAATTAATTCCTTTTTTTCTACCCATATAGGCCGCGTTTAGTTTTGATATTTAAATGGGACCAACTTTCAGATACAATACGAACAACAAAAAAAAAATGAATTTTTGAAATTGGACCACGTAAGAAAAAGTAATGAATGGTCATAAATAATATATATATATATATATACATGTCGAATTGAGAACCTCCTCCTTTTTTTCCGTCGGTTAAAAAATATATTTTAATTTAATAAAGTAGAGCAACCTGAGATGCGTAACTGTGCGTAATCACCGTTAGAGCGAGAGAAGGTGCGAGCGAGAGGGACCAATAAAAATTCGTCGTGGACCTCACGTCCGATCGCTCCGGCCGTCCACCGGCCACTAAGGAATTTCTCTTGCAATTCTCGTTTATAAACACTTTTTGAGAGGTTATTTGAGATATTTTTTATTGTTGAAAAAAAGTGCTTTAGGTACATTTTTTTTTTTGTATTTGCTTTATTGATCTGTTGACATCAAAATAATCTAAATATTACATACCTACGATGCATAGTTCTTATGAAAAAAACTATTTATTGAGAGATAAAATCCGAGAATTTTGATAATATTCTGCCATCTTAATTTAGAAAATGAAAGATAAATGTAAAAAACTAATCAGCGCAGTTTGAAGACGAGGATATTGCGGTCATTATGCGCTGCTCAGATTTTTAAATTAATTCTTCATTGTCTCAGATTGAGTGCACCAACGTAACTCGAACTGACGTTGGGCAGGAAAGAGCTGATTTGAACGCTTGATTTACCGTATATAATCCACTTAAATCAACTTAAAAAAAATAACTAGCTGTTACTTATATTATGGTTATTTATGTGCAATAATAATATTTCAAGCTATTGCACTATTTTGTTCAAAAATCACAAACAAAGTTACGCAAATAATTCGGCGCGAGTGAATTTTACAAGACCTGAGCCTTAAATGGCAATGTAAATGTTGCTGTTTCGAACTACATATTTATCAATCTGTGTCATGAAAAACATTTATGATCAACAGGAAAACTTTTTAGTTTTCATATTTTCCTAACGCGAGCGTTGAAGTCTTTTACTCCTGAAGTATGGACTAATGGAGGAGAAAAAAAAAGATTATTTCATAGTTGAATTAACCTTTCCTTACCGTACTTCTTAATCAAATACTTACCTAAAGATTTGAATTTCGTTTATTTACCACGTACATTTATTCATTTCGTATTTACATATTTTAAATGAAACAATAAACAGAAATCTATTAAATTATCGTAAATTGTTAAACATGAGCAAGCACGTCTAGCAAGATGAGATATTTTACGACTCGCAGACGACATTCAATCATGAAGTTTAGCACCAAATGATCAAGTGTTCCTTATAACTGCGTACCTTTCACTGAACCATGGCTCGACAAGTCGACAGCATAATCCTCCCAATACGTACAACTACGCATAAGTAGTACAATTTCCTAAGTTCATCACGTGATTGTGTTTGTGAAAGGAACAAACCAGCGCCCAGTTACAAGAGAACCCTGCTGACTCATAACATGACCCTTTGTTGTCTGATATCTAAGAGTTACTGGGGGGGATAATAGAGGTCATGTCAATTGGTCGCTTCCAAGACTTATGTAGGTGTATCACATGACTGGCGACCAAACAATATTGTATTGCAATAATATGATAGATAGTCGTACCTATAGGCGTCACGTGCTTTGAATCTCAATTAAATTTAATTGCGATTACGTTGTCGTATGGTCCCGTTAGCGAGTTTATTTTTAGATATAGAAATACACGTCTTGTAATATTCTAGATTAAATTAAGTTGATTTATTGGCAGTTGTAAAAGGTCAGTTTTTTTTCAATATAGCGGTCGGGGCTTAGGCTAGCCGCTCACTGGTGGCTATTAGTCGCGGTGACCTTTTGGCGCCCTGTCGCCTACCGGTAGGAACCATATTTTGTCACCATTTTCAGCGCACTTCCATAAATCAAATCCTCGACTTCCCAAACAAAAAGTCATCGTGACAAATGGACAACATGAGTGGCCAGACTAATTCGCTTAGCAAACGTAGACACTTTGTTGCGGACACGGCAAACCACCACAGGAAACCGTAATTCATGAGTATGTGAAAAGCAACTGGACATAAACAAGTATACGTATGCGCAGGGATACAATGATAGAAATCAAATATTCAATGGTAGCTTGTATCTGACACAAGACACAAAAGTGTCCAACATTTGCGCCCTGCCTTAAGGCGTTGATCCTTGTTGTCAATTGTAGATCTCTGATAGTCGTTTTGAGTAGTCAGGAACGGAAAGAGTTATATCCAATCATACCCATTATCTAGTTACTACGCGGTGAACATGTCATGAACCTTTTATGTAAAAAACAGGGTCATCGGGTTTTACTGGAAGCCAATCATAGAAAAGGCATGGGCAGATTATGAATGTCTTGCTAAAAATCATAATTATTATAACATTACCATTACATAAATAACATTTTTTTAGCGTGGTAAAATCATCAAATGTCTCATCCTGCCCAGGACAGAGCGGGAGGGACTGTCAGACTCGTACTGACTAAAATCCACGGTGTCCTTCAAACACGGTAATGAGATAAGTCCCGCGACCCCGGCAGCCTTTGGCCTTCTAGAGGGGGTCCCCATCATCATGCTGACGCTCTTTGAGGCGTGGGTGGAACACAACGCGCCGACGCCGTCGACCCGGGCATGGCCCATGATCGCCGCCATGAGGACACGGCGGTGCTCTGCCCAAGCGGGGCAGTCCTGCACCGTATGCTCCACCATGTCCTCATGGTGATCCTCGCAGTGGTGACACCCAGGCGTTTCTTCCTTCCTCATCAGACACAGGTACCTCCCGAAACTTCCGTGTCCGGTGAGGACCTGCGTCATGCGGTAGGTGATTAGGTCAGGACGCCGTGACGCCTATCCTGCAGACACTCCTCAAATAGGGGTCTTACCGCCGCGATTGATAACATAATTAGTACTAATTACTAAATGTAGTACTATTAAAATTAGGTATTCTGTGGTAAAAAAACTATGAGAAAGTTTAATACAAGCCGGAAAAAACACTTAAGTGATTATGGCATTCATAAACAAGACGTCTGTTAATAAATGATAATATACGTGATCTTCAGCGCCTGTTCACCTTGTCAGTGCAACCGGCAGAATGGCAAATGGCAACCACATTCGTTTTCCAACTTATACTTACTAAGTACTGCAGGCGACGTTACATTTGCATAACACCTTTTCATAAACAACGACCAACGCAATCATAACGAGGCTACATTAATCAAACTTGTTTTTCAAAAAATCACCTTTTATATAAATCATTATATTCAGTGTCAATGCCACCACGAGTTTAATATGTGTACGTACGGCATTTTCATCACCTCTAAAGAAAATGGCAATGAACTTAGTAATGGCCCCATTTTCATGCAGATTTTCTTTTAAACGGTAGTTGTTGTTAAAAATATCAATGAAAACTTGAAAAGTAATCGATTGCTATACTTAATCATGGCACGCATGCCTTTTGTGTGCGGACATTATTACGACTGTGGCACACAATGCTTTGCATTAGTCACACATCATTGACCGTTGCTAAACTAGTAACTATGAATTTGACAGATTTTGTTACGGCTAGAGCCATGTCATCACATCGACCTATCCCAATCTTTCTTCAATGGATTTTCAACTGTATCACAAATAAAAGAGTGTTCATGTTCAGTTTGAAAATGTTTGACAGTTTGACAGATTGGGGTAGGTTGATGTGTCACGTGATCACGTTCACGTCACCTTTGTACTAGTGACCTAGGTAGTATGTCAAAACTAAGGGAAATTAGGCTTTAAAAAAAATGTGTCATCAAGATCATATCAAAGCTGGGATTTAAAAGTTCATTGTTATCCTAGAGGTAAAAATAACTTAAGTATTTAGTCCCGCGTCGGGGTTCGGAGCGCGAACGTAGTCAGGGCTCTAATAGTTCGAGGTCTAAATAAGTCTTTAACGCGAGATAAACACTGTGCTTTTAATCACGATTAAAAATGTAAAAATAAAAAAAGTAAGTTAGAGAAAAAAGAGTTTAGATCGGCTTGCGGTTTTCCCGCCAATTTTGTTTCTTTTCTGTGACCATCAGCCAGCTATATTCAGGCATTTATTTTTCATTTGTTGAAATTAAAGTAGTTGAAACTGTATTATTATAATCATTTAAAAATATAGATAGGCATTATTTAATCAATAAGTACATTACTGTTAGTTATTTAACATTTACAGCGCACTGTAATTTATTGACTGTATGGAAAGAAAAACATGGTTCAATAGAAAATACAACTAGTTTTTTTTTAACCGACTTCCAAAAGGAGGAGGTTCTCAATTCGGATGTTTGTATTTTTTTTTTGTTTGTTCGGGCATAACTACGTCGTTTAACAACCGATTTGCTTTTTTTTTGTTGGTTACTACCAGGTATACTTCCGGAATGGTCCCATTAAAATTTTATCGAAATCGGACTAGCACTTTTTGAAAAATCAACAAAAACCTAAAAAGTTTTCAACTTTGTCTACACCGATTACTCCGAGGGTTCTGGTCCAATTTCGATGATTCTTTTTTTGTTTGATACAGTATATCTGCCATTTGGTCCCATTAAATTTTCATTTAGTTTGGTGCAGTAGTTTTTATTTTTAGCTCATTGTGTAGTGTACATACATACATGGGCGTTGTTATTACCGGTGCTACGGATTACAAAATTTTAGTGCAAGAAAATTATCTATTTGACAATAATTTGGGTTGAATAGTGAAACTAAAAAGGATGAAATAAAAAACTTAAAAAAAAAAATGTAACCGACTTCAAAACAACCACAAAAAAGTTCAAAATAACCTACAAAAAAACTTTTCTTTCGAAAGTCGGTGACAAAAAGTCAATGAAATAAAAAATAAAGTCACCGACTTTCGAAAGAAAAGTTTTTTTGTAGGTTATTTTGAACTTTTTTGTGGTTGTTTTGAAGTCGGTTACATTTTTTTTGAATGTTTTTTTTATTTGACATCTCTCAGTTGAAAGTGATTCTCCCTAGGGCTGAAAAATATTGGTTTCAACTCTCTCCTCAGACATGTTAAGACCTACTTTCCGAGTAATTAAAAACTAATTTTATGACTCCCAATCTCGTCCTGCCTCTGAATTTTAAAACGTGTGAACTGCTGAATGGCACACTGCTTGATCATTAATTGATTTGTCGTAGCTATGCATTTGTAGGTCTAGAAGGTTGTTTTTACGATTAATCTTGAAACCTGAAACTAATTAAGACTAATTACAGATGATTTATTAAAGATTCGATTGCTTTACGTATGAGAAGAATATAGCTAGTAAATCCACGTTAACTGCTTGAATATTTTTAAAATACAAATTATAATCTGTGGTATATTAAAATTAATGCTAGATTTTTTTTTTTACTTTAACTGGACTTCTGAAAAAATTTTAGGCACCTAACAAATTTTTTTTCATAATTACCGTTAAAATAAAACCGATCGAGAGTTCCAATTCGAGTTGGTCCAATTTGCGGTTGGTCTAATTCGCGATTGGTCCAATTCGCAGTTGATCCAATTCGCGATTGGTCCAAAATGGCAATGTCAATAAGTAAGACATGGCAAAAAAGTATAGGAAATATATAAGAAACAAAGTCACCGACTTCCAAATAATAAAGTTTTTGGTGTTTTTTTTAGAAGTCGGTTCAATATCTTATTCATACCTACCAAGTCTTTTTTTTACGAATTGATTGTTATTTAACTTTTTATTGAAGAGCCTGTATTGTTGGCCTAGTGGTCGCACGCGCGACTGCTCAACTTAGGGTTATGGGTTAAATTCCCAGGTCGTGTACTGGTGAAATGTGGTTGTAGGTAGGGGAAAGGTGTACGAGATGATCCGTCGAGGCAAGATGATCCTTTGATATTGCAACGAAGCCAGTAGCGTCATCTAGTTGTTTTTAATGGTAAAACGTAGTCCCCGATATTCCCCCGCCTCAGTCAAAAGTAGTGGTGTCGAGAGTGACAATTAAATTTTTTGAGAAAAAAAACAAATATTCCGTTACTTTGATCTAAGGTAAGGGTGAGTTGAAGTTTATATCTAATTTGTTCTAGGTACTTTATTACTAGGCTGTGGTATAAGTTAGCTTTGAAAATTGCTCTATTTTGTTTTTTTAATAGCATGGTAACAGTTGAAAGCACATAGTTTAAGTTATCGAACATTGAATAAAAAAGTTTATGTTGGGGCAAGATGATTATGTTACCGGTGTACAAGATGATCCCCACGGATCTTCTTGTAAACCGGTAATATACCTACTATTACGGGGATATTTTTAACCTTTGTATGTTATTATGTTTAAGTTCATATATTTTTGGTTTAAGACTATGCCTCGTAATTATAAAAAAAAACTAAACGCGGATTGTGGTCAGAACACTCCATGATCAAAGCACTGGATGCTGTTAAAAATGGCATGTCATATAGCACAGTTTGGATTGCCTGTATTATCACTAAAAACGCGGGCAAAAGTCAAAAATAAGGTGGCTGTCAGTACAATCAAATATATAGGTGAAAAAATAAACCGAGATTATGGTTTTATGTGGGTTATTCTCTTCCTGGATCCTGGGATCATCTTGGACACCGGGGTGTACAAGATGATCCTTTGACAACGTTTTAAAAATGTGTTTTTTTAATAGTAAAGCATCGAAAAAATCAAAATTTTGAGTATGCCAACAATAAGATAAATAAATTCACTATGTATATATGTATTTACATTCGCGCTAAGTAGGATATCTTTTAATCTACAAGCAATCTCCCTTAAGGGAATCATCTCGTACACCTTTCCCCTACTATTAGGATTTTTCTTTGCCAAACCCTTCGGGAATTTCAGACGTGATGTTATTTTAAGTAATTTTATTGTTTTTCCATTAATTTCTTGTGCTTTTTTGGAAAATACATCTAAGTGCTTTATATATTGTATTATGCCGTATTTATTTTTAGATATTTTTAGATAATAATTATGTAACTATGCATAGTTTAATGCTCGAAAGCAGGGCTCTTGATGATGGTGATGATGATGACACGTAGTCTAGTTATATTTCCTCTTTTTAATAAGTAATCTTATTTATTCGATTATTTAAAGCAAACGGGATAAAAGCAGTTTTCCTCTTCACTGCTTCGATTGCTTTATTTTCTTTTCTTCCCACGTTTTTATAAACTCACTTTTCTTGTTTGTTTATTTGTTTGTTTGTTTATTTGTTTGTTTATTTGTCGTTCCGGTTGGACTTTTGCAACTCAATTTTGAGGCACTTCCCGATAAGCTAGCAGGCTAAAATTTTGCACAAGCTCTGAGTTCTGATGACAATACATGACTAGCTAAGAAACATTATAACAAATCCAATATGGCAGCCTCCCCAAGATGGCGGACGGGCTGTTTGAAATCCACCCCCATGATATGGGTATCAAATGAAAGGGTTTGCTGTCAGGAATATGAAAAAACTAGTCACGTGTTTTAAGTTCAACATGGCGGACATCCAAGATGGCGGATTGGCTATTTGAAATGCACCCCCATGATATGGGTATTAAATGAAAGGGTCTGCTGTCAGGAATACGAAAAAAATAGTCACGTGACTTAAATCCAATATGATGGACGTCCAAGATGGCGGACAGGCTAGTTGAAATGCACCCCCATGATATGGGTATCAAATGAAAGGGTTTGCTTTCAGGAATATGAAAAAAATAGTCACGTGTCTTATATCCAACATGGCGGACATCCAAGATGGCGGATTGGGTATTTGAAATGCACCCCCATGATATAGGTATTAAACGAAAGGGTTTGCTGTGAGGAATATGAAAAAAAATAAAAAATAATTAATAGAATTAAAAAATCAAAAAACCCACGTTTTTAAATTTCCTAAAAGTAAGAAAATAAGGGCTGAGAGAGGGGCCACTCAAAACGTGGGGCGTATCTTTGCAAGCTACACCCACGATCTATACACGTCACGTAAATATATCCCATAAATAATCCCTTAAATAATATACGCCCCCACGTTTTGAGTGGCCCCTCTCTCAGCCCCATAGGGTTATTTTCTTATTTTTAGGAAATTAAAAACGTGGGTTTTTTGATTTTTTAAATCTATTAATTATTTTTAGTAACCACATTAATAGTACATTAGGCAACTAGTGAATAAAGAGCGGATTTAAAGCGAGGGCCATATTTATGAATCAAGAGCAAGCGAAGGATTTTAATGACTGAATCACGACCGTAGGGAGTGATTCAAGTATTTAAATACTGAGCGACGCGAGTGATTCAGGCCCTCGATTTAAATCCGTTTTATTCACGAGTTGCATACGATACTTTATACCATGACCACGAGAAAAATAATAATTAAGCGATAACAGATATTTAACGAAGAAAAAAAAGACAAACGTGCGTTTACAAACATCTAAATTCACATACACAAACACCCAGACCCGAAACAAATAATTGTAGATCATACGAATATTTGCTCCGTGCGGGAATCAAACCCACTGCACGCGACGAAGTAGTCCAATCGCTCGGTCACTGCGCCAACAAATTGACATTATAATCGGAACAATGACTTAAATTTAGAGTAAGATACTTATTAGCAAGGAGGTTGTATAGCATTGAGGTCGAGGTCAAATGTACTGATGTGTTCTAAATTCAAACACCAAAACAGTGAGTAAAAGAGCTTTTTACTCACTGTTTTCAGTGAGAAAAAGTAACTTTTTAAAGTGGGAATGGTATAATAGTACATTATGCAACGAGTGAATAAAGAGCGGATTTAAAGCGAGGGCCATACATATGAATCAAGAGCAAGCGAAGGATTTTAATGACTGAATCACGAGCGAAGCGAGTGATTCAAGTATTTAAATCCTGAGCGACGCGAGTGATTTAGGCCCTCGATTTAAATCCGTTTTATTCACGAGTTACATACGATACTTTATACCATGACCACAAGAAAAGTAATAATTAAGCGATAATAGATAGGTATGTAACGAAGAAAAAAAAAGACAAAGGTACGTTTACAAACATCTAAATCCACATACACAAACACCCAGATCCGAAACAAATAACTGTAGATCATACGAAAATTTGCTCCGTGCGGGAATCGAACCCACTGCACGCGACGAAGTAGTCCAATCACTCGGTCACTGCGCCAACAAATTGACATTAAACTCGGAACAATGATTGAAATTAAGAGTAACATTGTCCTAACAACACGGGGGCTGACGGGGGTGGACCGCAGCAATGTGTTCTAAATTCAAACACCAAAACAGTGAGAAAAAGAGCTTTTTACTCACCGTTTTCAGTGAGAAAAAGTAACTTTTTAAAGTGGGAATGGTATAATAGTACATTATGCAACTAGTGAATAAAGAGCGGATTTAAAGCGAGGGCCTTATATATGAATCAAGAGCAAGCGAAGGATTTTAATGACTGAATCACGACCGTAGGGAGTGATTCATGATGATTGAATCACGAGCGAAGCGAGTGATTCAAGTATTTAAATCCTGAGCGACGCGAGTGATTCAGGCCCTCGATTTAAATCCGTTTTATTCACGAGTTGCATACGATACTTTATACCATGACCACAAGAAAAGTAATAATTAAGCGATAATAGATAGGTATGTAACGAAGAAAAAAAAAGACAAAGGTGCGTTTACAAACATCTAAATTCACATACACAAACACCCAGATCCGAAACAAATAACTGTAGATCATACGAAAATTTGCTCCGTGCGGGAATCGAACCCACTGCACGCGACGAAGTAGTCCAATCGCTCGCTCACTGCGCCAACAAATTGACATTAAACTCGGAACAATGATTTAAATTAAGAGTGTCATTTTCCTAACAACACGGGGGCTGACGGGGGTGGACCGCAGCAATGTGTTCTAAATTCAAACACCAAAACAGTGAGTAAAAGAGCTTTTTACTCACTGTTTTCAGTGAGAAAAAGTAACTTTTTAAAGTGGGAATGGTATAAAATAAGTTACCAATTAATATATTACTTGATCATTTTAATAATGTTCGTATGCATAAAATTATCACAATTTTGAACAATACAAACTATTGACAAAAACTACGTTTGAAGAAATTGAAGATATTTAAAATAATGCATCATGATGACTCGCTTATAATATTTCAATTTTCAACCAGACGCATCAACAAAAGTTTTCAATCGACCATTTAGGTATGTCGTACAGGTGCAATTCGTCTCTCTCACATATTCGATGCGGTATATATTTACAGAATTTTTATTGTAATTTGTTAACGCATGAAATATTGATTCACCTTATTCATTCATGTTCACAACAAGCGCAAGTAATCCTAACAAAAGTTATTTTTTTCAAAACCTTACATAACATTAATATCTATCAACGTAAACTATTGTTCTTTTGCGTATAACTGATAGGTATACAAATACAAGATTATTTAAAATAACAAAGGTGTATAAAAGGTGATACGTATAATTAATTATTGTAATTCACACTCGAATTAACAGGAACAGCGTGGCTACGATACCGACACGAAGTCGTCGTAGGTAATAATTAGACTGACAACGGTGTGGATTATGTGCCCACGGTAATTCTGAGAATTCATCACATACCATGTAGTTATCATTAACAGACGACATATAAAACCACATGGAACAAATCACTTGGCTGTTTTTAATCGCAATTGCACACATTGTATCGATGCGTGCGGAAGAATCGGAGGCAGCGGGTTGTGCGGGCGGCGCGGGCGCAGCTGTTATACGAGCGTTGTTTGAACTGAGTAGTATAAACACGGCCGCGACGCCTCGGGCTCATTTAGTCACTCATCACCGAGTCTGCGCCCCGTGCAATAGTTCGCAACGCATTTTTATGGCAGTGGGCCTACTGTTGTACTTTAGGAAAATTTTTGCACTACGGCCAATGACCGGCCAGCCGGCCGGCGAAACTGAACGTACCGAGGCAGTCACGTGCCCGGGGTGAGGCGCGGCGGCCGACTCGCGCGCAGCCGAACCTTCTCTTATAAGATGCACATTCGCCGCGGCATAGGTGTGGAGCGTGCTGAGCCGAGCGGCATGCCACCGCGTAAACCAGTCCTCAAATTCGCCCGCTAATCTAGTTATAGTGAATAAGACTCTCTGAGTACCATGTAGGATGTCTCACAGCAGCTTAAGTTGTCACTACGACAGCTACCTACCGTCAGATTCATCTCTCGAGACAGACGCACTCAACCGTCACTGGTAAGTTTAAATAATATCCTTATTAATTTCAATAACACGACATTTCATTGAAAAGAAATAATGCTTATCTCATAACTATTACAAAAATTCTGTGTATGAATTATGTAGATGAAAAAAAAAATGCAAAATTTGCGAAAGACGAAAAAATATGTTTTTATTAATTCCTGAAAGAAAATAACTATTTCAAATGCTACATAATTTAGTTCACAAAGTAACAAATAAATACCACTCTGTTCGCCGGTAGTGACTGCAAGGAAAAAACCCGGAATATTGATAAAATAAAATAATAATAATACCCACATAATGTCAAATTTTCAACTTCCCACCCTATGTTTATTTAAATGACAAATGTGTGCGGCTTATAATTTTGGTCACACGTTATGGGTTGTCGAGAAAACGTCGTCACTGGCTGGTAGTCTTTATTGGCTGGTTCTGTTCGCAGTAGCGCGCATCAAACACCTGAACAAAGGCTTACTGAAAACTTCAAAAACATGTTGACCAAGCTGGCTGTGCGACCGACGCGAACGCGACGCGCGGCGTTTGCAAAGCTTCCAACACATAATTTATTTTTCTTTATAACATGTGCTATTTAAAATCGAAGCCATGGCTAAGGTCGTCGTGCATATTTCTAGTTATATGACCCACATTTACTAATAACAATCCGTCGTATAAAGATTGCTTGACATCTTGGCGGACACCGCGTTATGGTAACATACACACTGCACTGCTACATGTTTTTGTTCATATATGGACATCGGAATGACTCCCTACAGAGGACAGTCATCATGAGACTGCTATTATCTTTATAAAACACAATAGATTCATGTTTTCGGTATGCTTATTAGTAATTTCAGTCACAGTATGCGTCTAAAGAATAATTAACTATCAGCCCTTTGTTAGTCTGTCACACTGCATCTTGTAATTACCATCTGAAAAATAAAGAAAAAGACAGAGGTACTAAAAAACTCAAAACAAGCTCCTGAAAATTTGGCCTTCACCTTCCTACAATAAATATTAGATTAACACATACATACGTCACAGTTATCAATTTAAAAATAGGATAAAAAATAAATATTAAGTCCTATAAATACGAATACTAGGATGTTATTCCCACAATTTCGTTTTATTTACATCTATTACTCAAAGCTTTTTTAAATGATTCCTCATAAAAATGTTTACAGTACTTATCAATCATCGTTAAGACTAATTACATTCGGATATCGCGTTTAAAATCAACGCAAATCAACGTTTATTAAAGGTAAACATTGCTCACGTAATGATTAAGGTTGCCAATCATTGGCTGCTACATTTAACTGACTAAACATTGACCCAGTGCACCGCTGTCTGCGCGTAATTTGCTGTCGATAAAGCCTTTACCATGAACTCACCTTGTGCCATGAATTGGTTAAACAATACGTTCAGTAGTCAGTAGTGTATAATTTTTGTTCTACTGTTGTCCACGTTACTGCGACACGTGGCTCGTAACAGCATGGCAGTAACATGTACCTTATTATTATTCATACGTAATAATAAAATTAACATAATGTACCGAATATTTAAACAAATGATGATTTATAATTCCAATAGTAATTCCAAACATAAATAAATAGTTAGATAATATTTCGTGACCGTAGTGAAAAGTTTCAGGACAGTTAATGTTAAAACTATCCTCTGAAATATCTTTTTAATTTGTTTTATTTAATAATTATGAATCCAAGAAAGCACCATTCCTCTGAAAGATACTATCAAATGAGTTAAATAGGGGTTCGGGAACAATTTTGAAGGGTCTATCATGAATTAAATGTATTAGTAGCCTCAAAGGAATCTATTCATCATAAATTAAAAAAAAAACGGTAACTTTTTATTTACAAAGTATTTGAATTTAACACCGTGTGTGGTCCTGTTCAACATTTCTTACCGATTCATTTTAGGACCCATTAATATTAGTAGTCATTTTTACCCGTGGTGCTAGGCAACTGGGCTTCTCCCAGTTGTAATGTCCCTTTGTGCCTATTGGCCTTGTTTTGTTCTGTCTCCTGCTTGCATGGAGGGAAGTGGAAACATATTTTTCCTACTCCTCCACTATTCTTTTCTGATTAATTTCGTTGCAGGATCCAAGACAGGTAAATTCATTCTCCGGGACACGTCGAGCTTCATTGTCTCGGCGCTTTTCTGGTGGTTGCCACTGTTGATTCTGGCTTTCAGGAGTTGCAGTGGTTTGGGAATAGTGTGGTGGGTTTGGCCCATTTCATACCGATTCAACCCGGTGGCCCTTCTTCGTCTTCTTATTATGTCGATGACAATTTAAATAGATTCGGCCCAAAACTGGGCCATAAAAGCGCCCTCAGAAGCATCCATGCCCTGCGGATGCGGATATGGGGCAATCCACGATACTGAATTCCCAGGCACGATACTAATTACCTCGTCTTTTATGGACTAGCACCCTGATTGATTGTAACCAAAGAAATATGTTTCGTAAATACACTATTATCGATATTAAAATTACAATGATTAAAAATAAAAGAAGTAGGTACAGATATTTGCATGTATGTATATATATTACCTTCGGCGCATGTGTTAAAATTGTAACGTAACGCAACGTCTTTGAGTCGCTGTTATGAATAGCAAGTGGTAGACTGTTCTTTATAAAGTCTCGTTTACAACGGAGCGTTTTTAATAAACTTATTATTCATATGTTTGAAAAAATTAAAATTTGTCTTTTACCTCGTTTTCGGACCCTTTCTGTACCACTCCTGGACAAAGGCTTTATTCCACTCCTTCCACCTTTCGCTATATTAGAGTGTCGTCCTTCAATCCTACCGATTTAATAAGTAAAAAATATTTTAAGTCTAAAATCCAATCTAAGAAATTGAAAGTCTTTTATTTTCAGTGAACCCAGTTAAAATATTTTAAATTTTCAGGCGGTTTGAGACTTCCTCTTTTCTTTATCTCTTCTCTTTTTAAAAAAGTTGCCGAAAATCTAATGAAAGGAACTTAGCTAAACAAAAATTAATTAATAATTCACAACACCACATAAGGAATAACTAACGCCCTACCAAAAGTACTGCTAATCTCTGTCGGCAAACTGTTCGTGTTGTGAAAACTGTAAAAGCAATGTAGCTAAGCGCAAGTTCCTCCGTATGTAACAGCAGACCGTGAGAAAATATTTACATACATAATGTAGGTATAAGGAAGTTAAAAGCATCGGTATTTTACAGTTCTTCAGTATTATATCGGTCTTTTAAAACAAACACTACTCGTATAATACATTTACAAAAACTAAAGTGAAATACTGATAAATTAATCGATGCAATTTTGTTTCATGCAATTTTGCACAGTAAACCAAGTTTCGCTACATATAGACAGTCTTCTGCGGGGGGAGACGGAATGGAGATTGGTCACCTCCTTCTGCGAAGCAGTCATGCTAGCGAAGGAGGAGATTTTTTGTAGGAAGACGGTGTATTTTTAGCAAAACTCGCTATACTGTGCAAAATTGCTCGAAGCAAAATTGCATCAATTAAATATCTTCAGTATTTCACTTTCGTTTTTGTAACATGAATGGCCTAGAATTTGTTCTAAAAATACACTACAATAATATTCGGTAATAGTGTAAGTTTTAAAAACGTTATGTATACTGCATTTGTAATGAAACGATGTTTGTAAATTAACATACCATAATATTCAAACAATGTGTCAAGCAGAAGCACGTGTAATGTATAATTAGGCATATTTATGTATTATATCTTATAATATGTTTTACTTAATTTATAAATTCTCACTTATCTACGATTTGTGACGATGAATGGATGGATGGGTATTTGTTACTCTTTGACGCAAAAAGTACTGAACGGAGTTGGTACACAGATAACTCATAATCTGTATTAACACATGAGATAATTTTTTGCCCGATTTTATCTTTCTGTGGTATAATTTTCGAGTTGTAGCGTGTGGGTGTCCGTTACTCAATCACTCTAGGATAGTTGGACGGATCTGGATGAAGTTTGGCACAGATATACCTTATTGTCTAGAATAACATATGTAGGTACTGCATTTATCCCAGAAAAATCTAAGATACCCGTGGGTAATTCTCAATGCCACTCTGGCGAAGCTAATGGCAAAAGCTAGCATTTCATACAAACAGTTTTTTTTTTTTTATGTGAGATGGGTTTGCTCTTGACCTTAGTCTAGGTCAGGAATGACTAAGACAAGGTCGACGGTGGAGCGAGCTTACCCAGAAGAAGCCTGTTCACTCTAACTTTGAAGAGATTAGGGTTTCAATTCCATGAATTATGGAGTGGTGGTTCATCCTGAAGTTTTTTCAACCCCTGCGCATGACTCTTTGACAAAATTAATTATTACAAAACCTAGCTTACCTTTAAAACACATTTTAATTTACCAAACTCAATTGTTAATCATGTTACTCGTGGCAATGAGTAATCGCTCTATTATAATAAATTATTTGTCAAGGTGACTGACGCCTGTACAAATAGACACGTATTAGGATAGACCTGCAACGGCCATTTCTTAAAAGTGGTATGTGTCACTTCATTGTTATTCATGTGGGCAGAAGCTCTACTTTTTATTCAAATACAATAACTGAGTGCTCACGAACTGCAAAAAAATTGCAAGTTAAATAAGTAATAAACATGCTCTCCATTTAACAAAACCACAATAAGATTATAATAATATAAATATTTGAACATTTCTTCGCTCGCTCTCCTAACGTCCTTTCATCCCCTTTGATTTTTATTAAACAAAAAGATATAATAAACAGTAAAAATCGTAATAGATAGAACAATGACTTAATTTATTGTACACCAAAATTGCTATACATCTGTTTTATAATATTTTATTGCTAATTCTATAACCGTTTCCAGGTCCATCTATCTCTTCATCTATTAATTCAAAATGTTTAAGGTATACTTTCGAAAACACATTTCTGCAAAGAATCATTCTTTACTTAATTTTTAACTAGTTTTTTAAAAAAAAAACTTCCGTCATTTTGTTAGCAGTTAACTATAGTCGACCAAGTAAACAGTTCTTTTCAGACAAAACTTCAACACGTGTTGTAAAGGATCCCATTACTCTTAACAGCGTATTGTAACTGAAGACGTTTACTGGTTACTAGGTGTCAAAACTTGTGGTGACAGTTCAAATATGCACGTGTTTCTAACCGGTTGCCTCTTAACTGTATACAATGAAAATTGTATTTCCAACAATCCATACTATAATAATATTACAAAGCTGAAAAATTTGTTTGTTTGGTTGAAAGCGCTTTCATATACAAATTTATTTTTATTTCGAACCAGTAGTTTTTGAGATTAAAAACGGTTCGAAACTTTGTGTCGGATAGTCCATCATCACGCTAGGAGCCGAGCAGTGTGTGAAAACGCGGGGAATAGCTAGCAGCAAATAAAACAATATTCAATACTTATTTTTACAAACTAAAAAGAAGCAGTTTCTGTTCTCATGATTCTGCGCATTTACTTTTAACTCTGACATAAATAGTAATGTGTTTTAATTATCAACAGGAATGGAAGCGTGTCAGCAAAAGCGGAAGGGCCTTCGCGCCGCAAAAGCAACCTCCACAATGCCATGGCAGCGGACATGGACTCCTCTTGGGGTAATTTTCCTTTCATTTACTATGATTACTTGAATGACATTTACTTAATTTTAAATGCAATTAGTTAAGTCCTTTATGTTGAAAGAAACATATCTATAGCCGTTTAAAAGTTATCTTGTTTTATTCGAGGCTCAATGCATTGAACAATGATCTAGCAATCTATGAAATATTTCCACTCAAGCTAGTTTTTCTTACCACTTCAGTACTTAGAAGTTATCCAAAAAAATGTGGTACTTGAGAGCCAACTAACCACCGCACCGGAACCAATATAACCCAGTTTGGTGGAAGGTTCTGAGACCTTGTTACAATTTTCCATAAACTACACAATATTTTGTACTATAAACACAAATGAAAGCAACTGCAAGGTCAGTTGACAGACGGTTTGATTACTGTCTGACCGATGTAGAAACAGCAGGTGTCTTGTACAAGTAGCTGCTGGTTCCCACGAATTGATCGATCGCCACGCTGGCTGACATTCGCCTTCTGACGCTCCACTGTCCGGTCACAGATCGCCAGGCACACATCGAGGGCAGATTTAAGAAATATTCCACGACATCCTCCGTCTACTCGAAGAAGGCGCTATCACAGCAAAGCGAATACATCGAAAGGTATTCAACATGAATGATTTTTACACTTCTTATAGTTATTTTCAAAGTTTTAGAAAATCCATTAAAAACTTCTGATTTCAACAATTCAATCAATTTGCCATATTCAAAAATTTCCGCGTAAGTTGAATAACAGCAAAGTAAAAGTCAACAACACACGGTGCTAAAAGTTACAAAAATAACTTTAATAAAACCTAAGAGTTGTATGTAGAATATCTGATTAAAAGGTGGATCTAGGCCGGTCTAAGTAGGTCAACCTGTATTTCAGGTTTCAGCACCGATCTTGTCACAACTTCTGCCACATTTGGCTTAGGTTTAAGTGAAGTGCTAACTTAAGAGTCCTCCATTACTTGCTACGTATGGGTTAAAGTAAGCTTCCCTATGTGTATTTGGAGAAGGTATGTGACAAAGTGTATGTGGCAGCTAGTAATGTCTACTTTAAAACCTTGACGAGTATCAATGATTGAACAACAATTTATAGTTTGCGCTACTTTAACCGTCACATTTGTTGTTCTTACTGATATATCACAAATAACAACTGGTTCAAGGAATTGTCGTAACAACATTTTTTTTGGCGCAACCTTTAGTCATTTTATTTTTTATTTATTTTTATTTTATTAATATTGTTTCTTTGAATGTATTCGATTATTTGCAATGAATAATGTGGTATATTATGTCATCTGTTTAGATCTTGGTGGTACGCGTGTTGTGCTAAGTGTCATTCAGAGGAATCCGGCATTCCCTCGTGGGAACCACCTAATTGGCAGAAGGTCTGCCCCTACCCACTATGTCCTTCCTACCGGCAGTTCGCGCAAAACATCGCAGTATTAATTATTGGTAAGCTAACACTGTATAATTCAACGTTTATAAATTTACTACGGTGCATTCTTGTAGATATCAATTATTTAGAAGGTGCCCATGAAAACGTAGATTAGAAGACCATGAATTATAACTGTATAGTGTTATTTGGGTTATTCATTAGTTTTTGTTGAATTCTAAATTTAATTTCGAGGACATGCGATACAACCTCCAACAGTCAACCATCGGAGTTGATGACGATTTTTTATTTGGTAGTAATCTTTACCAATAATGTTGTATTCAAACGTCAAAGTTTTACTGTTTTAAAGATACCTTCAATAACTAGTATAATAATTGGAAGTGATTCCAGGGCCAGTCGCTCATTTAGGCCCGGCGCTTACTATCGGCATCGGCACGGCTGAGAATTTTAGGTGATAAAAAGGGTTTCGTAGCGTTATGCCTACTTCGCACTATGACTACTTTCTGTAGCTTTCAAGTAATCGGTAGCACAATGCCAGCAATTTGAAATCACCATACATTAGATCGCATCAGGCCTTCAATCGCATGTTGCCAAAAAAATCCTCGATATATTTGTCTGATAGCACCATGCCTACTTTGGATATCGCCCATACTTTTTGTACGTAAGATGCCTACTATAGGTACAGTCATCATTTAAAATATGTTTCGTAAATATAAGTAGATAAGAAGTTAACATTTAGGGTGGATCAAAAAAAACTAAAATAAATGGAATCTGTTTCATTTACTTGTATAATTTACATTTTATAAATAAATGAACCGGTATACAATCCGTATAAAATTTTGTTCATAAAATCATAAACTTTACAATTCTATGCCCCATTATCTTTATACTGCGTTCCTATTTTTTAAAATTATTATTCAAAACAATGTTTCACATATATTTTAAATTATGTTTCTTGAAAAAACTAAATTGTTAAGAAATGTTTTTGTAAGACTGTACCAAAATAGGCTAAATGCTATCGACAGAATGAACATTTCATAAAGGTGGCAAACTACGACGAAATTTGGGACAAAAATAAAAAGTAGGCATGATGCGATCTAATGTATGGTGATTTCAAAATGTTTGCATTGTGCTACCGATTGCTTGAAAGCTACAGAAAGTAGTCATAGTGCGAAGTAGGCATAACGCTACGAAACCATAAAAAGCATTATACATAGCCTCAAGCATACCGAAGCGGTATTTTTGTTATTACGATCATATACTCGTATCATGGAAATTTCTATTTTATTGCCATTATGTTAATGTCTATAATGTTTATAATCACCTAAAATCCTCAGCCGTGCCGATGCCGATAGTGGGCACCGGGCCTTAATTTACACAATTTTGGTTATTCTATCTCTATTCTATCAAGAATAGACAAGGTTATTTCATGGTTATTTCTATACATTTCGACTGATTTTTTACGCGCGTATAATGATCCTTAGACTGATGAAGAAAAGAAACATTTACTTTCTACATTTTAAACAATGCTTCGGTAAAAATCTTTCTACATGCTGTCGCTTTGTCTTTTCTTCCGTCGACAGAACTAGTGTATATGGTGCCATGCTACTTATGTTCTAGAGGTGTTCGTAAGATCTAAGCATACCATGCATCTGCCATGATAACTCTCTACTAACCCTCGGTAGAGAATACCTCAGTTCGCCTATATACCATTTGTGTTGCATGGAGTTACTCGTATAAATTAATAAATGAAATTATTATAATTTTTTGCACAGGCATATTAGTATGGGTGACGGTATGGATTGTGATGGGCGACACGGCCGCACCAGGCGGTCAGCTGTTCTCCTTCGCCGTCTTGACCCTTGTCGCCTACTTCGGAGGCTGGCTCATGCTGAAGATCACCACCTTGCCAGCGCTCATAGGGATGCTTATAGTGGGCATCATCATGAAAAACGTGGGTCTCGTCAACTTTGATGAGACGTATCAGCACGTTGCTTCATATATCAGGTAATTAGAAAATTTGTGTAGCATTTATGATTTACCAGTTTATTTTTCCGTTCTAGGATTTTGTAATACAATATGTCTTTTTGCAATGATGGCCCAGTGATATCGGTCCCGACTTACGAATGGAGCAGTTGTGGCCCAGTGATATCGGTCCCGACTTACGAATTGTAGGTTGTGGGTTCGAACCCCGCCAGGCGCATTACTTTGTGTAATTTATTTCAACACCACTGCTCTCAAAACGGTGAAGGAAAACATCGTGAGGAAACCGGCATGTCCTAGAACCAAAAATTCGAAGACATGTGACATCTACTAACCCGCACTGGGCCCGCGTGGTGGATTATGGCCCACTCCCTCTCACAGAGAGGAGGCCTGTGTCTCAGCAGTGGGAACATTATAGGCTGATGATGATGATGAATTACCCTTTACTTTCCAGGGACACGGTTCCCTGTTTAGACATTCCCGCGACCCTTGCAAGCTAAAATGCCAGTTTGAAAAAACTCATACTTTGATTACTATGTTCCTTATCCATTGTTTCTAATTTCTCGTCATTCATTGCCAGAGAAGCGGCAGCCACTTTAAAATTGTTTCATTTTACTACAAAAATGTTTAACGGAATTATCTTATAAACCATTTTCTCTGACAATATTTCACTTTTTCTAAGCCCTTTGATATTGTTTATCAAAACTCTTACGCCTTTGTCAAACTGAAAAGCGTGCCGAAGCGTTTTTGTTTGTAATGTATAGAATTGTTTGAAGCCTGTCACGGACCGCTTTCGCTTTTTTATATGACAGGATTCGGATCACATTCGCTTCGCCCTGTCGCATTGGCGTGGCAAACGCGAAACGAAGCGTTTTTGTTTGTGATGTATGGAATTGTTTGAAGCCAGACACATAGACTATCGGATCGCTTTCGCTTTTCTATGTGACTGGATTCAAACTATTCCATGCAATACCTACAAATAAAAACGCTTCGGATCGCATTCGCTTCGCCTGTCTGTTTGACAATAGCTTTATGAATTGATTGATGTGTTCCAGAAAAATTGCTTTAACGATCATCCTAACACGAGCTGGTCTGGACCTGGACCCAGTTGCTATGAAGAAGTACTTCCTCACCGTCATCAAACTGGCTCTAGTTCCCTGGACCTTCGAGTGTGTGCTGTGCGCCGTTCTTGCTTACTTCTTTTTGGGATTGCCATGGGATTGGGGTGAGTGGCAGTTTCAATCTACAAACGTTTGGATTTAAAACGGGATATTTGCCATGATTATGATTCCTTTAAAGTTTTCGATATTTCGACGCTAGTCATATTTGCACAAAAGTATAGATAATGTCTAGTAAATACAAGGAATTGTTTTATATCGACTCGAACGCACCTACATAATGTAAAAATAAATGGCATGCATATCCGATTAAGTCCTTCCTATACGAGTACATTCACGTAACTATACAGATACCTAAATATTGATGTGACTCGAACACAATAGAATTACACAATGAATGATTTAAGGAAGAAATCGCCAAAACAACATGCATTACCGCATGTCTATTTTGATAATCGAATTTTCTTTGCTGGGGTTATAATGACCATTGGATATTATTAGCAGGCTAATGTCATCTTCAGTAAAACTGCCCGTCAGCATGGCAAGGTGACTATTTTTTTCAGAAACGCTGGTCCCTCGTGATAACTTAGACTTGATCAAATGGGAGTGGTATCCGCTACCGCAGTAGGGACGTGCTTTCAAGTTCCATAATTATGATACATCAGCCGAAATTACGTCGCGTTTTGATGTGACAACACTGCGAACGTATTCAAACGAACGTTCGGCTCCGTATGTTCCGCAGATGTGGCGCGACCCTTACGCCAATATTCCGTTACACGGCGGTAGCAGATACCGCTCCAGCTTGATTAGGCCTTAATGCGTCACAATCCTAATAATATCATAAGTGTAAAAGTTTGTTTGAAAGAATGGATATTTTTACTCTTTCCCAGAAAAACCACTGCACGGATTTAGATGAAATTTGGTACATAGATAGTTTATAACCTGGATTAAAACATAGGTTTTTATCCCGATTTTATGTTTCTGTGGGATCATTTTCGTGATGTAGCGGGTGACCGCTGGCACTAGCTAGTAATCTATAATTTCAACACATATAAAATTATTTTTTTACAATTCCAGCATTCCTTCTATCATCAATCATCGCGGCTGTGTCCCCGGCTGTGATCGTGCCGTGTCTATTCCGCCTTCGTGAGAAGGGCTACGGGGTGTCCAAGGGCATTCCGACCCTAGTACTCGCTGTGTCAGGAGTGGACGATGCCGCCAGTGTAGCCATCTTCGGCATCGTCTCGTCTATCATGTTCTCCAGTGCTTCGCTTACCATGAATCTTATTCAAGTACGTATGACTTTTATCTTACTTAAATCATTATAAATGCGAAAGTTTAAATTAATGGATGGATTGTAGTTACTCAATCACGCCTGAACGGCTGAACGAATCTACATGAAAATTGACACATAGATTATAGTCTGGCTGAAATAAAACATTATAATTCTTATCCCGGAAAAATATTCTGATAAGAAATCGAACTGCCACTCGGCCCTCGAACAAAGTTATTGTCAAAATCTAGTAATAGAATTAAAATGCGGCGTTACTGGTACTTCAATCGGTATTGACTGTAATTATTTTTTATGACTGAGGTGTTTAATTCAATTTGCAAAATTGTTGCCTCAAGCTAAAAAGGTCTCATTTTGTAAACCCTGACTGAGCACGTAGGTTTTCAAGGAATTCTGCGAAAAACGTGTAATAAAGTAGTGTATTTCAATAATTTAAGGTTTTTTAATTAATTTCGAAACTATGTCACATGACCAATTAATTGTAATGCAATGGTTACATAACTACTGATAGATTAATGAACAATTTTGAGCGACGGAACGAGTTCAATCGAGTTTAACAAGTTATTCATTCAAGACCATTTCTGACCCTGTAATAATAATTGACATTTAGAAAAGAAATTATAATGCAAAAGCTGTCTGTAGATTTACTGTTATGGTGTGTCTAATATTGGAGTTGAGCAAATGAGCATTATACTTAAGTATGACTAAAATCATGCAGTTTTAATTATGATATTAATGCCTATTATAATTGTTGTTGCTATTGAACGAGCAATAATATAATTTCGTACATGTTGTTTGTGCGAGGCATGTTCAATGATGTTTTAACGTATCCAAACATACCTAAGTTAATTAAATTACTAATAATATTTTATTCCGATTAATTTCCGTCAGAAACTTCGTAATATGAACATTATTTTCAAGCCAGTAGGAATACCTACGAACGAATAACCGATAAATATTTCCTTGTTATAGATTTTGTTCATGTTAGGTATATACGAACATAGATAGTCTTAAAAATATTGGTTAGTCAATATAAATTTTTAATCCATTAAATTAATATGTAGGACCTCGTAAAAACTTTTATTAATACTAAGTCGTATATTTATCTAATCTTTTTTTTTCATAAATTTTGTTTTTATTTGTTTCACTTTGTGTTACTTATAATACATAATGCTTACAGTTACAAAGTCCTTCACTTTGTGTAAATCACAAAGTCATCCACAAGTACGTAAAATCCGCAACAACGGAAACTATTTGCAAATGACTATGCTTTAGCAATATCAACAACATATTGCATACAAAGCTTGCGTAATATTTTGTTGTAACAAAACGGTTGCAGATGAATACTGAGAATTACTGAGAATTCTAGCTACATATTTAAATAAACAAAACAGAGACCCTAACACTACTTTTCACGGTTTTTAACGTAAAGGCTCACCGTGAGCATTCGCGTGGAATGTAACAATAGAGATTCGACTTTGAGCGTTACATTACAATACTACCTCCCTGACTGGCGAGGATTCGCGTACATTTAGTATAGATTTGATACAAGGTGCGCATTGTGATGCTCGATTGGCTTCCTTTCTGATGAAATGTTCGAATCTGTAATGCCGCTCCCTCACCGCGAGTATTCAGCTAATGTAACACAAAAGTGCGCAATTTGATGCTCTATTGTTTTCGAATGTTCGAATCTGTAACGTTACATTACAGGTGAATGCTCGCGGTGAGGGAGCGCCCTTACGTTACATTACAGGTGAATGCTCGCAGTGAGGGAGCGCCTTAAAGTAAACGAGAACTTTGACGTTTTTGAGAAGTGTCATTTATTACGTATCTTTCAAAATAGAATGTTCATAAGAAACAAATATTTTTTAATGTATTATGGTCGACTTTCAGTAGTACTAATAGAATGCTCGTTGATAAAAAGATTAAGCTTATAATTACTAGTTGCCAGCCTTGCTAAGTTAAGGTCGATTGACATCACAAGGTGTGTCGTACGAGTTATTTATAATAATTATGTCTGTATGCAACCTTTGTACGGTGTACCAAAAGTACATTTTGGTTTAGGCGCGAAAAGCCGAATTCGCAAAATAGCAATCTAGTCGCAAAAGGAGCAATTCTTAAAATGGCAAATTCTTTAAACGCTTAATTCTCAAAATGGCCTATTCTCTAAAAGCCTAATTCTCAAAATGCCAAATGATTAAAATGGATTTATTTAAACATTGGTCTATTTATTTAATTCTATAAACATTTCCAAATGAACTATATTTTTAAATAATTATGATATATTTCTAGATTTTTAATTTAAGTTTGTAATTAAGTTCATTGAATCTGTGAATAAATACCAAAGAGCTATATGTTAGGAGGTAGTATTATTTTAATCTTTTTCGTACTAGTAAGATTACGACCTACTAGTAGGACCGTAGGCTGTGGGAAAGAAACAGAGCTATACAAGTCGTCTATCGCCATCTCTTTCCTACAGCCTAAAGACTCACGCTTTAAGAGTTCATGTTAGGCCACCAGGAGGAAATAGCCTTCTAATAGAAAATGGGTTTTAAGGCGCGGTCCCACCATAATACACGCAGCTAAAATGCGCCGCGTGGCCACCGTGCACAGCGTGTACCGCGGTGGGGCCGCGCCTTTATCTCCACTAGCCCACAAAGACAGTTGCACTGAACAACGAGGAGTTAGTTAAATAAACGATTTATATTTTTATTTCCAGGGTCCACTTAGTGTGATCGGTGGTATTGTACTGGGAGTGTTATGCGGTTATCTCGTGAAGTTTGTTCCTGAACGCAATGATGCCTTCTTGGTACCTCTGCGAGTGCTGATGCTGTTGGCTGGTGGACTAATGATGGTGCTGGGCTCCGAGGAGATCGGGTGGGGTGGTGCTGGTAAGCATACGTTCCTCAAATTAAGTACTTTGTGAAATCTATGGCTTATAATATTGAAGCCTCTAAAACTATTAATTTAGAGCAAATTAATGTACGAGTATGTAAACTTTGCGAAAATCCATGGGTTTACGAAAAATTTAAAACCAGAAGAAAATTTAAAATAAGAAATTCCGTTGCATTTTTTTCCCAGTACCTATATAAGTTTTTGGCTTAAATCCCTGTGAAGATAATGTCGTTCGCACGTATCAATTTACATTGTGTCCAATACAACATAATATTGCGACGCTGACAATACGCTACCGACCGTTCACAACAGACGTAACAGCGTAACCTCAGCGTAACATGAATTCAAGCCTTAGTTTCACGGTCACCAGAGTTAAAACCAAATATTTTACACAAAATCTGATGTGAAATGTACATCGAGATGTTCGCATAGTAAACAATTGTAACAGCCGCGACATACAATAAAATAAATCAAGTTCAATTCCCCGCCATGTAAAGCAAAACTCATTATTCCGCAGAATTTACAAACACTCAGGTAGTCGTAAAGACGAGCACGTTGGTCTTATAAGTGAGTAATTGTAAAACCAGTAGTCAACAACCACGGATGATTGTTTTCCGCAGTGCTTTGCTTGGCTTTCACAAAACAATGCCTTGTTGTAAGTCAATGACTGTGTTGACAATCGATAAAGTCAAGGAAACAATGTAAATTGGAAAGGGTATCCTATTATACACATGACTTATTTTGTACACTGTTTTATTTACATGTCCATTTCACGTGTTTTGCTTAATAATCTGCAGGGCTATTGGCTTACTTGATACTTTGATAGTCAAGACCAGCGGTTGTCTACTGAACTTGGACGACTTGATACCTGTTATGAGGCTAAGTTGAGGAGTGGAATGCCTCAAGAGCGTTAGAATAGTTGATTTTAGAGAACATTTAGGCCCTTCGTACACAAGGCGACTCAAGTTTCCGATACCTTACGACTTCGGTATCCAAGCGGCTATCGCAATACAAACCCATTGAGGTTCGAACACAAGCACGCGTCAATGAATACCAAAATCGTAAGGTATCGGAGACTTGCGTCGCCTAGTGTACGAAGGGGCTAACATTCATCAGTTTCATTGCAAATGCAAAAACCAATACGAAATTTACCTTTTGACAGCTATTTGATGATCACCCTATAGACACCGAGATACGCAATAGCCCCGCTGGTACCTTTTTATGTTAACTAATGGTTACCCTACTAATCCTACTAATTATAATAAATGTGAAAGTTTGTTTTGATGGATGTTTGTTACACACAAAAACTACTGAACGGATTTGGATGAAATTTGGTACACAGATAGTTTATAATCTGGATTAACATAAATTATTTTTTTATTCCGATTTATAAGTGGGATAATTTTCAAGTTGTAGCAGGTGAAACCGCTGGCTACAGCTATAAGTACTCTCATAAGTGATGATGTTCCAATAATTCTGTTCAGCGAATTTTGTTTGCCCTAAAATTCGTATCATGTATATTCTATTCTATTGCTCTAGCAATAGAGTATATTTGGTAAAAAACAATTTTAGCAACATTGATTTGAGCAATGTTGATAAAGTGCCAATTTTAGACCCGCTGCTCTTGTAATTTTAATAGGAACTAAAGTAGCGCAGTTCTTTACATCTTTCAAAAACTTACTCTTGATAATCCTACTAATATTATAAACGTGAAATTTTGTTTATAATATTAGTCTAATTCTTACAAGAAATTTCCTTCTTCAGGACCATTGGCCGTGATCGCATTCGCGTTCATAGCCTGCAAGAACTGGACAGACCTGGGCTGGGAGCTGGAAGACAACCCTGTCGCCACCGCCTTCGAAATCTTCTGGATGTTCTTCGAACCCATGCTGTTCGCTGTTACTGGTGCTCAAGTTGTTGTAAGTATACGAACATACATTTTCAAGAATATTATTGCCCAAACAATTGCCAAAACAATATATTATGGTTATTATCCTCATCATTAAGGCATTGCAAACGATATACACCGCTATCATCAAGTTTTCTTGCATCTCTAAATTAGCGAAATGGACAGAGACGTTTGGGAAGGGGACACTATGGAAAAGGGATGTTTCAGGAAGGGGACTTTTTGGGAAATAAAACCGGGGGACATTTTGGGGAAGGGACATTCATTGCCTGAATCTCGTTTGGCTTCTATTTGTTTGGCGTGTCTTTTCTTTAAGTAAATCAAGAAAGTGAAAAAAACGGAATTTAGGTTAGTAATCGTACTTTTGTTTGACCTCCCTTAATATAGTATTCGTCACCTTTTGTGGAATACAGCACTCACTTACGTGCTATCATCCATTCCATCTGGTTCTGGTCTTCCCACTGTCTTAACTTGGCATTAAGAGATCACGATCCGTAGTATAATACTACGATGATCTAATAATAACATTGAGTAACAGAAACGCCTCACAAGAAAATGTTTATATTCTTCAATTAGAACGCTACATTTCATCAGTATTTATACATTACCAGTGTAAGTACTTATATTGAGGATAATCGTCATAGGATCGTGTATGGAATTACGATTACATCATTAACTTCATCGAAATTAGTATTACTTATAAATCATTTATTGTGGTCTTAAAAAAGAACAGATACGGTCTTTTTATGATGTGAAAATTGAAATCGGGTTTTTGTTACACTGGTAATCTTGGCATTTTACAAACCACATTGCTATCATCCTGGGATGATCCAGCCTCCGTATTGCTTCTAAGAAATTCCAGATAGATAACCTAATACGCCTTGGAGTGGAGACCACGGACTAGCAAGCGCAGCGTAGGACGTCCACCAGCAAGGTGGACAGACGACCTTATAAAGGTCGCCGGAAGACGCTGGATGCAGGTCGCTTCCAACCGGTATCTGTGGAGATCAAAAGGGGAGGCCTATGTTCAGCAGTGGACGTCCTATGGCTGAGATGAACCTAATACACCTTTGCCGAACCCTAGAATGAAACTCACGATCTAAGTCTCCGCAGTAGCGCTTGCGACCACGAAAACAACCGTGTCAAAAATCCATTTACTTTTATTTTTCTGCAGGCACAAATCAACGAAGCCAATGAACTATAATTAAGCCTAACTACTATTCTTATTCAGATTGCAGACCTGGAGCCTCGCTTGGTATTGATCGGTGGTGGTATTTTGGTGACGTGTGTGGTACTAAGAACCACCCTTACCAGTGTCTGTGCAGTGCGCAGCAACCTCAACATGAGGGAGAAGATCTTCGTCGGCCTCGCCTGGATGGCCAAAGCTACAGTACAGGTAAATTGAATAAGCTGCTCAACCAACCCACTTCTTTTTCTGCCAGGGTCAGGGGACTGGTCGCGGGACTTATTCCATCACCGTGACCCCGGAACATAAAAGGCTATTGAAGGACACCGTGGATTTTAGTCAGTACAAGTCTGACAGTCTCTCCCGCCCTGCCCGAGGTGGGAGGACTCATTTTATGATTTTGCGACGTTAAAAAAAAAAGGGTCAGGGGACTGTCTCATCAGGTATCTATGACTCTGGAACTATTGCACTTTTTTTCATCAAAATCATCAAATGAGTCCTCCTACCCTGGGCAGGGCGGGAGGGACTGTCAGACTCATACTGACTAAAATCCACGGTGTCCTTCAATAGCCCTTTATGTTCCGGGGTTCCGGTATTGAGATAAGTCCCCCGACCCAGGCAGGCTTTGGCCCTCTAGAGGGGGCCCCGTCATTATGCTGACGCTCTTTGAAGCGCGCGTGGAACTCAACGCGCCGTCGACCCGGGCATGCTCCATGGTCCATGGTCGGACAGCGAGTTGCCCTTTACTCGCCGCCCTAATGCCCGCGCCTACGGTGGCTGGAGCTCGTTTTGCCACGACGTCGCCGTGGGCGTCCACCACTGCGGTTGGGGGATGGAGGACGCTGTCCCCTCCCTCACGCGGCCCGCCTCCTCCTTCGCGAGGAACCATTGCACTAAAGGGCTATTGAAGGATTTACGTGGTTTGTAGTCAGTACAAGTCGGGCTAGGAAGTCTCATTTGATAAATTTTACTCAGTAATAAACCCTCTTTTTCACGAATTGGAAATCCTCAATGTTAGTGACGGCGCGGTTGGAGCAGTGGCGATTGGACTGCTGCGTTGCGTGTCGCGGGTTCGATTGCCGCATCACGGAACAATTAATATTTGTATGACCTACAAATAGTTGTTCCGGGTTTGGGTGTTTGTGTATGTGACTTTATATATGTTTGTAAAAGCACCCACGACACAGGAGAAATTCCTAGTGTGGGGCAAAGTTTTTTTTTTAAAGTCCTCTGGTCTGGGAAGAGCGAAGGGGTCTGTCAGAGTTGTATTGACCAAAACCAACCCGGTTGAATACCGGGTTGGTTTTGCATCAGGAGAACGGGGATCTAATGCAACTTCCGCTACCCCGGAACGGGCACTAGTCCCGGTACTTTACCTATAGGCCTCGTCCCTGAGAGAGCGCATGGAAAACTACGACAACCTTTATGTATCTGCTTGTCTAGACTTATTACCACAACTAAATTCATGTTGCCTTCCCAGGTAACCGGAAACAGTCGATTATCATTAGTTTATATGGATTGATTGCCTATTTGACCTCAGTAAGTCAGTGACTAGATAATACATATAAGTTATGGAATCAGTTGTTACTTTACGGAAATCCATGACATTTAAATGCTATGCTTACATGTTTTGTACCGCAAGACAATAATCCAGGTTTGGATGAAGGCTCACTGCGACGTAATTAAAACTACATGTTATTCATATTCAACTCAATACACAAAAAATACCTCAAAAAGGGCTGCCTGCGAAGTTTTCTTGCAAACAAACAGTACCTTTAACGATCATCAGACTTACGAAAGACAGCGACGATTAACTTAGCTTACTTTTGCAACGTGATTTTAAGATCTACGTCCCATTCAAAATTAAAATGGTCGTATTCAAACACTAATGTTTACAAACATTTATCAATATTTAAACAAAACACACTTTTTTCATCCAGGCCGCTCTAGGTCCAGTTGCTTTGGATGAAGTGCGCAAGATGGCCGGCGGAGAGCCCGACCCAGTGATGATAGAGTACGCAGAGACCGTCATCACGGTGTGCATCATGTCCATCGTCATCACCGCCCCCATCGGAGCCATCGTCATCACGCTCACAGGGCCCAAACTGCTCTCAAGAACAACGAAGCCGCCAGTCTTGGAAGGTAAGAAATTAATTTCTACTGACTTAACTGTGAGAATGGAGACAGCAATGCTCGGGGTTTCTCTGGTGGATAGAATTCGTAACGAAGTCACTCGCCAGAGCAACAAAGTAACCGAAATTGCGCTTAGAATCAGCATACTGAAGTGGAAGTGGGCCGGCCACGTCTGTAGACGGACAGAGGGCAGATAGGGCAAACATGTGCTAGAGTGGAGACCGCGAATGGGCAAACGTAGTGTAGGACGCCCTGCTGCAAGATGGGTCGATGATTTAAGGAAGGTGGCTGGCAGTGGATGGTTGCGGGCTGCCCAGGACCGGGATGGTTGGCGCTCTTTGGGGGAGAGTTACGTTCAGCAGTGGACGGCAATAGGCTGATAATAATACTGTGAGAAACATATATGGCCTTATTTTAAGGAACATGGATAGAATTATTCAAGGTGATATGAATAATAATGTCTATATGATTAGCATAAAGTTTTGTGTTCAAAATAGTCGCTAGATAAAATATAAGTATAGCGCCGGCTGTGAGTCATTTGTAATATTAGGTAGTAGCAATAACTGAGAAAAACACATCAATAGCACATTCCTTTGTCTCTAATTGGATACAAGTAACAAACAGTATTTTTTAATTTCATCAATCATTTAATTCCATATTTCTATCACACACACTTCTAAAGTATTACATCTACGCAGAGACATAATAACGTGATAATAAAATCAGACCCAAAGATCAAATAGCTTTTATTTATAGAATTAGCACAAAGATAAAAAAAAGATACAAAATGTTTACAATTTTAATACAAACTGTTAATGATAAGAGTAATTATTATTCTGCGATGGTGCTTTGCGGGGATCATAAGATGCACTAGTATTGTTTTGAGGGTAGAAGAAATTATTTTGACCCTGATTATTGTGCTGAGGAGTATAGTTGGGGATACTAGGGTTATAAGCATTACCAGGAAACTTTCCATCAGGTCCTGGATAGTAAGGAGTGGATCCTTGTGCTGGACGAGCGCCAGGGAAGTTAGTATTAGGAAGAGTATTGTTGTAAGTTGAAGACTGACTCGGATTATAATAAGGTGGTCGTTGACTACTCGAATTGAACTGCTGGGCAGGGTAAATGTTACCCGATGAGGGGTTATAATTATTGTAAGGAGATTGACCAGGTGTAGGATTATAAGGTGCTAATGGAGTACTGAAACTAGAAGCGTTTGGAGGTCTGTATCCGCCTGAGTTGGGTGGAAAATTATAGGTTTGGTTATTGACAGGATATTGTCCATTTGGTGATCTGTACGGACTTCCTGCAGACGAGCTGTTATAGGATGGGACAACAGGGTTAGAATTGTACGGATTCTGACCAGAGTATGGGTTATAAGCCCATTGATTAGGATTGTAATTCGGATTACCCGGTTGCGAAGAATTGTAACTGTTTGTATTCCATTGTGGAGGCCGCTGCGTGAACTGGTTTTGTCCAGGAGGCTTGTAAGTAGGTTGCGTTGAGTTTTGAATGTAGGGATTATACCCAGGTTGCTGTTGATTCGGTTTTGGAGTATAAGGATTATACCCAGGTTGCTGTTGATTTGGGTTTGGAGTATAAGGATTATAACTCGGTTGCGGTTGATTTGGATTTTGAGTGTAAGGATTATAACCAGGCTGTGGCTGATTTGGGTTTTGAGTGTAAGGATTATAAGGTTGGTTCGCGTTGGGAGCGTAAGGATTACTATTTGGTTGAGGTTGATATGGGCTTTGACTGTTAGGCTGTGGTTGATACGGATTATACGGAGGCCCTGATGGTAGTTGCGGGTACAGCGGTGTATAGTGTTGAGTCGCTTGCCGTGTTACCCGCTGTTTTACAACGTCGTCTGCCTCTCGCAATATACTGGCCTTTTGGAAATCTTCATTTTTCTGTTTTTCCTTGAATGATCTTAATACAGTATCGATGTAGTCCTCTGGTACAACTTCAACTTCATTTTTGTTCGCTATCAAAGGTTCGACGAGTTGGAGAGATTCGAGGTCGAGATTATTGTTTGGTAACTTTTCGGTCACTGCCGCTGCATCTTCATGGTTAATTCCTAAACCACAAACACCACTGCACAATACTGTCACTATTACAGCTACAAAGGGACCGTGCACTGTCCTCACCATTTTAGCGACTATTGAATACCGTCATTAAGTACAATACACACAAAATGAGAATCGGATAAACTTCGACCTTATTTATCTTACAATTCACGGTACGCGCGATAGACTCGACTGCTCACAAGACAACCTTGTTAGTAATGAGCTGTATATCTACATGCTTTGGAATTTTATACGTCTTATTTTCCTGTTATAGGTACCTATTTATTTGATTCGTATGTTTTTTGCTCATATGGGTATGTTAATAAGTGAATAATTTTGTGCAGGTTGGCGACGATCCCACCGGCCGTCCATCCGCGACATTTCGATCATCGACGAGGAGGAGGTGGCGGAGCGAGACGCGGAGGCCGAGGCGGAGGAGTCCCGGCCAAGCAGCCCGAAGGCGCGCGCCGCCACCGCCAGCAGCACGCCTGCGCCCATCACCGTGCAGCCCGGACACAACAGCTCTTGACTGCCATAGCCTCCTCCCTACTTAGACCTTTGATGCCATTCCATTCGCGATTACGTTCGAACCGACCTACTTTACTATTAGCTGCTTAGGTGGTTTTGTATGAGTCTTTGATACAGGGATTTAGTAAGACGATTTTCTGACGAAACCTTTCTGCAAACGACGCGACGCATGCTACGATGACGTGCGTCCACTTCTGAAATTACATTCCACCATCTGTCTCGCATACCAAAACAGAGTCTTTCAGTCCGGCCACATCCATTAGTTTTCAGTTTACGAAATTGCAAGAATTGCCTATAGATGCTTAGACGATTACATAGGAGTCAATCCATTTTGTGGAGATTGATTTTGGTGTTTTGTAACACTTTTTATTCAGTGACCATGCCTGACTAATTCATAATTTAGTTGATATTTTTTCAATTATCTTGCTATTTATTAATTACCTACTATTGTGAATGAAATTATGGACCAGTTAATTTTTTTCTGAAACATTCTTTTGAAAACATCGTTTCTAAAATTTGATATAGGTACTTAGAGGGCTTAATATAAGATATTTGTAGTTGTATAACTTAACGTTCATGTGATAAAGGTGTATACTTAATTATTTGGTGTTTTAAAACCTCGCTAGTGAAGTTTACTTATTACAATTTATTATGAAATATTACCGCTGTAAGAACATATTTAACTTATAAGTTCGTTTGTCTACTATATTCCTAAGTTTTATTTTGCATAGTGGTCATCAGTATTGCTATTATTTATGAAAACAATTTAGTTTAGGTATCAGAACGGATATTGTTAATGTTATTCGGTACAAACAATTAACTATTTAATGTAAGGCTCGATGCAGCATTATCCATTGCTCATTGTCGATATGTATTTTAGATGAATAAGTAGTCTGTATATTATGTGTAAAATATTTCTTCACCTAAACAAGTACGTACGGACACCACTACGTACTGATTAGTTTTGTATTGTATCATTTGTAAATAACACCGCAAGTCACATTGTTATCTAAGTAATTATTATGTATCGTGAAATTCAATTATTTTAGAGTGAACTGTGGGACCAATTTATTTTTAAATATTACCATAATTTAACAAATTCAAAAAATATGGAACAGCAGACATCGCCTAACGCAAGAGTATTATAAATAATATTATAAGGTTATCACTGTCTGTTTCCAACACTTTATCACGTTAAAAAAGTCGTTTTATGAAAAGATGTTTAAATATCATGATGAAATTATTGAAAAAAGTATAGAAGCAATAAAATATTTACAAAGATACTCGATTGTCGTATGTTCATTTTAGTTTAAGATTTTACCCATAACCATTTCCTGAATAGACAAACATAGTTGATCTAAGGAGAAGCCAAGCTTACAATCAATATCTAAATGAACTTACAGAATAGATTGTTTTTTAAAACATTCAGTGAAGCTGTAGCATATTATACAATTGTTTAGTGGCGGCCATATTAGGGGGGGGTGAACCAGGCAACCGCCCGGGGCCTCGCGCAACAAACCAAACATAAAGAAAAAATAGTGATTTTTAATTTAAAACTTTTGATTTTGACCCTAACTAAAGTCCTACTAATATTATAAATGCGAAAGTTTGTGAGGAACTATGTATGTGTATGTATATAGTCGGGTAGTTTTACAAAAATGGTATACACTGTATACAATTATTTAAACCAATATTTCCGAATACTACGGAACCTACTCACGATTGTGATTATTAAAATTACTTTATAAATGCATCATATTGCTTTAAATTCTGTTAACGCTAAAATTATAAAAATGTGAGATTAACTATCTACGTCTGTGTCTGTACGTTACCTTTATAGAAACGGGTAAACTGATATAGATGAATGCACACAGCTAGACAATAAAATGAGTTAAAACATGGGATATTTTTTATCCCAGTATTACTTTTCAGTATAAAAATTTGGGGACGAAGTCGCAGGCAAATGGTAACACAGAATGAATATGTGCCTCAACAATCCTTTCTTTTTTAGGCCTGAAATATCTACGTTACATGATATTATTATGCGAGTCCATTGACAAAAGCCGTTAGTGAAGTCTGACATTTCACAGATAGAGCGGGAGCCCGTAACAGATGTCCGTGACCAATTTCCTCTCAAGCGATAATTAGCAGACTACATGAGGGAGTCGTATCATGAACATTCGTGGAAGTCAGCTGCGATTCCGTTGGTGGGATAAGCAGCAATCGTCGTTCAAACACGTAGAAAAAAAATTTTTTTTTAGTCATTTCCTCTCAATTGAAACCTGGTTTATATTGAAGACTACCTTGTATCACGAAGAATAAAACCAATCAGCCGACGGTACCATGGTGGAATACACGTCAGCTGGTCACTCGAACATGTAATTTTTTATTTTATTTTCAGTGATTTCCTCTCAACCCAAATTTTGCCTGATGAAAGTTTACATGAAGATATGGCTAAAAACAGACGTCAGCTGGCGGTATCTCGGTGGAGAGGTCGTCAGCTGATACTTTGAAAATTATTGTACAAGCAGGACTAAGGGCTAGTACAGACTTGCGGAAACCGCGCGTTCATGAATCGCGCGGTTCGAAACCGCAAAATTGTTATGCAATCAGACTCCGGCGGTTATATGTGATTATCGTACAGGGATAACGCCCGTTTGAAAAGGAGGTCAGCGAAAAATCGATTTACTGTGGTTGTTGCTCCTTAAAAAAACGATAAGAAAAATGCGGTATGCAATGCAAATGGGTGCATCCAATATTAAGTAACCAACCAAGTTTCCAACGTATTTTCACAATTTCCAAATATCTCCACTAACTCTTGCCAAGCTTGGTTATGATAGTTTTATTTGAGTAATCCTCACACTGAATATCCCATATTGTATTTCTCTTCTCCACTTCATCAATAAACAGTTCAGTGTCGAAACGAACCGTGCCAAACTCACGAGCTGTGATGTGCTAACCGCGCGGTATCCGCCACGCAACTGAACGCAAAGTAAAGACTCCATAGTAATAGAAACGCGCGGGAGCAGCGCGATTCTATTTTCTGGCGGTTGACTAACCGCGCGGTTATGTCTGAACGATTACTTAATAACTCATACATATAAGACTCTCTCCTCTACTCCGCTTCTTTATACGCGCGCTTGTATCATCAATCCAAACGCAATAACAAATCAGCGTCTACGGCGCCGAAGAGGCGCGTTCCTGAAACGCGCGTCTTCTGCGCGTTTAGAATACGCCGTATGCGATGGGCCTAAGGTTCTCTGCCCATTCTTTGCACGAATATGCAAAACGATCATAATGAACTCTTGAAAAAACGTATAAATGGGTCTATTGATTTATTTTCTCAATTAGTGAAAAGTATAAGAAATAAAAAGCTTTTCTATAAAGAAAACCCCCAATCATTGCTTGATTCATTGTTTAATGTTATTGTCATTTACATTTTTCATTTACATTACATATAAAACAATTAAAAATACAAAATAAACATGTTGTTATGAAACATATATCAATGGATATCTAGTTCGGACCTCAAAGAGAGGAATTTCTTCATAATGCAAGCCGGATCGAGAAGCTCTTCACGTAATCTCCAGGCGAGAGCCTTGTCTCATCATTGAAGATCGTGCGGGAATCCTTCTGATTCTGTTGAACCGGTTAACGGGCCTTCTTGATCAGGGTGTCAATTACTTATTCACTCCAGTAAGAACAGTTCCATAACTTGAACAAAATAACGAAATACAACAACAAAATCATTTAATATTGATTTGAAACCTTATGACAGCAGAATGATTTGACAAGATTAGACATTAAGGATGACACAAGTTTTTTTTCCAAATAATATTTTTTATGGCTTCTTCTGTGTCATTATGACAGACACTCGTTTCCCTTAAGTCCGTTTTGATATTGCAAATAAATTACGTTTAGTTATTCAGATTTAATAAAATATTTGTTTCTTCATATTTTATTTTACGATCTTTCCACCGAGATACAGCCAGCTGACGTTTGCTTTTATCCATATCTTCATGTAAACTTTCATCAGGTAAAATTTGAGTCGAGAGGAAATCACTGAAAATAATATAAAAAATTACATGTTCGAGTGACCAGCAGACGTGTATTCCACCATGGTACAGACAGCTGATTGGTTTTATTCTTCGTGATATAAGGTAATCTTCAATATAAACCAGGTTTCAGTTGGGAGGAAATGACAAAAAAATATTATTTTTTCTACGTGTTTGAACGGCTATTGCTGCTTATCCCACCAACGGAACAGCAGCTGACTTCCACAAATCTTTATGATCCGACTCCCTTATTTGTAGTCTACTAATTATGGCTTGAGAAGAAATCACTAACGATATTTTGGTCTGGCTTCCGGTCTAAGATTTCAGGGGGGATCCCGCGCGGGGAGGGAGGGGGGAGTGACAAAGGGGATTGCCGACACGGGACGCAAAACGTGGATCATGCAAAGTGACACGTTATACTTTTATAAAGACCTCAGGTAGAGGGGCCATTGTGAATTGTAATGTAACAGATGTTTCTGGACTTCGGATGAAGGGACCAACTTTATTTATTAGTCTATTATATTGTTGAAAATGATATGGGTACAATGGTCAAAGGCCAACTTAAAAAGTAGCTGCGAAAGAAACAAAAAAAAAATACAAAAAACAAAATTAAATACACACTTCTTGTGTGTGACTTTTTTGAAAAATGGAACTAAATAAAATAATACTTAAGTATCAGCGTCAAAAAAATTGTGAGATATAACACATTTCTAACTTAAATAAGCTAAACAGTGCTGCAATATAAACTATGCTATTAATAATTCTACAATAGCAGCCACTATATTCTCATCATAGCCACAAAAATACTAAAAATATAGGCATTTCAAAACAATATAATTAGGTTAGAACCTAGCATTCAATATCCGCAAAATCGCACAAACAAAACATTTCAAGTAAGTACCAAATGACGAATGATAAAAAATAATAACTTATTCTATGACTAGACCAATACTAAAATATTAAAACTGAATAGTTATTTAAATAAAAATGCTGGTAAATGCAAACAAAAACATGCTCAGACAAGCGTGTTATGTTCTGAGAGCTTGTGTTGGAGATACCCTTAGCTGAGACCGAAATTCATCTATCAGAAAAATAAAAGCAGAAACTTCATTAAAAATCAAACCAAAACATTTTTATATAAACTGCAGTTTTACAAAAAGGGTTTAGTGTTAGGATCCAATCATTATTTTATCAATTTGTTTTATTTATTGGATTCATGTCTTTATTTTTGTTATTATTATTTTGTATTCCTGAATTATATATTTTGTATTCCTATTAAATTGCTTTTCCTGTCAACTTCTATCATAATAAAAACAATATTTATTTAAAAATATCCTTAGAATAAATTGACATATACAGCATGCTTTAAAAGGATGTGGTCATTGTGAACAGGCATAATTATGTTCTCTATGGAACCAACATTAGGTATATCATGAAAAATCATCTGTACCTTAGGTACAAAATTGTTATAATTATCTCAATTCAAATGTAGTCATCAGATGGCGAAAGTTGTATAGTTTAACCATACATTTTCGCTCTAGTTTCGGCCTCAGCGACTTCCACAGTCTACTCCATGTATCTGTAAAGATTACGTTTCTTTCACAGTTATTTTACCTTCGACTGTCAACATAAGTAATATCACTGTCACTGTCAAATTTCAGTGATCTTTATTCTCGCGCCCATAAAGTTGTTGTTGTATTGCAGCTGTCAGATGTAAAGTAACTATGAAAGTATCAAGTGTATTGTGTTCAGTTAGGGTTGCTTGACATTGTTCTGTGTCGAGAGCCGTGTGTTGTGGCGCTCGTCTGTGCTGATCGTTCGCGACAGGAACGTTGACGACGTGCGCGCAGATGAAGCCCCATTCTTCTGACCGTCCGGCTTCTCCAGCCCTGTGTTAATTTTTGTATAATATTAGTCACCAATAGTTAGCAATCGTATTTGATGGGCCAAAATACTTGTCAAAATATAATAAATTGAAAAAATATGTTCTTTTAGAACTTAAAGTAATTCTTTTTGAAATTTTATTACAGTGGACGATGTCGGAATTACACGTTACTTCGATCACTTTAGTTTTATTCTTTTTCGATATCTGCGTCTATTTTAAGATATACAATGATGAGACAATATTAAAGATCAGCTTCTGTCTTACTGAAGTTTAGTGACCCACCATAAAAACAAATACTTAGGTCATCATCTACATGGAGTTAATGACTATCTCAGAAAGAAAAACAAACATTTTTTTTAAAGAATGGGAATGGCTTAATTTTTCTAAAGGTCATAAGTATTTCTAAAAGAATGTTAGTTAGCGTAAGTTTTTCTTTTTATGACACCATGTATTTGACATCCTACGTCAAACGAATTTCTCGTTCGTCCTAAAACAACATTGAGGGTGCATTTAGATAGAACATTCATCAAACATTAACTGAGATTAAGTAGATAACAGTTTCTAAATTAATAAATTAATCGTTTACAACAAGTCAGCAATGCATAATTATAGATACCTAATCTAACTTGGAATGTTAGCTTTGTGAGTTAATCAAGCGAATCGTTCATCACGAGCTAAGCAGACCACGTTAAGAGTGGCATTGCTAGTTAACAGAAAAGTGAAGATTACACGACAGACAAAACAACGTTCAAAAATTAATATATCCACTAATATATACTTGAATCAATCGGTATCCGTGAAAAACCTGAAAACAATAAAATAATCTCTCACACATTGTGAAACAATGACAAAATAATGTTAGCAATTTATAGATTCTGAGTCAGGCTTTTAAGACAAACAGTTCTGTGAATGTAGATAGCAGCTGTTCACAATCACTACTTATTCGTAAAATAAATTATGATAAATATATTTGGAGTTCATTGTTCTTGGTATTATGATTGATAATGAGGGAAAACAAGAAGTATTAATTATTATTGTAAACCATCTTTATGACCCTCTATTCATCTAGATGTAGTTAATAACATGTATGATGGAATTCATATTTTATTTCTTTGTCTTTTAAACGTGAAATTTTGTTTGGATGGATGGATTTTGGTTTTCACGCAAACAAAAAGAAATCCGTTCCCACTGTATACAATTTGGTACACAAATAGTTTATATGACCTGGATTAACACATAGCGCACCCTTCCTGTAAGAAAGCGGTAAGTGAATTCGGACAACTTTTCAGGAGCTAAAAAAAACGTGTTCAACATTGTAAAAAAAATCCCACGAAAACCTTGTAAATAACAAAAGATAGCATTTTGCAGCGGCGAAATGATAGAGTTTCCGATTTTTCATTGTGTTATGTATACTGTGAGATATGGTTGAATTATACGGTTACTTAAATAATCCCCGAAACTGTTACATAAGAAGCCGGTGTAATAATGGATATTGCTTTGTTGTCATCTTTGGTGTACCGCATTGGCTGCGTTAAGTGTAGTTACTCCATTATTCATGCTCCAATTTTAGGTTAGTCCGAAAGTGTAAGTATCACTTACGTAGTTTTTACACGAAGAATTCATTTAAGTAAACATAAATACATACTTTTTGCATGCGAAAGTATGTACGTTATACTGGAGCTTCTGAATAAACTTGTTTTATGTTAGAAAAAATATTCAAGTAATGAAATACAACATCGTAAACTTCTATTTTACTGTTCACAGATTGTCATGAACAAAAATTGTATGTCAATACTATATAGATTTAAAATAGTTAAAAACGAAATAAGCTGCTGCGTTTTAATCATATCAATCGATTTAGATTATGTTTTAGGTGTGCGAAGAAAAAACATGCTTTAGAAGCCTATGGTATGTAAAATGAAGTGCCTAAAAGCTAAATAAACGAAAATCTTCTATCATTTACTAAAACACAGAAAAATACCTTTACCGAACTTTAATGAAGTAACAGTATTTGTTCACTTCCATCACTAGCTTATGCCCCCTAACCTAACAGCATTCAGGCCCATCCGAAGGAAAAATAAGTAAAGTCGGGTATTTTATACTAAAGAAGTTTCATTCTATAACGACACCAGGTTTCAGGTTTCAGTATTGGTAAAACTAAGGCCTTATAAACGCATATTTTCGTTTCCAGTTTCAGGTCATGAGAGGTCCACACACGCTTGTGAAGCTTTCCAAAGGCAGCGGCTGCTTTAGCAATCCGTTCTAGAATTTCAGACGCCAGTCAATTGTCGTTGGAGACTGACTTCCGAGATATTTAAAATGCGGTACCTCTTCCAACGATACAGAATTCAACTAAACGGTTGAGCTGAAATCGTCGCGTCCCCTTGGTGGTTGTTTCATAAATTGGGTTTTCTTTACGCGTATTACTAGCCAAATCTAGAACAAGACTGAAGGTTATTCAGATAGTCTTGGAGAGTTTCCACACGGTCAACTGATAGGCATACATCATCAGCATAGATAGATGGAATATACTTTATTGTACACCAAAATTGTTACACAACTATTATAATAATAATAATAATAATAAAGTATTTATTTGCGTAAAACATGGTATACAATGGTGTTAAATACTAATTTATATGGCACAAACATGTTTAGCTAAGATAGGACAAAGCATGCAAAATTTTAAGGTTAATAAAAATATGAGGAGGCACCAACAATGAAATTTTATACATCAAAATTTTTTATCGATAAATTCTTTTATGCTGTAAAAACTATGATCGAGTAACCATTTATAAAATTTTGTTTTAAATAATGTTGTCCGCAGTGTTTTAAAATGCCTCGGTATTTTATTATAAATGCGAACACACATTGCAAGGCAGTTATTATTGTATTTAGCTAGTCTAGGCAGATCACTTAATACTAATTTATAGGGATCTCGTCTGTTCCGAGGCTTCACATCATTAGCAGTCTTAAATAAATGTTTATTTTTAATTACAAACATACATATTTCGTAAATATAAAGTGACGGTAGCGGTAACAAACCAAGTTTCTTAAATATCGGTTGACAGGTTGTCAGGTTTAAGACCACAAATTGACCTCATGCTCTTTTTTTGAGCGATGAAGGCTCTACGGAAATCGGTGCTATTACCCCACATTACTAGCCCATAACGGAGTACTGATTCGACGTATGCGTGGTAAGACATTACAGCAGTTTTTATATTAGTGACATTTTTTACTTGTTTTAAAGCGTATACAAATTTATTGATTTTAGTGCTAACATTGTCTATGTGTTCTTTCCAATTTATATCTTTATCTATTATTATTCCTAAAAATCTTACATGACTTACTTCTTTGATTTTATTTATGTTGAGTTTAATGTCGTTTTTATAATTATTTGATTTATTAAATTGAATGTAAACGGATTTGTCTAAATTTATCTTTAAATGGTTAATGTCGAGCCAATTCAGTAATTTGTCAATCGTATTGTTAATGTCTAGCTCATGATCTCGAATGGTATTATGTTTTTTGTTTGATGTCACTATAATGGATATGTCGTCGGCAAATAATATGCATTTATGGTTGGTTATTTTTATGATGTCATTTATGTAAATGAGGAATAATATTGGGCCCAGTACGCTTCCTTGTGGAACGCCAAATTTATTATTTCTATATTCCGATGAGTAGGTTATTAAGTCATTAGTTTTGTCATTTATTTTATTGATGACGACACGTTGTTTCCTATTACTTAAGTAGGACGAGAACCATTGGAGTACCGGTCCTCTAATCCCAATAGACTCCAGCTTTTGCAGCAATAGTTCATGTGATACCAGATCGAAGGCTTTCGATAGATCAAAAAACAAGCCAGTAGTAATTTGATTATTATTAATATTTGAAAGTATAGCTTGCATAAGAGAATAAATAGCCAACGATGTGGATTTATTCTTTTGAAATCCAAACTGCTTGTCACTTATAATTTAAAACTTGTTACAGAAATTAGTTAATCTTTTATACATACATTTTTCATAAATTTTAGACAATATGGGTATTAAAGTTATAGGTCTATAATTATTGATGTCACACTTATCGCCCTTCTTGAATAAAGGCTTTATTAAAGACAATTTTAATTTATCAGGAAAGGTTCCATGGGAAAATGACATGTTTATTAAATGAGTGAGAATAGCAGCCAGTTCAGTACTACAAGCCTTTATAATTTTTGTATTTATTTCATCATAGCCCTCCGACCTGGTGTTAGACAGAGACATTATTTCCTGTTGTACCTCATTAACCAACATTGGCCTTAGGAACATTGAGTTATCACACGTAGTTTTGTATAGATTTTGATTTTGATGTGTGCCCCCTTGTACATGCGTTAAATTTACATAATGTTCATTGAATATATTGGCCATTTGTACAGGGTCTGTAATTACAGTATCATTTAATCTTATAAACTCTATGTTGTCTTTGTGAGTGTTATTATTTATTTCATTTTTAATGACAGTCCATGTGGCTTTACATTTATTGTCATGTGTTTGAATATATTTTATATTTGCATTCTTTTTTGAATTATATATACATTTCTTTAACAGACTAGAGTAATTATCATATGTAGTTTTATTACTAACATTTTTATTTTTGTAGTACCGATACCGTAGCTTCCGTTTAGTTTTGCAGCTTTGTCTCAAACCTTTACTAATCCACTTTTGCGTGTTTTTATTATTACTGTTAATTTTTACTCTTACTTTGGGAAAACAAAGATCATAAACATTACTAATTCTATGATAACAATGGCGAGTGTGTCAAGCACGGGAACCCTAGACGTCTTAGTTTTCGCCAGCTCGACCTGAAGCGTGAGATGTCGAAGACACTTTCATCAGTGCGAACATGATTGAGTTCAATCTGTCCAAGACTATGCTGTAAAGAATCATTAAGCAGAGCCAAGGAATAGAGTGAAAATAACATGAGAGCCATGACACAGCCTTGTTTCACATCACTGGTTACATTAATTAGGTCTGAGAAATCGTTTTCATGTTGAACACGCGCCGTCATACCTTCGTGAAACTGACGAATCATGTTGACGATGTACAGAGGACGGTTTTGTTCAAGGCTTTTCTCTTGAATTTGTTTCACTATGAAAATGCTGTCAACATTTCCTCTGTTGGGTCTAAAACCGCACTGCGTCTCTGGAAGTATCTGTTCCACAAAGTTTGATAAGCGGCTATCGGAAATATGAGCCAGTACCTTCCTAGTAGAAGACAGGAGATGCCTCTGTAAGATCCATGGTCCAATAATTCACCATTACCCTTATAAATTTTGCAAATGGAGGCATTCTTCTGGTCTTATGGTACAATTTCGGCTTGACACTAAATTGAAGAGCCTACTTTGTATTTGTGGACCAGCATATTTGTGAGCCACTGATGGTAGACAGTCGGCTCCTGGTGTTTTACCGTTCTTCAATCTTTTGACCGCTGTCATGAATTCACCAAAGGTTGGTGGATCAGCTAAGTCCTCCTTGATGGGACGGCTTACAATATTTCCAATGTATGGTAAATCAATTGTCTGAAAGCAGAGATTAAGAGCGTCATTGAAATGTTCAGCCCATATATCTAGGATTTGCTTATGATCTGTCAGTTTACAGTCCCTGTCACGGGTGCCTTGTGCATTTGGTGCCTTTTTCTCAATTTGGGTCCGAAAATTGTTTTCAAGCCTTCGAAAAATCTAACCGTTTGGTTTGTGTCAGCACAGAGTTGCATGTCTTTTGCTCTATCCAGCCACCATTGATTTTTTAAGTCAGGGATCTCAATTTTAATTTTAATGGATTTTCGTCTATCGGTGTTTGATAGAGATCTCAGTTCTAGTCTGTGGTGTGGCTTTCAAGAAATGCTCTGATTTCCTTGTCTATGTAAGTCATGGAACCAGTTCTGGTTTTTCTTCAGTGGTTTTGGTATCATGACACGCTATCATGAAGATGTTTGGCATATATAAACGTCTTGGCACCGAAACAACACAAACATTTACTGGTTTCGCGCTGCGCGTCGAGAAGCCTTTAATTACAGACGTATCTTTGATCGAATAAGTCGATGGTCTGACCAGCACTCCACACCCCACAAAGGTCTTGTTATCAAGACGTGGTCACGTGGTTCCGGTTTTTTTAACATGCAATAATGTAATTAATAAGGTACCATTACTTGGATCTAGGGTGCATCCACGAGGTCTTATATTTTTCTGCTAGGCGAAAAATAAGTCAGGTCAAACTCCAAACCATTAGCATTGCAGTTCCCAACTCCATGCCGACCAAGGACACCACGCTATGCGTCGTAATTAGTACCAACACGTGTATTAAAGTCACCCAGTAGGCCAATTTAGCCTTGAGGTGGAATTCCCGTAAGCAGGGCAGGTTCCGATAGAATTTTGCTTTATTATCATCGGTGCGTAGATACTGATGAGGTGGATTTAAGTATCATTGACTGGCAAGCGCAAGGTCATTAAGCGATCATTTACCTATTCCTTTCGGAAGTTGTGTTAAGAGTACCGCAATTTTGTTACGCACTGTGAAGCCAATTTCCGCTAGCTGCTTGCTCTTCTGCTGGTTTTCCAATCCAATAATACGTACCCATCCGCTCGCAAAGATTTCCGCTACCACTAAGATGGGTCACTTGTAGCCGCGATATCCATATTGTATCTTGAGAGTTCCCTTGCCACGATGGCAGTCTTCCTCTCGGGACAAAGGTTAGAGTCATCATCCAAGAGTGTACGTACATTCCATGCTCCTATTATAAAGTTTTTCGAGGTATTCTTATTATGTCTCTTGCGAGCGTAAAGAAGTAAGTGCAGCTACGCGTCAGATGTTTATGACATCTCCTTGGTGAAACTACGTAACGATATAAAACGCAAAACAGTCCCGCAACCAGTTTCGTGCAATAAGTAAGTAAGTGGACTTGCAAGACACGCCTTCGTAATAGTATCCAAGAACAAATGCCTATGTTTATTTACTTTTATAAAGTTATTTTAAATCTTCGTGTTAGTTATGGGTATGTGTGCTTATGGTTTTATACCCAGGGAAAGTTTTAAAATAAATAAATGTATGTATGTATAAATCTTTATAAGAATGGAAAACTATTTTATTTTTTGTCGCAAAAATACACATTTTTTGTGACATTGCCCTTATTTTTGGCGCTAGCTTCATGAAAATTTGTGAGAAGGTGTATTAGAGTACGGTCGATTTTTTGCAATAATAAAAAAAAATTGACGCAAGTTGAGTTACGCGTTTTTTCCAGGGGGGGTGCGATAGGATAGTTTATATCCCGATATTATCTTCCCGCGAGATAATTTCAGAGTTGTAGCGGGTGGAACCGCTGGCAACAACTAGTATTAATAGAAATGCGAGAGTTTTGTTTTGTAAATGGTATTGCTACTCAAAACACGCCACAACGTCTGAATGTATCTGGATGAAAAATTGGCACATCTTGGTCATTTTATCCCTTTTAAATTAGCTGTAATAATATACTACCACCACGCAGGAATAGGCAGAAGCGGGTAATTACTAATTCTTACAAGAAATTTCCTTCTTCAGGACCATTGGCCGTGATCGCATTCGCGTTCGTAGCCTGCAAGAACTGGACAGACCTGGGCTGGGAGCTGGAAGACAACCCTGTCGCCACCGCCTTCGAAATCTTCTGGATGTTCTTCGAACCCATGCTGTTCGCTGTTACTGGTGCTCAAGTTGTTGTAAGTATACGAACATACATTTTCAAGAATATTATTGCCCAAACAATTGCCAAAACAATATATTATGGTTATTATCCTCATCATTAAGGCATTGCAAATGATATACACCGCTATAATCAAGTTTTCTTGCATCTCTAAATTAGCGAAATGGACAGAGACGTTTGGGAAGGGGACACTATGGAAAAGGGATGTTTCAGGAAGGGGACATTTTGGGAAATAAAACCGAGGGACATTTTGGGGAAGGGCCTGAATCTCGTTTGGCTTCTACTTGTTTGGCGTGTCTTTTCTTTAAGTGGTAAATCAAGAAAGTGAAAAAATGGAATTTAGGCCAGTAATCGTACTTTTGTTTGACCTCCCTTAATATAGTATTCGTCACCTTTTGTGGAATACAGCACTCACTTACGTGCTATCATCCATTCCATCTGGTTCTGGTCTTCCCACTGTCTTAACTTGGCATTAAGAGATCACGATCCGTAGTATACTACGATAATCTTTATCTTTATCTTCTTTTCTTTACATATAATAAAATCGTAGAGCTGTCATTCCTGTACATTGAATATTTTTTTCTTTTTGTGTTTTTTCGAGATAAGGGATCGATTCTGATGCCAGATCAACTTTTTTTTTTTTCAAAATTTTTAATGTTTTTTTGCTTTGGTCTATCTCCGAAACTACTGTAAAGTTGTCGATCAAATTTTCCTCAAATAATCCTAATAATATGCTTCTGTTCATAGGCTATGTATTATTACGCTATTTTCCCTGATGTTTGTTTTGAGTTGGAAGCTAAACCACTGGATATTATTTATTCAATTTTTCCTCAAATATTCCTTAAACTGCGCTTCAATTAATAGGGTATGTATAATTACGCTATTCCCCTTGGGGGATTAGCAATGTTATGATTATGTTGATTTTTAGTCATTGTTGACATTTGTATAAGAACCGCTATTTAAATATAACTGTCAGCGAAACAGCCAGTCTGGTTAGTAACCTGCTTGCCTTACGTGCAATGGGGTCTCGGGATCAAATCTTGGTTATTTCTTTTTCACTTTTTGTGGTTCTTTTTTTTGTTTTTATGTATCCTGTGGGAGTTTCAAATAATTAAAAACAATTTTATGCATACTTTTATTTCAATATTATTTGCAATTTTATTTTTTTCTAATATTTTTCAGTAGTTGTCTAGGATAAATCTGCGCTGATTTAAATTGTAGGTAGGTAACTTGGATATTATTTAAACCGTAATTTATTGTTTCGAGGTGTAGGAATTTTAAAGATTTTAAAACAAACAAATCTTTCTATTATTTTATGTTTAATTTATTTTTGTTTAATCGCGAATCAGACAAAATAGTTCATTAATTGTCGATAGATGGTGCTTTTTATTTGAGATAATTTCTGAATCGCGGTGTTAAGATTCGCACGCCGATACATATAAGTACTGTGGATGTATAAACTTTCGGCAACTCAGATCAACACACGGCAGTCCTCTCCTCACAGCCTCTCCTCTTGCCACTATTGTAACGGGTCCTAGGGTGTAAGCACTAGTGTACTCTGTGACTGCATCTGTGGATAATAAACGTGGCTTGGGGTCATCAAACTGCTGGATAAGTGATCCACATCCAAACCTATGAGTTCAAAACTTTCGTTCGTTCGCTTGCTGTGAGCAGACGTGCTGTTCTGATCTGCATGATCGTGTCGGGGCTTTTATTTAATTTATAATTTAAATTATTCAAAGTATTTTTCTGTACGCGTTGGATGTATTCGGTGCCTCTCTTACTATCTTGCGGGGTGTGCCATATAGTGTCTGCGCCATCTTGAAACTTGTATAGCGGTGTCCCTCTCGTCTCGTCCAGTGACTGCCAGCAACTACACAAACCAAATTCTAAGATTTGGAAAAAGAGGTGCGTGCGGTGGGGCTCGAACCCGAGGTCGCCCGTCACGGAGTGTAGCACGTTAAGCCCCTTAGCCATCGCAACTTGATCGTCGCGCGGCGAATTTCCGCACTGCTATCTACGTGTACTACAACGTGTCATACCTGTCGTCCTAACGTCGCGTCGCCGCGTCAATAACGTGTGCTATAAACCTATTCTAATAATTAAGTAGGTATAGTCTCATCTGGGTACGTTAATAATAACTTTACCATTATGTTTCTCTCACCAAATAAAAGCCAGTCGAGTCCAGATCTGCACACAGAAGAAGACCTTAGTATCGTTGCTAATGTCACGCAAAGAAAAAGGAAACAACCTGACTGCGAGCTGAGACTGGCTATTGCTGATCTATCTGCCGAGTTTAAAAAAACCATAAGCGACCTGCGCGCCGATATAAATAACCAGTTTTCGAACATTAGCGTGACTATTGGTAACTTAAGAGATGAATTTAACATCCTATCAACATCTTATTCGCAACTACAGAGTGAACTGAAGGAACTACGAATAGACTATTCTACAGCAAAATTAGAAATATCAAGTCTAAGTGCTAAACATGATGATCTGTCTCGTGTTGTGTCGGAGCTCAAGTCAGCTGTAAATTTTAACTCTGCAAACTGCGTCGACAGTGCGAAGTGTATTGCGGATCTTAGGACGACTGTCAAGAACTCTGCGGCGTCGTCGGTGGCTCTACTAGAAAGTAAAATAGATGTGCTGGAACAGCAGGCGAGGCAGTGTAATGTTGAGCTGGGGAACATTCCTGAGAGGCGGGGTGAAAACCTGATTACAGTGTTGGAGTCAATTGCATCAGCAATTAATATATCTATAGCGAGGAATGATGTGGTCGCGATTCATCGTGTTCCTCATGCTCACGCGCAGAATAATCGCCCGAAGAACATTGTAGTGAAGTTTGCATCCCGCTTGCTTCGCGATAATTTACTCAGTGCGTACCGTCTATCCAAGGGGCTGACATCCGATCGCATTGGTCTCTCTGGTACCCCGTGCCGTATCTACGTTAATGAGCACTTAACACTTCGAAATAAGAATTTGTTTCGAAAATGTCGTGAAGCAGCCAATGCCAATAATTTTAAGTATGTATGGATTAGGAATGCGACCGTCTTGGTTAAAAAAACGGATGAGTCAGCCACCTTTGCTATTCGTACGGAAACCGACATATCAAACAAAATCTCACCGAAGAATTCTCAGAATATTACTAACAATTAAACCAGCTTTATATAGTATTATTATTATTATTATAAGTGTTATTATCATGGAAGCATTTTCTGTTATAATTATAAATCCAAATAAGCTGTCTTCTGCAGTGTCTACTTCTGTTTATTTAAATTGTCCCTTATGTGATTACGTAAAACTAAGTGTAAAAGTAAGTTTAATGGTGCTGCCGCCGATCCATATATTGTTACTGTATAATCGTAATTGTATCTATGCCTATATTACCTTTACAGATGCCATATTGGAGGTAACGCTTTACATTGCTATGTTCATAATGTGTCGTTTTCTAGTAATCTTGTCAATATTGCTTAAGCTTATATTTAACACTATCGAATTTATGTACTCAACTAATGGCTAACAGTCATGTATCTATTTATTACCAGAACTGTCGAGGGATCAGGACGAAACTGAATACATTATATTTGAATATTCTGGCAAATGCTTACGATATTATTGTTTTCACCGAGACGTGGCTGACGCCTGACATTACAGATAACGAATTTATTGACCAACGTTATCTTGTATTTAGATGCGATCGGGACCGTATTGTTACTAAGAAAAAAGACGGAGGGGGTGTCCTTATAGCAGTGTCTAGAGAGTTAAAACCGTCTTGCCTCGCATTTTCACCCCCTTTAACGTTGCCTGAGCATAAAATAATTAAAATACCTTCCAGTCGTGACAATTATAATGTAATATGTGTTACCTATATACCACCGAACACGTCGGAAGAAATATATATCAATTTTCTTATTTCTCTTTCGGCAGTGTTTGATGATCCCCATGTTGACAATATTATTTTAACGGGCGACTTCAACATGCCACAACTAAACTGGGTTAAAAAAACTTCATTCATGGAATGTGTAGCTAATACTCCCTCTAACGTGACTCGTCAGCTGTTAAACATGTGCTCGCAACTAAATATGAAACAATATGTATAATCACTTGACCAATTGCAACGGTCGGATATTGGATTTATTTTTCAGTAATGCACATTCAGTAACTTTCACTTCTGATGTTCCTCTGTTGCCCATCGATGCTTATCATCCGGCCTTTTACGTCCACGTACCATTTAAATATTCACCACGTATCTCGAAAAGCAAAATTCCGAATCCGCTCAATTATTACAAAGCTGATTACTACGAAATAAATAAGGATATTAGCAACGTTGATTGGAGTGGTTTACTTGAAGGGTTGATGCCTGAGGAGGCTGTTTCTACTTTCTATGAAAAAATATTCGAAATAATTAGATCTCGCACGCCCACACGCAAGCAGAAGAATTTCAATTTTCCCATCTGGTTCACGAGCTCTCTCATACGTACCTTCAAAAATAAATCTTGTGCCTGGCTAAAGTGGAAAAAACGTGGCAATTTAAGTGACTATGAAAAGTTTTCTGTTATTAGATCAAGGTTCAAAAAAGAAGCTGATACATGCTATAAACGTTACATGACGTCGGTGGAAGATAACATTGCCACCAATATCAAAGCTTTTTGGTCATACATCTCCACCCGTAAAACCGCGAATAGAATTCCTAGCACGATACATTTCAGAGACAATTCAGCCAGTGATCCTACTACAGCGTGTAATTTATTCTCCTCGTTTTTCCATTCTGTGTACGAACCCTCCACATTTAACTCAGATTCTTGGGTACCTCCACCTGCAAGTGATGATCATGATGTAAATCTGTCTAAATTGTACTTCCCATTAGAAAATATTCGTAGAGAACTAAAACTTTTGGATTCGACTAAAGGACCTGGTCCGGACGGTATACCTGCGGTATTTTTAAAAAATACTTACAGTACAGTATGCTATCCGATATACATAATATTTAACAAATGTATTGCGTGTGGAGTCTTTCCGAACGTATGGAAAAGGGCTAATATAGTACCCGTCCACAAAAGTGGCTCAAAGAACAACGTGGAGATGTATCGTCCAATTTCAATATTATCGGCACTATCTAAGCTCTTTGAAAAGCTAGTCCATACTGAGATTTATCCAATTATTCGTCATGTCTTAATTAAGGAGCAACATGGTTTCGTCAAAGGTAGGTCGTGCATAAGCAATCTGTTATTATTTACAACGCAACTTTTTGAAAATATTGATAATAGACAACAAACAGACACGGTATACACTGATTTTCAAAAAGCATTCGATAAAGTGGATCATAGATTGCTACTCAATAAAATCGCGTACAATGGTATCAGAGGGGATCTTTTGCGCTGGTTTGTCTCCTATATAACTAATAGAACCCAGAAGGTTGTGATCAATGGTTTCGAGTCTAGCTGCATTCAAGTGACATCAGGAGTCCCTCAAGGCTCAATTTTAGGGCCTTTATTATTTATACTGTTTATTAATGACATAAAATATTGTTTTCAAAATTCAAAATTTCTCTTATACGCTGATGATTTAAAAGTTTTTAAACAAATTTCAAATGAACAAGATCCGTAAACTTATATCATGGATTTCCGTAAACTTATAACTACAACTAAATTCATGTTGCCTTCCCAGGTAACCGGAAACAGTCGATTATCATTAATTTATATGGATTGATTGCCTATTTGACCTCAGTAAGTCAGTGACTAGATAATACATATAAGTTATGGAATCAGTTGTTACTTTACGGAAATCCATGACATTTAAATGCTATGCTTACATGTTTTGTACCGCAAGACAATAATCCAGGTTTGGATGAAGGCTCACTGCGACGTAATTAAAACTACATGTTATTCATATTCAACTCAATACACAAAAAATACCTCAAAAAGGGCTGCCTGCGAAGTTTTCTTGCAAACAAACAGTACCTTTAACGATCATCAGACTTACGAAAGACAGCGACGATTAACGGCTTGGCTTACTTTTGCAACGTGATTTTAAGATCTACGTCCCATTCAAAATTAAAATGGTCGTATTCAAACACTATGAGCAGTGGTGGCCCATTGGTATCGGTCCCGACTTACGAGTTGTAGGTCGTGGGTTCGAACCCCGCCTGGCGCATTACTTTGTGTTATTTATTTCATCACCACTGCTCTCAAAACGGTGAAGGAAAACATCGTGAGGAAACCGGCATATCCTAGAACCAAAAATTCGAAGACATGTGACATCCACCAATCCGCACTGGGCCCGCGTGGTGGATTATGGCCCACTCCCTCTCACAGAGAGGAGGCCTGTGTCCCAGCAGTGGGAACATTATAGGCTCTAGGTCCAGTTGCTTTGGATGAAGTGCGCAAGATGGCCGGCGGAGAGCCCGACCCAGTGATGATAGAGTACGCAGAGACCGTCATCACGGTGTGCATCATGTCCATCGTCATCACCGCCCCCATCGGAGCCATCGTCATCACGCTCACAGGGCCCAAACTGCTCTCAAGAACAACGAAGCCTCAATTTCTCCCTACCTAGCCTACTAAGCCTACTTCCCCGAAGAATCAATTTCTACTGACTTAACTGTGAGAATGGAGACAGCGATGCTCGGGGTTTCTCTGGTGGATAGAATTCGTAACGAAGTCACTCGCCAGAGTAACAAAGTAACCGAAATTGCACTTAGAATCAGCATACTGAAGTGGAAGTGGGCCGGCCACGTCTGTAGACGGACAGACGGCAGATAGGGCAAATATGTGCTAGAGTGGAGACCGCGAATGGGCAAACGTAGTGTAGGACGCCCTGCTGCAAGATGGGTCGATGATTTGAGGAAGGTGGCTGGCAGTGGATGGTTGCGGGCTGCCCAGGACCGGGATGGTTGGCGCTCTTTGGGGGAGCATTACGTTCAGCAGTGGACGGCAATAGGCTGATAATATTACTGTGAGAAACATATTATATGGCCTTATTTTAAGGAGCATGGATAGAATTATTCAAGGTGACATGAATAATAATGTCTATATGATTAGCATAAAGTTTTGTGTTCAAAATAGTCGCTAGATAAATATAAGTATAGCGCCGGCTGTGAGTCATTTGTAATATTACGTAGTAGCAATAACTGAGAAAAACACATCAATAGCACATTCCTTCGTCCCTAATTGGATACAAGTAACAAACAGTATTTTTTTCAATCATTTAATTCCATATTTCTAAATCACACACACTTCTAAAGTATTACATCTACGCAGAGACATAATAACGTGATGATAAAATCAGAACCAAAGATCAAATAGCTTTTATTTATAGAATTAGCACAAAGATAAAAGAAAAAAACAAAATGATTACAATTTAAATACAAACGGTTAATGATAAAAGTAGTTCTGCGATGGAACTTTGCGGGGATCATAAGATGCACTAGTATTGTTTTGAGGGTAGAAGAAATTATTTTGACCCTGATTATTGTGATGAGGAGTATAATTGGGGATACTAGGGTTATAAGCATTACCAGGAAACTTTCCATCAGGTCCTGGATAGTAAGGAGTGGATCCTTGTGCTGGACGAGCGCCAGGGAAGTTAATATTAGGAAGAGTATTGTTGTAAGTTGGAGACTGACTCGGATTATAATAAGGTGGTCGTTGACTACTCGAATTGAACTACTGGGCACGGTGAATGTTACCCGATGAGGGGTTATAATTATTGTAAGGAGATTGACCAGGTGTAGGATTATAAGGTGCTAATGGAGTACTGAAACTAGAAGCGTTTGGAGGTCTGTATCCGCCTGAGCTGGGTGGAAAATTATAGGTTTGGTTATTGACAGGATATTGTCCATTTGGTGGTCTGTACGGACTCCCTGGAGACGAGCTGTTATAGGATGGGACAACAGGGTTAGAATTGTTCGGATTCTGACCAGAGTATGGGTTATAAGCCCCTTGATTAGGATTGTAATTCGGATTACCCGGTTGCGAAGAATTGTAACTGTTTGTATTCCATTGTGGAGGCCGCTGCGTGAACTGGTTTTGTCCAGGAGGCTTGTAAGTAGGTTGCGTTGAGTTTTGAATGTAGGGATTATACCCAGGTTGCTGTTGATTCGGTTTTGGAGTATAAGGATTATAAGTTGGTTGCGGTTGATTTGGGTTTTGAGTGTAAGGATTATAAGGTTGGTTCGCGTTGGGAGCGTAAGGATTACTGTTTGTTTGCGGTTGATATGGGCTTTGACTGTTAGGCTGTGGTTGATACGGATTATACGGAGGCCCTGATGGTAGTTGCGGGTACAGCGGTGTATGGTGTTGAGTCGCTTGCCGTGTTACCCGCTGTTTGACAACGTCGTCTGCCTCTCGCAATATACTGGCCTTTTGGAAATCTTCATTTTTCTGTTTTTCCTTGAATGATCTTAATACAGTATCGATGTAGTCCTCTGGTACAACTTCAACTTCATTTTTGTTCGCTATCAAAGGTTCGACGAGTTGGAGAGATTCGAGGTCGAGATTATTGTTTGGTAACTTGTCGGTCACTGCCGCTGCATCTTCATGGTTAATTAGTAAACCACAAACACCACTGCACAATACTGTCACTATTACAGCTACAAGGGGACCGTGCACTGTCCTCACCATTTTAGCGACTATTGAATACAGTCATTAAGTACAATACACACAAAATGAGAATCGGATAAACTTCGACCTTATTTATCTTACAATTCACGGAACGCGCGATAGACTCGACTGCTCACAAGACAACCTTGTTAGTAATGAGCTGTATATCTACATGCTTTGGAATTTTATACGTCTTATTTTCCTGCTATAGGTACCTATTTATTTGATTCGTATGTTTTTTGCTCATATGGGTATGTTAATAAGTGAATAATTTTGTGCAGGTTGGCGACGATCCCACCGGCCGTCCATCCGCGACATTTCGATCATCGACGAGGAGGAGGTGGCGGAGCGAGACGCGGAGGCCGAGGCGGAGGAGTCCCGGCCAAGCAGCCCGAAGGCGCGCGCCGCCACCGCCAGCAGCACGCCTGCGCCCATCACCGTGCAGCCCGGACACAACAGCTCTTGACTGCCATAGCCTCCTCCCTACTTAGACCTTTGATGCCATTCCATTCGCGATTACGTTCGAACCGACCTACTTTACTATTCGCTGCTTTTATGGTTTCGTATGAGTCTTTGATACAGGGATTTAGTAAGACGATTCTCTGACGAAACCTTTCTACAAACGACGCAACGCATGTCGCGATGACGTGAGTCATTGGGCGTTTTTCCAACAAACGGCACGGCACCGGCGACGGCGACGTGCCGGTGCCGGGGAAGCAAAAATGTATGAAAATGGACGGCTCGCTTTTGCACTTACCGGAGCCGGCGCCGGCACAGCGTTCATACATTTTCGCTTCCCAGCAGCGGCATTACGCCGGCGCCGGCGCCGGTGCCGGTGCCGTGCCGGCTAATGGAAAAACGCCCATTCACTTCTGAAATTATATTCCACCATCTGTCTCGCATACTAAAACAGAGTCTTTCAGTCCGGCCACATCCATTAGTTTTCAGTTTACGAGATTGCAAGAATTGCCTATAGATGCTTAAACGATTACATAGAAGTCAAGCCATTTTGTGGAGATTGATTTTGGTGTTTTGTAACACTTTTTATTCAGTGACCATGCCTGACTAATTCAAATTTTATTTGATATTTTTATCAATTATCTTGATATTTTTATCAATTATCTTGCTATTTATTAATTACCTACTATTGTGAATGAAATTGTGGACCAGTTAATTTTTTTCTGAAACATTGTTTTGAAAACATCGTTTCAAAAATTTGATATGGGTACTTAGAGGGCTTAGTATAAGATATTTGTAGTTGTATAACTTAACGTTCATGTGATAAAGGTGTTTACTTAATTATTTGGTGTTTTAAAACCTCGCTAGTGAAGTTTACTTATTACAATTTATTATGAAATATTACCGCTGTAAGAACATATTTAACTTATAAGTTCGTTTGTCTACTATATTCCTAAGTCTTATTTTGCATAGTGGTCATCAGTATTGCTATTATTTATGAAAACAATTTAGTTTAGGTATCAGAACGGATATTGTTAATGTTATTCGGTACAAACAATTAACTATTTAATGTAAGGCTCGATGCAGCATATCCATTGCTCATTGTCGATATGTATTTTAGATGAATAAGTAGTCTGTATATTATGTGTAAAATATTTCTTCACCTAAAGAAGTACGTACGGACACCACTACGTACTGATTAGTTTTGTATTGTATCATTTGTAAATAACACCGCAAGTCACATTGTTATCTAAGTAATTATTATGTATCGTGAAATTCAATTATTTTAGAGTGAACTGTGGGACCAATTTATTTTTAAATATTACCATAATTTAACAAATTCAAATAATATGGAACAGCAGACATCGCCTAACGCAAGAGTATTATAAATAATATTATAAGGTTATCACTGTCTGTTTCCAACACTTTATCACGTTAAAAAAGTCGTTTTATGAAAGATGTTTAAATATCATGATGAAATTATTGAAAAAAGTATAGAAGCAATAAAATATTTACAAAGATACTCGATTGTCGTATGTTTATTTTAGTTTAAGATTTTACCCATAACCATTTCCTGAATAGACAAACATAGTTGATCTAAGGAGAAGCCAAGCTTACAATCAATATCTAAATGAACTTACAGAATAGATTGTTTTTTAAAACATTGAGTGAAACTGTACCATATTTTATATACATATTATAATATTAAGGGGGGGGGGGGGTGAACCAGGCAACCGCCCGGGGCCTCGCGCAACAAACCAAGCATAAAGAAAAAATAGTGATTTTTAATTTAAAACTTTTGATTTTGACCCTAACTAAAGTCCTACTAATATTATAATTATGCGAAAGTTTGTGAGGATGTATGTATGTGTATGTAGGTATATTTGTTACTCTTTCACGCAAATACCACTGAACGGATTTGGCTAAAATTTGGTACACAGATAGTTTATAACCTGGATTAACACATGGGATAGTTTTTATCCCAATTTTATGTTCCCCTGGGATAATTTTCGACTTGTAGCGGGTGAAGCCGCTGGCAACAGCTAGTACTTAATAAGGCTATAACATAACGGTCCACTAAATAAGATTTCAGTTTTAGGAAAAATAGTAAGTAATCATCGATTTTTTAATTTATCGTCTCAGTATTCGTTAATTTTGTGAGTCTTTTAAGTAGTACAATCATTTTGTCACCTGGACGTACGGGCTAGTTCACATTAAATCCGGTACTTCAGATTTTTGCAGACTGGTTCTTTATAATGTTGGCCTAATGAATAATCCAAGTTTGAGACCTCAAGCACCTCAAGCTACTTTAAAAAAAAGCCCTTTATCTAGGGTTCGTATCGCTAAAGTCTAGATAGAGAAAAACTTCTGGTTCCAATGGGGATTTTAAAGAAGCGATGTTACATACATGACCTCTGTTGCTTTGCCTCTTCCAAATATTTTGTTGTAAGTAAAATAACGTTGAATTGAGATGCCGCTAGTTGTTCGAGAGATGTCTAAATAATTGCCAGGAATTGCGAAGTTCGAAAAAAATATGAATTTTAAAAGCTCTATCTCGGAAGCTTTCGGGTCTGCAGAAACCATTTTAGTCTCATATTGTAGTTTATTTATTCTACTTTCACAAGGTCGTGCTTATGTTTACTTTAAACCTTTAGGCTGTTTGTCCACCGCCACCGTCACCGGGCCGTCGCCGAGAACGAGATTATTTCGGGCCGAGTTTAATATGACGTGACGGCGATCGTTTGTCCACCGCGACCGATTTCGCTGGTTTAGTTTGTTCCAACTGTCATGCGTGGTAGTTGCGTTTTCGAAGAAATAAAGTGATGGCTAGGTTAAACCGGCGACAACTTCTTCTCCTGCTTTTATACTTTCGAAGGCATTTCTACGCGAAATTTTATCTTTGGGCACTTTCTTATCCCACAAACATTCTTTACTTTCTATAACTTGTATTAATTATTAAATATAGTATTTAATTTTTTTGGCCATTTTTATTAATTATGATAATTGATGACAGACAAAATAATAACTGAGCTCGTGTACGGTGCGACGGCGACGGTAGTGTGTGGACAAGTTCATACGTGTTTTGTATTGCCGGCACATCGGCCCGTCAAAATCTCGGGCTACGTTCTAGCGGTCACGCCGATCTACTCGCAATTTCGGCAGCCGGGATGACGGCGCTCGGGTGACGGATGTGCGGTGGACATGCGGCTAAGCAAATGTATGTACCGCTACTTCGGCGCCGTCATCTCGTTCTCGGTGACGTGACGTTGACGGCGGCGGTGGACAAACGGCCTTAGGGCGTTTGTCCACCGCCACCGTCACCGGGCCGTCGCCGAGACCGAGATTATTTCGGGCCGAGTTTAATATGACGTGACGGCGATCGTTTGTCCACCGAAACCGATTTCGCTTGTTTAGTTTGTTCCAACTGTCATGCGTGGTAGTCACGTTTTCGAAGAAATAAAGTGATGGCTAGGTTAAACCGGCGACAACTTCTTCTCCTGCTTTTGTACTTTCGAAGGCATTTCTACGCAAAATTTTATCTTTGGACACTTTCTTATCCCACAAACATTCTTTACTTTCTATAACTTGTATTAATTATTAAATATCGTATTTAAATTTTTTGGCCATTTTTATTAAAATTATATATTATGATAATTGATGACAGACAAAATAATAACTGAGCTCATGTACGGTGCGACGGCGACGGTAGTGTGTGGACAAGTTCATACGTGTTTTGTATTGCCGGCACATCGGCCCGTCAAAATCTCGGGCTGCGTTCTAGCGGTCACGCCGATCAACTCGCAATTTCGGCGGCCGGGATGACGGCGCTCGGGTGACGGATGTGCGGTGGACACGCGGCTAAGTAAATGTATTGTACCGCTATACCGCTACTTCGGCGCCGTCATCTAGTTCTCGGTGACGTGACGTTGACGGCGGCGGTGGACAAACGCCCTTAGGGTTAAAATCACCAATAATACCAAAATTTTAAAAATCCCAATAAGTTCCGTGTTTTTTCGATTTTTGACAAAGTTACATTCGGTAGGTACTCAACATAATTACGAGTAATATTCTTTAGGCCAACATCACGTCATCCGACATTTTGGCGACACGGTTGGTGTAGTGGCTGAGCGATCGACTGCAGCGCAGCGTGTCGCGGGTTCGATCCTGCACGGAACAAATATTTGTATGATCTGCAAGTAATCGATCTGTGTCTAGGTGTTAGTGTATGTGAATTTCTGTTTGTAAACACACCCACGATACAGAATGAAATTCCTAGTGTGGGGAAACGTTTTTAAAAAAGTTTGCAAAATATCAAAACTACTACATTTAACTCAAACACGCATGTTGAAAGTTTCTGCACTAAATGTAAAATGTTTTAAAACTCAAATTTTATTTATTTTACTGTATAACTTGAGCATTTGTCCTCAAATATGACAAATAGGTACCTAAGCCAAACAACCAGACAGACCTATAATTTCGCATCATTCATACTTTTTATAAACGACAAAGGGCCTCACAAAGACCTGCCGCCCGGGGCCTCGCAATGGGTAAGGCCGCCTCTGCAGTTGTTATTTGTGTTCATAATCACAGCAAAAGAGTGGAACTGAATACTACCGTCTGTGTTCCGGAACGCATACTCGTACAATCTTTTCATAGAATGATTCATGTATCTTATAGGTACTTGTTATAGTAAAGGTGGTTCCGCCAGGAGGCATAACACCTTTGATCTAGACTAGTCAAGAGGCATCTAGATAGTCATTACCTATAATTTCAATTTAAAAAAAAAACAATCTTCGAAACGTATAAAAACATAACTGAATTAAAAGAAAGAAATATTTTTATATAATCCTCTCAGTGGACTTTTGTTGCATAAAGTACCATTAACAGATCAGAGTCCTTCAATCAACTTTTGTATGTCAGTGATACACACCTATACAGCTGTAGGTATGTTTTACTAGCATCTTTAATTATGCTCCTTTATGTGTTCAGTTCAGCAGTGCTTACTAACTGGAAAGCTATTATGTTCCATACATTGAGCACAGTAGGTGACTTCTTGGATGCGTGGAGGCAAATCCATAGAAATGAAAAACATGTAGCTTCAACGCTATAACACCCGCTCTTCTGTTCATCAGTGGTTTTTATATGGATTTAGGAAAACAGCGCGACAGGCAGCCGTGTTGTCTCCTCCATTTTTGTAGCTGTATTTAAAAGTTTATGTAATAAAAAACTATTGTCTCAGGCGCATAGTACGTCACAAGGTTCGAGCGGTGGGGGTAGAGTTTAAAGTGCTCTGTCGCTCAGTCGTTGTCGAACCGTCAACCCGTAAACACGTAGTAGTGCGGAGGCGAGCCAAATATACGAACAATATTTATACTGGTCACTAGAGTAGCTTTAAGGTTTATAATATTAAAGAAAAAGTGAAAGTTATTAAAAGCATAGATCATGATGATGTGTATAAGATAAAAAGATGGAAGCAAACCAGCGAGTTCAACAAATAAACCACAAAATTGGAATGAAGAATGTTTTTATTTTTTTCGTCTTTTCCTAATCTACTTTTCTACTCTAATTAAAAATACAGATTCGTGAAGGCATTTATACTTTCTTAAGTGTAATATTATACAAGCGTAATAAAGTATATCTGACTAAATATAAAACTATACGTACTCGTTACGTACATTGTGCACTTTATGGTATCTTTAATTTAATTATCACTAATTCTAGTGTCATATTGACTTGATCAACATAAAATATAATTAAAAACACATTTTATTACATTCCCAATCTTACAATACTCTAAGGCACCTGTTTTGTACGTTTTGTTATTTATTTATTTTAATCTCAATTACAATTTATATTTTGTAAGTAGCACCAAGATTTAAATTTTCATTGTTAATTAATAACAGATGCGCCCATTTGCAACTTTTCAGTCTAATGGTTTTCAGTCATATATTAAATCCCAGAAAACAAAAGTCGGGTAGTTTTACAAAAACTGTGCTTTCTTAAATCATTGAAATAGTTATAACTTTACATTGATAAAATAAAGTGGTATACACTGTATACAATTATAACCAATATTTCCGAATACTACAGAACCTACTCACGATTGTGATTATTAAAATTACTTTATAAATGCATCAATTATTGCTTTAAAAAGTAGCTGCGAAAGAAACAAAAAAAAAAAACACAAAACAAAATTAAATACACACTTCTTGTGTGTGACTTTTTTGAAAAATGGAACTAAATAAAATAATACTTAGTATCAGCGGCAAAAAAATTGTGAGATATAACACATTTCTAACTTAAATAAGCTAAACAGTGCTGCAATATAAACTATGCTATTAATAATTCTACAATAGCAGCCACTATATTCTCATCATAGCCACAAAAATACTAAAAATATAGACATTTCAAAACAATATAATTAGGTTAGAACCTAGTATTCAATATCCGCAAAATCGCACAAACAAAATATTTCAAGTAAGTACCAAATGACGAATGATAAAAAATAATCACTTATTCTATGACTAGACCAATACTAAAATATTAAAACTGAATAGTTATTTAATTAAAAATGCTGGTAAATGCAAACAAAAACATGCTCAGACAAGCGTGTTATGTTCTGAGAGCTTGTGTTGGAGATACCCTTAGCTGAGACCGAAATTCATCTATCAGAAAAATAAAAGCAGAAACTTCATTATAAATCAAACCAAACTATTTTTATATAAACTGCAGTTTTATAAAAAGGGTTTAGTGTTAGGATCCAATCATTATTTTATCAATTTGTATTGTGTGTATTTATTTATTCGTTTGTTATTATTATTTTGTATTCCTGAATTATATATTTTGTATTCCTATTAAATTGCTTTTCCTGTCAACTTCTATCATAATAAAAACAATATTATTTATTTAAAAATATTCTTAGCATTAATTGACATATTATACAGCATGCTTTAAAAGGATGTGGTCATTGTGAAAAGGCATAATTATGTTCTCTATGGAACCAACATTAGGTATATCATGAAAAATCATCTGTACCTTAGGTACAAAATTGTTATAATTATCTCAATTCAAATGTAGTCATCAGATGGCGAAAGTTGTATAGTTTAACCATACATTTTCGCTCTAGTTTCGGCCTCAGCGACTTCCACAGTCTACTCCAGGTATCTGTAAAGATTACGTTTCTTTCACAGTTATTTTACCTTCGACTGTCAAGATAAGTAATATCACTGTCACTGTCAAATTTCAGTGATCTTTATTCTCGTGCCCATAAAGTTGTTGTTGTATTGCAGCTGTCAGATGTAAAGTAACTATGAAAGTATCAAGTGTATTGTGTTCAGTTAGGGTTGCTTGACATTGTTCTGTGTCGAGAGCCGTGTGTTGTGGCGCTCGTCTGTGCTGATCGTTCGCGACAGGAACGTTGACGACGTGCGCGCAGATGAAGCCCCATTCTTCTGACCGTCCGGCTTCTCCAGCCCTGTGTTAATTTTAGTATCATATTAGTCACCAATAGTTAGCAATCGTATTTGATGGGCCAAAATACTTGTCAAAATATAATAAATTGAAAAAATATGTTCTTTTAGAACTTAAAATAATTCTTTTTAAAATTTTATTACAGTGGACGATGTCGGAATTACACGTTACTTCGATCACTTTAGTTTTATTCTTTTTCGATATCTGCGTCTATTTTAAGATATACGATGATGAGACAATATTAAAGATCAGCTTCTGTCTTACTGAAGTTTAGTGACCCACCATAAAAACAAATATGTACTTAGGTCATCATCTACATGGAGTTAATGACTATCTCAGAAAGAAAAACAAACACTTATTTTTTTTAAAGAATGGGAATGGCTTAATTTTTCTGAAGGTCATAAGTATTTCTAAAAGAATGTTAGTTAGCGTAAGTTTTTCTTTTTATAACACCATGTATTTGACATCCTACGTCAAACGAATTTCTCGTTCGTCCTAAAACAACATTGAGGGTGCATTTAGATAGAACATTCATCAAACATTAACTGAGATTAAGTAGATAACAGTTTCTAAATTAATAAATTAATCTTTTACAACAAGTCAGCAATGCATAATTATAGATACCTAATCTAACTTGGAATGTTAGCTTTGTGAGTTAATCAAGCGAATCGTTCATCACGAGCTAAGCAGACCACGTTAAGAGTGGCATTGCTAGTTAACAGAAAAGTGAAGATTACATGACAGACAAAACAACGTTCAAAAATTAATATATCCACTAATATATACTTGAATCAATCGGTATCCGTGAAAAACCTGAAAACAATAAAATAATCTCTCACACATGTGAAACAATGACAAAATAATGTTAGCAATTTATAGATTCTGAGTCAGGCTTTTAAGACAAACAGTTCTGTGAATGTAGATAGCAGCTGTTCACAATCACTACTTATACTTAAAATAAATTATGATAAATATATTTGGAGTTCATTGTTCTTGGTATTATGATTGATAATGAGGGAAAACAAGAAGTATTTGTAAACCATCTTTATGGCCCTCTATATTCATCGAGATGTAGTTAATAACATGTATGACATAATTCTTTGTCTTTTAATATTTCTGTTGGAATGGATTTGTATCGATGATCTCTACTTGTTTTCTAACTTATGTAAATACTGCTATAACCAAATAGTACTTCATCATCATCATCATCAGCCTATTAATGTTCCCACTGCTGGGACACAGGCCTCCTCTCTGCGAGAGGGAGTGGGCCATAATCCACCACGCGGGCCAAGTGCTGATTGGTGGATGTCACATGTCTTCGAATTTTTGGTTCTAGGACATGCCGGTTTCCTCACGATGTTTTCCTTCACCGTTTTGAGAGCAGTGGTGATGAAATAAATTACACAAAGTACCTAATGCGCCTGCCTGGGTTCGAAACCCACGACCTACAACTCGTAAGTTCGTTCGTTGGCCGATACCACTAGGCCACCACTGCTCATCTTAATGCTCATAAATAGTACTTAGTTACTTTAAAATGGTTGTTGAAACTACATATAATATCAATAACTGTCTTACCTAGCCGCTTCCTGATGAGATAGTAAAGTTTGGGTTTTATAACTAGAATGAGGAAGATGAAGACTCCTTGGAGCTCGTTGATGAGGTCGATGATGGTCCACAGCCACCAGGGATCCACCACTAAGGTCGACAGCAGCTCGGAGATCCAGCCAGCTCCCATCACCACCCATAGTTTCCCAGTCAACACGTATCTGCGAACACATTGGCAGTTGGTTTACTAGGTTTCAAATTCGCGCATAATTGGCGTAATGGGTGACCGATTGGCTGCTGTGCTGCCATGCTATTCTCAATAAGAAATCGCATCGCTGGTCTCTACGATGTGCCCTTCGACATCACGGCTTTGAGATCATTCAATCGCGAAGCGCAAGCGCTCAACGTTCGCGCCGCCGCGCCGCGCCGCTGTCAGTATGTGAGCAAAGTGGCGTCAGCGCTGCGGCTGCACGGTCACAACGCTGTGTTAATAGAGACACTGTTGTGCGTCTCGCTCGACTTTAATTCCTGGATAGATCAAATAGAGTAGGTACCTATACAGGTATTTTTTCCGGATCTGGCTGGTTGTGTAATTATGTTAATTAAAATATTGGGAAATTCCCTTGGGAAGATTTGAATGGGCCCCGACTGTGAGTCGTTCTGTTCTGCATTAGAATTTATGATTTTTTTATGAGTATATCGATTATAAATCTGTTTCAATTGAGTAGTTATTTAGTATTACTTAACAGAATTCTAAACAACTGGGCTTGTTTCTTTCTTTTTTTTAGTTTCTATTTAAGTTGAATTTTTCACGTATTTTTTAAAATTTGTTTTTACGATGTCTGGTTTTTAGGGTTCCGTAGTCAACAAGGAACCCTTATAGTTTCGCCATGTCCGTCCGTCCGTCCGTCTGTCCGCAGTTTAGCTCAGAGACGCACAGTACTAGAGAGCTGTAATTTGGTGTAAATATACAGATTTGTTGTGCCGAAAAAGTGGTAAAATCTCCTGTACACGTAAAGTGGGGATGTTTTTTTTTTTCTCGCGTACCCCTTAGTGTGGGGTATCATTAAATAGGTCTTTAAAAATATTAAAAAAATTCGTTTGTGAAATATTAAGCTTTAAAGTGCTAAATTTTGCTCGACTCGAGTGTCCCCCCCCCCCCTCTACAAGCTAAACGGTTATGTTTGGGGGTGTGAAAAAATTCACAATAGTAGTAATATAACGAAGTTTAAAAGAAAATTATCATGACTAAGTAGGCTTTACAACTTTACGAGTAATAGTCGACCAACTTATAAAATGTACTTGGATAACATATTTTCTTAAACAAAATGTATCGGAGAACATGTTCTTTGACTGCAAATGTAAGTTTGTCAACTTTATTTTTACAGCTTTAATAGGTATGTTTTTACGGTATGTTTTTTGGGGATAGGTAGGTTTTTATCGTCAACTATTTTTAACTAACTTCAAAGGAAGGAGGAGGTTCTAAATTCTTCGTAATCTTTTTTTTATGTATTTTCCCCGATTTCTCAGACTCCTGGACCGATTTTGCGAAATTCAGCGAATCAGTTTAGTTAGTTCGCATAAGTATTTTGATGGGCAACTACGGAACCCTACACTGTGCGTGGCCCGACACGCACTTGGCCGGTCTTTTTGATCTGATTTCAAACAGACAGTCCGCCATCTTGGGGAGGCCGCGTTTCTGGATTTGTAATGAAGTTTCTTAGCTCTAGTCATGAATTGTCATCCGAACTCAGAGCTTGTGCAAAATTCCATCCTAATCTAAGACCGGGAAGTGGGTCAAATTAAGATTCCAAGATTTTGTTACATACATAGTTAGTTACAAGTGAAGCTAATAAAAGCGTCCCGTAGTAGAAATATCTCCTGAATCGTGGGTGCATTTACAAACATATAAACTGACATGCACAAACTAAAACACCGCAGGTAGGACATCAGTATTCATAAGACCTTATAAAAGGTACTTTTAAAATTAAAAATATACAACTTTGCCAAAATTGTAAGAATTCATAAGATTTTAATTGTACCTATTGATTAAAATATCTTATAAGTAAAACACATGCGTTGCCAATTTCTGCAATAGATGGCGCGAAGTGCATTGAAGATTTCGACGCTTCTGGTGGGACCTCGGTGGCTCGGTTGTTTAGTCGCTTTGTTATAACGTGGGATTCAACGGGAATTAAAAATGTCGGGAATACCTAAAAAATAGGATCCAAAAGTGGGATTCAACGGGAATAAATCCTTCGTACACTATAGGCGACGCAAATCTCCGATTCCTGACGACTTTGATACTCGTATCCAGGTGACTGTCGCAATACAAATCCATGTTCGTACACAGGCACGAGTCAATAGATACCAAAATCTTAAGGTATTGAAGACATGCGTCGCGTCGCCTCGTGTACGGAGGACCTAAGAGCGTTGGATGTACTGAATCCGGAGGTCGCAGTTTCAAATCCTGCTCGCGTTTCGAATTTTTCTTTCTATAAAATACCTACACTCGTTATCTGAGTGGAGTGTAACCCATAAACCAACTCCATTCATGTTTTCCCTTAGTAATTAATCCAACGCTAACTATGACTCATGCAAATGCTGCGGTTATGAATAATACCATCATACACCCAACTATTGTTATTCGTGTAGGTCAGGGAAGTAAAAAAAAATAACAAGCAACAACTATTTATTCCCAAAATCTATACTAATATTATTAAGAGGTTTGTGAGTTTGTTTGTAGATATTATCTCTGGAATTACTGAGCCGATTTTTAAAATTCTTTCACAAGTAGAAAGATATATTATTCTTCCTAGTAATTTTTTATTTATAGTTTGTACATAATCTTAGTCTAATAATTTAGAAGTTTTTAAATAAAACAACTGGTAATAAAAAAAAAAAAGAACCTGTTTATATAAGAAAATTATAACGTATATTCAAAATATACATTTCAGTCCCAGTTTTAAGTGGGATGTGTTGCCCCCTAACTTGTAATAATTGTTCTAAATTATTTTGTAAATAAATTATTCTTCCTAAAATTGCACTTTTGAAATTTGGCACATTTGTTCAGACGCTGATATAGAGTAACATATATGAAAACTGGGCAGTTCTGGAAATATTACATACATACGGGTCGAATTGATAACATTTTTCTTTTTGAAATCGGTTAAAAAGAGCAGTTTTTTTTTATATTATGCTACAAACAGTTCAAATTGTTTTAAATATCAACCTCACCTCATTTTTCGACTAACTTTAAAAGCGCGAAAAGTTCTATCATAAGACAATTGTTCAGGAAAACCACTTAATACACTAGTCATGACTAGGCAGCAAGCTGACAATGACATCATACCCCTAAAAATGGACCCAATTTTATAGTTCTTTAAGTGGTATTGGTAACAATGTCTATTATCTACTAAATATTTTTTATAGCTTCGAATTTGACCGTACTGCATGTAAATTACGAATTATCAACTTAGCGTGTGATTGTCATACGTACGAGTAATGTACTGACGCCAGCAGGTCAACATCTGTCAAACCAATACCAATTGAAAATTATATAACCTTCCACTTTTGTGATAGGGTTGAAAATCTTTTAAAGAGTGACTGATTGAGGTAGGTTGATGTGCTGGCGAAGCCAATGAATTAGCCCACTAAAAATCCAGAACCCGATTCCTGCCTTTTCATAATGACGTGTCATTCAATCTTAATTTGTTTTATTTAGGTATTTTAATATAAAAATCATTATCTTCATTTTTTTTCTTTGTAACCGCTGAACGTCTCAAATATTAGCACATATTAGCATAATTAGCCTATAATCTTACAATGTTGTTAAACACCGAGGAGATATATTATGTGTCCCACGGCTGGGACACATAACTCCTCAGCGGGAGTGGGAGCTGTTATCCACCAAGCGGGCCCAGAGCGAATTGGTAGATGTCACATGTCTTCGAACTGTTGTTTCTAGAACGCATAATGTTTCTAAATTAGCACTTTTGTGCAAATAGTTTTAACTTGACAACAGGTCTCGTGGTTTCAGCATTTTAGTTACTAATGAAAGTTTATTTAACACTAGCTGTTGCCAGCGGCTTCACCCGCTACAACTCGAAAATTATCCCACGGGAACATAAAATCGGGATAAAAACTATCCTATGTGTTAATCCAGGTTATAAACTATCTGTATACCAAATTTTAGCCAAATCCGTTCAGTGGTTTTTGCGTGAAAGAGTAACAAACATCCATACATCCATACTTGCAAACTTTCGCCTTTATAATAGTAGTAGGATATTTAACATATTGTAATGAAAAGAAAACAGAGTCCACTAACGTTCATAGGAATGAACGTTACTGGATGGGCCGCTAATGTCCTCATTCCGTAAGGATTGTAGAATCTGGCAGGAGCCAGAATCTACAATCCTTACGGAATGAACGCCAGTGGATTTGCAAGAGCGAGAAAGAATGACGGTATTAAACCCCGCCACCCCTCCCGTTGCGAAATCACCCCCGATGACCCCATCACTCTCCTCCAGGAGAGCAGTAGGGAAACCAGTACTCTTAAAAAACACAGACACAGACCAATTCCGTCATTCCATCCTCGCCGCCGAGGACGCCCGTCGCGACGCCCAAGTCAATGCCCCCCCCGACCCTTGCAAGGGCCAGCCCGCGATGCTGAGCCTGTAGCTTTAAATTAGCCCCTAAATACGGTGCCCTTAGCGTGCCCTTAGTGTGTGGTCACTTAATTTTATTTAGTTGTAAGCCCCTGGCTGGAGGCCTTAGAGTCATCTTTGGCAACCACAGAAAAGTCCGGTTAAGCAGCACACAACCTCTTCTAGGTTGACCTGTGAGATGCCACTATCAAAAGAAAAAAAAAACCGTTGCGAAAAACGACGTACCTAAACGTGTGTTTGGTCACTGAAGGATTGTTTTTCAAGGCGTGTTGTGATAACGTAGGATTGTGGTTTAATTAGTGGCTTCAACGGTTTTATTTTATCCCGTCACTTTTCTGTACAATTTGCACAACGGGACCAGTCAGAAGGAATTAACGTTATTGGATGGGCCGCTATTCACCCGTGTTTTCACCAAAGTTTCAAAGGCATTTAATTCAAGATTAAATAGGTTACTGCTAGGCATGCGAGCTTCACTGTCGACCACAATATCTTCGCTTATCATCAAGCGGGAGAGGGGTCAAACGCGAGCAGACCGCTATATAAAAAACAATTTAACTGATAAGAGGATAGTGGATTTATTCAAAACAGATACTAATTTTTCGATGACTCTAAGTATTTTGAAAACAGAATAGATAGTTAATTTATTACATGCAGAGTATTTTTTTACGTAGTGCGGATATTTTAATGTTATCGAATATCGATTAACGAAAATTATTAAACACGTATTTTATTACTTTTAATTTTACAAATATACAAAATTTTTATTTTATATAATTATACTTTATTTATTTATTTTTAAGGACAACCAACAAATCAAACACCATAATACATGTTTAGGATAGATGAGTGTTTACATTTTATAGTGTAGCCTTAAATAAAGGCTACACTATAAAATCATCAAATATAAAATAAACGTAGATATTTAATAAAGGTTATCATTTAATAAACACCTTTATTTTGGAAATACGTTCATTTGTCACGCGCTTGCGGCACGTGATACTTGTTTTCTCGAATGCGCATATAAAAAAAAATATAAAGAAGGCCCATTGAGGTAGTTAAAATTAAACACGCCTAGGTACGTAACTAACCGCATTCAGTCCTGCGACACACATTCCCTTTCTCTGATTCCCCTGTTTTTTATACTATTTCCCAGTTCTAAGGAAAAACCGACATCGTACTTTTAATTACCTAGACCAAAAACTTAGCAACACGACACCTCATAAAGGAAAAACATCAAACAATATCCGCATCCATTGTTCATATTGAAAGCGTTCATTATAACAACTCGGGGTAATTAATTGCCTTCCGATGTGGCGACCGTCACAAAAATAATATGGCGGAATTATATAGATAAAATTAATGAAATTATAGCCAAGGTTATTTAATAAACAGGGTGTTACAAAAATGGGATAATTACTAAACCAATAAAGATAAATACTATTTGTCTTACTACAGAAGTTAAACATCCGTTGAACACTTTTGTCTAAAAAAGTGTAAACGCGAAACGGCATTTGACGTTGATATAAGGGTCAATACACAATTTTACACCGAGACGGATGCACTTCAAAATCTTACTGTATTTACTACACGAAAAGTTGCACATTTCCAGTAGCGTCGCGTCTCGGTGTAAACTGACGTTTAAATCCAGAATTTCCTTAATAAAATATTAACGGAAACTTTTGATAAAAGTTGAAACAATAATAAGAAGTTGAAGATCTGGGAAAATATGGGAAAGTCTAAGGCCTAAAACATACACAAGCGACGTAAGGCAGCAGGCATGGAACAGGCGTGGCGCAGGCACGTCGATGTCTGCGCCACGTCGCGTCGCTTCAGTATAATTCAAAAACGTCGCCTGCATACATTTTGTATGAAATTGTTTTGAAGCGGCGCACGCCTGCGCGTCGCCTGTTCCACGCCTGCTGCCTTACGTCGCTTGTGTATGTTTTAGGCCTTAGTCCTGTAACAATTTGACAGCAATTTATTATCGTTATGCAACGTGTCTGCTTGGACAAACGCCCTGTATATTAGATATTCGTTTTATTACGAACAAATAATAATATACATGCACACTCACAGGCCGTTGTCACATACAGTTAGGTACCAAATATTTTATCTAGTGCGTAACTACGTCCTATATAAATAACTAAAAGGTCAAAGTAACAAAAATGTTTCGCGATAATTTATAAAAACTTAGTATCACTTATTCATTAATTACATAGAAGGCTCCTATTACATTATAAAACGTTCTATAACGATGGCCCCATTTCCCTTGGGTCATTCAATACTAATTCACAAACCTATTGACATTAATATGACACAAAATTACCATTAACTTCGTTTAATTTGATGAAATTACATAGTTATTATACTCATAAGCAAACACGGGAAAAAAACCAAATGGCTACCAAAATAGAGGCTAGAGTGCACTTACAGTGATAATAACTAAAACTAATATTATTCAGTAATCTGTGCTGATAGTTTGTTGTTAATGTGTTTAATGATTCATCAGATTGTCCTTTAATAACATACCTATTATCTAATGTGCGTATACCTATTATCTTCCCTTTACGATGAATCAAGAAGGGCTTTGAAGGTTTTGGCCCTATATCTATTTTTATATCTATTATTATTAATTTTCATAACCGCGATGCACAACGAAAGTTAGATATGAGGACACATGGTCATAATATACTAAAGTGTCAGGTTTCAGAGTTATTCGCTGAAATACGGGTTCAATTTTACTTTTCGACTTAAACGGCGAATAACTTGAAAACATGACGCTTTAGGATATTATGTCTCTTATATTTTTTGTTCATCTATGTGTCCTCTATCTAAATATATAACTTTGGTTGTGCACTGCGAGGTGAGTGACCGATAGGGCCTCCCTCCATACTAAAATCTTCTATCCCCATTCCGTTAATTCCCGGTCTACTTGTGTAGTCCCTACTGCTGCTATGCTATTCTCAATAAGGTTTCCCGAATCCCGATTTCCTCATAAGACAGTCCCGCGACCCGCAGGCTGTGGCCCTCTATGGGTGACCCGTCAGATTGCTGACAGCTCTTTGAGGTGCGCGTGCGCGTGTAACACGACGCGGACGGCGAGTCACCCATTACTCGCCAGAAACCTAGAATACATATAATAGTACTACGCCGGAAAACATCTTGCGACTTCCGCTGCCGAGGATGACTCTCGCGGCGGCTGGGTCGTGAGGTCCGGGTTGTCTTGTCCCTTACGACGCCTAAACGCCCGCCTTCTCATTTGCTAGCATTACTGCTTCGCAGAAAGTCACGACCGCTTCCCGCTCTGTCTTCTTCTTTGTCACTACAGCAATATTTCGTAGATGCTACCATTTCTGCACTCCAATACGATAGACACTTAAGTTAGCAGTCACCGAACTGATTTAAAAACGAGATCATTACACGTGTTCAAAAAAAAATGAGGTTATCAATCCATTTGTTTTTAAAATAAATAATCGCAAATGTAACCCAGTTTGAATTTGGAATAATATGGAATAACCAACAGATAATAAATAATGGGAAATTATATGTGCGGCAACAAAAGTTTTCTTTAGCACCTGCAACCTAGCGTCTTTTTTTATATGTGAGCGACGAGTTAATAGAACAGCTTCAATTATATTAATTCATCATCTTTACTATTCCAACAAAATATCAAGAAACCAGCGTCAATTTACGAGCGTAAATTAATATGACTCCGAGCTACCGATAATATTTACTTCTGATTTGATAACTCAGCGACTAATGTTGTAAGTGAGCTACTTTATATATTGTACCAAATCAGTACCAAATCTAATACTCGCTTTAGCAAGATTTCAGGGACACCCCGAAGTTCGGTTTGGTTAGGTTCCTTTAAACCTTGTACACAGAAATAGAAGCCCCGCGAAGCGGGGCTTCGTCGACCCTGCTTAGGTAGATTTTTTTTATTACACCTCGTTATGACATATTTTAATGAACATATTTTGGTGCACATTCAGTATATTTGGTGGAACACAGACAAAATTAGGTAAATATAACGGTGACTCTATGAAATTAGAGTACGTTGATATTATTTTATAGATGAAGTTGATACACTTATTAGAAGCTGGCAATGAGTAGACATATCACAAATTTAGTTGCTTAAGAATTATCACCATGTTGCGTCATATTAACAGTAGCTTGTTTTACAATATATGGTCGCTTATAAACCATTTATTAGACGCTAAAAGTTTGTCGCTGACCTATTAATTCATTAGACAACTAAATATATTTGCAGACGAGAATGACATTTTAAAGAAGCTGCCTTAATTAGCACCCATAAATAATATAATAAATCGCGGTGATGGACGTTTAGAACATTTCTAAGCTCTATTCGCGTAAACTAACGGCATTTCCCGTTAGCATGGCCCCCGCGTTATAACCAAAAAATCTTTTGAATTTTCCACCAACATGCCACTTTTTTTATAAGGGTTATTAAATGACAGTACATAGTATGTATTTCTTACGTCATGTCTTGTCATGCCTTTAACAATAAATAAAGGCATGTATTTAATGCGGCAACTAAGTATAATGAATATAGGTTGAAAAAAAAATAGAGTGGGTAACAAACATAATGGGTTGACAGCTAATAAGGAGTATCGTAGTAAGTAAAAGATGGCATATTAATATATCAGTTATAAGCTCCGTTTTAATTTAAACTAGCATCAAGTTTTTCTTTTGGGAACTGAATTAATATCTAAGCGAAAACTTAATGATGAAAATAAAATAGAAAATGGGCATACATAAATAATACAAATCAGATTCTATTTAAAATTGTTTGTATGAAGAATAAATATAAACTAGCTTAAAATTGTGTGACTTTTAATAGCTTTGAATTAGTACCACCTGCCAGAATGCTCGACGGAGCCCCGCTTCGCGGGGCTCCTATTTCTGCGTGCAAGGTTTAAAGTAACCTAACACGAAGGGGATGGCGGGGTCTTTCAGACCCCGCCATCACCTTCGAACCTAACCTGTCCGTGTCGGGATGCCCCAAGTCCCGAGCTCGTTTCATTCGCTCTTGCATTCTAGGTCAAATAACTGATTACTACCTGTCATGCTGGCTCACAAAATAAACAAAACTAAACATTAACGTGTTAGTTGCACACATTACCGGCGAATGCCACCCTACTAACATTATTAGTCGCCAAGTCATTATATACAGCTCCTCGCCTAATATTTCAATTGACTGGTATAGTTTATTTGCTACCTAAACGCAGCTGCTAGTTTTTAGTTTTTATAACACCCTTAATTTTGAACCTTACGTAATATAATAGTCGCGAAAATATTTAATCGCTGGCAAGTTATTTTATTTGTTGCAAACATTTAGTCGACTTTTAAGTTATTAGTCACTCGGAAAATAATAAGCTATAAATAAAGTAAAAACTATGCTGTGACTGTGAGTGATGTGCACTTCTTTAAGTGACCATACCTGTAACTGTGTGTAATATCTGATCTGTTAGTGTATTTTTCCTGTCAGCAAGTCGCTGAAGTGCCATATCAATAAATAAATAAATATAAACTATGAATGTGTCAATCATTCCCAAGCAATCGTACTAAGTTACACCAAGTGATTACTCAACGAGGCGGGTAATTGCCCGACGTGATGTCACACAGTTGTCTACTTCATTCATTAACACTGCGGTCATTTATTAAATAGAAACACGAATAAACAAATGACATCCTCATTTCAAGTGAACCTTTATTTAACATATTTGAGTTACAATAGTAGGACATATTATATTTTAAGCTATTGTCAAACGGGCAGGGCGAAGCGAATGCGATCCGAATCCTGTCATATAAAAAAGCGAAAGCGGTCTGATAGTCTATGTGACAGGCTTCAAATAATTCCATATATTACAAACAAAAACGTTTCAGCACGCTTTTCAGTTTGACAAAGGCATTAATGTTGGGCCAAAACTTAATTTGCGATCTAAATCGAAACTAAACTTTCGGCTTTGAAGAATACTGAGCTTCGCTTGGGCCGATGATTTGGTCAATAATTGGCCGAAACTAACACGGTGGCACTATCTGACTGATATAGAAATAAAAACCGAGCACTGTTCGGTCATTAATACTATATTTATCTACACAAAGGGTTTTAATCTCCGGAAGCCTCAATCAAGTATTTATCTTTACTACAACAATATAACAATAAAGTTATCTATAACATACATATTCATAATATAAACCACTGACCGGTAGAAACCCAAACAAACATTGAAATTAAGTATAATCTCAAAGTTGCTGCAGACGCTGACGAAAAGCATAATTTTTTCGATGCTTTGGATTACATAAACCTAGTGCTTTCTTTTGTTTCATTTTGTAGTCAAAAATAATTTGATAACTCTATCAGCTGATTTTTCTATGAGATATCAGAGATGGATCTGCATCTGATATGTCATAGAAAAAGTAAGAATTTTTAACCTTCAAAGCCATCAATTTGTTCACTAAAGACCCTAGTTTTTACCGCTTACACCCGCTTTCACTTACGGGTAACGAACTAAAATCGCAGAAAAAGGTATAGCGTCAATAAAGTAAAGAAAATAAACTCACTTTGCTTTGTCAACATGGAAGCGTCGCTTGGCGCGGTCGCCGACTGAACCGGCCTGCAGACGATGCACCTCGGCTTTGACCTTTGCACAGTGGCGAGTGGTCAGCACCCACAGCACAAAGTTAGTGCATGTCACTAAGCCCATGGGGATCACGAAGAATATGTAATGGGGCCAGTCTGCCGCTGAGTTCTGAACTGCAAACAGAAATAATAACCTGAAGAGGACTGAATTATCTGAAGTCAGTATAACCTTAAGGCGCTCCCTCACTGCGAGCATTCACCTGTAATGTAACATAAAAGTGCGCAATTTGATGCTCTATTATCTTCGAATGTTCGAATCTGTAACGTTACATTACAGGTGAATGCTCGCGGTGAGGGAGCGCCCTTAGCACAAAGAAGTTAAACACAATAAATAATTTCAATTCCATGTTATTATCATCAGCACACAGCAGCCCATAGCTGGATATAGATCGTATATTCTCATTAAGTTCATTTTTTTTGGCAACTGTAATCCAGCTGCTACCAGACCATGAGGAAATCGTAGATTCACGCTTATGCCTCATTTAGACGATGCAAGGAAGATTGGGTGCATTGGGGAGAAGATTGCGGACTATTTAGTGGCAATGAATTCAGTTGATCAAACTTGCATGCAAGATCTTGTAGCTCGTAAATAGTTTTTTAGTAAATATTTACAAAATAGTGATCACCAATTCTTAAGCTTATTGTTAAATTAACAGTTCTTGGTTGAAACTGGCAGGTTCGAAACCTTTTTCGAAATAAATTCAACCATTAAAAATTATGACTGGCATAAACAATATTGATTGGCTCACTATGAATGATGGCCTATTTTAAAAGCTTCAGAGCATTAAGCATATTAACATGATAGTTTCAACCATAGTTGTGACCTGACCTAACCTTTTCTGATACAGATAACCGTCACAAAGATATCTCGGACAGCTTTTAACATAGACCAACGTTCATTGGAATCACATCTTAAATATGTATTTTTACTACACTACATGTTATGTCTGGTTACAAAAAACATAATTATTCTTTTTATAGACACTTCTAAACGAACATGGCACTAAAGCGTGTTTCCATTACCCAAATCTTGCATACAAGTAAAGGCGCTCCCTCACCGGGAGCATTCGCGTGTACCTAATTTAACATTATAGATTCGACTTTGAGCATTACATTACAATACTAGCTCCCTGACTGACGAGCATTCGCATATAGTAAAGATTCGATATTAAGGTGCACATTGCGATGCGCGATTGTCTTCCCTCACTGATGAAATGTTCGAATCTGTAACGTTACATTACAGATTCAAACATTCGAAGACAATAGAGCATCAAATTGCGCACTTTTATGTTACATTACAGTCGAATGCTCGCGGTGAGGGAGCGCCCTTAGCACAAAGAAGTTAAACACAATAAATAATTTCAATTCCATGTTATTATCATCAGCACACAGCAGCCCATAGCTGGATATAGATCGTATATTCTCATAAAGTTCATTTTTTTGGCAACTGTAATCCAGCTGCTACCAGACCATGAGGAAATCGTAGATTCACGCTTATGCCTCATTTAGACGATGCAAGAAAGATTGGGTGCATTGCGGAGAAGATTGCGGACTATTTATTGACAATGAATTCAGTTGATCAAACTTGCATGCAAGATCTTGTAGCTCGTAAATGGTTTTTTAGTAAATATTTACAAAATAGTGATCACCAATTCTTAAGCTTATTGTTAAATTAACAGTTCTTGGTTGAAACTGGCAGGTTCGAAACCTTTTTCGAAATAAATTCAACCATTAAAAATTATGACTGGCATAAACAATATTGATTGGCTCACTATGAATGATGGCCTATTTTAAAAGCTTCAGAGCATTAAGCATATTAACATGATAGTTTCAACCATAGTTGTGACCTGACCTAACCTTTTCTGATACAGATAACCGTCACAAAGATATCTCGGACAGCTTTTAACATAGACCAACGTTCATTGGAATCACATCTTAAATATGTATTTTTACTACACTACATGTTATGTCTGGTTACAAAAAACATAATTATTCTTTTTATAGACACTTCTAAACGAACATGGCACTAAAGCGTGTTTCCATTACCCAAATCTTGCATACAAGTAAAGGCGCTCCCTCACCGGGAGCATTCGCGTGTACCTAATTTAACATTATAGATTCGACTTTGAGCATTACATTACAATACTAGCTCCCTGACTGACGAGCATTCGCATATAGTAAAGATTCGATATTAAGGTGCACATTGCGATGCGCGATTGTCTTCCCTCACTGATGAAATGTTCGAATCTGTAACGTTACATTACAGATTCAAACATTCGAAGACAATAGAGCATCAAATTGCGCACTTTTATGTTACATTACAGGCGAATGCTCGCGGTGAGGGAACGCCTTAAGATGTCACATTTGCATACAAGTAGCTTGAATTAGAATCATGTCTTTAAGAGTGTGCAAATTGCATGCAGGTTTTACTTGCGTAGGTCCCTATTGAGTAGGTTGAAAGTTACTTGAAACAAGATGTACAAGTTCACTACTACCTACTTGCAACTTGTATAAAAGTAACTTGTATAGAGGCGCGTTTCCATTCTATTTCCAAATCTATGCAAGACTTGCATGGTCGCGGGATTATTTCCTTACCGTGATCCCGGAACATAAAGGGCTATTGAAGGACACCGTGGATTTTAGTCAGAAGAAGTCTGACAGTCCCTCCCGCCCTGCCCGGGGTGGGAGGACTCATTTGATGATTATACCACGTTAAAAAAAAAAAAAGCAATGCAAGACTTGCAAAATGGGATAACGCCTTAATGGAAACGCGCTTTAAAATTTTAAACCAAATCAAATTGAGATTGACATGATAAAGAGCAATTCAAGTTCAGCATAAAAACTATGTTCACAAAAGACTATGACCGTTCATTTTTTATGAGTTATTATAGGAAGGAACATTACGTCATTAGAGTCATAACGAAATATGTAGTTATGAGTAGGTTCTTTTCTGAACAATGGATTTGATTGTTTTTTTGGGTGTTTCTGTTCAGAATAATTATTCAATAGTGCATGTGTGTGCACGTTCTGAAAACACAAACACTGGAAACTGGTCTTTAATTTATTTTTATCGGTGGTTCTGTTCTATCAAAAAAAAGGCCAAAAGGCAAAAAACATGTCTGTTGAACGGGGGCTCCCTTAAATATACATTTTATTTTGTTTTTAGTATTTTTTGTTAAAAAGGCAACAGAAATATACGCACATCAAAACTGAAAATATCAACTGTCTATCACGGTTCATGAAATATAGCCTTGTGAGAGACGAACAGACACGCAGACGTTTCACATTTTCGGTACGGAACCCTAAAAATGCATAGGTATTTCAGAGAACAAAACTGAAACTGGTCTTAGCACTAACAAAAAAACAATTTTAATGAAATTCTATTTGTAACATTGCCAAAGTTTATTTTTTAGGTACTTTTTGATAGCCTGCCGTGATCGCGAGACTGTCTTATCAGATATCCGTAAACCTTGGAAGGGCTATTGAAGGACACCGTGGATTTTAGTCAGTACAAGTCTGTCAGTCCCTCGCGTCCCGCTCTGGGTGGGAGGACTCATTTGATAACTAAACCATCATCATTTATCTCTTCTTTTTTGGGTATTATTTAAACGCTTCAATATTCGTACAAGTGAAATTCGAGTATGAATGACGATGATCAGTGACGTGTTTTTCTGTTATCTTTATAGACAATGAATCAGCACCTACGTCCATGTGGACGTTTATATCAATTAGACAGATATGTGTGCCAATTATTACGAGGCGACACACACGTCGTATACTCGCCCCTTTTCTAAGCGTCCAAATATTTGTACATAATACAATCCCTCCGTAATATATTGGACATAGAATATCTTGGTTACACAAAAACACACTAAAAATTTCGGCTATTTATTCATCCATAACAATCTGATTGCGGTTGGTTTATTGGAAAAGTCGATGAAAATTAAAAAGTACTAATCGTGCTCCAAGAAACTCAATTTTTTTAACTTATGCGAGCCGCGATCTAAACTTGGTCTCATTTCACTTGAATCAATATCGGCTTAGCCAATAAAAGACAGGATGTTTGTTTCATTTTCAGAAATCATTACTTCAATATCCTTTTTACCCGACTGCACGACGCAAAGGAAGTTTCTATGAGGCGTTCTAGACACCAAATACATAAGCCGATTTTGATAATTCTTACGTCAATCGATTCGTCTTTAGGGCTCATGTGAACGACGCGACGCCGCCGCCGCGCCGCCGGTAATACTAATTAACTAAACAATTGAAAACAAATCATAAATTCTAATGCAGAACAGAACGACTCACAGTCGGGGCCCATTCAAATTTTACCAATCAAATCTTTCCAAGGAGCCCCGACTGTGAGTCGTTCTGTTCTGCATTAGAATTTATGATTTGTTTTATATGTGTATCGATTATAAAACTATTTCAACTGTGTAGTTATTTAGTATTACTTAACAGGATTCTAAACTACTGGGCTTTTTAATGTTTTCACATATTTTTTAAAATTTGTTTTTACGCAGTCGGGTTTTTTTATATTATTGATACGGGGCCCTTTTATGACTAGCTACGCCTGACTGACTAGAGCGTTCATTTGAACAATGAAGTTACGGTAATGGCGTTTTTATTATGTTAACACCGTCAAACAACGCTGTGTCGTATTTTTTTATAATACTATACTTCAGAATGATTTATTCACAATCATTCCAACAAGTTTTAAATTACATTTTAATTCCTTCCCCCTCCATTTTTATTCCCTTTTTATTTTTCAGGGTTTGCATTCCATTAAAATTACGAGGTTAATTAGAAGTTTTACACATACATGCCTCATAAGAACTGTATGCAGCCGACCTACATGTTTAACAAATGCTGCCGTACTCATGGTCATGGTCAACAATTACCCTAGGTTGTATATTTAAGGAGGAGGCGGGCCGCGAGAGAGAGAGGACAGCGTCCTCCCTCCGCCCCAACCGCAGTGGTAGGCGCCCGCGGCGTCGGACGTCGGCAGACGATCTCCGGCCACCGTAGGCACGGGCATGCGGACAGCGAGTAAAGGGCAACTCGTTGTCCGACCATGGACCATGCCCGGGCCGACGGCGCGACGTGTTCCACGCTCGCCTCAAAGAGCTTCAGCAAAAATGTCGGGGCCTCCTCTAAGAGGGCCAAAGCCTGCCGGGGTGGCGGGAGATTATTTCCTCACCGTGACCCCGGAACATAAAGGGCTATTGAAAGACACCGTGGATTTTAGTCAGTACAAGTCTGACAGTATGGGTGGGATTGATTATGTTCGAGAAGTACTAATTATGTTTGTTCAGAACTGGACCGGGAGTTTACTGTAAAAGCGTGGGCGTTTACTGAAACCACACATTTTTCAGCTAACATCGCATTAATTGTTCATAATATTTTGTACTTCGATATTTCTCTATGAATCACTTCTTTCTGAAAGGAGAAGCTTTCTAAATCTGCATATTGATGAACGACTGTTAAATCTTCAAAGTATTCCTTCTACATGACACATAAAATAAATTCATGTCCACATGTCTTTCGTAAATCGTAACCAAATGTTTAACATTGTCTATGATGTGTGTGCGTGCGTAGTTATTATAATATTTATACTACGGCAATGTAATGTTTCGATAGTTTCTATTCAAAAATTTCCTATATTTCGATCATTTATATACAAAATAACAAATTAGAGATATGCCGAGATTACGGGAAACAAGTGTATGTTACTCAGAAAGATGTGTCGATGGAAAGTACACTTTTAGTTATATGCGGAAAACCCAACCTACGTAAAAAGTGCGTAGAAAATCAGGTACCTACTTATCTAGAAATAATATGTACGTCATTAGCCAACGTAATCAGTAGGTAGGTAAACTGTTCGGGACCAAAATATATCACTTGTCACTTGTCATCAATAGTTTGATGGTAGATAATGAATGAACACATTGACACTCCTGGCTGTGTTAAGCTGGTTTATCACGCGCGAGTCCGCGCCTTCACTTGCATGATCCGGACATACAAAAATCGGACATGACAGCCCGTGACACGCCAGACACCGCTTGTCCGCGCGGATGGGTGGCTTAGGGGAAACTCGCCTCTGGTCCGCGGCCCAGTTTACACGGAGTAAGTAGTAACAGTAGTGGTTAATTCGGCAGAATGTGTGGGCGAGAATACCATGGGAAAAATGCTTAGGGGGAAACTGGTCTCTGGTCACATTTGTCACCACTAGCTTTGTCATCACTGACTTTGCTGTTGCCACCGCTATCGTGCTACATGCTACGCGAGTTTCCCCCTTAGCCGATGGGATGGTGTATATCGTGGCATCAACGGATTTGATACAAAACCATGCGAGACGTGAGGTCCACTTTACCGGCCGATGTGGTGTCAAGCTGAGAATTGCACAGACCGACACAGTTGAAAAATCATATTATCTTCGTTACAGCCAATTTCTACATTATAAGTCAGCATCGTAAGTAGACACACATTTCTGTTACTCTATGATTTATAACACTTTGAGCTGAGCAACGTTATAATACGTAAAATTTGACAAACGCTATTTGACACAACGTTTAATCACGTCAGTAAAAAATATGTCTTTTTTCAAAGAACGTGTATAAACGGCCGAGGTTTATACAAATTCCTTCAAGCTACGTCATCGCGCCGTATCATCACTTTAAATTTTGGGACTGCTAGCGCCACTCCAGGTTAGTTTTTTTGTGCACTTTATAAGGCTACTCGCACACATACATTCTAATTACGCATACATTCGCAACGTCGTAGTACGTCCCTCGTAAACGTCGACGTGCAGTAACGGTTGTGTCACATTTCATATTATCTTTGGTTGTGTGAAAAACAGAACGTTACTAATCGTCATTTATTTTGTATGAGAAGATAGTGCGCCGCACAACAAACATTTGAATACCCAGATGCTCAGCTGAAAGTGATAATTTTACTGATAACATTAGCTGTTGATGAAGAAACTGGTTGTTCGTAATTAAAAACGCATTTTACCTGAACCGAACCAGCATATTCCAAGTCCTACGTCGGCATCAAGGACTTTGGCGACGGGGTACTTGTCCAAGAGGAACATGATCAGAGTCAGTAAGATGGACGAGCTCCATGCGTACAGGGAGTACCACAGGAACCGGCGCAGCTCCGTGTTCGCCTTGCGCATCGGTTGCACCGACCGGACGCTCCTGATGGAACAAACATGTGATTTTTACTCATTAAATCATAGCTTTCAAGGTATTATCATAGTTCTAGTAAAAAACTTTTTCTAAAAAAAATGTGACTGCCTTCAAAAACAACCACAAAAAAGGGTAAAAATATAACCTACAAAACTTTTCTTTCGGAAGTCGGTGGCAAAACAGACAATGAAATTAAAAAAAAAAGTCACCGACTTCCGAAAGAAAAGTTTTGTAGGTTATTTTACCCTTTTTTGTGGTTGTTTTTGAAGGCGGTCACATTTTTTTTAGAAAAAGTTTTTTAGTTTAAATATTCAACCACAATTCTTGCCAAATAAGTACAGACGCCAGCACATCAAGCTACCACAATCTGTCGGATTTCTTTAATAGAATTTCAACCAATCACAAGGGTAGAAGGTTAATGTTTGATTGGTAAAATCTGACAGATTCGGGTAGGTTGACCTGCTGGCGTCTGTACATCATTTTTTTTACATATGGACCAGAATTTTGTAATACGTAACACCGGTAATAACATCGTTAACATCTCTTTCATTCATTCCCTATCTCGAAAACTACTGAACCGATTTTCATGAAACTTGTTGACAGTATTCCCTAAGTTGAACGATACCAAGTAAAACAAAAAAAGAATTGCTTAAATCGGACTTGTAGTTCCGGAGATATGCGAACACAAACATAATTTACTAAATCAGTCGATGCCAAGTCCTTACTAGAGGAGTTGTACCTTCCATCATCAGCTCAGCTACATGAGATGATACGCAAATACTTAAATCTTTATATAAAATTTCCGTGTCACAATGTTAGTTACCGCTACTCCTCCGAAACGGCTCTACCGATTTTTACCAAATTTTATATGCGTATTCAGTAGGTCTGAGAATCGGCTACTATCTATTTTTTTTTTATTTAAATGGCAAAACAACGTTTGCGGGGTCAGCTAGTTACTTTATAAAATTTGCGAAAAACGATGTGTGGGCCTATAAATTTTGAGGGTTGCACTCGATTTCTCCAGGATCCAATCTCCAGATCCTGACATGGTTACAATGGGACCACTTCAGAAGTATCTCATTTCGAACAAAAAATAATTTTGAAAATCGGTCCACAATTGGCGGAGTAATAGAGTAGGTAACAAATACCCCAAAAAAAAAACCGTCGAATTGATAACCTCCTTCTTTTTGAAGTCGGTTAAAAAGAGTCATTAATATTCATGATAATTTAACAAAGAAATAACTCTCATTACCTTAGGTTAAATGCGTCTACAAACATAGGTACTTAATTTGTTAGCAATATGTCAGAACTCAAAATCTAATAAGAAGATCCTAGCTAATGTATCGTAAACAATGTCAGTAAAAAAATATGTCTCAAATATTACGAGCACATTCAAACATTTCAATAGATTTCATGGACATTTGGAGATTAGTAGGTAAGTAAACTAGACAAATTCATTTTATTACAAAAATAATAATGCTTCTAGGCCCATTACTTTTATGACAATTACGGCAAACATAGAAGTCGTGGCGGCCGTGACGTGAGCTAATAGCGCGTACCTATGGGGTCTTTATTGGTTTTTACTGCTCCCATTAAGTCGCCGGGGTCATGGGGATTGACTAACTAATCACGAGGATAAAGTACTGTGACAAAATACACGATAACAGGCACCCGGTTTCAGATAAAAATTAAGCCGTAGATAACTAAAGCTCCGAACATAATAAGTTCATAATAGCGCACAGATACCCCGGCTGTGCTTCTAATCGTGTAATCATGTACCTATACTTCAACTGAACTCCGAAACTGTAAACAGCACTGTAACGTGTTAACATTTACCATCCGTATGGTTTATGAATGTTATCTTATTCAGACGTATTAAAAATACCTAAAATATGATGGAGAGCGAGTTGAACTTGGTCGCTAAAGGTTCTGTAGGTAAGGGAATTAAATTTAAATCTATTTAATTGTAAATGACGTTCCACGAACCTTTTGTTGCAACAATATTTTTTTTTGTAACCCATAATCATTAACCATGTGTATTAAAACAACAACAGTTCCATTAAATTTTCCTGTAGATGATATTATATCTATGGGTCAATCAAACCAGTTCAAGATCATTGACAATGAGTTATCCTCAGTCGAGGTAACAATACGGTACCCTAATTATAATAAAAGTACGACCTCACGACCTTCGTAATTCGTTTATAATAAAGTTTGTGTTTTATTCTATATTGTTCGTATTGTGTTGGAGTGGTCGATGACGTGTCTTAATTAGGCCCTACCTACACATTGCCCGAACATAAAGTGCGTTTTCCTATTCTGTCGGTTTTCATTAACGCAACCTAATTGTCAACCGCACGCTCGGCTTTTCCAATTGCACATTAAAACCATCAAATTAAGCCCTAACATCAGCCTGTATTAAGTCTAATTAGTTCTCTAATTATTTCTGTCTAGAATTTCGGCAAAATGATCGTAGCTTTTGCTAATGTTGTCTGTCGCAAACTGGACCTACAAAAATAATATAGGCGAATGATTTTGTCAAAGATCTGTGTCATGGTGATGGATTATCTTGGATTTTAGTCTATACGAGTCTGATAGTTCCTTCCACACCGCCCATGGTGGTAGCAGGACTCATTGGATTGTACCACGTTAAAAAAATGATGAAAGAAATAGAATTATCGAAGCTGTGAAAAGCCCTGAAAGTTGTTTAAAAGTCAGATGTTTCGTGTTCTGTTTTCGCTGGGATTTTCAATGATGGATGTTGCATTAGCTTATTTTTAACCGAATAACTATATAACACTAACGAATCAGCTAACACGTGCAAAGTGCAGTGTGTCTCAATTTGGTATCCAATGCCGCCGATAAAAAGGCCATAATTTATAACCCGGAAACTTTTAATGATCATTTTGTTCAAAAATGTGTTAACTTAATGAAAAAAAGAAGATAATATAATGTAAACATAAGTGGTTAATCAATGCCCTGGGATCTGGAGGCGACTGCCCTCCAGCGCGTCTATGAGTGGCGCGTGGAGGAGCAGCGCCGGGGCGTGACCCCGCTGCCTCGAGAAGTCGAGGCGCGGCGGGAGGAGCTCCGGCGCGATCTCAGGGCAGTATGGAGAGGACGACTGTCGCGACCGACGGCCGGGCACGCCGCAATTGCGGCGGTAAGACCCCTCTTTGAGGAGTGGCTGGAGAGAAGTCATGGCGTCCTTACTTTCCGCCTGACGCAGGTCCTCACCGGGCACGGATGCTTCGGGAGGTACCTGTGTCTAATGCGGAAGGAGGAAACGCCTGGGTGTCACCACTGCGAAGATCGCCCGGAGGACACGGTGGAGCATACGGTGCAGGACTGCCCAGCTTGGGCGGAGCACCGACGTGTCCTCACGGCTGCGATAGGCGGAGACCTCTCTCGCCCGGCATTGGTTGCGGCCATGCTGCGGGGCGAGACGGAGTGGGAGGCGGTCGCCTCCTTCTGCGAAGCAGTAATGCTCGCGAAGGAGGAGGCGGGCCGCGCGCGAGAGAGGACAGTGTCCTCCCTCCGCCCCACCCGCGGTGGTGCACGCCCGTGGCGACGGACGTCGCAAGACGATCTCCGGCCACCGTAGGCGCGGGCATGCGGGCAGCGAGTAAAGGGCAACTCGCTGCCCGACCATGGACCATGCCCGGGTCGACGGCGCGTTGTGTCCCACGCGCGCCTCAAAGAGCGTCATCATAATGACGGGGCCCCCCTCTCAGAGGGCCAAAGCCTGCCGGGGTCGCGGGATTATTTCCTTACCGTGACCCCGGAACATAACAGGCTACTGAAGGACACCGTGGATTTTAGTCAGTAGAAGTCTGACAGTCCCTCCCGCCCTGCCCGGGGTTGGAGGACTCATTTGATGATTTTGCCACGTAAAAAAAAAAAAAAAAAGTGGTTAATCAAATATTTTGCTCACAAAACTAACCCCCAGGTACTTAAACTTAATTGTAGGTGGATTTAAAAGCTCTTCAGAAGTCTGTTTTAAAATAGCTTAAATGCTTATATAGATCGAGTGATGGTGATCATGAATTAATCATGATAAATGAGTAAGTAATTAACTGCCTTCTCATAAATAAGCATAATTATTAAAACGCAATTCTTGTACAGCATGCATTATTTTAATGCAACTCAACAGAGCGTTTCTTAAAATAAACTCGGGAAGTTCAAAGACTTACCTACCTTTCACTTGAGTAAGTATTATTTACGGGTATACAACTTATTAAGAGTAGGAATGCTCTTGAAAATACTGAAAACTTCATTATTTATCAGAAAGGAAAATAGTATAAACCATGACACATACAAACATATTAATAAACGAATGTTTAGATAAAACAATAGATAAAACGGAAAACTTCTTCAGGAACTATTTTTGTCCTACATTGAAAAAAATTCTGGTACTGGGAATGTAATGAATGAAAAACACTTGGTTCCGTAAACAACGGTCCCGAACATTATTATTTTCCTTGTCATAACAGAGGCCCTTGCATATTTTTTCACGTTTTTTGACATTACGTAAACGGGAAATTTGACTTTTTATTTTAATTCCCTCATACAATAGTACAATAGTGACGCTTTTTCATTTTCCATACAATAAATGTCGTAGGCAAATACCTAAGTAAGCTGTAAGTAAAAAAAGGGAAATCTTGTGATAAGGCAAAACGCAGTACCATTTTCTTCGCCCATTGGTCAATCAGGTTTTCAAAATATATTTTTTACTTATTAATAAAATAGATTAGGTAGTAAAATGCCGCATTTTTAATTTCGATTTCTAGCGCGACACAAGCATTTCAGGTTATTTAATATTTAACATTCTCTTGCATAATTATTTTCACGTTTGAAAAATCTAAAGTGTTATAACGGTTCTAGTGGTTTAATATTTTTTCGATATCATAAACACGTGGTTTTAAATTCGTTATGGCGAAGATAGCTTAATGCAACAACAATCATAATCTTTTTACTCCGAATTAAACATGAATATTGTCAGCCCACTAATGTATTTTACGCATCCGCTCGAGATAATAAATTATCACAGTCCTAAACCCTATACTACGTAAAAAGCAGCACTTATCGAATAAAATGTATTTACGTATCATAATTACAGTACATAGGCAGTATAACAATAATTTTGCTAAAAAATATCTCTTGTTTAACTTACATTAAATCATTGCGGTATTTGTTATATTTATTTTAAAAGTCTAAACGCGGCCCCGGGGATTCTCGCCATGTGCAAATATCAAAGAGCCGGTGTGTAAACTCATCGATAACTAAGACAAAACAAACATTTACCCACATTGCGACAAACGACTGCGAGCAACACTTCAAGCATTTGTTTAACCAAATTATGACATTAAAGTACCAAAAAATCATTTCTTTGTAAAGAAGAACTTTAAAACTTAATATTCGGGATACAGGCGTTTGTACTTTTTCATGAAAAACAAGCTATTAGTCACGTCAGCGCCAGCGCACCGTACTAGCCAAACCGAGGCTAGTATACAGTAATGTATGACACATTACACATCCGTAAAATCCGGTTGTGTAGGCTGTTGGATTGATTTGTTATCACAACCCAATATTTCATCTTTGTACTCTTATTTTTAAGAACTACTGCTTTACTCGTAAATAATATCAGCATTTGAAATATGTTTTTCAAGCATAAACATCTTCATTCACTGAACTACAAAATTTTCAAGAATTAGCTGTCAAACCTATAATATGAGCTTTCATATAAATTTTCTGACAATAATGAATGAACTCGATTTTGAAACTCTACAGAACATACGAGTAGTTCAAGACTGAATGCATCGCAGTGTCTGGCACATTACACTTCCGAATATTTTCTTGAACGTTATACTATAAACAATCTCTCGCTTGTAAGCCCGTGATGTGCCCTCAATCTGAAATGAGTTGTGCGGAGTAAAGTTTTTGATAGACAGGATATTATTTCTTAAGCGTTTTACAAGTAATTACAATTTTAATAACACTCGAGATGCGTGTGATTGAACTAAAAGTGGTGGTAACAGGGCCAACCGCCTGTTTAAATGGGTTGAATGAGCAGTAGACATGCAACATGCATAATAACTATCGTGCCGAGGAACATGTTGGTAGATATAATGTAGGCATCTTCAATTCACACGTCATTTGCATTGTAGCCAGTCTAAATGTTTGTGTTGATTCTTAACCAAACTTACCCAAATGTCCACCAGATGTCGAAGCACATGACGTTGAGCCAGGCGAACGCGGCCACGAAGCCGAAGTAGATCCCGTACCCTGTGCAAACAATGAGCGATCATGTCATGGATCAACTATGACTGGCAAAGTTCCTACTAACTACTCCGCTTCTCAAATTATCCCACTTACGCACTGATACGTTAGCCCTGATTAATTACAGCTCGTAGGTACATGGTGAAACTGCACAATAATTTAATCAGCTTTTGAATTTACAGGAATTAAGGTTTGAATTATGATTTAATTTATATCTTGAAAAAATGGTTTATTAACATTATTTTTGTTAAAGACATCACAACACATCAAGCTACTCCAATCTATCAAAAGTATACAACAGTTTTTCTACTTTATCACGAAGCAAAAAGATTCTTTTGCAACTGGGAAAAATTGACAGATTGGGGTAGATTGTAAAGTTCTGGTGACCATTGTATTAATTTTGTAAACAGACATTGTTGATAAGGCTTATAAAAATAACTGAAGGAGTCAGACCTAACAATACATAAACCTTATGCTTTTAATAAAAACACAGAGTACTGGCTGATTCACCAGCTCCATACTTAGGCTCAATTTGGAATGGATGATTAGGCAATTTATTTCTTCGATGACGTAAACAACACTAAAATAGATTTTTCTTGATAATACAGGTATGTTATTATATTATAAAGAATGTTATGATTACACCACAATATTTATGTTAAGAATACCTAAGGCAGTTTGGTTAAATACGTAAACAAGTAAGGTGAAATTTTGACATTTGTGAATGAATGAATCAATCAGTTGTGTGATGCTACCATTAGATATTATGAAATGTAAGAACAATTAACTATAAATAACTTAACTGCGTTCCACGTCGTTAAATTTTATGCTCGCAAAAGGGTAGCGCATACATTGTGAATGAAACTGTATGAATCATTAATCAATCTGTAAGCGTTTAAGTCTAAACACCGCTAATTTAAAACAGCTTAATAAACTGCTGAAACTTTAGGGAGAAAATTGTTATGCCAAACATGTTTGTGACCGGTAATCATAAATGGAAATAATTATTGAAAAATTAACGTCATGATTATTGAAAATTTCCTTTAACTATAGAAAGATAAAATAATAAAAGCTACACTAAACTAGGTACTATAGCTATAGCATCTTAAAATAAATCCTCAACACTTTCAGCTGGTTATTTGCCCAAGAGACTGGGCGGGCGGCGCGGCGTTGCCTGTTTGAATGGCATCGCTTAATAGCCTCTGACCAAGGTAAAAGCCAGCTCAAGGATCACGGGAAGCGTCAACAAGTGTTTTAAAAATATCTCTGGAGAGCCTGTGAGCACTTGGACCCCACAGCCCTAAAGTTTCAACCCCAAATTATGAGCGATGTTAATAATTGCAGCAGATTAAAAATAAAACCAGGTGTACTTGTCATAAAATATTATCTTAAACATAAATGGTCTATTAAGTTACATTAATTGTCAGAGCACGCAATTTTATTTTTTAGTTATTAGTTATGTTATTTAGAATTGGTCATATAAATACGATAGAATTACCATAATTATAAGTATACCCGGAATCAGAACAGCAGTTTTTACTCTACCTCGTTACTGTAAACTAATTTGAAAAGGAGTAATTATAGCGATCCTTTCAATAAAACATGACAAGTTAATTATACTACGTGTTTGGGAATGTTAGATACATATTTTATAGTTCTATTCAATATTAATTATTATAGACAAGTAACACAATTAGACCAGAATAATTTGTATAATATTTGTGCAGCGTGCCAATCTCAACATTTGGATACTGTGTAAAACTGCGAGTAAATGTAGCGATTTACGTAACTTACATGCAAAATTATCGGCGTGAATTTAAATATTAATTATCTTTATGCAAGTGCATTATACATATGTGCAGCAATTTTTTTTTCAATATTACGCCTTAAAATATGATTTAGATAAGGTCGCCACTTGTATCTTCGGTTTTATTACAGCCAGATGTTATCAAGTACTTGTGAGATAAAGCTAATTCAAAATCGACCGAGTTCATATCTATCATTCATCGAAATATAATATTAAGCTATCGTTTCGTTTATTAATTTTCCCTTTTGAGTGTAACAATGAAAACCGTCTCACGGTTATATTAAATGGGGTCGAGAGATAGGAATTTCAGGAAGTGAACTCTGTTTTTACTTAGTCTATTATAAAATCCGCTTTGTATGCACACGCCATACATTTCCTTTAGCTCAAGAGGAATGACTGTTCTGTCACGAAATTGTTTGTAGGCTCTTAACCCAAAACTATTATTTACTGGCGACAAAGTGAATTAAGTTCCAATAACCTCTTTATCGTGACCGTAAAACGAATCTATTCGTTCATCCACTTTATTGTTTATATTTCTGTGATACTGATACTTTCTGTTATTCCCTATATCACGATAGATTGTATCGTGACAGTCCGACAAGGTGGTACATAGATCGAAGATAGAACAATGTACACCAAAATGTTAACACATATGTATTTATTTCCATGATATCTAACGTAGGTAACCCTTCCATAATGTCTGTTTACATATTTTTTCTTAAATTCAATTTTTACACGATTTCGTGCTTTTTGAAAATGTAGAAATAGCCAGAAATGTAAGATTTACCAAGAACAGTGCAGGTGGTTTGATTGGGCACGTGGCTGTGCTGCACGCGCGCGAGGCAACCGAAAGCGAGCAGCATCATGCTGACATGGCAGATGAGCGTACGGCCGTGCAGGTTGCGCAGCTCTGGCAGAAACAGGTACACCAACAGCGTCAGCGTCAGGCATACGCTCGAGATGCAGATCAGCTGCCAAAGAAACACAAACATTCACAGTAGGATTACTGCTCCGGAAGATTCAACCAAACGACTAACACCTAATTTTAAAACTACGTACATAAATTCAGGTAATTTTTCTATGGGACATGACAAACTGCAGAACCTACTACGAGTCGAACATAGGCACTCCTTTCGCCTGGTAATACAAGCACCGGATCCGTATTAGTACACGTACCCTTTCTGAAGAACCTCACCAATAAGGTCAGTATGTATGTTTTTCTAGGGCATCCCTGATCGAGCATTGCCACTTACATCTGCCTTATAAATCCATTATAATCTTTTGCTAGTTAGTCGCGTTTCGCAGATCCTTGAAAAAATCATTTTAAATTAGAAGGTCCGAATAAGAACTTTATTTTATATAATTGCAGGTAGAGAAAAGCTTTACAATGATAATTTCCTTGAAGCAGCGCGAGTCTGGATTTGAGCAATAGGCTCGCTATTATGTGGATCCTTAAACGTCACAGTATGAATATTGATGTAGGCACAACGAATCCGGGAAATGCAAGCGTGATGTTAATTATATAGTAGATCAACAAACAATATAGTCGGCTATACATATTTGTTAAGCTAATTTCAAAATTCCCCAAAGTACAGGGCAAATACTTCTTGGATTTAAACGTCATCACCAATATTAGATTGTAGGCGTAAATCACTTAAACAAATATAGGTACTTCAACAAAAAAAAAACATTTAAGACGTACTCGTAAAGTCCTCAACATACCGTCTAAAAAACGAAAACACGACGACGTTATTAATCTAAATAGACGCTTACTGCCTGGTTACTTTAGCCTTATCTGATTGGCTAAATAAGAACTTAGGATAAAAGTGGTGAATGAGACACCTTTTTTTCCTTAGCCATATTTGAGGACCTAGTAATTGTTCCAGTTCTGGCTTTTTGTGTATGTAAGTTTAAATGTGTGTACACCTAAGACACAAGAGAAATTCTTAGTACAACCTTGAAATCGAGAAAAAATCTGCTACTACGTACATTTATATTTCATAACATTCAATTAATTTCATATACCATTAACAGCTCCCCAATCTGTCAAATCCTATCATATTACAATGTATGAACAGAGAAATCAACGGAGAGTTGTGATGACGTCACGGCCTGATTCCTCGCATCCTTGTTTATGTGTCTGAATAATGGTTCCCTCATGGCTCACATCCCCAATATTTACATAAACATGGACTTTTAAACGCTTGGAAAGTCAGAACGTTTGCTTGACCGCAGCGTTACATGGACGTGATAACAAAAAATCATAATAAGTAATAGTCGCTTGTTAAATAATTTCCGGAAAGCATGGTACTTCTTAGTCACTGATCGTTTGTTTATCAGCAACGAATCAATCCATCCGTGTAATCTATTGACTCTCAGACAAATCTAAGCAAACTTTAAAAAAATGTATCCCATTCATAAAAATAAGTATGTATTTCCTAACAGCTTCAGGAATCTTTCATCAATGTTTCGTTTGAAGATTGAATCAGTATGTGTGTAGTAATATGATGAATGAGCACTTACGATGAAGGACATTTTGAAGTTTTTCGCCAATTCTGGCCCCTTTACGAAACAGGTGGCGGCGGTGACCAAGATATTGCCGTTAGGACAGTCGCGCCCATCAAAAGCTTCGAAACAGTAGGCATCACCGACGCTGATGGGTGAGACGAGTGCGCCGTCAGCCCTCAGCCGGTGTCGGTCCAGCGGCACAGACTTGTTCAGCACCACTCGACCCTCAGGGCAGTGCAGGTCAGTGCGAATCCCGAGGACATCTAAAAGTATAATAAAATCTTACTTTCCATTTGGAAAAGAACGACCAAAGAGCAATTACAATTATTGCCTCTTTGCAAAATGTGAGATGCTGTTAGTGCCTTTTTGTGGCAATAGGTCATGGTCAACCCTTAGCTTACTGTATGACTTTTTCGTACAATGTGAAACTGGTGAATATTTTGATAAAATAAAACCGTGTTTGTCAATATATTTTCCACTACAGATTTAGGCATGCTTATTTACTAATTAGGAGCCTTTATCAGAATGCTCAGTATGGTTTCCTCCTACTATCTAATTGCACGTTGGATTTTTTGACGTATTTTGCTAAAATGAATTGTACATCATACTATTGTTTTGTATGTTAAAACCTTTTTTATTCCGTTTCCATGAATCTAACATCAATAATGGTTCACCAACGCTAATTTCTGGCCTGTGTTTTTTTATACATGGATCTCTTTTAAATAATAACATAACCTGTATTATGCAATTGATCTTATTTTCAGCAATATTTTATTTGGGTTATTTTTTCAGCAAAGCAATAAAGATAATGAATGATCGATAGGCAGACATTATCTGTAATGAGTGGCACAGTAAACTGGGAGTATCTTGTGGTAGATTTAGTAATTGCCCTCAAAATAGGTTTTTCGTTTACTTTGGAAAAGGAGTTCTACGTTCTTAGTCGTACCTCATGAAGGCTAATTGACTGATAAACTAAAGACGGTCAATACCTAACGTTTTACGTTAAGTATTACCATGTAGTACCATGGGTTAATAAAAATTTACAACAGGCAGTACCACGGGCAATAAACGAAAATATTTACCTGCTAAATCTTCGTCTTCACGTAGCAAAGGCTCCAGATAGTCAGATATATTAAAAAAAATGTCGTCAAGGTTCGGTGTGCACCTGCTGACAAAGCTGCCACAGCGGCGAGGTTTGTAGTGGTGTCCCACGGCGCAGCACTTCCTCACACCGAAGGCACCATACTGAGAAGTATTCCGGGTGCACACGCGCGCCACCAGCTCATCACTATAGAACTCTCTGTCCAAGCACCACTCTCCAGGCGGTGCGTCTCCACCTCCGTCCCCTTTTTTGCTCAAAGACTTCAGAGTACTTCCATCTACTTCCAATGAAAAGAATTGCTCTTTCAGTTCCACACCGTACTCATCTGCTTTACAATTTAACTCATTATCAACTTCATAAATATCGTGATCATTCATTTTCAAACGCTTCAACAGCCAAATTTCTGAATTACTCTTGGCAGTATTTCTACACAAATGGAAAGCACTATCGTAACTCTGCCCTGCCGGACAACATTTGCGATAGTGATGTACGACCAGTTCGTCTCTTGGTATTTTCAGAGTTTCATTTTTAATACAGGTTAAGCCTACAATTTCAGGAATTATTGGTTTCAGTGTGCCGTTGACAACTTCTAACACGAACCGGTCGAAACAGCTACCTAAAGCTTGCAGCCGATTGTCTAGTTCTGACGATGTCGTCTGTACCATTTGTAATTCAACACAGTCTGCAGGAATGCCATCCTGCACTGTTACATTGTCTCCCACAAAAAGGGGAGTTATACTTATGTTATAACTGTCCTGAGCACTTTTGCGATCTATACACTGGTACGAAACTATAAGGTCTTCACCATTTGACACTTTTACTAAACTTTGAGTGTTCGGACAACACTTATGAAACACTTTGCCTTCCTGGGTGGTATCGGCACTCACGTAGACAATTGCACTCACAACAATTAGTAGCCACATTGTTATTAAAAAACCCGGAGCTCGTAGCGCCGGTACTAATATCCACATACAAATTTTCACAACAAGTGGTGAGTGTCGATCGGCGTGCAGAACATTGTTTATTTCAACAGGCAGACGTGAAAACCGTGTGTTGTGGCAAACCGTCGGCGGCACAATGATGCGGCTTCGCGGCTCGCCGTGATCAACGCCGGCCGGTGGAGGCTGCTGCGCCCTTGAAGTGCGTCTGTCGGCCGGGCGGTGACGCAGCCCCAGAGCTTTGGTTAAACTTGCGGTTTTCTTTTATTTTTCGACATCCAGTCACTAAAAAGTCGAACACTCACAACACTGAATGAACAGAAACAAATCACTGTAGACCACTGCACTCATACTATTTATACTTTAATTGAAGAAAAGCAAGGTGCCGAATAGGCTGTAATATTATTGTAAAAAAGTAGTGAGTACTCGTCGGAAATAAAAATCGAGTCGCGCCGCGAATCACGCATACGAATTGTACAAAGACATCGACTCAATTTTTTATCAGATATCTGCCGATAAAAACATGAGACGACTGATTGTATACTTAGAATTTAAAGTGTAAACAAATATTCTATTTTTATCATTGATATTACCTATATTGATAACTGATTTGTTTCACCTGAAAGAAGGGAATGATGAAATGAAAACAACTTGTGATTAATTTGTAGAGCACGTAGGTAAGTATTTAACCTACACGTAACAAAAAGCTATAATAAGTTATTGTAGAGTAAATTAAAGGGACTATAATAAAATACTACATGATGTAGGTATATAAGTACACTCCATCACGTTGTATCCAATAATTCCATTCATCACACGCAAAGTAGCGTATGAGACGGTCAATGAATTAATTGAGTGCAAGTTATTACCTACTAAGGACGCCTTTGTCGGTGAGTTTGTAAAACGTAACAACGTTAAGTAAAGTTTACATTCACTGCGTAACAAGCTGTTACCGAAATAAACAGTGCCATAATTATATTGGAATCAAAAACTAAATCAACTTTAAAGTGGGTTACACTGAATTGTGTATCTTTACACCACCGTTAAGATCTGCGAATCTTTTAGGTTTTTTTAACACGTTTTAAGTTTTAACCACATCATTTTGTAGATGTCTTTAATAGTTATTGTAATCTTATTTAATAATCTGGAAGTGTTTTTCAAATCTAGTTTTGAATTTCTCCTCTCGATAATGATATACAGTGGGACACCAAATCAGATAAAACATTATCAAATTCACAAATACAATACCTACTGATTTCATCTAATTTCTAACTTTAACAATATCAACCATATTCCTGTTGTTTAATCTGTATTTAAAATTTACAGCATAAAAAATAAATCATGCAAAGTTTTTCTGCAGAATAAAATTTTAATGCAAAACTGCCTGGTAGGAGTGATACTGTGCTAAAAATCAAGATCCACCCAAATCTGTCTTCACTGGGATAACTTTTCTTTTAGAAAACAGATTCTTGCCAAGAAATAAAATAGTTAATAATTATTAGACAAAATACGTATTTTTGTTTCTTGTTTCTGATAATTCTGATTAATTATGGTAGAGGAATCTAACAGTTAAACATATTATTTTTCAGTAAGCATAGATGATGATGTTTTTGTTATTTTACCCCATTTTAGGGATTCCTATAAATCCTGTGTCATAAGTGTATTTACAAACCCAACCAAACCGGGAAACATACTACTTGTAGGCCGTACAAATATTTGTTCCGTGCGGTAATCGAACCCAGTGGATGTAGCGAGACTTAATTTATAGGGCAAGACGAATCTGCGAAGCACTTAACGACGTAAATGTGCACTGAGAAGTAAAAACGGATATTAGGAAATCCGTTTCGAAAAGGGTGAGAGATGAGCTGAATAATGAATTTTAATTTCATCAGATTTACTTGAAACTTATAATGAAGACTTATCAACCAAATAAATAGAACAAGTCATGTTGAAACATGTGTTCCATTTATTTTGCAATTTCAACCCCAAAGGAGTACCTAATTGAAAATCAAAGGAATAAATACGAAATACTCGGGACGAAGTCGCGGGCGGAATGCTAGTCGATACTGTTATGTATTATAAATGGGCGCGCCAAAGTTCACCTAAAATTTAAACTCCGATCATTGGAAGCCCGAAAATTGTATTCCTAACATTTATAATCCTAATAATCACAACTCCTAATTGCTCTGTCACTAATTTTCATAATTCCGAATCATTCGACTTCATAATGTCAGTAGCAATAATAGACCGGAAGCCAGACCAAAATATCGTTAGTGATTTCTTCTCAAGCCATAATTAGTAGACTACATAAGGGAGTCGGATCATAAAGATTTGTGGAAGTCAGCTGCTGTTCCGTTGGTGGGATAAGCAGCAATAGCCGTTCAAACACGTAGAAAAAATAATATTTTTTTGTCATTTCCTCCCAACTGAAACCTGGTTTATATTGAAGATTACCTTATATCACGAAGAATAAAACCAATCAGCTGTCTGTAACATGGTGGAATACACGTCTGCTGGTCACTCGAACATGTAATTTTTTATATTATTTTCAGTGATTTCCTCTCGACTCAAATTTTACCTGATGAAAGTTTACATGAAGATATGGATAAAAGCAAACGTCAGCTGGCTGTATCTCGGTGGAAAGATCGTAAAATAAAATATGAAGAAACAAATATTTTATTAAATCTGAATAACTAAACGTAATTTATTTGCAATATCAAAACGGACATAAGGGAAACGAGTGTCTATCATAATGACACATAGAAGAAGCCATAAAAAAATATTATTTGGAAAAAAAAAACTTGTGTCATCCTTAATGTCTAATCTTGTCAAATCATTCTGCTGTCATAAGGTTTCAAATCAATATTAAATGATTTTGTTGTTGTATTTCGTTATTTTGTTCAAGTTATGGAACTGTTCTTACTGGAGTGAATAAGTAATTGACACCCTGATCAAGAAGGTCCGTTAACCGGTTCAACAGAATCAGAAGGATTCCCGCACGATCTTCAATGATGAGACAAGGCTCTCGCTTAGAGATTACGTGAAGAGCTTCTCGATCCGGCTTGCATTATGAAGAAATTCCTATCTTTGAGGTCCGAACTAGATATCCATTGATATATGTATCATAACAACATGTTTATTTTGTATTTTTAATTGTTTAATATGTAATGTAAATGAAAAATGTAAATGACAATAACATCAAACAATGAATCAAGCAATGATTGGGGGTTTTCTTTATAGAAAAGCTTTTTATTTCTTATACTTTTCACTAATTGAGAAAATAAATCAATAGACCCATTTATACGTTTTTTCAAGAGTTCATTATGATCGTTTTGCATATTCGTGCAAAGAATGGGCAGAAAACCTTAGGCCCATCGCATACGGCGTATTCTAAACGCAGAAGACGCGCGTTTCAGGAACGCGCCTCTTCGGCGCCGTAGACGCTGATTTGTTATTGCGTTTGGATTGATGATACAAGCGCGCGTATAAAGAAGCGGAGTAGAGGCAGGGGCGGGGCCCTCACGCCACTACTGCACCGCCCGTGCCTAAACTACTGAAGAAGAGGAGGAGTCTCTGATCTAAAAAACGCAGAATCTACGAGCGACTATAGCGCGTCTGTTTCGCTGTATCTGTGCGTATACGTGCAGTAGAGGCGCGATTCACGCCCTGAGTGCTTATGTTACAAGGTTGTGATTGAATCTCGTATACGCGCGTAATCTGCGCGGTTAAAGAACGCCGTGTGGCGTAGGGCCTATGTATACCACGTTTTTTAAACGCGCCGTCGACGCGCTTTTTGTAAAAGAGCAGTTTGTTGTCGCGACACAAAGCGTCAAACGGGCGTTTGCATTGCATCTGTATCACTACAAACGCGCGTCAACGGCGCGTTTAATAAACGTGATGTACATAGCGTCGTTGATAGTCCAATAATGCGTAACTAACATTGTCAAAAACCGCGTAACTACAAAAAAAGCAAAAATGAGATTTCGCGGGTGTAGGTAACTGATTGTGATTGGCGTCGACCTGTGCGACCAATTTTTGAATAGATCAATAAAATGAGGAGTAAATCAAAAATAACAATACCGCGGATCTTTGGACGAACAAGTTACGACCAGAAAACCGCGTATATGCGCCAGTTTGTATGAGAATTTGCAGTGCTTATGTGACGCTTCAGTTAAAAATTGCTTTTTTTCGGCATCACTGGATTATTTTGAATGTAAGTATATTACACGTATTCTAAATGTTATGGTAATTAAAATTGGAATCTTTATTATTCTAAAATTGTGTAATTTGGTGTGTAAATAGCGACGACAGGAACTACCTCGGTTTGAAAAATTTTCGGCCTAGCCTATATTTGAGGGTAGTATGTAAATAAATTTGTACTTATTCGATAGCTTGATTATTTATTATCACGTTTCATTGTAAATTGCGCTTTTTTATTTCAGGCAATCTGCTACTCTGCCAGGTAATGGAAAAAATCTTAAAGTGGCTCCATGACTAATACTTTGTCAAAAACTTAACCATGTTGAAATTGCAAGATGGTATGTAACGATCAGATACCAGCAATGTGTAATGAACATCTATGATAATCAACTTTCCTACTACATTCCTGAGCAATTGTCAAAAAAGGGGAAACAGGGAGCTTTTTCTCCCTTGAAAGAAGTCATGTCACAAAAATCGCTAGGAAATGTGAATCAGTTTTGGGGTCCATGGATTCTTATATTTGTCTTGTTTCCCAAAGACCAATCTATAACAGGCTAACAGTAAGCTAAATTGTTTGATAAATTCACTGAAAAAAGTCCCGAAAATCGGCGGGGATTTAGTAAAAAGTAAGGCTTTTTACAGGATACTGCAACGGCTCACCATTTATTTTTTTAAGACATCTATTTAATGTATTTCTTATTACAGAGTATCTTCTTTCAATAATTACCTATATTTTTAACAAATTGACTTAAAAATATAGATCATTAGGGGAGAGATTTGTTAAAAAAATATTAATTATTATTGTTGAAAAAAATATTGTTTCTAAATAGTTTAGTACAACGACGATATAATACTAGACTGGTAATAACAGGCGACCGATGTCTGCCAACACATTAGGCAAAAAAGTCTTATATCCGTCTCATTTCGACCAATCCTGTGAGCCGTAAACATACGTTGAGACAGAACCGACCTTGAGTTAGCCAATCACAACGCAGTACCCCGCCTCCCTCGCTTACGTAGTACCTCAGCGAGTTGGCAGAATAGTTTTGTTCGTTAGATCGTGCAATGCGTAGTCTAGTATTATATCGTCGTTGGTTTAGTAGTTATAATTTTGAGACTGATTTGTTTCTGTTCATATAAAGACTTATTATATATAATAATAACTATTTTTATTTCTTATATGATGTTAAACTTTAGCAGCATTAATAAATAAGCTGAGGAAGTTTAAAAAAGTAATAATGTTGCCTATTTATTACTTCTAATATGTTTTTATACCTGTTAGTATATATTTGTTGTTCTTCTATAAATATAAACTATTTATGATTAAACATAATCATTTATATACTTAATTTCATTAAATAAATGATTGATTGAAGTTGTAGAATTTTTTTAAATATCACGTAAGTACTGTCTATAATCCAAAATCGTTTGAAACTATACAGCGTAAGTGACTTTCTAATTAAAATATTGATAATATTGTCTTCAAAATTAGTACATTACATGAAAGAAAACAAAATGATCCTCTACTCAAGTTCAGTCGAAGATCGGTCGATTAGTCTTTTAGAAAATTAGTTTTTTGTCTCTCCTGTAAAATCAGTGAAAGTGTAGTTACGCAGTATTTGACAATGTTAGTTACGCGTCATTGGACTATCAACGACGATAGGCTATTTGGGCTAGTCCATACACGGTGGAACCGCGCTATTTCAGAATCGCCTGGAAATCGCGCGAGTCTTATAATTATATGTATGAGATATTAAGTAATCGTTCAGACAACCGCGCGGTTAGTCAACCGCCAGAAAATAGAATCGCGCTGCTCCCGCGCGTTTCTATTACTATGGAGTCTTTACTTTGCGTTCAGTTGCGTGGCGGATACCGTGCGGTTAGCACATCACAGCTCGTGAGTTTGGCACGGTTCGTTTCGACACTGAACTGTTTATTGATGAAGTGGAAAAGAGAAATGCAATATGGGATATTCAGTGTGAGGATTACTCAAATAAAACTATCATAACCAAGCTTGGCAAGAGTTAGAGGAGATATTTGGAAATTGTGAAAATACGTTGGAAACTTGGTTGGTTACTTAATATTGGATGACATGATAACATTTTTCTTATCGTTTTTTTAAGGAGCAACAACCACAGTAAATCGATTTTTCGCTGACCTCCTTTTTCAAACGGACGTTATCCCTGTACGATAATCACATATAACCGCCGGAGTCTGATTGCATCACAATTTTGCGGTTTCGAACCGCGCGATTCATGAACGCGCGGTTTCCGCAAGTCTGTACTAGCCCTTAGTCCTGCTTGTACAATAATTTTCAAAGTATCAGCTGAGGACCTTTCCACCGAGATACAGCCAGCTGACGTCTGTTTTTAGGCATATCTTCATGTAAACTTTCATCAGGCAAAATTTGGGTTGAGAGGAAATCACTGAAAATAAAATAAAAAATTACATGTTCGAGTGACCAGCTGACGTGTATTCCACCATGGTACCGTCGGCTGATTGGTTTTATTCTTCGTGATACAAGGTAATCATCAATATAAACCAGGTTTCAATTGAGAGGAAATGACTAAAAAAAAATATTTTTTCTACGTGTTTGAACGGCGATTGCTGCTTATCCCACCAACGGAATCGCAGCTGACTTCCACGAATCTTTATGATACGACTCCCTCATGTAGTCTGCTAATTATCGCTTGAGAGGAAATTGGTCACGGACATCTGTTACGGGCTCCCGCTCTATAAGCATCTATTATACTATTATTTGTTTTCCTATATTTTCTCAACATAACCTTCTTTTACACTATTATTCAAAGTCATATCTTTTTTGTTTAGATTCCTTTTTATTTTGTTTCATTTTGTTGGCATTTTTTCATAGTGCCCCCAAGACGACACTCTGACCAAACGACTGGGGGCACCCCGACTCGGACAGGTTAGGTTAGAAGGGGATGGCGGGGTCTGAAAGTCTCCGCCATCCCCTTCGTGGTTATTTTTTTTTAAACCACCCAGAAGTAGGAGCACCGCGAAGCGGTGCTCCGTCGACTTTTCTAACTAAAAATATTATCGTAATAATGTTTAGGGATAAAAACGTTATGATAAAAAACAGTAGGAGTTTAATAGTACATTATGATATAAGTGCGGTAAGTTGATCATTACAGCTGAGGCGATATTGGTAGGACGAGCCGTAAGGCGAGTGCTATAAGAAAGCCAGAGGCTGTAATTATCAAACCGCACGTATGTCATACGACGTTTTATAACACATTTGTGAGTAAATAAATAAAATCATTACATCGAAAAGGAAAAGCAAGCGGAATAATTTTTACTTTTTCACAAATTAGCGATGCGCGCGCACCAGCATCTTTTGTTTATGGCAAAGGCACAAAAAACAGCCAGTATTACTAGTAAAGTAAAAATTCTTTTGTGGTTTTATTACAGATAAATGGTTGTAATTAATTGTCAAAATTAATTAAATTAAAGAATAAAATGTTTATTTATTATATTTCATCTCCCAAATTTAATTATAATAATAAAATGTTGACCGCTTTTCTGACATAAAAATTCTTTGCTAAGATTTAAAAAAGTACCGTTCGTTTTAGACGGAGCATCTTGATAAACCGTTTTACGTTTTACTTTACCATTACCGCACTAGTGCGTTTTACTTTACCATTACGCACTAGTGCGTAATAAGATACATTACGATACTGAAATAGGTGCAGTAAGAGACCTTTTACGAGCAAATATGTTATAAATATATTTATCTACTCTCATATCGTAAAATTCGAAATACAAAACTCAAAACGATTTTATAATGACATACTTTATACCATAGAGTATCGTAATGAAATTAAAAAATTAAATTATAACACTACTTCTCTAACAAAATAATGTTATAATAAAATTTTTTTTCATTATGATACAGTTTACAGATCATAGATACATCTATTTCATTTTTTATCTGTGGCTGCGCGCGCTCTAGATGGGAATGTTGGAATTTTGACGTTTGTGTTTCGGTGGATGACATGGTGGATGTTTATTAGTGTTTATTAATTTTTATCTTTTATTTGATATGTTCATGTTCAATGAGAGTAGATAAAGTAGTGTATGTAACTGTACATAATTAGGTATTATACCACTCGTGTGATACTATTAAAAAACTCGCTTCGCTCGTTTTTTAAACTCACACTCGTGTATAATACCCCTCATTATGTACCAGTTACATAAACTACTATTACAGTAACGATATTATTGATAACCATTTTCAGAAACATGAGTGTTATGAACATCGCCGGTAGCACTACAAAAAGTATGAATTAAAACTTTAGGTTGAAAAATTTTAGGAAGAGTGATCATTCGGATTACAAATTGTTAGGAAGAACAATTTCGGGTAAACAACTTTAGGTGAGCCAATATGGACCCATTATAAATCTACACTAATAATATAAAGCTGAAGTTTGTTTGGTTGACATTCAAATCCATAAATCTTTTTGCGTTGGATAGTCCATTTATCGCTATATTAGAGTCGGGTATATTTTCTTCTTTTAGTTCGGTATATTTAGGTAACTTTTCTGCGATAGTAGTTTGTAAGTTGTGTGTATTTGGTATAGCTATGTCTATGAGATATCCGGTTCTGTTTGTTTTATTTATTAATGTGATGTCTGGTCTATTGCAGTGAACAGTTCGGTCAGTAAAGATCCCTCGATCAAAATATTTTTTTTTTTTCGTTGACTCGTTTTCCAGGAGAATTTTAGGTATGTATTTGTAGTAAGGTGTTATGGGGTCTATTAGCTTGTATTGGTGTGCCAGTTTTTGATGAATGATGTTAGCGACTTGGTCGTGGCTGTGTTTGTAGTATGTCTGGGCTATTGATTTACAGGCACCTGTAATATGCTGGATGGTTTCTGGTAAGCTATTGCATTTTCTGCAAGTGTCAATGCTTAAGTTTTTGATAATGTGCTTCCTATAATAAATTTTTTAGTTTCAATTACTTGTTCCTGAATGGCGATCTTGAAGCCTTCAGTCCCAGAGAAGAGCTCGCCTCGTTTAAGCGACGCGTTCGACGCTTCCTTGTCGACATTCATTTGGATTAAATCGTGAGAATGTCTTCCATGTAAAGACTTCTGGCTCCATTCGAGTAGTTTAGTTTATTGTAGGTTATTTTTTAATTTTTTTGTTCGGTTTTTGTCTTTTAAATTTAGTGGTGTATGTGTATAGTGGTGGTCATTGTAATAGTGTTGTGATCTGTTTAATACGTAGATTTAAGATGTCGATGAGACCTCTGCCTCCCTCCTTTCTTGGTAATGTTACTCTTTGCACACACGATCTTGGGTGATGCTTGCGGAATCTGGTCATGGTAGTATTTATTTTTCGTTGTAAACTTTTTAAATCACTTATGTTCCAGTTGATAATGCCGAAGGAATAGGTAAGTACGGGTATAGAAAAGGTGTTAAGTGTCTTAATTGTGTTTTTTGCAGTAAAGCTGTGTTTTTAAAATAGAATTCAATCGATGTTGAAACTGTTGTTTTAGTTTTTCTTTAGTTTCTTTATGGTTTAAGTTTTTCTTTCGTTTCTTTATGGTTTATTTTTTATTATTATGTATTATTTTTAAATATCTACACATCTCGGGATCATGGTGTCCCGGGCTTTTGGAGGGCTTGCCAGGAGCCGGAGCCAGCTTGCAGAGGCCCATTAGACATTTCAAATGAAATGGTGCTTCAACCGGCGGTTATTCCTGTATGCTATGCACTATGCGAGTGTACCCAAGGCCAACCCCCGGGTGGAGTTATTATTATTATTAATTCAGTTTTACCATTAAATTGTTTTTTATATCGTTTTCCAGACGGTCAACTAAAAAAAACAACTTCTTCCGATTTTTCAGTTGAACAAATGAATGAATGCTTCAGTTATAAAAATGTAAATTTTGTTTCCAAGCAACAAGAAGGGTTTATTGCTCTGCTTATTAACCCTCTTTCAACTGTCCAAAGATAAAACGGTCTATCTGTCTTTCTTTTAGAAGATTTGTTACGAAAAAAATTATTAGCGTTGCCAGCCTGTATCGTCTATGTAAGAAACTTTCAACTTGCAAAACCTAAAACTATGCTTATGCAGACTTAAAATCAAATCCAGTTTATACTCTGGAATACACTGCGGTAAGTAATAGGAAGTTAAGCTTGATGACAAAATCAAAGAAGTAATGGGGCTGGATATGAATGTACGAAACTAATTTTGAGCTCAATTATTTGTTTGGTAAAATAAATGCGATAACATTTTAGTTTCTGCAGCAGTGGTGGCCCATTGGTACTCAGGACTACTATACAGTGTGTCCGGGCACGGGTTAGCGATATTTGAAGGGGATATTCTAGGCTCTTTTTCATCGACAAAAATGCTTTAAAAAAAATCTTATTCCAAAACTTCGCGAATGGCAGCCATTTTAATTTTTTGATCTGTTGAACTGGGGTGTGTACAATAAAATTCAAATATCTTTAAATCCAAGAGACCTACATTCATGCAAATGACTTTATTGCAAAGTTAAACGTTGAGGCTTATCAAAAACTTACGAAAGTTTTCTAAATAATATCTAAAAATAACCAAAAAACATGGGCAAACACGAAATTGTACACAAAAATTACTGAATATTTCACATTTTTAACTCTAGCTCGATAAGTACTCCTGAATTTTGCTAGGGTTTTTGCATTAAATTAAAAGTGTTTGAGATAGGCTATAAAATGATATTAAATTATCACTCTACGTTAAGTATCTTAGGAGTTATTCTCACTTGAACATCACCCTTCCGTCTCGCCCCGCAGCAATAATTCCAAGAAGTGGTTTCATATAATAAAAAAAATGTACCATTTCAGTTTATGGATTATGATGGTCAATAATGCCAGCTGATAAATGTTCGTTGGAACGATTTAGCTCGCCCAAAGAATGCGACACCTGTAATATTGGGGTACATGCGCTAAGGAAGGGTGATGTTCAAGTGAGAATAACTCCTAAGATACTTAACGTGGAGTGATCATTTTGATATCATTTTATAGCCTGACTCAAACACTTTTAATTTAATTCAAAAATCTTACCAAAATTCAGGGGTACTTATCGAGCTAGAGTTAAAAATATGAAATTATTCAGTAATTTTTGTGTACAATTTCGTGTTTGCCCATGTTTTTAACCGACTTCAAAAAAAAAGTAGGTTCTCAATTCGACCTGTATGTATGTATGTATGTATGTATGTATGTTTGTCCGCGATTATCTCGCGTTTGGCTGAACGGATTTTGATGCAGTTTTCAAGAAAGTGTTCTCTACATTCTGGAGAAGGTTTAAGTATATAACACTAATAGATATCCCGTGACGTTGCCCGCGTGGATCCGTTTTGCTTACTTGGATCATAGATTTTCAGGGACGATTGCATGTTTGTCCGCGATTATCTCGCGTTTGGCTGAACCGATTTTGATGCAGTTTTCAGGAAAGTGTTTGTTACATTCTGGAGAAGGTTTTAGTATATAACACTAATAGATATCCTGTGACGTTGCCCGCGTGGATCCGTTTTGCTTACTTGGATCGTAGATTTTCAGGGACGATTGCATGTTTGTCCGTGATTATCTCGCGTTTGGCTGAACCGATTTTGATGCAGTTTTCAGAAAAGTGTTTGTTACATTCTTGGGAAGGTTTGAGTATACAACAATAATGGATATCTCGTGAAGTTGCTCGCATAGATCCGTTTTTGTTGCTTATGTTGCCAGTAATTATGGTGAGGCGTGTAAATAGCCTGCACCTTTGTGGAGGTTGTGAAAAGTTTGAATTAAGAACCTACGTAATTTTAAGAAGTAATGGCGGACCTAAAAAATATACCTCCCTATTGATGAATCCCCGAGAAACCAATACCAAAAAAATTATTAGCAGCAAACCATGCCCACGTACCTTGACAATCCAGAGATCCCACTCAGACCCAGGGAGATGGGAAGATACCTCATTCATGCGCGCGAAATGGCTTGGTATGAGCTGCCGGCCGGCGAGCAAAATCTTCTTGAATCCACCGGTGGAATGGTTAAAACTCCAAAAATCAACACAACTATTATTATTATTTTATGAAGATTTTTGTTAAATATCGCAACTAAAAAGGGAAAAATAAAAAACTTTTTAAAAAAAAGGGAACCGACTTCAAAACCAAACAAAAAAACTATAAAATAACTTTTCTTTCGGAAGTCGGTGGCCATAACTCAATGAAATAAAAAAAAACAAAGCCACCGACTTCCGAAAGAAAAGTTATTTTATAGTTTTTTTGTGTTTGGTTTTGAAGTCGGTTCCCTTTTTTTAAAAAAATTTTTTTTGGTTATTTTTACATATTATTTAGATTTTTTTTGTAAGTTTTTAATAAGCCTCAACGTTTAACTTTGCAATAAAGTCATTTTCATGAACGTAGGTCTCTTGGATTCCAAGATATTTGCATTTTATTGTACACACCCCAGTTCGACGGATTAAAAAATTAAAATGGCTGCCATTCGCGAAGTATTGGAGTAAGAGTTTTTTTTAAAGCATTTTTGTTTTGTTGGGAGAGCAGTGGTGGCCCAGTGGTATCGGTCCCGACTTACGAGTTGTAGGTCGTGGGTTCGAACCCCGCCAGGCGCATTACTTTGTGTAATTTATTTCATCACCACTGCTCTCAAAACGGTGAAGGAAAACATCGTGAGGAAACCGGCATGCCCTAGAACCAAAAATTCGAAGACATGTGACATCTACCAACCCGCACTGGGCCCGCGTGGTGGATTATGGCCCACTCCCTCTCACAGAGAGGAGGCCTGTGTCCCAGCAGTGGGAACATTATAGGCTGACGATGATGATGATGATTTTTGTCGATGAAATTGAGCTTAGAATATCCCCTTCAAATATCGCTAACTCGTGCCCGGACACACTGTATAGGAGATAGGTAATTTCATGAGGATTACAAAGGTATGAAGCGGCACGTAATCCATTGTTCTAGAAATAAGAATTTTCATTGTTAACTAGCTGTAAGCTTGTAAAAATAAACAATCAATTGAGAGAGCGGTTTGCGGGTCTCTTTAAGGTAAAGTTCTGGGGTACGATATAAATTCGAAAGGTCAAATCGTAGTCAACGGTGCAATAGATATAGATATATGTATATAGATATATCATTATAATACCTTAAAGAGACCCACAAACCGCTCCCTCGATTTATTATTTATTACTACGAGCTAGATATGAGCGCCGATGGCCAATTCCACGGCGGCGGCGTGGCCTGTATATTTTCACGGCGGCGGCGGCGTCGCGACGGCGCGTCGCGTCCAGCCGTGCTCCTTAGTTTTTCTTTATTAGGGAGAGATTTATTAAGAAGAAAAATGAAGAAAATCATGTTGTTGTTAGGTACCAAAAAAAGTTTTATAAAGAAACGTATTTGCTAATTACAATTTTAGTCTTCTATAATTAGAGATTACGTTTACTAAAAACAATAATTGTTTCAGTATTTTAAGATGCGAGACAGAGTTTTTAATCAAAGCACTATCTATTTTTTTTTTTATTCTCTTTTTTTTACGTGAAATGGGTTTCAAAATCAAAATCAAAATCAAAATCAAATCGTTTATTTCAAGTAGGCCAGTTACAGGCACTTTTGAATTGTCAAAAGACAAAATTAAAATAAAATAGTTTAACAAATAGTTACGGTGCTACAGTCCCAGTCACAAGACATAAAAACTGTGAAAGTACTGTAGATGCCCATTCCAAAGCGTAGATCTCTATGGAGAAGAACGGGCAAGAAACTCCATGGACACTCTTGGATTTGGATTTAAACCTCACTATCGGCTTAAGCATCCTCGAAAACCATGAAAACGACTCCCATGATGAACATTAATTTCGAAAATTATTGCAGCCGCCATCTTGGATTTTGATTTTGACCTCACTATCGGCTTTAGCATCCTCGAGAACCATGAAAACAACTCCCATGATGAACAATTCAAAAATTATCGCAGCCGCCATCTTGGATTTGGATTTTGACCTCACTATCGGCTTTAGCATCCTCGAAAACCATGAAAACGACTCCCATGATGAAATTGATGAACAATTATGCTACCTAGTTTCCGAGATACGATGGGGGAAGGTGTGAAGAGGGGGAGAGAGGTGAGACATGAATCTGAAAAAAAAAAATGTTCAAAGTCTCTTCTGAGATCCGCCTAAAAGGGGTCAAGAGGGGGAACTTTGAAAAATGGTTTTTACCTTTCCGAGCCTCCTTTATGAATCCGTAAAAAAAACAAAACACGGGTCTCTTAGTTTCCGAGATACGATGGGGGGAGGGGTGAAGAGGGGGAGAGGCGGGAGTTTTGAAAAATGATTTTGACCAACTCTGGGCCCCTCGATATGAATCTGAAAATAAAAATGTTGCAAGTCTGTTAACTTCCGAGATCCGCCTAAAGGGTGGGAGAAGGGGGGCCAGAGATTCAAAACACTTTATACACAAATTTTACAAGTACAGCTATTCACTGTTGTACATTAATACCTATACACCCATATACTTTCTCATAAACAGCTGCTTATGTATTCGTCCGATTTCGGAGCAGCTCGTCTCGATTCGTGCGAGTTTCGTAGAGTCGTTCAAACGCACACAACGCCGTGTCAAAGACTGCCGAACTGAAACGACGTTAGACGATGCACGGCCTTCAAGCCACACCTCCTTGCCCGTCGGAGTGGGGAGCGTGAGGTTTTTTCGTTACGGAATTTCTGGATTCGGTCCCCGCGCTCAAGGCCCGCGATAGAAGCTATGCAATAGCTTAGCTGTAAGCTTGTAAAAATAAACAATCTATTGAGAGAGCGGTTTGCGGGTCTCTTTAAGGTAAAGTTCTGGGGTACGATAAAAATTCGAAAGGTCAAATCGTAGTCAACGGTGCAATAGATATAGATATATGTATATAGATATATCATTATAATACCTTAAAGAGACCCACAAACCGCTCCCTCGATTTATTATTTATTACTACGAGCTTACAACTAGTTCAATGAAAATTACCGTTGTAATCCTCATGAAATTACCTATCTCTTGACCCAATGACCTTGACTGTAGCTGAAATGACTGAAAAGTAAAAGAGAGTTAAAGCAAAAATAATTTAAATTATAATTAAGTTTTCATTTTCAAAGGCCATTATTTCAGGAGATATAGCAGTAATCTCGTAGACTTTGGTAACGTTAGGTAGCCTAGCTAGCCCTCTAACGTAATCTAACATTTTTATCGGTATCTATATCGACTCATCCGAAGAATAAAGTCCGATGTGACCATAGGCCAAAAATCAGTTTATATAATAGCTTAATGAGATAAGCAATTAAAACTCTACAAACGTGTGTTTTTAGAATTTTGATATTTTATTTAGTTCCGGAAATATAGAATCGAAGAACGTCTCATCTGAAATTCGTTCCGCAGAACAACGCACGAAGTGTATAAGTGACGGTACGCAGGCATCTGGGGCCACGTCTCTTCGTCAGATCGGCCGTTGTTTGTTGGAGAGAGAATATTTTCGTTGCATGATCTTATTTTTATACACTGTATAGTCTAAGTCACACATCACGTTTATATACTTTTTAGTCTAAGTAAACAGTTGTGGACTATCGATGTTTACATAGAACGGTTTTCGACGGAAATGTTCAGAAACGCATTTTTTTCGATGGTATGATTATTTTTATAAATATTCACTGGCACTCATGAACTTTTAAGACGCTGTTATACGAATTTAAATAATCTTCTAAGCGTTTTATTTTAAAATAGAACGTTTCTGTGCGGAATCAGTGATATGATTTATGGGTTCCATGTTAAGATGGGACGTTGTTCCTGGTAGAATGAAATCAGTTAGGACGTTGTTCGTTTAAAATGTTTGCTAAATATAAAAAAATATGTATTTATGAGTGGGTAAATTAATTCCTACGTGCAAAGTCTTGCACTTCACATAAATGATATTTCTTGAATATTCTATTTTACAGTTTTATTTTATTTCATATGTCAATTTAGAAAGAAATATCAATGAGTCCTTTTTGTGGCCTTTGCATCCTGATGCAGAAGAAATAAGCCAATAATTAGCAGAAATATTAAATTAAGAACTTCTACGTGAAGATCATAACACCAAAGAAATCATCGGTGATAGCTAAAAACAGGTTGTCACGTCAACTCAGACAGCAGAATATATTAGTACATTTTCTTTGGAATGCCTTCTAATCTCGAAATTTCACCATTAATACAACATGAGGACAGAATTTTCTCATCATAATATTTAGTATCTACCCCAGTTATTTAAAACTATCAGAGCCAACTCCTACCACTGTTCATTCGATCTGCGATAACTCATGTAGACAAATTCTCTGCGATTCCTTTTTCGTCATTAGGCGCCACAAACTCCCTTGCTATGGCTACTTTCCTACTCCAAAACATACAGTGCCAGTACGCATACGGACTAATCGTGTGTAGATCGGAATGCAAAGCATGCATAAAGTTGCATGCTTGCCATTTTGATTTGCCTCTCCTTCAATTCCATGGTAATACCTATCAGCATTTCTATTTTAAACATTGCATAATACAAACCCATTTTTTACGCGTATGAACCAAAAGAAAACGGTCAACGTCAGGGCACCCCAAGGATTTAAGACGGTAATAGGCATCTCTGTTGACTTGACATAGACCACCCTGCATCAAAGTCCCCGCCTCCGCCAACACTGCCGAACCCTCACACTACACACCTTCAATTATTTCGCAAGACTGAATCAAGTTAACGGAGCCTCACTTGGCGGGACTACTATCTGGGGTCGGCCTGCATTATTTATAGGAACCTAACTAATTGGTTTGGTACGGTTTGGTTCTGTTTTCGGTCCTCACCCTTGAAGTCGGTTCTTCTCGTTCAAAAAAGCACAAAGGTCAACATTATTATACTAAAAACATCTTAAACTCTTGTCAGGCATGTGTTATGAAAAGCAACTAGGTGTTCGAAGCATGCACTGAAGTTTCGTCATGAAAATAATGGAGAGTTTAATTTTATTTTAATGTGCGATGTGAAATCTCGTTTCTCCTTTCTGACTAAACAAGGGCACGCAGCCAAGTTCACTAAAATGATCATGCCTGAATTAGGTATTCCTATATTTCAGGCAGAGGAAGGTTTAATAAAGAGGCGTAACGGTTATGTTAAGCTACATTTTTGAGATTTTTTTAAATACAATAAACTTTTGAAATAATAATATCAGTTTTATTGACTCTAAGGAAATGTAATTATTTAACACATCGAAAATTATACTTAACTATTTCAAGGTAGGTAGTCAGATAGGACTCATTAGGTGTCATCAGGGAATGTCCCATTCCAACAAAAAGACACTTGTTAATATAGAACGTCACTAAAGTTGAGGCGTTTCCGTAAAACAACGTCTAATATTCACTACGGACCCACTTTTTTCTTCGTTCTTTCACTATAAAACGTCTTATGTTGATATGGAACTCACTATATCGTGTATTAAAAGGATTATAAATACACAATACCTGTCATTTAACTAGTCTAGGGTAATATAATAACATACCAAAAAATCAAAATGTCAAGTATCGTAGTTTTAGAGTTACACAGAGTTACACAAGTCAACAACTTCTACAAGCTCTACTGAAAACCATCAATCTTGCAAATCGGACTTTATTCTTCGGATGAGTCGATATAATTATTTGAAGAAGCTAGGGCCTCAATAATGAAAGATAAGAAAAAAGCTATTGCATATAGAAGGGAGGCATAAGGGGCAACTTTGAAATATGGTTCTTACTTTTCCGAGCCTCCTCTATACGAATCCGTAAAAAAAAAGAACACGTGTCTCTTAGTGTCTGAGATACGATTGGTAGGGGGGGGGAGCCAAAAAGGAGAGGCTTAAAGTACTTTTGCCCTCCTCATGAAAGTGACTTGTAAGTTTGCTTGTCGTCACCCCTGAGTTACGCTTCATCCATTCAACCTTCGTTACGTCCCATGATGAAATTGATGAACATTTCGAAAATTATCGAAGCCGCCATCTTGGATTTCGATTTTGACCTCACTATCGGCTATAGCATCCTCGAAAACCTTGAAAACGACTCCAATGATGAAATTGATGAACAATTCGAAAATTATAGCAGCCGCCATCTTGGATTCTCATTTTGACCTCGCCATCGGTTTTAGCACCCTCGAAAACCATGAAAACGACACCCATGATGAACAATTCGAAAATTATCGCAGCCGCCATCTTGGATTTGGATTTTAAACTCTCTATCGGCTTTAGCATCCTCGAAAACCATGAAAACGACTCCCATGATGAACAATTCGAAAATTATCACAGCCGCCATCTTGGATTTGGATTTAAACCTCACTATCGGCTTAAGCATCCTCGAAAACCATGAAAACGACTCCCATGATGAACATTTCGAAAATTATTGCAGCCGCCATCTTGGATTTTGATTTTGACCTCACTATCGGCTTTAGCATCCTCGAGAACCATGAAAACAACTCCCATGATGAACAATTCAAAAATTATCGCAGCCGCCATCTTGGATTTGGATTTTGACCTCACTATCGGCTTTAGCATCCTCGAAAACCATGAAAACGACTCCCATGATGAAATTGATGAACAATTATGCTACCTAGTTTCCGAGATACGATGGGGGAAGGTGTGAAGAGGGGGAGAGAGGTGAGACATGAATCTGAAAAAAAAAATGTTCAAAGTCTCTTCTGAGATCCGCCTAAAAGGGGTCAAGAGGGGGAACTTTGAAAAATGGTTTTTACCTTTCCGAGCCTCCTTTATGAATCCGTAAAAAAAACAAAACACGGGTCTCTTAGTTTCCGAGATACGATGGGGGGAGGGGTGAAGAGGGGGAGAGGCGGGAGTTTTGAAAAATGATTTTGACCAAATCTGGGCCCCTCGATATGAATCTGAAAATAAAAATGTTGCAAGTCTGTTAACTTCCGAGATCCGCCTAAAGGGTGGGAGAAGGGGGGCCAGAGATTCAAAACACTTTATACATAAATTTTACAAGTACAGCTATTCACTGTTGTACATTAATACCTATACACCCATATACTTTCTCATAAACAGCTGCTTATGTATTCGTCCGATTTCGGAGCAGCTCGTCTCGATTCGTGCGAGTTTTGTAGAGTCGTACAAACGCACACAACGCCCGCCGTGTCGAAGACTGCCGAACTGAAACGACGTTAGACGATGCACGGCCTTCAAGCCACACCTCCTTGCCCGTCGGAGTGGGGAGCGTGAGGTTTTTTCGTTACGGAATTTCTGGATTCGGTCCCCGCGCTCAAGGCCCGCGATAGAAGCTATGCAATAGCTTAAAAATAATCTTTACTAACGGAACTAATTGCGAACACGACATCTTATAAAATGAAATAAGTGGGTTTTCAAAAGGGTTATTACTATAAAAGGTAAAATATTAGGTCCAGGCCTAGGTCTCAATCTGAGCTACCTTGATACGCCAAAAACAAAACTATATTGCTCGTATATAGTTTAATGTCTTTGCTATAAACCCACTCAATTGAAGCTACAAAATGCACTGTCATTACATCAAATTGCATTTGAAAAATGTAGTACCTCGAACTTGACGCAGGTCATGAGGTAAGATAGAGAAGATAGAAGAGAGGTCAATAGGTAGATTTAATTTTGGAACCTTTATCATAAATGCACACAGAAAGAATAACATGGATAAGCCATTTTTCAATTAATGGTTAATGTCGTTAGTGCTATTATTACTACCTACTCAATTAAAAAATTGATAGGAAGGTATCAAAACTAAATCAGTTCATTATTTATCTGTTGAATATCAAAATCAATTGAATATTAATAGCTCGTAATATTTAACGTCTTTGCGTTCCAGGGCCGCGGTCACTCTTTATAAAGGGTTATTGAGGGACACCGTGGATTTTAGTCAGTAAGAGTCTTATAGTATGGGGTGGGAGGACTCATTTTGATGATATTATACCACGCTAAAGAAAAAAAAAGTTAATATATTTTTATTTTTTAAATTCTGTTAGTATTCAAATGTAAAGATAATAACTGTGTTGAACGGATTATTTATTCTATGATATTCAATTTACAGTCATCAGCAAAAATGGATAACGCTTTAACCAATTTTTATTGTCGGTACAGTGTTTTACCCCCATGTGCTTGCAAAGCCAAAATTCCGATTGATATTAAATCGATCGGAATTTTGGCTTTGCTGACGCTTTTGCGAAGGATGCCTGCTCATCAGCGGTTGCTGATCTCACCCATAACGCCCATCAGGGTAGGGTTATGACCTCTTGAACCCACCAAAAGATAGGCTTAAATCTGCGTGGCAACAGCAATGGGATATATCTGGAAGACGAGAGGGAAGGTTTTATTATGCGTTTCAACCAGTCATAAAGCTTTAAACTTTGGTATTTTTCCACATAAAAAGTCTCAAAAACGATGATCTCAGTCCTCTGCCGAATCCCACTAGGTTTTCGTTGCACACCTGTCTTTCTGCACAATATTCGTGATCGTGACTCCTCTCTCTGCGAGTGTGGTTTCGACGAAGGCTCCTGGACCACATTTTCTTTGAATGCAGAAACAACCTTCCACCTATAGATTTATATAGCCGCCTCCCTAAATTCAAGATCCCTCTCCCGACTAATTTCCCCTCCTTACTGACATATTCCTCTCCAGAACTAATCTTGGTGCTGATGATCTTCATCCGCCACAACAATATTACTTAAATTGTAATCTGTCGGACTCACGGCGTATTATGTGTAATATGTACTAACGTATATTTTTATCTTTTTGTTTGTTCCAGTCCAGTACTAACCCGACAAGATCTACATTGCGATCTACTTTATCAATCAAAGAATCGACTTCTTTTACATACTTTGACATTTTAACACGCACACTTGTTTTTCCATGTCACTCTTGACACTGGCAGAATAATCGATATCGTCTTTACATTCCATTTGAAAAAAATAAAATGAAATATAATTTAATTAAAAAACACATTTTATTACATCCCAAATCATACAATAGTATAAGGCACCTGTTTGACATTTTGCTATTTATTTATTTTAATCCCAATTACAATTTATATTGTTAATTAATAACAGGAAGAAGAAAAATTGCAAATAGGCGCACAATTTGCAACTTTTCAGTGCAAGGTTTTCAGTCATAAATTAAGATCCCAGAAAACAAAAGTCGGGTAACTGGGTTATAGATTTACAAAAACTGTGCTTTCTTATATCATTAAAAATATTAATAACTTTACATTGATAAAATAAAGTTGTACTTATAAGTATAATAATATAAGCTACAGTCGAAGTAGCAAAAAAGTTATTATACATAACAACTACTCAATTCAGTGAATGTGATGAGGATGACACAGAATTAATCACAATAACTAGTAATTAAGTATAATATTTAGCACGACTTAGTTAAAGTTATAACTGACATAGAATAAATTAAATCAACTAGTTATTTGATATAATACCTACCTTATAATTGATTGGATAAAGTAATATTAAAACAAGTATATATGTGAAGACTAAAACTATGTGTAGGTACTTATCAATATTGTTTTCATTATTTAAGTGTAACATCTTAACGATAACGATAAGATTTTGTTGAAATGCAACGGAAACAGTTGGCGGGTAATGGAGCAGGATTCCACCACCAAAGTTCAGCAAGGTCTGTCTTTGGATGGGTCACCAAAGTTAAGCAACTTTTGCCGAAGTTTGTATTTCGATGGGTGAGAGACGATAAGCAACGCTTTTAAAAGCAAAGGTTAGGGCTATGGATTTTACACAACATATTATTATGCGACTACTGGAAGGCGCACTAGCGTTAGATAAGCTCACATAATTATGTGCGGATGGTGATTGTAACTACCATTTAGCCTGATGTTAGGCGGTGATGAGGTCGATGGTGTAGTATTTATTGTTAATTAAACATTATTAACAATTGCGTTTTTAATTAATTCTTCAGTTTGAAATAAAATTTCGTCTTAAGCGAGGTCGACGAAGACCCGTGCTCTGCGGGGTTTCTACGGTTTCGTGGGTACACCTGGAATTAAAATAATTTAAGTGATTATGCAGACTTTACCCAAGTGCCGTCAGCTAGTTGAACCGTATTTATTACTTTAACTAACATCGACCAGCTATTATGAATAAAAGTCAAAGTTAATAATTTATCGTTACGTTAGTCAGTATTAGTGATTATTATAGATCGGAATAAGTAGAGCTTAGCATTAAGAACATTTTACCTTGTACGTATATTGCTCTGCATTTGAACTAGGTAGGTAATAGTTTAAATACTTTATACAGTTTCTGGTGCAGAGTCCCGCGACACCGGCATAGTAAACGAGTAGTACCACGGGCACGGGTAAATTAAAGTTCCCGTGGTACTACTAGATCTCTTGGTAGTACCACGGGTAATTTTTTTCCGGTAGTACTATACTGGTAGTTCAACGGATAGTACCACGGGCGATAAATGGATTTAACGCATTGACTCAAAAAGCTAATATCAGATAGTAGTTTCGACAAAAACCACAGAAAAGGTGTAGGGTCGTAAAAGATTATTACCGATTTTCGTTGATTTGCTACCTTGTCAGTAACAACCCTCATTTTCTCGTAGGGCACTAACTAAAAGTAGTTACTGTGGCATCATTTTAGAAAAGTAATAGGACAAGAAAGTTTCTTCTGTAATTTGTAAACCAAGTGTTGTACATTTATTTTGAGAAATATGCTTTGAAGGACAAGGGAAGTTTTCAGACAACTTTAAAGCAGAAACTTTATGACACTACTATTTTCCAAGATATGATTAGTTTTATGACAAGCTTGTATCCACTAGATTCAGTCGTTCATATACTATCAGAGAGTATGAATTCTTAGTGGTGACCATCGTTAATTTCTAACAATAAGCACTTAATGAGGGAGAGGTGGAAATTTTAAAGTTTGGACCCATGTTGTCTGGGTTAAAATTGCAAATAAGGTCATCACCCATTTCAAGGAGCGCATCGAATTACAGATCACTCTGTAGATGGTAAAAAATTAAACCCATGTACCCTCTAAGGAAAAATATGAGTATTTGGTTAAGTGACACATAATTATTACTTTTTTTTCTTTAGTTGATTGTTAAATGAATAAAGACTTTTTATGATGACTTTTAGAGGTTTAGATAGTCGATATCACATTGCTACGGTGTTCAGTCTTTAGTGGAAGCTTGCATTCTTTGTTAAGTGTTTCGAATGGGTGAATAAGAATTAAGAGATTTAGTTATTCGAGATCACCGTTGTTACGGCGTTAAGTTTTTCGTTTTTCGTGGTGAAGTTTTTCGGGCATGTGTTATTCGGTGTTACACTTTTCTTATCACAATCATTTTGATATAATTTTGTAGACTGACTCAAATACTTCTAATTTAATACGAAAACCCAAGCAAAATTTAGGGGTACTTTTCGAGCTAGAATAAAAAATGTGAAAATATTCAGTATTTTTGTGTACAATTTTGTGTTTTCCCATGTTTTTTGGTTCTTTTCAATTATTGTTTAGAAAACTTTAGTAAGTTTTTTAGAAGCCACAACATTTACCTTTGCAATAAAGTCATTTGCATGTATGTCGGTCTCTTAGATTCAAAGATTTTTGGATTTTCTTTTGGAGCTCGACCGATCTAAAAACTAAAATGGCCGCCATTCACAAGGTGATGGGTTAGGAATTTTTAAATAAGCATATTTGTCGATGAAAATAAGTGTATACTTATATCCTCTTGAAGTATCGGAAACCAAACACACTGAATACAGCATGTTTCTAAAAGATATGGTCATTGTGAACAGGCAAATGCTCTCTAATGGAACCAACTGAAAAATCAACTGTACCTTATGTACAAAACTTTATAAATCTCAATTCAAATGTAGAATATTCATCAGATGGAGAAAGTTGTATATTTTACCGTCGACTGTCAACACAGTGATTCTAATTATAATTAATGTCACTGTCAAATTACAGTGATCTTTATTCTTATGCCAATAAAGTTAAATATCTGCTTGACCGAGCTTCGCTCGGTTTTTAAAATGTCCATATCTTGGGAACCGAGCTTTTCTCGAACTTGATAAATCGATTGCTTGAGCCGAAAAACCCCTAATCTGTAACTTTCATGAAAATCCTTGGAGCCGTTTCCGAGATCCTGATTATAAATATACAAGAATTGCCCGTTTAAAGATATTAGATACTCGTAGATTAGATGTTGTATTGCAGCTGCCAGATATAAAGTAACTGTGAAAGTATGAAGTGCATTATGTTCAGTTAGGGTTGCTTGATATTGTCCTGTGTCGAGAGCCGCGTGTTGTTGAGCTCGTGCTGGTCATTCGCGACAGGAACATAGACGACGTGCGTGCAGATGAAGCCCCATTCTGACCGTCCGGCTTCTCCAGCCCTGTGTTAATTTTAGTATCATATTAGTCACTAATAGTAAACAATCGTACAAGTATTTGATGGGCCAAAATACTTGTCAAAATGTAATAAATTAAAAAAAAAATCTTCTGGAACTTAAAATAATACAGGTTTTATTAACAGTGGACGATATCGGAATTACACGCTAACATTCCAAGTTAGACTAGGTATTTCAAATTGATAATAGTATTCGTTAACAATTTAATACAATTGTTAACGAAAACTATAACGAAACGCCCGGGTGCCACCACTGCGAAGATCGCCCGGAGGACACAGTAGAGCATACGGTGCAAGACTGCCCCGCTTGGGCAGAGCACCGACGTGTCCTCACGGCGGCGATAGGCGGAGACCTCTCGCGCCCGGCATTGGTTGCGGCCATGCTGCGGGGCGAGACGGAGTGGGAAGCGGTCGCCTCCTTCTGCGAAGCAGTAATGCTCGTGAAGGAGGAGGCGGGTCGCGAGAGAGAGAGGACAGCGTCCTCCCTCCGCCCCAACCGCAGTGGTAGGCGCCCGCGGCGTCGGACGTCAGCAGACGATCTCCGGCCACCGTAGGCGCGGGCATGCGGGCAGCGAGTAAAGGGCAACTCGCTGCCCGACCATGGACCATGCCCGGGTCGACGGCGCGTTGTGTCCCACGCGCGCCTCAAAGAGCGTCAGCATAATGACGGGGCCCCCTCTCAGAGGGCCAAAGCCTGCCGGGGTCGCGGGATTATTTCCTTACCGTGACCCCGGAACATAACAGGCTACTGAAGGACACCGTGGATTTTAGTCAGTAGAAGTCTGACAGTACCTCCTGCCCTGCCCGGGGTAGGAGGACTCATTTGATGATTTTACCACGCTAAAAAAAAAAAAAAGATATACGAAGATTTGTGACGCGCCACGAATCACTGTTTAGTCTCGGACAAACTATAAATTGTATTTTTTTATAAAACTATCATATCTTTTTTAAATATATCTACAACAATCCTGGTAGCGACTAGACCACACTGTTTATTTTGTTTAAGTTCGTAAGTAAGAGTTTTATTGGTATTTTGTTTGCGAAATGTGCAGCGGACGCGCCAGGGGTATCAATTTTTAAGCCTTTTGCATTTTTTTTTGACTGTTTAGAACTAAATTAGACACAAAAACTATCGTGTTACAGTAAGATCATACAATATAGTGGCATAAAAAAATATTTTGGTTTCTAATTTAAATACTACGGGTAGTTTTTTTCTTCGGACAACATAAAATTAGCCTCTCAAGATTCACCCTGACCATAGAGATATCAATATTCACTTAATGGCCTTTAGGCTAACATATTTTGAGTACATACTAACAAAAACTATTATTAAAAGAACGAAGTTAATATTCATGTAATTCTTACTACAATTTTATTGGTAACAATTTTATTATATGTATAGATATTATCTGCCTATTGCCGTCCACTGCCGAACGTAGGCCCCCAAAAGCGCCAACCCTGCCGGTCCTGGGCAGTCCGCTACCATCCATTTATTGGTAAAGCATCTCTTATTTTTTAGTAACATGAATTTGATAATTCACACCTGGGAACGCTTTTTGTTTATCTGAGAACGAAAATTTTTTTAATTGGTGACAAACAATACTCGCATAGATCTCATTGGAAACAATGAAAAAATAAAGTTTTCAATTTATAAAGTCAGGCTCTTAAGAAAAACAGTTCTATGAATGTAGATAGCAGCTGTTCACAATAACTTCTTATACCAATGGGGAAGGCAAGTGTCAAAGTGACAAGTGACAGTTTGGTCCCAAAAGAACTGTCAAATCAAAGGAATTTTCTGAAAAAAACGATTTATTGACGTAAAATGACTAGATGTTGTGTATTATGCTGTAAAAAAGATTATACCATAACTAAACAATCGAATACACTTTTCAAAATAATATCTACTTTTCTATTGGAGGTTAATTGTACCAGTATTGCATCGCTCTATAAATCATGAAATGGTTCGTCTGGCGGAAGAATTATCACCTGGAACGAGTTTTGTGATAGTTGTGGTGTTAAGAAATTAAATATATTGTGATATTTCTCGAATCTAAATAGAAAAAAGGGGTACAATTACTGACATAAAACATTATGATATTTTATCAAAACAGAAAGTCAGTAGCAGCATTATATTCTTGTTATAGGAGAGGACCAGTGGCGGATTAAGAGTTTCCAAGGCCCTAAGCACAGGAGCCTGTGTACGCCCTCTATTGCTTAAATTGGGAAGGTAGAAGGTATAAAATGAAAGTTTCATCAAAATAGAAAGTGTAGTAATTTAAAACTTAAAACATTTTTTTCCTTGCCTTATTCACAGCAAACGCTCAGGGGGCAGCCGCAGGGCCCTGCGGGGGTGTATGAAGGGTCACTCCCGGACCGCTTTCGCCTTGTGATTTCGGAAATGTAGATGAATCTCGATAAAATGTAGGTAAAAAATGAAACGCAAGCAGAGGATGGAGGCCCCTAGAGAACAGGGGCCCCAAGCACGTGCTTGTAGTGCTTATACGTTAATCCGCCACTGGAGAGGACAGGTAAAACATACCTAAACTCAAAAATTGAAACCTCAACTACAAGTAATTATGGATTTATTACGGTAAAATCAAATGTATTACCACTCAATTAAATCACTTTTTTTCTCTTGTAGATGCACCGCGACGTCTTAATTCTTCTTTTAGTATATGCACTTGCATTGACGAATAATTTTCCATATTTGTTTTGTATTTAAACTCAATTTTTATAACAATAAATCTTGTTTGTTTTTTGTACAAGGTAGACAGTAATCTGACGTAGGGACCAACTATCGCAGCGCCATCTACGATTAGCTTTGAGTTGCCATCCCCATTGACTAATACTTAAAATATAACTTATGATAAATATATTTGGAGTTCATTGTTCTTGGTATTTTCATTGATAATTTAATGAGGGAAAACAAGAAGTATTTGTAAACCATCTTTATGGCCTTCTATTCATCTCGATGTAATTAATAACATGTAAGATGTAATTAATATTTTATTGTGCCTTGTTAACATAAATATTCTGTTGGAATGGATTTGTATCAATCTCCACTTGCTTTCTTTATACGTTAATACTGCTACGGTAGTTACGAGTTTTAAAACGTTGTTGAAACTATACATAAAATATCAATAACTGCCTTACCTAGCCTCTTCCTGATGAGATTGAAAAGTTTGGGTTTCATAACTAGAATGATTAAGATGTAGACTCCTTGAAGCCCGTTGATGAAGTCGATGGTGGCCCACAACCACCAGGGATCCTCCCAAAAGGTCGACAGCAGCTCGGAGATCCAGCCGGCTCCCATCACCACCCATAGCTTCACACTCAACACGTATCTGCGAACACATTGACAGTTGGTTTACTAGGTATGATAGAAAAAATGATTATGGGTATTCTCCAACAGCATTCCGCACTAAAAAACACATTGTTAAGTTCCGACAACCACGCGAACGAAGTCGCGGGCACAGCTAGTCTTGAAGAGTGCGCCCAAAGCAAAATCTTCAATTTTCGATTGGATTTTAAGAATACTAAATCATGTTAAATTCGGAAGAAAAGTATTACCTATGTAACTTCATTATATTTGCGGGGTTGCTGTCCGACGAAAAAAAGTTTTTTTGATTTTATTCTAGATGAATATGAAGACAAATACGTAATCGAGGGATGGTAGTGGCACTTTTTTGAAATATTGTTTATATTAAAAGTTATCATTGCATTCGGCGCAATTTTTTTTAGCGTGGTAAAATCATCAATTGTGTCACCTTCGTCCACTTTGGTAACTAAAGTTACCTAACCGTTACGTTACCTAAATAATTTGATCTACGAATATGGAAAAATAATTCTTCTTTCACAACAGGGATTGTGTCCCCACCCACGGCAGAGCGGGAGGGACTGTCAGACTTGTACTTACTAAAATTCACGGTGTCCTTCAATAGTCCTTTACGTTCCAGGGTCACGATAATTTGATAAGTTCCGCGACCCCGGCAGGCTTTGGCTCTCTAAAGGGCCCCCGTCATCATTCTGACACTCTTTGAGCAGCGCGTGGAACACAACGCGCCGTCGTCGACCCGGGCATGGTCCATGGTCGGACAGCGAATCGCCCATTACTCGCCGCCCGCATGCCCGCGCCTATTGTGGCCAGAGATCGTCTACCGACGTCCGGTGCCTTGAGCGTCTACCACTGCGGCTGGGGTGGAGAGAGGACGCTGTCCTCTCCTTCACTCGGCCCGCCTCCTCCTTCACGAGCATGACTGCTTCGCAGAAGGAGGCGACCGCTTCCCACTCCGTCTCGCCCCGCAGCATGGCCTCGACCAATGCGCGAGAGGTCTCCGCCTATCGCGTCGTGAGGACAACCGTCGTCGCGGTGCTCCGCCCAAGCGGGGCAGTCCTGCACCGTATGCTCCACCGTGTCCTCCGGGCGGTCTTCGCAGCAGTGGTGACACCTAGGTGTTTCCTCCTTCCCCATCTGACACAGGTACCTCCCGAAACTTCCGTGTACGGTGAGGACCTACGTCATGCGATAGGTCAGGACGCCGTGACGCTTATCCAGCCACTCGTCAAAGAGGGGTCTTACCGCCACGATTGCGGCGTGCCCGACTTAACTTGTACTTAGTGCCTGTAGCTCCTTTTGTGGATTTTAAGGTCTTCACGTGAATGTAAATATGTGAAGTTGAATACCACCTTTTATTCATTTAAATCCAAATATTTCCGTTTTAGTACTTTTAACTAAGAATATTGTCGACTTCGTACCCAGTGCCGGATTAGCCATATAGCAGGAGGCAGCAAATGCTACGGGCCCCGCGCCTTAGGGGGCCCCGCGCCTGTGCCCAAAAAAAAAGTCACAAATATGTAATACACCTTGGCTATTCTTAAAGTGAGCGATTGACCACACTGTCACTGCTAACGCCTCGTTACAGTCGTCTCTTCAAGACTGGATACGCTTTGTATAAATCATTACATGGCTACATCGAAGCAATGTAATCCACATTGAGGCATTTCGTGTTGAGAGTTTTGCTCCAAAACCTCCAGCGGCCGCCCTCAGGCTACTCCTGCCCAATTTCAGTGAGCCAAACGCCTCATGCAAGGAGGCTATACGCCGGCGTCCTGCGGTCCCTAGCCCTCTACGGGGCCCCCGTGTGGTCCCTGATTAGCATTCGGACGCGACCACTAAAGCTGGTCGCATGCCAGGGGGTCATGGCTATCCGGATGATCTGGGGATATCGCACGATCGCCAGCGAATCGGCCAACCTCCTTGCCGGATTGCTGCCCTGGGATCTGGAGGCGACTGCCCTCCATCGCGTCTATGAGTGGCGCGTGGAGGCGCAGCGCCGGGGTGTATCTCCGCTGCTTCTAGAAGTGAAGGCACGCCGGGAAGAGCTCAAGGGCGATCTCAGGGCAGTATGGAGGGAACGACTGTCGCAACCCAGGTCCGGGCACGCCACAATCGCGGCGGTAAGACCCCTTTTTGAAGAGTGATTGGATAGGCGTCACAACGTCCTTACCTACCGCATAATGTTTCGGAAGGTACCTGTGTCTGATAAGGGGGGAGGAAACGCCTGGACGCAGAGGACACGGTGGAGCATACAGTGCAGGACTGCCCCGCTTGGAAAGCACCGCCGTGTCCTCACGGCGGCGATAGGCGTTATAGACCTCTCGCGCCCGGCATTGATCGAGGCCATGCTTCGGGGCGAGACGGAGAACGAAGCGGTAGCCTCCTTCTGCGAAGCAGTCATGCTCGCGAAGAAGAAGGCGGACCGCATGAGGGAGAGGACAGCCTCCTCCCTTCACCCCAGCTGCAGTAACGGACGTCGGCAGACGATCTCTGGCGGTCACCGTAGGCGCGGGCACGTGGGTGGCGAGTAATGGGCGACTCGCTGTCCGACCATGGACCAAGGGTCGACGGCATGTTGTGTTCCACGCGCACCTCAAAGAGTGTCAGCATGATGACGGGGCCCCCCTCTCGAGGGCCAAACGTACGAGGGTCGCGAGACTTATCTCATTATCGTGACCCCGGAACGTAAAGGGCTATTGAAGGACACCGTGGATTTACCGCTAAAAAAAGAGGCAATGTAACTCTAGGGCCCCATGGCTACATTTGCTACGGGCCCCGCACTGGCTTTATCCGGCACTGTTCGTACCTATTACATTATTAACTGGGATCTAGTATTAATATTGTTTCAATATTTAGCGCACATCATCATTCAAACTTCAAGAACTGTAATAACTGTCATCAAAGGCATAAAGTCCACCAAACACCCTAGTTCTCTAACAGAGAGGTATTTAACGTCTCTTCTGTTGCCTCAACCTCCTTTCTTTAAGATCTATTTTCAATCTATCATTACATCACTTTCAACTCTTTTTTTATTCAGTACAATTTTAACAAGCCTAGCAGCTGCATCTACCTTACCTACAATATGATTTAATTGTTTTAAGTATACTCAGTTATTTTGTGCTTCCTTCAACTGTAATAAAGTTTAAAAAAATATTGTAATTGGAATATTGTCTACCCAGATAAAGGTTCGTGGTTCATGTACTTCCTTAGATTTTAAATGGTTACCTTTACAGGTCCTCAGGTCAGGACCATTTTAAGTTATTAAATTGTTATTTCTCATTGTTCATAGGGTCCTACCTCCTACCTAATACCTTCCACCTGTACTGAACATTGTAGTGGCTACTTATTTATTGTCCCATTACTCTCCTACTCTTCCCTGGTTATTTATTGCGGCAGTGTCCTTAGGGACGGGACGACTGCTACAGTTCTTACCGCTTATACCCGCATACGCTTACTGGTTTATCAAAATAAAATTGGAATGAAAGATTTGGCTTCAATATAGTAAAGAAAATTTACTTACTTTGCTTTGTCAACATGAAAGCGATGCTTGGCGCGGTCGCCGTCTGTACCGGCCTGCAGACGATGCACCTCGGCTTTGACTTTCGCACAGTGGCGAGAGGTCAGCACCCACACCACAAAGTTAGTGCATGTCACCAAGCCCATGGGAATCACGAAGAATATGTAATGAGGCCAGTCTGCCGCCGAGTTCTGTTCTGCAAACACAAATAATAACCTTAAGAAGACTGAAGTCTCTGAAGCCAGGTAACCTTAGCACAAAGAAGCTAAAAACGGAATAAATTTAAATTCCATGTCATTATCAGCACACATCAGCCCCATAGCTGGACAATACTGGTCATAGATCGTATTCTCATAAAGTTCGTTTCTTTGGCCCCTCTAGCAAAGAGAAAAGTTTCGAAATCGGGAAAATGTATAAATATTACTTTTTTAGAGCTTCCGTTGTGTGTGCTGCGTAAACGGTGACAGTTACGCAAAAATTATGTATTACGGAATTATTCCTCATGAAATGTTCTAAAATAAAGTCCGCAAGAGCATATATATATCTTTAAGGTTAAGTCACTATAACCTTTTTTAAAGAAATGGTTTTAAAGTAATAATAGTCCATGCAACAAAGAGATTGTAGAGTGCGTGAGCATAATGCGTTATTTGCGAAGGTATTTTCATTAACATGATAATTATTATTCCTTATCCAAATAAATACATTAATAAATTAAATGCTTGTAATGATTAATGTATTTAGCCCTTGACATCATTTGATTTGAATGAATATCTTAGGAGATCAATTTAATAATACCGCAACAAAATAATGACGGTAACAAGTATGTCACAATTGCGGCGTTAAAAAAATCCTCTTTGAGGAGGGGTTGGAGAGGCGCTACGGCCAGCGTCCTCGCCTTCAACCTAACGCAAGTCCTCCCGGCCATGGTTGTTTCGGGAGGTACCTCAGGAATTCGGTAGCAGGTGACGGGAATGGGGAGCAGTCGGAACGCGTGAGCGAAAAGACATCCTCTACCTCTCGCCCCAGCCGCCGCTGATGAGACGCCCAGGGCGTTGGAAATCGCGGAGCATATTCCAGCCGCTTACGGACGGGGAGTAATGAGTAGCTCACCGTCCGACCAAGGACAAGGCCCGAGTCACGACACGTCGTGTTCCACGCGCACCTAGAGGTAACTGATGGGGAAAGGACCAAAGGACCAAACGCCCAACATGACGCGGGTGAAACCGCAGGCAGAAGCTAGTGCTAGGTATAATTCTATTTGTAAAAGTTGCATAGCTGTAGTAGGTATTCATTGCTATGACGAAAATAATCATAGATCTGACCGGATGGCTCACGATGTTTAGAACTAGAATTTTCAGTGTCTAGACATCACCTCGATTTCTTATAGATATTAAATATATATGAATGAAAAACCGTAATTCATGTGAAACCGTGTAGTTAGAGCGGTAGAGGTTTGTTTATTATTATTATTAAGTTTACTGTAAAAGCGCGGTCGTTTACTGAAACTGCACATTTATCAGCTACGAAACATCGAAATATGTAATTGCTCATAATAGTTTTAACCGACTTCAAAAAAAAAAGTAGGTTCTCAGTTCGACCTGTATGTATGTATGTATGTTTGTCCGCGATTATCTCGTGTTTGGCTGAACGGATTTTGATGCAGTTTTCAGGAAAGTGTTCATTACATTCTGGAGAAGGTTTTAGTATATAACACTAATAGATATCCCGTGACGTTGCCCGCGTGGATCCGTTTTGCTTACTTGGATCGTAGATTTTCAGGGACGATTGCATGTTTGTCCGCAATTATCTCGCGTTTGGCTGAACCGATTTTGAAGCAGTTTTCAGGAAAGTGTTCATTACATTCTGGAAAAGGTTTTAGTATATAACACTAATAGATATCCCGTGACGTTGCTCGCGTGGATCCGTTTTGCTTACTTGGATCGTAGATTTTCAGGGACGATTGCATGTTTGTCCGCAATTATCTCGCGTTTGGCTGAACCGATTTTGATGCAGTTTTCAGAAAAGTGTTTTTTACATTCTGGGAAAGGTTTTAGTATATAACAATAATGGATATCTTGTGAAGTTGCTTACATAGATCCGTTTTGCTTAATAGGATTGTATAGATTTTCAAAGACACCGATTTTATGAAGATTTTTGTTGTGATTATCTCAACTAAAAAGGGAAAAATAAAAAGCTTTTTGAAAAAAAAAGGGAACCGACTTCAAAACCAAACACAAAAAAAAAACTATAAAATAACTTTTCTTTCGGAAGTCGGTGGCTATATGTCAATGAAATAAAAAAAAACAAAGCCACCGACTTCCGAAAGAAAAGTTATTTTATAGTTTTTTTGTGTTTGGTTTTGAAGTCGGTTCCCTTTTTTTTCAAAAAGTTTTGTACTTAGATATTTCTCTAAAGACGAAAGCAGTCCCGACTTACGAGTTGTAGGTCGTGGGTTCGAACCCCGCCAGGCGCATTACTTTGTGTAATATATTTCATCACCACTGCTCTCAAAACGGTGAAGGAAAGAAAACATCGTGAGGAAACCGGCATGTCCTAGAACCAAAAATTCGAAGACATGTGACATCTACCAACCCGCACTGGGCCCGCGTGGTGGATAAAGGCCCACTCCTTCTCACAGAGAGGAGGCCTGTGTCCCAGCAGTGGGAACATTATAGGCTGATGATGATGATGATGAGATATTTCTCTAAGTATGAATCACTATTGTTAATTTCTGAACGGAGAAGCTTTCTAAATCTGTAGATTGATGAACGACTGTTAAATCTTCAAAGTATTCCTTCTACAAGACACATAAATAAATCTCAAAAACTCTAATCGTTTGCAAGCTTTTGTAAATCTTAACCAAATGTTCAACATTGCCTGTGATATGACTGTGTGCGTGTTAGTTATTATAATTCTTACACCACGACTATGTAATGTTTTGATAGTTTCTATGTAAAAATTGGAAACTACACTTTTTGGTTCCATGCGGAAAACTCAGCCTACGTAAAAAGATTAGAAATTACGTAGAAATTCCGGTATCTAATACTTATTATCTAAATATTATATACGTCATTAGCCAACGCAATCAATAGGCAAAATCAACGCAATCATATAAACTGTTGGGGACCAAAATTAGGGCTTCCAAATATTGGTTGATTTTGATATTCGAATATTTGATTTTCTAAAAAGCAAATATTCGAATAATAATTGTATTTTTTTATTTTTAAATGTATTAAATTTTGTCACGACGTGAAAAACGCTCGTATAATATAGGTACTATGCAACGTTTTATTTAAATCGGTAAGTTTAAAAAAAAAAGCTGTTACAAGTTCAATAATTATGGTCGTCTAACTCGTCAAAATGTACTGAACAGCCGTTTCTCTCTGATTTCGGGTTTGGTCCCATAATATTGATCGTTATAATGAATACAATGAATTAAGAGGATTTAAACAACCTAAAATTAACGTTGTATTACTCACTAGTGAGATTAATAGACTTTTTTTTTTGCGTGGTTAAATCATCAAATGAGTCCTCCCACCCCGGGCAGGGCGGGAGGGACTGTCAGACTCGTACTGACTAAAATCCAAAGTCAAATCAAATCGAATTGTTTATTTCAACTAGGCAAATTACAGGCACTTTTGAATTGTCAAAAGACATAAAATAAAACTAGTACAAAAATAGTTATGGTGCTACAGTCCCAGTCACAAGACATAAAAACTGTGAAAGTACCGTAGGTGCTCATTCCAAAGCGTAGATCTATAAGGAGAAGAACGAGCAAGAAACTCCATGGACACTCTTTTTCAATCGCCAAAATTGTTACAGAACTTTGTTACATTGTTCATTGTTCAGTGTCCTTCAATAGCCCTTTATATTCTGGGGTCACGGTAATGAGATAAGTCCCGCGACCCCGGCAGGCTTTGGTCCTCTAGAGGCCCTCCCGTCATCGTGCTGACGCTCTTTGAGGCGCGCGTGGAACACAACGCGCCGTCGACCCGGGCATGGTCCATGGTCGGACAGCGAGTTGTCCGGAGATCGTCGTGCGACGTCAGTCGCCATGGGTGTCCACCACCGCGGTTGGGGCGGAGAGAGGACGTTACCCTCTCCCTCACGGGACCCACCTCCTCCTTCACGAGCATTACTGCTTCGCAGAAGGAGGCGACCGCTTCCCACTCCGTCTCGCCCCGCAGCATGGCTGCGACCAATGCCGGGCGCGAGAGGTCTCCGCCTATCGCCGCCGTAAGGACACGTCGGAGCTCTGCCCAAACGGGGCAGTCTTGCACCGTATGCTCCACTGTGTCCTCCGGGCGATCCTCGCAGTGGTGACACCCAGGCGTTTCCTCCTTTCTCATCAGATACTGGTACCTCCCGTAACTCCCGTTTCCGGTGAGGACCTGCGTCATGCGGTAGGTCAGGACGCCATGACGCCTATCCAGCCACTCCTCAAAGAGGGGTCTTACCGATGCGATGGTGGCGTGCCCAGATTATTAGACTTGCAAATAAAATACATTGTTTTTTTCTAAAACTTTGGTAAAACAAAAGTTGGAATTTTTTAAAATTAAGTTGCCGTTTTGCGTTTTTTTTTTGATAATTTTAAATTCACACGAATCAAAATAGTGTACTACGTATGAGTATATCACAGCTCAATCTGTCACTAGGAAATAGAACGTAAAGCGTTATTATTGTCGATTTTCCTGATATTATAATCTAAGGAAGCATAAGGCGTTGACTTCTTCCGCTCGTGAAACATGGAGTGGCATGTTAGACTCGACTGGCTCAAACTATTCTGGTGTTTCTCACTTCTGTTTTGCCCCTGACTAGTAACGCCTGCCAGCTTCGTTCAGTCAGGGCAGACATGAGGTAAATGACTTGCCCGTTGCATCTGTAAGAGGTGATGATCTGATGAGGAGCAACGAATATGACCAAATCTACCATTGTATCTGGACTTGTTTATGAGGGCTCGAAAGCAGTCGGTGCACGATCTCTGCCAACTTTAGGTGCCTTGCTGTAGGATGAGCGGGAGCTGGAAGCGAACAAGAGTCGGTGGGGGACCCGTCTCATGCGGCTCATTCGGCTAGTGCATGCGACAATGTATCTTTCCAGCATTGGAGCAGTGATAGCACCGAGCATCTGGCTCCTCGTGTATCCGACAAAGCCGTTTGTCCTTCCCGAGAGCGCCGGTGTCGCTCGAAACGTCAGGGAGCCGTACTTCCTTCCAAGCCAGTCATCGGGTATAGGCCGCATCTCCTTGAACGTATCGAGGCCACTGATTTTGAGATACCATTTCACCAACACGACACGACAGAACTGCATCATTCGCTCATCTCTTGTCATTCTTGAGGGAGAATGTAATCAAAACGTCCTGTAAGCTTCGTTACGCTTTCCGTCGTTCGCTCGGGGTACTTTTATACTTAAAAACCAACGACGTTTATAATTTGAATAATATTCGAATATAACCCAAGTCAGTATTCGAATAGTGAAATGGGGCGAATATTCGAAGTATTCGAATATTCGAATTGGAAGCCCTAACCAAAATATAACACTTGTCACCAAGAGTTAGATGGTAGATATGAATGAACACAATGACAGTCCTGGCTGTGTTATGCTGGCTTATCACGTGCCGAAACACGCGCGAGTCCGCGCCTTCACTGTAGGGATGAGCGTTGAATCAACGAACTAGTTGAATCAACCGTTGATCTCCTGTCAACGTATTAACGTTAACTGTATGTGAATCAACTAGTTGAATTCGTCAACGACGTTTATGAGTATAACTCGTTCGTCTCGTTGAATTAACGAGAGTGCAAACGCAACGAGCTGAGCAATTTACAAAACTTACGTTATTTTCAACGTAGATTTTTTTGGTTCGTTGTTTTTAACGTCATAGATTGCGAGCGGTTGAAAGAGTTGATTTTAGAAATATTTATTTTAAGAATACGAATACATAATATTGGTGGAGTTTGTTTACTTACGTTTACCACAGATACAGATACCTAATCCCAATGTATTATTTGAAATGTACTATTTTTTGAGACGCAAAGGTATAGCGAACAGCCCTCTATGAAAAATAGAAATAATAGTTTTGATTTTACACAATTTTAGATGTATAATAATATATAATTTACAGATATTTGCACATAAAACGTTTTCAAATACATAAATTAAATCAATTTGTTTCTAAAATTCAACGCGCAATCGTTGGATATAAACCATTTTATGAATCAACGGTTTACGTTACAAGTTGACAGTAAAATTCGTCAACGAGATGAACACGTTAAATCGTTCAACTCGTTGACGAATTTAACTAGTTGACAAACGTGAATCAACGTTAACGTTTCGTTGACGGAAAAACCGTCAACGACCCATCGCTACTTCACTGCATTACGAAAATAGGACGCGACAGCCCGCGCCGCGCCCCCGCGCCACGCCGGGCACCGTATGTTCGCGCGGATTTCATACAAACCCATGCGACGACGTAAGATCCACTTCACCGGCCGATGTACAGTCGAGCTGGGAATTGCCTAAGGACTGACACAATGGAAAAATCATAATTATCTTCGTTACGCCCAGTTGTTACATTATATTATGTGTAAAAATGCTCCCCATTTTTTAAGTTGTAAATGCAAGTAGATACATAAGTATATATACTCTTATAGTCACGGAACCTAATTTTTTATGACCGTTACTGTGTAAGTATATAATATGATTAATACTTACATAACTATAGCTTTTGATGAAAAAACTGGTTGTTCGTAATAAAAACGCATTTTACCTGCACCGAACCAGCATCTTCCTTCTCCCATGTTGGCATCAAGGACTTTAGCGACGGGGTACTTGTCTAAGAGGAACATGATCAGAGTCAGTAAGATGGACGAGCCCCACGCGTACAGGGAGTACCACAGGAACCGGCGCAGCTCCGTGTTCGCTTTGCGCATCGGTCGCACCGCGCGGACGCTCCTGATGGAACAAACATGTGATTTTTACTTATTAAATCATAGCTTTCTAGATATTATAATAGTTCTACTACATAGATTCATTAATATTCAATAGGTATCTAGATATGCTCTCATTTACATAGGTTAATGCATACAAAGATACTTATTGTTTTTAGCAAAATGTCAGAATTCAAGATCTATTACGAAGTTCCTAACGTTGTATCGTATCGTAAAGAATGTCAGTAAAAAAATATGACTAAAAAAAATAGCGAGCACATTCAAACTTTGCAAAAGATTTCATTAACATTAAATTTAGAGATCAGTTAGTTAATTGTGCTACGCTGGAGGCGACTGCCCTCCAGCGCGTCTGTAAGTGGCGCGCCATGGCGCGAGGAGGCGCATTGCCGGGGCGAAACCACATATTACATATAACTCACTCCATACAAAATCTTCAATACCTACCGCTATAATAGCCTACACTTTCAAGTCGATAGACGCTGCGAACGAAAATGTACCTAATCTTACAAACATAAAGTTGAGTTTTGCTTTGTAGATGCGCGCCGCGCATGGATATTGTGAATTGCCAGGGCTGCCTGTGTCGACAAAGATGTTAGTAGAGATTTTTAGTAGTACCTACTTTATAAAATAAAACATGTTTTTAATGTTTCAGAATGAATTATTGATTTAACAAATAAATAGGTACAAAAACGAGATATATATTTAGGTTACAAAGCAGGGCTCGGAAAGGTTTTCCAAAATAACAAAATAACGTTTAGAACTGATCTTTTCACTTCATTTCAACAAAAACGAAATGGGAACCTGCGATAATTTGAACCACTCTATAATTCAAAGTTATCACGAGTTCCCTACAAAATCTCTATATATTTCAAACTAAATCAAAACAATTTTATGCATTTGTAATAAAATTCAAACGAAAAAACATCGCTACTTATACGCATACGTAACAAAACGAAGCGGCGCGGCGGCTGCGTGGTAGACGCTGGTGGTGCGGGGGGGGCGGCGCGGTGGCACGGCTGACGGCGGCGCGGACGGCATCAAACACTCGACAATTCAAGGTTGCAGAGAGAAAGAGACAAAAAGATTATAAATTATAACTATTGTTTTGCAAGTACATTTCGAGACAAGTTGAAACTTGTATGATCGCGTAGTACGACAAACGTACAACTATACTAAATAAACAACAACAGTAGTTAATAATTATTGTAGGTAAATAACTACATTTTTTCATAACAAATAAAAAAATTACTTACATTTCTATACCTATCACGAGAAAAACCGAAAAAATATAAGTTTTTATCTCTTCTCTTGCTGGATCTACATCCATCCACTGCACATAATATATACCAGTTGTAACCATATCGATTTCAAAAGTATCATCAAATCGACCGAAATATGAGTACGAACGCGCCGCGCGGTTGTTGACAACCCTCTGCGCTATGGGTAGCGGCTACCCGGCGCCCGGTAGGTGGTTAGCGCGCGTAAGTACATGGAGTGTAATATCTGGTAATCTGTGGCGAAACCCCGCTGCCTCGAGAAGTCGAGGCGCGGGGAGCTCCGGCGCGATCTCAGGGCAGTATGGGGGGAACGACTGTCGCAACCGAAGTCCGGGCACGCCGCAATCGCGCCGTAAGACCCCTCTTTGAGGAGTGGCTGAATAGGCAACACATGGCATGAGACAGGTCCTCACCGGACACGGAAGTTTCGGGAGGTACCTGTATCGGATAGGGAGGGAAGAAACGCCTGGGTGTCACCCACAGATATCTTATAGAAGGAGATATGGCGTGGAATTTAAAATGTATAGAAAACCAGTGAAGCCGCAACAGCCCCACCATGACGATTATATTGCGCATGTAGTTAAATCAAAACAATACTACGAACAAGTGCACACACGCGCCATCGATAACTCAGTCATTTAAATATAAACCTTATTATTTAAACTACAGCGTACTTTTTCCGTATAATTTACTCACACCAACAATTATTATCATTGTGTGTTGTCGCGACACGCGGGGGGCGGTACTACTCCCGCTCAAATACAACGGACGCACCACGCACGCGACATTACGGCTTGATGAGGTATCGTTATGTCAGTTTTACATTGCTTGTCCAGTCACTCAGTGATAGAGTGAGGTGGTTGTAAAAGAGCAATGTATTTAATGAAAAACAATATAGTCGGAGTAATATAGGAAACAAAAATAAAGTAGTCCAAGTCCAAGCTGGCCAAAACGCTCAGCACCACGTGGTCACCGACACGCCCCCTTGCCACTTCTCCAGGTTTTAATATTTCTGTGGTGTCACCACTGCGAGACTCACCGGATGACAAGGTGGAGCATACGGTGCAGGACTGCCCCGCTTAGACAAAGCACCGCCTGTGTCCTCACGACAGCGATAGACGGAGACCTCTCGAGCCCGGCATTGGTCAAGGCCACGCTACGTGGAGAGACGGAGATGGAAGCGGTCGCCTTCTTCTGCGAAGCAGTCATGCTCGCGAAGGAGAAGGTGGGCCGCGTAAGGGAGAGGACAGCGTCCCCCTCCGCCCCAGCCGCAGTGGTAGACGCCCACGGCGACGGACTTCGGCAAACCATCTCCGCCCACCGTAGGCGCGGGCGTGCGGGCGGCTAGTGATGGGCGACTCGCTGTCCGAACATGGACCATGCCCTGGTCGGTGACGCGTTGTGTTCCACGCGCGCCTTAAAGAGTGTCAGCATAGTGACGGGCCCCCCTTTAGAGGTCCAAAGCCTGCCGGAGTCGCGGGACTTATTACCGTGACCCCGGAACACAAAGGGCTATTAAAGGACACCGTGGATTTTAGTCAGTACGGGTCTGACAGTCCCTGCCCGGGGTGGGAGGGACATTTAATATCTTTATTCATTGAACCACAAAATCTTCCTTAAAAAGCTTTCATTACTACTAGCTTTACTAGCTTTCTTATAAAAAAATAACTATAATACTGACAATAGTGAATCAACTCGATTTTGAAACTCTACAGAATCAGAATCCAGTTCAATACTGAATACATCGCAGTGTCTGGCGCATTACACGTCCGAATTATTTTTCTGTACGTCATAATATAAACAAATCTCGCTTGTGAGCCCGCGATGTGCACACAATCTGAAATTAGGTGCGGAGTAAAGCTTTTGATCACATGATATTATTTCTTTAGAGTTTACCATAAATTATAATAACACACCAAAAGCGTGTGATTGAACTAAAAGTGATGGTAGCGGGGCCAAACGCCTGTTCAACTGGGTTGAATGAGCAGTAGATATGCAACATGCATAAATATCGAGCCAATGGTCACACCTTCAATTCACACGTCATTTGCATTGTAGCCAGTCTAAATGTTTGTGTTGATTCGTAACCAAACTTACCCAAATGTCCACCAGATGTCAAAGCATATGACGTTGAGCCAGGCGAACGTGGCCATGAAGCCGAAGTAGGCCCCGAACCCTGTGCAAACAATGAGCGATCATGTCATGGATCAACTTTGACTGGCAAAGTTCCTACAGAAATACTCCGCTTCTCAAATTATCTCACTTACGAGTACGCACCACTACACATTGGCGCTAATTAATCACAGCTCGTAGCTACATGGTGAAACTGTGCATTATTATATAATCAAAAGTAGCGGCTATTGAATTTACAGGAATTGAGGGTTGAAATGATGGTGTTATCATCTACCTGCCCTCATCCTATTTCACTTGAGGTCGCCGCAATACGTTTTTTTCTTCCATTCTCCCCTATATCATACGTCACAGTATCATTTACTCCTTTTTCTTTCATTTCATTCCTTAGACAATCCATCCATCTTTTCTTTAGCCTCCCTCTTCCTCTCCATCCATCAACATTCATACTCACCACTCTCTTAGTCACATAAGTCTTATCCCTCCTCATCACATGTACATTGTCCATTTCTTGAAAAAATGATTTAGGTACGACGTTTAAATTTTTGGTATATTAGACGCTTCCAGTATTTTAACGAAAAATAGTCCAGTCATTAAAGCCCAAACCCGAAAATAATTAGTAACTTGCTGAAATTTTAGGGGGTTCTTAAGGAAGGTAAAATAACATACCGGGTGATTTTGCAGCGTTCTGGGGTGTACGGAAAGGGTTGAAAAGGGGTGAAAAGGTGTTTTTTGCTAATAACATTGCCAAAAAAATTAGTAACACGCTGCAAATTTGGAATAAGGTTGTTCTTACGGTTTTGTAACGTGTATTAAATTTGCAGCGTTTTGCAACATACGGAACATTGTTTTTTTTTTTAAACAGTGCAATTAGTTAAAAACAGGGGTAAGAAAATTAGTAACACGCTGCAAATTTGGAATTAGGTTGCTCTTACCGGTTTGTAACGTGTATCAAATTTGCAGCGTTTTGCAACATACGGAACATTGTCTATTATTGAAAAAACAATGGTGGCTTTGTTTTTTATTTCATTTACTATGGCCACCGACTTCCGAAAGAAAAGTTATTTTACAGTTTTTTTGTGTTTGGTTTTGAAGTCGGTTCCCTTTTTTTTTAAAAGAGTTTTTTTATTTTTCCCTTTTTAGTTCAGATATTTAACAAAAATCTTCATAATTATAATCGGCGTCTTTGAAAATCTACAATCCTAGTAAGTAACAAAAACGGATCTATGCGAGACGCAACTTCACGAGATATCCATTATTGTTATATATTAAAACCTTCCCCATAATGTAACGAATACTTTTCTGAAAACTGCATCAAAATCGGTTCAGCCAAACGCGAGATAATCGCGGACAAACATGCAATCGTCTCTGAAAATATACGATCCAAGTAAGCAAAACGGATGCTCGCGGGCAACGTCACGGGATATCTATTAGTGTTATATACTAAAACCTTCTCCAGAATGTATTGAACACTTTCCTGAAAACCGCATCAAAATCGGTTCAGCCAAACGCGAGATAATCGCGGACAAACATGCAATCGTCTCTGAAAATATACGATCCAAGTAAGCAAAACGGGTCCTCGCGGGCAACGTCACGGGATATCTATTAGTGTTATATACTAAAACCTTCTCCAGAATGTAATGAACACTTTCCTGAAAACCGCATCAAAATCCGTTCAGCCAAACGCGAGATAATCGCGGACAAACATGCAATCGTCTCTGAAAATATACGATCCAAGTAAGCAAAACGGATCCACGCGGGCAACGTCACGGGATATCTATTAGTGTTATATACTAAAACCTTCTCCAGAATGTAATGAACACTTTCCTGAAAACCGCATCAAAATCCGTTCAGCCAAACGCGAGATAATCGCGGACAAACATACATACATACATACATACATACATACATACATACATACATACAGGTCGAACTGAGAACCTACTTTTTTTTTTGAAGTCGGTTAAAAACAACTTAATTACAAATTTTTACCGTTTCGTAACGTATATCGCACTGTTTTTTTAATAATAAACAATGTTCAATTTGTTGTAAAACGCTGCAAATGTGATATACCTTACGAAACGGTAAAAACAACTTAATTACAAAATTTACAGTGAGTTACAATTTTTTTTTAACCCGTGTGATTAAATAATTTCATTGTTTTTTTAATAATAGACAATGTTCCGTATTTTGCAAAACGCTGCAAATTTCATACACGTTACAAAACGGTAAGAGCAACCTAATTCCAAATTTGCAGCGTGTTACTAATTTTCTTACCCCTGTTTTTAACTAATTGCACTGTTTTGAAAAAAAAACAATGTTCCGTATGTTGCAAAACGCTGCAAATTTAATACACGTTACAAAACCGTAAGAACAACCTTATTCCAAATTTGCAGCGTGTTACTAATTTTTTTGGCAATGTTATTAGCAAAAAACCCCTTTTCACCCCTTTTCAACCCTTTCCGTACACCCCAGAACGCTGCAAAATCACCCGGTATCTTATTTTACCTTCCTTAAGAACCCCTTAAAATTTCAGCAAGTTACTAATTATTTTCGGGTTTAGGCTTTAATGACTGGACTAAAAATTTTGCGTTATTTTTTGTAAAGACTCCAGCACATCAAGCTACTCCAATCTATTAAATTTATTCAATGGATGCTTAAGCCCCTTTGTACACTAGGCGACGCAAGTCTCCGATACCTTACGATTTTGGTATTCATTGACGCGTGCTTGTGTTCGAACCTCTATGGGTATGTATTGCGATAGCCGCTTGGATACCGAAGTCGTAAGGTATCGGAAACTTGAGTCGCCTTGTGTACGAAGGGCCTAACAGGGCACGCCGCAATCGCGGCGATAAGACCCCTCTTTGAGGAGTAGCTGGATAGGCGTCCTGACCTACCGCATGACGCAGGTCCTCACCGGACACGGAAGTTTCGGGAGGTACCTGTGTCTGATGAGGAAAGAAGAAACGCCTGGGTGTCACCACTGCGAGGATCGCCCTGAGAACACGGTGGAGCATACGGTACAGGACTGCCCGGCTTGGGCAGAGCACCGCCGTGTCCTCACGGCGGCGATAGACGGAGACTTCTCGCGTCCAGCATTAGTCGAGGCCATGCTGCGGGGTGAGACGGAGTGGGAAGCGGTCGCCTCCTTCTACGAAGCAGTCATGCGAAGGAGGAGCCGTGCCGCGTGAGGGAGAGGATAGCGTCCTCCCTCCACCCCAGCCGCAGTGGTGGACGCCCACGGCGTTGGACGTCGGCAGACAATCTCCGGCCACCGTAGGCGCGGGCATGCGGGTGGCGAGTAAAGGGCAACTCGCTGTCCGACCATTTGGACCATGCCCGGGTCGACGACGCGTTGTGTTCCACGCGCGCCTAAAAGAGTGTCAGCATTATGACGGGGCCCAGAGGGCCAAAGCCTGCTGGAGTCGCAGTACTAACGAATTACCGTGACCCTGGAACGTAAAGGGCTATTGAAGGACACCGTGGATTTTAGTCACGCTAAAAAACAAAAAAAAAATGTTGCTTAACACGAAGCAAGAAGATTTACGATAGGGAAAATTTTAGAGATTGGGGTTGATTAATGTACTGGCGTCTTTTATATTTTTGATTAATTGATTGTTGAATAGAATAGAATAGAATAGAATAGGTCTTTATTTGCTTAGAATGTAGGTACATAAAAATAAGATGTTGAATTATAAATGGGATCCATGTACATTCTGCCATAACATAGCATGCAAAAGTAATACAATTATAGGATTATTAAGATGTCACAAAAAACTGTCATTTAAGAAATCCTGCACAGAATAGTAACATTAGTCTACAAGTAATTTTGTTAAACATTTTTTAAATTTTTGTAATGGCAAGTTTTTAATTTGGTCAGGTATTTTATTAAAGATTACAGGGGCCATACAAATCACATTTCTTTTTAATAAGCTAGTTTTAAAAACGCCAGTGCATAATAGATTCTGGTATTGAGATCTCATAGCTGTATTTCGTTTTCTAGTTTCTGTCAGAGTTGCAAATAGACATCGATTGCTTATTACAAATATTGCTAATTCAAGGATATAAAGGCATGGGAAGGTAAGCAATTTGTGAGACTTAAATATAGGTACGCAACTGTCTGTTATTTTAAGACCAAATATAGCTCTAAGGCAGCGCTTTTGAGCTTTGAAAATGCTTTCCCGTTCACTGCAGTGACCCCAAAATATTACACCAAATCTTAAGATCGAAACGACTAGACCATGATAGGCCACTAACATTGTCGACAAATTTACTATTTTGGACAAATTATGCAACACAAACGCGGCTGTGCTCAATCGTTTACATATGTCTTGTTGATAAGGCTTTTAAAAATAACTGAAGGAGTCAGCAGGTAAAAAGGTGCAGTTGTTTCCCATTTTCATTTTCTATCGCTAAATAACAAAAAAAAACGTTTTAGTTTAGACTGTTCATAATAAAAATAATAATAATCATTCAATTCGGACATAATTAAAAATCCATATTGAGTTAGGAAGGAACAGAAATACTTACAACTACGAGTATGTTAGTAACCAGCAAAATAAATTAAACAACAAGCACAAATGTTTAATTCATAAACTTTCCCCCTGCACCGGGCCAGCAGGCATTCCTACAGGTCCAGTGCGCCAGGAAAGGGCAGTTTGGTCTTCCAGCAATAACGCTTAGGATGCTGTTGGAACTCCCACGTATCCTACGTCTCAAGGAGGCCGCCCTTTGGCGCATGATAGCCTCAAAACTATCTGCGCCTGCCTCAGCAAACATGCTCGACGCGCTACAGAACCGTGGAAGTCCCATCAGCACCCGGAAGGCGTTATTATGTTGAATACGAAGAGCGTTGTAGGCCTTTTGCGTATACTTGGTCTACAGACTGCAGGTGTAAAAAGTCTGGCAGTAGGCCTTAAACAATGTAATTTTCACTTCTTTAGTACACCTAGCAAACCTGCGGGCCAACATTTTCATCGAAACGACAATGCTCTTCTCTCTCTCTCTGCAAATCATCATCATCACTCAGATCCTCATTCAAAACGTGCCCAAGGTATATAAATTGAGACACCCTCTTAAGTGGTTCCCCTGTAAAGGAAGACTGGAGGAACCGACTTAGGTTTTCTGGAACCAACACGAAAAACCATGACCTCACTCTTCCTGGTTCACGGTTCCCGGTAGGCTATTATTTTTAAACGTTTTTATTTTGCCTGTTTTTTTTTTATATAATAATATTTGAATATGTAAAAAATATGTATTGGAAGCTGAATAAAAAATAATTTAAAAAGTTATTACATCTGGCTCTGGGGAATTCCACAACAATTGACAAAGTTATTGACGTCTGGTACTAGGGCCACACTAACGGGAAACAACATAAATTATCGCAATGATGGACGCTTATACGAATATTTAAAGACTATTGTCGCGATATTTAACGGCATTTCCCGTTAGTGTTGCCCCCGCATTCTACGTTGAAAAGAACTTGGACCTTAACCTAACTTAGCTTGGACAGTTTCCACCAACCCATTGTTAATCTCGTCTACAGTTTCGCATTTATTTATTTAATTTATTTAAAACTTTATGCAACACAAAAGGTACATAGGCGGACTTAAGGCCAGGTTCCAGTACAGTCCGCAGCTATGAGCGCACTACCTCAGCCCCCGCAAAGGGGCGGGGCAAGTCGACAGCGGTGCGGGCGGGAGGGACCGTGTGTGTGTATGCCACAGCGTAGCGTAATGCAGTTAGTCGATTACGTTCGAGTGTGTCTGGATTAGATTTTCGTAAAATGATATTCGAGATAGTTTTGATTTTACAAAGTGCATACAATGGAGTACTTTATTAGGCAGCAGTATATTTAATATGTGCCGAGTTTGGGCTCGTTTTGTTATGATGACATCTTACCTCCGGACTTGATGGAGTGACCTGAAGGTCTACATCGGTGACTGCCACTGGAACTCGGCGACGGATCGAACTAGATGTGCCGAGTTTGGGCTCGTTTTGTTAGTTATGATGAGATCTTACCTCCGGACTTGATGGAGTGACCTGAAGGTCTACATCGGTGACTGTCACTGGAACTCAGCGACGGATCGAACTAGATGTGCCGAGTTTGGGCTCGTTTTGTTAGTTATGATGAGATCTTACCTCCGGACTTGATGGAGTGACCTGAAGGTCTACATCGGTGACTGTCACTGGAACTCGGCGACGGATCGAACTAGATGTGCCGAGTTTGGGCTCGTTTTGTAAGTTATGATGAGATCTTACCACCGGACTTGATGGAGTGACCTGAAGGTCTACATCGGTGACTGCCACTGGAACTCGGCGACGGATCGAACTAGATGTGCCGAGTTTGGGCTCATTTTGTTAGTTATGATGAGATCTTACCACCGGACTGATGGAGTGACCTGAAGGTCTACATCGGTGACTGCCAGTGGAGCTCGGCGACGGATCGAACTAGATGTGCCGAGTTTGGGCTCGTTTTGTAAGTTATGATGAGCTCTTACCACCGGACTTGATTGAGTGACCTGAAGGTCTACATCGGTGACTGCCACTGGAACTCGGCGACGGATCGAACTACATATGCCGAGTTTGGGCTCGTTTTGTTAGTTATGATGAGATCTTACCTCCGGACTTGATGGAGTAACCTGAAGGTCTACATCGGTGACTGCCACTGGAACTCGGCGACGGATCGAACTAGATGTGCCGAGTTTGGGCTCATTCTGTTAGTTATGATGAGATCTTACCTCCGGACTTGATGGAGTGACCTGAAGGTCTACATCGGTGACTGTCACTGGAACTCGGCGACGGATCGAAGTAGATGTGCCGAGTTTGGGCTCGTTTTGTAAGTTATGATGAGATCTTACCACCGGACTTGATGGAGTGACCTGAAGGTCTACATCGGTGACTGCCACTGGAACTCGGCGACGGATCGAACTAGATGTGCCGAGTTTGGGCTCGTTTTGTAAGTTATGATGAGATCTTACCACCGGACTTGATGGAGTGACCTGAAGGTCTACATCGGTGACTGTCACTGGAACTCGGCGACGGATCGAACTAGATGTGCCGAGTTTGAGCTCGTTTTGTTACTTTATGAGCCCAAACTCGGCACACCTAGTTCGATCCGTCGCCGAGTTCTAGTGACAGCCACCGATGTAGACCTTCAGGTCACTCCATCAAGTCCGGAGGTAAGATCTCATCATAACTAACAAAACGAGTCCAAACTCGGCACATCTAGTTCGATCCGTCGCCGAGTTCCAGTGACAGCCACCGATGTAGACCTTCAGGTCACTCCATCAAGTCCGGAGGTAAGATCTCATCATAACTAACAAAACGAGTCCAAACTCGGCACATCTAGTTCGATCCGTCGCCGAGTTCCAGTGACAGCCACCGATGTAGACCTTCAGGTCACTCCATCAAGTCCGGAGGTAAGATCTCATCATAACTAACAAAACGAGTCCAAACTCGGCACATCTAGTTCGATCCGTCGCCGAGTTCCAGTAGCAGTCACCGATGTAGACCTTCAGGTCACTCCATCAAGTCCGGTGGTAAGATCTCATCATAACTTACAAAACGAGCCCAAACTCGGCACATCTAGTTCGATCCGTCGCCGAGTTCCAGTGGCAGTCACCGATTTAGACCTTCAGGTCACTCCATCAAGTCCGGTGGTAAGAGCTCATCATAACTAACAAAACGAGCCCAAACTCGGCACATCTAGTTCGATCCGTCGCCGAGTTCCACTGGCAGTCACCGATGTAGACCTTCAGGTCACTCCATCAGTCCGGTGGTAAGATCTCATCATAACTAACAAAATGAGCCCAAACTCGGCACATCTAGTTCGATCCGTCGCCGAGTTCCAGTAGCAGTCACCGATGTAGACCTTCAGGTCACTCCATCAAGTCCGTACGTAAGATCTCATCATAACTAACAAAATGAGCCCAAACTCGGCACATCTAGTTCGATCCGTCGCCGAGTTCCAGTGACAGTCACCGATGTAGACCTTCAGGTCACTCCATCAAGTCCGGTGGTAAGATCTCATCATAACTTACAAAACGAGCCCAAACTCGGCACATCTAGTTCGATCCGTCGCCGAGTTCCAGTGGCAGTCACCGATGTAGACCTTCAGGTCACTCCATCAAGTCCGGTGGTAAGATCTCATCATAACTAACAAAACGAGCCCAAACTCGGCACATCTAGTTCGAGCCGTCGCCGAGTTCCAGTAGCAGTCACCAATGTAGACCTTCAGGTCACTCCATCAAGTCCGTACGTAAGATCTCATCATAACTAACAAAATGAGCCCAAACTCGGCACATCTAGTTCGATCCGTCGCCGAGTTCCAGTAGCAGTCACCGATGTAGACCTTCAGGTCACTCCATCAAGTCCGGTGGTAAGATCTCATCATAACTTACAAAACGAGCCCAAACTCGGCACATCTAGTTCGATCCGTCGCCGAGTTCCAGTGACAGTCACCGATGTAGACCTTCAGGTCACTCCATCAAGTCCGGAGGTAAGATCTCATCATAACTAACAAAACGAGCCCAAACTCGGCACATCTAGTTCGATCCGTCACCGAGTTCCAGTAGCAGTCACCGATGTAGACCTTCAGGTCACTCCATCAAGTCCGGTGGTAAGATCTCATCATAACTTACAAAACGAGCCCAAACTCGGCACATCTAGTTCGATCCGTCGCCGAGTTCCAGTGACAGCCACCGATGTAGACCTTCAGGTCACTTCATCAAGTCCGTTGGTAAGATCTCATCATAACTAACAAAAGGAGCCCAAACTCGGCACATCTAGTTCTATCCGTCGCCGAGTTCCAGTGGCAGTTACCGATGTAGACCTTCAGGTTACTCCATCAAGTCCGTTGGTAAGATCTCATCATAACTAACAAAACGAGCCCAAACTCTGCACATCTAGTTCGATCCGTCGCCGAGTTCCAGTAGCAGTCACCGATGTAGACCTTCAGGTCACTCCATCAAGTCCGTACGTAAGATCTCATCATAACTAACAAAATGAGCCCAAACTCGGCACATCTAGTTCGATCCGTCGCCGAGTTCCAGTGGCAGTCACCGATGTAGACCTTCAGGTCACTCCATCAAGTCCGTACGTAAGATCTCATCATAACTAACAAAACGAGCCCAAACTCGGCACATCTAGTTCGATCCGTCGCCGAGTTCCACTGGCAGTCACCGATGTAGACCTTCAGGTCACTCCATCAGTCCGGTGGTAAGATCTCATCATAACTAACAAAATGAGCCCAAACTCGGCACATCTAGTTCGATCCGTCGCCGAGTTCCAGTAGCAGTCACCGATGTAGACCTTCAGGTCACTCCATCAAGTCCGTACGTAAGATCTCATCATAACTAACAAAACGAGTCCAAACTCGGCACATCTAGTTCGATCCGTCGCCGAGTTCCAGTGACAGCCACCGATGTAGACCTTCAGGTCACTCCATCAAGTCCGGAGGTAAGATCTCATCATAACTAACAAAACGAGTCCAAACTCGGCACATCTAGTTCGATCCGTCGCCGAGTTCCAGTGACAGCCACCGATGTAGACCTTCAGGTCACTCCATCAAGTCCGGAGGTAAGATCTCATCATAACTAACAAAACGAGTCCAAACTCGGCACATCTAGTTCGATCCGTCGCCGAGTTCCAGTAGCAGTCACCGATGTAGACCTTCAGGTCACTCCATCAAGTCCGTACGTAAGATCTCATCATAACTTACAAAACGAGCCCAAACTCGGCACATCTAGTTCGATCCGTCGCCGAGTTCCAGTGGCAGTCACCGATTTAGACCTTCAGGTCACTCCATCAAGTCCGGTGGTAAGAGCTCATCATAACTAACAAAACGAGCCCAAACTCGGCACATCTAGTTCGATCCGTCGCCGAGTTCCACTGGCAGTCACCGATGTAGACCTTCAGGTCACTCCATCAGTCCGGTGGTAAGATCTCATCATAACTAACAAAATGAGCCCAAACTCGGCACATCTAGTTCGATCCGTCGCCGAGTTCCAGTAGCAGTCACCGATGTAGACCTTCAGGTCACTCCATCAAGTCCGTACGTAAGATCTCATCATAACTAACAAAATGAGCCCAAACTCGGCACATCTAGTTCGATCCGTCGCCGAGTTCCAGTGACAGTCACCGATGTAGACCTTCAGGTCACTCCATCAAGTCCGGTGGTAAGATCTCATCATAACTTACAAAACGAGCCCAAACTCGGCACATCTAGTTCGATCCGTCGCCGAGTTCCAGTGGCAGTCACCGATGTAGACCTTCAGGTCACTCCATCAAGTCCGGTGGTAAGATCTCATCATAACTAACAAAACGAGCCCAAACTCGGCACATCTAGTTCGATCCGTCGCCGAGTTCCAGTAGCAGTCACCAATGTAGACCTTCAGGTCACTCCATCAAGTCCGTACGTAAGATCTCATCATAACTAACAAAATGAGCCCAAACTCGGCACATCTAGTTCGATCCGTCGCCGAGTTCCAGTAGCAGTCACCGATGTAGACCTTCAGGTCACTCCATCAAGTCCGGTGGTAAGATCTCATCATAACTTACAAAACGAGCCCAAACTCGGCACATCTAGTTCGATCCGTCGCCGAGTTCCAGTGACAGTCACCGATGTAGACCTTCAGGTCACTCCATCAAGTCCGGAGGTAAGATCTCATCATAACTAACAAAAGGAGCCCAAACTCGGCACATCTAGTTCTATCCGTCGCCGAGTTCCAGTGGCAGTTACCGATGTAGACCTTCAGGTTACTCCATCAAGTCCGTTGGTAAGATCTCATCATAACTAACAAAACGAGCCCAAACTCTGCACATCTAGTTCGATCCGTCGCCGAGTTCCAGTAGCAGTCACCGATGTAGACCTTCAGGTCACTCCATCAAGTCCGTACGTAAGATCTCATCATAACTAACAAAATGAGCCCAAACTCGGCACATCTAGTTCGATCCGTCGCCGAGTTCCAGTGGCAGTCACCGATGTAGACCTTCAGGTCACTCCATCAAGTCCGTACGTAAGATCTCATCATAACTAACAAAATGAGCCCAAACTCGGCACATCTAGTTCGATCCGTCGCCGAGTTCCAGTGGCAGTGACCGATGTAGACCTTCAGGTCACTCCATCAAGTTCGCATCCTAGCTAAAAAATAAGTGGTCCATAAAAAAAAATTACATCGTTTCAAAATTAGATCACTTGACTATTTTATTCTATTCCCGCAGCTAACACGTAATCGCTTGTGTGTGTGACTTTGTTTCCATGTATTAGTGGTATTATTTCAGTTCTATGCCTGCTTACGTAACCGCGCGGGGGGGATTTTTTCGCAGCAACGACGTACGTCCATCCTCTATCACGCCTCGGCGGGTACTGGCGAGCGCCCGGTGAGCGAAATAATGCCAATATTTTGGGTATTTTATTTCTTGGAGAAAAATTATAACGAAATTTTAAAATTTGCTTTTACCATGCACTTCTAAATAATGAGCTGTTTTTATTTTTATAAGTTTCATATAAATTCATTGTGAAATCTCTAAGCCAACGACGATATAATACTAGACTGGTAATAACAGGCGACCGATGTCTGCCAACACATTAGGCAAAAAAGTCTTATATCCGTCTCATTTCGACCAATCCTGTGAGCCGTAAACATACGTTGAGACAGAACCGACCTTGAGTTAGCCAATCACAACGCAGTACCCCGCCTCCCTCGCTTACGTAGTACCTCAGCGAGTTGGCAGAATAGTTTTGTTCGTTAGATCGTGCAATGCGTAGTCTAGTATTATATCGTCGTTGCTCTAAGCAGTGGATGTTTGAAAATTGTGATTTAGTGTCATGTTTGAGATTTTTTTCTATCGAGCCAATTATTCCAATTCGTGTTTCTATCTTTACCATTCACTCGAGGATATGTTCAACTTTAATATTATGATTTTTTTTTATTAAAAATATCATAGTTAATGAGACTTTCAGACGTTTGAAAATCTTAAAAATTACTGAAAGCCCGCCTTAATGCCTGAGGCATTCTCTACCAGTCAACCCAGAGTAGCAGAGAGATAACATGGCAGGTGCACAAAAATATGAAATTGAGATATCAAAATGACAGAGTGAAAATAACAAAACAAAAAAAAAACAAAACCTAAATAAACATTGGAATCTAAATACAAAAATAAATACACATATAAATAAATGTATATATATAATTATATATATATATACAATGTGCTGATCTGCAACCTAGTCAAATTCAAGGACGTGATTATACTCATGATTCTCAACCCACATCAACAATAAAATAGGTAGGTATTTTTTTATTTTATTTTTCCTTTTTACTGAAATCCGTAAGTGTGAACTAGTTTCTTCAAGAGTAGTAGATTCAATTCACGCACACCAGCTGCTCATCGCTGTGTGCGTACGCGCGGGCTGCGTAGTCGGGTGATTCTCTTTCATTTGTATTGAATTAAGGGTTTAATTCTGAAATACTGTAAAATTTCAACAACAAAAAAAAGCAGCCCTTATTAGTTTTGCCCGGTACTGTACTTGCAATATTGATTATTTATGACTTTTGTGACAACCACCTGAAGTTTGACGAAAATGCAAAAAAAACAGCGTGTATATACATATACCACGTAACAGAAAGATGAAAGAGATAACTCCACTAATGGTGCAGATAATAACGCCTCAATTTCTGCTTGAATGCTAATTTACTGGTAGCCGTCCTGATTTCAAGAGGAAGCGCGTTCCACAGAAGAATGGACTGAATATGAAAGGAAGAATGAGTGAATCAAGAAGAATGAGAAGGACATAACAAGAGAAGATTATTAGAGGAACGCAGGTTCCTAGCGTGAGAATGACAAAGGTATTGAAAATGAGGGATGAGATAAGAAGGGGGAGTGGGGGAGTTGAGAAGAGAGAAAAGGGAGGTCAAAGCGCGCATTTTACGTCTCTGCCGAATAGGCAACCATTTAAGTTCAGTTCTGAAACTGGACACATGATCATATCATATTTCTTCAAGTTGAATATGAACCGAATGCAGTTGTTGAGTAGCCTATCCAGTTTGTCCAGGAATACAGCGTTCAGGTCAAAGTAGCACACGTCACCATAGTCGATAACAGGAAAGATTAAAGTCTGCACAAGCATAGTCTTCGTTTTCACAGGCAAAAAGCTCCTCAGACGATACAGGCAACGCAAGGTCCCATTGACTCTTTGGCAAACACTCGAAACCTGACTTTGCCAGCCAAGCGTCGAGTCAAGATGTAAGCCAAGATCTTCCACACAAGGGCTGATGGGGATTACATTGCCATTGAAAATAATAGGTGGAAGAGAGCTAATCCCCACCCGACCTATCATACACGAACTGCCAATTATAATGGCCTGACATTTTGAGGGGTTCACAGCCACCCCAAATCTATCAGACCAATCCTTGACAGCGACTAAATCACGGTTTACGTCACCTATAGCGTCCGACAAACTCTCCACTCGCGAAGCAGCATACAATTGAAGGTCATCGGCATACAGATGATACGAACACTGAAGACATTGAGTTATGAAATTTATAAAAATGGAGAATAATAAAGGAGAAAGAATACCGCCTTGAGGAACACCAGCAGCCAGACCACGCCAACTCGACGAGCTCTCATCAACACGAACTGACTGCTGACGTCCTCGAAGATACGAAGAGAACCAATCCAGGGCCTCGGACGAAACCATCAGATGAAAAAGGATAGAAAGGAGAATATCGTGACTGACAGCATCAAAAGCATTAGAGAAGTCGATTAAAACCAACACTGTTACTTTGGTGTCCTCCATCGCTTTCCTAATGTCATCAGTCACTTTGAGAAGAGCAGAGGCAGTGCTATGTCCCGGCCTGAATCCAGACTGAAATGAGCTGACAAGGTTATTCCGATGAACAAACCCTGAAGCTGCTTGTGGACACAGGCCTCCAGCACTTTGGATAGAAATTGGTCGGAAATGGTTAGGAAGGGAAGGATTAGGGATTTTAGGAAGAGGACGAACATAGGCCATACGCCATACGGATGGGAATTGTGCCGAATAAAGGGAAAAGTTGATGATGTGGGCAATCGGGGGTACAAGAAGGTCGAGGATGAGGGTGACCATGTAACGACTGATGCCGTCAAAACCCATGGCCTTGGATTTGATGGATAGGATAGTCTTTTTGATTTCATCCAAGGACACCGGGGAAAAGTGGAACTGTTCGATAATAGGACCGGGTAGGCCAGTAATGAAATCAACCGTCTGGGCTGACAATTGTGTACTCAAACAGTGAGTTGTGGAAAAGTGACGGTTGATGTCATCCAAGCCGATTGTCTTTGGAAAATCCAGATGACGTGACCTCCCGATCCCAAGGGTACCAAGAAATTTCCAAACGTCAGCGGGAGAAGAAGTTGTTATGTTTTCGAGAATGTGGCGGCGTTTAGCATTACGTATCACCTGATTACACCGATTTCTTGCTGCTTTCATAACGTTGTTGGTGAGGGACCTGCGGACGAGAAATCCAACACCACCCTGGGATTTACGGTCTCCTTCCTGGTAGAAGAGCATGTTGCCGGAATCTAGAACTATCGTATCCTGACCCTCTCTTCGGATTTCAGATAATCCCAAGATATCACAGCGCATTATGCTCAATTCTTCCACCAGCTCAACAATCTTCTCATTGGTCCTCAGTTTGCTGATGTTGTGTGTTGCCAGGGCCAAAGTTCGTTGGGGGTGGTTGCGGGGCATCTGCCGGGGATTCTCAGCACCCCCTGCTCCGCCGTTACCCGATCCGCTACCCAGATCAGGAATAGCGGAGCTGTCGGAGACCGGGCCGTGTGCATTGTCAATCATAATGGGGGGGAGGTTCCCATAATCCCCATGCTTGGGGATGTGCATGGCTTAGGGATCGCAGTAAGGTCACCGAAAGTTTACAAAGGACGCTGCTGCCCGATTTTCGGTGGCTGTACGTAGTTTAAGGACGTGCCCGGGTTTCATAAAATCAACTTTTTACACGATTTCGTGCTTTTTGAAAATGTAGAAAATAACTAGAAATGTAAGACTTACCAAGAACAGTGCAGAGGGTTTTATTGGGCACTTTGCCGTAGTGCACGCGCGCGAAGCAGCTAAAACCGAGCAGCATCATGCTGACATGGCAGATGAGCGTGCGGCCGTGCAGGTTGTGCAGCTCCGGCAGCATCAGGTACACAACCAGCGTCAGCGTCAGGCAGACGATCGAGATGCAGAACAGCTGCCACAGAAAAACATACAGCCAGTGTGGAATTACTGCTCCGGAGGATTCGACCATACGGCTGTCACCCAACTTTAAAATTACATACATAATATATATACTCAGATATTTTTCCTATAGGACATGACAAACTGTAGAATCTACTGCGATTCTAACATAGGCACTCCTTTCGCCTGGTCAAGAATTCGATGCGTATTGCGGTTCAGGTACGTATGTACCTACCCTACCCTTTCCGAAGAACTTCACCAATAAGCTCACTATGTATACCTGTCTAGGTCATCTTTTTTCCCGGTAATTGCACCTACATCTGCCTAATAAATCCAGTAAAGTCTTTTGCTACTCTAAAGTTTTTTATTTTTATTTTATCCTTTTTAGGGTTCCGTAGTCAACAAGGAACCCTTTTAGTTTCGCCATGTCCGTCCGTCCGTCAGTCCGCAGCTTAGCTCAGAGACGCCCAGTACTAAAAAGCTGTAATTTGATGCAAATATACGGATTTGTTGCGCCGAAAAAGGGGTAAAATAAAATCTCGTAAAATATTTTTTTAGGGTACCTCCCACGTGATGATGATGTTTTTTTTTTATCTCGCGTACCCCTTAATGCGGGGTATCATTAAATAGGCCTTTAAAAAATATTGATAGTTTCCATTAACAATTTTTTGATAAAAAGATTCGTTTGTGAAATATTAAGCTTTAAAGTGCTAATTTTTGCTCGACTCGAGTGTGTGTGTCCCCCCCCCTCTACCAGCTAAATGGTTATGTTTCCGGTTTTTTTTTTAGCGTGGTAAAATCATCAAATGAGTCCTCCCACCCCGGGCAGGGCGGGAGGGACTGTCTAAAATCCACGGTGTTGTACTGACTAAAATCCACGGTGTCCTTCAATAACCCTTTATGTGCCGGGGTCACGTTGATAAGATAAGTCCCACGACCCCGGCAGGCTCTGGCATCGTCATCATGCTGACGCTCTTTGAGGCGCGCGTGGAACACAACGCGCCGTCGACCCAACGGTCGAACATTATTTTAACAATGTCTTATCTTGCGGAAACCTGATTTGCTGCCACTTTTTCTCAAGTATAAATATTTCAGCACTTCAATGTAGCGCCAGTCCACTTGACATCGCTGCAGAGATTGTAGAAAAGCCCAGATTTCAACAGAGTCAAAGGCCTTTTCATAATTCACATATAGCTACACACATCAAAAGTGTCTAGGGATCAACATATATTTTTGCAATAACTTTTCTCCTGATTGATATTAATTAAAATGTTCTTTAAGGATTCATCAAATAAAGTGTTATCGTTTGTCACAGTAACGATAAACCAAGTCACCTTTGCATTCATAAAGAAATTTGCCATTTTCCTAATAAAGGGATTTTTGACATTTGAACCACTAACATTAAAGTTCGAAAAAAAGACTGAAATAACAGTTTTCTTTAAAATTTTATTGGGTAACTTAAACAATTAATAATCCGTGTTTCTACCGCGAACACTAACAACACAAGAACATCGGTTTGGCATACTCAAAATGAGTTCATCCAAATCACGCTGTGGAATGGCCGCCCATGTTCGTTGCAACAACAAAAAAAGGTCTTCTTGCGACTGGATACCCTCCATATTCGGCAGAGCTCTTCTCTGTAGCATATCCCATGCATGCTCAATCGGGTTCAAGTCTGGCGACTGAGCAGGCCAGGGCAGGACATTGATGTTAGCTGCGGCGAGAGTCTGTCTTACAACTCTTGCGGTGTGCGGTCGTGCATTATCATGCATTAACTGAAATAAGGGACCGATTTGCACTTGTAGAGGAACGACGACGTCTGATACAATCGTCTCAGCATAAATTTGAGCGTTGAGGTTGCCTCTGATCCAAATCAACTCAGTTCTTCCGCCGATCCAAAAACCCGGCCATACCATGATGGTTCCACCACTATAAGGATGGACTTCCTGGCTGGATTTTAATCGCTGTTGGCGTCCAGGGGTTCTCCAGTGTCGTATACGTCTTGTATCCGGTCTCATACCAAAACGAGACTCATCAGAAAAGCACACGAAACGCCATTGTTCTTCTGCCCAATTTCTGTGTTCAAGAGCCCATTGATATCGAATCCTACGATTGTGCATTGCTATAGGTGGTACCCGTAGCGGTCTTCGGGAATGAAGGTTCACTTCATGCAAGCGGTTTCTGACTGTTTGGTCGCTAATTAAGTTCCCTGAAGAGTGATGAAGCCTCACGGCTAACATCATGGCGGTTATTGTTGGAGCTCTTCGAGTTAAGATTTGAATGTATCGGTCTTGTCTCCGTGTGGTGCAGCGATACCGTCCTCCATGGCGCTCAGCCACGGTACCAGTGCTTCGGTAACGTGTCCAAAGTCGACTGATAACACTCTGACTTGTATTCAGAGCTAAAGCCACAGTACGTTGCCGGGAACCAGCTTCTATCATTCCCACGGCTCTGAGCATTTCTTCCCTGCTTAAATGACGTCGCCGCTCCATAATAACGTTGGTTTTAATCAGTACCTAGTAGGGAAACAGTAGCACTAATAATGTCTTCAATGCGTTGTATGTTTTTATAGGGAAAACATTGACAGCTGATTTTCATCTTTTACTCGAATTTGATTTACAGTTCCTGATTCAAATTATGAAATGCACCAAAAAGGATCCATATAAATTTATAAAATCATAAATTTATTACAAAGCCACATCTCAATCTCAAGAAATCCGCATAAAAATGCTTGATCCCTAGACACTTTTGATGTGTGTAGTTATACCTACTTTTAAGACTTCTGTATAACCTGCCTCACTGTGTGTGTGGGTGGTCTATGTATCTAAACCCTCCGCGAAACCCAGCCTGCTCTGGAGGCTGACACTCGCCAAGTCTTCTTGTGAGAGGATTTGTGATGACCCTCGAAAACAGTTTATAGACGTGGCTCAGGAGTGATATGGGACGATAGTTTTTCAATAGGGTTTTGTCGCTTCTTGAAAAAGAGGTTCACGACACACTCCTGTTCCACGCCTTTGGAGTTCTCCCGGTGTCTTAAACAGAGTTGAATAGTTTTTGGAACGAAGTTCCTTATCGCGCGTTGTGAAAGGGGGCTGGACAGAAAAAAATCTTACGAAGTTGGCACGACACTTTTATCCGACTGCGCGACGCAAAGGAGGGACACTTTTATCCGACTGCGCGACGCAAAGGAGGGTAATGTGTTTATTACCATGGAATGGAATGGAATGGAGTGGAGTGGAGTGGAGTGGAGTGGAGTGGAGTGGAGTGGAGTGGAGTGGAGTGGAGTGGAGTGGAGTGGAGTGGAGTGGAGTGGAGTGGAGTGGAGTGGAGTGGAGTGGAGTGGAGTGGAGTGGAGTGGAGTGGAGTGGAGTGGAGTGGAGTGGAGTGGAGTGGAGTGGAGTGGAGTGGAGTGGAGTGGAGTGGAGTGGAGTGGAGTGGAGTGGAGTGGAGTGGAGTGGAGTGGAGTGGAGTGGAGTGGAGTGGAGTGGAGTGGAGTGGAGTGGAGTGGAGTGGAGTGGAGTGGAGTGGAGTGGAGTGGAGTGGAGTGGAGTGGAGTGGAGTGGAGTGGAGTGGAGTGGAGTGGAGTGGAGTGGAGTGGAGTGGAGTGGAGTGGAGTGGAGTGGAGTGGAGTGGAGTGGAGTGGAGTGGAGTGGAGTGGAGTGGAGTGGAGTGGAGTGGAGTGGAGTGGAGTGGAGTGGAGTGGAGTGGAGTGGAGTGGAGTGGAGTGGAGTGGAGTGGAGTGGAGTGGAGTGGAGTGGAGTGGAGTGGAGTGGAGTGGAGTGGAGTGGAGTGGAGTGGAGTGGAGTGGAGTGGAGTGGAGTGGAGTGGAGTGGAGTGGAGTGGAGTGGAGTGGAGTGGAGTGGAGTGGAGTGGAGTGGAGTGGAGTGGAGTGGAGTGGAGTGGAGTGGAGTGGAGTGGAGTGGAGTGGAGTGGAGTGGAGTGGAGTGGAGTGGAGTGGAGTGGAGTGGAGTGGAGTGGAGTGGAGTGGAGTGGAGTGGAGTGGAGTGGAGTGGAGTGGAGTGGAGTGGAGTGGAGTGGAGTGGAGTGGAGTGGAGTGGAGTGGAGTGGAGTGGAGTGGAGTGGAGTGGAGTGGAGTGGAGTGGAGTGGAGTGGAGTGGAGTGGAGGGGAGTGGAGTGGAGTGGAGTGGAGTGGAGTGGAGTGGAGTGGAGTGGAGTGGAGTGGAGTGGAGTGGAGTGGAGGGGAGTGGAGTGGAGGACAGTGGAGTGGAGTGGAGTGGAGTGGAGTGGAGAGACTTTCACGGCTCATCGAACAACGATTTTGCAAAATACGCTCGGGGCCTGTAGCCATGTAACAAACGATAAGAGTACGGAGTACCGGCGATTAATATTATCGTTTGCGACTTAGCTAGAGGGGCAGGAATATTTCATCAATGTTTTGTGTGAATTTTGAATATCAATATGTGGGTAGTAAATATTATGAATGAGCACTTACGATGAAGGACATTTTGAAGTTTGTCCCCGTTTCTGTCTTCTCTTTGTTACAGTGGGCGGCGGTGACCATGATATTGCCGTTAGGGCAGTTGCGCCTATCGTAAGCTTCGAAACAGTAGGAATCACCGACGTTGATGCGGGAGACGAGTACACCGTCTGCCCTCAGCCGGTGTCGGTCCAGCGGCTCAGACTTGATCAGCACCGTTCCACCCTCAGAGCAGCTCAGGTCAGTGTTAATCCCGATGACATCTAAAAGTATATACAAATCTTACTTTCCCTTTGGAAAAGAACGACCAAGCTGCAATTAAAATTAATGCCACTTTGCAAAAAACGTGTGATGCTATTAGTGCATTTTTCGTTCGCGTGGATGTCGGAACTTAACAATGTATTATTTATAAAATCGACAAAGTTTCATACAAATTTTCATCCCCAATTTTATCCCCTTGGGGGTAGAATTGATCGAAATCCTTTCTTAGCGGATGCCTACGTCATAACATCTACCTGCATGCCAAATTTCAGCTCGACCCGTCCTTTGGTTTGGGCTGTGCGTTGATAGACTATGTCAGTCAGTCACCATTTGAGTTATATATATTTAGATAGGTCATGGTCATCCGTTCGCTTCCTGTAGGTATGGCTTTTTTGTGCAACGTACTGGCGATAAAAAAACCAGTGTACGTCAAAATATATGCCATTACATAAATAGTTAGGCATGCTTATTTACTAGTTAGGAGGAAACCATTCTGAGCCATTTTCAGAATGCTCAGTATAGTTTCCTGTACGAGTACCTTGGATTATGCACCTATTTTTGCTAAAATAAATTGTGCATCATGTTATGTATGTTTAAACCTTTTTTTATTCCGTTTCCATAAACATTAAGGGAGTATCTTGCGGTAGATTTAGTGATTGCCCTCAATATAGTTTTTCGTTTACTTTGGAAAAGGAGTTCCGGTCTTGGCCGTACCTCATGAAGGCGAATTGACTGATGAATTGAGAACGAACAATACTCATGTTTTACGCTAGGCCAAGAATACACTAGGGGCCAATGTGCCACGACATGTCAAGCGAAGCCGGCCGATTTCGCCCGCAAATATGGCAACAACGCGCGACTTTTATGTCCGCAGCGACGACAGACGAAGTCGTGCGACTTCGTGAAACTTCTTCTGACATGTTATCTGGCTTCATCGCGCGACTTATGTCCGTAGCGACGTCAGGCAAAGTCGTGCGACTTCACAAAACTTCGCCGGACATATTATCTGGCGACATCACGAAGTTTTAGTGAAAAGAAAAGTGATATCATGACACCCACCGAGTGTTGTTGGCTGCGGCGTACATAATTATAATTATATTAATAGTCAAAGAAAATGATGAAAAGATGGTGGGTTAGAAAGTACTTACAACGAAAAAAACAATATGTAGACTGTGTTCAGTGAATTATGTTGCCAGACATGTCGAGCGAACTCCGGCAATGTCGCACTACTACACTCGATGTATGATGATGTTGGCGACACGTGTCGCGCGATGTTGCCAGAAATGTCGACAAAGAACGGCAACGTCTTGCTTCTTCAGCCAACGTTGCTGACGACACGTGTCACACGATATTTTGTCCCCCAATGTATCCTTTACCTTTTTCATGTTTTAAACTTTAAGTACTGTCCGTTCAGCACTATGGAGAGCTGTTTAAAGTTTTCCTGTTATTTATTATACCATCCCATTGTCGGTGTTTCCTCAAAGCAACCTCAAGTTATTAATTTATGTCAAATTATTACTGTCATGTTACTTTAGGTACCTACTTGAATTCAACGCCTGCTTATTAATAGTGTTTAGGTAGACGTCTGCTGATAGCTGATGGACAACATTTTTGATTACACATGACTGGCAATTCCTTGCACAGTCACATCTGCTGCCATATTTCTGACTTTCAAACATTCATAATAAATGCTCATTATTTATGTGAAAGAAAGAAGAAGAAATATTATACTTTTAAAGGCAAAATGTTTACCTGCTAAATCTTCATCTTCACGTAGTAAAGGCTCCAGATAGTCAGATATATTAAAAAAGATGTCGTCAAGGTTCGGTGTGCACCTGTTGTCGAAGTCGTCACAGCTGCTAGGTTTGTAGTGGTGTCCCACGGCGCAGCACTTCCTCACACCGAAGGCACCATACTGAGCAGTATTCCGGGTGCACACGCGCGCCACCAGCTCGTCACTATAGAACTCTCTGTCCAAGCACCACTCTCCAGGCGGTGCGTCTCCACCTTCGTCCCCTTTTTTGCTCAAAGACTTCAGAGTACTTCCATCTACTTTCAATGAAAAGAATTGCTGTTTCAATTCTACACCGTACTCATCTGCTTTACAATTTAACTCATTATCAACTTCATAAATATCGTGATCATTCATTTTCAAACGCTTTAACAGCCATCTTTCTGAATTACTCTTGGCAGTATTTCTACACAAATGGAAAGCACTATCGTAACTCTGCCCTGCCGGACAACATTTGCGATAGTGATGTAAGACCAATTCGTCTCTTGGTATGTTCAAAGATTCATTTTTAATACAGCTTAAGCTTACAACTTCAGGAATTAATGGTTTCAGTGTTCCGTTGACAACTTCTAACACGAACCGGTCGAAACAGCTACCTAAAGCTTGCAGGAGACTGTCTAGTTCTGACGATGTCGTCAGCACCATTTGTAATTCAGCACAGTCTGCAGGAATGCCATCCTGCACTGTTACATTGTCTCCAACAAAAAGGGGAGTTATACTTATGTTATAACTGTCCTGAGCACTTTTGCGATCTATACACTTGTACGAAACTTTAAGGTCTTCACCATTTGACACTTTAACTAAACTTTCAGTCTTTGGACAACACTTATGAAACACTTTGCCTTCCTGGGTGGTATCGGCGCTCACGTAGACAATTGCACTCACAACAATTAGTAGCCACATTGTATTTAAAAAAACCCGGAGCTTGTAGCGCCGGTACTAATATCCACATACTTTTCACAACAGGTGGTGAGTGTCGATCGGCGTGCAGAACATTGTTTATTTCAACAAGCAGACGTGAAATCCGTGTATTGCGGCAAATCATCGGCGGCACAATGATGCAGATTCGCGGCCTACGCCGGCCGGTGGTGGCTGCTGCGCCCTTGAAGTGCGTCTGTCGGTCGGCTGGTGACGCAGCCCCGAAGCTTTTATTACCCTTTTTTATACAAACCCACCACACTATTCCCAAACCACTGTAACTCTTGAAAGCCTGAATCAACAGTGGCAACCACCAGAAAAGCACCGAGATAATGAAGCTCAACGTGTTCCGGAGAATAATTTTTTTTAGACGGCACGGATGGTGCAGTGGTTGAGTGATCGACTGCTGGGCAGCGTGTCATGAATTCGACCTCGTACGGAACAAATATTTGTATGACCTGCATTTTGTTGTTCCGGGTCTGGGTGTTTGTTTATGCGAGTTTCCATGTTGGACTAGAGTATTTCTGTATTAGAAGGGAAATTCAGTTTTCAGTGTTATTTTACACACACACTACTCACACAAACACGCTCGCACACACACATTTCTACACATTTTTTTTATTATTATTACTATTTTTCTTATATTATTATTTCTATTATTAGTTTATTAATCAGGACGTGTTTTATACCTTATAAAAATTACAAACATGTTAATTTATACTCACTATAACATTGTGAAGGGAAGGAACTGACCTTTCAGGATACAGTATGTTACTAGTCTGGAGGTCAGAGTCTCACCTGAAATGTGAACTTGTAAAGTTCATAATAAAGATTTGTCTATTGTCTATTTGCAAACTATTTAAACGGTAGAACGCAATTAGTTATCCGGCAAGGAGGTAAAGGAACGAGTAAAGGAAATTTTGCTTTAGGTTTCGTATTAAATAAAGTATTTGAGTGAGTTTACAAAATGATATCAAAATAATCAAAATAATCTTAGGAGTTATTATCACTCACCCTCGCGCTTTCCTCTATTAGGTCATCAATATTACAGTGACTAGCGCATTAATAATTCCGTGTAATAGTTTCTTAAAAAAAAAAAACCATTTCATCAATTACATGGGGTACGGTTAGCCGATACAATATCTGATCAGCACTAAAAGAAAAATGGCGAATGCTGAGTAGCATATGGCTGAGACAGCTGTCAAAATGCTTCGCTCTACTTTGAACTCAGCATGGTTTCAGCCGATAATTTAGCTGGACTGTTCAGCATTTTCTGTCCAGATTTTGTATCGGCTAACCGTACCCATGGTTGTCAATAATGCCAGCTCATTTTACTCTGAAACGCGAATTAGTTCGCCCAAAGAATACACCACGTATAATATTGAGGCTATACTTGCGCCAAGGAAGGGCTATGTTCAAGTGAGAATAACTACTAAAATACTTGGCATAGAGTGCAAAATTCAAGGGTACTTTTCGAGCTAGAGTAAAAATAGAACTGTTTTGCATAAAAACAAAACAGTTATTATGTGTGTGGAGACAAGACACCACTTATATTTGAAGAAGCGATCTAAACTTTAGCCTTAGACGCTAGATAAATTAACTTCTTACCTTCATAAATCCAGTACAAACCCATGAGTCCATCTTTCACCTCTAGGCAGAATGCGCTTAATGCGCCTGTAAGTGTCTCTTTGACAGGTCACGTCATAGTCTTCTTCAAACACCAGCAAGCACCTTGCATAAGTGGTGTCTTGTCTCCACACACATAATAACTGTTTTGTTTTTATGCAAAACAGTTCTATTATATGTGTTCCGACAAGACACCACTTATATTTGAAGACCTGTTTGTTATCTGCTGGTGAAAGATTTAGATGCTATGTGAATTAACTTAGAATAAACGAATCCTCTTATCCTAAATTCGTATTTTTTTTTTTTTTTTCATCAAGCAAAACATACTTAAAATTAACATTTATCTTCTGCCAAACTGCTGTACAGTTTATCGGCAGTTATACAATAGAACATTAGGTGATCTGGAACCAGTTCTCTAACACATTGCCCATTTGAAGTTATAACTTATAGCAAATGCTTCATTTATCAGATTATTTATCAAATCTAAAAACTACTAAAACGGTCATTACTTTAAATTTAAAAAACGATGATGACCTTACCATAAATGTAAGGAATCGCTTAGATCTCATTGAGCAACACTATGGTGCCAGAATCACTGGGTCATTCATTTTACTTTATTACTGACTACCAGTCAGTTTAGATAAATGTGTCTCTTACATTACTATCAAGATGTGAGAATAATCAATAAATATTATCTGAGAACTTAACTATTATTCGACCTATTACAACGTTTAGTTAATTAAAACCTAGCCATAGAAAACATAGTAGGTGATGCGAGTAGCACCTACACAATTTAAATTATTCAAGTTTTCAAATTCGTTGTACACTGTACATTGTAAACTTCTACTACATATACATTTGTATTTTAATATGTAGTAGAAAAATTAGAAAAGAAATCCTTCTGCTCATTAAATGAGCTCCCCTCTGTGTAAGATTCTTCTCCCACCTGTTTCATTGGACATATTACAGGATAATTATCCTGACGAAGCTCTCTCTTTGATGACTGCGTATCAGTACAAAGTGTTTATCTTGGTACAATAACTGATCTTCCAGTTTCAGTGTTTTTATCATCTAGCATTCTATTCTCCAGATAACCTCCTGATGGCTAGAAGGGAATTAAGCTTCTTAATCTGTTAAAAGATGGATTTTCCAATCATCCACAACAACAGGAACAACCTTTCCAGGTCAGTCTGGCCTTGATCTTATTAATAAAATTATCAAGGAACAGGGAAGATTTTTTAAAAAAGGCAACCCAATTCACTGACGAGGTCTATGTCATCCTTTATAGCAATGTAAGTTGTTCATAGTCTAAGAACATTAGACTATTGTACATCTCTACCAATCAACGGGTAGGTTAAGCCAAGTCAAAATAATTAATGGTAAATTAAATTATCATCAACAAGGAGTCCCACTGGGATGCTCAAAAAATCATTTTGAAAACATTGGCTCCGAGCCCCGTAATTTGAGGTAACAGGTACCAGTTATCAGGTATCTGGATAGTCCGTGCCTATCCATGCATAGACAAAAAGGTAAAAATTGTACATGTTTTTCAACAGATGGACACAAGTAATACACTTATTTCACATTTTTTGAGGATGAACGTCATGTAATCTATATGCCATGACAAGCCTCAGAATTTTCCTTGTAACAAACCTTGTAACCTCTTTGTTCTACTGATTCCCCTGTCCTGAACTGCCCCCCCCCACTTTTTAGCCTAAGGGTAGCAGTTTGTTAGGTTTATGGTACAGGTTCTGGCTGTCACTCTCCGAGAGCTCTCGACTCGAGGGCCAGCATTGTTTACAGTAGATAGGTCAAGTATAGCGGTTCAGAATGGAACAATTAATACATAATTTTCCCACAAGTTGAGATGACTGATCATTAGCCACTATTCAATAGGTAAAGCTCGAAAATCCATGAGTTCAGTCCCTTGGTACGTGCAGTCGCTCACAGGCCAACTTGACTAGCACGAACATGGTCACTTTGGGACACCCCATTTAAAAACATAGCCTCCGAGGCCTGGGGCATGAGGCAACAGGAGCCAATCTGGCTATCTGTTCCTAGTAGGTAGGCGGTAAGAGATTTCAGTTTACTTTTTAACCCTCCCCGGGAGGGTAACCGCTGTCAGAGTAATATTCAGCAATCTGCTAGCCTCAACAATTTGCAACTCGCATTCAAGAGTACTAGATATCAAGTTTCATAAGCTGAATTGTGCGTTTGGAAAGCCCATGTCAATTAGTTAACTAGTAACAGGCAGAAGAGTGTCCGTCACATTTTCCTTTAAATCTCCAACATGCACATATTCTCTGACACCTGGATTTTGAGCTGAATTACTGTAGACACAGGTCTACGATATCGTTATGTTTCTGAAGAGAAATGGTGTTATGGGTTCACCTTTTCTTCAAACAATGTGCGGACAAAAAGTAGGTTACTCTACCCATATCTCAAGAAATTGAGTAGTCCATTGATAACCTCATGGTATCACAAGCACACCACTTGGCAAACTAGTAGCGCCACCTAGGCAATACAGAAGAGAGCCACATGGTTTAGTTTTTACTTAATAATTGATTCAGATCTATTTGTTTAATGCCACCATATTACTGATAATAAGTTTATAGGGGGACCAATACAAGTAATCCTTGGAATAGATCTTAAAACTTTGCAACATATCTGCTGTCACAGATTGGGTTCCTTAGAATTTTCACTGTCTTAGGATTTTAATAAAGGTAAAACTTTCCACGTAAGACAGTAAGGTACCATCCAAAATAATAAACTGGAATCCAGATACCTCAAGCAAACGGATTCTTTGTCAGTAGTTAACCGGAGTAAATATTTAACAAGCTGACAATTTTTATACTTTTAATCCTAAAGGTATCTCAAGAGTTGATTGGCATGACCTATTTCCCAAATAGGTAAGTAATACATACATCACAAAAGCTCTAAACACAGGTATTTTACTGAACTCTCATATAAAAAAGATTTGACCTTCTGTCATAATTTTCATTATAAACAAAACTGGTTTGTTAAAAAAATTATAATAATGAAATATTCATTCTACTGAATATAAATAAACAACAACATTTGAAATAGATCAATTTCACTAAAGTTCATGCACTCTATGATAATTGTCTTATACTTACATCACTGCCTATCCCTTCAGGAATTAGAAGTGTGCTATATTTTAATAAGACATTTTTATAATCCAATTTATAACCAATGCACCATTGTAATCGGTGATTGTGAACGGTAAGCCTTGTAAAACTGAACAAAAATGAAGTCTGTTACACAGACAACACTGTGTCAACACACTTTATAGTCACATAGAGTCATATTAGTGAATTAGGCTTTTATTAGTATTTTAGTATATTGGTAATTAATATTTTAGTAAACTGCAAAGATACCCTGAATTATTTAGGTACCTTTTGTTTTATATTTATGCCAGCAATTAATTTGTTATTATTTGTTCACTTATTTGGAACTGTTACACCGATGGCCTAGTTATGATATAGATAAATAGTACAAAAAACATTAGTTAATTCTATATTTCAATGAATGTGTCATATTTTTATAAGCTTGTAAAGTAAATAAAAATGTTATAATTGTCACTTTATCAGACAACGGATTAAAGAAAGATTAACATCATGTGGATTCTTTGATCCATAGATAGATAGAACTCTCACCGGGATGTCCAAATTGTACATTCAGACATCCTTTATATATAAGTAGGGGGCTTTTTAGCACAGTTGGCAATACAGATGTTTTAGCAACTGGCTTCCTCACGGGCATAGGCTTAGTCTCAGCTATTTAAGTTTCTGGATAAAAACATCCCTCCGCAGAGGTATAATTGCACATACATACTTGTTTAGTGTTACTACTTATACACTTTTGATTGTGCTATAGCTAAGTGACTGAGAATGCAAGGTTTCCTTATTGATAAGCCAAGAATTAGTTTTCATGTTGGAGTACGTCAAGCAGTTTTAGTTCCTCCAGACATTCAGAAATCACTTGAGGAATAATTCCCACTAGCACCATGTTTTACACTGAAAACTCCTGTGGTGCTTAGGCACAAAAGCAATATGCTTTGTTCACCATTTTGCGACCCAAACGTCATTAACATTCTGCTAGAATCACAAGCCAGAAATCGCTACTTTGAACTTCGTTTGAAAGTGATTCAGAGTTGGGTCAGTCGTGTTATGGGATTATTGAAAATTTCAACAAAATTCTTTGTTGTTCTCGCGCCATTGCTACTATATACACTCCAACCCCGAGTTGAGAGACGTAAAACATTAAATAGGTATACCACTCACCTCGTTCCAACTCAACAATGTGAGGAGCGCTAGAAATCGTTGTTATCACAAACCTTATGTTCGGTAAATAAGCGGAGAAACATCCATGCCGTGCCATCTAAACACTTATCCTTCGAAGATAAAGAGTCACTTGAAAGGAATCTTGCTTGCTATCAGAATCGACAAGACATGTCTGAGAACTTTAGATCTTCGTTTCGATCTAGCACTGAATCACAATCGGAGTGAACACAATATAACCCTTTTTCCGAGCACTTTTAAATACTTTCTGTAAAGTTTAACTGATATTTTACTAATTTTCCATTAAAAGTAATGGGAAGGAAAAAACTTTGCGTCCGTTTCGCGGCAAAATTTAGATGCTATGACGTGACCTGTCAAAGAGACACTTACAGGCGCATTAAGCGCATTCTGCCTAGAGGTGAAAGATGGACTCATGGGTTTGTACTGGATTTATGAAGGTAAGAAGTTAATTTATCTAGCGTCTAAGGCTAAAGTTTAGATCGCTTCTTCAAATATAAGTGGTGTCTTGTCGGAACACATATAATAGGAAAATATTCAGTTTATGTGCACAATTTTGTGTTTTGCCATGTTTTTTGATTCTTTTCACTTATTATTTAGTAGAGAGCAGTGGTGGCCCAGTGGTATCGGTCCCGACTTACGAGTTGTAGGTCGTGGGTTCGAACCCCGCCAGGCGCATTACTTTGTGTAATTTATTTCCTCACCACTGCTCTCAAAACGGTGAAGGAAAACATCATGAGGAAACCGGCATGTCCTAGAACCAAAAATTCGAAGACATGTAACATCTACCAACCCGCACTGGGCCCGCGTGGTGGATTATGGCCCACTCCCTCTCACAGAGAGGAGGCCTGTGTCCCAGCAGTGGGAACATTATAGGCTGATGATGATTATTTAGTAAACTTTAGTAAGTTTTTCAGAAGCCTTCACAATAAACTGTATCATCTGTATGAATCAAACAAAGAAAGATATGTATTGCATTTTATTCTGTATGTTTTATTTTAACATTGTTACATTATTGTTAATTTATGTATTTTGTTAATTTAAAGACCTAAAGTTTATTTGTATACTCAAGTCAAATAAAGTATTACGCCAGTCATGTGAGTCATGGTGATGGAGGGTGAAATTGTTTTTAAGGTTACTACTTTACATCCCCTGGAGGGTGCCATATTGGATTTGGTGACACGTCACCTACCCTATAACCAGCGGACTAGTGAGACGATTCTAACGACACCCCATTTGTCATGTAATGATAAGGAGTTTAGAAGTTATGAGGGAACTAACAAACATACATACCGGTCAAAATCATAACCCTCCTTTTGGTTTTGCCGTAGTTGGGTAAAAAGTAGTTCAAAATAGCAGTATCTTCCCCCATTCCTCAAAGACGCCTGGACCGATTTGGAAAATTCCTTTTTTTTGTCTGAAAGGATTTACTTTTCGTAATCAAAATGTCAGAAAAAAAAATTGGGAAAACAATTTCAAAAAAAGAAAATGTCTGACTTTTTCATTATAAGGCCACCTGCAAAGAATACCTTTCAAACAAAACAAGAATTTTCAAAATCGGTAAAGGCATCATTGAGAAATAGGGGAATATACAACTACTACGAAGTACTTTTTCTATAACAAAACTGACAATTTTTATATGTTAGTCAATAAGGATCACGATTGTAAGATCGTGATACTTATTGGCGTATGCCGGTTATAATTTCATTACACTACACTATTGTTAATTTGAGATACAACTCGTTTCTGCCGGAGGTGGGTTTTTTTCTATGATGCCTGAGCATTCTCCAAGTTGAGTATAAACTGAAAGTGAGGTCAATTATGGCAGCATAAATAGAAAGGCAGGTAACATATTATTTTAATAAATATTGGAGCATACATTCATTTTCTAACAAAATATATCAACACAATCACTTAATAGTAGATTATTAACCAAGGGGATAAAGCAGTGTCTTCTGTCGCGGGTGACGATTTAAATCGCGAGCTTAACGAAGGACTCGAGGTTTACTCCCGAGCAAAGCGAGGGTGTTAAAAACTTAAATCACGAGCGAAGCGAGGGATTTAAGACAAGTCCTGAGTGTAGCGAGGGATTTAAGTTCACCCAAGACTAAGACAGCTTTATCACCGAGGAAAATACTCTACTTTTCGTACCATTTGCGAAAAAATTAACACAATAATTAATTATGAGATAAGCATTTATTAAACATTAACATTTAACATAACTTATTTATAAAAATAAATTAAAATAAACTTAACGTTTATGTATTTGAAGAAAACAAAAATGCGGCAAATTCCTCGACTATTTTTTTGTCGGAAAAGCAAAGGCATCAAGCCATCAAACTCATACGGACTCTTCGGTTTTCGTAATTTTATTGAATAAAATCATAACTGCATAATAAATGCGTATTCCTTTTTCAAAAAGTTGTATAATAATGCTTTGTATACAAACTCAATGTTGTAAAGACAGACTGATGTAGTTCAGTATCGGTAAGTATTCCAAATTTAAATCACATTCTCTCCAAGGATGAATGAAATTCAGTACAACTAACTTTCTTTCCCTGTTTTTAACAGATTAAAAATGACTATTGTTATGTATGCTTTTGTGGCATAGAATGTCACTTTTTTGAGCAAGTGGTACGAAAATTATAATTTCATGCTTAATAATATATAAACTCGACGAAAGTTTTCTCACTGCCTTTCAAGTGAATAAAATATTCGTGAAACTCGTAAATTATTACAATAAAATTCATAAATGAATTTCCACATATTATCTTCGAAGACGCGCGAGCATTTTTTGTCAGGTTCAAGCATTTTATTGTAAAAAAATTAAAGTTTATTTTCAAGTGCTTTAATAAAATCCTCTCCGCTGCGCTCAGTTCTGTCTGCGCTGACCCAAACGCAATCGATATCGATGATCGAGTCTTCGTAATGACAACTATGGTATTCATACATACATTAAGCACGCGTAGCATGGCGATTCTATCTCTATTCTACCAAGAAAAGACAAAGTTATTTCGTCGTTATTCCTATACAAATCGACTGTTTTTTTGCACAAGTATGACAAGATTCGTAGGTACACCATTAAAGAATAGAAAAATATCTCTTCTATATTTTAAATATTGCTATGCTTAAATCGATAAAAATCTTTCACGTTCTGTCATTTTGTCTATTCTCGCGTCGACAAAACCCGTTTCTTCGGCGCCATGCTACGCGTGCTGTGATTCTGAGGGCACGGCAGTGCCCCGCCAAGTCTCAAGCAAAACGGGCACGGCCGTACCATCTTTTCTCGAAGCGATTCGCGGCTGTTTCGCCCCCCCTATATCTTCGACGTGGAGTAAGCTAGGAGTTTAGGTTTTCGGTGAATAATAGTAGGCATTAAAACAAGCTTAAGTTCGAAATTACATGCCAATTGAATTAATAGTTTAGGAGTTACAGTCGATCAAAGTTACACCATTTTGTCACTCACTGACTCACTGACCGATCATCAAAAATCTAAGGTACTTCTAGCAGACTTAGAAACTTCAAATTTTGCACCAAGATAGGTCATTAGCGACATATAAAGGAAAAATTATAAAAACATTAAAAAATTATATACCATAGAAAACAATTTTATATTTGCGGTTTGGCAAAAACATTGTGTATGGATTTTGACTGCATTGTTAACTTTGTTCGTGGTTTATGCATACATAGAATAGAAATAGAAAATAATAATATAAATGTAATACATAGACTATAAATTAATACAAATATTACAAATTAACACATAAAGTTCATAATTCATTAAATTAATAAAGCTAAAACTCCATTGTATATAAATGTTGTATGCGCGCTCGATAGATGGCGTTGTACCTGTCTGAATCGCGCTATGGTTTCGTTACAGAGCGCAGTCTAAGTAGTACTTTAAAATAATACGATTAATTTTCATTTGATAGCGCCATCTATCCATGAACAACCATTTCGAAACTAAAAAAAATAGCGTTATTCGGAGAACTTAAGTTAGCCGGATCATATAGTAGATTTATTATTGTTACTGAAACAGTTATTTAGGAAAATAGTTTATTAATATCTAGTTGTTTACGTGTTATTTAGTTTAGTTACATTTAGTTTGTAAGTTAGTACCCAAGTAACACAAAAAGCATTATAACAAACGAATATTAAACTTATGTAGAGCCTAAGATCCTTATAGAGTCGTATATAAGTTCACCGAGCGTCTTGTCGCTTTATATTGGCATTTTAAAATTATTATAATGCTTTACGCTGTATAATGGTTGTATAATGGCATATCAAAATACTTTTATAAAACCTGAGGTTTTAGTGCAGCAAGCCACAACGAAGCTGTACAGCTTTCAGCTGTTGTTAGTGCTTTTAGTTGTACAATAGCATTTTAAGAAGCAAATTAATTCCGAATGCTGTTTAATAGCATTAACGTGAACCATTATAATGCAAGTCAAATCCACTATAAAGCTTTTGGCTGTTTTTAGTGCCTTAGGGTCTACAATGGCATTTCGTGAAGTACATAAAGGCCTTATGCTTTTTTATAGCATAAACGTGAACCATTATAATGCCACTCAAATCCGGTATACAGCTTTTGGCTATTTAAAGTGCCTTAGGGTCTACAATGGCATTTTTAAATGCTATGTAAAAGCCTACGGCCAATGAAGGGTGCCAACCTGAATCAATGTAATGCCTGCATTTTTAAAGATCAACTGAGTTCTGTTGTATGGCTAGCAGCTTTTACGTGAGTTATTGTAACGCGAAAAGCTGTATAAACATTCATATTAATGTTTTCGTAAAACCATTTATCGGCCATATTGGGGAAAAGCACATTTTAATAACACAATAACATCTGAACATTTTGTCTTCAACCTTCTACATGCAAGCAAAAACCGGCCAAGTGCGAGTCGGACTTGCCCATGAAGGGTTCCGTAGCAGCAAGTAACATTATATAAACGTTCTTGTAGTTGGTTGTAACTTTGAAAGGTAAATTGCGGATTACGGTTTATGACGTATTAAAAAAAACTAATTACTTGATCTTGTTCAAACCAATTTTCAATTGAAGTTTGCACATGTACATCATAATATTTTTTTAGTTTATCATTCTCTTATTTTAGAAGTTACAGAGGGGGGGGAGACCAACATTTTACCACTTGGGAAGAGTCAGACTGTGTGTGAAACTGATCAGTTTAGAAAAAAACGATGTTAGTAACCTCAATATCATCTTTAAAGACCTATCCATAGATACCCCACACGTATAGGTTCGGTGAAAAAAAAAATTTTTGAGTTTCAATTGTAAGTATGGGGGCAACCCCCAAAATTAGTTTTATTTTTATTTTTGTGTAAAAATCCTAATGCGGTTCACTCAATACATCTACTTACCAAGTTTCAACAGGATAGCTCTGATACTTTCGAAGAAAAGTGGCTGTGACATACGGACGGACAGACAGACAGACATGACGAATCTACGAGTATAAGGGTTCCGTTTTTTTCCATTTGGTTACGGAACCCTAAAAAGTAGGTACCTAGATCCATCTGTGATAACCCATATGAACTATGTATGTACGTACACCGTCGTTGCTTATTTCATCGATGTAACATTCTACATGCGTACATGATTTTTTTTATAACATATTATTGGAAAAACGTAAGTTGTAAAGAAATTGTAAGAAAAATGAATTAATTTCAATAACTTTTTGTTTTCCTAATAATGCGACTCCAAATCTCTATACTTTGTGTCATTTGAATGATGGGTTTTATTGCTTTGCTTAAGGATCTCCAAAATTGCGTTCAAGTTATGGTACTATTACAGTCCACATCAAGTCTACTAGTATACCGGTGAACCCTTATAAAACTACTTTATAGACAATGGCATTACAATGGTTGAGCTTAAGTCTTCTTTCTGGCCTCTGGGTTGATGATTGTTCACATGTGAGTATTAATACTGCTGGCGGCATTAATTCGCTTTTTTAAAGCTTCACCGGGCTGCTATAGACCGACACCATTTTGGAAATATTTTCTAACCTAAAAATATTATTATTCAGACCTATTTATAAAAGAAATAAGCCTTTATAATAGTAATACAACTTAATTTAATACTGCCCAAACTATACTATTATGTGAATTATGCAAAATTTGTTCTTTAATAGAAATACATCATTGTTTTGGTTATTTCACACATATCTTTAAATAATATTTTTTATCTAAATCACAAAATATCGAAGGCGCGTGAAAAATATCCATAAAACTTATATAGATATTAACAGTAAACCACACTGCGCAGTAATATTTGAAGGCAGAAAGCAATTTCAGAGAGTCTAAACTTAAAATTTTGTTTTAATGCAAATAAATATGGTGTCATCATTTAGGGTTTGTCAATGTTTGTCCATAATAAAAAAAGCAAAGTAGTCAAGTTACAACGATAATTCTATTATAAAATTTATACCGTGGTAATAGAGACGTTTTTGCAATGATGTGGGATTTATTCAAGTTCTAACTGTGAACACTTCAATGGCTACAATCATGCTTTTACTTCACTTTTATGCTCCTCTAATGCATTAGTAATGCTATTAACATCTTCACTATTAAAAATAATACTAGTATAATGCTTTTATAATGCGATTGGCATTTTCATTGACCGTAATAATGCTTTTATAATGCGATTGGCATCTTGATTGACCGTAATAATGCTTTTATAATGCGATTGGCATCTTCATTGACCACAATAATGCTAATATAATGCGCTTATGATGCAATTAAACAACTATGTGAACCCATTTAGGATCTAAAGCCGTAAAATTTGTGCCCAAATAAGAGTTATATCAGCCGCATAAACGTTTGTAGGGCTAATATAGGGCTACATTCAAAATGCTTTAACGCTACAGAAATGCTGTAAGACTGCCGATATAATGCTTTGATGTGTTACTTGGGTAGATATACAGGGTGTAATCGAAATCATGGGCAATATTTTAATCTAAGGTTCTACTCTACTCACGATGCTGATTGCATTACGGTTAATAAATCGCAAATCAAAAATATTATTAATTCAATTATGGACACCTTTAAAAATGTAGTATGTCGCATAGCAAAGGCTTATTAATGCAAATAAGCACTAAAAGTAATAAAAAATAAATCATAAACCCCAAAAGTCTTGTAGTATCAAAATTTTAAAGGGCGTTACACCGCGCGCGGAACGAAAAGTAAACAAACATCAAATAATATTAAGCGAAGATACTTGCATCAATAATGTTTTTGAGTTCCGTAACACGATTAGTATCGTTAGTACATAATGCCCAAGTTTAAAACATTGCTCATTAATAAAATTTCACCCTGCATATTATTTAGTTATTTGTTAGTTAGTTTAGTTCTATTTAGTTTGTTAGATAGAGAATGGGTCCTAAGTAAAAAAGTAGCTGAAGACCAAAAAATTATGAGGACACCTAAAAAAAAAGAAAGAAATACACTTACAAAAAATAAATGAGATCCCACCAAAAACATTACATGTAAAAAAATGCCAAGTCTCTCGATGCAGTCTTTCCATCGTAAAAAGTTTTGAGATCTCATAGAAGCCAAGTCCTATTCAAATTATTTTGTAGTTATAAATCAACATTTAGCAATTATATCAATAGTTTTCTTTATATTATAATTATAGTGACTTGGCAATGAGCACAGATTAAAAGCTGCTTGCTGCCTGGAATTAATGTGCAAATTTTACTGACGAGACCTGTGATCAGATTATTTGTTATGTGTGAATCATGATGGTCACTACCGACTACATGTTCTAATACAATAATTAAGATTACTTAACTTTCAACTCCTCCAAATATGCCGTTTTATTTGTTTCTTCTTGTGCTCATTGCCAAGTCACTATAATTATAATATAAAGAAAACTATTGATATAATTGCTAAATGTTGATTTATAACTACAAAATAATTTGAATAGGACTTGGCTTCTATGAGATCTCAAAACTTTTTACGATGGAAAGACTGCATCGAGAGACTTGGCATTTTTTTACATGTAATGTTTTTGGTGGGATATCACATTTCTTCCACAGTTATTTTACCTTTAACTGTCAACGCAGTGATCGATGTTATAACTAATGTCACTGTCACTGTCAAATTAAAGTCATCTTTTTTTTTTTTCTTATTTGGCAATGAGAAGTCATCTTTATTCTTGTGACAATAAAGTTGTTGTTGCATTGCAGCTGTCAGATGTAAACTAACTGTGAAAGTATGAAGTGTTTTGTGTTCAGTTAGGGTTGCTCGATATTGTCCTGTGCCGAGAGTGGCGTGTTGTGGCGCTCGTCTGTGCTGATCGTTCGCGACAGGAACGTTGACGACGACGTGTTCGCAGATAGAGCCCCATTCTTCTGACCGTCCGGCTTCTCCTGAGCTGTGTTAATTTTAGTAAGTATCATAATTATTAATCACTAATAGTTAGCAATCGTATTTGATGGGCCAAAATACTTGTCAAAATGTTATAAATTAAAAAAAATAATGTCCTTCTACAACTTAAAACAATAAAAATAGCACGTTACTTCGATCACTTTTGTTAGAGAAATGTCTTTTACTCTTTTTTGATATCTAAGAGAATTTTGAGTGCAGTGGTGGCCCAGTGGTATCGGTCCCGACTTACGAGTTGTAGGTCGTGGGTTCGAACCCCGACAGGCGCATTACTTTGTATAATTTATTTCATCACCACTGCTCTCAAAACGGTGAAGGAAAACATCGTCAGGAAACCGGCATGTCCTAGAACCAAAAAAACCGGCCAAGTGCGTGTCGGGCCACGCACAGTGTAGGGTTCCGTAGTTGCCCATCAAAATACTTATGCGAAGTAACTAAACTGATTCGCTGAATTTAATTTTAATTTATTTTACGTACATTAACATTTATTAGGTACCTAAGTGATTCAGTAGCCAACTCATAACGTCTAACCAGCACCAAAGTCTATAAATACGAATCAAATGAGCCCAAACTCGATGGGATTGCGTTATTGTATTAAAAAGATCCCATATGGCTACCATCCAGCTCAATCATAAGAGCCTGGAAAACATCCAGTACAAAAACCCCATGTAAAGACGAATCAAATGACCCTAAGCTCAGTAGGATTGAGTTGTTGTATAAGAAAGAACTCATGGTTACCTTCCTGCTCTATCATCAGACCATGGACATCATCCAGCATCAACGTCTATGTAATAAAGACGACTCTAAAGAGCCGTAACTCGGCGGGATTGAGTTGTTATCAAATCGCTTCAAGAATTATTTAAAATTTAAAGAGTTCCCACGATTTCTCCAGGATTCCATCATCAGATCCTGACTTGATTATCATGGGACCAATTGGAAGGTGTACTCTTTCAATCAAAAGAAGAATTTTCAAAATCGGTCCAGGCGTCTTTGAGAAATCCGGGAAAATACATAAAAAAAGATTACGACGAATTGAGAACCTCCTACTTTTTTTGAAGTTAGTTAAAAGTAGTTGACAATAAAAACCTACCTATCCCCAAAACATACCCACCTATTATAGCTGTACAAATAAAGTTGACAAATTTACATTTGCAGTTGAAGAACATGTTGTTTGGGAAAATATGTTATCCAAGTACGTTTTATAAGTTGGTCGACTATTACTCGTAAACTTGTAAAGCCTACTTAGTCATGATAATTTTCTTTTAAACTTCGTTATATATACTACTATTGTGAATTTTTTCACACCCCCAAACATAACCGTTTAGCTGGTAGAGGGGGGGGACACTCGAGTCGAGCAAAAATTAGCACTTTAAAGCTTAATATTTCACAAACGAATCTTTTTATCAAAAAATTGTTAATGGAAACTATCAATATATTTAAAGGCCTATTTAATGATATGAGATTTTATTTTACCAATTTTTCGGTGCAACAAATCCGTATATTCACACCAAATTACAGCTTTTTAGTACTGGGCGTCTCTGAGCTAAGCTGCGGACAGACGGACGGACGGACAGACATAGCGAAACTATAAGGGTTCCTTGTTGACTACGGAACCCTAAAGATCGAAGACATGTGACATCTACCAACCCGCACTGGGCCCGCGTGGTGGATTATGGCCCACTCCCTCTCACAGAGAGGAGGCCTGTGTCTCAGCAGTGGGAACATTATAGGCTGATGATGATGATGATGAGAGAATTTTAAGATATACAATGATGAGACAATATTAAAGATCACCTTCTGTCTTACTGAAGTTTAGTGACCCACCATGAAAGCAAATACTTAGGTCATGATCCACATGGAGTTAATGACTATATCAGAATAAAAACCAAACACTTAGGGACTTTTCCCATGGCGCGATGCGACGCGACGCGATTCGTGCGATATCGAGTCGATTGCCGATTTAAGTCGCACGTATTTACTAATAATGGAGTGATGCGATGCAATTCGACCGTGAACTTCAAAAATCCACCTTACTACTACGACATAAAGGCGCTGCAAGCAAACCAAAGACAAAAGATGTCGCCAAATACGAGTAGTTGCGCAATCGAATTTCGTACACAGAATCATGTGCATTGTCATTAGTACGTATATGCAATTCGATATCGAGCAGATCTGTGAGCGATATCGTCAATACGTGCGACTTCATTAGCAAACACTAGCGCTTGTCTATACATTTTCTTCGGCCGGACGCTTGTGTGATATATTATCTGACCGATATCGTCAATCGATGCAATTCGATATCACATCGCGTCATGGGTAAAGTCCCTAAATGTTTGATTGGTCATAAGTTTTTCTAAAAGAATGTTAGTTATGTAAGTTTTTCTATTTATATCACCGTGTATTTGACATCCTACGACAAACGTATTTCTCGTCCGTCCTAAAACAACATTGAGGGTGCATTTAAACAGAACTTTCATCGAACATTAACTAAGATTAAGTACTAGGGGTGATCCAAAAGTAATGATAATGCAATGAATATAAAACACGGTATTTAAAGTTAAAATAATAATTTCTTTTTCTACATAGTCTCATAACAAATCAATCCATTTAGTCCATCTTTTTTCTAAACCCAGGATTCCCTTTGAAAAAAAAATATTTCCAAAACCCTCCCAAAACTCCTTAACAGCGGCCATCACTTCACTATCGTCTTCAAATTTCTGGCCTCGGAGGTGTTCCTTGAGCCGAGTAAAGAGGTAGAAGTTACTAAGAGCTAGATCTAACGAATGGGGAGGATTTTCGAGCAGTTTGAATCCCGTTTCTTGAATGGCAGCTCTCGCAACTGCGGCTTTGTGAACCGGTGCGTTGTCTTGATGAAACGCACTCCAACTCGCAGTATGCCGCGTCTTTTTTCCTTAATGACCTCCCGTAATCTTATTTAGTTTGCGTAGTAAGAGCCCGTAATAGTGGCTCCCTTTTCCAAATATTCCACCATAATTATGCCTTCAGCGTCCCAAAAAACAGATGCCAGAACCTTTCCCGCCGAACTTGACACTGAATTTCTTTGGTGTCGTTGAGGAGGCTCGATTTCAAGTCATTGATTGTTGTTTCGTTTCAGGATCAAAATGGAAGATCCAGATCTCGTTCATAGTCACAAAACGTAACAAAAAAAATTCTTGATCTGCTTGGAACTTTTCGAGATTGACCCTCGAAATGTCAACTCGTTTTTTCTTTTGCTCGTCGGTTTACATTCTCGGTACCCAACGCGCAGAGACATTTTTCATATGGAACTCATTCGCAAGGATTTTTAAACACTGCCATTATGAGATACCTGTGACCTCAGCTACATGCCTGATGGTCATTCTTCGATCTGCCAACACAAATTCTTCGAGTTTTTTCACGTTGTTTTCAGTGAGGGACGTGAATGGGCGTCCTTCGCGATGTTCATCGTTTATGGATGTTCTGCCCAGTTTAAACTCCTTGGCACAGCGTACAACTGTAGAATATGGAGGAGCAGAGTCCCCCAATGTTTCCACCAAGTCACTGTGTATGTCTTTTGTAGACATTTTTATCAAACAGAGGTACTTGATGACAGCTCTAATTTCGTTTTTCTCCATGTTGATGTTATCTCTTCGACAGTTCATACTCAAATAAATGTATCTCCTGGAAATCGTGATCAATTCATATGATTTTTTTAGGCTGACGTAGTGAGTATTTAAGCAAGCAACATTTTTTTTTTTTTTTGGATTTTTATGTGGACCTAGAGTAACCGATTATCATTACTTTTTGATCACCCCTCGTAGATAACAATGAAGTAATGAAAATATAATCATTTACAACAAGTCAGCAATGCATATTATGCTAGTCTAACTTGGAATGTTAGCTTTGTAAGTTAATCAAGCGAATCGTTCATCAGGAGCTAAGCAGACCACGTTTAGGCTGCGTTTCCACCAGAGATGTGCGAGGATGTGTAGCGAGGAATGTGTTTGTAAAGAACCAATAGAATCGCTTCATTTACCTCGCCTCGGTCAGCACAGCTCTGGTGGAAACGGCTCAGCGGAGCTAGATTTTTGCGCATACAAAACAAGTGAAAGATGCGTGCGAGGGATGTGTACGAGGGATGTGTTGCGAGGGATATGTTGTGTCTCCGCTCCCACTACACCGCACCCTCGTCGACACTTTTCACAGCTGCGCAACGCATCCGCGTACCACACATTAATGCTCATTTTCACAGCTCCGCTACACATCCTCGTGGGCACATTTTCATCGCACAGCTTTGGTGGAAACGCCCACACATTTTCACAGCACAGCTAGACATCCTCGCACGACACATTTCCTCGGCACATCTCTGGTGGAAACGCAGCCTTAGAGTGGCAATTCTTGTTAGTAGAAAAGTGAAGATTACACGGACAGACAAAACAACGTTCAAAAATTAATATAAGTATACTTGAATCAATCGGTGTCCGTGAAAAACCTGAAAACAATAAAATAATCTCTCACACATTGTTAAAAAATGACAAAATTAAGTTATCAATTTATAGACAAACAGTTCTGTGAATGTAGATATAGCAGCTGTTCTAGGGCATGCTCCCGGGAATCCCGGTATCGAAATACCGGGAAATCCCAGGATTGTTTAAAGAAATCGGGTTCCGGTTCATTATCCTGTAGTCCCGGTTCTTTCGATACTTTCAGCACTTTATTATTTTCTTTCTTTTTTTCCAATATAAAGTACAAATCATTGTCAATAAACTACTTCTTTATAATGTTAATAAAAAAATTAACTGAAAATACTCAGAATTTTCTGTACAAAACTATTCAGCAGTGTAAATAAGGGGTCACTTATACATATATTATGTAAGTAGATTTTTAATTTGTAAATATGAGTAAGTAGATTTTTGATTTGTTTCATTTATAACGTTACTTTTATTTTAACGTGTGTCATATGCTTAAATTTTATTTGATTTTATAATTTTTTCCCCTAAAAGTATTTTTTTTGTTTCGCTAAACTTTTTTTAATGATACTTTACTGTTATTTTAAAGAGAATAATGATACTTTTAGTGGAAGAAAGAAAGGCAGAAAGGGAAAACTCGCCTGTGGTCCGCGACCCAGTTAACACGGAGTAGGAAGTAGTGGTAAACTGGGCTGAATTTGTGGGCGAGAATACAGTATACAAATACAGTATAGTAGTAAAAACGACCCATTGGGATAAACGTTTCATTAAAATAAAATAAAGGTGTGAAAAAAAAAACGCAAGTGTCAAAAAAATATGTTTATTCCCATTTAGCACCACTGACTTTGTCATCACTTGCTTTTGTTGCCACCGCTATCGTGCTACGATGAAACTCTATTTCCAAACAAATCTACTTGGTGCTTCAAATTACCTAAAAATGTCTTTTTCATTACTAACCAGTAAAAGTACTAAGCTAGCATAGGTTCAAAGTGGTATGTATTTATTATAATTATTGATACGCAGAAGAGTAGACCATTTGTGTTTTTATTCAGTCGAGTCTGACATTGTTTTCCGTTTCCCGGGGCGGAAGAAGTTCACGAGTATTAAGTACAAATGGAATTTGACTTTTTTTTTCACACCTTCAGTTTTTATTTAAATGAAGTGTAATCTCAATGGGTCGATACTACTACTTTACATTTTTCCCATGGTATTCTCGACCACATATTCGACCGAGTTTACCACTACAGTTCCGCGTCCGTGTAAACCGGGACGCGGACCAGGGGCGAGTTTCCTTCTAAGCCGAAGGAAAGTGGTTATGTGACGTCAAACACTTATTCTATAGTGGAAAAAACAAAGTGCTTTCGTGACGAAAAAAGGCTTATTTCTAATTCAAAATATCTTTCGAATTTAAGTTCTATTTGATATTTTCCTAATTTGATCTCAAAATAGCTATAATAGCATCTCATCTCATTTAAATTCGGTTGTCATTGTATTTGATGATTATTGTCTATTATAGATTTACGAAAAATAATTAGTTTTATTAACATCATTTTTCAACAGATTTAGATATAATGTAGTGCGCACACATAATATATGCTCTTCATACAAAAAAAAATAGCGAAATTTGTACATTATGTATCGAAACTACCTTATTTTCCGAGAAAACCCAGTTCCATGTCCAGTACCGAAAATCCAGTCCCAGTTCTTAAGAAGGAACCGGTACTGCATCCCCTAAGCTGTTCACAATCACTACTTATAGGTACTTAAAATATATTAAAAAAAGATAGATAAATATATTTGGAGTTTGTTATTCTTTGTATTTGCAGAGTAGATAATCGTTATGGCCCTGACGTGTATGATGTAATTTGTATTTTATTTCTTTGTCTTGTTAACATATTCTGTTGGAATGGATTTGTATCAATCTCTACTTGCTTACTTACATACTTAAATACTGCTACAGTGGTTACGTTGTTAAAACTTACAATATACGATACAATATACTACTATTCTACTACACTGTACAAGAACATAAAATATCAATAACTGTCTTACCTAGCTTGTTCCTGATGAGATAGTAAAGTTTGGGTTTCATAACTAGAATGATTAAGATGAAGACTCCTTGGAGCTCGTTAATGAAGTCCACGATGGTCCACAGCCACCAGGGATCCGCCCAAAAGGTCGACAGCAGCTCGGATATCCAGCCGGCTCCCATCACCACCCATAGCTTCCCACTCAACACGTATCTGCGAACACATTGACAGTTGATTTACTAGGAACCAAATTCGCGCACAGTTGGCAAAGTGGCTGACCGATTGGCTGCTGTGCTGCCATGCTATTCTCAATAAGAAATCACATCGCTGACTCTACGATGTGCTCTTCGATGTCACGGCTTTGAGATCATCCAATCGCGAAGCGCGAGCGCGAGTGCTAATACTCGAGCCATTGAGCAAGCCATAGCGCGTAACAAAGACTCAAAGGTATTTGCTAAGCACCATGCCTCCCGTTGTTACCTGACGAAACTCAGAACACCACAGAGCACCACTGTCACCTCGAAGCCAGAGATACTTGCTGAAGTCGAAAAGTTTTACGATGATTACATAGGCCCAAATAACTCCTCCTCAGGCCCAAGGCGCGAATGATCCACGGGCCAGACTTCCACGCCATCTCACAGACGATCTTCCCAACATTGACGTAGGTGAGGTTAGAATAACTCTCGGACAACTACATAACAACAAAGCTCTGAGGGATGGCGGGATAACCACAGATCTGCTGAAGGCAGAAGGAGGATCCGCGTATTAAGTCGGCGGGCAGTAGCTAGTTAATACTATACTTATCTACACAAAAGGTTTTAATCTCCGGAAGCCTCAATCAAGTATTTATCTTTAATACAACAATATAACAGTAAAGTTCAACAAGAATACATAAATCATAATATTATACAGGGTGACTTTTTTACCACCGTCCAAATTTTTTCTAGACATAGGTATCAATCACTAACCCCATTTTTGAAAAAAAATCGATACGTCAAATTGTCATATTAAATCATTTACTCATCCGCTCTGTGTGGTCACTAAGCTAAACGTTAATAGTATACACTTGCCGACGCATGAAACGGACAGAGCGCACCCCGCTGACCCCCCGCCCCGCCCCGCTACACCTGAGCGACACATCACAGCGCGGTGTCCAGATTCATCAATTTTTTATAGATAACATTGAGACGTGATATCTCGATATTTTTGTATTGAGTGATACAAAAAGAAAAAACACGTATTCAATGATTTTCGCCAAAGATTAATATATTAAAATTAATTTGGATGGTGACTACAAAATCACCCTGTATACAGCTCACCGGCAGAAACCCAAACAAACATTAAAATTGGGTATTTGTGGATAGTGATAACATCTCGAGGTTACTGCAGACGCAGACGAACAGCTTTAAATTGTTTGATGCTGGTAAAATAAACCAACCTAGCGCTTTTTTTGTTACATTTGGTAGTCAAAAATAATCTGTTCTGGACACGCGGTAGCTAGGTAGCGTGTCAAGCCAAGTTCTGGCGAGCAGCAATATTACATGAACCATTTGGAGCCACTTTTGACCCCCTCATAACTCAAAAATATTTCTCATAAACTTGTCTATGGCATGATATTTCATTTGCGAGATACATAAGTGCTCCAAACTTTATAAATACATCTCAAACGGTTATTTAGATATTCACGTTCAAAAATCGTCCTTTTTATCACTGACCTATGGATCAAAAACTCTAACCCAATTCCAGATGACCTAGAAAGTTGAAATTTGGTATGCAGATGAGTGATATGTGAATACAAAGGAATGAATCAGAAACTGGTAATTTTTTATCATTTTATTATATTTGTTCACTAAGGAACACTTAACTTCGGGCACGCCGCAGTCGCGGCTGTAAGACCCATCTTTGAGGAGAGGCTGGATAGGCGTGACGGCGTCCTGACCTACCGTCTGACGCAGGTAAGTACTCATCGGACACGGAAGTTTCAGGAAGTACCTGTGTTGGGTAAGAAAGAAACAAACGCCTGGGCTTCACCACTGCATGGATCGCTGGGAGGACACGGTAGAGCATACGGTGCCAAACTGTCCCGCTGGGCAGAGCGCCAACGTGTCCTCACGACGGCGATAGGCGGAGACCTTTCACTCCCGGCATTGGTCGAGGCCACGCTGCGGGGCAAGACGGAGTGGGAAGCAGTCGCCTCCTTCTGCGAAGCAGTAATGCTAGCGAAGGAGGAGGCGGGACGCGTGAGGGAGAGGACAGCGTCCACCTCATAACCCAGCCGCAGTGGTAGACGCCTACGGCGACAGACTTTGCAAGAAGATCTTTGGTCAACGTAATGCGCGAGCATGCGGGCGGCGAGTAAAGGCTGACTCGCTGTCCGACCAAGGACCATGGTCGTGTCAACGACGAGTTGTGTTCCACGCGCGCCTTAAAGTGTGTCAGCACAATAACGGGATCCCCCTTTACGAAGGCCAAAGCCTGCCGGAGTCGCATTACTAACGAATTACCGTGACCCCGGAACGTAAAGGGCTATTGAAGGATATCGTCGATTTTAGCCTGTGTTGGAGGATCCATTTGATGATTTTACCACGATAAAAAAAGAAACACTTAACTTGTACTTAGTGCCTACAAATCTTTTTGTGGATTTTAAGATCTTCACGTGATATAATAATGTCAAGTTGAATACCACCTTTTATTCATTTATGTAAATCAAATATTTCCGTTTTAGTACTTTTAACTTAGATTATAGTCGACTTTCGTACTTATCACATTATTAACTGGGATCTAGTATTAATTATTTATTGTTTCAATATTTAGCGCACATCATCATTCAAACTTCAAGAACTGACTGTAATCAGAGGCATAAAGTCCACCAAAGACCCTAGTTCTTACCGCTTACACCCGCATACGCTTACCGGTAACAAAATAAATTCGAAAAAAAAGGTTTGGCTTCAATATAGTAAATAAAAAATAAATATTAAAAAAACAAAAAACCCGACTGCCTAAAAAAACTAAAAAGAAAGAAACAAGCCCAGTAGTTTAGAATTCACTCATTCACACTCACAGTCGGGGCCCATTCAAATTATAAGGTCGGGTTTTTTGTTTTTTTTTTTTAATATTTATTTTATTTTACTATTATAAGTACCCAGTGACACTCTCACGTTTAAGACGAATCTAACGACACCTCTCAAGTTAAAATCCATCAAGCCGTTTAGGCTGCAGAGCAACACACAGAAACATACATACACTCGAAAAACATAACCCTCCTGGCGCAGTCGGGTAAATATAAATATAAATTTACTTACTTTGCTTTGTCGACATGAAAGCGTTGCTTGGCGCGGTCGCCGTCTGTACCGGCCTGCAGACGATGCACCTCGGCTTTGACTTTCGCACAGTGGCGAGAGGTCAGCACCCACAGCACAAAGTTAGTGCATGTCACCAAGCTCAAGGGAATCACGAAGAAAACGTAATGAGGCCAGTCTGCCGCTGAGTTCTGTTCTGCAAACACAAATAATAACCTTAAGAAGACTGAAGTCTATGAAGCCAGGTAACCTTTTTCTTTTTACGTGGTATAATCATCACAAGAGTCCTCCCACCCAGGGCAGGGCGGGAGGGACTATCAGACTCGTACTGACTAAAATCCACGGTGTCCTTCAGTAGCTCTTTATGTTCCGGGGTCACGGAATGAGATAAGTCCCGCAACCCCGGCAGGCTTTGACCCTCTAGAGGGGGGCCCCGTCATCATACTGACACTCTTTGAGGCACGCGTGGAACACAATGCGCCGTCGACCCGGGCATGGTCCATGGTTGGACAGCGAGTCGCCCATTACTCGCCACCCGCATGCCCGCGCCTACGGTGGCCGGAGATCGTCTGCTGACGTCCGACGCCGTGGGCGTCTACTACTGTGGCTGGGGTGGAGGGGGGACGCTATCCTCTCCCTCACGCGGCCTGCCTCCTCCTTCGCGAGCATGACTGCTTCGCAGAAGGAGGCTACCGCTTCCCACTCCATCTCGCCCCACAGCATGACCTCGACCAATGCCGGGCGCAAGAGGTCTCCGCCTATCGTCGCCCTGAGGACACGGCGGTGCTCTGCCCATGCGGGGCAGTCCTGCACCGTATGCTCCACCGTGTCCTCAGGGTGATCCTCGCAGTGGTGACACCCAGGCGTTTCTTCCCTCCTTATCAGACACAGCCTAGGTACCTCCCGAAACTTCCTTGTCCGGTGAGGACCTGCGTCATGCGGTAGGTCAGGACGCCATGACGCCTTAGCACAAAGAAGCTAAAAACGGAATAAAAAAAAATCCTTGTCATTATCAAATTAATAATTGACAAATTATATAAAAATATTATAGATATTCTTTGTGAGGCTGCAACATCTAGTCACAATTACCATGCTCAGCGCAGAAAATATAATAAAACGGGTTGGAATAAACACGTTAAAGATGCGCACGGGCAGGCTCGGCTTCTTTTTCTGAGCTGGGCGGCAGCTGGTAAGCCTAGAACGGGGCCACTATATGAAAATATGGTGGCAAGTAGAAGAAAATTTAAAAGTAAGTTAAAGTGGTGCCAAATTAACGCAGATCAATTAAAGATGAATGAAATTGCGAGTCACCACGAAGCTAAAAATTTTAGTAGTTTCTGGAAAGCCACAAACAGCTTAACTCCCAAGTCGGGCCTGCCAGTGTGCGTCGGTGGTGAAAACGAACCAGAGGGTATTGCCAATTTATTTATGGCTTCATTTAGGACGAAGTCACCACTAGGTCTATCGACGAGTGGGTCGGATGTCAGGGAGGGGTCCGGGGGTGGCGCTGTCATATTCACCGCTGCGGAGGTTAGGTCTGTTTTAAAGAACCTGAAGCGGGGTAAGTCCCCTGGACATGACGACTTGAGTGTTGAGCACCTACGATATGCAGGTAAGCACTTGCCACGTGTCTTAACTCTCTTGTTCAATTTATGTATGAGTCACTCGTATCTTCCGGAGAACCTTATGAAAACAATTGTCGTTCCTATAATAAAAAATAAGACTGGAGATGCGAGTGACAAGAACAACTACAGGCCTATCTCCTTGGCGACCATTGTTGCGAAGGTATTGGACGGTTTGATTGACAGGCAGTTGGATAAATATATCAACCTACATGACGCCCAATTCGGGTTTAGGCCACATTTGTCGACTGAAACAGCGATCCTCTGTCTCAAGCATACCGTCCATTACTATACAGCAAGAAAAACACCTGTTTATGCGTGTTTCTTGGATCTCTCCAAGGCATTCGACCTAGTGTCCTATGACTGCCTCTGGAGGAAACTCTCCCATGACACTGACCTTCCTGGGGGACTGATTGCTGTACTAAAGTACTGGTACAGCAAACAGTCTAACTTTGTTAGATGGGCAGGTGCCATGTCTGATGCATACAGGTTGGAGTGCGGTGTGAGGCAGGGGGGGCTTAGCTCACCCAGGCTCTTCAACCTGTATGTCAATCGGTTGATATGTGAGCTCAGCAACACCCAAATCGGTTGCTCCATTGACGGACAGTGCATGAATAATATTAGTTACGCGGACGATATGGTGTTGCTGAGCCCATCAATCAGTGCGTTAAGAAGGCTTCTCCGAATCTGTGAAGACTATGCGGTGACTCATGGTCTCAGGTACAACTCAACTAAAAGCGAGCTCTTAGTATTTAAGGCTCAAAATAAAGTGGATGATGTTGTTCCATCGGTTATCTTGGACGGTGTTCCGCTGAAAAGAGTCACTCGCTTTAAATACCTGGAGCACTGGGTCACCGATAGGCTGTCGGATGACGCCGATTTGGAAAGGGAACGTAGAGCACTGGCTGTCAGGTGTAACATGCTGGCCCGCAGGTTCGCGCGGTGTACGCCAGAGGTTAAAATAACACTTTTCAGGGCTTACTGCCAGTCGCTGTACACGTGCGCCCTGTGGGTCGGTTATACACAAGCCTCGTACGGTGCTCTACGAGTCCAATATAATAACGCGTTCCGGGTATTGCTGGGGTTGCCGCGTTTTTGTAGCGCTTCGGGGATGTTCGCCGACGCACGCGTTCCGGATTTCGGCTCGCTACTGCGCCTGCGAATCGCATCACTGATGCGCCGGGTGCGTGACAGCCCCAACAGCCTCGTGGCTACTATAGCCGGCAGGGTTGATGGCCCAATAATGTGTCACTGGATGGCGGCACATAGGCCATTTTTCAGATATGCGCTTTAGTATTAGATGTAACGTGTTTTAAGTTTGTAAGTTGTTTTGTTTTAGTTTTTAAGTTTTTTATGGATCCATTGGTCTGAAAATAAAGATTTATTATTATTATTATTATTATCAGCACACAGCAGCCCCATAGCTGATGATGTGATGACATAGATCGTATTCTCATAAAAGTCGTTTCTTTGGCACCTCTAATCAGTTACCATGAGAAAATCGTAGCTGCATCTACGCTTATGCGGATGCCTCATTTAGACGATGCAAGAAAGATTGGGTGCATTGCGGACAATTAATTGACAAAGAATTTAGCGGATTAAACAATACTTTAATGTAGTCGAACTTGCATGCAAGTTCTTGTAGCGTGTAAATAATTATAATAATCTTTATTGGAACAAAACCATTATAACAACAACCATTGTGTACGATAATAACCATATCAAAAAAACGACGAAACACTTCGAGAAAAGGTAGGTAGTGCCCTTGCGCTTCGCTTGGCTCGTCTTGGCGGGGGGCACTGCCGTGCCCCCAGATTAGTTACAAACTGTGTTGCAGCTATTAACGCCCACCTTTAAGACGGAGACGACAGCGTTCCAGGATAAAAATGAAATAATAATTCTAACAAGTAATTACGAAAATGAGCCTTTAGGGTATCGACATCGCTCCACACTTCACAATTAACGGTCTGAGGATACAATTGACATGTTCATGTTAGGCTGCTCCCAAATTTATCGACGCGGAGTCGGCTTAAGCCGAGTGCGTATCACCACACTACTCGGCTTACCTCTGATCAGCTGCCGCGACGGATGTTCGCATGCTATCGGCAGTCGATTACTCCGAACGGCCGCCCGCGCCGTCGCGACGGCTGTTCACTTACGTTCGCCCTGTGCACAGTGTTTTATGAAGACCATTTTTCGGACATTGATTCCACGTAATTGGGATGTGGTATTTTTGTGGTGCGCACGGAAAATGAAGGGCAAAATTTCAGTATAACAAATACGATGAAACAACAAAGAAAAAAATAAAGACTAAAAACCTCGTATAAGTCTAGATCTATCGAAGTTCCTGAGTACCTACCTATAATATACAGTATAAAAAACTCCGTCGTTTTTCTAAGGTCATAATTATTTTGCGTACCTACCTATCATATTTATTTACAAAGATTTTTTTTTCTAAATAGCTTGTTGAAAAATGTCTATTTTCAAAAAATTTAATCACAAAAACTAGTCATGCTAGTAAAATAGGGATACAAAGTAATGCATTTAAATAACTTTAAACTATCAGATTTTCACATAAAAAAGCAATGTCCGAAAAATGGTCTTCATAAAACGGAGTCGGAGATGAAGGCATGCGTTCGGCCGTCTTCGGCGCTGTTCGGAATCAGTTCGACGCCGTACGCAGCCGTACGGATGCGATCAGCTACCGTCGGAGATGAAGGCATGCATTCGGCCGTCTTCGGCGCTGTTCGGAAGTAGTTCAACGCCGTACGCAGCCGTAGGGATGCGATCAGCTACCGTCGGAGATAAAGGCATGCGTTCGGACGTCTTCGGCGGTGTTCGGAAGCAGTTCGACGCCGTACGCAGCCGTACGGATGCGATCAGCTACCGTCGGAGATAAAGGCATGCGTTCGGACGTCTTCGGCGGTGTTCGGAAGCAGTTCGACGCCGTACGCAGCCGTGCGGATGCGATCAGCTAATCTACAAACGACTCGCTCCGCCGTCGGACGACGTCGCGTCGCGTCGTCCGAGCCGAGCCGGTGCGAATGGCATTAGTAACACCCTTATTACGTTGACATAAAGGATTTTTTGACCGGCTTGAGCCGATTCCACGTCGATAGATGTGGGAGCACCCTAAGTTCGTCAAATATTTTCAAAATAGTGAACACAGATTCATAACAAATGCTGCCATGCTCATGGTCAACAATTACCCCAGGTTGTATATTTACACAAAGCTATGTTTCAGGAATCTTCATAATGGATGGGTTGTGTGCGTTCCAGCATATAATAATAATAAATTTTATTTGCAAACTTCGGTGACACGGTTACATAAGCTCTGCCTCCTGAACTAGGTAATTAACCTGTATCTCAAGAGACAGTTCTCCACCCAATTACATAATATGCCAGTTCGTTTACATAATGCTAGATATTAGTACATTATGATATAAGTGCGGTAAGTTGATAATTACAGCTGAGGCGATATTGGTAGCACGAGCCGTAAGGTGAGTGCTTTAAGAAAGCAGAGGCTGTAATTATCAACCCGCACGTATGTCATATGACGTTTTATAACACATTTGTGAGTAAATAAATAAAATCATTACCGAAAAGAAAAAGCACGCGGAATAATTTTTACTTTTTCACAAATTAGCGATGCGCGCGCATCAGCGTCTTTTGTTTATGGCAAAGGCACAAAAAACAGCCAGTATTACTAATAAAGTAAATTAATTCTTTTGTGGTTTTATTACAGATAAATGGTTGTAATTAATTGTCAAAATTAATTAAATTAAAGAATAAAATGTTTATTTATTATATTTCATCTCCCAAATTTAATTTTAATAATAAAATGTTGACCGCTTTTCTGACATAAAAACTCTTTGCTAAGATTTAAAAAAGTACCGTTCGTTTTAGACGGAGCATCTTGATAAACCGTGCGATTTACTTTACCATTACCGCACTAGTGCGTTTTACTTTACCATTACGCACTAGTGCGTGATAAGATACATTACGATACTGAAATAGGTGCAGTAAGAGACCTTTTACGAGCAAATGTGTTATAATAGTACATTATGATATAAGTGCGGTAAGTTGATCATTACAGCAGAGGCGATATTGGTAGCACAAGCCGTAAGGCGAGTGCTATAAGAAAGCAGAGGCTGTAATTATCAAACCGTACGTATGTCATACGACGTTTTATAACACATTTGTGAGTAAATAAATAAAATCATTACATCGAAAAGGAAAAGCAAGCGGAATAATTTTAACCTTTTCACAAATTAGCGATGCGCGCGCACCAGCATCTTTTGTTTATGGCAAAGGCACAAAAAACAGCCAGTATTACTAATAAAGTAAATTAATTCTTTTGTGGTTTTATTACAGATAAATGGTTGTAATTAATTTTCAAAATTAATTAAATTAAAGAATAAAATGTTTATTTATTATATTTCATCTCCCAAATTTAATTTTAATAATAAAATGGTGACCGCTTTTCTGACATAAAAACTCTTTGCTAAGATTTAAAAAAGTACCGTTCGTTTTAGACGGAGCATCTTGATAAACCGTGCGATTTACTTTACCATTACCGCACTAGTGCGTTTTACTTTACCATTACGCACTAGTGCGTAATAAGATACATTACGATACTGAAATAGGTGCAGTAAGAGACCTTTTACGAGCAAATGTGTTATAAAATTCTTTGTCTACTCTCATATCGTAAAATTCGAAATACAAAACTCAAAACGAGTTTATAATGACATACTTTATACCATAGAGTATCGTAATAAAATTAAAAAATTAAATTATAACACTGTTTCTCTAACAAGACAATGTTATAATTTAATTTTTTTTTCATTATGATACAGATTACTGATCATAGATACATTTATTTCATTTTTTATCTGTGGCTGCGCGCGCTTTAAATGGGAATGTTGGAATTTTGACGTTTGTATTTCGGTGGATGAATATTAGTGAATATTAGTGAATATTAGTCATACTACTCCAGAGCAAATTAATTAGCACAGAAACAGAAGTAAAAGAGTTGAAAAACCTATTGAAGGTAGTTCAAGAAAAAGCAAATAAGGTGGATGTTTTAGAGACTAGAATTCTGAAACTATTGGAAAAAAATGAACAATTGGCGACCAGTATCAGTGCCAGGAACATCATTGAGAAAAGCAAGTCTGAAGAAGGTTCTCAAAGACCAGCGGTGTCATTTGCAAAAGTGGTCAAAGAAAAAAAGACGGAGGTAGTAAGTCACTTACCAACTAAGGAATGTGTGGCCACGAAATCAGCCAAAGTACAGATAACTGGTAAAACACAAGAAACCAATAGTGAGAAAATTTTAAACAAATCAGTTAATTTAATCGAAAATGAAGTTACAGGAAAAGAAGAAAAATGGACATTGGTCAATAGAAAAAAAAACAGATACCCGAATAGTGAAGTGAAGAGAGGGGGTAGCATGAGTTCAACTGAAATTCAGGGAACTGAGAGGAAAAAATACTTACATGTATGGCGTCTACAAAAGGACACATCTGTGGAAAATTTAGAAAAACCAGTACCGATTAAAATAGAAAAAATAAAACACAAAACAGAAAGAGACTATGCTTCCTTTATAATTGGGGTGCCGGAAAGCAAGTATGAAGTATTGTGTCAACCGGAAAGTTGGGCAGTAAATATTGAATTTTGCGAATGGGTGTGGTTTCGGAGACCTACCAATAAACAAAAATGTCCGGAGTAAATTGGTGGACATATTTTATCAAAATGTCTCCGCACTAAGCTGGAAGAATTTTATGTGGGCGTTTCATCTTCAAGTGCAAACTTATTTGTGATAACAGAAACAGGCTGTAATGAATCGATACATGACGCAGAATTAATTCCACCTGGTTATTCAATCATAAGATGTGACCGAGCGGATGGGCGCAAACACGGCGGCGTGTGTCTCGTGGCCACACCGAGTTTTGAACTACGGCAAGTGTCCCTACCTGTTAATGTAAACATTGATCAGCAGGTATTTGAACTAGTTTGTGCGTCAGTGTACCAACGTAATAGATTGTTGTTTGTGTTATGTGTTGTTTATATCCCACCTAATAGTAACGAAACTGAATATATGGTCCTATTTAGAATTATTGAAAGTTTGTGTAAGTCTTATAAGGACACTATTGTAATGGGTGACTTTAACTTGTATTCTTGTCCTGTAAATATTCTTAATTATTTCCAATGTTTTGAAACGTATTGTGGATTCACTCAGAGTAACAAAGTAAAAAATTGCAATGGCCGGCAACTAGATCTAGTGTTGAGTACATTCGCGGAGGAAGGGAGTGTGATAGTGCGCGCAGCGGAGACGCCTCTCGTGCCGGTGGACGCGTACCACCCGCCGCTCGAGGTGTCGGTGGTACTGCGCGTGCGCCGCCGCCGCGGCCTGCGCGCGGGCTCATCAGCACCGACTGCGGATACCCATGAACCGGTAGGTTGGAATTTTAATAAAGCAGATTTTACAGTGTTATACTCATCATTGGCCTCCGTGGATTGGGCACCAATGTACGAGTTAGATTTAGCAAACAGTTTAAATTATTTCTATAATATTATTAATTCCATTTTAGATGATTGCGTTCCAAAGAAAAAGCGAAGTCGTGTAAACTCAAGGTATAGTTACCCTGATTGGTACACAGTTGAAATAATTCGCGACATAAAACTAAAGGCTGTCCTACATAAACAATACAAAACAAGTGGGATGAGGTCTGATTACGAAGCGTTTGCACAGTGTAGAACAAAAGTAAAAAAATCCACATTAGCTGCTCGGAAACAGTATGACAACCGAGTTCAACATCAAATGCTAGAAGACCCAAAGTCGTTCTGGAATTATGTCAAGTCTTGGAGAGGTAGGAGAAGTCTGCAAAAGATTGTAAAGAACGGCGAGGCTTTGACGGATGAACAGTGCGTTCGGGAGTTTGCGGAGTACTTCTACTCGGTCTATAGTACGGAGAAGGCAGAGTTAGACGTAAGGGCAGCTATGGTGAACGCAGGTGGGGGTAACGGAGCGGCGCGGGTAAGCCTTGATTTCTTACAACTATCGGACGTAAGTTGTGCGCTTCGTAAACTTAATCCGAAAAGGTCTTCGGGACCGGACGGCATCCCGCCTTACATCTTTAGGGATTGTCGAATGGTGCTAGCCGAACCTTTACAGGACATTTATAATAAATGCTTGAAGGGAGCTGTATTTCCCGAGAAGTGGAAGATTACCCGCGTTGTTCCGGTGCCAAAGGGAGGTTCAGGGATGACGGTAGATGGGTACAGGCCTGTTGCAGTGCTGTCGACCCCAGCTAAGGTGTTCGAAGCTGCTATTCATAAGAGCATATTCCAACAAGTCCGCGGTCAGTTATCGGATGCCCAGCACGGATTCCGACCGGAAAGAAGCACTACCAGCAATCTCTTGAGCCATATGGTCAGTCTTGTGCCATCGGTAGACAGTGGGGGGCAAACTGATGCTGCTTACTTCGATTTTAAAAAAGCATTTGACCTAGTAAATAATGATGTCTTGCTCAAAAAGTTAGCAGCATTTGGTTTCACTCCACATATGCTCAGGTTCTTCTCAAGTTACTTAAGCGACAGGCAACAGTACGTAGAATATGCGGGGTGCAAATCAGAGCCATATTTTACCAGGTCTGGGGTGAGTCAAGGCAGTAACCTTGGGCCTTTGCAGTTCAATCTCATGGTTAATGACTTGCCAGAAGTCGTAAAAGACGCCAAGTGTTTACTGTTTGCTGATGACCTTAAGTTGTCGCTAGAGGTAAGGGGGTTGGATGATTGCGAGAGGCTCCAGAGGGACATAGACAGAGTGGTGACCTGGAGCAAGGACAACCACTTGCAGTTCAACACCTCAAAGTGCGTAACAATCACTTTCTCTCGCGCGCGTGCTCCTATATTATACGATTATAATTTAGGCGGGTCGTCAATGGCTAGGACTACGGAAGTTAGGGATTTAGGGGTGAAATTCCACGCTGGGCTTACGTTTCGTGATCACATTGTAAGCTGCTGCAAAAAAGCTTACCGTAATTTGGGTTTTATGCTCCGTACGGTAAGTAATTTTTCTAACATAAAAGCGGTCATAGCCCTATATAATGCATTGGTTAGGAGCCAATTGGAATGTAACGCAATCATCTGGGCTCCACATGAATCTAAATATAGGTGCATGCTGGAGAAAGTACAGAACAAATTTATCAGGTTTTTGTACTTGAAATTGTATGGTGTATACCCATTCTATCCGCTTATGTACCCAACTTTATTTATTTTGGGTATGGTTGGTTATAACGAGCTGAGGGTCAGGAGGGATCTCACACTCACCTCGTACATATTCAGGATACTTAGAGGGAAGGTACATAATGCGGATATATTAGGGCAGGTAGGTTTGTGTGTTCCGGACAGGTACGTGGGGCGACGCAGACAGCCACGCTTGCTGGTGGAGCCCCGCGCGCGAACCAATCTGTTAGGTGAGGCGCCACTGTCGCGGGCACTCCGCACTCTCAACCTCATAGCTACTGACATTGATTTGTTTCATTGTTCTCTGAGTGAATTTACAAGAAATGCTTTATTTGTAATTAGTTACAAAATGTAGATAATACGAGTAGGTAGTTAACTCATAAAACTGTGTGTACACTATCGCATTAGGTTGTCATCCTGTAATGATAGTTGTAAAATGGAAATAAATAAATAAATAAATAAATAAATAGTGTTTATTAATTTTTATCTTTTATTTGATATGTTCGTGTTCAATGAGAGTAGATAAAGTAGTGTATGAAACTGTACATAACTAGGTATTATACCACTCGTGTGATACTATTAAAAAACTCGCTTCGCTCGTTTTTTAAACTCACACTCGTGTATAATACCCCTCATTATGTACAGTCGGCCAAGAAAGTGGTGTACCACCCTAAGGTTGAATATCGCTTGCAGATTCATAGGTGATAAAGATTAGTTTCGCTTGCAGATCGATCTGACAACTTCTATTGCTGTCTTTATCTGATTATTGATAACGACTATTACTGTTTGTAACGTGACAGCTGTTCTTAGTTTGAACTTGATGGAACCAATGACGTCGTAAAATCAACGGCGGGGGGCTGTAGATTTTGATGACAAAATTGTAGCTACAAATTCAGAATTGTAATCAACAAGTTACATAAAATTGTAAAGGCACAAGGCGATTCCACAAACCTACAATTTCTGTAAACTTGTAATTACAATATCAATAAAAAACAAGCTAAAAATAGAATTATCCTTTTATTAAATTTCTACAATCAATTTTAAAATACTTATAACAAACAAAAACATAGCATATATAGTAATATTTAGAAGATATTGAAAATTTTTAAAAATTAGAAACGGGTTTAACCGCCGTTGGCCTCTATAACCTCTAAAAGACGAGACCTCATTGAACCAACAAGCCGTGAGCAAATATCGGTTCCCCGCATTTCCTCCCAAATATAATTACAGTGACTAATAAGAGCTTGTTTGGTTCTTTCATTTTGATGCGACCATCGTTGGACCATAAGGCCCCAAAGATTTTCTATCGGGTTGAGGTCCGGCGATCTTGAGGGCCACTGAATTACCCTTACGTCAGTGTGTGAACGAAACCAGGCTCTTACGATCCTCGCATTATGAATTGAACAATTATCTTGAACAAAATCAAATTGTGGCACTTCGTTCTCCGGGTAAACATTACGGACTGTCGGTAGCATTGCATTCTGAAGCACGTCGATATAATTTACAGCCGTCGCTCGAGGAGGTAGAGAACACAATTCTCCTACACCATCCGCACTCATCCAGCCCCAAATATTTACGGAAATTCGACCTGATTCTCTATTTGGAATTACATGATCATCTTTATACCGTGTTGAATTATATCGCCAAAGGTGAAGACGTCCATGCTGACTGGATTTAAACGTTTTTTCATCACAAAACACTGTATTAGACCAATCAAACTCTAAGTGCTCTCTGGCGAAGTTCAGACGAGCAAGTCTGTGAGCATCCGTCAAATATATTTTCTTGGCGTAATGCCTGTGGTGCAACCCCATGTAATGTAGATGATTCCTTATTGTTTGGGCACTCACATCGAACTTCTCCGCAAAATGTTTTGTGGGCTTAAAACCATTGATTTCATATTCCCGTCTCATGAATTCTCTATCGTTATTGGAGAGTGCAGGCCGGCGACCACTTCTTCTGTGATCCAACAAACTTCCCTCCTCTCCTTCACGACGAATCCAAAAGCGGACAGAACGCCTCGATATATTCAAATTCCGGGATATCGCACTGATACTGCTTCCCTCATTAAATTGGGCAATTATTTGTGCTCTTTCGGCAATGGTCAAGTTGGCAGGCATTGAGATGATTTTATATGCAGTTGATTGAAAAATAACACGGAAAATATATAGATTTTTTGCATATATTTGACAAAATGTCAATTGTCAGTTTTCTTTTTCAAATGGAATTCGGTTGTCTATTTAAATAGTTTTTATTACTTTTGTTTGGAAACATTTCAATTGCTTTGTAGAAACTAATGTCCTTTTCATTTATACTAAAGGTTAAAATGTCATGTACTTATATGTGAGATGTGACATATGACGTATGAATACTAAATACATAGGTTTACGTCATGATAATGTTGTCTCTTTCAGTAATATCTTTTTATAACGAACCTTGTTGTAATTTTCGATGACCGGGAAACTAAATCAAAACTGGTACACCACTTTCTTGGCTGACCGTACCAGTTACATAAACTACTAATTTGTAACAGTTGCATAGCTGTTGTAGGTATTCATTGCTATGACGAAAATAATCATAGATCTGACCGGATGGCTCACGATGTTTAGAACTAGAAATTTTAGTATCTACACATCATCCCTATGTCTAGATATCGATTAAAAATGAATGAAGAGCTAGAATGAACGGAGATCTAGTTAGAGCGATATAGGTTTGTTTATTATTATTATTGTACTCAGAACTTACCGGGAGTTTACTGTAAAAGCGCGGTCGTTTACTGACATTGCACTGCACATTTGTCAGCTACGGAACATCGAAATAATTGCTCATAACATTTTGTACCTACTTAGATATTTTTCTACGAATCACTTTTTGCTGAATGGAGAAGCTTTCTTAATCTGTAGATTGGAACGACTGTCAAATCTTCAAAGTATTTCTTCTGCATAACACATAAAATAAATGTATGTTCACATGGCATGTCTTTTGTAATCTTTTGCAAATATTAACCAAATGTTCAACATTGCCTGTGATATGTGTGCGTGTTAGTTATTATAATACTTACACCACGATTTTGTACTATTTCGGTAACTTCTATTTCAAAAATTCGGTATTTCGATCATATCTTCTTATTTATAAAATTTCCGTGTCACAATGTTAGTTACCGTACTCCTCTGAAACGGCTCTACCGATTTTTACCAAATTTTATATGCGTATTCAGTAGGTCTGAGAATCGGCTACTATCTATTTTTTTTTTAATTTATATGGCAAAACAACGTTTGCGGGTGTTGTAACATCACTAATTAGTAATATAGCTTCATTCACCTCACTATTAACTGTCTACGATATATAATCTGTGGTCCGAGTTCAGTCCGTCACTGCACTGTGTAACCCCGTCCGTGGATTACTTATTATCCTGTATATATGTCTGACTGCAATTAAACATTGAAGATCAAGAAGTCTTTATCATTTTCCCAAATCAACATGGTGTCAGAAGTGAACTAAAACAAATCGAAGAAAGTCTGGTATCAAAACTCTGAAGATCGTCGAAAAAATGCAAAATCAACCTGGTGGCGTCGTACGTAGCCAAGATGGCGAAGGAGAAAAAAATTTGAATTCTCAACTGAAGCAACTGAATATTTCATCAGATCCAGCTAACAACAATGCCGAGTCGTGGAAACGCTGGTGGCAGCAGCTAGAACTGTATCTGCTAGCTACAGGCCTGGACAAGTCTAGCGAAAAACGAAAAATCGCAATTTTACTCCATTTAATTGGTGAACGTGGATTAAATATATTTAATACGTTCAATTTAAAACTCGATGGCAGCACGCTCAGCGAAGTCAAATCTAAATTCGACAATTACTTCGAGCCGCGGAAAAATGTGACCATGTGTAGATATACATTCTTCACACGTCGACAGGACAAATCTGAAAGCATCGAAGAATTCCTCACGGATTTGGAGATAAAAAGCAAAAATTGTGAGTTTGGCACACTCAGGGAAGGGCTCATTAAAGATATTTTTATCGCAAATTTAAATAATGACTTAGCACATGTTCGTCAAAGATTACTGCAAGAACCTGATCTGACATATCAGAGGATGCAAGAGCTAACAAAAACGCTCATAGTCGCTCAGCAGGATGCTGAAAGAATCGTCAAAGACAGCAGTGTCCCTGGTGAAAATGTCATGCATATCAGTCGGAGGAGCCGTGGTCGAGGAGACGGTCGACAGCGAGCTTCCAGTCGCAGGTCAGCTTCAAACAGTCGCCAGTCAGCATCGAGCAGTCGCAAGTCAACGTCAGCTTCTAACAGCGAACACAGCAGCTCGAGGACGTGTGGTCGCTGTGGGCAGTCTCATCGGTTCAAGTGTCCAGCCAAAGCAGTCCAATGCAGGTCATGTAAATCTTTTGGTCATTTTGCTAAATATTGTCTCAAGAATAAAAAAGTCAGTCAGTTACAATCGTTTAATTCAGATAAAAGTCAAGATTATTTTGTTGGTATGATAAACAGTCAATTAAAGTCGAGTCAAAGTCATAAAAGTCGTTCATATCAGTATGATCTGTTGGGTACATTGGGTACACATAGCAGTCAGTCACACAATATTTACAGGGCACACAGGACAAGGCAGTCACCAAATCCCAATGATGAAAAAAGTGACAGTTATTCTGAGAGACATAATAGTCAGTTTTCCAATTCATATTATCTCTGTGATGAAATCAGTGACAAATCTGAGAGATCCAAAATTCATTGTGTAGATCTCAGTGATGAAAACAGTCACATGTCTGAGAGATCAGTCAGTCAAATTCCTCATTCATATAATTATCTCTGTGATGAAATCAGTGGCAATCATTCTGAGAGATATGAAAATCTCTGTGATGAGATTAGTCACGTATCTGAGAGATGTCGCAGTCAAATAGTTCAGTCAAATAGTCAAGTCAAGTCAAATAGTCATAATAAAAAACATCTCAAAGATGAATATTGTCATAAGTCTGAGGGATTAAAACATACACAGGATCATCATCACAGAAATTGCAGTCAAACATACAACAGTCAGTTTAAACAGTCACCCAACAAAGCAATAGTCAGTCACTCAAAAGTAAAATATTATGTCAACACTTTGCAAAATAATTTTTCAAAGAAGTCATGGGAAATTAACTTGTCATTAGGAAATAAACAAATTACATGCATCATAGACTCTGGTGCAGATGTCAACATAATGTCGAAACAAACATTTAATTATGTCAAACGTCAAAACAAACTGTCAGTGTCACTTGTCAAATGTCATGTCAATGTCACAGGATTTGGTGGAAAATCCATTCCGATTTTAGGCAAAGTCAATATAAATTGCAATTTGTGCATAAATAATCATAAAGTCGTCGAATCAATAACGTTCATAGTAACTAAATTAGATTGTCCAAATGTTCTTGGTCTACCAACTTGCGAAAAGTTAGGTATAATAAATCGTGTCTTTTCAGTATCCAAACAAAACTTTTGTAAACAAATTCTTACACAATATAATGATGTTTTTCAGGGTCTTGGGTGTCTACCTCCAGTCTGTCATCTTAAACTCAAGCCTGATGCAGTACCATGCGTGGATCCTCCAAGGAAAGTTCCATTTGCTTTACTAAAGAAGCTACGTGAGGAGTTGGATCGCATGGAGGAAATGAAAGTCATTGTCAAGGTTACAAAACCTACAGAGTGGGTTAACTCAGTCGTCATAACTGTAAAAAGTTCAGGTCAGTTAAGAATTTGTCTAGATCCTAGAAATTTAAACAAGAACATTATGAGAGAATTTTATCCATTAAAGTCAATTGATGAGATTAGGTCTCAGCTTGAAGGAGCTGTATGTTTTTCTCATTTGGATGCATTCTCTGGATTTTGGATGCTACGTCTGGATGAATATAGTTCTGAATTATGTACTTTTCAAACACCATTTGGTAGATATAAGTATTTATTTATTTATTTATTTATTTAAACTTCATGTACAAAAAGTGGTACATAGGCGGACTTAATGCCACAAGGCATTCTCTACCAGTCAACCTTTGGGTTCAATGAGAAAATATTGTGGTAGGGTACAAAAAAAAAATAAAAAAGTAATCAAATACTTTGATATTAATATAGATACTAATACTTAAATACAGACAAAATAAACTAAACAATATTATAGCAGCTATGAAGAAAAAAAAAAAAAAAAAAAAAACAACTTAATAATAACTATTATGACTAGACTTGAGAAAGAGAGCTATTTATTGGGACTTAAATAGAGGTTACGTAGTTTCCTTTTAAAAGTGAAAACGCTTTCAGCTTTATTAATACTAAAGGGTAGCGCGTTCCAGAGTCTTATAGTTGATATAGCGAAAGAATTAGACATAAAACCGGTACGGTGTGAAGGAATTTGGAGAAGTAGTTTTTTGGAAGCTCGAAGGTTACAACTATGAGAACTGCGCAACACTTTAAAATGAGTTTTTAAATAATCAGGAGCACGTGGATCGTTCATAATCTTGAAAAGCATGCAGAGAGATCTGAGGGACCTCCTGAGTCGGATAGGCAACCATTTAAGCTGAGAACGAAAAGAAGAAATGTGATCGTATTTACGAAGGCCAAAAACGAAGCGAATACAGTTATTGAGAAGTCGATCCAATTTGTTAAGAAGTTCTTGGGATAGATCAGAATAACAAACATCAGCATAGTCGATAATGGGAAGTACAAGTGACTGGACCAGAATGAGTTTGGTGCTAGATGGGAGGAAATGCTTGAATCTATAGAGAGACCGCAGCGAGGACGTGACTTTCTGACTCACCTGAGCCACGTGTTTATTCCAACTCAAACTATCGTCAATGAACAGACCCAAGTCTTTTACGTGAGGTGAAAGAGGGATGACGGAATTCCCATACAACAGTGGTATAAGTTGGGTAGTGTCCACGTTTCTCAAATAGTAAGAACTACCGATGAGGATTGCTTGACACTTCCCGACGTTCACAGAAACCCCAAATTTGCCAGACCATTCTTCGATAGCACGAAGATCAGCATTCAGTGAAGAAATGCAATTGTCAAGGTTGGCAATATTCGAATGAGCGTATAGTTGCAAGTCATCAGCGTAAAGATGGTAAGAACATTTGAGGATGGAAGTAATGGAGTTTATAAATAAAGAAAATAAAAGGGGAGAGAGAATACCGCCTTGTGGAACACCAGTTGCCAGATCGCACCAATCAGAGCAATCCCGATCAGCACGCACCGCCTGCTGGCGACCACGAAGATATGATGAAAACCAATCACGTGACAACGAAGAGACTCCAATTTGAGACAGGATGGCCAAGAGGATGTCGTGATCAACGGTGTTAAAAGCATTAGAGAAATCGATTAAAACTAAGACCGTTAACATCGAATTCTCCAAGCCATCCCTGATGTCTTCAGTAACCTTAAGCAGAGCTGTGGCGGTGCTGTGGCCAGGTCGAAAACCAGATTGGTAACAGGACAATAGGTTATTTTTAAAAACATACAAGGATATTTGATTAAGGGCAACTGCTTCTAAGATTTTGGAAAGGAAAGGGAGAATGGAGATCGGCCTGAAGTGATTGGGTAAACTAGGGTTGGGAATTTTGGGAAGAGGGATAATGTAAGCTTTACGCCACACTGCAGGAAACACACCAGTCTGCAAAGATGTATTAATAATATGAGTAAAAACTGGAATAATGTTCTCAATCAAAAACGATAACATAGTTCGACTGAGCCCATCACAGCCAACAGCCTTAGACTTAATTGAGGAAAAACATTTAAGGACCTCAAGGTTTGTCACGGGAGTGAAAGAAAACGAGTCAGGAGGAAACATTGGCTTGGAAGTAATATCAAGGATGGTTTTATCCTTAACGTCAACTGCAAGCGTAGCAGTCGTTGAAAAATGTTTATTAAGATTATTTAAAGAAAGATTGAGAGAGACTATACTAGAAGGGGACTTTGTTATGCCAAGAGATTTGAGAAACTTCCAAATATCAGCCGGTGAAGAATTGAGGACATTTTCACAAATGAATCGGCGTTTAGATTACCTTACGGCATAAATGCCTCATCTGAAATATTTCAAAGAGTTATGATGAATTTATTTGGTGATATAGAAGGAGTCTTAATTTTCATAGACGATATTTTAGTTTATGGACCAAATGAGTCAGTACATAATGAAAGATTACATAAAGTTATGCAAAGAGCACGTCAAGTTAACTTAAAGTTTAACAAGTCAAAATGTAAATTCTTAGTCTCAGAAGTCTGTTTTTTGGGTTATGTCTTCAGTAAAGATGGTGCAAGGGCAGACGAAGAGAAAGTCAAAGCCATTGTCAATATGCCCACACCAAAAAATATCAAAGAGTTACAGAGAATACTGGGTATGATTAATTATTTAGGACCTTTTATCAGTAACTTGTCAGAAAAAACTCAAATATTAAGAAATCTTTTGAAAAAAGATTCAGTCTGGACTTGGGATGAGAATCATAGTCAATGTCTTAAAAAACTGAAAGATGAGATCACTAACTCACCAGTTTTAGCGCATTATAATCCCAAGATTCCATTAGTCTTGTCAGTCGATTCGTCAAAGTCAGCTTTAGGTGCAGTCATTTTGCAGAAAAATAAACCTATTGCATATAGTTCAAAAACTTTAACTGAAACCCAGGAAAGATATGCTCAAATTGAAAAGGAGCTACTAGCTATTCAATTTGGTTGTGAAAAATTTCACCAATATGTATATGGTAATAGAGTCACAGTACATACTGATCATAAACCATTAGTCTATTTATTTAAAAAACCATTACATGATGTACCAGCTAGATTACAGCGTATGATGTTAACTTTACAGAAATATGATTTAGAAGTCACACATGTCCCAGGTAAAGAAATGTATATATCAGATACATTGTCAAGAGCAGCTTTAAAAGACCATTATATACCTGAAAATGAATCACAAATGTCTTGTCATGTCAATTTAATGTATTCTAATTTAGCAGTCACAAAAGAATACAGCACAAAATTAGCAAAGGAAACCAAAGTTGATGAATCCTTGCAGTTCTCCTTCTTCTGCCTGGCCTTAATCCCATTTATTTGGGGTCAGCCCTTCTGGTCAATCTTCGCCAGGACGGTCTGTCCTGGGTCGTCTGGGATGTTAGTTGCATCTTCTTCAGGTCTTTTTCAATGACTTGCATCCATGTAAGGCGGGGTCTACCGCGTCTTCTGGGCTGGGTATCAACATCGAGCACTTTTCTCGTCATGTGGTCCGATGGTCGCCTCATGACATGACCGTACCATCTTAAGCGGCTCTCCATGATCTTTTCCGGTACAGGCGTTACTTTAAAACTGCCCCGAATATGGATGTTTTGGACATGGTCCAGCATCGTTACCCCACCAGCCCATCTTAGCATTCTCATTTCTGCAACATGGAGTTTTTGCTCCTGATGCTTTTTCAGTGGCCAGCATTCGGCACCGTATGTCATGGACGGACGAACTGCTGCTTTGTAGACTCTGCCTTTAGTGCGAACGGGCATCCTTTTATCACATAGAACCCCAGATAGCTCCCTCCATTTCATCCACCCGGTGTTCACACGGTGGGTTACATCGGCATCTATTGTCCCATCATTGCAGATGATTGAGCCAAGGTATTTAAAGTGGTCGGCTACCTTTAGTGGGGTGCCCTGCAGATGGATAGTGTTGCTGCTGTTTGTGCCACTGAAATTGCAGTGCAGGTACTCGGTCTTCTCTCTGCTAACCCGCAAACCGGCTCTCTCGAGCGCTCCTCGCCATTCTTCCACTATTTGCTGAAGATTGTTGGGGTCTTTGCTGATCAATACAATGTCGTCAGCATAAAGTATATCCCATGGTGGGGGGCGCTGTAGTTCCGCCGTAAGGTATTGCATTACGAGGACAAAGAGCAGCGGGCTCAACGCTGAACCTTGATGGACTCCGACCATCACATCGAACTCATCGCTTGTTCCAGCTGGGCTTCGCACTTTAGTTTTAACAGCGTGATACATGTCTTTCGCCAGAAATATGTAGTGCTCTGGGACATTTTGTGCTCTTAAAGCTTGCCAGATAAGTTCTCTTGGAACACGGTCGAATGCTTTTTCCAAGTCGATGAATACCATGTGTAGGTCGGTTTGGCTCTCTCTATGTTTTTCCATCAGAATTCTGATCGAATGTATGGCATCAGTTGTCGACCTTTCAGGAACGAACCCGCATTGGTTTTCAGACACCTGAGTGAGTTGCCGTAGTCTGCGGTTGATGACTCTTTCCCATATTTTGAAGGTGTGTGATATTAGCTTTATGGCTCTGTAGTTTCCACATAGTCTGATGTCACCCTTGTTCTTATAAAATGGTAGCAGGAAACTCCTTCTCCAATCATCGGGCATTCCGTCAATCAGAATTCTGTTGAAAAGTTTCGTCAGGAAAATTACACCGGTGTCACCTAATTTCTTCCACAGTTCAGCAGGTATATCATCAGGTCCACGAGCTTTGTTGTTTGCCATAGCCTTAATTGCTGCGTGGACCTCTGCGGGTGATATGCTTGGTATCGGGCCTTCAGTAGCAGGAATTTCGCAGAGCTTTTCACTTGGAAAGGTTTCATTGAGAAGTGCTGAGTAATACTCTGCCCATCGCTCATTTATGTCATCGTTTGCTGTGAGCAGTTGGCCTTGTTCATTTTTGATGTACTTAATGGTCTTTATATCCTTGCTGTTCATGTGACGCTGTTTTGCTATTTTAAAGATTTCTTTGTCGTTGACAGTTTCCAGCTTAGCGTAAAAATCATCGTCTGACATGGCTTTCGCTTGCGCTACGGCTCGTTTTGCAATCTTTTTTGCGTCCTTATAAGCTGTGAGATCGGCATTATCTGCAGTCGTTTGCCATTGCTTAAAGAGAGTTTTCTTGGTGTTCAATGTTTCTTTGACATCTTCTTGCCACCATTTCGTGTCTTTGTCGCCGCTAACGGCCCCTTTTGATACGCCAAGGTACAGTTTGGCTTTTTGATGGCAGAAGGATTGGAAATCTCTCCACATATTATTGGCAGTGTCTTCTTGTTGTGAGTCAAGGTACTCTGCGATGTCTTCACACATCTTTAGCCCCTCTTCATGTCCGAGTTTGTGCCAGCGTATCCGCGTGATCTTCTCTTGTTTTTTGATGAATCCTTGCAGTTATTGAAAAAATATTATAATGAAGGTTGGCCAAAAAGCAAAAACAATTTATTACAATATAGAAATACACCTAAAAATAATTTGTCATCACCAGCACAATTACTAATGTCTAGAAACTTAAGAGATAACATCCCAGTGTCATACAAAAGATTAAAACCAAAAGTAGTAACTTTTAAGGATTATAAAGAGTCAGTCAAGAAAAATAATGAAAATAAAACAAAGTATTATGACAGAAATACAAAGCCTTTGTCAACATTGTATTATAATGATCATGTCTATTTCAAGAGAAATCCTAAAAGTGACTGGGAACAAGCTATTGTTAAACAAAGATTGTTAAATAATAGGTCATATCGACTCATCCGAAGAATAAAGTCCGATTTGCAAGATTGATGGTTTTCAGTAGAGCTTGTAGAAGTTGTTGACTTGTGTAACTCTGTGTAACTCTAAAACTACGATACTTGACATTTTGATTTTTTGGTATGTTATTATATTACCCTAGACTAGTTAAATGACAGGTATTGTGTATTTATAATCCTTTTAATACACGATATAGTGAGTTCCATATCAACATAAGACGTTTTATAGTGAAAGAACGAAGAAAAAAGTGGGTCCGTAGTGAATATTAGACGTTGTTTTACGGAAACGCCTCAACTTTAGTGACGTTCTATATTAACAAGTGTCTTTTTGTTGGAATGGGACATTCCCTGATGACACATAATGAGTCCTATCTGACTACCTACCTTGAAATATTTAAGTATAATTTTCGATGTGTTAAATAATTACATTTCCTTAGAGTCAATAAAACTGATATTTTTATTTCAAAAGTTTATTATATTTAAAAAAATCTCAAAAATGTAGCTTAACATAACCGTTACGCCTCTTTATTAAACCTTCCTCTGCCTGAAATATAGGAATACCATATTTCAGGCAGAGGAAGGAATTCAGGCATAGATCATTTTAGTGAACTTGGCTGCGTGCCCTTGTTTAGTCAGAAAGGAGAAACGAGATTTCACATCGCACATTAAAATAAAATTAAACCCTCCATTATTTTCATGACGAAACTTCAGTGCATGCTTCGAACACCTAGTTGCTTTTCATAACAGATGCCTGACAAGAGTTTAAGATGTTTTTAGTATAATAATGTTGACCTTTGTGCTTTTTTGAACGAGAAGAACCGACTTCAAGGGTGAGGACCGAAAACAGAACTAAACCGTACCAAACCATTTAGTTAGGTTCCTATAAATAATGCAGGCCGACCCCAGATAGTAGTCCCGCCAAGTGAGGCTCCGTTAACTTGATTCAGTCTTGCAAAATAATTGAAGGTGTGTAGTGTGAGGGTTCGGCAGTGTTGGCGGAGGCGGGGACTTTGATACAGGGTGGTCTATGTCAAGTCAACAGAGATGCCTATTACCGTCTTAAATCCTTGGGGTGCCCTGACGTTGACCGTTTTCTTTTGATTCATACGCGTAAAAAATGGGTTTGTATTATGCAATGTTTAAATTGAAATGCTGATAGGTATTACCATGGAATTGAAGGAGAGGCAAATCAAAATGGCAAGCATGCAACTTTATGCATGCTTTGCATTCCGATCTACACACGATTAGTCCGTATGCGTACTGGCACTGTATGTTTTGGAGTAAGAAAGTAGCAATAGCAAGGGAGTTTGTGGCGCCTAATGACGAAAAAGGAATCGCAGAGAAATTGTCTACATGAGTTATCGCAGATCGAATGAACAGTGGTAGGAGTTGGCTCTGATAGTTTTAATTATATTGCGGATCCATCCTCGAGATTAGCATTAACACATGTAGTATCGCCTACTAGTACATGCCATTCCACACTATTTTGAGAGTATTTCATTAGTTTTTTTTTTTGCTGTGGGTAGTTTAGTCTACTTGGATACTGCGCTCGCAATTCGTGTCATTCGCGTTTTAGTGCTCCGCCGTTCCACACGCGCTCGTTAGAAAAAAGTTATTTTAAAAAGTGTAGTGTTATTGTCTAAATTAAAATAATGCATAGAAGAAAAGTGTGATCGTGTAACGAAAAATTAGAAGAACAGGCGGCGTCGATCGCGTGATGAAGACTACGAGTTATCGTCTACAGGTTTGTGCTGCCCGTTCACCATCACAAGGTATGTTTTCTTTTTTCCATCCTATAATCTGAGTGTACCTACCTAATTACGCAATAAATTTTAAATTAATTAGACTGCGTAATGATCTGTTAGATCCATTAATATGAAAACGGACGACATAATATCCGTCTCGTTTATTCCTAAAATACATAATTAAGAATATCATATACCTGTGTTTTTACTTTTGCTCAAGAAATTAGTGCTACGGACACTAATAAGGGCCAGAATAATCAAAAAAAATGTATTTGTCTATGATAATTGTATCTACCTACCTTACAGTTGGTAATTTAAACACAAACCATTTTTTGCCCGCTTAAAGCATGCAAAATAATATATTTACATTATTGCTTACCCACATAATGGTTTTATACCAATGTTGGCCAAGTGTTTCAATTATAAAAAATAATTCAGAATTTCATACTTTTATGATGTTGTTATTCCTAATTAGGAAATACTAGTCTGCGGACAGTATCTGCTCGCATTGAGACTGTTCCGTTCTTTTATTTTTCAACTATAAGTATTTAGTTTTCAGTCTTTTAGACTGTAATTATGTAACCCACAAGTGAATATAGAATTTAGTAGTTCGAATGATCTATTCTAAACATTTTATGGTTAAAATACACCACCGAGCAGTACGTTGGGACTGTCTTATGGTACTTAATTTATAGACAGTAGGTTTCATCACAACTTAAAATGTAATTTTGATTTGCACCAGCCCAACATTGGGACTGTTGTATGGAGCTTGATTTATTTATTTATAAAATTTTATTTGATAAATGTGTTTGCGGACAGTACTTGTTATCACAACTTGGGACTGTCTCTTACAATCAAAAATCGACTCGTATTGCAAGGCTACGCTACAGGAGACCTCATGTCTCCCTAGTCCCTTCACACAATAAAAGGGCCATGTCAGATCTATATCTGCTTTAAAAATATAATGCAGTCATTTTCCAGCCCAACGAGCAGTACATTGGGACTGTTGCATGGCGCTTGGTAAAATTGTTTGCGGGCAGTACTTGTTATTACAACTTGGGACTGTCTCTTACAATATTGTTTGCGGGCAGTACTTGTTATTACAACTTGGGACTGTCTCTTACAATATAATATTGACTTGCAAGGCTACAGGGGACGTTATGTCCTCTTTTTACAAATCAGCCTCAAAAATCTATCGTAGTCACTTTCCAGCCCAACGAACAGTACATTGGGACTGTTGCATGGTGCTTGGTAAAATTGTTTGCGGGCAGTACTTGTTATTACAACTTGGGACTGTCTCTTACAATATTGTTTGCGGGCAGTACTTGTTATTACAACTTGGGACTGTCTCTTACAATATAATATTGACTTGCAAGGCTACAGGGGACGTTATGTCCTCTTTTTACAAATCAGCCTCAAAAATCTATCGTAGTCACTTTCCAGCCCAACGAACAGTACATTCGGTCTGTTGCATGGTGCTTGGTAAAATTGTTTGCGGACAGTACGTGTTATCAAACTGGGGACTGTCTCTTACAATCAAATATTGACTCGAATGGCCAGGCCTCAGTGGACTTTGTCTCCTTTCTGACATGGAGAATATAATAAAAAATTAAACAATGAAATTGTTACGTCAGACCAATATCAACCGATTCTCCTGATCTACAAACAGATGTAGACTTCAGCAGCCTGAGGTGGACCAGGAACCAGGTCCAATCCTTTAAATTAAAGGTGGAAATAAAAGCAGCTGTCTTCATACTATTGATTACGCTTACGCAATAAAACAATATATACAAAACAATCCAAGCGCACCGTGCAGGTTTTGACCTGAACAAAGGATGAAACAGCTTGTGGACATCGACTGCCAATCAGCTAGCCAGCTCCTCCAAGCAGCCTCAGCATCAACAGCAGCGGTGAAACTTCAGACCAGGTGAACCAGGTGAAAGCCTGCTGTTCGATTGTCTTGCTTCTATAAGAATGCTTGATGATCAAGCAGGATCCAAAGATCCTTTCATATAAGTACCTACATAAAAAGAGTTATAAAATTCCCTTTTTTTCTGTCGGACATAAATTCACGCAATACTTGCGAGTATTCGGGAATAATTATTTTCAAAAATAGCTCATTTCAATGAAGCCATCGATAAATGGTTATTGTTAGGAGCTACTTTATGGATATGTAAAGCTGAGCCTGGCCAATAATTACCAAAAATATTTTTTAATACTAAAGTACAAGAGCTAGATGCGTCTTAACTTAATTAAGCGGTTTCCCGTGGTTTCAACCCCATTGTTACTATTGGTCAAGACAATACATGCTACAAGTTAGCATGATATTAGCATAATAGTCTTCTTAGATAAATAGATATAGTCTATTTTTATTTAACACGGAAAAAGTTTTACAATTCGAACCCATATTTCCCTGAGATTCAACCAAATAAACTCTTCAGGTTTATAATATTATATAAACAAATAAATATAGAAATAAAAATCTGTGAATAGACTTATTGATAGTAACCACTTTAGATTGGAAGACTCAAAAACAGTACTAAAACTGATATCAAGAGTTATGTTCTTTTGACATAAAGGATAACATTGATAAACAGGATAGAAAATATCTCCGGTTCCATTTGAGCATTCTATTTTTGAATTTAATACTTTACCTTTCGCCCACAATACTGCTCCGTTTTGTATTCACAAAGGTAATGAAGCCAGTCATGAAAATATTAAGGTGAACACTTATATTTACAAGGAATATTTAGACGTCATTTGCTTTATGGATGAGGTCAAGTGGTCATAAAAATCTGCAAGAAACTAAAGATCTCCCCACGAGCCTTGGTTTTAACATACTTAGGGAAAACGGTCATTCCAATCCTTTCCTCTTTTTATTCAAATAATTAGGATATGCTTTTGATACGAGAAAGTTTCAGGTCACGCTACCAAAAATAAAAGAAACAAAAATTTTTTTTTAAAATCACAAGGAGAAAAATCTTATTCAATGCAAAGTTAAAAAACTTATGCAAGTTTTATTGATATCTTAGTACTTACCTGCCCAGCTGCGAAGTACATAAGTATAACAGGCTGTACGAGTATACAAAACTTGAAGATTTAATATACCGAGAATTTTTAAAAACACAAATAAAAATTATCATTATGATAACCAAATTATTAAAATTAGACTGATTAGTGGAGTCAAGCTAACAAGCATTCTGTTTGTAAAATTAAAGGAGATAAGTATGATCTTGAATCTCAACAACGGGGGGGGGGAATTGTGTGTGGTGATGAGAGAGCTATCGATTATAGGTATCTAAAAATTATGGCTGCTTATATAAGCCTTAAAATATTTTCTAAGATAATTCATCAGATTGCAATCAGACAGCAATGGTAACCTATATGATTTTCGCTTTATTTATTCATTCTTCTGAGAACTTTAAAGCATATCAGGAGTTTGATGTATCCATTCAAATGTGGAGTACAACTTGCAAACTGTGTCTTTGTAAAAAAAAAAAAAAAAAAAAATGTAATAATATTTATAGTCCCCCAAACATAGATTTATTCGCTAGTCGATTAAATAATATTAAATGTCCTGGCATACAAATCCGAATGCTGTAAATGGTTTACAATTTCTTGTTCTGAGTTTAATTTATATGCATTTAATTCTTTACTATGATATAAAGATAGTCTGAAAATGCCAAGGGTTTAATGGTTGACCCACACTGGTCAACATGGCCGTGGTTATTTAAAGGATTTGTGGTGTCTAAAAATCGTGATATCGGGTAACTAAAAATTTATTTTTTATCTACTGATTTCAGTCGGCGCCACATGTGCAACACCATTACTCCAGCGGCAGGGAACTCATCCGCGAGGTGATAACAAAAAGAGGTATCCCACCGTCATCTATAAAACGATGCGATAAAGGGTGGTTCATTTATTATTATTTTTTTATAACATGTTTTAGGCATCAATTCCAAATATTATGAAATTCTTTACATGAATGTATAATAATAGTGCCAATAAGGAACCTTAAATTCAAACCGCTCTGCTCGTAAGTTTAATTACTAAAGAAAACATTCCCAGGAATGAAAATATTAAAAGATTCTTTATGAGGTTTTTGGTTCCGAACCCTCTCTGTCTGTGAACAGCCCCGAGATGTTTTTGGTACTTAATCTTGATAAATGATACCCAGAGGAACATTTATGATTTAAAGATAATAATACTAATATGATATATTGTATATATATATATATAAAAAAAAAAAAATGCTACCCAGCTCTCCGTACAGTCACTGTACATAGGGTGCAAACAAATTTTATAGTAAATTAAAATGTCTAATAATGAAGGGTATGGGACCTTTCATTATTAAAATTAAAATTCCCGTTCCGTTCCTATACCTAAACAGTCCTAAAATTGGATAATTTCAACCTATGCTAGTTATTCCGTTTTTTGATAAAACGTTCGAAATTTGCCTTTGCACAGCACAAGCTACAGAAACAGTTACCTGAAAATTATTGACCTTATTCATAATTCTCAAGCCTTGTATATTTTCATCCAACTATATTTTACGATTCATATCTCTAAAAATCTACATGTGTTAATGCTAATCTCGAGGATGGATCCGCAATATAATTAGAGATTAAACGAACTTACCTGTAAGTGAAGTTCTATCTTAATTATATGAAGGATCCATCCGAAGAGATTAGCAACCCTCCCACCCGGTAGAGACCGAACGAGTTCGGTGTACCCCTATCAATCGTAAAATATGAAGTTAATATCGGGTTAGACTCTAAACTAAATGACACGAATTGCGAGCGCAGTATCCAAGTAGACTAAACTACCCACAGCAAAAAAAAAAACTAATGAAATACTCTCAAAATAGTGTGGAATGGCATGTACTAGTAGGCGATACTACATGTGTTAATGCTAATCTCGAGGATGGATCCTTCATATAATTAAGATAGAACTTCACTTACAGGTAAGTTCGTTTAATCTCTAAATAACTGGGGTAGATACTAAATATTATGATGCGAAAATTCTAAGTCCTCATGTTGTATTAATGGTGAAATTACGAGATTAGAAGGCATTCCAAAGAAAATGTACTAGGTTGATTACTGTAAATATATTCTGCTGTCTGAGTTGACGTGACAACCTGTTTTTAGCTATCACCGATGATTTCTTTGGTGTTATGATCTTCACGTAGAAGTTCTTAATTTAATATTTCTGCTAATTATTGGCTTATTTCTTCTGCATCAGGATGCAAAGGCCACAAAAAGGACTCATTGATATTTCCTTCTAAATTGACATATGAAATAAAATAAAACTGTAAAATAGAATATTCAAGAAATATCATTTATGTGAAGTGCAAGACTTTGCTCGTAGGAATTAATTTACCCGCTCATAAATACATATTTTTTTTATATTTAGCAAACATTTTAAACGAACAACGTCCTAACTGATTTCATTCTACCAGGAACAACGTCCCATCTTAACATGGAACCCATAAATCATATCACTGATTCCGCACAAAAACGTTCTATTTTAAAATAAAACGCTTAGAAGATTATTTAAATTCGTATAACAGCGTCTTAAAAGTTCATGAGTGCCAGTGAATATATATAAAAATAATCATACCATCGAAAAAAATGCGTTTCTGAACATTTCCGTCGAAAACAGTTCTACGTAAACATCGATAGTCCACAACTGTTTACTTAGACTAAAAAGTATATAAAACGTGATGTGTGACTTAGACTATACGGTGTATAAAAATAAGATCATGCAACGAAAATATCTCTCTCCAACAAACAATGGCCGATCTGACGAAGAGACGTGGCCCCAGATGCCTGCGTACCGTCACTTATACACTTCGTGCGTTGTTCTGCGGAACGAATTTCAGATGAGACGTTATTCGATTCTATATTTCCGGAACTAAATAAAATATCAAAATTCTAAAAACACACGTTTGTAGAGTTTTAATTGCTTATCTCATTAAGCTATTAAACTGATTTTTGGCCTATGGTCACATCGGACTTTATTCTTCGGATGAGTCGATATGTTGTTGAGGATGTCCATGGTGTAAGATATAGGAGGAATAGAATTCACTTAAGACATAAGTATTCAAATAATTTTTCAAACCCTCCTATGCAATCCAACTCGTCACAGGGGAGAGAGGAAGGTGACAGACAGGAGTCGTCTAGGCAACAAGATTCCTCATCTCAAAAATCCTCAAGTGTAACAACAAAGTCAGGTCGTATTGTAAAACCTACTAGAAGGTTAATAGATGAAATAGATTAACTTAGTTGCTATGTCATAAATAATAATAAATGTCATAAATAAGAATGTTAAATAAGTGTAACTATAAGTATCTTTAAGTATCTTGTCATTGTATAGTTGCATAGCATAATATATCTTTTAATTGTTTGTCAGGGGTCCAATTAGAACTCAACAGGGGGGATGTTGTAACATCACTAATTAGTAATATAGCTTCATTCACCTCACTATTAACTGTCTACGATATATAATCTGTGGTCCGAGTTCAGTCCGTCACTGCACTGTGTAACCCCGTCCGTGGATTACTTATTATCCTGTATATATGTCTGACTGCAATTAAACATTGAAGATCAAGAAGTCTTTATCATTTTCCCAAATCAACAGCGGGGTCAGCTAGTATTATTTACAAACTGAAAAATGAAAGATAACCTGCGATTACGGGAAACAAGTGTATGTTACTCGAAATGTGATGTGTCGATGGAAAGTAGGTACACTTTTTGGTTACATGCGGAAAACTCATCCTACGTAAAGAAAGAAAAAGTACTATACCTAGAAATTCCGGTACCTACTTATCTAAATATTATGTACTTCTTTGGCCAACGTAATCAATAGGTAGGTAAACTGTTCGGGACCAAAATATATCACTTGTCACTTGTCATCAAGAGTTTGAAAGTAGATATGAATTTGATATGAATGAACACATTGACACTCCTGGCTGTTAAGCTGGCTAATCACGCGCGAGTCCGCACCTTCACTTGCAAACTTTTTTTTACTTGGTACAGTTACCAAATGAGTCCTCCCACCCAGGGCAGAGCAGGAGGTCCCTCCTGCTCTGCCCTGGGTGGGAGGACAGAAGCATACTGACTAAAATCCACGGTTTCCTTCAATAGCCCTTTACGTTCTAGGGTCACGGTGATGCGATAAGTCCCGCGACCCTGGGAGGCCTTGGCCCTCTAAAGAGCCCCCTGTCATGCGCTGTTCATATTTGGACAAAAATATAAATAATGCACTTGCATACTTCTACAAAAATAGGAAGCGACAGCCCGTGCCACGCCGAACACCGTATGTCCGCGCGGACGGTTCATATACGCATCGTGGCATATCAACGGATTTCATACAAACCCATGCAACGTGAGATCCACTTCACCGGCCGATGTCCGGTCGAGCTGGGAGTTGCCTAAGGACTGACACAGTGGAAATATCATAAATCTGCATTACGGCCAGTTTTTACATTATAATTACTATGTGTAAAAATGCTTTGAAATAAGTTGTAAATGCAAGTAGATAAAGTCATAATTTACTCTTATAGTAACAGTATCTCATATTTTTTAATACCGTTGAGTTTTATAATAACTTTAGCTTTTGATGAAGAAACCGATTGTTCGTAATTAATATGCATTTTACCTGCAGCGAACCAGCATCTTCCATCTCCCATGTTGGCATCAAGGTTTTTAGCGACGTGGTACTTGTCCAAGAGGAACATAATCAGAGTCAGCAGGATGGACGAGCCCCACGCGTACAGGGAATACCGCAGGAACCGGCGCAGCTCCGTGTTCGCCTTGCGCACCGATTTCACCGCGCGGACGCTCCTGATGGACCAAACACGTGATTTTTACTTATTAAATAATAGCTTTCTATGTATTATCTTAGTTCTAGTAAATAGACTCATTAATTTTCATCTAGCTAGCTAACTAGCTGACCCGACAAACTTCGCACCGCATCAAAATCACCTTTTAAACCTTCACTGGACTTCCAAAAATAATTCAAAACCAAAATTAGCCAAATCGGTCCAGCCGTTTTTAGGGTTCCGTAGTCAACAAGGAACCCTTATAGTTTCGCCATGTCTGTCCGTCCGTCCGTCCGTCTGTCCGCAGTTTAGCTCAGAGACGCACAGTACTAGAGAGCTGTAATTTGGTGTAAATATACGGATTTGTTGCGCCAAAAAAGTGGTAAAATAAAATCTCGTAAAACATTTTTTTTTAGGGTAGGTACCTCCTGTACAACACGTAAAGTGGGGATGTTTTTTTTTCTCGCGTACCCCTTAGTGTGAAGTATCATTAAATAGGTCTTAAAAAAATATTGACAGTTTCCATTAACAACTTTCTGATAAAAAGATTCATTTGTGAAATATTAAGCTTCAAAGTGCTAATTTTTGCTCGACTCGAGTGTCCCCCCCCCCCCCCTCTACCAGCTAAACGGTTATGATTGGGGGTGTGAAAAAATTCACAATAGTAGTATATATAACGATGTTTAAAAGAAAATTATCATGACTAAGTAGGCTTTACAAGTTTACGAGTAATAGTCGACCAACTTATAAAATGTACTTGGATAACATATTTTCCTAAACAAAATGTATCGGAGAATATGTTCTTCAACTGCAAATGTAAGTTTGTCAACTTTATTTATGCAGCTCTAATTGGTGGGTATGTTTTGGGGATAGGTAGGTTTCTATTGTCAACTATTTTAACTAACTTCAAAAAAAGGAGGAGGTTCTAAATTCGTCGTAATCTTTTTTTTATGTGTTTTCCCCGATTTCTCAAAGACGCCTGGACCGATTTTGAAAATTCTCCTTTTAGGGTTCCGTAGTCAACAAGGAACCCTTATAGTTTCGCCATGTCCGTCCGTCCGTCCGTCTGTCCGCAGCTTAGCTCAGAGACGCCCAGTACTAGAAAGCTGTAATTTGGTGTGAATATACGGATTTGTTGTGCCAAAAAAGTGGAAAAATAAAATCTCGTAAAATATTTTTTTTAGGGTACCTCCTGTACACGTAAAGTGGGGATGTTTTTTTTTTTTTATCGCGTACCCCTTAGTGTGGGGTATCATTAAATAGGTCTTTAAAAAATATTGATAGTTTTCACTAACAATTTCTTGATAAAAAGATTCGTTTGTGAAATATTAAGCTTTAAAGTGCTAATTTTTGCTCGACTCGAGTGTGTCCCCCCTCTACCAGCTAAACGGTTATGTTTGGGGGTGTGAAAAAATTCACAATAGTAGTATATATAACGAAATTTTAAGGAAAATTATCATGACTAAGTAGGCTTTACAAGTTTACGAGTAATAGTCGACCAACTTATAAAACGTACTTGGGCAATATATTTTCCTAAACAAAATGTATCGCAGAACTTGTTCTTCAACTGCAAATGTAAGTTTGTCAACTTTATTTTTACAGCTATATAATAGGTGGGTATGTTTTGGGGATAGGTAGGTTTTTATTGTCAACTATTTTTAACTAACTTCGAAAAAAGGAGGAGGTTCTCAATTCGTCCTAATCTTTTTTTATGTATTTTCCCCGATTTCTCAAAGACGCCTGGACCGATTTTGAAAATTCTTCTTTTTAAAATTAAATTCAGCGAATCAGTTTAATTAGTTCGCATAAGTATTTTGATAGGCAACTACGGAACCCTACACTGTGCGTGGCCCGACACGCACTTGGCCGGTTTTTTAAAATTAAATTCAGCGAATCAGTTAGTTCGCATAAGTATTTTGATGGGCAACTATGGAACCCTACACTGTGCGTGGCCCGACACGCACTTGGCCTGTTTTGAGTTTTAGCGAGAGTAACAAACAGCAATTGATTTTTTATATAAAGAAGAAGAAGACAATTCTCAACAAAGAAACACCTAGATATGCTCTCATTTACATTGGACACGTTAAACGGCGCCTTGATTTTTGAGTTTTTTCTGATGGGCCGTGGGGACACCGTGTAGTCGACATACGATTGTTCCGTTGGAGCCGCGGGGGACAAGACTTGCCATCACCACACCCAGTTCTCCGCTTTCCTATTGCACATTAACACCATCAAATTAAGCTCTAACATCATTAGTTCTCTAATTATTGATTCTGTCTAAAATTTCGGCAAAAGTATTGTAGCTTTTGCTAATGTTGTCTGTCGCGAACTGAACCTACTTTTTAATAAAATAAGCGAATAATTTTGTCAAAGATGTGTGTCATGATGAATTTTAGTCAATACGAGTCCGACAGTTCAGTTCACTCTGCCCAGGTTGATAGAGCTCATAGGATTTAACCTTGTAAAAAATGGTGAAAGAAATAGAATTCTCGAAGCTTTGAAAAGTTTCGCAGATGTTTCATGTTCTATTTTTGCTGCGTTTTTCAATGTTGGATTTTCCATTTAGCTTATTTTTAACTGAATAACCATATATTATGCTTACGTATGTGTAAAGTACAGTGTTTTTCAATTTGGTTTCCAATGCAGAATGATCATTATATTCAAAGTTGAAAAAAGAAGAGAATTTTTAATGTTTAGTAAACATAAGTGGTTAATTTCCTAAACATTTTGCTCACAAAACTAACCCATAATTCTAGGTGGATTTAAATGTTCTTCACAGCTCTATTACTAATAAACTTAAATGCTTAGATTGAGAATGATAGTGATCATGAATTAATAATGATAAATGAGTAAATAATTAACTGCCGGCTTCAAAATTAGCTTAATTATCAAAATTCTTGCATCATGCATTATTTTAATGCAATTCTACAAAGGGTTTCTTAAATTATAGTCAGGAAGGAAGTGTTTTAAAATAAACTGCTACTTGTGCCTTTCAGTTAAGAGCGCGTATTCTGAAAGTTGGCAACGTCGCAAATAGCTGTCAAATATTTACATGTTATTAATTTGAAAAATTTACTGTATGTAAATAAGAAATATGGCTCTATACTTCTATAGTGCACTAAAGAAATGATATAAAAAACACAGAATTTGATGTTGTAACCGTTCTAGTCGTATAAGAGGCTTTTCGGAAGTTTCCAAATGCTTTTTTTTTCAAAATTCAAAATATTGCGATATTAATAATAATATAAGATAATTTAAAGAGAGAGATAATTATTGCATTCCCTTATCAATTTTTTAGTGCACTACAGAGCCATATTTCTTAGTTCCATACAGTAATATTGCCAAACTATTTAAAACCTGTTAGGTAGGTAATATTTGACAACTATTTGCAACGTTGCCAACTTTCAGAATACGCGCTTCTAAGTATTTTTTAGAGGTTTACAACTTATTACAGTAGGTACGGCTCCTGAAAATACTGAAAACTTCATAATTTATCAGAAAGGAAAATAATAAACCATGACAAAAATACAAACAACACATCCAAAAATATTATTGAACAAAAAATTCTATAAAACAATAGATAAATGGGAAAACAATTTGAGGACTATTTTGTCCTACATTTTAAAAAGTCCTGGTATTGGGAATCTAATGACTGAAAGACACTTAGTTCCGTAAACAACGGTCCCGGAACATTGGGTAATATTATTTTCCTTCTCATTTCGGGAATGAGTCCTTCCGCCCAGGGTGGGACAGGAGGGACTGTCAGACTTGTACTGACGAAAATCCACTGTGAATCCACGGTGATCCTTCAATAGGCCTTTACATACCAGGGCCACGGTTACCAGGTGAGACAGTCCCGAAACCCTGGCAGGCTTTGGCCCTCTTAGGGCGGTCAGATTGCTGACAGACAGCTCTTTGAGGCGCGCGTGGAACACAACGCGCTCTCGACCCGGGCATGGTCCATGATCGGACGGCGAGTCACCCATTACTCGCCGCCCGCAGGCCCGCGCCTACGGTGGCCGGAGATCGTCTTGCGAGGTCCGTTGCCGTGGGCGTCTCCCGCGGCGGCTGGGTCGTGAGGTGGACGCTGTCTCCCTCACGCATCCCGCCTCCTCCTTTGCTAACATGACTGCTTCACAGAAGGAGGCGACCGCTTTCCATTCCGATTCGCCCGCAGCATGGCCTAGACCAGTGCTGGGCGCGACAGGTCGCCGCCTATCGCCTCCGTGAGGACACGGCGGTGCTCTGCCCAAGCGGGGCAATCCGCACAGTATGCTCGACCGTGTCCTCCTGGCGATCCTCGCAGTGGTGAGTCCATTCACATATCACATCATCACAATCATATTATATCATTCACAATCCATTGTATATAATTATACTCGTATCATTCACAATCCATTGTTTGAATCCAGTCACATAGAAAAGCGAAAGCGATCCGATAGTCTATGTGACTGGCTTCAAACAATTCCATACATTACAAACCAAAAAACTTCGCTTCGCCACGCCCGCCTGTCTGTTTGACAATAATAGCTTTACCCAAATTGCGACAAACGACTGCGAGCAACACTCCAAGCGTTTCTATAATCAATTATGACATTTAGTATCAACAAATTATTTCTTTGTAAAGTAGTTTTTTAAACTTAATATTCGGGATACAAGCGTTTATACCATTTCAAGAAAGAAAATATAGCTGTTAGACTGTTAGGTCTAGATTAGTTCAGATACATTACACATCCGTAATATCCGGTTGTGTAGGCTGTCGGATTGATTTGTTATCACAACCCAATATTTCATTATTTTACTCGTAATTTTAAGTACTACTGTTTCACTAATTAATATTATCAGCAATTGAAATATGTATTAAGTAGATATATAAATATGTAAATATGCATTATGTTTTGATTGAAGCATAAACATCTTCATTCATTGAAGTACAAAATCTTCAATAAAAAGCTGTCAATGTGAGCTTTCATACAATATTTTGACTATGATACTGACAATAGTGAATGAACTCGATTTTGAAACTCTACAGATTACAGAATCACAATCTAGTTCAAGACTGAATGCATCGCAGTATCTGGCACATTACACGGCCGAATATTTTTCTGTACGTTATATAATTATAATACTAGCACTTCGCCCGCGACTTTGTCTGCGCGTGTTTCTAACTTCAAACTCAGTGAATTTAAATGCCCGGTCACCCTCGTTGTAGGATACTTTTGGAAAATCTAAAAATGGTCCAGTCCTGATTTTCCTATGTTCACCCCGTTTGGGGTTGATTTTTGAAATATAGATGAATACGCATCCTTAATTTGATTGAGAGATTATTTAGGCCAAATTTTGAGTGTATCGAAACAATCAGTAAAATCCTTCCCTTAAAACGTAATCACCCATTTTCACCAAATGTAGGGGGTGATTTTCGAAAAACCCAAAAACACGTGTTTGATTATTTTTGTTCTAATTTGTATGTACTAAGTTTCAAATTCATCGGTTCGCACGTTATAATTTTCTTATACAAACTTTAAAATCATCTTGATTACCAATGGAGGGTAGTTTTGAAAAAAGAATAATGTCCATCTTTTTTATATACCTACACTCATTATCGTACCAAATTTCAAGTTTATAAGCCCAAGTAATAAGATTTTACATAGAAAGGTTTTCACCCCTTTTTAGAAAGGATTTTGCGAAAATCTACCCCTAAGGGGGTGACCCCTTAGGGGTAGATTTTTGCAAAATCCTTTCTTAATGCTCAAAACATTATAAACTGCAACTACCATCCAAAATTGAGGTTTCTACGTTTAGTGGTTTAATATCCTCCCCTTAAAACTTGAACACCCCTTTACACCAACTTGAAGGGTGATTTTCGATTTTCGTGGTAAGTTTCAAGTTTATAAGCCCAAGGAACAAGATTTTTCATACAAACGTTTTCACCCCTTTTCACCCCCTTAGAGGAGGATTTTCGCAAAATCCCGTCTTATTGCTACCTTACATGGTAGACTGCAACTGCTGTCCAAAATTCAAGTTTCTGCTTTTAGCGGTATCGGCTGTAGTCGAGTCTTAATAAAAAACCCTGTTCTTTTATATATACAGGGTGACTTTTTTACCACCGTCAAAAATTTTTCTATGCATTAGGTATCAATCACTAAACCCATTTTTGAAAAAAAATCGATACGTCAAATTGTCATATTAAATCATTTTCTCATCCGCTCTGTGTGGTCACTAAGCTAAACGTTAATAATAATAATATACACTTGCCGAGGCATGAAACGGGCAGAGCGCACCCCGCCGACCCCCCGCCCCACCCCGCTACACCTGAGCGACACATCACAGCGCGGTGTCCAGATTCATCAACTTTTTATAGATAACATTGAGACGTGATATCTCGATATTTTTGTATTGAGTGATACAAAAAGAAAAAACACGTATTCAATTATTTTCGCCAAATCTAAATATATAAAACTCAAAGGTGACTGACTGGGGCGCGCCAAAGTTCACCTAAAATTTAAACTCCGATCATCGGAAACCCGAAAATTGTATTCCTAACATTTTTAATCCTAATGATCACAACTCCTAATTGCACTGTCACTAATATTCGTAATTCCGAATCATTCGACTTCATAATGTCGGTAGCAATAAACATCTTTTATACTATTATTTGTTTTCCTATATTTTCTCAACATAACCTTCTTTTACACTATTATTCAAAATCAAATGTTTTTTGTTTAGATTTATTTTTATTTTGTTGGCATATTAGCACGTATACTTGAGGAAGTGCTTGCTTCGCACTCACTAATTATATGAATTGTTTTTTTTTTTTATTAGTTAAAGCGTCTTCTTTAATTTTATTTAAAGCGGTGTGTACCTGAAAAGATATCCATACGTTAGGTTAGGTTAGAACTGTGACCAGCTACTCGCGAGTCGAGCGAGCAAAGCGAGCGGTGCCGCGGCAGCGGCCGGCGAGCGCAACCTGGAAATTTGTCGCCAGTATTTTTTTCATAGTGACCCCAACACGACACTCTGACCAAAAACGACTGGGGCACCCCGACTCGGACAGGTTAGGTTAGAAGGTTATTTTTTTCGTGGTTATTTTTTTTTAAACCACCCAGAAGTAGGAGCACCGCGAAGCGGTGCTCCGTCGAATTTTCTCGACATTTTACTTTATTTAGTTTGACTAAATTGTCGACATTTTACTGGATTTAGTTTGACTAAATCCAGTAAAATGACTAAATAAAAATATCACCGTAATAATGTTTAGGGATAAAAACGTTATGATAAAAAACAGTAGGAGTTTCAATATATTTACAAAAACGATATTATTGATAACAATTTTCGGAAAAATAAGTGTTATGAACATCGCCGGTAGCACTACAAAAAGTATGAATAAAAACTTTAGGATGAAAAATTTTAGGAAGAGTGATCATTCGGATTACAAATCGTTAGGAAGAACAATTTCGGGTAAACAACTTTAGGTGAGCCAATATGGACCCGACTGACTGACATAGTGATCTATCAACGCACAGCCCAAACCACTGGACGGATCGGGCTGAAATTTGGCATGCAGGTAGATGTTATGACGTAGGCATCCGCTTAGAAAGGAATTTGATCAATTCCACCCCCAAGGGGATAAAATAGGGGATGAAAGTTTGTATGAAACTTTGTCAATTTGATAAAAAATACATTGTTAAGTTCCGACATCCACGCGAACGAAGTCGCGGGCACAGCTAGTTATTAATATATTAAAATTTGGATGGTGACTAAAAAATCATCCTGTATATAGATAAAAGATAAATAGATAAACAAATCTCGCTTGTGAGCCCGCGATGTGCACACAATCTGAAATGAGGTGCGAAGTAAAGTTTTGATCACATGATATTATTTCTATAGCGTTAAAAATAAATTATTCGACGATCTCTTTTGATAGCTAATTTTTCAAAAACAAAATTAAATGCTTCTTATGTTAGTTATTCTTGTTGTGGTCTACAAAGGTTAAAATTTTAAGTTTGTCTTCTCTAAGATGGTATGGCACTCTGGGTGTGAAGTTTGAGTAGCACTTGATGGTTTCTTTTGTGATTAAGTTCCGAGGCGGCAAGCTTTAAAGCCCAAGGGCGCTGAATTTTAAAATACACCACTGACCTACCTACCATAAAAAAAGCAAAATGCTTTAAAGGGCGCCTATAGTTATTTATAACACATTTGCTCGTAAAAGGTCTCTTACTGCACCTATTTCAGTATCGTAATGTATCTTATTACGCACTAGTGCGTAATGGTAAAGTAAAACGCACTAGTGCGGTAATGGTAAAGTAAAACGCACGGTTTATCAAGATGCTCCGTCTAAAACGAACGGTACTTTTTTAAATCTTAGCAAAGAGTTTTTATGTCAGAAAAGCGGTCAACATTTTATTATTAAAATTATTTATTAAATCATTTTATTCTTTAATTTAATTAATTTTGACAATGTATATATCTGTAATAAAACCACAAAAGAATTAATTTACTTTATTAGTAATACTGGCTGTTTTTTGTGCCTTTGCCATAAACAAAAGATGCTGGTGCGCGCGCATCGCTAATTTGTGAAAAAGTAAAAATTATTCCGCTTGCTTTTCCTTTTCGATGTAATGATTTTATTTATTTACTCACAAATGTGTTTTAATACGTCGTATGACATACGTGCGGTTTGATAATTACAGCCTCTGCTTTCTTATAGCACTCGCCTTACGGCTCATCCTACCAATATTGCCTCAGCTGTAATGATCAACTTACCGCACTTATATCATAATGTACTATTATGATACTAGTGCGGTAAGTTGGTTTTTACAAACGAGTAGACGAATGTAAACCCGAGACGAAGTCGAGGGCTTACCATAGTCACGAGTTTGTAAATACCAATTTCTGCACGTGTGTCATACAATGTTTTTCAACACATTTGCCAGAAAACAGTACAATATGTAATTAAACAAACTTTATCTAACAGTGGGAAAGTCGCAACAATTTTTTAAGTTCCTAATATGAAAATGGCGCCAATTTGCAAATGGCGCCACATGCACGTGGTGAAAATTAGAACTACATCTTTCGTCTCATTTACTCTTCAGTATTAAAGTGAGGCAATGTATTGAGTAAAAGCGCTTCCAAGGAGGTTCGATCAGTCAGGTTGTTAAATCTCATAATGTGAAACTCTTTGGTGGATTTCTTAATTTTTTTTTATGGAAAATAAAAAAAAAACTGTAAAGAAAACTCACGGTGCTATACAACGGGGTATGCCGTAAAAAGGTACTTAGGTGAGAGTACTTATTTTACCGCACGTTCTGTTGTATGGTGCGTAATTTTTAACTTTCGAACAATGTACCTATTCAGGGTTTGTAAATGCATTTTTCGAGCAAATGTGTTGAAAAATCCTTTTTTGCACACAGGCGCCCTGTACAGGGGCCCTGGATATGCAACATGCATAGCTATTCGTGCCGAGGAACATGATGTTCACACATAATGTAGGCATCTTCAATTTACACGTCATTTGCATTGTAGGCAGTCTAAATCTTTGTGTTGATTCTTAACTTAACCAAACTTACCCAAATGTCCACCAGATGTCGAAGCATATGACGTTGAGCCAGGCGAACGCGGCCATGAAGCCGAAGTAGGCCCCGTACCCTGTGCAAAAAATGAGCAATCATGTCATGGATCAACTATGACTGGTAAAGTTCCTACAGACCTACTCCGCTTCTCAAATTATCTCACTTGCGCACTGCTACGTTGGCGCTGATTTATCACAGTTCGTAGCTACAAGGTGATGAAACTGTGCATTATAATATACTTACTTAATCAAATTAAAGTAGTAGGCTATTGAATTTACAGGAATTGAGGGTTGAAATGATGGTGTTATCATCTACCTGCCCTTGTCTCGTTTAACTTGTTTTTTTCTTCCATTCTCCCCTTTATCATACGTCACGGTATTATTTACTCCTTTTTCTTTCATTTATCATTCCTTAGACAATCCATCCATCTTTTTTTTGGCCTCCCTCTTCCTCTCCATCCATCAACATTCATAGTCGTCACTCTCTTAGTCACATAAGTCTCATCCCTCCTCATCACATGTCCATACCAAGACCACCCAAAACCTAGAATATGATGGTGTTAGCCCTTCAGTAGTTAACAATCGCGGCAGTCATTTTGCCAACACGTTTTTCACTCCTTGTGCTTTGGTAAAAATATGTATCATTCACTCAGTTTACATCCCTATAGTGTCACTTAGCTGACGCGCTTTCAATATTCGGTCTTCTAAAAGAATTTCATAATTTTTTCGATAATTTCTGATGGGTAGGATGTCCGTGGCCTTCGGTCCTCGAGTCATCTTTGCCGCTCTCTCTGCCTTGTCTGAATAATGCTGTCGAATTTTTCACCATGGAATGCGAAGGGGGAATTCTCGTGACTTGTTATTTCTTCCTAACTGGATTTGATAGAGCATTATTTTAGTTTTGACAAAGTATTAGTCACGGCTCTACTTTCCCGTTTCCTGGCATACACTGCTGATTTCCTCAAATAAAAATCGCTAAAAAAAATAACGCAACCTGTTACGGCTATTACAATGAAACTTGACATAGGTACGTTCTAATTGAATAATCAAGCTATCGAATGACTACTTTTTTACTTTTTCCCCTCAAATCTAGGTTAGGCCGAGGACTTTTCAAACCGCCTAGGTATGTCCGTAATATCTAACGTGGGTAACCAGCTTTCCATAATGTTTACATTACTTTTCATAAATTCAACTTTTTACACGATTTCGTGCTTTTTCAAAATGTAGATAAAGCTAGAAATGTACGACTTACCAAGAACAGCGCAGATGGTTTCATCGGGCACGTAGTCGTAATGAATGCGCGCGAGGCAGCCGAAAGCGAGCAGCATCATGCTGACATGGCAGATGAGCGTGCGGCCGTGCAGGTTGTGCAGCTCCGGCAGCATTAGGTACACCAACAGCGTCAACGTTAGGCAGAAACTCGAGATGCACAACAGCTGGCAAGGAAACATAAACATCCAGAGTGGAATTACTGCTCCGAAGGATTCGATCATACTTGGCAGGCTTTGACTTTGGCTGTCACACAACTTTAAAACTGCGTACATAATAAATTATGTTCGTTTATTATACCCAGGTTTTTTCCTTTAGGACATGACAAACTGTAGAACCTTCTACGATTCTAACATAGGTACTCCTTTCGCCTGGTCAAGAATTCGATCGATACGTAGATATTGCGGCCAGGGTACTACACACCTACCCTTTCTGAAGAACTTCACCAATAAGCTCAGTATGTATATCTTTCTAGGGCATACCCATCCCGATATTGCACCTCCATCTGTGTTAGTGTTTCATTATATTAATTTCACATACCTACCATTAACAGCGCCCCGATCTGTCAAATCCTATCATATTACAATATAAGAACAGAGAAATTAACCAAGAGTTATGATGACACGCTGAGACGTCACGGCCTGATTCCTCACATCCTTGTTTATTTATGTGTCTGTATGATGGTTATGGCTCACATCCCCAATATAACCTAAACATGGACTTTTAAACGCTGAGAAAGTCAGGACGTTAACATTAACCGCAGTGCCAGCGTCATCGTGAGGAAGTGGTGACACAAAAAATCGTAAAAAAACTTTAGCGTCCATTCTTGCCACTGTCTGTGATGAAACTGGTGAAAACCGTGTTAAATCTAACCGCGCGGACAGGCGCGTAAACTTACCGCGCGGGGCACCGCTATGAAATCCGCTTTACGGTGCGGTGTGTGAATCGCCTTACTAAGAACTTTAGGTGTTTACACAAACTCATTCTATTTAGGTATACAAATCTAATAATCGCTTGTTAAGTAATTTCCCGAAAGCATCATCTTAGTCACTGATCGTTTGTTTATCAGCAACGAATAAATTTGTCTGAGAGAAGATAGAACACATGGATGGATATCCATATGTGTTCTATCTTCTCTCAGACAAATCTAAACATTATTTTTTAAATGTATCCCATTCACAAAATAAGTAAGTATGTATTTCCGTCACATAATCTTAACAGCTTCAGGAATCTTACATCAATGTTTCGTGTGAAGATTGAATATCAATATGTGGGTAGTAATTTATGATGAAATGAGCACTTACGATGAAGGACAATTTGAAGTTTTTCCCCGTTTCTGTCTCGTCTCTGTTACAGTGGGCGGCGGTGACCATTATATTGCCGTTAGGGCAGTTGCGCCTATCGTAAGCTTCGAAACAGTAGGCATCACCGACGTACATGCGGGAGACGAGTACACCGTCCGCCCTCAGCCGGTGTCGCTCCAGCGGTTCAGACTTGATAAGCACCGTTCGATACTCAGGGCAGCTCAGGTCAGTGTTAATCCCGATGACATCTAAAAGTATAATCAAATCTTACTTTCCCTTTCTCTCCAAAGAAAGACCAAGTTGCAATTAAAATTATTGCCACTTTGCAAAAAAACTTGAGAGGTGACAAGGGACACCCGGATGGAACGAAGTTATTGTATACACTCAACAAAAATAATCGTCGCGACACCACACTGTTCAATGCGAAATAGAAAGACGAAGCGAAAATATCTGGCTTGCTTTCTATAAGAGAGAGAGAGAGACAGAGAAACATGCGCACGCCGCAATGCAACAAGAGTCACGTAGAACGGGGGTTGGGTGAGGGGGTGGGGCGCGGGATGCAGGCGCGGGGTGCGGGGCGTGGTAAAGGACGAGCCGCCGCCGCGCGGCCAGGCAACTTCAGCAAAAACTGTCAACTTCAGCAAAAACTGTCGTTACAACTTTTCGTCTTAATTTTTTTCGTCTAGCCCCCTTTCGTAGCGCGCGATAAGGAACTTCGTTCCAAAACGTGTGATGCTATCGGCGCCTTTTTGTGGCAACAAGTCATGGCCATCCTTTCGCTTCCTGTAGGTGTGGCTTTTTTGTGCAACGTACCTACTGGTTGCAATTATTTTGATAAAATAAACCTGTGTCTGTAAAAATATTTGCCACCACATAAATATTTAGGCATGCTTATTTAAAAATTAGGAGGTAATCATTCTGAGCCATTATTATCAGAATGCTCAGTATAGTTTCCTCGCTACTATTTAAATGTACCTTGACTTTATAAACTGTAGGAAGCAGTACATCTATATCTTTCTATCTATATCTATATCTATCTATCTTCTATTTATCTATCTATATCTATCTATATCTATTCTATATGATATGTAATTATAATAAATCTGTAGAGAGGTCAATTCTGTACATGAAATATATTTCCAAAATAACTATCAGGAGGTGATAAGGGATCGATACTGATGCCAAAAATGCAATTAATAAAATCATTGTCTGTCTGTCTGTCTGTATAGCCGTTATAGAAACAAAAACTACTCGACGGATTTTGACAAAACTTGGTACAATTATTTTTCATACTCCTGCGCTGGTTATAGTATACTTTTCATCACGCTACAATCAATATGAGCAGAGCAGTGAAGAGAAATGTTAAGAAAACGGGAGAAGTTAGTCCATACACGCTAATCTTCGGAACTACTGGACGGATTTGATTTTTTTTTTTTCGTTGTATAGCTATTAAGTCTGGGCAACATATAGGCTATAATTTATCTTGGAAACTTGAACATCTGATGCAGAACTGCAATAGATCAGCTAAACTATAAGAGATACATAAATAGCGCTATAGCAAAAATTGTTCCGCGTGATGAGCATTTTCTGCTAAGAATATAAATTTGAAGATATGGAACACCTGATGTGGAACTCCAAGAGCCCAACTACACTATTACATCATATACAGTAAGGACGTCTTAGCAAGAGTTGTTAAGCCTGATGAGCACTCCCTGTTGTCGTATAAAAACTGAAGATCTGGAACACCTGATGTGGAACTCCAAGAGCCCAGCTACACTATAACATTATAAGAATGACGTCTTAGCAAGAGTTGTTCAACCTAATGAGCACTCTCGGTTGACGTATGAAATTTGATATCTGGAACAACTGATGTGGAATTCCAAGTGCCCAGCTACACTATAACGTATACATATATGAATAATAACATCTTAGCAAGAGATGTTTAGTCTGATGGGCATTTCCTGTTGACTTACAAAAACGAAAGATCTGGAACGTCTGGAATCGTCATGCGCGTCCCGTTGTTTTCCCGTCCCCAGGCTCTAAGAATTCGACATCAGACGTTTCAGATCTTTGATTTTGACGACCACATTGTCGCTGGCATAAGTTTTGGAGTATATCTAAGGTTTGAAGCTACCCTGAAAATTTCAGCCTGCTAGCTTATCGGGAAGTGCCTCAAAGCCTGTCCGCCATATTGGATTTAAGTCACGTGACAATTTTTATCGTATTCCTGACAGCAAACCCTTTCATTTGATACCCATATCATGGGGGTGGATTTCAAACAGCCAGTCCGCCATCTTGGGGAGGCCGCCATATTGGATTTGTTATAACGTTTCTTAGCAAGTCATGTATTGTCACCAGAACTCAGAGCGTGTGCAAAATTTCAGCCTGCTAGCTTATCGGGAAGTGCCTCAAAATTGAGTTGCAAAAGACCAAAAACAAACAAAGAAATCAACAAACAAGAAAAGTGGGTATAAAAACGTGGGAAAATCGCGCGCGGTAATGTATGCAACCGCGCCCGCGCCTGCCTGACCTATGGACCAAAACTATATCCCAGTTCCAGATGACCTAGAAAGTTCTGGCATGCAGATAGGTAATTAGGTGAATACAAAGGAAAAAATTAGAAACTGGTAATTTTGTATTATAGACTTACTGTAAAATAATAATTATAGTTTACAAATTACAAATATTGGCAATGTAAAAAATGTTTGCTACGGAACTTCCTTGTCGGCCATTCCGATATTGTGACGACGGAACGGAGCAGGTATATGCGTTTAGGGCTCTATACCCCATGTACTCTATGCTGACAGTTCTCAAGCAGTCAGATCTGCTACCACATTTCTGACTTTCAAACATTCATAATAATTGCTCATTATATAAGTGAAAGAAAGAAGAAGAACAAGAAACATACTTATAAAAGCAAAATGTTTACCTGCTAAATCTTCATCTTCACGTAGCAAAGGCTCCAGATAGTCAGATATATTAAAATAGATGTCGTCAAGGTTCGGTGTGCACCTGCTGCCGAAGTCGTCACAGCTGCTAGGTTTGTAGTGGTGTCCCACGGCGCAGCACTTCCTCACACCGAAGGCACCATACTGAGCAGTATTCCGGGTGCACACGCGCGCCACCAGCTCATCACTATAGAATTCTCTGTCCAAGCACCACTCTCCAGGCGGTGCGTCTCCACCTCCGTCCCCTTTTTTGCTCAAAGACTTCAGAGTACTTCCATCTACTTCCAATGAAAATAGTAGCTCTTTCAGTTCCACACCGTACTCATCTGCGTTACAATTTAAACCATTATCAACTTCATAAATATCGTGATCATTCATTTTCAAACGCTTCAACAGCCAACTTTCTGAATTACTCTTGGCAGTATTTCTACACAAATGGAAAGCACTATCGTAACTCTGCCCTGCCGGACAACATTTGCGATAGTGATGTAAGACCAATTTGTCTCTTGGTATTTTCAAAGTTTCATTTTGAATACAGGTTAAGCCTACAACTTCAGGAATTATTGGTTTCAGTGTTCCGTTGACAACTTCTAACACGAACCGGTCGAAACAGCTACCTAAAGCTTGCAGGAGATTGTCTTGTTCTGACGATGTCGTCTGCACTATTTGTAATTCAGCACAGTCTGCAGGAATGCCATCCTGCATTGTTACATTGTCTCCAACAAAAAGGGGGGTTATTCTTATGTTATAACTGTCCTGAGCACTTTTGCGATCTATACACTGGTACGAAACTTTAAGGTCTTCACCATTTGACACTTTTACTAAACTTTGAGTCTTCGGACAACACTTATGAAATACTTTGCTTTCCTGGGTGGTAGCGGCACTCACGTAGACAATTGCACTCACAACAATTAGTAGCCACATTGTTATTAAAAAACCCGGAGCTTGTAGCGCCGGTACGAATATCCACATACTTTTCACAACAAGTGGTGAGTGTCGATCGGCGTGTAGAACATTGTTTATTTCAACAGGCAGACGTGAAAACCGTGTGTTGCGGCAAACCGTCGGCGGCACAATGATGCGGCTTCGCGGCTCGCCGTGATCTACGCCGGCCGGTGGCGGCTGCTGCGCCCTTGAAGTGCGTCTGTTGGTCGGCCTTATTGTTACTTTTTTTTTTGGGACAAACCCATCACACTATTCCGAAACCACTGCAACTCCTGAAAGCCAGAGTAAACATTGGCAACCACCAGAAAAGCGCCGAAACAATGAAGCTCGACGTGTCCCGGAGAAAGAATTTCTTTAACGACACTTATGGCGCAGTGGTTGAGTGATCGACTGCTGCGCAGCGTGTCAGTACGAGTTCGAACCCCGTACGAAACAAATATTTTTATGACCTGCATTTTGTTGTTCCGGGTCTGGGTGTTTGTGTATGTGAGTTACCATGTTTGTAAACGCACCCACGACACAGGAGAAATTCCTAGTGTGGGGTAACGTTTTTTAACCGACTTCAAAAAAAAAAGTAGGTTCTCAGTTCGACCTGTATGTATGTATGTATGTATGTATGTATGTATGTATGTATGTATGTATGTATGTATGTATGTATGTATGTATGTTTGTCCGCAATTATCTCGCGTTTGGCTGAACGGATTTTGATGCAGTTTTCAGGAAAGTGTTCTCTACATTCTGGAGAAGGTATATAACACTAATAGATATCCCGTGACGTTGCCCGCGTGGATCCGTTTTGCTTACTTGGATCGTAGATTTTCAGGGACGATTGCATTTTTGTCCGCGATTATCTCGCGTTTGGCTGAACCGATTTTGAAGCAGTTTTCAGGAAAGTGTTTGTTACATTCTGGAGAAGGTTTTAGTATATAACACTAATAGATATCCCGTGACGTTGCCCGCGTGGATCCGTTTTGCTTACTTGGATCGTAGATTTTCAGGGACGATTGCATGTTTGTCCGCAATTATCTCGCGTTTGGCTGAACCGATTTTGATGCAGTTTTCAGAAAAGTGTTTGTTACATTCTTGGGAAGGTTTGAGTATATAACAATAATGGATATCTCGTGAAGTTGCTCGCATAGATCCGTTTTTGTTGCTTAATAGGATTGTAGATTTTCAAAGAAGCCGATTTTATGAAGATTTTTGTTGAATATCGCAACTAAAAAGGGAAAAATAAAAAACTTTTTAAAAAAAAAGGGAACCGACTTCAAAACCAAACACAAAAAAACGATAAAATAACTTTTCTTTCGGAAGTCGGTGGCCATAACTCAATGAAATAAAAAAAAAACAAAGCCAGGTTCCCTTTTTTTTTGTTTTAAAAAGAAATGAAATGACCTGACTTAGATCCTGTAACGAAAATAATCAGAAAAGAATAGTGGAGGATTAGGAAAAACATGTCTCCACTTCCCTCCATGCAAGCAGGAGACAGAACAAAACAAGGTCAACAGACACAAAGGGACATTACAACTGGGAGAAGCCCAGGTGCCTAGCACCACGGGTAAAAATGACTACCCATATTAATGGGTCCTAAATTTTGAGCTACTATCTATTCTATCTATCTATACTTATAATAAATCTGTAGAGAGGTCAATTCTGTACATGAAATATATTTCCAAAATAACTATCAGGGGGTGATTAGGGATCGATACTGATGCCAAAAATGCAATCTCTAAAATTATTGTCTGCCTGTCTGTCTGTCTGTATAACCGTTATAGAAACAAAAACTACTCGACGGATTTTGAAACGGACGAAACTTGGTACAATTATTTTTCATACTCCTGCGCTGGTTATAGTATTATATACTTTTCATCACGCTACAATCAATAGGAGCAGAGCAGTGAAGGGAAATGTTAGGAAAACGGGAGAAGTTACTCCATACACGCTAATCTTCGGAACTACTGGACGGATTTGATTGTTTTTTTTTTTTTGTTGTATATCTATTAAGTCTGGGCAACATATAGGCTGTAATTTATCTGATGATGGAAACTTGAACACTTGATGCAGAACTGCAATAGATCAGCTAAACTATAAGAGATACAAAAATAGCGCCATAGCAAAAATTGATCCGCGTGATGAGCATTTTCTGCTGAGAATAAAATAAATTTGAAGATATGGAACACCTGATGTGGAACTCCAAGAACCCAGCTACACTATTACATATACAGTAATGACGTCTTAGCAAGAGTTGTTCAGCCTGATGAGCACTCCCTGTTGTCGAATAAAAACTGAAGATCTTGAACACCTGATGTGGAACTCCAAGAGCCCAGCTACACTATAACATATATGTGTAGGAATGACGTCTTAGCAAGAGTTGTTCAGCCTAATGAGCACTCTCTGTTGACGTATGAAAATTGAGATCTGGAACAACTGGTGTGGAATTCCAAGAGCCCAGCTACACTATAACATATATATGAATAACATCTTAGCAAGAGTTGTTTAGTCTGATGGGCATTTCCTGTTGACTTACAAAAATCAAAGATCTGGAACGTCTGGAATCGTCATGCGCGTCCCGTTGTTTTCCCGTCCCCAGGCTCTAAGAATTCAACATCAGACGTTTCAGATCTTCGATTTTGACGACCCCATTGTCGCTGGCATAAGCAACAGGATCCGCGTACGAAGTCGCTGGCAGAAGCTATGAAGCTATTCTATGAGATTCCTTCATTTTGTTACACTTGCGGTTTCCTTTTATTTTTCAACATTCAGTCACGAAAAAGTCGGGCACTTACAACACTGAATGAACAGAAATAAATCACTGTAGACCAATACACTCATACTATTTAGGTATGCTTTTAGTTAAAAAAAAAAAACAAGGTACCTGATAGGCTATAATATTGTAAAACGATAGTGTGTGTATTTGTCGGTAATACAAATCAAGTCACGTCGCGAATCACGCGTACAAATTGTACAAAGACGTCGACTCAAATGTTTATCATAGTAGGGGAGGCCTGGATGCTAAATTTACAGTTACTCGAGCGTCATGGCCAGTAGTGGGAAGAGCAAGTGATAGTTATTTTCAACACATTTGCTCGAAAAATGCATTTACGAAGCCTGTATACATTGTTCGAAAGTTAAAAATTACGCACCATACAACGGAGCATGCGGTAAAATAGGTACTCTCATCTAAGTACCTATTTTACGGCACACCCCGTTGGCATCGTGCGTTTTCTTTACGGTTTTTTTTTTTTAATTTCCATTAAAAAAAAAATAAGAATTCCACCAAAGAGTTTCACAATATGAGAATAAACAACCTGACTGATCGAACCTCCTTGGAAGCGCTTTTGCTCAATACGTTGTCTCACTTTAATACTAAAGAGTAAATGAGACGAAAGATGTAGTTCAATTTTTCACCACGTGCATGTGGCGCCATTTGCAAATTCGCGCCATTTTCATATTAGAAACTTCAAAAATTTTTGCGACTTTTCCACTGTTATATAAATAGCGTTTTGTATCAACTTTGCATGCAATTATAATTTTATTTATTTATTTTATTCATGCAGTATTGCTTTTTCTTTGATTAATTAATTCAAGTTACATTTTTAAATATTTCTTAAAAAAAAAAAAAAAAATTATTACTCTTATTATTATTATGGTTTTATTATTTTATTATTATATTAATAAATCAATAATTAATTAATTTTAATAATTAAAATTAATTAATTATTGATCATGACCATACTAGTATCATAAATAACTATTATATGTGTTTCATCACACATTGTTTGATTTGAAGAATGCGATCTAAACTCAGCCTAGGACGCTGATTGAATAATACCTTACCTTCATAGATCCCAGGTACAAACCACATGCGAATCTTCTTTCACCCATAAAGCAGACGCGCCTTTGCGCCTGTCAATGTCAATTTGACAGCTCACGTCATAGCATCTAAATTTTGCCGCGAACCGGACGCAAAATCTTTCCTTGTTATTAATTTTCATGGAAAATTAGTAAAATTTCAGTTAAAATGTACAGAAAGTATTTAAAAGTGCACGGAAAAGGTGTTATATTGTGTGTGTTTGACATTATTGATTTTGATTCAGTGCTAGATCGAAATGGAGATCTAAGTTCCCACACGTTTTGCCGATTCTGAGAAGCAAAATTCCTTTCAAGTGACTCTTTAACCTCGAAGGATAAATGTTCAGATGGCACCGTCTTCCGTCTCCGCTTATTTACCGAATAAGTATAAGGTTTGTGATAACAACCATTTCTAGCGCTCCTCACATTGTGTGAGTTGGAACGAGGTGAGTGGTATATACCTATATTTAATGTTTTACGTCTCTCAACTTGGGGTTGGAGTGTTTAATACATAGCCGCAATAGCACAAGAGAGAAAAATTTCCTTGAAATTTTCAATAATCCCCTAACACGACTGACCCAGCTCGGAATCTGTTGTTATACAAAGTTTATAGTAGCAATTGCTGGCTTGTGATTCTAGCAGCATGATAATGACATTATTGGGTCGTGAAAAGGGTGGATAAAGCGTTAAGACGACGCACTGACCAGCGTATTGCTTTTTCCTTAAACGTGGCTTGTGTATAACAACCACAAGAACTTTCAGTTTAAAACATAAGTAAAGGAAATTATAAGTCAAGTGATTTTAGAATGTCTAGATGAACTAAAACTGCTTGACATACTCCAACATGAAAACGAATTCTTTGGTTTTCAATAAGGAAACCTTGCAATCTCATTCACTTAGCTACAGCACAATCAAAGTGTTTATGTAGTAACAGTAAACAAATATGTATGTGCAATTATACTTTTGCGGAGGGAGGTTTTTAACTAAAATGTCTGTGACTAAGCCTATATCTGTGAGGAAGCCAGTTGATAAAACTTATGTATTGGTAACTGCAAACAAAAGCTCCCTACTTATTTATAAAATGATTTTTGAAAGTACAATCTGAACATCCCGGTGTAAAAGTTCTATCTATGGATCAAAGAACCCACATGATGTTAATTCCTTCTTGAATCCATTGTCTGATAAAGAAACAGTTATAACATTTTTATTTAATTTAAATTCTAATCAAAATATGACACATTCATTGAAATAAAGAATGAACTAATGATTTCTGTACTATTCATCTAAATCATAACTAGGCCATCGCTGTAACAGTTCCAAAGTGAACAAATATAACAAAATAGTTGATGACATAAATACAAAACAAAAAGTAAATAATTTAGAGTTTCTTAGCAGTTCACTAAAATACTAATTACCATTATACTAAAATACTACTAAAAACCTAATTCACATATATTATTTTGTAGTACTCTATGTGACTAATAAAGTATGTTGACACATAGTGTTGTCTGTGTAACAGATTTTATTTTTGTTCAGTTTTACAAGGCTTACCGTTCACAATCACCGATTACAATTGTGCATTGGTTATAAATTAGATTATAAAAATGTCTTATTAAAATATATCACACTTCTAATTCCTGAAGGGAGAGGCAGTGATGTAAGTATAAGACAGTTATCATAGAGTGCACGATCTTTATTGAAATTGATCAATTTCAAATGTTGTTGCTGAATTATATTCAGTAAAATGAATAATTAATATTTTTTTTAACAAGCCTGTTTTGTTTATAATGAAGGTTATGACAGAAAGTCAAATCCTTTTCATATGAGAGTTGAGTAAAATAGCCTATTTAGGAATGCCTATTGGCAAGACCTATTTAGGAAACGGGTCATGCTGATCAACTCGGACATACTTTTAGGATTAAAAGTATGAAAATTGTTACTTGCTAGATATTCACACCAATTAACAAGTGACAAAGAATCCATTAGCTTGTGATATCTGCATTCCTGTTTATTATTTTGGATTGTACCTTACTGACTTATGTGGATAACTTTATCATTATTAAGATCCTAAGACAGTGAAAATTCTAAGAGACCCAATCTGTTACAACAGATATTATTTTACAAAGTTGTTAAGACCTTCATGTATAACTTGTATTGGTCCCCGCTTATTATTAGTATGGTGGCATTAAACAAATGGATCTGAATTAATTATTCAGTTAAAACCAAACCATGTGGCTCTCTTCTATATTGCCTAGGTGGCGCTACTAGTTTGTCAAGTGGTGCGCTAGTGATACCATGAGGTTATCAATGGACCACTCAATTCTTGAGATATGGGTAGTGTAACCTACTTTTGGTCTGCACATTGTGTGAAGAAAGGGTGAACCTATAAGTAACACCATTTCTGTTCAGAAACATAATGATATCATAGACACAGTTATTTAGCTCAAAATCCAAGTGTCAGAGAATATGTGCATGTTGGAGTTTAAAAGGAATAAGTGATGGACACTTCTGCCTATTAGTAGTCAACTGATTGACATGGGCTTTCCAAACGCACAATTCAGCTTATAAAACTTAATAATTAGCACTCTTGAATGTGAGTTGCAAATTGCTGAGGCTAGCAGATTGCTAATATCACTCTGACAGCGGTTTCCCTCCCGGGGAGGGTTAAAAATTAAATTGAAATCTCCTACCGCCTGCCTACTAGGAACAGATAGCCAGATTGGCTCCTGTTGCCTCATGCCCCTGGCCTCGGAGGCTATGTTTTTTAATGGGGTGTCCCAGGTTCGTGCTAGTCAAGTTGGCCTGTGAGCGACTGCACGTACCAAGGGACTGAAGTCATGGATTGTCGAGCTTTACCTATTTACAAGTCTTAAAGATTGTATAGTGGTTGATGATCAGACATCTCAACTCGTGGAACAGTTATGTATTAATTGTTTCATTCTGAACTGCTATATTTAACCTATCTACTGTAAACAATTCTGGCCCTCGAGTCGAGAGCTCTCGGAGAGCGACAGCCAGAACCTCTACCTTAAACCTAACAAACTGCTACCCTTAGGCTAAAAAGTTGGGGGGGCGGGCAGTTCGGTAACAGAGGAATCAGTAGAATAAAGAGGTTACAAGGAAAATTCTGAGGAATGTCATGGTATATAGATTACATGACAAGTTTATTACTTATGTCCTTCTGTTGACCCTTTTGTGTATGCATGGATAGGCACAGACTAGCCAGATTAGTACCTACCCCAAATTGCAGGGCTCGGAGCCAATGTTTTAAAGTGATTTTTTTTGGGCATCCCAGTGGGACTCTTTGATTATTTACTCGATGTTTATATTCATTTTAACATTAAGTATTTTGACCTGGCTTAACCTACCCGTTGATTGGTAGAGATGTACAATAGCCCAGTTTTCTTAGATTGTGAACAACTTACATTGCCATGAAGGGCCCATAGACCTCGTCAGTCAATTGGGTTGCCTTTTTAAAATCTAAGTACCCTGTACTTGATGATTTTGTTAAAAAGATCAAGGCCAGACTGTCCTTGCAGACAAGGTTATTCCTGTTGTTGTGGATGATTAGAAAATCCATCTTTAAACAGATTAAGAAACTTTTCCTTCTAGCCATCAGGAGGCTATCTGGAGCATAGAATGCTAGATGACATGAAACTGGAAGATCAGTTATTCTTCTAAAACACTTTTTACTGATATACAGTCATCAAAGAGAGAATTTCCTCAGTGTAATTTAGCCTGTAATGTGTCCAATGAAACAGGCGGGAAATCAGTCTTTCACAGAGAGGAGCTCAATTAATTCAAATATTTCTGCTACATAATTAATATATACATGTATATGTAGTAGAAATACACAAAGTACAATAGAAATTTAAAAATTTGAATAATTTAAATTGTGTAGGTACATTGCTACTCGCACCACCTACTGTGTTTTCTGAGGCTAGGTTTTAGTTAACCAAATGTTGTAGGAAATAATAATTAACTTCTCATATAATAATTATTTATTATTCTTATATCTTGATAGTAACGTAAGAGATACATTTATTTAAACGGACTGGTAGTCAGTAATTAAGACAATTAAGTAAATGAATGACCCAGTGATCCTGTCACTATACTGTTACGCTCTTAGATCTAAGAGATTCCTTACATTTTTGATAAGGTCATCATGGTTTTTAAACATAAATGAATAATCATTTCAATAGTTTTTATATTTCATGAAACATTTGCCATACTAGTTTTGACATTATAATTATATGGGCAAAGTGTTAATTTAAAAATTTCTTTAGAGATCTGGATTTGAATCTCCTAATGTTCTATTGTATATCTGCCTATAAACTGTTTAGCAGTTTGGCAGAAGATAAATGTTAATTTTTATTTTTGTACCATAGCTTGATACAAAAAATACGTATATATAAATTTCAACAATGAACGAATTTAGACGAAAAAATCCGTTTATATTTTAATTCACATAGCATCTAATTCTTTCACCAGCAGATAACAAACAGGTCTTCAAATCAAACAATGTGTGATGAAACACATATAATAGAACTGTTTTGCATAAAAACAAAACAGTTATTATGTGTGTGGAAATCACACATTGTTTGAGCAAGGTGCTTGCTGGTGGTTGAAGAAGACTATGACGTGAGCTGTCAAATTGACATTGACAGGCGCAAAGGCGCGTCTGCTTTATGGGTGAAAGAAGATTCGCATGTGGTTTGTACCTGGGATCTATGAAGGTAAGGTATTATTCAATCAGCGTCCTAGGCTGAGTTTAGATCGCATTCTTCAAATCAAACAATGTGTGATTTCCACACACATAATAACTGTTTTGTTTTTATGCAAATCAGTTCTATTATGATACTAGTGCGTTAAGTTGATTTTTACAAACGAGTAGACGAATGTAAGCCCGAGCGAAGCCGAGGGCTTACCATAGTCACGAGTTTGTAAAAACCAATTTCTGCACGTGTGTCATACAATGTTTTTCAACACATTTGCGAGAAAACAGTACAATATGTAAATAAACAAACTTTTTCATTTGACTATTTTTAACAGCAAATGAAAATAACCGTTTTCTGCAATTTGCTCATTCAAAATATCAGGTAAAGTAGATTGCATACTTAATAATATCAGATTCCTCGCTTGAACTCATATTATTATTTTGTTTATATAACAGTGGAAAAGTCGCAAAAAATTTTGAAGTTTCTAATATGAAAATGGCGCGAATTTGCAAATGGCGCCACATGCACGTGGTGAAAAATTGAACTACATCTTTCGTCTCATTTACTCTTTAGTATTAAAGTGAGACAACGTATTGAGCAAAAGCGCTTCCAAGGAGGTTCGATCAGTCAGGTTGTTTATTCTCATAATGTGAAACTCTTTTGTAGAATTCGTTTTTTTTTTATGGAAATTAAAAGAAAACCGTAAAGAAAACGCACGGTGCTATACAACGGGGTGTGCCGTAAAATAGGCACTTCGGTTAGAGTACCTATTTTACCGCACGCTCCGTTGTATGGTGCGTAATTTTTAATTTTCGAACAATGTATACAGGCTTTGTAAATGCATTTTTCGAGCAAATGTGTTGAAAACATTTTTAAAAATGGAAAGAAAAATAGTTGTATAAAAGTACCTACTCGAGCGCGTCAGCTAATTACAGTATAAACGGGCTTTATATTTCTGATAACCATTACAAATTAATCCGATAATTAATTCAAGGGGGCTGTCCGTAACAAGTTTGAAAAACTTTTTATGAATTTAATATGTCACTTACATCCATATCTTCCGTGATTATATATTATTTTGAGTTCCCGATATTTCGACGCAAGCGCCATGATCGCGGGATGGGGCGCCCGCCATGATCAGTCATCTCATCACAGTGGTTTGTTTCACAGTTAAATTTTGAAACAAACCGTGATAGCCTAAAACGGTGTTTAAACTTTTTATTTTATTTTAACGACTTTTGCCTCCGACTTCCAAAAGGAAAGTTATCTTACGCTTTTTGTGTTTGTTTTGAAGTCGGTTCCTATTTTTTTCAAAATGGTTATTTTTAATTATTTTACCCTTTTTAGTTTTCAAAAAAAAACAAGAATCGTAAAATCGACGTCTTTGAAAATCTTAAATCCCAGTAATATATTATTGCTTTATACAACGTGTAACGTTAAATGCGCAAAACCTCTCGTGGGCAGTCGTGGGGTAACTCAGCCCATGTTACTGAACAATGTTTGTTCTAAGACTATTGGAAATGCGCAAAAAAAAATTGGTTTTTCATACTAAGGTACGATCAATTTCTCATTTTGTATGAAAAACCAATTTTTTTTTTGCTAATTTCCAAAAGTCTTAGAACAAAGTCAAACATTGTTCAGCAACATGGGCTGAGTTACCCCACGAGAGGTTTTGCGCATAATTAACGTTACACGTTGTTTACTATACTATTTAATAGATATCTATTAACTAGTGTTATATGTATGTATAGGTATACCTACTAAAACCTTCTCCAGAATGTAACCAACAATTTTCTGTAAACCGCATAAAAATCGGCATAGGCAAGTGCGAGATAATCACGGACAAACGTATGTACATACATACCGGTCGTATCTTCATTTTTTATGTTGCCCCACTCTAGGGATTCCAATACATACTGTGTCGTAGGTATAATTATTTACAAACGAAACCAGACTCGGAAAAATACCACTTGTAGGCCGTACAAATAATTATTTGTTCCGTGCGGTAATCTACTAACCCAGTGGATGTAGCGAGATTTAATTTAGACGGCAAGACGAATCAGCGAGGCTCTTAACAACTTAAAGTGCACTAAGCATGGATTTCAGGAAATTTGTCCGAAAAGAGGGTTGAAAATGAGATGATTTTTTTTAATTTCATCCCATTTACTTTAAAACTTTTAATAATATACTACTAATAATAATAATAATGATGCGTGATGTCGAGCAAGTGTGTGAAACTATTCCTGAAATGGAACCAATTTCCATTACGCCATCAGATGTGGCAAGAGCAGTCCGTCCGTTACCGAACTGGACATCCCCGGGACCGGACGGACTGCACAACTTTTGGCTCAAATGGTTGAGTAGTTCACACACTTGCCTGGCATCTCAATTCCAGTCATCCTTAGAGTCTGGGTCGCTACCCCAGTTTCTAACAACTGGTGTTACCCACCTGCTCCATAAATCAGGTAGTACCACGGAACCCAAGAACTATAGACCGATCACTTGTTTACTGACGGTCTATAAACTTCTTACGTCCATTTTGAGAGTGAAAATTAATACACATATTGAAAGTAACTCCATTATGTCTGCCTCTCAAAATGGATGTAGGAACGGGTCCCGTGGTACTAAGGAGCTACTCCTCATTGACATGGCCATTAGCCAACAGGTTCGTCGATCTCGCAGGGATCTGTCCACATGCAGGATAGATTATAAGAAGGCCTACGACTCGGTGCCACATGCATGGCTCATGATGGTGCTGGAGTTGTACAAGATAGATGCAACTCTACGCGCCTTCCTTGAGTCATGCATGGGGCAATGGAGAACAGTCCTTCGCTATCCAGGATGTCGACAGATCCAGGCGAGCGATGAACTTGTATGGATCAAGCGGGGAATATTCCAGGGCGACAGTTTGAGTCCACTTTGGTTCTGCTTAGCCCTGAATCCTCTAAGCACATTGCTGGAGGACTCAGGTCTAGGCTATCGGTTGAGGAGAGGCGGTCAGGTCATATCTCACCTTCTATATATGGATGATCTGAAACTCTTTGCCCCCAGCAAATTGCAACTAATGGAGCTACTGAAGGTAACTGAAACTTTTAGTAGCGCCATCAGGATGGAATTTGGTGTGGACAAATGTGCAGTCATGCATGTAAAGCGAGGGGAGATTATGGAATCTGAAGGGATTCAACTTTCAGATTCCATACACCTTAGATCACTCTCCTCATCCGAGACCTACAAGTATTTGGGTATGTCGGAAGCGTTAGGCATTACTGTACCGGACGTGAACCAATCGTTGAGGGAGCGCTTCTTTGGACGCCTGAAAAAGGTTTTAAATAGCCTTCTTTCAGGCGGAAACAAGGTGCGCGCCTTCAACGGTTGGGTCATGCCGGTGTTAATGTACTCTTTCGGCATACTCAAATGGACTCAAACTGAACTCGACGCCTTGGATAGACGAGTCCGTACGCTGTTGACCGCAAACCGGATGCATCACCCACGATCATCAGTGATGAGGCTGTACATCCCGCGGAAGTGCGGGGGTCGAGGCTTTTTACATGCTAAGACCCTCCACAACCGCGAGGTGTGCAGTCTCAGAGAATATTTTCTGAAAATGGAAGTGGGTATGCACCGAGATGTGGTCACAGTGGACAAGGGACTCACCCCGCTGTCCATGGCTAAAGAGAACTGGCACAAACCTGTGGTACTCAGTACTGAAGACCGCAGGGAAGTATGGCAAAGCAAGGAGCTACACGGACGCTTCTACCGGGCTCTTCATGGGCCCGATGTAGATTTTCTAGCGTCCGTGTCCTGGCTACGGTTCGGTGACCTCTTCGGGGAAACTGAAGGTTTTGTCTGTGCGATTATGGACGAAGTTATCTTGACGAACAACTACCGGAGACATATTATAAAGGATGGGACGATTGACGTGTGTCGGGCATGCCATCGTCCAGGTGAATCCATCCGACATATTATCTCTGGTTGTTCTCGTCTTGCTAACGGCGAGTACTTGCACAGGCACAACCTAGTAGCCAGAATCATCCACCAGCAACTTGCGTTGAAATACAAACTTGTGGAATCTGAAGTACCGTATTACAGGTATGTGCCCGACCCGACCCAGTTCTCGAGAAAGACCATGTCACGTTGTACTGGGATCTGCCTATCATTACTGACAGGACTATTGTCGCCAATAAGCCTGACATAGTAGTGATAGACAGATCAGCGCGCCGCGCAATGATAATCGATGTTACCATCCCGCATGACGAGAACCTCGTGAAGGCAGAGAAAGATAAACAAATCAAATATCTCGATCTGGCACGCGAGGTTGTCGACATGTGGAATGTGAGCTCGGCTATCATTGTGCCGATCGTCGTGACTGCCAATGGCCTGATGGCAAAGAGCCTCGACGAACACCTTTCGAGGCTCTCCTTAGGGGGTTGGATCAAGGGCCAGATTCAGAAGGCAGTACTTCTTGATACGGCTCGTATTGTGAGGAGGTTCCTGTCTCTGGAACCCTAACCACCGGTAGCTTGGACCCTGCTCCCACACCGGCGGACTACTATTTTTATATTTTTAAATGTTTTTTTATGCGTTTGTTTTTTAAAATATTTAAAAATGTATAAATATGTATAGTAAATAAATAAACGTCATAATAAAAATCTTTATTGACATAATTTAGGTACATACATTATATTTTTGTGAACCCTGACTCCTGTGCTAGTATGAACTGTATTACAGGAGCCAGTGCCTTCACCTTGCAGGGGTTACACTGACTTAGCCAATAAAGCGGGTTAAACTAAAATATTAAATGAAATAAAATGTTTAAGGTAGAAATTAAACCTACATCATCTTCTTTACATATAATAAAATCGTAGAGCTGTCATTCATGAAGGAAAGGCACGAAGTAACGAGAGTGAAAGGTTTAAGGCGGCCGACATCAGAATACCATTATTTATAAATAATGTTGACCAGAATACATCTGAAGAAGATATTATTGACTATGTGCAACGGAAGACGCAGATTTGCGTTAATCTGCAGAGAATTAAATCAAAGGTGAAGCGACAGTATAACGCGTATAAAATGCAAGTACCTAGCACAAAGTTATCCTTATTTTTAGAGACTGGTTTATGGCCTGAAGGAGTTATTGTAAGAAAATTTATTGAATTTAAATCTAGAAGCAATGGATAAGAAAATCAATAACACTAAATTTATCAGCTTTAACTGTCACTCAGTAAAGAGCTCCGTGCAGTACGTGAGAAGACTGTGTCGTGAAGCAGACTTTTTGGCACTGCAGGAGACATGGTTGCTCCCTGAGGACATCCCTTACCTTGGAGAGATAGATCGGGACTTCGCATACTGTGGCAAATCGGCGGTTGATACTTCTTCTGGTATGCTGAAGGGCAGGCCCTATGGTGGAGTGGCTTTGCTTTGGCGTAGAGAAGTTTTTCGTAACGTGTCGGTTATAGACTGTTCAAGTGATCGAATCATGGCTGTGAAAGTAATGCTAGATGACCGACATTTCGTGGTTATGTCTGTGTATATGCCAACAGATAAGCCAGAACATCGGGAAGATTTTGTAGATTACTTAAGTCAGATTAATGCAATAGTACAGACGTGTAATATTGAGTCAGTATACATTTTAGGTGATTTTAACGCTCACCCGGGCTCTCCGTTTGGCGCTGAGCTCCAAAACTTCTGTGTGGAGCAAAACTGGATTTGCACGGATATTGAGTATCTGGGAGTTGATTCTAATTCGTACACCTACCTTAGTGACGCGCATGGGACTACATCATGGTTAGATCATGTGGTTACAACGGAAGGGGCACATAAATCGGTTCTCAGTGTTAATATTTTGCATGAGGTGTCCTGGTCGGACCATTTTGCGGTTGAGATGACCTGTAATTTAGAGGTGGTAGTACCTAAAGTTGAGCAACGATGCTCCGCGCGAGACGGTGTAGTCTGGGGGGAGCGAGATAAATCTCAGATCAAACAGTATTGGCAAGAGTGTTCATCTAGATTGAGAAATATAGACTTTCCTGCAGACTTTCATGAGTGTGCTGATGTATCCTGTAGTAATTTAGAGCATAAGCTTCTTTTAGACAATATGTACTCAAAGATAGTTGATATTCTTAGAGAGGCTGCCTCAAATTCTTCGAAAATTTGTAAGAACAAAATTGTCAAGAAAAAATATGTTACGGGCTGGAACAAACATTGTAAAGAGGCGCACGGGAGGGCTCGGCTTCGGTTTCTGGACTGGGTTGGCCACGGTAAGCCGAAAGTTGGTCCTGTCTACAACTTGATGAAAGAAACTCGTAGTGAGTTCAAAAGTATACTAAAATGGTGTAAAAATAATGAAACTCAAATAAAGATGGACATTTTGGCTACGCAGCACACTGCGAACAATTTCAGTGAGTTTAGGAAAGAGACCAACAAACTGAATCCTAGGCCGAGTGTTCCCGTCAGTATTGAAGGTATCAGCGATCACAACCGAATCGCAGACCTGTTCAGAGAGCATTTTAGAGTGCATTCCTCTTTGGAATCGGTGGATTTGGAAACAGGGCTGCGTCAGGTGAGGGAAGGTGACCCGATTATGCGAATAACGGCGAAACAAGTGGCACGAGTGTTGAAGGACATGAAAAGAGGTAAATCTCCTGGCCACGACTCATTGAGTATAGAACACCTGCAAAATGCAGGTGTTCATCTGCCACGGGTGCTCGCTATGTTCTTTACATTCTGTGTTGGTCATGCTTATCTGCCGGAGGCACTAATGAAGACTCTCGTGGTTCCGATAATTAAAAACAAGACGGCAGATGTGTCGAGTATCTGCAACTACCGACCCATATCACTCGCAACCGTGATTGCTAAGGTGCTGGACGGGGTTATTGAGACTGAGCTTCGTCAACATGTACAGCTGCATGATGCTCAGTTTGGGTTTAGAGCGGGGGTCTCGACAGAGACAGCTATACTCACTCTCAAGAACACTGTTCAGTACTATACTGGTAGGAGCACGCCTGTTTACGCCTGCTTCCTGGATCTATCAAAAGCATTTGATCGCGTGGCGTATAGCAGGCTGTGGCAAAAGTTGTCGAGTGATACGGACCTCCCAGCTGAACTCATATCGCTGCTGAAGTGCTGGTATGGTACTCAGGAAAATTGCGTAAGGTGGTCAGGGTCGTTGTCGGACCAGTATAGGCTGCAATGTGGTGTCCGTCAAGGTGGATTAACATCGCCAACCCTTTTCAACCTGTACATGGATCGTTTGATCGATGAACTTAGCAGCACTGGTGTCGGATGCTCGATTGATGGAGTTCTAATAAATAACATCAGTTATGCTGATGACATGGTGCTGCTGAGTCCATCGATCCGAGCTCTTAGGAAACTCGTCGACATTTGTGAGCGATACGCGGAGACTCATGGCCTTAAATATAACACTACAAAGAGTGAACTCATGGTTTTCAAGGCGGGTTCAAAGACGTACAGAACCGTTTCTCCTGTATTATTAAATGGCTGTGCTCTTAAGGTAGTGTCTACTTTTAAATATCTGGGACATTGGGTCACCGAGTCGCTCACAGATGACGTTGATATAGAGAGGGAGCGCAGAGCGTTGTCGATCCGAGCCAATATGCTGGTCCGCAGGTTTGCACGATGTACGACACAAGTCAAGGTCACTCTATTTAGAGCTTTTTGCCAATCTTTTTACACGTGCAGCCTGTGGTCCAAGTATACAAAGAAGTCGTACAGCTCTCTGCGCATTCAATATAACAATGCCTTCAGGGCGCTGGTGGGGTTGCCGCCGTGGTGTAGCGCTTCGGGTATGTTTGCGGATGCGCACATTGACGGTTTTGCGTCGATTCTGCGCAAGAGGATTGCGTCCCTTATGTTCCGCGTCGGCGGTGGAACCAACAGCTACCTGCAGCTCTTTGCCAGCCGGATGGACCAGGACTGCTCAATTATGAAACATTGGAATAAGATTCACATTGAGCATTCCGGGTCCAATCCAAAATATAGATTGAGGTAGCCTCCATTTCTTTCTTATTTAATGCTGTTTTTATTTTTTATGACATATTTTATTTCATTGTAATTTTTATTAATTTTATGCTAAAATGTAATTTAAATGTTTAATTTTAATTTGTTCACATGTTTGCAATTTTTGTTATCTGATAATTTTAATTTGATTTTTATAATGGTGTGTGATTTATTTTTTGTTTTATGACTTTATATGGTATGGGTGTAAAGCCCGAAATAAACGATTTTATTATTATTATTATTCCTGTACAGTGAATATTTTTTTCTTTTTGTATTTTTTTTCGAGATAAGGGATCGATTCTGATGCCAAATCAACTTTTTCTTTTTTTCGTAATTTTTTATGTTTTTTTGATTTGATCTATCTCATAAACTACTGTGAAGTTGTCGATCAAATTTTCCTCAAATGTTTCTAATAATATGCTTCTGTTAATAGGCTATGTATTATTACGCTATTTTGCCTGGGAGATAAGCAATTTTGAATTTTGTTGTTTTTAAATGTTTGTTTGGAGTTGGAAGCTAAACCACTGGATATTATTTATTCAATTTTTTCTCAAATATTCCTTAAACTGCTCTTCAATTAATAGGATATGTATAATTACGCTATTCTCCTTGGGGGATTAGCAATGTTATAATATGTTGATTTTCAGTCATTGTTGACATTTGTATAAGAACCGCTATTTGAAAACTATTGTTAGCGTACTAGCCAGTCTGGTTGGTAACCTGCTTGACTTTCGTGCAAGGGGTCTCAGGATCAAATCTTGCAATTTTCTTTTTCACTTTTTGTGTTTCATTTTTTTTGTTTTTATTTGTCCTAAGAGTTTCTAATAATAAAAAAAATTGTGCATTCTTTTACTTCAATATTATTCGCAATTTTAATTCATTACTATTTTTTTCAATAGTTCTCTAGGATATAAATCTACACTGATTTTAAATTGTAGGTAGTAAGTTGATTTTTTTTTAAACTGTAATTGTTTCGAGGTGTAGGAATTTGAAAGATTCGAAAACAATCAGTGTTTCTATTATTTTGTGTTTATTTATGTTTTGAATTGGTGCTCAAACCAGTGCATAGATTCTGTTTGAAACGATGACAAGTTGTACTCATCGAGTCAAATAATTAGTTATTTTTTAGGTATCACGCGGTATGCTAAAGGGAGAAGAGCAATGCTATCGTACGTTCAATTTGCAGCGATACTGTAAATCGACCAAATTATGGTCTAATGTTTAAGATAAACACGGATCTTTGAAATTAATGTCGCTCAAATAAGGATGTTTCCTATGCAAACTATGTACCTAGGTATAACATTATTGATCTAAACTAATAATAAAAATGCAAGTATGTTTGTTTTTTTACCTTTTCACGCATTACTACCTACTGAATCGATCGTCCCAAAATTTAGCATATAGAAAGAAAGAAAGAAAGAAAAAACGTTTATTGACACATGCCATAAGTACACACAACATAAACATAAAGAAAATATATAAAAATAAAAAGTAAAAAAGCTAAACTATTGTGTGACTCACGGCTGCGCCAAATAGACCCAGTTCAGCAAATGTCGGACAACTAGTGCCCGACGCTGGTTTTCAACTGAGCCTACGTGGTGAGTGCACGGACGAAAATCAGCTTTGTTAAAGAAAATATATATATTTGTATAAATATTGTGTACTATATTAATAACAGTGTGTATAAAATAAAATAGTATGTAAAATAAATAGTGTTATCACCGCTACAAATACAATCATGAAGGGTCCATTAAAACTAGGTATTTAAAACACCGTTATCAAGACAACACCATCGATCGTTAGTCTGTAGCATCACACTGACACTGCATCGCTCGCAGCCGGGTGTGACGCACGAGTCACTGATATTTAAAAATAGAAACTAAAAAATACTTGTAGCTGCGGGTATTCTAATAATTTAAAATAAGTGAATAAAATTAATAATTTTCATGAGGGATATTGATAAATACATAAAGCAATTTTGTATGCAACATTGAAAATGAAGAAATGATAAGTGGGTAAGTGTCCAAAATACCATTATTCAAGTTAATTTGTCTGTTTGTTTAGACTGACTAAGTAAAAAATGTACCTATTCTTTATTGTAGTACGTGGGATGGATTGGAAACATTCGAAATAAACTTGTGTTCCGGATGAGCGGCGCATTCCGACACTTTACGGTGTATACATAATACATATACGTTGTCAGGAGTATAGACACGGATATAGGGTATCTTTCATCCCGAATAACAGAAGAGAGCTGTTGCCGAGAAAACAATTACGTTCATATTCCTGATGGCGCCACTTACACGATCAGTATTGTTTCTCAAATTCTAAATTAACGCAAGCGAAGCCGCGGGCAAACACTAGTAAAACAATGAATGCCATGAACTGCAAAATTGACAATGAGTTTACATATTTTAATCTTAATTACGTTTAAATGTAATCCAAGTCATCAGTTGTTTGTTATCGACTTAACGTCAATCAAAATGGTTTTTTATAAAATCGAGGAATTTTTTGGTAGGTACCTATGTGTATGTTATATCTCAAAATTTTGGAAATATCTAATAGCTCATGTAAATGTAACCTTTTCTGAGAAGATTTTTTTTCGTACGCAAGCGACGCAAGTCTCCACAACGCGACGCATTTCTCCGCTATCTTACGACTTTGGTATCGAATGCCGCGTACTTGTGTACGAACCTCTATATTATTTGAATTGCGATAGTCGCCTGGAGGCTGGATACTAAAGCTCTAATAAGGCCCTTCGTACATTAGGCGACTCGGGTATCCGATACTCCAGTCGAATACCCAAGTCGCGCGACTCTAGTAGCGCACGATCCGTACACAGCGGCGACTCGAGTCGTAAGACTCAAATCGTCTATTCGGCCACCATTCTATATTCAACTTTAATAATACATTGTACAAAACACAAAATGTACATCTCATAACATAAATTAAAATGCTTCGAGCGCATTCCTATTTCAAATTTTTGGAATTAAAAATTGGCGCGTATAGAGGAAAAAAATCAATCTAGAAAGAATATGGTTCATAATTTCGCCGCGCCAACCGGCTACAAGGTAGCTCGATTTATTCAAACTTTGACCTTCAAGGTGGTGACCATGGGTTCAATCCCCAGGTAAACATAGAGTTTTTCTTTTTTCGTGTTTCAGTTGTTTTTTAGAGGTTTATTCAATTTTTTTCTAGGTTTTTTTTTATAGTTTTCATTTATTTGCACCGGAACGCTGACGCCCTTACTAATACTGCTATGATGATGACCGTGGTTTCAAATTTCCCAGGACAAATGTTTGTTTGATGAACACGATCATTTGTTCTGTGTCTGGGTGTAATTTATCTATTATATTTATGTATTTAGAAATATATAAGTATGTTTATCAGTTGTTTAGTACCCATAACACAAGCTCTGCTTAGCTTGGGACGAGATGGCGTTGTGTGATAGCTGTGGAATATTATTATTATTAATTGTAATGAATGGTAATAATAAATAAATGGAATGTTATGGATATTTTTCTACCTCAGATACTTTAATAATAAATTTTAAAATAATAGATACAAATTTTTCGTCGGTTAAAAATCGCGAAGACTTGGGTATCGGCAATCTTGATAGATGAGTAGCGAGCGACTAGAGTCGGCGACGCATGTCGGCGACGCGACCTGTGTACGAGCCTCTATGGATTTATATTGCGATAGTCGCCTGGAAACCAAAATCGTAAGCAACGACGATATAATACTAGACTACGCATTGCACGATCTAACGAACAAAACTATTCTGCCAACTCGCTGAGGTACTACGTAAGCGAGGGGGGCGGGGTACTGCGTTGTGATTGGCTAACTCAAGGTCTGTTCTGTCTCAACGTATGTTTACGGCTCACAGGTTGGTCGAAATGAGACGGATATAAGACTTTTTTGCCTAATGTGTTGGCAGACATCGGTCGCCTGTTATTAGGAGTCTAGTATTATATCGTCGTTGATCGTAAGGTATCGGAAACTTGCGTCGCCTCGTGTACGAACCTTCGTACACGAGGCGACGCAAGTTTCCGATACTAGTAGTACGAGATCCGATAGAAGAAATATATACCCTCATCTGTTATTTGAAAATGGCATATGATATACGCTAGATACTCTAAACGACAATATTTTGGTGATAGGTTGTCGGCCTGAATCGCGTACCGTCAATGTTAATTCATAAAAATTGTCCTCAAAAATTTTCGTTCCACTTCCCTCATCTGTTATTTAGAAAAATCTAGTATTAGCTGATAGAATATACCTCAAGGAATCTAAAAAATATAGGTTGTCGGTGTCTAACCCTGTCCTTCTAATTAGTTGTCGGGTTTAAACAGGTGAGTTACCGTAGATAATATACCCTCATCTGTTATTTAATCGAATCAGATTTCAAATGATAGATTATTTTATTTTGAATCCAACAGTATTTAGTTGTCGAAGCAAAACTGTGGCTGAATTTCGGTTGTCTAAATTTTAATCGTAAAATTTGTTCCATAAGCGTTGAAGAACAAAAGACAAGATAATGATGCAGGTGTGCAGTTCTGCACCCAGACAGGTCGAAAAGTGTTTGGAAGACTAGTTTCACTTCCTGCTAAGGTCGCGGCAATAGTGTGAAGTGTTGTGCGCGAAACTGTATGCGGCAGACAAAGATGAAATCAATTCGTTTTAAATAATGTTACGACTAAGTAAGCACGTGCCATTGACCAAACACTGGATTCAACTCAGACTAGATTAATAATAATGATACATGTTCATTTATTATCGGCAAGTAGTTTAACTACATTTAATTAAGAAACCGGGTGGTTTCCTTATTACTTCTGGCTGGTTTAAAACAAAAAATAACCACGAAGAGGATAGCGGGGTCTGAAAGACCCCGCCATTCTCTTCTAATTTAAATTGTCCGAGTCGGGGTACCAGCAAGTCCCGAGGATGCACCTAGTTCTAACAGATTTAAAAATAGGGTTATGTTCAGAAAATATAGGAAAACAAATAAAAGTATAATAGATGTTTTTTGCTACTGACATTATGAAGTTGAATGCTTCGGATTAGGAACATTAGAGTCAGAGTAGTTAGGAAATGTGATTGTTAGGATGAAAAATGTTAGGAAGAACATTTTCGGGTTTCCGATTATGAGAGTTTAAGTTTTAGGTGAACTTTGACGCGCCCCTTCATAACACTTTTCGACCTGTCTGGGTGCAAAACTGCACACCTGCATCATTATCTTGTCTTGTGTTCTTCAACGCTTAGGGAACAAGTTTTACGATTAAAATTTAGACAACCGCAATTCAGACACAGTTTTGATTCGACAACTAAATACTGTTGGATTCAGAATAAAATAACCTATCATTTGATATCTGATTCGATTAAATAACAGATGAGGGTATATTATCAACGGTTACTCACCTGTTTAAACCCGACAACTAATTAGAAGGACAGGGTTAGACACCGACAACCTATATTTTTTAGATTCCTTGAGGTATATTCTATCAGTTAATGCTTGATTTTTCTAAATAACAGATGAGGGAAGTGGAACGAAAATTTTTGCAGACAATTTTTATGAATTAACATTGACGGTACGCGATTCAGGCCGACAACCTATCACCAAAATATTGTCGTTTAGAGTATCTAGCATGTATTGTATGCCATTTTCAAATAACAGATGAGGGTATATGTTTCTTCAATGTATCCTAGACTATAGAGTTTCGCCACTACTCATGACCTGCGGAAAATTCGAGGTACTAAATTTTTATAATGCAATTTGATGTAACGACATAGACACTAGTGCCGCGTCAAAAGGTCATGATGGGTGGTCAAGAATATGAATTTATAAAATGGCTGACACATGACTGTGACGATCAAAGTATATTTTTTAGGGTTCCGAAGGTTCAAAAAAAAAACGGAATCTTTATAAGATCAGTCGTGTGACAGTCCGTCCTTCACAGTTACTTTCCTGGGAACCTAACATTAATCCAAATCCAAATACTATAACATAATTTAAAATTTTTATTCAATAAAATAGAAAAAAAAACCATCTCTCCCAACTTTTTAATAAAATGCATACAAAATTATGATTTGATAGAGGATTGTAAATATTTTTCTATCGTTTTAAAATAATTACTTTCCAAAAATGATTCAAGAATATGCTACGGAACCCTTTATTCTGTGAATAAAATTAAAAATGGTAAATAAATTGTTCCGCCATCTTGAAAGTCGCGGAAACTCAAGTCGCCGCGATGTCAGCAGATAGGTAGCGCGCGATTGGCGTCGCGCGTCGCGTGCATGTGTACGAACGTATATGCATTTCTATTTAGTATAAGTGCTAGGCGTCTCAAATCTTGCATGGTGGTACTTTTTAAGATGTAAATGCTCACCAAGGTGGAAATTTTGTGAAATTCGATCCCTAAGAGGTTGTTTGGGGTTGACAGTTTGTATGAAACTCTGTTACTACAAGTGCGAGAAGCCTCAAATTTTGCACCGGGTTCCTTTATAAGACTTAGATGGACACCATGGCGGGATTTTGCGAAATTCGACGACAAAGGGGTTTGTTTTTGTGTTTGATAGTTTGTATGAAACTTTGTTACTACAAGTGCTAGGCGTCTCGAATTTTGCGAGGGGTTCTTTTTAAGACCTAAATGTTCACTAAGACGGTTTTGCGAAATTCGACCCATAAGGGGCTTTTTCGGGGTTGATAGTTTGGAGACTCAAATTTTGCATAGAGATTCTTTTTTGGACGTAGTTGCGGGTGTTTTGTGAAAATAGACCCCATGGGGTTGAATAAGGGGTTGATATTTTGTATGGAACTTCGTTTCTACAAATGCTAGGAGTATTAAATTTTGCAAGTTTGTTCTTTTATGACGTAAATGTACACCAAGGCACTATTTTCTAAAATTCTACCCCTAAGGGGCTGTTTATGGGGTTGACAGTTTTGTATGAAACTATGTTACTACAAATGGTAGGAATTTCAGCTTGGGGGTTGTTTTAGGACCTAGGTTCTCACTAAGGCGGAATTTTACAAAATTCGTCCCCTTAGGGGTTGTCTTTGGTGTTTGTTATTAGAGGACTCAACATTGCAGGGGGGTTCTATTTAGGATACAGTTTCTCACTAAGAGAGGATGATACGAAATTCGACCCCTAAAAGTTTGTATTGGGGTTGATAGTTAGGAGTCTTAAATTTTTAGGACCTAGGTGTCACCTAAGACGGAATATTGCGGGTTGATAGAATTTTTGTTGAATATTGATTGGGTTTTTCCAACAGTATCCCATATAGAGGGTGGCCGGGACTAGAAATAAAATTCACAAATGCAAAGTTCGAAAATCACGCGGACGAAGTCGCGGGCGTAGTGCTAGTTGAAAATAAAATGCTAACTTTTGTTTTGTCTGCTTGTAAGTTTGGAGTTGAGAGTTTGCGTGTGTGCGTGTGTGTGTGTATGTGTGTGCGTGTGAGTGTGTGTGGTGGAAGAAGGAAGAGCGTGGCACTGTCTTTTACTTTTACTTTAATAATAAATCCTCAGTATCTCGGTAGTCATAGGTAAGTAAGTAGGGTGAGTGGGGGTAAGTTGGAATGAAAAATTGATGAGATGAACAGTGTTGATTTGAAACTGTTGTCACACAAAGGGATTCAATGCAAATGCAAAAAATTTTGTTCTGGGTAAAAAAGCATGGTCAAGTTGTTTCTATAATGTTGAAAGAAATCTTTGTGAAACAATTATTTATGAAAAAACTGTAATTAAAATTGGTCTTAATGAAGAAAAGATGTAGGGGTAAGACGAAATGCCCAAGGTGTAAGACTGAAATAGTGACCAAAATAGTCCTTATGGTTATGACCATAAGTACGTTTTTATTCTTACCCCGCTTGATGGAAGACTAAAATTTCAATTTTACGCGGATAATGTGTCCGTACGGAAAATGTCAAAAAACACACAAATGCTCTCACTTAGCGACTGACGCAGACTGCGGTGTGGGGCAAGATAAAACGGTGTCTACAATGATGTTGCCAGCATTAAAAGATTTCCTTTATATTCGGCGTTATTGTATCTTTTTTATCTTTCCCCGTTTTTAGGGTTCCGTAGTCAACAAGATTTGATAAAAAGATTCGTTTGTGAAATATTAAGCTTTAAAGTGCGAATTTTTGCTCGACTCGAGTGTCCCCCCCCTCTACCAGCTAAACGGATATGTTTGGGGGTGTGAAAAAATTCACAACAGTAGTATATATAACGAAGTTTAAAAGAAAATTATCATGACCAAGTAAGCTTTACAAGTTTACGAGTAATAGTCGACCAACTTATAAAACGTACTTGGATAACATATTTTCCTAAACAAAATGTATCGGAGAACATGTACTTCAACTGCAAATGTAAGTTTGTCAACTTTATTTTTACAGCTTTAATAGGTGGGTATGTTTTGGGGATAGGTAGGTTTTATTGTCAACTATTTTTAACAAACTTCAAAAAAAGGAGGAGGTTCTCAATTCGTCGTAATCTTTTTTTTTATGTATTTTCCCCGATTTCTCAAAGACGCCTGGACCGATTTTGAAAATTCTTCTTTTTTAAATTAAATTCAGCGAATCAGTTTAGTTAGTTCGCATAAGTATTTTGATGGGCAACTACGGAACCCTACACTGTGCGTGACCCGACACGCACTTCGCCGGTTTTCATCTTACCCCCACTCACCCTAGCAAAGATTTAAGTACATTTTTGCAACGACCATACGAAAGAAGGTAGATTTGTTTTTTTTGTTAACTGTGTTGTATAACCGGGAGCCAGCAATATAGTACTGTGTCGTCTTGCTAACTTATTGCGGTGACGGTCAACGGTGCAATACCCAGCCCTTCAGCCTTGAGACATTAGGTTTGGTGGCAGAGAGGAGTGCTTCGTTAGTACAGCCCAGCGAATAAAAAGTTGCCCTTACTGTTAGAACCTTGCTATTATCATAAGTACAGCTCTGTCGTAGGATATCTCCACGGTTTTCGGAACATAACTTTTAAGAGCGCTCGTTGTGCACGTTCTAGGCGGAGCATGGATGTGGCGTCAGTTCCGCCCCATGAAGTTATACAATACTGTAGTAGTGATTGCGCAATCGCAGTGTATACAGTTGTTATTGTTTTGGCGTCCGAACAACATCTGAATTTCTTAAAGATTGGCAACAACTTTCTGATTCTTCCCACTAGATTATGAATGTGACTTATATGCCAGGTGAGGGTACTATCAATAAATATGCCCAAATATTTTATGTCTTGTGTTCGAGTAAGCGGCAGACAATTACAATGGCTCATTTGCGTGCTACAGACGTGTGTCACATTGTTATAAGCAGTAATATATATCAGGAATAAACTGGGACCGAGTACACTTCCTTGAGGTACACCGAATGTCGGGGTTATTTTATTGCTTGTGATATCACCTATTTGAACGACTTGAGAACGATTGGTAAGATAGCTGCGGAATATATCCAGCACTATTCCTCGGATCCCCAGACGTTCCATCTTATCTATCAGTATCAGTAGGGGAACAGACACAGTGTCAAATGCCTTAGCAAGGTCTAGAAAGACGCCCACTACTTTGGTCCCGCTGTCCAGCTGCTTTGCAATCTTTTCAGTGAGTTCAAGTACCGCGTCTTCAGTCGACAAACCTCTTCTAAATCCATATTGATTGTTAGCAATGAATTTATTCTTTTCGAGATAGGCAATAAGTCTCGCATTCAGGATCTTTTCTAGTATTTTTGACATAGATGTGAGGATTGATATAGGGCGATAGTTATTGACACTGTCTGTCCCCGCCCTTAAATATGGGTTTAATTAAAGCAGATTTAAACACGTCCGGGAAAACACCTGTTACTAGCGACAAGTTACAGACACAAGTTATTGGGGGAACTAATGTACGTCGAGCGGATTTTAATATTTCAGTTGTTATACCATCAGAGCCAGTAGCACAGTTGCTCCTTAGATTAAATATGATATCTTCAACTTCAGCTTCATCTGTGTTCAGTAGGCTCATGATAGCGGCATATTCTGAGAACAATAATTGGTTGAAACCCAACTTAATCAAGATTTGTCAACCAAATAAATAAAACACGTGATTCAAGATTTTTGGTTTCAACCCCAGAGGAATAATTGAAAATCATAGGATTAAATATGAAATACTCAGGAGAAGTCGCGGGCGGCGGAGTACTATTCTATACTAATATTATAAAGCTGAAGAGTTTCACTGAGCATCGGGTAAAATCGCGGGGAACAACTAGTGAATAACTATAATATATGGATGAGTCATAACAGTTCGACAGGAGTGAGGTATATAGACCAGCTGACTAGAACCCAGGTAAATAGGTAGTTACTCATAAGTTCATAACGCTACGTAGGCAAGCGTTTATATACCTACATATATTATATTATTTAATGGTTAATACTTTGTAAATAGCGGTTAGAAAACTTTGATACCATGTAGGTACTAGAGTATTGATAGTTTTAAAAGTTCGGTAAAGCCACAAACAGGGATGCATTTAAACATAAACATAAAAAATACCGATTTAAAAAGTAAACTTCTTTATTTAAGTATAAAATACTACAGCATAAACCTACTTCCAAAATTCATATAAAATTATACGTAGTACATAGTAATAAGTTCTAATGCTACGGTCACACGCGCGCCGTGCAGCCCGGCGGGCTGCCTGGCGGGCTGCGCGGCATGCAGCCGCGTGCGAGCGCGCGTGTAAACAGTCACCGGGTGCCCGCACACTCATCCTTTGAACTTTGCCAAAAAACCGAAACTTGCCCGATTCGCGGCATTCACGTTCACAGACGCGTTCACGGGCTCGGGCGTACCGTTTACACGCTCGTGAATGTGAATGTGCACGTTGAATGTAGAGTTGAACGCGAGCGTGTGAACGTAGCATAAGAAGTGTAAACATTCATTACAAAAACTGACTAATTCGATTGGCACATACATAACTTACTTAGCTAAAGTACATTACAGAAAATATATACCTAGACTGCTTTAACTTAAATGCTTTACTATTACAAGTCAATGATGACTTGAAAATCAGCATGTCTCTTTAGTTAAGTGCACTTGAACTCAATAAATATATAACAGTCTGATGTATCATTTGCCTTCAAGATGTGCAATAGTATCTCAGGTCGAGTGCACATGGCCTTATCAGCAATGCATATTGATATGCAGTTGTCTTGCACTACCCAATCCAATACTTGAAATATTCTTATCAGTAAACTGAAATGTAGTAAACATAAATATTTTTTTAGTAGATACGTATACCTACTTGGAACGATTCATTAGTAAATGATATTTAAAATATTTCCTACACAGTAAAGCTGCCAAATAACTGTAAAAAAAAAAACTTCGAAATATAGACCACGAAAAGCCCGAAAGCATAACTGAACTTAACTCTGAAGATAATAAAACAAGAAGATAGTAAAAATATCTATAAAAATCTTACAGGTTACAAAATTTCCATTTTACGTGACAAGTTACAAACACTTTCTTGGGACGGAAATAAGAGACAGTATTTTTTTTTAAGTTACCAGACTAGTAAGACGTAGTGTCTTCGTAATGATTGAGAAAAAACCTTAAATAAATTATGCTTCACGATAATTTAAAAAAAAAAACCATCTCAATGCACCAACCGACCAGAGTATACGGGACACGTGATGACGTGAATATAATACATCAGAGCTTTAACTAATCGCTGCGAGTTATATTGAACAATCATGCTCAATTCAAACCACGGTGACTATTAGGCCCTTCGTACATTAGGCGACTCGGGTATCCGATACTCCAGTCGAATACCCAAGTCGCGCGACTCTAGTAGCGCACGATCCGTACACAGCGGCGACTCGAGTCGTAAGACTCAAATCGTCTGTTCGGCCACCATTCTATATTCAACCTTAATAATACATTGTACAAAACACAAAATGTACATCTCATAACATAAATTAAAATGCTTCTATGTTAAAAATGACGAGCGCATTCCTATTTCAAATTTTTGGAATTAAAAATTGGCGCGTATAGAGGAAAAAATCAATCTAGAAAGAATATGGTTCATAATTTCGCCGCGCCAACCGGCTACAAGGTAGCTCGATTTGTTCAAGCTTTGACTTTCAAGGTGGTGACCATGGGTTCAATCCCCAGATAAACATAGAATTTTTCTGTTTTCGTGTTTCAGTTGTTTTTTAGAGGTTTATTCAATTTTTTTCTAGGTTTTTTTTTATAGTTTTCTTTTATTTGCACCGGAACGCTGATGCCCTTACTGCTATGATGATGACCGTGGTTTCAAAGGGGTTTGCAACTTTTTGGCATCAATTTTTTTTTTCTTTCGCCAGTAATGAAATTTTGGTCATTAGTAGACCGCAACCTAGGAAGTTCGTAAAAAATAATAAAAAAAATCTAAACCGTAACCAACCAGAGATATGACGGTTTTTATTTTGTTCAAATATGGAGTTACTTTTAGTATAAATCAATAGATTAATTGATGTATTAGCGTTTTCCCGCAGCTTTGCCTACTCCAACCACCTTTATGTGTTGCCTATAACCGTCTCTAAAGTTCTATCTATCTCTGTAACAAAATTCATCAACATGTGTTCAGCCGTTTTGATGTAAAAACTGAATATACCTACAGACATATTTCGTATTAATTTGTAATACTAGTAGGTTTACGAGAAATAATGAGTGATTTGTTTATAACACTGTTAAGGGGGATGCTCCAACCAGCCCGCGAAATTCAATTTTTTTTACGTTTTTTGCAATTTGCAGGCCAGTGACATGTTGTAACTTTATAAATATATGAGTTGCGGTAATAACAAGTATAACTTTAAATATAAAAAATATCAAAAAATTCGCTCTATCAGCTCTCACATAGAAAAGGTGCATCATGTTAAAATCTCCGAAATCTAACTACGATGCACCTTTTCTATGTGAGAGCTGATGGAGCGAATTTTTTGATATTTTTTATATATAAAGTTATATTTGTTATTACCGCAACTCATATTTTTATAAAGTTACAACATGTCACTGGCCTGCAAATTGCAAAAAACGTAAAAAAAAATGAATTTCGCGGGCTACATCGAAGCAATCACCTTAAGAAGATATGTTTACCGACTTCAAAAAAGTAAGAGGTTCACAATTCGGCGGAACTTTTTCTATGCTTTTTTTATGCCTTTATTTCTCAATGACGCCTGGAGCGATTTGAGTAATTCTACTTTTGTTTGAAGGGTATCTTAGCAGATGGTCCCATTATGGTTACTCGGTCATGTCGGAATCTTGGAGAAATCGAGGAAACTTCAATAAATGACAGCAAAAATCATCTTTGATTGCTGCTATCGCAAACACACAACATAATAATTATTACGCCTGTACCTACTAAGAAGGGTAAAACAAAATCGTCTTGTTTTCTAACTATGAATGTTTTTTCTTTTTTGTTAAAAAGGGAACCAACTTCAAAACCAGATTTAGATAATATTCAACAAAAATCTTCATAATTATTAATCGGCGTCTTTGAAAATCTACAATCCTAATGAGCAACAAAAACGAATCTATGCGGGCAACTTCACAAGATATCAATTATTGTTATATACGAAAACCTTCCCCAGAATGTAACGAACACTTTTCTGAAAACCCCATCAAAATCGGTTCAGCCAAACACGAGATAATCGCGGACAAACAAACATACATATAGGTACGTACACACAGGTCGAACTGAGAACCTACTCTTTTTTGAAGTCGGTTAAAAATAATCAGAAAGTGAGTTTCCCGTCCTTGGGTGGAGCAGAAGAGACTATCAGATTCGTAAGGACTAAAATCCACCTTGGTAAAAAATGCCGACGGGATAATGAGAAAATCTAGGAAAAAAAACTTATAGAAAATCAACGGATATTTAAGCATTATTTACGCAATCTGAAAACAATATACTATGTCTGTACTCACTTGGCACTGGCTCACGAATTACCGTGACCCCGGTACGTAAAGGGCTAATTGAAAGACACCGTGGGTTTTAGTCAGTACAAGTCTGACAGTATGGGTGCGGATTCATCTGATGAATTTACCTCGATAAAAAAAGCGTCATTGAGAAATCTAGGAACATACATAAAAAAGAAATATTGCGACGAATTGTGAACCTCCTCTATTTTTGAAGTCGGTTAAAAAGATCTTCATAACATTATTTTAAACAGACCACTCATTATTCTTCGTTAACCTACGAATATTACAAATTCAAAATCAAGTCTATAAGTCTGTTCCATTTTTACGTCAAAACGGCTGAGCCGATGTTGATGAATTTTGGTACAGAGATAGATGGGACTCTAGAAACAACTATAGACTAAACATAAAGGTGGTTGAGGTGGGCAAAGTCGCGGGCAAAAGCTAGTACATCAAAATATCGATGGATTCCTACAAAAAATAACTCCCGATTAGAACAACATACAAACCGCCATATCTCTGGTTGGTTACGGTTTAGAAACTAAATTTTTTTTTCTATGGACTTCTTAAGTAGTAGTCTAATTATGCCCAAAGTTTCATCACTGGCGAAAGAAAAAAAAAATGATGCCAAGGTCCGTAGTAAAAATTGCAAACCCCTTTCAGATTGGAATAGGTGTTTTTTAATGTTTTTGTTTTCTTAATTACTTTATTTTTGTCGTATGTGCAAGTACATGACGAAGCTGGGTTAAAGTATGTAGTAATGTTTGTAACGAAACCATAATAATTTATAAAAGTGCAAAAAGTTTGACACCATGCTCGATAGATGGCGCTGTCGTCGAGTTAGATCGCGCTATCGTTTTGTTAGGTTCTATTGAAGGACACCGTGGATTTTAGTTAGTACGAGTCTGACAGTCCCTCCCGCCCTGCCCGGGGTGGGAGGACTCATTTAATAATATGATGATTTTACCACTTAAAAAAAAAGCTTATTCCATGCTAATTATCTATTAGAATATTCTTTTGAATTTGACAAGCCTGTTGGTCTAGTCGTTAGTGACCCTGACTGCTATGCCGGAGGACGTGGGTTCGATTCCCACCCAGGACAAATGTTTGTTTGATGAGCACGATCATTTGTTCTGTGTCTGGGTGTAATTTATCTATTATATTTATGTATTTAGAAATATATAAGTATGTTTATCAGTTGTTTAGTACCCATAACACAAGCTCTGCTTAGCTTGGGACGAGATGGCGTTGTGTGATAGTTGTGGAATATTATTATTATTAATTGTAATGATACAAACAAGGATATTTTTCTACCTCAGATACTTTAATAATAAATTTTAAAATAATAGATACAAATTTTTCGTCGGTTAAAAATCGCGAAGACTTGGGTATCGGCGATCTTGATAGATGAGTAGCGAGCGACTAGAGTCGGCGACGCATGTCGGCGACGCGACCTGTGTACGAGCCTCTATGGATTTGTATTGCGATAGTCGCCTGGAAACCAAAATCGTAAGGTATCGGAAACTTGCGTCGCCTCGTGTACGAACCTTCGTACACGAGGCGACGCAAGTTTCCGATACTAGAGTTTCGCCACTACTCATGACCTGCGGAAAATTCGAGGTACTAAATTTTTATAATGCAATTTGATGTAACGACATAGACACTAGCGCCGCGTCAAAAGGTCATGATGGGTGGTCAAGAATATGAATTTATAAAATGGCTGACACATGACTGTAACGATCAAAGTATATTTTTTAGGGTTCCGAAGGTTCAAAAAAAAAACGGCATTTTTATAAGATCAGTCGTGTGACAGTCCGTCCTTCACAGTTAATTTCCTGGGAACCTAACATTAATCCAAATCCAAATACTATAACATAATTTAAAAATTTTATTCAATAAAATAGAAAAAAAACCATCTCTCCCAACTTTTTAATAAAAATGCATACAAAATTATGATTTGATAGAGGATTGTAAATATTTTTCTATCGTTTTAAAATAATTAATTTCCAAAAATGATTCAAGAATATGCTACGGAACCCTTTATTCTGTGAATAAAATTAAAAATGGTAAATGAATTGTTCCGCCATCTTGAAAGTCGCGGAAACTCAAGTCGCCGCGATGTCAGCAGAGAGGTAGCGCGCGATTGGCGTCGCGCGTCGCGTGCGTGTGTACGAACGTATATGCATTTCTATTGCGAGAGTCGCCTGGATACTGAAGTCGTAAGGTATCGGAAACTTGAGTTTCCGAATGTACGAAGGGCCTTAGCTGCGAATTGCCTGTGCTGCCTGTCCATTGATGCGGATGAGCTGGCGGAGCGGAGAAACTAGGAAATATTAACCAATAGGATTGCACCATTGAAGAGGGGCGGAGATTTAGTACAATCCTATTGGTTAATATTTCCTCGTTCTCCGATCCGCCAGCTCGCTCCGCATCAATGGACAGGCAGCCTTACAACGAATACTCGCGCTGAGTAGGCGTTCGCAGCGAATAGTCGCCGCGGTTTGAATTGTCGCTGTTCAATTATGTTACGCTATGTGTGACCGAAGCTTTAGGCATTATGTTCATGCACACTTTATACTAAACAAGAAACAAAGACCATTCGTCGAACATTTCCCGCCTTACCACAAAAAAATTAACCAGTTGTTTATTTTTTTGTGGTAAGGCGGGAAATGTTGAACGCGTGTCTAAAAAAAGTGTAACCGCAAAACGACCCTTATATCAACGAGATATATGTTGTTTTAACATTGACAGTTCTTATAAACAAGTGTTCAACAAATGTTTATCTTTTTTGTGGTAACACGGTTCATGTTTTAAATTTTGCTCACGGAAATATATATCGTACGTATTGCAGTCAACAGTGCATACATTAATATACATAAATCTGTAATTCATATTCTATATTCCTTTTATACGAGTAGGTATATACAATTTATATAAAGCTTTATACTCTAAACGAGGGGAACGTGCATAGCTTGAACTAATACATTCGTAACACAATATATTAAACCATAATATATTATATTTTTATGTATAAGTAAGTAAATCGATAAATATAAATGTACTCAAAAAGGCTCCAGGTAAGAAATAATTAACCGTTACCTTGACTATTTATATTTTTCTTTAAACTAGAAAAGTAAAGCATATCTTTTTTCGTATTTATAACTACTAGGTAGGTACTTCGATTAATATCAGTTCTTGGCAAATTAAATTAAACATTAATCCATAAAAATATTTCAATTTATAATTATAATTTTATCACTAAATCATTTTTGAAATCTTTTTTGCAGATGGTCAGCTAAAAAAAAACAACTCATTCCGCTTTTTCAGTTGAACAATTGAATGAGTGCTTCAGTTATAAAAATGTATGTTTCCAACCAACAAGATGGATTAATTGCTTGGCTTTGTCTCAAAGATAAAACGATAGGTAGGGGAACAGTGTATAAGACGGGGACGTATAATGGGGACATACACTCCTTAGGCATACTTAGCACAACACTAACGTAGCGCAAGCTCCATCAGGACCGGTGGAGGGGGTTCGCATCGGCGTCGGGAGGACGATCAAGTACCTGGGACTCGTCCTCGTCAGCCGGTGGAACTTCAATGAGCATATCCTGAGTTTGGCCCCAAGGCTGAACCGGGCAGCAGCCGCCCTCAGGTGACTCCTGCCTAATCTCAGCGGGCCAAACGGTGAAAAAATTATTATTAATAGTCCTTATTTTTTTTACAGTACTTAATTCAATTCGCATTATGTAAGTTTAACACACACCTCCACTTAACCCCCTGAGGTTTACAGGCGTGATATATGTGAACTAATTACTTTACATTTTGATTTATTACTGCTCTCAACTACTGAAGTAATTGATAATAGAAGCTGTTATTTAATTCAGCTAACCAACATACAAATTGTCACTGGTTTTAAAGTTTTTCATTTAAAGCTACTATAATAATAAAAGAAACTTTAATGAACAACTAGCTAGCGAGCCGTCCTCATGTGATGCTCAGTCATACATAAATGGCAACTGATTGTAATAAAACAAAATTCTGCTCAAATTAAGAATAGATCAACTAGGTAATTATTATAAAAAGAAATGCAAGTAGTGGCTCATACGATGTTTCATTTTGTTATATTGAAAATAATACAGAAACTTACAATAATTAAAAAACTACAGCTTCATATTAATTTACTTACACCCGGGTTGTGAACTTGGAATATAAGTTTAAAACTTGTCAAATCTTCCTTAGCGTTACTTAAAGTGATTTGTTCAATTTTCCCACGAAATTAATAAGCGTAAGCAAAAGTAAATCACCTTAAATATCAAAAAATCTGTCCACATCAAACAGTAAACCGCAATAGGCTTAGTAAGTTGTCCTTAACGGCGTAATTAAATCTTGGTTGTTCGCCCGTATTCGGGTAAACAAAACTTGAATTCGAACATCCGATCCATTTATTACCGGGCGAGTATCTTGATCAAACATTATTTCGATGAGAGACGTTTACAGTTAGTCCGAATTCCAAAGGCATAAGAATTCGGGAAAACGACCGATTGTAATTGCGACAAAAATGAGTGGGAACTTAAGTTGTCACCACCAAAGTCTCAGTTTCAACCCGATTATAATCAGAAGCGTAATGTTAAGAGACTAGTGTTTGGTTGAATACATTGGTCGGCCGTCAGTGGCAGCCGCAGCTCTTGACCACCATGTTTTTGTACTTGCGCAGGATCACGTTGGAGTCGTCCGTGTAGTATAGCACCGATATCGGCGACAGCTTGATCGGCGCACACGACGGTTTTGGAACCTACATAGTGAGAGATTATATGTATAAGTAACAGAATTTACTAAGTAAAAAGTTCAAAAGTAAGCTAATAAAAAAGCTTAAAATTAAGCTTATTAGCACGATACATGTAGACGTGTTCAAAAATAAACGTTTTTTTTTTTTAAAAACCTATTAACAAATTACAGACTACATGCCGAAGGATAACTTAGTTTTTCTTTTTTATCTGAACTTCACAGTTATCCTCTTCAGTAATGGGGATAACTGTGGAGTTCATAATTCCATGTGCTATCAGCTTCATGATGTGGCTACCCCCTTAAATACGTAAGGTAACCACATCGTGATAACACATACGACCCGCGGTGTGGCGCGTGGTCAATTAGTGGTCTCCACGCTTACGCCTGTCACCAAACTGGTGCGTGCCAGCGAAGTCAACCAGAATTCGGCGAGCTGTATGATAAACTTAAGTTTTTCATACTTCGCATCGGCTACACTGCTACAGCAACGTGACGCCGAGCTTACAAAAAATGCTTAATATTATGCTTTATGCTTAAGCATTCACTTGTATTAAGCATTCTTGCGAATGTTATATTACAAAAAAAAAAGAACGAGAGCATTATTAGCGAGCTTGTTGGGTGCATCGTGTTCGAGGTTCTGTTCGTTGTGTTGTTCAGTTTGATAATAATTATTAAGCCGGAAACACATTATTAACACCTGACGCCACCCGATGAAACGTGATGCGTGTTGGGTCAAATCAAATGTATTGTTTTCTATGACCAGAATCACACTATGAACACCTGACGCGACGACACGCGCTCATTGCGCATCGGGTGTCGACACGTTGCGTCGCGTGGCGTGTTAAATAATGTGTTTCCGGCTTTAAAACCGTCAAAACGCTCAATGCTGCTCAATGTTCTGTAACAAGTAAATGCTCAAGTCTATCAGCACCTTAAGATTGACTCCTCACGCCAGTTTGACGGCGAAGCGAATAGCGATACTGCTACGATCCCCTGCCGTGTTGATGTTGTGTTGAAATAGATTTAATTAAGGGGGATGCTCCAACCAGCCCGCGAAATTCAAATTTTTTTACGTTTTTTGCAATTTGCAGACCAGTGACATGTTGTAACTTTATAAATATTTGTGTTGCGCAAATAACAAGTATAATTTTAAATATAAAAAATATCAAAAAACTCGCTCCATCAGCTCTCACATAGAAAAGGTGCATCATGTTAAAATCTCCGAAATCTAACTACGATGCACCTTTTCTATGTGAGAGCTGATGGAGCGAGTTTTTTGATATTTTTTATATTTAAAATTATACTTGTTATTTGCGCAACACAAATATTTATAAAGTAACAACATGTCACTGGTCTGCAAATTGCAAAAAACGTAAAAAAATTTGAATTTCGCGGACTGGTTGGAGCATCCCCCTTAAATCTTCGTCAGTGCTCACCTTGGTAGGATTAAGTAGATGTACGAGTGTTTGCACGATCGCGTGATTTGTAGCGTTTTTGTGCGCGTTCAGAGGGAAGTTGCACTCGCCGCTGCAGTAGAACGCGCCGTACCCGTCTGGAGCTATGATCCAGTCCTGAGGGGCAAGTTAACAACATAATTATGTGCTAGTGTTATAGGCTAGTTTCCAGTCATAAGTCCGGCAGATTTTCGAAAAATAATGGACACGTATTTCTTCTTTTGTTAAAGTAGTGAAAATTCACAAAGGTAAAACACGTCAAAACTAGAAAGTTGGGCTTCTGACGTTAGGACGCACCAAAAATGACACCATGACATGACGTATTGGGAATACTACAATATTCGTAATCTTCGTCAAAGCCTTAGCCCCTTCGTACACTAAGCGACGCAAGTCTCCGATACCTTACGATTTTGGTATTCATTGACGCGTGCTTGTGTTCGAACCTCAATGGGTTTGTATTGCGATAGCCGCTTGGATACCGAAGTCGTAAGGTATCGGAAACTTGAGTCGCCTTGTGTACGAAGTGCCTTAAGGTCAAACAAGTCAACATTTTTTCCATAGAAACTTCGTTGGGGTTTTACTCCACTATTTGACAAGGTACATCCAAAATTAAACATGGTATCGTTTTGTCTTATTATTAATTTTGTCTGTACGGAAGCAGAATTGTAAAATATGAAGCTATTAAAAAGTTACGAGCTTCTAAAGATTCGTTTTTTTTGCTAATTTTAACACAACTTTAGGTGTAAATTAGAAACTAAAGAAGCATCAAATTTCCAAAACGAAGTCCGTACCGACACAGCAAAATTGAAGAATTTAATAAATTTTATTTGAAATTAATTGGTGCAGTGGATTTTTCATAAAACCCCTTCTTCCAAAGGCTTTTTCGTATTTTTTTACGCGCGCCTTTTACTCTGAATGATCGTGCATCTCACTGAATAATGTTTTCCCCTGTTTTCTCCACGGGGGGATGACGCTCGCGCACGCATGTACAATATGGCTCGATTTCCGGTGAAATATCATGGTTTTTGACCATGCCTGCCAGTGAGTTCGAGCTCGCACTAGCGCCGCCTTAAGGTGCGTTCGCGCGCGAGACCGCGACAGGAGACCGCGACACTTCTTAACATTACGCAATGACAAGTGTCGCGGTCTCCTGTCTCGGTCTCCCTGTCATGGCGCGAACCGCTGCCTATGCAGAAGAGAGCGCGACAAGTGTCGCGGTCTCCTGCCGCTGCTCCGCGCGAACTGGCACCTTAACAAAAGAAAAAATACGTTTCGAATATTCTTTAATAACCTTACTGACGGACTAACTAGATTTTAAAAATCTGAAAGAGATAATCATACTACATAATCGCTCGATCACTTTGCAGCCTTTGAAATGCCAACCAGGGGGGGGTATTACAATGTCTTAAAACCAGGCTTATTCCGGCGAGTGAAAGTGACAGAGCTATACAAGTCGTCTAGCGCCATCTCGTTCACTCACTGGAACAAGCCTGGTTTTAAGACGTTGTAATACCCCCCCTGCTCGCCTTAGCTACCGTCCCGATCAGCTCATGTAACCCTCAGGGAAATAGCACACGAAGACACGTGTCCCGACTGCCTCACCCCCCCTCCTATCAATTTTATTTTTACATCATCACTAACCTGCCATTCCAAGTCCTTAAAACTGACGTAAAGTGTCTGTATCTCACAGCTTCTCGTCGTCCAATGCGACGTATCTGAAACAATTGGATTGGATATTTATAGTACTTCAAGCTCAGTTTTGGGGTTAGAGTTTGATGCGAATAATATCAAATCCCGATTATTGATAGACTGATCGCACATAACTTAAGTAATGTAGGTGCACTATAAGGTATAATCATCCGGTAAATGTTCCCACTGCTGCTAATTGCCAAAATTGAAGGTAATTAATTATTTAGTTTTACCGGTTATTATTAATAATTAGACCTTACTTTTGGTAATCAGTAATTTGACTAAGGATACAAGAACGAGTGAAGCCAGCTCGGGACTTGGGGCACCCCGACACGGACAGGTTAGGTTCGAAGGGAATGGCGGGGTCTATCTTCTTCGAGTTAGGTTAATTTAAACCTTGCACGCAAAAGTAGGAGCCTCGCCAAGCGGGGTTCCGTCTAGCTATCTTGGTAGTTGTCTAGTTGATATGGAAGAGGTATATTCAAAATCAGAATTGACCAACACAGATTGTTTCTTGTTTGTTTTTTTTACTTTTACCACAGCCACACAACATAGTCAATTATTAATAAAAACCGGTAAAAGTGATGAATTTCAAAGTTTTCATCATATTTACCAAATCATGAAGTAAGTATTAATAGTTACTGGTTATTATTAATCAAAACCATAGTAATCACATTTACCGTAACATACTCGTATTATGAACTTCCGGTCCTTGTCCTTGTTGTTAGTGGCACCGAGAGCCTGTCCTACCTGTGAGTGGGTTCCTGAGATAGTTCTCGGAGTACCCGTGCGAGCGCCAACGGCGTGCCTCCCGCTTCCTCCGCGCGCCTGCGTCAGTCCCTCCGAGCTTGGGCCCGCTCTTGAAGAATGCCACCAGAAAGGGTTGCTTCCCCTCCACAATCACACCACGAGGCTCCTCCAAGCCTATCTCTTCTGGTTTAACGTGACGTTCTGGAAAAGAAAGAAATAGATTTGAATAACATAAACACTCAACTTATAATATTAACATACAACTTACTGAACAATATTGTGTTCCATACAACTCCACGGAACTGGCTACCTATATGATTTTAACCGACTTCAAAAAAAGGAGGAGGTTATCAATTCGACTGTATTTTTTTTTATGTTTGTTACCTCATTACTTGCGACTGGGTGAACCGATTTTCATGATTCTTTTTTTATTCGAAAGCTGGTGCTTCCCGTGTGGTCCCATTGTCACCATTTCAGGATCTGATGATTGGATCTTGGAGAAATCGAGGGCAACCCTCAAATTTTATTGGCTGACACATCATTTTTCGCAAATCTTATGAAGTAATTCAAGTACATGAGATGATGATTTCCATACGCAATGGAAATCATCATCTCATGTAGCTGAGCTGATGATGGAAGGTACAACTCCTCAAGTAAGAAAATTATGTTTGTGTTCGCATATCTCCGGAACTACAAGTCCGATTTAAGTGATTCTTTTTTTGTTGTACTAAGTATCGCTCAACTTAGGGAATACTGCAAATTTCATCAAAATCGGTTCAGTAGTTTTTGAGATAGGGAATGAATGAAAGAGATGTTAACGATGTTATTACCGGTGTTACGGATTACAAAATTCTAGTGCAAATGTAAGAAAATGATGTATTTGACAAGAATTTTGGTTGAATATTTAAACTAAAAAGAGTAAAATAAAAACTTTTTCTAAAAAAAATGTGACCGCCTTCAAAAACAACCACAAAAAAAGGGTAAAATAACCTACAAAACTTTTCTTTCGGAAGTCGGTGGCAAAAGAGACATGAAATTAGTAAAAAAAGTCACCGACTTCCGAAAGAAAAATTTTGTAGGTTATTTTATTTTACCTTTTTTGTGGTTGTTTTTGAAGGCGGTCACATTTTTTTTAGAAAAAGTTTTTTTCTTCATAAAATTTATTTACTTTTTCCCCACAAGCATGTTGGAAGACTTCGATTGATACGCTTGTATGAATAGAAATTTTTGAGTTACCCCGCTGAGGTATTCCAGGAAGGGCACCCGCTAAAATGGCACCTGAGCGAATGGCTCCTAAACTATTCCACGAACGGCACCTATAAAATTTTTTTGCAGGTGCCCTTAGTGGAATAGTTTTTCATCAAGCATTTTATTCCACATAGGGCACCTGTGGATTGATACGTAGGTACTAGTGTTGGGACGTTTATTTTTTAGGAACTCAAAATAATCCATTAAAACTAGTTGGGAGCTTACTACTAGCATTATAAAATTATATCTGTATAATTTATTAATAAGTGACATTTTTGTCGAGGTTAAAAAAATCTTCACGTTGTTGGCGTTATTGTTTTTAGCCCTATCTCAGTTAGTAAGATTTGTATGAGAGTACTAAGTGTGTTCTAAAAAGTAAATACATACTAGGAGAACAGGATCATGGAGAAGGTGTTCGTCTGTGGTCAAAAATCCGTGAAAATTAGGCTTGCATAAATTCAAACTGGCACCTATGTAAGCATTCAGTAAAAAAAAAAAAAATAGAGAGCGTAAGTAAGTAGTCATCAGACTGATAATGTATTGTTATTTTGGGTGATGACACATAAAACACACAACACTTAACTTTTACAATATTTAGAAATAATGAAATGAAAAATGTTTTTTTTTTTTACTTTTTTAATTTCATTATTAAACACACAAAATTTAACTTTTACAATAATTATTTTGAAATAAATCTGCTTAGTTTGGCGGGAGGGACTGTCAGACTCTCTACTGACTAAAATCCACGGTGTCATTCAATAGCCATTTACGTTCCAGGGTCACGATAATTCAAAATCGCGCCCGCGACCCCGGCAGGCTTTGGCCCTCTAAAAGGGCCCCGACATTGTGCTGACAGCTCTTTGAGGTATGAAACACAACTCGCCGTCGACCAGGGCATGGTCCATCAGCGAATCGCCCATTACTCGTCGCCCGCATGTCCCCGTCTACGGTAGCCGTAGATCGTCCTGCGATGTCCGTCGCCGTGGGCGTCAACCACTGCGGCTGGGTCGTGAAGTGGACGCTGTCCAAGAGGACAGCGTCCACTTCACGACCGCGTCCAAGCAGAACGCGTGAGTAAGATACTCACGCGTTCTGCTTCCTTCGCGAGGATAACTGCTTCGCAGAAGGAGGCGACCGCTTCCCATTCCGTCTCGCCCCGCAACATGGTCTCGACCAATACTGGGCGTGAAAGGTCTCCTCCTATCGTCGTTCTGAGGACACGGCGGCTCTGCCCAAGCGGGGCAGTTCTGCACCGTATGCTCCACCGTGTCCTCTGGGCGATCCTCACAGTGGTGACACCCAGACGTTTCCTCCTTTTTCCAAGTCCGGTCAAGCATGGAGAACCGTTCTCACATCTCGGTCAGATCTGCCAAATATCAACACGATGCACTAGAGTCGATTAAAAAACGGGCCCTGAGGCTTCTTGGTAACGATGCTATGGTTGAATCAAAGCCCGAATTGCTAGCCCGTCGTTTTCATCATTGTCGTTTTTGTCGGTTACACTTCACTTCGGAATGTGTGCGATGGAAGTGCATATTTTGATCCCACCTGCCCCTTTTCATTATCGGACTAGAAGACGTACGGCAATGCGCCATAGGTAGGTGGACATTCCACACCCATACGTACAAATCGTTTTGCCAATATTTTTGTTGTACAGTCGGCCAAGAAAGTGGTGTACCACCCTAAGGTTGAATATCGCTTGCAGATTCATAGGTGATAAAGATTAGTTTCGCTTGCAGATCGATCTGACAACTTCTATTGCTGTCTTTATCTGATTATTGATAACGACTATTACTATTTGTAACGTGACAGCTGTTCTTAGTTTGAACTTGATGGAACCAATGACGTCGTAAAATCAACGGCGGGGGGCTGTAGATTTTGATGACAAAATTGTATCTACAAATTCAGAATTGTAATCAACAAGTTACATAAAATTGTAAAGGCACAAGGCGAATCCACAAACCTACAATTTCTGTAAACTTGTAATTACAATATCAATAAAAAACAAGCTAAAAAAATAGATTTATCCTTTTATTAAATTTCTACAATCAATTTTAAAATACTTATAACAAACAAAAACATAGCATAAATAGTAATATTTAGAAGATATTGAAAATTTTTAAAAATTAGAAACGGGTGTAACCGCCGTTGGCCTCTATAACCTCTAAAAGACGAGACCTCATTGAACCAACAAGCCGTGAGCAAATATCGGTTCCCCGCATTTCCTCCCAAATATAATTACAGTGACTAATAAGAGCTTGTTTGGTTCTTTCATTTTGATGCGACCATCGTTGGACCATAAGGCCCCAAAGATTTTCTATCGGGTTGAGGTCCGGCGATCTTGAGGGCCACTGAATTCCCCTTACGTCAGTGTGTGAACGAAACCAGGCTCTTACGATCCTCGCATTATGAATTGAACAATTATCTTGAACAAAATCAAATTGTGGCACTTCGTTCTCCGGGTAAACATTACGGACTGTCGGTAGCATTGCATTCTGAAGCACGTCGATATAATTTACAGCCGTCGCTCGAGGAGGTAGAGAACACAATTCTCCTACACCATCCGCACTCATCCAGCCCCAAATATTTACGGAAATTCGACCTGATTCTCTATTTGGAATTACATGATCATCTTTATACCGTGTTGAATTATATCGCCAAAGGTGAAGACGTCCATGCTGACTGGATTTAAACGTTTTTTCATCACAAAACACTGTATTAGACCAATCAAACTCTAAGTGCTCTCTGGCGAAGTTCAGACGAGCAAGTCTGTGAGCATCCGTCAAATATATTTTCTTGGCGTAATGCCTGTGGTGCAACCCCATGTAATGTAGATGATTCCTTATTGTTTGGGCACTCACATCGAACATCTCCGCAAAATGTTTTGTGGGCTTAAAACCATTGATTTCATATTCCCGTCTCATGAATTCTCTATCGTTATTGGAGAGTGCAGGCCGGCGACCACTTCTTCTGTGATCCAACAAACTTCCCTCCTCTCCTTCACGACGAATCCAAAAGCGGACAGAACGCCTCGATATATTCAAATTCCGGGATATCGCACTGATACTGCTTCCCTCATTAAATTGGGCAATTATTTGTGCTCTTTCGGCAATGGTCAAGTTGGCAGGCATTGAGATGATTTTGTATGCAGTTGATTGAAAAATAACACGGAAAATATATCGATTTTTTGCATATATTTGACAAAATGTCAATTGTCAGTTTTCTTTTTCAAATGGAATTCGGTTGTCTATTTAAATAGTTTTTATTACTTTTGTTTGGAAACATTTCAATTGCTTTGTAGAAACTAATGTCCTTTTCATTTATACTAAAGGTTAAAATGTCATGTACTTATATGTGACATATGACGTATGAATACTAAATACATAGGTTTACGTCATGATAATGTTGTCTCTTTCAGTAATATCTTTTTATAACGAACCTTGTAATTTTCGATGACCGGGAAACTAAATCAAAACTGGTACACCACTTTCTTGACTGACCGTACGCACAGCTAAGGAGTGCAATAGATTCCCCGCGGGGGTCTGTATTTCCTGATAGCTTCAATGTTGGGAATTTGAAGGCAAGCGTATATCGTTGCCGTGAAGTCGTAGTCAAATGCGAATCAATAGGCAAATAAAAAAAAAGTTAGGTCACAAACATGGACCTAAAAAAAAAGGCGGACGGAACTTCACTAAGAAACAATTGAAGCACCCATAGTAAGTCAGTGCGCTAATGTGGACAAGCCAGCACGCACACATTCACACCATAGTAAGTCAGCCGTCGGCCATTACGCTTCGAACGACACTCGCGGGTTTATACGGTGTTATTTTGTCTAATAAAAATCAAAGTATGCCGTCATGTGTTGCAAAAAGTTGTCTAAACCATAGTAGTTCAATTAAAAAAGCCAGGGGATCACTTTTCATAGTTAAGCATGTCAATTTGAAGCTTATTTCTCGATTTTACGTCAATAAATTTAATAAACATCTCGAAATCAATCAGTGTTGCAACTATTTCAAGGTTCAAATTATTTTAAAATTGGGAGATTTATATTTTATGTTACTATTTATCGTTATTGTATTCTTCTATATTTTTACATATTTCCCACGGCAAATGATGCATGGAAAAATGATTGTATAAAAATAATAAGGGAGTGTAGACATGGAATAGGAATGTAGACGTGTAGGAATGGAACATAAAATAGCTTTAATTAAATATTTATAGCCGAAAAATACTTAAACATTCGTTTTCACCACTTAAGTAAATTAGAAGGGATTTCTAGATGTGTCGATAGCAAAAGACAAGTCTACAAAAATTTGAATCACCAAAAGGGATTGTAAAACTTTATTAACATTAAACGAGTTGTAAATATTTTAATATCCAATGTGCTTAAATTATTTTACCTTTATTTTAAAAATAGGGATCCGTCACAAAAAAATGTAATTAAACTTAAGTTCAAGGGAGATCTTAATTAAATATTGTTTAAAAATGGGTAATTTTTTCCTTCATCTGGCATCCCTATACACACGCACACATATTTACGCCGCCGCCATTGTGGTGCTTCAATCGTTTCTTAGTGAAGTTCCGTCCGCCTTTTTTTTAGGTCCATGGTCACAAAACGAAAATATTTTTTACGCTTTATTATACATACTTAAATACGCTCTCTAATATGTAAGTACCACCTCGAATTTATGCATGCCTAGTACATTTGTTGGTTACTCTAAACTCGAAAACAAGAAAATGAAAAATCGATTCAAGTAATCGTTTTTTTAATTTTCTTATCCTTCAAAAAAATGTCCCAGCACTAGTACGATCCGTGGGTGCCCTATGTGGAATAAAATGCTTGATGAAAAACTATTCCACCAAGGGCACCTGCAAAAAAATTTGATAGGTGCCGTTCGTGGAATAGCTTAGGAGCCATTCGCTCAGGTGCCATTTTAGCGGGTGCCCTTCCTGGAATACCTCACACAGACTCCACATAGGTACTCAATTATAATTTCAAAATGATTAGTAAGTTTTGATGTTCTTGTGGAAACCGTACCAGGTTGTGAGTGAGGATGCAGCGTGATGAAGAAGCCCCTATTGTCAGCAGGCGATGAGAGCCACGCCCCCAGTGCACTGGTCACGTTCAGCTCAAGCCAACCCTCGGCTCCTGCACTCGTGTTCACCGCAGCCACCTGCTCCATTTGCAAACTCCTGAAAACCACAAAATAGACCGCAGGTATTTATTGACTGTGAATATCTTAGAGCCGGTGTTCTAGAATTGGATGACTTAGTGCCTTAGTCCGTCGAAAAAGTTTTTTCTGGAACGCGTGGATGTATCAAGCTGAAATTAATATCAAACACACAAATCTGTACAAAAAGATACGGCTGTTTATGTCTAAGCGGCATACTTCTCGTTGAAAGGAAATGGGAACTTACAGTACAAATTGAGAAAAATCTCGAAAATTGGTGTTTTACCTATAGTCATATTATCTCAGAAAAAATCATTGCAAACTTATTACCAATAAAACTAATTTCTTATTTTCATTTATTTCACTACATTTACAAATACCAAAGAGGTCTAATAATTTACTAATTTTATAAAAAAATCCTGGCAATTTTTGTCGAAAAAATTATAATACGCCATTAGATATATTTCTTTATTCATATTTTTTTTTGCAAATGGCTTTGATAAACAATTTTCATTATTAGTTGCCAGATACATTGAATTAAAGGAGGTTCTCAAATGGAGCGAACCCGAAACCTTCTTTGTAAAACCCCTTTATTGAAGCATAGAGTCCGTGGTGGCACCATAAATGACTTGCAGAAAATGCGACGTACTTACGAGTCCGCGCCATCACCACCACTTATGTACTGCGGAAAATTCGTGGTACGACATTTTTGAATGCAATTTGATGTAATGGTATAGACATCAGGGCCGCGCCGCGTTTAAAGGTTATGCGTGGTGGAGCGGACTCTAGTTCCTGATTTAAATGACTGCATCATAATCTAAATCAACAGACAGCAGTTCCGGTGTAAGTTCCTATATCGTACCCCATATTGTCGACGCTGATGACCCTGTGTGCGACGACGGTGTAGAGGGCGGTGGGATCGTCGGTGTGCGTGGACGCCTGGTGCAGCCGTAGCTCGGCGGAGAGCAGCGAGGAGGCGTCACCCGGCGCGCCTGTCACCTCGAACCACACGTGTCGCCCGTGCCCGTGCCGTAACGCGCCCAAATGATGCCCTGAAATCACACAACGATAAATTATTTATATTTCAAAAATTTGACCCTTTTTAATACATTAAATACCGTAAATCCAGTAATATTTAGCATTTTATTCCGAACTTGTAGATTTGTTTTGAATTCATTAATGATGTCTCGATGTCTCGTGGTTCAGCATACCTTTTATCATTGGCCTCAGGAGACAGTTCCGCTCCATTTTCCTTGAGTATCTCGGATCACGTGCCCGGTCCATCTCCACATATAGCCGAGGGATTATGTCGATTAGGTACATACCTACCTACTCTAAGTATTTTTGCTCAAGTATTAGGCTTCTTCTCACTTTGCCATGCCGTGTTATTCCTATCATGCTTATCTCCACGATTAGTGCAGATTTTATTACTTACTTAATTTTGAATTACCACGAAACACACTTCCATAAGAGACACTGATGATATGAAAGTCTAATTCCTTTAACATAGACAGTTTTTTAATTAAATGATGTATTCATTCTAGCCGTTGATTCATACGCACATGCCCGGCGCGGGCGTTCAAAGTTGTATAAAATAAATCAAGTCAATTTCTAACTTATCCTCCGCTCTGCTCTTACGCTAAATCTTTCCATGATGACCACGAAATATCCGTGATCTCCAAAAAAAAATAGGTATCCTATTTGGAAACAAAATTGATGATGATCATCAAAGGATATCCGTAGTCGTAGCGCTGGCGCAAGTGTTACTATATATGTACGAAAACACGGTTGAATTTAGACGAAATATTTTTATTTATAATTGTGTTTATATATTATTGTTTAATTTCAACCTTTGCCAGAATTTGTAAAAACAAACTTTTAAGTCTTTACAAGAATCTTCTAGCTGCACATCTATCTATACATATAATAAAACTGTAGAAAAGTAATTTTTGTACATTAAAAAAAAACTCAAAAAATAAAGCCAGGTTATTAAAGGACAACCAATAGAACCCATTTCTAGCATTTTTAGAATTTTTGTCTGTTTGTCTGTATGTCTGTTTGTATGTTTATTTGTTCGGGCATCACTTAAAATGTACGAAAGCTCTGTAGATAACTTTAATACACAACGACTGACCGTACCTTGAAGTAACGTTTAGTTTTTGTTTCATCGGAATCGGTTCAGTCTATCAAAAGATATTTGAATTTAAAGTGTTCCAGAAGTAAAATTACGGTCAGTTCACACCGAGACGCGTAGGTCAGTAGCGCGATCTAGCTTCGAATGGAAAAACAACTTATTCAATTAATAAACTTAAACATAATTATTTCAACGCACGGCAGATGGCGTTTTAAGAAAACCTGGAAACGAGGTGTTATTGAAGTAACATTTATGTACGGTATTTTGTTTCATCGTAATCAATTCAATTGAGAGCAGTGGTGGCCCAGTGGTATCGGTCCCGACTTACGAGTTGTAGGTCGTGGGTTCGAACCCCGCCAGGCGCATTACTTTGCGTAATTTATTTCATCACCACTGCTCTCAAAACGGTGAAGGAAAACATCGTGAGGAAAGCGGCATGTCCTAGAACCAAAAATTCGAAGACATGTGATATCTGCCAACCCGCACTGGGCCCGCGTGGTGGATTATGGCCCACTCCCTCTCACAGAGAGGAGGCCTGTGTCCCAGCAGTTGAATCATTTCACCCGAAATTAATTAAAGCGATTTAAAGGAATCGAACATAATGGAATGGAATGCACTGGACTGGACTGGAATGGAATGGACTGGACTGGACTGGACTGGACTGGACTGGACTGGAATGGAGTGGAGTGGAGGAATGGACCGGAATGGAATGGAATGGAATGGAATGGAGTGGAGTGGAGTGGAGTGGAGTGGAGTGGAGTGGAGTAGAGTGGAGTGGAGTGGAGTGGAGTGGAGTAGAGTGGAGTGGAGGAATGGAATGGAATGGAATGGAGTGGAGTGGAGTGGAGTGAAGTGGAGTGTAGTGGACTGAAAAGGAGTGGAGTTGACTGGAGTGAACTGGACTGGAGTGGAATGGAGTGGAGCGGGTGGAGTTGAGTGGAGAGGGTGAAGTAGTGTAGAGCGGGTGGAGTGGAGTGGAGCGGGTGGAAAGGTGTGGAGCGGGTAGTGTGGAGTGGAGCGGGTGGAGGGGAGTGGAGCGGGTGGAGTGGAGTGGAGCGGGTGGAGTGGAGAGAAGCGGGTAGAGTGGAGTGGAGCGGGTGGAGTGGAGTGGAGCGGGTGGAGTGGAGTGGAGCGGGTGGAGTGGACGGGAGCGGGTGGAGTGGACGGGAGCGGGTGGAGTGGAGGGGAGCGGGTGGAGTGGAGGGGAGCGGGTGGAGTTGAGTGGAGCGGTTGGAGTGGAGTGGAGTGGAGTGGGAGGAGTGGAGTGGAGTGGGAGGTGTGGAGTGGAGTGGGAGGAGTGGAGTGGAGAGGGTAGAGTGGAGTGGAGCGGGTGGAGTGGAGTGGAGCGGGTGGAGTGGAGTGGAGCGGGTGGAGTGGAGTGGAGCGGGTGGAGTGGAGTGGAGCGGGTGGAGTGGAGTGGAGCGGGTGGAGTGGAGTGGAGTGGGTGGAGTGGAGTGGAGCGAGTGGAGTGAGTGGAGCGGGTGGAGTGGAGTGGAGCGGGTGGAGTGGAGTGGAGCGGGTGGAGTGGAGTGGGGCGGGTGGAGTGGAGTGGAGCGGGTGGAGTGGAGTGGAGCGGGTGGAGTGGAGTGGAGTGGGAGGAGTGGAGTGGAGCGGGTGGAGTGGAGTGGAGCGGGTGGAGTGGAGTGGACAAGTTTATAAAATTGTTCCAGCAACCTTTTCAAAATCTAAATCTTACCTACATAATAATATAAGCTGAGCCCAAATCCTTATTTTTTGTTAATCTTTTTGTATGTCCGTTGTAGGTGTACCTACATGTTTCTTTGACAAAAAATCAGAATTTTATTTGTTTTGGAGTTTTAACTCTTTTTGTCGCTTTACGTTCACGCGCGCTGAAATAGGATTTAGAGTAGGTTCCATCAATTTTTTTTCCATACCAACATTAATTTAATTCATTATACAATATCGAATTCAAATCGATATACAAACTACTCTAATCCAATAGCAATTGAATGGTACTGCCTTTGAACAACAGAGGGCGTTTATTACAAACACGTTAAATATTCTTGAAGTCGAAATACAGGGTTTATAAATGAAAAACGTGGCGATAATTAAACGCTTCGCACTAAAAAATTCATTGTTATATTCCGACATCCACGCGAACGAAGTCGCGGGCACAGCTAGTGCTAAATATAATTATGTATGTACGTACATACAGTTATAGCTAATACAATTTATGTAGTTCTACTCGTAGTATAATTAATGGCAGAAACTGGGCAAGAACCTGTAATTTAATGTTATTTGTTGATTCTATGTAAGTGTACCCACTATGATAAAATATGTGTCTCGTCTTTGATTGAACATATAGATTTCTACTTCGAACCTGTATTAATCCTATTTATAGTGCGTCTCAGAGTAATATCGAGGTAATCCAATCCATAATCCATCTCTCGAAGCTGGTTTCATTTTTAACCGACTTCTTAGTACCCATTCTCATGTCACAGCAGTCCATCTTGTATTACGTGATGGATACAAAATAAACTATGTATAAATTCATGTAAGTACCTACTACACAATACAGATATATGCAAAACCCCGAGATTTCCAATATATTTGTCATATTTTAGGATAAATTCGTGAACAGGTGTCCAATGATCCGGTTGTAATTCGACTCTATACTACAGGTGTACATAATAAAGTTTGACGATCAAATTATGCATAATGCATAAGTTAATAAGGAATTATGACTATTCATGAGACTATAAGAACAAACGCAATGAACATCTAGAAAACTTACTGCGTTGCAGTAAGTAGGAGCCTGCATTACAAAGCAGGTTTCGATAGAAAACCCTTTTTTCATCCTCGAGTTCAGGAGGAAGGCCCTTTACCTATTTACAGTTTGACCACCGTCCGCGTCGTTCACTTATAAGAAACAAGAACTTTTTATAAAGCAGCAGTAAACAAGGTCCATGTTAGAGACTGGGTTTCTAAAATCTCTTGGCGAGTTAATGATATTCTTCACTACTAGTATAAAACTAAGTCACTTCCCGCTGTCTGTCTGTCTGTCCTTATGTGTGCTTAAATATTTAAAACTACGCAACTGATTTTGATGCGGTTTTTTTATAGATAGATAGAGTGATTGAAAAGGAAGGTTCATATACATATACCATGCATAATATAGTAGAGATTGCACCCGTGCAGGACCGCTGCGGGCCGCTAGTAATTAATATAAAAACATTTACATTAGGTCTGCATTTTAACAATGTTAGTGCATGCAGTCCTCTTGCTAAGTCAGTTAGGTAACTGATTAAACAAGAAACATTCCAAGCGTGTCTTGTGTCTATATAAACCTACCTATCAACATAAATCTTACGGTATGTAAACACACATTTACCTATTCATACATAATAATATTAGTTAGCAGTCGCGCCAGTCTGTCTGCTTAAACATAAGTTAAATAAGAAACCATGTTGGACGTTACACGGCATTCTTCAATCTTTTTTTTTATCGTGTTAGTATCATCAAATGAGTCCTCCCACCCAGGGCGGGACAGGAAGGACGGGAGGGTCTAGGGTCTATATCTGATAGGACTGTACCGCAACCCCGACAGACTTCGGACTTCTAAAGACCCGTCAGATTGCTTACAAAGCTCTTTGCGGCGCGTGTGGTATGTACAAGACGCGCCGTCGACCGGGCATGGTCCATCATCGAACAGCAAGTCACCCATTACTCGCCGGCGCACGCCCTTGCCTACGGGGGCCGGAAATTGCTTCGGGACGTAGTATTATTTTTCGTTAAAGAAAAGGGCCTCGCAAAAGCGTCTTGTCGGGATTCGTCCTAGATTCGGTCTCGCTACGCCAATGACTGGATCGTGAGGTGGAGGCTGTCCTCTCCGTCACGCGTCCCGACTCGTCCGTAATTATTATATAAATATTCGTAAATAACTTACCAATAAACATTTTAAAATTTCAAAAAGCCACTGCTTTTGAGCCATAGGAATTGTTATGATAAACATTAAACATACATACATAAATATGTATTGTTATACCTACTTACTGAAATATTTGACTACATAAAAACCGGCCAAGTGCGTGTCGGGCCGGGCACGCCGCAATTGCGGCGGTAAGACCCCTCTTTGAGGAGTGGCTGGAGAGAAGTCTTGTCGTCCTGACCTACCGCTTGACGCAGGTCCTCACCGGACACGGAAGTTTCGGGAGGTACTGTGTCTGATGCGAAAGGAGGAAACGCCTGGGTGTCACCACTGCGAAGATCGCCCGGAGGACACGGTGGAGCATACGGTGCAAGACTGCTCAGCTTGGGCAGAGCACCGACGTGTCCTCACGGGTGCGATAGGCGGAGACCTCTCGCGCCCAGCATTGGTCGCGGCCATGCTGCGGGGCGAGACGGAGTGGGAAGCGGTCGCCTCCTTCTGCGAAGCAGTAATGCTCGCGAAGGAGGAGGCGGGCCGCGAGCGAGAGAGGACAGTGTCCTCCCTCCGCCCCACCCGCGGTAGTAGACGCCCACGGTGACGGACGTCGCTAGATGATCTCCGGCCACCGTAGGCGCGGGCATGCGGGCAGCGAGTAAAGGGCAACTCGCTGCCCGACCATAGACCATGCCCGGGTCGACGGCGCGTTGTGTCCCACGCGCGCCTCAAAGAGCGTTAGCATAATGACGGGGCCCCCCTCTCAGAGGGCCAAAGCCTGCCGGGGTCGCGGGATTATTTCCTTACCGTGACCCCGGAACAGAAAGGGCTATTGAAGGACACCGTGGATTTTAGTCAGTAGAAGTCTGACAGTCCCTCCAGCCCTGCCCGGGGTGGGAGGGCTCATTTGATGATTTTACCACGCTAAAAAAAACAAAAAAAGTGCGTGTCGGGCCACGCACAGTATAGGGTTCCGTAGTTGCCCATCAAATCAAGACTCCCATAGTGAATAGTGATACATACAACACTGACGACCGTGCCTACACACGGCGAATTAAACGTAGATTTTCACGGCCGAAAAACGTGTGTGTACAAGAGGCCTTATACAATGTGCTGATCTGCAACCTAGTCAAATTCAAGGACGTGATTAGACTTATGATTCTCGACCCAAATCAACAATAAAATAGGTAGGTATTTTTTATTTTATTTTTCCTTTTTACTGAAATCCGTAAGTGTGAACTAGTTTTTTCAAGAGTAGTAGATTCAATTCACGCACACCAGCTGCTCATCGCTGTGTGCGTACGCGCGGACTGCGTAGTCGGGTGATTCTCTTTCATTTGTATTGAATTAAGGGTTTAATTCTGAAATACTGTAAAATTTCAACAACAAAAAAAAAGCAGCCCTTATTAGTTTTGCCCGGTACTGTACTTTCAATTGATTATTTATGACTTTTGTGACAACCACCTGAAGTTTGACGAAAATGCAAAAAAACAGCGTGTATATTAAAACCTTCTCCGAGATGTAATGAACACTTTCCTGAAAACCGCATCAAAATCGGTTCAGCTAAACGCGATATAATCGCGGACAAACATACATGCATACATATAGGTCGAACTAAGAACCTACTTTTTTTTTGAAGAAGGTCAAAAAAAAAGGCAATTTGCTGATGGATAATCCGCTACTAGATTGTGTCATTAGCAAGACAAAAACAACAACAATATTGCATATGAACATAATTATTGTGCGATATTGCTTCATGCACTTAGGTTATATTGACCCTCAAATATTTTTTTCCTAAATGAAATACAGAGTAACGCCCATAGTAAAAGTTATTCCTAAATAACAGTACTTTCTTTTAACACTAAATTAATTGATGGCCGCCGAACGCCCAGGACTGCCCATTCTCCTTTGTAAAGCCTATTTAGTCATGATAATTTTCTTTTAAACTTCGTTATATATACTACTATTTTGTGATTTTTTTCACACCCCCAAACATAACCGTTTAGCTGGTAGCCCTCTACTGGGGGACACTCGAGTCGAGAAAAAATTAGCACTTTAAAGCTTAATATTTCACAAACGAATTTTTTTATTAAAAAATTTGATAATGTAAACTATCAATATTTTTAAAGGCCTATTTAATGATACCCCACACTAAGGGGTACGCGACAAAAAAAAAAATATCCCCACTTTACGTGTACAGGAGGTATATACCCTAAAAAAAAATATTTTACGAGATTTTATTTTACCACTTTTTCGGCGCAACAAATCCGTATATTCACACCAAATTACAGCTTCCTAGTACTGGGCGTTTCTGAGCTAAGCTGCGGACAGACGGACGGATGGACGGACGGACGGACGGACATGGCGAAACTATAAGGGTTCCTTGTTGACTACGGAACCCTAAAAATTGGAAAAAATACTAGTTGGTAAGCAAGTTATTGTTTCAATGTTCAGTAGTCAAACATTAGTTTGCGTAATAATAAGATAGTCTAAGGAGTTTATTTGCTACTTAAAAGCCTAATGAAATAATGCGAGAAATTGTTTTAGTGGAGTGCCGTTAGGTTGTGATGAAATATATCTCCATATAATTTTTTGAAATGTGTTCTTAACAACATATAGAGAAATGTTAAAAAAAAAATTTGCCCGATCTCAATTTTTAAAATATTTTTTCATAGAAATTGTATGAACGAAAAAAATTGGCAATTCTTGCCAATTTTTTTTTATGATGTTATTTGTTTTAGTTTCATGTAAGGATCATTTCATTGTATGGGAAGGAAAATGTCTGTGCAACAGAAGTGGGTCAAATCTAATGAAATACTGACCACTAATAATACGACGTATAGGTACCTAATACAGCATATTGCTGTAAAATATTTTGGTAAATTTGTCTAACCTCCGCCGTTCCTATTTTTTTCTTCCGATACAGTGAAATGATCCTTACATGAAATAGAGTCGAATGGCATTAAAAAAATATTTGGCCAGTTTCACTTATTTTTGTGGACAACTCACACTTGACCAAAAAAATATAAACGCCAAAATAGTCAACATCAAAAAATAAATAAAGGTTCCCAAGAGAGTTTTCTCGTACCTATCTCATAAGGATCCTGATAATAACACATTTCAAAAAAATATATGAGGATTCATTGACTGGCCTTGGATTCCGAGGTTTCACTATTTTTACGCCTTACGGCACTCCACTATTTGGGTAGTGATAAATTAGTATTTTCTTTTTGATGAAACAATATAAGCAATCGAGTTCTTTTCTACAAGCCTAGACTACACGAAACTGGCTTTCCGCGGAGGGAGGCACAATTTTATTGCACATCGGGCTTTGACCATTAGATAAATGGTAATATTATTAAATACCTACAGACTATACGTAAACACATTGAAGCTTAGTGCCTACTCATATCTAGCTATATGAGGATATTTACATAGTAAGAACATATAAATACAATAACTAAGTATATAACCATATTGTTTATGTACGAGCCATTCATTATTTTCCTTGAATAGATAGCACTGCATAACAATCCAGAAAGAACCAGCGACCCGTACTTACCTATATCCATTTATAGAATATTATATTATTCCTTATTATTTATATTATAATAAAAACATGTATCTCAAGTTATCATAATAACATTAATTCATCTTATTGTATCACTCAAATCCAAACCAAGCTTATTTGCTCGTATATACATATTTTAATGTCTGCTTAGTAAGCCTACTTTCACTGCTAGTACTCTTAGGCCGGCCACATAGGTATAATATCAGTTTTCCTGATCAGGAATCCTGATCCGTTTTCTATCCGAACACAGTGAATTCATACAATCAATGTGCGTGCATGTTTTGTGTGTGTTGTTCACATTTCATTCATCATTTCGAATTCCGAACGGAAAAAAAACTGATTTATGTGGCCGGCCTTCTAATGCCTCAGTGATACGTTTTTGGTTTTTCGGAAAACCAAAATTTATCACTATATTTATAATTATAAAACACATAGGCTGAGCGGGGGTAAGTTGGAATGAAAATATGATGAGATGAACAGTGTTGATTTGAAACTGTTGTCACACAAAGGGATTCAATGCAATGCAAATGCAAAAAAAAATTGTTTGGGGTAAAAAAGCATGGTCAAATTGTTTCTATGTATAATGTTGAAAGAAATCTTTATAAAACAATATTTTATGAAAAAACTGTAATTAAAATTGGTATTAATGAAGAAAACATGTAGGGGTAAGACGAAATGCCCAAGGGGTAAGAATGAAATCTATACATATGTATAATAAATTTGTAGAAAAGTGGTGTCTGTACAATGGAAATATACAAAAAAAATAGCAGGGGTTGTTATTTTATCGATGCCGAACCCGAAACTGTAATTTTTGAAGTGAAAACTTCTTTAGCGGCGTTGTACACTTTTTCTGTAATGGGTAAAAAATTTAAAACTCGCGTCAGGGTCACGTGACCGTCAGGGTCACGTGACCCTGATCGAAAATGAGTAAGACGTCATTCAAATTAAAAATAAAACATAGTAACAAAAAAGTTTTCACTTCTACCGGCACTCCTGGAGTGCAACCTTTTTTTTTGTCTGTTTGTCTGTGTGTTTGTGCACGCTAATCTTCGGAACTACTGGACGGATTTGAATGTTTTTTTTTTTGTTGTATAGATATTAAGTCCAGTTAACATATAGGCTATAATTTATCTTGGAAACTTGAAAACCTGATGCAGAACTGCAACAGACCTGCTAAACTATAAGAGATACAAAAATGATGCCATAGCAAAAATTGTTCCACGTGATGAGCATTTTCTGCTGAGAGAATAAATTTGAAGATCCTGGACACCTAATGTGGAACTTCAAGAGCCCAGCTACACTATAACATATACAGGAATGACGTCTTAGCAAGAGTTGTTTAGCCTGATGAGCACCCTCTGTTTATGTATAAAAATTGAAGATCTGGAACACCTGATGTGGAACTTCAAGAGCCCAGCTACACTATAACTTAATATAGGAACACGTCTTAGCAAGAGTTGTTCAGCCTGATGAGCACTCTCTGTTGACGCATAAAAATTGAAGATCTGGAACACCTGATGCGGAACTCCAAGAGCCCAGCTACACTATTGGTCGAGTGACTGGCCTGTTGGTCTAGTGGTTAGTGACCCTGACTGCTATGCCGGAGGTCGTGGGTTTGATTCCCACCCAGGACAAATGTTTGTGTGATGAGCACGATCATTTGTTCTGTGTCTGGGTGTAATTTATCTATAATATGTATGTATTTAGAAATATACAGGGTGACTTTTTTACCACCGTCCAAAATTTTTCTAGACTAGGTATCAATCACTAACCCCATTTTTGAAAAAAAATCGATACGTCAAATTGTCATATTAAATCATTTTCTCATCCGCTCTGTGTGGTCACTAAGCTAAACGTTAATAATATACACTTGCCGACGCATGAAACGGACAGAGCGCACCCCACTGACCCCCCGCCCCGCCCCGCTACACCTGAGCGACACATCACAGCGCGGTGTCCAGATTCATCAACTTTTTATAGATAACATTGAGACGTGATATCTCGATATTTTTGTATTGAGTGATACAAAAAGAAAAAACACGTATTCAATGATTTTCGCCAAAGATTAATATATTAAAATTTGGATGGTGACTAAAAAATCACCCTGTATTTATGTATGTTTATCAGTTGTCTAGCACCCATAACACAAGCTCTGCTTAGCTTGGGACTAGATGGCGTTGTGTGATAGTTGTGGAATATTATTATTATTATTATACTATAATATTATACAGGAATGACGTCTTAGCAATAGTTGCTTAGTCTGATAGGCATTTCCTGTTTTCTTACAAAAATGAAAGATCTGGAACGTCTGGAATCGTGTCGCGTATCCCGTTGTTTTCCCGTCCCCAGGCTCCTAGAATTCAACATCAGACGTTTCAGATCTTCGATTTTGACGACCCCGACTGCTGGCATAAGCAACAGGATCCGCGTACGAAGTCGCGGGCAGAAGCTAGTAGTGACTAAAATAGTCTTTATGGTTATGACCATATACCAATACGATTTTATTCTTACCCCGCTTGATGGAAGACTTAAACGTACGGAAAATGTCAAATAAGACACGAATGCTCTCACTTAGCGACTGACGCAGACTGCGGTGTGGGGGGCAAGACAAAACGGGGTCTACAATGATGTTGCCAGCATTAAAAGATTTCCTTTATATTCGGCGTTATTGTATCTTTTTTATCTTTCCCCGTTTTTAGGGTTCCGTCGTCAACAAGGAACCCTTAGGCCCGACGCTGCGTTAAGCGGATGCCCGCGCGGTTCTATACAAAAGTGCTCCGTCGCGGGGACCCGCGCGGGCGTCCGTCGCGGGGAGGTGCACCCCGCACCCACGCAACGGGGCCCGCGCGGAGCCACGCGCGGGTCTACGCGCGGTGCCTGCGCCAGCGGTAACACGCACGGGCTTGTTCAGTCATTAAGGGTGCTTATACACGGTGCATGTAACTGGAGCAAACAGAGAGCAATTTTTTTTTTGTATGAAGACTTTTGAAAAATTCCTCCGGTGCTGAAATTTGGAATATGGTGAGACTAGGTGATACAGATTATAGATGCACAATAATCCAACATTTTTTTAGCCGAGAAGTTCTGTTTTTTTACCAAAACATGAAAATTGCTTATAACTCTCTGCGAAAAATGTTTAATGTCTTTGTTAATTAGTCTCAAATTCTTTTTTTAGGTATTTGTTTAAATGAAATAATAGGAAAAAAACAGTATAAGTTAGAATAGGAAAGTATAAACATCCAACAAATGTTGGATTTCAGTGTCACTCCAAATCAAATTTTTACATATCGCGCTTTAACTTGAAATTGAAATAAAAATCTTCAAATTGAACTAGCGACACTGCGTAAATCAGTCTCCGCGACGGGGACCGTCGCATACCCACGGAAACCAGCCGCGTATCCACGCGCGTGTCCACGCGCAGTACCACGCGCGGGGCCACGCGCGGGGCCACACACGGGGCCACGCGCGGTACCACGGACGTGGACTCGCGACGGTTGCCCGTCGCGGGCGCCCGTTTAACGCAGCGTCGGGCCTTATAGTTTCGCCATGTCCGTCCGTCCGTCCGTCCGTCTGTCCACAGCTTAGCTCAGAGACGCCCAGTACTAGAAAGCTGTAATTTGGTGTGAATATACGGATTTGTTGTGCCGAAAAAGTGGTAAAATAAAATCTCGTAAAATATTTTTTTTAGGATACTACCTCCTGTACACGTAAAGTGGGGAAGTTTTTTTTTTTTTCTCGCGTACTCCTTAGTGTGGGGTATCATTAAATAGGTCTTTAAAAATATTGATAGTTTCCATTAACATTTTTTTGATAAAAAGATTCGTTTGTGAAATATTAAGCTTTAAAGTGCTAATTTTTGCTCGACTCGAGTGTCCCCCCCCCTCTACCAGCTAAACGGTTATGTTTGGGGGTGTGAAAAAATTCACAATAGTATGTAGTATATATAACGAAATTTTAAGGAAAATTATCATGACTAAGTAGGCTTTACAAGTTCACGAGTAATAGTCGACCAACTTATAAAACGTACTTGGAACTTGTTCTTCAACTGCAAATGTAAGTTTGTCAACTTTATTTTTACAGCTATAATAGGTGGGTATGTTTTGGGGATAGGTAGGTTTTTATTGTCAACTATTCTTAACTAACTTCGAAAAAAGGAGGAGGTTCTCAATTCGTCCTAATTTTTTTTTATGTATTTTCCCCGATTTCTCAAAGACGCCTGGACCGATTTTGAAAATTCTTTTTAAAATTAAATTCAGCGAATCAGTTTAATTAGTTCGCATAAGTATTTTGATAGGCAACTACGGAACCCTACACTGTGCGTGGCCCGACACATAGGCTGAGCGGGGGTAAGTTGGAATGAAAATATGATGAGATGAACAGTGTTGATTTGAAACTGTTGTCACACAAAGGGATTCAATGCAATGCAAATGCAAAAAAAAATTGTTTGGGGTAAAAAAGCATGGTCAAATTGTTTCTATGTATAATGTTGAAAGAAATCTTTATAAAACAATATTTTATGAAAAAACTGTAATTAAAATTGGTATTAATGAAGAAAACATGTAGGGGTAAGACGAAATGCCCAAGGGGTAAGAATGAAATCTATACATATGTATAATAAATTTGTAGAAAAGTGGTGTCTGTACAATGGAAATATACAAAAAAAATAGCAGGGGTTGTTATTTTATCGATGCCGAACCCGAAACTGTAATTTTTGAAGTGAAAACTTCTTTAGCGGCGTTGTACACTTTTTCTGTAATGGGTAAAAAATTTAAAACTCGCGTCAGGGTCACGTGACCGTCAGGGTCACGTGACCCTGATCGAAAATGAGTAAGACGTCATTCAAATTAAAAATAAAACATAGTAACAAAAAAGTTTTCACTTCTACCGGCACTCCTGGAGTGCAACCTTTTTTTTTGTCTGTTTGTCTGTGTGTTTGTGCACGCTAATCTTCGGAACTACTGGACGGATTTGAATGTTTTTTTTTTTGTTGTATAGATATTAAGTCCAGTTAACATATAGGCTATAATTTATCTTGGAAACTTGAAAACCTGATGCAGAACTGCAACAGACCTGCTAAACTATAAGAGATACAAAAATGATGCCATAGCAAAAATTGTTCCACGTGATGAGCATTTTCTGCTGAGAGAATAAATTTGAAGATCCTGGACACCTAATGTGGAACTTCAAGAGCCCAGCTACACTATAACATATACAGGAATGACGTCTTAGCAAGAGTTGTTTAGCCTGATGAGCACCCTCTGTTTATGTATAAAAATTGAAGATCTGGAACACCTGATGTGGAACTTCAAGAGCCCAGCTACACTATAACTTAATATAGGAACACGTCTTAGCAAGAGTTGTTCAGCCTGATGAGCACTCTCTGTTGACGCATAAAAATTGAAGATCTGGAACACCTGATGCGGAACTCCAAGAGCCCAGCTACACTATTGGTCGAGTGACTGGCCTGTTGGTCTAGTGGTTAGTGACCCTGACTGCTATGCCGGAGGTCGTGGGTTTGATTCCCACCCAGGACAAATGTTTGTGTGATGAGCACGATCATTTGTTCTGTGTCTGGGTGTAATTTATCTATAATATGTATGTATTTAGAAATATACAGGGTGACTTTTTTACCACCGTCCAAAATTTTTCTAGACTAGGTATCAATCACTAACCCCATTTTTGAAAAAAAATCGATACGTCAAATTGTCATATTAAATCATTTTCTCATCCGCTCTGTGTGGTCACTAAGCTAAACGTTAATAATATACACTTGCCGACGCATGAAACGGACAGAGCGCACCCCACTGACCCCCCGCCCCGCCCCGCTACACCTGAGCGACACATCACAGCGCGGTGTCCAGATTCATCAACTTTTTATAGATAACATTGAGACGTGATATCTCGATATTTTTGTATTGAGTGATACAAAAAGAAAAAACACGTATTCAATGATTTTCGCCAAAGATTAATATATTAAAATTTGGATGGTGACTAAAAAATCACCCTGTATTTATGTATGTTTATCAGTTGTCTAGCACCCATAACACAAGCTCTGCTTAGCTTGGGACTAGATGGCGTTGTGTGATAGTTGTGGAATATTATTATTATTATTATACTATAATATTATACAGGAATGACGTCTTAGCAATAGTTGCTTAGTCTGATAGGCATTTCCTGTTTTCTTACAAAAATGAAAGATCTGGAACGTCTGGAATCGTGTCGCGTATCCCGTTGTTTTCCCGTCCCCAGGCTCCTAGAATTCAACATCAGACGTTTCAGATCTTCGATTTTGACGACCCCGACTGCTGGCATAAGCAACAGGATCCGCGTACGAAGTCGCGGGCAGAAGCTAGTAGTGACTAAAATAGTCTTTATGGTTATGACCATATACCAATACGATTTTATTCTTACCCCGCTTGATGGAAGACTTAAACGTACGGAAAATGTCAAATAAGACACGAATGCTCTCACTTAGCGACTGACGCAGACTGCGGTGTGGGGGGCAAGACAAAACGGGGTCTACAATGATGTTGCCAGCATTAAAAGATTTCCTTTATATTCGGCGTTATTGTATCTTTTTTATCTTTCCCCGTTTTTAGGGTTCCGTCGTCAACAAGGAACCCTTAGGCCCGACGCTGCGTTAAGCGGATGCCCGCGCGGTTCTATACAAAAGTGCTCCGTCGCGGGGACCCGCGCGGGCGTCCGTCGCGGGGAGGTGCACCCCGCACCCACGCAACGGGGCCCGCGCGGAGCCACGCGCGGGTCTACGCGCGGTGCCTGCGCCAGCGGTAACACGCACGGGCTTGTTCAGTCATTAAGGGTGCTTATACACGGTGCATGTAACTGGAGCAAACAGAGAGCAATTTTTTTTTTGTATGAAGACTTTTGAAAAATTCCTCCGGTGCTGAAATTTGGAATATGGTGAGACTAGGTGATACAGATTATAGATGCACAATAATCCAACATTTTTTTAGCCGAGAAGTTCTGTTTTTTTACCAAAACATGAAAATTGCTTATAACTCTCTGCGAAAAATGTTTAATGTCTTTGTTAATTAGTCTCAAATTCTTTTTTTAGGTATTTGTTTAAATGAAATAATAGGAAAAAAACAGTATAAGTTAGAATAGGAAAGTATAAACATCCAACAAATGTTGGATTTCAGTGTCACTCCAAATCAAATTTTTACATATCGCGCTTTAACTTGAAATTGAAATAAAAATCTTCAAATTGAACTAGCGACACTGCGTAAATCAGTCTCCGCGACGGGGACCGTCGCATACCCACGGAAACCAGCCGCGTATCCACGCGCGTGTCCACGCGCAGTACCACGCGCGGGGCCACGCGCGGGGCCACACACGGGGCCACGCGCGGTACCACGGACGTGGACTCGCGACGGTTGCCCGTCGCGGGCGCCCGTTTAACGCAGCGTCGGGCCTTATAGTTTCGCCATGTCCGTCCGTCCGTCCGTCCGTCTGTCCACAGCTTAGCTCAGAGACGCCCAGTACTAGAAAGCTGTAATTTGGTGTGAATATACGGATTTGTTGTGCCGAAAAAGTGGTAAAATAAAATCTCGTAAAATATTTTTTTTAGGATACTACCTCCTGTACACGTAAAGTGGGGAAGTTTTTTTTTTTTTCTCGCGTACTCCTTAGTGTGGGGTATCATTAAATAGGTCTTTAAAAATATTGATAGTTTCCATTAACATTTTTTTGATAAAAAGATTCGTTTGTGAAATATTAAGCTTTAAAGTGCTAATTTTTGCTCGACTCGAGTGTCCCCCCCCCTCTACCAGCTAAACGGTTATGTTTGGGGGTGTGAAAAAATTCACAATAGTATGTAGTATATATAACGAAATTTTAAGGAAAATTATCATGACTAAGTAGGCTTTACAAGTTCACGAGTAATAGTCGACCAACTTATAAAACGTACTTGGAACTTGTTCTTCAACTGCAAAATAATGTAAGTTTGTCAACTTTATTTTTACAGCTATAATAGGTGGGTATGTTTTGGGGATAGGTAGGTTTTTATTGTCAACTATTCTTAACTAACTTCGAAAAAAGGAGGAGGTTCTCAATTCGTCCTAATTTTTTTTTATGTATTTTCCCCGATTTCTCAAAGACGCCTGGACCGATTTTGAAAATTCTTTTTAAAATTAAATTCAGCGAATCAGTTTAATTAGTTCGCATAAGTATTTTGATAGGCAACTACGGAACCCTACACTGTGCGTGGCCCGACACGCACTTGGCCGGTTTTTGATCTTACCCCCACTCACTACAGAATTGATTCAACGAATACGTCTGTTGAAATACTGATAAGCCAATCATCAAGACTATTACAATAATAATTATTAGCACAGTAAATAGACAATTGAGATGATGAGATTAAGGAATGAGGGATGTGTCCTACGCAACATGAAAAAACCGGCCAAGTGCGTGTCGGGCCACGCACAGTGTAGGGTTCCGTAGTTGCCTATCAAAATACTTATGCGAACTAATTAAACTGATTCGCTGAATTTAATTTTAAAAAGAAGAATTTTCAAAATCGGTCCAGGCGTCTTTGAGAAAACGGGGAAAATACATAAAAAAAAGATTAGGACGAATTGAGAACCTCCTCCTTTTTTCGAAGTTAGTTAAAAATAGTTGACAATAAAAACCTACCTATCCCCAAAACATACCCACCTATTATAGCTGTAAAAATAAAGTTGACAAACTTACATTTGCAGTTGAAGAACAAGTTCTGCGATACATTTTGTTTAGGAAAATATATTGTCCAAGTACGTTTTATAAGTTGGTCGACTATTACTCGTAAACTTGTAAAGCCTACTTAGTCATGATAATTTTCCTTAAAATTTCGTTATATGTACTACTATTGTGAATTTTTTCACACCCCCAAACATAACCGTTTAGCTGGTAGAGGGGGGGGACACTCGAGTCGAGCAAAAATTAGCACTTTAAAGCTTAATATTTCACAAACGAATCATTTTATCAAAAAATTGTTAATGAAAACTATCAATATTTTTTAAAGACCTATTTAATGATACCCCACACTAAGGGGTACGCGAGAAAAAAAAAAAACATCCCCACTTTACGTGTACAGGAGGTACCCTAAAAAAAAATATTTTACGAGATTTTATTTTACCACTTTTTCGGCACAACAAATCCGTATATTCACACCAAATTACAGCTTTCTAGTACTGGGCGTCTCTGAGCTAAGCTGCGGACAGACGGACGGACGGACGGACGGACATGGCGAAACTATAAGGGTTCCTTGTTGACTACGGAACCCTAAAAACTAGGTAAGTAGTAGGTTAGGTCCCTATTAACAGTTAAGGAACCGACATCGGCGGTCAAATCAAAGCGCCAGTAAATACCTACCTAATCATCGAATCCACAATACCAGGAATGTTTTACAAAGTGGTGACTCAACATTTTTGTCTACTAAGTAATCCCTACCTGAACCTCCCAGGTAGTTTATAACGGAATGCTCCTGTTGCCCTCTATAAAACAAAAGATGTACAAAGGGACATAAAAGGGCGCCACACTCACTGCAGCTCACAGCATGTGTCATTAACTTTTAACAATTTATTTTACCGGCATTGCCTTGTTAAGCGCTTTAACTCGCTGTTATTTGTTATTTTGAAATGACTTCGAGAAGGGGTATAATATTCATTAATTGAAAGAAAGTTATTGTAATGGATCCAAAATTCTATTCTGGATTTATTATTTTTACCTTTGTGGAATAAATGTGAGATTCTGATTAGTAGGTAATAAATGGATACGAAAATGACACATCCGACATACTATTTTTATTATGTAAGTATCACATAATAATAAAATAAAACCTATACTTACAGGATAATATGCATAGGTACGTACCCTGCTTGAACATCCAATTCCATTCTAAATAAAATTAATAATCTACCTACCTACTTAAGTACAGCCTGAAACAAAATTCTAACTTAATCTACAAAATTAAACTCACTCTTGCTCTGAAAGGTCATGATGAGGTCGCTCTCGTCGATGGCATGCTGCTCATCTCCGCTGAGAGCCATCTCCGAGCTGCGCGTGGGGCGAGCCTGCTCATGTTCTTCGGCCAGTTGTTTGTAGACGTCCAACAAGAAACTAGGCGCCGAGCGGTCCAGCGGTGGCGCTCGAGCTCGACGTGGCCTCTCTCCAAGACCCAATAGTTCCAGAATTTCATGTTCCACGACCATCCTTTCGTGCCTTGTCATCGAGTGATGTATAACAGTCTGATCAACGCCATTGTCGATATACAATCCGGAGAGGGCGGCCTCAGCCGCTACGGTAAACAAAATAAAACACGCGCACAAACACAGCGTCTTCTGGCCAGCCATGTTCGCTGTCGGAGCGCTCACTCGACTGGCGTGAACTGAGCGCAGAGGCGCGCGGCGGGATCAGCCGGTCAACCTGCCCACTCAAGGTGGGCCGCCGCCGCCGCCGCCGCACTTGCCACATTCCTCCCCGCCTTCGCCTTACACACATCGTCCGTTTTAATAACGTAAACACTAAACATTGAGCCAGACACGTCCAGCCAGCCTGACTGCATAATACATAATTATTATAACTATAAGCTAATTTTCCGAAGTGTGCGGTACAAAAGAACACGTCACTCAATAAGGCACTAAACAGTGAACATACCACAAATGGGTACTAATTAGTAGGTGTGTACTTACCTCCGCTCATTTGAGGTCATTGAAATTTGAACTGACTGCTGCTACCATTCCTTATTCAGGCTGAATTTTTCAACTGGGCGTGGATGGCTATACTTATCCGAAACTATGAGTAATATTGCGAAACGTTGAAAGTAGTCTCGAAGCCTGCATCATTGGATCTTAGAAAATTCTGTTATCCTGGCCAGGAATTGAATCGCTGATTTTTTACTGATTTTGCTGCATACTCAGATCAAAGAAATAGGCAGATAGAGCGCTCAGAACACGCGAGTGGTTCCACCAAAGTTAATACAAAATCAAAATCGAATACAAAGTCGCAACAGTACCAAGCTACGCGTCGTACCAAGCTGCGCGTCGTTGTTGTTGTTCGCCAAAATATGCCGTCACGAGTCTTTAACCATTGTAAAAGTTGTTCTCAAAAACAAAGAAAACATTATGGAATGTAATTCGATTTGATTCGGTATTAACTTTGGTGGACCGGTGGACCCACTCGCGAGTTCTGAGCGTTCTATCTGCCTATTTCTTTGATCTGAGGCTGCATATAACTTCCTACCTGAATCTGTCTGCCAATCTAACGTGAACATTCTTGTTTCGTATTAGAATTGATAATCTATTACAGAAATCTGACAGATTGTGGTGACTTGATGCTGTACATTATCGGCGGGTTTCATCATAATGTGAAACCCGTCAAAGAAAATCTTTACGCAATGCACCCGCGTAGCCTTCATCACCCGTACACCTATTCACCTATGTGCTGATTTTGCTATCCAGATAACCAAAATACACACATCAAAAGTGTCTAGGGATCAAGCATTTTTATGCGGATTTCTTGAGATTGAGATGTGGCTTTGTAATAAATTTATGATTTTATAAATTTATATGGATCCTTTTTGGTGCATTTCATAATTTGAATCAGGAACTGTAAATCAAATTCGAGTAAAAGATGAAAATCAGCTGTCAATATTTTCCCTATAAAAACATACAACGCATTGAAGACATTATTAGTGCTACTGTTTCCCTACTACTGATTAAAACCAACGTTATTATGGAGCGGCGACGTCATTTAAGCAGGGAAGAAATGCTCAGAGCCGTGGGAATGATAGAAGCTGGTTCCCGGCAACGTACTGTGGCTTTAGCTCTGAATACAAGTCAGAGTGTTATCAGTCGACTTTGGACACGTTACCGAAGCACTGGTACCGTGGCTGAGCGCCATGGAGGACGGTATCGCTGCACCACACGGAGACAAGACCGATACATTCAAATCTTAACTCGAAGAGCTCCAACAATAACCGCCATGATGTTAGCCGTGAGGCTTCATCACTCTTCAGGGAACTTAATTAGCGACCAAACAGTCAGAAACCGCTTGCATGAAGTGAACCTTCATTCCCGAAGACCGCTACGGGTACCACCTATAGCAATGCACAATCGTAGGATTCGATATCAATGGGCTCTTGAACACAGAAATTGGGCAGAAGAACAATGGCGTTTCGTGTGCTTTTCTGATGAGTCTCGTTTTGGTATGAGACCGGATACAAGACGTATACGACACTGGAGAACCCCTGGACGCCAACAGCGATTAAAATCCTGCCAGGAAGTCCATCCTTATAGTGGTGGAACCATCATGGTATGGGCGGGTATTTGGATCGGCGGAAGAACTGAGTTGATTTGGATCAGAGGCAACCTCAACGCTCAAATTTATGCTGAGACGATTGTATCAGACGACATCGTTCCTCTACAAGTGCAAATCGGTCCCTTATTTCAGTTAATGCATGATAATGCACGACCGCACACCGCAAGAGTTGTAAGACAGACTCTCGCCGCAGCTAACATCAATGTCCTGCCCTGGCCTGCTCAGTCGCCAGACTTGAACCCGATTGAGCATGCATGGGATATGCTACAGAGAAGAGCTCTGCCGAATATGGAGGGTATCCAGTCGCAAGAAGACCTTTTTTTGTTGTTGCAACGAACATGGGCGGCCATTCCACAGCGTGATTTGGATGAACTCATTTTGAGTATGCCAAACCGATGTTCTTGTGTTGTTAGTGTTCGCGGTAGAAACACGGATTATTAATTGTTTAAGTTACCCAATAAAATTTTAAAGAAAACTGTTATTTCAGTCTTTTTTTCGAACTTTAATGTTAGTGGTTCAAATGTCAAAAATCCCTTTATTAGGAAAATGGCAAATTTCTTTATGAATGCAAAGGTGACTTGGTTTATCGTTACTGTGACAAACGATAACACTTTATTTGATGAATCCTTAAAGAACATTTTAATTAATATCAATCAGGAGAAAAGTTATTGCAAAAATATATGTTGATCCCTAGACACTTTTGATGTGTGTATTAATATAACCTTATTTTTCAGTGCAAGAGTGAACTGGTTAACAAAGCGAAATAGGTTATATTATAATGTTCACATTGCTGGGGACGCAAGTTTCTTCTCTAAAGGCCTATTCAGACCTAAGCGGTAATCGCTACCGTCTGCGGCAGAGAAAACCCAGTGGGTATGCGGTAATATTACTGTTTACACCAAAACGTATTTCGCTATTGATGTGGGTAGAATAACGCGCGGTAGGTCGCTCTAGCCGCGGTACTTGATACTGAATACCTGAGCGAAACCCGCGCGGTATGTACCTCTACCCACAGCGGCAGCGAATATCGCTCAGGTCGCTTTAGCCGCGGTACTTGATACTAAATACCTGAGCGAAACCCGCGCGGTATGTACCTCTACCCATAGCGGCAGCGAATATCGCTTAGGTCTGATAGGCCTTAAAGCCTCATTTAGACGGAACAAGAACTCGCATGCAGGTTTCACTACATTGCGGTATTTGTTTGATCAACTGAATTCGTTGTAAGTTCCTATACTTATATAAAGTCCACAAAGTAACGCAACTCGCGTGCAAGTTCTTGCTTGCATCGTCTAAATAGTCCAAGAGCTACTGAACCCTGCGACTAACGGTCTTCCTGTAAGGTTAGAAATTTGTACACTTAATATTTATAGCATGCTAAGGGCAATAGCCGCGACGACCTGGCAGTCGTCAGCCGTGCACATCATCAGACCATTTAATTTTCAAAGTGTGAAAAAAAAAACTTGTTCCTGTAAGCTTAAAAATTTAACAGCATGTAGTTTATTCATTGTAAATCTTGAAAAAAAAAATGACAGGCGATTACAAGGTGCACAAGTATGTGACAGGCGAATTGAAATGTGCAAAGTTGATGAGAAAAAATAAACTTTCTCCTGTAAGGTTAAAATTGTCTCGCGTTTGGCTGAACTGATTTTGATGCCGTTTTCAGAAAAGTGTGCGTTACATTCCGAGAAAGGTTTTAGTATACAGGGTGAATTTTTCAACTGGGCGTGGATGGCTATCTCTGAAACTATGAGGAATATCAAAAACGTTGAAAAGAATCTCGAGGCCGATTGTGACGAAAACTAAAACTGCATCATTGGATTTTAGAAAAATCAATAATCCTGGCCAGGAATCGAACCCGCTGACTTTGGAAAAAAAATCCACCCTGTATTATTACACCATTCGATAGTGTTGCTAATAAGGATCAAATTCTGGGAAGTAATCATATACGGCAAACTTTAGGAAAACGTATGATTGAAAAAAAAACTGATGAATGTTCAAGACGATAACTGTATTCGGAACATAAGTTAACCGTTTCTTCTTTGAAATAACGCTTATTTTTGTTCAACTCAATAATTTCGCATTGCTGAATACAGTGGGATTGTTGAAACATCAAATCCACTGAATTATTGAAAACAATTATAAATAATTTTTTTCTCAGTAGAACATAGTAACATAGAAATATAGCAATTTCATGAAAACCTGTGACTTCCCAGAATTTGATTCTTATTAGCAACACTATCGAATGGTATAGTAATACAGGCTGTGACTTTTTTTTCCAAAATCAGCGGGGTCGATTCCTGGCTAAGATTATTAATTTTTCTAAAATCTTAAGACGCAGTTTTAGTTTTCGTCAAAATCGGCCTCGAGACTCCTTTCAACGTTTTTCGATATTCCTCATAGTTTCGGAGACAGCCATCCACGCCCAGTTGAAAAATTCACCCTGTATATTAAAACCTTTCTCGGAATGTAACGGACACTTTTCTGAAAACGGCATCAAAATCGGTTGAGCCAAACGCGAGATAATTTTAACCTTACAGGAGAAAGTTTATTTTTCCTCATCAACTTTGCACTTTTCAATTCGCCTGTCACATACTTGTGCACCTTGTAATCGCCTGTCAATTTTTTTCCAAGATTTACAATAAATAAACTACATCCTGTTAAATTTTTAAGCTTAGGTACAGGAACAAGTTTTTTTTTTCAATTTTTTTTACACTTTCAACATTAAATGGTCTGATGATGTGCACGGCTGACGACTGCCAGGTCGTCGCTATTGCCCTTAGCATGCTATAAATATTAAGTGTACAAATTTCTAACCTTACAGGAAGACCGTTAGTCGCAGGGTTCAGTAGCTCTCCAGCTAAAATGAGACTTAAGTGGGCCATAATCAAAGAGATTTAAACGAACCTATAGAACGGGCACTGGGAAAATTGTCATACAAAATTGTTGATGCCGTGCGTCAGTAGCACTATCTAGCGTTGCATAGCAACGCGACTACTAGACTGAGCGACTTTTTACCTAGTGGTAAAAAGTTTTGGATCACAAATTTCTTCGTGATGTCCCGTCTATTGCTCGTATATAGTTTTATGTCTTTGGCCATAATCAACTTCGATAGCCCAGTGCAAGATGCCAGATTTTTCGTGATGTTTTGCCTTCACCCTTTGAGATCAGTAATTCTGTGTACCGCTGAGCCACCACTACTGCAGAAACTAAAATGTTATCGCATTTACTTTACCAAACAAATTAATGAGCCTAAAGCCGGTCTCGTAAACTTAATTATTACTGACACTGATAGTCTATAGACTGACACTAGAAACCTACTGACTGCCAGCCAAGCGACCAAGACCAAGATCTGCATCATCATCAGCCGGAAGATGTCCACTGCTGAACATAGGCCTCCCCTTAGAACGCCACGCCGAACGACAATTCGCCACTTGCTTTCATTGGTTGCCCGTGACTCTCACGATGTCGTCGGTCCACCTAGTGGGAGGCCTGCCTACGCTGCGTCTTCCGGTCCGTGCTGGTCGCCACTCGAGAACTTTTCTTCCCCATCGGTTATCAGTTCTACGAGCGATGTGGCCGGCCCATTGACACTTCAACTTGCAAATTTTTAAGAGCTATGCCGGTGACTGGTTCTTAGCCGAATATCCTTGTCCCGGATTTTATACCGCGAAGAAATTTTGAGCGGTCTTTCCATTGCTCGTTGTGTGACTCTTTACTTAGTCTCTCTAAAAAGCCAGCAGTGAAACGAAACGTGCTCTTTGCCACGTTTCAGAGCCACAATTGTCATCACTGGCAACACACACTGGTTGAACACCCTAGTCTTGAGACACTGTAGGATTCTCAGTGAGAAGATATCACGTAGCTTCCCAAACGCTGCCCATCCGAGTTGGATTCTTCGGACGACCTCTGTGTCAAAGTTGGACCTACCCAACTGAACAATCTGTCCAAGGTAAGTATTTATGCCATTAAAATAACAGGAGAAAATGATTATTATTATTTTTTAGGAGGAAGATAATTCAGCTAGGAGTGGACAGCGGTCGCCTCGTTCTGCGAAGCAGTCATGCTAGCGAAGGAGGAAGCGGGACGCATATAGGGAAAGGACAGCGTCCACTTTACGACCCAGCCGTAATGAGACGCCCACGGCGACGGACGTCGCAGGACGATATCCGGAACGTGAGTAAGGCGACTCACTGTCCGATCATGGAACAGGCCTGGGACGACGGCGCGTTGTGTTCCACGCGCGTCTCAAAGAGCTGTCAGCAAAATGAGGGGGCCCCCTTAGAGGGCCAAAGCCTGCCGGAGTCGCAGGACTAACGGGTAACTGAGGTCCCGGAACGTAAAGGGCTATTGAAGGACACCGTGAATTTTAGTCAGTACAAATCTGATAGTACCACCTGCCCTGCCCTGCCCTGGGTGATTCATTCGATGATCTTACCACGTAAAAAAAAGGAAGAAGATAGCTAAACCCCACCTGACCTAATATGTGCGAGCTCCTAATTATAATGGCCCGAGATTTTAAGGGTTTCACAGACAACCCAAATCTTAGACAAGTTCTAGACAGCGGCTAAGTCCTGATTATTTGACAACCTCACACGCGCAGCTGCATTCACTTGAAGGTCATCGGCGTACAGACGATACGAACACCGAAGAAAGTGAGATACTCGCATGTTTATGAAGATGGAGAATAACAATGGGAAAATAATACCGCCTTGAGGTACACCAACAGCCAGGCCACACCAACTCGACGAACTCTCGTCAACGCCAACTGCTAACGTCCTCAAAGATAGGAAATGAGCCATTAAGAAACCATAATGATGTGAAAGGATATAAAGGGCATTAGTGATGTTGCGAATATCTGATTTTTGACATTCGCGAATGTGAATGCGGATGCGAATATTCAATTCCAATATTCGCGAATGCGAATGCGAATATTCAGTTTTAAATCAATTACGTTTGATAATTTAGAAAATACAAAAAGAAATACTTTTTAATGTAACTTTTTAACTTATTTTTATTAAATTTTTTACTTCCTGTCTGTAACGAGAATGGAAAAAGTATGCAGGGTGATTTTTAGAACTGGGCGTGGTTGGCCTTATGAAACTAAAAGGAATGTCGAAAAACTATGAAAGGAGTCTCGAGGCCGATTTTGACGAAAACTAAAACTGCATTTTTACTTCACCAGAATTTGATCCTTGCTCCAGCTGGTTCGATTCCTGGCCAGGATTACTGATTCTGCTAAAATCCCATGATGCATTTTTAGTTTCCGTCAAAATTTGCCTCGAGACTCCTTTCAATGTTTTTCGATATTCCTCATCGATTCGGATTTAGCCATCCACACACCCCATTGAACAATTCACCCTGTATAGGAGTGGCTCTAAGAATGGCGTCAGTGATAGAAAAACATACAGAAACACGTTTATCTTAGCATGGTCATATTTATGATTATTTATTGTGATTGATTTGATGAACATTAATATTGATGAATGGCGAGATAGAGGCAGATTAAACAAAGGATGAATGGAGAGGACGACAAAAGATAAGAATGAATGGAGTGTGTGGAAGAAGGAGTACCAGATATTGGTATTTTATCAGTCTTTCGTATTCGCAAAATATTCGCATGAATTTTGCGAATGCGAATGTCTAAAAATATGCGAATCGAATATTCGTAACATCTCTAATCTATCTATACTTATAATAAATCTGTAGAGAGGTCAATTCTGTACATGAAATATATTTCCAAAATAACTATCAGGGGGTGATTACTGATGCCAAAAATGCAATCTATCTATATCTTCTATCTATCTATACTTATAATAAATCTGTAGAGAGGTCGATTCTGTACATGAAATATATTTCCAAAATAACTATCGGGGGGTGATTAGGGATCGATACTGATGCCAAAAATGCAATCAGTAAAATTATTGTCTGTCTGTCTGTCTGTCTGTCTGTCTGTCTGTCTGTCTGTCTGTATAACCGTTATAGAAACAAAAACTACTTGACGGATTTTGACGAAACTTGGTACAATTATTTTTCATACTCCTGGGCTGGTTATAGGATACTTTTCATCACGCTACAATCAATAGGAGCAGAGCAGTGAAGGGAAATGTTAGGAAAACGGGAGAAGTTACTCCATGCACGCTAATCTTCGGTACTACTGGACGGATTTGATTGTTTTTTTTATTTTATTTTTTTTTGTTATGTAGCTATTAAGTCTGGGCAACATATAGGCTATAATTTGTCTTGGAAACTTGAACATCTGATGCAGAACTGCAATAGATCAGCTAAACTATAAGAGATACAAAAATAGCGCCATAGCAAAAATTGTTCCACGTGATGAGCATTTTCTGCTGAGAGAATAAATTTGAAGATATGGAATACCTGATGTGGAACTCCAAGAGCCCAGCTACACTATAACATATACAGTAATGAAGTCTTAGCAAGAGTTGTTCAGCCTGATGAGTACTCCCTGTTGTCGTATATAAATTGAAGATCTGGAACACCTGATGTGGAACTCCAACAGCCCAGCTACACTATAACATATAAGTGAATGACGTCTTAGCAAGAGTTGTTTAGTCTGATGGGCATTTCCTGTTGACTCGCTTTTGTAAGAAAACTGAACGTCTGGAATCGTCATGCGCATCCCCTTGCTGGTTTCCCGTCCCAGGCTCTAAGAATTCGACATCAGACGTTTCAGATCTTCGATTTTGACGACCCCGTTACCACTGGCATAAACAACAGGATCCGCGTACGAAGTCGCTGGCAGAAGCTAGTTAGGAATAAAATTATTGTCTGTCTGTATAACCGTTATAGAAACAAAAACTACTCGACGAATTTTGACGAAACTTGGTACAATTCTTTTTCATACTCCTGCGCTGGTTATAGTATACTTTTCATCACGCTACAATCAATAGGAGCAGAGCAGTGAAGGGAAATGTTAGGAAAACGGGAGAAGTTACTCCATACACGCTAATCTTCGGAACTACTGGACGGATTTGATTGTTTTTTTTTTGTTGTATAGCTATTAAGTCTGGGCAACATTATAGGCTATAATTTATCTTGGAAACTTGAACACCTGATGCAGAACTGCAATAGATCAGCTAAACTATAAGAGATAAAAAATAGCGCCATAGCAAAAATTGTTCCGCGTGATGAGCATTTTCTGCTGAGAAAATAAATTTGAAGATATGGAACACCTGATGTGGAACTCCAAGAGCCCAGCTACACTATTACATATACAGTAATGACGTCTTAGCAAGAGTTGTTCAGCCTGATGAGCACTCCCTGTTGTCGTATAAAAATGAAGATCTGGAACACCTGATGTGGAACTCCAAGAGCCCAGCTACACTATAACATATATAGGAATGACGTCTTAGCAAGAGTTGTTCAGCCTAATGAGCACTCTCTGTTGACGTATGAAAATTGAGATCTGGAACAACTGATGTGGAATTACAAGAGCCCAGCAACACTATAACATAAATATGAATAACATCTTAGCAAGAGTTGTTTAGTCTGATGGGCATTTCCTGTTGACTTACAAAAATGAAAGATCTGGAACGTCTGGAATCGTCATGCGCGTCCCGTTGTTTTCCCGTCCCCAGGCTCTAAGAATTCGACATCAGACGTTTCAGATCTTCGATTTTAACGACCCCATTGTCGCTGGCATAAGCAACAGGATCCGCGTACGAAGTCGCTGGCAGAAGCTAGTCTCTAATAAAGGGGAATATCGTTACTGACATCATAAAACACATTTGAGAAATCAATTAAACCAAAACAGCAACAGTCGTTGGTATCCTCCATCGCTATTCATTGAACCTTTGTAAAATATCCTACGTAAAATTGACGTTTTATAGTGCTGAATTTTAACCTATTAAAAAGATATAATTCTCTCAAGATTCAAAGCAAGTCTTCCCGCCTGCAGTGGTATTCTGTTCACGCGCCAGGAATAACCAGAATATGCTGTATTATATTTAAAAAAAAACGCTAAGTAGGAATCAACTATTTTTATTGTGTACCTATTAAAACTTAGAGCCTTAATTCCTAACATACTATTACACTATCATACAGAGGTACTTAATTTAAAGGCTTGAATTCACTAACGCTGACGTCGATCATAAACGGCCGGTCACGTATTTTAGTGAGAAAAAAAAACCGTTGCTGTTTCAAGCTGAAATACGCGACCCAACAGCCAGGCCAGCCGTTTAGTACAAGCCGCTGGTATCAATGTTGCAGTATGGTGCTTTAAGGGCCTACCACACGCACGAGCTTCACCACAGTTCTGCCTGCAGCTGCGTCAGCTTCTTGCATGAAAAAACAATACACGGTCGGCAACACTGAACGCCCAACCGCACACAGGCAAGTACGCGCAGGCCGGGCTTGCGCAGGCAGAACTGTGGTGAAGCTTGTGCGTTTAGTAAGACCATTAGGGATGATTCTCATTAGAGCGGGCCGTGCCAGGGCCGGGGCGTGGACGAGCCGGGGCCCGTCCGTGCTACGCAATTTATATTACACCGAGAGGAGGGGGCGGGGCGGGAACGTGCAACAAACGTGGTATTGAAGTGCGTCGAGCGGGCCCGGACGGGACACGGATAATGCACTGTGTAATATAAATTGATTCATACAAAATATTTGTAACAGATTAAAACCATGTACAAATGTCCGGGCCCCGTCCGCGCCCCGCCCCGGGCACGGCCCGCTCTAATGAGAATCATTCCTTATGCCGACCACTCACATTCGGACGAATACGCAAACCCACAAGTGTAGGACGACATTTGCAAATGATTGTGCGAAGTTTTCGTGCATTCGCGGTTTTCCAAGCTGTGTCGGTTTTTTAACGCACATCAAAGCGCGCGAACCTCGATCCTTCACGTAGTCTCCTACACATTCGTGTGACCAGATGTCACCAGATGCGCACACGATTGCGAAGCAAACGGTCGTGTCGTTGTAATATTTTGTGTGACGAACTACTGATCAGTATAAACATAGGCATGTATGCCTATGCTTAAATTTATGTATACATAAATTTTAGTCCTTTTAATCCCGTGGAGGGTCGATTCGGTACATGAAACACTATCGATTTGTAAAGATAAAATTAACTGAGACATTCGTAAACAAGTGTAGGAGGAAGCTCAAAGTTTCGCTTAGAGAGTATGCGAACCCATTTGCAAATCCGCTAAGTTTGCGAATGAATGTCTGACGGCCCTTCATATGCGTGCAAACATTCGTACGATGTACGAATGTTTGCGCGCATGTGAGTGTACCCGGTTTGAGAGCACAATGTATTCATACGGGCAGCCAACATCAGCGTAACAGGAATTGTAGCCAAATAAAAAAAATTAACATACCAAAAACAGGTCTTGACTAAGCCACAAAATTTACGGTAAGGTTTGATGACGACATATTGTGACGTCACACACGTTTTCTAATAACTGCACGCTAATAGCGCGCAGTTAGTACGTAATAATCAATAATTATATCAAAATAACATTATGATAATAAATATTATTAAAAAATATTTTGATATTACTAAGTATGTTTGTTTAACTTATATTTTGCCACAATTACGAGTACTTTTTTGAAAACATCATGTTATTATTACTAGCCACAAACCCAAATATTTTACAGAAAAACTTACAACTTTACTATTTTAATGTCTCAACATATCACCATTATTGTTGAGCCATAGTCTGTATGAACAGTGTCTTACAATAGAAAACTTAATGAACAAAACACACTATCTGAATTCTGAAGTACTTGAATGTTGGTACAAAACTATCACATTTCTAATTAAATTATTAAAAATTAACATCATTATTAACTTTACAATATGTAATAAATTCAGGATTCACTATTTGACATACTTTTCCATAAATTTCTTATGGAATTCTGATCTCAATGAGTCATTAATAAAGGTGTTGCCTTTCTTTTCAGGCTCAGAACGGGCACAATTCTTGAACACAACATCATCATCCCATCGCCTTTTTACCTGGAACCAATCATAATAATTTAAATCAATCTGTATTTTTACACATTATTGTTGTTTTTTAATTCCTCTAGCAAAAGTTACATCTTACCTTTAGATCATTCTTCTGGCCTGCTGAGGAGTAATTTAACAAGGGATTCCCAGATAAAATGTTTTCCATTCTGATTCTCTCTTCTTCATGCTTCCTTTCAGCTTCCTGAAAGCAAAAAAAGTAGCAAAGTATTAGTCACTTCTTAATGAAGATAGAAAAATTGCAACATACTTTGTAATGATTTTATAATTATTTGATTTGCACCATCTGATTAGTAGGAAAAGTCCATAAATATATTAAAGAAGGAGATATGGCGCGGAGATAAAAATGTATAGAAATCACTCGTTTTCTATACATTTTGATCTCCACGCCACAATTGCCTCTCCATAACGCTAATATTACACACACAGTTCTGTCAAAACAATACTACGAAAAAGTGCACACACGCGCCATCGATAACTCAGTTATTTATTCGTACATTACAGCGATATATTCCCTTTATGTCGAGTCCCGTTACGTCGAGTCTGGAAGTCTATTGTTCTCCAAAGTATTGATATTTTACGCTTTCTATTACCTTTATGTCGAGTTTGGTGAACAAGTACAGTCAGGAATGTAAATTAAAAGCCAATGGCATAAAAACATAATAATATTAATACAAGTTTAGGTGAAGATTACCTAAAAAAGGAAGCTCAACGGAGCCCCGCTCCGCGGGGCTCCTATTTCTGCGTGCATGGTTTAAAGTAACCTAACACGAAGGGGATGGCGGGGTCTTTCAGACCCCGCCATCCCCTTCGAACCTAACCTGTCCGTGACGGGGTGCCCACAAGTCCCGAGCTCGCTTCGCTCGCTCTTGGATCCCAAGTTCTCCTAATAACAATTCCAATCATTAATAATTCTAAATTATGTGCATGTATCCATTTCATTGGACGTTGACTGTACTTCTAAAATATGATATAATTAAACTCGACATAAAGGTAATAGAAGCGTGGTAAATAAACTCGGCATAAAGGGAATAGAAACGGGACAGAAAACTAAACTCGACATAGGGGTAATAGAAGCGAGACAAGGTTTTCGGCTCGACTCGCGACGTAACGGGACTCGACATAAAGGGAATCAACCATTACAGCGTACTTTTTCCGAATAATTTACTCACACTAAAACAATTCATTGTCTGTTGTCGAGACACGGGGGCGGATACGACTACTCCCGCTCAAATACGACGGACGCACCATGCGACATTACGGCTTGATGAGGTATCGTTATGTCAGTTTTACATTGCTTGTCCAGTTACTCAGTGGTACACTGAGGTGGTTGTAAAAGAGCAATGTATTTAATACAGTTCGAGTAATATAGGAAAACAAAAATAAAGTAGTACAAGTCAATATCTGAGCGAAACGTTCAGCCCCACGTGGTCACCGACACGCCCCCATAGACCATTCTGTATTATGGTTTAGCATTAAGGTCAAACAAGTCAACATTTTTTCCATAGTAACTTCGTTGGGGTTTTACTCCACTATTTGACAAGGTACATCCAAAATTAAACATGGTATCGTTTTGTCTCATTATTAATTTTGTCTGTACGGAAGCAGAATTGTAAAATATGAAGCTATTAAAAAGTTACGAGCTTCTAAAGATTCGTTTTTTTGCTAATTTTAACACAACTTTAGGTGTAAATTAGAAGCTAAAGAAGCATCAAAGAAGATGGATCAAAATTGCCCCACGTCCTATAACAAAGAGACATACGTCAAAAAAAAGATAAAAAAAAAATTAAAAAATATGACGTAATTCCTAAGTTCATTTTTTTACACCTTCATATGAAAAAATTGATATGAAAATAGTTCAGGCGCTGTTATGAGAAATTCGTTCGAATGAGTATTTATGGACCGATTTAAAGAAATCTTTTTTTGTTTGAAAGGGTACCCCCAAGATATTACCACGGCCATAAAGTCAGGTCTCCTGGTTTCAGGATCCTGGAGTAATAAAAGTAAAATCTCAAAAACAACCTCATTTTTTTCAAATAAGGTAGCTTTTAATATAATTACATTTATTTTGTTCAATTAAGTATCAACTGACGATTATCTCTTTATTCATCTGGGTGTGAAACGCTTCAGCTTGAATTTTTAAATACTATACTATATTAATAAATATTACATTTCAATTCAAATATTACTTTTAATGCTATATGTAATGATAATACTGAAATTGTTTCTTCATGTGTAAAAAGCAGTGGTGGCCTAGTGGTATCGGCCCCGACTTACGAGTTGTAGGTCGTGGGTTCGAAACCAGGCAGGCGCATTACTTTGTGTAATTTATTTCATCACCACTGCTCTCAATACGGTGAAGTAAAACATCGTGAGGAAACCGACATATCCTAGAAACAACAATTCGAAAACATGTGACATCCAGCAATCCGCACTGGGCCCGCGAAGTGTATTATGGCCCACTCCGTCTCACAGAGAGGAGGCCTGTGTCCCAGCAGTGGGATATTAATAGGCTGATAATGATGAAATAGCACTTCGCCCGCGACTTCGTCTGCTCGTGTTTCTAACTTCGAACTGAGTGAATTTAAATGCCCGGTCATCCTCCTTATAGGATACTTTTAGAAAATCTAAAAATGCTCCAGTAGTTTCGGAGCATAGGCTCACATGAATAGTCAATACAAACAAACCTTTCCTCTTTAAAATATTAATGTGGACAAACTGATTTTCCAATGTTCACCCCGCTAGGGGTTGATTTCTTAAATATAGGATACGCATCCTTTATTCGTTTGAGAGATTATTTAGGCCTAGTTTTGAGTTTATCGAAGCACCATGATATGAGAGGGTTTTTCGAAAAACTTAAATCTCCTGTTTATTTATTTTTATCTTATTTCTATACACTGAGTTTCAAATTCATCGGGTCGCACGTTATGATTTTCCTATACAAACTTTAACATCGTCTAGATAACCAATGGAGGGTAATTTAAAAAAAAATACTTCTAATAACTAATAATGCCCATATTTACTAATACTCATATTCGCACAAAGTTTCAAGTATATAAACCCAAGGAATAAGATTTTACAAAGGTTTTCACCCCTTTTCACCCCCTTACATGTAATCCACACAAAATCCTTTCTTAGTGCTGACCTACGTAATAAATTGCAACTACCGTCCAAAATTCAGGTTATACGTTTAGCTGTTTCAGATCCTTCCCTTTAAACTTGAATATCCCTTTTCACTAACTTTGGGAATGATTTTCGAAAAATCCAAAAACACGTGTATGATTATTTCTGATGTAGTATATATAAATACTGACTTTCAAATTCATCAACTCGTGTGTTATGATTTTCCCATGCAAACGTTATTCGTCTTTTTTTTTTTTTTTAGCGTGGTAAAATCATCAAATGAGTCCTCCAACCCCGGGCAGGGCGGGAGGGACTGTCAGACTTCTACTGACTAAAATCCACGGTGTCCTTCAATAGCCCTTTCTGTTCCGGGGTCACGGTAAGGAAATAATCCCGCGACCCCGGCAGGCTTTGGCCCTCTGAGAGGGGGGCCCCGTCATTATGCTGACGCTCTTTGAGGCGCGCGTGGGACACAACGCGCCGTCGACCCGGGCATGGTCCTTGGTCGGGCAGCGAGTTGCCCTTTACTCGCTGCCCGCATGCCCGCGCCTACGGTGGCCGGAGATCGTCTCGCGACGTCCGTCGCCGTGGGCGTGCACCACTGCGGGAAACGTTATTCGTCTTAGATCTCATTTTAAGTGAAATAACCTCTGTCGACCATTCCCTCGCGATACCACTGATTCTGTCTCATCATAATGCGTCACAGTTACTTTTTTTTTAAATTTTGCCTCACACCAGGAATTCCTCCTGTATCATGGGTGCGTTTACAAACATATAAACTCACATACACAAACGCCCAGACCCGAAACAAATACTTGTAGATCGTACAAATCTTTGCTCCGTGCGGGAATCGAACCCGCGACACGCAGCGCAGCAGTCCAACCGCTCAGCCACCGCGCTAAACGTGCGGCTCAAAAAAAACAACAAGAGAGTGAATAACTAATAATGTATAGTACAGAAATGAGCTTATTTTTAAGATTTTTCTTTCATTTATCCGGGGTCCTGGAGACCGAAGACCTGACTTTATGGCCGTGGGACTACCATGGGGGACCCCTTTCAAACAAAAAAAGAATTTTTTAAATCGGTCTATAAATACGCATACGAACGAATTTTTCTTATCAGCGCCTGAACTATTTTTAAAGCAATTTTTCCATATGAAGGTGTAAAAAAATGAAGTTAGGGAGTATCCCATATTTTTTTATACATTTTTATCTTTCTTTTGAGATATTTCACTTTGTTATAGGACGTGGGGTAATTTTCTATGGATTGTGATCCGTCTTCTTTCCAAAACGAAGTCCGTACCGACACAGCAAATTTATCGAAGAATTTAATAAATTTTATTTGAAATTAATTGGTGCAGTGGTTTTTTCATAAAACCCCAACTTCCAAAGGCTTTTTCGTATTTTTTTACGCGCGCCTTTTACTCTGAATGATCGTGCATCTCACTGAATAAGTTTTCCCCTGTTTTCTCCACGGGGGGATGACGCTCGCGCACACATGAACAATATGGCTCGATTTCCGGTGAAATATCATGGTTTTTGACCATGCCTGCCAGTGAGTTCGAACTCGCGACTAGCGCCGCCTTAAGAGCCTCAAATGGCTTAGCAGAAACCTGTGATACGTCGAAAATACTACAGCATTAATTTTGAAATAAATGTATGGTAAAGTTGAGGATTAATGTTAGGTCTTATGTTTGGCGAAAACATGATTCCATAAAATTTTCTCGATAGAAAAAAATCCCAAAGTTACCTCTAAATTGAACAATAAAACGCTGGCAATCAGAAAATACTTAAAATTAGATCATGAAACTTTTTATACTAACTGAACTAACTATAAAGCAGGTCTTATGTTATTTACTTTTTTGAATTTCCTTTTTTTTCGCCATAAAATAAACAGATTTGCGTGTAGACAGCTAAAAGAAAGAGCAAGCAATAGTGCGTGGTACGTGCAAGTGCGAGCGAGTAAGATTATACTGAAGTACTATAGACCCTTAAGGACGTATTTACATTATGAAAGAACACAGTTTCTGTCAATTTGCCCCACGAATAAAAACAAAACACTAACGAAACATCTATGCCTCGTATACCAGAAAGAAAACTACAAGAGCAGTTGCAATGTTTTTTACGAAAATTTAAACAGAGTGAGATCCCGTGGCTTCTAGACACTAGTTTATTTTCTCAGTAGGTAACGAATGGATAATACGTTATGTATTTGTAAAATACTGCGTTCTTGCCGCAGTTGGATAATTGACCTATTCAGAAATATCAGACGAACCATGGCCGGTTCAGCGCTTGAACTTGCCGATGCCGAGCCGCCAATCTAGTCAGGATCAATGCTGCTAAGACCAAGGCGTGAGTTTCTCCGGAAAAAGGAGCCAAATCCACCCGGTTCTATCTTTTTGAGGTGGAACAGTAAAAATTACGGACCATCGTGGCCATGATTACTCGTTAGTCCCGCAATCCCGGGCAGGCTTTGGCCCTTTTGGTAATTTATTCAGCAGCTTGGCAGAAATTTTGGTACTTATCTATCTGTTGTATATGAAGCCTACAGAGGTGTTGATGCAAAGACAGATTCACACTTGTGTATTCGACGCCGCCGTGCCGTCTATTAGTATGTGGCGTAGCGTAGCCATATATCTACTTATAACTAGATACTGAATCCGTGAATTCTAGGCACAATACCGACACTGATCGGGGAACAGGCTCGAACGCGCGTGAACCCCGCGAAAACCATCCACATTGTCGTTCGCGCCTGGTCACGGGGGTTTACGGCACTAATTTGGAGCCGCCATCACAGTGTAAAGCCGGGTCCTGACTGGTGTTATGTAACGCGAATCCACCGTGTAATGTAACGCGAATTCTAGGTGTGGACGGCACTGCCAGCATTACATGTAACGCTCGCGGCTGATCCATCGGCTGTCGGTTTTTGCGCGAACACAAAGGCGCACGCAGTATTCGCGTTCTCAATTTGCTTTGAGTTCGTGTGCCGTCCACACTTTTCATGCAGATTACACGTAATCGTAAGATTCGGGCTACACCAGTCTGGACCCGGCTTTAGTAACCATACTCTTCCGAAACGGCTTGAGTCTTGACCGATTTCATGAAATTTTATAGGCATATGGAATAGGTCTGAGAACGACTATTTATTTTTCATACCTCTAAGTGATAAGGGCTATCCATCCACACCTAAAATTCTATTTTTATTTTTAGGACAATTTTTTAACATGATATTGATCCTTATCCACTTTATTCATTAGAAGCATTTGAGTTTGAACAAAATTGCCCTTGACTTATTTATTTATTTATGTACACAAAAACACATAGAAACAAGAAATAACATTCAGAAAAAAAGAGCACAAAGGCACTGCTTATTTCAACAAGAAATTTCTTCCAGCAGACCAGCGACAGAAGAGAGATAGACATGAAAACGTAGACACAGTGTACAAATAATAAATAAAATATAAACATACATACTATTAAAATAAATTTATAATCTATAATTATGTATATAATGTATATGTTTTAAAATAAACCTAATATATAAATATAATATACTAAATAATAGAGGAGAGGTAATAATCTTTGACTTGTTTTTTAAAAACAGAGACAGTTTTTGAGTCGAGTATTTTAGGTGGAAGTGAGTTCCACAAACGTACTGCATGAACGGAGAAGGAGTAGGAAAAAAAGTCAGTTTTATGGGATGGAAAATTGAGGTGATGCTTAAGGTGGGATCTGCACAGAGCATCAGGAGGACGGGTAAAAGAAAAAAGCTCACGCAGGTAGGAAGGATAAGCAGGGTTATGAAGGATATTGAAGAGGAGACATAATATTCGAGTGTTCCTGCGAAGACGAATAGGAAGCCATTTGAGTTCCTTTCGGAATTGAGAAACATGGTCGTATTTTCTTAGCCCGAAAACAAAACGAATGCAAAGGTTTTGCAAGCGCTCAAGCTTGTTCAAGAGCTCCTCAGTGGCATCCAGATAGCAGGCATCAGCGTAATCAATGATTGGCTGAATCAGAGTCTGAGCTAGGTAAATTTTAGTTTTAAATGGCAAAAAAGTCTGTAAAGATTTAAGATTGTGAAAAGAAAAATGCACCTTACGACTAACCTCACTCACCTGAGCCTGCCAAGAAAGATTGCTGTCAATGATGACTCCAAGGTTCCGAGCTGCATCAGAATATTTAATGGCCGTGCCACCTAGGGATAGCGGTGTCAATGAAGAAATGTCAAGTGCTGCACGAAAGTATCTACTGCCTATGATCATAGCCTGGGACTTAGAAGGGTTGATCAGTAAGCCATAAGACTTAGCCCATTCATTGATACTTTCCAGGTCGCGATTCATGGCATTGACAGCTAAATCCGCATCAGCCAGTAGAAAATGTCGATAAAGCTGCAAATCGTCTGCGTAGAGATGGAAGTTAGAGTTAATAACCCTAGTAACAGTGTTAATGAAGATAGAGAAGAGGAGGGGACAGAGAACGCCACCCTGAGGGACACTAGCAGTGAGATCACACCAATCAGAAAAGAACTCTTCTTGGCGGGTACACTGAGAGCGACCTCGAAGATATGTGTCCAACCAGGCTAACACAGGGGAAGAAAAGTTAAAAGACTGAAGAATCCCAAGAAGTATGTCGAAATCCACTGAGTTGAACGCACAACTAAAGTCAAGTAAAACCAACAAAGTAAGGGATTTGTTGTCCAAAGCCCAGCGGATATCGTCAGTAACCTTCAGGAGAGCAGTGACCGTACTATGTCCAGCACGGAAACCGGATTGAAAAGGGGAAATAAGAGCGTTAGATGATAGAAATGCAGAAATTTGGCCATGGACAATGCGTTCAAGAACTTTAGAAAGGAAAGGAAGAATGGCGATGGGTCTGAAGTGGGATAAGGAAGATGGATTGTTAATTTTAGGAAGTGGTATTATATGAGCCTGTTTCCAGGCTGTTGGAAATATGTTAGAATATAAGGAAAAGTTAAAAATATGGGTAAGAATGGGGAGCAGTTGATTAATAATAGGTATTATCATTCTTGAACACAAATTGTCATGACCCACAGCAGAGGATGAAATAGAGAGAAGAGATTTTTTGACAGTGTCTTCAGAGACTGGACTGAAATTGAAAAGAGGACAAGTTGGTAGAGGCAAGTTAGAAAGCTCAAGCAAGGTAGAAGCTTTGACATTAGGGTCCAATATCAAAGGTGAAAGAGAAAAATGCCTGTTAAGAGCGGACAAGTCCACATCTTTACAGGCATTCGTGGGGGATTTGCCAATACCAACAGATTTAAGGAATTTCCAGACATCTGTGGAATTACGATCAATGAGAGATTCATGGAAAACAAACTTCATTTCATTTGAATGAATATCTTAGGAGATATCACAGTATCAAAATACTACCACATCAAAATAATTACGGGCTGGACAGGGCATGTCATGATTGCGGCGGTAAGATCCCTCTTCGAAGAGTGGTTGGAGAGGCGCTACGGCGTCCTTACCTTCAACCTGGTGCAAGTCCTCCTGGGCACGGTTGTTTCGGGAGGGATTCGGCGGCAGGAAAGGGAATGGGGAAGAGTCTGAACGTGTGAGGGAATGGACATCCTCTACCTCTTTCCCACCCACCGCTGCAGACACCCTGGGCGTTGGAAATCGCAGGGCATATTCCAGTCGCTTGTGGACGGGGAGCAATAGGTAGCTCGCCGTCTGACCAAGGTCTAGGCCCGAGTCATGGCGCGTCGTGTTCCAGGCGCTCCTTAAGGGAACTAATGCGGACGGGGCCATAGGGCCCAACGCCTAATTTGACGCGAGTGAAACCGCGGGCAGAAGCTAGTATTTATATAAGATGTCTCTAGAAACATAAATCAAGTCGAATTGGGGCATGGACGAGATCATTTTCAATCTTTTTACTTCTGATAATGTCGGTGCGAACTTATACGGTAAATAAATTACGACCACTTTTCGGGTTCAGGTAAACAACCAATGCCTCTAGATGGAAATTAATTAAATTCTCTAACTTTGAAACTAATTAGAATTTACGATTGATTGAAACCTCTTAGTAGCAGTGATACACAAATCTCTAAGTGTTTGTGTCCGCGAGAATACTCATTGGTCGAGGCCATGCTGTGAGGCGCGACGGATTGGTAAGCAGTCACCTCCTTCTGCGAAACAGTCATGCTATCGAAGGAGGAGGTGCGACACGTGAGGGAGAGGACAGTCTCCACCTTACGACCCAGCTACCCCTAAAATCGGCAGCATAGACTGGCTTCTTCCTAGGTGGACCGACAACATTGTGAGAGTCACTTGCTACCGATGGAAGCAAATTGCGAATTATCGTTTGGCGTGGTGGTTTAACGGGGAGGCATTTTATGAGTCTTTATAAATAAAAAACAAACATTTTTGTATGAAGTGCTTTTCCAGTATGCTCTCAATGATTGGGACCATAAAAGACTTTTTTTATGATCGTTTACTCCTGCATGCATTTGTGTACTGGTATCATTGAAATACTATACCCGTGACATTGCAGGTTTTCTTTATTTTTTGGTTGCTTTTGGCATTGTATGGTGGAAGCTGTCCTCCTTCTCCCTTACGCGTCACGCCTCCTTCGCTAGTATGATTGCTTCGCTAAAGGGGGCAACCGCTTCCCATACCGTCTCGCCCCGCAGCATGGCCTCGACCAATGCCGGACGCGAGAGGTTGCCGCGTATCGCCGCCGTGAGGACACGGTGGTGCTCTAACCAAGCGGGGCGGACCTGGACCGTATGCTCCAGGCATTTCTTCCTTCCTTATCAACACACACAGGTACCTCCCGAAACTTCGATGTCCGGTGACGACCTGCATCAGGCGGTAGGGCAGGACGCCGACGCCGTGACGCCTATCCAGTCACTCCTAAAAGAGGGGTCTAACCGCCGCGATTGCGGCATGCGTGCCCTATGGAAGTCAACCCTTAAATTAGGTTACTTAGACGCCAGGTTCGCGCGACGAAATTACAAAAAACTAGCTGACCCGTGCCCACTTCGTTGGGCGGTAAAATGTACATGATATCTTTATAATTTATAGCCTATAGCACTCGCTAATAATAATATAGCTGTTGACAAGTGAGACAATTTTTAAAATCGGCATTAGTTCCGGAGATTACCCCTGAGTATAGGTATAAATCATTCGTGTAAATCTTTATGGGTGTAAATACGGAAATAACATTTTTTTCCAGACATGGAATATTTACCTAAATTGATTTTTCGTCCCAATAAATCCTTATACTTATTCTAAATTTCATCGTAATCGTCGGAGTCATTTTCGAGAACCGTAAAATATATTTATTTTTATGCGCGTTTAATAGTATAGGATAAGATACAGTTTCCGCATTCAACACATTGATAAATTTACATTACAATCATATCAGAATTAAAATAATTCAAAATATTAATTTGTATCAAGAAAGGTTGGTTGCGCTGTACTCTTTGCGATTGGGAAAATTCCTGGCCACCATTTATGACCTACGGAAAATTCGAGTTACTACATTTTTCAAATGCAATTTGATGTTATGACGAAGATACTAGCGCCGCGTCTAAAGGTCATGAATGGTGGCGAGTATTTTTAATTTTAATGATTACGTGACTAATGTCAAAATGGTTGCGAGCGATACGTCCTCCCTCAATAGGCGCCTCGCGCCGTCTAAATCAAAGAACAAACTGGTCTTGGTTTTATATTGAATTTTGTCATTGCAATAAAATAATTGTTTACACTATTATTTTACTTTTAAATGAACTAATTATTTTTTTGATGCAAGGTAACATAGTAACCTTAGTTATTCAGTACTTTCTAATTAAATACCCATTAAATATTGATAGATAAAAAATATAATTTCTGACAAAAATTTGTCAATATCTTCCTGTTTTGCGGAATTATTTTTGGTGTATTTCTGAATGAAAAATAAAGAAATATTCTCTAAGACTTAAAATAGACTATATTTGCCTACTTTCAATAGTTTTAGGAATGTTAAAATATGTTATTTGTAGAACAAAAAATGTACCTAAACACAACACGATATGGTAAACATGGCAACGGCAGATCGTTTTTAAAGTATTTAAAACTATCATTTTCAAGAAAAACGTCTCTATCATGGGAAGATAAAGAACCAATCTGTTTGTATTCGTTATTAGTTTTATTCGATTTGATTCAGTTTAGTCAGAAAATGTACCGAAAAAAGGCATTATTTTGTGTCAATTGCAAACGCGTCCTTAATATTACCTATCTTGTCCCGATATTGTGTGAGCAAGCTAGAAAGCCAATTCAGCTGTTGATTTAGATTGAGACTGAGATACATATTATTATGTTTTTATCTTAATAATAATAAGAATGATTGTGATAGTTTGTGAGGATATACAGATTGTTGTTTCTCTTTCACGCAAGACTACCTTATGAATTTGGACAAAATTTGGTAAACAAACAGTTCAAAAAAGATTTATTATTATTATTAAAACCTCCTGTCAAAAAAATTTAATCCACTGCCAACAGATACTTTCTTATTGATTTTCATTTAAACCTTTATTATTTGTGGTTCGATGTATGACGAAACTTACAAAACCCAATGTTGTGTGCAGATTTAAATTTACTACTTAAAACGTCTCAACCAATTTTCTGCATGAACAAGTTTGCCCTTAATATTTCAATGCAATAAGACAAAATAAATAAAATGTTTAGTTCTTAACATACAAACAAGGTATTTACCTTTTTAGCATTTTCTATGGCTCTTTCTTTTTTAATTTTGTTCAATTCTGCCAACAATGCTGCAGTGTCATCATCGGAATCATCTGAATCTGAAGAGTCTCCCTCAAGAGGGTCATCGGCATCCAAGCTTGCCGCAGGAACTTGGTCTATTTTAGGTCTCTTAGTAATAGGTTCAGTAGGTCTCCTTGTGCTAGAGCTTTTCCCTTCCTTCTCCCTCTCATCTAACTCCTTGCGGAAATCCCTTGAACGTAACTCATCTGTGGTACCTTGTCCCTGTTCTCTGGAAGTAGGAGATTATTCACAATTACTACATCTGGTGCAAAAATAGGCCATGTAATTGTAAAATGATATAGGTAAATTAGTAATAAGGAAACAATTAATTGATCGTAGTAATTCTAGTCGTAAGAACTTAACTAGTTAAATGAGACTATTAATAAAATTTCACCAACCTGTATTTCAACTTAGTGTGACCAGGAAGATCTCGGCTAGAATATTGTCGAGATATCGCACTAAGATCTTTTTCACCTCTACCTGTGCCTCCTCGAGCTGGATCAAAAGTAGGCCTTGCTGCTGTAGTCATGTTTTATGGTGTAACCTGAAATCAAAAATTTATACCTTCATTTATGTACGAAATGAAGGTTTATATGAATGCAAATAACAACGTTGATTGTAATCCTTTAGTTTATTTGGTCAGTGGGTCGTCTTTCGTCTTAGGGGCGGAGTTCCCTACAAAAACAAGATAATTCGTTGTATACAACAAATTGGACAGGGAGACATTGAGAATTTCTTCAGAAAAACAAAGTAGTCATGGTAGTGCTAGGTTTGCTTATCTGCACTGTTAAAATACTAACCAAGACACGAATGTCAAATTATTACTTCGGGGGATAATTGTGATGGGTAGCCTGCTTTTTTATATATTTTTCTGTATACAGAATTTCGTGCTGATCGCCTTTCCCTTGTGATTCTTGTGCTTCACTTCCCCAATCCAGTCCACAATCCAGTCCAGCCCAAAGAGTTTAATTTTATCAGTTTAAGTCACAGACTATTTAGAGAAAGTATAATCACAGACTAAGTAGAGAGTATAGTATAATGTCCACAGTCCAGCCCTTGTCCAGCCAGTCAAAATCATGTCAAAATCTTGAGTCTATCCCTATCGTCTATGTCCAGTCCTGTTTTTTTTTGTAATGATTCTGGCACGGCTTTAGGGCTTTTGTGCCTTAACTGATTGCGCCTGCTAATGGGGAAGGCAAGTGTCAAAGTGAAAATGACAGTTTGGTCCCCAAAGAACTGTAAAATCAAAGGAATTTTCAGAAAAAAAAACATTTATTGATGTAAAATGACTAGATGTTGTGTAATAAGCTGTAAAAATGATGGAATACACTTTTCAAAATAATATCTACTTTTCTTTTGGAGGTTATGTACCAGTATTGCATCGCTCGAAAATCGAAGAATTATCACCTGGAACGAGTTTTGTAATAGTTGTGGTGTTAAGAAATTAAATATATTGTGATATTTCTCGAATCTAAATAGAAAAAAAGGTTAAAATTACTGACTTAAAACATTATGATATTTTATCAAAATAGAAAGTCAAAAGCAGCATTATATTCTTGATAAAGGAGAGGACAGGTAAAACATACCTAAACTCAAAAATTGAAACCTCAACTACAAGTAATTGTGGATTTATTACGGTAAAATCAAATGTATAACCACTCAATTAAATCACTTTTTTTCTCTTGTAGATGCGCCGCGGCGTCTTAATTCTTCTTTTAGTATATAGTACTTGCATGGACGAATAATTTTCCATATTTGTTTTGTATTTATACTCAATTTTTATAACAAATAATCTTGTTTGTTTTTTTGTACAAGGTAGACGTGGGGACCAACTATCGCAGCGCCATCTACGATTAGCTTTGAGTTGCCATCCCCATTAGCCAACTGACAGATTTTGGTCCCTCCAGAAAGCGAGGAAAACAATTATTTGCTTAATGTATAACGCAACTCAAAAGCATTATTAGCGCTCATGTACACGACGCCGCCGCCGCGCCGCCACCGCGCCTCTAGGCTGTGTATACGGTCGCTACCGCGCCGCCGCCGCTCCGCCGCCGCGCCGCCTCCGCGCCGCCACCGCGATGCCATTCGCTAGTGTTTTATTTGTCTAACAAAGGAGGTTTCTCATTGCGGCCATATATATGTTTTTTTTTTTTTGTTTGTTCACGGATAACTTCTTCGTATATGAACCGGTTTTGATGATTCTTTTTTTGTTGGAAAGAAGATATTTCAAAGGTGGTCCCATGATATGGAAATTAGGGTTTGATGATGGAAGACCAGAGAAAACGAGTGGAGCTAAATAGTAAGAAATATCTTCTTTTCAACAAAAAAATTATCATCAAAACCGGTTCATAAACAAAGAAGTTATCCGCGAACAAACATAAAAAAAAACATTACGGCCGAAATGAGAAACCTCCTTTTTCAGATAAATAAAACACTAGCGAATTGGCATCGCGGTGCAAGCGCGGTGGCGGCGGAGCGGCGGCGGCGCGGCGGCGGCGTCGTGTAAATGAGCCCTTAATGCAAGTATGTAAAACCTTAAAAAAAATCATAAGTGTCTCAAAGTATCAACGCGGCGCGTAGACGCGTTATACTGCGCTTTAAAATTTGGATACTTCAAGACTTATTTGGGATTAAGATTTTTTTTTATTACTTTTAGTGTTTTTTGTAAGAACCTCGTACTACCCCAACATCTGGAAAGTTTCTCAAATAACTATGATCCCTAAACCGGGAAAGCCACCGCACCTTACGTCTTCAATCAGACCAATAAGCCTGCTTCCTGTACTGTCAAAGGTCTATGAAAAAAGAATCTCAAAACGGCTTAGTAAATACTTAAACGAAAACGCTACTATCCCAGAACACCAGTTCGGATTTCGAAGACGACATGCGACAGTAGAACAAGTCCATAGAGTGTGTGAACATATTAGAAATACTCTCGAAAGCAAAAAATACTGCTCAGGGGTGTTTCTCGACGTACAGCAAGCTTTTGATAAGGTTTGGCACCCTGGGCTGCTGTATAAACTGAAAAAAACATTACCACACAACCTATTCCTGACATTGAAATCTTACCTGGAAAATCGTATATTCTTTGTTAAAATTAATGATGCCGTCTCAGACTTTTACGACATAAGAGCTGGAGTCCCACAAGGCTCTGTCCTGGGGCCCCTCCTGTATCTGATATATGTTGTGCTTGGGGCTGGCTGGGTTCTTGTAATAAGACAACTTCTTGAGATGAATTCGGATTATAATTTATTGAGAGCTTTACACGATGGCGTCCGTTACATCGTAGCTTAGGTGATCGAGGAAGACCATAGACAATACATTTTTTATTCTTAAAACTAATGTGCCATAGACTAAATATACAACATGCCCTTTTTTCTTTTAAAAGGTTTGATGTGACATTTATAAAATTATTATGACATTGACATTTATAAAATTATGACATTGACAATTTGACACTTATCAATAACCTTAAACTGATGAATAAAGCTAAGATAAATAAAATTATAATAATACAATATATTTTAACATTATACAATATTAATACACAATATCAAATTTATAAATCTAATTTCTGTCTCTTTTTTATTAATCTACCTCTCGAGCTATACTCAGCTTGCGACATTTCTTTTTTAACTTGTTTACAATCTTTCTTTTCTAAATTAACAGAGGTATGAGGTAAGTTTTCAAGCATAGGACTAGTAATAGGACTTTGAGAATTACATGATGATTCATTTGTATCCAATAAAACCTGGTCGTCATATTCATTATAATCATGTATACTATCAGGTGACGTTATTTCTTCGACATTTACAAATACTGGAGATCTTGCCTCCGTAATTGACTGAGAAGAATGATCTGACTCTACTGACAAGAAGGAATCAGAATCATTATTTTCTTTGGTAATAGACTTTGACAAAGGATTTGACTCTGAATGAGTGAAAATAAATATACAATTATCATCCTCTTTTTCTTTTATTTTGGACTTTTGAAGAAATGTTTCTGACTTCAACTTGTCTGTTTTATTTGGAATTGGAAACTTATTTTGATTCATAGTCTGTCTAGTGTCCTTGAATTTGACTTTTTTATTATTTGACTTATTATTGCTTGATTTATAATCTATCCGAATATGTTGACTATTTCTTCTGTAATTTGTACCATAACAATCTTTAACAATAAATGATCTAGGAAAGTCTGTCTTTGAAACAATAGTACCTTTAGTCCATATGATATCTTTTGGATTTTTCTTAAAGTAAATTTGTTGGTTATTATAAAATGTTGGATATGTTTTACAATTTTTGTTATAATATAATTTTGTTTTATTTAAATTACTGTGTTTCTTTACTTTGTGTTCTGAAAATTTTACAATTTTAGGTCTTAGATTACTTACTATATTAGGTAATTTAGTTCTTAAATTTCTTGACATTAGTAACTGAGCAGGTGAAGCAATATTTCCTCTAGGACTATTTCTATAATGAAGTAATCCTATGAAGGGATCAGACCCTGATTCATCACATTTTCTTAATATGTTTTTCACAATTTTTACAGAAACTTCAGCGAGTCCATTTGACCTAGATAAATGTGGACTTGACACAATATGTTCAACATTCCAATCAAGAAGAAATTTTTTAAATTCCAACGAGTTGTAAGGGGGACCTCCATCACTTAGAAGTTGTAATGGGATACCATGTCTAGCAAAAATAGATTTTAAGTGTGTTATGACATTCAAAGTTCTACTGTCTTTGTTTAAATTTGCTATTTCTATGTAATTGGAATAAAAATCTACAACAAGTAAATATTTTTTGCCTTTATATTCAAACAAATCAGTGGCTAGTTTTTGCCAAGGAAATAGTGGTTGTTCATGAGATAACATTGACTCTTTAGTTTTATTTGAAGAATAAATACTGCAAGTTTCACATTGTCTTACTTTATTTTCTATGTCCTGGTTGATGTTAGGCCAATAAACTACTCCTCTAGCTAAACTTTTTGTTTTTTCTATACCTAAATGACCTTCATGAAGGATATTCAAAATTTCAGACCTCATAGACTTAGGTATTATGACAGAGTTGTTTTTGAAAAGTAAATTATTAATCATATGAATTTCTTCCTTAATATTCCAATAAGGTGATACTAAATTGTCACAATGTTCTTTGCATTTAGGCCATCCTATTTTATAATATTCTTTAAGTTTTTGTGATATTAAATCATGATTTGTGTGATGTAAAATCTTATCCAGTTTTTCTTTTGTGATAGCTAAGTTAGAAGTTAATAAGTTAATATGAATTTCGACTTCGTTGTCTAAATCGTCCAGGCTAACTAATTCTTGATTTTGGTTAGTGTCCTTGATGGGAGCACGTGACAAAGTATCCGAAATGTACATTTCTGTTCCTTTAGTATAAGAAACAATTAAGTGATAAGCTTGTAAGGCTATCATCATACGTTGTAATCTTGTAGGGACTTCTGACAAAGGTTTTTTGAATAAAGTGACCAAAGGTTTATGATCTGTTTCGACTTGAACAGGTTTACCGTATATGTATTGGTGAAACTTATTGCAACCAAATACAATGGCATAAAGCTCTTTTTCTATTTGTGCATAGTTTATTTGACTTTTATTTAGTGATTTTGAGGCATATGCTATAGGATTTTTACCATGTAATATTACAGCGCCTACTGCATTTTTTGATGAATCAACAGACAATCTAATAGGTTTCTTGATGTCATAATGAACAAGAATGGGTGACTGACATATTAATGATTTTAATTTTTTAAATTGTTGTTCATGTTGATCTAACCATTGCCAAGTATTTTGCTTTTTTAGCAAGTCTCTCAAAATAGTGGTTTCTTCAGCTAAGTTATGAATGTAGGAACCTAAATAATTAATCATTCCTAGAAATCTTTGGAGTTCTTTAACATTTGTTGGACTAGACATATTAGAAATTGCTTCGACTTTAGATTGGTCGGGTGACACTCCATTTTTGTTAAAAATATGACCAACATAGCGTATTTCCTCCATACCAAATTGACATTTAGACTTATTAAATTTTAAATTTACTTCAGATGCACGTTTGAACAGTAATTCAAGCCTTTCGTTGTGCTCTTTTTCATTCGACCCATAGACAAGAATGTCATCGACAAATATTATTATTCCTGGTAAGTCTCCAAACAATTGATTCATGGTTCTGTGGAATATTTCTCCACTGGAATTAATGCCATACGGTAATCTAAGGAATTTATATCTACCGTAGGGTGTATTAAAAGTGCATAAGTCACTACTTTCTGAATCTAAACAAATAGTCCAATATCCTGAACTAGCATCCAGTTTTGAAAAAATAGAAGCTCCGGCTACTTTAGATCTAAGGTCATCAAATGTAGGATATGGATAGTAGGGTCTCTTTATAGCTTCATTTAAGTTTCTTGGATCCAGGCAAATCCTCAACTTACCATTAGGTTTTTCTACTAGGACTATAGAATTTACCCATTTTGTTGGCTTTTCAACCTTTTCAATGACTTTTTGTTGTTCCATACTCTTTAGTTCATCCTTCAGGCGATTTTCTAAAGAATAGGGAATTCTACGTACCGGACAAACTTTTGGTTTAACACTGAGATCAATGTCTAAATGAGCCTTGTAAGGTAAACAACCTAAACCTTCAAATGTACTAGCGTACTTTGACACAATATTTTGTACTGACCTGTTGCTATGTCTGTCTTCAATCTTGAATATTCTTTTTACAATACCAAGTTTTTCACATGTTTTCCACCCAATTATTGGAATGCATTCACAATCTACCACAGTAAAGTATAATCTTGCTGAAACTCCATTTTCAAATGAGCAATTTAAGATGCAAGTACCTAAATTTGGCACTACTTCTCCTGAAAAAGTATATATTTTATTATTTGTTCTTATTAAATTAATATTTTCCTGAGTATTAGACCTAATTCTTTCAAGAGTATGCTTTGATATGACATTTGTGTCAGCTCCTGTATCTATTTGACATTTGACTTTGAAATTTTGAAAATAAACATTAATTTGCCAGTCTCCTGTACTGTTAAAATTTTTATTAATGGAACGTATGACAAATTGATTTTCTTGTGGATGTGATAATGACTGAATTGTACTTACTCTATGATTATTATTACCAGAATTATTATTGTTTCCTGAATTTTTGAAGAAACAAAATTTTGCAAAGTGGTTTTTCTTCTTACAATTGTTGCAAGTCTTGCCTTCTGCTGGACATTTGTATTTGTGTACTTGACCACACCTCCTGCATACATTGTTGTCTGGTGTTTTTAGTCTTTGGCTGAAGTTATTTCTGCTTGACGATGATGATCTGTTCCTGTAGTGATGATTATTTTTGTTGTACCTGGTCTGTGAACGGCTTCTGTTACTTGACTTGATTGCTTGCACTGTTTCTTTGTTTTCAGTTTTGCACATGAGTTTTGTTGACCTTTCTTGAGACAGTTCGAGACTTTTTGCAATTTTCATGGCATTTTCAATTGTCAAATTTTCTTCTTGAAGAAGTCTTTCCTTTATATGTGTATTTTGTATACCAATGACGAGCATATCCTTTATAAGAGAATCTTTTAGTGCTGCAAATTCACATGCGGTCGATAGGTTAGTGAGAACTGTGAGGTATTCTTCCAAAGTTTCGTCTTGCTTCTGTAGTCTCGTGAAGAAGTTATATCTTTCAACTGTTAAGTTGGTGTGTGGACTGAATTTGTCATCAAATTTTTTCAAAATAATTTCTACGCTCGTTTGTGTCCTGTCGATGTTGAAACTATTGAATATTTCAAGCGCGTCATCACCAATCGTGTTCAGTAAAATTGCTGTCTGTTTAGCAATTGGACATTTGCTGATTTCGTTAGCATCCATGAATATTTCGAAACGTTGCTTCCATTGCCTCCATTTCTCGGCAGCATTGTCGCCATTTTCAATTTTTAGCGGCCTTATGTTCGCAATGAAGATTTTGTCAGACATTTTGAATAATTATAAATTTCTCACCTTTTGAGACCAATTCTGACACCATGTTGTGCTTGGGGCTGGCTGGGTTCTTGTAATAAGACAACTTCTTGAGATGAATTCGGATTATAATTTATTGAGAGCTTTACACGATGGCGTCCGTTACATCGTAGCTTAGGTGATCGAGGAAGACCATAGACAATACATTTTTTATTCTTAAAACTAATGTGCCATAGACTAAATATACAACAATATACACAGCAGATGTCCCTGAATCGGAAACTGTAATGACAGCCACTTTTGCCGATGATACTGCAGTGCTGACATCTGACGCCAACCCAGAAATAGCTTCCAGTAAGCTACAGTCGCACGTGGATAAGCTTTATACCTGGATGAAGAGCTGGCGTATCAAAGCTAGTGCAGCTAAATCCAACCACATCACATTTACCCTTAAACAGGGAGACTGCCCTGCTGTGAAACTGGGTAATGAGCAGCTACCACACAATACTGTAGTAAAGTACCTCGGATTCTACCTCGATCGCAAACAGACGTGGAAGACTCACATCCAAATAAAGCGCGATGAACTCAATCACAGATGGAGAACACTAGAGTGGTTATTGGGAAGAAAATCTCGACTCTCTGTCAATAACAAAGTATTGATTTACAAAGCAGTTATAAAACCAGTCTGGACTTACGGCATACAGCTGTGGGGATCAGCAAAAACCTCAAACACTGAAATACTCCAGCGGTTTCAAAATGGCGTGCTTAAAGCCATAGTGAATGCCCCATGGTATACAAGAATGGATGAAATCCATGATTATCTGAAAGTTCACACCATCAAAGAGGAAATCAGTATTATGACAAAAGCTTACAGAGAGAGGATAATAAATCACGAAAACCGACTTGCTCAGGCTCTAAGTAAATCGCTGCCAACAAGACGTCTTAAAAGACTGCACACTTGGGATAATATACACTGAGTAAAGCAATATGCAAAGGCAGCCTAACAATGGGAGGGCAAGCCTAACATGCCAAACACTCTCTTAAAACAACTGCTTATGGTTCAAGAACCGATCGCATGTTTGCAAATAAATATTAAAAAAAAAAAAAAAAAAAAAACTTTTAGTGTTTATTTGCAACATTATGCCTTTGCAATGTGACTTAAAACATTTTTAAGGTTTTCCAAACTTGCATTAAAAATATTTTTGATTTGCGAATTATTAGCCCTAATGCAATCAGTATCGTGACTAGAGTCTTAGATTAAAGTATTGCCCACGACTAAGATTGCATCCTGTAGAGAGTATTTTTGAGTATTTGCTCAGGGGTGCGAGGGTTCGCTGAACGGAGTCATAAGTTTCTGTCAATGTTAGCTGTCAAATTCAATTGACAGCTCAGTTTTTAAACAAATAATCAATTTGCCGGTGTAATATTAATTAAATCCATAATCCATAAACAATATTTACTCTCTAAAATAAAAATATTCGTTTTACGGCGCGAATGTGGCAAAACAATACAACCTAATGTCAATAAGACAGCAGGATAAAATTTTGCGAGGTAAAAAGGTCTCAAAAAATTCCTTTCAGTAAAAACTTATGCCAGCGGACGACCGTAAACGGGGCAGGGTTCGGATCGGATTCGGATCGGAAGTAGTGCGTAAACGCCGAAGTGTGCGAGGTTTCATAGAACTTCATGCAAAGTAAATACTTCATACTAATAACACTAATACTTCATACGTAATGCGGGGACTGCGGAGACTGCGGTGCGGCTAGGTCTGCTTTCACCTATAGGGGTCATCCTCCTTAGAGAGATAGTGAGACCACAGAGAGCGAGATAGCGATACATTATTTAAGCTTCAAGTAGGCATTTGAAGTCTGGGCTCCAGTTTTATCTATACCTTCATGGGTGTTCATGGGTTTATCTGTCAATCAGTCAATGTCATGTCATTGTCACTTTTTGTCGCCGTAGTCTGCCGTAGTCGGTGTAGTTACGTGTACGGTATTTATTAAAACACGGGGATTTTCCATAAAACAATTTCATTTGTTACGTACGTTGTGCATTATTTATCAATAACCTTCCAAAATGTACAAAGTTTATACCAGAACGAACAGTTATTTTGCAATCAATCCATTGTTTGGTAAGTTTAGCTTTGTTGAACAATATGACCTTGAGGACTGTTTACTATTCTAAAGAGATAAGACCATAAAACTGACTTATTTATGTTTGATCAAACTTTTCAGGTGGATTTACTAACAACGTTGGCCAGGACATAAACCGTATACACGCTACAACTGGTCTAAGATTTCCCCCGGCAGCTGCATTGAAATTGCCGACAAATGTAGTTGACATAAATGCTTCAGAAATGGGTAGATTTTCGCCACTGAGAGAACGAGATATATCTGGTCCAGTTATCAGTTCTTGTTTCAAAAGACAGATGGATTTGGGAAAAATTGATATAACTGTACAGTCAGATCCTCATGTTAACAAATATGATTGCCGTGGAGCTGTCAGTTTGTCATCTTCCATGCAAAGCAATGTTCCTAGCCCCTTCAGTGGCAACCATACCCATCTTAATATGCCGGGGTCACAGTGGGGCCAAGGACACAAGTATTTGTCTGATCATCTTCACAGTGCTCATTACTTGACACTCAGAAATGAGTATCGCGCAAGAGCATCTAAAAACGGTATGTAGAAAAAAATATATATATGTAGTTAAATATTGCCTTGTTTGTTTACTAACAACACTGACACAATAGTGCTTTTATGAAAGCATAATTTTATTCTATGCTTGGGTTTTAAAGTTTAATGACTGTATTAATTGAACATAATACTGACTGTACATATGAGTTACAGATAATGAGTCTTTGCGCATGTGACATGTGTGGGTGTATTGTAATATAGTAAGTGATGCATGTCACACATAGAAATGTATAACACAAAGCATGGGCATAGCCAGCAACTTGTTCCCTCTGTAAAGATTGGTAAAAATCAAAATACCAATGACATCATTGCCTTTTATAAATATATAAGTGCAAACTGTATGTCATCCTAGATACAACTTATCACATTTTGCATTTCATACTGCTTTACAACCTGGCTAATCCCATGCACACAGGTACTAATGTCTCATTAATAATAATTTAATATCCAAGTATTTCCAGTTTTCCATCCAATTAACACAAAGCATTGCTTATCTAATAACAAAAATAATAGTCTGGTTGCATAACAACCAATACATACAATTTAGTTTTAATTTGCATTATTTCAGTAACACATTCCCTTTTAAGTTGGATGAGTGTCAACTATTTAACTACATATACATATATATCTCCCATTGCCAAAACTAATGTAGCAGCTCACCAGTTGCATCTTTTTGTGTCAGCTGATTTTAAATTTACATGTTAACACCATAACATTGATAGCTGGTTAACCTTACAAAATTACAAAGAAGTGCTTATTCATGAAGTTAATATTCGGTTTACCTCTTTTCAAAGCATAGCTGTTGGCACAAGATATATGAGTACAGATACTAAACCTCCACTGAGTGCCAAAGAAAAGTTGAAAAAGGCTGTCACAGAATATGGTTCAACAGTGATTGTATTTCATATTGGCCTTTCACTGATATCATTGGGCTCCTGCTATCTTCTAATATCTAGGTATGTTGCATTGCTATAACAATCTCATAATTCACAATTCATTTTTTCAACTATGTATTTTTATTACTTTTAGTGTGTAGTAGAGTTAAGAAAATAATTATTTGCATTTTATTTTCAGCGGCTTCGATTTAGTGGCAGTGTTAAAATATTTCAACATAAGTGAAGGCACAATTTTGAAGGCAGCATCATCAAATGCAGGAACATTTGTTGTAGCTTATACTGTACACAAGTTTTTTGCGCCTTTCAGGATAGCAATAACACTGACCGCTACGCCTTTTATTGTGCGACATTTAAGAAATATTGGCTTCATAAAGCGCAGTGTACCTGGTGGTGGGAAATAAATTTTAAATAATAAAACTTTTTTTTTACTTTTGTCTTAACAATTTATTTACGACAGACAGTCCAACAACTTTATGTAGGTACACATAGCTACACATCAAGATATGTAAAACCAATACCTGTAGTGAGCTGACTGTTGAAAGTGCGGAAAAGTCATAGAAAGCAAGACAACGATAAGATAAATTTGTTTTGTATAGCTTGATGTGTAGCCGTGTGTACGTTACTGTTGTACCAGTCTATAAACTATCCTTTATCCATAAATGCTCTACACTATCCGGTAAACGGCGCATCACGACTTTAGAGGTGACATTTTTTTCCCCCGTTGGCGGCGCTTCACCTATATATAGGTGATGTGCCGTTAAGGGTTTTTGACAGTACTATCTTGTCATAATATTGCTTATTCTTAAAATCCTTTACGTTTGCATCGGTTTTCTCTTTTCTATTTGAACTATCGAGAATATCTGCCTTATAAAAGTGCAACACTGACCGTCAAAAATGTGTTTATGGTTTCGAAATTAAAATGTCAAAGAAAATGACGAAAAACGACAATTTGCGACGCCATAAAAACTGCTGATCTAGCGAAAAAAAAGAATTTTTGCAAACGGGTGAGTATTTTTGAGAAAATTACTGATTTGTTGGTTAATTATAATATAGGTAATGTGTATGCAACGGGGTTTTACCCAGAGGTAGGTATATTTCAATTTATATGTGATTTTCACTGAACGAGTACGCTTTTACGTAAAGTGGGACTTCCTTCAATCAATCCCATGTATTTGTGTATTGAATAGACATATGCACTTAATATTTACGCATAAGTTCCTCTATGAACGTAGCTTTCAGATAGTAACTATATTTTTAAGTTCCGTGAAACTTTATAGTCGTAATAATTTATTTAATTTTGTTGAAAAATTTTGCACCGTCGGCAAAATGTTTTGAGCCAGTTTTATGCCTGTAAATAAATATTTTTTTACTATGAGGTGTGTTTGTATTTTTTTTCGTATTTATTGGTTAATTATAATATTGGTAATGTGTGTGCAACAGGGTTTTACCCAGAGGTAAGTATATTTCAATTTCTATGTGATTTTCACTGAACGAGTACGCTTTACGTAAGTGGGACTTCCTTCAATCAATCCCATGTATTTGTGTATTGAATACACGTATGCAGTTAATATTTACGCATAAGTTCCTCTATGAACGTAGCTTTCAGATAGTAACTATATTTCTAAGTTTCGTGAAACTGTATAGTCGTAATAATTTATTTAATTTGGTTGAAATATTTTCACCGTCGGCAAAATGTTTTGTGCCGGTTTTATGCCTGTAAATAGATTTTTTTTTACTATGAGCTGTGTTTGTATTTTTTTTCGTATGAAGAAAGAACCCTGCCATCGATAAAAGCCATAAAATATATATGGTATCGATCTACTTTACGAAATAATAATTTTTAAAGTTCGCATAATGTTTTATTTCAACCATAGTCAATGTTTACCATTTAATATAATAAATTAGAGACGAAATGTCAACAAACACTTAACACGACCCGAAAGGGCCATTCATTAGCTCGTAACATAAACATAACTTGAGATTACGACCGACGCCCAAGTGTAAACAAAAAATACTTTGTTAAGTGGCGGCGTGTGCGGCCATCTGGCGCGTGGATTACGTCATCGCGTGCGCCGCGCTAACGCGGGAAATGCCTTCACCTATATATTATATAGGTGATGCGCAGTTGAGCGGCTATAGTATGTACCATTTAACATGGCAATAGAGGTCATTCACTCCCTCCTACCAAGTTTTTCATCACTAAGCGATAATGACACTTATTGTTACCTAAAACAACTAATAAGCGATAGTTGCTTCTATCGCTACAGTATCGTGGTACCAGCCTGCTTGACATACAGGGGTTGTGAATCTTGTGTTGCTCTAATTCAAAATTATTATTTTTTATTTCTAGAAATCAAATTGTGTGCTTATAAATTTACGCGTGACGTAAAAAATGTTCCACTGTGTGTGACGGATTTAATGGATGTAGTGATAGGTAACGGCCCTTTTCCCTTCATATGTATTTTCGTCCGCGCGCGGATCATAGTAGATTTTCAAAGTCGATTGTATGTTTGTTCACGATTATCTCGCGTTTGTCTGAACCGATTTTCATGCGGTTTACGGAAAAATGTTTATTACAGTCTAGGGAAGGTTTTAATATACAATAATATTGGATGTCTTGTGACGTTGCCCGCATGGATCCGTTTTTGTTGCTCGCTTGGATATAAATTTCTAAAGTTGCCGATTATACGAAGATTTTTGTTGAATGTCTGAACTAAAAAGGGTAAAATAAAAACTTTTAAAAAAAAGTACCGACTTCAAAAACAAATACCTACAAAAAAGTGTAAAATAATTTTCTTTCGGAAGTCGGTGGCAAAAGTCAATGACATAAAAATCAAAAGCCACCGACTTCCGAAAGAAAAGTTATTTTACACTTTTTTGTATTTGTTTTTGAAGTCTGTGCTTTTTTAAAAAAAGTTTTTATTAATACTAAGGGTACAACGGCGGTCTTATCGCTAATAGCGATATCTTCCAGACAATTATGATGGACTTGAAGAACTTTAAAAAAAAATGAGGGTAGACAGTGATGCACATCAAATAATAGATAACCGATAATATAAATACAATACACACAAACATTAATAATAAAATAAGATACACATACATACATAAGTATAAATATGTATTATTAGAGAGAAAGGAAATGATTTAAGACTAAGCTTTTAAAAGAAACCAGTAACTTGGCTTGTCTTACTGATACAAGCAATGCATTCCACAAACGACAGCCTGGACTGTGAAAGAATCATCATAAAAAAATGTGGAATGTGCAGGCATCAAAAGAATCAAATGTATTTAATTATGTATATACAACGTGTAACGTTAATAGCGCAAAACCTCTCGTGGAGTAACTTAGCCCATGTTACTGAACAATGTTTCTTCAAAAACTTTTGGAAAAAAAAATGATTTTTCATACTGAAGGACTCGATCATTTTCTCATTATGTATGAAAAATCAATTTTTTTTTTCCAAAATTTTTAGTAATTGCCGATTTATCAAAATCATCAACTTTTTGGAGAACGTTTGGTCTACTCCTTTTACCTTCAGGTTGCGTTATTTTATGAGTATTTCTGTATTCACGTAATACCCGATATATCGATCTCTCACTCACCCCACATATTTCTGACATGCGTTTGACAAGATCATGGTTAGTTAATTTTTTTATTTTTATTTATTTATTTAGAGTCACCAACATTTGATTACACCATAACAATAAAAAATATACAAACAAGAGGGCATGAACTTAAGTATCAAACAACTTAAGTATAATATCAAACAATTATAGGTAACTACAGCGTTCACTAATACAACGTACTATTTAAGAAGTGCTTAATTGCTATCTTGTATAATTTAGTATAATATTCACGGTGGATTAGCCATTAGCCAATATACATTTAAATATTTTAGATCGGAACCGACCAAGTGAGTCAAAATGAATATCAGTAAGATCACAATATTTATTGACCATTCTACAAAGTCGCGGTAAAGGTGAGTTTGCACCAAAAACGGTTCTACGGGGCGGTGGATACAGAGGTGTGATACGATTTCGTGGGTATCGGGATGGTGCTCTATACTTTACTCTTCTTACTAATTCTGGGCAGTCTACACCATTGTTTAAAATTCTGTGAATGAAGAGACAATCGGATAATTCCCTTCGACCGGATAGGGAAATCATATTAAGTTGTGACAATTTGTTTAAATATGATGTTTTTTTCTTTATTTTGTTCGATTTGTGTACCAAATGCCACATGAATCTCTTCTGAATACGTTCTAATCGAAGGGAATGTACTGCAAAGTGTGGTCTCCACACAACGCTGCAGTAGTCCAATATACTCCTCACTAGACTATTATACAGCATAATTTTTGGTCTGCAAGTGCGAAAAATTTTACAATTTCTTATAATAAAACCCAACATCCTGGAAGCCCTTTTTATAATACATTCTAGATGGGGCAGGAAAGTCAGCTTCTGGTCAAACAGTACTCCAAGATCATTTATTTGGTCCACAAATTGGACCAAATCACCACCTATGAAATAGTCACACTCTATGAGATGGATCTTCCGTGAGAATTTTACGTGAAAACACTTCTTCCCATTCAAATCCATACCATTGCGGTTGCACCATTCAATCAGTCTATTAAGATCGCTTTGTAGTAATGCTGCATCCATAACTGATTCTATCATTCTACCGAATTTCAAGTCATCCGCGTACATAAAACTCTCAGAAAATTGAAAACATGTTGGCAAATCATTTATAAACACATTAAAAAATACAGGGCCTAAATGGGAGCCTTGTGGTACACCAGATGTAATTTTCCAGGTGTTAGAACGGAAACCATTAACAACAACAAAAAAAGTACGGTCTTCAAGATATGATTGCACCCACTTCAGCAAGGCTCCCGTTAACCCGTATGCGGAAAGCTTTTTTAATAGTAATCGATGAGAAACGCGGTCGAAAGCCTTACTGAAGTCCGTGTAAATTACGTCGAACTGTCTGTTGGAGTCTACAGCTTCAGACACAGTCTCAGAAAAAGTGACTAAATTTGTACAGGTTGACCTCAATTTAGTGAATCCATGTTGTTGACCACAAATATATTTATTAAAGTGACTTTGAATGTAGGGGCACACCAGTGATTCGAATATCTTTCCAAAGGTTGAAAGGATGGAGATTGGCCTGTAATTACTAACAATAGTATTTTTCTCACTTTTGTGTACAGGCACAACTTTAGCGATCCTCCAATCTAGAGGGAATATTCCCGTCCTCAAAGATTCATTAAAAATTAACAAAAGTGGATGTACTAAGTTTTTAGCACAGGAAGATATGAACGCTAAATAGGTATTTATCCTCGAGCTTTGTGTTTTGGACATATTTAAAAATATTAATAATCATAAGACGTTCTCCACTGGTGAGAATCGTCTTCTGTCTTTTTGCTGGCGGCGATGTGAACGGTATCGATTCCGAACCTTCTTGAGGTTGGAATATGTTTGGACGACGACGGCGTTTACTAGTTTCACCAGTAGATGTTCCAGCTTCTGGTTCCATGCTTGTTTACAAGCAACAAATGAAGTAACAATAACAACACAGAACACAGAAACAAAACTGTAACAAACTCAACAACGATAACAATAAAAGCAAAGAAATTATAGCACAGACCCAAAGAGATTTAAAAGAACCTATAGAGCGGGCATTGGGAAAATTGTCATACAAAATTATTGATGCCGTGTATCAGTAGCACAATCTAGCGTTGCATAGCAACGCGACTACTAGACTGAGCGACTTTTTACCTAGTGGTAAAAGTTTTGGATCACAACTTTCTTCGTGATGTCCCGTCTATTGCTCGTATTTAGTTTAATGTCTTTGCACAGACCGAACACAAGCGAACTTCCACACGGAATGTTAAATCTAAATGGCGGCTGCTGCCGGGGGTGCTGCACCCCTGACGCGATGACTTCGTAAAACAAAAACGACATAAGATCAAAATTAGCATTTTCTGTGATGAAATAGTTTTTGTAATTTATTTTAGGAAAAATAAGGTGTTTTTACCATCCTGATATCAAAAGAATATTAATATACTTATATCCATACAATATGCACTAACTTTATATTTACTCAATATTGTATTATAGGTTAAAGCAAAATTATATGATGCATAATAATATATTTACTTTTGTTAAATTGTCTCAGTGTGATAAACTTGTGTAAAAACGAAAATACAATATTATAAAAAAAATATTTCGTAGGGTACGTTTGCTAGATTTTCTATTATTTTGGGTTGTGCATTGTGTTGTTTTTGTGGTCATTTTTAATGTATTATGAGACTCAAGCGATGTCAGTTTTGCGACTGTTTGCGACAGATTTGTATGGGTGAAGAGGAAGTATCGCTAATATTGAGATATCGGGATGAAAGTCGGAGCAATGACCACTATTGCCATGTTAAATGGCACATACTATAGCTAGAAAATAAAGTTAAAAATCCACTAAAGACGTACTGTAGTTTCGGCGTTGTTGTCTTAATAGAGTTTGTCAACAAGCCTTTATAGAGCTATTCTCTTAAAGACTACCTACTGGTGGCAATTCCAGTGAGGGAAAGAGATAGCTCCACAAGTCGTCTAGCGCCATCTCGTTCCCACAGTGGAATTACTCTCGCTTTAGGACGTCACGGTAGGCCGTAGAGCGTTAAACATTTAACAACGATTGGAACCAACGAAAACGCTCTGTGATATTTTATAGGTTTTCAACTTTATGAACTTAAGCATAAAGATATGAAATCTCTTTCTGTCGCTTAGAACTGCCATTTGCTAGACCGAGACAGAAAGCATAATACGATAGCACGCGGCGGAATCCTCGAGGCGACCGCGTGCTATCGCATTGTCTCGGTCTAGCAAATGGCAGTAAGCGACAGAAATAGAAAGGGCGGCTCAACTTTAGAAACGTGCTACCCGAATTTGAGTATATTGATGCATGGGGGGTGTAGAGAGGGGTTTATATAACACCCCCCAAGCATTTTTTTTGCCGGATTTGTCAAAAATTTTCTTTGAGATTTTTTTTCATAAAAACGACTTGGGGCACCCCGACACGGACAGGTTAGGTTAGAAGTGGTTATTTATTTTTAAACCACCCAGTAGTAGGAGCACCGCGAAGCGGTGCTCCGTCGACGTTTGTATGATATTACACATACCTACCGTAACAGGGATATGAATTGTAGCTAAATATACCGTAACTTTAAAAAATCATAAAAAGAAAACGGTTGCTGTCCCCCCCAAGCATTTTTTTTGCCGGAACTCCATTTCTTTTTGTAATATTATTTTTTTTTTTCGATGAGAATTTTTTTTTCGTAAAAATGACTTGGGGCACCCCGACACGGACAGGTTAGGTTAGAAGGGGACGGCGGGGTCTTCAGATCCCGCCATCCCCTTCGTGGTTATTTATTTTTAAACCACCCAGAAGTAATTTTTTAGGAAAAAAATTCTCAAAGAAAATTTTTGAAAAATCCGGCAAAAAAAAATGCTTGGGGGGAGTTATATAAACCCCTCTGTGAAGTTCTTAGAAACAACAAGTGATACGAAGGTTGCGTTTAATAAAGCTGAAGCATTTTATATTACATTTATAGTATATTAAATCCTAATACAATAAAATATGTTTGACACACAAGTTATTTTTCTTCATAATAAAATTACCATGGCAACGAATGCCATAGAGGAATAATCATAAAGATTAAGAAGTATGTATGTAGAACATACTTCACACCCTCGAAAGTTTTTAAGAATTTTTGGTTAAATTCTTAAGTCCCATTCTGGAACTTAATTCCTTTAGTCTGGGCCCAAATAGCGGCTTGGTAAGTAAGTCAGCGAGTTGGACTTCGCCAGGAACTTGTTTGACACTGAACTCTTCATTACTTACACATTCTCTAACAAAAAAGTGTTTTATTTTGATATGTTTGGTGCGCTTGTGGTATTCGTATTTTGGATTGTGCGCTAAGAACACTGCCGACTTGTTGTCTATGTTTAGGACTGGCTTTTCTGTTTTTGTTAGATCGTCAAACAATTGATTCAGCCATAGTATTTCTTGAGCCGCTTCGCTCGCCGCTATAATTTCAGCCTCCGTTGATGAAATGGAAACTGTAGTTTGCTTTTGGCTTCTCCAGCTTATAGCGGCGCCAGAGAATAGGCATACCACACCAGAAGTTGATCGCCCAGTTGACTGATCTCCTCCGTGATCTGCATCGCTGTAGCAGACCAAGTGCGGCGTTGACTTTTTCGTAAATATTAGGCCCTGATCTTGGGTCCCTTTCAGATATCTGAAGATGCGCTTAACTAGCATCACATCATCCTTTGTAGGTGCTTCTAGATGTCTTGAAGCGACTCCAACAGCGTAGGAAATATCAGGCCTCGTACCTACAGACAGATAGGCCAAAGCGCCTACGGCTTGCCTGTAAGGAAAATTCGACTTCATGTTTTCATCCGCTCCTGCAACATTATCTTTGATCATGGGTGATGGTGCTGACTTGCACTGAGACATTCCATATTTTTCTAGGATTTTCTTGATATATGACTTTTGGCATAGAGATATGGAGTCTTTTTGCACGTTAATTTCCATTCCGAGGAAGTAAGACGCAGGTTTGGTCGTTATTTTGAATCTAGCTTTTAGTTCCTTCAAAAACTCGTCACCTGCTGTCGTTGAGTTGTGCGCTTCAAGGCCATCGTCCACGTAAAGAGCTATAGCGACCTTTGATTGACCTTTGGTTCGCACGAAAAGGCATGGATCCGCTTCACTCTGCTTGAATCCAGTTTTCAGTAAAAACTCTGCTATGCAGTGATTCCAGCAGCGTGGCGCTTGCTTCAATCCATAAAGGCTGCGTTTTAATTTACAGACTCTTTTAGTTCCGTCACGATATCCTTCGGGCTGTTTCATATATAGTTCTTCCTTAACTTCACCGTTTAGGAAGGCGGTCGTCACGTCAAACTGTGTCAGTTTCAGGTTTTCACGAGTAGCGACAGCAAGCAGTGAACGTACAGTGCTCAGACGAACCACTGGGCTGAACGTTCTGTTGTAGTCCACTCCAGGTATCTGGGAATAGCCTTTGATGACCATTCTGGCCTTGTACCTCTCGACGGTACCATCGGGGTTCATTTTTAATTTAAATACCCATTTGCAAGGTAGGGCTTTACGTCCTTTGGGTAGCTCGACCAGATCCCATGTTTGGTTGTCCTTCAGTGAGCGTATTTCACTTTTCATTGCTTCTTGCCATTTTTCACTGTCTGGGGATTCCATAGCCTCTTTGAAAGTTTCAGGTTCCTTCGGTTTATGAAGATTTTCGACTTCTTCAGCTGCAGCCAAAATGAAATCGTCATACCTTTTTGGAGCTGTAATGGTAGACCTGTCTCTCAAAGTTCGAGGTGGAGTTGAAGTTGAAGCATGTGTATCATTTGTTTCATTTAGATCTTCTATATCAGTTAGATCAGAAGGTTCATCATCATCGACAAAGTTGTGGGAACTGGAAAGAGATTCGTACTCGCTTTCATTAAAGTTTTGTGGTTCCGATTGTTGAACATCTTCAGTGCTGTTGACCGAGTTTGGTTGCAACGTATCGTCGAGATCTTCGTCTTCCGTGTCGCCAATGTCGTTTAGTGGTGTGACGTCTCCATCTTCATTGTCGTCAAGCTGTATTGTTACTTGCTTACGTGGTAGTCTTGACGGTTTTGAAGGTTCTGGATATTCGAAGAAACTGTTATTGTTGAAAATATCGGTGATGTTGTTTTTGTTTGTGTTGTCGTAAAACATGGATTTCATCACACGGATATCCTTCGATATTACCACTTTGTTTTTGGATGGTAGAAGAATCTTAAATGCTTTTGATGTTTCAGAGTAGCCAACAAACATGCCAGGAATAGCTTTTGGTGCAAATTTGTGACCATTAGTGCCTTTGATGAGAACATAAGTTTTAGAGCCAAATACACTCGGCGTCACAAAAATCGCACCTCTTCGAAAATAAGTTTAAAACATGTCCCGCCAGTAACGAATACATTAAACCCAATTAATATTGGTATCAATTGAAAGTATGCTTAACGACCTTTAAATTAACAACAGTTAGAATCCCTAAACACAACAGGTTTCATTAGCACGTAACGTTAAAAAAAATGTTGTCAAAATACGCATTGCAAGGGCCACTAATTGCACCTCCCTACAAGGGTATAAAACGGGCGACCCGGGTTAAATGTGGGTCATTCGCTATTCAACCTTTGAAGTGAACACACGTGAACAGCTACAGCAAGAAAAATACCCCAGAAGATGGATACCACTGCAGATGAAGCCGCTCAAGTCATTGCACTACTGCAATCAGGGATGCGGCAATGTGATGTTGCTCGGCAACTGAACTTGAGTCGTTTTGCCGTTCGACGAGTGTTCCAACGCTTCCAAGAGACTGGTGGCTATATCCGAAGACGTGGATCTGGAAGACAACGGTGCACATCGGAAAGAGACGATCGCTTCATTGTTTCGAAGTCTTTACGTAATCGGTTCTCCAATGCTGTTGAGCTGCAACAACAACTGCTATCAGCTCGCAGAACTTCTGTAAGCGTCTCCACGATTAGAAGAAGAATGCGGGAGAAGAAAATTGCAGCTCATAGGGCTGCTACAGGGCCAAAATTGACTGCACAGCATAGGAGAGACCGGTTGCAATTTGCCCGTGACCATGTGGATTGGACAATAGACCAATGGAGGGCTGTGCTCTTCTCGGATGAGACGAGGGTGTGTCTTTTCTGCAACGACAGGCGTCGAAGAGTGTATAGGAGGCAAGGTGAACGATTCGCACAAGCCTGTATTCAAGAGACAGTGGAATACGGGGGTGGCTCGTGCATGTTCTGGGGCGGCATGTCAATCGACGGTAAAACGAACCTTGTGTGTGTTTCTCGGACTGGAAGTGCTCGCGGGCAAGGGTCGCTGACTGCTGCTCGGTACATAACAGAGATCTTAGAGGAGCAGGTTGTCCCTTATGCGGGTTTTGTTGGCAGTGGGTTCACGTTAATGCACGATAACGCCCGCTGTCACACCGCTTTAATTGTAAGAGACTACCTGCAAGAAGTTGGAATCCCTGTTATGCGCTGGCCGGCGCGAAGTCCAGACCTAAACCCTATTGAGCACCTTTGGGATGAACTGAAACGGCGAGTACGGGCACGTGATCCTGCCCCTACCACTCTCCAAGACCTCCAAGATGCCGTCGTTGCAGAATGGGACAACATTCCTCAAGAGACTGTTGTCACATTAATTAGGTCCATGAGAGAACGCATGGAAGCAGTCATCAGGGCTAGGGGGGGTAACACTAGGTTTTAAGTTGTTTTTAAGGACTTTGTTGTAATTTTTGCTGATAAAATAAAATTTAACTTTTTAATCATTTGCATTAGCTTGCTTTTTTTTATTCCCTGGTAAACAAAAAACCAAATCCATTGATTTATACTGAAATTTAAATAAATTGCCTTTCCAATGATACCTTATAGTCATATGTCTACCATTGATTAATAGGTTTAAAATGACTTTGAAGGGAATTCTTAAAGTGGTGCGATTTTTGTGACGCCGAGTGTATATACAGGTGGTGAATAATAGGTTTTCTACCAACCCATAGTTCAAATGGTGTTTTGTTTTCTATAGCACTGTTTAAGTTCCTGTTAGACAAGTAGTTCGCTGTCATGATTGCTTCTCCCCAGTACTTTAGTGGCGCGTTTGCGTCAATCATTATGGCTCTTGCTTTTTCAACCAGGGTACGATTTTTTCTCTCTGCTAATCCATTTTGGTGCGCTGTGTGCGGGGCACTAAGTCTTCTTTGTATCCCGCAGCGTTTCAGATAAGCGTCGAAGTCCCTGTTGATATATTCGGTGCCATTATCGGATTGCAGTACCTTGAGTTTGTTTCCCGTGTACGTTTCTGCTAACTCTTTGAACTCTTTGAATTTTTCTAAGACTTCGCTCTTGCATTTCAGCAGGTAAACTCGACTATATCGGGAGTAATCGTCGATAAATGTGACGAAGTACTTATTTCCGCTTATTGTGGGCGTTCGGATAGGTCCACAAACGTCAGAGTGAACAATTTGTAAGCGTTCTGTCGTTCTTTGAGTTGTTTTCTCGCGAGGAGCTGGTACTTGATGCATTTTCGCTTGAATGCACGCTTCACATTCCGGTAATGTTTCTTTAGGATTAAAATGCAAGCCAATTATGTTTTGATTCTGAAGTGCTAATTTCAAGTCTCTAGGGTTCATGTGCCCCAATTTCTTATGACAATCTTCGATGCTAGACGATTCCGTTTTTGTGGTGATTGGAAGTGTTTCATCATCATCAGTGGTCAGGTTGTAGCACTCATGCTTAATAGGTTTTAGATAATAGAGACCGTTTTCTTTGTAGGCTGTGAGAGTAATCTTATCCTTTGGGTTTTTTATAATCGCCTTATTCTTTGTGAATAGAACTGTACATCCTGCGTCCGTTATTTTGCTGACAGACAGTAGATTGGTGCATAGGCAAGGTACGTATAGTGTGTCTTTCAGGTGTGTGATTGCATCACCGCTGCCATTTTTTGTAGTAAAAGAGACTGTACCTTTCCCTTCAATCTCTGCAGTGTAGTCTTCAGTTGCGAAGTTGAGTTGTCTAGATGTTTTCTCAATGTTCTTAAACAGGTCTCGTTGGAAAGTCATGTGTGAGGTACAGCCGCTGTCCACAATCCAAGTGCTGTCTTCAGGCTTCTTATTTTTTGTTAGAAGACACTGCTGCGTAGCGATGTGGTTTTGATGAGATGTAGAAGAATTTTGTTTTTGTTGTTGCGGTTTCCCATTATTTTTCTTCCAGCAGCTTGAACATATTTTGTGTGTTTTGTGTTTGAAGATGTTACCTCTTCGTTTGCAGATTCGACAGGACGCGTATAAAGCTTCTTCTTGATATGAGGATCCAGGTTCATCGTCATTGGTCATGTTATGGTTATGACGGGCTTCAAACTCTTCAAGTATTTTTGTTTTAAGCTCATCGGGCTTAGGAAGAGTGTCACGCGTTTCAATTGCAACTCTGAAGTTCTCATATTCAGGGGAGAGACTGTATAACATCATGATGGTTAACAGGTCTTCGTTTATAGTAACGTCCATATCAGCCAGCTTGTCAACTGTGTCCATGAACTTATTCAAGTGTGTTCGCACATCTTGGTTTTCTAATTTAGTCATGATCAGCTGTTTAAGTAGGGTCGCTTTGCGCGCAGGTCCCTTACTGGTGTTCTTTAATTTGTCCCATACTTCTTTTGCAGTGCCGCAGTTTTTAATTTGTTTAAGCTCGGGCGGAGCAATAATAAGGATGAGCTCAGATTTCGCTAATCGATCCTTTTCTTTTTCATCCGTATTTGCATCTGCAGTCAAGGCTTTCTCAACATATTTAAATAATTTATGTCGTACTAGGACGGCTTCGGCTTGAATTACCCAAGTGTCGTAATTATCCTTCGTGAGTGGATCGATTTTTATGTTCGACATTTCGACTTGGTACTCGAACTTACAGTTTCACCTCTGCTACCATGTGAAGTTCTTAGAAACAACAAGTGATACGAAGGTTGCGTTTAATAAAGCTGAAGCATTTTATATTACATTTATAGTATATTAAATCCTAATACAATAAAATATGTTTGACACACAAGTTATTTTTCTTCATAATAAAATTACCATGGCAACGAATGCCATAGAGGAATAATCATAAAGATTAAGAAGTATGTATGTAGAACATACTTCACACCCTCTCTACACCCCCCATGCATCAATATACTCAAATTCGGGTAGCACGTTTCTAAATATTAACCGAAAGCACAGATTACCAGATATTGCACTCCATGTACTTATACGCGCTAACTACCTACTGGCCGCCGGTCCGTAGAAAGACCTTAGTGCAGCGGGTTGTCAATAGCCGCGCGACGCACACGTACGCATATTTAGGTCGAATTGATGTTAGTTTTGAAATACTAAGATATAATTGAAGAGATAAAAACTATTTTTTACGGTTTTCCTCGTGATGCAGAGGTTTTAACTTGTTATGAAAAAATGTAGGTACGCGAAAAGGTAATGAATGTTAAAATGTAATGTAACGACAGTCGGTATTAGTTATTTAATATTGTAGTTTATTATAAAGTTGTAGGTAGGTACATTTTTCATCGGCGATTCACGTTTCGATTATATTAAAAGTACCCACGACACAGGAAAAATTTCTGGTGAAGGACAATTTTTTAAAAAAACAACATTTTCTTTCTTTTTACAAGTGTATATTTTCATTTTCACTCCGTTGGCGGTCTGCAATAAAATCTTGATAAGTTGATAATTATATTTGACTTACTTCTTGGCTTCCGATTGAGCAGGTGGACTCGTAATAATAGGTACAGCCGAGTTTTGTTAACTCTCGCTATTACGAATTATCGAATGCTTAAAATTAATATCAAAAGGAAAAAAAAAAACAAGTGTTGATAAACAAACAAATTCGTACGAAAGTAAGTGTACTGTGTCAAAAAAAACCCTAGGTACTAACATCATTGTCACAGTATAAACAGTATTGGATCTCCCTACAAACGGACGAAACGCGAGCTATACCTACGCGCCTCGATGTCGGGGCGCGCTCGAGGCGCAGACAGTCACGGCCGTACCGTAGTGATGAACGGACGGTGCGTTGTTTTTTTTTTAGCAAATATGACAAGTAGAAAATATTGTGCTGTGTTTGGGTGTTTAACGTCAACAATAACGCATCCAGACATAAGTTTTTTTAAATTACCTGCAACCTCTGAAAGGTGAGTACTAACTATAAAATAATTTTACTTACTAGTAGCTAGTAGCCGTGCTAGTAGGTAGGTACATAATGTGTGACTTTTTAATGGTTGTGTATTTTCCTTTATCTCACGAAAAAAAGGGTATTTGGGTTAATAAATACAGTAAAATGAATAAAGTAAAGGAAAGTTACTGAGGCAAGTTAAATAGTTAAGTTATAGGCGGTTCTGAATGAATCATGATACGGTAGGTACTTACTCTTGTGTTAAAACTCCAGTGCATGTGTGTTTTGTTAGTTTGTATTATTCAAAGTAAAGTCATGGTGTAACGGCGCGGTGGGATTGTCGGCGGGCACGGAAATGAAGCAGTGAGCTTCATTTACCTACGGTACGGTGTACAATCAACGTATATTCAGTGTACTACATAAACTTTAACACAGTCATGAATCTTGGAACGTAAGAGTTAGTAGCATTAGGCCGACTGCCTGCGCGAGCGATGCGCTGTACGAGGTAGCGCGAGCGGCGCACTGACCTTGAAGGAGCGGTTGACGCGAATCCACACGACGACGTAATCAGACCCTTGTTATATCGTCACGGGTGCGTTTTACGTAACGGCCGCGGCGCTACAGTAATATTAGTTTATTATCTGTGTTTTGTGTATGAATAATACTAGAAAAACCGGCCAAGTGCGTGTCGGGCCACGCACAGTGTAGGGTTCCGTAGTTGCCCATCAAAATACTTATGCGAACTAACTTAAACTGAGTCGCTGAATTTAATTTTAAAAAGAAGAAAGCTTTTTATTAGAATGCGAGAAGCTTTTTATTAGAATGCGAGTTTATTATACTTTAAAATTCAATAATAAAGCATTTCGTACGAGTCAGTCAAGGCGCAAATATTTTTCGGTCGCAAATTTATAAGCACAATTTGTTTTTCAAACAAACATTTGTTTTTAAATTAAATCTATTAATAAAAAACAACACGCATTTTTATTGAACACTTCCTTTTCAATATACAAAGTATTTTATTTGTTTACTTAAATATAAGAAAAGTATATTTACAATCACAACATTATATAGAAACAGAAAGTAGGCAAATGTAATTAAAATGCTGGAGACGGGCGTCGGACAGCCCTAACGCATGTTTACGTACCGCGCGGCTGTAGGTATTTATTTCTATCATGCGGCCGAGAGCCACTACTGTAGATATTTATACTGTGTCATTGTCGACAGAGGCAGCCCTCGTAATTTAGAATATCCACGCAGCGGCGCGCATCTTCAGAGCGAAATTTACTTTACGTATGTATGGTTAGGGCACATTTTCGTTCGCAGCGTCTGTCAACTTGAAAGTGTAGGCTATTATAGCGGTAGGTATTGAACATTTTGTATGGAGTGAGTTATATGTAATATGTGCCGAAAGGGCGACGGAAAAAGCCGATTCCGCGTCGATAGATGTGGGAGCACCCTTATGGAATATCGAAAATTGCTCAAAGGAATTTTTGGGCCCAATTATCATAAACACTAAAACAGCTTCATCTATATTTTACAGTAAAGAGATAAACTGATTCATTTATGTGGCGACAAAAAAGAGTGTCCATGGAGTTTCTTGCTCATTCTTCTCAATGTACTCTGTGTTTCTCCATAGAGATCTACGCTTTGGAATGAGCACCTACTACGGTACATTCACAGTTTTTATGTCTCGTGACTGGGACTGTAGCACCATAACTATTTTTGTACTTACTTGTTTTATTTTATGTCTTTTGACAATAATTCATAAGTGCCTGTAATTGGACGTAGATAACCAAAAAGGATCCACCCCACAAAATGTTACTTTTGAGATAATCGAGATTGAAGTTTATCCTGTGTTTGCTCATTATAGACTTGCTTATGTTTAATGGTTTCTTAAGAAAATATGTGTGTGGCAATGTATATTTTACTCATACAAATAAATTTAAGAGAATTTAGTTTTATTTCTTGAGATATTCAACTAAATGTGTGTTAGGATCCTTTTTGATAAAAGCTATTTTCAATTATGTTAACCTCAATTTCATTTAGCAAAAACGATTCAAATTAGCTAATTGCCACTTAAATTGTTAAAAAATGTTCATTTCATTAATAAAACAAGTAGTTTGATATCACCGGGTGCCGACCTACCTCCGCCGCGTGGTCGTGGCCTATTTGATGGACAGGGCCGTCATCTATCCCGGCCACCGGGGAGATTGGAAGCGGCGAGAGATGTCGTGCGGCGTCCCACAGGGATCGGCCACGGTCAGAGTCCCGCATAACGGTGGAAGGGGCTTGCATCGGCGTCGAGTCGACGATATAGCTGGGACTCATCCTCGACAGCCGGTGGAGCTTTAAGGAACATTTCCTTCGTTTGGCCCCAAAGCTGAATCGGGTGGTAACCGCCTTCAAGCGGCTCCTGCCCAATCTCAGCGGGTCAAACGCCTCCTGCCGTAGGCTGTACACCGGTATCGTGAGGTCCATGGTCTACGGGGTCCCTGTGTGGGCCCTGTGCATGCGGAGGCGATCGGCAAAGCTAGTCGCATGCCAGAGCGTCATGGCCATACGGAAGATCCAGGGATACCGCACGATCGCCGGTAAATCGGCCAATTTCCTGGCCGGATTATTGCCGCCTTAGGATCTGAAGGCGAAAGCCCTCCAGTGCGTCTACGAGTGGCGCGTGGAGGCGCAAAGTTGGGGGAATCGCCGCTGCCTCGACAAGTCGAGGCACTGCGAGAAGAGCTCCGGCGCGATCTCAAGGCGGCATGGAGGGTAGTAAGACCCCTTTTGAAGAGTGGCTGGAGAGGCGTCACGCGCTCATCTTCCGCTTGACACAGGTCCTTACCGGGCACGGATGTTTCGGGAGGTTCCTGTGTCGTATAGGAAAGGAAGAAACGCCCGACTGGCCCGCTTGGGCAGAGCACCGGCGTGTCCTCACAGAGGCGATATGCGGTGACCTCTGGCGCCCAGCATTGGTCATTGGAGACGGAATGGAAAGCGGTCGCCGCCTTCCGCGAAGCAGTCATGCTAGCAAAGGAGGAGGCGGGACGCGTGAGGTATAGGACAGAGTCCACCTCAAGACCAGCTACCGTGGGAGACGCCCACAGCAACTGACAGACGTCGCGAGGCGATTTCCGGCCACAGTAGGAGCGGACATGCGGGCGGTGAGTAATGGGTGACTCGCCGTCCGATCATAAACCATGCCCGGGTCGACGGCACGTCTTGTTCCACGCGCGCCAGCAATCCAACGCGGCCCCCTTAGAAGCCAAAGCCTGCTTGAACGTAAAGGGCTATTGATGGATCACCGTTGAGTTTAGTCAGTACGAGTCTGACAGTCCAAAATCATCAAATGAGTCCTCCCGCCCAGGGAGGGACGGGAGGACCTATTGGAAGATTTTAGCATTCTTCACGTTTTTTTTTTTATAAAGGCAGTCTTTAGATATTATAAAAATAATGTACTGTCAAAGATTGACTAGTACCTACGATTTTAACGTTACGGTTTTGTCTCCCACAGCAGTCACAAAACATTTGGATTAAGTTTTGTTTTATATATTTAATCAAACACGATCCCACTTCTTGGACGCCTCTACCAGCTTCGTCTTCAATCTTCAAAATATAGGTACCTACATAATGACTGCGATGTGTATGGATCCCTTTCGTTGTATTCATCAATACCAACAGAAACACAGAAATGCGTTAAGCGAAAAATATCCACGCGTACTGAATCGTTTTTGTGATTTAACCAGTGCATTTTTTGAATAAAAATTTTGTTTCACAAAAAAGATTCATGCTTTCTGAATCTTTTTAGTGATTTATCTATCGCAATGATTTGAAGTAAAATATTATAATCTAAAAGGATCCACGTGCTTTGGATTCTTTTTAACATTTTAGTTTCGTGTCCGCATCTTAGATTGACCGTTTTACAATATGATCCAAGGGGAATGGATCGTTTTTACGAAACTTAAATAGGGGTTCGCCATACATGTGGCTTGGTAACCAAGTTCATTTTAATGTCAAAATATTCATATTTAACTTGGATTGTTTTTGCTAATCGAAAATATAGACCTTGATGAGCAGTTTGGTCTACTTAACTCATTTTCGGTCATGTTGTGGGTTGGATCCTTTTTGTTTATCTACGTCCAATTGGCCTAGTTGAACTATACAATTTGATTTGATTTGATTTGACAGTCTGTACAACTAAAGATAGATCCATATTTTGCTTTTTGCCTTTCTGCATACCTACCCACATAAAAATTGGCCAAGTGCGAGTTGGACTCGCGCCCGAAGAGCTCCGTCCCATGGGTGCGTCTCATTTTATTTATATAAAGTTATTTGATATATTTTCATTTCAATAACGTTCACATGATATAATCAACGTGAGATATACCAACGGTTGATATAATTTCTCTACACATAATGTTTGTGTTACTCTAAAACTCATTTCATATAATTTTATTTGATACTAGCTTCTGCCAGCGACTTCGTACGCGGATCCTGTTGCTTATGCCAGCGGCAACGGGGTCGTCAAAATCGAAGATCTGAAACGTCTGATGTCGAATACTTAGAGCCTGGGACGGGAAATCAACGGGATGCGTATGACTATTCCAGACGTTCCAGTTTTCTTACAAAAGTAAGTCAACAGGAAATGCCCATCAGACTAAACAACTCTTGCTAAGACGCGATTCCTATAATTATATGTAATAGTGTAGCTGGGCTCTTGGAGTTCAACATCAGGTGTTCCAGATCTTCAATTTTTATACGACAACAGGGAGTACTCATCAGCCTGAACAACTCTTGCTAAGACTTCATTACTGTATATGTAATAGTGTAGCTGGGCTCTTGGAGTTCCACATCAGGTGTTCCATATCTTCAAATTTATTCTCTCAGCAGAAAATGCTCATCACGTGGAACAATTTTTGCTATGGCGCTATTTTTGTATCTCTTATAGTTTAGCTGATCTATTGCAGTTCTGCATCAGGTGTTCAAGTTTCCAAGACAAATGATAGCCTATATGTTGCCCAGATTTAATAGCTATATAACAAAAAAAAAAAAACAAATCCGCTCAGTAGTTCCGAAGATTAGCGTGCATGGAGTAACTTCTCCCGTTTTGTTAACATTTCCCTTCACTGCTCTGCTCCTATTGATTGTAGCGTGATGAAAAGTATCCTATAACCAGCCCAGGAGTATGAAAAATAATTGTACCAAGTTTCGTCAAAATCCGTCGAGTAGTTTTTGTTTCTATAACGGTTATACAGACAGACAGACAGACAGACAGACAGACAGACAATAATTTTACTGATTGCATTTTTGGCACCAGTATCGATCCCTAATCACCCCCTGATAGTTATTTTGGAAATATATTTCATGTACAGAATCGACCTCTCTACAGATTTATTAGTATAGATAGAAGATAGATAACGTTTATTTAAGCGAAAATCATTACATTTAACGTTTGAAACATATAATTTTACGTTTAAACTACCTATTTTCTTTGATGACTTTGGCTTATCCTTTGAACTTTAATTTTTTGCCTTCACGATTGCTATTGTTATTAGAAAAATTTAGTATCAAGAGCGAGCGAAGCAAGCTCAGGACTTAGGACACCCCGACACGGACAGGTTAGGTTCGTAGGGGATTCCCTTCGTGTTAGGTTACTTTAAACCTTGCACCCAGAAATAGGAGCCTCGCGAAGCGGGGCTCCATCGAGCCAGCATGACAGGTAGTAATCAGTTATTTGACCTAGGATGCAAGAGCGAGCGAAGCGAGCTCGGGACTTGGGGCACCCCGACACGGACAGGTTAGTTTCGAAGGGGATTCCCTTCGTGTTAGGTTACTTTAAACCTTGCACCCAGAAATAGGAGCCTCGCGAAGCGGGGCTCCGTCGAGCCAGCCAGGGCCCTCGCTACCATATGTGCAAAGTGTGCAATGCACACGGGCGCCATCCTTTAGGGGCGCCAAAGACATCCTTTAGGGGCGCCAAAGCCAAGGGCCCAGAAAAAAAAAAACAAAGATATTTTTTAAATAAAAGTTGAAAACTTAATTAAATAGGATTAGGTTTAAATACCTACTAAAGACTTCAAATATTTGATCTCACTTTTAGATTAAAACTTGAAGTCTGGAAACGTTAAACTTTAAGAGCTCACTGCGTTCTTCTATGAACAATTGCCTTGTTCTATTCCAAAAAGCTGAAAATTTTCGCGCTCGCTTCGCTCGCGCTTCCAGTAAGGTTGGCGTACGCTTTTCTTCCCCTCGCTTTTGAAATTCATTCTCATTTTTCAATAGCAAATGCTTCTTATGTTAGTTACATAATCTTGTATTGGTATACAAAAATTTAAATTTAGCTTCTCTTAGATGTAGCACTTGATGGTTTTTTTTGTGTTTAAGTTCCGAAGCGGCAAGCTTTACATCCCCAGGGCGCTGAATTTTAAAATACGCCACTGACCGACCTACCATAAAAAAAAAGATTATTCAAAATGGCATAAGGGGCGCCAAAATCCTTTTTTGCACACAGGCGCCAGTAGACCTTACGGGGGCCCCGGAGCCAGCATGACAGGTAGTAATCAGTTATTTGACCTAGGATGCAAGAGCGAGCGAAGCGAGCTCGGGACTTGGGGCACCCCGACACGGACAGGTTAGGTTCGAAGGGGATGGCGGGGTCTGAAAGATCCCGCCATCCCCTTCGTGTTAGGTTACTTTAAACCCTGTAAGCAGAAATAGGAGCCCCGCGTAGCGGGGCTCCGTCGAAGATTCATGGCAGGTGGTACTATTACTAGGTACATCTGTGTTAGATTACTTGCCAGGAAGAAAAATAAAAATTAGACCAAATAAGTTTTATGTCTTTTGAGCGGTATACAAAACAATTTTATATTCATTGATTGTTATGCATAAAGAAATTAGTCATTTTAAAATTATGTCAATCGTTTATTATATTAACAGATCGTTATCTATCTATCTTCTATATCTATCTATCTATCTATACTTATAATAAATCTGTAGAGAGGTCAATTCTGTACATGGAATATATTTCCAAAATAACTATCAGGGGGTGATTAGGGATCGATACTGATGCCAAAAATGCAATTAATAAAATTATTGTCTGTCTGTCTGTATAACCGTTATAGAAACAAAAACTACTCGACGGATTTTGATGAAACTTGGTACAATTATTTTTCTTACTCCTGCGCTGGTTACAGTATACTTTTCATCACGCTACAATCAATAGCAGCAGAGCAGTGAAGGGAAATGTTAGGAAAACGGGAGAAGTTACTCCATACACGTTAATCTTCGGAACTACTGGACGGATTTGATTGTTTTTTTTTTGTTGTATAGCTATTAAGTCTGGGCAACATAAAGGCTATAATTTATCTTGGAAACTTGAACACCTGATGCAGAACTTCAATAGATCAGCTAAACTATAAGAGATACAAAAATAGCGCCATAGCAAAAATTGTTAAGCGTGATGAGCATTTTCTGCTGAGAAAATAAATTTGAAGATATGGAACACCTGATGTGGAACTCCAAGAGCCCAGCTACACTATTACATATACAGTAATGACGTCTTAGCAAGAGTTGTTCAGCCTGATGAGCACTCCCTGTTGTCGTATAAAAACTGAAGATCTGGAACACCTGATGTGGAACTCCAAGAGCCCAGCTACACTATAACATAAATAGGAATGACGCCTATAGCAAGAGTTGTTCAGCCTAATAAGCACTCTGTGTTGACGTATGAAAATTGAGATCTGGAAAAACCGATGTGGAATTCCAAGAGCCTAGCTACACTATAACATATATATTATATGAATAACATCTTAGCAAGAGTTGTTTAGTCTGATGGGCATTTCCTGTTGACTTACAAAAATGAAAGATCTGGAACGTCTGGAATCGTCATGCGCTTCCCGTTGTTTTCCCGTCCCCAGGCTCTAAGAATTCGACATCAGACGTTTCAGATCTTCGATTTTGACGACCCCATTGTCGCTGGCATAAGCAACAGGATCCGCGTACGAAGTCGCTGGCAGAAGCTAGTATCAAATAAAATTATATATTCAGTTGTTATCTCTTGTAAATTTTAGAGATTTTGTAGTTATATCATATATTACTTACTCCCGTCCCATTGTCTATAAAAACGGCAGAAAAACCATTTCCTTTAGGCACAGTCATATTTTTACTGTGCTTTAGGTACTCACTCATCTCAGGTCTGTTGTATTGTTTAGGAGCCCCCTAAATATAATTCTAATCCTGTTTTTAAAGTTGTTATAGCGGCAATAACAGAAATAAGTACATCATCTGTGAAAACAACTGTCTGTCTATCATGGCTCATGATGGTCTTGTTTTACCCTTTGAGTATGGAAGGAACCCTTAAATCGAGCACATAACCATAGAACACCTAATGACATAACTACAAATAAACCAATGTTGATGATGACCTAGAAGAGCTATTAGCTGGTAACCGAGATATAACAACACAGATACCACTTTTGTAAAAAATAAATTCTTTCCGAATAGGTAGGTACGCTACGCTACTATTAGCGGTCATTTGGTGTAAAACACAAGTCAAGTAAGACTCAAGACGTCAATAACATTAATAAATGATAACGGTGTCAAATGTTCATTATTTTATTACTACATAAATTCATTTTGTTTATTCAAATGTATGTATTACGAGATAATTCTTACGAGTAGATACTTATAGTTATTAGTAAGAATTTGATACAGAGCAGTTGAGGCACTAGCGCAGCGAACTATTTGTGTTTTGACCTAATAATAATTTATTTATAATGTTTGGTGGCAAAGTGATATGTGCTTTATATTTATTATTTTGTTCTGTCCTAATTTATGGTGTATGTGATAACAGGTTAGTTATACCACTTTATACACTTAAAATGCTACGAATGTACCTACACACGGCTACACATCAAGCTATGCATAACCAGTCAAAGCTGACCGTTGAATGTGCGGAAAAATATTCAAAGCGAGACCACGACAAACTGGTTTTGTATAGCTTGTTAATCTTGTTATGTAGCCGTGTGTACCTACTTAACATTATTTTTGGAACTTATTAAATTACTAGTGTTTGCCCGCGGCTTTGCTTGCGTTAATTTAAAATTTGAGAAACAATACCTACGGATCGTGTAAGTGGCGCCATCTGGAATATGAACGTAATTGTTTTTTTTTTCTCGACAACAGCTCTTTTCTATTTTAGGGGATGAAAGGTACCATATAGCCGTGTCTATACTCCTGACAACGTATATACCTACGCAAAATTTTGGGACGCTCTATTCGGTAGGTAGGTACCTATTTTGCGTGAAAAGGTAAAAAACAAACAATATACTTGCATTAATAATATTAGTTTAGATCAATAATGTTATACGTAGGTACCTACATAGTTTGCATAGGAAACGTCCTTGTTTGAGCGACATTGATTTCAAAGATCCGTGTTTATCTTAAACAGACTATTATTTTTGGTCGATTTACAGTATCGCTGCAATTTGTTAACAAAATTGAACGTACGATAGCATTGCTCTTTCAGCATACCGCATGATACCTAAAAAATAGCTTAGGTACTATTTAACTCGATGAGTAAAACTTGTTGTCGTTTAAAACAGAATCTATGCACTGGTTTGAGCACTAATTCAAAACATAAAAAAACACAAAATAATGGAAAAATTTGTTTGTTTTCGAATCTTTAAAATTCCTACACCTCGAAACAATAAATTACGTTTTAAATAATACCCAACTTACCTACCTATACAATTTAAATCAGCGAAGATTTATCCTAGAACTACTGAAGAAGAAAACAACTAAAAAATATTAGAAAAAAATAAAATTGCAAATTATATTGAAATAAACGTATGCATATAATCAAAAATTATTTTTGATTATTTGAAACTCTCACAGGATAAATAAAAACAAAAAAAAAGAACCACAAAAGTGAAAAAGAATAATGCAAGATTTGATCCTGAGACCCACTGCACGAAAGTCAAGCAGGTTATCAACCAGACTGGCTGGTTCGCTGACAGTAGGTTTCAAATAGCGGTTCTTATACCTACATATGTCAACAATGACTGAAAATCAACATATTATTTAACATTGCTAATCCCCCAAGGGGAATAGCGTAATTATACATATCCTGTTAATTGAAGGTTTAAGGAATATTTGACGAAAAATTGAAAAAATAATATCCAGTGGTTTAGCTTCCAACTCACAACATACATTAAAAAACAACATAATTCAAATTTGCTTATCTCCCAGGGAAAATAGCGTAATAATACACAGCCTATTATCAGAAGCATATTATAAGGAATATTTGAGGAAAATTTGATCGACAACTTAACAGTAGTTTCGGAGATAGATCAAACCAAAAAAAATAAAAGTTGATCTGGCATCAGAATCGATCCCTATCTCGAAAAAAATACAAAAAGAAAAAAATATTCAATGTACAGAAGAATCCCAATAGATTTTAAAAAATCTAAAAACCCACGTTTTAAATATCCTAAAAATAAGAAAATAAACCTACGGGGTTGAGAGAGGGGCCACTCAAAACGTAGGGGCGTGGCGTATCTTTGCAAGTTACACCCACGATCTATACACTTCATGTAGGTAAATATATCCCATAAATAATCCCTTAAATAATATACGCCCCCACGTTTTGAGTGGCCCCTCTCTCAACCCCGTAGGTTTATTTTCTTATTTTTAGGCAATGATATTATAAAGAAAGATACGCCATGTTCATACTTTTAAAATATCGTGCTATCGTGTAAATTTTTACACATACTAAATGGCGTTCAGATTTCGTTGCGTTGTTATTATAAGTACTAACTTAAATGTATACAGTAATTTAAAACTACGACAGCGATAGATAATACGGAACGTATAAGATAGAAAGAGATAGCTAGTTTTAGTGTGTTGCGCTTGAAGTATAGTCCACACTACACTAGAGTATCATAGAGTTTGTCGATTCACCACAGAAGAGACATTAAATATAACAAATAGGCAAGCGCGTGGGGTGCGCGCTTGGTATAATTATTTATTATTTTTATGCCGATTACCAATGTACAGCTACTAAGTACTGCGAAGGAAAATTTATCTTTTTACAATATATATATTATATTTTAAATACTGTCAAATATTTGTATCAAATTTCTGAAGACAGTTTATTTATATTTATAGTTTAGTCGAATACGTAGGTAATAGCTGTTAGTTACATTGGCGACTTTCATAAAAATGAAATAAATGTGTAGGATTTTAATAATTAATAAATACTTCAACACAAGCGCCTGTGAGAATAAGTAGATTTCTTATATTGGTACTGAGTTGGTAATGAATGATGTTTTAAATAAAATTGAATTCTATTTATGACTATAACTTTATAACTATAACTAACCTCATTCTATATAACATTAATCATAAAAAATTTAAAGCGCAACGCTATAATTGTGCCTACCATTTCGCTTCTGTTTGAATAATCTATGACCCGACTTATGACGGATGCTATTTGTCTCTGTCACGCAGCAGATTCATCATCATCTCAGCCATAGGACGTCCACTGCTGAACATAGGCCTCCCCTTTTGATCTCCACAGATACCGGTTGGAAGCGACCTGCATCCAGCGTCTTCCGGCGACCTTTATAAGATCGTCTGTCCACCTTGCTGGTGGACGTCCTACGCTGCGCTTGCTAGTCCGTGGTCTCCACTCTAGTACTTTTCGACCCCATCGGCCATCTGCTCTGCGAGCAATATGGCCTGCCCATTGCCACTTCAGCTTGCTAATCCGGTGGGCTATATCGGTGACTTTAGTTCGTCTACGGATCTCCTCATTTCGGATTCGATCACGTAGAGAAACACCGAGCATAGCCCTCTCCATAGCTCGTTGAGCGACTTTGAGCTTTGAGATGAGGCCGATAGTGAAAGACCACGTTTCGGTGCCGTAACTCATCACTGGTAACACACATTGGTTGAAGACTTTCGTCTTGAGGCACTGAGGTATGTCGGACGAAAAGACATTGCGTAGTTTCCCGAACGCTGCCCAACCGAGTTGGATTCGGCGGTTGACCTCTTTCTCGAAGTTGGACCTACCTAACTGGACTACTTGTCCTAAGTAGATATATGAGTCAACAACTTCGAGTACCGAGTTTCCAACAGAGACTGGGGTGGGCACAACATTGGCATTTGACATAATTTTCGTCTTGTCCATGTTCATTTTCAAGCCCACCCGTTGTGAAACTCGGTCGAGGCCATCGAGCATCATGCTGAGTTCCTCCATCGACTTTGCCATGACTACGATGTCGTCGGCAAACCGAAGGTGAGTGATGTATTCGCCGTTGATGTTGATGCCAAGTCCTTGCCATTCCAGGAGCTTGAAGGCGTCTTCCATTGCGGCAGTAAACAGTTTCGGGGAGATAACGTCCCCCTGTCTTACGCCTCTTCTCAATGGAATCGCCTTCGTGCTCTGCTCCTGTACTCGGACCGACATGGTGGCGTTATTATACAAGCACTTCAACACCTCGATGTACCGATAGTCAATACGGCATCGCTGGAGTGACTCAAGTACCGCCCATGTTTCCACCGAATCGAAGGCTTTCTCATAGTCCACAAACGCTAAGCATAATGGCAAGTTATACTCTTCGGTCTTCTGTATAACTTGCCGCAGCGTATGGATGTGGTCTATGGTACTATAGCCTCTTCGGAAACCGGCTTGTTCGGGAGGCTGGAAGTCATCAAGTCTGTGTTCGAGACGGTTCGTGATAACCCTTGAAAACAGCTTATAAACATGACTTAGAAGCGTGATGGGTCTGTAGTTCTTCAATAGGCTGTTATCACCTTTTTTGAAGAACAGCACCACCTCACCTCTACTCCATGTTTCAGGCGTTTTGCCCTCAGAGAGGACGGAATTAAAGAGCTTCTGGAGGACTTTAAGTACCGGTGTTCCACCCGCTCTCAGAAGCTCTGAAGTGATTCCGTCCTCGCCCGGCGCCTTGTTGTTCTTAAGCTGCTTCAGGGCCATCCTAATCTCGTACAGACTGATGTCCGGGATATCTTCGGTATAATGTCGGGACAGCTTGGCTCTGGGATCTCCTACCAAGCGGTCAACGGGCTTTGCGACCGAAGTGTATAACTGTCCATAGAACCTCTCGATCTCGCCTAAAACCTCTGCTTTGGTCGACGCTATGCTGCCATCCTCCCGTTTCAGCTTTGTCATCTGGCTTTGCCCAATAGACTTGTCCTTTGCGAACACTTTAGAGCCTTGGTTTCGCTGTATGGTCTCTTTAACACGATTCGTATTAAAGAGACGCAGATCGTGTCGCAAGGACTTAGATATACGTCTATTGAGCTGCCTATATGACTTCGCGTCATCGGAAGACTGCAACTGTAGCAAACGTCGTTCAGCCATGAGGTTTAAGGTTTGCTCGGTCAATTTCTGAGGTCTATCTTTACGACAGGGTCTAAAAAACTTAGACCCTACCGTGCGGACAGTTTCCACTAGCCCGTCGTTGATCTCGTCCACTGACACTAAGTTCTCAAGGCAAGCAAAGCGATTAGAGAGCTCGAGTTGAAAGCTTTCGGGGTTTTGAATATGGGGCCGAGTAGGTCGGAGCGTAGACTTCATCAGGCTGGACCTTTCAAGTTTAACATTGATATTCAGCGAGCCTCTTACGATTCGGTGATCGCTACCGGTTTTTACCCTGTTGATCACAGAGACATCGCTGAATATCCGTTTCTTGTCGGTCATGAAGAAGTCTATCTCGTTTCTCGTGAAACCATCGGGACTCAGCCAGGTCCATTTCCTGTGAGGCGGCTTCTGGAAGAAAGAGTTCATCATAAAGAGTTCCTCTTTCTCCAGAAAGTCGGCCAGCCTCTGTCCCCTAGGGTTCCGTTGCCCATACCCAAATTGCCCCACTCTCAACTCATCACCGCTTTTCTTGCCCAACTTTGCGTTAAAGTCCCCCATAACAACAGTGAAGTGGGTTTTGGAGCTATGTATGGCCCTACTTACGTCCTCATACATAGTCTCCACTTCATCATCGGAGTGTGACGAGGTCGGTGCGTATACCTGAATGACCTTCAGCGAATATCTTTTGGATATTCTGAGTATTAGGTATACCACCCTGCTCGACACACTGTCGATGGTTATTATGTTGTTTACGAGGGACTTGTGAACGAGAAACCCGACACCACCTTGGGACTGTTGGTCGCCCTCCCGGTAGTAGAGCAAGTTACCAGACTTCAGGGTTACGGTGTCCTCCCCCTCTCTACGGACTTCGCATAACCCCATAATGTCCCAGTGTAACTTGCTCAGCTCCTCTTCCAGCTCGCAGATCTTTTCGTCAGTCCTCAATGTGCGTATGTTGTGTGTTACCAGGGCCAGTCGTCGTGGGGGTGGGTAGCCGGATCTCTTCCGGAGATTCTTAGCACCCCCTGCTCCGCCGTTACCTTGACCGCTACCCGCGCCAGGGATAGCGGAGCTGCCGGGGACTGGGGGCCTGGTTTCTGTGGTTTTCATTGTAGGGGGTTATTTGCCTTAATCGCCACGCTTGGCAGGCGGGTTGGCGATCGCAGTGAGGATGTGCAGTACACGGAGGACGCTGCTGCCCGACCTCCGGTTTGTCCCTTAGTCGCCTCTTACGACACCCACGGGAGGATTTGGGGAAGCGCAATTCTAAGCCGGCGCTCCACGGCACAACGCAGCAGATTGCCATCCTATTATCTATCCTTTTCGAACCATTACGTCAAAAATAGGAAATGTATTTGAAAATGAGGAATAACTCTTAAAAAAATTACAAAATTGATATATTTTTAATAGACTTGCTTATGGTATGTCACTCCACAACTCTTATTTTTCTTGGCACCATAGTTTCTGCACTTTCTGAAGACACAACTTAGCGTTTTTGTTACGCCGCGCACTCACTTTACCTCGCTCGCTGTTGTAATCCGACTAAATCAAGGGTGCTACAATTGTGTTACATTCTCCTCAACATTTTGTGCGCGCTAGTGCGATATCTACCTCTTTTTATTTATAATATCATTGTTTTTAGGATATTTAAAAACGTGGGTTTTTAGATTTTTTACAATCTATTAATTTTTTGATCTGAGGTTCGTTTAATTTCGTTAACAAATTGCAGCGATAATGTAAATTGACCAAAAAATGATAGTCTAATGTTTAAGATAAACACGGATCTTTGAAATTAGTGTCGCTCAAATGGTCAAAGGATGTTTCACAAGCAAACTATGTAGTTATACCTATAACATTATTGATCTAAACTAATATTATAAATGCAAGTATGTTTGTTTTTTACCTTTTCATTACTACCTATTACTGAATCGATCGTCCCAAAATTTAGCATTATACCTACGTTGTCAGGAGTATAAACACGGATATAGGGTATCTTTCATCCCGAATAACAGAAGAGAGCTGTTGCCGAGAAAACAATTACGTTCATATTCCAAATGGCGCCACTTACACGATCCGTATTGTTTTTCAAATTCTAAATTAACGCAAGCGAAGCCGCGGGCAAACACTAGTCTATAATATGTATGTATTTAGAAATATATGTATAAGTATGTTTTCACACCACTTGCTCGTAAATGTCAAATGATATGTCATGCAAACAAGGAATAAAGCAAGGCATTGCTGCCCCCCATTCGAACCGAGCGAGAGAGCAGTGGTGGCCCAGTGGTATCGGTCCCGACTTACGAGTTGTAGGTCGTGAGTTCGAACCCCGCCAGGCGCATTACTTTGTGTAATTTATTTCATCACCACTGCTCTCAAAACGGTGAAGGAAAACATCGTGAGGAAACCGGCATGTACTAGAACCAAAAATTCGAAGACATGTGACATCTACCAACCCGCACTGGGCCCGCGTGGTGGATTATGGCCCACTCCCTCTCACAGAGAGGAGGCCTGTGTCCCAGCAGTGGGAACATTATAGGCTGATAATGATGATTCGAACCGGGCAATAATATTGTACTGAATTTCATTATTCCCGTGGGAGTTAATTCCCTCGTTTCACTCGGGAATTAACACTTGAACCTCCTCGCTGCGCTACGGAGGTTCACCCTCAGAATCCTAAGTGTCGCTTCGGGATTCAATACGCCCGTGACGTAAGGCAATGCTTTACTCCCATGTTGCGTAATCTACTATTTCATTCACACGGTCACACCACTTGCTCGTAAATGTCAAATTATATGTCATGCAAACAAGGAATAAAGCAAGGCATTCAGTGGCGGATTAAACGTTGAGAGCGCTGTAGGCAAGTATCTCATCGGCGCCCCTATATTAAAAATAACTCGTAGATACTATAGCTTGACCAAAACCGATGTACCTTAGGAAAACGCGGTGAGATGGGGGCCAAGAAAAAAAGAGCATCAGTTTACATGAGATCGATATCTGTCGAACAGATCTTAAAAAAAAATCGACTCCTGACACTTATTAGAACAGGGTCATTTTTATAATTATCATTATAATAACAGGGTCATTACTAAAATAAATAGACTGTAACGCGTTGTTCTAACACTGAAGAAGCAGCCATTCAGGGCCCCCGTAAGGGCTACTGGCGCAGCTGTGTGCAAAAAAGGATTTTTGCGCCCCTTAAAGCATTTTGAATTATCTTTTGGAAGGTAGGTCAGTGGTGTATTTTAAAGTTCACCGCCCTTGGGCTGTAAAGCTTGCCGCCTCGGAACTTAAACACAAAAGAAATAATCAATTGCTACTCAAACTTCACACCCAGAGTGCCATACCATCTTAGAGAAGATAAACTTAAAATTTTGTAGACCACAACAAGATTAAAATATAGCTTGGGTAGCATTTGTTATTGAAAAATGAGCTATCAAAAGAGAGGTCAAGAAAAGCGAAAGTCAACCTTATTTGAAGCGCGAGCGAAGCGAGCGCGAAATTTTTTAGGTTTTTGAAATAGGGCAAGGTAATATTTCATAGAAAAGCGAACACAGTCAGCTCTAAAATTAAACGTTTCCGGACTTCAAGTTTTAATCTAAAAGTGAGATCAAATATTTGAAGTCTTTAGTAGTTAAACCTAATCCTATATACTCGCAAGTTCTCAACTCCTATTTTAGAATTATTTTTGATCAGTATCTTTTTTTATTTTTTTATTTCGGCCCTTGGCTTTGACGCCCTTAGAGGATAGTGCCCGTGTGCATTGCACACTTTGCACATAATTATGGTAGCGGGGGCCCTGCAGCCATTGAAGTAGGCCGTATTGTACTTGGAGCGTTGAATAAAGTTCTTAGAAAAATCAAATCAAAATCACACATTGCTTGTTATAATCAGTCGACGCGACGAACATTGCAGTCGTATCCAACTTTAATCAGAGATCATGTACCATCGACAAAGTTGTTTGTAGGCGTAAGTTTTAGTTAGTCCCATCTTATAATATCTTTTGCTATAAATTGAAGCAAATTGAGAATGTATGCAAAAATAATAGTTTTATTGTCTAAGTGGTGGCTTACATATTGACACAATTAATTTTATGCTAAATATTGTATATTTTTTCTTTATTTTACAATTCCGCCCGCGCGCCCCTTTGTACCTTCGCGCCCCTAGGCAGATGCCTAGTTTGCCTTAAGGATAATCCGCCTCTGAAGGCATTGCTGCCCCCCATTCGATTCGCCCGTGACGTAAGGCAATGCTTTACTCCCTTGTTGCGTAATTTATTATTATTAGCTTGTTCGATCTACGTTTTTATTCCCCCCAATTTGAGAGTCGTTTCGTTCATACTGTGTATTGGGTGATATTGGGGTGTACGTTACTCCAGCAAGAAAGTATCTCCTAGAGTTATAAGAGTAGAACGTATAGCTGGTGCCTTATCTGCTGTAATTGTGCCCCCACATAAAAAATGTGTGGCACCTGTCGTTTTGAAAAAAAAAAACGGAAAAACGATTCTTGCTGAGGTAACGTTTTTCTAGCAGGAAAATTCGAAACGAGTGATCGGAGAGAAAAATTGTGCATGGCCAGAGAGCTTATAATATAAGCTAGCTATAGCTATATTATGTGTGCCACAATGTGCCCTCAAAAATAAAATCTGTACCCCTTCAGATTTTCGAGATATTGCGTTTCCTGCTGGAGTAACGTTTTGATGAATCATATATCTCGAAAACCATTGCATGTGCCCCTATAGAATAAACATACACGAGTAGCTCTTAATGTGTGCCCCTATGTGCCCCAATTAGATTTAAGAAAATATTTATAGTTTTCAAGTTTTCGCGGTTTTATGAAAACCCGAAAAAACATCGCAGCGCCTAAATGAGACAAGGTATAAGTTTGCTGAAAACTGTATTCGGTCCTTCTTGACGCTAATAATAACCATACAAAGTTTCAAAACGCTTCATGCATGCGTTTTTGAATAATCTTGCTAAAAGTCAAAACGATGGTGTCTTAACTTTGACGGCAAAATACGAAGAACTAGCTCAATCTCAGATGTGTGAGTGTAAACTAAAATCATGTTCCTTTAGTCAAAAATATATATTGAAAATGTTGAGCTTGGAATGTTTCGTAATAAGTAAATATAAACAAAAAACCAAATTAAGTAAACTACGGCTGGTTATCCGACCAAATTTGAATGACTACTAAAAAGCGACGGATTCATACTTATCGATGACCTTCTTTATTGGACGTATTATACCTAAGCTGTTGTCCGTACAGTTGCGTTCAAAAGTTTTGGGGGCTAATTAAAAAAATATATTAAATGCACCTTGTGACTATATTGACCTTGTAACTACATACGTCTTACAGCCGCGAATAATATTTTAATCAACATACAACCTAGCACTGGCCTGCAAATTGCAAATAAGGCAAGAAATTTTGAATTTCGCGGGCTGGTTGGAGCATAATTCCCCTTGATGAAAAACTTACTGTAATTTATCTAACCTACGGCTTATCAATAAATATATACAACGTGTATCGTTAGTAGCGTAAAACCTCTCGTGGGGTAACTCAGCCCATGTTACTGAACAAAGTTTGTACAAAAACTTTTGGAAAAATAAATTAAAAAAAAATGATTTTTCATACTGATGGGCTTGATCAATTTCTCATTTTGTATGAAACATGTGTTACCCAACAGAGGTTTTGCGCTATTAACGTTACACGTTGTATATATAAAGACAAATACGGGCTTTTTATTTTATACAAAAAGAGCCACGTCTTTTTAGTAGTAGGTATTCATCATACATTACATGAACTATATTTTTTTTAAACATCGGGACCAATCAAATTTTTGGTCAAAGACCTGGCCAATATCTGGATGTATTTCTTTCGTTCACACATAAATATAATTATACTGGATGTATTATAATGAAATTTAGAATGGAGAAGATAGCTTACCTTGGTTGGAATAGTAGTAATAGTCTTAATCATGTGTAAGGTCATAGAAACAGCTAGTAGAACATAATCCAATAACAACTTTATTTTATTATTTATTACTTTTCTACTACTTCAGTGTACTCAGGTAGGTACAACACGTGTGAACCGGTTGTTGAGTAAAGTAAAGAAGGTCATCGATATGTATGAATCCGTCGCTTTTTAGTAGTTATTCAAATTTGGTCGGATAACCAGCCGTTGTTTACTTAATTTGGTTTTTTGTTTATATTTACTTATTGCGAAACATTCCGAGCTCAACATTTTCACCATATACTTTTGACTAAAGGCACATGATTTTGGTTTACACCTACACATCTGAGATTGAGCCAGTTCCTTGTATTTTGCCGTCAAAGTTATGACACCATCGTTTTGACTTTTAGCAAGATTATTCAAAAACGCATGCATGAAGCGTTTTGAAACTTTTTATGGTTATTATTAGCGTCAAGGACCGAATACAGTTTTCAGCAAACTTATACCTTGTCTCATTTAGGCGCTGCGATGTTTTTTCGGGTTTTCATAAAACCGCGATAACTTGAAAACTATAAATACTTTCTTAAATCTAATTGGGGCACATAGGGGCACACATTAAGAGCTACTCGTGTATGTTTATTCTATAGGGGCACATGCAATGGTTTTCGAGATATACGATTCATCAAAACGTTACTCCAGCAGGAAACGCAATATCTCGAAAATCAGAAGGGGTACAGATTTTATTTTTGAGGGCACATTGTGGCACACATAATATAGCTATAGCTACCTAGCTTATATTATAAGCTCAGCAGGCCATGCACAATTTTTCTCTCTCTGATCACTCGTTTAGAATTTTCCTGCTAGAAAAACGTTACCCCAGCAAGAATCGTTTTTCCGTTTATTTTTCAAAACGACAGGGGGCACACACGTTTTTAATGTGGGGGCACATTTACAGCAGATACCTAAGGCACCAACTATACGTTCTACTCTTTTAACTCTAGGAGATACTTTCTTGCTGGAGTAACGTACACAATTTTTCTTGTATCTACCAAGAGTAGGTACCTACAGCCACTCATAATACACTTCTCATCAAAAAAATCGAAACACTTTCGTTTTTATTGTTTTTGTCCTAATTTTTTACAAAAGAGAATTAATTCCATGAAAAAAAAACATTACTGTGTAGCTGGCAGTTTGGTCATTACAGTAAGAAGAAAAAAAATCAAAATTCGAAATAATTTCATTTGTTTATCCTATAAATGAAATTAATCACTGTTTTGAGACAAATGTGTATTTAGGGTTGGAGTACGTTTCTCGTTTAAAAACTAAAAATTAGCGCTTGTCTTTAAACTTTCTGTTTCTTATTTCATTTACTGTGACTTTGGGACGTCTGAAAAAACTTTTTTTTCTAAAACATATGGATACTTCGCCCGCAGAAGCCGCCCAAGTGGTGGCATTGCTGGATTCTGGACTTAGTCAGCGTGTTGTGGCTGCAAGATTGCATCTAAGCTTATCATCTGTTCATAGAGTCTACAAACGCTATCGGGAGACTGGTTCGTTCACGCGCCGTTCAGGATCTGGCAGGAATCGGGTCACTTCTGAGCGAGATGATCGATTTATTGTAACAACTTCTTTACGAAATCGACGCCTTAACGCTTTTCAACTGCAGCAGCAGCTTCGCGTTGTACGAAGAGTAGCTGTAAGTGACTCTACAATAAGAAGAAGGTTGAAGGAACGCGGATTGGCACCGCATAAGCCAGCGAATGGGCCGAAATTAACTGCAGACCATCGAAGAGCGCGCCTTAACTTTGCACGCGAGCACCTAACTTGGTCATACCTTCAGTGGAGCAAAGTACTGTTTTCTGATGAGTGTAAAATTATGCTGTATGGTAACGACGGAAGGAACAAGGTCTACAGAAGAGATGGAGAACGCTTTGCACAATGCTGCATTGAAGAAAAGGTCAGCTATGGTGGCGGTTCGTGGACGGTTTGGGGAGGAATCAGCGCCGACGGTAAGACAGAACTTGCCTTTGTGTCTGGGCCACGGCTGCCTGCACTAAACTCTCATCGGTACATCGAACAGTGTCTTGAACCTCATGTGATGCCCTATGCACATTTTATTGGCAACGACTTCATATTCATGCACGACAATGCTAGAGCTCACACCGCGGGCGTCGTACGAGATTATCTTACCGAAGTCGGTATCTCCATTATGGTATGGCCAGCAAGAAGCCCGGACATGAATCCCATTGAACATCTATGGGATGAATTAAAGAGACGAATTCGAACAAGAGATCCAGCCCCAGAAACACTTAGCCAGCTGCAAAATGCAATCCAAGAGGAATGGGATAATATACCACAACATGTGATCGTGACTCTCATCCGATCGATGAAGAACCGTATGGAAGCAGTAATAAGAGCTCGCGGAGGGAATACAAGTTATTAAATAAACGTTTCTTACATTTTTTTATTCATTTACGCGTGTTGTTTTACCCATTTCCTTCATATTCCATACAGGGTAAAAATTACTCATTATACAAAATACGAAACCTATGAAGACTTAATTTGAATTTAGAACATTAACATTAGGATTTAAAAACCTCATACTACTCACTATTAAATGACATTTTACATTTATTGCTAAATATACACATTTTTCTGATAATCCTTATGAAATCATAAACTGCGAGGTGTTTCGATTTTTTTGATGAGAAGTGTACTTTTGTTGTCTATCCGAATCTATCTAGTACTTACCTATTTGTGTTCCAATTTGCTATCATTTAGAATTAGGTAGTCGTCACTTGCTAAGCTAACCTCTTGACTTGTCAAAATGGCTGCTATCGAAAGTAACACGTGCGGAACAAGTGAAAACGACGTTGACGGTATCTCCGATAATGAAAGTTAAGTACACTAACATTCAATTAGAACGGACTTTGTAGATGGGTAGAAATTGATAATGTAGGTCAACACATAGATCTAGGTAGGTATTGATTTTTCCAATCCGGACTTCTGTTGAGGTGCTGTGCCATTGAGTTATAGATATTATAATCTAATGGCACCTCCCTCTGCGGCTCGGCCCCCGTCATTTTTATAACCGTCTTAACTCTCTCCGTTAAAACACCTGTCCGGATGGGGTCGGCCAGTTGTTTGATCGATCAGTACCTACCTAGTGTTAAATTAACAACCTACCTATTTCACATCCATAACATGTTTTAACCATTTGTTAAAAAATGTATGAGATTTAAACAGTAGCTACCTAGTTTAAGTACCTAGGTATTGATCAAACAACTGGCCCTAAAGACGGTATCGTATCAGCTTGGCAGATTTCTTGGCACGGACACTGATTGGGCCACGTAAAACGATGGTTCTCTCCGCGCAGCTTTATTTTTTAAGCCATTTTTTTAATGCTATTTTTTTAGTTTACCTACCTATAGTAGGAACTTAAAACTTAAATAAATATGACCTACTAGGTTCTTACTCTAAATGAGGTGTTTAAAGTAGGTATCAAACTAGATGTTGTCAAATAAATGTTGCGACTTGATAAATATAAGTATACCTACCTATATTTTATTTCCCGTTACAGCACCAGTGAAGTTGATGACGGGCTTTATCTGTTTGATTTCACAAAAAGCGATGACGTCGACGTTTGGCAAGAACAATCTGATACCGTGCGGGATGTTGGCATGTCAAAGGCCTTAATTGTTATTCATAAAAATATTGGCTTTAGACGAGCTATATTTTTTGCACTCTTGAATCCTCAACTCAACGGTGCCGGATTTGCTGGAATACGAGCCATTCAGTCATATAACCTTACGGGCCACACAACACTTCAAATCAAGTGTAGAGGCCAAGGGCAGTTTAATGGGTTCAAAGTTACTTTACGGCACAAAGGTTTAAATGAGGAACCCAATTACTCATTTGAACAATATTTCCAGGTAATACCTTCTTATTGTTATTACATACCTACCCTAGATACTTAGTCGTATATTATGCTCTTTCATATAAATTGGCACTTGCCACTTGCTAGTGACAACGTTAAATAAATGAAATGAATGTTGAGTCACATCTCAAGTACTAATAGAGTTCTCTGATTAAATCTTTAGTTCTATTAAAAAGCTGAAGTTATTAGAAACAGGAAGCTTAGTTAAATGAAGTCGTTTTAGTCTCAATGTACACACGGCTGCACATCAAGCTATACAAAAGCAGTTTGTCTTGCGACTCGCTTTATTTATGATCTTGCTGCACATTGAACGGTCAGCTTAATTTTACATAGCTTGATGTGTAGGTAGCCGTGTGTACTCCAATATTTTTGACTCAAAATCAAAATCAATCAAAATCAAAGCATTTATTTCAAGTAGGCCAGTTACAGGCACTTTTGAATTGTCATAGACAATTAAAGGAATATTAAGTATTAAACACTAAAAAGTTATGGTGCTACAGTCCCAGTCACAAGACATAAAAACTGTGAAAGTACCGTAGATGCACGTTCCAAGTCGTAGATCTCTATGGAGAAGAACGTGCAAGAAACTCCATGGACACTCTTTTCAGATCGCCAAAATTATTACAGAATCCTTAGACTGATTCCTCCCTTCGGGTTGTCAGGGTCTCTCCGAGAGGTGACCGCAGCAGTGTACCAGCATAGCACCGTCATAGTCATAGCGTTTGCGACCACTAGATACACCAAAAAGACAGTTTTGCTTGCCCTTTCAATTTACGATGAATAATAATTTTATCATGTTTTTTCAGGCACCTAAGGACGACTTTGCCATCCGTAATCTCAAATTTACCGAGTTTAAAGCTTATTATCGAGGTAAAAGAGTTACCAACAATGAGGTATTAGATTTGTCCCAGATTACAAGTCTTGGTATTCAAATGTATGGTGGAGTTTATCAACCGGTGAAGCAGAAAGGTCCAGCAACGTTGGAAATTGATTGGATACGAGCAGTTTAAATAAAACTGTATGAACAATAAAAATATTTGTGCCACAGCTGTGTTTTTTTGAGAAGGATCAATTAATCATAAGGATGAGAACAAGTAAGCACTAATAAAGATTTGTTCCCAGAGTTTTAAAAGCAAAATATTAAGGTAGGTAGCCACTGAAGACTTCCAACAGTCCAAATGTTGTGACCGCATTCCAAAATCTAATCATGACGTACAATTTAAAGGTGTTTTTGAAACGGCGGCGGCGGCGTCTCAGCTGTGGATTTCTAAACAGATTGATATCCACAGGCCACTCCATATTCACGCCGCGTGTTTGAAGTGATCATCTATGATTCTATGCAAAACATTCGCTGAACTATCTGAACGCACTTACGGCGAAGTGTAGAAAACACGAAAAACTACGTCCAGGGGGCGTATTACAACTTCTTAAAACCAGGCTTAGGCGAGTGAAAGTGACAGAGCTATACAAGTCGTCTAGCGCCATCTTGTTCACTCACTGGAACAAGCCTGGTTTTAAGACGTTGTAATACCCCCCCAGTTCAACGTCGTTTTTTCGGGCTGGTGACATCCCCGGAACTTATAGGGCTATTGAAGGATACCATGGGTTTTAGTCATTACAAGTCTTTCAGTCCTGCCCTGGGTTGGAGAACTCATTGAATGATTTTACCACGTAAAAAAAGCTATTACTCAAGTAAAAAATATAATAACACGAAAATTGAATAGTTCCGCGATCCGCGAAGTACGCGCCGCTATAAATAACGTAGCGTCCTTCTTAAATATTCGCACAAATTTCACTGGCTTAGGCCCCACCATGGTTTTTAATTTTGATAAAGCAATAATTTGGTCGATTTTAGTTACTTGTCGCCAAATCTCGGAGTTTATCGGTCACGGGTTCAAAAGTTCTAGGGGTTTTTATCGCCAAGGGGTTTCATCGGGTCTTAGTTTAGGAGATTTTTAATGAGTTACATAGGGTTTGACGCAGATTGTGCACTTCGCAAATTGTGCACTTGACGCAAAATGTGCACTTCGCAAATTGTGCAATTCGCAAATTGTGCACTTCTCAAAATAGTAATTCGCAAACTGTGCATTTCGCAAATATTGTGCACTTCTCAAATTGAGCACTACTCAAAATGAATCTGAACATTATCATAATGGTTCAAAAAAAAAAAAAAAAACATTTATTTACATTATTTTTTAATGATTTTGCACAAGTTTAGTATACGTACGATTACAGTAATTTCATGTATTAATATCACGTTCAGGAAATGTTTTGAATTATGTTTTTAGTACATGTCAGCCATACACATACGACTATTATGAGCACTACAGCCATTTAATATTACTATTCTTAAATAAATATTAACTTTTAACTAATTGATTTTATCACGCTTTTACAAAAATACAAAAATAGATATTAAAAACATGTCTATTATTTCGTGAGTAGGTAAGTACCTAGTCAATTTAGTCAAAAGTAGGAAATAAATTAATATACTTAGGTATATTTAATGCCATATTTATTTATGGCTTTCTTGAAAGTAGAGAGTGAAATTTTGATTCATATTTTTATTATATTTAATTAATCAAAATATTAATACAGTATAAAAATAAATGAAGCATTAAATATGCAACGTGTAACGTTAATAGCGCAAAACCTCTCGTGGGGTAACTTAGCCCATGTTACTGAACAATGTTTGTTCTAAGAATTTTGGAAATTCGCAAAAAAAAAAAAACATACTGATGGGCCCGATCAATTTCTCATTTTGTATGAAATTCGCTTTTTTGCGAATTTCCAAAAGACTTGGATCAAACATTGTTTAGTAAGATGGGCTGAGTTACCCCACGAGAGGTTTTGTGCTGGTTGTATGTATACATATTATTCTATTTCCTACTTTTGACTAAATTGAGTACTTAGTACGAGTACTTACCTACTGAGTTACGCTACTGAGGAAATAAAAGACATATATATAGAGAACTATGTGTTTTGAAAGTGTAATAAAGCGATTAATTAAAATTAATTAAAATTACATTACTTAGTAAAAATAAATAGTAACTAGAAAAATATTAATATGTATAATAAAGGGCTGGAGTGCTCATATTATGTGTATAGGTCACATGGACTGAAAAAACATAATCAAAATATTTCCTGAACGTGATTATTTTTCACACGAAACTACTTTTAGAGTGCTAATAACTGTGCAAAATAATAAAAAAATTAATTGTGTGTAAACGGTTTTTATTTAAAACCATTATAATCATATTCACATTCAATTTGAGGAGTGCTCAATTTGAGAAGTGCACAATTTGCGAAATGCACAGTTTGCGAATTACTATTTTGAGAAGAGCATAATTTGCGAATTGCACAATTTGCGAAGTGCACATTTTGCGTCAAGTGCACAATTTGCGAAGTGCACAATCTGCGTCAAACCCGTTACATACACGACCTATACGTTCCGTATCTCATGAACATCATAGACAATTGAAATTTTCACAGATGATATTACATTTCTGTTGCCGCTATAAAAACAATTTATACTAAAAAACAGAATAAATAATTAACCCTAAGTGCGCGACTCCGACTCGCACTGGCCGGTTTTTTTAAGATGTAGTCCAAGCTTGCCCGTGGATTTAAAAATTGAAGTCAGCCTGTTTTTGTCACGTCTAAGATCTTCTTCTCGACAAAATCAGGATGACTTGGCGACAAATTTCGAAAAATTTGCGAGTAAATCTATGTATGTTATCAAAATTAAAATCCACATGCTAAGTCAGTGGCAGTCAGAAGCTCTAAAAGTCTGACAACCAGTCTTACCATGGGGTATCGTATTACCCAGTTACTGGGTTGTGGAGGTCCGATAGGCAGTCGCTCCATGTAAAATACTGATATCCAGCTGCATCTGGTTCGACTGGAAGCCGACCCCAATATAGTTGGGAAAAGGCTAGGCAGATGATGATGCTAAGTCAGTGTCAGGGTCACTACCCTACGCTGCACCACTGAACGTATTGATAACCTTTACGACAAATTAAACAAAAAGTGGTTATCTTTGTAGGCGTCGTCGATTTGTTTGCAAAACAGCTTTATCATAGTGACATAACCAAACAGGTCCAGATGGTAGCTATCCTAAAAATTACACACAATAATAGTTTACATAATTAATAACTTTATTATCTAGAATTAGGTCATCACTAGATATATAATCAGTATACACTCAAGACCAAAATTATATTAAATAAAATAAATGCTTATTGCTGTAGTTTATCGTTGTCGGGACGGCAACAACAGTGTGAGTGCTGTCATAGCATCAGGGAATAGAGAGTGGTAGTTGACAAGCGGCACGTATGCCGCCGTGATGACGCGTCCGGCAAACCACCGGCCGTGCAGCGTGTTCACTGAGGCCACCGCTGTTGCTATCGTTGGGCATTTGCAGTAAACGTTTCCTTGCGGTGATGCTTTATCTACATAGACGTGCAAGACCCCGCCGTGTTTATTGCATTCACTAATGACATCATCTCTTATTTCAATATCCCAGCTAGGATTTGTTTCCCTGAAAATAAATATTATGTTGTAGCCATTATTCTTAAATAACTAAAAGTATAATTTTTATAACCTATACCTCAGACCAGATTATTGTTTATATAAGAGAGTGAAAGTGTTAGAATAACGGGCATGACTCGACAATATGGCGCCATCACAGTTTCACCCTTATCTTAGTTACATAGTATATTTGCGAGTATCCTAAAATGAGGCTACATGAACATAGCATTACATCAAATACCTGTCTTACGTTTAACTATATAAATGACACTTACGAGGCTGGATCAAACATATTGTTGAGCATAAAACACTGCGTCGCGATAGGGGGTGCTACTTGGGGTTGTGGAGTAACCAGTGCTGAACCAGCACCCATCAATACTGATGCTGCAGCAGGTGGAATCTGAAATCAAGCCCATCTTATGATTAATTGACATGTTTTAAATGTTTCTGTGGATTTAGAATATAAGGGAAAATAGTTCTGCTCAAGTTGTAATAACATTAGACATAAAATTCAATCCACTGGGTAAAATTACACATGCAAGCTCACATAAGAAATGCAATCTCGGTCAGGATTCAGACCATATTAATGAAATTTGCTAGTATTACGATACTAAGGGTGCGCTATCAAAAGACTACTGCCCTTTGAGAAGTAAAAACAATTACGTTCGTAATGCGTGTCTGCTGATTTGTTGAGCTGTTTATGGGAAGAGCTTAGTAAAAAAAAAAGTAGATTTCTGTTACGAGATTTTTTCTTAGTCAGAACATACAACGCGTATTGGAGTTGTCAGTTTCTACCCGAGATTGAATTCCCTATTCACAGCTGAAACCATAATATTATAATCCAAGGATTCAATTCACAATTCTCCGCTATAGTGTAGAGAATAATTTCCATGATAACATTTTTAGTCATACGCATTGATGTAATTTTCTTCATTGTAGGTTTTGCAATTACAAAAAATAAAGTTCGAGACATTGTTTGGAATCTACACTATAGTTTAAAAAGAATCTCACTATAATTGCTATAATATCAATAATTATTGTCTAGAAAGGTAGTTCAAGTTTAAACATTACATTACTCAGCAGTGCCGAGATTAGTGTTATAGACTTCACACTGATCTGTCCTTTTTCTGAAACTGCATGCTGCTGTAAAACATAATTTTGTAATACTCCAAAAACGGAAAACCAGAACCCAGGGTGAATTGTAGAGTCCAAGGTGGATACCGAAGGATTCCAGGATTTATTGTGTAGGCATGTGAATAGGCAATTGACTAAGAAAAACAAATTTTACTAGGCATAATGACAGCAACAACAAATTGCAAATCTATTTAGTCTTGCAGTTACCTAAAGACGTTCCCTCGCCGCGAGCATTCACCTGTAATGTAATGTTACAGATTCGAACATTTCATCACTGAAGGAAGACAATCGAGCATCACAATGCGCACCTCGTGTCAAATCTATACTAAATGTACGCGAATTCACGTCAGTCAGGGAGGTAGCATTGTAATGTAATGCTCAAAGTCGAATCTATAATGTAACATTACGCGCGAATGCTCCCGGTGAGGGAGCGCCTTACGATGCTATGTTGCTATGGATGCATATCAAAATATGCACCAATCATATTCCTTGGTACACATAGCATAGAACTGGTGCAAATAGGTTCAACTAAGCTAAGCTTTTTTAACTGATTTCAAAAAAAAGGAGCAGGTTCTCTATTCGTCTGTATTTTTTTTTAAAGAAAGATGCGTGATGTGACTACGTGCTATGGATGGTCGCGAGTTGGTACTATGTAGGTTTGTCCATACATCGCGTAACTCTAGCTGCTCATCTTCCTTTCACAGCTACCTTGAAGCGGCGGATTTCATAGCATACACATAGTTTCGTAGATTATCTTTCACATTTTCAAAAGCTAATGTGAAAAGCAGCACCCTTAGGATATTTAAAAATAATGATTGATACGTATTTTTCAGTTATGAATGCCGTATTTGCCCTTTTTTTCAGGGCTATCTTGTGTATGATAATTTTATTCTGCTCAGATGATATAGTTTCATGTTAATAAAAATATGGCTGCTTCAGTGAGCAGGTTTCGCCGTAGCTGAATTTTGGGCCAATCATTATATGACATAACGACATAAACACAATATTTGCCATCGACACGCTTAGTGTGCAATTACAGTGGCAACGGCGCGGGCAGCGGATTCCGCTGGCAAACACATAGATTTTGACTAAGGTGCACCACGTGCAGTCAGGGCGGGTGAGCGGAAAACTCAATCTGTTTCGTAACCCGCCACCCGCTCCCGCAGCGGGCCCCGTGCGGCCGCGCCACTGTAATTGCTCACTAAGAATAAAAATATGAAAACATTACATACTTAAAAGTGAAAAATAAAGAAGTAAATGTTGGAAAAAGTAATTGAAAAAGCCTTCAAAATTTTACCTGTAATCCAGTGCCTTCTGCAAGTTTAAACATTAATTGTAAACGGCCTGTAGCACCTAGGTCAATACCAGCACGGTCTAACTCGTCAGCGTCAAATCTAGTGCTAGAGCCACCATCAGTGCGTTCTGTCACATTACCAACTTTCATGGGTCGTCCAGCTAACTCGAATCCATTTAACTGTTCCATAGCCTTCTTCGCATCCGCCGCATGGTGAAACTGAAATATTAATGATTGTGTTGCTATAAACTTTACAATGATCACATCATGGGCCAAGACAGTGGGCCAGCATGTTGGGCCAAAATAATGAATTCCAAACTATAACATAATAACTGGTTCATTTCGGTACATTTCTATAAATTGTAAAGTTTCATTGCTTGGCCAGGACATCTTAACTCGGAAACGTACACTCACGCGACACGACTGTCTTTGCTGACGAATAACAACAAACTGAATAAGACGCCAACGTGTGAACACTGTTTGCGAAGCACGCCAAGATCCTTTGATTGGTGCACTTAAAACCGACAACACTCGGTTGGCCTGCCAATACTGCCGCTTACTACCAACATACCGCCAAGTAGGTCAGTACACGCTCGCTGGCCCAATATGTACAGTTCCTAGTAGGCCACTGAGAATTAAGCTAAAAACACGGTAGAAAATTGCCCTCGTCATTCAATTCCTACGTAAAACAAGTGAACATCTCCAAGGAAAACATTTAAATGTGTGCGTGTGCGGTCACTCACGTATATTTATAAAAAACGTGGCTGCACTAAAAACGTTTCGTTTTGTTTCGATCACGGAATCTGAACATTTTATAATCTATAGGCGCTCTCTCACCGCGAGCATTCACCTGTAATGTAACGTTACAGATTCGAACATTTCGTCGGTGACGGAAGACAGTCGAGCATTACAATGCGCACCTTGTATCAAATGATCAAATCTATACTAAAGGTACGCGAATGCTCGTCAGCCAGGGAGGTAGTATTGCAATGCAATGCTCAAAGTCGAATCTATGATGTTACATTACACGCGAATGCTCCCGGTGAGAGAGCGCCTTTAGGAATACATCAGGAGCATAATTTCAAGTAGCATTATTGAATTACCGTAAGAAATCCATATCCTTTGCTTTTTCCTGTTTCAGGGTCAGTCATAAGCTGAATGTGATCAATTTTTCCAAAAGGTTCAAATATACCGCGTAGCATGTCTTCTGTAATGTTAAAATGCAATGAACCAACATATAGTCTTGTGGGTCCGTTACTGGTCTTTGGTGCTAAGTTCGGCAATGTATTGCCTACCCTGTTCTTTTCTGCTTGGGTATGTTGTACTATAATAGGAACTCCAAGCAACTTTTGTCCAGTCAAACCTAAAGCCTGCAAATCCAGTTAACATTTAAAAATTATGAAATCAGTCTCAATTAGTCCTAAATATCATTACTTCATAAGTACATTTTTTTATTATACAATAAAGGCAAAAGCATTTTAAAAACTAATCAGCAGATATTAGACTATAATTTATGCAACTTAAAAGCGGCAAAATATGCAACAAAATGCCTGAGATATGTAACAAATTAGTTTTATGCAATTTAAAACTATTATGTACTAAGCTCAGGTACTAAGTACTAAAACATAATATTTTATTTTTCGTCAAAACTGAAAGCTTTTCTTCAAGCTGAAGCTCAGGGTGCATTTATCAATGTCATTGATTTCTTTTCCTAAAATCAGAAGGTTCAATTCCTGGCCAGGCTTATTTCCTCAAATTTGGTTTTGGCCATCCACACTTAATTGAAAAATTCACCCTGTTTATGATGTATGATTCAAAATCCGCCGATTTTAGGTAAATATGCAATTAATCAGGTCTGTACTAATCACAATTATTATGCTTGTATTTCTACATTTACAGACAGTCTTGGGTTATTTTAAATGACAATATGTTTACTTACCAAAGGTACAGATTCTGCATCTTTGAATTCAATGTAAGCTATGCCTTTAAATCTCCTGGTTTTATTGCAAGTGATAAGCCTCACATCTCTTACTTTGCCAACAGATGAGAAAAATTCTTCAAGATCTTTTGCTCTAATTCGTTGAGATAATTGCATACAGAATACAGTGCGTAGATCCCTTTCTTCTGGGGGTAAATCATCTAATTTTGGTTCAAGTCCTCTAGACTTCGATCGATATTCTTTAGCAGGGTCTCTCTCAATAGTCTTTTCTCTTTTACTGTTTGATATACGGTCTCGACTGCTTCGATCGCGTTCTCGACTACGTTCCTTGTCCCTGCTCCGCCTTTTTTCTTTGTCGCGCTCTCGTTCTTTGTCTTTTTCACGGTCTTTATCCCTATTATGAGTCCGATCTCTATCCTTGTTACTATCCTTATCGCGATCTCCACGTTCTCGCTCGCGGTCACGGTCGCCGCGGTCGCGTTCGCCGCGGTCGCGTTCGCCACGATCGCGGTCGCGTTCGCCACGATCGCGGTCGCGATCGCGATCTTTACGTTCTTTATCCCTTTCTCGATCTTTATCTTTTCTATCATCTCTTTCTTTTGAACGACGTGTATCTCTTTCCTTTGATCTTCTTCTGTCTCTCGAACGGCTACGTCTAGAAAAAAGGAAAATTATTTTTAAATACATATTATGTCAATGGTTCAAAAGAATTTAAAAAAAACACACAACCTCTGACTTTTTAATAATTTATTGCCAAAACAAATGCCTTGGTGAAGTATAAACAAAAGTTATTTCTTGGGCAACAGAAATTAGTATTTATATTACTTACAACAAAATATTACCTACAATAAAATATTATTATGACAAATGATTTTAGTCTTCAATGTTCTATATAAATATGTTGAGAACATGTTCACATTATTTCCAAAGTGCTTTAACAAAGAGCTCAGTTAGATGTTATTAGATAGTATTCTTACCTTCGACTCCCATCGCGTTCTCTATCTTTGTGCTTATCAGAATACTTGTCCGATCGATGCTTTGAAGAGGAAGTGTTATCCTGTCACACAAAGCACAAGGTAGAAGCAGCGCCACAGCAACACACGCCGAGTGAATAAATAAAAATTGCATTAGTTAATTCATAACAACAACATGGAGAACATTTGCAGCATTTCAACAATGTCATTTTGGTTAAAATGTCACTGATGAAATAACACAAATGCTGATGGTTTTTACTTTGCCTAGGCTACTGTTGGCAGCTGGTTAAATAACCAGCCAATGTTCATCCATGTCATGGTAGTCTCGCTGCCCTGGTCTACACTTACCGTTGGTAAAACCACTGACAAAGGATGCACACAGCGCTAACATCACACAGGGATACTTCTGCAAAAGATTTACGACCCATCAGCTCATGGTCCTTTTTTCAAAAAAGTATGCTCTAATAATATTTTATTTTTGACTTTAAAACTTTAAGTGATATTTATGTAACAATGTTAGGTAGAATTGAATTTTCAAATTATAAAAAATTAGGTAAGTATAGTAGTGGATACCTCTCTGTCTGTTCAGGTTGGTGAAGTATGCTCGACTATTACCACAAAGTTCTATAAATACAAGAAATGATACTCAAATGTAAGTTTGTTTTAATATTTCCTACTGAAATGCTGTTTAAAGATGAAATTAACTAGTTATGAACTAGCAAGACATGTATCTCGTATAGAAAAATAGTTTATAACATCTTTAAACAGTTAAGTCCTCAAAAGATATTTGGCACACATTACAATTTTAAAATGCAAAAATTTATACAAAGAAAATATGAGTAGGTACATTTATTGATCCAATAATTTATTACACATTTTAGGAGAACTAATTTAAAAAGGTACTTTCAATCTTCATTAATTAGAAATAAAATGGTTAAAAGTGAAAACACTTAGGTATTTGTATTTGAACTAAAAAGTTATTTCTGTGGCACAACAAAATGTGAAGTTGTTTGCGCTGTTCATTTTGTAAAATATTGGCAAATTTACATACAATAATTGAAAACTTTTAAATTTACAGTGAGAAATGTCATGAGCTGTTCGATAGTTCGAATGGATAGCAAGATATTATTGTACGGGACTTACCGATTTATTGTAGGGTGCCTCCAACATAGCTTCTACGTCTAAATCTTCAGCCATTCTAAAACACACAAATTATGGAGTTTGTAAAAAAAGAATACATAGTGCGACTCATAGAACTTGCACAGAATGACAGAAATAGCTGCATTTGTGAAACTTGATTTATTAAAAGTGAAGGTTCCACTAACGTTCCAAATGTTCTATAGTTCTTCCTGTAATTTTGTAAATCTTTGTTATTTTTATACCCGGAGCAGTGTGATGAAATCAGTAAATTACACAATTTACACATGAGCACAAAATGGCGTCCAGCAGTATGGTTTGTTTGACGCACAGTCGGATATGTATTTTTGCTGGTAAATAGGTATAAAATCATGTAAAAACTTACCTTGGGTTTATTATAGTACAATTATTTAATCGATAGCCTCACAAATCACGAAGTTGGTTAATTAGGTATATTTTGGAATCTATAAATTGGAACAGGGAGTCACAAATTACCATCAGTGTTACCAGCTATTAGTTATCAAAATTAATAAATTATATTACCTTTTTGTAATTTTTCTGGAATGGCTTCAGGGCTTATATGCATGGAAATACGGGAGTTGGTGCTTCCTAGAAAAACGATCCCAAATCAGTGACCTTGAAACGAATGAAAGGCACACAGCTTGGGAATCGGTTTCTTTCTAATAGTGTGTCCATGATACAGTATTTTGGGGATAATATTATCATTATAGTCAAAGTAATAAAATAATGCTTGGTACCTGATATTCATATTTTACGACTAGGTTGTAACCCACATCGTTTTTCGCAAATTTTATGAAGTAATTTAAGTATTTGCGTATGGTAATCATCATCTCATGTAGCTGAGCTGGTGATGGAAGGTACAACTCTTCTAGTAAGGACTTGGCATCGACTAATTTAGTAAATTATGTTTATTTTTGCATATCTCCGGAACTACAAGTCCGATTTAAGTTATTCTTTTTTTGTTTTACTTGGTATCATTCAACTGAGGGAATACTGCAAGTTTCTTCAAAATCGGTTCAGTAGTTTTCGAGATTGGGAATGAATGAAAGAGATGTTACTACCGATGTTATTACCGGTGGTAAAATTCTAGTGCAAATGTAACAAAATGATTTATTTGACAAATAGAAGGAGGCTTAGTAGAAGTTGAATAACATTGAAAAATAGCAATTTCTTAAAAATCTGCTCGTTCCATAAGTTTGCCGTATATTATTACTTCCCAGAATTTTATCCTTATTAGCGACACTGTCGAATGGTGTAGGTAATAATACAAGGTGTGATTTTTTTTTCTAAAATCAGTGGTTTTGATTCTTTGAACGGTTGGTTACGAACTCGCGACAGACGTAAACTCAAAATAGTACTTTTCACTGCCTTGTTTAACAAACCCAATACAAAGATTAGGCTTAATCAGGGTCGCGATTTCGATCCCCAGACCGTGACGTGGACTTCCACGTCACGTTACCGTGCCGTGGCACGTTGTCTCGGGAGTGAGACGGCACTACATATGACGTAGAAAGAGAAAAAGTATAGAACTATTGATACTTCTTTCTCTTTCCCTCAAGAAAGAAAAACAAATCGACAAATCGCATAAGAAGAAAGTTGGCCGTTTATAAGGGATGCCAGATTCAGGCAATAAATTTCCCGGACTTTTAGGTCTGTACGACAATATTTTATGAAAATTGATAAAAATTATTTTCCAACAAACATTCTACATGTTATACTAATATACAGGAATTTGAAATCCATCATCTGCCTAGCCTTTTCCCAACTATGTTGGGGTCGGCTTCCAGTCAAACCGGATGCAGCTGAATATCAGTATTTTACATGGAGCGACTGCCTATCGGACCTCCACAACCCAGTAACCGGGTAATACGATACCCTATGGTAAGACTAGTTGTCAGACTTTAAAACTTCTGACTAACAGTAACGACTGTCAAAGATCTACAAATGACAGCCGGGACCAACGGCTTTACGTGCTTTCCGAGGCACGGAGGAAACTCGGCATGACAGATGGTCACCCATCCACAGACCAACCTCGGCAAGCGCGGCTTAACCCGGGAGATCGGCCTGTGCGGCTGTAATTATTTAGCCACGAGCTCACGAGGAATTTGAAATCCGAGATATAAAAATAACTTAGTAGGGGACTTTAGCTCTTTCTTGATGTACCTATTTTTTTGTGTTTTTTTTTTACCCACGACGGAACGGAGCAGGTATATGCGTTTAGGGTAAGAGATGTTTGTGTGTGCGTTTGTGTGTTTGTGCGTTTGTGCAAAGTAATGTTCCCACCACCTATCTTCTAAAAATGATCGAAAACGAAATGTTTGATTACAATTCTGTTTTCAGCAATGTGTACGTGGCAGCTTAATGCATGTTCTCAAATAATAAAAATTACGTCTGTAACTCACTAGAGAGCGCTACAATATTAGGGCAAAATAATATTGAGATACTAGCTTCTGCCCGCGACTTCGTACGCGGATCCTGTTGCTTATGCCAGCAGTCGGGGTCGTCAAAATCGAAGATCTGAAACGTCTGATGTCGAATTCTAGGAGCCTGGGGACGGGAAAACAACGGCATGTGAGAGACGATTCCAGACGTTCCAGATCTTTCATTTTTGTAAGACAACAGGAAATGCCCATCAGACTAAACAACTCTTGCTATGACGTCATTCCTGTATATATTATAGTGTAGGCTCTGGGCTCTAGGAGTTCCGCATCAGGTATTCCAGATCTTCAATTTTTATACATCAACAGAAGGTGCTCATCAGGCTGAACAACTCTTGCTAAGACGTCATTCCTGTATATGTTATAGTTAGCTGGGCTCTTGAAGTTCCACATCAGGTGTTCCAGATCTTCAATTTTTATACATCAACAGAAGGTGCTCATCAGGCTGAACAACTCTTGCTAAGACGTCATTCCTGTAATATGTTATAGTGTAGCTGGGCTCTTGAAGCTCCACATCAGGTATCCAGGATCTTCAATTTTATTCTCTCAGCAGAAAATGCTCATCACGTGGAACAATTTTTGCTATGGCATCATTTTTGTATCTCTTATAGTTTAGCAGGTCTGTTGCAGTTCTGCTCTTCTGTTCTATATGTTAACCGGACTTAATACCTATACAACAAAAAAAAAATCATTCAAATCCGTCCAGTAGTTCCGAAGATTAGCGTGCACAAACACACAGACAAACAGACAAACTGACAAAAAATTTTTTAATTACAGTTTCGGGTTCGGCATCGATAAAATAACAACCCCTGCTACTTTTTTTTTGTATATTTCCATTGTAAAGACACCACTTTTCTACAAATTTATTATATCTATAGATTTAAAATTTTAGTCTATATTAAAACGAATTGTCCGATTTCAATGTGGTTTTGTGCAATGGGTTCGTAGTTGATTGGTACATGGTCTAAGATAGTCCTATGATATTAACTCAATAGGGGGCGCTGCTATATTAGTGTGAAACGATTATATTGCAATTTATAAATAAATTAAACGTATTATTTAGATTATAATTCGTCTAAATGCTCTGTAAAAAGTCTGAAAAAAAAAGTTTTTTAATTTTGAAAAAAACCCACAACGGTAAAATCTAATTGAAAAAGAAGAAAATAACTCAAAACCCCCGACTTAACCCAATTATTATGTAACGAAATATTATAATGAACATAAAAATAACCGAGGAATATCCGTCAGGGGCTGCCTTTTCTATATGAAGTTTCAACAAAAATTTAATCATACTCGTATGTGTATAATAATTGTATTCACGTCCGCGTCGCTAGAAAACTTTTAGCTGGTTTATTAACTTACGCCAATAAATTCTTTACTGAACTGAATTAAGCAGATTAAGGGGAAAAGTCAAATGCAGTGATGTTTTCCTTCACCGAAAGGCAATTGGTGTGATAAACTGGTTATCCTTTTGACATAATATTATTTTATTACCCATATCGACCATTAACGATCACGCGTGGTAATAATTTACCCGCTAGTCGGGTAAAAGTTTGCAGTATGACCACACTCCCCATTTGTGACGTCAACATTCTCTATCTCATGTGGCTACGCTAAACCAGGCCTGGGTCACTCCGCGGTGTAGGTATAAAACGGCACGCACACACGCGCACACCGTTCACGGGTCGCCACAGATGGCTTTCGCGCGCCGCCCGTATCGCACGCGCTCCGTGTCGTAATTATTTGTACAACCACAGTACAACTAAAAGTGAACTTATTTAATAAAAACGTGGGAAAATATGAAGACAAGCAAATACTGCATAGCTTTTGTTTGCCTAAACGACAACAGAGACAAGAGCCTCACGTTTCATACACTACCGCGTGACGTCGAAAGGTAAGAAAAAAAAAGTGATAATATCGAATGTTTATGAACATTTTTTGGAAGTTAAAGCAAAAGCTGTTTTCAGTTTGACGGGTTCAGTTGACCCGCGAAAGGCTTTGCGCTATTACCCCTAGCTGTCAAATTTACTAATAACATTACAATAGAATTGACGGTCTAATACAACTTTACCTGTATCCTACATTTCCTTCCTGTAAACTCTAGTATAAATTAATTTCTACGACCAAATCGGATCACTGCTCCTGTACTATTAAATATGCCAGAGCGTTCAAGGCGCGGCGGTCGCGGTGGCGCGGGCGGCGGGACGCACCGCACGACTTGGGTGGCGAATGTCACGTATGAGGTAATAAAGCCTAACATTTCAAATATCTTTAAAGATTATTCTTAAAGATGAAATATTTAAAAATATACATAGCAATAATAAGTAGAAAAGATAATAATTATTATATATAATTAGCTGTTGTCAGCGGCTTCACCCGCTACAACTCGAAAATTATCCCACGGGAACATAAAATCGGGATGAAAACTATCCTTTGTGTTAATCCAGGTTATACACTATCTGTATACCAAATTTTAGCCAAATCCATTCAGTGGTTTTTGCGTGAAAGAGTAACAAACATACCTACATACAGATACATACATCGTCACAAACTTTCGCATTTATAATATTACTCCGATTATTCACGTAAGGTGCCGTAGGTATGTGTATGTACCTACTATTAACATTCTGTGCTACCAATCGATAATGTATGATGTAATCGATGACGAAACCAAAAATATGTAGGCTGATGATAAAAAACCAAAAATCCTTGAAGAACATAAGTATTTATGTTAATAACGTAATTTAACAAATGCATAAAACACGTATACCTACCTAACTGTGCGTAAACTCACGAGTCGCAACCCTATTGAGCTTGACCGACAGTAACCTTTTTATGTCGTTGGCGTCAGCTAAACTAAAATAAACTCTCGCGCGTAACCATTCAGTACATTTTTGCTTGCGCACGGGAAGTTTAGGCTATTATAAAAGTAGGTGGGCGGTACAGCTGCAAGTAAAAATGTACTTTATTCGCTCTTACATAGATTTTAAATTTGTTTGATTTTTTTTTGGAAGTGTCATTTCTTGTGCGTAGTACTATTATATGTTCTGTGGCTAAACCCAGATCTAGAGGATGATTCATCTATGCTTTATGATATACTCCCGTTCGCTCACCGATCATGCAAGTGTCTATGTAGTCTGTGATCATGCACGCCACGCATCTCGTTTCGTACATTTTGTCTATGCCAATATTGCACCATGATTGCACCAATATTTTTATGCATATTCATTAAATAAAAGGTTTTCGCTAGTTATGGAGATTATTAGTATTCCACATAATTATTGTCGCAAGCAGCAGGAACCGTATTAAAACGAGCGAACGATTTGATCGGTCTAATACAAGCTAGGAGAATTTAAGGAGATAATGAACTAGTTCGTTTAAGGTGAAACAAGTCAACATTTTTTCCATAGAAACTTCGTTGGGGTTTTACTCCACTATTTGACAAGGTACATCCAAAGTTAAAGATGGTATCGTTTTGTCTCATTATTAATTTTGTCTGTACGGAAGCAGAATTGTAAAATATGAAGCCATTAAAAAGTTACGAGCTTCTAAAGATTCGTTTTTTTTTTGCTAATTTTAACACAACTTTGGGTGTAAATTAGAAGCTAAAGAAGCATCAAATTTCCAAAACGAAGTTCGTACCGACACAGCAAATTTATCGAAGAATTTAATAAATTTTATTTAAAATTAATTGGTGCAGTGGTTTTTTCATAAAACCCCTTCTTCCAAAGGCTTTTTCGTATTTTTTTACGCGGGCCTTTTACTCTGAATGATCGTGCATCTCACTGAATAATGTTTTCCCCTGTTTTCTCCACGGGGGGATGACACTCGCGGACACATGAACAATATGGCTCGATTTCAGGTGAAATATCATGGTTTTTGACCATGCCTGGCAGTGAGTTCGAGCTCGCGACTAGCGCCGCCCAAGAGCGGAGAACTAAACTGAGCGATCTCAGTTGTGAACTAGTATGCCCAAGACTAGTAGGTCGTACTGCACCGCCGTTCATTTTCGTCTCGCTCCAGTGTTGCCGTTTTAGCCACTTTGTGGCTAGATCTAGCGGATTTTCAACGGTTTTAGCCAAAGAGAAAACCATTTTTGACTGGCCTGTTGGTCTAGTGGTTAGTGACCCTGACTGCTATGCCGGAGGTCGTGGGTTCGATTCCCACCCAGGACAAATGTTTGTGTGATGAGCACGATCATTTGTTCTGTGTCTGGGTGTAATTTATCTATAATATGTATGTATTTAGAAATATATAAGTATGTTTATCAGTTGTCTAGTACCCATAACACAAGCTCTGCTTAGCTTGGGACTAGATGGCGTTGTGTGATAGTTGTGGAATATTATTATTATTATGACGTTTATTTATTTACTATACATATTTATACATTTTTAAATATTTTAAAAAAACAAACGCATAAAAAAACATTAAAAAACATAATTAGCATTGGCCAATCAGTTAATTACCGCAAGGTTCACTTGATTATTTTACCTCTAAATTTCAAGATTTTGGTTTTCCCTTAGTAAATTAAGTAACAATTAATTCGTACTTACGTTGGTTAATCTGACATAATCGCATATTAGCTGAGTTTTACTTGTGTGCAACCAATTTGTTTTATAATTCAATACTAGATATTTTTGATAACTTGGCACAATCGCATCCTAACTGTTATTTTTTATATTTTTTACATTTTGAAAATATTTCAAAATTATACGTTTTTTAAATAGGGGAACGTTGTTTTTTTGAAGTATCCCGCTATATATTTTAAATTTATTATTATTATTGTTATTATTATTATTTTAGCCACCAAAGTAAATTTAGCCATTTCTGGCTGATTTTTGGATTGTTGAACCTTCTATACTTCTTCTTACTATTAGAAGTCTACCCAGTAATTAAACCAAACTACAAAAAAACAATTAAAAATATTAAAAAAAGCTTGCCACAAATTATGTTTTGCCTACTGAAGTTTTAAACAACAACAAAAACGGTCAAATCGGTATAACAAACTGAATTACCATCCACATCACATCATCAACCATTGACGAAGAGATTGCTGAATCTCCAATGACATCGTAGACTTTGAAATATAATATTTTTAATTTTTAACCGACTTCAAAAAAAGGAGGAGATTATCAACTGGACTGTATTTTTTTTTGTTTGTTACCTCATAACTTGCGACTGGGTGAACCGATTTTCATGATTCTTTCTTTATTTGAAAGCTGATGCTCCCCGTGTGGTACCATTGTCACCATTTCAGAATCTGATGATTGGATCTTGGAGAAATCGAGGGCAACCCTCAAATTTTATTAGCTCACACATAGTTTTTCGCAAATCTTATGAAGTAATTTAAGTAGGTACTTGCGTATGGAAATCATCATCTCATGTAGCTGAGCTGATGATGGAAGGTACAACTCGTCTAGTAAGGACACGGCATCGACTGATTTAGTAAATTATGTTTGTGTTCGCATATCTCCGGAACTACAAGTCTGATTTAAGTAATTCTTTTTTTTTGTACTATGTATCGCTCAACTAAGGGAATACTGCAAGTTTCATCAAAATCGGTTCAGTAGTTTTTGAGATAGGGAATGAATGAAAGAGATGTTAACCGGTGATGTTATTACCGGTGCAACGGATTACAAAATTCTAGTGCACATGTAAGAAAATGATGTATTTGACAAGAATTGTGGTTATATAATATTTAAACTAAAAAGAGTAAAATAAAAACTTTTTCTAAAAAGAGACAACTAATTAATAAAAAAAAGTCACTGGTTACGCTGTGAGACATAACGAACAAATCTGTTTCACACTTCATGTCATTGGACGTCTAATCTGATTGGCTGTGACGTCCTACCCTAGTTCCTTTTTTTCCCGCACTTAACCTACTCGCTAGCACACGAGAGAGTGTGCGACTGTTAGCTCGCAATCTTCGAGACGATCGGTTACCGCGTCGCGCGCGCCCGTGTGGTGCACAAATTCGCAAGTGCCGCTTCTTAGCTCTAAAACCCTTCGAGACGGTCGTCACCACGCGCACCTGAGCAGCCTTACAGCAGAAGAAGTGGACCCTCGACCACAAAGACTATCTCCGGAGAGAACAAGGTACAGTGCACTCCTTCCTTAGCTTGTCTGCATTCTAAACCCTCTGTGTCTCCCGGCAGAACGTCAATTCCCGTTTTTTTTTCGTCATAGCCTATGCCAGTGGCATCGCCAAAATAAAACACTCGTATGAAGCCAGACTCGCACATTTTAAGATGGTGTCACTGGAGAAGCGCAGAAGAGTTGCGGATTCCATTTTTCTTTATAAAAGTCTTCGGAATAAAATTGACTGTCCCCAATTACTAAGCAAGTTCCGATTTCGTGCTCCTGCTAGACTCCCTCGTACTCCCATTTCTCCTTTGTACCCTCCTCCGCGTAGAACAGTTCTTGGCATGAGCTCTGTTGTTCCACGGCTCAGCAAGCTGCTAAATGGTTACAGCGATCTCATAGATGTGCATTTCGACTCGTTTGGCAAGTTCCGCAGAATAACATTTGATAATGTGTAATTTATTGCTATTTCCTTTGTTTATTGGTTTAATTTTATTTTTATTTGTAAGTTTTGTCTTGTTTTGGATATTTTTATGTGAATTTGCTTTGCTGACATTTTAATTTCTTGATGTAATGTAATGTAATCTTCAATGTTTCGACTTTTTTTTTAATTTTTGTTTTGTTTTTTTTTTTTTGTATTTACCAAATTTCGTTTATAATTGTACTAATTATTCTTTGGTTTTTAATTATATTAATCCTGTTTTTAAATTTTAATATTTATTTAACGCGTATTATTTTCATTGGGGCATGAGGTGCTAACCTATAAGAAATTGTAATACTAACCATAGCTATAAGAATTCTTGTTATGTATGTATCGATGATTCCCGATGTCCACCCCCAGCTTGTCCCCCGCTGGGGGACAGCGCAACTTTTTCTAAAAAATGTTCCCAATGTCCACCCCGGGGTGGACATTAGGAACTTTTTTTAGAAAAAGTTGCACTGTCCCCCAGCGGGGGACAGTGATACGATTTTTTTTTAATATTTTCGTTGTCCCCCACGGGTGGACAGCGCTACAATTTTAAAAATGAGAATTCTCAGTGTCCACCGCGGGTGGACGGAGATACTTTTTTTTATTTATTCCCGGTAGCGGGCCCTTATAACTATTTTTAATACTTTGACTGAAAAAAAAAACTAGTAATGAAATATAAAGATTGTAAATGTAAGCTTAGTTATGGAAAAATACTATTTTAACAATTTCACATACTTAGATCATTTTGTTTAAAACCATAATATCTTAGTTTGTACACACATATCTTAGTTTGTTTGGCTACACATCAAACTATGCAAAACCAATATAAGCTGACCGTTGAGTGTGCGAAAAGATTTCACAAAGCGAGATCAAGACAAACTGGTATTGTATAGGTTGATGTGTAACCAAACAAACTAACTACTACACAAACAAACAAACTAACTAGCCGTGTGTACTAGTAAAGTTTTAGTTAGCATTCTTCTTGGCTCGTTTTATTATAAGTTTGTTAGATGAAAACTTTTAATAAAGCGAGCCTGTAAAATTGGATTAGAAAAATTGGTATAATGTTACTCTACCTTGTATGAACATTTTAAATGATTAAATACTTTTCAGGTGTATATAATCTATACATATAATAAAACTGTAGAAAAATCGTTTTTGTACATCAAAATAAAATCCAAAAAAAATAGCTAGGATGTTGAAGGACATCCAACAGAACCCATTTCCAGCATTTTTAGAATTTTTATCTGTTTGTCTGTTTGTCGGTTTGTCGGTTTGTCTGTTTATTTGTGGCTCTATCACGTAAAATGTACGAAGGCAATGTAGATAACCTTTATACACAACGATCGAGCGTAACTTGAGGACTAATTTAGTTTTTGTTTCATTGCAATCGGTTAAGTCTATCAAAAGATATTTGAATTTAAAGTGTCCCAGACCCAGAAGTAAAATTACGGTCAGTTTACACCGAGACGCGCAGTTCAGTAGCGCGATCTAGCTTGGAATTGAAAAACTACATACCTATTCAAATATGGTGTGGACTGGAGTGGAGTGGTTTTGAGTGGAGTGGAGTAGAGTAGAGTAGAGTGTAATGGAATAGAATGGGATGGTTTGGGATGGAATGGAAAGAAAGAAAAGGTTTTTATTAGACTCACACTAGAATGGGAATGAGTGGGATGGAGTGGGATGGAGTAGGATGGAGTGGGGTGGAGTGGGATGGAGTGGGATGGAGTAGGATGGAGTGGGGTGGAGTGGGATGGAGTGGGATAGAATCGGATGGAGTGGGATGGATTAGAATGGAGTGCGATGTAGTGAGATGGAGTGGGATAGAGTGGGATGGAGTGGGATGGAGTGGGATGGATTAGGATAGAGTGGGATGTAGTGGGATGGAATGGGTTGGAGTGGGATGGAGTGGGTTGCAGTGGGATGTAGTGGGATGGAATGGGTTGGAGTGAGATGGAGTGGGTTGCAGTGGGATGGAGTGGGATGGAGTGGGACTGAGTAGGATGGAGTGGGATGGATTAGGATGGAGTGGGACTGAGTGGGATGGAGTGAGATGGAGTGGGATGCAGTGGGATGGAGTGGGATGGATTAGGATGGAGTGGTATGTAGTGGGATGGAGTAGGATGAAATGGGCTGGAGTGGGATGGAGTGGGACGGAGTCGAATGGAGTGGGACTGAGTGGGATGGAATGGGATGGAGTGGGATGGAGTGGGATGGAATGGGATGGAGTAGGATGGAATGGGATGGAGGGGGATGGAGTGGGATGGAATGGGATGGAATGAGATAGAATGGGTGCTCTAATCCAGTAGCAATTCTTCTGAATCTGAACGACAGAGGGCGTTTATTATAATCACCTCAAATATTCTTGAAAAATAAATTATAAATACAGGGATTATATGAAAACGATATGATTTATAAAAAACGTGGCGAGAATTAAGCGCTTCGCACTAAAAAATACATTGTTAAATTCCGACATCCACGCGAATGAAGTCGCGGGCACAGCTAGTTAGAAATAAATGTCATATCCTAGTCAACTTCAAAAGAAAATTTGAAAACAAAATGATTACAATAAATAAACCTACTTTTGAATTTTTGATTATGGTGTTAATTAGAAGTTTTTTTTTTTAAATTTGATTTTAAAATACATAATTTGTTTTTATTATTATTTTAATAATCTCATCATCTTCCTTCTAAAGTCTTTAATCTGTAACGAGTCTTCACTCAAAGTTTACAAAAACAATTAAAAGGGAATAAATAAAAAAAAGTATCTCCGTCCACCCGCGGTGGACACTGAGAATTCTCATTTTTAAAATTGTAGCGCTGTCCACCCCTGGGGGACAACGTAAATATTTTTAAAAAATCGTATCACTGTCCCCCGCTGGGGGACAGCGCAACTTTTTCTAAAAGAAGTTCCTAATGTCCACCCCGGGGTGGACATTGGGAACATTTTTTAGAAAAAGTTGCGCTGTCCCCCAGCGGGGGACAAGCTGGGGGTGGACATCGGGAATCATCGTAATTTTACTTCTGGGTCTGGGACACTTTAAATTCAAATATCTTTTGATAGACTTAACCGATTGCAATGAAACAAAAACTAAATTAGTCCTCAAGTTACGCTCGATCGTTGTGTATAAAGGTTATCTACATTGCCTTCGTACATTTTACGTGATAGAGCCACAAATAAACAGACAAACCGACAAACCGACAAACAGACAAACAGATAAAAATTCTAAAAATGCTGGAAATGGGTTCTGTTGGATGTCCTTCAACATCCTAGCTATTTTTTTTGGATTTTATTTTGATGTACAAAAACGATTTTTCTACAGTTTTATTATATGTATAGATTATATACACCTGAAAAGTATTTAATCATTTAAAATGTTCATACAAGGTAGAGTAACATTATACCAATTTTTCTAATCCAATTTTACAGGCTCGCTTTATTAAAAGTTTTCATCTAACAAACTTATAATAAAACGAGCCAAGAAGAATGCTAACTAAAACTTTACTAGTACACACGGCTAGTTAGTTTGTTTGTTTGTGTAGTAGTTAGTTTGTTTGGTTACACATCAACCTATACAATACCAGTTTGTCTTGATCTCGCTTTGTGAAATCTTTTCGCACACTCAACGGTCAGCTTATATTGGTTTTGCATAGTTTGATGTGTAGCCAAACAAACTAAGATATGTGTGTACAAACTAAGATATTATGGTTTTAAACAAAATGATCTAATTATGTGAAATTGTTAAAATAGTATTTTTCCATAACTAAGCTTACATTTACAATCTTTATATTTCATTACTAGTTTTTTTTTTCAGTCAAAGTATTAAAAATAGTTATAAGGGCCCGCTACCGGGAATAAATAAAAAAAAGTATCTCCGTCCACCCGCGGTGGACACTGAGAATTCTCATTTTTAAAATTGTAGCGCTGTCCACCCGTGGGGGACAACGAAAATATTTAAAAAAAATCGTATCACTGTCCCCCGCTGGGGGACAGTGCAACTTTTTCTAAAAAAAGTTCCTAATGTCCACCCCGGGGTGGACATTGGGAACATTTTTTAGAAAAAGTTGCGCTGTCCCCCAGCGGGGGACAAGCTGGGGGTGGACATCGGGAATCATCGATATTGGAGTTGCTTGCGCTTCCCCAGAGCTGTATCCCATACATCCAAACGGGCTTTAATATTACTTTGTATATTAGCAACTTGTTGTCTAGTGATAGTCTGGAGTTGCGGCCCAATAACCAGTGAAGATTTTTAAGTCTGTATGTGATTTCTTCCTTTTTAGCTTTGACGTGTTGTTGCCAGGTTAATCGGCGGTCCAAATGAATCCCCAGGTATTTGACGCAAGTTTTATGTGGAAGGGTGGTATCTCCGAGTTTAACTGGTGGACAGAGTTCTTTTCTGAGTGTGTAGGTGACTTGAACTGACTTTGCAGCACTGACCTTTAGTTTCTACCTCTTCATCCAGGCATGGATTTTGTTGAGACCATTCTGCAGAAGGTTTGATGCAACTTCTGGGTTTCTGTGACTCTACAGTATTGCCGTATCGTCTGCGAATGTCGCTGTAACAACTCCAGGTTCCGTCGGTAAGTCAGCTGTACACAATATATAAAGAATTGGCCCCAGGACAGACCCCTGAGGTACACCAGCTTCGATTCTGTGAAGGTCTGAGGTATTACCCGATTCTTTAACATAGAAAAGTCTATCTGTGAGGTAAGACTTCAGTATACCAAAGAACGGTTGGGGGAGATGCTGTTTAATTTTGCATAAGAGGCCCTTATGCCACACCTTGTCAAAGGCCTGCTGGATGTCCAGGAACGCAGAGGAGCAATATTCCTTTTGTTCCAGTGTTTTTCTTATATGCGCACAGTCCCGGTGTATTTGCTCAACTGTCCCGTGTTGTTTCTTAAAGCCGAACTGGTGGTCAGGTAGTACATTTTTCTTTTTAAGTATTGGGGCCATCCTGTGTAGCAGAATTTTTTCAAAGATTTTGGACATTGTCGGCAAGAGGCTTATTGGTCTATAAGACGTTTTTTCTTGGGCAGGTTTCCCAAGTTTGTGAATCATCACTATTTCTGAGATCTTCCATTGTTCGGGAAAGTACTGCAATCTCAACATGGAGTTCAACAAGAATGTTAGCATAATTATGCCCTTGCGTGGCAGTTCTCTCAGTACTTCCTTCGTGATCAAGTCATACCCTGGCGCTTTTTTACTGTCAAGGCATCTTATAGTTTTTTGGACCTCTTGGAGTGTAACTGGTTTTGGTGGGAGACAAAGCTGAAAGTCTTCATTTAAGATGGAATCAACGTGATCCTCTACATCCCTGTCGTCAGTTTCATCATTTGGTTGAAAAACCTGTGACAAATGTTTTGCAAAGATATCTGCCTTTTCCTGTCCTGTTTTTGCCCACTTGTCATCATCTTTTATTGGGGGTTTTTGTTCCTGTGGCCTGTCATAGGATTTGGTGAATTTCCATAGCGAGTAGTTGCTTTCTTTGGTTGCGGTTAGGGTTTTTGCAACACTGGCCACTTTTTTCCTACATATGGCCACAAACTAGATTGTCGAAACGGCAACACTGTCTCGCTCGCATGCATTTATGCTTACCTAGCGTTCTGCCTTGCACGTTAACATTGTGTCACTACAATTATACCTATATGATTTTTAATATAAGATGGCAATTTAGCACTTTTCCAACATTTGATTGTGTACCTACCGAATTATAATATTTTCAAGTTTTTAAGTCCTTCCGTCCCGTCGGGTCAGGTTAGGAATAGGGTTACGTCAGGAACAAAAATTTTTTTTTTTTTTCAAATTCCAAACCTAACTAGCACCCGGGTTAGGATTGCGGGTCAGGTTAGGAATATACCTTATTAATGATTCCAGTCAGTAAAATGACATTTGTACATGAACATGAATGAATAGTTATTTGTTATGCAAGGCTGTAAAGTTGATTTTTGGCGCGAGTACTTGAATTGAAAACTGAGCGAGCGAAGGTTTCTAAGATTGAACCGCGAGAGAAACGAGCGGTTCAAATATAGAATCCTGAGCGATGCGAAGTTTTCAAAGGTACGAGACGCAGAAAAACTTTGCTGCCGAGTGCAACACACGACTTTTCACCTCACACAGCGAGGAAATGTAGTGGGGGCGGTTCGCCTGCCAGTGTAGAAAAGTAGAAAACAATTGAATACAAGACGTGTTCGAATTTTAAACAACACTTTGTGCTCTAGAGCACAAAATGGAGTTTTGCGCTCAGATTTTGAATGAGAAATAGAATCTTTCCGAGCGGGTGAGGTGAAATAGTTATTTGTTATGCAAGGCTGCAAAGTTGATTTTTGTGCGCGAGTACTTGAATTGAAAACTGAGAGAGCGAAGGATTCTAAGATTGAACCGCGAGAGAAACGAGCGGTTCAAATATAGAATCCTGAGCGATGCGAAGTTTTCAAAAGTACGAGACGCAGAAAAACTTTGCTGCCGAGTGCAACACACAACTTTTCACCTCACACAGCGAGGAAATGGTAGGTGTAAGAGAAACAGCTTAAACAATTTACTATATAAGTATTTAATTATTCTTTTTAGAAATTAAAAGTAAAATTACTAAAATTGTTAATCTTGAAAGTTAAATGTTTTTTTGGAACATTAATACTTGTGTTTGTCACTTGTGTGTTATTATTACGTAAAATTGCGGAAAATTGCTCAAATTCATTGGATTCCATTGTGAATGTTGGAGACAGAGACAGATAATAAGGCGGTTCGAGACGATTTTCTCGAATTTTAAAAACTCAAACTTACGACATCTACTACATAACACTAATGTTCAGAGAAAAAAATAGGTTGCAACAACCCGGTGCACTGACATGCAGTGGGGGCGGCTCACCTGCCAGTGTAGAAAATAATTGAATACAAGACGTGTTCGATTTTTAAACAACACTTTGTGCTCTAGAGCACAAAATGGAGTTTTCCGCTCAGATTTTGAATGAGAAATAGAATCTTTCCGAGCGGGTGAGGTGAAAATGTACTTTTCACCTCACCCGCTCATTTCCGCTCCGCGGAAGCTCCGCTCATCCCGCGCATTTCTTTGTATCAGTGACAGTTGTACTGTCATTTTACTGACTGAAATTAAGGCGCTGTACCCAAGCTCTATTTAACAAAGGTAGTCGCGGGGGTGAAGCAGCTGCACGCAGGTGCAAATTGTAAGAAAAAATGTAAGAAATTTTGCAGTTTTAACTTAATACGAGTATTTAAAAAATTACAGGTCTGAGTTAAAAAAAATTAGAAATGTCTTTAGTATATGAAAGGGGTTTGAAGAAGATTTTACAATGGAGCGTGGCATACCTACTGCCGCCATAATGATTTTTTTTTCAAAATCGCGGCCAGCTATGATACCTTTATAAATCGATAGCTGACATCAATAACAACAAAAAATATTAAGATACCAACCCTCGTAAAGTTTCAGGTTTCTGAGATATAAAGTGTTAAAGTTGACCACATTAATTCGGAATAACAAATGCTTAATATTTTTTATAAAATATTTTAGTAAGTAATTGATAATCCTGGTCTGGTAGAAAAAGAAAAACGTAGAATGTGCCAGCCTTTTCTCTTCCCGGGCAGACCGTAGGTAAAAGTCGATCGAGGGATAGGGCAAAATGTAAGATCCATATCCCCTCAGCTTAAAACTCTTTCAATGGGCAGCAGCGTTGGAAGACTAATAAGCTGAAATATATGCGCTCGCCAACCCGCCTGCCAGGCGTGGCGAGTATGGCAATAACCATCCAATGGAAAATCCTTGGGTGAGGCCTTAGTCCAGTAGTGGACTTTCTACGGCTGTTATGATGATGATAATGAGATATTTTGATGATACAACTGTAATATAGTATACAAAATTCGGCATAGTCGTCCTGCTTCTTGTGTATTGTTTCTACAACTCAATACGGCACAATTAGGCATTTTTTACTTTTTGTATTACGTCTGACTACGAGAATATTCGAGCGCGGACTCGGTTCGAAAGAAATCAAAATATCTCCTTTTTTACACGCGAAGTAAATACACTTCCGGTACAAGCCAATCCAAGTCTGTAGTGGTCATAATTGTTGATGATAGGGATACAATACAATGTAACGGCTAAGTTATGACTTCATGTACAGACGCCAGCACATCAAGCTACCACAATCTGTCAGATTTCTTTAATAGAATTTCAACCTTATCACAAGAGTAGAAGGTTAATGTTTGATTGGTAAAATCTGACAGATTCGGGTAGGTTGACCTGCTGGCGTCTGTACAAACAAGAAATTCGATATTTGAAAATGTGGCAAAATCTAACCATCCCTACCAAAATTGCAAAAAGTAAAGTTGACATACCATGGTTAGGTATATTTATCACTAAAATATAACACATCATACATTTCAAAGGTGCGAGCGAGACACCAACAATGCAGACAGGTGAGGCGAGTTGTGTCATAATTTATACTTTTATTTATCGTACTAGCTTCTGCCAGGGACTTCGTACGCGGATCCTGTTGCTTATGCCAGCGACAATGGGGTCGTCAAAATCGAAGATCTGAAACGTCTGATGTCGAATTCTTAGAGCCTGGGGACGGGAAAACAACGGGACGCGCATGACGATTCCAGACGTTCCAGATCTTTCATTTTTGTATGTCAACAGGAAATGCCCATCAGACTAAACAACTCTTGCTAAGACGTTATTCCTATATATGTTATAGTGTAGCTAGGCTCTTGAAGTTCCACATCAGGTGTTCCAGATCTTCAGTTTTTATACGACAACAGGGAGTGCTCATCAGGCTGAACAACTCTTGCTAAGACGTCATTACTGAATATGTAATAGTGTAGCTGGGCTTTTGGAGTTCCATATCAGGTGTTCCATATCTTCAAATTTATTTTCTCAGCAGAAAATGCTCATAACGCTGAACAATTTTTGCTATGGTGCTATTTTTGTATCTCTTATAGTTTAGCTGATCTATTGCAGTTCTGCATCAGATGTTCAAGTTTCCAAAATAAATTATAGCCTATATGTTCCCCAGACTTAATAGCTATACAACAAAAAAAAAACAATGAAATCCGTCCAGTAGTTCCGAAGATTAGCGTGTATGGAGTAACTTCTCCCGTTTTCCTAACATTTCCCTTCACTGCTCTGCTCCTATTGATTGTAGCGTGATGAAAAGTATACTATAACCAGCGCAGGAGTATGAAAAATAATTGTACCAAGTTTCGTCAAAATCCGTCCAGTAGTTTCTGTTTCTATAACGGTTATACAGACAGACAGACAATAATTTTATTAATTGCATTTTTGGCATCAGTAGTTATTTTGGAAATATATTTCATGTACAGAATTGACCTCTCTACAGATTTATTATAAGTATAGATATAGATAGATAGATAGAAGAAAACTATCGTATTGATAGTTAAATCATATGAAGATATTACATCTAAACAAGTGTAGACGGTCTAAAAATAAGTTATGTATTAAGTTCAAAAAGTAGATTATATCAGACGTATAATGTTTAAATAACATCCAGATATAATGCAACATACATAATTATTACGTTCAAAAAGTTATTATTTTTAACATCTTGATACATTCGAACACATACACTAGCTTATAATTGTGAATGTCACGTGATTAACTTTCACGCTTATTATCTCGGAAACCTGAAACTTTACAAACTTTTTTTTTTGTAGTTCTAGACCACTTTTGTAAATTGTTTTTATAACACATTTGCTCGTAAAAGGTCACTTACTGCACCTATTTCAGTATCGTAATGTATCTTATTACGCACTAGTGCGTAATGGTAAAGTAAAACGCACTAGTGCGGTAATGGTAATAGTTATTTGTTATGCAAGGCTGCAAAGTTGATTTTTGTGCGCGAGTACTTGAATTGAAAACTGAGAGAGCGAAGGATTCTAAGATTGAACCGCGAGAGAAACGAGCGGTTCAAATATAGAATCCTGAGCGATGCGAAGTTTTCAAAAGTACGAGACGCAGAAAAACTTTGCTGCCGAGTGCAACACACAACTTTTCACCTCACACAGCGAGGAAATGGTAGGAGTAAGAGAAACAGCTTAAACAATTTACTATATAAGTATTTATTTATTCATTTTAGAAATTAAAAGTAAAATTACTACAATTGTTAATATTGAAAGTTAAATGTTTTTTTTGGAACATTAATACTTGTGTTTGACACTTGTGTGTTGTTATTACGTAAATTTGCGGAAAATTGCTCAAATTCATTGGATTCCATTGTGAATGTTGGAGACAGAGACAGATATAAGGCGGTTCGAGACGATTTTCTCGAATTTTAAAAACTCAAACTTACCTACGACATCTACTACAACACTTATGTTCAGAAAAAAAAAATAGGTTGGTGCCATAGATATTTCTGTGGTTGGTGCACTGACATGCAGTGGGGGCGGCTCACCTGCCAGTTTAGAAAATAATTGAATACAAGACGTGTTCGATTTTTAAACAACACTTTGTGCTCTAGAGCACAAAATGGAGTTTTGCGCTCAGATTTTGAATGAGAAATAGAATCTTTCCGAGCGGGTGAGGTGAAAAGTAAATCGCACGGTTTATCAAGATGCTCCGTCTAAAACGAACGGTACTTTTTTAAATCTTAGCAAAGAGTTTTTATGTCAGAATAGCGGTCAACATTTTATTATTAAAATTAAATTTGGGAGATGAAATATAATAAATAAACATTTTATTCTTTAATTTAATTAATTTTGACAATTAATTACAACCATTTATCTGTAATAAAACCACAAAAGAATTAATTTACTTTATTAGTAATACTGGCTGTTTTTTGTGCCTTTGCCATAAACAAAAGATGCTGGTGCGCGCGCATCGCTAATTTGTGAAAAAGTAAAAATTATTCCGCTTGCTTTTCCTTTTCGATGTAATGATTTTATTTATTTACTCACAAATGTGTTATAAAACGTCGTATGACATACGTGCGGTTTGATAATTACAGCCTCTGCTTTCTTATAGCACTCGCCTTACGGCTTGTGCTACCAATATCGCCTCTGCTGTAATGATCAACTTACCGCACTTATATCATAATGTACTATTGTTAAAGTCTTTACTTTATACATTTAACTATACACTGTATTTTTTTCTGGCTTGTGGCATGTACAGATACGGGTACCTACGGCTAACTTTGCGACGTAAAACTAGTCGTTTACAGAGTGTTCGCTATGTACAGCGCCTTAATAATCGTACTTTAAGTATAATATACAACGCAAAATAATGAGAAATAATTGGTACGTGAGTGAAGATTAAAACGAACAGACTAAGGTAAAATGTATTTATTAACATTTATACAATCAATAAAAAAAGTTTTACTTAAATCGTAAATCAGATACCAAAGCTATGTGATCTGAAGGAAATACTACACTCGGCAATGCTGTGTGTAATTTTAATTCATCAACTGACGGAAGAGGAACCACCTGCAAAGATAAATAATACAAATTATTAAAACTACACTTCTGGACACATCTATTGGCCCACCTTGTATTTTCAGTTTCGTTTGGTCCTAGCAAAAATTTTATATTAGGTCGAGCAAAAAGTTTTTATGCAGTTTTGAACCTGGCACATTCACAATTTTATTCAATAGTCTTTTTTTGAATTTCGAACACAGAATTTAAAGAAACAAAAGAAAATTTGGAGCCTGTTTGTTGACATCCAAAGAGATTTAAAAGAACCTATAGAGCGGGCATTGGGAAAATTGTCATATAAAATTGTTGATGCCGTGCGTCAGTAGCGCTGTCTAAGCGTTGCATAGCAACGCGACTACTAGTCTGAGGGACTTTTTACCTATTGGTAAAAAGTTTTGGATCACAAATTTCTTCGTGATGCCCCGTCTATTGCTCGTATGTAGTTTAATGTCTTTGTTGACATCAAACAATCGAATACTAAGAAAACTTAGTTTTATTGGTTTACTTGGATTTAATTCTTGAAAAAGTTATTGATATCTTTGGTTTTGCAACAAACATTACTTATTCTTAACATTAAGGTGAGGTTCTATCAATAATCTATGGATACTTCACCTGAAGTCGCCGCCCAAGCTGTGGCACTTATTCAGGCCGGACACAGCCAAAGAAACGTGAGTGCTCAACTTAATTTAAGTCGATCTGCGGTCCGAAATGTTTATCGGAGGTACCTAGAGACTGGCGGCTTTGTTCGTCGCCAAGGAAGGCCACGATTTTGGGTCACAACTGAAAGGCAGGATCGATTCATCGTGACGACCAGCTTGAGAAATCGTCACCTTACCTCCATTGAGATACAAAACCAACTTCGCGACTTCCACGGAGTATCTGTGAGCGCTCGAACTGTTCGGAGAAGGTTAAAAGAACGCGATATGGTACCACACAAGCCAGCTAATGGGCCCAAACTAACGCGAGCCCACCGAACAGCGCGCCTTCATTTCGCACGCAGTCATTTAAATTGGACACAGCAAGATTGGAGCCGTGTACTCTTTTCTGATGAGTCTAAAATTGTGTTACATGGCAATGATGGAAGGAAGAAGGTCTACCGACGTAAGGGAGAGCGTTTCGCACAATGCTGCTTTGAAGAGAGGGTTGCTTATGGCGGTGGCTCATGGACTGTCTGGGGCGGTATATCCGCGAGCGGCAAAACTCAACTTGAGGTTGTTACAGGACCACAGCTGCCAACATAAAATGCTGAAAGGTACATTCGTGAGTGCTTAGAACCTCACGTGATACCATACGCGGACTATGTGGGCCCAAATTTCCTTTTTATGCATGATAATGCAAGAGCCCATGCGGCCGGCATCGTCAGGGAATATCTTCGGGATGTGAACATCACAGTTATGGACTGGCCAGCCAGAAGTCCAGACATGAACCCCATTGAGCACATGTGGGACGAGCTAAAAAGACGTGTTAGGGCTCGTCAGCCAGTTGCCCAGACGATGCAGGAGTTGAAAACTGCCATAGAAGAGGAATGGGAGATGATCCCTCAAAATTTCATAGAGCGGTTGATAAACTCTATGCCTAATCGTATGAGAGCTGTGGTAGATGCCCATGGAGGCAATACGCGTTATGAAATTAAACCTTTATTTGATAAAACATGTTTTTTATTCAAAAATCAATTGCCTTTAACAAGGCGCATATCCGACTTGTTAGGCGTAGCTCCATATCGTATGGTATTCTGAATTCAAATTTAAAACAATACAATCGAAAAAGATGGTAAAATGTATCAGGTTTAAAACTGCATCAACAGTTTTTGTTCAATCTAGCAATCATATTTCGGTAGGGGCCATCGAAACCTAAACTCTAAGTCAACGGTTAGACGCTCAGTCTGGCGTCAGTTCAGTCCATCAGTCTGGTCCGGCTAAGACTGATGCCAGAATGATGGATGAAAAATACGGTTAATTTTAGTCATTCTGGACCATCAGTCCGTCAGTCAACCGGTTAGACGATAATTCTCCCGTCATTCTGAGCAGACTGATGGACCAGACTGACGCCAGACTGAGCGTGTAACCTTTGACTATGGTGGGCCAATAGATGTGTCCAGAAGTGTATTTCTCGTTGCATGTCAACGATCAAGAAGTGTAGCTTCGAGTGGTTCGAGTGTGTAGTTATATTATCTGTGGTGCTACTGTATGTCAACTGGTGAATGGTCCAACCAGCCCGCGAAATTCAAATTTTCTTAAGTTTTTTGCAATTTGCAGGCCAGTGACATGTTGTAACATTATCAAAATATGAATTGCGGCAATAACAAGTATAATTTTAAATACAACAATGATCAAAACATTCGTTCCATCAGCTCTCACATGGAAAAGGTGCATGTAAGAGTGAGATTTCGGAGATTTTAACAATTTACACCTTTTCTTTTCTCTTTTTGCAAAAAACACAGGAAAATTTCGCGGGCTACATCAACGCAATCACCTTAATCATACAGTAAATGACATCATGCGCTGGTAGCGCCATCTGAGCCGAGCTTTGCGTGAATCGTGAAAGCTCCCATTCCCATTGGTTATCTAATTAAAACACTTTGAAATTAGATAAGTTTTTGAGATTTGCTAACTTGGGTATGTAAAGCCCTTGGGTAGGTACTAGTACATTATGATATAAGTACGGTAAGTTGATAATTACCTACAGCTGAGGCGATATTGGTTGCACGAGCCGTAAGGCGAGTGCTATAAGAAAGCAGAGGCTGTAATTATCAAACCGCACGTATGTCATACGACGTTTTATAACACATTTGTGAGTAAATAATTAAAATCATTACATCGAAAAGGAAAAGCAAGCGGAATAATTTTTACTTTTTCACAAATTAGCGATGCGCGCGCACCAGCGTCTTTTGTTTATGGCAAAGGCACAAAAAACAGCCAGTATTACTAATAAAGTAAATTAATTCTTTTGTGGTTTTATTACAGATAAATTGTTGTAATTAATTGTCAAAATTAATTAAATTAAAGAATAAAATGTTTATTTATTATATTTCATCTCCCAAATTTAATTTTAATAATAAAATGTTGACCGCTTTTCTGACATAAAAACTCTTTGCTAAGATTTAAAAAAGTACCGTTCGTTTTAGACGGAGCATCTTGATAAACCGTGCGTTTTACTTTACCATTACCGCACTAGTGCGTTTTACTTTACCATTACGCACTAGTGCGTAATAAGATACATTACGATACTGAAATAGGTGCAGTAAGAGACATTTTACGAGCAAATGTGTTATAAAAACATTTTAAAAATCAGAGGTACCTCTGATTTTTAAAATGTTTGTACCTATACCATAACCGCTTCTATAGCGGCTGAGCGCTGCATAAGGGAATAGTCTTTAAGTTTAGGGTGGTAAGAGATTACATTGGGCGACTGTACTATGCTTTGCGAATTTAATTCGTGAAATTCAATTCTATTGCTCAAGCAATAAAGTATATAATAGATAAAGAATAAAATCGCAATGCATAATAATTATGACTTTACTTAAGTGGCATACTCCGATTCTTGCTTAGTAATTTCACAGGTAATTTAATATTATGCGCAGTAATATACACAGAACAGACGTCTTCTGTAAAGTTTGTTAAATACTAATGATCTGTTGATTTTGGCTTAGAACTAATAAATTTAACATGCAGAATGGACGAGTACATTGTTTTCGTTTTTACCCGACTGCGCCAGGAGGGTTATGTTTTTCGAGTGTATGTATGTATGTATGTATGTTTCTGTGTGCTGCTCTGCAGCCTAAACGGCTTGATGGATTTTAACTTGAGAGGTGTCGTTAGATTCGTCTTAAACGTGAGAGTGTCACTGGGTACATAAAACTGGCCAAGTGCGAGTCGAACTCGTGTGCAAAGGGTTCCGAACTAAAAATATTTTTTTTAAATCTCTCACATTCTATCAAGTGGGGTATCAAATTAAAGGATTTTAAAAATGGTTTACCAAAATATATATAACTTGTATGTTTCAGTTTAATTTGGACTGATAAATGCTATGGACCAGGGTACGTCCTTAAACTACGTCCAGCCACCGAAGGACGGGCAGCAGCGTTCTTACAAACTTTCGGTGACCCTACTGCGATCCCCAAGCCGCCTGCCAAGCGTGGGGATTATGGCAACCCCCCCCCCCCCCATTATGATTGACAATGATAGCACACGGCCCCCAGTCCCCGGCAGCTCCGCTATTCCTGGTCTGGGTAGCGGATCGGGTAACGGCGGAGCAGGGGGTGCTAAGAATCCCCGGCAGATGCCCCGCTACCACCCCCAACGGACTTTGGCCCTGGCAACGCACAACATCCGCACACTGAGGACCGATGAGAAGATTATCGAGCTGGAGGAAGAATTGAGCAAAATGCGATGGGATATCTTAGGATTATCAGAAATCCGAAGAGAGGGTCAGGATACGATAGTTCTAGATTCCGGCAACATGCTCTTCTACCGGGAAGGAGACCGTAAATCCCAGGGTGGTGTTGGATTTCTCGTCCGCAGGTCCCTCATCAACAACGTTATGAAAGTCGACAGTGTGTCGAGTAGGGTAGCATACCTTATACTCAGAATAACCAACCGGTATTCGTAGAAGGTCATACAGGTATATGCGCCGACCTCGACACATTCTGATGATGAAGTAGAGGCATTGTATGAGGAGATATCCGAGGCCATACATACCTCCGAAACATACTTCACCTTTGTTATGGGGGACTTCAACGCGAAGGTGGGCGCACGGAATGGCGATGAGTTGAGAGTGGGGCCATTTGGGTACGGGCAGCGAAACCATAGGGGCCAGCGACTGGTCGACTTCATGGAAAAGGAAGAACTTCATTTAATGAACTCCTATTTCCAGAAGCGACCATCCAGGAAGTGGACGTGGATGAGCCCCGATGGTACTACCAGAAATGAGATCGACTTCATCATGACGACCAAGAAGCGAATATTCAGTGATATCTCTGTGATCGCCAAGGTAAAAACCGGTAGCGATCACCGAATTGTCAGAGGCACACTGAATATCAATGTTAAGCTTGAAAGGTCTCGTCTGGTGAAGTCCACGCTCCGACCTGGTCCTACCCATATCCGGAACCCTGAAGACTTTCAACTCGAACTGCACAATCGCTTCCAGTGTCTAACCGAATGCGAAACTGTGGACGAGATTAACAATGGGTTGGTGGAAACTGTCCAAGCTGTGGGGTCCAAGTTCTTTAAGACCCCGCGCCGCAATAAACCTCAAAAGCTCTCGAACGGAACCATCAAGTTGATGCAAGACCGGACGGAAATGAGGCTGCAATCTTCAGCTGATATGTCGGAATATGGCAAACTCAATAGACGAATCTCTAAATCAATGCGACGTGACCTGCGTGCCTTTAGTGCGGCACGGATCAAAGAGGCAATCGAGCGGAACCAGGGCTCAAAAGTCTTCGCAAAGAATTCGTCTATTGGGCAGAGCCAAATGACAAAGCTGAAGATTAACGACGGCAGCATCATTTCGACGAAACCGGAGATCCTAAGAGAGCTTGAGAGGTTTTACGGACAGTTATACACATCAACACGACAACCCAGTGTCGGTACAGCTCGAGACGCAAGGGCTAAACTGACTCGACACTACACTGAGGATATCCCGGACATCAGCCTGTACGAGATTAGAATGGCTCTTAAACAGCTCAAGAATAACAAGGCGCCTGGTGAGGACGGAATCACAACAGAACTTCTGAGAGCGGGTGGAAAACCGGTACTTCTAGTCCTCCAGAAGTTATTTAATTCCGTCATACTCGAAGGTTCTACGCCAGAAGCATGGCACAGGAGTGTGGTTGTTCTTTTCTTCAAAAAGGGTGATAACACCTTGTTGAAGAACTACAGGCCAATCTTACTTCTGAGCCATGTATATAAGTTGTTTTCAAGAGTCATTAAGAACCGTCTCGAACGCAGGTTTGATGACTTCCAGCCTCCCGAACAAGCCGGTTTCCGAAAAGGTTTTAGTACTATAGACCACATACACACGCTCCGCCAGATTATACAGAAGACAGAGGAGTATAATCGGCCATTGTGTTTAGCGTTTGTGGACTATGAAAAAGCCTTCGATTCAATCGAAACCTGGGCAGTATTGCAGTCCCTCTAACGATGTCATATCGACTATAGGTATATCGAAGTGTTGAAGTGTTTGTATAGAAACGCCACCATGTCCATCCGACTTCAGGAAGAGAGCACGAAACCAATCCATATGCAGAAAGGCGTGAGACAGGGAGACGTTATTTCTCCGAAACTGTTCACGAGCGCGTTGGAGGACGTTTTCAAGCTCTTGGAATGGAACGGATCGGCATCAATATCAATGGCGAATACATCACTCACCTTCGTTTTGCCGATGATATAGTCATCATGGCAGAATCGTTGGAGCACCTCAATGCTATGCTCAGCGACCTTAGTATCGTTTCCCAACGGGTCGGCCTTAAAATGAACATGGACAAGACGAAAGTCATGTCGAATGTCCATGTGGCACCCGTACCGGTTGTTGTTGGGAATGATACTCTCGAAGTTGTAGACCATTATACTTACCTTGGACAGATTGTTCAGTTAGGTAGGTCCAACTTCGAGAAAGAGGTCGCCCGAAGAATCCAACTCGGATGGGCAGCGTTTGGGAAGTTACGTGATATCTTCTCATCGAGAATCCCACAGTGTCTCAAGACAAGGGTGTTTAACCAGTGTGTGTTGCCAGTGATCACATATGGCTCTGAAACGTGGTCTTTGACTGCTGGCCTTTTAGAGAGACTAAGAGTCACTCAACGAGCAATGGAAAGAGCTATGCTCGGGGTTTCTTTGCGGGATAAAATCCGGAACATGGATATTCGGCGAAGAACCAGAGTCACCGACATAGCTCATAAAATTTGCAAGTTGAAGTGGCAATGGGCAGGCCACATCGCTCGTAGAACTGACAACCGATGGGGAAGAAAAGTTCTCGAGTGGCGACCACGGACCGGAAAACGCGGCGTGGGCAGGCCTCCCACTAGGTGGACCGACGACATCGTGAGGGTCGCGGGCAGCCGATGGATGCAAGTGGCGAATTGTCGTTCGGCGTGGCGGTCTAAGGGGGAGGCCTATGTTCAGTAGTGGACGTCTTCCGGCTGATGATGATGATGATGATGAAATGCTAACAAAAACTAAAAATAGTAAAATAAAATAAATATTTAAAAAAACAAAAAACCCGACTGCGTAAAAAAACTAAAAAGAAAGAAACAAGCCCAGTAGTTTAGAATTCACTCATTCACACTCACAGTCGGGGCTCCTTGGGAAGATTTGATTGGTATAATTTGAATGGGCCCCGACTGTGAGTGTGAATGAGTGAATTCTAAACTACTGGGCTTGTTTCTTTCTTTTTAGTTTTTTTTTCGCAGTCGGGTTTTTTGTTTTTTTAAATATTTATTTTTTTAAAATGGCATCTCATGAAAAGCCGTTTTTTTTAAAAAAAGAGAATTATAAAAAAACGGCAATCAGGGCTACAAGGAATTAAATTACATAAACAAGATAGTTTCTATAAATAACGCTCAAATATTTAATAGTTTACCTGTTCTACTTCTAAGTTAGTCTTTTCATAAAAGATGTAATCCAGACAATCTGCAAATTCGGCTGTATAATTTGTAAACGGGGGTGTTCCACATGCACTTCCTAAAATAATATTTTGCTCCAAACTTAAATCGTTCACAGCTTCAACTTTGTCTGAAATAAAGTTTTTTTTTTTGTTATCACATCCGCCAGCAGGTCAAGTAAGTAAGTAAAATTTTATTTGTTTAAACATGGTGTACATGATACATTGCATGCAAGATAATAATGAGATACAGAGTTCTAACATGTTTAGCCGCATATCGTGGCGTACAAATTGGTCGAAAGAGATGGTGCATAAACCGTGAAATATTCATCAAAATTAACATTATAAATTAAATTATATAGGTAGGTACTTATTAATTTTTTTACTTATTCAGCTTAGATTAAAGAATGTCCAGATTCCGTGTTCGAAACAAAACGAAACGATATAAGTGAAGCGAGTTTTTTTATAAATGTGTGAGTGAGCGCCCCGCCCCCCGGAGTGTATTACGTATCGGATTTGCGTTTGTGTGCAATGTGCGTGTAATACCAGTGGCGGAGATTACCCTTAAAATGTGGGAGATTTACAGTATTTTACGTTTAGCGTAAAATATATCATCAACAGTAATGACATGATTTTTATCATTACGGTTGATGAGTTTTAACATTATTTCTTTAATTTGTGTAATTTGTCATGTGCGACTGTACGACTGACATGTACCACTTATCAACACCGCAACACATTTAGCGATTCATTTTATATTATAATGTAAGTACCTACTACATTATAGTCTGGCAGAGTCTGACTGAGTCTGACAGAGTCTGACCGTGTCTGACAGAGTCTGAGAGACTGACTGAGTCTGACAGAATCTGACCGAGTCTGACAGTCTCTGACCGAGTCTGACAGAGACTAACCGAGACTGACCGAGTCTGACAGAATCTGACCGAGTCTGACAGTGTCTGACCGAGTCTGACTGAGTCTCACCGAGTCTGACTCTGTATTTGACCCCGAGTCTGACTTTTAATTCGACCTTTAATCTGACTCTGAGTTCTTATTTGAGTCTAACTGAGACTTTGAGACAATGGACAGAGCGTTCTGAATTCAGTAATTTAGCTAACGCGGTTACACTTATAAAAAAATATCGCTTAAGAGAATAAAACTCTGTTTTCATAACTCGCTTCTTTTTTTTTTAAGTTATTATAGTTACAAAATACTGGGTAAAAAAAAATATGCCCATGGCAACACTCAACAGTTATGGCGTCCGTCACAGTGTCAAATTGTTCACTTCTTTGTTTACGTATTTAAAATGAAATACATACTGAAATTGAATGCTAACATAATGAAATGATATATTATGGCATATTCCTTTTTTTGGAACGTAATTATAAAACATTTCACAGCAAAAACATTCATTTTAAAATATCACAACACGGACTCGTGACGTAGTTTACGCGGGGAACGTTCCTAGGCGACTGACGTATTAGTCTTGTGTAGTTCGCGAACGAACTAGTTCGAAAGAACTGCTCCCACAGATGAACTAGTGATCTAGCTCCCACATTTTCCGCTCCCTAGTTCAGTAGTTCGGACAGAATGAAAGAGATCGACTGTCCGACTGATCTAAGATCGTTGCACGGGAGCACAGCACGGGAGCGGGACAGCACTACACTATAATACTCCCGTTCGCTCATCGATCATGCGCGCATCCCGTTTCGTACACTTTACACAAATTGTTGCATGCAGCAGGAACTGTATTAAAACGAGCGAACAAAGACAAACTAAATCTGAAATCTCTTTGCGAGCGAACGATTTGATCGCTCTTGATCGGTCGGTCTCTATTACGAGCTAGCATCGAGCTAGGAACTAACGAACTAGAAGAACGAACTAGTTCGTTTATGAACGGAGAACTAGATTGAGCGCTCTCAGTAGTGAACTAGAATGCCCAAGACTATGACGTATGGATCGACCGACGCGGGACATTTATCCCCCGTGTTTTTGGCTTCAATTCTCAGTCGCCTACTATCAATCTGGACATTTTTTAATCTAAATTATTCAGATTAAAAAATTAATAAGCAGAAAAACAGATATTATAAGTAAAAAGGTGAGGTCAAACGTCAACCTACCCTAATAGGAGTTTTTCTTTGTTGGGCTTTTTCTGTAAGCCAACGAAAAAAAAAATGGTAAGTACTTAGCTGTGGTACTAGTCATTTGGATCCACAGTTACTTACTATGGCACAAAAGTTGTAGGATTGCTCTCGGCCAAGTTTATAAGTTCGAAAATTCGTCATTGGACGTTTTTCTATTAGTCCGGCCCGGCTAATGGAAAAACACCTGTTATCATACACTTGTTGACTTCTAATGGTAATGCGCCTGCCACACACTCGACGAGTGACATGGGAAGTAACGAGGAAAGGAGGCAGAGACATAGTGTGGCAACATTACTCGTCATGCCACTCGTCCTGCCCACTGCTCCCTATTTTGTCGGTTTTTGCGCGCAAGTCAAAGGACCGGCAATACGAGTGCGAGTGGCTGGCCACATAATCGCGTGGTCGCATCCATCGTTCTATTGCGATGAATAGATGTGATCCACCTGAGATAAAAAAAATAGGCAGATAGAACGTGCGCGAACAACAAAGCGACCGCAGTTTTTATTTATGTGTGCGCGGCAGATAAATGGCGCCGTGTACGACGGACACGTGCATCTGTGTGCGTTTACGGTTGCCAGATATTGAGAAATACTCCCACATTTTTGTTCAATTATATTGTTATCAAATATTGTACTACTACTTTTTTTAATTGGAAACGCGATTTTGCTTTATGGTTATACCCAGAGAGCATAAGCGTGTAGTATTTATTATTTAACAGAATAATAATAAGCAATAAAAGTTAATATGCGTAATTACTTACTATACGTCGTTTTTTAATCTCGCAGACTGAATTGACAGGTGCAAATGGCGAACTGACACGAATTTCTATAGAATTTATGTCAGTTTTGACATTATCATTTGTCAATTTGGTCTACGAGATTAAAAAACAAACTTTACCTATTTAATTAATTTATATCAGACCAGATAACACTTCATAACGCTTTTTGGTAATTTGTTTAATAAACTATTGATTTGGTTTTTTAGTTTAAAAAGATAAAGAATTTGTTATAACAATCAACATATTTATTTAAATAATAATTATTTTATTATTGATAATAAGGGAATAAAAGTTAAAGATGCGTAGTTTTTTATGCACAATACACATTCCCTTAATTCAGGGTAATTTACCCGTCATAAACTAGCAACACAGAGGATTTACTGTGAAGGTTTTGTGTTTCAAGTGAGCCGAAAATATTTTATTTTTATAATAAAATAAATACCAAAACAATAAAAATAACAAGAGTTACCTACTATGAAAAGATATTACATCTTGTTTTCTTTGTTTTTGTGAACAACTTTTGCAGTGTTTAAGCACACAAGACTGCATGTTTTGACATAAAATGGCAATAAAAAATAAATACCAAAACAATAAAAATAACAAGAGTTACCTACTATGAAAAGATATTCCATCTTGTTTTCTTTGTTTTTGTGAACAACTTTTGCAGTGTTTAAGCACACAAGACTGCATGTTTTGACATAAAATGGCAAATCACTTGTGACGTGTGAGCGAGACGATGCGTAGCTTGGTACTGTCGCGAGTTTGTATTAACGTTTGATTTTGTATTAACTTTGGTCGACCCACTCGCGTGTTCTGAGCGCTCTATCTGCCTATTTTTTTTTATCTGTGTGATCCACCATCTCCGTTGGCGATTGGCGAGGACGACGACGACGATGTATATTTCTTTTTACTACATTAATATAATTTGCTATACTAAAAATGCATAGCGTGCACGCTGCCACCGTACGTTCATTGTAAATCGTCCAAGGCAAATGACAAGTCAGGAGCGTCGTCGCGATTAATTGCGCGAGTAGAGCAGTGTGTGGGCAGAGAGGGCAACAACGCGGCAAATCACGGCAGCGCGAGGAGCATAGCGATGAGCAGCGCAAGGAGCATAGTCTGGCAGGCGCATAATGATAAGTATTGCTAGAACTAGCAACCTCAAGCAATTTCACATAACATATCAAAATCCCCAAAGGGTTGAACAGAGGTGTAATAATTAAAATTCCCTAATAATAATCTCTTTATTTATTGCAAAAAGGAATGAAAATATTTTTTCTTCAACTATGCTTTAATTTCATCACAATCACACTAAAAACTCGGTACAAAGCGAGTCTTTAATGCTCTAGACTCTAGAGCAATAAAAATGTATGTTTAATTATTGCAGTTTTTTTTTAATCACACCAAAAGGTTAAGGAAACGTTAAACTGTGATACTACTTACTTATCTGATTTTGAGTGCTTCGAATTAAAATGGAATCATCTAGCGACACATTAACTCCGGAAAACATTCTAAATGAAGCCGACAGTGTTATAGAAACTTCTATTTTAACTGTTTGATATGAGTTTCTTTTATCTACATACTATTCCTATATAGGTTGTGCTCGATGCAATAATCTACTATAAAATACACAAATCTGCTGGTGCGACCAGCATTGGGAACAGAAACGGAAGCTGCCTGTAGTAGGGGTGTAGGGGTCTTGGAAGAGGAACCCATTACGACGAGTACTTTTTTTGGTAGGTAGTAAAATGTTGGATAACTTGGCATAGTAACAATTATTGATCGAAATTACTTATACCCCATAGGCACATATTAACTATGGCTACTTCGGTCCGTCAAAAATCTTATCCGAAATGGAGATTCTATAAAGACGGAAAGAAATCGGATTACGGAGATCTAGTGCGTCAATTACCATAGAAATAGTTCTAAGGCTACGACGGACCGTATTTTCACGGGTTCGGATCGGACATAGTGCGAAACCGCTCTAAGGTTCATCAAGTCCAAAAAAACTTTTTTCAAAAAAAAAAATAACCGCCTTCAAAAACAACCGCAAAGAAGGGTATAATAACCTACACAAAATAACTTTTCTTTCGGAAGTCGGTGGCTTTGTTTTAATATTTCGTTGTCTGTTTTGCCACCGATTTCCGAAAGAAAAGTTATTTTGTGTAGGATACCTTTTTTAACCGACTTCAAAAAAAGGAAGAGGTTCTCAATTCGTCGGAATCTTTTTTTTTATGTATGTTCCCCTATTTCTCGAAGACGCCTGGACCGATTTGGAAAATTCTTCTTTTGTTTGAAAGGGTATACTTCCCAAGTGGTCCCATGATCATCAGGTCAGGATCTGATGATGGGATCCCAGGGAAATCGAGGGCAACCTTCAAATTTTATAGGCACATAGTACCATTTTCATATATTTTCTAAAGCTGTTCAAGTATTTGCATCTGATAATCATCATCTCAGGTGGATGAGCTGATGATGGAAGGTACAACCCTTCTAGTAAGGAGTCGGCATCGACTGATTTAGTAAATTATGTTTGTGTTCGCATATCTCCGGAACTACAAGTCTGATATAAGTAAGTCTTTTTATGTTGTACTAGGGATCGTTCAACTTAATAAATATTGCAAGTTTCATCAAAATCGGTTCAGTAGTTTTTGAGATAGGAAACGAATGAAAGAGATGTTAACGATGTTATTACCGGTGTTACGGATTACAATAATAAATAGATTTACCTAAAAAAATCTAAAAACCCACGTTTTTAAATGTCCTAAAAATAAATAATAATAAGAAAATAACCCTACAAGGCTGAGAGAGGGGCCACTCAAAACGTGGGGGCGTATATTATTTAAGGGATTATTTATGGGATATATTTACATGACGTGTATAGATCGTGGGTATAACTTGCAAAGATACGCCCCCACGTTTTGAGTGGCCCCTCTCTCAGCCCCGTAGTGTTATTTTCTTATTTTTAGGACATTTAAAAACGTGGGTTGTTAGATTTTTTTAAATCTATTAATTATTACATTATTTTTATCTTTGTTCATCGGGTTTGAATTTAAGCTACCCTGAAAATTTCAGCCTGCTAGCTTATCGGGAAGTGCCTCAAAGCCTGTCCGCCATCTTGGACGTCCGCCATATTGGATTTAAGTCACATGACATTTTTTTTTGTATTTCTGACAGCAAACCCTTTCATTTGATACCCATACCATGGGGGTGGATATCAAACAGCCAGTCTGCCATCTTGGACGTCCGCCATATTGGATTTAAGCCACGTGACTATTTTTTTCGTACTCCTGACAGCAAACCCTTTTATTTGATATCCATATCATAGGGGTGCATTTCAAATAGCCTGTCTACCATCTTGGACGTCCGCCATATTGGATTTAAGTCATGTCCCTTTTTTTTTCGTATTCCTGATCGCAAACCCTTTCATTTGATACCCATATCATGGGGGTGGATTTCAAACAGCCAGTCCGCCATATTGGATTTGTTATGTCGTTTCTTAGCTAGTCATGTATTGTCATCAGAACTCAGAGCGTGTGCAAAATTTCAGCCTGCTAGCTTATCGGGAAGTGCCTCAAAATTGAGTTGCAAAAGTTCAACCGGAACGACAAACAAACAAGAAAAGTGAGTGTATAAAAACGTGGGAAAATTCCAGTGCACATGTAAGAAAATGATGTATTTGACAAGAATTTTGGTTGAATATTTAAACTAAAAAGAGTAAAATAAAAGCTTTAAAAAAAAATGTAACCGCCTTCAAAAACAACCACAAAAAAAGGGTAAAATAACCTACACAACTTTTCTTTCGGAAGTCGGTGGCAAAAAAACAATGAAATTAATAAAAAAAACCACCGACTTCCGAAATAAAAGTTGTGTAGGTCGGCTGCCCAAATTCAAAACCTAGTAACAGGTGATTTTTAGAAAAACCGGTTTTTGGCATTTTTCGACTTACTAGACAGTATCGAAATGATGTGGACCTTAAAACACCCAGTTTCATACGTAACTTTAAAAAAATAATTTAGCAAGTCTAAGCAATTTGGCATGATTACGAAAATTTCCTTGAAGTACAAATTTGAAACTTAGTATGTCCAAATACAAAATTAAAACCCTAGCAACTCAAGCGACTTACTAAGTTATAAATTTGAAATACCAACTTGCTATGTTTTGAATTTGGCGCCGATTGTAAAATAGATGAAATTTCGTTTAGTAAGTCCAGTTTTTCTTTTTATTTTGTGTGAAAATCCTAATATGGTTCACATAAAATACATCTACTGACCAAGTTTCAACATGATAATTTGAAAAAAAGTGACAGTGACATACGGACGGACAGACAGACATGACGAATCTATAAGGGTTCCGTTTTTTGCCTTTTGGCTACGGAACCCTAAAAATCTTTATAAAATCGGCGTCTTTGAAAATCTACAATCTTAGTAAGCAACAAAAACGGATATTTGCGGGCAACTTCACGAGATATCCAAAATGGTATATACTGAATGCCTTACATTATGCAAACTTACTAAGTTTTGATATTGTTTTTACATTCATATTTGGGTAAATTCACAAATAAAAATAAAGTATGAGCGATTCAAGTGTAAGCGCTAAAATGTTTGCAAATATACCATACTAAAATGTCAACAATATAGCACAACTTTTCGCCAAACATCCAAATCGCTATCTCTTCTGGTTTCTTCGGGCGAACCAACGACTATATAATACTAGACTACGCATTGCACGATCTAACGAACAAAATTATTCTGCCAACTCGCTGAGGTACTACGTAAGCGAGGGGGGCGGGGTACTGCGTTGTGATTGGCTAACTCAAGGTCTGTTCTGTCTCAACGTATGCTTACAGCTCACAGGATTGGTCGAAATGAGACGGTTATAAGACTTTTTTGCCTAATGTGTTGGCAGACATCGGTCGCCTGTTATTACGAGTCTAGTATTATATCGTCGTTGGGGCGAACGAACCAAAGTAGCCGACCAGTTTTTTGGCTCTCCTGAACATTTTTGTTGGAATGAGTTACTATGTTTTGATTTTAAGCAGCCGAGGTTATTTTACCCTTTTTTGTGGTTGTTTTTGAAGGCGGTTACATTTTTTTTGTGGTTGTTTTTTAAGGCCATTAAAAATTTTCTGAAAAAAGTTTTTTATTTTACTCTTTTTAGTTTAAATATTCGACCCAAATTTTTGTCAAATACATCATTTTCTTACACATTCACTAGCATTTTGTAATCCGTAGCACCGGTACTAACATCGCTCATGTACACAATAAGCTTATAAAATTCCCTATCTCAAAAACTGCTGAACAGATTTTGATGAAACTTGGAGTATTCCCTAAGGTGAACGATCCCTAGTACAACAAAAAAAGAATTTTGAAAATCGGAAGATCATCATATCTACAAGTAGCCGAAATTAATAAAAATGCTCACAAAATAAAAAGCACTGAACCAAATTGGATGAAATTTTTATGGGACCAAATGGCAAGTATACTGCATCGAACAAAAAAAGAATCGAACTAGAAACCTCGGAGTAATCGATGTACAATCGACAAAGTGGAATTATGACCCATCATAAGCTTATTTTCCTACAGACATTCAAATACAATTAGTTTCACATTCGCGTAAACATACATATCCATGGTAACAACTTTGATCTTTGTCAATTTGATGGATTCAAACGATTTATTGTCAAAATGGGTCATGATTCAACTTTGTCGATAGTACATACAGCTTGGCCAGAACGTCAAGAAACGAAACTACCTAATCTTTTTGTTTGCTGGCAACGTTTTAAAATCTTTGACATTTATTGATGTGAACAAAGAACGCAGGTTTGTTAGATTTATTATTGTGCCATAAAACTAACGTAATAAGTGAAAAAAAAACACTCAAAGTGCTGGTAGCGAGAGCACAGTGGCGACTTCTGGTTTTATACTCTAATTTTCCAAACAGTACACAAAAAAAAATACCGACCGAATTGAGAACCTCCTCCTTTTTTTGAAGTCGGTTAAAAAATTGTCCGTAAATTAATTGGCTATTTGACATTATCTGTATAATTACAAATCTAATTAGTCCATAATTTAGAGTTTCGAAAAATAACGTGTATTTTAAGAACGTATTTATTCTTTTGTAAAATCATTGAATATTACAAATACAAAATACAAAATACAAAAATATTTATTAGGAAATTTGTTACATAGTGGGTAGTTGTGTTTGGTGTCTCCCTTTAAGCAAATCAAGCCTGTGTTGGGAGACCCCGCTCTTCTACAAAAAGTACTTAACAATAACAAAAATGTGGGTAATTTATTTATTTCTAAGAACTATGATTATAGTAAAGTATAATAAAAAAATAAAACTAAGCAAGAAAGAAGAAAAAAATATTAATAATTTAATGTGTGCGTGTGCGTGTGTGTATGTGTGTGTGTGTGTGTGTGTGTGTGTGTGTTTGTGTGCGAGTGTATAAGAGAATGTGGATATATGTTTCAATTTGATATTTGAGATGCCTTTTTAAGAGATTGTATGTGTGCGATAGCTGAGTAGAATCTTGTGTAATAGCTTGTTTGTTGTGTGCTATTTCATGTCCAAAAGAAGTGCCTCAGTCTCGTCATAAGTGAGTTTTTTAATCCAATTTGTAACAGTTTTCTTACAGTCATATGTGGTTTTTGTGTATATTAATAGTTTTTTGTTTATCTTGTTGTAGAGCTTTGCCGAGCGTATATTGAATTGTCTACATGTGAACATGGTTTTTGTTTGAGGAACTGGTGCTACTAAATCCTTCCTTCTTCTGGTTAATTTTTCAGAGACATAAGGTAGGGATTTGTGTTTTTTGAGGACGGCTTGGATTATGTATAATTTTCTTACAGACAGTAAATTACTGATACTGTAAAGGTTACTTGTGGGATATACTATGTTTTTAAAGTACATAATCTTAATAAGTGCACGCTGGGCGCGCTCTAGCTCTATAAGTTTGGTTTTAGCTGCACCTCCCCAAACTGTGATGCAATACAGTAAAACTGATTGCACCAGAGCCAAGTATACCTCGTTCAGGACGTTTCTAGGAGTTTTCCGTTTTCCAGTAATGATTTTTGGAGCAATGTGACGCAGTGATTTAAAAATCCAGCTTAATCTCCTAACCCTTTTCGTGACCTGTTCTAGATGTTGGTACCAGGATAGACGTTGGTCAACTATTACTCCCAGATACTTTGTCTGCGAAATTTTATTTATACTTAGACAAGCACAATATTTATTTGTTGGATCTCCGCAAATATGAATTTTTATATTAAGATCTTCTCTTGGTTGTGTCCTGTTGCTTACGCTGAAACACACGTAATTCGTCTTAGATGTGTTAAGAGAAAATAGATTGTCATTTAGCCAGTTAGCAATTTGGGCCATTCCCACCTCTACTTCTAGTTTGACGTCGTGCCAGGAGTTCCCCGTAAAAACGACGGAAGTGTCATCGGCGTAGGAGAAAACTTTAGCATTTGGGATTTTAATGTCGCATAGTTCGTTAATATATAATAAGAAGAGGGTAGGGCCCAGTATGCTTCCCTGCGGAACTCCGAATGTCACTTCCGCGTCCTCACTGGTAAACCCATCCATCCTGACCCTCTGCCCTCTATTGGACAGATAGTCCTTGAATAATTTCAGAGGAATATCCCTCACACCAGCATTTTCGAGCTTCTTTACAAGGTATTACCAATATTTAATGCATCAAAACCCGAGAGTGGGGTTAGTGACGTCAGAATCCAATAGAAATTGTTTGTGACGTTTTGCCAATTAAATTTTGAAGGCGTCGCGCGTCGTATTATATCTGTCAATTTTGTTTTATAATTTAACTGACGGACTCATTAGAATTTTTTAGTCAAATAGCCAATGGGGATTGTCTTAATTTTTTAAACATTCGATTTAATTTTGGTTTTTGCAAATTTAGAGCATTTTGAGAAACTAATTTGAATATTTTGATAATTGGCTCAATAGTTTTTTTATTTTCTATATTTTAATTTTTAAGGTAGTTGACATCATCAGTGGCACAAAAGGTTGTGCCGTTGCCTCACCTTGATTAATTTAAAAAAAAACTGTTAACACAACGTCACTTTCTCTTTTTTTTTTTTTTCTCTTTGGCCCGCACGGTTTGTGCATTGAACCAATGTCATGTTTTATTTAATTTTTATTCAATAAAGGTAGGGAAACGGGATTATATTAAAATTATTAAAAGCGGAATTTACGGAATTTAGGATATAGGATCAGTATACAATAAAAAATGACAGTAATGAGTGATGAAAGACAAAAACATATTTACAATACAACTAAAATTACAATTTAATGTTATTGACGATAATGAATGATACTATACATTTATATACAGGAAAACTATTTGTACACAGTAGGGAAAATATTGAAGTAGGAAAAGGAATATGGAGAGATACAAGGTCACTAAGAAAGGAAGAATGGTCATAAAGAGGACAGGAGAAAAAAATGTGGTTTAAATCACCCACATCCAGACCACAAGAACAGCTGGGATCATCTTTAATTTTAAGTCTGGCAAGATGTGCTGGAGAGCAAACATGACCCAGCCTCATACGTATGAGGGTGGAAGTCTCCATCTTGCCAAACTTTGCCCTGCCAAACCACGGTTTATCCGAAACCTCGGGTTGAATCGCGTGAAAATATTGCCCCTTCAATGCACTGCTCGTTTCCCAAGCCACCTTCCAGGTGTCCCGAAGAAAAGTTTTGGGTAGTTCTAGAATATCTTCACAAAAAATTTTATTTGGTACTATGTCCCCACACTGCACCGCATCACCTGCAAGAACGTTCGCCACTTCGTTACCCTCAATGCCAGTGTGGGCTGGAACCCACGCAAAAAGTAAGTCTTTTCCCTTGGAAAAGATTCTGTACGCTAATTCCTTTATCGAAAAAATTATAGGAAAATGGGACTTATCTCCCAATAGGCATCTATCAATGGCTTGAAGAGCACTTTTGGAGTCTGTAAAAATGATAGCCTTTTTAAGTTGAAGAACTTGAATGTATTCCAAAGCCTTTAAAATACCAAAACATTCTCCCGTAAAAACGGATGTCTCCGGAGGGAGTTTTATTTTTTGCACGATGTTGAATTGGGGATGAAAAGTACTTACCCCAACACAACTCGTTGGAGAAAGCTTTGAAGCATCGGTAAAAATATGATGGAAGTCCGAATATTCAGTGAGAAAATTATTAAAATGTATACAAACGTTGGGGTCGGATTTACTAAAGCTGTTGAATTTAATATTGGGCCTAAATAGTAAACTATCGTAACTACAGCTGAATATGGGGAGTTTATTAGAGCGATGAAGTGGAGAAGATAGAGAAAGGTACTTTTTGTAACTTACAACTAAACAAGGAGCACGTTTATGAGACCAGTAATTTGAAGAATCTATCAGTGTAACTAAAAGCTGCAGTTTAGGAAGTAGAGGGTGAGAAGAGAACTGTATAATGCGGAATAAATACTTATCAGAGAGAAACTGTCTTCTAATATATAAAGGAGCTTCTCCACATTCAACTTGCAATGCATTTGTAGGACTAGATTTCATGGCACCAGAAATTACTCTTAATGCTTTATATTGGATGCGGTCCCATTTTTTAAAAGCCATAACGCTACCTGGTTCAAGAGCAAATGATGCATAATCTAATGAACTTCTAATTATTGCATTATAAATTAATTTGAGAGAAAAAGGATGTGCACCCCACCACACTCCAGATAGGCATCTCAGCATGTTTATGTGCTTTTCGCATTTATTACTAATAAACTCACAATGGGGAACACTACTTAGTTTTGAATCTAAAATGACACCCAAATATCTGAAATTGTCTGTGAATGGAATGGGAGTATTGTTAAAGTGGATATTAATATGGGGAGTGTTTCGTTTTCGGGTGAATAACACAGCTGCGCTTTTAGATGTAGATAGCTCCAAACCATTTAGATGCAACCAAGAACCCAATTCGGATAGTGCGGAATTCATATCAAAACTAGCTTGTTCAATAGAATAGTTTGTAGTATATAACAACAAATCATCGGCATATTGAAGTACCCTAACATAATTAGATAATGCTGAATCTAAATCAAATGTGTAAATGTTATATAAAAGCGGACTGAGTACAGAACCCTGTGGGAGACCTCTCCATACAATTTGAGATATCTCGCGGTTCCCTACTGACATGTTGACCGACCGTTCAGCCAGAATACTAATGATAAAATTCACCAAGTTTACTGGAACCTGCAAGGCCTTTAATTTATCTTGTAAGACTGATAAAATAACATTATCGTACGCTGCATTTATGTCAAGAAAAACCGCAACGGTATCTTGATTATTAGAGAATGATATTCTAATATCAGATGTTAATATACTTATACAGTCAGTGGTACTTTTTCCTTTCCTAAAGCCATACTGTGATTCTGCCAGAAGGCCCTTACTTTCCACAAACCATTCCAGGCGATTTTTAATTAAATGTTCAGCTAATTTTATGAGAATTGAAGACAAAACTATGGGACGGTATGATGAAACATCAGAAGGCATTTTATTTGGTTTAAGGAATGGCAACACTATTTGACGTTTCCATTCAACAGGGACATTTCCTGTTTCCATCACAGAATTAATGAGTTGTAAATAATAACTAAGAACGTTGTCATTTAAATGAGAAAAAAAGGAATATGGTATGCCATCAATACCTGGGGCTGAATCCTTAGTTTTGTTGATAACAGCTTTTAATTCAGTCAGTGTAAATGAAGAATCTAGCGTTGAATTAATATTTTGGTTATTGGGTATGAGAGGTAGGTTATTCTCAGGAACCCAAGGAGGAGCTAACTTATCTAAAAAGTTGCTGGCTAAAGAATCAGGGATAGGAGAATGGTTGTTGTAAATGGATCTAAATCTACGAATATATTGCCAGACTATTGTGGGGTGAGTATTCGGTGAGATAGATAAACAAAAGTTACGCCAAGATTCAAATTTTTTCTTTTTAATTAGTTTGCGGGTTTCTGATATTATGTTCGTAAGAATTTCAAAGTTAATATCTGACATATTATGGTTATAATTATATTCAGCCCTTTTACGTTTTTTAATTGCTTCGCTGCATTCTGAGTCCCACCAAGGAGGTGATGGAATTAATCTAGCATTGTTATTTTTTACAGGAAATAGTTCATTCGCTGCTTCGATCAATATGCATGCTAAGGCTTCAGCACAACTATTTTGGTTGTCATTAGAAATAACAGGCAATGAAGCAGCCTTTCTGTCAACAATATCCCTATATTTCTCCGAGTCATTACTATTACTATTGGGTACTTTATGTTTGAGACTTGATTTCCGTTTTGATGCATTTGATTTAGAAAGAGGATAAGAAATTACTATTGGAAAATGGTCACTACCAAAAGTAGAGGCCAGGGTATGCCAAGTTAACGAAGAAGCCAGGTTTGGAGAACAGATAGAAAGATCAATCGCGCTTTGGTTCTGGTTAGGATCTGATCGACGAGTGGGTGCTCCTGAATTCAAGATACATAAGTTATGAATGTCTATAATATCTAGTAATTCATCCCCATAAGAATTAGATATTGAACAACCCCATGATTGGTGATGACAATTAAAATCCCCCAGTATTAAGAATGGCTTTGGAAGAAAAGAAAAGAGATTGTTCATCTCTTGTAGTACAGAAGAAGAGGGGTGAGGAATGTATATAGATACAAGGCAAGTATTATATACTTGTATAGCTACAATAGATATTTCTTCACTATGAGGAGGTAGTGTAACTAATGAAAAAGGGATAGAATTCTTGATAAGTATGGCTACACCGCCATACCCATCAGCTCTATCTTCTCTAATGGTTAAATAACCATTAATTTTAAAAATGTGGTAGGATTTGAGCCATGTCTCTGCTAGAGCAAAGACAAAAGGTTCATATTTGTTTAATAAATATATGACATCACTTTTTTTGTTTATTAGACTGCGACAGTTCCACTGGATTATTTTTGATGTGTTGTCCATTATAAATAAACTGGGGTATGTTAAATGAAGAAGCAGCGTTGGACGGTGAAATGTTGAACTGAGAAAGGAGACTGTTTAATGCTAAAAGAAAATCATTAAGAGAAAAATTTGAATTATTTTCAATATTTTGATTATTTAAGGCACAACCATTTGAAGTTTGGTGAGAATTAAAATCCTGAATTATGGAATTGTGTGCTTGTTTATTGTAACCTTGTTCGAATTTGGGAGGGGAGCGTGGTTTAAGAAATACAGTTTTTTTGTAGCTTGTAGTAGTAGGTATTTTGTTGTTAGATGAAGAAGTGGTAGGAATGTTTTTCACAGGAGATGATAAAAGAGTGTCAGCATAAGATTTAGTAACAGCAGGATGAAGTTTTGCTGCTTCAGCATATGAAACTGAATTATGAGCCATATATGTTTTAATCAATTTTTGTCTTGAAAATTCAGGGCAAGACTTACTGGTGGCAAAATGATATCCATCACAAAGGCAACATGAAGCATTCCTTTCATCTGTTTCACAACTATCCCCAGTGTGTGCCTGGCCACATCTGAAGCATCTGGGTTTGGACCTACATTGCAGTTTTGTATGACCAAAGCGGCAGCAACTAAAACATTGTACTGTAGGAAAGATATATAATTCAACAGGCAAAGCATTATAACAAATAAAAATTCTCTTTGGTAAGATTTGTCCGTCAAAAGTTACCACGATGGACTGTGATGGTTTCCAAGTTGTGGTGCCATCTACAATTGATTTAAAATTTAATCGCCTTATTTTTAAAATAGGACCACATCCAATTGGTACCGATATATTGTCTATGACTTCCTCCGGAGACCATTCCGCAGGAACCCCACGCACTAAGCCCATTCTAGTAACGTTAAACGTGGGAATAAATGCTTTAAAATCATGTTTTTCGAGGCTATCATGATTGATAAAAGAATTTGCATTCATAAAATCAGAAAAGGAAATACTTATTTTATTTCTCCCAATTTTCTTGACACTGCCATTAATTATGTTTTGAAAATTATTCTGTTTTAAAAACCTCCCAAATGTGATGGGATGCAGCATAGAACCATCGTTAGAATTTGTTATTTTTCTTTGTACATGTACAACAAAAGGCGCACTGTCCGTTTTGCTGTACAAGTTTCGGCCGATTTGTGCGGGAACTGGAGTCTGAGATGGGGGGGTCTGAGAAACTGGCAATGAGATAGTAGGGGGGGCATTCCGGGTATTTAATTCATTTTCAATAGTGACACTCGTGTCCACCGTGTCCGTACAACCACAACCCGAAGTTTCGGATCCGTGGCCTTTCCGGGTTCTACGACGTTTATTGCAGTGTTTGCACACATGCACACGACTCCGTTTCAGAGCTTTGGATGTTGATGACCGTGACCCATCAGTTTCCATTCCTGATTCGTTTGATTGAATCGTAACATAACTGCCTGCCGGGGGAACTAGGTCCCCCGGATCAGGCGGATCATTCATCTTACACTAGAAACAAAATAAAAAACACTTACCACTACAGAAGAAAGATAGAAAACACTAAAACTAAATTAAAAGAGGAAAACTACGACACTAAAACTACGATTACTGATACTATATATAATTAATTTCAAGTTTAAAAATGAGAAGCAAAAAGAACGCGTCCGTCGAGTACGAGTTTCCCGCGCTTTTTTTTTCCACTTTCTCTTGATAGTAGACGTCAGATAGCATCCTAGTTGGGGAGCCCAGGACCCGATTTTTGCTGTGATTCGAGCGCGTCAGATTATTATAAGGGGGAGAATCCTTGCACCCTTTAATGTACCTGTACCAAGTATCAACCCTTCATATGGTGGGGTTTGTTTGGGAGAACACGTCAGATTAGTAAAAAAAAATCGATCCGCAGAAATACTCGAGCGCGTCAGATTAAGAAAAGGTAGATTAATTACGTTCAGAAGAGTGTATATCTCAATAATCTGACAATTTGAGCGTGGCATTAGCAAATGAGCGAGTACTGAAGTTGTAAAAAAAAAGTCAATTTGACATACTCAATCGCGTTTAATTTTTTTTTTAATTGAAGGTAACACTGTCTGTAAAAATCATGAAGAACTTATAATCTGACGTTTACCATGGGGCGATGTCGGTAGAATCTTGGAGTAAAGGTTAACTACCAGTTACTTCACTAGTATCGGTCGTGATTTAATGTCCGCCATCTTCGATGGCGATCATTGATTGTCAAAATGAACCGCCATTTTATTGAATTAATTTGTTACAAAAAATGTGATAGATGAAGAACTGGTCTACTGATTTTGTGCAAACTTCACATAAAACATCTACTAAATAGGACGAATCAAGCCTAAACATTTGGTTTGGATAGGTGAGCCCGTTCTTGAGTTATAAAATTACAACGAAAAGTGGCATAGATTTTTACATAATATTATAAATCAGGACTGACCACTGAACTTGGCAACCATTTAGATTTCACTTATTTTGTCCGTGAAGTCAAAAACCAAGGCATAAATCATAATTGAACTTGGCTCTCATTTCACAATTATGTTTTTGATGGGATTTTAATGATGGATGGGTTTCTATTTGTAATTAATACATTTAATTTACTTTTATATTTTTTTTATACGTGAATGCAGTCTATAAATTTCCTTTAAGATGCTCAGAATAGCGATATACCTCCATATAATTATCAGATTATTATTCAGGAGGAATATACTACTACTGACGTGCTCGAGTATCTCAAGATTACGTTTTTTTTACAGATAGAAATATGAATGATTACTTTGTGCCTCATCCAAATCGTCAGGCATTTTAATACGACACCTTTTAGGGTTAACTTTACATACACTTTGAATATCTGACGCGCTCGAGTAACTTTTTTTTTTTTGGATTTTCAACCGCTTGCCACGGACAGTCCCCTCGAGTTAATTGTCAGATTAATATGTATTGGTTATCAGAAATATAAAGCGTGTTTACACTACAAATAGCTGACGCGCTCGATTACTTCTGTACAACTGTTTTTTTTACAGTTTTAAAACAGTTTACACGCTCTGGACCCCACTAAAATAGGAAACTTGTCAGAAACTTTTTTCTTTTTAGAACATAATCTTTCAAGTCCAATAGATCGCCATGACGCTCGAGTAACTGCAAATTTAGCATCCTCTCCTCCCCTACCATCTCTTGCAGCTTAGGTATGTAATACATATGGCCAAGTGTTGAGATAATTTATTGAGATTTAAACGAGATTATCAGGCATGTTTTAGTAATAATCATAAATATAAAAAACTAAACATATTATTTGTTTAAATTTTTGACATTTTTAAATTGACACTTGACAGATTGTAGAAAAAACTTGTCACTTACTTTTATTTTCTGAGGCAACGACACAAAACTGTACGGCCAAAAATGACGTCATTTGAAGGGCAAGGAAGATCAAGCGTATTTTATCAAAAACATCTATCAAATATGAATATTTTTCATTTTTGATTGGTCACTAATGATTAGTAATGCTATTCCTCGAAATGGGTTTTCAATTACAACATAGGTATTAAAAAAAATGAACAATGCCCATTGCTTGAGTTTTATTTCCCCGACTTTATGTCTTATTTTACTTACTAGATTTCCAGTCTGGCAAAGTACTTGGTGATACACCAGTTGTGTACAACTGATAAATACCACATGATGGCACACTGTTGAAATCACCACAAAGAATGACGCTTATTCTTTTATTTGGATGCTACAAAGAAAAAAAAAATATCATTTGTCTAGACCTTTTCTTAGCACATTGATTGCCGGGCACGCCGCAATCGCGGCTGTAAGACCCCTCTTTGAGGAGTGGCTGGAGAGACGTCACGGCATCCTGACCTATCGGATGACGCAGGTCCTCACCGGACACGGAAGTTTCGGGAGGTTCCTGTGTCTGATAGGGAGGGAGGAAACGCCCGGGTGCCACCACTGCGAAGATCGCCCGGAGGACACAGTATGCATACGGTGCAAGACTGCCCAGCTTGGGCAGTGCACCGACGTGTCCTCACGGCAGCGATAGGCGGAGACCTCTCGCGCCCGGCATTGGTTGCCGCCATGCTGCGGGGCGAGACGGAGTGGGAAGCGGTCGCCTCCTTCTGCGAAGCAGTAATGCTCGTGAAGGAGGAGGCGGGCGCCAGAGAGAGAGAGGACAGCGTCCTCCCGCCGCCCCAACCGCAGTAGTAGGCGCCCGCGGCGTCAGACGTCAGCAGACGATCTCCGGCCACCGTAGGCGCGGGCATGCGGGCAGCGAGTAAAGGGCAACTCGCTGCCCGGGTCGACGGCACGTTGTGTCCCACGCGCGCCTCAAAGAGCGTCAGCACAATGACGGGGCCCCCTCTCAGAGGGCCAAAGCCTGCCGGGGTCGCGGGATTATTTCCTTACCGTGACCCCGGAACATAACAGGCTACTGAAGGACACTGTGGATTTTAGTCAGTAGAAGTCTGACAGTCCCTCCTGCCCTGCCCGGGGTGGGAGGACTCATTTGATGATTTTACCATGCTAAAAAAAAAAAAAGCACATTGATTGCAAATATTTAAGACAGGCGTAGGCGCCGCGGCGGCCTAGTAATGAGTCTTGGAGTTGACCATGACCATTCCATTCTCGATTGGGTTTTCATAGGTAGTTGCTACAACACAAACGTCGTAATGTCCCCAAAAAATCGTGGGGAGCTTTCTATAATTATACTCTGTTTTAAACATGAAGAACTGGGTGGTTTTTACTAAGTCAAGTCTCATGTCCCTTCTTTCTGAGAAGGTATGAAAATATTTGTTATGTAAAGGAAATATTAAAATAACTAAAACAGCAAAAATGTTATACCTTAGATCTCATTTTCTTTTGAATATCCATTATCCAGTATATGACTATACCTCCTTGTAACAATCTAATATGGTCAGCATCAGGGTGAAAATACAAATGTGTGTTGGCAACTATGAGAATTTCAGTAGGATTGTCAATCGACTCTAGGAATGTTGCACTGGCTATAGTAGATCTAGCTAACAATCGTTCTGTAAGGGGTGTATTGTCCTTTATTTTGGCCCAAATTGGCTGAAGGCATACTTCACTTTTCAAAGCATTAGCCAATTCTATGCTTTTGTCTCCTAAAAATCTGAAATTATTTAAACAATGTATGTAGGTGATAAATCTTCATTATTCAGTTATGTAAATTGTTAATAATTTCATACTTACTTAAATCTATCTCTTCTGTAAAAGCAGGCCACTCCTTCTGCAACTTTATTTGCCTTCTTATAAAACAAACCATTTAAACCTTCAGAATCCATAATGGATGTTAAACAGTTGTGAAATATTTTATTATCAACTTCTTGTAAACATATTATGTCACTGTTATATCCTGGAATATACAAAATTATGAATTACTAGACACAATTCATCTTCGACTCTCCTACCTTTTTTGGAAATTACATTATTATTTCAAACAATGTAGCTTGTTTTTAAATCACGCTGATTGCATACTCACCAAGTAATTCTTTCACTATGAGTTGTTTTCTGTAATCAATGTGTAACGCATATGCGGGACAGTAAGGATGTAGAACAGTTCTGGTATAATCTGAGTCACAGTATAAATCAGCTAAAATGTTGTATGACACACATCTGAAGCTGTGAACAGACAACAATATACAAACATTTTTTGAAGCAATGTTTATGCAAACCAACTCTGAATATGCTTATGATTTAAATATCATTATTTGAAATAGAGTTGTACCTTTTATCTTTTAATTTCTGCTGTGTAAACATATGTCTTAATTCAAATGGGCAGTTTCCAGGTCCAGCTTCAACTACATTCTTAGATATAGTTCCAACGGCAGGGCCAACCATTTGATCATTTGCTAAAAGTTTTTAGAAAATTATATAACCATTACAATGCAGTACCATATTTATAAGTAAGACTAGGTACCTATATATTATGAGTAAGTGAACATGTAAATAATATAATTTTTATTATTACTTGCCTGGTACACACTCAAACTTCAATTTCATTCCTACATCATGTGTTTCTGGAGTGTAAATGAATGTGTTGCCTGTGAGTTCCCAATGAATATGTTGTTCATTTATTGACTTTCCCTTTTCATTCAATGCTAATCCTTTGTACCAATTAAAAGTACACTTCTCTTGTTTAGCATATTGGGTTTCGAAATTTAAAGGATGAACTGGAAAACCAGCTAAGATGCTTTGTGGCAAGCTCATACTAACTACCCATGGAGAATTAAAAATTACTTCATAGAAATTTCCTGACATTTTTAATTTGATTGGCCCTTTCATAGTAAATAGGTCGTTACAAGTAATATTTTCATTAATAGGAACATTATTAGAATCATAAAAGTCTATGTGGAGCTTTTCACCATCCTGGTCACCCTTTTTCTTTTTATTCCCTTTGTCTATAATTTTCTGAATGTTGGTTTTCATACGAGTAAGCAAAACCTGCACAGTTTCTGATGGCTTTCGGCTGAAATTAAATTGCCTAGGAGAGCCTTTGACGTCTAATAAAAAGGTAATATCGACTTTTTCATCTTGCTTTATGTATCTAAAATAACATTTATTAGAGTTCATGATTTTTGATAAGGAAATAACGGTAGAGTAAAGTCTGTTGCTTAAGTTGTAATATCGAAAAAGCATAATATATTTTGCCAAAACGTGATATGTTTTGCATACACCTTATTGGAATTAGATTATAATTTTGTTTTCAGTAGTGGCCAGTGGTACAACAAAAAAAAAACCAACAAAATAACCTCAAAACACATAATCCAAATTCCGTCAATCAATGTCAAATTGACTGTCAAACTTGACAGTTTCAATTCGTTTCACGCATGGTCACCCATAGATTTAAAGTATGGACTGCGCATTGGCTGCTAAAAATAAGGAGTTTAAATATAGGGAGCGCGAAATACAATAATTTGCACCTTTTTGTTTGAATTCAATGCTTTATAAAAAACTTAAGAAAAATATAACTGGCTTCAAAAACAACTACAAAAAAGTTTAAGATAACCTACACTTACTTACTTACAGCTTGGCCAGAACGGATTGAAACGGAACTAAAATTTTTATTTCTGACAGCGTTTTAAAATCTTTGATATTTGATGTAAACAAAGACCGCAGGTTTGTTAGATTTATTATTGTGCCATAAAACTAACGTACAGCTTGACATAAAAATGTAGAAAACCGTAAAGCTGCGAACATATTATCGGACGCGTCCGTCAGCCGCGGCTGAGGGACGCGGCTTATTCATTATCCAGCCAGTACATTTAATACTACACTGTGCAAACTGTCGGTCGTAAGACGCGGACGTGACCTTGAGAGTTCGGACGTCCGAACAAAATCTGGCCTTCTGTCGTCCGAACTACCGTGCACACTGCTAAGCCGCGTCCCTCAGCCGCGGCTGACGGACGCGTCCGATAATATGTTCGCAGCTTTACGGTTTTCTACATTTTTATGTCAAGCTGTAATAAGTGAAAAAAAATGAGATAAAATCATTCAAAGTGCTGGTAGCGCGAAGACAGTGGCGACTTCCGGTTTTCTACATTTTTATGTCGAGCTGTACTTACTTTTTTGTAGTGGTTTTTGAAGCCGGTTATATATTTTTTAAAGTTTTATAATTTATCCTTTTTAGTTACTAAATTCTTGTCAATGCACTAGAATTTTGTAATCTGTAGCACCGGGAATAATAAAATCACCCATGTACACTAGAGCTAAAAATAAAAACTAGGTGAATCAAACTAAAATTTTTTTTTTTTGTGACCAAATGGCAGATATGGGTACTTCATCGAACAAAAAAAGAATCATCGTCGTAGTAATCGGTGATATTTTTTTAGGTTTTTGTTAATTTTTCAAAAACCGCTAGTCAGATTTCGATAAAATTGGTTAGTAAGCGACGGAGACATGCCCGAACAAACATAAAAAAAATTAAATAAACCGAATTGAGAACCTCCTCCTTTTGGAAGTCGCTGATATTAGCACTCGTGCGTCCGAGGCTTAAATCGATAAAGATGAAAGATCAAAGATTACAGACTACAATAGACTGTAAAGATCGAGCAAATGGCATGGCATGATGGCAACATTGTTTGTCAACGTGTCAATGCGAATTGTACGCGTAGCATGTTAGTTGCCAACGTAGTTCAGTGCTGTTCTACTTTTTTATTTCGAGAGATAAATTACTAAGCATAACAGACATCGCTACAAGTGCGAGGTTTATATTTTATAACTGAAGCAGATAAGTCTAACATGGTGCGTTTAACAAATGTTTAAGTGCCTTTTGATGAATAATCTGTAGTGGTTGTCGGAGAATGGAGAGCAATGTTCATAGACCTAATCTTTGGTATTTTTACTTTTAGCCTCCGTCCCCAAGCTCCACGAATGTAGGATCTGGTGGTCGCTCTCCAAGCAAGGCGACTACAGCACCACGATCATCTAGCGGTAGCACAGTTCGTCAGCGAAAAACCACAACGACTACTACTGCTGCCAGGAATCGCAGCACTGGTGCCGGATCAGGTGGCATGTGGCGATTCTACACGGATGACTCTCCTGGCGTTAAAGTGTAAGTAACCGCCATACCATATTTTCTGCATCGTTATATCTATAATAATTATTTAAAGCTGAACAGTTTGGTTGAATGCACTATAATAATCTCCAGATTTTTTGGCTCATCCCACCAACAATCTGTTACATACAAAATTACAAATACATGAAGTGCAGGCCTTATACCATGTTATGTTGACCATTTGGGATTGGTTCTAAAAACCGGTTAGAAACGCCCAAATGGTCGGTTCAACATTACGCGGGTTAATTAGATAAACACAATTCTATATTGATTTAATCATGTTTGTAGTCTCCATTTTAAAATGACAATACCACACAATGATCTTACCAATAGTCATGTTTCTACATCTTATTATTTTATACCTACTAAATAATTTATTTAAACTGCAAGTTAATAATTTTTGTTTTTATTTGCAGGGGTCCTGTTCCTGTGTTAGTAATGTCTCTGCTCTTCATTGCGTCAGTGTTTATGCTTCATATTTGGGGTAAATACACAAGGGCGTAAATTTCCATTTCCTAGAATTTAGTTGTTGTCTGTTCTGAGCAAGAGTGAAAGTATGTACTAAGTGATTGATATGGAGTTGGGTGTTAAGATAATAATATGATTTAAATAAATTATGTAATTTAATCTTATTCTTCAGTAAAATAAGTTGTATACTTTAAAAGCCAATTTTATTTTGTACTATCCTGGTACCTATACCTAGTTATTAATTACTTTTAACTATGTTTAGTAAGTGGGGCTGGTTCGTAATATTGAGTCACTACCTACATTGTCAGTTGTTACATCGAAATGTTCCATTGATGGGTTGATAAATCGACAGTAACCTGTATTAAAGGTACACTTATACCAAAATTACACCAAATTGACAGGCAGCTATATTGATTGGACCATCTACCCTAGACGTTATATTAAATCTTCAGTATACCAAATCGATTATACCAACATAACAACTGTTGATACTATGAACCAGACCCATAGTATTGATGATGATCATCAATAGTAGCAATACTACGGCTCATCTAACCTAAATGACCTTGATTGATTTTATCTAAACATTTTTTAACTTAACACTGTCAATGCCATACCGTAACTGTCAAAATAATATCACGTCATGATTATCTGCGTACCTACCGTTGCCGCGCCTGTTTGCGTAGATATCTCGCATGCACCGTGTATCTGTACAAAAAAAAAAAAAAAAAAAAATTGTACCTGACCATCAGGGCCTGATTAACCCTTTAACCGCCATCGCCGTAATATTACGTGTAGTAAGAATGATACCTCAGTCGCCACGTCGGAATATTACGTAAAAGTCCTGTCATTTAAAAAAATGTTTAATAAAAGTTGAATTTGCTTACTAAATCTTAGTACCTATATTTCGTGTTATTACTTTATTTTTTAACCGACTTCAAAAAAAGGAGGAGGTTCTCAATTCGTCGGAATCTTTTTTTTTTTTTTTATGTATGGTCCCCGATTTCTCGAAGACGCCTGGACCGATTTGGAAAATTTTTCTTTTGTTTGAAAGGGTATACTTTCCCATTGGTCCCATGATCATCAGGTCAGGATCTGATGATGGGATCCCAGGGAAATCGAGGGCAACCTTCAAATTTTATAGGCACATAGTACCATTTTCATATATTTTCTAAAGCTGTTCAAGTATTTGCATCTGATAATCATTATCTCAGGTGGATGACCTGATGATGGAAGGTACAACTCTTTAAGAGTGAGGAGTAGGCATCGATTGATTTACTTTGTGTTCGCATATCTCCGGAACAACAAGTCCGATTTAAGTAATTCTTTTTTTGTTGTACTAGGTATTATTTAACTTAGAGAATGCTGCTTCATCAAAATCGGTTCAGTAATTTTTAAGATATGGAATTTTATTATCATATTGTGTACATGAGCGATGTAATTACCGGTGCGAAGGATTACAAAATTCTAGTTCACATGTAAGAGAATAATGTTCTTGACAAGAATTAGGGTTGAATATTTAAACTAAAAAGAGTAAAATAAAAACTTTTTCAAAAAAAATGTAACCGCCTTCAAAAACAACCACAAAAAAGTGAAAAATAATCTACAAAATAACTTTTCTTTCGGAAGTCGGTGGCTAAAAAGACAATGAATAGAAAAAAAAAACAAAGGCACCGACTTCCGAAAGAAAAGTTATTTTGTAGATTATTTTTCACTTTTTTGTGGTTGTTTTTGAAGGCGGTTACATTTTAACAGTACCAGATACATATTTTACCTAATTGATTGAAATAATTAATTTTTCTCTAGTTTGTGATACGTGGTACCTACTTCGCCGAAACCGTGATTTCACGTAGACTAGTGTTGTAACTTGTACCACAATTGAAGCTCTTGATGCTAATTTAATAAAAAACAGCCCTGTATTTTATCAAACTGTCATCTAAACATTAATTCTTTCGTAGTTTATTAAAGACTAGCTGTTGCCAGCGGCTTCACCCGCTACAACTCGAAAATTATCCCACGGGAACACAAAATCGGGATATAAACTATCCTATGTGTTAATCCCGGTTATAAACTATCTGTGTACCAAATTTTAGCCAAATCCGTTACCTCCGTTTCGACCGCGCGGCCATGACGTTTTTTTTAAATAAAAACCATCCCAAGTTTTTGTAAAAAAATGTAAAAGTCGATTCCCAAAACCGGCCAAGTGCGTGTCGGGCCACGCACAGTGTAGGGTTCCGTAGTTGCCCATCAAAATACTTATGCGAACTAACTAAACTGATTCGCTGAATTTAATTTTAAAAAGAAGAATTTTCAAAATCGGTCCAGGAGTCATTGAGAAATCGGGGAAAATACATAAGAAAAAACATTACAACGAATTTAGAACCTCCTCCTTTTTTTGAATTTAGTTAAAAATAGTTGACGATAAAAACCTACCTATCCCCAAAAACATACCTATAAAAGCTGTAAAAAAAAAGTTGACAAACTTACATTTGCAGTTGTCTCCGATACATTTTGTTTAAGAAAATATGATATCAAGTACATTTTATAAGTTGGTCGACTATTACTCGTAAAGTTGTAAAGCCTACTTAGTCATGATAATTTTCTTTTAAACTTCGTTATATGTACAACTATTGTGAATTTTTTCACACCCCCAAACATAACCGTTTAGCTGGTAGAGGGGGGGGACACTCGAATCGAGCAAAATTTAGCACTTTAAAGCTTAATATTTCACAAACGAATTTTTTTATCAAAAAATTGTTAATGGAAACTATCATTATTTTTTAAAGGCCTATTTAATGATACCCCACACTAAGGGGTACGCGAGAAAAAAAAAATCCTCACTTTACGTGTAAGTACTGGAGGTACCCTAAAAAAAAATATTTTACGAGATTTTATTTTACCACTTTTTTGGCACAACAAATCCGTATATTAACACCAAATTACAGCTCTCTAGTACTGTGCGTCTCTGAGCTAAACTGCGGACAGACGGACGGACGGACGGACGGACGGACATGGCGAAACTATAAGGGTTCCTTGTTGACTACGGAACCCTAAAAACCATTAATTTGTCAAAGCAATGGTTAAAAAGTTATAAGGGTTTGAACGTGGCCGCGCCATCGAAACTTTCCGAACCGCGCGGCCATGGAGATCTTTAAAACTAAGAGTCGCCGAGACCTGACATTTTGGGAAATAGTAGATTGAATTTGTAAACCAAATGTAAAAATATAGAAAAAAATCCTGTGTTTGGATTTTAGGAGTTGTAAGGATAAAACCTCATGGCCGCGCCATTGAAACGGTGACAACAACGTTATCGCCGATATCTCACTGAAAAAGAATCTTAGACATCTGAAATTTTTTGTAAAACACAGATTTGCATTTGTCAAAACTAGTAAAAATACAACAAAAAATCCTAGGTTTATATTTCAGGAGCTGTAAGACTAAAACGCCATGGCCGCGCCATCGAAACGTTGAAAATTTAGTTTTTCGCCAATATCTCGCTGAAAAAATATCGCAGAGGTCTGAAGTTTTTTGTAAAACACAGATTTGAATTTGTCAAAACTAGTAAAAATACAACAAAAAATCCTAGGTTTATATTTGAGGAGCTGTTGAAGAAAATCTTCAATGCGTCTTGAATATGTCGATTAGGGTGACCACGGATTATTATTTACAGAGGAATTTCCACCTTTTTATAATAAATGACATCCCAAGGATTCGTCGAACAATGAGGAGCAATAATATGGCTATATCTTTAAAAATCACATAAATTAGAGATTGTTCGATGTTGAGTGCTCCATTTATAATAGACAGGGCGTCTTTAAATGGAGCTTATTCTCACTATAGTTTTTAAAATTCTCCTGTTGTTTAATATCTTAATAGTCATCGATTAAACCATATTATGTTAAATTATGTATCGTCTTACACCGACTTGACACATACCTGAATTTTTAATTTAATAATTACTTAAAAAAAAACATATACCAACAATCGAACAATCTCTAACTTATGTGATTTTTAAAGATTTTGTTCAACGAATCCTTGGGATATCATTTCTAATAAAAAAGGTGGAAATTTCTCTGTAAATAATAATCCGTGGTCACCCTAATCGACATATTCAAGACGCATTGAAGATTTTCTTCAACAGCTCCTCAAATATAAACCTAGGATTTTTTGTTGTATTTTTACTAGTTTTGACAAATTCAAATCTGTGTTTTACAAAAAACTTCAGACCTCTGCGATATTTTTTCAGCGAGATATTGGCGAAAAACTAAATTTTCAACGTTTCGATGGCGCGGCCATGGCGTTTTAGTCTTACAGCTCCTGAAATATAAACCTTGGATTTTTTGTTGTATTTTTACAAGTTTTGACAAATGCAAATCTGTGTTTTACAAAAAATTTCAGACGTCTGAGATTCTTTTTCAGTGAGATATCGGCGATAAAGTTTTTTTCACCGTTTCAATGGCGCGGCCATGAGGTTTTATCCTTACAACTACTAAAATACAAACACAGGATTTTTTTCTATATTTTTACATTTGGTTTACAAATTCAATCTACTATTTCCCAAAATTTCAGGTCTCTGCGACTTTTAGTTTTAAAGATCTCCATGGCCGCGCGGTTCGGAAAGTTTCGATGGCGCGGCCACGTTCAAACCCTTATAACTTTTTAACCATTGCTTTGACAAATTAATGGTTTTTGGGAATCGACTTTTACATTTTTTTACAAAAACTTGGGATGGTTTTTATTAAAAAAAAATGTCATGGCCGCGCGGTCGAAACGGACACAATCCGTTCAGTGCTTTTTGCGTGAAAGAGTAACAAACATACCTGCATACACATACATACATCCTCACAAACTTTCGCATTTATAGTAGGTATAGGTAGGATTTAATTATTTATTCAAAATCCAATAAGCTTAAGTGATATAATATGTAGAAATCAACAAAGAAACATAAATTACCGACTTATTCCAGAACGTCACTAGCGCAGGCGATCCGCTAGCGCCATCGTCGTGATAATCCGTGCTCTCTTTATTATTAGTTCTAAGCTAGTGTCGAGAAGTTGTCGATGATGTTATACGACGACGAAGAACTATTAAATATATTGCAGCAATCAAACAATGATATTAGTAGTAGTGGCAGTTCAGCGGATAGTGATAGGTACAGCTTGACATAAAAATGTAGAAAACCGGAAGTCGCCACTGTCTTCGCACTACCAGCACTTTGAATGATTTTTTTTTTTTTTTTCACTTATTACGTTAGTTTTATGGCACAATAATAAATCTAACAAACCTGCGGTCTTTGTTTACATCAAATATCAAACATTTTAAAACGCTGTGAGAAATAAAAATTTTAGTTCCGTTTCAATCCGTTCTGGCCAAGCTGTAATGAATCGGTAAATCACTCTTTTGTTGTTCTAATCTATTTATCCTTCAGTCAAAAAGACTAATTACCTAACGTATGTTCGAAGACTGATTAACGTATGTTTGAAGACTGATTTATTTGCGGTACTACTTAATAAAAAATAAACCTTTGATTACAAATTAGTAAGTTTTATTTATTTCATTACTTTGTTTATCGATAACTATATTTTACAACACTATGCTAAATTGTACCTAAAGTTTGCTGGCGCTAGGTGCACTCCATGCGAATTATGACATGGCGGTTAAAGGGTTAACCCTTAACAGCGTTTACGCACTACGCCCGATCCGAAGTTCCGAACCCGTGAAAATACGGTCCGTCGTAGCCATAGAACTATTTCTATGGTAGTTTACGCACTAGATCCGATCTCCGTCATCCGAGAATCTCCGTTTCGGATAAAAAATGACGGACCGAAGTAGCCATAGTATGATTTGTATGAACGCTCGCGCACTGCGTCCGAGTTGAATCCGAGCTGCGTACGAGCAGAGATCGGACTAGTGCGTAAGCAATATCCGAATTCTGTCCGTGATATTATGTTTTCACGGGTTTGGATCGGATTCGGATCGGACGTAGTGCGTAAACGCCCTTAGGCTAATTAGGCTGGCTGCATAGCTGCAGGCGCGAGGATCGGGGGGGGGGGGGGGGCTGAAATAGTGTGTCTATAATGATGCCTCTCCTCTTTTTTTTTAATATTTTTTTTTTCTCTTGAGTAAATATTTAAAAAAAAATACTCAAGTAGAAGCAACTCCACACACTAGATGACCATGCTTATGGTCAATATGGCAGTGGCAACTAAGTTGTTTATAGAAACTAAGCCAATACAAGTCATGCGACCAAACACGACAGATTTGGTTTTCTACTTGGTAGTAGCCTGCAGTCACTTGCATGATTTTGGTCTTATAATGCGTGAGGTACTTTGCCTTTATGTATGGTCAGCTTAAGAAATGGTTTGCCACCCTGTGCCGGAGCACACGGCGCGTTGCGGCGCCGCACGGCAATTTCAACCTACTGGCAGACACACGTAAGACCCCTCTTTGAGGAGTGGCTGGAGAGACGTCACGGCGTCCTGACCTATCGGATGACGCAGGTCCTCACCGGACACGGAAGTTTCGGGAGGTACCTGTGTCGGATAGGGAGGGAAGAAACGCCCGGGTGTCACCACTGCGAAGATCGCCCGGAGGACACAGTAGAGCATACGGTGCCAAGACTGCCCCGCTTGGTCAGAGCACCGACGTGTCTTCACGGCGGCGATCTCTCGCGCCCGGCATTGGTTGCGGCCATGCTGCGGGGCGAGACGGAGTGGGAAGCGGTCGCCTCCTGCGAAGCAGTAATGCTCGTGAAGGAGGAGGCGGGCCACGAGAGGGAGACGACAGCGTCCTCCCTCCGCCCCAACCGCAGTGTTAGACGCCCGCCGCGGCGTCGGACGTCGGCAGACGATCTCCGTCCGGCCACCGTAGGCGCGGGCATGCGGACAGCGAGTAAAGGGCAACTCGCTGTCCGGCTATGGACCATGCCCGGGTCGACGGCGCATCGTGTTCTACGCGCGCCTCTCAAAGAGCGTCAGCAAAAATGACGGGGCCCCCTCTCAGAGGGCCAAAGCCTGCCGCCGGGGTCGCGGGATTTTATTTCCTCACCGTGACCCCGGAACATAAAGGGCTATTGAAGAACACCGTGGATTTTAGTCAGTACAAGTCTGACAGTCCTTCCCGCCCTGCCCGGGGTGGGAGGACTCATTTGATGATTGTACCACTCTAAAAAAAAAGAAGGCAAAATCTTTGCGGTGCGGCGCCGCAATGCGCCGTGTGCTCCGGCACTACGGTTGAATGTTGAATGTCATACAGATTAAAAAACAACGTTACTTTCGCTTGCAGATCGATCTGAAAATTTTTAAAGGTAGTATCTGATCTGATAGTGAACCATGTTACAATTTTCACACTACTACTCTACTCAGTTACTACTTTTTAGAGTCCGTCCCGTAACACACCTGGCGGGGGCGCGTCCTCATAATTAGCCTAGGGCGGTCAGACAGAACTCTTGATCAGTCGCTGCTCAAGGTACTCTGCCGCGCCTCCAGGGTGTGCGCTGGGCCTTAGTGGTTTCAAAATTTTCGGAGTGAACTGGACTCACTGCAATGTTTTGGCCACTATCACTCCAGAAATCATTGATAAAATCCATGATATGGTGATTTAATGGATGAAAGTAGTTCAATGTTTACTTACATAATATTTTGCGCCGATATTTGGGACCAAAGAACAGTCCAAACAGTGAGTTGGCAACCTGCACCAAAAAAGGAAAAAAGAGTTCCTTCGGCTGGGAAGGTTATGGGAACTATCTTTTGGGGTTCGCAAGGAAATAATAATCTTCATTGATTAGATGGAAAAGAGTAAAACTATTAGCACGATTAGCACCTATTAGCCTTAAAAGAGATGTTGAAAAATAAAAATCATCTATCCCAAAAGGGGCCCTAGTTTTCATATTTGGCAAACTTTTCAAACCACTCTCGTACATTGCATGGATTCGAAGTTGATTCTGAAATCGAAGTCAAAGTCAGTCAGAGGACTCAGAGGTGTCAAAAGCTTAGATGAGATGTCAGATGTTACACTTCATATTTTGTCGGGGTTTTTCCCGCGTGGGTGTGGGTAAGGGATCCATGGCGCGACGCGATTGCAACTCGTCCGATTCCAACTACAAGTGAAAATCAACCTTACTACTACCTACGGGCACTACGACATAAAACACTTTATCTTTGAGTAAATGAAAAACAAAACACGATCGCCACGACGACGTCAAGTCAATCGAATTGCATCATTATTTCTTAGTAGCAAGGTTGATTTTTTTTAGTGATTACAGTAACAATAAAAACAAAAGTTAAAAATACAATGATTTTATTTTGATTGATAGTCTATTCTTAACATTAATTACAAAAAAAAGATAATCTTATAAACTAAGACACAATAATTATAAATGAGAAAAACTATTTACAATATCAGCCTTATTTTGAATTTCAATAATATTGAAGAGTAATCTCAATGCTTAGGATTTAACTGCCTTTGTTTAGCTGCCTCATTGACGGCGGGAAAATAACTTTTCTATTAAAAAAGCTGCAATTGAGTCAATATTCAAAGCAATTTACATTTCACACATATGCTTCCACTCTTCGTCCCTTAATTTTATCGAAAAATTGGCGCCAAGAAACTAATGTCTTTCCTGACCAGATCCAAAAACTGGAAGTTATTCCAACTATCATAGTCATTAAGTACTTAATCATGAACATTTCAAATTTTGGTCTATCTGTTTCTCTACGTGTGAAAGGGCATGGAATAGAATACAGGGGGATAGAACACATATCACGGTGCCAAGTTACCATCCAATCATCAAAATTTGCTTGTTCATAGAAAAGACATGCAATTACTATTAATGCTGGCACTGTGTATAAAACTCCAAACACACCAATACGAATCATTAATTTTTCTAGTTTATCAGTTTTTGTTCCATCATGTTTCATAACGGTTCTGATACGGAATAGTGATACAAAGCCTGCAAGTAAGAAAATAGTTCCAAGAACCAAGTAGACACAGAGTGGTGCTAAAACAAATCCTCGTAGTGCTTCAGCGTCCCAAAGTCCAACATAGCAAACACCAGATAGAATGTCACCTGAACAAAAAATTAAAACGTAAGTATTATGTAATATAATTAATAAATTTGATTGAACGCGCTAATGTCAAGAATCACTGGTTCGAATTTTATCGAGATAGGCTATAAAACATCACGCTACGCCCAACAGGAGTCAAGTATCGGGGTTGAAATTACGGGGAACAGCTAGTTCCTACTACTAGCATTTGAAAATAAATTATTGTGTACTAGCGGCCCGGTACGTGCTTCGCTACGAAGTGTCAATTTGACAGCAAAATCCCCATCAAAATGATCCGCCATTTATTGAAATATTTTTAACAAAAAATGTGATAAATGAAGAACCGCTCGACCGATTTTGTGCAAACTTCACATAAACCATCTACTAAATCATCCGAACAAAGCCTAAACATTTGGTTTGGATAGGTGAGCCCGTTCTTGAGTTATAAAATTACAAATTAAAAGTGGCATTGATTTTCCCACGTTTTTATAAACTCACTTTTCTTGTTTGTTTATTTGTTTGTTTGTCGTTCCGGTTGGACTTTTGCAACTCAATTTTGAGGCACTTCCCGATAAGCTAGAAGGCTGAAATTTTGCACACGCTCTGATTTCTGATGACAATACATGACTAGCTAACAATCGTCATAACAAATCCAATATGGCGCCCTCCCCAAGATGGCGGACTGACTGTTTGAAACCCACCCCCATGATATGGGTATCAAATGAAAGGGTTTGCTGTCAGGAATACGACAAAAATAGTCACGTGACTTAAATCCAAGATGGCGGACGTCCAAGATGGCAGACAGGCTATTTGAAATGCACCCCTATGTTATGGATATCAAATGAAAGGGTTTGCTGTCAGGAGTACGAAAAAAATAGTCACGTGACTTAAATCCAATATGGCGGACGTCCAAGATGGCAGACTGGCTGTTTGAAATCCACCCCCATGATATGGGTATCAAATGAAAGGGTTTGCTGTCAGAAATACGAAAAAAATAGTCATGAGACTTAAATCCAATATGGCGGACGTCCAAGATGGCGGACCGGCTTTGAGGCACTTCCCGTTAAGCTAGCAGGCTGAAAGGGGTTTGCAATTTTTTGGCATCAATCTTTTTTTTTCTTTCGCCAGTAATGAAATTTTGGTCATTAGTAGACCATAACCTAAGAAGTTCGTAAAAAATAATAAAAAAATTCTAAACCGTAACTAACCAGAGATATGACGGTCTTTATTTTGTTCTAATCTGGAGTTATTTTTAGTAGGTAGTACAAAATACAAACCACCATATCTCTGGTTGGTTACGGTTTAGAAACATATTTTTTTTTTCTACGGACTTCTTAGGTAGTAGTCTAATTATGCCCAAAGTTTCATCACTGGCGAAAGAAAAAAAAAAAATGATGCCAAGGTCCGTACAAAAAATTGCAAACCCCTTTTCAGGGTAGCTTCAAACCCGATGAACAAAGATAAAAATAATAAAATAATTAATAGATTTAAAAAATCTAAAAACCCACGTTTTTAAATATCCTAAAAATAAGAAAATAACCCTACGGGGTTGAGAGAGGGGCCACTCAAAACGTGGGGGCGTATCTTTGCAAGTTACACCCACGATCTATTCACTTCATGTAAATATGTATATCCCATAAAATAATCCCTTAAATAATATACGCCTCATTTAGACGATGCAAGAACTCGCACTTAAGTTGCGTTTCATTACGGACTTTACAGGTACAACGAATTCAGTTGATAAAACAAATAATGCAATGTAATGAAACTAGCATACGAGTTCTTTCTCCGTCTAAATGAGGCCTTATAAATAGAAGATAGATAAGATAATGATGTTCGTGTCTACCGCAGGACCATTGCACCAACGCAAATCGCTTCTATATTAATTTGGTAAATGTTACTAATTGAACAACAAAATTGGTACCCTAAGGGACTTTACTCATGGCGCGATGAGGCGCAATTCAAACGAATTCCAACTACAAGTGAAAATCAACCTTACCACTATGACATAAGACATAAAACACGTTGTTATCTATGGGAAGATGAAAAACAAAACACGACGGCCATGACAATGTCAAGTCAATCGAATCGCATCTTTATTTCTTAGTGGCAAGGTTGATTTTCACTTGTAGTTGGAATTCGTTCGAATCGCGTCGCATCGCGCCATGAGTACAGTCCCTAAGTTTTCAACAAAATTGTCTTTGAAATCGCTCCCTTCAGGAGGACCACTATGAGCGCAGAAATAATTACTATGTAACTTATGTAAGAAACAGAACTGAAACAATGGGGATGGCAACTGGGAAACGAATGGCGCTAGTACAGCTAGTTCCAAGCATCGTCATTGGTTCAAATCATAAAGGTACTTCAAAGTAGTACTACCTCATTGTTCGGATTAGGACTTAGCTATGGTCGCACCATCTACAATTAGCTTTGACCGGCCTTCCCCATTGAGGGCAAACCTACATACCTACCTGCAATATAAATCTAGAAACCAAAATTCAAATATACTGCTATTGGAGGAGTAGCGTTGATTTAGTAAGTGTTGTAATTTAAGAGAAATTGGCTTTCAAAACTTTTCTATAATAAATCTCCGCATACAAATCGATCAAATTAAGTTGTTAATGGTATTCAGCGGTTAAAGGGACATCCCTTTAAGTACATACACTCGTGCACATGATTTCATGGATGTCTGATAAGAAATAACAACAGTTCAACATCTTTAATTTTTATTCTATTCAAGCTGTGTACAGACGTAAGCACATCAACCTACCCTTTTTTTTAGCGTGGTAAAATCATCAAATGAGTTCTCCCACCCCGGGCAGGGCGGGAGGGAGGGACTGTCAGACTTGTACTGACTAAAATCCACGGTGTCCTTCAATAGCCCTTTATGTTCCGGGGTCACGGTAAGGAAATAAGTCCCGCGACCATCAACCTACCCTAATCAAATTTTCCCAATCGAAGATTGTAGTATTGCGGTAGTTGACAGATGACGACGTGACTTAAGACGCTACGAGTTCACACCGAGACGAGATGCGACGCGGCGCGACGACGTGACACAACGATACTGCCAATGTAGGTATATCTTTTCGTGTAGATAAAAGTAAAATTTTGAGTTGCTATTAAAAATGTGTTGCGAAAGGTGTATCTTTTCGTGTAGGAAATAGTTAGATTTTGAGTAGCTCTATTGAAATGTGCGCGCTGCGTTACGTTTCGGTCTGAGCTGAGTGTGCGTCAGAATGGCTGGTTGCCTGTGGCGTTGGTCAATGAGAGTTGTTTCGAAAATTGCTACATAATTGCTTATATTTGCTTCATATAATAAATAATTGCTACATAGGATATATACTTAGATATAAAATATTTTTTTTGACCAGCCATCCTGACGTCAGGATGGCTGGTCACCTCCTAGTTTAAAGTGGAGCGTACAGAGTTTCCCGAAATGTATTGCGTCAATAATTGCTTCATATTTACTTCATTTATCTCATTTATTTGTATCTTTAAAAATATGCTAAATAAAGGATGTAGCAGTAATTTAAATTATCCCAAGGAAAAGTCCCTGATAAAATAATAAAGGCAAATAGTTGCAGTGCGTCTTCACTCAACGGTATTGCTACTTTAGGCGGCAGGCGTTCTAAATAAAATTGTTAATGTTATGTATGAGTAGGTAAGTGGACAATAAGCATATTAGAAGGATATCGTAAATAAAAAAAAATACGAAGAGTAAAAAGAAGCTAATTCCACATTGTATAATATATGCGTAAAAATAATATGAAAATACTCGAAGTTGTTGACTCATATAATATCTACTTAGGACAAGTAAACTTCGAGAAAGGGGTCAACCACCAAATCCAACTCGGTTGGGCAGCGTTCGGGAAACTACGCAATGTCTTTCCGTCCGACTTACCCCAGTGCCTCAAGACGAAAGTCTTCAACCAATGTGTTACCAGTTATGAGTTACGGCACCGAAACGTGGTCTTTCACTATCGGTCTCATCTCAAAGCTCAAAGTCGCTCAACGAGCTATGGAGAGGGCTATGCTCGGTGTTTCTCTACGTGATCACATACGAATCACTGATATAGTCCACCGGATTAGCAAGCTGAAGTGGCAATGGGCAGGCCATATTGCTCGCAGAGCAGATGGCCGATGCGGTCGAAAAGTGCTAGAGTGTAGACCACGGACTAGCAAGCGCAGCGTAGGACGTCCACCAACAAGGTGGCCAGTCAACCTTATAAAAGTCGCTCGATGCAGGTCGCTTCCAACCGGTATATGTGGAGATCAAAAGGGGAGGCCTATGTTCAGCAGTGGACGTCCTGTGGCTGAGATGATGATGATGATGAATATGAAAATAAGCTAAAAAATTGTTTCGGGCGAAACTACCCATGCACATTTTAAAAAGGGGACATCTGGCCTGCGGGCCACCTTTTTTCGTGGGCGAGATGTCCCATAACCTCAGCATTCATTTACCTTATTGGCATATTATTTTTTCGCATATATTATGCAATGCGGAATTATCTTCTTTTTACTCTTCGTATTTTTTTTTATTTACGATATCCTTTTAATGTGCTTATTGTCCACTTACCTACTCATACATAACATGCCATTTAACAATTTTATTTAGAACGCCTGCCGCCTAAAGTAGCAATACCGTTGAGTGAAGACGCACTGCAACTATTTGCCTTTATTATTTTATCAGGGACTTTTCCTTGGGATAATTTAAATTACTGCTACATCCTTTATTTAGCATATTTTTAAAGATACAAATAAATGAGATAAATGAAGTAAATATGAAGCAATTATTGATGCAATACATTTCAGGAAACTCTGTACGCTTCACTTTAAACTAGGAGGTGACCAGCCATCCTGACGTCAGGATGGCTGGTCAAAAAAAATATTTTATATCTAAGTATATATCCTATGTAGCAATTTTTTATTATATGTAGCAAATATAAGCAATTATGTAGCAATTTTCGAATCAACTCTCATTGACCAACGCCACAGGCAACCAGCCATTCTGACGCACACTGAGCTGACCCTTAGAAATGAAATTCGACGCCGCCGCCGTAGGTAAGAACCTCTAGCTCGTTTGGAAAGACCGTCGCTCGGATGTACTGAATCCGGAGGTCGCAGGTTCAAATCCTGCACGCGGTTCGAATTTCCCTTTCCGTCGCGTCTGATGTATTGTCGTGTCGCAGGTACAAATCCCGCATGCGATTCGATTTTTTTTTCCAAAGATTTGCTTTGAAATTCTCTATGCATGCGTTTAATGCATAAAATATTTAAAAAATATTAAGCAACAAGCTCTTCAATCTTGGAATGAACATTCAAATTCATGGTGCTGCTCAGTAAATACAATTGTTTCGGTTCTTGATTTTTTTAATTGATGGTGGTTCTGCTCAAGCTCAATCGACTTTGAAGGTAAACTACCGCCAGACCACCTTCAAAGTCGATTATCTTGAAAACTATAACTGTTCCAATTTTTTTTATGAATGTTCTAATTAGTAACAATTGAGTGGTAATTAAATACCAAATATGGACATGATTGGTGTTGGTAGTCCTGCAGTAGTTAAACAGTAACAAAAGAGTGATGAAACAAATCAATTATTTAGGGATGTGGCTGGGACAGTTTTCTGATAGAATTTGTCATTTAGTGCAGATTTATATACACACAAAAATCATGGAGCATTCGAAATAAGTTAACTTTAGTGAAATGCTAATAATTGTACTGGTTTTGCACAAATTTCTTTCTTTTCTTTCTTTCGAGTATCTTTCAGATTCTGAGGAGTGGTAAAATAAATGTAAATACTCACCATCAACTTTTCCCATGGCCAATATTGATATAGTTTTAATAGCAGGAACAGCCCATGCAGCTAAATGAAAGTATTGGGAATTTGCTTCAATAGCTTCATGTCCCCACTTCAGACCAGCTGCCAAAAACCATGTTAGTGTTAATATGACCCACCAAATACTTGAGGCCATGCTGAAAAAATAAACTACCATGAACAGTATTGTACATGGTTCATGCTTAGTTCCCTGTGTAATTACTGATATGTTAGGTAATCTTGCCCCACTTATGGTAGATGGGAATGGCCCTTGACAGCTAACATTATCACCTGCACTCCAGCCCATGACGTATGCTGCAGCTACCATCAGGTAACATACTGACAGAAATATAATAGGCCTTTCTGGATATCTGAACCTGTCTGTGTCTATGAGAAATGTCAACACTGTGAAAAGGCAACTAACAGTGCACATTGTTGCCCAGGTACCTATCCATAAACGAGCAAAATCTTTCTCATCCTTGGTGAAAAACATTCCAGTGCAAGGAGCCCCACAATCGTTTTCAATTTTATCTCCAACTTTAAGTGTATATTCCAAGTCCAAGTTCTTGGGAACTTTAAATTGTACAGGACACACAAATCCATAGTCTTTAGCTCCATGAAGTTTGGTTGGATCTCTTTCATTGTTATTCTTAAAATTCACTTTAGGAAGTTTTGATTCAGTGTGTTTTCGAGATTCATGAGTTATATTGTTATCACCTACACATATCACGTTTTCATCAGTAGCCACAGGAAACTTTGTGCACTCTAAATGTTCAGGCCAATGAAATCCAAAGGTTATCATAACCTCGTCACAATTTTGCTTGGCAGACTCACATAAATGTCGACAAGGAGGAATTGCCGTGTCTAAAATTGTGCACACAGGAGCGTATACTGAACACAGAAAGAACTTCAAATCTGGTGAACAGTTGACTTTTATCAATGGTGTAAATTGGTGAACTTCGGGGCCAGCGTCTTCTTGTTTAGCGTGATTCAATATATTAGGAAATATCGTTTGATTATATCTTATCTGTTGACAAAACTGAATAGTAATTGGCTCACAACGACCATGGTGAGGTAATGTATCTCCTGGATAAACAGTAACACGTGAAGTTTCGGTTGTAACAACAAAATATAACACTAAAATAGCAAACGCAACCTCCGCTTTTTCCATTTCTTTTTTCTATGGCTACCACTTGTAAAAAAAACTATGAAAACAAAAATAATAACTTAAAACTGTAAGTATATCCCATCACAAATTATGAATAATTAAAACTTTTCTTCGCATTTTGGCAAAATCTGCGAATCTGTTTAATAAAAATTAACAAATAAAATTGTTTTCACAACAACATGGCATTGCACTGCACAGACTAAGTAGAGATTAGCCTGCTAGGCTGCTACATTTATGTAATCTGTGGTAGAGATGGAGAATACGAGAATACACACAGACTACCGCAACTGGAAACGGAATAGACAAATGACATCAGCGGCGGCAGCGTACAGACGTGCTCTACTTAGTCTGTGAGACGTGCCAACGTGCATTCAGACACTTTTTCATAGACATAAAATGATATGGACAGAAATACCTACACAAAAAACGTGTATACCTACAGCTTCCGTTTCAATCCGTTCTGGACAAGGCCTGTACAGCTTGGCCAGAACGGATTGAAGGGCAAATTCACTATAAACGGCGCAGGTTTTAAAAACCACTTTTAAAAAAAATTAACCGCCTTCAAAAACAACCACAAAAAATTGTAAAATAACCTACAAAATAACTTTTCTTTCGGAAGTCGGTGGCTTTATTTTTTTATTTCGTTGTCTTTTTGCCACCGACTTCCGAAAGAAAAGTTATTTTGTAGGTTATTTTACAATTTTTTGTGGTTGTTTTTGAAGGCGGTTAATTTTTTTTTGAAAAAAGTTTTTTATTTTACTCTTTTTAGTTTAAATGTTCAACCCAAATTCTTGTCAAATACATCATTTCCTTACAAGTGCACTAGAATTTGTAATCCGTGGCACCGTTATTAACATCGCTCATGTACACAATCATGCTAATAAAATTCCCTATCTCAAAAACTGCTGAACAGATTTTGATGAAACTTGCAGTATTCCCTAAGGTGAACGATCCCTAGTACAACAAAAAAAGAATTTTAAAAATCGGTCCACAATTGGCGGAGTAATCGCGTAACAAACACGCAAAAAGCAATGTCATCCCAGTAGCCGAAATCAATTAAAATGCTCACAAAATAAAAAGTACTGAACCAAATTGGATGAAATTTTTATGGGACCACACTGCAAGTATACTGCATCGAACAAAAAAAGAATGACACTAATCGGACTAGAAACCTCGGAGTATTCGATGTACATACATAAAAAAAAAAAAAAAAAAAAAACATACCGACCGAATTGAGAACCTCCTCCTTTTTTTGAAGTCGGTTAAAAATTTAGGTTTCTTTTCGGGTTTGAAATTGATGATTCTTAATAGATAATGTTATTAATTATATAAATTAGCTAAAAGTTCCTTTTACAAATGCGTATATATTACATTAATCGTTATTTTACAAGGTGAGTAAGGAAAATTTTGTCCTGATAGTCACAAAAATCAAAACTTGATAAAAATTCACTGACTAGATGACCTGAAAAAAATAGACTACTAATTCATTACTCGTTTTTAATAGATTAAAAGAAATATATTTAAGAACGTACTAATTAACAACATTTTGTTAAAATTCAAAAAAAATATCCATTTAGTAACAAAAGTTTCCAAACGTTTGTTTCATTTTAAGTTTTAACTATTTAAATGATGAGCTAATAATAAAATTTTAACAAGATATTATTTGTAATATGTTTTTATTTATTAAAAACCTACTATAGTACATAATAATTATTAATAATTCAGCTGCTGTAAAGAAAAACAAGGAAAAATATTTGGGACCGTTACTAGAGAGACATTAAATGTTACGATACGGAATTGTTAAGAGTAGTCCTCACTATGACACTGATTATAATATAACCGAGAATCATGCGGACTAAGACAATAATGAGAACTGCTCACAACCTACATTAAAATTTAAAGTGTGTGCAACCTGGTAATAGGGTCTAATTTATCATTTATAATCAGATGGCCTGCAAATTTTAAATACCGTCTAGGTACTCATAATGCAATGTGCACTAAGCTTTACTCGTATTTTTCGTAACGTTTTTGTCCGCCCTATAGTAACAGTTACGAACAGGGGGCCAATTCTCGGCTTTAGAGATGGTGTCGAACTCGACAAAAAATTCTAATGACGTCATTTTTTCGACAAAATTTAAAAGTTGCTATTCTGGGGATGTCGGATTCGACATTTGTCGAAGGCTAACGTTAGAATTCATGTCGAGTGCTTCTGAGCAGTAGAGATGTAATGTCGATTGTAGAGATACGTCATTTCTGAGTGAATTTGTTGAGTTTTGGATTGTACACTGTTTTCTTTTCTTTAGTTTTTAAATAAAATACGACTTGGCATGTCATACCTACTGGAAATTCGATAAACTCTTGATTTTTGCATTGTGTTTTCTTGAAACGACGACCTTCGCGCAAATAACAAACTCTGTAATTTGTGTACCCACGATTGGATTAGAAACCACTGAAAGATGGACGAGTTTATTAGCATTTTTATCACAATAACAATAGCATTTTTGTCTCGGAGTTGTTGGAAAGTGGCGAGCAACTGGCCAATACATGAATACACGGCGACAACAGCGCACTTATCCCGCCGTCGATATTTACGATTTGAGCGAAACAGAAGTCATTAAAATAATTCCCCTCATTGTTAAAATAAAAATCATGAAATGTAAAACAGCACAGCCCACTAATGAATTCTCGATTTTCGCCATTTTTCTCGAGTTCGAGATTGTAAGTCTATCTCTATGTCTATTAAAAATATCTCTATCTCTACCAAAAAATGTCGAATTGAGCAGAAATCCGTATTCTCAGTCAAAATAGAAATAAATGTCACGAAAATGTCGAGTGGAGTGAAGATAATGTTACCATTATGAAGAATCGCACGTTCCGTTTTACGTAACTATAGGTTAATGAATGATTTTGTTTTAAAACGCTGACTAAATCTAATTATTGAAGGATGAAACGAAACGTTTTGTGTAAAAATAATTAGTTTGACAGTTGATTGTCTGTCAGGTCAGTGTCAGAATTTGCGTCTTTTGTTATGTTTACATGGACTCTGTGTTTATAAATCATTAGTGGACTGTACTGTTTTACATTTCATGATTTTTATTTTAACATGGAGGGGAATTATTTTAATGACTTCTGTTTCGCTCAAATCGTAAATATCGACGGCGGGATAAGTGCGCTGTTGTCGCCGTGTATTGGCCAGTTGCTTGCCACTTTCCAACAACTCCGAGACAAAAATGCTGTTGTTATTGTGATAAAAATGCTAATAAACTCGTCCATCTTTCAGTGGTTTCTAATCCAATCGTGGGTACACAAATTACAGAGTTTGTTATTTGCGCGAAGGTCGTCGTTTCAAGAAAACACAATGCAAAAATCAAGAGTTTATCGAATTTCCAGTAGGTATAACATGCCAAGCCGTATTTTATTTAAAAACTAAAGAAAAGAAAACAGTGTACAATCCAAAACTCAACAAATTCACTCAGAAATGACGTATCTCTACAATCGACATTACATCTCTACTGCTCAGAAGCACTCGACATGAATTCTAACGTTAGCCTTCGACAAATGTCGAATCCGACATCCCCAGAATAGCAACTTTTAAATTTTGTCGAAAAAATGACGTCATTAGAATTTTTTGTCGAGTTCGACACCATCTCTAAAGCCGAGAATTGGCCCCGGACGTTACGCAAGTAGTTCAGTTTCAAAACAAATGTGAAATACTCAAAAAATATAACTATAAAGCTTCTAAATCATACAAAAAAGGCATCTATATACTTTAAGGTGTTACAGCTCCAAAATAATTAACAATCAGATAAATGGTTTTATGTAAAAACACGTTACTTAGCGAGACAAATTTTTTGGACCAATTTTTCTTTGCGCACACATACGTCCACCAATTCTCCCTGTCGCGACTAAATTCAATATGACTGTATTTTTTTCGTAGATTTTGTGCTTGAGGTTGCCATTAAAATAAAAAATAAATTCTAAATGGGTAAATTAGTAGCTAAAAGAACGTTACTATGTAGACTTGTCCTGTAATGTTAAATCTATGGGACAATAATTTTAATTAATTTTCTTACTCTTTTACTATGATAGCTATTGTTAATACTTAGTTTAAATGTAAGAATAACTATGACACAATTGAATTAAAAAATTGCAAGACTTATAGTGGAACAAAAATCTTTTGAAATATCTATTTAATGCGGGAAAACCGTTCTTGGGACAGCTTCAAATCAAGGTTTTGTTTAACTTCAAATTACTATAAAATGTATAATACCTTATTTATTGAAACGTAAAAAAACTTATTGAATAGAATAACAGTTCTACTTGTGTTTAAAATAAAGCTTTTATGGCAGCTTTCAAAATATTTTCAACTATCATTATTTGTTTTCATGGGACAACACGAAAACAGCCTGCGCCATTTAAAGTAAAAATGCCCTGAAACGGAACTAATTTTTTTTTCTGACCGCGTTTTAAAATCTTTAATATTTGATGTAAACAAAGACCGCAGGTTTGTTAGATTTATTATTGTGCCATAAAACTATCGTAATAAGTGAAAAAAAATAAAATAAAATCATTCAAAGTGCTGGTAGCGCGAAGACAGTGGCGACTTCCGGTTTTCTACATTTTTATGTCAAGCTGTACAAGTTAGCCTGTGACAATAAATGGCGGCCAATGATAGGGATGTGCCAATCAAGATTCATACCAATCAATCATAATAGTATTATGACTAGATACAATGATTCACAAGATTGAATTATAATCCATGTAGTTACGTGAAAATAATGTGATTTTTTATAATTATTATGATTATTAAGTAACATTAAAAAAAAGTAGTCTTTTAAATTTTGTTTATTGATTAAAATAATATGACTTAAAAATTAAGCTTATCTGAATTTTGTATAGGTAATACAAAGCTGTATTTGTAACAGTTATGTATTACCTATACAAAATTCAAATCATTTACTTATAGCAGGTCAGTTAAATACATTAAATTCGATATTGTATGCTAATGATAGCATAGGTCGGAATTAGGTACAGTTATTCATGTACATAATTATACAGTGAAAGATATTATGTCCAAAATCCCGGAATTACTTTACTAGAGCAGAAAAAAATCGAGTTTTATAAAATAAAAAAGTTTTAACTTTCACACAATTTATTCATCTATTCTATCTCTGATATTTTTATTATGGCATTATTTATTTGTAACACTGTTTCACACACGAGATTGTCTATTAAAAAATAAAAATCCCATCTCAAGATGAATGAAAATCTTATAAGGCTATCAAATAACACTGTCCTTATCAGTTTGTTTACAACTTTACACTATTCACTTCACTATGTACACGATTAAACGATTATTTACTCGTCCCGCACAATTTGTAACACTGTTTTACACACGAGATTGTCTATTAAAAAATAAAAATCCCATCTCAAGATGAATGATGTAACAAAGGTCCTGTATAAATGACGATTCAAAGAAATTCGATTCAAGTCTGTATTTTTAGTTCAAATATTCAACCCACTTCTTGTCAAATAAGTACGTAATCCGTTATACTGGTAAAAACATCATCCATGTACACAATAAGAAATGCTCATTCATCAAATAGTTACGTTTAGTTCAATAGTAGTTGAAAGAAATATTCATCGTTCCAAATGACAGGTATACTTCATGGAACAAAAAGAGAATCATCAAAATCGGTACAACCCAGTCGTAAAATATGAATATCAGGTACCAAGCATTAAAAAAAATACAGTCGGATTGTGAAAATCTTTTCTGTCCATATTTAAAGAGAAAAATACACATGTCGTGATACTATAACTACAGCTCGACATAAAAATGTAGAAAACCGGAAGTCGCCACTGTCTTCGCGCTACCAGCACTTTGAATGATTTTATTTCATTTTTTTTCACTTATTACGTTAGTTTTATGGCACAATAATAAATCTAACAAACCTGCGGTCTTTGTTTACATCAAATATCAAAGATTTTAAAACGCTGTCAGAAATAAAAAATTTAGTTCCGTTTCAATCCGTTCTGGCCAAGCTGTATACTACTTTCTTTAGCACTATAATAATAATATTATCCCCAAAATACTATAACATGGACACACTATTAGAAAGAAACAGATTCCCAAGCTGTGTGCCTTTCATTCGTTTCAAGGTCACCGATTTGGGATCGTTTTTCTAGTAAGAGGCACTAACTCCTGAATCTCCTTGTTTTTTTATCTCAATGGGATGGGGAAGGCAAGTGTCAAAGTGACAAGTGACAGTTTGGTCCCATAAGAACTGTCAAATCAAAGGAATTTTCTAAAAAAAAACGATTTATTGATGTAAAATGACTAGATGTTGTGTAATAAGCTGTAAAAATGATGGAACATAAAAATTTCCGACAATTCACACTATCAAGAAATAATGGGTAGCTGCTGTGACTGCATTGAGAACAAAAATTGAATTATAACTAAGGAAAAGCTATATAATAAACAAATATCCAGCCTTGCGAAGCCGAGACAGGCCGTTGGTTGAGTTTATTAATGAAATTCTATGATTATACCATAACTAAACAATCGAATACACTTTTCAAAATAATATCTACTTTTCTATTGGAGGTTAAGTACCAGTATTGCATCGCTCCATAAATCATGAAATGGTTCGTCTGGCGGAAGAATTATCACCTGGAACGAGTTTTGTGATAGTTATGGTGTTAAGAAATTAAATATATTGTGATATTTCTCGAATCTAAATAGAAAAATGGGGTAAAATTACTGACTTAAAACATTATGATATTTAATCAAAATAGAAAGTCAGAAGCAGCATTATATTCTTGTTATAGGAGAAGACAGGTAAAACATACCTAAACTCAAAAATTGAAACCTCAACTACAAGTAATTGTGGATTTATTACGGTAAAATCAAATGTATTACCACTCAATTAAATCACTTTTTTTCCTCTTGTAGATGCACCGTGGCGTCTTAATTCTTCTTTTATAGTATATGCACTTGCATTGACGAATAATGTTCCATATTTGTTTTGTATATAAACTCAATTTTTATAACAATAAATCTTGTTTGTTTTTTATACAAGGTAGACATTAATCTGACGTAGGGACCAACTATCGCAGCGCCATCTACGATTAGCTTTGAGTTGCCATCCCCATTGGGTTTGACGGTTTGTCTTCGTTTTGTTTTTAAATTTGACTTTGACGTTTTGTTGAGGAGACACAGCTGGGTACTTTGAATTTTAGTTGTTTTTCCCAAAAAATGGATTTAGGTAGTGAAAATTTAGATTTTATGAAACTAATTAACGTCAAGGGAAATATTGAAAATATAACTCCTCACAAAATAGCAGTAGTAGCTTTTATCAGAGAATATGGCCTGTTGAAAATTGAAGGTAAGTGTTTGCAGTTTGCACTTTTTTGTGTAACACTAATAGGTATCTTATTATTCATTGTTCTTTTTTTGCACTTAGGTTTTCATCCATATATTTTTCATAGTCACTATTTATGTAATTGTGTATTTTTTGTAATATTTCAGCAAACAGAATGATAGATTGTACTGTGGCACCTAAATATAGGAAGGACTTCTGTATGCTTGCTCTTAAACTAATTCAGGTACTTATTGTAATATTTTCTTTGAATGGTATTGAAATTTGTGTACATAGGTAATTCTTATCAATAAAAATCTGCAGTACTTATTACTAATAGTTATGAGGACTCCTAAGATTTCTTTCAGAAAATGCATTACTACTGGGACAGGCCAAAATAATAAAGTCCAACCTGACTAAATGTTGTGATTCATAAAATTCTGGTTCTTTTTCTTAATACCTGGACCTGGGACATCGCTCTTATTCTAGGACTATTTCGGTGGGCCATACACATGGCAATGTAACCTTGGTAATAGACAACATGACTTAGACACAATAGACTTACAGAGCAAAAGACATCACCAAGAGTTTGACTTTAGTTACAATTCATTTAAAGATAAATCTTTGCAAGAGTTGCTGACATCTGATGGCTTATTGTACCACAGCTCATTGTAAAAAGAACAGGATGGCTATTTGATTTGACCAATTCTGTTCCACTTCTACTACATTTCTCGAAAGTACTCACACAGAAGTGATGGGAAAGATGTTTCACATTAGTAAATATGTGTTACCCTGATAATGAGGTATTTTGATTCGGAATGAAGTGATCATATTATATTATGGTGCGTTTTGTTGAGAGGTTCCCATGAGCCTTGACCACCAGTAGACTGGAACCTGTTTATGATTCCTATTACAACCTATTACTAGGTATTTAAAAAAAAAATCTTTTGTGTATTTTGTAAAAATGTAATAATGACACCTAATAATATTTGTACATAAATTCCTACCTCCAAATAAAAACATGCAACAACTCAACTAAATAAAAAACAAATGATTATTTATTGTGGGATACACTATTAAATAATTGTGATCATTTGTTTAAACACATTTTTACTTCAAAATTCAGTTTTACAGTACTACAATACTACAGTAACTATAATACAATAATAATATTATGTTAACAGTGTGTTTAATTGTTGAATTCAAGTTTGCTCTATTCAATCAAGAAAATGATTTGACATGTCGGGTCAGAACCCAACCCTCTGAATGGAAGTCCTTTTTTGGTATTTGATTGCATTTTGTGAAGTGTGTATACTAAAGGTACTGCAACTTTGGGAGTTTGAAGTCCAACTTCAGATAATTGGATCTAATGAATGGAAAAATCAGTATTCATTATCAGTATAATTATCAAACATAGAATTATACTTCTAAGTAACGTTTTCTTGTTATAGTGCCCAGACATGGAGTTTAAAGAATTGGAGGGTCTGCTCACAGATGGGCGTTATAATCTACTGAGTGTCCACTTACAAAACTTTTGTGTCCGTCTTCAAAACATATATGTTAATGGAGTGAGTGCTCTGATGGACTGTGTAACTTCAACTATAGACAAGCTGATGATTGAATCTAATCCTTGTATTATGGCTAGATACAGTGTGTTGGGTAAAACATGATGCAATATTCTTCATGTTACTTGTATTTTGTAACATCATCATAATATTAATTAATGTTTCAATCTTCATTTCCAGGACTATATTTAAGAAGAATATTGCTACATTTAGATAGACTAACTTTTGTGCAAGTGGTATCATTGTACAAGTCATTTTGTCTGTATTATCAGAGAGGCAGGCCAGGCTTAATGATGAGATCATTAAGCAAGGAGGTAAGTTTTTATCTTTAATTTAATTTTCCCTTTTGACCTAGATATTTTTTTTTACTTTGTTTTAAATGTTTAGAAACTAAACAACATGGAGCAGCAAACCACATCCATATCACCAGTACCCGAGGAGTCTAAACCATTGGAGTTATCAATGCGAATGAACATAATAGACAGAGATAAGTAAGTTACATACAGAATTTTACTTAAATATTCTATTCCATTATATAAGTTACTGCTTTTGAATTTTCATCATGTCTAACAATATTTAATTTATCTTTTAAATTATAAAATTACATATAAAATAATTAAATAATACTGTTTAACTTTAATTATGGTTTCAACAGTTTTGAAGAATGTCAGTGGTCCAGAAAGCAAGCAGAACTATTTACAGCTCAACAAGCTAATTTGTTACAAATCAATGAGAAAAAAGCAATGCCGCCTAGACAGTTACAGAAGACAATTATACAGATTATTAATGATATACCTGAGTACCCTGATATTGTAAGTATGTAAGTTTTGTTATAACATTGAAAAAGTAAGAGAATATGATTAAAATAGACATACTTTTAAGGCTACACTAAACATTTATAAAGTAAACTGTATGAATGTATTGTTTTCAGCATTTCCTCAGTTTCCTTAACTGTATCCGAACAAAGGAGTTCAGTGGTGCCCAGGATTCTTTGTATAATTACTTTGATCGCACTATATTCAACTCATCGGGAAATAATGCAGGCAATGATAGGAATAAGAATTTCCGGTACGCAGCTCTAAATAGGGCGGCGATGCATACTCATTTCGGCCACAGGTGAGAAACAATGACTTTAACTGAATAAAAATAATTATTTTCTTTTATTTTAGAGTGAGCATAGAAAAAAACGTGGGAAAATACAGTCACATAATGCAAACTGACTGAAAAATCGAAATAATCCGTCATTTATACTGCCAAAAATATTATTTTTATAGTGATAAATCCTGTTCCGAGATAGTCGTGACATTTTGAGAATTGGACATTTTAGCCCCCGAACGAACTTTTGTTGTTTCTTAGTGCGTGTGACTGTAATTAGGTCAGTGGCGATGGAGGCGGTGCGCGAGGCACTGGCGCGCGCGCAGGAAGCGGCGGACTACCCGTGTCTGGTGGGCGCCGCCACGTGGGGCGCGCTGGCGGGCGGGCGCGCGCGCCGCGCCGCGCTGCTGACGCGCGCGCCCGGGGACCCCGCGCCCGGCGCGCCCGCCGCGCCCGTGGCCGCGCCGCCCGCGCCCGCGCCCGAGCACCCCCGGCACACGGCCGCGGCGGCGCAGCTGCTCGCTCAGCACGCCGCCGTCAATGGCGCCAAGCCTGCGTATATATTTCAGGTAACACCGCCCACAGATTTTGCATAGTATTTTAAGCCGTATAATTTTTTTAATTAAAACAAATTAAAAAATCCGCAAATGGTGCTAACGCGTTCAATCTTGCGTCAACATGGTACCCCTCTGTCATCTCGTGTTAGGTATTGTTTCTCCCGCTCATCGCAAACGCAAAATACGTAGCGCTGGCTTGTATAGGTACCGGCTAAGATGTATTATTGTAATGTTAACAGGTCATCATGCGAGGTGACTCCATTAATTACATGCACTCGATGACTGATCTAACTATGGCCGGTCTTGCGAATACGGCTGCGCTGTGGGCGCTCTACGGGAAGACAGAGATGGCTTCGGTGACCTGCCAACTTCTACTCGGTCTTAACACCAGTATGTTAATTGTTTTATTTTGGCGAATGCTTTTATAGCTAGTGTAGGTACTACTCAGACTCGATTCTGACAGCGCTGTGTCACGACTAGAAATAAAACTTCAATGTTTCTGAGCTCAGTGGTCCGACCGCCGACGATGAACGAATAACGAGTAGAACTATACACTCTAAGCGAGTGTAGTTTCGGCGGGAAGCGAGTGTAGTTTCGATAGTTTTGTCGCCGGGCGACAGCGAGTGTTCATGTGCGACGAGCGATTACTCGCGCGACTCGCCCGCGATCGCTATTAAGTGACATTTCATTCACTGTACCGAACGCGAGCAACGAGTGAGCGAGCATCGCTGAACGAGTATCGCTGAGCGAGTTAATTTTTGAAAGCTCGTCGCTCAGCGACAGAACGAGTAAAACGAGTCGTCGCCGGCACACGGTGGGCTGGAATCGTCAAGTGGGGACTTAGGGTCAGTTCAGACCGCGACGCGAAGCGACGCGACGATGTGCGCACTATTAAGAGGCATTCAAAATACGACTTTATGTTTAAGAGGCATTCAAAATACGACTTTATGTTCTACACCAAAAGATACACATTTCGTTGTGAGAATTTAGAATACGTTGAGCGGCGTAAGCGGCGCCGCGCTGCGCCGCGATGCGCAGCGCGGCGCATCTCAACGCAGCGGTGAGTCGCTGCGCATCTCGTGGCCGCGCGGCGCAGTGCGGCGCCTCTTACGCCGCTCGAGGCCGCTCGAGGTCGCTCGACGATGCTAGATGTTAGACTGGGAGCTAGAGGTGTCTGAGTATGCGTAATGTGAATGTCGAATTTCGCCAACCGATTTAAGTGACGAAAAGGTCAAAGAATAACAATGTTTGTCTTACCGGTCAATTGTCTGGTCCATTTTTTACGCCAGCCCTCTTCTCTTATTCGTAAACGGAATGTATTGAGTACATGATTTAAAATCATTTTAATGATTATTTCCGTAATAATTTATAGAAAAATCAGATCACAGCTTTTTGCGGGACAGATAAAGCTCATAATACTTAATTGCATAAAAATATTTTTTCCAATCAGTTAGGAACTTGTTCTGATTTGCTGAATTAAATGAAGTACTGAACTAAATGAGTGGACTACTTCATCCAGCGAAAAGATAATAATAATAAAATAAAGAAAAATAAAGAAATAATAAAATAATAAATATTCCACAACTATCACACAACGCCATCTAGTCCCAAGCTAAGCAGAGCTTGTGTTATGGGTACTGGACAACTGATAAACATACCTAGATATTTCTAAATACATAAATATTATATATTATAGAGAAATTACACCCAGACACAGAACAAATGATCGTGCTCATCACACAAACATTTGTCCTGGGTGGAAATCGAACCCACGACCTCCGGCATAGCAGTCAGGGTCGCTAACCACTAGACCAAGAGGCACACCGAGATACACATATTTAATGCAGGCAGGATAATTATGTTTTGTCATTATTTAGGGTCTCAGGTTTAAGAATTCGGTCATAGTTGCCTTCATTCGGATTTTGTATACTCAACTACCTCTAGCCCCTGGACTATGTAACTGACACCAAATGGTAGACTGCGGGAGGATGGGGGGGTGGGGCGGGAAGCACGTGGCGAAATTAGGCGATTCTCACACTGCCCCGCATGATGCAGCGTGGATGCGTTGCTTGTAAGTATCTCCGTTTGTATGGAAAACACGCACAGTCCAACACACAGAAAATGCATCCACGCGCGTTCATGCGGATCACGCGCATACACGCGGAGAAACATGCACCCCCGCGCGTAGGTGCGGGGCGAGACGCAAGGTATGGCACACCGAATCCCGCAGTGCCGCGCGTGATTTTGAATGCTCAGTACTGCACGACCACCACAGAGAACGGCGAATAAATAAATGAGAGCCGCCGTGCGTGAATCTACAAAACGCACCTACGCGCGTGAGTGCGCAAAAAACCCGCACGATAATGCAGATCTGCACTCCCGCAGGAACGCGCGTAGGTGCGTCGACACGCAACATGCAGCATGATGCGGGGCAGTGTGAGAATCGCCTTAGACACTCCGCTGCACCGCGCGGCGTCTGGATGCGCAGCGCGACTCATCGCGGCGCAGCGCGGCGCACCGCTGCAGCGTATCGTCGCGTCGCTTCGCGTCTCGGTCTGAACTGACCCTTAAGGATTCAAATGAGTATTTTTGAATTTTATGTACCTACCTACTAATACAAATATTTTTTATTTGTATTTTTTTTATACCTAGTATTTTTCGAGTTATAGACCCCTAAACTTTGTATGACATATTAATCGTTTTTGGTTTAAACTGACATGTTTTTTTTTTTTTTTTATTAATGATAGGTTCGCGTTTGACCACTATCTTGCCTGATGGTAAGCGAAGATGTGGTCGACGGTGAAGCACGCTTGCCTAGAAGTAACCTGTTCACTCTTGACTTGAAGACCCCAAGGTTATAGCTGTCGGGAAATACAGATGGCGGCAGGGAATTCCACTCCTTAGCTGTGCGTACAATAAAGGTATTGGCAAAACGCTTTGTACGCACCGGAGGGATGTCCACCATATATCGATGGCGCATTGCCGTACGTCTTGTAGTCCGATGATGGAAAGGGCTAGGCGGAATCAGGATGTGCAGTTCCATCGCACACTCCGAAATGCAACCGATAAAAAACCGACAGGCTGGCCACACGGCGACGATGTTCAAGGCTCTGGAGCTTTGAATCGACCAGAGCATCGTTACCGATTAGCCTCTTGGCCCTTTTATCAATAGACTCAAGTGCGTCTAGTTGGTATTTGGCGGATCCATCCCAAACAAAGGTGAGAGCAGTACTCCATGCATGACCGAACTTGTGCTTTGTATAAATTAAGCAGCTGTTCAGGGGGGTATTACAACGTCTTAAAACCAGGCTTGTTCCAGTGAGTAAACGAGATGGCGCTAGACGACTTGTATAGCTCTGTCACTTTCACTCGCCGGAATAAGCCTGGTTTTAAGTAATACCCCCCCAGGCGTGAAGTACTTTCTCACCTTTGAGAGGATCCCCAACTTTTTCCCGGCCAACTGAGCCTTTGCCTCAATGAATGGACCGAAATTGAGGGTTGATGTTAGAGTAACCCCAAGAAGGTCAAGATGGTCCGTTATCGGTATGGGCACACCTCGGAAAGATGGAGCTGGGTGGAATTGGCTCTTTTTTGCGGAATAAAGACACGCCTGAGTCTTAGTAGCATTGAACCTGACTAGATTGGATTCACCCTATTCTGAGACAGCCTCCAAAGACAGGTTCAAGCTCTCAACCATGGCCTCTCGGAGAGACCGGATCTGAGGTTCAGTAGCCCGCGCATCGGACACGTATCTCTCAGCAACCGTGCTGTCATCTGCGTACCCAAAGGTTCCGGGTTTTAGCAGGTCATTTATATGAAGCAAAAACAACGTTGCTGGGAGCACGGACCCCCGAGGTACTCCGGCGTTAATTTTTAACTGACCGGACGAGCAGCCATCAATAGCCACTCGGATGGAACGATCCCTCAGGAAGTCTGCAATCCAATCACACAGACCACTGGGCAAACCAAAGGAAGGAAGCTTAGCAATTAGGCCCTCGTGCCAGACCCTGTCGAAAGCCTTCGAGTTTTACCCTTCTCTAGGTAGTCAATATGGATTACCCCACGTGTGTCCCAGAAAACTGTAGCCATCACCTTATTGGCCGATAAAACTGCTTTGGCCTTCTTCGGAGCAGGTTCGCCCCTAGCAATCCATTGTTTCGATTGTTCCTTGGTTTCTGGTGTATGGTGGTGGATCCACGTTTCGTCTACCGTTATAAAACGACGCAAAAAATCAGGTTTATTCCGTTGTAACAACGCCAAACCTGCCTTCGAAGTGGTAACTCGCATGCGTTTTTGATCAATAGTCAGTAAACGCGGTACCCATCGCGCGGAGACCTTTTTCATATCTAATGTTTTAGTAAAATTTCTCATCAATTTTCGTGAATCCCTAAGTCTATGAAAGCTTGATTTCAGCCCACCGTGCGGCAGTGTGAACAGTCAGAGAGCAACTATTAATAATTATATGCATCTCTTTCGTTTACACGGAATGTATATTTATTTTACTGTGCGTTTCTTGAGAGAGAAAATCGCCGAGAGTTACTCGTTCTCTCGCCGTTGGTCGGACCACTGCCTTAAGGTGATCTCATTTTGGCCTGTGATCCTTTTCACCACAGCGTTTTAAATATTTGCAGAGTGCAGCGTGGGCAACGGCAGCGTGTGGCACGCCACGGAGGCGCTGGCGCTGGGCGGCGCGGGCGCGGCCTCGTGCGCGGCCTGGCGCGGCGCGGGCCCGCTGGCGCACGCGCTGGCCTCGCACCTGCGCGGCCCGCGGACCAACGCGCAGGCCACGCGCTACCATGCCGAGCGCGCGCTCGACGCCGGTCTGTATTATTACAACAGTTCCTCGATCGCGATACCCGGGTGAAGTGTTCTTTTTATGTTCGCTTTATAATATTCTGTTGCAGGTAAATGGGAGGAAGCAGATCAGAGTATCAGGCAGTTGGCGTCTTCAGATAGATGGGAGAGTCAACTCCTAAAAGCTGAAATGTATTACCTGAAGGGCGACGCGACCGAAGCGCTGGAGTCCCTTCACGACATCATAGATTACTGCAAGACTGAGGACGATAGCCTTCATTTTGTATCTCTTAGAGTGAGAGCCATGATATTAATGTCACAAGTCCAGCACTCGTTTAGTAATATCCAATCTACAAATATAATGTTGCTGAACGAAGCCCTATGGTTAGCGAAGGGATACCATTTGCATCATTTAGCGGCCACGACTGAAATGCATTTAGCTAATGTACAACTGAGCATGGGATGTGCGAAGAACGCAATACATCTTGTCAGGAAAGTTTTGCCTACGATAATGGCAGATGGCAGCGCATACGACATGGCTCGAGGTAGTATTGAACAGTATGATAAAATACTTTAATTTTGGTTCATGGCTTCACTTTTTATGGATTTTCTTTAATTTCAGCAATGTTGCTGTACACCAAGTGTCGGATTGCAACTGCGGCGCCGTGTGGTGAAGCTCGCCTACAAGTACTGCAGTCGTGTTGCGAAGCGTTAGAATTTGTCAAAAAGAATTTCGCCAAAGTTGGTGCTCATGTTCGATTATTACAAACATGGTATTTACAGGTAAACAAGACTTCTTGAATCACATTTTAAAAGTTGCACTCGTAAAAAGATTGTTTAAACTAGTGTCAAACCGAAACTTCGGCCGTGGTATCATTAGGCAAAATATTTTGTTGTCAGTGGTACTAGCTCTTGAAGCGTCATGTTTCCGAGACACGAGTATCAAAGTTAAAATCCATTCATTCATTCATGGCATTTTCAGTACAGTGCAGCAGTGATTTTATCAGCCACGCATTAAAACTACTAATCAATAGATGGCACCACTACAAACTAGTATCGTAAAAGGCAAATCTTCTAAAGCGTCACATGCGTTAATAAGATAAGAGTGTTCCGCTATGCTGCTCGCTAAGTCATCGACAAAACTGTTTGTCTTTAATATTTTCGACGCTGGGGCCTCGCTGCGTTGACATAGGGTTGTATCCTCAGCGGGTTAGCAGGCGGTGCGGGCGGCGAGTCATGTGCTCATCAAGGACCATACCCGGGTCGACGGCGTTACACGTGCTCTCCAAGATGTCAGAAAAATGACGGAGTGTTTGGATCTACAAACGCCTGCCGGGGTCGCGGGACAGTCTGTAAAGGTATCTGTGAACCTGGAACGTAAAGGGCAACTGAAGGTACAAGGTGGGTTTGTAGTCAGTAAGAGTCGGAGTTCCGACAATCCCGGAGCGGAAGATGATTATGATTTTACCACCAAAAAAAAAGGGTACATCCGAATAGCATCCCTATGATGGTAGAATAATTTACATCTCAGGAACACGAGTCTCTAGAAAACATTGTCGCCTACAACATACAACACTTTGTTTCGGCGTGGTTGGTTTGTTTTACAGATGTCCATAACGAATGGATTTTAATTTTAACAGCTTACATCTCGGAAACGCGTTTCAGTGTGCTTAGTGCGAGTTTTTTTACGTTGACGCAATAGTAACGTTTAACCGCGTTTGGCGCTCTCATTGGCCCGCTCCAAGGTCGTGAGAACTTTCAACCAATGAGAGCGCCAAACGCGGTTAAACGTTACTATTGCGTCAACGTAAAAAAACTCGCACTAAGCACACAGATTATGCCTTGAAAGTTTCGGCGGTTCGGCCGAAACCGAACCTTCGCTCGGAGACTATTTAACACTTCTACTGTTTTGTTTCAGGCCCAACTATACCACGACATCGGTAACCACGCAGCAAGGAATCAATGTGCTTGGATGTATAGACAGTTGGAATCACAAAATTCTGTTGAACCATCAAATATGTTGCTTGTAATGTATTAAATTATTACCTATTTAAAAAGGGGTCTTTATTTTTGATGTAATTGATCAGAAAAGTCATTTAAGACAAATATCTGGTATAATTACAAGGTATTAGCGGATCTTTCATGAACCCGACAATCAAACATCAGTACATAGTACTCTGTGCCAAATATTCTGTACCTATATCAAAGTACTCGCGCCCGGCATTTTTTGCGGCCATGCTGCGGGGCGAGATGGAGTGGGAAGGGGTCTCCTCCTTCTGCGAAGCAGTAATGCTCGTGAAGAGAGTGAGGACAGCGTCCTCCCTCCGCCCCACCCGCAGTGGTAGGCGCCCGCGGCGTCGGACGTCGGCAGACGATCTCCGGCCACCGTAGGCGCGGGCATGCGGACAGCGAGTAAAGGGCAACTCGCTGTCCGACCATGGACCATGCCCGGGTCGACGGCGCGTCGTGTTCCACGCGCGCCTCAAATAGCGTCAGCAAAAATTACGGGGCCCTCTCTCAGAGGGCCAAAGCCTGCCGGGGTAGCGGGATTATTTCCATAACGTGACCCCGGAACATAAAGGGCTATTGAAGGACACCGTGGATTTTAGTCCGTACAAGTCTGACAGTCCCTCCCGCCCTGCCCGGGGTGGGAGAACTCATTTGATGATTTTACCACGCTAAAAAAAAACCTATATCAAAGTAAAACGATATATTCCCTTTATGTCGAGTCCCGTTACGTCGAGTCTGGAAGTCTATTGTTCTCCAAAGTATTGATATTTTACGCTTTCTATTACCTTTATGTCGAGTTTGGTGAACAAGTACAGTCAGGAATGTAAATTAAAATCTAATGGCATAAAAACATAATAATATTAATACAAGTATAGGTGAAGATTACCTAAAAAAGGAAGCTCAACGGAGCCCCGCTCCTCGGGGCTCCTATTTCTGCGTGCATGGTTTAAAGTAACCTAACACGAAGGGGATGGCGGGGTCGAAAGACCCCGCCATCCCCTTCGAACCTAACCTGTCCGTGTCGGGGTGCCCACAAGTCCCGAGCTCGCTTCGCTCGCTCTTGGATCCCAAGTTCTCCTAATAACAATTCCAATCATTAATAATTCTAAATTATGTGCATGTATTCATTTCATTGGACGTGACTGTACTTCTAAAATATGATATAATTAAACTCGACATAAGGGTAATAGAAGCGTGGTAAATAAACTCGGCATAAAGGGAATAGAAACGGGACAGAAAACTAAACTCGACATAGAGATAATAGAAGCGAGACAAGGTTTTCGGCTCGCCGTAACGGGACTCGACATAAAGGGAATCAACCAGTAAAACCCCTACTCAAAAATAATAGAAAGTATCTTTTCTTTTTTAATATTATTATAAGTCATAACATACGACATTTTTTAAAAAACTTGTGGAAAAGTTGGTACTTTGGTCTTCGAACTAGTGTAGGGTTACCATATGTTAATAGAGGGGTGCCTGTCTATGGTACCTAAAATGCCCACGTGAGGGTGTACGTTACTCCAGCATGAAAGTATCTCCTAGAGTCCCTCCTATGTTTATAAGCTCTCTGGCCATGCACAATTTTTCTCTCTCCGATCACTTGTTTAGAATTTTCATGCTAGAAAAACGTTACCCCAGCAAGAATCGTTTTTCCGTTTTTTTTTCAAAACGACAGGGGGCACACAAATTTTTTGTGGGGGCACATTTACAGCAGATAAGGCACCAACTATACGTTCTACTCTTATAACTCTAGGAGATACTTTCTTGCTGGAGTAACGTACACCACGTGAGGCCTGAATTTTCAGGAAAATGTCTGTCTAAAGCAAAACGCTGTAGGTAATAAGTAAAAGCCAACAGATAATAATGAAGAAGGATATTACTACTGATATTTTTTGTCAGAGGACATTATTTTTTTAATAGTTTTCTTTTCTTCTAATATATAAACGTAAAAAAATTCACAAAAAAGCTTTCAGAAAAAAATATGTTATAGTTAAAAATCTCTCTCACACCAATGCCGGCCGCACGCCTGTCTAAACATTAAAATGCCTGTCAAATGCGGCAAACGCCTGTCATATGGTAACCTTAAACTAGTGGGTTTCCAAATTTAGCTCAGAACAAAAAGAAAATGGGTTAAGGGGGATGCTCCAACCAGCCCGCGAAATTCAAATTTTTTTACGTTTTTTGCAATTTGCAGGCCAGTGACATGTTGTAACTTTATAAATATTTGTGTTGCGCAAATAACAAGTATAATTTTAAATATAAAAAATATCAAAAAACTCGCTCCATCAGCTCTCACATAGAAAAGGTGCATCATGTTAAAATCTCCGAAATCTAACTACGATGCACCTTTTCTATGTGAGAGCTGATGGAGCGAGTTTTTTGATATTTTTTTTATTTAAAATTATACTTGTTATTTGCGCAACACAAATATTTATAAAGTTACAACATGTCACTGGCCTGCAAATTGCAAAAAACGTAAAAAAATTTGAATTTCGCGGGCTACATCGAAGCAATCACCTTAAGTTAAAAAGAAATAGTTATATCATCATTATCGTTTTCGGCTTCGTTACACGTTCTACATGCAAACCTGGAAAAGTAAAAATAGTAGAAAATAAATTTGCTAAAAAGATTTATTTTTAAAATAATTTTCGACTTATAAATTAATTTATGGCATAAAGCCGTTTATCATTTAAGAAATTTAATACAACTTATCATTCAAAAGTGCTTTTTCAACAATTTCAGACATTGTGACTTTTATGTCGCGACATAATACTTCAGCAACTAGAACCTTTGTTTCTGGTTGCACTTCAGACGGCACATAGGCTCCTTCACCTAATATACTGGTATCATTCCAGCAGTGGCCGAGAGACGCCTGAGACTCGCATATTCTTCCGAGTTGTAATAACAGGGATGTTATGTCTTCTAATAGAGAAGGAAATGCAGTACAAATCCTCACTAGAGATTTCAGTACGGGCTGAAACAGTTCTAACCTCAAGTCACTTGGTAGAACCGACAGAAGTGTTGACAAAGTGTTTACACATAACCTCGCAATAGACATAGCTTTCGGTAAGGCGTACTGTATAGATAAATGCGATACGAGATCTACAGCAAATATTTGCTTTTCAAGAGACGCTTGACTTAGAAGTTCTGGTATGAAGTCCAAACATATGTGCATTGAAGGTATCCCTTGAACTGTGACCGGCAGCAACTCCCTGGGATACCCTTGGAAGTGGACCAGTTTAGCTAATGATGGTTCTGAGATGAATATTTGATGAAGGAAAGAACAAATTACGCTTCTAACTTCACGAAGGGACCACATCAGTTCAGGTTTAGCTTCATCTTCTGATGTCTCCAGACAAGCTTCAAGTAATATTTGCAGCGCGGCACTCTCTTGTGCCGCTACTAAAGCATTCTTTAATTCTTCCCTCTCTGCGTCAGACGTTAGTTGCCCGCTTTTTTCAAGCAGCGGTTTATCTAATAAATGTCTACTTAGTTGACTTCTTGAAGCTGCCAAACTAGCTTCTAGAATTCTCAGAATAATTTTCAAGATAGGACCACATCTAAACACTCTAATGTCACAGCGTAAAACTTGTAGTGGATCTACCAAGACATTCTCTTGTGTGATGGTAACATTTTTGACACCACCATTAATGTCCAATAAGGCATTGATTGTCATAATCCACAGACATCGAGGCAACACCGTGTTGAAACGTAACCAAACTTCGCGATACAATTCTTGTATATGTCGAGGCACTTGATCTCCAAGTACACTTTTAAAATATTTAACAAATGTTTCTGCATAGGGCCATATATCTGTGGGATTTTTATTAAGCATAGCTTTCAAAATCTTTCCCGTCTTATAAGGGTTATCTTCGATGGTTTGGAATGCATCATTGATAGCCATTTCCGAAAGACTTATATCAATTTGGTGACGATTCGAATCGCCAAACACTTGGTCGTCCATCCAGTCATCAACTAGAGACAGTTGAGGGAAGTGGGTAGCTAAAAGACGAAGGAGGGGGCTGAATAAACCACCATAACTCATTTGGTCTTTTTGAGCTTGGTGAAGTAAATATTTAATTGGCAATTCCGATAGAAAAGCGGCTGAGTAACTTTTTACTTTACGACCATTAGCCATAAGTGTGGCTGTGTTGGCCAATCTTACGTCTTCATACAGTAGAAGGTAATAAATGAGGAGTAACTGCGATGCTAAAGTTGGCTTTTCTATGTTGATCTCGATAGACGTTTCGCCATTATCAATTTCCATAGGTGCAAATGGTTTCCGTTGCACATCAAAATTAGCACCGAATATAGAGTTTCTAAATACTTTTCTGATTTCTTCTTCCATAATTGGCTTGTTCACATATTCGTTAGTGCCTTTGTTGTTAACAATAAGGATCGAGTTGACATACACTTCAACTAAAGCTGGCATAACTGGGTGCAGGGGTGCAGTGCAGTTACATATTTGTCGATATATCCAATTTTTTATGGGAACTTTATGTTTAGAAAATGCTCGAGATTTTAATAGTTGGTGAATACAGTGAACAGGCAAATATCCTGGTATGTTGCTGTTGAGATTTGCTGTTACCGGCACTTTGACGGCATGGGCTGTTACAACCTGGAATTTGAAAATATGGGAATTAGGTAATCTCTTTAAGCTGTGTTTTAGGGATAAATCTAAAAGATTTCATCTAGTACCTGTTCTGTAAATATTTCTTGTGTGAAAGCTTGTTTGATTCTCGCGAGCCCGTTAGGTCGCACAGGCACGCGCATTCCCAGGGTTGCGCAAACGAGTTCACCGACAGCAGTTAGTTGTCCAGAGTGGAAATGTATTGCTATCAATAATAACATCTCGCCAAAGGATGCTGTGACTCCAGAATTGCTTTAACAAAAGGGAAAATAACATTTTTTTTAACAACTACTCTCGTCCGTGTGTCACTGCGTGGTGCCAACTGAAAACCAGCGCTGGGTGTCTTTCGCCCAGCAAATGCTGAGTTGGTAACCCTTTTGGTGCGGACATGCTCATCAAAATTCTTAGTGTATTTTTAATTTTATTATATCATTATTTTTTTGTGTGTGTGTCCTAATCAAATAAATACTTCTCTATTCTATTCTATTTGCAGTAAAATGAATGTATTATTGTAAGGGTCAGACTGAGACGTGACGCTGCGCGCACTTTTCAATAGAGCTACTCAAAATCTAACTCTATTTACTGCACGAAAAGATAAATCTTTCGCAACGCAGCTCGGTACCGCGCTGCATTTTAAAAGCAGCTCAAAATCTAACCTTATTTACTACACGAAAAGATACACATTTGCAGTATCGTTGTGTCACGTCGCGCTGCGTCACGTCTCGGTGTGTACTGACCGTTATGACCCAGAATTTTGTATTTTATTACCTCTCAAAGTAAGCTTCTTCTTTGACCAACCATTGTACCCATTCTATGGCTTTTTTCTCGTGGTCTGGAGCAGCTGGTAAGGCATAAAATCAAATATTAAAATTTCAGCAGGTCACAAAAATAAGAGAAAATAAAAACTGTAGGATTGCATTCTAAATCTGTTGTTTTTATCTTGCTATGCCTGATAGCATTAAAAATGTATTTGATTTGCATTGACACATATAATATTTGAATACATTTTATGTTAACACATACCCATGAGTGAAGGACAGGCAAGGATCATACAAAGACTCAATGAAACAAATCTGACTCCAGCTGGTGTAGGAGGAGGTTTTTGGGTAACTAGTCTCAAGAGACCGGCAACTTCATCATCTTGGAACTTTATTCCTGCTATGCCCCTGAGAGCACAGTAAAGCCTTAATAATGCGGATGCTTCAACTCCAGCAGTTGCATCTTTCAGCCTGTTCAATAACTCTTGGCGAAGTTTTGTTAATGCTGCATGTCCATCGCCTTTGCCGCGCTTGTGAGAGTTACGCAAGAATGTCGCAAACCATGCTCTTGTTGACTGATCAGAGCCAAGTAAAAGTCCTGACATGAATGAAACCTGTTCAGAAAGAGTGTCTTATGTTAACACTAGCTTTACCCGCGACTTCGTTCGCGTGGCTGTCGGAACTCAACAATGTATTTTTTTTTTAAACAAATGATTTTTTCTAAAATAAAAGTAGCCTAAGTTACTCCTTGTTACATCAGCTACCTGCCAAAAAAAGTCCCGTCAAAATCGGTCCAGCCATTACAAATAGACAGACAGACAAAAATCGTAAAAAATGTTTTTGGTCTATGTACCGTATTTCTTTTAAATTGGCCAAAAGGGAGAAATCCGAATCCATAAGAGATACGGGAAAACTTTCTTAGGAACCTTTAGCTCTTTTTTGATGTTGACAATTTTGGCGTTTTTATTTTTTTGGTCAAGTGTGAGTTGTCCATAGAAATGAGTGAAATTGGCCATTTGTTTTAGTGCCGTTCGACTCTGTTTCATGTAAGGATCATTTCATTGTATCACAAGAAAAAAATCGGGACGGCGGAAGTTGGTCAAATTTTGCAAAATATTTTTTCATACAAATTGTTTGAACACAAAAAATTATCACTTTTTTATGATGTTATTTGATTAAGTGTCTATTAAGGATCATTTTATTGTACGGGAAGGAAAATGTCCGGGCAACAGAAGTGGGTCAAATCTAATGAAATACTGACTACTACTGATAAACTTTATGCTGTTAGAAGAAACTTTACTGTACTTTTGACCAACTTCTACTGTCCAGGTATTTTCCTTCCCATACAACGAAATGATCCTCACATAACACTTAATCAAATAACATCATAAAAAAATATTAGTAATTTTGTCATTCATACAATTTGCATGATCCTTACATGAAACAGAGTCAAACGGCATTAAAAAAAAAAAGTCAATTTCACCCATTTCTGTGGACAACTCACACTTGACCGAAAAATAAAAATCGCCAAAATCAAAAAAGAGCTAAAGGTAAGAAAGAAAGTTTTCCTGTATCTCTTATGGATTCGGATTTCTCCCTTTTGGCCAATTTAAAAGAAACACCCTGTATATTCATATGCATGTAGTAAAAAAAAGGTTATTTCAATATTACAGACACTCCAATTTTATTTATATGTATAGATGTTATTACAAAAATGAAATCTATTCCAATGTGTAGTTTTACAGAGAATAAACAAACCAATTTTTTTTTAATGACGAGGTACATGAATATGGATTGTGGTGACCAAAGCAAAAGGATTGTAGCAAGTGGGATTCTGTTGAGTTTTTATATTAGTAGGTATAATATGTAAATGATCCTCTATTATTCTAATTCGGTAAAGTATTTTAAGTGTAAATGTCAAAAATGGCTGATGATTGCAGCCAAAAGTAGTTTTCAGTTCACCATGTAAACAGGGATACAATTTGTTGGTGATGTTGATTTATTGAGTTGAAACTGCTAAAAGTATCTCACCAAGTCATCCTGGTGATGTGTCAAGGTAAGGGTGATGACCAATGAAGGCAGCCTGGAAGCTGCAGCTGCTTTAGCTCTAACAGCAGCTGCTAAGTGAGGACAGGCTGCACATAGGACACTCAGAGTCTTAGCTCTAATGCCACCTTCTTCACTTCTATCAGCATTCATTACAAGGCATTCAGCCACTGAAAAATTAAAAATTATATTTACTATAAACTAATCCCATGCCATTATAGTGTCTCTAAAATATGTTATTTTAAATAATATCAGTGGTCAGTTGATTGTGTTGTTTTGATTCTAATTGTATAATAAACTTGTGGGATCACAGCCTTTCCTTTGATGTGTGTGTTAAAGTGTACCTTTAAGATTTCTATAAAGCCTACCTTCTTGTAATGTATCAGGCATATTGGCTACTATCCATGATATCAGTATAGGTCCTTTATTGACATATAGTAATACTTCAACAACATCAGCAACATTGAGTAAGTTCGGTAGCTCAGCAAGGCTGATGTTGATGACATCTGCTACTTCTTCCAAGTACACATCATTGTCAAACAATTCTGAGGGCTTCACACTACAATCAATATTGGTGTGCTTGTTTTGATTGTACTCAACTAGTTGCGCTTGCATGAGCAACAGTTCTGATATAACCAGACGAACACGACGGGATGAGTCTGACTGCTCAAAATCATTAGTTATTCCATTGTTTATACTTTGTATAAGAAATGTTTCTGTGCATTGAGATCCATTTTTTAGTCTGAAATAAGGAAGCATTAAGTCTTAGTATATAAGAAACACCTTTGCCCAGAAGTGGGACAATAAAGGTTAAAAAAAAATATATGTATGAAAATATGTATGTATATATGTATGAAACACACACTGGTGGAACAGGTAAATGAGCCAATACATTACCTCATTTGTTGTTCTTTCTTGACATCTGATTCTAATGCATTAAATTCAATAGACAAGAGGGAAACTATAAAGTTAACCAGCTCTAGACCGGAGAGCAAAGTGAGCACATCTTTCTTGGCGTCAGCACAGGCTCTGGTCGAGTCTAACGGAGCAATGAGTGCCATACGAACTAGACATGGTATAATAGGTCTCAGTTCATCTAGTGTGAATCTCTTGATGGCTTCAATGTCTAAATCTTTAATAGCTTTGAATACTTTAGGTTGGACCGGTTTCAAAAATGTTATATCCATGTTTGTAACTGTGATGAAAATCAACTATGCGACAATTTCTGTATCGTTTACAATGTTACTTTACTTGTTGGCATATTGTATTCATTTGAATTCTAAACCAAACTAGAATCTAATCATAATCTCGAAATCTCGGATACAACACACACAAATCAATATAATTTTAGAAGCCGATTACCGAAAGACGAAAGACTGAAAAAGCAATGGAGCAACAATAGCAACAAGCCCAACCATGGCCCAACCACATTGACATTGACAAACAACAAAATCAAGTTGACAGTAATGGTTTTTTTTTTTTTTTTTTTTTTTTTTTTTTTTTTTTTTTTTCTCTTTGGCCCGCACGGTTTGTGCATTGAACCAATGTCATGTTTTATTTAATTTTATTCAATAAAGGTAGGGAAACGGGATTATATTAAAATTATTAAAAGCGGAATTTACGGAATTTAGGATATAGGATCAGTATACAATAAAAAATGACAGTAATGAGTGATGAAAGACAAAAACATATTTACAATACAACTAAAATTACAATTTAATGTTATTGACGATAATGAATGATACTATACATTTATATACAGGAAAACTATTTGTACACAGTAGGGAAAATATTGAAGTAGGAAAAGGAATATGGAGAGATACAAGGTCACTAAGAAAGGAAGAATGGTCATAAAGAGGACAGGAGAAAAAAATGTGGTTTAAATCACCCACATCCAGACCACAAGAACAGCTGGGATCATCTTTAATTTTAAGTCTGGCAAGATGTGCTGGAGAGCAAACATGACCCAGCCTCATACGTATGAGGGTGGAAGTCTCCATCTTGCCAAACTTTGCCCTGCCAAACCACGGTTTATCCGAAACCTCGGGTTGAATCGCGTGAAAATATTGCCCCTTCAATGCACTGCTCGTTTCCCAAGCCACCTTCCAGGTGTCCCGAAGAAAAGTTTTGGGTAGTTCTAGAATATCTTCACAAAAAATTTTATTTGGTACTATGTCCCCACACTGCACCGCATCACCTGCAAGAACGTTCGCCACTTCGTTACCCTCAATGCCAGTGTGGGCTGGAACCCACGCAAAAAGTAAGTCTTTTCCCTTGGAAAAGATTCTGTACGCTAATTCCTTTATCGAAAAAATTATAGGAAAATGGGACTTATCTCCCAATAGGCATTTATCAATGGCTTGAAGAGCACTTTTGGAGTCTGTAAAAATGATGGCCTTTTTAAGTTGAAGAACTTGAATGTATTCCAAAGCCTTTAAAATACCAAAACATTCTCCCGTAAAAACGGATGTCTCCGGAGGGAGTTTTATTTTTTGCACGATGTTGAATTGGGGATGAAAAGTACTTACCCCAACACAACTCGTTGGAGAAAGCTTTGAAGCATCGGTAAAAATATGATGGAAGTCCGAATATTCAGTGAGAAAATTATTAAAATGTATACAAACGTTGGGGTCGGATTTACTAAAGCTGTTGAATTTAATATTGGGCCTAAATAGTAAACTATCGTAACTACAGCTGAATATGGGGAGTTTATTAGAGCGATGAAGTGGAGAAGATAGAGAAAGGTACTTTTTGTAACTTACAACTAAACAAGGAGCACGTTTATGAGACCAGTAATTTGAAGAATCTATCAGTGTAACTAAAAGCTGCAGTTTAGGAAGTAGAGGGTGAGAAGAGAACTGTATAATGCGGAATAAATACTTATCAGAGAGAAACTGTCTTCTAATATATAAAGGAGCTTCTCCACATTCAACTTGCAATGCATTTGTAGGACTAGATTTCATGGCACCAGAAATTACTCTTAATGCTTTATATTGGATGCGGTCCCATTTTTTAAAAGCCATAACGCTACCTGGTTCAAGAGCAAATGATGCATAATCTAATGAACTTCTAATCATTGCATTATAAATTAATTTGAGAGAAAAAGGATGTGCACCCCACCACACTCCAGATAGGCATCTCAGCATGTTTATGTGCTTTTCGCATTTATTACTAATAAACTCACAATGGGGAACACTACTTAGTTTTGAATCTAAAATGACACCCAAATATCTGAAATTGTCTGTGAATGGAATGGGAGTATTGTTAAAGTGGATATTAATATGGGGAGTGTTTCGTTTTCGGGTGAATAACACAGCTGCGCTTTTAGATGTAGATAGCTCCAAACCATTTAGATGCAACCAAGAACCCAATTCGGATAGTGCGGAATTCATATCAAAACTAGCTTGTTCAATAGAATAGTTTGTAGTATATAACAACAAATCATCGGCATATTGAAGTACCCTAACATAATTAGATAATGCTGAATCTAAATCAAATGTGTAAATGTTATATAAAAGCGGACTGAGTACAGAACCCTGTGGGAGACCTCTCCATACAATTTGAGATATCTCGCGGTTCCCTACTGACATGTTGACCGACCGTTCAGCCAGAATACTAATGATAAAATTCACCAAGTTTACTGGAACCTGCAAGGCCTTTAATTTATCTTGTAAGACTGATAAAATAACATTATCGTACGCTGCATTTATGTCAAGAAAAACCGCAACGGTATCTTGATTATTAGAGAATGATATTCTAATATCAGATGTTAATATACTTATACAGTCAGTGGTACTTTTTCCTTTCCTAAAGCCATACTGTGATTCTGCCAGAAGGCCCTTACTTTCCACAAACCATTCCAGGCGATTTTTAATTAAATGTTCAGCTAATTTTATGAGAATTGAAGACAAAACTATGGGACGGTATGATGAAACATCAGAAGGCATTTTATTTGGTTTAAGGAATGGCAACACTATTTGACGTTTCCATTCAACAGGGACATTTCCTGTTTCCATCACAGAATTAATGAGTTGTAAATAATAACTAAGAACGTTGTCATTTAAATGAGAAAAAAAGGAATATGGTATGCCATCAATACCTGGGGCTGAATCCTTAGTTTTGTTGATAACAGCTTTTAATTCAGTCAGTGTAAATGAAGAATCTAGCGTTGAATTAATATTTTGGTTATTGGGTATGAGAGGTAGGTTATTCTCAGGAACCCAAGGAGGAGCTAACTTATCTAAAAAGTTGCTGGCTAAAGAATCAGGGATAGGAGAATGGTTGTTGTAAATGGATCTAAATCTACGAATATATTGCCAGACTATTGTGGGGTGAGTATTCGGTGAGATAGATAAACAAAAGTTACGCCAAGATTCAAATTTTTTCTTTTTAATTAGTTTGCGGGTTTCTGATATTATGTTCGTAAGAATTTCAAAGTTAATATCTGACATATTATGGTTATAATTATATTCAGCCCTTTTACGTTTTTTAATTGCTTCGCTGCATTCTGAGTCCCACCAAGGAGGTGATGGAATTAATCTAGCATTGTTATTTTTTACAGGAAATAGTTCATTCGCTGCTTCGATCAATATGCATGCTAAGGCTTCAGCACAACTATTTTGGTTGTCATTAGAAATAACAGGCAATGAAGCAGCCTTTCTGTCAACAATATCCCTATATTTCTCCCAGTCATTACTATTACTATTGGGTACTTTATGTTTGAGACTTGATTTCCGTTTTGATGCATTTGATTTAGAAAGAGGATAAGAAATTACTATTGGAAAATGGTCACTACCAAAAGTAGAGGCCAGGGTATGCCAAGTTAACGAAGAAGCCAGGTTTGGAGAACAGATAGAAAGATCAATCGCGCTTTGGTTCTGGTTAGGATCTGATCGACGAGTGGGTGCTCCTGAATTCAAGATACATAAGTTATGAATGTCTATAATATCTAGTAATTCATCCCCATAAGAATTAGATATTGAACAACCCCATGATTGGTGATGACAATTAAAATCCCCCAGTATTAAGAATGGCTTTGGAAGAAAAGAAAAGAGATTGTTCATCTCTTGTAGTACAGAAGAAGAGGGGTGAGGAATGTATATAGATACAAGGCAAGTATTATATACTTGTATAGCTACAATAGATATTTCTTCACTATGAGGAGGTAGTGTAACTAATGAAAAAGGGATAGAATTCTTGATAAGTATGGCTACACCGCCATACCCATCAGCTCTATCTTCTCTAATGGTTAAATAACCATTAATTTTAAAAATGTGGTAGGATTTGAGCCATGTCTCTGCTAGAGCAAAGACAAAAGGTTCATATTTGTTTAATAAATATATGACATCACTTTTTTTGTTTATTAGACTGCGACAGTTCCACTGGATTATTTTTGATGTGTTGTCCATTATAAATAAACTGGGGTATGTTAAATGAAGAAGCAGCGTTGGACGGTGAAATGTTGAACTGAGAAAGGAGACTGTTTAATGCTAAAAGAAAATCATTAAGAGAAAAATTTGAATTATTTTCAATATTTTGATTATTTAAGGCACAACCATTTGAAGTTTGGTGAGAATTAAAATCCTGAATTATGGAATTGTGTGCTTGTTTATTGTAACCTTGTTCGAATTTGGGAGGGGAGCGTGGTTTAAGAAATACAGTTTTTTTGTAGCTTGTAGTAGTAGGTATTTTGTTGTTAGATGAAGAAGTGGTAGGAATGTTTTTCACAGGAGATGATAAAAGAGTGTCAGCATAAGATTTAGTAACAGCAGGATGAAGTTTTGCTGCTTCAGCATATGAAACTGAATTATGAGCCATATATGTTTTAATCAATTTTTGTCTTGAAAATTCAGGGCAAGACTTACTGGTGGCAAAATGATATCCATCACAAAGGCAACATGAAGCATTCCTTTCATCTGTTTCACAACTATCCCCAGTGTGTGCCTGGCCACATCTGAAGCATCTGGGTTTGGACCTACATTGCAGTTTTGTATGACCAAAGCGGCAGCAACTAAAACATTGTACTGTAGGAAAGATATATAATTCAACAGGCAAAGCATTATAACAAATAAAAATTCTCTTTGGTAAGATTTGTCCGTCAAAAGTTACCACGATGGACTGTGATGGTTTCCAAGTTGTGGTGCCATCTACAATTGATTTAAAATTTAATCGCCTTATTTTTAAAATAGGACCACATCCAATTGGTACCGATATATTGTCTATGACTTCCTCCGGAGACCATTCCGCAGGAACCCCACGCACTAAGCCCATTCTAGTAACGTTAAACGTGGGAATAAATGCTTTAAAATCATGTTTTTCGAGGCTATCATGATTGATAAAAGAATTTGCATTCATAAAATCAGAAAAGGAAATACTTATTTTATTTCTCCCAATTTTCTTGACACTGCCATTAATTATGTTTTGAAAATTATTCTGTTTTAAAAACCTCCCAAATGTGATGGGATGCAGCATAGAACCATCGTTAGAATTTGTTATTTTTCTTTGTACATGTACAACAAAAGGCGCACTGTCCGTTTTGCTGTACAAGTTTCGGCCGATTTGTGCGGGAACTGGAGTCTGAGATGGGGGGGTCTGAGAAACTGGCAATGAGATAGTAGGGGGGGCATTCCGGGTATTTAATTCATTTTCAATAGTGACACTCGTGTCCACCGTGTCCGTACAACCACAACCCGAAGTTTCGGATCCGTGGCCTTTCCGGGTTCTACGACGTTTATTGCAGTGTTTGCACACATGCACACGACTCCGTTTCAGAGCTTTGGATGTTGATGACCGTGACCCATCAGTTTCCATTCCTGATTCGTTTGATTGAATCGTAACATAACTGCCTGCCGGGGGAACTAGGTCCCCCGGATCAGGCGGATCATTCATCTTACACTAGAAACAAAATAAAAAACACTTACCACTACAGAAGAAAGATAGAAAACACTAAAACTAAATTAAAAGAGGAAAACTACGACACTAAAACTACGATTACTGATACTATATATAATTAATTTCAAGTTTAAAAATGAGAAGCAAAAAGAACGCGTCCGTCGAGTACGAGTTTCCCGCGCTTTTTCCAGTAATGGTTTGTCAATAAGTTATTTTTTGGTATGGCTTCAGGGCGTTTGTGCCATGGAAAGAAAAGTGCCAGAAGTGTCGTAGATAGAAAATGATGCGAAAATACTGCAAATGTTGTATAGACATGCCTTGCGGCAGCTGGGTCGTGAAGTGGAGGCTGTTCTCTCCTTCATTCAGCCTGGCCCTGCTCCTTGTCTAGCATGAGTGATTCACAGAAGAAGGTGACTGCTTCTTATTCATGGCTTTGACTAATACGGGGCGGATAGGTTGCCGCCGCCTATTGTACGCCCAATATGTCCGTTTTCAGACTGTAGGTACAAACTTAAAGGGGAGGTAGCATGGAGGTAGTTTTCTGGGGGCACGGCAGTGCCCCGCCAAGTCTCGAGCAAAACGGGCACGGCCGTACCATCTTTTCTCGAAGCGATTCGCGGCTGTTTCGCCCCCCCTATAACTTCGACGTGGACAAAGCTAGGAGTTTAGGTTTTCGGTGAATAATAGTAGGCATTAGAACAAGCTTAAGTTCGAAATTACATGCCAATTGAATGAATAGTTTAGGAGTTACGGTCGATCAAAGTTACACCATTTTGTCACTCACTCACTGACCGATCATCAAAAATCTAAGGTACTTCTAGCAGACTTAGAAACTTCAAATTTTGCACCAAGATAGGTCATTAGCCACATATAAAGGAAAAATTATAAAAAACATTAAAAAATAATATACCATAGAAAACAATTTTATATTTGCGGTTTGGCAAGAACATTGTGTATGGATTTTGACTGCATTGTTAACTTTGTTCGTTGTTTAAGTTAGTATTCAATTGGATGAATACATACATAGAATAGAAAGAAATAATATAAATGTAATACATAGACTATAATTAATATAAATTAATACATAAAGTTCAAAATTCATTAAATTAATAAAGCTAAAACTCCATTGTATTGCGATAAATATTGTATGCGCGCTCGATAGATGGCGTTGTACCTGTCTGAATCGCGCTATGGTTTCGTTACAGAGCGCAGTCTAAGTAGTGCTTTAAAATAATTCAACAATTTTCATTTGATAGCGCCATCTATCTATGAACAACCATTTCGAAACTAAAAAAATATTGTAGCGATATTCGGAGTAGATTTATTATTGTTACTGAAACAGTTATTTAGGAAAATAGTTTATTAATATAACATACACATAGTTACATATCTAGTTGTTTACGTGTTATTTAGTTTAGTTATATTTAGTTTGTAAGTCAGCAGATATATATTTATTTAGTTATTTGTTAGTTAGTTTAGTTCTATTTAGTTTGTTAGATAGAGAATGGGTCCTATGCAAAAAAGTAGCTGAAGTCCAAGAAATTATGAGGACACCAAAAAAAAAGAAAGAAATACACTTACAAAAAATAAATGAGATCCCACTAAAAACATTAAATGTAAAAAATGACAAGTCTCTCGATGCAGTCTTTCCATCGTAAAAAGTTTTGAGATCTCACAGAAGCCAAGTCCTATTCAAATTATTTTGTAGTTATAAATCAACATTTAGTAATTATATCAATAGTTTTCTTTACATTATAACTATAGTGACTTGGCAATGAGCACAAATTAACTTGCTGCCTGGAATTATGTGCAAATGTTACTGACGAGACCTGTGATCAGATTATTTGCTATGTGTGAATCATGATGGTCACTACCGACTACATGTTCCAATACAATAATTAAGAATACCTTACGGGCCATCGCTTTATGAAAGTAAATGATGAATGTTAAGAGAATATATAAAGTAAAAGAGAATGTTTACGCATGCGGTGTGTGTAACTTTCAACTCCTCCAAATATGCCGTATTATTTGTTTTTACTTGTGCTCATTGCCAAGTCACTATAGTTATAATGTAAAGAAAACTATTGATATAATTAATAAATGTTGATTTATAACTACAAAATAATTTGAATAGGACTTGGCTTCTGTGAGATCTCAAAACTTTTTACGATGGAAAGACTGCATCGAGAGACTTGGCATTTTTTACATTTAATGTTTTTGGTGGGATTTCAATTCTTTCATAATGTACTACGTGTCGGGTCGCAAGCCAACCCCATTGAATGGTAACTTTCAGTTCATTGATAGACTTGTGATTTAAAGCCCAGTTGTGGTAACAAAAAACAGTACAAAATAGTTGTATAGGTAACTAGATTAAAACAAAAACCAATAAATGCTTCATCAGACTGAATAAAGGGTACAGCTTGGCAAATTAGAGTAGAAAACCGTAAGTCGCCTCACTGTGCTCTCGCTACAGCCACAGACTAGATAGCTACCAGCACTTTGAATGTTTTTTTTTTCAGTTATTAGGTACGTTAGTTTTATGGCACAATAATAAATCTAACAAACCTGCGTCTTTGTTTACATCAAATATCAAAGATTTTAAAACGTTGTCAGCAAACAAAAAGATTAGTCCCGTTTCTAGACGTTCTGGCCAAGCTGTACCTATCTTCCGTTGAAATTATTCATAATAAATTATTTTAAAATTCCCCCCTAACAACTTCCTTTTTCTTTAAAAAACTCGATTCTACATAATATTATTATGACACTTGGTTTGAGGGATATTGTTGGAATTAGGCCTGCGATTAATAATTTATTGTGGTTGGATGTAGCAAAATGTTCATTTTACGCCAGCCAGCACCAGGAAGGAGCTGCTGAAACGTTTTTACATTTTTTGTTTAAATCCTGCATTTACTTTAGTTTGCATAGGCACGCCGCAATCGCGGCGGTAAGACCCCTCTTTGAGGAGTGGCTGGATAGGCGTCACGGACACCTAACATTCCGCCTGACGCAGGTCCTCACCGGACACGGATGTTTCGGGTGGTACCTGTGTCTGATGAGGAAGGAAGAAACGTCTACCGTGTCACCACTGCGAGGATCGCACGGAGGACACGGTGGAGGTGGAGCACACGGTGCAGGACAGTCCCTCCCGCTCTGCCTGGGTGGCAGGACTTATTTGATGATTTTACCACGCCAAAAAAAAAAATCTTTAGTTTCCACGCTTCATTCAGAGAGGGTTGGATTCTGACCCCACATACAGTGCTAAAATTTTATTAACAGAATTAAGCTCGTAAGAAGATTACCCGCCGTTGACCTAGAATCATGTTGATGAAGAAATGAGAACTTACATACAGTACAACTAAAGAAAGAAATACCTCGTTTTTTCCTACATAAATATACTTAGTTAAAATTTAATAGTTAGAGATCAGCTATATATTTTAAATAAAATATGCAGTAATTCAAAAAATGGTCATAGTATGCAATTTTGCTGCTATTATGTATTGATTTATTCATTCACTTGCTCCACGCCTACATGATTTATTTTCGCTTCACACAACACTTGTCTTTCAAATACCAAAATTTTCGTCTTGTTCATATTTACATTCATCCTTCTTGTTTAAAGTTACCATGTATTGCAACTGTTCGGCTAACAATGCAAGAAGAGTTTGATCATCTGCTTCCAGAATTCTTTTCCAAATAACTGTCCATATGTGATATGGGTTGAACAGTCATCACGGAGGGTAAAATATAAATACGTTACACAGCCCTGTCTTAAAGTCATCTTCATCATCAGCATATAATGTTCCTACTGCTAGGAAGGCCTCTCTGTGAGAGGGAATGGGCTATATAAGGTGTTAAAAATGAACTGCAAGAATTATCACCCCCGACGACCCCATCACCCTCCTCCAGGAGAGCCGTAGGGAAACCAGTACGCTGCGCAAACACAGACACAGACCGACTCCGTCATTCCGCCCTCGCCGCCGAGGCCGCCCGTCGCGACGCCCAAGTCAATGCCCCCCCCGACCCTTGCAAGAGCCAGCCCGCGATGCTGAGCCTGTAGTTTTAAATTAGCCCCTAAATAATGAAATATTTAGTTATCCAGCCTGTCCCTTGCTGTCCTCTGTCAGTGACGCCCTAAGCCGAGGTCCGTACCCCACAGGGGGTGCCCTTAGCGTGTGGTCACTTAGTTTTTAACTTAGTTTGTAAGCCCCTGGCTGGAGGCCCTAGAGTCATCTATGGCAACCACAGGAAAGTCCGGTTAAGCAGCACACAACCTCTTATAGGTTGACCTGCGAGATGCCCGTATCCAAAAAAAAAAAAAAAAAAACTGCAAGAATTTCGTGTACGTACTCGGTATCAAAAAATAGTTTGCCGTATACTCGTATGATTACTTCCCAGAATTTTATCCTTACCAGCAACACTGTCGAATGGTTTAATAATACCTACAGGGTGTGATTTTTTTTCCAAAATCAGCGGGTTGGATTCCTAGCCAAAACTTTTGATTTTTCTCAAATCTAATGATGTTTAGTTTTCGTCAATATCGGCCTCGAGACTCCTTTCAACGTTTTTTGATATTTCTCATAGTTTCTGAAATAGCCATCCACGCTGAGTTGAAAAATTCGCCCTGTATAATCCACCATGCGGGCCCAGCGCGACTTGGTAGATGTCAAAATAATAGATCTTATTTTTTTTGAGCAGTGTAGTGGTAATGAAAATTACACGAGCATTAAAGTATTTTGATTTCATTAATTCTGTATAATCACGATATGCATTTAACCATGAGGATAAAAAACTAAGTACCTAATAATAGAACTAATAAGAGTAGAACTAAGTGCACGCCGCAATCGCGGCGGTAAGAACCCTCTTTGAGAAGTGGCTGGATTGGCGTCACGGCGTCCTGGCCTACCACCTGACGCAGGTCCTCACCGGACACGGAAGTTTCGGGAGGCACCTGTGTTGGATAGGGAAGAAAGAATCTCCTGGGTGTCACCACTGCGAGGACCGCCTGGAGGACACGGTGGAGCATACGGTGCAGGACTGCCCCGCTTGGGCAGAGCACCGCCGTGTCCTCACGACACTTTACTCAGTACAAGTCTAGACAGTCCCTTCTGCCCTGCCCTGGGTGGGAGGACTCATTTGATGATTTTACCATGCTAAAAAAAAGAACTGAGTGTTTTCAAATATCATAATAAAATTAACAAGTATTAAATAATTGTAATTTATTCAAGACTATATTTATTTCATTCATTTCGTCTATTCGTTTTGTTTAAAATGTTCTGAAAAAAAAGGCTTGACTGTCAAAGCAAAAAAATATTTATTAATTTGTTATCAGTGAAGTTTACAGTCTCATTTTTTTTTTCTAAGAATCACTTTTACTTTTCTATGTAGGTATATATTTTTCCCGAGCTAAGCTCGGTCAACCAGCAGAGCTATTGCGTTTCTCTGTAGACCTAACTGTGAATTAACCTGTCCGTGTCGGGGTGCCGAATAGGGAATCGAAAACCGGTCCTTCTTGGAAGACCCGGGATTTTCGGGACAGGTAGTCAAGGAACCGGGAAATCCCGGGATTTTCGGCACTTTCGGGACAATAATGTTTTTTTTCCATGGCATTAGAAGAAATGAAAAGAATTTGAGATAACTTAAGGGCAAAGTATTTATTCTCATTTTTTGAATCATACAACCTAATTGCCGAAAAGGAGTGTTATACTTTTCAATTTTTATTGGACATAGGTTTGCTCTTGCCTCTTTTCTATAACAGAGGCTGGCAAATCTATTCACTCTAACTGTACTATACATATAATAATTTAAATGGATGGAAACTCGCAGTTCATCTAGATGTCCGACACTTTTTTTTTTTTTTTTTTTAGCGTGGTAAAATCATCAAATGAGTCCTCCAACCCCGGGCAGGGCGGGAGGGACTGTCAGACTTTTACTGACTAAAATCCACGGTGTCCTTCAATAGCCCTTTCTGTTCCAGGGTCACGGTAAGGAAATAATCCCGCGACCCCGGCAGGCTTTGGCCCTCTGAGAGGGGGGCCCCGTCATTATGCTGACGCTCTTTGAGGCGCGCGTGGGACACAACGCGCCGTCGACCCGGGCATGGTCCTTGGTCGGGCAGCGAGTTGCCCTTTACTCGCTGCCCGCATGCCCGCGCCTACGGTGGCCGGAGATCATCTAGCGACGTCCGTCGCCGTGGGCGTCTACTACCGCGGATGGGGCGGAGGGAGGACTCTGTCCTCTCTCGCTCGCGGCCCGCCTCCTCCTTCACGAGCATTACTGCCTCGCAGAAGGAGGCGACCGCTTCCCACTCCGTCTCGCCCCGCAGCATGGCCGCGACCAATGCTGGGCGCGAGAGGTCTCCGCCTATCGCAGCCGTGAGGACACGTCGGTGCTCTGCCCAAGCTGGGCAGTCTTGCACCGTATGCTCCACCGTGTCCTCCGGGCGATCTTCGCAGTGGTGAGATGTCCGACACTGGACATTTTTAGATGCAATGCGAGTAGGCTGGTGGAAAGAGGTTGTGGAATTCGTGAGCTCGACCTATTTTAGGTCTCGTCTTAGCCACGAGCGAACCCAATAAAGCTATCCAGTTGTAAGGTATCACTTCACTCTATTTGGGATGCCCAGCCATGTCGACGTTGACACTGGATGTCAGCTCCATGCCCAGAAGCTCGATCTCATCAGTTACAGAAACAATGTACCAGGAAAAACAGGAGTTGGTCGAAATTACTCCATAAAGGGTGCAGTTTCGACTTACTCCTACTTCACTAAGGAAATATACGCCTGTATGTTGGTGACGTTAAAAGAGAAAATATTCTTGTTGGCTCACTACTGATATTAAGGATCAAATCTGTTTGCTCTACCATGGTCTCTCTGAAGCAATGAACTTCATCCCCACTGGTTTTTGCAGTGGGCAAGTATGTCTCTGAAACAGTACTGTCATCTACCTATCCAACAATACCAGGCTGAAGTGGGTAAGAAATGTGCAGCAGAATAAGAGTTGCAAAGAAAACAGATACCTGTTGAACTCCGGAGTCAATAACCGAAAGCTCAAAGGATCAGTCATCAACGACTACTCTGATTGATCGTTCACTAAGAAAGTCTGATATTCAGCTACAAAAATCATAATAACCAATACATTATCAAGTTTTCTCCTCTGTCATCCACACCTGTATTTGAACATGTCATCCCGTATAAAAATACGAAGTGACCAGTAACCAGTTTAAGGCTGCGTTTCCACCAGTGATGTGCGAGGATGCGTAGCGAGGGATGTGTTTGTAAAGAACCAATAGAATCGCTTCATTTACCTCGCGTCGGTCAGCACAGCTCTGGTGGAAACGGCTCAGCAGAGGTAGATTTTAGCGCATACAAAACAAGCGAGAGATGTGTGCGAGGGATGTGTACGAGGGATGTGTGGTGAGGAATGTGTTTTGCGAGGTTTGCGCATACTGTTACTCCGCTCCCACTACACCGCATCCCCGTCGACACATTTCACAGCTTCGCAACGCATCCTCGCACCACACATTAATACGCATTTTCACAGCTCCGCTACACATCCTCGTAGGCACATTTTCATCGCACAGCTTTGGTGGAAACAACCACACATTTTCACAGAACAGCTAGACAGCCTCACACGACACATTTCCATCACACATCTCTGGTGGAAACGCAGCCTAAACGGATTATTTAAAAAATAAAATTTGTCCCGAAAATCCCGGATTTCCCGGTTCTCATTCGGATGTCCCGGGTCTTGAAATATACAAGAAACGGGTCTTCCAGTGATTTTCGGGACCGGGATCTCCCGGTTCGATACCCAAGTGCCCAAAGTCCCGAGCTCGCTGCGCTCGCTCTTGTATCCTCAAATGACTGATTTTCACCTATCTATAGTTAGCTCGACGAAGCCCCGCTATTTTACATTCATCAAAAGTTATGTAAGAGTAATTATTAATTTATACATTTACCTTCAATTTTGGTAATTATTAGTAACTGTTGGTTTACCGTAACAAATACATAAATCATTATTTAATTAGTTTTACACTTATGACACTTTAAGTGTTACGATAATATTCGTGATATGAAAGGAGGTTATTATAAAAAAACTTTTTTTGTACCTAGGTTATTTTACCCATTATTGTGGTTGTTTTTGAAGGCGGTTAATTTTTTTTTATGTTTTTTATTTTATTCTTTTTAGTTTAAATGTTCAACCCAAATTCTTGTCAAATACATCATTTTCTTACATGTGCACAAGAATTTTGTAATCCGTGGCACCAGTATTAACCCTCATGTACACAATAAGCTAATAAAATTCCCTATCTCAAAAAATGCTGAACAGATTTTGATGAAACTTGCAGTATTCCCTAAGGTGAACGATGCCTAGTACAACAAAAAAAATTAAAATCAGTCCACAATTGGCGGAGTAATCGCGTAACAAACACGCAAAAAGTAAGATCATCATGTCATCCAAGTAGCCGAAATCAATAAAAATGCTCACAAAATGAAAAGTACTGAACCAAATTGGATGAAATTAAGAAATATGGGACCAAACTGCAAGTATACTGCATCGAACAAAAAAAGAATCACACTAATCGGACTAGAAACCTCGGAGTAATTGATGTACATACATAAAAAAAAAATACCGACCGAATTGAGAACCTCCTCCTTTTTTTAAAGTCGGTTTATAACTAAAAATTAACAAACAAACACAATATGTAGTAAAAAAAAAAACCAAAATATAAAAAACCTAACGTGGTGACTGTTTCGTAGACAGTGCTACGCAGCGCCTACGGCGTAGAGGATTCTATGGCTCTCGGGAACAAAGATAGGTTCTACGTACCACGTTCAACAATGTTAACTTTGAGTTTTGAAAGTTGTTCGTTCTTACTTGTTTAGTCTTTTCATGTAAAGCGTAAAATTACTATGTGTTGTTGTTTGTATATACGTACGAAGAATATAGGCTACATAAAAGCAAAGTGTGCGTGCGTAGGTAGTTCGGAAAATTGTATGGATTCCTGTATGATTCTTAATTTGGTTCTGGTTTCTATGTCAAAAGCCCATAATAAATGGCTTCTGTAAAATTAACTGCCTCGTGGATGACTGATAATGGCTTCACGTTGCTATAACAATATTAGTGTGTTCAGAGCCGAAACGTGGAGCAACAGCTAATAATATTTAGATCTTTAGGCAGTTTGGCTGTTTTCTTAGTTCATCTAGTATCAATGATATAGGTGACTTATAGCCTATTCATATTTAAAAATAAATAAAATTGAAATGTCTGTATGTGATTGCAAAATGGCTGTGTTATCAAGTGTTAAATTAAGTGTTATGTAATTATATTAAATCCAGACAAACTTTTTTTAACATTTTGTCTGTCTGTCTTTCTGAGATTATAGGGTAACCTAAATGGGCTACTTTTTTATCACGGAATTCCCAGCTTCCCACGGAATCGGGATTTTGCGTGGGAGTATGGACTCCCACAGAAACGGGGTCGCGGGCACAGCTAGTTTAATTAAATAAGAAATTAGTCACAATGAAGAAATCGCGACCGGTCTAACGTTTACCAGCAGTTTCACGAGTGAGCCCTACATGATGATGACTGTAAATATTTACGTAGATTTTGGGATATTTTAACTTTACTTGAATTAGGTAGAATCTGTACTTAATTTTATAAAGCTGAAGAGTTAGTTTGGTTAAACGCATTAATCTCAGGAACTACTGCGGTTCGAATTGAGAAAATCTTTTTGTGTTGGAAAGCCCATTTATCCAGGAAGGTTATAGACTAATTATAAGATCACGCTACAACTAGAAGGAGATCAGCAGCGGGTGAAACTACAGGGAACAGCTAGTCTATCTAGTATGTAGTTTAAAAGAAACAATAGTTATTTGTTATGCAAGGCTGCAAAGTTGATTTTTGGCGCGAGTACTTGAATTGAAAACTGAGCGAGCGAAGGATTCTAAGATTGAACCGCGAGAGAAACGAGCGGTTCAAATATAGAATCCTGAGCGATGCGAAGTTTTCAAAGGTACGAGACGCAGAAAAACTTTGCTGCCGAGTGCAACACACAACTTTTCACCTCACTAAGCGAGGAAATGCAGTGGGGGCGGCTCGCCTGCCAGAGTAGAAAAGTAGAAAACAATTGAATACAAGACGTGTTCGAATTTTAAACAACACTTTGTGCTCTAGAGCACAAAATGGAGTTTTGCGCTCAGATTTTGAATGAGAAATAGAATCTTTCCGAGCGGGTGAGGTGAAAATTATTTTTTGAAATAGCTTTTCTTTGTATGTATGTACTTTGCATGCTTACGTAGTACGATCATGTAAGTGTATTTCAAAAATCTTATCGTTAAGCAATTTTCAGGTCACGGAACGTATAATTACTCTTAAGTTTAACAGAACTTAGAATTTGACCTACATATTGCAAGGTTATGCCACTTTTCTCTGTATTGAATACCAGGTTTAATTGAATGAATTAAAATGAACATGTCCATAGAACCAGATCAGTCTTTCACTTTACTTCTTACGCTTTAAATCTTAATGAACGGAAGGCACTGATCCAAAAATATTATGCGGTTTTTTATTCAGAAATGATACATGAGTCATCGTAGGTAAATTCTTCCAGGTATTGAACTCAAGAGGTGCTTGTGCGGTGACAAAGAAGGATCAAAGGTATGTAAACGGAACTCGACCTTGGATAAAAAGAATGAGAAGTGTGAATTCGGTAAATAACTCTGTTTGGAACTTATCACCTTTTGCTGGGATATTGCTGCTTTTGGGGCTCAATGTAGAGTTCTAATCTTATCTAAATAGGTAATAGTCAATTGCTCGCTAAGCGCTAATATACTATACTTGCTGTCATAAGAGATCATCAGCAAGAAGCCCAGAAACAACAGCTACTTAAAATTTATTTGGTTAGTCATTGCTAAACGAAAAACGCTAGAAGTTTCGTTGTTATTAAACTTCCTTGAGTTAACTTCTCGATTGAATAAGAAAGAAAAATAGAATAGTCACTGAAATGTTAGCAAAATACAGCGAGTGGAATCAATGTGTAGTGGAATGGGCTGAAGCGGATGGGTAGCGAGGGGTGGCTGGGGTGCCGGGCGCTCGGGGCTGGGGGCTCGGGACTCGGGCGAGGACGCGCGGCGGGCGGCGGCGGCGCGCGGCAGTCGCACGCCAGCACGTGCGCGCACCGCCCTGCGCCGCCCGACTCCGGCGCCCGGCGCCCGCCGCACCATCCGCGCCCTGTGAACCCAACGCGCTCAATATTTCGACATAATTTCTATTATTCCTCCAGTAGTAATCTACTAAAAACGTACAGTGTTCAGTTTCCATTATTATATTGCTAAATTACGCCCGATCTTGTAATATAAGGGTCATCCTCTCGCGATTTAAATATTTATGGGTCAATAGTAAGAGTTTATGAGATTGCTTACATCATCGGAACCATAATTTAGGCGGGAAATAGAATTAAATGAATTTAAGTAATCTGTAATGTTAATGACGTGGCTAACAAAAGGAAATGATAAAATATTATTTTTGATTACTGTGGTTTATTACGGTTGTTACATTTTAAATGCAAAGCCTTTATAGAGACTAAACGGCACTTGCTCGTCTTCGTGCTAACATAGTACATATACCTATATATTCTTCTGTTTGAATTATGGTATACTTCCAAAATTAACTATAATCAGTCCTTATCCTTTGTTGACAGTAACCTTGGTTCCAACTAAAGTGTCATCTTCAACGTGTGGACTAGATAAATAAAAAATATCTACTTTAACTTGAGGCTATTTCATGTATATGAAGTTCAATCATCGTCGTTATGTTTACCCAATCAATGTTTAACACTGTATTCAGAAGTAAATAAGACTACATATTAATTGTTGTTACATGTAGACATTCCGATTCTTACAGTCATGTAGTGTAAATAACGAAATAATTTTTCCTTGTATAGAATTTCTGGTTGAATACCCAACTCTTATTTTGTATGGATCCTATTTAGACTCACATAGTCATTGTTTTGCCTATGGTTTTCTTTAACCCATGAAAAAGGTAGATATAGCTAGTTAGTATCTGGAAGCTTTATCTTAGAAAAGTTCTAATAGTCTATAAATAAACTGCCTACTTACTTAAATTACAGACAGTAATAAAGCCTTTCTAAAATAAAACTAACTAACTAACTAAAATAATAAACTGTTCTATGAACGAATATTTGGATAAATGAAGACAAATGAACTTAACAGATTAGGTAGGTACTCATATAGATGGGTGAATCTTGAGAGGCTCATTTTACGTTGTCCGAAGAAAAAAACTACCCGTAGTATTTAAATTAGAAACCAAAATATTTTTTTTATGCTACTATATTGTATGATCTTACTGTTGCACGATAGTTTTTGTTTCTAAATTGGAACTAAATAGTCAAAAAAAAATCCAAAAGGCCTAAAAATTGATAACCCTGGCGCGTCCGCAGCACATTTTGCAAACAAAATACCAACAAAACTCTTACTTACGAACGTAAACAAAATAAACAGTGCATTCTAATCGCTACCAGGATTGTTGTAGATATATTTAATAAAGATACACCGTGTTTATGTATGTTAGTTTATTTAAAAATGACAATATAAAGTTTGTCCGAGACTAAACAGTGATTCCCGTGGCGCGTCACAAATCCTCGTATATCTTAGTACAATTTTATAGAAGATCGTCTCCATGTCGTCGCATGTGCGCTGCTGGTAGAGCTACGTACGTCTTTGTGAAAGATTAAGCCGCTCGTTGGTCCAGGACGAAATTATGAACATAAGTATTTGATTCCCCTGGTTTTGGTTTCGCTAGCTCGTTGATTACCCTGACCACGTTTTCAAATGCAATTTGTGATTTAACGATTTGTGGTCGGGAATTCAAAGTGATAAATTGTTAACGAGACTGATAAGTATTTTAAAGAGGCTACTTTAAAATAGAAATAAAACTTAATTTTCTTCTACCTTTTTTTGATTCCCCTGGCCAAAAAAAATTAAAACGCGATATATTGGGAACCTTTCGGCCAAAAATGATGCCAATTCGTTAAATGTGTTTATAATGAAGTTAAATTTTATATTACATTGTTACTTATAAAAAAACTGTTTAAATAAATTTCGCCAAGGGAATCACCTAAATATGCCGAATCTCAGGATTCACCCAGTCTATAACGGGGGTGCATCAATTAGTATCAACCAAAAAGACTAAGTGTAGCTAGAATTATTTCGTTAAATTATACACCAATAAATAAATAAGAAATGAGTTTTCTATTTGGTACTGATTACGAATTTTGAAAAGAAAATGAAAATAATTACCACCGGGTGAATTCCCTGCTAAAATATGAAAGTCTTTGTTTATGATAATACACATAAATGAATCAGCTGAATAGATTTATACGAAATGCGGTAAACGGCAAGACCATGATATAGGACAATTTTATTATTTTATATTGTCAGTAGTAGTAGGTATTTAATTTTACCTAGCAAAACAAAGATGTTTTTTTTTGTACATATTCTTAACTCTCAAAAGCATTTGCAGAGTAAAAACACTAGTTAATGAAATATTATAGAGACATGAATATTGAATAAATTAATGTAAGTATCAAAGTAATGAGTTATTTGCACATACGAGTGGAACGGGAAACTACTGCTACTTAGCACATTTTATTAAGTCAGTATGGTAGCGATGACCTAATTCAGAGCTAACCATGATTATTATTACTTGATTCAGTGATAGGTATTACTTGATTCAGTGATAGGTATTATTTTGCACATCGAATGCGAATCATAGAATAATATTTCAATCTTTACGAGTACGTTAAGCCGAATTTATCTAGACACTTTCGCTAGACTTAAACAGTAATGAAGTACCTATTACCTATGTTGAAAATGAAGCTAATAGGATTGCAGATATTTCACACTAATTTGCCCGACGTGTGACTAACTAACTCATAAGAGATGGCAATGAGCAGGATAAATGAAACAAGTAACTTGTGAGGTAGGTTTCACGGTCACTTCACTAATATCCATCGTAACAATTGTCAATATTGAAATTAGTATGAACAAAACTATGGGTACGTTATGTGTCTTCAAACGGCCCAGTTAATGAATGGATATCGGAACAATGTTTCAGCGTGTAATTTATTCATTACACAGCCCAGGTAGCAAGTGACGTCGGCGACTAAAAAATGACGACATTCTTAAGTCAATTTAGGGTCACCACAGTTACGTCATTATTGTACGTCATACTTACGTACTATTATAGTACTGTACTGTACGTACTGTACAGGTCATAAATGATACCTCCTAACAACGTCATTTTACAGTCTGTCCCTTATTAGTCTAAATCTGCCCTCAGGTTGACGACTGTTGTATGACATATCTGGTCCTAAAGTGACCCAAAGAGCTAAAGATTGGTTAAACAACAGTTTATGGAATGCATCTGACTGACATAATTCCACGAGTGAAGTCGACCACCAACATAGCGAATATTATGGGCAAATACTAATCATTATAACAAGGATTTGTATAGCCGGTACATTAGTCCAGTCAACGAGGATTTTTTTGTATGAAGACTTTCGAAAAATTCCTCCGGCGCTGAAATTTGGCATACGATGAGAGTAGGTGATACAGATTACAGATGCACAAAAATCCAAAAAAAATTTAGCCTAGAAGTTCCGTTTTTTTTATCTTAACATGAAAATTGCTTATAACTCTCTGTGAAAAATTCCTCAGCCTCAAATTCTTTTTGTATTTGTTTAAATGTATTAGTTAGAATAGGAAAGTATAAAAATCCAACAAAATTTCGATTTCAGTGTCACTCCAAATTAACTTTTTACATAACGCGCTCTAACTTCTAGTGAAAAATTGCTCAGCCGATTTTTATTTTTTTATGTGATTTTTTATCCTTAAATACGTAGGTTTTGTTACGTAATCCAAAACTTTTTCCTTTTTAAACAACATTATTTGATGTCAAATCAATCAAATAATGACGTTTGAAAATGAAAAAGGTAACAAAACTATGTATTTAAGGATAAGATAACACATAAAAATATAAAAATCGGCAGAGCAATTAGTTACTAGAAGGTACAGCGAGAACGGAATCACAGCGATCAATATTTATTTAAAGTTTCGAAAAATAGTACCGCCTAGCTCGATAGATGGCGTTGTAGTCGAAATAGAAGTCGCTATGGTTTCGTTACCGCCGATAGTATAAGGTCTGAAGAATTAATTTTGTTTTGTTGAGAAGTTATTGAGAGCAATGCATCGGTACAGTGAATAGAAGTGTCAAGGTTACCAGTGTTAACAGTGTTCCAATAACAACCCACTCCAAAGAGACCTGCGGATTTATACATGGTTTTGCACGTCATTGGCTGCCCTAATATGTACGGCCCAGTAACGTCCCTATGAATTCAGTATATGATGTCACTCCAACGTCAGTGGCTGCCCTAATACGTACGGCCCAGTAACGTCCCTATAAATTCAGTATATGACGTCTCTGTAACGTCTGTAAACTGACGTCTTGAGGCTGTGACAAATTGACGACATCTGATGGGACCCCCCGACGTCAAGACATGACGTCTCTCACGTCGAGCAGTACCGTAAACTGACGACATAATGACGTAAAAATGCTACCTGGGAGGCGTCCTCGATCAAGCCGTCTTGTTAGCGGAAAGTCTCCGCCTGACGATCTCTCTGACGTTCACATTCGATGAGACACACGTTGTTCAAGTATATTTATGAGTTCCCTATTGTTTACAATATTTTACTTTATCTATTAAAGAATTTCTCGATGACTACTCGTAATAAAAACATTCTAACTGAAAAAAAAAAACTGAATTTCGAGTAGAAGGTACCCAAAAACGGGCCTCGAACATTGATTAGAATATGGTTTCGTTGCCTTGGATTTGACCTTGATATAGACCTAAAAAGTATCATTACTAGTTGACTAAAGGACTGAGCTAAGTTCAAGACTCATGTTCCTGAAAAGACTACATGTACATATTTTATTGTGAACATATTATAGCATTAAGTTACTAACTTTTCCGTTTCCCCCTATTGTAACACAGGTCATAATGATCTAGCTGTGTTTAATCGAAACCTATTCAGGCGATCTTATAAGGGGTATACTAAGATATCCTTGGCTAAAGTGTTTCGTTTTGTTTGTTACGCTTTCATGAAATAAATTAAGTTTTTTGGAGCAGGTCATTCGTTAACCCTCTTACGTCACCCTTCGTCGACCTAAGGGCTTGAACTGTTATTGACACAAAAATCAAATAAACTTAGTTGAGTAATAAATAATAATGATTTGACACACTTATAATTTAATTAAATTATAGAATCAACATTAATAATGACTTAAGCTAGTTTGTCACTTCCTGGAATGGACAGGAAATCGATAAATGACAATTCGGTAATCTATTTTCGAAAACAGACACACCTATAGTGGAGTGCCTTAATAGACCAGGCCGCCAGAAGACATACCGTATGCAAAATATGAGGACCGAGTTTTGAGTTTTGTAATATATTTTTAGGATTGTCAAGATATATATTATCTATTGAGAACGTGCACAACGGCGGTGGGAGTAGTACTATTCGATTGCAGCGCTCAAGGTGGCGAATAGTAGAACTAATGGGGGATTATCTCAGAGGATATTCAGTTTTGCCAACTGCTAAAAACGCGCTAATCTCAGGAATCTGGTTCGAATTGAATAATTCTTTTTGTGTTGGATAGTTCATTTATCAAGGAAGGCTATAGCCTATTTAGCATCACGCTATGACCAATAAGAGCAGAGCAGCAATGAAAAATGTTGTCAAATCGGGAAATTCTTCTTGGGAGCTTCCCTTGCGTACGCTGCGTAAACGGTTTATATTACGCAAAAATGATGTATGACGGAATTGTTCCTCATGAAACATTCTAAAATAAAGTCCGCGACAGCATATGTCTATCTTTTAAGATTAACTCACCATAACTTTTCTTTTGGAAATCAAATTGGTTTTAAAATAATACATTTCTTGCGACAATGTTTTAATGAATATAGTATTGATCCATATCCATATCCAATACGACGGCTCTGACATTCAGCTCTGTCGTCTGTACGTATTTTTTTATAATCGCATTATTCCGCTGGAAAAAATAGTTGTTGTGTTGTAAACTGCAAGAATACTAGCAGAAATAGTAAATTTAAGTTTTATTGATTCCCAAGCGGTTCTTGGAAAGATGAACAATGCAGGAGATGGTTAGCTGCCGTGAAGAGAAAAAGTGAATAACATCATAACCCTAATTTTAATCTTTTAATTGATATTTTTCATATAGAATACAATTTGCCTATGCTTATTTTGTTCAGTGCCAATGAATCGCCATGGAATCCAAAACCAAGTGATTTGTTAAAGAATCTGATTTCAATTAGAACGGTCAGAGCCCATAAAGTTGCGAACGCTAGGTGGCGCTGATGTCGTGCACGTACTCAATATACTCGTATAATCGTATTTAAAAGAACAGGGTTTTTTATTAAGACTCGACTACAGCCGAAACCGCTAAATATAGAAACTTGAATTTTGGACAGCAGTTGCAGTCTATTATGTAGGATAGCAGATAAGACGGGATTTTGCGAAAATCCTCCTCTAACGGGGTGAAAAGGGGTGAAAATGTTTGTATGAAAAATCTTATTCCTTGGGTTTATAAACTTGAAACTTACCACTAATAAGAACACAAGTAAATAAAAAAGATATGCACTATTAGTTTTTTAAAACTACCCTCCATTAGTGATCTAGTCGATGTTAAAGTTTGTATGGAAAAATCATAACGCGTGATCCGATTACTTTGAAAATCAGTATTTATATACGAAAACAGAAATGATCAAACAAGAGTTTTTGGATTTTTTGAAAATCACCCCCAAAGTTAGTGAAAAGGGGTATTCAAGTATAAAGGGAAGGATTTTAAAGCGCTAAACGTTTAACCTGGATTTTGGATGGTAGTTGCAATTTATCATGTAGGTGAGCACCAAGAAAAGATTTCACCTTTGAGGGGGTGACAATGGGCATTATTAGTTTTTTTAAAACTACCCTCCAATGATACTCTAGACGAAGTTAAAGTTTGTATAGGAAAATCATAACCTGCTAACCGATGAATTTGAAACCCGGTATATGGAAATTAGATCAAAAATAATGAAACACGTGTTTTTGGGTTTTTCAAAAATCGCCCCCTAAATTGGTGAAAAGGGGTGATTAAGTTTTAAGGGAAGGATTTTACTACATGTAGTGCGGCAGTATTTTACAAATTTCTGGACCACTCCAGACACTGGCAACATGCATTTTTAAATAGTCCAAGAACCCATTTGCATACTTCATAAAACAGATTGCGGTCCTCATCTTTTGCAAACGAAATTCCTTCTGCGACCTGCACTATAAGGTTTATACTTTGGAATCCAGGACCAGTCAATGAATCTTCATATAAATTTTTGATATATATTTTTTAACAACATATAGGGAAACGTTAAAAAAAAATTGCCCGTTCACAATTTTTTAAATATTTTTTAATACAAATTGTATGAACGAAAAAAAAATTCCAATTTTTTTATGATGTTATTTGATTTAGTTTCATGTAGGGATCATTTAATTGTATGGGAAGGAAAATGTCTGTGCAGCAGAAGTGGGTCAAATCTAATGAAATACTGACCACTGATAATACGACAATAAGCTGTAAAATATTTTGGTAAAGACTAACTTCTTTTTTTTTCTTCCGATACAATGAAATGATCCTTACATGAAACAGAGTCGAATGGCATTAAAAAAATTTGGCCAGTTTCACTCATTTTTGTGGACAACTCACACTTGACCAAAAAAATATGAACACCAAAATTGTCAACGTCAAAAAATAGTTAAAGGTTCCCAGGAAAGTTTTCTCGTATCTCTTATGGATCCTGATTTCTCCCTTTTGGCCAATTTAAAAGAGAGTCTCTGTACGATTAATTATTTATTTTAATAATAAAAAAAATTGAGATCGGCCAAAATTTTTTTTTTACATTTTTCTATATGCTGCTAACAACAAATTTAAAAAAAAATGTATGAAGATTCATTGACTGGCCTTGGATTTCGAGGTTTTACTATTTTTACGCCTAACGGCACTCCACTACTACGAGTTTTTCCTTTATTTTCAGCTTAAATTAACTTATTAAAGTTATTAAAACAAAGTCATGACAATGACGGAGAACAATGTTAGCAATAAATGTCTTGAACTTATGAAATTGTGCATAGGTAAACACTAAGCAATGGAGAAACAAATGCCGGCGAGAACGTTAAACAAGTCAGCATGTTGGATATGTTTAGTGCCGCCATGGGGGTTCTCAGACCGAGAAGAAGAGAAGTTGTACTCGGCGTACACGCAGCGGCAGCGGCAACGCGCCGTGCCGCGGCTGCTGGCCACCGGCGCGCTGCTGCAGGCGTTCGCGGTGCTGGTGCCCGGCGAGCGCGACCTGTCGTTCGCGTACGCCTCCGTCGCCGTGGCGCTGGTGGCGAACCTCATCCTGGCCTTCGTGTACGTGTTCGTCCGGCCCGCGCGCACACTCCTCAACCACGTTGCGTGGCTGGTGCTGTGGACTCAACTGCTAGTGAGCGCGTCCCGACGTCTCGGAGATTCCTACAACGAGTTACTAGGCTGGGCCGTCGTGCTTCAATATTTTATCCTCGCCACTCTTCCGTTACATCACGTGTTGCTCATATTGTACAGTACAATATCGTTTTGTGGGTATCTCCTGGTGCAATATTACAATGCTTCTACATCTGAAAGTAGGCTGGCCGACGACTTTTACTTTCAGGTATTTACAACTATTAATATATTATATGAATTTTCTAACTAGTCGTGGACGGCCAAAGCTGAAACTATGAGGAAGAGCGAAGAATGCTCATAGGAGACTCCAGCCCAATTTTCATGAAAACTAAAAAAAACATTTCTTTCCACATAATATGCACCACGCTGTAATACACGCACCACCACCATTACTACATTTTTTGATAATGTCGGTAAAAGATCGGTACGGCAAACAAAAGTTTCCATAACATCCCAGAATTCTACAAAAAAATTGTACTACTTGAATCAAAATGAGACGATTTAATTGTTCAATTGATTACGATCATTGGTTCGTCAAATCATCGGTATTTAGCACTATGAAGAGGTATAGTACATACTCGTAATTATAATGTTATAGGCAATGTGTACAATGCAGGCATTCTATACAATACCTAGGAAATGTATAGAATGCCGGGGTCATGTATGAAATGATGTTCAATGTTTAAACTATTTTACACTTTACCTAGGAACTGTATAAAATACCTAGGCATTGTATAGAATGCCAGTTGAAGCACAGGCAATGTATGTAATCGATTTTTCTTTTCTATGATTTAGTTAGATAGGTACTGATCTTTTGAGAGCTAATCCTAATTTCAACTTCCGGGATCCTTGTCGAGTAGAGGCTCACTAGCTATATGAGTAAATTTACCTCAGAATTTAACTTTTCTTAAATTTTATAGTACTTGAATATCATGGTTATTTTTTTTTAAACCACCCAGAAGTAGGCTCTGTCGACGTTTTCTGACATTTTACTTAGTTTAGTGAAATGACATGATCTGTGATCATGTCTCCTTCTCGTGGTCGTTCATTATACACATTGCCTGATGCGCTTTGGGCATTTTATAAAATACCTAGGCAATGTTTGAAATGAATCGTATTATGTATATAAAGCCTAGGCATTATGTACAATGCCGGATTATACACATTGCCTATGACAATAATACAGGTTGTACTTGATTAAAAAATCCTTAATATATTATCGTCTTGGTGTTCAACCGATGTGTAAATTTTTTGTAGAACACGGATTAATTTTTCAAAAATCCAATGATGAAGTATTATAGTTTGCATCGAAACTGGCCGGGTCTCTTATAGTTTTGGATTTGGTCATCCACGCCCAGTTGGAAAATTCACTGTGTACAAATTATCTACCCTTATTATTCGTATGTCTCTAAACCTTCAAACGTTTCAACAGCAAATTGCGAATGGTGCATTGCTACTTGGCGCTACTTTACTGGGTGGAACTGCATATGCAATTAGTGAAAAGCAGCAACGTAGTTCCTTCCAAGAAACCAAGAGAAGCTTACGTGATAAACTTACGATTGAACAACAAAGCAAAGAACAGGTGACTAATTTCACTACCTACATTCAAATTTTTAGCGAAATGATTTTTTAAAGTTATGTTTCACATTTCTTTTTCCATTTTGAATTTAATTTCGAAAACATATTTTTTGCATTTGGTAGTACTTTCCAAAAATCTGTCGAATTATCTTTATTATTACACAAAATAACCATTCTTACATTTATTTTTCATGATCACATGGTCCGTTGTATGGTTTCCATGGAGCACTTCAAGATGACTGCTTCAAAGTGACTGCTGTAAAAAAAGTTTAAATCTGTCAATAAATGACCGACTTATAGATTATTTAAAATGCGTGTGCTCCGACTTGTCTGTCACGTCATTTATTCCACTTGAAATCAACTCACCTAAAATCGTTTAGTCGTAGTAGCTCCGGCGTTGATTGTGTTATTGTATTTGTTTGTTTATTGGTAGTGTTGTTTTTAATCTACTATAATGGAAAAAAGGCTTTGTAAAAGGAGAATAGTAGATTATTAACCAAGGGGATAAAGCAGTGTCTTCTGTCGCGGGTGACGATTTAAATCGCGAGCTTAACGAAGGACTCGAGGTTTACTCCCGAGCGAAGCGAGGGTGTTAAAAACTTAAATCACGAGCGAAGCGAGGGATTTAAGACGAGTCCTGAGTGTAGCGAGGGATTTAAGTTCACCCAAGACTAAGACAGCTTTATCACCGAGGAAAATACTCTACTTTTCGTACCATTTGCGAAAAAATTAACACAATAATTATATGAGATAAGCATTTATTAAACATTAACATTTAACATTAACTTATCTATAAAAATAAATTAAAATAAACTTAACGTTTATGTATTTGAAGAAAACAAAAATGCGGCAAATTCCTTGACTAATATTTTTTGTCGGAAAAGCAAAGGCATCAAGCTCATACGGCCTCTTCGGTTTTCGTAATTTTATTGAATAATCATAACTGCATAATATATGCGTATTCCTTTTTCAAAAAGTTGTTTAATGCTTTATATACAAACTCAATGGTGTAAAGACAGACTGATGTACCTAGTTCATTATCGGTAAGTATTCCAAATTTAAATCACATTCTCTCCCTAGAGGATGAATGAAATTCAGTACAACTTTCTTTCCCTGTTTTTAACAGATTAAAAATGACTATTGTTATGTACGCTTTTTGTGGCATAGAATGTCACTTTTTTGAGCAAGTGGTACGAAAAATACATTTTCTTAGCAAACATGACGTTATTAGGGTTTTTGACTGTCGCACTCCAGCGTGTGACGTCACTCCGCCCGGGCCGCATGAAACGAAACTATTCTTGTGAACACAACTTCAAAGTCCAATAACTTTTTAAACAAACCTTAATAAGTAAAATAATTATTGTTCTTTTTTCAAAATTTTAGCGATCTGGTGGTGAAAATGTCATTGCATGAGAATGTTCTTTTTTTGAAATTCATAATAACACGCGTTTGGATGATATAATGATCATAATATCATTGAGTGTTTTAATGTTGGCAATAAGCTAATTGTTATAGGTTCTTTAGAGGATCAATAGCATGATAGTAGATAAAATATTTCAGATGACTCCGTTTCTGGTTATTACGTGTTTCAATGTGTCGGAAACGAAAATCATGTGTTATTATTTTGCATCGTTTCGTTTTTCAAATGGTGGCTCTTGATGTCCCTCTCACAGACCGCGTGCACGTGAAACTACATATGATTGCTAATGTTAACGAGCGATGGCCGAACGGAAGCAGTTTATGCTCCGAGCTCAATTAACTAATTTGCAACTTATGAGCCCTACACTAGAACCAGGAGTCCAGGACCATCGAAATGTTAATGCATCAATTTTTATTGATAGACAGGGTGATACCTCACCATTCAGAATTTAAAACCTAATGATAAAACATTGTTGTTGTTCTCATACGTCAGTTTTATTCACCTACATTACTTATTTGAAACGGGTTGTTGTAAGTTCGCCACAAAAATAATTCCCCACGAAAAAAAGTGTGTATTCATTAGCCAAAGGTTTTTGTTTTAATTTTATTTAATTATTGGAGCAGTGGTGGCAGTGGTATCGGTCCCGACTTACCGAGTTGTAGGTCGTGGGTTCGAACCCTGCCAGGTGCATTACTTTGTGTAATTTGTTTCATCACCACTGCTCCCAAAACGGTGAAGGAAAACATCGTGAGAAAACCGGCATGTCCTAGAACCAAAAATTCGAAAACATGTGACATCTGAGGAGGCCTGTGTCCCAGCAGTGGGAACATTATAGGCTGATGATGATACATTCGACCCATTTTTTTCCGCACGGGCATAGCAGAACAATTCAATTATATAAAATCCAGCACAAAACTACCGAAAACAAGGACACAATGTGGAATCTGAACAGATCAAAACTTTTTTCCAGGGGAATAATTTTTGTGGCGAACCACTCTTTGAAACCAAGACACTTTTTTTCTATCTCTGAACTCACTTTCTCAATCACAATTCCATTGAAAATTGCTTTTGAAGGTTTGTGGCAGGGGTATGCCTCCAGCTGCAATCAAATCGTTTACTCCCCGTGATCCATGAAATGACTGCGGACGTCAACGAGCTGGCTTCATGTGCAGCCATGTGTGTAGATGATAAATATTTCACACTTATGCTTAGTTTCATCATCCGTGGTATACAAAATGAAATTTACATAACAAAGAAATCTTTGAGTTGATTTACTGGTGGAACACCCTTTTTAACCGACTTCAAAAAAAAAAGTAGGTTCTCTGTTCGACCTGTATGTATGTATGTATGTTTGTCCGCGATTATCTCGCGTTTGGCTGAACGGATTTTGATGCAGGAAAGTGTTCATTACATTCTGGAGAAGGTTTTAGTATATAACACTAATAGATATCCCGTGACGTTGCCCGCGTGGATCCGTTTTGCTGACTTGGATCGTAGATTTTCAGGGACGATTGCATGTTTGTCCGCGATTATCTCGCGTTTGGCTGAACCGATTTTGATGTGGTTTACAAAAAGTGTTCGGTACATTCTGGAGAAGGTTTTAGTATATAACAATAATGGATACTTTGTGAAGTTGCCCGCATAGATCTGTTTTGTTGCTTACTAGGATTGTAGATTTTCAAAGACGCCTATTATATCAAGATTTTTGTTGAATATCAAAACTAAAAAGGGAAAAATAAAAAACTTTTTTAAAAAAAGAGAACCGACTTCAAAACGAAACACAAAAAAACTATAAAATAACTTTTCTTTCGGAAGTCGGTGGCCATAGTCAATGAAATAAAAAACAAAGCCACCGACTTCCGAAAGAAAAGTTATTTTACAGTTTTTTTGTGTTTGGTTTTGAAGTCGGTTCTATTTTTTTAAAAAGTTTTTTTCTCTAGTTAGAATGTAGGTAATCAAGAGATATTGAAGTATTGGGTACAGTCGTGTAGATATAAATAAATATTTCGCACACCACAGCTTACCACACTGATCCAAATTCAAATATAAACCGCCTAAACATTAATTATGTCGATCTTTTGGAGAAGGACTTCGCAAGTAATCTGCAAAAATACATTATTATAATGAAATGACAGATGAAAAGTTGTACCTAGATTATTTTTCTCGTAATATTATTTTAAGTAATTTGATTATTTCATTCCACAAGGCAATATACCTAGTTATCTTGATAATACAATTTTAGGAGAGGCTTCTTCTGTCGGTGCTACCAGAACACGTTGCTGTTCAGATGCGGAAAGAGCTGGGACTCATTGACACACAGTTCAAAAAGATTTACATGTCTCGCCATGAAAATGTCAGGTATGTATACAGATTTAGAGCATTATATTTAAATGAAGCAGAATTACAACTTTGATTAACATAATATTATTTGTTCATCATCAGTATTCTGTATGCCGACATCGTAGGCTTCACGGCGATTTCCTCAACTTATTCAGCGCAAGATCTCGTCGCAATATTGAATGAGCTGTTTGCTCGTTTTGATCGACTTGCTGAGGTAAAGAAAATTTAATTTATTATTTAGTTTCCAAGTCTCGTCCGCCGTAAATTATTACGCCAGTCTTGGCTTCCGTAAACTGTGATTTTTATTTTGTAGAAATATCAACAACTCCGCATAAAAATTCTCGGCGACTGTTATTATTGCATCAGCGGCGCGCCTGTTGAACGTCCGGACCATGCCGTGCTCTGCGTGCATATGGGACTATCTATGGTTAAAGCTATCAAGTAAGTTTATGACTTATGATGTACGTTATGCGACCATCACTTGTACTTAAGGTTCACGTGGAATATAACCATAATTTGAATGGTTCAGATACGTTCAGCAGACGACGAACTCGCCAGTGGACATGCGCGTGGGCATCCACACGGGTGCTGTGCTCGCGGGGGTGCTGGGACAAAGACAGTGGCAGTTTGATGTCTACTCACGAGACGTCGAGCTCGCTAATAAGATGGAGAGCAGTGGAATGGCTGGGTAAGTGGCAATAAAGAACTGCATGAAATACGAAACTAATTTTATTATTACAGTTATAATTATGACGTTTTATCTTTCTCGTTAGACGTTCTCTACCTACATCTTTCGAAGATGATGTTTATAATTTATACAGAGAGTGTATTATCCTTCTTTACCTAATGTATTTATACCTACATACGAGTACATAAGGTACGATACAGATACAATTATGCACGTCTATTCTTAGCTGAAAAAGATTTATTAATTCAACGACTTTTGTAGCCGATTCTATTTATGTAAACGTAGTTACATTCTATTAATAAAAGTTTTGTTTACAGACGCGTGCATGTTTCCGAAGTAACTCTGAGTTTTCTGAACGACGAGTTTGAGGTGGAGCCGGCTCATGGTGAACGTCGAGAAGAAATGCTGCGGCAAGCGGGAATCAAGACTTACTTTATTGTGAAAGTTCTGAAACCAGTAAGTTCTTTGTTTACCCATAGGTTTACAATAATATCAGCAGACAGACTTTACTCTAGTATTTTAATGTCATTAAGTATATTTAAATTTTATCCATCTACAATTATCACCATCAATCTAGGTATGTTTGTATGTTTTTTCATGTCATATTTCAGTAGCTTTCAGTTTACGCGTAATTTCGATGCGTTTACTTCAGGAGGTAGGTACCTACGTACGTGTAATGAGAAATAAACATTTACGCTAAACGTGGACGTGCAATGCGTATTTCTGAGAATCACTCGTAAGCACTTCAGTTCACTCTGCAGTTGCTGTTGCCAACGAATTTCTGACAGATTTTTTGTTTTTGTAACAAAACCAGGACGTTAGGTTACTTTTTATTTAAATGTACTTAGGAATGTGCATTTATTTAAATCAAGTATTATCAAGTCATGATATTTCTTTAATTTATTTTAAATTCATTCTGAGCACGATCCTTGTACTGTCTATTTCTGAACACAGGTTTTAAGAGTGACGTACATTTTAAATACGTCTCACATAAATCTTAGAAATCACACACAAAGTTATACTTTTATCTGTAAACATTAGTATTATTTGGCATCTCGATGAACTAATGAGAAATGATCAAAGTCGATGAGTAGCGTACCTATCATTTATCAATACTCATATATATCTAATCAAGAAGTAAAGTACTCATAACAAGTTTATGTTTGTCTTTCAAAGGAACTCAAACTGGAAATCAAGAAAGTTTGAGATCAAACAACACAAAGAATTGAGCGTAGCGTAACAAACGTCAGCATTACCAATATACCATGAATACAGATAAATAAAGTTGAGATTCGAATGAACCATTCGAGTGAAGTAGTTAATTTGCCAATGTTTGTGGTTCCAATACCTTAATAGTAGCTAGGATAAACGGGAATGCGATGTGAAATATTTATCGGGCCTAGAGGCATAATAATATATGTAATCTCGTGCTTAAATCTTGAAAAAGGAAGGTACTTACCGAGATGTCTGATTAATCCGCGTACCTCAAATATATACATAAATGTTGTATTCAACTGTGTGTGACTTTGTGAGTGGTAAGTTGTTACTGTTTTGTTTAAATAAGCTTTTCTTGGATACATATTTTAACTTCACAATGTTCAAAACATCGAATACGAACGACGATATCACCGAAAATTGGAAAAACGAAAGTTTATGTGGTCGAATGGTTAGATAATTTTAAACCCAATAGGTATATCGTGGGTATATCTATATTCGAACTATCCAGAGAGCACCAAACATCTACCGGGATCGCGCAACTGTTCCAATGGGTAACCTGTGGCCATGGAACCAAAACAAATATTATGGAACACGGTGGATTTTAGTAAGTGCGTGTCTCTCAGTAGTCGCTTATTCGCTTCACCCAGGGCGGAAGGGCTCATTTGTTGATTTTACAACTTAAAAAACTCTCGTACTAGGCGTTTCTAAGCTAAGTGAGCTGACGGATCGACGGATATGGCGAAAAAAAAAGTAGGTTCTCAGTTCGACCTGTATGTACAGTCACGAGCAATAACATGTAAACACTTAGCAAAATTCAAACGCAATTTACTCGTAAAATACTGGTTTTCACTTTGAAATAAGACTTATGATTTCGTAATAGTATGGCTTCCAAAATAGAAGTGTAATAAAAAGGCAAAAGTTTAATCAATGTGGTAGCAGAACATCGCTTTTGAATACTACTTAATGTATACATACTATTGCTCGTGACTGTATGTTTGTATGTATGTATAAATGTTTGTCCACGATTATCTCGCGTTTGGCTGAACGGATTTTGATGCGGTTTCCAGGAAAGTGTTCATTACATTCTGGAGAAGGTTTTAGTATATAACAATAATGGATACCTCGTAAAGTTGCCCGCATAGATCCATTTTTGTTGCTTACTAGGATTGTAGATTTTCAAAGACGCCGATTATATGAAGATTTTTGTTGAATATCTAAACTAATAAAAAGGGAAAAATAAAAAAAAAAACTTTTTAAAAAAAAGGGAACTGACTTCAAAACCAAACACAAAAAAACTGTAAAATAACTTTTCTTTCGGAAGTCGGTGGCCATATAGTCAATAAAATAAAAAACTAAGCCACCGATTTCCGAAGGAAAAGTTATTTTACAGTTTTTTTGTGTTTGGTTTTGAAGTCGGATCCCTTTTTTTTAAAAAAAGTTTTTTCAGATATAATATGAATGTTAAATACTACCGAAGTTAGCTAATTGTCAGAAGTTGCACTCGTACACACAAAGATCGGAATCCGTCTGGGCCTTTGTGCTATATGTATAAGAAGCGACCGGAGTACCGCCCTGTGTCGCCATGTTAAAAAAATATTTTAATCGTAGCTTTTTTTTACTTTTTGTCTAATAATTTACCTGAAAAGTATATAGGTAATCTGTAATTCTGTATATCTGACCTTCGCCGTCGGACAGGGTTTCTTATTCATATTCAAATTGTTTAATATTCTCCCTTTTTTTTGCGTGCACCGATAAGTATATAAGTTTCTCGTCAATAATGTATAGTAATGTATGTATACAATTCATAGAATAGTGATCTAGATAATAAATAAATAACCATAAATAGGTATACATAGGTAATTGTACCGTTTATCAAATAAGCTTTATTTTACTTCCGTTTAACAAGGAAATCCAGTAGTTATTATTAAAAAAAAACCTCACTTTGGCGGTCATGTAATCGAAAGCTGTATGTTATCTATATTTGTATGAATGACCTCAACGCAACCAGAAAATTTGCAAGGAGCTAGATAGAGTATTAGAAATAGTAGATCTATACCTACCCGAAGTGAGCTAATCAAAAATGTAACATAATGACCGAGTCTTATTATATAATACCACACAACACTGTAGACAGTTATGAATTGTATGCTTAAAATTAATAATTATGTAATTCTGTTTGTGGGTAAAAATTTCCCCTTTTTCCTGTGTTTTCCTTTCCGTTTTCTTGATGTGCCGACTAGTCGATTTAGTCGGCAAGATGACGACTAGTCAAACGTTCGTTTGTCCCTCAGTCATAGTCAAGTTTCTACGAATCTACTTGACCGATTCTATGACCAAAACGCAGAGTTGTAAAATGATTCGGGTCATTTCACGCAGGCTCAATCCTTTACTAATTTCGGTGGGATGGCAATTTCGGTGGCTGTCTTATTTTCAAAACAACTACAGTTGTTTATTTCATACTAAGAATACTAATGTGTTCCAGAATAAAACAAGTTTATTTTTTCACCCAAAAACCTACAAATAAAAAAATACACCGAAATTAGTAAAGGATTGAGCCTGCGTGAAATGACCCATTCATATAAAAAATCTGAATATTGGGTCAGTTTTAGGACGATGGTGAATTACTTATTTAATTTTGGACACTGCATCACATGACATCGTTATCAAATGAAAGGACTAATTCGTGAGCTTTATTATATTTTTTGCAATTTAAATTATCCTCGTTTGTCACTGACGTTTTCGATACCCCATTTAGTGTCAAATTCATCAAATCCTGTCAATCTTCCTGTCATCAAGTCCTCCTGAACTGGATGGAGCGGAAGGAATTCCCAGATTTGAACTAACTAAAATCCTCCGTGTTCCTTCCATTGCCCTTTACGTTCCAGGGGTTCTCATTACCTACCTGTTTAGACAGTCCCACAACCCTCCAATAGACCCTGAAGTCTACCAACGAGAACTACCAGTTCGGCCGTTTTTTTTGTAGCTGTAACTCGTCGGCCAAAGTCATAGTCGAACCTATTGTCTGTACTTTTGAACATTGTTTTATGGTCGGACTATTCTTGTTATAGCTAAGTACATTATTTATTAGGCAGATCGAACATTTGAAAGTACATAATTCAAAACGACGTTACCTTCTAAATATTGTGACTTATTTTTTTTTTAATGTTCCGCTTAAACAATCACAGTTATGTATTTTCCGTTCTCCTGCTTGCTTTAGAAACAGGCTAATAGACATCATATGAAAAAAAATCTATATATAACATTATTTTTTGTTTATGCGAAACCCGATACACCTGTCCAATATTATTGTGTAAAGAATCTATGTACAAAATTTTAAAACCGTATCTTAAAAATCAAAAAGTTATAAACTTGTATGTTACCTGGTTGTCCGTTCAAAAACATGCTCATTTCGCGGTATACTCGCGTAAACTGCGTCTCCTGTGTTATAAAGTCGTGATAATAGTTTGGCAATAGGTACCTAACCGTACGGTGATTGTATTGTAATTAACTGGTAATAAAATTTAATAAAAAAAATTCTGAAAAAAAATATAACATGGTGTAAAAAATATTGGAATCGAATCAGTTACTGATTCTGAACAAACTTTATTCAGGTTTCGCATATCTATTCTATACTTATAATAAATCTGTAGAGAGGTCAATTCTGTACATGAAATATATTTCCAAAATAACTATCAGGGGGTGATCAGGGATCGATACTGATGCCAAAAATGCAATTAATAAAATTATTGTCTGTCTGTCTGTCTGTCTGTATAACCGTTATAGAAACAAAAACTACTAGACGGATTTTGACGAAACTTGGTGCAATTATTTATCATACTCCTGCGCTGATTATAGTATACTTTTCATCATGCTACAATCAATAGGAGCAGAGCAGTGAAGGGAAATGTTAGGAAAACGGGAGAAGTTACTCCATACACGCTAATCTTCAGAACTACTGGACGGATTTGATTGTTTTTTTTGTTGTTGTATAGCAGTGGCGAAGGGTAAATATCCTTGAAAGGGAAGCCGGACCAAAACTTAATGAAAAAACTTACAAACATACTAGCCGCCCCTACGATTTTTGAAAGTTTCACTCGATTTCTCTGGTCTTCTATCATCAAACCCTGATTTCCTTATCAAGTTTCCACCATTAAAACATCTTCTTTCCAACAAAAAAAGAATCATCAAAATCGGTTCATAAACGATGAAGTTATGCCGCGAACAAAGAATAAACAAATTAAAACGTTGTATTTTAAGGACGAATAAATTGAGTAACCTCCTTAATTTCTGTAGTCGGTTAATCAATTATTAACAACTTCCTTAAAAATGATGTTCACAAAAACCCTATACTAATCGCCTACAGACCTTAACACCGCGATTCAGGATCGTGACGTAATTGCACAACGCCATCTAGTTAAAACTTCGAAACTAATATTACGGTGAACACTGAACATTTACCAAATAACAATACCATTGAACTGGACTAACTTTGTTATTAATGCGCTAACTACGCAAAACTTATAAATTTCAACAATAATACCAAATCAAATGCAAATGGACAGGTGAAAACAATAAATACAAAAAAAATAAGCGCGAACCAAAACTAATGTGAATCTGTCATCCAAATAATACAATCTAAACGAATTACGAAGTCCAGTATCATTCCATCTCGTTCTGGCGTACGCATTTCATATTTCTATCCTTATCATAAGCCGGTAATATTCGGCTTCCGAGCGTCCTTAAACTAGCGGTGTTATGCGGCCTCAAGCTCACGATCGCTACAAGAGAAACTTTGAATTTTATGAACTGAATTCCGGATTCGCCTTGCGGCTTACAAACTTTGTCTGTTTGGCGTGAGTTGAAATTGCGCGGAAAAAATTTGTAGGCGTTTATTTATTTTTTTTGATTGTTATTTTCTTAATTTGTTAATGAATAATGAAAATAATAGATACTAGTATTTGCTTTATCTCGAAAGACAAGCCGATAGGAATCGGCATGTTAGGTGGCTTCGGGCCTGTTGTATAGTTATTAAGTCTGGGCAACATATAGGCTAAAATTTATCTTGGAAACTTGAACACCTGATGCAGAACTGCAATAGATCAGCTAAACTATAAGAGATACAAAAATAGCGCCATAGCAAAAATTGTTCCGCGTGATGAGCATTTTCAGCTGAGAAAATAAATTTGAAGATATGGAACACCTGTTGTGGAACTCCAAGAGCCCAGCTACACTATTACATAATTATACAGTAATGACGTCTTAGCAAGAGTTGTTCAGCCTGATGAGCACTCCCTGTTGTTGTATAAAAACTGAAGATCTGGAACACCTGATGCGGAACTCCAAGAGCCTAGCTACATTATAATAAAAATATACACAACTTAGCAGGAGTTGTTTAGTCTGATGGGCATTTCCTGTTGACTTACAAAAATGAAAGATCTGGAACATCTGGAATCGTCATGCGCGTCCCGTTGTTTTCCCGTCCCCAGGCTCTAAGAATTCGACATCAGACGTTTCAGATCTTCGATTTTGATGACCCCATTGTCGCTGGCATAAGCAACAGGATCCGCGTACGAAGTCGCTGGCAGAAGCTAGTACTAAAAATAATGTTGTATAAAAGAACAGGGGTTTTTATTTTGACTCGACTACAGCCGAAACCGCTAACCGCAGAAACTTGAATTTTGGACAGCATTTGCAGTCTACCATGAAGAGTGGCAATAAGACGGGATTTTGCGAAAATCCTCCTCTAAAGGGGTGAAAAGGGGTGAAAACGTTTGTATGAAAAATCTTATTCCTTGGGTTTATAAACTTGAAACTTACCACGAATAAGAACTCCAGTAAATAAATAGGATTAGCATCACTATTTTTTTAAAACTACCCTCCATTGGTAATCTAGACGATGTTAAAGTTTGCATGGGAAAATCATAACGCGAGAGCTGATCAATTTGAAAATCAGTATTTATATACTAGATAAGAATTAATCAAACACGTGTTTTTGGATTTTTCGAAAATCACCCCCCCAAGTTGGTGAAAAGGGGTATTCAAGTTTTAAGGGGAGGATATTAAACCACTAAACGTAGAAACCTGAATTTTGGATGATAGTTGCAGGTTATAATGTAAATAAGCAATAAGAAAGGATTTTGCGAGAATCTACCTCTAAGGGGGTGAAAAGGGGTGAAAACCTTTGTATGTAAAATCTTATTCCTTGGGTTGATAAACTTGAAACTTAGTACGAATATAAGTAAATAAAAAAGATGAGCATTATTAGTTTCTTAAAACTACCCTCCATTGGTAATCTAGGGGTTGTTAAAGTTTGTATGGGAAAATCATAACGCGTGAGTTGATTAATGTGAAAATCAGTATTTATATGCAAGTTCAGAAATAATTAAACACGTGTTTTTAAAAAGATGAGCATTATTAGTTTCCTAAAACTACCCTCCTTTGGTAATCTAGGGGTTGTTAAAGTTTGTATGGGAAAATCATAACGCGTGAGTTGATTAATGTGAAAATCAGTATTTATACAGGGTGACTTTTTTACCACCATCCAAAATTTTTCTATGCATTAGGTATCAATCACTAAACCCATTTTTGAAAAAAAATCGATACGTCAAATTGTCATATTAAATCATTTTCTCATCCGCTCTGTGTGGTCACTAAGCTAAACGTTAATAATCAACGACGATATAATACTAGACTACGCATTGCACGATCTAACGAACAAAACTATTCTGCCAACTCGCTGAGGTACTACGTAAGCGAGGGAGGCGGGGTACTGCGTTGTGATTGGCTAACTCAAGGTCTGTTCTGTCTCAACGTATGTTTACGGCTCACAGGATTGGTCGAAATGAGACGGATATAAGACTTTTTTGCCTAATGTGTTGGCAGACATCGGTCGCCTGTTATTACGAGTCTAGTATTATATCGTCGTTGTTAATAATATACACTTGCCGACGCATGAAACGGGCAGAGCGCACCCCGCTGACCCCCCGCCCCGCCCCGCTACACCTGAGCGACAAATCACAGCGCGGTGTCCAGATTCATCAACTTTTTATAGATAACATTGAGACGTGATATCTCGATATTTTTGTATTGGTTGATACAAAAAGAAAAAACACGTATTCAATGATTTTCGCCAAAGATTAATATATTAAAATTTGGATGGTGACTAAAAAATCACCCTGTATACAAGTTCAGAAATAATTAAACACGTGTTTTTAGATTTTTCGAAAATCACCCCCCAAGTTGGTGAAAAGGGGTATTGAAGTTTTAGTGGAGGATCTTTAACCGCTAAATGTATAACCTAATTTTTGGTCGGTAGTTGCAATTTATCATGTAGGTAAGCACTAAGAAGGGATTTCGAAAATCAACCCCTAAATTGGTGAAAAGGGGTGATTAAGTTTAAAGGAAAGCATTTTACTGCTTGCTTCGATAAACTCAAAACTGGGCATAAATTATCTCTCAATCGAATAAGGGATAAATAAGCATTTATTAATATTTCAAAAAGCAACCCCTAGCGAGGTGAAAATCGGAATATCAGTTTGTCTACTATGATTGATTGTTTGTATTGAATAGGCTCCGAAACTACTAGAACATTTTTAGATTTTCCAAAAGTATCTTTTAAGCTATTGTCAAACAGACAGGCGTGACGAACGCGAAGCGAGGCGTTTTTGTTTATAATTTGTATGAAATTGTTTGATCCTGTCACATAGACTATCGGATCGCTTTCGCATTTTTATATGACAGGATTCGGTTCGGTTCGCTATCGCCTGTCTGTTTGACAAAGGCCTTAAGGAGGATGAGCGGGAATTAAATTCACTGAGTTCGAAGTTAAAAACACGCGCAGACGAAGTCGCGGGCAAAGTGCTAGTCTATACATAAATAATAAAATGGTAGGAATGGCAAAACCGTACATTGATTTTTTTAAAGTTTTTGGCATGTGAATTGTGATCTACAATCGATATTCGAAGACAAAAATATAGTATTTAGAATTTTTATCCGCTTTTGTTCGTCCGGGATAATCTCAAAAAGTACTGCATGGATTTACTTCTGGCACGAATATTTTTAAGAAGTCGAGTCAACATATAGGCTACATATTATCACGCTATCACCTCGAGGAACGCGCAGTGAACCTTTATTTCTTCATCGTATTCTGTAACAACGTGTAATCTAACAACGCATATTTGAATGTTGTTATTATGTTGTAGGTATTTTTGGTGCTGTATAGCGTTTACGCAGACGAGGGACGTCGCGGGCAGTAGCTAGTATAGAATATCGACCGACAAAAACGACCTAAATCGACTTACTTAATTATGTAGATATTCCGAGCAAGACTGTGACTAGGACGTACTTTTAGTTTTCTATTTAGAACGGAAGACGAAGCGAATTGGGTCGACAATGCTGAAAGAACCAAGTGAAATGAAAAATGTACGATTTTCCTCTATCTTTTCATCTCCATAAAGTGAAATTGGTTAAAGTTTATTATAACAGTATTATTATGTAGGTAATATAAAATATTGAAGTTCAATAACAGTTACGGCGGTTTATTTATGATTACTAAAATAATTCGACAGTTGGAAATGATTCTTAATTTATTGCGCCCATAACAATACCAGACCATGTATAAGAAATATAATGATCGTTTCGTTTGATGGGAAAAGTCTTATATTTAATGTATGTATAAACCATTGATTTCTATCTATTAAGCGAGACACATTTTTGGTACCCTTTATAATACCAGGTGGTTGTATTTCATATTTAATAAATTCTGTCAAGTTCATGATGTTTCAAAGACGTACACTACATGTAAAATGTTTAAGACTGTGGACGAAGTTTATTTAAGTTGTCATCTTCACGAGATTCACGTTGATTGTATCGTGCAGTTTCAAGGAGGCGAGGAGAGAAGTGCACCTGAGGGCGAGGCCGCGGAGGGAGGCGACGCGGCCGACTCGCTCTCCGACCTCCGAGACGATGACGAGGACTCGGTGAGTGCACTACTGCGCTTGCCCCACTCCCCTCACCGCTCCCTCGCCACCAGCCTAAATATATAGGACACTAGGGCACTAGGCGGCCTGAGCTAGATAGTTCCTAGTTTAGCTAACGTAGCAGGTTAAAATAATCTCACTCGAATCGATTGCTCATTACGTTCGGACATATTTTGATTATTACAGCTACAAGTAAGCCGATCATGAGCTCTCATATTGATTTTTCGCTTGTCAATTACATAGACATGCTTCGTACATTATTCGTAGGTTCTGTCGCCACAAGACGAGAGCAAGGACAACGAAGAGCAGAAAATACTTAGCATGTTGCAAGAAGAACTGGTGAATAGAGACGACGACAAGTAAGTTCACAGGAATTGCACAATATTATTGTTATGTTGTATTTGTTACACGTCGTTGTTTTGTGTTTTCTTTTGTTTCACTTGTATTAATTAACGGCTGAAAATAAAACTAAATTCATAAACCAGTCGCTGCTGCATTGTAAATTCAAATACATTGTAAACACATGCAGAAACAGTAGTTCTTGATTTGTCCTTTCCGAAGCCAAACAAAATAATTTTACATGAGTAAGCAAGTAATTAATATCTTGTAGGTACCACTTACAATATACATAATTATGTTTATGGTTAGATACTAATATTGTTGGTGTATTTTTTGTATCATTTTCAATTGCTTTTTCAGTTCAAATTTTACTGATTTTCCCTGAAATAACTCTTCAAACAAACGATCAGCGATATATTTTTGGTTTTATCTTTGAAAGTATCAGTCAGTTATGTGTGTACGTTTTTCTTGTATTGATTTACGTCTTCTTTGTAAAATAGCGCATCAAAATGTTTGTTTCTTTAACACGTACGCTGGAATGCGAAGGGCAAAACCATTTCGAGTATAATTGATAGGATCGTTCAACTACTAGCATGCCCGTTTTTCTAGTATTTGCTTTTTGAACCAAGCTGAATGATATGATCATAATCGTTTATTGCCCGTGGTCCACCCGCTTGGTTCGACTAGGTGTACCACGGGAAATTATTTTTTCCCGTGGTTCACCTGAATGTCCATTTGTTTTTATCGTAGTATTCATCATCTCAGCCATAGGACGTCCACTGCTGAACATAGGCCTTCGTCGTATTACGAAACTTTCATCGTAGTATTACGAAAGAAAAATAATACATCACTCCCATTGTTTTTGAAGGCTCTTCAAAAGTCAGTTAATGCAAGGATTTCTCTTTTCAATTTATTGTTTAAATCTGAAGCAGTAGATTGGACATAGGTAGATACATAATATTTTATGTGCGAGGCTTTATTTAAAAAAAATGGTAAAAAAAACCAGTCAGTCTTATCCACCACGTGGCAATAGCGTAAATGAAAACTACCGCATTTATCAAAGCATAATTATGCAGAACGATATTTAAACGCGCAATTTTTTTCATATTTATAAGATTTATCAGGTGTAAAAGTGAATTAATTTATTAACTGAGCTGGTCTTGATTGCGCATTACGGTAAATTAACTAAAATGTATAAGAAAACGATAGAATTATAGATAGCAATTTCCTATCGACACGCTAAGAAGATGTTCAATATAAAATATGTCTTATAAAAAGTAGATTTATGTTAATCTTCAAAGAATTCACTCGATAACGTTTGCTATGTACTCTGGGTGTCAAGTCTGCTAATTATTAGTCAGAATGGCGCCACAATGGCGTTTCAATTGTAGTGCTTATTCGAACCATTTTTTACTGCTGAGTAAAAAATGGTTCGAAAATTGAAACGCCATTGTGGCGCCATTCTGACTAATAATTAGCAGACTCGACGCCCAGGTATAAGTCCTAATCTTACCTTTTTCTGACGTTTTTGTCGGTTGTAGGCGAGTGAAGATCGATCTGTTCGGACACAGCGGGTATCGCAAATAGTTACAATATGCTATTTTAGGCGCCTGTAATGGAACCATGTCAATAAACACATTTACCATTCCAGTCCTGGGCAATGGGTATATTCAGTACAGATAGTTTTCTTCACTATTAGGTGCAGGTTTAAAGGGTTAATAAAACTGATGGTTGTTTAATTCAAAGATTTTTTTTAAAAGATTTGATTGATGAAACAGAAGAAGCATTTTTTTGGTATTTGAATAGGGAATTTGAATGAAAATATAACGTGACCAGGGAGCTAGCAGACGGGACAACGTTATGCCTGACGTTCAAAGCGTCGGGTGCGGAGGAGGTGTACGCGCGGCGCAGCGACCCCTGCCCGCTGGCCGTTGCCGCGCCGCCGCTCATGCTGCTGCCCGCCGTGGTCACGCTCGCCAGCTTCGCCGTCCCTCCCACCTGGTCCCTGCACGCCGTATACCTCGCACTCGTGCTGGAGACCGGCTTAATCAATGTGGTTTATTACACGTGCTACCGATATTCACAATATAAGGTCAGCTTCTTAATTACTGTATGGAAATATTATATCTGTAGATGACCTAATGTAGATTCCGTTTTATAGTAAATATTCCATCAACTACCTATCTATAGCTTAAACCGATTCTAGTAATATTCGGAAAATACGAGTAGGAGTAAAAGATCTTGGTAATTGATTAAATATTTGTATCATTGGAAATTACTTTCCTGATTGAATTAGTCGTAGGATAAACAAAGAGATTGAACGCATAAAGTACTCCCAACTCTTGTACGTAGGTATATGAAAGAGGTATTTGCTTTGCCTTACCTACCCATAGAATGTAGTACTAGGAATAAAAAACCCGACATATCTAATCCATTGCACGGCGCACCGCGACCTGTTACTTAGATAACAATTTGATCGACCGCATCCATTGGTCAGACCAATACAATTTGTCCGGTTTCGGTCTATCTAAAGATGGACCATTATGCTGATTAGCCATTTTTGTTTGATTTCAAATTTTCAAATCAATTTCAGTATTATTAATGAAAATTAATTCGAAACCAAACAAAACTGGCTTCCATTCAGTGGGGGTTGGGTTTCGACCCCACATGAAAATAACACATAACTGACGTAAGCTACCTCCCCTAAACGTTAAGTTAATTAGATAATGGAAATATGACTCTGCTTAACTAGGAAATACTATATCCGAAAGTATGAAGAATATCTAAAAACGTTGAAAGGAGTCTCGAGGCTGATTTTGACGAAAACTAAAAACTGCATCATTGGACTTTAGAAAAATCAGGAATCGTATATCATTACTTCCCAGAATTTGATCCCTTTTAGTTTAACACTACGAATGGTGTAATAATACAGGCTGTGATTTTTTTTCCAAAAATTAGCGGGTTCGATTCCAGGCATGTACTCGTATAATTGAGTTTTCTAAAATCTAACGATGCTGTTTTAGTTTTCGTCAAAATCGGCCTCGATACTCTTTTCAACGTTTTTCGATATTTATTCCTCATAGTTTCGGATTTAATCCACGCACGCTAAGTTGAAAAATTCACTATGTATATGTTATTGTGTAGCTGGGCTCTTGAAGTTCCAGATCAGGTGTTGTATAACAGACAATATTAAGAAATTATTTATTAATATTTCAGAAAAAAACAGTAAGTCCTTACTGGAAGCTGACATGCGGAACGTTCAACATCGCGATGTTCGTGGCGGCGAACATTGCGCCACTGGTAAGTGCGCGGTAGTATATTAACTAAGCTATCATCACTATCACCGTGCGCCACCACTCTCACTATCGTACCTACTTGGTATTTCTATTTCCATCGCGATGAGATTCTCTCACGATTACTATCACTATCGCGACTACTGTCATTATCAGTATGTCTGACGGTAATCATTAAACTATTAAATTTATATTTATTAGTTTGTTACATTTGCTTGTTCCTAGCCATTTCTTATGGTCGCAATACATTGAGGAAACTTTATCGGAGCTAAAAACCTGCTATCGAGTTAGTAGAGTTTTGAAAGTAATCGTATCTTTGTGCAGATAATTTGCGGTAACTTCGAGACGATGCTTCTGGAGGAGGGTCTGCGCGACGAAGCGCCGGCGCACAGCGGCGCGCGCCGCTGCATACATCCTTCTTACTACTATCACGTGAAGTACCTTTTCTACTTTCACATTTTGATGCCGATGGCAAACTAACGACCATTCGATGAATGTAACGATTTGACACACCTGCCTTAAGTTATACACTTCTTATAAATTAACAGAAACATGCTAAAATGAGTACTAGAGGTGACTAGACTCTTACATAATTAATTGTATATGCTATCGCAATGAGATAACTTAAGTTTTTAGGTATTCGAGTACATACTAATATTTCAGGTGTACAAATAATATGCATGGCTTAATCTTTCACTATGATGTAAAGGCTAATTTTAGTATGCAGATGGAGGTTAGTTCCACCTATGCTATAATTATAAACGCTGCAGATGCATCGCATTACATAAAACAAACCATATAACTTATAAGTATATTTTCAGTGGTCATGTTGAGGTTATATAACCTAGTTGACCTTTCGAACGTCCTAGCTTTCTCACATAGTCGTAAACACTGTCTGTCTACCAAAGCTCATTGGGTTAAACGAATGCAACAAAACAACAACGTAAACTGGTGACAGGTTTCTCATCGTTGTCGCTTTACAAATATCATAGTAACCTATTTCCCCTGTTCGACTTTTTTAATCTCGCATCGTGGGAAGACAAACACCTGACGTGTACTATTCAGCTTTTTCGCCGGTAGTTCAACATGATAAATCACATGACTCATTAAGAATTCAATCCAACTACTTATAGCTAGAAAGTACAATCTTTCATAGATGTATCTTGTCAACCATCATGTCGGAACGTTCTAGGAAGTAATATTGTATGCATAGTTACTAACAATAACAGTACAGCTATTTAGAACGCCTTATATACCTAGTATTAAACTTGGTAGGTACATGTTTTCTTGTTTATTCAATTAATTAATGGTATGTACAGATGAAAACTGTGGCGTATTTTTATAATTAGGGTCATTTTCTTCACAAACACGAGCCATCTCGGCTTAATTACCCACTTGTAATGAGGTCGGGTCAATGTCAACGGTCAGTGAAGTAAACCGAATTCACTTTCCATTATTATTCTTAGTCATGGGAATGGTTTCGATAGATTCACTAAATTCATTGTGTAGAGTTCTTTTTGGACGATTTTTGTGTTTTGAATCGGATGTGTCAAGAACTTAATATTTAGGGTATAAAAAAATAAATAGTTTATAAGTAACTCTCGGTATATGAGCTAGTAATCGTCGATCTGAACAAAGCGTGGTAAGTAATGGCTAAGATCATGCTAAGAACCATCTCGAACACACGCTTTTTGAATAAAATAAAACTCATCAAAATTGATCTATTCGTTTTGGTGCTACGATGCCACAGACGGACACGTCAATCTTATATAACATTATTTTTGTTGCGTCGGGGGTTAACAAATAAGTAAAATGTGGTGTTTGTGATGCCAGGTGGGTGCGGGCGCGGCGTGTGGTGCGCTGTGGGTGTCTCCGCTAGGCGTGCTGGCGCGGGGTGCTCTGCTAGCGCTGCTGGCGGGTGCGCACGCGTTGCCGGCGCTGCTGCACCCCGCACTGCTGCTCTCGCGACCCAGCCTCGACCGCGATCCCTACCGCGTGCGCTACAACGCCACCACCGACTATGACGAAGATCTGCTAGCGATACTGTGAGTTTTACCACTGTTTTTAACTGTCAGATCTTTAGGAGTAGGTATGGGGAACAGAGAACGGAGGTTCCTACGACCAGGGCGTTGAGTCTGATTAGGTATTCTGCCCAAGACTTGTTAATATGTATAAAAGTCGTGGTGAACTTTATAATTACGATGCATGATTTTGTCTTTAGTTCATCTATTGCTCCATAGATGTCGCTACTTAAACTTTTGCTGTCGATTTAATTATAATTATTTCGGCCGTTCTATTGAATGGATTCCCATCCCACTTCTTATTAGAAGTGGGATGGGAATCTTTCTAATAATGGGGTTTTAAGTTATCAAATAATAAATGATTTATATTCATTTTACAGGGCCCAAATTCATGGCGGGCGCAACATTATAATGCTGTTCTTTATCGTGCTGGCGCTCCTCATTTTCAACAGATACGTGCGTATTGCTGTAAAATTCAATAATAAAAATACCTACATTTGAACACGAGTCTTTATCGACAAACCCACCACACTATTCCCAAGCCACTGCAACTCCTGAAAGCCAGAATCAACAGTGGCAACCACCAGAAAAGCGCCGAGACAATGAAGCTCGACGTGTCCCGGAGAATGAATTTACCTGTCTTGGCTCCTGCAACGACATTAATCAGAAAAGAATAGTGGAGGAGTAGGAAAAATATGTTTCCACTTCCCTCCATGCAACACAAGGCCAATAGGCACAATGGGATAGTACAACTTTAGTGGTCTACACACGGCCCTAAAATCAGAGGCGATATCGGGAAGTGGTGGGGGAGCGCCTTAGATCGTTCCCTAAATCGTATCGTGTGTAGGCAAATCGCAACCATTTGGGCCTAAAATCAGAGGCGATATACCTACACACGATACGATTTAGGGAACGATCTAGGGCGCTCCCCCACCACTTCCCCCCTTCCGCCTCTGATTTTAGGGCCGTGTGTAGGCCACTTTTAGTGACTTGTGTGACTACTATTAATTGTGACGGCACGGTTGGCGCAGAGGCTGAGCAATTGACTTCTGTGTAGCGTGTCGCGGGTTCGATTCCCGAACGGAATAAATACTTTTACGACCTAAAAGTAGTGGTTCTGGGTGTTTGTGTATGTGTTTTTCTATGTTTCCTAATGGAATTGGAATTGGGATGAACTTAAATTGTGCTTGGAGTCACTGGGGATCTAATTATGACGGTCAGACAGTAGTAAAGTTGTAGCTCAGCTGCTTCCGCCAATAATTTCGGCCCAGGACAATAAATAATCTGTTTCTGTTATTTCTGTTAAGGTGGAGTCCCTAGAGCGGGCGCGACACTCACGCGGGGAGCGCATGCGCGCGCAGGCGGAGCAGGCGGGCGACCTGCGCCGGCGCAACCAGGCGCTCATCCACAACGTGCTGCCGCCGCACGTGGCGCGACACTTCATGGGCGCGAGGCACCACCACCGTGACCTCTACAGCCAGAGCTATGCCGAGGTCGGCGTGCTTTTCGCCTCCATGCCCAATTTTTCAGGTAAAACTTTGCTTTATGTGGAACACTTTCTCCAGCTCAATAGGTAGTAGCTCAGCGTAGTGATCAAAGCGTACTCCTTTTTTGGCAGGCTACACTGCGGAAGCGCGGACGGAGCAAATCGAAGATGAGTTCGTTTAGCTTCTCTTATGTCATCATTAGCAATTATGAAAGCTACGCAAAGCTAGGCAAGTTTACCGAAGTGGGTTTACATCGTAAACTGAAGTCAAACGAAGATGTGGCAATGTGTCTAGACAGATTTTCACACCCGCGTCTGTGGCGGTCAGTACTTCACCTCGCTGGGAACTTCGGGTTCTCCAGCTCGAAAATCTCATCGCTAGTATAGCTTAGCGGTTTTTTTTTATTGTTGCCACCCCATACAAATAATTTATCGGGTTTATTAACATAGAAATTTAAAGACACAAATATCCAGATTCGGAATAACTACTGTTGGCTATACAAATATTTGTTCCGTTCGGCATCGAACCTGCGACACGGTGCGGAGCAGTCAACCGCTCAGCCACTTCTCCAACTGTGCCGTCAAATGCCGTAACCGAAAGAGGGTAATTGAAGGAATAGAGTGGGTTTTAGTCACTAAGAATCCATAACTCTATTCAGAGCAGGGTATTTTATCATTAGACAACCATAAAAAAGTGTGGTTTACCTTTGTAGTCTATGGTGTGAACTCAAGTATGAAAAGACACGGAACAACATGAGCAAAGCTAAACATATCTTCGTTTTGCTTTGTTCCCAGTGTAGCTTGCACTTTATATGCTGATGTTGTAATTAAGTAAAACTTGATTGTTATTAATATTTGTTGCAAGTCAATGACGATAAACGTGACAGAATTTGTAAAAATAAAAAAGGTAATTATAATAATATATTGTTACTACTCGTACCTTAACAGTTATGTTAATTTATCATTCTCAAAGGTCGTGTATCTAATACATGCATCTTCCACAACGCTACTATGGTAAATGTCGCTTTCTTGTTCACCTTGAACATTTTTGTCTTTAGAGACATGTTAACGAACCAGTTTCATAAATATATTTTTTATTGTTTTACGAGTAAATTAATATTTCATCTAGTAATTGTGTAGGTACTAAAGTTCTTAGAGATATCAAACTGTTAAGGCTATGAAAAAACACGTAAACATATCTCTTTTGTTACAGAGTTCTACTCGGAAGAAACTGTCAATAATCAAGGCCTAGAATGTTTACGGTTTCTCAACGAAGTTATATCAGACTTCGATCTGGTAGGTAATTGTTAGCTTTACAGTTTATCTAACACTAGCTGACCCGTGCCCACTTCGTTGGGCAGTATTTCGGCTAATATGCATGATATCTTTATAGTTTATAGCCTATAGCACTTACGGATAATGTAGTTTTCTACCAGTGAAACAATTTTTAAAATCGGTTCATTACTTCCGGAGATTACCCCCTACATACAAACTTACAAACAAATGTTACCTCTTTATAATATTAGTATAGACTATCTGTTCCCCGCGATTTCATCCGCGCTGATTGGCACCTTATGGTCATAGCGTGATGTTTTAAGCCGATAGCCTTCCTCGAAAAATGGACTATCGAACACAAAATATTAATTCCAATTCGAATCATTGGTTCCTGAGATTATCGCGTTCAACCAAACAAACAAATTAACTCTATAATATTAGTATAGTATAGATATACCTTAAAGTTACGTATGCCACATGACTTTGGTTATAAAAGTTTGTAAAAACCTCATTTTAGGGTACCAAACCTCTATACGGAAAAAGGGAACCCTTCCAGGATCACTCGGTTGTCAGCCTGGCAAACAGTCGACTTTTTTCGAATATACTCGACTGATTCAGTTGATTTGGTCCATGTAATTATAATGTTCTGTGACCCAAAAACGGACGTGTAAAGAAAATAAATAATATTGAAAATTGGGTCACTCTTTGAAGGGAAAACTTAAAAATAAAGCATTTCCAACTGTCTCACACATCCTATAATAATCACATAATATTTGTTCGGAACCCTTTGCATGTGAGTCAGTCTCGCACACACCACGGTATTTTTTTTTTTAATTCACAATGCATTTCGCAATTATTTTACTAGCGACCCGCCCCGGCTCTGCACGGGTACAATCTCTATTAAAATATGCATGTAATATACTTATGAACCTTCCTCTTGAATCACTCTTTCTATTAAAAATAAAAACACATCATAATCCGTTGCGTAATTTTAAACATCTAAGCATACATAGGGACAGACAGACAGCGGGAAGTGACTTTTTATACTATGTAGTGATGATGTATGCTATAACTTTTGATCTATTGCCTCACATACATGTAGATGTAACGAAGTTATCGGAACCAATGAACTGGGGTCAGAGGTTACTTGTAAACAAATAATAACTAACACTGCCCGTGATAGCCTGGAGGGACATGCTTACTCGCTCTTTGATTGGAAATTCTATTATTTTCTAGATTTAAAGTTAAAAGTGAAAAGTTTAAAAAGTCTGGCATCACGCACACGCAAGCACGTTTCACTAATAAATAATGTTTAATTACATTCTTCTATTATTTATTGGATATAAGATTATCTCTATAGCTCTTCCGGGTACCGCACGGTTGCGAGGGAAACTGCTTTCTACTACACAAATTGTAATAGGCAATTGAAGGGCATCGTAACAAACTAGTATCCAAGCGAACGGAGTAAATTTACATACTGAGGCCCTGTCATGTCTTTTCCAGTGTTTGTAACGTAAGGTAAACGGGAACTTTGACGTTAATTTGATGGAAAAAAATTGTTCCAAGATGCTTTTTCAATTTTCCATACAAAACGCAGTATAAATAACTTCAAGTACGCTGTAAATAAAATACAGAAATATTGTGATAGATAAGGCTTCCAGGTATAATTATGTATATACCTCTGATCACTTGTAAGCTCTCTCAGTTTCGTGACAAAAGATAATAAATAATTATATTACTCGTACAATCGTGAGCGGTAGGGTGCGTAGACCCCTCTACGACCCCTACGCGCTCTGCTACGGCTACGGCGTAGCACGCACTGTGGTTTAGTGGGAGATGAAAAAAACGAATCCTATTAATCTGATATATCTCGTACTGTTCTTTTTAAAGTACTATATTTAATTGAGTATGAGTTAATTTTGCTGTTTTTTTATTTAAATATAGCGTTATGCCGAAATGAAAGTCGATGATGTGCACATGGTTATTTTATCTCATATTGCTTACAGCTGCTGGAAGATAACAAGTTCAGTAAGGACATCATAAAAATAAAAACTATCAGCTCCACATATATGGCTGCGTCAGGCCTAAATCCTACACGACAAATGCAGGTGAGTCGTTTATTAATTATTTACTTACTTTCTTTGGATTCAAGCTGTGCTTTAGATAGTTGTGCTTTAGATGTCTTAGTTGCAAATTTAATTTTGCTGTGTTATGAATTTTAATCTAAATTTTAGCTTTTTTCTTATTATTTATTCTAAGGCTATTGATTAATATTAAATAATTAGTTTTAAATGCACATACTTTTAATTATAATATAGTGCAACAAAGTTTTTACGAGCGTAAATTGATTAACCTTCTCGTTGTAAGCCTTCCTTCCTTCCGCAAAGTATGAGTTGTATCGCGTATGTTAAAAATTAACATAGCGATATGTTACGTCCGTGATTTTGGTTTTACTGCGTTACTATTTGTGAAACTATCTTCGACCTCTACTTAACTGTTATAACGCCTTTGTGGCTAGCACACTGTCAAAAGCGAACTGTGGGTGCATTGTACTCTGCTTGACCTCTTGCCCTTGAGTGATGCCGTAATCACGTATTAAATACGCATTTGAGTGATTGACATTTCCTTTCAAACACGCGCTAGCACAGGCCTACTGTCAGCGAGATCAACGGAAGATTAGCAAATTGACCACAACGCCAATATTTGCTTTGTTAGAGAAGTATCATTCGACGGACAAAGTATGATAATTGAGATTAAGGCTGCGGTTCCACTGAGGCGGAGTGGAGCGGTGCGGAGCAGAGGTGTGCCGCGATTCACCAATCACATGGCTTGAAATCCACATGTGCCTTTTTGAAAGAAAGAAAGAAAAAATAAAGCTTTTCAACCATGTACATCAGCCATGTGATTGGTGAATCGCGACGCAGCTCGTCCCCGCTCCGCCTCAGTGGAACCACAGCCTTAACGATTTGAATTTACAAAAAAACTGTACAGTAGGAACATGACTGTGCTAATCCATCAAGTTCGTACATTTTACTTACACTATGTGGTGGTCGGTGCAGCCGTCAGACGGGGTGCTGGTGCGCTGGGCGCACCTGGCGTGCCTGGTGGAGTTCGCGCTGGAGCTGCAGCGCGTGCTGGCGGCTATCAACGAGCAGTCCTTCAACCACTTTGTGCTGCGCATGGGCGTCAACCACGGACCTATCACCGCCGGCGTGATCGGTGCGCGCAAGCCTCACTACGACATATGGGGCAACACCGTTAATGTTGCCTCAAGGATGGAAAGCACGGGCAAAGCTGGATGTATTCAGGTACATTCAAGTTTAAATCTTTTGTTGAAAACAGTCACAAAGTGTACAAAAAATAAAGAGGTTGTATGGAATCCGTCATCACATTATGAGTCCTAAAGTCAAATGTAACCTTTCTACTGTCATAGGTTACAGAGGAGACTTGCGAGATTCTGCAAAGTTTCGGCTACTACTTCGAGCAGCGCGGCCTGGTCGCGGTCAAGGGCAAGGGCCAGCTCATGACTTACTACCTGCAGGGCAAGCGGGACACGCCCACCGGCCTCGCGGACAAACACAGCGTCAGTAACACCTTATGTGTACATAGAACACAATTCATCTAATAAGCTACCAAATACTTATGTTAATAGCAAGATACAGTGGCATGAACGAATGATATGGAACTAAATAGTCACCCGCGATAGTTTTCTTTTCAATATTGAAGCTGTAGTATTATACTTTAACTATTACCCAATAGTTTTAGCCACAATATTTAGCAAAAAGCAAACCGAAATGATAGACACAAGATCAAAATCAGTGCAGTCGGGAGATACATTTTTGTTTAGGTTTTATATTTACGAAATGTGAATACCAAAGATTTGTAGAATTGGCGTTATAAATAAAACGTATATGTCTAATTGTCTATGCGTGCACAAACACCTGTAAACATAACAGCTTATTATAATGGCGGAACTAACGGATATTACGGCACAATTACACGAATTATGCATCCATGACGGATATTGGAAGGCGTTGTGGTGCTCCGGGCGTGGGGATCACTGGCAAGCCAGGAAAGGGGGGGGGGGGGTCTGTAGTTCGCGGCGCGGTGGACAGTCTACCCGGACAGGGCGATTTGTCTCTCGTCGCACTGGCCGGCCAGGCCGCCCACCTCGCACGCAACTTCATCTTTGGCGAACATCAGCTGCTGAACCGAAGATTGTAATTTCTATCAAGCAGCTACTTTTTTATTGTTGGGTGCATCATTTTAAGTTCCTACATAAAGAAAACAAAGAAAAATACAAGATTATTTTGGTAAAATATTTTGTGCATTGTGTATTTAGCCATAAACGCCCATTCGAAAGCATAATTCTGTATCCCGCGCAATGTTGAATGTAAGCTAAAGTGTAGCAGCATATCATATCTCATTAATAATATTTACCAGTGACGTCTCATTTATCATTTCAGTCAGAATATCAGTTTCAGTGTAAATAATGACCATAGATCACGAAATGGCGCCAAACTTTGTACACGTTGACGTTTACTGACACGTTTCATAGTAAGAAGTATGAAAAGTGTTGACAGCAACGTCTTTATCTTAGCGACTGTTGAGCCATTTTCGTGCTCTTTGGAAATTATAGCGTTAGTCGAATTTAGACTCGAACTGAACCTCCCAAATTTATACCTGTTTAAATATATTTTATGTAAACATAACCCCTACCTCTTATTTACACTGCTTTAAAGTTATGACAACAAATCTTTACCCCTTGTTAATAAAAACTTAGAATGTTGAGATATGAAATTGTAAATGTGTACACGTGATTATATTGATTTCGAACTGGACACTACCAATACCATCAGAAAGATAGAATTTTGATATTAAAACGATGATTCAGTTCCTGTTGTTTACTACTTTGCAGACAGAGCCGCCGGCGCCGGAGGCAGGTCCCGGAGACGCTCTGCTGGCCAACGGCGGTGCAGCAGACGCCGGCGACGCGCGACCTGTGCGCGGCGCACTAGACGCCGGCAACGCGCGACCTGGGCGCGGCACCGGACCTGACCTTCCCCTGCTGCCCGCCTGAACTCACTCAATCCCGCATTCCATCTTACGATCATAAAATAAATGAATAGTTCAAAAGTCATTTTCTTCTCGTGTTTTGCAACAATGACATAACTCCTAATGATTGATTGCTGAATGAAGATAAATGGAAATATTCTGTAGAGAATACTTGTATTGTTTTAATTAGGTACTAACTTTTTACATTTAAGAAGGTATCATTGCATTTAACCACTATGACCATGTCATCTGAAATTAAGCAATAAGATCGGGTGGTTCACTTTTATCTTTACGTGGTAAAATCATTTCATGACTCCTCCCATTCCGGGTGGAGCGGATGGGACTGTCAGACTCGTACTGACTAAAATCCACGGTGTTCCTTCAATAGCACAATAGCCTTTGGCCTTGTTTTGTTCTGTCTCCTGCTTGCATGGAGGGTAGTGGAAACAATTTTTTTCCTACTCCTCCACTATTCTTTTCTGATTAATTTCGTTGCAGGATCCAAGACAGGTAAATTCATTCTCCGGGACACGTCGAGCTTCATTGTCTCGGCGCTTTTCTGGTGGTTGCCACTGTTGATTCTGGCTCTCAGGAGTTGCAGTGGTTTGGGAATAGGTGGTGGGTTTGTCCCAAAAAAAAGAATAGCACTTTACGTCCAAGGGTCTCGGTTATCTGTTATGACAGTCCCGCGACCGCGGCAAGCTATGGCCTTCTATGGAGAAATGAAATGAAATGGACGGCTTATGTTACTGAAAGATATAATTAAGCTCTGTAAAGAGTATCTCTCATTAACTTGTCTTCACTCTTTACGAGTACGAACCTATTTTGAGTTGTGTTGTTGTTGCTAATGGATTTAGTAGAACTCTAATAAATAGCATAGATATTAATACATGTGCGTGTACGTACGTTCATAGCAAGCGGTTTTAAAACAATATTAATAATTCAGCTGTTTGATATCGGTATAAAAATAATGTACGAAGTACTGTTGTCTTTTTAAAAGTGTCCTTCGTCTTTGGTGTGCAGTTCAGGAGGCAATAAAATATTAATATAATTGCTAAGGTAGCGATGCAGACAGATGATGAAAGAATACATTATAAGCTTCGTAAGATATTATTTTAAGTAATTAGTGGCTAACTGTATCTATCTATCATGTATCTTTCCTTTTCACCAGATAATGACAATATTATATCAAATTTTGCGTATTTAAGCAAGATTAAGCACAAAATATATTATTATGGTAGTGGTCAAACTGATATAATTTTTAAGAAGCGGCTATGGCAATGAAATAAAAATTCACATACGTTCAAAAAAGTGAAGAAATGTTAACAATGTTGATGAAATATGTAATAAGGAAATCTAGCTATTTTACATAACTTAGGTACTTATACCTGAACTATACTAAACTGTTATCCTTAAATTGAGTTTGACCGGTAACAAAGTAATCACAAAATATCTACGGTGAATATTTTCCAAAGAGTAAAATTATAGCGACATTTTAATTGCTAGTTGTCTTTTATCATTTTGTTGAAAATAATGAGAAAGTGAGTGCTGTCTAAATGGTTGTTACGTCAGGTTTAATATTACTGCTTAGGCCTGAGACGTTTATGTCTTATCGCATGTCTCCCACATAAGAATGACTAACATATACCCAACTGGAAACAATCACCAATTATTTCTTTGTCTTCTAAAATTCAACCTAATTCGGTTTCAGTTAAATGCCCTTTTGAATATTTACCTCCATACCTACTCGTATCATCCTACTGTGTAAAGCTCTTCAAAATCAATTAAATAATTGCTTTTTACTTAAACTATCAATGTGATGAAAATATTCTGAGGTGTCTTTGTGTATATTTTCAGCAGGAACTTGTGCAATATATTTATGGGATAACCTATTATAAAATTTGAGTAATAAGACATTTTACAGGCTAAATTTTAAATGTCCCTGTGAAATGTCTATTTTATCAATACGAAATAAGAAATGTAGCAATAATAAATTTAAATTATGATTCAGGGTAATTATCATTATCAGTTTGGAACCAGGACGTAAAGTACTTAGGAGCTTTTCATACGATCTAGCAATAAGCAAAAGAAAACGTATGAGTTTGGATATTATTATGTTGAAATTCGTTAAACGTCATTTAAATGCCATTTGGGATTTTACTACTTCATTTCATTTGGCGCTATAAGATATCGCCCATTAGTCATTCATTACACATACTGTTTGCACCAATATTTCTAAATGTATGGAATCACCCAAAACGAAAAAATTTAACTAAAAAAATATAAATTACCCTTAAAACTAGTTTATTACAGTGTATTATTTAATTCATTAAACAAATTCGCCTTACCCATTTATTATTTAAATTGAAATAAAATTACTCTCTGCACACTGCACTGCTTTTTTTAAATTAACGCTTTTACTCACTTCTAATTAAGGCATAATTTTTATAATTTTAAGTATCCACGCTTAAATAAATTTGTGCATAATATTTTGGAATGCCACGAATCATGATTCTTCGTCGAAGAATCTGATTCGTATCTATTAGGGTCAGAGGAGATAGCATAGATCAGATATATCTATAGATAAATATCTATCCACATCAAGTTTCATGTGGATAGACCACATCACGTTTCCGTATTACTATTTTTAACAGCGTACAAATTCAGACTGATCTATTAAAATGTGACAAAAACAATTTTCTTAACCTTCATCTCTTATCTATGTCCTCTCGTAACGCTTTCAAGTTTGCGACCTCTATATTGATGAGGCTATACCTACCAATTAACATATTTCATAATATGAATTGGTCGGTACGAACGTGATCAATAGCAGAGCATAGTGGGAATGTGTTCATGAAAATCTTGAAACTCATCCCAAGTTACAAAGCTGTTTATTGGCTTCGTTTTAACATTAAATGATTTGTGAAACTGCTGTTTCACAAATATAATTGTATAAAACACTACACACACACTCTCACACCACCGTTAAATTATAAACAATTTAAACTCTAAATATTTTAAGTTTCCACATTTTTTAGAACTGTTGACTAAGCATCGTGAACTAACTAAAATACAAATATATGATTCACAATCATACCTGCACATGTAGGTAAATACGAGTTTCGCAGTTACATAACACCGTTTTTTGCAGTAAATCTTATATAGTTGGTGTTGCCTCATGTTTGAATCTTCATGTATTTAAGTAGCTATATTGTGATATTGATTGTTAGGTACTTAGAGCGGTAGTTTCAGTGTCGCTTGAATCTCATATAGAAGAACGCGTCTATGGCAGTGTTTAACCAAATAAAAGTAGATTATTAATTGTGTACTACTTCAATTTATTATCGGTAATAATAGAGTAATAATGTATTATTATTAAAACTGTGCTTTCATAATTCGCCTAGATTATCTTCTTAGCCTAAGTATTTATTGTGTACTTTTGTATTAGACTATAACGTATCTACTAGGATGTAATAATAGTTGTCGTCTCTCGAGTAGGTCCCGACACAGATCTATCATAGATTATTAAAATACAATGTAGGTATCTCAGTGGTGATATTATTACTGTAATTCGTATTTAGGTGTACGTAGAAAGATGATTTTATTTTCTTTCTCTCTAGTGATATTACCTACTTCCTGTGATTTGTGACTATTCATAATTTTATACATGTTCTAGCTCAAACTATATCTGGAGGTTGAACTTCTCTTGGCTATAATTTTATTAAATAAAGCAATATCTACAATTGGTTTGTTTATTGTCTGCGCCTTACTATTATTTATTACAATGGAAATAGATCCAGCCCAAGCCTACCAGTTTTCCGTCAGAAACCGCTATAGGTTTTCCTACGTAACTTGCTTTTCAATGTCTCGTTCACTAAGCAATGTTACCAAGCTAGTAAGTATATTACGAGAGAACTTGTTGATTTTATTTGTTCAAAAAGTATACGTAGTTAGGTTTATACTAAGAGCTGGAGATGAACTAGATACTCGTACAACTAACGACCGTTGTCTACATCGGCTCAGGATTGAAGAGTTAGAAATCATGGGGAGAAGCTTTTCCCCTGCTGTGGAATGTCACAGTAATTTTATGACAAAAATAATCTACAATTATTTCTGTCTTTAGTCGCAAATGTTGTCATTATGTTTAATACGATCTTCTTATTCTGTTGCAATCTACGGCGGTCTGTTATATGAGTCTTCCGGAATTTAAGGTTGTGGGTTGACTTACAATAGTTATGTACCGGGTATGGCTGAGTATTTGTGTATGTAAGTTGCAATGTTTGTAAACGCATCCACGACCCAGTAGAAATTACAACATGGGGGAAAGGTAAAAAAAAGTTATGGCACCAGAAGCAATCACAATAAACTGCGGTTATTCATTATCCCTGTTTAAATGATTTGTTTCATTTAGGGATATGATTTGGTAACCTTGATAATCAACACGCTTTTTTTTTTTAACGTGGTAAAATCATCAAATGAGTCCTCCCACCCCGGGCAGGGCGGGAGGGACTGTCAGACTTTTACTGACTAAAATCCACGGTGTCCTTCAATAGCTCTTTATGTTCCGGGGTCACGGTAAGTAATTTTATTCATCTTTAAAAGGTAACTATTTCTAATCTTTGTGCTCCTCGGCGTCCTCGTTTGGTTGTACACAATAATTTAAAATGTACCATCAACGTGCTACAAAAAACCAAAGAGGTTGGTACGAAGACACAACATTGGAAAACCGTTAAAAACTTGCCGTCTGACTATACAGGGTGACTTTTTTAGCACCGTCCAAAATTTTTCTAGGCATTAGGTATCAATCACTAACCCCATTTTTGAAAAAAAATCGATACTTCAAATTGTCATCTATCTATCTATATAAATAAAAATGAATTGTTGTTCGTTAGTCTGATTAAAACTCGAGAACGGCGGGGCCGATTGAGCTGATTTTGGTTTTAAAATGTTTGTCGTAGTCCAGGGTAGGTCTAAAGGGTTTTTTTTTAATTGTTTCTGAGGCGGTACGAAGTTTGCCGGGTCAGCTAGTATTAAATAATTGTCTCATCCGCTCTATGTGGTCACTAAGCTAAACGTTAATAATTTACACTTTCCGACGCATGAAACGGGTAGAGCGCACCCCGCTCACCCCCCGCCCCGCCCCGCTACACCTGAGAGACACGTCACAGCGCGGTGTCCAGATTCATCAACTTTTTATAGATAACATTGAGACGTGATATCTCGATATTTTTGTATTGAGAGATACAAAAAGAAAAAACACGTATTCAATGATTTTTGCCAAAGATTAATATATTAAAATTTGGATGGTGACTAAAAAATCATCCTGTATATCCCTTTTTTTGATTGTACATAAGTCTATTACTTTTGCGCCATTTGTACCCATAAACAGCTTGATCAATTCGTACATTAAACGTTCGCCTCAACACCATGACTGACACTTCAAGGCAATTACCTAACCTTTTTTCAAGAGAATCGTGCATAGATCGTGCCGAAGACTAAAAAGGATCGCATTTTGACAGTTTTAGTTATTTTATTGGTATCTTGAAATTATATCTTGAATAGATTTAAATCTGCAATAATGAGCTTACCTATAATCTCTTCAGTTAAATACGTCAAACTATAATACACTAGCTTCCGCCCGCGGCTTCGCCCGCGTGGTGTTTTGATAAAAAGTAGCTTATGTTGTTTTTCAGATTTCAGACTATCCATATCCAATTTTGTAACAAACGGCTCAGCAAATTAGCCGTGAAACAAACATTTACACAGTTATAGTAAATTAATTTGAATATTAGGGATTATATTAATGGAACGGTATAGATTTGGGTATAGCATTTGGTTAAAAGAGAGTAGGTATGTTTAAAAAAAATATAAAATATCTGTTTACAGTAGGTTTAAGGTACCTATGTATTCCATTACGTGGCAGAAAGTACCCAGGAAAATTTATTGGTCCCTTATGTCCAAGAGACACTTCCAGGGGCCAGCATCACGTTGTGTACAAAAATATTTTAAAATGACCTAATTTAAAACATTTTTGTACACAACGTTTGCTGTTTTGTTATTATTTGTTAAAATGTGGAGATTGTTTGGACTCGACACTCGCGAGCAGGCCACGTACAGTTGGCCATGCGAAAAACAGTTTTTCTCTAAATGGACACCTGCTACTTTAAGTGTTTGCCCTTGCGCTTTGTTAATGTTTGGTCATTGCGAAGGCTGATTTGAGGGGAAACTGGATTCTTTTAAACTGAAAAGGTAAATCTGTAGGGATCATGGGTAGGTATACGGGGAATTAAAACTTCTTCATCTTTAGCTATTCCTGTCATTATAACTGCTCTAATAATATTGCGTCCTAGCTGCGTAATTTGCAATCGGGTCCCGTTGCATAGTCTCGGCGCTTCGAGATATCTCATTAACAAAACTGGAACCCCAACTTTCAGTCTCAGCTTATGAGACGGCACTCCTGACAGCTCTAAAGAGTTTAGAAACTCTGTAGGATAAGATGTCACCTGTTCACTGTCCATGACAATATCTACTGACAAATATTCGACAACATCGCCTTGCACATGTGACATCATTCGTTCATTGATCTGTCCCACGATTTCATTGGTCGGTGCCAATATTGCCATGATGTTCCTAGGTTCAGTGGTTAAAATTTTGTATACAAAAAGTTTGGCTTCGTAGTTCCCGTTCCGAATCCGTTCCGTTCCGTTCGAATTTCGGGAATTCCGTTTGTAGAATTTCACCCCCACGGTGGTAAAAATTTCAAAATGCTAGAACAAACAATTTTAAATTTCAAAAACGCTAGAACAAATTGTTATTTATTTCTTATCAAGTTCCTAAATATAAAGTTTCATGGTTTTATCCCCAGAAATGACAAAATCCCATACAAACTTTCAACCCTTATTTCACCCCCTCACTGGTCGAAATTTCAAAAACGCTAGAACAAATGTTTAAATATATCTTATCAAGTGCTTAAATATAAAGTTTCATGGTTTTATCTTTTAAAATTAAGAAATCCCATACAAACTTTCAACCCTTATTTCACCCCCTCACGGGTCGAAATTTCAAAAACGCTAGAACAAATTGTTATTTATTTCTTATCATGTTCCTAAATATAAGGTTTCATGGTTTTATCCCCAGAAATGACAAAATCCCATACAAACTTTCAACCCTTATTTCACCCCCTCACAGGTCGAAATTTCAAAAACGCTAGAACAAATGTTTAAATATATCTTATCAAGTGCTTAAATATAAAGTTTCATGGTTTTATCTTTTAAAATTAAGAAATCCCATACAAACTTTCAACCCCTATTTCAACCTCTTCATCCCCTTTTTCGCAATAAAAGGTAGCCTATGTTCTTTCTCAGGGTCTAAAGATTGTCTTTGCCAAATTTCATCAAAATCGGTTGAGAGGTTTAAGCGGGAAAGCGTAACAGACAGACAGACAGACAGACAGAGTTACTTTCGCATTTATAATATTAGTTTGGATTAAAATGACATGGCCAGTTTCTGCCTAGTTACTCAGTGACATGTACATTTTACATGTTTAGTTATAAATACATAAAAAATAAAAATATAAATAACTAAATGATTTATGTTTCCGTACAACTTCCGAAAAAATATTTCGACATAAATAGTTGTTTTACGTTTCCGGCGTATCGGGGCACCACGCTATTTCGGATAAACGTTCCATTCCCTGTTAAGCTATAATATGAATGCCTTGTCAGACTAATATTTAACATTTTTGTAAGTTATTCGAATGCTATTTTTAACATTTACCTATTTTAAATTACTGAAATAATAACTTTTTCCTGCAACAACGAAACGACACGACATGACAGGTTCGACAATCGCTTCACATCCGTCATATTTTTTGTTTGACATTCCTAATATTTTTTTCATTTGTGTTCGCAGCTTGTGCGGGGGCTTATTTTTGTTTGTAAACTGTGCGATTATCTTTTCTCTATACCGACCATTGCTATTCTACACGGACTGATTCCATTGCCCAACCATTATCTAGTGCTTTTCATACGGATTTGATTGTGCTTACGTTTTGGACACTGTCAACAATAATACAACAATGAGGTGTATTAACTGCGGTATAGCTACGGGACGGCTAAGAAAACATGTTGTATCTTCGTTAGACCTGCCTTTCCAAACGATGCTTGTGCAATTGCTAACAATTCAGGCATGTACTTAAAACTTATTATGAAACCTACAAATAAAACATACTATACACACACTCTATACTTGGTAATACTGGGTTTAAACTGTAGAATATAATGGATATCCATCCAGTGACAAGGGTCTCTTTATATCCACGCAAAATAATCTGGATAATATTGAGGTAAGAGCCCGACTAGGTTCATGACCAATTGATGCTTTTTGTTAATTACTAAGAAATCTGAAGTTACTGGATTATGTAACTTTCACAGTAAATTTTATAGCATATTATGTTTAAAATAAACCAAAATTGGTTACTGTACATGATTTTTTATATGCTAGGCAGAGTGCCCTAAGAAAATGGGCCATCTCCTTTAATTTTATTTGTAAAAGTATATGTTAGGTACTTAATTTTTTGAAAAGTCTCAACGTTTAACTTCGCAGTAAAGATCTTAATTCAATAAATAAGATTCAAAAATGAAACAACGTTAATTTTATGTTTTTTTTTTTATAATTTAAAAATCAATTACTGTTCGTTAGTGTCGCTAAAACTTGAAAACGGCTGGACTGATTTGGCTAATTATTGTTTTGAATTATTTTTGGAAGTCCAGGGAAGGTTTAAAAGGTGATTTTGAGGCGGTACGAAGTTTGCCCGGTCAGCTAGTTTAAAATAATCACTTCGAACAATTCCGATGTGACTGACTATTTATTATTATGAACTGCGCCTAAACAGATAATTTTAAATCATATTTTATTTAAGTCTTTTAAGCGATTTTCCGTAAGCTTTACATCATGGGCATCGTTATCACTGTTTCGACGGTGTGGATAAAGTGAACAAAAATAAACAATTAATGAAAAGTATGCTCTCATCATCATAAGTTTTTATAAACTGTGGAAAAACAAAACTTTTTATTTTAATGTTATCAAGTAGTAGATAGTTTATCAAGAAAACAACAAAAACAAACATCTATTTTAAAGGCAAGAATGTTTTTTTTTCATTCTACGCGTAGCGAGGCATGAAAAGCACGTCAGTCGAGCTTAAAATAGTGTAGCTCCCGAGGAGGATACTCCACTTTTTATCACCCCCTTTAATTTTACCAAGTCCGTCTGTCCGCACTTCACAGGGAAATTTAAATTTCCCCGAACCTACTTGACCAATTGAGTTAAAATTTGGTTCACATTATCACATCCCCATGTGGTGTTTTTGTTGTGAATAAATGTTTTCCAAGTTATTTAAGAAAATATACGAAATAATGACCATTCCCTCCCTTATCTCCGAAATTTATGAGACTACAATTTTGAAAAATATAGAAATAGTCAATAGTTCTATGCATCCTTTGCTTACAGAAAGTTATTGAGATGTCCATGATCTTAAATTGACATGATATTATAGCGAGGGCAAGATCATAATTTAAAAAAAGAATTGCAAACTGCAAATCGTGTGCATATCAATGAAAGAGCATGTGATGAGGATCTTTACTAATTTTAAAATAAACGGTTTCCAAGTTAAGTTTTTATGAAAGTAAACAAAATTTACCCGCCCTTATCTCTGAAACTACTGAGTCTGAAATATGTGGAAAATCCAGATAATAATTCTTTGCATAAAGATCTTTGCCTAGAGAACTCCATGATCTTAAAATAACAAGGTAATCTCGGAGAAATCAACTACGGAACGGGAAGACCGAAAGACAGGTCATTAATTATTTCTAGCGTTTATGTACTATAAGGAAGCTTTTGATTCAATACAAATCAGTCCAGGCAGCACCGCAGTCCCTCGAACGATGTCATGTTTACTATGATCGAAGTCTTGAAATGCTTGTGTAGAAACTAATAATGTACCTATCGTATTCGCATGTTTTTGATATTCGTATTTGCAACAAACAATCCGAACGTTTGCTTTTTTTTTAAACGTTGCCCCGCACTAGAAATTTCTCCTGTGTCGTGAGCGCGTTTACAAACATAGAAACAACACACATCCACAAACACCCAGACCCGGAAAAAGTAGTAAAAGTAAGTAGTAAGTAAGGTTTGGTAGACATCCCAGACTTTTTAGTTACAAAAATACCGTTTTGTTAAAAATATAACCGAATTCTAAAACAAACACAAAAGTCAAAAACTTTTCTTAGAGATGTCTGTGACTTAGTTTTTTTTTCTGACTTTTTTGACACCGACTTCCGAAGGAAAAGTTGTTTTTGACTATTTTAAAAGTAAATTATATTTTTTTAATAATTGTTTAGTATTTCGACTGGCCTGTTGGTCTAGTGGTTAGTGACCCTGACTGCTATGCCGGAGGTCGTGGGTTCGATTCCCACCCAGGACAAATGTTTGTGTGATGAGCACGATCATTTGTTCTGTGTCTGGGTGTAATTTATCTATAATATGTATGTATTTAGAAATATATAAGTATGTTTATCAGTTGTCTAGTACCCATAACACAAGCTCTGCTTAGCTTGGGACTAGATGGCGTTGTGTGATAGTTGCGGAATATTATTATTATTATTATTTCATCCCTATAAGTGGGTAACTACAGGTATTATAATATCATATTGTGTAGCAATCGCCGTTGTTTTGCTGTCACTTATTGAAGATTTCTCTAGGATTCTATCATGAGATCCTGATCTGATTATCATGAGACCATTTGGAGAGTATACCCTTTCAAACAAAAGATTAATTTGAAAAAATATTCTTTATCTATTAGTTCTATTAATTGAGAACCTTCTCTTTTTTAAAAACACAGTCGTGCAGCAATTTTGCATTTTCTTATATTGAAGGCAGGATGCACATACCAGTGATGGCATGTGGCACTGAGACGTGGTAAGAGCTCTATGCTTGGAGTTATAAAATTTGCTTAATAAATTCCCAAACGAGGTCATTTTTAGTCCGAAAATAGATTCTTTCTTCACTTCTTGTAAAAAGACGATTACACTCCTCGGGAATAAAGGTACCTTTGTACTGGGATAGCTTTAACTCCTCGCCATATTTAGCTTATTCCCTCGCTTCGGTCGGTAAATTAACGCCTCGTTGTGCACTGCTTTATCTGCTATTCCGCAAGGAGATAAAGCATTTACAATTAAATCTCCTTCATTTTCTCGATGATTTTTTAAAACAGACGACCATAACATTATAAGCGTGCAATTTCATCGGCTTTGTCAATGGCTTCGAGAAGAACCTTTAACCGCTGATGGAGTTGAAAAAAAATGACAATAGATGGACAATCAGTATTTTATATTAAAGTTTTCAACCCTCCAACTAACTTCTTAATTATAAACCAGAAGCAAAGCTTTTAGCAAGCCCTGAAAAAAAAAGTGGTACCTAATAATTTTTAAATAACTACTAAACAAACACAGCGGCCCGCTCGCGCTGTAGGTATAACGAGGAAGCAAGCTATGACTGCGGATACAAACGATTTATTTTAATAATAAAATAACTTAAAAAATAGACCTCAATTTAAAAAAAAAATCTTCTCATTCCTCGGCAGGAGAACACCACTGCCGTCCCGAATTTTATTGATTCGTTATTTCACTATCTAAATGTTTAAATAGCTATTCAAAGAGTACACCTTCCTTCCTAACATTAATATCAATAGTAACCTACAGAAAAAGCTCTAGTGGGGGATGTCTCGTTATTTAGAAATAGTTATCCACGCTTATTTCCACATAATTCATGGCTAAATAAAAAAAACGAATGAAAAAACTCAATTACACATTGTCCTGGATATGGAACCCAGTAACTCATTCTCATCTGTATGGCCAGCATCACTAATGAGGCAGGTAACTGCTTTGAGTTCGAAGGATGTGACTTTTTACATTTAAAAAGTGTCTGGCAAAACTTAGATTTATAACAAACACCAATACTTGGACACAGAAAATACATATGGACCCTAAGACATAGATAGGGTTCATACCTAGCTTATGTACAATGTACATTGTACAGTCCGCGGCACATGTGTTTACCTCTCTTGGAAGCACCTACGTTCGTTACTGGAGTAACCAATTGATGAAGCCCACTGTACCTATTTACTCATTGTAAGTAATGTATCCAATTACCAATCATCCTGTAATCCATTATTAATTTGTGCCAATCTTCATAACCTAAGTATATCTTTACGAATAATACTCATAAAATTAATTAGATATGGTCCCTTAATTATACACATTTTGTAATCAATTACAGGACAAAAAAAAACTATTAGTAAAAGAAATTTAGTAATTGTCTTGGTTACTATTAATCACGATATTATCTACAAGATAAATTAATAATGTTGACTAGACGTCGTTAGCTAGTGATGGCATGGATTATGACGTAGTAACTGAATAGGTGAATAGCTTTCAGTTATCATTTAGCTACTATTTTTTTCACAAAAAGTTTTCAATTAAAACGTTATGCTACTATTATTTTTTCACAATATGTTGGGAAACTTAAAGAAATTTTTCCTTAATGGTCCCTTAACTGGGTCGCGGTACTCACGAATTACCTTGGCCCCGGAACGTAAAGGGCTATTGAAGGACACCGTGGATTTTAGTCAATACGAGTCTGACATTCCCTCCCGCTCTGCCTTGGGTAGCAGGACTCATTTGATGATTTTACCACGCTAAAAAAAAAGATGGTCCCTTAACTACTGAATAATGAATCCCTAAATCTTTATCACTCACTATCACGCCTATAATCCTGAAAGTACTAGGCAGACATTATCATCATTTTTAAACCTTGCCCCAAAGACTAACTCCTGTATCCTGGGTGCGTTTACAAACCTTTATTCTCAAATACATAAAATAGTCCGCCCGGAACAAATACCTGTAGAATGTTCCGAACTGAAATCGAAACCCCTACATTACAAAAAAAATTAAGTCGCCATTTACACTGACCAAATAAAATTCCAAACACTGACCGAAATTAAACGACGGAATTTAAACTTTTGTAAAGTTTAAATTCCAGAGTTATGTTTATTTTTAATCCCATAATTGTATTAGGGGCATAATGGGGATAAACAGAGGCACTGCTCTCCAGGCACTTATCTAAAATGCGTGGCTGCCACTGAAAATTGTTGATGGAAAAACCCAACAACACTTTCCTCGAGACGGGATCCAGGAACTCGTTGAGCTGGAGGGCCACTAGACCACAGAACCAGGATTTGACTTCTTTTATAAATACAACTATGAATGATCTCCTGGATGCAATAATAAAATATAACTAAAGTTGTAGTTTCGATAAAACCATCATCCGAATACGACTACGACGACTGCCTATCGGAACTCATCAACCCAGTAACTCGGTAATACGATACCAGTACCCCATGGTAAGACTTGTTGTCAGAATTTTACAGCTTCTAACCACAGACTAGATAGGTTCTTCTTAACGACTGTCAAACTACTGACACTACAGTTTCGGTAAAAAAGGACAAAAAAAAAGTCGGTATTAAAGATGCGTCCTAATCAATTTTGGTTTGTGATAATGTGAATAATCCGAAAAATCTAAATACCTAAAATAAAATTACCAAGCATACTTTTAAAAGTATTTTCTCTCATTCATTATCATAGGGATGTTCTAACCACCAGCTCATCAGATACAAATATGAAAGAAGAATAATACACATTCTGTTGAGGGAGATTTTTAGTGTAATAATTAATCATACGTGCAGTAGTTCTTCATGTTGTCAAATAATCACCAAGCCCTCTGCAATATTAAAGAATTTTCTATTCTTTTCTCTGTTAAATACTATTTGATGTATCGGTTTTAGTTGACTTCAAGATTGATGCATCTACTGACATTTAGCACCAGGCTATTAATAATAAAATGCCGCAAACCGCTTGCAACTTTTCATACAAACCGTTTGCCGTTTAGGATTTCTCACCGGCAAAATGAATGAAAAACTCCATATAACATTTCATACGCTTTTGTAATCACTTTGAGGGTGGTTTTTACTCACCTTTTTCAAATAAAACAAACACTAAAGTGTATAAATCGAAAAAGGCATGTTAGGCTTTTTAGTGAGTTTCAGACTTAGGTTCGGCCTTGTATGCAGTGCTGCCCCAGCGTCGAAATAAAAGTTTGGTATTCACTAAGCTGTTGACAGCGACGTTTTGTGGCACCATCTCAAGGCTCTGTATCGATGATGAACTCGTCGTAGCGTACAGCCTAGAAATTGTCTATTAAAGAATAGTATAGCAGGGTACATGCCTAACTATTGGGTTTTTATGGTTTTCTTGGTCCAGATTTTTATTAGTACATATTTAAATAAAATCGATTTAAAAAAAATACTGCTTACCTACTAGCTTTATTTTGCCGTTTTTTAGACAGTAATGATCAGTTTTGTAGAAGATTACTAAACCCACACTTTGTCTGTTATTGCATTGTATCTTTCAATCAACATAATAACTGCAATCTCAATAGAGATCATCATGAGAGCTGGCGCGCCTACCAACTCAAAGCAAATGCGTAATGTTTTGCGTAATTTTACAGACTTAAATCCCAAAATCCTGAAAATAAATTTATCTACTGCTAACTAAAAGCTTCTGACCTTCTAACTTTTGAATTTCTGACAGATCTTGATTCTGAAGTTGCAGGTTAAATCCTGCTAACAGTATTTTTTTAAACTATTCAATTATAAACTCAGCTAAGGCGTTTTACATACAAACATTTAAAAACATAGATCACATATTACAATGAACACATATTAGGTATACATGTTACTTTGTTAAAGAAACTAAGAACAATATTTTCTGAAACCTACCCACTATAAACTGAAAATATGCAACACAAAATTCAATATATTCGTTTCCTAATTTTTTTGATATTCCTTATGAACTTTGACATTTTACTTTGTTACTATCCAAAAAATCGTTTATTAATTACTTCACAATATACACGAATAAAATTCTTTCAACAATCACAATAGCTTTGTTTTGCAATAAGTATAATAAAAATAATGCATCAAGATGAGAGTTTTATGCAGCTGCATGGGCTTTAGTGATGCGTAAAGCGTTGATTCGTCCTCATAAAATTGTATAACTCTTACATAATGTGTTTTATTATTATATTTTTTGGCGCAACTAATAAGGATACCCAAGAAATATGAGTGAATACGAAAATATAACCTACAATCGGGGCCCGTGCATGAAGATGAGCTGCAAGTCCTGATGATGCAGGTGATTCACAGCTGATGAGTGCGAAGGGTGTTGGCAGAGGTGCGAGCGCAGTGGGCGAGCGGGGCGGGCGGGGCGCAGATTGAGGCCACTATTTAACCGCACGACGGCCGCGCAACGACCTGTTGTGATCCCGTCATGGCGCGCTACGCCCGTGTCGCTACTCTGGCCGCGTGTCTCTTGTTCGCCTGCGGTGAGTCCTAACCTTTATCTTACGCATCCAGACACCGTCCATCTCGCGACGTCACGGGTGACTCGACGTCACATCCGCACATCTGCCGATAACTTAGTGATTGCGTATGTACAGTGTAGCACTTAGTGAACAGTGAAGTTGCCCATTCTCGACGATCGCGAGATAGACTGTGTCTCCGCAGAGTTTACCAATGAATGCAGCCGACCGCGATCGCCTTGCACCGAACGACCAAAGGACATCAACGCTCAGTGACTCGAACCCTTCAAGGATAGTCACTGTCGGCATGTCTCTAACGTGTATCATGTATCTTTCATACATTGACGACGGTGTTGTGAAAACAAAACATAGAATTTAGCTTATTTCGGTAATTTAAACGTTTCAATGTTGCGAAAACATAATTATATATTTGTATTGGAACTTTCTGTAACAGTTGTTGAGTATTCGGTACATCGTGTACCACTCTAATATTTGTAAACATGGTTTGAGCCGCAATCTAGATAATTGTGACGAGATGAGGACAAGGATTTGTGTTTGATTACCTCATCTGTAAAGGCTGTCATTAGGACGTGTTTAGTTGAACTATTGGTTAGCACCTGCTGCGGCGGCGCTGTGGTTGCGGAGAACTTTCACATTCGTTCCGTGTTGCGCTACGCCTGTGCCGGTGACGTCACATTTTACATAGTGTCGAGGGCAGCGAGACTGCTGCGACGCGGCGACGTTATATGAGCTGGCCCTATTGATTTCTCGAAATTTACATTTTGGGCAACAATTTATACACATGGCAGGCGTGTATCGTAAAGATAAGATATTAATATGAGCGTTATTCTAGCTGGTCGACTGTACGCCACTCGTTTCAAGATGAAAAGCTGTCTGTCATCCTACCTTGTAATATCATCTTGGTGGAAAATTTCATTACGTTCCATAGCCGGATACAAAGCGTGTTTTAAAAGTAAAACCTTACAAACAAAGGAACGATTTACGAAAATAAAATGCAAATACGCTGCAAAGTTATAATTATCTAATATAAAACAAAATAATGAAGTTCAAAATACGAGTATCTCGGAAATAATAAGCTTTCCTCAATTTGGTGAAATTCGCGTTAATTTAGCCAGAAAATCGTATTTCATTTAAACGTCACAATTTAGGTCTCAGAAATCGGCATACCTTCCCCAGTATTGTCTTTCAGTGCTGCAGGTTGGAATATTTCTAGTTCAATTATCGTAGCTAGTAGATTCTATTACAGTAATCGATGTTGGTGAACGACGCGACGCCTAAATTCTCGTAGAGATTTCATCAAGCGCACCGAAATTGTTATTTTATACGACCATAAACTTGTGTGCTCATTTCATTATTGATGGTTTACTTCGAATGTTGAGTGAGAGAAACATAATTTTTTGTTTCGGTAAAAAATATCTTCACAATGCTAACTTTTGCAGTTGAAAATGTAATGCCAATTTATTTCATTTAACAAATACATATTGTCAAATTAACTAAGTAATTCTTTCGACAACAGGGGTTAATCGGGGTGATATTTCAAACAATCTAAACAAAACTGCTTTTATTATCTAGTCTTATCCATGCAGACAAATAAAATTAATCTGATCATTGTTTCCGTCCACACATACCTACGTGACACACTCGTAGTGCTCAGGTGCGATAGCTTAAATGTCATAAAGTCACACAGTTCACGTGAACTAAGAGTCAAGTGTTCAAGGGCGTTACCAATAATAGCTTCCTTTCAATTATGATAGAGTAAACAATCAATTATCTTGTTTAACCTTGATGCTGCCAATATTAAAATCTTGTACTTTACTCAATTATGTATGAATGATCGTTGAAATTAACGGACATCATTCTTTATTTGTTTGCGTTCACTTGATAAATGTATTATTGGCTTCGAAAACCTACTTCATAATTGACTAGAAAATTAATTGAAAAGAGGACGTGAGCGATCGTTATGAAGTAGTAACAAGCAAATGATTTTTAATCAATTGCATAGATTTTAGAACTGATAATAGACTTTAACAAATGATTGCTTTATTCTTATTGTTCAACCAATTCACTGCTATGTTTACACAATTGAATAGATGAAAGTGTTTATAAACTTGACGAAATTTAAGGTTTTTATTTTAAGAAAAAGTTATAAACAATGTTAACTACATACGAGTACCTTTGAGCTGAAAAATAAAACGATTACTTTTAACTTGTGATTAAAGAGTTAATTTGCATTTAAAATATTTGATAATCATACATTATGTAACTGTATGTACGGTTCGGTCGTGATTCTTTTAATCAGCTACCTACTTGTGGTAGGTTTCCAGATCTTTAGGTCTCTAGGTCAGCCGCGTTGCGACATAACCACCACGTGAGATACATAGACAGGCTCCGAACAACTCGATACTGTGTCGAAACAACATCGCATAATACGCCTGCGCGCCGATTAATTTAACATTTGAATGATCTACTTAGCTAGTTAGCTTATGTCTAATTTTGTAAACGTTCACGGTTTACGCTGGTTGAGCAAAAGTTATTTACACAAATTTCTTAAAAAACAAATTGTGCAAACAGGTATAATAGGGTCAGTTCTTTGACAACAAAGGAAGACTTTTAAGTTTGTTTCATTCAACTTGCATCCTTTAAGTTCGCGGTTCATCCGCCAGTTTGCAGCGCCTGTTGATAGGTTTGCAATCCTCTTTGCTCAGTTATATAAATGTTGCAGTTGCTAAATTTATTTGCCTATCACATAACACAAGTTTCATTCGTTGTGCTTAATCATTTCACATTATCATGTGTTAAGTGATCGAATTTATATATTGTACTTGCCTTACGATAAAATATAGAATGTTGTTAGTGGATTTCGTCACATTTATAAAGAAATGTGCACCACGGCAATCACGGCCTCGGTCAAGTTTAAGTACTACCTATAGTGTAAAGTCGTTTACGTTGTAGACATTAATGTATATTTAGCACGTATAGTACGAGTAAGTTCTTCGTAGTTTCGGGTTTCCATTTTACGCTCACATATTAAAGGGGTCATATCTCAAGACAAAGCGGAGATTGGCGACACTTTACATAATATGTAGAGTTGATTACATAGAGGAGACAAAGTGAAACGTGAATATTGATCGAGAGCGGAGAGGTCGTCGTGATTGCATGTGAGCGACGCTGACAAGGTGAGCGCTGTTTACTTCCGCGTAGGAAACGCCAGTCTCCCGTTATTACTAGTTAACTTCGCTTGAAGGGAGTGCCGCAGAAGGAAAGTCGAGTGGTGGTGCTAAATATTCATAAGGTCAGCCGTTGGTATTCCAACAACGCGCCCGGTCGACGGCCGAGCTGCTCGCATACCTAGTTGTTCCCACATTCATGCTTTATTATTCATACAATAGTCAGTTCTGGAGGAACGGTATCGTTCGTCGGTGACATATGTGATGGAAATATAATTGTTTTATTTTTAATTAAAATATCGGGATAATCTTATCTCTTTTTGACAAGATAGACATATTTTTCATTAAAAATTTATTGTTTTTTTTTTCTTCATATTACATCGATTCAAGTATCTTATTAGAAGTACACAACTACTGGTATATCCACAACATTTAACATAAATAAACCAAAATATTTCAGGTTAAAATAGTTTTTTGAAAGTACATTCTGACAATTAGTCGTAAACGCGGAAGTAATGCTACCACTATATATATAACTATATAACTATGAACATAAATGAAGCTTTATGTTTCATTTATGTACATTGAAATATACGTATTTTTACCCGACTACGGCAAAGCCAAAAGGAGGGTTATGATTTTGACCGGTATGTATGTATGTATTTGTCGTAACTCCACACATTGAAAACAATATTTTTTTCAGTTCAAAAGACATCAACGCGCATCAAATCAAAAGGTGCTAAAACTAAGAACCGGGGAAACTTTATTTTTTTAAGATCGCTATTGTTTTAGTTTTCATAGATCTGTCACTTCTACGCACATAAATTTTTAATTTTATAAATTTAGAAGGAAGCCGAATTATCGAGACCTGATAATCAGACACGTGGTAGATCCGGGTCAAAGAAAACTAGTTAGTTTATACATACAACTACAACCTTCTGGTTGTAGTTGTATAAACTACCGAAAAAAAAAGATAATAATAATTTTGGGCAGGTGTCACGTTTGCATACTTTTAAAACTAAAATTAGTGTATTAAACTGGTTCATATAAGATGTTCCTTTTGCAAACATTTAGATTGTAGGATTGTAGGTATATTCCGAGCGCACATTTATTAAGATTATAGTGTGGATTGACTACTTCATTAAAATAAGCATAATTTAAGACCTTGAATCGTAATATTACGAAACCTTATCTAATTTATACTAATAATAGCAAACAGATTTTCATTATAATCCATTCCGAATAATATTGTCAAATAATCCGTAAAAGCAATCGGCCCAAAACTAAGTCGAATATTTCGTATTACATTCACGCAGCAGTTGTTGTGCAAAGCTGTTACTACGTATACAAAACAATGAAAATAATATAATTATGTATGTGTATACACGCTAGCATGTCGTGTATTAATCGCGCTATCGATTGCATTGGCAGCGTGCAACATCTAACCCACATAACTTATGAACAATCATGCACCGTGAGCGCCTGCGCTGCTTGAATTATACTCGTGTGATTTGAAGCAGATAATTTTTGGATCAAAGTACTTTCTGATTTCGGATGTCCACGTTATTTATGGACTTATACATATATGTGATTATGTTTCTGCTACTGTAGCTGAAACGTCCCAGTACAAGCGAGATAGTTAGATAACGCGGCGAGAGAGCTCTGTTTCCGAGTGTTACGTGCTCGGTGCTCACACGGCTCGCACGCGCTCCTTCTGCCGCTTGCAATACGTCTTTCTTATTGCCTTCGCAAACATTACCCAAGCGAAGTACACTACTGACAAAAAACAACGTGGATACCTGACGCATGATCTTATGAGAACCTTTGTTGACTGGCCTGTTGGTCTAGTGGTTAGTGACCCTGACTGCTATGCCGGAGGTCGTGGGTTCGATTCCCACCCAGGACAAATGTTTGTGTGATGAGCACGTTCATTTGTTCTGTGTCTGGGTGTAATTTATCTATAATATGTATGTATTTAGAAATATATAAGTATGTTTATCAGTTGTCTAGTACCCATAACACAAGCTCTGCTTAGCTTGGGACTAGATGGCATTGTGTGATAGTTGTGGAATATTATTATTATTTTTATACGTTTTTAAACATCTCGGGATCATGGGATCCCGGACTTTTGAAGGGCGTGCCAGGAGCCGAAGCCATCTTGCAGAGGCCCATTACGCATTTTTAAATGAAATGGGGCTCTAACCGGCGGTTATCCCTGTATGCACTATTCCAGTATACCCAAGGACAACCCCCGGTTGGAGTTGGACTATTGTGGAATATGGAAACAAAAGACAGGGTTATGGCGTTTGGTGGGTTTGGTGGACTGGTTATATAATATATATGGAAAGACTATGGCCCCTGCGTAATCAATGTTTTATATACATAGATACGTTGGCAGGGGGTGACTTGCACACTCAACAAATGGACCCCCAAACATATCGCTAGCACTAGGTGACGTAGCGACAAGGGGGTAACATATCCTGAGGTGCTTGAGGAGTGGAGAGGTATTCCACGGTTCTCAGAATCGACCAGGAACCCGGAAGTATGGTCGATCCCTACAAACACTTACTGAAATACTTCCTTCCTCCGAGCACGTTTGCTCTTGCGAATCTCCACTCTAGCCAGCCAGTAAAGGCAAGAAAGAGGTGGGAGATCTGTTCCTCGTCAGTGTTCACTCTGACCAGCCAATAAAGGCAAGCCAGAGATGAGGAACAAGATATCTCCCGGGAGATCAGGTCCGTGGGGTCGCAACTGCCCAACAGCTCGCCACAAGCTGCCCTGCGGGTTTATTATTATTATTAATTAACATCGTGAATTACTGTGTTGGAACATCATGGATGTCGTTAAATATTTCATCCAATTCGCCGTTAAATGTTAATATGTATCAAGAAATACAGTTTCTCTTGCTGGTTTTATAATAATAGTTGTTTGTTAACAGTCATTCGTCGTTTAGTTTCCTGAAATATGCTGATGATTCAAGGAAATCTACTATTCCGTAACCTTTCTGAATTATAATAATTTCGTCAGCCTAATCGGCACACAAATCAAATGCCATGCATAATGTAGGATTTTGTATAGAAGACATAGAAAGAGTCGTCCTTGTCGCTTGCCCAAGCGCTGACATTTCGAAGCGAGTCAAATGTCACGAGCGCTCACCCCACCTTTGACATTTAGATACTAGTATGTTTCCAAGTGACATTTCGATTCTAATTCCGAAAAAACGGTAAATAGTGAACGTAAAACGATCTACCACGTGTTATTATACATATAAATCTATTGATAATGTTGAATCACATTAACCGCGAATAAGTCGAAAAACCTTTACACACTTCCTGAATAAATTAGTTGATATACATCATGAAATGACCCGCAGTGGTTTAATAGATGTTTTGTTTGTGTAGCGAATGCCGATATCCACCGATGGCGGCGGCAGGCTGATGATCGTGAAGCGCCGAAGAAAGACGACAGCTTGGAGGTAGAGCTATGCAAGGACAAGGACGCCGGCGAGTGGTTCCGCCTGGTGGCCGGCGACGGCGACAACTGCCGCGACGTCATCCAGTGCACCGCCTCCGTAAGTACCTATTCATACGAACTGCACTTTTACACAGGCATGCTCTAGTAAATATGTCCTTATAGCATGTACCGCCGCGGGTACTACCGACAACACCTGGAATGTGAGCTACCTTGAAACGGTTATTATTAAAATCTGATTGCCATTTTGAATACTTGATTATTGAATAGTTAGTTAGTTTGGAATTTAAAACGAGTGCAAATAGAGCAGTGTAATTCAATAAATGCGAAGCGCAATAAACGTTAGAAATTTGTCCTCAATATAAACAACAGCATTGCGTATCAGTGAGTACGTACTGCGTTGCGTTCTTACGACATTCAAGGCAATGTAAGAACAAGCCGCGACGCGGCGCCGGCCGGCTTATGCCGCACGTTCGTAATCATGAAAATTGCTGTAATTGTTCGAGCTGTCAGGATAACCTCCACGAGCCCTCAGACACCTGAATCAGAGATAACAAACACTGTTTTCCTTTTTTAAATCAAATTTACCAAGATACAGCTGACACATCAGTTTACTATGTCTATTGTACTATTATTTTGGTCATTACATAAAAAAATCCAGTATTGTGTGGCAAACAAAGATATTTTGAGGTTGCAACATAATTGGGAATTTTCGCTTGAACTGACTCAAGTTGTTGCAACAAAGGGGTTTAAACAATGCAGCGAAACAAGGTAGTCTATTATTAATAATAATTTCCATTTCTCTATCAGGGTATCCAAGCCATTCGTTGTCCAGCTGGTTTATTCTTCGATATCGAGAAACAGACCTGTGACTGGAAAGACGCTGTCAAGAACTGCAAATTGAAAAATAAGGAGCGCAAAATAAAACCTTTGTTGTATACTGAAGAGCCTTTGTGTCAAGATGGTTTCCTCGCGTGTGGAGACTCTAACTGCATCGAGCGCGGACTTTTCTGTAACGGCGAAAAAGACTGCGCAGATGGCTCCGATGAAAACTCTTGCGGTAAGTTCCCTCGCTCTTTGACATCTTTAGGTTGTACCCAACAATTTATGACTTAATAGAGATAGTTGTTCAGCTAAATTAAAACACGCAAATGAACTTGAATGAACAAATTCACAAATAAGAACTAGCTCGTGAGGCGTAACGAACGACCTGACTGAAATGCCAATCACTTGGCCTAAAAAACATCTCAATGTTATGTCGTAACACAAATGGGCCGTTTTATTAATTACTCAATAACATTTGGTTTTATTTAAAATACGTAGATAAACCCACACGGAATGTTTTAACTTAGGTAGAAAGATCAGCAGTGAATTAATATGGCCTCACACATCAGCAAGCTAATCGGTAGGCATCGTCTCACTTCAAACGCGATTCATACAATACAACTCTCTGCTGCGCTATATGACTTGAAATCACGTTGAATTGTAAGTATGTACATGACAAGGATACAAAACTCCGTTCACCAAACCGCGAAGACCCTGGTCTGTTTGTGACATTTATATTCCTAGCTCACGTCTTTGAAGTAAATATATGTGCATATAAACTTAAACGACGATCAAGTCATCGAACGGAATGTCTTACCTAATAATGTAATTAATTAAAACCAATAAAATATTCTGAATCATGATCTTTAAAAAAAATAACATGTTGTATAGTAAGAACGTAATGCAAAAGTTGTAGGCTGTATGTAAGAATGGTTAATAACATTGCTGAATCAAAAGTGAAATCCAGCGTGTGTCAGCTGTGGCGAGTGGTTTGATCAAGCGAAAGTACCCATACTGGTTCCGACTCTCGCGCCGCCCGAGATTCATACGCCTCTGCAGCTGCAAATGACTTGTAGTTAATATCTCTCAATGACAAAATATATCACAATCGGAACGCCAAAGCTTCTTATCACGTTTGAAACAACAATAGCAACATTGCATAAACTCGATTTATGACCAAAAATACGTAAATTTCTTTACGAGCTTGCATTTCATAACCTCATACTGCAGATCCAACGGTTGCGTAGTATCAGTGTTTTTCTCACGATGTTTTTAATTCAAAGTTATAATTGCATAGGTATTGGTATATTTTATCGTGTGAATTACATTGTCTTTTCATAAATGTATGGTTTTCTGTTTGCTGTAGACATCGACAACGACCCCAACAGGGCCCCGCCATGCGACGCGTCGCAGTGCGTGCTGCCCGACTGCTTCTGCTCCGAAGACGGCACGGTGATCCCCGGCGACCTGCCCGCCAGAGACGTGCCCCAGATGATCACCATCACCTTCGATGATGCTATTAATAACAACAACATCGAGCTATACAAAGAAATCTTTAACGGAAAACGTAAAAATCCTAACGGTTGCGACATTAAGGCTACATACTTTGTTTCGCACAAGTACACCAACTACTCAGCCGTTCAAGAAACCCACAGAAAGGGACACGAAATCGCTGTACACTCTATCACGTAAGATTTATTTGAATCAACATTTTCAAGAATCGAAGTTTTTTTGGTTATTAAATTTAACTAATCATATTTTTTGTCTCTTTAGGCACAACGATGACGAACGCTTCTGGAGTAACGCTACCGTTGACGACTGGGGCAAGGAAATGGCTGGCATGAGAGTCATCATTGAGAAGTTCTCTAACATCACAGATAACAGTGTAGTAGGTGTGCGCGCTCCTTACCTCCGTGTCGGTGGTAACAACCAATTCACCATGATGGAAGAGCAAGCGTTCTTGTACGACAGTACCATCACCGCTCCCCTCTCCAACCCCCCTCTATGGCCATACACTATGTACTTCAGAATGCCTCACCGCTGTCACGGAAACGTACAGAGCTGCCCCACGAGGAGCCACGCCGTGTGGGAGATGGTGATGAACGAACTTGACCGTCGTGAGGACCCCACCAATGATGAGTATTTTTCAGGATGTGCCATGGTTGACTCTTGTTCCAATATTTTGACCGGGGATCAGTTCTACAACTTCCTCAACCATAACTTTGACCGTCACTACGACCAAAACCGTGCTCCATTGGGTCTATACTTCCACGCCGCTTGGCTGAAAAACAACCCCGAATTCTTAGAGGCTTTCTTGTACTGGATTGATGAAATTCTGTCGAGTCATAATGACGTATACTTTGTAACAATGACACAAGTAATCCAGTGGATCCAAAACCCCCGTACGATCACGGAAGCGAAGAACTTCGAGCCATGGAGGGAAAAGTGTTCCGTTGAGGGAAACCAAGCTTGTTGGGTACCCCACTCTTGCAAGCTCACCTCCAAGGAGGTTCCCGGTGAAACCATCAACCTGCAGACGTGCGTGAGATGCCCTGTCAACTACCCCTGGCTGAACGACCCCACGGGTGACGGCCGTTACTAAAGGAGCCATGATCTCACGCCTCTCGTGCTCTAAGTAGTTCTTATAAAATCTAATGAGTCAGTTGCATGGATAACATAGACGCAGTCAACATTTAACAAGACATTTTAAATTAAATTGAACATTCGTTATCTATAAAGCAACCAAACTTTTATCAACTGCGATTATGTTTTCCAGTAATTCTCAAATGTACCGGGTCATAATCCCGTCCGTAGCCTAAGTACCTACCTTACTGTATGTAATATAGACTCACATAAATATTTAATAGGTCTGTTTAATAGTTTATGTGATCATTCTAATGTAAGTCTGTTTTATAAATTTATAAAAAAATTAAAAAATCAAAAAATTTACAACGCTTTTTAGTTATCCTTAATCAAATATTCCATAGGAAACAGGGAAGAAATTACTTTATTTGAACTAATGTGAATGGTCGTAGTTTAATAAAGAATATACCTGAATGAGACGAATTTGAGAGTATTCAAAACAGGTAATAAGCAGTTAACCTTTAAGAAGATATTTCATCACTTGATACGAGCTCAGACGTTTGCCACAGAGTGCGTTAAATGATTCATTCAAAGTGCATAAAAATGCACTTATAAAGGTGTTTCTTATGGGTTAAAGAAATCAGTATTTCATTCAATTCCGATGGATATTTAAAACTCACAGCAACAGCCGACGTGTGCCTTCTCGAATATTTGAACAAAGAGCAAACACTGCTGGTCGGTCAGTGACTTGCAGCGGCTATAATATGATCGTATGTGTACCTGCCTCCTGCTAAGCCAACGACAACGTGGCGGCTCTTCGAGATCAGGCACCTCAGAATGTACTGTAAACATTTTCATTGAGTTCCGCATATAAAATCGTATATTTCTAAAGAATCTGTTTAAAAAGTTTGAAATATAAAAGTAGTAACTATGTTATGAAACCACATAATAAAATAATTATGTTTACCGACCCAAGCTAAGTGGAGCAAAAAAATCTCGACATTGCGTAGGAATTAAACATTAGTCAATTTGCTTCAACCAAATAATTGACATACGAAAATAATTTTCTCTTGCACTTCCAATAACTGATATTACACGTCGTCTATACGAACATTCGTACCGAGTGTAGAATTTTGTAATTTCATACGTCAGTGACTTCGTTCGTAGAACATAACATGTTTACGTATGTTTCTCGATCGATGTGGTTTATATTTTAAAACATCTAGGTTTGGAATAGATATCCGTAGGTTATGTACATATACATAAATATGTAGCAACGAAGTAACTAATCCCGAAGAGCCAGGCGATCCCTCGTACTTTGAAAACTGCGCCACGGAACATAAGCGCTACGCACTACGCTTGCTACGCGCCCGCGGTGTTACTTCGTCACCTGCAGCTCATCTCCGCCTACGCCATCAATTTTAAAATAGTGATACTTCATCATGCATTACCATTCATTAGAGAGTTCAAGGACTATATTAGCAAATCGATACTTTTCATGGTACCTTGTGAATCACGTAGGTATACATAAATACATAATATCACGCCTTTAATATAATCCCCGCAAGGTTAAGCTGAGGTGTATCGTCGTGTCTGCTACTGACAGATTCCTCATAGAAAAGCGCAATAACGCCTTACCTCGGCGGCAAATCGAACCTGGGATCTCACGCTAAACCTGCGTATTATAACTTCATATTTCGGTTGCAACTATAAATCTTCTATCTATACTTATAATAAATCTGTAGAGAGGTCAATTCTGTACATGAAATATATTTCCAAAATAACTTTCAGGGGGTGATTAGGGATCGATACTGATGCCAAAAATGCAATTAATAAAATTATTGTCTGTCTGTCTGTCTGTCTGTCTGTATAACCGTTATAGAAACAAAAACTACTCCACGGATTTTGACGAAACTTGGCACAATTATTTTTCATACTCCTGCGCTGGTTATAGTATACTTTTCATCACGCTACAATCAATAGGAGCAGAGCAGTGAAGGGAAATGTTAGGAAAACGGGAGAAGTTACTCCATACACGCTAATCTTCGGAACTACTGGACGGACTTGATTGTTTTTTTTTTGTTGTATAGCTATTAAGTCTGGGTCACATATAGGCTATAATTTATCTTGGAAACTTGAACACCTGATGCAGAACTGCAATAGATCACCTAAACTATAAGAGCTACAAAAATAGCGCCATAGCAAAAATTGTTCCGCGTGATGAGCATTTTCTGCTGAGAAAATAAATTTGAAGATATGGAACACCTGATGTGGAACTCCAAGAGCCCAGCTACACTATTACATATACAGCAATGACGTCTTAGCAAGAGTTGTTCAGCCTGATGAGCACTCCCTGTTGTCGTATAAAAACTGAAGATCTGATGGAACACCTGATGTGGAACTCCAAGAGCCCAGCTACACTATAACTGTATAACATAAATAGGAATGACGTCTTAGCAAGAGTTGTTCAGCCTAATGAGCACTCTCTGTTGACGTATGAAAATTAAGATCTGGAACAACTGATGTGGAATTCCAAGAGCCCAGCTACACTATAACATATACAACATGTAACATAATTAACGCACATCCTGAAATTAGTTTGTTCAAAATCGTTTACTGAATCGATTTCTATCATTTTTATTATAGGTAATTTTTTATCAAAAATAATTTTATTAAAACTACGCAAATAATACTTAGTCACATTACCCCTGTACAGTCAAAACAAACTAAGATAGACCGTAAATCAAGGCAACAAGACTTAAAAGTGCAATTTTATTTGTATTAATACAAATTCCGTCATTCAATACAAAATAAAGAAAAATAAACCTTACTGCAAAATAACTAATTTAGTTAATAACAATGCATTTACATGTTATATTAAAAATTCAATACCTATATGTATTATGATTATAACATTATATTCTAATTGGGGTGTATGAGGGTGTGCGTTAATTACGGGTCCATATTGGCTCACCTAAAGTTGTTTACCCGAAATTGTTCTTCCTAACGATTTGTAATCCGAATGATCACTCTTCCTAAAATTTTTCATCCTAAAGTTTTTATTCATACTTTTTGTAGTGCTACCGGCGATGTTCATAACACTCATTTTTCCGAAAATTGTTATCAATAATATCGTTATTGTAAATATATTGAAACTCCTACTGTTTTTTATCATAACGTTTTTATCCCTAAACATTATTACGGTGATATTTTTATTTGGTCATTTTACTGGATTTAGTCAAACTAAATCCAGTAAAATGTCGACAATTTAGTCTAAACTAAATAAAGTAAAATGTTGAGAAAATTCGACGGAGCACCGCTTCGCGGTGCTCCTACTTCTGGGTGGTTTAAAAAAAAAAACCACGAAGGGGATGGCGGGGTCTTTCAGACCCCGCCATCCCCTTCTAACCTAACCTAACGTATACCGTAACCTGTCCGAGTCGGGGTGCCCCCAGTCGTTTTTAGTCAGAGTGTCATGTTGGGGTCACTATGAAAAAAGTACTGGCGACAAATTTCCAGGTTACGCTCGCCGGCCGCTGCCGCGGCACCGCTCGCTTTGCTCGCTCGACTCGCGAGTAGCTGGTCACAGTTCTAACCTAACCTAACGTATGGATATCTTTTCAGGTACACACCGCTTTAAATAAAATTAAAGAAGAAGCTTTAACTAATAAAAAAAAAAACAATTCATATAATTAGTGAGTGCGAAGCAAGCACTTCCTCAAGTATACGTGCTAATATGCCAACAAAATAAAAATAAATCTAAACAAAAAAGATAGGTATGACTTTGAATAATAGTGTAAAAGAAGGTTATGTTAAGAAAATATAGGAAAACAAATAATAGTATAATAGATGTTTATTGCTACCGACATTATGAAGTTGAATGATTCGGAATTACGAATATTAGTGACAGTGCAATTAGGAGTTGTGATCATTAGGATTAAAAATGTTAGGAATACAATTTTCGGGTTTCCGATGATCGGAGTTTAATTTTTAGGTGAACTTTGGCGCGCCCGTTAATTACGTTATATGTTGTATTTGAATAACATCTTAGCAAGAGTTGTTTAGTCTGATGGGCATTTCCTGTTGACTTACAAAAATGAAAGATCTGGAACGTCTGGAATCGTCATGCGCGTCCTGTTGTTTTCCCGTCCCCAGGCTCTAAGAATTCGACATCAGACGTTTGATCTTCGATTTTGACGACCCCATTGTCGCTGGCATAAGCAACAGGATCCGCGTACGAAGTCGCTGGCAGAAACTAGTTAATAAATAAGCATGTAGAAGTTCTAGCAAATAATTATAAAAGTAGAATATCTGAAAGTTAAGCATAAATACACATAATTTAATAATTATTTTAAAATATATTATGATGTATCTGGTGGATCCCTAAAATCTTAAAAAGTCTTGTGTGTCGTTCGAGTCGAACATCTAAAATTAAACAAGTGCCTACCTGGGTGCAGATGTCATTAGCCTCTCGTGGAAAGTTTTTATGTCTACTTTGGTATCCTAACAACATTTCAAACATGGCAGGCCGTAAAAAATGCTAAATTCGATTGAAAGGGGTATTGACCAAATGATTTACACCCGTTATAAGTGCATCTTCAAAAAACAAGTACCTATCTCTAGTTTTTAAGCAACCAAAGTCTAGGTGGTCTTCTTTCTGACAATCAGTACCTACTTAATATTCATTTGTTGGTATGTATTAGAGATCGACTAAAAAACGAATAAACTTGCACGTTTTTATTTAGAATATTCCAGCCGACCTTGCTCGTCTCTTTGTGATAATATCGTTTTAAAAAGCTCGCTACATTACACAGGCTTGCTAGATGAATCCATCTTCTACTAAGCGTCGGATAAGCCACGCTGCGAGTCTTACTACATCTGTGCGTCAAAATGTCATATGTTTGTATGAATTTGACACATGAGCGTGGTATGTGTGCGTGACAGGCGCGAGGTGGAACAATAGGTGGCGGCGTGGCGTGGCGGGCGCCACCAACACGTTAATCTCCCCTGACATCTGTGGGCGGAGGCTTGCATTGCACATCATCACCTCCAACCGTGTAGGTACATATCCTCAACTCCATTACCAACTTTCCAATTTGTTTTGCAATGCGCAGCGTTTATCGAAGTGTAGAATAAAGGACAATGAAAACAATTGTATTGTTAACAGCATCTAAATAAATAGAGAGTTGGGCATAGGCGGCGCTGCGCTGGCGGGTCGTACTAGGCATGGTGTCACGGAGAGCCCGCGGTGCAGCCCGGGACAGTGAAAGCAGTGAAAGTGTTACTCAGCATCGTCGCATCGCACTCGCTCTCATAGCATTTAGTTGTTAACTATTAAATGACATTAATTTTTAAATAGTAAAGACATCGTCTACCTAACCATAATTTGTACAAAAATCACAAAACTTCTTTTAGAAATAATTCTTTCAATCAGTTGTAATATGGATGATCCTTGGGCAATTCTACACATATTGGTCTTTTAGTATTATATTGCAAACCCAAGTACAGTGGGCCTCATCAATAGTGTTCGCCAGTAATGAATCTAACCGCATTCAAGGGGACACTGTGAAGCTGACTGTACAAGTTTACATAGTGGATTTAAACACTCTCTGATTTTGAACTGTGTTTAAGAAACTCTACATTAATATGTATTTGACACAATACCACAAGTAGCTCAACAACATTTTGATTTGAACCAGTGTCGCCCAGTGGCAAGCTTGCTGAATTTGAATACTTGTTTAAAACTAAAATTAATTATATAATTTGTATTTACCTAGGCATAGAATCCTGATGATAATTCAAGTTCCTTCTTCTTGTAATTTCAATATCTAAGTAATCAGAGGCTACGAAGTTTTTAGAACATTCTAGATTTCTAGAAGATATAATAAATTACGAACCGTGCGAAGAGGAATCGATGTTATTTCTTATAAACCACCGTACAAGTACAGTTCACATTATTCTTAAATTATTACTTAATATCTATGTTGTGAAGAGATGTAATGTTAACTTACAATTTTGATTATAACACTGGCTTTGTAAGTCATGTCTTTTTCTGCTAATACGTGGTGAGGTTACAACAACAAGGAAAATATCTGCAGTTATTTCTACCTATATGAGTTCGATTTTTATCTTTTCGTAAGGTATTCTGCGAAGTTACTTAGGCAGAACTGAATAAATTATTTTGTTGTAACTGCTATTTATTAATATTCAATAATCAAATTAAGTTCAGCAAAGTGAAAAACAGATTTTGCTGCAATTTGGAACTTATTAGTAATTAACTAACAAAACTGTACCAGTAGGTATGAGTACAGCATAGTAGAAGGGTGTAACCTGTAACCTTCAGAATAATAAATATGACGCGCGTATTTATTTAATGCTATAAATACCTCGGCTAGCTATGTTGTGATGTTGGCTCAAGCACGCTATAGTCATACATACCAATACATATAATATCTATGCATTGTCGCAAGTGAAAGGAAATATTTTGTAGAATCCTTGACTCGTGCGCGCCTACTTGCGCCGCAGTGGCTCTATGACTCGGAGCCTCTACGTGCTCTCCTCTGTGCATCTCAGGAAAGTTTATGTCCCTTATAACTACGAGACGAGTAATTGTGACAGCGACATTAGTAATTAAATTTTAATGATTAGGCGAGTATTAAAAAAATTGAACTAAATATCTCTTCATAATCAGTACTCATTTTAAATGAGACCATTAAATATACAACGATTACGGTATTATGTGCTGAATGTTATAAATAGATAATATTCTTTGAATACTAATATCCTTAATGAACATCAATAAAATATATTATTTCGCAATATTATCCAAGAATTAAAATATATTCTTCTCCGAAATCACGTAATTATATGCAAAAACATAGTTGTATTCAAACTGAGTTCTTTGCTCGAAATCATACATAGCAACAAAATAATTATTTTGTTGAACTAAATAAGTAGCCTAAATATTTGTTATAATAACGATCGCAGACCTACCTACTCGTAGGTACCTACTTTAAATACAAAAGATGTGTCTTAAATTTTGACATAATATATATTTTACGGTTAAAATGATTTAAATGAAAATCTGGTCAATGGCTAGACCACAGTCTGGGTAAACCCTTAAATAAGAATATCATTTTTTATTCTGATTGTGGGTACATGCCTGTAGGAAACTTCGACCTCTACGAGGGCAGGTGATAAGGGCGCGAGATTCAGCAATATCCATTGATAACAGTCGACATAAGTTAAAAGCTGTAGGAGTAAATAATCATAACATTAGGCCATTTATGTAGTCTTACTTTAACATAGAAGGACTAAAGTAGGTCTAGCTTTATCATCTAGGTCAAATATGTACGTAACAGCCGCATCTCCATAATGCATTGGCAGTTTAAATATTAAATCTCCTTTATCTTACGCAACAAACATCTCACGAAAGTGCAAATGACTGACTACATTTATTTGCATTTGATTTGGCATTTTCACCAATTTTATTAAAAAAAACTTTAAAACGATATTTATCTGAGTTCTAAAACAAACTGGAAAATAACTTTTTATTTCGGAATTCGGCTGCATTTGTTACGTCACTGACTTGCCATCCTACTTCCGAATGATAATTTATTTATTCCTGAAGTAGGTTATTTTTTAGTTAAGTTACTCTTTTTAGTTTAGATATTGCATGCAAATTCAATCACATAACATTATTTTCTAACATGCGCATTGGAATTTGATCGAGATTTTAAGATGTTTTTTTTTTTTTTTAGTCCTTAGCCGTGTCTCGAACCAATAGGTAAGCCAGGCCCCTTAAGTGTGGCCATTATGTTTTGTGATTGCTCAAATACATGCATCTGCTGTGATTGATTGAAAAGTTACCGCGATTTCTCCAGATTTCCATCTGGAAACGCGTCTTTGAGTAATCGGGGAACATACTTAACAAATACGCAAAATATGAGTAAGTATTGTAAAGCACTGAAACGATTTTGATAAAATTTGAATGGAAGAAACATCAAAGTAAAATTCATGATGATTGAATTCAATCACACAGTAGAATTGAGAGGTTCTCAATTCGACTGCATGTGTTGTCCTTGTTTGAAGTCGGTTTAAGATCAACCAAAATATTATCAAACGTACCTAACCAAAGGTACCTAACCTTATGTAATTTATTCCATAATAGTAAATTGAAACTTAAATAATCAATCAATGCACTAACTGCGTACTCATGGATAAGTTTGGAAAAAACATGAATACTACCTATTCACCTATAGACAAATTCAAAGAATTATAAACAACTTATTAAGATACAAATCCTTGCTGTCTGCTTCCGTGTTTTCAATATGAGACCGTGTAGTTGGGTAGACTGACTTAATTATAAGACTAGACTAGACTGACGTACTGTGGAGGACGCTTCAGTCACACACACAGTTGACATAAAAACAGACTAAGTGCGTGTTGGAACATCCGCAATGAAGGGATCCATAGTGAAAAATAATTAATCTGCCCACCAAGTCGTAATAATATTAATATATTTGGTGTTACGCTATAGTATGAGTACCTATAGCAACTAATGTGCGTAACTGTGTACCGACTTATGATAACGTCCTAATTAATCATATTGTTTCATTCGTCTGTCACATTATATTCAGTACCCACATGCCTACGACAGACGTAACCGTGCCATTCACTGGCGCATCACGTTGACCCGTTGCTAGAAGAGTCGCACAGTGGTTCGCTGGAGAGCGGTACGAGCGGCGAGGCGCGGGCGCACGTCGCGCTGACCCCGCGGCCGCAGCCCCGCTGGCCGCCTCATTGTATGTCTCGTGAGCCTCGTTCCTCGAACATTACATAACTGTGGTACCCGGATATTGCCGCAAGGCCATCCATCCATACATCAACTAGCATTTAGAGTCAGTCATCTTAAAATAATTTCATAAATAAATTGAGCCTATTTATCGGACTGACTGTAGGTCAATCTGGAAGTGCTTACAGCGCTTTGTGAGGGATAATTAAGTGCTGTAAATTCTTTTAGGTACCTACGTACGACAGACCAATTCAGTTCCACTTGGTGTACTTCATAGTGTTCCGGGCAGTAACGCACCTACAAATATTACTGACGTATTATACCTACACAGTCATTTAAGTTCTGTAGTTTACTACAATGTGTTTGTAACGTGTGTGACGTAAGCTTTTAAGTTCCAGATTGTTCCGACATCCTTGTAAACGAAACGACAAACCATGCAACGCATTCTAAAAACATGAATCATGCATTGTAAATGCAATATCCAATGATGTTTTGTCTACTTATTGCAATAATTGCGTTGTTAAGAGTTCTGTTAATTCAGGTCACTATTGTTTCATGAATTAACTCATGCATAAACTTTTTTTCATGATTTTCCTGAAAAATATCTATTTATATGGAACCCTGGAACACAAATTTCCGATTCATGAAGATTCGGGTTCTGTAATTAAGTAATAGCATCACCATGTCAGCATGATTTTTACCTGACCATGGTTATGATTTTGACCAGTAGGTTATGTGTAACAGTAACATATCAAAAAAAGTTTGTGATTACAAGCATTTTTTTTTAATGTTATGATAAAAAATTGAACGGTATTATTGTTTTATTTTCTTCTTCTATATTTTTTAAAATTTTAATAAAATATAGGTAATCTACCGTAAAAAAAGATTCCGGTTTTTCAAAGTGATCGCAAACTTTTTTTAATGTGTGTCTGTACTGTCTATGAATGTGTGGTAATCCGTTCCTTAGTAATTTCTGAACCTGATTGCCTCACACGCATCATAATTTGACAAATGGCCGCTCTAAAGAAATTAACCAGTGAGCTTAAAAAAAATACCATATTAGGTGTCAAATGAAAGTGCCTAGAAAGTTAATTAAAAATGTATTTATTGTTAGCTGTAGCCCAAGGTGGTTAAAATAAAAATAAGTTCAATAATTAACTTTTTAGAGCGTGATTTTTCAGTACTCGGGTTTTTGAACTTATAATTTCCATAGGTAAGTAGTAAGTATTCCAAATTACCCACAGGCAAATCAGTCACTGCATAAGACTTACGTATTTAATGGGTTTTAGTCACTATATGATAAACAAACAAACGTTTGTTTAACGCGCTAGATAGTATTTATTACGATGATTCAAACATGACCAAATAGCAAATACTACACAATTATGTACTTACATAAAGTTTAGTATTTGAATGAAAAAAATCTTTACAGTAAACTTACATATGTTAGTAGGTAATTCATTCTACAAAAAATATAGCACTACACTGGTCTACCTTCAACATGACCACAAATAGAACGTCTTCTTAGATATCGGACATACTTATTTACCTAGATGAAATACATAACGTGTTTAGATTTAGATGTAATATACTCGTACTTACACTAACACAACTGTCTTTATCACACGGTAACCTAAATAAGTATTATACCTACTCATTTAAAATTCCAATATGATGTCAGGTAATTCGATGTCCTTGACTTTTGACAGATACATCTTTTTAATATGTAGGTATATTAAAATAGATGTGACCTCTGAATATATTGACATTTTCAGATAAACTTTTACATATGTAGACATTTTGAAAGATATATACAGCTGTGCATATTTTACATGACCCCTACTCACAGGACTACCCATATAAAATTAATTTTAAAAAGAATTTACTGCTACTAAAATAAACAAAATCAATTAAAACAAGTTTAGATTACATATCATGTCCTAATAACATTAAGCCGACCTCATGCTGATTTGCATATATTACCTATAATATGTATATGGGGATCTTCTTTCCACCTTTATTTGACATTGACATAAATTTTTAAAAAACAGGTTCCGTCGATATATTATAATCGAAAGTAAGTCTCACCTGACAGGTATGCAAAAAAGGAACTTAACACTACAAAATGATTATATTTTTATAAAATGAAAACGATTCATCTCTGAAGGTCTATACTAGTCTATCCTATTAACATATAAAACCTACCTACTACGTTCGGTTGTAAAATAATGAGTAGAATTATGTTTCTATAAACAATTTTAGTGCATGTATAATACGTATTAAAATTTAAACACTGCTTTTTTATCTTATGAAATGAACATCTTGTCTAACGGTTTTGTAAGTATTTTTGTGTGTGGTTGATGGTAATAGTCCTTATTAGTTTTTGTATTTGGGTTATTTAAAGTTTATTCAATATAAACATTAGTTATTTACATACACCAGTCTGTGTTAGCAGTTACAACAACATATAACAACTCTAGTTAAACTTAAAACACAATGAATTCTACTCTTTTAAACTTTCAGTGTTGCAATAGTAGCGAGCTTATAAAGTTTTGGTCGCTTGTCAGTGTACTTTCGTTTATTCTTGTATTACTGACATGACTTCTAATATTACTGACATGACTTCTAATATTACTGACATGACTTCTAATATTACTGACATGACTTCTAATATTACTGACATGACTTCTAATATTACTGACATGACTTCTAATATTACTGACATGACTTCTAATATTACCCTCGGCAGTAGTTGTTCCCGTCGGTTTCACCCTGCTAGTCTCTTGTTAGTCGTAGTCTGATTGTTATATCTATTTATAGTCTATAGCTTTCCTCGATAAATGACTATCCAATCCAACACCAAACTACAAAAGTTGTTTTTAAATCGAACCCGTAGTTCCTGAGATTAGCGTGTTCAAACAAACAAATATTTTTTTCAGCTTTAAAATAAATTTCTATATTTATTAATATTATAAAGCTATTTTTATATATACTACTATAATTATTCATAAAATATATGCATAAAGCTCATTTGTATTACCAATATACTCTCACAACAAAAAGTTTAATTTTGCAATTTTCAAAAATCAGTTACGTAATTATAAATAAAAGTCCTGGTTCTTTTTCTAGTGCAATAGATCTTTAAGAGTTGACAGTAAAACAAAAGAAAATTGTTATACATTTATTAATCACCCTGGTGTACTAAGTACATTATAATATTAACCTCTGCCCAAACCTTTAGGAGTACAGTTTTAAAGTTATATTATTTGTTTCTACAGCCTGTTAAAATAAATGTTGGACCTACATAACATACACTTTGTCATTTCGGTTGCTTTGCCAGTAATCAATGACTGGATTTTTTAGCGTGGTAAATACACACATCAAAAGTGTCTAGGGATCAACATATATTTTTGCAATAACTTTTCTCCTGATTGATATTAATTAAAATGTTAGGATTCATCAAATAAAGTGTTATCGTTTGTCACAGTAACGATAAACCAAGTCACCTTTGCATTCATAAAGAAATTTGCCATTTTCCTAATAAAGGGATTTTTGACATTTGAACCACTAACATTAAAGTTCGAAAAAAAGACTGATATAACAGTTTTCTTTAAAATTTTATTGGGTAACTTAAACAATTAATAATCCGTGTTTCTACCGCGAACACTAACAACACAAGAACATCGGTTTGGCATACTCAAAATGAGTTCATCCAAATCACGCTGTGGAATGGCCGCCCATGTTCGTTGCAACAACAAAAAAAGGTCTTCTTGCGACTGGATACCCTCCATATTCGGCAGAGCTCTTCTCTGTAGCATAATATCCCATGCATGCTCAATCGGGTTCAAGTCTGGCGACTGAGCAGGCCAGGGCAGGACATTGATGTTAGCTGCGGCGAGAGTCTGTCTTACAACTCTTGCGGTGTGCGGTCGTGCATTATCATGCATTAACTGAAATAAGGGACCGATTTGCACTTGTAGAGGAACGATGACGTCTGATACAATCGTCTCAGCATAAATTTGAGCGTTGAGGTTGCCTCTGATCCAAATCAACTCAGTTCTTCCGCCGATCCAAATACCCGCCCATACCATGATGGTTCCACCACTATAAGGATGGACTTCCTGGCAGGATTTTAATCGCTGTTGTGGCGTCCAGGGGTTCTCCAGTGTCGTATACGTCTTGTATCCGGTCTCATACCAAAACGAGACTCATCAGAAAAGCACACGAAACGCCATTGTTCTTCTGCCCAATTTCTGTGTTCAAGAGCCCATTGATATCGAATCCTACGATTGTGCATTGCTATAGGTGGTACCCGTAGCGGTCTTCGGGAATGAAGGTTCACTTCATGCAAGCGGTTTCTGACTGTTTGGTCGCTAATTAAGTTCCCTGAAGAGTGATGAAGCCTCACGGCTAACATCATGGCGGTTATTGTTGGAGCTCTTCGAGTTAAGATTTGAATGTATCGGTCTTGTCTCCGTGTGGTGCAGCGATACCGTCCTCCATGGCGCTCAGCCACGGTACCAGTGCTTCGGTAACGTGTCCAAAGTCGACTGATAACACTCTGACTTGTATTCAGAGCTAAAGCCCCAGTACGTTGCCGGGAACCAGCTTCTATCATTCCCACGGCTCTGAGCATTTCTTCCCTGCTTAAATGACGTCGCCGCTCCATAATAACGTTGGTTTTAATCAGTAGTAGGGAAACAGTAGCACTAATAATGTCTTCAATGCGTTGTATGTTTTTATAGGGAAAATATTGACAGCTGATTTTCATCTTTTACTCGAATTTGATTTACAGTTCCTGATTCAAATTATGAAATGCACCAAAAAGGATCCATATAAATTTATAAAATCATAAATTTATTACAAAGCCACATCTCAATTTCAAGAAATCCGCATAAAAATGCTTGATCCCTAGACACTTTTGATGTGTGTATATCAAATGAGACCTCCCTCCCAGGGCAGGACAGGAGGGGCTGTCAGACTTGTACTGACTAAAATCCACGGTGTCCTTAAATAGCCCTTTACGTTCCGGGGTCCGGATTTGTTAGTCCCGCGACCTGCATCTCAGACCTGCATTAAATACTTTTGTAGCTATCATCGCTCGCTTCCATCGTAAAATATAAACAAAATTACTTTAAATGAACAAATTTAAAAAAGGACAAGCAACGTTTTTTCTGTGTTTGGGGTCTCAGGTATACGAATCCAATGTTAATTGCTAATCCCCTCCATACCTTATTCCTTTTACCGCAGCGCGTACTTTGATAAAAAATATGAATACACCCTATTTCCAGATTTTTACAGTTCCTCCAGATACTATTTAAGATAGCATTTGAATAGATTCACAGAAACTGCTTTTAGAAAAGTCTCTTGTCTAATAATCTCAACTATTGGGGTCCACAGTTCTTTGTTCTATATAAGAATTGTGTACGAACATAATATCAATCTGATCAACAATCTGTTGTCGAAAATAAACCTGTAACTACTAAAAATGGATATTATAAATATCCCAATCTACTTTCTCTAATTCTCCACTGATACACAACTGCTAGGTTTGCGGAGAGCACAGGCATTATTTTAACTATGTGTCCTGACCTCAGAGTTGTCATAGTATATTTGTCGGTGTTTGTAATTGCGGAGAGGAGTTCTATTAATTTCGTTATATCTATGACTCCAGTGACAAATATGGGTTCTGGCTTCGGCGGTTTAGGTTCCTTAGGTTGTCGGCTGAGTTCGTCTGCACTTTCTGACTCCAAGATTTGAAATCTGTTTTCTGTGGTTACTGCGTATGTTGTCTTATTTAATTTACTATTTTTCTTTGCCCATTCAGGGCTACATTCCGCTTTTCTTTTCATAGGTACTTAGAACTTCGTACTTTAACTTAAACTTCAGTTTTCAAGTTAAAATTGGTAATACATAGTTTTTGAAAACTCTGAAAGATCTGTTGCCTATGAGAAATCGTCGCCTGCGCACCGCGGTTTGTAATCAAAGAAAATATCAGGTATAATTATTTTTGTGTATTTTCTTTCAAAATTGTAGTAAACTTCTGACCGTGATATGTATTATTATATTCCATTGAAACTAAAATTTTCAACCGTTTCTGTAGCAACAAGGAATATTTTAAAGCCTGGTAATTATTCTAAGAAATGTATTATCTAAGTGGACACATACACAAATGTTTGCTTATGTATGTGCCCACTTAGAATCTTGACTCGTAAAACAAGTTGGTGATGTTTTTAGGGGCCCCGTTATACCCACCCGCTACTGTGACTTATCAATTTATTGATTTTAACAGTATTATTCAGACAGAATACACCTACATTATGTGTTATTCAGATAAATAAAAATATACAGGAGCCGAAACTTAGCGAAACGTATGGGAACACCCAAATACTCCGAAATATTTTATTCCGAATTTCGATATTCCGATTTTCAAAACTCCGAATATCATAATACCTAAAAATTACAATATCTATTATTAAGAATCTCGAAATTTATTTGACCGAAAGTCGTATGTCCGATTTCTTCTTTTTCCGATTTCCACATATTCGAAAAATGTAATGCTCGATGAGTTCTCACTCCGAAAACGAAATTCCGTATTTCAATATTCCGAATAAACTGATTTTTTCGGAATATTGAAAATCGGAATTTCGTTTCTCATTCCACAAAGTCAGTGACAGAAACGAATTGGTGCAAAACCGGCTCCACGTAATTTTGTCTACCGTACTCCCAGAGTGTTATTTAAACCCGTGTAGGCACGGAGTGGCGAGGCGTATCCTCTTAACTTTCATTGTTTGCCTTCAGGATTTTTATTGTTATTAGGAGAACTTAGAATCCAAGAGCGAGCTAAGCGAGCTCTGGACTTGGGGCACCCCGATTTGGACAGGTTAGGTTCGAAGGGGATGGGGGGGTCTTTCAGACCCCGCCATCCCCTTCGTGTTAGGTTACTTTAAACCTTGCTCACAGAAATAGGAGCCCCGCGAAGAGGGGCTCCGTCGACCTACCATGGTAGGTGTTAGTCAACAAATCGACCAAGGATGTAAGAGCGAGCGAAGCGAGCTCGGGACTGGGGACACCCCGACACGGACAGGTTAGGTTCGAAGGGGATGGCGGGGTCTGAAAGACCCCGCCATCCCCTTCGTGTTAGGTTACTTTAAACCTTGCTCACAGAAATAGGAGCCCCGCGAAGCGGGGCTCCGTTGAACCACCTTGGTGGTGCTATTACTCAGGATGCAATAGCGAGCAAAATATGTCTTGAGGCACCCCGACTCGGACTTTTCGACCTGACGGACCCGAATCGGAATTCCAATAATCGGAATTTTAATATTCGGTAATCGTGTTTTTGATGTTTCGGAAAATATGTTAAGTCGGAATTTTTGATATTCGGTCTATTGAAATTCGGTATTTTGAAAATAGTAATTATAAACGTTAGGAATTTTGAAATTTCGGAATTATTAAAATAGGAATATTGATCCATCGGAGTTGTTATATTAGGAATTTTGAACCATTCGGAATTATGAAAATCGGTATTTTGAAATTCATATTTATGAATTTCGGAATAAAGTTTTTCGTATTATCGTAGTGTACCCGAAACGTATCAAATGGTAGATAGGTCCTACCCGTTTCTGTGGGTGCAAGTTCCCATTCTATTTTTTTTTTCACTAACTACTGAAGTACTTATACTGCAGTTACTGATTTTCCAGTTATCTTCCATGAGCTATTAAAAATAAAATTGTTTTATTGATAAACAGCCACTGGTCTTCAGAAACTATGAAATGTGAAGTCGCATGATCGCCGTCATCGTCATCAGCCTTTAATGGTCCCACTGCTGGGACACAGGCCTATCTCCTCTCTGTGAGAGGGAGTGGGCCATAATCCACCACGCAGGCCCAGTGCGGGTTGGTAGATGTCACATGTCTTCGAATTTGATAGTTCTAGGACATGCCAGTTTCCTCACGATGTTTTCCTTCACCGTTTTGAGAGCAGTGGTGATGAAATAAATTACTCAAAGTAATGCGCCAGTCTGGGTTCGAACCCACGACCTACAACTCGTAAGTCAGGGCCGATATCACTGGGCCACCACATGCTATCATTGACTTGCATGCTATCATTGACTTTTATCGTAAACGGGAATATAATGTCCAATTTCAGGATGTATAAGTTATATAAGAATTAGATTGATAAATAACAGCAGTGCTTTTCTAATACAAGTGACGGAAGAATTTCCTTTTCGTATGTACTTGTAAATAACATAGACGAAGAACTTTCACTATTTTTTGTTTTCAAAGAAACAGTGACATTACGTACTTGTACATATCAAAATTTAATTGTATGTGTGCAGCTTTTAATATGAATATTCCTCCAGCACTAATGCTGGAGGAATATTCATATTAAAAGCTGCCTAAGCAAAGGAAGGTGTGTACAATTCAATCAACATCATCTTCCGCTTGCCTAATTGCGTTCGCCGTGACTAAAACTTCCTATTTTGAGATTTTATGCAAGATTGAACTTAAACTGTAGACATTTGTGTTTGTACGTATTGTAATCAAATATCTTTACTTACAATAAAACAAAGCCGTACCTACCCATAGCTTCCGAACGGCTGACCAAATTGTATAATTCCATGTTTTTTGATCCAGTACTGTCGTCAGGACGAGGCGAAGTTTTCGGAAAATTACTAGGTGAACCAGTGCGGAGCCGGGATATTCCGCTAGTAAGCAAGCATTTACAATCTATATTGTTTCAAATACATATTATGTTCCGAATCTAACAAGTATCATTATTTAGTTAACTTACAGTGCAAATATCGTCATCCCTTATATAGAAACTCTTAGTAAACCAGACTATTTACATTTCTACATACTATCAAACCTGAAAAATTTATTCGAGAACACGTTAAGCTCTCTTTTTGCCAGAGCTCGTTTAGCTCGTTATCATAGGTAATCGTTCATTAACTTCACAACATTAATAGATCAAATATTTATTACGACATAATAGGCACTAATGCACCGTGTGCTATTTAAGTTGCATTCGTCGAAGTGCAAAAGAAAGTTTTCGAAGGTGATTTACTGAAACCATTAGCAAAATAGCATCATTACGAGTATCATTTACGTTGTTTGCTGTGAGCATCGAATGCTTATTAAAAGCTGTGATCTTAGTACAATAGCTTACAACGCCTAGAGGTGTAGTACCTACAGGACGGCTGATGTGTCTGAGCTTGCTGGGTGTTGAGTGTGCGCTGCCGAGTTATATAAATACAAATAGGTGAAGAGGGGCAACGGAGACCTCTTGCACTTTCTTGACGGCGAACGTCGCAGCGACCAGTCCTCGCCGAGCATCATGGCTCGACACGCGTGTCTGTGTCTTGGTGTGTTGTTGCTCAGCTGTCTCGGTAAATATTCTTTTTTTAATTCTTATTATAAAATAAGGTGTTATAAATCTACAGGATAATTATAATAATTTACCTTAAATTTTTAAATATCCTTTACCTATTTTTTCTGGATGCATCAGCATTATTTTTGTCTATTTTCTTTAATTTTTCAAATTAGTATCTTATTTTTTTGTGTTGATATATAGGTAAATATGTTCGTTATTTACCTTTATTATGACGTTACAAAACTCCCTTTTTACTATTTTTAAAGTTTTTAAATAATTTAAATGAAAACCAATATCAAAAGTTACCTTTTTAAGAAGTTTTTAAACTTTCATGCATAATAAAATGTCAACAATGTCAACATTCTTATATCGATTTCACAAACACGAAAAATATATAGATAGCAACAGGTACCTCAAAATTTTCATTATGATTATAGAATATTTGTTTTTTTTTTTTACAAATTATATTACGCAGTCGATACGTTAACATAACTTAAAGTTCGCTATAAAAAAACAAAGAAAGACACCGGCTATACCGACGTGGCTCGCTCGTACTTCGCTTGACCTCGATTTCTTTTCAACGTTTCAACTTTCAATGCCGACATGGAATAGAACTGCAATTGATTCAGAGATTCTAAACTTAGAATTCCGACAAAAAGACTAAATATTTAGTTACAACCCGTAAATATAAAAAAAAAAACTCCATTACATACCTTAGGCGTTATTAACTAATGACTTAGTTCCCTAAAGCTTTAATTATTCGTAATTTCGAATTGCATACAAGTGAACAAAATGGCGCATTCAAAGTGAATATAAAAACTATATAAGCCTAGTTACTGCAATTAACGAGCACGGCATGTACCAACATGTACGAACATGTACGGCACTGCAATGAAACTGCAGGCACTACATTCCTGCCGCCGCGCCGTGTTGTAATAGCGGCTTACGTTAAGTGGTGTTACTTAACAAGCCCGTTAAGACTGAACTGTTGGTAGCTACTCTGTTTTTGCTCCTAAAGAAATTATTTAGGGGCTCAATATTTGCTAACGTTTTTTTTTTTCTGCAGTTACTGGCGAGACTCGAGTTAAGCGTCAGGATGATGACGGCGGAGATGATGTGAACCCAGAGCAGTTGTGCGATGGCCGCCCGGCTGACGAATATTTCCGTCTTACCACCGATGGAGACTGCCGCGATGTAGTCAGGTAGGTTTTGCACAACAGCTTAGCATATTCCATTTTGTTGTAACAGCGACTTAATATACCCACGTTGTGAATGTTGAGTTACAGTAGTTTTGAAATATGGCTAAGTTGCAATGTTATTCTGTCGTCATAACTTTGTCATGTATCTATCAGAGTCTAGAGAAAACTGGTTAGTAACCGAACCAGTTCCATGATTCAGTCAGCCGTAATGAAAGCTTGCAAGGTTAGCTTATGGGTAGGTTTACATCTAAGTACTTCAAGTACTGATGATATAATTATATAAAGGACAACAATATATATAGTATAATAAACGATTCAAGATCTACTTTAAATAGTTGACTAATTCCAAATATTTTCCCTGTCACATGTAACTAATTTATTAAAGCTGTGAATGTGGCCAAGGACCGTTGTTTGTCGCTTGATTTATTTATGGACACTATTTAGTATGCAGTAAGGCAATGATTTGATATTCCAGTCTGTGTACAGAACGGTCAGTCTCGTGCCGTGAATATTACAATATATATTGAACTTGAACGAAGCTTTCATGAACGTTACATTACGATAGTTTTAAAACTCATGACGACGGGTGTACGTCTAGAAGTTAATTTATTCGATTTTACTTAAATTTTGTATACTAGGTACCCATTAGGACACTACTAAGGCTAACTAGTGCCTTCCCGGACAAGTAAGTTTTTTTATGGCTTGCATATCTAGCCTTAAACTGAGCATGCAAAGCTGCGTACACATTTGTGACATTTTAATGGATTCATTGCGTTGGATTCTGCCCGTTTTACGCATATTATTCATGAAAAAAAAAACTGGTCGTGTGCTAATCGGATTCTCCAACCAAGGCAGGGTTCTGTACCAACTTCTTTTATTAACAAATAACAATTCCATTAACAAAATATAAATTTGAAAAATTAAATGAACTGCAAATATAAGTTTGTAATGATTCTTGTATGTGACATAACTATAAATGACCATTTTTTTTTACTTCTCTTTCTTGCACAATAGCTGTTCCCCGTGATTTTACCCCCGCTGCTCGGCTCCTACGTATCTTAGCGTAATATTGTATAGCCTATAACCTACCTCGATAAATGGACTATCCAATACAAAAATATTTTTTAAATTGGAACCAGTAGTTCCTGAGATCAGCGCGTTCAAACAAACAAGACTTAGAGTATTACTATACTCAGAGTATACATACTTAGATTAGTTCTAACTTCTTGCCTTTCATAATTCTAGATCCACGGGAAGTACCTTATAGGTTTTGATTACCTTGCGAGCCAATTGCAGACTTGAAAATTCGATATTAATATTAGCTTGATATCTCCACGCATTCCTGAGAAAAAGGGTCTTGACAGATGGACACACAGACAAACAACAAGACAGCAAAGTGATTAAATGGCAGTTTCGATTTTTTCTTTTGAGGTACGGAACCCTGAAAAACAGAAATTATTTGTTATCCCACGACAATCCATACCGAGGTCTTGAAAGATAATACGTAAGACCGTCTCTGAACATTATAATGTCCATTTTGAACACCTACTGTCCCGTGGCATAAGTCATGGAATTTGGTCCTTTGTCACTTATGTGGACGTTGCTTAATTAGATAGGTACATATTCATTAATAATATTTGCCTATTCTTGTTGCTTTAGTTTAGCAGCAGAACTGTCTTTATATTAATAATGCGTGTTATACTAATGGATGTGGCTGCAAAGATTGCTAAGAGTCTCGCTGTGTGCAGGTGCGACAAGGGCGGTGAGAACGGCGTGACTCGGCTCGCCTCAGTGCGCTGCCCCGGTGGTCTCGGATTCGATATCGACCGTCAAACTTGTGATTGGAAAACAAATGTTAAGAATTGCGATCAAATAGAAAGTAAGTTCCGCCGGAAGGCGGAAGTGGACGTGCGGAGGGCTAAGCTTCCGGTATGAACCTGATCCAGTGTCACAAGCCGGTGTACCTGTTAGCCTTCCGAATGCCCACTTCCTGCTATTATGCATTTAATTAAATGTCACATTTCTTGTCAACGCAGGTGCACTAGGTCAGGTCTTAAACAAATCACTTGCCCGTCTGGACTGGCTTTCGATCTTGATAAACAAACCTGCGACTGGAAGGGTAAAGTGGCCAACTGTGACAAACTTGAGAGTAAGTGCCGAAATGAAGCTATTGGCGCGTAGCGAGCAAGGCTTGGGTGAAGGGGCCGCGTCGCACTGTAGTTAAGGTGTATTGCATGAGGCCCCGGACAGAGGGAGCGGCCGCCGTTGACCGACCCGATGATTACACATTAACATTATTTCTACAACAATAAATAAACCAAACACAGACTTATAACATTTGTACACACTTCACTGTAATTATGGACATGTAACACATCGCGCACACACATTTACATGTGCAGTATTTGTATTGATCACATTTTAATATCAAAAAATCAACTATTGGAGGAAAAAAGTATCTACTTATAACAAATCAAACATAATTACTTGTATCAAACTAATCTCAGAGACCACAAATTTTCACATTATTATTAAAACTCAGAACTCAAATCTGCTGAAGGACGAAATAAAAAATGAAATGATTGCACAGTGAAATTCTTCGAATCAGGAAATAGAATTTATGTGAAGCCAAAAACAATAAAATTTTAAACACTCTACATTTCTACTACGCATCTCTTCAAAACTTGCTAACTTATGGCTTAAGCTTCATTACCATGACAATGACTAATCACAATACACAAATTATTCTTTTCGTGGAGGGAACCTAATTATTACTAACCGTTATTATAGTGTCCACAACATTAACTTGGCTACGTATGTATTATACACCAAATCTGCTTTAACCGAAATAATTTGCTATATATCAATAAGGTATTTATAAAGTTACTTAGTATTTGAATAAATATTATTTCATTTCTAAAGTTAGAATAGCATGCAAATATATTGTTTGATAAATAATTTTGTTATTCCAATTCTGTACTAAATACAGCGTTCGAGTAATTTTGAGCTCAATTTGAATTCAGTTGAAATATATTTCTATGCTAGTCTATTCGAAATCCACGTTGGTTGTAAGGCAAATTCATCACTCAAATCCCGATGATTTCTTCATCAAAATAAAAAAAATCTTCTTAATACACCATAACATCTAGGACTCATAATACGATACCAACATCTCTCTCTTTCTCTCTTTATCGTTTAATCATCTAATAAATCTGTAACTGTTTCATAACCAATCAAATATGTATAATTGACAATAAATACCTACCTACTTATTTATCAGCTATCCTATTCCCTACTTTTTTGTCTTCTGATAACTTGATCATTGTTTCATGCTTGATTTTTTCTATTTTCTTATTGACCCATAAACACTGTTACAATAAAAACACAAACGAAGCAATTATATAAGTGGCACCTGCGTATGTGTATAAGCGATACACCGTAAACCTCCAATCTAAATGAAAATATGACAATTCACTAGATTTATCAAATTTTTCTAAATTTCAGAACCCAGAAAAATATTGCCTATCCTGAAAACAGATGAGCCTATCTGCCCTGAAGGAAAATTAGCCTGTGGAAGTGGTGACTGTATAGAAAAGGAACTCTTCTGTAACGGAAAACCCGACTGCAAGGATGAATCCGACGAAAACGCTTGCAGTGAGTATTAAGAACACAAAGAGAGTACCGTAACAACAATGAATTTAGGAAAAATATGTAACTTAACTTTTGTTTACAGCGGTCGACGTGGATCCCAACAGAGCCCCCGACTGCGACCCCAACCAGTGTGTACTTCCAGACTGTTTCTGCTCAGCGGATGGAACTCGCATTCCCGGAGGTATTGAGGTTAACCAAGTACCTCAAATGATAACAATCACTTTCAATGGTGCCGTTAACGTCGACAACATTGATTTGTACGAACAAATATTTAACGGAAACCGTCACAATCCTAATGGTTGCCAGATTCGTGGTACATTCTTCGTATCCCACAAATATACCAACTACGCCGCCGTCCAGGAATTACACCGTAAAGGTCACGAAATCTCTGTATTCTCTATTACTCACAAGGATGATCCAAACTACTGGAGCAGTGGAAGCTACGACGACTGGCTAGCTGAGATGGCTGGAGCACGTTTGATCGTAGAACGATTTGCCAACATAACAGACTCATCAATCATTGGCATCCGTGCACCTTACCTGCGTGTTGGTGGAAACAAGCAATTCGAAATGATGGCCGATCAGTACTTCGTTTACGATGCGTCGATAACCGCTCCTCTTGGTCGTGTTCCCATCTGGCCATACACGCTTTACTTCCGCATGCCCCACAAATGTAATGGTAACGCTCACAACTGCCCATCAAGGAGCCATCCAGTTTGGGAAATGGTAATGAACGAACTGGACAGAAGAGACGACCCCACTTTCGATGAATCTCTTCCTGGTTGTCATGTGGTTGACTCTTGCTCAAACATTCAAACCGGTGACCAGTTTGCACGTCTTCTGCGTCATAACTTCAACCGTCACTACAGTACCAACCGTGCTCCATTAGGTTTCCACTTCCACGCCTCATGGCTCAAATCCAAGAAAGAGTTCAGAGATGAGCTCATCAAATTCATCGAAGAAATGTTGGAAAAGAACGACGTTTACTTCACTTCTCTCATTCAAGTCATCCAGTGGATGCAGAATCCCACAGAGTTGACGTCTCTAAGAGATTTCCAAGAGTGGAAACAAGACAAATGTGACGTGAAAGGTCAACCCTTCTGCTCTTTGCCAAATGCATGCCCCCTCACAACTCGGGAGTTACCAGGGGAGACTCTCCGTCTTTTCACTTGCATGGAATGCCCTAACAACTATCCATGGATTCTAGACCCAACGGGTGAAGGCTTCAATGTGAAGAAGTGATCTCTTTAAGATAAATTAAAAGACTGTACACATGTAAATAATACTCAATAATGTTAATAATAATTACAGTAATTATTATGAATGTGGCTGGGCGTCATTATACAGTGAAAATTGTTTTTATTTGATTCATATAAACAAAAGTGAAAAAGTGACTATCGTTCAAGTAATAACTATTGCCGTTACTTGTTTTTAGTAAATATGGTTAAAAACTGACGTTTCATAATAATTAAGGTTATTACCTACATATGGACAATAAATTTTTAATTTTACCTAGTCGCATTTTATTCGATCATCACTCATTCCATCCCTAAAACCCAATTATTAAAATTAACCTTGGAATAGGTACATTAGCTGGTGAGCCTGCATTGAGTGCCGAGCTAATAAGCTTTTATAATAAGGAGGGCTTCTCATGATCATCCAACAGCCTACCCCACCATTTTGGATCGACATTATTCATGTGTGTGTACATAATATGACCTCCAGCTCCACCCTCTGATGGAGTTAGCGACGCTGACGTCGGCGCCCGTCAACGGCTCAGGGCAGGGGCTTGAATTTTTTTATTAAAATTTCTTCCTTCCATTAACAAAACATTACGATCCCGTATTAGGAATACACATGAACTTAAACCCACTTGTACAAACCCTGAACAATTAGATATGATGGGTCATACAAGTATTTTGAACTCGCAACAGTAGCATCAAAATCAAAGTGGTTATATGCATTTTAGAATATCCGGGTCGATCTCCAGAGGCATTTTTTTTCGTGTCGGGCTGAATAAACCCATTTTAAAATTGAAAAACGTTTTCAAAATATTTTTTTAATATGCAGTTCAGTGTCTAATCTACCTGGTGCAAGGCTAATATTATGAATAAGTTTATTTAAAATATTAAAAAAAAATCTTAAACCCTAAAATCCTGATCGCTCTGGGTTGTCCTCACTCCCGATTAAATGAAAAAAATATTCTTTATTTTTTTAATGAGAAGCTACATATGAAACAACTTATTTAGATTACATAAGAAATAGTTAATCTTCATTGTTATAAAATACTTGTAGTTTTATTATGAATACTTTTGCCACAATTTGAATTTAACGGCGTATGGCAAAGCGAAAGCATCGTTTGATGAGTCGGAAAAGTTGCCACGCACCGCCACCAGTAGGCGCCAGTATCGCGAAATTAACGCAATCCAAAGTTATATGTATTTCATTTCGTCAACTTCGACATTTCATAAATTAGTGTTCCCTTTACGCAAAATACATGTATTACTCTAGTAGAAATATTTTGATATAAAGATATTGAAACATTTACTAAAACAAAATTATAGAAATACTTATAGATGTGGATAAATATTTTGTAAATATTTTCATCATTCACAGTCTTAAATTTATTTTATAACACTTGGACACAGATTTTGACGTCCCGAGATAACGAAAAAAACTACTATTTGGTAGAAAATTAATAAAATTGGCACACTTTGCGAAAGTGACAATTCCCAATTATCTAAAGCCCCAAACACATGCGCGCACGGGCAAAGGCATGTGAGCATAATGACGTCGCTCCCCCTTAGAGGGCCTACCAGGGTCCCGGGACTAACGAATACCGTGACCCCAGAACGTAAAGGCCATTTGAAAGACATCGTAGATTTTAGTATATACCCGCCCTGCCCTGGGTAGGAGGACTCATTTGATTATTTTACCACACTAAAAAAAGCCCCAAACACACGCTTCTTTTATTAACGTCCGTTCAGAAAGCTAGTTGCGTGTGATGTATTTTGTTATAATGACAGACACTAGCGCCGCGTAAAAGGGACGTAATAGTTTTTACTCGTATATTATGAGGTACAGGTACACAGATTATTGTAGTACAACAATTTTATTGTCGGTAACTTCTTTATAATTGAATCTTCATTCTATAATATCCTATCAATTTTTTTTGGGACAAGGTCTTAATATCACTTTTCTGATAAATGAAACCTTTGAGAGATATCTATCGGCTCCAAAAGAATGAGCCCAGTGCTAATCATTTTTTTTTTGCCTCCAAAGCAATTACTAGTGCGAGAGCAACTTGTACCGAACACGCGGTGAGACAGCAATGACCACAAATTTTTCATCGCAGTCGCAGCATTATACTATAGGCGATATTTAACAGGGTGGTGGGTGCTATGCCTTATATGTAGTTGACATGTAATTTTGAAGTATTAAAAATTTTGACAATACCAGTTTTCATTTAATTTATTTTAATCCTGTTTCTTCGAAATTGTTATAAATCTGTGACGAAACTAAATAAATAATAATAAGAGTGAAGTGTTTCTTATCCTATATCGCAGTTTGATACGATTAGAAGTTGTTTTCAGTTACATATTGTCTCAAATTGTTGACTGCAAATCAGTGCATTTATCATTAGTTCATGTGAAATGGTATTTGGATGCATAAAGATTAGATGGAAGGAGGATGGACACAGAGGAACCATCCGACAACAATAGTACGATATCACGATAGCATTGATATAATTATCACTGTGAGTAATTTATTATATTGATAGGAACAATTCGTAATGTATAGTATCATACGTATTCTAAACATTTCCCTTGTTTGCTCTGTAGGGGTCGTCAGGAATTTCCTGCGATGATATTCAGTATGTTTAGTTTATTTTAATACTTCATTTATTAATGAAAATAAAGTGTTATTGAAAAATGAAAGTTTACGTGACTTATTTACAGTCATGTCCGTTTAATCACGTCCCATTGAACACATCGAAACATAGTTTTGAATAATCTATAAGCCTACGTATCATTCGTTTTTATTTTCTCGATCTTTTAATACATTTCCAATTTTATTATTACGAAAATCTGACAGCCGCGATCTGAAAAAAAGTGTCACAGGTCTAGCCTGTAAGAGCCACGCTGGCTGACTGATGTGTCAAGGAACGAAAGTGATGACACTACTTTTAAAAGGCAAAAGATGAGAGGACGATAGTGAATGTGTGCTCAGAATAAAATGGCGTATGTGCCCAAACATATTGACGCCTTTTTATGAATTAAAATTGTTATTAATTGAAAAACTGTATTTACAGAATTTAGATACTAGTATTTTCTACAATTTAAAACAACATCCTTTCAATAACTCATAGTAGTTACGTCGTAAAGTCCAAAAAATAAAAAACATAGACTGAACTTTGCATTTTTTTTGTATCGAGAAAATTTAATTGAATCGTGTTTTCAACTTTGTGAGAATTTAGATCATATAGTTAATAACTGTATTCCAAGTTGTAAGACCTGTAGTCCAGTCATGTACGACAGAAAGTAAAATATAAAAACCGTATAAGTACTGACTTAGCCCCTTAAATTCGTGTCCGGGCATTTTATCTCATCGCTCTGCGCTGAGGTAAAACATCGCGCTCATGCCTAGTTACGCGTTATAGACACTCTATTCCACTCTCGCTGGGTAGCACCAGCAGTGGTCTAACCGTTGAGGAGGATACCTTTGTGCCACGTATCCGCGAAGGTAAGTTCACGAAGGCAAGTTTATGATTACTCTGGATTTGGTTCTCGAATTTTATGATTGATATGGCACGTTATTCAAATTAAATATTAAGCTTGTAAATTTGTTTTTTATGTTAATTGGGTGATCTTTATGATGGTTTTTATGACACGTAATTATAAATTTCTACTGCTTTTAAATTCGGCTATATTCATGATTTTGTGACTTTTTCTGATCGATATGGCTGTGATTGCTCTGTCCAAAAAGACCAGAGCAATGATATTTTGCACGTGTATGAATGTTTGTCCGCGATTATCTCGCGTTTGGCTGAACCGATTTTGATGCGGTTTTCAGAAAAGTGTTAGTTTTATTCTGGGAACGGTTTTAATATAATTATAATTACACGAACCGTCTCGAACACAGACTTGATGACTTCCAGCCTCCCGAACAAGCCGGTTTCCGAAGAGGCTATAGTACCATAGACCACATCCATACGCTGCGGCAAGTTATACAGAAGACCGAAGAGTATAACTTGCCATTATGCTTAGCGTTTGTGGACTATGAGAAAGCCTCCGATTCGGTGGAAACATGGGCGGTACTTGAGTCACTCCAGCGATGCCGTATTGACTATCGGTACATCGAGGTGTTGAAGTGCTTGTATAATAACGCCACCATGTCGGTCCGAGTACAGGAGCAAAGCACGAAGGCGATTCCATTGAGAAGAGGCGTAAGACAGGGGGACGTTATCTCCCCGAAACTGTTTATCTGCCGCAATGGAAGACGCCTTCAAGCTCCTGGAATGGCAAGGACTTGGCATCAACATCAACGGCGAATACATCACTCACCTTCGGTTTGCCGACGACATCGTAGTCATGGCAAAGTTGATGGAGGAACTCAGCATGATGCTCGATGGCCTCGACCGAGTTTCACAACGGGTGGGCTTGAAAATGAACATGGACAAGACGAAAATTATGTCAAATGCCAATGTTGTGCCCACCCCAGTCTCTGTTGGAAACTCGGTACTCGAATTTGTTGACTCATATATCTACTTAGAACAAGCAGTCCAGTTAGGTAGGTCCAACTTCGAGAAAGAGGTCAACCCTCCGAATCCAACTCGGTTGGGCAGCGTTCGGGAAACTACGCAATGTCTTTTCGTCCGACATACCTCAGTGCCTCAAGACGAAAGTCTTCAACCAATGTGTGTTACCAGTGATGAGTTACGCACCGAAACGTGGTCTTTCACTATCGGCCTCATCTCAAAGCTCAAAGTCGCTTAACGAGGTATGGAGAGGGCTATGCTAGGTGTTTCTCTACGTGATCGAATCCGAAATGAGGAGATCCGTAGACGAACTAAAGTCACCGATATAGCCCACCGGATTAGCAAGCTGAAGTGGCAATGGGCAGGCCAAATTGCTCGCAGAGCAGATGGCCGATGGGGTCGAAAAGTATTAGAGTGGAGACCACGGACTAGCAAGCGCAGCGTAGGACGTCCACCAGCAAGGTGGACAGACGACCTTATAAAGGTCGCCGGAAGACGCTGGATGCAGGTCGCTTCCAACCGGTATATTATGTGGAGATCATAAGGGGAGGCCTATGTTCAGCAGTGGACGTCCTATGGCTGAGATGATGATGATGAACGGTTTTAATATATAAAACTAATGGATATCTTGTGACATTACCCACATACATCCATTTATTTGCTGACCTGTATTGTAGATTTTCAAAGACACCGATTTAATTGAATATCTAAACTAAAAGGGAAAAATAAAAAAAAGCTTTTTGAAAAAAAAAAGGAACCGACTTGAAAACCAAACACAAAAAAAGTATAAAATAACTTTTCTTTCGGAAGTCGGATGGCCATAGTCAGTGAAATAAAAAACAAAGCCACCGACTTCCGGAAGAAAAGGTATCACTTACATGCTATCTTGTTACACGTATACCAACTGAATATGACTAAAAACCCCAAAACTAATATTTTTTTTATCGATATTCTTTTTTTTTTAAATTGGTTTAACCATTTATGATCGCTCTGGCACCAATTATGATTGCTCTGGTCGCTAAATTTTTTGAACTTAAATATTTCCATAACTGTTAGTGTAAATTGAAGGCCAAAAGTAAAAATTTACTATTTGAATATCATACTTTTTAATAAGATACATAATTACCGTTAAATATCAATATCTGAAAAGCACCAGAGCGATCACCGAATACGCCCGTTTTGGAGATCCACCCATCCGTAAGTATTGTGCCCGAATATTAACAGAGCGATCAGAATCAAGTTCATAGTTCCCGTCAGAAGAGCAGTACAGCTTTTGCCGCGAAAAGTTTCTGAGAGAGTGAGAACTACTTATGTCTACAATACAAGAGAAACACGATGAGACGATACTCCAAGCAAGATAGAATATTTATTTAACATGCGTATTTAAATTGGTGTCATACAAGCTAAACTTGGAAAAAAACTGAGGCGAAATGACTTTAACATTAGCCAGTTACCTAGTTCAAAGTTTTCTTTTTTACTGGTTTTGCTTAAAGATAATGCACAACATTAGTCGCGACGTCCTCATTTAAGTCTTGCGGCACCACAGCATCCATCACAACCCAGCAGCTGGGCAACACGCACGATCACGCCAGAGTATATTAATTATGGACCGAGCTGGTTGACATTTGTAGGTAAGTGTTTCAACCACGCCGTAAACTTGTCCAAGATATCCCAAACACAAAAATGTAGCGCAAATTTCCAAAACAATTTCCGAAACCAACGTATATTTGAGCGTAGGAGGAACAAAGCGTAAAGTTCATCGATACCCCAATGAAAGGGAAGATACCTTCGATGAGACGGGTGTTGTGTCTGGTGGACTTTCAGCCCAACAATCATTAACGGAAAATGCGGTCTTCTAAACTTCTAAACTATGGCGATGCTGTATTGATAGTCTTTATCTTTTCTTTATTTTCTTTATCTTTTCTTTATCTTCTTATATATAAAATTTCCGTGTCACAATGTTAGTTACCGTACTCCTCCGAAACGGCTCCACCGATTTTTACCAAATTTTATATGCGTATTCAGTAGGTCTGGGAATCGGCTACTGTCTATTTTTTTTTTAAATTTTTATGGCAAAACAACGTTTGCGGGGTCAGCTAGTCTTATCTTATTATATACTAGCTTCTGCCAGCGACTTCGTACGCGGATCCTGTTGCTTATGCCAGCGACAATGGGGTCGTCAAAATCGAAGATCTGAAACGTCTGATGTCGAATTCTTAGAGCCCGGGGACGTGAAAACAACGGGACGCGCATGCCGATTCCAGACGTTCCAGATCCTTAATTTTTGTAAGTCATCAGGAAATGCCCATCAGACTAAACAACTCTTGCTAAGATATTATTCATATTTATGTTATAGTGTAGCTGGGCTCTTGGAATTCCACATCAGTTGTTCCAGATCTCAATTTTCATACGTCAACAGAGAATGCTCATTAGGCTGAACAACTCTTGCTAAGACGTCATTCCTATATATGTTATAGTGTAGCTGGGCTCTTGGAGTTCCACATCAGGTGTTCCAGATCTTCAGTTTTTATACGACAACAGGGAGTGCTCATCAGGCTGAACATCTCTTGGTAAGACGTCATTATTGTATATGTAATAGTTTAGCTGGGCTCTTGGAGTTCCACATCAGGTGTTCCATATCTTCAAATATATTTTCTCAGCAGAAAGTGCTCATCACGTGGAACATTTTTTGCTGTTGCGCTATTTATGTATCTCTTATAGTTTAGCTGATCTATTGCAGTTCTGCATCAGGTGTTCAAGTTTCCAAGATAAATTTTTGCCTATATGTTGCCCAGACTTAATAGCTATACATAAAAAAAAAAACAATCAAATCCGTCCAGTAGTTCCGAAGATTAGCGTGCAAGGAGTAACTTCTCCCGTTTTCCTAACATTTCCCTTCACTGCTCTGCTCCTATTGATTGTAGCGTGATGAAAAGTATTCTATAACCTGCCCAGGAGTATGAAAAATAATTGTACCAAGTTTCGTCAAAATCCGTCGAGTAGTTTTTGTTTCTATAACGGTTATACAGACAGACAGACAGACAGACAGACAGACAATAATTTTTTTAATTGCATTTTTGGCATCAGTATCGATCCCTAATCACCCCCTGATAGTTATTTTGGAAATATATTTCATGTACAGAATTGATCTCTCTACAGATTTATTATAAGTATAGATATAGAAGAAGATATAGAAGATAAATCTCGTGTCACAATGTTTGTCCTCAATGGACTCCTAAACCACTTAACCGATTATAATAAAATTCGCACACCATGTGCAGTTCGATCCAACTTGAGAGATAGGATAGTTTAAATCTCAAATTATAGTCGCAATTTTAATAATAATATAAAGATTGCACCCGTGCGGAGCCGGGGCGGGTCGCTAGTATATAATAAAATCGTAGAGCTGTCATTCCTGTACATTGAATATTTTTTCTTTTTGTATTTTTTTCGAGATAAGGGATCGATTCTGATGCCAAATCAACTTTTTTTTTTCGATTTTTTTTTATGTTTTTTTGATTTGATCTATCTCCTAAACTACTGTAAAGTTGTCGATCAAATTTTCCTCAAATATTTGTAATAATATGCTTCTGTTAATAGGCTATGTATTATTACGCTATTTTCCCTGGGAGATAAGCAATTTTGAATTTTGTTGTTTTTAAATGTTTGTTTGGAGTTGGAAGCTAAACCACTGGATATTATTTATTCATTTTTTTCTCAAATATTCCTTAAACTGCTCTTCAATTAATAGGATATGTATAATTACGCTATTCTCCTTGGGGGATCAGCAATGTTATAATATGTTGATTTTCAGTCATTGTTGACATTTGTATAAGAACCGCTATTTGAAAACTACTGTCAGCGTACTAGCCAGTCTGGTTAGTAACCTGCTTGACTTTCGTGCAAGGGGTCTCAGGATCAAATATAAATTGCAATTTTCTTTTTCACTTTTTGTGTTTCATTTTTTTGTTTTTTGTCCTAAGAGTTTCAAATAATAAAAAAAAAAATTGTGCATACTTTTACTTCAATATTATTCGCAATTTTAATTCATTACTATTTTTTTCAATAGTTCTCTAGGATATAAATCTACACTGATTTTAAATAAAATTGTAGGTAGTAAGTTGGTTTTTTTTTTTAAACCGTAAAACATGGCAACTTGACCATATTTCATAACGTATAGAAACTAAAACTATTTGTTTATAATTGTGATATATTTGGCTCACCTTACTATAATCGTCATTCTTTAAAAACACTTATTTTAGCCTATAGAAAAGAATAAACAACATGGGTAAACATACCTAATTTTTGGCAACTTTACCTATGCAACGTATTCACCGTATATTGCATATTAAAGAGTATTTGAGGTAAAGACGGCCTAAACTACGAATGCTTCTTTTAAAATTGAAAAGAATATGAGGAAATCAATAAAGATAACGACAACACAGACAGTAGGTAAAGTTGCCATGGGGTTCATTGTAATCTACCTACAAATAATTTTTAACGCTCAGGGTTGTCAAAAAATAGAAAGTACTTTTATGAAATAAACACGCTGTTTTTTTGCATTTTCGTCAAACTTCAGGTGGTTGTCACAAAAGTCATAAATAATCAATTGAAAGTACAGTACCGGGCAAAACTAATAAGGGCTGCTTTTTTTTTGTTGTTGAAATTTTACAGTATTTCAGAATTAAACCCTTAATTCAATACAAATGAAAGAGAATCACCCGACTACGCAGTCCGCGCGTACGCACACAGCGATGAGCAGCTGGTGTGCGTGAATTGAATCTACTACTCTTGAAGAAACTAGTTCACACTTACGGATTTCAGTAAAAAGGAAAAATAAAATAAAAAAATACCTACCTATTTTATTGTTGATTTGGGTCGAGAATCATGAGTATAATCACGTCCTTGAATTTGAATAGGTTGCAGATCAGCACATTGTATATTTTATAAAAAGTAAAAGTAGTACAAAATAAAGTAAAAAAAACGCACGAGTTTTGTTTTAATTTTTTTTTTTCGAGTGTCCTCCGTGGTATTCCAAAACTTTTTTCGGCCTCGTACGAAGTCATTTTTTTTGTCTCCACCATCTCAATAGCCAAACTCAACATTTCTTCCGTATAATTTTTATAATTTCTCGCTCCCAGTTTTCTACGGTTTTTTTAGGGGCCATTTTGGCTCTGAAACAAAAGGTATTAAATAAAACTAAAGCTCACATACGCGCAAACCCAATATAATTTATTAACATCCAGGATATTCACTATTCTGCTGTGAAATTAAGGTATTCGAAAATGGTTACATATACGATTTAGTGCCAACCCTAGCTGCCGGTAAAGTTACCACAAACCAGTCAGTGGTAACTTTACCTAACCTCAACCAACATTACCAAAGCAGTTTTTTTCAATAAATTAAAGAAAATGCAATTGCTCACATTACAACAGTAATCCCAACCGTAATATACATACAATATCAAAATTTCACTTACCTGTGACAATTAGTTAGGGCTCTGTGAGCACAATTTAGTAAGAACTTACTCCTAACACGTTTTTACGCAGTACACTGTGACAGTCATTACTGACATAACAGCAGTGTTGCCTATACGCAAAATATGATAAATGTTGCCTTTTAATGTCTAAAAAATACTACTATTGCAAAATATATTTCTAGTTGCCAGCTTTTTGAGATAAACGAGTTTATACCGAATACCTATAGTTTGGTAATGTTACCAAGGGTTCGGTAAAGTCGCCACATTTTACGGAACTGTAATTGTTTCGAGGTGTAGGAATTTGAAAGATTCGAAAACAATCAGTGTTTCTATTATTTTGTGTTTATTTATGTTTTGAATTGGTGCTCAAACCAGTGCATAGATTCTGTTTGAAACGACGACAAGTTGTACTCATCGAGTCAAATAATTAGTTATTTTTTAAGTATCACGCGGTATGCTAAAAAGAGCAGAGCAATGCTATCGTACGTTCAATTTGCAGCGATACTGTAAATCGACCAAAAAATAATGGTGTAATGTTTAAGATAAACACGGATCTTTGAAATTAATGTCGCTCAAATAAGGATGTTTCCTATGCAAACTATGTACCTAGGTATAACATTATTGATCTAAACTAATAATAAAAATGCAAGTATGTTTGTTTTTTTACCTTTTCACGCATTACTACCTACTGAATCGATCGTCCCAAAATTTAGCATATAAGGTGGTTTATTAATATCTGCCAGGGCTTTAATGGGGGGTAGTATTGTGTTTATAGATTACAATAGTGAAGAAATTTCGTACCCCGAAACAGTCAATTCAATTTGAGACAGTAAACAAGTTAAATTAACATTGGCTCTACTCTGCATAACGTGGTTCACAAAATACGCGCGATGTGTCGCTTCGTCAATGAAAACAACTGCTATCTCTTTCTATCTGTTCTGAGAATGAAAACTGAAATCAGCTGACTAGATTTGTATTTTTATTATAGGCGTATTTTTTTTTGTATGAAAAAAGGGGTTTGAAGATTTGTGGCATACCTACCGCCGCCATTTTGATTTTTTTTCAAAATCGCGGCCAGCTATGAAACCTTTATAAATCGTTAGCTGACATTAATGCCAACAAAAAATATTATGACAACAACCCGCGTAAAGTTTCCGGTTTCCGAGATAATAACCGTGAAAGTTAATCACGTGACATTCACAATTCTAAGCTAGTGTATGTGTTCGAATGTATCAAGATGTTAAAAATGTATCAAGATGTTAAAAACAACTCGCCTCACCCGCCTGACACCTACAATGCAGTAGGTGTCTCGCTCGCACCTTTGAAATGTATGATGTATTATATTTTATTGAAAAAACATGTCACCTTTACTTTTTGCAATTTTCGCAGGGATGTTTAGATTTTGCCACATTTTTAAATATCGAATTTTCTTGTTTGTACCTGAAGCCATAACTTAGCCGTTACATTGTATCCCTATTATCAACAATTATGACCACTACAGACTTGGATTGGCTTGTACCAAAAGTGTATTTACTTCGCGTGTAAAAAAAGGAGATATTTTGATTTCTTTTAATGAGTCCGCGCTCGAATATTCTCGCAGTCAGAGGTAATACAATAAGTAAACAATGCCTAATTGTGCCGTATTGAGTTGTAGAAACAATACACAAGAAGTGGGACGACTATGACGAAGTTTGTATACTAAATTACAGTTGTATCATCAAAATATCTATGCAAAATATGACACGCTCGTCTCGATACAAATTAAAGAACATATTGCTTCTATCCAGATATATTGCTGTGATGGCCACAGTAAGCAGAAACATCATGAGGCATGTCATCATCATAACAGCCGTAGAAAGTCCACTACTGGACTAAGGCCTCACCCAAGGATTTTCCATTGGATGGTTATTGCCATACTCGCCACCCTTGACAGGCGGGTTGGCGAGCACATTCATTTCAGCTTATTAGTTTTCCAACGCTGCTGCCCATTGAAAGAGTTTTAAGCTGAGGGGCTATGGATCTTACATTTTGCCCTATCCCTCGACCGACTTTTACGGTCTGCCGGAAGAGAAGCAGCTGGCACATTGTACGTTTTTCTTTTTCTCCCAGACCATCATCTCACCTATCAATTACTAAAATATTTTATAAAAAAATATTAAGCCTATTTTATTCCGAATTAATGTGGTCAACTTTAACACTTTATATCTCAGAAACCGGAAACTTTACGAGTGTTGGTGTCATAATATTTTTTGTTGTTATTGATGTCAGCTATCGATATAAAAAGGTTTCATGGCTGGCCGCGATTTTGAAAAAAAATCAAAATGGCGGCAGTAGGTATGCCACGCTCCATAGTAAAATCTTCAAACCCCTTTTACAAATAATCAATTAATTATCTTTACTATTGTAATCTATAAACGCAATACTATCTCCCATTGCAGCCGTGGCAGATAATAATAAAGCACCTTATAACAGTTTGTAAATAAAATACGTGGCTCGTAAACCGTAGAAAACGTTTATTTATGTTACACGAAACATAACATGGATGTAAGTACAAGTTTCTTTGATATAGATACATGGAGATTAGTTTAGGGCGCGGCGACTGCGTCTACACGAGGGACGCGGGTGTCGCGCGCAAGGGTTTTTCATCAACTGGCGGGGATGCGCCAGCGCGGCCAGGACTCGGAGGGAGCGGGGTATCGCACGGAGGGGTAAGAGGGGTAACAGGGATGTACTGCCGCACAGGACCGCATTTAGGACACGTTACACTCTCCCCCTTTTGACCACGGTTGGGTCTCCCGAGTGGTCAAACAAATGATAACAAGAGCCCTGCAGCTAGGTCACCTTCCGTGGGCGACCTCTGTTACGTTTAGGAATGATCGGCTCAGGACATTCACCCTCCCTAGCATGATAAGGTCGCAAATCAGACACGTGATACTTACCGAGGATTTCCCCTGTCTTAACATGAGCTAGGAGGAAGGTAGTAGGACTTACCTTTTTAGAGATGACGTACGGTCCATCTCGTTTTGGATTGAATTTCGATGTAACACCCTTTGCCGCATTACTAAGCGTATGGGTCCGCATCAGGACTAGATCTCCTTCCAGGTATTCAGGGTTTGACATCCGACCCTGATCGGCATATGTCTTACGGACATCTTGTTGCCGTTCCAGAGTCTCTTTGGCTGTCGAGACGCTATCTGTGAGCTTGAGCAGATAAGGTGTAATCTGGGGAACAAAGTTCTCGGATTCCACTACTGCTCTTAGGTCTGCCTGAGCAGTTAAGGGTGACCGTAGCTCACGACCGAAAGTCAGGTAAGCTGGAGTTTGATCCGTAGACTTAGTTACTGAACTATTAAAAGCAAAGCGTACAAACGGTAGTACCTCTGGCCAAGTTTGATGATGACCTTCCACTAAGATGGCGAGCTGAGCCTTTAGGTCCCTATTTTTCCGCTCAACTGGATTCGCCTCGGGATGATATAAGGGCACCAGACTTTGTTTGACACCTAGAACAAACATCGCCTTCTGCATAACATCTGCTACAAATTGTACTCCGTTATCAGAAATCATCCGTCTAGGAAGACCAAACCTCATAAATACCTCATTGACCAAAGTTTTCGCACACGCCTCTGCTGTAGCTTCTGTGAGAGCGAAGACTTCCACCCACTTGCTAGTGGTGTCCTCCACGATGAGGATCCATCTCTCACCTTGGGGTCCTTTAGGTAATGGACCAAAAAGGTCCACTGCGATAGTTTCAAACCTTTGAGACGGGACAGGAGTTTGAAGCAAGCCGGCTGGCTTGAGTGTTGATGGCTTATAGCGTTGACACTCGATGCAGGTCTTCAAGTACTCGGTCACAAACCGTCTCATACCGGGAAAATAGAAACGTTGCGAGATACGGTGTATTGTTCTATCAATACCACCATGAGCGGCGGTAGGCGAGTCATGACATTCAATCATGACTTCTTTCCGCAGGCTCTCCGGTACGACGAGTTGAGGCTCCTCGGAATCAGTATCAGGTACATACCGATACAGAACACCTTGATTCAGGAGATAACCTCTCTCTGACCAACGATTTATATTAAGTTCATCCTTACCTTCGAGGTCATGGATGATCTTTGCAACTTCCGGATCAGCTAGCTGAGCATCACGGGTAGAGGTTGCATTCCAACGCGGTACATCAACCACAACAGGACAAACAGCCGATTCAGATGCAGGACCATCTGATGTCACGGGACGGCTGAGCGTATCGGCAATTACGTTAACCTTACCTGGGGCATAATCGATACGCAGGTCGAAAGATTGCAACTTCAAGGCCCAACGTACTAATCTGCCACTTGGGGACTTGAGGGTAAAGAGCCATTTCAAGGGTTGGTGATCTGTTATCACGTCGACCTGGTGACCATCGATGTAACCTCGGAAACGTTCTACTGCCCACACCACTGCGAGAGCCTCCCTCTCCGTGGTGGAATAATTCTGCTCGGCCGGAGTTAGTAAACGGCTGGCATATTCAATGGGACGTTCCTGATTCGGTGACTCCCCCTGGAGTAAGGCTGCGCCGAGTGCGTAATTACTGGCGTCAGTCCGCAATACGAATGGTTTTGTATAATCTGCTTGAACAAGAATAGGGGCCGTGGTCAGGAGATTCTTAAGAGTTTCAAAAGACTTAACTTGCTCCGAACTCCATACCCACGCCTGGGACTTCTTAGTTAGGCGAGTAAGTGGTTCGGCTACCTTGGCGAACTCAGGGATAAACTTACGAAACCATGAGCAGGTTTGGAGGAAGGTGCGAAGTTGCTGAAGATTTGTCGGTTCCTTCATCTCCAAAACAGCACTTACCTTCTCGTCGTCTGGAGATATACCATCGCAAGATATCACGTGACCGAGGTATTTGAGCCGGTCTCTGGCAAACACACACTTCTCTCGGTTTGCTCGAAGCTTGAACATACGGAGACGCTCGAATACCGCACGTAGATCTGCTAGATGGGACTCCAGGTCCTCCGAAATAACCAAAAGATCATCCAAATATCCTAAAATAGTCTTGCCGCCAAGACTAGACCCTGATCTGAAACGGTCTATTAGCCTCTGGAACGTCGCTGGCGAATTCTTTAGGCCGAACGGCATACGTTTGAAGCGGTACGTACCGAAAGGTGTGACGAACGCCGTTTTATCACGATCGCTGGTACTCACCTGCCAGTAACCACTTCGAAGGTCTAGAGAACTCATTACACAACCCTTCTTGGTCGACTGCAAGAGTTCGTCAATACGCGGCATGGGGTATGCATCTGTCTTAGTGACCGCGTTCAACTTTCGATAGTCGACACAAAACCTATACGTACCATTACGTTTCGGTACCAAGACGCATGGTGCTGCCCAGGCGGATTCACACTCCTCAATCACGTCCTCCGCCAACATCTTGTCTAACTCGGCGCGCATGATTTGCTTCTTGGCAGGCGTAACACGATACGGGGGCAAAGAAATAGGCGGATGGTCGCCGGTATCTATGTGGTGTTCCGCAAACGGAGTAGGCTCTCCGACTATATCGAAAATATCGGAGTACTCACCTAAAAGATTCTCCAAACCACCACGCTCCTCCTCAGTCAACAGAGTGCCCTCATCTGCCCTCAGTAGGTTGAGAGAGGCACACTCCACCACCTCACGAGAACTCTCCGTCAGTAGGGGGTGAATGAACTGAGGCCGGTCAGCTGTGTACCATGTCATGGAGGAAAAGTTTAGGACCAACTTAGACTTAGCAATGAAGTCCATCCCTAGAAGCGTTTCATTGTTTGACGCATCGGGAAACACAACAAACTCAATAGGGATACATAAAGACATACAATTGACATCCACACATGATAACAATACGGTATTCGTCCGAATACTACCATCAGCCAGTCTAATAGACATAGTCTGTGAATTAAATTTCGCATTTAAACGTAAGAGAAGTGCATATAGCGTTGAACCCGCGATACTACGCCGGGCGGCCGTGTCTATAAGCGCCGATCCACTGTAACCTAAAATCTCTATATTTAAAATAGGACGGTCTTGGGTGATGATATTATTCGAATTACTACTTACATTACAACAATTTTCTGTCGTGGAAAGTGAATAAAATACATTACGTTGCGGTTGAGGTTCATTTGAACTAGTATCATTACAGCTCACACTCGATACAACATTATTTTTACAGGTGGGACAATTCGCTCTTACATAACCTTTTTCACCACAACCGTAACAGATAAGGCTAGACTTATTATTACTGGACGATACTTTAGAGTCTTTCTTAGGGCACAAATCACGCGTATGACCTCGACCTTTGCAATATACACAGAATGACTTTGCTTCACTCGCGGTATTATTTTTATCGGCACTTTGCACTTCACTCGTATTACGTACGGATCGAACCTGCGAACGCGCGATCGCCTGCTGAGCTCCCGCACCACTGAGCGACGGGGACGTCGCACAGTGGGCTGAGATTACAAAGTTGGGTCTTAAGAACTAAAATGTATTTTTTTAGTATCTAGACATAAATATAAAAAGTTTTTACTCTTTGACTTTTTTTAATTGGACTCGTACTTTCGGAGATATAGCCATATCAAATTTGTATGAAGAGTCATGAAATTTAAGTTTAGCAAATTAATTTGAAATTGAAAATAATGTATACTAAACGACCTGAAGTACTTCAATACTTACTTAGTACTATAAATAAAAAAAAAAATGTTCATTTTCCACCACCATATATATAGGTAGGTAGGTATGACGTAATTTGTTTTGACACTTATTTCCGGGAATCAAGGGATAGGAATGCGCGACCACAACATCAAGGTATGACACGTGTCGTTACCTGATTGGTGCAACGATAATAGGGCACAAAATGTACTATTGCATTCAAACGTACTTCAGTGTTCTAATACCCACCATAATAGACGCACTACCCTCACATATTTATTACTTATACAAATAAGTGAAGCGAGTGTGAGTTATTTTGTGTTTGTGAAAATGTTTGAAGATTTGATGACCAACATTGACCTTTTTATTTTCTCCGGATGAGGCTTTAGGATTATTTTTATCACTTAAGCTGACCAAGTGGCAATACAATACTTTAAGAAAAAGTGTTAACGAGAATAACGGTAATATATTTCCATCTTATTATCAAGTGCAACATGCGAAACAGGAATGCTATCCACCAAAAGATGCTATTACAGTGACGGACACCTCAGCCAAAATAAAGTTACAAGCTCTATTGGATATAACGGCAAGAAGAATAATGTCGTCATTCGTCATGGATAGTGGTTGTAAAGAATTTACACTAATCAGTAAGTGGGGTTTTGACGGTGCTTCAAATCAAGCCAATTACAAACAAAAAGTGCAAACAAACGATGAACAAGAAAGTGAACTAGATGATTCAAGCATATTTATGGGAAGTTTAGTGCCAATAAAATTAATGTGCGGCGAACAAGTTATCTGGAAAAACGATTCACCAAATTCATCATACTGGTGTCGTCCAATCTTTTTCGAATTTGTGAAAGAAAATAAAATAACAATTTTGCGTGAAAAAAGTGCTATTGAGGAAGAGATTGTTAATTTAGTAAAAACAGAAGTTGGAGAAATAAAGATTTCACACTCTTTATTAATGACAATGATAGACGGAAAAGCAACGTCAATTTTATGTGATACTTCATCTCAGAGATGCGACATTTGTAAAGCCACTCCAACTGAGATGAATAATTTGCCCTTAATTGCATCAAAACCGACTGATCTAGATCTCTGTAAATACGGATTGTCATCATTGCATATCTGGATACGAATGATGGAATGCATTCTGCATATAGCTTACAGATTAACGATAAAGACATGGACAGTAAAGGGAGACAACAAGTGCGTCATGGAAAGTAGGAAGAAAAATCTACAAGATGCTTTTAAAAATAGAATGGGACTTCTGATAGATGTTGTCAAACAAGGGCACGGCTCCACGAATGACGGAAATACTGCTAGAAGATTTTTTGCAAACCCAAACGTGACTGCTGAGATAACTGGTGTTAGTGAAGACTTAATTAGGCGGTTCGCAACCATTTTAGAGGCAATTTCATCAGGTTACCACATTGAAACAGTCAAATTTCACGAATATGCTCAAGTGACCATGCGACTGTATTTGGAATTATATGGCTGGTATTATATGCCTTCAAGTGTTCATAAAGTTCTTATGCATGGTGCAGCTATTATTGAAAGTTTTGGTCTAATACCAATTGGACAGCTATCTGAAGAAGCTGCTGAAGCTAGAAATAAAGACTTTCGTAGGTACCGCCAACACCATTCCAGGAAATGCAGTAGAAAAACTACAAATGAAGACATTTTAAATAATTTGTTGACCAGCTCTGATCCACTCATCTCAGCGAAACGCAACAAACTTCGCAGAAAACATAAAACTTTGTCAGAAGAGGCACAAAGTTTATTAATAATTGAACAAACGGAAACATTTGATGATGACGAAAACGAAAATTTTGCATTCGTTAATATGGATACTCTTGATAGTGATTAAATGAAAAAAGTGCAGTGACCAGTACCTGATTGTGATTTTTACTTATTTTATTAATCCTTAGTGGATTAGGCCTAACAGGGAGACCACTATATAAAAAAAAACGCGCCTGGTTCTTAACCTCTATGGTGGTGTGGAATAGAGAACAAAATTTGAAATTGCGACCAAATCGCAGAAAATCGCAACCCGAGCATAGGTGCTAAAATAGGACAAAAATACGTACTATACATTCGTAAGGTCAATTTTTTGAGAAAATTTGAGAATTTCTAGATTTTCAGGTTTTTTTGTTTTGCTTCATACAAAAATTACTTTGGTTATTAATAACTCCGAAAATACTCAAGTTATCTAAACGACCCTCATATAAATAATTACTTATAATCAATAGATAAATCCAACGCACTATTTAAAATTTCAGAAAAAGAAACTTTTTTTTTTTAAACGCTAAGTCTTCTACCGGCCCGTTTCAGCCCACTGTGCGTCGCACTGTTTCCCGCCAAATCGACGCGCGCGGAGGCGGCACGCGACGCGCGCGGGGCTACCAGCGCGTACTGCCCGCGAGGCGCCTCCGCCGGCGCCGACTGCGTTGAAGTACTTGCACTGGAACTTTCCGCGATGGATTCTTCTATGTCTCGGGCTTTGTCGATTAGCGACTCAACACTGCTAACCGTATCCCGGGGTAATCGCTTTCGAATACGTTTATGTAATAAGCCGTATATCATGTCTATCTTAGCTTCCTCGGGTAATACGTAAGGAAACCTAGCAATCATGCCTCGTATACGGACAATGAACGAGTCCGCGAGTTCTCCGTTTTGTTCGTTAGCGAATATCTTTCGATATAACTTGTAAGCAGGACACGGAGTACCATACATACTACGTAGTCGTTTGACGGCTTCGGACCACGAGGACACTTCCGTCCGGATCCCTCTCCACCATACTGCAGCCTCGCCATGGAGCAGCATCGGGAGACCACGAAGCGCGAGGTCATCGTTAACCAATGCACACTCTTTGTACATCTCGACGGAGTCAATAAAAGCTTCGACGATTTCAGGGTCCCGATTCGAACCATCAAAGCGTGCTGTACACTTGGACATGTTCCCTGATTTGAAGGTCGACGACGGTGTCGGTGAGGGCGTCGCTGCGGAAAGCCCGCCTGCCACGTGGGATGCCATGAGGGATTCGACGAGCTGCCGATTTGCTTCCGCCTGAGTATTCGCAAAGGCGGTAAGAAATGAAGTCAACTGGTCACCAGACATGAGCACTGGCGAAGGTCTTCTGGGATCTTCATCCGAGCTGGAGTGCGCGTCAGCGCCACTTGCCTTTGTGTCCGTTGGTACTTTACGTGGAGGCATCTTCACTCCTTACGTACCCAGGTACCAGAGAACAGGAACACAGGAACACCGAAAACCGTTAACGGTCGAGCGGCACAAACCGGTTTAAACTGGTTCGCGGCCACGAGTTGGAGCGCCACTTATAACAGTTTGTAAATAAAATACGTGGCTCGTAAACCGTAGAAAACGTTTATTTATGTTACACGAAACATAACATGGATGTAAGTACAAGTTTCTTTGATATAGATACATGGAGATTAGTTTAGGGCGCGGCGACTGCGTCTACACGAGGGACGCGAGTGTCGCGCGCAAGGGTTTTTCATCAAGGTACAATTCCGAGACGGGCCGCAGACCGCAAACTGCAGCAGCAAACTGCAAGCGACAGCACTTGTTTCTATGAACATCTATGAAATTGATTCCAAGCGCGGCAACACTGCTGCCTGCAGACGCAACGCGCAGCGTGCGGCCGCGGCGCGCAGCGACCGCAGACTGCAGCGCAAGTCGTGTCGCGAACCGCAGAGACTTCACACGTATAATGTCGACTTTTTCGGATGACGATGAAGAAAAACTTATTAACATTGTAGCTGGTCATCCAGTTCATAATAGAATAACTTCCTTCTTTGGTTCGACTTAAAAAAAAAAGATTAGGTGCTTTTCTTTTTCTTTTGGCATATAATAACAACAAGTTATCATCATCTTCCTCTTCTAGTAAAAGACACATTAGTACACTATCGGTAGCGTTATCTAACATTCTGTCTCGCATGAAGCTATTGGAACAACTGAGGCACGGTTCTGTGCATTGTGCAGCCACGGCATGCAGCCGCAGTTGGAATAGCGACCGCAGGCAGCATTGCGGTAACCGCAGCCGGTAGCCACAGTGTCGCCTGCGGTTGCAGTCGGCGGCCCGTCTCGGAAATGCACCTTCAACTGGCGGGGATGCGCCAGCGCGGCCAGGACTCGGAGGGAGCGGGGTATCGCACGGAGGGGTAAGAGGGGTAACAGGGATGTACTGCCGCACAGGACCGCATTTAGGACACGTTACAACCTTATATACGTTGTCAGGAGTATAGACACGGATATAGGGTATCTTTCATCCCGAATAACAGAAGAGAGCTGTTGCCGAGAAAACAATTACGTTCATATTCCAGATGGCGCCACTTACACGATCCGTATTGTTTCTCAAATTCTAAATTAACGCAAGCGAAGCCGCGGGCAAACACTAGTCGTAAACTAAATTCAGTTACACGTAGAGACGCGTATAGCCTTCCGTTTGTTAGTGAAATTTTAGATAACTTTAAAAACGCTAAATTTCTTTCAAGCATTGATATTGCTAAAGCTTTTTGGGAGACTCTTCCTTATAAGTAACTGATTGCGCAACGTAGAACACTTTAGTCATTAATTATTGTCCGCCACATGTACGAGACAGTGCATGTCCAGTCATTTGATAATTAAATAAAAATATTAAAAAAAAACCTTTACAAAGACAAACTTTTAATCAAAAATTCATTTGTAGGTATTTGCACGATTTGGACGTGTTTGCATATTTTGTGTGTTGACTAGCGCGGCGCAAGCTGGAATTTGACTCGTCATGAGTAATCAACTTGTGGTGAACGAGTTGCTGGCGTTCCTGCAGCAGAAACTTGATGTGATGGACGAGGTGTCCGCTTTCCAGATCTGCGCAACTAACTTCAGCGAGGATGACATAACTGCTTCCAAGCTGATGTTGTTCAGTGTGCTGAACAAGCGCGACCAGATGGTGTCCCGCCGGCGTGACGGGACTAAAAAAAGCCTGCAAGACATAATCACGCTGTTCAAGGAGACCGACCCAGACGACGTGCCGACGTTTGTGGCGAAGGAGCTTCACAAGCTGCCCCCCGTCACCTTCGACCACGTCGACGTAACGAGCCTTCTAAAGGAAATTGTCTTTCTGAAGGCCCGCCTCGCGGATGTTTTTGCAAAATTAGAGGCATCCCAAAACACCGTCGCCGATTTGTGCAAGAAATTTGGCGAGTTGCAAAACAGTGTGGCAGCAACTATAGGGCGTGGCCCCATGTCTCCGGCGCGGCGCCGTATGCCGTGCGGCGGCACGGCGCCGTGCCGGGCTACAGCGCCGCCGCCGCGCCGGCGCCGCCCGCGCCACCGGCGAGCGGCGCGGCGCCGTGCCGAATGTATCCAAAGATAAAAATTACAGTTTTGATTTGATATGGACCGCGAAAGACGTATCGTATCGACGTATTTTAATTTATTTATTCTTATCATAGATTTTTTTTTGATGTAGACATACGTATGACTACATACATACATATACACTAGCAACAGGACCAGGATACGTCTTTCGCGGTCCATATCAAATCAAAACTGTAATTTTTATCTTTGGATAGGTACACTTGCTGAGCATAGGGTACGTGCCGGTACACGACGCCGTAGCTCGGCACGGTGCCGCGCCGCCGCACGGCGCACGGCGCCGCGCCGGATACATGGGGCCACGCCCATAGGTCATCAGTCGATGCGCCTAACGTAAACACGTGTCACGATGTGTCGTCGACAAATTCCGCGTCAGCAGTTTCGTCGCCGGCCGGCGCAACCGTCGTATGCTGAGCTTGCGCAGCGTTCCACCTGCGTGCCCCACAGCCCCGCGCCCGTCCCTGTGCCCGTCCCCGCAGCTCCTCTACACAGCGCTGCCCGCATTTCTCGCCCTGTCCCGCTGCAAGCTTCCGCAGCTTTGACGAAACCCTTACAAAAGGGTTTTGCTGCCGTCACTGCGAGTACACCAGATGTTCTCCCCGCGAGGCCAAAAAAAAAGAAAAAAATAAAGACAACGTTATTATTATTAATTTTTTAACGTTTTAATTTTAAAAAGTTCAAGCGATTTTCGACCTTATTGACATTTATGCAAACACCGGATTTTAATGAAGGAGCAATGTCAGCTGACGAGAATGTGTGAAAAACAAACTAAATTTTAAATGTCGATAAGGTCAAAAATCGCGTGTACGTGTTTTTTTAACTTGCTATCGTTAAGCAAATGTTTTCCGACCTTCAAGCGATTTTCGACCTTATTGACATTTATGCAAACACCGGATTTTAATGAAGGCGCAATGTTAACGAACGAGAATATGAGAAAAGCAAACTAAAGGAGAACATTCACGCTCCTTTGGGCCTTTTCGGAAAGGACCGGCCAACGAAAAAAATTGGTACCTATAGGTAGTACTAGTCATTTGGAGCAATAGTTACTATGGCACAAAAGTTGTAGGATTGCTCTCGGCCAAGTTATACAAGTTCCAAGATTCGTAATTCACATTTTTTAATTTCTGAAAGTGCCGAGAATCACCAAATAATGATAAGTATTGCTAGAGCTAGCGACCTCAAGTTATTTAACATAACGCCTGTAATCCCTGAGGGGTTGGGCAGAGGAGTACCGAATAAAAATGAATAATAATCTGTTTATTTTTTGTGAAAAGTTTAGTAATAAAAACATTTTAAAATATACAAATCTGCTGGTGGGACCAGCATCGGGAACAGTACCGGGGTTGCCTGTGGTTAGGGGTCTTGGGAGAGGAATCTCCTAACAATACGAGACGTGATCAGCACTGCTACTTTTTGAATCAACCCTTTTTAGAGGGAAATAAAAGGTGACGATCCCTTTCCGTTTTGATAAGTGTGCTGCGACCCTAAGGGCGGTTTCGCACTACGTCTGATCCGAATCCGATCCGAACCCGTGAAAAAAAATCGCTGACATAATTCGGATATTGCTTACGCACTACTCCCATCTCTGACAACCAGCCGCATACCCCCTGCCCGCCCCGCTGCCTCTCTGCTCGTACGCAGCTCGGATTCAACTCGGACGCAGTGCGCGAGCGTATATACAAATAATACTATGGCTACTTCGGTCCGTCATTTTTTCTCCGAAACGGAGATTCTCGGATGACGGAAAGATATCATATGACGGAAATCAGATCTAGTGCGTAAAATACCATAGAAATAGTTCTACGGCTACTACGGACCGTATTTTCACGGGTTCGGATCGGATTCGGATCGGACGTAGTGCGAAAACGCCCATAATCTGCTATTTTAAGGTGATTGCGTCGATGTAGCCCGCGAAATTCAATTTTTTTTACGTTTTTTGCAATTTGCCTGCACCTTTTCTATGTGAGACATGATGGAGCGAATTTTTTGATATTTTTTATATTTAAAATTATACTTGTTATTACCGCAATTCATATTTTGTTAAAGTTACAACTTGTTACTGGCCTGCAAATTGCAAAAAACGTAAGATTTGAATTTCGCGGGCTGGTTGGAGCATTCACCTTAACAACGTTTGGGTTCTTACACATAAACACGTTACGACGACGCAACGTGGCACTGCACCGCCGTCGTCGTAACGTGTCACGTAGCACGGCACGTAATTTTTTTTTATTTAAATACACCGTGACTTTTTAGTCGTCTTACAAAAGCAGCCCAGTTCATGTATCCAATGACTAGAACACGTTTATAAAAAAAATAGGTATTTAAGAGCGATCATAATACTAGGAAAAATTCAGATTTCACCCTCGCGTACCCATAACACAAGCTCTGCTTAGCTTGGGACTAGATGGCGTTGTGTGATAGTTGTGGAATATTATTATATTACTGTGAGAATAACAATTTCTTTAAAAAATCTTTTAGTGAAACTCGCGCACCTAGTTGATAAATTGCACGAACCACTCGCTTCTGGAGCACAAAAAATATATTTTGTATATCAGCGGCTTTGCTCCACAGTAGAATACCGTAGGACATGACGCTGTGAAAATAACTAAAGTAGACTACTCTTGCTGTATCAACGTCATTATACTGTCTAACTTTTCTGACAGCGTAGCCAGCCGAGCTAAGCCTAAATAGGTTCCCAATAGGTTTGATATGTGTGGGCCCCACTGTATTTTCGAATCTATTGTTATACCAAGAAACACAGCTGAATCTAAAGTTTCAAGTTCTTCATTGCAGAGGACAATGTTGGGACCGAGATTTCTAACATTAGGCAAAGCGAATTTTATGCATTTAGTCTTCTTGGCATTAAGGACAAGGTTATTTGTAGTGAACCAATCTGTGACCATTGAAAGTGCGCTGTTCACATCATCAAAAACTTGTCTATTCCTATCTACTTTAAAGATCAGAGAGGTGTCATCCGCAAACAGTACAACGTCACAAATACTCTTTAAATAATATGGTATATCATTAACATAAACCAGGAATAAAAACGGACCCAGTATTGAGCCTTGAGGTACACCCAGCTGAACAGGTAACCTAGAAGATTTCGCGCCGTTAACATCTACACATTGGAATCTATTGTGCAAATATGACTCGATTACATTAAGGGCTTCCTTTTGAACACCGTAATGAAAAAGTTTGCGCAAAAGTATATCGTGGTATTCGCAATTAAAGGCTTTAGAGAGATTGCAGAAAACACCAATTGCATTTTGCGACTTTTCCCATGCGTCAAATATGTTCTTCAACAAAGCAACATCCGCATCAGTAGTCGAGCGACCTTTCGTAAACCCATATTGATCATTGTGAAGGAGGTTATTTGAATTAAAGTGTCTTGAGTAACTGTTTGAGAATTAACTTTTCAAAGATTTTGCTGAATGCAGGCAAATTAGAGATTGGTCTGAAATTACCTATGTCGTTTTTACTGCCGGATTTAAATAGAGGGATAACTTTACTGCACTTCATGAGATCAGAAAAAGTGCCCAAATTAATACATTTATTAAAAGTAATAGCAAGATAACGGATAACAATGTCAATTATATTGCTCAATAGTTTATTCGAAATGCCCCAGTAATCACCAGTGTTTTTGGAGTTCAGTGAATTAAAAACACTAACCACATCATGAGGCGTTACATGTTCGAATTTCAATATATGACTACATTTAGGGACACTACTATGCAAAAGGTTTTCAGCCTTAGAGGGTGACGAACATAAGGAACGAGTCGTTGTTGTAGGTATACTGGCAAAAAACTCATTAAATGCCACAGATATGTCAGCTGGTATATTAACTAATTTGTTATCAACAATGATTTCCAGTTGTTTTTCTTGCTTAACAGATTTACCCGTTGCATTGTTTATAATTTTCCAAGTAGTTTTTACTCCGGGCACGCCGCAATTGCGGCGGTAAGACCCCTCTTTGAGGAGTGGCTGGAGAGAAGTCATGGCGTCCTGACCTACCGCTTGACGCAGGTCCTCACCGGACACGGAAGTTTCGGGAGGTACCTCTGTCTGATGCAAAAGGAGGAAACGCCTGGGTGTCACCACTGCCAAGATCGCCCGGAGGACACGGTGGAGCATACGGTGCAAGACTGCCCAGCTTGGGCAGGGCACCGACGTGTCCTCACGGCTGCGATAGGCGGAGACCTCTCGCAACAAGATACAATAACAAGATTGGGGTTAGAAATACCCATTCTCGTCGTTCGTTGAGTTCAGCTGACTCACCCTACCGAACGTTCGAGGCCTGTGCACTCACAGCACCTAGCTGCGCACACAGCTGACCTGCCACACACACCCAGCAGCGCACAGCCGACCTGCCGGCGCATCCACCATCCCGTCCCTGAGGTCTCTCTCACCTCGGGACAACTCCTCGGCATCGCGTCCCTGCTCTACGCGATAAGCCAGGGCAGTACATAGTGCGCCTACTTCCACGGAACGAATAAATACCGAGTGACGGCTGTGAACCACGACCTTTAATAAATTAATTGTAAACGTTGGTGGGTTCTTTTATTTTAACCCACCATTAACCGTTACATTGGCAAATTTCGAATAAACTATTAAGCAATATAATTGACATTGTTATCCGTTATCTTGCTATTACTTTTAATAAATGTATTAATTTGGGCACTTTTTCTGATCTCATGAAGTGCAGTAAAGTTATCCCTCTATTTAAATCCGGCAGTAAAAACGACATAGGTAATTTCAGACCAATCTCTAATTTGCCTGCATTCAGTAAAATCTTTGAAAAGTTAATTCTCAAACAGTTACTCAAGACACTTTAATTCAAACAACCTCCTTCACAATGATCAATATGGGTTTACGAAAGGTCGCTCGACTACTGATGCGGATGTTGCTTTGTTGAAGAACATATTTGACGCATGGGAAAAGTCGCAAAATGCAATTGGTGTTTTCTGCAATCTCTCTAAAGCCTTTAATTGCGAATACCACGATATACTTTTGCGCAAACTTTTTCATTACGGTGTTCAAAAGGAAGCCCTTAATGTAATCGAGTCATATTTGCACAATAGATTCCAATGTGTAGATGTTAACGGCGCGAAATCTTCTAGGTTACCTGTTCAGCTGGGTGTACCTCAAGGCTCAATACTGGGTCCGTTTTTATTCCTGGTTTATGTTAATGATATACCATATTATTTAAAGAGTATTTGTGACGTTGTACTGTTTGCGGATGACACCTCTCTGATCTTTAAAGTAGATAGGAATAGACAAGTTTTTGATGATGTGAACAGCGCACTTTCAATGGTCACAGATTGGTTCACTACAAATAACCTTGTCCTTAATGCCAAGAAGACTAAATGCATAAAATTCGCTTTGCCTAATGTTAGAAATCTCGGTCCCAACATTGTCCTCTGCAATGAAGAACTTGAAACTTTAGATTCAGCTGTGTTTCTTGGTATAACAATAGATTCGAAAATACAGTGGGGCCCACACATATCAAACCTATTGGGAACCTATTTAGGCTTAGCTCGGCTGGCTACGCTGTCAGAAAAGTTAGACAGTATAATGACGTTGATACAGCAAGAGTAGTCTACTTTAGTTATTTTCACAGCGTCATGTCCTACGGTATTCTACTGTGGAGCAAAGCCGCTGATATACAAAATATATTTTTTGTGCTCCAGAAGCGAGTGGTTCGTGCAATTTATCAACTAGGTGCGCGAGTTTCACTAAAAGATTTTTTAAAGAAATTGTTATTCTCACAGTAATATAATAATATTCCACAACTATCACACAACGCCATCTAGTCCCAAGCTAAGCAGAGCTTGTGTTATGGGTACGCGAGGGTGAAATCTGAATTTTTCCTAGTATTATGATCGCTCTTAAATACCTATTTTTTTTATAAACGTGTTCTAGTCATTGGATACATGAACTGGGCTGCTTTTGTAAGACGACTAAAAAGTCACGGTGTATTTAAATAAAAAAAAATTACGTGCCGTGCTACGTGACACGTTACGACGACGGCGGTGCAGTGCCACGTTGCGTCGTCGTAACGTGTTTATGTGTAAGAACCCAAACGTTGTTAAGGTGAATGCTCCAACCAGCCCGCGAAATTCAAATCTTACGTTTTTTGCAATTTGCAGGCCAGTGACAAGTTGTAACTTTAACAAAATATGAATTGCGGTAATAACAAGTATAATTTTAAATATAAAAATTATCAAAAAATTCGCTCCATCATGTCTCACATAGAAAAGGTGCAGGCAAATTGCAAAAAACGTAAAAAAATTGAATTTCGCGGGCTACATCGACGCAATCACCTTAAAATAGCAGATTATGGGCGTTTTCGCACTACGTCCGATCCGAATCCGATCCGAACCCGTGAAAATACGGTCCGTAGTAGCCGTAGAACTATTTCTATGGTATTTTACGCACTAGATCTGATTTCCGTCATATGATATCTTTCCGTCATCCGAGAATCTCCGTTTCGTAGAAAAAATGACGGACCGAAGTAGCCATAGTATTATTTGTATAAACGCTCGCGCACTGCGTCCGAGTTGAATCCGAGCTGCGTACGAGCAGAGAGGCAGCGGGGCGGGCAGGGGGTATGCGGCTGGTTGTCAGAGATGGGAGTAGTGCGTAAGCAATATCCGAATTATGTCAGCGATTTTTTTTCACGGGTTCGGATCGGATTCGGATCAGACGTAGTGCGAAACCGCCCTTAGGGTCGCAGCACACTTATCAAAACGGAAAGAGATCGTCACCTTTTATTTCCCTCTAAAAAGGGTTGATTCAAAAAGTAGCAGTGCTGATCACGTCTCGATTTGTTAGGAGATTCCTCTCCCAAGACCCCTAACCACAGGCAACCCCGGTACTGTTCCCGATGCTGGTCCCACCAGCAGATTTGTATATTTTAAAATGTTTTTATTACATTTCACAAAAAATAAACAGATTATTATTCATTTTTATTCGGTACTCCTCTGCCCAACCCCTCAGGGATTACAGGCGTTATGTTAAATTACTTGAGGTCGCTAGCTCTAGCAATACTTATCATTATTTGGTGATTCTCGGCACTTTCAGAAATTAAAAAATGTGAATTACGAATCTTCGAACTTGTATAACTTGGCCGAGAGCAATCCTACAACTTTTGTGCCATAGTAACTATTGCTCCAAATGACTAGTACTATATACCTATAGGTACCAATTTTTTTCGTTGGCCGGTCCTTTCCGAAAAGGCCCAAAAATGTATGGAGCGTGATTGTCTCCTTTAGTTTGCTTTTCTCACAATCTCGTTCGTTAACATTGCGCCTTCATTAAAATCCGGTGTTTGCATAAATGTCAATAAGGTCGAAAATCGCTTGAAGGTCGGAAAACATTTGCTTAACGATAGCAAGTTAAAAAAACAGGTACACGCGATTTTCGACCTTATCGACATTTAAAATTTAGTTTGTTTTTCACACATTCTCGTCAGCTGACATTGCTCCTTCCACACTTCATTAAAATCCGGTGTTTGCATAAATGTCAATAAGGTCGAAAATCGCTTGAACTTTTTAAAATTAAAACGTTAAAAAATTAGGGTACACTACGATAATACGATAAACTTTTTTCCGAAATTCATAAATACGAATTTCAAAATACCGATTTTCATAATTCCGAATGGTTCAAAATTCCTAATATAACAACTCCGATGGATCAATATTCCTATTTTAATAATTACGAAATTTCAAAATTCCTAACGTTTATAATTACTATTTTCAAAATACCGAATTTCAATAGACCGAATATCAAAAATTCCGAATTAACATATTTTCCGAAACATCAAAAACACGAATACCGAATATTAAAATTCCGATTATTGGAATTCCGATTCGGGTCCGTCAGGTCGCAAAGTCCGAGTCGGGGATCCTCAAGACACATTTTGCTCGCTATTGCATCCTGAGTAATAGCACCACCAAGGTGGTTCAACGGAGCCCCGCTTCGCGGGGCTCCTATTTCTGAGAGCAAGGTTTAAAGTAACCTAACACGAAGGGGATGGCGGGGTCTTTCAGACCCCGCCATCCCCTTCGAACCTAACCTGTCCGTGTCGGGGTGTCCCCAGTCTCGAGCTCGCTTCGCTCGCTCGTACATCCTTGGTCAATTTGTTGACTACCACCTACCAAGGTAGGTCGACGGAGCCCCGCATCGCGGGGCTCCTATTTCTGTGAGAAAGGTTTAAAGTAACCTCGCTCTTGAATTCTAAGTTCTCCTAATAACAATAAAAATCCTGAAGGCAAACAGTGAAAGTTAAGAGGATACGCCTCGCCACTCCGTGCCTACACGGGTTTAAATAACACTCTGGGAGTACGGTAGACAAAATTACGTTGAGCCGGTTTTGCACCAATTCGTTTCTGTCACTGACTTTGTGGAATGAGAACGAAATTCCAATTTTCAATATTCCGAAAAAAAACAGTATATTCGGAATATTGCAATTCGGAATGTTGTTTTTCGGAATGAGAACTCATCGAGCATTACATTTTTCGAATATGTGAAAATCGGAAAAAGAAGAAATCGGACATACGACTTTCGGTCAAATAAATTTCGAGATTCTTAATAATAGATATTGTAATTTTTAGGTATTATGATATTCGGAGTTTTGAAAATCGGAATATCGAAATTCGGAATAAAATATTTCGAAGTATTTGGGTGTTCCCAAAAAATTAATAATAATAACGTTGTATTTATTTTTATCTTTTTTTTGGCCTCGCGGGGAGAACATCTGGTGTACTCGCAGTGACGGCAGCAAAACCCTTTTGTAAGGGTTTCGTCAAAGCTGCGGAAGCTTGCAGCGGGACAGGGCGAGAAATGCGGGCAGCGCTGTGTAGAGCAGCTGCGGGGACGGGCACAGGGACGGGCGCGGGGCTGTGGGGCACGCAGGTGGAACGCTGCGCAAGCTCAGCATACGACGGTTGCGCCGGCCGGCGACGAAACTGCTGACGCGGAATTTGTCGACGACACATCGTGACACGCACGTGTTTACGTTAGGCGCATCCACTGATGACCTAGTTGCTGCCACACTGTTTCGCAACTCGCCAAATTTCTTGCACAAATCGGCGACGGTGTTTTGGGATGCCTCTAATTTTGCAAAAACATCCGCGAGGCGGGCCTTCAGAAAGACAATTTCCTTTAGAAGGCTCGTTACGTCGACGTGGTCGAAGGTGACGGGGGGCAGCTTGTGAAGCTCCTTCGCCACAAACGTCGGCACGTCGTCTGGGTCGGTCTCCTTGAACAGCGTGATTATGTCTTGCAGGCTTTTCTTAGTCCCGTCACGCCGGCGGGACACCATCTGGTCGCGCTTGTTCAGCACACTGAACAACATCAGCTTGGAAGCAGTTATTTCATCCTCGCTGAAGTTAGTTGCGCAGATCTGGAAAGCGGACACCTCGTCCATCACATCAAGTTTCTGCTGCAGGAACGCCAGCAACTCGTTCACCACAAGTTGATTACTCATGACGAGTCAAATTCCAGCTTGCGCCGCGCTAGTCAACACACAAAATATGCAAACACGTCCAAATCGTGCAAATACCTACAAATGAATTTTTGATTAAAAGTTTGTCTTTGTAAAGGTTTTTTTTTAATATTTTTATTTAATTATCAAATGACTGGACATGCTCTGTCTCGTACATGTGGCGGACAATAATTAATGACTAAAGTGTTCTACGTTGCGCAATCAGTTACTTATAAGGCTGTTTCATCTTTATCTGCTTCGTCCTATAAAGAGTCTCCCAAAAAGCTTTAGCAATATCAATGCTTGAAAGAAATTTAGCGTTTTTAAGGTTATCTAAAATTTCATTAACAAACGGAAGGATATACGCGTCTCTACGTGTAACTGAATTTAGTTTACGACTAGTGTTTGCCCGCGGCTTCGCTTGCGTTAATTTTGAATTTGAGAAACAATACGGATCGTGTAAGTGGCGCCATCTGGAATATGAACGTAATTGTTTTCTCGGCAACAGCTCTCTTCTGTTATTCGGGATGAAAGATACCCTATATCCGTGTCTATACTCCTGACAACGTAAATGCTTAATTTTGGGACGATCGATTCAGTAGGTAGTAATGCGTGAAAAGTTAAAAAAACAAACATACTTGCATTTTTATTATTAGTTTAGATCAATAATGTTATACCTAGGTACATAGTTTGCATAGGAAACATCCTTATTTGAGCGACATTAATTTCAAAGATCCGTGTTTATCTTAAACATTACACCATTATTTTTTGGTCGATTTACAGTATCGCTGCAAATTGAACGTACGATAGCATTGCTCTTCTCCTTTTAGCATACCGCGTGATACCTAAAAAATAACTAATTATTTGACTCGATGAGTACAACTTGTCGTTTCAAACAGAATCTATGCACTGGTTTGAGCACCAATTCAAAACATAAATAAACACAAAATAATAGAAACACTGATTGTTTTCGAATCTTTCAAATTCCTACACCTCGAAACAATTACAGTTCCGTAAAATGTGGCGACTTTACCGAACCCTTGGTAACATTACCATACTATAGGTATTCGGTATAAACTCGTTTTCTCAAAAAGCTGGCAACTAGAAATATATTTTGCAATAGTAGTATTTTTTAGACATTAAAAGGCAACATTTATCATATTTTGCGTATAGGCAACACTGCTGTTATGTCAGTAATGACTGTCACAGTGTACTGCGTAAAAACGTGTTAGGAGTAAGTTCTTACTCACAGAGCCCTAATTGTCACAGGTAAGTGAAATTTTGATATTGTATGTATATTACGGTTGGGATTACTGTTGTAATGTGAGCAATTGCATTTTCTTTAATTTATTGAAAAAAACTGCTTTGGTAATGTTGGTTGAGGTTAGGTAAAGTTACCACTGACTGGTTTGTGGTAACTTTACCGGCAGCTAGGGTTGGCACTAAATCGTATATGTAACCATTTTCGAATACCTTAATTTCACAGCAGAATAGTGAATATTCTGGATGTTAATAAATTATATTGGGTTTGCGCGTATGTGACCTTTAGTTTTATTTAATACCTTTTGTTTCAGAGCCAAAATGGCCCCTAAAAAAAAACCGTAGAAAACTGGGAGCGAGAAATTATAAAAATTATACGGAAGAAATGTTGAGTTTGGCTATTGAGATGGTGGAGACAAAAAAAATGACTTCGTACGAGGCCGAAAAAAATTTTGGAATACCACGGAGGACACTCGAAAAAAAAATTAAAAAATTAAAACAAAACTCGTGCGTTTTTTTTACTTTATTTTGTACTACTTTTACTTTTTATAAAATATATATTTCATAAAAGTACTTTCTATTTTTTGACAACCCTGAGCGTTAAAAATTATTTGTAGGTAGATTACAATGAACCCCATGGCAACTTTACCTACTGTCTGTGTTGTCGTTATCTTTATTGATTTCCTCATATTCTTTTTAATTTTTAAAGAAGCAATCGTAGTTTAGGCCGTCTTTACCTCAAATACTCTTTAATATGCAAAAATTAGGTATGTTTACCCATGTTGTTTATTCTTTTCTATAGGTTAAAATAAGTGTTTTTAAAGAATGACGATTATAGTAAGGTGAGCCAAATATATCACAATTATAAACAAATAGTTTTAGTTTCTATACGTCTTATGGTTAAAAAAATAATTCGTTTTTTGTTATGAAATATGGTCAAGTCGCCATGTTTTACGGTTTAAAAAAAAAAACAACTTACTACCTACAATTTAAAATCAGTGTAGATTTATATCCTAGAGAACTATTGAAAAAAATAGTAATGAATTAAAATTGCGAATAATATTGAAGTAAAAGTATGCACAATTTTTTATTATTATTTGAAACTCTTAGGGTGCTCCCAAACTTATCGACACGGAACCGGCTTAAGCCGAGTGCGTATGTTTTACGTTTCATTAACTATTTTCTTCCTATTTAACATTTCCCTCAATGCATCTGCGTAATCTATGCTCTGGGGAAACGCTTCGAGAATTTTTTGTTTCCATTCTGACGCCTTTGCGACTCTGCAAAGGAGAAATAAAAAAAAATGTATGTAATTGCTTAAAAAATTATATATACCAGTACCTAGAAAGAAACTGTATTGTTATCACAACAAATATTTCTAAGAACTCCAATTTAAATAAGTGTTAAATGAACCAATAACAATAAACTCTAACATGTTGATCAGTTTGGAACAGATTAGGGACAATGTTTTTTTTGTGTGATTTATATTAATATAGGCTTCTTGTGAATTTGGAGTTTTTTTTTTACCATTTGACTTTCTCAGGCTTCTTATTTTACTTGCTCTTATCCTCCACGCTGTCCGCATCTCTTTTACAACGGCCAGGACAGAAAAAAAAACCTGATTTTGAGGACAAATTCACTTTTCACGGGTGTGACATTGTTTTCTGGTGTACTTATTGCACGTCTTAATGTCCCAACGAGACTAGTATTGGGGGGTTATGCTTGGCATAGTTGTAATTCAGATGGCTTATTTATACTCAAAAGTATTTTCCCATTAATTCAATGATTAGAAAAAAAATATTAGAGGCTATCGCTTCAGTTTCTGGAGACGTCGCAAATATTAATTAAGAGAAATAAAAACCATGTAAACATTGGTTTATACATAAAATAAACACTTACACAAATTACACATAAAGAGTAAACTTCGGAAAAAACTATCGCGCGAGTGCTCGCGCGCTCTACTATTGTAGAATTTTAGTTTTGGCGTGGAATTACCAACAAACGCGGTCGTGCAGGTCGCTGCTGAGATGCTAATAGTGATCAATAGTTACTAATAGAGGAATACTATGAGTGGGGGCTCTAGAAACACATAATTTACGTTAAAATTCATATGCATAATATATGTGTTCTACAATAGTAGAACGAGCGACTAACGGAGTGCTATTCGATAGTGTTGCTAATAAGGAACAAATTCTGGGAAGTAATCATATACGGAAACTTAAGTAAATAGCAGATTTTATGCTTTGCCAATGCCAGGGCCACGACCGGGCGTGCGGTAGGCCATAACACGAGCGCAGGGTCTTTGGGAGCGCCGGCATCGACGCATCGTAGGCGGTGTCGCATTAGAGGGCACTCGGCGCCCCCTTAAACCCGTGCCCGTAAACCCGTGCCCGTGCGCGCCGCACACCCTGCACTATAGGTAAAGACGCCTCTGGTTATAAAAAAACTAATAATGAATATCTTTTTTATTTACTTATACTCATATTTGTACCAAGTTTCAAGTTAATAAACCTAAGGGATAAGATTTTACATCCAAAGGTTTTCACCCCTTTTCACCCCCTTAGAGGTGGATTTACGAAAAATCCCTTGTTAGTGCTCACCTCATAATAAATTGCAACTACCGACCAAAATTCAGGTTAAACGTTTGACGGTAAAAGATCCTCCCCTATAAACTTGAATAGCCCTTTTCAGTAACTTGTGACACGTGTTTGATTAATTTGGATCTTGTATATAAATACTGTCTTTCATATTCATCAGCTCACGCGTTATGATTTTCCCATACAAAGTTTAACAACCCCCAGATTACCAATGGAGGGTAGTTTTAAAAAAATGATAAAGTCAATCTTTTTTATTAACTTGTGTTCTTAATCGTGGTAAGTTAAGTTTATAAACCCAAGGAATAAGATTTTTCATACAAACGTTTTCACCCCTTTTCACGCCCTTAGAGGAGGATTTTCGCAAAATCCCGTCTTATTGCCACCCTACATGGTAGACTGCAACTGTTGTCCAAAATTCAAGTTTCTGCGTTTAGCGGTTTCGGCTGTAGTCGAGTCTTAATAAAAACCCCTGTTCTTTTATATAATAACTAGCTGTTGCCCGCGACTTCGTCCGCATTGTATTTGGTTTTAAGGCACATAAACTAATACTCTTTTTTAATTTGTTGAGAAAGTGAGGGTACCTGATGTCCCACTTTAAAGTTTGTTATAGAATCTATAACAAACTTTAAAGCAAATGAAATGAAAACTTCCAGACACAACACTTTATATACGACATTGGTAGTTTTTCCCTCTGGTGCTAAAATAAAAAGGTGGTCAGCATTACTGACAGGCGAGCATGTGTTATATAGTTGGCCGTGGGAAAAACAGTTGGACCTTAGGTCGACATCAGCTTCCTTCAGGGTCTGTCCTTGGGACTTATTTATGGTCATCGCGAAGTAAGCGGCTACCGGGAATTGTGTGAGTTTGAACTGGAAAGGGAAATTGTTGGAGATGAGTGGTATTCACGGTATCAATGCAGTTTCCCCTGAGCCACATCCGGTGAGAATTTCAGCTTCGCTTAAATTTCTGTGTAAGGTGCGTACAGACCATGTAACATGTTATATAACATGTGTTATACAACACTACAACTCTATGTAGAATGTTACCATGAAAAATGAAATAACAATGTTATATAACATGTTATGTTATAAAGTCTGTACGCACCGTAATGCAGTAACTATTAGTCGCGTTCCATTGCACAATTTTGGTGAAGTTAGATTTCTTAGAAGCATTATTATTACTTTTAGGTTATTTTATGAGCTCGAGGACCAAAGGCAGTTGATGAATTTAAAATCTCGAGTGGGTAGTTGCTGGCATCACCCTAATTGACGACGTTATTGTATGATGTGTAAACCACATCATTCCCAACAATTTCGGCTAATATGTTTTCATTTATTGCAGCGGTTCGGTCATTTTTTTAGTATTGCACGATCACATAGCCAAGAGTTTTCCTGAAGTGTTATACTTGACGGGACTCCGAATACGTAACTTATCAATTCTTCTTACAACGGGCAGTGTCTGCCGGAATTTTACAGAGAACAGTACCTACCGTGATATTGTCCATGGGTCTATCATCATGGCGAATGTCTCAAAGTGTTCTGTCCACGGCCTCGACGGCTTTTTTGTTTGACATGGTACATTCAGACGATTTTATTTTTTTTGCGTGGTAATACATCACGTGGAACACAACGTGCACTTTTACTCGCCGCCCGCATGGCCGCGCCTACAGTGGCTGGAGATCGTGTAGCGACGTCTGTCGCCATCGGCGTCTACCGCTGCGGCTGGGCTGGAGGTGGACATTGTCCTTTCCCTCATGCGTCCCGCCTCCTCCTTCGCTAGCATGACTGCTTCCCATTCTGTCTCGCCCCGCAGCTTGGCCTCGACCAACACTAAGCACAAGAGGTCACCGATTATCGTCGTAGTGAGGACACGGCGGTGCTCTGCCCAAGCGGGTAGTCCTGCACCGTATGCTTCACCGTGTCCTCCAAGCGATCCACGCAGTGGTGACACCCAGGCGATTCTTCTTTCCCTATCAGACACAGCTACCTCCCGAAACTTTCGTGTCCGGTGAGGACCTACGTCATGTGGTAGGTCAGGCGGGACGCCGTGACGCCTATCCAGCAACTCCTTAAAGAGGGGTCTTACCGCCGCGGTTGGGGCGTGCCCGGAACTCGGTTGCGACAGTCGCTCTCTCAATATTGCCCTGTGATCACGCCGGAGCTCTTTCCGGGAATTCATCCTGGCGATTGTATTGTAAAGCGGGCTGGTATCCGCAACTCCACGTCAATCATTCCGCAACTTCACGTCAGTCAATCATTCTCCTGGCGATGCGCCTCGATAGACGCGATGGAGGGCCGTCGCCTCCAGGGGAAGACGACTACATTATAATCCTGAAAAACCTTTGCTTTGTCACAGTTTCATGACTACGAACACGTTGAGTGTTGCAGTGTTGTCTTAGTCAAATGGGTCTTTAAACAACAAAAAACAAAAAAAAAACGCATCTTACTTTGTTAGTGACGTACAACAGAGACTGCTCATCAGGCTGAACAACTTTGCTAAGACGTCATTCCTTTTTATGTTATAGTGTAGCTGGGCTCTTGGAGTTCCACAACAGGTGTTCCAGATCTTCAATTTTTATAGGTCAACAGAGAGTGCTCATCAGGCTGAGCAACTCTTGCTAAGACGTCATTCCTATACAGGATGATTTTTTAGTCACCATCCAAATTTTAATATATTAATCTTTGGCGAAAATCATTGAATACGTGTTTTTTCTTTTTGTATCAATCAATACAAAAATATCGAGATATCACGTCTCAATGTTATCTATAAAAAGTTGATGAATCTGGACACCGCGCTGTGATGTGTCGCTCAGGTGTAGCGGGGCGGGGCGGGGGGTCAGCGGGGTGCGCTCTGCCCGTTTCATACGTCGGCAAGTGTATATTATTAACGTTTAGCTTAGTGACCACACAGAGCGGATGAGAAAATGATTTAATATGACAATTTGAGGTATCGATTTTTTTTCAAAAATGGGTTTAGTGATTGATACCTAATGCATAGAAAAATTTTGGACGGTGGTAAAAAAGTCACCCTGTATATGTTATTGTGTAGCTGGGCTCTTGGTGTTCCACATCAGGTGTTCCAGTTCTTCAGTTTTTATACGTCAACAGAGAGTGCTCATCAGGCTGAGCAACTCTTGCTAAGACTTCATTCCTATACATATATGCTATAGTTTAGATGGGCTTTTGGTGTTCCACATCAGGTGTTCCAGAGATCTTCAATTTTTGTATGTCAACAGAGAGTGCTCGTCAGGCTGAACAACTTTGCAAAGACGTCATTCCTGTATTTGTTATAGTGTAGCTGGGCTCTTGGTGTTCCACATCAGGTATTCCAGATCTTCAATTTTTATACGTCAACAGAGAGTGCTCATCAGGCTGATCAACTCTTGCTAAGACGTCATTCCTATATATGTTATAGTGTAGCTGTGCTCTTGGTGTTCCACATCAGATGTTCAAGATTGTCAATTTTTATACGTCAACAGAGACAGCTCATCAGGCTGAACAACTTTGCTAGGACGTCATTCCTTTATATGTTATAGTGTAGCTGGGCTTTTGGTGTTCCACATCAGGTGTTCCAGATCTTCAATTTTTAAACGTCAAAGGAGACTGCTCATCAGGCTGAACAACTTTGCTAAGACGTCATTCCTTTACATGTTATAGTGTAGCTGGGCTCTTGGAGTTCAACAACAGGTGTTCCAGATCTTCAATTTTTATACGTCAACAGAGAGTGCTCATCAGGTGGAACAATTTTTGCTAACGCACCATTTTTGTATCTCTTATAGTTTAGCTGGTCCGTTGCGGTTCTGCACCAGGTGTTCAAGTTTCCAAGATAAATTATAGCCTATGTGTTGGCCAGACTTAATACCTATACAACAAAAAAAAATCATTAAAATCCGTCCAGTACTTTTTGAGTTTATCCCGGACATACATACAGACAAACAGACAAACAGACAAACAGACAAACAGACAAAAATTCTAAAAACTATATTTTTGGCTTCGGTATCGATTGAAGATCACACCCCAAGTATTCTTTTCAAAAAATATTCAATGTACAGTTTTGACTTTCCTACTATTTTATTATATGTATAGATTATACATAAAGATTATACTTTTTAATGTCGCGAATCACATTTTGATCAAATTATAGCGTGTCACTGAAACGAGAATGGGCATTGTTCATTTTTTTTAATATGCTGTAATTGAAAAACCATTTCGACGAATAGCGTTACTGATCATTATGTACTAATTAAAAATGAAAAATATTCATATTTCATTGATATTTTTAATAAAATACGTTTGACCTTCCTTGCCCTTCAAATGTTTAACACCTACTCTTCAAACCTTTGGCTGTACACAGTTTTGTATCTTTGCCTCAGAAAACAGAAAATATAAAAAATATAAAACCGGCCAAGTGCGAGTCGGACTCGCCCATAAAGGGTTCCGTAGCAGCAAGTAAAGTTCATGTAGTTGGTTGTAACTTTGCAAGGTAAATTGCGGTTTACGATTTATTAAAAAAAAAAAAAAAACAGGGATTGAAAACCGGTACCAATTTCGGTTCTGGTTCTTCATTTAGGTTCATAAAAAGGTTCCTCTTTTCGGTACGGTTCCAGTTCCGGTATCGGTTCCGGTTTGGGTTCTGATGTACCGGTTCCTAGAACCTTTAAATCGGTTCATATTATACCGGTTCCTTGCCACTTATTTTAAAGGTTCTTTACGGAAGAGGAGATGTGTTCGGAGAGTTCTTAGCATACCATGCCTTTTCTTTTAGTTCGTCTTCGTTCCTAGTATTGCAGGGTACTAAATTATACGACGATATACGAGTAAACAATTATCATTGTTACTAATTAGGTTATATTAAAATGAATATGGATTCCACGTGTGGTTCCGGGCGGTAGAATAGGCCACCCCATCTCCTCCTGTTGATGTCGTAGAAGGCGACTAAGGGATGTTAGCCAGAATGTAAGATCACCTGCCTTTTTTTTTTTTTAGCGTGGTAAAATCATCAAATGAGTCCTCCCACCCCGGGCAGGGCGGGAGGGACTGTCAAACTTGTACTGACTAAAATCCACGGTGTCCTTCAATAGCCCTTTATGTCCCGCGACCCCGGCAGGCTTTGGCCCTCTCAGAGGGGGCCCCGTCATTTTTGCTTGCGCGTGGAACACGACGCGCCGTCGACCCGGGCATGGTCCATGGTCGGACAGCGAGTTGCCCTTTACTCGCTGTCCGCATGCCCGCGCCTACGGTGGCCGGAAATCGTCTGCCGATGTCCGACGCCGCGGGCGTCTAACACTGCGGTTGGGGCGGAGGGAGGACGCTGTCCTCTCTCTCTCGCGGCCCGCCTCCTCCTTCACGAGCATTACAGCTTCGCATAAGGAGGCGACCGCTTCCCACACCGTCTCGCCCCGCAGCATGGTCGCAACCAATGCCGGGCGCGAGAGGTCTCCGCCTATCGCCGCCGTGAAGACACGTCGGTGCTCTGCCCAAGCGGGGCAGTCTTGCACCGTAGGTATGCTCTACTGTGTCCTCCGGGCGATCTTCGCAGTGGTGACACCCAGGCGTTTCTTCCCTCCCTATCCGACACAGGTACCTCCCGAAACTTCCGTGTCCGGTGAGGACCTGCGTCATCCGATAGGTCAGGACGCCGTGACGTCTCTCCAGCCACTCCTCAAAGAGGGGTCTTACCGTCGCGATTGCGGCGAGCCCGAACCTCGGTTGCGACAGTCGTTGTATCCATACTGCCCTGAGATCGCGCCGGACCTCTTCCCGCCGCGCCTCGACTTGTCGGGGCAGCGGGAATTCTCCCCGGCGCTGCGCCTCCACGCACCACTCATAGACGCAGGCAGTCGCCTCCAGATCCCAGGACAGCAATACGGCTAGGAGGATCATCCGGATAGCCATGATCCTCTGGCATGCGACCAGCTTTGCTGGTCGCGTCCGAATGCTCAGGGCCTACACTGGGGCCCCGTAGAGGGCCATGGACCGCACGACACCGGCGTACAGCCTCTGGTAGGAGGCGTTTGGCCCGCTGAGATTGGGCAGGAGTCGCCTGAGGGCGGCTGCTGCCCGGTTCAGTTTTGGGGCCAAACGCAGGAAGTGCTCCCTGAAATTCCACCGGCTGTCGAGGACAAGTCCCAGGTACTTCATCGTCGACTCGACGCCGATGCGAACCTCCTCCACCGTTATGTGGGACTCTGTCCGTGGCGCGTTCAGACGACCATGAAAGCACATGGCCTCTGTTTTATGCAGCGCCACCTCGAGTCCCAACTGCCGGATCCTTCCAACGACTGTCGCGACCGCTTGCTCCGCCAGGTCGGCCGCTGCCTGGCGCGACTCTCCCTCTGCCAGGACGAGCGTGTCGTCGGCGTAACATATTACGCCGACGCCGTCAGGGAGGTCGCCGCGCAGCACATAGTCGTAATCGATGTTCCATAGGTGCGGCCACAAGACCGAACCCTGTGGAACACCGCACGACATCTCTCACCGGTTCCATTCTCCCCGGTAGATCACCTGCCTTGGCTCAAGCAACCGGTTCTTGGCGGTTTAACCATGTCGTTTGCTGAAATGTTCCAAAATGCTTAACCTGATGGTGGGCAGCAGCACCAACTGAAAAAAAATTTCAGCGTCTGCGGTAACCAATCCGCCTGTCAAGCATGGTGACTACGGTAATCCCCCCAAAGATGAAGTGCAATGATTTAAGTTCCCCAGTTCCAGGTAGCTGCACTATTCCTGGCCATTGTACCGGCCACGGTCTCGGTGCGGCGAGGGGTGCTAAGAATCCCCGGGCAACGGTAGGGTACCCTAAACGCAATTTTGAACGAGCGCGTTTCCGAATTGGAAGTACAGTTAAGTCGTATTAATTGACACGTCGTGGGATTATCGGAGATCCGTAGACAGGGGGAGGAGACGATAGCCCTCGATAGTGGCCATTTGCTCTACTTCCGAGAAGGACACCAACAATCCCAAGGTGGCATCGGGTACACGGTGGAGCATGCGGTGCAAGACTGCCCCGCTTGGGCAGAGCACCGACGTGTCCTTACGGCTGCGATAGGCGGAGACCTCTCGCGCCCAGCATTGGTCGCTGCCATGCAGCGGGGCGAGACGGAGTGGGAAGCGGTCGCCTCCTTCTGCGAAGCAGTAATGCTCGCGAAGGAGGAGGCGGGCCGCGCGCGAGAGAGGACAGTGTCCTCCCTTCGCCCCACCCGCGGTGGTTGACGCCCACGGCGACGGACGTCGCTAGACGATCTCCGGCCACCGTAGGCGCGGGCATGCGGGCAGCGAGTAAAGGACAACTCGCTGCCCGCTGCAAGCCGTGAAGCTCTTCAATTCCAATTTCAGTCAAGTTTCCTCAGGTCCACTAAATCAGTCAGCAATAGTTCGGCTGGGGAAGCCCGGAAACAGCAATGGCTCCTCAGATATCCTCCTCCAGAACATTACGCTGAGCCTGCAGAAAAGCTTCCAGCAGGCCACCAACTGCCACGGCCCACCTGGAAGACCTCAAACCGTTTACGAAGCCAGGTTGGTCGCTGCAAGTATAACATGGTCCGGTGGGGGTACTGTGATGAGGAAAGGTGCGACTGCGGAGCCTCAGCACAAATGATGCTCACTTGTGCTTTAAGCAATTCCACCTGCGCTCTAAGGGACTTGTCCGAGGCCACCACCAACGCCGTAAATGTGGCAGAGATTTGGTCGAAGCTCATTTAGACTTAAGGAATCATCGACACGACGAAGAAGATTCCATCATCCACACTGGCACATCACCGGACGCATGGCACAGGAGCATGGTGATTTTTTTTTTCTTAACAACACGATTCTTAAGAACTCCCGCCAAGTTTTACTCCTGAGCCATGTCTACAAGTTGTTTTCGAGAGATCTCGAATCGTCTCCCCCAAAAGTTCGATGACTTCCAGTCGGATTTCGAAAAGGCTTCAGCACCGTGGACCACATACACACCCTCAAGCAAATAATCCAAAAGACCGAGGAATTTAATCAGCCTCTGTGCCTAGACTGACATTTGAAACTGAACTGGGCTGTGCTCCAGTCCATGTAGAGATGCCTCATCGAGTATCGCTACGTTGAGGTGATGAGATGTCTGTATAAGGCCGCAAAAATGACCGTCCAAGTACAAGAACAGAGCACGCAACCAATCCAACTGTGTCAAGGGGTAAGACTGGGAGACGTCATCTCTCCTAAATCGTTTACACACGCGTTGGAGGATGTTCTCAAGAGGCTTGCTTGGAAAAGACGGGGTCAGCACATCTCGCACCTCCGATTTGCGGATGACATTGTCATCATGGCAGAGTCTCTGCAGGAGCTGGAAGTAATGCTGAACAGCCTAGGCGATTCTTCAAGGCAGGTGGGTCTCGAAATAAATTTAGACAAAACAAAACTCATGTTCAATGGTCATGACTCACCCCGAGACCTGTAATCGTAAATGGTGCTGCCCTCGAGGTTGTGCAAGAATACATATAATTATCTAGGCCAAACTACACAACTGGGCCGGCACAACTTCGAGAAGGAAGCAACCAGAAGGATATGCTTGGGCTGGGCGGCATTCGAGAAACTGTGTCATATCTTCGAATGATCCATCCCTCAATCCTTCAAAACCAGGGTTATTAACCAGCGTACGGACTGTACGGGTAGGACACCCGTAATGACTTGCGGAGCCGAAACGTGGTCACTTACCATAGGCCTGGTCCACAAATTCAAGGTTGCTCAGCGTGCAATGGAGAGAGCAATGCTCAGAGTTTCTATGGCGGATAGAATTCGGAACGAAGTCATTCGCCAAAGAATCAAAGTAATCGACACTGCGCGTAGAATAAGCATGCTTTTTTTTTAGGGCGGGAGGGACTGTCAGACTCGTACTGACTAAAATCCACTGTGTCCTTCAATAGCCCTTTATGTTCCGGGGTCACGGTAATGAGATAAGTCCCACGACCCCGGCAGGCTTTGGCCCTCTAGAGGCCGCCCTGTCATTATGCTGACGCTCTATGAGGCGCGCGTGGAACACAACGCGCCGTTGACGCGGGCATGGTCCATGGAGAATAAGCATGCTGAAGTGGAAGTGGGCCGGCCACGTCTGTAGCCGGACAGATGGTAGATGCAGCAGATATGTACTAGAGTGGAGACCGCGAATGGGCAAGCATAGTGTGGGACGCTCTGCGACAAGTAGGGTCGATGATTTGAAGAATGTGACTGGCATCAGATGGATGCGGACTGCCCAAGACCGGGAGGGTTGGCGCTCTTTGGGGGAAGCGCGTTCAGCAGTGGACGCCAATAGACTGATAATAAAAAATAGATAAAATGTCTAATTTCCCCAGCCACAGTATTAAACGGTGACGGACGTCGCAGGACGATTTCCGGCCACCGTAGGCACGGTCACGCGAGCGGCGACTAATGGATATCTCGCTGTCCGATCATGGTCCACACCCGGGTCGACGGCGCGTTGTATTCCACGCGCGCCTGAAAGAGTGTCAGCGCAATGACGGGGCCCCCCTTGGCGGGCCAAGGCCTGCCGGAGTCGCAGGACTAATGAGCTACCGTGAGCCTGGAACGTAAAGGGCTATTGAAGGACACCGTGAGTTTTATTCAGTACAAGTCTGACAGGCCCTCCTGCCCGGCCCTGGGACTCATTTGATGATATTACCAAGTTAAACAAAAAAGTGTCTAATTTCAATGTTTTGTATTCATTAAGATTGTAGCTGCATTCTTAATACCTTACGGCGTAGGTATGTAGGACTCGCGTTCGCTTTGCATAGGAACCGGTAAAATAAAGGTTCTTAATGGTTCCAATTTAGGTACTGGTTCCTGTTCCGGTATAGGTACCGGAACCCTTAAATACCTGTACTTTACCGGTATTTTAGAACCGTTTTCAATCCCTGAAAAAAACTAATAACTCGATCTCGTTCAAAACAAAACAATTTTCAATTGAAGTTTGCATGGTAATGCACATCAAATTTTTTTTTTTTGTTTTATCATTCTCTTAGTTTAGAAGTTGTAGAGGGGGGGGGACACATTTTACCACTTTGGAAGTGTCTCTCGAGCAAACTCTTCAGTTTAGAAACTATTATGTTTGTAACCTCAATCACAGAATAATAGTACTACCTCAATATAATTTTTCAAGACCTATTCATAGATATCCCACACGAATGGATAAGGCGAAAAAAAAATATTTTGAGTTTCAATTCTAAGTAGTAGTTCGACAAAAAGTGGCTGTGACCATGGACCTAAAAAAAAGGCGGACGGAACTTCACTAAGAAACGATTGAAGCACCACAATGGCGGCGGCGTAAATATGTGTGCGTGTGTATAGGGATGCCAGATGAAGGAAAACATTACCCATTTTTAAACAATATTTAATTAAGATCTCCCTTGAACTTAAGTTTAATTACAATTTTTTTATGACGGATACCTATTTTTAAAACAAAGGTAAAATAATTTAAGCACATTGGATATTAAAATATTTACAACTCGTTTAATGTTAATAAAGTTTTAAAATCCCTTTTGGTGATTCAAATTTTTGTAGACTTGTCTTTTGCTATCGACGCATCTAGAAATCCCTTCTAATTTACTTAAGTGGTGAAAACGAATGTTTAAGTATTTTTCGGCTATAAATATTTAATTAAAGCTATTTTATGTTCCATTCCTACACGTCTAAATTCCTATTCCATGTCTACACTCCCTTATTATTTTTATACAATCATTTTTCCATGCATCATTTGCCGTGGGGAAATCTGTAAAAATATAGAAGAATACAATAACGATAAATAGTAACATAAAATATAAATCTCCCAATTTTAAAATAATTTGAACCTTGAAATAGTTGCAACACTGATTGATTTCGAGATGTTTATTAAATTTATTGACGTAAAATCGAGAAATAAGCTTCAAATTGACATGCTTAACTATGAAAAGTGATCCCCTGGCTTTTTTAATTGAACTACTATGGTTTAGACAACTTTTTGCAACACATGACGGCATACTTTGATTTTTATTAGACAAAATAACACCGTATAAAACCGCGAGTGTCGTTCGAAGCGTAATGGCCGACGGCTGACTTACTATGGTGTGAATGTGTGCGTGCTGGCTTGTCCACATTAGCGCACTGACTTACTATGGGTGCTTCAATTTTTTCTTAGTGAAGTTCCGTCCGCCTTTTTTTTTAGGTCCATGGCTGTGACATACGGACGAACAGACAGACAGACATGACGAATCTATAGGGGTTCCGTTTTCTGCCATTGGCTACGGAACCCTAAAAAATAAGTGACAAGTATTTTCCAGGGATGTCAGGCATAAGTACCAATTTCTTGGTATACATACCAGTTTTCAGTGTCACGTACCATGTACCAAGATTATTACTCGAGAAAAAAAAACCAAGATTGGACTTTGACCAACAATACAGAATAAACGACAAATTTTAGGGTGCAATCGAGTATTATTATTATTAATAGCCTTTATTTAACAATCTTACAAAACAAAAATATAAAAAGTAAGTTTACATTTTTTTTCCCTCTCTTTTATATATCTATATATGTATTATTAGACACCGATATTGAGATTGTCTTGCGATTTCGCAAAGGCCTCCCCTGTAGCTTGCCACTCCTTCCGATTATGGGTCATCCTCCTCCAAGTAGCACCAGCCATTTTTCGAAAGTCGTCTTCCCATCTTAGGCGTTGCCTTCCTTTCTTTCTTTTGTTATATCTTGGACACCATTTGGTTACGTCCTTAGCCCATTTATTATTAGTACTCCTCAACATATGACCTGCCCATCCCCATTTCAATTTCCTTATGCAATATGTGATTTCGTTGATTTTAGTTTGGTTTCGTAATGTCTCATGTTGACAGGTCTCTAGATTTCGCATATTTTGTTTAGTAATGCTCCAAGTTTGACATCCATACGTCATTATAGGTAAAATGAAGGAATCAAATATTTTCTTAGATTTGGGAGGAACCCGAGGATTTTTGACAACCTTGTGTGGCCAATATCTCTTCCACGCTAGCTGTACTCTGTTATCTATTTCTTTAGTTACAATCGAGTATTGCTTACTAAAAAATCTTTTTTTTTTTGAACATGAATTCAAATATAGCACGGACAAAAATCGCAGTCGGTTGTTAGTATTTATCCACTATACGGTTGGTAAAACTGCGTGTTTAGTGTTTACTGCCCTCTATTAACAGTAAAAGAAGTTTTTCATTCGTATTTGATTTTCGACACATTTTACCGATGTACCAATATTCCATATTGATACATCACAGTGACCGTCTGACATCCCTGATTTTCTCAAGTGTCAATTTGTAAATAAATGTCAAAGATGTAGGTAAATAAACAAGTTTTTATTGTAACTGCAAATTGCTTCATTATCTCGGTTAAATCTGTTAAATCGGCATCGGCAATCTATATATATAAAAGGCAAACTGAATGATTACTAATCAAGCCACAGCCCAGACCGCTTGGCCTAGAGACTCCAAATTTGGAACATAGGTTCCTTATGAAGCGTAGGGGAGCACTAAGAAAGGATTTTTGGAAATTCGGCCTTTAAGGGGGTAAAAAAAGGGGGGGAAGTTTGTATGAAACTCGGTCATTTCTGAAGCTATATCGATGAAAATTGGAATATAGCTATTTGATAACAAATAAAGGATGACGTGTTTCAGGATTTTTGGAAATTCGCCCTTTAAAGGGGTAAAAAAGGGGGGGGAAAGGTTGTATAAAATTCCGTACATTTTAGTATCTGGTTGGTTATTCGGTTGAAAATTAGGCACGATTTGTTAAAGGGGGTAAGGGGAGGGCGTGGGGTTGGGTAAAGTGGGGGGGTAGCGGGGGGGGGTGAAATCAGTTAATTTTATTATTTGGTTGGCTATTCGGTTGCACACTAAGCATGATTTGTTAAAGGTGGGTAATGGGAGGGCTTAGGGGGGTTCTCTATTGTGTTAGCTAATTAATGGATGGCGGGTGGTCTTTCAGACCCCGCCATCCCCTTCGAACCTAACCTGTCCGTGTGAGCAAGGTTTAAAGTAACCTAACACGAAGGGGATGGCGGGGTCTGAAAGACCCCGCCATTCTTCGAACCTAACCTGTCCGTGTCGGGGTGTCCCCAGTCACGAGCTCGCTTCGCTCGCTCTTGCATCCTTGGTCAATTCGTTGACTACCACCTACACCGGGGCTCCTATTTCTGTGAGCAAGGTTTAAAGTAACCTAACAAGTAACCTAACCTAACACCTTCGAACCTAAGCTGTCCGAGTCGGGGTGCCCCAAGTCCAGAGCTCGCTGCGCTCGCTCTTGGTACTAAGTTCTTCTAATAACAATAAAAATCCTGAAGGCAAACAGTGAAAGTTAAGAGGATGCGCCTCGCCATTCCGTGCCTACACAGGCTTAAATAACACTCTGGGAGTACGGTAGACAAAATTACGTGGAGCCGGTTTTGCACCAATTCGTTTCTCTCACTGACTTTGTGGAATGAGAAACGAAATTCCGATTTTCAATATTCCGAAAAAATCAGTTTATTCGGAATATTGAAAATCGGAATTTCGTTTTTCGGAATGAGAAATCATCGAGCATTACATTTTTCGAATATGTGAAAATCGGAAAAAGAAGAAATCGGACATACGACTTTCGATCAAATAAATTTCGAGATTCTTAATAATAGATATTGTAATTTTTAGGTATTATGATATTCGGAGTTTTGAAAATCGGAATATCGAAATTCGGAATAAAATATTTCGGAGTATTTGGGTGTTCCCGTACACTACACTACCACTACACCTACTTTATACCTACACCACACTTACCTTAACCTTCCCTGAACTTCCACGATTTTTTAAGACTAAAATCAGCCAAATCAGTTCAGCCTTTTGCAAGTTAAAGCGTGACTAACGAACAGCTATCCATCTTTATACCTTACTTGCTGAGCCGGCAGACGTTGTCCTGCCCAGTAATCAATCCTACACCTACCCTACACTTACTCTACACCTACCCTACACCTACCTCCCTACATCTACCCTACCTACTCTATGTGTTATTATGGATCTTCAGTTACCTAAATACCAAATTTCATCGTAAACTGTTCAGTGGTTTTTGGGTGAAAGAGTAAAATATCCATCCATTCACACTCATAAACTTTCGCCTTTATAATATTAGTAGGATATAGATATAGATTTAGTATGGAGATTCATTTATCTCCAAACTTAAGAGGCCTTTTACCCATTTGCGCGTAGAACTAAAATTATGGTCGTCTAATTTACCATATTAAGTAATACTCCAACATTTTTGAATACCTGTAAAAGAAAGACCAGTCTTTCGTGTTGTAATTTGACGTAACATATTTCAAAAAACTCTTTTATTAACTTTGTGGTAATTAATCTCCGACAAGTAGTTTACTGAAAAATCAACGCAGAGTCGATTTGCGACTCCTACATCTACCATTAATATTCGTAATTTTAACCAAAAAAAATACACAAATCATCAGACATACGTTTTTGTCGTCAAACTGCGTAGTAGAATTTATATTTTTAATAACACAAATTGGTAAAAAAATAAATTCTGAGGTCAATTTTTACGTTTTATATCGCTGTTTTATCGCTATTTTTGGTTCGAACAAAGCGTAATTACATTAAAAAAACTATGTAAATATAAACTATGTTTACAGACTAAACTAATTTCTAAATTTCATTAAAATCCCTTCATGTAATTAAACATACTATCGTTTTTAAAATCACTCTAAACTAGTATAAATTACGAATCATAACCGGGCTGCGATCAGTACGGCTCCAGCGCCCGTCGACGTAGGACCTGTATCACTTTTTTCCTCGTCCTGATTAAAGAGCGTACGTACCGTGAACGGAATATTATACTACGACTGCCACATTTTGATTCTCTCCATATTTTTTTCATAAGGTAAGATTTTCGTTACTTTATCAAACTAAAGTATTATTATAATTATAATAGTAGTTTGTAGAATTTGTGCATTAATTAGCCATCCGTTTTTGTTTTATTAGTTTTTGCAATGGGGCGCAAGAGTGGTGAGAAATCCAATATGGCGGCCTCCCCAAGATCGCGGTCGGGCTGTTTGAAATCCACCCCCATGATATGGGTATCAAATGAAAGGGTTTGCTGTCAGGAATATGAAAAAAATAGTCACGTGTCTTAAATCCAACATGGCGGACATCCAAGATGGCGGATTGGCTATTTGAAATGCATCCCCATGATATGGGTATCAAATGAAAGGGTTGCTGTCAGTAATATGAAAAAAATAGTCACGTGTCTTAAATCCAACATGGCGGACATCCAAGATGGCGGATTGGCTATTTGAAATGCACCCCCATGATATGGGTATCAAATGAAAGGGTTTGCTGTCAGAAATATGAAAAACCCGCGTTTTTAATTTTCTTAAAAAAAAAAAGAAAATAACCCTACGGGGCTGAGAGAGGGACCACTCAAAACGTGGTGGCGTATATTATTTATGGGATATATTTACATGACGTGTATAGATCGTGGTTGTAACTTGCAAAGATACGCTCCCACGCTTTGAGTGGCTCTTCTCTGCCCCGTAGCACTGTAAAAATATGGATAGTACGGAAATTACGTACTAACGTTCGAAACGGTGCACTCACACAAACACGCGCATCTACGAGGCTTCTAAGCGGACATCGCAGTGCTGTCAGTTCTGAGTGCCGCGTAAAGACGAGTTGCGTTAATTTATGTTACGTATAATTATGGCTGTTTGAACTCGGCTTCATCATAACCGGAGATTTTGTTTTTTAAACTCCCTGCTTATTTTGAAAGGTAAGAATGATTTTTATCAATATCGAATTCTATATCCGCGTGACCGTTTAATAAATTCGTAAATAATTTGTAAAAAAAACCAACATGGTTTCTGCTACAATTTCTCAAAATAGGCGTCTTTTTATAGTTTTCGTCTTCGAAGGTTTTGAATCCGATAGTGCTGTCAAAATGTAAATCCAAGATGGCGGCTGCAAAAATATCGAGGTTTTCGTCATGGGTGTCGTTTTCATGGTTTCCGAGGGTGTTGAAACCGATGGTGCAGTCAAAATGTAAATCCAAGATGGCGGCTGCATAAATTATCGAGGTTTTCGTCATGGGTGTCGTTTTCATGGTTTTCGAGGGTGTTGAAACCGATGGTGCAGTCAAAATGTAAATCCAAGATGGCGGCTGCATAAATTATAGAGGTTTTCGTCATGGGTGTCGTTTTCATGGTTTTCGAGGGTGTTGAAACCGATGGTGCAGTCAAAATGTAAATCCAAGATGGCGGCTGCATAAATTATAGAGGTTTTCGTCATGGGTGTCGTTTTCATGGTTTTCGAGGGTGTTGAAACCGATGGTGCAGTCAAAATGTAAATCCAAGATGGCAGCTGCATAAATTACCGAGGTTTTCGTCATGGGTGTCGTTTTCACGGTTTTCGAGGTTGTTGAAACTGATGGTGCAGTCTTAATGTAAATCCAAGATGGCGGCTGCCAAAATTATCGAGGTTTTCATCATGGATGTCGTTTTCATGGTTTTTGAGGGTGTTGAAACCGATATTGCTATCGAAATAGAAATCCCAGATGTCAAATAACAAAAATCACATGAAAATAACATGAATAAGATAAATATTAAGTATTGAAAAGTAATTTGCGCAAAGTATTTTTCATTAAACACAATTGCAGTTACAATATGGTGCCTAGGTCATCTTATACTTAGTTGAAACGCATAGTACGGTGCGCAGCCAACGGGTTAATCAAGCATCAGCGCCACATAATTATGTTCCATTCTCCGCGCTCGTGACAACCCTAACGCTGCAGTTGAGAGCGTAGGTATTTATTTCTACAATTAGGCCTAGTTTCCATACTATCCATATTTTGACTGCACCATCGGTTTCAACACCCTCGGAAACCATGAAAACGACACCCATGACGAAAACCTCGATATTTTTTGCAGCCGCCATCTTGGATTTACATTTTGACTGCACCATCGGTTTCAACACCCTCGAAAACCATGAAAACGATACCCATGACGAAAACATCGATAATTTATGCAGCCGCCATCTTGGATTTACATTTTGACTGCAACATCGGTTTCAACACCCTCGAAAACCGTGAAAACGACACCCATGACGAAAACATCGATAATTTATGCAGCCGCCATCTTGGATTTACATTTTGACTGCAACATCGGTTTCAACACCCTCGAAAACCATGAAAACGACACCCATGACAAAAAACCTCGATAATTTATGCAGCCGCCATCTTGGATTTACATTTTGACTGCACCATCGGTTTCAACACCCTCGAAAACCATGAAAACGACACCCATGACGAAAACATCAATAATTTATGCAGCCGCCATCTTGGATTTACATTTTGACTGCAACATCGGTTTCAACACCCTCGAAAACCATGAAAACGACACCCATGACGAAAACATCAATAATTTATGCAGCCGCCATCTTGGATTTACATTTTGACTGCAACATCGGTTTCAACACCCTCGAAAACCATGAAAACGACACCCATGACGAAAACTTCGATAATTTATGCTGCCGCCATCTTGGATTTACATTTTGACTGCACCATCGGTTTCAACACCCTCGAAGACGAAAACTATGAAAAGACGCCTATTATGAGAAATTGTAGCAGAAACCATGTTGGTTTTTTTTACAAATTATTTACGAATTTATTAAACGGTCATGCGGATATAGAATGCGATATTGATAAAAATCATTCTTACCTTTCAAAATAAGCAGGGAGTTTAAATAACAAAATCTCCGGTTATGATGAAGCCGACTTCAAACAGCTATATACCTACACAACGCAATACACTCGTGATTTTATAGAAATAAACGCAACTCTTCCTTTACGCGGCACTCAGAACTTCTTACAGTAGCTCGTTCTGTGTTCTTGTAGTAGATGTTTAAGGTTCACATTCATAAAAAATATGAAAACACTGAAAATATATTAAATTTAGGTTATATTCGATGACTAAGGGCTGATTTATAATAGTCAGACAACTTTTATCTGAGGAATGAAAATAGCGGTTTGACATATTTTCTATAGATAAGCTGTCGAACCGCCATTTTTATTCCTCAGATAAAAGTTATCTGACTATTGTTCAAACTTCACTTCTTAGGTTTATCGCAGATTCAGTTTTACTTCCACAACAATAAAATATAACTAACTTTATCTACTCTCATATCGTAAAATTCGAAATACAAAACTCAAAACGATTTTAAAATGACATACTTTATACCATAGAGTATCGTTATGAAATTAAAAAATTAAATTATAACACTATTTCTCTAACAAAATAATGTTATAATTTAATTTTTTTTCATTATGATACAGATTACAGATCATAGATACATCTATTTCATTTTTTATCTGTGGCTGCGCGCGCTTTCAATGGGAATGTTGGAATTTTGACGTTTGTGTTTCGGTGGATGACATGGTGGATGATTTTTAGTGTTTATTAATTTTTATCTTTTATTTGATATGTTCGTGTTCAATGAGAGTAGATAAAGTAGTGTATGAAACTGTACATAACTAGGTATTATACCACTCGTGTGATACTATTAAAAAACTCGCTTCGCTCGTTTTTTAAACTCACACTCGTGTATAATACCCCTCATTATGTACCAGTTACATAAACTTCTATTAACTCACAGGTTATTTTTAACACAAAATTTAATTAAAATCACCAGATCAGTTTGTTAACATTCGACATCAAACGAATTATCTAACAAATAATTATGGCGGCGCCGCCGCCAGGCACATGTCGTTCAACCAATCAGCGCGCGAGATGCTTTCCGTTCTATACCATTTAACAGTCTAATAGACTGAATAAACAAAAAAAAACTTTTTCAGAAATGTAGCCAAAGTGCATTACGATTATATCGGCTCAAGATTGTTTAGTCCGTCTCAACACTAGCGCTACACTGGTTGCGTTGTGTATGTGTGAATAGCTACGCACACATGAACATTGCTCCCGTCTTTTACCTAAACTCGAGCGTTCGAATTTTGTGAACTGGCTCTTAACGCGAGCAAGGCCGCGGGTTCAAGCTAGTATAACATAAACTACAAGTAAAATAGAATACAGGAAGTGCTTTGTCCCAACTTGCAACAATAATACTAATATTTTTTTTTTTTTTTTTTTTAGCATGGTATAATCATCAAATGAGTCCTCCAACCCCGGGCAGGGCGGGAGGGACTGTCAGACTTCTACTGACTAAAATCCACGGTGTCCTTCAATAGCCCTTTCTGTTCCGGGGTCACGGTAAGGAAATAATCCCGCGACCCCGGCAGGCTTTGGCCCTCTGAGAGGGGGGCCCCGTCATTATGCTGACGCTCTTTGAGGCGCGCGTGGGACACAACGCGCCGTCGACCCAGGCATGGTCCTTGGTCGGGCAGCGAGTTGCCCTTTACTCGCTGCCCGCATGCCCGCGCCTACGGTGGCCGGAGATCGTCTCGCGACGTCCGTCGCCGTGGGCGTGCACCACTGCGGGTGGGGCGGAGGGAGGACACTGTCCTCTCTCGCCCGCCTCCTCCTTAGCGAGCATTACTGCTTCGCAGAAGGAGGCGACAATAATACTAATAATAATCCAAACAACATTTTGTTCGTACTAAAGAAGATTTGCGAGAAAAGTGGTGTCGTGATGACGGCGTGGAATGTTGCAAGGTTTATACAATGTACTGTTGCGAAGATCACTTTGATGTTAGTATTTCAGAAGCCTTAGATTCCTTTGCATGTTCATCTAGGAGTAATTTTGTTTTGTAAATAATAACCTAGCGGGATGTAAGTGACGTTTAGACAGTTGACGTTGTGTTGACAGTTTTTTAATTTTGCTCTAGTAAGGAAACGGCACAACTTTTAGGCCAATGGTGACGTCACCTACCTCAAAAATTAAAATATTAAAAATAAAAAAACTATTGAGCCAATCATTAAAATATTCAAATGAGTTTCTCAAAATGCTCTATATTTGCAGAAAATAAAATAAAATCGAATGTTTAAAAAAAAACCGGCCAAGTGCGTGTCGGGCCACGCACAGTGTAGGGTTCCGTAGTTGCCCATCAAAATACTTATGCGAACGAACTAAACTGATTCGCTGAATTTAATTTTAAAAAGAAGAATTTTCAAAATCGGTGCAGGAGTCTTTGAGAAATCGGGGAAAACACATAAAAAAAAAGATCACGACGAATTTAGAACCTCCTCCTTTTTTTGAAGTTAGTTAAAAATAGTTGACGATAAAAACCTACCTATCCCCAAAAAACATACCGTAAAATAAAAACATAGGTACCTATTAAAGCTGTAAAAATAAAGTTGACAAACTTACATTTGCAGTTGAAGAACATGTTCTCCGATACATTTTGTTTAAGAAAATATGTTATCCAAGTACATTTTACAAGTTGGTCGACTATTACTCGTAAAGTTGTAAAGCCTACTTAGTCATGATAATTTTCTTTTAAACTTCGTTATATATACTACTATTGTGAATTTTTTCACACCCCCAAACATAACCGTTTAGCTGGTAGAGGGGGGGGACACTCGAGTCGAGCAAAATTTAGCACTTTAAAGCTTAATATTTCTCAAACGAATTTTTTTATCAAAAAATTGTTAATGGAAACTATCAATATTTTTTAAAGACCTATTTAATGATACCCCACACTAAGGGGTACGCGAGAAAAAAATAAAACATCCCCACTTTACGTGTACAGGAGGTACCCTAAAAAAAAATATTTTACGAGATTTTATTTTACCACTTTTTCGGCACAACAAATTCGTATATTTACACCAAATTACAGCTCTCTAGTACAGTGCATCTCTGAGCTAAACTGCGGACAGACGGACGGACGGACATGGCGAAACTATAAGGGTTCCTTGTTGACTACGGAACCCTAAACAATTAAGACAATCCCCATTGCAAAAAACATAACAAAATTTAAATTTCGCGGGCTAGTATTTGTAATTTAACGGTTCTGTCTAAATAAAACTTAATGTGAAATCAAGGTAAATAAAATTGTGTAGTATCCATACAGTATCACAGAAACAAAAGAAAATGTTTTATTCATTTCCCAGAAACACCCAGGAACAGATACACAACGCGCGCGTTGATTGGTCAATTGACCTAAACAAAGTAGTATGTGGACCTAAATGTGTTTGAAATTGGCCAATTGTAGATCTACGTTCAAATCATCCAGTATCTTTTAGCAAATGATCGGACGCGGCGTGTAACCACCGTGTAACCTGGTGTAACCCGCTGTAAACTCGGTAGGGATGTTGATTCTTTCCGAAAAAGATCGATTTTTGAATCGATTCGAATCGTGACCTAATGAATCGATCCACAAAAAAATCGAGGCCAAAAAGATCGATCTCTGAAAAATCGATCTGTTTTCAAGTTATTGTTTCATAAAAATCTATTTTATAAATAATGTACCTAATATAAATCAATTTTAATAAAAAGAAGACAAATATTCTAATTTAACGATCTTTTTTCAGTAAAATCAGGTACCTAAGTAATTCAATGATACTGATACTGATACTGCTAGCCTACATCATCCCAATCATCCCACTGCTGAGCAAAGGCCTCTCCCCATGACTTCCAATTTTCACGATCCAGGGCCAAAGTGGACCACTGATGGTCATCGGTTTTATCAAGCTCGTCCCGCCATCTTCTGCGAGGTCTGCCGCGACGCCTTCTGGCTATGTCAGGGCTCCACAAAGTGGTTATTTTGGCCCACAGCTCATTGGGCATGCGGTAGACGTGACCGGCCCAAGCCCATTTCAGTGCAGCGGCCTTTTGACCAACGTCAGCAATTTGTGTTTTGGAGCGTAGTGTGGTGTTGCGTATGCGGTCTGATAGTTTGACGCCTAGAATACTACGCTCCATTGCACGTTGGCAAACCCTGAGTTTGGACTTTTGAATGTTTGTCAAAGACCAAGTCTGGGATCCATAGGTCAAAATGGGAAGAATGCACATGTCCATGATCCAAGTAATTCAATGATAAAAGATATTTTTATTATTACCATAACGAAACATCAGAATAAATCAGCACGCGTAGCATGGCGATTCTATCTCTATTCCACCAAGAAAAGACAAAGTGATTTCGTGATTCGTCGTTATTTCTATACAAATCGACTGTTTTTTTGCATAAGTATGACACGATTCGTACACCATTAAAGCATAGAAACACATCTCTTCTATATTTTAAACATTGCTATGCTATCGATTAAAATCTTTTACGTTTTGTCATTTTGTCTATTCTCGCGTCGACAAAACCCGTTTCTACGGCGCCATGCTACGTGTGCAGGTATAAAACAAACATTAATTTTTAAATGTGTTCGTTTACAAAGTTAAGGAAATAGATAATATAGCTTATAGTTCCCAATGCTTCATATCTAAACTTTTTAAAAACAATTAACAGTCTGTCAAGTCTACAGGGATTCAACAGGAGGTATTGAAGCACTCTTATAATACGGGTACATTCAATTAACTGTAAATACTATTTTGGTTTATACCAAAAAATAAAATAAAATCGAATGTCGGTTTTCAGGGGTAAAGTATCGATTCACTGAATCGATTCAGTACTACATATCGTTTTAAAAAATCGATCTTTTTGGCTCCAAAAATCGATTCTTCGATTAATCGATCTCAGATCGACATTCCTAAAACTCGGTCATTTTTTGACAAATCGACACTGACACTGACACTATTGACAAGACAACGGATTTGACTTGACAGATTGAAGGAGGATATTATTTGGTTATTTGTAGTTGAGTTGACGGAACTTTGTTCAAGAAGAAAACAATCGAATTCTTAACAATAAATATAATAATTAGTTATATGACAAAATGTCATCTCAATTAATTGATAGATTTAAGCAATTAGATGCTTATGCGAAGACATTAGAGGACTTTAGAATAAAAACCACAACCGGTGCAGCAAGTAAAACATTTTTAAACTTATCACTTTCCTGTTACATAGCGCACCGATAATTTATAAAATACTAATTAAAATGTATCCTTCGCATTGCAGTTACTGTAACCGGTGGGCTGATTATGGTGTTATTATTCCTTTCGGAATTGTTTACTTACATGTCACCCAATATTTCGGAGGAATTGTTCGTGGACACTTCAAGAGGTCATAAACTACGAATTAATTTAGATATCATTGTTCCATCAATCTCATGTAATTGTAAGTATGTCACTGTAACTATGACCAGTATTCTGTTGCATGTAAAAAAACAAAAAATATTCAAGATTTTATATAGGCATTTAAGTTTAAGAAATAATAAGCCTCATCAAAATTGAAAAGAGCACAGTCCACCAACATCGAAAAAAATGGTAAAAGTTTGATAAAATTAGTTGCTCTTATTAATGTAAACCTCAAAGATACCTAATATAAGGGATAGTTTCTTTAAAGTAACATAAACTAAACAAAATACTTTCTCTAAATCAGTAATGTTGTGTATAATGATAATCAACATCATTATCTGCCTTGCCTTTACCAACTATGTTTGAGTGGGCTCCGAATTGAAAAGGATTTAGCTATATTTCAGTATTTCATATGGAGCAACTGCCTATCCAACCTCCACAACCTGGTAACTGGGCACAATTAACATACAAAAAAATGCATAGTGCATTCTAAATGTAACTAAAATAGTTGGTGAGCATTAAACTAAATTGTATTGATTTCATCATTAATTCTTTTAAATAATTTTATGTTCTGTTTTAGACTTAGTACTTGATGCTATGGACTCTTCAGGGGAGCAACATCTGCAAATGGAACAAAATATCCATAAGAGGAGACTTGACTTAAATGGAAATCCCATAGAGGAACCTAAAAAAGAAGAAATCGCAGTTTCTACCACTGTAAGATCACTGAATTTCTAGGATTGCTAGTGTAGTAACCTCTATACAGATTATCCCGGGAAGTGTGAATCAAATTGAACAGGAGCATGGGAGAGGTCATTTCCAACATTTTTACCTAAGAGACATAGGGTGCTATTTATACAGTTCATAAGTTATGACCACTATATCTTCATACAAACGCACCGCGCGCGGCTTGTACGTGTGCGCCATAGTATCTATGCGTCGCCACACGCACACTTAACAAAATCTCGAGGGGATTCGAGAAGCTCCAATCAGGGTTAAGTCTGCACGAGGTTCGCGCGTCACGACTTTTCGGCACCACTAAAAGAATTAAAAAGGTGTGATAATCGTAGGAGAACGTATGGTGTGATTCAACTCCCCGACCCTTGCCAAATTATAGGCACCGAATTAAAATTTAGCTAAAAGTTACAACCCTGAGACAGTACGCAATTATATCGCGGATTGGGTCGGAGATAACCTACTTCTCCTCTTTATACTATGCAACAAATAATGCCTTGAGATTGCATTTCAATAAAATTCTCTACCTTTAAACTAATTGAAATATCCAAATGACCAATACCTGTCAAGAAACTATGCCTTGGGAAAGTTTTTCTGATATTATGTGGTTAACTTTCGCTAGTGTAACATTTTCTCAAGAAAAAAGAGAGAACTCAACGTAGCCGCAGTTGATGAGCCACCTCTGTGTGGACTCCGGCACAGCCCAGGTCTCGATAGTGTTGGAGGCTTTCTTTTAATCTATGTACGCCAAGCATATTCTGGGTATATTTCTTGGTCTTTTGAATTATTAACTTGTAGATATATGGCTCAAGAGTGAAAAAGTGGCGGTAGTTCTTAAGGAGTTTTGTGGCCCTTTTTGAAAATAATACTACCACACTCCTGTGTCTTGACTCTGATGACCAGCACTATCGATCTTATGTGTTCCTCCTGTCTTGAGCAGCTCTGTGGTTAGGTATCTCGTCATTTCCCGGAGCGTTGTTGTTATGAAGTTGTCCGAAAGTTACGACAGGAAGCTCGTCTGTGAGATGTCAAAGTTCATAATGGCGTCCAATAGACAATTCCCGAAAAAATGCCCTTTATGACACCAACACAACTTCATTAGGTAGCTTAAACGCGTAGTATTAAACTTATTCCTACAAAACCTAAGGTCGGTGATTAATTATTATGCTTTGGTGACCGCTGCTAGTAGATGCGGTATCGTTAGCTCCTTTCCTAAAAAATCCTTTTCAAAATCTCTCTCCCACACTTGTCTTCTGTGATCTTAATATAAAAAGATTAAAACCGTTTTCGTCGAGGTGCTTTTCCTGTAGATCTAGGTACATTATATCTGAAAGAGATCGACGATGGATCCAGAAGGCTCAGTGTAGGCTCTTATCACGGGCAAACATGGATGCAGGTAGCTTGTCGTTTTGCATAGTGATCTAAGGGGGAGGCCTTTGTTTAACAGTGCACGTGTCCTGGCTGATGATGACGATGGATCCATGTGCGGTAAAGATAAACGGGTAGGTAACCGTTTCCCTTTACAAGGTACCTAACCGCTTTAATTACTTTTGTAGCCATTTGTGAGTGTGACACTGCACGGTAACGGCCTTCCTATTCCTACCTTCCCCCTATACCTACTAATGTTGTAACCTATCTAATTGTTGTATTTTATTTTAGGTAAAACAAAATACTTCTGATGTCGCTATTATAACATGTGGGAGTTGTTATGGAGCAGCACTTAATGAATCTCAGTAAGTAAATTTTATCAATCTTATGTGATTCTGATAAAGGTACTTACATACTATCAAGGCACTTACACCAGTTACGCCTGACCACCACTTCGTTCATTTTTGCTTGCGCTCATAAAATTGAATCGCTCTCTAGCCCCGCCCCGTAGACCTTGAAAAGACGAATGAAAGACAAGACTGATCACAAAATATCCAACAAATTGAATTGATTTTGGACCTTTACGTAAAGGGTCCGAAGCACGTATCCGCACCCGTTTTGAATTGGGTGGTGCGGACACGTGCTTCGCCTAGTTTCTCCACTTGAGCAACTTGGGTGAAGCACGGAGAGTATCCATTGGGATTTTGGGACCCATGCTCCTGAACCGTGATAGTTACAGTTAAAATTGTCACACAAGATGTTTTCTATTGCCGCGCTAGCAACAAATACTAAAAAACAGAATAAAATAAACTTTTAAGGGTCTCCCATACAAAAAACGTGATGTAAATTTTTTTTAAATACTTACATTTTTACCGACATAGAAAGAAACATACACAAACGCCCAGACCCAGAACAGCTGCTTGTAGATCATACAAATATTTGCGTACGGGAATCGAACCCGCGACACGCAGCGCAGCAATGCAATCGCTCGTCCACTGCACCAACCGTGCCGTCAAATATTCACAGAATATTTTAGTAATATTCACTTTAAAATAAATAATGAATACAAATATTTATGGAGAGCACCTTAGGTATATCCCTATACAAACGTATTTTTTGCGTTTTTTAAATTCATAATGAGTTTGCTCTTTTCGTCAATCTAGCCCAGAGGCAATCGGCAATCGGCAGACAATCTCCGGCCACCGTAGGCGCGGGCATGCGGGCAGCGAGTAAAGGGCAACTCGCTGTCCGACCATGGACCATGCCCGGGTCGACGGCGCGTTGTGTTCCACGCGCGCCTCAAAAAGCGTCAGCATGATGACGGGGCCCCCCTCTAGAGGGCCAAAGCCTGTCGGGGGACTTATCTCATTACCGTGACCCCGGAACATAAAGGGCTATTGAAGGACACCGTAGATTTTAGTCAGTACGAGTCTGACAGTCCCTCCCGCCCTGCGCGTCCGGGGTGGGAGCACTCATTTGATGATTTTACCACGTTAAAATAAAAAAGCCTAGAGGCAATGATGAGGACTAAAATGGAGTGAGTTTATTCAGAAGGAACTGGTACTCCTGGGTAGTGATAGAATCCAGTAAAACGTTTGTGTAACTATTTATTTTTGTATCAGATGTTGCAATACCTGTGATGAGGTGAAAGAAGCATACAGATTAAGAAGGTGGGCCTTACCCGATTTATCAACCATTGAACAATGTAAAAATGATGACTCTATTGAAAAAACTAATTTGGCTCTCAAAGAGGGCTGTCAAATCTATGGGTACATGGAAGTCAACAGAGTATGTATTTGATTAATTTATTTAGTGTTTTTGACCAATCTGCCTAACTGAGATGCATGTCTGCTGAAAGAGCAGTGAGAGATATGCAGTGTTATGTTTAGTAATACACACACACTGTTGGGCTTCAACAGCCACGCTGCTGTGCACTACTAGTACTACAGAAACCCTCTGTGTCTCAAGGCTATTTCTTTAGTTTACAATGCCTCATTGCTCAGGACACCAATTTTTTACTGACGTCAAAGTTAATTAAGAAGTGCATGATGTTTATGAATAATAATAATTCCTTTTCATTACTTAAAAAGTTACTGAAGTGAAGACTAAGTTTTGGCTTCATTAATTATCACTCAAAAGAGTGTCACCTTCGTTTCTATATTTATAGCATTACATTTAAGTTAGTGTCGGACTATGTTGTTAGAAAGTAGAGAATTGCATATTTCAATATTCCAGGTTGGCGGAAGCTTTCATATAGCTCCAGGAAAAAGTTTTACAATTAATCATGTACATGTCCATGATGTACAACCCTATTCATCATCAGTATTTAATACAACACATTTCATTAAACATCTATCTTTTGGGACGGACATTGAAGGTACTAACACAGCACCTTTAGATGGAATTAATGGTGTGGCCAAGGAAGGTAAGAGATACCTATTATACTACTTGATAATTATAAAACATAAAAGTAATCAAATGCTGAAAGCACTAAATTCATCTAGCATTACATGATTTGAAAACAAAGTAACAATAACCTAAAAAGATTTCATACTCTTACAAGTCTGCACTGTATTAGTTTACAGTCATGTAAAGACTGGAATTCTTATTTAAAACATTTCTATAAGAACTTTGAACTTAGTTTCAGCACTTGATTACTAAGAGTAAAAATACTGAATATTTTGAATAACAATATTTAATAACAAATTGTGAATGTGTTATAAATTAAATCACTAATTAAAAATAATAGGTGCCTACTAAGCACTACTTTAAATTACTTTATGTACAAAATTAGCAGTTGACCACCTTAACATTAACAACGGATCCCGGTACCGATGGCCATAAAGGTCCCGAAGGTCCCTCCACCTTGAAGCATGACTTTTCCAACGGAATGTACTAATTCCCTGCCTCTAGCTCCATATCTGCAATGAACGATCAATTAGATAACGCAACTTGGACAAAAAAATACAAAGTAAAATGACAATCTAACCTCAAAGCTGTAAAACCACCAAATAAGCCGCCGCTCGCCATTCCGACACAAAATCCAATCATGAACCCCATTTTCATTTTGTCAAAACAAGATGGTCCTTGACTCTGATAGACTCCGCCTGGCACGGGCATCTTTATTGAATTATTTCAGGCTAATTGTAAATGTATTTTTACTTTTTTACAAGCCCATAAAAATAGTCTTACGAAAACGTCTAAACTGGCACAAAATCATAGATTCTGTCATGTCGGTCATAGAGTAGGTACATGATTTGGTTTTGTTCTTTTTAGGACTTCAGATACTTGTTGCCGAAATCATAGACATAGAGCGTGGAGGAATGTTGGAAAGTAGGTTTTTTATCATGGACTAGTCTTCGTCTTCCCATAGACATATTTACTAGCTTCTGGCCGCGGTTTCACCCGCGCCATGTTTGGCGTTTGGCCCTATGGAGGCTCTGTCAGTTCTCTTGAGTGAGGAGCACGTAGAACACAACACGTCGATGATAACTCTGGCATTGTCCTTGGTCGGACGGTGAGCTACCCACTAATCGCTGTCCGCAAGTCAGTGCCTACGTTGGCCTCAATTTGCTCCAAGATGTCCGACGCCCGCGCCCTGGGCGTTTTCCTGTACTTGTGTTGTCGATAACCTTTCCCTCGCGCGCTCCGACTGATCTCCATTCGTCTTGCCTGCCGTAGCCGTTGAATCCTTTGGGTTTTTTCAATTCGAACCAGTAGTTCCTGAGGGTAGCCCGTTCAACCGAACAAACTCTTCTGCTTTAAAATATTAGGTATTAAAGATTTAGTTATGGACGGTTCAGTCCATGCTACAAATCTATGTATGTGTAAGTGGTGCATACCGGTAACATCCTATGCTACTAATATTATAAATGCCAAAGTTTGCGAGGATGTATGTATATGTAGGTATGTTTGTTACTCCTTCACGCAAAAACCACTAAACGGATTTGGCTAAAATTTAGTAGGTACACAGATAGTTCATAACCTGGATTAACAGATAGGATAGTTTTTATCCCGATTTTATGTTCCCGTGGGATAATTGTCGAGTTGTAGCGGGTGAAGCCGCTGGCAACAGCTAGTAAACAATAATTTTAAATCGTTGTTTAATATCTAAGCCCCATTCCCACGAGTACTTTTTTTTTGGGCATTAAAAAAGCACTGAGTTTGAACAAAAAAGGTAAATTGAACTTAAATGACATCGCCCAGCAGCGCTCAAATCAAAGTCAAATACAGTTCGAAAAAAGCGCCGCGTTTTAAAAGCGCTGACGTGTGAACAAATACACGGGATTGCATTTGATCCATTTCGGCGCTTTATCAACCTTTTAACCGCCTACGTCGGATTCATCCGGCAAATATTTTCGGGTCCATTTCGCCTGAGTCGTATATATCTGTATACCTACTAGCTGTTGCCAGCGGCTTCACCCGCTACAACTCGAAAATTATCCCATGGGAACATAAAATCGGGATAAAAACTGTCCTATGTGTTAATCTAGGTTATAAACTATCTGTGTACCAAAGGAGGTGTTTTTTTTTTCCCTACAATCATGGCCAAACCGTGTACCTCAAGGAGAAAAGTACGAAATTATATGAAAAAAATCGTAGATTTTGAATAAAAATAAGTTGGATTTATTCGCGCATTTGTACCACCAGAAATTGTCGATCAAAGATGTTAAAACTTGCAACCCAAGAATTGATTTTCAATGGGGAAGGCAAGTGTCAAAGTGACAAGTGACAGTTTGGTCCCAAAAGAACTGTCAAATCAAAGGAATTTTCTGAAAAAAACGATTTATTGATGTAAAATGACTAGATGTTGTGTAATAGCTGTAAAAATGATGGAACATACAAATTTCCGACAATTCACACTATCAAGAAATATTGGGTACCTAGCTGCTGTGACTGCCTTGAGAACAAAAATTGAATTATAACTATGGAAAAGCTATTTAATAAACAAATATCCAGCCTTGCGAAGCCGAGACAGGCCGTTAGTTGAGTTTATTAACGAAATTCTATGATTATACCATAACTAAACAATCGAATACACTTTTCAAAATAATATCTACTTTTCTATTGGAGGTTAAGTACCAGTATTGCATCGCTCTATAAATCATGAAATGGTTCGTCTGGCGGAAGAATTATCACCTGGAACGAGTTTTGTGATAGTTGTGGTGTTAAGAAATTAAATATGTTGTGATATTTCACGAATCTAAATAGAAAAAAACTGGCCAAGTGCGTGTCGGGCCACGCACAGTGTAGGGTTCCGTTGTTGCCCATCAAAATACTTATGCGAACTGACTAAACTGATTCGCTGAATTTAATTTTAAAAAGAAGAATTTTCAAAATCGATCCAGGCGTCTTTGAGAAATCGGGGAAAATACATTAAAAAAAAAAGATTACGACGAATTGAGAACCTCATCCTTTTTTTGAATTTAGTTAAAAATAGTTGACAATAAAAACCTACCTATCCCCAAAACTGCCCACCTATTATTGCTGTAAAAATAAAGTTGACAAACTTACATTTGCAGTTGAAGCACATGTTCTCCGATACATTTTGTTTAGGAAAATATGTTATCCAAGTACGTTTTATAAGTTGGTCGACTATTACTCGTAATCTTGTAAAGCCTACTTAGTCATGACAATTTTCTTTTAAACTTCGTTATATATGCTACTATTCTGAATTTTTTTACACCCCCAAATATAACCGTTTAGCTGGTAGAGGGGGGGGGACACTCGAGTCGAGCAAAAATTTGCACTTTAAAGCTTAATATTTCACAAACGAATCTTTTTATCAAAAAATTGTTAATGAAAACTATCAATATTTTTTAAAGACCTATTTAATGATACCCCACACTAAGGGGTACGCGAGAAAAAAAAAAACGTCCCCACTTTACGTGTACAGGAGGTACCCTAAAAAAAAATTTTTACGAGATTTTATTTTACCACTTTTTCGGCACAACAAATCCGTATATTTACACCAAATTACAGCTTTCTAGTACTGGGCGTCTCTGAGCTAAGCTGCGGACAGACGGACGGACGGACGGACGGACGGACATGGCGAAACTATAAGGGTTCCTTGTTGACTACGGAACCCTAAAAAGGGGTAAAATTACTGACTTAAAACATTATGATATTTTATCAAAATAGAAAGTCAGAAGCAGCATTAAATTCTTGTTATAGGAGAGGACAGGTAAAACATACCTAAACTCAAAAATTGAAACCTTAACTACAAGTAATTGTGGATTTATTACGGTAAAATCAAATGTATTACCACTCAATTAAATCACTTTTTAGGGTTCCGTAGTCAACAAGGAACCCTTATAGTTTCGCCATGTCCGTCCGTCCGTCCGTCCGTCCGTCCGTCTGTCCGCAGCTTAGCTCAGAGACTTCCAGTACTAGAAAGCTGTAATTTGGTGTAAATATACGGATTTGTTGCGCCGAAAAAGTGGTAAAATAAAATCTCGTAAAATATTTTTTTTAGGGTACCTCCTGTACACGTAAAGTGGGGATGTTTTTTTTTTCTCGCGTACCCCTTAGTGTGGGGTATCATTAAATTGGTCTTTAAAAAATATTGATAGTTTCCATTAACAATTGTTTGATAAAAAGATTCGTTTGTGAAATATTAAGCTTTAAAGTGCTAATTTTTGCTCGACTCGAGTGTCCCCCCCCTCTACCAGCTAAACGGTTATGTTTGGGGGTGTGAAAAAATTCACAATAGTAGTATATATAACGAAATTTAAAAGAAAATTATCATGACTAAGTAGGCTTTACAAGTATATGAGTAATAGTCGACCAACTTATAAAACGTACTTGGATAACATATTTTCCTAAACAAAATGTATGGAAAACATGTTCTTCAACTGCAAATGTAAGTTTGTCAACTTTATTTTTACAGCCATAATAGGTGGGTATGTTTTGGGGATAGGTAGGTTTATGTATTTTCCCCGATTTCTCAAAGACGCCTGGACCGATTTTGAAAATTCTTCTTTTTAAAATTAAATTCAGCGAATCAGTTTAGTTAGTTCACATAAGTATTTTGATGGGCAACTACGGAACCCTACACTGTGCGTAGCCCGACACGCACTTGGCCGGTTTTTTCCTCTTGTAGATGCACCGCGACGTCTTAATTCTTCTTTGAGTATATGCACTTGCATTGACGAATAATTTTCCATATTTGTTTTGTATTTACACTCAATTTTTATAACAATAAGGGCTGATTTTTCAATAGCCAGTTAACCTCTAACTGAGGAATTAAAATAACGGTTTGACATATTTTCTATAGATAAGCTGTCAAACCGCCATTTTTATTCCTCAGTTATAGGTTATCTGGCTATTGAAAAATCAGCCCTAAATCTTGTTTGTTTTTTGTACAAGGTAGACAGTAATCTGACGTAAGGACCAACTATCGCAGCGCCATCTACGATTAGCTTTGAGTTGCCATCCCCATTTAGCAATGTCATACGTCTCCGACATGATGAGTTTCGTTACTTCATTTATAAACGTGTGGAAACCCAAAAATGTACTTTGTAGAATTTATTTATGTATTTCAAATAAGTTTTAATTACTAGTACACATTTTTTTTGTGAATAGTCATGGGAAAAAGAATTTAAAAAAATACATTTATTTCACCTTTCGTATTATTTTTGCGTTTGGTTATCTGCCGACCAAAAGCCAGGGTTCCCGACCTAGGCCACCCTAGGCCGATAGTTTTTTTCTGTTGTTGTTGATATTCATTTACTGTCAAAAAGCTGTCAAATAATGAAACACCGATGTCATATTTTGACGTGATTTGCGACGTGACAGATGAAACAGATTGACAGCCGTAAATGCTGTCATAAACGTTTCTTTGAACGCAGTTTCGTTGCGAAGTAGTGTTTTTTCATATACTTTTATTTCTTTTTCTATCTAGTATTGAAGGATTTTAAATACTGCTAAAAATACTAATTATTGGAAGGGATTTTAATAGTAATTTGTACCTCGGTACATGTTTGGGCCGAAAAAAAAACACCTCCTTTTAGCCAAATCCGTTCAGTGGTTTTTGCGTGAAAGAGTAACAAACATACCTACATACACATACATACATCCTCACAAACTTTCGCATTTATTAATATTAGTAGGATTTCCGACCAAAATACCACGACTCGTATAATGTGCTATTTAATTTATTTACGCTGCTGTATTCTATCATTATGGTAATTATATTAGGTAAATAGTTAATTAAGTAATCTTTTACTACTAAATGCACTTTAGTCGCTAGAAGTACTTAAAATAAATGCGGATCTGCGATTTTTTCGAACCGGGGCAAAAACTTGATAGTGGCGCCCCTCCCTTCAGTGTTTGAGAAAAACTGTTAAAACTGACAAATGAGTAGCATTTTCCCACGTTTTTTAAACACTCACTTTTCTTGTTTGTTTATTTGTTTGTCGTTCCGGTTGGACTTTTGCAACTCAATTTTGAGGCACTTCCCGATAAGGTAGCAGGCTGAAATTTTGCACACGCTCTGAGTTCTGATGACAATAGATGACTAGCTAAGAAATGTCATAACAAATCCAATATGACGGCCTCCCCAAGATGGCGGACTGGCTGTTTGAAATCCACCCCATGATATGGATATCAAATGAAAGGGTTTGCTGTCAGGAATACGAAAAAAATAGTCACATTACTTAAATCCAATATGGCGGACGTCCAAGATAGCAGACAGGCTATTTGAAATGCATCCCTATGATATGGATATCAAATGAAAGGGTTTGCTGGCAGGAATACGAAAAAAATTGTCACGTGACTTAAATCCAATATGGCGGACGTCCAAGATGGCAGACTGGCTGTTTGAAATCCACCCCCATGATATATGGGTATCAAATGAAAGGGTTTGCTGTCAAGAATACGAAAAAAATAGTCATGTGGCTTAAATCCAATATGGCCGACGTCCAAGATGGCGGACAGGCTTTGAGGCACTTCCCGATAAGCCAGCAGGCTGAAATTTTCAGGGTAGCTTCAAACCTGATGAAGAAATATAAAAATAATGAAATAATTAATAGATTTAAAATCTAAAAACCCACGTTTTTAAATGTCCTAAAAATAAGAAAATAACCCTACGGGGCTGAGAGAAGGGCCACTCTAAACTTGGGGGCGTATCTTTGCAAGTTACACCCGCGATCTATTCACGTCATGTAAATATATCCCATAAATAAAATACGCCCGCGTTCGTAAATCACTTAGTAAGTGTTCAAAAACTAACTGGGCGTATGGAAATACAAAAGTTTTTTTTTTTCGATTAATTGATAAAAAAAACCTATGAGATTGTAGGAAAAGGGGCTTCACTTGTACGATATTTCGAATTCTTGTCTCAATGATTTGGAGCCCCCATGAAACTGCCGCCCGGGGCAAGTGCCCTGGTTTGACCACAGCTAATTGTTAATAAGACATATTCACAAATATTTGTGATATGTATTTAATTTAATTCCTTTGAAATTAAGTAAATTTACTTGTAATTGACTTACTTGATGGTTCCCATCCCTAGCCTACATGTTCCGATTTACTTTGTTAATACTTACTCCCAGCTCCCAGCGCCGCAGTTGGATATAGACGACCGCTTCATACGTCGTCATGGTGTAAATTGGTAAAATCTCCGAAATCTAAATTACCTGCACCTTTATGTGAGAGCTAATGGAGCGAATGTTTTGATCATTCTTATATTTAAAATTAATTTATACTTGTTATTGCCGCGAATCTCAGATCAAAAAAATAGGCAGATAGAACGTGCGCAAACAACAAAGTGATGGCAGTTTTTATTATTTTATGTGTGCGCGGCAGATAAGTCGCGCCGTGTACGTAAACGTGCATCTGTGTGCGTTTACGGTTGCCAGATATTGAGAAATACTCCCACATTTTTGTTCAGCTAAATTGTTCTCAAATATTTTACTACTATTTTTGGAAACGCGATTTTGCTTTATGGTTATACACAGAGAGCAAAAGCGTGTAGTATTTATTATTTAACAGAATAATAATAAGGAATAAAAGTTAATATACGTTATTACTTACTACCTATTTAATTAATTTATATCAGACCAGATAACGCTTCATAACGCTTTTTAGTAATTTGGATAGGTTTTTTTAGTTTATAAAGATAAACAATTTGTTATAACAATCAACATATTTATGAAAATAATAATTATTTTACACACAATCATTAACCTTAACAGCCTTAGTTCTGCACCAATTATATTGTACAAACATACTAATAATTTTTAAAATTGGAAACGCGATTTTGCTTTATGGTTATATCCAGATAGCAAAAGTGCGTAATATTTGAACAGAATAATAATAAGGGAATAAACGTTAAAGATGTGTAGTTTTTTATGCACAATACACAAACACATTCCCCTAATTTAGGGTAATTTACCCATCATAAACTAGCAACACAAACGATTTACTGTTAAGGTTTTGTGTTTCAAGTGAGACGAAAATATTTTAAGGAAAATAAATACTTACCAAAACAATAAAAATACCTAACAAGAGTTACCTGTGGAAAGATATTCCTTCTTGTTTTCTTTGTTTTTGTGAACAACTTTTGCAGTGTTTAAACACACAAGACGGCATGTTTTGACATAAAATGGCAAATCACTAGTGACGTGTGAGCGAGACGATGCGTAGCTTGGTACTGTCGCGAGTTTGTATTAACTTTTGATTTTGTATTCAGTGGCGTAGCTAGGCATACAAGGGCCCTGGGGCAAATAAAAAATGGGGCCCCACTTCTATCTAAACTGGTTAGGTTTTATCAAGTAAAAATATTAAATATACAAATACTTTAAAAATGCTAAGCTACTTTATCATCAGCTCTTTTTCGTGCACTGCAGGGCAGGCAATGATATTATAAAGAAAGATACTCTATGTTCATACTAAATGGCGTTCAGATTTCGTTGCGTTGTTATTATAAGTACTAACTTAAATGTATACAGTAATTTAAAACTACGACAGCGATAGATAATACGGAACGTATAAGATAGAAAGAGATAGCTAGTTTTAGTGTGTTGCGCTTGAAGTATAGTCCACACTACACTAGAGTATCATAGAGTTTGTCGATTCACCACAGAAGAGACATTGAATTTATCAAATAGGCAAGCGCGTGGGGTGCGCGCTTGGTATAATTATTTATTATTTTTATGCCGATTACCAATGTACAGCTACTAAGTACTGCGAAGGAAAATTTATCTTTTTACAATATATATATATTATATTTTAAATACTGTCAAATATTTGTATCAAAGGAGATCGGACATTTTTGTATGGGCTCTGGCCCAAGTGGCGTCGGAGCATGACACTTATATTGTTTGAAAGTTCATTAACTAAGCTTACTTTTTTTACGAGTACAAAAGAAATCTATCCTGGGAAAAAGAAGTTATGCATATTCAAATACTTCAACGGTTAACGCAACATATATGGCAGTTCTGTCAGATTTGCAGCTGACTCACTCTCTCCGCTCGCTGCTGATTAGTGTGATAGTGTTGTGTTTGAACTGCGTTATCTATTCTGTTATTCCTCTATTCTTAATCGGCTGTGTTGTATTGATGTGTTAGATTTCTTCCTGACGACGTTTTTTTAGCTTTGTAAAATCATCAAATGAGTACCATAGTCCCACCTAGGGCAGGGCAGGAGTGACTGTCAGACTTGTACTGATTAAAATTCACGGTGTCCTTCAATAGCCCTTTACGTTCCGGGGTCACGGTATTTGTTAGATCCGCGACCCCGGGAGGCTTTGTTCCGTCATTGTGCTGACACTCTTTGAGGCGCGCCTGGAACACAACAAACCGTCGACCCGGGCATTGTTTATGGTCGGACATCGAGTCGTCCATAATCAAAGCCCTTATGCTCGCGCCTACGGTGGCCGGAGATCGTCTTGAGACATCCGTCACCCCCACGTCTACCACTGCGGCTGGGGCAGGGGGAGGACACTGTCCTCCCCCTCACGTGTCCCACCTCCTCCTTCGCTAGCATTACTGCTTCACAGAAGGAGGCGACTACCCACTCCGTCTTGCCACGCAGACTGGCCTCGACCTATGCCGTCCGCGAGAGGCCGCTGCCAATCGCTGTCGTCAGGACACGGTGGTGATCTGCCCAAGCGGGGCATTCCTGCACCGTGTGCTCCACCGTGTCCTCCGGGTGATCCTCTCAGTGGTGACACCAATGCTTTTCTTAATTCCCTATCCGACACAGGTACCTCCTGAAACTTCCGTGTCCAGTAAGAACCTGCGTCAGGTGGTAAGTCAGGACGCCCGTGACGCCTATCCAGCCACTCCTTAAAGATGGGTCTTACCGCCGCGATTGCGGCTTGCCCGAACCTCGGTTGTGACAGTCGTCCATGACCCTCTGGCATGCGACCAGCTTTGCCAGTCACGTCCGCATGCTCAGGGCCCACACGGGGGCTCCGTAGAGGGCCATGGATCACACGACACCAGCATGCAGCCTCCGGCACGGGGCCTTTGGCTCGCCGAGATTAGGCAGGAGTCTCCAGAGGGCGGCTGATGCCCGGTTCAACTTTGGGGCCAAGTGCAGGAAATGTCCCCAGAAGTTCCACCGACTGTCGAGGACGAGTCCCAGGTACTTCATCGTCCCCCCGACACCGATGGGAACTCCCCACCGTTATGTGGGACTGTACTTACGATGACATATTAAAAAAGTCAGTTAAACACTTTTAAATCATTTCTCAAAAACAGTATTTTATTCAAACATTATAACTTAGCCTCATCTTCAAACACTTGAACCAGAATCCTTACAACAATGGAGTAGTTACATATTTCTAAAGTAGATACCACGTCGGGTGGTAAGACTCTTCTTTGAGGAGTAGCTGTATAGGCGGCGTCACGGCGTCCTGACCTACCACATAACGCAGGTCCTCACGGGACACGGAAGTTTCGGGAGGTACCTGTATCGGATAGGGAAGGAAGAAACACCTGAATGTCACCACTGCGAGGATCGCCCGGAGGACACGGTGGAGCATACGGTGCAGGACTGCCCCGCGTGGGCGGAGCACCTCTCGCACCCGGCATTGATCGAGGTCATGCTGCGGGGCAAGAAGTAATGAGAAGCGGTCGCCTCTTTCTGCGAAGCAGTCATGCTCGCAAAGGAGAAGGCGGGCCGCGTGAGGGAAAGGACAGCGTCCTCCGTCCACCCCAGCCGCAGTGGTAGACGGCGACGGCGACGGACGTCGGCAGACGATCTCCGGCCGCGGTGGGCGCGGGCATGCGGGCGGCGAGTAATGGGCGACTCGCTGTCTTAACATGGACCATGCCCGAGTCGACGGCGCGTTGTGTAAAGAGCGTCAGCATAATGATGGGGCCCCCCTTTAGAGGACCAACTAGCATGCCGGGGTTGCGGGACTCACCGAATTACCGTGACCCTGGAATGTAAAGAGCTATTGAAGGACACCGTGGATTTTAGTCAGTATGAGTCTGACAGTCCCTCCCGCTCTGTACTGGGTGGGAGGACTCATTTGATAACTTTAGCAAGATAAAAAAAGATAAGTAGACACAACGGGTATGAGTCAAGAATGTTAGATAATAGCAAACATAACATCATAAGTTAAAATAATTAGATTTAATTGAATAAATAGTTGAAAGCTCTATAAATGCGTATTTCTTTATAACGCTATAACTTTTTTCTCCCAGGATAGATTTTTTTGTACCCATACAAAAAAAGTAAGCTTAGGTAGGGAACTTTCAAATAAAATTAACGTCATGCTCCGCCGCCACTTGGGCCACACCCGCCCGATCTCCTTTCTGAAGACAGTTTATTTATATTTATAGTTTAGTCGAATACGTAATAGCTGTTAGTTACATTGGCGACTTTCATAAAAATGAAATAAATGTGTAGGATTTTAATAATTAATAAATACTTCAACACAAGCGCCTGTGAGAATAAGTAGATTTCTTATATTGGTACTGAGTTGGTAATGAATGATGTTTTAAATAAAATTGAATTCTATTTATGACTATAACTTTATAACTATAACTATAAATTTGTAACTATAACTAACCTCATTCTATATAACATTAATCATAAAAAAATTAAAGCGCAACGCTATAATTGTGCCTACCATTTCGCTTCTGTTTGAATAATCTACGACCCGACTTATGACGGATGCTATTTGTGTCTGTCACGCAGCAGATTGCCATCTTATTATCTATCCTTTTCGAACCATTACGTCAATAATACGAAATGTATTTGAAAATGAGGAATAACTCGTAAAAAAAATACAAAATTGATATATTTTTAATAGACTTGCTTATGGTATGTCACTCCACAACTCTTATTTTTCTTGGCACCATAGTTTCTGCACTTTCTGAAGACACAACTTAGCGTTTTTGTTACGCCGCGCACTCACTTTACCTCGCTCGCTGTTGTAATCCGACTAAATCAAGGGTGCTACAATTGTGTTACATTCTCCTCAACATTTTGTGCGCGCTAGTGCGATATCTACCTCTTTTTATTTATAATATCATTGAGGGCAGGTAATAAAAATATTAAACATTATCAACATAAATTACAATTAATACTTGGTGTAGGACGTATTGAGCAATAAAACGAAATAGAAAAGATTGAAGGGTTTATTAAAATAATACATATAAAGGTCGGATCTATCACCTGACTAAATAACAATTATATTTACAACCTTTTCCTCTATTTTCGCTAAAGTATCAAAGGCTTGATGCGGTTTTATAAACCGACTTAAAAAAAGGAGGAGGTTCTCAATTCGGTTGGTATTTTTTTCAATTGCTAGTAGCGATAAATTCAACGACTCCGACGAGTCGAATATGGCCCATACTATTTCTTAAATAATTTTTATTCTTTTTAATTTGCTAAATGACCTTTCAGCTGCTGCAGGAATTGTAAAGAATTATAATATTGCTGTTACTACTTCCGTTAGATCGCATTCTAGCACTCCATATTTGTTGTTAGCGATTGTACGATTTTGAAAAACACCCATTGTTCTGGTTGATATCTGTTGGAAAAGGTCCTGAAGGCTGTAAAGGTCCCATATCAAGAATTTCACGTTTTTCGTTATCACTTAATATTTTTTTTCGTGAATTTTCCAAAGTCATAAGAAGATTTATTGTACACATTTTCGAAAAATGTAGAGGGCTGTGTTTCCTCCAAATCCTCCGCTTTTATTTGTGCCATGCAAATATCATCCACGTTCACATGATCGGCGGCGGAGGTTTCTCCAACTGCAATAATTGTCGAATCTTCTTCAGTAGGTTTCTCAACCAACTCAGTAGTTACCACATTATTTAAGTCATTAGAAATATTTGGACCAGAAGTACTTGCAGAAGAAGGCTGATTAAAAAACCTTTCATTTTTTGAGCAATTTTTGTTAACGATCTTCTCTTTCTTGGCGTTGTTTTCGTTTAAATGCACCACTGGGTTTCTTCTTTTTGTCCATAATATTAGTTTTCTAATTTATTTATGCAATATTTATATTAGATTGTGCTTGAGTAGGTACTCACTGTTCACTAACGGTAACGACGTTAAAAGTAAAATGAATGAGAAACGCAACGACCAGACGTCCAGCCTCTGGACGCCTAATACGCGATCTAACGCACGAAAGCAATTCTGTCAAATGACTTACGTTATAAATTACTTTCTTTGTTCTTTTCGTAAAAAGAGTGGTCAGACATCTGTGATCATTGTTAGAAATCACAGATGCCAGTTTTTTTTAACATCATTTTACCAAGATGTTATGCACAAAGGTTAACATTTCTTCCGTTACTTTTTCATTGTAACAGCTATTGGTCCCATCTTTCTCGTTTTTTATTTTGTTTTGACTACTATTTAATTGGTTCTCACAAAAATGGGCGGTTTGCAGATGTGGTCATCGGTGCAAGCGATTTTGGTTTAAGAACATAAAGAGATTATGTTGCGTATGATTAAAGTCGGGTTGCAATCTGTCATATTTATTTTGAATATGGGAGAAAGTTCAGTTCGATCGAGATTTTCTGGTAAGGGTTCGAGGGCCCCCAGAGCTTGAGGGCCCCGGGGCACTGCCCCGCCTAGCCCCTGGGTAGCTACGCCACTGTTTGTATTAACTTTGGTCGACACACTCGCGTGTTCTGAGCGCTCTATCTGCCTATTTTTTTTATCTGAGCCGGGAATCATAATTTTTACAACATGTCACTGGCCTGCAAATTGCAAAAAACGTAAGAAAAGAATTTCGCGGGCTGGCTGGAGGAAAAGGAAATGGATGGCAATTTAACGGAATTTGGATTAGGCATCAATTAATTGTATATAGGTACATGTCATATACACTAAACAAAATAAAAGTGAACTACAAAGGAAATAAGCAAACCTTGTCTTTGGAAATAAGGAAACATTCGTGTAGCGATAAATTAATGTGTAGGTATGGTACAGAAATTACCACTACTGCAGAATGAAGTACTTATTAAAATAAAATATCCACATCGAAAAGCTGAGTACTGCACTTCCCTCTTTGTTGTAGGTAGGTAGGTATTTATTTTTCGATTCACTGTGCCGGGAGCTGGGGGCATGACAATTCATGTGAAGTCGGGCGGTTCAAAGGTTAACGCCCGTCAGAAAAGCGCTCGTTAGAATGGGGGCTTAGTAGACCCCTTACGCACGACCGCTTTTTTATGGGCGATTTTTTTCGTACTGTAAATATTTGATTTTAAAGAGTTGGGCAGTGACATTCACGTTCAACTTACCTTTTTGTTCCAACTCAGCCCCTAAGAAAGCGCTCGTGCGAAATTGAGAATGGGAGCTAAATCAATCGCAGCGCACGATGAGATGAGACAGAGATATTATTATGGCATATGAAGTAACTCGGGACTCTCTCGTGGCAAGTTTAAATAGGCACAACAAAACTATAGGTACTAAACTTTCTAGGTTATATTTAATTTTTAATGAAGAACAAGCCGAAAATGTTTATCAAAATACCTAGTATGCAAAAATTATTAGATGTGGTTATAGTCCGGTCAATTTAGACCAAAAAAATGAGAGTGAAGTTACATAAAGTCCCAACAAGCTGAATTTCAGTGAAATTGTTCAAAATATAATTATAAACAATGTCTAGAAGTTCCCCATCATTCCCCTGTAAGGAAAAAATTTAATTCAAGGTCAAAGGTCAAAAACATGAGTTTTTCGCGATTTTCAGCAAAACGGTAAGTTTTATCATAAAAGTACCTCAGACAAAAATTGTAGATAATAAAATTATCTATAAAAATGTATCAATACTTTTTTTCTTACGAGCCACCGTTTCTGAGATAGTATAACGATTCAAAAAGTTATAAAAGTTGTTATCGTCATAATGTGCACACGTTTCAACGCCACCTATGAGGTAGTGTACTTAGCGCGTTTTTTTTAACGTGGTTTTCCCAGTAGGCCTACTTCACGGGTCAGTTGTGATCCTTTTTAATGTAAAACTATTGCAAAATAACCGAAATTTTCAAAGATTGGGAAAGATAAAAGCGATGTAAATGAAAAAAAAGTGTTGAAGTTTATTCGTCTTATTCGTAAGTTTCAAATTCTTGATCTTCTTGTTTTTCTTCTCCTGCTTCTTCTTCATCTTCATTTTGGATGCAAGTAAATTGCGTCAATAGCGATGTATCGCATGATACTTCGTCGGAGTCAAACGAATCCTCCATTGTTTGTGATTCAATAAGCACGACCGGCCTTGACAATTTGTGCATGCAACAATATATTAGAGCCAGTTCAAACTTTTCTTCCACCTGCGCCGGAAAAACTGCTGAACACTATTTTTTGCAACTGCAAAAAGGGATGCAGTGCTAAATGTGGTTGCAAAAAAGTCGGACTGTCTTGTTCTTTGGCATGCACAAATTGTCAAGGCCGGTCGTGCTCTAATATACACACATCAAAAGTGTCTAGGGATCAACATATATTTTTGCAATAACTTTTCTCCTGATTGATATTAATTAAAATGTTCTTTAAGGATTCATCAAATAAAGTGTTATCGTTTGTCACAGTAACGATAAACCAAGTCACCTTTGCATTCATAAAGAAATTTGCCATTTTCCTAATAAAGGGATTTTTGACATTTGAACCACTAACATTAAAGTTCGAAAAAAAGACTGATATAACAGTTTTCTTTAAAATTTTATTGGGTAACTTAAACAATTAATAATCCGTGTTTCTACCGCGAACACTAACAACACAAGAACATCGGTTTGGCATACTCAAAATGAGTTCATCCGAATCACGCTGTGGAATGGCCGCCCATATTCGTTGCAACAACAAAAAAAGGTCTTCTTGCGACTGGATACCCTCCATATTCGGCAGAGCTCTTCTCTGTAGCATATCCCATGCATGCTCAATCGGGTTCAAGTCTGGCGACTGAGCAGGCCAGGGCAGGACATTGATGTTAGCTGCGGCGAGAGTCTGTCTTACAACTCTTGCGGTGTGCGGTCGTGCATTATCATGCATTAACTGAAATAAGGGACCGATTTGCACTTGTAGAGGAACGATGACGTCTGATACAATCGTCTCAGCATAAATTTGAGCGTTGAGGTTGCCTCTGATCCAAATCAACTCAGTTCTTCCGCCGATCCAAATACCCGCCCATACCATGATGGTTCCACCACTATAAGGATGGACTTCCTGGCAGGATTTTAATCGCTGTTCGCGTCCAGGGGTTCTCCAGTGTCGTATACGTCTTATATCCGGTCTCATACCAAAACGAGACTCATCAGAAAAGCACACGAAACGCCATTGTTCTTCTGCCCAATTTCTGTGTTCAAGAGCCCATTGATATCGAATCCTACGATTGTGCATTGCTATAGGTGGTACCCGTAGCGGTCTTCGGGAATGAAGGTTCACTTCATGCAAGCGGTTTCTGACTGTTTGGTCGCTAATTAAGTTCCCTGAAGAGTGATGAAGCCTCACGGCTAACATCATGGCGGTTATTGTTGGAGCTCTTCGAGTTAAGATTTGAATGTATCGGTCTTGTCTCCGTGTGGTGCAGCGATACCGTCCTCCATGGCGCTCAGCCACGGTACCAGTGCTTCGGTAACGTGTCCAAAGTCGACTGATAACACTCTGACTTGTATTCAGAGCTAAAGCCACAGTACGTTGCCGGGAACCAGCTTCTATCATTCCCAAGGCTCTGAGCATTTCTTCCCTGCTGAAATGACGTCGCTGCTCCATAATAACGTTGGTTTTAATCAGTAGTAGGGAAACAGTAGCACTAATAATGTCTTCAATGCGTTGTATGTTTTTATAGGGAAAATATTGACAGCTGATTTTCATCTTTTACTCGAATTTGATTTACAGTTCCTGATTCAAATTATGAAATGCACCAAAAAGGATCCATATAAATTTATAAAATCATAAATTTATTACAAAGCCACATCTCAATCTCAAGAAATCCGCATAAAAATGCTTGATCCCTAGACACTTTTGATGTGTGTAGAATCACAAACAATGTTTGACTCCGACGAAGTATCATGCGATACATCGCTATTGACGCAATTTACTTGCATCCAAAATTAAGAAGAAGAACAAGAATTTGAAACTTACGAATAAGACGAATAAACTTCAACACTTTTTTTTTCATTTACATCGCTTTTATCTTTCCCAATCTTTGAAATTTTCCGTTATTTTGCAATAGTTTTACATTAAACAGGATCACAACTGACCCGTGGAGTAGGCCTACTGGGGAAACCACGTTAAAAAAAACGCTCTAAGTACACTACCTCATAGGTGGCGTGGAAACGTGTGCAAATTATGACGATAACAACTTTTATAACTTTTTGAATCGTTATATCTCAGAAACGGTGGCTCGTAAGAAAAAAATTATTGATACATTTTTATAGATAGGTAATTTTATGATCTACAATTTTTGTCTGAGGTACTTTTATGATAAAACTTACCGTTTTGCTGAAAATCGCGAAAAACTCATTTTTTTGACCTTTGACCTTGAATTATTTTTTTTCCTTACAGGGGAATGATGGGGAACTTCTAGACATTGTTTATAATTATGTTTTAAACAACTTCACAGAAATTCAGCTTGTTGGGACTTTATGTAACTTCGAATGTCTAAATTGACCGGACTATTATTAGTATTAGAAGCTGTCATCGCGAAGCACAGCATAAAAAAATCATTATGATTAACATTGCAAAAAATCTGCATCTTGAATGTCTTAAATCTTGTTAATATTAAATCTTGTTGTTTTTAGGTGCTGTAATGTTTCAATACTATTTAAAAATAGTCCCAACCATGTATGTGAAATTAGACAGAACTGTGTTACACACGAATCAGTTCTCAGTAACAAGGCATCAGAAATCAGTATCTAATATAAATGCGGAATCCGGGATGCCAGGAGCTTTTTTCAGTTATGAACTTTCACCTCTAATGGTCAAGTACACTGAAAAAGAAAGGTAAATAATATTAAACAGAGATACATGGATCTTTTAGCGCTCGAGTGACAGGGGCACACTATTTGTAAAACATGTAAATGTCAGTAAGTAAAAAAGCTTTAATTCCGAAAATCGCCGCACGTTTAAAGATCCATGTTCAACTATAGTTTACGCGCTTGGAACATATCTATACTAATATTATAAATAGGAAATAATAAAAGTAATGTGTTAATTTTATTCAATATACTTTATTCTTTGCACGCAAAATACGCACATAGGACGTGTTGCGGATACCAGCCCGTTATACAATACATACAATACTTTATTTTTTTTAGGTCTATTGGCCACTTTGCCACAAACATCTGTGCTATAATTGGAGGAGTTTTCACAGTCGCTGGAATCGTGGATGCTCTATTGTATCATTCATTAAATGCCTTCCAAAATAAAATGGTGTTGGGTAAAGCAGGTTAAATTAGAGGGTTTTTAAAAAGATATTAAAGTCATTAACACTGCATTTTGCAAAATTTTTGCAGAATTCGGCATCTGTACCTTCAATCATAGATTTAATTGGTATGTAATTTTCTTTTTTTGGATTATATTGAGCTCGACCTAACTTTTCTAAAAATAAATGCCGTTGTTTTATTTTGAATTTTCTACACATTAATACCTCTGGAACTTTTAGTATACTTTGGTGTGATATTTTCATTACATTGTGAATGAAATTAAATCTCTCTAGTAGGTTTCTCTGATCTGTAATAAATAAAATCATTTAAAACTTTGGTATGTATCCAGTGAAATAATTACTTATATCATCTCATTCTATTGTAAATTTTTGAACTATGACTATAATTATAACAAAATAACCAACTAAGCTGCTCCGATGGTCGATGGACAAAATTGGAAATAACGCCCTTAGTATAGCGACGCGTTTGCATGCGGTAGTGAAACAATGAAAGAAAGAACTGATAGTATGGAAGCATTTCGTTTAATGCTGTCTCACTCTATGATATAGCAAGATTAAAATTAGTGTCATTCATGTCGCTACTGTTCTGTAGGTGCCTTACTGCGAAATGGGCTGGTTTACACAGATGCACACGTTTTGCATCCAAGTAGGTAGTGAACGACAAGTTTTTCGCATAATGTAAGCCAAAAATATGAGATTTAAGAAAATTGTGATATTATTCAAAAACTTCTGCCTTCCTTCATTCGGAAAAGTCAAGTTTTCTCCAAGTTTCCTTCATTTCTGATTTTATCATACGTTTAGATTCTGCGCTTTGTCTATAATACCGACACAAAAAGTTATTCTTCCGCATAAATTCCACTAGTGCTGCAATGACATTTCTTTGCGAAACAATTAAAGTGTACTAATGCTCTGCAGATGTTTCGTTGCCAATGGTTTCGCAGAGCTCGTAATCGGATGCATCGGTGTACTAGGGGCGCCGCCAATTAAAAAATGTTAACAACACGACGTTGTAATCAGAACATATAAGTTGGTGTTTCTTAAGCCTACTCAAGGTGCACACATGCGTTAAATTGTATATACTGCAATCCATACTTAAATAAATTCAAAATGAGCTGTTTGTCGTTTTAATTAAGTCATAGTTTTAGCCAGTCAGTGTCGCTTGACACCGAGATGTGACGCGGCGAGCTCTATTAAAATGTGCAGGCAGCATCCCGTCTCGGTGGTTTTTTTTTTTAAACGTTTCCTCACACTAGGAATTTCTTCCTGTGCCTGGGTGCGTTTCAAACATGGAAACACAAACACCCAGACCGGTGGAAAGAACCCGCGACTTCCTGCGCAGCAGTCGATCGCTCAGCCACTGCGCCAATCGTGTCGTCAAATAGAATTGAACCTAAGGCCCGTATTACAGATCGCACCTCATAACTCAAGTGTTACTTAACTAGTTTCAATCAATCAAATGCTTGAATCTAGTTTTAAGGGCCGGGACACATAAACACGATACGACGTCGTGTCGTACCACGATGCGGCGTCGTTTCACGATGCGACGTCGCGTCGGGGGAATCTACGACGGGCATCGTAAAAAACTACGTCGCGACATCGTAAGTGCCACGATACACGGCACGACGTCGCGTCGTAGAAACTCACGATGCGTTCCTGTGTCAGTTGTTATGTTGTTATAATCTATTTTTAAGGCATTGTACTTCTTTATGAAGTGGCTCCCGTTATTCATGATTAAAAGAAATGGGTGGATCCAGTATCTTCCGAGTTTCTGTCTTTTCTTTATCCGTCTTCTTAACAACAGTTCTTAACAAAAATTCACCCTGCATTGTATCGACGGTGTCGTGCCGTGTATCGTGGCACGTTACGATGTCGCGACGTAGTTTTCTTACGATGCTCGTCGTAAATTCCCACGACGCGACGTCGCATCGTGAAACGACGCCGCATCGTGGTACGACACGACGTCGTATCGTGTTTATGTGTCCCGGCTAGTGATGGGTTTTTGCCCGGGAATTTTCCCGAGTTGGGAAAATTCCCGATATTTTCCCATTTCTTCCCGGGAATATTCCCAAATGACGGGAAAATATTTTTCGTATAAAATTATGCAATTTAATTTATTTTTTACAAAGTTTTGCATTTTTGTGAGTCTGTGCATGCATGTGAGTGGTTAAAAAAAAAGACATTCATTGTAAAAGTATGGTTACAGCACAAATAGTGATGGGCGGAGAGTAAATACTCAGATGATAAATACTCGAGTATTTATCCGAAATGAGTAAATACTCGTATTTTCTCGTTTTTATCGGATATTTACTCAAAATGATGGATATTTATATTTTTTGCGAATGGAATGGTTATTTTTTCAAATTCAATGGCAAGGATTGTTATTTGGGCTTTCCAAAAATTACATTACCGATTATTAGGTCTCAGAAGTCTCTCCAGTGAAGGAGAAGCAATGTGTTTCTCACTGCATTCTAACTCGGCCTCTATTTCTATGCCGTTTATCTCGTCTGCGTATCTTGGATCTGCGGATATCCTGTTTGGCTTCTGCAAAAAGTGTATGTGAGGGATTTGACTGACTGACAAGGCCCCCATAGAGGGACAAATGCCTGTTGGGGTCACGAGACTGTCAAAATCAGGTAACCGTGACCCTGAAACGTAAATGGCTAGTAAAGAAACACCGTGAATTTTAGCCAGTACAAGTCTGGGCGACTCATTTGCCGGTTTATCCACGTTAAAAAAGGGCGAAGGAAGCAATCGGGGTGAGAACATCTTGGCAGTGTCTCGTCATGACGAACGTCTTCCAGGCTTTGCCCTAGTAGTACGAGATCCGGTAGAAGAAATATATACCCTCATCTGTTATTTGAAAATGGCATATGATACACGCTAGATACTCTAAACGACAATATTTTGGTGATAGGTTGTCGGCCTGAATCGCGTACCGTCAATGTTAATTCATAAAAATTGTCCTCAAAAATTTTCGTTCTTCTTCCCTCATCTGTTATTTAGAAAAATCAAGTATTAGCTGATAGAATATACCTCAAGAAATCTAGGTTGTCGGTGTCTAACCCTGTCCTTCTAAATAGTTGTCGGGTTTAAACAGGTGAGTTACCGTAGATAATATACCCTCATCTGTTATTTAATCGAATCAGATATCAAATGATAGATTATTTTATTCTGAATCCAACAGTATTTAGTTGTCGAAGCAAAACTGTGGCAGAATTTCGGTTGTCTAAATTGTAATCGTAAAATTTGTTCCATAAGCGTTGAAGAACAAAAGACAAGAATATAATGATGCAGGTGTGCAGTTCTGCACCTAGACAGGTCGAAAAGTGTTTGGAAGACTAGTTTCACTTCCTACTAATGTCGCGGCAATAGTGTGAAGTGTTGTGCGCGAAACTGTATGCGGCAGACAAAGATGAAATCAATTCGTTTTAAATAATTTTCCGACTAAGTAAGCACGTGCCATTGACCAAACACTGGATTCAACTCAGACTAGATCTTCTATCTTCTATAATATAAAAATGGATCGCTAAATGTGTTGCTAAGCGCAAAACTTGAAAACGGCTGGATTGATTCGGATAATTCTTTTTTTTTTGTTGTGTTTGTAACCATCAGGACCAGGTTATAGAGGACGAAAATCATCATGTCCACCCGTGCAAAGCCGGGACGGGCCGCTAGTTAATAATAATGATACATGTTCATTTATTGTCGGCAAGTAATTTAACTACATTTAATTATGAAACCGGGTGGTTTCCTTATTACTTCTGACTGGTTTTAAAAATAAATCCACGAAGAGGATAGCGGGGTCTGAAAGACCCCGCCATTCTCTTCTAATCTAAATTGTCCTAGTCGAGGTACCAACAAGTCCCGAGGCTGCACCTAGTTCTAACAGATAACATTAATAACAATTAATAATTTCGTTTATTTACCAACAAAAATTACAAAATTAAACTTAAAATAATATGACTTTAAAAATAGGGTTATGTTCAGAAAATATAGGAAAACAAATAAAAGTATAATACATAGATGTTTTTTGCTATTGACATTATGAAGTTGAATTAATGCTTCGGAATAGGAACATTAGAGACAGAGTAGTTAGGAAATGTGATTGTTAGGATTAAAAATGTTAGGAAGAACATTTTCGGGTTTCCAATTATCAGAGTTTAAATAGGTGAACTTTGGCGCGTCCCTTCCAAACACTTTTCGACCTGTCTGTACAGTTTCGCGCACAACACTTCACACTATTGCCGCGACCTTAGTAGGAAGTGAAACTAGTCTTCTAAACACTTTTCGACCTGTCTAGGTGCAGAACTGCACACCTGCATCATTATCTTGTCTTTTGTTCTTCAACGCTTAGGGAACAAATTTTACGATTAAAATTTAGACAACCGAAATTCAGCCACAGTTTTGATTCGACAACTAAATACTGTTGGATTCGGAATATAATAACCTATCATTTGATATCTGATTCGATTAAATAACAGATGAGGGTATATTATCTACGGTAACTCACCTGTTTAAACCCGACAACTATTTAGAAGGACAGGGTTAGACACCGACAACCTATATTTTTTAGATTTCTTGAGGTATATTCTATCAGCTAATACTTGATTTTTCTAAATAACAGATGAGGGAAGAAGAACGAAAATTTTTGAGGACAATTTTTATGAATTAACATTGACGGTACGCGATTCAGGCCGACAACCTATCACCAAAATATTGTCGTTTAGAGTATCTAGCGTGTATCATATGCCATTTTCAAATAACAGATGAGGGTATATATTTCTTCAATGTATCCTAGACTATAGAGTTAAATTAAGGAAGCGCTCCGCTATTACGAAGTTTCGAATTCCAACCATCTCCGGTGCACCGTCGCCATCGGAACCTGGCACACTGTTTCTGCTTGACCGAGCGCTTCGTGGTACAATCCTCCATGATATCGGCGTTGTCTACTACGCCGATGACATGTTATAACTGTAAAATAAATAGGTTTTCTTTCTTCTTAACGACGCGGAAGAGGACGTACCGTGACTAGTCACTACTGATAACAAATGAACAGGGGTTGAACAAACAGGTCCTGCCACAGATCCAGCAATTAGGCCTTGAGATGACGTCAATAAGGCCAAAGCCCTATGTTAGGTAAGGGTTGAAAACAAGTTTTGTTGTCATGTTTTATAAAGGAAACCGTTTACTCGTAACTTGAAACAAGTAGATTCAAATCAAATCTCGTAGTAAGACTCGGTGTCGAGTACGGTTAGGGCTCAGTAAGACTCGATAAGACTTGGTTAGACTCATTCAGACTCGGTAAGACTTGGTAAGATTCTGACATACGGTAAGACTCAATCAGACTCGGAATCAGATTCAGTTAGTCTTGGTAGGACTCGGTCAGACTCGGAATCATACTCGTTAAGACTCCGTAAGACTCGGTAAGACACTGTCAGGCTCGGTAAGAATCAGTCAGACTCGGTAAGAATCAGTCAGACTCGGTCAGACTCAGTGTCAAACTCGATCAGACTTGGTAAGACTCGGTCAGACTTGGTAAGACTCGGTTAGACTTGGTAAGACTCGGTCAGACTTGGTAAGATTCGGTCAGTCTTGGTAAGACTCGGTCAGTCTTGGTAAGACTCGGTCAGACTCAGAATCATACTCGTTAAGACTCCGTAAGACTCGATAAGACACGGTCTGACTCGGCAAGACTCGGGCAGACTCGGCAAGACTCTGTCAGACTCGGTAAGAATCAGTAAGAATCGGTCAGACTCATTCAGACTCGGACTCAGACTTGGTAAGACTGGGAATCATACTCGTTAAGACTCCGTAATACTCGATAAGACATGGTCTGACTCGGTAAGACTCGGTCAAACTCGGTAAGACTCAGTAAGAATCGGTCAGACTTGGAGTCAGACTTGGTAAGACTCGGTCAGACTCGGAATCATACTCGTTAAGACTCCGTAAGACTCGATAAGACATGGTCTGACTCGGTAAGAAACGGTCAGACTCGGTAAGACTCAGTAAGAATCGGTTAGACTCAGTCTGACTCGGAGTCAGACTCGGTCAGACTTGGTAAGACTCGGTCAGACTTAGGAAAACTCGGTCAGACTCGATATCATACTCGTTAAGACTCCGTAAGACTCGGTCCGACTCAGTAAGAATCGATCAGACTCGGTCAGACTCGAAATCGTACTCGACACCGTAAGACTATAAGACTTGGTCGGACTCGAAGTCATGCTCGTTAAGACTCCGTAAGACTCGGTAAGACTCAGTGATACTCGGAATTAGGATCAGAATCGGAGTCAGTCTGACGGATACACTCAGATATACTCGGTTAGATTTGATCAGACAAAAATGTGCGGTCGCGCGTGCGCATCAGTTCTACTTTATAATTAATTAGAAAATGAAAAGGGCTTTGTATCTTTTGTACCAGGTGCCATTCGCCATTTTGATTTTTTTTTCAAAACAGCGTACACGAATGAAACTTTCATAAACCGATAGATCACATCAATACAAACATGAAATGTAGCGGGCAAAATCTCGTAAAGCGTCACGTTTCCGAGTTATGAGCTGTCAAAGATGTACAAGAGGTGCCATAGTTTTTAATTTAGTTTTTAATTTTTTGATGTTTCTAGATGAATGATGAAAGACATATAGGTAATTAATTGGATGTAAGTTTTTGTCCGCTCATCAACCCAATGTTATAATGTCATTCCAACGGGAATAATCACTAAGTATGACATAACAAACATTTTCTAAACAAACTGAATGCTTTTCAGGTAGGTACAGACAGGAAAAGAGTTAAGTATACAGGCAGCGAGTTTTTAACAGTTTTCCTATACTCTATATGCATGCCATATTATGTTTAATGCAATTTTTGCTACGGCATGACGCAGGTCCTCACCGGACACGGAAGTTTCGGGAGGTATCTGTGTCGGATAGGGAGGGAAGAAACGCCTGGGTGTCACCACTGCGAGGATCACCCAGAGCTTGAAGTACACTTGAAACACAAAAACCTCAACAGTTATTGGTCTGTGTTGCCAGTTTATGTGGTAATAATGCATACCTAAATAAAAAGTGGCTTCACGTTATTTGTCGCGCACGTTCTGTCTGTTTCTTTGATCAGAAAGCCTACCATGCCTACGGACATACACAAGCCTACCATGCCATGACCTGATTAAAAACGATTCAAAAGCAAGACATTTAAGTTTAGGTTCCTAAACTGCATCGCTTAAAGTCGTACCATGACGTCCAATTCGCTTAGTGTCATTTGGATCGTTAAAAGTGAATAAAAGATCGCGATTTGTGGCTGAAACTTTTTTGGTGAAAAAGAGACAACGCTAATATTAAATAGCTTCGTCTCTTTTTCATCAAAAACGTTTCAAATGACTTTGTTTCTTTGGATAGTCTGTAGCACCCTTCGTTACGCCTAATGGCATGACCGGCATGACCTACTAGATTGAATAATTAAAGTGACATTATGGTACGAATTAGAAGGTTTGACTGTCAGATGCCATGGCCTACTAGATTTAAAGCCTATCCGCACACAACAGTGCCGACACGTTCCGTACAGTGACGTGACGTGACGTGACGTGATCAGTGCCGTATCGATCAGTGTCATTGAAATATGATATTGTACCATACATTGCATTTTGTACGACGCTATCCGTACTCATCAGTGTCAGTGCCGTTCAGTGATTTTCGTTCACTCGTTTAAATGAACAGCACGTCACGGAACGGTACGTGTCGGCGCTGTTGTGTGCGGATACTGGATAGGCCTTTAATCGTAATGATTCAATCTAGTAGGCCATGACTGACGTCATGTAAGTCCTAAACTGGATGACGTTAGAGCGCGTGGTAAGCATCCTGAGTGTTTTTTATTAAGTTCTTGTTGTGTTAATTGCTATACTGTTAATTAATGAGTGACACTACCGAGCGCGGTGGCTCAGGCCACAGACAGTGTTATTTTTGTGGCGTGAGTACTTTACGTGGTCCACGGAGAAGAGGTCGCGCTTCTATACGGTCATACCAAATGACCAATGAATACCTAACTACCAATCCACACATTGCTGAGTACTCCCGTCATCTGTTCTCGGATACACGAAATGAATTAAGTTCAAACACAAGATTCATAAACGACGAAGTTCTGCGCGAAAAAACATAAAAAAGCATCAACGGTCGAATTGAGTAACCTCCTTTTTTAGGAGTCGATTACAAAAGTGGGGACGTTTCACATTGATTCTTGTCATTATTATTATGTATAATGCTGTTCAATACGCATTGGAATTTGATCAAGATTTTGGTTCAATTCTAGTGCGCATTGCGTACACTTTGTGCCACGCTGTACTCATCATAAGTAACGTTTTTAAATGTAAAAATAATCTTATTATTATTCTTAATTTTTACTGTACTTGTATGACAACTAAACCTTCTCATGTCATTGTAAACCTTACTTTTTTACAAATAAATATAATATATATTATAAAGTAATACTTGAGTTCATATTATGTGTGTGCGTATGTCCTGTTTGTCAATAAATCCCTTTTCTTTCTTTCAAATCACCTGAAGGTTGACTGGAAGTATGCACTCAGATGTTCAATCCACCAACTTTATTATTCCTTTTGGAATTATATTAGTAAGTATATAAGAAGCGCAATATTCAGGCAATTATATTTAATTTTAATTGTATTTGTATATAAAAATCAATGTTCCGGTTATTAGAAAACGAAACAAAACATTAAACAAAAAAAAAACTATGGCACCTCTTGTACATCTTTGACAGCTCATAACTCGGAAACGTGACGCTTTACGAGATTTTGCCTCTCTACATTTTATGTTTGTATTGATGTGATCTATTGATTTATTAAATTTTCATTCGTGTACGCCGTTTTGAAAAAAAATCAAAATGGCGGATGGCACCTGGTACATGGCCCATACAAAAATGTTCAAACCCCTTTATGTATTATTCAAGGTTTTGATTGGAAAATTGAAAAAAAAACAACGTATTTGGAAAAAACTGGAATATTTCCTACTTTTTCTAACGCTTTTAGTAATAGTTATTATTAAAGTGATTAAAAAAGTACTTTACGAATCGTATATTATCAGATTTTCATGTATTTCAATCATTTTTCTTGTAAAATAACAAAATTTACGATGAACAAATGTAACATAAACTGTAAGTAGTATTTATCCACTGTTTTGGATAAAAACTCGAGTAAAAATGGAAATTTATTGAGTATTTACTCATTTTGAGTATTTATCCGGATAAAAACCCATCACTAAGCACAAAAGTAAGGGATTTTATGTATGAAAATGTTTGTTGATACGTATTTATTTAAAAAGACTTAAAATCAACTTCGAACAAGTCTCAAAAGTATCACACCGATCTTTTTCTGATTATTAGGTTGTTTTATGAATATTAGTTTTGCTATAAATGCGGCTTTATACCTATAATAGTAGATAATCAGCTGACTTTGAAGATAGATCTATTACTTGGTGCACTGAAAAGTGGGTATTGTACGTATAAATAGCCACATAATCATAGCTCTAATCTAACAATTTATATTTTTTTTTAGTCTTGCTTGTAGACAAATGGCAAACGTAAACTCTCGAGCCTCTAACAGATTTTCAACGTACGTAATATATGGTCTTAAAAAATAAACTGCAAGAATTAAGTGTGCTTACTCGTATCAATAACCAAGTACATTCCAAAAAGATTTTTTTTTGTGTCCTTCGGGCGGTCCTCGCAGTGGTGACAACCAGGCGTTTCCTGCTTCCCCATCCGACACATGTACCTACCTCATGAAACTACCGTGTCCGGTGAGGACCTGCGTCATGCGGTAGGTCAGGACGCCGAGCCGCCTATCCAGCCACTCCTCTAAGAGAGGGTGTTACCGCCGCGATTGTAGCGTACCCGGACCTCTGTTGCGACCCACGCTCCCTCCATACTGCCCTGAGATCGCGATGGAGCTCTTCACGCAGCGCGTGCATATCGCAGTCATATTGCTACTTTCGAGAACTGGGTCGAGCACATACCTGTAGTACGGCACTTCTGATTCCACAAGGTTGTATTTTAGAGCAAGTTGATGGATTATTCTGGCTACAGGGTTGTGTCTATGCAAATGTTCTCCGTTAGCGAGACGAGAACACCCGGAGAAAATGTGATAGATTGATTCGCCTGGACACGGTGGCATGCCCGACATTTTGTCAGCCCTGCTATCCTTCACAATAAATCTCCGGTAGTTATATGTATGTCATCAGAACTTCATCCATTATTGCTCTGACAAAACCTTTGGTTTCTCCAAAGAAGTCTCCGGATCGTAGCCAGGCTACCGACGCAGATATGTCTACATCTGCATCAGGCTTATGTACGGCCCGGAAAAAACGTCCGTGAAGCTCCTTGTTCTGTCATATTTCCATGCGACCATTAGTGTCAAGCAAAGGGGTAAGTAATATATGATATAACTACAAAATCTCTAAAATTTACAAGAGATAACAACTGAATATATAATTTTATTTGATATAACGATCTGTTAATATAATAAACGATTGACATAATTTTATTATGACTAATTTCTATAAGCATAACAATCAATGAATATAAATTCATTTTGTATACCACTCAAAAGACATAAAACTTATTTGCTCTAATTTTTTTTCTTCCTGGAAAGTAATTTAACACTGATGTGCCTAGTAATAGTACCACCTGCCATGAATGTTGGACGGAGCCCCGCTTCGCGGGGCTCCTATTTCTGCGTACAGGGTTTAAAGTAACCTAACAGAAGGGGATGGCGGGGTCTTTCAGACCCCGCCATCCCCTTCGAACCTAACCTGTCCGTGTCGGGGTGTCCCAAGTCCCGAGCTCGCTTCGCTCGCTCTTGGATACTATTTTTTTCTAATAACAATAGCAATCGTGAAGGCAAACAATCAAAGTTCAAAGGAATAAGCCAAAGTCATCAAAGAAAATAGTTTAAACGTTAAATTATATGTTTCAAACGTTATATGTAATGATCTTCGCTTAAATAAACGTTATATCAAATAAAATGATATGAAATGAGTTTTAGAGTAACACAAACATTATGTGTAAAGAAATTATATCAACCGTTGGTATATCTCACGTTGATTATATCATGTGAACGTTATTGAAATGAAAATATATCAAATAAGTTTATATGAAATGAGACGCACCCCAAGCAAAGTCTTAACGTTTAGAAAATCTCAACCTCGAATATACAATCTCTTAACCGAAGACCGTGAGTGATGGATTCGATAAGCAGTAAGCAATGTACGGACCCTCCTATCGCCTTGGATACGAGGGTCCGAACAATTAAGTTCTGTTTGAGACTTTGAGTCCATGAGTATGTCAAAAGAGTACCTACATCAATACTGGCATGACCCAGCGGTTGCAGGCCTTACTACCACCTTATTACCACCTAATACAATAATTATTTACATATTTTTAACATTGTTATTGGTTCAATATTTATTTTCCCGTCGTTTGGGAAAATTCCGGGAATTTATTTTATTTTCCCATATTTTCCCAATCTTTTTTTTCCCTCCCATATTTTTCTTCCCTCCGGCCCATCACTAGTCCCGGCCCTAAGTAGTCCTTGCATATTGAGTGACGTTCTGTAATACAAACCTAAGTGGCTGAACATACAGTTGAAACTAGCTAGGTGCATGATTCTCTTATATTTTGTTACTTCATTATTGTAAAAAAAAATGGAGATTCACAGAAACAGATTAAGAATGTCTGAACTTAGTTATTTAGCAGAATACTTACTCAACATTAATAGTTTCGGTTTGTTTATCACCATTTCTTTCATCTCAGTGTCATCAAAGCCCATCTCTTCTTTTATTACGAACATGTTGCATTTTACAGCATGTAAATTGTATGTTATTAGCTTAGGTTGCTTAACAGTCAAATCTCTTACTTCTTTCCCACATAATGACAAGGATTTTTGAAAAAACCCTAATCTTTTGTCAATCCTTATTGTGCTGAAATATCCATAAATAATAACTTCATAAAAAGGAAAAACTACAACAGAAATCAACAATGAAACTATGTAGACCAAACACTGTTGGTAATGTTCAATCCAAACGATAAGAGAAAAAAAATTGGTTTTAGAAATAGGTACCTTTGAATTAAAGAGGGTGCTAATTTTAGATATTAAAATTGGTTTAGTCGTTTTAGCAAGCTCATGTGGCTTGAAAGTTTAAATGAAACGCTGTTAGCATACACACTCTAAATTCACGTAGCTTAATAAATTGTGTCACCTTACCTGAACATCAACCAAAATGGATTTTTTGCAATAATTCTACTGATTTCATTTTCTTTAAAACCTTTTGAGTATAAGTAATTAACTCTTACTTCCAGGTCTTCTAATGGTTCACATAAAATCATAGGATTCTTGGTTAGAAAATTACCAACTTCTTCCATTCCAACAAAGTCATTCAAATATAATATATGGCTTTTCATATCTTTTTCGAAATCCAATTTTAAAATTTTATCGACTATAAAAGGCTTTTTTTCAATTTCACTTAAATTCACATTAAGGTTAACTAAATTCTTTAATGTTTCGGATTGATTTACATATGCTGCTAAATTAAAAGTATTTGAAAAGAAAGGGGTGATAGTGGACAAGTCTTCGGATACAGGCTTCAATGCATTTAGACCGTTATCTTCATTTTTAACCAGATTATTGCTCGTCGCGTATTGTAAATAACCACAAAATTGTTTTGTGACTTCCCTATTTCTAAAACTTTTGTAAAACTTAAAAAACGCCGAAGACAGTGCCATTGCTGTAGTTTTTTTTTTTAATCAGGTTAAACAGGATTATACTTTATTAGGTATTTATTTTATCGTAAAACTGTTAAGTATAACTCATGGTTTAGCTTGACAAAGCTTGACGGACGGACGTATCACGTAGGTACGTGACAATGACAAGCATGTGACATGACAAGTTCTGACACTGACAGGAGTGACGGAGCCACAGAGCTTAATTACAGCTCGACATGAAAATGTAGAAAACCGGAAGTCGCCACTGTCTTCGCGCTACCAGCACTTTGAATGATTTTATTTCATTTTTTTCACTTATTACGTTAGTTTTATGGCACAATAATAAATCTAACAAACCTGCGGTCTTTGTTTACATCAAATATCAAAGATTTTAAAACGCTGTCAGAAATAAAAATTTTAGTTCCGTTTCAATCCGTTCTGGCCAAGCTGTATATTTGTTCTTTTCGGAACAGGCTAAGGTCTCAGACCATGCCGCCTAGTCTTCAGTTGTCAGTTTTCTTGAGTAGCGGAGCCACAGAACATGCACCTGTACAGCTGTAAATTAATTAAGCCTTGACCAGAACGTATTGAAACGAAACAAATCTTTTGTTTGCTGACAATGTTTTGAAATCTTTGATATTTGATGTAAACAAAGAACACAGGTTTGTTAGATTTAAGGTGAACGCAGACCTAGCCGCACCGCAGTCGCCACTGTCTTCGCGCTACCAGCACTTTGAATGATTTTATTTTAATTTTTTTCACTTATTACGTTAGTTTTATGGCACAATAATAAATCTAACAAACCTGCGGTCTTTGTTTACATCAAATATCAAAGATTTTAAAACGCTGTCGGAAATAAAAATTTTAGTTCCGTTTCAACCCGTTCTGGCCAAGCTATACGATGCGGGTGAGTGTGAGACGTTTCATAGAACTTATAGCTTGACATAAAAATGTAGAAAACCGGAAGTCGCCACTTTCTTCGCGCTACCAGCACTTTGAATGATTTTATTTTATTATTTTTCACTTATTACGTTAGTTTTATGGCACAATAATAAATCTAACAAACCTGCGGTCTTTGTTTACATCAAATATCAAAGATTTTGAAACGCTGTCAGAAATAAAAATTTTAGTTCCGTTTCAATCCGTTCTGGCCAAGCTGTATACAAAGAATTCGTAATGCGGAGACTGCGGTGCGGCTAGGTCTGCGTTCACCTTTATTATTGTGCCATAAAGCTAAAGCTGGGTCCACACGGCACAGACTTTAGTCTGCGCAGCGTGTCTGGTTTACAAACCAGTCACGCTGCGCAGACTAAGTAGGATTTCTTTGGCGGCAATCTTCTCTCGCACAAAGTGGTATCGGACGTCTATGTGCTTGCTGCGCGCATGATAGACTGCATTTCTTGGTAAGTATTTAACAGATATGTTGCATCCATTAATCTGGCCTGTGCTTCTAATTTGTTACTAGGATTGTAAATACAGCCAGATTCATTAAATATTACTTTGCATCCATTTTGAATTATTTTGCTGACTGATCACGTGCCTTTTGCAATTAAAACATCTAGGACCTTTTTTGTCACTTTTGGGCTCATATTTTCTTGTGTTTGTATAAAGTGCGGTAGTGTCTGACATTTTTACTTCCTGTAGTAACTTATTTTTTACTAAGTCAGCACTAATCTTCATACCGGAACTTTCCAGGCCCATTATCATGGGCTTATACATTTCTGGCAGCCCTGCCAGCATTAATGTGCCCAACCACTCATCGTCCACATGAAAATTTATACAGGGTGCAATTGAATTCATGGGCATTATTTTAAACCAAGACACTTACACCCATATTCAAAGTCGAAACATCATTATTTCCTCCACTCCACTCAACATCACCTAGGTGGATTGATATTCATAGTTGCAATTTTTCTCCTCACCTCCAATAGTTCCCTCAGTTGAGGTGAGGTTAGATAGGATGTGAGGAGAGGAACCATCTGTCAAATTTAAGGTAGGTCGGCATCTACCTTACAGCTTCCTTGAGGTAGTTAACAAGGAATTTGCAACTAAAAACACCCGTTTTTAATCCGATTTCCATAATGTCTTTTGAATAATTTATTGAATGTGTACGATAATCCTTACGATTACATGTCTAGACCCTATTTACGAGATACAGAAAACCCAATTGAGTTTAATGATAAAATTAATAGATTTAAAAAATCTAAAAACCCACGTTTTTAAATATCCTAAAAATAAGAAAATAACCCTACGGGGTTGAGAGAGGGGCCACTCAAAACGTGGGGGCGCATATTATTAAGGGATATTTTTACATGACGTGTATAGATCGTGGGTGTAACTTGCAAAGATACGGCCCCACGTTTTGAGTGGGGCCCTCTCTTCAGCCCCGTAGGGTTATTTTATTATTTTTAAGAAATTTAAAAACGTGAGTTGTTTTGTTTTTTTTAAATATATTAATTATTTTATTACTTTTATCTTTTTTTTCATATTCCTGACAGCAAACCCTTTCGTTTAATATCCACCTCATGGGGGTGCATTTCAAATAGCCAATCCATCATATTGGATGTCCGCCATGTTGGATTTAAGACACGTGACCATTTTTATTATATTCCTGAAAGCAAACCTTTTAATTTGATACCCATATCATGGGGGTACATTTCAAATAGCCTGTCCGCCATCTTGGATGACCGCCATATTGGATTTAAGTCACGTGACTATTTTTTTCGTATAAGTACCTGACAGCAAACCCTTCAATTTAATACCCATATCATGGGGGTGCATTTCAAATAGCCAATCCGCCATCTTGTATGTCCGCCATGTTGAGTTTAAGACATGTGACTATTTTTTTCATATTCCTGACAGCTAACCATTTCATTTGATACCCATATCATGGAGGTGGATTTCAAACAGCCCGTCCGCCATCTTGGTTGGGCCACCATATTAGATTTATTATGACGTTTCTTAGCTAGTCATGTACCTATTGTCGTCAGAACTCAGAGCGTACGCAAAATTTCAGCCTGCTAGCTTATCGGGAAGTGCCTCAAAATTGAGTTGCAAAACTCCAACCGGAACGACAAACAAGAAAAGTGAGTTCATAAAAAAAAAACGTGGGAAATAAGACGCTTTGTCAAATTTCCTGATGTTGCTGTGCGAGCTGATGTGAAAATCAGATTTCACCGTACCATGTTGCCAAGTCATCCACTTCACAAGTATCACCATACCTATTTTTTATCCAAGGCATGGTTTTTTGTTCAAGTGGATTAATAAATTATTGGGGTTTGTTTGTGTAAGTTCTGCGTTCATTTGTCACGTGTTGACACTTCAAGTTGAAAACCACAGATAACGCGCTCACAGACAGGTCTCAAAATAAACAAATGACGAAATTCCTCCAAATGTAATGACGTATTCGTGACGTATTCCCACACTTCACACTTACTCGAGGGACCTCATCATTTCCTCAATCTGACGACTTTGAATACCAATTTGGAGGGTCCGTCGAGGCTCTCCTCAAGGCCTCCTCGAAAGAGGTGTGAGTGGATCGGCTTTCGAGGCACCTCGAGATTACGACTTTGAATATAGGTGTTAGTGTCTTATTGGGGTTTTATCCCTCGCATTGTTAGGCCGACCAATTTGGCGTTTTTTCAAATAACCATGTCTGTGGAGCCGACCAATTGGTCGCTTTCGTCTATGCTTTCTTTTTTGACGTAAATTGATAATTAAACCTTTGCCGATCTTGCTCAAACTTTTCCAGAGTCTAAAACAAAGAACAAGGAAGACATTTTACGTCATTCCAAATATTTCCAACGAACGAACGACGCGAGAAACCCCGGCTCGTCAGTTGAGATTTCGCACGCGCGCCGACAAGTCGCCGCTCGCGAGTTTTTTGTTGGTGATTGTGATTTATCTTGTGTTTTGTGTTGTGCTGAACTGAAAACATGCCTGGGTAAGTAATAAACATTTTTGATTGCATAAACAGTGTAGTTGATAAAGAGTTCGGGCCCAAATAGTCATTTCAACAAACATGAAAAACCGTTAAAACATAGTTGATACATTTCGCGCTATTTTAGCGGTAAATCGTAAAAGAAATGCAAACTGTGGCTATTACGTATGTTTTTATGTATCGTTTTATATATGTATGGCGTTTTATTTGAATATTATCGATTTTTGTTGTGTTCAATTCAAAAATCAAATTACGTAAAACTACCTGAGCCGTTGCGCCAATCACAGCGCAGCAGTTCGTTAACAAGGACCCCGACACATGGATCGTTAAAAATGGGTGCGGCATCCGTGATTTATAGTTGAATATTTTTTGTTGAAGTTTTTTTTATTCGTGATTTTGAATGTTCAACGTATTGGAACTGAAAATTTAGTAGGTGTGTTTGAGTGTATGCATATATGTAAATATTTTTTATTTGTGATTAATAAAAAGTATATTGTTCATTAAGCACGTCTTAATGTTGAACTTATTGGATCTGAAAATGTAGTAGGTAGGAGGCGGATCCGGGGCGGATTTTTATTCATTTTTTTTTTCCAAAAGTTTCTCGTCTATTGTAATGCTGCTTCATTTTTTGTGTTTTTTAATTATTATTTTTATTTGCATAATATATACATAATATACACGCTAAAATACTTTAAATAATAATCATAAAAACAAGTAAGTAAAATATATTTGATTTCAATAAAAAAAAATCTTATTTACATGTACATACAAATACTGTATTCGCCGGATCCATATTTTGTATGATCCTTGTGTTTTGTTTGTGATTTTTTTAGTGAAATTGTTCGTTTTTATTATCGATTTGTGTAATGTTTTTGTTACGCAGCATGCCTTTTTTATGTGTCTAACGTTTTATAAATATCTTCAACATGTAGAATGTAAAATTACATTTCAAATTTAGGCAACAGAATATAAACAGTGATCCAAAATTTGAGTGGGTGTTTTTTGCGCCCGTTTTCAAGTGGTTGTTTGGGTAAGCGATACTGATAAACTAAACACTTCTGAGAGCTGAGTCATTTCGTCTGTGATAAGTATGTGAACCAAACATTATTATTAAAATGTAACCCGAACCACTAGGCGTAAAGCTTTCTGAGAATAGAACTGTAAACAAACCCGTTCTTTTGTTTCGAACACGGCACTCATAAATGGGGAAGGCAAGTGTCAAAGTGACAAGTGACAGTTTGGTCCCAAAAGAACTGTCAAAACAAAGGAATTTTCTGAAAAAATATGATTTATTTATGTAAAATGACTAGATGTTGTGTAATAAGCTGTAAAAATGATGGAACATACAAATTTCCGACAATTCACACTATCAAGTAATAATGGGTAGCTGCTGTGACTGCCTCGAGAACAAAAATTCAATTATAACTAACGAAAAGCTATATTATAAACAAATATCCAGCCTTGCGAAGCCAAGACAGGCCGTTAGTTGAGTTTATTAATGAAATTCTATGATTATAACATAAATAAACAATCAAATACACTTTTCAAAAAATAAATCTACTTTTCTGTTGGAGGTTAGGTACCAGTATTGCATCGCTCTATAAATCATGAAATGGTTCATCTGGCGGAAGAATTATCACCTGGAACGAGTTTTGTGATAGTTGTGGTTTTAAGAAATTAAATATTGTGAGATTTCTCGAATCTAAATAGAAAAAAGAGGTAAAATTACTGACTTAAAACATTATGATATTTTATCAAAATAGAAAGTCAGAAGCAGCATTATATTCTTGGTAGAGGAGAGGACAGGTAAAACATACCAAAACTCAAAAATTGAAACCTCAACTACAAGTAATTGTGGATTTATTACGGTAAAATCGAATGTATTACCTCTCAATTAAATCACTTTTTTTCCTCTTGTAGATGCACCGCGGCGTCTTAATTCTTCTTTTAGTATATGCACTTGCATTGACGAATAATTTTCCATATTTGTTTTGTATTTATACTCAATTTTTTTATCAATAAATCTTGTTTGTTTTTTGTACAAGGTAGACAGTAATCTGACGTGGGGACCAACTATCGCAGCGCCATCTACGATTAGCTTTGAGTTGCCATCCCCATTACGTCATGTTATTGTTAAGCTTGTGAGATGAAAAAAATGTATGGCGAGGTCTGTTCTTTTGTTTTATTTATGTAAGATAATGTGTATTTGTGGAAATAAAACAATAACTTTTAGAAATAATGGTTTATTTTTTGAATTCTAATCACCTTTACGCAAGAAACTGGTAAAAATTCCCTCACACTGAACACACGTTACATAACTAATACATTACAAGGCAAAACCATACTAAACCAAATATATATAGTTAGCTAATTTAATGAAGATTCCATTGATATAACTGCCAGCGGGCTAACTAACGGAATTTCGGAGATATCGTCGTTTTAATCAGACGCGCCGAAATTGCATTCGTCCCCCCAAATGACCCCACAAAGATGGCGCTGGGGTCGTTTTTTCGAGTCACAGATTATGATGTATTTTTTTTTTATTACTTTTAGTGTTTATTTGCATTAATAAGCCTTTTGCTATGTATGTAATATGACTTACTACATTTTTGGAGTTTTCCATACTTGTATTAATAATATTTTTGATTTGCTTATTATTAGGCCTAATGCAATTAGTTTAATGAGTAGTGCCTTAGTTTGAAATAATGCCCACGACTTCAATTGCACCCTGTATTTCTCAATTTATGCGCGGCTGTCATAATTTTATTTACATAGTCATAGTCTAAGTCTGTACAAGTACAGACTTCAGTCGGTGTCAATGGGATGTGTGGACGTGAAATCCTAAGGTGAATGCTCCAACCAGCCCGCGAAATTCAAAATTTCTTACGTTTTTTGCAATTTGCAGGCCAGTAACTTGTTGTAACTTCATCAAAATATGAATTGCGGCAATAAATATAATAAAAAGTATAATTTTAAAAATAAAAATGATCAAAACATTCGCTCCGTCAGCTCTCACATAGAAAAGGTGCATTGTGTTAAAATCTCCGAAATATAACTTACAACTTACTTACTTACAACTTACTTACTTGTACATGCAGTTTTCTATGTGAGAGCTGATGAAGCGAATGTTTTGATAATTTTTACATTTAAAATTATACTTGATATTACCGCAATTCATATTTTGATAAAGTTACATGTCACTGGCCTGCAAATTGCAAAAAACGGAAGAAAATTTGAATTTCGCTGGCTACATCGACGCAATCACCTTAAAGGTGAACGCAGACCTAGCCGCACCGCAGTCTCCGCAGTCTCCACAGTCATCGTTTTTTTCCGCTTCTGCGGCTACTGCGATGCGGGTGAGTGTGCGAGGTTTCATAGAACTTCATACAAAGAATGGGGATGGCAACTCAAAGCTAATCGTAGATGGCGCTGCGATAGTTGGTCCCCACGTCAGATTACTGTCTACCTTGTACAAAAAGCAAACAAGATTTATTGTTATAAAAATTGAGTATAAATTCAAAACAAATATGGAAAATTATTCGTCAATGCAAGTGCATATACTAAAAGAAGAAGTAAGACGCCGCGGTGCATCTACAAGAGGAAAAAAAGTGATTTAATTGAGTGGTAATACATTTGATTTTACCGTAATAAATCCACAATTACTTTTAGTTGAGGTTTCAATTTTTGAGTTTAGATATGTTTTACCTGTCCTCTCCTATAACAAGAATATAATGCTGCTTCTGACTCTCTATTTTGATAAAATATCATAATGTTTTAAGTCAGTAATTTTACCCCTTTTTTCTATTTAGATTTGAGAAATATCACAATATATTTAATTTCTTAACACCACAACTATCACAAAACTCGTTCCAGGTGATAATTCTTCCGCCAGACGAACCATTTCATGATTTATAGAGCGATGCAATACTGGTACTTAACCTCCAATAGAAAAGTATATATTATTTTGAAAAGTGTATTCGATTGATTAGTTATGGTATAATCATAGAATTTCATTAATAAACTCAACTAACGGCCTGTCCCGGCTTCGCAAGCCTGGATATTTGTTTATTATATAGCTTTTCCTTAGTTATAATTCAATTTTTGTTCTCAAGGCAGTCTCAGCAGCTACCCATTATTTCTTGATAGTGTGAATGGACGGAAATTTGTATGTTCCATCATTTTTACAGCTTATTACACAACATCTAGTCATTTTACATAAATAAATCGTTTTTTTGCAGAAAATTCCTTTGATTTGACAGTTCTTTTGGGACCAAACTGTCACTTGTCACTTTGACACTTGCCTTCCCCATTCGTAATGCGGGGACTGCGGAGGTTGCGGTGTGGCTAGGTCTGCGTTCACCTTAAGTCTGTACAGACTTATTATATGTAAGTCGGTGTCAATGGGACGTGTGGACGATATGAATCGCACATACCTACTTTTGTACGTGCAACAGTCTGCGCAGCGACAGTGGCGACTTCCGGGTTACTACTCTAATTGGCCAAGCTGTATATGTTCCGGTTCAAATAAGGAATCTGGTATAAAACAATCCAGTCTGAACTTCTTCATTACCCATGGTTTGAAGGCAAAGAATAAGACAGGAAATCTGTAGCAGCATTGATGAGGATGCGACGGGATTGCTGCGGGCAAAAGTTCCTCACCTAACTCTGAAGTTGTGCTCTGAAGTCTGTGAGGTTGTGGAAAATATTTACCATGTACTGATGGAATGTGACCGGAACGTACACGAAAGAAATAATGTGATTGGGGAGGGAAGCGAATTGGGAGCCTGTAACAGCATCCTGGCTGCCTCTTTGTCGAAGGAAGCTGAGAGGCTAGTCAAAGTTCTAATGTCAATCTGTGAGTAGTTGTAAGCGTTTGTGAGTAGAAATAATCCAGATCTCATAATAATAATATGTAAGTAGGATGCTTAGATGTTTTTGTTTATTAGAGTGACATTATCACTAAGCGATAAAACCGTAGGGAAAGCAGAGTCGGTCATTTCCGACCGCGACTGAAAGCGCTGTGGTAGATCTCAAACAGCAGGGTTTACCGAAGAGTACCTGCGAATGAAGACCATCTGGATCTTGAGGCTGGAGAAGTTGGAGGCGCGCTGTTCGCGTAATAACACCAATTTCAAGTCGTTCGTGGTGCGCGTTCCGACCCAGTATTTGGCGACCTTCCTCAAGGATGAGTTTTGGCCGAAAGATGTGCTGTATTGGCGTTTTCGAGCTTTCTACGCGATACCTCGTGGCATAATACGATACCGGTTTTCAAGCTCAGTGGGATCAACCTATCTAGTCTGTGGTGGGATCAATTTTAGGTTACCTACGTTAACAACTCGTCTCATTAGCTATTTCGTCTCTTTCCCTATTACGTCTCATTCACTATTACGTCACCTTATTTGTGCATCTGGTCATTTTCATTAACTCGTCTCATGCTCTATTTCGTCTCTTTCTCAACTCGTCCGACGCATATGTACAGACATGCACATCAATATTTATCTCAATCTGTTTTTCGTAGTTTTTCATCTTTATTACAAACTGGCTTCTGCCCGCGGCTTTTAATTTACTTTTGATTTATTGTACTAGTTACTAGTTTTTTTTTAGCGTAGTAAAATCATCAAATGAGTCCTCCCATCCCGGGAAGAGCGGGAGGGACTGTCAGACTTGTACTGGCTAAAAGCCACGGTGTCCTTCAATAGCCCTTTATGTTCCGGGGTCACAATAATGAGATAAGTCCCGCGACCCCGGCTGGCTTCAGCCCTCTAGAGGGCCCGCCCGTCATCATGCTGACGCTCGTTGAGGCACGCGTGGAACACAGCGCGCCGTCGACCCGGGCATGGTCCATGGTCGGACAGCGAGTTGCCTTTTACTCGCCGCCCGCATGCTCGCCTGCACCTACGGTGGCCGGAGATCTTCTGCCGATTTCCGGCGCCGAGAGCGTGAGTCTACCACTGGGGCTGGAGTGGAGGGAGGACGCTATCCTCTCCCTCACGCGGCCCGCCTCCTCCTTGTCGAGCATGACTGCTTCGAGTTTTATTTTTATGAGTTTTATTTTAAGCTATTGAGATCTTTTTATACCTACAGTCTGTTCTTCCCGATATCTTTGACGTTGACTGTACGTCGTCATATGCGTCGGACGAGTTGGGAAAGAGACGAAATAGAGCACGAGACGAGTTAATGAAAATGACCAGATGCACAAGGTGACGTATTAGTGAATGTGACGTAATAGGCAAAGAGACGAAATAGCTAATAAGACGAGTTGTGAGCGTAACCCAATTTTAGGCAGCTAGTGCGCAGTCTATACTTTAAGTCTATGGGTTGTGCTGACCGCGCCCTACAGTGGCTTCTACCCTTCTACCCCTTTAGGGGTATATTATGTTCTGTGGCTTCTACACGATCCAAAAGTTAAAACGGTTGGGGATGGTTGACACGTCACCTTTCATCACCTCTGTCTGTTGGCGGTCGGCTTGGATCGAGTAGAAGTGAAGTAGTACGACTTTTATAATCTAATTGCTGCTACACACCTTACGATAAATCGTTACGATTAGTTGGTATAGTTCAAACTACAGTTTTTCTCATACACATGTACCGACTAATCGTAACGATTTATCGTGCGGTGTGTAGCAGACATAATACACTGTCGGTGGAGTGCAGTCACTGCAGTCAGTAGCAGTCGTAGAAAGAGAAGAGTAGACGGTCCGGTCCGACCGGGTGACCGCGGACGCAGCCTGTCGGGACGGCGGCGGTCCCGATTGACTCCGTCCGCCCATATTTGGTCGCCCGACCAACGTCTACACGGTAGATTTTCACACCCACCGGACCAAGGTCACCTCTGTCAGGCGGTCGGGTCTGATCGTGTAGAAGGGATTTTAAGTGTAGTGCTGAACACAGAGCATGTAAGCGTCAGTTCACACCGAGACGCGACGCGAAGCGACGTGACGCAACGATACTTCAAATTTGTATCTTTTCTTGTAGTAAACAAAGTCAGATTTTGAACGACGTGCGCGGCGCCGCGCTGCGCAGCGCGGCGTCGAGCTGCGTTGCGAAAGGTGTATCTTTTGTTTTTTAAAATAGAGTTACATTTTGAATAACTCTATTGAAAAGTGCGCGCAGCGTCACGTCTCGGTCTGAGCTGACCGTAAGAGGGTGCTGAACTGCTGACATTTCACCCACCACCCACCAGTCTGTGGTAGATTGCACAGAGTACTTTTATGGCATAGAGTATATAGTCTGTGCATAGAGTCGTACGTAGAGTATGTAGATTGGTGGTAGATGGTAGATTGCCAATTTGCCAGTAGATTGCTTTTGCTTTGCTGACGTTTGGACAGTGTGATTTGCACGTAGGTTTTCTACAAGGTTTTACCGGTAAGTTTTCATGAGAATTTATTTATAAATCATGTTTTTCCATTACCCTATCGTCTGACTGCTCGCTCAGTCAATATTCTTTTTGAATGTTTGAAGATTTCAAAAAACCTTCCATCTATACACTTACCATATGGTTACATGCACCTGCACGGCATTATTTTAAGTATTATTGTAGCAAGAATGTACATAATGTTGTGTGAAGTATAGTATAATAATGCCAGCAAGACATTCTCATTAACCTAAAATAATAATGTCTGTAGTCAGTAATAATCAAAATGTTAACCTTTTTGTGTTAACTATGTAAATAAGTGTTTGTATCCTCTATACATACATATATATATTCATATCAGACATCAGCATGAATAGCATGATGCAATAAAGTTAATGCAGTAAAATGCAACCACCTTTGATACCAAACAATAAAGTTTTATTTTTTGTACCTTTATTCAAATATTTTAATCATGTCTATGAATTTTGGTGTCCAGCTGTAAAAAATAAAGTAGTAAAGGTTTTCATATTAGTGACCTATTTAAAATTAGATGAAACTAACTGATCAATAGTGTTAATAATATTTTTCTCTTCTAATTATGTAACTAAAAAAATAATAATTTACTTGTTCGTTACTTGTTCAGTTGTGGAATATTATTATTTGTGGAATAATGCAAACTTAAAATTTGGTCCGCCAATGTGAAAGCAGGGTCCAAGCTAGCGGTGGTAAGGCCTCCAGAGACAAGAACCTAAATGAGTCAAAACATATAATGAGTCTTGAGTCACTACCTGGTCATAAGTTTTGTCACATATGGAAAGTTACATATAGTTACATGTAGTATGTAACTTTTTGTGTCATTTATATATACATATATAAATGACACAAAAAGTTACATACTACAACCACAGATCAAAAAAAAATAGACAGATAGAGCTCGCTCAGAACACGCGAGTGTGTCAACCATAGTTAATACAAAATCAAAAGTTAATACAAACTCGCGACAGTACCAAGCTACGCATCGTCTTGCTCACATGTCACTAGTGAATAGTCATTATAAGTCAAAATATGCCATCTTGTGCGTTTAAACACTGCAAAAGTTGTTGACAAAAATTAAGAAAACAAGGTGGAATATCTTTCCACAGGTAACTCTTGTTATTTTTATTGTTTTGGTATTTATTTTCCATAAAATATTTTCCGCTCACTTGAAACACAAAACCTTAACAGTAAATCGTCTGTGTTGCTAGTTTATGACGGGAAAATTACCCTGAATTAGGGGAATATGTATGTTGCATAAAAAATATCGATGAATTTATACACACGTAATTGCGAATACGGAAATATTGTATCTAAAGGGTGCATTTAAATTCATGACGGTCCCCCCCCATCCCCCGCGCGCGGGGCTGTATTCTTATTTTGCGTGAGAAAGCGGGACGGAGAGGATGCACTTGAGCTATTCGGTACTTGTAAGGATATGCCGCGCTCGCGCCGCTGGATTATTTTATTATTTGATGTACGTTTACTTTTCGTTCCGCGCGCGGTGTAGGTACTGCGCTTTAAAATTTTAATATTTCAAGACCTATTGGGGTTAATGAAGTATTTTATTATTACTTTTAGTGTTTACACTATTAGGCTTTGCCATGTGACATTTTTGACGTTATAAATATTAGGTTGATTGTTGTAAGAAATTGTTTATCTTTTTAAATTAAAACACCTATTCTTAAATAGTTTATTAAACAAATTACCAAAAAGCGTTATGAAGTGTTATCTGCTCTGATATAAATTAATTAAATACATAGGTAGTAAGTAATTATGCTTGTTAACTTTTATTCCTTATTATTATTCTGTTAAATTAGATAATAAATACTACACGCTTTTGCTATCTGGGTATACGCATAAAGCGTTTCCTATTTAAAAAATATTAGTGCATTATTTGAGAACAATTTGACTGAACATAAATATGGGAGTATTTCTCAATATCTGGCAACCGTAAACGCACACAAATGCACGTGTACGTACACGGCGCCACTTATCTGCCGCGCACACATAAATAAAAACTGCCATCACTTTGTTGTTCGCGCACGTTCTATCTGCCTATTTTTTTGATCAGAGAATACAACCATTTATGTATCAAATAAAAGGGTATAAAATACAGATTTAAACTACATTAAAATTATTCGAAATGTCCTCCTCTTGCTTCTATACAACTCTGCAATCTGCAAGGCCAGTCATCAATCGAAGCACGCACGACGTTCATGTCAATATCGGCGACTGCTTTAATTAGGGATGCTTTAAGTGGCTCCAAATTGCGATGGGGTTTAGCGTAAACCTTCTCTAAGTGCTGCCATATTTTGTAATCCAAGGAATTCAAGTCTGGGCTGGAGGAAGGCCAATCCTCATGCCTGATAAAGTCGATTCCACGGGTCGTGAGCCAGTCTAGGGTACTTGTCGCCTTATGAGCCGGCGCTGAATCCTGCTGGAATACCCAGTGCCTGTTTTCGAACATTGTTTGTGAAAGAGGTTTCACAATGTTTGTTAGGACTGTGTTTTGATATACGAGAGCACTGGTTTTCACTCCTTTTTCACAAAAAACACCTCTGTTGTGTTGGACCCAAATAGGATACCCCAAGCCAAACCATGAATGCCGAAGGATGATGACCACGCTGAACACGTGGCACACGTCTGCTCGCTTCTTCACTAGAGTGTGCATAAACTTTATCATTTTGTTTGTTGAAACTCTCCTCAACATTAAAAAAAATTTCATCCGAAAAGAGTATTTCGCGGTATTTTTTTCCAGCGTACCGCTTTAACAACACTCGGGATCTTTCGAGTCTGATTTTCTTCAGCCGCGCGTTAAGAATATGTGCTATTTTTTTTCTGTAAGCACACAGTCCAAGATCTTCATTCAACACCCTTTTGACAGTAGTTCTGCTTAGTCCCATTTGCAGAGCCAACAGTTTTTGCTTGCGGACAGGATTTCGTTGGATTCGCGCTTTCACTGCTTTGATGACCGCTGGAGTCCGAACAGTTCGAGGTCGATCGCTCCTTTCTTTGTCTTCTAATCTTGAATCTTCCCTGAATCGTTTGATAGTACGATAAATAAATCTAATTGGAATTTTCAAATTGAGCAGTTTGAAAATCTCAGTTGGCGCGTGACCGCAACGATGCAATGCAATTACTGCAACTGTCTTCTTTGCGCGTCCACTCCATTTTAGAAAATGAAGCAAATTCCAGAAACCCTTTGTTTTTATATTCTATAAATGTTCAAATTTCGAATGCCGATCATATTTCATCGACTTGCATTTTAAATTCGAAATTTTGCCTATGTGACAGAACTTATGACCCGACTGTGTACTAATAGGATCCGGCAGTTGGGACTCGAAGTGGCGCTGCACAAGACAGAGGCCATGTGTTTTCATGGCCATCTGAATGCGCCACTGACAGAGTCCCACATAACGGTGGGGGGGGTTCGCGTCGGCGTCGGGGGTACGATGAGGTACCTGGGACTCGTCCTCGACAGCCGATGGAACTTCGGGGAGCATTTCTCGCGTTTGGCCCCAAGGTTGAACCGGGCATCAGCCGCCCTCGGGCGGCTCCTGCCCAATATCGGCGGGCCAAACGCACCCTGCCGGAGGTTGCACGCCGGCGTCGTGCGGTCCATGGCCCTCTACGGGGCCCCCGTGTGGGCCCTGAGCATTCGGACGCGGCCGGCAAAGCTGGTCGCATGCCAGAGGGTCATGGCAATCCGAATGATCCGAGGGTACCGCACGATCGCCGGCGAATCGGCCAACCTTCTTGCCGGATCACTGCCCTGGGATCTGGAGGCGACTGCCCTCCTGCGCGTCTATGAGTGGCGCGTGGAGGCGCAGCGTCGGGGTGTATCCCCGCTGCCTCGAGAAGTCGAGGCGCGGCGGGAAGAGCTCCGGCGCGATCTCAGGGCAGTTTGGAGAGAACGACTATCGCAACCGAGGTACGGGCTAGCCGCAATCGCGGCTGTAAGACCCCTCTTTGAGGAGTGGCTGGATAGGTCCCACGGCGTCCTCACCTACCGCATGACACAGGTCCTCACCGGACATGGCAGCTTCGGGAGGTACCTGTGCATGATAAAAAAGGAGGAAACGCCCGGGTGTCACCACTGCGAAGATCGCCCGGAGGACACGGTGGAGCATACGGTGCAGGACTGCCCAGCTTGGGCGGAGCACCGCCGTGTCCTCACTGCGGCGATAGGCGGAGACCTCTCGCGCCCGGCATTGGTTGCGGCCATGCTGCGGGGCGAGACGGAGTGGGAGGCCGTCGCCTCCTTCTGCGAAGCAGTCATGCTCGTGAAGGAGGAGGCGGGCCGCTTGAGGGAGAGGATACCTTCCTCCCTCCGCCCGAGACGCAGTGGTAGACGCCCACGGCGACGGATGTCGCGGGACGATCTCCGGCCACCGTAGGCGCGGGCATGCGGGCGGCGAGTAAAGGGCAACTCGCTGCCCGACCATGGACCATGCCCGGGTCGACGGCGCGTTGTGTCCCACGCGCGCCTCAAGGAGCGTCAGCATAGTGACGGGGCCCCCCTATAGAGGGCCACAGCCCTGCCGGGGTTGCGGGACATACGTATACCGCGACTCCGGCACACAAAGGGCTACCGAAGGACACCGTGGATTTTAGTCAGTACAAGTCTGACAGTCCCTCCCACCCTGCCCGGGGTGGGAGGACTCATTTGATGATTTTGCCACGTAAAAAAAAAAAAAAAAACTGTGTACTAATAGGGATAATACAATCATAATCCAAAGATTGACGACAAGTTTGGCGCAGTGGCTGAGCAATTGGACTGCTGCGCTGAGTGTCGCGGGTTCGATCCCCGCACGGAACAAATATTTGTATGACCTACATAGTTGTTTTGGGACTGGGTGTTTGTGTGTGTGAGTTTCTATGTTTGTAAACGCACCCGCGTCACAGGAGGAATTCCTAGTGTAGCAGGTTTCATCTTTTTCTTTAAAACGTTGCCCGTTTTAAAGAAAAAGATGAAACCTGCTTTGTTGACTCTTTTTGATTTACAAACCTATGCTTGTTACTTAATTTCTAGTTACATTATTTAATCACTCAATTTCAGGGGTCTCTAAATTTTTTATTAGATAATGAAACATGCACCAAATACCTTTAATTTTCATTTAATTGTACCTCAAGTCAAATACCCAATTCTGCCGAATGTGCTCCTTTCTTTTTGTTATCTTTATGCAATTTATTTTTTATATGGAACCCGTAGATTACGCAGAAGCCACTTTGGGAATCGCTTTTCTATTTACAAAAAAAATATATATCCATGCCAGGCCATGCTCATCATCATAGGAAATTAATATTCTAACTTGCTGTTACAGTTCTCAATATAAACTCTTTTCGAGATTATAATGAATGTTGAGTCAGAGTCAAGTGTTTTCCTTACCATTATTTTCTTTTTTTTTTTTCAGATTACCCACAAAATGGATACATCAATGAGCGGCAACCAAATAAGAAAAACCTTTATAGATTTTTTTATTAATAAGGGGCATAGATATGTTCATTCTTCTTCTACAATACCTTTGGACGATCCAACGCTACTATTTACCAATGCTGGTATGAACCAATTTAAACCTGTATTTTTAGGATCTGTGGACCCTAACTCTGATATGGCTTCATATGTACGAGTTGTTAATACCCAGAAATGTATAAGAGCTGGTGGTAAACATAATGACCTAGATGATGTGGGTAAAGATGTTTACCATCATACATTTTTTGAGATGATGGGTAACTGGTCTTTTGGTGATTACTTTAAAAAAGAAATATGTGCATGGGCCTGGGAACTTCTTACTGATGTTTACAAGTTGCCTGGAGATCGCTTGTATGTTACTTATTTTGGAGGAGATGCTTCTTCAGGCCTGGAACCAGATCTAGAATGTAAAGAAATCTGGCTTAAATTAGGTCTTCCTGAATCACACATTCTACCTGGAAGCATGAAAGATAACTTTTGGGAAATGGGAGAAACAGGTCCATGTGGTCCATGCTCAGAATTGCATTATGACAGAATTGGAGGACGTGATGCAGCTCATCTTGTCAACATGGATGACCCTGATGTACTGGAAATTTGGAATTTGGTGTTTATTCAATATAACAGGGAAACAGATGGGATATTAAGACAGTTACCAAAAAAACATATAGACTGTGGATTAGGCCTAGAAAGATTAGTGTCCGTTATTCAAAATAAGAGAGCTAATTACGATACAGATTTCTTCATGCCTATATTTAAAGCAATTGAAATTGGCACTGGAGTGAGACCTTATTCTGGAAAAGTTGGATCTGAAGATGTTGATGGAATTGACATGGCATACCGAGTTTTAGCTGATCATGCAAGAACATTAACTATTGCTTTATCAGATGGTGGGTGTCCTGACAATACTGGCAGAGGTTATGTACTTAGAAGAATTTTGAGGAGAGCTGTACGTTACGCTTCCGAAAAACTGAATGCCAAACCAGGCTTTTTTGGATCTTTAGTTCATACTGTTGTTGAATTGTTGGGCGATGTTTTTCCAGAAATAACAAAGGATCCGTTATCTCTGATTCAGCTTATAAATGAAGAAGAAGTCCAATTTTTGAAAACACTGTCACGTGGAAGAAATTTGCTTAACCGAACCATTGAGAAACTAAGCGGTAAAGTTATACCTGGTGATGTAGCTTGGCGTCTTTACGACACCTACGGTTTCCCGATTGACCTAACACAATTAATGTGTGAAGAAAACGGCCTAACGATTGATATGGACGCTTATGAAAAAGCAAAGAAAGAATCCCAACTTATTTCACAAGGTAAAGTTGCTGGTCAAGAAGATATGCTGGCTCTGGATGTACATGCTATCAGTCATTTACAAGATACTGGTGTGCTTCCAACAGATGATTCACCTAAATATAACTATGTACCATCATCTGTCGACAGTGAAGCGGTTTATAATTTCTCACCTTGTACTGGAACTATAGTTGCTTTGCGAAAAAATAAACAATTTGTTAATGAAGTCTCATCTGGAGAATGTGGCATTATACTGGACAAAACAAATTTTTATGCTGAACAAGGTGGACAAATTTATGATGAAGGCTACATGGTAAAAGTAGATGATGATAGTGTTGAGTTCATGGTTAATAATGTACAAGTTAAGGGAGGATATGTACTGCATACTGGAAAAATTGAAGGCTCTGTAAAGGTTGGAGATAAATTATCACTGCATATTGATACTGAAAGGCGAAGACTTGTAATGAACAACCACACGGGCACCCATGTACTCAACAATGTATTAAGAAAAGTTCTTGGAAATGATTCTGATCAACGTGGTTCCCTTGTTATGCCAGACCGTCTAAGATTTGACTTTACCAACAAGGGCCCAATGACTTTAAAACAAATTAAAGAAACAGAAGATCAGATTAAAGAGATCATAAATAAAAATAAAACTGTTTACGCTAAACATACCAGCTTAAATGACGCCAAAAAAATAAAAGGTTTGAGAGCTATGTTTGATGAACACTATCCAGATCCAGTGCGTGTCGTATCTGTTGGTGTACCTGTTGAAGATTTAGAGAAAAATCCTGATGGACCAGCAGCTTTCGAGACATCTGTAGAATTTTGTGGTGGATCTCATTTACATCAGACAAGCCACATTGGAGATTACGTGATTGTTAGTGAAGAAGGCATCGCAAAAGGAATTCGGCGAATTGTTGCACTGACCGGACCTGAGGCAATGAAAGCTATAAGTAAATCGAGTACATTAGAAAACGAAGTCAATAATGTTGCCAATTTCATTAAAGATCAGAGTGATAACGTGAATCAAAAGGAAATTCTTAGAAAAATTGTCGATCTTACAAACGACATTTCTCAAGCTCAGATTTCGTATTGGAAAAAAGAAGAACTAAGAACTATGCTTAAAAACTTGAAAAAACAACTTGATGATAAAGAAAGGGCAGCAAAAGCTGTGACAATTACACAAGTTGCAGAAAAAGCTAAAGCTATCTGTGAAGAAAAGAAAGAATGCAAAGTTATTGTTTCAGAGTTAAAGGCTTTTGGTAACACCAAAGCTTTAGATGGTGCCTTAAAACAAGTTAAGCTTCTCTGCCCAACTACAGCAGCTATGTTCTTTTCTGTGGACGATGAAACAAACAAAATATTTTGCCTTGCTGCTGTGCCTAAAAATGCAATTGAAAAAGGTCTGTTAGCTTCTGAATGGATTCAGTCTGTTGTCCCAGTTATAGGAGGAAAAGGCGGTGGCAAAGCAGAATCTGGCCAAGCTTCTGGAAATAATTACACCAACCTTGAGGAAGCTATGAAAATAGCAGAGGAATTTGCTAATCTGAAACTGTGCTAAGTTTTAATCGATTTATTACACTAAACTAACATTTTGCTTGAAATGTTTTCTTTTTCATATTCTATTTAATAAAATACTCTTAATTTAAGCTTTTTTTATTCAATATCTGACCCTGTACCCATAACAATTAATATAAATAAAATAGTCACCCGTTTAGAGTGGTCAAAAATAATTATGTCGGTAACATCATGGGACTTTTCATAATTTGTTATGATTTTGTAGCATTTGAGATTAGTTGATGGACAAAATTGAGCTTTGTAGTAGGTACTAAAATTTAAAAAGTTACCTTACAATTTATGTTAGCTCCTCAAACCATCTATACTTATAATAAATCTGTAGAGAGATCAATTCTGTACATGAAATATATTTCCAAAAAAAACTATCAGGGGGTGATGAGGGATCGATACTGATGCCAAAAATGCAATCAGTAAAATTGTTGTCTGTCTGTCTGTTTAACCGTTATAGAAACAAAAACTATAAACGGATTTTAACGAAACTCGGTACAATTATTTTTCATACTCCTGAGCTGGTTATAGTATACTTTTCATCACGCTACAATCAATAGGAGCAGAGCAGTGAAGGGAAATGTTGGGAAAACGGGAGAAGTTACTAAAAATATTTTTTAAGCTTCCGTCGCGTGTGCAACCTTAATGGTTAACCCTAGATTCATAATCATATGTAGGAAGAACACTATTCATAAACATTCGTCTCAGAGACGAACTTATAAAGATATCGTTATTTATGATTTTTTCAATAAAAGAAAAATAATAATAGTAGATTACGCACCAAGGGAATAAAGCAGTGCCTTACGTCACGGGCGTATTGAATCCCGAAGCGACACTAAGGATTCTGGGGGTGAACCTCCGGAGCGCAGCGAGGAGGTTCAAGTGTTAATTCCCGAGTGAAACGAGGGAATTAAGATAAGAATCCTTAGTGTAGCGAGGGATTTAAGTTAGCCCAAGACAAAGGCAGCTTTATTCCTGAGGTGAGTACTCTGCTTTTCACACCACCTGCGAGGAAATAAATTCGAATTTTGAAATTTGATGTGGTACGACAACCTTTGAACGTGAGCATGCTGTGGTGCCCACCTCAGCAAGCGATCAGCTGTTGCAGTGGGGACTGCCGGGGGGCAGCCGCCGCTGCTTCAATTCCTTCGTTCAAAGTTTTCATACCTACTATGTTTTGTTTGAGGTTCCAAATTCAAATCACATTATTCCCACGGGAATAATGAAATTCAGTACAATATTATTCCCCGGTTTGAGTGTGGGGAACAATGACTTGCTTTACGGCCAGTTTGCATGACATATAATGTGACATTTACGAGCAAGTGGTGTGAAAAATATTTTATTGTTTAACTTCTTTATCGAGTTATTTAAAACTTATGAGATAAAACAAAAATATACTTATTCATTCTGATCATTCCAGACCACATCAGGCCATGGTGGTCCATATACATCATTTTTTACAGTGGTTACATTGGAACTTCGTCATTCGACACTTTTTGTAATTACAGAAGCTAAATTTTTTTTTTCGTGAGTCACTTGGTCCAGGCGTATCGCTAGTAGGCAGTTCATTTGAAACTTCTGCCATCTTTCTTTTTAGGCATCGCCTCAAATTTGGCATTTCGCGAAGCTTGTGTAACCACGGTTCGGTCCTTTCACAAGCTAAGCTCAAGCCCGCATCTCCTCGCTGAGTCGAGGTAAAACAATCGTCATCATCAAATTCTGATAAACAATTCAAATGATGCGATTTTTGACGATCTTTTGCGTCCATTTGTAAAAAAAAAGAAATAGAAGAAAAAAATGCGAATATTTACATGTTCACACGATTTTACTAAATAAAATGTGGTTGAATTATTTATAACTAATTTCAAATATTATCACAAACTTTTCTTTTACTTCATCAAACTAGAAATCTTCAAAATCGTATTTCAGAAATTGCATCTCATACTCATCTCTACTCGTCAATCGTCTATCTGTTCATAAACATTCGTCCCTCAGACGAATAAAACTCTGTAACTGCTCAAGGACACGTCATTGTGAGAAAAATGCACTTGCGATACTTATGGTCCTATGACTTAGGAAGGTACTGGCAATATCAGCTTTCTATCTCATAAGCTCTAAAAATGAGAATCATTTTTACGTTTTGCGCGGTCTGTGAGACGAATGTTTATGAATCTAGGGTTAAAGCTACACAGAAATAATTTATGACGGAAGTATACGTTGACAGAGAGTACTCATCAGGCTGAAAAACTCTTGCTAAGACGTCATTCACTTATATGTTATAATGTAGCTGGGCTCTTGGAGTTCCACATCAGGTGTCCAGGATCTTCAAATTTATTCTCTCAGCATAAAATGCTCATCACGTGGAACAATTTTTGCTACGGCACCATTTCTGTATCTCTTATAGTTAAGCAGGTCTGTTGCGGTTCTGCATCAGGTGTTCAAGTTTCCAAGATAAATTATTATAGCCTATATGTTAAGCGGACTTAATACCTATACAACAAAAAAAAAATCATTCAAACCCGTTCAGTAGTTTCGAAGATTAGCGTGCACAAATACACAGACAAACCACAAAAAAAAATTAACTACATTTTCGGGTTCGGCATCGATATATTATCAACCCCTGCTACTTTTTTTTATATATTTCCAATGTACAGACACCACTTTTCTACAATTTTATTATATGTATAGATATAGCAATGACGTCTTTGCAAAAGTTGTACAGCTTGATGAGCACTCTTTGTTTATGTATAAAAATTGAAGATCTGGAACACCTGATGTGGAACTCCAAGAGCCCAGCTACACTAGAACATATATAGGAATAACGTCTTAGCAAAGTTGTTCAGCCTGATGAGCACTCTCTGTTGACGTATAAAAATTGAAGATCTGGAACACCTGATGTGGAACACCGAGAGCCCAGTTACACTACTAACATATACTGGAATGACGTCTTAGCAAGAGTTGTTCAACCTGATGAGCATTATTTATTTAAGATTGATGTAAAAAAATTGAAATCTGGAACACCTGATGTGGAAATCAAAGCTATCACTAATTTCACTGTATAATTATAAAATAACATAAGCTGGGAGTACGTCCACGCAGTGAAGGCGGTAACAGTTTTGAATGTGAATATGAAATGTGAACATAAATTATGAATAACAATTTTACTCTACTGGCCAAACTCCCATTATTTTTTTTAGCCGGGCTCGTGAAATTGGTTATCACACTTTTCAGATCTTCGATTTTGACAACCCCGTTGTCGCTGGCATAAGCAACAGGATCCGCGTACGAAGTCGCAGGCAGAAGCTAGTATATCATAAAATGATTGAACTTGATTATTTATACGAGTATTATGTTATAGTTCAATTAATACGCCAATTTCATCATCATTAGTAGTAGGTACATTTGTAGGACAAGATCTGTAATTAAAAATGAGTGAATCGGGAGCAAGGATGAAAAAAATTATAAAACATAGTTCAAAATGTTTTAAAAAAGGTTGCGAATAAATATAAAAACGTTTTTCCATTTCCGCAAGACTTTTTCAATTAATATGGAAGACTTCACAAAGGCCAAGTGCGTGTCGGGCCACGCAATACTTATGCGAACTAACTAAACTGATTCGTTGAATTTAATTTTAAAAAAGAATTTTCAAAATCGGTTCAGGCGTCTTTGAGAAATCGGGGAAATCCATAAAAAAAGATCACGACAACTTGAGGACCTCCTCCTTTTTTTGAAGTTGTATAAATAGTTGACAATAAAAGCCTACCTATCCCCAAAACATACCCATCTATTTTATCTATAAAAATAAAGTTGACAAACTTATATTTGCATTTGAAGAACATGTTCTCCGATACATTTTGTTTAGGAAAATATGTTATCCAAGTACGTTTTATAAATTGGTCGACTATTACTCGTAAACTTGTAAAGCCTACTTAGTCATGATAATTTTCTTTTAAACTTCGTTTTATATACCTACTACTATTGTGAATTTTTTCACACCCCCAAACATAACGGTTTAGCTGGTAGAGGGGAGGGGGGACACTCGAGTCGAGCAAAAATTAGCACGTTAAAGCTTAAAATCTTTGATGAAGGACAAAATGGATTTAGGAAACAGCGGTCAACTACCCTCGCTGACTCGCTGTCTATAAATACATCCAAGAAGTTATTAATGTTATAAATAATAAAAAATATGCAGTTGGTATTCTTCTGGATATGACCAAGGCTTATGATAAGGTTCAATTCAAAATCCTACTAAATAAACTTAACGGCATAGGAATTCGTGGAAACGCTTTCAATTGGTTTGTGTCATACTTAAAAGATAGGGAACAATATGTACAAATAGAGCATTTCAATCACGACCAAAAACAGATAATGCAAGTAAGATCCGATAAGAAAATTATAAATGCATCAATTCCCCAGGGCAGTGTCATCGGATGTCCCCTATTCATCATCTACATCAATGACCTTCCTAAAATCATGGATGAGCCTTGTGTGCTTTTTGCAGATGATATATCTCTGCTTACCACATGCCAAGCAAATAGTCAAATTAAAGATCAACTTAACACTATAATGAATAAAACAACAAAATGGATGGATGATCACAACCTTGAGATTAATTATAAAAAGACCAAACTAATTACTTTCTACCCACATCAAAAATCCCCTTTACCTATCAATTTTACAACAAACGGCACAAAATTAGAAGTCGTTAACGAGTTTACATTATTAGGAATTACAATAGACTCACACATATCTTGGAAACCCCACATAAAACGAGTAAGAGCTAAACTTTCGAAATTCACTTACGCACTTCGAGAAGTCAAAAAAACAACCGATTTGCAAGCTGCACTTACGACCTACTACGCCTACGCACATTCATGGCTCAGCTATGGCCAGGGACCGAAAACCTTTATAAATTACGGTACCGGTATTGAAGAATTTCGGTTATTTTTCAGACTTAGGTAACCGCTATCTGGGTAACCAGACCGAAGAAAAATGTAACCTCTATTCAGGTTACCGTTTTAATACCGGTTTCCTAAAGATGACCTTGATTACGAGAAAAAACCTTTAATGAGGTTACCGTTTTAATACCGGTTACCTAAAAATCGCTCCTCGCACCGAATAATATCGTAATGTGATATAACGATACTTTGCGTTTTATTGCATATTCATCATGTAGGTACTCTCTTACACTTTGTCAATTTTTTTCGCATTTTTAACCGACTTCAAAAAGAAGGAGGTTATCAATTCGACGGTATGTTTTTTTTTTGTGTTTGTTACGCGATTACTCCGCCAATTGTGGACCGATTTTCAAAATTCTTTTTTTGTTCGAAAGGAGATACTTCAGGAGTGGTCCTATTGTCACCATGTCAGGATCTGATGATTGGATCCTGGAGAAATCGAGGGCAACCCTCAAATTTTATAGGCCTACACATCGTTTTTCGCAAATTTTATGAAGTAATTTAAGTATTTGCATATGGTAATCATCATCTCATGTAGCTGAGCTGATGATGGAAGGTACAACTCCTCTAGTAAGGACTTGGCATCGTCTGATTTAGTAAATTATGTTTGTGTTCGCTTATCTCCAGAACTACAAGTCCGATTTAAGTAATTATATAATTATATATTAATTAGTATTTTTGTTGTACTAGGTATTGTTCAACTTAGGGAATACTGCAAGTTTCATCAAAATCGGTTCTGTAGTTTTTGAGATAGGGAATTCTGAATGTAAGAGATTTTAACGATGCACTCGTATTTGACAAGAATTGTGGTTGAATATTTAAACTAAAAAGAGTAAAATAAAAACTTTTTGAAAAAAAAATGTAACCGCCTTCAAAACAACCACAAAAAAGGGTAAAATAACCTTCAAAACTTTTCTTTCGGAAGTCGGTGGCAAAAAGACAATTAAATTAATCAAAAAAAGTCACCGACTTCCGAAAGAAAAGTTTTGAAGGTTATTTTACCCTTTTTTGTGGTTGTTTTGAAGGCGGTTACATTTTTTTTCAAAAAGTTTTTCCTATGAGTACATTACAAATTTGTATTTTTATAATAACCATAGCCCTAGTATTCCGTTACAGATTTATTGTACGTATTTACGTGAATAATATCGCTTCAAGTGATTACGGATAGCACTGATAATAAGAATTTCAATATGTTACGATAACGATATTATTCGAGTAAGAACAGCAAAATCGTTTTAATTATAGTAAAGTTTTTCCCACGTTTTTATAAACTCACTTTTCTTGTTTGTTTATTTGTTTGTTTGTCGTTCCAGTTGGACTTTTGCAACTCAATTTTTTAGCAATACTACTCCTGTAGAGATTTTATTTCAAAAAACACATTAATATGGCAATGCTGGTTACTATTTATTAATGTATTTAAAAAAAAGTAGCATATACTTTTGCAATAGTTAACCTAGGTGATCTGCACTCAATCTACGATTGCTGTATTATCTATTAACGCGAGAATAAAGAAAGGGATATAATAATATCGAGTATGTGGCATAGATATGTGGTGCGCCGCCGTCGCCGTGAATTCGGTCGGCGCGCCGCCGCCGAAAGAAACGCGCGGCGCGCCGCCGCGACGAGTCGCAACTTGCTTTCTCGCTCGCACGCGCGCCCTGATGGCATTCGGCGTTTGTTCGCTCTAGAGCTACACTGACTACGTAGCTTATGCCACACACGTTAGTGCCTTTTTACACGTTCCGGTTGCCGGGTTAGCCGACGGCGCAGTGTATGGCACGTGTGAACAGGGACTTACAGTATACTTGCGGTAATCCAGACTTGCGCAAGTATACTGAAACGTGTGTGGGAAGATACTTGCACCTAAGGGACGACACAACGACGTCAAGTCAATCGAATTGCATCATTATTTCTTAGTGGCAAGGTTGATTTTCAGTTGTGGTTGGAATCGATCAAATCGCGTCACATCACGCCATGGTTAAAGTCCCTAACATGGTCACTGACCTATGTTTGTGCAAGTCTCGATTTGTACAAGTATACTGGTACGTGTGTAGTCGGCTCTACACATTCAAGTGTCTAATTAATAATGAGGAGTGGCTGGATAAGTCCCACGGCGTCCTCACCTACCGCTTAACGCAGGTCCTCACCGGACAGTGGACACGGATGCTTCGGGAGGTACCTGTGTCGGATAAGGAGGGATGAAACGTCTGGGTGTCACCACTGCGAGGGCTGCCCGGAGGACACGGTGGAGCATATAATGCAGGACTGCCCCGCTTGGGCACAGCACCGCCGTGTCCTGACGCAGGCGATAGGCGACGACCTCGACATTGATCGCCGCCATTCTGCGGGGTGAGACAGAGTGGGAAGCAATCGCCTCATTCTGCGAAGCAGTCATGCTCGCGAGGGAGGAAGCGAGACTCGCGAGGGAGAACCCTCGCGCACGGCGCCGTGATAGACGCCCACGGCGTCGGACGTCGCAGGACGACCTCCGGCTACCGTAGGCGCGGGCATGCGGGTGGCGAGTAATGGGAGACTCGCTGTCCTACCATGGACCATGTCCGGGTCGACGGCTCGTTGTGCTCCACGCGCGCCTCAAAGAGCGTCAGCACAATGACGGGGCCTCCCATTTAGAGGGCCAAAGCCAGCCGGGGTCGTGGGACACACTTATACCGCGACTCCGGTACACAAAGGGCTTCTGAAGGACACCGTGGATTTTAGTCAGTACAAGTCTGACAGTCCCTCCCGCCCTGCCCTGGATAGGAGGACTCATTTGATGATTTTACCACGATAAAAAAAAAACTAGGGTCAAGAGCAAACCCATTTCACATAAAAAAATAGATAGTGCTTTGATTAAAAACTCTGTCTCGCATCTTAAAATACTGAAACAATTATTGTTTTTAGTAAACATAATCGCTAAATATAGAAGACTAAAATTGTAATTAACAAATACGTTTCTTTATAAAACTTTTTTGGTACCTAACAACAACATGATTTTCTTCATTTTTCTTCTTAAGAAATCTTTCCCTAATAAAAAAAACTAAGACACACGGCCGGACGCGACGCGCCGCCGCCGTGAAAATATACAGGCCACGCCGCCGCCGTGGAATTGGCCATCGGCGCTCATATCTAGTATGTGTGGCATACCACCCCCAACGGACATTGGCCCTGGTAACACACAACATTCGCACACTGAGGACCGATGAGAAGATTATCGAGCTGGAGGAAGAATTGAGCAAAATGCAATGAAATCCGAAGAGAGGGTCAGGATACGATAGTTCTAGATTCCGGCAACATGCTCTTCTACCGGGAAGGAGACCTAAATCCCAGGGTGGTGTTGGATTTCCCGTCCGCGGGTCTCTCATCAACAACGTTATGAAAGTCGACAGTGTGTCGAGTAGGGTAGCATACCTTATACTCAGAATTATCAACTGGTATTCGTTAAAGGTCATACAGGTCATAGGCACCGACCTCGATGATGAAGTAGAGGCATTGGATGAGGAGATATCCGAGGCCATACATACCTCCGAAACATACTTCACCGTTGTTATGGGGGACTTCAACGCGAAGGGCGCACGGAATGGCGATAAGTTGAGAGTGGGGCCATTTGGGTATGGGCAGCGAGGGGCCAGCGACTGGTCGACTTCATGGAAAAGGAAGAACTTCATTTAATGAACTCCTACTTCCAGAAGCGGCCATCCAGGAGGTAGACGTGGATGAGCCCCGATGGTACTATCAGAAATGAGATCGACTTCATCATGACGACCAAGAAGCGAATATTCAGTGATGTCTCTGTGATCCCCAAGGTAAAAACCGGTAGCGATCACCGAATCGTCAGAGGCACATTGAATATTAATGTGAAGCTTGAAAGGTCTCGTCTCGTAAAGTCTACGCTCCGAAATAGTCCTGCCCACATCCAGAACCCCGAAGACTTTCAACTGGAACTGCACAATCGCTTCCAGTGCCTAACCGAATGCGAAACTGTGGACGAGATTAACAGTGGGTTGGTGGAAACTGTTCAAGCTGTGGGATTCAAATTCTTTAAGACCCCTCACCGCAATAAGTCTCAAAAGCTCTCGAACGGAACCATCAAGTTGATGCAAGACCGGACCGAGATGAGGCTGCAATCTTCAGCTGAAATGTTGGAATATGGCAAACTCAATAGACGAATCTCTTAATCAATGCGGCGTGATCTGCGTGCCTATAGGGTGGCATGGATCAAAGAGGTGATCGAGCGGAACCAGGGCTCAAAAGTCTTATCTCTATTAGGCAAAGTCAAATGACGAAGCTGAAGATTAATGACGGCAGCATCATTTCGACGAAACCTGAGATCCTAAGAGAGCTTGAGAGGTTTTACGGACAGTTATACACATCAACACCCAGTGTCGGTACAGCTCGAGACGCAAGAGCTAAATTGACACTGCACTGAGGATATCCCGGACATCAGCCTATATGAGATTAGAATGGCTCTTAAACAGCTCTAGAATAACAAGGCGCTGGGTGAGGACCGAATCACAACTGAACTTCTGAGAGCGGGTGGAAACCCGGTACTTTTGGTTCTCCAGAAGTTATTTAATTCCGTCGTATTCGAAGGTACTACACCAGAAGTATGCCACGGGAGTGTGGTTGCTTTCAAAAAGGGTGACAACACCTTGTTGAAGAACTACAGGCCAATCTCATTTCTGAGCCATGTATACAAGCTGATCTCAAGAGTCATTACGAACCGTCTCGAAAGCAGGTTTGATGACTTCCAGCCTCCCGAGAAAGACGGGTTTCGAAAAGGTTTTAGTACCATAGACCACATACACCGTCAGATTATACAGAAGACAGAGGAGTATAATCGGCCATTATATTTAGCGTTTCTGAACTATGGAAAAGCCTTCGATTTAATCGAAACCTGGGCAGTATTGCACGTTCTCCAACGATGTCATATCGACTATAGGTGTATCGAAGTGTTGAGGTGTTTGTATAGAAACGCCACCATGTTTTTCCGACTTCAGGAAGAGAGCAATTGCAGAAAGGAGTGAGACAGGGAGACGTTATTTCTCCGAAACTGTTCAAGACCGCGTTGAACGGACTCGGCATCAACAGCAATGGCGAATACATCAGTCACCTTCGTTTTACCGATGATTATAGTCATCATGGCAGAATCGTTGGAGCACCTCAATGCTATGCTCAGCGACCTCAGTATCGTCTTCCAACGGGTCGGCCTTAAAATGAACGAAAATCATGTCGAACGTCCATGTGGCACCCGTACCGGTTGTTGTTGGGAATGATATACTCTCGAAGTTGTAGACCATTATACTTACCTTGGACAGATTCTTCAGTTAGGTAGGTCCAACTTCGTTCTCGAAGTTGAACCTACCTAACGGACCTCTTTCTAGAGGTCGAAGAAGAATCCAACTCGGATGGGCAGCGTTTGGGAAGCTACGTGATATCTTCTCATCGAGAATGCCACAGTGTCTCAAGACAAGGATGTTTAACCAGTGTGTGTTGCCAGTGATTACGTAGGGGTCTGAAACGTGGTCTTGCACTGCTGGCCTTTTAGAGGCTCGGAGTTTCTTTGCGGGATAAAAATCCGGAACATGGATATTCGGCGAAGAACCAGAGTCACCCACGTAGCTCATACAATTTACAAGTTGATGTGGAAATGGGCAGGCCACATCGCTCATTGAACTGACGATCGATGGAGAACAAAAGTTCTCGAGTGGCGACCACGGACCGGAAGACGCAGCGTAGGCAGGCCTCCCACTAGGTAGACCAACGACATCGTGAGGGTCGCAGGCAACCGATGGATGCAAGTAGCGAATTGTCGTTTGGCGTGGCGGTCTAAGGGGGAGGCCTATGTTCAACAGTGGACGTCTTTCGGCTGATGATGATGATGATGAGTGTTCTTTTATCAGAAAGCCATAGTTTTATTGAAAGTTATATTTCTAATAATGGATATTACTTAACAGGCAATTGAAGAATAAAATAGTACTCAAACAATAATTTAAATTATAATATATATTATATAGGCGAAAATCGCAGTTACAATCTATTACCGTTTATGTTTGGATGTCATTGTTTAACGAATAACATTGTAATATAGGTACTATTATTGTGCACGCTGTCTTTTTGTTTTTACGCGAATAATATCGTTATGTTTTGTTGCGAAATAATGTTTTTCTAACGTATCCAGTAAAATATATTTTCTTTAATAACTTGGTCCTAATAAAATAAAAATGTAAAACTTTTATTTATAATGATTCTATAAAAAAAATAACTTTCATTTGATGATATATAAATCATTCTCTTAGGTTGGATAATTTTTACAATAAAAACAAAAAAACACTGTTTTATTTTTCCTGTAAAATTTGAATTTATCGATTACGATATTATTCGGTGGGGGGTGCAAAATTACCTTGATAACGAGAAAGAAACAGAATATCGCAATGCCAATTTGACATTAGAAAAAAACTTTTTTTAAAAAAGGGAACCGACTTCAAAACTAAACACAAAAAAAAAAACTATAAAATAACTTTTCTTACGGAAGTCGGTGGCTTTGTTTTTTTTATTTCATTGACATTATTATGGCCACCGACTTCCGAAAGAAAAGTTATTTTATAGTTTTTTTTTTTGTGTTTAGTTTTGAAGTCGGTTCCCTTTTTTAAAAAAAGTTTTTTATTTTTCCCTTTTTAGTTGAGATAATCAACAAAAATCTTCACAAAATCGGCGTCTTTGAAAATCTACAATCCTAATAAGCAAAACAGATCTATGTGAGCAACTTCACGAGATATCCATTATTGTTATATACTAGAACCTTCCCCAGAATGTAACAAATACTTTTCTGAAAACTGTATCAAAATCGGTTCAGCCAAACGCGAGATAGTTGCGGACAAACATGCAATCGTCCCTTAAAATCTACGATCCAAGTAAGCAAATCGGATCCACGCGGGCAACGTCACGGGATATCTATTAGTGTTATATACTGAAACCTTTTCCAGAATGTAATGAACACTTTCCCGAAAACTGCATCAAAATCCGTTCAGCCAAACGCGAGATAATTGCGGACAAACATGCAATCGTCCCTGAAAATCAACGATCCAAGTAAGCAAAACGGATCCACGCGGGCAACGTCACGGCATATCTATTAGTGTTATATACTAAAACCATTTCCAGAATGTAATGAACACTTTCCTGAAAACTGCATCAAAATCCGTTCAGCCAAACGCGAGATAATCGCGGACAAACATACATACATACATACATACATACATACATACATACATACATACAGGTCGAACTGAGAACCTACTTTTTTTTTTGAAGTCGGTTAAAAATAGTAAAGATTACCAAGAAAGTCTGTACCAGTGCTGTACGCGGGTACGCCATACTACCTCATACTACCTCAAATGGCTTAGCAGAATCCTGTGATACGTCGAAAATACTGCAGCATTAATTTTGAAATAAATATATGGTAAAGTTGAGGATTAATGTTAGGTCTTAATATGTTTGGCGACCTCACCTTTAATAAAAAAAAAACTAAATTGAAATCGCTTCATTCGTTCGGGCTCTATGGTGCCACAGACAGACAGACAGACAGACACGTCAAACTTATAACACCCCTCTTTTTCCGTCGGGGATTAAAAACAACATGTTGGCCACAATGACGATGACGACGGCATAATTATAGAGTAATACTGAGTTATACATACATATTATCAAACTGAATGAAAGACGCGTTGCGCGTGCCGCGTGCTGTGCCAGCCAAGGCCGTGATTGGTCGGCGTTCGCCTAAGTTCATGTGTCGGCCCGACTCTTTGTCACACACACAGGCGATGCGCGCCCTTTGACTATTGCCGACGGCACGTGTAAGATAGGGGTAATTTTTATTTCGGTAACCGGTATTAATACTGGTTAAGTATTCACTTTAATAATAAAGGTAACCTTTAAAATTACCTGTAAAAGAAAAAAAGGTTGTTACCGAAAAAATACCCGTATTGTTGATACCGGTTTCGGTCCCTGGCTATGGCATTATTATGTGGGGAAATAGTACTGACACGCAAACACTTTTCATTCTCCAAAAGAAATTAATTCGTATCATTGTTAACATCGACCAAACCGATAGCTGTAAACCCTATTTTATAAAGCACAAAATACTCACTTTGCCATCTATTTATATAATGGAAATATGCAAATTTGTCAGGAAATACATAAACTTTTTTACAACTCGCGGTGATAAACATAGTGATCGATCTGTTAGGTATAAAAATATGCTGATGTTACCGTCATCGCGCATGAAATTACACTCCAATAGTCCCTACGTAATGTCCATAAAAATATTCAATAAACTACCTGATTCGTTAAAGGATGAAACTTGCAATAAGACATTTACTAACAAACTAAAGGAAATATTAATTAAAAAGGCTTATTACACCATAAACGAGTACATGCATGACAAAGCAATTATTTAACTCAGAAGAACTGACACTACAATACCCGTACAAACCCAAAGTTGGTCAAAATTTAAATTTGATTATTGTATTTAAAGAAGGATATGTTTCTAACCCATCATTAAATAAATTTGTTTTAAATACCTATGTTTAATTCAAGAAAATTATTATTATGAAGAATATTTTCAAACATTATTAAATTATTAGTTATGTTAAATTTCATTTAATTTTTTATACTTTTGCTGTGCCCTACAGGGTCCATAATTGAACCTAGCTTTAAGCCTATATTATAAGATCTGTAAAACTAACATTATGAAATGCAAATAAAGATATGAATATGAATAATATTTCACAAACGAATCTTTTAATCAAAAAATTGTTAATGGAAACTATCAATATTTTTTAAAGGCCTATTTAATGATACCCCACACTAAGGGGTACGCGAGAAAAAAAAACATCCCCACTTTACGTGTACAGGAGGTAAGTACTTACCCTAAAAAAAAATTTTTACGAGATTTTATTTTACCACTTTTTCGGCGCAACAAATCCGTTTATTTACACCAAATTACAGCTTTCTAGTACTGGGCGTGTCTGAGCTAAGCTGCGGACAGACGGACGGACGGACATGGCGAAACTATAAGGGTTCCTTGTTGACTACGGAACCCTAAAAACTAGCTCACGCCTCATATATGGTAGATCAATTTGTATAATAAACATGCAGATTATAGTAACTTTTGCTAGAGTATGTTTATTACCAAGTTAGACCCCAGAATTGCCCGCGTTATGTTCAGCAATTGCCCCACGGGAACGACACACAGTGTCCAGATAAATCCACTTATCCAGGTTATGAAACTACATTTAGTATTATTTGCTTGCTAAATTGTTTCAAAATCCATTCAGCCGTTCACATTTCCTATAATAACAGTAACAAATATTCAGGAGGATCTAGAATGTAGACGTAGACCAGAAACTTAAGCACCCCGCTCTTTAAGGGTCAGTTCAGACCGAGACGCGAAGCGACGCGACGCGACGATGCGCTGCGCCGCGATGCGCATCCAGACGCCGCGCGGTGCACCGGAGTGTCTACATTCGCCACGTGCTTCCCGCCCCACCCCCCTTCCTCCCGCAGTCGTCCATTTGGTGTCAGTTACATAGTCCAGGGGCTAGAGGTAGTTGAGTATACAAAATCCGAATGAAGGCAACTATGACCGAATTCTTATACCCGAGACCATAAATAGTGACAATACATATCCTGCCTGTAGTGATGGGTTTTTATCCGGATAAATACTCAAAATGGATAAATACTCAATAAATTTCCATTTTTACTCGAGTTTTTATCCAAAACAGTGGATAAATACTACTTACAGTGTAAGTTACATTGTTCATCGTAAATTTTGTTATTTTTACATGAAAAATGATTGAAATACATGAAAATCTGTAAATATAGATTTGTAACGTACTTTTTTAATCACTTTAATAATTACAATTACTATACGCGTTGAAAAAAGGAGAAAATTCACGTTTTTTCATAATTCGTTGTTTTCTTTTTTTCAATCAAAACTTAAATAAAACATAATTTTCAGTTTCTAATTAATTATGAAGTAGGACTGAAGCGGACACGCGACCACACATTTGTCTGATCAAATCTAACCGAGTCTAACTGAGTGTAACCGTCAGACACTCAGACTGACTCCGATTCTGATGGAGTCTGACTCCGAGTCTGAGTCTGACCGAACCTAATACCGAGTATGACTGAGTCCTTAACGAGTTTTACGGAGTCTTAATGAGCATGACTTCGAGTTCGAACAAGTTTGACCGAGACTTATAAAGTCTTACCGAGTCTTACGGAGTCGTAGCGAGTATGATTTCGAGTCTTACCGAGTGTGACTGAGTCCGACCGATTCTTACTGAGTCTTAGCGAGTATGATTTCGAGTCTAGACGAGTCTGACTGACTCTGACCGATTCTTACTGAGTCTGAACGAGTCTTACGGAGTCTTAACGAGCATGACTCCGAGTTCGAACAAGTCTGACCGAGTCTTACCGAGTCTTACGGAGTCGTAGCGAGTATGATTTCGAGTCTGAACGAGTCTGACTGAGTCTGACCGATTCTTACTGAGTCTGACCGAGTCTGACCGAGTCTTACGGAGTCTTAACGAGTATGATTCCTAGTCTGACCGAGTTTTACCAAGTCTGACTCCGATCCTAACTAAGTCTGACCGATTCTTACTGAGTCTTACCGAGTCTGACCGAGTCTTACCAAGTCCGACCGTGTCTTATCGAGTCTTACGGAGTCTTAGTGAGTATGATTCCGAGTCTGACTGAGTCCTACCAAGGCTGACCGAATCTTATTCTGAATCTGACTGAGTCTAACCGAGTCTTAAAAAATCTTAGAATCTTACCGAGTCTTACTAAGTCTGACCGAGTCTTACCGAGTCTGCCCGAGTATGACTGAGTCTAAACAAGTCTTACTGAGTCTAACCGTATTCGACACCGGGTCTTACTCCGAGATTTGATCTATTTTTTCATATTAAACGGTTTACCTATTAAAAAACATGTCAACAAAACTTGTTTTCAACCCTACCTAACATAGGGCTTTGGCCTTGTTGACGTCATCTCAAGGCCTAATTGCCGTGTCTGTGGCAGGACCTATTCAACCCCTGCCCTGCAGGCAGTTATCAGTAGTGACTAGTCACGGTACGTCCTCCCCACTTCGTTAAGAAGAAAGAAAATATATTTATTTTACAGTCAAACATGTCATCGGCGTAGCAGACAACGTCGATACCATGGAGGATTGTACCACGTAGCGCTCGGTCAAGCAGAAACAGTGTGCCAGGTTCCAAATGCGACGGTGCACCGTAGATGGTTTGAATTCGAAACTTCATAATAACGGAGCGCTTCCTTAATTCAACTCTAGGGCAAAGTCTGGAAGACGTTCGTCATGACGAGAGACACTGCCAAGATGTCCTCACCCTGAGCGATTGCTTCCTCAGCCAAAGCCCTTTTTTTTTACGAGGATAAACTGTCAAATGAGTCGTCCAGACTTGTACTGACTAAAATTCACGGTGTTTCTTCAATGGCCATTTACGTTTCAAGGTCACTGTTACCTGTTTAGACAGTCTCGCAACCCCGCCACGCGTTTGGCCCACCATGGGGGCCTCGTCAGTCAGTCAATACACTTACATGCACGTTTGGCAGAAGCCAAACAGGATATCTACAGATCCAAGATACGCAAACAAGATAAACTGCATATAAAATGAGGCCGAGTTAGGCTGCAGTGAGAAACAAATTGCTTCTCCTTGACTGGAGAGACTTCTGAGACCTAATAATACAATAATATCATTTTTGGAAAGCCCATGTAACAATACTTGTCATTGAATTTGTAAAAATAACCATTTTATTCGCAAAAAATATAAATATCCATCATTTTGAGTAAATATCCGATAAAAACGAGAAAAAACGAGTATTTATCCGTTTCGGATAAATACTCGAGTATTTATCTTCTGAGTATTTATCCTCCGCCCATCACTACCTGCCTGCATTAAGTACGTGTATCTTTTCGCTTGATGAAGTATAGTCCACTCATTTAGTTCAGTACTTCATTTAATTCAGCAAATCAGAACAAGTTCCTAACTGATTGGAAAAAATATTTTTATGCAATTAAGTATTATGAGCTTTATCTGTCCCGCAAAAAGCTGTGATCTGATTTTTCTATAAATTATTACGGAAATAATCATTAAAATGATTTTAAATCAAGTACTCGATACATTCCGTTTACGAATAAGAGAAGAGGGCATAAAAAAATGGACCAGACAATTGACCGGCAAGATAAACATTGTTATTCTTTGACCTTTTCGTCACTTAAATCGGTTGGCGAAATTCGACACTCACATTATGCATAATCAGACACCTCTAGCTCCCAGTCTAACATCTTGCATCGTCGAGCGGCGTAAGCGGCGCCGTGCGGCCTCGAGATGCGTAGCGACTCACCGCTGCGTTGAGATGCGCCGCGCTGTGCAGCGCGGCGCCGCTTACGCCGCTCAACGTATTCTAAATTCTCACAACGAAATGTGTATCTTTTGGTGTAGATCATAAAGTCGTATTTTGAATGCGTCTTAAAATAGTGCGCGCATCGTCGCGTCGCGGTCGGAACTGACCCTAAGATAGGTTCTCTGCAAAGTTTGCAATGGGGAAGGCAAGTCAAAGCTAATTGTAGATGGCGCCACCATAGCTTAGTCCTAATCCGACCAATGACGTAGTACTATTTTGAATTACCAACCTATCTAGTCTGTGGAAGTACCTTTAAGATTTGAACTGATTTGAACCAATGACGATGCTTGGAACAAGCTATAGTAGCGCCATTAGTTCCCCAGTTGCCATCCCCATTATGCAGATATGCACCCCTTAAAGTGAATTAAAGTATCAATAACTCGAAAAATGCTTTTTCAAGATACTCACTGTATAACTAATAACTAGGGCAGCGAACTTATTTAAATAGGTAGTTTTAAATTATTCAAAATTTCTGAAAAACATCAATAAATTGAAAACTATGAATGAAAAGTCGCGGAACATAAAACATAAAATACCCCCCACAGTACGAAGGACCTCATTATTTTTTTTTGCCGTCGTATGTTCCGGATACACAGACAGGAGGTCGTGGTTACAGATCTTTGGCTTGAAGTAAAAAATAAAGATATTATATTCTGTTTAAAAATTATTTAATGAACTTTTAGAAGAACTTTGTTTTAAAGGTAGTTCAAACAAATATTTCTTAAACATCCGACATATTACACTAACAATATCTACATAGTTTTATCATATAGAAGTAATTTATTACAAATATATTCATATAATTAATAATTATTTGGTTGGTCTTTTTTATGACAGCACCAATTCCATTGGTGATTTATCCTCACTTTGAGGTGGTGCATTCATGTTATAATAATTTACAGTACCTATTTTAGTGATTCTAGTAATAGTATATAACAATAACATTATTCCTGTCCAAAGCCTTCAGTTTCTTCAATAGCATAATTCAATTTTTCACACAATTGTTCGTAACTCTTGTAGGGTGGTAAGTCAAGGCGATTAAAACATGTATGAGACCGGGGTAACCAAGTGTCTTTTCCAACCTGCAAAATGACAATGCATCAAAATACATAAATGTACAATTAATAGATATTTAGAAATATGAGATAGCATCAATATTCCAGTAATTTCGTAGTTTAGAACGTGCCTACTGTTACAGGCGCGATATTCGTACAGCTGTTGTTAGTTTTATTTTTTGCTTAATATAACTATTCTTTGGGACAGTTGTTTATTTCCATGGGTACTCGTGATTAAGTACCAGTCACCCTAACAACAGGGTGAATTTTCATTACTTCCCATCCCAGAATTTTATACTTATCAAAGAAAGAAAAAACGTTTATTTGGCATCAGTCACATTACCGAATGGTGTAATAAGAATGTGATTTTTTTTTTCAGAATAATAATTAGCGATTTCGATTCTTTGTTAGAGTTGTTGATTTTTCTAAAATGCAACGCCGCAGTTTAGTTTTCGTCAAAATCGGTCTCGAGACTCCCTTTCTTTTTTTTTACCGTGGATTTTAGTCAGTACGAGCCTGACAGTCCCTCCCGCCTTGCCCGGGGTGGGAGGACTCATTTGATTATTGGGACTGTCAGGCTCGTACTGACTAAAATCCACGGTGTCCTTCAATAGCCCTTTACGTTCCGGGGTCACGGTAATGAGATAAGTTCCGCGACCCCGGCAGGCTTTGGCCCTAGGCATAGAGGGGGGCCCCGTCATCATGCTGACGCTCTTTGAGGCGCGCGTGGAATACAACGCGCCGTCGACCCGGGCATGGTCCATGGTCGGACAGCGAGTTGTCCTTTACTCGCCGCCCGCATGCCCGCGCCTACGGTGGCCGGAGATCGTCTGCCGACGTCGGACGCCGTGGGTGTCTACCACAGCGGCTGGGGTGGATGGAGGACGCTATCCTCTCCCTCACGCGGCCCGGCTCCTTCGCGAGCATGACTGCTTAGCAGAAGGAGGCGACAGCTTTTGTTTTGATATTTTCGAAGTACCGCGTATTTCCAAAGCCTATACTAGTTCAGTCACGAGGCAGACTCCAATAGATGAGCTTTTGTTTATGCATATTAGTCAACAATACCTAATCTAGCTCAGTAAAAAAATTGACTCAAATAGATTAGCTTTTGTTTTGATATTTTCGAAGTACCGCGTATTTCCAAAGCCTATACTAGTTCAGTCACGAGGCAGACTCTTATAGATGAGCTTTTGTTTATGCATATTACTCAAAAATACCTAGGAAATAGGCTGCCGGGCGCGAGAGGTCTCCGCCTATCGCCGTCGTGAGGACACGGCGGTGCTCTGCCCAAGCGTGGCAGTCCTGCACCGTATCCTCCACCGTGTCCTCCGGGCGATCCTCGCAGTGGTGACACCCAGGCGTTTCATCCTTCCTCATCAGACACAGGTGCCTCCCGAAACTTCCGTGTCCGATGAGGACCTGCGTCATGCGGTAGGTCAGGACGCCGTGACGCCTATCCAGCCACTCTTCAAAGAGGGGTCTTACATCCGCGATTGCGGCGTGCTCGGCCGTCGGTCGCAACAGTCGTCCCCTCCACACTGCCCTGAGATCGCGCCGGAGCTCTTCCCGCCGCGCCTCGACTTCTCGAGGCAGCGGGGTCACGCCCCGGCGCTGCTCCTCCACGCGCCACTCATAGACGCGCTGGAGGGCAGTCGCCTCCAGATCCCAGGGTTCAAGACTCCTTTCAGTATTATCGATAGTCTGCATATAGTTTCAAATATGTATATCCATCCACGGCCAGTAGTAAAATTCACCCTGTATATTCAGTCATATCCTCCCAGCAATATAAAATGGTGGTCAACACATCAGCTTGTCACTCGGACATGACGTTTTTTTTATTTTACGGACATAGAGACTATGTTATACGTAGTAAACTATTTACTAAGAGATTACCTTTTCTATACAGAACCGTTGCGGACCGTTTGATCCCATGAGTTCAGCAAATCCACCCACAGGAACTCGGCAAGTACCAGTCACAAACTGCAGTAATCTTGCTCGTTTCTCATTATCCATTTGTCGAACAAACTAAAACGAAAATAAATTTTTTTTTTTAAAGTTTGATCAAAATTATGATTAATGAAGTTTTGATTCATGCGATTTTTAAAACATTTGATTTGAGCTTCCGAAAAGCAATAGGCCTGAATCACGGTTTTCATTACCTACTATCGATTCGAATTTTATTTACTGAAAATATATTTTTTGATGTAGATGATTAGTTGTGTACCATGTGCGCATGTTCATACAGGAAAGGTTTTTTTTAAAATTAATCGTATACCGTAATTCCCAAACTTTGGAACTTACTCGTAAGTGATGAGACAAAAAGAAACTATTACAAACCTGCCAAAACCAAAGAACTTGCTTGCTCGTGCGAGTATAATGTCTGTAAATAGTATTTTGTTGCCAATCGCCAACATCCACCTCTTGCATTCCACACAGCATCAACTCTAACTCACGCTCGTCGAAGTATTTCAGCCACTCTAGAGGTACAACCTGGAAATATGTAAATAATATACGACGGATAAGTAATTTATTGTCAAGTCAGTCGAAACTTCAAACAAAAAAAATGTTAGGTCTAAAGTTTGAGGGCACGGTTAGCGAGCTGGAGAGTGGCTGAGCAGTTGGACTGCTGCGCAGCGTGTCGCGGGTTCGATTCCCGCACGGTGCAAATATTTGTATGATCTACAAGTAGTTATTCCGAGTCTGGGCGTTTGTTGAGTTTATATAGGGTGACTGGTAATTAGTGTACGATACTTTAACACGTGATTGTGTTGTGCTCATGACAGGCCTGGCTCACTCCGCAGTGTAGGTATAAAACTGCAAGCATTGGCGGGGGCCATTACGTAGTGGCCATTTAGTCGGCTGCCGCGCGCCACCCACTAAGCACGCGCTTACTTAAATAATATTTAAGTTTGGTGTTTGGTTGTATTTACGCATAAGTTTAAAAAAAAAATATGATGAAGAAAAAAAAATACTGCATATCGTTTGGTTGTTTAAATAATGACAGTGATATGAGCCTCACGTTTCACACACTACCGCGTGATTTCGAAAGGTAAGGAAAAAAGTGAATATTTATCTATGTAGTACATATTTAATAATGATCAAAAAAATTATCTACCTGCTTGTGGTGTGCTTATTAATGTCATTCAAGTACCGGCTAGTAATCATGATCAGTTAATCATGATTAGGTAGGTTACAAATTTGGCCTACAAGACGACCAAGATAAATAAAATAGACGAATATCAAACCTGACATCACTCTCACTCACCTAAGCTGAATACGTAGGTAGGTCGAATTATGATCGGTAGAAAGTAGGAAGATGTTTACGTTATTGTTTAGGCACGTTCAAACTCAGAAAATGGCTACACTACGCATTGAAGGTCAGCGATCGTAATTCTCTTCGCGACTTTTTTACCTACTTACCTACAAAGACACGCAACACGGGGCCTGTGACAATGACAGTATGCGATAGTACCTAATTAGTCGGTTACTAGTTCAAATGATAAGGACTAGTTACCTATTTTGCCGTAAACGATAACAATCGATCTTTAAAGTTATGACTACAGCTTGGCCAGAACGGATTGAAACGGAACTAATCTTTTTGTTTCTGACAACTGACAACAATAGAATTGACGATCTAATACAACTTTACCTACATCCTACATTCCTTTCCTGTAAACTCTAGTATGAATTAATTTCTACGACCAAATCGGGTCACTGCTCCTGTACTATTAAACATTAGAGCGTTGACGGCGCGGCGCGGGGGCGGCGCGCGGCGGAGGCACCGCACGATTTGGGTGGCGAATGTCACGGATGAGGTAATAAAGCCTAACATTTCAAATATTTTTAAATATTGTTCTTAAGATGAAAATATGTTTAAAAATATAAAAATAATACGTAGAAAAGATAATAATTATTATACACCCGACTTGCGACCTGACTGCGTCCTAATAACGAATTAAAATTTTATTTTTAAATTTTGAAATCTCTTAAATACATATTTTATATTATAAACGTGTTTTAGTCATTGGATACATGAACTGGGCTGCCGTTGTAAGGCGACTAAAAAGTCGCGGTGTATATATTATTCCTCACGTAAGGTGCCGTAGGTACCTACTGTTAACATTCTGTGCTACCAATCGATATAAATATGAAGTAATCGATGACGAAACAAAAAAGATATAGGCTGATGATAAAAACAAAATTCCTTGAGGGACATAAGGAGGTAGTGAGGAGTGTTATATATTTATGTTAATTAATAATGAAATTAAACAATGCATAAAATACGTATTCCTACCTATAACTGTGCCCAAACTCGCGAGTCGCAACCCTATTGAGCTTGACCGACAGTAACCTTTTAATGTCGTTAGCGTCAGATAAACTAAAATGAACTCTCACGCGTCACTATTCAGTTCCTTTTTGCTTGCGCACGGGAAGTTTAGGCTATTATAAAAGTAGGTGGGCGATGCGGGTGCAAGTAAAAATGAACTCTATTCTCTCGTGCATAGATTTTACATTTGTTTGTTTTTTTTTTTAGGAGTAACGTTTCTGTACCTTTAGGTACTACATATTATATATTCTGTGCTCATGATAACAAAAACCTGAAATCAGCTGTTCAGTACATTTATGTTTGCCTAATGTACTGAACAGCTGATATTTTTTTCACGATTTCGGCTTTGCTCCCATAATAAAAATTGTTTGTTATCATGAGCACAATCACGTGTTAAAGTATCGCACACTAATTACAGCTTGACATAAAAATGTAGAAAACCGGAAGTCGTCACTGTCTTCGCGCTACTAGCACTTTTAATGATTTTTTTTTTTTTCACTTATTACGTTAGTTTTATGGCACAATAATAAATCTAACAAACCTGCGGTCTTTGTTTACATCAAATATCAAAGATTTTAAAACGCTGTCAGAAATAAAAAATTTAGTTCCGTTTCAATCCGTTCTGGCCAAGCTGTACCAGTCATCCTATATATGTTTGTAAACCCACAACCAGGAGAAATTCCTATTGTGGGGCAAAGTTTTTACAAAAACTTAAATAACATATGGTGTGCCGCAGGGGAGTGTGCTTGGCCCACCTCTATTTAAACTGTACATAAATGATCTGCCAAAAGTGACGGAACATCACATGCCATTATTTGCTGACGACAGCACAGTTACCATTGAATGTAAAGATAAACATAATTACGACAAATTAGTATATGAAAATGACGTAACTAATACTCTAAGGCCGTGCGCTGCGTTAGACGTGCGAACGGCGCGGGCGCCCGCGTGGCGTGCTGTTTCATGTAATCTCATAGATCAGCGCTGCGTGCAGCGGGTCGCCCTTCGATGAGATTACATGAAAACAGCACGACACGCGGGCGCCCGCGCCCTGCGCACGCCTAACGCAGCGCACGGACTAAAATCAATTATAAAATGGCTTAATAACAATAACCTTAAGATAAATATTGAAAAGACCAAATTAACCCAACGCAAAAACTTGACATTGAATATTCTTTACGATAACAATAAAATAAATCAAGTTGACACAACCAAATTCCTATAGCCCAAGAGCCCGTGAACCCCAGACCTACGTTATTTTATAAAGGCTGATAGTTTGTCAGCGGATGCTCCCAACACTGGTAAGAACGATGACCATTTATGGAGTTTGGGTTATGGTGGCTTTGGCAGGTAAATTGTACTAAAGATGCGTAAAATATAAGTTTACTTACGTCATAGTATAAAAGCTGATTTTTATATATAATACTCGGGTAATAAGTAGATGATGTTTCCTCATCAGCCAGACACTTATCATGGTGGCAACCCCTTGCCAGACACCCTTAATGTTCACGAAATTATAAGTTTGACTTACGTTATAGTATAAAAGCTAATTTGTTTAAACAATACTTGGGTAATAATATGTGGATGATGTTTCCTCATTAGCCAGACACTTTTGATAGTTCCAACCCTTTGCCAGACAAACATTGTAAATAGCCCAGTCAACTGATGTTCAAAACAAGGTATAGAGGGAAAGTCTTGGAACACAATTTTTGACTACGCAACTTTGTTTCGACTAGTTAGGAGGAGAAAATATTATCGAAAATCCCCATCCCTAGCCCTTGAGCTAAGGGGGAGGGAGGGGTTCGTAGGTACCACTTTTTGGTTTTTCGCTTATATCTCGGAAAGTCGGAAACCATGGGTCCTAGCGACATAATACATATGAACAAAATAAAAGCTGAATAAATTCTCTATAAGTTTAATCCAGTAAATACACTTCTCATCAAAAAAATCGAAACACTTTCGTTTTTATTGTTTTTGTCCTAATTTTTTACAAAAGAGAATTAATTCCATGAAAAAAAAACATTACTGTGTAGCTGGCAGTTTGGTCATTACAGTAAGAAGAAAAAAATCAAAATTCGAAATAATTTCATTTGTTTATCCTATAAATGAAATTAATCACTGTTTTGAGACAAATGTGTATTTAGGGTTGGAGTACGTTTCTCGTTTAAAAACTAAAAATTAGCGCTTGTCTTTAAACTTTCTGTTTCTTATTTCATTTACTGTGACTTTGGGACGTCTGAAAAAACTTTTTTTTCTAAAACATATGGATACTTCGCCCGCAGAAGCCGCCCAAGTGGTGGCATTGCTGGATTCTGGACTTAGTCAGCGTGTTGTGGCTGCAAGATTGCATCTAAGCTTATCATCTGTTCATAGAGTCTACAAACGCTATCGGGAGACTGGTTCGTTCACGCGCCGTTCAGGATCTGGCAGGAATCGGGTCACTTCTGAGCGAGATGATCGATTTATTGTAACAACTTCTTTACGAAATCGACGCCTTAACGCTTTTCAACTGCAGCAGCAGCTTCGCGTTGTACGAAGAGTAGCTGTAAGTGACTCTACAATAAGAAGAAGGTTGAAGGAACGCGGATTGGCACCGCATAAGCCAGCGAATGGGCCGAAATTAACTGCAGACCATCGAAGAGCGCGCCTTAACTTTGCACGCGAGCACCTAACTTGGTCATACCTTCAGTGGAGCAAAGTACTGTTTTCTGATGAGTGTAAAATTATGCTGTATGGTAACGACGGAAGGAACAAGGTCTACAGAAGAGATGGAGAACGCTTTGCACAATGCTGCATTGAAGAAAAGGTCAGCTATGGTGGCGGTTCGTGGACGGTTTGGGGAGGAATCAGCGCCGACGGTAAGACAGAACTTGCCTTTGTGTCTGGGCCACGGCTGCCTGCACTAAACTCTCATCGGTACATCGAACAGTGTCTTGAACCTCATGTGATGCCCTATGCACATTTTATTGGCAACGACTTCATATTCATGCACGACAATGCTAGAGCTCACACCGCGGGCGTCGTACGAGATTATCTTACCGAAGTCGGTATCTCCATTATGGTATGGCCAGCAAGAAGCCCGGACATGAATCCCATTGAACATCTATGGGATGAATTAAAGAGACGAATTCGAGCAAGAGATCCAGCCCCAGAAACACTTAGCCAGCTGCAAAATGCAATCCAAGAGGAATGGGATAATATACCACAACATGTGATCGTGACTCTCATCCGATCGATGAAGAACCGTATGGAAGCAGTAATAAGAGCTCGCGGAGGGAATACAAGTTATTAAATAAACGTTTCTTACATTTTTTTTTCATTTACGCGTGTTGTTTTACCCATTTCCTTCATATTCCATACAGGGTAAAAATTACTCATTATACAAAATACGAAACCTATAAAGACTTAATTTGAATTTAGAACATTAACATTAGGATTTAAAAACCTCATACTACTCACTATTATATGACATTTTACATTTATTCCTAAATATACACATTTTTCTGATAATCCTTATCAAATCATAAACTGCGAGGTGTTTCGATTTTTTTGATGAGAAGTGTATTTCCAGGTCTTGTTTAGTTTTCGAGATATCTGCTCTTGAAAGTTTGTAATATTGGTTAAAATCATTTTTACCTCTTTGCATGTGGAAAGTTGTATTTGATGTCGCCAAAGATCCAGAAAACAGCATCAGTGAATGACATTCTGCGCAACTTGGAGGGTCATCAGACCCTCCAAGTTGCGCAGAATGTCATTTTAATTTATATTAGGTACATTACAACTTAAGTTGTATTTCGTTAGATTCGAGTCGTTTTATAAGATTTGACCCAATTCTGTTGCCTAGATATTATCCTTCTCATACAATGAAATTATCCTAACATGACACTAAACCAAATAGCATCATAAAAAATAAAAAAAAATTTCATTCATACTAATTTTACACACATTTAGGAGTACTTGGGATCCAAGCTTGGGACTTGGGGCACCCCGACTCGGACAGGTTAGGTTCGAAGGGGATGGCGGGGTCTACATACAAATTTTTATGGACACCTCGCACTTGATCAAAAATTAAATATGCTAAAATTGTTAACATTATAAAAAGCTATAAAGGTTCCTAAGATCGTTTTTCTGTAGCTCTTATGGAAGCGGATTTCTCCTTATTGGTCAGCTTAGAATCAAAACCCTGTACATGTACCTACCTAATATGTAATTATAATCTAGAATGAGTTTCTGAGCTATTTTTACTGCTCCCTCGGTGGAAGGAAGACAAAAAATATCAAGCTTGATGGTGGTTACCGCGAATTCAAGAATTTGTTATAACTTTGTGAGCACTGTAAGAGACCCTTTTAGCTGGAGGCTCATATCGCCTCAAGATGCAAGTTTCACTTGGCTTAGTTCATTGTAGGTAATAAAGGGAGGGTCTGAAAAGACTACTCATGCTTTCTGGACCTTTAAATTGGCGATATGAAATACAACTTTCCAAATGCAAAAAGATAAAAATGATTTTTCACAATATTACAGACTTTCAAGAGCAGATAGCTCGAAAACTAAACAAAACCTGGAAACATTTATTGAATAAAACTTATGGGGAATTTATTCAGCTTTTATTTTATTCATATATGTCGGATCCGGTCAATAGTACGGACAGCAAACGAATCGTAAGCGCGCCATTTTGAGTATCACGTGGTCTGCGCGCGCTTATACAGAGTCGTGATGTTTCATCGGGGCGGCGAGGAGCGCATTCAGTGCCTGACCGCAGCAGTGTGAAGACATCCCGAAACTGTACTCGATTCGTTGTGCCCAGTATAAGTATAGTGAGTGATTAAATTAAATTGTGTTTGATTTAATTTGTGATTTAAAATTAAAATAACCAAGTGAACCGCACCCAGTGTATTTTCATTGCACGAGACCCAAACTCTGCCCACATGATGCCTGAATCTGACGGAAAAATACCGGTGGCTCCGACATCAGAATTGGGATCAAATCGTGCTAATGAAATTACACGCGGGAACAGTGACAATAACAATCAGTGGAAGTTAGTTACTTTTTGAAATGCAAAACCAGCAAACTTTGAAAACGCAGCCAGTGAAAAACAAGTTTTTATTGCCGGAATTCGACCCCGACAAACCGGATTCCGATGCGCGGTCGTGGTGCGCCACCACCGACTTGTGTTTTAACGGATGTGCAGTGGAGGGATGCCAGCTTATTTTGACGCTGAGCAAGGCGCTAAAGGTGAAGCATCAACCTGGCTATCTCAAATAGCCTACAAAGGAATTTAAGGTACTTTTTACAACAAGATTTATTTCGGAAAGGCGGGTACCCTCATAAAAAAAAAATGAGTGGTGAAAAACCAAGTGATAAAGAAACATTACCCACGTTCGCCAGTCGTTTCATATCTGATGCGAAAAATGAACACTATCTGTGAATCATCGAAAACAAGTGACACCAAGCGAGGAAAAATAACGTTAATTAAGTGTTTTAACTGTGCTAAAACGCCCATAAGCGTATTAAATGCAGAAGTAAGGCGATGGATACGAAGGGAAGACCTACAGCATCAAAGTGACGCAGCAGCCGGCATCGAAGACCTTGGTGTGCTTCAAATGTGGCAAGCCAGGTCACATAGCCGTGCGCTGTACGAGCAGTAGTGGCGGCAGTGGCAACGGACAAGTCCAAGGCGCGGCGCGACGCGTCGATGTCTGCATCGTGCAACCACCATCAGACACGTTACAACACAGGTGAATCGTTTCATTTTTACTTACGCCTCTGGTGCCTTGTGTTCTTTATGTTGACTATCGCTGGTTAAGCGTTAGTGAGTTAATATCGCTGGTTAAGCTTTTTTTTATTATTACTGTCCAAGTGATAGGATTTGTAACGCTGGTTAAGCGCTACAAAGTTAAGAACTGGTTAAGCACTTCAGTGATTTACACTACTGCGTAAGTAGTCATGCATAGTGCTGGTTAAGTGCTGTGGATTTGGGGGGAATGCCTGAGGTTCAAGTACCATTTTGAAGTAGAGATGTTGAGTTGAATGATAGTGTGGAATCTTAGGTCGGCTGGTCGGACCGTACCAGTAGCTATTTCGTAGCCGTAATCCGTATCTTATTGACATCTCGGTGTCCATAGAAGCGCGGTGTGCGGATGGCACTGGCGGAGGTCGTGTATTGTGCGTTCATGGTGAACGGTGTGAAACAAACAGAGGTTTGTTAGTGGGGCTAGTGTTAGCCACAGGCCACGAATTTGATTCCTGCTGTTTTGATTACAATATTGCTGCATTGTGATAATACAATTGCAAAGGTACTTGAATGCTCTGGGATTTCCGATCAGTCTTAATTAGATCCAAAGTTTAAGGGTCTGTTGAGAGTGATCAAGATTTTGAGATGGTGACCGTTACACATTGAAACCCTTGAATTCTAAGTGTACCTACAAACATTCCAACGGGTCATGTACCAGTCGAAGTTACCATAGATTCTGATTAAGTTGTGGTGAGAGGTCGAGTAAAACGGTCTATTGGCCGTCTTGTTTTCGACTGTACCAGTAGCCATTTCGTAGCCGTAATCCGTATCTTATTGACATCCCGGTGTCCATGGAAGCGCGGTGCGCGGGTGGCTCTGGCGGAGGTCGGGGTCTTGAGAGACCATAGTGTGTAGTCAGCGGGTGATGCACTCGGGCGATCCACGTGGTGGATGCGCACAGAAGTTCTGATCCATGCATTGGATGTGTGAAAGCAATGTGATTGCTGGTCGGCTAGAGAGCCGTGGCGTTAGAAGTTTTACTCGACAGGCGAAGGTCACTGGAAAATTGGTAGTTTTTGCAATAGAGTTGTGAAAGTAGATTCGAACGACTGTGGTACATGGCCCAGGGTAGTTGTTGATGGCCCAGGGTAGTTGTTGGTGGCCCAGGGTAGTTGTTAGTGGCCTAGGGTATTTGTTAGTGGCCTAGGGTAGTGATTGATGTATTTTCAATTGGCTATTCCCAATGTTTGATTTAGTTAAAGAGTATTGGTTTTAATGGTACAGTAGAGTTGAAATTTCCTTATTTTCACCAAAGAACTGAATATAGAGTTTGGTCAGGAATGACCGAGTGGAACAGTATTCTGTCGTGGACTATTTTGTGTTTCAGAGTGATTATTACACGTGGACGAGTGAAAAGAGTTGAAGGAGGCCTACACTGAGGTGGTTGAAAGAGGCTGAAGAAGAAGAAGAAGATCACACGAGGACGTGTGAATCGCAGGATGGCCGTGTCGGATCCGGTCAATAGTACGGACAGCAAACGAATCGTAAGCGCGCCATTTTGAGTATCACGTGGTCTGCGCGCGCTTATACAGAGTCGTGATGTTTCATCGGGGCGGCGAGGAGCGCATTCAGTGCCTGACCGCAGCAGTGTGAAGACATCCCGAAACTGTACTCGATTCGTTGTGCCCAGTATAAGTATAGTGAGTGATTAAATTAAATTGTGTTTGATTTAATTTGTGATTTAAAATTAAAATAACCAAGTGAACCGCACCCAGTGTATTTTCATTGCACGAGACCCAAACTCTGCCCACATGATGCCTGAATCTGACGGAAAAATACCGGTGGCTCCGACATATATATTATGCCGCTAGGACCCATGGTTTCCGACTTTCCGAGATATAAGCGAAAAACCAAAAAGTGGTACCTACGAACCCCTCCCTCCCCCTTAGCTCAAGGGCTAGGGATGGGGACTTTCGATATGTTCTCCTCCTAACTAGTCGAAACAAAGTTGCGTAGTCAAAAATTGTGTTCCAAGACTTTCCCTCTATACCTTGTATTAAACATCAGTTGACTGGGCTATTTGCAATGTTTGTCTGGCAAGGGGTTGGAACTATCAAAAGTGTATGGCTAAAGAGGAAACATCATCTACATATTACCCAAGTATTATTATTTTATAAAAATCAGTTTTTATACTATAACGTAAGTAAACTTATAATTTCGTGAACATTAAGGGTGTCTGGCAAGGGGTTGCCACCATGATAAGTGTCTGGCTGATGAGGAAACATCATCTACATATTACCCGAGTATTATACATAAAAATCAGCTTTTATACTATGACGTAAGTAAACTTATATTTTACGCATCTTTAGTACCGTTTACCTGCCAAAGCCACCATAACCCAAACTCCATAAATGGTCATCGTTCTTACCAGTGTTGGGAGCATCCGCTGACAAACTTTCAGCCTTTATAAAATAACGTAGGTCTGGGGTTCACGGGCTCTTGCTCTACTAGGGCTAACCATAGATCAACGACTGGATTGGAAAGCACATACGATAGATTCGGCGAAGAGACTTAGCAAATCCGCATATGCCTTATACAAACTTATATACCAGATTCAATTAAAATTTTAAATATTCACCTATTCAAAAGTCATTTAAAGAACTTTCTGGTAAGTAAATCCTATTATAATGTTAACGAGTTTTTAGTAACTTCTGAATGATTGTCAGGTTTCTTTTATTATATTTTTTTACTTTTCTGATAATTTATATTTACTTATTGCGATTTTATTAATTTGACATCCGCTTGTGCATTTTGTTTTTACCTAAGACTGACTATTTACTCATAATTTGACATCTACGATTTAAGAGGATCGTCTACCGAGCGTTCGTCCATACTAAAAGAGAAAACGTTTTCCTATCCCTAAATGTTATCCTATCTCAATGATGTTTTAGAATGCTTCTGACACAGTAAAAAACTAGGTTTATAGGTTTCCTTTTTTTTCAAAAGAAACTCTTAGGCGCCTGTAACTTTCAAACTATTATAAATTTTTACTATTATTAATTTAGGGGCAGGAAAACGTTTTCTCTTTTAGTATGGACGAGCGCTCGGTAGACGATCCTCTTAATGATATTGTATTTTTCTATTTAATTTTTGACCAAACTTACATTGTTATTGACATTTATTGCAGAATTCTAATTTTTAATGTCATGACCATTTATTTTTTCAACTGATGTGTCTTGAAACTGTAGGTATTAATAATGATTCATAATGTTACAATGATTGCATGGAACAATATCAGAATTATATTTTTAAACTATTACATTCTGACATATTTATATTTGTACGCCTCACCGCAAAACATGGAGAATCTGACCACTTTTATGTAACATCTCACACACAGTATGTTTACAAATAAAAGTTTCTTATTCTTACTTATTCTTATCCTTCTTAAAAAAATAATGTCATGAGTAAGCAGCGTGTCGCGGGTTCGATCCCCGCACGGAAAAATATTTGTTTGACCTACATGTGGTTGTTCTAGGTCTGGGCGTTCGTGTGTTTGTACGTTTATGTTTGTAAACGCACCCACGACGTTTACCTATCATAAGATCGAAAGACGTTTGACCGAATTTCATTTGACCGAAAACTTTTCAACTATTATCATTTGTCTTTTTTTTACTTCATCGAAGTCACGTTTGCCACTGTTTCAGTTAACCTATTATCTATTCGTTACTCCAACACTACATTTGGGCGAAAAACTTTTAACCGATGTTACACTTACTCGAAACGACGGTTGCTCGTAGTATTATGTTTCCAAACATTCAGTATACCACTGTTTTAATTGCCATATTTTCATTTCACCAAATGCCTAGAATTTTGTAGGCGCCATTGAAATGTAGGTAGACAATACAAAATAATGGTGCAAATGTCATATTATTATACTATCATATAACTCTGACGGGTATTGCATTATCATTAATGACATTTGCTGTTAATTGCATAGGTAGTTGGACTATTAGGGGTGTTCTGGCTAGCGTGTGTTCGAATCTTTTTGCGCTTTTTGTGTGATTTTTTATACTCTTTTGTGACTTTTAATTTCATATTGTGTTGTTCTTGTGTTTGTAAAAAGGTTTATATTGTGATATACTTGCATACAGCATACAAACAGACATGCAACATGCAAACAAGCACCACAAAATCATGCAAGCAAGCATGCAGCATGCAAGCAAGCATGCAGCATGCAAGCAAGCATGCAGCATGCAAGCAAGCATGCAATATGCAAGCAAGCATGCAGCATGCATCAAGCAGCAAGCACGCAGCATGCAACATGCAGCAAACACGCAGCATTCAAGCAAGCATGCAACATGCAACAAGCATTGTTTCTGTCATGGCTCCGGCGCTGCGGGGTTTTGGGTGGCTCCACGCGAGCTTATTGTCGCAGATGATTTGAACGCTCACCACCGCAGCTTCGGCTTACTGGCCGGCTCAGCCGCGGCGGCGGCCGTTCTAACCACCTGCTCCTCAGCTCGCGGGCCACCCCACCCCTCCGCGCCTACGCGATTTTAAATTACACTCTAGGGGTAGGGCAGACAAGACTACGTAAAGTCGGCTTTGCAGCATTTCGTTTCCGCCACAAAGATTTGTAGCACAATATATTGAATTTTTATAACAGTAATTAAATTTTCGGTAAAACGTTGTTTCGGTATGGTGAAAATATGGCAAATAAATCATTTGGCAACTGAAAAAAGTTTAAAAGAGGCTTCGGTCAATAGTAAAAAGTTATTTTGTTAATCGGCGGAAAATACTTCGGTAAAATAATACTTATGGCTAATGATACTTCGATGATCTGAAAATATGTCAAATAATGCATAAAGCAAAAGAGATGTCGGTCAATAGTTTTCGGTATAATGAAATTCGAACAAACAAAATTCGGTAAATTGATCGGTTCCCACCCACGACACAGGAGTTAATAATTAGAGAGAATTCTACTATTTGTTTTGGCGTAGCGTGGACAGCCCCGCGCAGTAGGGTTCCTTCTTCGAATATTTAAAAATACTTTCATTAGTAGCGTTTAGACGGCCAATGTAACTACACTCGAGAGCAATGAATCCGGGTCACTTAAAGAATCCTAAAAATCTCGGAAACTAAAAATGCTAGGTTAATGCAATAAATTGTATTTAATAGACAATGTAATACTCCTTAAATGAAGGTATTAAAACTTCTTAGTTATTGTAAAGTTATATCATAAAAAAATCAAATTTGAAAAAGGGCCACTTTCGAAGATGGAACTACGAAATTACAGCATTTGGTTTTGCTTTTGTTTGTAATCTGTCATTTATGTGGGTACATAAACCATGTTGATAGTGCTCTATATTCATTATTCAAGCTGAAATTATGTCGCTTACGCCTGAAGAATGCACCAGAATACTTACAATGCTGGAAACCGGCCGGAGTCAGCGCGATACAGCCAGGACTGTCGGTGTGTCGCTGTCAACAGTACAAAGAGTTCTCCGACGTTACGAAGAAACTGGTTCTAACCTACGCAGACCAGGAACGGGCAGAACCAGGTGTACCACAGCACGAGAAGACCGATACTTGGTGAACACCATGCTTCGAAATCGCTTTCTCACAGGAACTGAACTCACCAATCAGTTTCGACGCCTCGGAGGAAGTAACCCAAGTACATGGACAGTAAGACGTCGGCTTGCTGAATCTAACTTAAAACCCCTTAGACCTGCAAACGGCCCTAAACTGGAGCGTGGGCATCGTATTTCAAGACTAAGATATGCCCAGAGCCACGTAAATTGGAGTATTGAAGATTGGTCAAAAGTTATGTTCTCCGACGAATTTATGCTCTACAAGCACGATGGAAGACGTGTAGAAGTGTATCGAAGACCAGGGGAAAGATTCAAGCAAGCACGCATCGAAGAAAAAGTAGCCTACGGTGGTGGGTCTGTACTTGTGTGGGCCGGAATTTCTTCTGAAAGTCGCACAGAGCTGGTGATCATAGAAAACGGCTCTTTAACTAGCGTAAGATATGTGGAAGAAATCCTCAATGATCACGTTGGTCCATTTATGGTCAATTTAGGTGAGGATGCTATATTTATGCATGACAATGCCCGACCTCATACAGGTAGGATTGTGAATGACTACCTTCAAGAGATGAACATTACTCGTATGGAGTGGCCAGCGCGCAGCCCGGATATCAACCCGATCGAGCATGCTTGGGACGAGCTAGGCAGATGCGTAAAACAACGAAACCCTCCCCCAATCACGCTTCGTGAGCTCAAAATTGGTCTCACAGAGGAATGGGAGAATATTCCCCAAAATCGTATAAGGAACTTGGTGTACAGCATGCCAAACCGCGTAAACGCAGTAATGGAAGCACGAGGAGGCAATACGAAGTATTAAAATTCAAGAAAATCGTAATAAAGTACAAAAATATCATGTTTCCTATTTTTGTTTTAAGGAGAGATCAGCAGTTTTTTTCTTTATGTAATTTTGTGTTAATAAAATGTATGGTGACTCATATTTTTTTTACTTTCATTTAAGGAGTATTACATTGTCTATTAAATACAATTTATTGCATTAACCTATCATTTTTAGTTTCCGAGATTTTTAACATTCTTTAAGTGACCCGGATTCATTGCTCTCGAGTGTATTTTTAAAGAATTACACTATGGTTCAATTCAATTCTTTATTGCATTCCATAATTATGTTACAAAGATGATCAGTTATGGACCCTGTCGGGCAAGCAAAATTAGGAGAGAGGAAGAGGTAAAATATTTATCTTACTTCTACTTTACACTTTACCAATAGAACGATCGCGCAAATGCGAATAATTTTGTAACAATGGTCCGATTAAAAGAACCACCCAAAAGAAAAATACTCTTGGTCCTACAAACATATCTTCTCGATCGGATCACGATTAATAATCGATTTTTACTACCATTTGACAATATTTCTCATAGTTTGGTTTGGTTACTCGAACGTGATTGTCAATCACATTCGAGTTTAAGCACACATAAGCTGAGCATGGTCTTTATCACATCCTGTCAGTCAAGAAAATCTCGTGTCAATGAGTTTTTAGTGTTACATCATAAATATAATATAGAAAAAAAAAACTAAAAATTTATCATAAGCGTAATTTTTTCCTCACCTCATTAAATCCATCCAAGAATGCTGTAGTTTGTTCTTCAATTCCTCTAGTCATTCGCCACTGAGTGACTAACTGAAGGTATTGCTCTTTATTTGTCTAAAAAGAAAAAAGTAAATTGAAATTGAGTATACTTACACATAAAATAACAAGGAGTATAATTAGTAAATTTATAATTACCTCGGTAACGCGTTCTTTATCCCCAGCCGGTTTCAACTCATGGTGTATAACTTGACCTAACACTTCGAAGTCCACACTGTACCACATCTCTAGGCCACATTCGTCTATATTATTATCTTTGATCCATACTAAAGAATTGTAAAACTCGGGATCTATAGATTCTATATCTTTCATGGTTAGTTTTTTGTTCAACATTCTTTTATAAAAGGGCATTGTAAACCCTGAATAAATAAATCTGCCGTGATACAACGCCATTGCTATAAATCTGCCAATGAATTTGAAGTAAAGGAGATGGTCAGGATTGACATAACTGGCTGGGTTGATCTGAAGGCTGTAGTTGTTTTTGTTGGCGTACTCAAACAAGCAGTACATGGGGTTCAAGACTTCGTGAGACAGTAGGAAGAACCATTCTCTGCTGACTCCGCCGTAGTCTAACCCTTCTTCACCGCGGAATATTATGTATAACCGTCTGCGCAACTCGTATGCAGGCAACCTCATTATCTGAAATATAAATAATCATTATAATTTAGATAAATAAAGTTTACAAAGTACACAATATTGGCAAATGGGCGAAATTACCCCAGTATATGGCTAATCAGTTCGTTTGCCACTAAACTATGTGTTTCAACTAAGACAACGATGACCTTGGCCATATTGTGCTGCAATTTCATTTTTTATAAGAATACTATGAGCAAATGAACTAAATATGTAATAAAAATATCTATAAAATTGATTATAGTTAATGTTATTATCTTAAATTATAAAGGAGAGAAAGATAAATCTAGGCAGAAAAAGTTACATTGTTTTTCTTTTTCGAGAAATACTAAGTTAATGCTCAAGTTGCTACCACAAACATCCTATACCTCACAAAGTGAAGCCAATTAGAACCATCACCATCATCAAGAGTCCGAGACAACTATGCTTAGTGCCAACAATTATAATATCATGGCTGTAATCCCCAAAAGGGGCCATAGGCCATAGGTGTAACTTATAGTACACCCACCTTCACCAGTTAAGTTCAAGTCGCATAGCCTATTGCCATCAACCGGGTACGAATCCAACCCAGGGCCACTTGCTTAACAGTCACGCAGACGACCACTAGACAATCGTTATTTTCCTTAGCCATAGAATAAAGGTGTACAGAATTGACCTTACCTAATTATTTTCATGGATAAAGTGAATAAGGACCTTTAAAGTCACGATGAAATTATAAGTCTTCCAATTCTGTCATTTGGCTACAGAACCCAAAAATAGTGGGTTGTATATTTTTATAGGGTGATAGTTTGAACATGGGCAATACTTTCAGGAAGTTAACTTGTACTATGAGAATAACTTAGAAAATAAATGGTAATTTTTTTGTGTTTATATAGCAAATTATTATTTTTGGCCCAAAATTGGGTACGCGACATCCGGTCACTGATGCAGTCATAAGATCATCAAGAGTACTAAGTGAGACTAAATGACTGGGGCTCATGCACCCAAATAAAAGAAGCTTTCATTAGTACCGGGATTGGTTTAGGGCAAACACACGTAACCCGGCTCGTTTCATTTAGAGCTGTATCCACTAGGTTGGCGTTCATAGTCCGGTTCTATACTGAACAGGCCTACAAAACATCTGCTTATACCAACAACCGGCCCCCAAAAATCTGCTCATACCAATATTTGTTGAGAATTGAGACTATTAAGGTATGGAGCAGCATAAGTTATTTTTAAATTACTGTTGGCCATAGGGCCAACCTATAGTAAAATATGTTAATTTCACGTCAGTATTATACGCCCTTTAAGTATTACACAAGTTTCACTTTTAAATTGCCCAGTTTTATTAAATATCTCAGTGTACTTTTTTAGTACTTCTAGTTCACCGCAGGCGCAGTTGTCGGCATCCAGAAAAGGTCAGAACAACGTCAATTTTTTTTACCTGATGATAAGAATCCTCAAATAGCGATTGTCTCGACAATGTTATTTTAATATGACTGGGTAGGGCATTGCTCTGACACAGATATCTGAATTGACTAAGTTTCCAGCGGAAGGAGCGCTCGTAGGCGCGAGGCACGCCGTAGGCTCCCTGCGGGCCCTTGGGCGCTCCAGGTCGCGGGTCCTGGAACGTAGTGGTGCGCGTGTTGTGGTCCACGAAGTAGCGGGTGCCTTCCTCCGTGAACCTGATCTCCCATCCCGGTGGTAGCGCTTCTTCCAGAGTGCTTATTTCCTGGCCCTATTATAACAACACAAAAAAAAAAACAGTTATGGTTTATAAATTCAACATTTGGCCTAGTAACACTAACCACCGCCAAAAATATACAAACAACATTGAGACAGAGAGGCTTTTTCCAAAAACCTGCGTTTTTATTTCGTCATAAAAGGCAATGCGTTATTGGTGCTTTTTTAAGCGGCCTTTGATCTATTCTGCACAAACAATGCAGAATTATATTCTGAATGAATTATTGTATGGGGTCACATACTACACTCGGCGTCACAAAAATTGCACCTCTTCGAAAATAAGTTTAAAACATGTCCCGCCAGTAACGAATACATTAAACCCAATTAATATTGGTATCAATTGAAAGTATGCTTAACGACCTTTAAATTAACAACAGTTAGAATCCCTAAACACAACGGGTTTCATTAGCACGTAACGTTAAAAAAAATGTTGTCAAAATACGCATTGCAAGGGCCACTAATTGCACCTCCCTACAAGGGTATAAAACGGGCGACCCGGGTTAAATGTGGGTCATTCGCTATTCAACCTTTGAAGTGAACACACGTGAACAGCTACAGCAAGAAAAATACCCCAGAAGATGGATACCACTGCAGATGAAGCCGCTCAAGTCATTGCACTACTGCAATCAGGGATGCGGCAATGTGATGTTGCTCGGCAACTGAACTTGAGTCGTTTTGCCGTTCGACGAGTGTTCCAACGCTTCCAAGAGACTGGTGGCTATATCCGAAGACGTGGATCTGGAAGACAACGGTGCACATCGGAAAGAGACGATCGCTTCACTGTTTCGACGTCTTTACGTAATCGGTTCTCCAATGCTGTTGAGCTGCAACAACAACTGCTATCAGCTCGCAGAACTTCTGTAAGCGTCTCCACGATTAGAAGAAGAATGCGGGAGAAGAAAATTGCAGCTCATAGGGCTGCTACAGGGCCAAAATTGACTGCACAGCATAGGAGAGACCGGTTGCAATTTGCCCGTGACCATGTGGATTGGACAATAGACCAATGGAGGGCTGTGCTCTTCTCGGATGAGACGAGGTTGTGTCTTTTCTGCAACGACAGGCGTCGAAGAGTGTATAGGAGGCAAGGTGAACGATTCGCACAAGCCTGTATTCAAGAGACAGTGGAATACGGGGGTGGCTCGTGCATGTTCTGGGGCGGCATGTCAATCGACGGTAAAACGAACCTTGTGTGTGTTTCTCGGACTGGAAGTGCTCGCGGGCAAGGGTCGCTGACTGCTGCTCGGTACATAACAGAGATCTTAGAGGAGCAGGTTGTCCCTTATGCGGGTTTTGTTGGCAGTGGGTTCACGTTAATGCACGATAACGCCCGCTGTCACACCGCTTTAATTGTAAGAGACTACCTGCAAGAAGTTGGAATCCCTGTTATGCGCTGGCCGGCGCGAAGTCCAGACCTAAACCCTATTGAGCACCTTTGGGATGAACTGAAACGGCGAGTACGGGCACGTGATCCTGCCCCTACCACTCTCCAAGACCTCCAAGATGCCGTCGTTGCAGAATGGGACAACATTCCTCAAGAGACTGTTGTCACATTAATTAGGTCCATGAGAGAACGCATGGAAGCAGTCATCAGGGCTAGGGGGGGGTAACACTAGGTTTTAAGTTGTTTTTAAGGACTTTGTTGTAATTTTTGCTGATATAAAAAACTTTTTCAAAAAAAAATGTAACCGACTTCAACACAACCACAAAAAAAGTTCAAAATAACCTACAAAAAAACTTTTCTTTCGAAAGTCGGTGACTTTATTTTTTATTTCATTGACTTTTTGTCACCGACTTTCGAAAGAAAAGTTTTTTTTTAGGTTATTTTGAACTTTTTTTGTGGTTGTGTTGAAGTCGGTTACATTTTTTTTTGAAAAAGTTTTTTATTTTATCCTTTTTAGTTTCACTATTCAACCCAAATTAATGTCAAATACATAATTTTCTTACATGTGCACCAAAATTTTGTAATCCGTAGCACCGGTAATAACAACGCCCATGTATGTATGTACACAATGAGCTAAAAAATAAAAACTACTGTACCAAACTAAATGAAAATTTTTTGGGACCAAATGGCAGATATACTGTATCGAACAAAAAAAATATCATCGAAATCGGACCAGAAACCTCGGAGTAATCGGTGTAGACAAAGTTGAAAACTTTTTAGTTTTTTGATGATTTTTGTTGATTTTTCAAAAAGTGCTAGTCCGATTTCGATAAAATTTTAATGGGACCATTCCGGAAGTATACCCTATCCAACAAAAGAAGAATTTTTTAAATCGGTTGTTAAACGACGGAGTTATGCCCGAACAAACATAAAAAAAAAAAAAAAAAAAAATACAAACATCCGAATTGAGAACCTCCTCCTTTGGGAAGTCGGTTAAAAATAAAATTTAACTTTTTAATCATTTGCATTAGCTTGCTTTTTTTTATTCCCTGGTAAACAAAAAACCAAATCCATTGATTTATACTGAAATTTAAATAAATTGCCTTTCCAATGATACCTTATAGTCATATGTCTACCATTGATTAATAGGTTTAAAATGACTTTGAAGGGAATTCTTAAAGTGGTGCGATTTTTGTGACGCCGAGTGTATTATACTCAGTCAATAATAATATTGTAAATAATTAAAGAATTAGGCCGAGACTCCACCAAAGCTGTGTCGAGCTGTGCGGAGTCGAGACGTGTTTTGAACAACCAATAGAATTGCGTTATTGACACAGCTCCACTTCGCAACGCAATTCTATTGGTTGTTCAAAACACGTCTCGACTTGCACAGCTTTGGTGGAGTCTCGGCCTTAGCAGTCGAAATTAGTTTTATCACAATATGTTATTTACAAATAGTTCCATCTTTGAAACTACACCCTGCTATCCTTTAGGTCCTTCGGATGCGCTGTCACCGACATGACAATAAAAACAAATTGGTTCCTTAAATATTTTTGACCGACGGCTCAGCTTCTTAAATGTAATATCGAAAAAAGTAAGTACTATCGGTGGTGAGTACCTGTGTCCTCGGGTCCTCCCACTGCGTGGTGCGGTTCTTGTGGTTGACGTAGTAGACGCGGCCGTCGGGCTGCACGCGCCGCTCCCAGCCGGCCGGCAGCGCGCCCTGCGCGTCGTCGGGCGCGGGCTGCGACCCGGCGCTGGCGGGCTGCGACCCGGCGCCCGCGGGCTGCGACCCGGCGCCCGAGGGCTGCGACCCACCCGCGGGCTGCGACCCGGCGCTCAAGGCCTGGGGGCCTGCGCCCGCGGGCCCGGCTCCCGCGGCTGCTATCGCCAATGACACGTTAGCGCCTGCCGCTCCACTGCTACCTGAAATCGTATCTTACTCATACTCATTTGTACCAATCACACGCTCACTTGGCCCACAGCCGGTGTTGCGATTAGTTATCTATAATTTTCTTGCTAAAAAAACACATGGAGGATGCTTGGATGAGGCGAACGTTATTCTGACAAATAGTTTTCTATCTAAGTACGTAAATAGTCACAAATGTTTTTGAAAGAAAATCAACTGCGAGTAGGACTCTTTCTGGGTTCTTCTGAGTCCTTCTGGATGAGTACTCCCAACCCTTAACAAAATTAATTCGACTATATATTCTTACGTCGACCGTATTGCGAGATCAATCTACTAGCTTCTCAAAGGTTCCACAATGTTCTCGACTATTCTACTGAAGATTGGTCTGGAAGTTTTTAGAAAATTCTACTCTTATTTAGATGTTTCGAGATGGTTCTGGAATGTTCCAGAAGGTATGGGACTGTGTAGAAGTCTTTGGATGTTTCCAGAAGTTTCGACCATCTTCTAGAAAGATGTTTCTAGATGGTGGGTCCGGCCGGGGGCATAAATAGGGCGCCGATAAGAGCCGGGAGTCAGTCTGGATTTGACTACGATCGAGGGGACTCGAAAGTGAAAATGTACAAGCAACTTTCTAGTGTGAGTGTGTGTTTTAGTGGTGAATAGTGATGAGTAATGTTAGGCGTATTGTTTTAATTAATGTATTGTGTGTCATTAAATATTATTTGGTGTTGATTAACTGTCAGTTCATACCAAGACGCGACGCGGCGCGACGTGACACAAGGATGCGTTGCGAAAGGTGTATCTTTTCGTGTTGGAAATAGTTAGATTTTGGGTAGCCCTATTAAAATGTGCGCACAGCGCCGCGACTCGGTCCAATATCAACTTGTTGGTGTATTAGTTTCATGCTGCTTAAATACTTAGATGGCGCAACATCATTGCAAGATTTTTGATAAAGAAATGAAAATTTCAACGCAAAGCAGGTCCGCGATAGGTGTTAATCGTCTGCAGTACTTAACCAGATCAGAAGGTACGCGATTTTTTCTGCCCTAAAAAATCTTTACGATTCGCAACGCATGTTAATGGTAAGCGTCCACAGGTCCGCATCGCACGTATCGGACGTATCGTACGTAACGGATTTTAGTTTGCCTTGTATTAAAACTCATACAACTGCGTCCACTGATCCGCATCGTACGGACGGCTCATCGGCAATGCCTACATGCGATGCGTACCGATGACGTCATACGGAATGCCGATCAGTGGACGCGATGAAGTGGCATCGGCAATCCGATTGCTGATACTCGCGTCGGAAATCCGATCGCTGCTGATACAGAAATCCGTTTGATGCGATGCGTCCGATACGTACGATGCCGACCTGTGGACGCTTACCTTAGTGCGTGTAAAAATTTTAAAAAAAAGTGTACGAAAAGTAGTCATTTGTAGTTAATAATATCACAGAAAAATACCATTACAAACTTTATAGTCTATTTCATTTTTCATAAAAAAAAATGTTTGTCAAGTCAAGTTTCCTATCTGCCTACAACTTGGTAAGGAATTCTCGGCGCGAGTCTGACTCTCAATTGACCGGATTTTTAGGGTTTCATATCCAAAGGTTTAAACGGGACTTTTGGGTACGGAGAAAAAAGTCTATGTAATAGTACTTAAGGGGCTAAGTCAGTACTTATACGGTTTTTATATTTTACTTTCTGTCGTACATGACTGGACTACAGATCTTACAACTTGGAATACAGTTATTAACTATATGATCTAAATTCTCACAAAGTTGAAAACACGATTCAATTAAATTTTCTCGATACAAAAAAAATGCAAAGTTCAGTCTATGTTTTTTATTTTTTGGACTTTACGACGTAACTACTATGAGTTATTGAAAGGATGTTGTTTTAAATTGTAGAAAATACTAGTATCTAAATTCTGTAAAGACAGTTTTTCAATTAATAACAATTTTAATTCATAAAAAGGCGTCAATATGTTTGGGCACATACGCCATTTTATTCTGAGCACACATTCACTATCGTCCTCTCATCTTTTGCCTTTTAAAAGTAGTGTCATCACTTTCGTTCCTTGACACATCAGTCAGCCAGCGTGGCTCTTACAGGCTAGACCTGTGACACTTTTTTTCAGATCGCGGCTGTCAGATTTTCGTAATAATAAAATTGGAAATGTATAAAAAGATCGAGAAAATAAAAACGAATGATACGTAGGCTTATAGATTATTCAAAACTATGTTTCGATGTGTTCAATGGGACGTGATTAAACGGACATGACTGTAAATAAGTCACGTAAACTTTCATTTTTCAATAACACTTTATTTTCATTAATAAATGAAGTATTAAAATAAACTAAACATACTGAATATCATCGCAGGAAATTCCTGACGACCCCTACAGAGCAAACAAGGGAAATGTTTAGAATACGTATGATACTATACATTACGAATTGTTCCTATCAATATAATAAATTACTCACAGTGATAATTATATCAATGCTATCGTATCGTACTATTGTTGTCGGATGGTTCCTCTGTGTCCATCCTCCTTCCATCTAATCTTTATGCATCCAAATACCATTTCAGAACTAATGATAAATGCACTAATTTGCAGTCAACAATTTGAGACAATATGTAACTGAAAACAACTTCTAATCGTATCAAACTGCGATATAGGATAAGAAACACTTCACTCTTATTATTATTTATTTAGTTTCGTCACAGATTTATAACAATTTCGAAGAAACAGGATTAAAATAAATTAAATGAAAACTGGTATTGTCAAAATTTTGAATACTTCAAAATTACATGTCAACTACATATAAGGCATAGCACCCACCACCCTGTTAAATATCGCCTATAGTATAATGCTGCGACTGCGATGAAAAATTTGTGGTCATTGCTGTCTCACCGCGTGTTCGGGTACAAGTTGCTCTCGCACTAGTAATTGCTTCGGAGGCAAAAAAAAATGATTAGCACTGGGCTCATTCTTTTGGAGCCGATAGATATCTCTCAAAGGTTTCATTTATCAGAAAAGTGATATTAAGACCTTGTCCCAAAAAAGATTGATAGGATATTATAGAAAGAAGATTCAATTATAAAGAAGTTACAGACAATAAAATTGTTGTACTACAATAATCTGTGTACCTGTACCTCATAATATACGAGTAAAAACTATTACGTCCCTTTTACGCGGCGCTAGTGTCTGTCATTATAACAAAATGCATCACACGCAACTAGCTTTCTGAACGGACGTTAATAAAAGAAGCGTGTGTTTGGGGCTTTTTTTAGTGTGGTAAAATAATCAAATGAGTCCTCCTACCCAGGGCAGGGCGGGTATATACTAAAATCTACGATGTCTTTCAATAGACCTTTACGTTCTGGGGTCACGGTATTCGTTAGTCCCGGGACCCTGGTAGGCCCTCTAAGGGGGAGCGACGTCATTATGCTCACATGCCTTTGCCCGTGCGCGCATGTGTTTGGGGCTTTAGATAATTGGGAATTGTCACTTTCGCAAAGTGTGCCAATTTTATTAATTTTCTACCAAATAGTAGTTTTTTTCGTTATCTCGGGACGTCAAAATCTGTGTCCAAGTGTTATAAAATAAATTTAAGACTGTGAATGATGAAAATATTTACAAAATATTTATCCACATCAATAAGTATTTCTATCATTTTGTTTTAGTAAATGTTTCAATATCTTTATATCAAAATATTTCTACTAGAGTAATACATGTATTTTGCGTAAAGGGAACACTAATTTATGAAATGTCGAAGTTGACGAAATGAAATACATAAAACTTTGGATTGCGTTAATTTCGCGATACTGGCGCCTACTGGTGGCGGTGCGTGGCAACTTTTCCGACTCATCAAACGATGCTTTCGCTTTGCCATACGCCGTTAAGTACTAAGGACTTTTTTTTTCATGACTTTTTTCTAAACTGTGGACTGGCTGTTCGTATGTCACAAGTATCTATCTCAAGAACCGTTATAGTTATACAGCTGCAAATGATGTATTTCTGCTGTCGCTTTATTAACAAGAAACTAAAAACAAGATAAAAGATTTTTTAAGGGTTCTCCCATAGGACAGACATGATTTTTTTTGCCGTTTTTACAGAAAATGGTACGGACACGGAACCCTGCGCGTACGCTAGTCCGAGTCGGACTTGATCGGTTGTTTTTTCTTTTCAAACTTCTATCTTCACACAATCTATCCATCATTTCCTTGGTCTTCCTCTTCATTAACCAACTTCTCGAAATAAATAGCTGATAATTTATTTTGTTACTAGGACTTCATATCTTTCATGTAAGTCTAAACAAGTAGAATGGTATTAAGGCGATAAGATTGTTTTACGTAGCTAATGTGATAACATAAATATGCATGATTGTATACAGATATCAGTAAGAGACCCAAATAATTCATCATGGCATAATTATGAATACGATGAAAAACTAGCTAATAATTTAGTAAAAAACTTTTTCAAAAAAAAAATGTAACCGACTTCAAAACAACCACAAAAAAAGTTCAAAGTAACCTACAAAAAAACTTTTCTTTCGAAAGTCGGTGACTTTATTTTTTATTTCATTGACTTTTTGTCAGTTTGTCACCGACTTTCGAAAGAAAAGTTTTTTTGTAGGTTATTTTGAACTTTTTTTGTGGTTGTTTTGAAGTCGGTTACATTTTTTTTTGAAAAAGTTTTTTATTTTATCCTTTTTAGTTTCACTATTATCAACACAAATTATTGTCAAATACATAATTTTCTTACATGTGCACTAAAATTTTGTAATCCGTAGCACCGGTAATAACAACGCCCATGTATGTATGTACACATACACAATGAGCTAAAAATAAAAACTACTGCACCAAACTAAATGAAAATTTTATGGGACCAAATGGCAGATATACTGTATCGAACAAAAAAAGAATCATCGAAAATTCGAAATTGGACCAGAAACCTCGGAGTAATCGGTGTAGACACAGTTGAAAACTTCTTAGGTTTTTTTTGATTTTTCAAAAAGTGCTAGTCCGATTTCGATAGAATTTTAATGGGACCATTCCGGAAGTATACCCTATCCAACAAAAAAAGATTTTTTCAAATCGGTTGTTAAACGACGGAGTTATGCCCGAACAAACATAAAAAAAAAAATACAAACATCCGAATTGAGAAACTCCTCCTTTTGGAAGTCGGTTAAAAAATGCCTATTACAAACTTTATTGAATAAATAATTTAAAGGCGAGATATTTTTTTGAGTTTAAATTTATACTGACTAAATGTCAAACACCCCGTTTAAGTACACCGCGAGGTGAAAAATGAAGCTAACTAAAATTTAATCTGCCCCGTTTACGGTCGTCCGCTGGTATAACTTTTTACTAAATGGAATAAATTTTTGCGACCTTTTTACCACGCAAAATTTTATCCTGCTGTCAGACTGACATTAAGTTTTGTTATTTTGCTCGATTCGCGCCGTAAAAACGAATATTATTTTTATTTTAAAGAGTAAATATTATTTGTGGATTAGGGATTTTTATTAAACCGGCAAATTGATTATAAGTTTAATAAACTGAGCTGTCAATTGAATTTGACAACTAACATTGACAGAAACTTATGACTCCGTTCAGCGAACCCTCGCTAGTTTAATTTTTTACCGGCGAAACATCGCCGGAAGATTTAAACGCACCCCTGGGGTGCGTTTAAATCAGCCGGCGATATTTCGCCGGATCCAGTTTAAATTTATACTGACTAAATGTCAAACAGCCCGTTTAAGTACACCGAGAGGTAAAAAATTATACCAATTAGGCATGGGGTATCGTATTTCCCAGTTACTGGGTTGTGGAGGTCTGATAGGCAGTCGCTCCATGTAAAATACTGATATTCAGCTGAATCTGGTTCGACTGGAAGCCGACCCCAATATAGTTGGGAAAAGGCAAGCCAGATAGGCTAGGCAGAGACTAAAATTTAATCTGCCCCGTAAACGGGGCAGATTAAATTTTAGTTTTATTTTTCACCTCTCGGTGTGCTTGAACGGGGTGTTTGACATTTAGTCAGTATAAATTTAAACTGGATCCGGCGAAATATCGCCGGCTGATTTAAACGCACCCCAGGGGTGCGTTTAAATCTTCCGGCGATGTTTCGCCGGTAAAAAATTAAACTAGCGAGGGTTCGCTGAACGGAGTCATAAGTTTCTGTCAATGTTAGTTGTCAAATTCAATTGACACCTCTCGGTGTGCTTGAACGGGGTGTTTGACATTTAGTCAGTATAAATTTAAACTGGAGAATTGATTTAAACGCACCCTGAGCACAGCGACGGAATAATTTCAAAATCAAGGCTGCGTTTAAATCCTTTATCCAGTTTAAATTTATACTGACTAAATGTCAAACAGCCCGTTTAAGTACACCGAGAGGTGAAAAATTATACCAATTAAAATTTAATCTGCCCCGTTTACGGTCGTCCGCTGGTCTATGTTTTTACTGAAAGGAATAAATTTTTGTGACCTTTTTACCTCGCAAAATTTTATCCTGCTGTCAGATTGACATTAAGTTTTGTTGTTTTGCTCGACTCGCGCCGTAAAAACGAATATTTTTATTTAAGAGAGCGAATGTTATTTGTAGATTATGGATATCATTAATATTACACCGGAAAATTGATTATTTGTTTAATAAACTGAGCTGTCAATTGAATTTGACAGCTAACATTGACAGAAACTTATGACTCCGTTCAGAGAACTCTCGCTAGTTTAATTTTTTTCCGGCGAAATGTCGCCGGAAGATTTAAACGCACCCCAAATCCCTTTTAAACCGACTTAAAAAAAAAAGAAGGAGTTTAAGTATTGTTACGTCGATCGAATTGCGAGACCTATCCATAAGCTTCTCGAAAGTTCCACAAGGTTCTCGACAATTCTACTGAAGATTGGTCCGGAAGTTTCTAGAACATTCTACCCTGTTCTATATGTTTCGAGATGGTTCTGGAATGTTCCAGAAGGTATGGGTTTATGTCGAAGTCTATGGATGCTTCCAGAACATTCGACCATCTTCTAGAAACATCTAGTCACTAGATGTTTCTAGAATATGCCCTATTTATACCCCGGCCGGACTAGAATCTAGTGGGTATAAATAGGGCGACCTCAGTCAGTCTGGTTTTGACTACGATCGAGGCAACTCGAAGTGAACTCGAAGCGATCTCTAAGTGACTTTTACGTGTGATTAAGTGAGTGCAAGTGTGTTTAGTGTTGAGTAGCGTTTAGTGATTGTTTTAATTAGTGATTCGTGTGTACATACCGTTTATTTGGTTTTAATCGGTGTTATTTAATTTATCCTCTAGCCTACCCAGCTCGTAACATTATCTATTCGACCCGTATGTTTGTAATCTTTCCAGAACTGCCCAGCTTTCGTATATGTTAGTCTCTACCGGCGTCTGAACAAATGTGCCAAAGGGGTTTGAAGATTTCACTATGGAGCGTGGCATACCTACTGCCGCCATTTTGTTTTTTTTTTTTCAAAATCGCGGCCAGCCATTAAACCTTTATAAATCGATAGCTGACATCAATAACAACAAAAAATATTATGACACCAACCCTCGTAAAGTGTCCGGTTTCTGAGATATAAAGTGTTAAAGTTGACCACATTAATTCGGAATAACAAAGGCTTAATATTTTTTTATAAAATATTTTAGTAGTTGATAATCCTGGTCTGGGAGAAAAAGAAAAACGTAGAATGTGCCAGCTGCTTCTCTTCCGGCAGACCGTAAAAGTCGGTCGAGGGATAGGGCAAAATGTAAGATCCATAGCCCCTCAGCTTAAAACTCTTTCAATGGGCAGCAGCGTTGGAAGACTAATAAGCTGAAATAAATGCGCTCACCAACCCGCCTGCCAAGCGCGGCGAGTATGGCAATAACCATCCAATGGAAAATCCTTGGGTGAGGCCTTAGTCCAGTAGTGAACTTTCTACGGCTGTTATGATGATGATATGCCTCATGATGTTTCTGCTTAATGTGGCCATCACAGCAATATATCTGGATAGAAGCAATATGTTCTTTAATTTGTATCGAGACGAGCGTGTCATAATTTGCATAGATATTTTAATGATACAACTGTAATTTAGTATACAAACTTCGTCATAGTTGTCCCACTTCTTGTGTATTGTTTCTACAACTCATTATGTCACAATTAGGCATTTTTTACTTTTTGTATTACCTCTGACTGCGAGAATATTCGAGCGCGGACTCATTAAAAGAAATCAAAATATCTCCTTTTTTTACACGCGAAGTAAATACACTTCCGGTACAAGCCAATCCAAGTCTGTAGTGGTCATAATTGTTGATGATAGGGATACAATGTAACGGCTAAGTTATGGCTTCAGGTAAAAACAAGAAAATTCGATATTTAACAATGTGGCAAGATCTAACCATTCCTACGAAAATTGCAAAACGTAAAGGTGACATGCCATGGTTATATTTATCAATAAAATATAATACATCATACATTTCAAAGGTGCCAGGGAGACACCTACAATGCATGCGGGTGAGGCGAGTTGTTTTTAACATCTTGATAGATTCGAACACATACACTAGCTTAGAATTGTGAATGTCACGTGATTAACTTTCACGGTTATTATCTCGGAAACCGGACACTTTACGCGGGTTGTTGTCATAATATTTTTTGTTGGATTTTGAAAAAACAAGAAAATGGCGGCGGTAGGTATGCCACAAATCTTCAAACCCCTTTCGAAAGTGTATGTGTGCATGTAATATGTATGTATGTTTGTGTTCGCATATCCCGGAACTACAAGTCCGATTTATCTACTATATAAAAATAAGTCGGGTTTTCCTTCCTGACGCTATAACTCCAGAACGCACGAACCGATTTCCACGGTTTTGCATTCGTTGGAAAGGTCTCGGGCTCCGTGAGTTTATAGCAAAGAAAATTCAGGAAAAATTTCAACAGAAAAGCGGGAAAATCTTTTTTGTGATGTTACATAAAACGAAGCCATCTGGTGGCGAAACGGAGTTCGCCGGGTTTGCTAGTTATTTATGTAATTCTTTTATTTATGTTGTACAAGGTATTATTCAACTTAGGCAATACTCCAAGTTTCATCAAAATCAGTCCAGGATTTTTTGAGGTAGGGATTTTTTTGCCTACTTGGATTGTACAGGGTGGGCCAGTGCTAAGTTCACTTTTCATTGGCTAATAGATCGTCGGTCGCGAGGGGTAGCGGGGAGCGGGGTATGTCATCGAGTCACGCGTCTCTTGAAGTTTTAGTCACCATGATTCCGTTTACGAGAGAGCATCGCGCGTTCGCTGTTCGAGCGTTTTACGAAAATGGTAAATCTTACATTACTGTGCGGCGTATGTAGTACTCAGTTAATCAAACAATGGCTGAAAAGGATTGATAAAACCGGTTCAACGCTACCAATGAGACGTCAAGGTCAACCACGTACTGTACGCACGGTGCAAGCGATTGAAGAGACTAATGAATCTGAAAGAAAATATCTATGCGGAAATGGCCGCCATATCAACAGCAACTAGGGAATCGAGAACCGGTCCTTTTTGGAAGACCCGGGATTTTCGGGACAGGCGTCCAAGGAACCGGGAAATCCCGGGATTTTCGGGACTTTCGGTACAAAAATGCATTTTTTGTATGGCATTAGAAAACAATGAAAATAATAAGATAACTTTAGGCCATAGTATTTATTCTGGTTAAAATCATACAACCAACTTATTCGTCGGCCTCATGAACATGGGTTTGCTCTAGCCTCTTTTCTATTCAGAGGTGGCAAATCTATTCACTCTAACTGTACTAACTATAATAATTTAAATGGATGGAAACTTGCAGTTCATCTAGATGTCTTATACTGGACATTAGATGTAATGCAAGTAGGCCGGTGGAAAGAGGTTGTAGAATTCATGAGTTCGACCTATTTTGGGTCTCATCTTAGCCACGAGCGAACCCAATAAAAAAAAACGAAAAGAGGGTAAGCTTGCGTCGATGAGATGAGCTAAGCTGTAGAGTAACCATCCACCAGTTTCACGTTGCCAATTAGTCTAAGAGTAATAGTGGCCCAGTGGTATCGATCCCGACTTACGAATTGTAGGTCGTAGGTTCGAACCCCGCCAGGCGCATTAGGTACTTTGTGTAATTTATTTCATCACCACTTCTCTCAAAACGGTGAAGGAAAACATTGTGAGGAAACCGGCATGTCCTAGAACCAAAATTCGAAGACATGTGACATCTACCAACCCGCACTGGGCCCGCGTGGTGGATAGTGGCCCACTCCCTCTCACAGAGAGGAGGCCTGTGTTCCAGCCGTGGGATCATTATAGGCTGATGACGAATTAGTCTAAGAAGCTCTGCGTTCCACTGGGTCTAGTGCAGTAAGTTGTATTTATCTGAGCCATCCCAATGATTAAGTTGAGTAAGGTTGCTGCAATACTCCGTAAGAAAAAACATAAGAAAATTTGAATTTCGCGGGCTACTGCGACGCAATCACCTTATGCAGAAATGGGCTTGCACATAGGCTATCCAGGTGTAAGGTATCGCTTCACTCTATTTAGGATGCCCACGTCAAAGTTGACACTGGATGTCAGCTGCATGCCCAGAAGCTCAAGGTCATCAGTTACAGAAACAGAAAAAAATAGGAGTTGGTCTAAATTACTCTATAAAAGATGTAGTTTCGAATTACTCCTACTTCTCTAAGGAAATATACGCCTGTATGTTGGTGGCGTTAAAAGAGAGAAGTTTCTTGTTCGCTCACTGGGATACTAATTATCAAATCTGTTCGCTCTACCATGGTCTCTCTGAACCTGAAGCAATGAACCTCATCCTCACTGGATTTTGCAGTGGGCAAGTGTGTCACTGAAACAGTACTGTTATCTACCTATCCAAAAATACCAGGCTGAAGTGGGTAAGAAATGTGCAGCAAAATAAGTGTTGCAAAGAAAACAGATAACTGTTGAACTCCAGAGTCAATAACCAAAAGGATCAGTCATCAACGACAACTCTGATTGATAGTTCACTAAGAAAATCTGATATCCTGCTACAAAAATCAACTGAGATACCAAAAGCAAGGAAGCTTTTTGTCTCGAGACCCTGTCAAAGGCTTTCGAGATATAACCAGTACTACATTATCAAATTTTTCTTCTCTGCATACACCTGTATCTGAACATGTTATCCCGTATATAACCACAAAGTGAATAAATACCTTACATCCAATTTAATTATTTTCTTCTATAAAAGAATTAACAAGTTTAAACAAATTATTTATACTATTTTTCTGAGTCCCGAAAATCCCGAATTTCCCGGTTCTCAGTCGCATGTCCCGGGTTTTAAGAGCCAGTTCACAAAATTCGAACGCTCGAGTTTAGGTAAAAGACGGGAGCAATGTTCATGTGTGCGTAGCTATTCACACATACACAACGCAACCAGTGTAGCGCTAGTGTTGAGACGGACTAAACAATCTTGAGCCGATATAATCGTAATGCACTTTGGTTACATTTCTGAAAAAGTTTTTTTTTTGTTTATTCAGTCTATTAGACTGTTAAATGGTATAGAACGGAAAGCATCTCGCGCGCTGATTGGTTGAACGACATGTGCCTGGCGGCGGCGCCGCCATAATTATTTGTTAGATAATTCCAACGACGATATAATACTAGACTACGCATTGCACGATCTAACGAACAAAACTATTCTGCCAACTCGCTGAGGTACTACGTAAGCGAGGGAGGCGGGGTACTGCGTTGTGATTGGCTAACTCAAGGTCTGTTCTGTCTCAACGTATGTTTACGGCTCACAGGATTGGTCGAAATGAGACGGATATAAGACTTTTTTGCCTAATGTGTTGGCAGACATCGGTCGCCTGTTATTACGAGTCTAGTATTATATCGTCGTTGGATAATTCGTTTGATGTCGAATGTTAACAAACTGATCTGGTGATTTTAATTAAATTTTGTGTTAAAAATAACCTGTGAGTTAAAGTTAGTTATATTTTATTGTTGTGGAAGTAAAAATGAATCTGCGATAAACCTAAGAAGTGAAGTTTGAACAATAGTCAGATAACTTTTATCTGAGGAATAAAAATGGCGGTTCGACAGCTTATCTATAGAAAATATGTCAAACCGCTATTTTCATTCCTCAGATAAAAGTTGTCTGACTATTATAAATCAGCCCTTAGTCATCGAATATAACCTAAATTTAATATATTTTCCGTGTTTTCATATTTTTTATGAATGTGAACCTTAAACATCTACTACAAGAACACAGAACGAGCTACTGTAAGAAGTTCTGAGTGCCGCGTAAAAGAAGAGTTGCGTTTATTTCTATAAAATCACGAGTGTATTGCGTTGTGTAGGTATATGGCTGTTTGAAGTCGGCTTCATCATAACCGGAGATTTTGTTATTTAAAGTCCCTGCTTATTTTGAAAGGTAAGAATGATTTTTATCAATATCGCATTCTATATCCGCATGACCGTTTAATAAATTCGTAAATAATTTGTAAAAAAAACCAACATGGTTTCTGCTACAATTTCTCATAATAGGCGTCTTTTCATAGTTTTCGTCTTCGAGGGTTTTGAATCCGATAGTGCTGTCAAAATGTAAATCCAAGATGGCGGCTGCAAAAAATATCGAGGTTTTCGTCATGGGTGTCGTTTTCATGGTTTTCGAGGGTGTTGAAACCGATGGTGCAGTCAAAATGTAAATCCAAGATGGCGGCTGCATAAATTATCGAGGTTTTCGTCATGGGTGTCGTTTTCATGGTTTTCGAGGGTGTTGAAACCGATGGTGCAGTCAAAATGTAAATCCAAGATGGCGACTGCATAAATTATCGAGGTTTTCGTCATGGATGTCGTTTTCATAGTTTTCGAGGGTGTTGAAACCGCTGTTGCAGTCAAAATGTAAATCCAAGATGGCGGCTGCATAAATTATCGAGGTTTTCGTCATGGGTGTCGTTTTCATGGTTTTCGAGGGTGTTGAAACCGATGGTGCAGTCAAAATGTAAATCCAAGATGGCGACTGCATAAATTATCGAGGTTTTCGTCATGGATGTCGTTTTCATAGTTTTCGAGGGTGTTGAAACCGCTGTTGCAGTCAAAATGTAAATCCAAGATGGCGGCTGCATAAATTATCGAGGTTTTCGTCATGGGTGTCGTTTTCATGGTTTTCGAGGGTGTTGAAACCGATGGTGCAGTCAAAATATAAATCCAAGATGGCGGCTGCATAAATTATCGAGGTTTTTTGTCATGGGTGTCGTTTTCATGGTTTTCAAGGGTGTTGAAACCGATGTTGCAGTCAAAATGTAAATCCAAGATGGCGGCTGCATAAATTATCGATGTTTTCGTCATGGGTGTCGTTTTCATGGTTTTCGAGGGTGTTGAAACCGATGTTGCAGTCAAAATGTAAATCCATTATGGCGGCTGCATAAATTATCGAGGTTTTCGTCATGGGTGTCGTTTTCATGGTTTCCGAGGGTGTTGAAACCGATGGTGCAGTCAAAATATGGATAGTATGGAAACTAGGCCTAATTGTAGAAATAAATACCTACGCTCTCAACTGCAGCGTTAGGGTTGTCACGAGCGCGGAGAATGGAACATAATTATGTGGCGCTGATGCTTGATTAACCCGGTGGCTGCGCACCGTACTATGCGTTTCAACTAAGTATAAGATGACCTAGGCACCATATTGCGTTTAATGAAAAATACTTTGCGCAAATTACTTTTCAATACTTAATATTTATCTAATTCATGTTATTTTCATGTGATTTTTGTTATTTGACATCTGGGATTTCTATTTTGATAGCAAAATCAACACCCTCAAAAACCATGAAAACGACATCCATGATGAAAACCTCGATAATTTTGGCAGCCGCCATCTTGGATTTAGATTCAGACTGCACCATCAGTTTCAACAACCTCGAAAACCGTGAAAACGACACCCATGACGAAAACCTCGGTAATTTATGCAGCTGCCATCTTGGATTTACATTTTGACTGCACCATCGGTTTTAACACCCTCGAAAACCATGAAAACGACACCCATGACGAAAACCTCGATATTTTTTGCAGCCGCCATCTTGGATTTACATTTTGACTGCACCATCGGTTTCAACACCCTCGAAAACCATGAAAACGACACCCATGCCGAAAACTTCGATAATTTATGCAGCAGCCATCTTGGATTTACATTTTGACTGCACCATCGGTTTCAACACCCTCGAAAACCATGAAAACGACACCCATGACGAAAACCTCTATAATTTATGCAGCCGCCATCTTGGATTTACATTTTGACTGCACCATCGGTTTCAACACCCTCGAAAACCATGAAAACGACACCCATGACGAAAACCTCGATAATTTATGCAGCCGCCATCTTGGATTTACATTTTGACTGCACCATCGGTTTCAACACCCTCGAAAACCATGAAAACGACACCCATGACGAAAACCTCTATAATTTATGCAGCCGCCATCTTGGATTTACATTTTGACTGCACCATCGGCTTCAACACCCTCGAAAACCATGAAAACGACACCCATGACGAAAACCTCGATATTTTTGCAGCCGCCATCTTGGATTTACATTTTGACAGCACTATCGGATTCAAAACCCTCGAAGACGAAAACTATAAAAAGACGCCTATTATGAGAAATTGTAGCAGAAACCATGTTGGTTTTTTTTACAAATTATTTACGAATTTATTAAACGGTCACGCGGATATAGAATTCGATATTGATAAAAATCATTCTTACCTTTCAAAATAAGCAGGGAGTTTAAAAAACAAAATCTCCGGTTATGATGAAGCCGAGTTCAAACAGCCATAATTATACGTAACATAAATTAACGCAACTCGTCTTTACGCGGCACTCAGAACTGACAGCACTGCGATGTCCGCTTAGAAGCCTCGTAGATGCGCGTGTTTGTGTGAGTGCACCGTTTCGAACGTTAGTACGTAATTTCCGTACTATCCATATTTTTACAGTGCTACGGGGCAGAGAAGAGCCACTCAAAGCGTGGGAGCGTATCTTTGCAAGTTACAACCACGATCTATACACGTCATGTAAATATATCCCATAAATAATATACGCCACCACGTTTTGAGTGGCCCCTCTCTCAGCCCCGTAGGGTTTTTTTTTTTTTTTTAAGAATATTAAAAACGTGGGTTTTTCATATTTCTGACAGCAAACCCTTTCATTTGATACCCATATCATGGGGGTGCATTTCAAACAGCCAATCCGCCATCTTAGATGTCCGCCATGTTGGATTTAAGACACGTGACTATTTTTTTCGTATTCCTGACAGCAAACCCTTTCATTTAATACCCATATCATGGGGGTACCTTTCAAATAGCCAATCCGCCATCTTGGATGTCCGCCATGTTGGGTTTAAGACACGTGACTATTTTTTTCATATTACTGACAGCAAACCCTTTCATTTGATACCCATATCATGGGGATGCATTTCAAATAGCCAATCCGCCATCTTGGATGTCCGCCATGCTGGATTTCAGGTACGTGACTATTTTTTTCATATTCCTGACAGCAAACCCTTTCACTTGATACCCATATCATGGGGATGCATTTCAAATAGCCAATCCGCCATCTTGGATGTCCGCCATGTTGGATTTAAGACACGTGACTATTTTTTTCATATTCCTGACAGCTAACCCTTTCATTTGATACCCATATCATGGGGGTGGATTTCAAACAGCCCGACCGCGATCTTGGGGAGGCCGCCATATTGGATTTCTCACCACTCTTGCGCCCCATTGCAAAAACTAATAAAACAAAAACGGATGGCTAATTAATGCACAAATTCTACAAACTACTATTATAATAATACTTTAGTTTGATAAAGTAACGAAAATCATACCTTATGAAAAAAATATGGAGAGAATCAAAATGTGGCAGTCGTAGTATAATATTCCGTTCACGATACGTACGCTCTATAATCAGGACGAGGAAAAAAGTGATACAGGTCCTACGTCGACAGGCGCTGGAGCCGTACTGATCGCAGCCCGGTTATGTTTCGTAATTTATACTAGTTTAGAGTGATTTTAAAAACGATAGTATGTTTAATTACATGAAGGGATTTTAATGAAATTTAGAAATTAGTTTAGTCTGTAAACATAGTTTATGTTTACATAGTTTTTTTAATGTAATTACGCTTTGTTCGAACCAAAAATGGCGATAAAACAGCGATATAAAACGTAAAAATTGACCTCAGAATTTATTTTTTTACCAATTTGTGTTATTAAAAATATAAATTCTACTACGCAGTTTGACGACAAAAACGTATGTCTGATGATTTTTGTATTTTTTTTTGTTAAAATTACGAATATTAATGGTAGATGTAGGAGTCGCAAATCGACTCTGCGTTGATTTTTCAGTAAACTACTTGTCGGAGATTAATTACCACAAAGTTAATAAAAGAGTTTTTTGAAATATGTTACTTCAAATTACAACACGAAAGACTGGTCTTTCTTTTACAGGTATTCAAAAATGTTGGAGTATTACTTAATATAGTAAATTAGACGACCATAATTTTAGTTCTACGCGCAAATGGGTAAAAGGCCTCTTAAATTATACTTCAAGAACCGGGAAATCCCGGGATTTTCGGGACCGGGATTTCCCGGTTCGATACCCTAACAGCAACGTGTCGGCGCGTTTTTGAAAATTTTCGATTCCGCTTGGTAGAGTGTTTGCGGCGAAATGGAGAACATCTAGACGATGTCATTTAAAAAAAAATTGCATTAGTAGTAGATTAAGTTACTTGTTATATAAATACTTCAAGTATTATCAGTATTTTTTTGTATAAGTTTCAAAAGTGAATTTAGCACTGGCCCACCCTGTAGATTTTCAAAATCGATTGTATGTTTGTTCGTGATTATCTCGCAATTGCCTGAACCGATTTTGATGCGGTTTTCAGAAAAGTGTTTGTTACATTCTGGGGAAGGGTTTAGTATATAACAATAATGGATATCTCGTGACGTTGCCCGCATAGATCTGTTTTGGTTTGCTCACTTGAATTCTAGGTTTCCAAAGACGCCGAATATACGAAGATTTTTGTTGAATGTCTGAACTACAAAAGGGTGAAATAAAAACTTAACATAAAAAAAATACAGTCGAATTGATAACCTCCTCCTTTTTTTGAAGTCGGTTAAAAAAAAAGATCCGACTTCAAAAACAAACACAAAATAGTTTAAAATAACTTTTCTTTCGGAAGTCGGTGGCAATAGTCAATGAAATAAATACAAAGCCACCGACTTCCGAAAGAAGCCGTGTGTGACATGGAATGCGTCTCGTAAATTTTGATGTAGTTAAACAAACAAGGTACCAGTAGCGTTGAGATCGTGTTCGGAGTCGGCCTGGTGCGGCGGCTGCGGGTGCGGGTACAGGAAGCGCTGGTTGCCCTGCGCCACCACGTGCCGCCGCTCGCCGCGCCAGTGCTGGAAGCGGGCCAGGCGCTCGGTGTCGGGGCGCTGCCACGTGGTGGTGCGCGTGTTGTGGTCCACGTAGTACACGCGGCCGCGCGCGTCGCGCCGCACCTCCCAGCCCGGCGGCAGCGGCTGCGGCCGCTCCCACGACGTCGACCGCGTGTTGTGGTCCACGTAGTATCTGACGGTTGCCACGCATGTTCAATATCTGACTATACTTGCGAACATACACTGCTCGCTTTAGAAGTAGCCTTTTATGCCTTGTGGCATTAAGTCCGCCTATGTACCACTGATTTGTACATAAAGAATAAATAAATAAATAAATAAATAAGTAGCTTTTCAAGCATTGGAATAACATTAATGAATTCAAACAATCATTTTTGCCTCCGAATTTTCCACGCACAAAACAACTATAAGTTCTGTGACACTGTTATGGTTACAAAGGTTTAGGCTTCGCTTGTTCACTGTTATGGTTACAAAGCAGGCAGTGTCGTGCGCTGACTTAACATACTAAAAAACAGGCTGGAACCTGTCTTTTTAGTAGCACTACTAAAAGAAAATTTTGAAAATCCATCCTTACCTCCGTCCATACACATCGTAGCGCATTTCCCACCCGGCGGGCAGCGGCTCCTCGGACGGGTTGGCGTACACCACGGCGACGCCGGACGCGGCCGGCTCCGCGTCCGTGTGCGACGGACCGGCACCAGCGTCCGGCAGCGCGCCGCCGGGCCCGGGGCCTGCGCCGGCCGCCGGGCCCGGCGCGCCGCTCGGACCTCCGTGCTGCAGGCTGCCGTTGCTGAGTGGCGGCGGGCCTGGTGGAGGCTAGATATGTGCGGGTTCATTAAAAGTTCAATCATACTTATTCGGGTCAAATAAATAATGACGTGAAGTGCGTCGTTAATCCCAAATTGTCATAATACTTACTCGTAGGTTTTGCGAGCGAACAATAGATCGCATTGCAGATTCCGCATTGCTCCGTATCCTAACCCGAGCCCGAACTCCGTCATTCAGGGGCCCATTGCTGTTCGTAGATTCGCCGAGTAATTCATGTGACTGGCTTAAAACTGATGGATCAACTCTTAGGCCATCCAAAAGAACCACCAATTCAGCTGCTTTTACTTCCCCGCTTACAGTAGATGAGTTTTCCTGCGGCACACTTTTCATTAGATCTGAAAAATAGGGTTCAATTGAAAATTCTTCCATTTGGATGTAGGTAAATGAAATTAATTTATGGAGACTCTTGCATTTGAACATACTTACACATGCAATAAACACAAAAACTATACAGAGTCATTCCTTTAAGTTGGCCATCAGTGGGAAATCTATAAGAGATACGGAAAAATATTTGGCCAAAATGTTGATTGTCAATGAAAATGAGTGAAATATCCCAACGTTTTTAAATTGTCATTCAACTAGTAGATTCTTCATGTAAGAATCATTTCATGTACGGGAAGAAAATATAATTATAAATATTAATTTTTTCACCAACTTTTTTTCATATTTCTGCTAGACTTAGTTCATGGTTTTTTTTTTTTTTAAGTTGGTAAAATCATCAAATGCGTCCTCCCGCCCTGGGTGGGGCGGAAGGGACTGTCAGACTCTTACTGACTAAAATCCACCCGTGTTCCTTCGGATGCCCTTTACGTTCCAGGGCCACGGTATCCTGGGTTAAGAAAAAACCCGCGACCCCAGCAGGCATTTGGCGCGAAACACGACGCGCCACCGACCCGGGCTTGGTCCCTGGTCGGACATCGAGCTACCCATCACTCACCGTCCGCAAGCCCGCTCCGCCGCTCTGCCCTCTGCTGATCAGAGGGACACGCGTTGGAGCGTCCACACGACAGGCTATTCGCATACGGGCAAAGAGATCCCTTAGACACACAGTGCCTAAGGAAGAATTTTTGCCCCCATCCCGGGGTGCACCGGCCCGACTGGTCTTCCCCCCGGACGTATCCGAGAGGGAACTCCAGTCCACGGGCGCACGTGGAGGTTTTCTGTCTTAGCACCCCAGACTTAGTTCATGGTAAGGAAAATTTGTGGACCATCGAAGTTCGTCATTCATATAGCTTACATTTGACCCTTTTCTACTGAAAAATAAAGGAAGGAAAGCATCTATATTTTTCTTCCTTAATTTTATTGTAGTAGTTCATACAACATGTACCTACCTAAATATGAAAATAGTAGATTATAGCAAAATGAAGTATTAGGTACTAAAGGGGTTTGAAGGTTTTGGCCTTATTGGTCGCCCGCCGCTTAATTTTGCTTTTAGAATCGCAGTGCACAACTAAAGTTATATATTTAATTAGAGGACACTTAAACAAACAATATGTAACTTTGGTTTCACAACAGGATTCTAAATGAAATCAAAATGCCGGAGTGCCTGATAGGGCCACCCTCCATTCTAAAATCTTCTAATCCCTTTTAGCAACTTCTGAAGTCCTGATTTTTTTCTTCCAATACAATGAACAGGATTTAAAAACAATGGCCTAATTTAAACTCTATACTCTTTTAGATTCGGATTTCCCCCTGTTTGCCAACTTAAAACAATGACCCTATGCAATAATAATAAGTTGAAAAATATTGCTATGGATTATTTTTACATTATTGCTTTTTTTTCTTTTGTGACTGAAAAATAATTTAAAAAATCAAGAAAGTGTTCATAAAATCTGCTGTTTACCTATGATCAGCTCCACATTATCACATTTTCCATTGCAGTATAACAAAACTTTTAGCAAATTTATTCGTTTTTCACCGATAACATTGTCTTTCCTGAAACTATGGTAATCTGCAAGCCGGAACAATAACTGAGACTGTGGTGTTACAAGCACTGTAAGATCCTCTTTCCATTTTGGGTGCAAAGTACTCTTTATAACTTCCGTGCGTCTTGAAATTTTGTCATCTATTATCACTTGTAAATATGGATTTGGTTTGAAGAGTCCAGAATTCTTGATGTTTGCTGATTCAACTAAGGAAAAATGATATGTGCCTTATTATTAGGAACAGTCATCATACAATTTAAAGTGATGCACAAGTCTTGCTTCTGAATCCTTATATTGAAATAAGTATCAACTTGACAAGTTAAAGTCAAATAATTATTAAACACAGAAATAACATGAATTGAACATGCTTTGAAATGGTTTTTAATTTGTTCCAATATCCTTAAATACATTTCAATGAGAATGCGAAGCAAAAATGTATAGAAATACCAGTGTTTGGATCTACTGAACCAATTTTGAAAATTGTTTTATGTTACTTTTGACTGGCTATTTTTTTTTTAGTTTGTTGATGATGAACTGTTTACTTAATGTCTACAAGCTGGTATGGAAGCTTTAGTGAGTCTATTTGCATCAGATCATTTTTTTTTTACATTTTGCCCCCTATATCCTGGAATACATTTTAAATGTGCAGGATTACTTGTATCCTGTACATATTAAGTGTGAAAATATGATGAGCAAGATATTACCTGTAAGACTTAGTTGATGGTATGTTGACAAAGAGATTGGAGTTGTTAAAGTTGGTACAGTTTCAGTCATTGTGATGGACTTTTTCAGTTCATATTATAATATTTAGCACTCCGGTTCACAATATGTTCACCTAAAATAAATCAATACAAGTCAATAATTGAACCTACACAGCATGTACATTTTTTATACAAATAAGTAGGTACTTGGACACAGGATTTTAATGATTCTTTTTCTTCTCTTCATAAGTTAGGCTAATTTAAGTTTTACAACTTCAAAACGTGTAAAATATTTACATGTACAAACAATATCCTTGTATTACAGACTTACTATTTTACTACTAGACCCTTCAAAATATTGTATTTTTATGCCTGTTGAAGTTGTAAAACCTTAATGAGCTTTGATGATCACATTAAGAACAAAATCAGTAGGTACCTACTAATTACTTATGACTAGGTTAGATATAAAAGATAGGTGATTTTTGCGTTGATAAGGGGGGTCTTGATAGGCTTACAACATTGGAAAGTAAATACACTATCCTCAAAGAGTAATTTGCAACCCATAGTATAAACCGCAAGCAGTTTTGTTTCTATGATAAAATACTAGTTATTGATTTGATTAATTTGGTTCAACAGTGTATTGATTGATGACTATTGCAAAATAAACAAATTGAAAGTGTGTAAGTGTTATCTGAATGTCGTTCAAGTAACATGTTACTAAAGCCTAGATATAGTGCAAAACCTAAGAAAATACCATTAATGAGGCGATCCAAAGGACAGAAGTTCTTCAAATTATCTCATATCGTTTTTCTTATCTCACTGAAAGGAAATACACAAATACCTAATGTTGTCTCGTCACGGACCATTCATAACGCGGATCTTTACACTTCTAATAATTCACAGTAAAAACAGTAATTTAGTTAATAGGCCCGAAACGTTTATCACGAATATTATGGTTCGAAGAACTAATATTTTGGAGTAAAATTTAAATTGATACAAACAATAAAATCCTGAAATTAGTCACTGCACTATTGAGCACAGAACATATATACCCCTAAAGGGGAAGAATGACGACTCCGTACTAATTTTGTGAGGAAAATTTTTCTTACCGACCAGCGCCATCTATGTTTAGCCCACGAAAACATGGCAGTAGAATCCAGGGCGGGAATTTCAAATACTACAAGTACTTTACAGGTTCTTTGTATTGCATTTTATGCACAAGTACATTGCGCTTCTCGATAGTTTCTTTCAAATTACTATCGAGAAACACAATGTACTTGTGCATAAAATGCTGAAAGATAATAAGTAAGGAGCAGTTTAGTAAAACAAACGATTTCATTTGACTTCTTTATTCATATAAGCTACAATGACTTATTTTACTAAGGTTCGGAAACCGATGTAAAGTGATGCTGGTATCTTTAGAAGGTGAAGTTCCACACATAGCACAGATTCTAGTGTTTTCTTCCTACGAACTCATCGGGAATAAGGCACAAAATAAAACAAGAGTCACTGTCTCAACACCGGGTCTATATCTCACAAATACGCACTTAATTTCACCAAAACACAGACACAGAGGAGCAAGCTCGACTCACATTAACAATATTGTATGTAGAATTAAATGCAACTGTTTTATTTATTACAAATAAACACAAGAACAAGATATAAATAATGGTGCGCAAGCGATGGCAGACATTTTTTCCTATGACGTCAAATAGCCAATAGACAATATGGCGTTCCAGTGTTGTCATGTTGTCATATTATTATTTCCTTTTTGTTTTGTGTATTCATCAATTTAAATGTTAAAAATTTAATAACAAACATTTTCTCGCATCAGAATAAAAGCAAAAATAAAGGAGGTGTTAATTTGTTCCCTACATTTAAGGCCAAGCCATGTACCTCAAGGACAAAAATACGAAATTATAGGAAAAAAATCGTAGATTTTGAAAAAAAATATGTTGTATTTATTTGGGCATTTGTACCATAAGAAATTGTCGATCCAAAATGTTAAAACTTGCAACCCAAGAATTGATTTTCAATCTAGCAATGTCATACGTCTCCGACATGATGCGTTTCGCTACTTCATTTATAAACGTGTGAAAACCCAAAAATGTACTTTACAGAATTTATTTATGTATTTCAAATAAGTTTTAATTACTAGTACACATATTTTGTGAATAATCATGGGAATAAGAACTTTAAAAAATGCATTTATTTCACATTTCGTATTATTTTTTGCGTTTGGTTATCTGCCGGCCAAAAGCCAGGGTTCCCGACCTAGTTCGATAGTTTTTTTCTATTGTTGTTGATATTCATTACTGTCAAAAAGCTGTCAAATAATGAAACATCGATGTCATATTTTGACGTGATTTTGACAGATGAAACAGATTGAAGCTGTCATAAACGTTTCTTTGAACGCAGTTCCGTTGCGAAGTAGTGTTTTTTCATATACTTTTATTTCTTTTTCTATCTAGTATTGAAGGATTTTAAATACTGCTAAAAATACTAATTATTGGAAGGGATTTTAATAATCATTTGTACCTCGGTACATGGTAGGGCCGAAAAATTAACACCTCCTATAAGGATAACATACTTTAAAATCAATTAATAAGCCTATTATTAGATTGAATGTGAAATAGTATTTTTGTCAATGATTTTCGTTGGCAACATTATGTAATTCATCTCTTTTACTCTAATGTTGATGTCTCTTTCTTGTTTTCTAGCCCACCTACATCTTGTTCGTAGAACAAAGTCGACACCCCCTGCTATTGAGTCTTAAGTTGAGTGTTGTGTCTCGTCCACAGAAAAAAATGATCTTGTCCTTGACTAGCTGTAGTGATGCCCAAACAAAACTCTTTTGTCTTTGAAACTCATTGATCGCGATTTTTTATCGCCTGGTAAAAGCGCTCGTGCGGAGCGCTTTTACCAGGCGATAAAAAATCGCTGAAATGTTATCTTTTGATCGTCGATCGGTCGTTGAAATGCATTTGATTTTAAAGTGCAGCACTCAAAAATGTCCTCAGAGATCCTTATTAGAATTTTTTTGACGTCTGACTTTAACGAGATACGGGACAAGAGTAATTTTATGAACAATCCAATCAAATCGTCGTTAGGACTGAAAAAGCGCAAACGCCGCGGTTTTACCATAGCGCTTTTTAAGCGTTTGCGTACGTGCATATGGGGGCTTACTGTGGTCACTTGGTCACTGTGTGGTGTGGTGGTCGGTCGGTGTGGTCTTTTGAGACAGAAAGACACTAATTGACATAAAGGCCTTAAAGCCATGCCAGAAAACATCTCAAAGAGAAAAAATAAAGAATGACACTGACACTGACATTCACGAAAGAAATGAAAACCAACAGTGTTTTGTATTGATTTTTCAATAAAATAAGAAGTCCCGAGTTCTCCGATTACCAAAAACTCTCAATAATATTGTCAATACACCAGGTGAGACAACTGCTTTCATGCCTTAACGCCAACTTATTTTTATAAGGCTCTCAAGGACAAATAAAGTAGATAATATAATCTGATGTAATTTTTTACATTACAAAGATTTCATCTTTATTTTTAACAGTCACAGAATCTGGTTTAAGATTATAGTCAAATGGTACATATGATCAATATTGGTATTAGTCAGTTAAATTTTGAATAGTAATAATCCTAGTTAATACAATTAAACAAATTGACATGTTTTGCTTGAGTTGCACACATGTTTGCTTTACCTTGACGGATCTAAGGCCATCCTAATACTTTCTAATCATGTTTTACACTTTATCTGGATTCAAAATTCAGATAAAAGCAACAATTTTTCCAAAAGTAAACCAACAATATAGGTACTCAACTACTCAAGTAAACAATATTAGAAATTAGAATTTTTTCCTTCTAAGTTCATTTTGTATTATTCAATGAGTAACATAAACTAAACATTCTTTCTTCTTCTTCTGGATACAGGATGAGTCCAGTGGAGAGTGTTCCAGTTGCTGTATTAAATTGCATTGATGATTATGTGGAATTACTTTATGATGATATACCAGAAAAAATAAAGGGATCTGCTCTAATACTGCAACTTGCTAGGAATCCTGATAATTTATTAGAGCTAGCACGAAATGGTAAGTTTAATAGTTTTCCACGTAACTTAATTAAATTATAAAATCATTCACTTACTGACAATCCCCATTGATTGATTGGCCTGAGCCATAAAGTCTGAAAAGAATTACTTTTGCACAAGTGTCCCCTATTCTGTTGTTTTTCGATACTAAATTGTTGTTATTGGAAAACATTATTCAAAAAAGTCTGTTTAGCTTTTTTTGTACTCCTACATTTTATTTACCCGGGGGCAATGACAGGTTTACCTGGGCAGTTTCCGCTCAAGCTATAGTTAGTAGTATGCATCATAAAGTTTCATGAACATCAGCTGAGGTTCCATTGGTGGGGTAAGCAACAATAGCATTACAAATATAAAGAAAAAAAACTATGCATTCAGTCATTTCTTCTTGAGATAAAGAACACAGTTACTACTAAGTATAAAAAAATAGAAGAAAACAGCTTGTCATGATAAAAATACATTAAAATGGCTACTCGTGGACTTCCTCATCTTAGCTGTCATCATGGACTTTTCTCTACCTGCCTACAAATCTTTAGTTTTTTTTTTTATATTTCTAATGGGTTAGCTAGTGGATGTCGTAAAAGCTCCCGAAAATCAATATTTATAACGAAACATGATAGTTCAATTTTGTCTACTATGGATTTTTATAGCAAGTGTTATATAAAAATAATCCAGATTAATCACTCTGCCTATTAATGAAAATCCCACACATTATGTTGCCAAAATCATTTGTAAATAAATATCTATTTTTTAAATTTCAGAGGCATTATTAAGTGCTCTGTCAAGGGTCCTGAGAGAAGAATGGAAAAGGAGTATTGAACTAAGCACAAACATTGTCTACACATTTTTTTGTTTCTCTACTTACAATGAATTTCATCCTGTCATTATTCAATATAAAATTGGATCTTTGTGTATGGATGTAATTGATTATGAATTAAAGAGGTATGACCAATGGAAGGAGAAAGTTGAAGGAAAAAAGCAGGTGGTCACTCCTGATAAGGTGAGAACAATCCAATATTTAAATGGCCTTTTTAATGTTACATCAAAATAAGTGTTAGTTACACATGTTTTTATTATTTTAGAATGAGCCACCAAAAAGTCGTATTCCTGAACCAAAGCGTCGTCCAAAATCAGGCACATGGGCGGTAGCAGATGTGAATATGCAAAAATCTAGATCACTAGTATCCAGCTACCATGAAGACCTATGCAGTGCATCTGATGAATTCTTATCAAAAAGTGATGAAGAACAAATGAAACGCAAATTAAAAACTCTCTCAAAGCGACAGGAACAATTATTGAGGGTAGCCTTCTATATGCTACTCAATATAGCAGATAACATTAAAGTGGAAGAAAAAATGCACAAGAAAGATATTGTTGGCCTGCTTATTGGAGCAATGGAGAGACATACAAATATAGATCTCCTCATTCTTATAGTTTCGTTTTTGCAAAAACTTTCTATTTTCATTGAAAATAAAACCAGTATGGCATCGAGGGGAATTGTTGAAAAGTTAGCGCCGTTGATGAATTCCACTAATGCTGATCTAGTCAATGTTACTTTAAAACTGTTGTTTAATCTAACTTTTGATACAAAATTACGCAACAAGATGATCAAACTGGGCTTGCTACCCAAGTTTATACAATTTACAAGTATGTACCTGCCACAAAATAATATTATGCTTTTCGTTTTTTAATTTTGTAGCACTATACTACAAAATTATATCATATATCATAATTTTATAATTATTTTGCAGGTGATGACAAGCATATTAATTTGGCAATGAAAATTCTATACCATTTAAGTATGGACGATAGAGTCAAGTTAATGTTTACGCAATCCGATTGCGTTAAATTGGTAAGAACTTATGATGAACATTATCCTTCCTATCGTCTAATTGGCACGACGTTTCCGATTGGATCATGTAAAACTGACCATCTGTGGATGTGGATTGGCATGACAGTTGTACTTGATGGAACAATCGAATTTCAATTCTTTTAGCTTGATCAGCCTACTGGACCGTGTATGGCGGTCGGCACTCTGCAGTTCAGTCAAAGTCAGTAGTTATGATTTTTGTTAATATCTTAATTCATTCGTAAATATTTACAAGTATCTTTTGGCGTATCTATTTCTTTTCTAATGCTTTATTTTTTATTAATTTTCATATGTAAACTGTTCTCATTTACCAAGGTTTCCATCACTGCTCGATCTTTTCTTCTTTTTTGTTACTTTTTCACGAGTGAAATGCCGAAAACATCGTCGTCTGTCACTAGTGACGCCATGGGTTCAACTGAACGTCGCTGCCGATTGGGCAATTTAAACTGATTATGTGCGGTGTGATCATACGATTACACACACAGAGATAGATCAGAGGAATATGTAACTGGATTGATTTGGTTTCACAGCTCACAGACATGTTGCTGCTGAATGTGAACGGGGACAGTGTGGGCACGAAGGGCGGCGGCGCCGGCGCGGGCACGACGGACGTGCTGCTGGCGCTGTGCATCAACCTGGCGTGGTGCGAGCGCGCCGCGCAGCAGATGGCGGCCGAGGGACGCCTGCGCGACCTGCTCGCGCGCGCCTTCCGACACCGCAATGCTATGCTTATGAAACTCGTGCGCAATCTATCACACCACCCGCAGAACAAAGCGCTTTTTGTTGTAAGTATTACTACACGTATATTTTACTGATGATTTGTTATTGCTTATTATATTGCTTGCTGGTGCTGGTGGTAATCAATTATCACATCGTCGGTGTTTGATTACTGATAATATTGAACTCGGACATATGAATTGATAGAGAATGTAACAAACGCTTTAGAAAACCGAATTTGATAATTAGGACACTGAAGGGATTGCAGACAGTATTTAATATGAATAGCAGCTTCATACATCCACGTGTTCCTGAGAAAAAGAACCACAGAAGGACATACAGTCGGATGACAAAGTGATCCTTTAAGGGTTCCGTTTTTATTTTGAAGTACACAATCAAAAATAAACAGAAATAAAAAATACACGTCAACGACGATATAATACTAGACTCCTAATAACAGGCGACCGATGTCTGCCAACACATTAGGCAAAAAAAAAGTCGTTGATACACGTACTATAACAAAACAATAAATAAACAAATAAAAAAAAACACAGAAGAAATACATAAAATGACATTACGACTTCTTCATCGAGGAGTGTTCCTAATAGCACACCCATATTAATTTCGTCGGTATATTGTATGAGGGCGATCGTCTCTTTATTACATAGAACGTTATTCATCATTGCAATAAGCTCGAGCTTATTGCAATGAATCGGGAACAAATCTAGACTCTGTAGTTGCTACTGAGAAACTGGTGCAAACCCAATAAACTGCTTGACAGTCGTCGCGCTTTCCATCATTCAATTAAAGAGACGGTAGAAATAGTTTAAAATAAAAATATATTTGCAGGAATTTGTGGGAGATATAGCTGGAGCAGTCACAAATGGTGATGCAACTGAAGAATTTATGGTGGAATGTTTGGGGACTCTCAATAATATACTCAACGCGAATAACAACATCGATATTTTCGCAGTTGTTGAACGATACAATTTGATTCCCTGTCTAATGAAGATTCTAGATCCAGGTACTTAAATAATAAGCAGTTAAGATTAATGATTACCTAAAAAATATTAACAACAGGTGTTTATCGCATTTACGTATTGATCATATTTTATAAACATCTGTTACATAAGTAGATCTAAATAATAACTAGCCGTAGTCGGGTAAAAATAATTTGGACTTCAGTTCATCATCATCATCATCTCAGCCATAGGACGTCCACTGCTGAACATAAGCCTACCCTTTAGATTTCCACATAATTATACCGGTTGGAAGTGACCTGCATCCAGCGTCTTCCGCGGGCGACCTTTGTAAGGTCGTCTGTCCACCTTGTTGGTGGACGTCCTACGCTGCGCTTGCTAGTCCGTGGTCTCCACTCTAGCAATTTTCGACCCCATCGGCCATCTGCTCTGCGAGCAATATGGCCTGCCCATTGCCATTTCAGCTTGCTAATCCGGTGGGCTATATCGGTGGCTTTAGTTCGTCTACGGATCTCCTCATTTCGGATTCGATCACGCAGAGAAACACCGAGCATAGCCCTCTCCATAGCTCGTTGAGCGACTTTGAGCTTTGAGATGAGGCCGATAGTGAAAGACCACGTTTCGGTGCGTAACTCATCACTGGTAACACACATTGGTTGAAGACTTTCGTCTTGAGGCACTGAGGTATGTCGGACGAAAAGACATTGCGTAGTTTCCTGAACGCTGCCCAAACGAGTTGGATTCGGCGGTTGACTTCTTTCTCCAAGTTGGACCTACCTAATTGGACTACTTGTCCTAAGTAGATATATGAGTCCACAATTTCGAGTACCGAGTTTCCAACAGAGACTGGGTGGGCACAACATTGGCATTTGACATAATTTTCGTCTTGTCCATGTTCATTTTCAAGCCCACCCGTTGTGAAACTCGGTCGAGGCCATCGAGCATCATGCTGAGTTCCTCCATCGACTTTGCCATGACTACGATGTTGCGGCAAACCGAAGGTGAGTGATGTATTCGCCGTTGATGTTGATGCCAAGTCCTTGCCATTTCAGGAGCTTGAAGGCGTCTTCCATTGTGGCAGTAAACAGTTTTGGGGAGTTAACATCCCCCTGTCTTACGCCTCTTCCCAACGGAATCGCCTTCGTGCTCTGCTCCTGTACTGGGACCGACATGGTGGCGTTATTATACAAACACTTCAACACCTTGATGTACCGATAGTCAATACGGCATCGCTGGAGTGACTCAAGTACCGCCCATGTTTCCACCGAATCGAATGAGAAAGCTCATAGTCCACATACGCTAAGCATAATGGGAAGTTATCTCTTCGGTCTTCTGTATAACTTGCCGCAGCGTATGGATGTGGTCTATGGTACTATAGCCTCTCCGGAAACCGGCTTGTTCGGGAATCTGGAAGTCATCAAGTCTGTGTTCGAGACGGTTCGTGATAACCTTTGAAAACAGCTTATAAACATGATGACTCAGAAGCGTGATGGGTCTGTAGTTCTTCAATAGGCTGTTATCACCTTTTTTGAAGAGCAGCACCACCTCACCTCTGCTCCATGCTTCAGGCGTTTTGCCCTCGAACAGGGCGGTATTAAAGAGCTTCTGGAGGACTTTAAGTACCGGTGTTCCACCCGCTCTCAGAATCTCTGAAGTGATTCCGTCCTCGCCCGGCGCCTTGTTGTTCTTAAGCTGCTTCAGGGCCATCCTAATCTCGTACAGACTGATGTCCGGGATTTTTTTCGGTATAATGTCGGGACAGCTTAGCTCTTGGATCTTCTACCAAGCTGTCGACGGGCTTTGCGACCGAAGTGTATAGCTGGACAGCAAGCTAAGCTTCAGTTGCAAAACCTAAAACATAAACTCAAAGAATATAATTATTTTATTTTGTTCTATGATGTGGCCTCGAGTTTTTTTTTTTTTGAGAGAATCAAGGTCACTCCCACCCAAGTCGCTGAACCGATTGTTAGTAATATTTTAGTAAAAGGGGCGAGCGCAGCCGCTAACAAAAACTATTGGTGAATAGTTAAGGATGCGTGTTTTGGTGTTTGCAGACAGCTCGGTGGACCCCTCGCTGGTGCTGGAGGGAGTGGTGGGCGTGGGCGCGCTCAGCTGCGACGAGCGCGCGGCGGCCGCGCTGCTGCGGGCGGGCGCGGCGCAGGCGCTGGTGGCGCTGCTGCGGCTGCGGCAGGCCGACGACGACCACGTGCTGCAGACCGTGTTCGCCTTCCGCCAGCTGCTGTCGCACCCGCGCGCCGCTGACTACCTGGTATCACGCACAGGTACCATACATACGTTTGACTTTAAAGTTTAAAAAAAAAACACGCTCAGGTCAACCTCGGCTTTAGAAAAACCTTTTTTGAAAACATTAAACATGCCCCATACCCCATAACCTAAAGTTTGTTTTTATCAACAATGAATGAAGGCGAGGTAGTTCACTTAAATGTTTTGTGTTGCAGAGGCTCCAGCCTATCTTATTGACCTGATGCAGGATAAGAACGCGGAGATTAGAAAAATGTGCGACACTTGCCTCGACATCATATCACAGATGCAAAATGAGTGGGCAGTCCGAATTAAGGTATGACAAAAATAATGAAAGGAAAATGTAGTCAATAGTAAATTATGATTTTTAATGTACGGTCCGCAGCACTTCAGAGGCAACATGTAAACAATCAATTGCACTGCTAAAACCGTAAATGCACTGTACGTTCACAAATGTAGGATATTTGATTTTAGGTGTGCAGTCGTGAAGATAATCCTCCTTTGAGTGGTCCTCGTCTTCTACCTGACGCATATCCTCACTGGTAACGCTCAAGGCGTCCAAATGATTGAAATCATTTGGCTTGCGTACAATGAGTAATGGGTAGCTCGCCGTTGTATCTAGGACCGAGCCCGAGTCGGAAGTCTTTGATTTGTATTCTCATAATTACATAGGTTCACAAATATGCCCCGTATGGAAAATAAGACATATAAAGTCACGTGTGTGCGGTTGTTTGGCAAATATTGGCAGGGATTCCAAACAGCTTGACGCACAATAACTATTTTTCCGACACGTTTAAGGGCCGATTGGTTGGATTGTAACGAATAGTTTATTTCACCAGGTACTGATAAAAAAGTGGCCTTAACCTTCAAGTACCGACGTGAGCTTCTAGTTACATAAGTACCGACGTGACGTCTGGCAGACCACCGTCGCTTAACTGACCAAAAATTTTATGTTTCTGGATTATTTAATAAAATATTTTTTAGTATATATTTTTGACATTTATCTAGATAGCGTACGAGTAAAACAAAATGTAAAAGTTTTCATTTTAGTACTAATTATACGCATTTATCTGTCAGTCTCAACTATTTTGAGATGAAAAATTAACTTTTTACTTAGTAATTAACATTTATAAACTGAACATTTTTTTTTTCTTCACAACATTTTTTTCTTAAAGTTTAATAACTAAGCAAATAATGAACATTAAAAAGAAACAAAAAATTAAGTGATTTCTTGGAAATCGCAATGCACAAAATATTCGAAACAATCAAATTTTACAAACAGTCTTTGCTGCATTGTAAGCACACATATTTCATGCAAGTGTCACATTTATAAGCAGTCTTGCGCTTGATGAATGATGATCACTCTCCATAGGAACAAAATATGGATCGATGTCATCATAGTCGGACTCCGAGCTCTCATTTAGCCATTCCTCTATAATGTCCGCATGGTCTTTATTTTGAGGCCTTGCAAGGTATTTTTTACTTTACGTTTTACTCCTGAAGTACTTGGTTGATCTATTTTCGTATGTGACTGAAAATATCATAAAAAACAATAAAACCTCAAACAAGTCTCATTCAAAATTATTACACAAGTACAGACGAGTGGTCTGGTGGACCACTCGCGATCTTATAAAAGCTAAAACTCCCCGGAATCGCGCGTGCCAACACAACCACTCTTCTTAAACGCTGCGGGGCGACTGCTCGAGGGGTAGACAAAAGTGCGGGAGTGTATGTCTTTGCTAACACAGGTAACTAGACATATCGGATACCCAAAGTGTCTGTCAGACCACACGTCGGTACTTAAAGGTTAATACAGAAATCAATTACTCATGTTTTATTATAGGTTGAAAGATTTCGCTGCCATAACGGCCAGTGGCTATCGGTAGTAGAGACTCTTGGTGCTGAAGGCGGTACAGGCGATGCTACTGACGACTTGCCTCCTTATTTATCTGCCGAATACCTAACAACTCATCGCCTTACTACTTCAGGTATTTATAGATTATCGCCTCAAATTAATACACCTGTCTAATTACCAATCATGAGAAACTGTCCAACTTATTCGTTTCAGACAGAGATTGAGATAAAGTTGTTATATTCAAGTATAAATTCACAATCAAATTACAGTTGCTAAATGTCTGTACTGACGTACCATGTTTTATGACCGATTTTTTATATTTTAGATTCCCAGACATCGTTAAATGACGACTCCGATAGCTTTTCGGGAGATGTCAGTTTGCATCGCGTTAATAGCAGGTAAGGTTGTGGTGAACATGATGGATGCGTTTTGTTTTGCCGTTTTAGTACAGATAGAAATACTGTGGAAATACCACAACTTAGGAGGAAACGGGTTGTAGTAAGTTCGTTTCGTCGTTTTTTGATTATTGTACACTCGACCTATTTTTTTCCGCACGGTGCACTGTGATAGCAGAACAATTAATAAATTATAAAATCCAGCACAAAACTACCGAAAACGAGGGCACAATGTGGAATCCAGAAAGTACTAGAAGAACAGGATATAAACTTTTTTAAAGGGAAATAGTTTTTGTGGCGAACTTATAACAACCCGAGGAAAAGGATTCGGTAAAAAAAAAATAGAAAATATTTATAATTTTTTGTATAAATAGCGCGATTTAATTTCAATCTCTAGGCAATCTTCACAATGACACCCGGATCAACGTCCTAGCTAAAGGCGTTCATCATGGCGGCTCCACATTAGTGCCGTGAACCCCCGTGAATAGGCGCGAACGAGAATGTGGAAGTTTTCGCGGGGTTCACGCGCGTTCGTTTTTGTTCGTTTATTGTGCGGAGAGTTCACGGCGAGAATTCGCGGCGTGAATTCACGGCACTAATGTGAAGCCGTTATTAGACTACACGAATTCAAATGTGGTTTTTAAGGGGCGCATATCTTAGAGCGCAGCAGGCATTTAGAGTGATTTCCCCCCCTCCTGTCACGTGGCATCACAGCGCTTTTCAAATGAACTTCGCTGACCCCGTTGGAAAACGTACCACCTTGAGCTTATTCTAGCCTAGTACTTTGGCAGGCCATTTAGAGTTACCTTATCCCCGCGCTGCGTGTCACGTGGCGTCAGAGTGCAAGACATACCACCTTGATCTTATACTAGCCTAGTACTTTTGCTGGTTATATATATAGGTTTGTGACATTCTATCAGTTTATAAGCATAGCTGGAATTTGAAAACTTTTTACTTTTGAAAAATGCGCAATACAAAGCGTCTCAAGGAGATATCGACACGGGCATATTATTGCATACCTTCATGCATTTTTATTTCGAGAAATTCTTTGAAACATGTTTAAAATTCATCTCTCTTCAATTTATTTAATAAAAAACAGTGTATCCAAGTTAAAGCACAAGTTACTTGTGCACTAAAAGTAAAAGTAACATAATTATTATTAGAAAAAAGTAAATAAAAAACAAATAACAAATCTTTATGTAATGCAAAAAGAATATCATATCAAGTAAGGATCGAACCCGAACCTCGTAGCTTACCAGTCCCGGCGTTCTTCCGTTCGGCTACCCGGTCCGCTGAGTAAACATTTAAAATAGCTGTTCATAAACTATGTCATGATTTTTCATTGGTACTGATAAAATACAGCAGAGGACGAAGCTTTATCTTTCACATTTTATGTAATCCTGGTACTATCGGGACAAATGCATGCAAATTTTACGACTCTCCTATCAAACTATAAGGCTGCGTTTCCACCAGAGATGTGCGAGGATGCGTAGCTAGGGATGTGTTTGTAAAGAACCAATAGAATCGCTTCATTTACCTCGCTTTGGTCAGCACAGCTCTGGTGAAAACGGCTGAGCGGAGCTAGATTTTTGCGCATACAAAACAAGCGAGGGATTTGTTCGAGGGATGTGTGAGAGGGATGTGTTGCGAAGGATGTGTACGAGAGATATGTACGAGGGATGTGTTGCGAGGGATGTGTAAGTGGGATATGTTGCGAGGGATGTGTTGTGTCTTCACTCCCACTACACCGCACCCTCGTCGCCACATTTCACAGCTACGCTACACATCCTCATAGGCACATTTTCATGCACAGCTTTGGTGGAAACAACCACACCTTTTACAGCACAGCTAAACATCCTCGCACGACACATTTCCATCGCACATCTCTGGTGGAAACGCAGCCTTACTGACTGAAGTGAAGCGATGCGCGCCGGCCGTGACAATTTATAAGGGGCCATAACTTGTCCTAAATTCAGGATCCGATAATCAGAATATGATTTAGAGTAAGAAACTTAGTCGCCAAAGCATGTACTAAATCGTGTCCTAATTAGGATGCTACTCGTCCTAAATGCAATTACACTTTCCTGAATTATGGACGTCCTGAATATCGGAGCCTGAATTTAGGACAGTGTAAATTGCCCCTTATGTTTTGAAAGTCTAAAATAGTTTGAAACACCGCCCGCCGTGATGATATCTTTCGTAATATGTTTGCCTGGTAAGATCGTCAAAAAATGCCCTTAAAAATGAATGAAGGAACTTCGTGAAAATAAATGTTTGTTTACTTACGCTAATGTCAAAGAAACTCTTTCATATCTATGATCGCCTAGTACTAAAAACTTCGTGTATGACTTGTTAGAGCAGTGTTGTATAGTTTATGTGGCAGATTAGATAGAGACAAAGATACCATAAGAGAGAAACATCGAAGATATCATGGTGTCTCTGTCACACGACAGTGACAGAAATATACTTCGATGCCGCATGCACTGTGTCTGTAATGTAACCGTTGCGTTTTATGCTTTCCTGTTAACGTGGCTACAAAATTACACTAAATGGTTAAAACTCAGAAATAAATGATATTACGTATATTATATCGATCACTAGCGGGGGGAATGGCGCGAGCCAGCAAAAGCGACACAGGTCCTACCTCGGACACGCCTCGCGGGCGACTGAAGCAATGCACGTAGGGCACGTCGTTATATAGTTAAGGGTAAAAAAAAACAGAAATATTTAGGAAAAAAAGTAACCGGAAATTCCTCTGACAAACATCATTACCTATCTATTGATATGTTTTTAGGACCAAAAGCATGGTCTACTTCAAGTACCACTGAAAAAACGTTAAAAAAATCTCTATTTTCGCGATTTTTTTTGATCAAGGCAAGTTATAAATATCGCGTTTTCAACTGCAAATTAATTTAGATAGTTCATTGAACTACAACATATATTTTTTTCGGATCGAAAAAAAGAATATTTGATTGTTTATTGTTGAATCAAAAATAGGTCGATTCCTGATTACCTGGCCTTAAGTCAGTGATTAGAATCAGTGTTAGTGCAACCAAACTTTTCTCTTGACTTCTTCGGCCAAAATAACAGCCGACCAAGCTGCAAGTCGTGGGCTTGACAACATATTGTGTGGACTTCACACTTGTGGTCCTCGTTGGGTTGTTGCAGCCCGAGGCAAAATAACAGCGAGTTTTTTTATTATTAATTCCTTTCATTTATATTTTCAGAAACAATTTAGACGATCGTGCAGATGATTTTTATGGCGGAACAGAAAATTCTTTAGTCAAGTCTACAGAGAATGATGCTTTTTCAAAGGATATAAACATTTTTGCCTGATTTTATTCTCACTTTCCATGCATTGTATTTATTTATTATAACAAAATGTATTGTACACTTAACAAAATAAAATAAACATGTATCATTTAAGTACCTACTGCGTTGTTTATCTGCATCTTTTCTATTCGTATGCAAAGGTGGAATTTCGCAATGGGTCAGCCGAAGTTACTACCTTCAGAGTCAGAGCACACCGAGACGTGATGTGAAATTAAGATACCTACCGGAAATGTGTGTCTTTACAGATAATTACTAAAGTTTGATTTGAGTCGCCAGTGGTATGACTTACGAATTGTAGGTCTTGGGTTCGAAGTTTCGAACCCCGCCAGGCGCATTACTTTGTGTAATTTATTTCATCACCACTGCTCTCAAAACGGTGAAGGAAAACATCGTGAGGAAACGGGCATGTCCTAGAACCAAAAATTCGAAGACATCTACGTCATCTACCAACCCACACTGGGCCCGCATGGTGGATTATGGCCCATTCCTTCTCACAGAGAGGAGGCCTGTGTCCCAGCAGTGGGAACATTATCGGCTGATGATGATGACACGGCACAGTGTTGTGTTTCGATGTGAATTGGTCTTGTTTTAAGTTGAGAAAAAAAACAGTCAACTGCCGTGTAATAACGCACAAAGTTAATTCATTAAAGGTTCCGTAGTCTGGGTTTAAAAAAAAATCTATTTGCAGTTTAAACACAGGTACGAAAAGACTAATTCCCACTTTCATCCATCGCCTAATCGAACCTTCGGGACCCTGTGCGATAATATGATCTTGAGGTCAAGGTCAAATTCCGAAAGTCATGCAAGGTCATGCATGATCCGCTATTTTTAACCGACTTCAAAAAAAGGAGGAGGTTCTCAATTCGTCGGAAAGTTTTTTTTTTTTATGTAGGTATGTTCCCCGATTTCCTGAGGCGGCCAAGAGGCCTGGACCGTTTTGGAAAATTTTTCTTTTGTTTGAAAGGGTATACTTCCCAAGTGGTCCCTTGATCATCAGGTCAGGATCTGATGATGGGATCCCAGGGAAATCCAGGGCAACCTTCAAATTTTATAGGCACATAGTACCATTTTCATATATTTTCTAAAGCTGTTCAAGTATTTGCATCTGATAATCATCATCTCAGGTGGGTGAGCTGATGATGGAAGGCACAACTCCTTAACAGTAAGGAGTAGGCTTCGATTGATTTAGTTTGTGTTCGCATATCCCTGGAACTACAAGTCCGATTTAAGGTGAACGCAGATCTAGCCGCACCGCAGTCTCCGCAGTCCCCGGATTACGGATTCTTTGTATGAAGTTCTATGAAACCTCGCACACCTAGCCGCATCGCAGTAGCCGCAGACCCTGAGACGACCGAACTCCCCAACCGCAGCTGATGACGTCACCAACGTCGGCCCGCACGCAGCGGACGCTGCGGCTAGCGCGGTGCGGATGACGTCATTCGCATCCCCGACGCGGAACCGAGCTGAAGGATATGCAATGTGCGTAAAAGAATGGAGGATTCTACTTTAATTACATTGGTCATTTTCATTACATAACAAAATATTTTTATTATGTATTAGGTCGAGATGAGAAACATTATTTAATAACCACCTACAAAAATATTTTTTTGTCTGCCCCGTCGTCTGTTTCACATTATGATTCTTTGGTCCCGATTTGTTTTGTAACTTTTATTGGAATTTCATCATCTTTGCAGTATTTTTCTTCCATTCTTAAACTTCAGCGTATTTATCAATAAAAGTAAATGAAGTAAAAATAACATATTTCGTAACGTTTCAATAGCTTTGTCTAAGTGATAGCATTTTAGTAACTGTAAGTAAATTCTACTAAACCACTAGAAAAAAGCCCCAGCCACTAAAAGCAATATTATGCCACTAAAAGAGGAGTCAACACCAACAATTTAGTGGAACATCCAGTAAGTTGGCAACACTGGCGATCTATGACTGCCGATGCGTGCGGCGACCGGGGACTGCGGGTACTGCGGTGCGGATAGATGTCCGAGGCCATTAACAAAACGCGATGAGTGCGGGTACTGAGTGCGGGTGCGGCTAGATCTGCGTTCACCTTTAAGTAATTCTTTTTTTGTTGTACTAGGTATCATTTAAATTAGGGAATACTGCAAGTTTCATCAAAATCGGTTCAGTATTTTTTGAGATATGGAATTTTATTATCTTAATGTGTACATGAGCGATGTAATTACCGGTGCGAAGGATTACAAAGTTCACATGTAAGAGAATGATGTTCTTGACAAGAATTTGGGTTGAATTTTTAAACTAAAAAGAGTAAATAAAAACTTTTTCAAAAAAATGTAACCGCCTTCAAAAACAACCAAAAAAAGTGCTAAATAATCTACAAAATAACTTTTCTTTCGGAAGTCGGTGGCTAAAAAGACAATGAAAAGAGAAAAAAAAACAAAGGCACCGACTTCCGAAAGAAAAGTTATTTTGTTGATTATTTAAAACTTTTTTTTCAAGGATTTAGTTAGTGACCTTAGTTAGGGTCAAGGTAAAATTAAGTACTTACAAAGGGTAAAGTTTAGCATCCATGCTCAGGCCAACAAAAAAAGATCTTTTTTGTTGGTCTGTCTATCCAGGAGCAGGAGGACGGGGGGGAGAGGGAGGGGCATGGGGGTAGCCCCCTACCCACGGTACCACAGGACAGGTTAGATTCGAGTCTCGAGGCCGTTTTTGAGATCTTTTTCACTAGATTTTTCAGAAACTTCAATGTTGTTATTTTGTGTTGCAGAATCATTTTAAATTGCGCAGTCCATTCATTAAGTCTATGGTTTCTGCCTACTATTCCATAGACAAATATCACTAGCCCATAGACATTTAACCTGACAGATAACAGGGCTGCGTTTAAATCCTTTATCCAGTTTAAATTTATACCGACTAAATGTCAAATACCCCGTTTAAGTATACCGCGAGGTGAAAAATGAAGCTAACTAAAATTTAATCTGCCCCGTTTACGGTCGTCCGCTGGTATAAGTTTTTACTAAATGGAATAAATTTTTGCGACCTTTTTACCTCGCAAAATTTTATCCTGCTGTCAGACTGACATTAAGTTTTGTTGTTTTGCTCGATTCGCGCTGTAAAAACGAATATTATTTTTATTTTAGAGATTAAATATTATTTGTGGATTATGGATTTATGTAGGCTCTTGAGCCTACACAGAGTTGCAGTTATTACTTTAAGGTTTTAAGAATAAAACAGATAGGAAGTATTGATCTGGTAGTATATTATAAGAGACTGACATAAGTAGAAAAAACAAAAGAAGCAAGATAAAAATTAAAAAATAATAATTCAGAACAGCCAGTGCTTTGATTAGTACCTAAGTAGGTTTCAACACCTCCCCATAATCAAAACACTCTGTATGTAAATACATGAACAACAAAATAACCAAACTATAAAATTCACTCAAAAAACCAAACAAGCCCTAAGTTAGACCTAATGAAGTAAGACACTTGTAGTGTCTCAGTTTAGGTAATGGTTTCGTGAGTATGTCTGCTGTTTGGTGAGTTGATGAGATGAACTTGACATCGACTTGATTTGTGGAGATGCACTCGCGAACGAAATGATGTCGAATGTCGATATGCTTGGTGCGAGAGTGATGTGTGTTGTTTTTGGTGAGTGAGATAGCACTTTGATTGTCGCACATGATGGTTATGGGTGATGAGAATTTAAAGATGTCATTAATGAGAGATCGGATATAGATAGCCTCCTTACAGGCTTCACCAAGGGCCATATATTCCGCCTCGGTTGTGGATTGAGCTACCGTTCTCTGTTTCCGTGACTCCCACGACACTGATGAACCGCTCATCTGGAACACATACCCCGTATAGGAGCGTCGGTCTACCAGATTACTTGCGTAATCGGCATCAGCGTATCCAATTCCATCACCAGTGTTGCTGTATGTGAGCTTTTTGTCCTTCGTGGCCTTGAGATACCGGAGAACACGCTTGGCAGCTCTCCAGTGTACCTCCCCGTAATGTACGTTGAATCGACTGAGAGCAGAAACAGCATGCGAAATGTCTGGTCTGGTGCCAATAGAAATGTACATTAATGAACCAATGAGCTGCTGGTATGGTAATTCAGGATTTTCATCCTTGGGATCTGGTAAAACAAGCTTCGTTCCAGTCTCCATTGGAGTAGTTACGGAAATAGCATCTGTCATTCCAAATTTGGCTATCACTTGTTCAATATACTTTGTTTGGTCAAGTGATAGTGTGTTTTCTTTCCTCGTAACTCTCATCCCTAAGCAGTCTTTGAGGGGGCCTAAATCTTTAATTATGAAGGACTTCTTAAGTTGTTCCTTAAAATCTTCTTTGATCTTCTTATCATTACTGAAGATGAAAAAATCATCAACAAATACCGCTACGACCAGCAACTTTTCATCTTCATGCTTGTAGTAGATGCAGTGCTCTTTCTCCGAACGTTTGAATGAAAGTTTGTCCATAGCTTCACAAACTTTTTTATTCCATTGGCGTGGAGCTTGTTTAAGTCCGTAAAGAGACTTCTTGAGCAAACAAACCTTAGATTTGTCATTAGAAAAACCTTCAGGCTGTTCCATGAAAATCTCTTCCTCTAGGTCGCCATTAAGGAATGCCGTCTCCACATCTAGGTGGTCGACATCCAAATTGAGTTTAGCGGCAAAGGCTAATAAAAGACGAATTGATGACAGTCTTGCTACTGGCGAAAAAGTTTCACCGTAGTCAACTCCATGAACTTGCGTAAATCCCTTGGCTACAAGTCTTGCCTTATATTTTACAATGTTCCCATTAGTATCCCTTTTGAGTTTATACACCCACTTGCATTTAATAACTTTCCTATTTACAGGTCTATTTACAACTGTCCAAGTTCCATGTTTCTGCAAGGAATTATGTTCAGACTGCATAGCTTTCAGCCACTCTTGACTATGACTGTCGTCCAGAGCTTGCTTGTAGGTCTGTGGCTCGCTGTCAACGCTGGTCACATTTGCATAATCTGAATCTGAGTATCGATTTGGAGCACGACGATTTCGAAGAGGGTACCTCGGGGCACCACTATCTTCAACAACATCAGCTAGTGATGGCTCAGATACAGGAAGATCTTGAGCATCAACGAAGACTTCAGATTCCGGTTCAAAGGCAGACGTTTCTTCATTAGGAGACTCAATAGCAGGCTCAATAAAAGTATCAGTAGTAGGCTCAGTTAGAAGCTTAGCAGGAAGCTCGTCAAGAAACTCGATAGGAGGCTGAACAGTTGATACTTGTGTAGGTTGTAGATGGGGTATAGCTGGATAATCTTGGGTAACCGAGTTAAAGAATTCTAGATTATTAGACTGAGGATCTAAAATCTGTGTGGTTTCTACACCAGGTTCGATTGATGGTGGTTTTTCTTCCACAAAGTGGACATCTCTCGCGATGATAATGCTTCTGGGATTCTGGGGATTGACAAGACGATAACCTTTTGTATCTGTTAAGTAGCCAACAAAGATACAGGTTTGAGTCTTGCAGTCGAGTTTCTTGCGCTTCTCCTTCGGGATTAGGACATGCGCTTCACAGCCAAAAACTCGTAGGTGATGTAGATTCACTTTCTTCCCAGTCCACATCTCTTCAGGGATTCTGTTGTTGAGTGCTTGCGTTGGTGAGAGATTTTTGAGGTAGATCGCCGTAGAAACAGCTTCACCCCAGTATGCTCGTGGTAAGCCAGAGTCTTGGAGCATAGATCTAGCTTTATCGACAACGGTTCTGTTAACACGCTCAGATACTCCGTTCTGTTGCGGGGTATACGGAACTGTGGTTTGATGTACAATACCATTTTCCTTAAAGAACTGGGTCATGTCATGATTTACGAACTCTGTACCATTGTCGGAGCGAAAAGTTTTGATTTTGAGACCGGTTTGGTTCTCAACAAGGTTCTTGAATTCAACGAATTTACTGAAGACCTCGCTTTTCGATTTTAGCATGTAGCCGAAAGTCTTACGCGTGAAATCATCTGTAAATGTAAGTAGGTAAAGTGCTCCACCCCATGAATGCGTACTCATAGGTCCGCAAAGGTCTGAATGAATTAATTCCAATTTGGAATTAGACCTACTTAGTGAATTTTTGAAAGGTCTCTTAGACATTTTGCCTTGTAGGCATGGCACGCAGGTTTTATTCAACTCACTGAATGATAGACTAGTATAGTCTATACCTACGGCTCGATTTTTTAATATATTGAGGGCTCTAGGATGCAGGTGGCCGAGACGTCTATGCCATAGTAATGCAGACTCTCTCACTTGTGTGCAAGCGGCTTTGTGTTCTGCCAAATCTAATCTGTACATACCATTATGGTTTGACGCAGTTGCAACGACAGAGCCTGTCACCTTGCAGTCATCTTTCAAAAGGATTGAGGCACCTATTGGTGAAAATATGACTACTAGCCCTTCCTGAACTAGGCTATGAACCGAAATTAAATTAGTAGCTAGGTCAGGAACATATAAGACATCAGGAATTTGCTTAAATCTATCAGAAATATTCACAGAAACGGTACCTTTGCCTTCACTTTGAATTTGCTGACCATTGGCAACAGTTATTGGTTTAGATTCCTGTTTAAGGTCCAAGAACCAATCATTCTTGTTAGTCATATGAGCTGTAGCACCAGAGTCAACGTACCATTCGGTAGAGGTACACATTGAGGGGGTAGTAAAGCCTGTAAGAGTATGATTAAAACAAGATGAAAGTGTAACGTCAGATGTATTGTTGCACACATGGGAGGAAGAGGATGATGATGATTTATTCTTGTTTCGGTTTAGGTTTATGCGTTTCCTACACTGAGACACCACGTGGCCCAACTTTTTGCAGTATGTACACGACACTTCATTAAAATTACGCGCAGGCATACTATTTATATTAGACATCAGAGCACTTGATGCAGTAGGTGTATCTCGGCGTTCCTCCTTGAGCAGGATTGATGCAATCGAGTCACTAGTAATCCGGGTTCCGGAGTGCTCTATTGCCATCACCATGGGGCTGTAGATGTCGCCGAGACCAGCCAGCATAATAACTCCAACAAGTTCATCGTCAAGGCCAGCTTGAATAGCAATCAATTGCTGCTGCACATGGCGTACATCGTTCACGTAGGCCTCCACGTTTGAGTAACTTTCAAGCTTGATGGTTAGTATTTTCTTCATAAGCTTTAGCCGTCTCCCCAGGCTGCTATCCGCGTAGGTATCTCGCAAGCGTTTCCAAGTTTCTGTTGACGTTGACGCTGTCATAACCACAGGATACAGATTTTCATTGATGCTCAGGCAAATTTTTGCCCTGGCCTTCGCATCTTTTTGAGCGTCTTGTAAAGTCGTCGCATTCACGCAGTCCCACAGATCATTATCAACGAGGTACATTTTCATTGCGAAGCTCCAGGTCGCGTAGTTACAGCTACCTTCTAGTTTGGCAAAATACGGCGTGCTGTGGGTGGCCACTACTGCTGAAGATGGCTGTGGCGGCGGCACCGACGACTGGTCTTCTTCAATCATGGAAATAAGAGGTTGTACCTGTGACTTGTTTTCCATCTTTGTTTAGTTTCTTCGAACCTTAAGTGCTGGTACCATAACCTGTAGGCTCTTGAGCCTACACAGAGTTGCAGTTATTACTTTAAGGTTTTAAGAATAAAACAGATAGGAAGTATTGATCTGGTAGTATATTATAAGAGACTGACATAAGTAGAAAAAACAAAAGAAGCAAGATAAAAATTAAAAAATAATAATTCAGAACAGCCAGTGCTTTGATTAGTACCTAAGTAGGTTTCAACAATTTATAATAAACCGGCAAATTGATTATTTGTTCAATAAACTGAGCTGTCAATTGAATTTGACAACTAACATTGACAGAAACTTATGACTCCGTTCAGCGAACCCTCGCTAGTTAAATTTTTTACTGGCGAAATATCGCCGGAAGATTTAAACGCACCCCTGACAATGACAGTTGACAGTCTTGACAGTGGCATGGCAATGGCATAAAAAGTTCAACAAAATTAGTACCTTATTACATTTTAGGACATTGTGGGCTATTGGAGGAATTATTATGTTATCTATCATGAATAATACGGCATCACGATTCCCTATAAAACAATGTATTAGTTTGAGAACAATAAATGTTACCCGCCGTTGTATGGCTTCTAAAATTGAAGATGTTCCTACCCACACTGGCCAAGTAAATAATATATTTTATATTATTATTCATAGCGATATCAATTTAGCAGTTCATTGTATTTATCATATATTATGTCAATTATAAAAAGAACTTATTAATAATGTTATTGTGATGGAAACGTTAAAAATCTGTTCTTACATAATAGTAGCAGAGCAATAAAATCCGCAATTCATTCATTATTGTGACACAAAAACATTGTAGATCCAACTTGAAAGCATTGTAGGACCTTGCTTGCAATGAAAGTAATCTCTGTGGAATTCAGATTTTTTATTTGTTACCTACATAATGATGAAACAGTTTCGATTTTGTGTGCAGTAATTGTAATATTCTTCTATGAATAAATTAGTTTTAACTAGTTCAGTCTAGTATAACTATCTTAAAGGTCTTAATCATTTGTGTTTTTATTAACAGAAATGGCAATCTGATGACTACAGATTAGCACGATTCATGAATGCCCCTAAGCAAGTCAATCCAAACTGGGCTGTCAATTTGATAGCAGAAGTGCCACCAAAACAGGTTACACAAAGGGTAGTGTGGTGTGATGGAGGCAGTGGTCCCGAAGGACACCCCCGTGTTTACATCAATTTGGTATGATTAGTTTTTTTTTTTATGAACCTTCCCTAGTGGCTGAAGTGTGATTTGTGGATTAATTTTACCAATGGAATTTTGACAAACAATGAAGTCATATTTTGCCACCATCGTAGAATAGAAAGATCTGATAGATCTTTTATTGGTATTAAAAGCAATGGAATAAGAAATCTTAATCCAACTTTAAATCAATTTTGCGATGCATTTAAGACTTTTATTATTAACAATTATTTTAACTGTGTCTTTATTTTTGAAATCATTGTCAGAAACATAAACCACCTTACCACAAAAAGATAAACACCCATTGAACACTTGTCTAAAAAATGTGTTAAGTACTGCAAAACAACCCTTATATCAAGGAGAAAGAGTCATTTTGACGTTGTCAATTTTTAGACAAGTGTTCAACGGGTGTTTAATTTTTTTGTGGTAAGACGGAAAGTTCCTATTATAATTATGTTTAGCACTGAAAATATTTAGATAATATGAGGGGGCTTCAATAGGTATTTTAATGTGTACAATTTTATTATACAGGACAAGCCTGGTGATCATTCTTGTGGATACTGTGGTCTGCGATTTGTCAAAAAGGATAGCCACTGAGTATGTTGATATTCTAAAGACACCTTATAAAAGTTCTCTCAATCATTTGTTTTCCTAAACATTATTTTGTTGTAGTCAAAATGTTGAAAATATAAAATATATTAAAGTAGGATAAGCAGCTGTTTCATTTTAAATTAGAAATACCCTAAGAGCTACGTGAAATCTTGGTAAAGTGTTTGAGACATGCTGAAAAATTACTCAATACTTTTTCAATTATCCCTAAACACAGAAAGGCTCACCTGGCTGAGCAAAAGTGGTAAAGCTAAAATTATACAATATGCAAAAAATTATTAAAAAATACAGTTTCCTATGATTATTCTCGCAGCATGGCACTCGTGTGTTATACCTTTATATTAATAAACTGTATTTCATACGGGAGCTACAAGTTGCTACACTTTCGAAAAAATGCAAGTAACTCTTCAGCTTATGTTACTTTTATATCATAAGGCTGCGGTTCCACTGAGGTGGAGCGGAAACAAGGTGTGCCGCGATTCACCAAACATTTATGGAGGAGCGGAGAAGAGATGTGGATTTCAAGGCATATGATTGGTGAATCGCAGCAAAGCTCGTTTCCGCTCCGCATCAGTGGAACTGCAGCCTTATCACCACCTCAAGAAAGGAGTGAGGCAGAGTTGAGTGAAGAGCAAGCTAAAAAAGCTTGCTCGTAGAGATAGTATAGTAGTAGAAGTGCAGGTACAGCCTGCAGGTCTACATTAATAGCATATTAATAAGTGATTATAGTGCAATGCTCATAAATGAATGTATTTCCACATTAACTCTGAATTCTATTATAGGTACTTAAAAATAGAGTAAGATTAAATATAATATATTTTTTACATCTCCTGCTCGTAAATGTCAAATTATATGTCTGCTAACCGGCCGTAAAGCAAGGCATTGTTCCCCCCGCTCGAGCCGGGCAATAATATATGTATTGAATTTGATTGATTGATGAATTTGAGAGTGATTTGAATTTGGAACCTCAAACAAAACATAGTATGAAAACTTTGAACGAAGGAATTGAAGCAGCGGCGGCTGCCCCCCGGCAGTCCCCGCTGCAACAGCTGATCGCTTGCTGAGGTGGGCACCACAGCATGCTCACGTTCGAAGGTTGTCGTACCACATCAAATTTCAAAATTCGAATTTATTTCCTCGCAGGTGGTGTGAAAAGCAGAGTACTCACCTCAGGAATAAAGCTACCTTTGTCTTGGGCTAACTTAAATCCCTGGCTACACTAAGGATTCCTAACTTAATTCCCGAGTGACCTCCTCGCTGCGCTCCGGAGGTTCACCCCCAGAATCCTTAGTGTCGCTTCGGGATTCAATACGCCCGTGACGTAAGGCACTGCTTTATTCCCTTGGTGCGTAATCTACTATTATATTCCGGTTCTTTACGAGAGGACGCGAGTATAATAACTAATAAGCCTTTTATTAGTTCGCTCGCTCACTTCTTCAATTGCTGGGCAAAGTACTTCGGTAACCCACGTACTCTCCACAAATCGTTAGCAACACGAAGGCGCTGCTGGTTTTCCTCGGAGTGCTGGGGTGGATCGAATAATTTCTTCGCACTCAAAATACGCGCATATGACGATTGACGTGGGGTTGCGAATACCAGCCCGATATAAAATACCTATGAGTTCTCTCGGGCGTCCTGACCTGGCAGCCGGGTGCCGAGTAATACACTACCCTGGGTTATAAACGATTAAACACGATATCTGTTATGGTTTTTTTTTATTGTGGTAAAATCATCAAATGAGTACTCCCACCCATACTGTTAGACTTGTTAGGGTTATGAGGTGGAGGCTGTCTTCTCCCTCACGACGCCCGCCTCCTACTTTGCTAGCGTGACTGCTTCGCTGAAGGAAGCAACTGCTTTCCATTTTGTCTTGCGCCACAGCTCCATTCACACAAAATTAAAAAGTGCTAATCCACATGCATACAGTCTACATGTGGATGTGGCCTTCTTTGAACCCTTAATCAAACTACCTAATCCACATGCATCCACATAATCCACATGCATGCAAGCTTGTGCTCTCGCACAAGCTTGCATGCATGTGTATTAGCACTTTTTAATTTTTTTATGCCAAAATAAATACTGTTTTAAATTTCTAAAGATCAATTTATTAATAAATAAATAAGATACATTTGATATTACATCTGAAAGCAATCCTAACTTTTATTTTCAAAGCAAATTAATACTTTTGGAATCTCAACTGGTTATTCATTATTTTTGGTTGGTTCTGCATTTTCTTTGCATAGTTCTTGTCTGATTTCTTTGTTTGATTGTAACAGTTCCTTCAACCTTTCATGTATATCATCATTTTTTTGTTCCAAATAATCCAATGCAGAATTCAACTCGTCTAATTTAGAATCCAACATGACATATTCTGAAAAAGAAATAGTTAATACTGGATTACATACTTTCATACTACTTACATACTTAAAAAAAATCTTTTATATTAATATGTTCTAGAAATCCTACTAATATTATAAAGGCGAAAGTTTGTAAGTATGGATGTATGGATGTTTGTTACTCTTTCACGCAAAAACCACTGAACGGATTTGGCTAAAATTTGGTATACAGATAGTTTATAACCTGGATTAACACATAGGATAGTTTTTATCCCGATTTTATGTTCCCGTGGGATAATTTTCGAGTTGCAGCGGGTGAAACCGCTGGCAACAGCTAGTTATTTTATAAATTAAAAATGAATAATTATGTGCTTGGCTTTAATCTAGCCTAGAGGCAACAATGAGGCCTTTTTTTATTGTCGCAAAATCATCAAATGAGTCCTCCCGCCCAGGGCAGGACAGGAGGGGCTTGTCAGACTTGTACTGACTCAACAATGAGGCCTAAGATGGAGTAAGCCACTTGGCCTTCCACTGCCATTGGGATTGTTCTGCTCTCAAAGGGTTACAGTGGTACAATTTGGTGTTAAAGTAATTTCTACTCTTGTTTATTTTCATTCTTTTTACTATTTGTCCAACTTAGTTCAAAGTAGAGATGATGGTTTTCAAATTCACCACCTCTAGTTGTTATGTACTTATCTACAACAACAATAAATTAATATTTTACCACTAATAACACACTGTTCAATTACTTGTTGCCATAACATCCAAATGTTAGGAGTTTTATAGAGTTAAATCTAGGTTCTTTAGAGATAAATAACTGGTCAGTGGCTCGTCTAAATTATACCCAATAAACTCTAGCTTCACTAGCTTGGCTTTACTTCTTTCACACCAAACGACTAAGAACATTGTCAATAATGTTAATTTTCTTATGACCACTGCACACTGTGATAACTTTGACCCAAGGTTTTCTTTATAAACCTGATTACGAGCATTAGTAATTCAGGATTAGCAATTTTGGGCAATGACAAGTTATTAAAACTTACCTTCTACAACATTTTCATCGGTCTGTTCTGTAGGCACAATTTCATTGTTATCTATAATACCATTTTGGTTACTGTTATTCTGATCTTGGCCAGCCATGCTGAAATAGTATGTGATACTTGTTGTAGGGCGTATTCGATTTTTTCCTCGCAATGACAGGAAACAGTAAATAAACTATGTTTTTTGATTTCTATTTTTCTTCTCCGGTTCTCCTCCTGGTTCGCGACTTCGCGAGTGTTCAGTGTTGCCGTTAGGACAATCTAGTTTGTGGCCATATGTAATAAAAAAGTAGCCAGTTTTGCAAAAAAATCTCTTTAAAAATTCGGCTAGAAGTGGCTAAAGTGCTTTTGGCCAGATACTGTTAGGTATCCAATTACTAATTACAATTTCGGCATGGTAATAAATGGGTTAAATAAAACAATTTTAATACTAATTAGTATTTAACATTATTAAAAGCTAACAAACGTTCAGCTGGTGAAAAATATTCTCAATTATTTGGTTTATATTAAAAATCAAGTCTACAGTGACATCTGGAGATTCATTAATCTCTTCGTCAATGGGTGATGATGTGGGTGGTATTTCAATTAGTTTGACCGATTTGACCGTTTTTGTGACTTTGTTTAAAACAGTGATTCCCAAAGTGGTCCAGGTGGACCCCCAGAGGTCCACGGGAGACTTGCTGGGGTGTACGTAGGCGTGAACAAAGAATGGGTGTCCACGAAAATTTATCTGCTTTTGATAGTAAAGAGCAAAAATGTAAGCATAGTTTTTATAAGGGCCTACCTACATTAGTCGGCGCGAATTCTCTCAATTTCCAAACTTGTCGCAGGTAGAATGTATTGATGAGGATATCCATAACTACAGTCAACATATAAGTGCCCTGCATGATGACTTCAAAACCAGGTTTGAAGATATGCTGACGATAGATATACCACCATGGATCATAAATCCATTTGATGAAACGGAAGTGGTCAATGTTGTATTACAAGAGGTGCTGCTCGAGCTAAGCACCAATGAGGAGCTGAAGGTGAAATTTAGGAAAGGCTACCAAACATTTTGGCTGCAAGCAGAAATACCCGAAAAATATCCTGGACTGTAGGAAATCGCAAGGAAATTTTTAATAGCTTTTCCCTCGTCATACCTTATCGAAAGGAGTTTTAGTGCCGTTACAAACCTCTTAACAAAAAAAGGAGCAAATTAAAAATCACAGAGCGGGGGGGTTTGCGGTTATTTCTCACAAAAATAAAGCCAAACATTGATCGTTTGCTGACGCTCCATCAAATACATCCTTCCCATTCATTAAAATTATGACCTCAACCTATATTACCTTATTAATTATTTTTTTCTTGTAATTCTCTTTAATTAATAAAAAAAAGTGTTTTAATATGTACCATTTTTTTCGTTTTTATTTTACCTATCGGAAAATATTAGGGACAAAACTCAGAAGCGACACAATTTTACGTTTTTGGCGACTTTAAGAATGTGGTAGAAATGTAGCAGCAGGGTCCACCGAAACCAGTAAAATTTTGAAAGTGGTCCACGAGAAAAATAAGTTTGGGAACTACTGGTTTAAAACTTCAGTAGGCAAAACATAATTGTGGCAAGCTTTTTTTAACCGACTTCAAAAAAAGGAGGAGGTTCTCAATTCGTCGGAATCTTTTTTTTTTTTTTTTTAATATTTTTAATTGTTTTTATGTAGTTTGGTTTAATTAATCGGTAGACTTCTAATAGTAATTTAGTAAAAGTTTAACAATCGAAAAATCAGCCAGAAGTGGCTAGATTTATTTTGGTGGCTAAAATGGTTTTCTGTTTGGCTAGAACTGTTGAAAATCCGCTAGATCTAGCCACAAAGTGGCTAAAACGGCAACACTGCGAGTGTTCGCGACGAGCCGACGAGTGACATCAAGTAACATGACAGCATGACAGGCAGGCGGATTGTTTGTGTTGCTAGATTCTATTTTGAAAAATCCCATAATTTACAAAGAAATGCGTATGGCTGCTTTCAAGAAAATTCATAAATTATTATATTATTTAAAAACAAATACAGCCCTTTCAAAGTTATTATAGTCTCATATTTTCTAGTAATACTTTGATGATTATTTCACAGTTTCGTTTCATTTTTTTTTGCTTTATAATCTATCTATAATAATACCAATTTTATAAAGCCGATGAAGTTTGTTTTGTTAGCCGCGCTAATATCATTAACTACTGGCTACAATTTTTAAAAATCATTTTTGGATAATCCACTTTTTAAGAAACCTATACTTAGGTTATAATCATTACGCTACGTCATGTCCCCTTTTCTAAGGATTGCGTAGAGGTATCAGGCTGAAATTAACATCAAATGGGTCAATCTTCAATTTTTGAACTTCCGTTGAGGATAATGACGCCCGATACTTTTACTGCTAGTGCAACCATCCATTGAAAAAACACAAAAATATAAATATTTTTAATTTAATTTTAGTTAAACGTAATCAAAATAGTTTATAAATATTTTTGTTTTTTGTCAATGGATGGTTGCACTAGCAGTAAAAGTATCGGGCGTCATTATCCTCAACGGAAGTCCAAAAATTGAAGATTGACCCAAATACTCAGATCTGCAATCCATATAAAATTTATGTGATTGTTTTCTCTGCTCCACCCCTTGGTGGAGAACTTCTTCTTCTAAATTGTAGCGTTTAACTTGCACAAACACAGGATCGCGCTGGATTGCTTTGAGAGACAATAGTCTAGTCTTGCGCCCGTATATGGCTACGTGTTTGGCTACCATTAGTAGTCAACGTAATATAAATTTTATGGTGCAATAAAGAGCCATATTTCTTATTTTCCCACGTTTTTATAAACTCACTTTTCTTTATACAGTAACTTTGCCAAATTCAATATAACTTGGAAGTATTTGACAGCTATTCGTGACGTTGCCAACTTTCAGAATACGCGCTCTTATTAGTATTTGATGTAATATGATAGACTTAACGCCACGTCAAAAGGACTTCTGTCGTGGCGCGGAGTCTAATTTGGATAGACGAACGTGAAAATGCTACGAATTATCGTTTTCATTTTTCTTTTAATGTCTGTCAGTTTCCCTACACAGGATAGTCCAAACATCCGTAAAACACTGGAGCATTCCTTAAGTGTGGCAACATTGATAATAGCACTCAAAGCCACAGACTAAGTAGAGAACAATGGACATGTGATAAAATAAAAAGAAAAAATATCTATGGAAAGAAAGAAACATTCAGACGTAAAAAGATGGACTGAGTAGGTAGTAGCGGCCCAAAATTAAAGAATAGTGAATGTATGTCCATTTTTCATCTGTCAGTTGGCTATTGAAGTCGCCTCGCAGCGTCTGGCGCAGTCCATCTTTTTAAATCTATGATTCACCGGTTCACACCAAGGAGTTGAAAATATAGGGAGCGAGTTATAATAATAATAACTTTCCACAATTATCACACGATGCCATCTAGTCCCAAGCTAAGCAGAGCTTGTGTTATGGGTACTAGACAACTGATAAACATACTTATATATTTCTAAATACACACATATTATAGATAAATTACACCGAGACACAGAACAAATGATTGTGCTCATCACACAAACATTTGTCCTGGGTGGGAATTGAACCCACGACCTCCGGCATAACAGTCAGGGTCACTAACCACTAGACCAACAGGCCAGTCAAAAGTCGAGTGCTTGTAAAACCCGTGCCTTGTTTTCTTAGAAAGAGAGACACACAATGGTTTCTTTCTCATTCCTTCTGTTATTGTTTGTAGTGTGACCAATACTATGGACAAAAATACTGACCTCTATTCTATTCGGTCGGTTTTTTTCTTTTTTTAAAGGAATAGTTTTAGTTGGTCCCGGCTTTCTACTCAGAAGCTCAGAAGTCCACCTGTGTTACTAAGAGGTATTGCATAAAGTACACATGCAAAACTTTAGTGGTTTCGATTGTATGGTCTTTTCCACAGACTACTTAGAGGTACTACTTATATCTTTTCAAATATTCAACTATCAGCTTATACTGGTATAGCAAGCATAGAAAAGGTGCATGTAAGTTAGATTTCGGAGATTTATCAAATTACACTTTTATTATTGTTATTGCCGCAATCCATATTTTGATAAAGTTACAACATGTCACTTGCCTGCAAATTGCAAAAAACGTAAAGGCTCCAGTACACGTTGGCCGAGCGCGTTTGGCGAGTGCGTTCGGCAAATGTGTAGTAGGCTGTTTTGTGTGTATTTGTCGTTTGCGGCCAACATTCGCCGACGATCCGATTAGTGTCGGTTTTTCGTGCACAAATCAAAGAAATTTGGCACAAGCAGCAAACAGCGATCACACGTTGGCCGAGTGTTTATTTCAAAGGTTTAGGTATGCGTCGGAGTAGACAGTTAGTGTAGCGCTTAATTGGCTATTTGACAGTATCAACAAATCTAATTAGTCCGTCATTTAGTCTTTTTTTTTAAACATTGCCCTACACTAGGAATTTCTCCTGTATCGTAGGTGCATTTACAAACATGAAACTCACATACTCAAACACCCAGACTCGGAACAACTACTTGCAGATCATGCAAATATTTGTTCCATGCGGGGATCGAACCCAAAATACGCTGTGGCCTGTGCAGCGGTCGATCGCTCAGCCACTGCGCCAACAAATTGTTTCACGGTCATGATGGTGTCATAGAGTAACGTAACGTAACCACAATGAATACATTAAAAACCCCAAAAATGAGCAACCACGGAGAACTTTTACTAACGTCCATCTTTGTCTAGCGACCAACGCAGAATGAAAGACGCCAACGTGTGAACAGTACCACGAAAATCTGCCGAGCGCATTCGCCGAGCGCGCTCGGCCAACGTGTACTGGAGCCTTAAGAAAATTTGAATTTCGCTTCCGCAATTAGGCTGGTTGGAGCATTCACCTTAAGGTGTTTGTTATGTTAGGATTTACATATCGCTCTCTATTACGATACGAAAATACGAAGTCAAATTATCTTCATCATGTGTAATGTATGGTGAGCGGCCGTGTGTACTGCCCTTTAGTCTATTGACATGGCAATATTTTTTTTTTAATAAATACCTTATTATGGCAATAATTGTTCTAAATACGTCATATTTGACGAAGGAGGAAGCCTTTGTTTTGCATTGCGAAAAAGAATAGATTAATAATTATTTTATAGTTCATACGTTGAGTGATTGTTGTTTACCTAGAGTAAGATACCCACCGTGCATTAATTTATTATACTATGGAGTTTATAAATTGATTCACAAGTGTTTTTACTTTCCAGCAAAGGGACATAATTGAACGCAAATCGCTGCGTGCATAGTTACAAATAAACTTCCCAGTTTTTCCGATTGTATATTGCTACGTACGTAATGACTTTTATATTTCGTTTGAATACATATTTTGTTAGATAAATAACAAATGCTGGTTTGTTTCATTGCATAGATTAGGTAAATTCGATGTGTGATGACTCATACATCAATATTAAACGGAAAGTTAAAATCTTTTCAGCAAACCTCATCAAGGTTGCGCATATTTTGACATCCCTAAACACTTATTTGAAGATCTATTACATTGCCCTTGCTATACCATGTAGCTAAGTAACAAGTTATTGATGAACTTAGGTACTGCAAGTGACTGGCTAAATTAGAAATTACAAAAATAAATCTGGGGCATTGATGTTTTATGGCTTGGTAAAAAAAACAATAGTGTTGTTGCTTTTTATTTAAACATCTGGTTTAGTGGGTAATGATTTTGATTCTGCAGAAGTAACTTATTATGACCATCCATTTCACATGAATTTCCTTTGGGCCCTTGAAGAGTATGACATTGATTCTGTTGGCGGTGGCTCACACAGTTTGACAATGATTATAGATATTTAGTTGTTTGTAAGTTAGAAAACCAGTTTTATCATGGGGTATTGTGATTCCCAGAAACTTAATGGAAGACTGATTGACACTAAAAATGTTAATATACTGCTATTCAGAAGCATCTGTTTAAAATGGAAGTAGATAATTACATGTTGGCCAAATCTAGGCATGCTAGAAAATGATTTATGTACACAATTATTTAGACCATTCTCACCCGGATAACAACTGACAATCCTGTCATACAAAAGTTATAATGATTTTTCTTCCCTAATTAAAGGAAGGTCCATTTTTATGTAAACTTGTTATTAGGATTTCAAAATAGACAAAAGTGTTTTGATAATAGGTATTGTTGCCAGCATTTATATTGCATATCAGTATATTAGTGCTGTGTAGTTACACAGGGTGCTATATTTCTATAGAAGTAGAACTACTTCACTACATGAAATATCAGATTTTGGTAAACCCCCTTATTAATAAACATGGACTTAAGTTACAACCAGGATAGTCTTCGGATTAACCATACATTTTTAAGGATTAACCTTGGCATAACTTTACTTCTTGTTTTATTAAAAAGGGGGAATATGCATAAACAGCTTATGTTGTACAAAATAGTAGTGGTTCAGAGATAATGAACCTATTTCTCTGTTGTAGATTATGGGTTTACTAGGTGTGCCTGGCACATATCTAGGTCATTTATTTCATTACTTAATTAGTGCTCTTAAACTGGCTTGACCTAGAAGCAAGATAGACAAGTATATGTTACTATTCTCAAACTCTTAATGGGTGACGCTGATGGCCCAATCCCTTTTTCAAAAGACTTTCTGGCCAAGTGGCATGTAATATAAAAATAAGGTTGAAGATATATTTCATTGTGCTATTGTTTTATCACTTTAATTCAATTATTTGGTTCACTTGTTGTATGTGTGTGATAATGTCCATAGGTAATATTATCCATGTAATTAGTTGTATATCTGTATTAGGTATATTACTTTCAGAATCAAAATGACGTCGGGACCATACAACTACTCCTACATATTTAAATATATTATCATTGGAGATATGGGAGTCGGCAAATCATGCCTGTTGCACCAGTTCACGGACAAGAAATGTTAGTATATTCTTATTTATCTAGGCACTTTGTCACATTATTCTTACTTTTACTGTGTAGCCACCCCCAGGTGTCAAAGGCCAAAGTTCAATTTAGGTTGATGTGTTATTTACATTACAAAGAAATTATTAGGAGTATTAAATTATTAAGTATTAAATTATTAAGAGTTTGTTTAAGGAACTGGGGACGCCTTTGGCCAGCCTTGGGATGATAAAACTGACAGAAAAAGCAATAGCTATTTGTTAATAGTTTAAGCTTGGGGTTTAGTAGGGGCCAAAACACCACAACATGTGCCGGCGACATGTCAAGCGAAGCCGGCCAAATTCGTTTGAAATATTTGACGACATGGCGACCGAAGTCTGACAACGTCGCGCCATTTCACTCAATATCGTCGGTGACACATGTCGGAGGACACTTTTCCCAAGCCAAGGATATACGGGCACGCCGCAATCGCGGCGGTAAGACCCCTCTTTGAGGAGTGGCTGGAGAGACGTCACGGCGTCCTGACCTATCGGATGACGCAGGTCCTCACCGGACACGGAAGTTTCAGGAGGTTCCTGTGTCTGATAGGGAAGGAGGAAACGCCCGGGTGCCACCACTGCGAAGATCGCCCGGAGGACACAGTAGAGCATACGGTGCAAGACTGCCCCGCTTGGGCAGAGCACCGACGTGTCCTCACGGCGGCGATAGGCGGAGACCTCTCGCGCCCGGCATTGGTTGCGGCCATGCTGCGGGGCGAGACGGAGTGGGAAGCGGTCGCCTCCTTCTGCGAAGAAGTAATGCTCGTGAAGGAGGAGGCGGGCCGCGAGAGAGAGAGGACAGCGTCCTCCCTCCGCCCCAACCGCAGTGGTGGGCGCCCGCGGCGTCGGACGTCAGCAGACGATCTCCGGCCACCGTAGGCGCGGGCATGCGGGCAGCGAGTAAAGGGCAACTCGCTGCCCGACCATGGACCATGCCCGGTCAGCATAATGACGGGGCCCCCTCTCAGAGGGCCAAAGCCTGCCGGGGTCGCGGGATTATTTCCTTACCGTGACCCCGGAACATAACAGGCTACTGAAGGACACCGTGGATTTTAGTCAGTAGAAGTCTGACAGTCCCTCCCGCCCTGCCCGGGGTGGGAGGACTCATTTGATGATTTTGCCACGTAAAAAAAAAAAAACAAGCCAAGGATATAATTTAAAAAAAAAAAGATTTAATCATCAAAATGAGCCCAGGCCAGGGCAGGGCGGGAGGAACTATCAGGCTCGTACTGACTAAAATCCACGATGTCCTTCATAGCCCTTTACGTTCCGGGGTCACGGTAATGAGATAAGTCCCGCGACATCGGCAGGCATTTCAGGCATGGTTCATGGTACACCTAGGGTGGCCGGAGATCGTCTGCCGACATCCGTCGCCATGGGCGTCTACCACTGCGGCTGGGGTGGAGGGAGGACGCTATCCTCTCCCTCACGCGACCCGCCTCTTCCTTCGCGAGCATGACTGATTCGCAGAAGGAGGCGACCGCTTCCCACTCCTCGCCCCATAGCATGGCCTCTACCAATGCCGGGCAGTCCTGCACCGTATGCTCCACCGTGTCGTCAGCAACTAGTGACTGTGAGCTAGTCTTACCAACACGGGCAATGCATTCTACAACCGGATAGCTTGGACCGTAAATGATTGGTCGTAAGGATTGATCTTGAGTGTCTAATAAGGTCTAAGGTATGTGTCATGAAGGAACTTGAAAATTTCTTTGAAGTAAAAAGAGAGTACTGTAAAATAATGATTTAATGATAAAACGTGTGCATTCCGGCCAAGGCGGATAGGCAACCACTTAGGCTTAGTGCGAAACTCTGAAACATGATCACAGGCGCGCAAATCAAATATAAATCTAATACAGAAATGTTGCGATACGCTCAAGCTTAGCTAGCTGCACTTTAGAGAGATCCGGATAACTGGAATCAGCGGTGTACGTTACTCCAGCAAGAAAGTATCCCCTAGAGTTATAAGAGTAGAACGAATAGTGCCCACTATTGAACTAGTCGTATGTCCTCGTCCTGGTCCTAGTATTTACAAATATTCGATATACCTCGACAAGAGTTGCTTAATTTTAGTGACCCAAACTTCCAAAAAAAGACGCAGACAAGCACTCAAGTCACGTCAAGAGTTGCTACCTTCTCACGGCTTATTCTACCTCCACGCTTCCGTTACATTTTCGAAAACACTCCCACAGAAGCGATAGGAAAGGTATTACTCATTAAAAATAGTTGTTTGCTTTCCATATAAATGGATAGCATCAATGTTTGAGCTACCAAGATTCCCCTTCAACTGTCCTCCCTGTTACCCAATACATTTATGTTCCCTTTGACCTACCGCATACTTGCGTAGTGCGACACCTACGAGTATAGTATTCAGTTACTCTGTTAGTTACTTACTACCTTATGTAAAAGCAGATTTCCGAGAAAGCGAGTTGAAGGATTATGAAAGGCTTCCTTAGTTATGTTATAGATGTTTTATGCTTATTGAGGTAAATTCAATTCACACATCTATTGTGTAGCCTTAAGTGAGATACAAGTAACATAATTTAAAGGCTGAACTCCTTTGGTGACCCAGCTCACCATATGGGATAGGCTGCAACACGTTAGTGGCCTTTCCTGAGGAGGAAGTAAGCGCTCAGGTATGGAGTTACAGACAGTAATTGAATTAGAATGTACAATCGAAAACATACAAATAAACCGGACGCAATGAAATATAGTCCTTAACTATTTACAAACCACAGAAACAGTTCTCCAGGTGAATATTGGGGAGTATGCACTGTGCCGAAGATGTTTCCTAAGTTCTTATTTACTATTAGGTAATAACTGCTTGGTTCACAGATAGATAGTCCGTTAGTTGGCCTGGGATAGAAGCTGGACATAATTTATGACGAGTGACGAGTTGTTAACTTGTCCTGTAAGATAATTTTTTGATCTATATTTATTTTGACTCTAAAACGATATTTTTTGTTTTCAGTCATGGCTGATTGCCCACATACAATTGGCGTAGAATTCGGGACCCGCATTATCGAAGTTGCGGGACAAAAAATCAAACTGCAAATATGGGACACAGCAGGACAAGAGAGATTTAGAGCCGTTACCCGGTCTTACTATAGAGGTGCTGCTGGAGCTCTTATGGTATATGACATAACTAGAAGGTGATTATTCTGTCTAATCATACTATAAAATAAAGTCCCCAAAAGCTGTTGTCTGTACGACAGAAGGAGGTCATTCCACATACCTTTTATCTAACTAATCATTATTGTCTTAGAGAAAATCTTCAAGTATCATATTTCCGATATATAATTTTATGCTATCAAAGTTCAAATGTTTTCTATGCAATAGAATCCCCTAGCTTCTTTATTTTTCTAGACAAAAAGGATTTTTTTGATTGAACATAATTTTTACCATAATATATGTTATGAAGTTTTATCATAATATCTTTATCAATATTCATAGGAATTTCATATTTTTCTGTTTCAGATCTACTTACAATCATCTAAGTAGCTGGCTCACAGATACACGTAATTTGACTAACCCCAGCACTGTGATATTTTTAATTGGCAACAAATCAGATTTAGATGGCCAAAGAGATGTTACATATGAAGAAGCAAAACAATTTGCTGATGAAAATGGACTTATGTTTGTCGAAGCTAGTGCCAAGACGTAAGTTTTTACGTTTGTACCTACATTGAGCTGGTGACCGCAATTCAACGCCCAAAGTAGTGTTTTTGTATGGCGTGTCTTATCATGCTACAAGAAACCTCTTTTTTTTTTAGTGTGGCAAATCATCATTGACAGGAGGGACTGTCAGACTTGTACTGACTAAAGTCCATGGTGTTCCTTCAATAGCCCTTTATGTACCAGGGTCACGGTTACCGAATGAGACAGTCCCGCGACCCCGGCAGGCTCTGGCCGTCTTAGGGGGCCCCGCCAATGTCTGTCTCCTTTGACAAAAAGTTGATTACTAAGGAAGCTTCCTTATGACGCGATTTGCAATTTCTACTAACAAAAATGAAAATCGTCCATGCTACTAGTGTAAGTCAGTCGAATTGCATATTATTAAAATGATGCAATGGGGAAGGCAAGTGTCAGTGACAAGTGACAGTTTGGTCCCAAAAGAACTGTCAAATCAAAGGAATTTTCTGAAAAAAAAAAAAAACGATTTATTGATGTAAAATGACTAGATGTTGTGTAATGAGGTGTAAAAATGATGGAACATACAAATTTCCGACAATTCACACTATCAAGAAATAATGGGTAGCTGCTGTGACTGCCTTGAGAACAAAAATTGAATTGTAACTAAGGAAAAGCTATATAATAAACAAATATCCAGGCTTGCGAAGCCGAGACAGGCCGTTAGTTGAGTTTATTAATGAAATTCTATGATTATACCATAACTAAACAATCGAATACACTTTTCAAAATAATATCTACTTTTCTATTGGAGGTTAAGTACCAGTATTGCATCGCTCCATAAATCATGAAATGGTTCGTCTGGCGGAAGAATTATCACCTGGAACGAGTTTTGTGATAGTTGTGGTGTTAAGAAATTAAATATATTGTGATATTTTTCGAATCTAAATAGAAAAAAGGGGTAAAATTACTGACTTAAAACATTATGATATTTTATCAAAATAGAAAGTCAGAAGCAGCATTATATTCTTGTTATAGGAGAGGACAGGTGAAACATACCTAAACTCAAAAATTGAAACCTCAACTACAAGTAATTGTGGATTTATTACGGTAAAATCAAATGTATTACCACTCAATTAAATCACTTGTTTTCCTCTTGTAGATGCACCGTGGCGTCTTAATTCTTCTTTTAGTATTTGCACTTGCATTGACGAATAATTTTCCATATTTGTTTTGTATTTATACTCAATTTTTATAACAATAAATCTTGTTTGTTTTTTATACAAGGCAGACAGTAATCTGACGTAGGGACCAACTATCGCAGCGCCATCTACGATTAGCTTTGAGTTGCCATCCCCATTCGATTGACTTGACATCTTGGTGGCGAACGTGATTTGTTTTTCATGTAGGTAACCGCAGACAACCGCACATTTTATGTCATAATGTCGTAGTGGTAAGGATGATTTTCACTTGTAATTGGAATCGGTTGAATTGCGTCGCATGGTGTCATGGGAAAGCTCCCTAAGGTGTAAAAGAGCCGAGCCCAGTTAGGGCGAGTCCGGTTGTGACTGAAAAAAAAAACTTGTAATCTTAGCCAGAACGCCTCTTTATTGAAGCGGCTGTCAATAATAGGTTTTTGTTTTCTAAAGATCTTAGTAATAACAACACAGGACGGCAATCTGAGAGAAAAAATGTTTTGACTTCATTGTAGTTTTTAAAAATGTTAATTAAAATTTTAAAAAGAAACGTTGACTTGCATACTCGTACGACAATAAGTGTAGACTGTTTTACTGGGAGATTTCGATTGAAATTGGTATTAAATTCTAGTCTGCAGAGAAAAAATCTTCTAGGTTAAACGAATATGTGATAGTCCAATATTATGTTCGTAATTTACAAATAGCCGCTGAAATAAAAGGCAACACTGCTGGAGGTAATGTGCAATCCCTAATAAAAATAGTACATAATAGGTAGTTATCGTATGCCGATCGCTCGTTGAGTTAGCCACATCGTGGTATGCCCAAGTATACAGGGTGAATTTTTCAACTGGGCGTGGATGGCTATCTTTGAAACCATGAGGAATATCGAAAAACGTTGAAAGGAGTCTCGAGGCCGATTTTGACGAAAACTAAAACTGCATCGTTGGATTTTAGAAAATTCAATAATTCTTGCCAGGAATCGAACCCGCTGATTTTGGAAAAAAAATCACACCCTGTATTATTACACACCATTCGATAGTGTTGCTAATAAGGATCAATTTCTGGGAAGTAACCATATACGGCCAACTTAAGGAAAATGTCTAATTATGAAAAAAACTGATCAATCTCAAGGCAATGACTGTATTCGAAACATAGGTTTATCGTTTCTTCTTGGAAATAATGATATTATTTGTTCAATTCAATATTAGCAACACTATCGAATGGAGTAATAATACAGGGTGTGAAATTCATTTCCAAAATCAGCGGGTTCGATTCCTGGCCAGGATTATTGAATTTTCTAAAATCTAACAATGCAGTTTAAGTTTTCGTCAAAATCGGCCTCGAGACTCCTTTCAACGTTTTTCAATATTCCTCATAGTTTCCAAGATAGCCATCCACGCCCAGTTGAAAAATTCACCCTGTATAGTGAATTCGTGATACGTCGGCACTTCATGATGTCCACAGTAAAAAGTCAGGCCGGTGTACAAGAACGTAGTAACGTATTTTTTGTCATAAAACCGATCATATTGACGAATCTCTGTCGATAATGCCCCGTTTCGTATCAACTGATCTGGAGTGCCCCCAAATCTTTTTACAAAAAAAAAATGCGTTATTTTCGTCGATCAGACTGATTTTTAACCGACTTCAAAAAAGGAGGAGGTTATCAATTCGACGGTATGTTGGAACGAAGTTCCTTATCGCGCGTTGTCAAAGGGGGCTAGACGGAAAAAATTCTTACGAAAAGTTGTCACGACACTTTTTGGAACGAAGTTCCTTATCGCGCGTTGCGAAAGGGTGCTAGAGCTGAAAGAGTGGAGCGGAGCGGAGTGGAGTGGAGCGGAGTGGAGTGGAGCGGAGCGGAGTGGAGCGGAGTGGAGTGGAGTGGAGTGGAGCGGAGTGGAGTGGAGCGGAGTGGAGTGGAGTGGAGTGGAGTGGAGCGGAGTGGACTGGAGTGGAGCGGAGGGAGTGGAGTGGAGCGGAGGGAGTGGAGTGGAGCGGAGGGAGTGGAGTGGAGCGGAGTGGAGTGTAGCGGAGCGGAGTGGAGTGGAGTGGAGTGGAGCGGAGCGGAGTGGAGTGGAGCGGAGCGGAGTGGAGTGGAGCGGAGCGGAGCGGAGTGGAGTGGAGCGGAGCGGAGTGGAGTGGAGCGGAGCGGAGCGGAGTGGAGTGGAGCGGAGCGGAGTGGAGCGGAGCGGAGCGGAGTGGAGTGGAGTGGAGCGGAGCGGAGCGGAGTGAAGTCGCGACGATTATTTTTGTTGAGTGTATACAGTAACTTCGTTCCATCCGGGTGTCCCTTGACACCTCTCAAGTTTTTTTTTTTGTATTTGTTTTCCGATTATTCCGCGAATTGTGGACCGATCTTCAAAATTATTTTTTGTTCGAAAGGAGATACTTCTGAGGTGGTCCCATAGTCACCAAGTCAGGATATGATGATTAGATCCTGGAGAAATCGAGGGCAACCCTCAAATTTTATGGGGCCACACATCGTTTTTCGCAAATTTTATGAAGCAATTTAAGTACTTGCGTATGGTAATCATCATCTCATGTAGCTGAGCTGATGATGGAAGGTACAACTCCTTAAGAGTAAGGAGTAGGCATCGCCTGATTTATTTTGAGTTCGCATATCTCCGGAACTACAAGTCCGATTTGAGTAATTCTTTTTTTGTTGTACTAGGTATCGTTCAACTTACGGAATACTGCAAATCTGTTCAGTAGTTTTTGAGATAGGGAATTTTATTAGCTTATTGTGTACATGAGCGATGTTATTACCAGTGGGTGCTACGGATTACAAAATTCTAGTGCACATGGAAGAAAATGATGTATTTGGGTTCATATTTTTTAAACTAAAAAGAGAAAAATAAAAACGTTTAAAAAAATGTAGGCTTTGTTTTTTTTTTATTTCATCGTCTTTTTTTGCCATTGGACCACCTTCCGAAAGAAAAGTTATTTTGTAGGTTATTTTACCCTTTTTTGTGGTTGTTTTTGAAGGCGGTTACATTTTTTTTTGAAAAAGTTTTTATGTACTGGAAATATCATAAGTGCCCGTATGACGATATGCTTAGGCATGTCACAATATGACTACTTCAACGATCGGCTGACGACATAGTTAACAATACCGGCTAATGTAATTTACGCAAAATGTTCGTAATCTGTTAAATTCTTCACTTTATAATAGTATCGTTATGATTTTCGATTCCAGTGGTCAAAATGTGGAGGAAGCCTTTCTTGAGACAGCTAAGAAGATATATCAGAGCATCCAAGACGGGCGACTGGACCTGAACGCCGCGGAGTCGGGCGTGCAGCACAAGCCGGCGTCGCCCGGCCGTCCGCTGGCCGCGCCGCCCGCCGCTAGAGACAACTGCGCTTGCTAACCGATCTCGCGTTAAATAGAGTTAAACAGAAATCATACTTAATGGTTAAGAATTATTATCCTAGAAATAAATTCAATTGTCATAAATTTTGTTTTGTTTTGACATAATTTATATTAGTGTACATTCCACGTTATATTTGTGATTCGAATGTTATGGGTCTCTAATGGGGTGCGCACGGTAAGAATTATCAATAAAATAAAACTATTCTTATTTAAATGTAAGTGGTAGTGTTTTTATTTTATTATATATCACAGTAGTGTTTACAAACGATATATCCGTTAGTATATCTACACCGATTGTCAATATTTCATTAATTTGACCCACTTCTGTTGCCCAGATTTTTGCCTCCCTTACAATGAAATGATCCTTACATGAAACAGAGCCATAAGGCATTAAAAAAAATTACGTCTATTTTGACTCAATTTTGTGGACATCTCACACTTGACCAAAAAAGAAATGTCCAAGAGCTTACAGTTTTTTCGTGTCTCTAATGGATAGAGATATCCCCTGTTGGCCAGTTTCAAAGAAAGACCCTGTATAGTTAATAGCTACTATGATAGCTACATAAATTTTGAGCTACCTACCCAACCTGTATGTAAAATTGTAGCGGCTATTGAAACGTGCGCTCCCGTTGGAACACCCTTATTACATGCGCTAAGTACTAAAATGTAATAATAATATGTCATTCGGCAATGACTAGGTCTGTTTGACAAATGTAAGTTGGGCTTGTCCATATTGTAAATGTATTATTATTTATGATCTATAATAATTATTATATTGTTAGTATTTTTTATAAGTTTATTTCTGAAAACTGCAAAGAAAAATAATAAAATTAGAAGAATTTTAATAATCACAAGTAAAATAAAGACTAGATATTATTAAAAGAAAGTTACAATGTAAACAAAATGCTTCTTACTTTTTGTTAGGTATCGTCTTTCATATAGGTACTGTATTACATTTACACACAACTGAACTCCTGATCCTAAACTTTTCAATTTCTTCCGCACTCAATATCATTTCGACTACGGTTATATTATCTTATCACCGATCTTTAGTTACTGTTATTCAGCCTTTCCAATAAGTACAGACGCCAGCACATCAAGCTCCCAATTCTAATATTTGCTTATCCGATTTTCAACTTATTACAACAGTAGGTTTTACGTTTCATTGAAAAAAATATTATTGGGGTCGGCTGATGTGCTGGCGTTGTCTGTACCTACATCGTAAGAAACATTATATTTTCCTTTTCAAAATAAATTTGACATATCTATGTAGAGTTTCAGGTCTGGGTTATGTATCTTGTATCTTATTAAAGCTTCGGAAGTTTTTTGGGTTGTTTTTACCCAACTTCGTCGTACACTTTTTTAAATTTATTTGTATCAATTTCATATTTTTATCAATTATTATCAGCAACTAAATATTGTATAAACGTTCGTATGCTGTTGTGTTTTTCAATGTGTGGCTTGGGGGTGCGAAGCCTCAGTAAAAAAAACAAAGTTCATCAACATAGGAATAGTAGTTGAAAATACAATAAAAAAAACAACATTCATAGTTCAGTGTCAATTGTGCGCCTGTGGGTTATATATGTACATACATACATAATATTAATTATGCATTGAACCAAACAGTAAATAAAAATATTGCAAGGCAGAGGGTAGGTTGTCGCCAAATATTTTTTATACGAGTATTATGGGTGACGAAAAAGATCGAAAAGCACTTCTGTAAAGCATAGATTTGAAAATCCGTTATAGACAGAAGTTTCAACAAACGACGCGGCACGACTGAAGCTGGAAATTAATAATATTTATCTCGGTTGCAGTCTTCGGTTTGTTCTTTGTCTGCAACCAATCAGCGATCGCATTTGCCTATCTAAGTCTTTAAGATATCCAATCAGAAACAGCCGTCAAACACAAAAGAATGGGATTTGGATTGAGATTGTATATTAATTTTGGGCGCTGGAGAATAACAATGGTAACCCAAGTAACACAAAAAGCATTATAACAAACGAATATTAAACTTATGTAGAGCCTAAGATCCTTATAGAGTCGTATATAAGTTCACCGAGCGTCTTGTCGCTTTATATTGGCATTTTAAAATTATTATAATGCTTTACTCTGTATAATGGTTGTATAATGGCATATCAAAATACTGTTATAAAACCTGAGGTTTTAGTGCAGCAAGCCACAACGAAGCTGTACAGCTTTCAGCTGTTGTTAGTGCTTTTAGTTGTACAATAGCATTTTAAGAAGCAAATTAATGCCGAATGCTGTTTAATAGCATTAACGTGAACCATTATAATGCTAGTCAAATCCACTATACAGCTTTTGGCTGTTTTTAGTGCCTTAGGGTCTAAAATGGCATTTCGTGAAGTACATAAAGGCCTTATGCTTTTTTATAGCATAAACGTGAACCATTATAATGCTACTCAAATCCGGTATACAGCTTTTGGCTATTTAAAGTGCCTTAGGGTCTACAATGGCATTTTTAAATGCTATGTAAAAGCCTACTGCCAATGAAGGGTGCCAACCTGAATCAATGTAATGCCTGCATTTTTAAAGATCAACTGAGTTCTGTTGTATGGCTAGCAGCTTTTACGCGAGTTATTGTAACGCGTAAAGCTGTATAAACATTCATATTAATGTTTTCGTAAAACCATTTATCGGCCATATTGGGGAAAAGCCAGGGTTGGAAAAAAAACAGTTTTTTTTAAATTATATAAAACAAACAGTTCAAAATGTTTTAAACAAGTGTTTTTTTTTGTTTTTTTTTTAGTTTAGGGCATTATTTCAAATTAATTCGACTATGTTTTTATTTCTAGGCTAGATCTTTATAAACTCGCCATAATAAATTAAATATTAACAAAAAAACGATCAATAGATAACATTTATTTGTATGTTGCGTAATCAAACGCTTCACATTCACCCGGTAGGTATGTTCTAATGTTGATTTTATTTTGGGCGACACGTAGGGACTTTCCTAGCGGGACAGGCGGCGCGCCTCCTATTCGTAGAATAGTTCGTGTCCGTTTCGACCGCGCGGCCATGACGTTTTTTTTAAATAAAAACCATCCCAAGTTTTTGTAAAAAAATATAAAAGTCGATTCCCAAAAACCATAAATTTGTCAAAGCAATGGTTAAAAAGTTATAAGGGTTTGAACGTGGCCGCGCCATCGAAACTTTCCGAACCGCGCGGCCATGGAGATCTTTAAAACTAAGAGTCGCAGAGAACTGAAATTTTGGGAAATAGTAGATTGAATTTGTAAACCAAATGTAAAAATATAGAAAAAAATCCTGTGTTTGTATTTTAGGAGTTGTAAGGATAAAACCTCATGGCCGCGCCATTGAAACGGTGTCAAAAACGTTATAGCCGATATCTCACTGAAAAAGAATCTCAGACGTCTGAAATTTTTTGTAAAACACAGATTTGAATTTGTCGAAACTAGTAAAAATACAACAAAAAATCCTAGGTTTATATTTGAGGAGCTGTTGAAGAAAATCTTCAATGCGTCTTGAATATGTCGATTAGGGTGACCACGGATTATTATTTACAGAGAAATTTCCACCTTTTTTATAAAAAATGATATCCCAAGGATTCGTTGAACAAAATTTTTAAAAATCACATAAATTAGAGATTGTTCGATTGTTGGTACATATATGTTTTAAAAAAAAAGTTATTATTAAATAAAAAAATCAGGTCGGTTTCAGGTCGGTGTAAGACGATACATAATTTAACATAATTATGGTTTAATCGATGACTATTAAGATATTAAACAACAGGAGAATTTTAAAAACTATAGTGAGAATAAGCTCCATTTAAAGACGGGGCGTCTTTAAATGGAGCACTCAACATAGAACAATCTCTAAATTATGTGATTTTTAAAGATATAGCCATATTATTGCTCCTCATTGTTCGACGAATCCTTGGGATATCATTTCTTATAAAAAAGGTGGAAATTTCTCTGTAAATAATAATCCGTGGTCACCCTAATCGACATATTCAAGACGCATTGAAGATTTTCTTCAACAGCTCCTCAAATATAAACCTAGGATTTTTTGTTGTATTTTTACTAGTTTTGACAAATTCAAATCTGTGTTTTACAAAAAACTTCAGACCTCTGCGATGCTTTTTCAGCGAGATATTGGCGAAAAACGAAATTTTCAACGTTTCGATGGCGCGGCCATGGCGTTTTAGTCTTACAGCTCCTGAAATATAAACCTAGGATTTTTTGTTGTATTTTTACTAGTTTCGACAAATTCAAATCTGTGTTTTACAAAAAATTTCAGACGTCTGAGATTCTTTTTCAGTGAGATATCGGCTATAACGTTTTTGACACCGTTTCAATGGCGCGGCCATGAGGTTTTATCCTTACAACTCCTAAAATACAAACACAGGATTTTTTTCTATATTTTTACATTTGGTTTACAAATTCAATCTACTATTTCCCAAAATTTCAGGTCTCTGCGACTCTTAGTTTTAAAGATCTCCATGGCCGCGCGGTTCGGAAAGTTTCGATGGCGCGGCCACGTTCAAACCCTTATAACTTTTTAACCATTGCTTTGACAAATTTATGGTTTTTGGGAATCGACTTTTACATTTTTTTACAAAAACTTGGGATGGTTTTTATTTAAAAAAAACGTCATGGCCGCGCGGTCGAAACGGATACGAATAGTTCATTGTTCATAAGGTATATCCCCGCGCCGGCGCCGCTGCGCGGGGCTTTACCTTATGAACAATGAACTGAGAAACACCGACCTACCTATATGTCTAAAATAGGGGAATCACCAAATTTCTTTCGACAGCCGACATTAGGGATCGAAGTTTACGTTTTTTATTTGACTAATGTTGTTTATTAATTAAAATTGTTACTTACTGTGTTTTGAAATTATTATGATAATGTTTCAAAAATAGGTGCTATTTTGTCCCATACAAATCCTGGTACTTAGATATTTGTTTGATTGAATGAAATACCTACATAACATCAAAATAATGTTGGCGGCATGTTTGAGTTTATATGTTTGTAAACGCACCCACGACACAGTAGAAATTCCTAGTGTGGGGCAAAGTTTTATAAAAAAAAAATGATTAAGTCAATTACAATGCCAATGAAAGTTCAAAAATATAACAGCAATAGAGACTCTATTGGTTTTATGTTGAACTATTCAGACTCAAATAATATTTTATTTTCATTTTAAGTATATTCAGTTATTATGCGACATGAAAAGTAGTTTTAAAACATGTTATTTTTTTCGTATTGTTTTATACAATGTTTTAAACTTGTTTTAATCTTTGTTTTTAAACATGTAATAAAAAACACTGTTTAATTTCAAACTGTTTTAAACACTGTTTTAAACATGTGTTTTAAAACAACTTGTTTTAATCATGCCAACCCTGGGAAAAGCACATTTTAATAACACAATAACATCTGAACATTTTGTCTTCAACCTTCTACATGCAAGCAAAAACCGGCCAAGTGCGAGTCGGACTTGCCCATGAAGGGTTCCGTAGCAGCAAGTAACATTATATAACGTTCTTGTAGTTGGTTGTAACTTTGAAAGGTAAATTGCGGATTACGGTTTATGACCTATTAAAAAAAAACTAATTACCTACTTGATCTTGTTAAAACCAATTTTCAATTGAAGTTTGCACATGTACATCAAAATATTTTTTTAGTTTATCATTCTCTTATTTTAGAAGTTACAGAGGGGGGGGAGACCAACATTTTACCACTTGGGAAGAGTCAGACTGTGTGTGAAACTGATCAGTTTAGAAAAAAACGATGTTAGTAACCTCAATATCATCTTTAAAGACCTATCCATAGATACCCCACACGTATAGGTTCGGTGAAAAAATTTTTTTTTGAGTTTCAATTGTAAGTATGGGGGCAACCCCCAAAATTAGTTTTATTTTTATTTTTGTGTAAAAATCCTAATGCGGTTCACTCAATACATCTACTTACCAAGTTTCAACAGGATAGCTTTTATACTTTCGAAGAAAAGTGGCTGTGACGTACGGACGGACAGACAGACAGACAGACATGACGAATCTACGAGTATAAGGGTTCCGTTTTTTGCCATTTGGTTACGGAACCCTAAAAAGTAGGTACCTAGATCCATCTGTGATAACCCATATGAACTATGTACGTACACCGTCGTTGCTTATTTCATCGATGTAACATTCTACATGCGTACATGATTTTTTTTATAACATATTATTGGAAATACGTATGTTGGAAAGAAATTGTAAGAAAAATGAATTAATTTCAATAACTTTTTGTTTTCCTAATAATGCGACTCCAAATCTCTATGCTTTGTGTCATTTGGATGATGGATTTTATTGCTTTGCTTAAGGATCTCCAAAATTGCGTTCAAGTTATGGTACTATTACAGTCCACATCAAGTCTACTAGTATACCGGTGAACCCTTATAAAACTACTTTATAGACAATGGCATTACAATGGTTGAGCTTAAGTCTTCTTTCTGGCATCTGGGTTGATGATTGTTCACATGTGAGTATTAATACTGCTGGCGGCATTAATTCGCTTTTTTAAAGCTTCACCGGGCTGCTATAGACCGACACCATTTTGGAAATATTTTCTAACCTAAAAATATTATTATTCAGACCTATTTATAAAAGAAATAAGCCTTTATAATAGTAATACAACTTAATTTAATACTGCCCAAACTATACTATTATGTGAATTATGCAAAATTTGTTCTTTAAGAGAAATACATCATTGTTTTGGTTATTTCACACATATCTTTAAATAATATTTTTTATCTAAATCACAAAATATCGAAGGCGCGTGAAAAATATCCATAAAACTTATATAGATATTATCAGTAAACCACACTGCGCAGTAATATTTGAAGGCAGAAAGCAATTTCAGAGAGTCTAAACTTAAAATTTTGTTTTAATGCAAATAAATATGGTGTCATCATTTACGGTTTGTCAATGTTTGTCCATAATAAAAAAAGCAAAGTAGTCAAGTTACAACGATAATTCTATTATAAAATTTATACCGTGGTAATAGAGACGTTTTTGCAATGATGTGGGATTTATTCAAGTTCTAACTGTGAACACTTCAATGGCTACAATCATGCTTTTACTTCACTTTTATGCTCCTCTAATGCATTAGTAATGCTATTAACATCTTCACTATTAATAATAATACTAGTATAATGCTTTTATAATGCGATTGGCATTTTCATTGACCGTAATAATGCTTTTACAATGCGATTGGCATCTTCATTGACCGTAATAATGCTTTTATAATGCGATTGGCATCTTCATTGACCACAATAATGCTAATATAATGCGCTTATGATGCAATTAAACAACTATGTGAATCCATTTAGGATCTAAAGCCGTAAAATTTGTGCCCAAATAAGAGTTATATCAGCCGCATAAACGTTTGTAGGGCTAATATAGGGCTACCTTCAAAATGCTTTAACGCTACAGAAATGCTGTAAGACTGCCGATATAATGCTTTGATGTGTTACTGGGTTCGATCAAACGGGTACGACCAAAAATTGCAGACAAGTTGCATAAACCGGTCGTACTTACTATGTACAGACGCCAGCACATCAAGCTATCACAATCTGTCAGATTTAATAGAATTTCAACCTTATCACAAGACTGGAAGGTTAATGTTTGATTGGTAGAATCTGACAGATTCGGGTAGGTTGACCTGCTGGCGTCTGTACTTTTTATGTCAATGGGTCCGATGAAAGAGTCCATAATAAGGCCGCCAGTTTGACCACACCTTTTATAAGAATGAATCACAAACAAGTGAGCAAGATGATTGCTAGAAAACATACTAAAATATAATCAATTATTTCTATTTCTTATCACGACAGGTTACAAAAAATAAGTAGGTATGTACCATATAGGTATTTTAGAAGTACCTACGTAATAGGTAGTTTGTTCACATAATATATATAAGTATTAATAAATCTGGAGAAAAGATATACCAATCAAATACCTAGAAAAAAATAGAGTTAATTGTTCCATTAGGGCTTGTTTGAATATGTGTGTTATTTTATGCTGGTAAACAATAATAAAACAACTTGATATGAGAGACTACTGTTGCCGAAAGTGAACGACAAAAGTAACTATAAATATAGCTTAATATACGAGCACATGAACACAATAATTCTTTACTTTTTTTAAACACATTTTTATTTGAAACGCAATTGAAGTATGGGTATAGTTACACGGAGCTGAATATTGGTTGTAACTTACTTCCGAATTTGTTAACAATACCTACCTAATATGTTATAAGTAAATAATAATCTATTTACATGTACTTTCTTAACAAATTAAAATCATTACAGCAATATACCTTATAAATATTGTAAAACAATGTACCTTCTGCATTTTTGAGCCTTTGCTTTATTGTCATTCCTGCGTGCAATATAAGGACTGTATTTATTTCTGATGTTGTTTTGAGTTAGTGTGGCGGGTTGACATCACACAACTTCTGCTTAAACCGATATCATGTAATATTATTCAGTTGTAGACAGTCGTGTCATCGTATGATAATACTATCAATAAACTTGAGCAGTGTGATTGGCGTTGTTTTTTGTACGAGCGATAAAATGTCACGTTCAACTGATGCTACATGATGTTTCTTTTTTTTTAAATTGTTATAAATTGTAAAGGCGTTTCCTCACCCAGAGCGTTCGCCTGTTATAGTAACAATAGCTGATAGTGATTGTTACTGATATGCAGGTTACTGTAGTATTGACTATTACTCCTTGATGTAATACAGGCCAGCCGGTGAGGGATCACTTTTTATATTCATTTTATTCGCACAGGGAAAGGTTTTACATATCACATAATAAAAAAATGAATTGAAATCTTAATTTAATTTTTGAGCGCCGTTTTATGTTTAGACCTTACCCACATGCTTTTTCGCAAGATAATCATCTCACTACACGTTAGACGTACGTGAGACGTGCATAATCAAGCCTCGAAGAGGTATTCTTCCCAAAATTAATTACCTTTTACTAAATCCTAGAATCTTATCTCTAGAATATGCCAAGTGAAAGAGAATAAATTCACATCATCGTTCTACGAAATACTTGCTGGAGTTCCACAAGGCTCGGTACTTGGACCAGGTGGCCTACCATGAACTCTTAACGCGATCCAGTTTAGGCTGTGGGAAAGAGATGGCGCTAGATGACTTGTATAGCTCTGTCTCTTTCTCACAGCCTTAACTGGATCGCGTTAAGGGCTCGTGGTAAGAGCCGAGACTCCACCAAAGCTGTGCGAGTCTGGTATTGACACAGCTCCACTCCGCAACCCGTGCCGCAACGCAATTCTATTGGTTGTTCAAAACACGTCTCGACTCGCACAGCTTTGGTGGAGTCTCGGCCTAAGGCCTCCTCTGTACTGTACACAATATTTACTGCAGACTTACGGCAAACACCTGGATTACCATCGCTACCAATTCTCTGTTGGCCTCTCACAGTAGTCAGGCAGAGATAGCATCTGAAATACTACAACTTAGTCGCTGTACAATTGTGGCTATTCTCTGCCTGCCTTGGGCGCACTTGGCCGCTTTTATACTTAGCACGAAGGTATCCTTAAACAAAGACGAGGTTTTCGACAGCCACTAACACTTACTGTCAACTGATCGCTTACTGTCAAGGCCCCCATGGGCCAAATGCCTGCCGGAGTCGAGATCGGTCTAAGCAGGTTACCGTCATCCTGGAACGTAAAGGGCAACTGAAGGAACACGGTGGATTTCAGTCAGTAAGAGCTTGCCAGTCCCTTCTGCTCCAACCAGGGCGGGAGGATTAATTTCCCACCTAAAAAAAGGACGTGCGAATTTAACCTTTTGCGTTTGCTTAGTTACCACGCCACGACTCAATTAAAATAAATTCAGAAAAGACACTATTCTCTATTAAAAATTTAATTTATTTTCTATCAATCCCCATTCAAAAATACATAGCGATTCAAAAATTTTAAAAGTTGCTTTCACCATAGTACACATACACACTACTAGCACAGTATAAATTATTATTACCGTGCTACTAGTTACAATAAGTCTACCTTGGGCCTTGTTGTGTGGATTAATTTTATGAATGTTATTACATTCATTACAATGATAATATGAAATAACCGGCCAAGTGCGTGTCGGGCCACGCACAGTGTAGGGTTCCGTAGTTGCCACCATGGCCACCTTCTAGCTCCATCATTAGACCCTGGAAAACATCGAGTGCGAAAGTCCATGCAAAGAAAAATCAAATGACCCTAAACTCGAAGGGATTGTGTTAGGTATTGTATTACAAAGATCCCATGGCCAGCTTCCAGCTCCATCATCAAAACCTAGAATAAAATACAGTACAAAAGCCCATGTAAAGACGAATCAAATGACCCTAAGCTCAGTAGGATTGAGTTGTTGTATAAGAAAGAACTCATGGTTACCTCAGACCATGGACATCATCCAGCATCAATGTCAATGTCATAAATACGACTCTAACGAGCCGAAACTCGACGGGATTGAGTTGTTATCAAATCGCTTCAAGAATGATTTAAATTTAAAGAGTTCCCACGATTTCTCCAGGATTCCATCATCAGATCCTGACTTGATGATCATGGGACCAATTGGAAGGTGTACTCTTTCAATCAAAAGAAGAATTTTCAAAATCGGTCCAGGCGTCTTTGAGAAATCGGAGAAAATACATAAAAATAAAGATTACGACGAATTGAGAACCTCCTCCTTTTTTTGAAGTTAGTTAAAAATAGTTGACAATAAAAACCTACCTATCGCCAAAACATACCCACCTACATAACCGTTTAGCTGGTAGAGGGGGGGGGGGGAACACTCGAGTCGAGCAAAAATTAGCACTTTAATGCTTAATATTTCACTTAAACGAATTATTTTTTTTTTTTCAAAAAATTGTAAATGGAAACTATCAATATTTTTAAAGGCCTATTTAATGATACCCCACACTAAGGGGTACGCGAGAAAAAAAAGAACATCCCCACTTTACGTGTACAGGAGGTACCCTAAAAAAATATATTTTACGAGATTTTATTTTACCACTATTTCGGAACAACAAATCCGTATATTTACACCAAATCACAGCTTTCTAGTACTGGGCGTCTCTGAGCTAAGCTGCGGACAGACGGACGGACGGACATGGCGAAACTATAAGGGTTCCTTGTTGACTACGGAACCCTAAAAACTGGTTTTATAGAGCTTTCTAGCTGAGAAATGAATAGAAACAGTAAAACAAATTAAACAAATGTTATATAAAAAGAAAGTAGTATTTTATATAAAAAAGAATACATTTAGCATAACAATAAAATACAAAAGGATTTGTAAAAAATTGATAAACTTACATAAGAATATTCCGTAGACGTAAGGGTAAGAAAATATTGGATGATTTCATAGAATAATAATTATTGATTTGATTTGGAGTTTTTTATTCATTTGAAATATATTTCATTTTCTCATAGTTTGATATCTAGATCTACCTATCACGTCTACGGAGATATCTTTACTAAAATTTGATCTTGTTTTTAATACATATTTCGATCCGCCACCACTTAATATTCAATATCCCATAACCATGTAGTAAATATTTGTCGTATGTACATACTATCCACAATCATATGCATTGTGTTAGTTTGTATAATTATTATAATTAAATATAAGTAATCATCAATATTTATTTCTTATTTGATACAGGGACCGAAACTGATATGACTATTTAATACCTGTATTTTCACTTACAACCTTTAGGGCGTTTTTAACGCCGCAATTTACCGTCCGCGCCACTGGGACGTCAGCTAAGATAACGGCGCCGAGGTACATACATTTTGTTTTATCAGCAAACCCGTAGCCCAAGCTCTGTCATCTCGACCGCCGAAGATTAGAATAAATCGGTGCTACGGCTAGAACTCGACCCGAGTTTGTGACGGGCCGTTGTACCGGCTATACAAAATACACATGTTTAAGCTTCAAAGATTTTCTGTGAAAAGGAAAATTCGACCGCGACCAGGAATTGAATCTGGGATCACTGCATTCAGTACATCCGACACTTGCGGGCGAAGTTCTCTTTCCAAAGAAAATATTTGAAATTCGCGACGCATTCGTTGATGCGTATAATATTTAAAAATGTTTGTTTCATCTTATCTAAGTACCATAATACAACAGGTATATTATACTGGTTACCATTATAAAAATTATCTGTATCTTACACGTGACAACTGACGTTGCTTTTTTGCTACCTACAATCTTTCATTCAGTGAAGTAATATTTGTGATCTTAGACATTTTTTGGTCATCGGTATTAAAATGGTAACCTAAATAGAGACAAACTTTATTTTGGTTACCCAGATAGCGGTTTACATTACTCGTTAGAAGTAACCGAAATTCATGACACAAAATAGCAATATCTGAAATTTAAGATATGCCAATTTAAGTGTGCATTTAAACTGATTCACGTTTAAAGATTTCTTTGTTAGTTTTTTGGGTTCTCTTTAAATTTTAAGTTCCCTAAGTCTCGATTGGCTTAGCCAATAAAAAATAGGCCCTCAATCCAGACGCACATCTAAGATGCATCTAACGAGCATCTAACGTTCGAAATGCATAATAATGCAGGTATACAAATGTTTTAAAGTTTCGAAGGAACAGTTTTTAAGAGAACGTCATGCATGTCTTGCAGTGATTGTTCCAAAGCACTTCTGTATTTACTGCAGTCCGTGTCAGGATGTTTGACAAATGCGGAGGTAGCGAAATTAATGTCGTTATCTCTGGGATTGTAGCACGTTGCATACCCATCAGGCACTAATGGCCCGTAACACATGAATCCATCACACTTGCACGCGACCTGAAAAAGAAGGGTATATTAATAAATTCCACAAATAAAGGAATTAAATACACCCCTTGTTTCCAACACAGCCGTTGTAACAGAGGTTTTAGCGGTAATTTGTATAATTCGGTATTTAGTAAAGTTCTAGTAATGTGTAAATATTATTTGCTTAAAACTTTGCCTAGGAATTCTACACTTTGGGTTTTTTTCAGTACCTAATAGTAAAAACCTATACTCTTTTTCAGATTGTTTGAGAAAATACTTCTAACTTATTTCTGATGTAATGGACAGCCACTAAATCCTTCTCCAAGGTTGTCCAGTCGAAGTACAGTGGGCACAATACAGTTATTAAATGTTGGCGTCGAAATGACAGGGACACCAACGCCCCGATTAAAATTAAACATACCTGACTAGTAGAAATCCTCATATGGCTGCTTTTTGTAAATCCAGGATCGGAATATAGTTTCGGTATTTCAACGCCATTTTCGATTGCAACTAATTTTAATCCTAATAAATGTCGATCCACACCAAAACCTTGCAGTGCCTGTAAAAAATAGGAGATCAGTTAGTAGAGGGTTTACTTGTAAAACTCGTTGCAATTAATGGTATAAAGCTTAAGGCTATTGAGCCTTGGGCCAGGTACCCATAATTCAAGACCACTTCTTCTATTTTATTACCTGGACTGTGTAGTTTTTATGAGCATTGATAGCGCCTTTTAATGCAGCAACTTTCTCTTTTGGGCTGCTTTGAGAATTTAACATAGATTTTGCAAATTCTATGGATTCGATTGAGCATGATCTTATAGTTTCTGTTCTCCCTCCGATATACATCCTTGTTGCTGCAGACTCATAATGAGCTCCAGGTGTTTTGTGTAACCTAAAAAAATATTTCAGAGAGAACAAAAACTTTAGGTTCGCAGAGCGAGATCCTGTTCCAAGATTCAGCTTTAAAAATTACATGATGACTAGCGAGTTCTACATTATTTTTAACAATTGTTACTTTTTCTGTGGAAGTACCTTACTACACTAATAGGAACTATTGTCTACTATGGATATTTGTTTGTCGAGTATCAAATAGCAAAGGTATGCTGAATAGCTACAAGATACGACATACTTTGAATAGATTTATTTTTGTATTGTACATTCCGATACAAGTAAGAAAGTTTGTTGTTGCATTCGAGGCGGAATTCCCAACCGAGCCGTAGGCGAGGGTATTATGGGGCCGAGGAAAGCAATAACAAATGGCCACGTGTATGGAACGACGTTTTTCTATACACTTGATGAAATACAATAATAGACCGAAAAATATTTAACCGAATGCACAGTGGTTACAAACATCATTATTAAAAATAGTTTTAACATGGACATTTCGTACCTGTAGAAGGCCAGTTGCATAGCCATTTGTAGATAGCTATCTGGACTTAACTTTTGCGATTTGATGAAGTTCTTTCCATACTTGTCGTACTGGAAGCAATTCATCTCTAAGTTTTGCACAAGACTGAAACAGAAGTATTTAATATAATAATATATCGGCTGTTACTAATATAACAACACTCGACAGCGATTGGATTCGACTGCACATAAAACGTCTGCGTCTTGCCGCAGGGTAAAAGAAACTTACCCATCTAAATTCTTTTTGGCGTTTTCAATCATGTTAGAAACTTCTGGGGTCAAATTAAATTTCAATAGATTCGGTTGTTTAGGTTTCGACGAAGGTGTCCCGGGAACTTTACTTTGTTCACTGAAAGAGGTACAATTTAGTTTAAAATGTGAGCAAAATAATTTATTTTGAATGTAATAAAACATTAACTCGAAACACATCGTTAGTGTCGTGGGGAATTCTAATCACCCCCACCCCACACAATTTATGAATTCTTGGTCACACCACATAGAGAAATTCAAAAACAAGAAGTAGACGATATTTTCGAGATTTTTATTTAATAGTGGCCTCTTGAATTTCGACAGTAAAATTATTTCGACGCGGTTTCAATTTCGAAAATCAATGGTTCGATTACTCATTGCTTCTATAGCAGGGGTTCCCAAACTGTACGTCGCGACGCGCTGGGGCGTCGCAGAGAGTACAGAGGTGCGCCGTGAGATGCGAGGGCCATCGACCATTCTCTGGATTGATATTGCGTGGAACCAAGGTTCTGTACGTATAAAATATCCACCAGAGAGAAGAGGATAGTCTCATTGATCTCTTTTACAGCAACAAACCCAGACTCACGTGCTCTGATTTCGTGGCGTTCGGAACGGAACCAGGTATTATTGTTTTATTATTCACCTGGTATCAATTAGCTAAGGCGTTGCGAAAAAAAAACTATAAACCTGTATGTGCGCCGCGAGCTGAAAAAGTTTGGGAACTCCTGTTCTATAGAACATAATATGATCTATAGAAGCAATGGGAATCGAGCTCGCTTCGTTCGCTCTTGCATCCTTGGTCAATTTGTTGACCACCTTCTACCAAAGTAGACCGACGGAGCCCCACTTCGTGGAGCTCTTATTTCTGTGAGCAATGTTTAAAGTAACCTACGGGGTGCTCCCAGTCCCGAGCTCGCTTCGCTCGCTTTTGGATCCTAAGTTCTCCTAATAAAAATTCTGAAGACAAACAGTTAAAGTTAAGAGGATACGCCTCGCCACTTCGCGCCTACACAGGCTTAAATAACACTATAGGAGTACGGTAGACAAAACTACGTGGAGCCGGTTTTGCAGCAATTCGTTTCCGTCACTGACTTTGTAGAATGAGAAACGAAATTCCGAATTTCAATATTCCAATTCTTCTTCTTCTTCGTGTCGTTGGCACGACGGTAATCAAATTTTATTAGCCCAAAACTCCGCCAACTCCACCGCGTCGTCAGTAGCAGCGAAGAGGTCTGTTTGGCTGCATCTTTTTGGACTAAGAGGGCAGGATAGGAGATGAAGCATGGTTTTTAACTAAGCTCCACATACGCATCCCGCTGCCGTTCCAGTGCGATAGCCCCACTTTATCAAGTTGGAGTTACACCTTCCCACCTGGGTCCGGAGGCGGTTCAGGGATTTCCAGGTGGACCATGGAAGATTCGATCCTGCAGGAAGATGTTCTCTTGGTGGTACGTAGTAGGAGTGAGGGGGACACAGTTTTTCCCAAACTTCACATCGGGCTTTAGCTGGGTCTCCTGAAAGAGACACTGAGGATTTTAGGAAACTCTGCCTGCTTTTTAGCAGTTGTTTTGGCAGATGGGCGCCATATAGTGGGTGTCTGGAGTCCGACTCCAGTTTATATTTTTCCACTGCACTTGCGACTTCTCTTCTTACAAATGGAGGTGCAATGCCAGCTGTGGGATATAGCGCGCTGACTGGGGTCGGTTTGAGGCAGCCAGTAATCGTTCTGCAAATTTCATTAAGAGCAACATCTACTTCCTTAGCGTGGGCAGAGCGGTGCCATACAGGGCATGCATGGAAAAACACGGTTTTCAATATTCCAATAAAATCAGTTTATTCGAAATATTGAAAACCGGAATTTCGTTTTTCAGAATGAGAACTCATCGAGCATTACATTTTTCGAATGGTTCACCCTTGTTTGGCAGAACAACGTTTCGTCGAAAATCACTCCGGCTAATTTTGGTTACAATAAAGTCGTTTCGTAGAATTATTCATTTCACCGAATAATTAATTGTTATATGTTTATTTAGCCTATTTATTTCTTAGAAATAATTTCATTTGACCGAATTTTCAAATGCACTAATTTTATTTAAACTAATGTTTTACTAGACTAATAATGATTTAGTCGAAATATCGCATCGAATATTCAGTTAATTAATTATTCGTTTCCTTTCATTGTCTATAAAAAAATCGGGCTCCGCCGAGCTACCTTGGTAGGTGGTAATCAGCAATTTACCAAGCTGTCAATTTACCAAGGATGCAAGAGCGAGCGAAGCGAGCTCGGAACCTGGGGCACCCCGACTCGGACAGGTTAGGTGTTAGGTTACTTTAAACTTTGCAAACAGAAATAGGAGCCCTGCTTCGCGGGGCTCCGTCGAGCTACCCCGGTAGGTAGTAATCGACAATTTGACTAAGGATGCAAGGGCGAGCGTATATTACTGATAACCGCCTACCGAGGTAGCTGACGGAGCCCCGCTTCGCGGGGCTCCTATTTCTGTTTGCAAGGTTTAAAGTAACCTAACACGAAGGGGATGGCGGGGTCTTTCAGACCCCGCCATCCCCTTCGAACCTAACCTGTCCGAGTCGGGGTGCCCCAGGTTCCGAGCTCGCTTCGCTCGCTCTTGCATCCTTAGTTTAGTTACTGATTACTACCTACCAAGGTAGATCGACGGAACAAATGTTTACAATGTTTTCTTTTCTGCATTACATTACACCAATCGAATATTCGATAAACTAAATGTTATACCACCTGAATATTATATCAAATTTTGAGCAATAGCGCAAATGTTGTTATCGCAAATAAATATTCGATGAAATGAAAATTAAGTTAACCGATATTATACAAACTGATTATTTTCTCAAACGTTGTTCGAATTAGTAAAATTATATCAAAAGTTGTTCTACCAAACAAGGGTGAACCAAAGAAAACATTGTAAATATTTTTCCTTAGTAAAATTGCTGATACCACCTACCAAGGTATCTCGACGGAGCCCGATTTTTTGGGTAAGTAATATATGATATAACTACAAAATCTCTAAAATTTACAAGAGATAACAACTGAATATATAATTTTATTTGATATAACGATCTGTTTATTTAATAAACGATTGACATAATTTTATAATGACTAATTTCTATAAGCATAACAATCAATGAATATAAATTCGTTTTGTATACCACTCAAAAGACATAAATTATTTCGTCTAATTTTTTTTTTCTTCCTGGCAAGTAATCTAACACTGATGTACCTAGTAATAGTACCACCTGCCATGAATGTACGACGGAGCCCCGCTTCGCGGGGCTCCTATTTCTGCGTACAGGGTTTAAAGTAACCTAACACGAAGGGGATGGCGGGGTCTTTCAGACCCCGCCATCCCCTTCGAACCTAACCTGTCCGTGTCGGGGTGCCCCAAGTCCCGAGCTCACTTCGCTCGCTCTTGCATCCTAGGTCAAATAACTAATTACTACCTGTCATGCTGGCTCGACGGAGCCCCGCTTCGCGGGGCTCCTATTTCTGGGTGCAAGGTTTAAAGTAACCTAACACGAAGAGGATGGCGGGGTCTGAAAGACCCCGCCATCCTCTTCGAACCTAACCTGTCCAAGTCGGGGTGTCCCAAGTCACGAGCTCGCTTCGCTCGCTCTTGGATACTAAATTTTTCTAATAACAATAGTAATAGTGAAGGCAAACAATCAAAGCTCAAAGGATAAGCCGAAGTCATCAAAGAAAATAGTTTAAACGTTATATAATATTATATGTTTCAAACGTTAAATGTAATGATTTTCGCTTAAATAAACGTTTTATCAAATAAAATTATATGAAATGAGTTTTAGAGTAACACAAACATTATGTGTAAAGAAATTATATCAACCGTTGGTATATCTCACGTTGACTATATCATGTGAACGTTATTGAAATGAAAATAGATCAAATAACTTTATATGAAATGAGACGCACCCCGATTTTTTAATAGACAATGAAAGGAAACGAATTATTAATTAACTGAATATTCGGCACGATATTTCGACTAAATCATTATTAGTCTAGTGGAACATTAGTTAAAATAAAATTAGTGCATTTGAAAATTCGGTCAAATGAAATTATTTCAAAGAAATAAATATGCTAAATAAAAATTTACCAATTAATCATTCGGTGCAATGAATAATTCTACGAAACGGCTATAGTGTAACCAAAATTAGCCGGAGTGATTTTCGACGAAATGTTGTTCTACCAAACAAGGGTGAACCGTTTTCTTTTCTGCATTTCATTACACTAATCGAATATTCGATAAACTAAATGTTATACCAACTGAACATTACATCAAATGAACATTATACCTTTTGATCAATAGCGCAAATGTTGTTATCGCAAATGAATATTCGATGAAATGAAAATTAAGTTAACCGATATTATACAAACTGATTATTTTCTCAAACGTTGTTCGAATTAGCACAGATTACTACAGATCGGTCTCTTCCAAAAAACAATCAAACAAATGTAAAATCTATGCACGAAAGAATAAAGCACATTTTAACTTGCAGCCGTTCCGCCCACCTACTTTTATATTAGCCTAAACTTCCCGTGCACAAGCAAAATTGTACTGAATGGCTACGCGCGAGAGTTTATTTTGGTTTATCCGACGCCGCGGCATTACAATGTTGCTATCGGTGTGCTGCCGGTCAAGCTCACTTAGGGTTGCGACTTGCGAGTTTAGAAGGCACAGTTAGGTAGGTAGGTGTATTTTATGCATTTGTTATATTACACTATTAACATAAATGTTCTTCAGGGATTTTTTTATCATCAGCCTATATCTTTTTGGTTTCGTTACTACATACTACACACATTACTACATACATTATCGATTGGTAGCACAGAATGTTAATACATAGTACCTACGGCACCTTACGTTAGAAATAATAATATATGTATAATTATAGTATCGTTTCTACCTATTCTTGTAATATTTTGAACATTTCATCTTACAAAAACAAAAAAGAATATTATAAAAAATCTATTTTTCGATTAATCGATCTGTGATTGCCATCCCTACGTCACAGGCCCTGCGTTGTGAGTCCTTGTAAATGGTAAAAAAGTCGCGCAACGAATTACGATCGCTGACCTTGAATGCATAGTGTGGCCATTTTCTGAGTTTGAACGTGAGTAAATAACAACGCAAACATCTTTCTACTTTCTACCGAGCGATAAGGTAAGTGAGAGTGATGTCAGGTTTGATATTCGTCTATTTATCTCGGTCGTCTAGTAGGCTCACACCCCCCGAGTATCTCGACACATTTCCAAACTTGTAACCTACCTAACCATGATCAGTTCAGCGGAACGTATGTACTTGAATGACATAATAAATAAGCACATCACAACAGGTAGTTAATTAATAATTAACCCTAGATTCATAAACATTATGTGGGAATAACACTAATCATAAACATTCGATACTTTGACCTTTCGACGTCACGCGGTAGTTTATGAAACGCGAGGCCTTTATCACTGTTGTCGTTTAGGCAACCAAACGTTATACAGTATTTGCTTGTCTTCATATTTTATTATCTTTATTTACTTGTACGTGATTACACGTAAGAAAAATAATTACGATACGGAGGCGGCGCGCGGCAGCCACATGTAGCGACACCGCCCGCGGTGTGCGCGTGTGAGCGTGCCGTTTCATACCTACACCGCACAGTGTCCTCTCTGTTAGTACTCTGTGGAATTAGTAAAATTATATCAAAAGTTGTTCTACCAAACAAGGGTCCTGGTTCACCCTTGAGCATTATACTTAGTAATTTCGTTCGTTTAATAAAAGAACTTACGAAATGCGATGATTAGAAAGATGGCTATTTGCCGTCAGGTTTATATAAAATAAATAAACATTTGATAGTTAGTATTTTGGTTATTGTGACCACCGAGAGGAAATCATTTCTTGTCATGATTACGAAATAAAATGAAATCTTTCACCATCTAGACTTTGTTGGCGCAGCGAGGATCAAATTCAGATCGGGCAGTTGATATTGCGTTATCTAAGTCCTAACTAGCTACACCGGGCGGCGCCGAGTCGCCACGCCCGCTAGTTACTAAACGCTATTGTTCAATAGCCAAGTAGCCAAATAGCTGGCTAGCTAGCTAGTTATTACACCACAAATAGCCGTTTAGCTAAGCTATTGAAATTTCGGCTAGTTACCCATCTCTAGATGTAATATTCAGGTGGTAGGTATAACATTTAGTTTATCGAATATTCGATTGGTGTAATGTGATGCAGAAAAGAAAACATTGTAAATATTTGTTCTGTTGATCTACCTTGGTAGGTGGTAATCAGCAACTAAACCACAGATTATATAATAGTACTACAGATGATTCTCTTCCCAAAAACAATCAAACAAATGTAAAATGTATGCACGAGAAAATAAAGTACATTTTTACTTGCAGCCGTACCGCTCACCTACTCTTATAATAGCCTAAACTTCCCGTGCGCAAGCAAAAATGTACTTAATGGTTACGCGCGAGAGTTTATTTTAGTTTATCTGACGCTAACGTCACATCAAGGTCAACGCTCGCCGCGCTCAATAGGGTTGTAACTTGCGAGGCACAGTTAGGTAGGTAGGTGTCTTTAGGCATAATATTATGTTAAATTACATTATTAAAATAAAATAATGTTCCTCAAGGAATTTTGTTTTTATCATCAGCCTATATCGTTTTGTTTTCGTCATCGATTACTACATACATTATCGATAGGTAGCACAAAATGTTAATAGTACTTACGGCACCTTACGTTAGAAATGATATATACCAATATTATCTTTTCTACCTATTATTGTTCTATTTTAAACATTTCATCTTAGAAAAACAAAAAAGAATAATATTTAAAAATGTAGGATGTAGGTAGGTAAAGTTATATAATGATCATCAATTCTATTGTAATGTTCAGTTAATTTGTCAATTCAACCCTTCCAAACTGAACAGCTTTTGCTTTTTAACTTCCAAAAAATAACACTGCACTGTTTTGATGTTCTGATAGTCTCAGAACAAAGGTTATTTTTTCAATTTCATGTGCTGTGTAAACAGACATTCTTACTTTTTTACAGTTCATTATTTAATACATTATTGCTTCTTTCATGCATATTTCAGCGGGCTGATTGGCGTAAAAAATATGAAATAAAAGCATACTACTGATCGTATTAATTTTACATAACAAAAATGTGAGGCTCCTATCACTGTCACTATTTAAACAACCAAACGTTATGCAGTATTATTTTTTCTTCATCATAATATATTTTTTTTTTAACTTATGCGTAAATACAACCAAACACCAAACTTAAATAATATTTAAGTAAGCGCGTGCTTAGTGGGTGGCGCGCGGCAGCCGACTAAATGCCCACTTCGAAATGGTCCCCGCCAATGCTTGCAGTTTTATACCTACACTGCGGAGTGAGCCAGGCCTGACTAAACTAAGGATGCAAGAGCGAGCGAAGCGAGCTCGGGACTTGGGGCACCCCGACTCGGACAGGTTAGGTTCGAAGGGGATGGCGGGGTCTTTCAGAGCCCGCCATCCCCTCAGAAATTCTGTTTGCAAGGTTTAAGCGCTATCCACACATTTCCGGGTCAGGGCTATCCGTGTTCCGAGTTGTCCGTTTCAGTGTTCCCGTCAGGGACGTGCCATCAGTCATCCGTGTTCACACATATCAGAGAAATCGGTATCAGTGTAATCTGTTTCACACTTTAATTCTTTTCCTATATTATCCCATATGATATTTTTCTTCTTAGAATTCACATAATGTGGATTAGAAAGATCGTAAAGTAAGTATAGCATTCTGCCGTACAAGTTCTATCAACCTTTCTGTGTTCATGTTGCACTTGCAGATAAATCGTCAACTTTAACAAAAATCGGATAGCACTGTCAGAGCGTCCGTGCGACCGTGCGTGCTCCGGGACACTGACGCCTGATACGGAGCTGTGTGAACAAGTTCATACAATTTGTACGTAACCGATTTTTCCCCCGTCCCTAACGGAACACGGCCGGGACGAGTTCCCGGAAATGTGTGGTTAGCCCTTTAAAGTAAAATAACCTGTCCGTGTCGGGGTGCCCCAAGTGCCGAGCTCGCTTCGCTCGTTCTTGCATCCTTAGTAAAATTGCTGATTACCACCTACCAAGGTAGCTCGACGGAGCCCGATTTTTTTATAGACAATAAAAGGAAACGAATTATTAATTAACTGAATATTCGATACGATATTTCGACTTAATCATTATTAGTCTAGTGAAACATTAGTTTAAATAAAATTAGTGCATTTGAAAATTCGGTCAAATGAAATTATTTCAATGAAATAAATATTATAAATAAGTATGCTAAATAAAAAATTACCAATTAATTATTCGGTGAAATTAATAATTCTACGAAACGACTTGATTGTAACCAAAAATAGCCGGAGTGATTTTCGACGAAACGTTTGTTCTATCAAACAAGGGTGAACCAAAAATGAAAGCTACATTTATCAAAACTTACATATATTTGATAATGAAATCCGTTAACACAGCAATAGGTTGTCCTTCTGCAGGTGAATGTTCATACGTAAGGCCCGTTAGTCCGTCAGCACCAACAATAAACTGGAAAAATATATTTAGAAAATTAAACTTGCTGTAAGTGTTTGACAGACCCCACTGCGAACCAGTGAGGAGAGTTGATGGGGAAATTAGAATAAGTCCTATATTGCAATTTTCCCTTGATTTTTTTTTGGGGTGTTCGAAGGCAGAATACTTAAAATCACCCAAGCATAAAGACAATCATAAATAGATTCGAAACGGGTTTCTTTATTGAGGAATGTATTAATGCGTACTTACTTGCACTGTTTTGTCAAACCAACGGTTGCCGCCGTTGCTTCCTGAGCCACAGCCATGAATTGTCTGTGCTCCAGCTAAGTTTCTCTGGGCATTTGCATCCTTACACTTCCAAAGGTCAACAGCTTTATCCAAACAAAGTACTACGAGACTTTTCTCTATGTCTGCTAGAGATTCTTTGTTTGTATTGTCTGAAATAATTAATTATTGAAAAGTTTTTAGTTTCCATCATTATCAAAATGGTACTTAATTAGTTAAAAGTAAAGTAATTCAGCGTGTGGAAGAACAACAAAAACTTAACACCGCAGGCAGCTCTCGTTGGTTGTTTAGAAAGGGTAATTTATAAGTAAGTATAAACTAACAGATGTGCCTCAATAGGCATCTTGAAAGCATCAATAGATAAATTGCAAATCTAACTAGGGTCAGTTAGTCAGGACTTAAGAAAAACAAAGGAAACGTCACATTTTTTTCTTTTGTTAAATCAATGCATTATTACAAAGACGTCCTGACGTCAAAAGCAAGTAAAAACTGTACTTTCTTGTGACGCATTGGCAATTTAAAAAGCGTCGTATTTTTTGTTAATTTTGGCTTACGTAACAAAAGAAAAATACGTGTCAAATATTTTTTGATAATCTGACGGAATAATAAGATTTTGCCAGTTATATACAATATTGCCGCTATGGGGTATTGAATTTTAGCGAAACCCAATATAAGAGAGAGAGAGAGAGAGAGTTTAGTTTTACTGACATCAGCCAGTTGCGGATTTGCTGTGGCATGTGACTGGACGCATTTAATCCAATGTGTGTACCTTTAACAAGCAGTTGATAAGCTTTTGCCCAGTTGTCACGATTGTCAGATGTAAGTATTCCAATGCCTTGAACATTTGGTGAGCTAGACAGATTAATTACTGTTTTCAATTGTTCAGAAATTTGATCTTCATTCAGCATAACATTGTCTTCGCCCCAGAGGTCCACATGAAAAATCTAACAAAAAAAGAAAAATAAGTATCATCTATGCAAATATACGAATGTACAGTCAGATGACCAAATCGAATTATCTATCCAAAATTATTAATTTTAATGTTTAACCCAGTTTGAATCTCAAATTATGCTAGTGAACTTTTCGACAAGGCCAACATCACTTGGACCGAAAAGGTCAACAACTATCACGGATGACGGAAGTATTGTTTGCCAATGCAACGGCCCGTGTATTTTTTTAGATAAATGCAAAGGCTTTTTAATTAATATAGGTAGGTACTTTGCGAATCCCGATTTGGATATTCCCGCTGCCATGTCCAATCGATGTTTTAATTAATATAATATTATAATTAATTAATATTTTGCAAAATGGCAACGGAAATACATATTCTGTGAAAATTTCAACTGTCTAAGGGAGCGTCCACATCTTGCGAATGCGCCGCAAATGCGCAGCTCGCGCGCCGTCTGCGCGAGCGGCGCGTGCGCAGTCACGGCAATGGTTTAGTACGGCAAGAGGTGCGCGTGCCGCGCGCGATCTGCACGCGTGCAGCTCGCAAGCAGCGCGCGAGTTGCGCATTCGCCAGATGTGGACTCTCCCTAAGGGTGCGTCCACATCTGGCGAATGTGCCGCGAATGTGCAGCTCGCGAGCCGTTTGCGACCTGCCCGCGAGCTGCGCGCGTGCATTTTTGTTCGTGCGCCGCTTCTGCGCCGCCCGCGCGCAGTTCGCGCGCGACCTTGGCGCCGTACGCGATCAGCGCGCGGGCGGCGCGCTAGTTATTTCGCTCAGTTCGTTTCTGATTACTGGCGGCTAAGTACGTGTTGTCATGGAGTGGACGGAGGAGAATTGTTTACGCTTAATTGAAACATATAAAAGATTTCCAGTATTATGGGATCCTAAAGATCAATATTACTATAGAAAAAATCTAAAAAGTGATGCGTGGAAAGACAACGCCGTTGTCTCTTTTTTTTCCTTTTTATCAGTAATATAATAGCTAATGATGCAGCAATTATATTAAAAACACTAGTGTCGTCTGACATCTTCGATAGTACTGAGCCAGTACACGGAACTGTAAGGGCGAGAACTGAGTGCGCGCAGATCGCGCGCCGCTCGCGCGCTCTATACGAGCCTTGTATGAGTTGCGCTAAAGAGGCGTACCAAACCATTGCAGTGCCTGCACGCGCGCAGCTCGCGGACAGCTCGCAATCGGCTCGCGTGCTGCACGTTTGCGGCACATTCGCCAGATGTGGACGCACCCTTAGGGACTTTACCATCGTAAAGGAGGAGGCAGGCCGCGAGCGAGAGAGGACAGCGTCCTCCCTCCGCCCCAGCCGCAGTGGTAGGCGCCCACGGCGACGGACGTCGCTTGATGATCTCCGGCCACCGTAGGCGCGGGCATGCGGGCAGCGAGTAAAGGGCAACTCGCTGCCCGACCAAGGACCATGCCCGGGTCGACGGCGCGTTGTGTCCCACGCGCGCATCAAAGAGCGTCAGCATAATGACGGGGCCCCCTCTCAGAGGGCCAAAGCCTGCCGGGGTCGCGGGATTATTCCCTTACCGTAACCCCGGAACTTAACAGGCTATGAAGGACACCGTGGATTTTAGTCAGTAGAAGTCTGACAGTCCCTCCCGCCCTGCCCGGGGTTGGAGGACTCATTTGATGATTTTACCACGCTAAAAAAAAAAAAAAAAAAAAAGGGACTTTACCAACGATACGATTCTAACTAAAAGTGAAAATCAACCTTGCTACTAAGAAATACTGATGCAATTCGATTGACTTGACGTCGTCGTCGCAGCGATCGTGTTTTGTTTTTCATCTACCCTTAGATATCAACGTGTTTTGTGTTTAGTCATTATGTCGTAGTGGTAAGGTTGATTTTCACTTGTAGTTGGAATCGGTCGAATCGCGTCGCATCGCGCCACGGGTAAGCTCATGATGACAGACGGATAACGGAGTCTTAGTAGGGTCCCGTTTTACCTTTTGTGCACGGAACCCTAAAAACCAACATTGATATGTGACTATTATTTGGACAAACTTACATGGTTGTTATGTATGACGGTAACGTGCTTGCTATTAGTATTAAATGATAATTTGTCTCTCTTCTCGTGTGGTATTCTGCATGTTCCAAATATCTTTTTATACTGTGCCATATCCAGTTGATTCTTACCCATCATATCAACCGGGATTTTACCGCTAAAATAAAAAAAAAGATTGTGGTACAGGTAATTTTACTTAGGTACTCAAGTTTTAATTTACATTTCATGGGTACCTATTAGAGATGGGACAATTGTAGCTTTGGCCGACTGACCTACTAGTCGTTTGCAAAGAGGCCAAGCCCATTAGGTACACTTTTTTGGAATGTTCAGGCAAAATCCCTTAGATTGAGTACATTACAATATGCAGTCGATAACAGTTGCTGAACGGTCATAAAACGAATTAAAATAATAGGGAAGGCAAGTGTCAAAGGAATTTTCTGAAAAAAAAAACGATTTATTGATGTAAAATGACTACATGTTCTGTAATAAGCTGTAAAAATGATGGAACATACAAATTTCCGACAATTCACACTATCAAGAAATAATGGGTAGCTGCTGTGACTGCCTTGAGAACAAAAATTGAATTGTAACTAAGGAAAAGCTATATAATAAACAAATATCCAGGCTTGCGAAGCCGAGACAGGCCGTTAGTTGAGTTTATTAATGAAATTCTATGATTATACCATAACTAAACAATCGAATACACTTTTCAAAATAATATCTACTTTTCTATTGGAGGTTAAGTACCAGTATTGCATCGCTCCATAAATTATGAAATGGTTCGTCTGGCGGAAGAATTATCACCTGGAACGAGTTTTCTGATAGTTGTGGTGTTAAGAAATTAAATATATTGTGATATTTCTCGGATCTAAATAGAAAAAAGGGGTAAAATTACTGACTTAAAACATTATGATATTTTATCAAAATAGAAAGTCAGAAGCAGCATTATATTCTTGTTAAAGGAGAGGACAGGTAAAACATACCTAAACTCAAAAATTGAAACCTCAACTACAAGTAATTGTGGATTTATTACGGTAAAATCAAATGTATTACCACTCAATTAAATCACTTTTTTTTTCCTCTTGTAGATGCACCGCGGCGTCTTAATTCTTCTTTTAGCATATGCACTTGCATTGACGAATAATTTTCCATATTTGTTTTGTATTTAATATTTGTTTTATATATATAGGTAATACTCAATTTTTATAACAATAAATCTTGTTTGTTTTTTGTACAAGGTAGACAGTAATCTGACGTAGGGACCAACTATCGCAGCGCCATCTACGATTAGCTTTGAGTTGCCATCCCCATTATGTAAAACATTGAAGTTTTATTTGATGACATATAAGTGAGTTTTACACATGGCAATGCTGATTCTTTGGCAAAAAAGTATGTTACCAATAAGTTAATATATTTGCGGCATGCATTGATTTATCGTAAGGACAGGCCCAACCAAACAACGAAAATGGTACCAGTTATTTGGCCCCAGCTCTCAGTTCCGGGCCAAAGCAACTCAGTCAATTCAGGTTACATCATCGATTTAGTGCATCGTAGGATTGAACATAGATGGGGCTACTTTTTGGTTGTATGAAGTAGGTTTAGGCAAAATATGTTCTGATGGGCGTATCCTTCCAGTTCCTATTGAAATCATCATTAATTGGTGCCGTGTGATTTTTATCATGCCACGACGTCCTAGGAAAATGGGATAGCGTAACGGTATTAACGCTAGCTGCATCCATTGTCCCTAATCTTATCTCCGAAACTTATAAATATAAAATTGGTAAAGTACGATTCACGAAAGATGACCACAAATGGCGGTAGACTTTGGCGTCAACGCCGCGATAGACGAATAGCTACTGAGCGGCCTATCACGAGACGCGCGCGCACCAATGGCGTCCTCCGGTCTTGACGCACTCCGCCCGCGCGTTACCGCACACCTCCAAAGGGACCTAAAATATGCCTTCTGCGCCGTGGTCATCTTTCGTGAATCTTACTGTATGTGGAGTCTTAATAAAATCGTATTACCTATCTATCAAGCTCTTGTAATCCAACGCAGCCAGAAGAGTTTTAGCAGCATACTTTAATTGATCGTTTTGGCTTTGAAACTTTCTGAAAGGAAACACCAAGCCTGGGCTGGAATACACAACTACCGGATCACGATATTCCAAATAAGCTACGTTTAACCACCAATCTTCAAGCCAGTTCAGATGTTCCTGCGCCCTCTTTTCTAAAATAGCCTGGAAAATAAGTACATTAATTATACAAGTGTGCATTGTTTATCATTGCACTGGAGACTTTCGGGTTTGGAAAGCGTGGTTGGAAGGCTACTATGGTGGTCAGAACAATTGCTCAGTTATTGAAACTTTACGATTCGTGATACGTTACTATGTAAGTACTTATATAAAAAAAATCAAATTAAAAAATATGCAAATGCTGCCAAACGTTCGCTCACTTGTTCGTAGGTTAAGGCAGATTTACATTGAGTCAGTAACTGACGTCAGTCCACTGACGAGTCAGTGCTGACCTGGCACTGCCATAGTGTAAATTGATTTCAAGTCAGTACAGTACTGTCGTGTGATGTCAGTACTGACTTCAATATTCGCGCTTCAATATTTTCGGCGCCAGTTCGCTCCCCCGCCACCCGCGCCAGTTCAACTGACGGCGTGTAAATATCAATATGTCCAAGTCAGTCGCTGCCGCTCTGTTGTATGGTGACCACGCTTCCACGCACCGCATCACAAAATGACGCGAAAACTGAGCGACACGGAAAACTTAAAACTTGTTCAAGTATACCGACATAATGAATGCCTTTGGGATCTCAAATCGCAAAATTATAGAAGAGAAATGCGTGCAACAGCATTGCTGCAACTTTGATTTTTTGCTGTTTTCGAGAATTCATTTTTCCGCATTGACTTTATGAACGTGTGTAGGTACACCAAAAGAAATATCCTCGACTACAGACTGCGTATAAACAGTATGCGTCAGTTTTCGGCATCAGCACTGACGACAGCCACTGACTCAATGTAAATCTGCCATTAGGTAGGTAGGTAGGACTAAAACAACCCCCACTTTGCAATCTAAGGGCGGCCACATACATCAGTTTTTTTTCCGTTCGGAATTCGAAATGATGAATGAAATGTGAACGACACACACTAAACATGCACACACATTTTGTATGAATATACTGTGTTCGGATAGAAAACGGATCAGGATTCCTGATCAGGAAAACTGATGTATGTGGCCGGCCTAACAATGATGTTTAGTTATTAGTTGCTACTCAGTTATAGCGTCATAATGAGAGCCAATATTTATTCATAAATGATAAGCGAATAAAAACCTTCAACCGACTATAACTGACCCCTTGCTAATAAAGACAAAGAATGTAATTAAAACATTTTTCTTACTTGAAGTTTTTGTCCCGGTCCTTTCTCGAAGTCTTGCACAAGAGCCGTAGTCTTCGCGAATTCGTCATCATTTAAAAATGGTCGAACTGTGAGAAGATACTTCGACAAAGTTTCGTTTAGTTTCGGAACCGGTAATCTTGGAAGCTTTTGGTAATTTCTTTCTTGACTAGCTGTCGTATAATTGCAGGATATTTGCATAGACGTGACATAGGGTTCTAAGAAATACGCTTTGTGTCCAAGCTAAAAATTTAAATAGACTTCAGACTTAGATAATAAACAATGAAGGATCGATTTCAAATAAAATGGCAACACAGGATTGGATACACAACAAAAATCAGGGATCAAGTACGGTTCAGCATGCCCCCCAGCCATAGTCAGCACAAATGAACCAACTTTTCTGTATAACCACAATACCATGCATAAAATTATTATAATGTTTTAGTGCAACTTTTTAACTTTTCATTTTATTGTGAAGCCATGCATATCCAGTAATGCTATTGCATAATTAATTATTATTTCAAGGTAAATTTCCTGTTTCGTTTTCGAACCATCTAATTCTTCAATGAGGAGTCCTAAAACATTATTCGAAGGGCAACAATAAGTTTGTCCATTGGTGAAAAGTTTAGGCCCAAATTATTTTATTTTTTTGTTTTTGAAATTGATTAAACATAACTAAATCATCATCTGCCTAGCCTTTTCCCAACTATATTGGGGTCTGGCTTTCTTCAGTCAAACCGGATGCGGCTGAATATCAGTATTAAACATAACTAAATATTCTGTGGATACCTATTTAAGTGTCTACCTATCCCCATTATCAATATTGAGCAAAACAATACCTAATCATCTACAAACATACATCTGAAATATTTTTACTGTTTTTAGTACTTATTTGTTATTACAGCAGCAACAGAAATACAACATCTGTGAAAATTTCAACTGTCTTACTATCACGGTTCATGAGATATAGATATACAGACAGACCAACAGACAGATAGGGAAGTCTTAGTAATAGGATCCTTTTTAGGGTCCCTAAAAAGTACTTACAATTTTATTGATCCCACGTAACATGTTGTTATTTCCCTGGAAAAAAAAAATAGTATGTAAGGTACATTGAAAGTGAAACATTCTAAAACCATTCATCTGTTTTAGAATGTTTTTGTTCTCATTGACACACATTGACATGGTTCTACCAACTCAGTTTGAGATACATAAGTATATACAGGGTGTTTCTTTAAAATGGGACAAAAGGGAGAAATCCGAATCCATAAGAGATACGGGAAAACTATCTTAGAAACCTTTAGCTCCTTTTTGATATTGACAATTTTGGCGTTTTTATTTTTTTGGTCAAGTGTGAGTTGTCCACAGAAATGAGTGAAATTGGCCAAAATTTTTATTAGTGCCGTTCGACTCTGTTTCATGTAAGGATCATTTCATTGTATTACAAGAAAAAAATCGGGACGGAGGAAGTTGGTCAAATTTTGCAAAATATTTTTTGACACAAATTGTTTGAACGAAAAAATTATCACTTTTTTATGATGTTATTTTATTTAGTGTCTATTAAGGATCATTTCATTGTATGGTAAGGAAAATGTCTGGGCAACAGAAGTGGGTCAAATCTAATGAAATACTGACTACTACTGATAAACTTTATGCTTTTAGAATAAATTTTACTGTTCTTTTAACCCACTTCTGTTGCCCAGACATTTTCCTTCCCATACAATGAAATTATCCTTAATAAACACTAAATCAAATAACATCATAAAAAAAGTGATAATTTTTTCGTTCAAACAATTTGTATGAAAAAATATTTTGCAAAATTTGACCAACTTTCGCGGTCCCGTTTTTTTTCTTGTGATACAATGAAATGATCCTTACATGAAAAAGAGTCGAACGGCACTAAAAAAAATGTTAGCCAATTTCACTCATATCTGTGGACAACTCACACTTGACCAAAAAAATAAAAACGCCAAAATTAACAACATCAAAAAAGAGCTAAAGGTTTCCAAGAAAGTTTTCCCGTATCTCTTATGGATTCGGATTTCTCCCTTTTGTCCCATTTTAAAGAAACACCCTGTATTTTTTTAAATATTCCACAACTATCACACAACGCCATTTAGTCCCAAGCCAAAGCTAAGCAGAGCTTGTGTTATGGGTACTAGACAACAGTAGGTAACTGATAAACATACTTATCTAGGGTGACTGGTAATTAGTGTACATTACTTAAACACATGATTGTGCTCATGATAACCAACAACTTTTACTATGGGAACAAACCTGAAATCGTGAAAAAAATACTGTTCAGTACATTACGCAAACATAAATGTACTGAACAGCTGATTTTTTTTCGCGTTTTCAGGTTTGTTCCCATGGTAAATCACATGATAATAATTATATAATCACATGTTTAAGGGTCTATAGTACTTCAGTATAATCTTACTCGCTCGCACTTGCACGTACCACGCACTATTGCTTGCTCTTTCTTTTAGCTGTCTACACGCAAATCTATTTATTTTACGGCGAAAAAAGGAAATTCAAAAAAGTAAATAACATAAGACCTGCTTTATAGTTAGTTCAGTTAGTATAAAAAGTTTCATGATCTAATTTTAAGTATTTTCGGATTGCCAGCGTTTTATTGTTCTACGAGGGGTGATCAAAAAGTAATGATAATGAATATAAAACACGGTCATTAAAGTCAAAATAATAATTTATTATTCTACATAGTCTCTTAACAAATCAATCCATTTAGTCCATCTTTTTTCTAAACCCAAGATTCCCTTTGAAAAAAATTCTTTGTCTTGACCCTCCCAAAACTCCTTAACAGCGGCCATCACTTCACTATCGTCTTCAAATTTCTTGCCTCGGAGGCGTTCCTTAAGCAGAGGAAAGTGGTAGAAGTTGCTAGGAGCTAGATCTAACGAATAGGGAGGGTTTTCGAGCAGTTCCAATTCCGTTTCTTGAATGGCAGCCCTCACAACTGCGGCTCAACTCGTTTTTTCTTTTGCTCGTCAGTTAACATTCTCGGTACCGATCGCGCAGGGACCTTTTTCATAATGAAATTTGTTTGCAAGGATTTTATCAACACTGCCATATGAGATCCCTGTGACCTCAGCTACATGCCTAATGGTCACTCTTCGATCTGTCAACACAAATTCTTCGACATTTTTCACGTTGTGTTCAGTGAGGGACGTGAATGAGCGTCATTCGCGATGTTCATCTTCAGTGGATGTTCTGCCCAGTTTAAACTCCTTCGTATAGCGTGCAACTGTAGTATACGGAGGAGCAGAGTCCCCCAATGTTTCCACAAGTCACGGTGTGTGTCTTTTATAGACATTTTTATCAAACAGAGGTACTTGATGACAGCTCTAATTTCATTTTTCTCCATGTTGATGTTATTTCTTCGACATGTTCGTACTCAAATGAATGTATCTCCCGGAAATCGTGATCTATTCATATGTTTTTTTTAGGCTGATGTAGTGAGTATATAAGCAAGCAAAAAACATATTCTTTGGATTTTTATGCGGACCTGAAGTAACCGATTATCATTACTTTTTGATCACCCCTCGTATTTAGAGGTAACTTTGGGATTTTTTGCTATCAAGAAAATTTTATGGAATCATGTTTTCGCCAAACATAAGACCTAACATTAATCCTCAAATTTACCATATATTTATTTCAAAATTAATGCTGTAGTATTTTCGACGTATCACAGGTTTCTGCTAAGCCATTTGAGGTAGTAATAGGCTCTTAAGTATTGTACACTAATTACCAGTCACCCTATATATTTCTATATAGATTAATATTATATTATACCTAGATAAATAACAACCAGACACAGAACAAATGATTGTGCTCATTACACAAACATTTGTCCTGAGTGGGAATCAAAACCACGACCTCCGGCATAGCAGTCAGGGTCACTAACCACGAGATCAACAGGCCTGTATATAATATGTCACCAATCTGATGGGGCCACTTAGAGGGCCAAAGTCTGCCGGGGTTGTGGGACTGCCTTATCAGGCAAATGTGACCCCAGAACATAAATGGCTATGGTAGGACACCATGGATTTTAGTCAGTATGGTTCTGACAGTCCCTACCATCCTGCCCTAGGACGGAGGAATCATTTGACGATATTACCACATATTATCTTGTATCATGTAAAAGAAATAAAATTTTAAGTTGTTTGAAAATATTTTATGTTCTTTTAAATAAATTTCACATTTTCATTTCAGGACTGACCATTGAACTTGGCATCCATAAGACCCTTATGACGACCCACTGACCCTTACTTCTTCACATGAACATTTGAAACACTAAGAAAACTCACTGACAAACTTTCCAAAGTTAAAAACTATGCTGCAAAATCCATATGGTAGAAAACTTTGCTACTACCATAAACAAATATAGGTACTTGCTCAAGCTTTATTTGAAAAGAAACAGAAATGGTGAACCAAAGTTCAACGAGTTAACACTTTTATCAAAATAAACTTACTTCACAATCTTGATAACGAATCTCCTGTACTTTGACACTGTTCAACATCTGTTTAGCTATCATCGATACAGCACGTAGAAAGCTACCACATAGGTAACTATACTATACAGAATAACAGAAGCACAGTCCCAATGTTTTACAGTCTGTGCGTTTTAGCTGGTTTTATCATGGTGCGGGTGACAGATTCAGTAACATTTCGTTTCAATCTTCGAAAGTCGCAGCGATTTACAAATTATGACTTAGTACTTCAGCTGTAGCACATTCGTAATATACTTAATCATTAATAACTGTAGTAAATTAATTTAAACCCAACCAGAATGTTTTAGCCCACAAATCAAATTAATTTGAATAAAAATTAAGCAAAGTGTTATTCGTATAACGTAACGCCATTCGCGTAATTAGTGATGGGATGCACTGCTACGATGGAATGTCGATATTTCATATTAAAAACGTTTAGTACTAGGGATGTCGATTCTTTCCGAAAAAAATCGAATTTTAAATCGATTCGAATCGTGACCTAAAGAATCGATTCACAAAAAAATCGAGGCCAAAAAGATCGATCTCTGAAAAATCGATCTTTTTTCAAGTTTTCGTTTCATAAAAATCTATTTTATAAATAATAAATATCTATTTTATTAAAAAGAAGATAAATATTTTAATTTAACGATCCCTTTTCAGTAAAATCGATATCGAGTAACGAAACATCAGATCAGGTAAGTATAAACCAAGACATTAATTTTTACATGTGTTCGTTTAAAAAGTTAAGAAAATAGATAATAAAGCTTATAGTTCCTAATGCTTCATATCTAAACTTTTTTAAAACAACAGTCTGTCAAGTCTACAGGGATCCAACAGGAGGTATTGCTCATCGCTTGCGATGTTTTTGAAGCACTCTTATGATACGGGTACATTCAATTAACTGTAAGTACTATTTTGGTTTATACCAAAAAATAAAATAAAATCGAATGCCGATTTTCAGGGGTGAAGTATTGTATTGTATTGTATTGTATAACGGGCTGGTATCCGCAACTCCACGTCATATGCGCGTATTTTGCGTGCGGGTGGGAAAGAAATCATTCGATCCACCCCAGCTCGCCGAGGAAAGCCAGCAGCGCCTTCGTGTTGCCGACAATCTCGCGGAGAGTACCTGGGTTACCGAAGTACTTTGCCCTGTATGAAGCAATCTCAGGGCAGTGTAGGAGCACATGGGCTGCTGTCTCGTCCTCCGCCATACAGGCTCTGCACAGGGGGCTGTCAGTGATACCTAGGACAAAGAGGTGTTTATTAAAGGAGCCGTGTCCCGTCAGGGCGGCTGTAACTGTTCGTAGCTGCTGTTTGGTTAGACTCAGCACGAGTTTGGTGAAGCGGCTATTGATGGCGGGTAACGCCTCCTTGGCTTGTCTACACTCACCCTGATCCTGCCACAGGCAACGGTGTAAATTACCTGTACGTTCCCTGACCAGTGTACGTATGTAACCGAAGGGGAGTGGCACTATGGGCTCAGGACCCACCACCGCCAAGCTAGACCCCCTTCGAGCGAGTTCATCCGCTGCATCGTTGCCTCGGGAGTCGCTGTGTCCTTTGATCCACTGAATGGTTATGTTATTGTGTTCACCTACCTGGTTTAGGCTCTGGTGGCACTCGTATATTAGTCCAGAGTTGACCGTGTGGCTGTCAAGCGCCAGCAACACGGCCATGCTGTCTGAAAGTATGCGAATTGAGTGGTCCTTTACCTCCCTGGCTGCGATCGCTGCCGCCGCCAAGATGATGCCCATGCATTCTGCTTGGAACACTGTGTTGTGGACCCCCAGTGGTTTGGTTATGCGGATGTTGAGGTCTTCTGAGAAGACTCCAGCACCAGTACCGCTACCTGTTTTAGATCCGTCTGTGAAGATCCGTAGCTCCGCCGGGGTCAGCCCCTCGCAGCGGTGGTCCTCATGGAGTTGGATTTTGTATTTCTTGTCGAAGATAAACTGTTTGGGTACCCTGTCTTTTATGGCCTTTGCCATGGGGAAATCCTCATAAAGTCCTTTTAGTACCGAGGTGTGTTGTGACTCCCTCTTACCCCAGAGTTGTATTGTTTCGAGACGGACCGCCGCCAATGTCGCTTCTTGCTGTATGAACAGGTGAAGCGGAGGGAGGCCCAGCATGGCTTCCATAGCTGCCGTAGGCGTAGTCCTCATACAACCTGTTGTCGCCATGCAGGCCAGTCTTTGTATGCGTTGTAATTTGTTTGAGGCGGTGACTAACCTGGTGCGAGGCCACCAGACCACGGCTCCGTAGGTGATCATGGGTCTAATGACTGTACAGTAGATCCATAGTATAATTTTGGGGGATAGGCCCCATCTCTTACCTATCATTCTCCTGCATTGCCAGAAGGTAATGCAGGCCCTGTTTAGCTTGTTTTCGAGGTGACTACTCCAGTTTAGCTTACTCTCCAGGATGACCCCTAGATATTTGACCTCGTTGGCTAACTGGAGCTCTGTTTCAAAAAGTTTCGGTAGGCGAAATGGTCCAAGTGATCGTTTTTGAGTGAACATGACCAATTCTGTTTTAGTGGGATTCACTGAAAGGTCGAAGTCCCTGCACCAGCGCTCTACGATCCTTAGCGCTTGTTGCGTTAGGTTGCAGATAGTCCCAGTTACCTTCCCCGAGATGAGGATGGCGAGGTCATCTGCGTACCCAATTGTGTAGAAGTGGCAGCCGTTGAGCCTGGTGATGAGGTCATTGATCACCAGGTTCCAAAGGAGTGGAGAGAGTACCCCCCCTTGTGGGCATCCTCTGGCTATCATGGCTACCTGCCGTTCTTCTTCAAGGCGAACCACTCGTTTGCTTAACATATTAGTAATCCAGTCCACCAGTACCTGTTCAACTCCGTGTCTGCAGAGGGCGGCGCTGATGCTGGAGAAGTTTGTTTTGTCGAAGGCTCCTTCGATATCGATAAAAGTGCCCAGGCAAATGCCTTTTTGATGAATCGCTTCCTCAATCCGGCCGACCACCATGTGAAGAGCGGACTCAGTCGACTTACCCGAGCTGTATGCGTGTTGGTTTGCATGAAGTGGTATTGTTTTTAAAGCCCCATCCCGCAGCTCTCTCTCACATATTTTCTCCATAGTTTTTAGGAGAAAGGAGGTTAAGCTGATTGGCCGGTGGGATTTGGCGTTGGTGTGTCACTCTTACCTGGCTTGGGTATGAATATAACTTTCACTTCCATCCATCCTTTAGGAATATATCTGAAGGCTAGACAAGCTCTCATAATGGGTAGACCTTTGTGCGACGGCAGTTCCTCCCCACTGCAGCAGTGCTGGAAAGATACCGTCCGGGCCAGCTGCCTTAAAAGGATGGAAGCACTGGATCGCCCACTGGATTTTCTCCAGCGTGATGACCTTGTGGGTATAGCGCCAATCATTGTCTGATGGTGTTTGGTTGACATCGTCCCAGTTTATTACCTGTGTGAAGGCGCATCCCGGGAAGTGAGTCTCTATAAGGACGCGCCTCGCTTCTTCTGGTGATGTAGTGAGTGTGTTGTCAGGCTTGCGGAGGATGACGGTACCAGGAGTGTCCTGCTGCGCCAGTATTTTCCTTACCCTGTTTGCTTGTTGACAAGATTCAATGCTACCGCAGAATTTGCGCCATCCCATGGAGCGTCTGAATCTGATGCATTTTTTGTAGCTGTGTTTGGCTGCATAGTACGCATCCCAATCCTCATCAGCACAAGTGTTCATTGCTCTATTGAGCGCTTTCCTTACCTTGCCGCGTTTGCGGTCCAGCTCTGGCCCCCACCATGGTTGTTTACCTGGTGTTTTTGGCGGAATGGTTTCTGGGCATGCGGCTTGGTAGCTGTTTAGTATTGATGATGTGAGGTCGTTGATGTGTTCCTCAATCTGTATACGCCACCTTACAACCAAACTCGCACCCTGCAGCGATTTGAGAATGTACGAGGGGCCACCCTCGTACATTCTCAAATCGCTGCAGGGTGCGAGTTTGGTTGTAAGGTGGCGTATATAGGCAACGCGGTCGGTTTTCCGCGGATTGTGTCTTGGTAGCACTGGCGATGCACAGGTTTGGATATCAAAAAGGATCCACCTGTGATCTGAGCAGGAGGCCTCTTGGGAGACCTGCCAGCCCGTGACGAGGGCCGCTGCACCCTCTGTGGCTAGAGTAAGATCTATGATCGTCCGGCTGCGTCTGGTGACGAAGGTTGGTTCAGAGCCGGTGTTTAGTAGGGTTAGGTTAGTGGAGAAAAGATAATCAACTAAGGTCTTACCCCTTTCGTTTGGCGTGTCCATGCCCCATAGAGGGTGGTGTGCGTTGGTATCGGCCCCGATGACCACCTCAAGCCCGGCGTTCTCGCAATAGCTCACAAGGCGGGCGAGGTCGTGTGGGGGCGGTTCCTCAGCCTCAGGCATGTAAGCCGAGGCCAAGACAAGTGACACCTCTGTGCCGTCACGCTGTATGTATATCTTTATTGCTGATATGTCTCTGCAACAGAAGTCAATTAGTGACTGTGTTTTGATGTTACTAGTTACGTAGATGCACGATCTGGGTTGATCGTGTTCTGTAGTAACTAGAAGCTTACCTCCAAGATTTGTTAATCCTTGGATGCGGCCGGCTCTGATCCACGGCTCTTGGATCAGGACGATGGCCGAGTGTTGGGTCTCCAACCACTTCCGCAGCTGAGCCGTCGCGGTCTGACTGTGGTGGAGGTTTGCCTGTAGGACCTTACAGGCCGACGAAGGGGACGCCATTGCTGGTCGAACCCTCTTCATCCTCCTCCAGACGCAACCCAGCGAACAGGTCGCCCTCGTCGAAACCACCCTCCCCCGGACGCGAAACCGGTGACAACAGAATGCTATCATCCGGCTCCCCATCCGAAGAGAGGACGGTCTCCACGGTGGCGGCGGCAGAGGCGGCCGATGTGCTCGCCACTGCTGTTGCAACCGCTGGTGTGGCTGCAGAGGCAGCCTCCGGTGCGGTCTTGGGTGCTTCCGGGATGTCTATACTAGGAGGATCTGCCGCCTGTATTGGGAGCCTCCAGGTGTTCGCCGCGGGATCCCATCCCTGAGGAACGTCGACGTATCGGCCGTTTGGACCCCGGAACTTCAGGTAGACGCGCCCCACACCGAATGCGAGGCGACGTCCGGCCTTCATAAGGGTCGGTATAAGGTCCTCAGGGACGCTGACCACCACGAACCAAGCTGTGGCCTGTTTATTGGCGTGCAGTAGTACCCACCGCCCAGGGGTTCTGGTAGCTAAGAGCACGGCCTAGGAAGGTCGGCTCTTTAAAAACCCCCTGCTCGTCAGGGATGACGACGCCGCACCTGACACGCCGCTCGATGTCCGCTTGGCTCTTGACCACTAGCGAACTACTAGTGGGAAGAGCCACGCCGGAAATCGTTTTCCTCAGCCAGGCTAAGGTTTCGGTGTCGTCGCACCAAAGTTTGAGGGCTCCCCCGGAGTACTGCGGCTTCGCATTGAAGACCGGCCCCGGTGGGTTCTGTTCGTCAGAGAGGCATTCGACGAGGATCTGCGATTGGATGGCTTCCAGGATCTTGACCGATTCCTCTTCGGTAATGTGGCCTCTCTGTTCGCAGGTGACTGCGACGTTTAGGTCGGCGCTAGCGGCTTGGGCGTAGCTCCGGTCTTCTGTGCGCTTGGAGTGGTCCAGACGCGGCTTCTTGCGCTCTCCACGAGGGGAGCTAGTCTCGTTGAGGTCGCGTTTGGCCGCGGCCGGTTCACTCCGAGTCGGTATGGGTTTGTGGGCCGGTATCTCCGTCTTGCTGCAAGATGGCTGATGGCTGGGTCCTGGGCGGCTAGTGCCTGCCCCGGTCTGCGAACGCTTGCCTGCGGAGAAAGATACCTTACCACCGTGTAATTTGTCCGAGCTTACTATGTTAGCTGGAGTTTTGGTAGCCTTACCTATCTGCTGGGCTAGTATCCTGTCTTTTTTAGACGGCCGGTTTCTTCTCTTACCCCGTCCAGACGGGGTCGTGAGGCCCGGACCCGTGGTTTCGGCTGCCGATTTGGGCGGGTTTGCCCTTCCTACCGCCGCGCCTGCTCACCTGCACCTGCCAGGCTTGCGCGAACGCTTTGCCGGTGGTGCAATCCGGCCCTGACTGGCCTGTCACAGCCAGCGAGGGGGGGGAGACTTCTGGGGGCGGATGGATAAGAGGCACCCTGCCTCCGGGTTCGGTTTTGGAGGGAGCGGTACTGATCCCAGGCAGCGCCGTTGTCCCTCGTTTAATCTGGGATTTGGTTTTGGTCGTGGTCACGGTTTTCGCCATGGCCGGACCTTTACCCACACTGGAGCTCGCAGCAGAAGCCGCAGAGCATCCGGGGGTGAGAGAGGTGTCTAAGACTCCCCCCTCGGGAGTTTCACCGGCTTTCGCCTCCGCTCCAGTGTGTTTGTGTGAAGTGCGAGTGCGTGTGTCGTGTTTCTGTGAAAGAGTGTGTCGTGTGTTAGTCGGGAGTGTGTTTGATGTGTGTGAAGTATGTGTGTGTGTGTTGTTAGGCCTTTTGTTGTCCATATTGTGTTTTGATGAATTCATCTCTCTGGCTTCCCACCCTCCATGGAGCCCGCACCTGGGAACGTCTTGCTACAAACTAGCTTGATCGTTAGGACTACCAGAAGAGATATAGGAGCGCAAGGTTGGCTTAGGGTGCGACATCGGGTGCTTGATCGGGTTGGCGTAGGGGGGCCATCCCCTATGAACTGATCAACCCTCACTTACACCGTCAGCATGACCTTTGCCCACCACCGTGATCATCCGTGGATGACTACGGTGGACCCCACGCTCCTCGCCGTGCCCCTCTAACGGGACACAGTGGCCATTTCCCTACCCCCGGCTAAAGGGTAGGGCTACCGTTTTGCCTGAAATCCGGACCAAAGAGGGCGTGTTGCCTCACGGACGCATAACCGCCAGCGCCGATCGGCTCAACCCCCCAGGACTCCTTCATCCCTGCTTACGGCGCTCAACTGCGCAGGTCCTAGCGCAGGTGACTGATACTCCTACACGTCAGCAGTTGGTTTAGTGACGTGCCTGTAACCTCTTAGTCACAGCGGGCCACAGTTAGGAGATAGAAAAGCGCCTGGTGGTTTCTGTTACGTCTATTTCTTAAGGAATTAGACCAAAAACGGGGCGGCAACCTCGAGAAGGTGTACCCACCAGACTTGCCTTGAGGATCTTCATGACAGTAGCACTCACCCTCAAGACCCCGCCACCCTGCTCCCTCAGAAGGAGGTGCAGGGTAGGTTTGCATCTATACCACCAAGCAAAGCAAAAGCAAAGCATGTCGTTGTGCAACCGCAAAAGCATAAATACAAACCCTCCCCAGGGGTGAAGTATCGATTCACTGAATCAATTCAGTGCTACAAATCGATTTAAAAATCGATCTTTTTGGCTCCAAAAATCGATTCTTCGATTAATCGATCTCAGATCGACATCCCTATTTAGTACACACAATACAAGGCGCTAGCACCTCGTACCAGTACTCGTAAACTTTTACTGACAGCATCGCACTGGTAAACAAAATGGCCGTCGCGCCGATGCGCCATAGAGCAAAAATTTTGTCATAAAAGAAATAGATAAACCCGATTTTCATTATTTTATATTAGTACAAAGATACTTATGTAGCCATAAAACATTCAAAATTGACAAGTTTATACACGTAGTTACACTACACAACTGAATAATAATAATAATTCTTTGACGCCCTCTGAATGGCTTTTTCTTTTTGTTTTAGTTTTTTTACAAATTATTACTAAGTTTTTATTTATAGTTTATAAATATTTTTAGTGTTGTAGTATTATAAGTAACAGATAATTGTAATAGATATGATCTACTGAATAACAAACTAATTTTCGTAACAATATTACTAGATCTAAGCTGCGAGTGTCGATAGAGAAAAAATGTATTGCATAACGTCACATCCCTAGTCATGTGGTAATGACAGATGTCAATTACGTCATTTAGGCAACTGTCACCCGCACCATGCTATCGAACGCGCAGAGTATATGGCTGTTTACACATTATGCCGCTGCGGCAGCGTTTTTCGTTGCCGCGGTACATAAACTTGCCGCCGCCGCCACGGCGTCGTATGTAAGGCTCCATATAAATCCAAGGGGGACTAGCGCAGCGGCGCCGCAGTGGCGGCGGTGCCGCTGCCGCTGCGGCATAGTGTGTAAACCGCCTAATTGTCTGTGATTTGTTCTTTCTCCCCTCTATCTCGTGGCTCCTGCAGCAGCAGCTGCCTGCTGCAGGCCTGCACTGCAGTGCAGTATTAATATTCTGTGCTTCTGTTTGTTCACAAACTATAAGTTTGTGCATAAAACCTTGGATTTATAAATATGTAACATAAAAACCGTGCCTTATTTTTTAAGAAAGAGAGGCACACAGCTTGGGATTTTTCTCCTTCTGGCATTGATAAGTGTTTACACAAAATAAAAACATTACCAACATTTACTTAGTTATTGAGATTTTTTTTTTTTTAAATGCATACCTACTTGTACAATTATATTACATTTTTTATAGCTTGTGATAGTTTTTATATTCTGTAAAGTATTTAAGTTACTCATATTTTCAGGTAAAATGAAAAAAAAAAACGATCACAAAACTCCAATGATATTTCCCGAAAAATGGCTACCCTGTGATGTTGACGTTTGTAGGGTGACAATATAAACTGGCTTCTGAGATTAATCGTTTTTCAAGAAAAAGTAATGTTAATTAATTTAAGTATTAGAGGAATAGTTTTATTTCGATTTATAGTGAGTATCTATATTAAAAGATGTATATGAAGGACTAGGCTAGATTACTGTACTGTACACTGTAAATATGAATGTGACATTTTTCTTACCGTTTTTCTGTAGGTATTCAACTTCCTTATAAAACTTCATTATTCTTTATTGTACACACATAATATAATTAAGGCCAGGTTCCAGTACAGTCCGCAGCTATGAGCGCACTACCTCAGCCCCCGCAAAGGGGCGGGGCAAGTCGACAGCGGTGCGGGCGGGAGGGACCGTGTGTGTGTATGCCACAGCGTAGCGTAATGCAGTTAGTCAATTACGTTCGAGTGTGTCTGGATTAGATTTTCGTAAAATGATATTCGAGATAGTTTTGATTTTACAAAGTGCATACAATGGAGTACTTTATTAGGCAGCAGTATATTTAATATGTGCCGAGTTTGGGCTCGTTTTGTTATGATGACATCTTACCTCCGGACTTGATGGAGTGACCTGAAGGTCTACATCGGTGACTGTCACTGGAACTCGGCGACGGATCGAACTAGATGTGCCGAGTGTGGGCTCGTTTTGTAAGTTATGATGAGATCTTACCACCGGACTTGATGGAGTGACCTGAAGGTCTACATCAGTGACTGCCACTGGAACTCGGCGACGGATCGAACAAGATGTGCCGAGTTTGGGCTCATTTTGTTAGTTATGATGAGATCTTACCACCGGACTTGATGGAGTGACCTGAAGGTCTACATCGGTGACTGCCACTGGAACCTTGCGACGGATCGAACTGGATGTGCCGAGTTTGGGCTCGTTTTGTTAGTTATGATGAGCTCTTACGTCCGGATTTGATGGAGTGACCTGAAGGTCTACATCGGTGACTGCCACTGGAACTCGGCGACGGATCGAACTGGATGTGCCGAGTTTGGGCTCGTTTTGTTAGTTATGATGAGCTCTTACCACCGGACTTGATGGAGTGACCTGAAGGTCTACATCGGTGACTGCCACTGGAACTCGGCGACGGATCGAACTAGATGTGCCGAGTTTGGGCTCATTTTGTTAGTTATGATGAGATCTTACGTCCGGACTTGATGGAGTGACCTGAAGGTCTACATCGGTGACTGCCACTGGAACTCGGCGACGGATTGAACTAGATTTGCCGAGTTTGGGCTCGTTTTGTTAGTTGTGATGAGATCTTACCTCCGAACTTGATGGAGTGACCTGAAGGTTTACATCGGGAAGTCGGAAACTCGGCACATCTCGTTCAATCCGTTGCCGAGTGCCAGTGGCAGTCACCGATGTAGACCTTCAGGTCACTGCATCAAGTCCGGACGTAAGATCTCATCATAACTAACAAAACGAGCCCAAACTCGGCACATCTAGTTCGATCCGTCGCCGAGGTCCAGTGGCAGTCACCGATGTAGACCTTCAGGTCACTCCATCAAGTCCGGACGTAAGATCTCATCATAACTAACAAAACGAGCCCAAACTCGGCACATCTAGTTCGATCCGTCGCCGAGTTCCAGTGGCAGTTACCGATGTAGACCTTCAGGTTACTCCATCAAGTCCGGTGGTAAGATCTCATCATAACTTACAAAACGAGCCCAAACTCGGCACATCTAGTTCGATCCGTCGCCGAGTTCCAGTGACAGCCACCGATGTAGACCTTCAGGTCACTCCATCAAGTCCGTACGTAAGATCTCATCATAACTAACAAAACGAGCCCAAACTCGGCACATCTAGTTCGATCCGTCGCCGAGTTCCAGTGACAGCCACCGATATAGACCTTCAGGTCACTCCATCAAGTCCAGAGGTAAGATCTCATCATAACTAACAAAACGAGCCCAAACTCGGCACATCTAGTTCGATCCGTCGCCGAGTTCCAGTGGCAGTCACCGATGTAGACCTTCAGGTCACTCCATCAAGTCCGGTGGTAAGATCTCATCATAACTTACAAAACGAGCCCAAACTCGGCACATCTAGTTCGATCCGTCGCCGAGTTCCAGTGGCAGTCACCGATGTAGACCTTCAGGTCTTTCCATCATTCCGGAGGTAAGATCTCATCGTAACTAACAAAACGAGCCCAAACTCGGCACATCTAGTTCGATCCGTCGCCGAGGTCCAGTGGCAGTCACCGATGTAGACCTTCAGGTCTCTCCATCAAGTCCGGAAGTAAGATCTCATCGTAACTGACAAAACGAGCCCAAACTCGGCACATCTAGTTCGATCCGTCGCCGAGTTCCAGTGACAGCCACCGATGTAGACCTTCAGGTCACTCCATCAAGTCCGTACGTAAGATCTCATCATAACTAACAAAACGAGCCCAAACTCGGCACATCTAGTTCGATCCGTCGCCGAGTTCCAGTGGCAGTCACCGATGTAGACCTTCAGGTCACTCCATCAAGACCGGTGGTAAGATCTCATCATAACTTACAAAACGAGCCCAAACTCGGCACATCTAGTTCGATCCGTCGCCGAGTTCCAGTGACAGCCACCGATGTAGACCTTCAGGTCACTCCATCAAGACCGGAGGTAAGATCTCATCATAACTAACAAAACGAGCCCAAACTCGGCACATCTAGTTCGATCCGTCGCCGAGTTCCAGTGACAGTCACCGATGTAGACCTTCAGGTCTTTCCATCAAGTCCGGAGGTAAGATCTCATCGTAACTAACAAAACGAGCCCAAACTCGGCACATCTAGTTCGATCCGTCGCCGAGTTCCAGTGACAGCCACCGATGTAGACCTTCAGGTCACTCCCTCAAGTCCGGAGGTAAAATCTCATCGTAACTAACAAAACGAGCCCAAACTCGGCACATCTAGTTCAATCCGTCGCCGAGTTCCAGTGACAGTCACCGATGTAGACCTTCAGGTCTTTCCATCATTCCGGAGGTAAGATCTCATCGTAACTAACAAAACGAGCCCAAACTCGGCACATCTAGTTCAATCCGTCGCCGAGTTCCAGTCGCAGTCACCGATGTAGACCTTCAGGTCTTTCCATCATTCCGGAGGTAAGATCTCATCGTAACTAACAAAACGAGCCCAAACTCGGCACATCTAGTTCAATCCGTCGCCGAGTTCCAGTCGCAGTCACCGATGTAGACCTTCAGGTCTTTCCATCATTCCGGAGGTAAGATCTCATCGTAACTAACAAAACGAGCCCAAACTCGGCACATCTAGTTCAATCCGTCGCCGAGTTCCAGTCGCAGTCACCGATGTAGACCTTCAGGTCTTTCCATCATTCCGGAGGTAAGATCTCATCGTAACTAACAAAACGAGCCCAAACTCGGCACATCTAGTTCGATCCGTCGCCGAGTTCCAGTGGCAGTCACCGATGTAGACCTTCAGGTCACTCCATCAAGTCCGGAGGTAAGGTCTCATCATAACTAACAAAAAGAGCCCAAACTCGGCACATCTAGTTCGATCCGTCGCCGAGTTCCAGTGGCAGTGACCGATGTAGACCTTCAGGTCACTCCATCAAGTTCGCATCCTAGCTAAAAAATAAAATAATGGTCCATAAAAAAAAATTACATCGTTTCAAAATTAGATCACTTGACTATTTTATTCTATTACCGCAACTAACACGTAATCGCTTGTGTGACTTTGTTTCCATGTAGTAGTTCAGTTCTATGCCTGCTTACGTAACCGCGCGGGGGGAATTTTTGCGCAGCAACGACGTACGTCCATCCTCTATCACGCCTCGGCGGGTACTGGCGAGCGCCCGGTGAGCGAAATAATGCCAATATTTTGGGTATTTTATTTCTTGGAGAAAAATTATAACGAAATTTTAAAATTTGCTTTTACCATGCACTTCTAAATAATGAGCCGTTTTTATTTTTATAAGTTTCATATAAATTCATTGTGAAATCTCTAAGCAGTGGATGTTTGAAAATTGTGATTTAGTGTCATGTTTGAGATTTTTTTCTATCGAGCCAATTATTCCAATTCGTGTTTCTATCTTTACCATTCACTCGAGGATATGTTCAACTTTAATGTTATGATTTTTTTTATTAAATATATCATTGTTAATGAGACTTTCAGACGTTTGAAAATCTTAAAAATTACTGAAAGCCCGCCTTAAAATAACATTTCACGTAAGGGTAAGTTATGCACAAAGGCGAGCTTAAAACTTCCCTTTCATACTCGGGCACCATTCTGCAATATTTGCTCTCGTTTTAGAAGCTGATGTTTTATAGTACCATTAAGTATTCTGTGGTGGTGGTTTTTGAAGGCGGTTACAAATGACAGGCATACTTCATGGAACAAAAAGAGAATCATCAAAAACGGTACAACCCAGTCGTAATATATGAATATCAGGTACCAAGCATTAAAAAAATACAGTCGGATTTTGAAAATCTTGTCTGCCCATATTTAAAGAGAAAAATACACATTTCGCAATACTATAAGTACCTACTTTCTGTAACACTATAATAATAATAATATTATCCCCAAAATACTGTATCATGGACACACTATAAGAAAGAAACTAATTCCCAAGCTGTGTGCCTTGCGGAGACCTCTCGCGCCCGGCATTGGTTGCGGCGGCTTAGTGTCGCATCGGGATTCAATAAGCCCGTGACGTAAGGCAATGCTTTACTCCCTTGTTGCGTAATCTACTAACCGTTTACGCAGCGCACGCAACGGAAGCTCTCGAAAAGGAATACATTTTCCCGATTTTGAAACATTTCTCATTGTTGCTCCGCTCCTATTGGTGATAGCGTGATGTTATATAGCCTATAGCCTTCCTCGATAAATGGTCTATTCAACACAAAAATATTTTTTAAATTGAACCAGTAGTTCCTGAGATTAGCGCGTTCAAACAAACAAACAAACAAACTCTTCAGTTTTATAATATACTAGCTGTGCCCGCGACTTCGTTCGCGTGGATGTCGGAACTTAACAATGTATTTTTTAGAGCGAAGCGCTGTGGGAGGATACCGATACAAATAATTTTCTTTATCCTTTTTTTTAGCGTCATAAAATCGTCAAATTAGTCTTCTCACCCAGGGTTGGGCAAGAGGGACTGTCAGACTTGTATTGACTAAAATCCACGGCGTCCTTCAATAGCCCTTTACGTTCCGGGGTCACGGTAGCTCGTAAGTCCTACGAACACGGCTGGCTTTGACCCTCTAAGGGGTTTGACCCCCGTCATTGTGCTGACGCTCTTTGAGGTGCGCGCGGAACACAACGTTGACGTCGACCCGGGCATGGTCCATGATCGGACAGCGAGTCCCCATTACTCGTCGCCCGAATGCCCACGCCTGTTGGTCAGAGATCGTCCTGCGACGTCCGTCACCGTAGGCGTCTACCATGGCGGCTGGGTGTGGGTCGTGAGGTGGACGCTGTCCTCTTCCTCACGCGTCCCGCCTCCTCCTTCGCTGGCATGACTGTTTCGCAGAAGGAGGCGACCGGTTTTCACTCTATTTCACGTCAACCAATGCCGAGCGCGAGAGGTCGCCGCCTATCACCGTTGTGAGGACATGTGCGATGCTCTGCCCAAGCGGGGTAATTTTGCAACGTATGCTCTACCGTGTCCTCTGGACGATTCTTGTAGTGGTGACACCCACGCGTTTCTTCCTTGCCCATCCGACACAGGTACCTCCCAAAACTTCCGTGTCCAGTGAGGATCTGCGTCAGGTGGTTGGTCAGGACGCCGTGACACCTTCCAGCCATTCCTCAAAGAGAGGTCTTACCGCCGCGATTGAGGCGTGCCCGAACATCGGTTTCGATAGTCGCTCCCTCCATACTGCCCCCTTTTTTTTTATCGTGGCAAAATCATCAAATGAGTCCTCCCGCCCAGGGCGGGACAGGAGGGACTGTCAGACTTGTATTGACTAAAATCCACGGTGTTCCTTCAATAGCCCTTTATGTACCAGGGTCACGGTTATCGAGTGAGACAGTCCCCCGACCCCGGCAGGCTCTGGCCCTCTTTGGGGGCCCCCATCAGATTGCTGACAGCTCTTTGAGGAGCGCGTGGAACACAACGCGACGTCGACCGTCGATCGGGCATGGTCCATGATCGACGGCGAGTCACCCATTACTCGCCGCCCGCATGCCCGCGCCTACGGTGGCCGGAGATCGTCTTGCGACGTCCGTTGCCGTGGGCGTCTCCCGCGGTGGCTGCGTCGTGAGGTGGACGCTGTCCTCTCCCTCACGCGTTCCGCCTCCTCCTTTGCTAGCATTACTGCTTCGCAGAAGGAGGCGACCGCTTCCCATTCCGTCTCGCCCCGCAGCATTGCCTCGACCAGAGCCTATCGCCGCTGTGAGGATACGGCGGTGCTCTGCCCAAGCGGGACAGTCCTGCACCGTATGTTCTACCGTATCCTCCGGGCGATCCTCGCAGTGGTGACACCCAGGCGTTTCTTCCTTCCCCATTCGATACAGGATCCATATCGCCCCCTGAGGTGGCGCCGGAGCTCTTCCCGGCGCGCCTCGACTTGTCTATGCAGCGGGGATTGGCCAGTGCTTCTTTATAAATACATCCCGTCGGACGGCAAGCTACCCTTTACTCCCCGTCCGTAAGCGGCTGAAATATGACTCACTATTTCCGACGCCCTGGGCGTCTTCAGCGGTGGCTCGGGTGAGAGGTAGAGGGTGCACTTTCCCTTGCTAGTATTGCCCAGGCAGTAATAATTTTGTTGTGACATTATTTTGAAACTATGATATCTCCTAAGATATTCATTGAAATCAAACGATGTCAAGGGCAATTTTGTTCAAAATTAAATGCCTGTGATGATTAACGTATTTATTTTGATAAGGATTAATATCATATTAATGAAAATACCTTCGCAAATAATGCATTACTTTAAAACAAATTTGATTTCCATAAAAAAGGTTAAAGTGTCTTAATCTTAAAAGATAGATATATGCTCTCGCGGATTTTATTTTAGAACTTTTTATGAGGAATAATTCCGTAGTACATAATTTTTGCGTATCTTTAACCGTTTACGCAGCGCACGCAACGAAAGCTCTCGAAAAGGAATACATTTTCCCGATTTTGAAACATTTCTCATTGCTGCTCCGCTCTTTTTGGTGATAGCGTGATGTTATATAGCCTATAGCCTTCCTCGATAAATGGACTATCCAACACAAAAAGAATTTTTCAATTCCAACCAGTCCTTACTGAGATTAGCGCGTTCAAACAAACAAACAAACAAACAAACAAACAAACAAACAAACAAACAAACTCTTCAGCTTTATAATATTAGTATAGATTATATTATTATATATACTAGCTGTGCCCGCGACTTCGTTCGCGTGGATGTCGGAACTTAACAATGTATTTTATATTGCGAAGCGCTGTTGGAGGATACCGATACAAATCATTTTTGTTATGCTTGTTTTTAGCGTCATAAAATCGTCAAATTAGTCTTCTCACCCAGGGCTGGGCAAGAGGAACTGTCAGACTTGTATTGACTAAAATCCACGGCGTCCTTCAATAGCCCTTTACGTTCCGGGGTCAGTAGCTCGTAAGTCCTACGACCCCGGCTGGCTTTGGCTCTCTAAGGGGTTTGGCCCCCGTCATTGTGCTGATGCTCTTTGAGGCGCGCGTGGAACACAACGTTGACGTCGACCCGGGCATGGTCCATGATCGGACAGCGAGTCGCCCATTACTCGTCGCCCGAATGCCCACGCCTGTTGGCCAGAGATCGTCCTGCGACGTCCGTCACCGTGGGCGTCTACCACGGCGGCTGGGTGTGGGTCGTGAGGTGAACGCTGTCCTCTTCCTCACGCGTCCCGCCTCCTCCTTTGCTGGCATGACTGTTTTGCAGAAGGAGGCGACCGGTTTCCACTCTATTTCACGTCAACCAATGCCGAGCGCGAGAGGTCGCCGCCTATCACCGATGTGAGGACATGTGCGATGCTCTGCCCAAGCGGGGCAATTTTGCACCGTATGCTCTACCGTGTCCTCTGGACGATCCTTGTAGTGGTGACACCCACGCGTTTCTTCCTTCCCCATCCGACACAGGTACCTCCCAAAACTTCCGTGTCCAGTGAGGATCTGCGTCAGGTGGTTGGTCAGGACGCCGTGACACCTTCCAGCATTCTTCAAAGAGAGGTCTCACCGCCACGATTGAGGCGTGCCCGAACCTCGGTTTCGATAGCCGCTCCCTTCATACCGCCCCCTTTTTTTTATCGTGGCAAAATCATCAAATGAGTCCTCCCGCCCAGGGCGGGACAGGAGGGACTGTCAGACTTGTACTGACTAAAATCCACGGTGTTCCTTCAATAGCCCTTTATGTACCAGGGTCACGGTTATCGAGTGAGACAGTCCCGCGACCCCGGCAGGCTCTGGCCCTCTTAGGGGGCCCCATCAGATTGCTGACAGCTCTTTGAGGCGCGCGTGGAACACAACGCGCCGTCGACCCGGAAATGGTCCATGATTGGACGGCGAGTCACCCATTACTCGCCGCCCGCATGCCCGCGCCTACGGTGGCCGGAGATCGTCTTGCGACGTCCGTTGCCGTGGGCGTCTCCCGCGGCGGCTGCGTCGTGAGGTGGACGCTGTCCTCTCCCTCACGCGTTCCGCCTCCTCCTTTGCTAGCATTACTGCTTCGCAGAAGAAGGCGACCGCTTCCCATTCCGTCTCGCCCCGCAGCTTGGCCTCGACCAGTGCCTATCGCCGCTGTGAGGACACGGCGGTGCTCTGCCCTAGCGGGGCAGTCCTGCACCGTATGTTCTACCGTGTCCTCCGGGCGATCCTCGCAGTAGTGACACCCAGGCGTTTCTTCGTTCCCTATTCGATACAGGATCCATACCGTGCCCTGAGATGGCGCCGGAGCTCTTCCTGCCGCCCCTCGACTTGTCTATGCAGCGGGGATTGGCCAGTGCTTCTTTATAAATACATGCCGTCGGACGGCAAGCCACCCATTACTCCGCGTGCGTAAGTGGCTGGAATATGATCCACTATTTCCGACGCCCTGGGGGCCGATTCTACTAATTTACAAAATTACCTATCCTATCGCTATTACGCAGCGGTACCATTTCTATCATCGAGCGACGCTAACCTAAAAAGTCATTCTACTATTTGTTACGTTACACTGGAAGCGAAATCGTAACTGAATCGTAGCGGGAATTTACGACTGTGCTAGGAACGTTATCCTGTGATACCAGCATGACGAATAGTATGTTTAAATGATACCACAGTATAAAATATGAAAGCTACTAAATAGAAATAGATGTCACTAAAGTGTTATTAAATACAATAAATTATTCAAACTATGACAAAATATTTTACTGCTTCACTAATGGAACATTTCCATGGTTAAATAATAAAAACTTAGGCAAACTTTTCATTGTTATTCTCTTGCAAGCCGAAGTCTATGTGAAATGAAACGTCTTGGTGATGTCAAGTCACATGTCAAGTGATCCAAATATAAACAAACAGCGGGAAGCAAAAACTTTTGTTGCAAGTTCATCAAAATGATTGATTTACTGTGAGTATTTGTTTCATTATACTATTACATAAGTATTTATAATGTCAAAAATCGCACCATAAACCGTTTTATTTTTGTATTTATCATAGAAGCAATTTTGTGCGACAAAGTCCTTAGGTTAATATTTACGACCCACTTGAGGGTTACGGTCACACGCAGTCACACGACCGAAATCGCACTTGAAATTGGCTAAGCATTAAAAAAACATAAAATATGGGACAACTTGCAGATTGGTGCGTTTTATTTTCTGGCAAAAGATTTAGTTTCGCTGCAACCATTCGTGTGTAAATACGTGAATATTTTCAGGCATAATGGAAGGGCGAAAGACTACCTCAATTCAGCAACTGGAACTTCTGCTGTCCTTCATGGAAGGACATAAAAATTTTGCTGTGGGACAAGTGAGGTCCAGAGAAGGACGAGCAACCTCAGCACGCTTATGGGAACAGTGTGCTGAAATATTAAATGCTGAAGGTGTTACAAGAACACCTAAAGATTGGTCTAAGGTATGTTTTCAAGTAAATATTATTAAAATGTAATCATTAGAAAAAGTAATGCGACAAGAAAATAATAATTTTCTATTTCTTTTAGTTTTGGAACGACTACAAATGTAGAGTGCGCGCAAAAGTATCTGAAATTAATAGAGGATTTAGAGCTACAGGGGGTGGACCGAGCAGGGTGCCAGTGTTGACTCCGCTAGAAGAAAGGGTGGCTGCCCTTTTAGGTAGAGACGTTGGTCCACTAACTGGAGTCCGTCAGGATCCAGAAATTCATATTGAGGTGACTATAAATATATTTTTTGGTTATGATAGTTGAATTCTAAAAATTGAATCATTTTCCTTAAGTACATGATTGTTTTCTTTTCTTTTTTGCTCAAACAGTACATCAATAATACTGATGAAATGGATATGGAACAGGAAGTGACATTGCCAGCATCAAACTCACCTGTTTTGTGAGTATTATGCTACTTCATATTTTTGAGTAGGTACCTTTTGATATGTACTAGGTAGCCATCAACTTACTTATCATTATTTATGAATTCTTTCAGAGATCTTCATTTATCTCAAGAGAATGCTGGTGCGCCTGTAAATATATCCCCAGATGTCAGTAGGATGGCGACACTGGAGGCACCAGCAGAATCTCAGCAGAGAGATGCCCCAGTCAATAATCAGCCAGCCAGTCAGGGCTCTACGCCAACAACAGGTTCTCATTTTTTAATAACTAATCATAATTAACCATTTCCTGTCATAACGTTATATTTTAAAACAGGAAGTACCTAATGAAAAGCAGCAACTTAGAATGTTTGCCACAATCACTTTTTATTTCCTAAAATAGAAATTAATAAACAAATATCTCAAAGTTCAATAACAGCTCATAGGTCTGTTCGACATAGAAAAAACACCAATCCATAAAAAGCGTCCACAAGTGCAAGTGCCTAATAGTCCGCCCTTCCACTTGACGACCCAAAATTCAGGTCACGTCCACTCAAACCAAAATGAAACAGTAATAGCGTATTATTTTAAAGTTGTGTTTATAAATAGATTACAATGTTTTGTTTAAATTTTCAGGAAGAACGAGAACTCGACAGACTGGTCAAAATCGGCCGCGCAGAGTAGCTGCCCGCCCTCGCTATGTTCATCAGAGTTAGTATCATTTTATTTTAAAACAATCTGCCAATCGGAACCCAATTCATATTACCGTAACTTAGAAATTCTGATTTTTATTACAACTATAATTATTACATATTGTAGGTAACACGGCGGCTCTAGATGAAGCCAGGGCAACCATAGCCCGCATCGAAGAGATGCGGGCGCGAACTGACCAAACGATGGCCACAGCGGCATTAAATATATCTTCTGCTATGACCAGCATGGCGGAAAGTATGTCCGGCATGACAGAGATTCTGCGCGTCTACTTATCACGAAGCTGAAGTAAGCATAATTATTTAATTTTACTAACGCACAGTTGGCGCAGTGGTTGAGCGACCGACTACTGCGCAGCGTGTCTCGGGTTTGATCCCAACACGGTACAAATATTTTATACTTAACCTACAAGTAGTTGGGTGTTTGTTTAAGTGAGTTTCTGTAAAAAACGCACCCACGAACACAGAGCAGAAGAAATTCATAGAATGGCGCAACGTTAAAAAAAACAAAATTAAAACAACAAAAAATAGTATGTGACCAAGGGTGCTTTAAATACTTAAAAGTCAAATTCTATTCATGTATTTAAGTTCTTAAAGATTGTAACAAAGATATTGTTTGTTTCAGATCCATCATCTTAAGGATTAAAGGAAGTTATTATTAAAAAAACGGATAACTCTTTCTTTCTGTTGTTTAGTGATTTAGTTTATTGTATAAGTGTATTTCTTTGTTATGTAAAATAAATTATTTGGATTTAATTAAGTATATTGTAGTGGTGTTGTTAAATAAAAACAATTTACCATGTTCACTAATAGGTTTAATTATATTGAATTAAAATAAATTAATTATAAGATAAATAAAGTTTTATTTTATAGTATTCATAACCAAGCTCAACAATTATTAATTAAAACCCTTCCAAATATGTACTTTCTTTGTCTTTTTTTCACATAAATAAATCTAAAATCTAAAAATTAAAAACAATAATTTCTGAGAAATACAATAATTATATTGAAAAGCCAACACTTAACCACTTTCTCACTTTTCCGCATTCTAATTTTTTTCCTATCGAAAATTAATCCTTCCACTACTGATAAAGTAGAAAATAAAATTAAAATTAAATTCAAGTTAAGTTAATATAATAATATTATTTTGTTCATACTTAAAACTCTTATTACATCTATGTGGTTATTTCTATTTTACGATGTTTAACAATTGGGACAAAACCTGACACTGAACTTCATATATATTATGTGGCAGGGCACAGAAATTTTGCAGTTACATAACATTAAATATTTAAACAATAAAAATCTACACAATCGTTTTGTTCCTATAATTTATACTCACCTAATCATCATTGAATCTTTTATATAATAATTTATACAATTAATAATATTTTAATTAGGAGTAGGTACTATGTTTATTTATGAAATAGGTACACGAGTATTAATAGAGGTTCGTATAATATGAAGCCACTACAAAATGTGAAGTATTTAGCTAAATAAAATTATGATAAGTACAAAAGAGACTATTTAAAAAATCCATTATTGCCTAGAAGACCACAGGCGTTGTACCAAAGCTGCTTGGTAATTCCGCCCTTGCTCTAAAAGATAGTTTGAGCGCCGCCGGGATCCATGCCTTTCAGAAACTAATGCAGCATCATTAAAATCTTCAAGTTGCTGTCCCATATCTTCTAGGTCCTCATCATCTAACTCCAGACCAGAATTGAGGGAAATGTTGTGCAGTACACAGCAAGCATTGGTAATTTTGGCTGCAATTTCTGGCTTGTAGTGCAATTTCCTGTCGACCAGTAAACATCTGCAATATTAATGTACTATGTAATAATTGCAATATTATAATTTTACTATCAATTATGTCTGAGGTACAATAAAAAGTGTATACCTAAATCTTGCTTTTAAAATTCCTATGCATCGTTCCACAACATTTCTTGCAGTCATATGCATCTCAGTGTAGTGAGCTTCAGGACTGTTAGGACTAGGGTTGAGTATAGGAGTCATCATTGCTCGTCTTAAAGGAAATCCTGAATCTCCTGAAAATAAGTTTCATTTAGTAGCAATCTCGGATTATGTTTCATAATTTTATTCATTGTCCCCTATGTATTTGAAATAAATATTATAATCACAAAAAATAAATATTGTGCCTAAACATTAATTCAAAATAATATATGATTCTATTTGTAGTTTGTTAGTTTAATTTGCCCATGATGAGATAAATTATAAAAACTGATAAAATAAATACCTAATAAGTAAAAATCTTCTCCAGTAGAGCTAATCAATTCGTCTAGGATAGACTTTAGGGGATTATTATTCCATGCAGCACTATCATGTGTTGATCCCGGGTTACTTGGATCGACACACAATATGCGGGCATTTGAATCACAAATCTGAAACAAGTACTAGATATTAATATTTATTCATTTTGCTGATAAGATTTGATAAAGGTTTAAATGGGGATAACTCACAATTAAAGTATTTAAGGAATGATATCCTTTTCTGTTAAAATAGCGCTCTTCATGAATGGCTGGCGGAACTATAGCGACATGTGTGCCATCAATGCACCCCAAAACTCCAGACATGCCAAAGTTTCTATAGAATCTGTAAAAAACAAATTGTTTATTAATAAGAATAACTCTAGCTATGCTAGTGACCTTTCATACAGACAAAATAGGTATGATGCAATTGGTACTTGCCCTCTTTTGATTTCATCACGTTCTTCTCTGGAACTTGGAAACTTAACATATTTTTTGAAAATATGTGGCTTATTTAGAACCTCAGTTACTTGTTTTAGTGCTCGAGAAACTGAGGGTTGTGAAACGGCATGACACTGCGACTGTCCGACAAGTGTTTGGTATGAACCACTTGCATAGAACGCCAAGGCAACCAAGATCTAAAACAATGAAAATATAAAAAAATAAGTCATAAAGTTGTGAGCCACGTAATTAGTTGTGCACAAAGACATTAAACTATATTTGGTTGTGCATAATTGAATACCTAATTACTAGGAGCCTACTTACCTTTGTTTTCGTGTCAATCCCGTCGGAACGAAGATTAATGGGCATATGAGGACTAATTTCGTCAATTAGAGCTCTTGCAAGGTCTTTGGAGAGTCGGTACGTCTTCATGAATTGCCGATCCGTCAAGTCAAAAGCATCATTGTATAATCTTGACGATAAATTTCTTCTTCTTACCATTCCAGTGTCAACCTCATGGGCAAGTTCAACGAAATCCATGTAGAACATCATTATTAACAATATTATTAATAGGTAAAAAATGGAAAAAGTTCTAGATCGGTCCTGCAAAAGTTTCACTGTATCAACTTATATTCAACCGCGAATTTTGACAGATGAACCGTCCTACTTCAGTTCCGGTGCGATCGTAACAAGTGTCAAAATATTAGTGGAATACGAGAACATGTCACGCTTGCCTTCGACTGTGCTACGACTGTGCTAGCAGAATACGATCTTGCGTTTCTCTCGATCGATCGTTGCGTTCGACTGAACCGTAACTTATCTTGGATCGTTATTCATTAGTAGAATGAGAAAACGCTAAAAAGCCACGATTCAGCCGCGGTTTCGCTGCGATGGTGACAGAAATTAGTTAGTAGAATCGGCCCCCTGGGCGTCTTCAGCGGTGGCTCGGGTGAGAGGTAGAGGGTGCACTTTCCCTCACGCGCATTTATGATATGCTCAGTATTGCCCAGGCAGTAATAATTTTGTTGTGGCATTATTTTGAAACTATGATATCTCCTAAGATATTCATTGAAATCAAACGATGTCAAGGGCAATTTTGTTCAAAATTAAATGCTTGTGATGATCAACGTATTTATTTTGATAAGGATTAATATCATATTAATGAAAATACCTTCGCAAATAATACATTACTTTAAAACAAATTTGATTTCCATAAAAAAGGTTATAGTGACTTAATCTTAAAAGATAGATATATGCTCTCGCGGACTTTATTTTAGAACTTTTTATGGGGAATAATTCCGTAGTACATAATATTTGCGTATCTTTAACCGTTTACGCAGCGCACGCAACGAAAGCTCTCGAAAAGGAATACATTTTCCCGATTTTGAAACATTTCTCATTGCTGCTCCGCTCCTTTTGGTGATAGCGTGATGTTATAGCCTATAACCTTCCTCGATAAATGGACTATCCAACACAAAAAGAATTTTTCAATTCCAACCAGTCGTTCCTGAGATTAGCGCAAACAAACAAACAAACTCTTCAACTTTATAATATTAGTATAGATTATATATTATGGGAACCGATCAATTTACCGAATTTTGTTTGTTCGAATTTCATTATACCGAAAACTATTGATCGACATCTCTTTTGCTATGCATTATTTGACATATTTTCAGATCATCGAATTATCATTAGCCATAAGTATTATTTTACCGAAGTACGTTCCGCCGATTAACAAAATAACTTTTTACTATTGACCGAAGCCTCTTTTAAACTTTTTTCAGTTGCCATATGATTTATTTGCCATATTTTCACCATACCGAAACAGCATTTTACCGAAAAATTAATTCAATATATTGTTTTAAAAAACTTTGTGGCGGAAACGAAATGCTGCAAAGCCGACTTTACGTAGTCTTGTCTGCCCTTTATACCCCTAGAGTGTAATTTAAAATCGCGTAGGCACGGAGGGGTCGGGTGGACCGTGAGCTTAGGAGCAGGTGGTCATCTGCGACAATAAGCTCGCGTGGAGCCACCCAAAACCCCGCAGCGCCGAAGCCATGACAGAAACAATGCTTGTTGCATGTTGCATGCTTGTTTGAATGCTGCGTGTTTGCTGCATGTTGCATGCTGCGTGCTTGCTGCTTGTTGCATGCTGCATGCTTGCTTGCATGCTACATGCTTGCTTGCATGCTGCATGCTTGCTTGCATGTTTTTGTGGTGCTTGTTTGCATATTGCATGTCTGTTTGTATGCTGTATGCAAGTGTATCACAATACAAAGCCTTTTACAAACACAAGAACAACACAATTTTCAATAACAAGTCAAAAAAGAGTATCAAGAATCACACAAAATGCGCAAAATGATTCGAACACACGTGCTAGCCAGAACAACTTAGTGTAACATAGTGCAACTTTGTAATTAACAGCAAATGTCATTAATGATAATTTAATTAATTAAGGCGATTTGGTCCAATTTGTGGACCAAATAAATGATCTTGGAGTACTGTTTGACCAGAAGCTGACTTTCCTGCCCCATCTAGAGTGTATTATAAAAAGGGCTTCCAGGATGTTTGGTTTTATTATAAGGAATTGTAAAATTTTTCGCACTTGTAGACCAACCCCACCGTCGTATCTCCACGTTGTCGTCGTGGTGGGGCTTCCAAACCAAGAGGGATACACCGCTCCACCACGTGTCCCTCTGAGTAGCAGAGGGCACAGTGGTTTTGGAGTAAGAGCGGGCTCGGCGTGCACTTACCCTGCCGTCGGGCAGGCAGGAGGAGGACTTGCACTTCCGCCTCCTCTTGCCACCGCTATTCTCGTAGCCCCGAAGATTGTCATGATCATGTCTATGACTTTCGACGGGGGTCGAGGGCCTTGGCTTAACCGCCCGGGCCGCGAGGAAGACAACCTCTTTAAAAAATTACCCCAAACCTCCAAGCGGCTGCGCACCGCGAGGGAGGTTGTATGCTTGGCTAATGGGTAGCATAATTAGTCGTTAGTGCGAACCGCACTTATTGGATGGATGGTTGGATATTGTTTTTACTCGTGGGACCAAAAATGCATAATTTTTCTAAAAAACCCCCCCAACAACCGGCAGTCGCCGCAGCGAGCCAAGGTGGCTCACGTGCCCGTGAGGTGGAGTCGCTGGACTTGTCCAGCACGTCCGCCTCACCGGCACCGACTACAGAGCGGGCACAGCGTGCCGCTCTCAAAACAAGGATGGTGCTGACGCCGACATCAAAGTCGGACTACGACTCAGCGTCAGACGCCATGAGCGCTCAGAGCCCTGGCTCTGAGCGCGGAGGAATGAGGACCGCAGACAGGAGGAAGTTCTTCCTGAAGCGGACCCATTCGGAGAAGGGAGGGTCGTCCTCGGACGACGAGCCTGCCTCGGGCCGGAAGATCCCGACGAGCGCCCGGGGTAATGGCCGAGGCAGGACTGGAGGCAGAGGGCAGAACATCATGCCCTCCTTGGAGAAAACCGTCGAGGACGCAATCCGTGGCCTGACCAAAAGCAAGCCGGGAAAGAAGGCCACGAAGGATAAGGCCATAACGGCGGTCACGGCCACGATAATTGCGGCGGCGACGGATTGCTTCAGCCGGCCTCCGCCCACATCGACATCATCGGACGAAATGTCCCAAATGCGGGCGGAGGTCGCCCGCTTGACGGCGGCGATGGAGGTTCTCCAGAAGGAGAACCTCCAACTGAAGACGGAGCTGGCCGGGTTGCAGAAAGCAGACCGCCGGGAGGTCCCGCAGAAGCGGAGCAAGGAACCGACGGCCCAGGCCGCGCCAACAGAGGACAGCAATGCTGTCCTAAACCTGGTGCGGCATGAGCTGTCGGCCTTTAACCAGCGGTTTGCGGTCTTAGAAAACCGCATCCTGCGGCCCCCGCTGGCGGCGACCTCTTACGCGGCTGCCGCGGCTTCCACGCCGCTTAGGCCAGCTCCGGTCCCGGAGAACCGAGCAGCGGTGAAACAAGTGCCGGTAAAACAGGCCAAAGTGAAAGCGGCCTCGGCCAGGGCTGGTCCATCCAAGGCGGCTCCAGTGGCCCCGGCCACGCCGAGCGCAGCCCCTGCATCAGCCCCACCGAGCTCAACTTCGGCGCCACCGAAACCGGCGCCGAAACCAAAAAAGAAGAAGGCCGAACCGGCCGCGGCGGCGGCGGCAAGCCAGCCGTCCCAACGGCAGTCACAGCCCTCACAGTCCCCACCGGCCGACCCCGAATGGCAGGTGGTTGGAGAGAGAGGCGCCAAGAGGAGGCAAAGGCGGCGGCAGCGGCAGCGTAAAAGGCGAAGCGTCGCGGCGAGACTCCGCACCCCGAAGACCGCGGCTGTAGTAATAACCCTACAGCCGGAGGCGGTCAAGAGGGGTGTGACGTACAAAGACGTGTTCGCAAAGGCGAAGGAGGCGGTCAACCTCCGGGAGCTGGGTATTGACGGGGGCCTCCGGGTGCATGTCACCGCGACGGGGGCCAGGCTGCTGTCGATACCCGGCGCCTCCAGTGGCCCTACCGCAGATGCTCTAGCCGAACGGCTCAGAGCGTCCGTAGATGCGGAGGAGGCCCGAGTATCCAGGCCCGTAAAGCGCGCAGATCTGCGCATAATGGGCCTGGATGACTCAATCTCGGAGGGGGACGTGGTGGCCGCCGTTGCCAGGGCTGGGGAATGCCCTGCCGACCAAGTGAAGGCAGGCACCCTACGCCCTGACTTCGCGGGGCTGCTGACAGTCACAGTCAGCTGCCCCGTGCCGGCGGCCAAGAAGATTGAAGAGGGCCGAAGACTCCTGGTCGGCTGGGTGTCCGCGCAGGTCAAACTGCTGGAGCCCAGGCCTCTGAGGTGCTTCCGCTGCCAAGTGGGGAACCACACGGCATGCAAGTGCACCTCGGAGGTGGACCGCAGCGACAACTGCTTCCGTTGCGGTCAGCCCGGTCACAGGGCCGGCTCGTGTACTGCCCCGCCGCACTGCTTCGCATGTGCGGCGGCTGGCAAGCCGGCCGATCACCGGGCAGGGGGCAAGTCCTGCGCCGCGCCCGCCAAGACCAGGAATAGAGGCAGGCCCTCTGCCGCCGCCGCCGCAGCTCCTGCTGTCGCCGCCGCCGCCCCCGCCGCCGCCGCCGTCGCCGCCGCCGCAGTTTCTGCTGCCGCCGCTGCCGTGGCTACACCCTCACAGAGGGTCCTGGAGGAGGCTGCAATGGATTCAGATTAATGTCTCCATTGCGCTTCCTCCAGGCGAACATCAACCACTGCGCCGCTGCTCAGGATCTTTTGCTCCAGAGCATGGCGCAGTGGTTGATCAACGTCGCCGTGGTCGCCGAGCCGTATTATGTCCCGCCCAGGAATGACTGGGTAGCGGACCTGGACGGCTTGGTGACCATAATTTCGTCGGCCGCCGCCGGTAACCCGCCCCTCGATCGCGTACAGAGAGGGCGCGGGATTGTCGCAGCCCGGTTCGGGGAGATCGCCGTGGTAGGCGTTTATTTCTCCCCGAACCGATCTATCGCCGAGTTCCAAGACTCCCTAGTGGAGCTGGGAGACGTCGTCGTCGCCCTCGGTTCCCTCCCTGCGCTCGTCCTCGGGGACTTCAATGCCAAGAATGTGGCTTGGGGTTCCCGGTCCACGGATTATACGCGGGGTAGGATGCTCGAGCACTGGGCCCGGGCACAGGGCCTGGTCATCGAGAACCGGGGTTCTGTCCCCACGTGCGTGCGGATGCAGGGCGAGTCGGTGGTGGATGTTACGTTCGCTACCTCCGACCTGTCGCCGCGCGTCACCGACTGGCGCGTTGTGGAGGAGGTGGAGACCTATTCCGACCACCGGTATATCCGGTTCGACGTCTCCGCCCAGACCTCAGACGCGCCGGTCCCAAGTGGACGGAACCCAAGTGGTCCGCGATGGGCGCTGAAGCAGCTGGACCGGGAGCTATTCCTGGAAGCCTCGATCGTGCAGGCCTGGGTATCACCACCGGACAGGCCTGCCGACATAAACGACGAGGCCGAGTGGTTCCGGGAGGCCATGTCGGAGATCTGCGACGTGGCCATGCCCCGGGTCCGGCAAGGACGCGCCCGGCGTCAGCTGTACTGGTGGTCGAGCGAGTTGGCAGCGCTGCGCGAAGCGTGCGTTGCCGCGCGCCGCCGGTACACCAGATTCCGCAGGCGCCGCACCCGACCTCCGGATGCGGCGGCTGTAGAGGCGGAGCTCTACGAGGGCTACAGGGCAGCGAAGACCGTCCTCCGCGACGAGATCTGGCGGGCCAAGGAACTGGCCCGCAAGGAGATGCTGGAGTCTCTGAACGGGGACCCATGGGGCCGCCCCTTCAAGTGGGTACGAGAAAAGCTCCGCCCCTGGGCTCCCCCGTTGACGCAGAGTCTCCAGCCTCAGTTCGTGGAGGACGTGGTGAGCGCCCTGTTCCCATCGCGAGGGGAGCATACTCCCCCGCCTATGGCTCCGTCTCCGACGGAATCTGACGGTGAAGCTGACGCAAACGCGGACCACAGCGACGACGACGTCTACGACGCTCCAGAGGTGACCGAGGTAGACCTGAGAGTGGCGGTACAGCGGCTCAAAGCCAAAAATACCGCCCCGGGACCCGACGGCCTGCCAGGGAAAGCCTGGGTCCTGGCCTCGGGGACTCTCGGGCCTCGACTGGGGGGGCTCTTTAGCGCATGCTTGGAGAGGGGCCGGTTCCCGCTTCGTTGGAAGACGGGGAAACTGGTCCTGATCCAGAAGCACGGGCGCCCTGCGGACTCTCCGTCCGCATTCCGGCCCATCGTGCTGCTCGACGAGGTGGGCAAGCTCTTGGAAAGAGTCATTGCAGACCGCCTCGCCGGGCACCTGAATCGGGTGGGCCCGAACCTGTCGGAGAGCCAGTTTGGCTTCCGCAGGGGCCGCTCGACGGTGGACGCAATCATGCGCGTGAGAGCCCTCACGACGGGGGATGCAGTGGCCCGGGGCAGGGTCGTCTTGGCGGTGTCCTTGGACATCTCCAATGCCTTTAACACCCTGCCCTGGAGTTGCATCAGGGAGGCACTCCGGTATCACCGGGTGCCGACCTACCTCCGTCGTATAGTCGAGGATTACCTGACGGACAGAGCCGTCATCTACCCCGGTCACCGGGGAGAATGGAACCGGCGAGAGATGTCGTGCGGTGTCCCACAGGGATCGGTCTTGGGACCGCCCCTGTGGAACATCGGATACGACTGGGTGCTGCGCAGCGACCTCCCTGATGGCGTCAGCGTAATATGTTACGCTGACGACACGCTCGTCCTGGCACAGGGAGAGTCGCACCAGGCGGCGGCCGACGTGGCGACGGAAGCGGTTGCGACAGTCGTTGATAGGATCCGGCAGTTGGGACTCGAAGTGGCGCTGCACAAGTCAGAGGCCATGTGTTTTCATGGCCGTCTGAATGCGCCGCGGTCAGAGTCCCACATAACGGTGGGAGGGGTTCGCATCGGCGTCGGGAGGACGATGAAGTACCTGGGACTCGTCCTCGACAGCCGATGGAACTTCAGGGAGCATTTCCTGAGTTTGGCCCCAAGGCTGAACCGGGCAGCAGGCGCCCTCAGGCGACTCCTGCCCAATATCGGCGGGCCAAACACCTCCTGCCGGAGGTTGTACGCCGGTATCGTGCGGTCCATGGCCCTCTACGGGGCCCCCGTGTGGGCCCTGAGCATCCGGACGCGACCACAGAAGCTGGTCGCATGCCAGAGGGTCATGGCTATCCGGATGATCCGGGGACACCGCACGATCGCCGGCGAATCGGCCAACCTCCTTGCCGGATTGCTGCCCTGGGATCTGGAGGCGACTGCCCTCCAGCGCGTCTATGAGTGGCGCGTGGAGGCGCAGCGTCGGGGAGAATTCCCGCTGCCCCGACAAGTCGAGGCGCGGCGGGAAGAGGTCCGGCGCGATCTCAGGGCCGTATGGAGACAACGACTGTCGCAACCGAGGTTCGGGCACGCCGCAATCGCGGCGGTAAGACCCCTCTTTGAGGAGTGGCTGGAGAGACGTCACGGCGTCCTGACCTATCGGATGACGCAGGTCCTCACCGGACACGGAAGTTTCGGGAGGTTCCTGTGTCTGATAGGGAAGGAGGAAACGCCCGGGTGCCACCACTGCGAAGATCGCCCGGAGGACACAGTAGAGCATACGGTGCAAGACTGCCCCGCTTGGGCAGAGCACCGACGTGTCCTCACGGCGGCGATAGGCGGAGACCTCTCGCGCCCGGCATTGGTTGCGGCCATGCTGCGGGGCGAGACGGAGTGGGAAGCGGTCGCCTCCTTCTGCGAAGCAGTAATGCTCGTGAAGGAGGAGGCGGGTCGCGAGAGAGAGAGGACAGCGTCCTCCCTCCGCCCCAACCGCGGTGGTAGGCGCCCGCGGCGTCGGACGTCAGCAGACGATCTCCGGCCACCGTAGGCGCGGGCATGCGGGCAGCGAGTAAAGGGCAACTCGCTGCCCGACCATGGACCATGCCCGGGTCGACGGCGCGTTGTGTCCCACGCGCGCCTCAAAGAGCGTCAGCATAATGACGGGGCCCCCCTCTCAGAGGGCCAAAGCCTGCCGGGGTCGCGGGATTATTTCCTTACCGTGACCCCGGAACATAACAGGCTACTGAAGGACACCGTGGATTTTAGTCAGTAGAAGTCTGACAGTCCCTCCTGCCCTGCCCGGGGTAGGAGGACTCATTTGATGATTTTACCACGCTAAAAAAAAAAAAAAAAAAACTTGTAGACCAAAAATTATGCTGTATAATAGTCTAGTGAGGAGTATATTGGACTACTGCAGCGTTGTGTGGAGACCACACTTTGCAGTACATTCCCTTCGATTAGAACGTATTCAGAAGAGATTCATGTGGCATTTGGTACACAAATCGAACAAAATAAAGAAAAAAAACATATTTAAACAAACTGTCACAACTTAATATGATTTCCCTATCCGGTCGAAGGGAATTATCCGATTGTCTCTTCATTCACAGAATTTTAAACAATGGTATAGACTGCCCAGAATCAGTAAGAAGAGTAAAGTATAGAGTACCATCCCGATACGATGAGCACGATGTCCCCGACGCGTAGATCGGCAGCGTCGCTCCTTCCAGACGTCTTCCTTGGCAGCAGGGTGGGCAGGTATTCGCGCAGCCAGCGTTGCCAAAAGTGGTCGGCAAGCCGCTAATTCGCCACAAGAAGAAGCAAGTGTCACCGCATCAGTGAACGCGGTCAACAGTACGAGGGCATATTTGAAGATTGTTCCTGTGGAAGTCTTCGGGTCGAAAGGATCCAAGAAGATACTGGCCCTCATGGATGAAGGGTCAACGGTGTCACTACTGGATGAGAAGATAGCAAAGGAGGTCGGCGCTCAAGGAACGACAGAAGAACTGGTCATCGAGACAGTAGGAGGCAAGTTATTAAGGAAGAAGGACTCTCAGACGTTGGACTTGATAGTGAAAGGTGTTCATCAGGGAAGCAAGAAAACATTGAGGAGGGTCCGAACCATCGACGAGTTGAAGCTTGCACCACAGTTCTTGGACAAGAAAAGGATTCAAGATTGTTAACATTTGAAGAAGATCGCCGACTCTCTCTACTACACAGGGGAGTCACCACAGCTACTCATCGGGCAAGACAATTGGGAGCTGATCGTGACTCAAGAAATAAGAAGAGGCAAACCAGGGGAACCAGTCGCTTCAAGAACGGGACTCGGCTGGGTACTGCATGGGTCGGACAATGGAAGCACGAAGCCAGTACACTACCTGAACACGTGTCTTCACATCAGCACGGCAGAAGAAGAGATGCATCAAGCCATCAAGGAACACTTCGCCATTGAAGCACTAGGGGTGTTACCGAGAAGACCTACGACCGACTCAGAGGGAAGAGCACTCGCCATCCTGGAGAAGACCTAAGTTTTCCATGCTTCGTAGTCCCTTTCTTCTATTTCGTCGTCCCATCCAACGCCGCTTCTCCATACGTTCTGAAGCAGCTTCTTCCCTTGGACGAGAACTGGTGACGCCAACCCCAATGGGTCGAAGGTCGACATCACTGCGCTGGTGACTTCCCTCTTCGTGGGCACCTGAAACCCCTTGATGATTTGATTCTGGTGTGTTACGCAGGTTTGCCCTGAAGCCGATGGAGTCCCTTTCCGTAAACCAACGCAGGCCCAAAGTCTTCTCTTCTTTCTCGCCGAGGTCCACTTCTGTCTTCTCTGTGGTATCAGTCTTCACTTCTTGCAGCAGTTTAGGTCGGTTTGATGCCCAACCTCTTAGTTCGAAGCCTGCCTTCTTGTGAATGAAGTCCACTTCTGCTGTCACCCTTTTGAAGTCCTCTTCTGAATGGAAACTATGCAGGTAGTCGTCCATGTAGTGATTCAGCTCGATCGCCCTTGTAGCCTCCGGATACTGCTCCTTGTAGTCCGCCGCGTTCCGGTTCTTGACGTAGATCGCTGTGCTTGGTGACGATGTTGCACCGAAGATTACGGATGTCATCCTATACTTCTTTGGTAGCACGTTGCGATCATCCCCTCTCCACAGGAACCGTAGGCTGTCTCTGTCTTCTGGCCTGATGCGAACTTGCAGGAACATTTCCTTGATGTCGGCCGCCACCGCTAGTGGTCCTTGTCGAAACCGCAGCAGCACACCGAAGAGAGACTGCAGTAGGTCTGGTCCGGGCAGCAGAGCGTCGTTGAGACTTATTCCTTTTGACTTGGCTGCCGCGTCGAAGACGATCCTTATTTTCTTCTTTAATGGATGTACCACGGCGAAGTGAGGCAGGTACCATGTCTTCTTGGGGTCTTCTTGTCCATCAGGCGCTTCTTCTGCATACTTGCTGTCGATGAGGTGCTGGATTTGCTTGCTGTACTCTGCCTTCAACTGAGGATCCTTGTCTATCTTCCTCTCGATGTTGATCAATCGGTTCCGGGCAGAAGTGTAGCTCTCTGGCATCTGCTCCTCTTCATTCTTCCATAGGAGCCCAGCTTCGAATCGACCATCTTCAAGTCTTCTGCAGGTCTTCTCCAGGATGGCGAGTGCTCTTCCCTCTGAGTCGGTCGTAGGTCTTCTCGGTAACACCCCTAGTGCTTCAATGGCGAAGTGTTCCTTGATGGCTTGATGCATCTCTTCTTCTGCCGTGCTGATGTGAAGTAGTGTACTGGCTTCGTGCTTCCATTGTCCGACCCATGCAGTACCCAGCCGAGTCCCGAGCTGTGGTGACTCCCCTGTGTAGTAGAGAGAATCGGCGATCTTCTTCAAATGTTGTCAATCTTGAATCCTTTTCTTGTCCAAGAACTGTGGTGCAAGCTTCAACTCGTCGATGGTTCGGACCCTCCTCAATGTCTTCTCGCTTCCCTGATGAACACCTTTCACTATCAGGTCCAACGTCTGAGAGTCCTTCTTCCTTAATAACTTGCCTCCTACTGTCTCGATGACCAGTTCTTCTGTCGTTCCTTGAGCGCCGACCTCCTTTGCTATCTTCTCATCCAGTAGTGACACCGTTGACCCTTCATCCATGAGGGCCAGTATCTTCTTGGATCCTTTCGACCCGAAGACTTCCACAGGAACAATCTTCAAATATGCCCTCGTACTGTTGACCGCGTTCACTGATGCGGTGACACTTGCTTCTTCTTGTGGCGTATCTTCTTTCTTGTTTTCGGGTTTCCTTTCTTCTGACTCCACGTGCAGCAGATGATGATGCCACCTCTTGCACTCCTTGCACGATGGCTTCCTGCAGCTCTCCTTCCTGTGGTTCCCTTGAAGACACTTGAAGCAGACGCGACTCTTCTTAACTGTTGCCCACCGATCTTGAACCGACGCCTTCTGGAACTTCTGGCACTCGAGGAGGAAGTGACCGCCCTCACACATAGGGCAAGTCTTCTCAGTCTTCTCTTGTTGCTTCGACGAGTTAGAGTTCCTTTCCTTTTCCTTTGTAGAATGCGCTGCTTGTCGATGAGTCCTCTTGAACCCGCTCTTCTCTTCTGTAGTCGCGAAGGCTCCACACTTGTCTGCTTCTATGTTCAGGAATTTGGACACCAATGTCAGGTTGGAGAACTCGCCTTCTTCTGATGCTGCAGTGAAGTCGTACCAGCGGAACTTGAGGACCGTTGGCATCTTCTCTATGATTTGCTTCACCATTTCCGGCGAATGTAGATACTGGGGCTTCTTCAATCCTCTGATGGCTGCTACACTGTTGCTGATCTGACTCGCGAAGATGCATATGTCCCTTGGGTTCTCCGATATCTTCGGTAGAGTCTTGATTTTCTCCAATTCCGCCAGCACCAGTGCATCCGGTCGCCCCTATCTTCTTCTTAATGCTTGCATAACTTCCAACGGAGAGGCTTCTGAGTACAACAGGCTCTTGATTGCTTCTCTCGCTTTCCCTTTCAGTGCTCTTCTAAGCCGTGCCATGTTTTGAACGTCATTAAACATTGGCGCAGTATCTTCATAAACAACCTTGAAGGCCAACCACTCGCTGCTGCTGCCGTCGAAGAACGGTAACTCGTGGATATACTTGGGCTGCGATGCTGGTCCTTCCCGTGTGGTAAGAGCTTCCTTTAACACCGACGCAAAGGCTTGAATCTCGATCGTAGCTCCTTTGGTTGAAGAGTTCTCTTCAGGTTAAATGTTCTTCGACTCCTAAGGAGGGCGTTGACCTCGTAGCTCCGGTTGTTTTTGGACGTCTTCATTCAGTACTGACGTCTCGATCCAGTTCTGGACCTGTGCTGTTCGATCTTCCTGGTCTTCATCGACGGAGTCATCATCTTCACACTGTGCCAGTTCCAACCTGACGCGTGCTAGCTTGGCCTCAGCCTGAGCTTGCTTGAGCTCCAGGCACGCTAATTCTTCCTTGGCTTCTAGTTCACGTCTTCTGGCTGAGGTGCTCGTGGTCTTCATTGACCTGGCGCGGCGACTGACCCCCATCGGCTTAAGAGTGGTTCTCGACCCATGCAACTCTTCAGCCGGGGCCTGATCTGGGGTCTTCTTTGTCGCCTCCTTACGGGTGGCTTCTCCTTCCTTCTTATCTGAAGCCGCTGTGGTGGCGGTCGCAACCGTAGTCTTCGTGGTTTCCGTTGCCGTGGTCCCCTCCGTTGCCGCTGTTCCCGACGATGTGTTTGTGCCTGACGTGGTAGTTGTACCCGAAGTAGTCGCTGTTCCCGATGACGCTGACGCAGACGTGACCCCTCCCCCCCCTGACGCATCTTCTGTCGCGTTCCTAACGGAAGGACGTGACGCGTCACGTTCCCTTACGTCCCCCGGGGGACGTAAGGGAGCATCCTTCTGTGACCTGGTTACGGGCATCTTGCAATCTTCTGTACTCTTCTGGTACTCTTCTGGTACCTCTTCTGGTACCTCTTCTGGCACCACCTTTCTTCCAACAGGGATCCGGAACTCCGAAGGACCAAAACTGTAATGGACTGGACCGGGATTGCCGACGGCGCGTCCACTACTACCTTATTGTTGTGCACACGTGCCTTGCCTTTGCTGGTGACGCATGCACCCACGCACCCCTGAATGCGTACGTTCTTGGAAGATTACGGAAATACAATAGGGGGACCACGGACAACGGAAATAAAAACACCCAACTTGGAGAGTTCACTTTGAAGGCTTCGGTCTTCTCTTAGTGATGTTTCTTCTTCGGTGGCTCGGTTGCGACTGAACGCAGTGCCCGTGAGTAATCGCTGCGTCCCCGTAAGGGGGCGCGGCTGGCAGGCATGGACTTGGTCCTTTTTCCCGCGGGATCATTGTTGTGCCCGTGACCACGGGCACACTCGCTGGGGCGACCTTTCAGGCCTTTATTACTTCGGGCGCGCGCGCCTGTGCGCGCGCCTGTGAGAGTGGTTGCAGTGTTTATTTCTGCAGGCGCGCCACGGCATTGTCGAACAATGACCGCTTGCTTCACTGCACCCCGGCGGTCCGTCCCTGCCAAGTGAGACCCCCAGTTACCTGGGGGAGGCTCGGCAGGAAACGACCAGCGGCAGGGGTGCAGACTTACGACGCACCTGCAGCGGGGTGGGGGACTCCTGCCTGCCCCGCTTCCAGAGCTAGCCGGTCACGGTACAGGCAGTGAGTCGACATGCGTGTTCGTGTATGAGCGGCAATGTATTGAGTAACACCGCTCATGTGAGCGACTGAAAGGGAGCCCGCGCTGTCCTTTGTCGCGTGAGTATTGCGCTTGTTACGTGGCGAGTGTAAGCAGTGGGTTGCATCGCGCCTATATTAACTTGGCACGTGATGCGTGCCGCATGTATGTAGTGTATGTGGAGTCTTTTGTGCGAGTAAGCCGCGTGTATTTTTTTATTAAACGACTTACTCTATTGTGACGTCAAATCCGGTGGTGGGGGCACAGCTGGGTCGTCCGCAAGGACGAGGTCACGCGGTAGGCGCCTCGCGTCTGGCGGGCGCGCGTGCCAGGGCGCTATGTGCTTGATATGGGGCCAAGCTGAAGCGTCGGCATGCGCGAACATGTTGGACGCGAGGCGGCGGCAATGGTCATCCAGGCTCTCAAACTTGAGGTCCCGCGCGATGACGTCATTCCTCACGTAGCGAGGGGCGGCGACGATTTTCCGCGGCGCAATATTTTGCTGCGCGCGGAGTAGCCTCTTGTTCGTCTCGCTCGTGAGGGCGAGCCAGGCTGGGGCTGCGTAGGTGAGCAGCGGGCGGATGTACGTTTTGTACACGCCCAGCTTGGCTCGCAGCGGGAGGCGGGAGGAGAGCACTGGATGAAGCAGAGCGCGGGCCACTCTGCTCTTAGCGACGGCCTTGCGGACATGGGGACCCATAGTGAGTCGGCGGTCGATAGTCACGCCGAGGTACGTGACCTGGCGCAACCACTCGATTGGTGCCCCCTGCAGCTGGAGGGGTGGTGGGAGGTGCGCGGCGCCGGTGAGCAGGGCCTGCGTCTTACCCACGTTCACCGACAATCTCCATTTGGCGAGCCACTCTGGCAGCAGGTCGAGCACGCGCTGCATCTTGACGGCCGCGTGTCTCGCGTTGAGCGAGGTGGTGATGTACGCGGCGTCGTCGGCGTACAGCGCGAGCGTGGTGCCTTGGGTCCTGGGGATGTCGTCGGTGAAACGTGAGTAACACAGCGGCGAGATGCAGCTGCCTTGCGGCACGCCCGCCGCTACCGGCCGGGCGTTTGACAGCGCTCCATCGACCACCACCCTGAAAGTCCTGTTGGAGAGGAAGGAGGAGACCACCTTTACTATTCGACGGGGCGCGTCTGTCTGCGACAACTTGTATAGCAGACCGGCGTGCCAAACACGGTCAAAAGCCTTTTCCATGTCGAGGAATACTGCCACCGCTTGCTCTTTCTTGTTCAGCGTTGCGGTGAGCAGGTGCAGTACCCTCGACAGCTGGAGCGTCGTTGAGTGTTCCGAGCGGAACCCGAACTGCTCGGGGCGCGGAGTCACGTAGTTGGAGAGGTGTCGCAGCAGGAGTTGTTCAAACACCTTGGAGATGGACGAGAGGAGCGTGATAGGCCGATAGCTCTCGGGCCTCAGTGTGTTTTTGTTGGGCTTGGGCAGCATTATGACGCGCCCTTCCTTCCAAGCTGTCGGGAAGGCCCCCGTGCGCAGTATACCCGTGTACAGGCGCGCCAAGGCCGCTACCGTTCGGTGCGGCAGGTGGCGCAGCGCTGTGTTGGTAATACCGTCGGGGCCAGGGGCCTTTCTTAGCTTGGTCTTGAGGATGGCGCGTCTGACTGCACAAGGCGAGAAGCTCACTGGGTCTTCCTCCGGAGCTATCGGCGAGGCGAAGTATTCTCCAAGGTGCCTCTCGACTGCTGCGACATGCTCGGTGTCGGTGGTCGGGTTCGTCTGAAATTGACGCTCCAGGTGCTCGGCAAAGATCTCCGCACGGTCTGCTGCGACGTATCTTGGCGCCCCGTCACTATGGAGTAGCGGACGGACCGGAGCTGGGGTGTTCGTGAGCTGCCTGCACAGCTTGTGTATCGCCGGCCAGTCTCCTTTGGCGGCGTCGATGTGCTCCTCCCAGCTCGCGGCGTTGTGCTCCTGTAGCTTGGCCCTCACCTTTTCCGCGTGGCGGTTGAGATCCGCCTTGTCGCGCGGGCAGCCTGTTTGTTGCCACCGCTTGCGCAGGCGCCTCCTCTGGGCGATCATCTGCTTTATGTTCGGCGGCAGGGGCTTGTAAAGGAGCCCCTGTGACTGCGTCTCTGTAGTCGCCTCTTGGAGGGCGCGCTGTATGCAAGCGGTGACCTCACCTGCGAGTCCGTCGACGTCCGCAGCGGTGGTGACGGGCCAAGTAGGTGTGGTGGTCTCCATCACTTCCTTGAAGTGGTTCCAGTCCGTGGTGCGACGTGGCGCTGGAGGAGAGAGTCTAGTCGGCATGTCGGATAGGACGACGAGAACTGGCTGGTGGTCGGACTGCATCTCGTCGTCCACCACCTGTTGGGCGACCTGGCATCTCAGGCCCCTGTGGATACAGATGTCCAGCACATCTGGTGCGGAGCCCTGTTGGTCCGGGTAGTGGGTCGGCGTCTCTGGGCCGGACACCGTGTATCCACGGGCCTCTGCGTCGGCGAAGAGCCTTCTCCCCCCGGTATTAGTAGCTCTGCTGTTACACGCCGGGTGCTTCAGATTGAAGTCGCCAGCGAGGAGTGTGGGGTGCTGCAATGCGTGCAGTAGCGCCCGCAGCTCGGCAACGTCAAAAGGCGCCGCGGGCGGGCAGTAGCACGCATAAATGTCGAGTTCCTCGCCGGCGACGTGTAACTGAAGGGTCCACCCTTTATAGCAGAACTTTTTACGTCATAATTTTATTTTGCATAGCAACGGATAGCATAAACCTCTTTTCGCAGAAAATCGTTTGGCATACACTCATTTACCATAACACCGAAACCCATAATTTTGTAAGTCAGAATCATCTTTAGGCATAAATTTCATTTCCATAATAATCAATAAGTATAACCATCATTTCGTAGAAAGTTCACAACCAGAATCATCTTTTGCATAATTGTGTGGTTTTTATTTCCCAGACAGTAAGATGATGCAGTAAGCATGCAGCAAGCATTCAGCACATGCAGCAGGCATGGCTTCTGTCACGGCTCCGGCACTGCGGGTCTCTGGCGGTCCCACGCGAGCTGATCGTCGCAGATGATTTTACGCCCACCACCGTAGCTTCGGCTTACTGGCCGGCAAGCCGGCCAGCCTCAGCCGCGGCGGTGTGCGTTAAAACCACCTGCTCCTCAGCTCACGGGCCGCCTCGCCCCTCCGCGCCTACGCGATTATAAATTACACTCTAGGGGTAGGGCAGACAAGACTACGTGAAGTCGGTTTTGCAGCGATTCATTTCTGTCACTAACTTTTGTAGCACACCATATTGATTTTATAAAACAATTTTTTTATTTTTTATTATGACTATTAAATTACCTATTTCTATTCTGAAATTCTGTGATCTTCGAAGTATACCAAGTCAAATTATTCCAAATAATCGGCGCTCTAAATAAACGTTATGCTAAATGAAAATATGCAAAACTGTAACTCTGACAAAAGTAATTATGCCCAATACAATTCTGCCATCTTAAAAGTATCCCAATTTAAATTCGGACATAAAAACATTAGGCCAAAAAACAATTATATTAAAAAAAATTTATACCATAACAATGTTCGTTTAAAAAAGTTTCTGCCAAGTGAGTTCTGCCAAATAGGTTTCGGAGAAACAAGTTTCTGCCAGATAGAGGGCACCCGTAACTGAACACCTAGCGCGTAGAAGCTGGTGAGTGACGTCGGGGGGAGTAACTGATGAACGACTCTCCGCCTCACCAAGACCGCCAGGCCGCGGTAAGTGATGCCGAGTGCCGACTTCTCATCCTCACGATACAGGAGGTATCCTGGGAACTTGGGGTTGTCCGGTGGTCCCAGGAGCGTCTCACTGATGAGCGCCACGTCGATGTTCTGCTCTCGTAGTAGTAGTCGGAGGGGTGCAACCTTCTTCTGGAGGCCGCGGGCGTTCCAGTGTAGGACCCTCAACGAGCTAGCCATTGTACAGGGTGAGTAGCGAGGCGAGCCCGTCGAGGATCACTTGCTCCGCGTCCTGCCCCTGCCGTATGGCCCTGATGAGGTCCATGAGGAGCTTAATGACGCAGGCTGTGAAAGCTTTGGAGGGCGGGCCCCGCTGCTGCGGGCCTCGGGCCTCAGGATGGGTACTCGGTGCAGGGGGGGGGGGGCGTTGTCAGTACGGCCGCCCCTGTCCCCGCAGGTGTCTGGGCGGGCTTACCTGTCCGCCGTCCCTTAGGGGGTTGTTGTCTTGCCGCGGAGGCGGCAGCAGCGGTGGTGGCTGCATTCTCGGCTGCAGCGGTAGCCTGCGCCTGGGCAGGGGCAGGGGTCTTTTCAGGTTGGGGCGCGGGGTGTTGGGTGTGTTGGGGCTTCCCCCCCTCCTTCTTGCCCTTGCGCTTCTTCCTCCTCCTCTTCGTGGTGGTCGCGTCCCTGTTGGTCGGCTCGTTCGCCGCCGCCATCAGTGACGCGCTAGGGGCCTCAGTGTCGTCCACAGTTTGTGGGCGCGTGTTGGCTGCAGCGGGTCCGCGTTGACGCTGTGTAGTAGCGATAGTGCCCGCTTTTTTATTTTTAGCCTCCTTTTTGTAGGCGGGGCATCCACTGCTGCAGGCTGGGTGGTCGCCTTCGCAGTTTGCGCAGGTGGCAGGCTCCTCCCTCGGGCGCGTGCAGTCGCGGGCTGCATGCCCCCCCCCCCCCCGCATCTGACGCAGACGAGCGGGCGGTGGCACTGGTGCGAACTGTGCCGGAACTTTTGGCACCTGTGGCACTGTGCTGGGCCTCGCTTGCTGCGCCACGCCTCTATGCGGACACCACGCATGTTCAAGAACACGGTGGTGTCATAAATGCTGCGTATGTCTGGCTGCCGGGTGAGGACTGCGTGAAAGATACAGCCGGGGCGTCCCTCACGTGCGTTAATATGACGCACGTACTCCGGCTGGAATCCAAGTCGGCGCAGCTCCTCCTCTATGTCAGTGGTCTCAGTGTCAGCTGGGAGCCCCCGTATGGCAACCTTCAGGCTCCTCTCCGCCGGCAGCGAATAGGAGAACCAACTTAGGCCGCTCTCCCTCTCCAGGCCGGTGAGGTACCGCTGAACCACCCTATACTCATCCTCACTCTCAGGAAGGAAGCGAATTCCTCCCTGATAGGGGCGAGCATTTGGTGGGTGGCCCAGCTTGGCACTCAAGGCCCTGAAGTGAGCCGCCCAGTTGGGTAACTTTTCCACTACCAGCGGAGGTTAGCGGGTCTTCTTCCTTTCCACTGTATTATTAATAATGTGGGTACTCACATTTCCATCCTTGTTGCCACCGGGGGTCGTCACGATGGCCGGGTCGTCATGTCCAACGGCCTGCGATGTCGCAGGCGAGCGGCGGGCTGTCTCGGCGAAGGTCGGTGAGCCGACTCCGGCTCGGCCGCGCGGTTCACGCTGCGGGAGCGGGGAGCCGGCGCAGAGGCGCTTGGCCTCCTCTGCCGCTTCGTCGTCTGAGCTGCGTGGGCGGCGCTGTGGTCTGGCTTCGAGCAGCTGCTCGATCTCCAGGCTCAGCGCGTAGTCCTCTTCTTGTAAGGCCCTTGTGGGCTCCCCGGATAGGCCGGATCGTCCGGGCGTGTCGGCTGACACGTCGCGTCGACCGGCCGTCGAGCCTCCCGAAGCCATCGAGAGGTCGCTCCCCTCTCTCGAGGAGTATGGCGACACGGTTGGCGACATGGCTGGGGACATGGCTGCGGGGGAGTCCTGGGCGGAGCCTCGTGGTGGTGGCGGCGATTGCAGCGCCACGACCATGGGTGCAGCAGCGGCGGCTGAGGCGGCCAGTATGCTGTGGGGAGCGGGTGATGCTGCTCGGCCGTCCTGTGTCGAGTCGGTGGCAGCGCGCGGGCTGAACGATTTGGTTGTCGCGGCCGAGGTGGGCGAGGGGTGCGAGGCCCTCGGCGCGGGTACAGGTGCGGGCGCGACCGGTGCCAGGTGCGGGGTCGCGGGCACGCGCGGGGGTGCGGCCGCGGACGCGGGACGCGGGGGCGCGGTAGCTGGCGCTGAGCGCGGGGGTGCGGTCGCGGGGCGCGGGGTCGCGGTCGCGTTACGCGGGGTCGCGGTCACGTCCTTCCGGGGTGGCGGTGCGTGCGCTCCAGGCGCACGGGCGTTTGGCGCGGCGGGTCGTGCGGCAGTGCTGGCACGTACCGCATGTGCGCGGGTTGCACTCCCGGCGGGTCCCGGTGCCTGTATGGGCACTGGACGGAAAGCCGGGGGGCGGTGGCGACGGCCGGCTGGCGGCTCGACGACGGCGTCGGCGAAACGCGCGCAGTCGCCGATGACGTCGGTGGGCCGGCAGCGGCCGGGTTGGTTGGCAGCGATGTAGGCTGCATGCTTTCAGCTGTTAATCCGGTGGCGCGTGGGGCGCCCGGCGGCGTGGCTCCCATGCGTGGGAGCGGCGTCGCCCGGCCCTCCACGCGATCTGGAGACGAGCCGATGTCGGGCTCTGGTGAGCCTCGTGCACCAGGCTTGGGCATCGTTGGGCAAGGGTCTCCGCGACCGCAACCGGCGCCTCAAGCGCCGGGCAGCGGGGAGTGTCCCCCCCCTGTGCTCGCACAAACACTCAGCACTTGCACGGGCACAGTGGACGAACAGTCACTATTAAAACCAATTTGCGGTCCGGGCGGAAAATAAATGTTACACTGACTACCCACAAGTGGGTTCACTTTTTACACACTGCACTGCACTCTGTTGGTAGTCCGGTGTACACTTCTTGCGTCCTTGAGCCGATCCTCTCCGAACGCAGTGCCGGCGGTCGTACCGCGTTTTATACCGCCCGTGCTTACCTTAGCGAGGCACACGTATTTTGAGCCCGTTTTTCCTTGTGATTTTTACTAAGACCGAGGCCTTCGTAGCCTTTATTTTCTTATCAATTTAAACCTTACAACTATGTATCGTACCTTTCTAGATTCCTTTTTAAGTCTATTTTTATAAAAAAAAAAAAAAAAAAAAACAAAATGTACCTATGTCTAAATACAAAAAATTTCCTAGAACATAAACTACAAAAATTACACAGGAACAAAAGTTTGATTATACAAAACTACAATAACTTAAAAACTACTGAACCGATTTACATGAAACAACTTGTGCAATCATTTTTATAATGAAACACACCCCTTTTAAATAATTTAAATAAGAAATATCCATAAACAAAAAAGTCAGTTTTCAAGTTACGTAAATATACACATATCAAAAGTGTCTAGGGATCAAGCATTTTTATGCGGATTTCTTGAGATTGAGATGTGGCTTTGTAATAAATTTATGATTTTATAAATTTATATGGATCCTTTTTGGTGCATTTCATAATTTGAATCAGGAACTGTAAATCAAATTCGAGTAAAAGATGAAAATCAGCTGTCAATATTTTCCCTATAAAAACATACAACGCATTGAAGACATTATTAGTGCTACTGTTTCCCTACTACTGATTAAAACCAACGTTATTATGGAGCGGCGACGTCATTTAAGCAGGGAAGAAATGCTCAGAGCCGTGGGAATGATAGAAGCTGGTTCCCGGCAACGTACTGTGGCTTTAGCTCTGAATACAAGTCAGAGTGTTATCAGTCGACTTTGGACACGTTACCGAAGCACTGGTACCGTGGCTGAGCGCCATGGAGGACGGTATCGCTGCACCACACGGAGACAAGACCGATACATTCAAATCTTAACTCGAAGAGCTCCAACTTAATAACCGCCATGATGTTAGCCGTGAGGCTTCATCACTCTTCAGGGAACTTAATTAGCGACCAAACAGTCAGAAACCGCTTGCATGAAGTGAACCTTCATTCCCGAAGACCGCTACGGGTACCACCTATAGCAATGCACAATCGTAGGATTCGATATCAATGGGCTCTTGAACACAGAAATTGGGCAGAAGAACAATGGCGTTTCGTGTGCTTTTCTGATGAGTCTCGTTTTGGTATGAGACCGGATACAAGACGTATACGACACTGGAGAACCCCTGGACGCCAACAGCGATTAAAATCCTGCCAGGAAGTCCATCCTTATAGTGGTGGAACCATCATGGTATGGGCGGGTATTTGGATCGGCGGAAGAACTGAGTTGATTTGGATCAGAGGCAACCTCAACGCTCAAATTTATGCTGAGACGATTGTATCAGACGTCATCGTTCCTCTACAAGTGCAAATCGGTCCCTTATTTCAGTTAATGCATGATAATGCACGACCGCACACCGCAAGAGTTGTAAGACAGACTCTCGCCGCAGCTAACATCAATGTCCTGCCCTGGCCTGCTCAGTCGCCAGACTTGAACCCGATTGAGCATGCATGGGATGTCATTCTATTAAAAACTGGGTTTACACTTCAATATTTCTCATTCTGCATTAAACTCTTTACTTAAAATTTTAAATATGAGATTAAACAATGTTTTGCCTAAAGATGCACGAACACTACTGGATACCAAGAAAGAAAATCTAAACATTAGTGTTTCAGCCCCAGTGCACTATTGGCACATCGGTTTGGTCAAATGTTTGAAAAAAATAAAATGACAATGTAAGAAAAATTGTCATTTTATTTTTTTTTTTTTGAAGGAAAATTTCATTTACCAAATGAAATTTTTCTAAACATAAATGTTGATGGATTACCAGTTTTCAACAGTTCGAGTTTTGGCTTTGACAACCGGGACATATCTCAGATAACAAGAAATGTGTAACATTCCAAGGCCATTTTAAGTTCTTTAAAGATCTGAAATCTTTTTTGGTTAAAAATCGATCGATATCCAGGAACATCGGCATAGTCTTGTTTAAATCGTCAGTAACCTATTATATAATTAAGTTAAACAATGTTTAACCTAGCACGTAGGACAAACCTGTTTAAAAATATGTTTTTAACTTATCAATATAATATCAATCGATTTCATCTGGGCACATTGCGGAACCCTAATCGGTAACAATGGCGAATATGCTTCGGTTTTGAGATATTCCAATATAGAACCAACATACTTATATTGGTCCTATATTACACTTGGACATGCTAAAAATACTTATTTTAGCACTATGTTACACTTGGAAATGCTTACTAAGAAAATGTCGGCTGCCTTCATAATATTAATTTAATATTAATTAATACTAAAATGTAAATAAGCAAATTTCAAGAGGCGCTTTAAAATTGTAACCCAAACCACCACAGATTTCACAGAAAATTCATATTCCCCTATGAATAAGCTACCTACTATAAGACTAACAATAACTTTTTCTATTGTGGTTGACATTAATAAATTCTGATTCATATAAATACTTAAACACAAGAAGTTAAAAATATTTTCACAGCGCACAACAACTTCCGATAGTCTCTTCGACTGTTCTAATTATGAGCTTACAGCAGCATTTCTAGGAGCGTATTAATCAAATTTACTACTATAACTTACTTATATTGAGATTAACAGGAGTAATTGTATTGACGTAATTCTATTTAAGGAGCAATATGGGCGTAGATGGCATTTCAGCGGACTAATATAAATACGTTATGAGTAAAAGTAGACTTATAAAGTGGGCCCTTTTCGCGACTTATATGTGGATATAAGTCTCATATAGTCCTCGATAAATGTGGTTCTAGGATAGCATTAAAACCACTTTTTGCTAGTTGGGAGATGTCGTAACAAAATGGCGTATATGTTGTAAGAAAGCTTTCAAATTATGTTTTGAGCACCTTTTGGCGCTGAATTGATAATTTGAAAGCGTTTTCTCAACTTCAAAAATTTAGCGGCATGAAAGCCGAGTGAGAAGCTATCTTAGGACATTAAGTGTCGGTATAGTAACTGAGGTGCTATTTGGTCGAATGAACAGCGTTTTCTCGATAAATATGCTGTAAGAAAAACATGTCGAAAGATAGCATCCTGAAAGCTACTCTTACGACAAATTAGCGATTCAGTTGCTTTCAAAGAGCTTTCATAGGACTTATGGTTTGTTGCTCATAGAGCTAAAAAGCGCTGAAGGCTAAAAAGTCGAGAGAGCTGCTTTTAAACGGCTTTTTGAATTATGGGATCTTTCATACGGCTGTCTTTCGATCTATAGTCGTAAGAGTAATTGCTCATAGGATCTCTTTGCTAGTTGGGATGTAAAGCAAAGTACGACTTAGAATGTGCAAATGTTCCGTTTCATAAATTGAACTCAATGACAGGCGAACAGAAGAACTCATGGAACTGCCCGTCCTGCCGCTGTAAAATGCCAAAAAAGGATAACTCTAATACTCCGATACGTACATCTCAGTCTTCCACCGTGTCTCAACGAAGCATAAAACCTATAACTTCGAATAAAAATAACAGCACCGACAGCAATAAAGTATCAAACTGCAATAACAACAACAGTGGCATCAACCCTAATGATGACTCTAGTTTCTTAGACGACACCCTGAATCCCAGTGACATCGTGAATTCACCCCAATTGCATTCTGCTCCCCAAGCTTTAATAAGCAACTTAAACTTAGATGTCCTGGAAAAACTTTTGGATAAAAAGTTTGAAAGCAACAAGCAAAGTATACTAACTGAAATTAAATCTTTCATAAATGAAGAAATTTCCAAAACGATCCTGAATCTTACAACAGAGATGACACACAACATAAAAGCTGTCACTTTAGAGCAAGAAGTCATGACAAAAAATATAAATAACTTAAACAACCTCATCAAAACTATAGAAACTGAAAATGTAAAGCTTAAAAATGAATTAGAAGAAATCAGACACATGATGAATAATAAAATACCTAGCGAAAATACTTCAAAAGAAAATAGTATACGTGCATCCATTAATAATAAAAAAATTGTTATCTTTGGCCTCAATGAATATTATCCTGAATCTGAAAATGAACTACATGACCGAATTATAACAATATTCCAAGAAATATGTAATATCAACCTCATGGGATATATTGAAGACTTCTCGAGAATTGGCAAAAAGGGATATCGAAGGCCCATAGTTATTGAGCTGCTAAGTAAGAGAATGGCCAAATACATCTTACAAAATTGCCAACTATTTCGAAACACTGGACTTGCAGTATCAGAATACCTTGACAAAAAAACCATTCTAGAACAAAAACGCATGAAAAAACACCTAATAGAAGCCAGAGAAAATGGACAACATGCAATAATCAGAAACAATAAACTAATAATAAACGGAAAAGAATACTTCGAAACACAGCCACAAGATATTACAATTTTTTCAACAAGTCTAACTCAAGAGGATAATAATATCCCTGCTGACATAGATCAGCACAAAAGAAATAATAACTATAGGACCAATTTTAATCAAGCACCCCACAACGACTATAAACACTCGCAAGTCGAATACAGAAAGTTTTTTCGATCTCAACCCACAGAACGGACATTTCGTGAACAATAACATAGAAATTCTATATCAAAACGTATGCAGTATCAAAAATAAATTCCACCTCATTCAATCAATCCTAGAAGAAGAAAAAAATATAAAAGCTTTATGCATCACAGAAACATGGATTTCACAAAAGAAAATTGACCTACTACAGTTAGAAGGATACAACTTAGCATCGTCATACAGCAGACAGAATTATGAAGGTGGCGGAGTGTGTATACTGCTAGAAGAAAACATCGACTATAAAGAACGCAGAGAAATTTTAGAAATGAGCATTGAACTAGTTTTTGAAGTATGTGCGATCGAAATTGTTAAATGTAACCTCATTGTTATAGTTTTATACTGGCCACAAAAAAATAGAAACCCAGAAACTTTCTACAATTCACTAGAAAAACTCTTGCAGATGTTATCACTAAAATATAGTAAAAAAGACATAATTATTGGAGGAGACTTTAATACGAACACATTCGAAAAATCAAATAATACACGTTACCTAATAAACCTCATGAAAAGCTTCAATTTTATCCAACACATTAAAGAACCCACCAGAATAACTAATACAAGTGCAACTTGCATAGATCTAATATTTACGAATTTCCAAAGAAATGATTTTAAAACTTCCGTTAACGATTACGGAATTTCAGATCATAAAGGCATATTAGTAACTATGCCAAAACCTTCTCCTAATCAAAGAAACACATGGTATACAAATAAACGAATATTTAATACCAAAAACACTCAGAAATTCATAGCAGAACTAGGAAAAATAGATTGGACATCCATAATTACAGACGACCAAAACGTAAATGACAACTATGAAGCTTTCCACAAAACAATCAATAATATCTTGAACATCTCTGTACCAAAAACTCGAATAAAACTAAGAAACAAACCCAATAATACCTGGCTAACTACTGGACTAAAATCTTCATGCAGACACAAACGCCTATTAAAAACATTCCTATCACAAAATGACAATCCAATATTAAAAAACTACTACAAAAAATACGAAAAAATACTAAAAAAAACCGTCATAAAATCAAAAAAACTACAATATATCCAACAAATAAAAAAAAGCGATAATATTTCAAAAACTATGTGGCAAATTATCAAAGAACGTACAAATAAAAATAAAAAAAAGATCAAGAAAAATTTAAAATTAAACATTGAAAATAATATCACAGAAAATCCAAAAATCATTGCAAACGCATTTAATAATTATTTTATCAAAGTAGGAGGCGAGCCGAGTACACAGCAGGGCCGCCCAGTTATTGAACGCGCTGAAAATTCGATATTCATTGAACCAGTTGACCCTCTCGAAGTTTACACCATAATACAAAACCTAAAAAATAAAAATAGCTCCGGTTATGACGAACTACCACCATCTCTTATAAAAAAATGCGCTGCCAACTTAGTGATGCCGCTTACTTTCCTAATAAATCAATCTTTCGCAGAGGGAAACGTCCCAACCCTCTTGAAAACGTCAGTGATAAAGCCAGTTTATAAAAAAGGTAGTGAAACCGATTGCAGCAACTATCGGCCAATAGCTATTCTTCCCACCTTCTCTAAAATAATAGAAACAGCAATGTCCAGGCGCCTGTACTCATATTGCGAAAAAAATAATATATTTAATGAAAGCCAAAATGGCTTTCGACGAAATAAATCGACCACTTACGCAGTCTACAAATATATACAGCAAGCACTTAATATTATTAATGAAAAAAAATATGCAATAGGTATTCTTCTCGACATGAGCAAAGCATACGATAGAGTCTCATACAAAATACTATTGAACAAATTAGAGGGAATTGGTGTACGAGGTATAGCGCATGATTGGTTCAAATCATACTTAACCACCGCACGCAATATGTGGAAATAGAACACCATAATTTTGAAACAGGCGAGATTAGTCATATTAGGTCGGAAAGGGTAGACGTTGGTAACTCAATCCCTCAAGGTAGTGTGCTCGGCTGTCTATTATTTTTAATCTACATCAACGACTTACCTAAAGTAATAGATGCCGTAAGTATTTTATTCGCTGACGACATATCAGTAGTATTTTCATATGAAATTAAACAAAATCTCCACAATAACATCAATAGAATATTATCAGAAATAACAGCTTGGCTAGAAGATCACAATCTACAAATTAACTTTTCAAAAACTAAACTCATGCAATTTAGACCACATCAAAAACAAGCACTTAACATTAATTTCTCAATCAATAATATACACTTGGAATGCGTCGATTCTTTTAAACTACTGGGACTAAATATAGATACCAATCTGAACTGGAAATCACATATCCAAACAATTAGTGGAAAACTATCCAGATTTACATACGCGTTATACGAACTAAAAAAATCCACCGATCTTAAATCAGCTACCAATGCCTACTACGCTTACGCTCACTCCTGGCTTCGTTATGGTATTACACTATGGGGTAATAGTACCGACGCAGATATACTATTTAAACTGCAAAAAAAATGCGTGAGAATCCTCGCAAATATAGATGGCATGGAAAGTTGCAGACAATATTTTATCAATTACAACATTCTAACTCTCACTTCTCTATATATTCTGGAAATCTGTCTTTTCGTCAAAAAGCACCACTACCTTTTCCCCCTTTCCCAAGACCATCACACCCAACCTCGTAATTTAAGGTATAAAAATAAACTGGCACTACCCACCTCTAGTTTAACCCTGTATCATTCTGGGCCCCATGCGATGAGTATTAAAATAAATATAACAAACTACCTGAACACATTAAAGAAACCAATAGTTTTAACATATTTAAAAACAAACTTTCCCGATATTTATTAGAAAAATGCTACTATAATCTACAAGAGTTTTTCGAAGACAAAACTACACATAAATTAGTCACAAAATAGTTTTTTTTTTTTATCTGTTAATTTAGTATCTGCACTCCACTCCTATAAGTACTTACCAAACTTATAAATAAGCTATAGTCTCTATTCATATCTTTAATTCCTGGTACATAGGTACCTATTGATTGTAATAATTAAGTACCTATGAAAAGTAACAAAATGTTTTATGATTGTTATTTTGTATATTTAATACTTGTATTATATAAGTTGCTGTGCCCTTGCAGGGTTCATGACAGGTTCTGGAAAAATTATTTAACATCTTGTAACACCACATGAATGCAATAAATATTTGAGTTTGAGTTTGACTATGTAAAGTCGGCTTTGCAGCATTTCGTTTCCGCCACAAAGTTTTGTAGCACAATATAGGTATATAATATTGAATTTTTATGACAGTAATTTAATTTTTCGGTAAAATGTTGTTTCGGTATGGTGAAAATATGGCAAATAAATCATTTATTTTGGCAACTGAAAAAAGTTCAAAAGAGGCTTCGGTCAATATTAAAAAGTTATTTTGTTAATCGGCGGAACATACTTCGGTAAAATAATACTTATGGCTAATGATACTTCGATGATCTGAAAATATGTCAAATAATGCATATAGCAAAAGAGATGTCGGTCAATAGTTTTCGGTATAATGAAATTCGAACAAACAAAATTCGGTAAATTGATCGGTTCCCATGGATGATATGTACTACTGACCTTATTTGCAACAATTTAACCCCGACAACATGGGGTCTAAACCGACTGGTTTCCGAGTTATTTAACTGTTATAGTTATATTACTTATAATATAGGCGGGGGCGAAGCGGAGCCTAGCCGGCCTCGCGCTTAGTGCAAAAAAAAACTTGCGAAGTGAACCTACAATTACATACTTGTGGTGACTTGGGGGAACCAAGTGCCTCGCGCGAGCAGCGGAGGCAAGTTATATTTTCGTTCGCAAAAAAAGGGGCTCCCACATGCGTCTTGTCCCCTCCTAGATCCGGTCTTGCTACGCCATCAAAACCCCTTCTACACGATCAGACCCGACCGCCGACAGAGGTGATCTTCAAAAGGTCACCTCTGTCAGCGGTTGGGTTTGGATCGTGTAGAAGGGGTTTCCGACCGCCCGACAGAGGTCACCTTGGTCTGGTGGGTGTGAAAATCTACCGTGTAGACGTTTGTCGGGCGACCAAATATGGGCGGAGTCAAACGACCTTTGGATGACCTTGGTCGGGAGCGCATCCATCCCGCCCGACAGGTTGCGTCCGCGGTCGGACCCGTCGGCCGACAGCGTTCCAGACGGTTGGGTACTGTTGACGCGACCAAGATCACCTCTGTCGGCGGTCGGGTCTGATCGTGTAGAAGGGGTTTAACAGACTGTTATACATGCCATTTTAGTTTTTGTCATTTCCTTTTGACTCCAGAGAATACAAAAACTCCGTCATTGTACTTCTGTTTCAAGTAGATGTTTCAAATGGAAGAGGTCGCCTCCTTCTGAGAAGCAGTCATGCTCGCGAAGAAGGAGGTGAGCTGCGTGAGGGAGAGGACAGCGTCCTCCCTCCGCCCCAGTCGCAGTGGTAGGCGCCCACGGCGACGGACGACGCAAGACGATCTACGGCCACCGTAAGGCGGGCGGCAAGTAATGGGCAACTCGCCGCCCAACCATGGACCATGCTTGGGCCGACGGCGCGTTGTGTTCCACGCGCGCCTCAAAGAGCGTCAGCAAGATGATGAGGCCCCCCCTCTAGAGGGCCAAAGCCTGCCGGGGTCGCGGGACTTATCTCATTACCGTGACCCTGGAACGTAAAGGGCTAATGAAGGACACCGTTGATTTTAGTCAGTACAAGTCTGACAGTCCCTCCCGCCCTGCCCTAGGTGGGAGGACTCATTTGATGATTTAACCAAGCTAAAAAAAAAAATTGCGTTGTTGTGGTATGAAAAAGGGAGGGCCCGAAACGAGCCTCCTTTTTTGATGTCTGTAAAAAAAAGCCATAAGAAGGTATTTAATCAGTTTTTAATAGTGTTCTAACACTTCCAACTGGTAATAATAGTAAGGAGTGTTTCCATTCAAAATTGACATGCAGAGTGTAATAAACCTGACCATTTGTTAAAATCTGAGCAGAGGCCTTACCACGAGCTCTTAACGCGATCCAGTTTGGGCTGTGGGAAAGAGATAGCGCTTGACGACTTGTATAGCTCTGTCTCTTTCCCACAGCCTAAACTGGATCGCGTTATGAGCTCGTGGTAAGGCCTCAGGACGTACTACTATTGTGCTACATTTAGATGACATATTATGTGGATTAAGATTATACTATGTTTTGTATAATTAATTGGAATGAAAACTATTTAAATGCATATACTAGGGTTCTAAATTTCTAATACACAACAATAATGTACTGATGCATTACTTATTATGATATAACTATCATATTTACTAAATAGGTAGGTAGGTACCTACTCAATCCAAGTGATCAAAAACCTGTCTATGAATACAGTCACAATTATTATATTAACAATAAAATTATTTAGTTTCATTCACATCTCACTCACAATATCATTCTTTACAAGGAGATACAAATAGATACCCATTGCTTCATCTAAAATCTGTATATAAAATCATTTTTATCTCGTAAAACACTAACTGCTACCTGACAATCTTGGTGTCGCTGACACTGGCTCACCTAGCGCCCATCAGAAATTTTAATAATACAAAATTTTTGCCGAAAGGGCAAAATAATTAGTCGAAAGGAGTTTGAAAGTTTTAGCCCTATCATATCGGTCACCCGACATTTTGTTTTTTTTTTCAGAATTGCCGTACAGTTTTGGACTTATATTTCGGTGAATATCTTTGAAACCTGATGCTTCAGGACTTTATGTAGACTATTTTTGTTTGTTTGGCAAAGCTAAGTGTCCTCTATCTAAAAATTCCTTCGTTGTGCACCGTATTCTAAAATTACCCTCCTTTGCGTCGCCGCAGTCGGGTAAAAAAAACAAAATGGCGAGCGACCGACCCACAAAAATCTTCGAACGCCTTTGTCGCCAAATCATAGAATGTGTTGGGTCAAAAGTTGTCCAGGATGTATTGTTGGCCGAGCTGGAATCAGTTTCTTTAACTTAGCCCCATGTGAACATCAAAATTTAGTTCATAGCCTCATAGGTTTAGTCCAAAAGCATCCTCAATCTACTCGTATACCTTACTAATTGAACTTTTTACTACATCGCTCTCTACCTATAACTTTCGAACCAGAGACCGAAAAATAAGCAAAAAGATTTGGCGACAAACTTCAACTTCAGAACCTGTGCAACTGCTGGTTCAACCAACTGCTAATTAGTTTTTATGTACCTAATGTTATATTACATGAAAAGAGCATTTATGTCTATTGCTAATGATGTATACAGTCAAAAAAGGTGTTTTGTGTAATCTGCTTTTAATTAAGCATTATGTTTTTTCATTGGTTAGGCTTTTTATGACAAGGAAATAAAAATGATAGGGCATATTGTATGTTTTATACATATTCTTAGGTTAAATTGTTCACATATCCATACAAAATCAAAGCTTTAGCTTTAGGGTGCTTTTCCACCTAAAATGTGGGTGCTATGTTATGTTATGTTGTTTTGTTTTGTTTTGGATGCATTTGATATGCACCTATCATATTCCTTGGTCCACATAGCACTGGTGTAAACAGATTCAACTACCTAAGCTATGTTTATTATATTAAATGGAAAAGTATGTGCTGTGGCTGCGTGCTATGATTGGTCGCAAGTGGCTATATCCGAAACTATGAGGAATATCGAAACGTGCTGAAAGGAGTAAGTATCGTAATTTTTAAAATATCAAAGGGCTTTGTGCCTTTTGTACCAGTTTCTTATCCACCATTTTGTTTTTTTTTTTCAAAATGGCAGCCACGTCTGGAACATTTATAATGATCGATAGATCACATACAATAAATGGAGCAAAATCTCGTAGGTACGTAAAACGTCACGTTTCCGAGTTATAAACTGTCAAACATGTAGGTACCTACAAGTAGAGTAGCGACACGTTTCTTTTCTAAATATATTTTGATGTGCATTGATCAAAAAAGATACTTCCACAATAAAACTAATTGAATATTAGTTTTCCACGCATTTTAAATGCTTATAGATACTATTATTTGGTTTAACGCAGTTTCAGCATTTAAAATACGTGGAGAAACTAATATTCAATTAGTTTTATATTGCGGAAGTATCCTTTTTGATCACATCAAAATATGAAAAAAAAGAAAAAATGTGTCACTATTGTAGGTATATGTTTGACAGCTTATAACTCGGAAACGTGACGTTCTATCAGGTTTTGCCTCTCTGTTTGTATTGATGTGATCTATCGATTTTACGATTTATGAATGTTTCATCCGTGGCTGCCATTAAAAAAAAAAATGGCGGATTGCACCTGGTGCACTCCCCATACAAAAATGTTCAAATCCCTTTCTTGGCCAGGAACCGAACATAAAGATTTTGAAAAAAAACCCGCTGTTTTATTAAACCAGCCAGTAGTATGACTAACAAGGATAAAATACTGGGAACAAATGGCATACAAAACACACAACTTACACACAGCCGCATAGCACATTTTGTATGGAAAAGCACCCTTAAGGTGATTGCTTCGATGTAGCCCGCGAAATTCAATTTTTTTTACGTTTTTTGCAATTTGCAGGCATGTGACATGTTGTAACTTTATAAATATATGTGTTGCGGTAATAACAAGTATAATTTTAAATATAAAAATTATCAAAAAATTCGCTACATCAGCTCTCACATAGAAAAGGTGCATCGTAGTTAGATTTCGGAGATTTTAACATGATGCACCTTTTCTATGTGAGAGCTGATGGAGCGAGTTTTTTGATAATTTTTATATTTAAAATTATACTTGTTACTACCGCAACTCATATATTTATAAAGCTACAACATGTCACTGGCCTGCAAATTGCAAAAAACGTAAAAAAAATTGAATTTTGCGGGCTGGTTGGAGCATCCCCCTTAAAGTTAATTTCAGATAACATTATATTGTCTTATGTACTACATAAAATGAGAACTTGATGGCTGTTTAAGAGTCCCTATCAGTTTTGCAGTCTAAAAGCAGAAGATTTAATTGTTTCAGCACAAAGGAGAATGAGCAAAATTGCCCCAGTGGCCAATAACATAGTATATTATATGCCAGTCGATCTACTACTACTACTGTCAGCCAATATCATCCCACTGCTGGGCAAAAGCCTCTCCCCATGACTTCCAGGTATTTCGATCTAAGGCTAGTGTGAGCCACTGGTTGTTAGTTTGCCAATCAATCTACTCAAGATAAATATTTTTATTTACAACCACTTCTCTAAATTCAGATAGTTTGAGAGAAGCTTTAGATTTTTAAGTGTGAGTAATTATTGATTAAATAACTTTCATGAAAACCATTAATTACAAATATATTTTGTGCCTATACACATTGTTTTTACATAAAATTGATGTCTAAAGTGCAGTTTGACGATATGGTAATTGTTAACTTCAGTGCCCCACTAGATAAATAATTTATCTAGTGGGGCACTGAAGTTAATGTAATAATTATAGATGATTAATAACTGCACATTAAACAAAAAAAAAAAGGTTTTTGTAAAGTTTGTGCTTAAAAATTGGAGCTTCTGCTTTTACAGTGCAAAATTGATATGGGACTCTTGATAATTATGGTTTTTTTATGGGTTTAATGGATATCCTGCTTTAATTCTATTTACTGTTTAATGAAGTAAATTATTGCAAATGTTTTTTTCAGTATATTCTATCAATCATCACAAAATTAAAAGAGACTATCAAGGTCATCCAATAAGTTAAAGTTGTAAACTTTACAAGTTCTTTTACACTGACTGATGATATTTTACATAGAATAGTCGATTATAGGAAAAATATTATTAAACATCATCCAATGTAGGTAACCAAAATGCCATATTGGTGCAAGCAGAGGCTAGCATCATAAACTTAGGGTTGAATTGTACACATTGTATTGGAGCTGGATGGTCACCATTTAAGACACACACTTTATAACCTGTATCAGCATTCCAAACATGAACTCTTCCATCTGTTGAGCCACTAAAGATATATTGTGAGTCAGGACTAAATGATGCTTCTATAGGTATACCTTTATTATTAAGATGTCCAGTAAAGGTTTGCAATGGAGTTCCATGGTATGCATCTACTAATCTAATAATGGATCCATTTGTACTAATTAACATGGTTTTGCCATCTCGTGAAAACTTTAATCCAGTCCAGTCACATTCCTTTTCCTGGTTCAGCTTGAATGTTACAAAGGGACCTTTGTCAAATGACCTTAAATCATACAGTTTGATACTCTCAGAGTTAACTCCAGCTGCAAATATGAGACCTTCAGGATCATAAGCTGCTACAGGTCTTCCTGACAAATGCATTAATCCTTGACAGTTGGGTGAACGCAAATCCCATAAACGTAACGTTTTATCTAGCGATCCAGATAGAAATGTGTCTTCAACAGGTGACAAACAAAGAGTCACGACTTTCTTTGTATGACCAGGAAAGTATCTTATGTACTTGTTGTCATGAAGGGACAAATATCTTATGGTATCATCAACTTTGGTTGAACTGTGGATAGCTGTGTTCTTGGCATGTGTGAAATGTATAAGGTCGACACCATATTTTTTACTGTTTACTGTGATCATCTGTGTTCCTTTTTCACAATCATAAATGACGATTTGATCATCTTCACTGCAAGATATTAACGTTTCCCCACTCGGAGAAAAGTCTATACTGTTTATTTTGTCCGTGTTTTCTCGGAACACCTTTGCCACTTTGAAACTTCGAACAACTGGGTCGACTAATTTCATCATTTGTAATTATTATTTTTGACGTTCGTCTCAAAGTCAAAAGATATTCGGCTGGTAAAAACATACAATCCAAAATGTAAATTGTAATCACAATAAATTATAGTAAGAACGAAGCGCGCACTGCTGTCACTCACCGCAAGACCAGTGTTGCCAAACTTGCCAAGTTATTACATACAGCTTCTTCATTCTTCAGTTACAATGGCCCCATTTGCACAAGCGCTTTTATTTCGGGCGTTAAAAAAACGCTGATTTAAAAAAGGTGAATTGAGTGTTATGTTTTTAACTTTAAATACTCACAACAGCTAACCCCAACACAGATACAGAGCATGGACTGAGCATCACTCAGGATTATAGGGCCGATTACACGACACGATTCATCGTGCCCTAAGTCCCTAAGTTCCGATGGATTGGGTGGTGTAATCGCTGTTAGGCTGTTAGTTTCCCTAAATCGGGCGATGGAGTGTACCCGACGGCCCTAAGTCCCTAAATCCCGATAAATCGTGTCGTGTGATCGCGGTTAGGGCGCTCAGTAGCGGCGCGGCGTTCGACGTGAAATGACATGTCGTGAAGTGAAAATGGCTTCGCAACGCGAAAGAGAAATGAATACTCGTAAATATTCCTTCAGCTAACGTCTTCTCTTCTTCTTATTTTTTACTATACCCACTGTTGCTGCGAGAGCGACTACTTTTCAAGGCGGATGAATGCTTATATAATGAAAATAAATAAATATTCAGGAGTTTATATAGCCTGACATAAAACCATTTGCGTCTATGCCATTGATTTGCCATATTTTTAACTTTTATTGGCAATTCTTAAAAATATTAGAAAAAAAACATCACTTGTTTTTTTTTCCATTGATCATATTCGTGAAAAAAAACATTATTAAGGGTGAATTTGAAAAGATGCAGTCTAGAAATGAAACGTAATTGATTTAATATCTGGTTGACCGAGCTTTGCTCGGTTTTTAAAATGTCTATATCTTGGGAACCGAGCTTTTCTCGAACCTGGGACCTTGGGATAAATCGATTCCTTGGGCCGAAAAACCCCTAATCTGTAACTTTCATGAAGATCCTTGGAGCCGTTTCCGAGATCCTGATTATTTATAAATATACAAGAATTGCTCGTTTATAGATATTAGATACGTTAAGACAACGACAAACAACGTGGAAATTTAAAAAAAAAAAGCCAGAAACTGAAAAAAATACTTTTATAAAATATTTTGAACTGTTTATTTTATTTTGAAAAAAAAAAAATGTTTTTATTTTCAACCCTGATGCCAAGTTTCTGATACTTTGTAAGCGTAGGCGCCACGTAGGCGCCACCTTCACTGCTCGACGGTCGGCTGAAAAGTGAGTTAGGGTGGCGATATCGTGTAGTGTGATCAGAACGCCCAATCTATCGAGGCCTGCTCATCGGCCCGATGAATCGTATCGTGTAATCGGCCCTTATCTGCTAAAAATTGCCATAGTCTCCAGCGAGCGGGGCTATTGTGTATCTCGGTCAGAAAATAGCAGCTGTCAGAAGGTTAATTTCGTATTGGCTTTTGCATTTACAATGAATCTGGTAAATGTAAAGGGCCGATTACACGATACGATTCATCGGGCCGATGAGCAGGCCTCGATAGATTGGGCGTTCTGATCACACTACACGATATCGCCACCCTAACTCACTTTTCAGCCGACCGTCGAGCAGTGAAGGTGGCGCCTACGTGGCGCCTACGCTTACAAAGTATCAGAAACTTGGCATCAGGGTTGAAAATAAAAACATTTTTTTTTTTTTCAAAATAAAATAAACAGTTCAAAATATTTTATAAAAGTATTTTTTTCAGTTTCTGGCTTTTTTTTTTTAAATTTCCACGTTGTTTGTCGTTGTCTTAACGTATCTAATATCTATAAACGAGCAATTCTTGTATATTTATAAATAATCAGGATCTCGGAAACGGCTCCAAGGATCTTCATGAAAGTTACAGATTAGGGGTTTTTCGGCCCAAGGAATCGATTTATCCCAAGGTCCCAGGTTCGAGAAAAGCTCGGTTCCCAAGATATAGACATTTTAAAAACCGAGCAAAGCTCGGTCAACCAGATATTAAATCAATTACGTTTCATTTCTAGACTGCATCTTTTCAAATTCACCCTTAATAATGTTTTTTTTCACGAATATGATCAATGGAAAAAAAAACAAGTGATGTTTTTTTTCTAATATTTTTAAGAATTGCCAATAAAAGTTAAAAATATGGCAAATCAATGGCATAGACGCAAATGGTTTTATGTCAGGCTATATAAACTCCTGAATATTTATTTATTTTCATTATATAAGCATTCATCCGCCTTGAAAAGTAGTCGCTCTCGCAGCAACAGTGGGTATAGTAAAAAATAAGAAGAAGAGAAGACGTTAGCTGAAGGAATATTTACGAGTATTCATTTCTCTTTCGCGTTGCGAAGCCATTTTCACTTCACGACATGTCATTTCACGTCGAACGCCGCGCCGCTACTGAGCGCCCTAACCGCGATCACACGACACGATTTATCGGGATTTAGGGACTTAGGGCCGTCGGGTACACTCCATCGCCCGATTTAGGGAAACTAACAGCCTAACAGCGATTACACCACCCAATCCATCGGAACTTAGGGACTTAGGGCACGATGAATCGTGTCGTGTAATCGGCCCTTAAATGTCCCCTAAAATCACAGCCTACCTAAAATCAACTATTCAAATGGCCGGTATACACGGAAACGATAAATCTGCGCAAACGAACTGCACAGTTCATTTGCGCAGATTTATCGAACGTTTGTACAAAAATCGGCGCTTTTTTTTTTTGGTTAGTGCAAGCCATCGGAGCAAGGATTAAAATCTATTCGATAAATCGTACACTGCGCAAACCGACTGCGCTGTCAGATCGCTACGATAAATCGTTGTCGTGTATACCGGGCTTAACGCACTTGAGGCACTCCACTCCTCAATGTAGCCTCATAACAGGTATCAAGCCATCCAAGTTCAGTGGACAACCGATGGTTAGTGACTATCAAATTAGCCAACAGCCATGCAGAAAGAGAATTTTATTGTAGCGATAGCGGGCAACGTTTTCTGTTTGTGTGTAAACCTAGCAGGAAAGCGTCTACCTCACGACTAAAACTGCCGTGCGACGGCGACGTCGCACCGCAGTTTTGTGTAAAAACCTTATTGAATCGCCGCGCCGGCGCGGACATGCAGACGGCCAGAAATGGATGACACATCATGACTCACCGTTCTACATGCATGGCCAAAGTCTGCTGGGGTCCCGGGACTGCCTTAACAGGTAACCGTGACCCTGGAACGTTAGGGGCTCTTGGAGGAACATCGTGGATTTTAGTCAATAATAAACAGACAGTCCCTTCTAATCCACCATGGACCTAAAAAAAAAGGCGGACGGAACTTCACTAAGAAACAATTGAAGCACCCATAGTAAGTCAGTGCGCTAATGTGGACAAGCCAGCACGCACACATTCACACCATAGTAAGTCAGCCGTCGGCTATTACGCTTCGAACGACACTCGCGGTTTTATACGATGTTATTTTGTCTAATAAAAACCAAAGTATGCCGTCATGTGTTGCATAAAGTTGTCTAAACCATAGTAGTTCAATTAAAAAAGCCAGGGGATCACTTTTCATAGTTAAGCATGTCAATTTGAAGCTTATTTCTCGATTTTACGTCAATAAATTTAATAAACATCTCGAAATCAATCAGTGTTGCAACTATTTCAAGGTTCAAATTATTTTAAAATTGGGAGATTTAAATTTTATGTTACTATTTATCGTTATTGTATTCTTCTATATTTTTACAGATTTCCCCACGGCAAATGATGCATGGAAAAATGATTGTATAAAAATAATAAGTAGAATGTAGACGTGTAGGAATGGAACATAAAATAGCTTTAATTAAATATTTATAGCCGAAAAATACTTAAACATTCGTTTTCACCACTTCAGTAAATTAGAAGGGTAGATGTGTCGATAGCAAAAGACAAGTCTACAAAAATTTGAATCACCAAAAGGGATTGTAAAACTTTATTAACATTAAACGAGTTGTAAATATTTTAATATCCAATGTGCTTAAATGATTTTACCTTTATTTTAAAAATAGGTATCCGTCACAAAAAAATTGTAATTAAACTTAAGTTCAAGGGAGATCTTAATTAAACATTGTTTAAAAATGGTTAATTTTTTCCTTCATCTGGCATCCCTATACACACACACATATTTACGCCGCCGCCATTGTGGTGCTTCAATCGTTTCTTAAACCCCTTATATACGGTCAGACCTGACCGCCTGACAGAGGTGACCTTGGTCCGGTGTGCGACCAAATATGGGCGGAGTCAGTCGGGAGCGCAGCCGTCCCGACAGGCTGCGTCCGCGGTGGGACCCGACCGTCAGCCGACAGCGTTCCAGACGGTGGGGTACTGTTGACACGACCAAGTTCACCTCTGTCAGGCGGTCAGGTCTGACCGTGTAGAAGGGGTTTTAACCCCTAGTTGCTATCTCAATAAACAACATTGATTTGGCTGTAATGTCAACGTGTTGGGTGGAAGTTAGTTAAACACTAATCCAAGAGATGGCGCTACGCTACCGAAAAGCGTAAACGAGGAATAGAGAATTTCAGCTTGCAGGTGTGGGTTGCAATAGCCTAGTTGGTTAAGGCGTCTGGAGTACCTATCCAGAAGACGCGGGTTCGAATCCCACTTGCAATCTTAACATTTTTCTTTCCTCAAAAAAATCATCTTTACGATGCGCGTCGCATGCGTTAATGCGTTTAAAATAATTAATAAGTATGGTAGTTGCTATCTCAATAAACAACATTGATTTGGCTGTAATGTCAACGTGTTGGGTGAAAGTTAGTTAAACACTAATCCAAGAGATGGCGCTACGCTACCGAAAAGCGTAAACGAGGAATAGAGAATTTCAGCTTGCAGGTGTGGGTTGCAATAGCCTAGTTGGTTATGGCGTCTGGAATACCTATCCAGAAGACGCGGGTTCGAATCCCACTTGCAATCTTAAAATTTATCTTTCCTCAAAAAAATCATCTTTAAGTGACAAGATGGTCCCAAAAGAACTGTCAAATCAAAGGATTTTTTTGAATAAACGATTTATTGATGTAAAATGACTATATGTTGTGTAATAGGCTGTAAAAATGATGGAACATACTTTCCGACAATTCTCACTATCAATAATGGGTAGCTGCTGTGACTGCTGTGAGAACAAAAATTTTGTATTATCACTAAGGAAAAGCTATATAGGGTGACTGGCAATTAGTGTATGATACTTAAACATGTGATTGTGCTCATGATAACAAACATTTTTTATTATGGGAGCAAAGCCGAAATCGTGAAAAAAATATCAGCTGTTCAGTACGGGCGCGCCAAAGTTCACCTAAAATTTAAACTCCGATCATCGGAAACCCGAAAATTGTATTCCTAACATTTTTAATCCTAATGATCACAACTCCTAATTGCACTGTCACTAATATTCGTAATTCCGAATCATTCGACTTCATAATGTCGGTAGCAATAAACATCTATTATACTATTATTTGTTTTCCTATATTTTCTCAACATAACCTTCTTTTACACTATTATTCAAAGTCATATTTTTTTTGTTTAGATTTATTTTTATTTTGTTGGCATATTAGCACGTATACTTGAGGAAGTGCTTGCTTCGCACTCACTAATTATATGAATTGTTTTTTTTTTATTAGTTAAAGCGTCTTCTTTAATTTTATTTAAAGCGGTGTGTACCTGAAAAGATATCCATACGTTAGGTTAGGTTAGAACTGTGACCGCTACTCGCGAGTCGAGCGAGGAAAGCGAGCGGTGCCGCGGCAGCGGCCGGCGAGCGCAACCTGGAAATTTGTCGCCAGTATTTTTTTCATAGTGACCCAACACGACACTCTGACCAAAAACGACTGGGGGCACCCCGACTCGGTCTCTTTTTTTTTAAACCACCCAGAAGTAGGAGCACCGCGAAGCGGTGCTCCGTCGAATTTTCTCGACATTTTACTTTATTTAGTTTGAATAAATTGTCGACATTTTACTGGATTTAGTTTGACTAAATCCAGTAAAATGAATAAATAAAAATATCACCGTAATAATGTTTAGGGATAAAAACGTTATGATAAAAAAAGTAGGAGTTTCAATATATTTACAATAACGATATTAATGATAACAATTTTCGGAAAAATGAGTGTTATGAACATCGCCGGTAGCACTACAAAAAGTATGAATAAAAACATTAGGATGAAAAATTTTAGGAAGAGTGATCATTCGGATTACAAATCGTTAGGAAGAACAATTTCGGGTAAACAACTTTTGGTGAGCCAATATGGACCCGTTCAGTACATTAGGCAAACTTATATGTACATGATTTCGGCTTTGCTCCCATATTAACAATTGTTTGTTATCATGAGCACAATCACGTGTTAATATCGAACACTAATTGCCAGTCATAAACAAATATCAGCCCTTGCAAAGCCGGGACAGGCCGTTAGTTGAATTTATTAATGAAATTCTATGATTAATTATACCATCGGGCACGCCGCAATTGCGGCGGTAAGACCCCTCTTTGAGGAGTGGCTGGAGAGAAGTCATGGCGTCCTTACTGTTGTGCTTGGGGCTGGCTGGGTTCTTGTAATAAGACAACTTCTTGAGATGAATTCGGATTATAATTTATTGAGAGCTTTACACGATGGCGTCCGTTACATCGTAGCTTAGGTGATCAAGGAAGACCATAGACAATACATTTTTTATTCTTAAAACTAATGTGCCATAGACTAAATATACAACATGCCCTTTTTTCTTTTAAAAGGTTTGATGTGACATTTATAAAATTATTATGACATTGACATTTATAAAATTATGACATTGACAATTTGACACTTATCAATAACCTTAAACTGATGAATAAAGCTAAGATAAATTAAATTATAATAATACAATATATTTTAACATTATACAATATTAATACACAATTTCAAATTTATAAATCTAATTTCTGTCTCTTTTTTATCAATCTACCTCTCGAGCTATACTCAGCTTGCGACATTTCTTTTTTAACTTGTTTACAATCTTTCTTTTCTAAATTAACAGAGGTATGAGGTAAGTTTTCAAGCATAGGACTAGTAATAGGACTTTGAGAATTATATGATGATTCATTTGTATCCAATAAAACCTGGTCGTCATATTCATTATAATCATGTATACTATCAGGTGACGTTATTTCTTCGACATTTACAAATACTGGAGATCTTGCCTCCGTAACTGACTGAGAAGAATGATCTGACTCTACTGACAAGAAGGAATCAGAATCATTATTTTCTTTGGTAATAGACTTTGACAAAGGATTTGACTCTGAATGAGTGAAAATAAATATACAACTATCATCCTCTTTTCCTTTTATTTTGGACTTTTGAAGAAATGTTTCCGACTTCAACTTGTCTGTTTTATTTGGAATTGGAAACTTATTTTGATTCATAGTCTGTCTAGTGTCCTTGAATTTGACTTTTTTATTATTTGACTTATTATTGCCTGATTTATAATCTATCCGAATATGTTGACTATTTCTTCTGTAATTTGTACCATAACAATCTTTAACAATAAATGATCTAGGAAAGTCTGTCTTTGAAACAATAGTACCTTTAGTCCATATGATATCTTTTGGATTTTTCTTAAAGTAAATTTGTTGGTTATTATAAAATGTTGGATATGTTTTACAATTTTTGTTATAATATAATTTTGTTTTATTTAAATTACTGTGTTTCTTTACTTTGTGTTCTGAAAATTTTACAATTTTAGGTCTTAGATTACTTACTATATTAGGTAATTTAGTTCTTAAATTTCTTGACATTAATAACTGAGCAGGTGAAGCAATATTTCCTCTAGGACTATTTCTATAATGTAGTAATCCTATGAAGGGATCAGACCCTGATTCATCACATTTTCTTAATATGTTTTTCACAATTTTTACAGAAACTTCAGCGAGTCCGTTTGACCTAGATAAATGTGGACTTGACACAATATGTTCAACATTCCACTCAAGAAGAAATTTTTTAAATTCCAACGAGTTGTAAGGGGGACCTCCATCACTTAGAAGTTGTAATGGGATACCATGTCTAGCAAAAATAGATTTTAAGTGTGTTATGACATTAAAAGTTCTACTGTCTTTGTTTAAATTTGCTATTTCTATGTAATTGGAATAAAAATCTACAACAAGTAAATATTTTTTGCCTTTATATTCAAACAAATCAGTGGCTAGTTTTTGCCAAGGAAATAGTGGTTGTTCATGAGATAACATTGACTCTTTAGTTTTATTTGAAGAATAAATACTGCAAGTTTCACATTGTCTTACTTTATTTTCTATGTCCTGGTTGATGTTAGGCCAATAAACTACTCCTCTAGCTAAACTTTTTGTTTTTTCTATACCTAAATGACCTTCATGAAGGATATTCAAAATTTCAGACCTCATAGACTTAGGTATTATGACAGAGTTGTTTTTGAAAAGTAAATTATTAATCATATGAATTTCTTCCTTAATATTCCAATAAGGTGATACTAAATTGTCACAATGTTCTTTGCATTTAGGCCATCCTATTTTATAATATTCTTTAAGTTTTTGTGATATTAAATCATGATTTGTGTGATGTAAAATCTTATCCAGTTTTTCTTTTGTGATAGCTAAGTTAGAAGTTAATAAGTTAATATGAATTTCGACTTCGTTGTCTAAATCGTCCAGGCTAACTAATTCTTGATTTTGGTTAGTGTCCTTGATGGGAGCACGTGACAAAGTATCTGAAATGTACATTTCTGTTCCTTTAGTATAAGAAACAATTAAGTGATAAGCTTGTAAGGCTATCATCATACGTTGTAATCTTGTAGGGACTTCTGACAAAGGTTTTTTGAATAAAGTGACCAAAGGTTTATGATCTGTTTCGACTTGAACAGGTTTACCATATATGTATTGGTGAAACTTATTGCAACCAAATACAATGGCATAAAGCTCTTTTTCTATTTGTGCATAGTTTATTTGACTTTTATTTAGTGATTTTGAGGCATATGCTATAGGATTTTTACCATGTAATATTACAGCGCCTACTGCATTTTTTGATGAATCAACAGACAATCTAATAGGTTTCTTGATGTCATAATGAACAAGAATGGGTGACTGACATATTAATGATTTTAATTTTTTAAATTGTTGTTCATGTTGATCTAACCATTGCCAAGTATTTTGCTTTTTTAGCAAGTCTCTCAAAATAGTGGTTTCTTCAGCTAAGTTATGAATGTAGGAACCTAAATAATTAATCATTCCTAGAAATCTTTGGAGTTCTTTAACATTTGTTGGACTAGACATATTAGAAATTGCTTCGACTTTAGATTGGTCGGGTGACACTCCATTTTTGTTAAAAATATGACCAACATAGCGTATTTCCTCCATACCAAATTGACATTTAGACTTATTAAATTTTAAATTTACTTCAGATGCACGTTTGAACAGTAATTCAAGCCTTTCGTTGTGCTCTTTTTCATTCGACCCATAGACAAGAATGTCATCGACAAATATTATTATTCCTGGTAAGTCTCCAAACAATTGATTCATGGTTCTGTGGAATATTTCTCCACTGGAATTTATGCCATACGGTAATCTAAGGAATTTATATCTACCGTAGGGTGTATTAAAAGTGCATAAGTCACTACTTTCTGAATCTAAACAAATAGTCCAATATCCTGAACTAGCATCCAGTTTTGAAAAAATAGAAGCTCCGGCTACTTTAGATCTAAGGTCATCAAATGTAGGATAAGGATAGTAGGGTCTCTTTATAGCTTCATTTAAGTTTCTTGGATCCAGGCAAATCCTCAACTTACCATTAGGTTTTTCTACTAGGACTATAGAATTTACCCATTTTGTTGGCTTTTCAACCTTTTCAATGACTTTTTGTTGTTCCATACTCTTTAGTTCATCCTTCAGGCGATTTTCTAAAGAATAGGGAATTTTACGTACCGGACAAACTTTTGGTTTAACACTGAGATCAATGTCTAAATGAGCCTTGTAAGGTAAACAACCTAAACCTTCAAATGTACTAGCATACTTTGACACAATATTTTGTACTGACCTGTTGCTATGTCTGTCTTCAATCTTGAATATTCTTTTTACAATACCAAGTTTTTCACATGTTTTCCACCCAATTATTGGTATGCATTCACAATCTACCACAGTAAAGTATAATCTTGCTGAAACTCCATTTTCAAATGAGCAATTTAAGATGCAAGTACCTAAATTTGGCACTACTTCTCCTGAAAAAGTATATATTTTATTATTTGTTCTTATTACCTTAATATTTTCCTGAGTATTAGACCTAATTCTTTCAAGAGTATGCTTTGATATGACATTTGTGTCAGCTCCTGTATCTATTTGACATTTGACTTTGAAATTTTGAAAATAAACATTAATTTGCCAGTCTCCTGTACTGTTAAAATTTTTATTAATGGAACGTATGACAATTTGATTATCTTGTGGATGTGATAATGAGTGAATTGTACTTACTCTATGATTATTATTACCAGAATTATTATTATTTTCTGAATTTTTGAAGAAACAAAATTTTGCAAAGTGGTTTTTCTTCTTACAATTGTTGCAAGTCTTGCCTTCTGCTGGACATTTGTATTTGTGTACTTGACCACACCTCCTGCATACATTGTTGTCTGGTGTTTTTAGTCTTTGGCTGAAGTTATTTCTGCTTGACGATGATGATCTGTTCCTGTAGTGATGATTATTTTTGTTGTACCTGGTCTGTGAACGGCTTCTGTTACTTGTCTTGATTGCTTGCACTGTTTCTTTGTTTTCAGTTTTGCACATGAGTTTTGTTGACCTTTCTTGAGACAGTTCGAGACTTTTTGCAATTTTCATGGCATTTTCAATTGTCAAATTTTCTTCTTGAAGAAGTCTTTCCTTTATATGTGTATTTTGTATACCAATGACGAGCATATCCTTTATAAGAGAATCTTTTAGTGCTGCAAATTCACATGCGGTCGATAGGTTAGTGAGAACTGTGAGGTATTCTTCCAAAGTTTCGTCTTGCTTCTGTAGTCTCGTGAAGAAATTATATCTTTCAACTGTTAAGTTGGTGTGCGGACTGAATTTGTCATCAAATTTTTTCAAAATAATTTCTACGCTCGTTTGTGTCCTGTCGATGTTGAAACTATTGAATATTTCAAGCGCGTCATCACCAATCGTATTCAGTAAAATTGCTGTCTGTTTAGCATTTGGACATTTGCTGATTTCGTTAGCATCCATGAATATTTCGAAACGTTGCTTCCATTGCCTCCATTTCTCGGCAGCATTGTCGCCATTTTCTATCTTTAGCGGCCTTATGTTCGCAATGAAGATTTTGTCAGACATTTTGAATAATTACAAATTTCTCACCTTTTGAGACCAATTCTGACACCATGTTGTGCTTGGGGCTGGCTGGGTTCTTGTAATAAGACAACTTCTTGAGATGAATTCGGATTATAATTTATTGAGAGCTTTACACGATGGCGTCCGTTACATCGTAGCTTAGGTGATCAAGGAAGACCATAGACACAGTGTTGCCGTTAGGACAATCTAGTTTGTGGCCACATGTAAGTAAAAAGTAGCCAGATTTGCAAAAAAATCTCTTTCAAAATTCGGCTAGAAGTGGCTAAAGTGCTTTTGGCCAGATACTGTTAGGTATCCAATTACTATTGATAAGTATTACAATTTCGGCATGGTGATAAATGGGTTAAATAAAACAATTTTAATACTAATTAGTATTTAACATGATTGAAAGCTAATAGACGTTCCGCTAAAGAAAAATATTCTCAATTATTTGGTTTAAAATTAAAAATCAATTCCAAAGTCTACAGTGACATCTGGAGATTCATTAATCTCTTCGTCAATGGGTGATGATGTGGGTGGTATTTCAATTTGTTTGACCGATTTGACCGTTTTTGTGACTTTGTTCAAAACTTCAGCAGGGTAAATATAATTGTGGCAAGCTTTTTTTAATATTTTTAATAGTTTTTTTGTAGTTTGGTTTAATTAATCGGTAGACTTCTAATAGTAATTTAGTAAAAGTTTAACAATCGAAAAATTAGCCAGAAGTGGCTAGATTTATTTTGGTGGCTAAAATGGTTTTCTGTTTGGCTAGAACCGTTGAAAATCCGCTAGATCTAGCCACAAAGTGGCTAAAACGGCAACACTGCATAGACAATACATTTTTTATTCTTAAAACTAATGTGCCATAGACTAAATATACAACACTTACCTTCCGCCTGACGCAGGTCCTCACCGGGCACGGGTGCTTCGGGAGGTACCTGTGTCTAATGCGGAAGGAGGAAACGTCTGGGTGTCACCACTGCGAAGATCGCCCGGAGGACACGGTGGAGCATACGGTGCAGGACTGCCCAGCTTGGGCAGTGCACCGACGTGTCCTCACGGCTGCGATAGGCGGAGACCTCTCGCGCCCGGCATTGGTTGCGGCCATGCTGCGGGGCGAGACGGAGTGGGAAGCGGTCGCCTCCTTCTGCGAAGCAGTAATGCTCGCGAAGGAGGAGGCGCGCCGCGAGCGAGAGAGGACAGAGTCCTCCCTCCGCCCCAGTCGCAGTGGTAGGCGCCCACGGCGACGGACGACGCAAGACGATCTACGGCCACCGTAAGGCGGGCGGCAAGTAATGGGCAACTCGCCGCCCAACCATGGACCATGCTTGGGCCGACGGCGCGTTGTGTTCCACGCGCGCCTCAAAGAGCGTCAGCAAGATGATGAGGCCCCCCCTCTAGAGGGCCAAAGCCTGCCGGGGTCGCGGGACTTATCTCATTACCGTGACCCTGGAACGTAAAGGGCTAATGAAGGACACCGTTGATTTTAGTCAGTACAAGTCTGACAGTCCCTCCCGCCCTGCCCGGGGTTGGAGGACTCATTTGATGATTTTACCACGCTAAAAAAAAAAAAAAAAAAAAGAAAAAAAAAAAAGATTAATTATACCATAACTAAACAATCGAATACACCTTTCAAAATAGTATCTACTTTTCTATTGGAGGTTAAGTACTGCATCGCTCTTAGAGTCAAAAAACTTTTTCAAAAAAAAATGTAACCGCCTTCAAAAACAACCACAAAAAAGGCTAAAATAACCTACAAAACTTTTCTTTCGAAAGTCGGTGACTTTTTTATATTAATTTCATTGTCTTTTTTGCCACCGACTTCCGAAAGAAAAGTTTTGTAGGTTATTTTAGCCTTTTTTGTGGTTGTTTTTGAAGGCGGTTACATTTTTTTTGAAAAAGTTTTTGGAACGAAGTTCCTTATCGCGCGTTCTGAAAGGGGGCTGGACGGAAAAAAATCTTAAAAGTTGTCACGACACTTTTATCCGACTGCGCGACGCAAAAGGAGGGTAATGTGTTTATTACCATGGAATGGAATGGAGTGGAGTGGAGTGGAGTGGAGTGGAGTGGAGTGGAGTGGAGTGGATCGGATCGGATCGGATCGGATCGGATCGGATCGGATCGGAGTGGAGTGGAGTGGAGTGGAGTCGCGACGATTATTTTTGTTGAGTGTATTCCATCCTGGTGTTCCTTGACACCTCTCAAGTTTTTATTTTACTCTTTTTAGTTTAAATATTCAACCAAAATTCTTGTCAAATACATTATTTTCTTACATGTGCACTAGAATTTTGTAATCCGTACCACCGGTAATAACATCGTTAACATCTCTTTCATTCCTTCCCTATCTCAAAAACTACTGAAACTATTTTGATGAAACTTGCAGTATTCCTTAAGTTGAACGATACCTAGTACAACATAAAAAGAATTACTTAAATTGGACTTGTAGTTCTGGAGATATGCGAACACAAACATATATTACTAAATCAGTCGATGCCGACTCCTTACTAGAGGAGTTGTAGCTTCCATCATCAGCTCATCCACCTGAGATGATGATTATCAGATGCAAATACTTGAACAGCTTTCAAAAATATATGAAAATGGTACTATGTGCCTATAAAATTTGAAGGTTGCCCTCGATTTCCCAGGGATCCCATCATCAGATCCTGACTTGATGATTATGGGACCACTTGGGAAGTATACCCTTTCAAATAAAAAAAAAATTCCAAATCGGTCCACGCGTCTTCGAGAAATCGGGGAACATACATAAAAAAAAAAAAAGATTCCGACTAATTGAGGACCTCCTCCTTTTTTTGAAGTCGGTTAAAAATGGTTCGTCTGGTGGAAGAATTATCACCGGGACCGAGATTTAATATTGCTCCAATCTTTATAATAGATGTAAAATTAGATGAAGAAGACAAATACAAAACTTGATGACATTTTCTCAATATAGAATGTCAGAAGCAGTAATTTATTATTATTCTTTGTAGAGGCTAGCACATGTAATACCTACTTAAAAATTTTAATTTTAAATCCTAACTACAAGTAAATCTGTGTTTAATGTAGTAGAATCAAATTTCTAACCTCTCAAATAAATCACTTTTTTTCCTTTTGTAGATGCACCGCGGCATATACTCAATTTTTATAACAATAAATCCATGGACCTAAAAAAAGAGGCGGACGGAACTTTACTAAGAAACAATGGGGAAGGCAAGTGTCAAATTGACAAGTGACAGTTTGGTCCCAAAAGAACTGTCAAATCAAAGGAATTTTCTGAAAAAAAAAAAACGATTTATTGATGTAAAATGACTAGATGTTGTGTAATAAGCTGTAAAAATGATGGAACATACAAAGGGAATTGTCCAATTTCTATGGGACTTTGGCCATTCTTAAACAAACAGTTCAGCTAATAATATGTGATTGATTTATTAGCTCAAATCAGTAAGAATGAGGATCTACAGCTAGTTTTGTATCAAGATTTTTATTTAGATATTTTTTTAACATTTAACTGAAACAGGTTATGTATGAAATAAAACTTGTTTTTTATATTATTATATTTATTAGTCAGATTCATAAGTTATGAGAACATTGTCAAGGAACTTAGCAGGTGGATTAATATGTTCCTGATATCTTTCCCAACTTAAAAACCAAATAATTGTCATAATTATGTGCACAGCAACCTACTGTTCTACGGCCCACCAAACAGTTGCAGCAATATTGTTTTATTGCTGACCTGACCTCCCTTCAATGTTATTTTCCAAAGAAGTGCCGGGGTCGCCAAGAAAGGAAGAATCGAAATCCATTACAAAAAAAAAATAGTGTTCCTTATATAACTCACAAAATCATCAATCAATCACGATGCAAATTCAAAATGACAACTGTCATTTTGAATTCAACACAACATTTTTTAAGCATCGCGTAAAAAAAACAATTGTATATATTATCGATTCATATGAAATCGATTATACTGCTATGATTTCTCCAGAAATAATGCATAAAACCTCAGTTTTATCATTTTTGAAGTCCTATTAATTATATCGTTTATTAGAAAGTTATTTATATAAATTATCTTATGAAAAGTATATTTCAATATAGTGGAGAGATTGCATTGTATTTTAAATCGATTTGAATTTGTTGGTTTATGGAGTTTTGATTTGGCAACACTGAAACCAAATCCGGTTCGTGTGTAGCATCAAATCAAATACTTAAAAAAAGGTTATTTTTTATAATGCCAATTGATACAAAGTTATTTGCACCAGATGTTTACTAAAATAGAATTTAAAATATTGGTAAATTACTTTTTTGTATAGCATCGCGTACAAAAATGGCCAAGTTCAGACAATGCCCTTTCCGACAATTCACACTATCAAGAAATAATGGGTAGCTGCTGTGACTGCCTTGAGAACAAAAATTGAATTATAACTAAGGAAAAGCTATATAATAAACAAATATCCAGCCTGCGAAGCCGAGACAGGCCGTTAGTTGAGTTTATTAATGAAATTCTATGATTATACCATAACTAAACAATCGAATACACTTTTGAAATAATATCTACTTTTCTATTGGAGGTTAAGTACCAGTATTGCATAGCTCTATAAATCATGAAATGGTTCGTCTGGCGGAAGAATTATCACCTGGAACGAGTTTTGTGATAGTTGTGGTGTTAAGAAATTAAATATATTGTGATATTTCTCGAATCTAAATAGAAAAAAAGGGGTAATTTATTACTGACTTAAAACATTATGATATTTTATCAAAATAGAAAGTCAGAAGCAGCATTATATTCTCGATAAAGGAGAGGACAGGTAAAACAATTGCCGATTTATTACGGTAAAATCAAATGTATTACCACTCAATTAAATCACTTTTTTTCCTCTTGTAGATGCACCGCGGCGTCTTAATTCTTCTTTTAGTAAATGTACTTGCATTGACGAATAATTTTCCATTATTGTTTTGTATTTATACTCAATTTTTATAACAATAAATCTTGTTTGTTTTTTGTATAAGGTAGACAGTAATCTGACGTAGGGACCAACTATCGCAGCGCCATCTACGATTAGCTTTGAGTTGCCATCCCCATTGAAGCACCACAATGGCGGCTGCGTAAATATGTGTGCGTGTGTATAGGGATGCCAGATGAAGGAAAAAATTACCAATTTTTAAACAATATTTAATTAAGATCTCCCTTGAACTTAGTTTTAATTACAATTTTTTTGTGACGGATACCTATTTTTAAAGTAAAGGTAAAATAATTTAAACACATTGGATATTAAAATATTTACAACTCGTTTAATGTGTTTTTTTACAATCCCTTTTGTTGATTCAAATTTTTGTAGACTTGTCTTTTGCTATCGACACATCTACAGCTTGACATAAAAATGTAGAAAACCGGAAGTCGCCACTGTCTTCGCGCTATCAGCACTTTAAATGATTTTATTTTATTTTATTTCACTTATTACGTTAGTTTTATGGCACAATAATAAATCTAACAAACCTGCGGTCTTTGTTTACATCAAATATCAAAGATTTTAAAACGCTGTCAGAAATAAAAATTTTAGTTCCGATTCAATCCGTTCTGGCCAAGCTGTAGAAATCCCTTCTAATTTACTTAAGTGGTGAAAACTAATGTTTAAGTATTTTTCGGCTATAAATATTTAATGGGGATGGCAACTCAAAGCTAATCGTAGATGGCGCTGCGATAGTTGGTCCCCACGTCTACCTTGTACAAAAAAACAAACAAGATTATTTGTTATAAAAATTGAGTATAAATACAAAACAAATATGGAAAATTATTCGTCCATGCAAGTACTATATACTAAAAGAAGAATTAAGACGCCGCGGCGCATCTACAAGAGAAAAAAAGTGATTTAATTGAGTGGTTATACATTTGATTTTACCGTAATAAATCCACAATTACTTGTAGTTGAGGTTTCAATTTTTGAGTTTAGGTATGTTTTACCTGTCCTCTCCTTTATCAAGAATATAATGCTGCTTTTGACTTTCTATTTTGATAAAATATCATAATGTTTTAAGTCAGTAATTTTAACCTTTTTTTCTATTTAGATTCGAGAAATATCACAATATATTTAATTTCTTAACACCACAACTATTACAAAACTCGTTCCAGGTGATAATTCTTCGATTTTCGAGCGATGCAATACTGGTACATAACCTCCAAAAGAAAAGTAGATATTATTTTGAAAAGTGTATTCCATCATTTTTACAGCTTATTACACAACATCTAGTCATTTTACATCAATAAATGTTTTTTTTTTCAGAAAATTCCTTTGATTTTACAGTTCTTTGGGGACCAAACTGTCATTTTCACTTTGACACTTGCCTTCCCCATTAAAGCTATTTTATGTTCCATTCCTACACGTCTACATTCCTATTCCATGTCTACACTCCCTTAGTATTTTTACACAATCATTTTTAGGGTTCCGTAGTCAACAAGGAACCCTTATAGTTTCGCCATGTCCGTCCGTCCGTCCGTCCGTCCGTCCGTCCGTCTGTCCGCAGTTTAACTCAGAGACGCACAGTACTAGAGAGCTGTAATTTGGTGTAAATATACGAATTTGTTGTGCCGAAAAAGTGGTAAAATAAAATCTCGTAAAATATTTTTTTTTAGGGTACCTCCTGTACACGTAAAGTGGGGATGTTTTATTTTTTTCTCGCGTACCCCTTAGTGTGGGGTATCATTAAATAGGTCTTTAAAAAATATTGATAGTTTCCATTAACAATTTTTTGATAAAAAAATTCGTTTGTGAAATATTAAGCTTTAAAGTGCTAAATTTTGCTCGACTCGAGTGTCCCCCCCCTCTACCAGCTAAACGGTTATGTTTGGGGGTGTGAAAAATTTCACAATAGTAGTATATATAACGAAGTTTAAAAGAAAATTATCATGACTAAGTAGGCTTTACAACTTTACGAGTAATAGTCGACCAACTTATAAAATGTACTTGGATAACATATATTTTCCTAAACAAAATGTATCGGAGAACAAGCTCTTCAACTGCAAATGTAAGTTTGTCAACTTTATTTTTACAGCTTTAATAGACGTATGTTTTTACGGTATGTTTTTTGGGGATAGGTAGGTTTTTATCGTCCACTATTTTTAACTTACTTCAAAAAAGGGGGAGGTTCTAAATTCGTCGTAATCTTTTTTTTATGTATTTTCCCCGATTTCTCAAAGACTCCTGGACCGATTTTGTAAATTCTTCTCTTTAAAATTAAATTCAGCGAATCAGTTTAGTTAATTCGCATAAGTATTTTGATGGGCAACTACGGAACCCTACACTGTGCGTGGCCCGACACGCACTTGGCCGGTTTTTTTTCCATGCATCATTTGCCCAGGGAAATCTGTAAAAATATAGAAAAATACAATAAGGGTGCTCCGAAACTTATCGACATGGGACCGGCTTAAGCCGAGTGCGTATCACCACACTACTCGGCTTACCGCCGATCAGCTGCCGCGACGGATTTTCGCATGCTATCGGAAGTCGATTGCTCCGAATGGCCGTCGCGACGGCTGTTCGCATCTGTTCGGCACCGCGCCTGTGCCCACAAGCCCTGTGCACAGTGTTTTATGAAGACCATTTTTCGGACATTGATTCCACGCAAGTGGGATGTGGTATTTTTTTGGTGCGCAAGGAAAATGAAGGGCATAATTTCAGTTTCACAAATTTGACTGAACAACAAAAAAAAAATAAAGACTAAATCCTCGTATAAGTCTGAATCTACTGAGTACTAAAATATGCAGCATTTAAAACTCCGTCGATTTTTCTAAGGTCATAATTATTTTGCGTATCATAATTATTAAGTTTCAAAAAAATTTTTTTTCTAAATGGCTTATTGAAAACTGTCGATTTTCAAAAAAAAATCATCTCAAAAACTAGGCATGCTAGTACAATGGGGATACAAAGTAATTCATTTAAATAACTTAAACTATCAGATTTTCACATTAAAAAAGCTATGTCCGAAAAATGGTCTTCGTGAAACACTGTGCTATGCCACCATCGTTGGTACTCGGCCATCTCCGGCGCCGTTCGGCTGCCGTCGTAGATGTAGGTACATGCGTTCGGCCATCTTCGGCGCTGTTCGGAAGCAGTTCGACGCCGTACGCAGCCGTACGGATGCGATCAGCTACCGTCGGAGATGAAGGCATGCGTTCGACCGTCTTCGGCGCGGTTCGGAAGCAGTTCGACGCCGCACGCAGCCGTACGGATGCGATCAGCTAATCTACAAACGACTCGTTCCGCCGTCGGCCGAAGTCGCGTCGCGTCGTCCGAGCCGAGCCGGTGCGAATTGCGTTAGTGTCTCGGTCTAGCAAATGGCAGTTCTAAGCGACAGAAAGAGAAAGGGCGACGGAAAAAGCTGATTCCGCGTCGATAGATGTGGGAGCACCCTAACGATAAATAGTAACATAAAATATAAATCTCCCAATTTTAAAATAATTTGAACCTTGAAATTGTTGCAACACTGATTTATTTCGAGATATTTATTAAATTTATTGACGTAAAATCGAGAAATAAGCTTCAAAATGACATGCTTAACTATGAAAAGTGATCCCCTGGCTTTTTTAATTAAACTACTATGGTTTCGACAACTTTTCGCAACACATGACGGCATACTTTGATTTTTATTAGACAAAATAACACCGAATAACACGCGAGCGTCGTTCGAAGCGTAATGGCCAACGGCAGACTTACTATGGTGTGAATGTGTGCGTGCTGGCTTGTCCACATTAGCGCACTGACTTACTATGAGTGCTTCAGTTATTGTTAAAGGAGACGGCGTCCGCCTTTCTTTTTAGGTCCATGAATAAAGCTGCGAACAAATTATCGGACGCGTCCGTCAGCCGCGGCTGAGGGACGTGGCTTATTCATTATCTAGCCAGAACATTTAATACTACACTGTGCAAACTGTCGGACGTAAGACGCGGACGTGACCTTGAGCGTTCAGACGTCCGAACGGAATCTGGCCTTCTGTCGTCCGAACTACCGTGCACACTGCTAAGCCGCGTCCCTCAGCCGCGGCTGACGGACGCGTCAGATAATATGTTCGCAGCTTTAAACCCCTTCTACACGGTCAGACCTGACCGCCTGACAGAGGTGAACTTGGTCGTGTCAACAGTACCCCACCGTCTGGAACGCTGTCGGCTGACGGTCGGGTCCCACCGCGGACGCAGCCTGTCGGGACGGCTGCGCTCCCGACTGACTCCGCCCATATTTGGTCGCACACCGGACCAAGGTCACCTCTGTCAGGCGGTAAGGTCTGACCGTGTAGAAGGGGTTTACATCTTGTTTGTTTTTTGTACAAGGCAGACAGTATTCTGACATAGGGACCAACTACCGCAGCGCCATCTACTAGCTTTGAGTTGCCATCCCCATTATCCCCATAATCCGCACGTGATCCGCACTTTATTTTAGTACTTGCATCGAAATGTTGATAATAATATGGATCTTTCCGGGATTTCTAATAGACAATCTTGTGTGCAAAACAGTAATAATATAAATAAATAATAATAATAAAAACGTCAGAGGGTTGATAGGGTTCTTTTGTAATAAATTGATGCTAGCAACATTTATCGAAAGCGCACATGTAAAAAAAACTCATTTTGGAAACAAAATGGACGGTGTCTAAATGGCGTTTCTCTTAATTTATTGTTAGTGATGTGAGATATGCTTAATTGGGCATTTAATCTCAGTAATCCGGAAGATATACGGTAAAAATCACCTCCACCGTTATATTATTCTTAGAACCGTGACCGTCTTTCATTGATCGTTCTATGGACCTAGATTTTTGGATTATGGTATCCATTTTGTGAACAACTTGTTGTGTGGCGTTTACTGTAAGTATTGTCTAAAATAAATAAAATGTGATTCTGCTAGTAATTATGCTGGTCTTTTTTTCCTTTTATAGCATGAGTTATAGTAAGTTAATGTTTGACTATCGAAATATATTTTATCTTCAATAACTTGGAATTCAATTTTACCATGTATTGTATACATACTAAGTATTGATGTTTCTACCTGGTATTGTCGCGTAGTTTTTTAAGGCAGTTACTCCATGATTATGTGTAGCGTGCATATTTATTATGTATCAGTAGGTGCTAATCTTCAAACAGTACACTTATCTTTTATCTTACGAATGCTACGACTTTCTCATCCAGAAACTAACAGTGCCACTGAACCCAGATGGTTTTGCGGGTAACTTAGATTTAACCTGTACCGGCACAGGAAAGTATTAATGGTATAAATCTTCTTGACATAAAATATTTCCATGAATTTTGACTTATCAATTGAAGTGATAATCAACCGTTGCTATCCCTAAAACAAATAAAAAGAAAAAAGTACTTATCTACGCCCTCTGGTTGGCTAAGTCAGAACAAAATTCATCTGCATCAAATAGCAGCCAAAATAATAAAAAAAAAAGATTTTTTATTGAACACAGAAGTTGTTCATATCATGCACAGAGTTCTAACATAATTAAATTAATAAAATATTATGTTTGGCCTGTTAGATGAAGGTAGACTTAATTTTGTGAGAAATGAAACATAACAATTGGATTATTTTCTGTTTACAAGTACATAGTATGTTAACTTACTAACACCAATCAATAATTATATAATGAATTTGACATGAAGTGGGATTTATTCCAAATTGACAGCTGAGACCAAAAACTTGACAATTTATGGGAAATACATTTGTTCCAAAAATTTTTCTCAGTTTCCTTTAAAAACTGACACCATCAACTCAATTTGCTATCACTCCAATAATTCAATATTCCCATGTTGTGTTTATTAAAATCATTCTCATATATCATACAAATACTTTTTGAAAAACATTTTAGTAGATATTTAAACCTTCAAATGTCCCAAAAGCAGAGGTGTAGCTACCGCTGTATCAATGATACAGGGCCCTTAAGTACAAAGGAAAATGTGTAGTCACATTTTGGAAAAAAAATCCATTAATTTGCCATTAATGAGCTATGATCGTTCAGCATTATCAATTTTCTCTCTTCAGCTCCCTTCTGCCTTCTCATAATGGTACTAGCTATACAAGTCAGACTATTTTTATTTTCTGCAAAACTAAACACTAGAATTGAAGGGAACTAAATATTAGTAGGGGCACCAAACAAGTTTTGATATGGGTCCCTTCTGGCCTAGCCATGCCACTGCTCAGAAATTTTATACATAACATTATTTTTGAATGTTATTTGTATAACTGGCTGGTGTCCATAACTGCATGTGATTAAAGTACATAACAAAAATGAAAGAGTTACATGTAAAATTTTATTTACAAAAAAATCTTGTGAAGAACATAATATATTTGTAAATAAGTAATTTCTAAATAACATTTCTGTATGGAACAAATTTTTTATGTTCAAATATTAAAATGTAAAGTCAACAAGAGGGGCAGGATTTATTTGGCAAAGTATAGATAGATGCCAATACATTAATCTATCCCAATTTTTCAAATTATCCCAAGTGTACATGAACGGGGGTCGAGGGACTTATCTCATTACCGTGACCCTGGAACACTGTGGATTTTAGTCAGAATGAGTCTGACAGTCCCTTCCGCTCTGCCCGGGGTGGGAGGACTTATTTGATGATTTTACCACGCTAAAAAAAAAGTGTACATGAACCTTTGTTTGTTTTTTGTTTTGAGATAAATTTGACAATCTATTTTAGAAATTAGCAGATTGGGTGTATGTTAATGTGCTGGCGTTTGTAACATTGAAACTGACCTACAAACTTTCAGGTTTCTAGGCTTAGGTCTTCAATGAAAAAAGTACCAAGAAAAGGTTTTTTGTTTTTTAAATGTTGCCCCACTCATTAGTCAATAATGAACTAACCACACTTAGTGACTATTTTAAAATCATTGTTCTATGGATAAAAGCTGAGCAGAACCAAATAAGCTGTGTCCTTATAAAGGGCACCCTCTCTAAGGATCACAACTTATTTGGCTCTGCTCAGCTTTTAATTGATAAAAGCTGAGCAGAGCCAAATAAGTTGTGATAAAGTGGACTTTTGTTACTGAGATTATTTTATCACTTATTGCAAGCAGAATTGCACTTCATATCTGAACTCTGACTTAGCATGAACCAAGTATTAGCTGCTTAAAATTGCCATTTCTAGAAAGAGAGGAAAACCAACTATCTATCCCTTTCCTTTATATTATCAAAGACATTATCTATGTTTTACATGTAAGAGATAGATGGTCCTTCATTGTTTTTCTCTCTTCAATACAAGGCTCAGTCCATGCTTTATGTCTATGTATTTTGTAAGATCATTTTATGATAACTCTCAAACCCTATGGCTGAACTATTCATCAATTAGGTATTTATTAATAATTGATGGACTGCTCCTTCAAATGAGTCTTAGTTATTTTTAGTTTCACACTTTCTTGAAACTCAACTTTATAACAATTTGGATTAATCAGTTTTTGTGATGATTGGTGACAATAATTGTTTTTTTTTACATTAATTAGTTTAATTAACTATTTTCTAAAGTGTTAGTCCTTACAGTTCTTACAGCTAAATAAAGGATTTAATAAATTGTCAAACTTGAAGATGCTGTGTAACTGAACGGGATAAGTTGTACTGCTGTATGTTATTAGTAATGTCATAAGCGTATAGCTTTTCCCCTTGGTTATGCAAGCTGGATCACCTCACACAGAAGATACGGAAGAACTGGAAATTGGAAAAAACTTTTGGTTGCATGCTAATGACTTAGTAGTATACAGGGTCTATCATTTAAATTAGCCAACAAGGGGATATCTGAATCTGTAAGAGATACAAAAAACATTGTTAGGACACTTTAGATCTTTTTAACCGACTTCAGAAAGGAGGAGGTTCTCAATTCGGCTGGTATTTCTTTTTTATTAATGTATACACCAATTATTCCGAGGTTTATGGTCCGATTTGTGTGATTAGGTTAGTAGTTTTGATTTTATAAGCAAATTCAGCTCATTTTGTACATGGACAGTTATTACCGGTACTGTGGATACCTTTATGTATTTGACAAAAATTTGGACTAAAATTGAATATTTTTTACATTCAGTAGGTATACCTGCCATTTGGTCCCTTAAAACTTTAATTTAGTTTAATTCAGTAGTTTTTAACTTTTTATTTTATAAGCAAAAGATCATTTTGTACATGGCCGATGTTATTACCGGTACTGTGGATATTTATAAGTTTATGTATTTGACAAAAATATGAACTAAAATTGAATATCTGAACTAAAAAGGGTTAATTAAAAGAAGAAAAAAGAAAAAAAAGTTAGCTTCAAAAACCAACACATTATAGTGTAAAATAACTTTTCTTTCTGAAGTCGGTGGCAAAAATACTATGAATTAAAAAACAAAGCCCTCGAACTTTCGAAAGAAAAGTTATTACCGCGCGGCTGTAGGCATTTATTTCTATCATGCGGCCGAGTTCCACTACTGTTAGATAATTACACTGTGGTTGGGATGTGGGAGTACAGTAAGATTCACGAAAGATGACCACGGCGCAGAAGGCATATTTTAGGTCCCTTTTGAGGTGCGGAGTGAGGCGCGGGCGGAATGCGTCAAGACCGGAGCGACGCCATTGGTGCGCGCGCGTCTCGTGATAGGCCGCTAAGACGCTATTCGTCTATCGTGGCGTTGACGCTCTCACACTGCTGTCGAGTACAGTCGAAAAGAAGTGCTTCTTTGTTTTAAATTGTTTTTTTTTTTGTTAAGTTTCGTTCTTTGTTAGGTTTTTTGTTGAGATTTGTTATTGTAATGAACTTATTTGCTATTTTAAGCCACCACAATACCGCGAGGAAAATGCAATGCTTTGAATAGACATTCGAGAAGTTTGGTGTACAACGTGTTTCAATATATTTCACAAGATTTTAAAATACTCGAAGCTTACAAAAAAACGGCCGTGGCAACAAAGACGTCCGTATCGACAGTACAAAGAATTATAAAAGAAAGTAAATCAATTCAAGTTCTATTTATTTTATTAAACATTTTAAATTACTTACTTTTGATTTATTTGCATTACCAGCATTTACAACATTACACAAATTATTTAACTAACATTAAAATATTATTTCGTCTTAAGTCTTTTCTTCATGAGTGTACGTGCGCAGACGGCCGCCATTTGTGGTCATCTTTCGTGAATCGTACTGTACTAGGGTGGGGAAACACCGGGGGACGACCTTAAGGTTAATGACCTTGACCCTAAGGCAGGGTTGGCATGATTAAAACAAGTTGTTTTAAAACACATGTTTAAAACAGTTTTAAATTAAACAGTGTTTTTTATTACATGTTTAAAAACAAAGATAAAAACACGTTTAAAGCATTGTATAAGACAATAAGAAAAAAAAACATGTTTTAAAACTACATTTCATGGCGCTTATCTGGATATAAAATGAAAATAAAGTAATATTACAGTCTGAATAGTTCAACATAAAACCAGTTGAGTCTATACTATTGCTATGTAATATTTTTTATCTACTCTCATATCGTAAAATTCGAAATACAAAACTCAAAACGATTTTATAATGACATACTTTATACCATAGAGTATCGTAATGAAATTAAAAAATTAAATTATAACACTACTTCTCTAACAAAATAATGTTATAATAAAATTTTTTTTCATTATGATACAGTTTACAGATCATAGATACATCTATTTCATTTTTTATCTGTGGCTGCGCGCGCTCTATATGGGAATGTTGGAATTTTGACGTTTGTGTTTCGGTGGATGACATGGTGGATGTTTATTAGTGTTTATTAATTTTTATCTTTTATTTGATATGTTCATGTTCAATGAGAGTAGATAAAGTAGTGTATGTAACTGTACATAATTAGGTATTATACCACTCGTGTGATACTATTAAAAAACTCGCTTCGCTCGTTTTTTAAACTCACACTCGTGTATAATACCCCTCATTATGTACCAGTTACATAAACTACTATTAACTTTAATTGGCGTTGTAATTAACTAAAACGTTATTTTTTTTGTTTGTATTTTATTCAATCAAACAAATATCTAAGTACCAGGATTTGTATGGGACACCACCTATTTTTTAAACTTTAGCACAAAATAATTTAAACCTAATTAATATTGTAACAACTTTCATTAATAATAGCAATAATAACAATAGTTATTAAAAAAATCATAATTGTGATGCCTAATGTCAGCTGTCGAAAGAAAGTAGGTACCTAATTCAATGGATTAATGGTAATTCCCCTATATTTTTTATCTATTAGTAGAATAGTTCATAGATAAAAGGTAATTCCCCGCCGCCGGGGAATCACCTTGGAACAATGCGCCGCAGTCGCCCGCCGCGCCGCCGCGCCCCGGTCGGTCTCGCTAAGAAAGTCGCCCAATTTAAAAATCAACAATAGAACATACGGGGTGAATGTGAAGCGTTCAGTATGAATGTTTACCTTTTGATAGTTTTATTGTAAATATTTAATTTATTATGGCGAATTTATAAAGATGTAGTCTAGAAATGAAACATAGTCGAATAAATTTAAAATAATGCACTAAACTATTAAGAACAAAAAAAACACTTGTTTAAAACATTTTGAACTGTTTGTTTTATAAAATAAAAAATAAAAAACTGTTTTTTTTCCAACCCTGCCCTAAGGGTGTCCGTTTCGACCGCGCGGCCATGACGTTTTTTTTAAATAAAAACCATCCCAAGTTTTTGTAAAAAAATGTAAAAGTCGATTCCCAAAAACCATAAATTTGTCAAAGCAATGGTTAAAAAGTTATAAGGGTTTGAACGTGGCCGCGCCATCGAAACTTTCCGAACCGCGCGGCCATCTTTAAAACTAAGAGTCTTGGGATATCATTTTTTATAAAAAAGGTGGAAATTTCTCTGTAAATAATAATCCGTGGTCACCCTAATCGACATATTCAAGACGCATTGAAGATTTTCTTCAACAGCTCCTCAAATATAAACCTAGGATTTTTTGTTGTATTTTTACTAGTTTTGACAAATTCAAATCTGTGTTTTACAAAAAACTTCAGACCTCTGCGATGCTTTTTCAGCGAGATATTGGCGAAAAACGAAATTTTCAACGTTTCGATGGCGCGGCCATGGCGTTTTAGTCTTACAGCTCCTGAAATATAAACCTAAGATTTTTTGTTGTATTTTTACTAGTTTCGACAAATTCAAATCTGTGTTTTACAAAAAATTTCAGATGTCTGAGATTCTTTTTCAGTGAGATATCGGCTATAACGTTTTTGACACCGTTTCAATGGCGCGGCCATGAGGTTTTATCCTTACAACTCCTAAAATACAAACACAGGATTTTTTTCTATATTTTTACATTTGGTTTACAAATTCAATCTACTATTTCCCAAAATTTCAGGTCTCTGCGACTCTTAGTTTTAAAGATCTCCATGGCCGCGCGGTTCGGAAAGTTTCGATGGCGCGGCCACGTTCAAACCCTTATAACTTTTTAACCATTGCTTTGACAAATTTATGGTTTTTGGGAATCGACTTTTACATTTTTTTACAAAAACTTGGGATGGTTTTTATTTAAAAAAAACGTCATGGCCGCGCGGTCGAAACGGATACGCCCTAAGGTCAAGGTCAAATTAAAAAAGACGCAGACACGGGGTACGCTTTGAGGTCAGTGACCTCCCACCGGATCCCGAAGGCTTGATTAGGCGTCTTTTATCTTTTTTATTGCTTTTTCCTCAAAATTTTCTAAGTCCCAGACGCCTTCACAATGAGAGTTAAATTTTGCCTCCTAGCTCAGCGGTCATTGACCTCACAAAAAAAATCCCGGGAAAAAGTTGTTTCTTTTGATGTCCTCCATACGTTAAGACCATAAAAAGTAAGTATTATTATGTTTGACAAATTCATCAAAATTTTTCTAAGTGTTTTTTCCTCAGTGCCCCGTTACGTACACTCCAACCCAACTTACAACTTTTTAGTACCGAACTTCTCTGAGCTAAGCTGCGGACAGACAGACAGACAGACGGACTGACGATCATGGCGAATCTGTAAGCCTATAGGGATTCTTGTTTACTACGGAACCTTGAAAAGGGCATGCAAATATTTGTAATTTTTACTTGTTTAAAAACAGCTTGCTTGGGTTAATAAAATGACTTCATAAGCGTTGCGGTAGGTAAACATTGCCCATGTTGTGTAAAAAATTGTGTGTTGTGTGCATCTGTGATTATACGAGGAGACAGGGATGATAATTATTAAATGTGCTTAGTAATGACAGCTGGGTGATTGGCATTTTTGCACTCAATATTTCACACATGTATTTTGTAATTTTTGTGTTAGTTTTAATATTACACACATGTATTTTGTAATTTTTGTGTTGGTTTTAATTTACGTCACTTGAATACTTTTTTTTTTTCATTATTTAAGGCTAAAATAATACGTCATTAAAATAACAATTGCTGTAGGTTCGTTCTTTTAAGATAAATATAATGATCTGAGTATCTAATTCAAATTATATTAAGGCAGATAAGTACTTAAGTAGTCCATTGAAATTGTATATTTCTTAGGTTTAGCGTGCATTTGTCAGAGGATGCAATTTTAATATTTAGGTGTCATTAATACATCCAACAAAGAGATTGTAGAGTGCGTGAGCAAGGTCCTAAGCAATTACTTCAGAAACTTGTTCAGGGTGCTTAGAGAGTTAACATACTAAAAGTCCTGACATCTAGGGGGTGAGTCGGGGTGAGGGGAGGGGCTTAAAGTTCCCATTTTTCAGTTTTTCGCTAATATCTTATAAACTGTGCGTCATGGAGATAAAAAGTCTTCTACGCAATGAAAGCTTATAACATTATGTACAACTTTTATCTTATACACTTTTTCACATTCCTACCTATTTTTGAACTACACAATCCGGTAAAGTGAAAACTGAAAAAACCGGCCAAGTGCGTGTCGGGCCACGCACAGTGTAGGGTTCCGTAGTTGCCCATCAAAATACTTATGCGAACTAACTAAACTGATTCCCTGAATTAAATTTTAAAAACAAGAATTTTCAAAATCGGTCGAGGTGTCTTTAAGAAATCGGGAAAAATACATAAAAAAAAGATTACGACGAATTGGGAACCTCCTCCTTTTTTGAAGTAAAAACAGTATGGTTAGTAATAAAATAGTTGACAATAAAAACCTACCTATCCCCAAAATATACCCACCTATTATAGCTGTAAAAATAAAGTTGACAAACTTACATTTGCAGTTGAAGAACATGTTCTCCGATACATTTTGTTTAGGAAAATATGTTATCCAAGTACGTTTAATAAGTTGGTCGACTATTACTCGTAAACTTGTAAAGCCTACTTAGTCACGATAATTTTCTTTTAAACTTCGTTATATATACTACTATTGTGAATTTTTTCACACCCCCAAACACAACCGTTTAGCTGGTAGAGGGGGGGGACACTCGAGTCGAGCAAAAATTATCACTTTAAAGCTTAATATTTCACAAACGAAACTTTTTATCAAAAAATTGTTAATGGAAACTGTCAATATTTTTTAAAGGCCTATTTAATGATACCCCACACTAAGGGGTACGCGAGAAAAAAAAAAACATCCCCACTTTACGTGTACAGGAGGTACCCTAAAAAAAATATTTTACGAGATTTTATTTTACCACTTTTTCGGCGCAACAAATCCGTATATTTACACCAAATTACAGCTTTCTAGTACTGGGCGTCTGAGCTAAGCTGCGGACAGACGGACGGACGGACGGACGGACATGGCGAAACTATAAGTGTTCCTTGTTGACTACGGAACCCTAAAAAGCTACTTGAATTGAAGACTACCTTTTGTATGTGTATACTACTTCCTTCACGTTATTTGGGGATAAAAAGTATCTGATATCTTAAATGAACTCCTACTATGTAGTATGTATATCAATTTACTAAATTCATCCACTGCCAAGGGAATTGCCTCAACGGCGTGTCTGTTGACGTTGACGATGATGAAGACGACGTAGAGCCTCTTCAGCAAATACCATATACTGAGGATGAGGGGGCCTTGGAAAAAGAACCATTGTCAGGACCCTCACAGCCTAAACGAATTAAAAGATGAAAGATAATTTGTATCAAAGATACAAGTTTTCATTACTCAACGGCTGAACCGATTTGGATGAAATTCGTTATGATTGAAGATTTGGATGTTTAGGCTACTTTTATCCCGAAATAACGCAAACAAAGTAGCAGGCAAAGGTAGAGATTCATAAACATAGTTTTTTCGAAAATTTTCACTATTTCAGAATATATGTAAAAAACAAGTAGTAATTCGAATAAGACTAAAGTTGTAGGAAATTTTATAAGCTTTCATTGCGCAGAAAACTTCTTTTCTCTAAAACATACCGTTTTAAAGATATTAGCAAAAAACTAAAAATAATGAACTTTTATCCCCTCCCCCCACTCCGCCTCACCCCCTAGACGTCAGGATTTTTAGTATGTTTATTCCCTAATTACCCTGAACAATTTTCTGAAGAAATCACTTAGGACCTAACTCACGCACTCTACAACTCCTTTTGGGTGATTTATTGGGTGAACTATAAAATGTGTGTCAAAATCCTCGTCTCGGGGCTGCCATCTTGGTTGAAGAGACGAAAAACAAAAAGGGATGCAAATGGTATCTATCGTCGCACAGAAAATATGCAAAGAAGTTTTCTTACCTATTTTATTTTGCAGGATAAAATGGACGTACCCAATATTCATTGGATACTTCTTGAAAGTAAAGGAACCATAATTCACTCTTAATAGAGTGATGGACTCATATAACTTATTTGATGATGGAAGCGGTATGTTGGAAGGACTTAATGATCTTGGTGGATCAGACAGCTTTGCTGGGGGCGCGTCGGCTGGAGTAGCTGGAGATAACAAAGATACTCCTGAAAATAGGTGACTAAGAACACCACAACTCATTGACTTCGCAATACTTTTTTCCATATGGTGAACCTAACTCTCTTTTAGTTACAGGCAGCCTTACAGTCAAAGTGCTGGACCACAAGAAGGATCAATTCAGAAACTGGCTGCGTTTGGAGGGCCTCCTGCTGGTAGTGCTCAACCAGTGCCTAATCCGGGTGCAGGTCCTCCTGCACCTGATTACCATGAGTATGGAAGCTATCCACCACGTCCTCGCTTGCCTCAACCGCCTCACGGCGCACTACATGCACCACATCATGTGCATCCTTCGCACGCATATCCAGGGTATCATCCTGGTCCAGAGCCTATGTATGCTATGCCTGAACAACCAGGTAACTAATTCAAATTTTGTGTATTGAGGACGAGTTTAAATATTTTTTAAGTTTCAAAAGGCTAATTAATCGTCTTTTTTTTTAATCCAATTTTCCATTACGAGATGCTTAAAAATATGTTTCAAGATAGAGAATTTGCGATATTTTAGAAAAGTTTTAGCTGAACATAATAAATTGTGTTGTTTTGATAGTTATTGAACCAAGCTATCACCTCCTGCAATGGAACGTGTTATGTATATTACACCAAATTCCATCATGTTGGTCTGTTTTAATGGCCCACAGCCTTTTTAATCAGAGACTTGATAGAATTGTCATTTGTCTGCTAGCTATTGCTGCAGACACACTCAAATATTAGCATTGGGGTTAACAAATATATTTCTTAAATAATTTTGTGATCCCAGTGTTTTGAAATAAATAATCATGATTGAGAATTCATTACTATACTACGTCAATGATTATTTAAAAAAATCTATTTAATTCTCAATAAAATAAAAATCAGTTTCCATAATCATTTCTTAGCCAATAATTATTTTTAGGTAAATATACATCCGTTTGTTTGGTCACTGATTATGATGCTAAATGAATACTCGATCGTACTTTTATTTATATCCACTCCCTTACACGTATTCGACAACCTGTTGCTTTATAAATCACCCAAAATAGAGCTTGCACCGTCTATCGAGCTATTTAACAACTATTTCCTTAACACTAGTAACAATTATTTTTAGGTATTGGAGAAATGGGTGTATGGTCTGGTCCCCCAGGTCCGAATAGGTATACTCCTATTACACCAAGCTACAGACATAGCTATGAACACCAACAAAAAATGCATCAATATCCCCCTCAACAGGTTTGTGTTTTAATGTACTGAATGATGAATAATGCAATCTACACTTAATATTTAGCCCAGTCAACGAAAAGTTATAGAGGGAAAGTTTTGGAACACAATTTTTGACTTGGTAACTTTGATTGGACTAGTTAGGAGGTGAACATAATCAAAAGGCCCCGCCCCTAGCCCTTAGTTGGGGGAGGGGGGGGGGGGGGGGGTTTGAAGGTATCATTTTTTGGTTTTTCGTTTATATCTCTGAAACCATGGGTTTTGAGCATTCGTTGGTGTTTTGAGCATTCGTTGACTGGGCTATACTTTAATACAGGGTGTTTCTTTAAAATGGGACAAAAGGGAGAAATCCGAATCCATAAGAGATACGGGAAAACTATCTTAGAAACCTTTAGCTCTTTTTTGATTTTGACAATTTTGACGTTTTTATTTTTTTGGTCAAGTGTGAGTTGTCCACAGAAATGAGTGAACTTGGCCAAAATTTTTTTAGTGCCGTTCGTCTCTGTTTCATGTAAGAATCATTTCATTGTATCACAAGAAAAAAATCGGGACGGCGGAAGTTGGTCAAATTTTGCAAAATATTTTTTCATACAAATTGTTTGAACGAAAAAATTATCACTTTTTTATGATGTTATTTGATTTAGTGTCTATTAAGGATAATTTCATTGTATGGGAAGGAAAATGTCTGGGCAACAGAAGTGGGTCAAATCTAATGAAATACTGACTACTACTGATAAACTTTATGCTGTTAGAAGAAACTTTACTTTTCTTTTGACCAACATCTACTGTCCAGATATTTTCCTTCCCATACAACGAAATGATCCTCACATAACACTAAATCAAAAAACATCATAAAAAATATAAGTAATTTTGTCATTCATACACTTTGTATGAAAAAATATTTTGAAAAATCTGACCAACTTCCGCCGTCCCGATTTTTTTCTTGTGATACAATGAAATGATCCTTACATAAAACAAAGTCGAACTGCACTAAAAAAAATTTTGGCCAATTTCACTCATTTCTGTGGACAACTCACACTTGACCAAAAAAATAAAAACGTCAAAATTGTCAACATCAAAAAAGAGCTAAAGGTTTCTAAGAAAGTTTTCCCGTATCTCTTATGGATTCGGATTTCTCCCTTTTGTCCCATTTTAAAGAAACACCCTGAATACAGGGTGACTTTTTTAGCAACGTCCAAAATTTTTCTAGGCGTTAGGTATCAATCACTAACCCCATTTTTGAAAAAAAATCGATACGTCAAATTGTCATATTAAATCATTTTCTCATCCGCTCTGCGTGGTCACTAAGCTAAACGTTAATAATATACACTTGCCGACGCATGAAACGGGAAGAGCGCACCCCGCTGACCCCCCGCCCCGCCCCGCTACACCTGAGCGACACATCACAGCGCGGTATCCAGGTTCATCAACTTTTTATAGATAACATTGAGACGTGATATCTCGATATTTTTGTATTGAGTGATACAAAAAGAAAAAATACGTATTCAATGATTTTCGCCAAAGATTAATATATTAAAATTTGGATGGTGACTAAAAAATCACCCTGTATATACATATGCGTGAAAATTTGGAGAAAACATAAGACCTATCTTAATTGATTTATCGCCCCTGGAAACACCTATGTTCCAAATTTCATCGAAATCGTTAGAGCCCCCATATAGCCATTTTTAGGTACATGACGTAGCAGTGTCGTCGCCTAGGGTGTACAACTGTACACTGGTTTATTCTCGACGCATAATGTCGTCGCCGCTCCGTGTTGAGCAGTCGCTACAACCAATTAACCGCCTTCACAAACAAGTAACAACCACAAAAAAGGGTAAAATAATAGACAAAATAACTTTTCTTTCGGAAGTTGGTGGCTTTGTTTTTTTTTATTTCGTTGTCTTTTTTTTTGCCACCGACTTTTTGTGGTTGATTTTGAAGGCGGTTAATATTTTTTTGAAATTTTTTTTTTTCATGGTTCGCGCGACTATTTACGTCTCTTTGAACACCATTATTGCAAATAAATTTTACTACGCGTCCTGTGCGGGATTCGGTTCTGTTTTAATACATTATTTCCATTTAACCTAAAATGCCCGAAGGTGAAGGTAGAGGTGTACTAATAGTAAACCATTCCGCCAGTCAGTCCCCATCTAATAAGGGATACAATTGAGATAGTACCTTAATAAAACAATTTTATAGATGTTCCTAAAACTTTGCTTTAAACCCTTTCTTTGTCCTTATTAGGGTGCTAATTTAGGAAGTCTGCAAGCACAGAATGGTGCATACCTCCCAAGGCAACCTCATTTTTCACAACCAACATCACAGCAACTATATGGACAACAGCAGGTAAACATTTTGGTGTATGTTATTACAATTCGTGAAGCACTTTCTATGTAAGACTAGAATGATAATCTAAAAAAATCTTCTATTTCATTATAATTATGGCAGGATGACGCTAATCAATTTAAAAATTTATAATTCAAACAATTAATTATTACCAATATTAATGTGTATAGTCCAGTAACTTTGTCGTCTTAAAGTCCATACTTCATTGGTAATATCTGGTTGACCGAGGTTCGCTCGGTTTTTAAAATGTCTATATCTTGGGAACCGAGCTTTTCTCGAACCTGGGACCTTGATAAATCGATTCCTTGAGCCGAAAAACCCCTAATCTGTAACTTTCATGAAAATCCTTGGAGCCGTTTCCGAGATCCTGATTACATATAAATATACAAGAATTGCTCGTTTAAAGATATTACATTAGTAATTTGCGTCAAATCCGGTAATAGGCTATTTTACTCAAAAAAATTATTAGTCTGAAATATAGATTAAAAAAATTATTAGACCCGTATTTTTTCGTTTGTTACGTAAACTAAAATTAAAGAATATACAACGCTTTTAAAAATCACAAAACGTCACTCTGTCGATACAATTTTACAAGCGTTAAGACGTCACAAGCCCTCCTATCTCTTTGTCAATATTCATTGATTTAAAACAAAAAATACGTTTCCACTATTTTCAATATTCTAACTGACGGACTAAATTTATTCTCAATGTTTTATGCAGTAATATTTTATACCCTATTCTGATTATTTGCAGACTTATAATATTGGCCCAATGAATAATACAAGTATGAGACCTAGAGCGCCGAACGCAACACTGTCAAAAAACGATAAAAACCGGATGTTTCAGTTTTTTTTTTTCATATTTTGGCGTTCTTAACCGCGAAGGACTTGTTGTTGATAATACTTTCTGAGATTTAAAAAATGACAAGGTTTGCCTATTATTATGATACTAGAATTGTCACAGAAGGCTCTTATGATTCCGAGATAAAGCTTTCAAAATTCATCTTTTTTTCGAACTTCGCAATGAATTTTAGATGCCAGTCTAGCAGCTCTAGCGGTATCTCAAACCAACGTGCTTTTTGGCAGGCAATGCACCAGATGTCACGTTTTCCAGGATCGTCGCTTTAAAATTCTGAGAAACCAGAGCTTTTCCCCCCATCAAGATTTTGACGATTGTTACCCCTTTTTTTTTTTTTTTGCGTGGTAAAATCATCAAATGAGTCCTCCCACCCCGGGCAGGGCGGGAGGGACTGTCAGACTTCTACTGACTAAAATCCACGGTGTCCTTCAGTAGCCTGTTATGTTCCGGGGTCACGGTAAGGAAATAATCCCGCGACCCCGGCAGGCTTTGGCCCTCTGAGAGGGGGCCCCGTCATTATGCTGACGCTCTTTGAGGCGCGCGTGGGACACAACGCGCCGTCGACCCGAGCATGGTCCATGGTCGGGCAGCGAGTTGCCCTTTACTCGCTGCCCGCATGCCCGCGCCTACGGTGGCCGGAGATCGTCTGCTGACGTCCGACGCCGCGGGGGCCTACCACTGCGGTTGGGGCGGAGGGAGGACGCTGTCCTCTCTCTCTCGCGGCCCGCCTCCTCCTTCACGAGCATTACTGCTTCGCAGAAGGAGGCGACCGCTTCCCACTCCGTCTCGCCCCGCAGCATGGCTGCGACCAATGCCGGGCGCGAAAGAAAAGTTTTGAAAGTATCTTCTCATAGTATTTTATCTAGATTTTCTTTGACTAGAATTGTGTCTGTATGTAGACCCAAAAGTTTCCGTTTTGAGGGCCGAACCCTCGAGGTCGCAAACTTAGATTATTCCTTGAGTCAACATCATAAACAAGTGTGCAAAAATTCAGATCTAACTATATTTGACACAAGCACTGATGTTTAAAGTTACTGGACTAGTAACTCGTCATTTGGTATGAAATAATAATGAAAGACAGACTCAGTACTGAGCGTCAAGTTGCGAAAGTTTAATTAATATACATATAAAAATAAGGAATACTTTTATACATAGGACCTTAACTTTGAACTTGAAGTAAGAATATTGTGATGCGTTTTATCATTCTTTCAGAACTATCCCAACTACACGCAGATGCATCCACCAACTGCATCCAGAATTAGTCAACATCCTACTTATCATCAGCAAATGGAAGTAAATCCACACCAATATGGTATACCGCATGGTCAGCAAAGCCATGGACCAATTCCACAACACCAATCTCATCAAAGTATGGGTGGTCATTCAGGTGGTATGACAGGAATACAAAACCATCCCAACGTGCATCTTCATCACCCGGGTGCGCCACCTTTACATCACGTACCTCGTCAGTCACCGGTGCCGCCAGCCTCGGTTGCCCCGTCTCATTCCTCAGTATCGGCACAAATGCCTTACGCATCACCTCATCACTCTGTGTCAATGAATTATCAATCTCATCAAATACAACATCCTTTAGATGTCAATGTTTCAAATCAGTATGGTACTGTCAAACCATCAGGATTAGAAACTGGGAGCCCACAATATCGACCACCGTTTCCTCAGCTTTCTCCTCAAATGTCACCTAGGGCCCAAATATCGCCCAGACAGCAAACACAATCTCAACTATCTCCTCGACCTGTAATGTCACCGGTTAAAGGTCCTAGTGCATCACCACATGGCGCTCGCAATATGGTGCAGTCACCAGTTTCCACTGGTACACCACCTACTGCGGGATCTTTTCCATCACAGAATACTCTACAAGCTCTTGAACAAATGGTTTTACCATCTGGAACAGAATACCCATACCAACGAAACCCATCGTCCCCAGCTGTGACCCATGTAGTTTCTTCACCATCTCAATGGAACCAAAACAAAATAGCTCCAGCAAGTAGCTTAACACAAATCGAGAACAGTGAACAACCGCCTAAGTCATCTGAGGCTACGGCAATTGTTCCACCGCTGCAAACAGATATGGTTAAAAACATACCTTTGACTAACACAAGTACTGAGACAAAACCCATCGATAAGGCGGAAACAGAAAGTGCGCGGTCAGTTGAAAATGTCAATGTACCTCGGAGTTTTTTACCTCAGCCTATTGGAACTAGCACTCTTAAGGAAAGCCAACCTGGAATTGCACCAACAAGTAATAGTTCTTTAATAGCTAATGTAGAAACTGCTGAAACTAGTGAAAAAATGGCTGGATCTCGTCAGACCATGGATATTAAAATGGATGCTGCTTTGCCAAAGGAAGAAGAAAATATTGATATTAATTTGCAAAAAACATACTCTGAACAAAAGTTAGAACCTAAACCACTAACAACTGAAAATCCTACTATGCAAGAAAATAAAAATGTTCACGCAACGCCATTATCTTTACCTGCGATGCCAATCTCTTCAGCCGGTGATATTTCACAAACGAGACCATCTCAACAACAACAAGTGCAAATACCACCAATGACAAACGCAAACGCAACTAGCCAATATGAAAGTTTGCCAAGTATGAATGTTAGTAGAAACCCGGGATATTCAGCAAATAATCTTCAAAGTGTTCCAAGTAATATGCCTAGTGTACCTCAAGGTTTATCAGCAAATAGTAATCCGTCTTCTGGCCACACCAGTGCTGCTCATAATATAACTTCTACTTACCAAAGTGGGCCCACCCCAGTTACACAAGCAGTACCTAACATACAAGCAAATTTACCATCAAATCATACCAATCAACTTGCAAACCTTACTAACACTGTAACGTCTAGTATACCAGTTCATAATCAGCAAACTAATATGCCATCTATTCCCCCAATCCAAGGTAATATTCAGACAAATATGCCTAATGTGCCCAGTAATATGCCAGCAATTTCTCAATCAAATGTACCATCAAATATTCCTAATGTTCCTGTGGTATTACCAATGAATGTTCCTAATTTGCATGCACCAATACCACCAAACCAGCCTACTATTATGTCCCACAATATGAATCCAACTATGATGATGTTAGGGCCAAATTCAATGTCGCCCCACCCTAATATCCCAAACATATACCCAGCGTCTCATCAACAAGAGAGAATGTCATTACAACAACAAATACAGGATATCTACTGTTTGCCACCATCTAACGAAAACCAGGAGAAAGTACGATGCCTACAAGAACGTTTAGCTTTAATTCAGCAACATGAATCTAACGATAAGTGTAATGGGGGCCCTAATTGTACTTTACAAAATCCTGTATATGGAACAAAAATGGTTGAAAGTCCTCAAGTTACCAGCACAACTGGACGAGGTCGTGGCAAAGGACCTGCTAAACCTAGAAAGCCAAGAGCTAAGAAGGAAAAATTTCCTGCTACCGTGCAACCATTAGATCAGTTACCTGTTTCTGAAGATTGTGTAACTGCTGGGACTGGATTACAAAGTACATCGGAACTGGACTTAGAATTGAATGAAGATATTACAAACTTAGACAGCAGTGCAATTTCTATAGATGAAATAAATGGTGGTAAAATAAGAAAACAAAGAGGTCCTCGAAAAAACAAAGAACGAAAGCCACGCACTCCTAAAGAACCTAAAGTTAAAGAATTAGGTGACAAACCAGTGAAAGAACGAAAAAAACGTGAACCAAAAGATCCAAATGCGCCGAGAAAGAAAAGAAATTCGAAGAAGGACGCTTCGGAAATACAGGCGGATACAACAACATATGAATTCTTAGAAACTGATAAGGATACTACACCAAGTGAATTATCAATATCACAAAATATTTCTAACCTTGATACTCCAAATGTATCAAAAAATGTACCAGAACATTCCTTAGATGACTCCAATGTAACGGATTTTGATGATATTCCTGTTTCAAAAATAGCTATCAAAGATTTGTTAGAAGAGGCTGAGGCTAAACGAGATCAAGACGATGATTTGGATTCAATAACTCAAAAAAGAAAATCTTCTAAGAAGCGGGCCTCTGCTGGAGGAAGTTGCAAGAAACTAAATCTTAGAAAATCTATAGGTGGAAGAAGAAAGAAACGCGGTGGACTAATTCCCGATTCTGATGGCGAACCAGATGATATGATGTCTACACCTCCACCTTCACCGCCACCGGAAGGTGACGATAGTTTAAAAAGAAGATCTGCTAGAAACACACAACGTAAAAAATACACAGATGATGTTATGTTACGTTTATCTGATGATGAATTTACCCTAGCTGCTCCCAAGGTTGAAAAAGAATGTAAGTCTGAAGACTTAGATACCAAAGAAAACAGCAGATCTGAGGGTGTTTCTAAGCCTAACTATATTTACGTAAATATTACAGAAGAAGATGCTATGATAGTTCAACATGTGTTAGCTTGTCGTATGGGAAAAAGAGAATATAAAGTAATTGAACCTTCAACTAGTGAAATTATAACAAAATCAGAAATAATCAACAGTGAGCCGTCGGGTGATAATTCCAAGAACGAAGAGCAAACGATTGTGCAAAAGACCAATGAAGATAACAATGAACCCATTGTAAGTCATGAAGTCAAAAAGGAAAATACTGAAGAGAAAATTGGCGGCAAAACAGAACTAACACAAGAAACGAAAGTGGAAATCACGGCCGATAGCAATAAAGATAATCAAGAAGTCAAAAACACAAAGCTAGTTACGGTTGATGTAGAGGAATATTTTGTAAAGTATAGAAATTTTTCATATTTACATTGTGAATGGAAAACTGAAGAAGAACTTTACAAAGGTGATAAACGAATATTTTCAAAAATCAAACGATTTAAGCAAAAACAGGCTCAACAGATGAATATATTTGAGTTGTTAGACGACGAACCATTTAATCCTGACTATGTTGAGGTGGAAAGAGTTTTGGCTATGACAGAAAACCTAGATCCTGATACAAATACTTATGTAAAACATTATTTAGTTAAATGGAAAAGCTTACAATATGAAGATAGTACATGGGAATTGGAAGTGGACATTGATGTGGATAAGATGAGACAGTACAAGACATTTAGTGAAATACCCCCTAAAGAAAAGTGGAGGTTTAAGAAAAGACCTGCTGCAGATCAATGGGTGCAGTTAAAAGAATCACCTTTGTATAAAGGTGGAAACACATTAAGGCCATATCAACTTGAAGGGCTTAACTGGTTGTTATTCTCTTGGCATAATAATCGTAATTGCATATTAGCAGATGAAATGGGATTAGGAAAAACTATACAGAGCCTAACATTTGTGAATTCTGTTTGGGAATATGGTATAAGAGGACCTTTTCTTATCATAGCTCCTTTATCTACTATACCTAATTGGCAGAGAGAATTTGAAGGATGGACTGATATGAACGTTGTCGTTTATCATGGTTCACAACAGAGTAAGAGTATGCTGCAGGAATATGAATTTTATTACAAGAACGAACAAGGTGAACCCATCAAAGAAATTACTAAATTCAACGTTCTTATAACAACATTTGAAATAATTGTAACAGACTTCCAGGAATTAAAATCGTTTAACTGGCGAATATGTGTCATTGATGAGGCACATAGACTGAAAAATCGTAATTGTAAGTTATTGGAGGGTTTACGCCAGCTTCATTTAGAGCATAGGGTCTTATTATCTGGGACTCCACTACAGAACAACGTCAATGAGCTGTTCTCTCTGCTTAACTTTCTTGAACCATCACAGTTTTCTAGTAGTGATGCATTTTTAAACGAATTTGGTCAACTGAAGACTGAGTCCGAAGTGCTCAAATTGCAAGCACTTTTGAAACCTATGATGTTAAGGAGATTAAAAGAAGATGTTGAAAAAACGTTGGCTCCAAAGGAAGAAACGATTATCGAAGTTGAATTAACTAATATACAGAAAAAGTATTATAGAGCAATACTTGAGAGAAATTTTAGTTTTTTACAAAAAGGTACTGCTTCTGCAGCTAATATTCCAAATTTGATGAATACTATGATGGAACTTAGAAAGTGTTGCATTCATCCATATTTATTAAACGGAGCAGAAGATCAAATTCAATTTGACTACAAACAAGCAAACGGGGAAGATAAACAAGCTTATTACAAAGCACTCATTGATTCATCTGGTAAAATGGTATTGGTTGATAAATTACTTCCAAAATTAAAGGCAGGAGGTCACCGAGTTTTGATATTTAGTCAAATGGTGAGATGCTTAGACATTTTAGAAGACTACCTTGTATATAGAAAATATCCATATGAAAGGATTGATGGGCGAATAAGGGGTAATTTAAGACAAGAAGCAATAGACAGATTTTCCAAACCAGATTCTGATAGGTTTGTATTTTTGTTGTGTACGAAAGCAGGTGGATTGGGCATAAATCTTACAGCTGCAGATACTGTAATTATTTATGACAGCGATTGGAACCCACAAAATGATTTGCAAGCACAAGCTCGTTGCCATCGTATAGGTCAACAAAAGATGGTTAAAATATATCGATTAATTTGCCGAAATTCATATGAAAGAGAGATGTTTGATAAAGCATCGTTAAAGCTCGGTCTAGATAAAGCAATATTACAGAGCATGAATACAACCCAAGGAAAAGAAACAGGCGTAAAGCAGCTGTCTAAAAAAGAAATTGAAGATTTGCTTAAAAAAGGTGCATATGGCGCTGTAATGGATGAAGATAATGCTGGTGACAAATTTTGTGAGGAAGATATTGAAATGATATTGGCGCGCAGAACTCAAGTTATTCAAATGGAATCAGAAAAAGGATCAACATTCTCTAAAGCTAGTTTTGCTGCAGCAGATCAACGATCAGATATTGACATTAGAGATCCTGATTTCTGGAATAAATGGGCCAAGAAGGCAGAAATTGATACTACAGAGAAAAAAGAAGACGAAGACTTGATAGTTACAGAGCCCAGAAAGCGAACAGTCATTAAGAGATATGGCCATGATGATGGTCCCATGGAAATGTCCGATATGGAGGTCACGCCAGATTCTGACGAAGATGAGGAAGGTGAGTTTTTTTATACATTCCAGATCATTTAGTTCTCACTGTGGGTAATAATGCTTCGTTTTTAACATTATCTAGCAACAGAATAAATAACTCTGTTTAAAATAGATTATTAGATCTAATGAAAATAGGGTCGTTCGTATACGTTTTCATTCGACGGTGACGTATAATTGTTATTTTCGGGCGCGCCAAAGTTCACCTAAAATTTAAACTCCGATCATCGGAAACCCGAAAATTGTATTCCTAACATTTTTAATCCTAATGAACACAACTCCTAATTGCACTGTCACTAATATTCGTAATTCCGAATCATTCGACTTCATAAAGACGGTAGCAATAAACATCTATTACACTATTATTTGTTTTTCTATATTTTCTCAACATAACCTTTTACACTATTATTCAAAGTCATATCTTTTTTGTTTAGATTTATTTTTATTTTGTTGGCATATTAGCACGTATACTTGAGGAGTGCTTGCTTCGCACTCACTAATTATATGAATTGTTTTTTTTTTGTTATTAGTTAAAGCGTCTTCTTTAATTTTATTTAAAGCGGTGTATACCTGAAAAGATATCCAAACGTTAGGTTAGGTTAGAACTGTGACCAGCTACTCGCGAGTCGAGCGAGCAAAGCGAGCGGTGCCGCGGCAGCGGCCGGCGAGCGCAACCTGGAAATTGTTGCCAGTATTTTTTTCATAGTGACCCCAACACGACACTCTGACCAAAAACGACTGGGGGCACCCCGACTCGGACAGGTTAGGTTAGAAGGGGATGGCGGGGTCTGAAAGACCCCACCATCCCCTTCGTGGTTATTTTTTTTAAACCACCCAGAAGTAGAAGCACCGCGAAGCGGTGCTCCGTCGAATTTTCTCGACATCTTACTTTATTTAGTTTGACTAAATTGTCGACATTTTACTGGATTTAGTTTGACTAAATCCAGTAAAATGACTAAAGAAAAATATCACCGTAATAATGTTTAGGGATAAAAACGTTATGATAAAAAACAGTAGGAGTTTCAATATATTTACAATAACGATATTATTGATAACAATTTTCGGAAAAATGAGTGTTATGAACATCGCCGGTAACACTACAAAAAGTATGAATAAAAACTTAAGGATGAAAAATTTTAGGAAGAGTGATCATTCGGATTACAAATCGTTAGGAAGAACAATTTCGGGTAAACAACTTTAGGTGAGCCAATATGGACCCGTTATTTTCATCAAGTCGGTAAACAAGCAGTTCAATATTAATAGCATAGAATGTGTAATATTTGAACTTTTATTATAATGTTAAATATATTTCAGGGATAAGTTTAAGAAGTAAAAGAAAGAAAGATAAACTTGGCAAAAAAGGACGTCGGTATGCAAGCGATGATTATATACCCCGCCATGAAGGTGTTCCTGTGGATGAAGAGGTTGTATATGGGTCATGGACCAGATCTGAATGTTTTAAAATTGAGAGAGGTCTACTGACATTTGGGTAAGTGGAACTTTTCATTACAGTATTATGGAAAACCTACTGCGCCGTTGGTTTCGAGGTCTCAAGCCTAACTGCTCAGCGTGGGGTCCTGGGTTCGGTTCCCAGGTTGGGCAAACAGTGTGATTGGATGTTTCTATTAGAATTTCTCAATAGCAACCCGCAGTTTGGAAGTGGGAGAAATGATACCCCCGTGACTCGGAATAGTATATTTCATTACAAGTGCGGAAAGGCTGTCATTGCAAAGAGTTCCGACAAATGTTTACCCGAGCCTAGGCGCAGCCGAAGGCGAGGCTTGATATTCGGAACAAGCTGCAATGACGGTTCCGCAAGTGTTCTAAACGACTATTTTTAATACAGTTGCGAAAAATTGAAGCAATTTAATAAATAATAAAAACATAATAAACTAAAGTCGCAAAGAAAATTTCTGGAAAATGGCGCCAACCGTAGAATATAAGCAGAGATTTTTTTCTTTCTTCACCCATTTTGGTAGGCAAAGGGAACTAAGCCCATACACCTTAGTCTTCAGTACTTAGATTTTTTTTATTGAAATAAATGAAAAAAAAATGAGATGAAATGAAACCTAACCTAACTCATTCAATTAAATCTGACATTGAAATAAATTAGTAGCTTCTTTTTAGAAATATAAGTTTTTGTATGAATCACAAAAACTCTTTAGTAAAAACTTCATGGTTGGTTTTTCTTTTTAAGAGGCCTTTTACCCATTTGCGCGTAGAACTAAAATTATGATCGTCTAATTTACCATATTAAGTAATACTCCAACATTTTTGAATACCTGCAAAAGAAAGACCAGTCTTTCGTGTTGTAATTGTACGTAACATATTTCAAAAAACTCTTTTATTAACTTTGTGGTAATTAATCTCCGACAAGTAGTTTACTGAAAAATCAACGCAGAGTCGATTTGCGACTCCTACATCTACCATTAACATTCGTAATTTTAACCAAAAAAAATACACAAATCATCAGACATACGTTTTTGTCGTAAAACTACGTAGTAGAATTTATATTTTTAATAACACAAATTAGTAAAAAAATAAATTCTGAGGTCAATTTTTACGTTTTATATCGCTGTTTTATCGCCATTTTTGGTTCGAACAAAGCGTAATTACATTAAAAAAACTATGTAAATATAAACTATGTTTACAGACTAAACTAATTTCTAAATTTCATTAAAATCCCTTCATGTAATTAAACATACTATCGTTTTTAAAATCACTCTAAACTAGTATAAATTACGAAACATAACCGGGCTACAATCAGTACGGCTCCAGCGCCCGTCGACGTAGGACCTGTATCACTTTTTTCCTCGTCCTGATTATAGAGCGTACGTATCGTGAATGGAATATTATACTGCGACTGCCACATTTTGATTCTCTCCATATTTTTTTTCATAAGGTAAGATTTTCGTTACTTTATGAAACTAAAGTATTATTATAATTATAATAGTAGTTTGTAGAATTTGTGCATTAATTAGCCATCCGTTTTCGTTTTATTAGTTTTTGCAATGGGGCGCAAGAGTGGTGAGAAATCCAATATGGCGGCCTCCCCAAGATCGCGGTCGGGCTGTTTGAAATCCACCCCCATGATATGGGTATCAAATGAAAGGGTTTGCTGTCAGGAATATGAAAAAAATAGTCACGTGTCTTAAATCCAACATGGCGGACATCCAAGATGGCGGATTGCCTATTAGAAATGCATCCCCATGATATGGGTATCAAATGAAAGGGTTTGCTGTCAGGAATATGATAAAAATAGTCACGTACCTGAAATCCAGCATGGCGGACATCCAAGATGGCGGATTGGCTATTTGAAAGGTACCCCCATGATATGGGTATTAAATGAAAGGGTTTGCTGTCAGAAATACGAAAAAAATAGTCACGTGTCTTAAATCCAACATGGCGGACATCCAAGATGGCGGATAAGCTGTTTGAAATGCACCCCCATGATATGGGTATCAAATGAAAGGGTTTGCTGTCAGAAATATGAAAAACCCACGTTTTTAATTTTCTTTAAAAAAAAAGAAAATAACCCTACGGGGCTGAGAGAGGGGCCTGGGATATATTTACATGACGTGTATAGATCGTGGTTGTAACTTGCAAAGATACGCTCCCACGCTTTGAGAAGTACTCGTACTCGAAGCTCTTGTCTGCCCTGTAGCACAGTAAAAATATGGATGGTCCGGAAATTACGTAGTAACGTTCGAAACGGTGCACTCACACAAACACGCGCATCTACGAGGCTTCTAAGCGGACATCGCAGTTCTGTCAGTTCTGAGTGCCGCGTAAAGACGAGTTGCGTTTATTTATGTTACGTAGGCTGTTTGAACTCGGCTTCATCATAACCGGAGATTTTGTTTTTTAAACTCCCTGCTTATTTTGAATGTCCGCGTGACCGTTTAATAAATTTGTGAATAAATAATTTGTAAAAAAAAACCAACATGGTTTCTGCTACAATTTCTCATAATAGGCGTCTTTTTATAGTTTTCGTCTTCGAGGGTTTTGAATCCGATAGTGCTGTCAAAATGTAAATCCAAGATGGCGGCTGCAAAAAATATTGAGGTTTTCGTCATGGGTGTCGTTTTCATGGTTTTCGAGGGTGTTGAAACCGATGTTGCAGTCAAAATGCAAATCCAAGATGGCGGCTGCATAAATTATCGAGGTTTTCGTCATGGGTGTCGTTTTCATGGTTTTCGAGGGTGTTGAAACCGATGTTGCAGTCAAAATGCAAATCCAAGATGGCGGCTGCATAAATTATCGAGGTTTTCGTCATGGGTGTCGTTTTCATGGTTTTCGAGGGTGTTGAAACCGATGGTGCAGTCAAAATGTAAATCCAAGATGGCGGCTGCAAAAAATATCGAGGTTTTCGTCATGGGTGTCGTTTTCATGGTTTTCGAGGGTGTTGAAACCGATGGTGCAGTCAAAATGTAAATCCAAGATGGCGGCTGCATAAATTATCGAGGTTTTCGTCATGGGTGTCGTTTTCATAGTTTTCGAGGGTGTTGAAACCGATGGTGCAGTCAAAATGTAAATCCAAGATGGCGGCTGCATAAATTATCGAGGTTTTCGTCATGGGTGTCGTTTTCATAGTTTTCGAGCGTGTTGAAACCGATGGTGCAGTCAAAATGTAAATCCAAGATGGCGGCTGCATAAATTATCGAGATTTTCGTCATGGGTGTCGTTCTCATAGTTTTCGAGGGTGTTGAAACCGATGGTACAGTCAAAATGTATATCCAAGATGGCGGCTGCATAAATAATCGAAGTTTTCGTCATGGGTGTCGTTTTCATGGTTTTCGAGGGTGTTGAAACCGATATTGCTATCAAAATAGAAATCCCAGATGTCAAATAACGAAAATCACATGAAAATAACATGAATAAGATAAATATTAAGTATTGAAAAGTAATTTGCGCAAAGTATTTTTCGTTAAACACAATTGCAGTTACAATATGGTGCCAAGGTCATCTTATACTTAGTTGAAACGCATAGTAAGGTGCGCAGCCACCGGGTTCATCAAGCATCAGCGCCACATAATTATGTTCCATTCTCCGCGCTCGTGACAACCCTAAGGCTGCAGTTGAGAGCGTAGGTATTTATTTCTACAATTAGGCCTTGTTTCCATACTATCCATATTTTGACTGCACCATCGGTTTCAAATGAAAACGACACCCATGACGAAAACCTCGATAGTTTATGCAGCCGCCATCTTGGATTTTCATTTTGACTGCATCATCGGTTTCAACGCCCTCGAAAACCATGAAAACGACACCCATGACGAAAACCTCGATAATTTATGCAGCCACCATCTTGGATTTACATTTTGACTTCACCATCGGTTTCAACACCCTCGAAAACCATGAAAACGACACCCATGACGAAAACCTCGATATTTTTTGCAGCCGCCATCTTGGATTTACATTTTGACAGCACTATCGGATTCAAAACCCTCGAAGACGAAAACTATAAAAAGACGCCTATTATGAGAAATTGTAGCAGAAACCATGTTGGTTTTTTTTACAAATTATTTAAGAATTTATTAAACGGTCACGCGTTTATCTGAGGAGTTAAAATAGCGGTTTGACATATTTTCTATAGATAAGCTGTCGAACCGCCATTTTTATTCCTCAGATAAAAGTTATCTGACTATTGTTCAAACTTCACTTCTTAGGTTAATCGCAGATTCAGTTTTACTTCCACAACAATAAAATATAACTAACTTTAACTCACAGGTTATTTTTAACACAAAATTTAATTAAAATCACCAGAACAGTTTGTTAACATTCGACATCAAACGAATTATCTAACAAATAATTATGGCGGCGCCGCCGCCGGGCACATGACGTTCAACCAATCAGCGCGCGAGATGCTTTCCGTTCTATACCATTTAACAGTCTAATAGACTGAATAAACAAAAAAACTTGAGAGGTGTCAAGGGACACCCGGATGGAACGAAGTTCCTTTCGATTAATAAATAGTGAAGGAATTGTAATAATTTTTTTTTTTTTTAAGTTATAATAATATTTTTTGATTTTTGTTATGTGACATCTGGGATTTCTATTTTGATAGTAATATCGGTTTCAACACCCTCAAAAACAACGAAAACGACATCCATGATGAAAACCTCGGTAATTTTGGCAGCCGCCACCTTGGATTTACATTTTGACTGCAATATTGGATTCAACACCCTCAAAAACCATGAAAACGACACCTATGACGAAAACTTCGATATTTTTTTCAGCCGCCATCTTGGATTTACATTTAAACTGCACCATCGGTTTCAACACCCTCGAAAACCATGAAAACGACAACCATGACGAAAACCTCGATAAATTTATGCAGCTACCATCTTGGATTTACATTTTGACTGCACCATCGGTTTCAACACCCTCGAAAACCATGAAAACGACACCCATGACGAAAACCTCGATATTTTTTTCCGCCGCCATCTTGGATTTACATTTTGACTGCACCATCGGTTTCAACAGCCTCGAAAACCATGAAAACGACACTCATGACGGAAACCTCGATATTTTTTGCAGCCGCCATCTTGGATTTACATTTTAACTGCACCATCGGTTTCAACTTCCTCGAAAACCATGAAAACGACACCCATGACGAAAACCTTGATATTTTTTGCAGCCGCCATCTTGGATTTACATTTTGACTGCACCCTCGGTTTCAACACCCTCGAAAACCATGAAAACGACACCCATGACGAAAACCTCGATATTTTTTGCAGCCGCCATCTTGGATTTACATTTTGCCTGCAACATCGGTTTCAACACCCTCGAAAACCATGAAAACGACACCCATGACGAAAACCACGATATTTTTTGCAGCCGCCATCTTGGATTTACATTTTGACTGCAACATCGGTTTCAACACCCTCGAAAACCATGAAAACGACACCCATGAAGAAAACTTCGATAGTTTATGCTGCCGCCATCTTGGATTTACATTTTGACTGCATTATCGGTTTATACACCCTGGAAAACCATGAAAACGACACCGATAACGAAAACCTCGATATTTTTTCATTAAGGATTCATTATTATTATTTTTTTTTTATTTATTATTTACAAAAAACCTGTATACACTCAACAAAAATAATCGTCGCGACACTACACTGTTCAATGCGAAATAGAAATGAAAAAATATCTGGCTTGCTTTCTATAAGAGAGAGAGAGACAGACAGAGAAACATATCTGTCTGTCTCTTACTGTAGCAAAAAGTGTCGTGACAACTTTTCGTAAGAATTTTTTTCCGTCTAGCCCCCTTTCACAACGCGCGATAAGGAACTTCGTTCCAAAAACTTTTTCAGAAATGTAACCAAAGTGCATTACGATTATATCGGCTCAAGATTGTTTAGTCCGTCTCAACACTAGCGCTACACTGGTTGCGTTGTGTATGTGTGAATAGCTACGCACACATGAACATTGCTCCCGTCTTTTACCTAAACTCGAGCGTTCCAATTTTGTGAACTGGCTCTTAATAGACGTAGTGCGGGAAAGGTAAAAAAAAAGCACTAGTGTGTAATAGCCCACATCCCGAACGCTATACGTCCCTGCAATACGCCACTTTTTAAGCAACTGTATTAAACAGCACGTTATGTCGTAGTCTCTGCGCTTGATCTCTCTCCGGTCGTTTCGGATTGCGATCCTATCAGACGATGAGAGTAAAGGAACAGAGAGAGCACCTGTGCCTTAGCACACACTTGTGCATATAGTATCTCCCGCGCCGATATCGTATCTCCGCGAAAATTGGTCGTTGTGGTCGAAATCGTCGGTTATGAGGTCTACACAGGGTGAATAAGTAAATTAATCTACAGCTTCAAATGTTGATTGCTCGAAATGTTTGGGCAGGTGGGCGCGGTGGGAAGAAATCGTAGAGAAAAATCAGTTTAGAAAAGGATGGACGATTCCTGTTATAGAAGACTGCGCGCGAATAATAGTAAGTTTTTTTTATAATATTTTTAATCAAGAGTAGATATTTTAGATTTTTCAAAGGAATTACGTTAACTTAAACTGTATTTTTTCCCACTTTTAATACGTCGTTCCGGTTGGACTTTTGCAACTCAATTTTTTAAATGTTACATGTTCAAATGCAACTTCATAATTATGTAGGTATATATTATGTTCCGTCGGTGCGCAGGAGTTTCAGTTACTTCTGGGTGATGTTGCTGCTTCAATATACAGCGGTAGCGGACGCAGGTTCGCAGAAAGTCCACGTTAACGTCGTGTTACGACGTTAACGTGTTGTTAAGCCTCCGCGACGTCGATCGAGACGGGTCCATAGCGCAGGTCCATCTAAGGCTGGGTGGCTTAAAAATGTGAAATGGAAGGCGATGGCGTGATCTGAAACCCTCCTCCATCCCCTTCCTTTAGCAACCTAAGTTATCTGTGCCTTCACTAGGTCTACTACAAGAGAGAGAGCAAGCTCGGGACTTCGGACATGTAAGTTAGAAGGGTAACCATCCACTCAGTGAATAGGAGCCCTCTCAATCGGGGTAACATTAAAGCAGACAACTATAGGGTCAATTCACAACGAGACGCGGCGCGCTCATTTCAATTGAGCGAAATAAAACTTTATTTACAACACGAAAAGTTACACAATATATAACCGATGTCGCAACGCAGCGCGGCGCCGCGCGCACCTTTTAATAACGACTCAAAATCTAACTGTACTCTTATTTACCACACGAAAAGATACACATGTTAGTGTCGATATGTCACATAGCGTCTCGTTGTGATCTGACACATACGGACACTTTGCGAACTGTAAGCTGCGACCGCTGAAAAATGATCGAATTAGACGTACTGCGAAAAATAATAGTCTGATTTTAACTACGTAACTGACTTACTGCATTTGTGATGAGCTGAGTTAGTGACGTAACGCGTTTGTGACGAAGTTAGTTAAACTGTATTTACCATAAAAATTTGAATCTCATGTGATGATGTCGTTATAGGAGAAAACAGGTAGTACGAGTGATTACTGTTTTTTTTTTTTGGTAGTTAATCCTAATAGCGTGCATTAAAAGCCGACCCTATATAAAAAAAAAAATAGTTTTGTTTTATATTTATTTCATGTTTCCTTATGATGATTTGCCATGCTAATACCGAGAAAGTTTAAGACTTTGACTGAGTTGAAATGTTTACTGAAACTTTACGTATTTTTGCATCACCACCTATACATTAGTCGTTTTGATTAAGTATAACGTTTCAATTTCAGGTTTTATATTGTTTACGCCATTATAAAGGCGATGAGAAAATAAGAAATTTTATATGGGATCTCATAGAACCTTGTGAAAACGGGGAAGTAACCATCTCAAGAAATCATAGCGGACTTCATAACCCTGTGCCCCGAGGAAGAAATGCAAAAAAGAAAAACAGACCAAAAGATTTGCCTAAATCCAATGATGTTCAAAAATGGGAAGATCCAGTTCACTGGAGCTCGACAGAAAAATATGACTGTGAATTGTATTTGGAAAACAGTTACAAAAAGCATTTATTTAGACATGCCAATAAGTAAGTACACAAACATAATTATTTTTTCCTCGATCACCACGAAAGCTACTCATGAATGCCATTATCATGTTTTAAATTGGCGGTGAATAAATGATTATGCCATTTCGGTTCCTTGCCCACTAATATTTTCATTAGTCGATAATAGTACATTGTTTACCGAGAGGAGAAAGTGACCGATTACCGTCGAGGGTGTCGTTTGAAGCCCGAGGCGTAGGCGAGGGCTTTAAAACACCCGAGATCGGGAATCGCACTTTCTCTCGAGTGATACATAGTGCTTTATACTACACCTACGAGGAAAATAAAAAAACTAAATCTTTACTAATTGAAAGGGGTTTGAACATTTTTGTATGGGCCATGTACCAGGTGCCATCCGCCATTTTAATTTTTTTTTCAAAACGGCGTACACGAATGAAACTGTCATAAATCGATAGATCACATCAATACAAACATAAAATGTAGAGAGGCAAAATCTCGTAAAGCGTCACGTTTCCGAGTTATGAGCTGTCAAAGATGTACAAGAGGTGCCATAGTTTTTTTTTTGTTTAATGTTTTGTTTCGTTTTTAAATAACCGGAACATTGATTTTTATATTCATGACAGACGCCAGCAGGTCAACCTACCCGAATCTGTCAGATTTTACCAGTCAAACATTAACTTTCTACTCTTGTGATAAGGTTGAAATTCTATTAAAGAAATCTGACAGATTGTGGTAGCTTGATGTGCTGGCGTCTGTACATTTAAAATTAAATATAATTGCCTGAATATTGCGCTTCTTATATACTTACTAATATAATTCCAAAAGGAATAATAAAGTTGGTGGATTGAACATCTGAGTGCATACTTCCAGTCAACCTTCAGGTGATTTGAAAGAAAGAAAAGGGATTTATTGACAAACAGGACATACACACACACATAATAAAAACTCAAGTATTACATTTTAATATATATTATATTTATTTGTAAATATTATATTTATTTGTAAAAAAGTAAGGTTTACAATGACATAAGAAGGCTTAGTTGTCATACGAGATATGCGTATTGAACAACATTATACATATACAGGGTGTTTGGTGCATCGTGTGCCAAATTGAAATGGCCGATAGAAGGGGTCATCTGCTATCCTTTCAGATACCTTAACATCCCTCATGGTCTGAGGAATTTTTTTAATCGACTTTTTAGTGTTTTACTAAAAAAGACCGAAATTTTACATTCAAATACAATTTTCTTTTTAAATATGGGACGTAGACTCTGAATTTTAATTTTATTTCGAAGAGTATTATTCAAAGGTAAATTTGAATACAAAATTAGTGGCATTAGTCATCTAGTTTTTTTTTTTTATTCACTCGCAAAGGTAAAACATAAATGAAAGCTGTACATGTTACAGCTGTTTATGTGGCTACAAAATAAAAACCAGAAGCGATCGGGATCTTCCAACTCCCTCATTAATTCTCCAGTCTATCCCCTTGCTAATGATGTGCCACATGCCATAAAAATCTTTTAACAACTTTGTGAATTCGCTAGAATTGTGAATCGAGTCACCTAAGGCTGATATTCAAAATGATGATTTTTAATTATTTTCTTTGCTTAATTGATACTTGACAAACCTAAAAATCCTATCTCATTCGTATAAGGTAACATCTGTCTCGTATCTCTATGCTTTACTGGGATTTACTTGAAAAAAAAAAAATGCATTTTTAACATTTATTACATAACTAGCTTCTGCCCGCGACTTCGTACGCGGATACTGTTGCTTATGCCGGCGACAACGGGGTCGTCAAAACCGAAGATCTGAAACGTCGAATTCTAAGAGCCAGGCTGAACAACTCTTGCCAAGACGTCATTCCTATACATATAATTGTTATAGTGTAGCTGGGGTCTTGGAGTTCCACATCAGGTGTTCCAGATCTCAATTTTCATACGTCAACAGAGAGTGCTCATTAGGCTGGACAACTCTTGCTAAGACGTCATTCCTATAATATATGTTATAAAGTAGCTGGGCTGTTGGAAGTTCCACATCAGATGTACCAGATCTCCAATTTTTATACGACAACAGAGGTTGCTCATCAGGCTCAACAACTCTTGCTAAGACGTCTTTACTGTATATGTTATAGAGTATCTAGGCTCTTCGAGTTCCACACCAGGTGTTCCAGATCTCAATTTTCATACGTCAACAGAGAGTGCTCATTAGGCTGGACAACTCTTGCTAAGACGTCATTCCTATATATGTTATAAAGTAGCTGGGCTGTTGGAGTTCCACATCAGGTGTACCAGATCTTCAAATTTTATACGACAACAGAGGTTGCTCATCAGGCTCAACAACTCTTGCTAAGACGTCTTTACTGTATATGTTATAGTTTGGAGTCCAACATCAGGTGTTCCATTTCTTTAATTTTTATACGTCAACAGAGAGTGCTCATCAGGCTGAACAACTCTTGCTAAGACGTCGTTCCTGTATATGTCATAGTGTAGCTGGGCTCTTGGTGTTCCAGATCTTCAATTTTTATACGTTCACAGAGAGTACTCATCAGGCTGAATAACTCTTGCTAAGACGTCATTCACTTATAAGTTATAGTGTAGCTGGGCTCTTGGAGTTCCACATCAGGTGTTCCAGATCTTCAAATTTTTATACAGCAACAGATAGTGCTTATCAGGCTGAACAACTCTTGCTAAGACGTCGTTCCTGTATATGTCATAGTGTAGCTGCGCTCTTGGTGTTCCACATCAGGTGTCCAGGATCTTCAAATTTATTCTCTCAGCAGAAAATGCTCATCACGTGGAACAATTATTCCTATGGCACCATTTCTGTATCTCTTATAGTTAAGCAGGTCTGTTGCGGTTCTGCATCAGGTGTTCAAGTTTCCAACATAAATTATAGCCTATATGTTAACGGGACTTAATACATATTCAAGGAAAAAAAAATTATTCAAATCCGTCCAGTAGTTCCGAAGATTAGCGTGCACAAACACACAGACAAACAGACAAACAGACAAACAGACAAACAGACAAACCGACAAACAGACAAACAGACAAAAAAAAAATTAACTACATTTTCGGGTTCGGCATCGATATAATAACAATCCCTGATACTTCTTTTTTATATATTTCCATTGTACAGACACCACTTTTCTACAAATTTATTATATGTATAGATTGTTACAAATTCTGCTCAAATTAGTGACCGATGAACGTGTGCCCATGGTATTTCAAAATGACGGCTGTTCCGCGCATTGGCGTTTGACTGAGGGAATATCTTAACAATGTGTTCCACAATGCTTGGATTGGTCGCGATGGCCCTATTCCATGGCCGCCACGTTCCCCAGATCTAACTTCGTTACACTTTATATCTGGGGACGTTCCAAAGAGCTGGTATGGGTACGCAACGGACGTTCCAACTAGGGAGGTACTAGTCCAACGCATAGTAGCGGCATTCAATACCACTAAGGCGGAAATACGACTTCGTACAACTGTCGAAATAGATGTCGTGCCTGCATTCGCAACAGAGGCCAACAATTCGAGCAGGATTTGTAACAATTATGAAATAAATGTTAAAAATGCAATTTTTTTTTCAAGTAAATCCCACTAAAGCGTAGAGATACGAGACAGATGTTACCTTATACGAATGAGATAGGATTTATAGGTTTGTCAAATATCAAGTAAGCAAAAAAAATAATTAATAATCATCATTTTGAATATCAGCCTTAGGTGACTCGATTCACAATTCTAGCGAATTCACAAAGTTGTTAAAAGATTTTTATGGCATGTGGCACATCATTAGCAAGGGGATAGACTGGAGAATTAATGAGGGAGTTGGAAGATCCCGATCGCTTCTGGTTTTTATTTTGTAGCCACATAAACAGCTGTAACATGTACAGCATTCATTTATGTTTTACCTTTGCGAGTGAATTAAAAAAAAACTAGATGACTAATGCCACTAATTTTGTATTCAAATTTACCTTTAAACAATACACTTCGAAATAAAATTAAAATTCAGAGTCTACGTCCCATATTTAAAAAGAAAATTGTATTTGAATGTAAAATTTCGGTCTTTTTTAGTAAAACACTAAAAAGTCGATTAAAAAAAATTCCTCAGGACATAAGGGGTGTTAAGGGATCTGAAAGGATAGCAGATGACCCCTTGTATCGACCATTTCAATTTGGCACACGTTGCACCAAACACCCTGTATAATGACAAGAATCTATGTGAAACGTCCCTTACTTACTTTTGTAATCGACTCCTAAAAAAGGAGGTTACTCAATTCGACCGTCTATGCTTTTTTATGTTTGTTCGCGCAGAACTTCGTCGTTTATGAACCGATTTCGATGAATCTTTTTTTGTTGGAAAGAAGATATTTCAGAGGTGGTCCCATGATAAGCAATTCAAGGTCTGATGATAGAAGACCAGAGAAATCGAACGGACCTTTCAAAAATCGTAAATAGACAATAAAACTGACAAATGCCGCAGTCGCCCCTGCGACTGCGGCGTTTGTCAGTTTTATTGTCTAAAGAATTTTAGAGCACTATGTACAATTTAATAAAGGTTTGGAGTTGATCTGATGATGGGACCAAGAGACAGTCGAAGGAACTCCTCAACGATTCACAACAGCTATCTTGTGTTTGAAATTCATTTCGTGTATCCGAGGACAGATGACGGGAGTACTCAGCAATGTACGGATTGGTAGTTAGGTATTCATTGGTCATTTGGTAGGACCGTATAGAAGCGCGATCTCTTCTCCATGGACCACGTAAAGTACTCACGCCACAAAAATAACACTGTCTGTGGCTTAAGCCACCGCGCTCGGTAGTGTCACTCAATAATGAACAATATAGCAATTAATATCACAACGAGAACTTAATAATAAACACTCGGGAGGCTTACCACGACCTCTAACGTCATCCAGTTTAGAACTTACATGACGTTAGTCATGGCTTACTAGATTGAATCATTAGGATTAAATCTAGTAGGCCATTGCATCTGACAGTCAAACCTTCTAATTCGTACCATAATGTCAGTTTAATTATTCAATCTAGTAGGCCATGCCATTAGGCGTAACGAAGGGCGCTACAGACTATCCAAAGAAACAAAGTCATTTGAAACGTTTTTGATGAAAAAGAGACGAAGCTATTTAATATTAGCGTTGTCTCTTTTTCACCAAAAATGTTTCAGCCACAAATCGCGATCTTTCATTCACTTTTGGCGATCCAAATGACTCTAAGCGAATTGGACGTCATGGTACGACTTTAAGCGATGCAATTTAGGAACCTAAACTTAAATGTCTTGCTTTTGAATCGTTTTTAATCAGGTCATGGCATATGGTAGGCTTGTGTATGTCCGTAGGCATGGTAGGCTTTCTGATCAAAGAAACAGATAGAACGTGCGCGACAAATAAGGTGAAGCCACTTTTTATTTAGGTATGCATTTTTACTACATAAACTGGCAACACAGACCAATTACTGTTGAGGTTTTTGTGTTTCAAGTGTACCGTAAGCTCCGGGTGATCCTTGCAGTGGTGACACCCAGGCGTTTCTTCCCTCTCTATCCGACACAGGTACCTCCCGAAACTTCCGTGTCCGGTGAGGACCTGCGTCATGCGGTAGCAAAAATTGCATTAAACATAATTATGGCATGCACATAGTTTATAGGAAAACTGTTAAAAACTCGCTGCCTGTATACTTAACTCTTTTCCTGCCTGTACCTACCTGAAAAGCATTCAGTTTGTTTAGAAAATGTTTGTAATATCATACTTAGTGATTATTCCCGTTGGAATAACATTGGGTTAATGAGCGGACAAAAACTTACATCCAATTAATTACCTATATATCTTTCATCATACATCTAGAAACATCAAAAAATTAAAAACTATGGCACCTCTTGTACAGTAGACGTTCAAAAGCGGCTAGGCACACTTACAAGGCAATAGCTTGACGTTTAGTTTGACTTACGACCTTCTATTTTTAAGAGACACATTCATCATCAACTACTGATGGTATAGGATTCATAATTTCAACGTGTATAATATGTGTCCAGTTGGCCTAGTGGTAAAGCGTTCCACTTGACGTATGCGGTGAACAGCAAGGCATGAGTTCGAACCTCTCGCAGTGATATTCTTTTTGTAAGTTTTACTCAATTGTTAAATATTGTAATGGGACAGAAATATGATTATAATCGTTTGTTCACAATTTCTGTGAGGTAGACCAAGTTTTAGGAATATTTAACTTGATCGAAATCAAGTTGTCTTTAGATTGTGGTTGTTGGTTAGTGATGTGTGATTATATAGATAGCGATATATTTAAGTATTCTCAAAATGCCGGCGAATATCAATATTGAGGCAAGAACGAATATTATTGAAATCTCATGTTGAAGTTCATCAAATGAGTTGACTGTTGACTGAGGGATTGTCAGATTCGTATGAATCTGATATCACAAATATAATATAAGTTTGTTAATTACATAATTATATAAAACAAAATTAACATTTTAATTCAGCATGACTTTTTTTATTTCCACCAAGACCAAAAAAACATAAACACATAAAACTAATAATTGACTTTTTTAATAAATTGTTAATTAAGATGAATAACTAACAAGTTATTGATTAATATAATTATCATGATTTAAAAAAAAAAACTAAAAAATAGCTAAACACATTATAAGACTCAGATCTCATTATCATAACTCCACTTAGCCCAACAGCTATCAGTAATAAAATAAGTAAATTAAAAAATTCGAAGTGAAGATAAAACAATATTATCCAATTTCATTAGCTGATTATAACGACTAAATTACGTTTAATTATATTTAAGAAACTAAAGGGTTTTTTTATAAAGTGCGGCCTTTTTAGTATGTTATCCCATAAAAAAATAATGTGTAACTTTGTCTTTAAGTTAACAAAAGAAATATTAAAGATATGACTATTTATTAAAGCCATTTGAAACATTAATAGTTCAGCAGGCCAATTTCTCTATGCGTTCCAAGGCCGCGGTGCCTTGTTACTATTTCAAACAATCGTCCCATGGCACTGCGGTCCTGGAACGCAAAACACTATTTGCCCTTTGCGTTCCAGGGCCACGGTGCAGAAACAGGTTGTTTTTAGCAAATAAATTTCTTCCGCTCCACCAAATGCGAATTACCAAAAAAAAGTTATGTTCTTTTACTGAAATAGAACCACGCAAATAACATTAGCGCTACTTAAAAAAATACTGCTACAGCTATGATTGTGTAGGCACCGCGGTCCTGGAACGCAAAGGGCCAGTTGCTCTTTGCGTTTCGGGGCTGCGGTGCGAATTTTTTTTTCTATGCAGTCAGGCTTTTTGCGTTCCACTTAGTGCGATTTAGCAAAAAAAAAAAAAAATGGAAATATGTTCTATTACTGAAATAGAACCACAAAAAAAATAACCGCTCTCCATAAAAATACCTTTTTGAGGACATCAGTTTAATTTTCGTTTTCTTTACGAAAAGAATGATTGAAACTTAGCCTCAAATCTAAGCCCTAAATTAATAAGAACTGTGAATAAAATGACGTTTTACGCTTACAGTCTAATAACAATGAATACAACAAAAGCCATATAAAAAATATGGTCGTGCTTTTAAACGTTTCTTTTATTTCTATAAAACAAACGGTTTTTGGCTGATATTTGGTGTAATTTTTGTCTTGAGTGCACGGTGAAACTGAACGGTTATTCATTTCGTGTTGAATTAGTTACTCATTCGGGGAAGCTATTTCCTTCGTATTCATTCACCATAATTTTATTATGATGTCTGACAACCGTCGGTGTTGGACTTTGCTCTCGACAAGCTTAGCAAATAGCGCTTGTCGTTCCTCGTATCTCATATCCACAGGACTGACAGTATTTCACTAGAACAAAACATGGAATACTATTATTATCTTTATGCAAAATGCAACTGTTAATTTTTTTTTAACTACTAAAAGAAAAATCTATAAGTAACACGTATTACTACTTTCAAACAAACCTATTGTGGGGAATCTTGTCAATAAATAAGATAATAACATGTGAAATAACTAAAAATTAAATGTTAATACTCACACTTAGTCCGGTTTAATTTGATATTTGTATTGTTTCATCCATATTTATGCACGGCTATAATATTCACCCTCAGTGATTATATTATTCACACTGTTAATATTTCACAGCAAAACAATAACATTACAACAGCGTAATAGATGTAAACAATCGTCACACAAATTAACCAGGAATCAACAACGTTCTATTATGAAACTCGAAACGAACTAAGACAGTTATGTCTACCTCACAAATCGAAATAATTTACTTTTGTAACTTTTGTTTTGTTTTCTCTGATCTACCTACAAAACTTTATTATACATAAATAATGATAACGGTCGACACACAACACTAATGACTAGTATTAGTAAAAAAAAAAAAACAATTTTATCTATCAAATTTCTACAAAAAAATGCATGAAAAATAACAAAAAGAATAAAGCAATTACTTAAAATTATAAAATAAAATAAAAGTAATTAGAAAAAAGTGAGGATCGATCGTTCGCCAGTGAAGGAAATATCCGAGCAGGTTAACCACTGCGCCAGCATTACTTATAAGAAAAGGTTGAAATTATGAAGTATACCGTAAGTTCCTTTGATTTGTATAGTATTAAAACAACTTATAATAAAAGGTCGTAAGTCACAGCGAAGCGTCAGGCTATTGCTTTCAGAAATTGACGAAGGATTTTGGAATTCGACTGTACATCTTTGACAGCTCATAACTCGGAAACGTGACGCTTTACGAGATTTTGCCCGCCACATTTTATGTTTGTATTGTTGTAATCTATCGATTCATGAAAGTTTCATTCGTGTACGCCGTTTTGAAAAAAAAATCAAAATGGCGTATGGCACCTGGTACAAAAGATACAAAGCCCTTTATATTGAAATTGTTGCAGTTAGTGAAGCTTAACGTAACACTTTTCCATTAATGTTTAATTGATTTCTGTGGTAAAAGGTTATCAATCAGTATTTTTGCTGTTTCCTTCAACAGCGGCGGAGTAAAAAAATCTTCATCATCACTATCACTACTTATCATTTTGATAGTTTTATTTTACTTTCTACGAAAACTGAATCCTCAAACAACACACAAATTGAAAATGGCGCCAATGGCGTCTGCAATTTTCACATGTTCTTTTTTCAAATTGTTTATCCTGCCGCCGCAGGGTCGCACTGCCAGCCCGACACCATCCAACACACAGCTAGTAGCCAGTGTCATTTTGCGAACTTGGAGATAAAAACTCACTGTAAAAACTTTTTGGCTTTTGATATTTAGGTTACCGGCGCATAGTCTTACCCAAAATTAAAAAAGAAAAACCACGTAAGAAATGGATTTTCATACACTTTTCTCTCCCGCTCAGATGCGTTTTCTCCCCGCATATTTGTTCGATATGCAATGACGTACTTTCTACCGTAAATTTGATAAAGTATCAAGGTACTTTCCAAGCAGGTGTAGTATAAAAAGGGTTTTTTTTGCAAAAATGGCCCCAAATCAACTTCTATTATACACTTCTCATCAAAAAAATCGAAACACCTCGCAGTTTATGATTTGATAAGGATTATCAGAAAAATGTGTATATTTAGGAATAAATGTAAAATGTCATTTAATAGTGAGTAGTATGAGGTTTTTAAATCCTAATGTTAATGTTCTAAATTCAAATTAAGTCTTCATAGGTTTCGTATTTTGTATAATGAGTAATTTTTACCCTGTATGGAATATGAAGGAAATGGGTAAAACAACACGCGTAAATGAAAAAAAAATGTAAGAAACGTTTATTTAATAACTTGTATTCCCTCCGGAAGCTCTTATTACTGCTTCCATACGGTTCTTCATCGATCGGATGAGAGTCACGATCACATGTTGTGGTATATTATCCCATTCCTCTTGGATTGCATTTTGCAGCTGGCTAAGTGTTTCTGGGGCTGGATCTCTTGCTCGAATTCGTCTCTTTAATTCATCCCATAGATGTTCAATGGGATTCATGTCCGGGCTTCTTGCTGGCCATACCATAATGGAGATACCGACTTCGGTAAGATAATCTCGTACGACGCCCGCGGTGTGAGCTCTAGCATTGTCGTGCATGAATATGAAGTCGTTGCCAATAAAATGTGCATAGGGCATCACATGAGGTTCAAGACACTGTTCGATGTACCGATGAGAGTTTAGTGCAGGCAGCCGTGGCCCAGACACAAAGGCAAGTTCTGTCTTACCGTCGGCGCTGATTCCTCCCCAAACCGTCCACGAACCGCCACCATAGCTGACCTTTTCTTCAATGCAGCATTGTGCAAAGCGTTCTCCATCTCTTCTGTAGACCTTGTTCCTTCCGTCGTTACCATACAGCATAATTTTACACTCATCAGAAAACAGTACTTTGCTCCACTGAAGGTATGACCAAGTTAGGTGCTCGCGTGCAAAGTTAAGGCGCGCTCTTCGATGGTCTGCAGTTAATTTCGGCCCATTCGCTGGCTTATGCGGTGCCAATCCGCGTTCCTTCAACCTTCTTATTGTAGAGTCACTTACAGCTACTCTTCGTACAACGCGAAGCTGCTGCTGCAGTTGAAAAGCGTTAAGGCGTCGATTTCGTAAAGAAGTTGTTACAATAAATCGATCATCTCGCTCAGAAGTGACCCGATTCCTGCCAGATCCTGAACGGCGCGTGAACGAACCAGTCTCCCGATAGCGTTTGTAGACTCTATGAACAGATGATAAGCTTAGATGCAATCTTGCAGCCACAACACGCTGACTAAGTCCAGAATCCAGCAATGCCACCACTTGGGCGGCTTCGCGGGCGAAGTATCCATATGTTTTAGAAAAAAAAGTTTTTTCAGACGTCCCAAAGTCACAGTAAATGAAATAAGAAACAGAAAGTTTAAAGACAAGCGCTTATTTTTAGTTTTTAAACGAGAAACGTACTCCAACCCTAAATACACATTTGTCTCAAAACAGTGATTAATTTCATTTATAGGATAAACAAATGAAATTATTTCGAATTTTGATTTTTTTCTTCTTACTGTAATGACCAAACTGCCAGCTACACAGTAATGTTTTTTTTTCATGGAATTAATTCTCTTTTGTAAAAAATTAGGACAAAAACAATAAAAACGAAAGTGTTTCGATTTTTTTGATGAGAAGTGTAATTAAATGTTACAAAACACTTAAGTACTTCATTTTTTTTTCTGAAAAGTTAGTTCATTTTTAATTACTAAATTATTATTTTACAGGGTTTTGCTACGAGTTCGAATGATGTATTACATCAAACATGAAGTTATAGGTGACTACGCAACACAAATCGAGAGTGGAGTCCATGCAAGGTAAAATCATTAGCGTTCTATAAATAAATAAAATTATTTTTGGAACGAAGTTCCTTATCGCGCGTTGTGAAAGGGGGCTGGATGGAAATTCTTACGAAAAGTTGTCACGACACTTTTGCCCGACTGCGCGACGCAAAGGAGGGTAATGTGTTTATTACCATGGAATGGAATGGACTGGACTGGACTGGACTGGACCGGACCGGACCGGACCGGACCGGACCGGACCGGACTGGACTGGACTGGAGTAGAGTCGCGACGATTATTTTTGTTGAGTGTATACAGTAACTTCGTTCCATCCGGGTGTCCCTGGACACCTCTCAAGTTTTTTTTATTACAAGTTTTTAGTTTGGATTTGATGGCACATAACTGAATTCGCATCGCATCGCAAAATCTACGAGTTCACAGGGCACCCGGCGAACTTTCGTTCTGAATCGCATCGCGCTTTACTACGACATTACATCACATTTGGTGACCCTTTTACGATTGTTTTAAGCGGTAAGCTCAAAAGCTTTACAAATGAAGATTATTTTATGCTCTTCTAAAATAATAAAAAAAAATTATCTTCTGTTCTCAAGCCATACCATCACTTTCGAGTAAAATACCCGTTCAAAATCGTAACTAATGAATGAACCTAAACTCTTCTTTTTCTTGTACATCTTATTTAACAATAACAGCAGTGCAGCAATATTTTTACGGCTGTCTACCGTTGAAGACAATGGTCAATGCTTTGCCCCACGAAATCTTATCGCAGCTATTCGTAAGTTGCAACGACAAAAAAAATGTGTATGACAGAGAGGGTTTAATGCACCAGTCACATAAAAATATCCTGTAGTATTATTTTAATTTTCTAATTTATGCATAGATACCTTAAAAAATCGATGTATGTACAGTCAGCATTAAAAGTCGATGACCACATTCAGATTTTCAAAATTACTGTACATTATATCACCCATAAATCGCTCAACAAGATAGGTACCAGTATTGAATGAACATCATTAAAGTTCAAAATTAACTGAACACTAATTGTCAAAAGTCACTGAACACCATTTTGTCAAAAATTGCTGATCGTTAATGTTTACCCGAAAATACCATAACATTCAGTTTTACAAAAGTTAATGAACAATACAAAATGCTTGTTTTGGTTATCCAGTATAATCACGGCAACGTCCAAGAGTAACTTAACATCATAAATAACAAAAGTCACTGAACAATCTAAAATGCTTGTTTTAGTTAAATCTAGTGAAATCACGGCAACGTCCAAAATTAGCTCCTATCCAAACTAAAGCATGTAAAAAGAAAATTAAATGGATGTAAATTACGAATTTAACTTTCCAAAATTATAATTTTTTTATGGGATTTCATTACTTTTTGAACATAAATATTATTAGTAAGTAGCCTGTGCTGATTGTTACATGTATAATTACAGTTACAGGCAGTAAGTATAAAAGTGTGCCTAAGGGAAAAAAATTATTAAAACTAGAACTCCGCCGAACTTAGGTCTCTTCCTCTTTGAATTACAATTTAAATTTTTTCGTGGGATACTTTCGGAAAATCTAAATACATGCCGTGTCACCTCAGTTGATTTTAGGTTTGAAAAGGAAGGGGTTGTGGATGGGTCAAAATTAAGTCCAATAGGGCTTAATTAACTTATTTTGACTTCATTTTGAGGGAAAATTAATAACAATAACCTGTATTAAAAGAGAAATATGGTTTCTAGATACTAAACCGAACGAATAAGATATACAACGAAAACAGATTAATACGCATCTTTTAATAAATTGAAAGAATATATAGGCCAAGTTTTGCTTTTATTAAAGCATGCAATAAAATCCTTCCTTTAAAACTTGAATACCCCTTTTCACTAAATTGGGGGGTGATTTTCTAAAAATCTAAAAAAGGCGTTTTTGATCAATTTTATCTCATTTCTGTAGGTATACTGAGTTTCAAATTTGTCCGCTTGCGTGTTATGTTATTTTCCCATACAAAATTTTACGTCATCAAAATCACCAAATGAGATTAGTTTTAAAAACTAATAATGCCAATCTTTTTCCTGTGTTTTAAATTATAATCCCAAGTAATTAGATTTCAAATAAAAAGGTTTTCACTCTCTTAGAGTTGGATTCTCGTAAAATCCTTTCTTATTGATAACTTTCTTACTAGCGGTTTTTTTTTACGTGGCAAAATCATGAAATGAGTCCTCCCACCCCGGGCAGGGCGGGAGGGACTGTCAGACTTGTACTGACTAAAATCCACGGTGTCCTTCGGTAGCCCTTTCTGTGCCGGAGTCGCGGTATCCGTATGTCCCGCAACCCCGGCAGGACTGTGGCCCTCTATAGGGGGGCCCCGTCATTATGCTGACGCTCCTTGAGGCGCGCGTGGAACACAACGCGCCGTCGACCCGGGCATGGTCCATGGTCGGGCAGCGAGTTGCCCTTTACTCGCCGCCCGCATGCCCGCGCCTACTGTGGCCGGAGATCGTCCCGCGACATCCGTCGCCGTGGGCGTCTACCACTGCGTCTGGGGCGGAGGTAGGACGGTATCCTCTCTCTCAAGCGGCCCGCCTCCTCCTTCGCGAGCATGACTGCTTCGCAGAAGGAGGCTACCGCCTCCCACTCCGTCTCACCCCGCAGCATGGCCGCGACCAATGCCGGGCGCGAGAGGTCTCCGCCTATCGCCGCCGTGAGGACACGGCGGTGCTCCGCCCAAGCAGGGCAGTCCTGCACCGTGTGCTCCACCGTGTCCTCCGGGCGGTCCTATTGGACTTAATTTTGACCCATCCACAACCCCTTCCTTTTTTCCCTTAGGCACACTAAATTTATACTTACTGCGTGTAACTGTAATTACACATGTAACAATCAGCACAGGCTACTTACTAATAATATTTATGTTCAAAAAGTAATGAAATCCCATCAAAAACATAAATGTGAAATAAGAGCCAAGTTCTAATTTCTCATTTATTTTCGTTTTCGCTCGTTCGTTCTACAGAACCATAAAATAAAAAATGTGCTTGTCGCTTGAACACCCTCTTCTAATATTTCTCATTGATACTTAGTATGAAAAAATAATAATTTTGGAAAGTTAAATTCGTAATTTACATCCATTTAATTTTCTTTTTTTACCGACTTCAAAAGGAGGTTATCAATTCGACCCGTATGTATGTAATATTTCCAGAACTGTCCAGTTTTCGAATATGTTGGTCTATATAAGCGTCTGAACAAATGTGCCAAATTTCGAAAGCGTATATATGTATGTATGTGTATATGTATGTTTTTATGTTTGTGTTCGCATGTCTCCGGAACTACAAGTCCGATTTAATATATAAAGATAAATTCTTTTTTTGTTATACTAGGTATTGTTCAACTTAGGGTACACTGCAAGTTTCATCAAAATCGGTTCAGTAGTTTTTGAGAAATGGATATTTATGTGGTGACGGATTACAAGATATTGACAAATACCTACTTATGTATTTTACAATACAAGAATTTGGGTTGATTAAATAATAAATAAATAAACTAAAAAGGGTAAAATAAAAACTTTTTCAAAAAAAGTAACCGACTTCAAAAACAACAACAAAAAAGGGTGAAATAACCTAATTAATAACTTCTTTCGGAAGTCGGTGGCAAAAATCAATGAAAATAAAAACATAGCCACCGACTTCCGAAAGAAGTTATTAATTAGGTTATTTCACCCTTTTTTGTTGTTGTTTTTGAAGTCGGTTACTTTTTTTGAAAAAGTTTTTTTACATGCTTTAGTTTGGATAGGACAAGATTGGATTTATAACTCTGAAGATTTTTTAGTTTGCAGTTCAGCTACTTTTCATAGTAGTTATAAGTTTACACACTACGTATCCGAAACAAAGTAATGTTCAGTGACTTTTGTCATTTATGATGTTAAGCTCATTTTGGACGTTGCCGTGATTTCACTAGTTAACTAAAACAAGCATTTTAGATTGTTCAGTGACTTTTGTTATTTATGATGTTAAGTTACTCTTGGACGTTGCCGTGATTATACTGGATAACCAAAACAAGCATTTTGTATTGTTCATTAACTTTTGTAAAACTGAATGTTATGATATTTTCGGGTATCATAACGATCAGCAATTTTTGACAAAATGGTGTTCAGTGACTTTTGACAATTAGTGTTCAGTTAATTTTGAACTTTAATGATGTTCATTCAATACTGGTACCTATCCTGTTGAGCGATTTATGGGTGATATAATGTACAGTAATTTTGAAAATCTGAATGTGGTCATCGACTTTTAATGCTGACTGTACTTACCTATAGGTATTTCAGTTGCAATTTTTTTAAAGTAGTTTTTCTGTAGTGTCGTAACGTAATCTAGCGTGAAAAGACCCAACGAAGTATTGAAACATGTAACGAAGACTACTCTGCGACGTGTGTTATGTCCATATGACACAAGTGACATGACGTGTTCTTATCATATTATTTTTGTTCCTTCTTTCAGTTCCTTGGGAATGCGTGTACCTCGCGGTGTGGACAGCACACCTCCACGACTGTGGTGGGATAGTGAGTGTGACGTGTCCTTGCTTGTTGGAACATACGTCCATGGTTACGAAAATTATTTGGCTATGCGTTCAGATCCACAACTTTGCTTTGTAGACAAACTGGGGCCACCAGATGATGCTGAATGTACAGATATCAAGTGAGTACATAAGTTATTATATCTTTTCTGATACATTGAAAGAATACAAAGCGAAATAATAATATAAAAAAAACTAGCAATAATTATCATTGTTAATATTTTCTATATTAAATTATTGTAATACACATCATAGTCGAGGGGTAATTATTATAGTTAAAAACTTTGTACAAATATGAGTATAAGTAAATAAAAAGATAGGCATTATAGTTTTTAAAACTACCCTCCATTGGTAAACTAGACAGTGTTAAAGTTTGCAAGGGAAAATCATAACGCGTAAATGCGCTGACCGATGAATTTGAAACTCAGTTTATTGAAATTAGATAAAAAATAATCAAACCAATTTTTTTGGGTTTTTCGAAAATCACCCCCTAAATTGGTGAACACTGACAGAGTTAGCACTATGAGTATGATGCCATCTCCATCATTTTTCCAACTGGGCGTGAATGGTAAAACCCGGAAGTATGAGCAATAGTGAAAATAATGAAAGGAGTCTCGAGGCCGATTTTGATGAAAAATATAATAGCATCATTGGTTTTCTGAAAAATCTATATTCGCAGCCAGGAATAAATATGGGAAGTACTGGTGTATGGCAAAACACGAAAACAACCAATTAAAAAAAACTGTGTTTTAAAACACGTGTCGTGATTTTCAAAAGAGCAACAGTGCGTCCTTATCACCTAACTGTAAATATAATAAATGTTATGCCATTATCATTTTAAAAGTACGATGCGAAAACACTTTTCAGGTTAAATCATCGACAAACAATCATTAGTCGTTAAAATTCGTCATTTTTAAACTAAACGTAACAACGCATATCTTTTTATTTATTTGCCTTCAATCAATTTTCATGTAGTGGTTATAAAAGCTAAACTAATATAACCCTGAGGATAAGATAAGGTCAGGGTATAAACCGCGTAGTGTGGATCAAAAACAGGGGCATAGGAGAGTTCATCTCCAATCTTTCTTCGTCTGAGTGAGACATCAAGCCAACAATTGCCTAGAGATTGCAATTCAATTAGACTCTCACATTAAAACTTACTGTAAAAACCAAATGATTAATACCTCTAAAGATGCGATTATGCGCGAACATTCTCAGTCTTATTACAAAAACAACGCAAAACCCTGGTTTAGACCAGGACTATCAAGTCTAGGCTTTAGTGCAAAACCATGGTTTAAAATTATCCGTATACAAAACATAAATAAACCTCAGACTTCTTAGTACCGTCATTTGAACCGTGGTCTAAATACCAACCACAAATTAATACAAATTTCATTCGTTCACCATGATATCATTCGATTGCAACGTTCCGTTTCACCAGAAAATAGAATTTATTGATAACACCGGTCGACAAATTAAAAAAAAAAATTTGCGCATGGGTTTTACTTATCATATTCTGATTATGACAATTTGAGATTTGACAAGCATTTGAGAGACGTTACCAAGGCCAGTACTGAAAGGGAAATGATGGGAGACTATATTTGGGGGTTATAAGAGAAACTTCTACTGAAAATAGCAGGAAAACTAAAACTATTGTTTACTTAATAGTTTAACTTTATTTTAAAACTTATTTTGTAAAAATCAAACATGAATGGATGTACGGTTTCCTGTGTAATAACTCATCTCTGTGTCAATTTTTAGGTATTTTCATTGATTTTCATTTTCCCATTTTTTACTCATAAAAGCAAATTCAAAACTTTTTTTTGTTCATATTCTTATTTCAAGATATACAAGCAATAAAAATAACTTAGGTAGAACCCGTGCGCAAAAATGCTGTAGACCAGTGTAATTGTTTATGATTAATTGATGTATAAAGATGTTAAAAATATTGATATGTCGGTATTTTTATAGATCTAAATATGTATATGTCATTTCAGAAACTGCAGTTTGATTTTTTAAGCGATTATTATTTAATGTTGGATTCTTCTCTTACATAACATCTAAAGCGCGTAATGAAACGTAACATTCTCGCGCGTCATAGATAAAACCATGACAAGATTGTTAATTATTTTTTGGAATTATTACGAAGTTTCGTTTTGTTTTTAAGTATTTTTAGAACATGTATGCCGAAATAAAGTATGTTTGGGATAAGTATGTCAGGCAATATACCTACCACGGGAACATGATAACGAAATTAAACGTAGCATATGTGTTGATCTAGGATACAAAATATGTAATTAAACAGCAGTTTTTGTGTGAGATAGTAACAAACATCCACACATTCAGCCACACAAACCTACAGATACATTACTATCAGTATTAAGATGTGTTGTGATGGTAGATGAAGCAACAAAAGAAACTTATTGTAGGTGTATTTTAGGAGACACAGGATATTTCATATTGAATCGTTTCATAATTTAGTACACTATTTTATTGCTAGGCGTTTATTAAAGCTATACTTTTGCTGAAATCTTTATTGGATATAATTCCATGAAGGGATTGACTTGAACACGATTCTGTTGTCGGGGTATCGTTTCAAACAACTCGCCAGCTTCAATATCCTCATTATCAATGAAGTAAACCATGTTTTAGGTAAAAATACCACAAAAAGAACAACAATGAAAAATATCCAATGAAAAACTGACACAACTTTGACATAGCTACGACTTAGACCATCGCTAAGCTAGGGGGCGGCATGGTTTAAAGTTAGACCATGTTTTAGTCCACGGTTTAACGCAAAACCACGTGTTGTAGTAACGTTTTTGTGTAAACCATAGTTTTTTACGTGATTTAAACCTGGGTTTTTAGTTAGACCTCGTTTTGTAATAAGACGGTCTATACAGATTTTGAGTTTTGTAGGTTTGTTTATAATCTGAGTACGTAATGTCTTTAGATAAGTCTTGAAAGCGTACCATTCGTTTCATCTTCTAAAAAAGTTCTTAATTTTGACAAATTAATATTGACAACCTAAAATTTTCTACATCCCATTTTTTTTTTACATTTGAGTCGTTTGACTAGACTTTTCTAGTTAATATGTAGTTTTATTTACTTCTTAGTTTGAAGTTTCTCATTTGAAAGATTGTGTTGTTGAATCATTTAAACAGACAATCCGAATTTGAGGATGATTTTACATTGGTAAAATACCACACTACCTAATTGACACATACCTAAAACCCGGCCAACGGTGCCCCACTCAGTGGGGCCCCAATTGCTGTGAGGAAAAAGATAATAACCTTGAAGGAGATTGCCATCCCCTTCTAACCTTTACATACATGGATGACATAAGTTTTAAAAACTAGGATATATTGTTTTATGGTATTCACCTATACTAATCTATCTATATAGAAATCAATGCCACTTTTCGTTGTAATTTTATAAATCAAGAACGGTCTCACCTATCCAAACCAAATGTATAAGATAGTTTATTTGAAGTTTGCACAAAATCGGTAGAGTGGTTCTTCATTTATCACATTTTTTGTAACAAATGAAATCAATAAATAGTGGATCATTTTGTTAATGGGAATTTTGCTGTCAAAGACGCGAAGCACGTACCGGGCCGCTAGTAATAATATATAGAGCAAAGCTATGTATGAGTAAACTCAAAAACTTTTGGACCAATTTCAATGATTCTTTCACCACTTGAAGTCTGCATTGGTCCTGAGTGACATAGGCTAAAAGGAGGGGAGGGGGAATAGCGGGCGAAGTCGCTGGGAGAAGCTAATATATCTTATAGGGTTCACAAATCGCATAAATATGTAAAAATAAAAACTTATCTACAATATTGATAAACATACTTATGTATCTAGAAATATATAAGTATGTTTATCAGTTGTCTAGTACCCATAACACAAGCTCTGCTTAGCTTGGGTAGTCCCAAGCTAAGCAGAGCTTGTGTTATGGGTACTTATATATTTTTGATGTAAATAAAAAACTTTCAAAAAAATATATGTATTGACTATTTATGTATTATACAGGAGTGAAGAAAGGAAAGTGAGAGGGAGTGTAGTTGGGGACGAAGATTGCACAGACGATGTATCTAGTGGAGCTGGAGCAACATCCCCTGCAGCTTCCCCACGACCTGATGATGACAGTACACAAAGCAGCAGCGGTGGACATTTATGGCCCTCAATGCAAGATCTGAATACGAGACTCCGCCGACTAATCACTGCATATCAAAGAAACTACAAACGAGAAGAGCTTAAAATGCAGCAAAGAGCTAAGGTGCGTAATTTTTGTTGATAAAGAGTTTATTTGTGACTTGAATGATTGTAATTCATTAGCACATCTTTTACGATCGAAAATCTTATTTTGGCTAACACGAAAAAGCGACCAGCGACCCCTGCTTAGTAATTATTATGAGGTCATGGCTTTGTTTCCTAAGTCAATAGAAGTTGGGCTTTACACTCAGTATTGTTACTCAAAATTACGTGGCTACATACGGAGCGTCACAGAGTGATTTATGTCTATGTAATGGCAGGCCTGGGTCACTACGCGGTGTAGGTATGAAACGGCACGCACACACGCGCACACCGTTCACGGGTCGCTACAGATGGCTTTCGCGTGCCGTCCGCCCGTACCGCAACGCGCTCCGCGTCGTAATTATTCGTACAATTAAAAGTGAACATAACAAAATATGAAGACAAGTAAATACTGCATAGCTTTTGGTTGCCTAAACGACAACAGAGATAAGAGCCTCACGTTTCATACTCTACCGCTTGATGTCGAAACGTAAGAAAAAAAAGTGAAAATATCGAATGTATATGAATAGTGTTATTCCTACATAATTATGTTTATGAATCTAGGGTTAATTATCAATTAACTACCTAGTTGTGATATGCTTATTTATTATGTCTTTCAAGTACCTATGTTCCGCTAAAAAAAGAACACGATTAGTTAACATTACAAGTTTGGAAATGTGTCGATATACTCGGCTCCCATCTGGAGCCTACTAGACGAAAATGATAAATAGACTAATATCAAACCTGACTCTCACTCACCTTATAGCTCGGTAGAAAATAGAAAGATGTTTGCATTGTTGTTTAAAACTAACGTTCAAACTCAGAAAATGGCCACACTACGCATTCAAGGTCAGCGATCGTAATTCACTGGCGTCTTTTCCACCTACCTACAAAGACACGCAACGCGGGGCGTGACAGTATGCGATAATAATTGGTCGGATACTAGGTTGAGTGCAAAATGATAAGGACTGGCTATTTTGCCATAAACGATAACAATCTTTTAAATATATACTTATACCGGGTGTCTTAGAACCCTTAACGAAGCCGAAAGCCACGTATTCTGCCCATTATATGTTATATGGATCATTTTTTTCTTTTCACCATACCTGTACCATTGTATAAGAAACTGTCTTGATCGCGCGATGTTAATCAAATAAAAACCAGAGCATCATCATACCTGATGTTGGCCTCCTCCCACAGAACTGCCGCTTTTCGTGGTTGTTTTAAATTCGCCGCCAGTCGCTGCTGGAATGATCTCCCGCCACCTTTTCGTGCTCTAAAATCAGTTGGTGCTTTTAGGATCAATTTTAAACGCTATTTACTCCAACAGCAACTAAGTACCAATTGATAACTCACTGTGTTTTGCACGCAGTTCGCAATGGTGACAGTGGCGACATATTTATTGGGGATAGTGGACATCTGTATTGTGATGCACAAATATGGACTATTGTACAATCTAGCGACCGTTACTGATTAATCATCTCCTTAACGCATTCGTCTTTTCTTCTTGTTGTTTTACGCCCAGCTTGGTTATCATTTTTCTGTATCTGTTGACAATGTCATAATAGCGCCCGCCCACAGACTAAGTAGAGAGTATACACTCGCCCGCCTCTCTTATCTTTCAGTGTTGCCATTTTTATTATCATTATTTTATTTATTTATTTTTATTCATTTATATATTTTTCGTTATATTATCTATGTACGTGTGTATCTGACCGTGACTTCACTTTGGGCCCTACCAGAAAACCAGCGCTGTGACAGTTAAATGTCGCGGCAAATTCTGAGGTAGGAGCCTTTTGGCCTCGCACAGGACTAAATTGTTTTATGTTTTGTTGTACCTTTTAAACGTTTGTTTTTCTTAAATTAATTTTTGTTTTTCTCTGTTGCTTTTATTGATGTAATTTTGTTTGTTCTGTCCTGTGTGTCCCAATAAATCTCTTTTCTTTCTTCTTCTTTACCTGGGACTCCACGGGTTCTCGAGATATTGAAGGCCAAAGTTGCATTTTTTAAAACTTTTTTTTACGAAATCGAATTCTAAGTATTAATACAAAACTTTTTTACAAACAAACATTACCTGTATTTTCGATTTTTCTAAATAAATTACGCATTTGAAGATACGAACAGTAATGTACGTTAGAAATAAATGCAGAAACGCACAGCTGATTTACTTTCGACGGTCAATGACCCGCCCTCCGCGCTAGTTCAAACGCATCGCATGTTCAAACGATCACCGCCGCGCCCGCGCCGCCTACTGGCCCCCGCCCCGCCGTCCCCGCAACCCGCTGCGGCCCCTCCCTCTGCCAGCCGCCACGTGCCGCTTAGTTCGGTTTCTGACACGATCGAATTTACTTCTTGTGTCTTTGTTTCCGAAAAACATTACTTTTGAGTGTTCTGTGACGGTGTACTCGCTAACACACAGAGTCTGTGTGTTTTTGACTACTTCTGTATTTGTTTTTGCTAGGCAGTGCGTTTGTGTTTAGTTGCGAAAGTGCCGTTTCATGATTATTCTGCGCGCGACGGCGCGAGTATGTTAGTAGGTAAGTGTTTTATGAGTTTTAATTTCAGAACATCATGGGGCGTGGGATTGTTCGAAAGATGTACCACGGCCCTGGAACGTAAAGGGCACACGAAAGAGCAGGTCGATTTTAGTCGGTGAAGTCTGACAGTACCTCCCGCCCCAACCTGGGCGAGAGGTCTCTTTTCATGGTTTTACGATCTTAAGAAAAAAATTAAGAACATCGTGCATCTCAGTAGGATTTTTCTTATTTGTTTTCACGTAAACTTTGTTCATTTCGTTCATCCTGGGGCGTGGGATTGTTCGAAAGATGTACCACGGCCCTGGAACGTAAAGGGCACACGAAAGAGCAGGTCGATTTTAGTCGGTGAAGTCTGACAGTACCTCCCGCCCCAACCTGGGCGAGAGGTCTCTTTTCATGATTTTACGATCTTAAAAAAAAAAATTAAGAACATCGTGCATCTCAGTAGGATTTTTCTTATTTGTTTTCACGTAAACTTTGTTCATTTCGTTCATCCCCGCAAAATGGAAAGAACGTAGAACTAGAACGTCGTCGCCGATACCTTCTTATCACAGCGCGTTCCAGCGTAAGCAGGCGCGCTCGTGTGCGTCAAGCCCGCCTACGCACACACAACGACAGAAACCCGTTTGCATTATATTGCGCGCAATAAATTTTTTTTTTTTTTTGATACCTAAAAATAAAAGTCGGTTCCCAGCGATAATTTAAGTGTAAAGCTACTTATATGTACAGTATGCGTAGTTAACGGCTTTGTGATGGGTTCAAATACACCCTGTATTTTTTTTTTGTAAGATATAATCTTCAAAAATATAACAATAATAGGTACTTAGAAAAGATAATAATTATTATAAATATTATTCTTCACGTAAGGTGCCGTAGGTACCTACTATTAACATTCTGTGCTAACAATCGATAATGTATGTAGTAATCGATGACGAAACCAAAAAGATATAGGCTGATGATAAAAACAAAATTCCTTGAGGAACATACCTACGTATTTATGGTAAAATCTAATTTAGCAAATGCATAAAATACGCGTAGGTACCTACCTATTCGTGCCTAAGCTCGCAAGTCGCAACCCTATTGAGCTTGACCCATAGTAACCTTTTATGGTCGTTGGCGTCAGATAAACCAAAATAAACTCTCGCGCGTAACTATTCAGTACATTTTTGCTTGCGCAGGGGAAGTTAGGCTATTATAATAGTAGGTGGGCGATACGGCTGCAAGTTAAAATGTACTTTATTCTCTTGTGCATAGATTTTACATTTGTTTGATTTTTTTTGGGAGTGGCATTTCTTGTACGTAGTACTATTATATATTCTATGGTAATGGTTATAAAATGTATGATACCATGACATTAAATTATTTCACTTTTAATTTTTTTTTAAACGTCGAAGTAGAAGTAATTAAGAAGGAATCATAACTTATCGATATCATTATTAAGTAAGAATTTCACTCAGAAGATGGAGCGACGAGAGCGGATGGATCAACTGGCCAGAGATGAGGTGTCGCAATGGCGTTGGACGCGCGCAGATGAAGAAGCATTCCGTCGTACTGTTGCTTCCTATGGAGTGGAATTCGACCCAACCACTAAAAGTCTTCGCTGGAGTCGCTTTAGAACGCTTGCACGATTGGACAGTAAAAGCGATGACGCTCTTACTGATTATTTAAAAGCATTTATGGCGATGTGCAAACGACAGTGTGGACTTTCTGTGGGTGAAGCTGAGCTACCAACAAGAGCAGATTTAAAAGCAGAGCCTATAGGTGAAGAGAGAGCTATCGCCACTCTTGAAAGGTACTGGATTCTATTAATTACGGTTCAAAAATGATGACCACTTTTCCTGTTCAGATTTCAGATAGGCAGCAAATGCCTAGAGATTTCAATTCAATTAAATTCTCTTACTTTAATATAATGGGTATATCCGAATTATTAATACCTCTAATGAATCTCTATGCCGTGTGAAAGTTTTCCTAATACAACTTTCGCTATCGCTAGTGTAACTTTTTCCCAGGAATATCGGTTGCAGATTGAGTAACTTTTTTGCGGTTGATCATCTGATGTTTTTGGGATCTAATAAAACTGCAGAATTGAACTTTTTTGTCAGGATTCTCTTAATTTTTATAATCGATAACCTTTGTCAGGATTGATCTGTTACGAGTATTACGTGAAGAAGTCGCTCCACATCCCGCACTCGATACCAGATTGGCTCTTTGTGAGCGGTCACCGGACACTCCTCCGTGGTGGCAACCGGCTCGACACGACAAACTGTTGGTTTTAGGTGTCTGCAAGTAAGTATAATTATTTAATATTAATTTATAAAAAAAACCTTCAAACCGCTTTACTTGAGACGACACCACCTGTCATCAATACCTATGTAAAAATAAATCTTAATATTATTTTCATTTTAAACAAACATGACATTTAATAAAACACACAAGGACCAGCGCCAGCATATAAGGATCAATTACTTTAAGTAAATATTTTGTGTAAAATTACAGTGCATTACGCATTTTTTGAAATTTGGAAAACATAATAAATGTATACTTAATAAGATAATACATAAAATATTTTCCTTTTTAGGACACATAACATTTGGTCACAGTATTTGATCTTTATCAGTCACACTGCCGATAAGTGTATAAAAACCGAACATATTTAACCTAATTTCTCGTTTCTTGAAAATTTGTTTACCTATTATGCATACTAATCAATTTAGGTTGTTAATACAGCTTGTGACTGACAGAATAGAATGTTATTAAAAAAATATACTTCTACGAATAGCAAGACGAGACTGCATGACAAGATGCTTTGTCTAAGTTGATGTGAATTGTTAATTAATAAAATAATATTCTTGTTATAAAATAATTAGTAAATACCCGCCTCGAGACACCTATTTCTTCTATTTAACCTTCAAGCGGGCGCGCGTAGTCGAATCGACCGCGCTGAATACGTTTTAGTTCATATTATCATTATTACTCATCACATGTATTTCTCATTTCTAGTACCCTGTCGCTATGTAATTGGGAGTAAAATAGAAAATACCGTCAGAATATACCGTCACTCAGGGTGATCTCTCCCATCCACAGATCGCAATTGTTTTAGTCCCGGCGCAGTCGTCGAAAAGACTACACGCGCCTGTCGTCATGCGCTCGTTACGTGGTCGTAGTGGTTCTTCTCAATCTTATCGAATTATGCTTGGAATTTTGTTGTTTTTTTTATAAAAATGAGTCGAGGATGGTTATCACAAACTGCTGTATTCGAGGGACTACTATAAGATGAAGAAGAGAGTGAATTAGACCCCTGCGACCAAGGCTCTGAAACTTCCGACCACATCGTTTCAGAGCAACTCAGCCTGGTGAGGAATCACTTTCAGAAATAAATAGCTGTTTTACAGGGAGTGATAAAGTAAAGAAGTGGCAAAAATGTAACAATAACTTTCTGATGAAAAATAAACCAAATTAAATTATTTTTAATCTTAATTTGTAATTTTTATCGCTTGTTTAGATTTATAAACTAGTCTGATACCTCAAACAAGTATAAAAACCTGTAAAAAGGGTTTTGTATTCCTAATTTTTGTTTAGACCCAAAAAATGTTTGAGTGATTTAAAATAATTTATTTTTCATAATTATAATGACTCTTTTTGACAAATTATATTTTGAAAATAAGCACAATACATCTACGTACATAAAAATAAATAATTATTGGACAATTAGTGGTTTATTTCTTTTGTACATCGCATAGGTCTTTTCGGTTACGCGCGCCCGCTCCCGTTACAAAAGACCGCGCGCCCGCTTGAAGGTTAATTACGAATCGTTCGAATAGAATTTACGAATTCAAGAGAATACATTTTTTTTTGTCAAATCCACAACAACACACCGATGGCCGAAGTTGCAAGAACAATGCATAGCGTTCATCTCACGACGGATGCTTCCCAATCAGATTTTACAAAAGCGCCATCTTGTTATAGCGGGCTTAGACTCTCGCCTCGCGCCTCGCCTAGTACCTCGCCTTGCCACTCGCGCGAGAGTGTAAACCGGCTATTACATAACGTGCTAAACAAGGGTCGGCCGCTGATTAATTTGATAGCTAATTAAAGTCACTATAACTGAGCAAACGATTAAGGTTAACAACGTTTATGAGTAATGCCGGCCCCTCACATTCGCACGAATTCGCAAACCCACAAGTGTATGACGACATTTGCAAATGATTGTGCGAAGTTTTCGTTGCATTCGCGGTTTTCCAAGCTGTATCGGTTTTTTAACTCACATCAAAGCGCGCGAACCTCGATCCTTCAAGTAGTCTCCTACACATTCGTGTGACCAGTTGCGTACACGATTGCGAAGCAAACGGTCGTGTCGTTGTTATATTTTGTGATTTTTGTGTAACGAACTAATGATCAGTATAAATATAGGCATACATACATAGTTAAATTCTGGTCCTTTTAATCCAATGGAGGGTCGATTCGGTACATGAAACACTATCGATATATAAAGACAAAATTAACTGAGATATTCGTAAACAAGTGTAGGAGGAAGCGCAAACAGTTTCGCAAATTGAGTTTGCGAACCCATTTGCAAATCCGCTAAGTTTGCGAATAATAATAATAATATTCCACAACTATCACACAACGCCATCTAGTCCCAAGCTAAGCAGAGCTTGTGTTATGGGTACTAGACAACTGATAAACATACTTATATATCTAAATACATACATATTATAGATAAATTACACCCAGACACAGAACAAAATGATCGTGCTCATCACACAATCCTTTGTCCTGGGTGGGAATCGAACCCACGACCTCCGGCATAGCAGTCAGGGTCACTAACCACTAGACCAACAGGCCTGTCCGAATGAATGTCTGACGGCCCCTCATATGCGTGCAAACATTCGTACGATGTACGAATGTTTGCTCACTCAGGGTGCGTACATCGTACGAATGTTTGCGCGCATGTGAGTGACCCCTGTAAGAAATATTAAAAGTAGTTGTTATAATAGTTATTTATGCAACTGTTGTATAATCAGGGGTATTAAAACACGAATGTGGGTTTCATCACACGAGGCGTAGCCGAGTGTGATAATAGTATCACATGAGTGTTTTAATACCTAATTATAACAGTTGCATACAAGACTTTATCTACAATCATGATGTGAATCCTCTATAAAAGATTCTCATACCATAGGGTGTTGTACAGTGTTGTAAGAATTTTGTAAATTCAAGAAAAGTCTAATTGCGAAGCATGTAAAATAAACAAAAACATCGAAACACACAAACACCCAGACCAAATACGTACGGGAATCGAACCCGCGACAACACTACTGTTGTGATCAAATGACTTTTAAGAAAACCACATAGGAAGTGGGTAGCATTAGTAAAAGAATTATTGTTCTTTTTTCAAAATTTTAGCGGTCTGGTGGTGAAAATGTCATTGCATGAGAATGTTCTTTTTTTGAAATTCATAATATCACGCGTTTGGATGATAATGATCATAATAAATATCATTGAGTGTTTTAATGTTGGCAATAAGCTAATTGTTATAGGTTCTTATAGAGAGGATTAATAGCATGATAGTATATAAAGGTATTTAAAGGGGGTTTGGACATTTTTGTATGGGGAGTATACCAGGTGCCATCCGAAATTCTGTTTTTTTTTTTTTCGAAATAGCGGTCACGCATGGTACTTTCTTAAATCGATAGATCACATCAATACAAAAACATTAAATGTAGAGAGGCAAAACCTCATAAAACGTCACGATTCCTAGTTATGAGCTGTTAAACATGTACAAGTAGCGACACATTTTTTCTTTCTTTTTTAATATTTTGATGTTTATTGATCAAAAAAGATACTTCCGCAATAAAACGACATGAATAGGTAAGTATCATATTATTTTCCAAAATCAAAATTTCGGATGGAAAGTGGTACAAAAGGAACAAAGCTCTTTAAGCAACATTTATAAGTAAGACCGTAAAATAGTTGAAAGGGCTTTGTATCTTTTGTACCAGGTGCCATCCGCCATTTTGATTTTTTTTTCAAAACGGCGTACAGTAATGAAACCTTCATAAATCGATAGATCACATCAATACAAACATAATATGTAGCGGGAAAAATCTCGTAAAGCGTCACGTTTCCGAGTTATGAGCTGTCAAAGATGTACAAGAAGTGCCATAGTTTTTTATTTAGTTTTTAATTTTTTGATGTTTCTAGATTAATGATGAAAGATATTAGGTAATTAATTGGGTGTAAGTTTTTGTCCGCTCATTAACCCAATGTTATTCCAACGGGAATAATCACTAAGTATGATATTACAAACATTTTCTAAACAAACTGAATGCTTTTCAGGTAGGTACAAGCAGGAAAAGAGTTAAGTATATAGGCAGCGAGTTTTTAACAGTTTTCCTATAAACTACTAGCTTCTGCCCGCGACTTCGTACGCGGATCGTTTTTCCTGAATTTTCTTTGCTATAAACCTCACGGAGCCCGAGACCTTACCAACGAATCCAAAACCGTGGAAATAGGTTCGTGCGTTCTGGAGATATAGCGTCAGGAAGGAAAACCCGACTTATTTTTATACAATAGATATGCATGCCATATGTTTAATGCAATTTTTGCTACCGCATGACGCAGGTCCTCACCGGACACGGAAGTTTCAGGAGGTACCTGTGTCGGATAGGGAGGAAAGAAACGCCTGGGTGTCACCACTGCGAGGATCACCCGGAGCTTACGGTACACTTGAAACACAAATCCTCAACAGTAATTGGTCTGTGTTGCCAGTTTATGTGGAAAAAATGCACATCTAAATAAGAAGTGGCTTCACCTTATTTGTCGCGCACATTCTATCTGTCTGTTTCTTTGATCAGAAAGCCTACCATGCCTACGGACATACACAAGCCTACCATGCCATGACCTGATTAAAAACGATTCAAAAGCAAGACATTTAAGTTTAGGTTCCTAAACTGCATCGCTTAAAGTCGTACCATGACGTCCAATTTGCTTAGTGTCATTTGGATCGTTAAAAGTGAATGAAAGATCGCGATTTGTGACTGAAACATTTTTGGTGAAAAAGAGACAACGCTTTTTTTTTTAGCGTGTTAGAATCATCAAATGAGTCCTCCCACCCCGGGCAGGGCGGGAGGGACTAGGGACTGTCAGACTTGTAATGACTAAAATCCACGGTGTCCTTCGATAGCCCTTTATGTTCCGGGGTCACGGTAATGAGATAAGTCCCGTGACCCCGGCAGGCTTTGGCCCTCTGAGAGGGGGGCCCGGCGTCATTTTGCTGACGCTCTTTGAGGCGCGCGTGGAACACAACGCGCCGTCGACCCGGGCATAGTCCATGGTCGGACAGCGAGTTGCCCTTTACTCGCCGACCGCATGTCCGCGCCTACAGTGGCCGGAGACCGTCTTGCGACGTCCGTCGCCGTGGGCGTCCACCACCGCGGTTGGGGCGGAGGGAGGACATTGTCCTCTGTCTCACGCGGCCCGCCTCCTCCTACGCGAGCATGACTGCTTCGCTGGAGGCGACCGCTTCCAACTCCGTCTCGCCCCGCAGCATGGCCTTGACCAATGTCGGGCGCGAGAGGTCTCCGCCTATCACCACCGTGAGGACACGTCGGTGCTCTGCCCAAGCGGGGCAGTCTTGCACCGTATGCTCTACTGTGTCCTCCGGGCGATCTTCGCAGTGGTGACACCCAGGCGTTTCCTCCTTTCTCATCAGACACAGGTACCTCTCGAAACTTCAGTGTCCGGTGAGGACCTGCGTCATGCGGTAGGTCAGGACGCCGTGAGTGGCTGGATAGGCTCCAGCCACTCCTCAAAGAGTGCTCTTACCGCCGCGACTGCGGCGTGCCCGGACGTCGGTCGCGACGGTCGTCCCCTCCATACTGCCCTGAGATCGCGCCGGAGCTCCTCCCATCGCGCCTCGACTTCTCGAGGCAGCGGGGACACGCCCCGGCGCAGCGCCTCCACGCGCCACTCATAGACGCGCTGGAGGGCAGTCGCCTCCAGATCCCAGGGCAGCAATCCGGCAAGGAGATTGGCCGATTTGCCAGCGATCGTGCGGTATCCCCGGATCATCCGGATAGCCATGACCCTCTGGCATGCGACCAACTTTAGTGGTCGCGTCCGGATGCTCATGGACCGCACGACACCGGCGTACAGCCTACGGTAGGAGGCGTTTGGCCCGCTGAGATTGGGCAGGAGTCGCCTGATTAAGGCGGCTGCTGCCCGGTTCAGCCTTGGGGCCAAACTCAGGAAATGCTCCCTGAAGTTCCACCGGCTGTCGAGGACGAGTCCCAGGTACTTCATCGTCCTCCCGACGCTGATGCGAACCCCCTCCACCGTTATGTGGGACTCTGACCGTGGCGCGTTAACGCGGCCATGAAAACACATGGCCACCGTTTTGTGCAGCGCCACTTCGAGTCCCAGCTGCCGGATCCTTTCGACGACTGTCGCAACTGCTTGCGTCGCCAGGTCGGCCGCCGCCTGGTGCGACTCTCCCTGCGCCAGGATGAGCTTGTCGTCAGCGTAACATATTACGCTGACGCCGTCAGGGAGGTCGCCGCGCAGCACCCAGTCGTATCCGATGTTCCACAGGGGCGGCCCCAAGACCGAACCCTGTGGGACACCCCACGACATCTCTCGCCGGTTCCACTCTCCCCGGTGACCGGGGTAGATGACGGCTCTGTCCGTCAGGTAATCCTCGACAGTACGACGGAGGTAGGTCGGCACCCGGTGATACCGGAGTGCCTCCCTGATGCAACTCCAGGGCAGGGTGTTGAAGGCATTGGAGATGTCCAAAGACACCGCCAAGACGACCCTGCCCCGCGCCACTGCATCCCCCGTCGTGACGGCTCTCACGCGCATGATGGCGTCCACCGTCGAGCGCCCCCTGCGGAAGCCGAACTGGCTCTCCGCAAGGTTCGGGCCCACCCGATTCAGGTGCCCGACGAGGCGGTCTGCAATGACTGCGGAATGCGGACTTCTGGATCAGGACCAGTTTCCCCGTCTTCCAACGAAGTGGGAACTGGCCCCTCTCCAAGCATACGCTAAAGAGCCCCCCAGTCGAGGCCCGAGAGTCCCCGAGGCTAGGACCCAGGCTTTCCCTGGCAGGCCGTCGGGTCCTGGGGCAGTATTTTTGGCTTTGAGCCGTTGTACCGCCACTCTCAGGTCTACCTCGGTCACCTCTGGAGCGTCGTAGACGTCGCCGTCGCTGTGGTCCGCGTTTGCGCCAGCTTCATCGCCAGATTCCATCGGAGACGGAGCCATAGGCGGGGGAGTATGCTCTCCTTGCGATGGGAACAGGGCACTCACCACGTCTGAAGCTGGAGACTCTGTGTCAACGGGGGAGCCCAAGGGCGGAGCTTTTCTCGCACCCACTTGTATAGGCGGCCCCATGGGTCCCCGTCCAGAGTCCCCAGCATCTCCTCGCGGGCCGATTCCTAGGCCCGCCAGATCTCGTCGCGATCGAAGGACGGTCTTCGCCACCCTGTAGCCCTCGTAGAGCTCCGCCTCCACGGCCGCCGCATCTGGAGGTCGGCTGCGGAGCCTGCGGAATCTGGTGTACCGGCGTCGCGCGGCAACGCACGCTTCGCGCAGCGCTGCTAGCTTGCGCGACCAGTACAGCTGTCGCCGGGCGCGTCCTTGCCGGACCCGGGACATGGCCAGGTCGCAGATCTCCGACATGGCCTCCCGAAACCACTCCGCCTCGTCGTGTCGGCAGGCCTGTCCGGTGGTGACACCCAAGCCTGCACGATTGAGGTTTCCAAGAATAGCTCCCGGTCCAGCTGCTTCAGCACCCATCGCGGACCACTTGGGTTCCGTCCACTTGGGACCGGCGAGTCTGAGGTCTGGGCGGAGACGTCGAACCGGATATACTGGTGGTCGGAATAGGTCTCCACCTCCTCCACAACGCGCCAGTCAGTGACGCGCGGTGACAGGTCGGAGGTGGCAAACGTAATGTCCACCACCGACTCGCCCCTCATCTGCACGCACGTGGGGACAGAACCCCGATTCTCAATCACCAGGCCCTGTGCCCGGATCCAGTGCTCGAGCATCCTGCCCGCGCATAGTCCGTGGACCGGGAACCCCAAGCCGGACTTTTGGCATTGAAGTCCCCGAGGACGAGCGTGGGGAGGGAATCGAGGGTGACGACGACGTCTCCCAGCTCCGTTAGGGAGTCTTGGATCTCGGCGAGAGTTTGGTTCGGGGAGAAATAGACGCCTACAACGGCGATCTCCCCGTCTGCGGCATTTGTCAGTTTTATTGTCTGATTACGATTTTTGAAAGGTCCGTTCGATTTCTCTGGTCTTCCATCATCAGACCTCGATTATAAATATTATCTGAAATATCTTCTTTCCAACAAAAAAAGATTCATCGAAATCTGTTCATAAACGACGAAGTTCTGCGCGAACAAATATAAAAAAAACATGAACGGTCGAATTGAGTAACCTCCTTTTTTAGGAGTCGATTACAAAAGTGGGGACATTTCACATAAATTCTTGTCATTATACAACGTGTAACGTTAAATGCGCAAAACCTCTCGTGGGGTAACTCTGCCCATGTTACTGAACAATGTTGTTCTAAGATTTATGGAAAAAAAAATGGTTTTTCATACAAAATGAGAAATTGATCGGGCCCATCAGTATGAAAAACCATTTTTTTTTCCAAAAGTCTTAGAACAAAAATTGTTCAGTAACATGGGCTGAGTTACCCCACGCGAGGTTTTGCGCATTTACCGTTACCTACACGTTGTATATGTATAATGTTGTTCAGTACGCATTGGAATTTGATTAAGATTTTGATTCGATTCTAGAGCGCATTGCGAACACTTTGTGCCACGCTGTACATCATAAGTAACTTTTTTAAATGTAAAAATAATCTTAATATTATCCTTAATTTTTACTGTACTCGTATGACAACTAAACCTTCTCATGTCATTGTAAACCTTACTTTTTTACAAATAAATATAATATAAATAATTATATATTATAATGTAATACTCGAGTTCATATTATGTGTGTGCGTATGTCCTGTTTGTCAATAAATCCCTTTTCTTTCTTTCAAATCACCTGTAGGTTGACTCAGTTGTGTAATGTGTCAGGTGTGTGTGTGTGATGTGTATGGTTGGCACTCATATATTCAATCCACCAACTTTATTACTCCTTTTGGAATTCTATTAGTAAGTATATAAGAAGCGCAATATTCAGGCAATTATATTTAATTTTAATTGTATATGTATATAAAAATCAATGTTCCGGTTCTTTAAAAACGAATCAAAACATTAAACAAAAAAAAAACTATGGCACCTCTTGTACATCTTTGACAGCTCATAACTCGGAAACTTGACGCTTTACGAGATTTTGCCTCTCTACATTTTATGTTTGTATTGATGTGATCTATCGATTTATGAAAGTTTCATTGGTGTACGCCGTTTTGAAAAAAAATCAAAATGGCGGATGGCACCTGGTACACGGCCCATACAAAAATGTTCAAACCCCTTTATAATTTCAAAATATCGAGGTTCAGACGATCCTCTGAACATTCCATTTGTCGGTTTTGAGATTTAGCTTTGAAGTCTAGTCTATAATATGAATATATTTTAGAATGAGCCTGAACAAAATTATGTGCTATTATAAAACTCAGTTTATTCCATTTTAACAACAGTGATATTTTACAAAATTCTTCTTTCCTAATTAAATGTACGTTTTACAGGCATGGATTGGGTGATACATACAGTAAATTGTTTTGTGATCCCAAAATGCCATTTGCTGATTGTGCCAGCAAGTGGTATGCGAGTCATAAGAGTGCCTCCAGGAATGAAGCACAAAAGATATCTTCCGACGAGGAAGATGCAGCCGCCTCGGAAGAGGCTGCCGGCGAGATGCGCATGTCGCTGAGAAGAAGCAAGAGAACCTCCAATAATTGCGATCGGACCACCGAAGACGACACAGACGCTCTCTCCGAACTAGAGACTCTAGCCAAGCTCGGCCGGATCGAGGAGACGCTGCCTCCGGAGCGATGGTTCTCGGAGCGCGCGCTCGAGACACGGCTGCATCACATCGCGCACGCCGTGCAGAACCGCGAGTGGCCCGCCGCCGCCAAGCAGGACGCGCGCGCCGCGCCCGACGCGCTGGACGAGCGCAAGCAGGGGCCCAAGAGACACATCGCCATCGACGTGGAGACCGACCGCGCCAAGCTGCACGCGCTGCTGTCCGTGCCCGCGGCGCACTGCGCGCCCGCCGCGCCCGCGCCGCCGCCCGACGCGCCGCCGCCCGCGCACCAGCGCGCGCAGCAGGCGCCCGCGCCCTCGGCCGCGCCCGTGGACCTGTCGGCGCCGCTGGACCTCAGCGACGTGCACGACTTCTCCGTGGCGCGCCGCACTCAGAGCCCCGACGCGGGGCAGTCCTCTGTGCCTTCGCGCAGCCGACTCGATGACACCCTTACGAGACTTATGAAACGTAAAAATGTGGTGAGTTAAAGTTTATAGCTCTTTTTATTGAAAACTAGCTTCTGCCCACGACTTCGTACGCGGATCCTGTTGCTTATGCCAGCGACAACGGGGTTGTCAAAATCGAAGATCTAAAAAGTGTGATACCCAATTCCAAGAGCCCGGGTAAAAAAAATAAGGAGTTTGGCCAGTAGAGTAAAATTGTTATTCATAATTATTCATCGTCATCGAAAATCAGTCCTAAACTGTTACCGCCTTCACTGCGTGGATTGTATTCCCAGCTTATGTTATTTTATAATTATGCAGTGAAATTAGTGATAGCTTTGATTTCCACATCAGGTGTTCCAGATCTTCAATTTTTATACATCAATAGATAATGCTCATCAGGTTGAAGGCCAAGAATCATCCGCGTCTCTTAGGATTTATACACTTTAATAATTTGCTACGCTCATGATTCAGTCATTAGGAATACTTCGCTTGCTCGTGATTCATCTATGGCCCTTGCTTTAACTCCGTACTTTATTCACTATTTGCATAAAATACTATTTCTCCGTCCATTAAAGTCATTGGACTTGGCGTAATAGCTGAGCATAATTATGATCTAGATATTCTAGAGTATGTATTTGTTTGGGGTCTGGTTATTTGCATAATTATGTGAGTTTAAATGTTTGTGAACGCACCCACGATACAGAAGGAGTTTCTAGTGTAGGGCAACGTTTTCTAAATCTTGTCTTATTTTTTTATGTCAGCGTTTTTTATCTGTCAGTCCTCTGATTTTTTTTTTGTATTTCCTCTATTTGCATTTCATCCAAGCAAAGTTATGTCGACCAGCTGGTTTTATTAAAAATGTCAATGGATTGGCTGACGATATTCCCAAAAATACGAATATTAATAAATCTATAACAACATACTTTTCATTTTGATTTTGCAGCCTGCCCCAGAACAAATTGTTGGAAAAGAAAAAAAAAGGAAGAAGTTGGACGAAATAGTACTCGGCTTATCAGCAGCCAAATGTAAAAGCCCCACTACCTCGTCAGAAAGCCAGCGCGGCCGTAGTGCCAGCGTCCTGCCTGACGTGACGGTAACTCCAGCAGCACCCCCTACTTCGTCTGTGGCTTCCTCAATGCAGAAACCATTTTCGGTCACGGTGACTAATGTGCCGTCTCCACAAGCTTCTTCCAAAGAGTTGTCTTCATTTTTGCAGCAATCTTTAGAACAAGCTAAGATTCCAAAAGCTCCTGTCGTACCTCCAATGAAATCTTATTCTCATGAAGCAAAAGTAAACAAGTGGTTAGCTGAACAGGCTAGTGTGGATACCCGTCGTAGAGGTGCTGCACCACGGCTTGCTCCTGAAGAACACGTACCAGTAGTTCACCGTGTAACTGGAAAGCGAATAGTTGGCCCGAAAGCACCTCAGCTTAAGCATCTAGCTCAATGGATTGCTGAAAATCCTATGTATGACATAGATTCCAAATGGACTGAAGGGATAAAAGAGCACATTAAGTTGCCTCAAGATGTCCGCAGTCAAAGACATTCCCCAATGCAATCCAGCAGTGGAATAAGTGAACGCAAAAAAGGACGACCACCCACGCTTGATTCTCCATCTCCTAGTGTAATGTCTTCGAATTCACACATGAATCAAAGTTTAGCTGGTTTAAATCCCGCTATTTTGGCGAGTCTCTCTAGCCTTAGTGCATTCGATCCTAAAACATTAGCTGCAACACTTTCTAATTTAACTGGATTTGATCCAAAATTGTTGAACACCTTCGACCCAAAGTTGCTTTCCAGTTTGGGAAATTTTGATCCCAAAAATAATCCTTTGCTAAACTCGTTCAATAGCATGCCAAATTTATTAGGTAACATAGCTGGCGGAAATATATTTGCAAATTTAGCTGGATTAGGACTTCCCGGATTTTCTTCTTTAGATTTAAATAATCTTGGTGGGTCCAGCGTTTCAAGTGAAAATAAGTCAAAATCTCGAAAAACCACAGAAACCGGAAATCCCTCTAGTTCCAAATCAAGCAACTCACAGTTTCCATTTGTATTTCCTAGTCCTAATATGTTATATCCTCAATTAGGGCTAAGTGGTTTAAATCCATTTGGTATGCATTCTGGAATGTCGTCAGCATATGATGCGTTAGGGTTATTGAGTAACAATATAGCAGCAAGTTCAGGTGCTTCGACAATACAGAGTTCAAGCCATAACGCTTCACGTAGTTCTGCTAAAACAACTACACCAAGGTCGTCAACTATTGTTACTAATTCGTCCACCTCCCGACAGCAAAAAGTTTCTGACCGGCAGCAATCAAGTCAACTTCCACAAATACATTTGCCTCCAGATCCATACCTTTTAGAATCATTATCAAAACAATCTTTAAATTACGAATCAATAATGAGATCAGAAAAAAGACAGCGGGACAATGATAACCACGAGACTATAGCAACCGATTTGTCTAAGACCGATAAAAAGAAATTGCCATTTGATACGATAAGGTCTCAAGTACCTCCGGAGTTTGCGGCTGTTCAAGAAAAACTATTAAAAGGTGACAAAAAAGATATTGACATCAGCAAAATGTTATTAGAACAAATGGCTTCTGGTGCCCTTAGCGCTAGCCTTGTAAGTTCGGCGGAGTCTAAAAAGGGTAAAGACGACAAGGACGTTTCGGATAAATTAATCAAAAATTCCTCGGAATATGTTTCTAGAACATTATTGTCGGATGACGGAGGACTAAGCACTTCTTTGGCTCACAAAAGACCTCTTGATGAAGTGTTGAATGAACCGGAAAACTTAGCGCTATCATCTACAGAATTAAATCCCTCTAAAAAAATAAAAGAAAGTTCTACATCGGAGAAAAAAACATCCATGGAAAAGCAACCAGATCACTCGACGCACACAGGCGAAATGGACCTTGAAGACTTAATAGCTCCTTCAACTGTGATAAAAACTGGTATGAAACCTGATTTTGATCCAACTGTTCCCAAATTGACTCCTACAGAAATGACAACTTCAACATCTGGACTAGGGAAAGAAGAAAAGTCACAAACAAAACTATCTAGTTCCTATCCTGATGATTCTAACATTTTAAATCAAGACATCGCATTGGCTGAAGACTGCAATGAGAAAGTTGATAATGACATAAAAGACAACTGCTCCAATGACGATGACAATAATGTTGGTGATTTGTCTTCTCATGACGGGGGCCGCAGATGCAATAAAAAGAAAAACCGGAAGTCGTCTGAAGAAATACCATCGTCATGCCCGCGGCGTGAACTAAGATCAAGCTCTGGACGTCAATCGACAGAGTCAATTAATACAAACCACTAAAATGTAGAGCGACTCGAACGGATTTTATTTACGAATCATCATGTTTCAAATGTAATAAAGTATAACCGTGTTTTTTTTTTTTAATATAACAGCCAAATGCTGTTTTTTAAACAAAATATCTTTGAAAGTTTTTTAATTACGTATTTGGATCGCTTGTTTTGGATAGATTACTCTACCTTCCAATTTTCGTATTCCAGCTGTTGCAACATTATGAATGATTAGTAAATTAGATTAGTTATAAGAATAATATTCTTATTTATAACTTATAAAATACCATAAGACTGGATATTCCACATATACAGATCCACAGTTATACTAAAATATCTTTGATAAAACATAACTGTGTTACATGAAAGATGTTAATGTAAACGGAACAAAGTAAATTATACGGTAATGCTTAGCGATCACATCTGGAATGGATAACAATAATTATTTAGAAATGTGGTTTAGAATTTCTTAATGTGTAGTATAGACAATTAACTATTGACACTTTAGAGATCTCTTGCAAATACAGTAGCTCAGTATCCTTTTGACTACTATTTGTTTTATAAAGTTAGTTAGCAATGTTGAGTAAATATTAAAACATAAATGACGAGTGAAATTGTGTTAAAAATTATTCCTGGTTTTATTATTGTTCTCATTTTATTTAGTTATGATTTTAAGATTTAAGTCAAACACTGAATGTGATAAAATTATTTATTACATGTATTCTTATTATTTTACACTGCTATATTGATGAAATGTATTATATAATTATGTGACAAATCATAAATAAACATAGTACTAAATACATTTGTTTTAATTTAAGTATCGTCATCACCAAAGGATAACCAACCAGCCCGCGAAATTCAAATTTTCTTACGTTTTTTGCAATTTACAGGCCAGTGACATGTTGTAACTTTATCAAAATATGAATTGCGGCAATAACAAGTATAATTTTAAATACAAGAATGATCAAAACATTCGTGTGCGATGTACAGACGCCAGCAGGTCAACCTACCCGAATCTGTCAGATTTTACCAATCAAACATTAACCTTCTACTCTTGTGATAAGGTTGAAATTCTATTAAAGAAATCTGACAGATTGTGGTAGCTTGATGTGCTGGCGCCTGTACATTTCAACCGCGCGGCCTACTCATCAAACTTGATGAAACTTTGCCAGGAGTTAGTAACTATTTGTTACTACACACTCCTCATTTCCTGTATTTGTTGCAAAAAGAACTAAGACGCTATGACCAAAAATAGTTGGCCGCTAGAACCGCCACTTGCCGTAGTCACCGCCTGTGATTACACAGAAACTCGATAATGCAGATAGGCGAATTATGTATCAAAAGAAAGGTCTTAATCACTTGTATTTGTTGCAAAAATAAAAAACATCAAAACGTAAATAAACAAAAAGTTATGCTATGTTAAGTTTCCAGGTTATGGGTAGGTAAGTATTGAACCATAAACATCGAATAAATAGAGGTTTATGTGTATGAACGGTTAGTTGCTGATTTGTTGCAGTAAATAAACAAGAAAAAAGTACAAAAAATTGGTCCAAAATTTTTTTATGATCGATTTAATTTGGCCGCTCGGACGGCAATATGCCTAAAATACAATGGCGTTTATTTCGTTATTAAAAGTATGTTCAAGCATAGTTATGGTACTAATCGATAGGTAACGTAACCTAGTTTGGATAAATGTGGCCAAAATAATTGTAAAATTCATATTTTAGGAGATATTCACTAAAACGTAGTAGTTTGAAACTGTATTAGTGTAGGGTGACCATGATTACATTTACATAAACACGAAGGCATGTTTTTAAATATAGCAGGTGAAAAGGTATACTATTTACATAGGGTACCTACTTAAATTAGTTTAAACTAGCTACAACATTACACTACACTTACATCTATTTATCAACCTAGTTTTTAACCGACTACACCAAAACCAAAAGGAGGGTTATGATTTTGACCGGTATATATGTATGTTTGTCTGTTCCCTCAACTTCTAAACTACTTATCATTACATGACAATTGACAAATGATGTGTCGTTAGAAGCGTCTTAGTTGTCCGCTGGTTATAGCACAGATTACCAGATATTGCACTCCATGTACTTACGCGCGCTAACCACCTACCGGGCGCCGGGTAGCCCGCTACCCATAGCGCAGAGGGATGTCAACAGCCGCGCGGCGCGCACGTACTCATATTTCGGTCAATTTGATGATACTTTTGAAATCGATGTTTACAACTGGTACATTATGTGCAGTGGATGGATGTAGATCCAGCAAGAGAAGAGATAAAAACTTTTCTTTTTTAGGATTTCCTCGTGATACAGAAATGTTAGTATATTTTTTATTTGTTATGAAAAAGAGGTACTTCCCTACAATAATTATTAAATACTGTTGTTGTTTATTAAACAGTTGGAGGTTTGTCGTACTACACGATCATACAAGTTTCAACTTGTCTCGAAATGTACTTACAAAACAATAGTTATAATAAAATTTATAATCTTTCTGTTTCTTTCTATCTGCAACCTTGAACTGTCGAGTGTTTGATGCCGTCCGCTCCGCCGCCGCCGTGCCACCGCGCTGATGCCGCTTCGTTTTGTTACGTTAACTTATGCGTATAAGTAGCGATTTTGTTCGTTTGAATTTTATTACAAATGCATAAAATTGTATTGATTTACATAGTTGGAAATATGTATAAAGAGATTTTGTAGGGAACTCGTGATAAATTTGAATTAGAGTGGTTCGAATTATCGCAGGTTTGAATTAACGAGAGTCGAGTGTATATAATATCAGGGCTCGAAAAACGGTTTATTTTTCGAAACGTTTTCGCCTTAAATGCCTAAGAACTTATTTTTTCGTTTGGAACGTAAAGTAAAGTAAAGTTCTTGATTGATATACACGCCCACACTATTATTTCATTCATCGTTTTTTCGAGTATTATTAACTATAATAAGAATAATGAAAAAAATAAATGATTTTAAATTTTTACTTTAAAACATTTTTTTTAAACCGGTTCTTTCCATTTCATTCAAACGTTCCCATTTCGTTTTCGTTGCGAACAAAATGAGGTGCAAAGAACCGTTCTAAACTTATTTTTGGAAAAACTTTCCGAGTCCTACTTTGTAACCTAAATATATTTAATTTTTATACCTATTTATTAGTTAAATCAATAATACATTATAAAACATTTAAAAAACATGTTTTATTCTATAAAGTACCCATACTATAAATCCCTACTAACATCTTTGTCGACAGAGGCAGCCCTGGCAATTCACAATATCCATGCGCGGCGCGCATCTACAAACAAAACTCAACTTTACGTTTGTAAGATTAGGTACATTTTCGTTCGCAGCGTCTATCGACTTGAAAGTGTAGGCTATTATAGCGGTAGGTATTGAACATTTTGTATGGAGTGAGTTATATGTAATATGTGGTTATAGGGTAGGTGACCTGTCGTCACCAAATCCAATATGGCACCCTCTAGAGGATGTTAAGTCGTAACAGAAAACATTTTTTTTTTTTGCTCAGTGTCGATGGGTATCAAATTAAAGGGCTTGATGAGCACATTTGAAATATACATTACTAGCTGACCCCGCAAACGTTGTTTTGCCATATAAATAAAAAAAAAAATAGTAGCCGATTCTCAGACCTACTGAATACGCATATAAAATTTGGTAAAAATCGGTAGAGCCGTTTCGGAGGAGTACGGTAACTAACATTGTGACACGGAAATTTTATATATAAGAAGATATAGCTTTTACTAGCTAATTTGCTGTTTCTAACAGTGTCAACATGAGTATCAAACGATAAAATTAAATCTTAAATTCACAACTCAAAAAATATATATATACAGGCAATGAGGTTTTACCAATTATATATACATAATATATAATTGTATACAGGCTGTACCAAAAACCCTGTTGTTCCTTCTACCTACGTTTTAAGAATTGGTATACAAACGTAATAAAGTGAGTAATTTATGAAAAACTATTAATAAAATTAATTAAAATAAATATTTAATTATTAATGTTTGTAATATTTAACTAGTTTGTTACCTCTGCCGCAATACTGCATGAAGCGATGTCGCGAAACCACAAAGAGATATAACTAGAGATGTGCCGTTGCCGGCAATATTGCCCAAGGTGGGAATATAGGTGGAAATATTGCCGGCAATATTGCCGAGAGTGGAAATATTTGGGAATATTGCTTAATTTTAAGTCTAAGTGAGTGCGAAAACTATGTAACACACTTAGGATTAGCATTTACAGACCATGATTTACATTATATAAAAAAAAACATTGTTTTGGGTAAAATTGCCAAAATTGCCGGCAATTTTTGGCAATATTCCCGGTATTTTACCGGCAATATTGCCCATTGTTGCCGAACACGACAGTGAGTATAGGAAATTACACGTACATTTTAAGATAAGAATTGACGATCATTGTATATTGAATAAAAAGGCATAAATTCTAATAATTTCTTTTAATGTTGTAGTTTAATCTAGTCAACGAATGCTCAAAGCATAGAGGGAAATTCTAGAAACACATTTTTTACTACGTAACTTTGTTTGGACTCGTTAGGAGGTGAACATATCAAAAGTCCCCCGTCTCTCGACCATGAGCTCTTGGGTTGAAGGTACCATTTTTTGGTTTTTCGCTTACATCTCGGAAAACCATGCGTTCTAGCAGCATAGCGTGTGTGAACAAAATAAAAGCTACAAAATAAATTTTCCGTGAGTTTTACTCAGTAAGCATTTCAATATATTATTAGTTTTCGAGTTTTCATAGTTTTCGAGGTATCCGCTTTTGAAAGTTTGTAATTTAGGGGAAAAAAAACATTTTTAGTTTTTCGCATTTGGAAAGTTGTATTTCATATCGCTATAGATCCAGAAAGCAGTAGCAGTTGATTCAGACCCTCCCTTCACCACCTGCGATGAACAGAGCCAGCATGCTGCATCTTGAGAGATCAGATCTTTATCTGGAGGCCCATGGACATTGAGTGAGACCCCTTTGGGTCTCTCTCAATGTCTGAATGTGGTATAAGTAGTTCTTAAATTCGGTGACCACCATCAAGCTTGATATCTCTTGTCTTCCTCCACCGAGGCAGGAGTAAAAATTAGCTTAGAAACTCATTTTAAATTATACTAGGTACTTACAGACGGGGTAGGACTGTACTATGTAGGAGGAAATCCGCAACCATAAGAGATGCGGAAAAACTATCTTTGGAAACTTGAGTTCTTTTTTGATGTAAACAATCTTCGTATAGGTAGGTATTAATTTTTGGCCAAGTGTGAGTTGCCCACAAAAATACAGGGAGGAGTAGGTACTACAGGGAGAGCCTGAAAAGACTGCTGCTGCTTTCTGGATTTATGGCAATCCAAACTAATATTATAAATGCGAAAATAACTCTGTCTGTCTGTCTGTCTGTCTGATATGCTTTCCCGCTTAAACCTCTCAACCGATTTTGATGAAATTTGGCACAGACAATCTTTAGACCCTGAGAAAGAACATAGGCTATCAAAACACCACGCGGGCGAAGCCGCGGGCGGAAGCTAGTATTAAATAAGACTTTCCGAATGCAAAAAGGTAAAAATGGTTTTTCGAAAACTATACAAGATATCGAAATGGTTACTAAATAAAACTTATAGGAAATTAATTCAGCCTTTGTTTTGTTCATACAAACCATGCCGCTAGGAGAACCTTTAAACCCCCCTCCCCCACAGCTCAAGGGCTAGTGGCGGGGACTTTTGATAATTATATTCACCTCCTAACTAGTTCAAACAAAGTAACGTAGTCCAAAATCGTGTTTCAAGAATTTCCCTCTATAACTGTTCGTTGAGTGGGCTACTAGTTTTTCATGCAAAATCACATAGCAAAAACAACGAGTATAAGTACCTACCTACTACCTATACAATATGGAAATAAAAAAAAGTATAAATCTCTATCAAAACTACAAATAATCAACAAAACCGGCCAAGTGCGTGTCGGGCCACGCACAGTGTAGGGTTCCGTAGTTGCCCATCAAAATACTTATGCGAAGTAACTAAACTGATTCGCTGAATTTAATTTTAAAAAGAAGAATTTTCAAAATCGGTCCCGGAGTCTTTGAGAAATCGGGGAAAATACATAAAAAAAGATTACGAAGAATTTAGAACCTCCTCCTTTTTTTGAAGTTAGTTAAAAATAGTTGACGATAAAAACCTACCTATCCCCAAAAAACATACCGTAAAAACATACATAATAAAGCTGTAAAAATAAAGTTGACAAACTTACATTTGCAGTCAAAGAACATGTTCTCCGATACATTTTGTTTAGGAAAATATGTTATCCAAGTATATTTTATAAGATGGTCGACTATTATTCGTAAAGTTGTAAAGCCTCCTTAGTCATGATAATTTTCTTTTAAACTTCGTTATATATACTACTATTGTGAATTTTTTCACACCCCCAAACATAACCGTTTAGCTGGTAGAGGGGGGGGACACTCGAGTCGAGAAAAATTTTGCACTTTAAAGCTTAATATTTCACAAACGAATTTTTTTATCAAAAAATTGTTAATGGAAACTATCAATATTTTTTAAAGACCTATTTAATGATACCCCACACTAAGGGGTACGCGAGAAAAAAAAAAGCATCCCCACTTTACGTGTATAGGAGGTACCATAAAAAAAAATATTTTACGAGATTTTATTTTACCACTTTTTCGGCACAACAAATCTGTATATTTACACCAAATTACAGCTCTCTAGTACTGTGCGTCTCTGAGCTAAACTGCGGACAGACGGACGGACGGACGGACGGACGGACGGACGGACGGACATGGCGAAACTATAAGGGTTCCTTGTTGACTACGGAACCCTAAAAATAACATTATTTTAATGCACTTGTTTCGGTAATTCTTACATAATCAGTAAATCACCGTTTAGAGTAACAACTTAGTAGTTTTTATAAGGCGGACTTAATGTCGCAACGCATTATCTACAGTAATATAAACAGCACCTGCAGTAATAATAAAATATACTGGTGTTATTTGACTGGCAACATTGGCAATATTGCCAAAGTTGCCGGCAATTTTGGTATTTTACCGGCAGTGGCAATATTGGGAATATTGCCGGCAGTGGGAATATTGCCAACAGGCACATCACTAGATATAACGCTACCGCCACTCTCTTTGATCGATGCCGCTGAGCCGCCGCCGCGCGCCGCTGACGCAAATAGGTATCCAACAATTTTTCTACACAAGTTGCTATAATCACTTTTACGAACCAGTTTTTGAAAATGTTGGATTAGTAGGCGGTATTTTTATGCACAATAATTAATTTTTAAAATTACATTTAACACTTTCACTACACTTAAAGTGTCGTCGAGTGTGTGTGTCGAATGTACCTATTAATTTATTATGATCCAACTTGACGGCCACGGAGATGCTGTTCGATGTGACCACCTTCTGCCTCTACACATTTGTGACAACGTCTAATATTGTTTTCGCGCACGCTTCGCAGAACGGAGGTATCGGACTTGATGTGGTCAAATGCTGCTACTATGTGTGCACGCATTTCGACCTCCTTATCGCACACCGTTTTGAATACCTGTTGTTTTACAGTACCCCAGAGGAAAAAGTCTAATGGCGTCAGATCAGGTGATCTTGCAGGCCAATTGATGGGTCTGGCGCGACCAATCCATCTGTCTCCGAACTCGGTATCCAAATAGCTTCTCACAGCGCGGGAGAAATGTGGCGGCGCGCCGTCATGTTGGAACCACATACGTCGCACGATATGGAGGCCTAATTCGTCCAGTTCATCACTCAGCTGTTCTTGAAGGAAACGAAGATAGTTGGCACCGCTCATTGATTGGTCTAAAAAACAAGGTCCAATAATTTTATCACCAATAATTCCAGCCCAAACATTAATCCGCCACCAATGTTGAAAATGACTGGGTTTAATAGCATGCGGGTTTGTGATCGACCATACGACGTGTTCATTGTGTGAATTGAACACACCTGTTCGAACAAATGAGCACTCGTCGGTGAACAATACAGAGTTCAGGAAATCATTATCTTCTGCAAACTTGTCTAGTACCCATCTACTGTATTGTAGTCTTGGCTCATAATGTGAGGGAAGTAATGATTGGACGCGTCGATAGTGGAATGGGTGTTGGCCATCTTCTTTGAGGACTCTCCACACGCGCATATGGTTTACTGCGAGTTCACGTGCCACTGATCGCGTACTTCGCGTTGGATCGTGCTCAAACAAATCCAAGACTTGCTCTTCAATATCGTCTCGAGTCCTCGGTCTGCCTGCGTCAGCTCGATGTTGGTCTCGTCCGTGGACACTGCCGGTATTGAACTGGCGCATGTGCAAACGTTGGAATGCCATCGCCGACGGTAATGGTAAATTCGCAAAACGTTCTTGGTAGAGTCTGCGTGCTGCTGCATAATTGCAATCACATTTCCCAAGACACATCAACATATTAAAATATTCTGCGTTAGAAAAAGACATGTTTACGTAAACAAAACACAAGTCACTCACTACGCGGGTCAACAATCACATCCGTTCGATAGGAAGTTGCGCAGGCGACCACAGACTACATAGACACTCAGACGACCGACTCCCATACAAGAAAAATGGTCCGTAGAGATTGGAAAAATTGAATATGACAGTTCATGTTTTTTAATTTTCGCATGTCGAATCTGTGGCAAAGGCAACCTTTTTTTGCCATATTCAGCCTAGTTTTCCCTGCACCAAAAAGGATATTAAATTTTTAGTTTGTTTTCTAATCTCGGAGACCAAATTGACAAATGATAATGTTAAAACTGACATAAATGCTATTGAAATTTATGTCAGTTTGCCATTTGCACCTGTCAATTCAGTCTCCGAAATTAAAAAAACCGACTTTTTGAGAAAAATATAAATGACACACGGAACATAATTATTTAAAGTTGTATATTTATGACAAAATAACATTTTACATCATAAATAGCATAAAATACAAGTTTTATCAGATGTAAGAATTGCTAGCTTACACAAAACGATATTTAAATTTTTTTAACACAATAATTTAACAAGGTATTAATCTAGACTTAAAAGATGAACTGCGCTTTTCTAGCCAACTGACAGATAAAATTGTCCCGTCTAGAAGGAGAGGTAAACAATTACATAGACTTAATAAAAGTAATCTTTTTCTTGTCTTTCTACAGAGTATGGTCAATGTAAGGCAGCTATTGCTCAGTCCATCCTTTAAGTCTATGATTGGTCAATAGTCCATACAATAGAATTGATTTAATATATCCACAAAAAAAAACAGCTCATCAGTCAGCTATAAAGACAGTCTCTTCTGATACAACACAAAATATCTAAATGTATTTTCTTTTAATTTATAAATAGTTCCTTACTAAAATAATTGATGGTGCCTTTTAAGTTCACACAAGCTCCATTGACCGCGTTGAATATATCATTAGTAGTACCTTTGAGGGTGTGGCTAAAACTTCTCCCATCAGGATATTGAACTGAAACAAATGAAACTTGCATTAAACTTGGTTGATTACAATGAAGTAAGGTTATGATGACGGCTGGTCTGAAGTTGTATTTGAAGACCACTTGGAAAAATGTGGGGTAGCCTTTGCCCAGTAATAGAGGAACATTATGGGCTATTTAAAAAATATATATAGAGATCAGATTCAGGAAACTATGCTTATTCACAATTATAAGATTGATAACTGGTTTAAATATAAACTTCTTTGATTTGATTACATCACATGTCATTATTACAACAAATTGGTCAAATGCTTGTGAGTGACAAAATTATTATTTCTATTTGATGTAGGTAAACGGAGAACAAGTAAAATGAAAGGAAAATGAAAATTAATAAAAATACTTACAAAATTATCGTTACATAAATAGAGTAGATGCAAATGCTTAGCTGAAGCTGGACTGCAAATTCTTCACCTGAAAAGAAATAATACAATGTATTAATATTAAGTATGATGTACCATTGACCAACTGAAAGATAAAATTGGCCATACTCTAGAGAGCCACCTGTAACAGAAAAGATAGGACCCACTATATTATTCCTCTTTCTAGTTGAGTGGAATCAATTTGATGTAGATATTGCGCAGTCCATACTTTAAGTGTATCTTAATTAACATTCTAAATTCTAATGAACAATGTCATCATAATTTTAATTCAAACTGTGGGAGATTGGTGCATAAGCGAAATGATAGGATAAGCAAATATTTAATATGATTTACATACTAACCTTCGTCAACTTTACTAAATTTTTCTAGGGTAATTTCATCAGCTGAAAACAATGATAATTTGAGCCGATTCTTCCTCTTTTCAAACCTTTTCTGGCACACATTATACATTTTATGATATCTTGTAGTCAAATAGCGCACATATTCACTGAATATAGTAAATTAATCCCAGTTTATAAGCGAATTTCAAGTTTTATCTCATCAACACGAAACGAACTCATTTTAACGTCCTTTCGTTTATCATTCTAATAATAATAATAATAATAATAATAATAATAATAATAATAATTCGTTTATTTGTCCAAAACATGAGTATACACACACATAGCATGCAGGATGTTACATCTGATTAAAATTATGTCAGTCATGTTTTGCCTGAACGGCGTACAAATATAAGTGTCGGACGCTACACAGCATCAATAAATTTTTAACTTGTTCTTACAGCAATATTTAAACATTTAAAAAATCCAATTAGTACATATTTAAAACTAAATGGTACTAGTAGAATAAACAAAATACAATCATATCACAAAAATCCCATGTCAATACAGATACAAATAAGAAAATAACAATGTTGAAGCAATTATTAATAAGATTAGGATGTCAATATAGATACGATGTCGAAGCAACTATTAATAAAATTAGGATGTCAATATACAATTTAAATTAATTTATCAGTCAGAAATTCGTCAGTGCTGTAATATGCTTTCTCTAACAGAAGGTTTTTTAATACATTTCTTAATTTTTCATTCGGTAATTCCCTCCAATGTTTTGGCAACTTATTATAAAGAATTGGCGCCATACAGAATACACTCTTACGCATTAGAGCTGTCTTGGATCTCGGAATGCATAGCTTACTATTGTCACGTCTATTTCTAACTACTTGATCTGACACCAAGGGGAATAGACGTGAATTCAATTTTACAAACATAATGGCCTCTAAAATGTACATTGACGGAAGGGTTAATATTTTATATGTCTTAAACATCGGTTTGCAACTCTCTGTAACATGGAGGCCAAACATAGCCCTCAGGCACCTCTTTTGTGTTTTAAAAATCACATCTTTATTTGTTGAATTTCCCCAAAAAATTATTCCAAATCTCAACTTAGAGGACACCAAGCCGTGATAAGCGGTTAAAAGTGAATCAACATTTAAAATGGGAGCCAATTTATATAGAGCATATGTAGCATTACTAATTTTTTTGCTTAATTCTTCTGTATGTGCTTTCCAATTTAATTTGCTGTCAATAATTACGCCAAGAAATTTGGTTGTGTTTACTTTCTCTATGTTATTATTGCAGTAATGAACATTTACATTTGGTATCGATGATCTCTGGGCAAAATGCAGAATACAAGTTTTCTCAAAGTTCATTTTAAGATTATTGTTTTCCAACCATTTTACCATTGATTCTATGGAATTGTTAATGTCGGTTTCGTATGTCTCTTTGTTTTTGCAAGCAATTGTAATGGTACTGTCGTCGGCAAAAAGTGTCATCGGGTGGTCGATACTTTTGGGTAGGTCATTAATGTACACATTAAAGAACAGCGGGCCTACAACCGTACCTTGCGGTACCCCAAATTTAACTACACGATCTTTTGACCTATAAATAATTTCCTGTTTATTGCTTTTATTTACTGCTGAGATTTCCGTAAATTGTTTTCTGTTGCTTAAATAAGATCTAATGAGGTTTGACACATTACCCCTAACGCCATATGCTTCTAACTTCTCAATAAGTATGTCGTGTCGGACATGGTCGAAAGCCTGTGTCATGTCACAGAAAACTGTACATACAGGTATATTCGAATCAACTTTTTGCATGACATTATGTAAAAAATCGTATATCGCCAAGTTTATTGTTTTACCACTTCTAAACCCTTTCTGTTCATTAGTGAGTATATTTTCTCTTTCGAGGTACGTATACAATTGTTTACATAAATACTTTTCAAATATTTTAGAAATTATGCTGATAAGGGATATTGGCCTATAGAATTGCATTAGCTCTTTATTTTCCTTTTTGAATAGCGGCTTTACGATAGATATTTTTAATGCATCCGGAAAAACACCTGACTCGATGCACAGATTAATTATATAGCTTAAATGCGGTGCTACTTCGCCCGCTACAAATTTTATAACTTTTGTTGAGAAACCATCGTGTCCTACACTATTCGTATTTTTCAATTGTTTTATAATTTGGAATACTTCGATTGGTAGACAAGGGGCGAGAAAAAAGGAATCTTTTCTTTTTGGTATCTGCGATGCAGCATTTTTTCCAGATCCTGCTATAGGGTTAATTTTGTCTATGAAATAATTATTAAAAGCATCTGCAATAGCTATTGGATCAGTAATGACGTCGTTTTTTACACAAATTCTGTCAATACAGTTTTTTGGCGTGTTGAATTTAGAGTTATTTATAATTTTCCAGGTAGCTTTTGATTTGTTATCAGATGTATTTATTGCATAGTTATTCTGTGCCTTTTGAGTAAGTTTTACAATTTTTTTAAATACTTTTGCATAACAAGTTAGTTTTTTTTTATTTATCTGATTTGGTTTAATTCTATATTGCCATAATAGTTGTCTTTTTTTTTTACTACATAGTTTTACACCACGTGAAACCCATTTTGGTTTTTTCATCGTATTGATTCTGACATTAATTTCGGGAAAACACAATTTATAGAATAATGAAAATATGTCAAAAAAGGATTGGTAAGCTACATTAGGGTCATTGGTTTTATAAATGTCAGAAAATGATAATTTATCTAAGCAATTTTGAAATTTTGTCATATTTTCATTACAGTAGTCGCGTCTTGTGACCTGCCAATATTTAATATTACATTTTTTTTGTACTGGAAATGATATTAGTTGTGCCGTATGGTCCGATAGGGCAAGTTCTAGGACTTCGACTTTACATGCTTTGTGAAAATTATGAGCAATATTATCGATACAAGTTTTACTCTTTAGGCGTGTAGGTTGATTCAGGGCTAATTTCAAATTGTAATTCAGTAATAAGCACTCAAATTCAATTGTTTGAACGTTCTTTTTTAAGATGTCGATATTGAAATCCCCTGCAATGACAATATTTTGACGGCCTTTCTTCGTTAACTCTTGCAGGAGGAATTGTAATTTATCCATACATACGTTGAAGTTTGTTAACTTGGGAACCCTATACACACATGCCAAGACAATGTTATAATTAGGTAACTCTATCGCACAACATTCAAATACTCCGGGTTCTGATATGTTGGCTATCTTCTTTAGTTCGATGAAGTGGTGTCCGTTCTTTACGAGGATGCATGCTCCACCTCTCTTACTTTCTTTTCTGCAATATGATGCCGCTAGTTGATAATTTGGTATCGTTAAATAGGACTCGTATCCTGCCATAATGAAGTGTTCAGTTACACACAATATATCTACACTAAGACCCTTTTCTGATAACAGCTCGTCTAGGCATATTGTGACATTGTCGGATTTGTTTAGTAACCCGGCAATATTCTGATGCATAACTAGGACGTTTTTAGTCAAGAAAAAAATCTGTTATTTTCTCCTGGTTTGCCATCCCCTCCTCTTGGTCAACAAATAGTCGAAACTGGTTATTTTGTGTCGTATTGTTTGATTCCTCTGAGTCTGCGTGAAAACGTTTGATATCGAGTAACAGGTCATTTAGGTCGTGAAGAATTGTTCGCATGCCATTGTTATTGAGCTTTCCGTTACGTCTATTGAACATTTTATAGTCATAGGTCAGGTTTAAGTTCGAGTCGAGAAAGTAAGCGTGTTCATGGGTGAATATATCATAGCACAGTAGACTATTGAAATATTCTACCTTCCCATTATATATATTCGTATAGCTGCCACATTTATATGTCGGTGCGCAAATAATAATATTTGTGTGTTGAATTTTATTTACTGATGCTCGTATATTATATATCAAATTAGGGTAGTCATCTGAGTTGACGTCTTCATCCCCTATTAATATAATGCAGAAGTCGTTCATAGTAAATGACTTCACTTTGGTTTCTACATTGAGCATTATTTGGTCCATTGTACGGTACGGCATTAAATAGTGACATATTTCTGATTCTACTTTCAGAGTTGTGTTAGAGATTGAAAGTATTTTGTTGTCCTTGTTATTGCTAAGAATACATATCTTACTTGTTGTCGTGGTGTTTTGCTCGGATCTTGGTTTTTGTATAAATTTTTCAGACTTATTTGGTACTATTTCTTTGAGTAATGAATCATGATCAGTCTGTGTTTCTTTATTTATAGAACCCGCCAGTTTTGAGCACGTAATCTTTTGTTTTTTTGGTGTGATGTTAGGAGATTTTAATGGACTCGAAGCTATTTGTTTGTATAATGAGTTTTTCCGAACTAGATTTTCATTCTCCTTTTTAAGCTTTCCAATTTCTAGGCTTAGTGAGTCAATTTCTCCATTTGCGGTACTGAGTTTACTGGTGAGTTCTTCAATGGTTTTCTTTAACTGGGTAAGTAAATCATCGTCATCATCATCTGATAAGTCTGGCATACTACATACAGTGCCATCTAGTGTGTGATTCACAAAAGTTTCATCCAAGTTGTCGGAGTTTGAATGCGCTCGTGCGCGTCTGACAGTAACGTTATTGATTTCGTCCATAGTTGTAGATATAGTACTGATGTTTATCGCTAGATGTCAATGTCGTCTACAGTATCACTTGTTTTGATACTAGAGGCTAGAGGTCACTGTTCTCAATATTGATGAGTCTACTACCGATTCAAAATGTTGAAAATTAACGATCTTGATTTGAACTTCATAAGATTAAAGAGTTTTTTGAAAGAAATAAATTATTGTACCTGCAGTCTTAGGTGTTATTACACCGTAAAGTCGGTTTTAGCGCTTTTCTTACTCCTGTTTCACTTATCTGTTTGTTTTGTAAACACTGCACTTATGTTGTTTGTTTTGTCACATTACACTTAAGTTTTGCGAAGATAACGCTATTTAGTGTCAATAGTCACTTTCTGGGCACACTTATGCTAATTATTACTTAATTACTTCACTATTACAATTTAATTGGATTTTTCGAATACGGAGTCGATGTTAACTGTGCGCCACTAGCGCCCTCTCTTCACTACCATGAAAAAAGCTGCGTTCGGTGCTATGGTGACCTAACACTACTTTTTGTATTGATAAGATAATGGTTTATTTGGTTAAAGTTAAAGTCTTCTATTAAAGTGGAAACAGTTATATTCAATCACTATAAAGAGTTACAAAGTAAAATGGTAAACTATACAACTACTTATTGGTAAAATGGTTAAATGGTAATGGTTATGGTTTTGAGTGCGTGGTGTCTCAAAAGAGATCTAATCGCGAACTGGTTCGATATTGTGGGATTGGAGCGAATGTGCATACTTGCGATCGATGCAATTATGTATTTTCGCTGATCGTTCAATTGACTCGAACAAATGCAATTATGCATTTTTGCTGAGTGTTCGATTAACTCGAACATATTCCCGAGACAAGAAGAAGTGCAGGATGAAGCTAACCCTACGAGTCGACATTATGGTGTATTATAATAACATTTAAAAACATTAAGCTTACGTAAATAACAAACAATAAAAACACATTTGTATAGAATAATCTTAACTGGTCTAACAACATTTAAACTAAAATTAAATCATAATGCATGCATAATAAAAGAAAATTAAAGGTATAATGGTCTACATAAAAAATAATAATTGTTAATAAATATTATAAAACTTGGTTTAAACTATCGAGTCCTCTACAGAAAAGGCGACATTGCGATGGCCTGAGTCCTTGGTTCTGTCCCGTTTGACTGCACTAGGCCAGCGTTTGGCACAACTGTATAAACTAAACTCGGTTTCATTTTTATTATTTAGGTCTTTCTCGCTGAGCACTTCACTATAATGGTCACTTTTGGTTGGTTTCGGTGTCGGCGGAGCCGCTACTAACTCTTGCTCCTGGCGACTTTCGCTGCGACGTCGCGGTTTGGGCGGGGTCACCGCCACCTCGTGCCGGCTGGATCCCTCCCCAGGCTGCCCAGGCTTGCGGCACAGGCCGCATCGCCTAGTTTTCCACAGCCAGACTGCTGCCGCGCATAGAACGATCGACAGTAATACGTAGCAAATTACGTACTGGTGGATATCATGGGGCGATATCTCTTCTATTTCTGAATCGCTTTTCTTCAGTCTTTCTATCTTTTCCCCAAGACTATCCATTGATATGGTAAGGTTTCCGTCATCAATTTGCTTTTCGTCAGGGATTTTTATGTTGACCAAGTGATTGATTTGGTCGAATTCAGGCATGTAAATGGTTGGTAAAATGCTGACATGGTTGGATTGATGACGAATCGAATACAGTGAGAAGTCTTTGCCTTTAATGATGCACTCCTGACCTACGCCAATAACCCCGGCTTGGCTCAGCTGACGAACTGTTACTTGATCGCCGCAAATTATTTTTATTGTGTAGGTGTCACAACAAAAGTATAAATGCTGAGAAGTCAAATGTAATTCGATCCATGCATTGGTGCAGTTTGATTTTTCCACTGTACATGTATTTGTTACCGGGTCTCTGTCGCAAAAACTTTCATCGTTTTTTAATGAACCACACAATTCTTGTTGCACATGTTGCACTGGAAGGCCGTATAAACCGTATAAACTAGTGAAACTGTTAAATAAGTAAGAATATATAAAATAGAAACTTTTCGAAGTTTTGTTCAGTCAGACATATTGAGATAGACTTTTGTAAATTGTCTTTGGTTTTGGCACCGGGCGAAAGAGGGGGCAGGGAATGAACGAGGGACGCAGGGTACTACCCCCGTTACCCCGCGTCCCTCACTTTAGCGAAGTTTCTGGCCATAGAGCATAAGGTTGAAATTTTTTGTTCTAAGTTTGCCTGCCGTGCAGGCGACTAAGGAAGAAGGAACTAGGAAGTGATTTGCGGGGCGGAGGGCGGGGGATAAAGGGTTAGTTAGGCACGTGCGCCGCCCGCGGTAGCGTTTGTCGGCATTTTTTGTCAAAGTCAAAGAAAGCCGCGGAGCTCGTTGGCTATTTATTATTAAAAATGTACTTTTAAAGTCAGAGACTGTAAACATTTTTTTGAATATGTCGATTTTACTAGCTATTTGATTATGACAAACGGACTAGTAAATATTGTTTTTTTTTTTAATTCTATTTTCATAAATGTTATCCTTATAGGTATATGTATACGTCCCTAAAAGGAACAACAGGGTTTTTGATACAGCCGTATAACAAAAATTACTTACTTCAAATAATATAACCCCAAAATAGTGTAAATAAAAAATAAGTTAAAAATAACTAAAACCCGACTACGAAAAAATCGCGCACTTCTTCTTCTTTGCGTGTCGATGACATCAAATTACATCCGACCAATACGTAGCCACTTGCACAGCTCTGTCATTTGCCTCGTTCAAATCCTGCAAGGTGCAGGTGGTTGGGCAGGATGGGCACTTAAGGAGGTGGGACATAATTATCCTGTACAGATGCTTCGCACTGGCACTGTGTTTGGGATGAGTCTAGTATACCCCATTTGACCAGATTATTTCTACAGCGGCTAACCTGACCTCGCAATCGATTGAGAGATTTCCAGATCGGCCACTGCAGTTCAGAACCAGGAGGGATGTGCTCTGCTGGATTGAGGAAGTGAGAAGGAGTTGGATTACTTACTCTCCACAGTTCGCATCTAAGGCATCGTTTTCTAAGGAGGTTGGAAGTCTTTGAAAACTCTTAAGACTTTTTAAGCGTGGAGGAGGGAATTGATGTCCATACAACAGATGACGGTTATCTCGCTCCTGTTTCCCCTTTTCAATGCTGCTAGCTATTTCGTGCCGAACGTGTGGTGGAGCTATGCCTGCCAAAGGATATGTTACATAACACGACCATTCTATGTAACCTTGACATGTTATATAACATTCAGCGTCAAAATTGTACGAAAAATGTTATATAACAATGTTATATAACATGTCATGTTACATAGTCTGTAACTGTACGCACCGTAATACTTACTCGTATTATTTTGAAATATAGGACACATTCCTATTTTAAATTTTGATGTGACAAAATAATTGGCGCGAAAATAATTATATTGTGTTGGAATGATTACTTTTTTTTTTACTTTTATTACATTTTTTCCTTTGTATTAATTTTAAATACAGAAAAATAGATTTGTGACTTTTACTTTTAAAGTGTGTATGTTTTATGTGTTTTATAAAGAATGTTATAGTGTAAACATTCGCCCTAAAAAAATAAGATGTCTAAAGTTTCACTTCAATGAAAACTTATGGTCACCCTACACTAATCACGCTAGTTTAAACTAATTTAAGTAGGTACCCTATGTAAATAGTATACCTTTTCACCTGCTATATTTAAAAACATGCCTTCGTGTTTATGTAAATGTAATCATGGTCACCCTACACTAATACAGTTTCAAACTACTACATTTTAGTGAATATCTCCTAAAATATGAATTTTACAATTATTTTGGCCACATTTATCCAAACTAGGTTACGTTACCTATCGATTAGTACCATAACTATGCTTGAACATACTTTTAATAACGAAATAAACGCCATTGTATTTTAGGCATATTGCCGTCCGAGCGGCCAAATTAAATCGATCATAAAAAAATTTTGGACCAATTTTTTGTACTTTTTTCTTGTTTATTTACTGCAACAAATCAGCAACTAACCGTTCATACACATAAACCTCTATTTATTCGATGTTTATGGTTCAATACTTACCTACCCATAACCTGGAAACTTAACATAGCATAACTTTTTGTTTATTTACGTTTTGATGTTTTTTATTTTTGCAACAAATACAAGTGATTAAGACCTTTCTTTTGATACATAATTCGCCTATCTGCATTATTGAGTTTCTGTGTAATCACAGGCGGTTCTAGCGGCCAACTATTTTTGGTCATAGCGTCTTAGTTCTTTTTGCAACAAATACAGGAAATGACAAATGAGGAGTGTGTAGTAACACTAACAAATAGTTACTAACTCCTGGCAAAGTTTCATCAAGTTTGATGAGTAGGCCGCGCGGTTGAAATGTACATCGTGTGCGTCAGAATTACTCAGAATGGCTGGTTGTCAGTGGCGTTGGTCTATGAGAGTTGATTCGGATTTGCTACATATAATAAATAATTGCTACATAGGATATAGTATATTTAGAAATAAAATATTTTTTTGACCAGCAATCCTGACGTTTGGTTGGCTGGTCACCTCCTAGTTTAAAGTTAAGCGTTCAGAGTTTCCCGAAATGTATTGCGTCAATAATTGCTACATTATTTACTTCATTTATCTTATTTAGTTGTAACTTCAAACATAACTGTTAAAGGATTTAGCAATTATTGAAAACAAAATGTCTCGTTCACAAGATTCAGTTTAATAAGCCATCAGAAATTTTCAGGACTATCAAATCCCTAAATAATAAGAAATCAGTAGGTTATGACGAGGTTTCCACAGTTGTGCTCAAATCATGTGCTGAATCAATAGCTCCAATTCTATGTCATTTAATAAATACATCTTTTTCAAGCGGGACCTTCCCGGAAAAATTGAAAATATCAGTCGTTAAACCTCTTCATAAAAAAGACTGCATAATTGACATAAATAATTACCGACCTATCACACTCGTACCCATACTATCTAAAGTATACGAAAAAGTAATGCATTCCAGATTATGTGAGTTCTTAAATAAACATAAAATAATTAAAGAAGAACAGAACGGCTTCCAAAAGGGTAAGTCTACAACACTAGCAGCTTACTCTCTAGTTAAGTGCATAACAGAAAATGTAGACAAAAAACAGCCAGTCACTGTTGTGTTCCTCGATATGAGCAAGGCGTTTGATCTTGTTGATTTCGAAAAGTTGCTGGATAAATGTGAGCGATATGGCATTCGGGGTCCTGCTCTAGCGTGGCTACGAAGCTACCTCTATGACCGAAGACAATGTGTAGAAGTGTCTCGCGTCGACGAAAACCTGTTGTCAACTACTTACAGGTCATGTTTTAAAATTAATAGGGCAGGAGTACCACAAGGCTGTATCCTGGGACCACCCTTGTTCCTGCTATACATTAATGATCTGCCAAGTGTCACTAGTCATAAGTGCGTACTCTTTGCTGACGATGTGTCAGTGGTGATACCTCAAGATAATTTTGACAACCATGAAGAATCAGTGCGCACTACACTAAGTAATATATTGAATTGGCTTTCACATAATAATCTTAAGATAAACATAGCTAAGACTAAATACATGCATTTCACGAATTATAGACAAATACCAACAAATATTAACATCACACTAGAAGGAGAAAAAATAGGCAGAGTCGATAATATTAAATTCTTAGGGCTCACTTTAGATGAACATTGTAATTGGAAATCACATGTAGACGTAGTATGCAAAAAACTTAGCAGATTTACTTATGCCATAAGAGAATTAAGGAGAACAGCCAATGAAACAGCAACTCTTACGGCATATCATGGATATGTAGGATCCGTCCTAAAATACGGACTACTGTTATGGGGCAACTCGACTCATGTTAATAGAGCATTTATATTGCAGAAAAGGTGCATCAGAGCGATATGTGGGGCCGGCCCTTTTGAAACATGCAGACCGCTTTTCAAAAAATTAGGTGTTTTGACTCTCGTGTCTATGTACATATTAGAGGTAGGAATGTTTGTGAGGAACCAAACACACTTATTTGCTAAAGTCAGAGAGAATTCCAGATATAAATCAAGAGATCCTACTAAGCTCAATATTATATGGTGTAAAAGCATTTTTCATAAAAAGAACAGCCAAATGATGTGCATAAAAGTGTACAATCACATCCCACGTGTTTACAGAGAACTTCCTATGAATAAATTCAAAAATAAACTAAAACAATGGTTGATTGAGAGTTGCTTTTACACACTCAATGAATTTTTCAATTATAAGCAAAATTAATTAGTCTATGTTTAGAATTGATCGTTGATTATAAATTTAATGTAATGTCTATCTATATATAAAGTAAATATTTTTTTAATTTTTTTTTATTTCCACAATAATTTAATTTGACATTTCATTATCATCATGTAATTTAATTTAATTTTGACATTTTCTTGACAAACTTAATTTTATTAACATTTCCATTTAATTGAATAGGTATGTGACATTCGTATAATTTGTAACTAGCGTCAATTTATTTCAATAAAATTGTAATCAATAAAATATTGTGATGTAATGCATGCATAATAAACCTGTAATTTTCGCATGCCTACTGCAGGTGAGATGTCTTTGTACCACCCATCAATTTTAACAGCTTGTAAAACCATCTCTAGCGAATAAATGATTCTATTCTATTCTATTCTATTCTAATAATTATTATAATTTAGGTATGTACTATCGACAAAGTTGAATCATGACCCATTTTGACAAAAAATCGTTTGAATCCGTCAAATTGACAAAGATCAAAGTTGTTACCATGGATATGTATGTTTACGCGAATGTGGACCTAATTGTATTTAAAGTCTGTAGGAAAATAAGCTTAAGGTGGGTCATGATTCAACTTGGTCGATTGTACTTAAAAAATATTAATTTACTTACCTAGGTAGGTACCTTATTTTCATTTTATTTTTCCGCATATATTATACAATGTGGAATTACCTTCTTTTTACTCTTCGTATTTTTTTTCGATCCGTCATTATATTTCCTTTAATTGGTTACAAGATCCGATGCACGTTATATTGGTGTTCATAGAAATGGAATACTGTTTAAATGTCCATGTGTTGAGAATCTTATGAACGACACACATTTCGTTTTTATTTACGATATCCTTTTAATATGCTTATTATCCACTTACCTACTCATACTTAACATGCCATTTAACAATTTAGAACGCCTGCCTCCTAAAGTAGCAATACCGTTGAGTGAAGACGCACTGCAACTATTTAACTTTATTATTTTATCAGGCACTTTTCCTTGGAATAATTTAAATAATTGCTAAATCCTTTATTTAACATTTATGTTTGAAGTTACAACTAAATGAGATAAATGAAGTTAATATGTAGCAATTATTGACGCAATACACTTCGGGAAACTCTGCACGCTTGACTTTAAACTAGGAGGTAACCAGCCAACCAAACGTCAGGATTGCTGGTCAAAAAAAGTATTTTATTTCTAAATATTTATATATCCTATGTAGCAATTATTTATAATATGTAGCAAATATAAGCAATTATGTAGCAATTTTCGAATCACCTCTCATAGACCAACGCCACAGACAACCAGCCATTCTGACGCACACACAGCTCTCACATAGAAAAGGTGCATGCAAGTTAGATTTCGGAGAAATTATTTAAATATTTAAAATAATTTTAATAATTATTATACTTGTTATTGCCGCAATTCATATTTTGATAAAGTTACAACATGTCACTGGCCTGCAAATTGCAAAAAACGTTAGAAAATTTGAATTTCGCGGGCTGGTTGGACCATTCACCTGCACCGGTGGGTTCAGGCCCGGTATCCACCAAAGCGGAGACGAGAGATGTGTTTGAATAACCAATCAGATAGCCACATCTCCTCTCCGCTTAGCTTCGGCGGACATCTGATTGGTTATTCAAACACATCTCTCTTCTCCGCTTTGGTGGATAACGGGCTTCAATGTATGGTTCAATGGGGAAGGCAACTGTCAAAGTGACGCTGCTTATGATTGTCCCAAAATAATTCTCACAACAAAGGAATTTTCTGTGGAAAAACGTTTTACCGATAAATCAATTCATGACTAAAAATGTGGTGTAAAAATGTTAGAAAAAGGCAAAGAGATTTAAAAGAAACTATAGAGCGGGCATTGAGAAGATTGTCATACAAAATTGTTGATGCCATGCGTCAGTAGCACAATCTAAGCGTTGCATAGCAGGGCAAATAATTCACTGTAAACGGCGCAGGTTTTAAAAACCACTTTTAAAAATTTAGGTTTCTTTTCGGGTTTGAAATTGATGATTCTTAATAGATAATGTTATTAATTATATGAATTAGCTAAAAGTTCCTTTTACAAATGCGTATATATTACATTAATCGTTATTTTACAAGGTGAGTAAGGAAAATTTTGTCCTGATAGTCACAAAAATCAAAACTTGATAAAAATTCACTGACTAGATGACCTGAAAAAAATAGACTACTAATTTATTACTCGTTTTTGATAGATTAATCTATCAAAAACGAGTAATAAATTAGTAGTCTATTTTTTTCGTATTTCGTATTTTTTTACGTTCTTAAATATATTTCTTTTAATTAAAAGAAATATATTTAAGAACGTACTAATTAACCACATTTTGTTAAAATTCAAAAAAAATATCCATTTAGTAACAAAAGTTTCCAAACGTTTGTTTCATTTTGAGTTTTAACTATTTAAATGATGAGCTAATAATAAAATTTTAACAAGATATTATTTGTAATATGTTTTTATTTATTAAAAACCTACTATAGTACATAATAATTATTAATAATTCAGCTGCTGTAAAGAAAAACAAGGAAAAATATTTGGGACCGTTACTAGAGAGACATTAAATGTTACGATACGGAATTGTTAAGAGTAGTCCTCACTATGACACTGATTATAATATAACCGAGAATCATGCGGACTAAGACAATAATGAGAACTGCTCACAACCTACATTAAAATTTAAAGTGTGTGCAACCTGGTAATAGGATCTAATTTATCATTTATAATCAGATGGCCTGCAAATTTTAAATACCGTCTAGGTACTCATAATGCAATGTGCACTAAGCTTTACTTGTATTTTTCGTAACGTTTTTGTCCGCCCTATAGTAACAGTTACGAACAGGACGTTACGCAAGTAGTTCAGTTTCAAAACAAATGTGAAATACTCAAAAAATATAACTATAAAGCTTCTAAATCATACAAAAAAGGCATCTATATACTTTAAGGTGTTACTGCTCCAAAATAATTAACAACCAGATAAATGGTTTTATGTAAAAACACGTTACTTAGCGAGACAAATTTTTTGGACCAATTTTTCGTTGCGCACACATACGTCCACCAATTCTCCCTGTCGCGACTAAATTCAATATGACTGCATTTTTTTTGTAGATTTTGTGCTTGAGGTTGCCATTAAAATAAAAAATAAATTCTAAATGGGTAAATTAGTAGCTAAAAGAACGTTACTATGTAGACTTGTCCTGTAATGTTAAATCTATGGGACAATAATTTTAATTAATTTTCTTACTCTTTTACTATGATAGCTATTGTTAATACTTAGTTTAAATGTAAGAATAACTATGACACAATTGAATTAAAAAATTGCAAGACTTATAGTGGAACAAAAATCTTTTGAAATATCTATTTAATGCGGGAAAACCGGTCTTGGGAGTTGGGACAGCTTCAAATCAAGGTTTTGTGTAACTTCAAATTACTATAAAATTTATAATACCTTATTTATTGATACGTAAAAAAACTTATTGAATAGAATAACAGTTCTACTTGTGTTTAAAATAAAGCTTTTATGGCAGCTTTCAAAATATTTTCAACTATCATTATTTGTTTTCATGGGACAACACGAAAACAGCCTGCGCCATTTAAAGTAAAAATGCCCAGCAACGCGACTACTAATCTGAGGGATTTTTTACCTATTGGTAAAAAGTTTTGGATCACCTTCGTGATGTCCCGTCTATTGCTCGTATATAGTTTAATGTCTTTGATCACAAGCTATAAAAAATGTGGGGAAGGCAAGTGTCAAAGTGACAAATGACAGTTTGGTCCCAAAAGAACTGTCGAATCAAAGGAATTTTCTGAAAAAAAAAAACGATTAATTGATGTAAAATGACTAGATGTTGTGTAATAAGCTGTAAAAGTAATAAGCTGTAAAAGCTGTAGAACATACAAAGGAGAACATTCACGCTCCATACATTTTTGGGCCTTTTCTGAAAGTAGTACTAGTCATTTGGAGCAATATTTACTATGGCACAAAAGTTGTATTTTATTGCTCTCGGCCAAGTTATACAAATTCGAAGATTCGTATTATTCTCATACATTTTTTAATTTCCGAATGTGTCGAGAATCACCAAATAATGATAAGTATTGATAGAACTAGCGACCAAGTAATTTAACATAACGCCTGTAATCCCTGAGGGGTTGGGCAGAGGAGTACCGAATAAAAATGAATAATAATCAGTTTATTTTTTGTGAAAAGTAATAAAAACATTTTAAAATACACACATCAAAAGTGTCTAGGGATCAACATATATTTTTGCAATAACTTTTCTCCTGATTGATATTAATTAAAATGTTCTTTAAGGATTCATCAAATAAAGTGTTATCGTTTGTCACAGTAACGATAAACCAAGTCACCTTTGCATTCATAAAGAAATTTTGCCATTTTCCTAATAAAGGGATTTTTGACATTTGAACCACTAACATTAAAGTTCGAAAAAAAGACTGAAATAACAGTTTTCTTTAAAATTTTATTGGGTAACTTAAACAATTAATAATCCGTGTTTCTACCGCGAACACTAACAACACAAGAACATCGGTTTGGCATACTCAAAATGAGTTCATCCAAATCACGCTGTGGAATGGCCGCCCATGTTCGTTGCAACAACAAAAAAAGGTCTTCTTGCGCCTGGATACCCTCCATATTCGGCAGAGCTCTTCTCTGTAGCATATCCCATGCATGCTCAATCGGGTTCAAGTCTGGCGACTGAGCAGGCCAGGGCAGGACATTGATGTTAGCTGCGGCGAGAGTCTGTCTTACAACTCTTGCGGTGTGCGGTCGTGCATTATCATGCATTAACTGAAATAAGGGACCGATTTGCACTTGTAGAGGAACGATGACGTCTGATACAATCGTCTCAGCATAAATTTGAGCGTTGAGGTTGCCTCTGATCCAAATCAACTCAGTTCTTCCGCCGATCCAAATACCCGCCCATACCATGATGGTTCCACCACTATAAGGATGGACTTCCTGGCAGGATTTTAATCGCTGTTGGCGTCCAGGGGTTCTCCAGTGTCGTATACGTCTTGTATCCGGTCTCATACCAAAACGAGACTCATCAGAAAAGCACACGAAACGCCATTGTTCTTCTGCCCAATTTCTGTGTTCAAGAGCCCATTGATATCGAATCCTACGATTGTGCATTGCTATAGGTGGTACCCGTAGCGGTCTTCGGGAATGAAGGTTCACTTCATGCAAGCGGTTTCTGACTGTTTGGTCGCTAATTAAGTTCCCTGAAGAGTGATGAAGCCTCACGGCTAACATCATGGCGGTTATTGTTGGAGCTCTTCGAGTTAAGATTTGAATGTATCGGTCTTGTCTCCGTGTGGTGCAGCGATACCGTCCTCCATGGCGCTCAGCCACGGTACCAGTGCTTCGGTAACGTGTCCAAAGTCGACTGATAACACTCTGACTTGTATTCAGAGCTAAAGCCACAGTACGTTGCCGGGAACCAGCTTCTATCATTCCCACGGCTCTGAGCATTTCTTCCCTGCTTAAATGACGTCGCCGCTCCATAATAACGTTGGTTTTAATCAGTAGTAGGGAAACAGTAGCACTAATAATGTCTTCAATGCGTTGTATGTTTTTATAGGGAAAATATTGACAGCTGATTTTCATCTTTTACTCGAATTTGATTTACAGTTCCTGATTCAAACTATGAAATGCACCAAAAAGGATCCATATAAATTTATAAAATCATGAATTTATTACAAAGCCACATCTCAATCTCAAGAAATCCGCATAAAAATGCTTGATCCCTAGACACTTTTGATGTGTGTATACAAATCTGCTGATGGGACCAGCATCGGGAACAGAACTGAGGGTGCCTGTGGTTAGGGGTCTTGGGAGAGGAATCTCCTAACAATACGAGACGTGATCAGCACTATTGCTTTTTGAATCAGCCCTTTTTTGGGGGAAATAAAATCATCAAATGAGTTATCTCGCTCTGGGCTGAGCTGTAGAGACTGTCAGACTCCTGCTGACTAAAGTTCCACCCTATTCATTCGGTTGCCCTTTGCGTTCCAGATACTAAGATAGTCGACGAGCCGGTACCTACATTTCATTCATACATTTGTTGTTTTATCAGAGCCTCATAGCTTTTGGAACGCGATACTGTCGGGTCCACAATTAGCGGTGAGACGGGTTTGCCTCACCGTCCAGTCAACGAGACTCGACTGATACTCGTCCTTGACATCCCGTGGAACTTCAAGGAGCATTTCCGACGTTTGGATCAAAAACAGGATCGAGCCGGGGCTGCCTTCAAGCTGTTACCCAACCTTGCGAGGCAAACGCCGCTTTCTGAAGGCTCTACGTGGAAGTGGTACGGTTAAAGCCCCTCCACGGGAACCCTGTGTCTGTCGTTTCCATAAGGAAGCGAACACACAAGCTAATCGCACCAAGGGATCATGGCTATTCGGGTGATCCACTCATACACATAGATGCTGGAGGATCTGCTTCCAGATCACACGTTGGCAATCCGGAAAGGAGGCTGCCACTCCTTCTGCAGCAGTAATGACAGCGAAGGAAGAGGCAGAACACGTGAAAGAGGACGCCCTCGAAATCTCAATCCAGTCGCGTACGGCAAGTAATGCGGAGCTAGTTGTGTTATCAAGGATTTGGCCCAGGACGACAGCATGTCGTTTTCCACGCGCGTCTAAATAAGCTTTCAGTGGCCCTTATGGAGCCAAACGCCTACCGGGTTGCGGGACTATCTCAGCAGGATAGGTACCGTAGCACGGTTGATGATTTTATTACCCGAAAAACGTGGTTGATTCAGAAAGCAGTACTTTTGATCACGACTCGTATTGTTAGGAGGTTGCTCTCCCAAGAGGCCTACCACAGGCAGCTTCGATTCTGTTCCTGATGCTGGTCCCACCAGCTGATTTGTATATTTTAAAAGGTTTTTATTACTTTTCACAAAAAATAAACAGATTAGGTATTATTCATTTTAATTCGGTACACCTCTGCCCGGGTGTCGCAGAGGTGTTCAGGGATTACAGGCGTTATGCTAAATTACTCGAGATCGCTAGTTCTATCAATACTTATGATTATTTGATGAATCTCGGCAGTTTCAGAAATTAAAAAATGTATGAAAATTACGAATCTTCGAACTTGTATAACTTGGCCGAGAGCAATCTTACAACTTTTGTGCCATAATAACTATTGCTCCAAATGACTAGTACTACCCATAGGTACCATTTTTTTTCGTTGGCACTTTCAGAAAAGGCCCAAAAAAAAATGATGTCTTTCCGACAATTCACACTATCAAGAAATAATGGGTAGCTTCTGTGACTGCCTTGAGAACAAAAATTGAATTATAACTAAGGAAAAGCTATACTTATAATAAACAAACATCCAGCCTTGCGAAGCCGAGACAGGCCGTTAGTTGAGTTTATTAATAAAATTCTATGATTATACCATAACTAAACAATCGAATACACTTTTCAAAATAATATCTACTTTTATATTGGAGGTTATGTACCAGTATTGCATCGCTCTATAAATCATGAAATGGTTCGTCTGGCGGAAGAATTATCACCTGGAACGAGTTTTGTGATAGTTGTGGTGTTAAGAAATTAAATAAATTGTCATATTTCTCGAATCTAAATAGAAAAAAGGGGTAAAATTACTGACTTAAAACATTACGATATTCTATCAAAATAGAACGTCAGAAGCAGCATTAAATTCTTGTTATAGGAGAGGACAGGTAAAACATACCTAAACTCATAAATTGAAACCTCAACTACAAGTAATAAAATTGTGGATTTATTACTGTAAAATCAAATGTATTACCACTCAATTAGATCACTTTTTTCCTCTTGTAGATGCACCGCGGCGTCTTAATTCTTCTTTTACTATAAGTACTTGTATTGTCGAATAATTTTCCATATTTGTTTTGTATTTATACTCAATTTTTATAACAATAAAATTTATTGTTATAAAAATTAATCTTGTTTGTTTTTTGTACAAGGTAGACAGTAATCTGACGTAGGGACCAACTATCGCAGCGCCATCTACGATTAGCTTTGAGTTGCCATCCCCAAAAAAATCTTTAACTCAATAACTATGCAAATGTTTTATTTTGTGTAAACACATCAATGCCAGAAGGAGAAAAATCCCAAGCTGTGTGCCTCTCTCTTAAAAAATAAGGCAGGGTTATAATGTTACAAGCCTTCCATCCCTTTATATTTATAAATCCATGAACCAGCGCCACATCTACAATATCTTTGAGTTGCCATCATCCCCATTTTAGGTCCTCGCCGCCGAGGATGCCCGTCGTGACGCCCAAGTCAATGCCCCCCCCCCCCCGACCCTTGCAAGAGCCAGCCCGCGATGCTGAGCCTGTAGCTTTAAATTAGCCCCTAATTAATGAATCATTGAGATCCAGCCTGTCCCTTGCTGTCCTCCCTCAGTGACGCCCTAAGCCAAGGTCCGTACCCCACAGGGGGTGCCCTTAGCGTGTGGTCACTTAATTTTAATTTAGTTGTAAGCCCCTGGCTGGAGGCCCTAGAGTCATCTTTGGCAACCAGAGGAAAGTCCGGTTAAGCAGCTCCCAACCTCCTATAGGTTGACCTGCGAGAATCCAGTATAAAAAAAATCCCCATTTTCGGCAGCCGTTGCAAATTCCATATTTTAATTCAATGGACTAGACCAGCGTTTCCCAACCATTTTTGGCCACGGACCTCTAGGAAATCAAGCACAGAGCGTATATTCCGAAAGCTGGCAACGTCGCAAATGGTTGTCAAATATTAACAAGTTTTAATTAATTTAGCATTGTTACTGTATGAAAATAAGAAATATGGCTCTGTAGTGCACTAAAAAAATGATAAGGGAATATAATAATTAATATCGTAACACCGAATATACAGTTTTAGATGTAAAAAAAGCATTTGGAAGCCTTCCAAATGCCTTTGATACACCTGAAACGGTTACAACATCAAATTCAGTGTTTTAATTGCATTCCTATATCATTTTTTTAGTGCACTACAGAGCGATATTTCTTGTTTTCATACAGAAAATTTGCCAAATTAATTAAAACTTGTAAATATTTGACAGCTTTTTGCGACGTTGCCAACTTTCAGAATATGCAGCCTTAATAAAATAATAATTTAATTGTAATCTCAAATCAGATTCGACTTTTGTAATCCGATTATTGTTTCACTCACTCACATCATTCGTTCAGTCTCGCTCACCGCCGTGCTAAGTAAGCGTAGCGATTACGAGACATTAGCATTTATGTATGGGCTAGAGATGATACCGCGGACCCCCATACATATACTGGCGGACCCCCAGGGGTCCGCGGACCACAAGTTGGGAAACACTGGACTAGACCATAGACTTAAAAAGATGGACTTCGCCTTCCTCAGCTATCTGACAGGTAACTAGATGTCAAATGTCTAGAAGGAGAGTCGTTACCTATCTTTTTCTTGAAACAGAAATATAGGACCGCTCTTCAATTCCTCTGTTTCTAATTAAGTGAAGTCAATTTTAGGCAGTTGTTGCTCAGTCCATTTTTAAGTCTATGGACTAGACTGACTGGAGATCCTGGAGATCTAGTCTGTGCCATAAACTTTTTAGTCTAAAAAAGATCTAGTCTGTGGACTGGAGTGATAGCAACACTGTTACATTTTTGGCCTAAAGGCCTCGTAGCCATGCCAAAAACATTTCAAAAATCGCTGTGACAGTGTGACACAGTGTTGCCAACTACACCGTAATTACGGTAAAAAAACCGTAACCAGGAAAGATTTACCACCTACCGTACAGCTTGACATAAAAATGTAGAAAACCGAAAGTCGCCACTGTCTTCGCGCTACCAGCACTTTGAATGATTTTATTTATTTATTTTTTCACTTATTACGTTAGTTTTATGGCACGATAATAAATCTAACAAACCTGCGGTCTTTGTTTACATCAAATATCAAAGATTTGAAAACGCTGTCAGAAATGAAAATTTTAGTTCCGTTTCAATCCGTTCTGGCCAAGCTGTAGGATTATAATTACGGTAGCAAAATACACCGTAATACCAAATTAGGAGCGTATTTATTTTTAAATACCTATTTAAAACACTTGCCAAAATTTATGTTGGCCATTTTGCCTCTACCACACTCGGACGCGAGTGCGAAAGAGTCTTCAGCAGAGTTAACGATATTACGGACGAAAAAACGGAATAAACTTCTTACGAAATTGATCAAGGGAAATCTCATTCATAACGCAGCAGGCCATACAACGTCCAGGAAAAACCTGTATTGATTTTAATCCCACTCGCGATATGATCCAAAAACAATATATCAATATGTATAAAACATTGAAACAATTTATACTGCTGTCTGATTCTGATTAAAAATACATTTTTTTTTGCTCAGGCCCTGGTGTTTGCGTAATAGTAGCCCGCGAAATTCGAATTTTCTTGTCGGAGCGAATGAAGCAAACGTTTTGATAATTCTTATATTTAAAATTATATTTGCTAATGTCGCGAAACATATTTTGATCAAGGTAAAACTTGTCACTGATACGAAAATTGCTAAAAAAAAAACAAAAGAGTAATTCGCGGGCTATTACTACGCAATCACCGTAACATGCTACTAAATACAGCTTGACATAAAAATGTAGAAAACCGGAAGTCGCCACTGTCTTCGCGCTACCAGCACTTTGAATGATTTTATTTAATTTTTTTTCACTTATTTCGTTATTTTTATGGCACAATAATAAATCTAACAAACCTGCGGTCTTTGTTTACATCAAATATCAAAGATTTTAAAACGCTGTCAGAAATAAAAATTTTAGTTCCGTTTCAACCCGTTCTGGCCAAGCTGTAAACAAGGTAATTCTACCGTATTTCAAATATCTCATATAACGTAATTTCGGAAAATCCATAAAGCTGCGAAAAAATTATCGGACGCGTCCGTCAGCCGCGGCTGAAAGACGCGGCTTATTCATTATCTAGACAGTACATTTAATACTACACTGTGCAAACTGTCGGTCGTAAGACGCGGACGTGACCTTGAGCGTTCGGACGTCCGAACAGAATCTGGCCGGTTGTCGTCCGAACTACCGTGCACACTGCTAAGCCGCGTCCCTCAGCCGCGGCTGACGGACGCGTCCGATAATATGTTCGCAGCTTTATCCACTGTATTTTTATAAGAATTCTACCGTCCGCTAGATTTATAACCTGGCAACACTGGTGTGACATGACAGTGACACTGACAGATAAAAATGTTTATGTGGCGATCGGCGATCCAAAGATTTTATTATCATCTTCATTAACTTTTACTGACTTATTTCCTTGATTTCGTAGAGTTATGCTACTGGTTTTTTCATTTAAAGCAATGTTTCTCCTATAGTCCTTTTGGAAAACAGATGCAAGTGGCCAACAGTCACAAAAATGGAAGATCGAGCAGCTAAGTTGGCCTTAGCACGTAAGAAGGTAATAATTTGTTTGCTTTCAAAATATGATCAATCAATCTATACTGTATTATAACTACAAAGCTGAAGAGTTCAAGAGTTTCTTTGATTGAACGCGCTAATCTCAGGGACTACTGCTTCAAGTTGAAAAAGTCTTGGCTCAACTTTAGAAACGTGCTACCCAAATTTGAGTATATTGATGCATGGGGGGTGTAGAGAGGGGTTTATATAACTCCCCCCAAGCATTTTTTTTTCCGGATTCTTCCAAAATTTCGATGAGATTTTTTTTCGTAAAAACGACTTGGGGCACCCCGTCACTTATTTTGAAACCACCCAGAAGTGGGAGCACCGTGTAGCGGTGCTCCGTCGACGTTTGCATGATATTACCTTCGGTCATTAATAACAACTAGATACACAATCCCGTACAAAAACGAACTTAAAACTGTCCACAAGTAGGTTCGTAAAATAGAAAGAGAGAGAAACATAACTGGTCAACCAACATACCAAAAGAAATTAAACCTTATTTGAATGAGTTAAAGTCAAAGTTAAAACGGACATAAAAACACAATAAATTTTATGACCGCGACTCGAATCAACACAAGTTACCCAATTAAATCAAGTAGCCATGCGACAATATGAACTGTATGTTTAGTAAAAGCCTTTTCAATGTAAGTGCTTTATAAATGTTTTACGTCAATTTCTTGACGGAATATCTGTATTTATAGTACAGTGATAGTTATTATACATTGGTAATATTAGTACTTACTGAAAACAATAAATTTCATCCTTGTTTCCGGTCCCGCAAGAGTGATTTTTGCACTTTTAAACGAGTGTGGAGCCATGTTTACGTTCCGAGCGTTAAAACAGTACTAAACGAAAAGATGGACCAATCTCTGAATTGATGTTTCTTTTGGTGAGGATGTTTTTTTGTCGCTGACTGTGTATCTAGTTGATTTTAATGATCGAAGGATATTACACATACCTACCGTAACAGGTGTACGTTACTCCAGCAAGAAAGTATCTCCTAGAGTTATAAGAGTAGAACATATAGTTGGTACCCTATTTGCTGTAAATGTGCCCCCACATAAAAATGTGTGCCCCCTGTCGTTTTGAAAAAAAAAAACGGAAAGACGATTCTTGCTGGGGTAACGTTTTTGTAGCAGGAAAATTCTAAACGAGTGATCGGGGAGAGAAAAATTGTGCATGGCCAGAGAGCTTATATGTGTGCCACAATGTGCCCTCAAAAATAAAATCTGTGCCCCTTCAGATTTTCGAGATATTGCGTTTCCTGCTGGAGTAACGTTTTGATGAATCGTATATCTCTAAAACCATTGCATGTGCCCCTGTAGAATAAACATACACGAGTAGCTCTTAATGTGTGCCCCTATGTGCCCCAATTAGATTTAAGAAAATATTTATAGTTTTCAAGTTATCGCGGTTTTATGAAAACCCGAAAAAACATGATGAGACAAGGTATAAGTTTGCTGAAAACTGTATTTGGTCCTTCTTGACGCTATTAATAACCATACAAAGTTTCAAAACGCTTCATGCATGCGTTTTTGAATAATCTTGCTAAAAGTCAAAACGATGGTGTCATAACTTTGACGGCAAAATAGGTGTAAACCAAAATCATGTGCCTTTAGTCAAAAATATATGGTGAAAATATTGAGCTTGGAATATTTCGCAATAAGTAAATGTAAACAAAAAACAAAATTATGTAAACAACGGCTGGTTATCCGACCGAATGACTACTAAAAAGCGACGGATTCATACATATCGATGACCTACCTATTGGACGTATTATACTTATGCTGTTGTCCGTACAGTTGCGTTCAAAAGTTTTGGGGGCTAATTAAAAAAATATATTAAATGCACCATACAATATTATCATGTCATATAATCGGGAACACCCAAATACTCCGAAATATTTTATTCCGAATTTCGATATTCCGATTTTCAAAACTCCGAATATCATAATACCTAAAAATTACAATATCTATTATTAAGAATCTCGAAATTTATTTGACCGAAAGTCGTATGTCCGATTTCTTCTTTTTCCGATTTTCACATATTCGAAAAATGTAATGCTCGATGAGTTCTCATTCCGAAAAACGAAATACCGAATTTCAATATTCCGAATAAACTGATTTTTTCGGAATATTGAAAATCAGAATTTCGTTTCTCATTCCACAAAGTCAGTGACAGAAACGAATTGGTGCAAAACCGGCTCCACGTAATTTTGTCTACCGTACTCCCAGAGTGTTATTTAAACCCGTGTAGGGACGGAGTGGCGAGGCGTATATTCTTAACTTTCACTGTTTGCCTTCAGGATTTTTATTGTTATTAGGAGAACTTTACATGAGGCGAGCTCTGGACTTGGGGCACCCCGACTCGGACAGGTTAGGTTCGAAGGGGATGGCGGGGTCTGAAAGACCCCGCCATCCCCTTCGTGTTAGGTTACTTTAAACCTTTCTCACAGATAAAGGAGCCCCGCGAAGCGGGGCTCCGTCGACCTACCTTGGTAGGTGGTAGTCAACAAATCGACCAAGGATGTAAGAGCGAGCGAAGCGAGCTCGGGACTGGGGACACCCCGACACGGACAGGTTAGGTTCGAAGGGGATGGCGGGGTCTGAAAGACCCCGCCATCCCCTTCGTGTTAGGTTACTTTAAACCTTGCTCACAGAAATAGGAGCCCCGCGAAGCGGGGCTCCGTTGAACCACCTTGGTGGTGCTATTACTCAGGATGCAATAGCGAGCAAAATGTGTCTTGAGGCACCCCGACTCGGACTTTTCGACCTGACGGACCCGAATCGGAATTACAATAATCGGAATTTTAATATTCGGTTTTCGTGTTTTTGATGTTTCGGAAAATATGTTAAGTCGGAATTTTTGATATTCGGTCTATTGAAATTCGGTACTTTGAAAATAGTAATTATAAACGTTAGGAATTTTGAAATTTCGGAATTATTAAAATAGGAATATTGATCCATCGGAGTTGTTATATTAGGAATTTTGAACCATTCGTAATTATGAAAATCGGTATTTTGAAATTCGTATTTATGAATTTCGGAATAAAGTTTTTCGTATTATCGTAGTGTACCCCATATAATCATGTCATATGTATGTCATACAATATTGTCAATTTAACCTCGTGTTAGCAACTAACTCTGAGTTTAAAAGATAACTCGGGTTCGTGCAAGTGGGCCTTAGTCTACTATCTATAATGTACTTAATCATGTGTAAGGTCATAGAATTGTATGGATCGGAATGCTGGGCTGTGAAAAAGATGGATGAGAAACGATTGCATGTAGCGGAGATGAAGATGTTGAGATGGATGTGTGGAGTGACAAGAATGGATAAAGTAAGGAATGAGTTTATAAGGGGAAGTTTGAAAGTGGTGCCTGTTACGGAAAAAATGAAAGGGAATCGTCTGTCTTGGTATGGACATGTGATGAGGAGGGATGACACCCATGTGACGAAGAGAGTGATGAGTATGAATGTTGATGGATGGAGAGGAAGAGGAAGTCCAAAGAAAAGATGGATGGATTGTCTAAGGAATGATATGAAAGAAAAAGGAGTAAATGTTACTGTGACGTCTGATAGGGGAGAATGGAAGAAGAAAACGTGTTGCGCTGACCCCAAGTAGAATGGGATAAGGGCAGGAAGAAGAAGAAGGTCATAGAAACAGCTAGTAGAACATAATCCAAAACAACTTTATTTTATTATTTTTCTACTTCAGTGTACTCAGGCACAACACGTGTGAACTACACTGTGAGTAAAGTAAAGAAGGTCATCGTTATGTATGAATCCGTCGCTTTCTGTGGTCGGATAACCAGCCTTTGTTTACTTAATTTGGTTTTAGGTTTATATTTACTTATTGCGAAACATTCCAAGCTCAATATTTTCACCATATATTTTTGACTAAAGGCACATGATTTTGGTTTACACCTACACATCTGAGATTGAGCCAGTTCCTTGTATTTTGCCGTCAAAGTTATGACACCATCGTTTTGACTTTTAGCAAGATTATTTAAAAACGCATGCATGAAGCGTTTTGAAACTTTGTATGGTTATTATTAGCGTCAAGAAGGACCGAATACAGTTTTCAGCAAACTTATACCTTCTCATTTAGGCGCTGCGATGTTTTTTCAGGTTTTCATAAGACCGCGATAACTTGAAAACCATAAATATTTTCTTAAATCTAATTGGGGCACATAGGGGCACACATTAGAAGCTACTTGTGTTTGTTTATTCTACAGGGGCACATGCAATGGTTTTAGAGATATACGATTCATCAAAACGTTACTACAGCAGGAAACGCAATATCTCGAAAATCTGAAGGGGCACAGATTTTATTTTTGAGGGCACATTGTGGCACACATATATATAAGCTCTCTGACCATGCACAATTTTTCTCTCCCCGATCACTCGTTTAGAATTTTCCTGCTAGAAAAACCGTTACCGAAGTTACCCCAGCAAGAATCGTTTTTCCGTTTTTTTTTTTTCAAAACGACAGGGGGCACACATTTTTATGTGGGGGCACATTTACAGCAGATAGGGCACCAACTATACGTTCTACTCTTATAACTCTAGGAGAATAGGAGATACTTTCTTGCTGGAGTAACGTACACCCGTAACAGGGATATTAATTGTAGCTAAATATACCATAACTTTAAAAAATCATAAAAAAACGGTTACTTTCCGGCAAGGCGGGGTTAAACTCCAAAGTTAATCCATTTTCGGTATTAAGAAAGTACAAAAAGTACAATTTCTCTGAAGAGAAAACTTACAATCTAAATTTCTTGGCCCAGTTATACACACATCAACACGGTCTAGGGATATTTTTAAAAAAGCAAATTACTATCAATGTGTTAATTATTTATATGACATGTATACAGCGTGAAATTCTCATGGTTGTTTTTCCGAAGCGAAATGAGTTTGTATCGGTAATACAATCGATTAATATTTATAAAAAAAATTAGACTCAACAAATGGCAGATTTACAATTGTGATAAACAAAACTCGAAAGTGACTTGAACCAACAGTAGTGGCCGCGTGGTTGGCTCGATCGACCGCACGGGTCGTTGCACTTTTAAATCAGCTGATCATACTTGTGAGTCCTGACTTAATAAAACACAAAACCCAATAAGTTATTCCAATTTTCCCTTCATACTTTTACGGATTTAGGACCGTCATAAATAATTATCTTTTAAAAAGTCTGATTTAGATAATTAAGTATTTAGGCGTATTAAAAAAATGGAATCAACTTATTTACAATGTTTATTTACGAGGTACGAGTGAGTACTTACATTTCCCGGTAGCGGAGTAATTGTTCGAAATGCAAACCACTATGTTCAATGCACAAACGAGTACGTTTTAACGGGAAATTATATGTGCGGCAACAAAAGTTTTCTTTAGCACCTGCAACCTAGCGTCTTTTTTTATATGTGAGCGACGAGTTAATAGAACAGCTTCAATTATATTAATTCATCATCTTTACTATTCCAACTAAATATCAAGAAACCAGCGTCAATTTACGAGCGTAAATTAATATGACTCCGAGCTACCGATAAATATATTTACTTCTGATTTGATAACTCAGCGACTAATGTTGTAAGTGAGCTACTTTATATATTTTAGAGATTCAACATCTGTCTGCTAATAAAATCAAAATCCAGCTTCAAAATTAGCAATCAAAGTTTTTCATTCAACAACTAAATTAATAAATCATATTCTTTTTTCGTGAAAGTTTGCAACACAAGCGCGGGAGTGTACCTGACGCTCGTTGGGAATCAGAGGGGCGCGACCGGCCATTTGCACCAATGAGCGAGCTCTATTCGGTGCGTGCAGCAACGAGTTCACGTGTATTTGTTTACATTAATGACACGATTAAGGAGTGCTCGTATTCTTCTGGATAAAATTTAAATGCGCATCAATAATTCTTTTTGTACACCAAATATACTGAATGTGCACCAAATCTAAAACTCGCTTTAGCAAGATTTCAGGGACACCCCGAAGTTCGGTTTGGTTAGGTTCCTTTAAACCTTGTACACAGAAATAGAAGCCCCGCGAAGCGGGGCTTCGTCGACCCTGCTTAGGTAGATTTTTTTTATTACACCTCGTTATGACATATTTTAATGAACATATTTTGGTGCACATTCAGTATATTTGGTGGAATACAGACAAAATTAGGTGAATGAAATGGGAATAAATTGAAGTACTTTTAAATACCATCCATAGTCAATTACTTATGGTAACATTATAAATAGATAGGCGAATACATGAAATTATAGCTTTTATTGACCATTATTTGATGACAATATTAAGGAAATTTTATGTTCAAATATAGTAGATTCACTCATCAATTACTTATGCTAAAGTATAAAAATAACGGTGACTCTATGAAATTAGAGTACGTTGATATTATTTTATAGATGAAGTTGATACACTTATTAGAAGCTGGCAATGAGTAGACATATCACAAATTTAGTTGCTTAAGAATTATCACCATGTTGCGTCATATTAACAGTAGCTTGTTTTACAATATATGGTCGCTTATAAACCATTTATTAGACGCTAAAAGTTTGTCGCTGACCTATTAATTCATTAGACAACTAAATATATTTGCAGACGAGAATGACATTTTAAAGAAGCTGCCTTAATTAGCACCCCGTTTTAACTGGTTGTCTTTCAGTTTGATAAAAGTGTCTTTATCAAGTCTCACGATATTGAAAGCGTCCACTATCGCACATAACAACACGTCACGAGTTTGATGTCTACCTCACAATACACCAGGTGTTTGAGCTCAGACCACGATAGACCACAGAAAAGATGTCGATAACGTATTACACTTATGACGTTCGCGGAAGGACTAAACTAAACGTAAACGCAGAGGCGCGGGCGCGGGAGGCCGCGGCCCCCCCTCACCGCCGCGTTCGTGCAGGCTCGAGAGAGCTTATTTTGCTCTGAACATTTATTATTCACTCTTCTTTTGTAGTTTGCCGCGTCGTGAGTTTCGTGAAGGTACCTACTAGTGATGTTGCGGATATCTGATTTTTGACATTCGCGAATGCGAATGCGGATGCGAATATTCAATTCCAATATTCGCGAATGCGAATGCGAATATTCAGTTTTAAATCAATTACGTTTGACAATTTAGAAAATACAATAAGAAACACTTTTTAATGTAACTTTTTAACTTATTTTTATTAAATTTTTTACTTCCTTTCTGTAACGAGAATGGAAAAAGTATGCAGGGTGATTGTTTTAAATGGGCGTGGTTGGCCCTATAAAACTAAAAGAAATGTCGAAAAACTATGAAAGGAGTCTCGAGGCCGATTTTGACGAAAACTAAAACTGCATTTTTACTTCACCAGAATTTGATCCTTGCTCCAGCTGGTTCGATTCCTGGCGAGGATTACTGATTCTGCTAAAATCTCATGATGCATTTTTAGTTTCCGTCAAAATTAGCCTTTAGACTCCTTTCAATGTTTTTCGAAATTCCTCATAGTTTCGGATTTAGCCATCCACACCCCATTGAACAATTCACCCTGTATAAGAGTGGCTCTAAGAATGGCGTCAGTGAAAGAAAAACAGACAGAAACACGTTTATCTTAGCATGGTCATAAATTTATGATTAATTATTGTGATTGATTTGATGAACATTAATATTGATGAATGGCGAGATAAAGGCAGATTAAACAAAAGATGAATGGAGAGGACGATAAAATTTAAGAATGAATGGAGTGTGTGGTAGAAGGAGTACCAGATATTGGTATTTTTTCAGTCTTTCGTATTCGCAAAATATTCGCATGAATTTTGCGAATGCGAATGTCCAAAAATATGCGAATATCCGCATGATGCGAATGCGAATATTCGTAACATCTCTAACCTACCTACGTCATATCTAGTGCTGACTACTATCGATTCTCGCTCTTTCGAGTTTATGAATACTTTTTTAAAGATTTGAAAAAAAAAAGAACTTTTTTTTTAAGTTTAACTTTGTGTTTCGATAGTACTACTGATGGTTAATCGTCCTGCCGTGGAAAGACAACCATTAAAATTTCACCCTGTATATTTAAAAGATACGTTATTAATATTCTACCATTTTTAATAATGGTTAAGGTATAGATTAAAATTTCAGGATTTTATGGAAAAAAAATGAAGCATAGACGGAAACCAATGAATGAACTTTTAATTTGTGAGTAAAAACTGAAAAAAATAGAAAAATCATTTGTGTTTATAAACTTGAAGTTAGTAGTCTGAGAAAGCGCCCATGATGTTCATAACACATCGGCAACGATTCGGCATGCTCAGAACAAGGTTGTCAATGTCTTGCTGCGGAATATTGTCCCATGTCCTTCTGAGGTGCGCAAAAAGTTGATCTTCTGTAGCCAGATTTTCAGGAACTGCCTTCAGAGCTCTTCTTTGCAGCATATCCCACGCATGCTCAATGGGATTTAGATCTGGTGATTGAGCAGGCCAGTCTAAGGCCCTAACATTATGTGTATGTAACCAAGCTGCTACCGTTCTCGCCGTGTGTGCCCGGGCATTGTCGTGCATGAGCAGGAAATCTTGCCCCATTTGTGTTCTGTGGGGCAAGATTACGGGCCCCAGCACCTGTTGGACGTATCGTTCTGCCGTCATATTGCCCCGCACCCAAACGAGATCCGTCCGTCCTCCAAGACGAATTCCTGCCCAAACCATAATTGTTCCTCCTTGGTATGGGTGAACTTCCTGAGGGTTCTGGAGACGGCTCCATCGTCCAGGAACTCGCCAAACACGCGTCCTTCGTGAATCTGGATGGAAGCCGAACCTGGATTCATCCGTGAACAGCACATTGGACCATTGCTTACGGCCCCAGTCCACGTGGTTCCGAACCCATTCTAATCGTCGTCCACGATTGCCTCTCCGTAAAGGTGGGACCCGGAGTGGTCTACGAGAGCGTAGATTGCTTTCATGTAGTCGCCTTCTTACAGTTTGGTCACTCACAAGCACTTGGTGTTCCACTCGCAGCCTTTGGACCAATTGAGTCGCCGTTGCATTTGGTTGTGCTCGCGCAGTAATTTGCAAAAATCGGTCTTGTCTGGGGGTAGTGATGCGACTTGGCCCCCGGTGCCTCTCCGCTACTTCACCTGTGGCACGATAGCGTGTCCACAAACTTGAAATTACATTTTGATGGGTCCCTATGGCCTCAGCAACATTACGCTGAACAGATCCAGCTTCCAGCATTCCCACAGCTCGTAACATCTCCGCCCTCGTCAAATGTCTAATACCTCAATTTTAACTTTATCTTTCGTTTAAAAATGAAAAAAAACTGTAACTAAACGTAATTCGTATTGTTTTCTAAATTTCGCACAAATGAATATTCCCTCTCCTATACATCAAGACATTTTTATGCCACCGAAACAAAAGAATTTTCAAAAATTTGAATTTGTAATTAGTCTGAGATAAATTACAAACAAATCGGTGTCTAAAAGATTCCAATGCGGCCAGTACTTTTCGAGTTATTTGAGTATGAAATATCCTTAGACCGTGTTGATGTGTGTATTACGCATATAAGATGACATTTATCAAGCTTTGTTTCGATCGATAATTCGTCCCGTTTAGACTAGCCTGATCAGCATTTCTGTGTTTAGGGATAATTGAAGAATAATAAAGCGAGTTTTTTTAGAGTTCCTTAAGTACTTTCGAAAAAAAAATGGTATCTCTTCAGCTATCTTGGTCTAGGATCTCCCATCTCAGACCCTTCATCGCTTGTCAATGCGTTGACGCTAACCATCACCTTTTCATCAAAGTCGTTTTTAACACAATCATTAAATACGTTGCTCTCGTAGATCCGTCCGATTTTTTTCTTAATCGATTTTCCGACGAAATATCTTACAGAATATTATTGATGATTCATACTCGTATGTGAATTACTTCCTAATTATGGTTGTCATGTTTCAGCTGAAAGATCACCAAGAAAAAAAACAATTTTCTGGACCAAAAGATGATATTGTCTTTAAACAAGAAAGTTTTTTAACAAGCGATAATGAAAATTCTATGCATACAGTCAATACTGTGAATGTCAATACATATGATGAAAGTGTAGTAACTGAAAGCACACAGGATGCCGTGGACAATCAACACAATCATGAGTATTCTGAAACAATTCATGTTACGACACCTGTAACCAATATAGGCCACACAAAATATACGGATGCGACAGAAGATAATTTAAATCAAGAAGCAGATGTAAACATAACAGAAATCTTAATTTCAAATAAAAGACATCTGGAAATGCAAGTACATCATTTACAGACAACATTGGGCCAATTAGAACATAAACATGCTCTAGTTAACAGTGATTATGCAAAATGTAACCAAAAACTGCATGAATTAGAAATTGAAATTGCAAATATAAACAACAAATACTTGAATGCTACCCAAGAAATAATCATAAAAGATGCTAAACTCCATGAAGTTAATTCAGTAAATTCATTGTTATCGGAAGAAAACAGTAATTTGGTTGAACAACTAGAATTTACTAAAAGTGTATTAAATGCTAAAGAAGCAGAAAATGGGTCCCTTCAAAAGCAAATGTTTAATATTCAAAATCAGTATGATCTTTTACACCTGCAGCTCCAACAATTAACAAATGGTTCACCATCTAGTTCAGCAACTGCTCAAGTCAATAACAGTGATAAAACGGAAGCCATGTTACAAAAGATTTCAACTTTAGAGCAGCAATTACATTCATTACAAAAAGAAAGAGATCAGATTAACCAGCACTATGAACACTATGTTGCAGAATTGAATGAACAATTAAGATCAGTAATTAAGAAAAATGAAGAACTTACTCGAGAAGTTGACAGTCTTTCAAATAGAGAAAACAGTCTAATTGAGCAAATAAGTGACATGGAAATCCGAATTCAAAATTTCAACCATGACAAAAAAACTTTTGAGGTGGATCGTAACACAAGTATTGTCAAAGATATGCAAGATAATTTAAGAAAAGCTCAGGTAAATAAGATATGGTGTTTAATGTGCAATGCCAACTGCATAGTTCTCTCTGTCATTTATGTAATACCATCCTCAACCCCAGTTGTTTTTAAATACTTTTGATGAACACCTTATTATTCTTTGATTTAGGATTTTCATTGGTTCATTTTGCTACTCTTGACGGATTTTCTTCTTTTTTTGATCTTCCATTCTCAGTGGCCCATTTTAGGAATCTGGACATTCTCTTTTGGTCTAAAATATTTACTCACTCATTTTATATTTATAACTAGTTTTTTTCATTGTGTTTTTTGTTTTTCAAACTTTTAAAATGGTTTATCTAGGTATATTTTTGAAAAAAAAATAACGATTAGAAACAATTTGCAAAACAAAAAATCGGTTGTCTGTAAATTCGGTTTACTGACGATAGTTGAACTTGACAAGGTCATAAGAAAATACATACTTGACGAAAACATGTAAAAATGTATTATTGTATAGCAGCTGTCCACGCGGACGCATCGCTCACTCAAGTAGAAGAGAGACAGATGTCGAACGCTGCCGAACGCGGAGGCAGATTGTGCCTCATTGTCGCTCGTTCCGCGCTCTCGCTTGCACTTCAAGCCGTAAATGGAACGGGTTTGACGCAGATTGTGCACTTCGCAAATTGTGCACTTCTCAAAATAGTAATTCGTAAATGGTGCACTTCTCAAATTGAGCACTCCTCAAAATGAATGTGAATATTATTATAATGGTTCAAATTAAAAACCGATTACTCACAATTTATTTTTTATTATTCTGCTCGATTTTAGCACTACAGTAGTTTCGTGTGAAAATAATCACGTTCTCGGGCAAAATAATAAAAAAATCCACGGTATCCTCCAATAGCCCTTTACGTACCGGGGTCACGATAATTCGTAAGTCCCGCGACGCCGACAGGCTTTGGCCCTCATTATGCTGACGAAGGAGGGCCACCGCCATTATGCTGACACTCTTTGAGCGTGAAACACAACGCGCCGTCGCGTCGACCCAGCCATGGCCCATGGACGATCAACGTAGCAAAAAATGAAATGGCTCAGGCGCAAAACGTCTCTTTCGCAAAATGTCCCCTGGTCGTAAAACGTCTCTTTCGCAGAATGTCTCTTTCGTGAAATGTCTCTTTCGCAAAATGTCGCGAATAAAATTTTGATTTTCAAAATAAAAATCATTTACCTATTAAAATTATAGTGCAATTATGATGTTAAAATTTTGGTACATAAATTTACTTAAGAATGTATTCCAAATAAAAAAAATATATTTTGAAACAGTTAAAAATAATGTTTTGGTACAATTTAAAGTTCAGTGATGGCAACATTTATAATAATATGTGAGGGTAGTTAGAAAAAAACTCATAAATGTATGTGTCATTCATTATTTAATTGCCGAGCTAAGTTTCGTCTGTTACATGATATCTGTACTCACAATGTATAAGTGTTCTATGTCCTTTTTGATTACGAATGTATTCGATTTCTTGATCCATATTAAAACTCAAATTCACTACTGTTTTTCAATAAAAAGTAACAGACAAAACTTAGCTCGGCAATAATGAATGACACATACATTTATAAGTTTTTTTTGAACTACCCTCACATATTATTATATAAATGTTGCCATCACTGAACTTTAAATTGTAACAAAATATTATTTTTAACTGTATCAAAATTTTGTTTTTTATTTGGAATACATTCATAAGTAAACTTAAGTACCAAAATTTTAACATCATAATTGCACTATAATTTTAATAGGTAAATGATTTTTATTTAGAAAATTAAAATTTTATTCTTAAGTCCCAGGTGCGACATTTTGCGAAAGAGACATTCTGCGAAAGAGACATTTTACGAAAGAGACATTCTGCGAAAGAGACGTTTTACGACCAGGGGACATTTTGCGAAAGAGACGTTTTGCGCCTGAGCCAATGAAATGATGCCGGATGATAAAAGATATATTTGCCATTTCATAAGAGGCCGAGTTGAAACATATTCATGATTTCATAAGGGGCTCTCTCATCGTTAGCTTTCGCATGTAATGGAAAAATCTCAGAAGATTCCATTTTGAGCATCAGTTACAGATAAAACAGTGATTTGTTTTTTTTACTATTTTGGCAATATTAAAAAGCAATCATTATTAAAGCTGCGCCCTGTTTGATATTTAATTAAAATATTGTGTTTTACAGGAGGATTTGGCTGAATTGCAGAGCAAGTATAAAGAACTTCAAAATCAATATGCAGAAAGTGTTGCAAAAGTTAAAGAACTATCAGAAGTAAAAGAAGCAGAATGTAATCATGACAATATTAGTCTGTCCAAACTAAATGCGGATATGACAAGTGATAAAATTGCTGCACAAAGAGCTACCGAACAAAATAAAAAATTGAAAGAAGATATACAGGGATTAGAAGATGCATTCGTGAAAATGGTAAGATTCATCATAATTTTTGTGAATCAATTTTTTTTTTCAATTAGTTTTTGTAGTATTTTTAACTTAATGTCCAAGGCCATAAAGTTGAAAATCCATTAAAGACAGCGGAGCAATAGCGATCGAAATGGACGAGAACGCTTTGTAATTTTTATAGATTTTCAACTTTACATGTGAGAACATAAAGTTAACAAGTTGAGACTCCTGAGTGTTTACGTTTATCGTTTTTGGCCATAGGCCCAGCCCCTCTAGCCAAGTCGCAAACGATAATCTTAACCGCCCGGTACTCCCCAATAGATTTTCAACTTAATACCCCACTTCCTTTTTAATAAATTGTGAAGTAAATGCCAAAGTTAATCCATAAAAATATATGGTAAATCTCATGATTACACCCAGGGTTACTAAAATTACAATAAGGGTGCCAGAGTCTAAAGTTGAAAAGCTGTTAAAGATTTCTAAGCATTAGCGACTGGAAAGAACGAAAACACTATGCAATCTTCACTAGATCTTCAACTTTATACCTAAGCACATAAAGTTGAAAATCTATTAAAGCCTACTCAGCGTTTACGTTTATTGGGGTTTGACGCAGATTGTGCACTTCGCAAATTGTGCACTTCTCAAAATACTAATTCGCAAAATGAATATTATTATAATGGTTCAAAGTAAAAACCGATTACTTACAATTTATTTTTTATTATTTTACTCGATTTAGATTAGCACTATAACTGCAGTTTCGTGTGAAAATAATCACGTTCTCGTGCAAAATAATAAAATAAAATATAATTAAGCGGTTTTTATATTGAACCATTATGATAATTTTGAGGAGTGCTTAATTTGAGAAGTGCACATTTTGCGAATTACTATTTTGAGAAGTGCACAATTTGCGAATTGCACAATTTCCGAAGTGCACATTTTCAAGTGCACAATCTGCGTCATTCCCGTTTATTGTTTGTTATTTGGCCAGTCCTATTGTACGCCCAGTTGTTTGTTACATGATTACACTTACAAAACAACAGAATAAAATGTTTGCCGCGCCGAGAGGCAGCACGCATATACACACTTATTATTCACACATTACATTTCACTACAAGTAAAAAGGATAGCTTGATAAAACCAATAAGAAAAAAACTGACAGCTAGATGTTGTCAGTTGCGCGTGATTGTAAACAAACAGAACACCGTGTGACCAATCACCGCACGTTGACATCATACACTAGCATCTATCTATATTGCAGTAGTTGATAGAGAATTTGCTGTCGCACTCTTTCTTTAACGACGCCATATTATAGAAACGTAATGTACTTTTATTTGTGAAAATAAGAAAAATTGTATATTATTATACGAATGATATGTGATTCCTTGACCTTTAGAAGTCTTGCTTGTATAATTTGTACAATATCTCATTACACACGACGGCATTTTCTGTGGTTTCGAGTCACTTTTACTTTTCACTCTGTAGTACGTGAAGTGCATCCGTTATCGCCGGCAACGTCGCACTGAGGTCAAGGTTTGCCAATTAGCCACATCTGAGCGGGTATAACGTATCTACATCTTTTTACTTATAATACATTGTTACCAATCTTCTAAATCAAGAGTCAAATAAGTGCTTTAATTATGTATCTTCGCATGAATTCAGAAATATTAATGACAAAAGTTTACCTTTAAGAAACTGCAACAATCGCAGTTCTTTCGGACATCATAATCGTATAGGCCGTCGTCGTCTAGTGTACGAAGGTGCTTATCCTAACTCTTACTATGGACCGTTAATATTGTTAGTACTAAACTTAATGAATTTAATTTCAGACCAAAGATAAATTGGAATTAACAGAAAAAATATCAGCAGAGAAGTATCTTAATAGGGAACTTACAATTAAACTATCGGAAGTCGAAGAGAAAGCAAAAGATATGCAAATTAAATTGAAAGCCAAGGATGAAGAGATGATACGATTACAATCAAATTATCGAGCAATCGAAAAACAGTGCGACGAGTTAATGAATCAGGAGAGAAACGGAAATGTAATAGTCCCCGACGTTGTAGACTCAAATACGGAAATAAATAATGGCGTTGTCGCTGGGTCGGATAAACATTCAGAAACTGAATATAAGCCTTTGATGGAGGAAGTAGACGAGGAAGTTGGCACACACAGCCACAGCCTCCAGAGAACAGATGCAATGATGAAACTTCAGGACCGTTTCCTCAAAATAATGGGAGAAGTTGCTGATTTGTCTGACGAAAAGCACAGGCTAGAACATATAATTTTACAACTTCAGAACGAAACTGATACCATTTGTGAATATGTTGCATTGTACCAACAGCAACGGAGTTTACTGAAACGGCGAGATGAGGAAAGAAGTGCTCAGTTAAAGGTTTTCCAACAAGAATGTGGGAAGCTCAAACGTGAGTTGGAAGAATTAGCTGGACTACTCGCTCGGTTCGCTGAAGATAAAGAATTATCATTTTATTTTGAAACTGAGTCTAAACGAATTGATATGGAGAAAGTTATGAATTTACTTTCCAATCTTAAGAATAATTCTTTAATTGATACTAACAAGAAAAATATTGAGTTCAAAAACTTTTACCCTTGTAACTGTTGTTCTGGTAAACTGATTAATGTTTAGATAGAGCATTTTTACACGAATATACTTGACAACAGTCTACAAATCTAGTCTTTCAATAAACATGGGCTGTGCTATGCAACCTATTTCATGAACAGTACCTTAGTTAATTTCGATTGGAAAGCGGCAAAAGCTCATGTTAGTTTGATCCTGGTATCCGAGGCATAGGCGTTTGCATGTGTGCGTGTATTTTGCTAAATGCACACGTGGTCATCCGCTGCAGCGCACCGTCAAATTTATCTGAACCACAGTACCTATAAAATATTCTTAACGTGAGTCTACCCCTTTCCTTGTTATAATTGTCTAAAGCCTCGCGGCATCTCGGTCGCGGGACTTATCAAATTAACGTGACCCTGGAACGTAAAGGGCTATTGAAGGACACCGTGGATTTGTCAGTACGAGTCTGAGTCCCTCCCGCCCTGCCCTGTGGGTGGGAGGACTCATTTGATGATTTTACCACGATAAAAAAAAAGCCTCGCGGTACCTCAGTACCTTTTTTATTTCATTTTTTTAGTTGTTTCTTTCTAGTTTTGCAATTGCAAATGTTATATTTTATTTGAAAATGTTATATGATATGATATCCTTGACTCGCGACTTGTGGGTTTCTTTTGATTAGTTGCCAAACGTAATCAAACTACAATTTGTTCTTTTCAATTGAAATTCTAATTGAAATAATAATATATTTTTTCATCTCAGCTTATTTTGCAATTCGTGTGCCATTTTTTTCACCCTGCCCACTTATTTATCAATGGGAAATAATTAACCGAGCCACAATGTTTAGATGTGGCCACGGAACCAATCCTCTTGTTTTGTAACTTAGCATCCAGAATATGAAAAAGCTTCTAATAAAATAATTCGTCTTTACAAACGAAGCCGCTGGCAAAAGCTAGTATCATATAAACTGAGATACATTTTCCAGGCTTCTCTCGCAAAATAAACCAATGAACGAGCTGCAAGTGGAAATTAATATTTTTGGAAGAGAAAGTAAACATTGGAGAATGTAATTATACGTTATAAACAGTAATTCAAAGATAAAAAAAGATTTTTTTTTTCTAGAGTTTAGCAAGAACAGGCTATTTGACCAGTTATTGACGCGGTTGTACCAATGGGGAAGGCAAGTCAAAGCTAATTTTAGATGGAGTCACCATAGCTTAGTCCTAACCCGACCAATGACGTAGTACTATTTTGAAGTACCTATAAGATTTGAAATGATTTGAACCAATGACGATGCTTGGAACAAGCTATAGGCTAGCGGGGTCCATATTGGCTCACCTAAAGTTGTTTACCCGAAATTGTTCTTCCTAACGATTTGTAATCCGAATGATCACTCTTCCTAAAATTTTTCGTCCTAGTTTTTATTCATACTTTTTGTAGTGCTATCGGCGATGTTCATAACACTCATTTTTCCGAAAATTGTTATCAATAATATCGTTATTGTAAATATGTTAAAACTCCTACTTTTTTTTATCATAACGTTTTTATCCCTAAACATTATTACGGTGATATTTTTATTTATTCATTTTACTGGATTTAGTCAAACTAAATCCAGTAAAATGTCGTCAATTTAGTCACACTAAATAAAGTAAAATGTCGAGAAAATCCGACGGAGCGCGGTACTCCTACTTCTACGTGGTTTAAAAAAAAATAACCACGAAGGGGATGGCGGGGTCTTTCAGACCCCGTCATCCCCTTCTAACCTAACCTGTCCTAGTCGGGGTGCCCCCAGTCGTTTTTGGTCAGAGTGTCATGTTGGGGTCACTATGAAAAAAATACTGGCGACAAATTTCCAGGTTGCGCTCGGTCACAGTTCTAACCTAACCTAACGTATGGATATCTTTTCAGGTACACACCGCTTTAAATAAAATTAAAGACGCTTTAACTAATAAAAACCGGCCAAGTGCGTGTCGGGTCACGCACAGTGTAGGGTTCCGTAGTTGCCGATCAAAATACTTATGCGAACTAATTAAACTGATTCGCTGAATTTAATTTTAAAAAGAAGAATTTTCAAAATCGGTCCAGGCGTCTTTGAGAAATCGGGGAAAATACATAAAAAAAAGATTACAACGAATTGAGGACCTCCTCCTTTTTTGAAGTTAGTTAAAAATAGTTGACAATAAAAACCTACCTATCCCCAAAACATACCCACCTATTATAGCTGTAAAAATAAAGTTTACAAACTTACATTTGCAGTTGAAGAACATGTTCTGCGATACATTTTGTTTAGGAAAATATGCTATCCAAGTACGTTTTATAAGTTGGTCGACTATTACTCGTAAACTTGTAAAGCCTACTTAGTCATGATAATTTTCCTTCAAACTTCGTTATATATACTACTATTGTGAATTTTTTCACACCCCCAAACATAACCGTTTAGCTGGTAGAGGGGGGGGGACACTCGAGTCGAGCAAAATTTAGCACTTTAAAGCTTAATATTTCACAAACGAATTTTTTTATCAAAAAATTGTTAATGGAAACTATCAATATTTTTTAAAGACCTATTTAATGATACCCCACACTAAGGGGTACGCGAGAAATAAAAAAAACATCCCCACTTTACGTGTACAGGAGGTACCCTAAAAAAAAATATTTTACGAGATTTTACTTTACCACTTTTTCGGCACAACAAATCCGTATATTTACACCAAATTACAGCTTTCTAGTACTGGGCGTCTCTGAGCTAAACTGCGGACAGACGGACGGACGGACGGACGGACGGACGGACGGACGGACATGGCGAAACTATAAGGGTTCCTTGTTGACTACGGAACCCTAAAAAAACCAATTCATATAATTAGTGAGTGCGAAGCAAGCACTTCCTCAAGTTTATTACGTGCTAATATGCCAACAAAATAAAAATAAATCTAAACAAAAAAGATATGACTTTGAATAATAGTGTAAAAGACGGTTATGTTGAGAAAATATAGGAAAACAAATCTAAATATATATAACTCAAAGGTGACTGACTGACATAGTGATCTATCAACGCAAAGCCCAAACCACTGGACGGATCGGACTGAAATTTGGCATGCAGGTAGATGTTATGACGTAGGCCTCCGCTAAGAAAGGATTTTGATCAATTCTACCCCCAAGGGGATAAAATAGGTGATGAAAGTTTGTATAAAACTTTGTCAATTTGATAAAAAATACATTGTTAAGTTCCGACATCCACGCGAACGAAATCGCGGGCACAACTAGTAATAGTATAATAGATGTTTATTGCTACCGACATTATGAAGTCGAATGATTGGGAATTACGAATATTAGTGTCAGTGATCATTAGGATTAAAAATGTTAGGAATACAATTTTCGGGTTTCCGATGATCGGAGTTTAAATTTTAGGTGAACTTTGGCGCGCCCATACTAGCGCCATTAGTTCCCCAGTTGGTATCCCCATTAGTATCATCATGCGAAACACACCAGTTCAAGAATACATTCAGATATTCAGATAGGTATTATTTTTAATGAAAGTGATCAGTATGTTTTCTCTAAATAACTTTACCTTCGGAAGTTGGTGGGAAAAGTCAATGAAATAAAAAACACATTGCAAATTATACATTTTTGTGTTTGTTTTTGAAGCTGGTTTAAAAAAAAATATCCTTTTTAATTCAGATCTATCTATACATTATAATAAAACTGTAGAAAAGTAATTTTTGTACATTAAAAAAAAACTCAAATAATATAGCCAGTGTGTTATTGAGTACGTGCACGAAATCAGCGCCACCTAGCGTTCGCAACTTTAGGGGCTCTGACCGTTCTAATTGAAATCAGATTCTATAACAAATCACTTGGTTTTTGATTCCATGGCGATTCATTGGCACTGAACAAAATTAAATAAGCATAGGCAAACTGTATTCTATAAGAATAATATCAATTAAAGGATTAAAATTAGGGTTATGATGTTATTCACTTTTTCTCTTCACGGCAGCTAACCATCTCCTGCATTGTTCATCTTTCCAAGAACCGCTTGGGAATCAATAAAACTTAAATTTACTATTTCTGCTAGTATTCTTGCAGTTTACAACACAACAACTATTTTTTCCAGCGGAATAATGCGATTATAAAAAATTACGTACAGACGACAGAGCTGAATGTCAGAGCCGTCGTATTCCGACTGCGCCCCAACACCTGCCGTTGAAGAAACTACGATATCACGTCAGATATTCATTGAAATCAAATGATGTCAAGGGCATTTTGTTTAAAATTAAATGCTTGTAATGATTAATGCATTTTTTTGGATATGGATTAATACAATGTTTTAACCGTATAGTTCGGTACCGCCCCCGAAATGGGCGCGACAAGTAAACCTACGCTGGCTCAATAGTGGGTCCAAAAGGGGCAGACGTTGTAGTCATACGACATCCTCATTATAAATTAAAAAAATATAATATTCCCTGCGTAAAATCCTATGAGTGCGCATTAATTAAGAATGTTCAATAAAAATTTGATTTATTCACGAAATTAAAACTTCTACATTTAGCGCTTATTTTCTTAATTTACCGTAACAATATCCAAAAGTGTAAATACGATCTTCACCATTTTGATGGCTGTGCTGGGTAGGGCTAAAAATCATAAAAAACGTGGTTTTCGGACATCCAACGGATCATTATAGGAGGAATGAATAACTTCTCATTTAGTATTGTAACGAATTCATACATCATTCAACATAAATTAGCAGTGGTAATGAAGAATTTGATATCTGAACTCGAACTTTCGCGCCACTTTTGTTTGTTTACATTTTTATTTTTCACTTTGATCACATACGCGCGCTTATACTCAATAACAATTAAGATATATATCATGCCAAATGTTATAAATAACGTAAAAAAGTACAGATCTTGGCGTAATTCTCTAATAAAGGGCCAATAACACGTATTTTTCATTACCACTACTCAATTTGTGTTCGTAAATGACAACCATGTTTATTTTTTTTAATCGTAATGATGTGTGAAAGTGAGTATTCTAATCGATTCCATAATTGTATTTTTGGCAACTCGAGTGAAAAAAATAAGGAAACTAGGAAATCGATTAATAAAAATTAAAATAAATTTGTTTTAAGCTTAGAATCAAATTATTATCTATTAAAATATTGTTTAAAGCTTTTATAATAATATTACGTACATTGTCATTCCCAAAAAACAATAATAGACAAAAGAACAATGTCAGTAAAATGTTTGAATGCGCGGCAATTATTTAATTCTAAAATTTTGAATTAGGAATGCGCTCGCTGTGGTACTCGCTATTCAAAATATTATGTAATAACATTTTAATTTATTAGCTAATTTTTACTGTACATTTTATTTTGTACAATAATATAATTTTTAAGGTTGAATGAATATAGAATGCCTTGGATCTTGATAGGCTTTTTATAAATGAGTTTGTTTCTTACCAAATAAAAGTTTTTTTTTTATCGTGGTAATCTATAATAATATCGTGGTAATCGTGGTAATAAAAATCATCAAATGAGTCCTCCCACCCCGGGCAGGGCGGGAGGGACTGTCAGACTTAAGATCCACAGTGTCCTTCAATAGCCCTTTATGTTCCGGGGTCACGGTAATGAAATAACTCCCGCGACCCCGGCAGGCTTTGGCCCTCTAAGTCATTATGCTGACGCTCTTTGAGGCGCGTGTGGAACACGACGCGCTGTCGACCCGGGCATGGTCCATGGTCGGCCATGGTGGCATTCCCGTGCCTACGGTGGCCGGAGGTCGTCTCGTCTGCCGACTTCCGACGCCGCAGACGTCTACCACTACGGTTGGGGCGGAGGGAGGACGCTGTCCCTCTCCCTCTCGCGGCTCCAAATAAAAGATAGCCAAATTAATTATTTTATTGTACAAAATTTTTTCGTGAGATTGGTTCGGTCATGTAAGTATTACACGTCAGAAATCGAGCTTTTGAATTAAAAAAAGAAAATGCTAGGTATATTTTTACACTATTCGATGTCGCTGCTGTTGAGGATCAAATTCGGTGAAGTAATGATAATTTGGTAAAATATGAACTAACATACAAACAATAATTTAGTCATTGTTCAGCAGATCAAAATCAAAATTCGCGCAAACTCACTTAAAGTTCGAATTTCAAAAAAAATATTTAATGTATTTGCACCGCGAAGTGATAATAAAAATTTGAAATGAGAACAGTATGTTATGAACATGTAGCGAAATTTGATTTAATGGAATATGATTCCATCCCTCGTAAAAAATCGAATTATTAAAAAAAATCCTTATACCTCAAGTTTGTCGCATGTTACTACTTCACAGAATATTGATAGTTTGATTGCAGAATTTATATTTCAAAAAATTATTTTTATGATGTTATTTTAATTTTTATCAAATCGACTTCGAGACTGCCTTCAGGATTTTTCGCTATTCCTCATAGTTCAAAATTTAGCCATCCACGCCCCATTCAGCAGATGATCTCCGGCTACCGTAGGCGCGGGCATGCGGGCAGCGAGTAAAGGGCAACTCGCTGCCCGACCATGGACCATGCCCGGGTCGACGGCGCGTTGTGTCCCACGCGCGCCTCAAAGAGCTTGAGCATAATGACGGGGCCCCCCTCTCAGAGGGCCAAAGCCTGCCGGGGTCGCGGGATTATTTCCTTACCGTGACCCCGGAACATAAAGGGCTATTGAAGGACACCGTGGATTTTAGTCAGTACAAGTCTGACAGTCCCTCCCGCCCTGCCCGGGGTGGGAGGACTCATTTGATGATTTTACCACGTTAAAAAAAAAAATAAAAAAAACCACGCCCCGTTGGAAATTCTAATTGTTTATTACTGCAAGGAATCATTTAGAAGTACTCCCATCTCTCAGCATTAGATCCGAACCCGGTGTTTGTCTTTTCACGTATTTTAGATCCGTTTTAAAAAGATAAATTTACAATGATAAATTTAAATTAATTAACGAAAACACAAAATGGGTATAGGTAAAACCTTATGATTGAATTTAAGTTTAGAAGACACACATGTTTAGCCTCCAATGAAACACCGATATTTATTACTATATAAAAATAAAATTAAATAAATTATTGCGTAAACGACAATACTTGAAAAATTATAACATGATTCAGATTTACTTTCATAGACTTATTGCACGGACTGAGCTTTCTATAGTCAAGCGGATAAATCAGTCCATGCTCTATGTCTTGTTTTACTTTTTTTCCATGTTCGATTATGTTGCGAGTATCGATTAGGCTGAATGAACGTTTTTAATCGTTTTGTGAACATTGGGTTTACGGTCAGCACTAAAAAGAGTCATGTTGCAACATAGTTTTTGCTAATTTTTATCCAGACTTTGATCGTTATTATTTATGAAATTATGTATGAACACTAGCAAATCTAATAATGTATATAGTAAGTTATTTTATTTATTTCACTGAGTAACCATTATTATCATGTGATAAGCTTGTTTATGTACATATTTTTCTGCACTTCTAAATTACCTAGTTTTTGGAACGGTGTAGCATTTTGTATGTTACACACATTTTACAACAGAATGAGGCAGTTTTATTGACCTCAACATGTTCTTAGAGATATTGCTCACAAACTTATCGCATGAAATAGCTGTAGTAACATATTTTTGATCAAAAATTGGATGCTGAAAGTTGACAAAAAATCTTGTGTAATAGCTCAAATTTCGAATCACCCGGTCGACTCAGCTGATGTGTCATGTGTCAAAATGTTGTCGTGCAGAGTGGTTAATGTATATTCATTAAAACATTGTCGCAAGAAATGTATTATTTTAAAACCAATTTGATTTCCAAAAGAAAGGTTATGGTGAGTTAATCTTAAAAGATAGACATATGCTGTCGCGGACTTTATTTTAGAACGTTTCATGAGGAACAATTCCGTCATACATCATTTTTGCGTAATATAAACCGTTTACGCAGCGTACGCAAGGGAAGCTCTCAAGAAGAATTTCCCGATTTGACAACATTTTTCATTGCTGCTCTGCTCCTATTGGTCATAGCGTGATACTAAATAGGCTATAGCCTTCCTCGATAAATGAACTATCTAACACAAAAAGAATTATTCAATTCGAACCAGAAGTTCCTGAGATTAGCGCGTTTTTAGCAGTTGGCAAAACTGAATGTCCTCAGAGATAATCCCCCATTAGTTCTACTATTCGCCACCTTGAGCGCTGCAATCGAATAGTTCTACTCCCACCGCCGCCGCCGTCGTGCACGTTCTCAATAGGACAACCAATAGAACCCATTTCTAGCATTTTTAGAATTTTTGTCTGTTTGTATGTTTATTTGTTCGGGAATCACGTAAAATGTACGAAAGCTATGTAGATAACTATAATACACAACGACTGACCGTAACTTGAAGTAACATTTAGTTTTTGTTTCATTAAAATCGGTTCAGTCTATCAAAAGATATTTGAATTTAAAGTGTTCCAGAAGTAAAATTACGGTCAGTTCACACCGAGACGCGCAGTTCAGTAGCGCGATCTAGCTTCGAATAGAAAAACTACAAATTCAAATAATAAATCTAAACATATTTCAACGCACGTCAGATTGCGTTAAAAGAAAACCTGGAATAGAGGTGTTTTTTGTTTCATCGTAATCAGTTCACACCTTATAAAAAATATAAATTAATTAAAGCGATTTAAAGGAATCATAGAATAGAAGTTAGAACAGAATGGAATGGAGTGGTTTGGAGTAGAGTGGAATGGGATGGTATAGAATGGAATGGGGTGGCATGGGATGGAATGGGGTGGCATGGGATGGAATGGGATGGAATAGAATGGAACAGAATAATTTATTTGCGTAGAACAGGCATTAGGAAAATAGTCATACAAAAACCTGGAATAAAGATGTTATAGGATAAATCATATCCGACAAATTTATAAAAAAAATTCCAGTGACCTTTTCAAAATCTAAATCTTACCTACATAATATAAGCTGAGTTGGTCCTTCTTATTTTTGTTAATCTTTTTGTATGTCCATTGTAGGTACAGACGCCAGCAGGTCAACCTACCCGAATCTGTCAGATTTTACCGATCAAACATCAACCTTCTACTCTTGTGATAAGGTTTGAAATTCTATTGAAGAAATCTGACAGGTTGTGGTAGCTTGATGTGCTGGCGTCTGTACATGTTTCTTTGACAAATAAATCTATTTTATTTGTTTTGGAGTTTTAACTCTTGTTTTTTCGCTTTACGTTCACGCACGCTGGAATAGGAATAGGATTTAGAGTAGGTTCTATCAGTTTTTTTCCATACCAACATTCATTTAATTCATTAAAAATATCAAAAATTCAAATCGATAAACTACTCTTATCCAGTAGCAATGGATGAATGGTACTCCTTTGAACAACAGAGGGCGTTTATTACAAACCCGTCAAATATTCTTGAAAAATTTAAGAAAAATCTAAATACAGGGTTTATATGAAAAACGTGGCGAGAATACATTGTTAAATTCCGACATCCACGCGAACGAAGTAGCGGGCATAGCTAGTATTCAATAAAGTCACTAGATATCCCTGTGAGTTTTAGACGTTTTAAAGTTACAGAATTTAATGAAATTGCAATTCCTATAGGTACATTTTTTGCCTATCTGAACACGAAAAGTGATCTCTTTTGAACAGTAAAAAATAGGACCATAGGACATTATGCCTCTGAGGTAAAAAAACCGGCCAAGTGCGTGTCGGGCCACGCACAGTGTAGGGTTCCGTAGTTGCCCATCAAAATACTTATGCGAACTAACTAAACTGATTCGCTGAATTTAATTTTAAAAAGAAGAATTTTCAAAATCGGTCCAGGAGTCTGAGAAATCGGGGAAAATACATAAAAAAAAAGATTACGATGAATTTAGAACCTCTTCCTTTTTTTGAAGTTAGTAAAAAATAGTTGACGATAAAAACCTACCTATCCCTAAAAAACATACCTATTAAAGCTGTAAAAATAAAGTTGACAAACTTACATTTGCAGTTGAAGAAGATGTTCTCCGATACATTTTGTTTAAGAAAATATGTTATCCAAGTACATTTTATAAGTTGGTCGACTATTACACGTAAAGTTGTAAAGCCTACTTAGTCATGATAATTTTCTTTTAAACTTCGTTATATATACTACTATTTTGAATTTTTTCACACCCCCAAACATAACCGTTTAGCTGGTAGAGGGGGGGGACACTCGAGTCGAGCAAAATTTAGCACTTTAAAGCTTAATATTTCACAAACGAATTTTTTTATCAAAAAATTGTTAATGGAAACTATCAATATTTTTTAAAGACCTATTAAATGATACCCCACACTAAAGGGTACGCGAGAAAAAAAAAAACATCCCCACTTTACGTGTACAGGAGGTACCCTAAAAAAAATATTTTACGAGATTTTATTTTACCACTTTTTCGGCACAACAAATCCGTATATTTACACCAAATTACAGCTCTCTAGTACTGTGCGTCTCTGAGCTAAACTGCGGGCAGACGGACGGACGGACGGACGGACGGACATGGCGAAACTATAAGGGTTCCTTGTTGACTACGGAACCCTAAAAATTGGAAAATAACATCACCCATGCCCCTATTCAGATTGATTCACACTTCCCGGGACACCCTGTATAACTGTTTTACTTATTTTAGTTTAGCAGGAGCGACTCAACATCGGCTTTACACCAACAAAGATTCACAGTAGTTTTGACAAGTGATTCAAAATAGTGGGAGCAATGTTTGCAAATGGTTGTGGGTTTACAGTTTAAAATCAGGTTACCTACAATATTTGCCTTTAAAGACTAATTTTATTCACCAAAATCGATTAGTGGGACAAATGGATGTTAAAATTTCAAACATCAACTTGGTGGGCAAGAGGAATAAATATCTATTTTTCAAGTCTTTACATTGGTTGCAGTATTCCAAGTACTGTAGATATACACAGTTTTAAAACAGAATCGTTTAATACATTTTCCGCATATTACAGTGAGTAATATTGCAAAGTGTTGACTTCGGTTGCGGATAAGGGTCAGTCCATTGCCCAAAGCCCGAAATACCCATGCTTCTTTGATGTTCACTGGAGCGGCAGCTGAGCAGCAAATAGCAGCGGCTTGGGCACCTGTTTCTAATATGCTTCTGCACTCAGCATATTATTCTATTAAACCTTTGTACTAAAGATACGGAAAGTCTTCGAGTCACTTCAGGAGAGTAAACTTGTTACATAAAGTCACACACAAATTCACTAAGATCACTAATAACTAATATCTTCCTGATTTATCAAATTAATGGTCACATAAATCCACAGGATTAACTAATGAAAATCTTCTTATTTACATCCAACAAGAAAGTTCTGAAACAAACATACAGGAAACGGCATTATATTGGATGCATAGATATACACACCAAGAATTTAAAAAAAAAAACCGGCCAAGTGCGAGTCGGACTCGCCCATGAAGGGTTCCGTAGCAGCAAGTAACATAATATAAACGTTCTTGTAGTTGGTTGTAACTTTGAAAGGTAAATTGCGGATTACGGTTTAGACGAACAAAAAAAAATTAATTAAGTACTTGATCTTGTTCAAACCAATCAATTGAAGGTTGCATGATAATGTACATCATATATTTTTTTAGTTTTATCATTCTCTTATTTTAGAAGTTACAGGGGGGAGACCAACATTTTACCACTTTGGAAGTGTCTCTCGCGGAAACTGATCAGTTTAGAAAAAAACGTTGTTAGTAACCTCAATTTCATTTCTAAAGACCTATTCATAGATCCCCACAGGTATGGGTTCGGTGAAAAAAAAATGTTGTGTTTCAATTGTGAGTATGGGGGCAACCCACAAAATTAGTTTTATTTTTATTTTAGTGTGAAAATCCTAATGCGGTTTACTCAATACATCTACTTACCAAGTTTCAACAGGATAGCTCTTATACTTTCGAAGAAAAGTGGCTGTGACATAGGTACGGACGGACAGACAGACATGACGAATCTATAAGGGTTCCGTTTCTTGCCATTTGGCTACGGAACCCTAAAAAGGTCATCACAAACAAATTTCATCGATAGATATTTGGGATAGACATGTAATCAGCTTTTATTTTGTTGTATGACTTGACTTAAAGTCCTATGTCCCCTAGATGGGGCAGAGGGCGTCCACAGATGCCTTCCATCGCGATCTATCTTGTTGTATGACTCGTATGTAAAAAAAATGTTCCATTCTAAGACATCGCAAAGGGGTTTGAAGATTTGTGGGCCGCCAAATTGTTTTTTTTTTTTTCAAAATCGCGGCCAGCTATGAAACCTTTATAAATCGTTAGCTGACATTAATGCCAACAAAAAATATTACGACAACAACCCGCGTTAAGTGTCCGGTTTCCGAGATAATAACCGTGAAAGTTAATCACGTGACATTCACAATTCTAAGCTAGTGTAGTGTTCAATCAAATGTATCAAGATGTTAAAAACAATAACTTTTTGAACGTAATGTATTATGTTGCATTATATCTGGATGTTATTTAAACATTATACGTCTGATATAATCTACTTTTTGAACTTAATAATTTATTTTTAGACCGTCTACACTTGTTTGAATGTAATATCTTCATATGATTTAACTATCAATACGATAGTTATACGATAAATAAAAGTATAAATATGTTAAACAATGTGAATGTAACACATAAGACAGGTTTAATCATTCAGTCTACAATATAAAAATTGACAGTACTCGTTACATTTACGAGTATTGTGTGATGGTCCTGTGGTTACTACAATTTCTAATTTTAAGCTTATAACGTAATAAAATGACGTCAACTCGCGAAAATTGTCTTGTATTGGTTGTGTATAATGTACTACATTGATAAATATAACCATGGCATGTCACCTTTACTTTTTGCAATTTTGGTAGGGATGGTTAGATTTTGCCACATTTTTAAATATCGAATTTCTTATTTGTACATGAAGCCATAACTTAGCCGTTACATTGTATCCCTATCATCAACAATTATGACCACTACCAGGGACCGGATTACCGTTATTTTTTCTATAACGTTACGAATTATCGTTATGGTAACGGTAAAAATGTAACGATATTAATAACGATATCTGTAAGTCCGTTAAAGTTACCTAATAACTAAAATGAGTATCGGTAAAAGTAACAATATATATACCGGTAATTTATATGCCTATCTCTTTCAAACGATGTCGGTAGGTGCGATGTAATTTAGTTACAAAATTGTCGGTGGCCGCCACCGGCCACCCCCATCGTCTTTCATCACCAAAGTTCGCAACTTAGTACTGTAGATACAAGTACAGACCAGTAAATAGACAACGAAGGATGAATAACAGACCGAACAGACCAAATAATTTTCGACCTTATCGACATTTAAAATTTAGTTTGCTTTTTCTCACATTCTCGTTAGCTACCATTGCTCCTTCATTAAAATCCGGTGTTTGCATAAATGTCAATAAGGTCGAAAATCGCTTGAACTTTTTTTTTGACTTGCTATCGTTGTCCCTTGACACCTCTCAAGTTTTTATTCGTATTTTGGTTTAAAATAAAATGAATAACACTTTTTTTACCGAGTGTACATGCGACCCATGTGCGAAAAGCCGTAATCTTCCTCGACACACGAAAAGACGACGTGGTACGAACGAAAAGAGGCGCGGCGTGTCGTCGGTTTGGCAACGTCGCACCAGAAATTGTTAGCTTTTACAGCTTGACATAAAAATGTAGAAAACCGGAAGTCGCCATTGTCTTCGCGCTACCAGCACTTTGAATGATTTTATTTTATTTTTTTTCACTTATTACGTTAGTTTTATGGCACAATAATAAATCTAACAAACCTGCGGTCTTTGTTTACATCAAATATCAAAGATTTTAAAACGCTGTCAGAAATAAAAATTTTAGTTCTGTTTCAGTCCGTTCTGGCCAAGCTGTAGTGAATTAACGTTATTAGTAACAATACTTAAATAGGTGTAAATCCTATAAATTAACGTTATGTTTAACGTTAATATTTAACGTAACATAACGTTTATGTTTTGGTAATTTTACCGGTATTTTTTCGGTAACGGTAACCGTCCCTGACCACTACAGACTTGGATTGGCTTGTACAGCTTGGCCAGAACGGGTTGAAACGGAACTAAAATTTTTATTTCTGACAGCGTTTTAAAATCTTTGATATTTGATGTAAACAAAGACCGCAGGTTTGTTAGATTTATTATTGTGCCATAAAAATAACGAAATAAGTGAAAAAAAATTAAATAAAATCATTCAAAGTGCTGGTAGCGCGAAGACAGTGGCGACTTCCGGTTTTCTACATTTTTATGTCAAGCTGTACCGGAGTCCGGAAGTGTATTTACTTCGCGTGTAAAAAAGGAGATATTTTGATTTCTTGCAACGAGTCCGCGCTCGAATATTCTCGCAGTCAGACGTAATACAAAAAGTAAAAAATGCCTAATTGTGCCGTATTGAGTTGTAGAAACAATACACAAGAAGTGGGACGACTATGACGAAGTTTGTAAATAAACTAAATTACAGTCGTATCATCAAAATATCTATGCAAAATATGACACGTTCGTCTCGATACAAATCGAAGAACATATTGCTTCTATCCAGATATATTGCTGTGATGGCCACAGTAAGCAGAAACATCATGAGGCATGATAGGCACCTAGTTTTAATATCATTATCAATTCATCATCATCATCATAACAGCCGTAGAAAGTCCACTACTGGACTAAGGCCTCACCCAAGGATTTTCCATTGGATGGTTATTGCCATACTCGCCACGCCTGGCAGGCGGGTTGGCGAGCGCATTTTTTTCAGCTTATTAGTCTTCCAACGCTGCTGCCCATTGAAAGAGTTTTAAGCTGAGGGGCTTTAGATCTTACATTTTGCCCTATCCCTCGACCGACTTTTACGGTCTGCCCGGGAAGAGAAACAGCTGGCACATTCTACGTTTTTCTTTTTGACCAGGATTATCAATTACTAAAATATTTTGCCTTTGTTATTCCGAATTAATGTGGCCAACTTTAACACTTTATATCTCAGAAACCTGAACTTTACGAGGGTTGGTGTCTAAATATTTTTTGTTGTTATTGATGTCAGCTATCGATTTATATAGGTTTCATGGCTGGCCGCGATTTTGAAAAAAAAAACAAAATGGTGGCAGTAGGTATGCCACGCTCCATAGTAAAATCTTCAAACCCCTTTAACAAAAAAATTTATTTTAATTATATAATTAAAATATATAATTTTATAAAAAAATTGTCAAAAAAACTTAGTTCTGCAGCATTTGCGGTTAAGAAAATCCGTGAATTAACTGACTTAGAGACAGCCCGTTTAGTTTACTTCAGTTATTTCCACAGTGTGATGTCGTACGGTATTCTTTTATGGGGCAATGCCGCCGATATTCAAACAATTTTTGTTCTGCAAAAAAGGGCAATTCGGTCCATCTACAAATTAAGCCCTAGATATTCTCTTAAAGAAAAGTTTAAAGACATTAATATAATGACTGTGCCCTCTCAATATATTTATGAAAATCTCTTGTATGCACATAAAAATGTAAATCTTTTTAAAAAGTATAGTGATTTACACGATATAAACACAAGGAATAAAGACAAATTCATAGTTCCAGCTACCCGGCTCAAAAAAGTTGGGGTTACTTTTAGATGCCAGGGTATACGTTTTTATAATAAACTTCCGTCCTATATTCAAACGATCAGTATGAATAAATTCAAATCCTTTATTAAACGAAAACTGTGCCAGAAAGCCTACTATCATGTCAATCACTATCTAGAGGACAAAAAGGCATGGGAATAAACTGCTCCAATTTTTTTTTTATTTTGCTCAGTGAATGAAGTCTCTACAGTCTCGGTGATTTATCAAAGATTTTCTTTGGAAAGAAAAATTCGAACCGCGGACAGGATTCGAACCTGCGACCTTCGGATTCAGTACATCCGACGCTCATTTCCAACCGAGCAACCGAGGATCGTAACCGCCACGGCGAATTCTTCATTCCATTTCTAACGTCTCATGGTGACGTTTAGCGCCATCTATTGCAGAGTATTCCAACTACTGCACCAACATGTTAACATTACAGTTAAATCAATGCTGTAACAGATGACGTCAACCGTACCTATTATTTTTAAATATTAAACGCATTAACGCATGCGTAGCGAATTTTCAAAGATTTTCTTTGGAAAGAAAAATTCGAACCGCGGACAGGATTCGAACCTGCGACCTTCGGATTCAGTACATCCGACGCTCATTTCCAACCGAGCAACCGAGGATCGTAACCGCCACGGCGAATTCTTCATTCCATTTCTAACGTCTCATGGTGACGTTTAGCGCCATCTATTGCAGAGTATTCCAACTACTGCACCAACATGTTAACATTACAGTTAAATCAATGCTGTAACAGATGACGTCAACCGTACCTATTATTTTTAAATATTAAACGCATTAACGCATGCGTAGCGAATTTTCAAAGATTTTCTTTGGAAAGAAAAATTCGAACCGCGGACAGGATTCGAACCTGCGACCACCACCATGTCACCATGAGACGTTAGAAATGGAATGAAGAATTCGCCGTGGCGGTTACGATCCTCGGTTGCTCGGTTGGAAATGAGCGTCGGATGTACTGAATCCGAAGGTCGCAGGTTCGAATCCTGTCCGCGGTTCGAATTTTTCTTTCCAAAGAAAATCTTTGAAAATTCGCTACGCATGCGTTAAGAGGCCTTTTACCCATTTGCGCGTAGAACTAAAATTTTGATCGTCTAATTTACCATATTAAGTAATACTCCAACATTTTTGAATACCTGCAAAAGAAAGACCAGTCTTTCGTGTTGTAATTATACGTAACATATTTCAAAAAACTCTTTTATTAACTTTGTGGTAATTAATCTCCGACAAGTAGTTTACTGAAAAATCAACGCAGAGTCGATTTGCGACTCCTACATCTACCATTAACATTCGTAATTTTAACCAAAAAAAATACACAAATCATCAGACATACGTTTTTGTCGTAAAACTACGTAGTAGAATTTATATTTTTAATAACACAAATTAGTAAAAAAATAAATTCTGAGGTCAATTTTTACGTTTTATATCGCTGTTTTATCGCCATTTTTGGTTCGAACAAAGCGTAATTACATTAAAAAAACTATGTTAATATAAACTATGTTTACAGACTAAACTAATTTCTAAATTTCATTAAAATCCCTTTATGTTATTAAACATACTATCGTTTTTAAAATCACTCTAAACTAGTATAAATTACGAAACATAACCGGGCTGCAATCAGTACGGCTCCAGCGCCCGTCGACGTAGGACCTGTATCACTTTTTTCCTCGTCCTGATTATAGAGCGTACGTATCGTGAACGGAATATTATACTGCGACTGCCACATTTTGATTCTCTCCATATTTTTTTTCTTAAGGTAAGATTTTCGTTACTTTATCAAACTAAAGTATTATTATAATTTTATTAGTAGTTTCTAGAATTTGTGCATTAATTAGCCATCCGTTTTCGTTTTATTAGTTTTTGCAATGGGGCGCAAGAGTGGTGAGAAATCCAATATGGCGGCCTCCCCAAGATCGCGGTCGGGCTGTTTGAAATCCACCCCCATGATATGGGTATCAAATGAAAGGGTTTGCTGTCAGGAATATGAAAAAAATAGTCACGTGTCTTAAATCCAACATGGCGGACATCCAAGATGGCGGATTGCCTATTTGAAATGCATCCCCATGATATGGGTATCAAATGAAAGGGTTTGCTGTCAGGAATATGATAAAAATAGTCACGTACCTGAAATCCAGCATGGCGGACATCCAAGATGGCGGATTGGCTATTTGAAATGCATCTCCATGATATGGGTATCAAATGAAAGGGTTGCTGTCAGTAATATGAAAAAAATAGTCACGTGTCTTAAATCCAACATGGCGGACATCCAAGATGGCGGATTGGCTATTTGAAAGGTACCCCCATGATATGGGTATTAAATGAAAGGGTTTGCTGTCAGGAATACGAAAAAAATAGTCACGTGTCTTAAATCCAACATGGCGGACATCCAAGATGGCGGATTAGCTGTTTGAAATGCACCCCCATGATATGGGTATCAAATGAAAGGGTTTGCTGTCAGAAATATGAAAAACCCACGTTTTTAATTTTCTTTAAAAAAAAAAGAAAATAACCCTACGGGGCTGAGAGAGGGGCCTGGGATATATTTACATGACGTGTATAGATCGTGGTTGTAACTTGCAAAGATACGCTCCCACGCTTTGAGTGGCTCTTGTCTGCCCCGTAGCACAGTAAAAATATGGATGGTCCGGAAATTACGTACTAACGTTCGAAACGGTGCACTCACACAAACACGCGCATCTACGAGGCTTCTAAGCGGACATCGCAGTGCTGTCAGTTCTGAGTGCCGCGTAAAGACGAGTTGCGTTTATTTATGTTACGTATATGGCTGTTTGAACTCGGCTTCATCATAACCGGAGATTTTGTTTTTTAAACTCCCTGCTTATTTTGAAGGTAAGAATGATTTTTATCAATATCGAATTCTATATCCGCGTGACCGTTTAATAAATTCGTAAATAAATAATTTGTAAAAAAAACCAACATGGTTTCTGCTACAATTTCTCATAATAGGCGTCTTTTTATAGTTTTCGTCTTCGAGGGTTTTGAATCCGATAGTGCTGTCAAAATGTAAATCCAAGATGGCGGCTGCAAAAAATATCGAGGTTTTCGTCATGGGTGTCGTTTTCATGGTTTTCGAGGGTGTTGAAACCGATGTTGCAGTCAAAATGCAAATCCAAGATGGCGGCTGCATAAATTATCGAGGTTTTCGTCATGGGTGTCGTTTTCATGGTTTTCGAGGGTGTTGAAACCGATGTTGCAGTCAAAATGCAAATCCAAGATGGCGGCTGCATAAATTATCGAAGTTTTCGTCATGGGTGTCGTTTTCATGGTTTTCGAGGGTATTGAAACCGATGGTGCAGTCAAAATGTATATCCAAGATGGCGGCTTCATAAATTATCGAGGTTTTCGTCATGGGTGTCGTTTTCATAGTTTTCGAGGGTGTTGAAACCGATGGTGCAGTCTAAATGTAAATCCAAAATGGCGGCTGCAAAAAATATCGAGGTTTTCGTCATGGGTGTCGTTTTCATAGTTTTCGAGGGTGTTGAAACCGATGGTGCAGTCAAAATGTAAATCCAAGATGGCGGCTGCATAAATTATCGAGGTTTTCGTCATGGGTGTCGTTTTCATGGTTTTCGAGGGTGTTGAAACCGATGGTGCAGTCAAAATGTAAATCCAAGATGGCGGCTGCAAAAAATATCGAGGTTTTCGTCATGGGTGTCGTTTTCATAGTTTTCGAGGGTGTTGAAACCGATGGTGCAGTCAAAATGTATATCCAAGATGGCGGCTGCATAAATTATCGAAGTTTTCGTCATGGGTGTCGTTTTCATGGTTTTCGAGGGTGTTGAAACCGATGGTGCAGTCAAAATGTATATCCAAGATGGCGGCTGCATAAATTATCGAAGTTTTCGTCATGGGTGTCGTTTGCATGGTTTTCGAGGGTGTTGAAACCGATGTTGCAGTCAAAATGCAAATCCAAGATGGCGGCTGCATAAATTATCGAGGTTTTCGTCATGGGTGTCGTTTTTATAGTTTTCGAGGGTGTTGAAACCGATGGTGCAGTCAAAATGTATATCCAAGATGGCGGCTGCATAAATTATCGAAGTTTTCGTCATGGGTGTCGTTTTCATGGTTTTCGAGGGTGTTGAAACCGATGTTGCAGTCAAAATGCAAATCCAAGATGGCGGCTGCATAAATTATCGAGGTTTTCGTCATGGGTGTCGTTTTCATGGTTTTCGAGGGTGTTGAAACCGATGGTGCAGTCAAAATGTAAATCCAAGATGGCGGCTGCCAAAATTATCGAGGTTTTCATCATGGATGTCGTTTTCATGGTTTTTGAGGGTGTTGAAACCGATATTGCTATCAAAATAGAAATCCCAGATGTCAAATAACGAAAATCACATGAAAATAACATGAATAAGATAAATATTAAGTATTGAAAAGTAATTTGCGCCAAGTATTTTTCGTTAAACACAATTTCAGTTACAATATGGTGCCAAGGTCATCTTATACTTAGTTGAAACGCATAGTAAGGTGCGCAGCCACCGGGTTCATCAAGCATCAGCGCCACATAATTATGTTCCATTCTCCGCGCTCGTGACAACCCTTAGGCTGCAGTTGAGAGCGTAGGTATTTATTTCTACAATTAGGCTTTGTTTCCATACTATCCATATTTTGACTGCACCATCGGTTTCAACACCCTCGGAAACCATGAAAACGACACCCATGACGAAAACCTCGATATTTTTTGCAGCCGCTATCTTGGATTTACATTTTGACTGCACCATCGGTTTCAACACCCTCGAAAACCATGAAAACGACACCCATGACGAAAACCTCGATAATTTATGCAGCCGCCATCTTGGATTTTCATTTTGACTGCACCATCGGTTTCAACGCCCTCGAAAACCATGAAAACGACACCCATGACGAAAACCTCGATAATTTATGCAGCCACCATCTTGGATTTACATTTTGACTTCACCATCGGTTTCAACACCCTCGAAAACCATGAAAACGACACCCATGACGAAAACCTCGATATTTTTTGCAGCCGCCATCTTGGATTTACATTTTGACAGCACTATCGGATTCAAAACCCTCGAAGACGAAAACTATAAAAAGACGCCTATTATGAGAAATTGTAGCAGAAACCATGTTGTTTTTTTTTTACAAATTATTTAAGAATTTATTAAACGGTCACGCGTTTATCTGAGGAATTAAAATAGCGGTTTGACATATTTTCTATAGATAAGCTGTCGAACCGCCATTTTTATTCCTCAGATAAAAGTTATCTGACTATTGTTCAAACTTCACTTCTTAGGTTAATCGCAGATTCAGTTTTACTTCCACAACAATAAAATATAACTAACTTTAACTCACAGGTTATTTTTAACACAAAATTCAATTAAAATCACCAGAACAGTTTGTTAACATTCGACATCAAACGAATTATCTAACAAATAATTATGGCGGCGCCGCCGCCGGGCACATGACGTTCAACCAATCAGCGCGCGAGATTCTTTCCGTTCTATACCATTTAACAGTCTAATAGACTGAATAAACAAAAAAACTTGAGAGATGTCAAGGGACACCCGGATGGAACGAAGTTCCTTTCGATTAATAATTAGTGAAGGAATTGTAATAATTTTTTTTTTTAAGTTATAATAATATTTTTTGATTTTTGTTATTTGACATCTGGGATTTCTATTTTGATAGTAATATCGGTTTCAACACCCTCAAAAACAACGAAAACGACATCCATGATGAAAACCTCGATAATTTTGGCAGCCGCCACCTTGGATTTACATTTTGACTGCAATATTGGATTCAACACCCTCAAAAACCATGAAAACGACACCTATGACGAAAACCTCGATATTTTTTTCAGCCGCCATCTTCGATTTACATTTAAACTGCACCATCGGTTTCAACACCCTCGAAAACCATGAAAACGACAACCATGACGAAAACCTCGATAAATTTATGCAGCTGCCATCTTGGATTTACATTTTGACTGCACCATCGGTTTCAACACCCTCGAAAACCATGAAAACGACACCCATGACGAAAACCTCGATATTTTTTGCAGCCGCCATCTTGGATTTACATTTTGACTGCACCATCGGTTTCAACACCCTCGAAAACCATGAAAACGACACCCATGACGGAAACCTCGATATTTTTTGCAGCCGCTATCTTGGATTTACATTTTAACTGCACCATCGGTTTCAACTTCCTCGAAAACCATGAAAACGACACCCATGACGAAAACCTTGATATTTTTTGCAGCCGCCATCTTGGATTTACATTTTGACTGCACCCTCGGTTTCAACACCCTCGAAAACCATGAAAATGACACCCATGACGAAAACCTCAATATTTTTTGCAGCCGCCATCTTGGATTTACATTTTGACTGCACCATCGGTTTCAACTTCCTCGAAAACCATGAAAACGACACCCATGTCGAAAACCCTGATATTTTTTGCAGCCGCCATCTTGGATTTACATTTTGACTGCACCCTCGGTTTCAACACCCTCGAAAACCATGAAAATGACACCCATGACGAAAACCTCGATATTTTTTGCAGCCGCAATCTTGGATTTACATTTTGACTGCACCATCGGTTTCAACTTCCTCGAAAACCATGAAAACGACACCCATGACGAAAACCTCGATATTTTTTGCAGCCGCCATCTTGGATTTACATTTAGACTGCACCATCGGTTTCAACAACCTCGAAAACCGTGAAACGACACCCAGGACGAAAACTTCGATAATTTATGCTGCCGCCATCTTGGATTTACATTTTGACTGCACCATCGGTTTCAACACCTTCGAAAACCATGAAAACGACACCCATGACGAAAACCACGATATTTTTTGCAGCCGCCATCTTGGATTTACATTTTGACTGCAACATCGGTTTCAACACCCTCGAAAACCATGAAAACGACACCCATGACGAAAACTTCGATAGTTTATGCTGCCGCCATCTTGGATTTACATTTTGACTGCATCATCGGTTTATACACCCTGGAAAACCATGAAAACGACACCGATAACGAAAACCTCGATATTTTTTCATTAAGGATTCATTATTATTATTATTTTTTATTATTTATTATTTACAAAAAAACCTGTATACACTCAACAAAAATAATCGTCGCGACACCACACTGTTCAATGCGAAATAGAAATGAAAAAATATCTGGCTTGCTTTCTATAAGAGAGAGAGAGACAGACAGAGAAACATATCTGTCTGTCTCTTACTATAGCAAAAAGTGTCGTGACAACTTTTCGTAAGATTTTTTTTCCGTCTAGCCCCCTTTCTCAACGCGCGATATGGAACTTCGTTCCAAAAACTTTTTCTGAAATGTAACCAAAGTGCATTACGATCATATCGGCTCAAGATTGTTTAGTCCGTCTCAACACTAGCGCTACACTGGTTGCGTTGTGTATGTGTGAATAGCTACGCACACATGAACATTGCCCCCGTCTTTTACCTAAACTCGAGCGTTCGAATTTTGTGAACTGGCTCTTAATGCGTTTAATATTTAAAAATAATAGGTACGGTTGACGTCATCTGTTACAGCATTGATTTAACTGTAATGTTAACATGTTGGTGCAGTAGTTGGAATACTCTGCAATAGATGGCGCTAAACGTCACCATGAGACGTTAGAAATGGAATGAAGAATTCGCCGTGGCGGTTACGATCCTCGGTTGCTCGGTTGGAAATGAGCGTCGGATGTACTGAATCCGAAGGTCGCAGGTTCGAATCCTGTCCGCGGTTCGAATTTTTCTTTCCAAAGAAAATCTTTGAAAATTCGCTACGCATGCGTTAATGCGTTTAATATTTAAAAATAATCGGTGATTTATTTGTTGATTTATTTCTTTATTCGTTTTTTTATATACACTCTGACATATTATGCGATTATTTTATTTTACTTTATACACCCTGACATGTACGACTTTTAATACTTTTTGACATGTTTTTTTTTTCTCCTCTTTTTGTTTATATACAACTTGACATGTATGTTTTTTTTATTCATATACAATTCGACATGTATGTTTTTTTATCTATACATATTGACATGTATTATTGTGTATTTTTTTTACTTTTTTGTTTTGTTTACCGTCTGACATGTATGATTATTTTTTTTTATATACAAACTGACATTTACAATTATTTTTATATACATTTTGACATGTAATGTTCTTGACATGAATGTTTTAATTCCTTTTAAAGGTTTTGTTTTTTTTTTTCTTGAATATTACTTTTAATTCTGTTTGTTGTGAATGTGAGGATCTTTGTGGGTCACGCTTTCTATTTTTCGTCCGGTTCATTTTTGATTGTCTGACAGTTTGAGTTATTTATGTGGCCTACCCAAATGTCCTTTCTTTGGTACTGTTCGTCGTTACGTTGAGCTCCTTGAGTTATGAGTCGAGCTTCACGATAACTGACAAATGCTTGCACTGACTGGACAGGCCCACTCAAATTTGTATGGCTCTTTCTTCAAAAGACCATCTCGGACACAAACCTGCAGGGTCCTCGCATGACTTAACTAACCAATTTAATGTCTGGACTTTAAAAGAGACGATGACCTCTGAGTTTGTTTCGGATGTTTCTTCTCAGAGTAGTCAGGTACGAAACACCGGCCTCATCTAGCTATAAAAAAAAAAAGTGTTTTGACGTGTGCGTCAGAATGGCTGGTTGCCTATGGCGTAGGTCAATGAGAGTTGATTCAAAAATTGCTACATAATTGCTTATATTTGCTACATATAATAAATAATTGCTACATAGGATAAATACTTAGATGTAAAATATTTTTTTTGACCAGCCATCCTGACGTCAGGATGGCTGGTCACCTCCTAGTTTAAAGTGAAGCGTACAGAATTTCCCGAAATGTATTGCGTCAATAATTGCTTCATATTTACTTCATTTATCTCATTTATTTGTATCTTTAAAAATATGCTAAATAAAGGATGTAGCAGTAATTTAAATTATCCCAAGGAAAAGTCCCTGATAAAATAATAAAGGCAAATAGTTGCAGTGCGTCTTCACTCAACGGTATTGCTACTTTAGGCGGCAGGCGTTCTAAATAAAATTGTTAAATGGCATGTTATGTATGAGTAGGTAAGTGGACAATAAGCATAATAAAAGGATATCGTAAATAAAAAAAAAATACGAAGAGTAAAAAGAAGCTAATTCCACATTGTATAATATATGTGTAAAAATAATATGAAAATACTCGAAGTTGTTGACTCATATAATAATATCTACTTAGGACAAGTAAACTTCGAGAAAGGGGTCAACTACCAAATCCAACTCGGTTGGGCAGCGTTCGGGAAACTACGCAATGTCTTTCCGTCCGACTTACCCCAGTGCCTCAAGACGAAAGTCTTCAACCAATGTGTGTTACCCCAGTTATGAGTTACGGCACCGAAACGTGGTCTTTCACTATCGGTCTCATCTCAAAGCTCAAAGTCGCTCAACGAGCTATGGAGAGGGCTATGCTCGGTGTTTCTCTACGTGATCACATACGAGTCACTGATATAGTCCACCGGATTAGGAAGCTGAAGTGGCAATGGGCAGCCCATATTGCTCGCAGAGCAGATGGCCGATGCGGTCGAAAAGTGCTAGAGTGTAGACGACGGACTAGCAAGCGCAGCGTAGGACGTCCACCAACAAGGTGGCCAGTCAACCTTATAAAAGTCGCTCGATGCAGGTCGCTTCCAACCGGTATATGTGGAGATCAAAAGGGGAGGCCTATGTTCAGCAGTGGACGTCCTGTGGCTGAGATGATGATGATGATGAATATGAAAATAAGCTAAAAAATTGTTTCGGGCGAAACTACCCATGCACATTTTAAAAAGGGGACATCTGGCCTGCGGGCCACCTTTTTTCGTGGGCGAGATGTCCCATAACCTCAGCATTAATTTACCTTATTGCCATATTATTTTTTCGCATATATTATGCAATGTGGAATTATCTTCTTTTTACTCTTCGTATTTTTTTTTATTTACGATATCCTTTTAATGTGCTCATTGTCCACTTACCTACTCATACATAAGATGCCATTTAACAATTTTATTTAGAACGCCTGCCGCCTAAAGTAGCAATACCGTTGAGTGAAGACGCACTGCAACTATTTGCCTTTATTATTTTATCAGGGACTTTTCCTTGGGATAATTTAAATTACCGCTACATCCTTTATTTAGCATATTTTTAAAGATACAAATAAATGAGATAAATGAAGTAAATATGAAGCAATTATTGACGCAATACATTTCGGGAAACTCTGTACGCTTCACTTTAAACTAGGAGGTGACCAGCCATCCTGACGTCAGGATGGCTGGTCAAAAAAAATATTTTATATCTAAGTATATATCCTATGTAGCAATTATTTATTATATGTAGCAAATATAAGCAATTATGTAGCAATTTTCGAATCAACTCTCATTGACCAACGCCACAGGCAACCAGCCATTCTGACGCACACTGTTTTGACTTGTAAAAGTGTTTGTGAAAACCTATTTGCAAAATAAATATAATTTATCATTTAACATGAATTTTGCGTTATTTTCATTAGTTTATGAATGATGCACACGTTTATACTTACCGACTTTTAATCAACTTTCTTCGGACTTTCTGCATTGGAATCGCCATTTGGCTGTAATGGAATAAAACAGTTATGATAAATAAAACTATTTAACTAGCAAAACAAAATTAAGTAGGGGTAATGACGAAGCCGCCGGTGGGTGGAGGTGCAGGGCGTGCAGCACACGCGGGTGGCACGTCCAGAGGGGCGGGGGGAAAATCGAGCGATCACAATCATAGAACCTTGCATAAGAAACATTTTTGAAACAGTGACGCCCATTTCTTGCAACATCAGGGCGCATACAACAGATCATATTACTACTGTCATGTGGATTACGTGAGGAGGAGCTCGTGGCTAAATAATTACAGCCGCACAGGCCGATCTTCCGGGTTAAGCCGCGCTTGCCGATGTTGGTCTGTGGATGGGTGACCATCTGTCATGGCGAGTTTCCTCCGTGTCTCGGACGGAAAGCACGTAAAGCCGTACTTGGTCCCGGCTGTCATTTGTAGATCTTCGTTACTGTTAGTGAGAAGCTCTAAAGTCTGACAACCAGTCTTATCATGGAGTATCGTATTACCCAGTTACTGGGTTGCTGAGGTCCGATAGGCAGTCGCTCCATGTAAAATACTGATATTCAGCTGCTGCATCTGGTTCAACTGGAAGCGGACCCCAATATAGTTGGGAGAAGGCTAGGAAGATGATGATGTGGATTACGTAGTAAAGACAAGACCAACTAAGGAGGGGAGAATAACCAGATAATGAATGGCCCAGGACGGCAGACTGCAAAGGTCGGCCAGTTTTCATATAAGACCAAGGTATATTCTGGTCTGGCTAGCGTCCTGCATACATTTACTACCTTTCGTAAGTAATTATGAAAATTCAAGGGGCTGCCAAAATCCCACTCGCAGATAAAAATTAAGTAAAAATCTCTACGGCAAAATAATAATAATGTTAAGGTCAGCTTCATTCGGCTTCAATAAATACTTGCCCCGGTAAATAATAATAACAGAAATTCGACCAGCAGTTTTTGAGAAAATCAATTACATACAAACAGACAGCCTATGGGGACTTTGTTTTATATTATGAATATTATGATAGATATAGAATTACGAGTATATGTTGTAACGTAACTGTAAGGTAGAATACACGCGATTTTTTTTAAATTCCATGTAGCTATAACAGATATTCAAACAATAAAAAAGATACATTAAGTATAAAAATCTTACCTCAAAATATCTATGGTATAAAACTACGCCGTACACACATCCAATTGAAACTAAAATTTGAATAACTAGCCATACAATTACATTGCACACTTGAGCTTGACCAAATAGTTCTTTTCCATTCTTGATACATAACATCGATTCAGTAACCATAATAGCTCCATATACCCAACACTGGGTACCCACACGTTTACAATTTGGATCCGTAACATAAGTGTAATATTGTCTGAAACCAATAACATAATAAATCAGTTTACTATACTACAAAGTGTTATCCATTTGCCTATGTCAAAAATGTAGTTCTAACCGAATTTTCCGTCTATTGCCCGTGGACCGATCATGAATTTCTACTAGTAGGTAATGTACTTCCTAGGTAGTCCTAAGATCATCAGGTAAGGATGTAATGATGGAATTGTGGAGGGAGCTCTTCAATAAATCACAGCAAATCAACTGCGAATGATGCTATCGCATATATTTATGCATTGTTTATACAATCACACAACATAACATAATGCCTAATATACTCGTATTAAGTCGGAAGTCGATGGCACAAAAGTCAATGAAATAACAAAACAAAGTCACTGACTTCCGAAAGAAAAGTTATACTTATTTATGTTGTTTTAGAACTGGGTGATTTTTTTTAAAGTATTTTTTTACATTTATATTTATTGTGTTTTCCAATATTGTATTTCTACAAAAATTCAGTAGGTGACGGATCAAGAGTCTTTTCCTGACGTCAACAGGTACTGCTTTTTTCTGGACTTTATACAATGTGTCCGGTTTCAGTCTGTACAAACATAGAGAGGAGGTGGCTTTCACAATTCTTACAATAAAATCTACATGTGGGGTCGGGACTCAATACCCCCTGAATGGCAGCTCATTAAGCCTGGCCGGGTCGCAGGCCTGCCTCATCAGATAAACGTGTCTGGAATAGTGATGTTGCGAATATTCGCACTCGCAAATATTCGCATGTTTTTTGATATTCGCATTCGCATCCGCATAAATTGATGCGAATGTTTGCGAATATTTCTGAAAAACGATTTTTTAATTTACTACTATGTTTTGAATATGGAAACTATATGATTGTAACGGAATAGTCTTGAAATAATCAACTAAATTGAAACAGTTCTGTTAGTCCAATTGTATTAAAATAACAGAATCGCACCAAAAATGTCAAAATTCCTTTTTATCGTAATAAAATCATCAAATGAGTCCTACCACCCAGTTATATTAAAAATTCTACCACATAATTTTGCATACATGAGAAAAAAAGAGAAAATAAAAGAAAATATTCAAAAAATTATTTTTATAAGTTCTTTGTCCAACCAGCTCCAGTCTAAACTTGTTGAATAAATAATGTGTTGAATGAATGAAGACCGAACATTGGCCAAGTCAATATATAGATGAATGTAATCTATATATCGACTTGGCCAATGTTCGGTTAAAATTATGTCTGAAATGAAATGTCAAACCCATCTGTCATTTTGCGTGCATTTTATTTAAAAGTCAATATTCGCATTCGCGAATATTGAGATTGAATATTCGCATCCGCATTCGCGAATGTCAAAAATCAGACATTCGCAATATCACTAGTCTGGAAGGGCTAGTGAAGGATCAACGTGGATTTTAGTCAGTACAAGTCTGACAGTCCTTATTGTCCCGCCCTGGGTGGGAGGACTCATTTGATGATTTAACCACGATATAAAAATGGTAGCTATTTTTGTTCTAGATTGCTTTATATGAAGGTACAAATTAAAAATACTGTAACAACTTTGGGATTTAAAGTCCAAAGATCGTAAAAAATGTGAGTATACGCTCCAGCAGCTCTTCCCTGGTGCTGACTGGCTTAAAATAAGCATTTTGTTGCCCAAAGATAAATTGTGGAAGCATTAATGTAGGTACCATACCAACCGTTAAGTTTTTATAGATCGAAACAGAACACATTGTATAAGTAGTAGGTACCTACCAGTTTGAAATTGAATTACAGACCTAACATTATCACAATCGTATTAGGTTTAATGTATGAGGATTTGGATGCGGTCGTAGAGAAGTTACAAAGACTATTATTGAGAGCATACCTAATGTCAAGAACAATAACATACGTGCCATGATAAAGAAAAATGCATTACCTTACAGAGGGAGCTACAATAACTCCTATTAGACAAAGTCGTGCGATGACCAGTGGATGTGAGGGTGGCATTTCAAATATATGTTTTAGGAAAAATGTATTCAATTCAGATATTTGCCAAAACACCACCAATTGGCTCAATGCACAGAACCTCATATATGTGCTTGTAGGATCCAACCATCGCACTGGAGTCCACTGAACAGGTGTGAATTGCAGTATAGCTCGTTTGATTTTTCCAGTAGTAGAAGTAATGTCCCTTAAAATAAAAACATATATTTTAAATACTTACAGAATTAAATTTCGATAAATGGTTTCGAATTCGCAACGAAGATTGAATTGCACTTTGCAAATCATAAAGCCGCGTTCCCCACTTTCCGCTCGGAATAGTTTCAGCGAGCAAACGAATGTTTCCCCGGTAAATGGAAACATCAGAGCGACGAGCGAATGAGTTCGTTCAACGATGTTCGTCTACAACCAGTGAACGAATGCTCGCTCACTCAATCTTTAAATGAAAACGTCGCAGCAGCGAACGAGAAGCGAGCATTCGTTCGGTGTTTGGGGAGCCCGGTGGTTGTCAGATCTTTTTAGCTAACCGCGAATGATTTTGCACTCAACAGTGCACATTCTATTCATTCGAACATAATACTGTGTGAACATATAAGTATGAATGTTTTGAATTTGTTAATTAACTTTCGTCTAGCATATAACTATCCTAGTGATAACAAGTACTAGGTAGTTGGTTTTAGTGAACACTGGCAAAATAGTTCTGATCAAAATGTTTGCTCGGCAGCAAAGTGGAACACTTTGCGCGGCTTAATACAACAAGGTCTAATTTTATTACTACTATATCTTCCTTCTTCCTAACTGTCTGGCCACAATTCGCTCTGAAGCGAAATTCAAGCGGCGCGAACTCTTTGAGACTTGGACTCAACTCACACCAAAAGAGTGTCGAAGCGGAGCGCAGTTTCATTATGAATTTTAACTTTATTTTCATTACCTACTATCATACTTATTATCGCATGAGAAACTCGAATGAGTCGCGCGGATGCCCGCGGCGCCGCAGGAATTCCGGCGAGTTCCTTAAACCATGTAATGTTGACCATTTGGGATTGGTTCAAAAAACCGGTTATAAACGCCCAAATGGTCGGTTCAACATTGCGTGGGAACAACGAAGTCGATATGCGATAATAAGTATTATAGTACCTAATAATGTGGTAATAATGAAAATAAAGTTAAAATTCATATGACACTGAAACTGCACTCCGCTTCGCTGCCCTTCGCCGCTCTTTCGGTGTGAGTTGACCCTTAAACAAATGAATAGAAATGTACTAGATACACATGCATACATTTACAGTTCTAAACATTTGTACGCTTTGCCTTTAGCACCGCGCGAATTTTTCCTTAGTCTGGTGTAAGCAGTAGATCTCTATCGATCATATTGGTAGCAATTATTATTATTAAGCCGCGTCCACCCGTCTTACTTGGGGCGGTAGGGACTGTCATACTCTTACTGATTAAAAGTTCACCCTGTGCCTTCAAATGCCCTTTACGTTCTAAGTCCGTGGTAACCTGCTTGGCAACGACGATATAATACTAGACTACGCATTGCACGATCTAACGAACAAAACTATTCTGCCAACTCGCTGAGGTAATACGTAAGCGAGGGGGGCGGGGTACTGCGTTGTGATTGGCTAACTCAAGGTCTTTTCTGTCTCAACGTATGTTTACGGCTCACAGGATTGGTCGAAATGAAACGGTTATAAGACTTTTTTGCGTAATGTGTTGGCAGACATCGGTCGCCTGTTATTAGGAGTCTAGTATTATATCGTCGTTGCTGCTTGGACTGTCCCGCAACCCCGGGAGGCTTTTAGCCCTACTGGGAGCAAACTTTGCTGTCAGCTCCCTGAAGTTGGTGTGTAGGACTACGCGCCGTCGACCCAAGCCTGGTCCTGGATGGATTAGGCAGCAAGCTATTCTTTTTACCCGACTGCGCCAGAAGGAGGGGTTATGTTTTTCATTTATTCTATTCATTAAAACAGAGAATAATTATGAAATTTAAAATTAAATCCTTAAAGCACATGAGATCGTCAGCCCATATCATTTACAAGAATTGAAGTAGGTACTATTTAAAAAGACGTTCTTTTTTTAAGATAAAACTATAGTTATTTGTTATGCAAGCCTGTAAAGTTGTTTTCGACTGAGCAAGTGAAGTATCCTACTACTAAAAATATACTTACAATTAAAATATAATTACAAATATACTAAAAATATACTTATAATTTTTAGGTACGTACCACGTACCCAAAGGGTGAAACGGGACTCTACTCGATTACTAAAACTCCTCTCTCCGTCTGCCCATCTGTCACCAGAGAATCTCATGAACCGCGGTGTTTATATTTTATAGGTTGAAATTTTCACAGATGTGTTTCTGTTGCTGCTTTAACCCCTTCTAGCTTCACGTGGTTGGTGAGGATCGATCTCTAACTTGCAACGAACTTCGGATCCGAAATTCTAACAATCACTCTAAACAGTGTGTTATCGTAATATACAGTAGCTATGTTCAATGGTGCGAATAAACGCAACCGAGGCACTCTATGATGAAATTGATAAAAACTGAGCTTCTAATCAATCACTAGGCTCGCTCGCGTTTGACGTGTGCGTCAGAATGGCTGGTTGTCTGTGGCGTTGGTCAATGAGAGTTGATTCGAAAATTGCTACATAATTGCTTATATTTGCTACATATAATAAAAAATTGCTACATAGGATATATACTTAGATATAAAATATTTTTTTTGACCAGCCATCCTGACGTCAGGATGGCTGGTCACCTCCTAGTTTAAAGTGAAGCGTACAGAGTTTCCCGAAATGTATTGCGTCAATAATTGCTTCATATTTACTTCATTTATCTCATTTATTTGTATCTTTAAAAATGTGCTAAATAAAGGATGTAGCAGTAAATTAAATTATCCCAAGGAAAAGTCCCTGATAAAATAATAAAGGCAAGTAGTTGCAGTGCGTCTTCACTCAACGGTATTGCTACTTTAGGCGGCAGGCGTTCTAAATAAAATTGTTAAATGGCATGTTATGTATGAGTAGATAAGTGGACAATAAGCATAATAGAAGGATATCGTAAATAAAAAAAAATACGAAGAGTAAAAAGAAGCTAATTCCACATTGTATAATATATGCGTAAAAATAATATGAAAATACTCGAAGTTGTTGACTCATATAATATCTACTTAGGACAAGTAAACTTCGAGAAAGGGGTCAACCACCAAATCCAACTCGGTTGGGCAGCGTTCGGGAAACTACGCAATGTCTTTCCGTCCGACTTACCCCAGTGCCTCAAGACGAAAGTCTTCAACCAATGTGTGTTACCAGTTATGAGTTACGGCACCGAAACGTGGTCTTTCACTATTGGTCTCATCTCAAAGCTCAAAGTCGCTCAACGAGCTATGGAGAGGGCTATGCTCGGTGTTTCTCTACGTGATCACATACGAGTTACTGATATAGTCCACCGGATTAGCAAGCTGAAGTGGCAATGGGCAGGCCATATTGCTCGCAGAGCAGATGGCCGATGCGGTCGAAAAGTGCTAGAGTGTAGACCACGGACTAGCAAACGCAGCGTAGGACGTCCACCAACAAGGTGGCCAGTCAACCTTATAAAAGTCGCTCGATGCAGGTCGCTTCCAACCGGTATATGTGGAGATCAAAAGGGGAGGCCTATGTTCAGCAGTGGACGTCCTATGGCTGAGATGATGATGAATATAAAAATAAGCTAAAGAATTGTTTCGGGCGAAACTACCCATGCACATTATAAAAAGGGGACATCTGGCCTGCGGGCCAACTTTTTTCGTGGGCGAGATGTCCCATAACCTCCGCATTAATTTACCTTATTGCCATATTATTATTTCTTTTTCGCATATATTATGCAATGTGGAATTATCTTCTTTTTACTCTTCGTAATTTTTTTTTATTTACGATATCCTTTTAATGTGCTTATTGTCCACTTACCTACTCATACATAACATGCCATTTAACAATTTTATTTAGAACGCCTGCCGCCTAAAGTAGCAATACCGTTGAGTTAAGACGCACTGCAACTACTTGCCTTTATTATTTTATCAGGGACTTTTCCTTGGGATAATTTAAATTACTGCTACATCCTTTATTTAGCACATTTTTAAAGATACAAATAAATGAGATAAATGAAGTAAATATGAAGCAATTATTGACGCAATACATTTCGGGAAACTCTGTACGCTTCACTTTAAACTAGGAGGTGACCAGCCATCCTGACGTCAGGATGGCTGGTCAAAAAAAATATTTTATATCTAAGTATATATCCTATGTAGCAATTTTTTATTATATGTAGCAAATATAAGCAATTATGTAGCAATTTTCGAATCAACTCTCATTGCCAACGCCACAGGCAACCAGCCATTCTGACGCACACGCGTTTGACCACTATCTCGCTTGATGGTGAGCGATAAGGGCAGGAGCATGATGAATAACAATATCGAGTCTACCTATTACCTTTCTAAAATATTTATTTTTTTACAATTGAAATGCAATATTATTGTAAAAAAAAATCTAGCCGAGTGCGGTGTTGGACTGGCGTACGAAGGGTTCCATATCATTATCTATAAAATGGGAAAAAACACATGTCTGTTGTATGAGAGCTCCCTTTATTTTATTTTTTTAACTATTTGTTGCAATAGCGGCAACAGAAATACAGAATCTGTGATAATTTCAACTGACTACCTATCATGGTTCATAAGATATAGCCTGGTGACAGACAGACAGACTGAGTTTAAGTAATAGAGTCCCATTTTACCCTTTGAGTACGGAACCCTAAAATGCCGCCAATCCAATGCTAAGGTATGAAGGAAGGGAAGAGTACAGCCTGTAAAGGACAGTTCTTATTTTCGATTTTATAATCCTAAAGGCATAAAATCCATGATAGGGATCTCCAAAATCAGGGTAAATAGAAAACTGGTTGCGGGACTGTCCAGAGAGATACCACAGCTCTGGATAATAGAAGTCTGATTTACTCTCCGCCGGATAAAAGACGAGAATTAAGAAAAAAAAAGTCTACAACTAATACATTATTAAGATCTTACCTGATGCTGACCCACTTGTATTCTCTCATTTCTAAGGCCTTGCATATCTTAAGCCCACACCATATTCCTAGACCATTGCAAATTAAAACATCCAATATCACCGAATCCCACCAACATTCTAAGAAATTAGGAAGCAAATGAGCAAATGCTATTTCAGTTATTTCCCACATTATAGAGATAGCCCATAACAATCCTGCATGCCTGAATAATACGGCTTTGAACATCCACCCTAAAAAGTGTCCCCAAGCAAATACATCCACATGGGACCAGAATTTTGCCAAGCTTATATCTGAGCAATTAACCGCATACTCCTGAAAAATATAAAAAGTCACTTAGAAATTTGTACATCATTTCTTAAAAGGTCTGAGATATATTCAATGTAAATTATATGCTGAACTAGCGGCCCGGTATGTGGTTTGCTACTTTGACAGCAAAATCCCCATTAACAAAATTTCTTACAAAAAATGTGATAAACAAAGAACCGCTCGACCGATTTTGTGCAAACTTTACATAAATTAAACCATCTACTAAATAGTCCCAACAAAGCCTAAACTTTTGGTTTGGATAGGTGAGCCCGTTCTTGAGTTATAAAATTACAACAAAAAGTAGCATTGATTTTTATATATATTGATAAATAGATTTACTAAAGAAACTACATAACTTAATAATACATCAAGCTAATAAGATATTGATAGTTAATAATTGGTACATGCAAACAGCATTAGGAACATAGTATAGTTAAAATAATGTTTGAAAGAACATACCTTATCCATATCAATATGGAAGTTTCGGAGGTTTGGATCTATCCAATACATTACTTCATAAACAGTGGAATTACTTTGGAATAGGAGAAACAGTAGAGCCAGTAGGTATAATACGGAAGTGCCAAATACAATCCTCCAGACGGCTGGGTGTGGTCTTGTGAATGGTCCATTGGGGAATGTAAGTACCGATACTATTAAGAAAAAAAACACTACACAGCATATTCCTGACCATATATTATCTTGTGTACTGGATTCATCTCTGAAATAATAAGAAAATTTATTTATTATTTCTACATACACATACAACTATCATTACAGTTTCCCAATTCTATAGTGCAGAAAAACATTTTACAAATTTAAAAAAAAAACATAAAAATTTAACTATAATTATTTAAAAGACATACTTTACTTACTACAATGTATTGTATTGTATGTATTGTACAATTAGCACTAATTCAAAAAATACTTAACTCATAAGTTAATTGTTTCTTGCTTCAAATAATAAAAAGTAACTAAGTTGTTCTGTCCAGTTTAGATTCTATTTTCTCAGATTAAGATAAGTTGATAACATAAAACTCAAAAGCTTTACATAAATAGTCAATAAGTAAGAATATATTAATACCTATGTTATAGTTAAAAATGATTGGTTTTTTGATATTAATGGAATTATGTTTCATCCTTGGTCTAAGGTTACATCATAAGTTATCGTCGTAACTTAATTATATGAAAATTATGTTAAGTAATATAAAATACCTTACAAACGCTGTGTAGATTACTGATGCGATAGATACTGCTAACAATGTTATGGTATGAGGTTTATAGAAAAATTCTAATGAAATGTCGTCCACCGGTCTCTCATTTATAGAACTAAAAGCAACCGTGTATTCATTACTAAGCATTGTGCTGCTACCAGACATTGTCCTTTCCTTTGTGTCTTTCATGTTTCTATGTGGTATGTATAGGAACACAATATCACATCATGACCATAGTCCAAACTACGGCACTGATGTCTGCGGAGCTGCGGAGTGAGGATTTTGAACCAGTCGCAACGCAATGTTACAGAAATCACAACCGCATTGATCGAAATCGAATGAATGATGAAATGTCACACACAATATCACTGACAAGTGACACCTAACCATCTGACACTGACAAGAAGTCCTTGTCAACCATGAAGGTATAGGTAAAACTGGAGTCAAAACTTGGTACAAAAGTTTGAGTCAAATACCTACAAAACTTCTATGTCTCTCTTAGTGGTCTAACCTCTCTTTCTAGTGTTGACTTAAGGTGAACGCAGACCTAGCCGCACCGCAGTCTCCGCAGTCCTCACAGTCATCGTTTTCTTACCGCTTCTGCGGCTACTGCGATGAAGGTGAGTGTGCGAGGTTTCATAGAACTTCATACAAAGAATTCGTAATGCGGGGACTGCGGAGACTGCGGTGTGGCTAGGTCTGCGTTCACCTTTAGTATTGCTACCAATGATGCAGTTTTGGTTTTCGTCAAAATCGGCCTCGAGTCTCCTCCTCAACGGTTTTTGACATTCCTCAAAGTTTCGGATTTAATTACCTAGCTATCCACGCTCTGTTTTATTTCACTCTGTATTAGTCACCAAAAACACTAAGTTTTTGGTGAAATTAAACTCAATGTCAAAACTTTTTATACCGGCAGTGACGTAAATAAATTCATGTGTCAAAGAAATAAAAGTATTTCGCTTATAAATGTTTTATATTGTGATTTCTGCTTGAATAAAGCACATACAGTTACTGAACTTCTATCTGTCATGAACCATGATAATTAAACAACTAAAATCACAGATGATGGATTTCTATTGCCTAAAAAGTAGGTACCTACCATAGATGAATAATTATCCTCTAGATGGGGGTTTGGCGTAGCCACATGAGATAGAGAATGTTGACGTCAGAAATGGGTGCCCTCTATCTGGCAGAAACTTGTTTCTCCGAAACCTATTTGGCAGAACTCACTTGGCAGAAACTTTTTTAAACGAACATTGTTATGGTATAATTTTTTTTTAATATAATTGTTTTTTGGCCTAATGTTTTTATGTCCGAATTTAAATTGGGATACTTTTAAGATGGCAGAATTGTATTGGGCATAATTACTTTTGTCAGAGTTACAATTTTGCATATTTTCATTTAGCATAACGTTTATTTAGAGCGCCGATTATTTGGAATAATTTGACTTGGTATACTTCGAAGATCACAGAATTTCAGAATAGAAATAATTTAATAGTCATAATAAAAAATAAAAAAATTGTTTTATAAAATCAATATGGTGTGCTACAAAAGTTAGTGACAGAAATGAATCGCTGCAAAACCGACTTCACGTAGTCTTGTCTGCCCTACCCCTAGAGTGTAATTTATAATCGCGTAGGCGCGGAGGGGCGAGGCGGCCCGCGAGCTGAGGAGCAGGTGGTTTTAACGCACACCGCCGCGGCTGAGGCTGGCCGGCTTGCCGGCCAGTAAGCCGAAGCTGCGGTGGTGGGCGTAAAATCATCTGCGACGATTAGCTCGCGTGGGACCGCCAGAGACCCGCAGCGCCGGAGCCGTGACAGAAGCCATGCCTGCTGCATGTGCTGAATGCTTGCTGCATCATCTTACTGTCTGGGAAATAAAAACCACACAATTATGCAAAAGATGATTCTGGTTGTGAACTTTCTACGAAATGATGGTTATACTTATTGATTATTATGGAAATGAAATTTATGCCTAAAGATGATTCTGACTTACAAAATTATGGGTTTCGGTGTTATGGTAAATGAGTGTATGCCAAACGATTTTCTGCGAAAAGAGGTTTATGCTATCCGTTGCTATGCAAAATAAAATTATGACGTAAAAAGTTCTGCTATAAAGGGTGGACCCGTCAGAAATAGGGAGTGTTATCATACTGCAAACTTTTACCCGACTAGCAGGTAAATTATTATCACGCGTGATCGTTAATGGTCGATATGGGTAACAATATTATGTCAAAAGGATAACCAGTTTATCACATCAATTGCCTTTCGGTGAAGGAAAACATAATTGCATGTGACTTTTTCCCTTAAGCGCCTCGTCCACGGACAGAGAATAGAGCTAGACAGCTTGGAGACTAATCTAATCTATACTCTCATTTCTACGTACACGTAGAGATCATTAGAGCATCCTATTGCATTTTTTGCTCTATCGTAGGGTAGCTCTATCATAGAGAAATTTTGGCCTGCGTACACTACACTACTCGTAGACTAAATATATTCGGTCACTATATACACTCTCAATCATAGCTCTCTCAGTTGAAAACATGTCGCGGTCACGCTTAACTGCTGCGATTGTGGTTTCTTTGTTATTGAAAAAGAAAAAAAAAGAAAAATATTAAAAGAAGCTGCTGGGTTAAACAATGGATACTACTAGACCTTAAATGCTTCACTAATAATTGTTAAGCAATGATTTTTTTGTTACGATGTTTATAATAATTATGAGATCTATTCCATAAATCTGGAAAGCCTTCATACATGTATCATTTTAATGGTTTCGTCTTTTGACCAAACACGTTTCGACATTCTTCAAGGTAATAAAGCAATGCAGAATTCTACATTAAATAAACAAAACACGTGTTTCGCTACTCAAGCCCTAGCTAGACTGATTAAGGCGGGTAGACAATTCGAGAGCTCTCTATTCATATCGCTTGTCTCGGTCTCGCACCTGCGTCCACGACGCCTTCCGAGAGTAGCCGAGCGTGTCTACGTAGACTGTAGTGATACTCTAGCTAGGGTAGTCTCGTTTATGTGTACACATCGTAGATTGCCCTATGAGACTCGCTCTACGTTATTTTAATGTATCGTGGACGAGGCGCTTTAATCTGCCTAATTAAGTACAGAGAAGAATTTAATGGCGTAAGTTTGTGAAACCTGCTAAGTCATACTAATTCAGCATTAAGCAAGGCGGAGTATGACGTGACCCTTGAATGTTAGGAATATATTATCAGGAATGGAAAAAAAAAACAAAATTAAAAATTTAAAAAAAAACCCACCATGGTAAAAATCGAATTGAAAAAGAATAAAATAACTCAAAACCCCCGACTTAACCCACTTATTATGTAACGAAATATTATAATAGACGTAAAAATAACCGAGGAATATCCGTCGGGGACTGCCTTTAATTAAACAGCTAAACGTTTTCTGGTGACGCGACGTGAACACAATTATTGAAGAATTGTACAGCTCGACATAAAAATGTAGAAAACCGGAAGTCGCCACTGTCTTCGCGCTACCAGCACTTTGAATGATTTTTTTTTATTTATTTTTTTAACTTATTACGTTAGTTTATTGGCACATTAATAAATCTAACAAACCTGCGGTCTTTGTTTACATCAAATATCAAAGATTTTAAAACGCTGTCAGAAATAAAAATTTTAGTTCTGTTTCAACCCGTTCTGGCCAAGCTGTAGATGTTCAACGACGACATAAAATACACTTATGAGTATAATTAAATTTTTGTTGAAATTTCATATAGAGAAGGCAGCCCCCGACTAACATTCCTCGGTTATTTATACGTCTATTATAATATTTCGTTACATAATAATTGGGTAAAGTCGGGGGTTTTGAGTTATTTTATTCTTTTTCAATTCAATTTTTACCGCCGTGGGTTTTCTTCAAATTTTTTAATTTTATTTTATACCTTTTAGAGAGCGTATACGAATTATAATACGTTTTAATTATAATAATATTGCAATATAATCGTCTGACACTAATATAGCAGCGCCCCCTAGTGAGTTAAGTTAATATCATAAGACTTATCTAAGACCATGCACTAATCAACTACAAACCCATTGCTGAAAACCGCATTGAAATCGGACAATTCGTTTTAATATTATTGCAATATTATTTTGCACTAATATTGTAGCGCCCTCTAGAAGTAATTTTTATTACATACACCCACTTGCAACGGCGCTGGCGCGCGTACTGAGTGGATCAAATGTAACGTAATGAAAATAAAATTATTTAAGAAAGGGGCCAAGCGCCAATTAAGTTTAGTTGACAATCTTTACTATTGGTGTAAGCGACGTTATAGTATTTCATTTTCTTATCAATAGTGTTATGTGAAAAATTATTATTAAACAAATAAAAGGAATATGGATACAAACGACATATTTATTTCTAAAATTGTTTTTAAAATTATGCCAAACGACAAGGCGATACAAAAACGTAATATACAAAATGGTCCTTCAACCAAGCAAGGTAAAGTCGGTGTCGCTTGAGCACTTTTGCTAAGTATCGATTTGGCAATTCAGTACAAATAATTCTTTGGTGCAAGTGACTTTTTTTCATGCTCGGAAAACGATACTATGACCATTCGAAAGAGAAAAAATAGTGGAGTTGGGGTCAATAAAAAAGTTAAGATCGCAAAATGTGGCGCTTGACCCCTTTTGCCTTTTTACCGTCGTTTTGATCCAGCGAGCTGTGCTAGGCATTCTTCAACTGTGGGTAGAGGATGGTACTCTCTCATGACATTTTTGTTCAACTCAGTGTAGTCCACAGTGATTCGTACAGTGTCCGAATTATTTTTGTCTGGTACTGGCACCATTGGGGCACACCAATCTGTTGGATGTGTTACTGGTTCTATAACACCCATATTTTGTAGATTTTTCAGGGTTGTTTCTACCTTAGGTCTTATTGGGATTGAAATGTGTCGAGGGGCAGTCACTGCATGGGGTATGGCATTTTCTTTTAGTATAATGTGGTATTTGCCATGCATTACACCTAGTCCTTTGAACATTTCTTGGTATTCCTTTTCTGGATGAATTTTGTCTGAGGTTTGTATTTGCATGATTTGTGTTTCCTCATGCCACTGCACTATTCCAAAGGCATCACATTCTGGTAGTCCTAGTAATGGTGTGTGCTGGTTTTCTAAGACATAAATATCAGTGATTTTGGTGTTACCTTGCCAAGTCATTTTAACATTTTTACATACTCCTCTTCCAGGTAGTATTATGCCACAGGGTCCTAATAGTTTTTCTTTGACTTGAATTGGTTTGGGTAATTTCAGTTTGATTCTTAGTTCTGGACTTATTACGGTTTCAGATGCACCTGTGTCTATTTTGAATCTTATTTTCTGTCCGTTCACTGTTATTGTTGTACACTTTGCTTTAGAGCGAGGTATCTTCGGTGTTGTTACAGAATCAACGATTTTTTCTTTTTCAATACTACCTAGGAAGAAATCTTCTGCAACATCGTTCACTATCTTAGATTCCTTTTTATCCTCTTTCTTTTTCTTGCACACTGCCAACCAATGACCTTTTAATCCACAGCCTTTACAAATTGATTTGGTTGCCTCACACTCTGAGAATTTGTGTCTCGGTGAGCGGCCACATTTTCGACAAGTTCCTTGTGATGTAGATCCTTGTTTGATTATATCTTTTTTGTTGTGTTTTTTTACTATGTGGATTTCTGTGGATGTTTGGGTAGGGTTTAGAGTAGAAATATTTGCCTCCACTATCTCAGCATGTCTGACTCTGTTAATTACTGTCTCCAACTTTGGTTCTTCTTCCAGGTTTTGAAGTGCCTTGGACAATTCTATGTTTTTCATGCCTGCGATGATGAGTTCATCTTCCAACGGACCGAATTCACACTTTTTTGCAAGGTTGTGCAAGTCTGTGGTAAAATCATCTACGCTTTCGTCGCCGTTCTGAATACGTTGATTAAAACGCGCTCTCGAATACATTTTCGTTTTTCTCGCTGTATAGTATGCGTCGAATTTAGCTCTAACAAAGTCATACGACTTCATGTCTGCGGGGCTAATTAAATTTTCATTGAGGTTATTCTTTTTTTGGGACAAACCCACCACACTATTCCCAAACCACTGCAACTCCTGAAAGCCAGAATCAACAGTGGCAACCACCAGAAAAGCGCCGAGACAATGAAGCTCGACGTGTCCCGGAGAATGAATTTACCTGTCTTGGATCCTGCACGAAATTAATCAGAAAAGAATAGTGGAGGAGTAGGAAAAATATGTTTCCACTTCCCTCCATGCAAGCAGGAGACAGAACAAAACAAGGCCAATAGGCACAAAGGGACATTACAACTGGGAGAAGCCCAGTTGCCTAGCACCACGGGTAAAAATGACTACTAATATTAATGGGTCCTAAATTGTGAGCTGCTATATTTGATTCCAATAATAGGTATGGCAAAAACGCTTGAACGCACGGAAGTTTGTTCGAGTTTCGACAAGGTCCGTATAATAAATGACTCCAGATGTAGTCTGAACAGCATCCAACATAATATTGCGTTCGTTTTGCCAAAGAATACACTCCCAAAGAATATGATGTGCTGATTGTTCATATTCACAGTCAGGTGTCGAACATTGACAAAAAGGCGAGGGAACAAGCTTGAAGGAAAACAATTTACTTTTAAAGTTACCATGTCCGGTGAGAAATTGGGCAACACAGTGATCCACCTCCAGCCACGTCCTAGCCAGCCGCTCACGAACGGATGGAAAGAACTGGTAGAGGTGCCGTCACTTGATAGAATTATCCCACCTATTTTGCCATTCGGATAAAAGATCCTCCCAGACGTCGCTCTGGGGTTTGAATAATCGAGATATCTTATCACGGTCACGTTGCGGTAGAAAATCAGCGTCAGTGAGGTTAGTATGTTGTTCGCTTGGCCTCCCATAGTATAGAGAAATGAATTGACTTGAGTCTCACTTGGCAGTAGTTTAAGTCTTGTGCTCTCCCTATATTGTTCGAACCTTGTTATCCAGTTTTGCCAATCAGCAGCTTTGAAAGTAAATTGCTGTGGCGGCGGCGTGGTCATGCCGGGCAGGAAGCTGGCGCCTTTCTATCAAACTCGGGGCTGATTGCTGGCTCTGCAGTAACTGAGATTGCAGTTGTTGAATCAGTGTCATTTGAGCGTCTAATTGGCTTCGGAGTTCCTCCATGATTGTAAATTCGTAGTTTTTAGAATTTTATGAAAGAATAACCGCCATGTCACCATGTATGTTGATCCATAGATAATTTATTTCGATTCAAATCCTGGGTGTTGCCACCCTAACATGCTAAGTACACACCACCCACCAAAAACATTTCATGTAAAATGTTGCCAATTCGAGCACATAAGGTTTGCCCTACCAAAAAGATATCGTATAATATATGTAGAACCAAGCTTCTAAATCTACGCGGCCTAACTCTACCGACCCTAACTTCACAAATTCTACACATCAGTAAAAATGTATGGCTTCACCGTTTCGCTACCGTCATGGAGGTAATAATTATTTAGTTTCTGTAAGTTACGAAACAGCCAAGCAATACATTTTTACCGATGTGTAGAATTTATGAAGTTAGGGTCGGTAGAGTTAGGCCGCGTAGATTCAGAAGCTTGGTTCTACATGAGATCCGATATCTTTTTGGTAGGGCAAATCTTATGTGCTCGAATTGGCAAACATTTTACATGAAATGTTTTTGGTGGGATTTCAGTTCTTTTTGTAGGTTGCTAGCATCTTGGATTTATAATGACGTCACGTTATTCTTCGAGTTGCTCTCAACGAGCCCTTTCATTTGGTACCCATATTGCAGAAGTGCATTAAAAATAACTATTCCGCCATCTTGGATTTAGAATGACGTCACATTATGCATCGAGTTGCTCTCAACGAGCCCTTTCATTTGATACCCATATTGTAGAAGTGCATTAAAAATAACTATTCTACCATCCTAGATGGTCCACCATATAGAATTTATAAAGACGACACATTATTCATCGAGTTGCTCTCCACAAGCCCTTTCATTTGATATCCATATTGCAAAAGTGCATTAAAAGTAACTATTCCGCCATCTTGGATTTAGAATGACATCATATTATTATTTAGTTGCTCTCAACAAGCCCTTTCATGTGATACCCATATTGTAGAAGTGCATTAAAAATAACTATCCCGACATCTTAGATGGTCCGCCATCTTGGATTTAGAATGACGTCACATTATTCTTCTAGTTGCCCTCAACAAGCCCTTTCATTTGATACCCATATTGTAGAAGTTCATTGGAAATAACTACTACCCCTCCCCCCCCGCCCAATTTTAGGTGATGGGGGATGGGGGATGTTTTTTGTTTACTGGACTTTGTTTACATACCGAATTTCGGCTTTCTAGCACTTCAGGAAGTACCCTAACATTTTAAGGTCTCATTCTAACTTCTACCCCCCATTTTGGGGGGATGGGGGGCGAAAGTTATAAGTTTATGAATTTTTTTGTTGGTTGTATACTAAACTTAAATGACATACCGAATTTCAGCTCTCTAGCACTTCAGGAAGTAGCCAAACATTTTGATGATCATCAGTGTGTCAGTGTGTCAATGTGTCAGTGTATCAGTGACGAAATCCGTGTATTTTAGATATCAATAAAATCTAAAGTATTATAGCTATTCTATTGATACTTTGTATGCCTAATAAGTCTAATAATGGCATCATATCCTTGGAATATGAACTTTCTGGTACATCGGAAACCAACTCTATGATGGTTCTATGGGAGCGGTGATTCCAGGATGCAGATCAGTTCCCATGTAATAATAACACTCCGTTGTAATACTGTACAGTTTATTGTTAACAACACAGGCCGTTGGTTACTAGTTAAGCAGGTATACGGTTCACAATAGATGGTGTACACAGTTCTAATTAGTATATACAGATTAGTACAGTACAAAGTATCAGAGCCCTTTTTGACAGTTTTTCACCTCTCCGAACATGGCGGCAGTGTTGCCATCTCGAGGCGGTGCGTGGTGCGTTCGGAAATCGAACGCCGCCACACCACCCCCCTAGGGAGTGGGAAAGATCATAGATCGAAAGGTTTTGCAAATCGAACACTTCTACCTGAACGAGTAGTATAAGGTAAAGTACGTTGAGTATTGTGTGTTGTATCTTGTGTTTGGGGTTTGTGAGTATTTGAATGGGGTGTTTCAGAGGATGTCTGACTGTTGTGAGTAGGGGGAATGGGTGTGTCAGCTGTGTGAGTGAGAGTTTGTGTGGGAGTGAAAGGTTGCACAAGAGTGTCCACGTATGCAGGTTTAACGCGGTCTACACTCACGATTACTTTCTTGTTCCCGACCATGATGGTCATTGTCTTTTCGGAACGACTCACGACAGGATGAGGGCCTGAATAAGGTGGTTGCAATGGTGGCTTCACGTGATCGTATCGTAAGAACACATGTGTAGCCGTGGCAAGGTCTTTGAAAAGAAAAACGTTCTTTTGGTCATGTCGTGACGCGGGAACAGGTCTCAACTCGGACATGGTTCTCCTAAGTTGCGTGACAAAATCAGCTGGATCAGCGGTAGATTGAGCTGGCTGAAGAACAACCATCTCACAAGGTAGGTGTAGTGGTTCTCCGTAAACTAATTCGGCTACCGAGGTACCGAGATCGTCCTTCAGCGCGGCTCGCATACCGAGTAAGACGATGGGCAAGGCTTTGATCCATGATTCTTCACGACACATTAACGATGCCTTTAATTGGCGGTGGAGCCTTTCGACCATTCCGTTGGCACAAGGATGGTAACTGGTAGTGCGAACTCTTTTAGTGCCTAGTTGTGCCATAAGTCGATGGAATAGGTCAGATTCGAACTGTCTTCCCTGGTCAGTCGTGACGCGGGAAGGTACTCCAAATCTTGAAATCCAACCGGAAAGCAGTGTGTCGGCAGTTTCCTCGGCAGTAATGGTTCGCATAGGCCATGCTTCAGGCCAGCGTGAAAATCGGTCTACGGCCGTCAAAAGATAGCGATAGCCTTCGCAGACGGGCAAGGGACCCACGATATCGATATGGATGTGCCTGAAACGGCCAGATGGTGACGCAAAAGTACCGAGCGGGGAAACTGTATGCCTCGTGACTTTATTTCGTTGGCAAGAAAGACACGTTTTTGTCCATTCGCGGATGTCTTTTCGGATGGAAGGCCACACGAATCTGTTAACCATTAGATTAGTAGTCGCGCGAATGCCGGGATGACTCAAACTATGCAGTTTCTCAAAGTACTTTCGTCGGAAAGGAACGGTGAGAAAAGGACGCGGTTTGCCGGTGGATGTGTCACAGATTATGGTGACGTCCGTACCAGGTAAGGTGACTTTTTCAAGTTTTAAAGAAGTATCAGCATCCCGTAAGAAACTCTGGAGTTCTTCGTCGTCTCCTTGCGATTCAGCCAATGCTGAGAAGTCGGTCTCTAGAGAAACCGCCTCAATCCTAGACATCGTATCGGCAACAACGTTGTCTGCACCTTTGACGTAGACAACGTCGGTCGTGTATTGCGAAATGAAAGAGAGTTGATTTAGCTGTACAGGGGGCAACTTTTCCCGGCGCTGAGAAAAAGCGTGCAACAGAGGCTTGTGGTCTGTAAATATTGTACAGTGTTGCGCTTCCAGAACGTGTCGGAAATGTTGTACAGCCTCATATACAGCCAAGAGTTCTCTATAATAGGCCGGCCAGGAGGATTGGCGAGGATTCAGCTTCTTGCTGAAAAATGCAAGTGGTTGCCATTCAGTACCTGTACGTTGCTGCAAGCACGCACCAACGTGCGTACCAGAAGCGTCCGTGAAGAGACCCAATTGTGCATTGAAAAGAGGATGTGCCAAAAGAGTCGCTTGTGTAAGGCTTTCCTTGCAAGCATGAAAGGCACTCTCAAGCTCTGGGGTCCAAGGTACTGGCTTTGCACCCTTGAGTTTGGAATCGGCCAAGACATTTACCAACGGCGTCTGCATCAGAGCCGCTCGTGGCAAGAAACGCCTGTAGTAATTTATCATGCCCAGAAACCTACGGAGGCCCTGAACAGTTTTAGGCAGGGGGAATTCCTGCAAGGCAGCGATTCTCTCTGCTGGTGGACTTATGCCTTCCCTAGATACACGATACCCTAGAAAGTTAACCTCTTTAGCTCCCAAAACGCATTTTACTGGATTCACGACAACGCCGTAGTCAGCCAGTTTTTGAAAAAGAAAGCGTAAATGGTGCGCGTGTTCTTCTTTGCTGTGGGAGAAAATGAGGACATCGTCTAGGTAAGGAAAGCAGAAGTCGAAATCCCTTAATAGTTCGTCCATAAATCTCTGGAAAGTTTGTCCCGCGTTGCGCAATCCAAAAGTCATATACGGAAATTCGTATAAGCCAAAAGGCGTTATGATCGCGGTCTTGCATATGTCCTCATCGTGAACAGGTATCTGCTGGTAAGCTTTAACCAAGTCGATGGTACTGAAAATGGTGGAACCTGCAATATTATGCCCGAAATCTCCGATATGACGCAACGGGTACCGGTCAGGGATGGTGCGTGAATTTAAAGCGCGGTAGTCGCCGCACGGACGCCAGGAAAGATCTTTCTTTGGTACAAGCTGCAAAGGCGAGGCCCACGGACTCTTGGAAGGTCGCGCGGTACCGTTTTTAAGCATCTCGTCGAATTCCCGCTTAGCAACTGCTAGTTTTTGAGGCGCCAGACGACGAGGGCGACATGACACAGGTGGGCCTTCAGTAGTTTTTATGAAGTGAACGGTCGTGTGTTTAATGTCCCTGTGCAGTCCTGGAGGCCTAGTAATAGCGGGAAATTCGGCGAGAATATTGCTGAATTCAGATCCTGAGGCGACCGAGATGGTTTTGACGCTTGCCTGATCGGTAGAAGCAACAATGGTGGAAACGGAAAGGCCCGTGATGCCGTCCAGAAGGCGTTTGTTTCGGCAGTCAGGCAGCAAATAGTAATGGGCTAGAAAATCGGAACCTATTATGGGAGTGTTGACGTCAGCTACGACGAATTGCCAGCGGAATTCACGTCGCAATTTAAAATTGAGGTTAAGCGATACCATACCGTAGGTCTTTATTGAGCTGCCATTGGCTGCGCTGAGCTCATAATCGGAAACAGGAGTCTTGCCTCTCATCAACCTCCGAGGATAGCAACAAAGGTCAGACCCTGTATCAATCAGGAATCTGACCTTTGAAGTTTTGTCTGTGACAAAAAGACGACGGCCTGGCGAAGTGGCACAGTCAGCTGCCGCCGTTACTGACTGGCTTCCTTGTTTTCCAAATTCCACGAACAAGGAGTAATACATTTGGTAGCTTTAGCTTTAAATTTCTGGTGATACCAGCAAAGCTTCACATCAGATCCTTGCGATTGGCTCCTAGACCTGCTTTGACTTCGATTGCGGTTATGGCTGCGACTGCGCTCGCGAGTGAGTGCTGCAACAGTCGCGGTCAAATTCTGCATTTGTGCAGCAATGGCATGTAAGCCATAGGGGTCAGGAACAACGGGCGCTCCTCCAGGTGCTGCAGCAGCATGTACAAAGGAAGACACTGCGATCCCGGGTGCGACTTCCAAAATTTTGTCGGCGCGGGCTGCGATGTCATCAAGCGGATCCGCGCTGGCAGCCAATATTGCTTGAAGATGCTGTGGCAAACGACGCATAAAAAGTTGTCGCAGGATGCTGTCGTCATTGTCTTTGAGTTTGACGCCGGCGAGGAAACGCAAGTGTCGTAAAAATTGGGAAGGTTTTCTATCCCCAAGCTCTTCCTCAGTGAGCAGTTGTCTTACCCGTTCCTCTTCAGACCTTGATAACCGGCGTGTCAGTTCCTTTTTAAGGTGTTCGTATTTACCAGAGGTTGGAGGACTGGTAACTATATCCTCGATATCGGCCATAATTTTGAAATCTAGCTGGCTAATCACGTGATCAAACTTAGTCTGGTCACTTGTAATGCCAGCAATACGAAACTGCGTTTCGACGTGCGCGAACCATATTTCAGGTCGTTGCTGCCAGAAGGGAGGTAATTTTGGCGATACTTTGCATACTTGATTCCCTGAGTCATCCATTTTAGGCTCCTGTATAGGTTCACCTTGGGTAAATTTCTGGGCTTGCATTTCAGTGCGAAGTTGTGCATTCTCCTTTATAGTTGCCTGCAACTGCGAAGACAATGATTCAAGCTCACGTCTGAGAGCTTCTAGCTTCACGGCGGATTCATCTGTATCAGACATGGCGAGAAGGGTAAGTAGCTAAAGCGTGTGAGTGAAAAACAAAAGGTAGTAGTGTAAATGCGGTGTGTAGCTTTATACTAGTTGTTAAGGCAGAATAACAGCAATCGCTGGTTAATAAACCCTAAGTGCAAACGGCATGTTCGTGGATGGAAGAGAAAACAATACACATTCAAATAAATAAAAGGCCTTAAGATTAAAAATTCAAGTGTTAGGTTAAAACTTGTGGCTTTTAAACAAACATGATAAATAAGTTAGCATTCCGTGCAACACAATGCAAAAGGAATATCAAATGTCAATTAGAAAAGAAAATAACCATTAATACCCAATGATCCAGTTAGTATGAGCACACACAAACAAGTTAGATCAGTAAAATTATAGAAAATAACCAGTTACTATAATTAATATACCAGGAAAAAATTAACACAGCAAAAATATTTCCTTAAAACTAAAAGATACCGTACCCAATAATATAGTAATGTCTCTTATTCTTCGTTAAAAAATCAGTCCATTTTTTTAAAACACGCGGAAAAGAAAACACGATGTAGTTTACAGAAAACCCGATAAAAGAAAATCAAACACACCTCCTGTCGTCGTGCAAAACATGCGATGAATGTTGAAGTAGGGGAGCAGCAATGAACATCAAACCGTGTCAGCAATGAATGTCGAAATGTACTAGCCAGTCATGGTCAAGTCATCTTGCAGTGGCAATGTACTTCGAATTCGCAGCAGCAATGTACAGCGTAGTTGATGCGGGTCAAAATAATCGACCAATCAGATCGAAGGATTCAAATGTGCTAAAAATAGCTTCGACGCTTGCGAACTTTGACCTTGGAAGAATTTTTCTTGTAGGAGCTCGATGATTGAGAAACAATTGTGACAAAAACTCTGTCACCGGCCCTCTCAGCCCGTGAAAACAGATGTACCTTGCACCAGAATGTCCTTTTTCAGCAGATTCTTCGGGAAACGTGCTCGTGTCGGGGTCACCAATATGGGAGCGGTGATTCCAGGATGCAGATCAGTTCCCATGTAATAATAACACTCCGTTGTAATACTGTACAGTTTATTGTTAACAACACAGGCCGTTGGTTACTAGTTAAGCAGGTATACGGTTCACAATAGATGGTGTACACAGTTCTAATTAGTATATACAGATTAGTACAGTACAAAGTATCAGAGCCCTTTTCGACAGTTTTTCACCTCTCCGAACATGGCGGCAGTGTTGCCATCTCGAGGCGGTGCGTGGTGCGTTCGGAAATCGAACGCCGCCACAGTTCAAAAAAACGACGAAACACTTCGAGAAAAGGTAGGTAGTGCCCTTGCGCTTCGCTTGGCTCGTCTTGGCGGGGGCACTACCGTGCCCCCAGATTTTGCCATTTGTGAGCGAGCTGTTCGCACTTGGCCGATTGTTACGGATCCGCACCCCAAAAGAAAAAAACGGAACCGGTCTAAGATCACTTTGTTGCCTGTCTGTCAAAACCCTTTTTCTCAAGAACGCAAGGAAACATCAAGCTGAAATTAAAATCAAATATTCAAGGCTACAGTCTTGCTCCTGGCAATGGCGGTAACTTGGTTGGTAGTAGAGATGGGTAACTAGCCGGATGCTTTGAGTTATTATCAATTATAATCCATTAACAGCCATTAATAGCCATCCAATGGCTAATAACCCTGCTATTAATGTATTGTCAAAGAAACAATTTTTTTTTTGTTTTATTGTAAATCTGTGGGTGTGAATATAAATTGGGTGCGTGTACGCAGTGTGATTCAATGTATTGTTATTCTTTTTATTTATTTTCACCTTTTTGTAAGTGAAAAAGTGTTAATAATAAAATTAATAAGTACACATTTTTCGGGAAATCTAAGTGTGCACGACTGTACATAAGCGTAGTTTTAAATCTTTTTTGTTATATAACTTAACGTAGCTTACATTGTTTATTTACTTTCCCTTATAGCGGAATTTGTTCAAAAGTTTATGTATTAAAGCCTTATCAGCAAAAGAAATGGTAAAATGTCTAGTATATAAGGTCTGAGAACGATGTATCATAATAAATATACCTGCAAATCCCCTTATTGTTGTAACGATATAGAAACATAAGTAGTATATAAGAGAAAAATATAGAATTTGGTACTGAGGTGAAGTATTATTGTCCCTTAGAGTTTAATGTGTAATGCTGTATACTTACTTATGTCATACATAAGGCATTTGTGGCCCATATACATAGTATATAGATGTGTTCTCTACGACAACCTGCTTCAATATGGCAAAATTGCACGTGCGTGGGCGGGTTATATTTATAGATTCGCAGTTAAGCGAAAACCCGCCATATCTCGAGGTCTGTTTGTCGTAGGAACATAGAATTATGTATAGACTATGTGCAATGATATTGCCCGATAAAAGATCTGTAATTTAGTCTTGTAAGAATCCTATTTGATTTGTAAAGTGGATTTAGACCTTTGTAAATAAAGAGAAAATGGGCGTGGCATGGATTAACCTATAGTGAGCATCGACGCGAGTTTGCTAAAAGTACATTGCACACATTGACAAAATGGCACTCTGGCCAGCAATCGTGCAAAATTACGAAAGTATAAAAGAAAGCGCCTCATAGCGCGCGACAACCAGTGTTCAATATTCTACGAAGCCGTCTAGAACTAGACGCGTGAGTCCCTCTGTAGGGGTTTCCCTGCCAAGCCCAATGTCAGTCAAAGTAATGTTTTAATCAGTGCCCCGCTACCCCGTTCCTAAGCCCAGCTCCTGGAGTCTTCGGAGTCTTCAAGTCTTCGAGTTTACCAGCCTTCAAATACAGTCCACAAAAACCCAAGCTCTCCACACGCTCACTGCACATTCTGGTCCTCCGGGAGCCGAATATCTTCAGGAATCCAGCAGGATCGTCAGGAAGCCCAACGATGGTAATCACTCGCAGCAGGAGCGGAGACTCCAGGGGGGGAAAAGGCACCTCAGAGACGCCGGCGGCCGCCGAGCCGGCCGCCAGCGAGCCTGCGCCAGGGTCCAGCACCAGCACGTCCGGCACGGCGGCCGAGACGGACACCGGCAGCGGGAGCACTGAAGCCACGGGCACCGAAGTAACACAGACGACATCAGGCGACCACGGGAGTAAGACCACTGGTTCACGACATGGTACGCTCAAGCCCAGCGAAACCAGGTCACGCCGCTCAACGACCTCAAGGAAGAAACTCCTCGCAGAGATCGAAGCGAAGGAGCGGCTGGCCGAGATGAAGGTAAAACAAGCGCGGGCAGAGCGAGAGCTCCAAGAAATACACCTGCAGCGCGTCAGAGCCGAAGCAGACTCGAGTGAGGAGGATGAAGAAATGGTGGACGACCTCGCCTCCGTAAGGATTGGAACGTGGTTGGCGCGACCGGCGCCGCCACCCGGAGGAGGAGATCGACCAACCCCACACGACGTCAGCGGCGGGAGGACCTGCAGGGAAGCGGAGCAGCGCACCAGCGCCACGGCAGGCGCACAGCAGCGAGAAGACGGATGCAGTGAAAATGTGTGTGATCCGTTAAATAAGGGCAATATCGCGAGTGATAAAGTGTCAAATAAAAATACAGTGAGTGATAAAATGATAGACGTGGGCACGCTCGCCGCGGCCTTGGCGCAGGCCGCGCGCAGCTCAAGGGAGCCCCCCAAGTACATACAGCAGCTGCCGATCTTCGATGGAAAGCCCGGTGAGTGGATAGCTTATAAGGCCGCGTATTGTGACTCACAAATGTATTTTACCTGTGTAGAAAATGTTGCTAGGATTAGGATGAGCCTCAGAGGCGCCGCGAAAGAAGCTGTAGGTTGCTTGTTATTTAGTCAATCTAACCCGGAGATAATTACGGACGCGTTAGAAAGGCGATTCGGTAGGCCGGAGGCACTAATCTTAGCAGAATTAGATAAAATTAAAGCGTTACCTAGGTTAAACGACAATCCTAGAGATATATGTATTTTCGCTAGCCGCATCGCGAACACGGTGGGTACGGTTGAAGCATTGAAAAAGATACAGTATTTATATAGCCCGGAAATGTCGCGCAATATAGTAGATAAACTAACGCCGATATTGAAGAATAAATGGTATGATTTCGCGGCTAACAAGAAGACCGAAACTATTCCCGAACTAAAGCGATTATCTATGTTTTTAAACGAAGAAGCGGATAAATGTGGCGCGTACGCGCAACCGGAACGTCACAACGAAGAGACGACCGGTTCGAGACAACGACGCAGAGTAGAACGCACATTTAACGTAAATAAAGAAACTTCGAACGATTCGTGCCCGGTATGTAAGGAGCAAAACCATAAGCTGCCGGACTGTTACAAGTTTAAACAATTAAACATAGACGCGCGTTGGGAAATAACGAAAAAATCGAATATATGTTTTAAATGTCTACGAAATAAACATAGGAGGTTCTCGTGTAAAGCGCCCGCATGCGACGTGAATGAATGTAGAATGAAACATCATAAGTTATTGCATAAAGAACGCCAAGTTGAAGCGACGAACAACATAGCGGGGTCAACGACCGCTCCGTCACCTGGGGGCCGATTCTACTAACTCATTTCTGTCACAATCGCAGCGTAACCGCGGCTGAACTGCGACTTTTTAACGTTTTCTCATTCTACTAATGCATAACGACCCAAAATAAGTTACAGTTCAGTCGAGCGCAACGATCGATCGAGAGAACTGCTAGATCGTATTCTGCTAGCACAGTCGTAGCACAGTCGAAGGCAAGCGTGACATGTTCTCGTATTCCACTAATATTTTGACACTTGTTACGATCGCACCGGAACTGAAGTAGGACGGTTCATCTGCCCAAATTAGCGGTTGATAATAAGTTGGTAGAGTGAAACTTTTGCAGGACCGATCTAGAACTTTTTTAATTTTTTACCTAATAATAATGATGTTCTACATAGATTTTGTTGTAGATACCGGAATAATATTTAATATTTTTTTACAGAGTTTCAATTTTGTCACAAGTTGAAGGTTTATATTCGTTAGGAAAAAATTAGATTGGGGATTTTTTTTTACGTGGTAAAATCATCAAATGAGTCCTCCCGCCCCGGGCAGGGCGGAACGGACTGTCAGACTTGTATTGACTAAAATCCACGGTGTCCTTCAATAGCCCTTTATGTTCCGGGGTCACGGTAATGAGATAAGTCCCGCGACCCCGGTAGGCTTTGGCCCTCTAGAGGGGACCCCGTCATCATGCTGACGCGTGGAACACAATGCGCCGTCTACCCAGGCATGGTCCATGGTCGGACAGCGAGTTGCCCTTTACTCGCCGCCCGCATGCCCGCGCCTACTGTGGCCGGAGATCGTCTTGCGACGTCCGTCGCCGTGGGCGTCCACCACTGCGGGTAGATTGGGGGATTGGGGTAAAGTGAAAAAGTCTGTACATTGTATATCTTACAAATTATTGTTTTTAGTTTTGTCATGTTGGAGGATTTATATAAGTGATTTTAGTTCATAGAGATATAGAGTTATATAAGAAAAAAAGAAAGGAAGGGTTTTAGTTAAACAATATTGTTGAGCTTGGTTATGAATATTATAAAATAAAACTAATAATCTTAAAAATATTATTTTTTAAATTCAATGTGTCATTAAACCTATGAACATGGTAAATTTTATCACACTACTACACTACAATATACTTAATTAAATCTAAATATTTACAAAACAAAGAAATACACCTTAAACAATAAACTAAATCACTAAACATAACAGAAAAAAATAGGTACCCTTTTGTGAAAAATAACTTTGCAACAATATTTTCATTAAAATATAAAAGTTTTTTTATAATCTTTATTTCTCTGCATGATTAAATCAAAAAATATGTCTTACTTACATGTCTTCTTTTATGTCTAAATACACTAATAGAACTTGACTACTTTAAATAAGTACTTCATTCACAAAACTGGCAATAAAAATAAAACCACTGCACACTGCAATTACTGTGTGCAGTGGTTTCATACCTTTGGTCATAGGTATACTAATTATAATTATTGTTGATATTTTTTTTGTCGCTGCTTCAGGTTCCCCTACACTATGAATTTCTCCTGTGTCGTGAGTGCGTTTACACGAACCTCACAAACAACCAGACACGGATAAAACTCTGGATGGATAAAATTCTGCTGGTGTCTCCAGTGTTGCCGTCCTACTGCTGACATCTGGGGATATATTTACAGGGCACCAGCATTCTCTTGAGTTAAACGAAGATCTCTGAAACAATTCATAAATAATTAATTAAATAATTAAAAATTAAAGGAAGTTTATGGTCAATAAGTACAGACACCAGCACATCAATTTACCTAAATCTCTGAATCTTGACGGACTTCAGTAAGTCGGCCAACATCTCTACCTAAAAGAGCAGCCAGCAGTCACACTTTCCTCTAGGGGAGCTAAAATTGGTTCCCTACTCGGTCCCACCCCTGTAGCGATAAAACCTCTATTGATATCAGTGACCTTAGCATGCATTGGACATTTGTAGTCATTCCAAAACTAAAAGAGATATAAATTTTTTTAAATGTTTTAATTTTTTTTCATGTCAACTTACTTTTTATATCTAATGATTACATTTTATAATATTTACTTGAAAACATACCTTAGACCAATCTTTAGGTGTCCTTGTAACACCTTCAGCATTTAAAATTACAGTACATACTGTTCCATAAAAGAGCTAAGGTGGCTCGTCCTTCTTTAGACCGCATTTGCCCCACAGCAAGATTTTTATAGAAGCAGAAGTTCAAGTTGTCGAAATGAAGTTGTCTTTCGCCCTTCCATTAGATATGCCAGAAATTAGAAAGCACCAATCTGAAAGTTGTCACATAATGATTATTATTTTATATTCTAAGTCAAATCAAGTGTGATTTGGGTCGTGTGACCGTAACCCTCAAGTGGGTCGTAAATGTGTTAATTTTCAGGACTTATCGCACAACATTTCCTATGATAAAAAATATCGGGTCATGGTGCCATTTTAGACTTTATAAATAATTATGTAATAGTATAAAATGAAACAAATACTCACAGTAAATCAGTAATTTTGATGAACTTGCTACAAAAGTTTTTGCTTTACGCTGTTTGTTTATATTTGGATCACATTTGACATTACCAAGACGTTTCGTTTCACATTTTCGGCTTGCAAGAGAATTAAAATGGAACGTTCTCCAAAGAATTTATTATTTAACCATCGATATTTTCCATCGTTGTATCAGTAAAGTGTTTTGTCATAACATTTGAATCATTTATTATATTTTTAAACACATAAATAGCACCTGTTTCTATTTAGTAGCTTTCATATTTTATACTGTGGTATCATTAAAACATACTATTCGTCTTGCTGGTATCACAGGATAACGTTCCTAGCACAGTCGTAAATTCCCGCTACGATTACGCATCGATTTCGTTCCCGGTCTAACGTAACAAATAGCAGAATAACATTTTAGGTTACCATTGTTTGGCGATAGGAATGGTACCGTTGCGTAATAGCGATAGGCTATGTAATTTTGCAAATTAGTAGAATCGGCCCCCTGTTATCACACATGAATCCGTGACGTCAGCAAGAGAGACCGTGTCAACGACCTCACCGCGGAATCGTCGAGCGTATCTTAAAATAATACCCGTCAAGCTGAGCGGACCGAGTACCTGCGTAGACACATATGCCCTTCTAGATGACGGGAGTACAGTCACGCTGATCGACGCGTCGGTAGCAGATGTCCTGGGCGTGGACGGACCCTCAAAACCCATGTGGATTCAAGGCGTAGGCACAGAAGTCAAGCACGAAAAGAGTCGGGCTGTGAACTTTCGCATACAGGGGAAATATGACAAGGAACCACATGAGATCGAGGCAGCGCGCACCATAGACAGATTGGACATCGCGACGCAGGCCGTGTATAGTGAAGACATAAAGAAGTGCAAGCACCTCAGCGACATACACGACGAGCTCATATACGAACACGCGCGACCGATGATTCTCATAGGACAAGACAACTGGCACTTGCTCGTAGCCACGGAGACACGGGCGGGCGCACGCGACCAGCCTGTAGCGTCCCGCACTAAGCTCGGATGGGTACTGCATGGCTGCGAATACTCCATCAACAAAGTTACGACTGCGTTCTGCGGCAATATTAAGAGCCAGGAGAACAACGAAAACTCCATAGAAGAAAGTATGAAGAACTTCTTCAAACTAGAAGCACTAGGCGTGGAACCTAGAATACCTAGAGACGATCCACAGCAGCGCGCCCTAGGTATCCTAGAGAAGAAAAGTCGGCGACTACCGGACGGCAGTTTCGAAACGGGTCTACTTTGGAAACAAGACGAAACTAAAATACCTAACAATTACCTAGGTGCCCTAAGAAGACTAGAGACCTTGGAGAAACGGCTGGACAGGGATGAACAACTCAAGGAGCAATATGTACAACGACTCGCAAACTTATTCGACTCGGGTTATGCGGAGAAAGCACCTAACGCCCGCACGGTAAATAAGACGTGGTACCTACCTCATTTCCCGGTCGTTAACCCCGCCAAGCCACATAAGCCGCCGCGACTTGTGCACGACGCCGCCGCAAGATCAGCTGGTCTGTGTTTGAACGACCTACTTCTATCGGGACCCGACCTGTTGCAGTCTCTACCGGGAGTATTGATGCGCTTCCGACAAGACAGGATAGCCGTGTCAGCTGATATCAAAGAAATGTTTATGAGAATTAAAATAAGAGAAGAAGATCGCGACGCGCTACGTTTCCTATGGCGTGATAACAGGCGTAAAGGGCCGCCTGACGAATACAGAATGACGTCAGTTATTTTCGGAGCGACGTCATCACCATGTACCGCGTTATATATAAAGAATCGGAACGCGAAGGACTATGAAAATATGTACCCAGCCGCAGTGTCTGCTATAGTAAATAATCACTACATGGACGACTATTTACAAAGCTTTCCCGATGAAGAAACAGCACGGGAAATAACGGGACAAGTGGATTATATACATAAGAAAGCGAACTTTATATTATGTGGCTGGATCTCAAACAATAAAAACGTGTTATGTCAAGAATCCGCACCACCACAGGATACGAAAGCGCTGGGCGGCGACGACACGGAAAAAGCGTTGGGATTACGATGGGATACGAACACGGATTGTTTCGTATTCAGAATAAATAAAAATAAAACACCAACCGTGTTATTGGAAAATGTACGCCCTCCTACGAAGCGAGAGGCGTTGAGCATAATTATGTCGGTGTTCGATCCGCTAGGTATAATAGCTCCTATTACTATACCAGCGAAGAAAGAATAAAATGTCACACTGTACACGAGGCGAAAATGAATGATCACCTGCCCGACATTACGAGATTTTCCCAATGGAACCGACTGATAAGGACAACCGCACGAGTACTTCAGTTCATCGACCTATGCAGACCAGATAAACAAACCGTCGAGTACAAACGCAACAAGAAAAATAAGTTAAAAGATCCGACGTGGGAAAAAACCAAGAAGAATAAATCTAACACAAAAATAAAACAGCAAGTCGTTCATAAAAATAACAACTATATACTTGTACCCGCTATTTACCTTCAGCGCGCCGAGCAATTATGGATCAAAGGCGCTCAGGCCGACACGTTTGCAAAGGAAATAGCAGCCATCAAGGAAGGGCGAACGACCCCCAGCGATAGCACGTTATCAGTGCTCAGCGTGTGTTTAGATAACGAAGGCGTCTTGAGGATACGCGGACGAATCACAGCTGCGTGCGACGTTAACGAAGAAATAAAAAACCCCGTCGTACTCGACGGAAAACACCTATATACAAGATTATATATAGCACAAGTACATAAGGATTTACATCATGGTGGAACGGAAGTAACGATAAATGAATTAAGACAACGTGTGTGGATAACAAAGTTGCGTCCGTCAGTAAAGAACGTTATCAAAGGCTGTTTATACTGCAGAATAAAGAAAGCCAAACCTGCAGCGCCCTCTACTGGGAACTTACCGTACCCCCGTCTAGCTCATCACGTACGACCTTTTACGTTTACGGGGTTAGATTATTTCGGGCCAATAACCGTGACAGTAGGTAGACACATAGAGAAAAGATATGGGGCGTTATTTACTTGTCTCACTTGTAGGGCTATACATATAGAAATAGCAAATTCTCTTAGCGCTGACTCAGCCATAGCTGCTCTTAGGCGATTCATGGGAAGGAGGGGTTGTCCAAAGGAAATATGGAGTGACAACGCTACCTGCTTCAAAGCGGCCGATAGGGAGTTAGGCGAAAGCGCCTTATGCGCGTTAGAGTGTGAGTCCAATGCGCGGTCCATAAGCTGGAGATATATACCTCCCGCGTCGCCATTCATGGGCGGAGCATGGGAGAGGATGGTGAGAGCAGTGAAAGAAGCACTTCACGTCACCCTGAAGGAGGTCAGCCCGTCAGACGAGACTCTCGCTACACTACTCGTCGAGGTCGAGAACACAGTGAACTCGAGGCCATTGACCCACGTCAGTGTGGCGCCAGACGAACCGGAGGCGCTCACCCCTAACCACATATTAATCGGGCCCAACTCTCATGTTCCCTCACCGGGCCTCTTCACCGAGACCGACGTGACAGCGAAGCAGCAATGGCGGCGCGCTCAAGCACTGGCAGACCGATTCTGGAACAGATGGGTGAGAGAATACCTGCCTCTCCTCCAAAACCGGCGGGAGCCATATGGAAGTGGTACACCACCAAAGGTAGGAGACGTTGTGGTGGTATGTGACCCCAACCTCCCACGGAACACATGGCCCAAAGGAAGAGTCGTGAAGGTGTTACCAGGGGCAGACGGAGAGATAAGGGTGGTGGACATATTGACTAAAGGTCACACCCTGCGTCGACCTACAAAGAAGATCGTCGTGCTACCAACCGAGATCGCCTGATGGCGACGGCGGGAGAAATGTGCACGACTGTACATAAGCGTAGTTTTAAATCTTTTTTGTTATATAACTTAACGTAGCTTACATTGTTTATTTACTTTCCCTTATAGCGGAATTTGTTCAAAAGTTTATGTATTAAAGCCTTATCAGCAAAAGAAATGGTAAAATGTCTAGTATATAAGGTCTGAGAACGATGTATCATAATAAATATACCTGCAAATCCCCTTATTGTTGTAACGATATAGAAACATAAGTAGTATATAAGAGAAAAATATAGAATTTGGTACTGAGGTGAAGTATTATTGTCCCTTAGAGTTTAATGTGTAATGCTGTATACTTACTTATGTCATACATAAGGCATTTGTGGCCCATATACATAGTATATAGATGTGTTCTCTACGACAACCTGCTTCAATATGGCAAAATTGCACGTGCGTGGGCGGGTTATATTTATAGATTCGCAGTTAAGCGAAAACCCGCCATATCTCGAGGTCTGTTTGTCGTAGGAACATAGAATTATGTATAGACTATGTGCAATGATATTGCCCGATAAAAGATCTGTAATTTAGTCTTGTAAGAATCCTATTTGATTTGTAAAGTGGATTTAGACCTTTGTAAATAAAGAGAAAATGGGCGTGGCATGGATTAACCTATAGTGAGCATCGACGCGAGTTTGCTAAAAGTACATTGCACACATTGACAAAATGGCACTCTGGCCAGCAATCGTGCAAAATTACGAAAGTATAAAAGAAAGCGCCTCATAGCGCGCGACAACCAGTGTTCAATATTCTACGAAGCCGTCTAGAACTAGACGCGTGAGTCCCTCTGTAGGGGTTTCCCTGCCAAGCCCAATGTCAGTCAAAGTAATGTTTTAATCAGTGCCCCGCTACCCCGTTCCTAAGCCCAGCTCCTGGAGTCTTCGGAGTCTTCAAGTCTTCGAGTTTACCAGCCTTCAAATACAGTCCACAAAAACCCAAGCTCTCCACACGCTCACTGCACACTAAGAAAATATAAAGCAATGCAATATATTTGTGAACTGGGCCAATATTTAAAATAAACATCCCATTCTAAAAGTCAGTAAGGACACTCCCTCACCGCGAGCATTCACCTGTAATGTAACGTTACAGATTCGAATATTCGAAGACATTGGGCGTTTTTCCATTAGCCGGCACGGCACCGGCACCGGCGACGGCGCCGGCGCCGTGCCGGTGCCGGGGAAGCAAAAATGTATGAAAATGTACGGCTCGCTTTTCCACTTACCGGCGCCGGCTTCGGCACGGCGTTCATATATTTTCGCTTCCCAGCACCGGCACTACGCCGGCGCCGTCGTTTTAAAATATCGTGCTGGATTTTCGTGATATTTTAAAATAAATAACAGACTTGTCGTAAAACGTGGTTTAACTTTTTATTGTTGACAGTTCAGTGACCATAGATTTACTTCATAGACTACATGACATTCATTTTGACATAAGCGTTCCATTTTACCCGTGAGATTTTTATGTTATTATTTCATGATTTTATTAAAAGCAACTCTATATAAAGAAGCCAGACCAAGGATTGCAAAATCCATCAAAAAAAATAAAATTGGTCATTAGTGATTTTTTCTGATAAAGAACCTATGTAAATACTGAAGCGACACACATACGTTATGGGGAAATCAGGAACTAATATTTTATGGTGCTCCAACACGATTCTCACCCTTATAATAGGGTGTAAATTTTTACACCACCCCTCAACATAATATTTTCCTGTTTTCCCTGTTTAAAACATAAATATTAAGCTATTTAATCCTAACTAAATTGTTAGTAATGCATTTTATATTGGCACATTCAAATACTTAACTTGCCCCTTTATTTTTAACGGAATGAAACTCTAAAAATGCATGACCAACATTACATAGATTATGTGCATAGCCTATATTCTTAAAAAATTAACTTAACAAACTTCTCAAAAACAGTTTTTCCCAATGGCTTAGTTAATAAATCAGCTAAATTATCTTGTGTTTTAATATACTTTACTGAAATACACTTATCCTTTATTTTGTCCATAATGAAGTGATACCTAATATCCAAGTGCTTTAATCTTTTATTATTTTCATTTTTATAAACAAGTTTTATTGCTGACTGATTGTCTTCATACAAGATCACTTCATTACCGACAATATCAAAGTCACATAACAAGTTTTTCAGCCAACATGCTTCTGAAATAGCCATACTTAATGCAATATATTCAGACTCAGTGGAGGATAATGACACACTAAGTTGTTTTTTACAACACCATACTACAGTACAATCAAATAATTTAAACAAATAACCAGTGGTAGATTTTCTATCTTGTGTGTCACCGGCCCAATCTGCATCAACAAAGCCTTGCAATTCTGTGGATGTGCTATTATATACCAAAGAGTAATTTAATGTACCTTTTATATACCTTAGAATACGTTTCAATGCCTTGTACAACATAATACTAGCACAGTGTTGGTACCTACTGAGGAAACAAACTGATACACATAGATCTGGTCTTGTACCACAAACTGCATACATTAAACTGCCTATGAGTTGTCTACACTTTTTCTCTATTTCTGGACTTTCAGATTTTTCCCTTTTTAGTATTTCAAACTTAAAGTTTTGGTCCATTGGAGTAGAAACTGGTTTGCAATCTGACATATTATAATGCTCTAAAACTTTAGTAAGATATGTTTTCTGACTTATTACCGTTGTACCTTTCTTTTGATCAATATCGATACCCAAATAACATTTGGCTAAACCTAAGTCCTTCATATTAAAGTTACTGCTTAGCTCGCTTTTAAAATCTTCCAAAACCTTGTTTTCAGTGCAAAACATAAGAATATCATCAACAAATAGCAAAACGTATAGCATACATTCATTTACCTTTCTGAAATATAAGCAATGATCATTTTTAGATTTACTGAAATTTTCTTTACTCATGAAGTCATCAAACTTATTATTCCAATATTTAGGAGACTTTTTCAAACCATACAATGATTTATTTAACTTGCATGTTTCACCGCTTGGTAACTTGATGTATACAATCTCATCAATGTCACCATGTAGAAAGGCGCCTACAACATCCATCTGATGAACTGGAAGTTGAAGTTTATTTGCAACTGCTATAAAAACTCTAAAAGTAGGCAATTTAGCTACAGGAGAATATACTTCTAAATCACAATCAGACTGTTCAAAGCCTCTTGCTACCAACCTAGCTTTATATACTTTATTAGTACCTACTTGTTTAACTTTAAAAACCCATTTACTAGAAATTACTTTATTCCCCTCTGGTACGCTATTTACTTCTGTCCATGTGTTATTTTCTATCAGGGTATCTAGCTCAGTCTTCATAGCAATCTTCCACTCTTCTTTTTCTTCAGAGTCAAGCGCTTCATCTAGAGTAGCTGGCTCTGTACCGATGGACAGAAGGTTTGTATCGTAGTCATCTAGCCTTGATGGTTTCTTTATTGCTCTGCCTCTCCGTGAGTGTGTTAGTACTTGAGGTGTTTCTTCTGCCTCTTCTTCTGACTCGGATGTTTCTTCTGAATTTAGAATTTCCTCTGTTTGTACTTCTGTATTTTCATCAAGATCTGATAACTGTGTTACATCTTCTTCACCTTCCTCATTAAAACTGTGATATTCTTCTCTTATTTCATCCTCTTTATTATTTATTTCTTCTTTTAATAATAGTGGGGTTATAATATTATGATCTTGAAAAGTATTGCCTAACTTTTGACTACTAGAATTGCCTTTCAGAAATGTTACCTCTCTTTTAATCAAAACATCATTTTTATGGGGAAAATAAATTCTAAAACCTTTTGTTGTTTCACTATAACCTACAAAGTATCCCATTTCAGCTTTGCTATCCCATTTCTTGCGATAATGATCTGGAATGTGTACACCTACTTTTGAACCAAACACATTTAAATTGTTTATATCATATAATCCCTTTTTATACCAGAGCTCATATGGAGTTACATTCTTAATCCTACTTTTACCAGTTCTGTTTATAACGTATACAGCTGTATTGACAGCTTCAGCCCAAAGAGACTTATCTAAATTACTTGATAATAATATTGTTCTGGCTGCTTCGGTTATTGTACGCATTTCACGTTCTATGCAACCGTTTTGCTGGGGTGTGTACGGAGCACTATTTTGATGTACAATACCTAAATGATCTAGGAGAGACTTCACCTCTTTGTTCATAAATTCAGAACCACAATCTGATCTTATTACTTCAATTTTATATTCTAAGTTTTTAGTAACAAAATTTAAAAAAGTTTTAATTTTATCAACTGTTTCAAACTTATTTTTCAGAAAATAAACCGTTCTATACTTTGAAAAGTCATCCTTTATGAGTAGATAATACCTGGATCCACCTAATGAGACAGTCTCCATAGGTCCGCATAAATCCATATGTAAACATTGACCGGGCTTATCTGCCCTATTTAAACTAATAGGAAACGGTTTCTTATGTAACTTACCCAAAATACATGGCTCACATGTTATTTCCTCTTGTTTACCAGCACTGAAATCTATATCACATTTATTTAACATGTTTTTTACCTGTTCAATATCCTGGTGGCACATTCTAGCATGCCATTCAGATAAGCTGTCACTTGATTTACCAACACAAGCATTTTGAACTTTATGAGACCTAAACTTCATTATAAATAAGTTATTTTTCCTATATGCTAGTGCACAAACACTGTTATTGTTATTTTTCCTGAAATAACACATTTTACTAGTAATTGTCAAAACATAACCTCTATCTGTAGTTGAACTTGCTGAAAATAGATTCATCTTGATGCTAGGAACATGTAGAACGTTATTTAATGTTGTATTTATCCATTGTTTACCTGTAAATGCTTCTAAAGAAATAACTCCAATACCAATGGCTTGTATGATTTTGCCGTCTCCAATTACTATGGACCTAGGACATTCTAGTTTTTTGTAGTCTAAAAACATATTAAAATCATGACACATGTGCTCTGAAGCTCCACTATCCATTACCCAACAATTATCACTTTCTAATTGACTGTAAAACAATGATGATAGCTCGAACACAGAGAATGCATTGCTTTGATTTCTTTTGTTTACATTTTGACTTTTCTCATTTTTATTTTTAAACCAACAATCTGAACTTTTATGATTATTTTTCTTACAAATATTACACTTAGTATCATTAATTATTGTACCTTTACTTTTTGTTTTGCAGTCCTTTTTCAGATGTCCTACTTTGCCACACCGATAGCATTTTCTTGTAGACTTGTGAATGAACGCAGACGACTCATCTTCTTTGTTTTTGGTTGAAGCACGTTGCTCCTCTATCAGTAATCTCGCCGCTAGCTCGTCCATGGTCCTTTTTTCTGCTGGCACCGATTCCCACGCAGACACAAAGTGCTTGAGCTTTCGCATCTTTCTGCATCCATTTGGTCTGATCTTCGTTGGCCTGGAGTGTGCCTTCAACGACGTCTAAGAGATCCATAGCTCTTAGGAGGACTCGTATTTTGAAACACCACGCTGTCCAGTTTTCAACACCTTGAAGCTGCTGATAGCTTTGTCCAGTAGCCATATTTCCGACGGAATCCATCGCCGTATTATTGTTGCTTTACCGCAATCACACGTCTCACGTGCGTTATTGATATATTGGCCTTCACCGACCAAACCGCCGACCGCCACCGGAGCCCTGAGCTGGCCGACGTATTTATTGCCGCTTGACCGCAGCCTTCTTGATAAAAAACTAATCCAGCACGATTATTAGGCCGTAAGCATGGCTGGGCCAATAACCTTTTAAAATATCGTGCTGGATTTTCGTGATATTTTAAAATAAATAACAGACTTGTCGTAAAACGTGGTTTAACTTTTTATTGTTGACAGTTCAGTGACCATAGATTTACTTCATAGACTACATGACATTCATTTTGACATAAGCGTTCCATTTTACCCGTGAGATTTTTATGTTATTATTTCATGATTTTATTAAAAGCAACTCTATATAAAGAAGCCAGACCAAGGATTGCAAAATCCATCAAAAAAAATAAAATTGGTCATTAGTGATTTTTTCTGATAAAGAACCTATGTAAATACTGAAGCGACACACATACGTTATGGGGAAATCAGGAACTAATATTTTATGGTGCTCCAACACGATTCTCACCCTTATAATAGGGTGTAAATTTTTACACCACCCCTCAACATAATATTTTCCTGTTTTCCCTGTTTAAAACATAAATATTAAGCTATTTAATCCTAACTAAATTGTTAGTAATGCATTTTATATTGGCACATTCAAATACTTAACTTGCCCCTTTATTTTTAACGGAATGAAACTCTAAAAATGCATGACCAACATTACATAGATTATGTGCATAGCCTATATTCTTAAAAAATTAACTTAACAAACTTCTCAAAAACAGTTTTTCCCAATGGCTTAGTTAATAAATCAGCTAAATTATCTTGTGTTTTAATATACTTTACTGAAATACACTTATCCTTTATTTTGTCCATAATGAAGTGATACCTAATATCCAAGTGCTTTAATCTTTTATTATTTTCATTTTTATAAACAAGTTTTATTGCTGACTGATTGTCTTCATACAAGATCACTTCATTACCGACAATATCAAAGTCACATAACAAGTTTTTCAGCCAACATGCTTCTGAAATAGCCATACTTAATGCAATATATTCAGACTCAGTGGAGGATAATGACACACTAAGTTGTTTTTTACAACACCATACTACAGTACAATCAAATAATTTAAACAAATAACCAGTGGTAGATTTTCTATCTTGTGTGTCACCGGCCCAATCTGCATCAACAAAGCCTTGCAATTCTGTGGATGTGCTATTATATACCAAAGAGTAATTTAATGTACCTTTTATATACCTTAGAATACGTTTCAATGCCTTGTACAACATAATACTAGCACAGTGTTGGTACCTACTGAGGAAACAAACTGATACACATAGATCTGGTCTTGTACCACAAACTGCATACATTAAACTGCCTATGAGTTGTCTACACTTTTTCTCTATTTCTGGACTTTCAGATTTTTCCCTTTTTAGTATTTCAAACTTAAAGTTTTGGTCCATTGGAGTAGAAACTGGTTTGCAATCTGACATATTATAATGCTCTAAAACTTTAGTAAGATATGTTTTCTGACTTATTACCGTTGTACCTTTCTTTTGATCAATATCGATACCCAAATAACATTTGGCTAAACCTAAGTCCTTCATATTAAAGTTACTGCTTAGCTCGCTTTTAAAATCTTCCAAAACCTTGTTTTCAGTGCAAAACATAAGAATATCATCAACAAATAGCAAAACGTATAGCATACATTCATTTACCTTTCTGAAATATAAGCAATGATCATTTTTAGATTTACTGAAATTTTCTTTACTCATGAAGTCATCAAACTTATTATTCCAATATTTAGGAGACTTTTTCAAACCATACAATGATTTATTTAACTTGCATGTTTCACCGCTTGGTAACTTGATGTATACAATCTCATCAATGTCACCATGTAGAAAGGCGCCTACAACATCCATCTGATGAACTGGAAGTTGAAGTTTATTTGCAACTGCTATAAAAACTCTAAAAGTAGGCAATTTAGCTACAGGAGAATATACTTCTAAATCACAATCAGACTGTTCAAAGCCTCTTGCTACCAACCTAGCTTTATATACTTTATTAGTACCTACTTGTTTAACTTTAAAAACCCATTTACTAGAAATTACTTTATTCCCCTCTGGTACGCTATTTACTTCTGTCCATGTGTTATTTTCTATCAGGGTATCTAGCTCAGTCTTCATAGCAATCTTCCACTCTTCTTTTTCTTCAGAGTCAAGCGCTTCATCTAGAGTAGCTGGCTCTGTACCGATGGACAGAAGGTTTGTATCGTAGTCATCTAGCCTTGATGGTTTCTTTATTGCTCTGCCTCTCCGTGAGTGTGTTAGTACTTGAGGTGTTTCTTCTGCCTCTTCTTCTGACTCGGATGTTTCTTCTGAATTTAGAATTTCCTCTGTTTGTACTTCTGTATTTTCATCAAGATCTGATAACTGTGTTACATCTTCTTCACCTTCCTCATTAAAACTGTGATATTCTTCTCTTATTTCATCCTCTTTATTATTTATTTCTTCTTTTAATAATAGTGGGGTTATAATATTATGATCTTGAAAAGTATTGCCTAACTTTTGACTACTAGAATTGCCTTTCAGAAATGTTACCTCTCTTTTAATCAAAACATCATTTTTATGGGGAAAATAAATTCTAAAACCTTTTGTTGTTTCACTATAACCTACAAAGTATCCCATTTCAGCTTTGCTATCCCATTTCTTGCGATAATGATCTGGAATGTGTACACCTACTTTTGAACCAAACACATTTAAATTGTTTATATCATATAATCCCTTTTTATACCAGAGCTCATATGGAGTTACATTCTTAATCCTACTTTTACCAGTTCTGTTTATAACGTATACAGCTGTATTGACAGCTTCAGCCCAAAGAGACTTATCTAAATTACTTGATAATAATATTGTTCTGGCTGCTTCGGTTATTGTACGCATTTCACGTTCTATGCAACCGTTTTGCTGGGGTGTGTACGGAGCACTATTTTGATGTACAATACCTAAATGATCTAGGAGAGACTTCACCTCTTTGTTCATAAATTCAGAACCACAATCTGATCTTATTACTTCAATTTTATATTCTAAGTTTTTAGTAACAAAATTTAAAAAAGTTTTAATTTTATCAACTGTTTCAAACTTATTTTTCAGAAAATAAACCGTTCTATACTTTGAAAAGTCATCCTTTATGAGTAGATAATACCTGGATCCACCTAATGAGACAGTCTCCATAGGTCCGCATAAATCCATATGTAAACATTGACCGGGCTTATCTGCCCTATTTAAACTAATAGGAAACGGTTTCTTATGTAACTTACCCAAAATACATGGCTCACATGTTATTTCCTCTTGTTTACCAGCACTGAAATCTATATCACATTTATTTAACATGTTTTTTACCTGTTCAATATCCTGGTGGCACATTCTAGCATGCCATTCAGATAAGCTGTCACTTGATTTACCAACACAAGCATTTTGAACTTTATGAGACCTAAACTTCATTATAAATAAGTTATTTTTCCTATATGCTAGTGCACAAACACTGTTATTGTTATTTTTCCTGAAATAACACATTTTACTAGTAATTGTCAAAACATAACCTCTATCTGTAGTTGAACTTGCTGAAAATAGATTCATCTTGATGCTAGGAACATGTAGAACGTTATTTAATGTTGTATTTATCCATTGTTTACCTGTAAATGCTTCTAAAGAAATAACTCCAATACCAATGGCTTGTATGATTTTGCCGTCTCCAATTACTATGGACCTAGGACATTCTAGTTTTTTGTAGTCTAAAAACATATTAAAATCATGACACATGTGCTCTGAAGCTCCACTATCCATTACCCAACAATTATCACTTTCTAATTGACTGTAAAACAATGATGATAGCTCGAACACAGAGAATGCATTGCTTTGATTTCTTTTGTTTACATTTTGACTTTTCTCATTTTTATTTTTAAACCAACAATCTGAACTTTTATGATTATTTTTCTTACAAATATTACACTTAGTATCATTAATTATTGTACCTTTACTTTTTGTTTTGCAGTCCTTTTTCAGATGTCCTACTTTGCCACACCGATAGCATTTTCTTGTAGACTTGTGAATGAACGCAGACGACTCATCTTCTTTGTTTTTGGTTGAAGCACGTTGCTCCTCTATCAGTAATCTCGCCGCTAGCTCGTCCATGGTCCTTTTTTCTGCTGGCACCGATTCCCACGCAGACACAAAGTGCTTGAGCTTTCGCATCTTTCTGCATCCATTTGGTCTGATCTTCGTTGGCCTGGAGTGTGCCTTCAACGACGTCTAAGAGATCCATAGCTCTTAGGAGGACTCGTATTTTGAAACACCACGCTGTCCAGTTTTCAACACCTTGAAGCTGCTGATAGCTTTGTCCAGTAGCCATATTTCCGACGGAATCCATCGCCGTATTATTGTTGCTTTACCGCAATCACACGTCTCACGTGCGTTATTGATATATTGGCCTTCACCGACCAAACCGCCGACCGCCACCGGAGCCCTGAGCTGGCCGACGTATTTATTGCCGCTTGACCGCAGCCTTCTTGATAAAAAACTAATCCAGCACGATTATTAGGCCGTAAGCATGGCTGGGCCAATAACCTTTTAAAATATCGTGCTGGATTTTCGTGATATTTTAAAATAAATAACAGACTTGTCGTAAAACGTGGTTTAACTTTTTATTGTTGACAGTTCAGTGACCATAGATTTACTTCATAGACTACATGACATTCATTTTGACATAAGCGTTCCATTTTACCCGTGAGATTTTTATGTTATTATTTCATGATTTTATTAAAAGCAACTCTATATAAAGAAGCCAGACCAAGGATTGCAAAATCCATCAAAAAAAATAAAATTGGTCATTAGTGATTTTTTCTGATAAAGAACCTATGTAAATACTGAAGCGACACACATACGTTATGGGGAAATCAGGAACTAATATTTTATGGTGCTCCAACACGATTCTCACCCTTATAATAGGGTGTAAATTTTTACACGTCGCCGGTGCCGGTGCCGTGCCGGCTAATGGAAAAACGCCCAATAGAGCATCAAATTGCGCATTTTCATGTCACACTAGCTTTTGCCCGCAACTTCGTACGCGCATAACGTTCTTTTCACACCACTTGCTCGTAAATGTCAAAATTATATGTCATGCAACAAGGAATAAAGCAGGCATTGCTGTCCCAAATTCGAGCCGGGCAATAATATTGTACTGAATTTCATTATGCCCGTGGGAATAATGTGATTTGAATTTGGAACCTCAAGTAAAACAGTATAAAAACTTTCACCAAGGAGTTGTAGCAGTAATGGCGGCCGCTGGCTGCAACAGCTGATCGCTTGCTGTGGTGCCCACTTCACGTTCGAAAGTTGTCGTACGGCGTACCACATCAAAGGAGATTGGGCAATTTTGTATGGAGCTTGGGGACAAGCTCAAGATTGTTGTACATCATCGAAATGTAGGCTAGGATATTGCTTACTTCAAGTAGTCTCTAGGATACATACTTTTTTAAATTTCTGTACTGTCTGAGTAAAGTGGAACAGGATAACTAACCTAACTTCACAGGATAACCTAGCGTTATGATCCTTATAAGTATTTATTTTAGTTTTATATCAATGCAACTACATTGAATTCACTGCACCTGAGAATTAAATACATTCAATATGCACTGAATTCTCAGGAAGTAGCATTTTAATCATAGAAAGTGATGTAAGTATAGTAAAATATCATGAGCGCACGGGTTAGATTAACTGAACACCGATATTTCGGGAGGTTCCTGTGTATGATTGGGATGGAAGAAACGCCTGGGTGTCACCACTGATACGATCGCCCGTATGTCACAGTGGAGCCTACGGTGCAGGACTGCCCCGCTTGGGCAGGGCCGCCGTGTCTTCACGGAGGTGATAGGCAGCGATCTCTTGCGACTGGTATTGGTCGATACCGACGTAAATATTCGTAGAAGTAAAATAATGAGGAACCGGTAGCTACAATTCGAAAATGCAAAGCAATATTGTCAAAAGAAGTGCGAAAACTACTGACAGATTGACATAATGAACAAACATGACATTAACAGCTAATTGTAGGTTTTATTGCCATTTTCTGGATTGTATAATCATAATTATGTTATTTCCTTCAAATATTTAACAAATTATTTGTTGTAATAACTAAAAAGTGCATATCTTTGTTATTAAAATAAGTTCGTATAAATCTGTAAAGAGAGGGTAAGGTTAATAAAATAACATCTAAACCCTAATCACTTACGTTGTTGTTTTTGTAATTGACTAAAAGACGGGTTCCCGGGCCAGAATGGAGAAGAAAGAAAGATATAAAAATAGAATAATAGAGCATAACCCAAAAATCAAATTAATCAATTATTTTACGTAAAATAAATTGTACATTTTACAGACAGTACCAATATTGCTAAAACTTTGCATTCGATCATCTTTATTTATTTAAAGATTTTCGGTAGTATTTTCGTTACTGTACAACCAACAGATAAAAAGCCCTGATTTGCCCAATCTCCTTTCAAAAATCGAATTCATTTCCTCGCAGTAGGTGTGGAAAGCAGAGTACGCTCCTCGGGAGTAAAGCTGCCTTGTCTTGGGCTAACTTGAATCCCTCGCTCACTAAGGATTTTTTATAATATTAAGTAGGGATTACAGGTGAATGCTCGCGGTGAGGGATAGCGCTTTAACAGAAACGAATCGCTGCAAACCAGTCTTGGTAGGTGGTAATCAACAACTTGACTGAGGATGTAAGAGCGAGCGAAGTGAGCTCAGGACTTCGGGCACCCGGACTCGGAACCTTGCAAACAGAAATAGGAGCCACGCGAAGCGGGGCTCCGTCGAGCCACCTTGGTAGGTGGTAATCAGCAACTTGACTAAGGATGCAAGAGCGAGCGAAGTGAGCTCAGGACTTGGAGCACCCGGACTCGGAACCTTGCAAACAGGAATAGGAGCCACGCGAAGCGGGGCTCCGTCGAGCCACCTTGGTAGGTGGTAATCAGCAACTTGACTAAGAATGCAGAGCGAGCGAAGTGAGCTCAGGACTTGGAGCACCTGGACTCGGAACCTTGCAAACAGAAATACGAGCCACGCGAAGCGGGCCACCTTGGTAGGTGGTAATCAGCAACTTGACTAAGGATGCAAGAGCGAGCGAAGTGAGCTCAGGACTTGGAGCACCTGGACTCGGAACCTGGCAAACAGAAATACGAGCCACGCGAAGCGGGGCTCCGTCGAGCCACCTTGGTAGGTGGTAATCAGCAACTGACTATAAGGATGCAAGAGCGAACGAAGTGAGCTCAGGACTTGGGGCACCCGGACTCGGAACCTTGCAAACAGAAATACGAGCCACGCGAAGCGGTGCTCCGTCGAGCCACCTTGGTAGGTGGTAATCAGCAACTTGACTAAGGATGCAAGAGCGAGCGAAGTGAGCTTAGGATTTGGGGCCCCTGGACTCGGAACCTTGCAAACAGAAATTCGAGGCACGCGAAGCGGGCCACCTTGGTAGGTGGTAATCAGCAACTTGACTAAGGATGCAAGGAGTTCGGGACTTGGGGCACCCGGACTCGGACAGGTTAGGTTCGAAGTGTTAGGTTACATTAAACTTTGCAAACAGAAATAAGAGCCCCACGAAGCTGGGCTCCGTCAAGATTCCTTGATAGGAGGTAATCAGCAACTATACTAAGGATGCAAGAACGAACGTAATTAAATTATCGGAATTCTAATTAGTCGGTATTTTAATAATCGGTTTTCATGTTTTTGATGTTTTGAAAAATTTAAGTCGGTCTTTTTGTTATTCGATTTATTCAAACATGGTATTTTGAGAAGTTTACGTTAGCAATATTGTTTTTTTTTATCAAAACACGAATACTGATCATTTAGAGTTGGTATATTAAGATTTTTGAACCATTCGAAATTATGAAAATCGGTATTTTGAAATTCATGTTATCGTAGTGTACCCGTAAATAGCTGATTTTTTTTTTAAAAGGGCCATATTATTTTTAAATTGCACATTTATTTACTACAAAGAAAGATGATGAAAATGAAGTTTAATCTGACAGGCCTAAGCCTGAAAACCATGGATTCAATCACTAAAAATATTAAATAACATTAACAGCAGGGTTATCATCCAGAATGGCTATTAACTGGCTACTAACTGCTATTAACTGCTATTAATCGATTATTAGCCAAATGATATTAACCGGATTATTATCATTGCCCATCACTAGTTGGTAGTCCTGACTTTCTAATTGAGATGAATAAAACAAGTTTTTTCAAATTTATAATTATAATAACGTAACATTAATTCTGTGTAAAGAATACATCATTCAGTAGAATAATAATAATAATAATTTATTTCACTCACAAAGGTATGTACAACAAAAAAGAGGACTTAGTCTATAGGGTACAATTCATTAATTTAAGAATACCTACTTATGAAAGCATTGCATGACATTTATCTGATTGTTCGTTAAGCTCAAAATAAATACATTACTTAGTTGTGAAATAGCCCGGTCATAATACAGTAACTCATGTTTACTTGCATCAAATCTCGTAGTTCTGATTTTTGCAGACTTGTGATGTTGGCCCAATAATTAATATAAGTTTGAGACCTCTAGCGCCGAACGCAACTTTACCAAAACACGCTTTTTTTGGCGATTATAACCCCTTGCTAGAGGATGATTCACGCTACACGGACCGGACATGGCACGTGTAGCGTGAATAATCCTTAAGAATTGTCTCTAAAGAACAAAAAGTTTCCCAGATAAAGCTTTTCAGATAATTTTTTGCAGTATTTTAGATGCCACACGAGCGAGTCTAGCGGTACCTCAAACCAACGTAATTTTTTTAGGGTTCCGTAGTCAACAAGGAACCCTTATAGTTTCGCCATGTCCGTCCGTCCGTCCGTCTGTCCGCAGTTTAGCACAGAGACGCACAGTACTAGCACAGTCTAATAATCCTACAGTCGTCCGACGAAGACGTCTAGACAGGGCAATCGTGCGGGGTGTGAGGGGTGAGACGCGGGTAAGCCGAGCCCGACTTGCGAACAGAACGATGTTAGTGTAAGTCGGGCTGTATCATTCAGGGCTATCGCGTGTGACGTGCGTGTTTATTTTTTATTTGTTTATTTAAAACTAGCTGTGCCCGCGACTTCGTTCGCGTGGATGTCGGAATTTAACAATGTATTTTTTTGTGCGAAGCGCTTAATTCTCGCCAGGTTTTTTATAAATCATATCGTTTTCATAAAAACCCTATATTTTGAATTTATTTAGATTTTTCAAGAATATTTGACGTGTTTGTAATAAACGCCCTCTGTCGTTCAAAGGCAGTACTATTCAATTGCTACTGGATTAGAGCACCCATTCCATCTCATTCCATCCCATTCCATCCCACTCCATCCCACTCCATCCCACTCCATCCCACTCCATCCGACTCCATACCACTCCATCCCACTCGATCCCACTCCATCCCACTCCATCCCACTCGATCCCATTCCATCACACTCTATCCCACTCCATCCCACTCCATCCCATTCCATCCCACTCCATCCCACTCCATCCCACTCCATCCCACTCCATCCCATTCCGTCCCACTCCATCCGACTCCATACCACTCCATCCAGCTCCATCCCACCCCATCCCACTCCATCCCACTCCATCCCACTACATCCCACTCCATCCCACTCCATCCCACCCCATCCCACTCCATCTCACTCCATCCCGCTCTATTCCACTCCATCCCACTCCATCTCTCTCCATCCCATTCCATACCACTGCATCCCACTCCATCCTACTCCATCCCACTTCATCCCACTCCATCCCACTCCATCTCACTCCACCCCACTACATCCCACTCCATCCCACTCCATCCCACTCCATCCCTCTCCATCCAGTATTGTAGTGGGATCCATCCCACTCGATCCCATTCCATCCCACTCTATCCCACTCCATCCCATTCCATCCTACTCCATCCCACTCCATCCCACTCCATCCGACTCCATACCACTCCATCCAGCTCCATCCCACCCCATCCCACTCCATCCCACTCCATCCCACTACATCCTACTCCATCCCACTCCATCCCACCCCATCCCACTCCATCTCACTCCATCCCACTCCATCCCGCTCTATTCCACTCCATCCCACTCCATCTCTCTCCATCCCATTCCATACCACTGCATCCCTCTCCATCCTACTCCATCCCACTTCATCCCACTCCATCCCACTCTATCTCACTCCACCCCACTCCATCCCACTCCATCCTACTCCATCCCTCTCCATCCCACTCCATCCCACTCCATCCTACTCCATCCCACTCCATCCCACTCCATCCCACTCCATCCCTCTCCATCCAGTATTGTAGTGGGATCCATCCAATATTGTATTGGAGTGGGTTGGAGTGGGATGGAGTGGGATGGAGTACCATCCCACTCCATCCCACTCCAACCCACTCCATCCCACTCCATCCCACTCCATCCGCTTCCATTTCCATCCCATTCTATTCCATTCCACTCTACTCTATTCTACTCCACTCCACTCCACTCCAAACCACTCCACTCCAGTCCACACCATATTTGAACAGGTATGTTGTTTTTCTATTCCAAGCGAGATCGCGCTACTGAACTGCGAGCTGCGTGGCTCGGTGTAAACTGACCGTAATTTTACTTCTGGAACACTTTAAATTCAAATATCTTTTGATTGACTGATCCGATTTCAATGAAACAAAAACTAAATGTTACTTCAAGTTACGGTCAGTCGTTATGTATTAAAGTTATCTATATAGCTTTCGTACATTTTACGTGATGCCCGAACAAATAAACATACAAACAGACATACAGACAAACAGACATACAGACAAACAGACAAAAAATCTAAAAATGCTAGAAATGAGTTCTATTGGTTGTCCTTAAACACGCTGGCTATATTTTTTGAGTTTTTTTTTAATGTACAAAAATTATTTTTCTACAGTTTTATTATAAGTATAGATATAGATAGATGGTGCATACGACGTGTTCTGTGAGTGGAACGGTGGACTTTTTTTTATTAATTACCAAGGGTGAATTTCGAGATGGCGGACGTAATTTTTTTTTAATTCACTAAGTACGGGTATCAATTTTGAGTTTATTCGGGGTCCTTGTTACAAAAAAGCCATCCTTTTTGAAATCCAAGATGGCGGAGGTCATTTTTTTCTTAGAATTTGATATGGGTGTCAATTTCGAGGTTAATTGGGGTGCTTGTTACGAAAATGCCATTCTTTTTGAAATCCAAAATGGCGGACGTCATTTTTTTCTTAGAATTTGATATGGGTGTCAATTTCGAGGTTAATTGGGGTGCTTGTTATGAAAATGCCATTCTTTTTGAAACCCAAAATGGCGGGCGTCATTTTTTTCTTATAATTTGATATGGGTGTCAATTTCGAGGTTAATTGGGGTGCTTGTTACGAAAAAGCCATTCTTTTTGAAATCCAAGATGGCGGACGTAATTTTTTTCTTAGAATTTGATATGGGTGTCAATTTCGAGGTTAATTGGGGTGCTTGTTACGAAAATGCCATTCTTTTTGAAATCCAAGATGGCGGATGTCATTTTTTTCTTAGAATTTGATATGGGTGTCAATTTTGAGGTTAATTGGGGTGCTTGTTACGAAAAAGCCATTCTTTTTGAAATCCAAGATGGCGGACCTCATTTTTTTCTTAGAATTTGATATGGGTGTCAATTTTGAGGTTAATTGGGGTGCATGTTACGAAAAAGCCATTCTTTTTGAAATTCAAGATGGCGGACCTCATTTTTTTCTTAGAATTTGATATGGGTGTCAATTTTGAGGTTAATTGGGGTGCATGTTACGAAAAAGCCATTCTTTTTGAAATCCAAGATGGCGGACGTCATTTTTTTCTTAGAATTTGATATGGGTGTCAATTTCGAGTTAAATTGGGGTGCTTGCTATGAAAAAGCCATTCTTTTTTAAATCCAAGAAATGCCATCTAAGTAACTTAAATCTCTCTCGAGTTGGTCCTATAGTAAAAATTGTTCAGTTTGGTGGTCTGTAGCAATTTTTTTTCACATTACATACATGTGAAAAAAAATTGCTATACCCTTTCGATTAGAATATACTTATTATTTATTAATTTGTATTGTATTTATGTTATTGTATTAATGTTATTTATTTGTTTGGAAGTTTTAATTTTAAAAAAACTTGAGAGGTGTCAAGGGACACCCGGATGGAACGAAGTTACTGTATACACTCAACAATAAAAAACTTTTTGAAAAAACTATAAAATAACTTTTCTTTCGGAAGTCAGTGGCTTTGTTTTTTATTTCATTGACATAATGGCCACCGACTTCCGAAAGAAAAGTTATTTTATAGTTTTTTGTGTTTGGTTTTGAAGTCGGTTCCCTTTTTTTTCAAAAAGTTTTTTTTTATTTTTTCCCTTTTTAGTTGAAATATCCAACAACAAAAATCTTCATATAAAAACGGCGTCTTTGAAAATCTACAATGCTAGTAAGTAACAAAAACGGATCTATGCGAGCAACTTCACGAGATATCCATTATTGTTATATACTAAAACCTTCTCCAAAATGTAACAAACACTTTTCTGAAAACTGCATAAAAATCGGTTAAAAATAATCGTCGCGACTCCAGTCCAGTCCAGTCCGGTCCGGTCCGGTCCGGTCCAGTCCGGTCCGGTCCGGTCCAGTCCGGTCCGGTCCGGTCCGGTCTGGTCAGGTCCGGTCCGGTCCGGTCAGGTCCGGTCCGGTCCGGTCCGGTCCGGTCAGGTACGGTCCGGTCCGGTCCGGTCAGGTACGGTCCGGTCCGGTCAGGTACGGTCCGGTCCGGTCCGGTCCGGTCAGGTACGGTCCGGTCCTGTCCGGTCCGGTCAGGTACGGTCCGGTCCGGTCCGGTCCGGTCAGGTCCGGTCCGGTCCGGCTCGGTCAGGTCCGGTCCGGTCCGGTCCGGTCAGGTCCGGTCCGGTCCGGTCCGTTCCAGTCCGGTCCGGTCCGGTCCGGTCCAGTCCAGTCCAGTCCAGTCTAGTCCAGTCCAGTCCATTCCATTCCATTCCATGGTAATAAACACATTACCCTCCTTTGCGTCGCGCAGTCGGATAAAAGTGTCGTGCCAACTAATACTAACGTAAACTAACTCTAACACAACGCGCGATAAGGAACTTCGTTCCAATATCACAGTCCACGTCGTAAGTGTCACAGTAACTAGTTATCAAATGCATCAGTTCAATTTTTAAATCTCGTATAGGTCTTATCTGCATTTTTATTGTCATTCAACTTCTTAATAATATAAGTGTTTTTAATATTGTTTTCATTATTCGTTGTGTGCGCGATGACAGCGCCCCTAGTGGCCGCAACTATTCAGGACTTGTCATCTGTCAAATCATGTCAACTAGATGATAAGATATCTTTGTGATATTAAATTTCGACTAGTTTTTCAACGAAATTGAAAAAATAGTGTAAAAAGTGAGTGTGTATATTATACCTAGCGATTTTCTTTCTCGTGGAAAATATGGATATTATAATACGCACGGGATTTGAATCGGTTAAGCATAAAATACATTTCCAACCTCAAACTGAGCAAAAAGGGAAAAAATTAGTATTAGCACAGCATGTGAGAGAAGTGGAAGAGCTTAGAACGAACGGGAAAAGTTAAAGTTAAAGTTTTCGTATTAAATTATAAAGAAAGTTATGAAAATAAAGCAACTTGACACATGACAGCCCAGAATTAATTCACATTTCTGCCACGTCGTGCGCTACGATCGATTTGCCGTTCCCCACCACCCACTTCGCACATAGTCAATAATTGTGCTATCCATGTTGATCTGCAATAAATAAATAATTTCATAAATATTCTTTACTTGTGACAACCCTGGCCGATGCATAACTGTCTAGACGATGTCGGCATTTTACCCGAGATCAAAGGCGTCGTCCTACTGTATGATTTCTATACTGTGGTACTAGAGAGCTGTAATTTGGTGTAAATATACGGATTTGTTGTGCCAAAAAAGTGGTAAAATAAAATCTCGTAAAATATTTTTTTTTAGGGTACCTCTGTACACGTAAAGTGGGGATGTTTTTTTTTTTTCTCGCGTACCCCTTAGTGTGGGGTATCATTAAATAGGTCTTTAAAAAATATTGATAGTTTCCATGAACAATTTTTTGATAAAAAGATTCGTTTGTGAAATATTAAGCTTTAAAGTGCTAATTTTTGCTCGACTCGAGTGTCCCCCCCCCTCTACCAGCTAAACGGTTATGTTTGGGGGTGTGAAAAAATTCACAGTAGTAGCATATATAACGAAGTTTAAAAGAAAATTATCATGACTAAGTAGGCTTTACAACTTTACGAGTAATAGTCGACCAACTTATAAAATGTACTTGGATAACATATTTTCTTAAACAAAATGTATCGGAGAACATGTTCATCAACTGCAAATGTAAGTTTGTCAACTTTATTTTTACAGCTTTATTAGGTATGTTTTTACGGTATGTTTTTTTGGGGATAGGTAGGTTTTTATCGTCAACTATTTTTAACTAACTTCAAAAAAAGGAGGAGGTTCTAAATTCGTCGTAATCTTTTTTTTATGTATTTGGCCCGATTTCTCAAAGACTCCTGGACCGATTTTGAACATTCTTCTTTTTAAAATTAAATTCAGCGAATCAGTTTAGTTAGTTCGCATAAGTATTTTGATGGGAAACTACGGAACCCTACACTGTGCGTGGCCCGACACGCACTTGGCCGGTTTTTTCAGAACAAGGAAGAGGCAATGCATCAGAACAACCGGTTTTAACGCTAACGCCATATTTCAGGCGACAAAGTCTAACTGGGCCCTGGGCTATCAAGTTAGCCCAAAAATTGTGGTAAGGGATAAATGTCTGAATCTTGGTTTTAATGTTTGTTGTGAGTGTGGATACGATCCAGCCCCGGATCTACGGTTTTTTCGAAACTAAACAATTTTTTTTGTTACTTTCCTGGTTAAACTTTTAGTTGCATTTGACTTGTGAACGAGGCAGGAGTTTTATGTAGGAAGATTGAAGATTTTTATAGATCTAGGAAAATACAGCGTTAAATAATTATTCGCCTTTCTCAGTCATTTCAAGGATTTTTTTCTTTCTTTCGGTTCTACTCAAGGAGCTGGCAGATTCGACTTAAATTACTTTGTTGTTGGAATTTTCCCATCTATGTATTTTTATCTCTATTTGATTTATAATATATTTTGTTGTATGTATGTATTTATGTATTTATTATAATATGTATATTTTCATAATAAGTTTTCTTGCTGCACCTACTGTTTTTTTTTTCTCTGCATCACCCTAAGGTAGACTGGTAGAAAATGCCTAAGGCATTAAGTCCGCCTATGTACTCTGTGCATGAAGTTTTAATATAGCTTGACATAAAAATGTAGAAAACCGGAAGTCGCCACTGTCTTCGCGCTACCAGCACTTTGAATGATTTTATTTTTATTTTTTCACTTATTACGTTAGTTTTATGGCACAATAATAAATCTAACAAACCTGCGGTCTTTGTTTACATCAAATATCAAAGATTTTAAAACGCTGTCAGAAATAAAAATTTTAGTTCCGTTTCAATCCGTTCTGGCCAAGCTATACATAAATTTCAGATTTTTGTTTGTGAGCAAGGAATCATGTTTATGATTTTGGCGCACCTGGAAGATGGCGCTTAGGTTACGTGACCCGTCGGCACTGATAGGATCCACCTACTACTATAGCTAAAATTACATGCTTCGGAATCGCTATAGCGATTCACCTCGGGAAACGGCACTTCAGGTTATCTGAGGATATAATGGAAATTGTGCACTTCCACGGTTATACTCGTAAGTACTGTTTTTTTATCTATGTCCCAAACATTTTTTATTTTTAGCGTAAAAAAAATCATAAATCCTCAGTTTTTAAGGCAAATAACTTTATGTGACATTTTTGACTAGAGCAAACAGAAGCCATTTCCAGCTTAAAAAATAACACTTGTTTAAAGCTAAGTCATCGAAACACGATTTTCGATCGAGAGTGCGGCAGACGTAAAAGAAGAGTTGTTCACATCGATTCTGGTGTCCGGCCAGAAAGCTAATTCTCGTAATTTTAAGACGCGCCGATGAAGTAGTAGTGTAGTTGCAATTAAGTTCAAGCTCGAGTGATAAACGGTATTCTAGTAATCTTTGAACAGCGCGTAAGCTGCGCGTAAACTGCACGTCAACTGTACGAAAACGAAACTGTACCAAACTTACTCATAGCACAGCTCATAGTGTGGCTACAGGAGAGAAAAATTATTGCACACTAAAGAATCGAATGGAATCGATTACATTTCAATGAATATGACATTAATTGAAACTTGTATGCCGTCATTTTGAGACGTCAAACGAATAGTAGAATACCGATCATGTTGCGACCCAAAACACGCACCAAAGACGCGCAACATTAGAATACCGATACCTAATGCGCTCGCCTATGCGAGCGTGTCTGACAGCGGTATGGTAGAGAATACGAAAAGCGTTGTTTTGATCGAAACTTAATTGCAACTGCACTGCAAAAGCACTTGTTTAGTTACGTGAATTGAGCTACAGGTGAGTTTACAAAAAAATACGAGTTGAAAACTTACTCCTTTTTCCGAAGTCGGTAAAAACTTACTTTGATCAATAATACTCAACTATTTTTGCACAATGGGAACTTTTGAAACTTTTATATTGATGAAATAAACATAAACCAAGATTCAGCTTCAGTTATTCACTGAATGTACACTTGAATGTTTATTTTGACCGGACTTGGAAAATGCACGAGCTAAATAAGTGTAAAAAAATAAGTGTAAATGCACTTATAATTATTTACTTATTCAAACTTACAAATAAAATAGCTACCGAAAAAGGCACATACATACGCTCTTTCGAAAGTACAGTATTGCTTTCTGGTTCGGGAAAGAAACCCTGCGCGCATTGTTTCCCCTTTCCCTTCATTCTATCACACACCAGCTAAATTCGGCTTCTGAAGCTCCCTGCGGACGGGCGGAATTGTCTTTTTCCAAAGGTCCCGGTCGACGAGCAACCTTATTGCCGGTACCAATAGTTGATTAGAGACCGATTCGTTGTAAGGTGTTCCTATACATTTTTTGAAGTGACGTGACCGTATTAGAATTAACACCCATATAATCTAAAAAATCTCACTTCTCCAGTACCTACTCATTGTTAAAAATGTCCCTTAGCCATAAATTTAAGCGTATGAAAGTAGGCCTTCTGTGGTACAGACATAATTTGTTTATGGATCCTGCCAACATTCATAGAAAGAGCATCCATAATTCTTTGATCGACCGTTACTTCCATAAAACAAAGGGCCAATTTAAACTAACGTGGACCAGTAAACTCTTTTTCAAGCTTAGCGCGCTCTACATATTTCGAAACTTAAACGGTCAAACATTTTCTCAATTATATATGCCTCATTCCCTCCAACATTATTTTAGTAAAAACAACAGTATATCTACTATAAACAATAAAATCACTTTAATATTTTGCTAATTTTGTAACAATCAAAAGTTGATCGCCGTCTTTTGGGCTTAGCCGCACTCAGGGTCAAGGGAAACCCTTATATTTCGATACGAGTCCCCATTATTTTGCAGTTATTATCTATGCCACTGCATCTAAGTATATCTAGTACACATAGCTACACATCAAGCTATAAAAAAAACAGTTTATTTTTCCCTCGCTTTATATGGTCTTTCCGCAGAATTAACGGTCAGCTTATTACAACCAGTATTTTATAGCTCGATGAGTAGGTAGGTACAGACGCCAGCACACCAACTGTGACACCAACCTACCTCCATCTGTCCAATTTCTATAATAGATTATCAAATTAGTCAAATTCATCATTATTTAATTAATATTAGATAGGTAAAGAGGACTTATTCGGGTAGGTTGACCTGCTGGCGTCTGTACTTACTATATGCAGTTCAACTATCATGTTGGTTATTTTGAACAATGGTAACTTTTCATAAAGTTTATATAAATCCAAATTATACTTAACATTTGTAAAAATATTATTGTCGATGCGAATCTTGTTTTAAGTCCTATTTAAAGATGTACAAGTACCAACGACGATAATATAATACTAGACTCCTAATAACAGGCGACCGATGTCTGTCAACACATTAGGCAAAAAAGTCTTATATCCGTCTCGATTCGACCACTCCTGTGAGCCGTAAACATACGTTGAGACAGAACAGACCTTGAGTTAGCCAATCACAACGCTACTGCGGACGGGGGACGGGGTACTCCCCGTCCCCCTCGCTTACGTAGTACCTCAGCGAGTTGACAGAATAGTTTTTGTTCCTTAAATCGTGCATGCGGAGTCTAGTATTATATCGTCGTTAACAAGTACAATAATGTAGAGTCGAGTTTAACGACCAAAAATTACCTACCCATAAAGTCGATCAAAGTGTATAGTGGTAGGATTTTCCAAAATGATTGGTCAAAATCATCGTATTTTATGATAAGTAATAACATCGTGTTTTCGCCGGCTAATTAATTTTGACCCTGTAGTAGTACAGATCAATAATTCTGACCTTGTAAGACACAATATAATTAATTCAGTTGCAAAGTATGAGCTAGCGTAGTTATATTAAATAAGCGCGGTAAAGTAAATAGGAAAGCGTTGCGTCACACTTACCACAACCACATCACATCAGCATAATCGTCGTTGTAGATTTAAAATCTCTTAGGTGATAGACTATAGAGGGTTACCATAAAAACTCTTATGAGATTTTGTATTTGCAACGACGAAATGCGCACTAGGCAATGATATTATAAAGTCATAGATATGTTATACACGTACAAAACAACGGAAAAAACTGTTCCGCGCCGAGCGGCAGCACAGATACACACTTTTTTATTCACACATTACATTTCACTACAAGTAAAAAGGATAGCTTGATACGACGCAATAAGAAAAAAAGTGACAGCTATATAAACAAACAGCGCCACGCGTCATCAATCCCCCCGCACGTCAGCGTCTCCTCTCACTCGCACCCGTGCTCGCACTCTTTCTTTTACGACGCCATATTATAGAAACCGTAATGTTTTATTTGTGAAAATTTTAAAGATAAATAGTATATTTACGAATGTTATGTGATTCCTTGACTTTTAGAAGTCTTGCATGTTTAATTTGTACAATATCTCATCACACACGACGGCATTTTCAGTAGTTTTGAGTCACTTTTACTTTTGATTCAGTCTGTGGTACGTGAAGTGCCGCTGGCAACGTCGCACTGAGATCAAGATGTGTGAATCAGCCTCATTTGAGCGCATACGTTATTGAGCGCGTATGACGTATCTACACCTTTTTTACTTATAATATCATTGGCACTAGGTTGTTAGGTTATAATCTAACTGGCGACACAATGCGAACGCGGTGGCGCGGGCGAAGAGATGCGGCGCGATTTATTGTGATGTGATGCGACACGGCGACTCTTTCGTGCGTGTGCGCATCGTCGCTGTTTCACTGCCAAAGAAATCAAAAAAGCCACCGCAATGTACGGCGGCGCGCGGGGGCGGAGCAGCTTTGTTGCGTCCAATTTGCGCGAAAAAATAAAAAAAAAACTTCGTCGTGTTCTCGCGCCGCCGGCCGCGCCGTGTACGTTACTCCGCAAAGACGCAAGAAAGTATCTCCTAGAGTTATAAGAGATAAGTATGAATCCGTCGCTTTTTAGTAGTCATTCGGTCGGATAACCAGCCGTTGTTTACTTAATTTGGTTTTTTGTTTACATTTACTTGTTGCGAAACATTCCAAGCTCAATATTGTCACGGTGTCACCATATATTTTTGACTAAAGGCACATGATTTTGGTTTACACCTACACATCTGAGATTGAGCCAGTTCCTTGTATTTTGACGTCAAAGTTATGACACCATCGTTTTGACTTTTAGCAAGATTATTCAAAAACGCATGCATGAAGCGTTTTGAAACTTTGTATGGTTATTATTAGCGTCAAGAAGGACCGAATACAGTTTTCAGCAAACTTATACCTTGTCTCATTTAGGCGCTGCAATGTTTTTTCGGGTTTTCATAAAACCGCGATAACTTGAAAACTATAAATATTTTCTTAAATCTAATTGGGGCACATATGGGCACACATTAAGAGCTACTCGTGTATGTTATTCTACAGGGGCACATGCAATGGTTTTAGAGATATACGATTCATCAAAACGTTACTCCAGCAGGAAACGCAATATCTCGAAAATCTGAAGGGGCACAGATTTTATTTTTGAGGGCACATTGTGGCACACATATAAGCTCTCTGGCCATGCACAATTTTTCTCTCTCCGATCACTCGTTTAGAATTTTCCTGCTAGAAAAACGTTACCCCAGCAGGAATCGTTCTTCCGTTTTTTTTTTTCAGAACGAGAGGGGGCACATTTACAGCAGATAAGGCACCAACTATACGTTCTACTCTTATAACTCTAGGAGATACTTTCTTGCTGGGGTAACGTACACGGCCGCGCCGCACCCAAGTGCGTTTGCCGTTTGGTCACACAGGACACCGCCATAGTTTTGTTATGTTGTTTCATTAGCGCCGCGTCGCATCAAGATCGCATCGCATCGCGATCGCCTACCGACTTTATTTCGCCGTCCGTTTTTTTCTTCTGATACAATGAAATGATCCTTACACGAAACAGAGTCGAAAGGCGTTGAAAAAAATTTGGTCATTTTCACTCATTTTTGTGGACAACACACATTTGACCAAAAAAAAAAAAACGCCAAAATTGTCAACATCAAAAAAGAGATAAAGGTTCCTAAGAAAATTTTCCCATATCTCTTATGGATGCAGATTTCTCCCTTTTGGCCAATTTAAAAGAAACATTCTGTATATTATTACTTTTAATAATATACAGGGAATAACATATATATCATTTTTTTTTATTTGTAATAATATATACACCGTGTTCTTCACGTTATCCATAAACTTTAGCAAATACTTCTATGGCTTTTACAAATCAAATCCAACAAAGGAAGTAGTACTTAAAAAGGCTTCGTTACAAAGATATTTGTAATTTCATTTAATGAAATTTAATTGAGCTATGCAGTGAGAAAGTATCTTAATTTGGCCTATGTTGCCGCTTAGTGCAATTAAAATGATAAATCTATCAAATACTATTTGCATTTCATTTGCACGTACGAGAGGAACCCGAGAGTTAGCGAAGAAATACGATCATTTGCGATAACGAATCTTTCAAAGAGATTAAACTGGTCGCTATGGATACCTAAGTTGTTATTTGTCATTGTTTGTCATGCATGATTTTAACTGTCAGGATTATTGTTTATTGTAATTTGCTTTTGGGTTTCCGACTAATTTAATCAATCATTTTGATTACAACTTTCACTATGCCGCACGAATATTCTGCTCAACACCAAGCTGATATTCACTTCGTCTACGGTTTCTGTGACGGAAATGCTACAGCAGCTGTGCGAGAGTACCAACGGCGATTCCCTGGTCGGCGCGTTCCTGATATACGAACATTTATTAACATACACAGGAGATTTTGTGAGATCGGAATTAGACCACGCCGCCCTGAACGAGCAATCAATTTGAGCGTCGCTCAAGAAAACAGAATAATGAACCTTATTATTCATGATCCTACACTCTCAACGAGACGCGTTGGGAGAATCGTGGGTGTATCTCATAAGCTAGTATGGAAACTGTGGAAAAGATATGGTTTGCATGCCTACCACTACAGAAAATCCCAAGGCATAATACCACCTGATCACTTCTCAAGAATTGTTTTTTGCCAGAGAATGAATCAAGAACTGATAAATAATCCAATACTGCTTCAAAAAATTCTTTGGATGGATGAAGCCCAGTTTACAAGAGCGGGAGTATTCAATTCCAAAAATCAAGTGCAGTGGCATGAGAGCAACCCGAATTTACATTGGCAGGCGTCACATCAAACTGAATTCTCTGTAAACATGTGGGCTGGTGTTTTTAACAATCAGCTGATCGGCCCTATTGAGATTCCCCACCGCCTAAATGCTGACAATTACTTAGAGTTCCTAAGAAACGTCACTAGCTTCGAATTTTTCGAACAAGTGGATCTTCAAACTCTGCGAACCATGTGGCTCCAACATGATGGGGCCCCTGCACATTATGGCACACAAGTGCGTGAATATTTAAATGCAACGTTTCCTGGCCGTTGGATTGGACGAGGTAGCACAAATATCGCATGGCCAGCTAGGTCCCCAGATCTGACTCCTTTAGATTTTTATGTCTGGGGAACCTTAAAGGAGAAGGTGTACTCCGTACAAATTCAGAACCGTGAACAGCTCTTAGATAGAATATCTCAGGCTGCTGAACAAATAAGACAAATGTCTGTAAATTTAAATGGCCAAATTAGGACTCGTTTGAATATTTGTGTCGAAAAAGAAGGTGGTCATTTCGAAAACTTTTTACATTAAATTTAGTTTTTGCTTTTTAGAGTTTATTTTTTATTAATAAAAATATTTTTGAATGACATTACGCAGGGTCCTGTAACTCAGTAAGTTTGCATTTTGTTCTGGGCTATAGTTCTGTAACTGGACATTAGATGGCATGACTGTCTCAATTTCATCTACACTGAAATAAAGATCTATAAAATTTTAACTATTTAAATTTGTTAAAAGGAAAATTAAATAAAATGAAAACAATATTGTATAAAATATTTCTATGACAACACTGACCCGTAGTAAATTAATGATACGTTTCATTTTAAGCACGCATTAAACCACAAAACCGAAGTAAATTGACATATTCATTGTGATAATTTTTATTTCTTGCTCTCAAAGAAATATACTGAGCTGTAATTAAAACAACTATTTAAATTTTAGACTTATTGTAAATTTATAAAATAGTTTTCAAATTACAATTTCAAGCCAAATATTGGCACTGCAAAAAATGTTTGTTACGGAACTTCAATGTCGGCCATTCCGAAATTGTTGTTTTTGTTACCATGGTAACCTGTCTTGTGTCCACTTGTGTCAAACTCGATATTTTATGTTTTGTTTGATGTATTGAGAAAGTTTTAACCGTGATTTTCATTTACGACCTGGATAGTGGCTATGTTATTTGAATTATTGTGGATTCATTGTGTTCTTTTTACCCGACTGCGCGACGCAAAGGAGGGTATCAGGGTAATTACTCGTGCAGTGCCCGTGCATTCTCTTGGACTCGTGGAGTTTTTCATTGGAATTTCCTGTGACCTAGTGTTATCTGTTGTGTGTTAAGTTGTTTGTTTAGTTTGTACAAACTTAATAAAATGTTGTAATACTCAATTTTGTGTTTTATTATAAACAAAATAAACATTAAAATAATATAAGTGAAGAAAGAAAGGGATAGCTATATAGCTATCCCTTTCTAGGATACTGCACATAAATGTGTGTAATAATTATGTATGTATCTATAGACAAACACATGCACTGCAAGTTCTGTAACTCCACATCAGATGGCGCTTGTCGTTGAGGTCAAGTGAAGTCTCTATACCCCTATATACAAATGTACTCTATGACATTACGGCTGACGTAGTTGTCTAACCTACAGTGTTTTATGGATCTTTGGACACTCCATTGAGGTTGACAGGAGAGCGCTCATTTGTGAAATGTATTGAAAAATAAGATGGTGGCGTTAGTTCTGATGTTGCCCACGCAACAAGTGTGCTTATAAATTATAATTATTCTACTCAAATGCATAAAAAAAATATGCTGTGATTACCATTTATCTTAATTTGACCGAGACCTATGTTTTGAGAGTATTTTTACGAATGTACGTGAGCTCTAAGCGTGGTCCCCAGATTGCGTGTTGAGCTGCCCCTCTTTTAGTCAATAATTTTGAGATTGAATGTTCGTTACTTAAGCCGAAACGGCAGAATGGGAAGATAATTATGGTAGCCTACTCCCCTTCCCGTCGTTGGAGGTCCGGCGTTGCTTTAAGCCTAGACTAAAAATAAGGACTGCAGAAACGTTTTGCGAAGGCTGCATGTCGTGGGAAGAGGTTATCATGATTTGGTTATGGAATTTTGTTTTTTTTTTTATTCCTCAATTAAAAAGACAATTCGAAATACGTATCTACCTGCTTGGTAGCCTTATACGTTCTCTTTAGATAAGTATAGTACATTGACAGTGCTATGAGGAACGAGATAAAAAATCAAAGAAACTGTTTTGACAAGTTTCAGCCCGCCAAATGTTATGAATGAAAATACGACGTTGCCAATTCGGATAAAGAGGCATGCATATCGGGTTATTTACGTCTAGGTATTTAGTTTGTATGAAAATTAACAAAAAATAAAAAATAAGAATTTATTAATGTGTCCATAATGAAAAATGCTTACTTCCGTGGTCTGAACATCTGGTCGAAGTTTATGTATATCGTCCGGAACACGGTGTATATTATTACTTTTAATAATATAATTATATATTTTTGAGAGATTCGTCTGCTCGAAAACTCATATACAACATTATTTTTTGTTTTTGCGAAACCCGACACACCTGTCTAGTATTTTTGTGTAAAGAATCTACGAACAAAATTTCAAAACAATATCATGAAAATTCACAAAGTTATAGGCTTGTTATGTTACCTGGTTGTCCGTTCAAAAACATGCTTTTTTTGGGTTCGCGGTAGTCCCGCGCAATACGCGCCTCCTGTGTCGTACACACATTGAAAATAGTTTGGCAATAGGTACCTAAGGTACCTAACCGTACGGTGATTTTATTGTAATTACCAGGTCATAAAATGTAATTAAAATATGTTTGGAAAAAATATAACATGGTGTAAAAAATATTGAAATCGAATCAGTTCCTGATTCTGAACAAACTATATTCAGGTTTCGTATATACTAAAATAAAAATAATGTTGTATACAGAGTGAATTTTTCAACTGGGCGTGAATGGCTATATCCGAAATTATGAGGAATATCAAAAACGTATTTTAATTATACGTCTTCTTTAAGTTTGCCGTTTATGATTACTTCCCAGAATTTGATCCTTATTAGCAACACTATCGAATGGTGTAATAATATAGAGTGCGATTTTTCCTGCTGGCCAGGGATATTGATTTTTCTTAATTCCAACGATGCAGTTTAGTTTTCGTCAAAATCGTCCTCGAGACTCCTTTCAACGTTTTTTATGAAATTCCACATAGCTTCGGATATAGACATCCACGCCTAGTCGAAAAAATTCACCCTGTATAATAAAATTTAATATTTAGCACCGGTTTTTAAAATACCTATAGCAGATAGGTACAGCCTTTGCCGCCTGCCGGAGTTGAACTCACGAGTGGCAATAACAAAAAAATATTGAGGCTTAGTCGTAGCTTCAGTCATTGTTTACTTAACTTTTTGAGTTTTTGGGGCAGTATCAAAATTTCAATTGCTTCAAATAATGGAAACCTTATACCTATTATCTATTGGAATACAATAAGAAATTGAAAAAAAAATAGCATCTATTAGATGGTTATTCTATTCACTTCACCATAGTAGCATCTAAAGCAGTTTCTTGCTTGACGCTATCCATCTAGACGGCGGATCTCTCTAGCAAGAACATGCTTTAAACATACTAAGTTTTTAGTTAGTAGCGATCGACTTTACTATTAAGTATGGTAAGTAGGTACTCTTCCACGTGTTTGGTTGCTGTATGAGTATGTTACACACCATGTTGGAAATTAGGCGTCTTATTCAGAGCTATTTTCAGAGAGGAACGTATTTTTCGAAATTAATGAACCGATTCTAAAGAAACTTCGCATACATAACCAGGATACATAGATCGAAAAAGTTAGCAGAAAACAATTTTCAAAATGTCTTAGTCTTAATAAAACAAAAATAATTGAAAATTTCTGTTAAAATTGATAAATTTAAATCGGTTTAAATTAAACGTAAAAGAAATAATGACTACATCAGAAATCAGGGTACTATGACATTTTGTTTTTATACACACATCAAAAGTGTCTAGGGATCAAGCATTTTTATGCGGATTTCTTGAGATTGAGATGTGGCTTTGTAATAAATTTATGATTTTATAAATTTATATGGATCCTTTTTGGTGCATTTCATAATTTGAATCAGGAACTGTAAATCAAATTCGAGTAAAAGATGAAAATCAGCTGTCAATATTTTCCCTTTAAAAACATACAACGCATTGAAGACATTATTAGTGCTACTGTTTCCCTACTACTGATTAAAACCAACGTTATTATGGAGCGGCGACGTCATTTAAGCAGGGAAGAAATGCTCAGAGCCGTGGGAATGATAGAAGCTGGTTCCCGGCAACGTACTGTGGCTTTAGCTCTGAATACAAGTCAGAGTGTTATCAGTCGACTTTGGACACGTTACCGAAGCACTGGTACCGTGGCTGAGCGCCATGGAGGACGGTATCGCTGCACCACACGGAGACAAGACCGATACATTCAAATCTTAACTCGAAGAGCTCCAACAATAACCGCCATGATGTTAGCCGTGAGGCTTCATCACTCTTCAGGGAACTTAATTAGCGACCAAACAGTCAGAAACCGCTTGCATGAAGTGAACCTTCATTCCCGATGACCGCTACGGGTACCACCTATAGCAATGCACAATCGTAGGATTCGATATCAATGGGCTCTTGAACACAGAAATTGGGCAGAAGAACAATGGCGTTTCGTGTGCTTTTCTGATGAGTCTCGTTTTGGTATGAGACCGGATACAAGACGTATACGACATTGGAGAACCCCTGGACGCCAACAGCGATTAAAATCCTGCCAGGAAGTCCATCCTTATAGTGGTGGAACCATCATGGTATGGGCGGGTATTTGGATCGGCGGAAGAACTGAGTTGATTTGGATCAGAGGCAACCTCAACGCTCAAATTTATGCTGAGACGATTGTATCAGACGTCATCGTTCCTCTACAAGTGCAAATCGGTCCCTTATTTCAGTTAATGCATGATAATGCACGACCGCACACCGCAAGAGTTGTAAGACAGACTCTCGCCGCAGCTAACATCAATGTCCTGCCCTGGCCTGCTCAGTCGCCAGACTTGAACCCGATTGAGCATGCATGGGATATGCTACAGAGAAGAGCTCTGCCGAATATGGAGGGTATCCAGTCGCAAGAAGACCTTTTTTTGTTGTTGCAACGAACATGGGCGGCCATTCCACAGCGTGATTTGGATGAACTCATTTTGAGTATGCCAAACCGATGTTCTTGTGTTGTTAGTGTTCGCGGTAGAAACACGGATTATTAATTGTTTAAGTTACCCAATAAAATTTTAAAGAAAACTGTTATTTCAGTCTTTTTTTCGAACTTTAATGTTAGTGGTTCAAATGTCAAAAATCCCTTTATTAGGAAAATGGCAAATTTCTTTATGAATGCAAAGGTGACTTGGTTTATCGTTACTGTGACAAACGATAACACTTTATTTGATGAATCCTTAAAGAACATTTTAATTAATATCAATCAGGAGAAAAGGTATTGCAAAAATATATGTTGATCCCTAGACACTTTTGATGTGTGTAGATACAAGAACAATAATTAAATAGGTAAGTATAGTAGGCACATTAAAATAGAAAAATATTTCTGTCATGAAAATAGGAGCTATAGAATGTGCACCTCAGTGTAGGACTTGACTCACCCGCCAATAGCCATTAGAAATTCAATAAAATAGGCACCAGTAGAAATATCTCACTAAAGTTTTTTTGTAATACTTAACTTGCCTCATTTATTTCGCCTTCCGAGGTTACCTACAGGTACAGCGCCCTAAATGCAACAAGTATGCTATCTATTTAATCACACTATCTATACCTTAATTATCTAATTATTTTTAAATTTATCTTATTGCTATTGGCGGTGTGGTGAGAATGATTTGGTGATTCCTTTAATTTAGCAATATTAAAATAAGCAACTTAATATTCTATCACCTAACTCACAATTGCTTTTAACTTTTATAGCAAAATATTAAACCTATTCTTATTAATTGATTCAGTAGATGTGGACGTGTAAGTTATACTTAAAAAACCATTCAGCACATTGTGTTCTAGGAACGTTTCTGTGCCCACTTCATGTCGTCCGCTCGGGGTTTACAACCAGTTACTGCTTCGATCATAGTCTCCAGTATAGACCAGAAGTGAAGTAATTCCAAAGGCCAGTTCAGCCAGCCAGTGGTGATACAGAAGTAAGTCTCGTGCGGCGCTACGTGGTGAATACGGTGATGACGACGCGGTAGCACTATGTGCCAGTCTTGTAACAACACCACCCATGTTGGTAGACCAAAATACGTATGCGACCATTTGTGGATCTGAAAAACGGATAACTTTTAAATATTGTGTTGAAATACGAATAAAATTAAATGTCAGGTAAAATAATTAAGAATTACCTGATTAGTCATCGCTACGAAGATACAACACAAGTACCAATAAGCAATCCAGTGAAATTGTGCATCAATTGTTTCATCGTCATATGTAAGAAGCTGCCACACAATCCTCGCTAAAACAGGAATGGTAATGGCGAAATTATCGCCATTAGTCTCGATAAAATCGTGTCGAGTTATTGATGTTGGATCGATGTGATGTTCACGAAATGGACGGAGGAAATTCTGCAACAGTAAAGCAAGTATAAGAGTATTACCTACCTACAATGTGCAGTTACACAACATAATGTAATGTTCACAGACGTAAATCTCAAAAATCAATCGGTATCGATCGCAACCACAGAACCTTTGCCAGTGAAAGTAACAAAAGTCAACATCAATAAATGAGTGAATTGGTAAAATTCATGGATAAAACAGGGTTTTTGCAATGATTAAGTCGAATGTTATTTTCATTATGAATAAGAAAACCTTTTTTAGGGTTCCGTACCCAAACGGGGACCTAAGACTCCCGTTGTCTGTCCGTCTGTCTGCCACCGGGCTGAACTGTGATAGAGAGTTGTTTCCACAGCACAGATGATGTATTATTGTTGCGGCTATAACAACAATTTTATTAATACTAAAAACACAGAATAAATGTTTTTTTGTGTGGGATAACTGTATGGGATCCGAATCCTTATAAAATTCTGGGAAACCATGTTAATAAGACATTTTAAAACTTTAATTAATTTTTATTTTTCATCGTTAGGTATACCTGTTTAATATTTTGGTATGTGCGAGTTGTGCATAAAATTAATATTGACTAAGTTTTCAATTCCTTCCGGGTCTATTTCCTGTAAAGATTATTTTCATTGTACAGAAAGAAAGTCTGAACAGCCGGCAGTACCTAGTATAGGAATCGCTTACTTTCTGATTTTAAACTAATAATTAAGCAGGTATTTGAATATTTACGCGACTAATAATTTGAGTTTGTAGACTTGTCATAAACAATACGTAAAGAATCTTATTAATCGGTAGAAGTCTGCCCCGTTTGGGCGGAGCACCGCTGGCGCCGCGTCATGTCCGCATTGAGGCGATAGACGGAGGCAGCCTCGCATCTGGCCCAGCCGTGGTCCAGTCAATGGTACAACGAAAAGGCATGAGAAGCAGGTACCTCCTACTGCGTAGCAGTAATGCTATGGTTTTTTTTTTAGCGTGGTAAAATCATCAAATGAGTCCTCCAACCCCGGGCAGGGCGGGAGGGACTGTCAGACTTCTACTGACTAAAATCCACGGTGTCCTTCAATAGCCCTTTCTGTTCCGGGGTCACGGTACGGAAATAATCCCGCGACCCCGGCAGTAATGCTATGCTAGAAGGAGACAGAACGCATGGTAATTTTTCTGAGAAGACTACGCCCAGTAGCACACCGCCGTCTGAAACTACAGTAGTGAAGTGGCTGTTTATGTATACCCTTACGCAAACAGCCAAACCCGAAACAATATCTGTAGCCGTTGCTGTAGCACATACAAATATTTGTTCCGTGCGGGAATCGAACCCGCGACATGTGGCGCAGCAGACAAAAGTTGAGCCACTGCGACAACCATTCAGTATAGTAAAACTGACATTTTTTTTCCGACTATGTTGTGGTCAGCTTCTAGTCTAACCTTTTAATTACCTCCAAACAACCCAGTTAGTAGACAACACAGTACCCCTGCTGTAAGGGGACGTACGTTAATCACGTGAGGGTTGTTAGCAACATTTTAAAATAAAACGTGGTGCTGTTTTAAAGTACCTACTCCGAACCCAAAATTAAGTGTATTTTCGACAGATTTCTCAAAAACGAAGAGGGTTCTCGATGCGACTGTATTGTATATTTAGTGTCCACCGAGTTCTCCACTAATTGCAGACCGATTTACAAAATTCTTGAAAAACTAGATTAGATTCAAATCAGTCCAGCCGTTTTCGAGTTTTAGCGAGACTAACGAATAGTAACGAACAGCAATTAATTTTTAACCGACTTCAAAAAGAAGGAGGTTATCAATTCTTATATAATACACTTATCGATTTTTCAAAGAGATCGCAAACTTTTTTGATTTGTGTTAATACAGGGTCTTTCTTTTAAGTTGGCAAAAAGGGAGAAATTCGCATCCGTAATACGGGAAAACTTTCTCAGGAACCTTTACCTCTTTTTTGATGTTGACAATTTTGGCGTTTTTATTTTTTTTGGTCACGTGCGGTTGTCCACAGAAATGAGTGAAATGGACCAAAATTTCACTCATTTCACTTTTTTTTCAGTCATACAATTTACATATTTTTTCACATTTCACATTTTTTCTGTCGTACAATTTGTATGAAAAAATATTTTGCTACTTCTACCGTCCCCATTTTTTTTTCTTCAGATACAAAAAAAAAAAAAAAACATTTCATTCAGACAACCAGGGACCGAAACCGGTATGATCAATACGGGTATTTTTTCGGTAACAACCTTTTTTTCTTTTACAGGTAATTTTAAAGATTACCTTTATTATTAAAAGTGAATACATAACCAGTATTAATACCGGTTACCGAAATAAAAATTACCCCTATCTTGCACACTTCACACGTGCCGTCGGCAATAGTCACAGGGCGCGCATCGCATGTGTGTGTGACAAAGAGTCGTTATCTTTAGTTAATCGGTATTAAAACGGTAACCTGAATAGAGGTTACATTTTTCTTCGGTCTGGTTACCCAGATAGCGGTTACCTAAGTCTGAAAAATAACCAAAATTCTTCAATACCGGTACCGTAATTTATAAAGGTTTTCGGTCCCTGCAGACAACTTGATCCATACAGTGAGTTAAACTAAAACCATTAAATTATAAAATTAACATAGAGGTAAAATCGGAATTAATAAAAATTAAATAAATTAACATTAATTAGTGACCGACCGAAATTTCGGTTTCGGTTTCGGCCGGTTTCGGCCAAAAAATCTAGTTTCGGCCTTAGTTTCGGTTTCGGCCAAGATATAGCCGAAACTTTCGGCTCTGCCGAAACTCAAGTGTTCGTGCATTTTCGTGTCTCGTTCGGTTAAATTCGTAGCTCACACATGCTTGCTCGCCGGCGGGGCCCCGACTCAGTTCGCCACAGTCCATTTAATCGTGAGTTGAGGTTATGTTTTTGAGTTTACTGCCAAGAGTAAGTCTTGTACATTTATATTCAAGTCATAATAAAATTTGTTACGAGTGAGTACGGTAATGAATAAAGAACTTATCAATCGTCAAGGCAATGAATGTATTCGAAATACAAGTTAACAGTTTCTTCATTGAAATAATGCTATTTTATTTCAACTTGAGTAATTTCGTATTGCTGAGTATAGTGCGATTGTTGAGACTTCAAATCCAGTGAAACATTGAAAACAATGAATTTTTATAATTTAGAATAGATCATGGCTCAGTAAAAGTTAAATAGCATAAAGTTTTATTATATTAGTTTTCCGTATACCATTACTTTCCAGAATTTGATCCTTATTAGCAACATTATCAAATGGTGTAATAAAACCGGGTGTGATTGCTTTTCGAAAATTTCGATAAAAATTCAGCAGTTTCGGTTCCCGGCCAGGATTATTGATTTTTCAAAAATCCAATCATGCACTTTTAGTTATCGTTAAATCGGTTTCTAGACTCATTCAACGTTTTTCGATATTCCTCATAGATAAGGATATATAGCCAACTAAAGTACGATTATTAATTTCAGTCAGTAAAATGACATTTGTACATGAATGAAATTCATTGTTTAATGACAGTTGCACAATAGTTGCACTTGTAATTTTACTGACTGGAATTAATGATCGTACTTTACGCCCAGTTGAAAAGTTCACCCTGTACATATGATATTTTTTTTTCATGTGTTGTAAATGTAAAAAAAAAAAAATTAAATTTCAGAAAAGAATCGAAATTTTAAATGTGTTAAAAAGTTTCGGTTTCGGTTTCGGTTTCGGCCGAAACTGAGAGCAAGGCCGAAAGTTCGGTTTCGGTTTCGGTTTCGGCTGAAAAATCAGTTTCGGTCGGACACTAACATTAATACAAAACAAAATTAATATAAATAATCATTATAGTAACAAAAAATATTCAAAATGGTAATAACATACAATGAAAACATTCAGATTAACAAGAATTTAAAATTAAAATTTTCAAATTAACATGAGATAAGATGAAAAAATAAAATATAATAATAATAAATTAAACATTCAAATTACCCTCTATCTTTATCTTTACATATAATAAAATCGTAGAGCTGTCATTCCTGTACATTGAATATTTTTTTCTTTTTGTATTTTTTTCGAGATAAGGGATCGATTCTGATGCCAAATCAACTTTTTTTTATTTTTTCGAAATTTTTTATGTTTTTTTGATTTGATCTATCTCATAAACTACTGTAAAGTTATCGATCAAATTTTCCTCAAATATTTCTAATAATATGCTTCTGTTAATAGGCTATGTATTATTACGCTACCTATTTTCCCAGGGAGATAAGCAATTTTGAATTTTGTTGTTTTTTTTAAATGTTTGTTGGGAGTTGGAAGCTAAACCACTGGATATTATTTATTCAATTTTTTCTCAAATATTCCTTAAACTGCTCTTCAATTAATAGGATATGTATAATTACGCTATTCTCCTTGGGGGATTAGCAATGTTATAATATGTTGATTTTCAGTCATTGTTGACATTTGTATAAGAACCGCTATTTGAAAACTACTGTCAGCGTACTAGCCAGTCTGGTTGGTAACCTGCTTGACTTTCGTGCAAGGGGTCTCAGGATCAAATCTTGCAATTTTCTTTTTCACTTTTTGTGTTTTATTTTTTTGTTTTTATTTGTCCTAAGAGTTTCAAATAATAATAAAAAAAATTGTGCATACTTTTACTTCAATATTATTCGCAATTTTAATTCATTGTGTTTTTTTTTCAATAGTTCTCTAGGATATAAATCTACACTGATTTTAAATTGTAGGTAGTAAGTTGGTTTTTTTTTTAAACTGTAATTGTTTCGAGGTGTAGGAATTTGCAAGATTCGAAAACAATCAGTGTTTCTATTATTTTGTGTTTATTTATGTTTTGAATTGGTGCTCAAACCAGTGCATAGATTCTGTTTGAAACGACGACAAGTTGTACTCATCGAGTCAAATAATTAGTTATGTTTAAGATAAACACGGATCTTTGAAATTAATGTCGCTCAAATAAGGATGTTGAATAAAAATGCAAGTATGTTTGTTTTTTTACCTTTTCACGCATTACTACCTACTACATATACGATGTCAGGAGTATAGACACGGATATAGGGTATCTTTCATCCCGAATAACAGAAGAGAGCTGATGCCGGGAAAACAATTACGTTCATATTCCAGATGGCGCCACTTACACGATCCGTATTGTTTCTCAAATTCTAAATTAACGCAAGCGAAGCCGCGGGCAAACACTAGTACATATAATAAAATTTTATACGCTGATACAATGAAATGATCCTTACATGAAACAGAGTCGAACGGCATTAAAAAATTTGGTCTATTTCAATCATTTTTGTGGACAACTCACGACCAAAAAAAACGCCAAAATTGTCAACGTCAAATAAAAAGGTAAAGGTTCCTAAGAAAGTTTTCCCGTATCTCTTATGGATGCGGATTTCTCCCTTTGGCCAATTTAAAAGAAAGACCTTGTATTATTTTGATCGACGATCTCAGAGCTTGCCAAGTTCAGGTGAATGAACATCAATGACTTAATTATTAAGTTTCCTCCAAGAGTTCGAGCCCTCTGAAAGTATGTCAGGAAGTTGGTCCATGCTGTCATTTGTACGTCCTGAATGTCTTTAAAATTCGTGAGAGCTTGGTCAGTGGAACTCTTACAACCAGTCTTAGGCTAACTGTCCTATCCATTGATACGGAACGAGCTGGCGGAGCGGAGAAACGAGGAAATATTAACCAATAGGATTGTACTAAATCTCCGCTCCTCTTCAATGGTGCAATTCCTCGTTTCTCCGCTCTGCCAGCTCGCTCCTCGTCAATGGACAGGCAGCCTTACCAAAGGATATTAGAGACAGTCATTCCATGTTAAAATATTGGTTTTCAGAGTTGCATTCAGTTAGATTGGAAGCCGACCCCAACAGTTGGGAAAAAGTTAGGCAGATGATGACATAAATGTGATGTACGCATGTGTGATGTCGTCAGAAAGCAAAGCATCCTAGATTAGTGTAGTTTACTTTATATCACAGTGCATGGTACGGACACACTTGGTATTCCTACAGGTACATGGGCTGTGGTTGGTGAGTGCCATAATTTTACATGACTTTGCATTTACGCACCTACGTTTTGTAAGAAATTTTTTGAATCTATATATTTCATTTCGCTTTATCATGTCTATATATAATTACATTTATATCTTATCTTTGATACCAAAAGCACGTAGGTTCACGTCAAGTTAAAGGATAAATGAATTTTAAAGAATACGAAATGTCTGCAAAGAGAGTGACATTATGTAGAATGTAGATAAGCATTTGTGAATAATATGTGTAGATATAGAACAATAGCAAGAACATAGCCATCGATTAAATTACTACATAAAGGTTTTAATGAGAATATTATTACTTTCCCTATGACGGGTAGATCGACTGCTCCCCAAGTGTCAGCAGCCCAATGCACTACGCCTGAAGCAAAATCTGCTGTTAGAACACCAGAAATTGCTGCTAAAAATAATGAGGCATCCGCTTGTACGTGTCTGGCCATCAGAACACCAGCTAAGACACACAACGTGCAACAAACCACCACACAGACCCATTCTTGTAGTCTTTTGCCTGTTAAAACAAAAATTTTAATCTCAATTTAAAATTTTAATTTCTCATACAAGTAAAACGCAGCATGACCTTAGGTGAGTCAACACTTACATTTTGCAAAACTATTGTTCTTTGTTTCATAGCAGCATACATACAGTAGGTTATAAGTCAACACATCAACAATGTCCAGGGAATTTCACACAAAACATGAATAATGGTTGATTTCTATAGTGTAGCACGAAATACATTATAAATATTAATTTATTTAGTTTCAGAACAATACAATAATTATGTAGGTATATCCAGAGACTCGAACGAATATAACGAAAAGCGACACGGCGGGCGTCACCATCACCACGCCACGCCCGCCATGCACCAGCCCGTGCATATCAGTACTAATCATTCATAATTCATTATACGAGTAATATAATTATGTTTCACGATGACCAGAGACAAAAAACACGCAAATGTCTCCAATTCAGTAATATCATAACTATTATGAAACTTTCTTGGTAATAACCAGTCGATTTTGATCAGCGTGTTGCTGGGAGAGTGCGCACACACGGCACCTGACGCATCCCACGCAGGGTTTCTACTAGTACACCTGACGTCATCGAGTCTGTTGTTTGAGAACATTGGGGTGTGTGGTATCCACCACTCCATTAGCCTATTGTAACCAACGGTGATGGCAGAGCGATCTAATAGTAGGGGAGCCGAGGATGCTAAATCTGCAGTTCCTCGAGCGCCATGGCAATCTATTGGATTTGAAAGATTATGTTTTAAAAAGAAAAAAGTTTCTGACAAGTTTTCTATTTTAGTGAGGGGGAGAGCGTGTAAACATTTTTAAAACTGTAAAAAAACAGTTGTAAATAAGTACTCGAGCGCGTCAGCCATTTATAGTGTAAACGCGCTTTATATTTCTGATTACCATTACCTATTAATCTGACGATTAATTCGAGGGGGCTGTCCGTAACAAGCGGTTGAAGACTCAAAAACGAAAACGCCTTACAAATAATAAAAATTAATTGGACGGAACGTTCATTGCTATAAAAAACGAGCAGGCGTTACGTTTTTGTTTTACAACTTCAGGACTCGCTCATTTCCAAATGTCATGCTCAAATTGTCAGATTATTGAGATATACACTCTTCTGAACGTAATTAATCTACCTTTTCTTAATCTGACGCGCTCGAGTATTTTTGCGGATCGATTTTTTTTTTTACTAATCTGACGGGTTCTCCCAAACAAACCCCACAATATTAAGGGTTGATATTTGATACAGGTACATTAAAGGGTGCAAGGATTCTCCCCTATAATAATCTGACACGCTCGAGTCACAACACAAATCCCTTCCTCGCCGCCCCTACTATAACTGAAAGCATTAGTACTATTATATATTCTGTGCTGAAAGTGGTACCCAGTATGCTTTACCACGGCCACCTTTTGCAGTAGGTAGGTATTCGAACACTCTTCACGTCGTAGTTTGTTTCTATTCTTTTTTTTTTCCGCTTCATGAAGGACTCGATAGTCGTTACGGACAGCCGCTAAAAGTGGTAGGGGTGGAGACAGTTGATTGCCCTGCAGTGGGATAATATTATGAGCTGATACCTATTACATCAAAAATAAACTTAAGTATTTATTGACGTAATCAATAAATATTAAAATATCATTGGTCTTTTGCTCAGGAAGGGACGGTTCCATTACTCCTACCTACCTACTCGACGCTTGAGTGCGGTGGTCATCGAATGAATATCTCCCGACTGTGAAAGGTCCCGGAGCGGGAAGAGGAAGAAATAACCCAGAACAGTGACTACCACTCGGGTGACTACCCGGAGTGAGAATATTTAGCATAGCTTACAATACTGTTGGAATGCTTGTTTTATTCAAAATTATATTTTGGGTCTTTTGTTGCACTAAATAAAAAAGGCAGCAATACAAGTAATGTTTAATGTGTCTATGTTCTATGTTCTATGTTAGGGGTTATGGTTTCCGCACTTAGTCCTTTAAGTGGACCATTGTGCGTGGTTTAATGTGTCTATCCACAGAACAATATCTATCAGCTCTCTTATTTCATAGGTTCCCAACGGGGACGGGACGGTACCTCCCCCTAATAGACTTTTTGTGAGGACAGTAGCGGGCCCAAAAGCAAATACAGGGCTATAAAAGATACGTCATTCCATTTAAAAAAAATATCTAGTTGTATAAAATGTTTATCTTATTTTTATGGCGAGAGAGCGCGATTAATGCGACATATTTTTTCAATAGTCTTTATTATTTTTTTTTTACCTTTTCGTTACATCCTACTAATCTATACATATAATAAATTTGTAGAAAAGTGGTGTCTGTACAATAGAAATATACAAAAAAAGTAGCAGGGGTTGTTATTTTATCGATGCCGAACCCGAAACTGTAATAATTTTTTTTTTTGTCTGTTTGTCTGTGTGTTTGTGCACGCTAATCTTCGGGACTACTGGACGGATTTGAATGTTTTTTTTTTGTTGTATAGGTATTAAGTTCGATTAACATATAGGCTATAATTTATCTTGGAAACTTGAACACATGATGCAGAACTGCAACAGACCTGCTAAACTATAAGAGATACAAAAATGATGCAATAGCAAAAATTGTTCCACGTGATGAGCATTTTCTGCTGAGAGAATAAAATTGAAGATCCTGGACACCTGATGTGGAACTTCAAGAGCCCAGCTACACTATAACATATACAGGAACGACGTTTTAGCAAGAGTTGTTCAGCCTGATGAGCACCTTCTGTTGATGTATAAAAATTGAAGATCTGGAACACCTGATGTGGAACTCCAAGAGCCCAGCTACACTATAACATAAATAAGGGAATGACGTCTTAGCAAGAGTTATTCAGCCTGATGAGTACTCTCTGTCAACGTATAAAAATTGAAGATCTGGAACACCTGATGCGGAACTCCAAGAGCCCAGCTAAACTATAATATATACAGGAATGACGTCTTAGCAAGAGTTGTTTAGTCTGATGGGCATTTCCTGTTGTCTTACAAAAATGAAAGATCTGGAACGTCTGGAATCGTCTCGCGCATCCCGTTGTTTTCCCGTCCCCAGGCTCCTAGAATTCGACATCAGACGTTTCGATCTTCGATTTTGACGACCCCGACTGCTGGCATAAGCAACAGGATCCGCGTACGAAGTCGCGGGCAGAAGCTAGTATTATTATAAATGTGAAAGTTTGTTTGGATGGATGGATGGATGTTTGTTACTCTTTCACGCAAAAACTACTTAACGGATTTGGACGAAATTTGGTACACAGATAGTTAATTATTAGTTAATAACCTGGATTGACACAGCATAATTTTTTTCTGGATTTTATGTTCCCGTTAGACCATTTTCGATTTGCAGCGAGCGGAGTCGCTGGCTCAATTGAAAATACACACATCAAAAGTGTCTAGGGATCAACATATATTTTTGCAATAACTTTTCTCCTGATTGATATTAATTAAAATGTTCTTTAAGGATTCATCAATTATAGTGTTATCGTTTGTCACAGTAACGATAAACCAAGTCACCTTTGCATTCATAAAGAAATTTGCCATTTTCCTAATAAAGGGATTTTTGACATTTGAACCACTAACATTAAAGTTCGAAAAAAAGACTGAAATAACAGTTTTCTTTAAAATTTTATTGGGTAACTTAAACAATTAATAATCCGTGTTTCTACCGCGAACACTAACAACACAAGAACATCGGTTTGGCATACTCAAAATGAGTTCATCCAAATCACGCTGTGGAATGGCCGCCCATGTTCGTTGCAACAACAAAAAAAGGTCTTCTTGCGACTGGATACCCTCCATATTCGGCAGAGCTCTTCTCTGTAGCATATCCCATGCATGCTCAATCGGGTTCAAGTCTGGCGACTGAGCAGGCCAGGGCAGGACATTGATGTTAGCTGCGGCGAGAGTCTGTCTTACAACTCTTGCGGTGTGCGGTCGTGCATTATCATGCATTAACTGAAATAAGGGACCGATTTGCACTTGTAGAGGAACGATGACGTCTGATACAATCGTCTCAGCATAAATTTGAGCGTTGAGGTTGCCTCTGATCCAAATCAACTCAGTTCTTCCGCCGATCCAAATACCCGCCCATACCATGATGGTTCCACCACTATAAGGATGGACTTCCTGGCAGGATTTTAATCGCTGTTGGCGTCCAGGGGTTCTCCAGTGTCGTATACGTCTTGTATCCGGTCTCATACCAAAACGAGACTCATCAGAAAAGCACACGAAACGCCATTGTTCTTCTGCCCAATTTCTGTGTTCAAGAGCCCATTGATATCGAATCCTACGATTGTGCATTGCTATAGGTGGTACCCGTAGCGGTCTTCGGGAATGAAGGTTCACTTCATGCAAGCGGTTTCTGACTGTTTGGTCGCTAATTAAGTTCCCTGAAGAGTGATGAAGCCTCACGGCTAACATCATGGCGGTTATTGTTGGAGCTCTTCGAGTTAAGATTTGAATGTATCGGTCTTGTCTCCGTGTGGTGCAGCGATACCGTCCTCCATGGCGCTCAGCCACGGTACCAGTGCTTCGGTAACGTGTCCAAAGTCGACTGATAACACTCTGACTTGTATTCAGAGCTAAAGCCACAGTACGTTGCCGGGAACCAGCTTCTATCATTCCCACGGCTCTGAGCATTTCTTCCCTGCTTAAATGACGTCGCCGCTCCATAATAACGTTGGTTTTAATCAGTAGTAGGGAAACAGTAGCACTAATAATGTCTTCAATGCGTTGTATGTTTTTATAGGGAAAATATTGACAGCTGATTTTCATCTTTTACTCGAATTTGATTTACAGTTCCTGATTCAAATTATGAAATGCACCAAAAAGGATCCATATAAATTTATAAAATCATAATTAATTTATTACAAAGCCACATCTCAATCTCAAGAAATCCGCATAAAAATGCTTGATCCCTAGACACTTTTGATGTGTGTACTTAGAAATATAAAAATAGCAAACCACCAGCACCGGAAAAAGGGGCCAGGCTAGCGGTGGTGAGGGCTCTTCAGAGAGGAACCTCATAAAATCGACAAACACATCATTAGACATTAATTCATAAAATTGATAATTAAACACCAATTTTAATCATAAAAATTAAAGCTTTTCCATAAATAGGAATGATCTATCAAAAATACCAATCTTTGCTTGACTTCGACATAACTGCCATAGAATCAAATGAAGGGTACATCATGCGGCGGCGACCTATCGCACCAGGCACTGGTTCAGGCCATTGCTATGGGGCGAGGGGAAGCCGTCGCCTCATTCTGCGAAGCAGCAATTCTAGCGAAGTGAAGGACGAAACAGAATATGTGAGGGGGACAGAGGATATCCACCACCCAAACCCCGTGGGACACGGCCAGGGCGTTAGACATTGCTTAGCGAGATCCGGCCACCATAGGCTCACTTGCAAGGGTCGAATAAGGCAAGTTCACATGACCTTATGCCACCACTATAAATAATAATAATAAAGCCTTTATTTCCAGATCTTATTTTACACAATACATCATGACATTAGTCCCATTCTATTATCCGGGCCTTGGCAACCCTTTGCAGATCCGTTTGTCCTTCGACAAAGGCCTCCTCCAACCTTTTCCACTCTCGTCTCTCCATAGCCACTCTGCTCCATGTTGTTCCTGCCACTTGTCTAATGTCATCATCCCATCTTCTTTGAGGTCGACCTCTTTTCCTTTGGCCTTCTCGGGGGTACCATTGTGTGACAATCTTGCTCCATTTTTCTCTGCCTCGTATCATGTGACCTGCCCAACGCCACTTCATCCTTCTGATTTTGTAGGTTATATCTTGGACTTTGGTGTTCTTCATTATCACTTGGTTTTCCTGTCTGTCTGATTTCCTTATTCTTAACATACTCCTCTCCATTGCGTGCTGACATACTGCAAGTCTATGTACGGTGGAATGTGTCAGACCCCATGTTTGACAGCCGTATGTTAGGACTGGTAGTATACAGGTGTTGAATAATTTGCCCTTTGTGCGTATATGAAGCTTTTCGTCTTTCATTACCTCTCTCAGAGCCCAGTACCTTCTCCAGCCATTGGCTATTCTTCTCTCAACTTCTTTATTTATAGAGTCCTTTGGTGACATGATTTGTCCTAAGTAAATGTGTTCTTCTGCGTATTCAATTGGTGTGTTGCCGATCTTTATTATGTTCTTTTCCCCGTTTGTAATTAGTCTCGTCTTCTCAGGGTTTAATTTGAGGCCCACTTTTTCACTTTCCGATGCCAATTCATTTATCATCTTATTTACTTCCTGTGATGATCTAGCAAACAACACAATATCGTCAGCGAATCTTAAATGTTGCAGTAAGTGTCCATCTACGTTGATTCCTAGACCTTCCCAACTCAGATTCCTAAATATTGATTCCAGGACCGCCGAGAAAAGTTTTGGCGAGAGAGGGTCTCCCTGTCTAACGCCTTTTTCTATTCTGAATAATTCTCCTTTCTTTTCTAATTTGATTCTCGCCATGCCATGTTTATATATATTTCTTATTATTCTTATATACTTATGTTCTATTCCTTGGTCCTTTAATGTCTCCCATATTTTTTGGTGAAATAAAGAGTCGAAAGCCTTGCTGTAATCGATAGACGCTATATAGTAAGTAAGCCGGTATTCCTTGTACTTCTCTATCACTTGTCGCACTACATGTATGTGATCTGTCACTGAATAGTCTCTGCGAAATCCTGCTTGTTCAATGGGCTGGTGTTCGTCTAATTTCGCCTCCATACGTCTCTGTATATATTGGAGATAAGACTAATAGGGCGATAATTTCCTATATCATATTGGTCCCCCTTTTTATACAGCAGTATTATGTTGGACTCGGCCCATTGTTTTGGTACAATTTCTGTGTTAATTATGTCATTAAACATATCTGTGAGGATGGGTACCAATACAGCTTTGGTTTGTCTTAAGAACTCGTTAGTTATACCATCTGGTCCGGGTGCTTTCTCCATGGCTTGGGAATCTATGGCTTTTTCAACCTCACCGTGTAGCAGACTAGAAATTTCGGACATATCTTTCAGATCAGTCTCTCTTCTTACGACGCTGTCTTCATATAAGCTCTTATAGTAGGTTGTGGCTATTTCTAGTATATTTTGCCTACCCCGATTCCATTTGCTTTTGTCGTTTTTAATTTTCACGATCCAGTCCTTAGTATTAGTTATTTCTTTGTAAGCTTTCTTGACACCACCTGTCTTAATTATGTGTTTTTCTATGGATTCCATCCTGTTTTGTTTTCTGTCTTTCCTTATACTTTCCTTTATACTTTTGTTTAGGTTTGCTAACTGCTTCCTTTTGTCTTTTGTAATTTTTGTTCCAATTAAGTTTTTCCTTTGCTCTAGTAGGTTTATTGAGGTATGTGTCAACCATTTTCTTGGACCTTTAACGTTTTTTGTGACTTGTTTTGTAGACAATTTGATTGCTTCCTCTATCCAGTTGTATTTTTCCTGCACTTCTATATTCATATCCTTAGTTTTAGAATCATCCAGTTTGGTTTTTAAGGAATTCAGTATTTGTTCTACATGGTTTCTGTCAATTCTGTCCATTTTTGCATAGACTGGTGAAGGTCTTGGCCTGGGTTTTTTGGGTTGGGTTGCGCTAAGTTCTACTCTAACCATTCTGTGATTGGTGTTGAAGTTCAGCTTGCTGATTACCTCGAAGTTTGAGAAGTGGTTTTTCCTATTTGACATAATGAAGTCAATTTCATTCTTTGTTCTGCCATCGGGAGAAATCCAGGTCCACATTTTGTTTTTGTTTTTCTTGTATACAGTGTTAAGTATGGTTAGATTATTTTCTAATGCAAAATTTACTGCCCTTTCACCATTTTTGGTTCTAATTTTATTGCTGTATGTATATGGCCCCAGAGCCGTATGTTCGCTTGCGCGCCTTTCCCCTATTTGCCCATTGTAGTCACCCATCACTATCAAATTCTTGTGTGCGTGTTCTTGAATAGTTTCGTTAAGGTCGTGGTAGAACTTATCTGTTGTTTCTCTATCTGCTTGTTCAGTGGGTGCATATATTTGTACAATAGACCAAGGGTCTTTATATCCTGGTAGTTTTAGATTTACCATTGCTATGCGGTCTGAGATCCCTATGAAACTATGTATGTCATTTTTCACTCCATACTGGCCTGGGATTTCACCTATATGGTAAAATATGTAGTCCTGGTGGGCCACTATGCTCTCTCCCGTTCTTCTAACTTCACTTAGTCCCACAATGTCCCATTTGAGTTGTTCTAGAGCATAAGTGAGTTCTGTAAAGTTTTCTTCTGCTTTTAGTGAAAGGACATTCAGGGCGGCAATGAATATCTTTGATTTGTGGTTTCCTTTTACTGGTTTCAATGATGGTTGATTTTTTGAGTATAGTTTATTTTTGTGGCATTCGCTAATATTTGATTTGTTTTTTGTTGGAGGGTGGTGGTCTATTTCCCCACGCTGACCAGACGTGTTGGGGAAAGGTTTCCAGTGGGTTTTTGATTGCTATTGTGTATCCTGTGTAGAAGAGAGTTTGGAACATGAGTTCGTTCTTGTTCTCATAATATCAAATGCATTAAGCCGACCATCTTCAGTAATATTTATTGTTCGTTGTTTTCGAGGTTGCATTTTGGGTGTGGTTGTTATGCCACCACTATCAGTGGAATAGAATAGAATAGAATAGAATCATTTATTCGCTAGAGATGGTTTTACAAAGCTGTTAAAATTGATGGGTGGTACAAAGACATCTCACCTGCAGTAGGCATGCGAAAATTACAGGTTTACTATGCATGCATTACATCACAATATTTTATTGCTTACAATTTTATTGAAATAAATTGACGCTAGTTACAAATTATACGAATGTCACATACCTATTAAATTAAATGGAAATGTTAATAAAATTAAGTTTGTCAAGAAAATGTCAAAATTAAATTAAATTACATGATGATAATGAAATGTCAAATTAAATTATTGTGGAAATAAAAAAAAAATATTATTTACTTTATTTAAAGATAGACATTACATTAAATTTATAATCAACGATCAATTCTTAACATAGACTAATTAATTTTGCTTATAATTGAAAAATTCATTGAGTGTGTAAAAGCAACTCTCAATCAACCATTGTTTTAGTTTATTTTTGAATTTATTCATAGGAAGTTCTCTGTAAACACGTGGGATGTGATTGTACACTTTTATGCACATCATTTGGCTGTTCTTTTTATGAAAAATGCTTTTACACCATATAATATTGAGCTTAGTAGGATCTCTTGATTTATATCTGGAATTCTCTCTGACTTTAGCAAATAAGTGTGTTTGGTTCCTCACAAACATTCCTACCTCTAATATGTACATAGACACGAGAGTCAAAACACCTAATTTTTTGAAAAGCGGTCTGCATGTTTCAAAAGGGCCGGCCCCACATATGGCTCTGATGCACCTTTTCTGCAATATAAATGCTCTATTAACATGAGTCGAGTTGCCCCATAACAGTAGTCCGTATTTTAGGACGGATCCTACATATCCATGATATGCCGTAAGAGTTGCTGTTTCATTGGCTGTTCTCCTTAATTCTCTTATGGCTAAATAATTAGTTGTAATTTATTACCAGAATTGGGCGTTCAATCCCAAGTCTATAAAAATTAAAATAGCTATTATACTATTTATAATATACTATTTCGTTTGGGTTGGGTTGCGGTGCATCATGTAGTACAATTTTATTGACAGAATTGAACAACCTAGCGCCCTTTAATTTTATGCAGACCGACACTGGTCACATGGCATAATTAGAAGAAATCAAATACTCATGTGGATGCCATATTATAAAATGAAGATTGAATTTACGGATACGATTTGAATTTGAATACGATTTGATGTACGACGTTTACGGATACGATTTGATTTTGAATTTACGATACAGATTAAGTGTGCGTGATTCTAATCATAGCAAAAAATCACAGCATTACTTGCCGTCGCACATGTGCTCTTCGAGTGCACAGGTGTCACACAGATCAGGACAGAAACCCTCGGGACACCCAGGACTTACACAGATGTTCTCCACAGACCAAAGTACCTGATCAACTTCTGGAGGGAGGTGGGCTGGTTGGAATAAGCCACCAAGGCCACTATGGCTCACGCACAATGGTCCACATGAAGGACTAAGTGCGGAAACCAAAACCCCTAACATAGAACATCACAGCATTAAACACTTTGATGTTAAAACAATGACATTCAAAAGTATGGCTTGTGTAACCTGCACCTTGTTATGGCACCCAGAGAATAAATAATAATAAAAAAATAGCAAACTATACAAATAAGCATTACAATACTTCCATTATCATTTGCAATTTCTTATTTTGTTTGATTTTTTTCTTTTAGAGAGCATCGGCAAAGTATTTAAATGAAATGAAAATTATAAATATTTAGGATGAAATTCTGACATTGTTGATGTGAATAATGTAAGTGTTAAATCCCTCATCTAAATAAAACTTTAAATAACTGAAAACAACTGACCTGGGCTATAAAGTTCAGCTAGTTCTTGGGCTCCACGATGCCGCGGTCCCCAACGAGGTTGCCTACCCACCACACTCGGTAATTGTGTATTCGCATTTGGGTCGTCTTCCGACATAGAATGCTCAAGAATTTCACGTTCAGTTTTGACCGGTGCCAATAACGTTGTAGCCATAGTACTCGCATAATCGAAGTGTTCACAACTTAAGCCTCCCAGGCCATCTCTTTTAGCGCACGGTGGTAAAGGCAAAGGCAAAGTCATGATTGCTGTTGCCAACGACAGCACAGAGCTGAAACAATTAAGACATTATTGCTTTCATTTGAATTGCCATGTTTTTTCCATCATATCGTATTGTCATTAGAAAAAGTGTTGATATATGAACTTCACAGCACAAGTTTTAAGTAGTAAATTGTATAGTATGTATTAGGTGGAATTTAAGGAAGACTCTTACAAGGTCACTGTAGCGAATAAATAAAAGCAAATTAAACGTACTAATCTCGTCCCCTTATCTTTATTGAATACTTTACTTTCGAACAAAACCAAACCAACCAAATGAGTGTATTCCTAGAATGTCAATGTCAAGATAACTGTCATCTGTCAAATTGTCAATGTCACTCCGGGGTGCGTTTAAGGCTATCTCCAGACGATCGAACTTGATCCGGACAGCACCACGGACACGACCTTGGTGCGCTCCGGACAGTGGGGCGCACGGTCTGGCGGACCCGCGGACATAATAATATTAACGGTACGGCTGGTTCGATCTCGAACGCGGTGCGGTCCGGACCAAGTTCGATCGTGTGGATGGCACACCGGACCAAAGGTGTTTTTTTTAATGGTAAAATCATCAAATGACTCCTCCCACCCCGGGCAGGGTGGGAGGGACTGTCAGACTGACTAAAATCCGCGGTGTCCTTCAATAGCCCTTTTTGTTCCGGGGTCAAATGGTAATGAGATAAGTCCCGCGACCCCGGCAGGCTTTGGCCCTCTAGAGGGGGGCCCCGCTCCCCGCATTATGCTGACGCTCTTTGAGGCGCGCGTGGAACACAACACGCCGTCGACCCGGGCATGGTCCATGGTCGGACAGCGAGTTGCCCTTTACTCGACGCCCGCATGCCCGCGCCTACGTTGGCCGGAGATCGTCTTGCGACGTCCGTTACCGTGTGCGTCCACCACCAACCAAATTTCGGTTTAGTCACTTTTGTGTCACCGTACGCGCAACATAGCCGATGGATGCAAGTGGCGAATTGTCGTTCGGCGTGGCGGTCTAAGGGGGAGCCCTATATTCAGCAGTGGACGTCTTCCGGCTGATGATGATGATGATGATGATGACGCGCAACACGTCGTATTAGCGTGTAATAAAGATGCACGCAATCAAGCTTGTAAAATACTTTTAGAAAAATGTTAGACATTTGGCAATAGACAATTAGACAATTTGGGCCTATTCTTTCTAAGAATAGGCGGCATGTTGAGGAAAGTTCAGCCGACATGTTTTACATGCTTACGCAACGCTAGCACAGTACAATTTATAAGTACTCTGTGCACAGTACCGACGGTGACTGGACGGTTCGAAGTGCGGTGCGGTCGTCTGTTGCGCAGATCGCAACGTTCGGTTCAGTGCTGCCAACGCGAAGAAAACACTAACGGGCAAAGTAGGTAGATCTACAAAAATGTTGGTAGATATGGCAACACTGGTTCGGTTCGAGGTGCGGTCCGGACCAAGTTCGATCGTCTGGAGTGTCTGGACACATAGCCGCCGACCGGCTTTTCAACGCAAAGGAGCAGCCGCCCGGATGGCCCGGATGGCCGCCGGGGTATGCCGGCGGGTTACGCGGCTTGCCGGCGTCGTTTCGTTCCTGGCATTTAAGCGGCGTTCTATATGTGACTGTTACAACCGGAATGATGCTTGGCGGCTTTGCGCGGCTTGTATTGTCGGCGGCATAGTCGCTCGCCATAAAGCCGGCGGGCGGCATTGCCGCCGGCATGTGTTTAGTAGCCTTTTTAAACCGTTTACGCAGCGCATGCAACGGAAGCTCTCGAAAAGGAATACATTTTCCCGATTTTGAATTGAAACATTTCTCTTTACTGCTCCACTCCTATTGGTGATAGCGTGTTATATAGCCATAGCCTTCCTCGATAAATGGACTATCCAACACAAAAATATTTTTTCAATTCCAACCAGTAGTTTCTGAGATTAGCGCGTTCAACCAAACAAACAAACTCTTCTGCTTTATAATATAAGTAGGTATAGATTTGAGATGTAAAACAGTTTGCACCTATTTATTTGAATGTGGATATTGGTAATGTTTGCGTAAGTTGCTTCGAGAAAAAGCCAACACTGCGCAAATACCTACCATACGTAACATCAGTCCATCTATAAATCCAGCCCAGCGCGCAGCGTTCTGTTTCAAAGCTAAAAATAGAACCATTATGCGCATGCGCAACATATCGCTCACTCAACTCATAACACGCATGTTTTTGAACTGAAGATAGCAAAAATAAAAGCTCTGTTTCCCATGTTTTAGTACATTTTCTAACTAGTGTTTTTGATAATATCTTAATTACTTGGGTATTATCATTCACGTTATAATTATGTCGGTAAGTACTAAATCTTTCAAAATAGCAGTGCCATGTTTTATTTTATTTCGCAAGAATATTTCAATACAGAAGTATAGACAGATACCGAGTCACTTACAAAGAGGTACATGTTCAATGATCAGTACGACGGCGACGGTTTAGAGTAAACAAAACTACATATTCTTTCATTTGTAACACATTTTTCAAGATTCAAGAACTAAAAAACTACCCAAAGGCGTTTATTAGTTTGCCCCGGGCTGTGCCCCGGGTAAATAAAAATACACGGGTCGGAATACTGACTCCGGGGTCGCGGTACTGTCCAAATGGGAAACCGTGACCCTGGAAGGTAAAGAGCTACTAAAGGAAGACGATGTATTTTAGTCAGTATGAGTGTGTCAGTCCCTCTCGCTACACCCAGGTCCGGAGGACTCATTTGATAATTTTACCACCTAGAAAAAGAGACAAGAATACGCATTTAGAAAAGTTCACACTATACCATATACCTACAAGATTAATGACATCTGTGACGCAAGTTAAGAACTAACACTCGAAAACCAGGAGCAGTGGTGACCCAGTGGTATCGGTCCCGACTTACGAGTCGGTCGGACTTACGGTCGTGGGTTCGAACCCCGCCAGGCGCATTCAACCACATCATCAGCCGGAAGACGTCCACTGCTGAACATGGCCTCCCCCTTAGACCGCCACGCCGAACGACAATTCGCCACTTGCATCCATCGGCTGCCCGCGACCCTCACGATGTCGTCGGTCCACCTAGTGGGAGGCCTGCCTACGCTGCGTTTTCCGGTCCGTGGTCGCCGCTCGAGAACTTTTCTTCCCCATCGGTTGTCAGTTCCACGAGCGATGTGGCCTGCCCATTGCCACTTCAACTTGCAAATTTTATGAGCTATGTCGGTGAATCATTGGCGCTTTACTTTGTGTAATTTATTTCATCACCACTGCTCTCAAAACAGTGAAGGAAAACATCGTGAGGAAACCGGCATGTCGTAGAACCAAAAATTCGAAGACATGTGACATCTGCCAACCCGCACTGGGCCCGCGAGGTGGATTATGGCTCACTCCCTCTCATAAGAGAGGAGGCCTGTGTCCCAGCAGTAGGAACATTATAGGCTGATGATGATGACTCGAAAACCTGCATCGCTATCATAGAAATATATCTATGATCGCTATCATACGGTAGAGTCAGACAACTGTCGCCGGGCAGTCGCTCTCCAGACACAACACCCATCTGGCTGGTCAGAGGTGCTCCCTTTTCAAAAAGGAATGAGGAACTCAACATCTTGTTCATAAGGAGATAAATATCATGCTGACAATTTATGTTAGTAGTGTCCTATGCACATTATGCGGCTCCTTCTGATGCAGTTGGGTAAACAGCAGCATGATCATTATTGTTTAGATTTTAGATCGATTAAAGGCGTTTTATACCCAAATTGATATAATAATTTAAGATTTCTGATAATAAGCATGATGAGAGCCCTGTGGCGACGACGGTTAATTTAGAATCTTTTCGTAGAGCTGTTATTCCTGTACATTGAATATTTTTTTCTTTTTGTATTTTTTTCGAGATAAGGGATCGATTCTGATGCCAGATCTACTTTTTTTTTCGATTTTTTTTTTTTATGTTTTTTGGTTTGATCTAGCTCCGAAACTGCTGTTAAGTTGTCGATCAAATTTTCCTCAAATATTCCTAATAATATGCTTATGATAGTAGGCTGTGTATTATCACGCTATTATACCTGGGAGATAAGCAAATTTGAATTATGCTGTTTTAATGTATGTTGTGAGTTGGAAGCTAAACCACTGGATATTATTTATCCAATTTTTCCTCAAATATTCCTTAAGCTGCTCTTCAAGTAATAGGATATGTATAATTACGCTATTCCCCTTGGGGGATTAGCAATGTTATAATATGTTGATTTTCAGTAATTGTTGACATTTGTATAAGAACCGCTATTTGAAACCTACTGTCAGCGAACCAGCCAGTCCGGTTGGTAATCTGCTTGACTTACTTGCAATATGTCTCAGGATCAAATCTTCCATTATTCTTTTTCACTTTTTGTGGTTATTTTTTTTTTTTGTTTTTATTTATCCTGTGAGAGTTTCAAATAATCAAAAATAATTTTATGCATACGTTTATTTCAATATTATTTGCAATTTTATTTTTTCTAATATTTTTCAGTAGTTTTCAGTAGTTCTCTTCTTCAGTATTAGTTCTAGGATAAATCCCCGCCGATTTAAATTGTAGGTAGGTAAGTTGGATATTATTTTAAACGTAATTTATTGTTTCGACGTGTTGAAATTTTAAAGATTTGAAAACAAAAGCATTAACGCATGCGTAGCGAATTTCAAAGATTTTCTTTAGGAAAGAAAAATTCAATGAGCGTCGGATGTACTGAATCCGAAGGCCGCAGGTTCGAATCCTGCCCGCGGATTGAATTTTTCTTTCCTAAAGAAAATCTTTGTGTTTATTTATGTTTTGAATTAGTGCTCAAACCAGTGCATACATTCTGTTTTAAACGACGACAAATTTTACTCATCGAGTTAAATAATAAGCTATTTTTTAGGTATCAATGCGGTATGCTGAAGTTGGAAGAGCAATGCTATCGTACGTTCAATTTCGTTAAAAAATTGCAGCGATGCTGTAAATCGACCAAAAATGATAGTCTAATGTTTAAGATAAACACCCTTTGAAATTAATGTCGCTCAAACAAAGACGTTTCCTATGCAAACTATATAGGTACCTACGTATAACATTATTGATCTAAACTAATATTATTAATGCAAGTAGGTACTTCCCAGGTAGCAAGTGACGTCGGCGACTAAAAAATGACGACATTCTTAAGTCAATTTAGGGTCACCACAGTTACGTCATTATTGTACGTCATACTTACGTACTATTATAGTACTGTACTGTACGTACTGTATAGGTCATAAATGATACCTCCTAACAACGTCATTTTACAGTCTGTCCCTTATTAGTCTAAATCTGCACTCAGGTTGACGACTGTTGTATGACATATCTGGTCCTAAAGTGACCCAAAGAGCTAAAGATTGGTTAAAGAACATGTTTATGGAATGCATCTGACTGACATAATTCCACGAGTGAAGTCGACCACCAACATAGCGAATATTATGGGCAAATACTAATCATTATAACAAGGATTTGTATAGCCGGTACATTAGTCCAGTCAACGAGGATTTTTTTGTATGAAGACTTTCGAAAAATTCCTCCGGCGCTGAAATTTGGCATATGATGAAAGTAGGTGATACAGATTACAGATGCACAATAATCCAAAATTTTTTTAAGCCTAGAAGTTCCGTTTTTTATCAAAACAGTCATGAAAATTGCTTATAACTCTCTGTGAAAAATTCCTCAGCCTCAAATTCTTTTTGTATTTGTTTAAATGTATTAGTTAGAATAGGGAAGTATAAAAATCCAACAAAATTTCGATTTCAGTGTCACTCCAAATTAACTTTTTACATAACGCGCTCTAACTTCTAGTGAAAAATTGCTCAGCCGATTTTTATTTTTTTATGTGATTTCTTATCCTTATATACGTAGGTTTTGTTACGTAATCCAAAATTTTTCCTTTTTAAACAACATTATTTGATGTCAAATCAATCAAATAATGACGTTTGAAAATGAAAAAGGTAACAAACCTATGTATTTAAGGATAAGATAACACATAAAAATATAAAAATCGGCATAGCTATTTTTTATTAGAAGTTACAGCGAGAACGGAATCACAGCGATCAATATTCATTTAAAGTTTCGAAAAATAGTACCGCCTAGCTCGATAGATGGCGTTGTAGTCCAAATAGAAGTCGCTATGGTTTCGTTACCGCCGATAGTATAAGGTCTGAAGAATTAATTTTGTTTTGTTGAGAAGTTATTGAGAGCAATGCATCGGTACAGTGAACAGAAGTGTCAAGTTTACCAGTGTTAACAGTGTTCCAATAACAACCCACTCCAAAGAGACCTGCGGATTTATACATGGTGTTGCACGTCATTGGCTGCCCTAATATGTACGGCCCAGTAACGTCCCTATGAAATCAGTATATGATGTCACTCCAACGTCAGTGGCTGCCCTAATACGTACGGCCCAGTAACGTCCCTATAAATTCAGTATATGACGTCTCTGTAACGTCTGTAAACTGACGTCTTGAGGCTGTGACAAATTGACAACATCTGATGGGACTCCCCGACGTCAAGACATGACGTCTCTCACGTCGAGCAGTACCGTAAACTGACGACATAATGACGTAAAAATGCTACCTGGGTTATGTTTGTTTTTTACCTTTTCACGCAAACTAGGCGACTGAATCGATCATCCCAAAATTTTGCTACGTTGTCAGGAGTATAGACACGGATATAGGGTACCTTTCATCCCCTAAAATAGAAGCGAGCTGTTGCCGAGAAAAAAAAAATTACGTTCATATTCCAGATGGCGCCACTTACACGTTCCGTATTGTTTCTCAAATTCTAAATTAACGCAAGCGAAGCCGCGGGCAAATACTAGTATACAATAAATGTAAGCAAATAGCGCTACTGGTGACGTGTGTGACATTACAATTCACATAATTATATGCATGTCGCCGTGAGGGGTCCTCTCTCGGCGTGGCGTACCTCCCTCCACAGCACGGTTTTCTATATCTTCAACCGCCGCGATTAACAACCTATTCAGTTTTCCAATATTCTCAACAAATTGACACATTCAATGTTAGCAACATATTAATTTAGAAATACTTTTTCACTTTTTCAGGTGAACATGTCAAGATACAAACAACCGAAAAAGCTGGAGACCCTAGCATTAGCTAGGCTTGGAGATTGGGTGGCACAACAAGCTGAACACCAAATGTTGCCAATAGCAATGCTTTCGAAGCGAGACACTGAGGACGCCCAATCAACATTGTCGCGTAATGTTGAGACCATTCGGATGTACTTAGATATTAACGTTCCTTGGATGCTTCATGACTTACTGGTCCATGAAACTATCAGAGCACTGTCGGAACTCCTGGAGAAAACCAAAGAATCATTAGGATTTCGAGGTTGCATGGGAAAATTCGTCAGTCAAATGAATGTAATTATAAAAATGGCAGAAGTGTTGTTTACTAAAAACTTAACAATAGTGTCTATTGACGCCATTCCAAAAATATTGCGGTCTGTATTTTACTCTAAGTTATACATGCTAAACGGACTCGTTTGCCTCAATCTTGGTTCACTATCCGGGGGTTGGAAAACTGCAGATATGGAAGGTGCCATAATTAAATCTTTAAAGGAATTACACCGTTTAAAATATTTAAGTATGAATTATGACTGTACTAATAACATTTTAGAATGCATTGTCGAAAATTGTAAGTTATTAGAAAAACTAGATGTGTCTTGTTCGAAATGTGTTGCCAATGACAGTATGGATATTGTTGCAAAAATTAAAAACCTGAGAAGCATTCAATTATACAGAACACATGTAACTGCGGATGGCTTCCTTAAAGTACTTTTAAAGTGTAAAAAAATTGAAGATATTGGCAGATGTGACGAAATCGGAAAACTTCTCGAACATATCGATTTAAATTACTCTGAAGTCTCAACATTGAATTTGAAAACGTATGTCAGTCGTTACGCGACAAACAATCAATTGCAATTAGCAGTACAAATGTGTCCATACATAACAAGTATGACCGTTTTTCACACCCGAGACTTTCAAAGTGATTTGTTGGTTCTTATAGGTCTGCAGAATCTTAGAGAACTTAAATTGTTATCATGCGACTTTTATGCAGATCAGATTAAACAAGTTCTTCAAGTTAAGGGTTGTAATATTGTTCATTTACACCTAGAGCATGTTGATCAGATTGATTTAAATGCTCTAATGTATATAAGTCAAATGTGCCCGTTTTTAGAAACCTTAACTTTATACAATTGCACCTTAATACAGCACACGTCCTTGTATACAAAAAAACTAGAAATAACACCATTCCGTAACCTTAAAAAGATCACTTGTGTATCTACCTGTACAGAAGAGCAGTTATTGTTCATTTTTTCAAATTGCTTGAATATACAATTCATTCACATAGGAACCGCAATACAATTTACTGATGATGTTATATTTAAAATACTAGACAAAAATCCGCTTATCTATTTAAAAGAATTGCGTATAATGCAGTCCGATTTCTTAACAATGGTTTCCATAGAGAGAATAATACAGAGCTGTATGAGCTTAGAGATATTAGTAGAGTTAGAGAGTTGGTCGATGTTGACTGAAAATGATCGTGAATATATTAGAAATTATATCAAAATTAATAATTATAATATAGACACATCTCCGATCAGAAGATATGATTCATAGTTATTTGTCTTCGTTCCAATACCAACAGCACTAGACACTATGATTATGAACTGTGGTCGTGTAATACCTATTTATAATTAAGTAACTATATAAGGTAAACTATGCTATACTACTAGTCTATATGAAAATTTTCACGGAGATTACATTTTGCAAACTTATTTCTTTTTTTTTACCTACTAAACCCTATTTAGAAGCGCCGGATCCAGGATTTGGCTAACGCCTAACGCTATGAGTTGGCTCGAAAGTAAATATTTATCAATGCTATTCTCTAAGATACAGCGTTGTGCCAGTGCCGCTCCAGGATCAAACTACAGTGTCTTCAACTATTATGATCTCTACCGCATAAAATTGAAAATATAGTACTACTGGTTGCCTGTTCCTAACAGGAAAACTACACTAGCGTGCAAAAGTTAAATTTGGTATCACTTAACTACTGAATTAATCCGGTAAATGAATTTGGTATCAATTAAAGTTAGCAGTTAAACCTTTAAAATTGATTATTCTTCAGGATCGCGCGGAATCAGAGTAAGTGATTCCATAATATTGCTCGCGAGTGTAGTTTTGTCGACGAAGTCGTCGACGACGACTATGAAAATTGCATAGCTTTAGCCCTAAATTAAATAATCTGATCAAGGAATATACATATAGTCACTATAGTATATTATCCTTGTGAATCGAGTCATTTATGGTAGTCCTTATCTAGAGATATACCTACCCAGAAATAAAATGGAGACAAACTTTTGAGGAAATAGGTCAAATAGGTAGTTGGCACGGAAGTTGGCCATTAGTTTCTTATCCATTGTATGGCCTATTCAAACCTATGCGGTATTGTATTCGCTACCGTGGCGTGCGGGTTTCACAACTCAACAAAGATGGCGAATCCCGCTTTGGTGTGAACCAGTGCCGCACCGTAACTAGAACTTCATGCGCCCAGTTCGGGGTTCTGTAACTGCCCCTTTGGAAAATTTTCAAATCTAATGCTAGTAACAGAACGAATGCGATGCATAAGTATGACATAACGACATCAATTTACAGTAAGTATGTAGAAACTTTACTGACTGATAAAGTACTATGTCCCTCGTGCTTTACAAATAACATCGTAGCGTTGACCAAGTGTCGGCACGGCTGGCGGCGGCGCAGCCGGTGATCGACTACCGCGCTGCGTGTCTCGAGTAGACGGCAACAAGCCAAGCCTTCGTTTAAGAGGGAGCGTAGCGAGCTCGAAATATTGTAGTTTTTGATAAGACGACTAGTGAAATTATAATTGAATGAATAGTGAGCTGGAAATATTAGAGCTCATCAGTAGGTTTAAGAAAAGTCTAGACTTTAATTAAGGAGCGAGCGTGTCAAGCTCGAAAATTAAGACCATTGGCACTACTACAAAAAGTTTGAGACTAGAAAAGTTTTAATTGAGAGATTGAAAAGCTAAAGCTTTGGAGCTTTAGCTTTGAAATTTGAGCTTCTAACCGTGATAATAATTCAAGTCTTTGTTTTAGTCATTGAAGAGCGAGCGCAACGAACTCAGTAAATTAAATTTTTCTGCAACAGCACTACAAGCTTTCTTGTTTAAGTTATAACTGGAATTAAGAACTGTTTTGACGACAAAACAATTGTTATTGGAAAGGCAAACGATGCAAGCAAGATTAATTGAAGCTTCTGAACTGGCAAAACCGAAGACTTCAATAGAGAGCGAGCTAGAAAATTCCAGAATTCTGACGGCGAGCGAGAGGCATGTTACGGAAAGTGTGACGAAGAGGCATCCTATATCTCATGCTCCAATCGCCGCGGGAGAGGTCCAAAGCGATTTCCGGCCAACGTAGACGCGGACTTGTGGATTTCTAATGGTTATAGCCTAATGGTATATCCGATCAAGGACCAGACCCGAGTCAACGGCGCATCGTGTTCTACACGCGCCTCAATGAACCGTCAACAAACTGATAGGACCACACAGAGTCAATTGCTGCCACACAAAGGGCAACAGGAACAGGTTGGTTTTAAACCAGTTAGGTCCCTCAGTTGATTAAAATTAGTCAGTGGTGGGCAAAATATTCAAATCCTTCTGTCCAATTTGTTTGCACAAAGTATGTGAATAACAAATTAAATATGAACTTCTTGTACAACAACAACTTGTCTAAAAATACTGTTTGACACCTATTTTTCATTGGAGTGAATCTTTTTTGAGATACTAAGTACTTTTTTATGGATTCGTTATTACAAATGAAGTATTGCATACCTACTTTAATTATCCATTTTAAATAAATATGTACATAGAGTAAAAATTATGAAGTTATTATTAGCCTATTGCATTTATCCTACTATAAAAATTACAACAGTTATCCATCAAGCATTGGGGCCATATGTATTTATGTGGCATACAAGTAATTACAGCATGATGGATATGTAAGTACTATGTAACCTGCAGAATAGACACACAATATAATCAAATTCCTACATTTAATTTCATAACTTCGTTTTATTTTGTTCAACTATACAAGAATTATGAAGTGCACCATTTTCCTTAGCTATTAAAGTGTCTAGTTCTTTGCGATTGGGTACTAGTGCAAACATATACACAGGATATATTCCATTAGGAAAGTTAGCTTGCTTACATTGCTTGATTCTCTTCAGATTACACTTTTTAAATATTTTAATGTATTGCTTGAATGTTCTCGTAACTGATGAATCAGTAGGATCCTTTTCTATTTTTCCAGATGAGGTAACATTTTCTTTTACGACAATAATTCCACCAGCAGATAGAGAATCCCTGAAATGAACAAATTTTTTTATTTAAAAATAAATATTTATTAAGTTTTTAAACTGACATGGTCATTAGCAATATCATAAGGACTTGAACAGAATATTTCAATTACAATGTTTCTTGGTCTTATCAGCACTATTGTAAGTTCCATGATGTAACTCAAAACTAATAGCAACCATGGTAAATATTCTATTTAAAGTAATTCTAGTGATACTTAATAATGACAAAATAAAGTATACATTTGTAAAAATTAGCTACCTGCATCGTATTAGATAAGACACTAAATCTTCATCAGTCAGATATCCTAACACCCATTGATTCCAAATAACATCATATTTCCTAACAGGTATGAATTCTTGCAAGCCAACTTTATGCAAGGTGCCTAATTTAGAGCTGAGATCTCCCACATACTCTCTAATGGAATTGATAAATTTTTCATCAGGTTCCACAACATCAACTAGATCAAAATGAGGTAATAATAACTGCTTTGTTATTCTACCAATGCCAGCACCGCAGTCTAATGCTGTGTTCGTTGAAGGTGGATTATCCGACGAAAGTAAAGAGTTTAGGAATAGTTCAGATCCTTCAATGTCTGCATTAGAAATAAATCCAAACCCTCCGAGTACTCCATCCACCGTAGGTGGAATGTCTGCCCAGTATTGTAAGGATTTATCGTAATTGATACTGAAAACTTCATTGCCTTCGTTCATATTGATGCACAGTATCAAAGGTTATATGTTCACTAATTTAAAACAGGTCGCAATCACAAGAAAAGGAACATTCGGAACACAGAACACATAATTATTATTATAATAACCTAGCGTTGAACAAATCAAATTATTGACAGGAACGGACAGTGCAGTGACCTAGTGACAGGTATGGTGACAGTTGACAGCTTGACAGCTGAGCTGTCAAACCAGAACATCCCATTTTTTGTATAAATGTTTTTGGCATGGCTTCGAGGCCTTTATGCCAAATCTTGTAAAGAACATCCCACAATCCATAATATTCATAGACGTAAAATATACCCTAGGATTTGGGAAATCTATTGTCCTACTGGCTACTGGCTAGTAGCCCGCGAAATTCACCATGTGTTTTTTGCAATTTGCTTATTAATGACATTGTAAGTTTACCCATCAGAATGATCAATACATTCACCCCATTCCCTCTAACAAAGATTTGGTCAAAGTTGGTAAAAATTGCGGAGCCGTAATGCAACTTATTTCGACCAAAAATCTTTGTAAGAGCGAATGGAGTGAATTTTTTGTTCATTCTAATATATAAAATTATAATTATTAACATGCAAATTCCAAAAAACACATCGCGGATGATTATGTCATATGATTTGTATTTTGTCATATTTATTTAGTAACTGATTGTGGTACTTGGAGCACGCCGCATCTGGCAATACTGGTTCTTTTCCATACGTCAAGTCGCGAGTCGAGACGTTTTCAAAATGGTTTGTAAAAATATTTCTCATCTTTGAAGATAAGACCAATCATAATAAAATGAAAGATTATTATGCGTTAAAACTATTTTGTGAAAGTAATTGTGTCCATAAATTCATTTATTTTTGTGTCGATATGCTGTGGAAATCTCATACAAGACCGGCCGTAGGCCATACCCCTGGAATGTTGTTTTGGTGCAAAATGTGAATGGTTCAACAATGTGTTTTTTCTAACTTCGTCATTTTCTATCTCCCTGGTTAAGTGTAAGTTATGTGGAGTGAAAACACAAATTTGTTGATAATAAGTGAAATCGTTTTCATTTCAGGGTAAGGTTAAGTGCTCCGAGTTACGCACTAAAGACAAGAAGGAGCTGTTTAAGCAGCTCGAGGAGTTGAAAACAGAGTTGACCAATCTTCGTGTTGCTAAAGTGACCGGAGGCGTTGCTTCCAAACTCTCTAAAATGTAAGTTTTATCATAATGTTATTAAAACTGCAAGTGCCATGAGTCCTCGTGTTTTTCGAAATCTTATGTTGAAATTTTGTCGTGGGTTCGATTTTTGTTCTGTGTCTGGGTGTAATATCTATAATATTTATGTATTAAGAAGTATATAAGTATGTTTATCAGTTGTCTAGTACCCATAACACAAGCACAAGCGTTACTAAGAGTAAACTAATGGAAACCATAGTGTTGTGCTGAAGAAACAAAATAAAGATGGCTAAGGCTTGTTGCATATCTATTTATTATGTTGATCTGTGTCTTGACAATCTGCAAATCTAATAAAAAGATGAGTTTCAGTCAACATGCATTTTCTGTGATGTGTATTTGACCACTTGTTTTACTGATGTGGTGAGGTTTGTGAGGTGGTGATCCCATATATAATTGAATCAGTGGTGCTGCGGCATCAAATCAATTTGAAACCTGATCTTATTCTCATTAATGGTTCAACCCCAGTGAACGAAGAAAACATAGAAGCATTCCTAGAGCCCGATAATGACCCAACGCAGATCGTGCCTCGGTAGGCGGGGCTTATCAATCGTGCCTCGGAGGAGTTTAGTTTGGCTGTGACAGCACATGTCGTTGTTCGTATTTTTATTCAGTTTAAAACTATAAATTATGCCTTTTTGCGCAGTGAAATGGTGTATAAATCAATCTCATCTACATAATAAAAATGCTGGAATTAGTTATCACCTGTAAGAAGCCCTTAGACTACTTCATTATTTTTATATTCATTATAAACATGGATCATTTTTTTTCTATGGGGATGGTGTTATGCCCGATGGACTAAGTAAATTAATGTTGAATGTTTGAAGTAAAATATGTTTGTGTTTTCTTTTTGCTACATTACAAAACACTCTGCTCCTTTGACAGATTTCCACAAGATCCAAATCTCAAAGAACAATGGACGAGATCAGTTCGCTTGGAGAGACAGGAAAACGACTGGTCCCCAAGCAAAACAACAATAATTTGTTCAGTCCATTTTCAAGATAACGATTTTTATATGACGAAAAAAGGATACCAGGGGTGCGTTTAAATCTTCCGGCGATATTTCGCTGGAAAAAAATTAAACTAGCGAGGGTTCGCTGAACGGAGTCATAAGTTTCTGTCAATGTTAGTTGACAAATTCAATTGACAGCTCAGTTTATTGAACAAATAATCAATTTGCCGGTTTAATATAAATCCATAATCCACAAATAATATTTACTCTCTAAAATAAAAATAATATTCGTTTTTACGGCGCCAATCGAGCAAAACAACAAAACTTAATGTCAATCTGACAGCAGGATAAAATTTTGCGTGGTAAAAAGGTCGCAAAAATTTATTCCTTTCAGTAAAAACATAGACCAGCGGACGACCGTAAACGGGGCAGATTAAAGGAGATCGGACATTTTTGTATGGGCTCCGGCCCAAGTGGCGTCGGAGCATGACACTTATTTTGTTTGAAAGTTCATTAACTAAGCTTACTTTTTTTACAAGTACAAAAAAAATCTATCCTGGGAAAAAAAAGTTACTGCATATTCAAATACTTCAACAGTTAACGCAACATACATGGCAATTCTGTCAGATTTGCAGCTGACTTACTCTCTCCGCTCGCTGCTGATTGGTGTGATTGTGTTGTGTTTGAGCTGGGTTATCTATTCTGTTATTCCTCCATTCTTAATCGGCTGTGTTGAATTGATGCGTTAGATTTCTTCCTTCATCAAATGAGTCCTCCCACCTAGGGCAGGAGGGACTGTCAATAGCTTCAATAGCCCTTTACGTTCCGGGGTTACGGTATTCGTTAGACCCGCGACCCCGGCAGGCTTTGTCCCGTCATTGTGCTGACACACATTGAGGCGTGTGTGGAACGCAACGCGCCGTCGACGTCGACCCGGGCATTGTTTATGGTTGGACATCGAGTTGTCCATTACTCAAAGCCCGTATGCTCGCGCTTACGGTGGCCGGAAATCGTCTTGCGACATCTGTCACCGTGGGCGTCTATCACTGCGGCTGGGGCAGAGGGAGGACGCTGTCCTCTCCATCGCGCGTCCCGCCTCCGCCTTCGCTAGCATTATTGCTTCGCAGTAGGAGGCTACCGCCAGGCGTTTCTTCCTTCCCTATCCGACACAGGTACCTCCCGAAACTTCCGTGTCCGGTGAGAACCTGCGTCAGGCGGTAAGTCAGGACGCCGTGACGCCTATCCAGCCACTCCTTAAAGATGGGTCTTACCGCCACGATTGCGGTGTGCCCGAACCACGGTTGCGACAGTCGTTCCCTCCATACTGCCCTGAGATCGCGCCGGAGCTATTCCCGCCGCGCCTCGACTTGTCACGGCAGCGGGGATTGAGACAGGGGTCGCCTGAAGGCGGCTGATTGCCCGGTTCAGCTTTGGCAAGCGCAGGAAATATTTCCCGAAGTTCTGCCGGCTATCGAGGACGAGTCCCAGGTACTTCATCGTCCCCCCGACGCCGATGCGAACCCCCCTCACCGTTATGTGGGACTGTACTTACGATGACATATATTATAAAGTCGGTTAAACACTTTTAAATCATTTCTCAAAAACAGTATTTTATTCAAACATATATTATAACTTAGCCTCGTCCCAGAATCCTTACAACAATGGAGTAATTACATATTTATAAAGTAGATACTACGTCGGGTGGTAAGACCCCTCTTTGAGGAGTGGCTGTATAGGCGTCACGGCGTCGTGACCTACCGCATGACGCAGGTCTTCACCTGACACGGAAGTTTCGGGAGGTACCTAGCTGTGTCGGATGGGGAAGGAAGAAACACCTGGGTGTCACCACTGCGAGGATCGCCCAGAGGACACGGTGGAGCATACGGTGCAGGACTGCCCCGCTTGGGCAGAGCACCTCTCGCGCCCGCTTTGGTCGAGGCCATGCTGCGGAGCGAGAAATAATGGGAAGCGGTCGCCTCTTTCTGCGAAGCTGTCATGTTCGCGAAGGAGAAGGCGGGCCGCGTGAGGGAAAGGACAGCGTCCTCCCTCCACCCCGGCCGCAGTGGTAGACGGCGTCGGCGACGGACATCGGCAGACGATCTGCGGCCGCGGTAGGCGCGGGCATGCGGGCGGCGAGTAATGGTTGACTCGCTGTCCCACCATGGACCATGCCCGAATCAACGGCGCGTTGTGTTCCACGCGCGCCTCAGAGTGTCAGCATAATGACGGGGCCCCCCTTTAGAGGGCCAAAGCCTGCCGGGGTCGCGGGACTTATCGAATTACCGTGACCCTGGAACGTAAAGAGCTATTGAAGGACACCGTGGATTTTAGTCAGTATGAGTCTGACAGTCCCTTCCGCTCTGTCCTGGGTGGGAGGACTCATTTCAAGACTTTATCAAGATAAAAAAAAAGTGGACACCACGTGTATGAGTCATCATGAATGTTAGATAGGTACTCGTAATAGCAAACATAACATCTTTAGTTCAAAAAACTAGATTTAATTGAATAAATAGTTGAAATAGCTCTATAAATGCGTATTTCTTTATAACGCTATAACTTTTTTTCTCCCAGGATAGATTTTTTTGTACCCGTACAAAAAAAGTAAGCTTAGTTAGGGAACTTTCAAATAAAATGAACGTCATGCTCCGCCGCCACTTGGGCCACACCCGCCTTATCTCCTTTAATTGGTATAATTTTTCACCTCTCGGTGTACTTAAACAGGATGTTTGACATTTAGTCAGTATAAATTAACTGGATAAAGGATTTAAACGCAGCCCAGAAGCTCAAAACAAACGCTATTCCAATTTGACATTTCCAACATTTTTGACATTTTGGTAAAGAAAGCTATGTTAGCCATTTCTGTTATTCATTTTTAAACAAAAGACAATAAGACTTTCTCCTTTCTAGTTAATCTCTAATGAGGCCGTAGCTCACAGTAGGTGCCATGTGCAAAATAAATATGTTTTCTTTCTTTCTTTTTTTTTCTTTTCTTTGTATATACATAGTCGTATGAGCCATTTTATGTAAATATAAACGTGAACTTTTTGTTGTTATGTATCTACATCAAATGCAAAAGAAATAAAAATACATAATAAAAAATATTCAAATCTTTCATTGCTACTTTTTATATAACTCGTCCACTTTGACAATTCTTGCAGCCCGTCAAATTAATGTCATGTGTTCATTTCTAGCGCCAATGATGTCATTGTTACTATGCGTTGCTTAGCCAATTAGAGACGAGGGTTGACAACCTACCCAATCATAACTTCGTGATGTTAATAGAGAACAAACTAGCTGTTCAAAGAAAACAAACGTCGTGGGCCGTCTATCAAAAAGATTTTGTTTGAAGTTACTCTTCCATGTTTTCTTCGTTCACTGTTCAACCCTAACCGTCTTACCACAAAAAATTAAACACCCATTGAACACTTTTCTAAAAAAATTGACAACATCAATACGACTTTTCTCCTTGATATAAGGGTCGTTTTGCAATTACACTTATTTTAGACAATCATTCAACAAATGTTTATCTTTTTTGTGGTAAGGCGGTGATGGTATCGTGTGTTTTACTTAAACAATAAAGTTATGGATTGTTTATTTCATGGATTTTATAGTAGGAAGTTTGCATCTTGATTTATGTGTTAATTGACTGTTACCAAGCTCTGTTTTCAAAATACATTACAATATTCATATAATTATATGAAAATAACACTGCCTTATGATTACAATCGTTAAGATTGTCAGTTGTCAACACAGGTTCAAAATCACCTCACTCTGCACATAATTATGTCTGCATCCTTAGAACCTGTGAGACCATTGTTTCCACTACTTCTAGAACAAACAAATATTTTTCAGGAATCTAAATTACGATAGCAGCGTAGCAGTCAATTGCTTGTTCACTGCATCAACTGTGCTGTCACAGTGCATAAAGTTTTCACTGTAATATGTTTTCATAAAAATAATTCTGAATGTAATAATACTATGCAGTGTTTTTTCATGTACAAGAACCTTGACCTTCAGAGAGAAAAATAAAACACATGCTTTAAAGTTAATTTTCACTAATACTTATTATATTTTGTTTCAGACGTGTTGTGAGGAAAGCGATTGCACGAGTATACATTGTGTACCACCAGAAAATGAAGGTTAATCTAAGAAACCATTACAAAAACAAGAAATACAAGCCTTTGGACTTGAGGACCAAGAAGACGCGTGCTATGCGCAAAGCTCTTAGCAAACACGAATCTAAAATCAAGACCAGGAAAGAGATCAGAAAGAAGTCCCTCTTCCCCCCTCGTGTTTATGCTGTTAAGGCTTAAAATAAATAGCTAACTAAAATATTGTTTTTAATTTTTATAGTTCCTTTACTGTAGCTATTTTTTTTTAACGTGGTGATATCATCAAATGAGTCCTCCCACCCCGGGCAGGGCGGGAGGGTTCAATAGCCCTTTATGTTCCGGGGTCACAGTGATTGAATAAGTCCCGCGACCTACTGTAGCTATTAGTATAACAAGACTGAAATGGTTTGAAACCACTTACTGTCTATGGCAAAACATGCAACTACTAGCTGCAGGGATTGTGGCAAACTTAGGAGAAAGAAGATTAAAAAATTATGATGTACTAGTTTTTAAAAAGTCTCTGGCACTGGCTAAGAGCAACATTTTTTTTCTTGCCCACAATAAGGTACAATCGACAAAATAGAATCGCCAAGAAAGCATATCACACCTGTATGGTTTGTGATTCAAACAATGCACAGATAGTGATAGCAGCAATCACAGTTGTTTTGCTCTTTTTTTTTATGAAGAGTTCCCTCCTCTTTTTTTCTCTGTCTCCTGATTTCTCCAGGATCCCAATCCCATCATCACATCCTGACCTGTTGACCATGGGAAAATAAAAGAAGTGATGTAAAGGAAACAGTCCCGCACACTAAAGTCCGTTTTTTAATCTCGTAGACTGCATTGACAGGTGCAAATGGCAAACTGACATAAATTTCAATAGTATTTACGTCAGTTTTAATGTTATCATTTGTCAATTTGGTCTACGAGATTAAAAAACAAACTATAGACAAAAAGAATAGAATGATCACTATCTGCATAATGCCATCCATACTCTATAGGAAGATTGAGAGTCCAGTGAGATGTGGTAGGTAGCACAGACTAGATAGGTTCAGACAGGGCACTCTCTTATTCGTTGTGTGCGCGATGACAGCGCCCCTAGTGGCCGCAACTATTCAGGACTTGTCATCTGTCAAATCATGTCAACTAGATGATAAGATATCTTTGTGATATTAAATTTCGACTAGTTTTTCAACGAAATTGAAAAAATAGTGTAAAAAGTGAGTGTGTATATTATACCTAGCGATTTTCTTCCTCGTGGAAAATATGGATATTATAATACGCACGGGATTTGAATCGGTTAAGCATAAAATACATTTCCAACCTCAAACTGAGCAAAAAGGGAAAAAATTAGTATTAGCACAGCATGTGAGAGAAGTGGAAGAGCTTAGAACGAACGGGAAAAGTTAAAGTTAAAGTTTTCGTATTAAATTATAAAGAAAGTTATGAAAATAAAGCAACTTGACACATGACAGCCCAGAATTAATTCACATTTCTGCCACGTCGTGCGCACAGACTAAGTAGAGGTCGTGCGCTACGATCGATTTGCCGTTCCCCACCACCCACTTCGCACCAGTGAACGAAGAAAACAGTCACATAGTCAATAGCAAATTTGACATGCCCGAAGGTTCACATATCATGAATGACAGCTTTTTTTTTTAAATCTGTCTCTCCGTCCGACGCGTAATTATAGGCAAAGACATATACGATTCAGCCTAGAAAGTATTTCTTGCTAGGAATTTAAAATTTTAGTTTTAATGTTAGCATATTTCTTCATATAATTGCAATCACATTGCAATTATATGAAGAAATATGCTGTAATAAGTCATAAAAGTATATAAGGAATAATAAAAATCTTATTAGTTTCATTTATTTTTATTTTAAAATTATTAAAAACTTTTAACTACTTATTCTCTAGTGGGAACACGTCTGTACCTTTTAATATTTTATTAATAACATTTCAACAATTAAACACGCGCTCAGAAACAGCATCCAATGAATTCCAACAAGTACTTATATTTAATATGATTTTTAATACCTCTAATATTAGAAATCCGTTTAGGTCGATGTTCTAAGTTTTTGTTTGCTTCTTTTTTGATGACTCCGAAACATTTCCCGGATCAATGTGGCTAAAACTTGTTTTTCATAAGTATGATGCGGCATCTTCTCTTCGTTTTTTTCTTGGAAGCGTTTGAAAACTGACGTCCTTTCGTCTTCCAACACACCACTGCACTTGTTGTACATGTTACACATGTTTACAGCTTCAGATATGGAGGATTATTTACGAAATTAGATAAATTAAACACTAAATTCACAAACCTTTGTGAAATTGTTTGACAGATTTACAAACAGTGATACCAACTCTCAGAAATTTTTATCCCTAAAACTTAGGTCAAAACTCCTAAAATCAACCCTATTACTTGGAAAACCTTCTAATAAAGACGATAATATGAAATAAAATAGATAATTAAAAAAATAAGTAATATTCTTTGATAAAACTGGATGTCCTAGGTCAATAACTTCTAATTGCCTATTTTAGATTGTAAGCTGGTAACACTCTTAACAAAGATGGCTGACAGAAAACGGAAGGCAGGGGTACGCGGGGGGTTAGGGAAGTGTCAGATGAAATACGTGAACCATAGACTATAAGGTTGAGATATTTTACTTGAAGATTACCTGACCTGGTAGGTAGTAATAGTAGAGTTGACCGTGACGGGAAGGACACCGTGGGGTCATTGACCTTGAGGTCAAGGTCTTTCAGAAAGTTCATTCCAACATAAAATTAAAGATGTGTTGTACAATTTTGGCGCAGAATGCTTATTTCGCAAAACGGCATCTTTTAGTGTTCGTATTATCGCCATTTGTAAGAAAAAAATCAGTGATGCAACGGAAGCAGAAACGGAAACAGATGTCAAAAGTAAATCTTAGCGGAAGCGGATGTGTTAATACTATGAAGAAAAAACACATTTCAATTTTTTAAGATTTGTTTTAATACAATTTGTATTTTGTACTTTTAGTACTCGAGTGCGACACGTTTGTGTTCCGCCACCGTCGACCCCCCGCACGCGTATGTCCAGTCGTTCACGCGCGCCCCCACCCCCGCGCTCCTCGCTGTATTCTCCGTTTAGAGTTCTGTTATAAAGTTGCGGAACCAGAAACGGAAACAGAAGTGAAAAAGCTTGCGGAACTTCTGCAGAAGCGGAAGCAGAAGCAGAGTTCTGCTGCAACACTAAAAAAAATCTAGTACCTACACATTCACTCGGCCGAGCGTTTGAGTTTGGTTCGACTGCTGTGACCAGTGTTGCAGGTTCGATTCCAGCGAGGAACAAAAATGTATTTGTATGACGTACAAGACGTAGTCTCGGGAGTTTTTTTTAGCGTCTTGATTTTGTATTTGCTTTGGTGGACACACTCGCGTGTTCTGAGCGTTCTATCTGCCTATTTCTTTGGTCTGAGGTATTGCCAATAAAAAATAGTATTTGAACTTCCAAAATACCGCCAAAACGTTGACTGCGTAAAGGCGCTGTTCATCACAGACGTCACACGCAAGTAAACAATTGCAGTTGAAGCGACTTTTATATTTTTTCTTTGAAAATAAAGCATATAAAACCTATCAAGGAAAATAATAAAGAAACAACTACGCTAGGCTATCTTGGGTAACTCGCCGTCATGGTCCGGGCATGGTCCAATAATAAACCACGCCGTGTTCCACGCGCGCCTAAAAAGAGCTGTCAGCAATCTGACGGGGCCCCCTTAGAGGGCCAGGGCCTGCTGGGATCGCGGGACTGTCTCATCAGGAAACCGTGAACCTGGAACGTTAAGGGCTATTAAAGGATCACCGTCGATTTTAGTCAGTACGAGCCTGACAGTCCCTTAAAAAACCGACCAAGTGCGAGTCGGACTCGCCCATAAAGGGTTCCGTAGCAGCAAGTAACATAATATAAAAGATCTTGTAGTTGGTTGTAATTTTGCAAGGCAAATTGCGGTTTACGATTTATGACGATTAAAAAAAAACTAATTACTCGATAAAGTTCAAACTAATTTTCAATTGAAGTTTACATTTAATAGGGGGGGGGGACACACATTTTACCACTTTGGAAGTGTTTCTCACGCAAACCGTTCAGTTTAGAAAAAAATGATGTTAGTAACCTCAATCATTTTTCAAGACCCATTCATAGATACCCCACCCCTAATGTATGGGTCAGGCGAAAAAAAATTTTTTGAGTTTCAATTCTAAGTACGGGGGGTACCCCCAAATTTGGTTTTTGTTTTACTTTTGTGTGAAAATCCTAATGCGGTTCACATAATGCATCTACTTACCAAGTTTCAACAGGATAGCTCTTATACTTTCGTCAAAAAGTGGTTGTGACATACGGACGGACAGACAGACAGACATGACGAATCTATAAGGCCAGGTTCACACGGCGACCATTCGATTCGATTTTTTCACGTATACGGTTTTACCGTATACGATGCAGTCGTTCACACGGCAACCATTCGATTCGATTTTTTCGGGCCACGCATGCGAGTGCGTACGATTCTCGAATGGGCGAGTCGTGTGAACGAGACAACATGAACATAAGCGCCACTGCGTGTCGTATTCGATAAAATCGTTTCGAGACGCGGCGTTCCGGTGACAACTTCGCACGGTATACGGTAAAATATATTTCTCGAACACGGGATTTTCCCGTATGAACGCTGTGTAAACTATTTTTAAGTTTTCATATATATTCTGTTGTCACTCACTACTCTATTCGATAAAATCGTTTATACGGTATACGGGAAAATAATCGCCGTGTGAACCCGGCCTATGGGTTCCGTTTTTTGCCATTTGGCTACGGAACCCTAAAAAAGAAAAAAATATGGCCTTACGCCAATATTTAAAGAGAATAATAATAATTACCATAAAATCCAAAAAAAAAAAGTTGTTGTAGAAAAAAAGTTGTAGTGCACTACAATACTGTTACGAGCTGGGTATTGGGATAAATTAATTAATACCAATTAAAACCAAACAAACTTTAATCTTGCAATTCGATCGACGTAACAATACTTTTTTTTTTTAAGGTGGTGAAATCATCAAATGAGTCCTCCCGCTCTGGGTGGGGCGGAAGGGACTGTCAGACTCCTACTGACTAAAATCCACCCGTTTTCCTTCGGATGCCCTTTACGTTCCAGGGCCACGGTATCCTGGGTTAAGAAAAAACCCGCGACCCCAGCAGGCATTTGGCGCGAAACACGACGCGCCTCCGACCCGGGCTTGGTCCCTAGTCGGACGGTGAGCTACCCCCATCACTACGCCGCTGTGCCCTCTGCTGATCAGAGGGACACGCGTTGGAGCGTCCACACGACAGGCTATTCGCATACGGGCAAAGAGACCCCTTAGACACACAGTGCCTAAGGAAGAGTTTTTGCCCGCATCCCAGGGTGCACCGACCCGAAAAACTGGTCTTCCCCCGGACGTATCCGAGAGGGAACTCCAGTCTACGGGCGCACGTGGAGGTTTCCTGTCTTAACACCCCAGGTTTCCTGTCTTAGCACCCCAACGTAACAATACTAAAGAAAAATAAATTATAATGAAGATTTATGTGGGTCTTTTATATACAGGATTCCCAGGTCTCGCTTCCAAACTGGGTCAAAATTTTCAACAGGTTATTGGCCCAGTACGCGTCCACTGCGTCATCGTCACTGCTTATTACAAATAAGCAGTGACGAAAACGGGGAGAATTTCAAGAGCAGGTAGGTTTTATTGTGAAAACCTCATTTTGTAGCTGGCCCTGTAAGGCGGATGAGTAGTAGCCGGAGCGCGCACTGGTTAACATCGCTTTTGTAACGCTCTAAGTCGAATTTAAATAAACCATGGAAAATACCGAAAGTTGTGCTTAAAAGTTATACCAGAAGAAAGAAGAATTTGTGTGTTGTTAAAATAGTGTAAAAATAACTTAATGTTCCTATCAAAACCCTAAAAATAATCAAGTGGAAGAAAAATACCAGTAATACTATTCAAAAAATTTCCACCAACACACCAAACTGCGTGAGTCATCGTCGGTAGGGATCATTGACCCCGCCCTCTACATCTTCGCCGAACATCGTTATCGCAACTGATTGGCCGCAACATCGGAAATCTACACCGCAAACTAGCAGGTTTATTTAAAAAAACAATATATAACTGTCAACGAAATGATTTGCCCCGCTTGCAAGCTAGAAATAAAATACGCCGGAGAGATGTTGAAATGCACAGGGTGCTCAAGTAAATACCACTATGCATGCCTTAATATGACATCTGCCTATTATTTAGAAAATAGTTTCGAACTTATAAAATGTTGGCGCTGCCAAGACTGTACTAATATCACCCGTCGCTACAGAAATGACAATACCCCTATAAGGAATACAAACATATCACCACTAAATGACACTACAATGTCTGTTGACGATGCACAAGATGAACAAAACACTAGCATTACCACAAATAACGAGTGTAAAACCCCCGACACTAATAGCCAAAAAACTACCAAAACGCAGGATACCCTACCAGAAGGACTTTCGATTACTTTGGATAGTCTAAGTAAATTGCTTGACTATAAGCTTGAAAAAAATAATAATTCCTTACTATCTGTATTAAAGAACACTATTCAAAAGGAAATACAAGAAACTATCATAAACTTGAAGGAAGATATTTTGAAAGATACCCACAGGCTAACACATGAACAAGAAAAAATAAAAAACGATATCGAAAAACTAAACATGGAAATAGACGCATTACGAGGAGAAAATGAAGAACTAAAACATCAATTAAAGGACATAAAGAAAAGCATGATGTCTACCACAGGAAACCCAGAACAAGAAAGTAATCATAAAAAGATCGTACTATTCGGCCTCACAGAATACGACCATGAATCGGAACACGAATTAGAATATCGTACTGTTGAAGTATTCAAAGAAATATTAAATGTTGACCTTACTGGATATATTGAGGGGCTATCACGAATAGGAAGAAACAACAACTTCAGGAGACCTATCGTTATTGAGCTTATAAGCAAACGAATGACAAAATACGTAATAAATAACGCAATGTACTTCAAAAATACAGGACTTTTCATTTCCGAATACTTGACTGATAACGCTCTTCGACAAAAAAAGACATTACACGAAAATCTACGCATAGCAAGGCAACAAGGACACCACGCGATTATCAAAAATAATCAATTAATTGTGGACGGCCGGCTGCAACAGCTCACAACAACGACAAAACATAACTTCGAACCAAAAAAACCTGAACCCGATCAACTAATTAATTCACAAAAAAATGACATTCCTAATGAAAGCACGAGCAACATAATATATGAACACGACACCAATAACCTAAGGATTAACACGAGTGAAAAATTCACTTTTCGCCACCCAAAATATTAATATTGATATCACACTACTATTCCAAAATATGCAAAGTATCAATAATAAACTACACCTATTAGAAGAATTTCTCGACGAAAACAGCGGACACTACCATGCACTTTGCTTATCGGAAACTTGGTTAACACAGGGAAAGAAAGAATTAATTAACATCAGTGGATACATCCTCGCTGCGTCATACTGTCGACAGAACTACGAAGGCGGCGGTGTATGCATATTATTGCGTGAAGACTTGGAATTTATTGAGCGAAAGGATATTATGGATAAGTCGGTAGAATACGTAATAGAAGTATGTGCAATTGAATTGCCTAAACATAAAACTATACTTGTAACTTTATATTGGAACAATAAGCAGCCTGATGTTTTTTATAGACAGTTAACACTTATTCTGGAACTTCTAGTAAAAAAATATAATAAAAATAAAATCATAATTGGAGGAGATTTCAATGTGAATATTCTGGAAAATAGCTCACAAACCAAAACATTATTAAACTTAATGTTACAATATAATTTCATTCAATGTATTAAAAAACCAACACGAGTGACAGAAACGACTTCAACCTGTCTTGATTTAGTATTTATAAATTTTGTGTCTGAATTAATAATTACTCAGGTACACGATTACGGTTTTTCTGATCATAAAGGAACTGTAGTAAACTTAAAAAACCTAGACGCCGTACCGATTAAATGCAAAGAATGGAAAACAAGAAAACGAGTTTTTAATCTAAATAATATTGAAAAATTTAAAATTACATTGAAAAATATTAATTGGAATTCAATAATAACTTCGGATAAAACCATGGACGAAAACTACAACTCTTTTGAGTCACTTTTACTGAACATACTAAATGATTGTATACCTATTAAAACATTAAAACTAAATCAAAACAAACGAAAGGATGGGCTGACGAAAGGCATTAAAATATCATGTAAAAATAAGCGGTTGTTAAAAATTCTTACTTCCTACTCCAAAAATCCAGTATTGACAAAACATTATAAAATATATGAAAAAACTCTAAAGCAGTTAGTCAATAAATCTAAAAAATTACAATTTATTAAAGAAATCAGAAACTCAAACAATAAAACAAAATCGATGTGGAAAATAATTAAACAGCGTACTAATAAAAACCAAACTAAGTCACAACAAAACATTAAATTGACAATCCATAATAAACTAACGTCCGACCCAAAACTAGTTTCTAACACTTTCAATGATTTTTTTGCATCGGTAGGACAAACAAAGCATAGTGGGGGCGCAAAGCCAAGCGGCCGGCCTGTGCTTCGACCTACTAATAACACAATGTTTTTACATCCACCCACACCGCAAGAAATAAAAAATATAATAAAAAACCTTAAAGGCAAATATAGTTACGGTATAGATGAACTACCTCCCATTCTAATAAAAGCGTGTGCTGATGAATTGACATTACCATTTTATCTACTAATCTGTCAATCATTTACTGAAGGGATATTCCCAAACGCATTGAAAAAAACAATTATAAAACCCATTCACAAAAAAAACTCGATGACTGACCCAAATAATGACCGTCCAATTGCACTGCTACCGACAGCATCAAAAATTTTCGAGAAGGCAATGTGCAAGCGAGTTTATAATTTCTGCGAAAAATTTCATATTTTTGATGATTCACAAAACGGTTTTCGTAAAAAGAGATCCACGACTTTAGCGACATATAAATTTACGCAAATGATACTGGACATTTTAAATAATAGGAAATACGCGATTGGAATCTTGCTTGACATGACAAAAGCTTATGATAAAGTACTATATAATATTCTACTTGACAAATTATACGGAATCGGCGTTAGAGGAATAACACACAAATGGTTCGCATCCTACCTACAAAACCGTGAACAATTCGTAGAAATTGACTATTGGGATCATGAGACTGGGGAACTCAGCCAAATACGTTCAAATGCGCTTTATATTAAAAATTCTATTCCTCAAGGAAGTGTTGTAGGGTGTTTATTATTCTTGATTTATATCAACGACCTCCCCAAAATTATGACGGAATCGTGTGTACTATTCGCCGATGACATTTCAATTTTGACCTCATGTTATAACTCTGAACGCATCAATGACAATTTAAATAATATTATGTTGACTGTACAAAATTGGATGAAAGACCATAACTTAGAAATAAACTTTTTGAAAACTAAAATAATGCAATTTAGGCCTTATCAAAAAAACCCCCTAGATTTGAAATTTACGTTTGAAGGTGTCAAAATAGAATGTGTAGATGTTTTTACCCTGTTAGGTCTGGACCTGGATGTTCATATGACATGGAAAGCACACATACAAAAAATTAAATCAAAATTATCGAGTTTCATATATGCATTACGTGAGCTCAAAAAATCAACAGATTTAAAAACAGCCTTATCCACTTACTACGCTTACGCATACGCATGGCTTAAGTATGGTATAATTCTTTGGGGAAATAGTGTTGACCCCTCAACTGTGCAGAAGCCCGCAGCGGGTCGCAACGTCATTTTGACCATTTTGACCGCGTCTGTGGAGAGACCCTTTCCGGGTCGCTCTGTCTACGTTCACATATTTCATGTGAAAAAACAGCGATAAAACTACTTTTGTCTTTGTTCAACTTATTAAAACGCGTCTACGTAGAGCGAGACAGCTAGCAAGTGTCGTTTTGAGTTCTCGGTAGAGAAAAAATTACCGCGAAATCGCCAGTAAACAGACGGCCGCGTCGCAGCCTTCATTTTTTTTCTGTACTTAAAACTTGATTTATTTAAAATAATTGTATGAGAGTCACGACTTGTGTAATATTATTACGTGAATAGTAATAAAAGTTTATAAATAAATACTCTTGTTGGCTCGCTAAGTGTGGTATAATATTAAAATATGACCCAAAATGTACTGAACATTTAGGTACCCCGTAATTATACCAGCTGTATAATATTATTACCAACAAATATATTACAAAAGTACTATTTTCTAGGTAGAAAATTTAATTTAGAAATGATTCAGATCAATAAAAGAGCTTCCGCATGTCCAAGGAACTCTTGAGCGGGTTTCGCCACAGACAGGGCGTGCAAAAACCCCTGTCTGTGGCGAAACCCGCTAAGGGCTTCACAGACACACTATAGTAAAAAAACCGGCCATTTTAAATATTTTAAATTTGCACAGTTGAGGGGAAGTTGTTCATCTTGCAGAAAAAATGTGTTAGGATTTTGGTCAACATTGAAAACGATGAAAGTTGTAGACCACATTTTAAGAAACTAGATATGCTAACTCTGACATCGATTTATATTTTGGAAACATGTAAATTTGTAAGACAGAATCCAAACTTTTTCATTAAAATCTCTGACCAGGCTCGCCGATATGCACCCCGTTCAAGATTTGAAAACACTCTAATAGTACCCCAATCAAAGTTAAAATTACACAGTACTAGCCCTCACGTTACATCAATAAAAATTTACAACAAAATTCCTAATGAAATAAGAAAGGAAGAAAATGATAAAATATTTATAAAACGAGTCAGAAACTTATTAATTAAAAATTGTTATTACTCATTGAATGTTTTTTTTAACGATGACAACATAATGGATTGACTTTCACATCTCACTTATTTATTTAATTCTGTTTTATTTTTAGTTGATTGACATTCTAAACCTGAATATTATTAATTTAACAGTTATTGATGTATTATTTAATTTTTATTATGTAAATGACAAGAATTTGATGTTATTTTATTTTATTCTTAGTGATTATTAATTTAATTTCTTTTACCTGTGATATTACTCTGATATTTAAATTAATTAATTAATTACTATTTTAATGCTACTGCTAACATTTTATTGAATTGTTGTGCCCGACAGGGTCCATGTGAACTAACTTTAATTTTAAGAACTTATAATACACATGTGAATGCAATAAAGAATTGAATTGAATTGAATTGATGTTTTTAAAGGTTTTTATGATTGCCGAAGTCTCCCGAACTGAAACGATGTTAGACGATGCGGGATGTTAGGTTTATTTTCGTTAAGTAATTTCTTGGTTCGGTCGCCGCGCTCAGAGACCGCGAAAAAGCTATGCAATAGCTTAAGAAAAAGGCTAGGCTATTTTTGAAAATGAATAACTGAAATAATAAAACATTAGAACAGGCCGCAAGGGCCAGATCCCTTTGTTCCAAAAAATAAAAAAACAAATTTGACAGTGACATTAGCAATGTGACAAAGACAACTGGGGTGCGTTTAAATCTTCCGGCGGTATTTCGCCGGAAAAAAATTAAACTGGCGAGGGTTCGCTGAACGGAGTCATAAGTTTCTGTCAATGTTAGCTGTCAAATTCAATTGACAGCTCAGTTTTTGAAACAATCAATTTGCCGGTGTAATATTAATTAAATCCATAATCCACAAATAATATTCACTCTCTAAAATAAAAATATTCAAATGGCGCGAATGCAGCAAAACAACAAAACTTAATGTCAATCTGACAGCAGGATAAAATTTTGCGTGGTAAAAAGGTCGCAAATATTTATTCCTTTCAGTAAAAACTTATGCCAGCGGACGACCGTAAACGGGGCAGATTAAATTTTAGTTAGTTTCATTTTTCACCTCTCGGTGTGCTTGAACGGGGTGTTTGACATTTAGTCAGTATAAATTTAAACTGGATAAAGGATTTAAACGCAGCCCTGACCACGGCAGGCAAACTTAGAACAAAAAATTTCAACCTTATGCTCTATGGCCAGAAACTTCGCTAAAGTGAGGGACGCGGGGTAACGGGGGTAGTACCCTGCGTCCCTCGTTCATTCCCTGCCCCCTCTTTCGCCCGGTGCCAAAACCAAAGACAATTTACAAAAGTCTATGTCAATATGTCTGACTGAACAAAACTTCGAAAAGTTTCTATTTTATATTTTCTTACTTATTATTAGTTTCACTAGTTTATACGGTAATATTTAGCCTTCCAGTGCAACATGTGCATCAAGAATTATGTGGTTCATTACAATGATAAACGAAAGGACGTTAAAATGAGTTCGTTTCGTGTTAATGAGATAAAACTTGAAATTCGCTTATAAACTGGGATTATTGTACTATATTCAGTGAATATGTGCGCTAGTTGACTACAAGATATCAAAAAATGTAGGTTTGAAAAGAGGAAGAATCGGCTCAAATTATCATTGTTTTCAGCTGATGAAATTACCCTAAAAAAATCTTGTAAAGTTGACGAAGGTTAGTATGTAAGTCATAAATATTTGCTTATCTTATCATTTCGAATAAGCACCAATCTCCCACAGTTTGAATTAAAATTATGATGACATTGTTCATTAGAATTTAGAATGTTAAATACCATACACTTAAAGTATGGACTGCGCAATAGCTACATAAAATTGATCCCACTCAACTAGAAAGAGGAATAGTAGAGCGGGTCCTATCTTTTCTGTTACAGTGGCTCTCATTCTAGAGTATGGCCAATTTTATCTTTCAGTTGGTCAATGGTACATCATACTTATTAAAATAAATTGTATTATTTCTTTTCAGGTGAAGAATTTGTGGTCCAGTTTCAGCTAAGCATTTGCATCTACTCTATTTAAGAAACGATAATTTTGTAAGTATTTTATTAATTTTCAGATATTTTTTTCTTATTCTCTGTTTACATCAAATAGAAATGATAATTTTATCACTCACAAGCATTTGACCAATTTGTTGTAATAATGACATGTGATGTAATCAAATCAAAGAAGTTTATATTAATACCAGTTATTAATCTTATCATTGTGAATAAGCATAGTTTCCTGAATCTGATCTCTATATATATTTTTTAATAGCCCTTAATGTTCCTCTATTACTGGACAAAGGCTACCCCACATTTTTCCAAGTGGTCTTCAAATACAACTTCGGACCAGCCGTCATTAACCTTACTTCATTGCAATCAACCAAGTTTAATGCAAGTTTCATTTGTTTCAGTTCAATATCCTGATGGGAGAAGTTTTAGCCACACCCTCAAAGGTACTACTTATAATATATTCAACTCGGTTAATGGAGCTTGTGTGAGTTATAATATTATAAGAACTCAAAAGTCACCATCAATGATTTTGGTAAGGAACTAATTATAAATTAAAAGAAAATACATTTAAATATTTTGTGTTGTATCAGAAAAGACTGTCTTTATAGGTGACTGATGAGCTGTTTTTTTTTTGTGAATATTTAGATCAATTTTAATGTATGGACTATCAACCAATCATAGACTTAAAGGATGGACTGAGCAATAGCTGCCTTACGTTGATCATACTCTCTAGAAAGACAAGAAAATGATTACTTTTAAGTCTATGTAATTGTTTACCTCTCCTTCTAGACGGGACAATTTTATCTGTCAGTTGGCTAGATAAGGCGCAGTTCACCTTTTAAATCTATGGGACTAATAATGTGGCAATTTTTACTAAATGTTAACTATTACTGTACTATTGTTAATAAATTACCTAGAAATATTAGAGAACTCATGAAAATAATTTAGCTATAATCTATGTAACTGGCAGATGAACAGGAATTTTTGCATGGTGCATTTATTTTTTATAACTTTATCAAGCAACATGAAATGAGGTCCTTATTTAATTTAGCTTACGCACATTATTGCAAATTTCCTCCGAGAGTTAAAATATACGTTAAAAATGTAATTAATACCTTGTTAAATTATTGTATATGTTTATATAATTTAAATATTGTTTTGTATAAGCTAGCAATTCTTACATCTGATAATACCTGTATTTTATGCCATTTATGATGTAAAATGTTATTTTGTCATAAATAAACAACTTTAAATAATTATGTTCTGTGTTTCATTTATATTTTTCTCATTTTTTTTAATCTCTGAGACTGAATTGACAGGTGCAAATGGCAAACTGACACAAATTTCAACAGCATTTAGGTCAGTTTTAACATTATCATTTGTCAATTTGGTCTCCGAGATTAAAAAACAAACTAAAAATTTAAATCCTTTTTGGTGCAGGGACAACTAGGCTGAATATGGCAAAAAACGGTTGCCTTTGCCACAGATTCAACACTTGAAAATTAAAAAACATGAACTGTCAAATTCAATTTTTCCAATCTCTACGGACCATTTTTCTTGTATGGGAGTCGGTCGTCTGAGTGTCTATGTAGTCTGTGGCCCTGACACTGTCATTTTAAAATAAATTAGCAAAAGAAAATAAAATTATCAACGCGGTGTGGTATGCATTCCCGGCGCTCTATTTCGCTTAATATTGTAAGAAATAAATACTATATAAGTTCTGTTCAATATGATGAAACACTATCACTATATTTTGTTAGTTTTACATATTCTCAAAATACAAACTGTTTTCTGTTATGATGAAAATGGCTATATTCTTTATTGTCCTTGTATGGGTAAGTTTATTACTATTAACATTGCATTTAGAAAATAAATTTATTGCTACTTGCTGTATTCCATACAAATTTTCAACTTCTACATTTCAGGCAGATTTGGGAATCAAGCTGATCACTTTTTGGGAGCCTTGGCATTTAGTAAAGGTTTGAATAGAACTTTGGTTCTGCCTCCATGGGTGGAATACAGATTTGGTGAACCTAAATCTATACAAGTACCTTTTGATACATATTTTAAAGTTGAAGATTTATCTTCATATCATAATGTGATGACAATGGAGAACTTCATGAAAGATCCGGCCCCTGTTATTTGGCCAGTTTCAAAAAGAATCTCATTCTGTTACACTCAAAGATTGGGTGAACATGAAAACAGTTGCAATGCTAAATCTGGAAACCCATTTGGTCCATTCTGGGATACATTCAATATTGATTTTATTGATTCTGAGTTCTATGGACCTTTGAATTATGACATTTATAATAAAGCTATGACAGATAAATGGAAACTTAAATATCCTCCAAAAGACTGGCCTGTTCTGGCTTTTACTGGTAAGTTCATAGTTACTATTCTCTCAATGTACTCTTTTTAAGCTTCCCTGCATGTTCGTTGCAAAATTATTCCACTGGAACATATTACCAGAATAAACAGTATCCTATGTGCTATTATTCAATATGATAGCCTATCTGTGAGCCAAATTTTATCAAAATCTTAATTTAATGTTAGTTTTTTTACTTGTTGCTTGGTAAATGACTCATTTTCTCTAAAGAAAATCATAAGGGTTTATTATGAATTGTTACTTATTAACATAACTGCATATTAATTAAATACAACATAACTCATTTATGCATAGTATGTTAAATAATTTATTTATGTTTACAGGAGCACCTGCAAGTTTCCCAGTACAAAAAGAAAATGTCCACTTACAAAAGTACTTAAAGTGGAGTGATGATATAGCCAATAAGACAAGATTATTTATCAAAAAGAATATGAGTGGAGGTGGTTTCTTAGGTATACATTTGAGAAATGGACAGGATTGGGTAAAAGCTTGTCAGCATGTAAAAGACAGCAGTATGTTATTTGCCGCCCCACAGTGTGTGGGATATAAAAATGAAAGAGGGCCATTATCATTATCCATGTGTCTGCCAGAACCTGCTGTTATAATCAAGTAAGTACTTGTTATAGTAGTATCACCAGTAACTCGCTTACAAACTTTTTTTTTTAAGTTGGTAAAATCATCAAATGAGTTCTCCCTTTACGTTCCGGGGCCACGGTATCCTGGGTTAAGAAAAAACCCGCGACCCCAGCAGGCATTTGCCGGGAAACACGACGCGCCACTGACCCGGGCTTGGTCCCTGGTCGGACGGCGAGCTACCCATCACTCGCACCGTCCGCAAGCCCGCTCCGCCGCTGTGCCCTCTGCTGATCAGAGGGACACGCGTTGGAGCGTCCACACGACAGGCTATTCGCATACGGGCAAAGAGACCCCGTAGGCACACAGTGCCTAAGGAAGAGTTTTTGCCCGCATCCCAGGGTGCACCGGCCCAAAAAACTGGTCTTCCCCCTGGACGTATCCGAGAGGGAGCTCCAGTCCACGGGAGCACGTGGAGGTTTCCTGTCTTAGCACCCCCGCTTACACAATTTAGCCATAGCAATATTTGCTTTTGAAAATATTCTTTAGTTTAAGATGAAATTATTTTATACTTAAATATCATTAACTTACAGGCAAGTGAAGCGGGCCATCAAGAAACTGGATAATATTAAATATGTTTTTGTGGCATCAGACTCAAATCATATGATAAATGATTTAAAGAAAGGACTACATCATGCTGAAATATCAGTTTTAAGGTTACAGCCCATGAATCCACATCTAGACTTAGCAATTCTTGGTCAAGCTAACTATTTCATTGGTAACTGTGTGTCATCCTACTCAGCATTTGTGAAGAGGGAAAGAGATGCGAGAGGTTTACCTTCAGAATTTTGGTCTTTTCCACACAGAAAAAAAAGTAAACATGAAGAATTGTGATCTGATATTTTAAGGGATTTGCAGATACGTACGAAATTCAATAATTGTTGAAATAATCACATTAAGCATGTCATTTCTCAGCTCATGACGAGCACTAATAAATTAAGTACCTACTGTTGTAGTTTGAGCAATCGAGAAAAAAGGTGAACCCTTCCGTCTTGTAAAGGAACTAGGATAATGTGATAACATTATCGCGATAGTACTGCAATGATTTCATTTTTGTGCATTCAAAAGTAGTAGATAACTTCGGCAAACGCTCTCAGGCCACCATAGGCGCGTGCATGCGGGCGGTGAGTATCGAGCGACTCGCTGCCCGAACACGGACCATGCCAGGGTAGGGCGGCGGGCGGCGTGTTGTGCCCCACGCGCGCCTCAAAGAGTGTCAGCATAATGACGCCCCCCCCCCCCCTTAAGAGGGCCAAAGCGGGACTTATCCAATTTACCGTGACCCTGGAACGTAAAGGGCTATTGAAGGGCACCGTGGTCGTGGATTTTAGTCAGTAAGAGTCTGACATTATTAACGAGGGGGAACGCTCTTCCGATCGGCATTACATACTCGTACAACTTTCCTTTTTACATTATCGCCATCGAAAATCTCTGTTATCTACAATGGATAAAATCGGTATAATTAAGCTGTAACAGTTTACTCGAAAATGTTCTCTATACATGATACAGATTGAATTTTTCAACCGGGCGTTGATGGCTATATCCGAAACTAAGCATATACTTCTAAGAATTTGATCCTTTTTAGCAACACTATCGAATGGTGTAATAATACAGGGCGTGATTTTTTTTTCCAAAATATGCTGGTTCGATTCCTGGCCAGGATTATTGATTTTTATAAAATCCAATGATGCAGTTTCAGTTTTCGTCAAAATAGGCCTCCAGACTCCTTTCAACGTTGTTCGATATTCCTCATAGTTTCCGATATAGCCATACACACCCAGTTGAAAAATTCACCCTGTTTGTAGCCAGACCACGTTTTTCAAATGTTAATAAACTTGGTTTAAAAAAAAGCTTGTTTTTTTATCCTGTCCTGGGGTAAATTAATCATCAAATGAGTTCTTCTCCAACCCAGGTCGGGGCGGTAGGGACTATCAGACTTGTATTGACTAAAAACCCACGGTGATCCTTCTATAGCCCTTTACCTTCCAGGGTCACAGTAACCTGATGAGACAGTCCCGCGATCCTGGCAGCCTGGCTCTCTAAATGTCGGTCATTTTCCACGCGCGCTGTGAATGGACGGCGAGTCGCCCATTACTCACCGGCTGGTTTATGAGATGGAGGCTGTTCTCTTCCTCAGAGCGCCCGCCTCCTGCTTCGCTAGCATGACTGCACCGCAGAAGGAGGCGACGGACGCTTCCCATGTCGTCCCGCCCCGTAGCATGGCCTCGACCAATGGCCGCCCGCCCACGCGGGGCTCGGGCTTCCCGCTACGAATGCCCAGAGCATGTAATTTTACGGATGCCCGTGCGGAGACCCGCAAAGTACTTTTGTATGGGACCGCGCGCGCGTCTTCGCCTTATGTCGTGTATGCATTGCATGTACGTGCGATTTGAATCGGCAATCGATTAATTATCGCAAGAGTCGCGTCTGCGCTATATCTGCGCCGCCTCCTGTTTGCGTTGCGCCTAAAAGTAGTTCAGTCGTGAGTCGACCAACATTTGGCATTTACAATTTAATAAAAAACAAACGAAAGATATAAATGCTTAACTGTTTATTATACTAAACCAGAAAAGAAATCTGAAGCATTTTTTAAACTGCTTGATGGTAAATTATTGCTCAAATCTCGTCTTTTATTCTGTTTTTGGTTAACATCTATAATGGAATCAATAGATTCAAAGTATGATATATTCCAAAATTTGACGTCATTATCATGAGAGCATGAAGCAATATATTGGCCATCGTGACTTATGTCGAGGCGTTCCACAGGAAGTCTATGTTGGCCTACCACACCTAACTGACGTTGTGGGAACATGTGTGCTGCTCTCAAAATTCCATCTTCACCTGAGGTCACTACAATATTCTGAGTGATAGGTATCATGCATTGAATAGCATGTTTTTGCCCAATATATTCGTCACTGTGTAGTCCAAACTGTTTCCAGTTAAACAAGTATAGTTTTCCCGTTGATGCTGCTACAAGTAGTTTTGTGTCTGATCGAAATAATCCCATGCAAGTTAGCTCTGCATCATACTCTTCTGATGTTGTGTAGATTTTACTGAAACAAAAGAAAACATGTTTCAAATGTCGATAACATCAGAATCTAGTCTACGGAGTTGCGCTGGGTAATTTAATTTGAGCGTTTATAATTAAGATAGGTACAGACGCTTGCTCATCAGCCTACCCTAATCTATTTTTTTCAATTAGAACATACCCTTAGAGATTGTAATGAAGTAAAAATATATTAGAGAAAGGACTTTGGGCATTTTTGACCCGGTACGCGATCTATATTGAAATGTGGTTTGCTTTTAAGGTTTAGGTTTAGGTAACATTTCACGAAATGTAGGTATTTATTTTGAAGAACGATATAGAATAGAAAAATATTTATTTGAAATAGGACACACACACAGAAGTCATAAAAATTAAAAATACAATGAGAATTTTGGCACCACGCAGTGACACACGGACTAGGGTAGGCAAAGAAAAAAAAAAACTAAAACAAAATGAACAATAAGAAGTGTGTGTAGGGATACGTGTAGTGTATTAAGAGCGTATATTCCGAAAGCTGGCAACGTCGCAAATGGTTGTCAAATATTAACAAGTTTTAATTAATTTAGCATTGTTACTGTATGAAAATAAGAAATATGGCTCTGTAGTGCACTAAAAAATTGATAAGGGAATGCAAAAATTAATATCGTAACACCGAATATATAGTTTTATATGTAGAAAAAGCATTTGGAAGCTTTCCAAATGCCTTTTATGCACCTGAAACGGTTACAACATCAAATTCAATGTTTTAATTGCATTCCTGTATCATTTTTTTAGTGCACTACAGATCGATATTTCTTGTTTTCATACAGAAAATTTGCCAAATTAATTAAAAGTTGTAATTATTTGACAGCTTTTTGCGACGTTGCCAACTTTCAGAATATGCAGCCTTAAATAATATTATATTAGTTCTATATTATTACAAAACGTGTGCGCTTTTTAAGTTATGTGGTTCAATGTTGGCCGAACAGAGGGAGACGGCGCTATACTAAGAAACGAGATAGAATTATTTGTGTCTTGCTTTCTGGTATAGCGCCGTCTCCTTCTGTTCGGCAAACACGGCCAACATAATATAGCCGGCGTTAGAGTTCTGAGAAAAATCGTGTCAATTTGTTTTTTCTAAACTGTGAATGGCCAAATCCGAAACTATGAGGAATAGCAAATAATAGGTACTGGAAGGAGTCGAGGCCGATTTTAATGAAAACTAAAACTGCAATATTCGATTTTTGTGAAATCAATAGAAATTCCTGGCTAGGATTCGAACCACTCGGTGACGGTTCCCGTTTGGTGTGTATGAGCCATTTCAGCCTTAAGTAAAAGATTTACTTTACCTTCCCTTCAGATCGATTGATGTTAGAACACCATCTCCACTTGCACATACAAGATACTTTTGAGCGTCATTTGTTATCATATCACTCACATGTTCTTCACTAATTTTGATAGTGAAAACAGGATCTGGTTTTCTCATATCCCATAATTTGACTGTTCCGCCATCATCACCTGATTGGAAAAAGTGTACTTAAATTAAAAAAAAAAAAAAAATGTTGTTCCTAAGCATTGTGTGGTGTGCGAGCACCACCATGTCTGTGTGTGTACACAAATTATTAGATAGCTTTTTAATGAATTTTAAGGTCTTCGAGATGTTCAAGTCTTGCAACATTATTTTGTCTCACCTGATAATAGACTACTTGGTCCAAGTTGATGTATTTTTGGACATTATGTATTTTCTCCCTTTCTTGTGTACCTACATTTATTGGTGGTGTAGCAGATGAAGATAACAGGACTAAGGCCCTTACCCTTCCCAGGTGGTAACTTTCTTAAAAACTTGTTATTGTGTGCTAGTAAATAGCTGAGGATATAGCAGGGCAGGTACCTAGAATTTTGTTCCTATTCATTTTCATACAGTGGGTGTATTTAACTTACCAGTAACAATTTTATTGCTGTCCAGATTCAAAAGTCGATAAACTGGTTCGTCATGTGCATTTTCGTAGCACCTCTTTAGCTTCCCTGTTTCTACATCAGTGGCCATAATTGTCTTATCCTGAAAAGAATAAATAGTGTATTTCATTATCATCAATCACACACGACTTTGAAAAATTCTTAATGTGAAGTGATAGCTTAGCTTGCTGTATGTAAGGTAATGTTTGATTCAAATATGAAATAATTTGACATTCATTAAATTCAGGTGCATCTTGACATTCACTAACTTGTAACTCATTCACTATTAACTTTGGACATTCACAATAAAGTCTTCATCAAACAGGGAGCGGGGCGCAGCGCGACGGTAGAGTGGCGTGTTCTTACTTACTATGAAAATATAATAATGAAAGTCGTCACATAACACGCCAACGTAGCGCCGAGCTTGGCGGTGCGTGACACGCCACGCCAGTGCAGTGCGATGACAAAGGAAGGCGTGTATCCTGCAGTATGAGTTCTGACTATTACGCCGCGCTTACAACCCGCTAGCCTCCCGTCGCGCCAGCGCCCCGCTCCTTATTTGACGAAACCTTAACATAGGTAGACCTCTAAATTCTCTCTGAACTTCAAGTTGTAATATCTCTATGATTGCATTTCATTTTGCATGAATCCTCATTAGGTCCATCCTCCCCTACAAAAATCATAAAACCCCTATTATTAATTATTAAAATGAAATAATAATAGACTACTACTAATAGAAAAAAAAGTATCACGTACTTTAGCAGTTGAGAATAAAGTTGTTCCCTCATCATCAAATTCTATATCTCGACACGCTTTTAGATGCAACTCTAATGTGGTCACTAGTTTTGTTTCATCATTGTTATATTCATACAATAGCACATCTCCAACAATATTGGCAATTGCTATTAAATTCTTGGAAGGATGAAGTGATATATCAACAATGAAATCTTCACATATTATTGTTGGAGGATGATCACGGGGTTTGTTTTTTTCAGCTTTTATGGCTTTTACAACTTCATCCTCATCTTCTTCATCTTCCTCTTCAGTTTTGTTTTCACCATTCTCATCTTCACTCATTTCATTTTCATCTGAAAACAAAAGACTGAATGAAATTTCTTTTCAGAATTGCACACATTGACTCTAAGGGTGCACACATTCTAAATTCCTCTCTCTTCTGAGTCAACTTCATGATAACAATATTAATAAAGAAAGTCAGAAATGCATACAATTTATTTAAATGCCCCATTAAACACAAATTTTAATTTGTACAGAATATTTTTCTCAGATTGATTTGTAAATTCTACACGACTTTGATGGGAACAAAAAGCTTTTTTTAAGATATCTGTGAGGCAGCCTGCCAGAATTCAATTATGGATACATACTGCATGCAAATTTAATTCATTTTTGTAACATTTTAGGAACCCAATGGTAATGCACCATAGCAAATTACAATGAATTATGACGACATTGTAACATCATGTTGTATGGTATTATAATATTATGTTATCCAGGAGTTCTTTTTTACCTAGAAACATAACTATCATTGTTATTTAAAACATTACCTATCTCACATTGATGTGAGATAAAAGTATTGATTAACACCACTCTACTGTAAATGATGTTAGCATGGGGTCGCTTAACAATAAGTTACTGAAATCAACTGAAGTAGGATATATAAATTTAAAGGCAGTGTTTGCTAACACAGTTCTCTAGTTAGGACGGATATTTACATATTTTCTTCCACACACAGTCGATCGTTTCGCGTCTGGCAGTAATGATGATGCCATCAGAAATATAGGAAAACTCGAACCGTAATATAAAGTACCTAACACAAAATTGGGTACTAACCATTATTATCTGCTATATCAACATCATTTTCATCACTGGAATCATCAAATATGCTAGACGAACTGTCTTCATCCGACGAGTTCTTATCAAATTCCTTAAAATTCTTCGTCATGTTTATTTAATTTTGTTATTGCAATAACAAATTATAACCATAATTCACAACAGATGACTGACTGACGTCTGACTGATGACGACTGACGAGAAGTCGATCGAGAACGCAGTAACGTGGCAGTAACTGACACTGAAGCTGCGAACATATTATCGGACGCGTCCGTCAGCCGCGGCTGAGGGACGCGGCTTAGCAGTGTGCACGGTAGTTCGGACGACAACCGGCCAGATTCTGTTCGGACCTCCGAACGCTCAAGGTCACGTCCGCGTCTTACGACTGACAGTTTGCAAATGTACTGTCCAGATAATGAATAAGCCGCGTCTCTCAGCCGCGGCTGACGGACGCGTCCGATAATGGGGATGGCAACTCAAAGCTAATCGTAGATGGCGCTGCGATAGTTGGTCCCCACGTCTACCTTGTACAAAAAAACAAACAAGATTATTTGTTATAAAAATTGAGTATAAATACAAAACAAATATGGAAAATTATTCGTCCATGCAAGTACTATATACTAAAAGAAGAATTAAGACGCCGCGGCGCATCTACAAGAGAAAAAAAGTGATTTAATTGAGTGGTTATACATTTGATTTTACCGTAATAAATCCACAATTACTTGTAGTTGAGGTTTCAATTTTTGAGTTTAGGTATGTTTTACCTGTCCTCTCCTTTATCAAGAATATAATGCTGCTTTTGACTTTCTATTTTGATAAAATATCATAATGTTTTAAGTCAGTAATTTTAACCTTTTTTTCTATTTAGATTCGAGAAATATCACAATATATTTAATTTCTTAACACCACAACTATTACAAAACTCGTTCCAGGTGATAATTCTTCGATTTTCGAGCGATGCAATACTGGTACATAACCTCCAAAAGAAAAGTAGATATTATTTTGAAAAGTGTATTCCATCATTTTTACAGCTTATTACACAACATCTAGTCATTTTACATCAATAAATGTTTTTTTTTCTGAAAATTCCTTTGATTTTACAGTTCTTTGGGGACCAAACTGTCATTTTCACTTTGACACTTGCCTTCCCCATTTGTTCGCAGGTTGACAGTGACAGACTCAGTGTGACCAGATTAAATTTTACGAAAATACCGAGACACCTCAAAAAAATACTGAAATATACCGTCTTACGTAGGACAGATATACCAATAAAAATACTGATTTTTATAACAGTTAACGCGTTTTATTTATTCATACTGAGTGACCTACAAAAAATGTTTAACTTATCGCGACCACCTGGCGCGCGGCTCCCGCCCTTTTTTTTCGATGAGTGTGCACTTGACGTCACCGACGTGAAATTGTAGAATTCCCAAGCGGGGTTATGATGGGGTGCTAAGACAGGAAACCTCCACGTGCGCCCGTGGACTGGAGTTCCCTCTCGGATACGTCCGGGGGGAAGACCAGTTTTTCGGGCCGGTGCACCCTGGGATGCGGGCAAAAACTCTTCCTTAGGCACTGTGTGTCTAAGGGGTCTCTTTGCCCGTATGCGAATAGCCTGTCGTGTGGACGCTCCAACACGTGTCCCTCTGATCAGCAGAGGGCACAGCGGCGGAGCGGGCTTGCGGACGGTGAGTGATGGGTAGCTCGCCGTCCGACCAGGGACCAAGCCCGGGTCGGTGGCGCGTCGTGTTTCGCGCCAAATGCCTGCTGGGGTCGCGGGTTTTTTCTTAACCCAGGATACCGTGGCCCTGGAACGTAAAGGGCATCCGAAGGAACACGGGTGGATTTTAGTCAGTAAGAGTCTGACAGTCCCTTCCGCCCCACCCAGGGCGGGAGGACTCATTTGATGACTTTACCACCTTAAAAAAAAAAAAAAGCGGTGTTATGATGACAAAAACATCTATTTTGGGGAAATTTCCGAATTATCGAAAGAAAGTCCTCAAAGATTAAGTGGAATGCAGAAGAGACAATCATTTCACTTGAACCGTATTAGACGAATTGATACTAGTAATAAAGTATCTTTTAAGTTTTACTACTACCTATTCATGCAACTGAAAACCTCCAGAACTCCAAAGCCTTGCAACACTATAACAGATATTTAAAAGTTGTTTAGTCTTATAAGAAGTCGGTTAAAAACTAGACGTTGTTTTGAAAATTATAATCTAGATAAACTAGCGGTCCGTCCCGAATTCGTCCGGGTAGACTGATATTCATGAAACAACGAATTATGAATGTATGCAATCTGGAAATTACTCTCTATCTAATAGTGCAAACCGCATTAAAATCGATCCAGCAGTTGTAAAGTTTTAGGCGAACATGCATTCTGCAAGTCTGATTAATACTATGTATTGATTGATAATTGTGTATGTAGTATTACAATACTACAACGCCGGCAACGGCCGTCTTTCTTGTCATATCAGTCTGTAACTTACTCATTTTTGCTCATAGATACTCGTATTATGTATAAACTAAATCCGGGAAGTCCCCAATGTTCGCGTTCCGGGGAATTCCGCAAACATTGTATATATATAGACGATCACTCACTACGGTGTTGCCATAACTTCAACCAAAATATACCCAAAAATTCTTACTGCCAGCAATATACCTGTAAATATACCGAAGTTCGGAAAAATCGATGAAATATACTGAAAAAGTATTAAAATACTGAATCTGGTCACACTGGATAGACTGACAATGATCAGTATAAAAATGTAGAAAATATCTATAGTATCAGCTCGGCATAAAAATGTAGAAAACCGGAAGTCGCCACTGTCTTCGCGCTACCAGCACTTTGAATGATTTTTTTTTTTTTTTTTCACTTATTACGTTAGTTTTATGACACAATAATAAATCTAACAAACCTGCGGTCTTTGTTTACATCAAATATCAAAGATTTTAAAACGCTGTCAGAAATAAAAATTTTAGTTCCGTTTCAATCCGGTCTGGCCAAGCTGCTGTAGTGATGTGCGAGTTATTTGATTCGAGGAACTTGAATCAAACCGATAACGAGTTTCAACTCGGGTTGAGTTTTTAACAATTCGGTCGATCGAACGCACAGCGCACGAAGTGCACGAACGACACACAAACGCGACCCGCACACTTTCTTTTAAGATACATGTGCATATAGTAATATTAGACAAAACGTAAAACGTTTTTCGTGAAGCAGCTTTTGTTGAAATGTGTTTCCTTGGCACGTGACGTAGGGATCATAATTGACTATGTGGTGTGGTAAAAATAATAAAATATACAAGAAACAATCTGTGTTGGTCAATCCTGGCTGGCTCTGGATAAACCTCTTTCATACCATCTACCAAGATAGATAGCTAGACGGAGCCCCGCTTGCAGGGCTCCTATTTCTGCGTACATGGTTTATATCATCCTAACATGAAGGGGTTGGCGTGGTCTTTCAGACCCAGACGCCATCACCTTCTAACCTAACCTGTTCCGAAGTGCCGAGCTCGCTTTTGTATCCTAAGTCAACTGTACCAATAAAGTTAGCTTGATTTACCAGTAGTGAGGTATAACTATTGAAAATAACCGGAAAAAGTAAATAGTTCATTAGGTACTTTTACCACCAAAGGTAATTATCATCAAATTTGGTTTTGGTATAACTTACTGCTGGTAAAATTATTAATAGTTTTCATCACATTGGTAACATGTACAGCTTGGCCAGAACAAGAACGGATTGAAACGGAACTACTTTTGTTTGCTGACAATGTTTTAAAATCTTTGATATTTGAGTAAACAAAAAACACAGGTTTGTTAGATTTATTATTGTGCCATAAAACTAACGTAATAAGTGAAAAAAATAAAACATTTTTGAATGTTTTGCTGGTAGCGAGAACACAGTGGCGGCTTCCGGTTTCCTACTGTTTTTTGCCAAAATAATTTCAATGAACTCAACACATCACTACAGCTTGACATAAAAATGTAGAAAACCGGAAATCGCCACTGTCTTCGCGCTACCAGCACTTTGAATGATTTTATTTTATTTTTTTTTTCACTTATTATGTTAGTTTTATGGCACAATAATAAATCTAACAAACCTGCGGTCTTTGTTTACATCAAATATCAAAGATTTTAAAACGCTGTCAGAAATAAAAATTTTAGTTCCGTTTCAATGGGGATGGCAACTCAAAGCTAATCGTAGATGGCGCTGCGATAGTTGGTCCCTACGTTAGATTACTGTCTACCTTGTACAAAAAACAAACAAGATTTATTGTTAGAAAAATTGAGTATAAATACAAAACAAATATGGAAAATTATTCGTCAATGCAAGTGCATATACTAAAAGAATTACGACGCCGCGGTGCATCTACAAGAGGAAAAAAGTGATTTAATTGAGTGGTAATACATTTGATTTTACCGTAATAAATCCACAATTACTTGTAGTTGAGGTTTCAATTTTTGAGTTTAGGTATGTTTTACCTGTCCTCTCCTATATCAAGAATATTAATGCTGCTTCTGACTTTCTATTTTGATAAAATATCATAATGTTTTACAGCTTGGCCAGAACGGATTGAAACGGAACTAATTTTTTTATTTCTGACAGCGTTTTAAAATCTTTGATATTTGATGTAAACAAAGACCGCAGGTTTGTTAGATTTATTATTGTGCCATAAAACTAACGTAATAAGTGAAAAAAATAAAAATAAAATCATTCAGTGCTGGTAGCGCGAAGACAGTGGCGACTTCCGGTTTTCTACATTTTTATGTCATGCTGTAAGTCAGTAATTTTACCCCTTTTTTCTATTTAGATTCGAGAAATATTACAATATTTATTTAATTACTTAACACCACAACTATCACAAAACTCGTTCCAGGTGATAATTCTTCCGCCAGACGAACCATTTCATGATTTATAGAGCGATGCAATACTGGTACTTAACCTCCAATAGAAAAGTAGATATTATTTTGAAAAGTGTATTCATTGAGTGTATTCGATTGTTTAGTTATGGTATAATCATAGAATTTCATTAATAAACTCAACTAACGGCCTGTCTCGGCTTCGCAAGGCTGGATATTTGTTTATTATATAGCTTTTCCTTAGTGATAACACAATTTTTGTTCTCACCATGGACCTAAAAAAAAAGGCGGACGGAACTTCACTAAGAAACAATTGAAGCACCCATAGTAAGTCAGTGCGCTAATGTGGACAAGCCAGCACGCACACATTCACACCATAGTAAGTCAGCCGTCGGACATTACGCTTCGAACGACACTCGCGGTTTTATACGATGTTATTTTGTCTAATAAAAATCAAAGTATGCCGTCATGTGTTGCAAAAAGTTGTCTAAACCATAGTAGTTCAATTAAAAAAGCCAGGGGATCACTTTTCATAGTTAAGCATGTCAATTTGAAGCTTATTTCTCGATTTTACGTCAATAAATTTAATAAACATCTCGAAATCAATCAGTGTTGCAACTATTTCAAGGTTCAAATTATTTTAAAATTGGGAGATTTATATTTTATGTTACTATTTATCGTTATTGTATTCTTCTATATTTTTACAGATTTCCCACGGCAAATGATGCATGGAAAAATGATTGTATAAAAATAATAAGGGAGTGTAGACATGGAATAGGAATGTAGACGTGTAGGAATGGAACATAAAATAGCTTTAATTAAATATTTATAGCCGAAAAATACTGAAACATTCGTTTTCACCACTTAAGTAAATTAGAAGGGATTTCTAGATGTGTCGATAGCAAAAGACAAGTCTACAAAAATTTGAATCACCAAAAGGGATTGTAAAACTTTATTAACATTAAACGAGTTGTAATATTATTTAAAAATAGGTATCCGTCACAAAAAAAAATGTAATTAAACTTAAGTTCAAGGGAGATCTTAATTAAATATTGTTTAAAAATGGGTAGTTTTTTCCTTCATCTGGCATCCCTATACACACCCACACATATTTACGCCGCCGCCATTGTGGTGCTTCAATCGTTTCTTAGTGAAGTTCCGTCCGCCTTTTTTTTTAGGTCCATGGTTCTCACAGCAGTCACAGCAGCTACCCATTATTTCTTGATAGTGTGAATTGTCGGAAATTAGTATGTTCCATAATTTTTACAGCTTATTACACAACATCTAGTCATTTTACATCAAAAAATCGTTTTGTTTCAGAAAATTCCTTTGATTTGACAGTTCTTTTGGGACCAAACTGTCACTTGTTATTTTGACACTTGCCTTCCCCATCCGTTCTGGCCAAGTTGTAAGTGACAGATTTGCAAGGTTACCAAATCCCAATAATTTTTTACCCTATAAAGTATGTTTAATTATTATAAACAAATGTTTTTAAGCTCAAATGTTTTAAGAGCTGATGGAACGAATGCTTTGATCATTTTCATATTTAAAATTATACTTGTTATTGCCGCAATTCATATTTTGATAAAGTTACAACATGTCACTGGCCTACAAATTGCAAAAAACGTAATAAAATATGAATTTCGTGGGCTGGTTGGAGCATTCACCTTAAAGTGATTTGCAGCTGCATACCAATCATCATAAAAACATACATACATGAATAATAAAACAGTTACAACTAAAATGCACTCAAGTGCTTTCCTGGAAAGGTGACCTAATTTGCAACAATTTAACCTCGATAGAGGGTCCAAACTGGTTGATTTAGAAATTAAGTCTCTTCAAAAGTTTTCTTTCACAATCTCTGTTGAATTTTTCAACTGAAATCAAATCTTCTAACCAATGTTATGTGTGATAAAACGAAAATCTTTAAAGAAATCGTCAGATTGGCACTGTGCTGGCGTTTGTATATTTCTTTTGAAAGCAAGTAAAAAAAAATCATAATCGACCTAAAGGGCGTCTCACGGCAATGCCACATGGAGGGAAAGTACCTTAAATATTGTAAATAGAACATTTTACTGAAAGAAGACATTATTTTAATTTTAAAAACAATTTAAACTGCATTCATAGATTTTTAAATAACTGCAAGGTTGAAACGGGAATCGAACTAGCAACACGAGAAAAAAAATTAACTTGTAGTTTTATCTTACCGATCAAAAGGCTTCATCTTAAGGATTATTTTTTGGTAAATAACATTAGTGTCAGAAATAAAAGAAAAACAATGAATTTTAACATTACAACTCAAACTTAATTCTTAAGCTTTTTTTTTGTTTCAAGAATTTTTTGATCATTTTTGCCATATTATTGTGATAATGAAAGGTAATGCGACCTAGTAAAACAAAAATTAAAAAAAAATGATATTAAAATTGAAAAGTAGTTTGTACAAAGTAATTCTTTTGGGAACCATATTTTTGAAGTTGTTGTAGTTGGTGAAAGAAACCTTTTGGACCGTATACCCCTGCTTCATTTCCTCTTACATTAAATATGGGAAATTCTGAAATTCTTTCTAGCAACCCTTCCACATCAATGTCATTATTGGAAAGTGGAAACATGGAAAATGGGGATGGCAACTCAAAGCTAATCGTAGATGGCGCTGCGATAGTTGGTCCCTACGTCAGATTACTGTCTACCTTGTATAAAAAACAAACAAGATTTATTGTTATAAAAATTGAGTATAAATACAAAACAAATATGGGAAATTATTCGTCAATACAAGTGCATATACTAAAAGAAGAATTAAGACGCCGCGGTGCATCTACAAGAGGAAAAAAAGTGATTTAATTGAGTAGTAATACATTTGATTTTACCGTAATAAATCCACAATTACTTGTAGTTGAGGTTTCAATTTTTGAGTTTAGGTATGTTTTACCTGTCCTCTCCTTTAACAAGAATATAATGCTGCTTCTGACTTTCTATTTTGATAAAATTTATAAATGTTTTAAGTCACTCATTTTACCCCTTTGTTCTATTTAGATTCGAGAAATATCACAATATATTTAATTTCTTAACACCACAACTATCACAAAACTCGTTCCAGGTGATAATTCTTCCGCCAGACGAACCATTTCATGATTTATGGAGCGATGCAATACTGGTACTTAACCTCCAATAGAAAAGTAGATATTATTTTGAAAAGTGTATTCGATTGTTTAGTTATGGTATAATCATAGAATTTCATTAATAAACTCAACTAACGGCCTGTCTCGGCTTCGCAAGGCTGGATATTTGTTTGTTATATAGCTTTTCCTTAGTTATAATTCAATTTTTGTTCTCAAGGCAGTCACAGCAGCTACTCATTATTTCTTGATAGTGGGAATTGTCGGAAATTTGTATGTTCCATCATTTTTACAGCTTATTACACAACATCTACAGCTTGGCCAGAACGGATTGAAACGGAACTAAAATTTTTATTTCTGACAGCGTTTTAAAATTTTTGATATTTGATGTAAACAAAGACCGCAGGTTTGTTAGATTTATTATTGTGCCATAAAACTAACTTAATAAGTGAAATAAAATAAAATAAAATCATTCAAAGTGCTGGTAGCGCGAAGACAGTGGCGACTTCCGGTTTTCTACATTTTTATGTCAAGCTGTAGTCATTTTACATCAATAAATCGTTTTTTTTTAGAAAATTCCTTTGATTTGACAGTTCTTTTGGGACCAAACTGTCACTTGTCACTTTGACACTTGCCTTCCCCATTGGAAACTTCATACTTGTCATTGTCATAGGTCATTGTTTACATAGAGTACATTTGTATATAGGGGTATAGAGACTTCACTTGACCTCAACGACAAGCGCCATCTGATGTGGAGTTACAGAACTTGCAGTGCATGTGTGCGTCTATAGATACATACATATTACACACATTTATGTGCAGTATCCTAGAAAGGGATAGCTATATAGCTATCCCTTTCTTTCTTCACTTATAATAATATAATGTTTATTTTGTTTAGAATAAAACACAAAATTGAGTATTACAACATTTTATTAAGTTTGTAGAAACTAAACAAACAACTTAACACACAACAGATAACACTAGGTCACAGGATATTCGCAATGAAAAACTCCAGAGTCCAAGAGAATGCATGGGCACTGCACGAGTAATTACCCTTCTTTGCGTCGCGCAGTCGGGTAAAAAGAACACAATGAATCCATAATAATTCAAATAACATAGCCACTATCCAGCTCGTAAATGACATTCACGGTTAAAACTTTCTAAATACATCAAACAAAACATAAAATATCGAGTTTGACACAAGTGGACACAAGACAGGTTACCATGGTAACAAAAACAACAATTTCGGAATGGCCGACATTGAAGTTCCGTAACAAACATTTTTTGCAGTGCCAATATTTGACTTGAAATTGTAATTTGAAAACTATTTTATAAATTTACAATAAGTCTAAAATTTAAATAGTTGTTTTAATTACAGCTCAGTATATTTCTTTGAGAGCAAGAAATAAAAATTATCACAATGAATATGTCAATTTACTTCGGTTTTGTGTTTTAATGCGTGCGTAAAATGAAACGTATCATTATTTTACTACGGGTCAGTGTTGTCATAGAAATATTTTATACAATATTGTTTTCATTTTATTTAATTTTCCTTTTAACAAATTTAAATAGTTAAAATTTTATAGATCTTCGAACAATATTTCTTTTTTTTTTATTTGTATTTCAGTATAGATGAAATTGAGACAGTCATGCCATCTAATGTCCAGTTACAGAACTATAGCCCAGAACAAAATGCAAACCAGGGGGTGTCGACTTTGTTCTACGAACAAGAAGTAGGTGGGCTAGAAAACAAGAAAGAGACATCAACATTAGAGTAAAAGAGATGAATTACATAATGTTGCCAACAAAAATACTATTTCACATTCAATCACATTCAATCTAATAATAGGCTTATTAATTGATTTTAAAGTATTGTTATCCTTCAAATTTATTTTTGCTTTTATTCTGATGCGAGAAAATGTTTGTTATGAAATTTTTAACATTTAAATTGATGAATACACAAAACAAAAAGGAGATAATAATATGACAACATGACAACACTGGAACGCCATATTGTCTATTGGCTGATTATTGTAATGTCAGAAAAAAGCGCGGGAACCTTGATACGAACAAGGCGCCAAATTGAAAATTTTTCAAAGTTAATTTGTTAATATTGTTGTAATATATTAAAATTAGTGTTTATTTTAAAATATAAGTTGTAAATTTAGTAAGTAGTGTAAGTTTATACAATAAACAATGGGGGGAACTGGTAAGAAGAGGAAAAAAGAGGAGCCCCCTGATGGTCGAGCTGAACGTAACATCACGGAGACTTCTTCTGATTCTGATGAGTCGTCAGATAGCAGCAGGAAGTATCAAATATTTAAAGTCCCTGGTTACTTGAGGAAGTATCCAGAAAACAGCAAAAAATCTGAATATATAGTATTTTTATCTCATAAGACTGAACGACAATTCTCGGACAAAGACAGATTGGCCATCTCTCATGCTATACGCAAATATTGCGTCACTGGCATACTACATTTAAAATCTGTAAATAAGTATAGAATAGGTGTAACATTTGACCTGTCCAACAACGCAAATGTATTTCTGCAAAATAAAAAACTTCTAGACGAAATTGGCTTAAACGCAACAATACCTGCTGTCGACACCGAGGTGACCGGAGTTCTTACTTCTGTTCCCACGGATTTGTCTAATAAAAGAATATTTGCTCTGATTGGAAGTTCCAGAAATGTCATACAGGTGAGGCGCTTCATGCGCCGCGTACTAAGTGAGGGTGGTGAGGTCACGTATGTCCCCACTCAAACCGTTGCAGTCACTTTCGCCTCTACTGAGTTACCGCAATACGTATACCTCGACTCCTGGAGACACGAGGTAAGCTGCTACGTTCCTCCCGTCAAACAGTGTTTGCAATGTATGAAGTTCGGACATATTGCAAAATATTGTAAAAATGACGTTGTGTGCTCCATATGTACAGAAAAGCATAGCTTTAAAACTTGTAAAGAAGATCCGAAAAATGCTAAATGTGCCAACTGTGGTGGTAACCATGTTTCCATTTCAAACACTTGCCCACAGAAAAAGATGAAAATAGAAGAGAATAAAGTCAAGTCCAGAGCTGCTAAGTATTCCGATTTATTTAATGAACATTCTTTTCCAAAATTAACACAGAAAAACATTGAAACACAGATTATTAATTTGACTAAATCAGATTTTTTTATGAATACTTTAACAAATGCTATTACTAAAATAATATTAAATCAAAAAGATAATCCAATAAATACATCCTCTATAAAAGAAGTTTTGCAACAAACTTTCCGTATGAGTACTTCCACATCTAATAATGGATCTTAATATAATGCAGTGGAATGCACAAAGTATTTTAAGTAACAAACTTTCACTAACCCAATTCCTTCATGAGCATAACATACATGTTGCAATTATATCAGAAACCTGGTTAACACCCATCAAACATTTTAACATTAGAGGATACAAAATAGAAAGACATGATATTGGAAACAAACACAATGGTGTAGCTATCTTAATTCGCAATAACATAAATTACAGAAAAATAATTACATATTCAGATAATTCGCTTCAAAATATTTGCGTTAGAATTACTGTAAATAGTACAGAAATTAGTATTGTAAGTTTCTATTGTCCAACAAATTGCACTCCATCTTTTGACAAACATAAATTTGAATCTTTAATAAAATCTGTGCCTGAACCAATGATATTCGCTGGTGATTTCAATGCCCATCACACATCATGGGGATGTACTTCTACAAATTCAAGAGGTAGGGATATTCTAGAGATTGTTGATGATAATAATTTGGTGTTAATGAATAATGGTGAAGTGACAACAGTCGGTTCTTTAACGTGGCGTCCAAATGCCTTAGATTTGTCCATAGTTTCCCCCTCATTGGCTCTTTCTTGTGATTGGTCTGTTCATTGTGATCCTCTTGGCAGCTACCACCTTCCTGTAATTATGAAAGTTTTTATCAATAATAGTAATATAGAAAGCACTAGCAATAACACAAATCTGCCCATCTATCCTAACTTTAAAAGGGTAGATTGGAAGATGTACGAACAAAATGTAGATATACAACTATCTACTTTTCAGGATCAACATGTTGCTCCATTGGAAAGTTATACAGAGTTTTGTCAACTTTTGCATTCTGCAATTAACAAGTCCCTTCCTTATACGACAGATTGTTATTCAGCTGATTATTCTATTCGTAACTCTTATAGGAATTCGGTAAAAGTTCCTCTTCCTTGGTGGAATAAAAAATGTTCAGAAGCAGTTCAAAAGTCTAAGTCAGCCTATATAAATTTTAAAAACAATCCATCAGAAGAGACATTTATTGAGTTTAAAAGATTACAAGCCCTCAAAAAACTTACTTTGAAAACAGAAAGATCAAATAGTTGGGTTGAACTTTGCAGCTCCTTTAATCGATGTACACCTCTGTCCAGAATCTGGAAATATATGCGGAAATTTAATAAAACATATTCTTCAAATAATAATGATGTCAATTGGATACAGGATTTTCTGGAAAAATTTACCCCAGATTATGTAAATAATGAGTCAAATTTTACCATTACCAGTGAGTCAAACTCTGAAAATTTCTTTTTAGTAAAACCTTTTTCGATTCAAGAATTGAAGTCTGCTGTAAATACAAGAAAAGATAGTGCTTTTGGACTGGATGGTATTCCATACATTATGATAAAAAAGCTCAGTGATAAGGGTTTGCAAACTTTTCTCAAAATTTTGAACAATTTGTGGTTGAACAATGATATACCTCATACATGGAAGTCTGATTGTTTGGTACCCATTTTGAAGCCAGATAAGCCTAGGTCTAATCCAGATTCTTATCGTCCTATTGCTCTAACATCCTGCGTTGGTAAAATTTTTGAACAGTTAATAAAACAAAGGTTGGAATTTTACATAGAACAAAACAATATTTTACCTGCTAACCAATTTGGTTTTCGTAGGGGAACATCAGCCCGTGAAAGTATTTGTCAGTTACAGCTTGATATTCAAAATAGTTTTAATAACAAGGATTGTTTGATGTCAGTATTCTTTGATGTTGCTGGAGCCTTTAATAGTGTAAATATTGATGTCCTTTGTTCTGAATTACTTCTTATTGGAATTCCAAACAAAATTGTCCACTGGGTCCATGAATTCTTAACTGAAAGAAAAGTTTATGTTAAATATAATGATAAATTACATGGGCCAAGATTTGCTTCAGTAGGAGTTTGTCAAGGAGGAATTCTGTCTCCATTAATATTCATTTTGTACATACGTCGTTTAAATTTGATTCTAGGTTCTAAAGTGAAAAATCTTCAATTTGCTGATGATTTAGTTGTGTATTTGTCTGGGAAAAATATCAAAAATATGACAGAGTGCCTTAACAAAGCATTGGAAGGATTGTACATGTACTTTTCTTATTTGAATCTCGATATAAATGCATTTAAATCTAAACTAGTAGTTTTTAGTAGAACTAGCAATATCAGCCCTTCTGTTTTTTACAATCAAGTTTCTATACCAATTTTTCATGAAGCTAAGTTTTTAGGTGTTACCTTCACTCATAATTTGGCTTGGAAAAAGTATGTTGAATTGATAAGTTCTAGAGCTAACAGAGTCTTTAATGTTTTAAAGACATTGTGTAGAACCTCCTGGGGAGCTGACCCAAAAATATTGTTATTATTATATAAATCTTTGATTCGTAGTCATTTTGAATATGGTTTTCTCTGTTTTGCTGGTGATAGAAGGTTAGTAGATATTCTTGATAAAATACAAAATAAAAGTTTGAGACTCATTACTGGGGCATTTAAAAGTACGCCAATCAATGCAATGCAAGTTGAATGTAAACTCCCTCCATTAATGATAAGATTCTCTTACTTGAAGGAAAGGTTCCTATTAAAACTTTATAGCAAAAATAATAACCACTTGTTTTCCAATTTAAAACAATCAAGTACATCATCCATTTGTAACTTATTATATATACTTCAGGGCTTTCCTCAATATGTAAATTTTCTTGAAACTCTGCAAATTTATAAGTCTTCTATTCTTCCATGTTATCAGGGTGATTTTGACAGCAAATTTCCTGCAATTGACATCATTATTGATCACAATTTATCCAATAAAGAAGATGTATATGGTAAATTTCATGAATTTACTGATCATAGATTTGTGTATACTGATGGGTCTAAAACTGAGTCATCAGTGTCGTTTGCTATTTTTGATGCAATATTGAATTCTGGTATTGGTTATAAAATAAACTCAAACACAAGTATATTCACAGCTGAGGCTGTGGCAATACTTGCTGCCCTAAAGCACATTCGGGAAAAAAATGATGGATGTCTTCAATGGGTTATAGTTAGTGACAGCATGAGTGTTCTAGAAAATCTCAAAAATAATAGGTTGAATGCCAACACAAACTATTTCATATCATTAATAAAAGAATCTTGGTTATATTTGTCTTTTCATAACATTAGAGTTCTGTTCATGTGGGTCCCTTCGCATGTTGGTGTGATGGGCAATGAAAGGGTTGACTTTTTAGCTAGAGCTATAACAAATTCTGATGATGTCCTAGATTCAAGTAGTTCCCTCAACATATCTGTTCCTTGTTCAGATATAGTACCTCTGTTAAAAAGAAGGTCTATTGATACATGGAAAAGACACTGGAATCATACAGTACAAATTGAAAATAAGGGTATGTGGTATGCAGTGTACAATACTCCCATAGGAACCATGCCTTGGTTCTGTAAAATCAATACTTACATAAACAGGAAGTTTTACTCCACCATACTAAGGCTTCGTTTTGGTCACTGTCGACTAAATTATCATTTGTGTCGTCTGAAAATGGTACACAGTTCTCTCTGTGATCATTGTAATTCTCAAGCAGAACAATCTATTGATCATATTTTCTTTGAGTGCTCATCTTTTGGCATCCAGCGCCTTGTGCTGATGGATGAGCTAATTGAAATTTATGGTAGCCCTGATTTGGTACCGCGCTCCATTCAGGCTCTTCTTGTAAATAACTTGACTTATTTAGCTTTGTTTAATTTTATTATTAATACAGTTGGGCAAATTTAACTAATTGTGTAACTGTCATGTGTATATAATTTATGTACCTTATTTATATAATATCTTCTCATTGACTCTCTTAGAATATAAAATAATATATAAAACAATTATCTATTAAATTGATGACTGTAAATATCATATCATCACACTGTAAATCTCGTAACTAAAATTGCTAATTTGCTAATGCCTTTGCCTAACGTCAGTTGGGTAGGCTAAAATATTATTATAAAAAAAAAAGGATTTGACACTCGGCTCTTACAAAAATAAATTAGTATATACAAATTACTTGGACTTGACTCAAGATTTTGTGGAAATAAATCTTAAATATGGATTTTATTGAAATGGACTGAAGACTTTTAACGGATTAAATCTACATGGAAATGAAACTGATGAATTTACCTGGATTTTATTACTTTGGAATACTAATGACTTGGACTGGAATCACATATATATGGATATAAAAAACTAATGAATCATTGGATTTTCTTATGTTACATACTGATGAATTGAACTGGATTTATATACTCAAGAAAAATGCCAACTGAAGACTAGGCAGCATGGTCTCAGACCTTAGCCTGTTCCGCAAGGAACCAAATTACAAAAAAAAAAAAAAATGTCTATTGGCTATTTGACGTCATAGGAAAAAATGTCTGCCATCGCTTGCGCACTATTATTTAGATCTTGTTCTTGTGTTTATTTGTAATAAATAAAACAGTTGCATTTAATTCTACATACAATATTGTTAATGTGAGTCGAGCTTGCTCCTCTGTGTCTGTGTTTTGGTGAAATTAAGTGCGTATTTGTGAGATATAGACCCGGTGTTGAGACAGTGACTCTTGTTTGTTTTTGTGCCTTATTCCCGATGAGTTCGTAGGAAGAAAACACTAGAATCTGTGCTATGTGTGGAACTTCACCTTCTAAAGATCCCAGCATCACTTTACATCGGTTTCCGAACCTTAGTACAATAAGTCATTGTAGCTTATATGAATAAAGAAGTCAAATGAAATCGTTTGTTTTACTAAACTGCTCCATACTTATTATCTTTCAGCATTTTATGCACAAGTACATTGTGTTTCTCGATAGTAATTTGAAAGAAACTATCGAGAAGCGCAATGTACTTGTGCATAAAATGCAAAACAAAGAACCTGTAAAGTACTTGTAGTATTTGAAATTCCCGCCCGATTCTACTGCCATGTTTTCGTGGGCTAAACATAGATGGCGCTGGTCGGTAAGGAAAATTTTCCTCACAAAATTAGTACGGAGTCGTCATTCTTCCCCTTTAGGGGTATATATTAGCTTGCTACATATAAGTAATCTGTGGTATATATGTTCTGTGATGCAAACTTACTGAGTTACAGGACCCTGATTGTTTACATCTTCAGACTCAATATTTTAACAAAAAATCATATTTAAAAGCATTCGAGTCGGATATTGACGTGGTGTACCGTGCAGTATATTTTCAGAAACCTTTCTGCAAGCACTTCTGCGCGAGTGGTTTTAGCTAGGAAGCGTACAGTTTTAAAGTTGCTAAGTGATAGCAGTGTTAAAAAAAATCATCGGGCTGTAACTCTGATTCAGTTCTTCGATTATGAATATCTGAAAATGTTTTTTGTTTAAAAAGGTAAGCAATGGACCAGAATATCCTGATTTTATTGTAACACATTCAACAGGTGTGTATCTTTTGATTGGCTAATTTTCCGCAGCCTTTCCAAAGCCATAATTCATAAACACATAGTAATTATTTACTGTAGTATATCTATCTGTTACCAGTTTAGGCTATAACAGACAAAGGCAACCAATGAGATAGTAGACCATTGTTAAGATAAATAGAATACTTTTACTCTATGAATATTTTCTCTTGAATGGCAAACAATAGTTTAATATTTAAATTCAATGTTTGAAGCATCTTTGAATGATTGTTTTTTTTTATCAAATATCTGATTTGTTTTAGTGTATTTCTTATTTTTCATTATTGCACCTACCACAGTCTGTTTGTCTCATTTTTACTTCATATTATTATGGCTAAACAAATTATAAGTAATAAGATGTTATTTTATTTTTTTAAAGTATCCTTCAGTTGGCTTAAAATCAACTTTATGGAATAATGTAATGACACAATTCAAAATGATATACAGTGTAATCTCCATAAATAACATAACATCAAAAGGAGAACATTCAGGCTCCATACATTTTTGGGCCTTTTCTGAAAGTGCCGGCCAACGAAAAAAATTGGTACCTATGGGTAGTACTAGTCATTCGGAGCAATAGTTACTATGGCACAAAAGTTGTAGGATTGCTCTCGGTCAAGTTATACAAGTTCGAAGATTCGTAAATCTCATACATTTTTTAATTTCTGAAAGTGCCGAGAATCACCAAATAATGATAAGTATTGCTAGAACTAGCGACCTCAAGTAATTTAACATAACGCCTGTAATCCCTGAGGGGTTGGGCAGAGGTGTACCGAATATAAATGAATAATAATCTGTTTATTTTTTGTGAAAAGTAATAAAAACATTTTAAAATATACAAATCTGGTGGTGGGACCAGCATCGGGAACAGAACAGAGGTTGCCTGTAGTTAGGGGTCTTGGGAAAGGAATCTCCTAACAATACGAGACGTGATCAGCACTGCTGCTTTTTGAATCAACCCTTTTTAGGGGAAAATAAAATAATCAAATGAGTTATCTCGCTCTGGGCTGAGCTGTAGAGTAGAGACTGTCAGACTCCTGCTGACTAAATATCCTCCCTCTTAATTCGGTTGCCCTTTGCGCTCCAGATACTAAGATAGTCCACGAGCCGGTACCTACATTTCATTCATACTTTTTATATTTTATATTTTTCTCAAAGAGCCTCATAGCTTCGGGCACGCCGCAATCGCGGCGGTAAGACCCCTCTTTGAGGAGTGGCTGGAGAGACGTCACAGCGTCCTGACCTATGGGATGACGCAGGTCCTCACCGGACACGGAAGTTTCGGGAGGTACCTGTGTCGGATAGAGAGGGAAGGGACGCAAGCTGTCACCACTGCGAAGATCGCCCGGAGGACACGGTGGAGCATACGGTGCAGGACTGCCCCGCTTGGGCAGAGCACCGCCGTGTCCTCACAGAGGCGATAGGCGGAGACCTCTTGCGCCCGGCATTGATCGAGGCCATGCTGCGGGGCGAGACGGAGTGGGAAGCGGTCGCCTCCTTCTGCGTCGTGTTCCACGCGCGCCTCAAAGAGCGTCAGCAAAATGACGGGACCCCCTCTCAGAGGGCTAAAGCCTGCCGGGGTCGCGGGACTTATTTCTTTACAGTGACCCCGGAACACATCGTGGACTTTAGTGTTAGTCTGACAGTCCCTGCCGCCCTGCCGGGGGTGAGAGGACTCATTTGATGACTTTACCACGCTAAAAAAAAAATAAGAGCCTCATAGCTTTTGGAACGCGATACTGTCGGGTCCACAATCAGCGGTGAGACGGGTTTGCCTCACCGTCCAGTCAACGAGACTCGACTGATACTCGTCCTTGACATCCCGTGGAACTTCAAGAAGCATTTACGACGTTTGGATCAAAAACCTAAGATCGAGCCGGGGCTGCCTTCAAGCTGTTACCCAACCTGGTGAGGCAAACGCCGCTTTCTGAAGGCTCTACGTGGAAGTGGTACGGTTAAAGCCCCTCTACGGGAACCCTGTGTCTGTCGTTTACATAAGGAAGCGATCACACAAGCTAATCGCACCAGGGGATCATGGCTATTCGGGTGATCCACTCATAGACATAGATGCTGGAAGATCTGCTTCCAGATCACACGTTGGCAATCCGGAAAGGAGGCTGCCACTTCTTCTGCAGCAGTAATGACAGCGAAGGAAGAGCCACAACACGCGAAAGAGGACGCCCTCGAAATCTCAATCCAGTCGCGTGAGGCAAGTAATGCGGAGCTAGTTGTCTTATATAGGATCAGGCCCAGGACGACAGCATGTCGTGTTCCACGCGCGTCTAAATAAGCTTTCAGTGGCCCTTACGGAGCCAAACGCCTACCGGCTTGCGGGACTATCTCAGCAGGATAGTAGCACGGTTGATGATTTTATTACCCGAAAAACGTGGTTGATTCAGAAAGCAGTAATTTTGGTCACTACTCGTATTGTTAGGAGGTTGCTCTCCCAAGAGGTCTACTGGGGTCGCTAGTTCCATCAATACTTATCATTATTTGGCGATTCTCGGCAGTTTCAGAAATTAAAAAACCGGCCAAGTGCGTGTCGGGCCACGCACAGTGTAGGGTTCCGTAGTTGCCCATCAAAAAACTAATTAAACTGATTCGCTGAATTTAATTTTAAAAAGAAGAATTTTCAAAATCGGTCCAGGAGTCTTTGAGAAATCAGGAAAAATACATAAGAAAAAGATTACGACGAATTTAGAACCTCCTCCTTTTTTTGAAGTTAGTTAAAAATAGTTGACGATAAAAACCTACCTATCCCCAAAAAACATACCGTAAAAACATACCTATTAAAGCTGTAAAATAAAGTTGACAAACTTACATTTGCAGTTGAAGAGCATGTTCCCGATACATTTTGTTAAGAAAACATATTATTCAAGTACATTTTATAAGTTGGTCGACTATTACTCGTAAAGTTGTAAAGCCTACTTAGTCATGATAATTTTCTTTTAAACTTCGTTATATATGCTACTATTGTGAATTTTTTCACACCCCCAAACATAACCGTTTAGCTGGTAGAGGGGGGGGACACTCGAGTCGAGCAAAATTTAGCACTTTAAAGCTTAATATTTCACAAATGAATTTTTTTATCAAAAAACTGTTAATGGAAACTATCATTATTTTTTAAAGACCTATTTAATGATACCCCACACTAAGGGGTACGCGAGAAAAAAAAAATCCTCACTTTACGTGTAAGTACTGGAGGTACCCTTAAAAAAATATTTTACGAGATTTTATTTTACCACTTTTTTGGCACAACAAATCCGTATATTTACACCAAATTACAGCTCTCTAGTACTGTGCGTCTCTGAGCTAAACTGCGGACAGACGGACGGACGGACGGACGGACATGGCGAAACTATAAGGGTTCCTTGTTGACTACGGAACCCTAAAAATGTATGAAAATTACGAATCTTCGAACTTGTATAACTTGACCGAGAGCAATCCTACAACTTTTGTGCCATAATAATTATTGCTCCAAATAACTAGTACTACCCATAGGTACCAATTTTTTTCGTTGGCCGGCACTTTCAGAAAAGGCCCAAAAAAAATGATGTCCTTTAACAACAAACTTCTTGTAGCTCCTTAAGGTCAAACAAGTCAACATTTTTTCCATAGAAACTTCGTTGGGGTTTTACTCCACTATTTGACAAGGTACATCCAAAATTAAACATGGTATCGTTTTGTCTCATTATTAATTTTGTCTGTACGGAAGCAGAATTGTAAAATATGAAGCTATTAAAAAGTTACGAGCTTCTAAAGATTCGTTTTTTTTTTGCTAATTTTAACACAACTTTAGGTGTAAATTAGAAGCTAAAGAAGCATCAAATTTCCAAAACCAAGTCCGTACCGACACAGCAAATTTATCGAAGAATTTAACAAATTTTATTTGAAATTAATTGGTGCAGTGGATTTTTCATAAAACCCCTTCTTCCAAAGGCTTTTTCGTATTTTTTTACGCGCGCCTTTTACTCTGAATGATCGTGCATCTCACTGAATAATGTTTTTCCCTGTTTTCACTACGGGGGGATGACGCTCGCGCACACATGTACAATATGGCTCGATTTCCGGTGAAATATCATGGTTTTTGACCATGCCTGCCAGTGAGTTCGAGCTCGCGACTAGCGCCGCCTTAAATCACTTGACTTTGGTTGGTATAGCCTACCTTGTCTTCCATACAATGATTCACTTTATAGCAATACATCCACTCTCAATAACAACAACTTTACAACTAAGTAATAAAATACCTATAAGTTACAAAATTAGTAGAAAATGAGCAGTTGTGTTCAGTGGGCATCATCAATTGGTAAAGAATGTAGGTGCTTGCAAGTGGGGTAACACATTGTGACACGGACTGTGAATTCTTTTGCTGCTTTATTATCCTAGCTTGTAATAAACGACTGTCAGCATCTTGCATACCAAACTTTTTAAGAAATCCAATCTACAGTTTACAAATTGGAATTATTTGAATGTGTACGTGTAGACTGTTGTTGATCATCTATACATATAATAAAACTGTAGAAAAATAATTTTTGTACATTAAAAAAAAACTCAAAAAATATAGCCAGCGTGTTTAAGGACAACCAATAGAACTCATTTCTAGCATTTTTAGAATTTTTGTCTGTTTGTCTGTATGTCTGTTTGTATGTTTATTTGTTCGGGCATCACGTAAAATGTACGAAAGCTATTTAAATAACTTTAATACATAACGACTGACCGTAACTTGAAGTAACATTTAGTTTTTGTTTCATTGAAATCGGATCAGTCTATCAAAAGACATTTGAATTTAAAGTGTTCCAGAAGTAAAATTACGGTCAGTTTACACCGAGACACGCAGCTCGCAGTTCAGTAGCGCGATCTAGCTTGGAATATAAAAACAACATACCTATTCAAATATGGTGTGGACTGGAGTGGAGTGGTTTGGAGTGGAGTGGAGTGGAGTGGAGTGGAGTAGAGTAGAGTAGAGTGGAATGGAATAGAATGGGATGGAATGGAAAGAAAGAAAAGGTTTTTATTTGACTCACACTAGAAAGGGATGGAATGGGATGGAAGCGGATGGAGTGGGTTGGAGTGGGATGGAGTGGGATGGAGTAGGATGGAGTAGGATGGAGTGGGATGGAGTGAGATGGAGTAGGATGGAGTGGGATGGAGTGGGATGGAGGGACATGGAGTAGGATGGAGAGGGATGGTGTAGGATGGAGTGGGATGGAGTGGGATGGATTGGGGTGGAGTGGGATGGAGTGGGTTGGAGTGAGATGGAGTGGGATGGAGTGGGATGGAGTGGGATGAAGTGGGATGGAGTAGGATGGAGTGGTATGGAATGGGATGGAGAGGGATGGAGTAGGAGGGAGTGGGATGGAGTGGGATGGAGGGACATGGAGTAGGATGGAGAGGGATGGTGTAGGATGGAGTGGGATGGAGTGGGATGGATTGGGGTGGAGTGGGATGGAGTGGGTTGGAGTGAGATGGAATGGGATGGAGTGGGATGTAGTGAGATGGAATGGGATGGAGTGGGATAGAGTGGGATGGAATGGGATCGAGTGGGATGGAGTGGGATGGAGTGGGATGGAGTGGGATGGAGTGGGATGGAGTGGGATAGAGTGGGATGGAATGGGATCGAGTGGGATGGAGTGGGATGGAGTGGGATGGAGTGGGATGGAGTGGGATGGAGTGGTATGGAGTCGGATGGAGTGGGATGGAGTGGGATGGAGTGGGATGGAGTGGGATGGAATGGGATGGAATTGGATGGAATGGGATGGAATGAGATGGAATGGGTGCTCTAATCCAGTAGCAATTGAATAGTACTGCCTTTGAACGACAGAGGGCGTTTATTACAAACACGTCAAATATTCTTGAAAAATCTAAATAAATTCTAAATATAGGTAGGGTTTATATGAAAACGATATGATTTATAAAAAACCTGGCGAGAATTAAGCGCTTCGCACAAAAAAATACATTGTTAAATTCCGACATCCACGCGAACGAAGTCGCGGGCACAGCTAGTCATAAATAAGTAAGAGTCAAGGACTGCCCATTAAACAACAACTTTCCATAACAACATAAATTGCATGTTCCCTTCAGTATCTTAAAATAGAGTTTACACTATATTTTGGAATGAGTAAACTTTGAACTCACTTTTATTACTTTTGTTATGTTTGTTTTTTTTTTGACTTTGCCCCACACTACGAATTTCTCCTGTGTCGTGGGTGCGATTACAAACATATAAACTGACATATACAAACGCCCAGACACGGAACAACTACTTGTATATCATACAAATATTTGGTCAGTGCGGGAATCGAACCCGCGACACGCAGCACAGCAGTTCGATTGCTCAGCCACTGCGCCAACCGTGCCGTCGTTACTTTCTGTGAAAGAGTGACGAAACCCCGCTGCCTGATGATCCCAGGGCAGTATGGAGGGAGCGTCTGTCGCAACCGAGGTTCGGGTCGCACGCCGCAATTGCGGCGGTCCCTCTTTGAGGAGTGGCTGGATAAGCGTCACGGGGCGGGCGTCCTCATCTAACTCTTGAGTTTGTCGCAGGTCCTCACCAGACCACCGGGCACGGAAGATTCGGGAGGTATCTGTGTCGGATAGGGAGGGAAGAAACGCCTGTGTGTCACCACTGAGAGGATCCCCCGGAGGACACGGTGGAACATACGGATAGCAGGACTGCCTCGCTTGGGCAGAGCACCACCGTGTCCTCACGACGGCTATAATAGGCGGCGACCTCTCGCGCGGCTCAAAGAGCTGTCAGCAAAATTAACTGATATTACAGAGGACACATTCGATGATTTTACCACGTAAAAAATCATAACCTCCTTTTGGCTTTGCCGTAGTCGGGTAATAAAAAGAACTAAAGCAACTTTAAATTAACGTTTATCAATTTTCTGATTCAGTGTTACATGGGCAATAAAGTAAATTCAATAATAATGAATTCATAACATTCATTACATTTCCGATATAGTCCACTGCTGGACATTGTCCTATGCTATGTATGCTATTGCTAGGCATCCAGATCCAGCTGGGGGTAGGGTTGCCAGACGGTCGGGAATTGGCGGGATTCTCCCGAATTTTAGTATGTCCTCCCGACTCCCGACAAAGCAAATAATCTCCCGAAAAACAAGTTCGATAATTTTAGGTTCACATCTTCGTCAAACGAAACTTGCAAACCACTTGGGCGTTTGGCGCAGAGCGAAAAAACTAGTGACCGACCGAAATTTCGGTTTCGGTTTCGGCCAACATATAGCCGAAACTTTTATGGCTCAGTAGAAGTTAAATTTATGACATAGAAAAACAGCAATTTCTAAAAATCATCTATTCATTTTGCCGTATTTCATTACTTCCCTGAATTTGATCCTTATTAGAAACACTATCGAATGGTGAAATAATACAGGTTGTGATTTTTTTTTCCAAAATTAGCGGGTTCGATTCCTGGCCAGGAATATTGATTTTTCTAAAATTCAATGACGCACTTTTAGTTTTCGGAAAAATTCGCCCTGTACATTGAAACTTTTTCTTACGTGTTAACAAATGTAAAAAAAAACAGTAAAGAGAAAAAATTTGTAAATGTTACGAAACCGGAACTTTTTAAGTTTCGGTTTCGGACGAAACTGAGAGCAAGGCCGAAAGTTCGGTTTCGGTTTGGGCTGAATAATCAGTTTCGGTCGGACACTAGAAAAAACATTGCAATGCACTCCGTCTGAGTTGAGTCGTGTCTGTGTAGCGTTACGTCGTCATCTAAATCTAAGTTCAGTGAACCAAGTTAATATTTTTAACTTATTTTTTTATTTCTCCCGACCAAAGCCCTAAAATCCCGAAAAATCGGTTATTGATCCCGATAACAGGAAGAATCGATCTGGCAACCCTAGCTGGGGGTGTCCTACACTACGCTTTCCGATACGCGGTCTCCAGCTGTTCACTCCAGGACTCTTCATTTCTATATATTTGTATTTAATTGTGCTAATTTTTAATGTGTAACAAAATATTTTGATGCTTTTCATAGTTTATACCTAATCTTGTTTCAGCCGCAAGACTAGATTCGCAGTTCGAAGCGCGCGAATTTTCGCTGCAGCGAATTGCCCCTTGGCGTTGCCGTAGAGCTTCGCTATTATCGTGAGTAATATTTGCAAAGTAACTAATCTTCGTGGTTTCAACCCCGCTGCTCGGCTCCTTTCGCCTTCCTCGATAAATGGACTATCCAACACAAACAGTTTTTTTCAAATCGAATCGAACGTTCTTGAGAAAAAAAAAACAACCATAAACTAAAAACAAGCAAACTTCCGCTTTATAATATTAGTAGGTATAGATACGCGACAGAATCGAAGCGATGCACGTGCCTGAAGCACCACCGCATCGCGATTCGCGGTAGTAGACAAAATCGTGGCTGTATATCTTCACCCACGCCCTCGTAGTAGGGTTGCCAACCGTACTATAATATAATAGTATTGTCAAAGTTGTACTGTATTTTGGGTCTCCGTACTATATACCTACTGTTGAAGAAATATATAGTACGCGAAAATACTATATTTCAGTACAATTGCCCAATGTTTTTATTTTACCTACTAAAATCAGTAAAATGAAAAAAAAAGCTTCCTGCACTTTTCGAACGCGTCTTTAAAAAAAGCAGGACGTGCAAATACATAAAGTTCTCATAAAATTATATATAGGTGAAAAATATAACTTAAGTCTATTTTTTATTCTTCCCTACTAAAATACTATATTTTTTTAAAGCGTTCTATATTTTTTCTGGCTTTTTAAAAAAAAAACTATATTCTGACAAAAAAATGTTGGCAAACCCTACCTCGTACGGCACGGGTGTAGTGTAGGTAAACAGCCTGCGAATTGCGATAGAACTACTGGTTCAAATTGTATTTTTTTTGTTAAATAGTTTATTTATCGAGGAAGGCTATATAAGTATAGGCCGCTATCCCACTGGCGTTTTACGAGCGTTGGCGTCTCTCAAACGTCTGCGCAGCGTCAACTTTGCGCAGAAGCGCAGTGGTAAAGCCGATATTACACAGGGCAATCTCGGTTCAATATTGCTTTCAATTCCATTGCTTCAATGGCATTGACGCATCTAAACACATTTCAATTTGATTGTCTAATATCATTGAAAGTTAAGATTTTTAATTAACTTTCAATGCAATGGAACCAATATTGGTCAATCGAATTGACGGTTGAAACATGTAAACACGAACATTGAACAATGACCAGTCCGCGAACGGCAGCGAAGGAATCGGACGTATAGGATTGTGTAGTTACTAGCGTGCGCGCCTGTTTATTATTTAAAAAAAAATGTGACCGCCTTCAAAAACAACCACAAAAAAGGGTAAAATAACCTAGAAAACTTTTCTTTCGGAAGTCGGTGACTTTTTTTGAAGTGAAAACTTCTTTAGCGGCGTTGTACACTTTTTCTGTAATGGGTAAAAAATTTAAAACTCGCGTCAGGGTCACGTGACCCTGATCGAAAATGAGTAAGACGTCATTCAAATTAGTTAATTTCATATCTGTACTACTCCAGTTTTAAAATAAAACATAGTAACAAAAAAGTTTTCACTTCTACCGGCACTCCTGGAGTGCAACCTTTTTTTATTAATTTCATTGTCTCTTTTGCCACCGACTTCCGAAAGAAAAGTTTTCTAGGTTATTTTACCCTTTTTTGTGGTTGTTTTTGAAGGCGGTCACATTTTTTTTTGAAAAAGTTTTTATTTTACTCTTTTTAGTTTAAATATTCAACCAAAATTCTTGTCAAATACATCATTTTCTTACATGTGCACTAGAATTTTGTAATCCGTAGCACCGGTAATAACATCGTTAACATCTCTTTAATTCATTCCCTATCTCAAAAACTACTGAACCGATTTTGATGAAATTTGCAGTATTCCCTAAGTTGAACGATACCTAGTACAACAAAAAAAGAATTACTTGAATCGGACTTGTAGTTCCGGAGATATGCAAACACAAACATAGTTTTCTTACTTCAGGAGTTGTACCTTCCATCATCAGCTCAGGTACATGAGATGATGATTTCCATACGCAAATACTTGAATTACTTCATAAGATTTGCGAAAAACTATGTGTCAGCCAATAAAATTTGAGGGTTGCCCTCGATTTCTCCAAGATCCAATCATCAGATCCTGAAATGGTGACAATGGGACCACACGGGAAGCACCAGCTTTCGAATAAAAAAAGAATCATGAAAATCGGTTCACCCAGTCGCAAGTTATGAGGTAACAAACATAAAAAAAAAAAAAAAAAAAAAAAATACAGTCGAATTGATAACCTCCTCCTTTTTTTGAAGTCGGTTAAAAATGGTTTTTAAATGGCGTGACCATCATGTTCCGCATTTTCTGGAACTTTTTCAAAAATATGAGTGTTTGTGGAATACAAAATCCAACTCTTACAAAGATAGAAACCAGCGTGATAATGCTATAAGATCACTAAAGGAAGACTTAAATATTGACGGGGTCACCGAAGAAGATATAAAGTTAAAGATAAAAAGTATTCGCACTAGATATATAGCTCACAAATTAATGAAACACCCGCACGCACGACTTGACGACGCGACATCGCCAGGCAAATGAACATTGAATGTCTCGTTGAATGTTTTGTGTGTAAATAGGAAATATGTGCAATGTTCAATGTTCAATGCTTTTCAACGGAATTGCTGTCAATTTAATTGAACAGTGTAATATCGGCTTTAGTTCGCCTTGCTACCTCGTAACGTTAACGTCGCGTTTGTCGACCATAGGCCCGTAGTATAGTATTATGTGCGCAACGTTAACGTCACGTTCAGCGGACGATAACGCCTGCCACGCGACGGCAACGGAGAGACGCCAATGCTCGTAAAACGCCAGTGGGATAGCGGTCAAAGCCTAGGCTATACATATAATAGCACGCCACGACCACTAGTAGCCGATCAGCGGGTGAAACCGCGGGGTGTTTCCTGCTAGCTGGTGTTCTATAAAAGTATAATTTAGGGTCTACAGTTGTGACGGACTCGTCATCAGTGCCGGATTAAGACTGAAGTACTTGATGCCCTAAGCAATCGAAGCCTTTGGTGCCCCCCTATCCACGGCTTTTTGTTTTCGTGGTAAAATCATCAGATTAGTCCTGCCACCCAGGGCGAGACGGGAGGGCCTGTGAGACTTGTACTGACTAAAATCCACGGTGATCGATCCAGATCCTTCAATAGCCCTTTACGCTCCAAGGTCACGGGTACCTGATGAGATAGTCCCGCGATCACGGCAGCCCTTGGCTGTCTAATGGAGGCCCCGTCAGTTTGCTGACAGCTCTTAAAGGCGCGGCCCGGGCATGGTCTATGTTCGGACGGCGAGTCACCCAATACTCGCTACCCGCATACCCGCGCCGCGCCTACGGAACTCGGAGGCCGGTATTCGCCTCGCCACATCCGTTGCCGTGGGCATCTCCCCTTCCCCCATCCACGGCGGTTTCAGCTTTTAATTTTTTTAAGTTATTCATTGGTGATAAGGAAGATGTTATGTAGAGAAATACTTCGTTTAGTAGGTTTAGGTTAAACCTGTGGTTAAACAGAGCCCTTTCGATTTTTTTTTGCACCTTCTATAATAAGCAATAAATAAGATACCCAGCCCACCTTTTTTTTAGGATGATAAAATCATCAAATGAGTCCCACCCAGGGCAGGGTGGGAGGCACTGTCAGACTTGTACTATACTACCGTCAATAGCCCTTTACGTTCCGGTATTCACAGCATTCGTTAGTCCCGCGATCCCGGCAGGCTTAGGCCCTCTAAAGGGGCCCCGTCATTGTGACCAAAGCCTACCTACGATGGAATAGCGAGCGAAGCGAGCTAGAAAATTTAAGTATTATTTGTCGGATAGACGTGATGCCCAAAGGACGGATTTTTTTTTGTGATTCTTCTGGTGCCCCCCCCTGACGTGATGCCACAAGCAATTGCTTAATTTGATTAAGGGTTAATCCGTCACTGCTCGATATAATAGTCCCTCGATGTTAACCTGATGAGTATTTTGGCGTTGATGAAGAGTGTAAAAACAAAGACGTACTTCGTACCATTCATAATAATTATGTAGATACTAGCACTCCGCCCGCGACTTCGTCCGCGTGATTAAAGAATTTTGCCTTTGTGAATTTCTAGTCCCGGCGAACCTCTATATGGGATGCTGTTGGAAAAACTAAATCAATATTCAACAAAAATTCTATCAACCCGCAATATTCCGTCTTAGGTAACATCTAGGTCCTAAAATAATCCCAATGCAAAATTTAAAACTCCTAACTATCAACCCCAATACAAACTTTTAGGGGTCGAATTTCGTATCATCCTCTCTTAGTGAGAACTTGTATCCTCAATAGAAACCCCCTACCAATGTTGAGTTCTCTAATTACAAACACCAAAGACAACCCCTAAGGGGTCGAATTTTGTAAAATTCCGTCTTAGTGAGAACCTAGGTCCTAAAAACAACCCCCATGCTGAAACTCCTAGCATTTGTAGCAACAAAGTTTCGTACAAACTGTCAACCCCATAAACAGCCCCTTAGGGGTAGAATTTCAGATAATAGTGCCTTGGTGTGCATTTACGTCATAAAAGAACAACCTTGCAAAATTTAATACACCTAGCATTTGTAGAAACGAAGTTTCATACAAAATATTAACCCCTAAATCAACCCCTTGGGGTCTATTTTCACAAAACGCCCGCAACTACGTCCAAAAAAGAATGTAACATGCAAAATTTGAGTCTCCAAACTATCAACCCCGAAAAAGCCCCTTAGGGGTCAAATTTCGCAAAACCATCTTAGTGAACATTAAGATCTTAAACAGAACCCCTCGCAAAATTCGAGACGCCTAGCACTTGTAGTAACAAAGTTTCACACAAACTATCAAACACAAAAACAAACCCCTTTGGGGTCGAATTTCGCAAAATCCCGCCATGGTGTGCATCTAAGTCCTACAAAGGAACCCGGTGCAAAATTTGAGGCTCCTCGCACTTGTAGTAACAGAGTTTCATACAAACTGTCAACCCCAAAAACAGCCTCTTAGGGATCGAATTTTGCAAAATCCCGTCTTAGGTATTACTTACGTCCAAAAAAGAACCCCTATGTAAAAATTTGAGTCTCAATACTATCAACCCCAAAAAGAACCCCTCAGGGGTCGAATTTCTCAAAATTTCCACCTTGGTGAGCATTTGCATCTTTAAAAGTACCACCATGCAAGATTTAAGACGCCTAGCACTTGTAGTGAAAAAGTTTCATACAAACTATCAACCCCAAAAAAAAACCCCTTAGGGGTCGAATTTTGCCAAATCCCGTCATGGTGACCATCTACGTCCTAAAAAGAAACCTCATGCAAAACTTGAAATTCCTAGCACCTGTAATAACGAAGTTTCATACAAACTATCAACCCCAAAAACAACCCCTTAGGGGCCGAATTTCGCAAAATCCGTTCTTAGTGCTCAGTCTCACCTACGTGGTATAAGGAGGGATTATGCCAAATTTCAAATTTCTAGGCCCAGCGGTTTGGGCTGTGCGTTGTCAGATCAGTCAGTCAGTTTTGAATTTTATATATATAGATATAGATATATAGATAGAAAAATGCCTCAAGTATCGCAAGCCGTTACATAGATTACCTACTGTAGGTCTGTAAGAATCTTGCCATTCAATAAAACAATTAATTTTTGTTGGATATTCCCAAGATATTCCCAAGAAACCGACAACTTGTGACGTGTTATATGTTTTTTAGTTATTATTAGGGGGGGGGGGGGGGTGGAGTAGACGTTTTTCCTCCCTAAAAAGTTAGGAGGAAAATCGTGTTCTGCGTGTGCCGGCCGCCCGTGGCGTAGTACAATATAATAGCGTACAGACGTCACCCGAGAGGCACGGGGGAAGTGGGGGGAGTACGTACGTAGGTGGCACCTCGTTGCCTCGTTGAGCTGACGACGACCTCGCACGTGCAGTGTACACGCGACCGCGTGAGCGTGACCTACTACTGGCGCTTTGGATAGCGTTGTTATCCTCACGTGGGGTACTTACTTCAGATTGATGCCAGAATTGAAGGCGTAGTTTACGAATTTTACATAGTAGACTTATGAACATTTGAACTTGAACTTGATGCTAAGCAACAACAATAATTGAAAGTAATAATTAATAAGTTAAAAGATCCACATTATTCAGATTACTTGTGTACTTACTTTTTTTTGTGTGTATAGACAGTGTTAATTATCTCTTGTTGTGTTTATTATTTCATTTGGAAACTTAGTGACAATTTATATCTACTACTAATTTTCTTCACACCCATGAGAAGTAAGTTTAAATAAAATAAAACATACTAGATACTATCATTGAACGCTCACAAACGCATACCTAAGTACAGATTCTAACATATCTAATTCCTACGTAGTAGATGCAAGACATATTATTTTGTAGGAATGTGTACAATAAATTGTGTCTTTTGAATTGCATACAGTAGGTACTTAAATTATCGAGGTCCAAAAGTAGTCTAATAACCCAACCCCAAGGTTCTGGGCCGAGGGGTTTGAAATACTCCTTCCCCGTCCTAGAAGGTTCATCTGACACCAAAATTTTATACAGTTGTGAGGATTTTTATAATTTGATTTTCTGTCCAAGCCTTCATGCACATCTTCATGCCTTAAATAAGTTCATAATTCATGATAAGGATGCAGATGCGCAAGAATAGCTCAATTACCTACTATCTAGGCTAAATAAGCTTTATCTTCTTCTTTCCAAGGTGTTGTTTTGTTTGCTCAGTAGTTTCACGAAACTCCCTTTTTCTAATGGTCATGGTGTAAGTATAAGCATAGTGGAAAATCATAGTGCGACTGGGTTTTTAGTCAAGTGGCAGTTAGACACACTTGAAAACAAGTGTTTCAGGGATGTACACGTACAGTCACGAACAATGAGCTTGATAAAATTTGAAAGCGTTTAAAAAACTTTATTTTTCCGTACTCCATTGATAGCGTAATTGGTAAGGTATCTGGAGTACTTATCCAGAAGACGCGGGTTCTTATCCCACTCGCAACTGAATTTTTCTTTCCTCATAATCATCTTTATGATGCGCTTCGAATGCGTTGAGTTTAAAAAAATAATTAGGTACATTGTTTTTATTAATGTTTCACGTTTTCACGATGCGTTAGCTTTTGGCCGCGGCTTTGCTCGAGTTTGTTTGGATTGAATACCACTAATCAATTATTCGAACTGAACTTGCTTGAAAGACATGTGGCGCCATCTGTTATCAAAGGGTTTATTCCCACTTGTTCTAATATGCAGTTCTACGGTAGAATCAGGTAGAACTAATGGGATTTGTTTTCTCAATAGTCCTATTATATTGGGTTTTAGAAAATAGTAGAAGTAATGGGAATCTTTTTTCCGACCAGTATCTCCCGGTCGGAATCCTAAGAATTATGGCAACCCTAATTGGGATAGGATATATTTAGGAATAAAAATAATACGAAATAGTGGGATTTATCAAAGAAGAAAGTATTCAGTAAGAATTTACTTTCGAATTTTGCTAATTAGGTATATCTTATTCTTCATTACTCTAGCTTTTACCAGCGGTTACTACCGCGTTTAACTAGAAAATGATCCGACGCACGGGAACGTAATACCTTCTTATCATTATCTTCGATACCTAATGTAAAACACAAAAAAAAACAAAATACAACAAAAAAACCAATTCGAACAAGTAGGTAGTTCCTGAGACAAGCGCGTTTAACCAAACAAACTCTTCAGCTTTAAAATATTGAGTACATTGCGATTATGTACCTATATGAGATGATGAGTCATACGCCCTGAATTAGGTAAATCGGTTGATTACAATACAGGCAAAATAAAACCAAATGTTTTTTTTGCAGATAGGAGATGGAGTGGGTCCTTCGTAGTCCGCAAATTCACAGCACGTTCAGCAACCTTGGATTTTTACATCCAGATGGATATCACGTGAACGAAAATTGCAATGGTATTTATACTTATAATGCTGCAAGTTTATCTTTTTAGTATATGATATTAACTTTAAATCACTAATTAAGTACCATTTTTTACGTGTTTTAGCTGCTCTGGAGACAATTCTTCACAACATCTTAACAGAAGATAAATACTTGCGTACATATCGTAGGAGTATTAGTTTTGGACAAAATATCAAGAAAGATCTGATACCCCTATTAATTAACGCGAAGGAAGATACAACAATAGAGCTGTTAATAAGAATATTAGTAAACTTGACGATTCCCATAGAGTGCCTGCTATCAGTAGAAGTCATTTCCAGAAATGATTTTGGGAGACATACAATATTCGAAATAAATAATTTGCTTTCTGCTGCCAAAGTAGCGTTCACGGATCACCGTGCTACTAAAGTGGTTCTAGACTTTTTAAAGAAAAATGTTGATTGCGAACTAAAAGCAAAGTTAACATCGTACCAGTGCACAAATATAAGTAACAGTCTTTTGTTTCTGCGGAACATCTTGCACATACCGGAGGAGCCGACAGGCCAAAGTCCTAGCTACAATGGACCTCCTCACGCCATACAAAATCAAATTTTATGGAACATATTTAGCCAAAGTGTTGATAAAATTCTCATTAAGTTAATGATTATTTCTGATGCGGTAAGTCAAGCAAAACTATGTAATATCATTATAACTCTAAGGTAAACTTTTATTTTTAATATTATTTTATGTCAAATGAATGAAGTATTTAATGTTATTTTAATTTATGTTAAACTGTTTTAGACAGCATGACATGTGTAGACGCAACAGTGTGGCAGTGATATAAGTTACATGTTTTTATGTAAGTTATTTGACAAGGTTTTAAGAGTCGAGATGTGTGTTTTGTATTCGTTTTTCCTTCCAGAATAAATGGGCAGTAACAATGGTTCAACTAATAGCATTGCTGTACAAAGATCAACATGTTGTTACTCTCCATAAACTTCTGAATTTGTGGATAGAATCTTCATTATCCGAGAGTTCAGAAGATAATGAAAGTAATACTTCTCCACCAGATAGAGGAGGTACCTACGTTTCAAAATATTTATTCTACATTTTTACATAATAATATACAGCAGGGACTACTCACACTTGTTCAGCTCCATTCGCGTTTCGCTGAACCAATTTGGTCACACTTATACAGTTCTATCACCTGCGTACAGCGTCGTAAGAATAAGAAAAGCCGTCATAGCGTACTACTTCTTTCCATTTATTGAGAACCTATGGCACTAAATATGCTCCGAAAACGGTAAGCTACTCCTTTAGTATTGTGCTCTCAACATGGAACTATATTCGGCGGAACAGCGCTGAAGGCGCTAGAACAGCGCTGAACCCACTCGCATGATAAAAATACGTTTGTTCTCATTTCATACTTCTGCTGCTAAAGCTGATGAATAGTCGCGGAAAGCTGAACGGGTGCTTACGCGTCCCCGTACAAATTCGTTATTTTCTATAGGCATAAGCTGAAAGATGAAACAAATAAAACAACTTTTTCGATTTGTGCATTGCGTTTACAAATGTTCGCAAATAGACGATTCTGCTAGTCGTTCTGATTTAGGTATAGAACAACACAATAACTGTGCTATTGTGAACACGTTTTTATAGAAATACGTTTTGGTCACAGGTAGCGACTCTTCACCGATGTGCACCTCGGAACCGACGTCAGATTCATCAGACACAGGCGGGAGCGGCAAGAGTAACGATGTAAATAAGGATTGGGATGCATCCTCACAAATGAACAACACCAGTGAGAATGGCAATGCACCGTTCCAGACACCTGAAGATAAGGAATCCTATAATGAAGAGAAAAATAACTCCAACGATAATATTGTGCAATCAGACAATGTACGATGCATTTTTAATATTTTTTTATTAGTACTCATTCCAGTATTTCATTGACAACTTATTTATGACAAACTTTGTTACAGGGAATATCAATGTCTTGCAGCAGTGGGGCACAATCTAAAAGAAACAGTCTGACTCAGACTCCTGGCAACACTGACAATAAAATTGTTATTTCGGAAACTTCTGATTGCGGTTATGGTACACAAATCGAAAATCATGAATCGATTTCTACATCGAGCAATGAGGATGAGTTACCGTCAAAGAAGCCTGTGCACCAGAAGCCACACAACCCCAAGCAGAGGGTCAACACCAAGGCGCGCATTGGGATCTCCATGCAGGATCGGAAGCGAAAGAAAATTGCCAAGAGAGGCAAGTCCAACATGTAAGTAAATTTAACGACATTGCTGATAATAAGTACCTACTGTACTGAATAAACGTGTCATAATACTGATGTTTAATTTTCCAGAATTAACGTTCAAGGATTATCACACAAGACACCGACGGATGACGACATTTCTAACGTTTTGAAAGAGTTTACTGTGGATTTTCTTTTGAAAGGATACAATTCATTAGTACAGACTCTTCATAACCAAATTCTATCTAATCTTCAATTAGAAATAGACACATCGCACTTCTTCTGGCTCGTCACTTATTTTTTGAAGTTTGCGACGCAAATCGAACTTGACTTGGAGAATGTAAGCTCGGTTCTATCGATCGATATCGTGTCGTATTTGACTGCAGAAGGGGTTAATCTATGTGAGCAGTTTGAGCTAGCTATAAAACTCGGTGGTAATGACTTGAAGCCTAATATAAGACGACTTCATTTGGTAAGTGGCAAAACTTGCTTATATTGTTTTTTGTAACTGTTAGGGAAGTGGCCGAGCGATCGACTTCTGTGACCTATAACTATCTTTAGGTCGAGAGGGCAAGCTTAGCCGTTGGCAACAGCTCCTTAATAAGTGATCACCATTAAGACATTAAGATATTAAGCGGGCTGTAAAAAAAACAACTTTATCTATATCTATTTTCAGGTTGTTACGGCCATAAGGGAAATAATACAAGCTATTGATGTGTACAAGAAACTTCCACACATATGCAAGGAGGACCAAGATGCACTTCTCAAGTTACAAATTAAAATGTGTGAGACTGAAGAGCTCAGATCACTTCTTGTGTTGCTATTGCGTCACTACAACCCGAAATATCACTCGAAACAATATCTTCAGGTAAAGTCTACTTTGAGCTCTTGCAGAAATATAAGCCATCTATTTTATCCCTCATCATCTGCCTAGTCGTTTCCTGTGTTAGGTTCGGCCTCCGGTCTTACCAGATGTAGCTGAATAACATCATTTTACTTGGAGCGACCGCCTCTTTGACCACCACAACCTAGAAACTGGGTAATATGATCGCACGGAGGAAACTCGCTATGATAGATGGTCTTGGTCACACATCCACAGATCGATCTGTGCGGCTATTATTATGATATTCCTGATTATAGTAAATAAATATTGTTTTTTTTTATACTGTTTTTCAGGATGTAATTGTTACAAATCATATATTATTGATGTTCTTGGATGGTGCTATGAAGTTGCCAGAATATAATGGGTCAACAAATATGCTCGATCATATAAGACAGTATGTATTTTTAATAGTTTTTATCATTTATTAAATGAGCCTGCCGGCTACTACTGCTAATTGCATTCATGTATGCTTACTGTGAAAAAAAAAGGGAATTATTATAATTAAAAGTCGTGTTGTGCAACAGGTTTGCTTCATCTGAAATAATGTACCAGTACGGTCTACTGCTGGAGGACTACGCCGGGAACGGGGAGTTCGTCAACGACTGTATATTTACAATAATGCACCATGTGGGGGGAGAGCTCGAAAGCTTGATTACTTTATTCCAACCAAAGATTTTGAAGACATTTACTTCTATTTGGAAATCGGAATTCGAGATTTGTGACGTAAGTTTAAAATCTCACCTTTTGTAGTTTATGTATGACAAAACTGAAGTGATATCCTCCCTATTTTATTGTTGTTGTTAAGGGCCTGGGTCAATCAGCAACCATACATTTATGGGCGGGCTATGCCCCGCCCATGTGGCGGTGGCGTCTTGAAACTCGAAGAGACGTAGCTTTTCATAAATCTACAATATTTCGCGGGCAATAAGCCTGTCTGTAATAATCAAACCGATTTTTTAAATCATTTTGTTGGCGTGGCTTCTGGGCTTTTATGACATATCTTTATTTTAGGTTTGTAGAACTAATCAACCCGACATTTCTGATAGTGTTGCCTGTAGGAAAACTACTTTTTGTCAGAATATTTTTATAACGAATATTTTGAATTTACATTTAAAAAACAAAAATAGCAATAACATTCGAGGAACATTAACATTTTTCTCTAATAGGTATTATTTCATACGCTCGCTGTCGTTGCAGATAAATAATTTCCAAATTTTTTACATCTCCAGATATGGGAGAAACTTCTAATAATTATGTAGGTAATAAATTAATGAACATTACTATAGTTTACATGCACCTCCATGTTTTTCACATGAGATTTTGGATAACAATATCGACACCGGAAGTATCAATTAACGTAAGGGACAAAATACGACTTTACAGGAGAGCCGAAAAACGATTTTAATTTTTTTATTTTGTCTATAACTTTTTACTGTCTGGTCCAATTTTTATGGTGTTCAGAGCAAAGTTTCTTAGAATTTCCCCTTCTTTCTTGTTTTATACGAAAAGTTTAGGAATACCCAGTAGTTTCAAAAATAGCATGTCCTTTACATTACAAAAAAATGTTTAGATGACCGTTACGTTACTTAAATTTTATAGATATTCCGTCGAGCGTAGTGTAAGCAGCAAGAGAAATAGAAAATTATACGAAATTTTATTGTAAAGGACTTTATCAGTGTTGCAATTTAATGTAACAATAGATTATCTACTAAAATTTATACTATTTTAGCACTATAGAAATGAGATTAAAGAGTAAATGAGTTCAGTTTCAGGTTTTACTGCTAGCTATAGCAGATTTAAATCTGATTTGAGTCGGACCACGTCCTACTGCTCCGAGCTAGCTCGGTTACTAGGCTCAGAATGAAGCAGGATTGACCTGTTCACTTTCTCGGAGAAAATTGCTAGATGTGCGATGTTCTTCGTGATCGCTGAATCAAAGGAATAGTCCAAATTCTTCTCCTTTTCACAGATTACTATCCTTTTGCTATAAAAGACTTATGTTTTTTCCGTCTTAACTCTTCGATTAACATGTCTCTGACAATTCAGATACTATTTAATACAAAATCCGTTTTTTTTCTTTGTTGACTATAAAATATTTGACAGAATTAACCACTATCCGAGTACACTTTGTATGCAACTTACTCGTTTGAGCCCACTCGGTCCGAGCACACTCTGACCGTGTCAACGCGGCTTTAATTGGCTTTATAATTTGATTATATTAACAATTTAAGTTTTCTTGGAATTTATTGCTACCTACCACTTTTTCTCCACCTGGCAAGAAGTGATGATGTGTAGGTAGCGGCTCTGAAGAGGATACCTATCTTCTTCAGAGCCGATGAATGAATGAATGTAATGGAAACGAAAGGTCGATGAATTAAGGCATAGGAATTGTGCGAAACATGATATTAGTATGATAAAGTAGAAGTGACGAGTAGAGAGGACGTAAGGGGAAAAGATAGAATAAAAGGTGCATGGGTTGTGTGAAAGATGAAGCAATAAATATCTGTTTGACGTATTTCATCTGCAGTAATTTCAGCTCATTTCGACTTAGAATGGAGATCGTGCGCTGTGGTGCTCCTTGGGTGAAGGAAGCCTATGTCCAAAAGTGGTCTTTAATATTTAGAAATGATAATGGTGATGAATTTCACCTGCAGATTGATTTGTGTTGTCTATAGTTTATGTATTTTTATGTCTAATAGCCGTAATTTTTCAAATCCCTTCATCCTTTTCTGTTGCATTTAAATTTTTTCGAGGTAATTTTTCGGATTTTTTATGTCGTAAGTGTCACGATTCTTAAAATTTTATATAAACTTCAGATTTCGTCAAACAATTTTTTAAAGTAAGGGACATATTGTTTACAGTGAGAGACATTTTATTTACAGTAAGGGACATGGTTTTTAAAGTTAGGGGCATTTTATTTAAAGTAAGGGACATTGTCATTTAAATCGACTTATTTTTGACTAAGGTAAGGGTGTAAATTATTTAGCACGGTGACTTACTTCAATTTTTTTAAAAGAAAAAATATTAATGACTGTTACATCACATTTTTTTTCAGAAATCGTTTTTCGCGGTCAAAATTTTTGTACTGTAAGGGACATTTTTTTAAAGATAGAATTTTTTTAATAATACCAATCGATAGAGCGCGAAATTCTGAATCCAATGATATATATAACTCATTTTCGTCAAAATGTCCCTTACGTTAATTGATACTTCCGGTGTCGATATACGTAAGTACGCGTATACATTTCAAAGTTTTGTTAAAGATATTTTTTTTTTTGCGTCTTACGAAAGATAAGGGCTGTGGCAGTGCTTAATATCATTATGTAATAAATATGTATTAGAAAACACGAACAGTACCCTTTTTTTTTTTTTTTTTTTAGCACGAATTTTCAGTATTTGAGACGTTAAGTAAACTGGAACTTTAACAATTTTCAATGAAAAAATTAGTTCCTTCTTCGCACACCAGAGGCGCTGTTCCATTTTTTCATACAAGTAACGCTGTAAACACTGTAAAGTAAAATAGTGAAAATTCGTGCTAAGGGTACAGGGCCCCAAGATCTTACTGTGATAGAACACAGCGTAATGGAATTTAAAAATAAAACAAAATATTCTACTATAACTTCGATAATAAATACCAGAGGCCCGACAGTGCCCCCAGCCAAGTAGAGCATTAGAGCACGGCCGAACCATCTTTTTCTCTAAGCGACACATGGTACTGCGAAGATCGCAAGGAGGACACAGTAGAGCATATACGGTGCAAGACTGCCCCGCTTGGGCAGAGCACCGACGTGTCGTGACGTCACGTGACGTGTTCACGCAGTATGAATTCGCTGTCAAACTGATTAAAGGTGCTCATAGCATGCTAAAAGAGCATGCTTATGAGCATGCTTATAGTTTACAATTAAATTAGCATGCTCATTATTAGCAAATGGTTTCGATACACATGCTACTAAGTAGCATTTGCTTAAAAGTAGCATGCTCTTGTGCTTTAGCATGCTAGTTTAAAGCATGTGTATCTGTACCTTTACAGTGTCTTTTACGAAAATTTTCTGTTCATCGTTTAAAATGGATGTTATTGTTGTGTAATAGTACATTGTTATCCAAGGGTAGAAAGTTCGCCGGCATGCAGAGGGCGAGTAAAGGGCAACTCTCTGCCCGACCATGGACCATGCCCGGGTCGACGCGACGGCGCGTTGTGTTTCACGCGCGCCTCAAAGAGCGTCAGCATAATGACGGGGCCCCCTCTCAGAGGGCCAAAGCCTGCCGGGGTCGCGGGATTATTTCCTTACCGTGACCCCGGAACATAACAGGCTACTGAAGGACACCGTGGATTTTAGTCAGTTGAAGTCTGACAGTCCCTCCCGCCCTGCCCGGGGTGGGAGGACTCATTTAATGATTTTACCACGCTAAAAAAAAAAAAGCGACACATGGTACTTTTGACCACCCTTTAACTTCGTTGTTTATTAAGTGAGAAATTTGAAATTATAGAAGTTGAGAGGACATTTTAGAGATCATGCTAAAACTGACTTTAGAGAGTAATGTATCTATTTAAAATAAAACGTATACGTTTACGTTTTATAAAAAAATATTGCATTGCGTTACTCCATTAACGATTACGTATTTTTTTTAATCGTTGTAAGAACATCAAATGAGTCCTCCTACCTTGGATTGGGCGGGAGGGACTGTCAGTCTTGTACTGACTAAAATCCACGGTGATCCTTTAAGAGCACTTTACGTTCCAGAGTCACGATTTCCCGATGACACAGTCCCGCGACCCCGGCAGAATTTGGCCCCATAAGGGGGGCCCCGTCAGATTGCTGACAGTTTTTTGAGTCGATCGTCGATCCGGGCATAGTTCATGATCGGACGGCGAGTCACCCATTACTCACCGTCCGGTGGCCGGACGTTCGATAGCGTGAGCGTCTCCGTCGCGCCTTCAGCAAGCTCGTTAACACGAATCCAACTTAATAAGTCGGGATGCCCCAAGTGCCGATCGGCAATCCAGTAAGGATGGCCATGTCACTCTGGCACGCGACCAGTTTTCCTGTCGCCTCCGCATGCAGTTGTTTATATTTTGTGATCGTTATTGAAATGAAAATATTTCATAATTTCATATTATGTAATGAGATGCGACTGTGTAAACGCACCATAATAATGTAGAAAACAAAGAAATGACCTTTTTTGTACTATGACTCCAATATTTTTGTACTGTGGCATTTGGCATACTGTCAACATTTTGAAGTTTGTTTATTTTGAAAGTAATTTTTCATCCTATTTGTTTACAATTATTACCTGTACTCATAAAATAGAAAGAGAAATGCTTACCCTATACTACAATTCAAGTTATAAATTGGCTGTGCCATAGTGAAGCAATTATTGCTAGAATGTGGTTCTTCGTTCTTTGAAACATCATCAGTAGCTGTTGATTTCCTGAAAAATATACTTAATTATATCGATGCAAAGGGATTGTCTAAGATTTTAAAATCTGGAAAAGAACTATCCCATCACAGAAGTAGCTCATAAGCGCATCGAAATAAATCGTAAGTATATTGATAGAATTTTATGTACTTACAATTTTGATTCTCTCATATGCTGAGTCCTCGCCCTCAATAACTTCTTACGGATTAATTTGTTACATTTTACTTTACGTTTAGATCCCATTTTATTTAAAAAAAATATAACTTAGTTGTTTAAACTGACAAAACGGTCGTTTTCTCTATTTCCAAAGATTTCCAATTTTCATTTTACGAAAATCTGACAGGCCCGACCTGAAAAAAAGTGTCATAGGTCCACTTTGTTAGAGCCACGCTGGCTGACTGATTCGTCAATGAACGAGAGTGATGACACTACTTTTGAAAGGCAAAAGATGAGAGGACGATAGTGAATCTGTGCTCAGAATAAAACGGCGTATGTGCCCAAACAGATTGACGTATTTTTATAAATTAAAATTGTTATTAAATGAAAAACTGTCTTAACAGTATTTAGATAGTGGTATTCTCTACAATTTAAAGCGACATCTTTTCCATAACTCATAGTAGTTATGCCATAAAGTCCAAAAAAGAAAAAATATAGACCTAACTTTGCATTTTTTTTGTATCGAGAAAATTACATTGAATCGTGTTTTCAACTTTGTGAGAATTTACATCATATAGTCCATAGACGACTATATATAAATGAGATAGACTGGCAACTCAACGTTTGACAGATTATTAGGATCGCGACTAGCGCCACGCCAAGCCATGGAACTAAAGTATCTATACGTATGCATAGATATACCTATAGATCGGTAGATATAGTATTGATAGATGTGTGTGTAATACACACATAGCTACGTATGAATTGCCGAACCAGCCCGCGAAATTCAAATTTTCTTACGTTTTTTGCAATTTGCAGGCCAGTGACATGTTGTAACTTTATCAAAATATGAATTCCGCAATTCATATTTTGATAAAGTTACAATATGTCACTGGCCTGCAAATTGCAAAACACGTAAGAAAATTTGAATTTCGCGGGCTATATCGACGCAATCACAGTTTCAATTTTGTTTATTGAATACTTTCAATTCAAATGTGTTTTGAAAGGTAAAGACATTCACAAAACGAGTATGTCCAATAAACAAAATTTAAACGTTACAGCAATTCATACAGTGCTTGCTTAAATATTCGTACATTAAAATCTGAAAATGAAAGAAATAAATAAAAAACGAAATCTATGGACGTAATAATCAAATGTATTGATAATAACAAAGACATTACACTATATTTGGATTATACATTAATTTTTACACCAGTTTGCGTCGTCCGTGTTTTGCACTTTGTTTTATTATAATGTTCTCGAGCCTGTATGTAGATGCGGTCAGTTTTATGAGTTAGATCTACAAAATTATAAAAACTCTTGCCAGTGAGAACATTGTTGACTTCTTTGCACCAATTCATAGTAAAGAACACAATGCTTTTTTGGAGCAAATAATTTAGAAGTGCTTCTTTATGTTTTTGACATTGTATAAAATTTAAATTAATGTGGACTGCTGTAATTAAGTTAATATATTGCGTAATTTTTTCTTTATGCCCATATTTATTTAAAATCGCCATGGAAATGTGTTCTACTTGAGCAAAAAAGTCAAACAATGCCCGGGTAGGATAGCATAACCATCTTTTGCCGGAATATTCTTTTTTTGTTATAAATTTGTGAAAATCATCATTTTCATTACTTATTAAATTTTTATTGCATATTTTACATTTTTTAAAAACAAACTTTTTGGCTTTGGTTGCTAACCACCCACTACAATAAGCGATGGCCGCACATTTCTCTACATTATCTCGAGAACGGTTTTCTATTATCTCTTGTGTATTTAATAATTCAATATTAATGTGTTCATCAATTATTTCTGTTATTTTACTCTCCTCTGCAGCATACTTTACAGTTTTTAAGTTTAAAAATGATTTTAAGGACGACAAGCAAATGCCGTCGTCCTTCTCACAATTTCCCTCAATTGATTTTGGGGATGTTAAATTATTTATCAATAACGTTTTAAACGCAGTTTCGAATGCTACAGAGTTGGGCATTATATTCTGGTGCCCATGAGATCTAATTGCCCCGAAAAAGTTTTCTATGGGGTCTTGATTAAAATTACGTAGTAGGAGTGTATTTATCCCCTTTGAATTAAGTTCTTTTATAATAAGTTTAAAGCCTTCTATGGTTTTGACCCAGCTGATAAGAGAAGGCACAGTAGTTTCTCTACCATTATTGCAAACATATTTCATTGATTTTAAAACAGGTAATACTTTGTTCCAAAATTCCAAATGTTTTGATTTCGGTGTAACCGCTGATTTGAAAACTTTTGCTTCTTCTCGATACTGGCTTCCATTGACGGTGTCGAAAAGATCGTCGAACAATAATAATAAATCTGCAGTGTCCGCGCATTCTCCTGGCAAGGTCCCGTTTTCTGTAAGTTAAAATACTATGTTAGATACCTTCTGGGAGATACACAAACGGATTAAATGTTGCATGATAGGTAATATTTGTGTCTCAATACTATGTATGGTAATAAAAATAAAAGCAATAGTAGGATTTGAATTTACATTAAAATTTGACTGATTTATGTAAGTAATAAAAAGTATTTAATTGCCAACTGTTGCTGTCTAGGCATTTTGAATTTTCTTGAGTACAATAAAATGATAATTTCATTGTAATCAAGAAAATTCAAATATGTATAATTTTATTCAAATAAAAATTAGTTCGTAATTGGTAATAATTTATATGGAAAACTCGTTCTTGACTATTTTTCTGCCAAAATTACTTTCATAGATTACATTAAGTTATAAAGGTAATATCAGTATTCAAGCATTTTTCAGACTTCCACAACAGTTTGATTAAAAAAAAACATTATTTGAAATGGAAATACTGTCTAAAGGGCTTCACACACAGCAGCTATAATGTAAAGATGTACATTATAGCAGCATACACCTCATTACATCTTTCCATAGAGATTCGAAGATGTAAAAATATACATTATAGCTGCCGTGTGTGGTCTCCTGACGATTTCTATGGAAAGATGTAATGAGATGTATTGTGCTATAATATACATCTTTACATTATAGCTGCTGTGTGTGAAGCCCTTTACGATTATATTATTGTGTTATGCCAAAATTACATACGTGCCATACATCCAAGTGTCACGCCGACAGACTTGCTAAATACTTGTGTGCAAAATTTCACCTTCATCTTTGGGATCATCGAGGGAACCACATGTTGAGCTGTCAGCTTATGGGCCAACTTTACGCCCTTGTATGTAGGGCTTTTTAAAAACAGATCATATATGTGAGACCATTTTGCTGTGCGTATCTTGCCATCCATTACAAATTTTAAATTTTTATTTAATAAATTATTGCGTACACCTTTCATAAGGTGAGGCGGATCATAGATAGGCACAATTTTGTGACTGTTCACTTCAAAAAAACCACCTTTATAATTTTCATTATTTCGGAGATAGTCTCCTTTCGTTTCTTCCATCAGCTGATTAATTGCAGCGAGGTTTGTGGCTCCCTGATCACATATTGTTGCTACAACTTTAAGACCTGTCCTTTGGACTCTTTCTATTACTTGTTTCAGTTGAAATTTCAAATCTGCAGTCTTAGTTGTGCCTGAGCAAAAACTATAAGCTATTGGTTGTTTATATTTTTTCACAATGCCTCTTACCATAAAAACAAGCACATGATCCGAGAATATGAGGTCTCTTTTGCTGCCATTGTCAACAAAACCAGTTATACTGTCGTGTACTTTGTCGTAATTTATGCCCGTAGCTATTGACATCTCGTCAAATAATAAACAACAATATCTAAGCTTCTCTGGCATTTTGGCAATTTTCTTCTGTAAATGTTCAAATATTTTTTCATTAATGCCAGGTATCAAATCTATTTTTTGTAGAAGATTTTGTATTGTTCTTCGGCTTGGTAGAACACAAAGCTGGCTTAAGAAGCGATATGCTTTAGGTGAAGGTTTATACAGTGATAGCGCTAAAATTTTCTCGTCGAGTGTAAAACGCCTTCCTCTAGAATTTTTCCCACTTCCTTTTGTTTGCATCAAGAACAAAGTTTTAGCTGTTGATGAAAGCTTATTGGTCACAATTTTGAAAGCATTTTGTTTGGATACTTTCTTTGCTAGCAAATATCTATCGCGATAGGTCTCTTTGGCTTTCAAAGCATTACGAAGTTTTAATGACAATTTATTAACTTCTTTGTCTTCATGTTTCCGTTGCAGGAAGGTTACTGAAATGAAAATATAAAATATAGTGTAATTAAATACAATACAAACTGTTGTTAAATCGTGCTAAGACAACTTTATGATTATCAATTTTATCTATACTAATATTTTAAAGAGGTAACATTTGTTTGTAAGTTTGTATGTTTGTAAGTTTGTAAGTTTGTATGTAGGGGGTAATTTCCGGAAGTAATGAACCGATTTTAAAAATTGTTTCACTGGTAGAAAGCTACATTATCCGTGAGTGCTATAGGCTATAAATTATAAAGATATCATACATATTAGCCGAAATACTGCCCAACAAAGTGGGCACGGGTCAGCTAGTACATAATAATCCCACTGGTGGCAATACAGTTTGCTCTCTGAGATTGAAACAGAAAACTATCCTATGTGTTAATCCAGGTTATAAACTATCTGTGTACCAAATTTTAGCCAAATCCGTTCAGTGGTTTTTGCGTGAAAGAGTAACAAACATACCTACATAAACATACATACATCCTCACAAACTTTCGCATTTATAATATTAGTAGGATTTAGAAAACTATGAAGTTAACACCAAAAAAGAAAACATACCTGAATGACTATATTGGACAGTCTTTGCGCTCTTCGGATTTATTACATTAGAATGCAATAATTTAGCTTTCTGAGATGTAGATCGTCGAGCCATACTTTGTGCTAGAAAAAAAAGAGCATTAAGTAAATATTTACGCACTTCCAAATATATAAGCCTGATTTGTCGGAGTTATTTGTTTTTAGGGTTCAGTACCTCAAAAGAAAAACTGAACTTTTATAGGATCACTCGTGTGTTGTCGGTCAGTCCGTCTGTCACAGCCGATTTGTTCCGAATCTACTGGACCGATTAAGTTAAAATTAGATACTTATATGAATTTTTGTGACTCAAACACGAACGTGTATCATTAATAAATGAATACTAATACAAATGGGCAGTGGCGGATTAACGTATAAGCACTACAAGCACGTGCTTGGGGCCCCTGTTCTCCAGGGGCCTCCATACTCTGCTGGCGTTTCATTTTTACCGACTTCAAAAAAAAGGAGGTTATTAATTCGACCCGTATGTATGTAATATTTCCAGAACTGCCCAGTTTTCGGATATGTTAGTCTATATCAGCATCTGAACTTTGCATTTCATAATTGTATGCAGGGCCCCCGCTACCATATGTGCAAAGTGTGCAATACACACGGGCGCCATCCTTTAGGGGCGAAGGGCAAAGCCAAGGGCCCAGAAAAAAAAAATCAAAACTAATTATTAAATAAAAGTTGAGAACTTAAATAGGATTAGTTTTAAGTACCCACTAAAGACTTCAAATAAATGTTTGATCTCACTTTTAAATTAAAACTTGAAGTCCGGAAATATTAAACTTTTAGAGCTCACTGCGTTCGCTCTTCTATGAAGAATCGCCGTGTCCTATTCCAAAAAGCTAAAAATTTTTGGCGCTCGCTTCGCTCGCGCTTCAAATAAAGTCGACATTCGCTTTTCATGGCTTCGTTTTTGATAGCTCATTTTTCAATAGCAAATGATTCTAATGTTAGTTAATCTTGTCTTGGTCTACAAAAAATTAAATTTGTCTTCTCTAAGATAAGAGAAGAGAAAAAAATGTTTTAAGTTTTAAATTATACCTACTACAGTTTCTATTTTTATGAAACTTTCATTTTATACTTTCTACCTTCCCAATCAAGCAATTGAGGGCCTACACAGGCTCTGTGCTTACGGCCTCTGAAACTCTTAATCCGCCACTGCAAATGGGGTTCACTTTTCAGGGAAAAACTCGAAAATTACGAATGAAAGACTTGTTATGAAGGTTCCAAATATAATTTTTGAATAACTAGTTTTTATAGTATTAAAGAAAATTTTGAAAAATAGACCTTTCATAATAAAAAATAACCCCGATGAGATCTACGAAACTGCGGAGCCTAAAATTTTGAAAAAAAATACAAATAATAGTTCTATACTTAAAGATTACAGGAAAATCTATAAGAGGTTTATAGTCTTAAAATAACATGGTAAACCATTCATTATTGTGCGCACAAACTTGCATTTGCAGTTGGAATGTATGGGGGAACATTATTATATTTTAATTAATAATAATATTCCACAACTATCACACAACGCCATCTAGTCCCAAGCTAAGCAGAGCTTGTGTTATTGGTACTAGACAACTGATAAACATACTTATATATTTCTAAATACATACATATTACAGATAAATTACACCCAGACACAGAACAAATGATCGTGCTCATCACACAAACATCTGTCCTGGGTGGGAATCGAACCCACGGCCTCGACGCATAGCAGTCAGGGTCACTAACCACTAGACCAACAGGCCAGTCAAATTACACAGAACAAACATAACAAGTGTGTTCTTGGAAAATATCACAACTACGGATCCCTTCATTGTGCATGATCCGACACTCACTTGGCCGGTTTTTTTCCTTGGCAATGGCAAAGCCAATGTTTTGATTGATATTATATTCAATTAGAGATTTAGATAAATGTTTAATTAGTAACATACCACTAGCAATTTTATTTTCTACAGCTTTTATTGTTGTGGAGAGTTCAAATACAGGATTTGATGACAAAGCTTCTTGGGAAGTAGATGGTTGGCAGTCTGGAACTAATGGACTTGTAGTTGCTGCTGAAAAGTAAAGAACGAGATTGACATAAAAAAATTATAATTCTGAATTTATTATTTAAACATAAACATAATTATGTTACCACTGCTGGGACACAAGCATCCTCTCTGTGAGAGACAGTGAGCTGTAAAGAACCATGCTAGCCCTGTGTAGGTTGGTGGATTTCACATGTTCTTTAACATGCTGTTTCCTCATACAATTTTCCTACACCCTTGTTCCTATTTGCCCAAAGTAAATATTGTGCCTGCCTGGATTATATTCCATGACCGATAACTTGTCAAACCAGTACCATTTTTAGGATTCCGTACCCAAAGGGTAAAACACGACCCTATTACTAAGACTGCTATGCGTCCGTCTGTCACCAGGCTGTATTTCATGACCCGTGATGGTTAGACATACAGTCAGACAGACAATTGATAGTTAGTTTAAATTTTTAGAGATGATGCATTTGTGCTCGCTATAACAGCAAGTATTAAAATAAATATTTAAGTGGGGCTCCTATAGAACAGACATGATTTTTTTGCCATTTCTTCATAATAGTATGGTACTATTGTGCGTACAAACTTGCATTTGCAGTTGGAATATATGGGGGAACATATTATATTTCAATTAAACAACAAATTTAACAAGTATGTTCTTGGAAAATATCACAACTACCGATTCCTTCATTGTGCGTGATCCGACACTCACTTGGCCGGTTTTTTCCTTGGCAATGGCAAAGCCAATGTTTTGATTGATATTATATTCAATTAGAGATTTAGATAAATGTTTAATTAGTAACATACCTCTTGCAATTTTATTTTCTACAGCTTTTATTGTTGTGGAGAGTTCAATTACAGGATTTGATGACAAAGCTTCTTGGGAAGTAGATGGCTGGCAGTCTGGAACTAATGGACTTGTAGTTGCTGCTGAAAAGTAAAGAACAAGATTGACATAAAAAAATTATAATTCTGAATTTATTATTTAAACATAAACATTATGTTACCACTGCTGGGACACAAGCATCCTCTCTGTGAGAGACAGTGAGCTGTAAACAACCATGCTAGCCCTGTGTGAGTTGCTGGATTTCACATGTTCTTTAACATGCTGTTTCCTCATACAATTTTCCTACACCCTTTTTTCTATTTGCCCAAAGTAAATATCGTGCCTGCCTGGATTATATTCCATGACCGATAAATTGTCAAACCGGTACCATTTTTAGGATTCTGTACCCAAAGGGTAAAACAGGACCCTATTACTAAGACTGCTATGCGTTCCGTCTGTCACCAGGCTGTATTTCATGACCCGTGATAGTTAGACATACAGTCAGACAGACAATTGAAAGTTTTTTTTTTGCGAATTTCCAAAAGTTTTAGAACAAACATTGTTCAGTAGAGTCATTGGGGGTAACTCATACCCCACGAGAGGTTTTGCGCATTTACCATTATACAATATAAAATTATTTTGATCTTTATAGGACATGTGATTTTTGATGACATTTTGCATATAAATAAATTCAAATTAATTATTAATTATAATAATATTTGTAAGTACCTGAGATGTATCCTGAAGGTAAAAGTAGTGTGGGAACAGCCAATTTGCTAAGTCTGTTATTTGGATAAAGAAACTGCGTCTCAAAGTGTCGACGGCAAATTCTTTTAGTTTTGAAAATAGTTGCACTATCCAGACTCTCAATATCACCACCAATATTCTTCACCCAAACTTGAAACTTTTCTGCAAGAGTTTCAGGATTTGGAAAGTAATGCAGAGGTACACCTGAAAACATAAAAATTACGTTTTTAGATTTACCTTAGTCGGTCAGTGGATTGTCTTAGTGGCGGGATTCAGCCCTGTAGGTAACAGATTTGCATAGGCTTCGTATAAAAGCCACCGGGGAAATGATTCGGCATTTTATCTAAGTTTTAACGTAACACATAACGTATAATACTGACCATCTGACACTACTATTGAGCACCCAGGAACACAGCAAACGTATCTCGGCATTGTATAAAATGTAAAAGAACACTACACTAAGGTAATTATGGTCCAAACTCCTTACGGAGGGCCTATCCACACGTGTATGTCTCAAACACTCACAAAACTACAGTCAATGCTGGAAATTTGTTGTTTCTTGATATACGGAGGAAGCAAAGTTCAACTCAACGTAATTATTACAAAAACACCAAAAAATTACAAGAAATTTGCGCACGAGCTTATACCCACACAAACGGCAAAAATTTCAAAAAATCTAGTGTGTGACACGGGTCACAGGGTTGCTAACATTTGGTGTCAACTATAATCATAATATTATTTGTAATACTTTTAGATAAGTTAGGATAGTCTTTGTCATTTTGTTAGGTAATTAATTAGGTTTGTGAAATTAATTAAGTATGTACATAATACATGCATTTTATGTCATATAAATCACGTTCGAAATTGGCAACATCGACCAAAGTTTCCTTGGCTTGGCGTATAGATGGCACTTTATTCAGAAAAAGTTCATGATCATGTTTTGTTCGTGAGTTACCAGGGCATGATATAGTCAATAACTATATTCCAAGTTGTAAGATCTGTAGTCCAGATATGTACGAAGAAAAGTAAAAAATAAAAACCGTATTTTTATTGTCCTATCACCTTAATGATTTTGTGACCAGAGGGGGGGGGGGGGGGTATTACAACGTCTTAAAACCACGCTTGTTCCAGTGAGTAAACGAGATGGCGCTAGACGGCTTGTATAGCTCTGTCACTTTCACTCGCCGTAATAAGCCTGGTTTTAAGACGTTGTAATACCTTAGGTCTTATTTCTTTCACACTAGTATTTTCTATTTTGTCTCGTATATTCTTATAGGTATCTATATTATCCTTATCCTACCTATTTCGTCTTATTTTGTATGTACAGACGCCCACAGGTCAACCTACCCCAATCTGACAAAGTTTACCAATCCAACATTATGGATATATTATTCTCATATGGTTGAAAATCTATTAAACAAATTTTGACAGATTGAGGTAGGTTGAAGTGCTGACGTCTGTACATTCTTTACAAACAATAAATAACTTCTATTTGTTTGTGTTTCAGGATTGGTCTGATCTCATTGAGTATGTGATAAATACTTTCATCAAAAAACCCCATTCTTTACAAAGTTCTGCGAACTTTCGTTTTGAAATTGAGAATTTCGATGATGTCAAGATCATACCAAAGTCGTGTGAAAATCGTCCTACACCAGAAACTAAACCCGATACTGAAGCTGAGACTGACGATAAAAAAAAAGCTGCTGACAGTGTAAGCTGCACATCCAAAGGAAAGGCAGAATCGAGGTAAAATTAATAAGTTCAAATAACTTGCAATTTTTGACACACACCTTAAAACAATATTGTTTCATTCCTTTTATGCATCCAACTTCTGTATCATTTTTTGAATAGTAGTCTATACGTATTTTATCTACTTCGTCTTGGTGTCATCATAACCTAATGACTTCATATTGTCTTAAATATTGCAGCAGGTGGACGGAAGATGAACTATCATCATTGAATTGGAATTACATGCAGTGTAGTGCTCTGCCTGACGTAGTTGGGGAAATCATAACGCTGTATAAGGAGGACGGTATTATTAAATCGAGAGATTCCGTTATAAAGGAGCTTTTCACCCAGAATCTCATAAACAAAGAAGATTACGATAAATATGTCAAAGGAGAAACTGACAGAAATATTAAAACAGTACAGGTCATGAAAGAGTTGAGAGATGATGAAATTAACAAACTTTGTGAACAGCTTACTCAAGACGGAAAGTCAAAGTTTTTAGATTGGGTGCAAAAAGTATTATTGGAAACTTGTTTCGCTAAAATATACTTGGATAAATTATGTAGAAAAAGTGAAAGTAGAAATACTAACGATGAAACTGAAACAAAATTAACTACATTGAAGAAATCTAATGATTTACACATACTGTCTCCAGTATCGTATCATTCACTTCGTAAGTTTTGTTTTTGGAATATTTTATTTATAATTTATCTACTTGTTTTTGCTTACTGTTATATATTTTATCGCCAGTCGCGATCTAAAACTGATAATAATGCTCATTTCTAGTTATAAATCAATCTGTGCCACTGGTGCCGTGGAACTGCAAGCAAGCATCTATATGTAAGGATCTGAAGTTTCTACAGCTACTGCATAAGTTAGGATTCCACATGCCAGTGGATTCCGGGAAAGTTTTCATTCGGATACCCCAGTTCTGGTCTGCTGATTTTCTGTATGACGTAGCAGGAAAAATTTCACCGATAGACAATTGTAAGTTACTGTATTATTTAATACCAGGGCCCTGTAGCCATGTAACAAACGATAAACGCAAACGCTGAGTAGGCTTTAATATATATTTAACTTTATGTGCTTGGGTATAACGTTGAAGATTTAGTGAAGATTGCTTATCGTTTTCGATCTTTCCTGTCGCTAACGCTCAGAAATCTTAAATAGATTTTCATCTTTAGGCTGTAGGCTATAAAGTTGGAAATCTATTGGGGAGTACCGAGCGTTTACGATTATCGTTTGCGACTTGTTGTGGCTTGGCTAGGGGGGCAGTTTAGAAAAGTATCGATGCGTCAAAATAAACGCATGTGAATTGCTGTGATCGACGAAATCAATTAACTAACATCATTAGTTAATTAACATCATTTGAATAGCATTAAATTTTAGAAAGCGGGCATATAAAATACTGGCTACTGCCCGTGACTTCATTCGCGTCATGACTAAAATGGTGATAGCTGTATCAAAGCTTTCACAATATTCGACTCAGCTTAAATGCATTATACAGGGTGGTCCACGCCAAATGGATATAAAAAAGTTTTTAGGTAGTCCGTTTAGAGACCTATTAGTACCCGCCAGGAAAATTAAAAAAAAAAATTAAAGTTTTTTTTAAATAATTTTAATTGGTGTTTACGAAAAATCTATGGATTTCAAGGAAAGTAATTATTCTTGCATTGATATGACATTAAATGCACTTCAAATTTTCAGATCAGTCTGATTTTTTTCTTTCTGAAAGAGTGCAATGTCTAAGTCATCATCATCTGCCTAGCCTTTTCCCAACTATATTGGGGTCGGCTTCCAGTCGAACCAGATGCAGCTGAATATCAGTATTTTACATGAAGCGACTGCCTGTCGGACCTCCACAACCCAGTAACTGGGTAATACGATACCCCATGGTAAGACTGGTTGTCAGACTTTAGAGCTTCTGACTAACAGTAACGACTGTCAAAGATCTACAAATGACAGCCGGGACAAACGGCTTTACGTGCTTTCCGAGGCACGGAGGTAACTCGCTATGACAGATGGTCACCCATCCACAGACCAACATCGGCAAGCGCGGCTTAACCCGGAAGATCGGCCTGTGCGGCTGTAATTATTTAGTCACGAGCTCCTCAAGTGCAATGTCTAAGTAAGCACCTAAGACACCTTAAAAGTAAATTAAAATCATGAAAACATTAAAAGTGGTGATATTTCTAAGATTACAAAAAAAAACATAATCTTGACAAGCGATTTTTCCTGGCGGGTACAAATAGGTACTTAAGCCAGGCACTACCTTAAAAAAAAATATTTATCTGGCCGAGACCACCCTGTATAAATATTTGCCTATAGCACTCAGGAATAATAATAAGGAATATAATTGGATCATTAGTTCCAGAGCCCTTAAGCGTTATGTGCTATCAAAGGAGATTGGGCAAATCAGGGCTTTTTATCTGTTAGTTGTACAGTAACGAAAATACTACCGAAAATCTTTAAATAAATAAAGATGATCAAATGCAAAGTGTTAGCAATATTGGTACTGTCTGTAAAATGTAATCAATTTATTAAAAGTAAAATAATTGATTTGATTTTTGGGTTATGCTCTATTATTCTATTTTTATATCTTTCTTCTCCATTCTGACCTGGGAACCCGCCTTTTGGTCAATTACAAAAACAATAACGTAAGTAATTAGGGTTTAGAAGTTATTTTATTAACCTTACCCTCTCTTCACACATTTATACGAACTTATTTTAATAACAAAGAAATGCACTTTTTAGTTATAACAACAAATAATTTGTTAAATATTTTTAGGAAACAACATAATTATAATTATACAATCCAGAAAAATGGCAATAATACCTGCAATTAGCTGTTAATGTCATGTTTGTTTATTATGTCAAACTGTCAGTAGTTTTCGCACTTCTTTTGACAATATTGCTTTGCATTTTCGAATTGTATTGTATCGAGTAGAGCTACCGGTTCCTCATTATTTTACTTCTACAAATATTTACGTCGGTCACGAGCAATACCAGACGCAAGAGATCGCTGCTTATCACCTCTGTGAAGACACGGCGGTGACCTGCCCAAGCGGGGCAGTCCTGCACCGTAGGCTCCACTGTGACCTACGGGCGATCGTGACAGTGGTGACACCCAAGCGTTTCTTCCATCCCAATCACACACAGGAACCTCCCGAAATGTCGGTGTCCAGTTAATCTAACCCGAGCGCTCATGTTATTTTACTATACTTACCTCACTTTATATGATTAAAATGCTACTTCCTGAGAATTCAGTGCATATTAGATGTATTTAATTCTCAGGTGCAGTGAATTCAATGTAGTTGCATTGATATAAAACTAAAATAGAGAGATAATAACGCGAGGTTGTACTGTGAAGTTAGGTAGTTATCCTGTTCCACTTTACTCAGACAGTACAGAAATTTAAAAAAAGTATATTTCCTAGAAACTACTTGAAGTAAGCAATATCCTAGCCTACATTTGGTTGATGTACAACAATCTTGAGCTTGTCCCCAAGCTCCATACAAAATTGCCCAATCTCCTTTAATGTCTTTATATTTTAGTATTGAACTGACAGAGTTTTTGAGTTAGAATCATGGTTTTAATATTTTAATATTTATTGCAGCTAAACTTAAGTTCTCGATAAATGATATATCGAACAGCGGTATTTCAAAGCCAATGCAACAAGAAAATTTGTTGCCTGAGATCTCAAAGGATATCACTATGATGGAGAGTCCAGAAAACATCTACCAAATACACAAACAAAAACACCTTGCTACTATGGTTAACTTCACACCAATGTGAGTACAATTCAACCCTTTTCAACCCCCCTGCTCATTTCCTATTGATTGTAGCGTAATGTTTCATACCCTTTAGCCGTCCTCGATAAATTGACTATACAACACTAAAACCATTTTTCAATTCGAACCAGTAGTTCTCGAGACAAGCGCGTTCAACCAAACAAAGAAACTCTTCAGCTTTAAAATATTAGTATGAATTTGTTTTATAATGTCGCAATTTAATTAGGGTCGGTGGATGGTGGTGTCGTGTCTTTGTTTCCATAATTCTCTATCACTCGTCCATTCACCTTTTTTTAGTCATATCTAAATCTTAAAAAATAAAATGTAACCGCATGTCTGAGTAATTTGACAGTAAGGGCTAGTTTCGTAGTTAAATAACCACTAATGCGCAGTTGTCTGTACCTAATCATCTGCTCAGCACGAAACGGAGTAGTGTTTCGTAGAAGTACCTTCTTATTTGTGCATTTTAATTTAAAATAAATTTAGTTAGTGGTTAAGCGTGAGTTATGAAGGACTCAATTTTGTTCTAGCGTCTTTTAAAATTCCTTAGAAAAAAGATTCCTAAAGTTCGTTCCTGGGAACCTCCTCGAGGTTTCGTGGAAAAGTCACAAGGGTTCCGGGAAATTATTTGTTTTTTTGGCAATTGACTGCTCAGCAGTCGATCTCTAAAAATGAATCGTGGGTTCGATCCCCGCATGGAACAAATATTTGTATAATTTGCAAGTACGTAGTTACTTCCGGGTCTGGATGTTTCTGTATGTTGGTTTCTATGTTTCTAGTGTGGGGCAACGTTTAAATATAATATAATTAAAGTTTTGACTCTTATTTCAATAAATGGGGCTCCATAAAAGGTATTTGGTGAGTGTTCTGTAAGGACTAGCTTAAAAGTTTAGAACTTCTGCTTTAGAAGAAAGTAGGTAATGCTTGTTTTGTAATCCGCGATGGATATTCAGATGCAAGCACATGTTTCTATTTTATAATACTTGTTTCAGGCCTAGCTCTTCGTTCAACTCTGATGACAGTGATGTCGAAAAGCAAAATTGGTTGGAAGTGGTGCAAAAATCACAAGAGTACAAAATAGCCTTAAACTTGGGAAGGTAAATATTGAGATAATAAAATTAAAAGTATGTATGGTAATAGTGTCAACTGACGGGTCTAACTAGACCCGTATTACAGAACCTCCATCAAGATTTCAGCGTCACTTAAAACTAGTTTCAACCAATCAATTTGCTTGAATCTAGTTTTAAGTAATGCTTGAGTATTGAGTGACGTTCTAAAATATAGGACATTATCACGCAACTAGTGACAGAAATACTAACTCAATTTTGTGTAGTTCCTTTCCAAATCTTTCTACTTTTTCAATGCAGCTAAACAAGTTGAATCATTCAAATCGTTTTGTATCCGAAAAGTCGTTAAGTGGAAGTAAATAACAAAATAATTATTCACTACAAAACCTATCCTATTGAGCATAATTATATGTATGTCAGATCTTGTATGTTCTTAAAGAGAACACAAGCGCCTTTGTTTAGACGTAGTGCTGAGTCTAGGAGGTAGGTCTCTGATAAGCACCACGGTCCCCTTGGTTGACAGTCTGTTTGTTCAGACCTGATGGGTAGTGAGTGACACATACTGCCCTAGGAACTGTACTGTGTTTCCTTTTAAGGTCAGAGTATTAATGTAGCAAAGTAGAGTTAGTAACATAGACTGTAATAATCTCATTTACCCGTATCCCACTCGTTGACACTATGCATGTCACTTAGTACTGTTATTAATCTGATAACCAGCTAAATAAACTGGATGTGATCCAGTACCTATAATTTTGATGTCGAGATATGTAAATAAAGATTTATGATTATTTTTGTATAGTACTATCATTGAAAGCGATGAAGACGCTCAGTCGGACATCCTCATGCAGCTGCCCGTGAAGGACGCGGTGGTGGTGCCTCCGCTGCAGTTGGCGGCGGGCGCGGCCTCCGTCAGCGCCACGTTCGCCGGCGCAGAGCTCATGATGCCCACCATCATGAGTATCAAACAAGAAACCACGCACTTTAACCTGCCAGTACCTGACTCCGAACATTATAGGTATGATAATGATTTATTTTTATTTTCTTTACTTGAAAAATTATTAGCGATGTACCTATGTTTTTAACCGACTTCAAAAAAGGAGGAGGTTATCAATTCGACTGTATTTTTGGAACGAAGTTCCTTATCGCGCGTTGTGAAAGGGGGCTGGACGGAAAAAATTCTTAAAAGTTGTCACGACACTTTTATCCGACTGCGCGACGCAAAAGGAGGGTAATGTGTTTATTACCATGGAATGCAATGGAATGGAGTGGAGTGGAGTGGAGTGGATCGGATCGGATCGGATCGGATCGGATCGGATCGGATCGGATCGGATCGGATCGGAGTGGAGTCGCGACGATTATTTTTGTTGAGTGTATACAGTAACTTCGTTCCATCCGGGTGTCCCTTGACACCTCTCAAGTTTTTTTTTTAATGTTTGTTACCTCATAACTTGCGACTGGGTGAACCGATTTTCATGATTCTTTTTTTATTTGAAAGCTGGTGGTTCCCGTGTGGTCCCATTGTCACCATTTCAGGATCTGATTATTGGATCTTGGAGAAATCGAGGGCAACCCTCAAATTTTATTGGCTCGCACATAGTTTTTCGCAAATCTTATGAAGTAATTTAAGTACTTGCGTATGGAAATCATCATCTCATGTAGCTGAGCTAATGATGGAAGGTACAACTCCACTAGTAAGAAAATTATGTTTGTGTTCGCATATCTCCGGAACTACAAGTTCGATTTAAGTAGTTCTTTTTTTGTTGTACTAGGTATCGTTCAACTAAGGGAATACTGCATAAATAGTGCACATGTAAGAAAATGATGTATTTGACAGAATTGTGGTTGAATATATAAACTAAAAATTTTCAGACACAGACACATGAAAATAAAAACTTTCTAAAAAAAATGTGACCGCCTTCAAAAACAACCACAAAAAAGGGTAAGGTTATTTACCCTTTTTTGTGGTTGTTTTTGAAGGCGGTCACATTTTTTTAGAAAAAGTTTTTATTTTCATGTGTCTACTTCATTGATATTATATATTTAAATAAGCATATAAAACCGTATCTAAGACTTCAAAAAAAAAATAGAGTGCACGATTCAAACTGTACTCATGTTACTGGAAATGTATGATAGCTAGGAATCGTACACAAACTCTAGGAAATGTATAAGATTCCGAAGCTATTTAGGAAGTATTTAAGGTACATACTCAGGCGGTGCTCCTATTTCGACGGGCAAGGTTTACAGGACGAACCTAACCAAACCGAACCTCGGGGTGCCCAAGAGTTGTTGGTGCCTTTGAAAGTATACTTCAGAGGCACCCCGAGGTTCGGTTTGGTTAGGTTTTACACATTTAAATAAATAGAAATTTCCTAGGAATTGCATACAATGCACGGATTACATACATTTCCGTTACCTCATACATTGAAAATTAGTATTGCGTCTGTAAGAAATATAAAAAACTTGAGAGGTGTCAAGGGACACCCGGATGGAACGAAGTTACTGTATACACTCAACAAAAATAATCGTCGCGACTCTACTCCAGTCCAGTCCGGTCCGGTCCAGTCCGGTCCGTTGCGTTCCGGTCCGGTCCGGTCCGGTCCGGTCCGGTCCGGTCCAGTCCGGTCCAGTCCAGTCCAGTCCAGTCCATTCCATTCCATGGAATAATAAACACATTACCCTCCTTTGCGTCGCGGAGTCGGATAAAAGTGTCGTGACAACTTTTCGTAAGAATTTCCGTCCAGCCCCCTTTCAAAACGCGCGATAAGGAACTTCGTTCCAATAATAATGCACTGCTCTCATTAAAAAGACGATTTTATGATTAATCAGAACTTATGACATTATGGTTTTAATTTTGTTTTATTTATTATCCACACTTTCTTTTGGTATTTGCAATTTGCTTTATTTTATAAATAAAATTGAAATACAAGAACACCGTGTAACAGGTGCAGTAGTTGGTTACTTAATCTAATAATAATGTATGTATTGTCCCCAGTGTGTGTGAAACAGCGTCAGTTGCTTCCGACTTGACCCGGATGTACGTGTCGGACGAGGACGAGAAGCCGGAAGTGGTGCGACCCATCATAAAAGTTGATCCTATCGTTGATGAACAATGCGGTGATTTGGATGAAGAAAATATAGGACAAATCCCAAGAGGGAGTTTCTTTTCTCCTTTTTAAGTTGTTGTTTAGCTTATAGTTTTTTATTTAAATGTATTCTAACATTATTTTTGTTGAAAATCAAATATGGAACAGTATTTTGCTCTTTCGAACATTTGATGTAACAATTAATTGCGTTTTGCTTTTATAGATAGATAATATTATACATATGTTACATAAATTTAAGATACCTAGTACATATTATATTTAGTTCGTATTTTTACAAGAGAATGGATTCAAAAGTATTAGGAATTATACAACCTACGTGTTGTGTAACATTTTAGTAACCTACACGTCACACACATTTAGTACTTTATGCATTCCTATGTTTTAAGAGAATTAGTGTAAGTTTGTAAGATGATTAATATATAAAAAAAATGTATATGTTATTAGTGTTGTCATGTTGTGATAGGTATTCACTTAACGCTGTCTTTGCATAAGTCCTTTTAGGGTAACATTTTTAAAACATTTTTATTAGATGTGATAATTATGGCGATGAAAAATAAATGGATTTCGATTTTATTAATTTGTAATAATTTATTGAACAAATAACAACATTACTTGATACACATCTAGCAACAACAATAGAATAACAATAATATTACTGTTTGAACACGCCGCTCATGCACGTCACACTCAACAAACAAAATATGTACAGGAAATAAATGTAAAGCTAATTATTATAACAATCCAGTCAGGTACGTTCCTACAAACTTTTGCGGAAAATTTAATTAGTGGTTGTTAAAAGTATTAAGCCCGGCGTTATCTCCGCTTGGGTTCATTTTATCATGGTAATTTTTTATAGCTTGTTCATAATTTCTGGATTCATAAGTTTCTGCATCATGCCCGCCGGCATTTCCATAATAGCTTGACGGTGCGCCGTAACTACCAGAGGTTCCCTCCGAAGAATACTCATCGCTGTATGGTGCGAAACCTGGGCTGTAGCCCGAATTATCTCCGCTGTAGGATGCAGGCCCGTAGGAGTCACCATTCGAAGATCCGTCGCGGGAATGTGCTTCTTGCACCTGGTAAGAATTTCCTGGAAAATGGCTCTGGCCTCCTTGGCTACCGAGCGGTTCGTGCGCGTGCACGGACGGAGGAGATTCAACATGGGGAACCTTTACTATCTGGGGCACGGGCACGGGGTAAGGCTTATTAATGTGCACGGGGTAGGGCACTTTTTGAATCACTTTCACTGGGTATGGCACTGGTACCTTGACAGCTACAGTTTTCGTGATTTTTACCACTCTGACCGGGGTTTCCGGTATTTCGACGTGTTCTCCGAGAACTTGTAATTCAGTTTCATAGTGTTCCACAGGTATAGTCTGAACATGATGGTTTGAATGATGTGACGCAAACCCGTAGTACGAGCAGCACAGCAATATTATTAATTTCTGAAAAATAAAAGAGAAAAAAAAAACTTTTAGCTTAGGTAGAATACCTAATGACCCAAAAAATGGCAATCCTTTATTTTAATTTCACTGACGTTATTTTCCGTCAATAATGTTGACGAACTTCCATACAACATTTTATGCTTCGTTTAACTCCTTCGAGAAACGAATTTTTAATTGCTTTTAATATTATTACCAGTTAATCCTGTCGCGAATGTATATTTTAATATATGAAACAAATCAGTCATAGGCAACTTATGAATTATATTACGCCTATTTTTTCCCGAAGTGATAGGTAGGCAGAAGTGTTAGAAACACTTAAGTTTTGTGTGACATTACTGCAAACCGTAGCACAAACTTCAACCAAATGCAACTAGGTAATAAGAAACTCTAACAAAAAAAAAAACTCCATACACTTGCAATTAATTTCCAGAGGATATAGAACTCTTAACAGTTGATGTAAGTGTTGCACTATATTGTCAACTGTAATCGTTTTTTTCCTGACCTACGTAACATCTAGAGCAAAAACAGGAAGTAGGTATTTGTTATATAAAAAGTTACATAAGAAGATCGACAGCTTTAGACATGACAAAAAAAAAGTAAAAACAAAATTATTGAGCGCAATCGTGGTAGTGCAATGAGAGCAATTGAATTGTTTACTAACCGGTATTTCCATTGTCGTAAGTACAAGTGTGCGTCTGCGGCGCAGTTAAAAAACTACCGAATGGCGAGTCAACTTAGTGGCTTATATATCGCACATTCTCTTTGAGCGAGAGACAGGCTTACGTTCGACGCTGCGATCGTCCAATTACTTTCTTCAGCAGGTTATAGAAGTGGTCAGACTTGCAATAACTGTGACCGAGTTCAGTGCGAATAGCAAGCACATCTTAAACTTGAATAAGTTCTTAGATTTGACAAAATAAATCAGGCGTCCCATGCTATGGGTAAGATAGGTAACTGAAAAAATTGAATACGTCCTTCAGTAAGACTAGGTACTTACTATTAGGTAGGTATCAAAAAAAATATTTTTTGACCCATATTTTTACCCGACTACGGCAAAGCCAAAAGGAGGGTTATGATTTTGACCGGTATTTAGAGTAAGTACCTACCTTATAATAATAAACGGAACCTCTATATTTCTATACATATGTAGGGTCATGCACTATTTGTTGTTTTTCTGGCTGTCCGTTTGTCAATACCCTTTTTCTCAGGACACAGAGTCAGGAGCTAATAGAAGTATCGAGCTTAATTATAAACAAATACTTACCTACGTATATATAGCATACCTACTTATTTTGGATATAAGTATATTTCATGTACATAATTGACCTCTCTACAGATTTATTATAAGTAGGTATAGATAGATAGAAGATTATGTATTTCCGTGCGGGAGTCGAACCCACGACACGCGTAACGTTTTACATACCTACCTACATTTAAAACTCCAACCGGGAGGACTCTATTCTATTTCTTGTTGTGGAAAGCAAAGCCGATGTAGTCGACCCTGCATCATTCTGCCAAAAACGAAGATGAATAATAATTGGACAAGCAAGAAGTGTTAACTTAAAATTGAACCAAAATAGAACGATATAGGTCTCCGTTCGTTGATACAGTTGAACTTAATGTAGGTAGACCAGTGGAGTTAGTAGCTAGGGGACTGAAACAAACAAAGGCGGGAGGACTCATTTGATGCTTTTACGACTTAAAAAAGAAAAAAAGCTGTCACCAAACTGACGCCGCTCCTCCGTCAGTCATTTTGCTGATAGCCCCTTTTTTCTCTGCTTGGGCTTCCTTATAAAGCATCAAGCATCATAGACCTGAAAGTACGGCAACCAGGTAAACCAGTCTTACTTACCTACGAGTATTGTATTACCCAGGGCCTGGTAGAGTACTACCTACTCTGGGTGGTTGTCAGTATGCGGTGGCTCAATGTAAAATATTGATATGTAGCTGCATCCGGTTAGAGACCGTTCAAGTATTACATACTTTTTATTTAAAATAGGCTAAAATTTAAATGCGCATCAATAATTCTTTTTGTATACCAAAATGGATAAATGGTCACCAAATCTAAAACTCGCTTTAGCAAGATTTCAGGGACACCCCGAAGTTCGGTTTGGTTAGGTTCCTTTAAACCTTGTACACAGAAATAGAAGCCCCGCGAAGCGGGGCTTCGTCGACCCTGCTTAGGTAGATTTTTTTTATTACACATAATAATAGGTTTATTTCTTTATTACTTAGGAAACGTTATTTGGTGACCATTTATCCATTTTGGTAACCGTTTAGAATTTTTTTGGTAGTAAAATAGGTACTTTTTTGGGTGGTGTTTAAACACATCAAGCCTTTAAAATATAATTGATTACATAATATATTATTATGCACTACACGGGGAGGGGAGGGGCGCCCTGAGAGGACTCATTTGAAGTTACCACAAAAAAAGTTGCTTATTTTCGAAAACAGAAGGGTGAGGGTCTCGACGCGGTGATTACGTCAGCATTAATTATTTACTTTTTTCATTATTTATGGCAACCCACGCATTAGGTTTGAAAACGAAACGCATATTCGGGGACTCCCAATTTTTTTTTAATATCGTGCGTCTATGTCCTCTATCGTAAGCTTATTTCTATTTTCTTACTTCTAATCTAGAATAATAATTATTATAACTGCTGGCGGTGTGAGCAGTATCGTGGTGGCCCAGTGTGAGCAGTACCCTGCCGACAAACTGTAGGTACTGCGGTTTGGCAGAATATAAATGTTATATTTTTATTTAAGTTTGTCCGAATAAATAAATTAAAAAAAAAAGTGGTATCGGTCCCGACAATACGAGTTGTAGGTCGTGGGTTCGAACCCCGCCAGGTGCATTACTTTGTGTAATTTATTTGATCACCACTGCTCTCATAACGGTGAAGGAAAACATCGTGAGGAAACTGGCATGTCCTAGAACCAAAAATTCGAAGACATGTGACATCCACCAATCCGCACTAGGCCTGCGTGGTGGATTATGGCCCACTCCCTCTCACAGAGAGGAGGCTTGTGTCCCAGCAGTGGGAACATTATAGGCTGATGATGATGAATTAATTAAGAGACAAATGCATATATATAAGTAACTAATGTTTACGTAAGCATTTAAGAGCTTTTCTCAGTTTTGTTAGCTAGGGGGAGGAAGGGGGTAAACAATTGTAATAAACATGCTTATGTAATACTTGAACGGAACGGCCCCTAGATTGGAAGCCGACCCCAACATAGTTTCGAAAAGGTTAAGGAGAGATAATGATGATGTATGCTTCGCCACTACGGAACCATTCACTAAGTGGTCAGGCATCTGCTAGACCGGATGTTTTAGCATTATTATTACGGTATATTTGTATCATTTTATGATAGTTGGTTATATTACATTATGAAGTTCTCAGTAGCAACCACCAGAGTTCGAGTTTGGATCTGGGTCATGCATGTTACTGGCAATAGGTTTGCTCCTTATTACATAACTAGCAAAATGTCAATCATGTTTTTTATTTGTGAGAATGTAAAATATTAATTACGTTTTCACATTGACATTTATATTAATGTACTTAACAGGAAGGAAATAAAAAAAGATAGCCTTTCTTTTTATAGTCTATTTATATAAATTTTAATTGTAAGTAGGTGTGTCTACATTGCCTCATGTGCAATGTGTTAAAATATTCAATCTACTTTATTCAGTTACATAAAAACAAGAACACATTTGCATAAAATTATATCATCAATGACTTAATTATGCATTTAGTTTTCTGCATAAGACTGCATTTAAATTTAAATACAAAAAGATGAACCAGTTTTGAGTCCAAAAAAGGAAATTCGTATTTTATATAATAAAACATTTGATAAAATAAAATAAAAAATAATAAATCATGTAATGTGGACCATTCGGAATTGGTTAAAAAAACCGGATTTAAACGCCCAAATGGTCGGTTCAACATTGCGCGGGATAATACTGTAAGGATATAAATCAAACTCTCATTCGATCAGACAGTACTCTGACTATGGAACCCGATCCACCAACATTGAATGCTTTTTCATGCCACAGCAATAGATGCCCACTCGATCCTTCAGTAGGGAATTCAAATCCTCTGTAGATGTATTTCATGAGGATGTCTACATCATCCAAACACAGCTTTGCCACGGCCTCTTCGATTTGAGTGGACTTTATGGCAAGCAGGACTTTCAAGGTCAGTTGCAATGCATTATCCTGAAAACAAAATATACATAAATTTGAAACTATTTTTTTTTTACTTAAGTTCTATTTGGACTCGCCTCCTTCTGCGAGCGAAGCAGTCATGCTCGCGAAGGAGGAGGCGGGCCGCGTGAGGGAGAGCCAGCGTCCTTCCCTCCACCCCAGCCGCAGTGGTAGACGCTCACGGCGACAGACGCCGGCAGACGTTCTCCGGCCACCGTAGGGGTGCGGGCGGCGAGTAATGGGCGACTCGCTGTCCGACCATGGGCCATACCCGGGTCGACGGCGTGTTGTGTTCCACGCGCGCCTCAAAGAGTGTCAGCATATTGACCCTTTAGTGGGCCAAAGCCTGACAGGGTCGCGGGACTTGCCGAATTACCGTGACCCTGGAACGTAAAGGGCTATTGAAGGATACCGTAGATTTTAGTCAGTATAAGTCTGACAGTTCGTCGTCCTGCTCAGCCCTGGGTGGGAGGACTCATTTGACGATTTTACCATGATAAAAAGTTCTATTTGGACATAATTATGCATTATATAACAATCACAGTCAATCAATTTACAACTAAACCGTGTTGTATTGCCGCACATCATTATATTATACAAAAACTGCCAGCCCGTCTCACACAATTTTAATTTTTTTTTACAATAAAACCTTGTTTTGACAATAAAATTTATTTAATTTCAGTGCAGTTGTTTCAAAATTATACATGTACAGTGAACACACATTTCAGGATTCCATTAGGTATATACTTTTTAAAACTTTTTGCCCTACACGAAGAATATAAGTAAAAATGGGTACATGTTTTTGATATGTAATCCTAGGCATGTTTTGCAATTGAATGAAAATGTTCTTTTACAGTATAATAAGACCTGAAATTAAAAATGGAAAATATGTTAACTTACTTTAATTTGCTGATTGGTTGATCCCACTGGTGCATTGTTTAGAACAACTTTCAGGGCATCAATAAACCGGCCTGTATTGTAGAGTTAAGGATTTCAAACATAATAATGGGTGAAGCAGAAAACATTGAATACACCTGGATAGTACAACATTTTTCCTTCTTTTTATTATAAACTAGCTGTGCCCACAACTTCTTTCGTGTGGATTTCGGATCTCAACAATGTATTTTTGTTTAACCAAGGAATTTTTCTAAAATAAAAGTAGCCTAAGTTACTCCTTATTACATCAGCTACCTGCCAATAGTAATCCCGTCAAAATCGGCCCAGCCATTTCAGAGATTAGCCATTGCAGACAGACAGACAGAAAGACAGACAAAAATTGTACAAAATGTTATTTTGGTGTATGTACCATAATATACTTAAATTCATATGCATGTGGTAAAAACATTATTTTTCAATATTACAAACAGACACTCCAATTTTATTTATATGTATAGAGTATAGATTTACAATTTAAACCCAGTGTGACTAGTAAGCATTTCTGATCTTTATTGTAATAAAATTCAATCAAAATTCAAAGGTATCAAGGTGTGTTACTAAGAAAACCTCTGTCAGAATGTTAAACTATTCTGACAGAGGTTTTCTTACTGAATTGGTATGCAGCAAATTAAATTTTGCAATACAGATAAAGACAAGTGAATCTTGATAGACACATGCAACAATGAAACATGTATTTTAGTCAGTAAACCCCTAAGATGACCCTTAGGGGCTTTTTATTAGTAAATACACAAGCCCTCAAAGAATATAGGTTGATAGATAAGGATGATTCATGTATCGTAACAACAGGAAAATTAATATTCAAGTGAAGCAAATTACTACTGTAAGTGCCATAAATAGAGTTTTTTGCTTCTCAAAACGATACATAATGTTCGATTACAAAATTAGTGCTAATTTATTGTTAATTGAAAAGGATATTGATTCAGTAAAGCGCAAACTTCTCCCTCATCCGGTCCAGTGGGTACAGATTGCTCCGCTTCATCTTCCCTAAAGTTATCTTCATTGTATTGATCGATATCAATTTTACGAAAGGCAGAACTAGAAGTATTTTTTGCCATTTCAAAAGGTTTGATTTTATTTTAAAGTTATTAATAATCACAAAATGTGTAAATTAGTGCAAACGAAACTTGCTTTGCTTTCGTAAACTGACATTGACATGTTGATGTGTGGTGAAGTTGACATTGACACTTGACAGATGTCAACTTTAATTTTTTTGCAACATAGCAACCCCAAAGTCGATGTCCACAAGGCATAGATGAATTATCCTCTAGATGTGGGTTTAGCGCATAGACATAAAATGATATGGACCAGAAATACCTACACAAAAAACGTGTATACCTACAAGTTAGCCTGTGACAATAAATGGCGGCCAATGATAGGGATGTGCCAATCAAGAAACATAGTGTCACTGTAACGAGTATCGATACTAGTATCCCTAGTACTTTTAGGATTACATCATAATAGTATTATGACTAGATACAATGATTCACATGATTGAATTATAATCCATGTAGTTACGTGAAAATAATGTGATTTTTTATAATTATTATGATTATTAAGTAACATTAAAAGAAAGTTGTCTTTTAAATTTTGTATATTGATTAAAATAATATGACTTAAAAATTAAGCTTATCTGAATTTTGTATAGGTAATACAAAGCTGTATTTGTAACAGTTATGTATTACCTATACAAAATTCAAATCATTTACTTAAAGCAGGCCAGTTAAATACATTTTCAATTGATTGCAATTAAATTCGATGACAATTAAAATCCGACATTGTATGCTAATGATAGCATTGGTCGGAATTAGGTAGAGTTATTCATGTACATAATAATTATATGATATGTCCAAAAATCCCGGAATTACTTTACTAGAGCAGAAAAAAATCGTGATTTATTAAATAAAAAAAAAATTACTTTCACACAATTTATTCATCTATTCTATCTCTGATATTTTTATTATGGCATTATTTATTTGTAACACTGTTTCACACACGAGATTGTCTATTAAAAAATAAAAATCCCATCTCAAGATGAATGAAAATCTTATAAGGCTATCAAATAACACTGTCCTTATCAGTTTGTTTATAACTTTACACTATTTACTTCACTATGTACACGATTAAACGATTATTTACTCGTCCCGCACAATTTGTAACACTGTTTTACACACGAAATTGTCTATTAAAAATCCCATCTCTAGATGAATGACGTAACAAAGGTCCTGTATACATGACGATTCAAAATTATTGTCCTGTCCATGGAGTGTCTTCTCCATAGAGATCTACGCAGTAGACAACTTCTACTACCACCACCACTCTACCTACCATATTTTTTTTGTCTAATGACTGTAGGTCGAAATGATTCATGAAGTTTTTTTTTTGTTGGTCGTCTGAAAAAGAATGAAATACACATTACTATCTATATAACTTAGGCTAAAAAAGGCTGTTATTAAACAATAATTTTAAAACACTTACCGAAAATATTGTACGTACAGAGTTCTTATGTAACCTAATACCATCAAAGTGTTGTGTTAAAATATATCCAGTCTTTACTTCGAGGACTAATATTTTCCTCAACGATAGAGTCCAACCAATTTTTCTTCAGTCGTTCATTTTCGGGAAACCTATAAAAGATAAGTATTTATGTATCAATACATTATCATTAAATTTGGTAACAGTTTCAGTGTAACGAAGGGACTAGTATCGGGAACTAATACAGAACGGTACAACACTATTATTATTGTAAACAAACGAACGAAAATATAAAATGAAGAATATTGTCTGTAGGACGGAAATGAACCCAAATAGTAATTCTCTAACCATGAAAATATGATCACTTAGCGATTTCTTTACCGAAATTGTTCTGGCACGGCAAGACACAATGGAACATTCAGGCATGTTGAATTACAGTTTTTTTAATTGTAACACGCACTTTTTTAAGAAAACTCAAAAATCTAAATTCAACAAAAAGTAAACAACTGTTTGACAGCAGAACTACCACAGAGCTTGTAACAATAAATGGCGAAATCGGCACGTTTCTGTTTCGTAGGTAAATATGCCAACAAAATATTCCCATTTTCAGCAACAACTGAAATATTGTTGTCTCTTTTCTCAAATATGATTACTGCATTAGAAAGAAAGAGACAAACGAATATTTCACTCTCTGTTTCGTATTTGACTCACATTTTGTATAAGTAAAATGTATGTATAGAACATTGGGGCGACTCCATATAACTTTATCTCAATGGGCATATTACGTTCAGTCCATGCTATATGTCTAGGATCCTTTCCTAGGAAGTAGGAAATGTCAGTTGTCAGTACTGTCAGTCAACTTGGTCAACTTTCTGTCTTTAAGTGTCAATAATGATTACCTATTGCTAAAATATTTAGTGAATTTCTTTCTTTTCATTTTTCCAAAACCAAAAGCTAGGAGCTGTGTCTTTGTATATTGATAAATCACATTTTCTTAACCACAATGACAATGGGTGATGAACTACCTGTTACTTCTTTAGTTTTACCCGTCCTCATACGTCCCGTTTTAACTCAGGTATGTATGTTGTATTGTGTTCTTTTTGCTTTTCATTAGCGTGTATAGTGCTGATAGATGTTTTAAAATATATTCGAAACTTAAATCATTCTGCGATGGATTTTTGACGTCGAAAGGATATAATAATGTGTCGTTTTCCTCGTTACTGCAATGTCTATAGGAAGTGATTGTGATAGCTTTTTAATTTTAAGCAATGAAGATTGTTGTGAAATTTGACACATTTAAGATATTTGTATTTGTCAGTCAACCAGCAATCGTAGGAATGTTGTTAATTTTTATGAATACCTATGTTGAAAACAATGCAGTCAGTACATAAAAAGTACTTGTATTATCATGTGTGATAAGATTGTGCTAAGTACACAAGATTTGATTGTAAGTGGTTAACATTAAAACATTACGTTAAATATCTTTGATTAATTACTATTACTGACAGAGAGCCATTCTCTAATCTACAAACACTGAACAGAAGGTCATCAGAACACATTATAAATAGTTGAGTGATACAAAAGTGGTCTAATATAGAAATTATTGTTGTTTTTCAGTTAGAGAAGTATGATTTGGGAGCCTCTCAGACACTCCGTGCAGCCCTAACGAAGGCAGAAGCAGCCGTCCCAGGCTTGAACTATGATTTGGTGGCAGGTATTATGCGAAGAGCTGATATACCTGTCAACATGAATGAAAGCTTGTTACGACTTCAAGGAACCTTGACAGAAGCTGAGTGTTAGTAATAATTTTAGTTAGTTTTTAATGGTTGTTTTTGTAAGTGTTTAAAGATAAAGAAAAGATAGGCAAGTTTTTATGTGTTATCAATACTTACTGACAAGAATGGGGAAAAACACTCAAATGTTATTTATCTTAACACTTAAAATTTATTTAATTGAATATTTACAATACAAGTGTTTGTTTTCATAAATGTGAAATGTTTTAATTATAGGTGCTGACTTAAGACTGAACAGGACTGAAGAAGCATTCCAAGAACTGAACAAAAAATCAACTGCTTTGAAAAAAATCTTGAGTCGCATTCCAGATGAGATTACTGATCGAAAGACATTTTTGGAGACTATTAAGTAAGTGAACATTTTACAAAAAAACACTGTCTGTGTATGCTTAAGCTGTCTTTCATTAGGAAACTCTCTGATGCCATATAATAATAGGTTTATTGATAGGACTATTGTCAAGCCTCTGTTTAAGAACATAAAAGGGGTAAATTTCCCTTCTATGTTCTAACAGACATTAACACAGAAGCTTGACAATTAAATAGTCCTATCAATAAACCTATTATTATATTCTTATTAACCTATTATTACTTCCTTCTGTTTTGTTTTAACAAAGTGAAATATTCTGTCCACAGGGAAATTGCTTCTGCAATCAAGAAGCTGCTGGATGCTGTGAATGAAGTATCCACATATACTCCAGGAACAGGAAAACAAGTTTTAGAACAACGGAAAAGAGAATTTGTCAAATATTCCAAGAGATTCTCTAACACTCTGAAGGAGTACTTCAAGGAAGGACAGTGAGTTCAACTTATTTCCTCTTATGTTATGTAATAGTGAAGTGCTAGTTGTTCATAATTATCTAGCTCAAGTTTTGTAAGCGTGTCACAAGTTACATGTTGTCACATTACATTTAAAAGTATTCAAAGTTTGCGTGTTTAGCAACTTATTGACATGACTAAATATTTCATCAAAACAAATTACTTTTATTAATATATATTTTTTGTGTGATTCCAGAGCCAATGCAGTCTTCGTGAGTGCTTTATATCTGATACATCAAACCAATCAAATCCTATACACTGTTAAAAGTAAGTCTGAGTAGAATCCTTCAAGACAGTATTTTAAAATATCAATTTTAACCAATTATATTATATTATTATGTAAATTACTGTCCTGAAATAAATATAGAGCCTGTTACTGTTTTTTTTTGTTAAATAAACTGGGCACTCATACATATTTAGGTCATTGGGAGGAATATTATATTTTTATAATATAAAAAAAAAAACAATATGTAAATAATATAGCATAATTATCGTTATATAATTTTACCATAGTATTCCAACAATCATACATTACAATTATATTATTTTCAATCAATATTCATACTAACATGGTTTGGGGTTGTCCCTTATTATGTGTAAATCATTGATTAGTTGTAAAGTACATTCAAGTTACAATCTATTTTTAAATGGTCTGTTGTATTCATATTTATACATCTAAAATGGTAGATAAGAAGGAACCTAAATACCTAGAGATTGAATTCAATTAGGCTTATTGTGTTTATTCTAGATAAACTCTCTTGAAATCTTGAAAAATATCTAGTAGGGAATGTTATACCGTTAAGTAGATTATGCTTTTAAACAGTGTAGTTTTTTTGGCACTCAGTCACTGGAGAAATGCGACAAGTCTGTAATCATAATCTGTATTTTGAACACCACTGACTTGTTGCATTTCTACCACAATTTGCCACATAATGCCCTGTTCTCCCTTGTTGCAGTTGTCAATTACGGCAAATCAGCCTCATTAAACTTCTAAATAAAAATTCGTAGGTAGCCAATAAAAGTTACAAATCTTGCAAAAATGAAAAATTCATGGCTTTTCATTCACTGAACTGATAATAACATGTAGAAAAAGTATAAAATAAACACATTATGTAGGTTATTTTATGATAACTTGACTAACTTGTTAAATGTATGAGGTATTGATTTACTTTGTATACTTATGAAAATATTGTAGTTGTTACAATAATTACGTGTTTTATTTAATTAACAATAAAGTGCAAGCGAAATACGTTTTTAATTGTTAGTTGTAGTACTTACTTCAATCAAAACTGAACTTGCATGATATTCTTAGGCGACGATTACACGTAAAGTATTTACTGTGATCCATCAGTAAATAATGACGTATTGTGGTATTTAATTAACGTGTAACCAATGTATTGATGTATGTCATTATTTATTCATGGATTTCTAGATTTCTTGATTCTGTATTGATGATCCGTCGGATATTGATAAATATTGATCGTGTAGCCTCGCGTCAATATTTATCACGTCAGTACGCGTTACGCTAGCAATGGAGGAGGACGACTTTTTGAATCTTGTGGCGGCGACGGAAGCACCGTCCTTGCCGCCGCCCCGCACCCTCTCGAAACTTTTTAAAGATCAGGAAGTTTTAAAAGAATTTATCCTAAATTTAGAAGTATTGCCAGAGATACGGGATAGTTCTTCAAAAGATTACAAAAATTTAATAAAAAAAGGAGAAGCACTACAAAAATTACTTGAAATTTACAAAAAAATGAAAAGTAATGCCACGATTGATGATGTCAAGAAAAAAATTAACATTTTACGCTCAAATTACCGGAAGGAAATCAAAAAAATACTAACCTCAAAACGCTCAGGAGCCAGTAGCGATGATGTTTATAAGCCAAAGTCATGGGTTTTCCATCTATTACACTTTATAAACAAGACAGAACAGCCAATTACCCAGCAAGCAAAACGCTAATTTTTCTCTCGGGGTAATAGATTTTCTCATCACGGTATCTTGTTTGGTTAAAAAAGGTGTTACTATTGTCAGAAGTTCTTCAAAGCAGGGTTCAGGCATTCGAAAATAATTCTCGTAATCATCCATTTCACCATGTAATTTAATTTCTGCCATTAAATTCAAATGTGTGTACCTTTCCCTTTGTTGTAACCAATTCTTTGCCCATCGCCTTCGCTTGACCTTTTTATTTAAACTAAGTGCTAAAATAATAGCCACACAACCTTTAATTTTCAGCTCTGTTGCCATTTTAGACGTTTAAACAGCAGGAGACCGAACACAATACTGACGTAATAAATATTGAACGTGTAGGCTGGTGTATTAATCCATCAGTAACAACTGAAATCCATCAATAAATACTATACTGACGGATCACAGTAAATACTTTACGTGTAACTGTCGCCTTACTCAAACACTCAAGACCTATGCTTCCCAACGTACTAAGTACCATTCAGTAGATAAAAGAATGACATTGAAAATTTTGAATTAGAATCCCATACCTAAAAAAACAAACGAACACAAATGACAATGTGTGAACCTGAATCGGCAAAACTCGTTATTCCCAGAATTTATTTCCCTAGACCACTTGGGCCCACTTGCACGAACCCGAGTTATCTTTTAAACTCGGAGTTAGTTGCTAACACGAGGTTAAATTGACAATATTGTATGACAAACTGTCAATTTAACCTTGTGTTAGCAACTAACTCTGAGTTAAAAGTTAACTCGGGTTCGTGCAAGCGGGCCTTACAGGCACTTTTGTATTTCCAAAAAAAGTATTAAGAGCGTATATTCCGAAAGCTGGCTACGTCGCAAATGGTTGTCAAATATTAACAAGTTTTAATTAATTTAGCATTGTTACTGTATGAAAATAAGAAATATGTCTCTGTAGTGCACTAAAAAATTGATAAGGGAATGCAATAATTAATATCGTAACACCGAATATATAGTTTTACATGTAGAAAAAGCATTTGGAAGCTTTCCAAATGCCTTTTAGACACCGGAAACGGTTACAACATCAAATTCAGTGTTTTAATTGCATTCCTATATCATTTTTTTTAGTGCACTACAGAGCGATATTTCTTGTTTTCATACAGAAAATTTGCCAAATTAATTAAAACTTGTAATTATTTGACAGCTTTTTGTGACGTTGCCAACTTTCAGAATATGCAGCCTTAAGAAGGTATAAATGGTATTTATACCTTCAAGGTAGTACAGTTGTCACCCATTCAAAAGCGAAGGTCTCTGAAGAAAAACGGGCAAGAAATTTCATGGATGATAGACTGATAGTATCTACAAACAATATGTTGAAATCGGCCTGACAAGAGAGGAAAGATGTCTTAGATATAAAAGGCATGCCACGAAGAATGGCCTGGTCCATTCAGGACCGGGAGGATCCACGGAGGATCTGTAAAGGACCCCAGAATATTTCCTAATAAAAAAAAAGTAACTTTATTAAAGTATTACCGACTTCGGGCACGCCGCAATCGCGGCGGTAAGACCCCTCTGAGGAGTGGCTGCATAGGCGTTACGGCGTCCTGAACTATCGCGGATATACGTGGATTTTAGTCAGACAAGTCTGACAGTCCCTCCCGCTCTGCCCTGGCTTCATTTGATGATTTTACCACGATAAAAAAAAGTATTACCGACTTCATAAAAAACAACTGTTCTTTTGAAATCGGTGACTTAATTTTTATTTCTTTGATCCGTTTGCCACCTACTTCTGAAAGAAAAAAAAGACTGCTTCAGAAGTCGATTATATTTTTTTCAGAACTGTTTATTATTTCACCTTTCTAAGTACAGGCTAGATAAATTATAATGTCGTGTAGCAATCGCGGTTGAGATGCTGTAATTGATATTTTTTAATTGATCCTCCAGGATCTTATTATCAGATCCTGATCTAATTATCATGAGGCTATCTATTAAGGATACCCTTTCAAATAAAAGAGAATTTTCCAAATCGAACCAGGCGTTACCAAAAAACTGGGGAACATTGTATAAAAAAAGATTTCGTTGAATAAGCCAATGCAAGACTCCTATTTTTTTTAAGTCGGTAAATCATAATTTAAATTTTAAAATCTGTACACAAAAAGAGTCGAGAAAGTTTGGCATTTTTTTTCATTAAATTACATTTTCATATTTTGTTGCCAAGAGGCTAGGTCCCCTTGAAAATAGGTCACAAGGCCCGTTTTTTCCATTGGCAGGCACCGATCCTTTTTTTTATCGTGGTAAAATCATTTAAGTCCTCCCGCCCAGGGTGAGACGGGAGGGACTGTCAGACTTGACTGACTAAAATCCACGGTGATCCTTCAATAGCTCTTTACGTACCAGGGCCACGGTTACCAGGTGAGACAGTTCCGCGATCCCGCAGGCTTAAGTCAGATTGCTGACAGCTCTTGGAGGCGCTCGTGGAACACAACTCGCCGTCGACCCGGGCATGGTCCATGATCGCACGGTGAGTCACCCATAACTCGCCGCCCGCATGCCCGCGCGCCTACGGTGGCCGGAGATCGTCTCGCGACGTCGGTTGCCGTGAGCGTCTCCCGCGGCGGCTGGGTTTTGTTGAGGTGGACGCTGTCCTCTCCCTCACACATCCCGCCTCCTCCTCAGGCACCGATCCTTAAGGGGCTCCAAGTTCCTGTAATACAGAGTCACTAGCTTGATTTCACGTTTTTATAACGTAAACGGGAACTTTGACGTTAATTTGATAGAAAAGATAGTACCTCGTTCGTACACTAAAGGCGCTTTTTCGGTTTTCCATACAATAACCGACGTAAATAGTTCAAGTACGCTGTAAATAAAATACAGAAATCTTATGATAAGGCCTCAGTTCTAAAATATTCGAGCTAACTACCCACTAGGGTATCGAACCGGGAAATCCCGGTCCCGAAAATCCCGGGATTTCCCGGTTCTTGAAGTATATTTTAAAACCCGGGACATGCGACTGAGAACCGGGAAATTCGGAATTTTCGGGACTCAGAAAAACAGTATAAATAATTTGTTTAAACTTGTTAATTCTTTTATAGAACAAAAGAATCAAATTGGATGTAAGGTATTTATTCGCTTCGTCGTTATATAGTATACGGAATAACATGTTCAGATACAGTGTGGTTGACAGAGAAGAAAAGTTGATAATATAACCAGTATACTACACTGGTTATATTTTATCTCGAAAGCCTTTGACAGGGTCTCGAGAAAAAAAGCTCCTTGCTTTTGGTATCCCAGTTGATTTTTGTAGCTGGATATCAGACTTTCTTAGTGATCGATCAATCAGAGTTGTGACTGATCCTTTGAGCTTTTGGTTATTGACTCTGGAGTTCAACAGTTATCTGTTTTCTTTGCAACTCTTATTTTGCTGCACATTTTTTACCCACTTCAGCCTGGTATTGTTGGATAGGTAGATAACAGTACTGTTTCAGTGACATACTTGCCCACTGCAAAATCCAGTGGGGATGAAGTTCACCGCTTCAGAGAGACCATGGTAGAGCGAACAGATTTGATACTTAGTATCACATAAAAGAGAGAAGCTTCTTGTTCGCTCACACAAGAAACTTTTCTCTTTTAACGCCACCAACATACAGGCGTATATTTCCTAAGTGAAGTAGGAGTAAATCAAAACTACATCTTTTATACAGTAATTTGGACCAACTCCTATTTTTCCTGTTTCTTAACTGATGACCTTGAGCTTCTGGGCATGGAGCTGACATCCAGAGTCAACTTTGACGTGGGCATCCTAAATAGAGTGAAGCGATACCTTACACCTGGATAGCCTATGTGCAAGCCCATTTTTGCATAAGGTGATTGCGTCGTAGTAGCCCGCGAAATTCAAAGTTTCTTATGTTTTTTCTTACGAGTATTGCAGCAACCTTACTCAACTTAATCATTGGGATGGCTCAGATAAATACAACTTACTGCACTAGACCCAGTGGAACGCAGAGCTCCTTAGACTAATTGGCAACGTGAAACTGGTGGATGGTTACTCTACAGCTTAGCTCATCTCATCGACGTAAGCTTACCCTCTTTTCGTTTTTAGGGTTCCGTAGTCAACAAGGAACCCTTATAGTTTCGCTATGTCCGTCCGTCCGTCCGTCCGTCCGTCCGTCCGTCTGTCCGCAGTTTAGCTCAGAGACGCACAGTACTAGAGAGCTGTAATTTTGTGTAAATATACGGATTTGTTGTGCCGAAAAAGTGGTAAAATAAAATCTCGTAAAATATTTTTTTTTAGGGTACCTCCTGTACTTACACGTAAAGTGAGGATTTTTTTTTTCTCGCGTACCCCTTGGTGTGGGGTATCATTAAATAGGCCTTTAAAAAATAATGATAGTTTCCATTAACAGTTTTTTGATTAAAAAATTCGTTAGTGAAATATTAAGCTTTAAAGTGCTAAATTTTGCTCGATTCGAGTGTCCCCCCCCTCTACCAGCAAAACGGTTATGTTTGGGGATGTGAAAAAAATCACAATAGTAGTATATATAACGAAGTTTAAAAGAAAATTATCATGACTAAGAAGGCTTTACAACTTTTCGAGTAATAGTCGACCAACTTATAAAATGTAATTGAATAAATATTTTCTTAAACAAAATGTATCGGAGAACATCCTCTTCAACTGCAAATGTAAGTTTGTCAACTTCATTTTTACAGCTTTAACACGTTTGTTTTTTGGGTATAAGTAGGTTTTTATCGTCAACTATTTTTAACTAACTTCAAAAAAAGGAGGAGGTTCTAAATTCGTCGTAATCTTTTTTTTTTATGTATTTTCCTTGATTTCTCAAAGACTCCTGGACCGATTTTGAAAATTCATTTTATTTTTAAATTAAATTCAGCGAATCAGTTTAGTTAGTTCGCATAAGTATTTTGATGGGCAACTACGGAACCCTACACTGTGCGTGGCCCGATACGCACTTGGCCGGTTTTTTTTTTTATTGGGTTCGCTCGTGGCTAAGATGAGACCTAAAATAGGTCGAACTCATGAATTCTACAACCTCTTTCCACCGGCCTACTTACACTGAACTTGAACTGCAAGTTTCCATAGTTAGTATAATTAGAGTGAATAGATTTGCCACCTCTGAATAGAAAAGAGGCTAGAGCAAACCCATGTCCATGAGGCCGACGAATAAGTTGGTTGTATGATTTTAATCAGAATAAATACTGCACCCTAAAGTTTTCTTATTATTTTTATTGCTTTCTAATGCCATGGAAAAAACGGATTTTTGTCCCGAAAGTCCCGAAAATCCCGGGATTTCCCGGTTCCTTGGACGCCTGTCCCGAAAATCCCGGGTCTTCCAACAAGGACCGGTTCTCGATTCCCTACTACCCACACTCCGGGGTCGCGGGACTTATCAAATTACCCTGACCCTGGAACGTAAAGGGCTATTGGAGGACACCGTGGATTTTAGTCAGTACAAGTCTGACATTCCCTCCAGCTCTGCCCTGGGTGAGAGGACTCATTTGATGAAATTACCACGCTAAAAAAAAACTACCTTAAGCTTGGCCAGAACGTCTTGAAACGAAACTAATCTTTTTGTTTGCTGACAACGTTTTAAAATCTTTGATATTCGATGTAAACAAAGAACGCAGGTTTGTTAGATTTATTATTGTGCCATAAGACTAACGTAAGAAGTGAAAAAAAATCAAATAAAATCATTCAAAGTGCTGGTAGCGAGAGCACAGTGGCGACTTCCGGTTTTCTACTCTAATTTGCCTAGCTGTACACTCGTAAACTACAGTCTTCTATTTTCCGACGCGGTGAGCTAAAGGTTCACATCGTTTGATCGCTTCCTAAATGGGCCTCGTTTGGTATCCTGGAGTGCCCAGGAACACTCGAATTAACCAAAAGGTTTAGGATTAGGTTTTAGATTGGCCAGCCCAATATGATTCAGAAATGTAAGTATCCAGTTACTTCTTTTTGTAAATGGTATAGGCATACTTAAGTAATGCTAAACTGTGACGTAATGTATACGACGTTACAAGCATTTACTTTTTACAAAAAAAAAAAAACGACGAACGTAGATAACTCTAAAATAGTTTCACAGTGAGAGTTCGTGGGAACAAAGCAAGGTTTTTGGCAGTTCAAGTTGGTGGCTGGTGTCAGTGAAAGAGTCTGGTAAAATGATTTCGTGACCGCGTTTAATGGGTCATGATGCCTGCGTTGCGATTCGTCTCGTCGTGCGAGCGCGGACAATAGCTGGTCGTGCCTCTTGCCCTCGTCGCTGCGCCGCTCCGCCTGCCCGTGACACTTGACACAGGAACCCACACTCCTCGACCTCCAAATATTTCCGCGTACACCTTTTTTACCTCCCAGAAACGTGGACTACCTACCTACGCATCAATTTACTGACCCAAGGTAAAAACGACATCATCGACTTTAAAATTAGGAGTGAAAAAAGTATCGGCTACTTGTTCATAAAAATGACTCCACGGAATTAGTTACAAATCGATTTATTTTCTGATTTATTGTGTAGAGTTTTGGGATCTTTAGCTACAAGTACGCGTTTTCATCAACACTAGTAGAGACTTAAATTAAAAATAAATATTGCAGTTTAATCTCGTGCATTACAAAAACATTGGTATCGTCTAGTGTTTGTGAATAATCTGGTCACTCCTAGTAATTCAACGTAAAAGATTTTATCGATCAAAATTTATTTTCCCAAGAACTAAATTCTTGAAAGTTCTAGAATGCCTTACCTAATTGCCTCTCCTCTCTTTGAGCGACAATTAAGATTCGCGTCTTCTGGTATATCTACCTATAATTGTGGGTAGGTAGATAGAAACGTACCTTGCCTACGGTACAATAGTAAACTTTCTTTCCGTATCAAAATAGGAACGTTAGGTACTTCTTATGACACCGAAACTTAACAATGAGTCAATCACACGGATCAGTTAAAATATTCATAGCTTTAATGCGGAGGCGTAATCGATTTTAACTTCGACGCATTCGGTCCTGCGCCGGCGCCGTGCTCGCCAGATGAAAGTGTACGATACGACGCCATTAAAATATGTACTTGATTATGATTCATAGTGTCATGTTGCCTCTATAAGGGTTATACTTAACATGCAATGACATGCAATCCAAGTGGCCTCTTCACTCTACCACTGTGGCATCGTGGAAGAGGCAAAATTATGGGCCAACAAAATATTCCCAAACCCCTGCTTATTTTAAAGAAACATAGCTAAGTTATAGGAAGCGATACCACATATTACAATAAATATTCTAAATGTGAGCATAATAAAGTTAAAACAAATCATAAAAATGGCCTGCGATATAAATGTAGACACACGATAAAGCAGATAAAATGTAAAGTGGGACGATGGATTGATCCTGTGTGTGTTACCATTTATTTCCACTTACATATTAGCATCACAGACTTTAAAAAAGCTGTTTGTCGATGCAACACATTTTGAATGTATGCTTCAGGAGCATCCCGTAATTGTTGCACATCAATCTCCGTTCGTAGTTGCAAAAACAAAACATTTATTATTGAACATATTATGATTCTGGTAACCGAAACTGTTATCATGATTTATACTGACCATTCAAATTGGTACATTATTCAGAACGAAATGCATGAAAGTTCAACGACGAACTCGAGTGCTTAATTCAGGACGGATGACGCTAATGTTCACAGAGTACCTACCAGAGGATTATACATATCCATCCACCATTGTCAGCCTGTTTCCCTTACCTGTTGCCTGATATGAATATACTGAAATACATAATTGAATTACCTCTGTAATCAAATACTCATTGCTAAACAAAGTACTACGAAAATGTGCGTGCCTTTATGTATACAACGTGTAACGTTAATAGCGCAAAACCTCTCGTGGGGTAACTCAGCCCATGTTACTGAACAATGTTTGTTCTAAAAAAATATCGTTCATACTAATGGGCTCGATCAATTTAGTATGAAAAATAGTTTTTTTTTTTTTTAATTTTTTCCAAAAGTTTTAGAACAAACATTGTTCAGTAACATTGGGCTGAGTTACCTCACGAGAGGTTTTGCGCTATTAACGTTACACGTTGTATAATAGCTTCATGTAAAAAAAAACGTACCAGTTGAATAATATAATAGTGAAACTAATGTCAAATTATTCAGCACAATATTTCCAGTGAATACCTACGCATGTACAAGTGAGAGCGTGTTTTGGGAATCATGGATGCATCTTCATCATTTAAAAACGGTTGTTGACTGTATACCAGACGTGTGCTTGCATAATTTATGAGTCCATGTCTAGATTTCCCGTTTAATGAATAGAAAATCTAGGAAGATATTGATAGACACCAGTAGGTACTACATAAATTTCCCTAAATGTTTTCAGGAGATGATAAATTTCCATGTTTCAGTAGACAGATGTGTCGATGAAAAGTTTGACGGTATAGCAACCGGACTTTAAATTGATGTTGAATGTGATGCCTCATACAATATTAATGGAGCATCTGCTGGGCAGCCGGAGAGGCGGGCAGGCGTCGGGGCACGGGCGCGGCGGCGGCGTCGCATATGCAATGGCGTCTCATGCCATCGGCAGCCGATCATGAATATACGACACACACTCTGTAATGTGCTGTTTTGACGGGTCAAGTGTCTGATTGTTGTATCACAATTCATATTCCCGAAGCACCCTTTTCCTTAATTTATAAACGTTTGCCTACCCATTTGCTCCAGGTGGTGGGTTGCGACCCATAACTACACATATTCTGATAGTACCATCACTACATATGTATGTATGTCGTGTATTCGTCTATTATAAGGACGTTTTCGACTCCCTAAAAAAACCAGCTTTCAGGACTGAAAACTACATAATACCTACTAAAAGTTGTGGATTTCAGCTTACAAGTTTAACAATTTAAGAAAGGGTAGCAGCTTATTGTCCGGGTTACTCTATCTGTAAGATATAATTCATATTATTGAAAAATATATGGTTAAGTAACAAGTGGTCTTTATAAATTGGGTTTGCAATTATGTAATTCCGCTTGGGTGTTAGTGTTACTTAATAAATCAAAAGCAACAGCTCAACAAATTATTCTATGGGTTGACAAGTACTCAGCATAATTGTGCAACAGTGATGAGCTTTGTTATTCCCACAGGCGGCTTCAATTCCCACAGCTCCCACGGGGGTCACTGGTGAGACAACAATGTGAGTGACAGTGGCTGCGCGGGCGCCGGCCGGCATCTGCTCCCTGTCGTGGGAGTGCGTGCGGAAACCGATCGCACCACCGCGCCAACAATAACACACAAATCAACGAGCGACCGTGGCAGTTCACCCCTCTGGAAGCTGTGGGAACCACGCAATTAATAATATCATTCGCAAATCCCCATCTAAATCTAAACAAACCGTCCTCGAGTGCGATGTGGGGTGATGGGGTGGGATAATGGGTAAACTTTTGTATACAAGTACACTGACCGGAAGCAGCTTTATGCGTGACGTTTTAATGAATAATATCTTAACGGGATTATAATAAAGAGCATTTTTTTAAAGATAACTATACCAAGCTGAATAATGTAAGTAGGTAGTATATGGAACTATTCTTAGCATCTGGTAAATACTAGGTGTCTTTCTACGCAGACAATAATTCCGTGACACCACTGAAAACAGTTTCATATTATTTTTCAGACTTTTTATTTGTAGTAACACTACGCGATGCATTGGAATAGCACATGGGGTACGATCTTTACTAGAATTCTTAGCTTATCAGATTACCCTACTGGTGCGTTTGATAACCCGTGTCTGAAAAGTTTATGAACGTTTATGAAGTTACTTAAAACCAAGCCGAGCGATCTAAAAACAGTAGATTGTTGCTAGTGATCCAGACATAATCTGAAGACCCAATTTTTTTTCTAATTATCACACAAACTTTACATGCATTTACGTACCATGAATTCAAAATTTTATTATAATTTTCTAGAACCATGTACTAAGTTTGTGATAACAATCATAATCCACACACAGTAGATGGAAGGAGTAACAAGGGGTCATTCATTACCTATCTACGAGTAATATCCGAAAATTATTTTTTTGATGGCCCCATTTGGCATTTGTCAGCGATTATTATGTGAGTTAATATTACTTCGAAACTGTGTAACAAAAAAAGTAATTAATTAATAGATATAATATGCATTCGGTCGGCATTGCAGGGGTGGCCAACCACCACCTGACGCCCGTGATGAGCTGTGCGTGACCACAATAAACGCGTGCGCATGTACGATATTATCGGGCACGCCGCAATTGCGGCGGTAAGACCCCTCTTTGAGGAGTGGCTGGAGAGAAGTCATGGCGTCCTTACCTTCCGCCTGACGCAGGTCCTCACCGGGCACGGGTGCTTCGGGAGGTACCTGTGTCTAATGCGGAAGGAGGAAACGTCTGGGTGTCACCACTGCGAAGATCGCCCGGAGGACACGGTGGAGCATACGGTGCAGGACTGCCCAGCTTGGGCAGTGCACCGACGTGTCCTCACGGCTGCGATAGGCGGAGACCTCTCGCGCCCGGCATTGGTTGCGGCCATGCTGCGGGGCGAGACGGAGTGGGAAGCGGTCGCCTCCTTCTGCGAAGCAGTAATGCTCGCGAAGGAGGAGGCGCGCCGCGAGCGAGAGAGGACAGAGTCCTCCCTCCGCCCCAACCGCGGTGTAGGACGCCCACGGCGACGGACGTCGCGAGACGATCTCCGGCCACCGTAGGCGCGGGCATGCGGGCAGCGAGTAAAGGGCAACTCACTGCCCGACCAAGGACCATGCCCGGGTCGACGGCGCGTTGTGTCCCACGCGCGCCTCAAAGAGCGTCAGCATAATGACGGGGCCCCCCTCTCAGAGGGCCAAAGCCTGCCGGGGTCGCGGGATTATTCCCTTACCGTGACCCCGGAACATAACAGGCTATGAAGGACACCGTGGATTTTAGTCAGTAGAAGTCTGACAGTCCCTCCCGCCCTGCCCGGGGTTGGAGGACTCATTTGATGATTTTACCACGCTAAAAAAAAAAAAAAAAAAATGTACGATATTATCGTATTTTGTAACTAACATGTGTTCGGGTTTGTAATTAGGACTAAAACATTTGACTCATGGTGCATCCTTGGTTAACACTAAACACTTAATGGCTTTTAGGTAGAGTTATTGTTAAGAGTTACAAAATTAAAGCCAATCTGACTTCATAATATATCAATTAGTTTGAGGTACTGCTCGCAATCCTCCTAATTTAATGCATAATTAGAATTAGAAAACCAACCAGCAACTATTAAAGTATTTAAAACTCCTAAACTAGTAATAAGTAACTGCTGACTTTAGAGCACATAAGTACAACCTGTTGCCAGTTTTTTTACTAACGAACTGAAATACCTCATTCAACATTCGACACTAGCAATAATGCTCTTGCCCATAGCCACAATAAAAAGAAGAAAATAACTCATGATGTAATCTCATGCCCAAAGTTAGGGTAGAGGAATTACATATTTTCCATATAGTTATACTAGCTGACAACAAAAGGAGCATCAATGTAGAAATTACGAGTATATAAATATACCTACAAGTGAATTGACTAGTGAGTGCTAGTGATACGGACCATAAGTTTTTCGATTAGATCGCGCGCGTGCTCGTATGGCGCAACTGTCATCAGTCGCGTGCCCGCTTAATAAGCTCTTAATGAAATTAACGACTGTGCCATATTGATGGGGATGACCAACAAAAACGTAACAATTACAAATGTACTGCGTTGTTTGATACGCTACCCTCTGCTATGGTATAAATTACTGTTAATGTTACCTGCATGCTTGTTGCACCACATCGGAAATGAAAACGTATTATCGAATTAAACAATGTGTAATTTACTATATTGGTCTTTACATTTCTTTTAAGTATGATTAGTCAATACAGATATAAGTACTTAAAAATCTATATGTATATAGGTTTGTATATTTAGGTAACTACGTCTAAGTCTTTGATTATAATAATCAAAGGTCTAAGTATATTCTTTTATTAGCTGGAGAGCAGCATTAAATTTTAGGGTAAGTGTATCCGGGCACGCCGCAATCGTGGCGGTAAGACCCCTCTTTGAGGAGTGGCTGGATAGGCGTCACGGCGGCGTCCTGACCTACCGCATGACGCAGGTCCTCACCGGACACGGAAGTTTCGGGAGGTACTTGTGTCTGATGAGAAAGGAGGAAACGCCTGGGTGTTACCACTGCGAAGATCGCCCGGAGGACACAGTAGAGCATACGGTGCAAGACTGCCCCGCTTGGGCAGAGCATCGACGTGTCCTCACGGCGGCGATAGGCGGAGACCTCTCGCGCCCAGCATTGGTTGCGGCCATGCTGCGGGGCGAGACGGAGTGGGAAGCGGTCGTCTCCTTCTGCGAAGCAGTCATGCTTGCGAAGGAGGAGGCGGGCCGCGTGAGGGAGAGGACAATTTCCGCCCTCCGCCCGCGCCCCAACCGCGGTCGTGGACGCCCACGCCGACGGACGTCGTCGCAAGACGATTTCCGGCCACCGTAGGCGCGGGCATGCGGGCGGCGAGTAAAGGGCAACTCGCTGTCCGACCATGGACCATGCCCGGGTCGACGTCAAAGAGCGTCAGCATAATGACGGGCCCCCCCTCTAGAGGGCCAAAGCCTGCCGGGGTCGCCGGACTTATCTCATTACCGTGACCCCGGAACATAAAGGGCTATTGAAGGACACCGTGGATTTTAGTCAGTACGAGTCTGGCAGTCCCTCCCGCCCTGCCGTGGGAGGGAGGACTCATTTGATGATTTTACCAAGCTAAAAAAAAAAAAGCGTAAGTGTATCAGACACGCTGTAAACTGGTCTAATACTTCTTCATTTATCCCTTGAGACGGATAGCAGACCTGGCTGAGAAGTAGCAGAATTGAAGAACCAGGCCAGAAAAATTTAAAGATGTGGTGGTTTTGGTTCCAAAAAAGGTCTGTCTTTATCTTGTAACCTTTACCTGTACCTTTAAAATAAAGTAATTTGAAAAAATTATAAGCCAGATCATTTAGTCGGGATTAACACATTAAAATTTACATTTGCCTAGGTAGGTACAATTTAAAAAAAAACATGAAATTCCTAAAATAATACTAATAGCAACTAGTAGCGCCCGTGTGATATTTATTTAAATTTACTAATAAAAAGCTGAAGAGTTTGTTTGGGTTAATGAGCTAATCTTAGGAACTACTGTACTGGTTCGATTGGAAATAGTTATTTGTTATGCAAGGCTGCAAAGTTGATTTTTGTGCGCGAGTACTTGAATTGAAAACTGAGGGAGCGAAGGATTCTAAGATTGAACCGCGAGAGAAACGAGCGGTTCAAATATAGAATCCTGAGCGATGCGAAGTTTTCAAAAGTACGAGACGCAGAAAAACTTTGCTGCCGAGTGCAACACACAACTTTTCACCTCACACAGCGAGGAAATGGTAGGAGTAAGAGAAACAGCTTAAACAATTTACTATATAAGTATTTATTTATTCATTTTAGAAATTAAAAGTAAAATTACTACAATTGTTAATATTGAAAGTTAAATGTTTTTTTTGGAACATTAATACTTGTGTTTGACACTTGTGTGTTATTATTACGTAAATTTGCGGAAAATTGCTCAAATTCATTGGATTCCATTGTGAATGTTGGAGACAGAGACAGATATAAGGCGGTTCGAGACGATTTTCTCGAATTTTAAAAACTCAAACTTACCTACGACATCTACTACTTAACACTTATGTTCAGAAAAAAAAAATAGGTTGGTGCCATAGATATTTCTGTGGTTGGTGCACTGACATGCAGTGGGGGCGGCTCACCTGCCAGTGTAGAAAATAATTGAATACAAGACGTGTTCGATTTTTAAACAACACTTTGTGCTCTAGAGCACAAAATAGAGTTTTGCGCTCAGATTTTGAATGAGAAATAGAATCTTTCCGAGCGGGTGAGGTGAAATAGTTATTTGTTATGCAAGGCTGCAAAGTTGATTTTTGTGCGCGAGTACTTGAATTGAAAACTGAGAGAGCGAAGGATTCTAAGATTGAACCGCGAGAGAAACGAGCGGTTCAAATATAGAATCCTGAGCGATGCGAAGTTTTCAAAAGTACGAGACGCAGAAAAACTTTGCTGCCGAGTTTAACACACAACTTTTCACCTCACACAGCGAGGAAATGGTAGGTGTAAGAGAAACAGCTTAAACAATTTACTATATAAGTAGGTATTTATTTTAGAAATTAAAAGTAAAATTACTACAATTGTTAATATTGAAAGTTAAATGTTTTTTTGGAACATTGATACTTGTGTTTGTCACTTGTGTGTTATTTATCATTACGTAAATTTGCGGAAAATTGCTCAAACTCATTGGATTCCATTGTGAATGTTGGAGACAGAGACAGATATAAGGCGGCTCGAGACGATTTTCTTAATTTTGAATTTTATTTTTATTTGAATTTTAAAAACTCAAACTTACCTATACGACATCTATTACTTAACACTAATGTTCAGAAAAAAAAAATAGGTTGGTGCACTGACATGCAGTGGGGGCGGCTCACCTGCCAGTGTAGAAAATAATTGAATACAAGACGTGTTCGATTTTTAAACAACACTTTGTGCTCTAGAGCACAAAATGGAGTTTTGCGCTCAGATTTTGAATGAGAAATAGAATCTTTCCGAGCGGGTGAGGTGAAAATTCTTTTTGTGTCGGATATTTCATTTACCGAAAAAGGCTACTTATAGGATTAGCTCGTATCGTACACGAAACTTGTGCTTTCTACCCATGGCTGTCACAAGCACAATTTGTGCTGCACAAACAACAAAGCGGCACTTGTTACCAAGCTGATGGAAACTACGGTCATAAGTCGCTTTTTGATGCATTATGTAGAGAGAGGGTAAGTGTCATTGCGCCCTGATTTTGGTCAGCAAATAAAGATACCTAGATATGAAAATAAAAATATTATTTACAAAATACGATATTTTTCATTCCCAATCATGGAAACCACGTTCCTGCTATCAGATTTCCATGCTCTTCATACAAATCGTAACTACAAATCGCAGGGGAGTACAAAGATTTTCTTTATAAACATTATCAAGGGCCGCACATGGATGGTGTTTATCTATGGGTTACTTAATGTCCCTTAGTCAGTACGCGAGCCCTTGCAAGACGGGGGACGGGTACATACGTGGATGAACACGTGCGACTGAACACAAGTGGGCCAGTGTTCACACTGACTTCTTTCAGAACCTGATTAGATAAGCAGCACCTCGGAGGTAATTAAACGAATGAAAAGTTGAGAAACGATACAGAGCTTATTTGAAGTCCGGTAGTTAGTTGTACATTTGACACCATTCGGAAAGGCATTGTTAATATTGACTGATTGGTATCTACTTCACACTTCTGGGTTGTGGAGGTCTGACAAGCAGTCGCTCCATGTAAAATACTTATATTCAGCTGCATCTGGTTCGACTGGAAGCCGACCCCAATATATGTAGTTGGAAAAAGGTTAGGCATCTGCCTAACCTTTTTCCGACTATATTGGGATCTGAAACTGAGAAGTAGATACCATCATCATCATCTGATGATGATGGTATCTACTTCTCAGTTTCAGATATTCTAATCCACTACATTTTTTTTTACCATAAGGGTGGCGCTTGCCATGTATCGGTTAGGGGAAGCGTACCATTTTAAAATACTTTTGTTAACACATGTGGATCACTGAGGTGATTCTACTAGGAGGATTCCTAAGTGCGTTGCTTTTACATAAATTTTCAGTTAGTTAATTACCTGCTATGTGCTTAAAAATGTGATATAAGCACTTCAGTAGATACCTAAGATTTTCTTAGGTATCTACTGAAGTTAATGATTTTTTCAATTGCTTGACCGAACTAGTGGTCTATTTATTTAATTAAACATAAACATATGAAGTATTGGAAGAGTGTAGATGGATAGACGATCTGCGATTCGGTCAGGTACTGAGGACCCCTGAAAGGATTCGTTGATAATAATGAGGATGATTTTTATGCTCATGCATTTAATATCATTTTCCATTAAAAGCTAGTTGCAGTATTATTTTTTCATCAATGGTACACTATAAATAGTACCTGGCTAGAAATAAAAAATAAGTTAAAAATAACTAAAACCCGTCTACGACAAAAACGTGCACTGAAAAGTATAAAACAAGAACATATTCATTTGACCGATATTGTTCTAGCCGTGGTCGTGTGCCACCTACCTAATGAAGATTGTTTGAAACAACCGCAGGTGGCACACGACCACGGCTAGCACAATATCGGTCAAATGAATGATTATTGTTCTTGTTTTATACGTTTCAGTGCACGTTTTTGTCGTAGTCGGGTTTTAGTTATTTTTAACTTATTTTTTATTTACACTATGTTGGGGTTATATTATTAATTATTTGATAAGTATAATAATAAAAGCAAATGATGATGAATTCCAAAACCATCGCGCTGGATGCAAGCCACTTCCAACCAGTCCTGTTCGTTTTTGTGGGAGGCCTATGTTCAGTAGTTGACGTACTACGACTGATATGATGTTGATGATGCGAAGTATTTACTCATGTGTGTTTATTTAAATACTACTTGTAAGTAGTGCTTATGTTTATGTCGCCGAATGATGTCCTATTGGTCACAAACATATTAAATCAATTACAATAACTTAAAATGATATAAATTTAACAATACGTGATTAGATTATTTTCCAAAATAATAAATATTCTAACACTTCAAGACTGGTTTAGCTGTCGATGGCATTAAAAAAAAAAAAAAACAAATAACGACTTGTTCACGTGAGAGTATTTTCACTTTACGTTACATTATGAATATTCAATAAACTGATTTATTTAATAATTGTGTTAATTGTTGTGTAACGTATTTTAGGTGCTCCACATCGTGTGATTTCGGAGACGGATTGAAGTCGCACACCTGCTTACAGCTTCCGATTGAGAACTTTGAAAGGGAGACCCCGTTCGACTCAACAACCAGTCATCGTTATTCTCTCAAACAATGTATACTGGTTTATAATTAATTCAACATAAATATGCACTACTTTTTTATCGACCGTCTTTTGTTATCAGTCCATCGATTTTGTCGAGGTCTTCTTGTTTGAAGCAACGTGATATATTGTTGCCAGTAATCTATTGTTGCTTGGAGGGTTATGTTCTAAATAAACTGTTTTGTTACACATATTTTTTTGTAGGTTCTGCATTTACATTATTTTGTCCGAATATATGCTCTGTTCTGCTCAAACCGAGCGCATTCATTATTAATTTTATATCTTCATAATATTATAAAATTTTAACTCGTCTCTTACTCAACTGAGTGTAGTTACAATCTGGTCGTAACAAAATTAGTGGTTTTTATTTAAGGTTCTTCTGAAAAAAAATACTCTGAAAAAAGAGAGAAGTCCTTTTTTTAAGTAGATAAATTCTTTGTCTTCGTATTTTTGTTTTGACAAATACCACACAAATACTGACATTAACAGCATAATACGTTAACGTAAAAGGTAAACTTCTTTATAACGATTTTAAATTGTATGTGCACTTAACCCAGGATGTATCACAAGTATGTTCCTACTACCACCGAGAGTCCGGTAGGTCCCCAACCACACACGGTTATATTGGACAGATCACGTTGCTATGTCAACAAATCATCGGAAGTTGGTGGCAGGTGTGTTTAATGTATAATATCCTATAGCATCACTTTACCAAAAAATAGTGTGTTTCATCCGTTATCGGTACAATGCCGCACTATGGTCTTCCATATTCAATATGCGCGTCGGCACATGTAGTACCTACCCATGCAAATAAAATCAAGTTGTAGGTACCGAAGTCGCCGGTGCTCGCTCATACTCCGGATGTGAGGACTTCAAATACGAATCGTATTTACGTAAGAGGCGAGGGCACATACAACACGTGCTCGCCACATAGGTGTTCAGGTGAAGGGGGAGCGTACAGCTGTTTCCACAAGAGTAACATTAAACCACGCCCGCCTTGTGCAACGCTTTAAGAGTTAACAGTCACTTTTATTGTTGCCGTTTGTAAGAAAAGCGGTTGAAATAAGAACCTCTGTATGTAGGTACTTCCTCATAAACATTACGATGTATAACTACATAATAGGCAACTACTTACTTATTAGGCAAATAAGATTAACAATGTATGTAATTATGTATCTAACAAAATTTAGTCATATTCAAACAACTTATATCCTGAATTCTACTTGTTACTGGTATGAAGGCACAAGCAATGTGTTTTTTTTCAGGATATGCATCAATCACATTTTAATATAACTATTTAATAAGTGTATTTTTATCAGTCACATTCACATGACTAACTACGATAACAAAGGCGTAATTTTTGTTGAATGCCATGATGATCATATTCAATAATGACTTGATTCCAGTGTTCAGAATTGTTGTCATACATACGTGAGGAAGCTCTCGTACTACTCAGGTGTACCTACGAGTAGGTAGAACCCATGATACAAAGACTTTTGCTTTGGAGTTCCATAACCGGAATTATTCAACTTATAATCAACGAAGCCAACCCATTATACGTTTTATAATTCCTAAAATCCCAGTGCATCTTTGATGCATTCCACTAGGTATATCCCAGTAGTGGGGCGGGTTGGTTGGGCAAAATAGAATAAACTGGAAACCTGTGAGCTAATTATAGTAGCTTTTTCCATTAGTAATGTCTCAGTAGCAGCTGGAGTCTGTTGATGCCGGTTGGCAGCAAATTGGAAATGCCCATTATGGGTGCACTACTATATTGAGGGTCCATTTTCATGAAACATTATTTTTATCATCGTTGCTGAAAATAAAAATCACTGTAAGACTATAAACATTTGATTTCAACGATAGTCGACAAAAACATCACATTGTGTGGCGGTTACATCCGAGCGAAGGTGAATTTCTTCGAAAGTGAGACCATTTGCAGCGTTGCAACAACCTGTAAAGAATCCATTGTCAGGAAAGGATCAGACGCGCAGCTGCCGACCCGCGACGGCTCGCACACTTGCATCAACTGCCATTGATACTGCAAGATGTATCCCGCAATTCCTGTGGGTAAATATCGATAACTTATCAGGGTAACATTATAGTTTTATCTTAGAATAATCAGTTAATAACTCAGTTTTACTGAAACTGTTGCGATAACCAGTCGCCGAGAACCTGAGCTTGGGCCAGACGAAGTAATAAAACGGCAGAGATACCTACTTGCCTATTTTGATTAAGCTTTACAAAAGATCAAAGATGAATGAAGGTCGTTGTGATTTTATTTTACGACATTTTTTGTCCAAGAATTTATATGAAAACGGCTTTTATTTATTTTGTGACATAAAGAGTCGATTGCATTGTGCGCACGGTTCTACCTGTGCGTCAGCACATGCCAGTTTTTGTGCGAATACTTAGGTGAAGAATGCTTTGTGTGCGACTATGCGCCGCTATGACATACCTACTGCACAACGAACATGTGAATGTAAATTCTTTGAAAAGATTTTTCTACAAATCATGTTAAACATTGCGTTGCGCAAACGTCGCTAGATCCGTAGCGCTGATAGGCGCGCTCGTAGCTCAGGCGGTCAGGCCCTGAACTCAGCTAACCTAATTGACAAGCGGTGCCCGCGCACGCGCACACATCATCGATCAACTTGACCACCTCACAATCGAGTTACGAAATTCACATTCGTCTAGATATTGATCCTGTACAATTACCGTAACAGCTGGAGCTGGACTAGTTCCACTACGAGGAAGTTTAAAGGCATTTAGGGTTATGCTTTGTTGCAATAGATATGGGCAATTAGGTACCTTAGATAAATCAAAAGCACATGCGTTTACCTGTAATGTAGTACTATTGATCAATTGCTCCATAGAAGCACAAAAACCAGGGCATCGATATAAAGCAGATAGAGAGAACTACCTGGTTTCCGACAAAATTAATTAGTGATCATTGTTTATGTAGTCAGCTATATTTACTCGTGTATTTAAGAATTTTCGAACCAATTGGGACAATCTAGACAATGTCAGCGCAACTGTGGACTTGAATAAATATGAATGTCATACGAAAGTTATCGAAAATATTTTATTGCCTGGTTATTCATACAGGTAAGTACAACAAGACCAAAAACAGGTAATAAACAAGCATTGGAATATTTTATTATTAGAGTTTATGGTAAACAACCTATTGCAAACACGTAGTTATATCTAGCTGGGCACCAATTCTTGGTAGCGACGACGTAAACCCAATAATAGCAGGATTTATTATTTATTGCAATAGTTATAGGACTAGTTATAGAACTGGCTTCTATTTCCGCAATTTTGCACGGATTACAAACAATGGAACAAGTGGCCAGAGCGGGCGTTTGCACGTTACATCTGCTACAGAGTCTACGAAGTGCTACGAGATGGCGCGTGCGCATACCTGCCGCCCGGTGCGCCCACGCATCGCGATTCACGTTTTTTTTCATAAGCTACGTCAGTACCTCACCTGACGTTTGGTGCTAGATAAATCTGTAGCCTGCTGTAAAAGTGATTCTGTGAATTGCCTAGACTGCATAATATTATCATGAAATGATACATTATGATTCATTAATGTAGACAGATGTGGTCTAGAAAAAATCTATCTTCAAATACATCAATTATTTAAACATTGACCGTAAACACCTTTAAGAGGAAAATAACGGGTATTATTTATGCTTTGTTTTTTGCAAAACTTACATGTTTTTTAACCGACTTCCAAAAGGAGGAGGTTCTCAATTTGAATGTTTGTATTTTTTTTTTATGTTTGTTCGAGCATAACTCCGTCGTTTAACAACCAATTTGAAAAATTCTTTTTTTGTTGGATAGGGTATACTTCCAGATTGGTCCCATTATAATATTATCGAAATCGCACTTATTGAAAAATCAACATAAATCAACAAAATCCTAAAAAGTTTTCAACTTTGTCTACACCGATTACTCCGAGGTTTCTGGTCCGATTTCGATGATTCTTTTTTTGTTCGATACAGTATATATCTGCCATTTGGTCCCATAAAATTTTCTTTTAGTTTGGTGCAGTAGTTTTCATTTTTAGTTTTTATACATGGGCGTTGTTATTACCAGTGCTACGGATTACAACATTTTAGTGCACATGTAAGAAAATTATGTATTTGACAATAATTTGGGTTGAATAGTGAAACTAAAAAGGATAAAATAAAAAACTTTTTCAAAAAAAAAAATGTAACCGACTTCAAAACAACCACAAAGGTGTTCAAAATAACCTACAAAAAACCTTTTCTATCGAAAGTCGGTGACAATAAAAAACTTTTTGTAAAAAAGGGAACCGACTTCAAAAACAAACACAAAAAAACTATAAAATAACTTTTCTTTCGGAAGTCGGTGGCTTTGTTTTTTTTTTTTATTTCGTTGACATAATTATGGCCACCGACTTCCGAAAGAAAAGTAGCCTTTGGACGGGGGTTCAGACACGTCCATTAACCCGGCCCCTGGGGGGATAGAGTCACCTTTCTCTATCCTCCACTTGGGCAACTCTCGTCCGGCGCGTCCCAGTCGCGGGGGTGGGCGCCCTTCACCTCAGTAGGCCGGGGTGAACGGGTGGCGGAGTTCGGTCGAGGACCCAGTGCTACGGGGTATAACGTAGTTCCCTGCCCAGGGTTACGGGCGAAGACCTCAACGGCTGCGAAGGCGGAGAGGATGGACTTCGGTACGGCGGAGCAGGCGGAAGAGGCAAAACCCCAATGGCAGGCTGTCCTTGCATATTGAGGCCCCAGGCTGCATTGGAGCTACCACACCAGGCAGGGTGGGGTACGAGGGATGGCGGCGGAAGAGACTCCGGTCCAACGGTGGCACCCAAGCTCTCCAGGAGAGTTACTGCCTTGGCGTCAGGCGGCAGCCGGCTGTAAAAACCCTTAGCCAATACCATATACTTATCATGAGGCGAAACAATAAAGAAAGTGATATAAATACTAGGGCGTCCCCCCTAAGCGACGGCACGAATGCAAAGGCGAATAAGGCTAGGGCGTCCCCCATAAGCGACGGAAATCATCATCGAGTCATGGCGCCAATACTTGAACTACGCATTGCTACCTGGAATATTGGATCCATGACAGGACGGAGTGCAGAGCTTAGTGCCGCTCTCGAAAGAAGAAATATTGACATATGTTGCGTACAAGAAACTAAATGGAAAGGTGCAAAATGTAGACAAATAGGGAAGGGTTTTAAGCTTATTTATAATGGAACAACAAATACGAGAAACGGTGTTGGGGTTATCCTTAACCAACACCTAAGTAACAACGTGGTAGAAATAAACAGAGTCAGTGACCGTATCATCTTAGTTAAGATAGCGCTAGATAGACAGCCGTGTCTGAACATTATATCCGTATATGCCCCTCAAACAAATTCCCCAGAAGAAGATAAGACAGAGTTTTGGGAAGAACTACACACTCTTACTGCTGCAGTACCCAGCAAGGAACATAAACTCATCTGTGGTGACTTAAATGGGCATGTGGGTCAGTGTTCATACGAGTATAGTGGCTTTCATGGAGGATTCGGCTACGGAAATCGTAACAAAGATGGAGAAGAAATTCTAAACTTTGCCGCCACACAACACATGGCCATCGTAAATACTTTCTTTCAAAAGAAGTCGGAACATCTTATTACTTATAAGAGTGGAGGTCTAAAGACCCAAATTGACTACCTCTTAACAGACAAAAGAAACATCAAGCAGGTTAAGGACTGTAAAGTAATTCCTGGCGAGCCGTTAACTTCACAGCACAGGCTTTTAATTCTGGCATTCAAATTGAAACATCCCATTAAAGTAAAACACCCAAAATTTGAAAGAATAAAATGGCATATGCTCCAAAAAGCCAGCAAAGCCAGTAGTGCAAGGTCCCATCGATGCTATCAGTGTAGATGAAGTGCGAAAAGCCGTCTCCAAAATGAAAAACTGTAAAGCTACAGGGCCAGATCAAATTCCTGCAGAAGTGTGGAAAATGCTGGGGGAGGACGGTTACGCCTGGTTAACACACCTTTTCAACAACATACTGGCAGAAGGCAAGATGCCAGATTCCTGGAGGAAAAGCACACTGATACCCTTTTATAAAAATAAAGGTGATGTGCGGTCATGCTCAAACTTCCGTGGCATAAAACTTACGTCCCACACTCTTAAGATATGGGAGCGAGTGGTAAACCAGCGCCTTATTGATATAGTGGAGATAACGGAAAATCAGTTCGGCTTCACCCCTCACAAGGGAACAATGGACGCTGTACATGCAGTCCGAATACTGATGGAAAAATCACGGGAAAACAAGCAAAACCTTTGGATGGTATTTATTGATTTAGAAAAGGCCTTTGACAGAGTGCCCAGATCCCTAATATGGCAAGCGCTGAGGGCACACAAGGTACCCGAGCAGTACGTCAATATCATCAAGGATATGTATAATAACGCCCAAACAGCAGTAAGGTGTCCCGCAGGGCTTTCTGAGTATTTCAGCATAAACGTGGGTGTGCACCAGGGTAGCGCGCTGAGCCCTCTGCTATTTAATATAGTAATGAATTACTTAACAGCATCCATTCAAAAGCAACTACCTTGGAATCTTCTGTATGCCGACGATGTAGTGCTGATGTCGCATGTTAAGGAAGAAATACAACGAGATTTGGAACAGTGGAGGGAAGCACTGGAAAACAATGGCCTACGAATTAGCCGAACAAAGACTGAATACATGGTGTGCCGTTTTGATCAGTCCGAGGGAGCCTGCGAAGACGTCACGCTGGAAAATATAACTTTGCCTAAAACCAGCAAATTCAAACACCTTGGATCTGTGATATCAGACGATGGCACAATAGAAGCGGACGTCACAAATAGGATCACTACAGCATGGAACAAATGGCGCTCTCTAACGGGAGTATTGTGTGATGCTAAAATGCCATTGATAACAAAAGGCAAGGTTTACAAAACAGCTGTGAGACCTGCAATGCTGTATGGCAGCGAAACATGGGCTGCAAAACAAACACACAATCAAAAATTGCACACAACTGAAATGCGCATGCTGCGCTGGTCGGCCGGCGTCACCATGAAAGACAAAGTCAGAAACGTTTATATTAGAGGAAGCCTGAAGGTAGCTCCTATAGCAGAAAAGCTTGGAGAAGCCAGGCTGAGATGGTACGGTCACGTGATGAGACGCCCTGAAGACTATGTAGTCAAGAAGTGCCTTTCCATCGCAACACGCAAGAGGGGGAGAGGGAGACCCCTAGCAACATGGCTAACGACTGTCCAGAAGGACATGAAGATGCTAAACCTGGCGAAAGAAGATGTCGAAAACCGCAGTAAATGGCGTCGCATGATAAGGAAAGCCGACCCCGAATAACGGGAAGTGGCGAGGCAGAAGAAGAAGACTTCCGAAAGAAAAGTTATTTTATAGTTTTTTTGTGTTTGGTTTTGAAGTCGGTTGCCTTTTTTACAAAAAGTTTTTATTTTTCCCTTTTTAGTTGAGATAATCAACAAAAATCTTCATAAAATCGGTGTCTTTGAAAATCTACAATCCTATTAAGCAAAACGGATCTATGTGAGCAACTTCACGAGATATCCATTATTGTTATACACTAAAACCTTCCCCAGAATGTAACAAACACTTTTCTGAAAACTGCATCAAAATCGGTTCAGCCAAACGCGAGATAATTGCGGACAAACATGCAATCGTCTCTGAAAATCTACGTTCCAAGTAAGCAAAATGGATCCACGCGGGCAACGTCACGGGATATCTATTAGTGTTATATACTAAAACCTTCTCCAGAATGTAATGAACACTTTCCTGAAAACTGCATCAAAATGCGTTCAGCCAAACGCGAGATAATCGTGGACAAACATACATACATACATACATACAGGTCGAACTGAGAACCTACTTTCTTTTTGAAGTCGGTTAAAAAGTCAATGAAATGAAAAATAAAGTCACCGACTTTCGAAAGAAAAGTTTTTTTGTAGGTTATTTTGAACTTTTTTGTGGTTGTTTTGAAGTCGGTTACATTTTTTTTTTAAAGTTTTTTATTTTATCCTTTTTAGTTTCACTATTCAACCCAAATTATTATTGTTAATCAATTGATACACTGATACCTAAATATATAAATAAATAGTTTCATACAGATAAAGTGAAGTAAATCAAATAGAGTTAAAGTTTAGATACATAATACTTATGAATAATTTGATGTAAAAAATTTGCGTAATCATTCTTAGTGTATTCATTTAAATACACCAGTTACTGTAATAAGCATGATTTAGCAGGTACTCGTAGTAAAGGGTGGGTAAAATGCAGTTGGGCTCAAAACTGGAGAGTTATGTCAATATATCTTATTAGCACATAGCAGTGGATGACATGTCGCTCGTCGCGCCGGACGGAGGAACAATCGCCAAGCGGCGCCCGCGCACCGATCTGATCTGCACTCCTGCGCAGCGGTGCAAGTCAGCGGCGATTATAGATTTAATAAACGACTGTTAATAGAAGGAACACATGGATGCAATCGGCATGTTCTAGAACGAAACATTCGAATGCATGTGACATTTACCAACCTACCTGGTGGATTACAGTACACTCCGACTCCCAGAGCCTAGAGGGCCTAACATTAATAGGCTGATTAAGGTTATGGTAATAAAAATTATATATGCTAAAAATAAATGTTGGACTGGATGAATTAACACATTGACTACGTGCTTGTCACTGAATATTTAATATTCACCTAAATCTTCATAACGACTTCTTTATTAACATGCAGGATATATTTGAGGAATAACATGAAACTTTTGTTATTTTGTTAATTTATTCTTTTTTTTTAGTTTATTAATTGAACGTATAATCTAGTTGACTAGTCGTTAGCCACCAGGAATAAAAGTAAACCCACTAATGTATAATGGAAGACGTAGGTACTTTGAAGTAACATAGATGTGATAGTCAGCGTAGTATATTCCAGAATATCCAGCTAGCGAAAGGCGTCAGTCTATAACTTGCGTCAGTCCCGCCGCGCTATGGTATTGCTTACAATCGTTTCCTGCACGCAATGCGCAATATTATACGTACATCATTATTTCTTGTGACTGACAGCGCAGATAACTGAGTGAAGATGTTAACTGACGTGTCCTCCTTATTATATTGTTACAAACTGCACTTCATTTCACTTGTTGTACCGCTTTTGTATGATTTAAAGTTGACAATCAGTTGGTTTGATGGACGTTAATCGGCGAAAAATGGCTTTAGATGTCGACCGAGGAATTTGATATTGGAAACGATAGGATATATAGCTATGAACTTAAGTCTAAGTACAAAGCAATTTTTTCAGTTAAAAATAATGCAATTCATACTTTTGAATCATTCGTTTGGTGTTGGTTACACAGTTACAAGTAGAGGCAGTACCGAAGCAACTTATTCAATAAGTGCATTAGAATTTGTAATGCCTAGATAATTTTGATCAGAGAGCCGGTTCAATATTCAAACGAGAATCGCAAGTGACTACTATGAGTACTACTCACGGTAGTAACATGACTAATGAACCGATTACGCTTAAGGCGTCTCGCGGGAAAACGTTAGACGTCAGCAAGTATTCATTGATCGTGGCTATCAGATTCATTCATAGCTTATTTGTCTGTTCGGCGTTCATTCCATGATGTTAATTGCATGACGTTAGTGGTCGGCACTGGATCAGCTATCGACAGATACCGGCTGTAAACACGTCGTCTGTATCGCAACAATCTATTTATAATCACCGGCCGGCGAGACCACTGTGTGTTAAATGTCTGATATTTACGATTACGAGCCGAGACGCCGGCTCTAGTGCCGTATGACCCACTCCAAAATTGAACATATCGATACTTTTGTTATTGCCTTATTGGTCGGTAAAATCGCGGCGATGAAGCAAATTGTAGAAGAACTCTTGTTTCCTTATCCTTAATGAGTGTGAGATTTTTTAAGATTCATTTAAATGACCACCCTGACGAATAAATTAAATTTTGACTAAAAATACTCAGCAATTGTATCTTTAATTAACTGGGTAAAAATATTTCAATCAATCAAAATTAAAAGAAAATGTGCTGATTGCTCGTTGATGTCTTTTAAAGGCAAATAATACTACTTAATAAAATGTAGTCAGTACATTGATAATAACGTGTTGCAGTGTATGATTAGCACTTGTCCATCATTATACGTCGAGTGAAGTTATCGACATGATTGCTAGGTAAGGCACTAATCTGGGAACGATTAGCGCAGCCGCGGCCGCGGTGCGGCGGCGAGGCGGCGGCGGCGCGCGCGCACGTGCGCAGCCAGCCGGTGACTCGGTGAGTAAGCTCGCGCTCCCACTTTACACAGATAACTTTGTTTATCAAACCAAACTTATTTAGTACCAAGCGCTTTAACACCACCGTATACGGTTTAATTTCCACTGACACATTCCTGCGACGTATGTAAATATGAAATGGTCGCTTTAGTGGCCCTTAGCACAACTATCTCTAGATTGTCACGCAAACAAAATCCAAGTAAACAACTGTTCAGAAAATGTGTCTTGAGTACCTATTGTAATTGTAATAATTGTAAGCAGTGTAGGATAATTGACCACCTGTTTTTGTTAAATGTTTTGCAATAACACAACATTCTAGGAAAAGGAGTGGATTTTAAGTACACGCTATAAGACAAATCTAGGTACGTAAATTGTGTCTGAGTCTATAGCATAACTTCTATACCTTGGTATTGTAAACACGTATGACATGTAAACATAAACGTACATTGGGATGGCTTGCGTCTTAGACATATTTGGAACTGATTTTCAGACTTCATGCTTTAAATTATTTTACTGTTTACAGTTTTCAGGCATGGATAAAAAAGAAAGAAAATGGATAATAGTAGTTTATGTAACTGGTACATAATGAGGGGTATTATACACGAGTGTGAGTTTAAAAAACGAGCGAAGCGAGTTTTTTAATAGTATCACACGAGTGGTATAATACCTAGTTATGTACAGTTTCATACACTACTTTATCTACTCTCATTGAACACGAACATATCAAATAAAAGATAAAAATTAATAAACACTAATATTCATCCACCGAAATACAAACGTCAAAATTCCAACATTCCCATTTAAAGCGCGCGCGACCACAGATAAAAAATTAAATAAATGTATCTATGATCAGAATTTGCCGTGGGGCGCCGGCTTAGAATTGCGCTTCCCCAAATCCTCCCGTGGGTGTCGTAAGAGGCGACTAAGGGACAAACCGGAGGTCGGGCAGCAGCGTCCTCCGTGTACTGCACATCCTCACTGCGATCGCCAACCCGCCTGCCGGCGTGGCGATTAAGGCAAATAACCCCCTTCAATGAAAACCACAGAAACCAGGCCCCCAGTCCCCGGCAGCTCCGCTATCCCTGGCGCGGGTAGCGGTCAAGGTAACGGCGGAGCAGGGGGTGCTAAGAATCTCCGGAAGAGATCCGGCTACCCACCCCCACGACGACTGGCCCTGGTAACACACAACATACGCACATTGAGGACTGACGAAAAGATCTGCGAGCTGGAAGAGGAGCTGAGCAAGTTACACTGGGACATTATGGGGTTATGCGAAGTCCGTAGAGAGGGGGAGGACACCGTAACCCTGAAGTCTGGTAACTTGCTCTACTACCGGGAGGGCGACCAACAGTCCCAAGGTGGTGTCGGGTTTCTCGTTCACAAGTCCCTCGTAAACAACATAATAACCATCGACAGTGTGTCGAGCAGGGTGGTATACCTAATACTCAGAATATCCAAAAGATATTCGCTGAAGGTCATTCAGGTATACGCACCGACCTCGTCACACTCCGATGATGAAGTGGAGACTATGTATGAGGACGTAAGTAGGGCCATACATAGCTCCAAAACCCACTTCACTGTTGTTATGGGGGACTTTAACGCAAAGTTGGGTAAGAAAAGCGGTGATGAGTTGAGAGTGGGGCAATTTGGGTATGGGCAACGGAACCCTAGGGGACAGAGGCTTGCCGACTTTCTGGAGAAAGAGGAACTCTTTATGATGAACTCTTTCTTCCAGAAGCCGCCTCACAGGAAATGGACCTGGCTGAGTCCCGATGGTTTCACGAGAAACGAGATAGATTTCTTCATGACCGACAAGAAACGGATATTCAGCGATGTCTCTGTGATCAACAGGGTAAAAACCGGTAGCGATCACCGAATCGTAAGAGGCTCGCTGAATATCAATGTTAAACTTGAAAGGTCCAGCCTGATGAAGTCTACGCTCCGACCTACTCGGCCCCATATTCAAAACCCCGAAAGCTTTCAACTCGAGCTCTCTAATCGCTTTGCTTGCCTTGAGAACTTAGTGTCAGTGGACGAGATCAACGACGGGCTAGTGGAAACTGTCCGCACGGTAGGGTCTAAGTTTTTTAGACCCTGTCGTAAAGATAGACCTCAGAAATTGACCGAGCAAACCTTAAACCTCATGGCTGAACGACGTTTGCTACAGTTGCAGTCTTCCGATGACGCGAAGTCATATAGGCAGCTCAATAGACGTATATCTAAGTCCTTGCGACACGATCTGCGTCTCTTTAATACGAATCGTGTTAAAGAGACCATACAGCGAAACCAAGGCTCTAAAGTGTTCGCAAAGGACAAGTCTATTGGGCAAAGCCAGATGACAAAGCTGAAACGGGAGGATGGCAGCATAGCGTCGACCAAAGCAGAGGTTTTAGGCGAGATCGAGAGGTTCTATGGACAGTTATACACTTCGGTCGCAAAGCCCGTTGACAGCTTGGTAGGAGATCCAAGAGCCAAGCTGTCCCGACATTATACCGAAGATATCCCGGACATCAGTCTGTACGAGATTAGGATGGCCCTGAAGCAGCTTAAGAACAACAAGGCGCCGGGCGAGGACGGAATCACTTCAGAGCTTCTGAGAGCGGGTGGAACACCGGTACTTAAGGTCCTCCAGAAACTCTTTAATTCCGTCCTCTTCGAGGGCAAAACGCCTGAAACATGGAGTAGAGGTGAGGTGGTGCTGTTCTTCAAAAAAGGTGATAACAGCCTATTGAAGAACTACAGACCCATCACGCTTCTAAGTCATGTTTATAAGCTGTTTTCAAGGGTTATCACGAACCGTCTCGAGCACAGACTTGATGACTTCCAGCCTCCCGAACAAGCCGGTTTCCGAAGAGGCTATAGTACCATAGACCACATCCATACGCTGCGGCAAGTTATACAGAAGACCGAAGAGTATAACTTGCCATTGTGCTTAGCGTTTGTGGACTATGAGAAAGCCTTCGATTCGGTGGAAACATGGGCGGTACTTGAGTCACTCCAGCGATGCCGTATTGACTATCGGTACATCGAGGTGTTGAAGTGCTTGTATAATAACGCCACCATGTCGGTCCGAGTACAAGAGCAGAGCACGAAGGCGATTCCATTGAGAAGAGGCGTAAGACAGGGGGACGTTATCTCCCCGAAACTGTTTACTGCCGCAATGGAAGACGCCTTCAAGCTCCTGGAATGGCAAGGACTTGGCATCAACATCAACGGCGAATACATCACTCACCTTCGGTTTGCCGACGACATCGTAGTCATGGCAAAGTCGATGGAGGAACTCAGCATGATGCTCGATGGCCTCGACCGAGTTTCACAACGGGTGGGCTTGAAAATGAACATGGACAAGACGAAAATTATGTCAAATGCCAATGTTGTGCCCACCCCAGTCTCTGTTGGAAACTCGGTACTCGAAGTTGTTGACTCATATATCTACTTAGGACAAGTAGTCCAGTTAGGTAGGTCCAACTTCGAGAAAGAGGTCAACCGCCGAATCCAACTCGGTTGGGCAGCGTTCGGGAAACTACGCAATGTCTTTTCGTCCGACATACCTCAGTGCCTCAAGACGAAAGTCTTCAACCAATGTGTGTTACCAGTGATGAGTTACGGCACCGAAACGTGGTCTTTCACTATCGGCCTCATCTCAAAGCTCAAAGTCGCTCAACGAGCTATGGAGAGGGCTATGCTCGGTGTTTCTCTACGTGATCGAATCCGAAATGAGGAGATCCGTAGACGAACTAAAGTCACCGATATAGCCCACCGGATTAGCAAGCTGAAGTGGCAATGGGCAGGCCATATTGCTCGCAGAGCAGATGGCCGATGGGGTCGAAAAGTACTAGAGTGGAGACCACGGACTAGCAAGCGCAGCGTAGGACGTCCACCAGCAAGGTGGACAGACGATCTTATAAAGGTCGCCGGAAGACGCTGGATGCAGGTCGCTTCCAACCGGTACCTGTGGAGATCAAAAGGGGAGGCCTATGTTCAGCAGTGGACGTCCTATGGCTGAGATGATGATGATGATCAGAAATCTGTATCATAATGAAAAAAAAAAAATTATAACATTGTTTTGTTAGAGAAACAGTGTTATAATTTAATTTTTTAATTTCATTACGATACTCTATGGTATAAAGTATGTCATTATAAACTCGTTTTGAGTTTTGTATTTCGAATTTTACGATATGAGAGTAGATAAAGAAAGTTTACCGCCTACTGAATATGTACCGATAAATTATATTGAGGAGCAAAAAATGCACAAATTAGTAATAATAATAATACAGTGGATTTCGAGTATAACGACGATGACGGGACCACTCTATTTTCGTCGTTATGTCAGAAAGTCGTTACAGGCAAAGGTAAGATACAGACACGTATACACATGTATGTTGCTACTCACAATATCACTTTGAATTGTAATTGAACCATAAATTTAACTCCGAAACGTATAAGTACTTACATGTTTCCCTACCTATACTTAGCTGATATCTACATATAAACAAAAGGTAAAGGTCTCCACTTTTGCTGATCATCTGTGTGGATGTAAACAAAAGATAAGAAATGTTTGTGAAACAAATCTTTGTGTCTTTGGCGGCCGACTCCGGTCGCAATATCTGCATGGGATTTCTAGGAATTTGATACAAATGATTCATTAAAAACAGTCGCTACTCCCGAACTTGGCGTTACATCCAAAGTCGCTATAGCCACATGAATTTTGTACTAACCTATGCTTTAAATTCAAGGGACTTAGATTTAACGTCACTATAGGTAAATGGTCGCTATATCCAAGGTAATAAATGAAATCGGCTGTATTCTTCATTAATCGCGAAGGTTCCATGACGTATACCTAGTTAAATTCGATCCTTCGACCCGACCCCAACGGCTGCTACGGTTACTATTTACAAGTAACACAATGAATCAAAGGTTAGCAGAAAAAGTGCGATACATAGATGTGCGGAGTACAAAGCGCCACAGATGCGCGGCGCGCTGATACTGTCACCTGCGCGTACGCACGTGCGCTCGCGCCCGCTACAAACACGGCGTGACGTCAGAGCTGCCAGACAAACAACCGTGTTTGTTATATTTGCAAATATGGGAGCTTATTACAAGAAAACTCTTTCTTTAATCATCTATCTATATCTATACTTATAATAAATCTGTAGAGAGGTCAATTCTGTACATGAAATATATTTCCAAAATAACTATCAGGGGGTGATTAGGGATCGATACTGATGCCAAAAATGCAATAAATAAAATTATTGTCTGTCTGTCTGTCTGTCTGTCTGTCTGTCTGTCTGTCTGTCTGTCTGTATAACCGTTATAGAAACAAAAACTACTCGACGGATTTTGACGAAACTTGGTACAATTATTTTTCATACTCCTGCGCTGGTTATAGTATACTTTTCATCACGCTACAATCAATAGGAGCAGAGCAGTGAAATGAAATGTTAGGAAAACGGGAGAAGTTACTCCATACACGCTAATCTTCGGAACTACTGGACGGATTTGTTTGTTTTTTTTTGTTGTATAGCTTTTAAGTCTGGGCAACATATAGGCTATAATTTATCTTGGAAACTTGAACACCTGATGCAGAACTGCTATAGATCAGCTAAACTATAAGAGATACAAAAATAGCGCCATAGCAAAAATTATTCCGCGTGATGAGCATTTTATGCTGAGAAAATAAATTTGAAGATATGGAACACCTGATGTGGAACTCCAAGAGCCCATGCAGCTACACTATTACATATACAGTAATGACGTCTTATCAAGAGTTGTTCAGCCTGATGAGCACTCTCTGTTGTCATATAAAAACTGAAGATCTGGAACACTTGATGTGTAACTCCAAGAGCCCAGCTACACACAACATATATTTTTGAATAACATCTTAGTAAGAGTTGTTTAGTCTGAAATGCCCATCAGACTGCAACTGTCTGATGGGCATTTCCTATTGACTTACAAAAATGAAAGATCTGGAACGTCTGGAATCGTCACGTGCGTCCCGTTGTTTTCCCGTCCCCAGGCTCTATGAATTCGACATCAGACGTTTCAGATCTTCGATTTTGACGACCCCATTGTCGCTGGCATAAGCAACAGGATCCGCGTACGAAGTCGCTGGCAGAAGCTAGTAATAGTTAAAAATATGGTCTCGTATAAAAAAAAAATATTACTACTATTCTAATTAGAGAAAATGAAAATGTTAACGTTCAATGGCATTTGTACGAAAAGCATTAAGGTCCAGAAATGTAGACCCCCAGAAAGTAGGTAGTTGTTGTTTTACGTGTATACCTAGCTACGTCAGGAATTTAAGTGACAAACGTTTCATTAACGTTTCAAGCTTTTACTGTAAAAGAGATGAACTCTTGTGAATTAATACAAAGACAGATAGATAAACCTCCTTGTGTGAGTATTTTTTTAAATCAAACTTCACAAAAAGTGATTAAATAACGTGTAGTCCCAGTCTACCAGCACGTTACCTGCGCGGATGCATTAGTCCCGCTCATCACATCACTGTTGCGACCACCCCTTCACCCAAGCGTGCTACTCTCAATTAATTTTCATTAACCAATATCCATTTGTGCTCGCTAATGAATTTAAGATGATTCTACGCTATTTTGTAGTCCCAAGTGAATTAATAAATATTTAATTAAAATGCTGTTTGTGTTTTTGCTTTCTCCTTCTGAGCTTCACAACAATACATTATAATTAATTCTTACTAACTGTATTAGTTCTCAGATATTATATCGTTGTAAGTGATCATGGTATTGTATATTGTGTTATTTCCTTTGTAACTTTAGCTTTATTTCTTTAACGGTAAAGTTAATATTTTGTCCTTTGTTGCACCTCGCTCCGATTAAAGAGTTATATATCCAAATCGTTTTAATATTGTAGGTTCATATTATAAATTGCATTTAATGTAAGCGCTACCCGTCATTACAATTTTGATCCCCTCATTATGGAACAATCGGAAATTTGAATAATAATGTACCAAATAAAAATATTCTCATGGGTGTACCAGATTCGGAATTGCTTCATTTCTACTTCACAGGGGAGAGCGATTAGGTATCGACAAAACATTCACTCCAGACCAACAAAAGGAAATTGCACCCATTATTATACAGAGCTGTTATAATTTTGTGTGCCCGCAAATTTAAACGGGTTTAAAATTCATTGTTTCCCATGTAATATGAAAAGAACAAACAGTAATCCCTTAAATGTGTTTTGTTCATTCAGTTGGTGTAAAATTTGCCCAAAAAAAACGTTTTACAAATAAATTTGTAAAACTATACATAAGTAGGAATAGGAGTAAAAAATAAATAAATATAATCACATCCATACAAAATTCGCATACATTCATAACAGTAAAATTTTTAAAAAAGCTCTCTCTACTATTTCAGAACTATATAATGTATTTTTAGTAGATAATAATAATAATAATATTCCACTACTATCACACAACGCCATCTAGTCCCAAGCTAAGCAGAGTGTTGTGTGATGGGTACTAGACAACTGATAAACATACTTATATATTTCTAAATACATACATATTATAGATAAATTACACCCAGACACAGAACAAATGATCGTGCTCATCACACAAACATTTGTCCTGGGTGGGAATCGAACCCACGACCTCCGGCATAGCAGTCAGGGTCACTAACCACTAGACCAACAGGCCAGTCAATAAAATAGATATACGTAACGTTAATATTTAAATAGTTTTATCAAGTTTTAATGAAATCCCTGGCGCAGTACGAATGGCAATTACCCGCCTCTTTGTCAAGCGAGATAAAGGGCTTGGCAGCGCGACACTAAATAAAAGATAGAAAGTGGCTTTATTTCACTACAAGAATAGATTCAAGGAGCTAATTTACCACTCGTTTATATCGCGCAAACTAGTTAGAATACAGTTTTGGTCTTATTGTGCTGCTTGCTAGTGTCTGTTTTCCGAGATGTAGGAAACAATTTTGTTGGTAGTTTCGCTTCATTAGTAAAAAGCTTTTCTAGTTATAGTATAAAACTACTATTGTACATTTTCTAACAAGATTCTCACTGATTTTGTAAGAATTGAACTACTATTATGCTACTACTAATCAAAGTTAGTTATGAAAACTGCAATTTGATGGTATGATAACACACGCATTGCCGTCACTGACACATTCTATTGAAGACTCAGAAAAACTGTCAACTCTTTTATAGATCACAGTACTGTAGACTTTCTTCAATTCTTCTGCGAAGAACTAAGTTGAATACTTTATACTTATTAATTTAGTCGAGATTGAGTTAAGTGAATGTTGGAAGCGCAAGCGGCAGCGCGGCGGCTTCGTAGCGCTACGATAAAGCCTGCGCCACGTTAGCGCTAAGTGAGCCCCGATAGCCACTGACGAGTCAATCGCGCCCACGCAAACTGTCGCCGCCGCTGTCTTTAATAACGTACCCCAGTCCGAACCAAACCTTATAACGATTTAATTTAAAACAACTTCATTGTTCTTCAACTCTTGTAGCAAAATAAGGTTTGTTAGGTCTGTAGATAATTGATTTTAGCGAATATTATAAAAGTTCAATCAGCCGCCAATAGTAAGTACTTAGTTTAGTTTTCATCATACTTAAACTTACTTGCATGATTAGTCATAATTTAATTACAGCCAGAGTGACACTTCATATTCAAGAGAGAACAGAATAGGATGTTAAGAAACATAAAATACGTATTCGGAAAGAAAAAAAACTTTCAACTAAGCGATGCACAATAGTAAACTACAGCATGCATAAATCTCAGTTGACCTTATCTGTAGTATCTAAAAGCAAGCGCTTAAAACTTATTCCATATTTACATGTATATTGCGGCGGGGCTTAAATAATTAACTGCCTTTTAAGTTATTCTTTTAGTCTTTATTTGTGCACACAAAAGAGAAATGCAAGCGCGATTACATGTTAAATGCGCTTATGGCGGCAAAGGAGCCGCCGGGCGGGCGTAGGAGCCCTAATGCAGTGTCTATGTACGCGGATAGCCGGCGGCTATCTCCGTCGCCGCCTGCGCCCGCGCACCGCTACTCACACAGAATTACAATCGATAACCCTTACGACGATGCTCCGAAGATCTTATTTAAAAGCCTCACTAATCACCCCTGCTACCTACGAGGTTTCTAGAAAATTACGGCTCTGCAAATAAGTTTTGTAACAAAAACATTGTGATTGCAAGTTATCTGCCTGAAAGATTTGAAATTGAAACAATTTCTGTCAGCATTACTTGTCATGACTGCATAGAATGTATTAAAAACGCAATCGCATTACATTGCAAGCGAAACATAGTACTTAGTGTCAGTCGATACTCCATCGTTAGAGGCTAAAACAATTGAAATATAAAAGACTGGTTCGAACAAAACGTTGTTTCACAACGCGATGATAGGCGAAGTGTGATGGCGAAGTGGGTACCTACGTATTCATTAATTGAAAACCGTCTGCTGGATGGCGTGTGGCAATAACGCCAGCAAGCCACAATTATCTCGTCACAGTTCTGAGATCAACCAAACCATATCACGTTATGTGGGTCATTAATTACTGTAAACAGTAATTACTTTAATTATTCTTGACAGTCTTTGTGTAAAGTCGTGAAGTCGCCGCACGCCGTCGAAGGTCGGCGTGGTATCTATTACAAAGAGTACTCGAGAAAGGTGATCATTCTGCTGTCCTGTCAAAATGCAACACTTCCAGAATGAGTAATATTTATGGTTGCACAATTGAAAATATTGCAAACGTCCAGCAGTTAGAACCTATCGTCCACCCGACAAGTTCCATATTTTCGTCTTCTACTAAGAAAGATTCACAGGAGACGCAGACACATAGGTAGAGACAAGTTTGGAATATAAAAGCTCTACATTCATAAGGGCACAAACTTATGCTTATTATTGGTACTTGGTTCCATCTAACTTAGTAATTAATGTTTTATTTTTAATTACTTTATAAACACTAAGAATAAAAAAAAACAAAATCCGAAAACCTCATACCATTTTTTATATAATTTCTATTTAATAAGGTTATTTTCAAAGTTTGCTGCACACCTCACACTCATTTTGTTGTTTTTTGTTGCTCACACTTTTTGCTTTGGCGAGTAAACGCTAAATTGCTACCTTTTTGATTATAGAGGCATTACCCTGTAGGATGCAGTAACAAGGTGCTAATTTCGATGTTTTGTTGTAACTTTCAACACATAATTTGATGAAACGCTGTTACTTTTTTACAAAAACCATTGATGTTTATATTTTTTATTTGAACCGGTACTTATTTTGTTAATGCGGATGTTATGAAATTGTTTCAAAAATTTTAGAGCTTTGTAGTGGTCTAGATAGGGTTTGTTGTCGGGTGTGTATTGCGCGTGCGCATTGGTTCGCGCGCTGTCAAAGCAGCCCGTCAGGTGATCTTTGGGACCGTGACTCAACAGTTACACTAACGAACCGGTGCACGGTGCGGCGCGTGCTTCATTGTGCCGTATTATCTATCATTATCTCGGTTAGCCTAGATACAGACGTATTCAATAACGCATGTAGCAATATGAAATGTAAAACAATAAACTTTTAATAAAGAGAATGCTTACCGCAACTTCTTGTGTTGAACCGGATTAATAAGTTGTGTAACTTTGATCGCGGTGTCATGAAAGGTTGCTCAAAGCGTAGCTGCGGGTCAATGTTAGAATGTCCGATACTTTTAGCATTAATTGTTCGGATTGTTTAATTCTAGTATTTTAACAGGCCCAATGTTAAATTTTTATTTATTTAATTGTTGCTTGTATTTCCGAGTTAGAACACTAGTTGTATCTGTAGGCAACGTGCCCGTATAAGGCTCAATAGCTGAACAATATCGTAGCAGGTGTAAATAAATCACCGGCAGATTAAAGATATATAGGCACTCACCTAGTCCAGCGAGTTAAACGGTTAAGGTCCGTGATTAATTCCATTATGTTCACTTTATGATACTTATCAACAGTTATTATGTTTCATTAGCGTTGGAAACTATCTGTCGGTCAAAACGATCCATCAAGGTGTTAAGTAGATTCATCGGTTTGGGGGCACAGCACAAGGCACCAGCGAGTGTTAGAAGCCGATCTATAACACCTGCCACAGATATCCAATCGTAACATATGAGGCGATCGTATTCATCGCGTCGTTAAATCATCGCTGAACATACAGGATGTTTCACATGGATCAGTCAACGACAAGCCAAAAAGATAATCATGTTTAAAGCAAAAAATATAAAATGTACCAGTATATTTACAAATATAAAATAAAACATACTTTCTATGCATTATAAGAACACAATCAAAATATGAATAATAGTTATTTAAAGTCCGACCTGTCTGTTTTAAATCTGATTGTCCTAAAAAGTAAAGCCTATTTTTCAAAACGCGGGCTTTACAGGAACAAATATACGATCTAATTTCTTCAAATGCCGATATCATATAAATCGTATTTAAGTTTTAAAAATAATATATTATTATGCCAGTGCAAAAAAGACCTAAAGAAAATAATTAGGTAAAGAATTAAAATAATATTTGCGAACCACCCTGTATCAAAACTGTTTGCCGATGGAATTGATGACGTGGTAAAAAGTCAGTCTCACACATTATTTAGATAAATACAACTGATACCGGAATCATTTCATATTTTTTAATAGCTTTACCAAGTTTTCCAAATAAAACTATAGCATTGATGTCGTAAAAGTGTTCTTCAATGTTTTTCATTATGAATCGCCACGCAGTTTAACTGATTTCACAGGAGAGAGTCACAGGAGAAAAACCTGGGAAAAGACCAAGAGGACCCAGAGCGAGCAGATTGATCCCATCCAATCATGCTAGAGGCTATATATATCTTCATTAAGCCTCAAAAATATCTCAGGTCCATATCCGAAACCAAATCACAAAAAAATACAAAGTGACACGTCACGATCTTCAGCACTTTTTCAGAGGAAAATCTTGTACTAATAGTTACCTATTTGAAGAATCGGGAACCTTAAGACTATCGTCTACCGAGCGCTCGTCCATACTAAAAGAGAAAACGTTTTCCTGCCCCTAAATGTTATCCTATCTCAATGATTTTTTAGAATGCTTCTGACACTGTAAAAAACTAGGTTTATAGGTTTTTTTTTTTTTTTTAAATTTATAATAGTTTGAAAGTAACAGGCGCCTAAAAGTTACTATTTTTATGACAAAATCTTCATTGAAGTAAAACCTTTGTATTTTAAAAACAAAGAAGTTTTAGAAAAAAAGCAAAACCTACAAACCTAGAATATAATATGCTGACCAGATTGACACTAGAATCTAAGAGATTCGACGTGATTTAGTATGTGAAAAACGTTTTCTCCCGAGAGACAAATTTCATATAAAAAATACTCACAATCAGTCGCGAGCTGCAACGCTCTCTATCGCACGATTGGGGGTTTTTCAACGAGCGAGAGGGACAGCACGAGTTTTTCTAAATACCTATTTTTTGAAAAGGCAGCCGCTATACAATCCTCTTAAATCATTACATTCTTTGTAATATTTTTTATTAAGACTATGTATTTAACTATTAATTTGGTCTTGCCTATTTCTCTGATTTTACTGCAAACTGTGACATTTGTGTAAAGTACAGACGGAGGTGTAAAGCACCCTGCGTGACTAAACTTTAGCTCAGTGGACGCAGCAAACGTGCTACACTGGCTCGCACACGCGCTTACTTTTGAAGGTTTCGCTGGGCGAGCGATTGCTCCAATATTTGTCTTCTTTCGTCGCAGCCTCCGCTCATGTAAACGATGATCCGAAACCGTTAGTCACGATCTGAAGATTAATAATATTTTATGCAGTGTCGCAGTTGTTATCGCGACTTTTTCACAACGCGCTGTGTACCGGTGTCCGGCACGAAGAAGGAGGCTAAGTTCGGCATCACGATGTCGCTACTCAACTTTCGACTACGGCTGTCGATTAAGAATCACTTGCGACAACACCGGGTTGATCGATGTAGCCCTTGGCATTTGTGCGACATAACTGTACACTTTATAACAAACAGATGACACAGATAGAACACGGCACAGTTACGAGTGTTGCTCGATTGACACGATGTTTATATTGATTAATCATAGCGCATATACATACATAATGAGAGTCGAGGAACCGACGCACTGCGCACAGATTAGGAGTAGGTGGGCAATCTCACAGACATAACGCGGTACGTGGAATTCGCCAAGTGCTTTTATCCAGATGCCTTTTAAATCTGCAACGTGAAGGCATTTCTTGTCGTACGTATAAACAACCGTAAAACGGGTAGCCTCTTCTTAATAAGCTTAACATGAGAACGGGTTGTGGCGACCGCACGTGGATAACCGCCGTGGTCGGCGGCACATCAAAGCAAACACTCGTTTAAGCCAATTGTGCGTGCCGGCGCGCGCGCAACTACAACGTGTAATTATACGGTTATAGGGCGCGCCCGCGCACCCCCGCGCTCCACGCTCAGCGCCCCATCACCGCCACTGATAAAAAACAACCATCTGTTGAACCGCGGCCAGGATAACGCCTGCTGGGTCAGTAATTGACCGCCGACATTGTGTTTTCTATATTAAGTTTTTTTGTATGTAAATGATTACGAATGGGTAAACTATCATTAAAATCGAGTCGATTAGCTAAAAATACACATTTATTAATGGGACACATTTTAATTTTTTAGGTTTATGACATAATACTGGCTTCGCTTTGTTATAAGTAATAAAGTGAAGAAAACTAGATGCTGGGCACCTCTTTTCTATTTGTCTATGTTTAATTACAATGTCTGTTACTTGAGTGATTCCTAGCATAGACAGAAGTGCATTGGATGATTGCTTCTGCAATCTGCAATGCATCAATGAATCAGAAATCTCTAAAACAGATCCTGAATTCCAGAAATGACACACGTAAAGTTGTTCAATATTTATTCTTATTTTCTAATAAATAACGCAACGGTAAAAATACTGCCAATTGCCAAACTAACTTATGTCTTACTTACCCCATTGAGACTGGGTGAGGCTGTGTTTTGTTTTTGATTATTTTTAACTGGGCTTCAGTTGCAGAGCTCCTCTTACTGGGCAGGTGATGAAAAATTGGTCCAGAGACAAAAAATAACCTATATAAACTTCTATTTGCCCTAAACCCAATAAAATCAACTTTAATAACTACTTGCTTTCTTTATTTCCGTACATTCATAAATTATGTCGATTGAAAATTAGTATTTGTTTTCTTAAATTCAATAAATTTTCTTTAAATCAACTAACAATTAGTTCAGTTGTCTATAATTATCTTTTTTTTTTCTAATGATACAGGGCAGCTTTTTTAGGAAAAAATGCTCCTACTGGAACGTGATATTAATATTATTAATAGCATAATTTAAATCAATTTCCGCCGCACGGGTTAACCCTTTTAGTGAGGGCGTTACAATCATTTATGTTTCATAATAGTGTGTAATCGCCTTATGATCTGTGGCGCTCACACCAGCTGTGAATCTAACTGAATTCTATTTTGGTCCACCTTGATGGGTGCTATGATTTTATGAACCGTATCAATTATGAAATGGTCTGCTCCGACGCGGTTCTCTTGTTACTAATAGCTTATACAATTTTGATTAAGTTTACCTTAATAATTACTAAAAGATCAATTAAGTAAATATTTGACGTGCAGTAGGTAGCATTTCATCGGTTGTTACCCAGTTTGTATTTATGAACTTCTCATAGGATCACGGACCACTCGACTCATTATTTTAAAATACAATTATTTTAATGAGGATCAATCGTTTTCTCGCAAATTGGTTAATCCGCCGCAGGGGTCAGTCCTGTATTCAATGCCATTATATGAAGTACTTGGGTAATTAGTTGTGGAGATGTGGACGTAGTGATCGATGTCAATGCATACGTTCTATATCATCAATTGCCTAAGATTTGAAATGGCGACAACTGCACAGTGTCTAGAAAATTTTATACAACATGCGAAACCTGAATATAGTTTGTTCGGAATCAGTAACTGATTCGCTTCCAATAATTTTTACACCATGTTATATTTTTTTCAAAAATATTTTAATTTTATTTTATTACCAGTTAATTACAATACAATCACCGTTCGGTTAGATACCTATTGCCAAACTATTATCAAGAGTGTATAACACAGGAGACGCGGTTTACGCGGGTTTACCGCGAAATGAGCATGTTTTTGAATGGACAAACAGGTAATATACAAGCTTATAACTTTGTGATTTTCTGTGATACGGTTTTAAAATTTTGTAACACACAAAAATATTGGACAGGTGTATCGGGTTTCGCATAAACAAAAAATAATGTTGTATAAATCCATGTCCATTAAATAAAGGGAATGTTTCGGTTGCTAAACTGTGTAATATTCAGCTATCACTAAATGACTCAGCCAAACGAAGGCAAACCACCTGGAAGAAATCCGGACTTAAATTCTAAAGCACCACACTATTGGCTGTGAAACTGAGCTGTTTTATGATAACAAACTACTCATGGTCAACACAACGAAGACAAATCTCAATGGGAACACATCTGGCATAAAACAAAATCATACAAATAACTTTAGTTAAATGAACCTGTGAGAATTGTTGAAAAACTTGAGAGAGTCAAGTGAATTGAGTGACAGCGAGCCGTCGGAAGAGCGTCTCGTTGTCTTTATGTCACGTTTAAGGAAATTAAGTAGTAAAGTAATTTAAATCAGGTGGTCGCGAAGCCATTATGCGTACTACATTGGCACCACGTGCTGCAGCCGACAATAGTGCGGCCTTAGGTCCATTGTTCCGGCAGTAAAGCACGGCAGGCGCGCCCCGCTCCGCGACTGCCGCGCCTGGCGTGCAGGTGGTGCAAACATCCTTGTTTTAAAATGAAAGTCGATTGTTTGTATTTTACGATTATTACTCAAGATTTTACAGTACTTTTCTTAATTATTCATTTGTGAGAAATATTTTTGTGGGAAAAAATTGGTTAACTCTCCTCTATAGTTATCTCACATTTGCATAGTCTCTAGTAAACCGTTATCTGTCAGCAGCGTCAGCATATTTTGATTTCAGTAAAGTTTCGGCTTTTCAATGTAGTCTTAGCATATCGCATTGAAAATTAACCATGGATGATGATGAAGGATGAAGATAGGTGATTCAGTGATTGAAGGCAAATCTAAAGTAGCATGTAAAGAGTTAGTCCTTAGGAAACAGTTAAGGCAAAAAAGGTTGAAAGATTTTTATAATCTCGTTTAGGTAAACGAGTATACCGTCCCGGCTGAAAAAGGTATTGTCACTCAGTTTAAACTTCGAAGTTTACAAAACCAATTATAGCTTTATGTAGAGGTAATTTCTAAGTCCTTATTTAATATTAAAACAAAAAATAATGAGAAGATGACACAGTAAAATTTTAATATCGATCGCGGTCGCAACTATTACCATCTATTACGTAGATAAACTATTAATAATTCTTGGACCATCAATCACCGTAAGGTCAAAGCTGCACGCGGAAACGGAATGTTCACTGTTAGCAGTTTTTTATGAATTGTTTTTGTGTTAGATATCATTAAGTATGGAAGTGTACCGGCCAACGTTGGTGGGCGCCGCAGTGACACGTAGCAACGGATTATTTCGACGGACTATTTATAATGTGGGGCTCGGAGACGCGGATTGCGGACGATGGAATCTGCTCCTTTGTCATTGGAGCAACCTGTTCTCTCGGGTTGGAGCTCACGGCGAGCACAATGTAATATAACGGGCCACCTGATTAACCGCCATTCCGGCCGCATGCAGATATCGAGTGCCGGCGAGCCGCGCCGCACCACCGTCATGCCGCGCCGCCGATCACTGATCATATTAATTTCAAATGATAGATTGCTTTTATATTGTTAATGCCTTATTATGATAAAGATAAGAACATCAAGGTTACTGAACTTTCTACGGCTTAAATGGAGGCGGGCACGATATTGTGCTTACAGATGATGTTCCTATGATCGATAAAGCACTGTGGGAACGGATCTCACAAGTGCAACTCTAAATATTTTTTTGTCTGATCGTACGTACTCATCATAACCGGCACCATTTATGTTTCCTTCTTGTGTTTTTTGCTTTGAGTTTTTCAACCGCGACACCGCAGCAGGTGAAGGGAACAGAATTTCACACGAGTTATGTCTTGTGATGACGTTTTGTTTCTATGAATATTTGTGACCTTTTTGCAATTTTGAATGCTTCTGAATCTTCTCGTGACGCCTAACAAATCGTTTACACTGAAAATTTGATTTCACTTTTACTTAAGTGATAAAAGCTAATGTTGTATGTTTAAATTACGTACTCCACTAACATTTAAAAGTACGTACCTCCTAGTAGTAAGTAGAAACTTCACTGTCTCATTGCATAGGTATTTTAATGTTCAGTCATAGGTTGAAGAGCAGTTCTCAGGAATTACTAAACAGGAGACGGAATCACCCTTAATCCCATTTCTTTGATATGTAACACTCATAAAAAGCGGGGCACCTTTTGCAACATCCGCTGTCAATTCTCACGAAACAGGTAGCAGCTTCCGTTGAATCTTTTATTAAATAAACTGAGGATAATCATTACAGTGTGTGCAATGTAGGATATGGGTAACTGTACCGGTCAGGTAACATTCCCGCTTTGTGATTCAAGCGAAATGTATCACAGCTAATGAGACAAGTCCAATTTGATCGCTCGGCCGCAGTCCGACTCTTGATTGTTGTGATATTGATATGACATGTGCTTTAAATTATAATTAACAACGTAAAGGTAATGATATATAGGTCACATTTTTGAGCAAAGTTCAGAATTAAACTATCAGTAGTGCTGTCTTAACTGATTGTGAGTGCATGAGTGAATGGCAACTATTAGGAGCTACAAATTAATAACTCCTAGTTATAATACGACTTCTTTAGTTTATGTCGTAAAAAAAAAATCGTCGATGTCCCGAGAGTTTTATCAAATAAATAAGAATAATATACTTACTAAACAGCATTAATAATAGAATAATTTTATATCCCATTAATAACCACACCTGCTTATTTTTCATGAATGCAAATTCCGGGGTACCTACTATTATCTAAATTATGCCAAAAAATTATAATATGCAAAACTTTTTGAAACTGTAACAATTAAGTATTATTTATTTAAATGATATTCCGACTGACATTAAGGAATATTATGCAGGTAGGAAAGAACGGTGAGATGCAGTGTTATGCAAAAAATAAAAGTGCATAAATTGCATAAATAATCGAGGAAGTAATTTGACAGGTCACGTTGGTTCAGGAACTGGTTCACAGCAACAAGTTGTAGTCAGACGGAACAGGGAGCGCCGGGGAGCAGCTACACATGTATACTGGGCTCGCGGAGGATTGGCACGTTATGATGTGAAGTATTGAAGTATGATTTGAGGAAATAGTCAAGGAAATAGCACACGTTTGATAGTTGTTTAGATTTGGATTTATAGTAAGGGGATACAAATATATTTACTTAGTCAAGTTTTTAAATAATAAGGTCAAAGTTTTATTTTTGTTATCTGTGGGCACGTGTTTTGGAAACGGCTGTGACGTTCAGTTAATGAATAAAAATAAGACACAATATAAATATACTTTTAATGGTATGTATGCCTACTACACGTATGTACAATAATGGATGGAGGTGCGTTTGTCCAGCAGTGAGATATCTCACTGCTGGACAAACGCACCTCCATCCATTATTGTCTTTTCTTTATGATCTCTGGCCTTTTTTGCCTTGAAAAAATGTAGTAGGGTAGATTACCACCTCGACTGTCGATGCGAGTGTCACTGGCGGCACGCTGGTGTATTGCGCCACGGTGCGCACGCGACGCCGCGCCGCCACCGCTCAACTCTCCGCCTGACTCATGCTCTTGGATTCCTGTTTCGTACCAGCTACCACTGTACTATCACCGTAACATTATGCCCAAACGATCTGCCAACGCATTGTCTTTGAACTTACTGTTTGGCGATAAATGTCAGTGTTGATTTACAGTTGTTAAATCTCGACGACCGGCGCATTGTGTACCGTTCTCTGACTATTATATTATTCATATTTGAATAAATTATGTTTTAGTAAAATTATTGTTGCCACTCTATTCAATATCGTGGAATATGACGTACCCTTGAAGTCGTTCATTGAGTTATTTGAAATTTAATCACTGGCTATGAGCCATTTTTTCATAGATTGTACTTAATTATTCAAAAACGACTGCCGTTTACACTATGTGAAACACATCGTTAGTCACCACGTTTGGTAATACGACGGTATCTTAGGTTTCAGCGATCGTTGGTCGCAGCTGCGTCACTAATAAACAAGCGCCGTCTCTCGGCTGTCATATCGCACCACTACACGATGCAGTTGCGATAGTAAACCTGAGTATCAACAGTATGTTCCATTCATTATTACTATAATATTAAAGCTAGTGTGCTTATCCAGTAGGTAATCTTTACTAATAGCGTACAAATCAACAAGATGATCAAGGAAATGTCTTCTCCTTATAACTCGAGCTTTAGTTAAACTTTATTAGGTGATAACTGACTGCTATCACCTACCATTACAATAATGCTCGCTACAACTGGCCAACCCGGCCAGTCCCACCATCATCACCTTTCGATCGTTCCCCAGCTACGACCCACACACGCTGTTGCAAATGTCGACTGTTTGTGCTCGGACCATACGCCACGCTCGACATATTGTCTTCTCGGCTAGGCATCATTTGTCACAATTAAAAGTTTGTCACTCTAGCAATATATATTGTTCAGATGGATCTTGACTGTGTTCATTAAAAATAATTTATTTATAAACGTCGCAAGTGTTGGTAAGTAGAATGGCTGGCGGAGCGGTGCGGCGCCTGACGCGCGGAGACGCACTCCAGCGCAGGTACCACGCAGCCACGCCATACTGATTTTATTGCGATCATGATTAATATTTATGATTCAATTCTTTGTACCACTCGTGAATTACATATGACAGTACGGTCCGCACAGCTCGCGCTGACCGTAATTTGATAAATCGGTTTAGGCAAACTCTTAAGTATTAGCGATTCGCAACGCATTTCCACGGGTGATGTAGGTGTTCAAGAGTCGTAAAATCAGCATTAATCATGATTAAATGTAACAGTAAATAACATGCAAATAAACCTATACAGGTATATTTAAAATTACTTTCACCCCCTTACGTGCCCGCATAATACCACAAATTAAAATTTTGTCACTCTTCAGATAGTTCAGATGAACATAATGCTATGCAAGATAGATGTCGATGTTTTGATTTCTTAAAGGAAGTCGCGGGCTTATTGATATGAAAGTAACAATTGTCGCAGGCCGTTGCAGCAGCCCACCCACTTTGCATCATCTGATAGAACAACTTTCTCGGTTTTTTTGTTCAATTTCAAAGGGTAATCCAATCTGACAAGCACGAATGATTTGCGACAATTGTCAATCATGTACCTACTTACAAACAAATCTGAGATGCGAATAATTACCTAAATACTTATGCTAATTCTCGCACGTGGTGCCATTAGAAAGTTGGAAGAAAATAGTGGGTTGTTCTGAGTGATGGACAGCTGATAGTGGAGTGTAGACATGTCCTCGATGAAAACGGGGCGTGCGCGGCGCGGCGGCGGGGGCGGTGCGGTGGACGCTGCGGACGCTCGGTGTACGGTAGCAGCGCGTCTCATAAACAAACGCTCCTGTTTGACAGATACAATCAGCGTCCGCGCGCCGACGATTGTCAGCGGGCCATTCTATTGTGACAGCCACGAACTGTGCCAAAAAGAAAAGTCATTACAATTAACCGGTTACATTTTTAGTTCACTTATCAGTTGAGACAAACAAAGGTGTTCATCTATGTGCATGGTGCTCTCATTTGGGTAACGAGAACAATTGGTATAGCACCGCAGCGTACAGGCAAATCAGAACCGTTAATCTAGAGATACTTTTAGGTATATACGGCACGCTACAAGTAAGCAATTTTGTGCTGTCATCGACTTGAATTTTTCAGTAGTTTCAGAAGAGTAAGAAAACAAATGATTATGAAGTTTATTTGACTATTCTTATGAACCTTTGTTGATATACGATTGCATCAAAAATTCCTCCTAAGACGATTAAATCGTAACGGCATTAAAGTTCATTGAGGAAAATTCCTTATACTGTCTTACTTTTCCTTTATTTCAAAAATCTTTGTTTTGGGCAAGTAAAGATTATTATTGCGGTATTTGCAAAATGATTCACTAATAACTGGACACTTATACTTTGCATAACTGTGAATTTTAAGTAATTCTAAGATGTACCTAAAGAAAAATAATGCAGTTTCAGGATTGGATAAAAAATGGGGCCGTAATTTGAATTTTAAGCATAAGACGTAGATAAGATCGGATTCGCTATAATAATAGATCCGGATTATGAGCGCACATCTACTTACAGAGAATGCCTGTAAAAGTTAGTAACCGACTGTCTAGATTAATCTAGAAAGTCAATCACACACAAAGCCAAAGATATATGCAGTAAATAACCAGATCTGACAGGCTTACCTGATTCTAAGAATTTTAGAAAAAGGCAGGATTAAATAAAAAATCTCAAGGTACATTTATAATATTGGGTTAATTATATTATAGTTTTATTAATCGACAGTGTCGCTACAGTCGCCAGTCAGTGCAACGCTTGACACACGGATACAGGAGCAAAAAACAAAGGCTTAATTAACCATTATTATAAATACAAAGCAACACTTAATAGCGTCGTGAATTAAATTGCTCCGTTAGCCTGTTATTTATGAATTGATCGACTTGTGTCCGGTGACGAAAGCAGACCACTTCGTGATCAACGGTGCTCCAAAATCAATGCTAAACACAGTTGTCCCAAGCTTATCTTTACGACTGGATTGTATGGGTACCCACTTACAGCGGAATTTTAATTCGTCATGAATTCTTTGTATCTTATCTGACCTATTGAGAGAGTATCAAAATATTTTTGGTAGGTAATGAGTTTAAATTGTGGTTTATGGGGCTTTCAAATTTGTCGTTTAACTATAGGTGTAATTCATTTAGGCACCTTATGTTTGTTATTTTGAAGTTGTCTTTTAATTCTATGATTTTCTTCATAACAATCAACCATTTAAAAAAAATTTGCCCCACTCTGGGAATTTCTCCTGTAGGTATCGTGGATGCAGCCACAAAAATAAAAACTCACATACATAACGTTTTTTTTATCTTGGTAAAATAATCAAATGAGTCCTTCCACACACGCAGGGCGGGAGGGTCTGTTAGACTTGTACTGACTAAAATCCACGGTGGTCTTCAGTAGCCCGGCAGGCATTGGCCCTCTGAAGGGGAGGCCCCGTCATTGCGCTTACACTCTTTGAGGCGCGCGTGGAACACAACGTGCCGTTGACCTGGACATGGTCCATGGTAGGACAGCGAGTCGCCCATTACTCGCCGCCCGCATGCCCGCGCCTACGGTGGCCGGAGATCGTCTGTAAACGTCGGTCGCCGTGGGCAAATTCTCATAGTTGCTGCATAAGTACTGCTTACTGGGTAATAACTTACTATTTAGCCCTTGTACACTATGAAAGTCACGTAAACATCGCGTATAAAACAAAGTAGTTTCATAGCTGTCTGTAGAAACTGTAGTTTATTGCGGTGCCGGCACTCGCTAGGCTAATAACCTGTCGCCACTTACTGGCTGCGCGTAGTCGTGACCTCTGACCTATCATTCATTGCGTTTATCGTCGTTGCTATTCGCTACCGGCCGGTAGCGTACCCGTTCTACATGAACATTATCTACTAATTAGATTAGTTAGTCATTAAAATTATTTTTAAGGCGCTCCCTCACCGCGAGCATTCACCTGTAATGTAAGAGCGCTCACTCACCGTGAGCATTCACCTGTAATGTAACGTTACAGATTCGAACATTCGAAGACAAAAGAGCATCAAATTGCGCACTTTTATGTTACATTACAGGTGAATGCTCGCGGTGAGGGAGCGCCTTAACGTTACAAATTCGAACATTCGAAGACAATAGAGCATCAAATTGCGCACTTTTATGTTACATTACAGGTAAATGCTCGAGGTGAAGAGCAGTGGTGGCCCAGTGGTATCGGCCTCGACTTACGAGTTGTAGGTCGTAGGTTCGAACCCAGCCTGGCACATTACTTTGTGTAATTTATTTCATCACCACTGCTCTCAAAACGGTGAAGGAAAACATCGTGAGGAAACCGGCATGTCTTAGAACCATCAAATTCGACGACATGTGACATCCACCAATCCGCACTGGGCCCGCGTGGTGGATTGTGGCCCGCTCCCTCTCACAGAGAGGAGGCCTGTGTCCCAGCAGTGGGAACATTATAGGCTGAGATGATGATGATGATGATGATGCTCGAGGTGAGGGAATACGAACATTTGAAGACAATAGAGCATCAAATTGCGCACTTTTATGTTACATTACAGGTGAATGCTCGCGGTGAGGGAGCGCCTTAACGTTACAAATTCGAACATTCGAAGACAATAGAGCATCAAATTGCGCACTTTTATGTTACATTACAGGTGAATGCTCGCGGTGAGGGAGCGCCTTAACGTTACAAATTCGAACATTCGAAGACAATAGATGACAAATTGCGCACTTTTATGTTACATTACAGGTGAATGCTCACGGTGAGGTAGCGCCTGTAGATATCTACTTAGTTTTTCAGGGTTCAGTACCCAAAGGGTTAAACAGGATCCTATTACTAAGACTCCGCTGTCTGTCTGTTTGTCTGTCCGTCTGTCACCAGGCTGTTTCTCATGAACCGTGATAGACAGTTAATTTTCACTGCAGATGCTGTATTTCTGTTGCCGCTATATTCTAATAGCCCCCATAAATATTTATTTTAGTCTATTTTTAGTATTAATTACTTCAAATACTATATGGAATTAAAAAAATTAAGGGAGCTTCCACACAAGAACTTAATGGTACGCGAGTCTGACTAACATTTGGCCAGCTTTTATCAATAAATTAAAATATACAGAGTGTGCCAACTTCCAACATTTAATCATCTATCTTCTTCTATACTTATAATAAATCTGTAGAGAGGTCAATTCTGTACATGAAATATATTTCCAAAATAACTATCAGGGGGTGATTAGGGATCGATTCTGATGCCAAAAATGCAATTAATAAATTTATTGTCTGTCTGTCTGTCTGTCTGTCTGTCTGTCTGTCTGTCTGTATAACCGTTATAGAAACAAAAACTACTCGACGGATTTTGACGAAACTTGGCACAATTATTTTTCATACTCCTGCGCTGGTTATAGTATACTTTTCATCACGCTACAATCAATAGGAGCAGAGCAGTGAAGGGAAATGTTAGGAAAACGGGAGAAGTTACTCTATACACGCTAATCTTCGGAACTACTGGACGGATTTGATTGTTATTTTTTTTGTTCTATAGCTATTAAGTTTGGACAACATATAGACTATAACTTATCTTGGAAACTTGAACACCTGATACAGAACTGCAATAGATCAGCTAAACTATAAGAGATACAAAAATAGCGCCATAGCAAAAATTGTTCCGCGTGATGAGCATTTTCTGCTGAGAAAATAAATTTGAAGATATGGAACACCTGATGTGGAACTCCAAGAGCCCAGCTACACTATTACATATACAGTAATGACGTCTTAGCAAGAGTTGTTCAGCCTGATGAGCACTCCCTGTTGTCGTATAAAAAATGAAGATCTGAAACACCTGATGTGGAACACCAAGAGCCCAGCTACACTATAACATATATAGGAATGACGTCTTAGCAAGAGTTGTTCAGCCTAATGAGCACTCTCTGTTGACGTATGAAAATTGAGATCTGGAACAACTGATGTGGAATTCCAAGAGCCCAGCTACACTATAACATATATATGAATAACATCTTAGCAAAAGTTGTTTAGTCTGATGGGCATTTCCTGTTGACTTACAAAAATGAAAGATCTGGAACGTCTGGAATCGTCATGCGCGTCCCGTTGTTTTCCCGTCCCCAGGCTCTAAGAATTCGACATCAGACGTTTCAGATCTTCGATTTTGACGACCTCATTGTCGCTGGCATAAGCAACAGGATCCGCGTACGAAGTCGCTGGCAGAAGCTAGTGATAAATTAATATCTTTAAATCATTTATTTTGCCGAATAATTTTCATTAGAAGTATCTATTTTATCCTTTCCACGAAATAATTATGTCTAATAAAATACCAACAAGAATCTAAAAAAATAGAACCGCGTTTCGACGAGGATGGGATTCGAACCCACGCGTGCAGAGCACATTGGATTAGCAGTCCAACGCCTTAACCTCTCGGCCACCTCGTCTTCTATTTCTACATACAAATATATAAACCATAAGTCTGAGCCTTCGAAATGTTTGTGACTGCAGCATAAATTAACGTATTTTTTTGTCGCAAATAATGAAAACTGTGGTAAAAGTAAAAAATCTTAATTATAATAAATCTGCAGAGAGGTCAATTCTGTACATGAAATATATATTTCCAAAATAACTATCAGGGGGTGATTAGTGATTAGGGTTCGACACTGACGCCAAAAATGCAAAAAAAAAATTGTCTGTCTGTCTGTATAACCGTTATAGAAACAAAAACTACTCGACGGATTTGACGAAACTTGGTACAATTATTTTTCATACTCCTGAGCTAGTTATAGGAAGTATACTTTTCATCACGCTACAATCAATAGGAGCAGAGCAGTGAAGGGAAATGTTGGGAAAACGGGAGAAGTTACTCCATTTTTTAAGCTTCCGTCGCAGAAATAATTTATGACGGAAATGTTCTCCTTAAAATTATTTAAATAAATGTTAAAACGTAATACCAATACTGCGATTGATATTCTATTAACATCGGCGCAGTACAATGGCGTGCCGTATTCCCAAAGTACATGTTTTATGGTCCTAGTCTATATTATTGCTGATCATATGATATCCGGGCAGGGTCCTTATCTTTATTGCCTTTCTATCTTTGTTCAAGCTTGCCTTCTATCTATATGTCAATTTAAAATCAAAATATACGCGTATAAGATGGAATCAATTGTATGGCAATTGTTTACTTTGTTCGTTATCTGCACTTCCGGAGACGTTCAAGATCATTAGTACATATTTAAATACGTATATGCGAGCTCTAACTTTAGTGGGTACTAGTAATGAGAAACATATAAGAAACTAGCTTTAGCCCGTGACTTGCTCGCGTTTCTTTACAATTTGACAGTAAGTTCGGGATTTACTCTGCTTGTAATAATATTATTTAATGACCGGTTAAGTGGGTTTAGGTGTAAAAAGATGACAAACAATTAACAAACCTACTTCCACATTTATAATGATATAATTATTATTTAGGTTTGGAATATTTATTCTAGTTTATGATCAATTATTTTGTTTTTGTGTTCTTTGTTTACAGCACATAAGGTTTTCTTCTTTAATTTATTAAGTTGTTATATAATTAATCAAAAAGAAACGATTCGATTCCATTGGAATGGAACATTAATAATGAACAGGGGTAGTCACGTCTGGGTCAAATAATCTTGTAAAACGATGGATGCGTGGCCTTTTGTAACGTGTGTCCACATTCTCGTTGGCTACGCACGTACACTGCCCCGTGCCCTCCCGAATATTTTCTCGTAGGTAACAGAAAAAATCAAAGAAGTAATATTGTGTCGGGGGTTGTTCGCGCACGGTCAACAATTTACATTCCTCACGACTCGGGGTCGGCATGCCGAGGTCGGGTCGATTTCTACATGTAAAAGATCATAAAAAATCGTGACAAAAGAAATCATTAGGAATTTACAGAAACCTGCGTGGTTTACGGAATGATTGTTAAAGTGACCATTGGAATTTTTGAGGAAATGGGTATATACATTTTCAATTCCCGAGAGGTTGTTCGGTTGTTTTAATCAGATGAGGGCACGAGTTAAACAAATAGCTGGGAGTCAGGGGCGAGGAGGCGCGGGCGCCGGGCGAGCGGTCGGGCAGGATCAGGGGTCACGCAGCATGCAGCGGTTGCCCGATTAGTTAGTAGTTGAGTACGACGTCGTGCACCCCCCAGCTGACTACTGGACGTACCTGACTGCTGATAGACTGCACTAGCTGTAGAAACGACACATTCATTAAAACGAACAATGCTTGAATAACTGTTGTCGTTGTCGGTACTTAATTGTTGTTGAGCTTTCTTGGCCATAAATAATTAAGGCGGCTTTCAGTGCAGTAATAATATTTTATAACACATTTGCTCGTAAAAGGTCTCTTACTGCACCAATTTCAGTATCGTAATGTATCTTATTACGCACTAGTGCGTAATGGTAAAGTAAAACGCACTAGTGCGGTAATGGTAAAGTAAAACGCACGGTTTATCAAGATGCTCCGTCTAAAACGAACGGTACTTTTTTAAATCTTAGCAAAGAGTTTTTATGTCAGAAAAGCGGTCAACATTTTATTATTAAAATTAAATTTGGGAGATGAAATATAATAAATAAACATTTTATTTTTTAATTTAATTAATTTTGACAATTAATTACAACCATTTATCTGTAATAAAACCCAGAATAAAACCACAAAAGAATTAATTTACTTTATTAGTAATACTGGCTGTTTTTTGTGCCTTTGCCATAAACAAAAGATGCTGGTGCGCGCGCATCGCTAATTTGTGAAAAAGTAAAAATTATTCCGCTTGCTTTTCCTTTTCGATGTAATGATTTTATTTATTTACTCACAAATGTGTTATAAAACGTCGTATGACATACGTGCGGTTTGATAATTACAGCCTCTGCTTTATTATAGCACTCGCCTTACGGCTCGTCCTACCAATATCGCCTCAGCTGTAATGATCAACTTACCGCACTTATATCATAATGTACTATTACATAGCAAGGGTAATAGTTTTGAAATTAGTAGATATTTGCTATATTTTCATAACAAAGATAGCAATAAAAAAAACACTCATTATTAGAATATACTGTAAATGTACCTACCTGTAGAACAACTATTTTGCAAAAACTGAAAACATTTTTTGATGTGATGATCACAGGTCAAAGTTGTATTTAATAATTTCGAACAATGCACTGTATTTTAAGTAAACGCTTACAATACTGTTATTAAATGATTTCATTAGAAACTCGATCGATTCTTTCGACAACATGTCTTTAATATCGCACAGTACCGATCCCGATACCGGTCAGAAAGCGGTTACATCAGGCTATTGTCTCAGTTTATTGACTTTGCTCAGATAAGTGAGCTATTAGCCGGCGATCGACTCTCGACAAATTTGGCAATACATCGGGTCCCTGCGCTTCGTGCAGGATTAATGACGAGATGTCGCAGTAGCCCCCTCGGGCACTAAGGCCGTTGCTACAACTGAATTTTTGATTTTGTGAAGGGTCATTGAAGTTTAATGAATAAAACACTTGTTTACATAAAACCACTTTGACTTGACAATGTAAACCTAAATTCAAGCGGTTTATGCATGTTTCTGCCAGTGAACATTTGTTCTGTACCTGAAAAACATTTGGTGATGTCGACCCAAATTTTATAATATGAGTTATTCAATCATTTTATTCTAGGAGGAGCTCGTGGCTAAATAATTTCAGCCGCACAGGCCGATCTTCCGGGTTAAGCCGCGCTTGCCGAGGTTGGTCTGTGGATGGGTGACCATCTGTCATAGCGAGTTTCCTCCGTGCCTCGGAAAGCACGTAAAGCCGTTGGTCCCGGCTGTCATTTGTAGATCTGTGACAGTCGTTACAACTCAGAAGCTCTAAAGTCTGACAACCAGTCTTACCATGGGGTATCGTATTACCCAGTTACTGGGTTGTGGAGGTCCGATAGGCAGTCGCTCCATGTAAAATACTGATATCTAGCTGAATCTGGTTTGACTGGAAGCCGACCCCAATATAGTTGGGAAAAGGCTAGGCAGATGATGAACCAATTACTAATAATCTATAAATTAAATATTTACACAGGAAGGAATCTAAACAAAATATACTCGTAAATATATAAATGCTATGCTGCCAGTCTTCTGGGCACGTTCCCGGATGATAGCGATGCGGAGGAAGACTTAAGACGCCTAGTTGTCCTATTGTCTTCAGGTGTGTTTCAACATTAATTATTTTTTTATGTTACTTTCGTATCTTCTAGTAAATACTTCTGAAAATATGAATTATTGTTATTGTAACTACTCCTTTCTTCAAGTCAAGTACTTTTTGATTGAAGTCTGAACTCACTCATCGTGCTCATCAACCTACGCTTTTAATGTTGGACTATTGTAACATAGCTTGATCTAATTGCAAAGAGTTATATAATGGTAACTTTTGTTTTGCAAAACAATCAATAATGATAAGGTTTTTTGAAGACTTGATTTATTAACACAACCTTATTTCCCAGCTACAAATAAAGAAGAAATAAAAAGTTATTAAAAGATAAAATAAAAAGCGAAACTGAGAAAACAGTTACAACTATTCGCACTGGTAAGGGTCAGTACACACCGAGATGCAATGCGATGATACTGAAATTGTGTATCTTTCCGATAGAAAATTAAGTTAGATTTTGAGTCGCTCTTTAGAAATGTGCGCCAGCGTCGCGTCTCGGTGTGTATTGACCTTAAAACACAACATTTTGACGATAATGTCATATGACACAAGAACTGTAATGATTAGTCATTAAGTGTGTTTAAATATTAATATACGTGTTCGTAAGTAAGTAAATATCTTTAAAAGTAAAATTCCTGAAAAAAACTGACAAAATCGTTGACGCATGCGGGGATCGAACTCACGATCTCGTGAACGGAAGTCGCGTCTATCGGCAATATCTAATATCTTTAAACGAGCAATTCTTGTATATTTATATATAATCAGGATCTCGGAAACGGCTCCAAGGATTTTCATGAAAGTTACAGATTAGGGGTTTTTCGGCTCAAGGAATCGATTTATCAAGGTCCCAGGTTCGAGAAAAGCTCGGTTCCTATAGCCTTCCTTGATAAATGGACTATCCAACAATTTTTTTTTTCAATTTTAACCAATAGTTCCTGAGATTAGCTCGTTCAGCCAAACAAACAAACTCTTCAGATTTATAATATTATAGTATAGGAGTGAAGACTCCATCTCTGACCCCACACTGAATAATAATTAAAATAATGCTGATTTATGAAATGATGGTAGGCCCCCGATTTGACTTTTTTGTGGTTTTAGTATCGATACCCTCTGTTTACACGCTTTGTCAATCGTAAATTAACACTTTGCCAGTGAGTGCCTGCTGTAAAGTGCGCGCAATAACTCTGACTTTGTCAATAAATACCCATATGTACAAGCCTTCTGGTTTCAAGTCATTTCTGTCATGTGGTCTCAGCTGTTATACTTAATTATCATTTAAGTAAATATGTACATATTTTATCATGAATCAATGTGAGTAACATATTAGAAGGTTTGGTTCCTCCATGTTCCGCCAATCACTGGGCCACCACTGCTCTCTATTTGAGAGCAGTGGTGGCCAGTGGTATCGGTCGCGACTTACGAATCGTAGGTTCGATCCCCGCCAGGCGCATAACTTTGTGTAATTTATTTCATCACCACTGCTCTCAAAAACGGTGAAGGAAAACATCGTGAGGAAACCGGCAAGTCCTAGAACCAAAAAATTCGAAGACATGTGACATCTACCAACCCGCACTGGGCCCGCGTGGTGGATTATGGCCCACTCCCTCTCACAGAGAGGAGGCCTGTGTCCCAGCAGTGGGAACATTATAGGCTGATGATGATGATGATGAATGAAAATGGATAAATAGTAGTAAGCACCCAAAAAATATTCTGCGCCGAAGTCACATTTCATTTAAATAATTAAAAACCTTTTTTTTTATTTAAGTATTTTATTTCAAAACATAATTATATACCTATGTACCCGATTACTAATATTATGCGCAGTTCATTTACATCTACTCACTAGTTTGAAGCTACGTTTCCTACTGTAAACCTATTTAAAATGTGCGTTTCCTTATATGGCAGCATACCTAACAAGTTTTTATACAAATTATATCAAGATATTTAAAAAACACATCTAAAACTGTAACAAAAAGACTGCTCCAGGTGAGGCTCGAACTCACAACCCCGGCATTGCTCACGAACACTGTCTTATAAGTACCGTGCGCTAACCAATTGCGCCACTGGAGCGATGGTCGGGCTGTCCAAATTACAATATGGTTGCCCCGTGCCCCCTCCGCCCCGCTCCTCGACCCTTGCCACTCCATCCATTCATGAGGAAGTCGTAGTTAGATGACTTTGAGTATTGCGTCATAATTTGTGATGATTACTACGGTGTTCTAACGTATCATGGTGTTTTCAACACTTGTTTGATAAATAGTCATGTCAAACAATTTTACGCATAGAATCATTGCGCCGCGCCGATGGAATCACTTCGTTATCATATGACTAGTATGTATGTATGTACTATGTATGTTCTCATATCAGTCATCCAGTCATCATTATTATTGTTAATTATTAGCATTTTATCTAAGTAACCCATTGTTGTTATATAGACCAAATAATTGGCATTATTTAGTGTTTCACGTTAAAAATTTTTTTTTAACGTGGTAAAATCATCAAAATAATGAGTCCTCCCACCCCGGGCAGGGCGGGAGGGACTGTCAGACTTCTACTGACTAAAATCCACGGTGACCTTCAATAGCCCTTTATGTTCCGGGGTCACGGTAAGGAAATAATCCCGCGACCCCGGCAGGTTTTGGCCCTCTGAGAGGGGGGCCCCGTCATTATGCTGACGCTCTTTGAGGCGCGCGTGGGACACAACGCGCCGTCGACCCGGGCATGGTCCATGGTCGGGCAGCGAGTTGCCCTTTACTCGCTGCCCGCATGCCCGCGCCTACGGTGGCCGGAGATCGTCTCGCGACGTCCGTCGCCGTGGGCGTCCAACACCGCGGTTGGGGCGGAGGGAGGACTCTGTCCTCTCTCGCGCGCGGCGCGCCTCCTCCTTCGCGAGCATTACTGCTTCGCAGAAGGAGGCGACCGCTTCCCGCTCCATCTCGCCCCGCAGCATGGCCGCAACCAATGCCGGGCACGAGAGGTCTCCGCCTATCGCAGCCGTGAGGACACGTCGGTGCTCTGCCCAAGCGGGGCAGTCCTGCACCGTATGCTCCACCGTGTCCTCTGGGCGATCTTCGCAGTGGTGACACCCAGACGTTTCCTCCTTCCGCATTAGACTCAGGTACCTCCCGAAGCACCCGTGCCCGGTGAGGACCTGCGTCAGGCGGAAAGTAAGGACGCCATGACGTCTCTCCAGTCACTTCTCAAAGAAGGGTCTTACCGCCGCAATTGCGGCGTGCCCGGTTTCACGTTAATATAAAGATTTTTTTATTGATTTCGTTAATTTTATAATTATAATATAATTAAACTAAACGGATATTATTTCCAAATCATAGCAAAAATTAAAATTATCTTTATATTTATATAATATGAAAGTAAAAACCTGTACATTGAAATTTTTTAAAAAGAATACTTGGGGTGTGTTCACAATCGATACCGAAACCAAGAATATAGTTTTTAGAGTTTTTGTCTGGTTGTCTGTATGTATGTCCGGGATAAACTCAAAACGTGCTGCATGGATTTACTTCAAATTTAGCACGAATATTATTAAGAAGTCGGGTCAACATATAGGCTACATATTATCACGCTATCAGCTACGGGGAACGAGCAGTGAACCTTTGTTTCTTTAACGCATTCACGCAGACGACGTCGCGGGCAGCAGCTAGTAAAACATAACTAAACCAAAAACGTAAATTGCTTAATTTAGGGTTCCGTATCCCAATAGTCCGTACAACCATATAAGAAGTAGGTATACCAAGCTTAGCTATCTATCCATATAATAAAATTAACTACAAAATAGTTTTTTAATTATCCAACTACCTATTTAAAAATAACAGATGTATTGATTGGAAAGCTTAAAATTATAAGATAGGGAGTCTACGGGTCGCATGTTGGCAAACTGGTGAACTAGTTAACTAGTATTTAAGTCACATAATGAGAACTAGAAGTTCACTCACTAGCTAGTAAGTAACTAGTATACTTACTTAATTTGGGAGCGATATTCACAGTCGCTTATCTGAGGTTGAGTTTTAGTACGTTGCTAATTTATTAAAAAATTATTCACTTCTCCGACTTATGCATTTTATAAATTCGTGACATTTGTGGAGCTCATAAGAAAAAACGAAACCTTTAAAGAATCACTTTGTTGTCCATCTGTCAAGACTCTTTTTCTGAGGAACTCTAAAAAGGGTTGTTGTGAGAATAAAGTCCCATTAGTTTGTAACACCTAAAATCGAAAGACTATTGAAAGAAAAACCCATTAGTTCTACCGTAGAACTGTTTAGTTAGCATGTTTTTGGTAGCAATTTCTCAGTGTGCTGGTCTAGCGCAGTGTTTTTTGGATGCAACATCCGCCATACTGATTTGGTTTGCAATAAGATGTCATAGCTTATGTCACTCAGACCACAATAAAATGATTACGGATCGATTATACATATCAAAATTAGTTCAGTACCCATACCATGAGTTCGTCATCATCATCATCATCAGCCTATAATGTTCCCACTGCTGGGTCACAGTCACAGGCCTCCTCTCTGTGAGAGGGAGTGGGCCATAATCCACCTCGCGGGCCCAGTGCGGGTTGGTAGGGAATCGAGAACCGGTCCTTGTTGGAAGACCCGGGATTTTCGAGACAAGCGTCCAAGGAACCGGAAATTTTTTTCCATGGCATTAGAAAACAATGAAAATAATAAGATAACTTTAGGGCATAGTGTTTATTCTGATTTAAATCATACAACCAACTTATTCGTCGGCCTCATAGACATGAGTTTGCTCTTGCCTCTTTTCTATTCAGAGGTGGCAAATCTATTCACTCTAACTGTACTAACTATAATAATTTAAATTGATGGAAACTCGCAGTTCATCTAGATGTCCAATACTGGACATTAGATGTAATGCAAGTAGGCCGGTGGAAAGAGGTTGTAGAATTCATGATATCGACCTATTTTAGGTCTCATCTTAGCCACGAGAGAACTCAATAAAAAAAAACGAAAAGAGGGTAAGCTTGCGTTGATGAGATAATCAAGCTGTAGAGTAACCATCCACCAGTTTCACGTTGCCAATTAGTTTAAGAAGCTCTGTGTTTTACTGGGTCTAGCGCAGGAATTTGTATTCATCTGAGCCATCCCAATGATTAAGTTGAGTAAGGTTGCTGCAATACTCCGTAAAAAAAACAAAAGAAAATTTGAATTTCGCGGGCTACTACGACGCAATCACCTTGTGCAGAAATGGGCTTGCACATAGGCTATCCAGGTGTAAGGTATCACTTCACTCTATTTAGGATGCCCACGTCAAAGTTGACACTGGATGTTAGCTCCATGCCCAGAAGCTCAAGTTCATCAGTTACAGAAACAGGAAAAATAGGAGTTGGTCCAAATTACTTTATAAAACATGTAGTTTCGATATACTCCTACTTCACTAAGGAAATATACGCCTGTATGTTGGTGGCGTTAAAAGAGAGAAGTTTCTTGTTCGCTCACTGGGATACTAAGTTTAAAATCTGTTCGCTCTAGCATGGTCTCTCTGAAGCAACGAAATTCATCCCCACTGGATTTTGCAGTGGGCAAGTATGTCACTGAAACAATACTGTTATCTACTATCCAACAATACCAGGCTGAATTGGGTCAGAAATGTGCAGCAAAATAAGAGTTGCAAAGAAAACAGATACCTGATGAACTCCAGAGTCAATAACCAAAAGCGCAAAGGATCAGTCATCAACGACAACTCTGATTGATCGTTCACTAAGAAAGTCTGATATCCAAAAATCAACTGGGATATCAAAAGCAAGGAAGCTTTTTGTCTCGAGACCCTGTCAAAGGCTTTTGAGATAGGTATAACCAGTACTACATTATCAACTTTTCTTCTTTGTCAACAACACCTGTATCTGAACATGTTATCCCGTATACAACATTATTTTTTGTTTATGCGAAACCCGATCGGGCACGCCGCAATTGCGGCGGTAAGACCCCTCTTTGAGGAGTGGCTGGAGAGAAGTCATGGCGTCCTTACCTTCCGCCTGACGCAGGTCCTCATCGGGCACGGGTGCTTCGGGAGGTACCTGTGTCTAATGCGGAAGGAGGAAACGTCTGGGTGTCACCACTGCGAAGATCGCCCGGAGGACACGGTGGAGCATACGGTGCAGGACTGCCCAGCTTGGGCAGTGCACCGACGTGTCCTCACGGCTGCGATAGGCGGAGACCTCTCGCGCCCGGCATTGGTTGCGGCCATGCTGCGGGGCGAGACGGAGTGGGAAGCAGTCGCCTCCTTCTGCGAAGCAGTAATGCTCGCGAAGGAGGAGGCGCGCCGCGAGCGAGAGAGGACAGAGTCCTCCCTCCGCCCCAACCGCGGTGTTGGACGCCCACGGCGACGGACGTCGCGAGACGATCTCCGGCCACCGTAGGCGCGGGCATGCGGGCAGCGAGTAAAGGGCAACTCGCTGCCCGACCAGGGACCATGCCCGGGTCGACGGCGCGTTTTTTCCCACGCGCGCCTCAAAGAGCGTCAGCATAATGACGGGGCCCACCTCTCAGAGGGCCAAAGCCTGCCGGGGTCGCGGGATTATTCCCTTACCGTAACCCCGGAACATAACAGGCTATCGAAGGACACCGTGGATTTTAGTCAGTAGAAGTCTGACAGTCCCTCCCGCCCTGCCCGGGGTTGGAGGACTCATTTGATGATTTTACCATGCTAAAAAAAAAAAAAAAAATGCGAAACCCGATACACCTGTCCAATATTTTTGTGTAAATAATCCATGTACAAAATTTTAATACTGTATCATAAAAAATCACAAAGTTATAAGCTTGTATGTTACCTGGTTGTCCGTTCAAAAACATGCTCATTTCGCGGTACACCGGCGTAAACCGCGTCTCCTGTGTTATACACTCGTGATAATAGTTTGGCAATAGGTACCTAACCGTACGGTGATTGTATTGTAAATAACTGGTAATAAAATAATGTTGTATAACGACGAAGTGAATTAAATACCTTACATCCAATTTGATTCTTTTGTTCTAAAAAGAATTAACAAGTTTAAACAATTTATTTACACTGTTTTTCTGAGTCCCGAAAATCCCGAATTTCCCGGTTCTCAGTCGCATGTCTCGGGTCTTAAAATATACTTCAAGAACCGGGAATTCCCGAGATTTTCGGGAACGGGATTTCCCGGTTCGATACCCACACGTAATAAAAAAAAAAAGGCAAGTAGTATTAGTAAAAACTGAAAGTGTAGACTAGCTTTTGCTAGTGGCTTCGCTTGTTTAGTGAAGTTTAAAATACCGACCGAATTGAGAACCTCCTTCTTTTTTTGAAGTCGGTTAATAAGTAAAACTAATACACCCATATAAACGTGAACTGAAGTTACAACCAGGATAATCTTCAGACGAACTATACATTTTATAAGGAATAACTTTGGCATAACTTTAGTTCGAGTTTATTAATAAGGGCGATAGAGTATTCGTGCAAAATACCTTTTTTTTTAAATAAAAACGTCATTCCTTACTAAGATTTTTTCCTGTAAATAACGTGACTGCGTTTAAAAACATTGAAACTCACATACGCTAACACCCAGAGACCAACCCTACTTGTAGGTCATACAATGATATTCTAATATACAGATATTTTATACGCTTACAAAACAACAGCAAAAACTGTTCCGCGCCGAGCGCGGACTTTTTTATTCAAACATTACATTTCACTACAAGTAAAAAGCGCTCAGGCTCAAAATGTCCACTTCCCAAAATGTCCACCGGTTGCAAAACGTCCATTTCCCAAAATGTCCACTTCCCATAATGTCCACTTTCCAGAGTGTCCACTTCCCAAAATGTCCATTTCCCAAAATGTCCACTTCCCGAAACGTCCATTTCCCAAAATGTCCACTTCCCTACGACAGCGCCTAACTGCTACTACTTAAAACTGAGAATATGAGTATTTTTTTTTTAACTTTACAAAACATTTTTTTAATGTTTTTTTTTTCTTGGATTTCAAATTCAAATAGATTATTACTTATTAATATTAAATTTGAATAGATATTAAATAACAACTAAACTTAACATTTTTCAATGTTTTTTTTTTGTTTTTTTTTTTTTTTTATTTCAAATTCAAATAGATTGTTATTTATTAATATTAAATTTGAATAGATATTAAATAACGACTTAAGTAACTAAACATTTTTCAATGTTTTTTTTTCTTTTTTTTCTGTTTTTTTTTGGATTTCAAATTCAAATAGATTGTTATTTATTAATATTAAATTTGAATAGATATTCTATTCAAATTTAATATTCTATTCTATTGATATATTATATATATGTGATGAGCACGATCATTTGTTCTGTGTCTGGGTGTAATTTATCTATAATATGTATGTATTTAGAAATTATTTAAGTATGTTTATCAGTTGTCTAGTACCCATAACACAAGCTCTGCTTAGCTTGGGACTAGATGGCGTTGTGTGTTAGTTGTGGAATATTATTATTATTATTATTATTATTATGGGAAGTGGACATTTTGGGAAATGGACGTTTTGCAACCGGTGGACATTTTGGGAAGTGGACATTTTGAGCCTGAGCGGTAAAAAGGATAGCTTGATAAAACGCAATAAGAAAAAAAGTGACAGCTAGATAAAAAAACAGCGCCACGCCACCCACGCGTCATCAATCCCCCCGCACCGCCCCGCACGTCGGCATCACCTTGTCGTTCTTACGACATCAGAATATTACGAAAATAATTGGAATATATTTGTAAATGTTGTGGTGGTTATCGGCGAAGTTAAACGATTTGGCAGCTTTGGAGACTTATATTTTCAAAGACACAGATAATATTTTTAACAAACAAGGTAAATCACATACAAGCGCACCCGCTTGCTGTGCTCGCACGGACTGAACTGTCGGCGTCTAGGTGGGGGTCCTGCGGCCCGTACACCTATACTTACATGTACTTATAATTATGTTATTACTACTTACTGATCTATGTATTCTATGTATCTACTTGTAAAAAACCTGAGCGCGTCGCTAACATTCCCCCCCCCAGTGCTGGCTCAGCACTCCTCAACAAGAGGAATTCGCGCGACGCGGGCTGCAGGTCGCTTCCAGACACCAGTCTTAGTTTTCACTTCGACCAGTCTGATTCGTCCATCCTTTCCTGGGCATATCTGTTGAATGACACCCTTCGGCCAGGTACTACGCGGATTGTTAGGATCAGCCACTAGCACTACGTCACCTATCTGCAAAGGTTGCACCTCCTCGTTCCATTTTCTTCGTGGCAGTAAGTCAGGGAGAACCTCTTTCACCCATCTACGCCAAAACATATCCGCCAACGCTTGTGACTTTCTCCATTGTTTCCGTAGAAACATGTCGGAATCATCGAAAGTCCCAATGATAGGTGTGCTGGATGAGCTGCCTAAAAGAAAATGGTTAGGAGTTAAAGATTCTAAACTTTCAGGGTCCACGGAGACGTGTGTTAACGGACGACTATTTACCATGTTCTCCACTTCCGCCATCAGGGTAAGTAGCACTTCTTCGCGAGGAGCACGTTCCTTCATTATTACTCGAAGTGAAGTTTTAACGCTTCGAATCAGCCTCTCCCAGGCCCCACCCCAGTGAGGACTGGAAGGGGGTATAAAGTGCCACTGCATGGCGTTGTTCACGCCGAAGGCCTTGAGAGCATCTATGTTAAGTGCCTGCTCTGATTGCTTCATTTCCTTATCGCTTCCTCTTAGGTTGGTGCCATTATCAGAGTACAGATGACAGGGCCATCCTCGCCGTGCTGCCATGCGTCGCAGCGCCATTATCAAAGAGTCTGACGTGAGTGATGGAACAAGCTCGATATGAATTGCTCGTATAGTGAGGCAGGTGAACAAAACGCCATACCTCTTCTGCCTTCCTCTGCCCACAGTCACTTCCATTGGACCAAACAAGTCCAGGCCACAAAATGAAAATGGTTGTTGGTGATGTGCTACTCGAGCATGAGGTAGGTCACCCATTCTGGGTACTTGAGGCTTACATTTTCTTATGCGGCAAAGCATGCAATTCGAAACCACTCTTTTAACTGTTGGCCTTATTCTGACTATCCAATACTTCTGTTTCAGGTTATTGACGACCATTTCCTGGTTCCCGTGCGCTGCCTTAATGTGAAAAAACAGGACAAGAAGACGTGTTATATCATGCTTTCCATCTAGTATAATTGGTCTCTTCATTTCTAGGTTCACGTCTGTCGCAGCATCGATGCGACCACCGAGGCGGAGTAAACCAGTTTCGTCTAGATACGGTGACAAGGTGAGTAACTTGCTATCTCGTGATAATTGTTTTCCATTTTTGATTGCAGATATTTCTGCGGAGAACGATTCCACCTGCACCTTCTTCAGCAACAGGATCTCAGCTCGAGCCATCGCATCGCAGTCAACCTCAACGGTAAGTCTCTTGCACCTGTCAATAAATTTCAGAATTACGGCCGTGGCTCGCTGCAAGCGAAGCCAGGAGGAAAACCGCTGCGGCTCAGGCACAGGTAAGTTACATGTCGGCTCATGCATCACAGCTACACACTCTAAACTTCCTTCGTCTCTGTCGATATCGGGGCTCACGACGTCAGCAGGCCATAAGGACTCCATTTTGTATAAAAAATCAGGCCCTGTAAACCACTCACTGTCAAACATTGTGTGATTAAATTCATCACGAGTACCAAGATCCGCTACATTTAATTTAGTAGGTACATATCTCCATTCGGAAGTACGCGTGAGTTCGTCAATTTCTCCCAATCGGTTCGCTTCGAACGTTTTATACCTACGTGTGTTATTTCTAATCCACTGCAAAACGGTGGTGGAGTCACACCAAAAATATCGTCGCTCGGGCGCTAACCTGTGTTCCTTCAGAACGGTATCAGCCAATCGTGCGGCCAACAGCGCCGCCTGTAGCTCGGCTCGGGGCACAGTCATGGGTTTAACGGGTACAACACGACATTTACTTGCTATAAATGCAACGTTAACAATCCCATTGACTATCCATCGCCAGTAAGCCACACAACACATGGCTTGAACAGAGGCATCGCAAAATAAATGCAGCTGTAAGCGTGTATAATTATTACTGGCCGGCGTAGCACACGTAGCGTTTTTCGTAGGCGGTCTACACGTCCCGTAGCAGTTTCTCGTAGCAGATGACTCCAGCGCGGGGGTCGCGGGTGCGGCAGCGGGAGGAGGTGGTCTCATCATCACAAGCTCGGCAACCGGTTCTCTTCCCGTCTCGCTCCCACCTTGTGACACAATCGTTTTGTTATAACACCTAGGTATACGTATGTGTTTTATATGCTGTAATAACTCGATCCATTTGCACCATTTATTGTAAATACCATCGGGTACTACGTCATCCCAGCCTATGTTTAAGCGCCAAGTGTCTTGCAACATAATTTTGCCCTGAATAGTGAATGGTGCTAAGAATCCTAACACGTCAAAAATCGACATAACTATTTGAAGCATAATTCTTTTAGTCGGCCTAACCTTATTTAAAATAATATTTTCCGGTATTCGTTTCAGAGACACGTCGAAACCTAATTCATCTTCTCCGGGATACCAGATGAGTCCCAAAGTGCGCTCGCCATGGTATTCCTGTTCAAATTTGAACCTAACGCTGGCAGTACCTAAGGTATCCTTTGGAACACTATCTAAAACAGCAATGCTGTTGCTTGTCCAGTTACGGATTTGAAAACCACCACTGCTATGAATTTTTGTTATATTTTTAACCATTTCTATCGCCGTCGCGTCATCCGGCAGGCTGTCAATATAGTCGTCCATATAGTGCGATTTGTATATCGCATTAACAGCAGCGGGTAATGACGACTCGTAACGACGCGCATTCACATTTTTAACAAACTGAGCTACAAAGGGAGAGCAGTTAGCGCCGAAAATTAGTGACGTCATAATGTAAGTATCAACTGGCTCGTCAGGGCTGTTCCGCCAAAGAAACCTAAACGCGTGTTGATCTTCAGGGCGAATTTTGACCCTAAGGAACATATCCTTGATGTCACCGGTTACTGCAATCGAATATTCCCTAAAGCGCAGCATTATACCAAACAGAGATGACAACAAGTCCGGGCCTGTGAGTAAGTAGTCATTTAGACATTTATCACCAACTGGAGCGGCTGAGTCAAACACTAACCTAAGTGACTTTTTGTTGGGGTTATCTACCCCGAAGTGAGGTAGATACCACGTCCTGGGTGCTGACAGTTGCTTCTCCATCTTGTGAGCGTAATCATTTTGTAATAAATGATTTATACGCTCGCGGTATCTGTCGGCGAAACCATCGTCACGTGCCATCTTCCTTTCTATCCCTTTTAACCTTTTCAGAGCGTTAGGATAGGTGTCGGGCATAGTGCAGGCCTCATCCTTCCAAGGCAAACCTGCACGCCAGCGACCGTTGACGAGTTCGACAGACTTTTCCAGCTGTGCAACGGCACGAGTATCGTTAATATTTTGTCTCGGCTTACCTGACACTCCCAAGGCGTCTACAGCGAATGAACGCCTCACCTCCTCGTGGAGGTCCCGCAGTATGCGCTCGTCCCAGTCCGCGGCGGTGCTAGCTGCCGAGCTCAACAGCAGTGTGGCGTGCGCCTCGACGGCGCCGGCGGCGACCTGCGCGTGCCGAGCGCGCTGCCTTCGCAACATACCATGCATGCACCAACCTAGGGGAGTCAATGTAGCGGACGGCTCATATAATTTCCCTACTATAACTTTGAGAGGCAACAATAAGTGACAGTTATCTTGACCTATTAAAATTTCAGGTTTTACATCATGTTTACATAACTTGTCATTGATTCCAAACAGGTTTTTATAATGATTACAATCGATAACAGAAAGTTGTTGCAAAGGTAAGTCTAATTTTTCTACACACCGAAGTTCTATATTATACATCTTATTGTCCATACCCGATAATTTAACATTCGCGATGGTCGTTTTACACACCAGTTCATCGTCAGACCAGGCTCCTCGAATTCGCATCGTCTCTGAGCGCCCACGAAGCCCCGCACGCTTCGCTAGCCCCGCACTGATAAGTGAGACGGTCGATCCGTCGTCAAGGAGGGCGTTTGCACTGAACACACCGTTAGCACTATGTATACGTATAGGTACGACTTTAAGTAACACTTTGTTTTCACTCGCGTTTATATGCGTCACTGTTTGTGTATTATCGGCGGAGGACGTCGGCAAAGGCGTCGCCGACGTCGGCGCCTGTACAGGCGTTGACCTCGGCTCTGGAACCTGGCTACTTCCAGCGTCATTTTTCGGCTTGTTTCCGACGTAGTGAAGTAGATTGTGATGCCCCTCGCCACAGTCATTTTTATTGCAAGGCGGTGCGGCGCACGTGTCTCGTGCGTGGCGCGATAGTAGGCATTTATAACAAATCCCGTTACGTTTTACGAATTCCCATCTGGTCTTACGTAACGCCTTCTTGAATGGTTTACATTCAGTTAATTTATGTTTAGAGGTACGGCAGAACTTGCAGTTTTCGGTATCATCATCTGTTTGCAATAATATGGTTTGAGATCGGTTGCCGCCGGAACTATCTTTGTTTTTATGATGATTGTTTTTATTTTGGTCAGTGCGAGGACTCGTAAAATAGATATTTGATGTAGTTGATATTTTTACGGCCTCATCGTGCAAGAAATCAGATAAAATGACCATACGGGATTTCTGTCCTTCGGTAATGAGCGCGAAACTATAATCAGACCATTTAGATAACAGTGTTGTAGGTAGCTTGGACAATATGATTGAAACAATGCTCATACCTTGTAAGTACTCTTCGCGTCCAACTGCTCGCACTGCTTGTATAAGGTTTTGCACTTTCACTGAAAAGGGCACGATTTCACTGTGATAGTTTTGTGACATTGAGGGCAATTTCTTGATATCCAGCAATATTTTGGATATTATTAGATCAGGATTTCCAAAACGTAACTCTAAAGTTGACATGATTTTGCACGGTGGACTCGCAGAAATGAGTAAGGCTGCGACAGCATCTTTGGCAGCTCCTCGGAGACACTTTCTCAACCTCCACAGGTTTTCTTCAGGAGAAAATTTACAAAGCTCGGTTGACTCTTTATAGGCTTGTTTGAACTGCAGAAATTCCAGTGGGTCTCCTGAAAAGTCTGGAAGATCCTTCGGCGTGCTTAATCGAGTTATAAGGTTGGTATTCGGTGCACTCGTAGAAGCCAGGTCTTTCAATGCGCCAGCTAGTATCTGAATAGTCGCTTGCATACTGGTGGCCTCCGCCGTTGGTGGCGGTGCGGGTACAGTGTGTGGGTGCGACTCCATCGGCAGATGTTGCACTGAAGGTGGTGGCTTTTGAGGTAACGTGGTTAACCCTGGTAGTGCTGCTTGTGCCGTAAAGAGGACGGCATTAGCAGGCGCGGCTGGTTCTGTCTCGGGTGGATGCAACTTGCCCAAGGGGTTGCCATGATCGGGGGCTGATTGCATTAAATCGTGGTGACTCCGTTCCAGCCATTGCTCCACGTTGTGAGCGCGTTCTTCGTGTGGACTGTATTTTTCTTCTTCCTCTAGTTCAGCTAAGTCCGCTTCTAGCTGTTTGTCTATGAGCTCCAGTCGTATCTGTGCCTTTTGCTTGGCAGCATCCAAAAGCAACTGCGCCTTCCGCGCTTTAACCGATGATGTGTCGGATTGACCTTTTGACCTTGGCAACGTGTGTTCCGTTTTGACGCTCGGTCCTGCCACAGGGGTTTTGTACTCCCTATTTTTGGCTGCTGCACTGGTTGAAGACTGACATTCCTCAGTGTCAGTTTCTTGAGGTTCTTTTTGTTCTTCAAACAGTTTACGTTGCGCGAGCTCGCGTCGCACCATACTTCGTGTACCCACCATTTTTTTTTTCACTGGTGGCGTGACAAAACGCTGATCTGGCTCGATTGACCACTTTTGTAAATGTTGTGGTGGTTATCGGCGAAGTTAAACGATTTGGCAGCTTTGGAGACTTATATTTTCAAAGACACAGATAATATTTTTAACAAACAAGGTAAATCACATACAAGCGCACCCGCTTGCTGTGCTCGCACGGACTGAACTGTCGGCGTCTAGGTGGGGGTCCTGCGGCCCGTACACCTATACTTACATGTACTTATAATTATGTTATTACTACTTACTGATCTATGTATTCTATGTATCTACTTGTAAAAAACCTGAGCGCGTCGCTAACAATATTAATAAATCGAAGTATATTGCTTACTTACGTGTGGTATGAGATCTCGTGTGTTTTATTAATTTTTTTATCATGATTGGTACACTTCATAAATACACACGATGGCATTTTTGATGACAATTACGTAGCAGAGCGCAACGTGTTACTCGTAGTCGTGCGAGACACAGACTAAAAGCAATTGTCCGACGTAGGACATTTTCTGGTCTTTTTGCGCGCTCATAACATATCTGTTTACTAAAATATCATTGAGGTCATACAAATATTTGCTCAGTGCGGAAATCAAAACCGTGACACGTTACTCAGCATTCAATCGTTCAGCCACTGGGCCAACCCATACAATTAAGGTTAAAAGTACCCTTGTGACAAACATAATTAGTTTTGCTGTTACAAGTTCATAGTATAGATTAAAAATGTTAATTCCTATCTACATTCTATTTCATTGAACTGTTAAAGATGCAACAAGCAGCTTCGGTAGTTGTTGCTGGCACGGTAGAACACGCCGGTACTCCCGCGCTTGCGGCCATTCGATTAGTGCACCACAATGATATGTTAATGGCCTATCGAGAAATATAGTTTATTGTTCATCGGCCTCAACCGCGCATCCTGCTGCCGCTGCTACTAGCTATGCGTCGGCGCAGCTTCAACATCGCTTCAGGCGCAATTAATGATTTGTTTTACCTATAATTATTTTGTTTGGTAGTTATGCGAATAGATGTAGGTGTCTGTTTATGCATGTTATGTGGTGAATATATAGCAGTACCTACCTATAGTTTCACATATACACATATCGACAGGTTGATACGTACATAAATATGACAAGAAAGGGTTCATTTACGGTGTTCCAATAGTAGACTGCACAGGCAGTAAATAATCGTTCTGCCTTAGCCACTATTATGACCCAGATGTTAACAGTTTCGGAAACATAGACGTTCATTATCTTTTAACACATTTTAATCTACCACAAAAGGCCCAAAGATAGCAAAAGATCAAATGACACCAAGGGTAATCGGTGGACTTGCAGCATGGTGCAGCAGAATGAACCACCTTGGGCTGATACAGGAACCTTCTTAACAAAATTCTGAACATCTAAATAGGTCCAGTATTTGGAAGGCAAGCAGTATTCAGTAGCCAAGTACCTATGTTTTACCGTAACCTATTATATATGTAGCTAGAGTATTAGATTGTGCCTATGTCAACATTGTTCAATGTCAGCTACAGGCAAGGGTCAGACATTAACTACCTCAAATTAATTAAAGCTCAGATAGGCGCATGTAACGCAACTCATGCAAGAGTTGCGTCGTACGAGGCGGGCTAATGGTATTGAGTAGAAATATCGAGCGGCGGCAAACTGACTGATCAGACCGATTGAGCAGGACAATTGCCCTTAATGAAAGTAATTAACACGACGCGATCGGCCGGCATCGATAGCGAGCCGCCATGCCACGCTGCGCCAGCGCGACCGACACCACAATATGCGCCTAAATCAACCTACACACGCTCCGATTTAATTAGAAAATAAATCTCTCTTCTATTACACCCAATTCAGTTGGTATAAGGATGCAGAACATCTGTAGGTACCTGGACCTCCTCGATGACATGTGAAAGTTACAACCCCGCTGTCTCACTGCCTTACTTATTGCTTATCTTTATATAAGTGCACATTGATATTTCTCCCACAGTAAGGTGCGTGTTTCTCAACGCAATTTCAAATTCAACAACAGGTAGTTGCGCTGTCGAATTTTTTTCTGTGTTCATTCAAGCCGTTCAAATTCCCAAAATCAGCTGATTCAGGTAAATATATTCCGCAAAGAGAATCGGTCTCCAAAGACGATTTAGAAACATCGGCTGACTGCGTGAGAACGTATATCACTTCTCATACACACCAAAAGTGAAACACATTCTGCCAAAAATGGGCCAGAATCTGTTTGATAGATTTATATTTTGTTACTATTAATAGTTTCTATATCCTAATCCTCGTTTTGTTGCCTTGTCTAGAACTTGGTTTAGGGAATTCATAAAATACTGCGTTACTAATATCTGTTCCAGAAGAAAAGCGTCGATAGACAGTACACACGGCTACACATCTAGCTATGCAAAACTAGTATAAGCTGACCGTTCAATGTGCGGAAAGATCATATAAAGCGAGTCCAATACAAACTGGTTTTGTATAACTTGATGTGTAGCCGTGTGTACTTAAGGCTTCCCACATTTAAAGCAACAGTGGGCACATACTTTAATCTTGAAGGTTAATCCTTATTATTGTTGACACAAACGTTATATAATTCGTGGAATACGAACTGGCAAGCAACACTAACCCACCTTTGTTTGCTCACATTTTCCAATATCAAGATGTGTGTAGATCAAGGTTACGGCTGCATTTATCTTTTATGGGCTCTGTAAATCAAGAACAAATTTATCGATAAAATGGTATAAAGCTAACAGTGCGACTTGTTGATCTGTTTATTTATGATATTCTACAGATATCTATGCATATGTAAATATATAAAATAAATATTAACCATGTCCCGGCCGAATTATTCAAGGTTAAATTCATGACTGTAGGAAAACTGTCGTTATTTAACATAAGATACCGTATTACCTATCTATGTTAAGGAATCAGTAGGTTAGGCGTAATGTTTACTGAAATAATCATGTAAGATGGTTCTTCAAATGTTTTGTCCGGATTTAAGTGCGAAAGAATTAGAGTTAAGAGCGCAGGCGAGTCGTGTGGATGGAAGTGTCGGGTTTTAAATGGGCCATCGGTATGCGACAACGCCCTGCCCGCAATGTGTTGACCAGCAGTTTATCAAGGTTACACGCTACTCAAATATTATGAAACTGCAAATTTCATCTCGTATATAGTCACGTGTGACCACTCAGGAAATATTTTTGATTAGACTGTGATATAATAGGTTCAATAAAATCTATTTCATAACAATGCTGGTATTTACATAAATGTATTACGACTTATACCTGTTTACTTATTACTTACTCGCCAATTTCATGTAGTACGTAGGTATCTACTCCTACTAGCTTGCGGTGCATTTAATTAATTGCTACACCTGAATTACTTTGTTGCTATGCTTCTTTATTACGATCAATATATTATTCATACCAATTGACATTTCTGTTATGGTCCACCGTCCAATTAAGTCAGAGAGACTTCGATCAGGACCGTATTCATTAAAATAAAATGTCGTCGAACTACATTCAAATAAGTATGATCAATACGAAAATCTCTATATCCATCGTCGAAGCACGGCCATATCGTCAATGTGAACGAACGAGACAATAAAAATAAGATCGAGTTCGGCCAGCAAATATAAAAGAATTCCTCGGCGAACGATGAATGAATCGGAGCATCATTCTCAAACGAGCATGTAGTTCGTTTTGTTTGATTGTATGTCCGTAATGAAAAAGCGCGTCTGGGCTCAGGTGCACACCTGTTGAGGCGCCGAGGCCGTGGGATACGGCTCATGCAGGTAAGGAGACGCGCAAAAACCGACCTATTGTACTTACGATCTGTAATGCCGAATATATCTAGACAGTTTGATTAATTTCTTAGTACTTAGCCGGTATTCTTCTCTCCTTAGTAATACTATCGATATTATCTATTATACAGTTGTAGGACATGAACTAATATCGTCTTGCGCGCTCAGAGTTCCGTACCACCAATCCTTTTATGTTTTTTGAACTAAGTATATATTTTTAAGTAAGGATTATTGGAGTTCTAAAAGACCTCTCGTTTGGTTTTAGAGCTAGCGATTGCGACACAGACAAGCAGGCATTGTTTTCGTTATAGGGTTCTATTCCCATCGTTTGGGTACGACCCGCACGACACCCCAAAAATCATGAGAGTCGAGAGGTACAGTACAAATTACGCTAACAGCAACATACCACTTCATTGATTGAAAGTCTTTCTCCCCAGTTTGGACAAAAAAAAAACACTTGGTCGTTTGCCCGAATTTTCGAACGAACTTGGGCAGATGACCAAGTGTAAATGATTACCATTATGTGTGGATCACAAGGACTTTTGGGAGGTTAAGCGGAAGTCTGAAAGGGGTATCGGTTGTCATAGGGCACGAAGATGTGGAGGAATGAGAACAATGTGATGAGGAAAGCTTTGAGTGTAAGTGTACATACTGCGAGCAAGACTAATGAAAAACAATGAATGAACTGTGTGCAGGATGATAAGGCTAGAAAGAAGGTGAGTATAGAAATGACAACTATAGAGAAAAGTTTGGAAGGAGACATACTGCATAGACAACGAATGAAAGAAGATGAGGGCAGGAGAGAGAATGTTGACGACTAAAGTATAAATAAACGACGTCGAATACTCCCGCATTCGGAGAACTTGTCTGTCGACCACTCGAAACAGGCTACCAATCAATGGTCACCAATTGACAACTTAAGTTATCTAGTGGATGCCTCACGGTATGGATGAAGTGTACTGCTGGAAGTACCTGTATCTTGCTCGAAATCGTTTGCAACTATGTATAAATTATTTCAAGAATATTAAAAAAATATAAAAGAAACAAGATGCAAGAACTTAGAAGACAGATACAGTACCTGCTGATATTTTAATGAGTGCTCGTATATAGGTCAGAAACTTACAGATTGGCAATACAATAAATAACAAATTACATATACATAAATTACCGCAGGTATGTTAAGTGTTTTAATTCAGGATTGAGTGCCGTTGATAAAGTATCTGCGTGAGTGTAATTAACCGATTTCATTAAAATTAGTGCTGCTTAAAAGACTTCAAACTATTTTCATTTAAATAGAAATTTGTAGTAAAAAGCCTGTGAAACCTGCGTGATATGCAGATCGTCGACAAGATTTTATTTTCTTTACCTTACAGGGGCGCGACATAAAGAAAGCACGAACGCAGCGCTTTTATGTGTAGGAGGCAGAGGCCCACTCAGATATGTACGTTCCGTGTTTCAATTTTTGCCCATATCTGGCAGCAGCGGTGTGCCGCCGCGTGTAGACAGATTCAGATATGCTAAGAACGTGCAGATCGGCTCGGCTGGCGCGACTGCGAGCGCCGCTGCAGCGCCCGATGTAGGCGTGAACAGCGCACCGGCCGCGGCCGCTCGACCTGCAGATTTATGCACACAGCTCCCAACACTACCTGCACCCTGCGCAATGCCACATACCTACTGCATAAAGCTTCAAACCCACTCACGAATTTGATAGCCGTCTATCCTACGCACAAAGCTTCCCTGCAATACCAAATTTCTCTTTGTAGAGAGATATTTTATCTTTAAACTTTTTTTTTCCTTGAGGCGTAAAATATTCTTTTTACCCTACTATTGAATAATCGGGTATGTGTGATTTAATGCGTTGTTGATTTTATCCACATTCTTCGCCGTTGTACAATACGCCGAATGCCGCAATGCGAATTTCCATTAAGCTTTTTGAAAACGAATAAAAGAAGATTTTGGAAAAAATCCGACTGGCACTCGAACAGGTTATTGTTCAAGGTTTAAAGAGGAACAATCGCACTGTTGTGTTTCCAGTTAACCATGACAAATGGTGTTGTTTAGTTTACCTGTGGACTTCTTTGTTATTTCACTTGTTGCGTAATTGTTACAAATGTGATTTGATAAATGATGGACAGATTTAATTTCTGCGTCTTCTTACATGACATGATACGAACTAGTTAGATACTATTTTTTTTCTCTGGTAAACGAGATGTTTGAAACAAATAATCACTTTGTAGGGTTACTAGGTCAAAGTCCTCTGAACTGTGTAACTCACGTGTTCATAATAATAAAAATGCACAGATTAGCAATCTGTCTAGGTACTTAGGTAGTTAATGTTTAGTCTGCATCGTTTCATCTGCTGATTCACTATATTTACGTACTACTAATAGTATGTTGAACCGAATTAGACAATTCACGTTTTAAAAAAATCATGTGACAAAGATACCGTTAATTCTGCATTTCGTCTAATTATGTTGCTCACGGGTCCAAAGCAGAACGCCAATACATCAACTTGCTTTATTAAGTGCAGTAAGACGTGGATGAATTAAGATACTTTGATTTACAATTTATTAACCTCAGATCAAAGAAACAGAAAGAAATATATTCTTTGATCTGAGATAATAACACTCAAAGCCTATTTTAAAATGAGCATGAGATCACTAATTGTAGTCTTTAAACGATTAGTCCGTATGAAGTTACTGTGGACTTCCACAGTTGGACGACGATGGGTGAAACACTTGTCAGTGGTCCCTGTTTATTGCTTTAGTGATTGCAATCTTTATAAAACGGTACAGTGCAACATGATGATATCATTCGCAGTTGAGCATGACCCATAACGTAAAAGAGAGCATCATAAGCTTTTATTTTATCTTTGGTTCATCACATTGTCTCCGTTGCCCTTGATATGACACAAACTTCCGTGTTTCAAATTCGATGTTGATTTGAAACGAGCATTTTATCACGTGGTCACCGATACGTCGATGCGATCGCGATGAAGACGGGGATGCTCGATAATAGAACTGTGTTAGTTGGATAGCGCACGTCCGAACAACGTGCGGATGTCCTCGCTAACAGATAAGGCCCCACAACCTGTCCGAGCCTTATCGACGTACCTAAGTTCAGTCAACAGTGCCTATGCAAATAACACGTAGATACCATTTTTATTATTAACCTTAACGTACAATAACTTGATGCAACCCTGAAGTGTCAATCATATTCAGATATGTGTCTCTGATGTGTATTTTCACATGTAGATAATAAAACTCCTATTGCAGTATAGTAAGTGGCAGTTTACATAATTCTGTATTGTAAATTTCATATTTGTTTCACAAAGCACATAGCTGAAATGCATTATTTCGATAGTACCTGCGTCGCCGAACTTGAGTTAATTGTATTCTATGTAGAGCTACCCAACATATTGTGGTGAACGTTCTAGTTTGCTATTACATCGTAAATCACGTCTCAATTTGTTTATAGCGACAGCGGTTGCTGATCTCGGCTGCAGGTACTGACAATGACATTGGCTGGTTACGAATGACCGACCATGCACAGCTCTGCTCTGTTGTAAGCACACAGTGTATTTGGCGCGTGTTCTATTGGCTGGCGAAAGTATCAAAGTTGCAGTACACAAGTAGTGGGATAAATAGATAGTACACAAATACGCGAAGGTCGCGGTAAGTGGGTCGATGCGAGGCACTTCCGGCCGCGTGGACGGCACGTGCTCGCAGGATGCGCATGTGCGCAGGAGTCGCCCTTCCGTGGCGCTGCAATTATGTGGCGAGCGATTCTCCCATGCTGCACTCAGACAACTCAATACATCATCTCATATAAGTAACTACACAATATAAGTACATGTTGCGTCGTAGTACCTATGTATGCCGTATGGTGAGAAGTTTGAAAAGGTTATTTAAATTCAAGCGATTTTAATTTAATTATAAGAAAAAATCCCTCAAGTTCGGTGGTACCTACTTCCTCGTCGTGTCAGCGAGGTCGTACTCGATGTATTTATGTGCAAGTAAAGGTATTCTATTTTGGGTACGAAACATAGTCGTAAAACATCACAATTTACAATTGAAAAGCGGTTACGAAAGCGCAACATAAGAAGGAATATTTCTTTCCAGTTGTGATAAACGACGACATTCATAAAGGTGAAGAAAAAAAATTAATTCGTGAATTCCTTAAGTTATTGGCACAAAAAGGGAAAATTTAAGACGTGCCAACTCAGACAATGCGGAGTGGTGTTAATCTTGCCACGATCAATAAACTCTCTGATTACACATTCATGGAATACTTTGTGGCGTGTCCCTCTGGACAGACCGAACAGTGTAGTGTATGTACGTACGTATGTACACGACTACCTACTTACATTGTAATGTCGTGCTATGCATATACGCGAATGTTAGTAATTCTTTAAATGGTTATAAATGCTTCTTATTGTTTGTCGACTCTGTTTTGTTTCCTGAAGGTTTTTTATTTATTTAAAGTAAACGCTTTTACGAGTATGGAGAGTTGGAATACTTGTAAGAAATAAAATGGTATCTTATATTATTTAATCATTATTAATCAGTTACTCTAATCCCAATACGGGATTAGAGTAACTGGTTTACACCGCTTTATTTTTTCTGCAAGTACCTACTTTAATTGCATTAAAACGAGAAGTAAAGTTACGTCAAGGTTAATCCTTAAAATGTATGGTTAGTCCGAAGATTATCCTGGTTGTAACTTTAGTCCACGTTTATTCATAAGGGGGAAAAAGTCTAGGTAGATTAAACATGTCTCAAACGACCTGATACTAATTCATCCGCTTCATATTTTGTTATGCTCATAAACGCCTAGTTTATTTTTATTTATACCGCGTATAATTATTATATTGGTGTGTCGAAATTCGTTATGTTCCCGAGACATATGGGTCAGCAGACGCATAAACTTCGACCAACTGATCCAGATTAGGAAAAAAAAATATGCCAGCTGACCGTTTCCTATACAGACGAAGTTAATAGTTGTCGGGAGGCGGACGAGGTGACACGGACTAAATTGGCACATCTGTCATTGCTCACCTAGCTGAGGCGGCCGGTGGCCTGAGGGCCCGTGGCCCGGCAACGAGCGTCATCTGCAGGCCACGGCCAACGGTCCTCACGAGATATATTGCTTTTTATACTCTTAATAACAACGTAGGATTATGCACGTTAATTAAATGCACGTTTGAGTTTAGTTTATCGAGGTTCTGAACGGTAATTTAAATGTTAAGCTCAAACAGTTTGTAGTTTCAGGAAAATCAGCTAGAAAATAATTAATCTATTCAATTCATTGTCTGTCAACTTCGTTTTATGGAGTTAGATATATCGGCTTCGGTGAACCCATGCAGTATTCGCGACATTAGCATATCTCTGTGATGTAAATTAGTTATGTTAGCAGACGAAATTAGGACATGACAGCACTCACTAAACATAAAACTGTTTGTGTTTATCGTGGAAACGAATTAAACAGGTTCAACTTCTCGAAATGAAAAAAAGGAATTAAAGCCTTCGCTCATTCCCATATGAATGAAGTAAGTAAGCCTTGATATGAATGCCTGGCCACGCAACACGGCGACGATCTCACGCGCAACAAAGTCCCACATTTGACAACATGTCGCTCTCTATAGTAAAATCCGATGACACATCTCAGTTCTTCATCGCTCATTTCATTTGAAACGGGTGATCACAGAAATGATAATCCCCAATGGCATTTTGTCGTTTCATTATTTCACAATGGCTTACTAACTTCTCTTAATTTTGCCACCAATTCACTTTCTAGCTATGTTAATATTCCAACCCAACCGTGATTTATACGATTGTTGTAATAAGGTAGATAAGCGATTAGATATTAATGGCTTTTTAGCTTTTGTACAGTTCACGCAAACCAGGTTCTACTGTTTGTGCCACAATCAAAGTCAAGATAATAAAGTAAAGTAATTAACGATTCAGCTGTGTATTTTGGTATTGGAAAATGTGATACCAGAGTCTGGACCACGAACTTTCGATCACTTAAATTGAAAAGTCTGAGTCCAAAATATGAATAATGTTGAGGTTACGAGACGTCAGAGATCAGCGACCGTAAACCTTCTAAGACACACCTGCTCTCTATTCAGAACGCCAAACAGCGAGCACAATGAGATCTATTCAAATGTTAAACAAAAATGGCGTTCGATAGACAGCAGCACTATATTGAATTAAGTCGAAGGCGGAACAATGCTTACATCGATATCTCTACCTACTTTCTTTTCGAGAAAGACAACAAAGTTCCTTCTTGCGAGGACGCTGACAAGCGAGCCGCGACACAAAGAAGATCGACGGCGGTTGCCCGTAATGCACAAAGGTCAGCCCGGCTCGAGATCACCTTACATCGGTCGCACCGCCCGCGCCGCGCACCGCAGCGCATCGTGCGCCCGCGCCGCCGCCGCCGCCGCGCCGCTGCTCTATACTTTTGAGTCGACGACGACGACGAGTATTATCGCGCGATCTGGGAGCGGAGATGCTTCTCATAATGCGTCCAGATAAACCCGCTTTGTGTCGTGTGCTCTCTATAACAAGAACAATATTCCATGAAAGGAGTGCGCAACGCAACAGGTACATGCCCCCGCGATTATCTTCTAGTTTAGGTGACGTGTGGTTCGCCTCTTTTCAACTCTAACTAGGTATACACATTTTCTTTTGAAATCATGAAAACCACATGATCTTTTGAATCATAAATTACTTGGTATATTATGTACACAATGTATTGAATTTGAAGAACACACATTTGTAGATGTCATTTGTGATTATTGTAGAATTAATCCTAGCCTTCTAAAACTCTCGAACCTGATACCGGCCGATATTAATTTACTAAATACAAAGCAAACTAATATCTGCGCAAGCTTATGAATCAAAGTAGTAGTAGTGACTGGGCGCATGCGCCACGAGCCACGAGCCACGACACGTTTAGAAGCACTGAATTAAACAATCACGGCTGAGTCATAATACCGGTTGGCTATAAAGACAACTCAAATAATCTGTGTCTAGTTTATTTCTCAGACAAAACGCCATGTTACTACGATAGCATAATTTAACATTGTTTTATACTTACTCCCAAAGCTTAAACAACATTATCGCTGATTCATAAATCGCTACGAACGGTGATTCAAAATCATCCAATTTGTATTGTTGCTGCCTTCGTTTCCCTACCCCTTGTTTTCACTACATAAATAGTACTACTAGTTGTCTATGTGTGTTGAAAAAGATTTCTAGAAATATGGACATCTCTTTCAAAGACATGCAAGTTTTTCTGCAGCTTATGCCAACCTGATAAATTGACGCTTCCATCTTCTATATCCATAATTCCATATTACTGATGTCAAAATGGTATTCTTCTATCAAGGCCCTAATACTCGTATCAGCTGATGGCTCATCTTAATGGACACAATATTCTCTATTAACTTAACCCCTACGATTTACAATCATGAATGAGTGATAAAGGGACCAGAGAGTCTCGTGATAATGGACAGTAATCCCAGTCTAAGAAAGCGAAACAAATTGCGCAAAATGTATTGTCTGCGTGTTTATGTTCATGGTGTGTGGTGCGATGCAGCGGAGCGGCGGTGCAGCGGTGCAGCGCTGGTACACTGGTACCTGCGGCGAGCAATGTGGAGCATGCGATAGAGCGGCCCACCCAGCGCGGTGCACCAACCAACAAAGGCAACGCGACCGTGAAGTGAACGCATTCACGCAATCTGCGAACCAACCCTAATAAGTTATCTACCTACCCGCTGTCCGTAGCGGCCGAGAGCCCGACACACTCTGACGCACTACCTTCATGCTAGTTTACACGCACTGTTTTCTTAAGACTACCAGTCATTGTGATCCTACGTAACTATTCTGTAATGTTACATTATGTCTGGATGATGCTGAGATAACAAAATGAGGTTCTTATAATCGCTACACGCGAGGCAGTATCTCCTGCATGTTCGGAATTTATTTGATAGCTTGCTATATGGGAGTCATAAACATGGGGCGGATATTGTAGCTGTGTCTCAATTAGTGCGTCCTACAGCTGAATGATCAGCGCACATTGATCGCCACGTTACATTTTCATGTTACGTAATTTCTACTTGTCAATTATTTTCAGAAAATGGTTTTAGTATACAAGTTAAACCTGAGTTATTCTTACCTTAAATATAAATAGACTATTAATCACCTTAAGATATCGATCTAATTAACCCTATCTAATGCTAATGGCGTTTTACGAGCAAGCGGCTGTAGGCAAATTGAAGTGATTGAATGTGACATGCAAATAGTATAGGTTCGCATACACTTGTAGCTGCCAAGTGGCGAGAAATTGTGCAGCGAGTCGAAACAGGCCAGTTGCGAGTCACCGTCTGTGTGGTACAATTAAATCACGAGAAACAACTGCGCTTGCGCAGCTCCTGAGGGTGCGGCGCGGTGGCGCCCGCTCGCCCCGCGCTGCACTACCACTCCAACTTGACGTTAACTACCCATGTTTCTAACGAATGTATTTTTAACGCCGCTTGCTATATTATTTGGAAAATAACAACATCTTATTATACGTCGTAAAAACTACATATTTTGTCTTTGTGTTCGTTCAGTCAACACACTTGACAAAATTCAATAGGCATTCATCAAACCCGTCTCTCACTTATGCCGTTGGTTACGTACCACACATTATATAGATGCCGTTTTACTTCTATGTATAGTTAGTTCAGTTATTAAGTAGGTTTGCCACTTTTCGAATAATTATTGCCTAATACGAACCTGAACGGCTAATGAGATCTGATTAAGTTATGATGTCAGTGAATATAGATCAAACGATGCGGTAACTTGACGTCGCCGCATTGATTTCACTGTTTCATCGGCGGAGCATCGATTATTGTGATTGCGCAAGAGGCGGCCGAGCTCGCCGAAGCCTGCCCGTGCCCGATGCGGCCACTACTGTGCAAATCGGTCCAATTATGCAAGTGACTCGATTAGAAAATGAGATGGCCTGTGCGATATTTGAACTCGATTGATTTACTTACGTAATGGATGCCGGAAACAATGTCAGAGCTGCATTCTAAGAATAGGATCGTTAAGCATTGTTACAAAAATGTCAAACTATAATAGGTATGTGCAGGGTATATCTATTGTGTTCTGAAACAGATTCGTGTTTGTTGGAAGCTGCTAAAGTGCTGATGCATATAGGTAGGTATCCACGTGCTTCTTCAAAAATTACTCTAAGGCATAATATTATGATAATAAGACTTAGATCTTGTAGATGACAACGTCGTCACAGATTACGTCTTGTCACAATAATCTTGTACGACATAAAAATGTTTACATGATGTTACTGAATAATGAATATACGTAATTTGAAGCATGGCAAGACTACGTAGGTATGCGCGGAGAACCGGTCGACCAATCATGCGCATACGCATGTCACGTATTCTCCGCGAACGTACCACATTAACCGGCGAATTAGCTTGCTCCTGAATATGGTAAAAGGATAATTTTGGCCAGATAAGACATGATCGGGTGTTTTTAATAGAATATAATGATGGACGTTTAATTTATTTTTAGTGGATAAAGTAAATTCATACTAGAACCAATTTAGGTATTTGGAAAAAAAGTGGGATGTGTTGATTAGAAGATTAATTATTGGACAGTATTTACTTACTGTTTAATCATAAAGATGTATAATACATATCAGTTTTTTGCGATACTAAACAAAAAAAAATAAGAGTATTTCCTAAAATATTTCCAAATTAAATACAAGAAATACACGACCAAAGAGAAAACTCCAAATCATTCGTGTGTTACTTTTGTCAAATTATCTATTTATACCATCATCAATAGGAATGGTAGAAAACAGTTTAACTATGTGAGAAAATTGAGATGTACGGCGTGGCCACCATTACTTTAATCAACAAATTATGGTGCTGTATGTTTCAATTACTATACGTAACCACAGTCTGCCCGCCATATAATTGATGTGGAGGCTTCTGCACTTACACGGTAATTATATAATGGCTGATATTGTTATTTATGCGCTTTTTATTTAACAATTAAGTGGTTTTATCTTTGTTTAATATCTTATTTTCTGATCTGGGTTGGTAAACGTCACATGTCTTTGAAGTTTTGGTTCTAGGACATGTCGGTTTCCTCAAGATGTGAACGGTGAACGAAATCAGCGTTTTGCGAGCAGCGGTGTTGAAATAAATAACACAAAGTTATGCGCCTGCCTGGGTTCGAACCCACGACCTACAACTCACAAGTCGGGGCCGATACTACTGGCCACCATTGCTCATTTATTTAAAGGGTTATAATTGTCAAGAAAAAATCGATATCATCGTCTTTTTGTTCCATTCAATAGATATTAATTACATACTAGAGACTTACCAGTTACCTACCCATTACTGGTAAGTAAGCATATTCAGAAACTTGTTTCCAGAACATACACCTGAGGTACAGTTTTTTTTAAATGTACGAGTACCTAATCCTGCCATATGATACGGATGGATCGGAAGAGATCGTTATTCCACTAAGCTTGGTAAAAGTAAGAGAAAGGTCAAGAACATATGGTTCCGATATTTTTGAATTTCATGAGGGGAGCAAGCTGCGCGCCGGGGTCAACGCTCTGTTTGATGTAAAGGAGGGTTGTCGCCGTGCGGTGCGACGTTCACGGAGGATAATGTGAGGTCGCATGTGTGACTCGCACGTCGGGAAGCGCCTGCGCAGGTGACGACCTCCTACAGTCCTACACACCGCTGCATGAAACTCTTCACAATCCCTCCCCATTCAACTAAATTCCGCAATACAAAACGGCTCTAGATGATTTTAGGCTAATGAACTTCCCAATTTCACGCTTTACGTTTGATTTTGATTGCTTAATTGGAGTATTCTGATTTAGTAACTTATTCTAAATATTATGAACTGAGGTAACTATTGTGAAAATCTAGTTTGCTATTCAACGGTTATAAGTGACGTTATTTTCCACGCTTGCGTTTGCGTATTTGTTGCGTTGATGACATTAATTTCCACAAAAAGTAATGACCTAAGTAAATGGAACTTTTTACAAAATCAAATGGAATAATGTTAACATCATTATTTTACAATTACTTTTGTTATGTAATACGTAAAAATAAAATGTTTACCAACAATTACCTATGTATGTTTTATGTTACTTATGCATAAACAACAGTATAGGTACTTTTAAGTTTCAGCTTTCCAGATTATGTAATAATGATGATTTCACTGAAATAAATGTTATTTATTGTGTTAACATTAAACTGAGAGATTAATTTATAATCCTTGCCCTATTGGATCACAGGTAAACAAGTAAATATATTGAGTACAAGCAGTAACGTTACAATATCATATTTTACGAAGCTAGTGACGGGCCTAAGATGATGATTTATAACGTTTGCCGATTTTACGATATGTATTGATGTCCTGTTAGATCAGAGAGACATCGTCAATAAAATAAACAATAAACAGATAGATGTATGTACGAGCAGGGCGATCTTGTTCGCGATTTCAGTCGGTGTACGATTTCCTTACAATGATATTTAAATTTTATGGTACGTGCGCTTGTTAGTCACAACATAACATATAGGTACTGTTCCAAAGCTTTTCTATTTCATGTTTATGAGCTATGGATTTACATGTTTAGCACGTCAACGTTCATAGAGACAGTTAACGGGAGATCTCAATATCTATAATGGTTGTTTATAGTTACATCATTATTGTAAAATTAAAGACCTGATTTTCAGACCTCTGTATATCCTGATAAAAACAGTAGATCAAAACATATTGTTACAGATTTTAGTACTCTAACTCTAATCAAAGTTTTATTCGCAGATCGCGGGACTAACGTGCTACCGTGACCCCGGAACGTAAAGGGCTATTGAAAGACTGAAAGTCACCGTGGATTTTAGTCAGTACAAGTCTGAGAGTTTTATTCAAAGCTACAACATAACATACTCAGAAGCGGACAAAATTATACGGCGAATATTTGTTACATTTCATTGAATATTTTACATACCGATGTTTTGCAGTATTGCGTTTATATTCATAATCATACGTTTTTTATCATTATGATACGTTTTTTTGTTGCGATGAGTTCGTCATGTAGATGTTTGATGAAGGTGGTGTGCTGGTGGCTCTGCAAGTGGCGCTGTGAACCGCGGAGCGGTGCCGCGCGGCTCCGAGCCATTACCCGCCGCGGTCGGCCGGCGGCCGCGCCTTCGCTTGTCTCATGCGAACGCCATAATCTTCGCTCCACTGCTCTTTATAATCATTCAGTATTGTTTCCAACTCCATTATATTGTCAGATATACTCCTTCGATAAATTTAGCCGTCGTTGAGCAATATTGTGTTTGATTGAGCGAGACAGGATACCTATCAAGTTAATTTCCTGAAGACATGATTCTTCGAACATTTTTATTAGAAAATAATCTTCCCACTCATAATATTATGCAAGTAGAACCCGCACAATCTGATTTTGTATCCTGAACGATGGCATGATTGAGTGAAAACCTGCGGAGTGGCACTTTGTGCTAAGCGACGCTATTCAAAATGATGGACTCCGCCGGTTTATCAGTGCAGACAGACGCAGCGAGCACACAGATAGGTGAGGGTGACAGTAATTGACAGGTCGGCGGGCGCAGGACACTTGACGCACGTGCGAGAGCGGACTCGGGCCCCCGCACTAAGCAGGATGTCTTTAAATAGACTAAATGCCTTTGTGAAGGCATGCCCTCTGAAGGGTGGCGGCATCCGGCTCCGATCGCGCACACGATTCGCTTCTAAAGAGGAAACTTATAAATAACTTCTTCAATTATTCTGAACCATTCAACTATAAACATGAAATACTCGTTGCCTCTGAATCAATGGTCGGCAGCGCGGCGCGGGCGCACCGGGAGTCGTTTGCGCGCTACCGGAGCACCGGACCCTTATCGCCCATCTTGCCGACACACTGTTTCACGGAATGCCTATTGTTTGATTAATAATATCTGTGAACAGCTTGATATATTATTATTTGTCGTAAGTGATGTAACGAGAGGTTCGTAGATTGGCCGGTGTGTCCTCATTCCGTCCTAAAGTTGTTATATATTGTTTATAGAACTCGTCGTAGTAAATTATCTTGACATATTAAAGGCGCTGAGAAGAAAAAGATTGATTAAATAGGCAAAACATAGGTACAACGATCGCTGTGCAAAACAGATATTCATTCATGGCTTACAAACATGTACCTACTCGTACCTGAAGCCTCACAAAAAGTCGCAACAAATTATAAAAAAAAAAGACATCGAACGATTGATTTTTCATGATTTGGTAGAACTATAAAGTTAAGTAGTGCGAGGTAACTGCGGAGTAGGTCACAGCACATAGTCTACATTGTTCGTTCGCAAGTAGCTACTTATGTGAGAGATTTATAAACATTCAAAGAGGAACGACGCAATAAGATCCGGATCTCAGTGAGGGGATTACGGTGAGTACGTACAGGCATGCACGTGTTCAAGTAAAGGGTCCCGCGCAACTCCTCCTGTCTGTATGTATGTGTATGTGCGGCAATGGGAACCTACCTGCGAGTACGCACAAACAAGTGTTTCCGGTCATGGCGCGATATCCGGTGCGCTTGCGCAACTTATCCTACGATTTATCGGCGGATCTTATTTCAGTTTTGAGTGCCATCGTCACGAATACGGCGAACAGATTATGAACGTATACATTGAGATGTGACGGAAGTGGGTACCTGTAACTGGGTCCGATGTTTGTTACCTTTGCCAGCAGAGATTAAATAATATGATTTAAAATATGAGTTTGGAATTACAAACTATTTAATCATATGTCCTTCAACAGTTTAATTTTATTTATACCAGTAATCAGGCAGTTATCGCCCATAAAATAGAATACCTACATAACACTAAAATAATAATCTCCACTAAAAGTAATATTACAAAGAGGTAATATGACTATAGAACGTAGGATGTAATCTCTGAAACTACAGAACCGATTTTGAAAATTCATTCAGCATCAAACAGCTACATTATTTCTGAGCGCAACTGCACCTGTACTGAGCTAGGGCGAATCTCTTGTTATAAATAAAACTAATACAAACGAATCAATATAAATTCACAGTAAAGTCATAACATCGCTTCTGTAATCCCCGAGGGCAATAGCAGGAATGCATATCAGAAGCTTGTACAGAACTCACATTCCTCAGCGAACTTTAATGTTCAGTTATTTTAGTTATTCTAACTTTAGCATCCCTTAATTTCTGGTCTGATTGTAAAATACTTTATAAAAAACAAATCCGTAGGGAAAAAATATTTTGGTAGATTTTTTTTCTAAACATTAATTATAGGATTTTTTTCTGATTAATGAAATTTGAAACTTCCCTTTCAAAAACCCATTAAAATGAACGTATTTGTGAATACAAAAACAAAAGAAGATGACCAAAGAAGAACGGCAGGACTCCGTATTAGTTTGGGAACGAATTGAGACTTCATGTAGGTACCTATGTTTGTACGGATGACCGACATAATATAGATCTCGTAAAGGTAATTACAGCATAATTATATCTAAAAGAATAATACCAAGGGAACTTGGGAACCCGTTTCCTGGATCTAATGTAAGCACCTGAAAATAAATGGACTGACCGGTTCTTCCCTCCATACAAACATATTGGATGTTTAGGGATCGCTTTTATAATCATTTGAATAGGGTCTGAATATAGGACGGCCACATTTTCCTTGTGGTTAAAATATTTAACAATGATAAAAGTTTTCAATAAGATTAAAACTTACTTGCTAAGTCTAAATCAATATACTTTTCTAATTTAGTTGATTACTTATACTTATTATAGTTGTGTAAGATTGCAGCCAGCGACAGGTTACATCGTTTGAGTAGCGATTGTATAGAGTTCGTAGCGTAGGTAAAACAGTTGCACGGTGCGGCGTTGCCGCTACGATAGAGTAGCGTGTCCTTCGAGTGCAACATAATATGCAGCATTTTAATGAAAATACGTACAATGGTTTTTCTAAAAAATGCGGCATACAAATCTCTAGCTCAACGCTCCCTGCGTTGAAAAATAATTCGTGTTTCCGTACAGTAGATAACACGTAGCAAAATCGTAGCGTATTGTAGCTCAGGCGTAGCTGATGCGCCATTTGTGTTTGCCGTAGCGCAAACGACGTAGCAGATGCTACGTGTTGCTGTAGCGCTGTCGTAGCTAAAGCGTAGCGTTCTCGTAGCGGTTGCTTTGCGTCTACTTCGCAGTTTTTACTCTAGCGTCTACGAAATTATTGTGCAGTGTTTCTGTAGCGTAGCAGATGTACCGTATTTTTGTAGCGAACGAGTCACTGTCGTAGCAACAGCGTAGAGTTTCCGTAGCAAAACTGGAGCAAAAGCGTAGCGTTTCCGTAGCGATTGCTTTGCGTCTGCGGTCAACCTCGCGGAGTGTCTGTTCCAAATGCATAATCAGGAACTGTTACAATTTCGTTTTATTATAAAGTACACAATTGTTGCCGACACTATTGCGCACCACGACAAGGCACGGTGCGGCGAAGGCGCGGCTTGCGGCGTCATTCAGCCCCAACTGCAAAGACCTCAGACAGATAAGTAAAAAAGATTAACTTCATAGAACAATCCAAAACAGATGCACACATAGACTTGCAATTACTTACAGCGAGGGCAAGAGTATATACCTATCCTTCGCGGTATCCTTTAATAAATTCGTTCGATCTTGTATATCTTCGCTCGTTGTGTATAGCTGTTCTTCTGCTGCTATATTTTTAGTGGCGTGGAGCTCGCAGTCACAATAACAACGAGTCCTGCAGGTGACGGCCGCTCAATAGCGCTGATTACACCGCCATTCAACATGCGCCATACTCGAACAACCTGTTCCTATTAATAAATCACTTTTATGTATATAATCAAATGTTACCCATTCTATTTCAAATGTTACCGGTTTATGGTGGTGTGCTGTAGAAAAACTTACTTGTTTCTTTATATTTTGTCGTTAATTTTCAGTTACGCAGACAACTAGGCAGACGATAATATGATTATTGTACCTACTAAAAAAATCTCACATCTAGAAAACATATTGCAAGGTAAAAAATGGGGGGGGAGATGTTACTCCAATCTGATTAAGTGGGGATACTTAATCAAAATCGGGGTGCGGATTTGGAGTTGTGTCGTAAGTCATGGTCCACCTATCATATCCTGTGCCGGGGTCGCGGGATTGTCTCAACAAGTAACCCTGACCCTGGAACGTGCAGGGCTGTTGACGGAGGGAGGGAGTGCGAGTCTCACAGTCCTTTCCGTCCCGCCCTGTTTGGGAGGACTCATTTGATGATTTTACCACGATAAAGAACAACCTAGTATCCTGCCCTCGTAGGCAAAAACATGCAGCCATGCAAAGGTGGCAAAAAGTTTTGGACAAACTAAGTAACATGTAAATACCGTCAAAAGATTTGCAAACACTTAATACTTTTCGTACGCGCGACAATCTTTTTGATGTAACCCTAAGGAAGGAAATACCGGAAGTTATTACTTTCAGTTGTCTATAGACGTTCTTTATTATTATTCATACAAAACGCGTACGTTTCTTATGCTACAAAACATGTATGATTACTTTTATGCCACACAATAATACAATCTTAAATGCAAATATTAAAATTCAATTTAAGTATTCAGTTACAGTGTAGATTTATTGAATGCAATTGCCATATCCGCTTCAACTGCGTAGTGTCGCGCACGCGCCGCGCGACTCTCTCTGAGCGCTACTTCCGCTACTCTCGACTGCACGCCTCATCGGCCCTTTCTTTACCCACGACTATAAATCAACTGAAATATTTTTTTAGCCAATGGTGCACGTGTTTGTTGTGGACTAAAATAATAAAACTAATTCGAATACCCTTAGTACTAAAAAACTTGAATACTCGTACAATAAATTGTCATAAAGACAAATGTTGACTATTTGAACCTAGGTAATTATATATTACTAAAACAAAAGATAGTATATCTTCGGTCCACTGCCAAGTCTATCCGAGTGAGTCAAGTTCCAGTCAAGTGGCAATGCGTAAGTGCGCCTGCGCCTGTGCCGGCGAGGCGCGACGCGCGACGCTGCGCCTGCGCGCCCTGAGGAACCATCCCATTGTCTTCCATATCATTAAGGCCATTATATTTGCTTGTTCAAGCGTGCTTCTATCGTTTGTTATTATAACTTTGATCAGTGGCTGACATCTTCATAATGATTTTCAATAATCATTGTTTTATGATTCACAAACAATAGATGTAATCACAATGCTAATAATAACCTCGACTGTTTTATAATTTGCTTAAACAGAAAGCGATCAGGGTTGGTCCGGGTACGTAGGACGTGAAAAGAAAGTGGGTTAGATGAGACTTTCTATTGTTTCAGACTATCACATTAATTGATTGTAATGTTTGTGCTGTCAATCAATGCGGCTATCTAGTACTTATCACCAGAATTATACTTAAGCTCATTACAATAGGTATGTAATGTAAGCATATCTATTTGGAATACCGGTAATTAAGATCGTGTTACTATTTTTTGCAATTGGCTAAGACATAAGACACCGATCAGTGACACAAGTTTGGCATACATTTTTGCATTTGACTCCGCTCAATATTAAAACAAAATTCCTGCGTCAGACGAAGTAAAGAGGTCAATGACAAAGTACAAAGGAGAGTTATTATGTAATAATAAACAACGGCTCAAGTTGTAACCGGAGTCCTTTATTACATTGTAATTTGTATCGATCCTTTGATTAACTATTTGGGGTGAACGTGAGTCAGTTTGCACCACGATCTTTGATAAATAGATCGCACGGAATTCGCAGATTTTGATCATCCAGAACACCAGCGATTTTTATTTAAATCTTAGTCAAGCTAATTTCTTAAAATCGTTAGTCGGTTAGAATAAGCTATAGATAAAAACGGAGAATGTAGGTAAGCAGTAGCATTGGATGTAATGGTAGCATAGTCGTATACTAATTATTTAAGGTGCTACAATACGACAATAATGAACTTGTGTTCATTTTTTAATCTTACATGAGCATTAATATTTACTACTAAAATAACTGCAATATTATGGAGAAATTACAACTGGTCGTCATTTATTACGAGCCCAAAACATCGAGTCCTTCTCAAATCACGGATTTAAGTTCAAGACACGTCAAAGTGATTTACCTTTCTTTAGCACTTAAAATTCGAAGGCCATTAAACCGAACGAGATTTCAACGGAGACGATGGCCCGTAAAAGTTTCGCAAGAGTCGGTCGTAACCCATTTTGGTTATAACTCGCCGTGACGCGCCGAGCTTTTACACGGCGAGCGAAGAAAATAGGGAGACGGGCATCGCCGAAAACAACAATGAGGTACTGTTACCATAATGACACTTTATGAGCACAAACATCGGGCCGCAGCCGAACACGACACGGTCGCGGTCGCGATGCACGAATGTGGTCCGCGCATTGTTTCCGCATTATACTCGAACCGGCAACGAGGACGACATTGATGCCTCGCGGACAAAGGCACCCATTGCAACAGCCGACCCGCCGGAGCCGACCTCCATCGACATTCAGATCAATTCTCTGAAATGGATTTGATTGCTGAACTCATAACTTTCTGGCTCCCGTATCAATATTCAATAACAAAATACATTCGTCTATTTGATAAGAAACCAGTTCCATAACTGATTCCAAATCGCGACAAGACGTCGTCGTCGCGACCTTTACAGTTTACAGCACAATGACGAAGTACTTCTATAATTTCTGCCTATTTTTAGATAATAATAAATGTATTGTATAATTATTAAGTATAAGAGAGCAATTATGAATAAATTTTATGACTGTGCAACAGGATGCAGTTTTTTTTTACATCAGTTTTAAAATTACCCATGAGACAATTCATCTAAGATGATATAAATGGTGGCTAGTATAAGTAGTGCAAAATTAGACTACTACTATTTTGTTTTTATTTAAAGGGAACATTTATATACTGCCTTAATTTGGTGAATGGGCTGCTGGACCGTTTAATCTTCCAAGTAATGCAAACCACATAATTTAATGTATCTTTAAGCATAATGCAAGTGAATTCTTGTACCGTTCACCCCAGCTCACGTCTGCATCTTTATGTCCGCCGGGATGATGAAGTTGTAAATAAATACTATTAAATACTTACGTGGTGGCCACAAAATTGGATGGTTTTACTCATTCCTATATACGTGTAAACGATAATAGCCTGAAATTGAGATATAAAACTTTCTGATTTCGTGTAACTTTCTTCGTAAGTGATATTGTGGGTCAGTGGAATATCCTCTGGTTGGGTTCGCGCATGCTAGGTAAACGACAGTATCGTAGGATATGAGACCACATAGTCGGTGCTCGGTGGGCGGTCGATAACATGACACGTATCAACATTAGCGTACACGAGGACCGCAGCGTCGCAGCTCACCGTCCGGCGCGCACGCAATGTTCTCTGAACAAAGTGACGCGGTGTGGCTGCACACTGCTCGGTGCACTATGCGCACAACATCGCCTGCCGTGTGGTCCTGCAGTTAACGCTGCGCTCAGCAAGCTTCCAGAGCTTACTAATACATATTACGACATAATGTATCTACTAGATTATTACAATCTTCGCAATGTTATGTATCATTCCTGTCTAAGAAATCATAAAGTGTTCTCAATACAAAGAGAAAACATTCTAATATCCTGGAAATATAGTTTATACTTATTAAAACATAAAAGTTTACTTAGCCACTAACCTTACTACTTTCTAGCCATATGGAAGAGGTACATTAATCACTGATACACCACACCCAAAAAACTTATGTGATTTTTTTTTTTGTTGACAACGCACTTACTGATCTACACACCAACACACCGTGCAATTTATCTCATAAATCACTCATAGTAAATTAAATTAACGGTTATCGTTAGACTTAAAATCATATACTATCAGCGATAACGAAATGGAAAAAAAAACACGAATCCTTCGGTCTGTTGACGGTCCAATAAATACAAAAAATTGGGACTAAGCAAAACTCGCTTGTAGTAGCAGCTTTTAAGTCATTTTGCATTTCAGTTTAACTTAATGAAACACGAAATATTATGTGTGTATTATTCAAATTAAAGTTATTATTGGTTTGCTTTTTACTACTTTTTACTTCTCATAAAAGCGTTTCAATGTTAGTCGTTTAACGGTTTTGATAGATAATTATAATTCAGATCATTATGCATAAACACAATTGACAAGGGCAGAGGATACGGTACATACATAATATGTACACTACATGTGCTGTGTGCAAGTAAGGCGCGCGCGTGGGCCCCGGCCAGGTGCGCGCAACAATCTCGGCAGTTGTCGATGCGCACGCGCACCCTCGGTGCGCTTTTAATAAATTTCAGTATGTCTATAAAAAAGGATCTATCAAAAGATGGCGACTAAATCAACCGGTGTTCGGGTGCAACTATGCAGCGCGGATCGGTCGCCCTCCGCAAACTAAACACCGTTTGTTGGGTGTGCAAACAAGTTCTGATTAAATGAAAAGGTGTCCCGGAACGGGCGTGTCCGTCGTTTGCTCAGAGTAATTACATTTCATTTGATATCTGTGCCTAAATACATACTAACTATGCTGTTTGAACGGCACGATTAATTAATTTTCGTTGTTAAAGTTAGCAACGTACTGCAATACTTTTGATATACGAAAACCGATGAAAAGTCTAGGTAACATCATTTTTTGTACCAATATTTATAGAAGAAATAATTTTAGCCACTGTTGAAATTACTGAATCTTAAGATTCAGATTGGAATTTGTCCTAGTATGTTGCAGTAGACTACATTACACCATAAAAAGATGATATAGATATTATTTTTTGATACGAGCACCTGGTGACAGTTAGGATTTTCTTAAATAGCCGAATCTAAACTTATTGCCTTAATCATTTTGGAAATTGATTAGTAACAAATTAGGTTTTTTTTTTTATAAACGAAACGGCTGTTCAGTGTTAGATGGAACACTGGACTGCCGTTAATTCAGAAAGGAAAACGATCACATGAAACTATTTCCCAACGTCAATGCTTTTAGTGCGGAAGCAGAATTGAATTCATATAGTAACACTCTTGCACGTTGCACTACAGGTAATAATAGTGCCCCATTTGTTGCAGATAAAAAATAATAATGTAACCGTTATTCGTCATTTACGGTTCTGTTAATCCTGTACCGAATGATCTACTTGTTCGAGCCTGCTCCGGCGCATTGATGCAGCTGTCCCCGCGACCCCAGGTCTCTTTCTCTCCCCTTCATACCGTAACACTATAAATACCTTTTCGGGCTAAGAAATGCAAAAAAATCCCTATAACGGTGAGATTTTGGAAAAAAATATCGAATGTGGGAAACGGACGATTCCCGTTTCCCTAGATTGCAATGTTATTGTTCCTGCACTTTGTAACGGTATGAATGGTATCACATGTGCTTCAAATGAAGGTATACTACGTCACGCCTGTGACGTAAGCTTGAATAGGCGTTGGGAAAAAGAAAAATAAAGTTTTTTTTTTTTTAATACTGTGTAAACTGTGTTTGTACATGTGTATCCAAGATCCAGTCCTAGTGTCCCATCGGTAGGACAGCTAACAAAAAATAATAAAATTAAAAAAACATAACCCTCCTGGCGCAGTCGGGTAAAAATGATTCCTTCACTTTTTAGAAAACACAGAGTAAATCATTCAGTGTTACGACAGACGTAGTCTTGGCTTCTATCGTAGCCTAGACGATGTCTGATCTTGAATAATTTCTATCTAGTGAAAATATAAAAGTTTAAGCAAATTAGCTCACATATTTTATTAAAAAAAATACCTATAGTGACAAACAATAAAGAGAATTTGAATGAGCAATAACTAATAAGCCAAAATCAAATGTTAGCTAGCACAGATTATTCAACTTAACAGAGAACCACCCAGCAAAACTGGGAATCACACAGAGAGGGCTGCGAGCGAACTGGATTGGGAGGTGGCGTTAGAAGTAATCGACAAAGACAAAGTAACGTGGGCAATCAAGTACTTGGGGGTGATCCTGGATAGCAAACTGCTCTGGAACAAGCATCTTGACTACAAACTTAATAAAATTATATTATTATTAAAATGTAAAAAAATGTTAGGAAAAACATGGGGGCTCTCTCCAAGGATTACTCTGTGGATCTACAAAACGCTGATCAGGCCAATGTTGGCTTATGGTGCTCAGGTCTGGTGGACGAGAACTGAACTCTCGACCACCATTACCAAACTACAACGCTTCCAACGACTGGCCTGTTCGGCTACCACTGGATGCATGAGAACCACCCCAACAGCAGCCATGGAGATAGCCCTTCAATTGACTCCCCTTGACCTGTACATACAGCAGGAGGCGGCGTTGGCTGCCATCAGGCTAATGCATCTGGGCATATGGGGCAAAAACCTTACCAGTCCACACGCTAAAATCCTGGACCGGGCGATTGAGTACCAGCCTCTCATCGCTGCCCCGTGTGATAGAATACCCAACCAATCGATGTTCAACAAAAACTATATCATACAAACAGTTCAGGAGGAAAGGGACCAGTCAGGAGCCAATGAAGTGCGAATCTACACAGACAGCTCCAAAATCAAAACGGGTCAGGTGCTGGCATACACTCCCTTGATATCAATATTAACATACACATACCGCTAGGCACACACAGTTCGATCTTTCAATGCGAATGTGTTGCTTTAACTTAACACAAGCCGCAACAGCAGTAAAGCGCTTAGGCATCCGGGACTACGGCATTAAATTCGTATCCGACAGCCTATCTGTGCTCAAAGCTTTAGGAAATAAACTAACAATAAATTATTTCTCGAGTGCCACCAAGCTCTGGAGAGTTTGTCGATGTTCAATCGGATTACTCTCCAGTGGATCAAAGGACACAGCGGATCTTTAGGTAATGATGCAGCAGATGAACTTGCGAAGAGAGGCTCTGATATGAAGGTGCTAGGCCCATACCCTCTTCTCCCACTGCCTTTCTCACAATTTCGTGCGTGGATTCGCCAAAGAACTCCAACTCCGGAACTCCATAACTACAGATGGTCACGGGCAACAGACTGTAGACAGTCGAAATTGGCTCTGCCGATGGTACACCCGCGATTAACCAAAAAACTCCTCAGCATGAGCAGGAATAACCTTAGAATAATTATAGGAACAATTACGGGCCATAACACACTCAATAAACATCTTTTTAACATAGGTGCCACAGACAGTCCCCTTTGCAGGGGATGCCTTGACGCCGAGGAATCAGCCGCCCACGTCATCCTGGAATGCGTGGCTGTGGCCTCTCAACGTGAAGAAATCCTCGGAACAGTGAGGTCGCTCCGCGAAGCCTGTGAAGCTCCCAGGAGGCTTCTGTGCTTTTGGGAGGAGCTAGGCTGGCTCTGTTAGCCAGAATCCCCACGCACAACGGACCGAATGGGAGTCTAAGTGCGGAAAAGGGAGTCCCATCATCATCATCATCATCAACTAAACAGATAACAAATAAAAAATTTATTAACTGCACAGTGCACAGTAATGATAATAATCATCATCGTAATTATTATTTTATAATAGCTTCTGCCAGCGACTTACGCGGATCCTGTTGCTTATGCCAGCGACAATGGGGTCGTCAAAATCGAATATCTGAAACGTCTGATGTCGAATTCTTAGAGCCTGGGGACGGGAAAACAACGGGACGCGCATGACTATTCCAGACGTTATGACTATGACTTACAAAAATGAAAGATCTACTTACAAAAATGAAAGATCTGGATCTTTCATTTTTGTAAGTCAACAGGAAATGCCCATCAGACTAAACAACTCTTGCTAAGACGTCATTACTGTATATGTAATAATGTAGCTGGCTCTTGGAGTTCCACATCAGGTGTTCCATAACTTCAACTTTATTTTCTTAGCAGAAAATGCTCATCACGCGGAACAATTTTTGCTATGGAGCTATTTTTGTATCTCTTATAATTTAGCTGATCTATTGCAGTTCTGCATCAGGTATTCAAGTTTCCAACATAAATTATAGCCTATATGTTGCACAGACTTAATAGCTATACACCAAAAAAAAGAACAATCAAATCCGTCCAGTAGTTCCGAAGATTAGCGTGTATGGAGTAACTTCTCCCGTTTTCCTAACATTTCCCTTCACTGCTCTGCTGCTACCAGCGCAGGAGTATGAAAAATAATTGTACCAAGTTTCGTCAAAATCGAGTAGTTTTTGTTTCTATAACGGTTATACAGACAGACAGACAATTTTTTTTTTTGCATTTTTGGCGTCAGTATCGATCCCTAATCACCCCCTGATAGTTATTTTGGAAATATATATATTTCATGTACAGAATTGACCTCTCTACAGATTTATTATAAGTATAGAATAGAACATAGATAGAAGAAGATAGATAGATAACTCTCATATCTCATCATTTTTAAGCATAGAGGGTGCAGTAGGTATCTACCAAAATATATCTACAAAAAAAAATAAGTACCACAAACACTGTGATACGAGAATTTAAGACTAAATTACCTACTTATTGTCATTATCGACTATGAATGTTTTAAGTTTTTTTTTCGTTAAGTTACTTTAAAATTAAATAAGTGGTATAGTAGTCTGCCTATTATTTTCATGTAGGTAGTAATAATTATGATGTGTTTTTTACAATGCCGATTCGAAAGTACAATTAAAAAGTATGATTATACTCGTATTTACATTCACTTATTATTGTGATATATGGATGGATTGTGAAGCATTACTAGAAATTCAACGGTTCCAAAACAAAAAAAAAGTTTCACAACCAACGTTTTTGTGTTTTATTTTTACACAGAATACAGTTACTTTGACATTTATGTACCCCCGAAAGCCATTCATCTCTTCAATACCTACCTCAAGCTCGTTATAATACATAGGACATGGCGCATATGCGTAGATATAAATAGTGCGTCTGTGCAGCGACTCAGGCGCACAGTCGCAAGAAGGTCGCAAGTCGCAAGGGAATGCGCGAGGGGTGAAAGGTGGCCGGTGCGAGCGCGGTGACGCACCGGCCGCGTAGCGTGTGCCCAAATCTCAGCTGTTGCCGCGACAAACTATACAGGGTGGAGCTTTTAATTAGGTAGTATGTAATTTAATGTTTTAAAGTTAGTTATGAAATAGAATGGGAAAGATAAATACAGAAACGCACTGTGCATTTGTATTCTTGCTACGGCGTAGCGCTACGAGACCAATTTATTTTACTTATTATTTTTTCTAGAGTATCTCGAAAAACGTCTAATTTTATTTTATTTATTGTTTCAAAAATGGGTTCGATCTATTCAACGTTTTATGATATCTATAATCAATAATGTAAAGTTATTTTTATTTATTTTAGTACCTACATTTTGGTTTTAATGTCACATTAAGAACTGTGATGATTCGATCTATCGTAAGGTTATCTCAAATGTTATCTACTCATTAAAAAATCTCATCACATTAAATTTATTGAACAGCCTGTATAAGACTCAATCCATCTGTATTAAAAGTGTTTATAAAAGCGTTGAATGGCCCTGTGCGCTTTATATAGAAAACTCTACAGCTATGCCATTATTTAAAATTAAACTACTCACCTACCTGCACGCAACGCTCCGGTACCAGAACTACACAAGTCATACAACATTATTTAGTTCAATTTTGGACTTTAAAACCAACATTTTATTTTTACTGAAGGGCTCTACTACATTCGAATTAAAACCATATTGAAGGGAGCTTACGATTTATCTTTGCTTCTTCCTCTAATAGAACGATATAACCGAAATATTAATTTCTTACTTCTGAAGTGACAAAGTTGCTACGAGCAGAGTGGTACTTGGGACCTTTCGTATTCTGTGGGCAAAACAATGAATGGGGGAGACCCTAATCGAGTTGCTTATTTCCAGAAGGCACTACGTGTCGTCGGGTTATAGGGGTTGGTATGGCGTTTAGACCGTTTGATGGCGAACAGGCGGTTCCATGCAGATGTGCGATTCGGGTACAGACATGTGATTCTGCACGCGCTGCCAGCTGCTGGCATAGCTGTGCACTGATTCAATACAATGCAGGGTCGGACTCAGCTCGTGGGTGCTCCGCTTTGTATAACATCGATGTGTAGGCAAGCTCAACAAACAATGATACAAATCCACACAACAACAATGGTAGGTACAGTTCAGGTGTGCCTTGGGTCGGTCGTTAGTTCGACGCAGTAATAATAACAGATAACCGTGAAGATAATAATACTGATAAAACTTCATGGCTTACTTATTGTCTTACCTTTGCAAGACTAAATAAATTATTCTGCACATAAAGTGCGCAAGTTGTCTTAAAGTTACTTGACGCTTATGGATATTGTTTTTAAAATAGGGTAAAAGGAGGTTATTTTGTGAGACAGGCAACTTAGTGATAGAGTCTTAAAAGTCTCTCAAAACGTTACTTATGCATGCAGTAATGGGAAATGATGCAACTAGTTCACCACCAAAGTGGACAAGATGTAGTGACACATCATTTCGCATTACAGCATGCATAGGTAACGTTTTGAGAGACTTTTAAGACTCTATCACTGATTTGCCTGTCTCACCAAATAACCTCCCTTTACCTTACATATCAATATTTTGCTCAGAAATGATGAACTTATGATCATAATTATCATTTCCACAACACTTGAGTTTCCATTACAGTTTTTCAATCTACATCCACGGGTCACCAATATTCCAATGATTCACTTTGTGAATTTCCAGAAAATGTCATTGGCTATTTTTCTATCATTTATTCACGAAGTGATTCATTTAGAACATTGCTAAGTGGCCGTTTTAGACCTGCTGCAGATATATTGTAGATTTTGTCGGATTTATTGTCATTTGTCTCACAAATTGTAACGCGAGCTCGATTGTTAACACTTTTATCAGGTGTGAATGATGTGATACCTACCAGATGAATATGTGCAGCCGTTTCAGTAAATGTTACCTGACACTGTAATGATAATGACTTCTGAAAATGCTCATTTAAAAGACTTAATGGCTTTTTAAATAAACGTCGAAATGAGTACAAGAATTTATATTAGGTTCATTTGCATACATGTATGCGAGAAATTAACCGCCAATTGTGTGACATTGAGAGAGCTGTATCGCACCACCTGCCCCGGGCGCGGCGCCCCTGTCCATCGCTATTTCCGCCATAGTCCATAGCGCACGGCGCGCGGCCCCTGCGCCTGCGCCGCTCGTGCCGCGACCGTTACGCACGCGCCCCTGCCCCCGCGACACAGCACCTGGCCTCCGCCGCCCCGCCGCCTCACAGCCGCCCCATACATACCATATCACACTTGTTAATAACGAAGATACGATGACACCAACGTTTTTAAGGGGCTAAGTCAGTACTTATACGGTTTTTATATTTTACTTTCTGTCGTACATGACTGGACTACAGATCTTACAACTTGGAATACAGTTATTAACTATATGATCTAAATTCTCACAAAGTTGAAAACACGATTCAATTAAATTTTCTCGATACAAAAAAAATGCAAAGTTCAGTCTATGTTTTTTATTTTTTGGACTTTACGACGTAACTACTATGAGTTATTGAAAGGATGTTGTTTTAAATTGTAGAAAATACTAGTATCTAAATTCTGTAAAGACAGTTTTTCAATTAATAACAATTTTAATTCATAAAAAGGCGTCAATATGTTTGGGCACATACGCCATTTTATTCTGAGCACACATTCACTATCGTCCTCTCATCTTTTGCCTTTTAAAAGTAGTGTCATCACTTTCGTTCCTTGACACATCAGTCAGCCAGAGTGGCTCTTACAGGCTAGACCTGTGACACTTTTTTTCAGATCGCGGCTGTCAGATTTTCGTAATAATAAAATTGGAAATGTATAAAAAGATCGAGAAAATAAAAACGAATGATACGTAGGCTTATAGATTATTCAAAACTATGTTTCGATGTGTTCAATGGGACGTGATTAAACGGACATGACTGTAAATAAGTCACGTAAACTTTCATTTTTCAATAACACTTTATTTTCATATAAATGAAGTATTAAAATAAACTAAACATACTGAATATCATCGCAGGAAATTCCTGACGACCCCTACAGAGCAAACAAGGGAAATGTTTAGAATACGTATGATACTATACATTACGAATTGTTCCTATCAATATAATAAATTACTCACAGTGATAATAATATCAATGCTATCGTGATATCGTACTATTGTTGTCGGATGGTTCCTCTGTGTCCATCCTCCTTCCATCTAATCTTTATGCATCCAAATACCATTTCACATGAACTAATGATAAATGCACTGATTTGCAGTCAACAATTTGAGACAATATGTAACTGAAAACAACTTCTAATCGTATCAAACTGCGATATAGGATAAGAAGCACTTCACTCTTATTATTATTTATTTAGTTTCGTCACAGATTTATAACAATTTCGAAGAAACAGGATTAAAATAAATTAAATGAAAACTGGTATTGTCAAAATTTTGAATACTTCAAAATTACATGTCAACTACATTAAGGCATAGCACCCACCACCCTGTTAAATATCGCCTATAGTATAATGCTGCGACTGCGATGAAAAATTTGTGGTCATTGCTGTCTCACCGCGTGTTCGGTACAAGTTGCTCTCGCACTAGTAATTGCTTTGGAGGCAAAAAAAATGATTAGCACTGGGCTCATTCTTTTGGAGCCGATAGATATCTCTCAAAGGTTTCATTTATCAGAAAAGTGATATTAAGACCTTGTCCCAAAAAAAATTGATAGGATATTATAGAATGAAGATTCAATTATAAAGAAGTTACAGACAATAAAATTGTTGTACTACAATAATCTGTGTACCTGTACCTCATAATATACGAGTAAAAACTATTACGTCCCTTTTACGCGGCGCTAGTGTCTGTCATTATAACAAAATGCATCACACGCAACTAGCTTTCTGAACGGACGTTAATAAAAGAAGCGTGTGTTTGGGGCTTTTTTTAGTGTGGTAAAATAATCAAATGAGTCGTCCTACCCAGGGCAGGGCGGGTATATACTAAAATCTACGATGTCTTTCAATAGACCTTTACGTTCTGGGGTCACGGTATTCGTTAGTCCCGGGACCCTGGTAGGCCCTCTAAGGGGGAGCGACGTCATTATGCTCACATGCCTTTGCCCGTGCGCGCATGTGTTTGGGGCTTTAGATTATTGGGAATTGTCACTTTCGCAAAGTGTGCCAATTTTATTAATTTTCTACCAAATAGTAGTTTTTTTCGTTATCTCGGGACGTCAAAATCTGTGTCCAAGTGTTATAAAATAAATTTAAGACTGTGAATGATGAAAATATTTACAAAATATTTATCCACATCAATAAGTATTTCTATCATTTTGTTTTAGTAAATGTTTCAATATCTTTATATCAAAATATTTCTACTAGAGTAATACATGTATTTTGCGTAAAGGGAACACTAATTTATGAAATGTCGAAGTTGACGAAATGAAATACATAAAACTTTGGATTGCGTTAATTTCGCGATACTGGCGCCTACTGGTGGCGGTGCGTGGCAACTTTTCCGACTCATCAAACGATGCTTTCGCTTTGCCATACGCCGTTAACACCCATTACTTAATAAAGCATAGCTTTGAAGTAAAATTTCCAAAAAAATTAAAGCAGTTTTTTGTCACGCTTTCACAGAGCTTTTATTTTTTCATAGATTCTTTAACTTTGTTTATCCTAAAACTTGATGACAAACAAGAACTGCCATTGGACTAGCATGAGTACAAAATTCTATTGAACTCATTCCACTAATTTGTTATTAGTTTTGTCAATAAAGTAAACAAGGTGATAAACATTAGTCAAGTAAGACAATTTTATTTTCTAAACGAGTTGACTAAGTACTTGTCCATTATCAAAACGCTATTCATTTCGATAAAACAATATGTCTAATGTTGTTTACTAACTACCATCTACCGGTGTTTTGTTTACGTTTCCCAAGCGTAATTGAGATAGCGTTTCATTCACAGGGTCCCGAAATAATTAGTTAATGAGTGATAGTTTGTTTGTTATTGTCATGTCATTATCGCCTACTTACAGTGTCGAAAACCCGCATGACTCGATAATGAAGAGCTCTCATTTTGCCATACCTACCATAAGTATTATTGTTGGCGATCGATCGAACCGATTAGTCACCATATTATTAAATATAACCGATATGTTGATGTCAATTACACGTCCATCCCTTGACACATGCTCGTAGGTACGCTGAGTCACGAGGTGAATTTCACCTTCATGATCCTCGTCATCATGATATCATAAGCAAAAACTGAATGTTGAACTTGCATAGCCAGCGAAATGTGCAGTGAAATCATATCGCAAAGATTAACTTCCTTGCTTATTCATAGAAATCTCACAATGAAACGCCATGCGCTGATAGAGATTAGAAAACAAAGCCAATTTCTTTATGCATATCTTATGGAGATATGGATATTCAAGAACACTCAATTTGCATTATCTATATAGGTACTCGGAATTTTTATATGCTACTGAGAAAGTGCTCGGTAATCTTATTGGCAATATTTTTGTTTACTACTTAATTTGGAGCGACTTTATAAGTAATTGAGAGCAGTGGTGGCCAGTGGTATCGGTCCCGACTTACGAATCGTAGGTTCGATCCCCGCCCGGCGCATTACTTTGTGTAATCTATTTCATCACCACTGCTCTCAAAACGGTGAAGGAAAACATCGTGAGGAAACCGGCATGTCCTAGAACCAAAAATTCGAAGACATGTGACATCTACCAACCCGCAATGGGCCCGCGTGGTGGATTATGGCCCACTCCCTCTCACAGAGAGGAGGCCTGTGTCTCAGCAGTGGGAACATTATAGGCTGATGATGATGATATAAGTAATCCAGCTACGACTATTTTTACAGCAACACCCACAAGTTGCTAAAAATAGAACAAAAGCTATTATTTTAAAGTAAGTTCGTCGTAGTTGTGACGATAACTCGCGTCAGAGTCAAGGTTTCCTATTTGTGATTTTAGGAATTTTTAAAAATTTAGCTTTGGAAATATACGGTCTGCCCTCAACATTGGGTTACGGTCTACATAAGAGTACATAATACCTTGCCTGAAAGGGATGCACATAGCACTTTACCTTTGTAACTGCGAACTTGTTCTGTGAGAAACCCAAATTGCCCGACGAACAGTCTGACCTGTGGGAATTAACACTGGTTGCATAAAAAATATAACAAAGACTCTATGGACGTTATATTTCCGCGTTGGGAAGGGGTTGTAAAAATATCTTGTTTGGTTTGATACTCGTACACACAAGGAACTGTTTTTGTTAACGATCTGCAGTGTAAACGGGTTCTCAGCCTTCCGGTTCCCGTTTATTACTATTATTGAATAAGTAATCCGTTAGGATCGTGTGATTTCAGAGTGGACATCCCAACATGATTCTGTAACTTGTCCCGGAGGATCTTTTATTTGAACTCTGCATTGTTGTGTTCAAATTTATTATTGTTCACTTTCTCACGATCTTATTATTGATGGCATCTGATCATTGACATTTAAACTCGTCTAAACATAACTAATCATTTCCATCATCGCCTACGTTTTAGATCAGAAAGATTTGGATAATAAGTTCTGAAGACAGTCAAACAGATATTAATGACTTAATTACACATTGAATGAACACGTTTGTACCTGCTCGACCAGACATAATAAAACGCTGATCCTGCATTCCTACTACAACACGTAGCTCTTTATACTTAACACCATTTATAAATGCAACTCAACCATTAATAAATGTTTTCGATCGTTCCATAAGGCAAGTGTCGGTGAGATATGCAAATAAAATTCATTCCATGTAACTTGTAGTCAGATATGATAAGAGTTACTCTTATGTAATTGTTGGTTGTGGCGCACAAACGTAAAAGGAAGACGAATCGCAACAGGAAGGAGGACAAGGTCACATGAGGAGATAACTTCGCCTCACGTCGCACAATTAATAATAACCCGTTGTGTGTCATGTGGTTTCATATAACATACCTTATTCGCTAACTAGGTCGGTACATAATCGCACCTATATGATTCTGATGACTGAAGCTTTTCGATCATGTTTCATTTAAGTATGCAATCCTTGGTCATCAGCTCGTGACGTATTGAAGTGCGTTCTTTGTTTGATGACATCTTATGTGTTAAGTAATACTGAGTCATATGGTTTATTGCTTTGTTTGTGTTCAGTTATTTACGTTTTAGTAGATAGAAGTATCGTGATATTTTTCACCCTGGCAACCTTTAATTACTGTACCTGCATTTCTGTCCAATTACTATGCATATGTAGAGGATACTTGATACCTATTCTTTTTACTTTTGTGAGATTGTTTGACATCGGGTAAGTACCTAGCAGATTGGAGCCCGACCAACTAGAGGCCCCTGAGCACCCAGGGGACCCTGATGAAGTGTAGAATGAAACTATTACAAAAACTTTTCCAGTAGGTAACTCAAAAGTGTAGTTTAACCTATCGCGCTTCAGAAAGCTCCAATTTTCGACGTACTTGTTCGCTTTTCAATGACAGTACCTAGTTTTATAATTTATCGAACTCGTTTCGCTACTTTCTTTTGACTCTGAAAGTCCAAAAATGTTGATAATAAACAAAATCTTGAAATTAGGACTTCAGGGCAGATTCAAAGCACCCCGCGGTTAGTTCATCAGTGCTAGGTATTACTTAGAATGTAGTACTTACTTAACAGTTATTACTACCACTACTATATTACAACTGAATTCTGCAAATGTATTTTGAAGTGCATAACAATCGCTTGCCAAATTAATAAAGATTGTATTTTATGGTGCGCCATTGCCTCTTATAGTGCTCTTAAGGAAATTTTCGACCGTGTCGGCTTTGTTTGTTATAAAGAATAAGAACTAATACTAGCAATCTGTAACTTGTAAGATAATCCAAATTAACTTATCGTAGGCATCATACCTATTCGGTACATTACTTCTACTTCCGATGCACGAATCTTTATAGGATTTTTAGACAAGCTGCGTTATAATTTGTAATAATACAATAATAAATAAGCAAGAAATTGATATTATTCTAATATAAATTCGTCTTTATAGTTTGATATCAGTAGAATTCTCGGTACAGATTTCGTACGAGAATCGTCCAGCTGTTGCTGATATCGTCAAGTTAAATTTACAATAGATGGAACCGAACAAAGGTATTGGAGGCATTTCAAAAAACGGCATTGGTTCAGTTCAAAGGTGCTTAACCCCAAGTTTTGTGCAAAAAATCGTTTCATTTGCAGCGAGAGCGTTCGCACCGGTGCGATGGAGAAGCTGGGCATATCGCACTGAGAGGCAGCGGTTCCGCCGCGCCGGGTGCGGAGGCGCAGGTGCCGGCCGCCCCGCGCCGCGCCGTGCCGCTATTGGCCGCGGCCCCGCGCCCTCCGCCGATTGGGTACGGCGCACGTGCGAGGCCTACCCGCCGCCACCTGGCCGGGCCGCTGACGGGGAGCGCTTTATAAGCGGCGAACCTTCCCTCACCGCACCACTCGAGCTCAGGACGCAGATGAGTGCACGTACACGTTTGTCGCGTCCCGAACACGACACTGCTAACGCGATTTCGACGATATCTTGTGATGTTTGGATTGTTACGATTATAAGTGAACTTGTGATACGTTTTACGAACAATTTTTGAAGACTTTTCCAAGTGTTAGTGAATATTGTGCAAGATGCTCGTGGAGGACTCACAGACCACTCGGGCTCTGATGACGAAGAAGTACGCACATTGTCCGCTGAAGAAGCGACCGGTGCTGGTGCGGGAGGAGCGGCCGGCGACACCGCCCACTACGCCGCCTCACCCCGCCCACCTCGCCACGCGACTTTACTACGATTATCATTGTGAGTATCGTGTTATGTGATCAATTAATTAACTAATACCGACAATTTGAGATATCTAAACAAATATTGAAAATGTAGAATACTTGATAATATAGCGATGAAAATTTACTTTGAACACCAGGATGATAGCTATTCAGTTTAAAATTAATAACTTGAAAAAATTGGACCCTTACACAGAAATAATAACTTCAAACAAAAATGTTTCCCTACGTTTATATAACAACAATAAATTAGTAACTTCTACCTCATTCATAGCACTGTCTCTAAATTTTCCATTTTTTTTGTCTACAGGTGACACAGAAAACGATGAACCACAAAATCTTAGTACTAAACCTGAAGACCTTTCTAAAACTGGCAACTACCCAAGTAAAGCTTCATCTCCGGTGCCGACGACAGGAGTGAAGGTGGAACCTCGCGAGTGGCCTCAACAACAATTGGAGTACTTGGCGGCATGTCGCGCTCGCCTGGAGCCCGCGCCGGCTGAGCTGGCTCGGCCCACGCCGCAGTACGCTTACCTGCCCACCCTGTACGCACCTTATCCCCTGGAGGAGCTGTACCCGGCAGCACCTTCTCTGTCTCCACCTGCGCACCCGCAACTCTACGCGCACCACTACTCACCCGCCTCACCGCCGTCATCAGTGTCACCGCCACCTTGCCCGGAAGACCTGCGCTCACCCGGATCCGTCTCCTCGGACTCTGGAATATCCGTGTCTGCACCACGACGCCCTCGCTATCAGTGCCCGGATTGTGCGAAATCCTATTCGACTTATTCCGGTCTGTCGAAACATCAACAATACCACTGCGCGGCGGCGGAAGGAAGCCTCGCGAGGAAATCATTCAGCTGCAAATACTGCGCTAAAGTATACACATCTCTCGGAGCGCTTAAGATGCACATCCGAACCCACACCCTGCCCTGCAAATGCCACCTGTGCGGCAAAGCATTCTCCAGGCCGTGGTTGCTGCAGGGACACATCCGCACACACACCGGGGAAAAGCCGTTCTCTTGCCACCACTGTCGCCGCGCTTTCGCGGACAGGTCCAACTTACGCGCTCACCTCCAGACTCATTCCGACGTTAAGAAGTATTCTTGTTCCGGGTGCGGCAAGACATTCTCACGAATGTCCCTGCTGAGCAAGCACCTGGAGGGAGGCTGCGGTGTCCCCGGGGCATCACCCTACGAGTACAGGCCCGAGGCGATGTCTGGTCACCAGGCCCTACCACCGCCCGCTCCCGTGCATGCCTATTAAAAAGACTGAGCCCCGCAGGATCCTCGATCTCTTATTTAGCTGTAACACCCTCTAAGTGTTAGCGTTAGCTGAACGACGCTCTAGTATTATAAGTATTTAAATTAAATTATTTTTGTAAATGGTTTATAAATCTCAACTGTGTGTAAATTCTATTTTTACGTTTCATGTGTAAGGGACCATTGTAAATTTAAAAGTTTTGGCATAGTTAGGTTAAGTTAATATAAGGTTATATTCAGTCACATGAACCGTGGCTACGCTAGTCATATGGCATTTGCCGAGTGTCATACACTTATTAAAATTATATTCGTATCCTATAAGCCATGTACAAAGTGCCTTAAGTATAAATGATTAATATATTCTGAGAAAAGTATAACATTATGATATTATTTTAATGTACTGTATTAAAATAATACTTATCAACAATGAGGCTATAGTTAAGCCGATGGTCTAATCGCGTTCCTTTCTGTTACCTCCATAAGCAGAAAATTAAACACTTCATAAATTTATCTAGCTGTATTCTTTCACACAACCCTTTTCCTAACATTCCGCAAGTCATAAGGCCACATAATGTTCTACGAAATAATGGTTCACCAAATGCGGGATGCGCGTGATCATGATCATGATGCGTGATCTCCATTTTGGGAAATAAGTGCCTTTACAAGTTCGTTGTTTAGAAATAACTGCAACTATGAAAATTTTACTTAGCATCACATTTGATATAAAGTTATCATGAAACATTCATATAAATAGACTCATAGGTAGTTAACCTGATGAACAAGTGATTTTCAGTCTCAAGACTTCACTATAAAAATTTCAATCAATAAGTACCTACCTACAATGGTGACTTGCTCATCTGGACACATATTTAGTTTGCACACTTAGCACTAGCTCCAAGATCGTGAGGATCTCGAACAACAGAAAAGTGACGACTGTATGCAAAAGAGGCCTGCGTCCTTCAAGAAAACAGACGGTGAGGGTGAATATGGATGAGAGCCAGAAAGAGATGTAGGTATATCTACGGAGACAACAAATGGAAGAAAATGAGTAACTGTGGCGACTCCAAATAAAGGGTAAAGTAGAAAGGTGACACGGTGCCAAAAAATTAAGTAAGTAGTTCATCGCTGATACAAACATCGCTCTATCTCTAATCCTCTTTAGACTAAAGTTCTTACAAACATCACATCATAATACAACAAAACAGAAAACAGTCTTATTTTACTGGAACTCGAATCTTCTATCATCTACCGCTAAATAAACAATCAAGTATCAAAATATAAACAATAAACCATAAGCAATGTTTTAATAGGCAACAAACAAAGTTCGCGTCGCGTCTACTTTAGACGCAATTTGTGGTTCAGTAAGTGGTTATTTAGCGGCAGCGAGTTTATCGAAACAATAGCGCAAAGCACCGGGGCACCGGTCTGATGTGGGTCGAGCATTAGACGGTGGGCGCCAGGCCGTCGCCGACGGTCACCCGGCCACGAGGTCACCAGCGGACCCGCACCCGCACCCACCTCCCCTATGCCTAATTAATGGGAATACCTAAAATGTCCACCAACATTACTCAACAATCACATGCTAAACTTTCTTAAGCTTTCTAATATTTTTTTATACTTGATATTTCAGTGTAGGATGCTTCATTGAATCTACGTCTACTTTATTTGTAAATGTATTGTTACCGTAAATAGTTCTACAGCACAGTAAAATTTGTCCTAACCAATTCTCATAAAAATATTGAAAGCTATCCTTGAGACAGATATCAAGGCTACCGGTGTAACCACTTTTCCGCTTGTAAGCGGCAAGAAGAAAAGACTAAGTACTATGCAGGTACTTTGCGGTATACAATAATGAGGTAACGAGTTGTGTTAGTACTCTAACCTCGCACAATTTTCTTATTACGGTTTTTCAAGCAACAGGATTTTTTCTAAGCAGACAGAAAACAGGATTTTTTCTGCATTCTTGCAATGCATTCTTACAATAGTAAAATGTGACTGCATAAATTATTGGCCGCCAGCTGTGCCGCCAGCAAAAATTCAAGCTCCCTAGACCTTGAAAACAGAGGGTGAAAAGATTTCATCTTTAGGTTGCAAGTCAGACCCAACTTTCTAAAGACTGGTATCGATCTGCTCCGGAACTTACCAAGTTCTCTTTTGCAAAAAAAGGGCAAGAAATGATAAATTCCAGTAATTAATTTATATTATTAATTAATTACTAAACATCGTGTTCATAACATTACTTTGTTATTGTTTTCTTGAAACTCGCCATTACATATCTCTTAGTGACTGCATATACACTTCTGACCGCTATTATACTTATGACATTGATTATACGTATCTCCAAGCTAAACTTTGTAATTCAAATCATCAAGCATTGATATCCAACGCTAAGCAAACCACTGACTCATTCAATGAATAAACATTTAAAATCTAATTGACATCGTAATCCAATAAGTTTATCAGAACATAAAGCAGATCATGAGGGTTACTGGTACGAAAGTTGTCCAATAAGATATTAATCTCTCCGTTAACCTCTGACCCTGTCAAGCAAGTGCACGTTTCTTAAACGTCAGATAGGTACTTATTATTGGCACTTTTCTATAGATTTGTTTGAAATTAAGATATTATCGGAGCAAGTTACGAAATATGATTTATTGTATTAATAATAATATAATTAGACGATGAGACGTTTTTTAAATCGTAGCGACATCTGTTGGCGAATAGTGAGTATCAAAGTATGTGGAAAAATACCGGTGAAAACTGAAAATGTACTGCCGCGCCGCGCCGTTCCAGATGCTGAAATAGTAAGTATACGCTGAAATGCAGATTACGTTGTCTAAGTTTTTACAAATATTTAAAGTTTTATTTTAGTGAGTACTTCATCTAATTAGTCCTTCACAATATGTTAAGTACGATATTCTTGTCTCAACGCAAACTACCTAGAGCCTAGTTAAATTATGTTAACGATAGTGCGAGGACACACACGGCTGCAATAATAGGAGAAAATACACATTATCTTATACGAATGCCAATTAGTGGTAGTCAGTGAAGACGTGTCGTTGAGAGCGCGAATGCGTGTGCGACTCGCAGTGATTGGTCACCGACGACCACCGCGGCCGCAACGAGCCGGCGCGTGCGCGGCGTCCCGGCACGGCCGGCCAATCCAATGCATTCTCATTAATTAATTCTGTTCCTATTTGCATCGTGATTATCTAATCCGATATCGATCGCTGATATGCGGTACCAATTAGAGTTCACACCTAATAGTCTAATAGAACTTTGAACTTTTCTATTAGTTATAACTTATAAGTGATCGCCTTAAAGATAACGCAAACGGGTTTCGACACTAATTTGACCTCGTTCGAGAAGAGCATTGGTATTGTTATGTTTAATTATTTATATATCTTTTAAACTAGAAACATTATTAATGTAGTAAGGAGATTTTAGATAGATAATAATGAGAACGTGTGTACGTACTTGTTCGTGAAATAACTAATTTGCAGATTTGCGCAATATGATCGGGGCGCGCCGACGTTACTGTTCGGCAGGTAGTATGTTATGTGTGGCGCTGAAGAGGCCACGTCGTACGTAAATAGCTAGATCCGTCTAGATTTAGGGCTGGCGGCGGCAATGGACCAAGTCAAGCTGCGGCGATAAGCTTGATTTGTAACGTCGCGCGTCGCGTCGCTCGGCGCGTGCTCACAAATAAATGTGATTTCAATGCGCACCTTCCAATAAATTATCTAACCCACTCTTGATATGACATTGTAACGATTTATAATCTCCTCACACACTCGATACATTTGATGTTCAAGATTTCCGCCCGTAAACCTTTGTTTGGAACATGATGTGGTGACGACAGCAAGTGTTGTTTACGGGCACATCCAGGTTTTCAGACAGCAAGGAAATATTCAGAGGAGATATTTTTAGATCACAAAACATTTTGTCAAGAGATTAACTCATAGATACCTACAATAATTTAAGTGTTGATAACTTTTATTAATATGTGTGTGTAATATGACCCGACGTATCTATACAGCGCATTGCAATTACACAATAATATAATCGTAGCACGATTAATCATAACGTTGAACATGGTCAATAAAGTTGGTAACAGCTACATGCACTAATCACATTAACATTGCTCGTGATAGATACAGCATTTAAAGTACCTATAGATTTGTTTAATAATACTATTAAATAAATATTTTTGAGGAGTGCATGACCCTACCAAAATGTATCTTATTAAAAATTAACTTTTACTTTTAATTCGTATTAAGCTGTAAATATGAGCCAAATTAAAAAACAAATGTCGTGCTGGTTTTGAGGAAAAATCGAAAAGCATTTCCCGCTGGGGCAACGTTCTTTCAGAAAGAAAATTCTTAACGAAGCACTGGTGCATAAAAAATGTGGTGTATTCCCGTTCGTCCACTCGACTTCGTCCCACTAGTGGGACGAACGGGAATTTACAAAAATAATATTTAATTTGTTCCCGATCGTCCGACTCCTAATTCAAGAGGGGACGAACGGGAATGTGTTCTTCGATTAGTGCCATTCGTCCCACTAAAAAGATTTGTGCAGAAATATGTTTATTCGTTGTTTCGTAGTTTGCTTGTCCTTTACTCCACTTCGTTCTCGACAAGCGCTATATTATTCTTTTCCTTATATCTCATAAATCTCATATTCAAATTTGTTTTTTTTACCAATTAAAACCACCAGTCTTATATTATTTGGTGGGACCAATAGAACTACAAAAAAGAATTAATAAATTATTCCCGTTCGTCCACTCAAAAAGTTTAGTGGGACCATCGGGAAAATAAATAACGAATTCCCATTCGTCCCACCAGGGAGACGAAGTCGAGTGGACGAACGGGAATACACGAAAAATGTGAGCCGAAAATTTAATTAGTAAAAAAAAGTTGATACCTACCTATTTCATTTTCTGCTGGAGTAACGTTTTGGAAAATCTTGGAAAGCAAAAATTTTGGGTCCAAAGAACAAGTTTGTATGTAGCTCTTAATTAGTGCGTATTATTGAATTAATAAGGTTTTCAATAATATCTACCAATACACTTATGAAAAATCCGAAAATAAAATCCCAAAGTTCTCGGTTACTGACAAAGTATACCTACACAAAATTTTGCATAATATATTAGTTACTTAAAAATAAAATGGCCAAGTGCGTTATGACCTACTCCCTCTCACAGAGAGAAGGCCTGTGTCCCAGCAGTGGGAACATTAATTGTAGGCTGATGATGATAAGTGCGTGTACGCACAATGAAGGGTCCCGTAGTTGTAAATGATTTATCCCATATGCAAACTTATCATCATGATGATGAACAAAATGAATAAATATAAACAAGAATACGAAATTAACAACAAATGTAAGATATGTAATGATCTTTTTCTGAGATTTCGTTTTAAATTATCTAATTTTGGACTTATTTCTTTATTTATACTCTAGGTTTTTGCTTCCGACCTTAAATAGATTTTTATTACACGGCAAGCATCAAAATATACGGCAAAACAGAGTACAAACAGCAGTATTTTTCGATCGCGTTGACTTGACGATTGATTTTTTCTTTGCTTCATAGGATTGATACTTCCACGCGTTCCTCAGAAAAAGGGTCTTTTCAGACGGCCAACAAAGTGATCTAATATAGGTAAGGGTTCCGTTTTTTTTCTCTTGAGGTACGGAACCTTAAAAATGCAACCTTTTCAGACAAAATTAATACAAACTTACAAAATCTCTTTATTTACAAGTACGTAGTTACGTCATTTGAGTACAAACTGATAGGTACAATCCGGAGTCACAAAGTCGACAGCCGTGTCACAAAGTCACAGGCACATTAAAGTTCCAATGATAGTAATTTATAGCTTTGTTAATTGAGTTTGATATCCTTTGCTCCGAGTTTCATAATCTCATAACTATTAAGTAATATTATTATATTTATCAGTTTCTCTATGAGTACCTATGTAAATATTAGTACATTGTAATTATTATGGTGTTGTAAAATAACTGGACTGTAGCACTAGTTGCTTTGTTTTTTTATTAGGCATGGGTACGTAATCAAACTTTTTTGAATAAAAAATAAACCGTCTTCTAATGGAAGTCGGTGACTTTGTTTCCTATTACCTTGACTATTACGCCACCGAATAATTCACGCCACAGATTTTATTTTACCCAGTTTAATGGGTAGAAACAGGCATAATTTTATGTTGCGTGATTGCGTAAACAATGCTTGAATATTGGATTTGCGATAACAGCACTCGCGGTTGATTTGCTGTCATTTGTTGAAGAATTCCCTCGATTTCTTCAAGATTCCGTCTCCAGATCCTGACGTGATTACCATGGAACCATTTGTTAAGCACATACCTATATACTCTTTCAAACAAAAGATGAATTTTCCAAATCGGTCCGGGAGTTTTTGAAAAATAGGGGAACATACTTAAAAAAATGGAGTTAAGCTTTCTCATACGACATAAAAACGAAAAATATCGATATTTACAAACAAGGTAGGTATAATATGTAAGTCAGGTTTTACAAAAACATCATGTCATGAATACATTAGTAGCGGCCGAATACAATCAGAGAATAAACACGCGTGAGTACGTCATCTTGTACGTTTTATGATTACGCGGGAGACAGATGGTGTCGTTAGCGCCAAAGATCGAGATGCGCGCCACGTGGGTCATGCGGCGACACTCCGCCGAGTGTCTCGGTGCCCGCAGTGTCCGGAGACTGGAGAGTGAGTGTCTGAGTGTCAAGGCGGAGGTGTGACGGCGACGCGATAAATCGCGCGATCCTGTGCCAATAAGCACGACACAGCGGCCCGTGAACTATGGGTAGCTCAGCGCGTGGGCGGCGACGTCGCGCTTCAACGACTCTGAAAAGATTATTCACCGGTAGCGATGCTTTGTGGATCCGCGTAAATGGATTCTGATGCTTTATTTCCTTAAGCTTGGAGGCTGTGATTGCGCAATCTTAGTTTTGTATCAACTTGATAAACAGAAGTGAAATAAAAGCAAATATCCATAGCTTAGATGTCTACATTGAATTGTTTTAATACAATACTTGCCAGAATGTATTTTAATTTATTGTTCAGGAACTGGATCTGATAGTGAAAGACAGACGCAAAGTGCACTAGTTGCCTACCTATCACACGCCCTTAGTATGGGTCAATTTGTTACAGCTTGAACCTAATAATTGGCTAGTGTAAACCAAATTAGAGTTGGTAATCTACGATAACATTTATAGGTAGACAAGCTTATATTATAATTCAAAACTGAATTGAATTAATCAAGTTAAAACATTTCGATAACTTCATTCAAGTTTAGGTGGAGTCGGCCGACGGACGCGGTGGACAACGCGCTAACAAAAGACATCAACGGGCGCATTTACATCATTAACATGAAAATGTTTCAAAGGTTATAAATGTAAATGCTTGTCAACATAATAGTCTCTAATTTATCACGATGATGTAAATTCGGAAGTATAATCTGCTGTGCGTAACTTTCATTGACATTTTTATTTGATGCTAATAAATAAACAAAGATTATAGAAGTGCGTAGGCGGGATGAGTCACGCGTTGAGTATCTCGAGAGTCGTAATAAAAACACACTCAAGCAGTGCTCGGCAGTTGAGCAGCCGCCGCAAACATTAGCATCCAATGTTAATTACGAACCGTCCGCGTCAGCACACTGTACTTATGCGAACCAGATAATAAAATATGCAGCCCACTTTTACGCCATTTTAGTCATTGGTGATGAAAATATGTATTTGGTAAGGTGATGTTATTTAATAAAATATGTGTAGGTATTCTTTTTCCGGAAATATTTTTTGTATTTATTTTTACCAACTTTCGTTTTCACATCATAAAAACCCATGCTATTATGGTGTACAGTATAATTATGATATGTCAATAACAAAAAAAAAATGTAACCGACTTCAACACAACCACAAAAAAAGTTCAAAATAACCTACAAAAAAACTTTTCTTTCGAAAGTCGGTGACTTTATTTTTTATTTCATTGACTTTTTGTCACCGACTTTCGAAAGAAAAGTTTTTTTGTAGGTTATTTTGAACTTTTTTTGTGGTTGTGTTGAAGTCGGTTACATTTTTTTTTGAAAAAGTTTTTTATTTTATCCTTTTTAGTTTCACTATTCAACCCAAATTATTGTCAAATACATAATAATATTTTCTTACATGTGCACTAAAATGTTGTAATCCATAGCACCGGTAATAACAACGCCGATTATGTATGTACACAATGAGAACTACCAAAAATAAAAACTACTGCACCAAACTAAATGAAAATTTTATGGGACCAAATGGCAGATAAACTGTATCGAACAAAAAAAGAATAATCGAAATCGGACCAGAAACCTCGGAGTAATCGGTGTAGACAAAGTTAAAAACTTTTTAGGTTTTTGTTGATTTTTGTTGATATTTCAAAAAGTGCTAGTCCGATTTTGATAAAATTTTAATGGGACCATTCTAGAAGTATACCCTATCCAACAAAAAAAGAATTTTTCAAATCGGTTGTTAAACGAGGGAGTTATGCCCGAACAAACATAAAAAAAAAAAAAAAAAAAAATACAAACATCCGAATTGAGAACCTCCTTCTTTTTTAGAAGTCGGTTAAAAAATGAGGAACCTTAGAACTAGTTCTTGAACTCACCGCCTTGTTTACAGTTTCAAAGCTTTTGTTTCCTTGAGAGATTTTGTCTTATGAACCATAAAATAAAAAAATAACGGTAACTTCGTGAATTTCAATTTTCCCGTCCTACACGAAACGGTTTTTGTAAATTGTCATAAAGAAAACAAGATGCGAATCAAACGAACATAAATCCGTTATCAACATTTTCTTGAGTGACGTGACATTTATGTAAAACTGTGATACGAATTTAATATGATTATAACAAAGCGCCCGAGGCATGAGTTATTTTTTACATTTCACATCGAGACAGTTACTCGGATCAAATCGAAGCGGTCTTTTGTTCTCGGTCGGTTTCCTTGTTCGCTAGAGGGCGCGGGCGTTAATACAATAATCTGGTGTCTGCATAAAAATTAACCGGTGTGTAACGGTACCACGCGTAGGAGGCGCACCTCGCTGCCCGACCGCCGACCGCCGACCGCCGACCGCCCGGCCCTCACCTCCGACCTGCTCGTAACTCACATCTCAGCGACGATACATCAGGTTCACGTATTACTAATTATCGTCGGCCTAATTCGTTAACCTGCTAAGTCCATTTTTGGCAAAATTGACTTTTTGATGCAGTTAGAAAATTCAGCCTAATATCTACCTTAGCATTTAAGAAATAGCAGCGATATCAGCCTAAAAAGGTGTAAAAAGCTATGCACGAAAAACTGCTTTCTTACCACTAGCCACTCTCCACAACGCAAACCTGCTAAATCCTGTTGCGGCCTCAGTTTTGCACTGAAAACGTTCCCAAACTCACAAGCCGTTTGGGAAAATTGTTTATTTTAATTTATTGTTATAATAATTAATTGATTGTGATACAGTAGCAGTAGTAAAACAATATTTAATAGCTGTCATTAATAATAGTAAAATACTTAGGAGTACAACACGTACTACAAGACAGACAACACATTATAATAACGTATATTATAACGATTACTGATTGTTTATGAAGAGTTTACCATTTTTTAATCGTGGTAAAATCATCAAATGAGTCCTCCCACTCAAGACAGGGCAGGAGGGAATGTCAGACTTGTACTGACTAAAATCCACGGTGTCCTTCAATAGCCTTTACGTTCCGGGGTCACGATTTATACGTAAGACCCGACACCAGCAGGCTTTGGCACTCTAAGGGGGACGTCATTGTGCTGACACTCTTTGAGGCGTGTGTGAAACACAACGCGCCATCGACTTGGACATGGTCGATGGTCGGACAGCGACTCGTCCATTACTCGGAGCCCGCATGCCCGCACCTACGGTGACCGGAAATCGTCTTACGACGTCCAACGCAGTGGGCGTCTACCACTGCGGCTGGGCTGTGAGGTGGACGCAGCCACGTCCTCACCTTTACGCGTCCCGCCTCCTCCTTCGCTAGCATAACTGCTTCGCAGAAGGAGCTGACCGCTTCCCACTCCGTCTCGCCCCGCAGCATGGCCTCGAGCAATGCCGGGCGTGAGAGGTCGCATAATATCCTATCGCCGTCGTGAGGAACGCGGCGGTGCTCTGCCCAAGCGGGGCAGTCCTGCACCGTATGCTCCATCGTGTCCTCCGGGTGATCCTCGCAGTGGTGACACCCAGGCCTTTCTTCCTTCCCTATCTGACACAGGTACCTCCTGAAACTTCCGTGTCCGATGAGGACCTGCGTCAGGCGGTAGGTCAGGACGCCGCCGTGACGCCTATCCAGCCACTCTTCAAAGAGGGGTCTCCGTCGCGATTGCGGCGTGCCCGGATCTCGGTTGCGACAGTCGCTCCCTCCATACTGCCCTGAGATCGCGCCGGAGCTCTTCCCGCCGCGCCTCGAGAAGTCGAGGCAGCGGGGATTCGCCCCGGCGGGCGGTAGGCGGCGCTGCGCCTCCACGCGCCACTCATAGACGCGTTGGAGAGCAGTTGCATTCAGATCCTAAGGCAGCATCCGGCAAGGAGGTTGGCTGATTCACCGGCGATCGTGCGGTATCCTCGGATCATCCGCATAGCCATGACCTTCTGGTAGGAGGCGTTTGGCCGGCTGAGACTGAGCAGGAGTCGCCTGAGGGCGGTTGCTGCCCGGTTTAGCTTTGGGGCCAAACGCAGGAAGTGTTCCCTGAAGTTCCACGGGCTGTCGAGGACGAATCTCAAGTACTTCATCGTTTTCCCAACGCCGCCGCCGCCCCAATGCGAACCCCTCACACCGATGCGATAAGAGTTTAGTTTAGATATTTTAACCCTGTTTCCTATTAAAGAGGGACTGATTTGTAAATTTTCAATAATAAATAATTATTTTGATTACTAATTGAATTCGTTTAACTGCACTATTCAATTATCTATACACCATACCAAAAAGATAAAAACTGCTAAGTCCTCAAGCAAATTGAAATTTCACCTCGAATAACTGCTAAATAAACGTTTTCCTCATTTTTGAAAAATCTGTTTAGGTTTTTTTAAATATTATGTTTTTAAAATATCAAGAAAAAATATAGAAGTCAACGGGATTTTCAAAATTTTGATTGCTAAACTAATAAAGATATTATTCAGTTTTTTGTTCGTCCTGTAAACCTTGCAAAAATGCACTTAGCAGGTTAACGAATTAGGCCGACGTTATGTCATTCCGGTATTACGCCTTTTTTGTAGCTTACCACATACGTACACTGCCGCATGATAGCCATAAACAGATGAAAGGAGTGCCGGTGCAATGGTATGGCTGATTTACACTAATCCAACGACTCTGAATCGCAATATAGGAAAGTATTCTATTCCAATCCAGCGCTGGATACTGTATAGAAGCATGTTTTCATGATCCTAGTGCCTGTCCAGCGTTGGATACCAGTGACGCTGGATCCAGCTACTGGATCAATGTAAATCAGCTTGTAGGTACAATGTATCGGTGTTTAATTATCAATGGATTGCTAGGTATGCTGCAGGATGATATGCGACTATGGATATAAAGTTACGACATTAACGTTTCGAATTGCCGAATTCAGTTCGACAATGGCGTAACTTTAGTGACATGACAGGTGACCATTTCATCACATAGATAGCTCTCATATTTTCTGTAGGTACGAGAATAGTGCCAGCAATTGTTTAGGTTTGACTTTTGAGCTTTAGATTCAAAACAACATAGCTAACAGCTACCGTAATAGACTTAAATATCAAGTATACCTAGCTAGTTGTACAATAGCGTCCTCTATATCATGATGCTCGCTATCAATATGATCCTGAAGTTCAGCTTATGTGCAGGAAGGATCAGTTTCAGAGCTAAAACTTAGATGTTTATGATTTATGTAACTGCAGTTACTTACTTAACGTTAGCTGCACAAGTGCTCGCACAACAATTTAGTACGTAGAAAGTATGTCCTGACATGAGTGGACGTTAAATTGATTCCCAACAATATTCATAATTAATGTAAAGGATCATCAATATCAACCGAGGGAACAAGAACATTTATTATATGAAAGTTAAACATTAATGGTAAATTCTCTTTTACTTTCTTTTTACGTTGTGTATCTGGACTGGTGGAACATTAAAAACTTAATCATATCAATTAAATCGGCACCGCTCACTATAAGATGAGATCGTTACACGTGCGCGTTTATAAGGAGAAATCAGCACGGAGATATAGTCTCATCATTAAGAGCCATTCGTTAAAACTCACAGACAGTAAAATCTGTAACAAGCAACGTAATAAATGCAATAACAATGAATAAAATGGCAATAATAGCAGGTGAAATCGCGACAGGTCCGGGTCTCGGGTCGTCGTCCGTAATTATAAATAAAATACGGCAACCGCGCAGCGCCGCCGCCCCCGCGCGCTGGAGTGCACGGCGACGCACCGCACTGCCGGCCGCACCGCACAGCGCCGCAACGTACCGCGTCGCGCCGCACTTCTCCCGACACCTAACCTGTATCACTTTACTCACTGTTTTCAGAGCACAATAGTGCATTATTGTCCGTATAAGGACTTTTAAACATACTCGTTCCAAATTTTGTTACGAAAAAAATCTCACCCACTAATGCAAGGATACGGGCGTTGTTCGGACGGTTTGTTGTTTAATAAAAGTCACTTGGTCATACCGTTTTATGGTAACTTGTTGGCGTACTATTAAACACTGTCCAAAAAGTGAGGACATCCAAAGCTTAATTGTAAGCAGCGATGTATAAGTATCTATGCAAACCTGCCGTGCGGCTAACAAAGGTTTCTGCCATAGTCTTTTTTTCGAAATGAGGTGAAGCTTTATTTTTAAATCCGGCTTCTTTAGTTTCACTTCTATCTCAATTTCTAAACACGTTTTGGACACTAATGAATTTTTAGGGTTCTATGGTATCAAACGTCTGGCTTTGTCGAATTCGAGTCACTAGAAGTCGCGGCGAAATCATCGCATTTGCAAAACGTTATATACACATATTTTATATAGATATAATATACAACCGCCTACAGTAAAGTGCGTCCGGAGAATTTTAAATAGGGTATGGTCATATGGTGTCAGATGGTGCGGCATCGTATGATACCACCACATAAAACAAACACTATGCTCTCGGACCAGTTGATACATTTAAATATGCGCTGCCATAACTTACACATCCCCCGTTGTTTTAATTACAGGAACGTGTTAATGCCATAGGTAACATCGTTATCAGTTATCAGCCACCAAAGTCCAACTGTCGTGCACATGTCGGTTGGAAGAGTATTTGTAAAAATGTAAAAAGTGGTAACGCAGAGGATAGGGGTAGAGGGTGTGATGCGGCGGAGCGTGGCGGGCGGCGCGTGCGCAGGACACACGACCAGCACGTGCTGAATTCATCACTTTTTCCACTCAGTAGACCGTTGGACATTGTTTCTCGTTACTGCTATTCAAGTAACGAGCTCCAACTAAAACATATGTTGCGTAAACTCTTTTGCATGGCAACTGGTGGTCGCTGATAACCTTTGGCGCCTGTCTCAATGAAGTTAGCGTAGGCGATCTAGTTGTTTGTTCACAACGGCCGCCCAGTGTGCAGATATTATCCTTCATATTTTTACATGTTTTCTTGTTTTATTGGTTTTCTTTATATATGGCCTTTTTACAAATATATCAATTATGAAACCCACGCTGTGTACCAAAATAAAATATGTACTTTATTAAGGAATTTTAAGTTGTACGATGAAATATTTATTCGAATTTATATCAACAAGTGAACTATAACATAAACTCACACCAATTTCTCATGGGTGTAGGCAGAAACCACAGAGGCCGCACCTGTTACGATTCTTACATACTCCTTTTTCCCCATAAATACCTACATCTGGTAATACAAGCGCTAAAATATTTTTAGTAAAAGGTAGATTAGTTAGTTATGGACAATTCATGAGTGAATCGAAGACAGAAACTTTAATTAAATACTGATTTGTCGACAAACTTATTCAGGCATTGTATGAGATCGTCAGCTTTCTCTAACCTGCACCCCCTTCGAACCTAACCTGTACGAGTGTACGTGTCGGAGTACCCCGGGTTCCCAAACTCAAGTGTCAAGCCATGCCTAAATATAATAGGCTTTGTCGACGAATCCCATCTTTAGCGGAAGATTCCATCGTCGAAGTTCTCAGTTATAATGAAATCGTTTTGCTCGGTAGCTGATAGGTTCTATTGTTGAACAAAATGATAAAAGGAACATACGTCGAAGGTATTTCAGACCTAAGGAATGTGATCTTGATTGTTAAGTACATTGGTAACGAGTCCGTAGCAATATATTTTTAAAACGTTATCCAACATTGAATAATTACATAAATTCAATTCATTATATCTACATCCTCCAGACATCTTGTCTATTTCTGGTTAGAAACAGGTGAATGTGTGGCAGTTAAGCGGGTACCCGCATGATTTCTAAAACAGGCGGCGGGGAATAGAACTGTAGAATTGTTGTAGAGACACTAGCCAGTGCCATGACAACTGACTAGCCAGTGCTTGTCATGGAAGGAAAATGTATGTTCCTACTCCTTCACTATTCTTTTCTGATTAATTTCGTTGCAGGATCTAAGAGAGTTAAACATCATTATATCGACGCTTTCTCTGGTGGTCGCCACTGTTGATTTAGGCTTTCAGAAGTTGCCGTGGTTTGAGAATAGTGCGGTGTTATTTTCCCAATTAAAAATAGCCAGTGCCCTGGATTTAATTTACTGCAGGTCTTAAACGACCGCTTGGCAATATTCCTAATGATTCACGTAATTTCAGAATATGAATAATAGAATAGTATAGCCAATAACTTTGCGAAGTGAATCATAAGGAATATTGCTCAGTGTTCGTTTTGAACCCTCTGAAGGTGTAAAGGTTTCCATTCTCAGACCAAGCATACAGACCTTGATGCTCATATATCGTTATGATCCTCTACAACCATATGTTTATCAGGATGATTCAATAAATGATCACTCGCTCTAAAGAGGTTGTTTTCGACAAAAACAAATTTAACAACACTTACTGTCAGCAACTACAACATTAAACACTAATTAATATAGTAAATATTGGGGAATATCGCGTTCTGAATAGTAGTGAGTACTTAAAGACCTTTCTAGATTGTCCCTTGTTTTTAACAAACAGTTTCTTGATATGGGATTTCCCTTCATTCCCCGGAAAAGGAAAAACTGTCAAACGTGAACGAAAATGCAACGTTTTAAAAACAAGACCTATTAACACAATATTGGTGAGACAACCCAATGACGGTCAGAGAAGTGAGTCCCTCAGGCAGTAGCCTACATAAGTGCATCATTAAATTACTTGCAGTTGCATAAATGGTAAACTTCAAATTAATTTTCAATCAAATTCAAAACTTGAACTTGTTCATCTAAAGTGTTTACCGTTAGATGTATATTCGTCTGTATATGTATGTATTCTTCTGTAAAGGATTGTCATAGCAACGTCGTGGGTGACGCTATGCGGCGGTGGTGTGGTGGCGCGTCAGGTGTTGTCCACGGTGGGTGAGCGCGGCGGCAAGTGCGCCCGCGCAGCGCGCCGGCCACGGTTGAGCGTCGCCGGCAGTTGGGCACGCGCCGCGCACGCGACAGGTGGACGTCACGCAACGTTACATACATGTACTAATGCCACTTGAATAGTAACTCATACTCATTAGAAAGGCTAGAAAAAACGACAAAGTGGAAGTAAAAAAAAACTTTTTTTCAATGTTTCTTACCAATGCAATACCTACTCATTTTCATTTTCTGTCTGATTTTGAAGGCGGTATCAAATTGGATATTCTATAGATAGATATGCATTGACTTTAAGGCCTTTCCTTTTTATTTAACTTCAGTGGGACAGCTTCTGCTCAAATATATTAAAGGCCAGCATCACACACTACTAAACATAATTTTTAACTGAGAGTGGCCTTGGTGTGGACTTAATGGGTGCTTTATCTTCATGTATAACAAACGCGACATTAAGATTTAATGTCATTTTTAAATATCAATTTTTAAATGTTACAGAAGTGGATCAGTCGTGAAGGCATGACGAGTGTGAATGAGTCGCATGTTTTGTCGATTTATTTGACGGCCACCGATCCTTCCATTTGAGAGTAGACACGCGGCTCGAGGGACCGAGGGCCTGCTCGGGAGTGCTTCGATCTCACGTACCGTACTTTACAGCTTTATCAACCGTTATTATTCTTAATAACATGTTGTAGCTATGGCGACAACACATTAACCTCGCGAAATTCGTGAGCTTTTTCATCCGCTACGTGAACAAAAGTTTTGGCTTTCCAAGATTATTTTCTGATGAAAATAAACTGAACGATACGATATTGATTTTACGCATGTTCCTATTAAAATGTCTTTGTCCAGTATACTGAAGTGGTATTCCCAGCTTAATAGTTTCCCGAATGCGAACATAAATCACATGATGCTGTGAAGAGTGTTTCGGAGAACATGAGTCCCACTATAAACAAGTTCAGCGCATCGTGTGTACATCTTGGATCTTCAGATTAAGATCCTGCCTGTTTGCAAAGATTTTGAATTCCACGGAGCGAAAAAACTCTTTAAAACTCATTACAGCACCACCGTTATGGGCCGATAACAGCGTGAAATTCTGGTAATTGGTAATGTTGAGGTACCTGCGCTGGTTCGTATATCTACTGTCTGATTCTGATATTTTTGCATCTTCTTCTTACGAAGCGGCAAGAACAGTAGATATAAACTTGGCAGACCACAACTTCCCTTTTCACACGAATAACTAGTATTGTCGATGTAACGAAGTATTGTCAATGTTACCTGCAAATTAACGAAAATTCAATGCCCCTACAAAATATAGTATCTATTCTAGTAACGCAATGCAACTTCTGAGACATTTCCAGGAATACAAATAGAAAGCGCTCAGAATTACACGTTGAAAATGATTACTAAGCTTTTTTCAAATCTCCACGAGTCAATTAAAACCCTTTAAGAGGTAAGAAAAAGGTTCAAACCATCGCAGGTACTAATAAGATATTAACTGGAAATATTTGCGCTCCCATTACAAATTCCATAGTGTATATATTATATATATTACAAATTCCATACAAAGGTATTTAAAATACCGTATTGAGTGAGTCGCAGGCAGGCGTCGGTGTCCATTACGTTATAATCAATCATCGTGTACGTTCAGGTTTCAATCTGCTTTGCGCCGCTTTTGGCCAGGCGAGGCTTTCGACACGGGCGCAATCAATATAGCAGATAAGTGCGATAAGATCCGACGCAGCCTCGCGGTCGTGGTCGTCGTTTTGCAGCGCACTTCCGCGCCCCGCGCGCCTCCTCGCGCATCCTTCTCCCGCACTCAACTAGCTCTGAAACATCTTCATCTGAAGCCTTAACTATCTGCCACACTGTCTACTAAACAGCAATTTACCTTTTTAGAAGCATTTACAAATTAAAGGAAGTTATGACGGTAGTTTTATACTCAAATTTCCTTCATGCTTCAGCATTTTAAAATTGGTCACTAGAACAATAAGAATCATTACAACTTATTCTAGTAATTCAGCACACATAATTATGCTGAACTTTCTCGTCAGAAGTAAGCTGTCAACAAACGATTAAAACCACGCGAGAGAAGTAATTTCACGTTTCTCAAATTTACCAACTATCGTGACTCAACATTTGGAAAAAAAATATTGGAATCCACCGTAATACGTACGACGTAAGTGCATGGCAGTAGCGCGTGCGCAGTGTTATGTGAAGTGCCCTTAACGACTTAAGTGTTGATGTGCGGGAGTGGGATCATTTATTATTTTATCGTATGATTGAATCTTGTTTCTGATTCAGTTCATGTTACAGACAGACATATCTCAGATATTCTTGAAAATACACTGATTCAATTTAAATACAGACTCACATAACCTTCCGTTGTATGTTCGACATACAACGGTACATTTGCATGCTCATCAAAACAACATTCATAATTTTTTTTTTGAAAAATATTTATTGATCTTTTTTCTTTATGTGTATATATAGGTAGTTATGTTATTTTACTTTCACAATCTGTTCAGTATATTGCGAGATAGTCGGTGTTAGTGACAAACCTGGAGTTGGAAGTAACAGTCCTCACCTGATATGGTGATGAATAGGTTCATTACGTTGCATGTGCCGAGGTGTGTGTGTACGATATCGTTCCAATTCGAACCCACGTAGTAATAATAAATCTAATTTATACGTAAGTAGGTATGTCGCGAGTGGACGAATGTATCAATGCTGCGTATTTGTGATCATCATTTATGTAGAAGCGGGTATGCGGGCACAGGTGCGCACGCGCACTCCCGCCAGGTAGCCGCTATGCCACACACGCCTCGTGTCCACCTGTGTTCTAAACACTGACCATCATCACTAAAACCAAAGAAAACAAAAAATAATTGCTTCCACAGATGGTGCTGATTAACGCTTATAACAAAAGGGTGTCAAAAACAACGATAGTAATCTGTAACGGTCCCGCTGTGTGCGTTATTAGTTTTATCTAAAGCTGTTGTGCCATAAATATAAATGCGACTTGACCTAACTCGCTGGATTTCAAATGGTTATTTAATAATAGTAGAATGAGATAATTAGGTGCCTACCAGCCTCTTAAATAACAATGTGAAATGTTGTTTGAAGTCGATTAGTAATGGAAACTATCCATTAATGAGCGACATGAGACGGCTGCTATCGTCGGCAATAAGTTACACGAGCATTAGTAAACTAGGGAGTAATTGCGGAGGCGGGCCGATTTCCTAGCTAGTGCCGAAGCAATTAATACTCACAACGTGATCAACAGCGCCGATCCCCTCTTCGTAGTACATTACAGATCGATGACACAGTTCACAAATAACGATACTATTTATCTATGTCCCACACTTTGTTGCCTTATTTAGCTGGCCATGTAATTAAGAGGCAGACAATATTTTTCACAATAAACTTGACCGGGTACCAACATATTTCATTATGGAAAATTACAAGTTCATATGCTCTGCGTGACGTCGAATTGGATTAACTAAAGAATGAACCGTTTATCAATACAAAAGAAGAAACAGGAACTAAGGTGATGAGATGACTTGACACGTTATTTAAATTTGAAACAGGTCCACGTCCGATTTTTTATTCGCTATTTGATTGTTGTGTCGGTGTAGTTCCATCCTGTTTTTGCACAGGGAAACAAAAAATATTGCACCATATGGAGTCTTATCGACTTTAAAATAGGCTGTTTAATGAACAACGAAAACATGTGGCCAATTAATTTCTGCTAGCTTCTAAATGAACACATTTGGAACGAATTTGAAAGGTGCAATAAAATGTTAGATCTGCACTGCCTTATGGCACGAGCCCATAGCACTAATGTAGACTGTACTCGTATTTTTAAATAAAACAGGAAGCACGTAAGATTGGGAGTCACTGGGTGCCATACTGCCAAGACTATGCAAATTTAAGTACGCAGACGAGGAGTTACGACCTTGAATAAATATCTCCACCTACAGTGCAGGAGACATTTGGCTGTTCACAGTTACTGTTCGTAACGATTAATCGTATTTGTTATTCAATTTTCCCTGTATTCAAAAGCGCGAATAAATTTGCGTGGTAAGTCACAACCTGCTCAAGAGCGGGTTTCTCGACGCGTCGAGGCGACCATCTGGTGGGCGAGAGCTTTTTTTATTTTCCAAACGTGTCGTCTTGGATTCTCGTTTTTTGCACTGGCTGGCGCTCGCTCCTTTTCTTTTTTTTATATTGCTGAGTTGCAGTTAACAGGTGGCTGGCCGTGTGCAGGTGAGACCTGAGATTTTAACTCGCGTCAGGTTCACCTCAGTGTGAAAAATTACGCGTGCTACCAGGCCAATTAACATGTTCCAAATTTTTATTTAAAAACTGTAATCAAATTACCTACATGTTTTTTTTTTATAAATTTTATCCTTTAGTTAAAATTGCGGTGTACTGCGGTGTATAGAAGTGTTTTTTTTTAGAAGTTTGTTTTTGTTATGGCGTGTAAGCATTATTCTCCATTATTTAAAGTGTCCTGACCAGTTTGGGATCTAATTAATCAAAAAGAGATTAGTTAAATCCGCAATGTTAAAGAAATGCTTGATGAACGTACCATGACAGTACAAACCCGCTGAATTTTAACGAATAATCAGGTGGTTGGGTTGGCAGAGGAAAGACGATGTCCACCAGTGAATATGGAGTTATTTTTTACGTTCATTAAATTTTTCATACACTTGAATATCTTGTTTGGATATTTATAGGCGTCTTGCAGGAAACAGAAAGAACGGACTTAAGCTTTGAAACGTTTGACCGTCTTAATTTCAGTATATGTATATTGTTGTTCAGTGTATTTGTTATAAGCCGTGGGTTCGATCCCCGCACGGAACATACATTTGTATGATCTGCATGTAAGTTCTTCCGGTCTGGGTGTTTGTGTATGTGATTCCTATGTTTTTAAATGCGCCTACGATACAGGAAAAAATCGTAGTGCGGGCAAAGTAAGAAAAAAGAACCTGAACACACTAAGATACCTATTCATTAATAAAAACTCTATCATTAAAACAATTAACGTCCCCTTATAAACGCTCGTGTCCGAATGGATGTTTATCATTCGTAATTTTTGAAAATTCCTGCATTATTCAAGTTGGATAAAGTCTTTCTATTATTTTATCTTTCTCTTCGATCGTATGAACAGGGCATATTAAAAGCACTAATTATATGCCCTGTTACACAACTTTGTCATCATCATCATCATCATCATCTCAGCCGTAGGACGTCCACTGCTGAACATAGGCCTCCCCTTTTGATTTCCACTTATACCGGTTGGAAGCGACCTGCATCCAGCGTCTTCCGGCGACCTTTATAAGGTCGTCTGTCCATCTTGCTGGTGGACGTCCTACGCTGCGCTTGCTAGTCCGTGGTCTCCACTCTAGTACTTTTCGACCCCATCGGCCATCTGCTTTGCGAGCAATATGGCCTGCCCATTGCCACTTCAGCTTGCTAATCCGGTGGGCTATATCGGTGACTTTAGTTCGTCTACGGATCTCCTCATTTCGGATTCGATCACGTAGAGAAACACCTAGCATAGCCCTCTCCATAGCTCGTTGAGCGACTTTGAGCTTTGAGATGAGGCCGATAGTGAAAGACCACGTTTCGGTGCCGTAACTCATCACTGGTAACACACATTGGTTGAAGACTTTCGTCTTGAGGCACTGAGGTATGTCGGACGAAAAGACGTTGCGTAGTTTCCCGAACGCTGCCCAACCTAGTTGGATTCGGCGGTTGACCTCTTTCTCGAAGTTGGACCTACCTAACTGGACTACTTGTCCTAAGTAGATATATGAGTCAACAACTTCGAGTACCGAGTTTCCAACAGAGACTGGGGTGGGCACAACATTGGCATTTGACATAATTTTCGTCTTGTCCATGTTCATTTTCAAGCCCACCCGTTGTGAAACTCGGTCGAGGCCATCGAGCATCATGCTGAGTTCCTCCATCGACTTTGCCATGACTACGATGTCGTCGGCAAACCGAAGGTGAGTGATGTATTCGCCGTTGATGTTGATGCCAAGCCCTTATTGCCATTCCAGGAGCTTGAAGGCGTCTTCCATTGCGGCAGTAAACAATTTCGGGGAGATAACGTCCCCTTGTCTTACGCCTCTTATTCTCAATGGAATCGCCTTCGTGCTCTGCTCCTGTACTCGGACCGACATGGTGGCGTTATTATACAAGCACTTCAACACCTCGATGTACCGATAGTCAATACGGCATCGCTGGAGTGACTCAAGTACCGCCCATGTTTCCACCGAATCGAAGGCTTTCTCATAGTCCACAAACGCTAAGCATAATGGCAAGTATGGATGTGGTCTATGGTACTATAGCCTCTTCGGAAACCGGCTTGTTCGGGAGGCTGGAAGTCATCAAGTCTGTGTTCGAGACGGTTCGTGATAACCCTTGAAAACAGCTTATTTTAAACATGACTAGAAGCGTGATGGGTCTGTAGTTCTTCAATAGGCTGTTATCACCTTTTTTGAAGAACAGCACCACCTCACCTCTACTCCATGTTTCAGGCGTTTTGCCCTCAGAGAGGACGGAATTAAAGAGCTTCTGGAGGACTTTAAGTACCGGTGTTCCACCCGCTCTCAGAAGCTCTGAAGTGATTCCGTCCTCGCCCGGCGCCTTGTTGTTCTTAAGCTGCTTCAGGGCCATCCTAATCTCGTACAGACTGATGTCCGGGATATCTTCGGTATAATGTCGGGACAGCTTGGCTCTGGGATCTCCTACCAAGCGGTCAACGGGCTTTGCGACCGAAGTGTATAACTGTCCATAGAACCTCTCGATCTCGCCTAAAACCTCTGCTTTGGTCGACGCTATGCTGCTGTCCTCCCGTTTCAGCTTTGTCATCTGGCTCTGCCCAATAGACTTGTCCTTTGCGAACACTTTAGAGCCTTGGTTTCGCTGTATGGTCTCTTTAACACGATTCGTATTAAAGAGACGCAGATCATGTCGCAAGGACTTAGATATCCGTCTATTGAGCTGCCTATATGACTTCGCGTCATCGGAAGACTGCAACTGTAGCAAACGTCGTTCAGCCATGAGGTTTAAGGTTTGCTCGGTCAATTTCTGGGGTCTATCTTTACGACAGGGTCTAAAAAACTTAGACCCTACCGTGCGGACAGTTTCCACTAGCCCGTCGTTGATCTCGTCCACTGACACTAAGTTCTCAAGGCAAGCAAAGCGATTAGAGAGCTCGAGTTGAAAGGTTTGTCATCATTATCATCTTTTTTTTTGGGGACAAACCCACCACACTATTCCCAAACCACTGCAACTCCTGAGAGCCAGAATCAACAGTGGCAACCACCAGAAAAGCGCCGAGACTATGAAGCTCGACGTGTCCCGGAGAATGAATTCTTGGATCCTGAAATTAATCAGAAAAGAATAGTGGAGGAGTAGGAAAAATATGTTATCATTATCATCTGCCTAGCATTTTCCTAAATAAGTCGGCTTTCAATCGAAACGGATGCAAATATCATGAGGCGACAGCCTATCCGACCTCAACAACCCAGTAACTGGGTAATGCGATATCCCTCGGTAGTCAAGCTTCCGACTGACAGTTACGACTGTCAAAGTTCTACTTACAGCCAGGACATACGGCTATAAATGTTTTGGAGCCACGAAGGAAACTCTCTATGATAGATCTCTATCCACAACTCGGCAAGCGCGGCTTAACCTGGAAAATCGGCCTATGCGGCTTTAATTATTTAGCCACGAGCTCCTCGATATTACATGACTGTATGAGGTTTATTTAAATAGAAAACTGACTAAACTTGAACCTAATCCCATAAGACATGTTAAGAAGCTGATTTACTACTTGTCGTGTCATTTACTAAGGTCCTACTTTGTAGGGAATTTTCTTGAAATGAGTCTGAGCTGATTACAGTATCAGTAGTGGAAGTTTAGACGATCATCGATATAAACCCAGAGAAACATGGATTCTCCCATTCTATAAGTATGTTAGTTTGCGTTCTCATAAACTCATAATATCGTGTCATGTTATAACCCCAAAGCCAAATACAGCAAGCATAACAAAGACATCTATTTGTAGTCTTTAAACGAACATCTTTTTAATAGATATTCAGCAATCTCGGATTATATATCATTCACGGGTTTAGGGCTTAGCAAGTATTAGTGTGGACTTATGTGAAAGCTTGAAAAATTGTGCCTATTACAGAGAGCGCACTCAATAGGCTGGCAGACCTGCACCGTTAGACTCCAGATCACGACGCGGCGGATTATTTGAGAACACAAAGAGATCGAGTGCCGAGCGACGGACGGACACAATCACTCATAGCGTTGCGTTTGTCATAGAGAGCGAGCGCGACAACGACGCGTCGATCACCGGCCGACACGCTTTGTCAGCCTGCTCCGATTTGTTAACTGTGCGACACTCGCGGCCCGCCCGACCCACAAACAAGCATGCGTAAATATCTCACCTGATAAACTAGCGTGTGTATTCGACATCAAGCTAATACAGCCTGCGTACGCGCAGTCGCTGTACAGGCATCAACAACTCTACTATTGTGTCATCTAATAGGAAGAAGGTTCACTTAATGAAAAGTTGTTTAAGCCTTGAACTTGAGGTCACTGTCATAAGGAAAACTTGGCTCTCTGAACTGTCTGATAATTTCGAAACAATTTCAGAAACTTTCTACAGCGCCGTAGTCGTTTGGATTGTCCGCGAGAAGGCTGTAAAAATCGTTCACCCATAAAATGAAATATAGGTTAAGACGGTCTCTCTCTCAAAAATTCATTCAAAGTACCGTAATCTCGTCCTTTTATTTTGTAATTTCTTCTTACCACCAATTTTGAGCAGTCGTTTAACATTTTAGGGTTCGTTTTATGGTCTTGTGTCTGATGAACATCCTCTTTTATTTCTTGTTTTGACTCCACGAATGTTGTCCGCTACAAGTGCTACAACGCACGGCACCACTCGTCTCACGAACAGGCTACCAACTTATTATTTTTATATCATCTAGATTGTCATACAACATTATGGCTATTTAGAATTCCACCTATAAGCTGTTTGACGTAGGTATGAGTTTGATGATTGGTTCAGAAGGAGTACCTACACCTACTACCTGTTAATAGTCAAGACATTATTATCTGACAGAGGCGGATGGTTTTCGGAAGTTGACACGAATGTTAAAGTAGAACAATAGGTTTGTTAGTTTTAGCGAGCGCGGATGAGGCGGTCGGCGCGTGCGGTGGCGGCGTATTGTCGGGGCGGAGTACGGGAGCCGTGCGCCCACGCAGCACCGCGCTGCCAGGAACAGCGCCTTGTCCGTGTCAACGGTACGATACTCAGTCGGTTAAATATCTTACTTTCACAATTGCAATAAGCGAACGTCAAGAACTCATCATGTTGGACAACAATAAGGCACGCGTCTCTGTCGGCTACGTGCATTGCGATTTACAATCTTGCAATGATCGCTGTGATGCCTTGCCTTTTACATCCACTGATCTCATTTAAACTTTTCAACTGCAATTTCTAAAAAGATCTTTGGATGTTTCTACTTTTACATCGTAAATTCGAAACTCAGTCAACAACGTTCATTTAGGATCAACTGAGTTGCACTGAAACAAACAGTTCTCAGTAGTATTTGTTAAAAAAACCATACCTTTGACTTTGTCATAGCCTGGTAAACGTAATTGAAATGTAAAAGATCAAAGTGACACTTATACATTTATAAGAATAATGTAATAAACGAGACTTTCTCAATTATAATATAGGTTCTTATATTTACTAATACATTCTCCGCGGAGAAATTATTATATTATAATTTTGATGGCTGGCATGATAACTATAGCGTTTAAGATATGCAAATAAAGAACTTTCATTTCGTTGTCTGAACAATGGTGATGTATTCGCGGGGGTTTGTCTAGTTGACAGTGGAGATAATAATACGATGAATAATAATAGTGTGAAAGCACAGTAATTTTACACTTAACATTTTATTATTATCAGTGATAAATGGGGAATTCTTCGAACTTCAATTGTTTTTTTTTTGTATATCTAAGAATTAATTCCGCCTAAGGAAAAAGTTCTCAAAACACACTAAGTTATCGATTTGATTTGTTCATTCACTCTGTGTGTCAAATGGATACCCTTTTACTAAACTATTTTGTGTCGCACTGACAGCTTTCTTTTCGCCACATTTTATGATTTTCTAAAAAGATTATTTCTTTAACTAGTACAATCTAAATAAGTACCTGAAACACTATCAATCTTTCAGTGACCTTCTAGAAGCCTAAGTCAAGTAGATTTTAGTGTAATAAGGTAAAACAGAATTTAGCCTAATTGTATTGTACATTTTACATGTTAGTAAACGTCACAATATCTGCACGCGCTGTTAACAAACAGTAATTAGATGATAATCATTAGATGCAGTGCTCTATTATGGTACAAGACACAGTGCGAGCACATCTCGGCACGCCCTCTTCCTTCGAACAAGTGAGTGCACTAATGAAGCTCAACTAAATATTCATGAAACCAGTCATCGTGCTCGCTCCCAAAACTGGAAGGCAACATTAACGCACGTAGAGTGCCCTCTACAAAAGGACCACAGGGATATGCGCTCGCGTCTAACAAATGCCTACACATGACATGACAGAAACAACCACTACTTAATTGCTAAGACTTTCTATGGGAATACCGCACCTAATTGTTATACATATAGCTTTATACGAACAAACAAACATTTAATAATAACCGCTTCAGGCACAGCCACAGGCGCATTTGCGTTTTCTTTGTCCTATGATCAAATTCAGCGCTTCTTAATCCCTGATGCTGCACATTAAATCTCTCCTTATTATTTCGTTTCAAAGACGCCCACGTCAATAAATTATATCCAGATAGGAAGTCGATGATGCGGAAATAGTAATTAGTAAGAAATAGCTAGTACAGTCAGCATCAAAAGTTGCTGACCACATTCAGATTTTTAAAATCGCCGTACACCGTAATAATACGAAATAATACGGTGTACAGCGATTTTAAAAATCTGAATGTGGTCAGCAACTTTCGATGCTGACTGTACCTATACTTAATGACGGATTGATTGTTTTTAAATCATATACTGTGTGGGTAAGCAACATGCACTAACAAAAAGAAAGCCAATAAAGCTTTAAATAAAGATCTCCAGTTATTAGGTAGCAATCCAAGCCATTATCACTGGGATTTTCAAAAGACTATTAAAAAATGTTAAAATTACAGTTTCTGCTCTTTGACACCTGGAGCGTGTTGCAGCGTCCTCGTCACCGCACTAGTGATTGATTCTGGTTAATGTTTTGAGTTGTGAAATGTAAAGATTTATATTGCAAGCCCTAACTTTCACTGTCAACAAAATAAATGTTTAGGATAACATAGTAGATACAGATTGAAGAGCAGACGTGGACTGAGAAATAAGCACTCTAGATTGCAAATCAGTACGGAGGTCGCGCGGTCTCGCGCCGTTGACTTGAATGACTCATAAACACCTTGATTTACTGAACACACCGAAGATTTGTAGTGTATTAATTCCAATGTCGCTGGCCGGAAGATATTCCCGAGCCGCAACATCACTCGCATCACATGTTCACACTCAATATAATACACTTTGTTGTTAGTACGGCCGGCCGAGCTGCCTCCCACCAAACAGTCCCGACCTAACACCTCTACTAACATCACCAATCATTAACACACGGGTGGCACGAGCTCCCCTGACCAACATAAAAAATCTTATCTTTATTATCTCATTGAAAAACGAATGTGAGTAGGTAATACGTCTATAAAAGTGACAATATTTATGACCATGATTTATAGATGAAACATTTTTACGTATCGTATTTTTGTGTAATCCATCGTAAATTGTTTTACTCGCATACCTCGAATCTTATACAAGATATCATAACACAGGTGATCTAATCGACGTAGTGTTACAACAAACAATAAAACTGATCAATGCTGTATTTCTTATCTTTACAGCAGTAATTCCAAATTATATAGATGTCTAGTATGGTTTGTCTGTGATGGTATTAGTAAATATGAAGGGAATTTTGTTAATATTGATGGAACATTACTTTATGTAAAAAGCTGGTACATTTTAACGAATAACCACTATAACCTATAAACATAATTATAATAAAAGCAACCTAAAAATATACATAAAGACTATTCCTTAAAAAAGAAATAAAAAATGTTAAACAGAATGTGGGGTTAGCAACCCTACAGAGCTCACATACTAAATTGGATCGTAATGCTCGTATTAATTTTATTGCTTTTATAGAGCCAGCCGCAAATCAACGATTGTAAACGCAAACTTTGTAAGAGACGCAGGTCTGTACCACAGCTGTATACTCGCCCACAGGTATCAGTACGATCACACTTGCACTGATGATTCTAAAATTGGATAACATCATTTTTTACTACTTATGATTTACTTCTAAAAGTTTAAGTTTTGTAATGCAAAATACTGAATAATGTTGTTCTTTTGTATGTTGGTCATTTTACGCCAAGTTGTAAATCAATCCATCTACAAGAATGTACTAAGTACTAAGAAACTGCAGTGTTCAACAACTAATGAAGGCAGAAGATGCCCTCCTAAATTTTGTACAGGCTGATTTATAGGATATAATTATACACGTAAGTTTCTACTCGCTGTACACAGTTACTTTGCGTTTACGAGAAACATAATTTGTATGTTAATGTAATAAATGTTTAAATTACTTAGCGTTCGTTAAGTAATACATGGGACAAACAAGCAAAGCCATTTGGTTGTTGTAAGTAGCAGTGTTCTCCACGTCATAACATTTTACTGCAGCTCGTGAAATCTAGTCAACAATCTACGTGCAACAACATTACCATACCTAAAATAAGCTCGTGAATGATGCAATGTTTTCTCTTTGTGCAGCGTTGCATCTCATCATCCACATGTGACGTGACGCAACGATCTTGCGTTAAATATCAATGGATGCGTAGTCGAATCTCTTCCACGAATAAAAATATGAGCATAAATTAATATACATATTTTCCCTTTAATAACTGTATGATACATTGTGATCGATGGTCCTCTTATATCACAAACGCCTGTAATTATTCAGATGAAATCGGACAGTTAAGTCATTACGGTGTGACTAATATGCCTGTGGAAATCCGCGCGCCGAACAAATTATAACATGGCATAGTGAGCAGTGTTGACATGTGGTATATAAATACCAATGGTGAAGGTCCCTAGAAGTTAGACATTCGTTAGTTTCTGTCGATGGCTTCGTTCGATATTAGAATATTTGTTAGTTATTCAAAAATATTCGCCCTCGTTATTGGCTGCAGCAGCGGCGTGAGCTATTATTTCCAGTTGCTCGAGGAATTCAGTTATAGCGCTATTGATCGACATCTATTTGGGTTTCCAACTTAAGAACAGTGCAAACACCCATTATTATATTAGTGTGTAATAAAAACGAGTCGTGAACTCTGTTCGTCGCAGTTTAGTTAAAACCGTTATAAAGATCACGGTCAATCGTCCTACAAAGCCCGAGTTTTAACTATATTGAGACAGTTACCTTTCTAAATTTTCAAAATTATTGATTTTTCATGACTACACTGTGATCAGTTCAAATGGTTTCCAAGTAGATGCTTGTGATTATGATAGCTATTACCTAAATTATGAACGTCATGACTATTTTTTTATCATGCGTACGTAAAATTTAATCCTTACTTGTGAAAGTTTGGATGGATGGATGGATTGATCTGTTTACTCAATCATGACGTGTTAATACGGCTGAACGGATCTTGATAAAATTTAGCTCAGATATGGGTGGATCAAGACGTAGGATGAAGTTTATACCGGGTATTACGTTCTTGTATGTTATTTTTTTATTTATAAGCGCATCTATCTATGAACACACATATTTTCGATTGGAAAATCTCGTTAACTGAACGAAACGTTTTCAGAGCAGTAGCAAAATATTGTGCGACAGGTTCATATTGTAACTTAGGATAAAAGGACCACTACCTTAAATATGTTCGAAGTGTTAGTACTATTGTCACTATTAAAATGATGAAGGGATGATTTTTACGAGTGTCAATAGGCATTAAGTGCGGGACTCGCCATGTTTATAGAGCCGTAGATTCAGATTAGGTGCCATTAGTACGGAGCGGCTGGACGCGGCTCGTACGCTCCGTGTCATTAGCGTCCATACCAAACAACATTACCTAGATAATAGCTCACGAGACCGGTTCTTATCGTGCCGTTGATAAAGCCTTTTTATATCGACTAATTTATTTTGCAGAAGATTTGGATTACACGGCGAAGAATGTTGTAAGCTATTTCTGAGTTTGTAGATGCAACGAAATGTTTGATACAATTTATATAGTTACACTTACCTATTTAGCTAAGCCTTGTGGGAAAATGTGTATTTTTAGAGATATTAGAAAACTGTCGCTATTTTCGGGGGAGTGAAATGAAGTAAAATCATCAATGACTGCCGCCCTAAGTGGGGCTGCTAAGGAACTGCCAGATTCTTTCTGACAAAAAAATCACCCTGTCCCTTTAGTTGCCGATTTACAGACGGTCCTGCAACCCAGTAAATTGTCGCTTACCTAAATTAGAAACACGGAAAGAAAACAACGTAACAGTAATTAAACAATTTTCTTGAAGACAAGAAAGCTCGTCATACTGCCACAGAGTTGCAAGTACTCGAATGTCAGGAGAAAGCAGCGCATAGTGTCAGCCGCGAACCCGACACGTGTCGTAGTTGCTAATTAGTGTAGGGTGTCGGGAGCGACCGCAGCGGCCACCGCAGCCTGCAACGGTTACCTGCGGCCACTGCGACCGCCGCCGGAACGTAACGCAACACCGCAACCTTACGCAGATCACATGCCTCTCATATGCTTCCTGAAACTTTCCAAAAATTTCCTCTTTTCTTGCTTTACGTGAATTTCCATTAGCATGACTTTTCACGATTTTGTGACGTAAAGTAAACGGTAACTTTTGCGTTGATTTGATGGAAATTCCTCGTTCGCACACTAGAGGCACTTTTTCAAGTTTTCATACAATAAACGCATTAAATACTTCAAGTTCAGTGTAAACAAAATACAGAAATCTTGTGATAAGCCCTGAGGTGACATGAGATCCGGATCAATTGATGATTGGAAACATAAAAAAAGAAGTAGGTACCTATCTGCGGATTTTTCTTTAGAATTTCATGAAAATAAAAAGCTTTTTTAAATCTTGATCTTACCACATCAGAAGATGCTCGAATTAATTTGATGTTTCCGACTTAACGACGTCATAAATAATCTCAACTCCATCTTTTCTTTACTTATACTATATTAAATGTTCGGGTACTTGAAAATTTCCAAAGAAACACTAAAGAAGCACCTCTCACGACCGCCGATGTTTGCAGTAGATCCAAAATTTGCCCCAATCAATTTGACTGATCCTTTAGGCAACCTGCTTTTAACATCTAAAAGTAACACGATTGTGTAAGCTCACTTATTCTTTGTTAATTTTCAATCAGAACATATATTATAATTAATGATAGGTGTACATAAATGAGTTATGATTATATCTGTAACTTCTTTTGTATTAAAAGCGTGTATCGTGTTAAGTAACGTAGTTGGCTAAGTCACGCTCACTCAACTTTATCGATACGGCATCGCGAAACTGACGTAACAACAGAACAATCATGTTTCAATTGTGAAGAAGACGTACCGAAGGAATCATGGCCGATGTTCAGTTGTGGCATAATGTCATCTCGGAAACAACTTATTTATTGCAACTGCTCTACTTTCTGACTAAAATAATTCTTAGGAAATACTACTGGATACTTCATGGGTGGTAATCATCCATCCAGACAACCATAAAAGACTTGTGGATTTCTAAGTACTTGTCGATTTGAACCCGTAAATATTATTTTTGATAAGGTTAAAAACATGTATATTTTATTAAATTTAATGCTTATTTACCTATTTAAGTACCAACAATTGTTACGGGGACAAGTTTTACAAAAAGGATTTTATATTTTGTATCTCCCGAAACCAAAATCAAAATGACGAACAAAAGACATCAACGACATCAAAATTATAACTTTCAATAATCGAGTACGGAAATAATATTTCACTAGCCGTTATAACAATTTGTCGGGAATTGTTATAAAAAGTATCTAGTCCACTCTATGTTACGATGCTAGTCCATTTCCCACATAGTTGGAGGTCCGTACTAGAAGAAATCGAAGGTGGTTCGGCATAAATCGTGGGAAGATCTACATAGTTAGCCGGCGCGGGATCGGGTCGGCGCGTGTTGCTGCGCCCGCGCCGTCGGCGTCGGGGTGAACGTCTCACTTAACTGTTGTGTGCACCTGAGCACCGCACCGCATCACCGCCGCACCGCACCGCCCGCCGCCGCCGTTACTTACAACCCACTACTACATGTTAATCCATCATCATTTAAAATGCTCCTAATTTCTTTAATCATGTCAACTATCACGATTATCTGTACCACATCATAAATGATGGCCGATTTGAGTTACACGAAGTAGTTTGTGAATGTGAGTCGCAATTCTAAAGGGACTTGATTTACAATACATTTTAATTCTAGTTACAAAGTGAAAAAATTCAGAGGGTAACATTGATTATTATGTAAGATGAAATGACATCAAAGTATGTAGTAGGATCTTTACAATCGTGGCATAGCGTCAAAAACTTTATAAATAATGGAACGTACAAATATTACAAACTGTAACAGCATTTGAATCTGTAGCAACACGATATCTACCCATCGAACAAGGTGATAAATCCTACGTTAGATAGATATGTATCGAAAAATTACCTTCGCTGAGCCGCACCGGCACAACAATCGAGTATCGGCGCTTTTGAGACGTCGTTCCACAAATACTTGGAACAAATATTTTTATAATGAACATACGTTACGTGTTTCCTATAAATAATGGCAATTCTTTATATAACAGGTCATAGGTATGTGAAGGTGTTTGGAGATCAAAACGAGACTGTGAATGTAGGCTATCGGTGAGTATAAACAACACGACTCTTTGTCTCGCTTCTTAGAAACTCAACGAAATAAAATCAGAATACCATGTTTTTTTACAATGTTGCTTTAGACAAAGCTTATTCGCCTGTCAACGTTTGAAATTAATAGGTGTTATTAAATTTTAACCTAAATGTTAATTAGTTATTTTCTGTTAAGAAACAAATTATTATCTCTGCGACATTTTAACGACAGTTTAGAATCAATGTAATTTGAAACCTTGTTTTGGAGGACTATACCATAATAAAAACAATTCTGATTATTATCATTATCTAAGTAGTTCTACGAGTTTCTGGTTCTGACGCAGACACCTGAAACAAGCACTGAAAGGTACTAAGATAGCATGCAAAGCTACTATTCGAGGGTACCATTAGCTAGTTTTGGAACAAAGCGTCATAAAATAAGGATTGCGCAAGCACAACTATCGTAACGCCACCATCTACAGACACAAAACACGTTCGTACTCAAGGCTAATTCCTAAAAACCAAACAATATACGTAAAGCATGCAAATGAAGTGAATTGTAGATCGATTGAAAATAGATCGTGTGTCAGCGATCGGGAGGCTTCGGGGCATGATCATCGGTCCACGAGCGCACGCGCACGATCCACGTCGCGGCCCCCGGCTCTCCGCCCCCGCCCCCCGGCCCCCGGCGACACTCACTCTACACAACCTTACATTTCCAACTATTCTGCTAAAGTTCACGCAAAAAATATTAGTCCAGTTACAAACTGTACCAACCACTTGCTGCGACGTTTAGCGTCATTTTGATGTAATGATGGAATGCTTTTTGACCATTGCAAAGTTGGACGAAACGAAATTTATATAATCAACATTTTGTTTTACCTACTATGAGAACAAATTAAATTAATTCAAGTAAGTAAATTCTTCGTAGTAACTGAACAACGAGAGTAATTACCATCAGACATAATTTAATTATTTAAAAAGTAAGCAAAACTTAAGAAAAAAATACTTTAATTCTGAAATATTATTAGAAACTAAAAACATACCAAAAAGCCTTAAACGGCCACCATTTTTCAAATTGGTGCTTTCGGACAACACGTTTTATCGGTGAAAGTGTATTTTAAGAACAGAAAATAAAACGATTTCCCATTGACCTTAGCTATTGTTAGTGAAACAAAGGAGATCGAAGTAACTGTTGTTTATACAAGCAATTAATGATTTCTAAAATAATAACTTATGTTTCAAAGCAGCGGCCATCGCATTAAAAGAAATTTGTTGCCTTAGAGACACATAGATTTGCGATTATATCGTAGGTTTCATCGAATTAGCATTAACAAATGAATAACTTAACAGATAATCTAGATACAATAACGGTCGAAATGTCTCAACGTATGTTTACGGCTCACAGGATTGGTCGAAATGAGACGGATATAAGACTTTTTTGCCTAATGTGTTGGCAGACATCGGTCGCCTGTTAATAGGAGTCTAGTATTATATCGTCGTTGATATTTACCAACTAACTTTCGTACATTTTCATGTTTGAGTACATCATGTAATCATAGGGAGTAGTGGTGGCCCAGTGGTATCGGTCCCGACTTACGAGTTGTAGGTCGTGGGTTCGAACCTCGCCAGGCGCATTACTTTGTGTAATTTGTTTCATCACCACTGCTCTCAAAACGGTGAAGGAAAACATCGTGAGGAAACCGGCATGTCCTAGAACCAAAAATTCGAAGACATGTGACATTCTGCCAACCTGCACTGGGCCTGCGTGGTGGATTATGGCCCACTCCCTCTCTCAGAGAGGAGGCCTGTGTCCCAGCAGTGGGAACATTATAGGCTGATGATGATGATGATGATGTAATCATAGGTACTCAGAGTCGTAAACAAATCAATGTAATATCTGATATTGATATTACGAATCAGCTTTAACATGAAGTTGAGGCCAATAAATCTCCGCCACCTTAGCTGCTTGACATTGAATTATGGAAACACAAGGCGCCAGTTGAATAGGTAAACCGTAAGTACAACATTATGATGAAACGTAATTGCCTATTTCATCCAAATGTCCGTCTAAGGTGTCCGAATGTAATTACCAAAAGTCAGAATAGTCCCGCCCACGAGTGCTCTCACGCGCCGTGACCTCACCTCTACTGACAACCTGCTCACAAAAGCAAATTACACCACTATATTTAGTGGACTGCTTTTTGACTATTATCTTTATTATAGGTTTGTACCGTAATGGCTCATTTTTGTTTATATTGCCAATATACACGTACTGTTAAGTTTGATCGATTAGTTTGCTCAGCCAAGCAGGCCATAAACAGTCCATTAAGTTAAAATCTTTTCACAAATAAGCTTAGTGAGTTATTTTAATGTATAGGTACATTTAGTTACTTATAGTTTTTCTACTTCAAACTTAGGAGTATAAAAACAAAAGATTTTTGCACATTCGTAGTACCTACTGTAATACATAATGCACTGTATCTTTATCTAAATTATGACAGCGATGAAGTTTGTCATGGCTGTTGTCTCTATTTAAATCATAGATGCATTCCCGGAATGGGTGATCTCACATAAAGCAAATGTACCGAGTGGATGGAGCGCGTAACTCCACCCGAGTGACAAGACAATCATTGTAGTGCGCCAGTGTACGACGCGCCACGTATATCTAGCCAGACAAATTTACGTTTGCGCCGATGATAGACAAACAATTCAACTACAAACCCTGCTATTCATTCTACTTGCTACTCTCCAATAAAACTTCATTTGTCAAAAACCTAGCACATTCATTTCTAAGCAAATAGACTATGCAGATGCTAAAGATAAAACAAGTCCATGTTTCTACAGAATATTTACTGAAACTGGTAATAATTATGGTAATATACCTCATTCAACTAATTTGTCTTGAATGTTAAAAAATAACAATCATTAGAACTCATTGGGTCACAGATAAAAGGAGGAAGTCGTGAATGTAAACACTCATAAACAGTCATTGCACTCGGCAATTTATAAAGTAGTGCATTCTTTGATTCAGAGGACCGCCCCGCGCCCGCTCAAGTCAGTTCCATCAATTAGAGCGAGCATTTAATCGGATAATGATGACAGATACCTAATAATCTCGAGACCGTTAAAATATTTTAAGCGTTTTAAAATAATAATGGCTGACATTAGTCTCTGCTAGAAGCGAATTATTATTTATTATAATACTTTTCACGTCTTTTAATCTTCTGGCTTCATGCAGCGTGAACTATTTAATTTTCGAAAGTATTAATTTTATGACGACGTGCGAATGAAATAAATGTCTTAACAAAATAAAAACAAGAGTAATTAAAATCGTATTTGCATACATCCTGAATTATGAAATGCACATTACCTCTTAACATTATGGTAGTCGTAACTACTGTTCAAATATATTTGGTATAGTGGCATTTAAAGTTTATAACTATCAAACATAATTTACGTTAGACCGTTTAGATGTTTTCTTTTTAATAACAACCCTAACAATAAAGATCGACTAATGGCAACCTAAAAACACCAGCCATTTACGTTTTAGATCACAGCTTAAAACATCACGACATTGTCTCGCTTGAAAAGTAGATGGTATCATTGCATCAGTGAGTGGTGCGGAGTGCGGCGTGCGCGCAGCTCCCTCGCCTGCGCAGTGCCGCCGAGCCGCGCCGCGACCGCGTCCGCGCCCGCCGACAAGTGAACGCAATCACTAATTGAATCAGTCGCTAGTCATCGCCACCGGCATGCACCATGTAGGGCCCCCATTTATGTTTCTAAATACGGGACATTTTAGGGAGTAGTGTCATGACTCATGCATGTCACATTCAAAACCTCGTTACGAAAGTGGAGTGGGAAGATTAAAAACTGTCACGCGATGTAATTCCTTAGGATAACAACTAAAAACCTATTGTTGATATTAAATGTCAAATCAGTTTTGCAACCATCTAATATCCCAGATTAGCTAAGTTACTAAAGATATGTATGTTAAATATTGTTCTCGCGATTGCAGAGACGTAGCTACCGCCGTATCAGCCGTATCAATTATACGGGGCCCCCAAGTGTCAAGGGAATAAAAATAGGAACATAAAATGCTGCTCTTAAATGAAAACTTGTGATAATTGGAGCTTTATGGCTGTGGGGCCATACAGCTCCAATTATCGAACTCCTAACATAGCTCAATTTTCAAAAAGTCTGTATAAATGAGCTACGATCAGTCGCTCAGCATTCTCAATTTTCTAACTCCCTTCAAAATTCTCTTAATGACATCAGTAATAGCATAAGTTACACGAGTCAGGCTGCTATTTTCTTAATTCTGCAAAATGTTTACACATATATACTTAGATTAGAAGGGCCCCAAACAAGTTTTGATACGGGGTACCCCTTCTGGCCTAGCTACGCCACTGCGCGATTGTCAATATTTATGTTATCTGAAAATAAGAAACTGTAATTAAACTGTACATCTACATACATAAAATAATGTGTTAAAAACCAGTTCATAAAATCCAAACTACGGGGTAAATCAAAAAAAATAAAGAGCTATAATGAATAGTGTACGTTTTGCTTATAGCCAAACAGTGCTACGAGGTGCTACGCTTGAACTTACTACGTAAACTGTAATTTTTCTGAATGGGTTGAATTTTTCGTATAAAAGATATCCAAATAGTCTTATACACAAGTGCAACTGGAGGAACACATAAGTTGATATCACTTTTAATCTGAATAGTATATAAAGCTCATAACTCCTTTCGTAGCTGCTACGAATTCTGGTGAAAGCTACGAGAAATTCGTAGCCGCTATGCATAAAATATGAAACGGAAAAATAAAAATAAATATTTAAAAAAACAAAAACCCCGACTGCGTAAAAAAACTAAAAAGAAACAAACAAGCCCAGTAGTTTAGAATTCACTCATTCACACTCACAGTCGGGGCCCATTCCAATTATACCAATCAAATCTTCCCCAGGGGCCCCGACTGTGAGTGTGAATGAGTGAATTCTAAACTACTGGGCTTGTTTGTTTCTTTTTAGTTTTTTTACGCAGTCGGGTTTTTTGTTTTTTTAAATATTTATTTTATTTTACTATTTTTAGTTTTTGTTAGCATTTATCAGTCCAAATTAAATTGAAACACATAAGTTATATATATTTTGGTAAACCATTTTTAAAATCCTTTAATTTGATACCCCACTTGATAGAATGTGAGAGATTTTAAAAAAATATTTTAGTTCGGAACCCTTTGCACACGAGTTCGACTCGCACTTGGCCAGTTTTATGTACCCAGTGACACTCTCACGTTTAAGACGAATCTAACGACACCTCTCAAGTTAAAATCCATCAAGCCGTTTCTGCAGAGCAACACACAGAAACATACATACATACATACACTCGAAAAACATAACCCTCCTGGCGCAGTCGGGTAAAAAGTTATTTCTGAAATTGTGTTAATAACAAGGGCCCAATGTGTACTTTTTTTTTTTTTTTTTTTTTAGCGTGGTAAAATCATCAAATGAGTCCTCCAACCCCGGGCAGGGCGGGAGGAACTGTCAGACTTCTACTGACTAAAATCCACGGTGTCCTTCATAGCCTGTTAGGTTCCGGGGTTACGGTAAGGGAATAATCCCGCGACCCCGGCAGGCTTTGGCCCTCTGAGAGGGGGGCCCCGTCATTATGCTGACGCTCTTTGAGGCGCGCGTGGGACACAACGCGCCGTCGACCCGGGCATGGTCCTTGGTCGGGCAGCGAGTTGCCCTTTACTCGCTGCCCGCATACCCGCGCCTACGGTGGCCGGAGATCATCTAGCGACGTCCGTCGCCGTGGGCGCCTACCACTGCGGCTGGGGCGGAGGGAGGACGCTGTCCTCTCTCACTCGCGGCCTGCCTCCTCCTTTACGAGCATTACTGCCTCGCAGAAGGAGCTGACCGCTTCCCACTCCGTCTCGCCCCGCAGCATGGCCGCAACCAATGCCGGGCGCGAGAGGTCTCCGGCCCAATGTGTACTAGGGATGTCCCACTGGTAGTTAATTCATGGTAACCTCAGTTTGACATCACTTTCAGTTGACGAAATTATGATTTCTTCCGCGTTATCACTTTAACAGATTTCGAAGAATCTCCGATGAAACCGCGATACCACCGACAATGCGTGGCTATGAGTGCCCTAGTAGCAGCCTGCAGCAGCCTGATAAGTAACTTTGGACATCTTAAGTCGAATCTCATCGGATGGAAATATAATAAATCAGTTAAGAGACACGGCTTTTAAGAGCACTTATTCTGAAAGTTGGCAACGTCGCAAGTGGCTGTCAAATATTTACAAGTTTTATTTAATTTCGCTTATTTACTGTATGAAAATAAGAAATGTGGCTCTGTAGTGCACTAAAAAATTCATTAGGGATTGCAATAATTAATATCGAAACACCGAATTTTTAGACGTAGTTTTAGACGTAAAAAAAGCATTTGAGAACTTTCCAAATGCCTTTTATACACCTAAAACGGTTACATCATCAAATTCAGTGTTTTAATTGCATTCCTACATCATTTTTCTAGTGCACTACAGAGCCATATTTCTTATTTCCCAACAGTAACATTGCCAAATTAATGAAAACTTATTAATATTTGACAGCTATTTGCGAAGTTGCCAACTTTCTGGTTATGCGCCCTTAAGTCAGCGACGACCTCAACGAAAATTAAGTTAATTTATAATCATGCATTGCTTACATATTTCTGTGCCAATCAATGTTGCAGATTCAAGTGTTATGTCACCTCATGCATTGTGAGAGTCATAATAACTCTGACTCAACATTGTCACTATTTACAGATACTTGTTACTCGATACTTTACTACCTCTTATTGACGCCCTTAAGTTCGCGTGAAGTACCACCCACCAATAAAGCATCACTCTGCTACAATAACAATAGAGTATTTCCTGTTTTGGCGCGAAGGAATCTATGATCTCTATGAAAAGTTAACGGTTTCATTCTGTAAAAGTTCAGTCATTCATATGTCTACAGACAATTTAATTTCTGTCACTTTTCGAAAGTAAAATTACCATACCGCACCTACACATCATTGACTTGATGAGTAGATAGGTACAGACACGCGCGTGGATTTGTTACGAGCCGGTGATAATTATTATTGGCCGACAAATCTTCACTTAAGGGAACCGTTACTCGTGTTTTGTTGCAGTGAAAACATTCATTACTTCATTTGCATACAATGGGCTGGTGCCAAAAAATATTGGAGTGTAAACGCTTACCACGAACGCTTTTATGAAAGTTCTCTTTAGATTTATTATTATGAATAAGTTTATGCATACAGTACATTGTGACAATGTGGTACTAGTTATATATAAATATGAGTGCAGGTTGTATATACCCTAGCACGGGCGCTATATTATTATACCTATGTACATCGTTTCAGTATAACTAAGATTAATATATCTATCGCTTTCGGATGACATTTAAGCAGGTTGTACTGACAAGCTTTTTTTAGTGCATGATATTAATCACTGCTCTGTTAAAGTCAAACTATTTATATTGTTTCTTTTTATGAAGAATTAAAAGAATCAAATTAGTTATGTGGTATGCACTATGTGCTGAATTGCTGGCATTTGTGGTGCTGATATTTTCAGCAACCGAATAAGGGATAGTTATGTATGACAGATAGTGTGGTGTAATGTTCTTTTAAAAATTGAGAAATTTATAATTTTGTCATATTAATGTCGTACTTAGTCATATGACAAAATTAGTACGTTGGATACCAAGTATGTTGGTAAGTAATATAATTATTCGCAATACCATATTTTAAACAGGTCAACTTCCATGGCCCATTCACATTTGGACCTGCTATTAATTCATATAAAAAATAAACCGTAATTAAATCGGCCATTGTGATTCCTACGTTCGTATGCAAATGTACTTTTTATTATCTGGTTCAGATGCAGCAATATGGAAACAGATTCATTTTATATATTAATACCGGAAGCAAAATGAAACGACTACAACATCGTTCAAAGCTTACGTAAACAGGATTCATGCTCTGTAAAGATGCGTCGATTTGCATAAATGCTCTTGAAACATAAGATATAACAAGAATTTAGAAAAAGATGGGATGTAAATAAACGCAAGCCATCTCCACAGTTGTCGAGCGATCTCGTAGGACTTTCGAGCGTTCGATCTGGTGATGGGCGATAAACATATTTCGGCGCGGAGCTGTCTTGACGCAGATAGAGTGAACTAACGGAGCTTTTGTAAACGCAATTGTTTTAAACTATTAATTGTAACGATAGTGGCACGAACAATACACGCACTAAGTAACAATGAAACCGGAAAAATCTTTGCACTGATGTAAGGTTTGGCCTCTTAAACGTCTCACCATACGATAAATTATTGCTACGCGTCGTGTCTCTCACTACATAGTTATTAAAGTATATTTCATATACTTGTACAGTGTTTGAACCAATTTGTAAAGGTTAGCGAGACTTGGCTCTACTTTTTTCTTTTACCATAGACAGCTCTTTGTTAAATAAATACTAGGTAGGTATGTGTTTGTTTCAGGAACAGTTCCGCTTTCATAAATTGCATTCTGATCAAGTAAACACCTGTAGGCGCACAACTTTCATAATATGCAACTTCATAAAATTCACGCAAAGTAAATGACAACTTTCACTGTGACAAGTGACATTACTCGTGCATCCTTTTTGAAAAAATCGCGTCGGTTGAATAACTTTTTATGTCCGTCATAAAGGCATAACAGCAAGTGTTGTAGGCCGTGTGTGTATATGTGCTATATCGTTAAAGATTAGGAGTGTGGGGCGCAATGATTCGGTTTCGCGGGCGGAAACGGGCGCGCCCACGCGCAGGTCAGAGCAGTGACCCCGGAGCTCACCTCGCTCGGCACCGGCGCACGCGGCTGCGGTGCGGCGGCGCGGCGCGGGCGCGACTCTGCACAGACTGCAGCCTCATTGTTCCACCTCCCGACCTATGACGAGTGCTGCTTGTTACGTGTCTAACGATACATTAACAAGTAGCGAGCAGTTCTCATTTAGACTCTCTGAAACATAGGTAATAAGTCCACATTTATCATCCACATTTTCTGTTATTTCCTAATTTACCAGTCGTTTTGAGGGTATAAGGACAGGATTTATTTTTATATATTTAGATTAAGATAATTTATAAATACTAGCTGATCCCCGCGGTTTTGGTCCCACTACTCGGCTCCTATTGAAATATATCTAGCCTTCCTCGATAAATGGACTATCCATCCAACCCATAAATAATATTTGAATTCGAATTAGTAGTTCCTGAGATTAGCGCGTTCAACATACCAAACAAACAAACAAAATCTTCAGCTTTATTATATTAGTAGATAAGTATAGATTTCCACGGATAAGACCTAATATAATATTCAATTTACTTACTAACGAGGATAATAAATTTCTCTTGTACCAAATGAACTGAGCTAAAAGCCATAAGCACACATTTATTGTCATGAGTTATTCGGTGGTTCGCGCTGTCATCTACGTTCGTCCCAGTCATTCCATATTCATAAGTCGTTGAGTAAATCAGCTGTACAATGTCCGTCCACGTCGCGCCGGGTTAGCAGATTGGAAATTGCAACATTAGAATCCTACAGTTCACACACACATCGTACAAATAGTACAACAATGCACGAATATAAAATCTTATTTCGATACTTCTAAATCAAAGAAACGGATTAGATTTTTTCCGAAAATACAAAGATTTACTAGTTATACATACTAGTAGGGTAGAACGCCCATCACTGCACAAATTACACCTGCGTTACTAATGCGTCTGGCACGGATATATGTTCCCGCAAGTAATTCTTTACTCCTAACCATGCTCAAATTGTATTTATTGCCACCATCTGTCACTGCAGTAATGACTGCCGCGTGATACCTGCTCAGCGCATCAAACAATCAATAAGACTGTTTGAGAAACATCGCCTTAATGATTGGAACAAAAAACGATACCTGATAAAAGATACCTTTCACTGAAATTTTAATAATACATAGTTACTTATCATTACTTACTTTCGGGAAAATGGAGGAGTAAGGGCCGATTTAACCGTTACATCATAAATTCGCTTACTTCGAGCAAAAATCTCTTACATATAAACATCGAACTGCGTAAACCGGAGCATTACAATCAATATTTTCGTTTAAGCTACAGTTCGGATCTTGATTTATGGATGTGCGGTTTAAACCTGCGCCTGCGGTATTATTAACAAGTTGTAAATCATTGATCGGAATTAAGACCACGTTCAACTGACTGCTCAGGATTTGTTGACGAAGTCAATAATAATGGCTGAAATGTAGGACTAAGTTAAAGCAGTGATCTGTTATCCAAATTTATCAGAGATTTCGAATGTCATTGTTTTTTTCAATCGGAAACCAAATAAATGATGGCTTTTTCTTTCCTGTTCATAACATCTGATCAGACTTGTACTACTTACTTGACGTACGGTCAACAAAATAAGTACCAGGAATTTATGTTCATCAAAAAAGCAATTGATAATGTTATCAATAGAAAAATACGAGTTTTATATAGTCATGTTTTATAACAACCTGGAGGCTGGAACACTTTAGTGTTAACTTCTGTTTTCTCTGAAAAATACTTATCTTAGTGATGATATTAAGACAAAGGCCCTTTTCATAACTCCGATAATAAGTATGCGTCTAAAATGAAAACTAGATTCCTACATTACATAAGTACTCTTATTACATTTATGTGACAGTATTGAAAACGTGGGTCACACAAGGTAAAGTACTTATTAAATTAGAAAACATGATGTGAAAATTACGAGTTCTCCCAGGTCCCAGCACTAAACAATTGTGTTTGATCTGTCTAACATATTTATGTTTGTGTCCATATAATTTAATGGTATTGCTCTTTTGGTCCTACTTACCGTACTTGCATGTCTCAATTGATTCAACTGCGTTTCATTATGAAGCTACGGTAATGTTTTATTGGCTAAATCAGTCATTTTAAATGAATGTATTGAGGTGTTTTTAAGGTTCTGTACCCAAAGGGTAAAACGCGACCCTATTACTAAAACTCCACTGTCCATCTGTCTGTCTCTCTGTCTGTGTGTTCGTCTGTCACCAGACTGGATCTCATGTACCTACTGTGATAGTTACATAGTCGGAATTTTCACAGATGATATATTTCTGTTGTCAGTGTCACTGTAACAAAAAATACCAAAAACAAAATAAAATAAGTGAGACATACAGCAGATATGTTTTTTTTGCATTTTTTATAGATAATGGTGCGGAACCTTCGTTCGTGTGCGAGTCCGACTCACGCTTGGCTTTTTTATGTCCCAAAGACTGCTGAGACACGACCCTAATCAATTTAAAAATGCAAGAAACCTGTTAATTCAAAAACAGAAACATTTAAGTTGCTACTGTTGTTGATTCATACATTTGAGTTCATGAATTATTCATACAAACTCCAGGAAACGACCGAATCCTATTTAAATTATCTTTTGAAGCTGTTTTAAATGTGATATGTGTCAAGGTGACCCTCAGTATTCCATAAGTAGATAGTCAGAATATTTTGTTCCTTAACGCATTAAAATTTTGATTTTTAAGTACCTTTTAATATGCTTTCGTTTCTAAATTACGGGTTAAATTTTATCTACTGAACCTATAAACTTCTCAGCAAAATATTTCGTTATAGGACGTCGCAAATCACCATGATGTACGTTGTACATATTGGTGCCACTCTAGTCAAACAAATTCAAATAAATATAAGACAGAGGCATACGAAATCGACGATGATTGTTGGGGCTATATTGGAGAGCGAACATTATGGGACACGCGGCGACGGTGGGCGGCAAGCGCAAATGCATCACGCGCGATAATGAACCAGCTCGTGTGCACGACTGCGCGAGCGCACTCACACGTAATCCACTATCCTCACCTCGGGTCGTGCGCACTGCTCACCCGCTCACTGCAGCCTTACCTTATAAAACAACCCTCTAATATGATATTTGGTTGAACTACAAGTGTACCTACCAGATACTACAGTGCAAAATGTTTAGCATGGTGCTACTATACATAGATTAACGAACATTTTGAACAGTCAAGGCTAGTAGTAAATAAATAAGTTTGTTCATAAAGTCAAATGAAATCAATCAAATTGATAGCTACCAGTGAGCTATTGTTATTTTTAACTACTTGTTCAATACTAAGCATAAGGAAATCAAGATTAAAGTAACTCAGTTGTAAAAATAAGTAGCACCATGTTATTATTAGATAAAGCGTTGCTATAATCCACGGATCCCAGTACATATTTTAATATTGCGAAGAAATATTATTGATACTGTAATAGCCCATTCCACATTTTAGTCGAGTAACTATCTCAAGTACATTTTATTGTATCCATATTTCCACATGGTAAACTACAGTACCTGTTTAATGCATTTCCAGGACAAAGTTGCAGTGAAAATGGACGCCATTTGTGAACAAGACAGGATCTCGGATTTCTTAAACTGGCACCTCCCACGTGGTGTCTTGTGCCCTTAACCTTTGCAACGGCCGTATCGCGGTTTATGCGCCTTATAATGCGCTCTCCTTACAGGCTTATACGGCTGCAAGTTTTGTCTAAATTTGGAGCAATAGCTACCACTTCGCAATTAAGGAAAAAAGCTCTTTTAGACATACAATATTTTACCGTGCATAAAAGCAGTTTTACTGATTTAGGAAGACGGGTATTTAAATGAATCAACATAGACTCGAATACACAATTCTTTAACAATATAACCTGCATTGTTGCTTGTCTAAAAACAGTAGTCGGTTCAAGGCTACTTATTATTATTTACCTCATATTACTGCTACCGGTACAACAATATAATCGGAATATAATTCTACGAAAACAGAATCGTGTATTTATCTCAAACCGTTTTAATTTAATCTTACTTTGTGGGTAATTCTAAATGTGTATCTTTGAATCACAGTAGATACCAATTATAATGTAACAACAACATACAACAAAATTGTGAACAGTAATACGTATAACTAAAATCTAACAAAATTCATTCAACTTTGACATTTAATTAATAATGTACCTAACTAATCAACTTGTACGAGTAGTAGGTAACTAATCAAATGATTATAAGACAATAGATATCCAACAGCGTGTAATAGGAAACCTAAGTGCTGAACCTATGTACATTTATTGATAAATCACCAGGTAATTTTACAAGCAATCAATTGCAATAGCGTAGTGCACAAGTGTTCAGAGTTTGATCTCGTATTTAAGTTGAATGCTGCGGCGTTATCTGAGACCGATCCGCGACAATCGCGCGCACCTGCGCCGCGCCGCACCGGCGGGCGCCGCCGCCGACGCACTTTCAAAAAAGGCTTACGTACGGACATAGTAACTTTACACTAGCTGTTTATAACTTGCTCTATTTTCCACTTGGAGTAAACAGGTGTAAAGGAAATTAATCAATGGATAACACAAATTGATCGTTCAATTAAAAAGGAGAACGGTTAAACGTACATGAGGCATAAATGAAGGTATTGACAATTACTTAATTACACAACACATCCTGACACATTTTTTGAATGCTTTCTGTTGTTTATCACAGTGGCAGAATTAACAGGGTTCAATGAATCATCCCGTAGAATCAGTACTGCCCTGTAGTATAGATCTGTCTAAGAACAGCACTAGAGATGTGCCTGATGGCAATATTCCCACTGCCGGCAATATTCCCAATATTGCCACTGCCGGTAAAATACCAAAATTGCCGACAACTTTGGCAATATTGCCAAAGTCAAACAACACCAGTATATTTTATTATTACTGCAGGTGCAGTTTATATTACTGTAGATAATACGTTGCGGCATTAAGTCCGCCTTATAAAAACTACTAAGTTGTTACTCTAAACGGGTGGTTTACTGATTATGTAAAAATTACCGAAACAAATGCATTAAAATAATGTTATTTTTGTTGATTATTTGTAGTTTTGACAGAGATTTATACTTTCATATTGTATAGGTACTTATACTCGTTGTTTTTGCTATGTGATTTTGCATGAAAAACTGGTAGCCCACTCAACTAACAGTTATAGAGGGAAATTCTTGGAACACGATTTTGGACTACGTTACTTTGTTTGAACTAGTTAGGAGGTGAATATAATTATCAAAAGTCCCCGCCACTAGCCCTTGAGCTGTGGGGGAGGGGGGTTTAAAGGTTCCATTTTTTGATTTTTCACTTATAACTCGGAAACCATGCCTCCTAGCGGCATGGTTTGTATGAATAAAACAAAGGCTGAATAAATTTCCTATAAGTTTTATTTAGTAACCATTTCGATATCTTGTATAGTTTTCAAAAAAACATATTTACCTTGCTGCATTCGGAGTCTTATTTAATATTGCCATAAATCCAGAAAGCAGCAGCAGTCTTTTCAGGCTCTCCCTGTAGTACCTACTCCTCCGTATGTTTTTATGGGCAACTCACACTTGACCAAAAATTAATACCTACCTATACGAAAATTGTTTACAAGAAAAAAGAACTAAAGTTTCCAAAGATAGTTTTTCCGCATCTCTTATGGGTGCGGATTTCCTCCTACATAGTACAGTCCTACCTAGTCTGTGAGTACCTAGTATAATTTAAAATGAGTTTCTAAGCTAATTTTTACTGCTCCCTCGGTGGGGGAAAACAAGACATATCAAGCTTGATGGTGGTCACCGAATTTAAGAACTACTTATAGCTGGTGGACATTGAGAGAGACCCTAGGGGGTCTCTCTCAATGTCCGTGGGCCTCCAGATAATGATCTGGAGGCCCATATCACCTCAAGATGCAGCATGCTGGCTCTGTTTATCGCAGGTGGTGAAGGGAGGGTCTGAATCAACTACTACTGCTTTCTGGATCTATGGCGATATCAAATACAACTTTCGAAATGCGCGAAACTAAAAATGTATTTTCCCCTAAATTACAGACTTTCAAAAGCGGATACCTCGAAAACTATGAAAACTCGAAAACTTACAAGATCTTGAAATGCTTACTGGGTAAAACTTACGGAAAATTGATTTAGTTTTTTATTTTGTTCACACACGCTATGCTGCTAGAACGCATGGTTTTCCGAGATGTAAGCGAAAAACCAAAAAAATGGTACCTTCAACCCCCCCCCCCAGAGCTCATGGTTTTGATATGTTCACCTCCTAACTAGTCCAAACAAAGTTACGTAGTAAAAAATGTGTTTCTAGAATTTCCCTCTATGCTTTGAGCATTCGTTGACTAGATTAAACTACAACATTAAAATAAATTATTCGAATTTATGCCTTTTTATTCAATATTTATTCAATATACAATGATCGTCAATTCTTATCTTAAAATGTATGTGTAATTTCTTATATTCACAGTCGTGTGCGGCAACAATGGGCAATATTGCCGGTAAAATACCGGGAATATTGCCAAAATTGCCGGCAATTTTGGCAATTTTCCAAAAAAAATATTTTTTTTGTATATAATGTAGACCATGGTCTGTAAATGCTAATTTTAAGTGTGTTACATAGTTCTCGCACTCACTTTGACTTAAAATTAAGCAATATTCCCAAATATTTCCACTCCCGGCAATATTGCCGGCAATATTTCCACCTATATTCCCACCTTGGGCAATATTGCCGGCAACGGCACATCTCTAAACAGCACCCATTTGGTTTTAAAAACCTGTAAATGGTAAACGTTCAAGTAAATACCAATAACAGAGTAATCGGTAGCGCAGAGATTTATGAAATATTTTATTTAGTTGTATCGAGTCTCCCACGCCATTGGATTCAATTATGGAGGAAAGGCAGATAGGTCGGCGCGCGAGTGGTCCGCTCGTGACCCGTAAATTGGAACGGTCCGTCGCACGCCCTTGTCGCACTTCGGCCACGGCGCGGCAGCGGCTATCGCTGTCCCGCAGGTCGTAACACAGCCTGATACATATTGTAACGGCATCCAAATCTACATCGCTACAACACACATCCCATACTACTCTTCACGCACGACCAATTTAGGAGCCCTGCTGCAAGTGTAAACGCTCCTTTTGTAGAGCCTTGTTTTGTACCTACAGCGACGGCATTGTGCTTTGTGAGCACAGCTTTGTGATTTCGAGGCTATAGAAGTAATGCTATAATAAGACTATAACCCTTAAAGGGTTTTGTGTTTGAAGGATTTGTATTAAAGATTAGCAAAAAAAAACATCACCAAGTCTGCGGTCGCAAGATAACGTTTGGATTCTACTGACTATGCAGGTCTCAACTTTCATACTGCCATATTCGTTAAAATCAGTAATGGAATTACCATAGCGTGCGGACTTTCTAACTTAACTAAGTAAACTGGTAATACATTTATTAGACTACTGAGTTAATAAAGTAGGTTAAGTTAGTAAGGCAACACTAACAGGTGTGCACGCCGTATTTGGGCCATAATGTCTCAAACAATGGTCGAGCGGCTGGGACTCGAGCCCTAACAGAAATTCAAATCATAACTATTCTTTATTTAACCGTGTTCAAATTCGTTGCCTCTCCTATCTAGCGTCTGTAACAGTGTGTTGTATAATGAGAGAATATATCGTACACCTATTTTAGGGAACGTGTAGGTGTAGATTTCTATTTAATTGTCAACTAAATATTTCCGTGCCCAAAATGGAATTGGTAACGAATTACATCCAGCGAGAAATTAAACTGAGATTATGATGATTCAATTGAACAATAGCCAGTATGAATCATCGGATTCAACTGTACCTGATGCCTGCCACATTAAATTATGTCTAAATAAATGTACTTATCTAGAACCTGTTATTTGGTTAAAAAAAGAAGGTAAATATTATGAAAGAACCACTTTTGTAACCCACAGACGCAGCAGGTCAACCTACCCGAATCTGTCAGATTTTACCAATCAAATATTAACCTTCTACTCTAGTGATAAGGTTGAAATTCTATTACAGAAATCTGACGGATTGTGGTAGCTTGATGCGCTGGCGTCTGTACATTTGGAAGCTAATTTGTTGTCACGAGCTTTCCTTCAAAATAATTTAATAAATTAAGCACGTACATTGTTTGTATTTTATGACAAACTTGTACGCCTGCTGTTCTAGTGATAAATACTGAAAAGGACAAAAACATGCACTTTTATCGTAGGTATTCTATAAGAAAGAAGAAAACAAATAATTGACTCTGCTTTTACGTCGTACTATTATAATAAAGCTTCCAAAACAAGTTTTACAGAAATGTAAGATTGTAAAACAATGTACGTATGTGAGGCACCAACAAGACAGAGCTATCACAGTTAATCTCATTGCCTCACTGTCAATTAGCCATACACGGCGGCGCGGAGTATTTAGTTCCAAAAGATAATATCTCACTTTTAACATGTCCGCAGCGTAATGCAACACACGCGAGTATCAAACACTCTCTGTATATTAACGGAAATGTCGGGCGTTTATTATTGTAGCGTTTAAAGCAGGGTATTTAAGTTTAAGTAGACATTATTCTTGTTTTGTTTAAGAATTATGATTGCTTTAATTGTCCGCTCTGAGCTGCCGGCGGTTAGCGCATGCTTCTTAGCTAATTTTCCAGGTACGCTCGCTAATAGTGCTTGATTAAATGAGAATGCAACAGGTCTCGGTGCAGTTATGGAATAGAGATGCGAGTGTATTGTAACATACAAATAAAGTTAAAAGGCTTTAAGGCTTAAGCCATGTTACATTGAATCCCCACCGTCGTATCTCCACGTTGTCGTCGTGGTGGGGCTTGTGGTTTCAATGATCTCTGGGCCTCTGCGCTCAGAGGGAGAAACCAAACCAAGAGGGATACACCGCTCCACCACGTGTCCCTCTGAGTAGCAGAGGGCACAGTGGTTTTGGAGTAAGAGCGGGCTCGGCGTGCACTTACCCTGCCGTCGGGCAGGCAGGAGGAGGACTTGCACTTCCGCCTCCTCTTGCCACCGCTATTCTCGTAGCCCCGAAGATTGTCATGATCATGTCTATGACTTTCGACGGGGGTCGAGGGCCTTGGCTTAACCGCCCGGGCCGCGAGGAAGACAACCTCTTTAAAAAATTACCCCAAACCTCCAAGCGGCGGCGCACCGCGAGGGAGGTTGTATGCTTGGCTAATGGGTAGCATAATTAGTCGTTAGTGCGAACCGCACTTATTGGATGGATGGTTGGATATTGTTTTTACTCGTAGGACCAAAAATGCAGAATTTTTCTAAAAAACCCCCCCAACAACCGGCAGTCGCCGCAGCGAGCCAGGGAGGCTCACGTGCCCGTGAGGAGGAGTCACTGGACTTGTCCAGTACGTCCGACTCACCGGCACCGAACATCGAGCGGGCACAGAGTGCCGCTCAGACAAGGAAGGGGGCGTTGGTGCTCGAGTCGGAGTCCGACTCGGCATCAGACGCCGTGAGCTTCCAGAGCGTATGCTCTGGAAGCACGACAAGGAGGGACGAGGGGAGCGCCGCCAGCAGGAGGAAGGAATTCCTCAAGCGCTCCCGGGACGACGTCTCTTCATCCGAGGAGGATGCTGCCTCGAGCCGGAAGATCCCCACCAGTGTGCGGGGTAAAGGCCGAGGCGGGACGTGCGGTAGAGGGCGGGAAGCCGAGCCCTCCCTAGAAAAATTGGTGGAGGACGCCATCCGCACTATTAAGGCCAAGCCTGGCAGGCCCGGTAAAAAGGCCACAAAGGACTTGGCCATAAGTAAGGCCACGGCCACTATAATGGCGGCGGTGTCGGGCGGCATCGGACGGCCTCCACCCGCATCGAGCCCATCGGACGAAGTGTCCCAGTTGCGGGAGGAGGTCGCCAAATTGACGGCAGCGATGGATGTTCTCCGAAAGGAGAACATCCATCTTAAAACGGAGCTGGCCGGGCTAAAAAAGGGGACCCGCGGGGAGGAGATCCCGCAGACGCGGAGGAAGGAGCCGCCGGCGAAGCCCGCACCAACAGATGACAGCAATGTCTTAAGTCTGGTGCGACAGGAGCTGGCGGCTTTCAACCAGCGGTTCGCGGCTCTTGAAAGCCGCATCCTGCGTCCCCCGCTCGCGGCATCGTACGCGGCCGTAGCGGCTTCCGCGCCGCCCAGGTCAGCTCCGGAAAAGCGGGCCGCGGCGAAACCGCCGGCGCCTCCCAAACAGGCCACAGGGAGAGCTGCTCCGGCGGCGGCGGCACCGGCTGGGGCGAAGGCGGCCCCGCAGAAACCGGCGAAAAAGAAAGGAGTTCCGGCGGCGGCGGCGGCGGCGGCGGTGAGCCAGCCGTCCCGACCTGTCCCGCCTACGCAGCCCTCGCGTCCTCCCCCAACCGATGCCGAATGGCAGGTGGCGGGAGAGAGCAGGGCCGCTAAAAAACAAAGGCGGCGACAGAGACGACGGCAGCGAAAGCGAACCTCCCAATCCAGTCCCCCCTGGTCCTACCCGCCTTTCGGCATACGGACCATCATCCCTTCTATTCTATTCGATGCCTGTATACTATACCGCGCCCCGTCTGGGGCACCCACACCACAGTTACGGGACTTCACGCCCGAGCCGGCCTCTAGAAATAACTATCCACCAGTTCAGCTGTTCGGACAGTCCGTTCTGGAACTGCTGCTCCCATCCGACTCGATGGTACCTGACAGGTCCACACGCAGTTCCAGTTCCTTCCTCAGGCTGTGCCAACTATGAGCGAACCGTTTCAGCCTTTGGAAACCCTCCGGACTGTCCACAAGCTGCTGGTGGAAGACCGGTCCCGGCTCCTGACGCGTCCAGTTCCCCAACATCTCTGCCCTGGCCTCTCCGTACAGCTCGCAGTCCCACAGGACATGGTCCCGAGTCTCCTCTTCCAGGCCGCAGTAACAGACAGGCGTGTCGCAAAGCGACATCCTGTGCAGCCTGCTTCGGAAACTCCCATGCCCCGTGAGGACTTGCGACACCATGTAATCTGGCTCCACCCAGCTGTAGCCTACCCGAGCCGTCACATCCGGGAAAAATGAATACAGCTCCCTTCCATCGCCGGAAGACTGCCATCGCTCCTGCCATAGGGCAACAACCTCCGCCCTCACTTCCCTGATCGCCGCTTTGCGCACCTTGCCGACCAACCCGGAACACTCCTGCGCGACACGTCCCGCTCGACAAACCTCCAGGTCTGCCGGAAGCACTCCCGCAAGCACAGGCAACGCTGCGGTGCTGACAGACCTGTACCCCTTAGTGAGGAGAATGAGTGCCGGGCGTTGCGTGCGGAGCAGCGTACTCCGCACTGCAAACCTGCTATAACTCCGCCACCATACGGCCGCAGCATATGTAGCGATCGCCACATAGGTCCCTGAGTACAGGACCCGTAGGGCGCGGTACCTTACGCCCCAGGAAGAGGCCGATATCCTCGACATCTTCCCGAAGGCATTCACAGCCCGTTGGCCGGCCAAACTAGCATGCGGCACGTAGGAGCCCGCTTCGTCTATGACAACGCCCAGCACTTTGGCACTAGCCACGCCGGGAATCGAGGCACCGTCCATGCGAACTGTGGGGGGACGTTTAAATTTTCCCTTAAGGGTCAAAGTTTGCGACTTTGTCGCCGAAAACGCGAGACGGTTCCGCTTCCCCCACGCGGACACCGCCTCCAGCGACAACCGAGCGTTCCGCTCGATCGCCGCCCTACTCGGTGCCTCGATTACCAGCGTGATATCGTCCGCATACGCCACCGCCCTCACCCCCTCGGGCCAAGGCAACCTCAGGACGTCGTCGAGCAGGAGATTCCAGAGTGGTGGTCCCAACACCGAACCCTGGGGGCAGCCCATCGTGGACCGCTTCCACACCACCTGGTCGCCCATGAACAGACCTACTCGCCTTTCCGTGAAATAGCTTATCAGAATCTTGTAAATGTTAGGAGGGCAGCCACCCTGCTTGGCTTTCGTGAGTATCATGGGCCACCAGGCGTTGTCAAACGCCCCGGAAATATCTAGTAAAACGACCTGCACGTATTTCTCCGAGGAGTGCGCCACTCGATCCAGGATTGCATTAAGTGCCGTTACCGTGGATTTACCCCTGGAAAAACCGTGCTGGGCCTCAGAAATGTGCTGGTATAAACAAGGCGCGCAAGTGACGATGAGGCGTTCCAGTATCTTTCCCAAAATCGGGAGAAGGGTAACCGGTCTGTACGCCTTTGGGTCCGAGAGCGGCCGATCGTTGCCCTTAGGCAAAACGACTAACCGGCCTGTCTTCCAGATATCCGGGAAAACACCCTCGCGAATGCACGCTGAGTACATGAGCAGCATCTCCGCTCCGCTGACTCTCCAAGCGTGCTTCACGATCCGGGCACTAATTCCGTCCAAACCGGGAGCTGTCTTCGGCAGGTCCCTGACGATGCGCTCCAGCGCCTCCCGTCGTGGTAGTTCCGAGTCCTGCCCCGTTGGGGCAAAAGCCGCCGCGACCCTAACCTGTCTGTGGTACGACGTATCGATGCTGGAGTCATCGTCCGGACATAGGGTGGCGAGGAGGCTTGTTGCGGTCTCCACGGCCGTTGTGGAATGGCCTTCCGTGAGACGGATTCCGTGCAGGACATTAGCCGGGGGGCGCACCCTACCCGACGCGGCTCTGTACGCCAGTCCCCAAGGGTCGTCGTTCCCCGTCTCCGCAATGTCCCGGAAGAAAGCCACCTCTGCTTCTCTCATAGCGGACTTATAAGACGTTCTAGCCGCGCGCAGAGTCTCTAGCTTAGCCTCCACCCCATCCCCAGTCCTCCGTGACTTTTGCCACGCTCTTCTGGCACAATAGACGCAGTGTCGCAGCCTATCCAAGTCGACCGTCCACCATTCGTAACCCCCGGTGTCCCCCTTCCCACGCCTGCCCAAGCAAGTCTCCGCGACGTGGGTGACTATGTTGGAGTACTGCGAGCAGATCTCTTGTGCCGGCTTCCAAGTCTGAAGCCTACCCATCTTAGCGTGGAGCACCCCACGAAATCGCTCCCAGTCCACACCCTTGTCTCGGAAGGACACCGGTGCTGCGGCAGTCTCCCCCTCCCCAGTACGACCCCCTGTCCGTGCGGTGCCCATGCCCACCTCGAAGGTGATGAGCTGATGGTCACTCAAGCTGACTCCCTCGTGTACCGTCCACTGTGACACTGCTAGCCCGCGATTACTAAGGGTCAGGTCCACGTTGGACTGACCGTTTGGTCCATGGAAGGTAGGTGGCTGACCCTCCACATTGTGGATGCTGAGGCCCCGCCCCAGGATCAGCCCCTCCATCTGAGCCTTCCTGTGTTCCGTGTCGGGACCCCTACCAACGTACTGCCTACGCTCGCAGTGCCACAGCGGCGAGTGAGCGTTACTGTCCATCCCCACCAGTACAGGCCGCCCAGCTAGGTGGTCTAACACCCTGGTTAGATGCTGCAGATGCACTGCGATGTCATGGCTGTACTGGCAGTAGACGGACACAACATAGAGGTCACCCGTTGAGTCGGCGCAGCTCACATGCGCCACCGCACAATGGTCGTTACTGAGGTGCCCAAGGAATGTGACAGCTATCCTAGGATCAACCACCAGAATGCCTGCCAGAGATTCGGACCCGTACTGTACGGTCCTGGTCTGGCGGTACTGCTCCTGGACAAGTACGAGGTCGAGACTTAACGCTCTGGCGATCACTGGCAATTCTGTTGTCGCAGCCGCTGACCCCTGCAGATTCAGCTGTCCCACCCTTAGAACCCGGGTCTGCTCAGCCATATTGGGTCATATTGATGGCTTGCCGCTCCGCGTACAGACGCGCCGGGCAGTTTATCGCCGCCGTCCTGTGGCCATTCGCCTCCGGTCGCTTGAGGCGCCTACACGTGGCACAACATTCCGTTGCCGATTGGCACTCTGCCGCTTTGTGGCCCGTTTCTCCGCACCTTCCGCACAACATGGCGGCCGCCCTGCAGTGCTTCTCAGGGTGTCCGTACATTTGGCACTTCGAACAGCACGTCACCCTGACGAAATCGCAGATCTCGACTGCGTCCCAGCCCACATACACCCTACCGAGGCCCACCAGTTTGTCCCTTAGGGGTGCCGAGACCTCGAAGACGACCGTCGTTGTCCTGCCCCCGAGTCTCCCCTTCTTGAAGGCGTACCTGGCCTCACGCTTCACTTTTTCAAGCGGCCAGGTCGAATCCTCCGCGAGGTTGACTCGGTGGAGGTCGTCCAGTACCTCCTCCGGGTTTGGGTCCCCACTTAGGTTCCGGAGGGCCACCAACGGCCTCCGGGCCTTTGGGTCCGCCGTCCTGAGCGTCGACGGTGTCGCAGCCTTTAACTTTTCGGCAGCCGCAACAGACGCCGTCTGTACGACGACGCCGGCATTCCCCACTCGCCGAATCCCATCCACCTGAATTCCGATTGGTCCGGGTTGTATTTTCCCCCGCAGTTCCTTGAGAGTGTCCTCGGAGGACTTAATTGTCTCCGAGTTGGGGTACACCAGCACCGCCGGCCCGCGCTGTTCAACAGCCATCCTAGGCTTACCATTAGGCAGCTTCAGTATGGCGGCATAATCCGGTTTTCTGTTGACCGGCGGTCTCTCATGGGAGACGACTGTTGGCAGAGCGGCAGCCCGAGCCTCAGCTGCAGCCAAGCGCAGGGTGAGGTGAGTGATCACCGCTGCGATGCGTTCCGCATGGACTCCGATTGCCGCAACGTCGTCCCGGTTCATCCGGGAAGTCTTGGCACGAACAGCCTCCATTATCCCCTTGGTTGATGCCGTCGCGAGTCCTGCCAGGGACTCGACGGGGGCAGTCGCCAACGGGTCCACGCCATCCAACACGCCGGCCGCCGCTTTCGGGCTCCCCTCGACTCCAACAGACGCAGCCCTAACCGACACCACCGGTACCTCCGGCACCTCAGTCCCTGTAGTCACCATGTCCTCTACAGTTCCCGGGTCCCTAGGAGCAGGCGGCGGCGGGGTGTCCGGCCTAGTGAGCAGTCCCATCGCATCCCCTCGTGGCAGTTGAGGCTTCCTGCCTCCCAGTCTGCGCCGCACAACCTCCTGCACGTCCTCCGGAGAGGAGAGCAGTCTCTTGCCTACAGACTGGGTTGAGGGCGCCGGGGGCGACGAATCAGCCATCATTAGCAGCTCTGCTGACGGCGTGCTGAAACCCGTAGGCGGGCTCCTTACGAGCGCAGCGCGGGGCGTAAAGTCCCGCCTCATCTCCGCCAGCACGCGCAGCTCCTCAGCCTTCCTCTCCATTTCTTTCTCTATGAGGACCTTTTGGAGGCGCTCAGCCTCCTCGTCCGCCATCTCAGGGTTCGGCAGGGCACCGCGGCCCTCCGGTACAACAGTCTAACCACTTCCTAACTATAAATAAATAAACAATTTCCCACTTATACAAATATCTACTCCTACCCCTAATAAGAACAACTAAATTCCTACCAAGCCTACCTATCCTACTTACACCGAACCTAAAAATAAAATAAAAATATAAAATATTTAATTTCTACCTTTTTAACTAACTACGAGTGGCAACACCACCGCACCGACGTATGTCACCCCGGCAGACACTGACAGATGACAGTGACAACCGTTTCCCGAAATGACAACGACACTGACAATCCGCCGACGTCAACCTAGATTGACAGCGACAGCTGACAATGTCAATGTCACCCGGCGATGACAGTGACAGCTGACACCCGACAGATGCCACACGAAATGACAGCAGACAGTGACAGTGACAGCCACCCAGCGATGACACTGACAGCCCACGTCTGTCAGATGACACCTACGACTAACCTACAAAAATTTGCACATGCGCTCTAACCTATAAAGCACCACGTGCTCTAACCTAAAAACCGGCGTGGATTTCAGATAGAAATCCACGCTTTCACTATAAACGACGTAAAACAGGGATCACGGTACCTTATCCGGGTTGGTCCTTCCCCACTGAATTTCAGTGGGGATGTTCTGGATTCCGCACCACGGACTGCTCCTGGAGGTCACCACGTGTTTCACCACTTAAAATTAACCAAAACGAAACAGCACAACAAATATTACAAGAAACGAAACGAATTAATAGCACGAGTTATTCGTGTATTAAATCACTGAAAATCACCAATCAGCTGAAATTCAGTACGTACTCCCAACAAATTCAAAGAAATTAATATTTAAATCTGTTGAGCGCACTACCACACGTCCGTTCGCTAGCGAGGTCGGGCGTGAAGTAGAAAGCGAACCGTCGCGGCGAGACTTCGCGCCCCCAAGACCGCGGCTGTAGTAATCACTCTACAGCCGGACGCGGTCAAGAGGGGCGTGACATACCGCGACGTGTTCGCGAAGGCGAAGGAGGCGGTGAACCTCCGGGAGCTGGGAATCGACGGGGGCCTCCGGGTGCAACTCCCCGCGCTCGTCCTGGGGGACTTCAATGCCAAAAGTCCGGCTTGGGGTTCCCGGAGCACGGACTATTCGCGGGGCAGGAGGCTCGAGCGCTGGGCCCGTGCGCATGGCCTGGTGATCGAGAACCGGGGTTCCGTCCCCACGTGCGTGCGGTGGACGGGCGAGTCGGTGGTAGACGTAACGTTTGCCAGCGCCGCCCTGTCGCCGCGCGTCACCGACTGGCGTGTTGTGGAGGAGGTGGAGACCTATTCCGACCACCGGTATATCCGGTTCGACGTCTCCACCCAGACCTCAGACGCGCCGGTCTCAAGTGGACGGAACCTAAGTGGTCCGCGATGGGCGCTGAAGCAGCTGGACCAGGAGCTATTCCTGGAAGCCTCGATCGTGCAGGCCTGGGTGTCACCACCGGACAGGCCTGCCGACGTAGACGACGAGGCTGAGTGGTTCCGGGAGGCCATGTCGGAGATCTGTGACGTGGCCATGCCCCGGGTCCGGCAAGGACGCGCCCGGCGTCAACTGTACTGGTGGTCAAGCGAGTTGGCAGCGCTGCGCGAAGCGTGCGTTGCTGCGCGCCGCCGGTACACCAGATTCCGCAGGCGCCGCACCCGACCTCCGGATGCGGCGACTGTAGAGGCGGAGCTGCACGAGGGCTACAGGGCAGCGAAGACCGCCCTCCGCGACGCGATCTGGCGGGCCAAGGAATTGGCCCGCGAGGAGATGCTGGGGACTCTGGACGGGGACCCATGGGGCCGCCCCTACAAGTGGGTGCGAGAAAAGCTCCGCCCCTGGGCTCCCCCGTTGACGCAGAGTCTCCGGCCTCAGTTCGTGGAGGACGTGGTGAGCGCCCTGTTCCCTTCGAGAGGGGAGGAGTATGCTCCCCCGCCCATGGCTCCGTCTCCGACGGAATCTGAGGAGGAAGCTGACGCAAACGCGGACCGCGTTAGCGACGACGACGTCTACGACGCTCCAGAGGTGACCGAGGTAGACCTGAGAGTGGCGGTACAACGGCTCAAAGCCAAAAATACCGCCCCAGGACCCGACGGCCTGCCAGGAAAAGCCTGGGTCCTGGCCTTCGGGACTCTCGGGCCTCGACTAGGGGGGCTCTTAAGCGCGTGCCTGGAGAGGGGCCGGTTCCCGCTTCGTTGGAAGACGGGGAAACTGGTCCTGATCCAGAAGTCCGGGCGCCCTGCGGACTCTCCGTCCGCATTCCGGCCCATCGTGCTGCTCGACGAGGTGGGCAAGCTCTTTGAGAGAGTCATTGCAGACCGCCTCGCCGGGCACCTGAATCGGGTGGGTCCGAACCTGTCGGAGAGCCAGTTCGGCTTCCGCAGGGGGCGCTCGACGGTGGACGCAATCATGCGCGTGAGAGCCCTCACGACGGGGGATGCAGTGGCCCGGGGCAGGGTCGTCTTGGCGGTGTCTCTGGACATCACCAATGCCTTCAACACCCTGCCCTGGAGTTGCATCAGGGAGGCACTCCGGTATCACCGGGTGCCGCCCTACCTCCGCCGAATAGTCGAGGATTACCTGACGGACAGAGCCGTCATCTACCCCGGTCACCGGGGAGAGTGGAACCGGCGAGAGATGTCGTGCGGTGTTCCACAGGGTTCGGTCCTGGGACCGCCCTTGTGGAACATCGGATACGACTGGGTGCTGCGCAGCGACCTCCCTGACGGCGTCAGCGTAATTTGTTACGCTGACGACACGCTCGTCCTTGCACAGGGAGAGTCGCACCAGGCGGCGGCCGACGTGGCGACGGAAGCGGTCGCGACAGTTGTCGACAGGATCCGGCGGTTGGGACTCGAGGTGGCGCTGCACAAGACGGAGGCCATGTGTTTTTATGGCCGCCGTAACGCGCCACAGTCGAGTTACAGCATTACGGTGGAAGGAGTTCCAATCGGCGTACAGGGGACGATGAAGTACCTGGGACTCGTCCTCGATAGCCGGTGGAACTTCAGGGAGCATTTCCTGAGTTTGGCCCCAAGGCTGAACCGTGCAGCGGCCGCCCTCAGGCGACTGCTGCCCAATCTCAGCGGGCCAAACGCTTCCTGCCGTAGGCTGTACGCTGGCGTCGTGCGGTCCATGGCCCTCTACGGGGCCCCTGTGTGGGCCCTGAGCATCCGGACGCGACCACAGAAGCTGGTCGCATGCCAGAGGGTCATGGCTATCCGAATGATCCGGGGATACCGCACGATTGCCGGCGAATCGGCCAACCTGCTTGCCGGATTGCTGCCTTGGGATCTGGAGGCGACTGCCCTCCAGCGCGTCTATGAGTGGCGCGTGGAGGCGCAGCGCCGGGGCGTGACCCCGCTGCCTCGCGAAGTCGAGGCGCGGCGCGAAGACCTCCGGCGCGATCTCAGGGCAGTATGGAAGGAACGACTGTCGCGACCGACGGCCGGGCACGCCGCAATTGCGGCGGTAAGACCCCTCTTTGAGGAGTGGTTGGAGAGAAGTCATGGCGTCCTTACCTTCCGCCTGACGCAGGTCCTCACCGGGCACGGGTGCTTCGGGAGGTACCTGTGTCTAATGCGGAAGGAGGAAACGTCTGGGTGTCATCACTGCGAAGATCGCCCGGAGGACACGGTGGAGCATACGGTGCAGGACTGCCCAGCTTGGGCGGTGCACCGACGTGTCCTCACGGCTGCGAGACCTCTCGCGCCCGGCATTGGTTTCGGCCATGCTGCGGGGCGAGACGGAGTGGGAAGCGGTCGCCTCCTTCTGCGAAGCAGTAATGCTCGCGAAGGAGGAGGCGCGCCGCGAGCGAGAGAGGACAGAGTCCTCCCTCCGCCCCAACCGCGGTGAAGGACGCCCACGGCGACGGACGTCGCGCGACGATCTCCGGCCACCGTAGGCGCGGGCATGCGGGCAGCGAGTAAAGGGCAACTCGCTGCCCGACCAAGGACCATGCCCGGGTCGACGGCGCGTTGTGTCCGACGCGCGCCTCAAAGAGCGTCAGCATAATGACGGGGCCCCCCTCTCAGAGTGCCAAAGCCTGCCGGGGTCGCGGGATTATTCCCTTACCGTAACCCCGGAACGTAACAGGCTATGAAGGACACCGTGGATTTTAGTCAGTAGAAGTCTGACAGTCCCTCCCGCCCTGCCCGGGGTTGGAGGACTCATTTGATGATTTTACCACGCTAAAAAAAAAAAAAAAAAAAAAAATGTTACATTGAATTGTGTGACATGGTGTAAACAGCAAGAAGATTAAAAAAAAAATCTCTTAAATATACATTCAGAATTAAAAGTGGCATCTGCGTTACATTCGTTGATACATAGGAAGTGAAAAATTAAGGAAAAAAAAACTTTAAGTATGTGATATTGAAATCGGTGGTGTGCAGTTAACCTTCGCTTCACTGACGACAAGATGCGGAAGTCAGAAGACGAACCGCCTGACAATGCCTGGATGAGCTTCATCGTCCATGAAGGAGCAGAAAGAAATCCTTCCTTTGACACTCAAGCGCAATCATGGACATGTGCATTAATCCGCGACAATCGCGGACCAAAACACAAATTGTTGACGTTGGTCATAAGGCCGCTATACTGAAATGGGCCTGGGCCGGCCACGTCTGTAGCCGTGACACAGCCAGAAGGCGTCGCGGCAGACCTCGTAGAACATCTCAGGACGAGCTGGACAAAACCAACGACCAGTGCTTCACTACGGCCCTGGATCGTGAAACTCAAAGTCATGGCCTTTGCCCAACAGTGGGATAGAGTAGGCTAGCAGTATCAGTTATAATTCCACGACGTCCAGCCAAATTGAAATATTTACATAGCTCATGGCTAGATTTTTTTCATTTTATTTATTGTAGTATTTGGAGCGAAAACATGTTTCGAATTTACAAACACGATAGAACTCGTGCTCGAACCCGTGCAGGCTCTATGGAAAATACAATAAAAACCATAAACATTTAATGTAAAAGAAAGATACATTTCGAACCATCTATATCAGCAGATCTTATTCACAGATAAAATGGATGTACTAAGTAAACGAGTCATAAAATGTCAGTTACTAGTACCGCTCTATCAGCGCAGCGGTGTAGTACCTACGCAGCCAGTATAGTCGCGTGCCCGCTACCAATTACAGTAGTTGGTTACCGCTTCAAGAAAGTAGAATAATTAAAATGCTATTTAATAAAAAAAATATTTAACACTAACTCCTGCCCGCGACTTCGCTCGCGTGAAATTTTGACCCCTGACTCACTGAGTTGCATCACTTGCATCCCATCTCTCATTCGCGCTGCGCTAGGCTAGTCGCGAGCTCGAACTCACTGGCATGCATGGTCAAAAACCATGATATTTCACCGGAAATCGAGCCATATTGTTCATGTGTGCGCGAGCGTCATCCCCCCGTGGAGAAAACAGGGGAAAACATTATTCAGTGAGATGCACGATCATTCAGAGCAAAAATACGAAAAAGCCTTTGGAAGAAGGGGTTTTATGAAAAAACCATTGCACCAATTAATTTCAAATAAAATTTATTAAATTCTTCGATAAATTTGCTGTGTCGGTACGGACTTCGTTTTGGAAATTTGATGCTTCTTTAGCTTCTAATTTACACCCAAAGTTGTGTTAAAATTAGCAAAAAAAACGAATCTTTAGAAGCTCGTAACTTTTTAATGGTTCCATATTTTACAATTCTGCTTCCGTACCGACAAAATTTATAATGAGACAAAACGATACCATTATTAACTTTGGATGTACCTTGTTAAATAGTGGAGTAAAACCCCAACGAAGTTTCTATGGAAAAAATGTTGACTTGTTTCGCCTTAAATCCTACAAACAGCAAAAGAAGCCCTGTGAAACGGGACTTCGTCAACCCCCATAAGTAGTATTTTTGTTTCCGGACAAATTAATTGAAAATTAATAATAATAAATGTAAACTAAGTACATTTTTTTTACACTTACTTATGCCTATTGGTCTATGGTAAACTAAGAACATTATAATCTTTACCTATACTTTTTAATTAATCTCTAGGGATATTTAATTTACACTTACTTTATATACTTTTTTAACTAACCTAATAATAATTTAAAATAACCTAGACTTGTTTTAATTATGTGTAGGTATAAAATAACTAGGTGATTAATATTTAATTTATTACTTTTTTCTTTTCCAAATTCAATAGATATTACGTGTAATAGCTGGATATTATGTATACTATCTAGATTTATTACTATCTAGATGTAAATACCCCTAGGGTATTTACATTATTTAAATACTGTTTTGACTAACCTAATAATAAATTAAAATAACCTAGACTTGTTATAATTATGTGTAGGTATAAAATAACTAGTTATGTGATTAATATTTAATTTATTACTTTTTCTTTTCTAAATTCAATAGGTATTACGTGTAATAGCTGGATATTATGTATACTATCTAGATTTATTACCATCGCTGTAATAGATATCAACAAGATTTCTGAAAAACTCTTGTAAGTAACACATAAACTTTGTTCACGTGACGAGCCTTTTTGTCTGAAAGCTTTTTTCATCTAAGTAGGTACTTTTAACTCTAATTCTACCTCTACTATGATACCTACTGTAAGGAATAAGAAACTTGTAAATCAATTACTTTCCTTTACTGTTTTCTGGATAAACCAAGCTGTTCTTGGTAACAATTAATTAAAAGGGCGTGAGACAGCTTCGCCTCAGTTATGTTAATATGTAGCAACAGGAAACTCTCCTTGAAGAAATATGTAAAACAAGAAGTGAAAATGTATTTAATTTATAGTAGCTTTATACATGATTTTGGCATCTGCGTACCTAGCAATTGATCACATCATATCCTGTAGTCTATTATATATAGGTCTCAGCGCCGGGAACGCTGCTGAGGCTACGGTTTGTCTTTAATGGATTTTTAACTTTGTGCTCTAGAACTTTAAGTTGAAAATTAATCACAATCCATATCTTCAGCGCTGCTGCGGCGCTGAGTTTTATAATGAATACTTAGATGTGAATCGTAAGGGCTAGATTTATAATCCATAAAGGGAAACCGCAACGCTCTCAAAAAGTAGTGCGTATCCCAACCAAGAAAACTTCAAAAACTTATACAGACGACGTTTTTGATGCTTCTGTCCAACTACTGAGTTTTTCACCGCAGCAATCAAGACTCACGTTAAATAATTATGTCCGAATTAACTTCACAGTCCCAGCACCGGCAATTCCAAATAAAGTCGAAGTAGCTTCATGCTATATTACGTACTTATTATGCTTTTTTTTTTTTTTTTTTTTTTTTTAGCGTGGTAAAATCATCAAATGAGTCCTCCAACCCCGGGCAGGGCGGGAGGGACTGTCAGACTTCTACTGACTAAAATCCACGGTGTCCTTCAATAGCCCTTTCTGTTCCAGGGTCACGGTAAGGAAATAATCCCGCGACCCCGGCAGGCTTTGGCCCTCTGAGAGGGGGGCCCCGTCATTATGCTGACGCTCTTTGAGGCGCGCGTGGGACACAACGCGCCGTCGACCCGGGCATGGTCCTTGGTCGGGCAGCGAGTTGCCCTTTACTCGCTGCCCGCATGCCCGCGCCTACGGTGGCCGGAGATCGTCTTGCGACGTCCGTCGCCGTGGGCGTCTACTACCGCGGATGGGGCGGAGGGAGGACTCTGTCCTCTCTCGCTCGCGGCCCGCCTCCTCCTTCACGAGCATTACTGCCTCGCAGAAGGAGGCGACCGCTTCCCACTCCGTCTCGCCCCGCAGCATGGCCGCGACCAATGCTGGGCGCGAGAGGTCTCCGCCTATCGCAGCCGTGAGGACACGTCGGTGCTCTGCCCAAGCTGGGCAGTCTTGCACCGTATGCTCCACCGTGTCCTCCGGGCGATCTTCGCAGTGGTGACACCCAGGCGTCTCCTCCTTTCGCATCAGACACAGGTACCTCCCGAAACTTCCGTGTCCGGTGAGGACCTGCGTCAAGCGGTAGGTCAGGACGCCATGACTTCTCTCCAGCCACTCCTCAAAGAGGGGTCTTACCGCCGCAATTGCGGCGTGCCCGTACTTATTATGCTAACGAATTATTATTTTTGCGTAAGGTACGCATTTTATTTTGCTAGTTCAATCTGAGTTGTTCTCCTTATTAAACGCACCGGTTATTCTGTACTGAAAACCGAATACATGGAAATAACGCCAATAATAGTCTGCCTCCAACCTGTCTCATACATGCCAATAACCTACTCTACATCTTGGTAGACTTCTGATAAAGTGCTCTAATAGCTTTGTGAAAACAATCCGAAGACGTAGTTTCTACGTTTCTAGTGCATAAACGATAGTCTCATGATTCAATATTTTTAAGCGATTCAGTGAGTTGAGTAGATACAAATTTATTACTGGCGGCTCTTACAAGATTATTAATCCTGCATCGTCATCGTAGAAAACGTTCACTAAGCCCTCCCTGCATAATAATAAGTATTTGTGTCTTAATTATGTTATCATTCAATGACGAGGTACCGAATGGGTCGCATTCATAAATATTTAAATAAGGTACACGTTTATCAGAGCCGTCAAGTTGTTCGCGGAAAGCGGCAGGCGTGGTCGCCGGCTCCGCAGCCTGGCGCGAGACACTATTATGCTGAGGCCATTGTTCGCCGAGTGCCCCGATCGGCACTGCATATACTGCTAACGACGATTCTCGCATATCATCTTTGATACATTCAAATAAATTCATAAGCACCACCGCGAAGCATTTAGCCAGGACACAACTTTTGCCTGTCCCACATTCGTTTGCAAAAATAATCACATCAACTTGTTGCACAGCGTGGAAAATGAAGCGCATGTATCAACGTAATTGAAAGTAAGTAGGTATTACTCAAAAGATACTGCTTACAACGTATGTTGTCAAAATAAAAGGACGTAATTTATGGAAGTCGAACTTCGAATAATAAATGAATCGACGCAATAAAAAATTATTCACGTCGTCAGCTTTCCCTTAATACTCATGTCATACATATTTAACAATATGAATTTTGTTAAAAACATTGGTCTCTGAAAAAATGTCGTTTATCATTTTTTATCAAGTTGTATTAAGACCTTTCAAATTAGGACAGATCCTAAATGAGGACACACGTTGCTGACATTCGTACAAGTAGGTTTATGATTACATCTATCTATGCTGAGGCTACATCTGTTCCGTCGGTTGGTGATCTGGAGCATCAACGTCACAAACAATCAAACATGTTTTGATTGTCCGAGTTAAATGTAACCAGTCAAATAATTGAAAATAGTAACGGTGTGATTTATGCAAATCGATAGCTTGACGTTCAATTTAAACTGTGAGGCACGTTGCGCCCGCGGCGATGTCGGCCATTAGGCGCTTCGCAGGACACGCGCTGCCTCCCGCCTTATCTTGTGCATCAGACGTGTCCACAGCAAACGCCACGCACTCGCTATCTTTGCTGCATCATTTATTATATGTCATGTTATTACCGTTCTCAAACTGATAATAAGCATAAACTCTCAATAAAGATACTTTAAAAAAAAACTGTCAATCAGGCTAATAAAAACCTAAGTGTTCGCACTAGTTGATTGATTTTGTAATTCATGATTTCAGTGTTATCATTTCCTTGAAATGAAACTTAATCGACCGTTATTTGGAAAGCTAGTTACCAGTGCTACCTACTACTAATTAATGTAGATCGACGCAACGAGGCAAACTACACCAACTTAGCTACGGCTTACTGAGTCATCTACTTGAGTGAAAGCGGCGCACAATTTTCGTTCAAGATACTAAAATCGATAGCACCTGACAATCAACAATAAATCACATGGATCGAAACCACATAAACATATCACACATCACTGCATGGCCCCGATAGATTCTTATAACAACAAAGCATTGGTATACCAAGAAAACACTTGAGTGTGGTAAAAGAACGAACACTCAGATACCACAATAGCTTGTTGGAGAAGCGCACGTGGACAAAAGGTTAAGTGCCATTGAAACCTTTACTCAGTTCATTATATTTTGTTTACGGACAGCACCCACGCCACGCCACGCTGTGCTGTGCTTAGTGCTTTCAACTAGTGCAGACATTCAATACTCGATAATCAATTCAAATTGAAATCCGATTCTCTTCGGTCTTCTATTCGACTATATATAGGCACCTATTTACCTACCTACAAATGTGATGGCTTAATTTAATATCTCACGCATCATCCCACGAGTCGATTTGCAATGCAATATAAACCTTTATATTAATCAAATACATCGATAAGCAACGTGATTTATAAATTTCATCACATCATAAGAAGATTACTCATTGAAATATTACAATAGTTGTTAATAGAGCACCTTGCAATTTATGTGAAACTTTCCAAGCAATTGACAGTACGTAACCTTGCTTGTTTAATTGAGTGCTACTTCCATACAGACGTTTATTGGGAAGATATATGCCAATACCTTGACACGTGGGGTCATTCACTGAGTTTTTTTGCTTTTATGTGTAGGTGCGAAACTAAAGATGATTGACGTAAAATCTAAGCAGAATTCAACTTTGAACTTTTAAGAGCATCTATTCATACTTGTTGCTGTCACAACTCAACCTTTGTATTGATCTAAATTTGCAAGTAGTCAATATGATAACTTAAATGAAACATAATATTTGAGTAGTTTACTATTATTGAAAAAAAACACATGTTTTTCATTTCATTGAAACAACTGAGGATTTCAATTATAGTTAACTAGCTTCAAATCTCTTTGCGTGTTACAGTACCTTGAATAGTTTGTTAATTTATCTGTGTAGGGCACGCTGGAGTGACAGTGCCACGACGGCAAAAATACAGTTTTTTTGGGCTAGGAAATCATCAAATGACTTCTCCCGATGGCTGCTTCTCCTAAATATGTTTCGCCTTCTCTTTCATTTATTTTTATTTCTTTGCATTTTTGGATTTCTGCTTCACAGAAGGACAAAACTGCATCCCGTGCCTCCTCGCTCCCGTGGCTCCCGTGACGGGGTATACATACTTTCTAAGTCCGTTCACGAAAATACGGACCCGTCCGAAACTTTTCAGTAACCCTGCTGCTTATTATTATCACGGTAATAATATCTAACAGTACTAGAACTCCCTACAAACTGACGAAACGCGAGCTATACCTATAGTGCGAGAGCCGGCTGCAAAAATACCTACCTTATCGGCTACCCCAATAGGCTATGTATAGATCGTTAACCGACACCTAAACACGTAAAAAAAATCAGGTCTGCCAGAGCCGATCCTGCCGGGTCATAGAAATAATCGAGATTTTTTGACGTAATTTTTTAGTAAAAATTACGTCATAAGATACCCGAATGAAAGTGCTGGCAGCAGTTAACCATTGATTAGTTATGTAAAAAAAAGTGGGTCTGCCATTGCGCACCTTGCCGGAAGTACTTGGCAGACCACTAAAATATGCCCTTCTGAAACACTAAACCTACCTCATCGAGTACCCGGATGGGACCAACGCTAAATAATAACCAAGATGCCTCTGATAATGGATCAAAAGGTCTGCCAGGTCTAAGCTTGCCGGAACTTAGTGTTCAAAGCATTTGAAGTTGATAGGGAGCATAATTTCACCTGAAGTCAAAATAACATTTAACATTTAAAATAACATTTTTTAAACATTATTTTGTTTCTAATTTTATACAAATTTATGAACATTAAATATTTTTTTATCAAAACATTAAATAAAACAACAAGTGTAGAGATAAAAGATGTACATTCAAAATTTAGCAACAATCACTATACGAGTTCAATATCATGCTTACAATTTATATACTTACAACTACGAGTATCAAAACTTAGTTTAAGTTGGCATTAAAATTACCTGAATTCTGTATATATGTAGGTTTAGGGAACTAAGTAGGTTTCCGAGTGTAGAACCTGTTATTGCGTAAATCATCGTAGGAACGCCGAAAGGTAGTCAACGCCTAATCAACCTGACCACAACCAGGATCTTTCTAGTCCACCGAAACCAGGTCAAAGTTTAAACATTAATGGTTAGATTCACTAGCCATTTACTGTCAATACCTGAGTAGGTACGATAACTGTATAAATTAAAAAAAGACTATTGGTTTTGTATAGTTTCAGTGAACGAGATCAACGACGGGCTAGCGGAAACTGTCCTCACGGTAGGGTCTATGTTTTTTAGACCCTGCCGTAAAGATAGACCTCAGAAATTGACCGAGCAAACCTTAAACCGCATGGCTGAACGACGCTTGCTACAGTTGCAGTCTTCCGATGACGTTAAGTCATATAGGCGGCTCAATAGACCTATATCTAAGTCCTTGCGACAACATCTGCGTCTCTTGAATACGAATCGTGTTAAAGAGACCATACAGCGAAACCAAGGCTCTAAAGTGAAGTGCTTGTACAATAACGCCATCATGTCGGTCCGAGTACAGGAGCAGAGCACGAAGGCGATTCCAATGAGAATAGGCGTAAGACAGGACGTTGTCTCCCCGAAACTGTTTACTGCCGCAATGGAAGACGCCTTCAAGTTCCTGGAATGGCAAGGACTTGGCAGCAACATCAACGGCAAATACGAGTACATCACTCACCTTCGGTTTGCCGACTACATCGTAGTGATGGCAAAGTCGATGGAGGAAGTCAGCATGATGCTCAATAGCGTCGACCGAGTTTCACAACGGTTGGGCTTGAAAATGAACATGGACAAGACGAAAATTATGTCAAATGCCATGCCCACCCCAGTCTCTGTTGGAAACTCGGTACTCGAAGTTGTTGAACATTATTATCTACTTAGGACAAGACAGTAGTCCAATTAGGTAGGTCCAACTTCAAGAAAGAGGTCAACCGCCGAATCGAACTCTGTTGGGCATCGTTCGGGAAACTACGCAATGTCTTTTCGTCCGACATACCTCAGTGCCTCAAGACAAAAGTCTTCAACCAATGTGTATTACGGCACCGGAACGTGGTCTTTCAGTATCGGCCTCATCTTAAAGCTCAAAGTCGCTCAACGAACTATGGAGAGGGCTATGCTCGGTATTTCTCTGCGTGATCGAATCCGAAATGAGGAGATCCGTAGATGAACTAAAGTCACCGATATAGCCCGCCGGATTAGCAAGCTGAAGTGGCAATGGGCAGGCCATATTGCTCGCAGAGCAGATGGCCGATGGGGTCGAAAGGCACTAGAGTGGAGACCACGGACTAGCAAGCGCAGCGTAGGACGTTCACCAACAAGATGGAAAGACGACCTTATAAAGGTCGCCGGAAGACGCTGGATGCAGATCGCTTCCAACCGGTATATTATATGTATGTGAAAATCTAAAGGGGAGGCCTATGTTCAGCAGTGGACGTCCTATGGCTGAGATGATGAGACAGATCCTGGTGGTGGTCAGGTTGATTAGGCGTTGACTACCTTTCGGCGTTCCTACGATGATTTACGCAATAACAGGTTCTACACTCGGAAGCCTACTTATTTCTCTAAACCTACATATATACAGAACTAGCACTACGCCCGCGACTTCGTCCGCGTGATTTCCGAACTTTGCCTTTGTGAATTTCTAGTCCCGGCCACCCTCTATATGGGATACTGTTGGAAAAACGGAAACAATATTCAACAAAAATTCTATCAACCCGCAATATTGCGTCTTACGTAACACCTATGTCCTAAAAATTTAAGACTCCTAACTATCAACCGCAATACAAACTTTTAGGAGTTGAATTTCGTATCATCCTCTCTTAGTGAGAATCTGTATCATAGAAACCCCCCTGCAATGTTGAGTCCTCTAATTACAAACTCCAAAGACAACCCCTAAGGGGTCGAACTTGTAAAATTCCGTCTTAGTGAGAATATAGGTCCTAAAACAACCCCAATGCTGAGAAACTCCTAGCATATGTAGCAACAAAGTTTCATACAAACTGTCAACCCCATAAACAGCCCCTTAGGGGAAGAATTTCAGAAAATAGTGCCTTGGTGTACATTTACGTCATAAAAGAACAAACTTGCAAAATTTAATACTCCTAGCATTTGTAGAAACGAAGTTTCATACAAAATATCAACCCCTTATTCAACCCCATGGGGTCTATTTTCACAAAACACCCTCAACTACGTCCAAAAAAGAATCTCTATGCAAAATTTGAGTCTCCAAACTATTAACCCCGAAAAAGCCCCTTAGGGGTCGAATTTCGCAAATCTGTCTTAGTGAACATTTAGGTCTTAAAAAGAACCCCTCGCATATTCGAGACGCCTAGCACTTGTAGTAACGAAGTTTAATACAAACTATCAACTCCAAAAACAAACCCTTAGGGGTCGTATTTCGCAAAATACCATCATGGTGAACATCTACGTCCTAAAAAAGAACCCGATGCAAAATTTGAGGCTCCTAGCACCTGTAGTAACAAAGTTTCAAACAAACTATCAACCCCAAAAACAACCCCTTAGGTGTCGAATTTCACAAAATCCCGTCTTTAGTATCATTTACGTCCAAAAAAAAGCCATATGTAAAAATTTTAGTCTAAAAACTGTCAACCCTAAAAACAACCCCTTAGGGGTCGAGTTTCACAAAATTTCTACCTTGTTGAGCATATACGTCTTAAAAATAACCGGCATGCAAGATTTGAGACGCCTAGCACTTGTAGTAACAAACTTTCATATAAACTATCGACCCCGAAAACAAACAAAGAGCAGTTCTTAAGGTGATGTTATTTAAACCTAGGGACTTCCCAACGGATCAACTCTATTCGGATGCGCAAATCCTTACAGTCAGACAACTATACATCCTCCGCTCTATTCTGCGAAGACATTCTACTCTTCCTTTAGACAAAAATATGGCTCAAAGGCGCAAAGGTTTTCCTGTCTGCAAAACTATCCCTTGTAGATATGCGTTCGCAAGTCGCCAATTTATGGCACAGAGTTCACGCATCTATAACAAAATAAATAAAGCTATTGCAATATACCGACTCTCAATCCATGAAATCAAAAAGAATCTTCAAAAATGGCTAATGCCATTGTCTTATGAAGAAACCGAAAACATATTGCGTATTGAAAATTAAACGTACACAATATTCCTGATTTTATATTATTCACACACACTACATACACACACATACTTACAAACACTCCCCTGCTTACATACACTCACCTACTTAAATTATATACACATACCCTATTATAGATACATTTCATCACATACCTCACTCAAAGTTAACTTCCAGACACCATAAACTCAATTTTGCAGCTGACTACATAAAATGTAACTGAAATGTCACGGTTGTATCTTTACAAGTGGTTTTGAAAAATCTTCGACCCCTAAGATACAGGTCTGCGGATACAGATTTTCGGCCCCTAAACTAGGTAGTTTAGGGGCCGAAAATCTGACAATAATAATTATTGACATAATTGTACAACCTACTGTTTCTCTGCTTGCTATGTTTACTGTGTCTTTCTGTACAAAATAAATTATTATTATTTCTTTATTTTTCTTTAAACTTATAAATTACATTTTTAAATATTTTTACAAAAAAGAAATAAAAAACATTTAAAAATATAAAAATAGCAGTCCACCAGTACCGGGAACAGGGTCCGGGCCACCGGTGGTCAGGGCTCTTGAGAGAGGAACCTCCTAACAATACGCGCCGTGTCCAAGAGTACTGCCTTCTGAATCAAGCGCTTGATCCAGCCACCCAGCGAGACCCTCCTCAGGTGTTGGTCGAGGCTCTTGGCAATTAAGCCATTGGCAGATACGACTATCGGCACAATAACTGCCGTATTCACATCCCACATGTCAACAACCTCGCGAGCCAGATCAAGATACTTGAATTGTTTATCTTTTTCTGCCTTCACGAGGTTCTCGTCATGTGGGACCGTTATATCAACAATTATTGCGCGACGCTCCAATCGATCTATCACCACAATGTCAGGCTTATTGGCAACAATAGTCCTGTCAGTGATGATAGGTCGATCCCAATACAACGAGATATTGCCATTTTCGAGAACTGGGTCGGGCGCATACCTATAGTACGGCACTTCCGATTCGACAAGATTGTACTTTAAAGCAAGTTGCTGGTGGATAATTCTGGCAACGAGGTTGTGTCTATGCAAATACTCGCCGTTAGCCAGACGAGAACACCCAGAAATAATGTGTCGGATCGATTCTCCCGGACGGTGGCATGCCCGACATATGTCAACCGTGCCATCCTTCACAATGTATTTCCGGTAGTTATTCGTCATCATAACTTCGTCCATAATTGCACAGACAAAACCTTCGGTTTCCCCAAATAGGTCACCGAAGCGCAGCCAGGATACGGACGCTAAAAAGTCTACATCGGGACCATGTAATGCCCGGTAAAAGCGTCCGTGAAGCTCCTTGCTCTGCCATACATCCTTACGATCATTGGTGTCTAATACTTTAGGTTTGCGCCAGTTCCCGTTAGCCAAGGAGAGCGGAGTAAGACCCTTGTCCACTGTGACCACATCTCGGTGCATCTCCACGTCGGCTTCTAGGAAATATTCCCTGAGACTGCATACCTCACGGTTGTGCAGGGTCTTAGCGTTTAAAAAGCCACGACCCCCGCACTTTCGCGGGATATACAGTCTCATCACCGACGACCGTGGGTGAAGCATCCGATTTGCAGTCAGCAGTGAACGGACTCTCCTATCCAGGGCGTCAAGTTCTGTCTGAGTCCATTTGAGTATGCCGAAAGAATACATCAATACCGGCATGACCCAACCGTTGAAAGCGCGCACCTTATTACCACCTGACAAAAGACTGTTAAGTACTTTATTCAGGCGGCTAAAGAAGCGCTCCTTCAACGATTGCTTCATGTCAGCATTATTGATGCCTAATGCTTCCGACATACCCAAATATTTGTAGGTCTCTGTTGAAGAGAGGGATCTAAGGTGTATGGAATCCGAGAGTTGAGTTCCCTCTGATTCCATAATCTCCCCTCGCTTCACATGCATGACTGCACATTTGTCCACACCAAACTCCATCCTGATGGCGCTACTGAAAGTTTCTGTTACCTTCAGTAGCTTCATCAGTTGCAAGTTGTTGGGGGCAAAGAGTTTCAGATCATCCATGTAAAGAAGGTGAGATATGACCTGACCACCTCTCTTCAACCGATATCCTAGCCCCGAACCCTCCAGTAATGTACTGAGTGGGTTCAAGGCCAGACAAAACCACAAAGGACTCAGACTGTCACCCTGGAATATGCCGCGCTCAATCCTTATCGGTTCGCCGCTACCTCGGATCCGTCGACATCCTGGATAGCGAAGGACTGTCTTCCAGGTCCCCATACACGACAACAGGAAGGTGCGTAGAGTTATATCAACTTTATACAACTCTAGCACCCTCATGAGCCATGTATGGGGTACCGAATCATAGGCCTTCTTATAATCTATCCAACATGCGGACAGATCCTTTCGGGAGCGGCGAACCTGTTGGCTAATGGCCATATCAATGAGGAGGAGCTCTTTAGTACCGCGGGACCCGTTCCTACATCCATTCTGAGAGGCTGACATGATGGAATTAGTCACAATATGTTGATTGATTTTAGCCCTCAGAATGGATGTAAGAACTTTATAGACCGTTGGTAGACAAGTGATCGGTCTATAATTTTTTGGTTCCGCAGTACTACCTGATTTATAGAGCAGGTGGGTCACTCCTGTTGTTAAGAATTGGGGTAACGATCCTGACTCTAAGGCTAATTGGAACTGGGATGCTAAGCGAACGTGTGATCTTTTCAACCATTTAATCCAGAAGTTGTGCAGCCCATCCGGCCCTGGAGATTTCCAGTTCGGCAACAGATGGACTGCACAAGCTACGTCTTGGGGGCTGATGGTGATAGCCCCCATTTCTGGAATATGTTCACACGCTCGCTCAACACCCCTGATCCAATCGCCCTCAGTGTGACTGACAGGCACCGACCAGATGCTGCGCCAGAATGAACTCATGGCATCATCATCCGGCAGGGGCGTGTCAGCCACACCTTGGTCCGGTCGCTCCCAAGCCCTATAGACCCACCTTTCATCACTTTGGAAGGTGCGATTCAAAGTGTACCGCTCCACTCGTCGCTTGTACCGACGAATACGGTTTGCCCATGCACAAATCTTCTGCCTCAGGAAGTCGATACGTTCTGTGACGCGGGCCAAATAATCACGAGGATCGATATCGATTCCTGTGAACGCCCGCCTCACAAAACGCATCACTCTAGGACGAGTATTACCCTCCCTGAAGCAGTGCAATTTGCCGATGAGTGCTCTAGCCTCACCGATACGCCGCTCAATCCTGCACTGCCAAGTTGGAGCTGCTGGTTTTGGTCGCGTAGCTCTGTCACTGTCAGGGAATTTGACGTGAGCTACACGACATGCCGCTACAGCTGCACAGTACAGGATTGAGTGGGTATCAGCAAGATCCTTACTGCTGTCAAAACAATTTGACAGTTCTGAGTCTAGAGCACACATAAGCGCCTTGTTTTTATTGTGCATAGGCAAACGAGGTAAACGTGGTCTAAGTTCCGGTGGTACGGAGCGGTACTCCCGGAACGTACTCTCCAAAGCGCTCCTCAATTGTGCGTTGCATTGGGTACTCACGGATATAACTTCGTCATGATCCTCTTCACAATCGCGATCGGGTCGCGGTGGCATACCAGAAGAACTTTGTTGCTGCACCGCGATCATTGGTGAAGCAGGAATAACTCGGTTACTCCGTGAATCCGAGCGTAGTCGATCAAGTACGGTGTCATCCAGCATACAGTTACGCTGAATGACCCGCACCTGATCCGAAAGTCGTTGCGCTGACACGCTGATACCATGGTTCAAGCACCTGAAACAGAGAGAGCATCCGACCACGGTACGCAGTCAAGCTGCTTCCCCCCTCAGTAGCCCCATAATATGCGCGCATGACGTTTTCATTCATGGACTGGGTCCATCGCATGCGCGACACATTTCCACCGGCAGCGGGGACCCTATTCGGGGCCTGTTGGCCTCGAGGTCCCAAGCCCGCTGGTGGCCGTCCTCTTCCTCGTCGTCGCGGTGGTGGCGGTGTCGACGGCGGGGAGAAAAACTCGTCGCTCGAGCTCGACGCAGCTGCAACGACCGGAGACACAGCGCTCTCGGCTGAGGCGCGTGCCGGCGGCTGCGAGGCGGAGCTCGGCGACGAGCCCGGAGATGGTAGGTGTGCTTGTAGTCTTTGTGTCCTGCTTCTAGTCAGCATTCAGATCCGTAATTTTTGACATTTCATGTTCCATAACTCTGTTTGTATTTTCGTATCAAATTTCTTTTTTGTTGTTGTATTTTTTAGTTTAAACTTTAATTTTAGTATTTATTGTAGATAACAACATATTTATTGTTCAGTATTGTACGATTTATAGTTATTATCTTGGAAAAAATGGAATTCATAAAATTTTTACGTCTTTCAGCTTGACAGTCGGACCACTTTATTATTATTATTATTAAATTATTATAATTAAATAAATAAAAAAAGTTAATATTGTTTAAAAAAAAAAAAAAAAAAAAAAAACCCTCGGGGGTCGGATTTCGCAAAATCCCGTCATAGTGAGCATCTACGTTCTAAAAAGACACCCCATGCAGGAATTCCTAGCACCTGTAGTAGCGAAGTTTCATACAAACTATCAACCCCAAAAACAACCCCTTAGGGGCCGAATTTCGCAAAATCCGTTCTTAGTGCTCACCTACGTGGTATAAGGAGGGCTTATGCCAAATTTCAAGCTTCTAGGCCCAGCGGTTTGGGCTGTGCGTTGTCAGATCAGTCAGTCAGTTTTGAATTTTATATATATAGATTTAGGTAATTTTAAGGCCAACTTAAACTTACATTTTGACTGGCCTGTTGGTCTAGTGGTTAGTGACCCTGACTGCTATGCCGGAGGTCGTGGGTTCGATTCCCACCCAGGACAAATGTTTGTGTGATGAGCACGATCATTTGTTCTGTGTCTGGGTGTCATTTATCTATAATATGTATGTATTTAGAAATATATAAGTATGTTTATCAGTTGTCTAGTACCCATAACACAAGCTCTGCTTAGCTTGGGACTAGATGGCGTTGTGTGATAGTTGTGGAATATTATTATTATTATTATTATTAACTAAGTTTTGATACTCGTAGTTGTAAGAATATAAATTGTAAGCATGATATTGAACTCGTATTGATTGTTGCAAAATTTTGAATGTACATCTTTTATCTCTACACTTGTTGTTTTATTTAATGTTTTGATAAAAAAATATTTAATATTCATAAATTTGTATAAAATTAGAAACAAAATAATGTTTAAAAAATGTTATTTTAAATGTTAAATGTTATTTTGACTTCAGGTGAAATTATGCTCCCTATCAACTTCAAATGCTTTGAACACTAAGTTCCGGCAAGCTTAGACCTGGCAGACCTTTTGATCCATTATCAGAGGCATCTTGGTTATTATTTAGCGTTTGTCCCATCCGGGTACTCGATGAGGTGGGTTTAGTGTTTCAGAAGGGCATATTTTAGTGGTCTGCCAAGTACTTCCGGCAAGGTGCGCAATGGCAGACCCACTTTTTTTACATAACTAATCAATGGTTAACTGCTGCCAGCACTTTCATTCGGGTATCTTATGACGTAATTTTTACTAAAAAATTACGTCAAAAAATCTCGATTATTTCTATGACCCGGCAGGATCGGCTCTGGCAGACCTGATTTTTTTTACGTGTTTAGGTGTCGGTTAACGATCTATACATAGCCTATTGGGGTAGCCGATAAGGTAGGTATTTTTGCAGCCGGCTCTCGCACTACTACGCGCATCGATGTCGGGGCGCGCTCGGGGCGCAGACAGTCACGGCCGTACCGTAGTGACGAACGGACGGTGTGTTGTTTTTTTAGCAAAATCAGTTAAAGTACCTATTTTAAAATGACGAGTAGAAAATATTGTGCTGTTTTTGGGTGTATGAATTCAACAATAACGCATCCAGACATAAGTTTTTTTTTAAATTACCTGCAACCTCTGAAAGGTAAGTACTGACTATAAAATAATTTTACTTACTAGTAGATTATAAATATTCTATGCTAGTTATAGCTAGTAGGTAGGTACAAAATGTGTGACTTTTTAATGGTTATGAGTTTACTCTCACGAAAAAAGGGTATTTGGATTAATAAATACAGTAAATTATATGAATAAAGTAAAGGAAAGTTACTGAGACAAGTAAAATAGGTAAGTTATAGGCGGTTCTGAATGAATCATGATACGGTAGGTACTTTCTCTTGTGTTAAAACTCCGGTGCATGTGTGTTTTGTTAGTTTGTATAATTCAAAGTAAAGACATGGTGTAACGTCGCGGTGGGATTGTCGGCGGGCACGGAAATGAAGCAGTGAGCTTCATTTACCTACGGTACGGTGTACAATCAACGTATATTCAGTGTACTACGTAAACTATATCACAGTCATGAATATTAATCTAGGAACGTAGATTACAGTATATTTAGGTACAATATGTACCTAAATATACTGTAATCTAGGTAGGTATATTTATGTACGCTCGCGCGTACATACATACATTTTTATTGAACACTTCCTATTCAATATACAAAGTATTTTATTTGTTTACTTATAAGCGAAGTATATTTACAATCGCAACACTAAATAGAAACAGAAAGTAGGCAAAAGTAATTAAAATGCTGGAGACGGGCCTCGGACAGCCCTAACGCATGTTTACGTACCGCGCGGCTGTATAGGTATTTATTTCTATCATGCGGCCGAGTTCCACTACTGGTGTTATTATTATCCAATTCATGAGTTATGACAACACACCGGGAGTAGGGAAAACTGTGCAATCGTGCTGCCAGCACTTTTTAGTTCGTGTCCCTAACTCATCTCGTGTCCGTCAGTGAAACTACCTATGGTTCTTAGAGAGGGATAGGGGGAGGATATCTCGCTTCGGCAGACGCGAGATATCGCAGCCACCGATCCTCCTCCATAGGCTGCATCGTCTCCTTCAAGTGGTCTACATAATGTTGACACCCGGGCGTTTGTCCCGCAATCTGAATCTGAAACTGGAATAACCCGAACTGTACGTTGAGGACCTGCGCCAGGTGGAATGTGAGGATGCCGTGTCTTCCCTCCAACCATTCCTCAAAGAAGACACTATAGGTACATGTGTGCCAAACAATAGCCTTGAAAACACTATTTAACTATGAATTACTTAGCTACTTTCCTGCTTAACAGGATCCTCTGATGAGATTGCATTCTTACAGATTTAATGTGCTCGGAATCGTTTTTAGGAATTCCAGCAGGGCTATTGGCTAACTTGATAGTCACTGACCAGCAGTTGTTAACTGAACTTGGATGACATTTTTTTTTGTTGCGCCACACTAGGAAGTTCTCCTGTGTCGTGGGTGCGTTTACAAACATAGAAAGTCACACACACACCTTGGCTTGACACCTCTATATATTATATCTACTGTGATGAGGCTATAGTTGATGAGTGCCTCAAGAGCGTTAGAATAGTTGATTTTAGGGAACATTTACATTTTATCAGTTTCATTGCAAATGCAAAAGCCAATACGAAATTTACCTTTTGACAGCTATTTGATGGTCACCAGAGCAAGCGATCATCATTTGTACTGTCAACAGAGATACGCAATAGCCCCGCTGATTGGCCTTTGCAGGCTGTACCCAAAAGATTCTGGGACTAAGGAACAAATGCGGGAGGATTATTCACGTCAATGGTGAACAATGATGATGATGACTTTAGTAACGTGGCGATGGAATCTGTGAAAAAAAAACCATCTGTATATTATTTTTAGAATGGCGTATTCCACTTTTTTCACTTCAGAATTGATTCACCCAGGCACCTATTTTTATTCATCTTGTGGGCTTTTATCACACACGTTTATGTCGAGTTATTTCACCTGGGTGATAATATTATCCAAATTCTTCCAAAGTGAAATGAGGACACCAAAGTGTTCTACTTTATATCTCACGGCGGCTGATGTTTTTATTAACTTTCATGGAAATTGCTATGTAAAATCTCCCACCCCTGCTGTCAGACTCGTACTGACTAAAATCCACGGTGTCCTTCAATAGCCCTTTATATTCCGGGGTCACGGTAATGAGATAGGTAAGTCCCGCGACCCCGGCAGGCTTTGGCCCTCTAGAGGGGGGCCCCGTCATTATGCTGACGCTCTTTGAGGCGCGCGTGGAACACAACGCGCCCCGTCGACCCGGGCATGGTCCATGGTCGGACAGCGAATTGTCCTTTACTGCCCGCATGCCCGCGCCTACGGTGCAACGGTGGCCGGAGATCGTCTTGCGACATCCGTCGCCGTGGGTGTCCGCCACTGCGGGTGGGGCGGAGGGAGGTCGTTGTCCTCTCCCTCACGCGGCCCGCCTCCTCCTTCGCGAGCATGACTGCTTCGCAGAAGGAGGCGACCGCTTCCCACTCGGTTTCGCTCCGCAGCATGGCCGCGACCAAAGCCGGGCGCGAGAGGTCTCCGCCTGTAATACAACTTGCTAGTTTTAATTGTTCTACTACCCGCCGGCACAAGTTTACTAAAATCAACTTGGCTACAATGGATGATCCTATATTTTTTCGATATACTCGCTAAGAGACTCGCATTACTGACGGTTAGGGGTGATGTGCACGCTGATAAACAAAGTTAGTAATACAATCTATTTAATAAATGCGGTCGAGGCTCCTCGGAATAAAATCAACACCGATGACCAAAAATAATAAATTTGATTAAGCAACACTTAGCTGATATCGGTTGCAAGATGCGCTTTTCAATAAACATCATTTACTTTTTAACATGGCCATGCGACAAGTTCGTGGTCAAACGTCAATCTCGCCTACTTTATTCTTGTGAAATTCAAGTAATTGTGGTAGGTATGACATTACTGACTACTTCATCAAAATAGTCTGTGAACATGTTTTTCATACCGAAGATAACATTGACCTTTCGGAATAGTTTAGAAATATTCTACCTACAACCTTATTGATCTCGTCGTATAAGCACTCCAAGTGTCACAAGTTCACCGTTCACGCCAGAGCGTCATAGGTACACAATTATCGCTTCACATCAAGCTATGAAAAACCTGCATACGCTGACAGTATAAAGTACGAAAAAATCACACAAAGCGAGACCACAATAAACTAGTTTTGTACAGCTTGGTGTGTGCACAACTACCCACCCATGTTTGTTATATTATCCATTCCCACTCAAAGCCCAAAACAATGTTTGATAAATGAATTGAAAGTCACATAAAACAGCATAAAATCACAACTGTATTTTCCGAATAATGCCTCTAAACAAGGTGTATGAGTACGTGGCTAAATAATAACACGCCTTCTGCCTTTTGACAGTTTTTTTCTAATAATTGGTAATTGTTTTTGCAAACAAAGCTGTTTCAAAGTAATTTTAATTTTAATAGATTTAAAATATGGGAGACAGTTATTTTTGGACCCAACATTGACCATAGGCATTTTTCCCACGTTTTTATACACTCACTTTTCTTGTTTGTTTATTTGTCGTTTCGGTTGGACTTTTGCAACTCAATTTTGAGGCACTTCCCGATAAGCTAGCAGGCTGAAATTTTGCACACGCTCTGAGTTCTGATGACAATACATGACTAGCTAACAAACCTCATAACAAATCCAATATGGTGGCCTCCCCAAGATGGCGGAATGGCTGTTTGAAATCCACCCCATGATATGGGTATCAAATGAAAGGGTTTGCTGTCAGGAATACGAAAAAAATTGGAATATGTGACTTAAATCCAATATGGCGGACGCCGAAGATGGCGGGCAGGCTTTGAGGCACTTCCCGATAAGCGCTAGCAGGCTGAAATTTACAGAGTAGCTTCAAACCCGATGATCAAAATTAAAAATAATAAAATAATTAATAGATTTAAAAAAATCTAAAAACCTACGTTTTTAAATGTCCTAAAAATAAGAAAATAACCCTACGGGACTGAGAGAGGGGCCACTCAAAACGTGGGGGCGTATATCATTTATCACTGACGGAAAGCGAGTATTTTAGTAAATTATTTTCCTTCAAGCTTGTTCCCTCGCCTTTTCGGCAATGTTCCACATCTGACTCTGAATATGAACAATCAGCACATGATATTCTATGGGGGTGAATTCTTTTGCAGAACGTACGCAATATTAAGTTGGATAGTGTACATATACTACATCAGGCGTCATTTACTATATAAACCATGTGGAAACTCGAATAAATTTCCGCGCGTTCAAGCGTTTTTAACCGACCGAAAAAGAAGGAGGTTATCAATTCGACGGCGTTTTTTTGAAGTGAAAACTTCTTTAGCGGCGTTGTACACTTTTTCTGTAATGGGTAAAAAATTTAAAACTCGCGTCAGGGTCACGTGACCCTGATCGAAAATGAGTAAGACGTCATTCAAATTAGTTAATTTCATATCTGTACTACTCCAGTTTTAAAATAAAACATAGTAACAAAAAAGTTTTCACTTCTACCGGCACTCCTGGAGTGCAACCTTTTTTTTTTTTGTGTGTTTGTTACGCGATTACTCCGCCAATTGTGGACCGATTTCAAAAAAAATTCTTTTTTCGTTCGAAAGGAGATAGGTACTTCAGGAGTGGTCCCATTGTCACCATGTCAGGATCTGATGATTGGATCCTGGAGAAATCGAGGGCAACCCTCATAGGCCTACACATGGTTTTTCGCAAATTTTATGAAGTAATTTAAGTATTTGCGTATGGTAATCATCATTTCATGTAGCTGAGCTGATGATGGAAGGTACAACTCCTCTTGTAAGGACTTGGCATCGACTGATTTAGTAAATTATGTTTGTGTTCGCATATCTCCGCAACTACAAGTCCGATTTAAGTAATTCTAAATTTTTGTTGTACTAGGTATCGTTCAACTTAGGGAATACTGCAAGTTTCATCAAAATCGGTTCAGTAGTTTTTGAGATAGGGAATTATGAATGTAAGAGATTTTAACGATGTTATTACCGACTAGCTGTGCCCGCGACTTTGTTCGCGTGGATGTCGGAATTTAACAATGTATTTTTTAGTGCGAAGCGCTTAATTCTCGCCACGTTTTTTATAAATCACATCGTTTTCATATAATCCCTGTATTTAGAATTTATTTTTCAAGAATATTTGAGGTGATTATAATAAACGCCCTCTGTCGTTCAGATTCAGAAGAATTGCTACTGGATTAGAGCACCCATTCTATCTCATTCCATCCCACTCCATCCTACTCCATCCCACTCCATCCCACTCCATCCCACTCCATCCCACTCCATCCCACTCCATCCGACTCCATCCCATTCCATCCCACTCAGTCCCACTCCATCCCACTCCATCCCACTCAATCCCACTCCAGCCCATTTCATCCTACTCCATCCCACTACATCCCACTCCATCCTAATCCATCCCACTCCATCCCACTCCAGCCCATTTCATCCTACTCCATCCCACTCCATCCTAATAAATCCCACTCCATCCCACTCCATCTCACTCCATCCCACTCAGTCCCACACCATCCTAATCCATCCCACTCCATCCCACTCAGTCCCACTCCATCCCATTACATCCCACTCCGACCCATTCCATCCCACTCCAACCGACTCCAACCCACTCCATCCCACTCCAACCCACTCCATCCCACTACATCCCACTCCATCCCACTCCATCCCACTCCATCCCACTCCATCCCACTCCATCCCACTCCATCTCACTCCATCCCACTCCATCCTACTCCAACCCACTCCATCTCACTCCAACCCACTCCATCCCACTACATCCCACTCTATCCTAATCCATCCCACTCAGTCCCACTCCATCCCATTACATCCCACTCCGACCCATTCCATCCCACTCCAACCGACTCCAACCCACTCCATCCCACTCCAACCCACTCCATCCCACTACATCCCACTCCATCCCACTCCATCCCACTCCATCCCACTCCATCCCACTCCATCCCACTCCATCTCACTCCATCCCACTCCATCCTACTCCAACCCACTCCATCTCACTCCAACCCACTCCATCCCACTACATCCCACTCTATCCTAATCCATCCCACTCCATCCGATTCCATCCCACTCCATCCTACTCCATCCCACTCCATCCCACTCCATCCCACTCCATCTCACTACATCGCACTCCATTCTAATCCATCCCACTCCATCCGATTCTATCCCACTTCATCCCACTCCCTCCCACTCCATCCCACTCCATCCACTTCCATCCCACTCATTCCCATTTTAGTGTGAGTCTAATAAAAACCTTTTCACCTCACCCGCTCGGAAAGATTCTATTTCTAATTCAAAATCTGAGCGCAAAACTCTCTTGTCTTGTGTCTTGTATTCAATTGTTTTCTACTTTTCTACACTGGCAGGCGGTCCGCCCCCACTTCATTTCCTCGCTGTGTGAGGTGAAAAGTTGTGTGTTTCACTCGGCAGCAAAGTTTTTCTGCGTCTCGTACCTTTGAAAACTTCGCATCGCTCAGGATTCTATATTTGAACCGCTCGTTTCTCTCGCGGTTCAATCTTAGAATCCTTCGCTCGCTCAGTTTTCAATTCAAGTACTCGCGCCAAAAATCAACTTTGCAGCCTTGCATAACAAATAACTATTTCACCTCACCCGCTCGGAAAGATTCTATTTCTTATTCAAAATCTGAGTGCAAAACTCCATTTTGTGCTCTAGAGCACAAAGTGTTGTTTAAAATTCGAACACGTCCTGTATTCAATTGTTTTCGACTTTTCTACACTGGCAGGCGAGCCGCCCCCACTACATTTCCTCGCTGTGTGAGGTGAAAAGTTGTGTGTTGCACTCGGCAGCAAAGTTTTTCTGCGTCTCGTACCTTTGAAAACTTCGCATCGCTTAGGATTCTATATTTGAACCGCTCGTTTCTCTCGCGGTTCAATCTTAGAATCCTTCGCTCGCTCAGTTTTCAATTCAAGTACTCGCGCCAAAAATCAACTCAAACTCAAACTCAAATATTTATACAACTTTGCAGCCTTGCATAACAAATAACTATTTCCTGCTCCTCGACTATTCTTTTCTGATTAATTTCGTTGCAGGATCCAAGACAGGTAAATTCAATCTCCGGGACACGTCGAGCTTCATTGTCTCGGCGCTCTTCTAGTGGCCGCACTGTTGATTCTGGCTTTCAGGAGTTGCAGTGGTTTGGGAATAGTGCGGTGGTTTTGTCAAAATAAAAACAAATGTCGGACAGCAAGAGGTTACTGTGTGTAAAACATGCTTCCAGGCGCGAAGCCGAGGCAGCGGATTGCTAGTTTATTATAAACCGAATTTCCTCTGTTCCTCGGCAAGTACGGACCCTTGCTAGACCAAGATCACCAAAGGTAACTTTCTACCTTTCGTGATCTTGGTCTGGAAATGGAAAATGTAAGAAAATGCAATGCACAATAATCCTACAATAATTATTGTAGAAACATTTCTACCTATTTAAAAAACATATTATTATCAAGTTCAGGATACCTTACTGATCTGATTGATTAATGTAGGTATCGATAACAATTGATAAAAATATTATAAAGCTGAAGAGTTTGTTTGTTTGACTACTCATCTCAGAAACTACTGGTTCGAATTGAAAAAATATTTTTGTAGTGGATAGTCCATTTATCAAGGAAGGCTATAAGGCTATACCGAGGCTATACCTATAACATTACGCTATAACCAATAGAAGCCGTGCAGGGATGAAGCCGTGAGGAACAGCTTTTCGATAGATAATTGGTAGCTACTACTACTACTTAGACCTAGGTACTGGTGTGCTTTGCCCGGCGGGTAGGAAAGACTGCGCTATAACCACAGTATAAATATCTGCTATAACCAATAGCTTTCTGATGACTTAGCCGATTTAAGATCATCTTATATTACTTAGTTGCAGAGAAAACGTGTTGTTACCTGCTTGGGAAGAATAATTCTCCTTGTCTTGTTACAAATCGTTTCACACGGAAAATATAATCAAACACTACCCTGTTATGAAAGTTCACAAGCTAACTGTCAAATTAATTAATTGGGCCAAACACAGATCGTGCACGGTACGACATGTTCAGAAACAGGAGTCTAGCAGCAGGTATGAGTTATTGAAGCTGGCTGTGTGCTGGTGGGTGAGGCGTCACGTCACGGCGCGTCACGCGCCCCTCGCGCATACGCCGCGGAGCACTTGCGCCCGCGCCGCGGGACAGCGCCGCCACCCGCTCCACTGCATCGTGTCGCCGCTATCGCTTTCACGTCGTGGTTATCGCCCCAGTGATAATCTGCATAGTGCGAACCGTTATTGAAAGCCACGGTACTAGTTTGTGCGTGAAGGCTACAATAGCGGCACTTTAATCTGATATTTTATTGACCGAGAGATCGAATGAAGCTGGCTGTACTGAGAGGTGACCTAAATATGCAGGCTAATAATATGTGTAGCTTAGACACCAGCTAACATTATAAACCTGCACAATCTATGCCTGTACCTACCCTTCTGCGGTTATCATTGTTCGTATTTTGAGTATCGAAAGTAGAAGGTGGGATGAAAGTAGATTTTCTACTGCATAAATATTACCTTGTATTGGTGTTATTAAAATAAATTGCCAATTTTCAGTTACAAACTCCTTGAAATTAAAAAAGAGTTAACATTGTCGTGGGCGTGGGCTGGTGGCAGGCGGCAGGACGCGCGCGCGCCTCCTATCAATGATCAATTTTGGTTCCGGCGAGATTATCTTTTGATCGGAGCAATTTCTCTTCGGTCTTGTGTCTGATAAGATCTGGAGAACAACGGTTTGCATCGTTCTGCATAATTATAAACCTGGAATTTACTCCGTGATTTTACCGTATGTGTACCTACATACCTACCCATGGCAATCGTTATTATTTTTTGATATGTATGTTCATGTTTTCATGGGATTTCAAGAGGTCACAATATAACCCCTACCCCTTAAATAGGTAAAAAATAAAAGTGTTCATCAGGATACTATTAAATCATCACCAGCAAACGATGAATGGGACTTTTGTTAGTTATCTGTGCTTTTGTGCACTTTATTAAGATCACAAATGAAAGATAAATATGTAAGTAGTTAGGTACCATAGTAACCTAATAAAAATAGGAACGTGGACTCGTAGGCGATCAAAGTAGGTAGAGAGCGAGGCAATCAGAAACAATTTTCTATTACTATTTCTCGTTGGACATATTCCGACAACAAACACGATCGTCCCGAGAGCCGTGGGAATGCCCCAGTCGAGTAACGGACGGACGGACAAATGATGTTGGCCGATCTATTGCCTGTAATTGATGACGACTATTGTGTGCCTTTGAAAGAGCCACGAATGTTTGTCTTCGTTCTGTTACCTTCCGTTTGTTTGTTGCTATTGTTAATCTGAGACTTGTTGCCTTAATTCGCGCTGCTATTAAATAAATAACCGCTTGTAGACCCAAGATTAATTCTTTTTCTCGTTGGTTCACTTGGCATTCTCAGGTGCCGTTAATCCACTTGACACAGTTGATAGTAAACATGATTCAATTGTGTAACTATTGAGGATATTGGAGCTTCAATTTAAGTATTCTTTCTTTAGTACGAATGTCGAAATTATTTGTTTGGATTGGTTAGCAATCGCCAATATCTAGGCTAATATCTTAACAAATGTTCCTACGTCCGAAGTTTCAGTCACGGATGACATACAATTTCTAAATGAAATTAGTCTGAAAATTACTGGAGTCGTCCGCATTGTTAGGATTAGCCAACTCTTATATCTACGCAGTTCATTTGACCAATTTAGTTTTTATTTGAAAGCTTTTGTTTGACTACCTCTTACCTAGGTACTCAGTGCTTTGACGAAAGACTTGAATCAGCAAGCTTTGGTCCAGTTGCGAAGAACCGCGGGCGCTTGAAGCATTCTGCCTCATCCTCAGAAAAGTCGAGCTCTATAGTGTGCTGCCAACTGCAATGATTAACACAGCTGCCTTTGTCGTCGCAAATATTATAGTATATACAGTGGAGGAAGTGAAATTCTAATAAAGAGAATTCATGTACCTACACACTTTTGGAAAATGATGATTATTTCTCAGAGACGGCGCGTCTTGTACTGCGAGATATGTACCGAAATTTTTTATGAAGCACCTTGTCTAGGCCATTAATATGTGGTACTAGAGATACATAAAAAGTGCTTAAACATATTGACAGTCGGGTAGGTTCTATGAACTATTTATTAGAAGATTATTACCTATCTCGTTCTAATGATCCAATACCAATTCTTATTGGGTAGGAAGCTACATTATTCAAGAGTCATAAAGGCTATGAGTTATGTTTACATCATGCATGTTAATCAAGCTATCACAATTTTTGCCGAGCAATTCAATGCAATGTATCGGGGCGTAAAATTTCATGCAAACAAAATCGACAGAAACAAGCAAGTACCTAATCCATAAACGCAGAAACTACCAAGCAGAATGAGAAGACAAACCTCTATAAATTGAATGCAACGCACATTTTACATTCCGCCTGATTAACTTGTTCTCAAAATAATTCTGGAGTATTTTATTCAATAACATTATGGATTCATAAATCAGACTCGGGTCTAGATCGAGCTAAGATCTTTTCTTCGGCTAGAATTATCGATGCCTTTATTCAAAACTACAGTACGCGTGGTAGGCGAATACGAATGGTGATAAATTTAGAAAATAGCACTGGGCGCCGGCGCCTGCGATGGCTATCAGCGACATGAATCAGCGTCGTCGCATCGGCGACCACCCGGCTCACCGCCACCGCGCAGGCTGCGAGCCCGCGGCCGCAGCGCGCCTACACTGCACCTCCCGCCTGCTCTGCGCCCTAATGCTTCTAATATCTACACACGCCCTCAACATTAGTCTTTCCCGAGATTATGTTCGAACAGTAAACTTACAAGTAACATAATGTAGTTGTGTAAACAACAGTTCATTTTCGTCATGAGCTTTGAAGCGATTTTTTTAGCTCGGGAAATCCAAGGATAGATTTCTTCTGTTATTCCTTTTTGTTATATTATGAACTTTAACTATCTGCAATTTATCTAGATAAATATATGTTTATAAAAGAGTAAATAGGTAAAATAGGGTTTGACAGTACAAGTCCAAATAAGGTTTATGACTAAAAAAAAATCTTTTTTACAAAAACTTTTATTACAAAAACATTAAGTACAAAATATTAAGTCCTAGTTGCTATGCAGTTATTTTTTACTTATATGTAACATTATTTATCTAACGCAAAATGCGCTATTAGACAAAAATAACCGTAGACATTAATATCACCAACTACTAATAACAAAAAATGCATTAGTTACCTATCACTTGAGTACGTATTACAATTAGCCTGAAACACTTTTCATACATAGGTTGTCGCTACATTACAATAAGTTAATTACTAAATTTTACCTGGCTTGTAATTAATATAAATCATTATTTTACTTTTACTTAGCTTGAGTAAAAAAACATTTTCAACGTTGTTTAATTCAATATTTGCCCGATCACAGACAAAACTGAATTTTTGATTTAAGTAATTATTTGAATATTATCACTCAAACTGTTTAATCGTTCAATGCAAATCCTCAATTACTCAATTCAGAGACCGGCAAATATTGGTTTAAATACAAACAACAAAAGTAATACAATTCAGCGTAATTTAATTTGAAAGTTTATATTATTTCAATTAACTTCTTGATTTTTATTTCGCGATACGATCTGGTTATGCCTAAAAGTTATGAGCGCGAAGGCCCCAGGGCGCGCGCGGGCATCTCTCATTAATTTCCCTCTGTAAATATTGCCTCCACATTATGCGATTGTTTTACGATTTAATGCTCTCTCCTCCGACCTCTTTTCAATTTAGGGGCCCGCACAGGTTATTGGCAATTTTTTTTTTTAAATTACTGTATTTTTACAGCCTGTGTTATTTTTATGGATGATTAAAAATAAAAAAAAATAACTTAATAGAGGGCATGAACGTTCAATAGTACTAATTTTTTATTTTATATAAACAACCATCACTATCGTTAATATTGACATGCTGTTTGCTTTGCTTTATCAAGTTCATAAAATTAATTAAAAGCAACTAGAAAATACAAAGCCGTCTTCCTTATTATAATAAAATTAAAATAGTAACAGAAGAGATTGCACTCGAAGTTCTTAATTCTATAATAATTAAAAATAAAATCAATACTGTTAATTTATGAAGAAACATTTTATCTGAAAAGTAATTTAGGTATGCCTAATATTTATTGATACTTATTAGTGATCGCAGTATAAACCCAATTGGCATTCAGGAACAATAAAAAACAGCAAAAATAAAAAAATAATATAATAATTACAAGATCTCAATATTAACTGTAACCGTACTGCATGTAAATAACTCAAGTGGACATGGGCTCTCAGTCGATGTTGAGAACATTTATCTGAATATCGCGAACTGTAATTATGTAACTTAACGTTCAAGGCGCGCTGTTACAATTAAACTAGCGGTGCCTTCACCAAATAATAAATTTACCAGATTACATCAACAACATTCATTGTAATTTTTCAACGATTATTACCTGTAAGTTACTGCCGACCTTCACGATAAGTTTATGTGGGTAAGTTATATTTATTTGATTTACGTGCAAATCTTCCGCTTTGATAAGAATAAAGTGTTGGCCTTTCGAATTAGAAAATAAAATGATAATTAAGAAAAAATAGAACAAAGTGATTTGAAGAGGTTTGAAGGTTTTGACCCTATAGGTCGCTCGCTATTTTGATATTTTTCAGAATCGCGGTGCACAACGAAAGTTATATATATTTAGATAGTACACAGACAATCAAAAAATGTAATGGACCTAATGTGTGTAAAGCGTCAGGTTTCAGAGTTGCTCGTCGAAAAACAAGTCCAAAATTGAAACTTGGATCCGCACGGGTGCAATCTATACTATATTATGCATATTAGATACATACAGGTTCTATCTTTTACAGTTTAGGCGGCGTACGCCAAATAAGGAACTTTTTTACACCTTGGGTCCGAAAACCCCAAATATCTTACGGATCCCTATTTTTTCTAATTAAAGAATTTTGCAAATCGGTCCAGTAGTTTTTGAGTTTATCCATTACAAAAAAAAAATAAAAAAAATCCTCTTTATAATATTAGTGTAGATTCAGTATTTTTGTAGAGTTGTCTATTCGACGGTGAGTTGGTATAATTATGAACTGTGAGTAAACCGTTCCTGAAACTGTCGCTCAATTCTCTGCTCCAGATGGAGAGCGAAGAGCTCAAGCTCATCGGAAAGCAGTTCCTCGTCTTCGGAAGACGAGGAATGTTTTGCCTCGCAACCACTTATCAAACTGCCTAAGCGGAATAGTTTCAAGGTCAAAACCTGTTCGGATATTCTTATGAGTACCTACTTTTATTAACTAAGTTCCATATCTTATCAGACTGAAATGCCGCAAATTTCCGCAGCAATTGGTAATTTGTGTTTGGAAAATTGAAAATAAGTTATGACGAATCTAAGACGTCATTATTGATACATCGATTGTACCCATAGCCGACCCCGCTTAATTAGAAGAGTTAAATAATCTTCAACAATTTAATACACAGGCCTGATTCGGTATAAGAAGGACTTGCAAGCGTATAGCAAGCAACACCAGGTGTTATAGGTTAAAATATAATTAGGAAGGCACAGATAACTTGGCTAGTAAAGACAGCGGGGTTATCAAATGCTGTTTTGAAAAATAGGCAACGATTTAAAAGTGGTCAACAGGAGGTCGTATAAGTACAGCAGCTAGTCCTGACACAGCTTAATGCAAACACTCACTACAATAAGTTATCTGAAACCTTTGGTACGACTTCCACTTCTTACAAAAATATGGAATCCTGTATTCAAGCCATTATATGGCAAATCATTTCTCAGGTATATATGTTAATTATTTAAATAAATGTCAAAAATTTAATAAAACATTTCTCTAATTATTCAAAGAAACCAGGTCAAGGCAAAAGAGGGAGTTGCCACCTCTAGGTACTCAAGAGTTACAATGTGGAAAAAAAAGAAATGAAAAAGTGCTAGAATAATGCACAAGCCGCCCCAAGATTACCCACTTTCGCACCAGACGCGGCGGACGCAGACTATAGAGCATGCCTAACCAACATCATGTTGTCAGGAAAATGGAATCGCCGCCAACAAAAATGGCATTCCAATGTGAAAGAGATATTTGCTGTGAATGCAGTTTTAGGCAAGATGCACACAAGACGGACGCATATATTCTAATGCAGTCAGACAATCGAACTCTCATAGCTTACTTAAGGAACGAGTGGGCAACCCGGTCCTTAGCCCTTTTGGGCCTAACAAGCAAACTCCTTCACCTAACCGAGCATACCTCCCGGGGAGATTAAACGGGATTGCAGAACGCCTCTCAAGAGGATAGCAGATTTCCGAATAGCAAACATTAAAAAAATGGGGCGTCTCTGATGAAAACCTTTCAGTCAAGATTGGGAATGTCTTGATCTTGATTGAAGGCGTCAACAGTTGTGTTAGGTATTTCCCCAAACCTGATCCTTTGGATGTTGCATCATCTGAACAGGGCCAAAGGAACATACATAGTATTGGCAACACAATGGAATTAGTGCTTTTAGCTGACCGATCTACAAGTCAAGGCGATAACAGATCGATCGCCGGGGTTCTGTGCCCCACAAGTGGACAAGCTGTCCCTCCACTTAGAAAGTTGGTGGTAGTCAAACTAAGTAGCAAACTGGAGCAGGGATGAATTTGAATTATTGAGTAATAGTTTCAAGACGAACTGCAATTATTTTAGTATGTTTTACCATATACATATATCGACGCAAGATAGCAATCTTGTAGTATCTCGAAAAGTGGAACTTTACACCAGAGCCAAAAAACTATTTAAAAAATTCATAACTCGTAAACTAGCTGAAATCGAGAGGTTATTATCGAGTGTTTATTTCTTATAAAGAAATTTATTAGATAACACTAAAGTTAGTGGTCTAAAGTTGGTATAACATGAGTTTTTGCTAGTTACAGCAATTGGTTTTTCAATTTGAGTCATCAATATGGCTGTATCTTGGTCATAGACATAGTAATCATATTATTATCGACGTCAGAAAGCAATCTTGTAGTATCTCGAAAAGTGGAACTTTAAACCAGAGCCAAAAAACTATTTAAAAATTCATAACTCGTAAACTAGCTGAAATCGAGAGGTAATTTATGAAACACATATTTCATATACTGAAAATTAGATAACACTAAAGATAGTGTTCTAAAGTTGCGAGTTACAGCAATTGGTATTTCAATTTGAAGCATCAATATTGTTGAACCTTGAAAAAAAAATTTTGACAACGATTATGATGTTGATTTTGTTGTATCTTTTTTTTTTTTTTTTTTGTAAAATAGCTGAATTTTATGGTACTTACAGCATTAAGAAGTATGTTTTCTCAAAAAACTTAAGAAAATTCCACGTCGTATCATAAAAAAAACCTCCTAGGAAAGCATGGATCAGACTGTCCGACGCAGTATTTTTTTCTGAATTCAAATATGCAATAAAAAATCCCATTTTGCGAGATACGACAAAATCGCTTTCCAGCGTCGATATGCTCCTAGAAACTAGAATAAGAGAGAGCCCTCTTCATACTATGTAGTTAACGCTGTGTCTTTCCTTCTACACATGATGACTTTTAGTACAAATTAGTCCTATTACAGACTTGGATATTGATATACCTCTACTGCTGATAATTAAAATGTAGTCCCGGTAAAAGCACGTAGAGCCGTTAGTTGATCAGTAACAGGCGAATAGTTTTGAATATCACGAAAAACAACTGCTGCATTCTGTTCAGGAAATCTCCAGTCAACCAGTTGTAGATTAGTTAACCAAAAATATTATTAAAATTGTATCTTCCTACAAATAAATTTCATTTTTTTGCTGAAAACTTAGGTTATCCAGTTCTACTAAGTTTATTCGGGTTTTGTTCTGCTATTTTAATCAAATAACTAAATATTAATTTTATTCGTGTGCCTGCACAACTGAATGTTTTAATTTTAGTATTTCTGTACTCAAAACAACCTCTGGTCGCTTATCACAATAAAACTAGGAATACACATACCTGGAAAATTGCACAAAAGTTGTTTACAAGCTATTCTAACATACCCATCTCAACATCAATAAGAAGAAATTAGGGGAAATTAAGACATAAAGCAACTTGCAATCTCTTGTGTTTATACAAGTACATACAGTAAGCTACAGAGAAAACTAAGACCCTTTGGTACAGACATCTCTACCAAAGGGGCTTAGTTTTCTCTGAAGCTTACCTTACATGTGTACTCCTGGTTTAACGAGCATTTATAATACTGGCATTGCCGACAAATAACCATTATAACGAGATTCATACATATAACAATACTATACCTACTTAATAAGTAATTTCACTAAAATTGGAATGATAAAGAAAAACAATTAGATATCACAAATTAGGAAACGAAAATTGGAAGCTGTCTTACAACTCTTCGTGTGATCGATGTACACCGGAGGTTTCGAGGAAATCATTGAAAGCCTTATGTTTACGCACGTGTTCTGCACATTTCTCCACTAGCCTCAAGAACTCGCGCACGTTGAAGGAATAGTTGGTGAATTTTGCATGCGAACCGCCGCCGGGCCCGTGACCCTGAAAATAATTATTCAGTTTTTTATTATTCGCTATGGACTTTTTTTTTTGGGACAAACCCACCACACTATTGACATGCCTGTTGGTCTCGTGGTTAGTGACCCTGACTGCTATGCCGGAGGTCGTGGGTTCGATTCCCACCCAGGACAAATGTTTGTGTGATGAGCACGATCATTTGTTCTGTGTCTGAGTGTAATTTATCTATAATATGTATGTATTTAGAAATATATAAGTATGTTTATCAGTTGTCTAGTACCCATAACACAAGCTCTGCTTAGCTTGGGACTAGATGGTGTTGCGTGATAGTTGTGGAATATTATTATTATATTACTATTCCCAAACCACTGCAGCTCCTGAAAGCCAGAATCAACAGTGGCAACCACCAGAAAAGCGCCGAGACAATGAAGCTCGACGTGTCCCGGAGAATGAATTTACCTGTCTTGGTTCCTGCAACGACATTAATCAGAATAGAATAGTGGAGGAGCAGGAAAAAATTTGTTTCCACTTCCCTCCATGCGAGCAGGAGAGGAGGAGAGGAGGAGGATTCGCTATGGACTACCTAGAATACACTAGTCTTCTTCTAATTTTGTGTGGACTTAGGCCCGATATCCACCAAAGCGGAGAGGAGAGGAGATGTGTTTGAATAACCAATCAGATGTCAACAGATGTCAATTGAAGCTAAGCGGAGAGGAGATGTGGACATCTGATTGGTTATTCAAACACATCTCCTCTCCTCTCCGCTTTGGTGGATTCTGGGCCTTATGACGTGTTAAAAATATTTGCCGGCCAGCAATGCGACAGTGAACCCAGGGTAAACGTAATTCTTTACTTATTTTTAAAGTTGCCCCACACTAGGATTTTCTCGCGGGCATGCGGGCAGCGAGTAAAGGGCAACTCGCTGCCCGACCATGGACCATGCCCGGGTCGACGGCGCGTTGTGTCCCACGCGCGCCTCAAAGAGCGTCAGCATAATGACGGGGCCCCCTCTCAGAGGGTCAAAGCCTGCCGGGGTCGCGGGATTATTTCCTTACCGTGACCCCGGAACATAACAGGCTACTGAAGGACACCGTGGATTTTAGTCAGTAGAAGTCTGACAGTCCCTCCCGCCCTGCCCGGGGTAGGAGGACTCATTTGATGATTTTACCACGCTAAAAAAAAAAAAAAAAAAAAAACACTAGGATTTTCTCCTGTATCGTGGATGCGTTTACAAACATTTAAGTTCACATAAACAAACACCCAGACCCAAAACAATTGTAGATCATACAAATATTTGTTTCAAGCGGGAATCGAATAGGCGACATGGAGCGCTGCAGTTGATCACTCAGCCACTGAGCATAGTTACGTAAAAGGGTTAATCAGCATATAATGTTCCCACTGCCGAGACAGCTCCACATTTTTATTTATCGTGGTGGAATCATCAAATGAGTCCTCCCGCCCGGGGCGTGACGGGGGGGACTGTCAGACTCTTAGGGACTTTACTCATGGCGCGATGCGACGCAATGCGACGCGATTCGAACGAATTCCAACTACAAGTGAAAATCAACCTTGCCACTAAGAAATAAAGATGCAATGGGGAAGGCCGGTCAAAGCTAATTGTAGATGGCGCCACCATAGCTAAGTCCTAATCCGACCAATGAGGTAGTACTATTTTGAAGTACCTATAAGATTTAAACCAATGACGATGCTTGGAACAAGCTATACTAGCGCCATTAGTTCCCCAGTTGCCATCCCCATTCGATTGACTTGACGTTGTCATGGCCATCGTGTTTTGTTTTTCATCTACCCATAGATAACGACGTGTCTTATGTCTTATGTCATAGTGGTAAGGTTGATTTTTACTTGTAGTTGGAATTCGTTCGAATCGCGTTGCATTGCGTCGCATCGCGCCATGACCATGAGTAAAGTCCCTTACTGACTAAAATCCACGGTGATCCTTCAATAGCCCTTTACGTTCCAGGATCCTTGTTACATGATAAGGTAGTCCCGCGACCTTCTACAAGAGCATAAAAATATAAAATTGTTTACCTGATCTTGTTGTACAAGTTTCGTTTTATCTTCCCAAGTTACATATTTTAGTCCACGAAGTCTTGTTAGGTCTAAGTAGCAGTTAGGATCCTCGCAATTATAACTGGAAAATAAGCAGTTGAATTATATAACAAGGTATATTTTATTACCTGACTGCTTCAGTCATTTTAGGTTCAATGGCTAAAAAGCTAACAAACTTGATTTCACATTTTATAATTTAGGTAGGATACTTAGAATAGTAATTAGGAGTAGATGTTGCCCCTGTATAGCCTGTATTTATATAACTTGTCTCTAGGCCCCATCTATATCTGTACCAAAGGGATAAGCCGTTTTGACGTGAAAACGGAACATACAATCATACTACACACTTTCGCATTTATAATATTGTGGACTTCTTTTTCATTTTGCTACATTTTTTTTTAACTTTGGAAACATAGGAATAACTAGGACTTAACTTTTTCCTGTGTCGTGGATGCGTTTACAAACATAGAAACTCACAAACACCCAGACAAGGAACAACTACTTGTAGGGCATTCAAATTTTTGTTCCGTGCGGGCATCGAACCCGCGACACGCTGCGCAGCAGCCAACCGCTCAGCCACTGCGCTAACCGTGCCGTGCCCCAAACCGTGCCGTGCCCCAAACATAGTCATTTCTCCTGTGTCGTAGGTGCGTTTTAAACCATTATAAACTCATACAAACACCCAGGCCTAGAACAACGCCAAACAAAATTGAATTACGAGTTTATTATTTATATTATTAATTAATAGTCCAGCCGTAGTAGAATAGTAATGATAGAGTTTATTTTATGTTTTATGTAGCATAATATAATTCATTTACCACAAATCATACTCACACTTCGAAAACGGCCGCCCAATCAGGCAAGAAAAGGAGGTGCGTCAATCCTGCCCCATGCATCCCAATGAACACATCTGTATTATGAGTTATTTCCAGCTGCTTCAGAAAAGGTACAGTTTTATCATACACAACACGTTTCACTTCATACCCCTCGACTTTAGTCAAAGCGTCAATAATGGCCTTCTCGTTCAATATCGACCGATATGTCGTACCTCTTGACAGCAGGGTTACCCTCACTTTGTCATTGGTCCTTGGGTACAATTTTATGTTTAAAGAATGGATTATGTGATTTGAGAACGCATGGAACAAGCCACTCCTTTCACATCCATATATCTGCAAAAGACGAAAAGTTAAATGCATTGAGTTAGAGTTTTTTTCAACATGCCAATCTCTGGAACAGCCAGTTGGATTTCAAAAAATCTTTTTTTTATCTGATAGATATTCATGTGGATGACTAAATGCTTTATATTCAACATCACGTTACGACACATAGAAGCCCAGCAGGCGGGTAAAAGCGTGGGGAATAGCTACTGTAAAATATAAATACACTCGAGAGCAATGAATCCGGGTCACTTAAAGAATGTTAAAAATCTCGGAAACTAAAAATGATAGGTTAATGCAATAAATTGTATTTAATAGACAATGTAATACTCCTTAAATGAAAGTAAAAAAAATATGAGTCATCATACATTTTATTAACACAAAATTACATAAAGAAAAAAACTGCTGATCTCTCCTTAAAACAAAAATAGGAAACATGAAATTTTTGAACTTTATTACGATTTTCTTGAATTTTAATACTTCGTATTGCCTCCTCGTGCTTCCATTACTGCGTTTACGCGGTTTGGCATGCTGTACACCAAGTTCCTTATACGATTTTGGGGAATATTCTCCCATTCCTCTGTGAGAGCAATTTTGAGCTCACGAAGCGTGATTGGGGGAGGGTTTCGTTGTTTTAGGCATCTGCCTAGCTCGTCCCAAGCATGCTCGATCGGGTTGGTTGATATCCAGGCTGCGCGCTGGCCACTCCATGTTCATCTCTTGAAGGTAGTCATTCACAATCCTACCTGTATGAGGTCGGGCATTGTCATGCATAAATATAGCATCCTCACCTAAATTGACCATAAATGGACCAACGTGATCATTGAGGATTTCTTCCACATTTTCTATGATCACCAGCTCTGTGCGACTTTCAGAAGAAATTCCGGCCCACACAAGTACAGACCCACCACCGTAGGCTACTTTTTCTTCGATGCATGCTTGCTTGAATCTTTCCCCTGGTCTTCGATACACTCTGTGTCTTCCATCGTGCTTGTAGAGCATAAATTTTGATTCGTCGGAGAACATAACTTTTGACCAATCTTCAATACTCCAATTTACGTGGCTCTGGGCATATCTTAGTCTTGAAATACGATGCCCACGCTCCAGTTTAGGGCCGTTTGCAGGTCTAAGGGGTTTTAAGTTAGACTCAGCAAGCCGACGTCTTACTGTCCATACACTTGGGTTACTTCCTCCGAGGCGTCGAAACTGATTGGTGAGTTCAGTTCCTGTGAGAAAGCGATTTCGAAGCATGGTGTTCACCAAGTATCGGTCTTCTCGTGCTGTGGTACACCTGGTTCTGCCCGTTCCTGGTCTGCGTAGGTTAGAACCAGTTTCTTCGTAACGTCGGAGAACTCTTTGTACTGTTGACAGCGACACACCGACAGTCCTGGCTGTATCGCGCTGACTTCGGCCGGTTTCCAGCATTGTAAGTATTCTGGTGCATTCTTCAGGCGTAAGCGACATAATTTCAGCTTGAATAATGAATATAGAGCACTATCAACATGGTTTATGTACCCACATAAATGACAGATTACAAACAAAAGCAAAACCAAATGCTGTAATTTCGTAGTTCCATCTTCGAAAGTGGCCCTTTTTCAAATTTGATTTTTTTATGATATAACTTTACAATAACTAAGAAGTTTTAATACCTTCATTTAAGGAGTATTACATTGTCTATTAAATACAATTTATTGCATTAACCTAGCATTTTTAGTTTCCGAGATTTTTAGGATTCTTTAAGTGACCCGGATTCATTGCTCTCGAGTGTAGATGCACTTTTGGTGCATTGACTAATAATGCCATATTTATTTACCCATTTGGCTGGTTTTATTGGGTAAAGTTTAGTAATTAAAGAAAAAAAACTGAAATTAAGAAACTTACCAAAGGAGTGTTGTAATAAAGACCAAAGATCATTCTAGGCAAAAGAGGTAGCACAACATTTTTGAAACATACTACTTTTCCTCTGAATGTTTTTAAATCCCAGATAGGATTATCAGTAAATGCTTTGAATGTTTCTTCAAAAGCAGATTCATAGGTGAATGTTTCCCATACCAGTATATGATTGTCTTTAGAAAAAGTAGAAGGATGTGTAGAATTCACATGTAGAGATGCATACAAGTTGAAAAAGTCACAGAAATGGTGGTACATGTTAACACCTGAAACATAAATATTATATTATAGAACCTACATTATATAATGGTTAATTATAAAGTAGTTATGTACATGATAAAACTGACATACTTGCATCTAATTTCATAATGTATGTTGGTTTATTTATAACAATATCACACATTCCATCAACTATTGGTTTCTGAGGAGTTTTTACAAAATGTACAAGTTCAGGCCCCCATGATTGTAGAGCACTCATGTGCTCTGCTTCTTTCAGTAACCGCTCAGAATAAAAATTGCAGAATCCACCTGAAACATCACAAATATGTATACTACATCAATTTTCTTTTAGATTTCAGCTTTAATTATGAGCAGAAATTATTGTTCTAAGCAAGAATATCTTGGTTGCGGGACTTACCAAATTACCACGACCCTGGAACATAAAGGGCTATTGAAGGACACCGTGGATTTTAGTCAGTACGAGTCTAACAGTCCTTCCTGCCCTGCCCTGGGTGGGAGGACTCATTTAATGATTTTACCAAAATAAAAATAACAAGTATATCTATCTAGAAAATATCTAGTAAAATCACACCTGTAATCCCTTAAGGGTTGGGCAGAGGATTACCTAATTAAACACCCATATTTTTCGCCAGGTATGTTAAAGCCCCATGAAAAAGGTTGTAAGCCTATTGCCATCAATCGGGCACTAATCCAGACCTCATGGCTGCTACTGACAAAAAGCTGGTGGAAAAACTCAGTAACAATGCCTGACCTGGTAATTGAACCTGGAACTTCAACTATACTAATAGAACTAATAACTATAGACTAATAGAACTACTTGTTAATATTGCCAGCTGCATAGTATTTGAAATAATTAGTGTATGATTGAATGAAAAATATTGAAAATCAAGTGTAAATTATAACAAAAAATGCATGTACCTATCTGACCCGGCCCAAGAATATCCATTTTATAACGCAAGTTGTCTCCTCGACCAACAAGGCCTGTAAAATTTAACATCATGTTCCGTCCACGACAAAACCTGGAATTCAAACATTTTCATGATTAAATACAAGTGTAAAGGCACATAATTATCTTAACATGAATCAAAGTCATATTAAATTCATATGTTAAAAGATATTATGGTATTTATAAGGTATATTTCTGTAAACTGTCTGTAAACTTAGGACTTGACTCACTGTTAAGAAATAGATGTCATTACCTTAAATACTTAGAACATTCCAATGAAGTGTCATCAGGATAGGTAGCTTCACACATGACCATCAAATCATCTATTTGTTCTTTAACATAGCCTGTAATAAGACAAAAAATATCATTATTTTTGAGACTATCATTTTCAAAACAAGTAGTTATTAAACAATACTTATTACAAATTTTGAGTTTTATTAGTTTTACAAGCCAATAAAATCCCAAATTTGACCCTAACCTTTGTCAGATAGTTAAAAGCATTCGCTTTCTCTCAACATCGTTGGGACAAGATTAATGATGATGATGTAAGTCAGTACTTACCAAAATCCGCTTGAGTATAGAATGTATCTAACTGAGCTTGTTTCGTCTTTACCCAGCCTCTGTGATCGCCAGGACATACAGGTTGCACAGGATATGAAATATTGCTATGACACTTATGTTCATAGCCCCAACAACTTTTAATTCCTACTAACTCTCTGTATTTACATTGCGGTTCTGATAGACAAGAATTAGCAACACTAGGGAAAGCATTGAAAACATATGTTACATGTTCTGGAGGCACGTTGAGATCATCAATACCAATTGAACTAATACTGTTAAATAATATAAAAAAGTAAAAAAAATAAAGCGGTAGCCACATTCTTTACAACTTGGGAGTTTTTATGCTTCTTTATACACTATTGTAACATAGAATTCATGTAAACTTTTGTATGTTATGGTAAAATATTAACTTTGAAAATATTGAAATTTGAAACTTTGAAAGCACTTTGAAAGCTTTGGTCCATTCCATGACATTGACTGTTGACATTGTTTTTTTTTATTTTTGTTTTTTTACTGCCATGGCTTCAAGGCCTTTATGGCATTAACATTTTCTGTTATGGGGGATGCTCCAACCAGCCCGCGAAATTCAATTTTTTTACGTTTTTTGCAATTTGCAGGCCAGTGACATGTTGTAGCTTTATAAATATATGAGTTGCGGTAATAACAAGTATAATTTTAAATATAAAAATTATCAAAAAACTCGCTCCATCAGCTCTCACATAGAAAAGGTGCATCATGTTAAAATCTCCGAAATCTTACTACGATTTTTGATTTGATTGCAATAATAAGCAATCACCTTATGCTCTTCTTTATAACCTGATCCATAAAACCCCGATCGCACGAGCGCTTTGTAAACGTGCATTATGTGCCCATTTAAAAAAGCTCCAAAATAGGACATAAATGCATTCCATCTGTTCACGAGTCTAAAGTGGGAATGAATTTTGTTCTTCGACAGTTGAGAGAACCTCTTCCTTTTATCATCATCATCATCTGCCTAGCCTTTTCCCAACCTCTTCCTTTTATAAGGATATAATATAATAATAATCAGATCCGTACCCGCAAAGGAGTCATTGATTGCATGATTCATCAAAAAGCAAATAACATTATACGTAAATAATATTAGCGAAACCGCATGTATAAGTTTCTGTCAGAAAAAATATGATGCTCGCCGGAACGCACTCGTTGCATTTTCTACTAGTTGCACATCCAGTATATCATCATAATCCTCAAAAATATCAGCCGGCCCGTGGAACGTCTACTGCTAATGAAAGGCCTCCCATACATTTCTAATAAAAAAGGGATGGAAACGCCTTGCATCCAGTGCGATCCTGTGGTCTTTATCAGACCGTCTTTCCACCCTGCGGGTGAAGGTCCTACGCACGCTGCGCTTGCCGGTATGTGGTCGAGAACCTTACGGCCCCAATATTGGAAATCAGTTCTGCAATCAGCATCATTACTTTTCTGTTTCTTGCAGTTCACGGTCAATTACTTTTTCTTTAAAAACGATTAATCTCAGAAGCCAGTTTAAATTGGTCACCCTACAAACGACAACATCAAAGGGTTGCCATTTAAAACGTTAAATACACCTAATTTTTTGTGGAAACATCATTGGAGGTTTGTGATCTTTTTTTTTTTCATTTTACTTTAAAATATTAGACATGGGTAGTTCGCGAACGATTGAAGTAAATGAACTAGTTCATTTCCCAAAATGAACTTTTCATTCATTCACTGGCCATTCAATTGTGTCTTTAGTTCAGTGTTTCTTTTCGCTTAGTTACTCTATTCACCCTAATAAGTATGAACTTTATTGTAATAGGAATATAGTCTTTACGGGAAACGGTAGGTCCATTTCCCGTAAAGATTATAAATTCGTATTAAAGTTTGAAGGAATATAGATATTCGTAAAAAAATGAACTAGTGATTTAGTGAAATGCATCATTTCTCTAAATCACTAGTTCAGTGAACTAGTCCAATGAACTAGTCCAGTGAACTAATTCAGTGAACTACAATCCAGTGAACTAGTCCAATGAACTAGTTCAGTGAATCATCTCATTCAAGAACTCGTTCTGATTTGTTGGACTAAATGAAGCACTGAATGAATGAATGAACTACTTCATCAAGTGAAAACATATACTTCATTCATTTTCTTTTTACTGACACATTTTGCGCATCTCTAGAAAATATGAGCAACTAAAATACATTACAGAATACAATAACTATCACAAGCTTTAAAAAATGTAATATAATGTACAAGTATGCATTTAAAAAAATATTTAACTCAACAACTATGTAAATATTGGTAATGTTTTTATTTTGTGTAAACACTTATCAATGCCAGAAAGAGAAAAATCCCAAGCTGTGTGCCTCTCTTTCTTAAAAAATAAGGCACGGTTTTAATCGTTGGTTTTAATGCTATAAGCCTTCCATCCCTTAATATATTTTATAAATCTATGGTGTAAACACCTTATCAATGCCAGAAGGAGAAAAATCCAGACATGTGTGCCTCTCTTTCTTAAAAAATAAGGCACGTTTTTTTAATGTTACAAGTCTTCGATCCCTAATATTTCTATATCCATAAGGGAAATTATATGTGCGGCAACAAAAGTTTTCTTTAGCACCTGCAACCTAGCGTCTTTTTTTATATGTGAGCGACGAGTTAATAGAACAGCTTCAATTATATTAATTCATCATCTTTACTATTCCAACAAAATATCAAGAAACCAGCGTCAATTTACGAGCGTAAATTAATATGACTCCGAGCTACCGATAAATATATTTACTTCTGATTTGATAACTCAGCGACTAATGTTGTAAGTGAGCTACTTTATATATTTTAGAGATTCAACATCTGTCTGCTAATAAAATCAAAATCCAGCCTCAAAATTAGCAATCAAAATTTTTCATTCAACAACTAAATTAATAAATCATATTCTTTTTTCGTGAAAGTTTGCAACACAAGCGCGGGAGTGTACCTGACGCTCAATGGATAAAATTTAAATGCGCATCAATAATTCTTTTTGTACACCAAATATACTGAATGTGCACCAAATCTAAAACTCGCTTTAGCAAGATTTCAGGGACACCCCGAAGTTCGGTTTGGTTAGGTTCCTTTAAACCTTGTACACAGAAATAGAAGCCCCGCGAAGCGGGGCTTCGTCGACCCTGCTTAGGTAGATTTTTTTTATTACACCTCGTTATGACATATTTTAATGAACATATTTTGGTGCACATTCAGTATATTTGGTGGAACACAAACAAAATTAGGTAAATAAAATGGGAATAAATTGAAGTACTTTTAAATAAATTGAAGTACTTTTAAATACCATCCATAGTCAATTACTTATGGTAACATTAGAAATAGATAGGCGAATACATGAAATTATAGCTTTTATTGACCATTATTTGATGACAATATTAAGGAAATTTTATGTTCAAATATAGTAGATTCACTCATCAATTACTTATGCTAAAGTATAAAAATAACGGTGACTCTATGAAATTAGAGTACGTTGATATTATTTTATAGATGAAGTTGATACACTTATTAGAAGCTGGCAATGAGTAGACATAATTATCACAAATTTAGTTGCCACCATGTTGCGTCATATTAACAGTAGCTTGTTTTACAATATATGGTCGCTTATAAACCATTTATTAGACGCTAAAAGTTTGTCGCTGACCTATTAATTCATTAGACAACTAAATATATTTGCAGACGAGAATGACATTTTAAAGAAGCTGCCTTAATGGGGATGGCAACTCAAAGCTAATCGTAGATGGCGCTGCGATAGTTGGTCCCCACGTCTACCTTGTACAAAAAAACAAACAAGATTATTTGTTATAAAAATTGAGTATAAATACAAAACAAATATGGAAAATTATTCGTCCATGCAAGTACTATATACTAAAAGAAGAATTAAGACGCCGCGGCGCATCTACAAGAGAAAAAAAGTGATTTAATTGAGTGGTTATACATTTGATTTTACCGTAATAAATCCACAATTACTTGTAGTTGAGGTTTCAATTTTTGAGTTTAGGTATGTTTTACCTGTCCTCTCCTTTATCAAGAATATAATGCTGCTTTTGACTTTCTATTTTGATAAAATATCATAATGTTTTAAGTCAGTAATTTTAACCTTTTTTTCTATTTAGATTCGAGAAATATCACAATATATTTAATTTCTTAACACCACAACTATTACAAAACTCGTTCCAGGTGATAATTCTTCGATTTTCGAGCGATGCAATACTGGTACATAACCTCCAAAAGAAAAGTAGATATTATTTTGAAAAGTGTATTCCATCATTTTTACAGCTTATTACACAACATCTAGTCATTTTACATCAATAAATGTTTTTTTTTTCTGAAAATTCCTTTGATTTTACAGTTCTTTGGGGACCAAACTGTCATTTTCACTTTGACACTTGCCTTCCCCATTAGCACCCTATCCATAATGGGGTCTTACGGTTTTCATTGCCATTGCCATTACAAAAAAAGGATTATAATCTATGACACTGCACAAATGAAGCAAATTGTACTCAATAGATGGCGGTGTTTTGTAATTTATTTGGCGCCTTTTCCAGAATACAAAATTCCCGGCGGATGCCACCGCGATTACCACGTGAACACAACAGCAGTTGTCCAATCAGCTGGTAAATCATAAAACCGCCCGCCCGCCTCTGTCTATTTACTCATCCGTTGTTTTAAATTGCGCTTTTACGTGCGTTGTTTTAATCTCTATGCTTAAGTTTTGTGAACCAGGTTTAAACGTGCTAAGTGACATTTTAAAATAGTGTTTTAGAATCTAACAGTAAAAATTTGTTTGATTTTTCTGACCTTCGAAGTTAACCCAAAACTAAATGTCGCCATTTTGACCATACAAATCGAGTTTAGTAGGTATTATTATTTTGTTTGGTCACCAACAAATGTTTAAATGCTACATAATTGAATTGCGTAAATGGCCGTACATTTGCGAAGAATACGGAGAAAATGTCTCAGACGAATAGTACTGTAAATTTTCTTATACATGACGCTAATGGTTAGTAGCCAAGCTATCTTTTTGAAGCTTTTACTTTATTTTTATATAATATTATCACGTAATGTTTACCGTTCTGCTAGTACCCTGCCAAAGTCATGCATTTTTTAAAATTTACAGAATCCGTAAAAGGGGACGCGCCCGTCTGGGCAGTGTTTCCCGCTGTCAGTTTATTTTGTGCATTTGTTACAAACTCGTTCAACGAATTCATAAAAAAATGATGCGATAGGTACTTCCCGGCGTTTTATTGTTTTGTAGTATCTACTTGCTTACCAATAATTTAAATAGAAAAGAAAAAGGGGCACGTATATCATGTCTAATTAACATGTTTTATTTTAGGGCATCCACAAATGGTAAAAGTTGTCCAAAATAATCTAAACAATCAGCCTCTCGGGCAGATTAAAATTAAACCTAATCCTGTGAAAATTATCAAATTGCCTACTGTAGCAGAAGGAAATATTAAGGTATGTGTTAAGCCAGTCTTTATATTTTTACATAATAGTACATAGGTGCTTGTAGTATCGAACCCTTATTTCTTAACTATTTTTATTGGCCAAAGTAATACAAGAATGGAAAAATCAACCTGAACACTTAGAACTATTGTGATATATTATGCCATGAACTTGTGCCTGATTTTCCTTGAGCTATGGACCTACTCAGATTGAAACTATAATCTGGAACAAAACTGTCTTCAAGTTGATAAGCTTACATTAATAATTGTAATCTTTTATTTTTTTGGGTAAATGTAATGAATGTAATGTAATGTATTTATACAATGCCAGAGAACTTTATTTTACTTTGTGATAAATATGAGAGATATACTACTTACTCTATTACTTTTTTACAATGCTTTAGTAGTGAAAACTTAATTTGTCACATTTATTGCCAACAGCTTATTTACTTAGCTTTTATTTTAGCATGCTGTATTTTTACGGCACGGCATGCTGGTTGCATTCATGCATAGAACTTGCTGATTATGTTATTGTGTGTTGAAATTCATATTTTTGCCATCCTTCATTCTAAGTCTATTAATAGTCAAGGATCACACAGGGAGATTATTCCTTAGTAGTGATCTAAAATCATTATTAAACTGACAATATTGGTTATTTATTTGCATTTTCTTCTGATGTGTGTTTCAATAGTGAAATCATTTAGTGTCAAAGCTGGCATTTAAACCATCATACTAGTGTTAAATAACATTACAATGTATACATTTTACTGACTTGTAAAATTACCACAAAAAAAAAAAGAAATAACTTGGATGGTATATTTTTCTTTTTTACAGACATCTTTGTACAGAGCTGTGAAGTTGACTGGACTTAAATGCGCATCAAGTAAGAAACTGATATCTATTTATACTAATATTGTAAAGCTGAAGAGTTTGATTATTTGTTTGATTGAACACCCTAATCTCAGGAACGGCTGGTTGGTAATTGAAAAATTTATTTTGTGTAGGATAGTCCATTGTTAGAGGAAGGCTGCAGTATTATAACATTATGCCACAACCAAAAGGAACTGAATTGTAGGGGTAAATCACAGAAGTCAGCTAGTTACAAAATATCTTGACATGATACTAAACTACTGGCCACACACGGTTCCAGTATGCTTGTGCAAATCTGGACTTGCACAAACCCAGGACTGTCAATTTTAGAAATTTGCGCAAGTATCTTCCTTCCCACACACGTTTCGGTATACTTGCGCAAGTCGTGATTTGCGCAAGTATACTGTAATGTGTGTGACCGGCTTCATTAATTTTATTTGACTAAAAATATCAAATAATAAGTTGTTGATTCAGCTAGTGGACCTTTGCTACTTCATAAGGACTTGTTTTTAATTTGATTTAAATGCACATCATAAAACTTATCATCTGTCAATTTATTCACATCAATAAAATATTTTAAACATGTAAATAATTTATATAAACAAACCAAATCTTTGACAAAAGTAGTCTGAAAATATTCATTGAATTATCTTATATTATTTAGGTTTCATATTTTGGTAATTACTCAATTGTTTGAAAAGCTCCACTTTTCAAATAACACCGATACATCACAAGCTCAATTTGTTGCTATAATAATATTTTGAGAAAACTATTTTGCTTTACAGATTGTATAAGATTTATTGATTTACAATATAATGTGTAAAATGTAGACCTGTTTCAAAACCAGGTCCCCCAAAAAGATTAAAAATTTCTAACTCATAGGTTTAGGGTCACTATATCAATTATTATAGAGACTTCTTTCATCATGCACTGTGACCCTTGAAAGCAGCTGGGTCTATGAATGTATAGATGGGATTCTTTAGATGATAAACAGCTTTTTTAAACTATGATAAACCAACTTAGCAATAAGACCGCCGTTGTAACCATAGAATTAGAAATACTATATAACAGTTTTTGTAACAATTTTGGTGTACAATAAAGTGTATTCTATCTATCTATCTTAAATAACTGGATGTTATTCTATTTCAGAGTTTGTGCATATTGATAATTTATCAAGTTTGCAAAAAATTAAAGTTGAGCCAAAAGAAGTTGAAGTTGAGGTAGTTATTTTTAAGATACTTCCCCTGAAATTTCAATAAAATATTTACTTAGCTGAATAAACAAATACTGAGTTGTAAGACTTGCTTTTCCAGGTGAAACAGGAGCCACTCTCTGAATTAAAATATATACATACTGTGCCAGATATAGTGTCATTGCCATCAGAGTCCGAAAACCAAGTATCAAGTACTAGCACTGCAAATAGCATATCTCCCAACATGTCACATGGATCTAGAAGGAGACACGATTCTGACAATGATCCCCCGGCTGAATAGTGAGTTTATATATTTTTTAAACTATAACTTGTTTCAATGAATTCCATTGCCGATTAAAACACAGCAAGCTTTAATGAAAGGCTATCAAAAATTTTCATACAGAAAACACAGTAGATATATTAGATCCTGTTTATGTATTTTAAGACGTTGGTCGCCAAAACAAGACCTATCAAAGGGCCTAAGGGGTACTTGGGCACGCCGCCGCAATCGCGGCGGTAAGAACCCTCTTTGAGGAGTGGCTGGATAGGCGTCACGGCGTCCTGACCTACCGCATGACGCAGGTCCTCACCGGACACGGAAGTTTCGGGAGGTACCTGTGTCTGATGAGGAAGGAGTAAACGCCTGGGTGTCACCACTGCGAGGATCGCCCGGAGGACACGGTGGAGCATACGGTGCAGGACTGCCCCGCTTTGACAGAGCACATAGCCGTGTCCTCAGGGCGGCGATAGCCGGAGACCTCTCGCGTCCGGCATTGGTCGAGGCCATGCTGCGGGTCGAGACGGAGTAGGAAGCGGTCGTCTCCTGCGAAGCAGTCATGCTCGCGAAGGAAGAGGCGGGCCGCGTGAGGGAGAGGACAGCGTCCTCCTTCCACCCCAGCCGCAGTGGTAGACGCCCACGGCGCCAGACGTCGGCAAACGATCTCCGGCCACCGTAGGTGCAGGCATGCGGGCGGCGAGTAATGGGCGACTCGCTGACCGACCATGGACCATGCCCGGATAGACGGCGCGTTGTGTTCCACGCGCGCCTCAAAGAGTGTCAGCACAATGACGGGGTGCCCTTAGACGGCCAAAGCCTGCCGGGGTCGCGGGACTAACGTATTACCGAGACCTCGGAACGTAAAGGGCTATTGAAGGACACCGTGAATTTTAGTCAGTACAAGTCTGAAAGTCCCTCTCGCCATGCCCTGTGAGGACTCATTTGATGATTTTACCACGTAAAAAAAAGGATACGCTACGTGTATAAAATTAAGTCAATGTAACAGCTATTTTTTTTTAAGTGGGATTTTTACTAGACTTTAAATCTTGATAAACATGACATTTTATTTAATTTTTCAGTACCACTAAAAGACGTAAGCATGCAGACAAAGTCGGCAAAGGTTTGAGGCATTTTTCAATGAAAGTATGTGAAAAGGTCAGAAATAAAGGCTTCACTTCTTACAATGAAGTAGCTGATGAATTAGTGCTAGAATTTGCAGCAGGAATGCATGGTTCAGCAGATAGCCAAGTATGTACTATTATATGATTTGTAATTAACATTCAAAAGATTAATAAATATTAATCTTTTGAATGTTAAAACTATACTTTCACACTCATTATGCCGTGGGACTGTAGCTTCATCTTTTTGTTTTTGCTGATTCAAAAGTGCTTGTGAGTTTACGCCGCGTATTTCCAAAATACAAGCGTATTTTAAAAAAATATAAACATTATTTTTGAAACTTTAATAAAATCCATATTCTTAATCATTTAATTCAATGTTTAAATATGTAAAATGTACAGTACCCGGCACGTAAGTTGGCAAGATTATGGTGTAGTGGGGGTAAGTTTGCGCATCGCATTTAGCGGCACGCAAGTGTAAGCGAGAGCGCGTATACTGGGTGCGAGGGGCAATAACGAGTGACGCACCAATCGCGTGCTCGGATCGGCACTACCTCATACCCCGCGACCCGCATGACCACCAAAGAGATCTACAAAATAACTTCTGCGCATCTAACGACTCTTGCCAACTTACGTGCCGGCCACTGTACATGATTAAGAATTTTTTGGTTATCTTTTAATTGAATTAATTTAATGTTTCAGCAATATGATCAAAAGAATATCCGCAGAAGAGTATATGATGCATTAAATGTCTTAATGGCAATGAATATAATATCTAAAGAGAAGAAAGAGATAAGATGGCTGGGACTACCTACAAATAGTGTGCAAGAATGTACTGCCTTAGAAAAAGAAAAACAGTCAAAGTTAGAGCAGATTCAAAAGAAGACACAGCAATTACAAGAACTTATATTACAGGTACACACATTGATATGAGCTTGAAAAATATTAATGTTCAGCCCAAAACTAATAAAGTAATGTTGTTCCAGCACATTTCGTTTAAGAGCTTGATAGAAAGAAACAAAGAAGCTGAGAGCAAAGGAGTTAAACCATCTCCATCATCGGCTATCCATTTGCCATTCATTGTTGTGAATACTAGTGATAAGGCTTTAATTGACTGCAGTATTTCTAATGATAAGTAAGTAATAGAAAAAGTTGTCTAATTTTAAATAAATTAAAACAATGAGTGATGCGAAAATGAAATTTTCTTGACTTCATTTATATTCAACAAAATATATTTTACAGGACAGAATATATGTTCAATTTCAACAAAAAGTTCCAAATACATGATGACATCGATATTTTGAAAAGAATGGGTCTTCTTTTTGGTAAGCTATTTCGATTTTAATGTTTTGTTGAATGTTTGAAACACCAACAAATCCAGGATATGAAAACAACAACCAATTTTAACATCTGATCTACAGTATACATTATGACTAGAACAAAACTTTTTAAAACGGCTGGGTTGTCACCATTGCGAAGATCGCCCGGAGGACACAGTCGAGCATACGGCAGAGCACCGACGTGTCCTCACGGCGGCGATAGGCGGAGACGGCGGCCATGCTGCGGGGCGAGACGGAGTGGGAAGCGGTCGCCTCCTTCTGCGAAGCAGTAATGCTCGCGAAGGAGGAGGCGGGCCGCGTGAGAGAGGACAATGTCCTCCCTCCGCCCCACCCACGTGGTGGACGCCCACGGCGACGGACGTCGCAAGACGACCACCGTAGGCGCGGGCATGCGGGCGGCGAGTAAAGGGCAACTCGGTGTCCGACCAAGGACCATGCCCGGGTCGACGGCGCGTCGTGTTCCACGCGCGCCTCAAAGAGCGTCAGCAGAATGACGCGGCCCCCTCTCAGAGGGCTAAAGCCTGCCGGGGCCGCGGAACTTGTTCCATAACCGTGACCCCGGAACATAAAGGGCTATTGAAAGACACCGTGGATTTTAGTCAGTACAAATCTGACAGTCCCTCCCGCCCTGCCCGGGGTGGGAGGACTCATTTGATGATTTTACGACGCAAAAAAAAAGCATTGAATATATATATTTTTTTAATAATATTCCACAACTATCACACAACGCCATCTAGTCCCAAGCTAAGCAGAGCTTGTGTTATGGGTACTAGACAACTAATAAACATACTTATATATTTCTAAATACATACATATTATAGATAAATTACACCCAGACACAGAACAAATGATCGTGCTCGTCACACAAACATTTGTCCTGGGTGGGAATCGAACCCACGACCTCCGGCATAGCAGTCAGGGTCACTAACCACTAGACCAACAGGCCAGTCAATATTACTAGGATAATGTTAATTTAAGCATGATGATAAACCATTCAAACAATCTATTTTCATTTCCTTTATTAAATTTATATATTTTGACTATCCACAGGTTTAGACAAAGGTGAATGTTCAGAAGAGGACATAGAGAGAGCAAAAAATATGGTTCCAAAATCTTTGAAGACGTATGTAGAACGTAAGTGTCAATTTTTATTAAAATCAATACCCACAACTTTCGTTGAAAATAAAACCGCAGAAATTCTACTCGCCTGGTTGGCTGTTGAGTCAGTGAACATAGCAAACAGTTCCGGCAATGATTTTAGCATGTTTCGAGAGGTAGCGTGTCAAGCCAAGTTCTAGTAAAAGGAAATGGCATTGAACCCAGCAGCCTTGTGAATTACACAAACCATTTGGAGCCACAATACCCCGTACATTAAAATTAATATCATTTCGATCAGATTTTACAAAATTATCAGAAATAGTTTCAGACAGACAATCATCTAAATGTCTACGATAGATTGCTGTGCTCTGCGGGATACAAAAAAAAAACTATTTTGATCAGATGATGGTTTTATAGAAGTAACATTCCTTGTTAGCGACAATATTGGATGGTTTATTAATAAAGTGTTTTTTTTTTTTCAAATCAGTTCGAGTCCTGACCTTGATATATATTTTTTTTAATTCTATGATGTCGTTTCAGCCGTCGAAATCGGCCTCGAGAGCCCTTTCAGTATTTTTTGTTATTTCTCATAGTTTCTGTAGCCGTCCACGCCTAGTTGGAAAATACACTCTGTCTAAGAAACTATATGAAAATACCCAATTTTAATGATCTGAAATATTTGCCAATCGGTCTTTTACCAAGTCACGAAATTTATATTTTTTATACGCTAAAATCAAAGATTATCTGCAGAACTGTGCACCCATTTAGACCACGTACATTCTTAAGGGGGATGCTCCAACCAGCCCGCGAAATTCAATTTTTTTTACGTTTTTTGTAATTTGCAGGCCAGTGACATGTTGTAGCTTTATAAATATATGAGTTGCGGTAATAACAAGTATAATTTTAAATATAAAAATTATCAAAAAACTCGCTCCATCAGCTCTCACATAGAAAAGGTGCATCATGTTAAAATCTCCGAAATCTAACTACGATGCACCTTTTCTATGTGAGAGCTGATGGAGTGAATTTTTTGATAATTTTTATAATTAAAATTATACTTGTTATTACCGCAACACATATATTTATAAAGTTACAACATGTCACTGGCCTGCAAATTGCAAAAAACGTAAAAAAATTTGAATTTCGCGGGCTACATCGAAGCAATCACCTTAACCGATTCGTTGCGGATGGCACGTTTCAGTGCCATCACTTTCTTTTGCGTGTGGCGTTAGGCACGGATGTGTGTCATTTTAAAAGCTAGAAGTCAGCGAAATTCAAATTAGACATCGCAACGAATCGGTTAATATTGGACTTGGCTCTTATTTTCACATTTATCTATCCCACCAAAAACATTACATGTAAAAAAATGCCAAGTCTCTCGATGCAGTCTTTCCATCGTAAAAAGTTTTGAGATCTCATAGAAGCCAAGTCCTATTCAAATTATTTTGTAGTTATAAATCAACATTTAGTAATTATATCAATAGTTTTCTTTATATTATAATTATAGTGACTTGGCAATGAGCACAAGAAGAAACAAATAAAACGGCATATTTGGAGGAGTTGAAAGTTAAGTAATCTTAATTATTGTATTAGAACATGTAGTCGGTAGTGACCATCATGATTCACACTTAACAAATAATCTGATCACAGGTCTCGTCAGTAACATTTGCACATTAATTCCAGGCAGCAAGCAGCTTTTAATTTGTGCTCATTGCCAAGTCACTATAATTATAATATAAAGAAAACTATTGATATAATTACTAAATGTTGATTTATAACTACAAAATAATTTGAATAGGACTTGGCTTCTATGAGATCTCAAAACTTTTTACGATGGAAAGACTGCATCGAGAGACTTGGCATTTTTTTACATGTAATGTTTTTGGTGGGATCTCATTTATTTTTTGTAAGTGTATTTCTTTCTTTTTTTTTAGGTGTCCTCATAATTTCTTGGACTTCAGCTACTTTTTTACTTAGGACCCATTCTCTATCTAACAAACTAAATAGAACTAAACTAACTAACAAATAACTAAATAATATATTATATATCTACTAACTTACAAACTAAATGTAACTAAACTAAATAACACGTAAACAACTACATAAATGTAACTATGTCTGTTATATTAATAAACTATTTTCCTAAATAACTGTTTCAGTAACAATAATAAATCTACTATCTAATCCGGCTAACTTAAGTTCTCCGAATATCGCTATTCGCTACAATATTTTTTTAGTTATGAACAATCATAGATGAGAAATGAAAATTATCGAATTATTTTAAAGTACTACTTAGACTGCGCTCTGTAACGAAACCATAGCGCGATTCAGACAGGTACAACGCCATCTATCGAGCGCACATACAACATTTATCGCAATACAATGGAGTTTTAGCTTTATTAATTTAATGAATTATGAACTTTATGTATTAATTTGTATTAATTATAGTCTATGTATTACATTTATATTATTCTTTTCTATTCTATGTATGCATAAACCACGAACAAAGTTAACAATGCAGTCAAAATCCATACACAATGTTCTTGCCAAACCGCAAATATAAAATTGTTTTCTATGGTATATTATTTTTTAATGTTTTTGTAATTTTTCCTTTATACGTGGCTAATGATCTATCTTGGTGCAAAATTTGAAGTTTCTAAGTCTGCTAAAAGTACCTTAGATTTTTGATGATCGGTCAGTGAGTCAGTCAGTCAGTGAGTGACAGAATGGTGTAACTTTGATCGACTGTAACTCCTAAACTATTAATTCAATTGGCATGTAATTTCGAACTTAAGCTTGTTTTAATGCCTACTATTATTCACCGAAAACCTAAACTCCTAGCTTTGTCCACGTCGAAGATATTGGGGGGGCGAAACAGCCGCGAATCGCTTCGAGAAAAGATGGTACGGCCGTGCCCTTTGCTCGAGACTTGGCGGGGCACTGCCGTGCCCCCAGATTTATACATTTACTAGCTGTTGCCAGCGGCTTCACCCGCTACAACTCGAAAATTATCCCACGGGAACATAAAATCGGGATAAAAACTATCCTATGTGTTAATCCAGGTTATAAACTATCTGTGTACCTAGCCAAATCCGTTCAGTGTGTCTGATAGGGAAAGAAGAGACGCCTGGGTGTCACCACTGCGAGGATCGCCCGGAGGACACGGTGGAGCATACGGTGCAGGACTGCCCAGCTTGGGCAGAGCATCGACGTGTCCCCGGCATTGGTCGCGGCCATGCTGCGGGGCGAGACGGAGTGGGAAGCGGTCGCCTCCTTCTGCGAAGCAGTTATGTTCGCGAAGGAGGAGGCGGGCCGCGAGAAAGAGAGGACAATGCCCTCCTTCCGCCCCACCCGCAGTGGTGGACGCCCACGGCGTCGGACGTCGGCAGACGATCTCCGGCCACCGTTGGCGCGGGCATGCGGACAGCGAGTAAAGGGCAACTCGCTGTCCGACCATGGACCATGCCCGGGTCGACGGCGCGTCGTGTTCCACGCGCGCCTCAAAGAGCGTCAGCAAAAATGACGGGGCCCCCTCTCAGAGGGCCAAAGCCTGCCGGGGTCGCGGGACTTATTTCCTTACCGTGTCCCCGGAACATAAAGGGCTATTGAAGGACACCGTGGATTTTAGTCAGTACAAGTCTGACAGTCCCTCCCGCCCTGCCCGGGGTGGGAGGACTCATTTGATGATTTTACAAAGCTAAAAAAAAAAAATCCGTTCAGTGGTTTTTGCGTGACAAACACACATATCCTCATGGCGGCTCCACATTAGTGCCGTGAATATTCTCGACGTGAATCGACGTGAGACGACATCCACATTCTCGTTCGCGCCTGTTCACGGGGGTTCACGGCACTAATGTGGAGCCGCCATCACAAACTTTCGCATTTAAAATATTAGTAGGATTTAGAGGGAACATACCTTTTTCTTCGCCTCAATAGAATTGAAATATGCTTAGAACATAATATAAATTCACTGCTTGCACTGATTTCAGAAATGGGCAGGGGTGTTATCACAAAACTTTCAACAATGCTTGAAGAAGAGGAGCTTGATGATGAAGTAGGTGAGGAGGAAGAAGCATTAGAAGCAGAGGCTGAAATTGAGGAAGAGCACGAGGAGGCGGAGGGCAACGAGTACAGCGACGACAGCAGCGACGTTGACGTGTAGCGAGCACGCGCGCGCACTCTTGCGCATTTATAACTATTTTGTTTATAATTAACTAGGTGTTACTGTTGCATGTGGGCTAAGTTTATGTAATATGCCACACAAGTTCAAACATTATATTAGCTTAAACATATTTTGACACAATGTAATAATTTAATACTATATTTAAAACAATTCCAATTAAAAAAGATATGAGTTAAAAAGGTGCATTCTGAAAGTCGCCAATGTCGCTAGTAGAAGTCTCATTTTGATTACTTCATCAAAAGTACTGAATGAAATATTGGTGTGTTGCAATGAAATATTTATCTATTCCTACACTTGAATACAGTATTGTAAGTGTTCAATTAAAAAAAAAAACAGGATGATTTTCAAGTACTTTTTGTATAATGATTAAACGTGAGATTATTCATTCACTCCATCGTCTAGTAGCCGAGCGGTTGACTGCTGCGCTGCTTGTCGTGGGTTCCATGCTGGCACGGAATAAATATTTGTAGTAGTTTATCTGGGTCTGTGACTTTGTGTGTGTAAGTTAACTATTTATAACATAGCGAATTTTCAGAATGGAACCTGGTAATATTATTTGTAACATGTTGTTTGCATTGAATGCTAGAAAAACGAGAAACATTTTTTTGCTATATTGGTCAAGTATTATTTTTTGTGAACATACTGTTCAACATACATTTTCTACTAATGGTCTCAAGACCACTAGACAAAAAATCTTACTTATTATTGTCTTTACATAATATGATGAATCCACAGTGAACCAATAGTGTTAGGTAAAGCTAATTATTATTGTAGTAATTCTAATCACAACCAATTTGGTAAGGAGCTTTTTATTTAAAGATGGAATTGTTTTAATGATAAATGGAATAAATGTCTTTAAAAAACAACATCTTTTTATTTAAATTATTAACTTATACATATCATATATATATAAAGACCATCAAATTCACTTCAAATCATCATCATCAAACAAGTCTTCAAAATCTGAAACAAACAAAATTATATTTTACTTTTGATGTCCTGGTCAACGCAGTGGCTGAGTGATTATTATTTAATTTAGCTGCGCGGACTGACAAGACGCGGTTTCGATTACCCACACGAAACAAATATTTGTATGATTGACAATTTATAGTTGTTCCTGGTTTGGATGTTGTTTAAGAGTATAATCTTTGTTAATGCATCCATCCACGAGAAATTCTGAAGTGTCCACCAACATTAAATAAATAAAACGTCGGAATGGCGGACGAAGGGTTCCGTACCATAAATTTGTAATGATAACGGCAACAGAAATATACAATCTGTGAACATTTTAACAGTATTATTGCTCATGAAATATAACCTGGTGACGGACAGTGAAGTCCTAGTAATTTGATCCCTTTTTACTCTTTGGGTATGGAACTTAAAAACTAGATTCCCTAAGTTAAGGATAAAAAATATCCAATATTTGTGATATGGGACCAATTGAGAACACAAAGAGCAACTGAAAGACAGTTCCACTCCAACCAGGATGGGAGGGACATTTTGATTTGATGACCTAAATATAAAAGGGCACCTAAAACTGCCGGCGAGAAGAACGCCCCCACAACACTTGTGTGCAATGTTACCAGAAATGTATGATAGTATACAACTTCTAGGAAATGTATACAATTCTGAACAAAGTTTTACATGTTCAAGTAGCCCTGCTACAGGGCTCCTATTTCCAACCAATGTACCTTGGGTGTCCAAGAGTCGTTTGTGCCTTTGAAAGTAGATGTCAGGGGCAAGAGTTCAACGACACTCTTGTAGCCTTAAAGCCAGATTCATTGGATTTACTTTCAGGTTTACCTGCATCACAAACTGAATGACATTTATGAGAATCCCAGGTCTACCCAATGGGGATGGCAACTCAAAGCTAATCGTAGATGGCGCTGCGATAGTTGGTCCCTACGTCAGATTACTGTCTACCTTGTACAAAAAACAAACAAGATTTATTGTTATAAAAATTGAGTTTATATACAAAACAAATATGGAAAATTATTCGTCAATGCAAGTGCATATACTAAAAGAAGAATAAAAACGCCGCGGTGCATCTACAAGAGGAAAAAAGTGATTTAATTGAGTGGTTATACATTTGATTTTACCGTAATAAATCCACAATTACTTGTAGTTGAGGTTTCAATTTTTGAGTTTAGATATGTTTTACCTGTCCTCTCCTATAACAAGAATATAATGCTGCTTCTGACTTTCTATTTTGTTAAATATCGTAATGTTTTAAGTCAGTAATTTTACCCCTTTTTTCTATTTAGATTAGAGAAATATCACAATATATTTAATTTCTTAACACCACAACTATCACAAAACTCGTTCCAGGTGATAATTCTTCCGCCAGACGAACCATTTCATGATTTACGGAGCGATGCAATACTGGTACTTAACCTCCAAAGATATTATTTTGAAAAGTGTATTCGATTGTTTAGTTATGGTGTAATCATAGAATTTCATAAATAAACTCAACGAACGGCCTGTCTCGGCTTCGCAAGGCTGGATATATTTTGTTTGTTAAATAGCTTTTCCTTAGTTATAATTCAATTTTTTGTTCTCAAGGCAGTCACAGCAATCTCAGGGCAGTATGGAAGGAACGACTGTCGCGACCGACGGCCGGGCACGCCGCAATTGCGGCGGTAAGACCCCTCTTTGAGGAGTGGCTGGAGAGAAGTCATGGCGTCCTGACCTACCGCTTGACGCAGGTCCTCACCGGACACGGAAGTTTCGGGAGGTACCTGTATCTGATGCGAAAGGAGGAGACGCCTGGGTGTCACCACTGCGAAGATCGCCCGGAGGACACGGTGGAGCATACGGTGCAAGACTGCCCAGCTTGGGCGGAGCACCGACGTGTCCTCACGGCTGCGATAGGCGGAGACCTCTCGCGCCCGGCATTGGTTGCGGCCATGCTGCGGGGCGAGACGGAGTGGGAAGCGGTCAGCTCCTTCTGCGAGGCAGTAATGCTCGTAAAGGAGGGGGCAGGCCGCGAGCGAGAGAGGACAGCGTCCTCCCTCCGCCCCAGCCGCAGTGGTAGGCGCCCACGGCGACGGACGTCGCTTGATGATCTCCGGCCACCGTAGGCGCGGGCATGCGGGCAGCGAGTAAAGGGCAACTCGCTGCCCGACCAAGGACCATGCCCGGGTCGACGGCGCGTTGTGTCCCACGCGCGCCTCAAAGAGCGTCAGCATAATGACGGGGCCCCCCTCTCAGAGGGCCAAAGCCTGCCGGGGTCGCGGGATTATTCCCTTACCGTAACCCCGGAACTTAACAGGCTATGAAGGACACCGTGGATTTTAGTCAGTAGAAGTCTGACAGTCCCTCCCGCCCTGCCCGGGGTTGGAGGACTCATTTGATGATTTAACCAAGCTAAAAAAAAAAAAAAAAAAAGGCAGTCACAGCAGCTACCCATTATTTCTTGATAGTGGGAATTGTCGGAAATTTGTATGTTCCATCATTTTTACAGCTTAATTACACAACATCTAGTCATTTTACATCAATAAATCGTTTTTTTCAGAAAATTCCTTTGATTTCACAGTTCTTTTGGGACCAAACTGTCACTTGTCACTTTGACACTTGCCTTCCCCATTCTTTCTTGACTGTTTTTTATTAAATAAATTAGTACATTTCTATATATTACCATTAAAAAAATCTGAATGTACAGCTTTTTCATTAGCAGCCAAATCCATTAGGAGATTTGAAGGGCCTCCAGCCTGTTGACAAAGACAACCTAAACTCCTAGCTTTGTCCACGTCGAAGATATTGGGGGGGCGAAACAGCCGCGAATCGCTTCGAGAAAAGATGGTACGGCCGTGCCCTTTGCTCGAGACTTGGCGGGGCACTGCCGTGCCCCCAGATTTATACATTTACTAGCTGTTGCCAGCGGCTTCACCCGCTACAACTCGAAAATTATCCCACGGGAACATAAAATCGGGATAAAAACTATCCTATGTGTTAATCCAGGTTATAAACTATCTGTGTACCTAGCCAAATCCGTTCAGTGTGTCTGATAGGGAAAGAAGAGACGCCTGGGTGTCACCACTGCGAGGATCGCCCGGAGGACACGGTGGAGCATACGGTGCAGGACTGCCCAGCTTGGGCAGAGCATCGACGTGTCCCCGGCATTGGTCGCGGCCATGCTGCGGGGCGAGACGGAGTGGGAAGCGGTCGCCTCCTTCTGCGAAGCAGTTATGTTCGCGAAGGAGGAGGCGGGCCGCGAGAAAGAGAGGACAATGCCCTCCTTCCGCCCCACCCGCAGTGGTGGACGCCCACGGCGTCGGACGTCGGCAGACGATCTCCGGCCACCGTTGGCGCGGGCATGCGGACAGCGAGTAAAGGGCAACTCGCTGTCCGACCATGGACCATGCCCGGGTCGACGGCGCGTCGTGTTCCACGCGCGCCTCAAAGAGCGTCAGCAAAAATGACGGGGCCCCCTCTCAGAGGGCCAAAGCCTGCCGGGGTCGCGGGACTTATTTCCTTACCGTGTCCCCGGAACATAAAGGGCTATTGAAGGACACCGTGGATTTTAGTCAGTACAAGTCTGACAGTCCCTCCCGCCCTGCCCGGGGTGGGAGGACTCATTTGATGATTTTACAAAGCTAAAAAAAAAAAATCCGTTCAGTGGTTTTTGCGTGACAAACACACATATCCTCATGGCGGCTCCACATTAGTGCCGTGAATATTCTCGACGTGAATCGACGTGAGACGACATCCACATTCTCGTTCGCGCCTGTTCACGGGGGTTCACGGCACTAATGTGGAGCCGCCATCACAAACTTTCGCATTTAAAATATTAGTAGGATTTAGAGGGAACATACCTTTTTCTTCGCCTCAATAGAATTGAAATATGCTTAGAACATAATATAAATTCACTGCTTGCACTGATTTCAGAAATGGGCAGGGGTGTTATCACAAAACTTTCAACAATGCTTGAAGAAGAGGAGCTTGATGATGAAGTAGGTGAGGAGGAAGAAGCATTAGAAGCAGAGGCTGAAATTGAGGAAGAGCACGAGGAGGCGGAGGGCAACGAGTACAGCGACGACAGCAGCGACGTTGACGTGTAGCGAGCACGCGCGCGCACTCTTGCGCATTTATAACTATTTTGTTTATAATTAACTAGGTGTTACTGTTGCATGTGGGCTAAGTTTATGTAATATGCCACACAAGTTCAAACATTATATTAGCTTAAACATATTTTGACACAATGTAATAATTTAATACTATATTTAAAACAATTCCAATTAAAAAAGATATGAGTTAAAAAGGTGCATTCTGAAAGTCGCCAATGTCGCTAGTAGAAGTCTCATTTTGATTACTTCATCAAAAGTACTGAATGAAATATTGGTGTGTTGCAATGAAATATTTATCTATTCCTACACTTGAATACAGTATTGTAAGTGTTCAATTAAAAAAAAAAACAGGATGATTTTCAAGTACTTTTTGTATAATGATTAAACGTGAGATTATTCATTCACTCCATCGTCTAGTAGCCGAGCGGTTGACTGCTGCGCTGCTTGTCGTGGGTTCCATGCTGGCACGGAATAAATATTTGTAGTAGTTTATCTGGGTCTGTGACTTTGTGTGTGTAAGTTAACTATTTATAACATAGCGAATTTTCAGAATGGAACCTGGTAATATTATTTGTAACATGTTGTTTGCATTGAATGCTAGAAAAACGAGAAACATTTTTTTGCTATATTGGTCAAGTATTATTTTTTGTGAACATACTGTTCAACATACATTTTCTACTAATGGTCTCAAGACCACTAGACAAAAAATCTTACTTATTATTGTCTTTACATAATATGATGAATCCACAGTGAACCAATAGTGTTAGGTAAAGCTAATTATTATTGTAGTAATTCTAATCACAACCAATTTGGTAAGGAGCTTTTTATTTAAAGATGGAATTGTTTTAATGATAAATGGAATAAATGTCTTTAAAAAACAACATCTTTTTATTTAAATTATTAACTTATACATATCATATATATATAAAGACCATCAAATTCACTTCAAATCATCATCATCAAACAAGTCTTCAAAATCTGAAACAAACAAAATTATATTTTACTTTTGATGTCCTGGTCAACGCAGTGGCTGAGTGATTATTATTTAATTTAGCTGCGCGGACTGACAAGACGCGGTTTCGATTACCCACACGAAACAAATATTTGTATGATTGACAATTTATAGTTGTTCCTGGTTTGGATGTTGTTTAAGAGTATAATCTTTGTTAATGCATCCATCCACGAGAAATTCTGAAGTGTCCACCAACATTAAATAAATAAAACGTCGGAATGGCGGACGAAGGGTTCCGTACCATAAATTTGTAATGATAACGGCAACAGAAATATACAATCTGTGAACATTTTAACAGTATTATTGCTCATGAAATATAACCTGGTGACGGACAGTGAAGTCCTAGTAATTTGATCCCTTTTTACTCTTTGGGTATGGAACTTAAAAACTAGATTCCCTAAGTTAAGGATAAAAAATATCCAATATTTGTGATATGGGACCAATTGAGAACACAAAGAGCAACTGAAAGACAGTTCCACTCCAACCAGGATGGGAGGGACATTTTGATTTGATGACCTAAATATAAAAGGGCACCTAAAACTGCCGGCGAGAAGAACGCCCCCACAACACTTGTGTGCAATGTTACCAGAAATGTATGATAGTATACAACTTCTAGGAAATGTATACAATTCTGAACAAAGTTTTACATGTTCAAGTAGCCCTGCTACAGGGCTCCTATTTCCAACCAATGTACCTTGGGTGTCCAAGAGTCGTTTGTGCCTTTGAAAGTAGATGTCAGGGGCAAGAGTTCAACGACACTCTTGTAGCCTTAAAGCCAGATTCATTGGATTTACTTTCAGGTTTACCTGCATCACAAACTGAATGACATTTATGAGAATCCCAGGTCTACCCAATGGGGATGGCAACTCAAAGCTAATCGTAGATGGCGCTGCGATAGTTGGTCCCTACGTCAGATTACTGTCTACCTTGTACAAAAAACAAACAAGATTTATTGTTATAAAAATTGAGTTTATATACAAAACAAATATGGAAAATTATTCGTCAATGCAAGTGCATATACTAAAAGAAGAATAAAAACGCCGCGGTGCATCTACAAGAGGAAAAAAGTGATTTAATTGAGTGGTTATACATTTGATTTTACCGTAATAAATCCACAATTACTTGTAGTTGAGGTTTCAATTTTTGAGTTTAGATATGTTTTACCTGTCCTCTCCTATAACAAGAATATAATGCTGCTTCTGACTTTCTATTTTGTTAAATATCGTAATGTTTTAAGTCAGTAATTTTACCCCTTTTTTCTATTTAGATTAGAGAAATATCACAATATATTTAATTTCTTAACACCACAACTATCACAAAACTCGTTCCAGGTGATAATTCTTCCGCCAGACGAACCATTTCATGATTTACGGAGCGATGCAATACTGGTACTTAACCTCCAAAGATATTATTTTGAAAAGTGTATTCGATTGTTTAGTTATGGTGTAATCATAGAATTTCATAAATAAACTCAACGAACGGCCTGTCTCGGCTTCGCAAGGCTGGATATATTTTGTTTGTTAAATAGCTTTTCCTTAGTTATAATTCAATTTTTTGTTCTCAAGGCAGTCACAGCAATCTCAGGGCAGTATGGAAGGAACGACTGTCGCGACCGACGGCCGGGCACGCCGCAATTGCGGCGGTAAGACCCCTCTTTGAGGAGTGGCTGGAGAGAAGTCATGGCGTCCTGACCTACCGCTTGACGCAGGTCCTCACCGGACACGGAAGTTTCGGGAGGTACCTGTATCTGATGCGAAAGGAGGAGACGCCTGGGTGTCACCACTGCGAAGATCGCCCGGAGGACACGGTGGAGCATACGGTGCAAGACTGCCCAGCTTGGGCGGAGCACCGACGTGTCCTCACGGCTGCGATAGGCGGAGACCTCTCGCGCCCGGCATTGGTTGCGGCCATGCTGCGGGGCGAGACGGAGTGGGAAGCGGTCAGCTCCTTCTGCGAGGCAGTAATGCTCGTAAAGGAGGGGGCAGGCCGCGAGCGAGAGAGGACAGCGTCCTCCCTCCGCCCCAGCCGCAGTGGTAGGCGCCCACGGCGACGGACGTCGCTTGATGATCTCCGGCCACCGTAGGCGCGGGCATGCGGGCAGCGAGTAAAGGGCAACTCGCTGCCCGACCAAGGACCATGCCCGGGTCGACGGCGCGTTGTGTCCCACGCGCGCCTCAAAGAGCGTCAGCATAATGACGGGGCCCCCCTCTCAGAGGGCCAAAGCCTGCCGGGGTCGCGGGATTATTCCCTTACCGTAACCCCGGAACTTAACAGGCTATGAAGGACACCGTGGATTTTAGTCAGTAGAAGTCTGACAGTCCCTCCCGCCCTGCCCGGGGTTGGAGGACTCATTTGATGATTTAACCAAGCTAAAAAAAAAAAAAAAAAAAGGCAGTCACAGCAGCTACCCATTATTTCTTGATAGTGGGAATTGTCGGAAATTTGTATGTTCCATCATTTTTACAGCTTAATTACACAACATCTAGTCATTTTACATCAATAAATCGTTTTTTTCAGAAAATTCCTTTGATTTCACAGTTCTTTTGGGACCAAACTGTCACTTGTCACTTTGACACTTGCCTTCCCCATTCTTTCTTGACTGTTTTTTATTAAATAAATTAGTACATTTCTATATATTACCATTAAAAAAATCTGAATGTACAGCTTTTTCATTAGCAGCCAAATCCATTAGGAGATTTGAAGGGCCTCCAGCCTGTTGACAAAGACAACATGGTGAGATTAATCCGCCCCTAAGATGACCCACTGACCAATTTATTAAAGCATTGAACCAAAAAACCCTCTAATCTTAATTACTGCAAAGATCTGAGGTATTTTTTTTCGACACTTGGTCAAATTCAGCATTCAAACCTACAATTTGATGAAATTTTTAATGTTCATAGCTTGCCAGTTGAAACTAAGTTTCAAATAACAAGGAGTACATGGTTATCTACGTTATCACAGGTGCCATGTAAACAATCAAGGAACCATAAGAAAATCTGAATTTGATTTCATAACTTATGAGAAGAGGTTTTAGAGCTGCATCGGAAGAATAGAACTTAATAGTATTGTTTCATACAGTTACAATCGCTATGTATGTAATTACTCACTTCCTCTAAATCCATGTAAGGTCCAACACCTTCAGGAAACATTTCATCAGCAGCTACTGTTGGTTTCATGTTTGAATATTCACTGAAAGAAAGTACTCTGTGACTGAAAGGAATTACTTGAAAACCGTGAAAATATAATAAATGCAGAGTAATGTCACTGTCAAGGTGACATTGACAAGGAAGCTGTGTTACCATATTAAAAAATGTACTCTACAAAAACCATTGATATAGAGAATGGACTGCACTGTACCTTCCCTAGCCAGCTGTGAACTGACAGATAAAATTGCCAATACTCTAGAAGGACAACGACTACCTATCTCTTTCCTGTATCAGAAAATATAGGACTCGCTCTTCGTTTCCTCTTTCTAGTTGAGTGGGGTGAATTTTAGGCAGCCATTGCGCAGTCCATACTTTAAATCTATGACAATTATCATAGTCAATCAAACAGATAATGATATTTCGGTATAAAGGCCTTGACGCCTTGCCAGAAACATTATAAAAAAGAAGATACTGATTCTCTACAATGGGGAAGGCAAGTGTCAAAGTGACAAGTGACAGTTTGGTCCCAAAATAACTGTCAAATCAAAGAAATTTTCTGAAAAAAAAACGATTTATTGATGTAAAATGACTAGATGTTGTGTAATAAGCTGTAAAAATGATGGAACATACAAATTTCCGACAATTCACACTATCAAAAAATAATGGGTAGCTGCTGTGACTGCCTTGAGATCAAAAATTGAAATGTAACTAAGGAAAAGCTATATAATAAACAAATATCCAGCCTTGCAAAGCCGAGACAGGCCGCTAGTTGAGTTTATTAATGAAATTCTATGATTATACCATAACTAAACAATCGAATACACTTTTCAAAATAATATCTACTTTTCCATTGGAGGTTAAGTACCAGTATTGCATCACTCTATAAATCATGAAATGGTTCGTCTGGCGGAAGAATTATCACCTGGAACGAGTTTTGTGATAGTTGTGTTGTTAAGAAATTAAATATATTGTGATATTTCTCGAATCTAAATAGAAAAAAGGGGTAAAATTACTGACTTAAAACGTTATGATATTCTATCAAAATAGAAAGTCAGAAGCAGCATTATATTCTTGTTATAGGAGAGGACAGGTAAAACATACCTAAACTCAAAAATTGAAACCTCAACTACAAGTAATAATTGTGGATTTATTACGGTAAAATCAAATGCATTACCACTCAATTAAATCACTTTTTCCTCTTGAAGATGTACCGCGGCGTCTTAATTCTTCTTTTAGTATTATGCACTTGCATTGACGAATAATTTTCCATATTTGTTTTGTATTTATACTCAATTTTTATAACAATAAATCTTGTTTGTTTTTTGTACAAGGTAGACAGTAATCTGACGTAGGGACCAACTATCGCAGCGCCATCTACGATTAGCTTTGAGTTGCCATCCCCATTTGACATTGACAGAAACGAAACGACAGAAAATGATTGGAAAATGATAATAATATTGACGTGCTCACATGTTTTCTGTGTGTAAATTATTACTATTACAATGATTTCGTATGAAAATAAAATAATACTCGCGCCTATGGTGCGTATTGGAACCTTACCAATGCGTCTCCTGGCACTAAGATATGGTGCAGATTTGGTTTATACCGAAGAACTAATTGACTGGAAATTTTTAAGATCAAAGCGAAAAATTAATGGTAAGTGATTATTATTAATACATGAAATCGCATTAGAAGGCATAGCATCTCTGTGTCGGTCTGTTCACACCATTTTTTATAAATACGGTGAGTATTTATAAAAAAATGGTCTGGAAAACATTTCAGGTAAATATTCGAATCGAATAAAATAAACTTAGAATCTCTATCAAATCGACAGCATGGCTAAGCGATTGGCTGCTGCGTTGTGTGTCGCGGTTTCGATTCCAGCACAGACACAGAACACCTAATGTTTGTATGGCATAATTCATTTTAATAAATAGTACACCTATCATTATTTTCAGAAATATTAAACACAGTCGACTATGTAGATCAAACAGATGGAACAATAGTGTTTCGGACTTGTGAAGAAGAAAAGGATAAAGTTATACTTCAATTGGGAACATGTAATGCTGAAAGAGCTTTAAAAGTAGCAAAACTTGTGTAAGATTTTTATTGGTATTTCAAAGCATTGCTTTTGTAGTTAGTGTGTCGTCTTGTTTAACAATATGCTTAATTTTTAGAGAAAAAGATGTGGCTGCAATAGACATAAATATGGGATGTCCAAAAGAATTTTCTATAAAAGGAGGCATGGGAGTTGCCTTGCTTGCTCAACCAGAGAAAGCCCATAACATCTTAACTACTTTAGTTGACAATTTATCCATACCTGTTACTTGTAAAATAAGGATATTTGAAACCCTAGAGGAAACACTCAAGCTTGTAGAGAAACTGGTGAGTTCAGGAATTAAAGCAATTGGGATTCACGGCAGGACTAAGGATGAAAGGCCTCAACATGCGGTACACACAGATATTATAAAATACATTGCTGAAAGGATATCAATACCAGTCATAGCAAAGTATGTCTTCTTTTGAAAAGCTTGAATCAATATAGCTTGTCACATACAGTTATGTCTAGTTTTCTTAATTTGTTATATGAATTTCCTTTACTATTTCAGTGGAGGTTCTAAAGAAATTGAAAAGCATAGTGACATTTACAAATTCAAAGAAATGACAGGATGTTCCAGTGTGATGATTGCACGTGCAGCTGAATGGAATTGTTCCATTTTCAGGAAAGAAGGAATGCTCCCAATGGATACTGTAATTAAAGAGTATCTTAAAATTGCGGTGGACTTTGATAATTCTCCTTCAAACACTAAGTACTGTATCCAAAACATTCTAAGAGAATTGCAAGACACTCCAAGAGGCAGGCAATTTTTAGATTGTCAAACACTTGAACAAATATGGTAGGCATTATCATTTAAACTACAGTAAAATAGTATATTTGATCAGAAATAATTTATGACCTAAAAATCCTTTCACACACTTTCTTTTGTAGTACCATTTGGGATTTAGGTGAATACTGTCAAGAAAAACAGTCAAGTTATCAGAAAATGGGAATACAGGGGCGATGGCAAGTGACTCCTGATGAACTTGAGCCACCACAAAAGAGGATGAAAACATTGAGTACTGATCTAACTGATGTCATCCAAATGAAGGTACGGAGTAAATTTTGTTTAATTGTTTTTGGTGCTCATGGCTTTACTGATATTTATTTATATCTTTTTACTAACATTTCAGGTATGTTTTGTTAGAGCTAATTTCAATGACCTCAATTTACCCAAATCTAAGCTTCATGCATGGGCAGGAAAGAATGGTCAAAAATTGCCAGTATATGAAACACAGCAAGTAGAAAAATTGTTTCGCACAATAATTACATTCAATGGCAAAAAATACACATCATCATTTTGGGAAAAGAACAAGAAATTTGCTGAACAAGGTGCTGCTTTAGTCTGTTTGTTTCACTTAGGATTGATGTCAGAAGAAGACCTGATTAAGGTTGGAAGTATAATAAAATGAGATTTTATGTCAATGGTTGTTATTCATTACATCCTACATGCAACTCTTCTCTATACATTGTGATGTGAATGAAGCAGGTTGACATGATGTCCAAGCTGGATATTATAGGATACTTTAGGATTACCAATAAAAGCGAAATAATTATTGTATTTAATAGTAATTTATTAGTATGTTATCCATTCATGAATTAAATCCTAACTAGCTAAATAAAAATTAGATCTATGTTTGTTGTTTCAAAGTTTCTATATTTTCTGCTAATTTTTGATTTAGTTCATCTAATTTTGAATTTAGCCCATCTTGTTTCATTACATCCTCTTGCAGTTGTTTGAAATTTATGAAGCAACTGTGTGCATTTTTTAGACTTTCGTTACCTTCAGCTTCTTTGATAGGGTGATCTTTCACTTGCAAAACTTCATCGTCAAATAAATCCTCCAAAACACCTTCAGTAGTAGGAATGTTAGGCACGGTGTATTTTTCCATAATTTTGGCAAGATTCTTCATAATGTCTATCAGATACACCGACACAATTTGTAGTCTTTCTGAAATAAGACTGCTACTAAAATTATACGGTTCTGAAAGTATACGTTTAATGCACCGCTGCTATGTATTACACTTTTGATCTATGTAAGTATTACCTTTGTCTTAGAATAGTAAACAATCAGGTTGGAACAAACAGGATATTACACACACGCAAAGATGCAAGCAAAAAAATGTTATTGACAGTAATGACAGCTGACACACTGACAATTTAAAGTTTGACAGATATCGATATTAGTGTTTCTGCATTCAACTACATTACGGTTAAATAATTACGGTTATTTTTAGTCGATTATCATCGATGGCAAATATTGATCTACATACGGAGGATTTCAGACGAGCCTTAGTTATAATGTATAGTTTGTGTTCAGACGTTCAACCTGCTTCCTCTAGGTCTACAACTTTGTTATAACTTTGTACTATATCTAAATAATAATTATTGACGATCATGAGTTTGAAAGTCTTGAAAATGCCAGTATAAACAAGCATATTCGCAGCAACTGAATACAACTTCCACACTAATTTCACAAAAAAATATTTATGAAACAAGCAAGCACTGCTCTCCTCCCTGAATCTCCTTGAACGGTTTTCAAGCCCAACGTTATTTTGATTTAGTATGAACACAAAATCATAGATGGCGTAGGACACCACCCTCATTTACACCTTACACACATCCTTGTGCATTTCTGTTTGTATTATCGACAAGTTTTCAGCTTGCTTCAAACACCTACCTAGCCTAGTGTAAAAATTTACACCCTATTATAAGGGTGAGGATCGTGTTGGAGCACCATAAAATATTAGTTCCTGATTTCCCCATAACGTATGTGTGTCGCTTCAGTATTTACATAGGTTCTTTATCAGAAAAAATCACTAATGACCAATTTTATTTTTTTTGATGGATTTTGCAATCCTTGGTCTGGCTTCTTTATATAGAGTTGCTTTTAATAAAATCATGAAATAATAACATAAAAATCTCACGGGTAAAATGGAACGCTTATGTCAAAATGAATGTCATGTAGTCTATGAAGTAAATCTATGGTCACTGAACTGTCAACAAAATAAAAAGTTAAACCACGTTTTACGACAAGTCTGTTATTTATTTTAAAATATCACGAAAATCCAGCACGATATTTTAAAAGGTTATTGGCCCAGCCATGCTTACGGCCTAATAATCGTGCTGGATTAGTTTTTTATCAAGAAGGCTGCGGTCAAGCGGCAATAAATACGTCGGCCAGCTCAGGGCTCCGGTGGCGGTCGGCGGTTTGGTCGGTGAAGGCCAATATATCAATAACGCACGTGAGACGTGTGATTGCGGTAAAGCAACAATAATACGGCGATGGATTCCGTCGGAAATATGGCTACTGGACAAAGCTATCAGCAGCTTCAAGGTGTTGAAAACTGGACAGCGTGGTGTTTCAAAATACGAGTCCTCCTAAGAGCTATGGATCTCTTAGACGTCGTTGAAGGCACACTCCAGGCCAACGAAGATCAGACCAAATGGATGCAGAAAGATGCGAAAGCTCAAGGTATGTTGGTAACAAGCATATCTGAAAAGGTTATACCACAAATAGTAAGCTGCAAAACGTCAAAACAGATTTGGGATAAGCTACATACAATATTTGAACAGCGCGGCGAGCTGTCTGTGCATATACTTCAGCAGAAGTTCTTTTCAATGAAATTTGAAGAAAGGGAAACCGTATCAGAGTTTCTAGGACGGTTCGAGTCTCTCCTGAGTAAATTGAAGAACCTCAACGCCGAAGTGAGTCAAACTATGGCCATCACAAAGATAACTTCATCTCTCCCATCACAATTCCAGCACTTTGTGTCTGCGTGGGAATCGGTGCCAGCAGAAAAAAGGACCATGGACGAGCTAGCGGCGAGATTACTGATAGAGGAGCAACGTGCTTCAACCAAAAACAAAGAAGATGAGTCGTCTGCGTTCATTCACAAGTCTACAAGAAAATGCTATCGGTGTGGCAAAGTAGGACATCTGAAAAAGGACTGCAAAACAAAAAGTAAAGGTACAATAATTAATGATACTAAGTGTAATATTTGTAAGAAAAATAATCATAAAAGTTCAGATTGTTGGTTTAAAAATAAAAATGAGAAAAGTCAAAATGTAAACAAAAGAAATCAAAGCAATGCATTCTCTGTGTTCGAGCTATCATCATTGTTTTACAGTCAATTAGAAAGTGATAATTGTTGGGTAATGGATAGTGGAGCTTCAGAGCACATGTGTCATGATTTTAATATGTTTTTAGACTACAAAAAACTAGAATGTCCTAGGTCCATAGTAATTGGAGACGGCAAAATCATACAAGCCATTGGTATTGGAGTTATTTCTTTAGAAGCATTTACAGGTAAACAATGGATAAATACAACATTAAATAACGTTCTACATGTTCCTAGCATCAAGATGAATCTATTTTCAGCAAGTTCAACTACAGATAGAGGTTATGTTTTGACAATTACTAGTAAAATGTGTTATTTCAGGAAAAATAACAATAACAGTGTTTGTGCACTAGCATATAGGAAAAATAACTTATTTCTAATGAAGTTTAGGTCTCATAAAGTTCAAAATGCTTGTGTTGGTAAATCAAGTGACAGCTTATCTGAATGGCATGCTAGAATGTGCCACCAGGATATTGAACAGGTAAAAAACATGTTAAATAAATGTGATATAGATTTCAGTGCTGGTAAACAAGAGGAAATAACATGTGAGCCATGTCTTTTGGGTAAGCTACATAAGAAACCGTTTCCTATAAGTTTAAATAGGGCAGATAAGCCCGGTCAATGTTTACATATGGATTTATGCGGACCTATGGAGACTGTCTCATTAGGTGGATCCAGGTATTATCTACTCATAAAGGATGACTTTTCAATGTATAGAACGGTTTATTTTCTGAAAAATAAGTTTGAAACAGTTGATAAAATTAAAACCTTTTTAAATTTTGTTACTAAAAATTTAGAATATAAAATTGAAGTAATAAGATCAGATTGTGGTTCTGAATTTATGAACAAAGAGGTGAAGTCTCTCCTAGATCATTTAGGTATTGTACATCAAAATAGTGCTCCGTACACACCCCAGCAAAACGGTTGCATAGAACGTGAAATGCGTACAATAACCGAAGCAGCCAGAACAATATTATTATCAAGTAATTTAGATAAGTCTCTTTGGGCTGAAGCTGTCAATACAGCTGTATACGTTATAAACAGAACTGGTAAAAGTAGGATTAAAAATGTAACTCCATATGAGCTCTGGTATAAAAAGGGATTATATGATATAAACAATTTAAATGTGTTTGGTTCAAAAGTAGGTGTACACATTCCAGATCATTATCGCAAGAAATGGGATAGCAAAGCTGAAATAGGATACTTTGTAGGTTATAGTGAAACAACAAAAGGTTTTAGAATTTATTTTCCCCATAAAAATGATGTTTTGATTAAAAGAGAGGTAACATTTCTGAAAGGCAATTCTAGTAGTCAAAAGTTAGGCAATACTTTTCAAGATCATAATATTATAACCCCATTATTATTAAAAGAAGAAATAAATAATAAAGAGGATGAAATAAGAGAAGAATATCACAGTTTTAACGAGGAAGGTGAAGAAGATGTAACACAGTTATCAGATCTTGATGAAAATACAGAAGTACAAACAGAGGAAATTCTAAATTCAGAAGAAACATCCGAGTCAGAAGAAGAGGCAGAAGAAACACCTCAAGTACTAACACACTCACGGAGAGGCAGAGCAATAAAGAAACCATCAAGGCTAGATGACTACGATACAAACCTTCTGTCCATCGGTACAGAGCCAGCTACTCTAGAGGAAGCGCTTGACTCTGAAGAAAAAGAAGAGTGGAAGATTGCTATGAAGACTGAGCTAGATACCCTGATAGAAAATAACACATGGACAGAAGTAAATAGCGTACCAGAGGGGAATAAAGTAATTTCTAGTAAATGGGTTTTTAAAGTTAAACAAGTAGGTACTAATAAAGTATATAAAGCTAGGTTGGTAGCAAGAGGCTTTGAACAGTCTGATTGTGATTTAGAAGTATATTCTCCTGTAGCTAAATTGCCTACTTTTAGAGTTTTTATAGCAGTTGCAAATAAACTTCAACTTCCAGTTCATCAGATGGATGTTGTAGGCGCCTTTCTACATGGTGACATTGATGAGATTGTATACATCAAGTTACCAAGCGGTGAAACATGCAAGTTAAATAAATCATTGTATGGTTTGAAAAAGTCTCCTAAATATTGGAATAATAAGTTTGATGACTTCATGAGTAAAGAAAATTTCAGTAAATCTAAAAATGATCATTGCTTATATTTCAGAAAGGTAAATGAATGTATGCTATACGTTTTGCTATTTGTTGATGATATTCTTATGTTTTGCACTGAAAACAAGGTTTTGGAAGATTTTAAAAGCGAGCTAAGCAGTAACTTTAATATGAAGGACTTAGGTTTAGCCAAATGTTATTTGGGTATCGATATTGATCAAAAGAAAGGTACAACGGTAATAAGTCAGAAAACATATCTTACTAAAGTTTTAGAGCATTATAATATGTCAGATTGCAAACCAGTTTCTACTCCAATGGACCAAAACTTTAAGTTTGAAATACTAAAAAGGGAAAAATCTGAAAGTCCAGAAATAGAGAAAAAGTGTAGACAACTCATAGGCAGTTTAATGTATGCAGTTTGTGGTACAAGACCAGATCTATGTGTATCAGTTTGTTTCCTCAGTAGGTACCAACACTGTGCTAGTATTATGTTGTACAAGGCATTGAAACGTATTCTAAGGTATATAAAAGGTACATTAAATTACTCTTTGGTATATAATAGCACATCCACAGAATTGCAAGGCTTTGTTGATGCAGATTGGGCCGGTGACACACAAGATAGAAAATCTACCACTGGTTATTTGTTTAAATTATTTGATTGTACTGTAGTATGGTGTTGTAAAAAACAACTTAGTGTGTCATTATCCTCCACTGAGTCTGAATATATTGCATTAAGTATGGCTATTTCAGAAGCATGTTGGCTGAAAAACTTGTTATGTGACTTTGATATTGTCGGTAATGAAGTGATCTTGTATGAAGACAATCAGTCAGCAATAAAACTTGTTTATAAAAATGAAAATAATAAAAGATTAAAGCACTTGGATATTAGGTATCACTTCATTATGGACAAAATAAAGGATAAGTGTATTTCAGTAAAGTATATTAAAACACAAGATAATTTAGCTGATTTATTAACTAAGCCATTGGGAAAAACTGTTTTTGAGAAGTTTGTTAAGGCTGCATATTCTGAAAGTTGGCAACGTCGCAAAAAGCTGTCAAATAATTACAAGTTTTAATTAATTTGGCAAATTTTCTGTATGAAAACAAGAAATATCGCTCTGTAGTGCACTAAAAAAATGATATAGGAATACAATTAAAACACTGAAATTGATGTTGTAACCGTTTCAGGTGCATAAAAGGCATTTGGAAAGCTTCCAAATGCTTTTTCTACATCTAAAACTATATATTCGGTGTTACGATATTAATTATTGCATTCCCTTATCAATTTTTTAGTGCACTACAGAGCCATATTTCTTATTTTCATACAGTAACAATGCTAAATTAATTAAAACTTGTTAATATTTGACAACCATTTGCGACGTTGCCAGCTTTCGGAATATACGCTCTTAAGTTAATTTTTTAAGAATATAGGCTATGCACATAATCTATGTAATGTTGGTCATGCATTTTTAGAGTTTCATTCCGTTAAAAATAAAGGGGCAAGTTAAGTATTTGAATGTGCCAATATAAAATGCATTACTAACAATTTAGTTAGGATTAAATAGCTTAATATTTATGTTTTAAACAGGGAAAACAGGAAAATATTATGTTGAGGGGTGGTGTAAAAATTTACACCCTATTATAAGGGTGAGGATCGTGTTGGAGCACCATAAAATATTAGTTCCTGATTTCCCCATAACGTATGTGTGTCGCTTCAGTATTTACATAGGTTCTTTATCAGAAAAAATCACTAATGACCAATTTTATTTTTTTTGATGGATTTTGCAATCCTTGGTCTGGCTTCTTTATATAGAGTTGCTTTTAATAAAATCATGAAATAATAACATAAAAATCTCACGGGTAAAATGGAACGCTTATGTCAAAATGAATGTCATGTAGTCTATGAAGTAAATCTATGGTCACTGAACTGTCAACAAAATAAAAAGTTAAACCACGTTTTACGACAAGTCTGTTATTTATTTTAAAATATCACGAAAATCCAGCACGATATTTTAAAAGGTTATTGGCCCAGCCATGCTTACGGCCTAATAATCGTGCTGGATTAGTTTTTTATCAAGAAGGCTGCGGTCAAGCGGCAATAAATACGTCGGCCAGCTCAGGGCTCCGGTGGCGGTCGGCGGTTTGGTCGGTGAAGGCCAATATATCAATAACGCACGTGAGACGTGTGATTGCGGTAAAGCAACAATAATACGGCGATGGATTCCGTCGGAAATATGGCTACTGGACAAAGCTATCAGCAGCTTCAAGGTGTTGAAAACTGGACAGCGTGGTGTTTCAAAATACGAGTCCTCCTAAGAGCTATGGATCTCTTAGACGTCGTTGAAGGCACACTCCAGGCCAACGAAGATCAGACCAAATGGATGCAGAAAGATGCGAAAGCTCAAGGTATGTTGGTAACAAGCATATCTGAAAAGGTTATACCACAAATAGTAAGCTGCAAAACGTCAAAACAGATTTGGGATAAGCTACATACAATATTTGAACAGCGCGGCGAGCTGTCTGTGCATATACTTCAGCAGAAGTTCTTTTCAATGAAATTTGAAGAAAGGGAAACCGTATCAGAGTTTCTAGGACGGTTCGAGTCTCTCCTGAGTAAATTGAAGAACCTCAACGCCGAAGTGAGTCAAACTATGGCCATCACAAAGATAACTTCATCTCTCCCATCACAATTCCAGCACTTTGTGTCTGCGTGGGAATCGGTGCCAGCAGAAAAAAGGACCATGGACGAGCTAGCGGCGAGATTACTGATAGAGGAGCAACGTGCTTCAACCAAAAACAAAGAAGATGAGTCGTCTGCGTTCATTCACAAGTCTACAAGAAAATGCTATCGGTGTGGCAAAGTAGGACATCTGAAAAAGGACTGCAAAACAAAAAGTAAAGGTACAATAATTAATGATACTAAGTGTAATATTTGTAAGAAAAATAATCATAAAAGTTCAGATTGTTGGTTTAAAAATAAAAATGAGAAAAGTCAAAATGTAAACAAAAGAAATCAAAGCAATGCATTCTCTGTGTTCGAGCTATCATCATTGTTTTACAGTCAATTAGAAAGTGATAATTGTTGGGTAATGGATAGTGGAGCTTCAGAGCACATGTGTCATGATTTTAATATGTTTTTAGACTACAAAAAACTAGAATGTCCTAGGTCCATAGTAATTGGAGACGGCAAAATCATACAAGCCATTGGTATTGGAGTTATTTCTTTAGAAGCATTTACAGGTAAACAATGGATAAATACAACATTAAATAACGTTCTACATGTTCCTAGCATCAAGATGAATCTATTTTCAGCAAGTTCAACTACAGATAGAGGTTATGTTTTGACAATTACTAGTAAAATGTGTTATTTCAGGAAAAATAACAATAACAGTGTTTGTGCACTAGCATATAGGAAAAATAACTTATTTCTAATGAAGTTTAGGTCTCATAAAGTTCAAAATGCTTGTGTTGGTAAATCAAGTGACAGCTTATCTGAATGGCATGCTAGAATGTGCCACCAGGATATTGAACAGGTAAAAAACATGTTAAATAAATGTGATATAGATTTCAGTGCTGGTAAACAAGAGGAAATAACATGTGAGCCATGTCTTTTGGGTAAGCTACATAAGAAACCGTTTCCTATAAGTTTAAATAGGGCAGATAAGCCCGGTCAATGTTTACATATGGATTTATGCGGACCTATGGAGACTGTCTCATTAGGTGGATCCAGGTATTATCTACTCATAAAGGATGACTTTTCAATGTATAGAACGGTTTATTTTCTGAAAAATAAGTTTGAAACAGTTGATAAAATTAAAACCTTTTTAAATTTTGTTACTAAAAATTTAGAATATAAAATTGAAGTAATAAGATCAGATTGTGGTTCTGAATTTATGAACAAAGAGGTGAAGTCTCTCCTAGATCATTTAGGTATTGTACATCAAAATAGTGCTCCGTACACACCCCAGCAAAACGGTTGCATAGAACGTGAAATGCGTACAATAACCGAAGCAGCCAGAACAATATTATTATCAAGTAATTTAGATAAGTCTCTTTGGGCTGAAGCTGTCAATACAGCTGTATACGTTATAAACAGAACTGGTAAAAGTAGGATTAAAAATGTAACTCCATATGAGCTCTGGTATAAAAAGGGATTATATGATATAAACAATTTAAATGTGTTTGGTTCAAAAGTAGGTGTACACATTCCAGATCATTATCGCAAGAAATGGGATAGCAAAGCTGAAATAGGATACTTTGTAGGTTATAGTGAAACAACAAAAGGTTTTAGAATTTATTTTCCCCATAAAAATGATGTTTTGATTAAAAGAGAGGTAACATTTCTGAAAGGCAATTCTAGTAGTCAAAAGTTAGGCAATACTTTTCAAGATCATAATATTATAACCCCATTATTATTAAAAGAAGAAATAAATAATAAAGAGGATGAAATAAGAGAAGAATATCACAGTTTTAACGAGGAAGGTGAAGAAGATGTAACACAGTTATCAGATCTTGATGAAAATACAGAAGTACAAACAGAGGAAATTCTAAATTCAGAAGAAACATCCGAGTCAGAAGAAGAGGCAGAAGAAACACCTCAAGTACTAACACACTCACGGAGAGGCAGAGCAATAAAGAAACCATCAAGGCTAGATGACTACGATACAAACCTTCTGTCCATCGGTACAGAGCCAGCTACTCTAGAGGAAGCGCTTGACTCTGAAGAAAAAGAAGAGTGGAAGATTGCTATGAAGACTGAGCTAGATACCCTGATAGAAAATAACACATGGACAGAAGTAAATAGCGTACCAGAGGGGAATAAAGTAATTTCTAGTAAATGGGTTTTTAAAGTTAAACAAGTAGGTACTAATAAAGTATATAAAGCTAGGTTGGTAGCAAGAGGCTTTGAACAGTCTGATTGTGATTTAGAAGTATATTCTCCTGTAGCTAAATTGCCTACTTTTAGAGTTTTTATAGCAGTTGCAAATAAACTTCAACTTCCAGTTCATCAGATGGATGTTGTAGGCGCCTTTCTACATGGTGACATTGATGAGATTGTATACATCAAGTTACCAAGCGGTGAAACATGCAAGTTAAATAAATCATTGTATGGTTTGAAAAAGTCTCCTAAATATTGGAATAATAAGTTTGATGACTTCATGAGTAAAGAAAATTTCAGTAAATCTAAAAATGATCATTGCTTATATTTCAGAAAGGTAAATGAATGTATGCTATACGTTTTGCTATTTGTTGATGATATTCTTATGTTTTGCACTGAAAACAAGGTTTTGGAAGATTTTAAAAGCGAGCTAAGCAGTAACTTTAATATGAAGGACTTAGGTTTAGCCAAATGTTATTTGGGTATCGATATTGATCAAAAGAAAGGTACAACGGTAATAAGTCAGAAAACATATCTTACTAAAGTTTTAGAGCATTATAATATGTCAGATTGCAAACCAGTTTCTACTCCAATGGACCAAAACTTTAAGTTTGAAATACTAAAAAGGGAAAAATCTGAAAGTCCAGAAATAGAGAAAAAGTGTAGACAACTCATAGGCAGTTTAATGTATGCAGTTTGTGGTACAAGACCAGATCTATGTGTATCAGTTTGTTTCCTCAGTAGGTACCAACACTGTGCTAGTATTATGTTGTACAAGGCATTGAAACGTATTCTAAGGTATATAAAAGGTACATTAAATTACTCTTTGGTATATAATAGCACATCCACAGAATTGCAAGGCTTTGTTGATGCAGATTGGGCCGGTGACACACAAGATAGAAAATCTACCACTGGTTATTTGTTTAAATTATTTGATTGTACTGTAGTATGGTGTTGTAAAAAACAACTTAGTGTGTCATTATCCTCCACTGAGTCTGAATATATTGCATTAAGTATGGCTATTTCAGAAGCATGTTGGCTGAAAAACTTGTTATGTGACTTTGATATTGTCGGTAATGAAGTGATCTTGTATGAAGACAATCAGTCAGCAATAAAACTTGTTTATAAAAATGAAAATAATAAAAGATTAAAGCACTTGGATATTAGGTATCACTTCATTATGGACAAAATAAAGGATAAGTGTATTTCAGTAAAGTATATTAAAACACAAGATAATTTAGCTGATTTATTAACTAAGCCATTGGGAAAAACTGTTTTTGAGAAGTTTGTTAAGGCTGCATATTCTGAAAGTTGGCAACGTCGCAAAAAGCTGTCAAATAATTACAAGTTTTAATTAATTTGGCAAATTTTCTGTATGAAAACAAGAAATATCGCTCTGTAGTGCACTAAAAAAATGATATAGGAATACAATTAAAACACTGAAATTGATGTTGTAACCGTTTCAGGTGCATAAAAGGCATTTGGAAAGCTTCCAAATGCTTTTTCTACATCTAAAACTATATATTCGGTGTTACGATATTAATTATTGCATTCCCTTATCAATTTTTTAGTGCACTACAGAGCCATATTTCTTATTTTCATACAGTAACAATGCTAAATTAATTAAAACTTGTTAATATTTGACAACCATTTGCGACGTTGCCAGCTTTCGGAATATACGCTCTTAAGTTAATTTTTTAAGAATATAGGCTATGCACATAATCTATGTAATGTTGGTCATGCATTTTTAGAGTTTCATTCCGTTAAAAATAAAGGGGCAAGTTAAGTATTTGAATGTGCCAATATAAAATGCATTACTAACAATTTAGTTAGGATTAAATAGCTTAATATTTATGTTTTAAACAGGGAAAACAGGAAAATATTATGTTGAGGGGTGGTGTAAAAATTTACACCCTATTATAAGGGTGAGGATCGTGTTGGAGCACCATAAAATATTAGTTCCTGATTTCCCCATAACGTATGTGTGTCGCTTCAGTATTTACATAGGTTCTTTATCAGAAAAAATCACTAATGACCAATTTTATTTTTTTTGATGGATTTTGCAATCCTTGGTCTGGCTTCTTTATATAGAGTTGCTTTTAATAAAATCATGAAATAATAACATAAAAATCTCACGGGTAAAATGGAACGCTTATGTCAAAATGAATGTCATGTAGTCTATGAAGTAAATCTATGGTCACTGAACTGTCAACAAAATAAAAAGTTAAACCACGTTTTACGACAAGTCTGTTATTTATTTTAAAATATCACGAAAATCCAGCACGATATTTTAAAAGGTTATTGGCCCAGCCATGCTTACGGCCTAATAATCGTGCTGGATTAGTTTTTTATCAAGAAGGCTGCGGTCAAGCGGCAATAAATACGTCGGCCAGCTCAGGGCTCCGGTGGCGGTCGGCGGTTTGGTCGGTGAAGGCCAATATATCAATAACGCACGTGAGACGTGTGATTGCGGTAAAGCAACAATAATACGGCGATGGATTCCGTCGGAAATATGGCTACTGGACAAAGCTATCAGCAGCTTCAAGGTGTTGAAAACTGGACAGCGTGGTGTTTCAAAATACGAGTCCTCCTAAGAGCTATGGATCTCTTAGACGTCGTTGAAGGCACACTCCAGGCCAACGAAGATCAGACCAAATGGATGCAGAAAGATGCGAAAGCTCAAGGTATGTTGGTAACAAGCATATCTGAAAAGGTTATACCACAAATAGTAAGCTGCAAAACGTCAAAACAGATTTGGGATAAGCTACATACAATATTTGAACAGCGCGGCGAGCTGTCTGTGCATATACTTCAGCAGAAGTTCTTTTCAATGAAATTTGAAGAAAGGGAAACCGTATCAGAGTTTCTAGGACGGTTCGAGTCTCTCCTGAGTAAATTGAAGAACCTCAACGCCGAAGTGAGTCAAACTATGGCCATCACAAAGATAACTTCATCTCTCCCATCACAATTCCAGCACTTTGTGTCTGCGTGGGAATCGGTGCCAGCAGAAAAAAGGACCATGGACGAGCTAGCGGCGAGATTACTGATAGAGGAGCAACGTGCTTCAACCAAAAACAAAGAAGATGAGTCGTCTGCGTTCATTCACAAGTCTACAAGAAAATGCTATCGGTGTGGCAAAGTAGGACATCTGAAAAAGGACTGCAAAACAAAAAGTAAAGGTACAATAATTAATGATACTAAGTGTAATATTTGTAAGAAAAATAATCATAAAAGTTCAGATTGTTGGTTTAAAAATAAAAATGAGAAAAGTCAAAATGTAAACAAAAGAAATCAAAGCAATGCATTCTCTGTGTTCGAGCTATCATCATTGTTTTACAGTCAATTAGAAAGTGATAATTGTTGGGTAATGGATAGTGGAGCTTCAGAGCACATGTGTCATGATTTTAATATGTTTTTAGACTACAAAAAACTAGAATGTCCTAGGTCCATAGTAATTGGAGACGGCAAAATCATACAAGCCATTGGTATTGGAGTTATTTCTTTAGAAGCATTTACAGGTAAACAATGGATAAATACAACATTAAATAACGTTCTACATGTTCCTAGCATCAAGATGAATCTATTTTCAGCAAGTTCAACTACAGATAGAGGTTATGTTTTGACAATTACTAGTAAAATGTGTTATTTCAGGAAAAATAACAATAACAGTGTTTGTGCACTAGCATATAGGAAAAATAACTTATTTCTAATGAAGTTTAGGTCTCATAAAGTTCAAAATGCTTGTGTTGGTAAATCAAGTGACAGCTTATCTGAATGGCATGCTAGAATGTGCCACCAGGATATTGAACAGGTAAAAAACATGTTAAATAAATGTGATATAGATTTCAGTGCTGGTAAACAAGAGGAAATAACATGTGAGCCATGTCTTTTGGGTAAGCTACATAAGAAACCGTTTCCTATAAGTTTAAATAGGGCAGATAAGCCCGGTCAATGTTTACATATGGATTTATGCGGACCTATGGAGACTGTCTCATTAGGTGGATCCAGGTATTATCTACTCATAAAGGATGACTTTTCAATGTATAGAACGGTTTATTTTCTGAAAAATAAGTTTGAAACAGTTGATAAAATTAAAACCTTTTTAAATTTTGTTACTAAAAATTTAGAATATAAAATTGAAGTAATAAGATCAGATTGTGGTTCTGAATTTATGAACAAAGAGGTGAAGTCTCTCCTAGATCATTTAGGTATTGTACATCAAAATAGTGCTCCGTACACACCCCAGCAAAACGGTTGCATAGAACGTGAAATGCGTACAATAACCGAAGCAGCCAGAACAATATTATTATCAAGTAATTTAGATAAGTCTCTTTGGGCTGAAGCTGTCAATACAGCTGTATACGTTATAAACAGAACTGGTAAAAGTAGGATTAAAAATGTAACTCCATATGAGCTCTGGTATAAAAAGGGATTATATGATATAAACAATTTAAATGTGTTTGGTTCAAAAGTAGGTGTACACATTCCAGATCATTATCGCAAGAAATGGGATAGCAAAGCTGAAATAGGATACTTTGTAGGTTATAGTGAAACAACAAAAGGTTTTAGAATTTATTTTCCCCATAAAAATGATGTTTTGATTAAAAGAGAGGTAACATTTCTGAAAGGCAATTCTAGTAGTCAAAAGTTAGGCAATACTTTTCAAGATCATAATATTATAACCCCATTATTATTAAAAGAAGAAATAAATAATAAAGAGGATGAAATAAGAGAAGAATATCACAGTTTTAACGAGGAAGGTGAAGAAGATGTAACACAGTTATCAGATCTTGATGAAAATACAGAAGTACAAACAGAGGAAATTCTAAATTCAGAAGAAACATCCGAGTCAGAAGAAGAGGCAGAAGAAACACCTCAAGTACTAACACACTCACGGAGAGGCAGAGCAATAAAGAAACCATCAAGGCTAGATGACTACGATACAAACCTTCTGTCCATCGGTACAGAGCCAGCTACTCTAGAGGAAGCGCTTGACTCTGAAGAAAAAGAAGAGTGGAAGATTGCTATGAAGACTGAGCTAGATACCCTGATAGAAAATAACACATGGACAGAAGTAAATAGCGTACCAGAGGGGAATAAAGTAATTTCTAGTAAATGGGTTTTTAAAGTTAAACAAGTAGGTACTAATAAAGTATATAAAGCTAGGTTGGTAGCAAGAGGCTTTGAACAGTCTGATTGTGATTTAGAAGTATATTCTCCTGTAGCTAAATTGCCTACTTTTAGAGTTTTTATAGCAGTTGCAAATAAACTTCAACTTCCAGTTCATCAGATGGATGTTGTAGGCGCCTTTCTACATGGTGACATTGATGAGATTGTATACATCAAGTTACCAAGCGGTGAAACATGCAAGTTAAATAAATCATTGTATGGTTTGAAAAAGTCTCCTAAATATTGGAATAATAAGTTTGATGACTTCATGAGTAAAGAAAATTTCAGTAAATCTAAAAATGATCATTGCTTATATTTCAGAAAGGTAAATGAATGTATGCTATACGTTTTGCTATTTGTTGATGATATTCTTATGTTTTGCACTGAAAACAAGGTTTTGGAAGATTTTAAAAGCGAGCTAAGCAGTAACTTTAATATGAAGGACTTAGGTTTAGCCAAATGTTATTTGGGTATCGATATTGATCAAAAGAAAGGTACAACGGTAATAAGTCAGAAAACATATCTTACTAAAGTTTTAGAGCATTATAATATGTCAGATTGCAAACCAGTTTCTACTCCAATGGACCAAAACTTTAAGTTTGAAATACTAAAAAGGGAAAAATCTGAAAGTCCAGAAATAGAGAAAAAGTGTAGACAACTCATAGGCAGTTTAATGTATGCAGTTTGTGGTACAAGACCAGATCTATGTGTATCAGTTTGTTTCCTCAGTAGGTACCAACACTGTGCTAGTATTATGTTGTACAAGGCATTGAAACGTATTCTAAGGTATATAAAAGGTACATTAAATTACTCTTTGGTATATAATAGCACATCCACAGAATTGCAAGGCTTTGTTGATGCAGATTGGGCCGGTGACACACAAGATAGAAAATCTACCACTGGTTATTTGTTTAAATTATTTGATTGTACTGTAGTATGGTGTTGTAAAAAACAACTTAGTGTGTCATTATCCTCCACTGAGTCTGAATATATTGCATTAAGTATGGCTATTTCAGAAGCATGTTGGCTGAAAAACTTGTTATGTGACTTTGATATTGTCGGTAATGAAGTGATCTTGTATGAAGACAATCAGTCAGCAATAAAACTTGTTTATAAAAATGAAAATAATAAAAGATTAAAGCACTTGGATATTAGGTATCACTTCATTATGGACAAAATAAAGGATAAGTGTATTTCAGTAAAGTATATTAAAACACAAGATAATTTAGCTGATTTATTAACTAAGCCATTGGGAAAAACTGTTTTTGAGAAGTTTGTTAAGTTAATTTTTTAAGAATATAGGCTATGCACATAATCTATGTAATGTTGGTCATGCATTTTTAGAGTTTCATTCCGTTAAAAATAAAGGGGCAAGTTAAGTATTTGAATGTGCCAATATAAAATGCATTACTAACAATTTAGTTAGGATTAAATAGCTTAATATTTATGTTTTAAACAGGGAAAACAGGAAAATATTATGTTGAGGGGTGGTGTAAAAATTTACACCCTATTATAAGGGTGAGGATCGTGTTGGAGCACCATAAAATATTAGTTCCTGATTTCCCCATAACGTATGTGTGTCGCTTCAGTATTTACATAGGTTCTTTATCAGAAAAAATCACTAATGACCAATTTTATTTTTTTTGATGGATTTTGCAATCCTTGGTCTGGCTTCTTTATATAGAGTTGCTTTTAATAAAATCATGAAATAATAACATAAAAATCTCACGGGTAAAATGGAACGCTTATGTCAAAATGAATGTCATGTAGTCTATGAAGTAAATCTATGGTCACTGAACTGTCAACAAAATAAAAAGTTAAACCACGTTTTACGACAAGTCTGTTATTTATTTTAAAATATCACGAAAATCCAGCACGATATTTTAAAAGGTTATTGGCCCAGCCATGCTTACGGCCTAATAATCGTGCTGGATTAGTTTTTTATCAAGAAGGCTGCGGTCAAGCGGCAATAAATACGTCGGCCAGCTCAGGGCTCCGGTGGCGGTCGGCGGTTTGGTCGGTGAAGGCCAATATATCAATAACGCACGTGAGACGTGTGATTGCGGTAAAGCAACAATAATACGGCGATGGATTCCGTCGGAAATATGGCTACTGGACAAAGCTATCAGCAGCTTCAAGGTGTTGAAAACTGGACAGCGTGGTGTTTCAAAATACGAGTCCTCCTAAGAGCTATGGATCTCTTAGACGTCGTTGAAGGCACACTCCAGGCCAACGAAGATCAGACCAAATGGATGCAGAAAGATGCGAAAGCTCAAGGTATGTTGGTAACAAGCATATCTGAAAAGGTTATACCACAAATAGTAAGCTGCAAAACGTCAAAACAGATTTGGGATAAGCTACATACAATATTTGAACAGCGCGGCGAGCTGTCTGTGCATATACTTCAGCAGAAGTTCTTTTCAATGAAATTTGAAGAAAGGGAAACCGTATCAGAGTTTCTAGGACGGTTCGAGTCTCTCCTGAGTAAATTGAAGAACCTCAACGCCGAAGTGAGTCAAACTATGGCCATCACAAAGATAACTTCATCTCTCCCATCACAATTCCAGCACTTTGTGTCTGCGTGGGAATCGGTGCCAGCAGAAAAAAGGACCATGGACGAGCTAGCGGCGAGATTACTGATAGAGGAGCAACGTGCTTCAACCAAAAACAAAGAAGATGAGTCGTCTGCGTTCATTCACAAGTCTACAAGAAAATGCTATCGGTGTGGCAAAGTAGGACATCTGAAAAAGGACTGCAAAACAAAAAGTAAAGGTACAATAATTAATGATACTAAGTGTAATATTTGTAAGAAAAATAATCATAAAAGTTCAGATTGTTGGTTTAAAAATAAAAATGAGAAAAGTCAAAATGTAAACAAAAGAAATCAAAGCAATGCATTCTCTGTGTTCGAGCTATCATCATTGTTTTACAGTCAATTAGAAAGTGATAATTGTTGGGTAATGGATAGTGGAGCTTCAGAGCACATGTGTCATGATTTTAATATGTTTTTAGACTACAAAAAACTAGAATGTCCTAGGTCCATAGTAATTGGAGACGGCAAAATCATACAAGCCATTGGTATTGGAGTTATTTCTTTAGAAGCATTTACAGGTAAACAATGGATAAATACAACATTAAATAACGTTCTACATGTTCCTAGCATCAAGATGAATCTATTTTCAGCAAGTTCAACTACAGATAGAGGTTATGTTTTGACAATTACTAGTAAAATGTGTTATTTCAGGAAAAATAACAATAACAGTGTTTGTGCACTAGCATATAGGAAAAATAACTTATTTCTAATGAAGTTTAGGTCTCATAAAGTTCAAAATGCTTGTGTTGGTAAATCAAGTGACAGCTTATCTGAATGGCATGCTAGAATGTGCCACCAGGATATTGAACAGGTAAAAAACATGTTAAATAAATGTGATATAGATTTCAGTGCTGGTAAACAAGAGGAAATAACATGTGAGCCATGTCTTTTGGGTAAGCTACATAAGAAACCGTTTCCTATAAGTTTAAATAGGGCAGATAAGCCCGGTCAATGTTTACATATGGATTTATGCGGACCTATGGAGACTGTCTCATTAGGTGGATCCAGGTATTATCTACTCATAAAGGATGACTTTTCAATGTATAGAACGGTTTATTTTCTGAAAAATAAGTTTGAAACAGTTGATAAAATTAAAACCTTTTTAAATTTTGTTACTAAAAATTTAGAATATAAAATTGAAGTAATAAGATCAGATTGTGGTTCTGAATTTATGAACAAAGAGGTGAAGTCTCTCCTAGATCATTTAGGTATTGTACATCAAAATAGTGCTCCGTACACACCCCAGCAAAACGGTTGCATAGAACGTGAAATGCGTACAATAACCGAAGCAGCCAGAACAATATTATTATCAAGTAATTTAGATAAGTCTCTTTGGGCTGAAGCTGTCAATACAGCTGTATACGTTATAAACAGAACTGGTAAAAGTAGGATTAAAAATGTAACTCCATATGAGCTCTGGTATAAAAAGGGATTATATGATATAAACAATTTAAATGTGTTTGGTTCAAAAGTAGGTGTACACATTCCAGATCATTATCGCAAGAAATGGGATAGCAAAGCTGAAATAGGATACTTTGTAGGTTATAGTGAAACAACAAAAGGTTTTAGAATTTATTTTCCCCATAAAAATGATGTTTTGATTAAAAGAGAGGTAACATTTCTGAAAGGCAATTCTAGTAGTCAAAAGTTAGGCAATACTTTTCAAGATCATAATATTATAACCCCATTATTATTAAAAGAAGAAATAAATAATAAAGAGGATGAAATAAGAGAAGAATATCACAGTTTTAACGAGGAAGGTGAAGAAGATGTAACACAGTTATCAGATCTTGATGAAAATACAGAAGTACAAACAGAGGAAATTCTAAATTCAGAAGAAACATCCGAGTCAGAAGAAGAGGCAGAAGAAACACCTCAAGTACTAACACACTCACGGAGAGGCAGAGCAATAAAGAAACCATCAAGGCTAGATGACTACGATACAAACCTTCTGTCCATCGGTACAGAGCCAGCTACTCTAGAGGAAGCGCTTGACTCTGAAGAAAAAGAAGAGTGGAAGATTGCTATGAAGACTGAGCTAGATACCCTGATAGAAAATAACACATGGACAGAAGTAAATAGCGTACCAGAGGGGAATAAAGTAATTTCTAGTAAATGGGTTTTTAAAGTTAAACAAGTAGGTACTAATAAAGTATATAAAGCTAGGTTGGTAGCAAGAGGCTTTGAACAGTCTGATTGTGATTTAGAAGTATATTCTCCTGTAGCTAAATTGCCTACTTTTAGAGTTTTTATAGCAGTTGCAAATAAACTTCAACTTCCAGTTCATCAGATGGATGTTGTAGGCGCCTTTCTACATGGTGACATTGATGAGATTGTATACATCAAGTTACCAAGCGGTGAAACATGCAAGTTAAATAAATCATTGTATGGTTTGAAAAAGTCTCCTAAATATTGGAATAATAAGTTTGATGACTTCATGAGTAAAGAAAATTTCAGTAAATCTAAAAATGATCATTGCTTATATTTCAGAAAGGTAAATGAATGTATGCTATACGTTTTGCTATTTGTTGATGATATTCTTATGTTTTGCACTGAAAACAAGGTTTTGGAAGATTTTAAAAGCGAGCTAAGCAGTAACTTTAATATGAAGGACTTAGGTTTAGCCAAATGTTATTTGGGTATCGATATTGATCAAAAGAAAGGTACAACGGTAATAAGTCAGAAAACATATCTTACTAAAGTTTTAGAGCATTATAATATGTCAGATTGCAAACCAGTTTCTACTCCAATGGACCAAAACTTTAAGTTTGAAATACTAAAAAGGGAAAAATCTGAAAGTCCAGAAATAGAGAAAAAGTGTAGACAACTCATAGGCAGTTTAATGTATGCAGTTTGTGGTACAAGACCAGATCTATGTGTATCAGTTTGTTTCCTCAGTAGGTACCAACACTGTGCTAGTATTATGTTGTACAAGGCATTGAAACGTATTCTAAGGTATATAAAAGGTACATTAAATTACTCTTTGGTATATAATAGCACATCCACAGAATTGCAAGGCTTTGTTGATGCAGATTGGGCCGGTGACACACAAGATAGAAAATCTACCACTGGTTATTTGTTTAAATTATTTGATTGTACTGTAGTATGGTGTTGTAAAAAACAACTTAGTGTGTCATTATCCTCCACTGAGTCTGAATATATTGCATTAAGTATGGCTATTTCAGAAGCATGTTGGCTGAAAAACTTGTTATGTGACTTTGATATTGTCGGTAATGAAGTGATCTTGTATGAAGACAATCAGTCAGCAATAAAACTTGTTTATAAAAATGAAAATAATAAAAGATTAAAGCACTTGGATATTAGGTATCACTTCATTATGGACAAAATAAAGGATAAGTGTATTTCAGTAAAGTATATTAAAACACAAGATAATTTAGCTGATTTATTAACTAAGCCATTGGGAAAAACTGTTTTTGAGAAGTTTGTTAAGTTAATTTTTTAAGAATATAGGCTATGCACATAATCTATGTAATGTTGGTCATGCATTTTTAGAGTTTCATTCCGTTAAAAATAAAGGGGCAAGTTAAGTATTTGAATGTGCCAATATAAAATGCATTACTAACAATTTAGTTAGGATTAAATAGCTTAATATTTATGTTTTAAACAGGGAAAACAGGAAAATATTATGTTGAGGGGTGGTGTAAAAATTTACACCCTATTATAAGGGTGAGGATCGTGTTGGAGCACCATAAAATATTAGTTCCTGATTTCCCCATAACGTATGTGTGTCGCTTCAGTATTTACATAGGTTCTTTATCAGAAAAAATCACTAATGACCAATTTTATTTTTTTTGATGGATTTTGCAATCCTTGGTCTGGCTTCTTTATATAGAGTTGCTTTTAATAAAATCATGAAATAATAACATAAAAATCTCACGGGTAAAATGGAACGCTTATGTCAAAATGAATGTCATGTAGTCTATGAAGTAAATCTATGGTCACTGAACTGTCAACAAAATAAAAAGTTAAACCACGTTTTACGACAAGTCTGTTATTTATTTTAAAATATCACGAAAATCCAGCACGATATTTTAAAAGGTTATTGGCCCAGCCATGCTTACGGCCTAATAATCGTGCTGGATTAGTTTTTTATCAAGAAGGCTGCGGTCAAGCGGCAATAAATACGTCGGCCAGCTCAGGGCTCCGGTGGCGGTCGGCGGTTTGGTCGGTGAAGGCCAATATATCAATAACGCACGTGAGACGTGTGATTGCGGTAAAGCAACAATAATACGGCGATGGATTCCGTCGGAAATATGGCTACTGGACAAAGCTATCAGCAGCTTCAAGGTGTTGAAAACTGGACAGCGTGGTGTTTCAAAATACGAGTCCTCCTAAGAGCTATGGATCTCTTAGACGTCGTTGAAGGCACACTCCAGGCCAACGAAGATCAGACCAAATGGATGCAGAAAGATGCGAAAGCTCAAGGTATGTTGGTAACAAGCATATCTGAAAAGGTTATACCACAAATAGTAAGCTGCAAAACGTCAAAACAGATTTGGGATAAGCTACATACAATATTTGAACAGCGCGGCGAGCTGTCTGTGCATATACTTCAGCAGAAGTTCTTTTCAATGAAATTTGAAGAAAGGGAAACCGTATCAGAGTTTCTAGGACGGTTCGAGTCTCTCCTGAGTAAATTGAAGAACCTCAACGCCGAAGTGAGTCAAACTATGGCCATCACAAAGATAACTTCATCTCTCCCATCACAATTCCAGCACTTTGTGTCTGCGTGGGAATCGGTGCCAGCAGAAAAAAGGACCATGGACGAGCTAGCGGCGAGATTACTGATAGAGGAGCAACGTGCTTCAACCAAAAACAAAGAAGATGAGTCGTCTGCGTTCATTCACAAGTCTACAAGAAAATGCTATCGGTGTGGCAAAGTAGGACATCTGAAAAAGGACTGCAAAACAAAAAGTAAAGGTACAATAATTAATGATACTAAGTGTAATATTTGTAAGAAAAATAATCATAAAAGTTCAGATTGTTGGTTTAAAAATAAAAATGAGAAAAGTCAAAATGTAAACAAAAGAAATCAAAGCAATGCATTCTCTGTGTTCGAGCTATCATCATTGTTTTACAGTCAATTAGAAAGTGATAATTGTTGGGTAATGGATAGTGGAGCTTCAGAGCACATGTGTCATGATTTTAATATGTTTTTAGACTACAAAAAACTAGAATGTCCTAGGTCCATAGTAATTGGAGACGGCAAAATCATACAAGCCATTGGTATTGGAGTTATTTCTTTAGAAGCATTTACAGGTAAACAATGGATAAATACAACATTAAATAACGTTCTACATGTTCCTAGCATCAAGATGAATCTATTTTCAGCAAGTTCAACTACAGATAGAGGTTATGTTTTGACAATTACTAGTAAAATGTGTTATTTCAGGAAAAATAACAATAACAGTGTTTGTGCACTAGCATATAGGAAAAATAACTTATTTCTAATGAAGTTTAGGTCTCATAAAGTTCAAAATGCTTGTGTTGGTAAATCAAGTGACAGCTTATCTGAATGGCATGCTAGAATGTGCCACCAGGATATTGAACAGGTAAAAAACATGTTAAATAAATGTGATATAGATTTCAGTGCTGGTAAACAAGAGGAAATAACATGTGAGCCATGTCTTTTGGGTAAGCTACATAAGAAACCGTTTCCTATAAGTTTAAATAGGGCAGATAAGCCCGGTCAATGTTTACATATGGATTTATGCGGACCTATGGAGACTGTCTCATTAGGTGGATCCAGGTATTATCTACTCATAAAGGATGACTTTTCAATGTATAGAACGGTTTATTTTCTGAAAAATAAGTTTGAAACAGTTGATAAAATTAAAACCTTTTTAAATTTTGTTACTAAAAATTTAGAATATAAAATTGAAGTAATAAGATCAGATTGTGGTTCTGAATTTATGAACAAAGAGGTGAAGTCTCTCCTAGATCATTTAGGTATTGTACATCAAAATAGTGCTCCGTACACACCCCAGCAAAACGGTTGCATAGAACGTGAAATGCGTACAATAACCGAAGCAGCCAGAACAATATTATTATCAAGTAATTTAGATAAGTCTCTTTGGGCTGAAGCTGTCAATACAGCTGTATACGTTATAAACAGAACTGGTAAAAGTAGGATTAAAAATGTAACTCCATATGAGCTCTGGTATAAAAAGGGATTATATGATATAAACAATTTAAATGTGTTTGGTTCAAAAGTAGGTGTACACATTCCAGATCATTATCGCAAGAAATGGGATAGCAAAGCTGAAATAGGATACTTTGTAGGTTATAGTGAAACAACAAAAGGTTTTAGAATTTATTTTCCCCATAAAAATGATGTTTTGATTAAAAGAGAGGTAACATTTCTGAAAGGCAATTCTAGTAGTCAAAAGTTAGGCAATACTTTTCAAGATCATAATATTATAACCCCATTATTATTAAAAGAAGAAATAAATAATAAAGAGGATGAAATAAGAGAAGAATATCACAGTTTTAACGAGGAAGGTGAAGAAGATGTAACACAGTTATCAGATCTTGATGAAAATACAGAAGTACAAACAGAGGAAATTCTAAATTCAGAAGAAACATCCGAGTCAGAAGAAGAGGCAGAAGAAACACCTCAAGTACTAACACACTCACGGAGAGGCAGAGCAATAAAGAAACCATCAAGGCTAGATGACTACGATACAAACCTTCTGTCCATCGGTACAGAGCCAGCTACTCTAGAGGAAGCGCTTGACTCTGAAGAAAAAGAAGAGTGGAAGATTGCTATGAAGACTGAGCTAGATACCCTGATAGAAAATAACACATGGACAGAAGTAAATAGCGTACCAGAGGGGAATAAAGTAATTTCTAGTAAATGGGTTTTTAAAGTTAAACAAGTAGGTACTAATAAAGTATATAAAGCTAGGTTGGTAGCAAGAGGCTTTGAACAGTCTGATTGTGATTTAGAAGTATATTCTCCTGTAGCTAAATTGCCTACTTTTAGAGTTTTTATAGCAGTTGCAAATAAACTTCAACTTCCAGTTCATCAGATGGATGTTGTAGGCGCCTTTCTACATGGTGACATTGATGAGATTGTATACATCAAGTTACCAAGCGGTGAAACATGCAAGTTAAATAAATCATTGTATGGTTTGAAAAAGTCTCCTAAATATTGGAATAATAAGTTTGATGACTTCATGAGTAAAGAAAATTTCAGTAAATCTAAAAATGATCATTGCTTATATTTCAGAAAGGTAAATGAATGTATGCTATACGTTTTGCTATTTGTTGATGATATTCTTATGTTTTGCACTGAAAACAAGGTTTTGGAAGATTTTAAAAGCGAGCTAAGCAGTAACTTTAATATGAAGGACTTAGGTTTAGCCAAATGTTATTTGGGTATCGATATTGATCAAAAGAAAGGTACAACGGTAATAAGTCAGAAAACATATCTTACTAAAGTTTTAGAGCATTATAATATGTCAGATTGCAAACCAGTTTCTACTCCAATGGACCAAAACTTTAAGTTTGAAATACTAAAAAGGGAAAAATCTGAAAGTCCAGAAATAGAGAAAAAGTGTAGACAACTCATAGGCAGTTTAATGTATGCAGTTTGTGGTACAAGACCAGATCTATGTGTATCAGTTTGTTTCCTCAGTAGGTACCAACACTGTGCTAGTATTATGTTGTACAAGGCATTGAAACGTATTCTAAGGTATATAAAAGGTACATTAAATTACTCTTTGGTATATAATAGCACATCCACAGAATTGCAAGGCTTTGTTGATGCAGATTGGGCCGGTGACACACAAGATAGAAAATCTACCACTGGTTATTTGTTTAAATTATTTGATTGTACTGTAGTATGGTGTTGTAAAAAACAACTTAGTGTGTCATTATCCTCCACTGAGTCTGAATATATTGCATTAAGTATGGCTATTTCAGAAGCATGTTGGCTGAAAAACTTGTTATGTGACTTTGATATTGTCGGTAATGAAGTGATCTTGTATGAAGACAATCAGTCAGCAATAAAACTTGTTTATAAAAATGAAAATAATAAAAGATTAAAGCACTTGGATATTAGGTATCACTTCATTATGGACAAAATAAAGGATAAGTGTATTTCAGTAAAGTATATTAAAACACAAGATAATTTAGCTGATTTATTAACTAAGCCATTGGGAAAAACTGTTTTTGAGAAGTTTGTTAAGTTAATTTTTTAAGAATATAGGCTATGCACATAATCTATGTAATGTTGGTCATGCATTTTTAGAGTTTCATTCCGTTAAAAATAAAGGGGCAAGTTAAGTATTTGAATGTGCCAATATAAAATGCATTACTAACAATTTAGTTAGGATTAAATAGCTTAATATTTATGTTTTAAACAGGGAAAACAGGAAAATATTATGTTGAGGGGTGGTGTAAAAATTTACACCCTATTATAAGGGTGAGGATCGTGTTGGAGCACCATAAAATATTAGTTCCTGATTTCCCCATAACGTATGTGTGTCGCTTCAGTATTTACATAGGTTCTTTATCAGAAAAAATCACTAATGACCAATTTTATTTTTTTTGATGGATTTTGCAATCCTTGGTCTGGCTTCTTTATATAGAGTTGCTTTTAATAAAATCATGAAATAATAACATAAAAATCTCACGGGTAAAATGGAACGCTTATGTCAAAATGAATGTCATGTAGTCTATGAAGTAAATCTATGGTCACTGAACTGTCAACAAAATAAAAAGTTAAACCACGTTTTACGACAAGTCTGTTATTTATTTTAAAATATCACGAAAATCCAGCACGATATTTTAAAACCTAGCTAGCCCACCTAGGTATCTAGCTCTCACAGGTCAAAACATATTATGCATGATCCATTTATATACCTACATAACGCTCAACGACGATTTATTACTAGACTCGTAATAACAGGTGACCGATGTCTGTCAACACATTAGGCAAAAAAGTCTTATATTCGTCTCATTTCGACCAATCCTGTGAGCCGTAAACATACGTTGAGACAGAACAGACCTTGAATTAGCCAATCACAACGCAGTACCCCGTCCCCCTCGCTTACGTAGTACCTCAGCGAGTTGACAGAATATTTTTTTTTCCTTAGATCGTGCATGCGGAGTCTAGTATTATATCGTCGTTGATAACGCTCCTTTATTTGGTCAGTTTTGCATGTATGTATATAATTATTTTATATACCTACCTACCTTTGCAGGGATAAACTATAATACCTTTTACTACGTCTTCGATTCTTTGGAGACTTTTTCATGACTTCTACTTTACCTACTGGGCAAACATTCCCCTACCCTAATTCCCTAAATGAATAAATATTTAATCAATAACAATATAACTTTAGCACTAATAGCTTCGAATTTTTGGGTAGTTTTTTACCGACGTCAAAAAAAGGAGGTTACCAATTCGACCCGACACATATTTTCAGAACTGCCCAGTGTTCGTATATGTTAGTCTTTAAATACGTAGTATCTCTAAGTGGTCTGTGTTTAACAGCGCAGCGTCTGAAGAAATGTGCAAAAGTGTATGAATCTATTTTTATATTTGTGTTCGCATATCTCCAGAACTACAAGTCCGATTTAAGTAATTCTTTTTTTGTTGTATTGTTCAACTTAGGGAATACTGCAAGTTTCATCAAAATCGGTTCAGTAGTTTTTGAGATAGGGAAATTTATAGCTTATTGTGTGGGTACATGGGCGATGTTAATACCGACCGATGCTATGGATTATTGGAAAAAAAAACCGGCCAAGTGCGTGTCGGGCCACGCACAGTGTAGGGTTCCGTACTTGCCCATCAAAATACTTAATGCGAACTAATTAAACTGATTCGCTGAATTTAATTTTAAAAAGTAGAATTTTCAAAATCGGTCCAGAGTCCAGGCGTCCTTGAGAAATCGGGGAAAATACATAAAAAAAAAAGATTACGACGAATTGAGAACCTCCTCCTTTTTTTGAAGTTGAAAAATAGTTGACAATAAAAACCTACCTATCCCCAAAACATACCCACCTATTATAGCTGTAAAAATAAAGTTTACAAACTTACATTTGCAGTTGAAGAACATGTTCTGCGATACATTTTGTTTAGGAAAATATGCTATCCAAGTACGTTTTATAAGTTGGTCGACTATTACTCGTAAACTTGTAAAGCCTACTTAGTCATGATAATTTTCCTTCAAACTTCGTTATATATACTACTATTGTGAATTTTTTCACACCCCCAAACATAACCGTTTAGCTGGTAGAGGGGGGGGGACACTCGAGTCGAGCAAAAATTAGCACTTTAAAGCTTAAGAGGATTGTATAGCCGCTGCCTTTTCAAAAAATTGGTATTTAGAAAAACTCGTGCTGTCCCTCTCGCTCGTTGAAAAACCCCCGATCGTGCGATAGAGAGCGTTGCAGCTCGCGACTGACTGTGAGTATTTTTTATATGAAATTTGTCTCTCGGGAGAAAACGTTTTTCACATACTAAATCACGTCCAATCTCTTAGATTCTAGTATCAATCGTTTCAGCATATTATATTCTAGGTTTGTAGGTTTTGCTTTTTTTCTAAAACTTCTTTGTTTTTAAAATACAAAGGTTTTACTTCAATGAAGATTTTGTCATAAAAATAGTAACTTTTAGGCGCCTGTTACTTTCAAACTATTATAAATTTTGAAAAAAATAAAACCTATAAACCTAGTTTTTTACTGTGTCAGAAGCATTCTAAAAAATCATTGAGATAGGATAACATTTAGGGGTAGGAAAACGTTTTCTCTTTTAGTATGGACGAGCGCTCGGTAGACGATAGACTTAATATTTCACAAACGAATCTTTTTATCAAAAAATTGTTAATGGAAACTATCAATATTTTTTAAAGACCTATTTAATGATACCCCACACTAAGGGGTACGCGAGAAATAAAAAAAACATCCCCACTTTACGTGTACAGGAGGTACCCTGAAAAAAAAAAATATTTTACGAGATTTTATTTTACCACTTTTTCGGCACAACAAATCCGTATATTTACACCAAATTACAACTTTCTAGTACTGGGCGTCTCGGAGCTAAACTGCGGACAGACGGACGGACGGACGGACGGACGGACATGGCGAAACTATAAGGGTTCCTTGTTGACTACGGAACCCTAAAAAATGTCGCCTGCGCATTGTTGAACCGACCATTTGGGCGTTTATAACCGGTTTTTTGAACCAATCCCAAATGGTCAACAGAACATGGTTTATAGATACCCTGCTCATGAAAGTGTGTTTCGTCTGACGGCGGAGCAACTTAGCCAACATACATAATAGGTATATCCTATTTGCACTTCTCTTAAGAAATCTTATGATTCTTGATTCGTATTACAGTGTTTCTTGGTTCACAGCACAACATTTCTTCTTTGTATTGATGGCATGACGCCAACGGTGTTTATTTTATTAGCCCAAAACTTCGCTTGGTACCTCGACGGCGCGGGCGCGGAGCGGCGGCGTTGTAAAACACTATTTGTATCTTGTCACTGGTTCTTCTAATTTCAAACTGTTTCCTCGACAAACACACTTTTAAAGAAAAAAAAAACTTTTTCAAAAAAAAATGTAACCGCCTTCAAAAACAACCACAAAAAAGGGTAAAATAACCTACAAAACTTTTCTTTCGGAAGTCGGTGACTTTTTTTATTAATTTCATTGTGTTTTTTGCCACCGACTTCCGAAAGAAAAGTTTTGTAGGTTATTTTACCCTTTTTTGTGGTTGTTTTTGAACATTTGTTACATTTTTTTTTTGAAAAAGTTTTTATTTTACTCTTTTTAGTTTAAATATTCAAACACAATTAATTCTCGTCAAATACATCATTTTCTTACATGTGCACTAGAATTTTATAATCCGTAACACCGGTAATAACATCGTTAACATCTCTTTCATTTCCGAAAAATTTCGGATGCTCGCTGAATCCTCCTCGCATACTATCAAAACTTCTGAAATTCACGTATGCACCGAGAGCCGTCCGGCAGGCATCAGTAGCGGATGATCCGTTCAGATCCAGAATGTTTCTTACAGGTGTGATGTATCGCCTGTATCTAATACAAAATGTATGCAGAGAATGCCTTCCAGTGAGAAAGAATTTTTCTGATAGAAATTTCTTACCGTATCTACTTATGCGGTCGCGATAAGACGGCGACAAATTGCCATTCATGTCAGATCTATGTGAGACTACCCTCAAGTACTTAAGAGAAATTTTCGGAGATTCCTTACTTTGTTTTATTTGACTTGTGACCTCGAATTTAATTAGGTATTACTCAAGGTGCGACGTAAGGGGCTATTGAAGGAACACCGTGGATTTTAGTCAGTACAAGCCTTAGTCTGACAGTCCCTCCTGTCCCGCCCTGGGCCGGAGGACTCATTTGATGATTTTGCCGCGATAAAAAAAAGGTAGCTTAAATAATTTTTGACCAGTGATTATGTATTTTTTGCCTACATTCTTCTGCAATGATCGTTAAAAGCAAGAGATTATCTCTTGCTTTAACATTTCATTTTCTTTTTAACATTTTCTTCTAAAATTGTTGTCTTTTGCCGTTTTATATGAAGCCGAGCTGGCTGTTCAGTCAGTGTTTAACAAAGTAAAAAATAACACAACTCTGGTTGCTCTGTAGTTATTTAGATGGATAGTTTGCGGTTTCCTGTGGTAACCGCGACTGCATCGACCTCGATTTCATGAGCTTATGTTACGCTCATTTACTACAAAAATACAACTCGTAACTCTGGCCGTAGCAAGTATCTAGATGGGTACGTTTTATATTTAGGTAGTTGGGTAGCTAAGTACTTAGTAAGTACATAATGACATTGTGAGATAATTAATATCAAAATCAGAGTTTCTGTGCTGTTTGTACATGTTACTAAACAAAATAGGTAGTGTAACTTCAATTTTGAGTAGATGTAGAGTAGAGCTATTTGGAGAAAAAAGCTATTCTGCCCTCTGTTCCTGAAAGCCGTCAGTCAAAAACCTCTGTGCTGCTACTGATGAACAGAGTGGCGAATAGAACAAAAAATGAGCTGTAGTTCTTTCACGCACAATTATTGATCTCAACGTCTACCGAATCGACTCATTTGTTTAAGGTTAATAATCATGTAAGTATGTCGTTGATAATCATCGCAGATTATCAACGACATACCGTTGCGTTCGTTAGAATTTCGAATGTGATTTTAAGACCCATTTACACGCTTGTCGCAAGATATTGTAATTGTGTGCACGTTTCACTACATGATGTTGTATCTAAAAGCGGCTTTAAAGAATTCCTTTTTAATGCATCTTTCAAAATCTTCGATGATTTACTTTAAGCAATTGAGTTCGAGTGAGCGCTCACTTGGGCGAAGAATATAAGTTCCATTTCCAGTTGAGTGCGCTGCATGTCTTGTGTGATAGCTGGGAGACTCGATGTCAGCCGACCACAACACGTGTGGTCTCCGGTCTATCAAATCGTTACGTTTCGATACTAACCAACAGGCGTTAGGTTACACTCGGACCGGACCGCAATACCGCATCATCGTGAAACGCTTCTGTAATTATTATTATAAAGTACAAGCGTATCAATACAACAAAGCCTTATTACTTCTTATTTCCTAAAGACTCGTCTAGTAGAACAGAGAGGAGGTGAATGTGTGACGTGTGAGGTTAGTCCAAAATTATATCACTACCTCAGTTTCGATATAATGGGGATGGCAACTCAAAGCTAATCGTAGATGGCGCTGCGATAGTTGGTCCCTACGTCAGATTACTGTCTACCTTGTACAAAAAACAAACAAGATTTATTGTTATAAAAATTGAGTTTATATACAAAACAAGTATGGAAAATTATTCGTCAATGCAAGTGCATATACTAAAAGAAGAATTAAGACGCCGCGGTGCATCTACAAGAGGAAAAAAAGTGATTTAATTGAGTGGTAATACATTTGATTTTACCGTAATAAATCCACAATTACTTGTAGTTGAGGTTTCAATTTTTGAGTTTAGGTATGTTTTACCTGTCCTCTCCTATAACAAGAATATAATGCTGCTTCTGACTTTCTATTTTGATAAAATATCAGTGTTGTAATAATGAAAGTTCTATTCATTAATAACGTTTTTTATTTTATAAGCTATTGGTATACATCGTAATCAAATCACACAGTTACACAGTTACAAGCCGTTGTCTACGATGGCGTCATCCAGAGAGTAGGAGTACCACCTGACGCCATCTTACAATACGTTCCATTCTACTACATCTTCCTTCTCAAAACAAGTTATTATTAATTCTAAAATAGATGACTAATTGACTACTTATAAAATTTTAGGAATGTGCTTTACTTACAATATAGGTAGGTAATTTAACTGGCAAACAAAAGAACTACGAGTATACGTATATATTTATGTTGTGTAGGCACACTACAATTTTATTGCTCCGAGTCATAATCATTAAATTTCAGTGGTCGCCTTATAGGGCGCCCAGCTCTAGTATGATATGGGCAAAGCGGTTGCCTTAAACTAGAAGATATGTCAGATGTGATATTTTCATTAGTAGTGACTACAGGCGAAGTATGAGTAGCTACCGGTGAAGTACAAACTTCAGGCTGAATTAATGTGGTAGTAAAAGGCCCATCAGAACTTTTATTAAATTGTTCACAACTATCACGAATATGAATTTCATTTCTGACATATCTCCTTCCATTTTCACCTTCAATAACATATGATCTTGGATTTTCACTTATTTTAATTATTCTACCAGGATACCATTGTTTGTCCCCTATTTTACCACTTTGATATCTTATTATTTGGCCTGGCTTAAAACTAATCACTTTTCTAACATTTTTATCATAATATAGTTTACTTTTTTCTTTTAAGTATTCCAACTTCTTTTTATCACTGAAGCATGTCACTTTAGGTATCAATGATTTAAAACAACAAGGTATATTAGTTCTTAAGTTACGACTCATTAAATTTGATGCTGGGGAAGAAATAAGTCCTCTAGGAGTAGCTCTTTGATTAAGAAGTGCAAGGTATGGGTCCTCTCCAGAATCCATTGCTTTTTTAAAAATTGTTTTTGTTATTTTAACAGCACTTTCTGCTAACCCATTCGATTTTGGATAGTGCGGACTCGACATAACGTGAACAAAGCACCAATTCCTTGCAAAATTCTTAAACAAATCTGAATCAAAGCACAATGCTCCATCTGTATAAAGTATTAAAGGAATCCCATGCCTTGAAAATATCGATTTTAATTTTTGAATTACAGTTTCACTTCTTAAATTACCCAGGTTAGCTACCTCAATATAATTGGACAAAGCATCTACAGCCACTATATAATACTTTTGATTCAACTCAAAGATATCACAACCTACTTCTTGCCAGGGCAGTTTAGGCACTTTTTTGTATTGTAGACAAATTTTTTGTTTATTATTTTGATATTTCATGCACGTTGTGCAAGATTTTACAAAATTTTTAATTTCTTGAGCAATCCCTGGCCAAAACATAGTTAATTCTGCTCTAGAATTTGTTCTTGAGATACCTGGGTGTCCAGTATGTAACTTTTTTAGCATTTCAAATCGCAGTGATTTAGGAATTAAAATCCTATTTCCTCTAAATAACAAATCTTTTATTAAAACAATTTCATCTCTATAATCAAAATAAGGTTTTAGGCATTCATCAACATTTTTGTAATGTTTAGGCCAGCCATTTAATGTAAAATCTTTTAATTTAACCATAACAGGGTCTTTATCTGTGTGCTGCTTAATTTTATTCCAATCTTGGGTAGTAACAGGTAAATTTTTAATCAACATAGAAATGTACCTCTCTAAATCATTATCAAAATCTGTATCTTTATCACAGCCTAAAATTGAAAAGTCTCTAGATAAAGTGTCTGCTATATATAGATATTTACCAGGTGTATGTACAATATTTAAAGTATATGGCTGAAGTTTCAAAATCATTCGTTGTAATCTGATTGGTACATTATGTAGAGGCTTATTAATTACTCCTAAGATTGGTTTGTGATCTGTTTCAACCCGTACTGAATCTCTACCTATAATATATTGTCTAAACTTTTCTACACCAAAACAAATTGCCAAAAGTTCTTTCTCGATCTGTGAATACCTTTTTTGGGTTTCTGTTAAAGCTCGAGATGCAAAAGCTACAGGACGCCCATTTTGAATTAATACTGCACCTAAGCCGATTGAACTGGCATCTACACTGAGCGTTAACTCCTTATTTTGATCATAAAATGCTAAAACTGGAGCATTTATTATACTAGATTTTAGTTTTTCAAAACATTTTGTATGATGGTCATTCCAAATAAATTCGTTTTGATCTTTCAATAAATCTCTTAACGGTGCACTCAAATCTGAAAAATTTTGTATAAATTTAGACAGATAATTAACCATACCAAGTAATCTTTGCAATGATTTTTTGTCAGTAGGCTGTTTCAATTCACTAATTGCTTTAATCTTTTCATAGTCCACGCTTACCCCATTCTCCCCAAATTTGTGTCCCAAAAATGTAACATTGTTAAGAAAAAATAAACATTTTTTAGGGTTAAACTTTATGTTATTTTTTGAAGCTTGTTCTAGAACTTGTAATAGAGTCAATTTCAATTCCTCCCTTGTATTACCCCACAAAATAATGTCGTCTTGAAATGTAGCTACATTTTTTAAGCAAGCAAATGTTTCGTAAATTATTCTATGAAAAATTTCTGCAGCGGGACTAATTCCGAATGGTAATCTAATAAAACAATACCTGCCCCACACTGTTTGGAAAGTACATAGCCTAGAACTTTCTCGATCTAATGGTAGATTCCAAAATCCAGACTGAGCATCTAGTTTACAAAACCATTTAGCACCACATAATTTAGCAGATATCTCTTCTACAGTGGGAAACGGAAAATGCGCTCGCTTTAATGCCTTATTTAATGGTCTTGGGTCAAGACATATTCTTAATGAATCATCTTTTTTAACTACAACCACCATTTGACTTACCCAATCTGTTGGCTCCGTAACCGGTTCTATAATTCCATTCTGAACCATGGAATCTAATTCTTTTTTAACTCTTGGTTGCAATGCATAGGGCAACCTACGGGCTGGGGATACAACAGGTTTGACATTAGCATCAATTTCCAACTTTATTGTCTGCGGAATACATCCTACTTGTCCATCAAATAAGTGGTTATATTGCATAGGAATAAATTTTATTTCTTGAATCCTTTTAACTAACCCTAATTGTTCAGAGGCATACAATCCTAATATATTTGAGCAAAGTTGATCCACAATGAAAAATTCTAATACATGCAAAGTATTATTAAACAGGCAGTTTATAAATAATTTTCCTACTACAGGTACTTTTTCATTAGTAAATGAGGTTATTTGAATATTTGTTTTCTTAATGTTGGTTGTCAGCCCTAAACCTTTATACTGCATAAAACTTAAAACGTTACATTGAGCGCCAGTATCGACTTTAAATTCTACTTTTTGACCATTAATCACTAGAGATGCAATATACCACTCATTGTTATTAGTGTTCAACGAACATATTGTTAAATCATGTACCTGAAATTCTTCATCACTATTTATTCCTTCCGTTGTTTCATTTACCAGTAAATTCACATTTCTTCTTGCATTTGCCTTACACTGTCTTGCAAAATGATTCTTTTTCTTACATAATGCACATAATTTGCCAAATGCTGGGCAACGGCCATAAATGTGATCAAAACCACAATAGTTACATTTTTGTTGAGTACCTTTTAAATTCTTCTTCTTTATTTCATCAACTTCCGGGGATTCCTCTTTTATTTTAGGCATTTCGTTATTGTTTTGTATTATGCCAATCTGGGAATCAACTATAGCATATGTCCTGCATATATCCAACGCCTTTGTCAAAGTGAGATCTGATATTGTTAACAATTGTCTTCTTACAGTAACATTATTAATTCCACAGATAAACAGATCTCGTATCAGCTCATCATTTAAAACACCTAGTTCACAAGTTTTACTGAGGTTTTTAAGAGCCGTAAGGTAATTTTCAAAGGATTCACTTTCCATCTGTTTTCGAGTAAATAAAACATATCTCTCGTACGTAATATTCCTTTTCGGTACAAAATAACTATCAAATTTTTTCAAAATGTCTTCAAACGAACCTTTTCTTTCTGCTTCTGTAAAACTCTCAAACACTTCTTGACAAATCTCGCCGCCTTGGTGCAGAAGGATGCCAATTTTTTGTTTTTCTTCTGCCTTGGGATTGTAAGCGTCAATAAAATATATAAGCTGCCTTTTAAATTTAATCCAGTTCATATTCATGTCTCCCTCCATATTTAGGCATTTAATTACAGTATGATTTCCAGGGCCGTCCATTGTTCTTAACCTTTAATACAAAATACTATTTGCAGAGTTCTTATTCGAAAGGATCTTTTTGTACCGCTGTCACCATGTTGTAATAATGAAAGTTCTATTCATTAATAACGTTTTTTATTTTATAAGCTATTGGTATACATCGTAATCAAATCACACAGTTACACAGTTACAAGCCGTTGTCTACGATGGCGTCATCCAGAGAGTAGGAGTACCACCTGACGCCATCTTACAATACGTTCCATTCTACTACAATCAGTATGTTTTAAGTCAGTAATTTTACCCCTTTTTTCTATTTAGATTCGAGAAATATCACAATATATTTAATTTCTTAACTCCACAACTATCACAAAACTCGTTCCAGGTGATAATTCTTCCGCCAAACGAACCATTTCATGATTTATAGAGCGATGCAATACTGGTACTTAACCTCCAATAGAAAAGTAGATATTATTTTTAAAAGTGTATTCGAATGATTAGTTATGGTATAATCAAAGAATTTCATTAATAAACTCAACTAACGGCCTGTCTCGGCTTCGCAAGGCTGGATATTAATGTTTATTATAAACTTTTCCTTAGTTATAATTCAATTCTTGTTCTCAAGGCAGTCACAGCAGCTACCCATTAGTTCTTGATAGTGTGAATTGTCGGAAATTTGTATGTTCCATCATTTTTACAGCTTATTACACAACATCTAGTCATTTTACATCAATAAATCGTTTTTTTTTCAGAAAATTCCTTTGATTTGACAGTTCTTTTGGGACCAAACTGTCACTTGTCACTTTGACACTTGCCTTCCTCATTGTTATACCTAAGGCTAGCCGCACACACAAAATAATATTGACAAATACATGATTTTGGGTACTTCACTCTTTTACCAGTGTCATTTACACATATAGACGTTAAAATATGACCATGACATAATACTTATTAAAAACCTGACATTTTATTCCGACAATCAGATATTCTGTTTTATAAGACACTTACTGGGTTGAGTGCAGCCAGTCCAGTAAGTGAGTAATCGATCAACGGACAGTGTGTTTTAAAATTATGCTCGAGAGTTGCCTAAAAGACGTAAGTGTACACTAAGAACAGATCTAAGAAAATTTAAATCCATTATCCATTTCAAGTCCTAACCTAATCCAACCATATCTAAATGTGTTGAAATGAAAGTTTGTATGAAAATTAAATTAAATTACGTACGATTTACCCGAAACTACGAATAGATTTAGAATTATCAACCAAATTCAAAAAACACAACATGTTCACAATTGAAAATCATAGAGGAAGGACAAAATCATCGCGTAGTCCCGGTCGGAGTACTAGTATACCTATGTTTTCCAGTTTGGATCTTCCTTCATGTTACAAAGTCTAAGCCGTTGAAGGTCTAATGAGTTATTTTGATTTATAACCGCTTTCGCCCGGAGAGAATTATGTCTGCATATTTGAAAGAAACCGCGAAATTGCAAGTGAACGTAGCCATCGACATCGACGACCGCAACCCAGCAACGGCGACGCAGTGCCGACCAAACCGCAAACTCTGCGTCCCGACACCCGCATACATCGCCGTCATTCCTAAGAATCTGAATTATCTTTAGAAACTTCGCTGTTGCGGTATTTTATGACTTGTAGACCACAGAAAGTTATTTTATGTAGGAAAAGAATAATAGCAATATTTAAAAATATCGCTATTGCTCAACTGGTGCTGAGACCTGGAGCTTTGCTTTGACAATAACAATGGTCCTTCGCGAACTCATCATCTGTCACCCCACTCTGTGTTGCATATTCAAATGACAAGCAATGCGACACTGGTGCGCAGTTCGACGTGAAAGGCATAATATTTTCGACAATTCAATGAATGCCTCTTCACATCGCAACTCGAGGCATCTCATTACTACAAAAAATAGAAAGAGGGGTCACAACATTCAATTTATTTGAATGTTTGAGAGCTGGATATTTTTTTTTGTTTTGCCCAGGGTATCCTTGCTGATCATTTTTGATTGGAGGTCTTCCGTATTTTCTTAGAATTTTAAAAAGTGGTGGCATTGCAAATATTATTGTATCTGCTCGTTGGTTTCATGATTGCAAATGCGACTGCTGAACGCTTGTCCTGTGTTAGACTCTCGTTTCGGCCAAAAACTGATATGGGTCTTCCATGAGTTTTTAGTGTAATCGAGTTTCCCAGAAATAGTTGGCGGTTTGATCACCCATGCCTTGGAGCTTAATTGTTCCCCCGCTCCGCCTGATCTCTCTCTAGTAGAATATGATTGGCGTCCCGTCGGATTACGCTATGTCTCATGCCGAGGTTATAAATAGTAAATAGCCATAGATAATTATGTAGGTTAGGTACACTTGGTTTCCATAAATATTTTACCAATTAAATTCTAAGCTCATCAACTACGAGTACCTACTACGAATCGCATCATCAAAGTTCTAGTTTGCCCAATTATTGTTTGACAAAAGCTTGAGATATTTAAGAGATTTCATTTTGTTGAGAGCGATTAGGCCGAGACGCGTGTCAGAGCATAATCGGTAGATCTCATAAATAAACTGAGCGCTTTGTATAGAAAAACAAAAGGGGGTTAAGCTATTAGTCTAGTGTAGGAGTAGCTGTCTCGAAGGGCGCGTGTCGGCGCGGGTGGCGCGTACGGCGCTGTGCGCCTGTCAACTAATATATTGCTTTCGTAGACAGATGATGCAAACGAAGAATGTTGTCTTAATACCTTCTGTATCAATTTACTATGTTTATGTTTCTGAGACGACATTCCTAAGCATCTGTCCCTTTCCAGACTTCATTCATTTTAGAATGCGTCACTGGTTCCGATTCTTAAATTCGCTGTTTCGCCTTTAAATTGCCTTTAGGCTGTTCATATATTCAAATATAAATTCCATTGTATAATTAAGAGGATTGTATAGCGGCTGCCTTTTCAAAAAATTGGTATTTAGAAAAACTTGTGCTGTCCCTCTCGCTCGTTGAAAAACCCCCGATCGTGCGATAGAGAGCGTTGCAGCTCGCGACTGACTGTGAGTATTTTTTATATGAAATTTGTCTCTCGGGAGAAAACGTTTTTCACATACTAAATCACGTCCAATCTCTTAGATTCTAGTGTCAATCGTTTCAGCATATTATATTCTAGGTTTGTAGGTTTTGATTTTTTTCTAAAACTTCTTTGTTTTTAAAATACAAAGGTTTTACTTTAATGAAGATTTTGTCAAAAAAATAGTAACTTTTAGGCGCCTGTTACTTTCAAACTATTATAAATTTTGAAAAAAAGAAAACCTATGTAACGCCAGATGTCGCCAGCCATGCCAGCCAAAGCCAGGCAAGCCTGCCAAGCCAGCCAGCCAGCCAGCCAGCCAGCCAACTGTCTAGCTCGCCACGCCAAGCCGCTACGTCACTGCCCTACCACGTGAGCCATCCCCGCCAAATTCTGAGCGGAGGGGGTGAAATAGCCGCCAGCCGGCGAGCTATATAAAAGCGAGCAGCAGTGATTTTGGTGTGTCTGTTTATAACGATAATTGTAAGGGAAAGCTCTGCCCAAATAAAAAGTGTAAATCAAGTATTTTCGATTTATTTTTATCTTTGTCGTTTCACTCAGAAGTGGGATAAAAAAACCTACGATAAAACGACGCTCTGCTACACAATAATCTCGACGGTCGTCTTATCTGGAGGACGAAGATTCTGCTTTGGTAAGCCAGATTTCTGAAAATAAAAACGAAGAAAGGCGATGCACACCACCCGCAAGGAAAATATTGAAGTCTCCTTGCACAAGAAGTTGAAAAATCATCAACAATGATCTGGATCACGAAGTGTCTACCCTCATTCGTCGGAAAGGACACCATGCCGCATCGTTTATTCCGTTAATGATCGAGTTTCAAGAAGTATTCTTCTCGCTACCAGCAACGCTTCTCTGTGGAAATGAAAGCTACCTCAAAGTCGTCAATAGCGGATCCAAGGACATCGCAGGAAGGAGGGATTCGTCATACTTCGCGCCGAGAGCTGCCAGGAATCATGCTTAAATAACCAGGTCAGTCATGCCATGCCAATGTTTGCAAAATGCCATTAGCCAAATGTGTTTTATATTTGAGTGCCTCGTGTGTCGATAAATAATCATAAAATGCCATTGGTGACCTTGACAAAACTAGGGTAAGCCTGATAAGCAAATCTGATTGTAATCAATTTATTAGTTTACCAGCTGTTGCCCGCGACATTGTACGCGCATATCCCGTTTTATTCCCGTTCCCGTGGGAATATCCCGTTACCGTATAGCCTATAGCCTCCCTCGATAAATGAGCTATCTAACACTGAAAGAATTTATTTTTCAAATCGGACCAGTAGGTCCTGAGATTAGCGCGTTCAAACAAACAAACTCTTCAGCTTTATAATGTACCTACTATAGTAAATAGTAGGTATATAGTATAGATATAATATTAGTATAGATTATCTCGGTATAAAACTGCTTTGCTAGCTATACTAGGGAGCTGGGAAGTTGGAATATACAGATTTAGTCCAAATGCGCATTAAGTACACGTAGGCCTTAGGAATAGATAAGCACATCACAAACAAGAGATTGTTAGAGTCAAAATTAATGAGCCATTGAGCCAGCAGGTATTATAAATAGAACCCGAATTGAAGTATGCCTCTCCTATTGTTTAGTTATGAGGAAGAACGGAGATAGTTGCCTATGTGTGGATAACAGAGCCTTAAATGCATTAATTGTCCGCAATAGATAACCATTATAATATAATATCGATAAGCAAACTAAATTATCTGGTAAGAAGTACCTACTGCACCAGTCTGAATGTAGTCCAAGGGTACCCATAAACTCAGCATCCATCCTAAAGATACATTTAGCGCTCCCTCAGTTTTTATGCGCTTAATTAACAAGTTCGTAGATAGTTTAGTAATTTCAAAGTAAATTATCAAATAAAAGTAACTCCAATAATGTCGTCAAATGGTCGGGGTCAAACGCAGAATTTTTATTTAAATAGGTATATGTGGGTAAATGTTAATTTTTACAAAACAGGATTTCTTATTTAGCTGTGTTATTTAGTGATGAATTATTATGTTCATGGCATTGAACCGTGTGAATTTAAGTTTGCAGCTGTGTCTCAATTTCCCGTTCTGAGTAACATACACAAAGTGCGTCAGTTCATTGGACTATGTAGCTACTTTAGAAAGTTCATCCATAATTTTGCAATAATGGCTCGTCCACTTACGGAACCATAAAAAAAAAAAATGTAATGTGGGTATGGTATAAAATCTTAGTTTTGCCAATAGAAATTCACACGGATGCATGCAAGTTACCCATAGCAGGTATTCTTTTACAAATACGGATAGGCGGTAGTTTGAGCTCTGTCTTGTATTTTAGTTGCGTTACAAGTCGGAAAAAAAAAGTGTTTTTCACAGCGTTATTACGAAGTTTTAGAATCTGTGTTGTGTAAAAATGTCCGTGTAATTACGGATTGTAGTGCAGTTCGCGATACAATGACTAACGTGATCTTATTGCACGCATTGCCTACTGGTGACTTTTAATTCGAGACTTTGAAACTGCCGTTGACTATTTTATAGACCAGGTAAGCGCTTAGAGCATATCAACGCCTTGAGCAGGAATCCGATAGATGCCGTTAATGTGTTCCGTTTAAAAGTAAACTGTTGGTTTCGAAAAGTGCAACGTATATTGATCTATTGTAAAGTGGGTGCACAGATAGTGATACTGTAAATAATTATGGGCTGTCTCGTAAAACGCTTTACGATAACCGATCAGTTGTGCCAAATTTCGCGCGTAGAAAATATTTCAAATGCATCATAACGATTGCCATTACATATAGGAAATATGTGACGTCGTGTTTACATTGTGCGTACGATAAAAGAGAATACGGTTGAAAAGAAGGCAAATTACATCGAATCCCTAAACCTAATGAACCAATGAAAATGGTAGACATCGATAATTTGAGCCCTTTTGAGCAAAATTAAAAAGGGGTGCCAATAAGTGTTAGTTTTGACAAATTCTTTCTCTAAATTCGTTGTTTCCGAGCCTACACGTATTGTCTATTCTGTAAAGACAATTACCGTCTTATTACAAAATAAAAGCGCGTAAAAAAGGGTTTAACTAAAAACCCAGGATTGAATCTCGTAAAACGGTTTGCACAAACGTTATTACATGTGGTGGTTTTGTGATAAACCATGGTCTAACAGTAGTAGCTGTCAAATGTGTGTGAAAGTTTCTGATAGTACCTAACTTTTTCATTGTGTTGTTGTTTTTATGTTAATTTCAGCCAAAATGTATTTAAAAATTGTAGATTTAATTGTTTAGACAATGGTTCAAAAAAAAAAAAACGGCACTAGGTCAGGTCAAGGTTTAATCTATGTTTTGTAATACGGAGAAATTTAAACCACGGTTCCGCAGATAAGCCTGAACTTGGTAGTCCAGGTTTAAACTAAGGTTTATTCAGTTTTTGTGATTATTAGAGTTTAAACGCATTTCTAGTTTACTTAGTTTCCCAGATCACGTAGTTTCTGTTCATGGTAAGGCCTTTACCAGTAGATACTTTAAGAAGTTCGCAACAGAAAAACAGTTAAATACATGTTAACAGCTGTTGCGTGGCCTAGGTGTAATGGGCAGGTAGAACGCTCTAATTGCACAATTCTCGATGCGTTGAGAGCCACGGAACCTAGCGAGGCCTCTCTTATTTGGGACAATAGTTTACCAAAGTCATATGGAGTATTAATAAAATAATACTGTCAATGATTTAGCAGGCTATAATTTATACGAGTTAATGTTTGCTCGTGTAGGTAGATTTGAATGTGATGTTTCCATCCCTGGTTGGTTTATGAGTCAGTGCGATCTAGACGCAATAGGGCTATATTATAATCGAATTAGAACAGCTAGCAAGAAAATGAAACGTAACTGCGATAAAAGGCGTAAAAATAGTACAATTTACAAAAAAGCGATTAGGTACAGTTAGTAAGTACGTACTTCGTTGCCAGGCTCAAACTCCTTGCTGCAATAAGGTTAATTCCAGTCTGTGGTTAATGCTAAGTTAGATGATCTATATTCTGGCCCATGTGTTATTGCCTAAGGATTTAGGTAATATATAATAGCTGTAATATATAAATGTCTTAGAGGATACAAGAAGTTTACAGGCCCAATATGCGCTGATTTATTACGACCATATCGTAGCATTGCTTTTATACCCGATAGCGCCAGTAGTGTGAATCAACAGTAGGAAAACGAAGATCTCGTAGATCTCCTTGACAGCTAAATTATAGTCCATGTTATCGATATGCCATTTGTTCTGAGCTGACTTGTAATCACTGTTTTGTTGTTCCCATTGCGGGAGCAATTGTTCCAGGATGGCCGATTGTAACGCCAGATGTCGCCAGCCATGCCAGCCAAAGCCAGGCAAGCCTGCCAAGCCAGCCAGCCAGCCAGCCAGCCAGCCAACTGTCTAGCTCGCCACGCCAAGCCGCTACGTCACTGCCCTACCACGTGAGCCATCCCCGCCAAATTCTGAGCGGAGGGGGTGAAATAGCCGCCAGCCGGCGAGCTATATAAAAGCGAGCAGCAGTGATTTTGGTGTGTCTGTTTATAACGATAATTGTAAGGGAAAGCTCTGCCCAAATAAAAAGTGTAAATCAAGTATTTTCGATTTATTTTTATCTTTGTCGTTTCACCTACAAACCTAGTTTTTTACAGTGTCAGAAGCATTCTAAAAAATCATTGAGATAGGATAACATTTAGGGGTAGGAAAACGTTTTCTCTTTTAGTATGGACGAGCGGTCGGTAGACGACAGTCTTAACATAATGTTACGTTTGTTAAACGTAATATTTTCATTTTTGTAACGGAAAGGAATCTTTGTGATTTATGTTCTCCCACATTGAAGATTAATTGTAAGTACTTTATCTTCTTGAGAATTATAGTTATCTTACAGGCAAATACCTTTCTAACAGCTTAATGTGTAAAATGGTACCTACCAGATTTTGTAGTGCTTTCCAGCCAAATGATAAACCTAGCTTTTATTTTCAGTTCTCTTCATTAATCCTTCTTTGATCACTTACTTATACTTAGGTAGAAGGATTAATCACAACTCATCAGTCAAACAAAAAGAAAACTCATCGTGTTTAGACAATTTAGAGCCGGATGATATATGTTTAACGGCGACGCGAGCCAACTGCTCAGTTGTGTATGGAATTTACGAGCGCGCTTCAACACGGCAAATACATTTGTTAATAGACACATTAGCCGTTAAATGCTCCTGCGCCGGTTCTTAATTGCCGACACATTGGCGTGTGTCGCCTGTCGTTATCGTTCGTCCTCACAATATGCCCATTGTATATTAAATAGTTACAAATTAAGAGCCAGCACATTTCTTATTGATTTACCAGTCTCAAATATGAAAGTAATGCAAGCAAAAGGTCGTCTTTTAAAAATTGGACTGAAGTCTGAATTTCACTGATGAAATTTTAATAATGCGTACTACTAATTAAGTATTCTGTGACGATGCTTTTATTTTCAAGCGTGAAGTTTATGCTTGATGCCTTCATTCAAGCTAATGCTGATGGTATTGTTATGTAAGTTTAAGTCTGAAGATACAGACAAATTAATAAGTGTCTTATTTGTTATTACTATAATGATAAGGTTAACAAAATGGCCTAAATTCTAATTAAACAAAAGAAACATGTTTTTGAACATTTATAAGTGGATGGAAAACAAAACGTCTTGTATGTGCAATTAGCGTAATGGTAACGTATTGTTTTAGTCGATTGTGGAGCGGGTCGCTAACGAGACTCAAGTGGCGCGTGCGCACATTCGCGCGTCGTAGCGCTACCCTTTGTTCCAAGCATTATTACCTCCCTCATTCTTGAAACTGAATCCAACTACCAAAATGAATGTCACTGGGACATTAATTTTGGTAGTTGGCTTAAAACTATTTTTTGTACAATTTTAAGCTAACATCATCATCTGCCTAGCCTTTTCCCAACTATGTTGGGGTCGGCTTCCAGTCAAACCAGATGCAACTGAATATCAGTATTTTACATGAAGCGACTGCCTATCGGACCTCCACAACCCAGTAACCGGGTAATACGATACCCCATGGTAAGACTAGTTGTCAGACTTTAGAGCTTCTGACTAACAGTAACGACTGTCAAAGATCTACAAATGACAGCCGGGACCAACGGCTTTACGTGCTTTCCGAGGCACGGAGGAAACTTGCTATGACAGATGGTCACCCATCCACAGACCAACCTCGGCAAGCTTAACCCGGTAGATTGGCCTGTGCGGCTGTAATTATTTAGCCACGAGCTCCTCACGAATTTTAAGCTAACAGAAGTAACTTAAAAAAGGAGAGCTTTAAGAAATGACCAAAGGTTTAGTTTCCTCAATAATGTGGGACCAAGTAAGGTGTGGTGAGTTTATATGAGGGACTACGAGGAAGACGTTTGGATTCCAATGGTCCATATTTGTACAAGTTAACATAACTAGAAAGCAAACTTACTTCGGCTCAAATAAATTGTAAGCCCTAATAAAAGGATTTCTTTAAAGTGAAGCCATTTCGTATCTACTATTATAAACGTATCTAAATCTAAATGGACAATGCTAACAATATCCAACAAAGGAGTGACGTCGCTGTGTCTACCGTCTTCAATAAGTGAAGCAGTTCGGTAGAATGCACTCGATTGAGACTCGGATAACGAGTGTACAATGAATACTTTCATTGATTGTTCAGTTCTAGAGAGAGAGCTTTACATGGATAAGAATAGTGGAGGACATTGACGGGCAGTGAACGCACAGACCACCGACGTCGGCGGCGCTTCGCAAGCCGCGCGCTGAGGCATGCTCTTCTGCTTAACTGCATCACTGCACACTGTAGTAGTAGCCATGTTAAACTATTGTCACTTGTTTCAAATCTCCACTTAAACAAACCTGCTAACCAATACTCTTCTCCGCAAGAATTTGTTTTGAAATAAGTCCAAGTCAGTCTTCAAATCATACCAAGATTTTGATGCTAACACTACAGCTCTAGAATCTAATTATAGGCGCTAATTATTTAATACTGTTATTTATAAGAGGCTGCAATCGTTAGATTATTAGTTATGGTAAAATACCTACCTAATGGGAAAAATACCCAGTGTGCAATTCCTAAACCATCAGAAATTGACGCCGTTTCGTTTAACATTCTCTCTTACTGTTTATTTCTTTAAACTTTACAATAAAATAATTCTACACATAAGTAGCAGAATGATCGCATTGTCAAGCAGCCATTCATCGTACTGCCATTGAATACCAATCAATACTTGTCTGAAGTTCTCTTATTCACGCATACTTTAACAAACAACAAACAATATTGCAACTTGCTCATCGCACCTCTCTCGCAGGGCTGACATTGCTATAAGCGAGTTCCGTCCTTATGTTAACACCATAAGGATCTGTTTTGATTTAATCCTTGGAAAATTGGAGGCGGCATATCATGACACAAGGTAATGTTACCTTTTCAGCTATAATCCATTGTACAACTTTTAAGTCCTTATAAAAACTTTTATTGAAATGTTTGGCTCTACTTTAGTAATTCGATAAAAGAAAATCAGTTTCTGAATACGTTTACAACATACAATAGTTTCTTTTGAAACGTAATTGAGAATCGAAACATATTCATTTTTTTTTCTTTATATAATGTGTTCATCAGCAGTACCTACAATAGTGAGGATGTCTGTATCTAACTGTCTACGTATTGTATCTTCAAATGAACACAAAAACATAATTGTTTTAAAATTACAAGTTTGATTGAATTTTGTATCGGCAGAGACAATTACGAGCGTCTAAAGGCAGTGATTACGGCAATCGTAATGGGCTGCCAGTTTACGCTTCATCTTAGTGAGCAATATAAAACGTGATGCAGCAAGTGGCACGTCCTCGCCCCGCCCTCGCACGTCTGCGCAGCCGCAGCCAAAGCTTCTGTTATTTGCCAGCAGCAGCACCCGCACATTATCCACAATTGTAATATCAACGGAAATTAGTTTGTGCTGCACAGAGTACACACATCATTTCGTTTAAATTTGAAACATTTTTTATTAACTGATTTCAATGTCAAGATAATTAGAACTGCTTTACATTAAATCTAAACCTACTAGAGCTGTCAAGATGAATCTAATGTTTAATTTTAAGAGAATGTCAGCAAATCAAATGCTGGAGAAAAGAAAGGCAACAGTATATATGTACATATTTACAATTTTAGCTTCCCAAGATACTTACCATGAAAAAAATAATACCATTTTGAACACAAATGGTTAAGTTGCTTCACGAAAGTTAAAGAACGGAAACGAGCATTTACCGGGAGACTTAATTGTTGCCGTCATATGTTAACCTTACATTAAATGAGGTAACAGAGTCATTAAAGATCGCTCAGGCCGTGCTGGCGACCCGCCCTCGCCGCCCTCGCCGGCCGGGGCACTCAGAGGCAGTACCTCACTATATCATCGCATCGGTCACGCGCGCCTCGCTCCAATTGTATCCCCTCATAAAAAGCACAGAACAGGAAGGGTTGGATTTTAATTACGATATTTTTCTATTATTTTGTGCGCTGTCTTAGTTTCGGGGCAAGGGTCGTGAGATGCAATAAATTCTGCTTTTTATGAGGTCACGGTTAACCCCCTTGATAACGTTATCGCACATCTGGTGGAAATGAAAACTCTATTGTTATGTAGACGTTACTGTGCTACTAATGCTGATGTCTTTACCTACTTTACATTAAAAAAGCTTTTGGCCTTTAAAATTTTCCCAGAAAATGAAAATACCAAGAACTTTTGTTTCCTTGCTTGTAGGTACCTATTTATTTTCAAACTTTATATTAAAATCGGAATCACACTTTTGATATTTTCCTATAATTCAAGTATGAATATAAAAAAAAATCTGCGATGCTCATTTTGCACAATACACATGTCAGAGCGAATGTATCGACGCGAATATGTTCTCATTGACACGTCACATGAGAACATATCAGGGCGCGCCACTCCGCCATGCATAAAATGAAGAGCCCGCTTTAACATTTTCACCCGATTGCGTCCGGGAAGCGTGAGTGCAGATAATTTTATTGATTACCTAATGCACACGTTCGACTGAATTCAATAAAAAACTGTATAAAAGGGTTTAATGGATACTAACCCGGCCATTGTTACAGCAATTTATGTTATGATCCATGACAGGATGTATCTGATGTCAAGCTTTGTACTTTTTTTGAGGAAGTAGTTACAGGCTTACTTATCTCACGACTTACATAATAATTATAAAGGTTCACAAAATAATAGTTGTCCATTTGTGTACTATGATATGTCGTCATCGCGATACGATCACATTGATGAAAAACTCATTTTTTAGGTGAATCCTGAGATTCGGCATATTTAGGTGATTCCCTTGGCGAAATTTATTTAAACAGTTTTTTTATAAGTAACAATGTAATATAAAATTTAACGTCATTATAAACACATTTAACGAATTGGCATCACTTTTGGCCGAAAGGTTCCCAATATATTGCGTTTTAATTTTTTTTGGCCAGGGGAATCAAAAAAAGGTAGAAGAAAATTAAGTTTTATTTCTATTTTAAAGTAGCCTCTTTAAAATACTAATCAGTCTCGTTAACAATTTATCACTTTCAATACCCGACCACAAATCGTTAAATCACAAATTGCATTTGAAAACGTGGTCAGGGTAATCAACGAGCTAGCGAAACCAAAACCAGGGGAATCAAATACTTATGTTCATAATTTCGTCCTGGACCAACGAGCGGCGTAGTCTTTCACAAAGACGTACGAAGCTCTACCAGCAGCGCACATGCGACGGCATGGAGACGATCTTCTATAAAATTGTACTAAGATATACGAAGATTTGTGACGCGCCACGGGAATCACTGTTTAGTCTCGGACAAACTTTATATTGTCATTTTTTAATAAACTAACATACTTAAACACGGTGTATCTTTTTTAAATACACACATCAAAAGTGTCTAGGGATCAACATATATTTTTGCAATAACTTTTCTCCTGATTGATATTAATTAAAATGTTCTTTAAGGATTCATCAAATAAAGTGTTATCGTTTGTCACAGTAACGATAAACCAAGTCACCTTTGCATTCATAAAGAAATTTGCCATTTTCCTAATAAAGGGATTTGTGACATTTGAACCACTAACATTAAAGTTCGAAAAAAAGACTGAAATAACAGTTTTCTTTAAAATTTTATTGGGTAACTTAAACAATTAATAATCCGTGTTTCTACCGCGAACACTAACAACACAAGAACATCGGTTTGGCATACTCAAAATGAGTTCATCCAAATCACGCTGTGGAATGGCCGCCCATGTTCGTTGCAACAACAAAAAAAGGTCTTCTTGCGACTGGATACCCTCCATATTCGGCAGAGCTCTTCTCTGTAGCATATCCCATGCATGCTCAATCGGGTTCAAGTCTGGCGACTGAGCAGGCCAGGGCAGGACATTGATGTTAGCTGCGGCGAGAGTCTGTCTTACAACTCTTGCGGTGTGCGGTCGTGCATTATCATGCATTAACTGAAATAAGGGACCGATTTGCACTTGTAGAGGAACGATGACGTCTGATACAATCGTCTCAGCATAAATTTGAGCGTTGAGGTTGCCTCTGATCCAAATCAACTCAGTTCTTCCGCCGATCCAAATACCCGCCCATACCATGATGGTTCCACCACTATAAGGATGGACTTCCTGGCAGGATTTTAATCGCTGTTGGCGTCCAGGGGTTCTCCAGTGTCGTATACGTCTTGTATCCGGTCTCATACCAAAACGAGACTCATCAGAAAAGCACACGAAACGCCATTGTTCTTCTGCCCAATTTCTGTGTTCAAGAGCCCATTGATATCGAATCCTACGATTGTGCATTGCTATAGGTGGTACCCGTAGCGGTCTTCGGGAATGAAGGTTCACTTCATGCAAGCGGTTTCTGACTGTTTGGTCGCTAATTAAGTTCCCTGAAGAGTGATGAAGCCTCACGGCTAACATCATGGCGGTTATTGTTGGAGCTCTTCGAGTTAAGATTTGAATGTATCGGTCTTGTCTCCGTGTGGTGCAGCGATACCGTCCTCCATGGCGCTCAGCCACGGTACCAGTGCTTTGGTAACGCGTCCAAAGTCGACTGATAACACTCTGACTTGTATTCAGAGCTAAAGCCACAGTACGTTGCCGGGAACCAGCTTCTATCAGTCCCACGGCTCTGAGCATTTCTTCCCTGCTTAAATGACGTCGCCGCTCCATAATAACGTTGGTTTTAATCAGTAGTAGGGAAACAGTAGCACTAATAATGTCTTCAATGCGTTGTATGTTTTTATAGGGAAAATATTGACAGCTGATTTTCATCTTTTACTCGAATTTGATTTACAGTTCCTGATTCAAATTATGAAATGCACCAAAAAGGATCCATATAAATTTATAAAATCATAAATTTATTACAAAGCCACATCTCAATCTCAAGAAATCCGCATAAAAATGCTTGATCCCTAGACACTTTTGATGTGTGTATATCTCCAACAATCCTGGTAGCGATTAGACTGCACTGTTTATTTTGTTTACGTTCGTAAGTAAGAGTTTTGTTGGTATTTTGTTTGCAAAATGTGCTGCGGACGCGCCAGGGGTATCAATTTTTAGGCCTTTTGGATTTTTTTTCGACTATTTAATTCCAAATTAGACACAAAAACTATCGTGCAACAGTAAGATCATACAATATAGTAGCATAAAAAAAATATTTTGGTTTCTAATTTAAATACTACGGGTAGTTTTTTTCTTCGGACAACGTAAAATGAGCCTCTCAAGATTCACCCTTAACTATTATTTACCATCTATTTTTGTAAAGTTCGGGCGAGCAATATGCAAACACATGTATGTAGATGGAAAGGATTGATGTCGGCGTCGCTATGAATAATTATAATTCGTTAGTAGCGAGAATGGATTTGTGTACTTAAACGATTAAAGTTATTTGAATACGGCTTTATAGCAATGCGCGTAAGAGTGGGAGCGCCATACGCAAATACAGATGTTCACACTTAGGGATCGCGCGGATTGTGCATAGGTACAGAGCGGTGTAAGCCCTTTAAGCTTAAAATTGAAACTAATGGAATAAAAAATTATATTATGCAAAGAGACTGCAGAGAGAACTGTTCTGTTCGCGGCGTGAAAGAGTATTTTAATGGTGTGTAGGATAATTACAATCTTTTCGCAGATTTTGCAACGGAGCGGATGACGGTACTCTGTGATCGATCACCCGACACGTGCTTACACATGGACGTTTTTTCGATAAAAAAGCTATTTTGGCCAAAAAACATTGGAAATTCAACAATAGCTTAGATCCCGATAGGAGTGGGCGCATAAAGATAAACAAATATTTGAGCGAGGGCGTAACGGAGCATGAAACTGACGAACAAAAGCATTATCCGCGGATTAGGATGGGTATTAACGTTATTTGATTACTTAGACACATACACGACTATGAGAACATTGGAGGAGTCTTTTCTTAACGATACAAAAAAGAAGCGATCCTGTTCACTTAAGAGGATTTAAGCGGTAAAGTAGCCTAAACAAGCAAACATAAAATCTTATTTTCTTATTTTAATTCAATTTAAAGATGCTATTTTGTATTTATATAATAATGTGTTCCTACACAGGTAGGCACTCTGATAAAGACCTGATGAGATTTATCAATTTTGTACATAATAAAAATAACACGTAGTTGTAAATTTAATCAAATAAAAACTACCTACTTAATTTGATTAAATTAGTATAAACTACAAAAGTAACAAATTGTGTTGAAATCAAAACAAAATCTTCACAATATTATTCGTATAATATGAACCTAGATTACCTACATACTCGTCGTAGCCGCGTAGCGCTTGTATTACGCTTGCGCTGGGTGCTACGCTACGCCTGTGTTAGATTAATTTAGTATATTATAGTTTTAATATAAATTTAAAACAACGATCAACTGATTTCCGAACGAAATCAGTTGATGTTCAAATATTTATTGAATTAAATTAAGGTTGCAAATAAAATACTTACTGAATTTCTAAATTATCTAATTAAGTTTTAAAATGTTTCTACTGTACAGGATTTGTTTATTATTGTCTATTTTATTAATTATTTAACTACAATGTTTCACGATCTGTGATTGGTTAGTAATGGCGGCAATATTTGATGGAAGTGGTACAATACTAAGTTTATAAAAATAGATGTACCCTCACATTGGTAGTCATTACGCTGCAACTGTTCAAAGAGTTAAGACGTGTCCAAAGTAGTGTCCTGTTTATTTAAAGTGATATAATAATAGAGAATACAAGTGTGTGTGATGCTGAAAGTTATAACTCGTGTCCTAATGTTCTACAATGAAAATGTAAGTTAATTGATATTTATTATGATAAGAATATTGCTGTTAATTATGTATTTTATAATGTGTACTGATAAAATAATATGTTGCCGTGGAGTTTCTTTCTCCGTTCTTCTCCACGAAGACCTAGGGTTTGCGAACGGAGGTAGCTTGGTAATAAATACCTCGTCATGATTTGTGCTTTTCTTTATAAACCTGTTCCTGTACGAAAGTCCTTATATATACTTTACATACAGTAAATAAACAACATTAACCATCCTGATAGCTAAAACTTGATAATAAAATCGATATTAGTGTCAATAAAACCAGAAATACACATCCTATTTATTACATTACATCCTTATTCCTAACATCAGAAGTGGGATTAGTGCCCTAACCTGTTTATTATTTCTTATGAACTTTTATTTCATTTTTCATTATCAACGTCGGAGCTATCTATCGGCACATCCCTGCTGAAAGCTGTGACGTCGTCGGTGGACGAATCGACTTTAGACGAGCGATGAAAATGTACTGCCATCTTGACAGCGGGACTGAAACGCTGCTGAAAAGGATCGAAGCTATGCCGAGAATAACGGAACGAGAACTTCTGCACCACAGTATGAATTATTGGTTAATGGCGGTAAGGCCTCCAGAGGCTCTGCTTTAATATTTAATATTATTATGTTGTAATCCAAAAGTTAGTTGAAAAGGTCTTGGATATAAATAATATTTCTTATTGAAATCGTTTGAAGGTTTAGCTTTATTAAAATTTTAACGAAATTTAAAAAGAGAGGTAAATTTACACCAAAAGAAAGTGATGTTGGGAAGTAGTTAAAAAAGGACTATATACATTTTATTTATAATGATTACTGTTTACATTAAAAATGGTTGGTTGATGAAATTGCAATACTGTTACATGATTACCTGAAAAAGTTTGTGTATATTTTATTGAAGATTGACCTTCAAAGCAATGAATAGTTAAGTATTTGAAAAGACGTGTCGATTAATAGGAAAATGGTGACTCAAATTGGTTTATCAAATTTTAAATGAACTAGAGCCAACAAACAGTAAAACAGCAATGAAAAAAAAATATTTTGAAAGTTTTGGCTTGAGAAAGTAAAAAGGGTAAACAGGACAATATCTTTTGAAGTAGTATTTAACTGGCTTATAAGCTTTGATATTTTAAGAAAGAGTACTCGAAGATGTAGATCTTCTGTTCAATGTCCAAGTTAATCGGGAGGAAATTTTCATAAGATACGATTAAGTTTACATTAAAATAAAATAATATCTTTGATTTTGCAATAGGCTTATAGTTTTCAACATCAGATTACTGTTTGTCTCATAAAATAAAAAGGTACTTTAATTAACGCTTTGTTCAAAAAGTTGATGTCTTTAAGAACTTAAATAATTATGATGGAATAGAACAAGACTTGACTTGAGTAATGTGAAAACTAGTGTTTGATCGAAGGAACCGCAATAGGATTTGAATCTTGGTCTAAAAATTAAGTTTAGCTTAGTAATCGTTTAAAAAAAATATAATGAGTTTAAAAGGTCTCGACTTCACTGTACAGTTTGCAATGATAATAATATCAGGATAACCGAGCAAATACTTGGGTTCACGTAAAAAAAAAGGAAAGGAATAATATTTAGTGGTACAGACACAGGGCATAAACAATAATATACAAAAGAAAATGAAAAACGAGCAAGTGATAGACGCCATATTGTTCTTGATTGTACGTACATTAATCAAACTAAGTTGAATCTACAGATTAAGTGAAATAAGAGTTATTATGTTATCGTTTATGAATTTTATTTTATATTGGTAAAGGTTTATTATGATTAGTTTTAAGACATGATTGTATTATGTACTAAGGATGAATCAAAACCTTATCTATGGTATGTAACATTCACTGGCTGCGGGTGATTAAGCTTCACTAACCGCGGGTGTTTGGTCTGCCCAGAAAGGTCGATGATTATGAACCGATTACTGATATTATGATTATGAACTGACTATTGACATTATTAGCTGACTTATTTAATTTCATTATGAAGTGACCATTCTGATTTCATTAAGAACCGACCATTTTAACTTCATTATGAACAAACCATTTTAATTTCATTATGAACTGACTATTTTAATTTAATTAAGAACTGAATATTTTAATTTAATTAAGAACTGAATATTTTAATTTCATTAAGAACTGACTATTTTTATTTCATTAAGAACTGACTTTAAATTTCATTAAGAACTGACTATTTAAATTTCATTAAGAACTGACTATTTAAATTTCATTGAGAACTGAATATTTAAATTTCATTAAGAACTGACTATTTAAATTTCATTAAGAACTGACTATTTAAATTTCATTAAGAACTGACTATTTAAATTTCATTAAGAACTGACTATTTAAATTTCATTAAGAACTGACTATCTAAATTTCATTAAGAACTGACTATTTTAATTTCATTAAGAACTGACTATTTTAATTTCAATAAGAACTGACTTTTTTTAATTTCATTAAGAACTGACTATTTTAATTTCATTAAGAACTGACCATTTTAATTTCATTAAGAACTGACTATTTTAATTTCAGTATGACCTGGCTATTATAATTTTGAACTGAATTACAATTATGAACTGACTATTACAATTATGAACTGACTATTACAATTATGAACTGACTATTATAATTTTGATCTGACTATTATAATTATAACTGACTATTATAATTTTGAACTGACTTTTATAATTTTGAACTAACTATTATAATTTTGAACTGACTATCATAATTTTGAACTGACTATTATAATTCTGAACAACTATTATAATTCTGAACAACTATTATAATTCTGAACTACTATTATGATTTTGGACTGACTATTATAATTTTGAACTGACAATTGTAATTATGAACAGACAATTGTAATTATGAACAGACAATTGTAATTATGAACAGACAATTGTAATTATGAACAGACAATTGTAATTATGAACAGACAATTGTAATTATGAACAGACAATTGTAATTATGAACAGACAATTGTAATTGTGAACAGACAATTGTAATTGTGAACTGAATATTTAAATTATGAACTGCTGGTCGGTTACTGCCCTAATAACAGTCTGAAACACATATGCAGCAAATGATAGAACTAATATGCCAAGGCCAGACACTTTTTTAAAATAATTTAGTACTTCGAGAGCGAAGTACTAGTCAGTATGGCCGTGTTAGATTAATTTAGTATATTATAGTTTTAATATAAATTTAAAACAACGATCAACTGATTTCCGAACGAAATCAGTTGATGTTCAAATATTTATTGAATTAAATTAAGGTTGCAAATAAAATACTTACTGAATTTCTAAATTATCTAATTAAGTTTTAAAATGTTTCTACTGTACAGGATTTGTTTATTATTGTCTATTTTATTAATTATTTAACTACAATGTTTCACGATCTGTGATTGGTTAGTAATGGCGGCAATATTTGATGGAAGTGGTACAATACTAAGTTTATAAAAATAGATGTACCCTCACATTGGTAGTCATTACGCTGCAACTGTTCAAAGAGTTAAGACGTGTCCAAAGTAGTGTCCTGTTTATTTAAAGTGATATAATAATAGAGAATACAAGTGTGTGTGATGCTGAAAGTTATAACTCGTGTCCTAATGTTCTACAATGAAAATGTAAGTTAATTGATATTTATTATGATAAGAATATTGCTGTTAATTATGTATTTTATAATGTGTACTGATAAAATAATATGTTGCCGTGGAGTTTCTTTCTCCGTTCTTCTCCACGAAGACCTAGGGTTTGCGAACGGAGGTAGCTTGGTAATAAATACCTCGTCATGATTTGTGCTTTTCTTTATAAACCTGTTCCTGTACGAAAGTCCTTATATATACTTTACATACAGTAAATAAACAACATTAACCATCCTGATAGCTAAAACTTGATAATAAAATCGATATTAGTGTCAATAAAACCAGAAATACACATCCTATTTATTACATACACATCCTATTCCTAACACCTGCGTGCTACGGGCCTACGCGGGATAGACCGGTCGATAATTTGTAGACGTAGACACGTCATGATTTCGTTTAATTTGATGAAGATTTGTTTTTTTTTTTCAATGTAACAAATTCAAGTTCTAGTATTTATTATTTAACGTTACACTTTTTGTAGTTATATTTATGTTATACCAGGTATACAGTCATGCACAATAAGTATGTCAATTTAAATTCGTTTGAAATATACATTTTATCATGGTACTTGAAATGTTTACTATAAGTTACTACCTACTTTTCCTATCAAATAAAATTAAATGAGGCCATTAAAAACTAAATGAGGGTGATGTAAGTGCAGATAGAGCTTTGTCTTCCTAAACACCAGCGAACGCGACACGTGCCGGCTTTCAATTAACATCCATTAATATTATAATCATATGGAACCATATCGCATTCACATAAACAAAATCGTTTATTTAATTTTTATATCTTGTTCTTTAATATGAAGTAGTTGTTTTTATTCTGGTTAAAATGCGCATGTTACAAATAGTACGAAAGAAAAAAGTTATATTGGTCTAAATCGATAAAATATGGAGCGATAAGGCACCGAAATAAATCACTGGACTAGCGTGAAATCAAATTACCGTTTACCAGTCACACTAAATGAAAGGGTTGCAGCCATTGCACACTTTGTGTTGCTGAACCCTAACCATACCGCTCTGTCTCATTCTGCCACGTACGTTAACATGTTTGATAGAAAAGGACAAAGAATTTCTATTTCACGCGAAGACCTCAGTAGACCGCAAATGAAGAATTGCACAAATCTAAAATGCAAACAAATTTGGACATGAAATCGGTTATGTGGAGGCGATAAAATAAGTTATTATGACGATAATAACGTTACGACACGGGGTTATACGCGGAAAGCTATAACGTTATGATTTTTAGTTAAGCTTGGACGTGGGAACTGTTTATTAGAAAAGCACTCTGTAGAATTATGTACCTATATTCATTACAATGATGAGTTTGAAGATTTTGTTCAACAGAATACAACTACAACCAATCAATTCAATATCGAATGCGTACACTCATCTGTTTTCAAAAACTAATATCAAAGGGAGAATTATCGCTTTAAGATTGACGTCCTAATAGCAGAAACTACAAAAGACCAAAATATTTTTGGAAAGGTCTGTTCACGTCAAACTTTAATCCCGCGATTGACTTTTGTAAATGGGGGCTCGACGTTTAATTAGAGCGAATGGCCGTCCAAAGCGCAGGCGGACGTGATGCCACAATGCGCCAGTGATTGACACAAATTACCTCTAATCGAGAACATCCAGCCAAATGGTCGTTCAATCCATAAATTTAAAACCATTGTCGATACTTTTGCGCAATTTTACAATAAATATTTTTTGCTAGAACCCTTGAACACGACTGCTGCTATTAAGAACTACGTATACTTGCGTAGTTTAGTGCTATTTACTAGCACGTCCGGGTCTTGTAAAGGGTTGCACAGAATTTTGTGCTCAATTTAAAATTAAATTTAATTGTATTTTAATCCCGGCGATAAACGTCAATCAAGCCTCTCCTGCGTCTGTGATACATGTATCAAGAGAGCTCAACATCACGTCGCGCCCCCATCCATCGCCATTCAAAACGGATTTTGAGCAAGGGTGAAATTAAAATGTCAAAATAGTAGCGACCCGGCGGCGCGTCGTATTTGTCTCCGGCTTTATCAGACGCCTTTGTGTATTTTCTATTCTCTAAAGCTTGCATGAAAAACGATACCGTTTAAGCTCTTTATTATCTTTAAAACTAACGTTAAAGAACTCGGCACCTACCTGCCACTATATTGTTTGCTTCAATAAAGTAATAAAACATTATTGTGTACAATACAGTGATTGGTGTATCCTTAAGTTCTGAAACGGTCATAAAATGTTGAGCGCCGTATTTTACAAACAAACGATGCTGCCGGATACATCAATGTTCACAACATCAACACAACAGATTCATTACATTCCAGTACATTCCCGGCCTCCTCGTATAAGTTTAATGTGAGCGGCATGTTATAAAAATCTTAATTAACTCGTCATATATTTATTCATACAGGCTGTTTTAATTTTTTCTCACTTCTAACTATTTTTATCGTTTATATCTAGAACATAATATTATTATGACAAGCCAACTCTTTTAAATATATTTTTTTACTAGCTTCTGCCCGCGACTTCGTACGCGGATCCTGTTGCTTATGCCAGCGACGACGGGGTCGTCAAAATCGAAGATCTGAAACTTCGAATTCTAAGAGCCTGGGGACGGGAAAACAACGGGATGCGCGAGACGATTCCAGACGTTCCAGATCTTTCATTTTTGTAAGTCAACAGGAAATGACCATCAGACTAAACAACTCTTGCTAAGACGTCATTCCTATGTATGTATATTAAGTATAGTGTAGCTGGGCTCTTGGAGTTCCACATCAGGTGTTCCAGATCTTCAATTTTTATACGTCAATAGAGAGTGCTCATCAGGCTGAACAACTCTTGCTAAGACGTCATTCCTTAATGTTATAGTGTAGCTGGGGTCTTGGAGTTCCACATCAGGTGTTCCAGATCTCAATTTTCATACGTCAACAGAGAGTGCTCATTAGGCTGGACAACTCTTGCTAAGACGTCATTCCTATATATGTTATAGTGTAGCTGGGCTGTTGGAGTTCCACATCAGGTGTACCAAATCTTCAATTTTTATACGACAACAGAGGTTGCTCATCAGCCTCAACAACTCTTGCTAAGACGTCTTTACTGTATATTTTATAGTGTATCTAGGCTCTTGTAGTTCCACATCAGGTGTTCCAGATCTCAATTTTCATACGTCTACAGAGAGTGCTCATTAGGCTGGACAACTCTTGCTAACACGTCATTTCTATATATGTTATAAAGTAGCTGGGCTGTTGGAGTTCCACATCAGATGTACCAGATCTTCAATTTTTATACGACAACAGAGGTTGCTCATCAGGCTCAACAACTCTTGCTAAGACGTCTTTACTGTATATGTTATAGTGTAGCTGGGCTCTTGGAGTTCCACATCAGGTGTTCCAGTTCTTTAATTTTATACGTAAACGGAGAGTGCTCATCAGGCTGAACAACTCTAGCTAAGACGTTCTTACTGTATATGTTATAGTGTAGCTGGGCTCTTGAAGTTCCACATCAGGTGTTCCAGATCTTCAATTTTTATACGTTGACAGAGAGTACTCATCAGGCTGAATAACTCTTGCTAAGACGTCATTGCCTTATATTTTATAGTGTAGCTGGGCTCTTGGAGTTCCACTTCAGGTGTTCCAGATCTTCAATTTTTATACATCAACAGAAGGTGCTCATCAGGCTGAACAACTCTTGCTAAGACGTTATTCCTGTATATGTTATAGTGTAGCTGGGCTCTTGAAGTTCCCCATCAGGTGTTCCAGATCTTCAATTTTTATACATCAACAGAAGCTGCTCATCAGGCTGAACAACTCTTGCTAAGACGTCATTCCTGTATATGTTATAGTGTAGCTGGGCTCTTGAAGTTCCACATCAGGTGTCCAGGATCTTCAATTTTATTCTCTCAGCAGAAAATGCTCATCACGTGGAACAATTTTTGCCATGGCACTATTTCTGTATCTCTTATAGTTAAGCAGGTCTGTTGGGGTTCTGCACCAGGTGTTCAAGTTTCCAAGATAAATTAAAGCCTATATGTTAACCGGACTTACTACCTATACAACAAAAAAAATCATTCAAATCCGTCCAGTAGTTCCGAAGATTAGCGTGCACAAACACACAGACAAACAGACAAACAGACAAACAGACAAACAGACAAACCGACAAACAGACAAAATTTTTATTAATTACAGTTTCGGGTTCGGCATCGATAAAATAACAACCCCTGCTACTTTTTTTTTGTATATTTCCATTGTACAGACACCACTTTTCTACAAATCTTAATATATATAAATCTCGTGTCACAATGTTTGTCCTCAATGGACTCCTAAACCACTTAACCGATTATAATAAAATTCGCACACCATGTGCAGTTCGATCCAACTTGAGAGATAGGATAGTTTAAATCTCAAATTATAGTCGCAATTTTAATAATATTATAAAGATTGCACCCGTGCGGAGCCGGGGCGGGTCGCTAGTTTATTATATGTATAGATTAAAAAATCGTAGTCTTACACGAAATTTGGCTTTGCATCTGAAAATTGAAAAATAACAGTTTTTCTTTTTTACGTATTGCTTACTATTAATTTTCACATCGTTTTAACAGGCTATTTATGTTGCCACCTGCACAGCTATATTATTATTCAAACACAAAATAAACGTAACTAGGCAGATTTCTTAAAACCCACTCAGTTATTTTTTACCACTTCTCAATGTCTTGGAACTTATTGAATTTGAATATAAAAACGTTTGATTCTAATTGACACCGGGAAATACCAAGAGACGCGTACTTTATAATTATTTTACTATACAGTAGTGACCGTTATGAATACAGAAACTTTTTTATCAACCACAAAAAATACTAGCCTAGCCCAATCTTACATAATGGTGGTTACAATATTATGATAGGTACAGCTAGCTTAAGCCCCGACATCGTACGCGGATCCTGTTGCTTATGCCAGCGACAACGGGGTCATCAAAATCGAAGATCTGAAACGTCTGATGTCGAATTCTAAGAGGGGACTCGAAAACAACAGGATGGGCGAGACGATTCGAGACTTCCAGATCTTTAATTTCTGTAAGTCGACAGGAAATACCCATCAGACTGAACAACTTTGGCTAAGAAGTCATTCCTGTATATGTGTTATGGTGTAGCTGAGCTCTTGGAGTTCCACAACAGGTGTTCCAGACCTACGATATTTATAAATCAACAGAGTGTTCATCAGATTGAACAACTTTTGCTATATAAGACATCATTTTTTTATCATATAATTATGTTATATTATATACGTTTCTTGCTAAGACGTCATTCCTATACATACAGGGTGAAATTTTCATGGTTGTTCTCCCGCGGCAGGACGATTACCCATCAGTAGTACTATCGAAACACAAAGTTAAACTTTAAAAAAAAAGTTCTTTTTTTTTCAAATCTTTAAAAAAGTATTCATAAACTCGAAAGAGCGAGAATCGATAGTAGTCAGTATGACGTAGGTAGGTACCTTCACGAAAGTCACGACGCGGCAAACTACAAAAGAAGAGTGAATAATAAAATAAATGTTCAGAGCAAAATAAGCTCTCTCGAGCCTGCACGAACGCGGCGGCGAGGGGGGGCCGCGGCCTCCCTCACCCGCGCCCGCGCCTCTGCGTTTACGTTTAGTTTAGTCCTTCCGCGAACGTCATAAGTGTAATACGTTATCGACATCTTTTCAAAACTGAATCGTCATTACAATTTTTGTGACTTTTGACCTTTATTTGTGGTCTGAGCTCAAACGCCTGGTGTATTGTGAGGTATAAATCAAACTCGTGACGTGTTGTTATGTGCGATAGTGGACGCTTTCAATATCGTGAGACGTGATAGAGACACTCTTATCAAACTGAAAGACAACCAGTTAAAACGTGCTCGTTTGTGCATTGAAAATAGTGGTTTGCATTTCGAACAATAACTCCGCTACCGGGAAATGTAAGTACCTACTCACTCGTACCTCGTAAATAAACATTTAAAAGTAGGTTAGGTAATCAAAATCATTGTAAATATTAAGTTGATTCCATTTTTTTAATACGCCTCAAATACTCAATTATCTAAATCAGACTTTTTTAAAGATAATTATTTATGACGGTCCTAAATCCGTAAAAGTATGAAGGGAAAATTGGAATAACTTATTGGGTTTTGTGTTTGATTAAGTCAGGACTCAGGCGTTTGATCAGCTGATTTAAAAGTGCAACGACCGGGCCAACCACGCGCCCGCTCGCGTTCCGCGTATCATATCGCGCGATGCCCTACTGTTGGTTCAAGTCACTTTCGAGTTTTGTTTATCACAATTGTAAATCTGCCATTTATTGAGTCTAATTTTTTTTATAAATATGAATCGATTGTATTACCGATACAAACTCATTTCGCTTCGGTAGAACAACCATTAGAATTTCACGCTGTATATTATGTTGTAGTGTAGCTGGGCTCTTGGATTTCCACATAAGGTATTCCAGATCTTAAAACCCCTTTACCGCAATAAAAAGTAGCCTATTTCTCAGGCTCTAAACTATCTATGTACCAAATTTCATTTAAATCGGTTCAGTAGTTTCAGCAGGAAAGCGAGACAGACAGACAGAGTTACTTTTGCATTTATAATTATTATTATATTATACTATATAAAGCTCGATTACCACTCACTCACTCACTCACTCACTGACTGATTGACATCATTGTTCTCCCAGATGGTGAAGGGGGAGGTGGGTATATTTTGACAGATTCGTAAACAAGTAACTCTGGTGAGTATGGGAAAAATCCCAAACCTCCCCTTTTCGCCCCCCCTCCCCCCCCTCCCCATCGTATCTCGGAAACTAAAAGACCCGTATTTTGTTTTTTTTACGGATTCGTATAGAGGATGCTCGGAAAAGTAAAAACCATTTTTCAAAGTTCCCCCCCCTTGCCCCCCTTCTCCCCCCTTTAGGCGGATCTCGGAAGTTAACAGACTTGCAACGTTTCTTTTTTCAGATTCATATCAAGGGGCCCAGAGTTGGTCAAAATCATTTCTCAAAACTCCCCCCTCTCCCCCTCTTCACCCCTCCCCCCATCGTATCTCGGAAACTAAGAGACCCGTGTTTTGTTTTTTTACGGATTCGTATAGAGGAGGCTCGGAAAAGTAAAAACCATTTTCAAAGTTCCTCCCCCCTTGCCCCCCTTCTCCCCCCTTTAGGCGGATCTCGGAAGTTAACAGACTTGCAACATTTTTTTTTTCAGATTCATATCATGGGGCCCAGAGTATGTCACAATCATTTTTCAAAACTCTCCCCTCTCCCCCTCTTCACCCCTCCCCCCATAGCGGTAAAGCGAAGCGCAGCGTAGCGTAGGGATAAGGTCATGATTAGCTTTCCGGTGGTAGGTAGGTCCCGAGTGGAGCGAACCTGCGAGACCGAGTGGAGCGAAGGGGGGAGGTGGCGAGCGAAGCGAGCCGGCGACCCCCGTAGCGTAACGAAGGTTGAGTGGGTGAAGCGCAACTCGGGGGTGACGACATGCAAACTTACAAGTAACTCTTATGAGTAAGGCAAAATAACCAAGCCTCCCCTTTTTGGCCTTCCCCCCCCCTCCCAATCGTATCTCAGAAACTAAGAGACCCGTGTTTTGTTTTATTACGGATTCATATAGAGGAGGCTCAGAAAAGTAAAAAGCATTTTTCCAAGTTGCCCCTTTGACCATGATTCATATCAAGGGGCCCAGAGTTGCTCAAAATCATTTTTCAAAACTCACACCTCTCCCCCCCCTTCACCCCTCCCCCCATAGTATCTCAGAAACTAGGTAGCGGAAAAGCGAAGCGTAGCGTAGCGTAGGGATAAGGTCACGATAGATTTCCGGTGGTAGGTAGGTGCTGAGTGGAGCGAACCTGCGAGACCGAGTGGAGCGAAGGGGGGAGGTGGCGAGCGAAGCGAGCCGGCGACCTCCGTAGCGTAACGAAGGTTGAGTGGGTAAAGCTTAACTCGGGGGCGACGACAAGCAAACTTACAAGTAACTCTCATGAGTAGGGCAAAAGTACCAAGACTCCCGTTTTTGGCCTCCCCCCCCCTCCCAATCGTATCTCAGAAACTAAGAGACCCGTGTTCTGTTTTTTACGGATTCGTATAGAGGAGGCTCGGAAAAGTAAAAACCATTATTCAAAGTCCCCCCCCCCCCCTTGCCCACCTTCTACCCCTTTAGGCGGATCTCGGAAGTAAACAGACTTTTAACATTTTTTTTTTCAGATTCATATCAAGGGGCCCAGAGTTGGTCAAAATCATTTTTCAAAACTCCCCCTTCTCCTCCTCTTCACCCCTACCCCCATCGTATCTCCGAAACTAGGTAGCGGTAAAGCGAAGCGTTGCATAAGGATAAGGTCACGGTAGCTTTCCGGTGGTAGGTAGGTCCTGAGTGGAGCGAACCTGCGAGACCGAGCGTAGCGAAGGGGTGAGGTGGCGAGCGAAGCGAGCCGGCGACCTCCGTAGCGTAACGAAAGTGGAGTGGGTGAAGCGTAACTGAGGGGTGACGACAAGCAAACTTACAAGTAACTCTCAAGAGAAGGGCAAAAGTACCAAGCCTCCCCTTTTTGGCCTCCCCCCCCCTCTCCCAATCGTATCTCAGAAACTAAGAGACCCGTGTTCAGTTTTCGAGGATGCTACAGCCGATAGAGAGGTCAAAATCAAAATCCAATATGGCGGCTGCGATATTTTTAAATGTTCATCATGGTAGTCGTTTCCATGGTTTTCGAGGGTGCTAAAACCGATGGCGAGGTCAAAATGAGAATCCAAGATGGCGGCTGCTATAATTTTCGAATTGTTCATCAATTTCATCATGGGAGTCGTTTTCATTGTTTTCGAGGATGCTAAAGCCGATAGTGAGGTCAAAATCAAAATCAAAGATGGCGGCTTCGATAATTTTTGAAATGTTCATCATGGGAGTCGTTTTCATGGTTTCCGAGGATGCTAAAGCCGATACTGAGGTCAAGATTAAAATCCAAGATGGCGGCTGCGACAATTTTTGAATTGTTCATCATGGGAGTCGTTTTCATGGTTTTCGAAGATGCTAAAGCCGATAGTGGGGTCAAAATCAAAATCCAATATGGCGGCTGCGATAATTTTCGAATTGTTCATCATGGGAGCTGACGTTTTCATGGTTTTCGAGGATGCTAAAGCCGATTCTGAGGTTAAAATCCAAATTTAAGATGGCAGCTGCGATTATTTTTTAAATGTTCATCATGGGAGTCGTTTCCATGGTTTTCGAGGGTGCTAAAACCGATGGCAAAGTCAAATTGAGAATCCAAGATGGCGGCTGCGATAATTTTCGAATTATTCATCAATTTCACCATGGAAATCGTTTTCATGGTTTTCGAGGATGCTAAAGCCGATAGTGAGGTCAAAATCAAAATCCAGGATGGCGGCTTCGATAATTTTCGAAATGTTCAACATGGGGGTCGTTTTCATGGTTTTCGAGGGTGCTAAAACCGATGGCGAGGTCAAAATGAGAATCCAAGATGGCGGCTGCAATAATTTTCGAAATGTTCATTTACGGAGTTGTTACCATGGTTTTCGAGGATGCTAAAGCCGATAGTGAGGTCAAACTCAGTATCCAAGATGGCGACTGCAAAAAATTGAAAGTTTTCATCATGGATGTCGTTTTCATAGTTTTCAAGGATGCTAAAGCCGATAGTAAGGTCAAACTCAAAATTCAAGATGGCGACTGCAAAAAATTCAAAGTTTTCATCATGGGAGTCGTCTTCATGGTTTTCGAGGATGCTAAAGCCGATAGGAGGTTGATATATAATTTTTGAATTGTTCATCATGGGTGTCGTTTTCATGGTTTTCGAGGGTGCTAAGTGCTAAAGCCGATAGTGAGGTTAAAATCCAAATCCAACATGGCGGCTGCGATAATTTTCGAATAATTGTTCATCATGGGAGTCGTTTTCATGGTTTTCGAGGGTGCTAAAACCGATGGCGAGGTCAAAATGAGAATCCAAGATGGCGGCTGCTATAATTTTCGAATTGTTCACAATTTTATCATGGGAGTCGTTTTCATGGTTTTCGAGGATGCTAAAGCCGATAGTGAGGTCAAACTCAAAATCCAAGATGGCGACTGCAAAAAAATTCAAAGTTTTTATCATGGATGTCGTTTTCATGATTTTCGAGAATGCTAAAACCGATGGCGAGGTTAAAATGAGAATCCAAGATGGCGGCTGCGATAATTTTCGAATTGTTCATCATGGGAGTCGTTTTCATGGTTTTCGAGGATGCTAAAGCCGATAGTGAGGTCAAAATCAAAATCCAAGATGGCGGCTACGATAATTTTCAAATTGTTCATCATGGGAGTCGTTTCCATGGTTTTCGAGGATGCTAAAGCCGATAGTGAGGTTTAAATACAAATCCAAGATAGCGGCTGCGATAATTTTCGAATTGTTCATTATGGGAGTCGTTTTCATGGTTTTCGAGGATGCTAAAGCCGATAGTGAGGTTAAAATCCAAATCCAAGATGGCGGCTGCGATAATTTTGGAATTGTTCATCATGACTGTTTTCATGTTTTTCGAGGATGCTAAAGCCGATAGTGAGGTCAATATCAAAATCCAAGATGGCGACTGCAAAAAACTTCAAAGTTTTCATCATGGATGTCGTTTTTATGGTTTTCGAAGGTGCTTAAACCGATGGCGAGGTCAAAATGAGAATCCAAGATAGCGGCTGCGATAATTTTCGAAATATTCGTCATGGGAGTCGTTTTCATGGTTTTCGAGGATGCTAAAGCCGATAGTGAGGTCAAAATCATAATCCAAGATGGCGGCTGCGATAATTTTCGAAATGATCATCATGGGAGTCGTTTTCATGGTTTCCGAGGATGCTAAAGCCGATAGTGAGGTCAAAATCAAAATCCAATATGGCGGCTGCGATAATTTTCGAATTGTTCATCATGGATATCGTTTTCATGGTTTTCGAGGGTGCTTGAACCGATGGCGAGGTCAAAATGAGAATCCAAGATGGCGGCTCCGATAATTTTCGAAATGATCATCATGGGAGTCGTTTTCATGGTTTTGGAGGATGCTAAAGCCAATAGTGAGGTTAAAATCAAAATCCAAGATGGCGGCTGCGATAATTTTCGAATTGTTCATCATGGGAGTCGTTTTCATGGTTTTCGAGAGTGTTAAAATCGATGGCGAGGTCAAAATGAGAATCCAAGATGGCGGCTGCTATAGTTTTCGAATTGTTCATCAATTTCATCATGGGAGTCGTTTTCATGGTTTTGGAGGATGCTAAAGCCGATAGTGAGGTTAAAATCAAAATTCAAGATGGCGGCTGCGATAATTTTCGAAATGTTCATCATGGGAGTCGTTTTCATGGTTTTCGAGGATGCTTCAGCCGATAGTGAGGTCAAAATCCAAATCCAAGATGGCGGCTGCGATAATTTTCGAATTGTTTATCATGGGAGTCGTTTTCATGGTTTTCGAAGATACTACAGCCGATTGTGAGGTCAAAATCAAAACCCAAGATGGCGGCTGCGATAATTTTCGAATTGTTCATCAATTTCATCATGGGTGTCGTTTTCATGGTTTTCGAGGATGCTAAAGCCAATAGTGAGGTTTAAATACAAATCCATGATGGCGGCAGCCATAATTTTCGAATTGTTCATCGTGGGAGTTGTTTTCAAGGTTTTCGAGGATGCTAAAGCCGATAGTGAGGTCAAAATAAAATCCAAGATGGCGGCTTCGATAATTTTCGATATGTTCATCAATTTCATCATGGGACGTAACGAAGGTTGAGTGGGTGAAGCGTAACTCAGGGGTGACGACAAGCAAACTAACAAGTAACTCTCATGAGTAGGGCAAAAGTACTTAGCCACTCGTTTGTGGCCTCCCCCCTCCAAATCGTATCTCAGAAACTAAGAGGCCGATGTTCTGTTTTTTTACGGATTCGTATAGAGGTGGCTCGGAAAAGAAAAAACCATTTTTTCAAAGTTCCCCCTCTTGACCCCCTTCTCCCCCCTTTAGACGGATCTCAGAAGAGACTCATCATTTTTTTTCAGATTCTTATAAAGGGGCCCAAAGTATGTCAAAATCATTTTTCAAAACTCACCCCTCTCCCCGCCTTCACCCCTCCCCTCATCGTATCTCGGAAACTTGGTAGCGGTAAAGCGAAGCGTAGCGTAGCGTAGGGATAAGGTCACGATAGCTTTCCGGTGGAAGGTATAGGTCCTGAGTTGAGCGAACCTGCGAGGTGGCGAGCGAAGCGAGCCGGTGACCTCTGTAGCGTAAGTATGACCGATTGTGAGGTCAAAATCAAAATCCAAGATGCAGACTGCAAAAAATTCAAAGTTTTCATCATGGATGTCGTTTTCATGGTTTTCGAGGGTGCTGAAACCGATGGCGAGGTCAAAATGAGAATCCAAGATGGCGGCTGCGATAATTTTCGAATTGTTCATCATGAGAGTCGTTTTCATGGTTTTCGAGGATGCTAAAGCCGATAGTGGGGATAAAATCCAAATCCAAGATGGCGGCTGCGATAATTTTCGAATTGTTCATCATGGGAGTCGTTTTCAAGGTTTTCCAGGATGACAAAGCTGATAGTGAGGTCAAAATCAAAATCCAAGATGGTGACTGCAAAAAATTACAAAGTTTTAATGATGGATGTCGTTTTCATAGTTTTCGAGGTTGCTAAAACCGATGGCGAGGTCAAAATGAGAATCCAAAATGGCCTCTGCGATAATTTTCGAATTGTTCATCATGGGAGTCATTTTCATGGTATTCGAGGGTGCTGAAATCAATGGCGAGGTCAAAATGAGAATCCAAGATGGCGGCTGCTATAATTTTCGAATCGTTCATCAATTTCATAATGGGAGTCGTTTTCATGGTTTTCGAGGATGCTAAAGGCGATAGTGAGGTCAAAATCAAAATCCAAGATGGCGGCTTCGATAATTTTCGAAATGTTCATCAATTTCATCATGGGACGTAACGAAGGTTGAGTGGATGAAGCGTAACTCAGGGGTGACGACAAGCAAACTAACAAGTAACTCTCATGAGTAGGGCAAAAGTACTAAGCCTCTCCTTTTTGGCTCCCCCCCCCTCCCAATCGTATCTCAGACACTAAGAGACCCGTGTTCTTTTTTTTACGGATTCGTATAGAGGAGGCTCGGAAAAGTAAAAACCATTTTTCAAAGTTGCCCCTTATGCCACCCTTCTGAGTTTTTAATAAGGTTTTAGATTGGATTAGGGGGTTCTTAAGGGGTATCAAATTTTTTAAAGTGCTCTAACGGATTTTAAAATTCTTTTGACTATCCTAAGGAATTCTCAATTTAGTTTGTATTTTTTTAATTTTGTTTCTTTTTTTTATTGAATTAGATACAAGGGTTTTCAGAATATTAAAAATATTTTACATATTTACAATTTACAAAATCTTTTAAGGACTATGGATTTTCCAATTCATTTAAAGATTCATAATGGATTCTCAAAATTTTATCAAGGTAAGGAATACTTCTCCAAAACACGACCCCGCGAGCTGCTTGCAGCTCGCGCAACGCGCAAATACTAGTTATTATACTATATAAAGCTCGATTACCACTCACTCACTGACTGATTGACACAATTGTTCTCCCAGATGGTGAAGGGGGAGGTAGGTATATTTTGACAGATTCGTAAACAAGTAACTCTGGTGAGTATGGGAAAAATCCCAAACCTCCCCTTTTCGCCCCCCCTCTCCCCCCTCCCCATCGTATCTCGGAAACTAAGAGACCCGTGTTTTGTGTTTTTTTACGGATTCGTATAGAGGAGGCTCGGAAAAGTAAAAACCATTTTTCAAAGTTCTCCCCCCTTGCCCCCCTTCTCCCCCCTTTAGGCGGATCTCGGAAGTTAACAGACTTGCAACATTTTTTTTTTTCAGATTCATATCAAGGGGCCCAGAGTTGGTAAAAATCGTTTTTCAAAACTCCCCCCTCTCCCCCTCTTCACCCCTCCCCCCATCGTATCTCGGAAACTAAGAGACCCGTGTTTTGTTTTTTTACGGATTCGTATAGAGGAGGTTCGGAAAAGTAAAAGCCGTTTTTCAAAGTCCCCCCCCCCCTTACCCCCCTTCTCCCCCTTTAGGCGTATCTCAGAAGTTAACAGACTTGCAACATTTTTTTTTTCAGATTCATATCAAGGGGCCCAGAGTTGGTCAAAAACATTTTTCAAACCCCCCCCCTCTCCCCCTCTTCACCCCTCCCCCCGTCGTATCTGAAAAACTAGGTAGCGGTAAAGCTTTCCGGTGGTAGGTAGGTCCTGAGTGGAGCGAACCTGCGAGACCGAGTGGAGCGAAGGGGGGAGGTGGCGAGCGAAGCGAGCCGGCGACCCCCGTAGTGTAACGAAGGTTGAGTGGGTGAAGCGTAACTCGGGGGTGACGATAAGCAAACTTACAAGTAACTCTCATGAGTAGGGCAAAAGTACCAAGCCTCCCCTTTTTGGCCTCCCACCGCAACCGCAACCGTATCTCAGAAACTAAGAGACCCGTGTTCTGTTTTTTTACGGATTCGTATAGAGGAGGCTCGGAAAAGTAAAAAGCAATTTTCAAAGTTGTCCCTCTTGACCCCTTCTCCCCCTCCCTGCCCTTTAGGCGGATCTCAGAAGAGACTTGGAACATTTTTTTTCAAATTCATATCAAGTTACCCGGAGTTGGTCAAAATCATTTTTCAAAACTCCCCCATCTCCCCCTCTTCACCCCTCCCCCCATCGTATCTCGGAAAAACTATGTAGCGGTAAAACGAAGCGTAGCGTAGCGTAGTGATAAGGTCACGATAGCATTCCGGTGGTAGGTAGGTTCTGAGTGGAGCGAACCTGCGAGACCGAGTGGAGTGAAGGGGGGAGGTGGCGAGCGAAGCGAGCCGGCGACCTCCGTAGCGTAACGAAGGTTGAGTGGGTGAAGCGTAACTCAGGGGTGACGACATGCAAACTTACAAGTAACTCTCATGAGTAAGGCAAAATAACCAAGCCTCCCCTTTTTGGCCTCTCCCCCCCCCCCCCCCTCCCAATCATATTTCAGAATTTAAGAGACCCGTATTTTGCTTTTTTACGGATTCGTATAGAGGAGGCTCGGAAAAGTAAAAAGCAATTTTCAAAGTTGCCCCTCTTGACCCCCTTCTCCCCCCTTTAGGCGGATCTCGGAAGTAAACAGACTTTTAACCCTTTTTTTTTCAGATTCATATCAAGGGGCCCAGAGTTGATCAAAATCATTTTTCAAAACTCACCCCTCTCCCCTCCTTCACCCCTCCCCCCATAGTATCTCGGAAACTAGGTAGCGGAGAAGCGAAGCGTAGCGTAGCGTAGGGATAAGGCCACGATAGATTTCCGGTGGTAGGTAGGTGCTGAGTGGAGCGAACCTGCGAGACCGAGTGGAGCGAAGGGGGTGGCGAGCGAAGCGAGCCGGCGACCTCCGTAGCGTAACGAAGGTTGAGTGGGTGAAGCGTAACTCGGGGGCGACGACAAGCAAACTTACAAGTAACTCTCATGAGTAGGGCAAAAGTACCAAGACTCCCGTTTTTGGCCTCCCCCCCCCCTCCTAATCGTATCTCAGAAGCTAAAAGACCCGTGTTCTGTTTTTTTACGGATTCGTATAGAGGAGGCTCGGAAAAGTAAAAACCATTATTCAAAGTTCCCTCCCCCCCCCCCTTGCCCACCTTCTACCCCCTTTAGGCGGATCTCGGAAGTTAACAGACTTTCAACATTTTTTTTTTCAGACTCATATCAAGGGGCCCAGTGTTGGTCAAAATCATTTTTCGAAAATCCCCCCTCTCCCCCGCTTCACCCCTCCCCCCATCGTATCTCGGAAACTAAGAGACCAGTGTTTTGATGTTTTACGGAATCGTATAGAGGAGGCTCGGAAAAGTAAAAACCATTTTTCAAAGTTCCCCCCCTTAACCCCTTTTCCCCCCCTTTAGGCAGATCCCGAAAGTTAACAGACTTGCAACATTTTTTTTTTTCAGATTCATATGAAGGGGCCCAGAGTTGGTCAAAATCATTTTTCAAAACTCCCCCTTCTCCTCCTCTTCACCCCTACCCCCATCGTATCTCCGAAACTAGGTAGCGGTAAAGCGAAGCGTTGCGTAGGGATAAGGTCACGATAGCTTTCCGGTGGTAGGTAGGTCCTGAGTGGAGCGAACCTGCGAGACCGAGCGGAGCGAAGCGAGCCGGCGACCTCCGTAGCGTAAAGAAAGTGGAGTGGGTGAAGCGTAACTGAGGGGTGACGACATGCAAACTTACAAGTAACTCTCATGAGTAAGGCAAAATAACCAAGCCTCCCCTTTTTGGCCTCTCCCCCCCCCCCCCCCTCCCAATCATATTTCAGAATTTAAGAGACCCGTATTTTGCTTTTTTACGGATTCGTATAGAGGAGGCTCGGAAAAGTAAAAAGCAATTTTCAAAGTTGCCCCTCTTGACCCCCTTCTCCCCCCTTTAGGCGGATCTCGGAAGTAAACAGACTTTTAACCCTTTTTTTTTCAGATTCATATCAAGGGGCCCAGAGTTGATCAAAATCATTTTTCAAAACTCACCCCTCTCCCCTCCTTCACCCCTCCCCCCATAGTATCTCGGAAACTAGGTAGCGGGAGGGGTGACGACAAGCAAACTTACAAGTAACTCTCAAGAGAAGGGCAAAAGTACCAAGCCTCCCCTTTTTGGCCTCCCCCCCCCCCCCTCCCAATCGTATCTCAGAAACTAAGAGACCCGTGTTCAGTTTTCGAGGATGCTACAGCCGATAGTGAGGTCAAAATCAAAATCCAAGATGGCGGCTGCGATAATTTTTAAATGTTCATCATGGGAGTCGTTTCCATGGTTTTCGAGGGTGCTAAGACCGATGGCGAGGTCAAAATGAAAATCCAAGATGGCGGCTGCGATAATTTTCGAATTGTTCATCAATTTCATCATGGGAGTCGTTTTCATGGTTTTCGAGGGTGCTAAATCCGATGGCGAGGTCAAAATGAGAATCCAAGGTAGCGGCTGCGATAATTTTCGAATTATTCATCGTGGAAGTCGTTTTCATGGTTTTCGAGGATGCTAAAGCCGATAGTGAGGTCAAAATCAAAATCCAAGATGGCGGCTTCGATAATTTTCGAAATGTTCTTAATGGGGGTCGTTGTCATGGTTTTCGAAGGTGCTAAAACCGATGGCGAGGTCAAAATGAGAATCCAAGATGGCGGCTGCGATAATTTTCGAATAGTTCATCAATTTCATCATGGGAGTCGTTTTCATGGTTTTCGAGGATGCTAAAGCCGATAGTGAGGTCAAAATCAAAATCCAAGATGGCGGCTGCGATAATTTTTAAAATGTTCATCATGGGAGTCGTTTCCATGGTTTTCGAGGGTGCTAAAACCGATGGCGAGGTCAAAATGAAAATCCAAGATTGGCTGCTGATTGGAGGCTGCGATAATTTTCGAATTGTTCATCAATTTCATCATGGGAGTCGTTTTCATGGTTTTCGAGGATGCTAAGGCCGATAGTGAGGTCAAAATCAAAATCCAAGATGGCGGCTTCGATAATTTTCGAAATGTTCATCATGGGAGTCGTGTAATGGTTTTCGAGGATGCTGAAGCCGAAAGTGAGGTCAAAATCAAAATCCAAGATGGCGGCTGCGATAATTATCGAAATGTTCATCAATTTCATCATGGGAGTCGTTTTCAAGGTTTTCGAGGATGTTAAAGCCGATAGTGAGGTCAAAATCAAAATCCAAGATGGCGACAGCAAAAAATTCAAAGTTTTCATCATGGATGTCGTTTTCATGGTTTTCGAGGGTGCTAAAACCGATGGCTAGGTCAAAATCAAATTGCAAGATGGCGGCTGCGATAATTTTCGAATTGTTCATCATGGATGTCGTTTTCATGGTTTTCGAGGGTGCTAAAACCGATGGCGAGGTCAAAATCCAAATCCAAGATGGCGGCTTCGATAATTTACGAATTGTTCATCATGGAAGTCGTTTTCATGGTTTTCGAGGATGCTAAAGCCGATAGTGACTTCAAAATCAAAATCCAAGATGGCGGCTTCGAAAATTTACGAATTGTTCATCATGGGAGTCGGTTTCATGGTTTTCAAGGATGCTAAAGCCGATAGTGGGGTCAAAATCAAAATCCAAGATCGCGGCTGCGATAATTTTTTAAATGTCTTCGTGGGAGTCGTTTTCATGGTTTTCGAGGATGCTTAAGCCGATAGTGAGGTCAAAATTAAAATCCAAGATAGCGGCTGTCATAATTTTTGAAATGTGCATCATGGGAGTCGTTTTCATGGTTTTCGAGGATGCTAAATCCGAAAGTGAGGATAAAATCCAAATCCAAGATGGCGGCTGTGATAATTTTCGAATTGTTCATCATGGGAGTCGTTTTCATGGTTTTCGAGGATACTAAAGCCGATAGTGAGGTCAAAATCAAAATCCAAGATGGCGGCTTCGATAATTTTCGAGATGTACATCATGGGAGTCGTTTGCATGGTTTTCGAGGATGCTAAAGCCGATAGTGAGGTTAAAATCCAAATTCAAGATGGCGGCTGCGATAATTTTTCAAATGTCTTCATGGGAGTCGTTTTCATGGTTTTCGAGGATGCTTAAGCCGATAGTGAGGTCAAAATTAAAATCCAAGATGGCGGCTGTCATAATTTTTGAAATGTGCATCATGGGAGTCGTTTTCATGGTTTTCGAGGATGCTAAAGCCGATAGTGAGGTCAAAATCCAAATCCAAGATGGCGGCTGGTATAACTTTCGAATTGTTTATTAATTTCATCATGGGAGTCGTTTTCATGGTTTTCGAGGGTGCTAAATCCGATAGTGAGGTCAAAATCGAAATCCAAGATGGCGGCTGCGATAGTTTTCGAATTGTTCATCATGGGAGTCGTTTTCGTGGTTTTCGAGGATGCTAAAGCCGATAGTGAGGTCAAAATCAAAATCCAAGATGGCGGCTTCGATAATTTTCGAGATGTACATCATGGGAGTCGTTTTCGAATTGTTCAACAATTTCATCATGGGAGTCGTTTTCATGGTTTTCGAGGATGCTAAAGCCGATAGTGAGGTCAAAATCAAAATCCAAGATGGCGGCTTCGATAATTTTCGAGATGTACATCATGGGAGTCGTTTTCATGGTTGTCGAAGATGCTAAAGCCGATAGTGAGGTCAAAATCAAAATCCAAGATGGCGGCTTTGATAATTTTCGAAATGTTCATCATGGGTGTCGTTTTCATGGTTTTCGAGGGTGCTAAAACCGATGGCGAGGTCATAATGAGAATCCAAGATGGCTATAATTTTCGAATTGTTCATCAATTTCATCATGGGAGTCGTTTTCGAATTGTTCAACAATTTCATCATGGGAGTCGTTTTCGTGGTTTTCGAGGATGCTTAAGCCGATAGTGAGGTCAAAATTAAAATTCAAGATGGCGGCTGTCATAATTTTTGAAATGTGCATCATGGGAGTCGTTTTCATGGTTTTCGAGGATGCTAAAGCCGATAGTGAGGTCAAAATCCAAATCCAAGATGGCGGCTGCGATAATTTTCGAATTGTTCATCATGGGAGTCGTTTTCGTGGTTTTCGAGGGTGCTAAATCCGATAGTGAGGTCAAAATCAAAATCCAAGATGGCGGCTTTGATAATTTTCGAAATGTTCATCATGTGGGTATCGTTTTCATGGTTTTCGAGGGTGCTAAAACCGATGGCGAGGTCATAATGAGAATCCAAGATGGCGGCTTCGATAATTTTCGAGATGTACATCATGGGAGTCGTTTTCATGGTTGTCGAAGATGCTAAAGCCGATAGTGAGGTCAAAATCAAAATCCAAGATGGCGGCTTCGATAATTTTCGAGATGTACATCATGGGAGTCGTTTTCATGGTTTTCGAGGATGCTAAAGCCGATAGTGGGGTTAAAATCCAAATCCAAGATGGCGGCTGCGATAATTTTTTAAATGTCTTCATGGGAGTCGTTTTCATGGTTTTCGAGGATGCTTAAGCCGATAGTGAGGTCAAAATTAAAATTCAAGATGGCGGCTGTCATAATTTTTGAAATGTGCATCATGGGAGTCGTTTTCATGGTTTTCGAGGATGCTAAAGCCGATAGTGAGGTCGAAATCCAAATCCAAGATGGCGGCTGCGATAATTTTCGAATTGTTCATCATGGGAGTCGTTTTCGTGGTTTTCGAGGGTGCTAAATCCGATAGTGAGGTCAAAATCCAAATCCAAGATGGCGGCTGCGATAATTTTCGAAATGTTCATCAATTTCATCATGGGACGTAACGAAGGTTGAGTGGATGAAGACAAGCAAACTTACAAGTAACTCTCATGAGTAAGGCAAAAGTACTAAGCCTCCTTTTTTTGGCCTCCCCCCCCCCCTCCCAATCGAATTTCAGACTCTAAGAGACCCGTGTGCTTTTTTTTTACGGATTCGTATAGATGAGGCTCGGAAAAGTTAAAACATTTTTCAAAGTTGCCCCTTACCCCTTCTGAGTTTTCAATAAGGTTTTAGATTGGATGAGGGGGCTCTCAAGGGGTTTCAAAATCATTTGTTTCTTTTTTTTATTGAATTAGTAATAAGGGTTTTCAGAATATTAAAAATATTTTATATAATTTACAAAATCATTTAAGGACTATGGATTTTCCAATTCATTTAAAGATTCTTATGGATTCTCAAAATTTTATAAAGGTAAGGAATACTTCTCCAAAAGACGACCCCGCGAGCTGCTTGCAGCTCGCGCAACGCGCAAATACTAGTTATACTATATAAAGCTCGATTACCACTCACTCACTGACTGATTGACACAATTGTTCTCCCAGATGGTGAAGGGGGAGGTGGGTATATTTTGACAGATTCGTAAACAAGTAACTCTCGTGAGTATGGGAAAAATCCCAAACCTCCCCTTTTCGCCCCCACTCTCCCCCCTCCCCATCGTATCTCGGAAACTAAGAGACCCGTGTTTTGTGTTTTTTTACGGATTCGTATAGAGGAGGCTCGGAAAAGTAAAAACCATTTTTCAAAGTTTGTCCCCCTTCTCCCCCCTTTAGGCGGATCTCGGAAGTTAACAGACTTGCAACATTTTTTTTTTCAGATTCATATCAAGGGCCCCAGAGTTGGTCAAAATCGTTTTTCAAAACTCCCCCCTCTCCCCCTCTTCACCCCTCCCCCTATCGTATCTCGGAATCTAAGAGACCCGTGTTTTATTTTTTTACGGATACGTATAGAGGAGGCTCGGAAAAGAAAAATTCATTTTTCAAAGTCCCCCCCCCCCTTGCCCCCCTTCTCCCCCCTTCAGGCGGATCTCGGAAGTTAACAGGCTTGCAACATTTTTTTTTTCAGATTCATATCTAGGGCCCCAGAGTTGGTCAAAATCGTTTTTCAAAACTCCCCCCTCTCCCCCTCTTCACCCCTCCCCCCATCGTATCTCGGAAAAACTAGGTAGCGGTAAAGCGAAGCGTAGCGTAGCATAGGGATAAGGTCACGATAGATTTCCGGTGGTAGGTAGGTCCTGAGTGGAGCGAACCTGCGAGACCGAGTGGAGCGAAGGGGGGAGGTGGCGAGCGAAGCGAGCCGGCGACCTCCGTAGCGTAACGAAGGTTGAGTGGGTGAAGCGTAACTCAGGGGTGACGACGTGCAAACTTCCAAGTAACTGTCATGAGTAGGGCAAAAGTACCAAGTCTCTCCTTTTTGGCCTCCCCCCCCCTCCCAATCGTATCTCAGAAACTAAGAGACCCGTGTTTTGTTTTTTTATGGATTCGTATAGAGGTGGCTCTGAAAACTAAAAACCATTTTTTAAAGTTCCCTCCCCCCTTGCTCCCCTTCTCCCCCTTTAGGCGGATCTCGGAAGTTAACAAACTTGCAACATTTTTTTTTCAGATTCAAATCAAGGGGCCCAGAGTTAGTCAAAATCATTTTTCAAAACTCCCCCCTCTCCCCCTCTTCACCCCTCCACCCATCGTATCTCGGAAAAATTATGTAGCGGTAAAGCGAAGCGTAGGGATGAGGACACGATAGAGTTCCGGTGGTAGGTAGGTCCGAGTGGAGCGAACCTGCGAGACCGAGTGGAGCGAAGGGGGGAGGTGGCGAGCGAAGCGAGCCGGCGACCTCCGTAGCGTAACGAAGGTTGAGTGGGTGAAGCGTAACTCGGGGGCGACGACAAGCAAACTTACAAGTAACTCTCATGAGTAGGGCAAAAGTACCAAGACTCCCGTTTTTCGCCTCCCCCTCCCTCCCAATCGTATCTCAGAAACTAAGAGACCCGTGTTCTGTTTTTTTACGGATTCGTATAGAGGAGGCTCGGAAAAGTAAAAACCATTATTCAAAGTTCCCCCCCCCCCCTTGCCCACCTTCTCCCCCCTTTAGGCGGATCCCGGAAGTTAACAGACTTGCAACATTTTTTTTTTTCAGATTCATATGAAGGGGCCCAGAGTTGGTCAAAATCATTTTTCAAAACTCCCCCTTCTCCTCCTCTTTACCCCTACCCCTATCGTATCTCCGAAACTAGGTAGCGGTAAAGCGAAGCGTTGCGTAGGGATAAGGTCACGATAGCTTTCCGGTGGTAGGTAGGTCCTGAGTGGAGCGAACCTGCGAGACCGAGGGGAGCGAAGGGTTGAGGTGGCGAGCGAAGCGAGCCGGCGACCTCCGTAGCGTAACGAAAGTGGAGTGGGTGAAGCGTAACTGAGGGGTGACGACAAGCAAACTTACAAGTAACTCTCAAGAGAAGGGCAAAAGTACCAAACCTCCCCTTTTTGGCCTCCCCCCCCTCCCAATCGTATCTCAGAAACTAAGAGACCCGTGTTCAGTTTTCGAGGATGCTACAGCCGAAAGTGAGGTCGAAATCAAAATCCAAGATGGCGGCTGCGATAATTTTTAAATGTTCATCATGGTAATCGTTTTCATGGTTCTCGAGGATGCTAAAGCCGATAGTGGAGTCAAAATCAAAATCCAAGATGGCGACTGCAAAAAATTTGAAAGTTTTCATCATGGATGTCGTTTTCATGGTTTTCGAGGGTGCTAAAACCGATGGCGAGGTCAAAATGAGAATCCAAGATGGCGGCTGCTATAATTTTCGAATTGTTCATCAATTTCATCATGGGAGTCGTTTTCATGGTTTTCGAGGATGCTAAAGCCGATAGTGAGGTCAAAATCAAAATCAAAGATGGCGGCTTCGATAATTTTTGAAATGTTCATCATGGGAGTCGTTTTCATGGTTTTCGAGGATGCTAAAGCCGATACTGAGGTCAAAATTAAAATCCAAAATGGCGGCTGCGATAATTTTCGAAATATTCATCATGAGGGTCGTTTCCATGATTTTCGAGGATGCTAAAGCCGAGAGTGAGGTTAAAACCCAAATCCAAGATGGCGGCTGCGATAATTTTCGAATTGTTCATCATGGGAGTCGTTTTCATGGTTTTCGAAGATGCTACAGCCGATAGTGGGGTCAAAATCAAAATCCAAGATAACGACTGCAAGAAAAATCAAAGTTTTCATCATGGGAGTCCTTTTCATGGTTCTCGAGGATGCTAAAGCCGATAGTGGAGTCAAAATCAAAATCCAAGACGGCAACTGCAAAAAATTTTAAAGTTTTCATCATGGATGTCGTTTTCATGGTTTTCGAGGGTGTTATAGCCGATTGTGAGGTCAAAATCAAAATCCAAGATGGCGGCTGCGATAATTTTCGAATTTTTCATCATGGGTGGCGTTTTCATGGTTTTCGAGGGTGCTAAGTGCTTAAGCCGATAGTGAGGTTAAAATCCAAATCCGAGATGGGGCAGCGATAATTTTTGAATTGTTCATCATGGGTGTTGTTTTCATGGTTTTCGAGGATGCTAAAGCCGATAGTGAGGTTAAAATCCAAATCCAAGATGGCGGCTGCGATAATTTTCGTATTGTTCATCGTGGGTGTCGTTTTCATGGTTATTGAGGGTGCTAAAACCGATGGCGAGGTCAAAATGAGAATCCAAGATGGCGGCTGCTATAATTTTCGAATTGTTCATCAATTCCATCATCGAGGATGCTAAAGCCGATAGTGAGGTCAAAATCAAAATCCAAGATAGCGGCTTCGATAATTTTCGAAATGTACATCATGGGAGTCGTTTTCATGGTTTTCGAGGATGCTAAAACCGATAGTGAGGTCAAAATCAAAATCCAAGATGGCGATTGTAAAAATTTCAAAGTTTTAATCATGGATGTCGTTTTCATGGTTTTCGAGGATGCTAAAGCCGATAGTGAGGTGAAAATTAAAATTCAAGATGGCGGCTGCGATAATTTTCGAATTGTTCATCATGGGGAGTCGTTTTCATTGTTCTCGAAGATGCCAAAGTCGATAGTGAGGTCAAAATCAAAATCCAAGATGGCGGCTGCGATAATTTTTGAAATGTTCATCATGGGAGTCGTTATCATGGTTTTCGAGGATGCTAAAGCCGATAGTGAGGTTAAAATCCGAATCCAAGATGGCAGCTGCTATAATTTACGAATTGTTCATCATGGAAGTCGTCTTATAATTTTCGAAATGTTCATCATGGCAGTCGTTTTCATAGTTTTCGAGGATGCTAAAGCCGATAGTGAGGTAAAAATCCGAATCCAAGATGGCGGCAGCGATAATTTTCGAAATGTTTATCATGGAGTCGTTTTCATGGTTTTCGAGGATGCTAAACCCGATAGTGAGGTCAAAATTAAAATCCAAGATGGCGGCTTCGATAATTTTCGAAATGTTCATCATGGGAGTCGTTTTCATGGTTTTCGAGGATGCTAAAGCCGATAGTGAGGTTAAAGTCTAGATCAAAAATGGCGGCTGCGATAATTTTCGAACTGTTCATCATGGGAGTCGTTTTCATGGTTTTCGAGGATGCCTAAGCCGATAGTGAGGTCAAAATCAAAATCCAAGATGGCGGCTGCAAAAAATTTCAAAGTTTTCATCATGGATGTCGTTTTAATGGTTTTTGGGGGTGCTAACACCGATGGCGATGTCAAAATGAGAATCCAAGATGGCGGCTGCGATAATTTTAGAATTATTCATCATGGGAGTCGTTTTCATGGTTTTCGACGATGCTAAAGCCGATAGTGAGGTCAAAATCAAAATCCAAGATGGCGGCTGCGATAATTTTTAAATGTTCATCATGGTAATCGTTTTCATGGTTCTCGAGGATGCTAAAGCCGATAGTGGAGTCAAAATCAAAATCCAAGATGGCGACTGCAAAAAATTTGAAAGTTTTCATCAAGGATGTCGTTTTCATGGTTTTCGAGGGTGCTAAAACCGATGGCGAGGTCAAAATGAGAATCCAAGATGGCGGCTGCTATAATTTTCGAATTGTTCATCAATTTCATCATGGGAGTCGTTTTCATGGTTTTCGAGGATGCTATAGCCGATAGTGAGGTCAAAATCAAAAGCCAAGATGGCGGCTTCGATAATTTTCGAAATGTTCATCATGGGAGTCGTTTTCATGGTTTTCGAGGATAATAAAGCCGATAGTGAGGTCAAAATCCAAGATGGTGACTGCAAAAAATTTCAAAGTTTTAATGATGGATGTCGTTTTCATAGTTTTCGAGGTTGCTAAAACTGATGGCGAGGTCAAAATGAGAATCCAAGATGTCGGCTGCTATAATTTTCGAATTGTTCATCAATTTCATCATGGGAGTCGTGTTTATGGTTTTCGAGGGTGCTAAAACCGATGGCGAGCTCATAATGAGAATCCAAAGTAGCGGCTGCGACAATTTTCGAAATGTTCATCATGGGAGTCGTTTTAATGGTTTTTGGGGGTGCTAAAACCGATGGCGATGTCAAAATGAGAATCCAAGATGGCGGCTGCGATAATTTTAGAATTATTCATCATGGGAGTCGTTTTCATGGTTTTCGACGATGCTAAAGCCGATAGTGAGGTCAAAATCAAAATCCAAGATGGCGTGTGATAATTTTCGAATTGTTCATCATGGGAGTCGTTTTCATGGTTTTCGAGGGTGCTAAAACCGATGGCGAGGTCAAAATGAGAATCCAAGATTGCGGCTGCGATAATTTTCGAATTGTTCATCATGGGAGTCGTTTTCATGGTTTTCGAGGATGTTAAAGTAGATAGTGAGTTCAAAATCAAAATCCAAGATGGCGGCTTTGATAATTTTCGAAATGTTCATCAATTTCATCATGGGACGTACGTTTTTTTACGGATTCGTATAGAGGAGGCTCGGAAAAAACCATTTTTCATAGTTGCCTCTTATGCCTCCCTTCTGAGTTTTTAATAAGGTTTTAGATTGGAGTAGGGGGTTCTTAAAGGGTTTCAAAATCTTTTAAGTGCTCTAACGGATTTTAAAATTCTTTTAACTATCCTAAGGAATTATTATTATTATTTTATCCTAATAATTTATTTTGTTTTTTTTTTTTTAATTTTATATCTTTTTTTATTGAATTACTTAGAAGGGTTTTCAGAATATTAAAAATATTTTATATTTTATTATTCAACTACTTATAAGGGTTTTCAGAATATTAAAAATATTTTATATAATTTACAAAGTCATTTAAGGACTATGGATTTTCCAATTCATTTAAAGATTCTTATGGATTCTCAAAATTTTATTAAGGTAAGGAATACTTCTCCAAAACACGACCCCGCGAGCTGCTTGCAGCTCGCGCAACGCGCAAATACTAGTATTAATAATAATATTAGTGTGGATTTGTGAAAAAGGTCTTTGAAGTAGTTAGTTAGACATAAATACGTTCAGCCATGTCCTTATTGCTGATCAAATCAATATTTGGTTCCTTGTGCTCAATCGTATGCTGACAAGTTATGCCGCAAAAAAGTGAAAATAAAATTCTTAGGTTACAAAAAAATATTAGATATCTACGCGCTGTCTTAATTGCCTAACGAATATATGAGGGAAATTGACCAGTTCAAAAAAAAAAGTTTTCATATTCCTACTAATGCGAAAGTTATATACTCTGTCTGTCTGTCTCTTTTTCACGCTTCACCTACTGAATCGATTTGGATGAAATTTGGTACGGAGATAGTTTGAGAGCGGGAAAGGGACATAGGATAGTTTTTGTCCGAAATTTCCACTGGAAATCGCGGGCAAAAGCTAGTTCTCAAATATTTGATCCTGAATATTTAATTCGGAATTGAGTCGACAGAAAACGTCCACAAACTTTGATTATAATAACGTAATATGAAAAATAGATGAGATTCCACATTCCTTGAAGTTCGCAGTTGTATTGCGTCGGCGTTGTATTTATTTGTATGGCTGTTGAAAGGCCGAGTGAAAGCAGGGGCAGTGAGGGCTCAGAGGGCAAATAAATAATTACACGCATTCTGCAGATATTTGCCTCGGGCAGCCGTGGGGCGAGAAAAGCAACTGACTATTGTATTCCCCTGCACAAAAAATCCTCGTTATTTTAGAGTATTTAAAGAATTCCGTTCAAAAATGCTCTATGACTAGGGTTATACACTGATAACAGTACATATTATTACTAGCACTCCGCCTACAAATTCGTACGCGCGAACTTAGAACTTTTCCTCTGTGAATTTCTACTGCAGACCGAAAGAGGGATCTTTAATAAGATTCTTTTAGAAAATCTAAATAAATATCCAATAAAAATTTGAAACATCAAGTAATGAAGTTTCATACAAACTGTAAGCCCCAAACACAGCCTCTACAGTCAACAATTTCGCAAATTCACGTCATAGGTAGCAGCTACATCCTTAAAAAGATCCCTATGCAAAATTTGAGACTCCTAGCACTTGTAGTAACGAAGTTTTTTCAAACTATCAACCCCGAACACAACCCCTTAGTCCCTTACGTCCTAAAAAGAACCTCCTTGCAAAATTTGGAACTTCTAGCATTTGTAATACCTAACTAAGATTTGCTGATGAGCGAGTGAGTGACCATTCACTTTTACAAACAGGGTGAATTTTCCAACTGGGCGTGGGTAGGTATTGGGTATTGGTGAATATCGAAAATACTAAAAGGATTCTTGGAGGATTTTGACGAAAACTAAAATTGCATCATTGGATTTCGCTAGGTGGTATAGGCAGGGACAATAGTGAAAACAGAGGCTTTTGCTCTACAGTGCAACTCAGTGGGACGGTATGGGGTAGTTTGACCTTTAATATTTTTTTCAGTAAGAAGAAAGATTCAAGTAAATAGTGGGCTAGTAATTCAGCACTACACACTGTTTTACAATTTTTTGGTTGACTTTTAAATCTTGTTAGTAGTTTGCAAAAATAAATAAAAATAGGGTCTATAGAATATAAATTAACCTTTCGCTTGTCATAAAATATTGTTAGAAAAATGGAAGGGCTCGGCGGAATCAATGCTTTCATGCACCATGACGTATTTTAGTGTGTCAATTAGAGTTCTGTGTACCGACGGCCCAGCGTGAAGTGACGGCGCGCGCCGGGGACACAGTAGGGCTCCGCCACCCCCTGCACTCTGCTCATTGCGTATTCAGACAAATTGATCGTGTTGTTTTGGAACAAAAATCATTTTGCAGATGTTTGTTCGTTTCGTTTTTGTTTTCTCGTGCATATGTTTTCTCTATAACTCCACTCGGAATGTCCAACATGTTTGCTCCTGCTGAGATATAATGTTTGTCTGTTTCCGCAGATTTTATTTGTATTTGACAAACTACTTTTTGGTAGTCTGTTATTAGGAAAAGGTGGGAAAAAACAATACCTGATATTGCTGTGATGATGACTTGTGAATTTGTCAAGTACTGTTTATTCACTCTACTAATAGGTACCCATGGTTTTTATTAAATGAGGTGATGATACTCGTAACACTTTAATAGTTATGCAAACTTTTTTGTTTTTTTGTTTGTAGTGTTGCTTTAGTTGTACTTACGTGGTTGTACGACAATTCTCAACCGCTTCGCCTCATAGTGTCGACGAGTAATTATTTCTTCCTCGAATTTTATTACGAAAACAACAAAAGGTGCGACAAAAAATGTTTTTATAACTAACACGTATAGACGAAAAAGCAATTATGATTTTGTTCATAGTCGCTACTATTAGTATGGAAGCTACCTGCTGCGCTGCTCTATAATTACGCCGTGAGTGACATTTCCAAAGCTTTTGTAAACGATAACGCGGAAGCTGCTACGAAAACTTAAAAAACTAAGTAAGTATTGTTGCATTAATGCATTTGGGAGTAAATATTGAGGAGGCACAAAGCGGGGTCCGACAACCCTTAACTATAGTCCGCGGGGTGCCATTAGAGCGGCTCAAAGAGTTGGGTGTGCCCACGGAACTGCGAGCACCGACTTTGTAAATCTAATTAAAATATCAATATGTTCACTGGAGTCCGCGTTGACAATTTGATTTCACGCCTTGTGCCCTCGCTACCCTGCAATGCCACGATATTAAATATTAATACAATGTTACTACACGGCTTTGTTTTGTATTTCAACTGAGAAAAATAAATCAACGGTTTATGAAAATTGGGTTCGAAAAGAAGGCTAGTTATTGTGCAAGTTGCTACTATAAACATTCAACAAAATATAAATAAATTCTTCGAATGTGCATCAATTATCCCGCCGACATGATACTTTTGACTACAATAAAGTCAACGACTCCTCCATGAAACTGTCAATAATATATCGCAGAGCGGCGTGAAAGGCTCCAGACTGTCGACGTGCAATCAATACGAACTACCCTTGTTTTTTCTACTCTAGTTCAGGTAGCAATACAAACAACAATAAAAACGTGACATATCAATCGCCTTTTTTTCTGTCGATGTCGCAAATTCGCACAAATCAAACATTGAAGTGTTAAAAATTTCTGATTACAAAGGGCTTTTAAAGTCGCCTGACAGGGAGCGAGGGAGCTTTGTCACACGGAATCATTAGTTAGCAAATGTCAAGCCCGAATCCGCTTCTTTTATTACACAAACAGCCTTACAAGACGTTAAGTCAAACAAGTAGGTAAACAACGAGAAACTTAAACTGTGATTTATAGTTTCTTTTAATATTGATCTTATATACTTTATTTGTGTATCACTTGTTCTAAACATTCCGGAGTTGCTATTGTTGGGAAACTAAAACTGCTTATGATCTTCTTATGCGTGTTCCTATTTTTTTTTCATACACATTCGTTTTATGAGATTTTGTTATACATTCACGGTTGCATATTAACTTAGATTTAGATACTTAACTGACAATGATATTAATTTATAAGTAACACCATTAAGTTCATAATATATTGTCTAAATAGGTAGTAAGGAACAACTGTTACAATGCACGGCTGGCGCAATATTTCATCACGTCGTTCCGGCAAAAACGTAACCCTTTTTTTTGTTTTCTATTACAATTGTCACCCTTTTACTTCCATTTCAATTAAATAATGTCTGGTCATTTGTGTCGGGCGGGAGACGGCAGGAGCAGGCTCGTGGAGCAGTGTCGTGTTCGCGCCTCCCTGAACCCTCGCGCAAAGTGCGCGTCATCCTGCAAGCACATTAATCACTCCTATTATTAAACTTGTTATTGTGTTCATTTGAAGATAACGTTTTATAAACGGTGCCGTCGGTTCACAACAAAATAAGCTTTATGTAATAACGTGTAAGCGAATGCTTTCGTAAAAACCGTTGATTAATGATGTTTTATACTGTATCGATAACAACAAATCCGATTAAGGTTATGAAAAACGGTTTATTATATTTTATGACAAGTGATGAAAAGCCGTTCCAGTTTTTTTTATCGACCATCCCAGTCTAATTCCGCAATAAGTTTTCTAAGCGAGCGGAAAACCCGTACGTCTACATAATACCATGTGCTTTGAGAAGCCTCAAGATGCGAGGCCTCACCGAGCGACTGTATCTGTTTAGTATACGTACGTTTTGTGCCACGAGTTCCAGTCGGCAAGTTGTGCGCGTGCGTCGCGCCTCGCGCCGAAATAGATAGTCACGATGAGGTATTTCCGATTGTAGCTTGACGTAACCAGCGCCCGTCGAGGCCTGCCGAAGGCTTGCCGCGCCGACTATTTCCAAGAAGCACGTAAAGTCCGGCGATCCATTAATTGACGATTTTCCTTATTTACCTTAGTTATTTTAAGAATTAGTAGATTACCTTTAAATAAACTTCTCAGTATCATTCGTGCTTATACATATAAAACGGTAGTTTGTTTACACTACAGTAAATCTATGGTTTACACCTTCTTTAGATATCTGCTAGATTAAAGGCTTCTTAGATAGCATATATGTAAATTAAAAGTTGAGAAACAATAAAGTCAATTCTGTTCATGTTTAAAGAGATTAGATCATTATAATCACATTTATGGTTGGATTATTGTAGTTGCACCTACTTTATTGATGGCAGAAGAAATTGTGAGACATTTAGCTTTTGTTGCTGCGTACTGCGTAGCGATAGTCTACGATAAGCCTACGCTGCGTAGGCTTATCGTAGACGTTGCGTGTAGGCACGAGTATATTCTTCGTAGACGAGACGCTTCGTAGATGCCCAGCTTAATTGTAATTTGTATTTTCATTTACTATTTTTGTGTGCAATAAAGAATAATAAATTGGATTTTTGTTGAAAACACTGTGGTTGATTTTCCAGTTTTTCATTTCAGATCGAAACATGCGAAATTATGAGCAAAATCTCTTAGAATGTTCTAAATGTCTATTTTGTTGCAAAATTATCAACTTAATCCTCTCGTTCTGAGTGGAGTAGAAGAGATCTCTCAGCCTTGGCCAAAAATTCCCCTGTTCCTTCAGTTTCTATTTGCGTTTGAAGGCCACGGATATTCCCGCGAACCCTAGTAGGGCGGCGCATGGCCCTACTCGAGGCTGCAAATGGCAAGCTACGGCAGGAAATGACCTCACGATTAGTAGGCGTGGGAGAAGGACAACTTTGCAGAAGAAAGTGTCTGCCCCATGTCACCTCGCTCCGTACCATGGCCTGGACCAGGTATGGATGCATGAGGTTGCCAGTGTACCGCCCAAGCGGGGCAGGTCTTCATCGTATGCTTCACAGTATCCTCCAACTGGTCCACACCCGGGTGAATCCTGCCTTCGAATATAATTCAAGAACTTCATGAAACAACCGTGTCCGTGAAGCGGTTGGTGAGGACGCATACGTCTCTCCAGCCACTCCTGTAATGGGCCTACCACACGCACCGATCCGCACGATCTGTGGTGAAGCTTAATCTGCGTGTGGTAGGCCCATAAAAAGGAAACTGTCGTGCCCGCAACGCATGCCCTTCATGCACTCGAATGACAACACACGAATGACATAAAGTATGTAGCAAGTAAGTAGTATGTAGTAGTAAGGTTTACATCATCATCAGCCTATAATGTTCCCATTGCTGGGACACAGGCCTCCTCTCTGTGAGAGGGAGTGGGCCATAATCCACCACGCGAGCCCAGTGAAGGTTGGTAGATGTCACATCTTTTCGAATATTTGGTTCTAAGACATGCTGGTTTCCTCACGATGTTTTCCTTCCCCGTTTTGAGACCAGTGGTGATGAACTAAATTACACAAAGTAATGCGCCTGGCTGGGTTCGAACCCACGACCTACAACTCGTAAGTCGGCCAGATACTACTGGGCCACCACTGCTCTAAGGTTTATATACCTTAAAACAAATAATGCAATTAGGTGCGAGATCCGACATTTCCACACTTCTATGAGTCAACAATAAATGAGTTGCTAAGTGGACTCAACCGGAACAGAACCAGTATTTCGCTAAAGCCTGTTTATGTATGTGCGATTATGTAAATAAAGCCATCTCACTGGGATTTTACAATATATCATGCAATAATAATATACATATATTAAGTATATGAAAGTTTTATTTGAACACGGAATAGGGGAAGTCCTAAATACGTGCAAAAACTGACTGAAAAGACATTCTTAAAGAAGTCGGTTAAAAAATATAGTTCTCGATTGATCAAAAAGCAGTGTTGACAAAAAATATTGGCCAAGTGCGAGTGCGACCACGCACAATGAAGGGTTCCGTAGTTGAAAATGATTTATCCCAAACGCAAACATAGCATTAAAGTTGAACTAGTTGTTTCCAGCGCAGCGGCTTCTCCCGCAAATATTCGGAAATTATCTTACGAGAACATAAAATCAGATAAAAAGGTACCTACCCTATGTGTTAATCCAGGTTATAAACTGTATACGAAATATAAGTTTGTAATGGAATTTCGAGTAATAAATTACACAGTTTTAGATATATTTCTGTATTTACAGTGTAAGTTCTAGCTTCTGGCCAAATTTCATGATTTTAGGTCATCAGAAAGTACTGCCGTCTTAAGTAAAAAAGGCACAACTAGGGAAGGGAATAGGGAAAAATAAGCCTTAGTAGATACGCCTTTTTTAGTTAGTAAGGCTTATTTGTCTTTGCATCTTTTTGCGCAGATGTGCCTCTTAATTTTGCTTAAAGAGGCAGAGTAGATACCCGATATGTTTTTATTACTCGCGAGCGTTATATGCGGCAAAACAGAGGATAATGGGCCGTATCTATTGATTGCGTTGACTTAGACTAGGTGTAGACTTAAGTATTTGATATCAATATCAGCTTGATGCCTCCACGCGTTCCTGAGTAAAAAAGGGTCTTGACGGACAGCAAAGTGATTCTTGTAAAGATCCCGTTTTTTCTTCCCCGGCTTAGAAAAATCATTTTTCTCAAAAAAAATTAAATTAAAACTTATAATAAATCGTAGAGTTATTAAATAACTAATGAAAATTTTCTTTTCTATGACCAACCTGAAGCTTGATGAAAGACGCCATGTCCAGCTGTGGTTTGATGATAAAATTAAATTATATCTTGTTTAGTAATGATGATCAGTTCCTTGTTCCATCACTACAGTCATAAATAGACGGATTTACTTCTTATGGTAGGTGTGCTTACCAATTTCCAGATGTTAGGCCAAACATCTGCATATTCGGCATAACCAATTGAAGACAACAATGGTTTTCGTAAACTACTAATCTACTTTCAGGTAGCATTGAATCTGGCAGCTTTTCTAAATTTAGATGATAATGCACATAGCAAATTCCTAACTAGATAGAGAAAATGTATGTATAGATTATTCTTATCTTCACCAACAGTTATGTATCTATCTAGGACTGTCGGTATTCCCCAATGCAGGTATTTCCGGAGCTCAAGCGCTTTGAGAGCCCAGTTCTAACGCAATCAAATAACATGAGCTAGATTGTGACTATTTTATAATTTGCAAGATACTTAATGCTATAGAGATTATAGAAGTGGGACTTCCCTGTACGTTCTTATAAAATTAATAAGAAGTGAAGAGCCACTTTCAAGCTTAGTATTTAGTTTCGTTTAGACGCCCTATAAGCTATTCCCGCCTAGATACCAGATGGCAATGATACTCGAAAACTCAACTATTCCACCAAATCGGAAGACGTGGATTTGATTTTAAGGCTACAAGAGAGTTTTATGATACTATGTTCTTATTTTTGGTGCATAGAAAAAATATAGATTCATGCAAAGACCCGGAGAATTGTCTGTTGTAGCCAGGAGTGGACCCACCACTCGGAGTGGTGGCGGCGGCGACTCATGGTCCCCCTCTGTAGATAGTTAGCTTAGCTACTTCTCTGCGGCAGCGCTCGGGCTCGGCCCCGCGGCTTTCCAAGACACCACAGCGTACAGTTTAGAAACTCCTGAAGTCCTGAACAAACCAATAAAGAAATGTTAACCACTTGCTCCAAAAAAATTAAGTTGGCCGTATAATTTACAAAAGGCGAAATAAATGACGACCCCAACTCTTCTTTTCCTGATTTATTAGTTTTAAATTCAGGCGAAAGATTTTATTGAATTGATAAGTGCAACCAACTAATATTTGATTGCCATAATTAATTAGACATCTCATTGAATTGTAAAATGGTTTTATGTTTGATTGTCCTGTAGACAGTGCATTCATTTTAGGCGTTATGGCGTGCTGTGCGAGATCATTGACATACAATACCTCAAGTCAATGGCACAATGAATAACTTACCTACTTATCGACAAGGACACGCCATGCGCCACGCAGGGAATTCCAAAACATGAATACGGTAGGTTCGCGCTGCGCGGACGCATGCTCGACGACGACACCTCGGCCCACAAATGTTGTGAACGTATTCACTTTCACGATATTTAATCGTCAAATATTTGATATTTCACATCTTTTTCCTTGTAGCAGAAGGTAAGTATATCTATGCCCACAGCACTGCGTGCGAGAAAGTTATTTTTTTGAGTTCATTATTGTTATGTAATTTATGTACTTTTTCAAATGAACGCAACATCTATTATTCTATATTATCGCCTGCGGCTCGTTATAAGCCTAGCAAGAACCTATAATAAACCTGGGTGTCGAGTCTGCTAATTATTAGTCAGAATGGCGCCACAATGGCGTTTCAATTGTAGTGCTTATTCGAACCATTTTTTACTGCTGGTTCGAATAAGCACTACAAATTATTAGTCAGAATGGCGCCATAATGGCGTTTCAATTGTAGTGCTTATTCGAACCATTTTTTACTGCTGGTTCGAATAAGCACTACAATTGAAACGCCAGTGTGGCGCCATTCTGACTAATAATTAGCAGACTCGACACCCTGCTGGCCGATTTAGTCTTACCACACATAGGTCATTGAAATCTGCAATATTGTGTCAAATTATAGCCGTTTGGAGATGTTTCTCAAACAACTGATGTGAATCACCTTACACCTGAAAGCTATATTAGCACCTTAGACTATAGGTACATGGAGTGCTATAAGTAAAAGGTGTTTATAGTAATCAAAATACTTAATCATTAACAAGTGTGAAGTTATTTAAAAAAGTTTCTAACTATCTATATAAATTTTACATATTTAAATATGTTAACGGTAGTCACAGAATCTTGTTCGACAACATGTTATACATATGTATAAATATAAGATAGGTTCTAGAAATAGCTTCTGAGTCACAGTTCTATTAACTTAATTATTGCCACATTTAATTCGAATTTATAGAGAAAAAATATGAGGAAGTCCCCGAGCTCGCGGCACGTCACATATCGGACAATCGATGACGGCGAGAGACGCAAACGGAACTAAGAAAACCGGTTCGGATTTACTCGTACTACACATTAGCATTCAATGCGAACGGTCTGACTCAGATACACCATACGCGACATCATAGCTAAGTTGTTTCACTCGATTACTTGCAAACAAGAACTTATTTGATTTACCTACTTTTTGGGATCGAACCTCATCAAATTAGTTCTCCTGCTCCTCTAGGTGGACCATTAAGGGGTTGTCCTAGACTTGAATGACTAAAAACCAGGGCAGCGGGAACCTCATAAATCTTAAGAAATTATGTAAGTAGAACCCACGACACAGGAGGAATTTCTGGTGAGATGCAACGTTTTCTTTTTGGTAAAACAAAACATAAGTAAGCGTCCCATTTTGTATGATTTTAAAAAGCATTTGATTTAAAAGAAGGGTTTCCTTAACATGACTAATACAAATGCTAATAAAAGAGAAAGTAACTTTTGTTCATAACATGGTGAATGCAACATTGTGTTTGTCACTGTTGGCAGGTATCCAGGAAGGGAACAATTCCTAAAAGGTACCGCTACGGGCTGTACCCCTCATTATAAAATAATTATAGTTGAAAGTTACGCCCATAAAACAATAGTCCGTATAAACGGCGAGTCAGTCGGACCCGTCCATAACTATGTCTGCAGTTTACACGTTTACAGTTCTAAATTTGACAAAGGCTAATTTTGTTGCATTTTATTACTTTGAAATAGGATCAGCAGCCATTAGGGCACTTTTTGCCACGCCTTTTATTAGGGTGTCGTCCGAAGGCCGAGCGGTGAAAGACAAAGCAGTGACCGGAATTGCTCGCATAAACAACGTCTGACGGCTTCTTTGCCGGTTTACGACCGGCCACGGCCGCTGGTTTGCAGCAGGCGGCCCGCTCTAGTGAAACGGCCATAATCTTTGAATTTGCACACGTATGCCTCGTAAAATTAATGCTTGAAATACAAAATTAGATGGATGTATGGACAACGGACAACTTCCAATTAGATCATTTTATTAGGGCAATTTCGTCACTCCGAACCGGATGACGTGGATTTCGGCGAAGCTTAAGATTTACACAGTAGCATTTCCAAGTACCTAGTCTTATTTTTGAGTTCTGGAATACCTAATTCAAGTAGCATCTCGAAACCCCTATGACTGAACTGGTTGATTCAATACAGTTGACAAACAATTGAACAGCTGCTGTTGAGTCGAGGATGCACAAAAATATTGTTTTAATAATTAAACTAATTACCATTCTTATATTGACGGTAACCGTAAAATTATAATAACAATTTTGTCAAAAAAAACGGACATCATTGTCCGTCATAGCCTTAGCTCTAGTCAGCTTGTTATGCTGCCATTTTACTTAGAAATAAAGGTGTTAATCACCGAACGGTCTGTAATTGTAAATTCAAGTTTGATGTCAGCACAGTTTGTGCTTGAAAATTTCTGTGTCAGCCTGGTTTCTTCGTAGAATATCGTAACCAACTGGCGGTGCCGAGTTAACAGAAGGACAACATCAAGCTACAACAAAATGTTTCAAAACGAAATTAGTAAAGAAATTAAGGAACAAAAAACGTTATTTGGAAGGGTGGCAATAAAATAAAAGATCGTAACAAATGACTCAACTGCCCGAACGCGCCTCACATTAAAATACATGTTAATGGGAACACGTTGTAACCCTTTCTTTATTGTGTACTTTTTGTTTTATTCAGGGGTCAATGCGTACTTTTTGCTCTATGACTATGAAAAGGTTTATGAATCAATTAATTAAATGTCTCCACGGTCATTGTCACTGTGTAAATATGTAAATGAGTGAGCCAGTAACAAAGCTGTGATTTATTGGTCATGGTCATAAAAAGCTTGTACTAGTAACAGCCGAGGTGAGAAATACGGAACATTTGTTCAGGGCATCGGTTAAACAATGTGAACAATGACAAAACGGGATTATACCGGACTGGGCGCAACGAGGAATAATATGTAACACGGATAAATATTCATCCAAATGGGAATGCTGAATAAATTAGTTATGGGCAAATGTAGCTAGCCTTAAAACAACATAGGTACACTAATCGAATAGTTTCTCGGAAACTACGACTGATGATAATCTAAAATTGCCACTTTAGCAGCGTTATCAATATCAACGCTGCTAAAATTGTTCTTTATCAATTATCTACTGTGTTGTTTGAGCAATAGAACAGAATTTTCTAGGTTACGAATTTTATCGCAACTAATATAGATAATTCGCAACATGGAATATTCATTCACATTATGATATTAGCAATTGCTAAAGTGGCAATTATAGATCCGCTGATATTAATTCGTGTTTTTCACAATTTGAGAGACATTAATAAAACTAAATCGTACCTATTTATAAAGGCAAACATTACAATTTATTTACGAGTGCTAACTTATCTAAAAGGATGTGGTTTACGTCGCGATATGATATTAACAACACCATAAAAGCGTTAGAAACGTGTAAGTACGGCAAACGAAATGAGTTTATGCATTTTGACATAGTCATGGCTAATTCATAATATGGCAATTAAACCTTGTTTAAACTGAATCATTTTACTTGACCTAGCGTTAAATACATATAGGCAGAATGATCTTTAAATATAGCGGATATTTATAAACGACTAATATTGTCCGTCTGTTGCACGTTATCCGTTTGACCTGTCACCATTTCATCTATCCGGCGTGTTTCGTTCAATATCGCTACTACGCTATTCCCTGGGACTATAGTCACCCGTAGTACGGATTGCCTTAGAGAAAACTAACCTCTTTAGTAGTGATGCCACTACCAAAGTGGGTTAATTTTCTTTGAAGTTGACTATACCAGAAATCGGAGAGTCTCTAATTTGCTAGAGCCTCTCAAGAAAAACGATTTCGAAGATATATTCCACCACAGAATGGAAAAAAATATATAATTAAAGAGGCTGGGGCTACCTGGTCTTAATCACGCGCATGATAAAACACTAAACAACAAGGACTGACAAGACAAAGATGTTTGACAGAAATCTCGGAGAATACCTATATACCTGCCGGGCTGTCATACCTCGTATACCTGCCGGGGTCGCGGGTCTGTCTAAACAAGTAACCGTGCCCCTGGAACGTGAAAGGTTATTGAAGGAACACCGTGAATTTATAGTTAGTACAAGTCTGACAGACCCTCGCGGCGGTAACACCCCTCTTTGAGGAGTGGCTGGATAGGCGTCACGGCGTTCTGACCTATCGCCTGACGCTGGTCCTCACCGGACACGGAAGTTTCGGGAGGTACCTGTGTCGGATGGGGAAGGTACTCGTAGAAACGCCTGGGTGTCACCACTGCGAGGATCGCCCGGAGGACACGGTGGAGCATACGGTGCAGGACTGCCCCGCTTGGACAGAGCACCGACATGTCCTCACGACGGCGATAGGGTGAGACCTCTCGCGCCCGGCATTGGTCCAGGCCATGCTGCGGGGCGAGACGGAATGGGAACCGGTCGCCTCCTTCTGCGAAGCGGTCATGCCCTCCGGCCCAGCCGCAGTGGTAGACGCCCACGGCGGCAGACGTCGGCAGACGATTCGCCACCGTAGGGCATGCGGGCGGCGAGTAATAGACCACTCACTGCCATGGACCATGCCCGGGTCGGTGGGCCTTTAGAGGGCCAAAGCCTGCCGGGGTCGCGGGAATCACGAATTACTGTTACCCCTGAACTTAAAGGGCTATTGAAGGACACCGTGGATTTTAGTCAGTACGAGTCTGACAGTCCCTCCCGCCCTGCCCTTGGTGGGAGGACTCATTTGATGATTTTACCACGATAAAAAAAAGTCTGACTGTCCTTTCCTCTCCACCCAGGCCGGGAGGATTCATTTGACCATTTAACCTCAATCTTTGCGCTAGCACTGACTGCGCAAAGATTGAGGTTAAATGCTCAAATAACACATTTTAAGAAATTCACAAATGCAACAATCACTGAAGAAAAATCATGGAAAAATATAATGTATGAGAAGGCCTTAATTATTCCAGTATAATGTAAATTAATGTTCAGTTTCAGTTTAGTTCATAAATCGTTATCTGGTTCTACCTATACGAATGCTATGGACAGTGACGATATTAGAACTCGTGGGCGTGAGAATATTTTTGTGGGAACTTCGTTATCAATGATATATTTTTATTATTTTTTAAAACATAATTCAATAATGAACTCGGATTTATGGAGTCAACTTATTGCAACGTGGAACGCATTAAGTTGCCGGTAGGTACAACAATTTAGATGAGAATGAACAATTCATATTTTATTTACCTCTTGAATTGGTCATTATATCTATTACTGTTTATGAAAATATACTCATTATGTCAATTTTAGATATAGGTATAACCATTGAAACTATAACTTTATTAATGTTTGCGAACTTTGTTGGTAAGATATAGGTATTTTCTATGTGACATGAATAACAATCTTTTTCAGAATGGTATTTACAGTCTGCGCTTTGTCAACTGTCATGGGGTCCGAGTGCAAGCATTGCCATCTGACGTGGCAATGCTGCCAGTCTTCTGGGCACGTTCCCGGATGACAGATAGGCGGAGGAGTTCTTTGACGCCTAATTTTTGTGTTTTATTTTTATTCTAGTAATATTTTAGTTTTGATTGAGAAGCTTTTGTAAGATTTAGTTGTGTAATGTAATTTAAGAATATTTAAGTAATGAAGTTTGTCAACTTGAATAAAAGATCACTAATGGTACTAAAAAAACTTTTTTCAAAAAAAAAAATTAACTGCCTTCAAAAACAACCACAAAAAAGAGTAAAATAACCTACAAAATAACTTTTCTTTCGGAAGTCGGTGGCTTTGTTTTTTTATTTCGTTGTTTTTTTTTGACTTTTTTTTTGAAAAAAGTTTTTATTTTACTCTTTTTAGTTTAAATATTCAACCCAAATTCTTGTAAAATACATCATACTAGAATTTTGTAATCCGTGGCACCGGTATTAACATCGCTCATGTACACATGCTAATAAAATTCCCTATCTCAAAAAGTGCTGAACAGATTTTGATGAAACTTGCAGTAATCCCTAAGGTGAACGATCCCCAGTACAACAAAAAAAGAATTTTGAAAATCGGTCCACAATTGGCGGAGTAATCACGTAACAAACACGCAAAAAGTAGGTAATGTCATCCAAGTAACCGAAATCAATAAAAATGCTCACAAAATAAAAAGTTCTGAACCAAATTGGATAAAATTTTTATGCGACCACACTGCATGCATCGAACAAAAAAAGAATCACACTAATCGGACTAGAAACCTCGGAGTAATCGATGTACATTCATAAAAAAAAACATACAGACCGAATTGAGAACCTCGTCCTTTTTTTGAAGTCGGTTAAAAAATAGAAAAGGACCTAACATGAACCCTTGAGGCATGCTGAGTTTGAATACCTGAACCTTTATTTCATACGTGTAGTATATGTTACCCACTAAATCTAAAAAAATCCTTGTTATGAATTTTATTGACACATCATGTGAGGGTGCCCCTGTCTCGAAAGAGCTCCGCGCTACAGCTTGCATAAAGATCAAACGTTAGCGCCCGCCACGTGGCCATCCCTTCACAATAAAGAGATACGTGACGAATTCTAATATTTCTAGTGCCTTTATTAGAACAAATAGGCAAGTTTTGTTCTTTGATGTTGAGTACGAAAACTTTTAATTTAAAAAAAATTCAGGAGCATTAATCGATTATACTTATTTCGCAGAACAATTTATACTTTTTCAATTTTATGATTTCTCATCATCATCTGTCTAGTCTTTTCACAACTATATTGGGATCGGCTTCCAGTGAAACCAGATGCAGCTGAATATCAGTATTTTACATGGAGCAACTGCTTATCGGACCTCCACAACCCAGTAACTGGGTAATACGATACCCCAAGACTGGTTGAGAGACTTTCGGGCTTCTGATTTTGAACGACTGTCAAAGATCTACAAATCACAGCCGGGACTAACGGCTTTACGTGCTTTCCGAGGAATTCTAAATAACTGAAACATATAATTATATTTCAAGTTGAAATTCAAAGCAGATCTTTCAGCAACGCAGTGCTTTTATTTGCTGATTATTCCCACTTGGGTATATCTTATGCACTTGGTTATATTTTATTAGCTACGCCAGAAATCGATAATTGGCTTTATATTTTAAATTTTTCATACGCATTAACGTCGCAAATCGTTTTTTACGCAATATATTGATTACTGAAAGAAAAATTCGATTGCTAGCTGAACCTGTGGCTGAACGTCACCGTTACGTTTAAGAATGTAATCAAAGATTTGACCTAGCCAAGCAGGACTGCAAGTCTAGAGTCCAGACACTGAGGCATAAGCAGTATTCATCCAGAAATATCGTTTCGAATCCTGATCGCAGTATCTTTTTTTCCGCCTAAAAGCTTGGCTTCTTATATTATGCTTCTGTTTCCAGTCTACCTTACCTTCTTCACTTAAATACGGTATGTTAAAAAGAGCCTATTTTAATCGTCTCTCAGACAACAAAAATAACTTCTAAATGAAAAAATAGCAACAATTCCAACGCTTAACGTATATTATCGAATGCCGATCGCACTAGGACACTTTCAACAACACTCGATACATTTCACAAGGCGCGCCGCCCTTTGTTCCCGAACAGACACGTTACATTAAACGGCTGGCTGTCTGCGACCATTGAGACGTTTCACTTCTGTCCAAATGTTTAGATCTGTATCTACTAATTGACACTATATTTGTCTAATCCACCACTGCAGGGACAAGGCAACCATTACAAATCAATGTTATCGGATAAGTGCGGTGTCTTGGTTATTGAGTTACATTTGTTTTTTCCGATTGTATTTTTTTAAACTTTGTAGATAATAATCATCATCATCATCACCTTAAAACTATGACTAGTAAGAAGATACTCGCCTAAAATATAGGGTTCCTATTAAACATGCTTGTGAATTTTAGACTATTTTTGTCAAGTGATGGTGTAGAAATAAATAACAAAAATCCATTGCCGAGAGCTTTTAATTATTATGACTAGACACGGAACAGGCTACATGGGGAGGGAGGAGAGAAATACCGCAACAGCAAATATGTGGATATGAAGTAACACTTAATAGTAGATTATTAACCAAGGGGATAAAGCAGTGTCTTCTGTCGCGGGTGACAATTTAAATCGCGAGCTTAACGAAGGACTCGAGGTTTACTCCCGAGCTTAGCGAGGGTGTTAAAAACTTAAATCACGAGCGAAGCGAGGGATTTAAGACGTGTCCTGAGTGTAGCGAGGGATTTAAGTTCACCCAAGACTAAGACAGCTTTATCACCGAGGAAAATACTCTACTTTTCGTACCATTTGCGAAAAAAATAACACAATAATAATATGAGATAAGCATGTATTAAACATTAACATTTAACATTAACTTATTTATAAAAATAAATAAAAATAAACTTAACGTTTATGTATTTGAAGAAAACAAAAATGCGGCAAATTCCTCGACTAATATTTTTTTGTCGGAAAAGCAAAGGCATCAAGCTCATACGGCCTCTTCGGTTTTCGTAATTTTATTGAATAATCATAACTGCATAATAAATGCGTATTCCTTTTTCAAAAAGTTGTATAATGCTTTATATACAAACTCAATGTTGTAAAGACAGACTGATGTAGTTCAGTATCTGTAAGTATTCCAAATTTAAATCACATTCTCTCCCTAGAGAATGAATGAAATTCAGTACAACTTTCTTTCTCTGTTTTTAATAGATTAAAAATGACTACTGTTATGTATGCTTTTTGTGGCATAGAATGTCACTTTTTTGAGCAAGTGGTACGAAAATATTATTTCACTTCACTATCTGAAATATATATCGACAAAATGTAGAAAATAAAGATAATTAAAGTCACACAATTAAATACTTCAAAAAACTTTCTGATTTCATCCACCCCACTAAAAGCTGTACTTAGCTATACTCAAAGACTTGCGAGTCGAGTTCAGACGCCATATCAATAACAGTATGTGTTAATAATAATTAGTAGGTACTACGAGACCCTTTTATTGAAATTTATGCCACGATGGAATACAATTAGGCTACTGGGCGTCCAATAAATGCAGCTTTCATGGCTTACAAAAATATCACGTTTCACGCGCACTATCGCATCCTGGGATCCTACTCCCCTTTTATAAAACTGTACATAACGTACATTTATCTCGTTACAAAGGAACAAAGGATCTGATACAAATACATAAAACACTTCAAACGTCCAAAGAGGATAATGCCCATCATTATAAATTCATGTGTTTTGTCGTTTACAGTATTTATTTTGAACAGTTTCGAGGGGGAAAACCCTCTTTTCGCTTGAAAGCTCCCGAAAGCCCGTAGAGAAGGCGGCGGGCGGTGCCGTAGGGCCCCGTCATTGGCCCACTGCTCCCCACTCGGCGGAGACTCCGCCTTGGTGGAAATTCTCCCTGAACCTTAATGCCAACGCTCATCATTCAGTAAGTGTTTGTCGCAGTGGCAAGTAGTCGTGTCGCACGGATACGAGTCGCGGACTAACACCCACTTGAATCATCGGCGTCGCTGAGTCAGTGTGGTGCGCGTGTGGACACTCGGGTGTCATGGTGAATAGTATTCTAGTGCATAGTTAATTTTCGTGTAATGCACGCCATGAGTGACCCAGCTGCTTTGGCAGGCATGTTGCCTTTTGATTCCATCGGACTGTACGAACAGCCAAAACCTCGTTTTATTTTTAAAATGCCGCGGGTAGTTCCAGATCAGAAAGCCAAATTTGAATCAGATGATCTCTTTAAAAGACTGAGCAGAGAAAGTGAGGTATGTAATGTCCGTTAATTTATTCTCGTATATTCAATTAAAGACGTCATAGTACAAATATTCAAACATATTAAACGCGTCATTCGTACCGCGAAACCATTTTAATCAGAAGTTAACAGGAAAATTACTTTAATTATTAAGTTATTCGTTATGATTATGAAGCATATTGTATTTAGTTATTTCGTTTGTATTGTTTTCCTTTTACAATTCACATTACATTACATTCAATTACTAATAATCTTTGGTACCCCGGCAATCTGAAGACCGTTGTGAACATGTTCAGTAGTTATTTGTATGTTGTGGTGCAGGTGAGGTACACGGGGTACCGCGACCGGCCGCCGGAGGAGCGCCAGATGCGGTTCCAGAGTGGCTGCCGCGAGGGACACACGGAGATCGCGTTCACGGCCACCGGCACAAACCTGCAGCTGGTGTTCGACCACTCGCCATACAACAACCGAGGCTGCGACTTCCAGAAAGAGAGCGGCAAGGTAATTAGCCATACTATTATTTTCCTTTCACAACAACTGTTATAGCTTTATAACTCGAACGTTCGATCATGGCTCATTATTATTAATCCCTTGACGAGGAGCTGAGTGTGTAGTAGTTCTGTCTTAAATGAGAAGGTTATTTCCATTGAAATATTTGTCGCACGAAGCCAGGCAGGGTTTTTTCCGCGGTTTTTCCCAAACAGACGAAGCGTGATCGCACGGAACGAACAAGTTAATTTTGCAGTGAAAGGCATTTATAAAAATAATCAAATCGACCATTAACAATTATTATTACTTAATCGTTTATGTTTTAATCGTTTAATGAAGATTATCAACGCAAACTGACATTAAATAGCTACCTAGGAAACGGAATTGCGACAAAAACGATTCTCGATTTATTATTTAGATATCCGAATTTCCAGAATAGGTTACAGAATTTCCTAAGATGGATACTATTCTTTTGCATTTCCAAGAAAAATCAACGTTGTTGATTTGTCTCTCAAAATCAGTAGCATTTGGCTTGCGAGTCTATTGTTACCTTGCTGATCGTCGGCACCTGACAGAACCTCAAATATCGAGTGAAAGGCAAAATAAATACACGTACGAAGTAGTACCACAGCTGGTAGTATCGTGAAACATCGATGTGTGATCGACTGCTACGCATCGTGTTGTGGTTTCTAACCCCGCATGAATCAAATATTCGTTTGATCTGCAAGTTAGTAGTTGTAGTGGGTCTGGGTGCTCATTATGAGTTTTGTAAACGCACCCACGACACAGGAGACATTCCTAGTGCGGGGTAGGTTTAAAAACACACACACAAGGAATATCTAAACTAAACGATATCTAAAAATTATTATGTCCATCCATTTGCTCAGCAGTATCCCGAAAAAACATTAAGGAACTTGGAGAAAATGCAAATACTTTCTGTTGAATTGAAAAAAAAAATGATAAAATTGTTTTTTTGTTTATAAAATTACATGAAAATTCTCACCTTCTCCAAGACCGATAGACAGGTGAATTCTTCTAAAAACTTTTCATAAGGCTACTGAAATTCAATTTCTCAAACTTATCCAGAAATCATTTCTAAAAGTTTTTTTTTTTTTGCTTTAAGGAAAGGAAGACAAGGAAACCAAAACCTTAATACGTAGGCGAGACACGCACAACGGTTTTCAAATACAACAATAAAACTTATGAATCATAGTTATTACATTACATTATGCGTGAGTGTGGGTACTTGATAACCTCATTCGTCAACAGCCATCAGTCCGGACAGTCGCGCGTCATCAACACACGGAGCTTCCGGCCCACATTTTCATAACCAAAATGAAGACATAAATAACTTTGAAGCCGCTAATGATAAAGAATAAAGGCGTAACACCACATATAACGCATTGGTCACGCTCTGCTTAATACGCTGTCCGAGTGAATGACATCTTTCTACAAAGAATAATTTTGGTTCGAGTAATGTAACGTGCTTGATGATGGAACATGTGAACGAATTCATTTACGAGCTAGCATTAGCATTACGAAGTCCATTGAGAGAAGATAATGTTAAATCTTAAAACAGTATAAAGACAGTTGGGTGGGCAACCTTTGAAGTGTAGGTACCTACTACTTAATTAATAACACATGAGCAAAAATAACCATGGAACCGATTCATTTTATACCAGTTTTTAACCTCCAGTCTATAAATAAACTCAGCATTTCGCATACTAGTGCTAGAATAATAGGAATACTTAATTAAATTTTGGACAAAGTATGTTGTATATATCATCTATCGGTACACAAACCACTCATCCGTCTAGCTGCATAGCGCGATGTGACACGTATTATTGTTTTTTGAAACTGTGCTATTTATCGAATGGTCACAAGAATTACAGAATACCTAAGGAGTGTATGTCCCGACAGCTATAACCTTGGGATCTTCAACTGTGTCTTCAAGTCAAAAGTGAATATGAATAAGTTACTTCTAGGCAAGCGTGCTTCACCGTCGACCACATCTTGGCTTACCATCAGGCGAGATAGTGGTCAAACGCGAACCTATCTTTAAATAAATAAAAAACCTCTCAATAATGAGAAATGAGGGCATTTAGTTCAAGTAGGCCAGTTTCACAATTACTTTTTCACCTCACACGCTCGGTAAGATTCTATTTCGCATTCAAAATCTGAGCGCAAAACTCCATTTTGTGCTCTAGAGCACAAAGTGTTGTTCAAAATTCGAACACGTCTTGTATTCAACCATTTTCTACACTGGCAGGCGAGCCGCCCCCACTGCATTTCCTCGCTGTGTGAGGTGAAAAGTTTTGTTTTGCACTCGGCAGCTAAGTTTTTCTGCGTCTCGTACCTTTGAAAACTTCGCATCGCTCAGGATTCTATATTTGAACCGCTCGTTTCGCTCGCTCAGTTTTCAATTCAAGTACTCGCGCCAAAAATCAACTTTGCAGCCTTGCATAACAAATAACTATTTCACCTCACACGCTCGGAAAGGTTCTATTTGTCATTCAAAATCTGAGCACAAAACTCCATTTTGTGCTCTAGAGCACAAAGTGTTGTTCAAAATTCGAACACGTCTTGTATTCAATTGTTTTCTATACTGGCAGGCGAGCCGCCCCCACTTCATTTCCTCGCTGTGTGAGGTGAAACGTTATGTGTTGCGCTCGGCAGCAAAGTTTTTCTGCGTCTCGTACCTTTGAAACCTTCGCATCGCTCAGGATTCTATATTTGAACCGCTCGTTTCTCTCGCGGTTCAATCTTAGAATCCTTCGCTCGCTCAGTTTTCAATTCAAGTACTCGCGCCAAAAATCAACTTTGCAGCCTTGCATAAAAAATAACTATTGAATTGTCAAAAGACAATAAAAAAAGTTCAAAATTAGTTATGGTGCTACACGCTAGTATTATACCTATTATCTTTGGTGCTACTGTCCCTAATACAAGACATATCTGTGAAAGAACCGTAGGTACCCGTTCCAAGATAGAAAAGAAGAATGGGCAAGAAACTCCTTGGACACTCTTTTTCAATCAGAAAATTATTACAATACTCGTACCTTCGTTACTTACATCTTTTATCTTGAGATTGCAAAGGGTTGGGTTTAGAAATTCGTAACCTGAATTTGAGGATACTGGAGGTTTAAGGGGCTCAAGGGAACTCGTTCCTAACCCTCCAAAGTAATTTTGGCTGCTGGAGTTGCGTCTAGATATTTTTAAACAATTTTCAAAATTATGTAAAATATTATTAATAATGTGTGAAACGGAACGTAATTTCTATATTATCGCCATGTTTTTAAAGTTTTTCAAGTAGGATGTATATCCCAACCCCCTATTAAGGTTACGAATTTCTTAACCTTTACCATTGCACATTTTGTGAGCAACTAAGTAGCAAGTTAAAGTGTCCAAAGGAAAATAAAAATAACAATTTGAAAATACATTAAAATAAATAAATTATTAAAAATAAGCGTCAGTCTAAGCGTTGACTAGCCCCGAATGACAGCGCCCAAGCGTCTTACGGCCTCTGGTGTACACAAGAAACCCGTAGATTCGGCGTTTCAGGTTCTTCTTATTCTTTATCAAATCCACAACAAAAATAATATCGATATTGAAGATCATTTGGATCAAAAAGGCATATAAAATTAATTAATATCATTTCATAATAGAAAAAATCTGCTCACTGACGTAAAAACTTTCGTGAACTAACAAATTGAACGGCATTACCAGTGCACAAATTAATTATGTTGCTAATTTAAAATAAATTGTATTTTACTTCGTTGTTTTTGTTTATGTTTTGAATAAAATCTATAGTCCAGTCATTTTAGCTTAAATTAGGTAAGAATCTCGGAATTCGAGATATCCAGCTGTAAGTCTGTAAATACTTGTATTAGGACACCCTAAAAGTTGTCTCAAAACCTACATATGGAAGGGTGTACGCAACTATAAAATTTCAAGGTCAAATTATCATATACAGGGTTAGTGGTTAAGTCGACCTAGATCCTTTGAGGGGTTATAGTAGACGTCATTCTTGACTGATTTTGCTACGGGAACCCCTATCCCAATCCTTACCGTTTTTGAGTTATTAGTACTTTTGATTTTTTTCAAAAATATTCCACCTCTGCGTCATAAACTGGTTATTGTTACAATTTTACGACGTTTAGGACGCTAAAGTGATACTTTTTTGATCGCTTACGAACGACTCATTCTATTGAAACTAGTATATTTGATAAATTACTCATACCTTGGGAAATAAATGGCTGTAAAGTTCAAATATTGAATTTTTTTTGGAGCTACCCTTGTCTTTCGGGCCCAATTTCTCAAAATAAATGTACCGTATTAGATTGGCAGATTGCAGCAAAAACACTTTTGTCTCATTAGCTTTTTAAAATGTTACCATAATATCCACTTTCAGTAAGTAATGTCCAGAAAACAAAGGTTGATACTGACAAGGTGGTTTTTGAACCAAACTCGTCAATACTCTTTTAACCGATTTCATTAGAAAAAGGAGGTTCAAAATACGAATGTACATTTCTATTAAACAGAGCAGAGTGTTTTTGCTGCAATCAGCCAATCAAGTACCGTAAATTTATTTTGAGAAATTTGGCCCGAAAGACAAGGGTAGCTCCAAAAAAATTTTCAATACATATTTGAACTTTCCAGTCATTTATTTCCCAAGATATGAGTAATTTATCAAATATACTGGTTTCGATAGAATGAGTCTTTCGTAAGCTATCAAAAAAGTATCACTTTAGCGTCCTAAACGTTGTAAAATTCTTACAATAACCAGTTTATGACGCAGAGGCGGAATATTTAAAAAAAAATTAAAAGTCTAATAACTCAAAAACGGTAAGGATTGGGATAGGGGTTCCCATAGTAAAATCAGTCAAAAATGACGTCTACTATAACCCCTCAAAGGATCTAGGTCGACTTAACCAGTAACCCTGTATATATGATATTATATTGACCTTGAAATTTTATAGTTGCGTACACCCTACCTTATGTAGGTTTTGAGACAACTTTTAGGGTGTCCAAATACAAGTATTTACAGACTTCCAGCTGGGTATCTCGAATTCCGAGGTGAACTTACTGATTTGTCTGGACTACTACTTATTTTTAATGTTGTAATATTTGATTTTTGAATGTCCAGATTCCTAACTACATAGTAGGCCACTGAGTTGAAGCCGAAAAGGATGAAAAAGTGTCTCCTTCCTTCGATTCCTACGTAAAACAAGTGAACATCTCCAAGGAAACCATTTCATCACTCTTATAAAACGGGCTTCACGAAAAATGTTACGTTTTGTTTTGAACATTGAATCTGGACATTTTACCTATAATTTAATCTAAGGTTGTAATGTTATAAAACGACTCATGTACCATGCAAACCCGGTTCTTGTTAGCCTGCTCTAGAGAACTATATATAGTTCTAAAGCCGTTACAAATCTCATCTATAGTCAGCATGCGTTAATTATTCAACACGTATTCTTTGTATGTATTTATGTATGTATGATATCTAAATCTCTTATATTATAGAGCACATTTGGTGCCGAACTTATTGAATCATACAGCCCCCTCATGGAGGCGCCCGCCTGCTGCGCACTGTATGAATACTTATATTTATTTACACTCGGTTCATTTAACAAAGCGCTCGAGTGTGCACGAGCCCTCGTCTTGTAACGATGTTTTATTATAGCGTACTTCAGACTACTCGTGGATTCCATATTCAATTTAATAGATCTAAATGATTCGTAAATCCCAATTCTATTGATAGATATCTTGACATCATAATAATATTATGTAGCTTTGTGTTAAATGGAGACACAGTCATCTGGAATTTAAAAATCAATAAGTTTAGTATGAATCTTAATAAAAATGACTAGGTAAACCTATTTAGCAGTTACTGTACTAGTCTCCCAGGAGATTATATTTTTGCCACACATCCCCTCTGCATCTGACTGTAGGGAGAACGCGATTATAGAAAATCACATGAATGCTTTTCTCCCTCGAGAAAGGGAGAAAAGCATTTCCCCTGAAATCAATAGTGGAAAACCGTTGCCATTGGTGGGCGTCCCGACGCCGTGCGCCGCGCCCGCCCATCCAACATGGCCGCCGCACGACGTCACTGTGTCCCTTTTCATTATCCCGACGAGCGACGTGATGGCGATTTATCTAAATGTCTAAAATATTGAAACAATAATATTCGCAAGGTTTTTTTAACACACATACACTTTACTCCTACTTTATTATATCACTAGCGACCCGCCCCGGCTTCGCACGGGTGCAATGCTGATACTAAATACACTACAGAAAAACTGCACAAACGCTACGTCCCGCAATTTTTAAATCTGTAATATCTTCGAAAATATTCACTTAAATCATACGGTGTTAAGGGCCATATAGATCTATATTAAATGAACAATGTATTCAAGGTATTTAATTGGTTAAGGATTAATGCTGTATTGGTTAAAATCGCTTCGAAAATTAACCATTATTTGTCGTAAAAAGTAAATGACTAAAAAAAGTTATTGTGGGTTATCCATAAGAGATAGACTTAAACCATCACGGACTTTTCTGTAGACATTTTAAATGTGTACAATACTTAGTACATTATTTTGATAAAACTCGTAGGGTTCAGCCTGCGTTTGCAATGTAAGCGGAAAAAATGTAATTATTTACGACATCACATTAGAAACCTCAAAAATAACAGTACTTCTCCACTATTTAATGGATGTTATTATACATATAAACCTTCCTCTTGAGTCACTCTATCTATTAAAAAAACCGGCCAAGTGCGTGTCGGGCCACGCACAGTGAGGGTTCCGTAGTTGCCCATCAAAATACTTATGCGAACTAACTAAACTGATTTGCTGAATTTAATTTTAAAAAAGAATTTTCAAAATCGGTCCAGGAGTCTGAGAAATCGGGGAAAATACATAAAAAAAAAGATTACGACGAATTTAGAACCTCCTCCTTTTTTTGAAGTTAGTTAAAAATAGTTGACGATAAAAACCTACCTATCCCCAAAAAACATACCGTAAAAACATACCTACCTATTAAAGCAGTAAAAATAACGTTGACAAACTTACATTTGCAGTTGATGAACATGTTCTCCGATACATTTTGTTTAATAAAATATGTTATCCAAGTACATTTTATAAGTTGGTCGACTATAACTCGTAAAGTTGTAAAGCCTCCTTAGTCATGATAATTTTCTTTTAAACTTCGTTATATATACTACTATTGTGAATTTTTTCATACCCCCAAACATAACCGTTTAGCTGGTAGAGGGGGGGGACACTCGAGTCGAGCAAAATTTAGCACTTTAAAGCTTAATATTTCACAAACGATTTTTTTTATCAAAAAATTGTTAATGGAAACTATCAATATTTTTTAAAGACCTATTTAATGATACCCCACACTAAGGGGTACGCGAGAAAAAAAAAAACACATCCCCACTTTACGTGTACAGGAGGTACCCTAAAAAAAAATATTTTACGAGATTTTATTTCACCACTTTTTCGGCACAACAATTCCGTATATTTACACCAAATTACAGCTCTCTAGTACTGTGCGTCTCTGAGCTAAACTGCGGACAGACGGACGGACGGACGGACATGGCGAAACTATAAGGGTTCCTTGTTGACTACGGAACCCTAAAAAACCGCATCAAAATCCATTGCGTAATTTCAAAGATTTAAGCATACAAAGGGACATATAGGGACAGAGAAAGCGACTATGTAGTGATTCAAAAATACTATACCTAAGTCATTATTTTAAGCCAAAATTATATTTCTATAAAGAGCAAAGGATAATGTTGATTTTAAACATACGGCAGGCGTCGGTTTTCAGTAATACGTTTAAAGGAAGCTAAAGATAACTTGTTATTAGTTAAATTGCATCCTGGTCGAATGTGTGGCACAATTAAAGGTTTGCTGGAAGCGGATGCGGCAGCCGGAACAAAGGCAGCACGCGATCTTGGATCGACACTCGACACACGTCTACCTTCTGTCGTTTTGTCCTTCTGCTTTGTTACTGAGCCTCACAATTATCTTGCTTTTTATTTAAAAATGATTTCCAATTAGCCCAAAAGTCGTTCTTATTCAAATATGTGTATACGTATAGATACCTAATTACCTATACTGGCATTTGCCCGCGAATTTCGTGCTCTGTTCCCCATTTCACTTCGTTCAAGTTTTACGCAAAAAGATAAAGCCTAAACCCAACTCCGGGGTGCCATCTAGTTTACTTATCTATATTAGTTATTAGGTTTAATGAGTAAAGTGAACAAAACACACATCTATCAACATCGACCCTATTCCTTGAATCTGTTAAAGTCCAAGAAGCAAAAATGGAAATGGACACATCTACCTGTACCATTTTTTTAAGGATCACTTCCGAGCCATATGTGACTGATAAATGCATTTCAACGTTTGCCACCAACAGTGTTGCAGTTTTTGTTTATAATTTTTTGTGCAACATTTTAAGAGTATTTTTTGTCAACAGGCCCACATCGTATCCCGATTTATAATGAACGGCGTGTGCGTGAGGTGGCGCGGATGGATTGATTTGGAGCGACTCGACGGTGTGGGCTGTCTAGAACTAGACGAAGAGCGCGCGGCTATAGAGGACGCAGCGCTACGAGATCAGATTGAGCGGTACAACCAGCGCCTGCGCGACTTTGAGGACAAGCAGCGTGCATACCGTGAGCACGGTGAGGAGCTCCGCGCGCACTCGCACGTTCACCAGCGCTGCCACCCGCCGCGCCAGGCGCCGCACGGCGCGCACCCTGCTCACCCGCACCCGCCGCACCCTGTGCACATCAAGCCGCACTCTCAAGGAGCGCTCATCTCCTAAACACCGACCACTCCAGCGTCACCAACTCCCCAGAAGAACCTCTAGGCGTGTGCAACATGTGACGTATTCGCGACCTATTAATGACCACCACGGTTACAATTAAAACAAAAGCGTACGTACGATACAAACACGGTGCGTTCCATGTTCCATAAGTCTGGGAAGTGCTATACTTATTACCTACTAACAGTGGTTTACAGACAAAATAATGAAAGGAATGTTGAATTGGTGCAGTGATCAAACGGCATAGCAGGCAGAAGGTCCCGAATACTGTAATTTTACTCAATTGGCAGATTTTTATAAATCTAAGTATGAGTTGCATTTAAAGGCTACTTATCTATGAAAACTTTTTTCCATAAACTCTTAAAACATCACAAATTAGACTTGAACTTGAAGTGATACCTAATCGTTGTATTTAAAAGAAAGGGCTTTTATCAAGCATTTATTACTTTAGTGTAACGTCTCGTCGTGATTTAAAACATCGGCGATACATGCAATGTTAGTTAAGTAGTTAGTTGTAAGTAAATGTAGATATTTGTAGTTATTGCTACATGCAAAACAGATTTTGTTTTACTAATAACCTTAATATTTTAAAAATTATCTAAAACACTACAAGACTAATTTCTTCGTTATCTTGATCATTCAGTTAAAGAACTATCTTTGACCATTTCTTTATTATATACCTACTCAATACTTCATTAAATGTTTAGTCACTTAGCAATTAGTACATTTACAACAACTCATCATTAAGTATACCTGTCTATTAATAGTTGTGTTACAAAATAATAGTAAATAAGCCCCATTATAAAACTCGTCATACTCACTTTTATGAAGTTAATTCAGTAGTCAGTACGGTAAACATACCTAAGAACAAGTGTACCTACACATAGAAAGCTATGCAACATTAAAATTCCGAACACCTTGTATTCTTCTGATGGATCCAGTCGTTAGGAATTGATATATTTCTCATTACTTGTAATTATAATTAATTAACGTTCTTGTTCAGTTTGTGGTACATGTTATTTATTTTTAAGTTGATTTATATGTAACGAAATATAAATTATTGTGATAATAATGTAAATAAATGTTTACTGAATTTTAAACTTATGGAAGATTTTTATTTGCAACACAAGAGGTTACACACGTGAATATGGGGTATGCTACAATAATATTTACTATTTTATATGGATTGCATTGTCAGCGGAACTATCAAAGGCCTTGTTTAAGGATACAGGTACACATTATAAATCGGCCAAGAGGCCCTTTCCTAACACACATAATTACTTCTTCCCCCGTCGGGGGTTTACACATAGTTTTACACACTCAAGAGATAGAATACACACATACAATATGCTATGTGCGAAGTAGGTGGTAGTACAAATTGATCGCAGCGCGATAAAACAGAGATGTGAATGTGCTCCAATTAATTAACATCCCGCGGAATTAAAGTACTTGTCAACCACAACCTTTTTAAGTTTTATTACATTTTAATTTAAAAAAAAACAAGCCAAATTGTTTTATCAAAATATGAAGTTGGCAAGAATTGTCAGATCTTATACTTATGGCCCCAATAATGTGGTTATTTGAATTGCGTAGCGTTACTGTAGCGTGGACGTACAGCTGCGTAGCGTTTTCGTAGCAAATGAGGACGTAGCAGCGGCGTAGCGAAAGCTTAGCAGCTTCGTAGCGTTTCTGTAGCGGTGTCGCTGTCGTAGCTAACTTGTAGCGGACGCGTAGCAGGCGTAGCGATTTAGCAGTGAAATAGTGTTGTCGTAGCAGCATGCAGCTGCGTTAGCCCAGTTCGGTGTAGTACTATTATATTGTGTTCTGTGGTTCGGTTTAAGATTTAACGTTTGTGTGGTGGGAGTCTAGGAGTGAGACATTTTAAACAAGGATACCCCAACTAGTCCAAGAATTTCCATTGTAGTTCCAGTAACGAAGACGTAGCAGAGCTTTGCGTTTTTGTGTATCTGACTACCTACGTCGCGTTTGCATTACTTAATTTCATGTTCCGAGAATAATTTACAATTATTATTCTTAGAATAATATATCCATATTCATAGTAGTGTCCCTCTAAGTTACTCAATATTTCCGCTCAAGCGTTGAAATTAAATATCATTTTATTATAATGACCAAGTAACTACCTGTCGTGAGCACTACGAAGGTTTCGATAACGTTTTATTATAATGCGAGGGTGGCGATCCCTCGAAAGTTACACGCTAGTGAAATTGGACGTAATTAGTCGTCGAACAAATGCCAGTGTTGTCCTGGCCGACCGACGCCCGGCATGGGACACCGTGAGCCGTGAGCGCACACGCGCGGCGCACCTGCGCCCGCGCCGCCGCGCCCCTCCCCGCCCTCGCTCATTATACGCAATTTACCCAACTGAGGAAATGTTCATATTCATGCTCGTTGAACACAACACATATTCAACGCTTGTTTTGAACGTTGTTCTTACACTTAATGATAGTGTTTAATACTCATTTGAAAACCATAAATCATGCGCAGTACTTCAAACAAGTTTTTTAGAATACGTCCCGAAAAACAAATCTCATCTAGGGAATTCTTTATTTTTATTTATTTTATTTTATTAGGGAAAACCCACAATTGTACATTAAGTCTTAAATCTAAGTGAATAAACAATAAAGTATCTTAATACAATCAACAACGTTTCTACTTACAGTATGGTCGACAGGTAGGGCTAATTTTAACATGCAGCATGCAGTTATACAAAGTTGTTAGGTGTTAAGTACCTACATTGACCAATTCTTTTATGAAAGCGTTTTGTGAAATTGAAAAAATGACTATTTTAACAAAATGTTGGTTATATATTTTGACTAATCTGTGAAGCGGCGCCCGCTCACCCCCATTTGTACGATTATAGTGGTCGTGGCAAAGAGTGGGCAAGCGCGTACCTCGCGTCTTAAAACAGTTCTAGGCACGATATAATAGTAGTTTATGTAACTGGTACATAATGAGGGGTATTATACACGAGTGTGAGTTTAAAAAACGAGCGAAGCGAGTTTTTTAATAGTATCACACGAGTGGTATAATACCTAGTTATGTACAGTTTCATACACTACTTTATCTACTCTCATTGAATACGAACATATCAAATAAAAGATAAAAATTAATTAACACTAATATTCATCCACCGAAATACAAACGTCAAAATTCCAACATTCCTATATAAAGCGCGCGCAGCCACAGATAAAAAATGAAATTGATGTATCTATGGTCAGTAATCTGTATCATAATGAAAAAAAATTAAATTATAACATTGTTTTGTTAGAGAAACAGTGTTATAATTTAATTTTTTAATTTCATTACGATACTCTATGGTATAAAGTATGTCATTATAAACTCGTTTTGAGTTTTGTATTTCGAATTTTACGATATGAGAGTAGATAAAAATTATTTCCTCTTTGTCATTTGTTTAATTTTGTATTAGGTAGTCAGTAAAAAATTAAAAGCAACGTTAAATGAATCGTGAAATATTTTATTTAATATAAAGATTAGATTCGATCGCAGTTGCTTGTTTACCTGAACAAAATGCACCTGTGCTTCAATTTCAAATTATTGTAAAGTATTGTACTAGTTTAAAACGTCTTATTTTGTTGAAGTCTGAAAAAAACGGTTTTATTCAAAACGATTGGGTAACTTTTCAAAGTTACTCCTTGCCTTCCCGTACAAACTTGTTAAAAGTTTGCACCTATTAATCGAGCAAGTAGGAGTACTGAATAGCGTCTCTCGGCGTTTGAACATTCTCTTGCTCTTTAGCGGAATTCCAGAGGATGACTCTTACAAGTCATGTACTTCTGCCCAGACCCGTTGCTTGGGACTAGGCTGTTAACATTTTATGACTAGGTACTTTTATTAGCTTGGATATTACCTGTCAAACAAATGTATGTGTTAATTAATAAATAAATAATAGTTAGTGCAGAAGGCGGCCGACAGGGTGATGTAAAGCAGCTTGCATAAGGCCTATATGTCCAGCAGTGGACTGCGACAAGCTGAGTTGAAGTTAGCATCATTGAAAACATCTTCAAAATGTCTTAGTCTAATTTAACGAAAAAGCTATTTCGAAAATGTCTTCACTAGCTTTTAGACATACCTATCCTACTTACTCATGGGTATGAAGTTATGTTAAAATTGGTTTAGTTACTTCGAAAAAATGGGTTTGAAAGTTTGTATGAAATATCGTGTGGCGTATATTACACGTTCTCTTAGGATTACGTTCTGGCTGCTGAACAACAACAATGAATGAAAGATTATAAAATACGTACCGGATAGTGAAATAAAAAGGCACTCAAGAATGATGAATATGATATAACAGATTGCGTGGATATACGGAAGAATTTTTAAAATATTGTCAAAACCAAAGTAATGCCTACATATATCTCTATACAAATCATGAAGATGTTGAAAGATATTGCAGAATTATACGCGGAACTGAGCATTATCCGGACGACATCGACACCATTGATGCTATCTTTTATTGTGACGTACGGCACCTTGACCGTCAAAATTGAGCAGGTACCTCCTTTATTGGACATGATCTCTGATCGATGCCACAAAAAACTTGGTATTTTACAAAGCATAAATCGGAGAACGCTATCCAGAGGCGGCTCACAATGAACCCGTGATTTATCGGAGCATTCTTTTTGCGCAAAAAAGCTCAGGTCAGTGTCGGAGCGAAGCACCAAAAGGGCATTTCGTGTAATCCGCGCGCACACCGTGGGAACGAGCACGCACCGGCTCACGAGGCTATTTGATTATGATACTGTCTACTTGTTTCGTACCGAACATTCATCATATTAAAATAATGATAGTACCATCATGCAGCCAAATTATCAATTCAACCTGGAAAAATATGTAGGTAAGTGAACGAAATATTATACTTATTAGAAAAACGTCATAATAACAAAAACGAATGACTTCACGTTCACCGTCTGAACCATATAAAATTGTATGTGACAGGTTAAAAAGTTTTTTCTTGAGAGATTTGTAGCTTTGTAATTTATTATCCAAACTAGAAATGCAGACATTTATATTTATTCAAAAATTACAATTTTCTTCGTCTTTTAAAATAAATTAATTTTCAAAAGCTTTTCTGAACAAGTAGATACAATCGTTATATTTCACATACTGGGTGTAAGGGAAAAAAATCAGCCTCTCCATACAAACTGTCCATTCAAGTTTATAATTTTCTATATATATACTAGCTGACCCCGCAAACGTTGTTTTGCCATATAAATAAAAAAAAAATAGATAGTAGCCGATTCTCAGACCTACTGAATACGCATATCGATACCTTTAGACTCAAAGGGCGTAAACGCCATTTTGGCCAAAATGACTTTTTAATTCAGTTATGTTCAGTTTTTTTTTTCTCTATCGATCTGTGTACTTAAAACTACTAAATTCGCAAAATTAAGGCAAATACGGCCCACGGGATTTTTTGAAACTTTTTGAAGACATGAGGCGTATTTGATATACATTTTGATTTTATTGTTTTTTTAGGTAACATACGCAATTAATAAAAAAACTTAAAGGTCGTATAACAAATTCTTTAACCAAAACTTCAGCATACGCTTCAAATTCTCGTTTAAAAATAAAGTTGACTCATACGACTTAACGCTGATCCCGCTAAATAGGGGTGTATGCGCCATGTTTGGCTTAAAAGCGATAATATGACCTAAATATTTTATCGCTCTTAAGCCAAATATGGTGCATACACCCCTATTATTCCGCTATAAAATAAAAAGAAACATTATAGATAGTAGAGGTGTAAAAACCTCACTTTAAGAATTTATTCTGAGGACGCAGATGAAATTCGAGTAACACTGCATGAAACTGATCTAAAAACTGTAGAAGGAAAAGGTAAAGGAACAGAAAAGAAGGCTAAGTTGAAGGGTAAGGGAAAGGGGAAGTCAAAGGCAAGAAAAGAGAACACATTTATGATACTGTTGAAGTTGTTGATTACTCCAGACAAGAATTTCCAGACCCTATGACAAAGCCTGCCTACAATGCCAGATTGCCTATATCCTAGGCCAAATACAAAGAAGAAATTAATGAAGATTAGTCTACTGTCAATTAATTTTCATAAAATTAATATTTCCTTTTTTCTGTGGTAATTTAATAACCAAGTTATTTTATTTTATTGAATTGTATAAACCCATTGATCCGCAATTACCTTTGGTCAGACAGATCAATCTTTCGACTTTCCTAAAATATTATAGGCACATTTTTAGAAACATAAATATTTTAAATAATATAGTTAAAAGAGTTATGTCTTAGGGCTTTTTGTCTTTTCTCATGATTCAATTGAGCAGTGATTCTAATTGTGATTATTAAGAATGTTGTAACGATACCAAAGAATATTAGGTATACCTAATTAAAGTAAGGTCGAGAAAAAGAGACTACAGTAGAAGTGCCCCAAGTCTAATTAATGTCATAATGTTAATAAAGATTTTGTTTTTAGTTGATCATTATTATTTTTTTTGTTATACTGATCCATATCGAGCTTTTATCTGGGTTTTAGTTCTAGTAAATCTAAGTTCTGTTTTTTCATGAGTAGTTTGCGTAACCTTAAGGCAAAAATTCGAGATAACGATGGCCAACTTTTTTAGTAGAGGTTTTAATAAATATATAATAACAAGAACATGACTGTGATTTAAATAACAATCGAGAAGTGACAAGTATTTTGAATTGTGCATTGTGAATGTACTCTGGTGACTGTCTTATACACTCCTTCTTGACAAAAAAAGATGCTTGTAGTGACGTTGAAACCCTAACGTTTATTACAATAGTGTGCATTTATGAACACACTTCTCCGTTGACTGCCATATACACCCCGCTTCAAACAGAAAATGCGCTTTTAGCGACCTATACACCCTACCTACATATAAGTATTGCACAAACAATGTGAAATTTAGGGTTGTAAACAACATTTTTTTTTATTTTTTAGGGCGTATAACAATCCTATTTTCTTTATTTATTAATTTATCCTAAATATTATATAATCACACTATTTATATTCAAAATATAAGAATTTGGGCAAGAAATGAACTTGCTCAGCCTTGAAACAAAAAAGTTATGAATTTTTTCTTAAAATGTTTTTTGTTTTTTGCTTTTCCTGAAAAGTGGCATTTTGGCGTTTACGCCTTTTGAGTCTAAAGGTATCGATATAAAATTTGGTAAAAATCGGTGGAGCCGTTTCGGAGGAGTACGGTACACTAACATTGTGACTGTCGCTACGCCCTGCTCTATAATGTAAGTCCTATGGGGTATGTAATATAGTTACGCCTCGGGTTCGCTTACATTAGCAGGCGCACGAATATTATTCTTCCTTTGTCATGGTGATAAATAATTTGAGTATCATACCTCGCTTTATTGCTCCCGTCCCTATTTCACTTCCTTCCACAGCTCTTTCCCCTGTCCTTGCCTCGCCTTTCCGCCAAGCCGCTAGCCGCTGCTGTTCACCATCTGTAGGTGTTAATGCCCGTTGATACTAACTACTTCTGTACCACGGGCGAGGAGAAAGGAGCATGCTCGTAGGATACTTAAGACCATGCCACTTCTCCCAAGCTGTAAACATAATCTAGTATTAACAACACACTCATACATGGAGGCCAGTATGATCAAGTCATACATTCCCAACTTTAAGCGCAGATGCTCGGGTGTTTAAACCTTCTGTCGGTCAACCCTCGCACTTTCCTGCTGTCTTATGGCAAACACGTTAGCCGACTGTTATATCAGGTAGGCGATGTTAGTCTTCGCCCTACTGATCTCATATAGGTAGCGTTATCCTGTGATTGCAATCACCCGTAACTTAGATACCTCTTTAGGGGGGCCACTGTGACATGTATGTAAGCTAGCCTTGCCTTATCTCCTCGCGCCGCCCTCGTGACCGGCTTGGCACTGCTTGCCTCACCTCCACGCGCCACCCGCGAGACCGGCACGGCACAGGCTTTATTATTAAACTAGTCTTGCTTTACCTTCCCGCGCCGCCCGCGTGGCCGGCTTGGCACTGCTTGCCTCACCTCCACGCGCCGCCCGCGAGACCGGCACGGCACAGACTTTATTATTAAGCGATACTTATCCTTAATCATTTACCAGTACCGGCTCATGACTTTAACCACATGCAATACTACTCGGCACACTCAGCTACATATGCTAAGTAGATATAGTACATGGCGTTAGGCTAATTGGCTTTAAGCTACTTGTTCTACTTAGCTTTAATTCTACTTAGTCCAAATCTACTTAGTTTTAAATCCTTTTCTACTTAGATTTGTTCTACATCTACTTACCTTTATATCAGTCCGTCGAACTCGAACGCTTCCACCAAAAAGGACGCCAACAAAATGGCCGTCTACGGGGTCTCGTTATAAGTTTAGAAACGAACTTACCATAGACAAATATTCACTCTTCATCATAGAGTAGATGGAGACCTCGTTGTGATGCGTTGCTCAAGATGTTGCCAGGTAATTTAATTATTTACAATTATTATTTACATTCGCGTCACGACGCGACAGTGACACGGAAATTTTATATACACGCTGTTTTTTTGCATTTTCGTCAAACTTCAGGTGGTTGTCACAAAAGTCATAAATAATCAATTGAAAGTACAGTACCGGGCAAAACTAATAAGGGCTGCTTTTTTTTTGTTGTTGAAATTTTACAGTATTTCAGAATTAAACCCTTAATTCAATACAAATGAAAGAGAATCACCCGACTACGCAGTCCGCGCGTACGCACACAGCGATGAGCAGCTGGTGTGCGTGAATTGAATCTACTACTCTTGAAGAAACTAGTTCACACTTACGGATTTCAGTAAAAAGGAAAAATAAAATAAAAAAATACCTACCTATTTTATTGTTGATTTGGGTCGAGAATCATGAGTATAATCACGTCCTTGAATTTGACTAGGTTGCAGATCAGCACATTGTAAAAGATTTTTTCATTTCCTGAAAAATTATTTGTGGAAGATTGTTCAGTTTCGTCTATTGAGCAAGCCCTGAAAGTTTGTGGAGGGCTGTCCCTTACACGGTTACACCCAATATATTGTGGATAGGATTAAACGTCGTGTAGTTTAGGTTATTAGTGCTAAACTGTTGTTATTTAGATATGTGTGATATTCAACAATCAAAAGATGATGCAGAGTATATTACCACAGAATACCTAATAGTAGGTACTACGCTATTACTTCCTCTTATCATACTGCTGATGAAAAAAAAACAGTTAAATTATTTTTACAAACTTTTCTTTTTTTTAAAGTTACTTCAATGAACTTTCATAAAATATATATGAATGTGGATGAGGCGAAATAGTAAGGATCGTAGCAGGTGGCTCTCTGTAGTTTCTGCCTACCCCATGGGACGAATAGTGGGCGTGATTTTATGTTATTTTTTTTTGTTATCAATCTATAACCAATATTGTAATTGCGAAAGTTTTTTTAGGATGGATGGTGGAAGGATATATGTATTTTTGTTACTCTTTCACACAAAAACTACTGAAGGAATTTGCATGAATTTAAAACAGTGATAAGATTATTATAGTCTAGATAATTAACAATTTTTTTTTTATCGTGGTAAAATCATCAAATGAGTCCTCCCACCCCGGGCAGGGCGGGAGGGACTGTCAGACTTGTACTGACTAAAATCCACGGTTTCCTTCAATAGCCCTTTACGTTCCGGGTTCACGGTAATGAGATAAGTCCCGCGACCCCGGCAGGCTTTGGCCCTCTAGAGGGGGGCCCCGTCATGGTGCTGACACTCCGCGAGGCGCGCGTGGAACACAACGCGCCGTCGACCCGGGCATGGTCCATGGTCGGGCAGCGAGTTGCCCTTTACTCGCTCGCTGCCCGCATGCCCGCTGATGATTAACACATAGGATATTTTATATCTCAGTATTGCGTTTCCGTGCAATGCGATAATTTTGTAGCTAGCTGCTAGCAACAGCTAAGTTTCATAGAGTTTCAATATTTAGCTTTTAGTGTCTCACTTATGTTTTTATTACTACCCACAGCATAAAAACTACTTAGCCAAACATATCTATTTGAACTTTTTACCCTCAATTCGATTTGAAGATGTTTTATCTGTTTATCGTAATAACTACCAACTTTAAAGCACACATAAACCTATAATGAAGTCTATCCTCATGATACATAAATAGACTTTTACTTTTTATTGATAAAGCTCTGAAGTGTGGTGCTGCTCCACAAACGATGAGGCACTTATTATCGTGCCCTGCGTGCCCTGCCGACTGTTCGTTGCAGGAGCTGATGGACTGTTCGGAGAGCGCTAAACTCGTGGCCCAATTTTGGGCCGAGTCAATTTAGATTGTCATCGACACGATAAGAAGAAGTTTACACCGAGAAGGACCAACATGAAAGCGCAATCAGTTTTGGGGTCCCGTACGTCCGAATGAAAAACTTAACCCTTATAAAATCACTCATAGACTATAAGTGGTGTGCAGAGTTATTACGCGATTTCACTTATTATATTCTGATTATACAAGCATATTTATTTAAAAAAATGTGATCACAAATCAATAAAATATTTGCTTTAAGAGTTTTTTTTCCAAAGCTTTCAGAGGTGAAAATTAATGCTGGAGTCTCTGTGGGCCCTCAAATAAAAAAAAAACCAATTGCGATATTTTCCTGAAGTTACTTAGCATTGAAGGGAAAGAAGCCAGGAACAGTTTTAAGGCAGTAGTTCATGGTTTTATTGTAAACCCTAGAGCTGAAAGTTATGACGAGCTGATCACTGACACGACTACGAAATTTTTCCATCATCGGAAGTGGAATGTCTCTAAAGACACACTAAAGATGCATAATTGCTACATTCTCATTTGGATAAAGATAACATGGAAGCTTGTTCGGAAGAACAAGAGGAACGCTTCCATCAAGACAATTTGAGATTTGACAAGCATTTGAGAGACGTTACCAAAGCATGGCAGGGACATGATGGAGACTATATTTGGGGGATAATAAGAGAAACTTCTCCTAAAAATAGCAGGAAAACTAAAACTGTTATTTTTAAATAATTTAACATTATTATAAAACTTATCCTGTAAAAAAAAAGCATGAATGGATGTACGGTTTCCTCTATAATAACTCATCTCTGTGTCAATTTTTAGGTATTTTCATTGATTTTCATTTACCCATTTTTTACTCATAAAAGCAAATTCAGAATTTTTTTTTGTTCATTTTCTTATTTCTAGATATACAAACAATAAAAATAACTTATGTAGAACCCGTGCGCAAAAATGCTGTCGACCTGTGTTATTAGAGCTTTTTATGAGAGAGCCAGTTCGTCAAGCTATTTCTGTCGACGTTAGAGTGACCCGGAGAAGTTAACTTGAAACTGGAAGTTGTTTGAATATGATACCTTATCTTAACCGAACTTGCTAGGTTTCCCTGGGACACGTGAGTCGACCAGTCTCGTCTCACACTTGAGTGACGCGAGCGCACACGTATGTGTCGGGCTTCCCGAGTCCCGTCGGCTATTCTCCTTGCAGAGTTTCAAAAACCAAGTATCATCGTACATACCGCTAGACGTAGTAGACGAAATAAACAACGTAGTGCCTATATGTATAGGTATAGTATCTAACATACAGGGTGATTTGTAATTCGATGCGATGCGGTCCTTGAAATGGGTGATACTACAAATAAGGTCTAGTATCAACTAGACCTTTTTTTTTTTTTTATTCTTTATTCTTTATTTTTAGGACTTTTATACTAACTAGACCTTATTTGTAGGTAACAATTTTAACCCCCGACAACATGGGGTCCAAACTGACTGGTTTTTGGAGATATCAAACTATAGATTTTTCAACAAAATTCCACCTCTTCTTCATTAAGTGCTTATTGTTAAAAATTAACGATGGTCACCACTTAAAGTTCGTACTTTTCTGATTGAATATAAACGACTGAATCTAGTGAATACAACTAATCATATCTTGGGAAATTAAGTATCATAAAGTTTCTGTTTAATCCATTTCAAGGACCTCATCGAATTACAAATCACCCTGCATAAAACATTATTGCAATAGCTAAAAGTTCAAAGACGAACTCAACTCAATAATATGATAATATACATTTTACAGTACACGCTATGAACCTAGGTAGGTAGGTAGAGGTACCTACCTATATTTCATCGGATGTTGTCAAATAAAGACATTATTTACGTAATCCCACATTTTAATTATGTGAAGTTGTAAAACAGATAAAGCTGTTTATTTAAACTACATTCATTAATGACGGAGCTGCAGAGCAGATACATCAAATGTTGGAGTTTTATAGCCGAGCCGCCATCACCATCGCGCCAGCGCCGGCCGCGGCACTTTGAAACCGAGTACCCCGCCATCTCATCCATATGTTTCCTCGAATTAACGTCTGTTTTCTACGAAGAAAACGGCTGTCATAAAGCTCGTAATAGATTTTACGCCGTGACTATGTTCAACATGATTAACAGTTAGTTTATAATTTTAAAAAATAATAAGTTTACCCGTTCCAGCTTATCTGTCTGCAGCATGGTGAATACAGGTAATTTGAATAGAAAATAGAATTAGGTTATTGAGAGGGTGGCAAACTACGAGCTTGTAGGTACTTTTGGTGTACTCAGAAATTTATCTACAATGACTGGTATAAAAAAATGGAATGGTATAAAATCTATCTACCTACAACTTATAATGTATGCATAATCAAGAATCAATTAAACTTAATTAATGCAGGTACTTCAATAGAGCGGATATAAGTAACATGTAATCCTGCGCCACGTGCAGGATAATCCCGGCTAATTGAGGGCGCGCGGCGCTGATCCCGGGATCATCAGGTGCTCATCCTAACGCGCACCGGCAAAGCACTCGGGCGTTATTGATTATTGGTGGTGTCAAACGGCAAAAGGAAGGAAAGGGCTCATTTCTTTCTGACTGCGCGACGCAAAAGAGGATTAGGTATGTGTTTATCAGTTCATGTTTATTCCTTTGTGTCGTTCTAGAGACCGTAAGGCAACTTTATAAAGCATACATTACAACCTATACTAGAATCATTAAGCTGAAGAGTTCGTTTAAACTACTGGTTCGAAATGAAAAAATATTTTCTTGTTGGATAACCCATTTCTCGAGGAAGGCTTAAGTATAATATCAAGCTACAGAAGCCGAGCAGCGGGTTAAATTGCAAGGAACAGCTAATTTTCCTTCAGTCAGCTCCCGAATTGTATCAAGTGTATCTTGAGGCTAGCCCTACTCAGGTCTTGAAGGATGATAATAGCCCAGTAGTTTAGAATTCACCCATTCACACTCACAGTCGGGGCCCATAGGGATGATTTGATTGGTATAATTTGAATGGGCCCCGACTGTGAGTGTGAATGAGTGAATTCATTATGTAGATCCAGAGCTGTAGGTGCAAACCGTGCAAAAATGTCTGTATAGTCAAATCAAATCGCAGGTTTGTCAACAACTTATTGCCGACTTAAATGGTCTTCCTTTTCCACGTTAGACTCAGAAGCGTACCGATATGTGTATGGGTTGAACCACATCTGGCAGCACGGAATCGCCTTTTTCCGTCGCCCTTTCTCTTTCTGTCGCTTAGAACTGCCATTTGCTAGATTTGCGGTCTAGCAAATGGCAGTTCTAAGCGACAGAAAGAGAAAGGGCGACGGAAAAAGGCGATTCCGTGCTGCCAGATGTGGTTCAACCCTTAGGTGAAACAGTTGACTACTTGACTACATAAGCCAACCCAGCTCCTTCTCCACCTTAAAAGTTTTAGATTAATTATTTTTAAACATGAAAAAGCTGTGGTTGTATTCTATGTTTACTTCCCTAGTCTCTTTCTGGTCAATTCTTTTTTTTTTCGAGCTTTCTTTAACCTGATATTGTCACCCACAGATTAGAGAGGATACAGCTTGGCCAGAACGGATTGAAACGGAACTAAAATTTTTATTTCTGACAGCGTTTTAAAATCTTTGATATTTGATGTAAACAAAGACCGCAGGTATAATAGATTTATTATTGTGCCATAAAACTAACGTAATAAGTGAAAAAAAAAAAAAAACATTCAAAGTGCTGGTAGCGCGAAGACAGTGGCGACTTCCGGTTTTCTACATTTTTATGTCAAGCTGTAACTAGAGTTACTCTTTTTTTCCTGAAATAAGGGATAGCTTAGACCTAGAGCTTAGACAGGTTTTCTGTAATGCCGCGTACACACCGGGCCAACGAATGGGTCTTGCTGGTTTTCGTTGGTTCTGCATGGACGCTTTACCGAACGCCTCGACGACGATCATTCGTGGACGTTTGCCGGCAATCCGAAGCAGAGCGATAAAATCAAAGGAATTGAACCATTCAAAGAAATTCGGGTGTAAAGTCAGACAGTCAGACCACAAGACGTCAGAGTGCTTGTACACGGCGCATGTAACCCCCGCGCAAGTGCTTCAACATGCTCAAGCTACATGCGCCGTGTACAAGCACCCCGCGGGTAGCTTGATCAAGTGGGTGCGCCAAAGTTCACCTAAAGGAGATGTTTCATTTTGGGCCCAGTCTATGTACACCATATCAATAAATAGGAAAAAAATAGGAGAATTTCATAAAAATACTGAAAAAATCATTTGAAGACGGGTTTAGCTGTTAAAAAATAATAATTAGGACTGTTTTTTAGCACGATAACCCTATTTCAGGGCGGCCATGGCAGTACTATTTGACGTTTACTATCATGACGTTTGACAACTTTGACAGTCCCATGCAGTGACGTTTGAAGAATAAAGATTTTCTTGAGTTAGAATTATTCATATTTTTCGGAGTTAGTAATGATTGTATTTTTTTTTGTACAATTCAGAATACTATTATTTGACCACGGCCTTAAATCGCCTGTGATTCGGATTTCGTCGTGTGTTATTTTACAATAACAAGTTCAGTTTCAGGTATGTGTTATAACCATGTTTTTGTTCAAATATTTTTTCTGTGTTGTTTTCTTCCCCTGTGTCTTATTCACATTATATCGATAAACAGGTCAGTGGGTCGTCTAACACTATATACTTAACCATTTTTTGTTTGTTTTAGGTTAATGTAAATGAAATAATGTGCCCACAATGCTTTGGCATCAAAATGTTAAATAACTAACATTAAACTAAATGTTCGTACACAAGGAGATCATGAACTGACCAGCATCGCCATGATAGCATTGTTTGTGTCTGTTGGGCGTAGGACATCATTGTTTTGTGAGGCGCACTCACTCTATTTCAAAGGAGCGGAAGGGCAATGATTATTATTGCTGAAACAATTTGTTGTTCCACGACAGGTAAACACTTTTTTATTCATACAGAGCAAGCACAAATGCAGAAGTTTCTTTTTATTATGATTCAAGATAACATTGTTGCGGAAAGGAAAAGAACTGATACAATCAATGTTTTGAAATGTGTGTAACAGATTCATATCTACACACATTTCACACTTCTATCATTTCCTTGGTCAGATCTGTAAAGGTGATATAAAAATAACCAATCTTGATTAATATTATTTATTTATGATTGATATCCAAATAAACCTTTATTTATTTTTGTTTTAGATACCCGAGGGTTACTTGCCATATTTTACTTCTTGGGTGCATTCAGAGTACAATACAACAACAAGGACTCATGCCAGCTCCAGTTACATTATAAAATTATGAATGCATGTGTGTAGTGCCAACAGTTTTGTGTCGAAACACACAGCCCCTCCATCAATAAAGGTCCTAAACAGACCGTAATAGCACAAACAGTGTTATAAAAAAAGAGGTAATATTAGCAACTTAATTACCAACTTTTGGAATGAAATAATTATGTGAATAGCCAATATGTATATCATATTCTTTTGTTTTATTCAGATTCCACCAAGAGGTATGGTTTGCTATGCTTGTTGGGTGGCAGCATGTAGAAAGATGAAAACAGTAGCACATAGCAAAAAGGACGATGGACAATGAATTGCTGTGCCCACATTATGATGATTGTGTTGTATTCCAGTTGGGCTCGGTACCGTGAGAACATACAAGAGATGATGTAGAAAATAAATAAATCATAAGTCTCAACAAATTGTTTTATTAAAAATATTCTTCATGGCTGAATTGACATCCTTTTAACATCACTAATAATAGTTATTATGTATAACTTGTTTCAAAAATTGTTAGTGCATGGTTTGACATGATGTGCATTCCCTCCTAGAAAGGGGGTCTATCAGCTCATTGGATTAAAATGTTTGGTCTTCCTAGCTGTGAGCTGTTACTGTGTAATAGGAATAGTTAACATTTAACAATAACCTGTAGTTACCAGATACTGCAATGTCACTGCTTTCCTAAGAATGATACATACATCCAAAGTATACTGAATAGGCATTATAGAATGAAGCAGCAAGGCAGTGTTGAAAAACAAATAACGTCCAAGCTTTCGTTTCGATTGACCCTTGTCCCTGAAATAAAAGATAGGTGATGCAAGATGTGCTGCCGCTCTCTCTCTACTAGCTACTATAACAATAACTTGGAGTTGTTAGGTAAGTACTGCACATGTCACTGCTCTCCAATGGATTATCGTGGTTAAGAGAACTTTGAATAGGCACCGAAAAATGAAGCAGCAAGAGTTGATAAACATAACGTCCACGCCTGCGTTTCGTTTCTTGGCATTGAGAGATAAAAGACGTAAGTTCTGCCGGAATCGAGTAAAATATCCTGTAGGTACTATTATTTTTATCGAAACCCAAGATTCTTGAGATCAAAATTATTTTTTTCGATTTTTACACCAATTTATGTCACGGTATGTACACGTCAATCAAGTGTCATTGTCAAAATAAACATACTACTGTCAGATCCACCATGTTTGATTTTTGTCGAGTGTTGTTATCCTTGACAAAGTTAATTTAAAAGCGCAATTAAACGAAGTGAAATTAAAGAGAATTAACAATTAAAAACGGTTTATGTATTAAGAAGCTATTTTTACATATGGTGTACATAGAGTGGGCCCAGGCTCCATACATTTTTGGACCATCTCCTTTAAACTCCGATCATTGAAAACCCGAAAATTGTATTCCTAACATTTTTAATCCTAATGATCATAACGCCTAATTGCTCTGTCACTAATTTTCTTAGTTCCAAATCATCGACTTCATAATGTCAGTAGCAATAAACATCTATTATACTATTATTTGTTTTCCTATATTTTCTCAACATAACCTTCTTTTGCACTATTATTCAAAGTCATATCTTTTTTGTTTAGATTTTTTTTTTATTTTGTATTTGTATTTTTTAATGTTTAGGGATAAAAACGTTATGATAAAAAACAGTAGGAGTTTAAATATATTTACAATAACGATATTATTGATAACAATTTTCGGAAACATGAGTGGTATGAACATCGCCGGTAGCACTACAAAAAGTATGAATGAAAACTTTAGGATGAAAAATTTTAGGAAGAGTGATCATTCGGATTACAAATCGTTAGGAAGAACAATTTCGGGTAAACAACTTTAGGCGAGCCAATATGGACCCTGATCAAGTAGCTTGAGCATGTTACTCGCGCGGGTAAACCGCAAACCCGCACCTTTACTTGCGCGAGTTGCATGCGCCGTGTACAAGCACCCCGCGGGCACAGAACATATTTACCCCTAAAGGGGAAGAATGACGACTCAGTACTAATTTTGTGAGGAAAATTTTCCTTACCGACCAGCGCCATCTATGTTTAGCCCACGAAAACATGGCAGTAGAATCCAGGGCGGGAATTTCAAATACTACAAGTACTTTACAGGTTCTTTGTATTGCATTTTATGCACAAGTACATTGCGCTTCTCGATAGTTTCTTTCAAATTACTATCGAGAAACACAATGTACTTGTACATAAAATGCTGAAAGATAATAAGTAAGGAGCAGTTTAGTAAAACAAACGATTTCATTTGACTTCTTTATTCATATTATATGCTACAATGACTTATTTTACTAAGGTTCGGAAACCGATGTAAAGTGATGCTGGGATCTTTAGAAGGTGAAGTTCCACACATAGCACAGATTCTAGTGTTTTCTTCCTACGAACTCATCGGGAATAAGGCACAAAATCAAACAAGAGTCACTGTCTCAACACCGGGTCTATATCTCACAAATACGCACTTAATTTCACCAAAACACAGAAACAGAGGAGCAAGCTCGACTCACATCAACAAAATTGTATGTAGAATTAAATGCAACTGTTTTATTTATTACAAATAAACACAAGAACAAGATATAAATAATGGTGCGCAAGCGATGGCAGACATTTTTTCCTATGACGTCAAATAGCCAATAGAGGCAATAGACAATATGGCGTTCCAGGGTTGTCATATTATTATCTCATTTTTGTTTTGTGTATTCATCAATTTAAATGTTAAAAATTTCATAACAAACATTTTCTCGCATCAGAATAAAAACAAAAATAAATTTTAAGGATGACATACTTTAAAATCAATTAATAAGCCTATTATTAGGTTGAATGTGAATGAATGTGAAATAGTATTTTTGTTGGCAACATTATGTAATTCATCTCTTTTACTCTAATGGTTATGTCTCTTTCTTGTTTTCTAGCCCACCTACATCTTGTTCGTAGAACAAAGTCGACACCCCCTGCCCGCGGGTAACTTGATCAAGTAGCTTGCGCATGTTACTCACGCGGCCCGCGGGTAACCCGCACCTTTACTTGCGCGGGTTACATGCGCCGTGTACCAGCACCCTCAGACACATGCCATTATAAAGGTGAACGCAGACCTAGCCGCACCGCAGTCTCCGCAGTCCCGTCAGTCAGTTTTATGGTGAACACACACCTAGCCGCACCGCAGTCTGTTTTCTTACCGATTCTGCGGCTACTGCGATGCGGGTAAGTGTGCGAGGTTTCATAGAACTTCATACAAAGAATTCGTAATGGGGTCAATCTTCAATTTTTGAACTTCCGTTTAGGATAATGACGCCCGATACTTTTACTGTTAGTGCAACCATCCATTGACAAACAACAAAAACATAAATTATTTTAATTACGTTTAACTAAAATGAAATTAAAATAATATATATTTTCGTTTTTTGTCAATGGATGGTTGCACCAGCAGTAAAAGTATCGGGCGTCATTATCCTAAACGGAAGTCCAAAAATTGAAGATTGGCCCAATGCGGGGACTGCGGAGACTGCGGTGCGGCTAGATGTGCGTTCACCAGGTGATTGCTTCGATGTAGCCCGCGAAATTCAAATTTTTTTACGTTTTTTGCAATTTGCAGGCCAGTGACATGTTGTAACTTTATAAATATTTGTGTTGCGCAAATAACAAGTATAATTTTAAATATAAAAAATATCAAAAAACTCGCTCCATCAGCTCTCACATAGAAAAGGTGCATCGTAGTTAGATTTCGGAGATTTTAACATGATGCACCTTTTCTATGTGAGAGCTGATGGAGCGAGTTTTTTGATATTTTTTATATTTAAAATTATACTTGTTATTTGCGCAACACAAATATTTATAAAGTTAAAACATGTCACTGGCCTCCAAATTGCAAAAAACGTAAAAAAAATTGAATTTCGCGGGCTGGTTGGAGCATCCCCCTTAAGGTCGTCCTACAGTCAGTTTTAAGGTGAACGCAGATCTAGCCGCACCGCAGTCTCCGCAGTCCATTGATGACGTCACCAACGTCGGCCCGCACGCAGCGGACGCTGCCGCTGGCGCGGTGCGGATGACGTCATTCGCATCCCCGACGCGGAACCGAAGTGAAGGATGTGCAAGTTTTTTTTTGTGATTCTGCGATTGATATAAGAACTTAAAAAAATGGAGAATTCTACTTTAATTACGTTGGTCATTTTCATTATATAACAAAATATTTTGATTATGTATTAGGTCGAGATGAGAAACATTATATAACAACTACCTACAAAAATAATTTTTTGTCTGCCCCGTCGTTTGTTTCACATTATGATTCTTTGGTCCCGATTTGTTTTGTAACTTTTATTGGAATTTCATCATCTTTGCAGTATTTTTCTTCCATTCTTAAACTACAGCGTATTTATCAATAAAAGTTCTCCTAACAATTAAATGAAGTAAAAATAACATATATCGTAACGTTTCAAGCTTTGTCTAAGTGATAGCATTTTAGTAACTGTGAGTAAATTCTACTAAACCACTAGAAAAAAACCCCAGCCACATATTACGCCACTAAAAGAGGAGTCAAACAAAACCAACAATTTTAGTGGAAAATCCACTAAGTTGGCAACACTGGCGATGCGTGCGGCGGCCGGCGGCGACTGCGGGGACTGCGGGTACTGCGGTGCGGATAGATGTGCGAGGCCATTAACAAAACGCGATGAGTGCGGGTACTGCGGAGACTGCGGTGCGGCTAGATCTGCGTTCACCTTAACAATGTTATCAGCTCTTTTGCGTAGTGTTGTATCTACGGTACCGGTTTGTTGAATCGTAACTTTTTATTTTTTATTAGACGATAAGAAAAATAATACAGATGAAATCAGTGTTGATCTCGTACACGGTAAAAAGGCTGTAATAAACCATGTCTCTTACAAAACGGCAGAACTTAAATAATGAGGCCTTGATCAAGTGATCCTACAATAGCGCAGTCCATGCTTTAAGTCTACGGCATTGACCACAAAAATAAACAAAATTTGACAGTGACGCAAACGCAATTTAATTTGACGTTTGATTAGTCATTTCAACAAATCTGACATTACGCATTTTATAAAAAATCTGTTTTGCATTTGATTTTAATTCTAAGAGATAAGCTAACTATATTTTATGTTATTGTTTTATTATGAATGACGAAATGAAGAATAATGTTAAAGAAACTAGGGAATTATATTCCATGATACATCAAGAGTACGTTATAATGGCAGAATAGTAAGTGGATTTTGATAATAATTTCTAAAAAAGTAGTACCTTTTAACTAGGTTAAATGAGACCTCTGTTGGTGAACTTAGGGGCATTTGAAGTGACTTATAAATTAATTCTGAATTATTCTTTTAGCCGTATGTTACAAACAGAGAATCTCCAGGGAGTTTATGTGATTCCATCGTATGAGAACTCATTTTGTAAGTAGATTAGATAGCATTTATTGAATTGAGATAAAAAATCTACAGGTAAAAATGAAAACGCATTAACCTTTTTCAGTGTGGTTTGGAGTCATATTTGTGAGAGCTGGTTTTTATGAAGGAGGCGTTTTTAGATTTACCTTAACATTGCCAGAAAAGTTTCCTGATGAAGAAGTTCCTGTAAGTATTACTAAAGATTATTCAGTGATAAGGATTTCCCTTACAATTAGCTGTCTCACATCCTGTACACATCTGTTGCTGAGATTGGACCTATGATAATCACTTTCTTGTGAATATAACTAACTCATAAATTGTATCACCAAATCAGCTGTTTATGTCATTAAATTTGGGTAGACTGCCTTGCAAAGCTATTTCCTAATCTTTTATTTGCTTGAGAGATGTTATTATGTATGAAAGTTCCACACTTTAATTTTAGGTTTTAACATTCACATCAAACTTATACCACCCTGCAATAGATGCTCACACTGGTGTTCTGAATTTAAGTGAAGTCTTTCCACAATGGGACAGAAAACAGAATCACATCTGGCAAATATTGAAATATGTGTATTCAATATTTCATAACTTAAATGTTAAAGCACCTGCAAATGTTGAAGCCTCTGTTGCGTAAGTATTACACTTTGGTACAATCACTTTAACATACTTTTAACTTTGTTTTTTTTTCTGTTATGTATGTTGGAACCTCTACTAAAATTACAATATGTTTTGGTTTTCAGATACAAAAGCAATAAAAAAGTATTTATGGAAAAAGTAAGAGAGTGTGTAGTGCTAAGTATAGACCACGTATATGATGATCCACCAACAGAAGACAAACATTTCATAACATTTAAGCCATATGACCCAGATGTTCATGACACTGTCAAAAATATAATGCTTAAAACTCCCTCCCCTAATGAAGGTGCTAATCAAGGTATATCTTGGGTACAGCCAGGGTCTTTTCAAGCTTTCTCTAAAGAAGAAACAACATAGATTAAGAATATCCAAAATAAATTTATTAACAAAATATTTACAAAAAAAAACTATGTATACAATCACAAAAATTCATTTTGATTCGCCATAATTATATCCTGTGATAATGTTATCCATATTGTTCTTTATTTTATTGTTTGAATTTGATCCACCTAATAAACTGTATTATAATTATTGTATTATGTTATTTTATTCATTGCCCATAAGTTGTGATTATTGTCTACCAACATTATCCCAGCTTAAACATTGTCAGGTTCAGAACGTATTTTCAATTTATGTTTTTTAACTTGTTCCATAAACCAATTCTGATCTAGTTCATAAATCTTATTTTGCCATTTAAAATGTGTAGGCGCATTTAATTCTTTATTTTTAAATTCAAAATGTTTACTAAATTCTATAGCTAACTTTGATTTAACTAACCCTACACCACCATATTTGTCATCAGTGGGGTGATATACCCTGCCTGTACTAGGTAGCATATATATTTTATCAGGCATAAATTTTGATCTCAGCAAGTCACCTGCATATCCATAACTTAGAAAATCACTTTCATCAATGCTGACAACATGAGTATATACTATAGGGACATCATCACATCGAATAAAATTCCTTTCTCTTCCACATAAAGAAATAAAAGGAAAAGCTTCTTCATACCTACCAGTTTTATTAAGACGAATCCTCTTGAAAAAAAATTGTAGAAACTTCTTTTCCTTAAAGCACGACGTGAAGTTTTTCATCTTAGAATCATCTAAAAATAACTAAACAAAAAAGCTTAATGAAAAGGTATCCAAAATAGTCCCTTAGTTTCCAAAATAATTGAATTACTAATAATATGTAGTTATTTAAATTATCGCCACATTATTCCAAATTAAAATCGTTACACAATAATTTTTCATACAGAATTGGTATTCATGTACTTGTAAAGTATTGCAAGTAATAAGTATAACAATTCATATCTCTAGAAAGTACAAAGGTTGCTCACCATCCCTTGGTGATCTATAAAATAAAAATATTCCCTTATTTTTGGTTCTGGCTCTTGACCTTGAATATAATGAACATATCGCACTTGGGAATACTGGGACGTTATTAATATTTTAGGAATTGAGCTCAAATAAAATTTTAAACCCATTTTAATAGCGCTATTTTCTTTTTTAATAACTCAGTATTACTGTAAAACTTCTGAAGTGTTTATTTTGATAGATAGATTTCCTTCAGTGTTGCCGTTAGGACAATCTAGTTTGTGGCCACATGTAAGTAAAAAGTAGCCAGTTTTGCAAAAAAATCTCTTTCAAAATTCGGCTAGAAGTGGCTAAAGTGCTTTTGGCCAGATACTGTTAGGCACCTGTTAGGTATCAAATTACTATTGATAAGTATTACAATTTCGGCATGGTGTTATATGGGTTAAATAAAACAATTTTAATACTAATTAGTATTTAACATTATTAAAAGCTAATAAACGTTCAGCTAGTGAAAAATATTCTCAATTATTTGGTTTAAAATTAAAAATCAATTCCAAAGTCTACAGTGACATTTGGAGATTCATTAATCTCTTCGTCAATGGGTGATGATGTGGGTGGTATTTCAATTTGTTTGACTGATTTGACCGTTTTTGTGACTTTGTTTAAAACTTCAGCAGGCAAAACATAATTGTGGCAAGCTTTTTTTAATATTTTTAATTGTTTTTTTGTATTTTGGTTTAATTAATCGGTTGAGTTCTAATAGTAATTTAGTAAAAGTTTAACAATCGAAAAATCAGCCAGAAGTGGATAAATTTATTTTGGTGGCTAAAATGGTTTTCTGTTTGGCTAGTAGAACCGTTGAAAATCCGCTAGATCTAGCCACAAAGTGGCTAAAACGGCAACACTGATTTCCTTTCGTAGATTTCATTTTTTTTTATGTATATGGTGTGTTTATGGCATTGCTACGAGGCCTTTATGCCAATCCTAGATTTCCATTAAGGGGGATGCTCCAACCAGTCCGCGAAATTTAAAATCTCCGAAATCTAACTACGATGCACCTTTTCTATGTGAGAGCTGATGGAGCGAATTTTTTGATAATTTTTATATTTAAAATTATACTTGTTATTACCGCAACACATATATTTATAAAGTTACAACATGTCACTGGCCTGCAAATTGCAAAAAACGTAAAAAAAATTGAATTTCGCGGGCTACATCGAAGCAATCACCTAGATAGATTACATACATGAACCTGTTCCCAGCATGGAGGTACTGGCTGGAGTTAGTGCTTCTTACTAGAAAAACGATCCCAAATCGGTGACCTTGAAACGAATGAAAGGCACACAGCTCGGGAATCTGTTTCTTTCTAATAGTGTGTCCATGATACAGTATTTTGGGGATAATATTATTATTATAGTGATACAGAAAGTAGGTACTTATAGTATTACGAAATGTGTATTTTTCTCTTTAAATATGGGCAGACAAGATTTTCACAATCCGACTGTATTTTTTTTAATGTTTGGTACCTGATATTCATACTTTACGACTGGGTTGTACCGTTTTTGATGATTCTCTATTTGTTCCATAAAGTATACCTGTCATTTGGTACGATGAATATTTCTTTCATTTTTGATGAATGAGCATATCTTATTGTGTACTTGGATGATGTTTTTACCAGTATTACGGATTACGTACTTATTTAACAAGAACTTGGGTTGAATATTTGAACTAAAATGGTAAAATAAAAAGTTTTCAAAAAAAGAAGTAACCGCCTTCAAAAACCACTACCACAGAATACTTAATGATACTATAAAACATCAGAGTTGTAAATATGTAAAATCACGTAGTTTTGTCTACCGTACTCCCAGAGTGTTATTTAAGCCTGTGTAGGCACGGAGTGGCGAGGCGTATCCTCTTAACTTTCAGTTTGCCTTCAGGATTTTCATTGTTATTAGGAGAACTTAGGATCCAAGAGCGAGCGAAGCGAGCTCGGGACTTGGGGCACCCCGACTCGGACAGATTAGGTTCGAAGGGGATGGCGGGGTCTGAAAGACCCCGCCATCCCCTTCGTGTCAGGTTACTTTAAACCTTGCTCACAGAAATAGGAGCCCCGCGAAGCGGGGCTCCGTCGACTTGCCTTGGTAGGTGGTAGTCAACAAATTGACCAAGGATGCAAGAGCGAGCGAAGCGAGCTCGGGACTTGGGGCACCCCGACTCGGACAGGTTAGGTTTGAAGGGGATGGCAGGGTCTGAAAGACCCCGCCATCCCCTTCGTGTTAGGTTACTTTAAGGCGCATAGTACCCTCAATGACCTTGAGCATCAGGGCGGAGCTTTCAGCACACTTTCATATCTGCACCACATAAACTAATATGTCCCGAGCATACTGCGATACCTCAAAACGATATCATAGACTATGCAGCGAGGCAGGAACGACTGCCGCGGGCCGCATTCGCCCGGTTTTTATATATGGAAACCTCAATATTTAACATATTCTTTGTAAAATATTGACTGATTTACATGAGCGTTGCTCACTTTGTAGTAAATTTTAACACCGATTGATCTATTCAAAAATATTTTAAATAAACGAAGCCGTTTAGAAGGAGTGAGCATTTATTTGAACAAAATAGCGTGTTGTTAAATATTTTTTTACAGTTCAACTATTTGTCATAAGAAAATAAAATTTACTCACATTGTTGTACATGAATATACATTCAACATATAAGGTGCTATAATATTACCTGCCAGGACTTGAATGGGGCGTAGTATTGCGTTTATAGATTACAATAGTAAAGATAAATAATTGATTATTTGTCATATTTTTTTTCATACAAAAAAAAATACGTATAAATTTGACTTAATTTATTAGTATAAAACCATCCAGTAGAGTTACGCGTTGCCGCTCCGCACCGAATTCATTTCAATTTATTTCGCAAAACGCGCGGCGCGCGGTGCCTTTCATACACTGTTGCCATACTTATCAGACGATGCCGCTGCGCGCGGCGTTGGCGCGGCGGCTCGTCGGTCGTCAAAGCGCAGCCCCGCGCGCCCCCACCCTCACCCGCACTACCCCGTTCGTCGCACGCGCCAGCTGACCGCCCGCGCCCGCTCGCCAGTCGCGTCCCGCCGCCCGTCCGTTCGGAAGTTAGTTTTTAGCGGTTCCGGTTTGCGGCTTCCTTTAAAAATGCCTGCGAGACGACGATTTTCCAACCAAGAATACCTTGAAATGGTATTGTGCTACCGCGAGTGTAACTCCGTAACTGCGCATGCAGTGAACTTGTACCAGCTCAGGTTTGGTGTGCGAGTGAGCCATCACACAATTTTGAATGCCGTGTACAGGTTCAGTGAACACGGCCGCTTTGACCCGCCACAGTTTTGTAGATAGTAGGTAGGGAGTGTGTAAATAAGTGTAAATTCTGTGCAATTATTGTAAATAAGATGATTAACTTTTAAACACGCCAAGTTACTGTAATTTATCGTTATTTGATAATAATCTAAGTAGTTTTAACAATTGTGATTCTTTACACTAACTTGTCAGTCCAAAGCCTGTTTTAAGTGTGATGGGAAGTTTATCATCTTATTTAGGTACGTCAGTTTTTTGGAAGAATGCGTTATCTGGTAAGTAATTACACATTTTAAACACTTGTTAGGTAGAGACGAAACTAGTCAGCTGATTTCAGTTTTTATTCACAGAACAGATAGAAAGAGATAGCAGTTGTTTTCATTGACGAAGCGACACTACGCGCGTAATTTGTGAACCACGTTATGCAGAGTAGAGCCAATGTTAATTTAACTTGTTTACTGTCTCAAATTGAATTGACTGTTCCGGGGAACGAAATTTCTTCAATATTGTAATCTATAAACACAATACCATCCCCCATTCAAGTCCTGGCAGATATTATTAAAGCACCTTATATATTTTTTTTCAATCTTTACACCCAGCCGTTAATCAGGAATATGCTTTAGAATGTTACGTTTTTACGGCTTAAAAGGCGCGAAGGCCCTTAAACCTTGCTCACAGAAATAGGAGCCCCGCGGAGCGGGGCTCCGTCGACATGCCTTGGTAGGTGGTAGTCAACAAATTGACCAAGGATGCAAGAGCGAGCAAAGCGAGCTCGGCACTGGGGACACCCCGACTCGGTTACTTTAAACCTTGCTTACAGAAATAGGAGCCCCGCGAAGCGGAGCGTGCGGAGCCCGTTGAACCACTTAGTGGTGCTATAACTCAGGATGCAATAGCGAGCAAAATGTGTCTTGGGGCACCCCGACTCGGACTTTTCGACCTGACAGACCCGAATCGAAATTCTAATAATCGGAATTTTAATATTCGGTATTCGTGTTTTTCATGTTTCGGATAATGTATTAAGTCGGAATTTTTGATATTCGGTTTATTGAAATTCGGTATTTTGAAAATAGTAATTATAAACGTTAGGAATTTCGAAATTTCGGAATTATGAAAATAGGAAAAATGATCCATCGGAGTTGTTATATTAGGAATTTTGAACCATTCGGAATTATGAAAATCGGTATTTTGAAATTCGTATTTATGAATTTCGGAATATACAGCTTGACATAAAAATGTAGAAAACCGGAAGTCGCCACTGTCTTCGCGCTACCAGCACTTTGAATGTTTTTTTTTTTTTTTTTCACTTGTTACGATAGTTTTATGGCACAATAATAAATCTAACAAACCTGCGGTCTTTGTTTACATCAAATATCAAAGATTTTAAAACGCTGTCAGAAATAAAAATTTTAGTTCCGTTTCAATCCGTTCTGGCCAAGCTGTAGTTTTTCGTATTATCGTAGTGTACCCGACTCTACTATCAACTATTTTTTAATTTTGACAATGCACTACTTTCAAATATTCAAACGAAAACCAGAACACATCATAAAATTATACCATATAGTTTTAAATGCTGCCAGTGACAAACCTCCTAAAATTCCATAAAGCCTAAATCTACAACAATCAGCTTCTAAAACGAGAGCAAATATTGCAGAATGGTGCCGGAGTATGCAAGGGGAAGTTTTGTGGGTTAAGCTCGCCTTTGTGCATAACTTACCCTTAAGTGAAATGTTATTTTAATTATATTATGTGTGTACAATAAAGAATAATGAAGTTGTCTATAAGGAAGTTGAATACCTACAGAAAAACGGTAAGAAAAATGTCACATTCATATTTACAGTGTACAGTACAGTAATCTGGCCGCTAGTCCTTCATAAACATCTTATAATATAGATACTCACTATAAATCGAAATTAAACTATTCCTCTAATAAGTTAAGTAACATTACTTTTTCTTTAAAAACGATTAATCTCAGATGCCAGTTTATATTGGTCACCCTACAAACGACAAGATCATAGGGTTGCCATTTTAAATTAAACGTTAAATACAGCTTCTGATTTTTAGGGAAACATCATTGGAGTTTTGTGATCTTTTTTTTCATTTTACTTAAAAGTATGAGTAACTAAAATACATTACAGAATATAAATACTATCACAAGCTATAAAAAATGTTATAGATTCGAGAATAGAATTCGAGTGTCTACTTTCATTTGCCAGACTCTATAATTGTACAAGCATGCATTTAAAAAAATCTTTAACTCAATAACTAATGTTTAATGATGTTGTAATGTAATGGTGTAATGTTTTATTTATTTTATTATTTATTTATTTGTTTGGGAAAACAAACAGTTACACACTAGAAATAAACATAACAGTAGGTAAACATAATACTTATTATAAGTCTGTAACTTACTACGATAACCACAGTTTATAAATATATATATATCTACTATAACTGTATAAATATATATGTTTTTATTTTGTGTAAACACTTTTCAATGCCAGAAGGAGAAAAATCCCAAGCTGTGTGCCTCTCTTTCTTAAAAAATAAGGCACAGTTTTAATGTTAGAAGCCTTCCATCCCTTGATATTTATAAATCCATGGTTCCCAGATCAAACAAGCTAAAGGCTCCAGTACACGTTGGCCGAGCGCGCTCGGCGAATGCGCTCGGCAAATTTTCGTGGTAGGTACTGTTCACACGTTGGCGTCTGTCATTCTGCGTTGGTCGCTAGACAAAGATGGACGTTAGTAAAAGTTCTCTGTGGTTGCTCATTTTTGGGGTTTTTAATGTATTCATTGTGGTTACGTTACATTACTCTATGACACCATCATGACCGTGAAACAATTTGTTGGCGCAGTGGCTGAGCGATCGACCGCTGCACAGGCCACAGCGTATTTTGGGTTCGATCCCCGCATGGAACAAATATTTGCATGATCTGCAAGTAGTTGTTCCGAGTCTGGGTGTTTGAGTATGTGAGTTTCATGTTTGTAAATGCACCCACGATACAGGAGAAATTCCTAGTGTAGGGCAATGTTTAAAAAAAAGACTAAATGACGGACTAATTAGATTTGTTGATACTATCAAATAGCCAATTAAGCGCTACACTACTGTCTACTCCGACGCATACCTAAACCTTTGAAATAAACACTCGGCCAACGTGTGATCGCTGTTTGCTACTTGTGCCAAATTTCTTTGATTTGTGCACGAAAAACCGACACTAATCGGATCGTCGGCGAATGTTGGCCGCAAACGACAAATACACATAAAACAGCCTACTACCACAGTGCTACTACACATTTGCCGAACACACTCGCCAAACGCGCTCGGCCGACGGCCAACGTGAACTGGAGCCTTAGGAAACAAGCAGATCCAGAAAATCCTTGGTTTATGATCTATATCTGTGGGGATTAAGGTGATTGCTTCGATGTAGCCCGCGAAATTTAATTTTTTTTACGTTTTTTGCAATTTGCAGGCCAGTGACATGTTGTAACTTTATAAATATATGTGTTGCGGTAATAACAAGTATAATTTTAAATATAAAAAATTCGCTCCATCAGCTCTCACATAGAAAAGGTGCATCGTAGTTAGATTTCGGAGATTTTAACATGATGCACCTTTTCTATGTGAGAGCTGATGGAGCGAGTTTTTTGATAATTTTTATATTTAAAATTATACTTGATAATACCGCAACTCATATATTTATAAAGCTACAACATGTCACTGGCCTGCAAATTGCAAAAAACGTAAAAAAAATTGAATTTCGCGGGCTGGTTGGAGCATCCCCCTTAAGGGATCACAAACTAGGCCCCCGTGAACAGTTTTTAACAAAACCCCAGAAAATTGTAGAATAGATTTGTTACAATATTTTTCAAACGGAAGCCAAAGAAAGTATGAATGTTTTTTCCTAGACCATTAAAATGTTCTTATCAGTCAAAAATAGTTTTGGCTAAATAATAGATTTGACGAATAATATTTTAGGCGATTTTCTCGCTTCTTAACTAATAACCGTAAATAACGTGCAAATGGTAAGGAGCGCTTCACTAATGTCAGATAAATGACAACATTGACACCTTTTGTTTGTACTAGTGCGTGTGTGTGTGTGTGACAGATTTGAAGAACTTTTTCTAAGACCAAACTATATAAATAAATACTACGTAAAACAAATATGTAAATTATTAATAGTGAAATGTTTGACGACACACCACAAAATTAATTTATAATATAAAATAAATAATTTGGATGAATAATTAATAAAATTGGCAGTGAATTTTGTTCCACAAGGTTACATTTTCCGTACATGGAATTCACTTGAATCGAAATCGCGATGGAGGGTGTCCGACGATCATGGAAACTGCGTATGTATATGGTATACTGTATAAGATTTATACAAACATAAATAAAATTGTACTAATGAATATGTAATTTGCAGAAGAATTCGTTGCTCACAAATCAAATGTCAACTGCCTGGCTATGGGCCACAAGTCCAACCAAGTGCTGGCGACTGGTGGCGACGACAAAAAAGTTAATTTGTGGGCCATCGGAAGGCAGAGTTGTCTCATGGTTAGTACTAGATCTTATCAATTAGCCATTTAGTTACACTTTAAAAGAAACTTATATTTTTCAATAATTTGCAGAGTTTAAGTGGGCATACCACTCCTGTAGAATGTGTTTGCTTTGGACATTCTGAAGATTTAGTTTGTGCTGGATCACAAACTGGTGCCTTAAAAATATGGGACTTGGAAGCAGCTAAGTTGTTAAGAACATTTACTGGCCACAAAGGGGCTATAAAATGTATGGACTTTCATCCCTATGGGGATTATTTAACTACAGGCTCATGTGACAGTAATGTTAAGCTATGGGACACAAGAAAAAGAGGATGTATCGTTACTTACTCCAGCCACCGCCTTGCTGTCAACAGTCTTCAGTTTAGCCCTGATGGACAATGGATCGCATCCGCCTGTGAAGATGGTACATAAGTTTGAATTACTATAATCTATAGTATTATGTGTTATGAATTAAGTTACTAAATAAGATTATCTAATTGTAGGTTTAGTCAAGGTGTGGGATGTGCGTGTTGGCAAAGTGCTCCAAGAATTTGTGGAACATACTTCAGCAGTGACATGTGTCAAGTTTCACCCCCATGAGTTTCTGCTGGCTAGCTGTGGAGCTGATCGAACGGTTAACTTCTGGGATATGGAGAAGTTTACTTTGGTGTCTAAGTTTGAAAAGGATAATACATCTATTAGGTATGTTGAATTAATTTTACTGAATGACCTTTGGATGTTGTGTTAATTTCCTTGCTGATTTAAAGTTTTTATTAACAGCATGCATTCATTCATAATTATGTGATACAACTCACAACAGTTAATATACACACATCAAAAGTGTCTAGGGATCAACATATATTTTTGCAATAACTTTTCTCCTGATTGAAAGTGTTATCGTTTGTCACAGTAACGATAAACCAAGTCACCTTTGCATTCATAAAGAAATTTGCCATTTTCCTAATAAAGGGATTTTTGACATTTGAACAACTAACATTAAAGTTCGAAAAAAAGACTGAAATAACAGTTTTCTTTAAAATTTTATTGGGTAACTTAAACAATTAATAATCCATGTTTCTACCGCGAACACTAACAACACAAGAACATCGGTTTGGCATACTCAAAATGAGTTCATCCAAATCACGCTGTGGAATGGCCGCCCATGTTCGTTGCAACAACAAAAAAAGGTCTTCTTGCGACTGGATACCCTCCATATTCGGCAGAGATCTTCTCTGTAGCATATCCCATGCATGCTCAATCGGGTTCAAGTCTGGCGACTGAGCAGGCCAGGGCAGGACATTGATGTTAGCTGCGGCAAGAGTCTGTCTTACAACTCTTGCGGTGTGCGGTCGTGCATTATCATGCATTAACTGAAATAAGGGACCGATTTGCACTTGTAGAGGAACGATGACGTCTGATACAATCGTCTCAGCATAAATTTGAGCGTTGAGGTTGCCTCTGATCCAAATCAACTCAGTTCTTCCGCCGATCCAAATACCCGCCCATACCATGATGGTTCCACCACTATAAGGATGGACTTCCTGGCAGGATTTTAATCGCTGTTGGCGTCCAGGGGTTCTCCAGTGTCGTATACGTCTTGTATCCGGTCTCATACCAAAACGAGACTCATCAGAAAAGCACACGAAACGCCATTGTTCTTCTGCCCAATTTCTGTGTTCAAGAGCCCATTGATATCGAATCCTACGATTGTGCATTGCTATAGGTGGTACCCGTAGCGGTCTTCGGGAATGAAGGTTCACTTCATGCAAGCGGTGTCTGACTGTTTGGTCGCTAATTAAGTTCCCTGAAGAGTGATGAAGCCTCACGGCTAACATCATGGCGGTTATTGTTGGAGCTCTTCGAGTTAAGATTTGAATGTATCGGTCTTGTCTCCGTGTGGTGCAGCGATACCGTCCTCCATGGCGCTCAGCCACGGTACCAGTGCTTCGGTAACGTGTCCAAAGTCGACTGATAACACTCTGACTTGTATTCAGAGCTAAAGCCACAGTACGTTGCCGGGAACCAGCTTCTATCATTCCCACGGCTCTGAGCATTTCTTCCCTGCTTAAATGACGTCGCCGCTCCATAATAACGTTGGTTTTAATCAGTAGTAGGGAAACAGTAGCACTAATAATGTCTTCAATGCGTTGTATGTTTTTATAGGGAAAATATTGACAGCTGATTTTCATCTTTTACTCGAATTTGATTTACAGTTCCTGATTCAAATTATGAAATGCACCAAAAAGGATCCATATAAATTTATAAAATCATAAAGGGGTTTGAACATTTTTGTATGGGCCATGTACCAGGTGCCATCCGCCATTTTGATTTTTTTTCAAAACGGCGTACACGAATGAAAATTTCATAAATCAATAGATCACATCAATACAAACATAAAATGTAGAGAGGCAAAATCTCGTAAAGCGTCACGTTTCCGAGTTATGAGCTGTCAAAGATGTACAAGAGGTGCCATAGTTTTTTTTTGTTTAATGTTTTGTTTCGTTTTCTAAAAACCGGAACATTGATTTTTATATACATATACAATTGAAATTAAATATAATTGCCTGAATATTGCGCTTCTTATATACTTACTAATATAATTCCAAAAGGAATAATAAAGTTGGTGGATTGAACATCTGAGTGCATACTTCCAGTCAACCTTCAGGTGATTTGAAAGAAAGAAAAGGGATTTATTGACAAACAGGACATACGCACACACATAATATGAACTCAAGTATTACATTATAATATATATTATATTTATTTGTAAAAAAGTAAGGTTTACAATGACATGAGAAGGTTTTGTTGTCATACGAGTACAGTAAAAATTAAGAATAATTATAAGATTATTTTTACATTTAAAAACGTTACTTATGATGAGTACAGCGTGGCACAAAGTGTACGCAATGCGCACTAGAATTGAACCAAAATCTTGATCAAATTCCAATGCGTATTGAACAACATTATACATAATAATAATGACAAGAATCAATGTGAAACGTCCCCACTTTTGTAATCGACTCCTAAAAAAGGAGGTTACTCAATTCGACCGTTGATGCTTTTTTATGTTTTTTCGCGCAGAACTTCGTCGTTTATGAATCTTGTGTTTGAACTTAATTCATTTCGTGTATCCGAGAACAGATGACGGGAGTACTCAGCAATGTGTGGATTGGTAGTTAGGTATTCATTGGTCATTTGGTATGACCGTATAGAAGCGCGACCTCTTCTCCGTGGACCACGTAAACAACTCACACCACAAAAATAACACTGTCTGTGGCCTGAGCCACCGCGCTCGGTAGTGTCACTCATTAATTAACAGTATAGCAATTAACACAACAAGAACTTAATAATAAACACTCAGGAGGCTTACCACGCGCTCTAACGTCATTCAGTTTAGGACTTACATGACGTCAGTCGTCGTTGGCGGCGGCAGCAATCGCAGCCAGAGAGGTAAAGGACCACTCAATTCGCATACTTTCAGACAGCATGGCCGTGTTGCTGGCGCTTGACAGCCACACGGTCAACTCTGGACTAATATACGAGTGCCACCAGAGCCTAAACCAGGTAGGTAAACACAATAACATAACCATTCAGTGGATCAAAGGACACAGCGACTCCCGAGGCAACGATGCAGCGGATGAACTCTCTCGAAGGGGATCTAGCTTGGCGGTGGTGGGACCCGAACCCATAGTGCCACTCCCCTTCGGTTACATACGTACACTGGTCAGGGAACGTACAGGTAACTTACACCGTTGCCTGTGGCAGGATCAGGGTGAGTGCAGACAAGCCAAGGAGGCGTTACCCGCCATCAACAGCCGCTTCACCAAACTCGTGCTAAGGCTAACCAAACAGCAGCTACGAACAATTACAGCCCTTACGGGACACGGCTCCTTTAATAAACACCTCTTTGTCCTAGGTATCACAGACAGCCCCCTGTGCAGAGCCTGTATGGCGGAGGACGAGACAGCAGCCCATGTGCTCCTACACTGCCCTGTGATTGCTTTATACAGGGCAAAGTACTTCGGTAACCCAGGTACTCTCCGCGAGATCGTCGGCACCACGAAGGCGCTGCTGGCTTTCCTCGGCGAGCTGGGGTGGATCGAATGATTTCTTTCCCACCCGCACGCAAAATACGCGCATATGACGTGGAGTTGCGGATACCAGCCCGTTATACAATACAATACAATACAGTGACGTCAGTCATGGCCTACTAGATTGAATCATTACGATTAAAGGCCTATCCGCACACAACAGTGCCGACACGTACCGTTCCGTGACGTGCTGTTCATATATACGAGTGAACGGAAATCACTGAACGGCACTGACACTGATGAGTACGGATAGCGTCGTACAAAATGTATGGTACAATATCATATTTCAATGACACTGATCGATACGGCACTGATCACGTCACGTCACTGTACGGAACGTGTCGGCACTGTTGTGTGCGGATAGGCTTTAAATCTAGTAGGCCATGGCATCTGACAGTCAAACCTTCTAATTCGTACCATAATGTCAGTTTAATTATTCAATCTAGTAGGTCATGCCATTAGGCGTAACGAAGGGTGCTACAGACTATCCAAAGAAACAAAGTCATTTGAAACGTTTTTGATGAAAAAGAGACGAAGCTATTTAATATTAGCGTTCTCTTTTTCACCAAAAAAGTTTCAGCCACAAATCGCGATCTTTCATTCACTTTTAACGATCCAAATGACACTAAGCGAATTGGACGTCATGGTACGACTTTAAGTGATGCAGTTTAGGAACCTAAACTTAAATGTCTTGCTTTTGAATCGTTTTTAATCAGGTCATGGCATGGTAGGCTTGTGTATGTCCGTAGGCATGGTAGGCTTTCTGATCAAAGAAACAGACAGATTGAACATGCGCGACAAATAAGGTGAAGCCACTTTTTATTTAGGTATGCATTATTACCACATAAACTGGCAACACAGACCAATTACTGTTGAGGTTTTTGTGTTTCAAGTGTACTGTAAGCTCTGGGTGATCCTCGCAATGGTGACACCCAGGCGTTTCTTCCCTCCCTATCCGACACAGATACCTCCCGAAACTTCCGTGTCCGGTGAGGACCTGCGTCATGCCCGTAGCAAAAATTGCATTAAACATATGGCATGCATATAGTTTATAGGAAAACTGTTAAAAACTCGCTGCCTGTATACTTAACTCTTTTCCTGTCTGTACCTACCTGAAAATCATTCAGTTTGTTTAGAAAATGTTTGTTATGTCATACTTAGTGATTATTCCCGTTGGAATGACATTATAACATTGGGTTAATGAGCGGACAAAAACTTACATCCAATTAATTACTATATCTTTCATCATTCATCTAGAAACATCAAAAAATTAAAAACTAAATTAAAAACTATGGCACCTCTTGTGTATCTTTGACAGCTCATAACTCGGAAACGTGACGCTTTACGAGATTTTGCCCGCTACATTTTACGTTTGTATTGATGTGATCTATCGATTTATGAAAGTTTCATTCGTGTACGCTGTTTTGAAAAAAAAATCAAAATGGCGGATGGCACCTGGTACAAAAGATACAAAGCCCTTTATTACAAAGCCACATCTCAATCTCAAGAAATCCGCATAAAAATGCTTGATCCCTAGACACTTTTGATGTGTGTAATTATTATAAAATACTTTTCTTTTAAGATAAACTTTTTCAAGAAAGTTCAAGTCTAGAAGTGTTTTGACTGCTCAGTGTTACAATTTTCAGTTATTCTTAAAATATTTGGAGATTTAATTAAATTTTATTCTGATTAGTGGTTGTTAATTTGCACCTCTTCTATTCATAATAAGACCTGTAACAGTGAATTCCCATTGTTCAGACATATGGTGTTCAGTGATGACGGTACAACATTGCTTGGTTGTGCTAATGATGGCTTGCATGTTGTTGGATGGGAACCAGCCAGAGTGTTTGACACAGTTCATGGACATTGGGGTCAAATCCATGATATCACTGTTGCACAAACACAATTAGTAAGTCAACTACCAACTTTAGTTTATTTTCAGATGCTGTACACACTATTAATTTTACATTTATGTTGCAGATAGCTGGCTCATTCCACTCAACTTATGTAGTGTTATCAGTTGTTGATCTCAGTAAAGTTCACCCATTTGGTGGCCCAGCTCCAATGTCCTCACCGGTTGTGAGGGACCTTTCACCTTTCCAAAAAGGACACTCTGTGCGCAAAAGCTTCTCAAAGGAAAAACCACCAAAACAAGGTTGGAGTTTGCTTTATCAAGTCCATTAACTCACATTTAAGTTGTAAATCTAATGTAAATAATTTTTTGTTTCATGACAGTCATGCATAGACCAACTCTCCTTGACGAAAAGACTGCTGAAGAATCCACATCGGGAACGGAAGCAGATGAGGATTCAGGTGCTGTTATACCCAATATTAATGACTACTCTGAGATATTCCGACCTTCTAGAGCATGTGAGTAGTTGACACAAACCCAGCCCGTCCGCAAAAATTTGCTCATAACTCACCAACATCACTATTTCTAAAATTGCCAACATTTACTTTTTTGGTATTCTTTTAGTAACACGCACACCTCCGCCTGCAACCAGTTTGTCTTCAGAAGATTATTCAATAACAGGTGATATACATTTGCTTGAAGTAACCAATAAATGCGTAATATTAATAATACTAAGCTACACATATCACAATCTCAGCAAACCGTAAATTAATAAAGATGCAAAAGTAACTTGCATGTCTACTACTTTTCCCGCCTATAACTTATGAAGAAAGAATTTGCTTAGATATTAATAGACTAAGAAATCATGTGCTATATTTATATTAATGTCCCTTCTCCATCTCCATTGCACTTATCAATGTTATTCATACAGCTTCCTTACTGAGAAAATCTACACCTTGATAAATACGTATAAGGGCGTTTACGCACTACGTCCGATCCGAATCCGATCCGAACCCGTGAAAAAATATCACGGACAGAATTCGGATATTGCTTACGCACTACTCCGATCTCTGACAACCAGCCGCATACCCCCCGCCCGCCCCGCTGCCTCTCTGCTCTGCTCGTATGCAGCTCGGATTCAACTCGGACGCAGTACGCGAGCGTTCATACAAATAATACTATGGCTACTTCGGTCCGTCATTTTTATCCGAAACGGAGATTCTCGGATGACGGAAAGAAATCGGATGACGGAGATCGGATCTAGTGCGTAAACTACCATAGAAATAGTTCTACGGCTACGACGGACCGTATTTTCACGGGTTCGGATCGGATTCGGATCGGACGTAGTGCGTAAATGCCGTAAGGGTTTTAGCTTTAGCATCTGCCATTACCTTAATAGTTCAAGAGCCAATAGAGAAGTCCGAGCCAGTGGTGAACACGTGCCTGCGAGACCTGATGCTGGACGAACCGGTGCCGCTAACGCGACCACTGCCGCAGCCCTCACCGCCGCAGCGACAGCGAGCTGAACATTACTCGCGCATCCCGACCTCCACCAAAGAACATTATGTTGTTGTGGAAAAGAAAACTGAAGGATTTGCAAGTAAGATTTGCTATTGGTCTGGCTTCTAGCTTTTTAAAACTGTAGCTATTAGGGTCTGGTTAAGTATTCGGGATAATTGGCTAATTTTAATAACACCGGGTTTGGTCTACTTGAGAGCAGACGCCTTATCACGAGATTTCACGTTTTTATGACTTAAGAGCGCGTATTCAGAAAGTTGGCAATGTCTCTAATAGCTGTCAAATATTTAAAAGTTTTATTTAATTTGTTTTATTATTATTTTTATAATTGGCTCTGTAATACACTAAAAAAATTCAATAAAATATACAAATATATGTAAATTAGTAATACTTACACTAAAAAAAATAAGTAATTCAATTAAAACACTGAATTTGATGTTGTAACCGTTTCTGATATAAAAAGGCATTTGGAAAGTTCCCAGATACTTTTTTTTACATCTAAAACATTATATTCGGTGTTACGATATTAATTATTGCAATCCTTAATCATTGTTTTTGTGCAATACAGAGCCATATTTCATAATTCCATGCAGTAACATTGCCAAATTAATTAAAACTTGTTAAGGCCCGCTTGCACGAACCCGAGTTATCTTTTAACTCAGAGTTAGTTGCTAACACAAGGTTAAATTGACAGTTTGTCATACAATATTGTCAATTTAACCTCGTGTTAGCAACTAACTCTGAGTTTAAAAGATAACTCGGGTTCGTGCAAGTGGGCCTTAGACAATCGTCTATCGAGCGCTCGTCCATACTAAAAGAGAAAACGTTTTCCTGCCCCTAAATGTTATCCTATCTCAATGATTTTTTAGAATGCTTCTGACACAGTAAAAAACTAGGTTTATTGGTTTTCTTTTTTTCAAAATGTATAATAGTTTGAAAGTTACAGTTACTATTTTTATGGCAAAATCTTCATTGAAGTAAAACCTTTGTATTTTAAAAACAAAGAAGTTTTAGAAAAAAAGTAAAACCTACAAACCTAGAATTTAATATGCTGAAACGATTGACGCCAGAATCACGTTTTCTCCCGAGAGACTTTCATACTTATAAAAATACTTACTGTCAGTCACGAGCTGCAACGCTCTCTATCGCACGATCGGGGTTTTTTTCAATGCGCGAGAGGGACAGCACGAGTTTTTCTAAATACCTATTTTTTGAAATGGCAGCCGCTATACTTTCCTCTTAATATTTGACAAGTATTTACGACGTTGCCAACTTTCACCATACGCGCTCTTAAAGTAAACTTTCCTTTATTAGAGGCGCTTTTTAATTTTCCATACAATTTGCGTCGTAACATTTCAAGTATGCTGTACGGCCAAATACTGAATCAAGTAGATTTCATGATAGGGCTTCTGTAAAGCCCTGCTCTCGCTAAATCGTCCCACCAATACTTTTCTACTAGATATTATACTATACCTACAGGGTGATTTTTTAGTCACCATCCAAATTTTAATATATTAATCTTTGGCGAAAATCATTGAATACGTGTTTTTTCTTTTTGTATCACTCAATACAAAAATATCGAGATATCACGTCTCAATGTTATCTATAAAAAGTTGATGAATCTGGACACCGCGCTGTGATGTGTCGCTCAGGTGTAGCGGGGCGGGGCGGGGGGTCAGCGGGGTGCGCTCTGTCCGTTTCATGCGTCGGCAAGTTTATATTATTAACGTTTAGCTTAGTGACCACACAGAGCGGATGAGAAAATGATTTAATATGACAATTTGACGTATCGATTTTTTTTCAAAAATGTGTTTAGTTATTGATACCTAATGCATAGAAAAATTTTGGACGGTGGTAAAAAAGTCACCCTGTATAAAGCTCGATTATTGGCATATACAGGTAATAATGGCATATTAAAGCATTTATAAGGCAAGCTTGATTCGCAGTTCCGGAAGAGGCCTTAACAAGTACGCTACTTTTCATACTTTGCCGTGTTACATTATAATGATGTATTATTCTTATTTGTCAAGAAATGAGATTTGCAATGCATACTAGGGTATTGAGGGTTTAATTTATTAACTATGTATTATAATATGCTATTTGCTTAATCAGGGGTGACGGACAACACAAAAGAAAATAGTACATTCACTTCAACGCAAGCACTAAGAGATTACGCCGCCAGCCCGCTCACTTCAAACTCGCTTAATCGACATAACTCTTACAAAGAAACAAAGTCTACCACAGATTTAAGTAAGTTTAATTAAATATTTATTTTTTAAATTAACGTTCTTTCATAATTATAAAAAATAATAATCTTATTTTAGCAACCTCCAATCTCCGGCCCAGTAATAGTGATATATCCTTGGGCCCACCTACATTAGGACCTCGATCGTTGTCCTTCACTAGAGCAGCTACTGACGTTCCGAGGTATGATCTCATTCTTTGATGTACGTAGGTATCCGTAGTCGTAGTTTTTCTAAGAATTAAAATGATTGATGATGTGCTTCCAGGAGAAGAGTGGAGCCAGTTGTTAGAGAAAATGTAACAGTATCCCGCAGTGTGGAGACACCCGAAGTGGAGCAGGAGCCGGAGTTCGTGCCACATACTACCGACAGACCTGTCGGACTTGATCTCGATGAATTTTTACCCGTAAGTAGCACACGTCTGACACATACCTTAACTCATCATAACAGAAATGTGTATGGTGTTCAACAGTAGTCAGCAAAAGATTATAATTACCGAAATTAAGTAACATCATGACACAATATGATGGATTTTTTAAAAAAAATCTAGACCTTTTATATTTGTGAGACCATCGACGATCATTGAATGGCTCCATCATATTGATGTGCTGTGTGGTCGCAGCGCGGGCTGGCGGGCGGGCCCGCGCGCGGCGCCGGCGTGGCCAGCGAGCAGGAGGTGCTGGGGGTCATGATGCGCGGACACGACTCCATGATGGCCGTGCTCACCGCCAGGCAGCGCGCCTTACAGGTACACACACTACTCGAAACCACTCTTTCGCATATTTAATTAACGCGACACCGCGATAACACTATCAGAAATCAGCCATTTAGTACCTATAGGGGTAGCCTACTATAATTGCCTCGAAAAAAGAACGCCCTGCGTATGTTTGTTTCGTACGCCCGGAACACAAACAAAGCAAATGTACAGAGCGTTCAGGAAGAAGACGAACAGACAGACGAATTTATACGCATTTGTTTCATTTGTAGCTGAAGACGTAGAGCCGAAGAAACAAAGAGTATTCTATCGATTTCTAGATAATGACAAACTTTTCTTTTAATGTTTTCAGATTTTTCATTCCGTCCGAGTTAATAAAAGTCTGAGATCTGCATTAGAATCTGTTATTGCTCTCGAAGATACGTCCGTCATACTCGACATACTCAATGTTATGGCGCATAGACCGTAAGTAACGTATTTGACCTTATAAAAATATTTACATGTAGGTATACAAACATTTATATGTAGAAAACTGATACAGGTCGATTTTTCTGCTATATGGGAATTTGACTAGGCCGCAAGTGATTAAAATTGAAAGCTCCAACATTCGAGTTTAGCCGCGCAGCGACAAGCCGCATTCGGAGAGTGGTGACCCTCCGCACGCGGCATGTCGACGGTGTAAATGGTCAGTTGCAGGCGATTGCCCACCGCCTGAGGTGTATTTTGCGCTGTGTTATTCCACTTAAAATTAACATGTCGCATGCGATTTTTGTCGACTGGTGTAAATGAGGTGACAATTCCATTTTTGCAAGTGATGTGATTGGTGATTTACCTTACCGCACGGTCATCAAAAAATTACCCGTGTAAATCCCCAATGATCGCGAAAACTAATATTGCTATCTGAGATTGACTACACTCCTTTGTTTCAGATCTTTGTGGAATTTAGATATCTGCCTGTTAATGCTACCCAAGATATATGAATTATTGCAGAGCAAATACGAATCGTATGTATAGTATTGTCATGACAAACACTAACTTCATTATTATATTTTCAGTTTATTTTGTTGTGAATTAATGTTGCTGCTTTATGTTACAGATATATGCAGTGTGGATGCAATGCGTTGAGGCTCATAGTGCGTAACTTCTCATCTGTGGTGAGAGCTAATGTAAGTGCCCCAGTGCGTACTTTGGGTGTAGACATTCCCCGTGAGGAACGGTATTCTAAATGCATGCAGATACATCGACTACTGCTCGACGTACGAGCGTTTCTGCTCAAAAGACAAACGCTCCAGGGACGCCTCGGAGCTGCCTTCAGAGATCTACATAATCTTATGCAACAGGGACTTGACTGACACATTATTATTTTTAGGACCACATGATGAAAATATGTCAGAAGAAATGCAAGAACTGACAAACTAACTTCCCATTTTATTAATATTTTATTTATAGATTTAATTTTCATGAAATTTTCTCACTGTTGACATAAGCTGATTATTTTAAAACTCACTGTTTGAAATGCATACATAGAGCTACCTAACATTATATTTATTAACAATAAAGGATATTTAATTAGAAAAGCGTTTGTTATCTCGATAGAACCATATGTATACTTTCCCTTACATTAGGGATTATTGTGATTAGGGAAAGCAGTGTTGATGGTTTTAATTTCTAGGAAACCTAAATCGATATCCAACAAAATTCTATCAACCCGGAATATCCCGTCTTAGGTAGCACCTACCTAAAAATAACCCCAATGCAAAATTTGGGACTCCTAACAACTCCAAAACAACCCCTTAGGCCGCTGCCTCGAATCTTGCGGGCAGCGGGGTGGCGCACACTGGTCCCGATCCGGAAAATCACGGACATAGGAATGAAAGTCCGAATAAGGGTTTCATATTTTAAATTTAGGGTCCTTGGATGATTCTAAGACACTTTTATCTCTTGGCATTTTTTGATATCAGGGCCCGTTTCCGAGAAAAAAAAATGATCTTTTATTTTTTGTATGGAGAAATTTAGTTTTCCGTAATTATTTAGTAAACGGGCAGAGATGTTAAAACTAACCCACATAATATTATAGAAAGCATCATTATCTACAATTTTTGTTCTGAACAATTTTTTGATATCTCTGCCCGTTTAGAAACGGCAGGCGTTCAAAACTTAAATTTCAAATTTCGCGGTTTGAAAGGTACCAAATGCTTTTTGACGATTAGAGAAATATGTTTTATGGTCTTTGGGTGATTAAAAACCACTTTAAAAGAATAACTTATATTGTTAGGACCCGTTTTCAAGAAAATAATAATGTTAAAATGTTTGTACAGTGTTTTTTGTAATGCTTTAGCAATTGGGCCGAAATGTTAAAAACAGACCTACAGGTGATTATAGAAATAATTATAATTTAAGAATTTTATCACACATCCGTTCATTCAATTCGTAAAGTCGTAATTACGCGATTTGAAAGGTAGTTACCAAAGGCTTATTCAACAAATTCTTACATAAATGTTTAAATGAAATTACCCACAAAATCTACCCAAGTACCTGGTAAATTAAATTTAACATCGACCCGCTATTAGTCTCAGAAAATGGTACTTTATTCCGCTTTGGCAGGTTCTTGGCACTTTCCAACTACTAACGTCTGTTTTTAACATTTCGGCCCAATTGCACTGCAATTGTAAAGCATTACAAAAAACACTGTACAATTTTAACATTATTAATTTTCTTGAAAACGGGTCCTAACAATGTAAGTTATTCTTTTAAAGTGGTTTTTAATCACCCAAAGACCATAAAACATAATTCTTTAATCGTCAAAAAGCATTTGGTACCTTTCAAACCGCGAAATTTGAAATTTAAGTTTTGAACGCCTGCCGTTTCTAAACGGGCAGAGATATCAAACAATTGTTCAGAACAAAAATTGTAGAGAATGATGCCTTCTATAATATTATGTGGGTTTAGTTTTAACATCTCAGCCCGTTTACTAAATAATTACGGAAAACTAAATTTCTCCATACAAAAATAAGATTATTTTTTTTCTCGGAAACGGGCCCCAATATCAAAAAATGCCAAGAGATAAAAGTGTCTTAGAATCATCCAAGGACCCTAAATTTAAAATATGAAACCTTAATTCGGACTTTCAAACCTATGTCCCTGATTTCTCGGATCGGGACCAGTGTGTGGCGGCGGCGGCGGCGCGGGAACGGCAGGTTGTTATGCGTATAATCAAATGGACCGACTCTCGAAAACAGCGGCGCGGCAGCGGGGCGCGAGCGGGCAGCGAGCGGTGAACTCGACAAACAGTCACCGCCCGCGCGCCTGCGCTCTAGTGTTTTGACCACTATAAATCTAGCGTTAGGAATAAATTTGAATCAAAAAGATGTTGCCGTCATTGTTCAGACATTTCGTTCGCGAATAAAAACAAATATCTCGACGACAAAATCATGAACACAACACTACAGCTTGGCCAGAACGGATTGAAACGGAACTAAAATTTTTATTTCTGACAGCGTTTTAAAATCTTTGATATTTGATGTAAACAAAGACCGCAGGTTTGTTAGATTGATTATTGTGCCATAAAACTAACGTAATAAATGAAAAAAAAAAATGAAATAAAATCATTCAAAGTGCTGGTAGCGCGAAGACAGTGGCGACTTCCGGTTTTCTACATTTTTATGTCGAGCTGTACGCGGCTATAGTGACGCGCGATCTGCCCGCTAGTTTCGAGAACGGGTCTGCGACGAACGCGCCGCTACCGCGTCGCCGCCTACGCCGCGCCGCTCCCCGCAAGATTCGAGGCATTAGGGATCGAATTCAAGGGCTAACTCAAGGTCTGTTCTGTCTCAACGTATGTTTACGGCTCACAGGATTGGTCGAAATGAGACGGATATAAGACTTTTTTGCCTAATGTGTTGGCAGACATCGGTCGCCTGTTATTAGGAGTCTAGTATTATATCGTCGTTGACGTCACATTAGCGAAATGCCATTTTCGCAAAATGTCATATTCGCAAAATGCCATATCGCAAAATACCATTTCCGCACAATGTCAAATAATCAGAATATCAAAATGTCACTTGGGACATAGTCATTTTTTTATATAAACGGTCAGTCCACACCGAGATTTGTTTGATTTTAGATTTTAGACTTGATTAAGCAAATCGTATAATCAATACTGCAAATTAAAAAAAAAAGTACCATGGCGCATGCAGAAAAATATTTTGATTGAGTCTTTCTAATTATTCTTCTGACATTAATTATACAGGGTGGTCCAGGCCAGACGGATATAATTTTTTCTTTTTAGATAGTCGGCTTAGGGACCTATTTGTCCCGTCAAGAGTAATAGATAAAAATCGCTTGTCACCCGCTTACAAGATATGATTTTTTTGTATTAGAAATATCACCAATTTTAATGTATTCGTGATTTTTATTTACTTTTAAATGAAAATTTATATTATATTTTTATTTTAGGTGCTTACTTAGACATTGCACTCTCTCAGAAAGGAAAAAAAATCATATTGATCTGCGAAGAGCATTTAATTTCATATCAATGCAAGAATAATTACTTTCCTTGAAAACAACGGATAATTAAAAATCCAATAAAAAAACTTAAAAAAGCTTTTTTTTAATATTCCTGGCGGGTAAATAGGTCCTTAAACAGACTACCTACCTGGCCTATCCTTTGGCCTGGACCACCCTGTATGTATGATATATCATTGTATTACAGTTGCATCTAATCATTATTAATGTTTAAATTGTTAAAAAAGAATTAAGAATGAGCGAAGGTGGGAAAGTGGAAAATAAAATTAGTGTAATGACAATTAGACTATTTGTTATCCTATTATCGACATATTATAAGTACCTATTTCAGTTTACATTTTTAATTTATTTTATGTTAAAATAAATGAAAATGAATAATTAATGAGATTAAATACGTAATTAAATTAGTTTTATTTTTATTCATAAATCATCGGCTCAGAACTCACTTAGTGGCTTTAACTTTTAAGAATGTGTCATTTTGAGAATGTGTCATTTTGAGAAATGACATTTTGCGAATGTGTCATTTTGCTAATGTGGCATTTTGCTAATGTGGCATATTGAGAAATGACATTTTGCGAATGTGTCATTTTGCGTCAATATGTCATTTTGCGTCAATATGTCATTTTGCGAATGTGGCATTGTGCGCCTAATCCGTTTTGAACAACCAATAGAATTGCGTTGCGGCACGGGTTGCGGAGTGGAGCTGTGTCAATAACGCAATTCTATTGGTTGTTCAAAATACGTCTCGACTCGCACAGCTTTGGTGGAGTCTCGGCCTTAGTGACCACCTACGTCCTAAAAGACAACAAATGCCGAGTAGATATGAGTTTCATACAAAATATCATATAGAAGATAGATAGATACAGGACTGACTTTTTTTTTGTGTGGTAATATCATCAAATGACACACACAGAAAAAAAAGACAAATAAGAAACAAAATAATCAATGATTAAAATAAAAAAACCATGGCAACTAAGAGATGACCAGTCTCAATTGACAGCACCCACGAACACACGTATCAGCACCACCAATAAGCTCAACCATTTTGAAGGGAGCTAAATGATCCGACACACGTGCCACAATCAGCGAGCCATTTGAGCATTTGAGTGAGCATGACATTCTCGCAACCACCAGGGCAAAATCGAGTCAATAATCTATTACTAAATTAACTGTAGAAAAAAAATTTTTGTACATTAAAAAAAAACTCAAAAAATATAGCCAGCGTGCTAAAGGACAACCAATAGAACCCATTTCTAGCATTTTTAGAATTTTTGTCTGTTTGTCTGTATGTCTGTTTGTATGTTTATTTGTGCGGGCATCACGTAAAATGTACGAAAGCTATGTATATAACTTTAATACACAATGACTGACCGTAACTTGAAGTATAATTTAGTTTTTGTTTCATTGAAATCGGATCAGTCTATCAAAAGATATTTGAATTTAAAGTGTTCCAGAAGTAAAATTACGGTCAGTTTACACCGAGACGCTCAGTTCAGTAGCACGATCTAGCTTGGAATAGAAAAACCACATACTTATTCAAATATGGTGTGGACTGGAGTGGAGTGGTTTGGAGTAGAGTAGAGTAGAGTGGAATGGAATAGAATTGGATGGAATGGGATGGAATGGAAAGAAAGAAAAGGTTTTAACATATTACACTCACACTAGAATGGGATGGAAGGGGATGGAGTGGGATTGAGTGGGATGGAGTGGGATGGAGTAGGATGGTGTGGGATGGAGTGGGATGGAGTGTGATGGAGTGGGATGGAATGGGATGGAGTGGGATGGAGTGGAATGGAGTGTGATGGGGTGGGATTGAGTAGGATGGAGTGGGATAAAGTGGGATGGCATGGGTTGGAATGGGATGGAGTAGGATTGAGTGGGATGGACTAGGTTGGAGTGGGGTGGAGTGGGATGGAGTGAGATGGTATGGGATGGAGTGGTATGGAGTGGGATGGAGTGGAATGGAGTGTGATGGGGTGGGATTGAGTAGGATGGAGTGGGATTGAGTGGGATAAAGTGGGATGGCGTGGGTTGGAATGTGATGGAGTGGGATGGTATGGGATGGAGTGGTATGGACTGGGATGGAGTGGGTTGGAATGGGATGGAGTGGTATGGAGTGGGATAGAGTGGGATGGAATGGGATGGTGTGGGATGGAGTGGGATAGAGTGGGATGGAATGAGATGGAATGGGTGCTCTAATCCAGTAGCAATTGAATAGTACTGCCTTTGAACGACAGAGGGCGTTTATTAAAAACACGTCAAAAATTCTTGAAAAATCTAAATAAATTCTAAATATAGGGTTTATATGAAAACGATATGATTCTTCGCACTAAAAAATACATTGTTAACTTCCGACATCCACGCGAACGAAGTCGCGGGCACAGCTAGTAAGTAATAAGTATAAAGTACTCACACATGTGCAATAAAATTATACAATACTAAGAAAATGAATCGATACAACCTCTATTGTTGTGGAGCAGGACCGGCATTGAGCCGTGCATTTTTATCTATCTATAGGTACTTATAATAAATCTGTAGAGAGGTCTATTCTGTACATGAAATATATTTCCATAATAACTATCAGGGGGTGATTAGGGATCGATACTGATGCCAAAAATGCAATTAATAAAATTATTGTCTGTCTGTATAACCGTTATAGAAACAAAAACTACTGGACGGATTTTGACGAAACTTGGTACAATTATTTTTCATACTCCTGCGCTAGTTATAGTATACTTTTCATCACGCTACAATCAATAGGAGCAGAGCAGTGAGGGGAAATGTTAGGAAAACGGGAGAAGTTACAGCTTGACATAAAAATGTAGAAAACCGGAAGTCGCCACTGTCTTCGCGCTACCAGCACTTTGAATGATTTTATTTTAAGGGGGATGCTCCAACCAGCCCGCGAAATTCAAATTTTTTTACGTTTTTTGCAATTTGCAGGCCAGTGACATGTTGTAGCTTTATAAATATATGAGTTGCGGTAATAACAAGTATAATTTTAAATATAATAATTATCAAAAAACTCGCTCCATCAGCTCTCACATAGAAAAGGTGCATCATGTTAAAATCTCCGAAATCTAACTACGATGCACCTTTTCTATGTGAGAGCTGATGGAGCGAATTTTTTGATAATTTTTATATTTAAAATTATACTTGTTATTACCGCAACACAAATATTTATAAAGTTACAACATGTCACTGGCCTGCAAATAGCAAAAAACGTAAAAAAAATAGAATTTCGCGGGCTACATCGAAGCAATCACCTTAATTTTTTTCACTTATTTCGTTAGTTTTATGGCACAATAATAAATCTAACAAACCTGCGGTCTTTGTTTACATCAAATATCAAAGATTTTAAAACGCTGCCAGAAATAAAAATTTTAGTTCCGTTTCAATCCGTTCTGGCCAAGCTGTATTCCAAACACGCTTTTTTGTTATATAGCTATTAAGTCTGGGCAACATATAGGCTATAATTTATCTTGGAAACTTGAACACCTGATGCAGAACTGCAATAGATCAGCTAAACTATAAGACATACAAAAATAGCGCCATAGCAAAAATTGTTCCGCGTGATGAGAAATTTCTGCTGAGAAAATAAATTTGAAGATATGGAACACCTGATGTGGAACTCCAAGAGCCCAGCTACACTATTACATATACAGTAATGACGTCTTAGCAAGAGTTGATCAGCCTGATGAGCACTCCCTGTTGTCGTATAAAAACTGAAGATCTGGAACACCTGATGTGGAACTCCAAGAGCCCAGCTACACTATAACATATATAGGAATGACGTCTTAGCAAGAGTTGTTCAGCCAAATGAGCTCTCTCTGTTGACGTATGAAAATTGAGATCTGGAACAACTGATGTGGAATTCCAAGCGCCCAGCTACACTATAACATATATATGAATAACATCTTAGCAAGAGTTGTTTAGTCTGATGGGCATTTCCTGTTGACTTTCAAAAATGAAAGATCTGGAACGTCTGGAATCGTCATGCGCGTCCCGTTGTTTTCCCGTCCCCAGGCTCTAAGAATTCGACATCAGACGTTTCAGATCGTCGATTTTGACGACCCCATTGTCGCTGGCATAAGCGACAGGATCCGCGTACGAAGTCGCTGGCAGAAGCTAGTACATAATAAAATTGTAGAAAAGTGGTGTCTGTACAATGGAAATATATAAAAAAAGGAGCAGGGGTTGTTATTGTATCGATGCCGAACCCGAAACTGTAATTATTATTATTTTATTGTCTGTTTGCCTGTGTGTTTGTGCACGCTAATCTTCGAAAATACTGGACGGATTTAATTTTTTTTTTGTATAGCTATTAAGTCTGGGCAACAAACAGGCTACATTATTTATCTTGGAAACTTGAACACCTGATGCAGAACTGCAATAGACAGCTAAACTATAAGTATAATAATTATAGAGATACAAAAATAGCGCCATAACAAAAATTGTTTCATGTGATGAGCATTTTCTGCTGAGAGAATAAATTTGAAGATATGGAACACTTGATGTGGAACTTCAAGAACCCAGCTACACTATAACATGTAATGACGTCTTAGCAAGAGTTGATCAGCCTGATGAGCACTCTCTGTTGTCGTATAAAAATTGAAGATCTGGAACAACTGATGTGGAATTCCAAGCGCCCAGCTACACTATAACATATACCTATATGAATAACATCTTAGCAAGAGTTGTTTAGTCTGATGGGCATTTCCTGTTGACTTTCAAAAATGAAAGATCTGGAACGTCTGGAATCGTCATGCGCGTCCCGTTGTTTTCCCGTCCCCAGGCTCTAAGAATTCGACATCAGACGTTTCAGATCGTCGATTTGGACGACCCCATTGTCGCTGGCATAAGCGACAGGATCCGCGTACGAAGTCGCGGGCAGAAGCTAGTCATTAATATAATCCTCCAATTTGTAATATGCGTGCCTGCATAGTGTGCGTTTTATACTTGATTTAAATTTAAATGCAATCCACTGTGTCCTTCAATAGCCCTTTACGTTCCGGGGTCACGGTATTCGTTAGGGCGTTTACGCACTACGTCCGATCCGAACCCGTGAAAATACGGTCCGAACTAGCCGTAGAACTATTTCTATGGTATTTTACGCACTAGATCCGATTTCCGTCATCCGAGAATCTCCGTTTCGGAGAAAAAATGACGGACCGAAGTAGCCATAGTATTATTTGTATGTATGCTCGCGCACTGCGTCCGAGTTGAATCCGAGCTGCGTACGAGCAGAGGCAGCGGGGCGGGCAGGGGGTATGCGGCTGGTTGTAAGAGATGGGAGTAGGTAGTGCGTACGTAAGCAATATCCGAATTCTGTCCGTGATTTTTTTTCACGGGTTCGGATCGGACTCGGATCGGACGTAGTGCGATACCGCCCTTAGTCTCGCGACCAATTGAGAATATACTTGAATAAAGTAAAAAATTATATTAATGAAAGAGGAGTAAATAATATTGTAAATCTTACAGAGGAGAATGCAAGAAGAAAACTGTACTGTTGGTTCCGTGGCTCAGTCATGAGCCTGACTGAGCCACAGAACCAACAGTGCAGTGCAGTGCGATCAACTAGCATGTGTCAGTTTCGATCCCCAAGCAGAATTGTATTTTTATGACCAACGAGTATATGTTACAAGTCTGAGTATATGTGAGCTTTGAGTTTATGGTAAAGTTAATGTTAATGGTAAAGATGTTGGCTGACATATTTCAGGTACAGTATACTTAACTTCTCAAGCGCTTGGCAAAATATCAATTGCCATGCCCTAGTGCCTGACTAAGAATCGGTGAAATAAAAGCTCCACTCTCTCCTCCTTTTGCTTATGTATGTACAAATGGTGTTCGTAAACCGCGCGGGAGGGGGTGGCAGGGGATTAAAACAAAGTATGAAAATACTTAAAAGTAAGTATATGTATTACAACAGTTATATCAACATAATAACATTCTTCTATTATCACTTGTCATACTTATATTTATTATAGATCAATGCTACTCAAGAAACAATATTTATTTCTTCCTTTTATTATTTGTCTGTGCACCAACTGATTCTGGATTTGGTCTCTTCATCTTATTAAACTTTTCCATTTTATTTGCTAAAATTTCATCTGAAACATCTTTGACCATTTCACCACTGCTTGGTTCACTTTTAACTGCATCCTCCATCTCCATTAGCCTTTCGATTTCTGGATTCATTCCTTTGAATGATAGTCTGCCTTCAAGCATTGTTTCACAAAATATAAAGCTTGACTCTGATATAAAGTTACCTGTTGCACTTCTCATTTCATTTGTAATTATATTGGAATATAAACTGCCATGATCTTGTGTGTTCTCTAATTCCTTCTCTATTCGTTCTCTAGTTTTCTTCATGAACTTCATATCCAGTACAGATTTGGGTAATTGAAATTTTTTTGTTAATCCAGCCATTGTTATTACTTTGTAGATAATTATGTATTATTATAGAATAAATCAGACTTATTGGACTAGCTAACGATGGATTGTATAGAACCAAGGATTTGTTTTGTTGAGAACTCTTTTAGCCTCCGAATTAGAAACCTTTGCAGTTGCCGGTGGAATTAACTAAGAAATAAATTCTAAGGCCGGATCCACACATTGGCCCTGTTGGCCGAATAGAAGGAGACGGCGCTATACTAAGAAACGAGATAGAATTATCTGCGTCTTGCTTTCTGGTATAGCGCCGTCTCCGTTGGTACGAGCGTTGGGGCCAACGTGTGGAGCCGGTGTAAATCTTTACTTGTAAGTAAACCTCTGTGATAAATTTATAAACATTACAGTTACCACACGAATTTTTAATCAATAAAATAAATAACCTAACCTGCAACATGTAGCTGTCTGTCTGTCACTGTCAATGTCACATATTATTTACTGTGTACAGTACAGTAATTTGACCTAGTACTTCTTACATCATAAATAGATACCTACTCACTATAAATCGAAATAAAACTATTCCTCAATAAGTTAATTAACATTAATTTTTCTTTAAAAACGATTAATCTCAGAAGCCAGTTTATAACACATAATTTATATTGTTCACCCTAAAAACGACAACATCAAAGGGTTGCCATTTTAAACGTTAAATACACCTAATTTTTCGGGAAACATCATTGGAGTTTTGTGTTTTTTTTTTTTCATTTTGCTTAAAAATATGAGTAACTAAAATACATTACAGAATATAAAAACTATCACAATCTATAAAAAATGTTATATAATTGTACAAGTATGCATTTAAAAAAAAAACTTTAACTCAATAACTATGTAAATGTTGGTAATGTTTTTATTTTGTGTAAACACTTATCAATGCCAGAAGGAGAAAAATCCCAAGCTGTGTGCCTCTCTTTCTTAAAAATAAGGCACGGTTTTAATGTTACAAGCCTTCGATCCCTTAATATTTATAAATCCATGCTCTACATAGACATACCTCGCAGCTGCAATCTGCACCACAGACTACATCTGCTTTGTTCGCGCATCACTATTGTATTGTTAAATGTCAAAGTCAAAATAATGTCAGTTTATCTGTCAACTAGTCTGTCAAAACAAAAAAGCATGTCTGTGATGTCCAGTGGTCCTTGTTTTACAAATTGTAATGTAAAGTTATAAAATAATTTGTGGTATTATTAAAAGCATATTGATTGACTTGGCGCTGGAACAATATGCAGCTTTCCGAAATAGATAACGTTAAAATCTACAACCTTAGCGTTGGAAAGTCCCTTCCTGATGTAAGTGTTTTAACATCCTAAATAACCTAACTGGTAGGAAATCGAATTTAAGCATTAAATGAGTGCTCTGTTTACATTTTATAGTGGCTGACGGAAAGGAAAAAGCGTGCTCTTTTGAAAAAGAATGTAGACCTGAGACGAAGAATTGAATTGATTCAAGAATTTGATATGCCAGGAGTGAGCACTAGCTTGCGAGTTTCTAAAGATGGACAATATATAATGGCTACAGGCATCTACAAACCAAGGATAAAATGTTATGATGTTAATAATTTGTCTTTAAAGTTTGAACGGTGTCTTGACTCTGAAGTAATAACATTTGAAATATTGAGTGAAGATTATTCAAAAGTAAGTATTTAATTAATTAATTGTGTCTTTAGTTACCTTACAAGCCTCTTTTAATTATTTGGGAACTGCATGGAAGGAATACAATTTTTAATGATACTATTTTCCTCGATTTCCAGATTGTGTTTTTACAATGTGATAGATATGTAGAATTTCATGTGGGACATGGCCGTCATTATCGCCTAAGGGTACCCCGGTTCGGAAGAGATATAGCTTACCATCGACCATCGTGTGATCTATTTGTTGTTGGTGCCTCATCAGTATGTATCTAACTTTTTTATAATTACTGATTCTAGCTACCATAAAGTAGGTATTTTTTTTACTAATTAACCAAAATCATTGTTGTTTTCAGGAAGTGTACAGATTGAACTTGGAAATAGGTCAGTTTTTAGCACCATATGTAACAAAAGCAAATGAAATTAATTGTTGTGCTGTAAATGAGGAACATGGGTTATTGATGCTAGGTACAGAATCTGGCCATGTAGAGGCCTGGGATCCACGCACTAAATCAAGACAAGGAATACTAGACTGTGCTATGCATTGTACAGATTCTGAATACAAGTATGTACAAAACTGTAAATCATTAAGAATTGTGATTAATTTTTACATACCCCAGCACATCAAATTACCCCAATCCGTCAAGTTTCTTTAACAAATTTAAATTAATTTTATCACAAAATAGGTGTTGGATTGGGAAAATTTTAATTATTGAGATAGGTTGAAATGCTGGCATCTGTACTAAAGAATCTAATGTTCTGATTTTTTTTTGTTTACAGAAATGACAAATTGCCTGCTATAACTGCAGCTAAATTTGATGGTCCTCTGAGAATGGGTGTAGGTACATCTACAGGGCATGTGCTGCTCTATGACATAAGATCAAGTAAACCTCTTCTTGTTAAAGACCACATGAATGAAATGCCTATCAAATCATTAGAATTCCATAAAACAATGAATTATGTATATTCCATGGATGCTACTGTTGTGAAGATATGGGATAAAAATACGGTAAGTTTACCTTATCAAGTACCAAGACTTTATGATTGTTTGTATTTAAACATAGTAAAAAAAACTAATTTGATATTGTTTTTAGGGCAAACAATACACAAGCATAGAATCATCAGCAGATTTCAATGATTTATGTGTTTTTCCAAACACAGGGTTAAGTATGATGGCAGTTGAAGATCAAAAAATGCAAATATATTACATTCCATCATTAGGTATGTCTTCAAAGATTCAATCAAATGGAAATTATATGGTACTATGAGTATCTTGCTCTTGAAACCTTGCTATTAAGAGTGTGAGCATGGTGTGAGCGAGTATGGTGTACTAAATCAGAATGTTGCAGGTTCAAGTCATGCTTGCAATCGATTTTTTTTTTAAACTTTTACTAGTGACATTAATGCATAAAACATGTTTATTTAAATAGCAGTTTCAAGTATAAGGACTAAATCTATTGTACGAACTTAGTCCAAGCTTAGCTGAGTTATGCTACATCCAAAAATAAACCTTATTATTATAAAGTTGAGTTCCATATTAAACAGACAACTTCAACTGTGACCAAGCATAAATAATTACGAACAAAAACATTCATTCATCATAGGCATACAGGTTCATTTATGGATGAAGCGTGACTGAAACCACAGACTGAAACTAAGACTAAGTTTGCTCTATGGATTTAGGCCATAAACCCTCAGAGAAAATTATAAGCCTGCATTGCCCTTTGCTGGGAATAGGCCTTTCCCAATATACGCCACATACACCGCTTGTAATTCTTGACAATTTACATAACCAAAAGATTTATTTTATAGGTCCTGCTCCGAGATGGTGTGCTTTCTTGGATAATTTGACAGAGGAGTTAGAGAGCTCAGCATCACAAACAGTTTATGATGATTACAAATTCATCACTAAACAAGAACTTGAATCATTGGGATTAGATCATTTGCTGGGAACTAATCTATTAAGAGCATACATGCATGGGTAAGACTTGCTTTCTAGATTTGGAGATTGTAATGTTTCAGATTCCTTCATGATAATAATTATTCTTATTCCAATTTGTTTGGGGTTGCTGGAACATTGCTTTTTTTGCCATTCATCTATAAAAGCGGGTGACTTTTCGAAAATATTCAACAAAAACAAGTACGAAATTTAAATTTCCAGATACTTTGTTGATGTGCGATTGTACAAGAGAGCGAAATCAATAGCAGATCCATTTGCATTTGAGCAATACAAGAAACGTAAGATAAGAGAAAAGATTGAACAGGAGAGGCCATCTAGAATTAAAGTTGACGACAACTTACCAAAAGTTAACAGAGATTTGGCATCCAAACTCATGGATGATGGAGGCAAAAAGAAGAAACAATCGGCTAATCTGCTCAAAGATGACCGTTTTAAGGTAAATTTTAGTTTTAAATGTATTTCGTGAACGAAATTGTCTAGTCAATATCACCGAAATTTAAAATATTTTAATACATAATATTAAAATAATATTATATAATATTTTTGTAGGCCTTGTTCGAGAACCCTGACTTTGAAGTGGACAGAGGAGCTGAAGAATATCGTTTACTCAATCCAGTTTTGTCCAGGTTTGATAAAAACAAGGAGAAGAAAGTGGAAGCTGAACCAATGCAGGTAACAATCTTAATGTTATTATCTAAACTGCTCTATTCATAAGGAAGTGTTTCAAGTAAGCTGCTTAGACGTGTTTTTATAATAATATAAATCGAAATCTATGTTGCTTGGGTAATATTGAGTTTTCCAAGATAGATTTCGATTTTTTTGCTCTGTACAGCTAGAGAGACTACTATTAATAACTATAAATAATAAAATTAGCTATTCCCCGCGCTTTTACCCGCTGCTCGGCTCCTATGGTTTGAAGCTTCATGTTATATGTGTAGCTTATAGTCTTCCTCGATAAAGTAGGTACATTTATAAAATAGAGGAAGGAAGGAGGTGGGCTATATCCAACACAAAAAAGATTTTTTCAAATCGAACGTGTGCTTAGCTTAGCGCGTTTAACCAAACAAAATCTTCAGTTCAATAATATTCAAAATAAAAAAGTTAGAATACAGCATTATTTATTTGCACTCTGTAGGTGGAAGAAACTGAAGACAAAGATTCTGATATGGAACTGTACGAGACTAGTGACGAGGGCGATAGTTCTGATGAAGACCGGTCGTGGGTGAAAGAAGTTAAAAAGCAACACAAAATGATTAGAAATAAAACCCGAAGAGAAGATGACTCGCAACCCAATGAGGAACAGGATTATACCACGAACAGAGCCCCAAGAACTACAAATATAATTAAAAGTATATCACGTGTGAGTAAAGCTAGCTTAGGAGATCGATTAGCTAAAGAAAGCTTTTCAACTATGGTAACCAATAGCGGTGGAAACCGCGAAATGAGATTTAGTATGAGAGGAAAGAAGTCAGAATCAGAAAATAATCGACAAATGAAGAAACATCATCAAGAGAGAAAACAATTTGTGCGACGAACAGGATTTTTGTCGAAAAAGAAACTTCCTAAATCATTCTGATAACATTAATTTAAAAAGTAATAAAGTGCAGCGTGCATATATTATAAACACCTATGTATATCTTTTATTTTTTAACTTAACCTGTTTGTTGACTTGCTAAACTCTGCCAGGCAGAGACAGTCGTTTCAAGAAACTTACAGTGAACGCGGTGGACGGACATAATGGAATACGTACGCCTGACAAACAGTCAGGCTAAAGGTGTGTGAGTTGCAACTTTTAGCTTTTAACCCTTAATTTAAAACAAAATGAATTAGATAGAACAATATTCGACTAGACTCCACCATTTATCTATCTTTTCTGGCTTATCAAAGTTCATTGTCCGTAGTGGGCGCCTACTGCTTAATTGACATCATATAAAAAAAATCTCTTAAGTTTTATGTAATTTGAAACAGACCATACACACATAATACTTCTAATATAATAATCAAACAAAATACTCCATGTTACACTTTCATAATTTACAAAACTTGTAGGGTCGTGATGTAAACACAATGACATTAACATCGCATTGGCCATTATCAGAGTGAATGCATTGACTCGGTGCAATACCTACTTATTATATTTAAAAACATTGCAGTGAATCGTTATCTGTTGTTGTCAATGTATCCTTTTAACTCTCTCCGAAAATAATTTTGGTATTTGCTAAAACTATTTGAATACGCGCGCAAAGAAAAATGCAAAATGACAATGCTTCGTATGGCAGTGGTAAGCATAATAAGTTTTTAATTACCTACCGTCATCATTGAAATCTTAGTTGTTTGCTCCATAAATGTTCAATTATGAATAAATTATCATTTAGTGTAATGTGCGTATTGGTAATTAATGTGTAGATATGGGCAATAAACTGGATAATGTGTATTTTTTAAATGATTATGTAGCTAGTGATTTACTGGACAGCCATGTACTGGGGAACGACAAGCTTGCGGAACCAGCGATGGAGAGATCTACCAGGTCCAGTCTCGACGCCAATAGTGTGGATGTGAGTACCTAACTCTTTATCATTTTTTTATCTCGATACATTCAGGACACTGCATGAGATTTTCGGGAGTAGGTAGCACCAGTGACATGTTATTAAATAATGTGTTTATGAGGTCGACTAATATGTGTAGGTATATTTCTATGAATACATAGACATAAACAAATAGATAGACTTTAAAATATAGGACGGGTGATGTTGAGAGTCCAAATCAATTCAGTGTGGTTCAAGTCAGTCGCATTACATCCCTCGATCGACCATCCATACCAAACCCATACATTGTTTTGAGAAGATCAAAGTCGATCGACCATTTGTGTGGCGCTTAGCGCTTACCAACCGGTTTGGCGAACAATGGACGAATAATGTTTTTGAGTTTCTTCTTTTTATTTAAATTTTAAAGAGATGTTTCGCCAATGCGAATATGGGAGTATGTTTTTGAGATGCTATGGACAATACAGACTGACCAACAAAATTCTACTTAGCTTCATATTTTACTATTTTACATTCAAAATCTTGATTATTCATACCTTGATGCTTCTTTCCAGATTGGAGAAATAACAGAGTCCCCTGATACTGAATACATGAGTACTTCTGCTATATTACATTATTGTAAATCTAAGGTAATATTATGTGACGAAGTTTTTAATTTTGTTTGTCTAGCAACCGTCGCATATTAACATTCCTGTTTGTTATTTATTACAGATATTACTTCCATACTTAAAGCTCTTAACTATTATGGGACTTCGACCGGTACTGGATGTATCGAATTCCTCTAGATGTGTTATATGTTGCTCACATTTTCATTCACTACAAGTTGCAATACTCATGTTTTTAGGATATGTACTTCAATATATGGCTTGTTTCAGGTAATACATGCATTCAAATAACTAAGCAAAGCAAATCAGCTTCATAGCCGTCCGGAGATGCCGGTCGGCGAAAAACCTTTTTCTTGTTTAGCGTTTCCTCTATTAACTATCATTTACTTTCTCCCTTTTCTTTCATATAATTCATCCAACTTCTTTTTAAACATCCTTTTTACCCGATCCGATGTTTCAGGAGGGACCGAGGGTTTTGTTACAAGTTAGTGCCGCTGGCGCTAACATCCACTCTCGAATATGACAACTACAAAGAAGTGTGTTACGGAAATGTTTTATTTACTTATATCGGACCCAGTATATTGCATTTTGTGGGATTTTTGTACGCATTATATTTATTTCGAATCTCAGATAATGAACAATTGCAAAATCTAATGGAGAGGGTGAGTATTAATAATAATAATTTATTATTTAATTCAAAGTTTACAGATTTGGGCTTAGCAGTTAAGTAAGTAGGTAAACTTAACACAATACATACATAAGTGCGCAAACACGGTAGATATCTGTATACAGAATATATGAGTCCTGCCTCTTAAACTAGGGTCACCACTCACCTGTAACTTAAGAGGCAGTATTCTATCATTTTTATTATATTATTCTGATATTAACGTTGTTTATTCGGTAATTCTGTCTTTACAAATATCTTTTTTGTTTAGGTATTTCTACTCTCATCGTATTCACCTCAAGGGATGCCTACAACAAAGCCAAAACGGCTCCTACGCATGCTATGGTTCTTCATAATACTCAGCGTCCTGTGGATGTGTCTATCATTGTGTTCTGTCAATTTGATGCTGGCTAGAGGCAACATTATCTTCAGATGGGTGGAAACAAGGTAAACACACACTGAATACAAAGTTAGAGCTAACAGTTGAACGAAAAACAACCTTATTGCTATGCTTTAGAGGTGCTGTTAATGTCAATCAATTGTTGCCGAGTTAGTGTTTTTTTTTTAGCTTCAAGATCTGATCATATATTTTTTTTCCAGCTCATACGAAGTGAGAATGTTTTTAAAGATCTTACTTATAATATGCACGCTGATTCACGACATGGTGCAGGCGACCATCATCACAAGTTACTGCCTCCAGGCGCAGCTGTTGCAGGCTCATCTCATGTTCCTCAAGGAGCGCCTTCTTAACCGAACCATAACTCCGCTGAATTGGATGAGAGTGAGTTTTTCCGTAATATTTTCTTTAAACAGGCATTTGATCCACCTAGATCATAGAGGATTCTCGACCGACTGTCGAGTCTTGTATCATTGTGATATTATTATGTATGCATGTAATAGGTCTTTACATAAATTAATTTAAGGAATTGCCGTTTTTTATTAAAAAATGTAAACGCTTTTTTTATGTATATTTTATTTGTATTCATCATCAGCCTATAATGTTCCCACTGCTGGGCCTCCTCTCTTGTGAGAGGGAGTGGGCCATAATCCACCACGCGGGCCCAGTGCGGGTTGGCAGATGTCACATGTCTTCGAATTTTTGGTTCTAGGACATGCCGGTTTCCTCACGATGTTTTCCTTCACCGTTTTGAGAGCAGTGGTGATGAAACAAATTACACAAAGTAATGCGCCTGGCGGGGTTCGAACCCACGACCTACAACTTGTAAGTGGGGACCGATACCACTGGGCCACCACTGCTCTATTTGTATTAATAGAAGTAATTATCCATGCAATCAACGCATCTTTGCCAACGCAGTGGCAGTTTATTGATGCCCCTCTTAAAGAAATCAGCTGGATGGGAGGCAACAATTTCTTCAAAGGCATTTTGTACTGCCTCTCGGGTATTGAATTTTTTTCCCGCCAAGAAGTTATCCAAACTCTGGAAAAAGTAGTAGTCTGTAGGCGCAAGGTCTGGTGAGTAGGTTGGATGACGGAGAGCTTCCAACTTGGAGACCGTCTGCTGTGTAGTATGAGGTCGCGTGTTGATGTGCAGGAGTAGCGGAGTCGAGCGATTGACCAGTGCTGGTTGGAGATGTGCCAGCTTCTCCATTATTGTGTTCAGTTCTTCGCAGTACACATCTGCAGTAATGCTCACCCCGTTTGGTAAGAAGCTGTGATGAATCACTCTGGCGCTAGATCACCAAACAGTGACCATCACTTTTCTAGGGGTAAGTTTTCGTTTAGGGCATTGTTTAGGTGCTGAACCAGGATCCAATCAACTTGCTGAGCGCTTGCGGTTATCAAACAGAATCCATTTTTCATCGCAGGTACCAATAATGACGGGGCCCCCCTCAGAGGGCCAAAGCCTGCCGGGGTCGCGGGATTATTTCCTTACCGTGACCCCGGAACATAACAGGCTACTGAAGGACACCGTGGATTTTAGTCAGTAGAAGTCTGACAGTCCCTCCCGCCCTGCCCGGGGCTGGAGGACTCATTTGATGATTTTGCCACGTAAAAAAAAAAAAAAGGTACCAATGCGGTTCAAAATTCCTTCATTTGTGTGTCTGTTGAACAGTGCAAGGCACGTCTCGACGCGTAAGTACTTCGCGCTGGCGGTCATTGAGTTCGTGGTGCACCCATTTGTCAAGCTTTTTTACCTTGCCAATTTGACGCAAATGGACCAATATTATTTTGAGGCTAACGTCGAAACCTGCTGCTAATTCAGCCGTAGATTGTGTATCATCAGCTTCCACAATCGCCTTTAATTCGTCATTGTTGACTGGCCTGTTGGTCTAGTGGTTAGTGACCCTGACTGCTATGCCGGAGGTCGTGGGTTCGATTCCCACCCAGGACAAATGTTTGTGTGATGAGCACGATCATTTGTTCTGTGTCTGGGTGTAATTTATCTATAATTTATGTATGTATTTAGAAATATATAAGTATGTTTATCAGTTGTCTAGTACCCATAACACAAGCTCTGCTTAGCTTGGGACTAGATGGCGTTGTGTGATAGTTGTGGAATATTATTATTATTATTATTGTCGACCAAAGTCATCGGACGACCGCGAGGTTCATTTTTCAGGTCGAAATTTCCACAACGGAAGCGAGCAAACCAATAACAGGTGGTGCGTTGGTTTGTAGTGTTAGCTCCGTAAACGTCGTTGATGTTGCGTGCCGCTTGTGCCGCGTTGCTGCCACGACGGTACTCATATTCCATAATTACTCGAATTTTTAACGTATCCCTGATGAGGAAAAAGATTGAAATGCGATGAAAATGTTACAGTAATCAATGAACAAATGACTACTTTTGGAAAGAAAGTCCATGATTTTAAAATAAAATTAATTTGAAATTAGAATTCTGCCAAACAAAAAATATTTTGATTTGAAATGGCCAGTACTGCAGAACGGCAATTTCATAAGTAAAGACCTAATATCACAATGATAATATAAGACTCGACAGCCGGTTCACGGATTCACAATTTGCCTATACTTATTTTATACCAGACATCAACTGCATACCAGTTTAAATGGATGCGAATGAGTAACAATATTAATAGTGGAACGACTAATCCGACCTCGACAACCCACTTGGTACTAAGTAATACGATACCCCTTGGCTACGTGTAGCGACTGACAAAGATTTACAAAATGACAGCCAAAAACAATAGTGTGTCGTCCTTTGCAGGTACGGAGGAAACTCGGTAGAATAATAGATAGTGGACCCTGGCAACTGGCAAGCATTGCTTATCCTTGAAGATCAAATCGTACGGCTCCTCTAGTGGCTAAACCCAGCACTCGTATTTCATATAAAAGACCTAACATGCAAAAATATGTGACTAATTATTCGTTTTTGCCTTTCAGGAAATAGCAGAATTCCGTAAACTCTTGAAATATTTGAACGACGATCTCGCACCCGCTGTATGTTTGTTCACCATTGTGAACATATCATGGGCTAGCTCTGGTCTCATGTGGCTACTCAACCTGGACAAGGTGGACACTGAAACCGAGCCTTTAGTTGGTATCAGCATCCTAAATGAGCTTTTGTGGATATCAGCGGTTATTGTACCATTTGTCCAGGTAATTAAGAGGAATGATTTAGACGCTGCTAAATATTCGAGTAATTTAATTATTGATTATGAACCAAACCACAACCAAATAGACTTCACAATACACGAAGTCATATTTTTACTCAAAACATGACAGCAATCATTCTCCTTCTCTGTCTGCCCGACTTGACAACGACCATTGAATAAATGTTTACATGTTGCATATTCTTTTACTCCATCTCTTTGTCGACGTTATAATAAACTGGCTCATGTAGTACGGGGACAAAAGTATATGTTTAATAAGATTAGCAACTAGTGGTGTATCAAATTTCATGCAAATCGACTCAGGGACCTTTAAAGTATTACATAACGCAATTCTTCCTCCCCCCCCCCATGTAACGTGCCGTAACGTTGTCAGAGGGGTACATGAACCCTCCCAAGACGTTATGTAACACCCAAATGAGCATTTTTTTGCCTATAAAATAACAATCATGTTGCGCAACGGAACAAATAAGGACAACGAAAATAAAATAAAAGTGTTGTACAATACATTTGAGGAATTCGCCGAAACAAAAGGATACGTAACACGTTGTCCGAAGCCCCCTCTCGCCCCTGTAACGCATTGTAACGTTTTACAAGACCTCCGCTTACCCTCCCCCTTAAATTACGTAACTTAATACTTGAACGTTCCCTCAGCCATTTTTGCGTGATTGAGTACATCATCCAAACTTTCACATTTAAGGAAGTAGGATTCTAAAGTCCCCACTCGCTTTTGCACTTTACTAAAGTGTACGGACCACGTTGAAAGTTATTTGTGTGATTCCAGGCCGCCCGTCTATCGAAGGAATGCAGACGTACTCAGTCCGTGGGCCACGAGCTGTGCGTGCGTCCGTTCCTGCACCAGGACACGTCCCAGGAGGACATCACGACCGTGCTCATGTACGCGTCCACTCTGCGGCTGCACGCCAAGCTCTTCCACTACCCCATCGCAGGAAGATACCTGTGTCTCGTTCTCACCTTCACCGTCATTGTACTCTTCTCACTCGGCATGTGCCATTTATTACAATAGATCATCTTTAATTAATTTAATTTTGTTATTTTTAATAGAAATTAAATCACTAACTGGTCACTTTAAAATTCTCGTTGAGTAAATAAATTTTATTTAGTTCTCTGACATTTACAGCTGTTATTACAATAAAATTCAACAACTTTTTAATTGGGATAATTATCTGATAATAAAATAATAATAATATTTTTTTTGTATTTTTATTTCCAACTATTTTGGCACTAACACAGGTAGACATAAATATTTTGGTTAACATTTTAAATAATCTATTCATCAAACAACATAAACTTAATTTCCAGTCAAACCAATTTTCACCAATTTTCTTCTACACTTATTGCATCGATCACTTTTATAGAATGTGATCGATGACATTAATTATTTTCATATTTATTCGTTATACATTAACTCTGCGACAGGGAATAATAAACAAATGGAGTATTAATATCAGCTAGCCGTGCTACTCCGTGTCGAGCATGGCGAGGCGCGACACGTGCGCGGCCCACCAGGCCTGCACGTCGTGCAGCGCGGGCTGGTCGCGGGAGCCCGAGCTGCTGTTGTGAGACACGCGCATGCCACTCTTCACCGTAGCTGGTAACACACAAATACCATATTGAATTTTTATATTTTTTAAGATAAACTATTAAACGAGTAATATTTCTATATTTATTTTCCGGTTCTCGGAAATCGCTCTAAAGATTTCGATGAAATGTGGGTTTTTAAATTCTAGTTTTTATTCAAAAATATACATACATTACATTTTTAAATTGAGATTGATTTACCGGGGCGATAAATTTATTTAGATTTACACGCACAATATAGTAAGTACATAATTTCGTCACCCGAAACTGAAACCTCAGTGCAAACTGTTTTAGCGTTCACTTTCTATGCTGATGACATGTGCATTTAAACAGATTTTTTTTTGTCAGTTGGTTCGGCAGTTTTATTTTTTATTTTTAAAGGTTTTTTTTTACAGATTAACATAATTTTGCACGTGAGCAGAGTTCGATCCGCCAGTTGGTTATATTAATAGTAACAAAACAGAACACTCACACTTACAAGAAGTCTTCTTTATGAGAGCAGGATGTGGGTCACTGAGTGTTGGCTGAAGATATTTCTTGATCGGGCTCTCAGGTCTGTAAGTAAATGGGTATGTTTATAAAGTAGCACTAGGCCTGTCCCACCAGCCACTGGCTTTCCACAGGTGCAATTAGAAAATAGAATATAGCTTATGTTACTCACTGAAAATGTGGCATTCAATATGTGAAATTATTGTTCTTTAATTTATTAATTAATAAATAATTCTCAATATTACAATAATTTTACCTCGGAATTGTGACAGATGGCAACCCCGGCCTCTTAAATTGGCTTTTCGTTGATGATCTTTTCGGTTGCGAATCAAACGATGACGATATATCTGTAAATGAAAAAAATAGTTTTACTAACATGATACCTACTGTGTTTTTTTTTATCTTGGTAAAATCAAATGAGTTCTCCCACACAGGGCGGGACAGGAGGGACTGTCAGACTCGTACTGACTTAAATCCACGGTGTCCTTCAATAGCCCATTACGTTCCAGAGTCTCGGTTAATCGACCGCGTTTGTCGCTCTCATTGGCCCGCTCCAAGGTTGTATGAACTCTCAACCAATGAGAGCGCCAAACGCGGTCGTTGCATGATCGAGTATCCTTATCATGGTAGAGGCTCTGATGAGACAGTACAGTACCCTTAGCACGGGTTTTCATTATTTGAGACGTAAAGTAAACTGGAACTTTGACAATTTCAAATTGACAATTTTCAAGGAAAAATTAGTTCCTTCTTCGCACACCAGAGGCGCTGTTCCATTTTTTCATACAAGAAACGCTGTAAATACTGGAAAGACGCTGTAAAGTAAAAGAGTGAAAACTCGTGCTAAAGGGTACAGAAACGTGATACTGAGATGACGACGCGGTTGGCGCAGTGGATAAGCGATTGACTGCTCCGCTGCGAGCCACGGTTTCGATCTACAATTAGTCGTTCAGGATCTGGCTGTGATACCATACTGATATGTGAATGAATAAACTATAACTTACTAGATATAACTGGCTGCGAAGTGGACTCTGTTATTTCTGTTCGTCCTGTGCTAGCGATCACCTGCTGAAAATTAATGTAAAACCTGGTATTTATTTTGTTTCATGTTTTAGGAAAATATCAATTCAACATATTTCTTGGCGCCCACGGAAAAATACCGGGATAAAAGAAAGTCTATGTATTATTCCAGACTATAACCTATCTCTGAGCCAAACTTGATCAAGAGTAAAGATCCATTCAGCCGTTCTGACGTGATTGACTAAAAACCTATAATATCCATTCATATATAATATTTGTTAATTTAGATTAGTGAGCTTACCTGTGTTTCAGTTTCCAGTTTCTCTTTGTCAACTTTCTCACTGCTCATATCAACAGCTTGTTCGTTCGTTTTCCTCAAACCAGCTATTAAACTTGTTTGCTGTTTCTGTAAAACAATAATTTCATCATTTTCAATTCATAGGGATTTAAAGTTTTTTTTAGAATTAAGTAGAACACTTTGAACTCGAAAATTATCCCACGGGAATGTAATTCCGGGATAAAATCTTACACAAAAAAAAACACAAAATTCATCCAAATTCGTTCAGTATTTTTTGTGTGCAATAGTAACAAACATCGAACAAAACTTTCGCATAATTATAACATTGGTTAGAGTCTAAGGCCCGTATTTATAGAAGGTCTATCAAGACTCAAGTATTACTAAAAACTAGTTTCAACCAATCAAATGGCTTGAATCGAGTTTTAAGTAATGGTTGAGTATTAAGCCACGCTCTGTAATATTGGATTTACACTATTCACAAGTCATACAACTTACGCTACTGTTGGCGCGTATCTTTTTGAGGCAGCCCTCGAGCCAGGTGCGTATGGTCTGCTTGGCGACTTCTTCCTCGATCAGGAACTCGAACTCCTCCCGCGCCAACAACTCTTCCATTTGCAGCGACTTACGAATGTCCACGGTTCGGTATGACAGCATACTGTAACAATGAAAATATTATTTTAGCCAAAGATAAACTTAACCTTTTAACCGCGCGAGTCGTATACGACATAGTACATATGTATAGACTGATGTATACAGGTGAATTTTTCAGCTGGGCGTGGATGGCTATATCCGAAACTGTGAGGAATATCGAAAAACGTTGAAAGGAATCTCGAGGCTGATTTTGACGAAAACTAAAATTGCATCGTCGGATTTTAGAAAAATCAATAATCCTGGCCAGCAATCTAACCCACTGATTTTGGAAATAAATCGCATCCTGTATTATTACACTATTCGATAGTGCTAATAAGAATCAAATGGGGATGGCAACTAGGAAACGAATGGCGCTAGTATAGCTAGTTCCACGCATCGTCATTGGTTCAAATCTTATAGGTACTTCAAAAATAGTACTACCTCAGAGTCGGATTAGGGTCGCGCCGACCATCTATAATGAGCAATTGGCTTTGACCGGCCTTCCCCATTCTGGGAAGTAATCTTTTATGTAATCAATTGATATTTAGCCAAGTGCTTAAAAGGATAAAACAGTTCTAGAAACTCTTCATTTATGTTTTGTGCCATTTTCAATGGGAATAAACCTGAAAGCACAAACGCAATCTATTTCATAGATTACTGACGAATTTATTTAGTTCTTCTTTGTATAGTTTAAATGTATAAAACATAAATGTATAAGTACTTACTTGATGACGTCATGGAAAGTGACATCTTCACCGTTATGCAGTCGCTCGAGCTCATAGCACATGTACTTGAACAACAGCCTCTCCTTGTGGGTGTCGCATTCTAGACGACCTTTCAGTAGCCGTAATATGAATTTCACCTACAAAGCAGATGTAATCATAAATAGGACATAAAGACAACGCCTTATTTCGATGAAATAAAGGCGGTTTCTACAGATTGTTCATAACTAGAGGCCGGATTATATGCAACTTAAAATTGGCAGAATATGAAACATAAATACCTGAAAGTTGCAACAAAGTCGCATAATATGCAATAACAAAACATAATATAACATTTTTTGTCTACTACGATTCGATTAGTTGCTGTAACTTTTGAATTGTTTTATCGGAGTACTCAAACTGAAAGGTTTTGTTTTACATCCACTTGCAAGTATGATGACTGGCACATTTTTTTGTATCACGCTTATAGTCATTAAAAACCGGCCAAGTGCGTGTCGGGCCACGCACAGTGTAGGGTTCCGTAGTTGCCCATCAAAATACTTATGCGAACTAACTAAACTGATTCGCTGAATTTAATTTTAAAAAGAAGAATTTTCAAAATCGGTCCAGGAGTCTTTGAGAAATCGGGCAAAATACATTTAAAAAAAAGATTACGACGAATTTAGAACCTTTTTTTTTGAAGTTAGTTAAAAATAGTTGACGATAAAAACCTACCTATCCCCAAAAAACATACCGTAAAACATACCTATTAAAGCTGTAAAAATAAAGTTGACAAACTTACATTTGCAGTTGAATAACATGTTCTCCGATACATTTTGTTTAAGAAAAATATTATCCAAGTACATTTTATAAGTTGGTCGACTATTACTCGTAAAGTTGTAAAGCCTACTAAGTCATGACAATTTTCTTTTAAACTTCGTTATATATACTACTATTGTGAATTTTTTCATACCCCCACACGTAACCGCTTAGCTGGTAGAGGGGGGGGACACTCGAGTCGAGCAAAATTTAGCACTTTAAAGCTTAATATTTCACAAACGAATTTTTTTATCAAAAAATTGTTAATGGAAACTCTCAATATTTTTTAAAGACCTATTTAATGATACCCCACACTATGGGGTACGCGAGAAAAAAAAATAACATCCCCACTTTACGTGTACAGGAGATACCCTAAAAAAAAATATTTTACGAGATTTTATTTTACCACTTTTTCGGCACAACAAATCCATATATTTACACCAAATTACAGCTCTCTAGTACTGTGCGTCTCTGAGCTAAACTGCGGACAGACGGACGGACGGACGGACGGACGGACGGACGGACATGGCGAAACTATAAGGGTTCCTTGTTGACTACGGAACCCTAAAAAAACATGCCCAAATAATACAAAATCATTCGATTTTAGGTAAAACATGCAAATAAAATATGCATTTGCTTAAAATCTGGTCTCTAGTCATAACCTATCGATGTTTCACTTTATAGAACTTACCTTTCTCACAGGTATGACGCCTTTTTGGTGCACATCCACAACATTCCATGTGTTCTGGAAGTTTCTTATATCAGCGTAAGACAGTAGAGCGTCTTCTTCATTTGAGTAGAATAATGAAAAGTTCTCCATGATAATAGCTGCGAAGTACAAAAAAGTAAGAACTAAGGTGTTTATAGTTAACTGAACATTAGTTACCGTTTGGTCCTGTATAATATCTGATCTGGTGTATAAAACTTGCATAGGAAACCTCCCCGAAGGGCCGACGTGTTTTTTTTTATCGTGGTAAATACGTCACATGAGTCCTCCCCGCCCAGGTCTGAACGGGAGGGAAGTCCTCCCGTACTTGTCAGATTCGTACTGACTACAATCCACGGTGTTTTGGGGTCGGTCTTACCAGGTTACCGTGACTCTGGAACGTAAATGGCTATTGAACACCGTGGATTTTCATTTTCATGTGTTTACCTACTTATTCTCTCAGAAACTTTTTATGGCCCGGCCTCGGCGACGCCATCCATCTCCCCTCTGTGAGGTTTCGCCCAATGACTTTGGCAATCCCAAGTAATTTAAAGGGAAAAAAATGATACACTAACCCACAAGCAGATTAAGTACGATATAGGTGATGATGACGTAGAAGGTACAGAAGTACGCCAGCGAGGCGGTGAAGTTCCCGCAGTCAGTCTCCCAGTAGTTGTCCGCGGGCGTGCAGTAGGGCGGCGCCACCATGCAGTCGTGCATGATCTTGTTCCAGTCCTCGCCCGTCACGATGCGGAACAACATCGCCACGCTGTGGATCGGCGAGTTGAAGTTTGCGCGTCTGTAACCAACATTTTTGATCTTCATCTTACGCCTAGCTCTCCAAATTTTGGAGCGAAAAGGTCTACCAGACTTGATTGACTAAAATATTATCCGTTCATTTCGTTACCCTTTGCTTTTTGAATCCCTTTTTAAACGTGTCCCTCGACAACCAACTATAGGAGCCTGATGACATGACCCTGTCAGTACGCATGTCCTGGCAGCTCGTTGAAAACGACGGGCTACCTGTTGCGCTGGTTACTGCATGTTAAACGATATTTGTTGGATGTACAAATAAAATAACGTTTTTAATCTTGAGAGCGTTGTAATCGTGAGCGCACAGTACAAATTTTGGGAACCGAGTGCTGCCACACGGCAAATATTTTTACATGCAATCTTAGTGTTGCTACATACAAACAAATGTTGCCATACGGCATAATTATATTAAATTCTTAATGTTGCTACATAAACGCAACATGCTGCGGCCACACAAGATAAAAGTTTTACAATTAATAAAACATGTGAACAACAAATCTGTCTTTAAATTTATAGTACAACACAATGAATTTTTACCAAAATTTACAGACATAAAAAACCAAACATTTTTCAGAATTTAACATGAAGTACTAAACCTTAAGAATCTTATATTCTCATAATAACAAACACATATATCTATAACTTAGAGCGTAAACCCTCTAACGAGCTACGACTTGAAATGATACATATATAAATTATATAATAAATTATTCGTGACGCTATGGTATGCCATTACGATATTGCCATGTCCTGCAATAAAAGAAATTAACAGATCGGTACAATTATAATACCGATCAGCGGCGACATGCTCACATAATGACAGCCGTAAATAAAAATATTGCGTAAAGCTACGACTTATGTATCTAGAGGCAGAGCACATATTTTTAGAATTGAACGAGTATGGGTTTTACCATTTGAAGTTTTTACCTCGACGGCCCTAACGTGGCCATCATGACCAGGGAATGTATTTACCACTCTAGCCATTGGCCAGAACATTGCAGGAACATTGTCCTCTCTTAATATAACTAAAGAACCTATCTTGATGTTGGGTGAAATATTTAACCACTTAGGTCTGTTTTGCAGTACATTGAGATATTGTTTGTGCCACATCTTCCAAAATGATTGTTTTATTTGCGTGCATACCTGCCATAGCTTCAACCTATTTTGTGGAACATTTGAGACGTCATTTTCTGGATACATTGTTAAAGCGTTTCCTGTCAAAAAGTGACCTGGAGTCAGGTAAGTATAGTCATTTACGTCACTTGAAGATATCGGTAGCAAAGGTCTAGAATTAAGTACGCCTTCTATTTCCACCAACACCGTATTTAACTGTTCATAGGTTAGCAGGTGACCCTGTACTACTCTTCGTAGATGGTACTTAGTGCTTTTAACTGCCGCCTCCCAGAGGCCACCAAAGGTAGGGGAATAACTTGGAATGAAGTGAAAGTCAATTCCTTTCTGAGCTGTAAATTGAAAGACTTTACTTTGGTGGTCTCTGGAAGAAACCAAATTATACAGCTCCACCAACTGATTCCTTGCCCCCTTGAAGGTGCTGGCATTGTCGGAGTAGATCTCTTTCGGCAGGCCTCTTCGCGATATAAGTCTACGTAAGCACGCGAGATAGGTATCGGATGTGAGATCTGAGGCTAGCTCTAGATGTATTGCCTTAGTGGCAAAACATACAAATACGCAAATGTATCCTTTACCTATAATGGATCGTTTCACGCGCGAAAGTTTTACATTTACAGGTCCTGCAAAATCTACTCCAACTTTCTCAAAGGGATGGCTTAACGCAGTCACCCTCCCAGCCGGCAAGGAGCCCATCAGCTGTTTGGAAGCGGTGGCTTTTTGTCTGAAACATTTTACACATTTACTTGTTATTTTCTTTACATACGATAGACCATTAGTGATCCAGTATTTCTGATTTAAATTGGACAATAAAAGCCTAGGTCCTCCGTGCAGGAGACGCTCGTGTTCAGACCTAACAATACATTCAGTGACATATGCTTGTTTAGGTAAAATCGCCTGATGTTTTTGAGTGTATGGAATATTTGCGTGGTGTAACCTGCCGCCTACACGCAGAATACCCAGGTTGTCTAGAAACGGATGCAAACTTTGTAAAGAACCCTTCACATTTTGATTTTTATTTAAATATTCAATTTCTTCATGGAAGTGCAATTCTTGTTCGAACTTAATGAGTAACATTAGAGCAGAATTTAGTTCTGTACTTGACAAGAAATTATGCGAGACCTTGCTGCCTTTTAAATTATTGATAAATCTTAACATATAGGCCAATATACGTGTCATTTTATGGATGCTAGAATATTTGTGCATACCTTGCAAAACGTCGTTTACTGGACGAGCTGCAGATCCTACATTGGAGGAGATCGCTGCGCTGGACCGGCCCTCAGGTAATTTTGATGGTAACTCTATAGATTGATTAAACATATACTTACTGTCATATAAAAATCGAGGCCCATGCCACCACATATCGCAAGCACTTAGCTCATGCGGACTGACACCCCTGCTTATGTAGTCGGCCGGGTTGTCTTTGGTGTTTACATATAGCCATTGGCAGTCAGCAGTTTTACTGGTTATAGCCTTCACTCTGTTCGCCACATAAGCCGTCAACCTCATCGCTTCCGACCGTAACCAAGCCAGCACTATTTGGGAATCAGTGAATAAGTAAACTTGATTTATTTTTAATTTTAATTTAAGTGTGTTTGAAACTTTCGCGATCAAAATAGACAAAAGTAGTGCAGCATTTAATTCTAAACGTGGCACGGTAAGGTTTTTATTCTGAATCGGGTTTATGCGGGATTTCGAACAGAGCAAATGCATTTGTACTTTACCTTTACTATCAGTGACGCGTAGGTACACACAGCAGCCATATGCAGTTGAACTGGACGCATCAGAGAAGCCTATGAGCTCGACAGTGTCTGAATCAGATAGCTGAATATTTCTACCTATATAAATCGGATTCATTTTTGCAAGACTATTTAAAAATCCTAACCACTCTGATTTAATACTTTTGGGAGGCGCGGCGTCCCAGTCAGTCTTAGAGGACCATAATTTTTGCATAATAGTCTTGGCCTGTACGACGATAGGACCTACAAAACCCATAGGGTCGTAGAACTTTCCTATGTAAGCCAATATTTCCCTTTTGGTAATGTTTTTTGCATCAAAGAATTCTGGACTAGTTATTTTAAACTTATCCTGATGAACAACTAACTGCAAACCTAAAGTTTTTATACTACAGTCGTCGTTTTGAAATTCTAAATCGTCAAAATGCCGCTCAGCTGAAGGAACATCTTCTAATATTCGACTATCATTTGATGACCATTTATGTGTTTTGAAATTGCCCATCTGGAGAAGCCTCTGAAGCTGCGATTTTGCTTCCAAAATCAAATCTAAGTTACTATCTGAGTAAAGTACATCATCTACATAGGTGCAGTTGTTTAAAATGAACGATGCCAAAGGCATTTCGCGTTCCTTTTGTATCGCAAGCTCCTTTAAACAACGCGTAGCTAAATAGCTTGAGCTTTTTAGCCCATAAGTTACTGTATCCAGCCTGATGCACTTTATTGTTTCGTCAGGGCTGTCTCTCCAAAGAATATTCTGTAAGGAGGTATGCTCAGGTATTACGCGGACATTTCGAAACATTTGTTTTATGTCAGTAGTGAATGTATAGTCACCAAAACGGAACAAGAGTAGTATATCAAAAAGATCTCTCTGTACTGTCGGTCCGTTAAGCAGCAAATCGTTAAGCGATACTTTCTTACTGGTCTTCATCGATGCGTCGAAAACTGTACGCAATTTAGTAGTCTTACTGTCGGGTTTGAGTACTGCATGATGCGGCAGAAAGTACACTGCGTCCTTAGAAAGTTCATAGCTCCCGACGTCAACCAAGTGCCCGTGATTTAAATTTAAATAATCGTGTATAAATTTCTGATATTCTAGGAAAAGATTGTGATCTTTGTGCAATTTCTTTTCGAGGTTTAAAAACCTTTTTAACGCGAAATGAAATGAGTTTCCTAGCGCATCGTTTACATCTTCAAGCGGCAATTTCAAAGGCAAAGCAACCTCAAAACAATTATCCTTCAACTGAACAGTCCTTTGAAAGATTTGCTCACAAAGCTCTTGTTCTGAAGAACTTTCATTATAAATTTCAGGAACGGACTCGGTTTTCCAGAACCTATCTAAATTTTGATTTAAATTTGACTCGCATTTTAATGTGCATTTTAGCACTGCTACCTGATTGCAGACATTTGTAGGCAAGCTTCCCCCGATTATGTAGCCGAACTGTGTGTTGATAAGTTGTGGATGCCGTTCACCCGGCGTCGAAGGCTGCACCTCACTAAGCGGCGCTGCAGGCCCGTGGCTCGTCGACTCTGGTGGCAGCAATGCCTGGAAAAAACAGTCAGCTCCCATTAGCAAATCGATTTGACTGGGGATATTAAAATCTTTATCTGCTAGCCTAATATTTGATGGAATCGCAAAGTCTGAGAGATCTAATTTTTTCTGTGGTAGCTCACATGTGATATTCTCAACTACATGGCAAGTAGTCGCTACTTTGAATGGTTTCACTAATGAATGTATTTCCACTGGTACACTGTACTTCACGCTGGCTTGAGTATTGACTATCCCCACTATTTTAATATTACTCTGCAGGGGCTTTAAATCTAGCAGCTGGACGGCCTTTTGAGAAATAAAAGACAGCTGTGACCCACTGTCTAGCAGGGCTTTGAAAGTCATCTCCGTGCCATCTCGAGCGAGAATCTTTACTTGGGCTGTGGGTAAAAGTACATTATAAGTTAATAAATTATTCGCCGCCAATGAGGCGGGAGATGCGGCGGCCTGCTGATTATTCACCTTATCATTATCGCAGTGTAACAGAGTATGATGCCTTTGTTTGCATTCTTTACACCGAAAGTGAAATCTGCATTTTCCTGCATGCGCACCTAAACATAGATGGCATATTTTCTTTTCATCTGCAAACTGTAACCTTTTATTAGCAGGCAATAACTGAAAGCTTTGACACAAGTATAACTTATGATTGGACTTACAGAATAGACATGAAGCTTCCTGCGCAGCAGTGTAGGCTGCCAGTTTGCCCGTGGATGAGCCTGGACGCTGCTCCTTTACTTCCTTGTGCTGCTGTTGCGGCTGGCCATAGGCCGGCTCAGCATTTTCCAATGCCAGAGCACGCTTGTCTACGAAGCTGAGAAAGTCCTCCACGGTGGGGTCTGACTTGGTGTCCCTCTCAATCTGGTACGCTCTCGATGTGTATAAATCTAGTTTTCGGCAAAGTACACACAAAATTATAGCATCCCAATATCTAACGTTTGGATCTAAATTGGTCAAAGCAGCAAGTTCCTGCTTAACGTTTGAAACAAATTCTCTTAAATTGCTTGCTGTTGACTTTGTTAAAGGTTTCATGTCCAAAATTGAGATTATATGCTCATTAATAATTTTAAATCTATTATTATACCTATCGTTTAACAATGCGAGTGCTTTTACATAACTTTCTTGCGTCAAAGGTAAGTTTTTTATTAAATTCAGGGGTTCATCCCTGAGATATGCACGCAAATAATACAGTTTTTGTACACGATCTATTGAATCATTATCATCTATAACAGAGTTGAAAAGATTTATGAAGGGTATGTATTCTGTAAACTTACCACTAAATATCGGTACATTAATGGGTGGTAATTTCAACTTAGAAATTGGAGCAGACGTCGGCGTAGAGGTCTTTGATTGTTTTGTTTCGCGCTTTTTTATCTCTGCATTAAGTAAAGCTAAGATGTGGAAATAATGCTCCTCTACAACGGAGACATCTTCTTTATCTTGCTCGTTCAAGCCTAAAATTTTTAAATTATATTTTTCATATTCGGAAAATAATTCTAAAGCACGAGTTTTTTTTACTAATAGCGCTTCGCTTGAAGAATTTGCTACATTTTCTTCCTTGCAAACAAAGTTAAAAAGTCTGGTTAAATTACCTTTAGTATATCCTCTAGCCGAAACCAATTCCGACAGCTCCATTTTCTAGTAATTTTTCACAATATATCGCTAGAACACAGTAGAAACGTCGATCGCTAATGCTCTACGTGAATTACACAACTATTACTAAAAAATGTCACTGTTCTTGACAATTATTATAACGTAAACTTGTTTTGACGCCTTTTGATTTATTTATTTCTAGAATCCAAACGAGAAACTGGAAAGGTAGGCAGTCAGGCGACTTCGCGAAGTATATTTGTTACAGAGGCCGTGCATTGGCCGACATACGCCGACAACACGTTAGGTAGCTTCGACTTACACCGACACCGAACACCGCACTTATTAAACTTTGGCCGACACTGGCCGACACACTTCGCCGACACGCCGACACGAAATGGCGCGAACGCCGACAACACTGCCGCCTTGAACTACCTACTTGTTAGGTATTTTGGCAGGCTTTTTACGCCGAAACGCTGTCCTTCTTCTTAGATCGTGAAGAATTATCTGGCCAGCCTCCCCGGAGTATGCGTCCACGTCGCTACCGTAGCTGCACTTTCGCCGACACGAAATTGCGCGCTCGCCGACACACTGCCGCCTTCAACCACCTTGCTCTTTACGCCGAAACGCTGTCCCTCTTCTTAGATCGCGAAGAATTATCTGGCCAGCATCCCCGGAGTATGCATTTACGTCGATACCGTAGCCGAATCAATAAATTGCAGCCACTGTCTGGTACTTAATCAACGATGCTGAGGTTGAAAAAATGGCGGGCCGTTTTTTGAGCACGATGCTGCCTCATCAATCTGGCGAATCAAATTTCTTGTATTTCACAAGCCCCACGTTGGATCCTTTCTTCTCGAAGGACCATGTTGCGCTGGTTACTGCATGTTAAACGATATTTGTTGGATGTACAAATAAAATAACGTTTTTAATCTTGAGAGCGTTGTAATCGTGAGCGCACAGTACAAATTTTGGGAACCGAGTGCTGCCACACGGCAAATATTTTTACATGCAATCTTAGTGTTGCTACATACAAACAAATGTTGCCATACGGCATAATTATATTAAATTCTTAATGTTGCTACATAAACGCAACACTACCAACCTAGTTCTTGATCAGACAGCGCGATACTCGTTAGTCGCCGTCGTCCGCGTCACATCCTTCGCTAACATGACTGCTTCGCAGGAGGTGACTCTGTCTGAACCAGCGCTGGACGTGATTGGTCGCAGGGGATGTTTGATGTTGCCTATAGAAACCCCAAACTATGCCAATTATACTCAAACGAGGTTCCAAAAATAATTGATTACCTGCCAATCCCTTCGCCATACTTGACGTTTCCAAAGACGATTGTCCCCGCGAGAGCATAGAAGAAGACAAGCAGAAACATGCCGAAGATGATGAAGAAGCTCTTGCAGACGCTGACACCGACCGTCAGCATCAGCATCTTGAGCGTCGTGTGCTTGCCCGTGATCGTGAAGAAGCGCAGGATCACCACCATGAATCCCACGAAGTACGACAAATCGTTCTGGTGAAACAAGATAAAATAATTACAAAAATATATTTTTGGCGGGTATAAAATTGAGCATTAAATTGCGATGTAAGTCTGAAGCTAAACGAGCGAAATTTTTGAGTCGTGTATCGCAGAATTGCGGTCGCTTTCATAGTCGCATTTGTGTCGCGGAAGACTTTTTCTATGAAAGCAACCAAAATTCTGCGACTCACAACTCAAAAATTACGCTCGTTTGGCCTCACCCTAACAGTCCACTATGCAAATCACAAATGTTTTATGTAACGTTCTTGCTGACATCAAAATGATCGCTGGTTTTTAAAATCAACTTGTAAAAACCGAATGTTCGATGTTCTATTACAAGTACAGGCTCCATAAGAGTCTTCGAACATGGCTTCAACTGTTACACTAGGGAACATAGAGTGTTAGAAGTAGGTGCGAACATGTTGGAGATAATCAAAAACTACTTTCCCGAACTATTAACGACCGTTTGGATTTTTTTTTTCCCACGCACCACCCTATTATACATACTAAACTATGAGTTACCTTCAGAGTAAAATGCATAAAGATCCAGATACATCCGGCGACGGTGACGAGCAGATCGTATCGGTTGCGGCGACTCTGCCAGTACCCGCGAGGCGTGAACGCTATGGTCTTTAGAAGTACTTCCACTACAAACACCAGAGTTAGCAGCGCCGATGTGAGGGCCAGTTGTTCCGTGTACGGAGAGTAGCGAGACCACTGGAATGGAAAAGGGGATACTTCAATGCTGGTACGACGGGATTGTACAGTCAGTGGCCAGCATTACTTGACACCCACTACCCCCTATTCTGTAGTATATGATAGGCACTAACTGTAATATTATCTGCATTTATTCTACGTTTGACGTCTGCTACTAAACTGTCACCCAACGACAGGGCCACTCCCGCGCATCAGGTCGTATAATTTCTCCCCAAATGAATCTGACAGCTGGACTTCTAACATTCCAGCCTACTCAAGTCAATGAAAGTTATTGACGTCGTTTAAGCACACGCACATACCAAGAAAACATTACGTGCCTCTAACAAATTGGGTCAATGTATGGTGGTACTAACCGTGACAGCCAACAATCCGCTGTTAATGAGCACAACGATCGCGATCACTCGTTTGAAGCTCAAGTTCTGTGTGACGTCATAGGCAAAAGCGCGCACTTTGCGCTTGTTAGGGCGAGGGGGCAAGTGAAGTGGCTGAGCGATTTTCAGCCGCTTCTTTAAGTCGCACCTGGGAAAAATTAAAAAAGGTAATGCTATTGGTATAATATTGCGAATCTTTTTAATACTATAAAGCAGAAGAGATAGTTTGTTTGGATCGCGCTAATCTCAGGAACTATTGGTTGGAATTGAAAAAAATATTTTTGTGTTGGATAGTCAATTTATCGAAGAAGGCTTGAAGCTATATAACATCACGTTATTACTAATAGGAGCGGAGCAGCAATGAGAAATGTTTCAAAATCGGGATAATGTATTCCTTATCGAGAGCTTCCGTTGCGTGCGCTGCGCATACAGTAACTTACGAAAAAAATATGTATTACGGAATTAATTCTCATAAAAAGTTCTAAAATAAAGTCAAGAAAACGTCCTAGTCACGGCGCGTCGTGTTTCACGCGCTCCTCAAGGGACCATAGGGCCAAACGCCTAACATGACGCGGGTAGAAGCTAGTAATATAATAAGGAGTCAAGTTTAAGTTACAATTTCTCATTTAAAATAGTGTCTTACCAACGTCGCTGATCGACAGTCAACAGAGCGGTGCCCTTGTTCTCCGAGTAGTTTGCGATCACCACACCAACGAACAATGTTAGTCCAATCATACAACCCAGAAATATGTAAACGTGTATGTAGATTGCGTGTACCTGGCAACACACATCATAACATATTACAAATTGAAGGAGGTTTCAAAAACACAATAAATCTTTTTTGAATGCTTACTTACCGGTCCCAATGCTTTGATCAATACATCTCGAACATCCAACCAGCCTTTGAACGAAAGCACTTCAAATAACGTCAGTAGTGCATCACCAATGTTATCAAAATTGAAACGTTTGGGATTTGCCCTGAAAGATAAAAATGGTTAGGTTTTTTTTTATATTTTCATATTTTTGTGCTGTCCATGTGTGCATAACATAATTGATTTAAAAATTATGTAACATACCAGACTCTAGGCACGAGCATGGACGGGAAGGTTTGATTTGGTCCTGGCCGGATCTTCATCTTGGTGACGAAGACGCGGCGCATGAACACACCCACACAGTCCTCGCGCTTCGTTATCGTGGGGTCGTTGCATCGCGCCAGCCTTAAATTAATCACAATTTAATAAAGATAACATATTCTAAACTAATATTATCAATGCAAGTATGCCAAGTATGTTTGTTTTTTACCTTTTCACGCAAACTACCTAATGAATCGTTCGTCCCAAAATTTTACATAATACATACTTTGTCAGGAGTATAGACACGGATATAGGGTATCGTTCGTCCCGAAAAACAGAAGAGAGCTATTGCCGAGTCAAAAAAAAAAACAATTACGTTGATATTCCAGATGGCGCCACTTACACGATTGTTTCTCGTATTGTTTCTCAAATTCTAAATTAACGCAAGCGAAGCCGCAGGCAAACACTAGTTCCTACATAATTATATTCAGACTAGTTCCTCAAAATATACGATTCTTCCGCCTGACCTTTGCCTAATAATGCCCAATAAGACGCAGGACAATAATTGCGGACGACCCTGGAGGGTTCATTTAATTTCCGAGTTAGATTAGGTACACTTTTTTCACAAAAGTAAGAACATTGTCACTTACCTGCCCCCGTATAACTGCACACCATAGCTTGCAAACACGAACATCAGAAGTATTAAGAGTGTTGATACCTGTCGAGAAGTAAATCACATTATTCTTGGATGAGCTTATGAGCAACATATTCGATTAAGCGCGCTTGCTCATGACGTGACGCGATACAGAATTGCATCGATCGCCGATATCGGTCAGATATCGTACAATCGTGCGGCCAAAGAAAATATAATATGGACAATCGTAAGCCCCTTCGTACACTAGGCGACGCAACTCTCCGATACCTTACGACTTTGGTATCCAGGTGACTATCGCATTACAAATCCATAGTGGTTCGTACACAGGCACGCGTCAATGGATACCAAAGTCGTAAGGTATCAGAGACTTGCGTCGCCTAGTGTACGAAGGGGCTAAGTGAGTTGATATTGCAATTAGATTCGAACAGATCTCTAATCAGGGTACTGAGACAAACAGACGACGACAGCAGACGACAATCGTTATCGCTCAGCAGTCACTAATACATTTTCAACTTTATACTCTAAATAAAGTTAAAAATCGATTAAAGACTGCTGCGCGATAAGGAACGAAACAAACGAAAACGATCTGTGAACTTCAATAGATTTTCAACTTTACGCGTTGGGGTATAATAGTAGATTATTAACCAAGGGGAGAAAGCAGTGTCTTTTGTCGCGGGTGACGATTTAAATCGCGAGCTTAACGAAGGACTCGAGGTTTACTCCCGAGCGTACCCTGTGAATCCAATACACTGTATCTGCAGTTACAGTCTTTTGAATTAACAACGTCCATTCGATTTCTTTTTGCCTGTTACATGGTCCTGCATTAATATATTTTGGTCTTTATTCATAAAAATCTAAGATATCGTCATGCAAAAAACACTGTATTTAAGTAAGACTAAATGCCTAAAATAGCAAAACACGGTAACCGAAGATGCAGTTTGTTGCCAAAATAATTCTCGCGCGTTTCAAGATACAGTGTTTTGTCAAAAATATCGTGCGACACGAGCGCGCCAATCAGAGCGCGGCTGATCGACAATCTCGATAAGTATTGGTCGATTTAAGTCCTGAGTTCAAAGCAGGCACGTGCCATTGTTTACGCTCGCGGTGTCCAGTTGTTGTTTAGTTATGACAGGTTTTTGTTTGTTTCCGGAGTAATTGGTGAATTAAGTAGGTTTTAAAAAGTTGTAAAATGAGTGGTTATCGTAATAAATTGTTGATAAAGTTATCACAACGCAATGTGCAACATTATAATAACTCAAATAGTGCCACGATGGTGTCTGAGTTAAATACTAATTTTCAAAAGGAAAATCATACTTATATCATGGATTCTTCAAGTTTCTGTGTACCTGATGATCCCATGGACTTAAATACAGACTTTCGCGATATCAGCCCATTACCATTGAGTGAGTCGGAGTGCCCAAGCCTTTGTGAAGAAATAGGTAAAGGGGACTATACTGAGTTACTAACAGTAATTACGTCTTCTATTACTCAGGATTGTGTACAAACTCCTGAATCGGTTGATAATAACTTACAAAAGTGCATTGAATTGCCAGGAAGTCATGATTGTGTCCAAATAAATACAAAGGCTATTATAGAGCACCAACCTAGTTCTCGTCAAAAAAAGGACATGCTTGTCCCTACCAGGCAACCGCGTGCAGCTAGTGACATCGATTTCAACGAAATTGTTCCAATGACTGAATATGATAGTGAGCCGTCAAGAAAACATAGTGTTACGTGTGAAGATAGGTCCAACAATTTAGAAAACCAAGATCAAGTTGAAATTTTACGACCGAAAAAAGCAAAGAGACAGAGAGACCCAAAAATTATTCTAGAAGACCAAAAAAAGAAGCACCCCATGAAACCCCCTTGCAGCAACTGTAAGAAGTCATGTACTGAACTTGTTAGTGAGATAAAAAGAGTACAAATACATGAACAGTTTTGGAATATGGACAGACAAAGACGGCGAGATTTCTTATCTAGACAAGTGGAAAAGTTGCCAACTGCAACAAAAACTGCTGGATGTAACTCTAGAAGACTTAATACATTAGTATGGACACTCGATGAGAAAAAGGTCTGTAAAAAGTTTTTTCTAAGCACATTGGGTTACACAAATGACGAAGCAGTTCAAGCGGTTTTAAAAGCTAACTTGATATCAGGAAACGAAAATCCGAAAATAGGCGCTGCGCCAGACCCTCGAGGACGTCACCCGAGTTCCACTGCATTTCCCGCGTCTTATCAAGAAGAAATTCGGAATTTTATATTAAAATATAAGCCCGTTCATTCTCACTACAACATTCAACATGCGCCTAATCGTCGTTACCTTCCAATAGGGCTTACTTTTTCCTATATTTATAACGAGTTTATAAGGTATTGTGACGAGAAATCTATGAATAAGTGTAGTTGGACCCATTTTCATAAGATCATTACAGAGATGAATATTTCTACTGCAGAACCAGTGCATGACATATGCACAAAATGTAAAAATCACGAAATTGCTCATAAAACAATCCCACTTCCTTGCAACTGTTTGGACTGTATTGACCTAGCTCAGCATTTAGAGAACAAAAGAATCTCGAGAAAAGATTTTAAATTAGTGGAAGAAAAGTGTGAAAGAAGTGGAGGAAAGGAGTCACTTTACACAGTAGATATGCAGAAAGCGATACAAATGCCGTTACTGACAACAAAAGAATATTATTTCTCCCGTAAACTCACACTTTTTAATGAATCTTTTGTCCCACCAGGCAAAAACAAGACCGCAGTATGTATTCTATGGCATGAAGGAGAGAGCGGCAGGAAAGCTTATAATGTAGCTACAACTTATGCTCATTTTTTAAGAAATTACTGTCGTGATCAAAAACATGTTTACTTTTTCCTTGATAATTGCAACGCACAGAATAAGAACAAAACTCTTATGTCAACATTAGTACGATTAATCAATGATAAAATGACAGATATCGAAACAGTGACATTGGAGTATTTTGAGAGCGGGCACACGTTTATGGCTGCCGACACCGTGCACGCAGCAATTACCAAAAAGCTCAAAATGACTAAAGAAATCTACGACTTTGACGACTTTGTGCATAACATAAAAACATCGCGTAAAAACTTAGAGGTGGTTGTTCTTAGTCACAAAGATATGATTGTATTTTCAAATGATTCAAAGCTTGCATACCCGAAAGGTTTTAATATCCAAAACCTCAAATGTATAGAGTTTAGAAGGGGTTATCTTACCATGTTTGCTAAGAATGACTATAAAGGTGAATTTAAGGAAATACATTTCTTAAAAAGAAAAGATGAACAAAATCTATCAAACGATATTGCAAAAAATAAAGCCGACCTGCTTGATGGACTACCAAGAGAGAGTGAAGCCATTGGCATAACTGAAATTAAAAAAAGAGAATTGTTACTGCTATGCAAGTGCATGCCTCCATCAAGGACAGTATTTTATGAAAATCTTGTTGTATCATCTAATCCAAACCCTGACGAATACATTGATGATCCAAATATTTAGTATGCAAGCGATAATAGATACTTTGTAGACTTTCATTTCTATTCTATTAATTTTAATATGTCGTAATTTTGAAAAATATACTTAGGTAAGCTTTGGCTTCAATACTATTAGTGAGACTGATTATTAAAAAAGAAAGAGTTAATTATGTTCAAAATAATGTTAAGTTATGTTCCTAATGATTAACTAAAACTCTGAACTCTTGAGACTGTTTCTATTTTTAAAGGGAGTGAGTCTTTTTTTTGTTATTTTAATTATTGATACTGTACTGATTAAATATTAAAAAACATAGCTAATTAATAAATTCGTTTGTTTTATTGCGGCATAATAACAATAGGTACCCGACTAGTATGCCTTACATTTTATTACATTGTCAAATAAGTTTTAAATAAGTTGACTAAACTGTCAAATCACAAAATACATTTATTTCTTGGTCAACAAACAAAACGATCCAAACTTTCAGAGATACATTGTTTGAACCAGTAAAAAGAACACTGTATTAACAGTGCAATAAACTGTAACTCTAACATACAGTGTATTACCCTAACAATCTCTTCTTTCGCTTCTGTGACTGTTGTGGCAATACAAGTTATCTATGATAAATCAATATATTAACGGTAAAATGTCTTTTAATTGCTAGGGCTGAAAACCTTATAAAATTACCTTTTTATTGATATCGAACACTTAAGTCTTTCTTATTAAACATAGTACGTAATCCTCTAAAAACAAAAAAAAGTGTTTTTGCTCGTTTTCTCAAAATCTGTCTTTCGCAGATACAGTGTATTGGATTCACAGGGTACCGTAGCCCCTCGCTACGCTCGGGAGTAAAAAACTTAAATCGAAAAAAGTGATTAAAAACTTAAATCACGAGCGAAGCGAGGGATTTAAGACGTGTCCTGAGTGTTGCGAGGGATTTAAGTTCACCCAAGACTAAGACAGCTTTATCACCGAGGAAAATACTCTACTTTTCGTACCATTTGCGAAAAAATTAACACAATAATAATATGAGATAAGCATTCATTAAACATTAACTTATTTATAAAAATAAATTAAAATAAACTTAACGTTTATGTAGGTATTTGAAGAAAACAAAAATGCGACAAATTCTTCGACTAATATTTTTTTCGGAAAAGCAAAGGCATCAAGCTCATACGGCCTCTTCGGTTTTCGTAATTTTATTGAATAATCATAACTGCATAATAAATGCGTATTCCTTTTTCAAAAAGTTGTATAATGCTTTATACATATACAAACTCAATGTTGTAAAGACAGACTGATGTAGTTCAGTATCCGTAAGTACCTATTCCAAAATTTAAATCACATTCTCTCCCTAGAGGATGAATGAAATTCAGTACAACTTTCTTTCCCTGTTTTTAACAGATTAAAAATGACTATTGTTATGTACGCTTTTTGTGGCATAGAATGTCACTTTTTTGAGCAAGTGGTACGAAAAATGTATTAGTGACTGCTGAGCGATAACGATTGTCGTCTGCTGTCGTCGTCTGATTGTCCATAGGGCCAGAGAATATCTGCACGAATCAAATTGCAATATCAACTCACGATATTGCACCGGGGTGATCATCCTCTCAAACACGCCTTTACTTGCATACGATTCTAAGTTAGGAATATTGGTGAGCGATTGCGCAACTACTACTTCACTAGCGACATCTTTCCTTCTCATGACCTTCATGACTAGTGAAATAAAAACTCACGAGCAGTATCTCCTTGAAGCCGCGACACAGTTCGTACACCACCTTGCGCATGTGCGGCACCAACGTGAAGATCCTCAGCGGCCGCACGCAGCGGAGGATCATCAACATCTGAGCGGCCGAGCCCGGCGGCACGCGCAGCGGCATCCAGCACAGGAACGTCAGCGACACCTGCAATGTGGACTTTGTTGCTCGACGATAAGGCTCATTTTATAAGCAAATGTATTTTTACCGACACAGGAATATTTTATGGAAAAAGAATTATTTTCAAGTAAGGTCGTCGAATGGATTCTTTCCATTGACAAGGGTTAGGTATCTTAACGGTAATTAATGTTGTCTGTTTATAAGGGTTTTTATAGATTTGAATACACCAGCTTAATAATATAACTGAGTTCAGGTAACATGGAGAAGGTTATTCAATTTGCTTAGAGTCGACTAATCACACACATATTACTTACAATGTAGATAAAAACATCCAGAACAGCAGCTGCATCTTTGAGATAAGCTTTAGGTGTGAAGAATAACCCATCGGCTAAAATTTTCAGCGCTAGTTCCAAGCTCATGAACACTACAAATCCATATTCAGCAATCTGAATAAAAAAAACGAATTATTTATTCAAATTAAAGAAAATCGGATAATTACAAACCAAGTTTACTCGACAACATTTACCTGCAAAACGAAGTTCTCCATAACTCTGTAGGTGGGCGTTTCAAACATCATCGATAAGCACGATAGGGTGGTGACCATGATCATGACCCAGTCCATGTACGTCACTAGGCCGAGGAAATTACTGCAAATACAAAAACGTGGAATTCATTAATGTGGATTTTGCGTAGCATTTTAATGCTAAAAATCATTAAAATTAGGTTTACTAATATCACTTTATAAATTCATAGAACAGGATTTGGGGACTTTCTTTCGCATTCATTTGCATCTCTAAAGCTGGTTTCACACGGTGCGATATATTCCTAGCCCCGCCAAGTCCAACCACTCAACTCGATGAATATGAAGCCAATGGCGGGACTCATGCTGGTGCGTCCAATCCGTAAATGTCGGAAAGTGCGGGCAGAGGCGCTAATCGTGATATCATGTGGCGCGACGAGTATCTTAAATACTTACTGAAAGCTTTTATAGTGTACTTTTCTCTCATTGCCAGTGACGGGGTCTCGCAGTCGGGCGTCGTACCGAGCGTCCACGATGGCGCGACATATCTTCCTGAATCGCGATTCTCTGGGGACTATCAACAGAGGTGTGTCGAACAGAGGATGATTCTCGCGCAAGTCTTCTTCGCGTTGATTCCTTTAAAATAATAATAACGTTTAAACCCTTCTTACAATGAAGATTCAGTTGGTGACTGTATTAAAGTTTTAAAAAACATCAGTTTTTAAATTATACAGCACACCCACTTTTTACATATAAAAAAAAAACTAGCTGGCCCGGCAAACTTCATACCACCTTTAACTAACGTCACTCAATTGTTTTGCCTTCCCAGAACCCGGTATATAGAAGTGTTTTTTTAAGTTTTTTTTTTTCTCTTCGTAAGAACCATCTCGTACTTTAAGGAATATTATAAACAAAGAATTAGACGAATAGATCCAGCCGTTTTCAAGTTTTGCGCTGAGCAACACATTTAGCGATGATTTTTTTATACATACACTTCTCATCAAAAAAATCGAAACACCTCGCAGTTTATGATTTGATAAGGATTATCAGAAAAATGTGTATATTTAGGAATAAATGTAAAATGTCATTTAATAGTGAGTAGTATGAGGTTTTTAAATCCTAATGTTAATGTTCTAAATTCAAATTAAGTCTTCATAGGTTTCGTATTTTGTATAATGAGTAATTTTTACCCTGTATGGAATATGAAGGAAATGGGTAAAACAACACGCGTAAATGAAAAAAAAATGTAAGAAACGTTTATTTAATAACTTGTATTCCCTCCGCGAGCTCTTATTACTGCTTCCATACGGTTCTTCATCGATCGGATGAGAGTCACGATCACATGTTGTGGTATATTATCCCATTCCTCTTGGATTGCATTTTGCAGCTGGCTAAGTGTTTCTGGGGCTGGATCTCTTGCTCGAATTCGTCTCTTTAATTCATCCCATAGATGTTCAATGGGATTCATGTCCGGGCTTCTTGCTGGCCATACCATAATGGAGATACCGACTTCGGTAAGATAATCTCGTACGACGCCCGCGGTGTGAGCTCTAGCATTGTCGTGCATGAATATGAAGTCGTTGCCAATAAAATGTGCATAGGGCATCACATGAGGTTCAAGACACTGTTCGATGTACCGATGAGAGTTTAGTGCAGGCAGCCGTGGCCCAGACACAAAGGCAAGTTCTGTCTTACCGTCGGCGCTGATTCCTCCCCAAACCGTCCACGAACCGCCACCATAGCTGACCTTTTCTTCAATGCAGCATTGTGCAAAGCGTTCTCCATCTCTTCTGTAGACCTTGTTCCTTCCGTCGTTACCATACAGCATAATTTTACACTCATCAGAAAACAGTACTTTGCTCCACTGAAGGTATGACCAAGTTAGGTGCTCGCGTGCAAAGTTAAGGCGCGCTCTTCGATGGTCTGCAGTTAATTTCGGCCCATTCGCTGGCTTATGCGGTGCCAATCCGCGTTCCTTCAACCTTCTTCTTATTGTAGAGTCACTTACAGCTACTCTTCGTACAACGCGAAGCTGCTGCTGCAGTTGAAAAGCGTTAAGGCGTCGATTTCGTAAAGAAGTTGTTAAAATAAATCGATCATCTCGCTCAGAAGTGACCCGATTCCTGCCAGATCCTGAACGGCGCGTGAACGAACCAGTCTCCCGATAGCGTTTGTAGACTCTATGAACAGATGATAAGCTTAGATGCAATCTTGCAGCCACAACACGCTGACTAAGTCCAGAATCCAGCAATGCCACCACTTGGGCGGCTTCTGCGGGCGAAGTATCCATATGTTTTAGAAAAAAAAGTTTTTTCAGACGTCCCAAAGTCACAGTAAATGAAATAAGAAACAGAAAGTTTAAAGACAAGCGCTAATTTTTAGTTTTTAAACGAGAAACGTACTCCAACCCTAAATACACATTTGTCTCAAAACAGTGATTAATTTCATTTATAGGATAAACAAATGAAATTATTTCGAATTTTGATTTTTTTCTTCTTACTGTAATGACCAAACTGCCAGCTACACAGTAATGTTTTTTTTTCATGGAATTAATTCTCTTTTGTAAAAAATTAGGACAAAAACAATAAAAACGAAAGTGTTTCGATTTTTTTGATGAGAAGTGTATTTTTTATTATAGAAGATATAGTGACCTCCTCATCTCTGCCTGCTGCCTCTTGGCCTGCAGCAGGCGGATGTCGAGGTAGGGCGGGCGCGCGCGCGAGGACGGCACGACGCGCGAGGCGGCCCCGATGTCTCCGTTCTCCAGCAGGTGCTCGTACGTCTGCTTCAGCTTGATGGACCCGCTGCGCACCGAGCGCCGGATGGAGCGCGAGCCGAACCTGAGAGCCATATTATTGCTCACTCGTTAATCAAGCCATATCTTTTTAGCATCAGCTTATTGTATCTGAATTCAGAATCTCAGTTACCTACCTACTATCAGTTTTTGGGAACGGTAAACTTAATTATTCAAATTGTAATAAATCAAATTCCTGATACCCAAGAACAAACATTAACAAGGTTTATGGGTCTAAAACCTGATAGTTAGGTATCTAACATTCTGAATTCAAGTATAAAGCTCGGGCCATACTGAGGTTGAAACCAACGCGTACCGCGACTGTGTCCATCAACTAACAGTTGAAATACCTGCTTAGAGCATGTAGGTATCGATGTGTAATAGCTACATAATTATGTACACTATTTACAGAGCATATATTATTTTTTACGATTTCGATGTTGCGATTTTGTCCCTTACAACGATCACACTTTTCTCGTACAGTAGAGTACGAAAAATTGTTTTGGAACTTATTCTGGTCAAATAAGGTTCAATACTGACTGTACACATACTTTAGAACTTGACTGCGCATGCTGTCTTTTGTTTTAAAATAGTCAACCGTCGCGAATATCAATCTGCACTCTGCTGTATTCGTTTCAGTTAGCTGCAGCAGTTAGCAGAGCTTTATTCAGAAACCAAATTAAATACATACTTCTTTTGATCGACCCGCAACTGTTTTGCGCTTGATATTGTCCCTTGCGGCTTCAGACCAGACTTGCCTCCAGTCGCTAACATTGCTGAGTCTCCCAGCAGAGGTCGGTGGTTATTCGAGTCCCTGAAATAATCATTATTGTTGAAATCCTCCTTTGACGTATGCATTATTTTTCATTACATAATTAATTATAATCGACATTTATATAATGAAAAGCGAAACAAAAAAAGAAAATAAAAAAAAACCTTTATCACGAGACTCATAACTGCAATTAAACTGATACCTGTGGAGTTAAAAAATATATATTAAAGCAACAAAAACCAATGCAAAATAATTAAAAAACTTGACAGCCTGTGGGATTCTGTTTTGAAAGCCACATTATAGAAATAAGAAATAGAAAAATATTTATTCCATGTAACATCGTACAGCATTCCAATAAACTCCATTAATACCACAAAATTAATAATGAAATGAGTGACATAAAACAAACATTTAATAACATTTCCATCATGCTCATATTGAAAGGTTTACCAACTGTCTAAGCTGGTATTAAAAACCCAGTTTAGTTTATCGACTTAACGCTATTACCGCGGTGAATTTCATGCAGGCCCACCGATAGTTGGGCAGGGTGTGTTCCACTAACTCAATGATGGAGCTGACGACGTGGCGGCGCAGCGCCGAGCTGGGTCGCTGCGACGGTGGCGCCACCACCAGGGTCTTCACGAGGCAACGCTTGCGGTACGGGAAGGCGATCTTGGCCACGCCGATGTACTCGAAGGCGCGACGAGACACGTCGCCGCTGCTAGCCGCACCCGCCTCCTCCTCGCCCTCGACTTCGCATACGAACTGCCGCATAAATGACTCACGCACCTGAAGGAAATGGGAATGTAGTTTTAGTTTTCTTTCAACGTTTTTTGATTTCCTCTTACTTTCGGATATAGCCATCCACGCCCAGTTGAAAAATTCACCCTGAATACTGTGGTCTTAGAATGTTGTGAAATGTATGTAAAAGGTAGGTAAATTAATTCATGAACCTTAGGTAGATTGAAGTCACCAGGGACTTTGTGAAGTTTGGTCATCTGTGGGCTATCAGGAAACTTCTCGAATATTCTCAATCTGAATGGCAGACTCTCCTTGATTTCTGCGCTTTGTTGGCGGTACCTAAGTTGTTTCAGTTTTTTAATATCCTCATCCAGTTCCAAATTGTCTAAGATAACTGCTACGAAAAGTGATAACACAATCTGAAATAGAGTACAAATTAATTATGAATACTTTATGTTATGTGTACTAAAGTACATATTTATATTGTAAGCATTGTGATTCTTACCAGAGTGACAAATAGATGGTACAGTATGAAATAAATCGCAACTAGAGGTGTCAACGTTTGGCTTGTTCTCACCATGGTCTCGTCCATTACCTCTACCCAGGCTTCTTGAGTTAGAATTTGGAACATAGACATGAATGCCTAAAATGTTATATAAAATATTAGTATGATAGTATCATTTTCATTGAAAGTTTATAAGTTTTTGATCCCAGAATTTAATTAAGTTGTTTTGAAATTACCTCATCAAATGTTTCAAATTTAGTGAATTCGCACAGGAAACAAAAGAGCTGCATTGAAATAGAAGAGCTGATGATAAGCAAGCACATTGTGAATATAATCAGGCTGCCAAGTTTTTTTCCTGGCCCAAAGATCTTGTAGACAAATCCCTCCAATAATGGTGATGCTTTTATCAACCTAACTATTCGAAGAACCTGAAATCAAAACTATATTTTAGTAAGATGTTAAGTATAAAATGTTTGAAATAAAAAAGTGTGGACTTCATTTTTGTATACCTGAAAGTATGTAAACCCTGACATGTACAGCTGGGGTATTATATGAATTGTAGTTCCAATCGCTAAAAGTAATTCAAACTTATGAACAGAGTGTTTGAAATATCCTTTTAAGCCCAAACACCATATTTTGATCAATGCTTCCAAATCCAAGAAAATGGTAAATGCAATCTGAAATAAGTGAAAAAAGATTATTGTAAGTAGGTCAATGATATTATAAATAAAAAGAGGTAGATATCGCACTAGCACGCACAAAATGTTGAGGAGAATGTAACACAATTGTTGCACTCTTGATTTAGTAGGATTACAACAGCGAGCGAGGTAACGTGAGTGCGCGGCGTAACAAAAACGCCAAGTTGTGTCTTCAGAAAGTGCAAAAACTATGGTGCCAAGAAAAATAAGAGTTGTGGAGTGACATACCATAAGCAAGTCTATTAAAAATATATCAATTTTGTATTTTTTTTACGAGTTATTCCTCATTTTCAAATAAATTTCGTATTATTGACGTAATGGTTCGAAAAGGATAGATAATAGGATGGCAATCTGCTGCGTGACAGAGACAAATAGCATCCGTCATAAGTCGGGTCATAGATTATTCAAACAGAAGCGAAATGGTAGGCACAATTATAGCGTTGCGCTTTAAACTTTTTATGATTAATCTTAATATATATAAATCTCGTGTCACAATGTTTGTCCTCAATGGACTCCTAAACCACTTAACCGATTATAATAAAATTCGCACACCATGTGCAGTTCGATCCAACTTGAGAGATAGGATAGTTTAAATCTCAAATTATAGTCGCAATTTTAATAATATTATAAAGATTGCACCCGTGCGGAGCCGGGGCGGGTCGCTAGTGTTATATAGAATGAGGTTAGTTATAGTTACAAATTTATAGTTATAGTTATAAAGTTATAGTCATAAATAGAATTCAATTTTTCTTGTTGTTTTATTTAAAACATCATTCATTACCAACTCAGTACCAATATAAGAAATCTACTTATTCTCACAGGCGCTTGTGTTGAAGTATATTATTAACTAGCTTCTGCCCGCGACTTCGTACGCGGATCCTGTTGCTTATGCCAGCAGTCGGGGTCGTCAAAATCGAAGATCTGAAACGTCTGATGTCGAATTCTAGGAGCCTGGGGACGGGAAAACAACGGGATGCGAGTGACGATTCCAGACGTTCCAGATCTTTCATTTTTGTAAGACAACAGGAAATGCCCATCAGACTAAACAACTCTTGCTAAGACGTCATTCCTGTATATATTATAGTGTAGCTGGGCTCTTGGAGTTCTGCATCAGGTGTTCCAGATCTTCAATTTTTATACGTTGACAGAGAGTACTCATCAGGCTGAATAACTCTTGCTAAGACGTCATTCCCTTATATGTTATAGTGTAGCTGGGCTCTTGGAGTTGCACATCAGGTGTTCCAGATCTTCAATTTTTATACATCAGCAGAAGGTGCTCATCAGGCTGAACAACTCTTACTAAGACGTCATTCCTGTATATGTTATAGTGTAGCTGGGCTCTTGGAGTTCCACATCAGATGTTCCAGATCTTCAATTTTTATACATCAACAGAAGGTGCTCACCAGGCTGAACAACTCTTGCTAAGACGCCATTCCTGTATATGTTATAGTGTAGCTGGGCTCTTGAAGTTCCACATCAGGTGTCCAGGATCTTCAATTTTATTCTCTCAGTAGAAAATGCTCATCACGTGGAACAATTTTTGCTATGGCATCATTTTTGTATCTCTTATAGTTTAGCAGGTCTGTTGCAGTTCTGCATCAGGTGTTCAAGTTTCCAAGATAAATTATAGCCTATATGTTAATCGAACTTAATACCTATACAACAAAAAAAAAATCATTCAAATCCGTCCAGTAGTTCCGAAGATTAGCGTGCACAAACACACAGACAAACAGACAAAATTTTTTTTAATTACAGTTTCGGGTTCGGCCTCGATAAAATAACAACCCCTGCTACTTTTTTTTTGTATATTTCCATTGTACAGACACCACTTTTCTATAAATTTATTATATGTATAGATTATTAAAATCCTACACATTTAATTCATTTTTATGAAAGTCGCCAATGTAACTAACAGCTATTACGTATTCGACTAAACTATAAATATAAATAAACTGTCTTCAGAAATTTGATACAAATATTTGACAGTATTTAAAATATAATATAATTGTAAAAAGATAAATTTTCCTTCGCAGTACTTAATAGCTATACATTGGTAATCGGCATAAAAATAATAAATAATTATACCAAGCGCGCACCCCACGCGCTTGCCTATTTGTTATATTCAATGTCACTTCTGTGGTGAATCGACAAACTCTATGATACTCTAGTGTAGTGTGGACTGTACTTCAAGCGCAACACACTAAAACTAGCTATCTCTTTCTATCTTATACGTTCCGTATTATCTGTCGCTGTCGTAGTTTTAAATTACTGTATACATTTAAGGGGGATGCTCCAACCAGCCCGCGAAATTCAAATTTTTTTACGTTTTTTGCAATTTGCAGCTCCATCAGCTCTCACATAGAAAAGGTGCATCATGTTAAAATCTCCGAAATCTAACTACGATGCACCTTTTCTATGTGAGAGCTGATGGAGCGAGTTTTTTGATATTTTTTATATTTAAAATTATACTTGTTATTTGCGCAACACAAATATTTATAAAGTTACAACATGTCACTGGCCTGCAAATTGCAAAAAACGTAAAAAAAATTGTATTTCGCGGGCTACATCGAAGCAATCACCTTAAGTTAGTACTTATAATAACAACGCAACGAAATCTGAACGCCATTTAGTATGAACATGGCGTATCTTTCTTTATAATATCATTGAAGTAGGTACATTTTGACTTTTCTTATCACTGAGGTTAAATAAACGATATTAAAAACTATAATTCTCTCTACCTCTATGTAGTAGTATTTTTCATAAAAGAATTCTCTAGGATTGTCATCATGTTTGAAGTTCATTGTTGCAGTTATTATTCCATTAGCCAGAACAACTCCCATGACTAGCAGGCGGAAATAAGCAGACCTTAATAATCTGTGGAATATTTCTGGTGCACTCCCTGAAATGAAAGAAAAGAAACATATTATTATAATCTATATATTCTGTTTTATTTAAATAAGTAAATATAGTAGTAAAGAAATAAGTAAATATAGTAAATTATTACCAGAATGTTTGTTTTCATCAATAGTAACCAATTTCCATCCATTATCATCACCAGTAAAAAACTGGGTGGTGCTACCTTTAGTTATAGGGTTCCTCACACCCCACATTTGTTGGAACTGTACTCTTATTTCATTGAATGTTTCAGTTATTACAGCTATGAAAACATTCTTTACAAGCCAGGCCAGAAAGAATATCATTGTACTGGAAAGATTACACAATCATATTTTACTAGTGAATAAGTACTTGAAAGAAGATAAATAATAATGGTCTTTTTTTAAATCTTTATTTAAAGAGATTTTTCGCCAAGCGACATTACATGTCTTTAATGAATTACCTGAAGTATAAAGCCGATCTCCAAGTTGGTAAAGAGTCAATAGCCCGATACATGATGAAGACCCATCCTTCCTGAGATGATGCTTGGTAGACAGTGAACAAGCTTGTTGCTGGAAAGATAAGGAAGTTTTAACATTATCAATAAGTTAACTGGGTTTACAAACTAAATAGTAGTTTTGTACTTACTAAACTCTTCAAATCCATTGAATCCCATAATATATTTGGATAAATTGAGTTTCATGCACTTCATTCCAGGAGGACATTGATATCCTGAGCCAGGGTCAGGGGAGCAGAAAGTGTCAGGAATAGCTAAGGAGTTTATAGTGATTTCACTAAAAAAGAGAGAGAACAACATTAATTTGAATATAAAACCTCTATAGGTACAGAGTGAATTTTTAAACAGACTGCTATGCCATACACTGATACACTACAAAGAGGCAGGTTAATTTTAGGTGACCTAACCACCTCATCTTGAGTTTTACTATGCAAAAAATACTGACTAGGGATTTGTATCATTCCTGACACAGTGATGTGTTAATTCTCCAAAGAACTGAACTCCAAGCAAACTGTACAGAGACATGAAGAACAGGAAGAATAGTGTCACATTGTAGATCTGCTGACTTGATCTCCTGTTAAACAAAAAATATACAGTGTGAGCATTATGTGGTGAAGTCATAAAGTAGAAGATATTACTTTAGTAGTTTCAAACTTATATCTTTTCCAAGACAAGTAACATACTGTTATCTATTTATTTCACCCACTTACTTGAATATCTGATTGATTCTAGACTTTGGCATGGAGAACTTCAGAAATACTCTCAAGAATCTGATCATTATCAATGGTCTGGGTGCCCGTAATATACTCAGGTAACTGTATCTGGGTACTATTCCAGTCAGCTCAAACATTTGTAATAGAACAGATACCCAAAGAAAAAATACCATTGAGGCATCAAATTGGCACCAGTGGTCTTTTAAGTAGGCCACATCACCCTGGAAACATACAATAATAGTTAATTGTTATGCAAGGCTGCAAAGTTGATTTTTGGCGCGAGTACTTGGATTGAAAACTAAGCAAGCGATGGAGTGTAAGATTGAACCGCGAGCGAAGCAAGCGGTTCAAATGTAGAATCCTAAGTGTAGCAAAGTTTTCAAATATTCGAGACGCAGAATAACTTTGCTGTCAAGTGCTACACACAACTTTTCATCTCACACAGCGAGGAAATGCAGAATGCAAAATAATTGAATACAAGACGTGTTCAAATTTTGAACAACACTTTGTGCCCTAGCGCACAAAATGGAGTTTTGCACTCCGATTTTGAATGAGAAATAGAATCTTTCCAAGCGTGTGAGGTGAAAATTAACTTTGAGGATTTTGTATTAAAATCATTCATATATTAATTAATCATGATAAGTGAAATATTTATCTAGCACATACCTTCAATATTCCTCTAATATGCATTTTAGCTATCATTTCTGCAGTAAATAAGAGAGTAACACTGCAGTCCACAGCAAAAGTAATTGTTTGTAGAGAAGGGTACTTTTCAAATGATTTTGGAGTATTTAGTGACACAGACATTAAACTTAATAAAGCACACAATCTTAGAATTCTTCTAACCCATAGCTGAAAAAGATTTGTTTCATTTTAAAGTACCATTTAGTTAAAGAAAATTAAGTTTCATTTTATAGAATGTTCCGTCCAGACAATGTTCTTTATAATTAAATTAAATTATAAAAATCAGCTTGTAATGAATCTACGATAGTGATTTCTAGATTACCTTGTTAACCCATTCAATATCAGCACTTTCATTTAGAGATTCTTCTGGACCATAGTCTGCTAATACCGGCTCCCCTTTGAGGCTTTGTTTTCGACCCAACATTTTCATGAACTTAATAATTATTTTATTTGAAATCTTGCGTTGTGAAATATCGGCTGTTTAAGCCGAACTTTAAAATATAAAAAAGCTACGGCTACGAAATGGACAGCATTTACCTTATAGTTAACTGTTTAGATCGAAATTACCCGTAACAATAGAAATTAAAGAAAATTTTACTTTTTCATGAATATTTCGCGGAAATCTTTTTGACATGTTTTCAGTCCAATCCAGGGGGTGTCGACTTTGTTCTACGAACAAGATGTAGGTGGGCTAGAAAACAAGAAAGAGACATCACCATTAGAGTAAAAGAGATGAATTACATAATGTTGCCAACAAAAATACTATTTCACATTCAATCACATTCAATCTAATAATAGGCTTATTAATGGGGAAGGCAAGTGTCAAAGTGAAAATGACAGTTTGGTCCCCAAAGAACTGTAAAATCAAAGGAATTTTCAGAAAAAAAAAACATTTATTGATGTAAAATGACTAGATGTTGTGTAATAAGCTGTAAAAATGATGGAATACACTTTTCAAAATAATATCTACTTTTCTTTTGGAGGTTATGTACCAGTATTGCATCGCTCGAAAATCGAAGAATTATCACCTGGAACGAGTTTTGTAATAGTTGTGGTGTTAAGAAATTAAATATATTGTGATATTTCTCGAATCTAAATAGAAAAAAAGGTTAAAATTACTGACTTAAAACATTATGATATTTTATCAAAATAGAAAGTCAAAAGCAGCATTATATTCTTGATAAAGGAGAGGACAGGTAAAACATACCTAAACTTAAAAATTGAAACCTCAACTACAAGTAATTGTGGATTTATTACGGTAAAATCAAATGTATAACCACTCAATTAAATCACTTTTTTTCTCTTGTAGATGCGCCGCGGCGTCTTAATTCTTCTTTTAGTATATAGTACTTGCATGGACGAATAATTTTCCATATTTGTTTTGTATTTATACTCAATTTTTATAACAAATAATCTTGTTTGTTTTTTTGTACAAGGTAGACGTGGGGACCAACTATCGCAGCGCCATCTACGATTAGCTTTGAGTTGCCATCCCCATTGATTTTAAAGTATGTTATCCTTAAAATTTATTTTTGCTTTTATTCTGATGCGAGAAAATGTTTGTTATGAAATTTTTAACATTTAAATTGATGAATACACAAAACAAAAAGGAGATAATAATATGACAACATGACAACACTGGAACGCCATATTGTCTATTGGCTATTTGACGTCATAGGAAAAATGTCTGCCATCGCTTGCGCACCATTATTTATATTTTGTTCTTGTGTTTATTTGTAATAAATAAAACAGTTGCATTTAATTCTACATACAATATTGTTAATGTGAGTCGAGCTTGCTTCTCTGTGTCTGTGTTTTGGTGAAATTAAGTGCGTATTTGTGAGATATAGACCCGGTGTTGTGACAGTGACTCTTGTTGATTTTGTGCCTTATTCCCGATGAGTTCGTATGAAGAAAACACTAGAATCTGTGCTATTTGTGGAACTTCACCTTCTAAAGATCCCAGCATCACTTTACATCGGTTTCCGAACCTTAGTAAAATAAGTCATTGTAGGTTATATGAATAAAGAAGTCAAATGAAATCGTTTGTTTTACTAATCTGCTCCTTACTTATTATCTTTCAGCATTTTATGCACAAGTACATTGTGTTTCTCGATAGTAATTTGAAATAAACTATCGAGAAGCGCAATGTACTTGTGCATAAAATGCAATACAAAGAACCTGTAAAGTACTTGTAGTATTTGAAATTCCCGCCCTGGATTCTACTGCCATGTTTTCGTGGGCTAAACATAGATGGCGCTGGTCGCTAAGGAAAATTTTCCTCACAAAATTAGTACGGAGTCGTCATTCTTCCCCTTTAGGGGTATATATGTTCTGTGGTCCAATCTGTAAATATTATTGATTTTTGCCGTTTTCCGGTGATTCCAACTGGCAACATTATGACTAATGTTGCCAGTTGGAATTACAAGTTATTGATCCAATTTTCTTGATTTTCTTGTTTTTATTTATTTGGAAAATGGAGGGATAAATAAAAAGTTGCATTTCAGTGTTTTTCTTCCTCTCGTCTAGTGTTTTTTACTATTTTAATTATCAAGGCGTTATTATTTATTGTTGAGTTCTATGGTTGCAGGATTAACTGCAACCATGACTGCAACCAACATGCGTAGGATAGAGAAAACATGCAAATCACAATCGTTTTGACAGGTAATTGTCAATGTCAAAATTGTCAAAAACTTTGTCGTTCGTTGTCGGTTGTCGATCGGTTGTTGTGATTGTTTTCATGTTTGTTTTGTAAATAAAAGTATTCGAAACGATTGAAAACTTTTCCTAGAAAGAAAAATAAACTGAACATAAACACACATTCAAAATGTTCATTTACATGAGCAAGAAGGTAATTTTACTTTGTTGTTAATCGGTGTTTCCATAGTGATTTGGTGCAGTTTTAAAAAGTTTGGTTTCGCGCAACTTTCACTTGTGATGCCTTCATACTAGTCGCGGGACTGAATCATTAGGTAACCATGACCCTGGAACGTAAACGGCTATTTAAGGATCACTGTCATCCATCCCGCCCCGGGTGGGAGGAATCATTTTATGATTTTACCATGATAAAAAAAACTAAATGTTTACAATACTTCTAATTTACCTAGTTTTGAAGAAGTTTACTCCGCCCCAAGTCAACCCACTGACCAGTTTCTCAAACTTTACAGTAGTTTTTCAGACTTATAGTACCTACATATCATATCAACTTTACAGGAGACGAAAAAAACTGTCTATTTAAAAAAAACGGTGGATTTTTTCTGTTATTACTTAATAAATACCTTATTTAGCGGTTCAGAAATAATTATTTATACTTATTTTGACGATTTACTTTATTTTAACTTTTATTTTATGACTTGAGCTGTGTTGACTGACTATTTTATTGGATTAAGGCAGTGTTGTTTGCGGAAATGTTAGGGAATAAGGCATTAATAGATGATTTTCAAAGAATTGTTTATTAAGAAATATTTCAAGAATAATTAAAAAACGTGAAAACATAGGTTATTATATTTAGTTTCCTATAAGAAATGAAATACATTTTGAAACACCGCCTAAGTTAAAAAAAGATAGTTAGTAAACACCGCTTAAGTAAGTGAAGATATTTTTTTAGGTATCATTTCTTTCTATATTAATAAGCGTAAATCGATTCACATTACTTTATTATATAGCTTACCTATCAATCTTCTATTAAAACTTCTTGCATAGAACTTTCAGCGATAAAACTCACATAAAAATAAAAAAATCATGGAGCGCGAGGTACTTGTACGAGAAAAGTATGACAAATTAACGACTTGTGCGGTGTTGCGAGGCCAACCGACTTGCGCGCTGTCACTACTTTTCGAATTACGGGTTCTGATTGGCTGAAATCTATATCATGTGACCAATGGTTAGACGCGCAATGAGCAGCTCTATTTAAAGGCATTCAAATGTAAAAACCGCCAATTTTCGACTTGAGCGGTGTTGTAAGCTAAGGGACTTATTAATGGAATGGAATGGAATTATTAATTATGTTGGTTTGTTTGAAAATTATTTAATGATCATGCCTAGGTTTCGTGGGAATAGTTTTTTTTTTTTGTATAGGATTGCAAGCATGTATTTTCCTGACCAGCTTACAAAATCAGGAAGTGGATACTTATTAGTATTTTTTTTCCAATAGCATTGCATTATGGACCAAGTCAATACTTGGTCCATGGAGTGAAATGATCTGATTGATACAAACATAGTAAAATCAGTGTTTGGAAATGGTACTTGTTTAAAAATAAAAGCTCCTCTTAACATCTAAATTCAACTAGGTATCACACTAACTGATTAATGTTGTTAGCCTATAACTAAAGATAGTTCTGCTTCCACAAGGTCAGAGGGACTAACTTATGTTTACCAGAACTATCTTGCAGCCCTAGTCATAAAAAGGAGACTCCTATCTCAAATAATGACAAATAAATTATAAATTTTAATATTTATTTTTACAAGCAATTATCAAAATGCTATACACTGAAATTGTAGTACTAACTATAATTACCCTAAATAACAAGTACATAATATTAAAATAATACCCTAAAAACAAAAGTACTATTTGGTTTTATGTTGCTTATTTTATGAATTTAATTTCAGATTGCAATACCCAAACAATCAAATGTAACTTGCATATCTTGGAACCATTCATCAGGATACATTGCTGTTGGTGGAGAAGATGGCATGCTCAAAGTTTTAAAATTGGAATCTGGTAATATTAGAAACAATTTATTTTTTATAAGCTTGGTTTGTTACTTCTAACTCTTAGGGCTGCCGCACAAGGGCCACAAAACGCCGCTACACGCCACTCGCGCGATTCCGCGCCCCTCTCTCTTACCTCAGTAACGCATTAGTTAAAAAAGTACCAGCCACAAATCTGTTGCGCGCTTCAGCTACCTCTGTAGCCGCTTCTAGCTTCTCGTGGCGGCGTTTGTGGCTGTCGCGAGTGGCTCGTGTGCGGCGACACTTAGGGCGGCCACATACATCAGTTTTTTTTCTGTTCGGAATTCGAAATGATGAATGAAATGTGAACAACACACACAAAACATGCACACACACTTGTATGAATTCACTGTGTTCGGATAGAAAACGGATCAGGATTCCTGATCAGGAAAACTGATGTATGTGGCCGGCCTTAGTTTTGTTCTGTGTTGTGTGGAGAACAATCTTCTGAAAACATACCTATGTTATAAACAATAAAAACTTATTCTAAAAAAAATGTGACCTCCTTCAAAAACAACCACAAAAAAGTGTAAAATAACCCACAAAACTTTTCTTTCGGAGGTTGGTGGCAAAAGAGACAATGACATTAATAAAAAAAGTCACCGACTTCCGAAAGAAAAGTTTTGTGGTTTATTTTACACTTTTTTGTGGTTGTTTTTGAAGGCGGTCACATTTTTTTTAGAAAAAGTTTTTATTTTACTCTTTTTAGTTTAAATATTCAACCACAATTCTTGTCAAATACATCATTTTCTTACATGTGCACTAGAATTGTGTAATCCGTAGCACCGGTAATACGACGTTAACATCTCTTTCATTCATTCCCTATCTTAAAAACTGCTGAACCGATTTTGATGAAACTTGCAGTATTCCCTAAGTTGAACGATACCTAGTACAACAAAAAAAGAATTACTTAAATCGGACTTGTAGTTCCGGAGATATGCGAACACAAACATAATTTACTAAATCAGTCGATGCCGAGTCCTTACTAGACGAGTTGTACCTTCCATCATCAGCTCAGCTACATGAGATGATGATTTCCATACGCAAGTACTTATACATATACTCATCAGATCCTGAAATGGTGACAATGAGACCACACGGGAAGCACCAGCTTTCAAATAAAAAATGAATCATGAAAATCGGTTCACCCAGGCGCAAGTTAAGAGGTAACAAAGATAAAAAAAAAAACTTTTTCAATAAAAATGTCAACAAAAAGAAACAAAAACAACCACAAAAAAGGGTGAAATAACCTACAAAACTTTGCTTTCGGAAGTCGGTGACTTTTTTTATTGATTTCACTGTCTCTTTTGCCATCGACTTCCGAAAGAAAAGTTTTGTAGGTTATTTTACCCTTCTTTGTGGTTGTTTTTGAAGGCGGTCACATTTTATTTGAAAAAGTTTTTATTTTACTCTTTTTAGTTTAAATATCCAACCACAATTCTTGCCAAAAACATCATTTTGTTACATGTGCACTAGAATTTTGTTATCCGTAGCACCGTTAATATCATCGTTAACATCTCTTTCATTCATTCCCTATCTCAAAAACGACAGAACCGATTTTGATGAAACTTGCAGTATTCCCTAAGTTGAACGATACCTAGTACAACAAAAAAAGGAATTACTTAAATCGGACTTGTAGTTCCGGAGATATGCGAACACAAACATAATTTACTAAATCAGTCGATGCCGAGTCCTTACTAGACGAGTTATACCTTCCATCATCAGCTCAGCTACATGAGATGATGATTTCCATACGCAAGTACTTAAATTACTTCATAAGATTTGCGAAAAACTATGTGTGAGCTAATAAAATTTGAGGGTTGCCCTTGATTTCTCCAAGATCCAATCATCGGATTCTGAAATGGTGACAGCTTTCAAATAAAGAAAGAATCATGAAAATCGGTTCACCCAGTCGCAAGTTATGAGGCAACAAAAATAAAAAAATACAGTCGAATTGATAACCTCCTCCTTTTTTTGAAGTCGGTTAAAAAAATACAGTCGAATTGATAACCTCCTCCTTTTTTTGAAGTCGGTTAAAAAGTAACTTGGAAGTATGCTGCCAAAGGAAACAAATCCATCATTATCAATATACAAAGTCATTCTTTTAAGTTGGCCAATGGAAATTTTAGTTCTAAAAAAAAAACTAGTAAAACTTTAGTTCTTTTTGATCTTAACAATTGAATAGAAACAATATACTCATTTGGATTAAATTATGGCTGTAACAGGAGGCGGAGGGAATCTCTCAATGAACCTAAGCTTGGAAGGCCACACTGGTCAGGTGTGTGTGGCTATTTGGAATGAAGTATTCCAGAAGCTGACCACTAGTGATGAACATGGTGTCATTATTGTTTGGATGCTTTATAAGGTAACTTCTATTTTGTAAAATAGAAAACCTTTGTAAACAGAGCAAAGGAGTATGTAACTACCGCTGTCTGTTGATTCTGTCAACCTCCATAAACAGCTGTCTACACACCGAAGCCGCCGAGCCCCCCGGCACAACCCGGTGGGCAAGGCCTGATTTTGACGATTTTGCATTGTTCAGTCTCGCAACTTCTAAAGCCGTTGTTGGTGGTTGTGCCGGCGCGGCGGGCCGGCGCGGGCGGCTTCGGTATGTAGTCAACTTAAAATATTAATTTATAGAATAATATGCACTTAAATCGAAGTCAGTTCGCTGACTTATTATGTTTTCACGCTTAATCCACTGGACCGATTTTCACTAATTTTCGTACAGAAATACATGGCTTAAAGTGTTAAACTATAGAGGGAGGATGGTGGGGAGAGGCGAGCGAAAGCTAGTACATTACATTTGAGAAGTCAATTTTTTAACTTTTTTTTTTAATTCTTGCATTATGTGTACCTAATAAAGTATTACCTATTTGTATTACTTCTAGGGGTCTTGGTATGAAGAAATGATAAATAACAGGAACAAATCAACTGTGAGAAGCATGGCTTGGGGTTCTGATGGTCAAAAGATCTGTATAGCATATGAAGATGGTGAGCTAACATCTGTTTAATAAAACTCCAGTATTTAACTGATTAGTCTAGCAGTTGCATTATATGAGGAAAGGCTTACGCCCTTGACATAAAAGTCACATGACGTTTTGGTGGTTTACAGAGATTATTACATTATTACAGGAGCTGTTATTGTGGGATCTGTGGATGGTTCTAGAGTGTGGGGCAAAGATATCAAGGGGCCAGGGCTTGCTGCAGTTCAATGGTCGCCTGATAACACACAGCTACTTTTTGCGCTGACCAATGGCGAGCTGCACATATATGATGATCAAGGAAATTTTACAGTACGTATTTTTGTTTATTATTCAAATAATGAAGAAGGATAACTAAAGCATGGGACTGAAAGAGTCATGGGTATGAATTTGAATGGATGAAGAGGATAAGGAAGGCCAAAGTAGAGATGAATGGATTGTGTAAGCAATGACATAAAAAGGTGACGTGTGGTAGAAGAGAATGATATCCCACTATAGCGTGGCAGCCTTCTTCCCAACTTCTACTATATTCTTTTTTCTGCGCCAAAGTATCCAAACAATAGGTGCCACAGGACGGACGGCACAACTTCACTGTCCTTCACGCTTGAACAGCTGCTTAATTTCTATTAAACGCAAGTCCGATCATGCATGAATTAGTACAACTACGCCTCTGAGTCGGATCTGCCACATACCAACTCGATGCACTTGTGACGATTGACAAACGGGCCGAGTAGGTTATAGGTGACGGCGCTCTGGTCGACTCTAAACAACAGAGCCTTGATCATCAACGCCGAGTTGTCAGCCTGTTGTTTTTTTATCGGTTTCACTTCGGAGAGTGTGCAATTGAATTGCACAATTTGATTCTACCTGCCCCTTTCCATCATCGGACTACAAGACGTACGGAAATGCGCTATTGGTACATGGTGAACATCCCACCCTTACGTACAATATTTACGTTTTGCTAATACTTCTATTGTGCACACAGCTGAGGAATTTTCTTGGAGACGTACTGTGACGGCTGGTTGCAGAAGAACTCCTGGAAGGATTGAAGGGGGGCCTTTATCCAACGAAAGGATAGTAAAAGCTAATAAAAAAGTTAAAATGACTCATAAAGAATTTAAGAAAGTATCTATATTATCCATATACGGCAGTGTGAGTGACAGTTATGTATAAATAACTATGTATTAACAAAAAACAGTAATATAATAATTAAAAAAGGGACTGGTCATCCCTTAGCTGCCATGGTCTATTTTAATTATTTATAACTTTATTTTCGAATTGTCTTGTTTATATTTTCTATGGACACTAATAACTTGCCACATCGTTCTCACATAATGTACCATCTGATGATGAATGATGTAACAAAAGATCTGTAATAATTTTGGCGATTGAAAAAGAGTGTCCATGGAGTTTCTTGCTCATTCTTCTCCATAGAGATCTACTCCTTGGAATGAGCACCTACGGTACTTTCACAGTTTTTATGTCTTGTGACTGGGACTGTAGCACCATAACTTTTTAATGTTTAATTACATTTTTATTTGTCTATGACAATTCATAAGTGCCTGTAACTGGCCTACTTGAAATAAATGCTTTGATTTTGATTGATTTTGATTTTGATTGAAATTATTATAGATGCCTGTTACTATTCATGGTGTGTCAGGATCAATGGATATTGTAACAATGGACTGGTACTCAGGAAGTGCTCCAGCCAACAGACCTGTACTAGCAATATCATACAGAAGTGGCGTGATATTGTTAATGAAAAATTGTAACGAGGAAGGTAAAACTATTTATCAAATTAAAAAAAATCCATTAAAGGAAACGCTCACGCTTCACAGAAAAAAAGAATAACCGATTATATCAAGTATAGTGTAATAAAATAATAACCGATTATAGCCGTGATCCTTAATTACTGGCACACATATAAAAACATTCAGTTTTGTTATTCAGTCGTCCATATAAAAGTAATTCGAAATAGTAGTATCTTCCGCCATTTCCCTAAAGGCGCCTGGACCGATATGGAAAATTATTTTTTCGTGTGATTGATTTTCTTCGTTTTTCGTTTGGTATTCATAGGTAGACCATTTTAAGGTTCTGTAGGTACTCAATGGGTAAAACGGCACCCTATTACTCCAACTCCGCTATCCATCTGTCTGTCTGTCCGACTGTCCCCAGACTGTATCTCATGAACCTTGATAGATAGACAGTTTAATTTTCCCATATCTATTTCTGTTGGAGATATAACAACAAATACAAAAAAGAGAATAAAATAAACATTAAAGGAACGGCCCATAAAACAAACGTGATTTTTTCGTGGTACCTTTCCTGCGCGAATCTGACTCGCACTTGGCCGGTTTTTTCTATTGTTAGGGAACTTATACAATTAAAAGTTAATAGAATATTCGTTGTTTCCAGGTTCTATAAATATCAAGAAACTATTTTTGATTTTTCTTTTTCAGATAGTGTTGTTGTAGAATCAAACATGTTGATTATTGATTGTCGCTGGAATCATAACGGTACCATCCTGGCTGCAGCTGGCTGTACGGCAGATAAAACTAACGTGGTTCAATTTTTTGGTGCATATGGTGAGGTATGTTTCATTGATATTAAAAAAAATCTTCTTTAAAAAAGAATGTTACCCCGTACTAGGAATTTCTTCTATATCGTGGGTGCGTTTACAAACATTTAACTTACGCACACAAAAACTCGAATCCGGAACAACGAAAACAAAAGCGCAATTAAGACGCGGCAGCAGCGGCCGGGACGCTGTATGTGGCAAGAGCACTTGCACACGCCATTTATATTTCAGTTGGGTTTAGTTATATGAAATTATAACTTCAGGTTTTTTTTTTTTAATTAGCCATTTATGTCCCACTGCTGGGCAAAGGCCTCCCCCATATCCTTCCAAGTGTTCTTTACTTGTGCCACTTCAGGTTAAATTTAGTTAATTTCAGGTTCCTCAGGTATAACTTAAAAGCTTGAATGTTCATTGGTTTCAGCATATAAGAACGTTGCGCGTACCAGGCGGTAACATGAGGGCTTTATCATGGGAGAAAAAGTCACTGCGACTTGCTATAGCTATCGACTCGTTCATATACTTTGCTAACGTCAAAATGGACCACAAGTACGCGTTCTACGGAAATACATTGGCATATGTATCGGGAACGGAAACTGTTACGTTTTGGGATACTGTAACACATCAGGTTAGACTTTTGGTTACACGATACACCTTACAAATATTCCTACAAATGAAAACGCTTATATTTTCTACGATTTCAGTCCTGGATAAATCATATACCTGATGTCATTGATATGTGTGCAGTTGATGAATACTGTGTGATAGCCACTTTGGGACAAGTAATAATATCAAATCAGCAAGGAATACAGTGCGATGGTGAGAAAAATCAAGATTTTACTAGTTGATATAGTGCTCAAGTCTCTGTTTAGTAAACGTTTGTTTCGTCGGATCAAAATAAGGTACCACAATCGAAAATCTAAACAAAATTACTAGATTATGTCTGTATGATAGAAGGTTAGATTACGGTTTCGAAAATCTAGTTTTGGCAGTTTCGGTCGGAGACCACTTATTTGTGTGTACTGTAAATGTATGTATTGGATTGTTTTAATAACATTTATTTGTTCCTACACTTCACTTTATTTTCTACTTTAAAATCTCCACACGGACTACTTAGAGATACTGAGCGGGGCGGGCACCGCTGACCTGAATGAAAGGCGTAGATAAAAATGGATGACTCGGGTCTAAAAAGGCCACTTTAGCAACATCACAATATGCATTGCAATACTATTCGTAAAATTGAATAATCTATCCTATAGCTCAAGCAATAGAGTAGATAAATAAAAATTTTAACGCAATTATATTATCAACATCGCTTGGCGTCTTTAGATCCCCCCATTTACGTTCCCTCGGGGTTAATTTTTCAACTACCACGTGGGCGAAAGTAATAATATTTTAGCTGATTGTGCAAAGTTTTTTTATTGAGTGTATGTATACAATTTTAGCCAAACCAGTTAGTCTCCCGGTGGTATACGTAACTATCAACAGCAAAGCGATTGTAGTAGCAGCCTCTAAGGAATCATTTATAATATGGAAGTTCTCTACGCCTACGAGACCTCGTAAGTATTTATTTTTTTTGATCAGGGGGGGTATTACAACGTCTGAAAACCAGGCTTGTTCCAGTGAGTGAACGAGATGGCGCTAGACGACTTGTATAGCTCTGTCACCTTCACTCGCCGGACCAAGCCAGGTTTTAAGACGTTGTAATACCCCCCCATAGTATATGTGATTAAACCTTCACTGACTACAGGGGTGTACAGTCACGAGCAATAACATGTAAACACTTAACAAAATTCAAACGCAAGTTACTCGTAAAATACTGACTTCCACTTTGAAATAAGACCTATTTCGTAATAGGTTCCAAAATATCTAGAATTCTAATGAAAAGGTAAAAGTTTTATCATTATGGTAGCAGAACATCGCTTTTGAATACTGTTTAGTGTATACATACTATTGCTCGTGACTATACGGGTGTCTACATTAATTTCAATACAATAATTTTCCATGCTATCTTATTTTCGTGTTATGTTTAATTGTCTTGTAAATAACTACAGTTTACATAATTATTATCTCAAGTGAGATCTTAACTTAAAATATAACTACTATTGAAATGTCATATCCAATTTGGTGAGGTTTTTTGTACCACAGGATCTTCCTATTTCAGACACCTTTCTCTATTTTATTTAACATTGTATAAGTTAACCAGTGCCTGTAATATCTTGATGTGGAGAAAAATAAAGATTTATGATTATGATTCCTTACATGACTACACTCGAGAGCAATGAATCCGGGTCACTTAAAGAATCCTAAAAATCTCGGAAACTAAAAATGCTAGGTTAATGCAATAAATTCTATTTAATAGACAATGTAATACTCCTTAAATGAAGGTATTAAAACTTCCCAAGTAACACAAAAAGCATTATAACAAACGAATATTAAACTTATGTAGAGCCTAAGATCCTTATAGAGTCGTATATAAGTTCACCGAGCGTCTTGTCGCTTTATATTGGCATTTTAAAATTATTATAATGCTTTACTCTGTATAATGGTTGTATAATGGCATATCAACAGTATATAGATATTATCAGTAAACCACACTGCGCAGTAATATTTGAAGGCAGAAAGCAATTTCAGAGAGTCTAAACTTAAAATTTTGTTTTAATGCAAATAAATATGGTGTCATCATTTACGGTTTGTCAATGTTTGTCCATAATAAAAAAAAGCAAAGTAGTCAAGTTACAACGATAATTCTATTATAAAATTTATACCGTGGTAATAGAGACGTTTTTGCAATGATGTGGGATTTATTCAAGTTCTAACTGTGAACACTTCAATGGCTACAATCATGCTTTTACTTCACTTTTATGCTCCTCTAATGCATTAGTAATGCTATTAACATCTTCACTATTAATAATAATACTAGTATAATGCTTTTATAATGCGATTGGCATTTTCATTGACCGTAATAATGCTTTTGTAATGCGATTGGCATCTTCATTGACCGTAATAATGCTTTTATAATGCGATTGACATCTTCATTGACCACAATAATGCTAATATAAGGCGCTTATGATGCAATTAAACAACTATGTGAACCCATTTAGGATCTAAAGCCGTAAAATTTGTGCCCAAATAAGAGTTATATCAGCCGCATAAACGTTTGTAGGGCTAATATAGGGCTAACTTCAAAATGCTTTAACGCAACAGAAATGCTGTAAGACTGCCGATATAATGCTTTGATGTGTTACTTGGGTTCTTAGTTATTGTAAAGTTATATCATAAAAAAATCAAATTTGAAAAAGGGCCACTTTCGAAGATGGAACTACGAAATTACAGCATTTGGTTTTGCTTTTGTTTGTAATCTGTCATTTATGTGGGTACATAAACCATGTTGATAGTGCTCTATATTCATTATTCAAGCTGAAATTATGTCGCTTACGCCTGAAGAATGCACCAGAATACTTACAATGCTGGAAACCGGCCGGAGTCAGCGCGATACAGCCAGGACTGTCGGTGTGTCGCTGTCAACAGTACAAAGAGTTCTCCGACGTTACGAAGAAACTGGTTCTAACCTACGCAGACCAGGAACGGGCAGAACCAGGTGTACCACAGCACGAGAAGACCGATACTTGGTGAACACCATGCTTCGAAATCGCTTTCTCACAGGAACTGAACTCACCAATCAGTTTCGACTCCTCGGAGGAAGTAACCCAAGTGCATGGACAGTAAGACGTCGGCTTGCTGAATCTAACTTAAAACCCCTTAGACCTGCAAACGGCCCTAAACTGGAGCGTGGGCATCGTATTTCAAGACTAAGATATGCCCAGAGCCACGTAAATTGGAGTATTGAAGATTGGTCAAAAGTTATGTTCTCCGACGAATCAAAATTTATGCTCTACAAGCACGATGGAAGACACAGAGTGTATCGAAGACCAGGGGAAAGATTCAAGCAAGCATGCATCGAAGAAAAAGTAGCCTACGGTGGTGGGTCTGTACTTGTGTGGGCCGGAATTTCTTCTGAAAGTCGCACAGAGCTGGTGATCATAGAAAACGGCTCTTTAACTAGCGTAAGATATGTGGAAGAAATCCTCAATGATCACGTTGGTCCATTTATGGTCAATTTAGGTGAGGATGCTATATTTATGCATGACAATGCCCGACTTCATACAGGTAGGATTGTGAATGACTACCTTCAAGAGATGAACATTACTCGTATGGAGTGGCCAGCGCGCAGCCCGGATATCAACCCGATCGAGCATGCTTGGGACGAGCTAGGCAGATGCGTAAAACAACGAAACCCTCCCCCAATCACGCTTCGTGAGCTCAAAATTGCTCTCACAGAGGAATGGGAGAATATTCCCCAAAATCGTATAAGGAACTTGGTGTACAGCATGCCAAACCGCGTAAACGCTGTAATGGAAGCACGAGGAGGCAATACGAAGTATTAAAATTCAAGAAAATCGTAATAAAGTTCAAAAATTTCATGTTTCCTATTTTTGTTTTAAGGAGAGATCAGCAGTTTTTTTCTTTATGTAATTTTGTGTTAATAAAATGTATGGTGACTCATTTTTTTTTACATTGTCTTTAAAATACAATTTATTGCATTAACCTATCATTTTTAGTTTCCGAGATTTTTAACATTCTTTAAGTGACCCGGATTCATTGCTCTCGAGTGTATTTTGTATTCACTGCGAGATAAATTATTTTATTTCAGGTGCTACAGAACAGTTGTACCAAGCCGACGGTTCGCAGGTCACGGCCACAGACCAAGGGTTTCAGGACGACACGATATGCTGCGTCGCAAGTTCTGACACCCATTTACTAATTGGTAGAGATTCAGGGTCCATACTCCTATTTTCTCTTGTGAATTTTAAGAAGATCACTTCAATAAATATGAATTCCCGACCTTATAGATTGGGGCTCAACTCTAATTCCAGGTAAGAGTGTTTCATATCGTTTTGTATCGCTCGCATTACTTTAGATATAAAAATATTATAAAAAAAACGTTTATAGTGACACATGTACACTAACTTCCGGGTTTCGGGTTTTTTGTTTTTTTAATTATTTTTAAACAGCACTTGTTTATTTGTAGCAAATTCTATGTGATCGACCAGCCAGGATCTCTGTATTTGTTGGAGACCGATATGGCCAACAACATAAGCATCGGACAAGCGTTACGTAAAGACGTATGGAGCGCTCTCTGGGCGTCGGACAACCCGCAAATGTTGGCTGTGGCCGAAAAAGCGAGGCTCTATGTGATGAGAGATACTGAGCCTGAAGAGCCTTTGACGATGCAGGGCTACTTGTGTAAGTTTAAGGTACGTATGGACGGGCGGCTAGTTACAGATATTTTGTACGTGTCAATCAATTTATTGATGCACTAGCTTCTGCCAGCGACTTCGTACGCGGATCCTGTTGCTTATGCCAGCGACAATAGGGTCGTCAAAATCGAAGATCTGAAACGTCTGATGTCGAATTCTTAGAGCCTGGGGACGGGAAAACAACGGGACGCGCATGACGATTCCAGAGGTTCCAGATCTTTTATTTTTGTAAGTCAACAGGAAATGCCCATCAGACTAAACAACTCTTGCTAAGACGTCGTTACTGTATAATTATTATGTTATGGTGTAGCTAGGCTCTTGGAGTTCCACATCGGGTGTTCCAGATCTTCAGTTTTTATACGACAACAGGGAATGCTCATCAGGCTGAACAACTCTTGCTAAGACGTCATTACTGTATATGTAATAGTGTAGCTGGGCTCTTGGAGTTCCACATCAGGTGTTCCATAGCTTCAAATTTATTTTCTCAGCAGAAAATGCTCATCACGTGGAACAATTTTTGCTATGGCGCTATTTTAGTATCTCTTATAGTTTAGCTGATCTATAGCAGTTCTGCATCAGGTGTTCAAGTTTCCAAGATAAATTATAGCCTATATATTGCCCAGACTTAATAGCTATACAACAAAAAAAAACAACAATCAAATCCGTCCAGTAGTTCCGAAGATTATCGTGCATGGAATAACTTCTCCCGTTTTCCTAACATTTCCCTTCACTGCTCTGCTCCTATTGATTTTAGCGTGATGAAAAGTATACTATAACCAGCGCAGGAGTATGACAAATAATTGTACCAAGTTTCGTCAAAATCCGTCGAGTAGTTTTTGTTTCTATAACGGTTATACAGACAGACAGACAGACAGACAGACAGACAGACAGACAGACAGACAATAATTTTATTAATTGCATTTTTGGCATCAGTATCGATCCCTAATCACCCTCTGATAGTTATTTTGGAAATATATTTCATGTACAGAATTGACCTCTCTACAGATTTATTATAAGTATAGAATAGATATAGATATAGAAGAAGAAGATAGAAGATAAAGAGCAGTTGTCAAGCTAGATGCCTAAAGTTTTCATTCAGTTAATTACTAGGTACTTGATAAAAAACTTAACCTTTTGTTTGTATTTTGTCTCCTGACAGGGGCGTTCAAGTGCACCTCCTTGCACTCCGCTGCCGACGCCCATGCAATTATACCTATTGTGAAATATAATATGTTTCTAGGAATTGGAAATTACTTCAGCGCTTCTGGACAATGTGGATGATAAGTGCACACCTCAGCATATTGTAAGAGTAGAGGTGAAGAGTCTGAGAGACACGCGGCAGCTCATAGAAAAAGTTGGACTAAAGGAAGCGGAAAACTTTATAAAAGATAACCCACATCCGCAACTATGGTATATTTTTTATACTCATATTGTGACAAAGAATATCTACACTAATATTATAAAGAGGAAAAGGGAAATTTGTATTTTTGCTTGTTTGTAACGGAAAAATTCAAAAACGACTGCACCGATTTAAAAAAAAAAATCATCAAAGAAAGCTACATTATCTGCGAGTAACATAGGCTATATTAAATTTTAGAAAAAAAAGGGGCCCGTAAGATATTTGGGTTTTTCCGATCCAAGGTGTAAAAGAGGAAGATTCATAGAGGAAAAGTTCGAAATTAGCGCGGACGAAGTCACGGGCAAAGTGCTAGTTTAGCTAATAAAATAAACCGTTCAGCAATAATAATTTCGGGTAATCTGATAAACTGTCTGAATCTGATGATAATTTTTTCAGGTTGTTGTTAGCCGAAGCTGCTTTGAAAAACTTCGAGTCTGAATCGGCTCTAGATACTGCTGAAGCTGCCTTTGTAAGACGTAATGATTACGCTGGAATTAAATTCGTGACCCGCTTGAACGCGCTACATTCAAATGCGCTTAAAAAAGCCGAGATATTAGCGTATTTTAAAGACTTCGATGCAGCTGAAAAGATATATCACAATGAAGACAGACGGTTCGTTATCCTTATCACACACTACTCAAATATGTACTAATTTAGGCTACTTATGATTAAGACCTTATCTATGTATACTGACACTACTATCTAATGTTGTTTAATTATATTTCAGAGACTTGGCCATAGCTCTTCGGAAACGTTTAGGGCACTGGTTCCGCGTAGTTGAGCTATTGAAAATGTCTGCAAACACAACCGATGCGCAGGTCAAACAGGCATATAGTAACATTGGAGATTATTACATTGATAGACAAAATTGGTAATACACTTGGACTATATAGGCTTCTATCTGAGGTAGGGAAAAAGTGCGATGTGGGCGTGGCCGTTAAAATAAATTCTACTTGGCGTAAACTACGACTTAGAGACATGTTCCGCGAATTCGCCACAGGTAGAGTTGCTGGAATGTGGTGTGTTTGGAACATTTCTATACATTAATTGATCTTGTCCCTCGCCGCCCCACGCTAAGCGCTCATGAACGCGACGCCGCCGCCGCGCCGCAATGCTGTGTATACTTTCGCCACCGCACCGCCACCGCGCCGCTGCCGTCAAAAGTCAAACAATAGCGAACGGCGGCGCGGCGGCGGCGCCGTATACACATAAAAGCGGCGCGGCGGGGCGGTGTTGTGTACATGAGCGCTAAGTCACCGCTTGAGCGGCAAGGTCGTGAATGGGCCTTTTTTTAACGTGGTAAATTCATCAAATGAGTCCTCCTACCTAGGGCAGGACGGGAGGAAATGTCAGACTTGTATTGACTAAAATCCACGGTGTCCTTCAATAGCCCTTTACGTTCCGGGGCCACGGTAACCCAATAGTCGCGCGACCCCGGATGTACAGGCCCTTACCCTCACCAACATTTATAGATGTCTGCGAGTTACCGCGACATTTCACCACGCTTTAACAACTACCTCAGGCCTCGTATTCGTTTAAGCCTGTATATGGCAAAAGATTGATAACATTAATGTGCTCTAATTAAGGTCAAATATTTGAAATGATTATCTAGGAAGAATTGTTGTATATTGTACAGGACAAGTGCGCTTGAGTACTACAGCATGTCAAATAATACAGAAGGATTGAAGAAATGTTATATGGCGCTCGAAGATAACGAGGCCTTATCGAAATTGTTTACAAGCTCTCCAAGACTCAAGGTATTTTAATAAGAGATAAGAGAGAATTTATCGGAAGTAGATAACTGATGTCAATCAATGATACACTTATCACGTTGAAGCAAAATAATTCTCAATATTCTTCAATTTCATCAGGAAGTTGGCGTAACAAAACAAAATGCATTGGATGACCTCAATGATTTTATTAGTCAAGCTCCATCTATACAAAGTATAATGCAATTAAAAGAATGCGGCAGGATGACACAGGCTGCAGAAATGGCGTTTCAGGCAAGTTATGCACAGTATGAATTAAGTCGTTATGAAGGCTTTACTTTCAAAACAATGGTTGAAATAAAAACTAATCTCCTCGTTGAGCGCCTAAATATCCTTGTAGCGCTGTGTTTGATGGTTTCGATTATACGTATGCTGCACTGGATGTATTGATGTGGATGTTGAAACTCGACCTTACTATAACAAACTGTTGTAACAAACTTGAAAATAAATTAAACTCGATTTGCCCAAGTGAGGCGAAGGCACAAAACTAAATGTATGTACATCCTAGAATAGAGTCAAACTATTATAGTGAATTTTCCAATTGGGGCGTGGATGACTATTTCCGAAACTATGAGGAATATCGGAAAATATTGAAAGGAGTCCATACCTACTAATACTTGTGTGTATTTTTTTAAATTTCTAGTTGGCTAATTTAGAAGCTTCCAAAAAGGCGTCACCCCTGAAGATCAAGAAGCTCTACATACTTGCCGGCCACTTGTACACCCAAAACAGCGTTGGTGAGTTGGTCATTATATTCACTTAAAAAAAAGGTTAGGTAAATGTAGCACTTACATGATTAGATATAAGCCAAGGATTAATACACTTTGATTGTTTTTTTTCAATAAATCGTCTCCGAAATTGCAACATTGGTTTATAAGCTATACCTACATGTAGAAGAGCATAATATTATGCCTTCATGAATTGTTGTCTCAAAATTATTAGACGTGTGTGGATGAAAGCTCCTGGTAGATTTGACTTTATCCGTAATTTTCGATATTTCAATCAATTTATTGAAATTCTTAGCGAATAAATACTTAATACCTTATCCCTCCTTATCAACCACTCTGGCTTAAAATTCGTACGTCAGTACTGTCCTTTTTCTCGGCTTCAATATTATCAGTGGTCTAATAGGAATTTGGTTATTCTATAATCTAGGATGTAGGGATTGATTAGTTTGAAAGTGAAATGTTTGTGGCGCAGATGGTGGGCGAGGTCGCGAAGCGGCGCGGTGCTGGCGCGCGGCGACCGCGGCGCACTGGGCGGCGCGCGCGGCCGGCCGCGCGCGCGCCCGCCCCGCCCGCGCCGACGCCGCGCTGCGCGCCGCCGCCCGCCTCGCGCAGCACCACCACGCGCCGCACGATGCGCAGCAGACGCAGGTCACACACATGTTCTACATTAAAAAACATGCCTGACACTTCCCTCCTTTGCTTCAACCAGCCCGCGAAATTCAAATTTTCTTACGTTTTTTGCAATTTGCAGGCCAGTGACATGTTGTAACTTTATCAAAATATGAATTGCGGTAATAACAAGTATAATTTTAAATATAAAAATTATCAAAACATTCGCTCCACCAGCTCTCACATAGAAAAGCTGCATCTTGTTAAAATCTCCGAAATCTAACTACGATGCACCTTTTCTATGTGAGAGCTGATGGAGCGAATTTTTTGATATTTTTTATATTTAAAATTATACTTGTTATTACCGCAATTCATATTTTGATAAAGTTACAACATGTCACTGGCCTGCAAATTGCAAAAAACGTAAAAAAAAATGAATTTCGCGGGCAACCGACGCAATCACCTTAAGTCCAGCATGCACCTGCAGTAAACAACGATTTAAGCTAATCCATATACAGTGGTGGTCACATAATTAAAGACACTTGATAGGATATAATTTTTTCAAAGTTTACCTACCCTATATTTTTTTATTATAATGCAATAGGACCTTGCGATATTAATTAAATTATTCTAACGACTATCGTGAAATGTTTGAAATTAAGTAAAGAGATCAAAGTGTCGTATTTTAATTTTTTATCAAGTTTACTTTATTGCAAGCAGTTCAAACTAATAGAAAAACTTGGCCAACTAATTAAAGACACAAAAATTATGCAACTATAAAAAAATAAATGTTTCGAATCTTGGAACGAACTTAACTATAATTACTTTTACATGTTTAATGAAAACATAAAACCACCTTATTAATATTTTGTCGCATGTCCTTTAGCATCAACGACAGCCCGACACCGTTTAGGCATTGAAGCGATCAAATTATTGCAGGTTTCAATCGAAATCTGCTCCCATGCCTTATTAAATGTCGTGTTATGTTGATGCACAATACTTGTACGTTTTTTGCAACTATTTTCTTCACACGGGACCACAAGACTTCGATCAGGTTAGTGTAGGGACTGTACGGTGGCTAATCTAAAACTGTTACTGATTGGCTTCTAAGAAGTTCTTTGACCACTGCTCAAGTGTGCTTTGGATCGTTATCATGTCGAAAAGTTCGTATCACCTGCAAATGATCCTCGGATAAGGTAACATGTTTTCTTCTGAAATATTCTTTTATTGAAATGTATCCATGTTACTTTCTATTTTTTTAATAGGTCTTACACTGTGACCAGAAAATTATACCTAAACTGCGTTATTACTCCTCCATGTTTACCTGTTTTCTTTGTGCATTTTGGATCAATTTCTTTTTTTGCAGGACTACTCCCTTTAACTCTTACATCAGAGTTATCCATTTTAATATTAGTTACGTCGAAAAAAAGCATATTTTTCCACTGTCGTTCTGTCCAGTGTGCATATTTTTTGGCAAATTGAAATCTTGTTCTGATATTTTCTATCTTCAAAAGTGGGATCTTATGAGAAATTCTCCCAAAGAAGTTTAGTTCTCATAATCGTCTTCTAATCGTTCTTGCAGACTGTTCTCTAGACCCCTGTGCACCAAATACTACTAAGCGAATCACTTCTGATCCTTTGAAAGGTTCTTTTTAGCCAGCGATGTTATTCTTGAGTCTTCTCGCTGGGTTGTTTTTCGGGGTCTAGGTATCCTAGGCACATTTCCCGCAGTATTAAACTTCTTAAAATGCCGGATGGCGTTTTAACTATTTCTTTAGAGCATCGTATAGTAAGTAATCTGCAATTTTATTTAATGACCAACCCTTGTCATAATAAAAATTGAGAATTATCTTCCTTGCAGAAGGATCGCAACTTCTGCTTTTCCCACATACTAATTCAATTTAAATTTCACAATCGAACTTAAAGGAAGGTTTAAAATGAGCTATTTTTTGCTGTGACGAAAATTCGTGGCATAATATGGTAAAAAAAGAGTGCTCCTTTAAAAGAAAAAAGTTAAAATACGCACTGTCTTTAATTAGATGACCAGCGGAAAATGTACAAAAAAGTTTGTATCAAATTTGAAACAGGAACTATGACTAAACTCTTGTTATTATAACTTAATACTGTTTTAATTCTTAAAAATACGACTATAGTGTACACAATAATGACAATTAAAATGGAATTGATACCTATCTTGGGTCCATAAATATCATTTATTTTGTTGTATGTGGTCAACATGAAGGGTGTCTTTAATTATGTGACCACCACTGTATATAGCAAACGGCGCTGCCGAGGAACTTGGTACCGGTTTGCGACGAAAAACTGGAGTGCGTTCAGCCTTGGGCTTAAGATTCTTACCATGCTAATCGTCACAAAATCGACTCGTCTTTATATCGACGAAGTGTGTCAATGGCTTAGCGACTTTAATATCACGAGTGACGAACGTCTGACGTCACATAAGTACAAGTAAACATAAAATATACCTAAATGAAAGTTGATATCTGCATTATTGTGATGTTCAAATGGTGCATGTTATTTACAAAATGATGACCTTAATAAATGTACTGAATACAGGTTTGGTGTACCATAGCATCGATAGCAATCCAAGCCCGTGCCTTTGAATTGTGTTCCAAGGCATTGATCAAACTAGAAGCACTGGATGTAAGCGACTTAGAGTTTACTACTTCGAGTTTATTACTGCTATGCATGTATTTCAACAGCAGAAATTATGTAGTCGACGCACTTGTCTACTAAATAACTGCAGTACCTAAACTATTTTCCAGCCTGAAACCTTTGAAAACTTAGCGATTGAAATATTTACAAGATATAAACCTAAAGATGCGAAAGGAAACAAGGTTGAATGCCCTAACTGTGACGTCAGTTTTCCTGAATGGTAAGTACATCTCTATCTATATATATCGATACAGTTTGGTGTAAGTATATAGCATCAGCTCTGCAGTGCTATGCTCTAAGGACACAGCCCCATGCATAGTGTCGAAACCACAAGCTGTCCCCAATATAGATTTTAAATTTTATGCTTAGAGTTAAAGTTGAAAATCCACATAAACAGCAGGTTCGACGCCGAGTCCGCAACGCATCCATAGAGAATAGCACTGCACTAGGCCACGCGTAAGTATTTCATTTACGCGTCAGCTACGGCACTGCTAACCATGTACTGATATCATGCACTCGTATTTAAGACCCACATTAGCAACAAGCCATGTACAATTAGAATGGATTGTATGTACAACGCAAGTTTCTTGTTAATTGACCGCACTGTTTTCTTCATTAATTGCCTTATGCTATGATCAATATATAAATGGGGATGGCAACTCAAAGCTAATCGTAGATGGCGCTGCGATAGTTGGTCCCTACGTCAAATTACTGTCTAACTTGTACAAAAAACAAAAAAGATTTATTGTTATAAAAATTGAGTATAAATACAAAACAAATATGGAAAATTATTCGCCAATGCAAGTGCATATACTAAAAGAAGAATTAAGACGCCGCGGTGCATCTACAAGATGAAAAAAAGTGATTTAATCGAGTGGTAATACATTTGATTTTACCGTAATAAATCCACAATTACTTGTAGTTGAGGTTTCAATTTTTGAGTTTAGGTATGTTTTACCTGTCCTCTCCTATAACAAGAATATAATGCTGCTTCTGACTTTCTATTTTGATAAAATATCATAATGTTTTAAGTCAGTAATTTTACCCCTTTTTTCTATTTAGATTCGAGAAATATCACAATATATTTAATTTCTTAACACCACAACTATCACAAAACCCGTTCCAGGTGATAATTCTTCCGCCAGACGAACCATTTCATGATTTGTAGAGCGATTCAATCAATACTGGTACTTAACCTCCAATAGAAAAGTAGATATTATTTTGAAAAGTGTATTCGATTGTTTAGTTATGGTATAATCATAGAATTTCATTAATAAACTCAACTAACGGCCTGTCTTGGCTTCGCAAGGCTGGATATTTGTTTATTATATAGCTTTTCCTTAGTTATAATTCAATTTTTGTTCTCAAGGCAGTCACAGCAGCTACCCATTATTTCTTGATACTGTGAATTGTCGGAAATTTGTATGTTCCATCATTTTTACAGCTTATTACACAACATCTAGTCATTTTACATCAATAAATCGTTTTTTTTTCAGAAAATTCCTTTGATTTTACAGTTCTTTTGGGACCAAACTGTCACTTGTCACTTTGACACTTGCCTTCCCCATTGATCACACTTGCACAGTTTATCATTAATAATAAGTCATTCAATACGAGATATCGACAGTGTGTGCGCTTATTAACAAAGATGATCACGAAAAATGGAGTGGCCGGACTCGTAAATGATGCATTACGACAAACAGCAGCTTGTCACATTTTCTTTAGCAGTGTTGTAGTAGATAGTGCTATTTACATTCAAGATTGTGTTTCACGTGTTTGTGTGACAATTTCTCTTTGTCTGGTTACATAATAATATAATTATGTCATTAGGATGATGACCTGTCCCGGATGCAGCAGCGAGTTCCCAGAGTGTGCAGTGTCGGGCCGCGCGCTAGTGGCGCCGCACACGGTGTGGACGTGCAACACTTGCGGAGCGCGCGCGCAACAACACGAACTTGTATTGCGGCACTCATGTCCTATGTGCCATGCACAAGTTTCATAACTCACTAATTCGTCTGAGGACTTAAATATATTGAATACTAGCTGTGCCCGCGACTTCGTTCGCGTGGATGTCGCAACTAAACGAAAGTATTTTTAGTGGCGCGAATCCCTTCCGTATAAAAGTTACGTGAAGTTATGAGACCAAGTGCACATAACCCTATTTTTTTCTAAAGTAAAAGTAGCCTAAGTTACTCCTTATTCATATTCATGTAGTAAAAACCGGTTATTTATTTCACTATTACAAACAGACACTCCAATTTATATGTATAGAAGATATTATTATTTTTGTAAGAAATACGAAACACGTCATGAGGAAATACGCTTATTTTGCCACTTTTAACCACTTATAACAATGTGCCTGGCCGTTCAAGTTAGATCTCGAATGTAAATTAAAAGTATTCAAGCTTTGAACATGTAAAAAATTGTCATTATATTTTTTTCTTTTCCGCATGGCTGGAGACACAAATGCGTGTCATCTAATCGTATGGCGTTGGGCACTGATCAGTGTCACGTTATTTTTGTTCGACGCCACAGGTAGAAGTTAGCGAAATTAGACATCGCAACGAATCGGTTAAGTACGAAACAACAGTTGTCTTTTACCGAAAACATCTGAGTTGTTTATCATTGCTATGAGTACCAAAACGACTTAAAAAAAAACACGTAGAAAGCTACTCATGTAAAGACGCCAGCACATCAACCTTAAAATTTTCCCAATCAAATGTGAACCTTCTTTTTTTGTAAGTTGGAATTTCGACAGATTGGGGTAGGTTGATATCCTGGCCTGTAAACTTGCACAATAGTAGGCATGTTGACAGCATGAATAAACTACCTTCACTTCAGTAAGAGATGGATACGTATTTTATCCTTTTTTTTTACAAAGCTATAAGGCATCAAAGTTCGAGAGTAATTATTATTGATAACTGCATTGGCTTGTGACGTATTGGCAATTATAAGTGTCGTATCTACGTCAATTTTGGTTTAAATAATAAAAGAAAAAAACAACAACAAAATAGTTATGCGAACTAACTAAACTGATTCGCTGAATTAAATTTTAAAAAGAAGAATTTTCAAAATCGGTCCAGGTCTTTGAGAAATCGGGGAAAATACATAAAAAAAAGCTTACGACGAAATGACGAATTGAGAACCTCCTCCTTTTTCTGAAGTTAGTAAAAGTTAGTTGACAATAAAAGCCTACCTATCCCCAAAACATACCCACCTATTATAGCTGTAAAAATAAAGTTGACAAACTTACATTTGCAGTTGAAGAACATGTTCTCCGATACATTTTGTTTAGGAAAATATGTTATCCAAGTACGTTTTAGAAGTTGGTCGACTTTTACTCGTAAACTTGTAAAGCCTACTTAGTCATGATAATTTTCTTTTAAACTTCGTTATATATACCACTATTGTGAATTTATTCACACCCCCAAACAAAACCGTTTAGCTGGTAGAGGGGGGGACACTCGAGTCGAGCAAAAATTAGCACTTTAAAGCTTAATATTTCACAAACGGATCTTTTTATCAAAAAGATGTTAATGGAAACTATCAATATTTTTTAAAGGCCTATTTAATGATACTCCACACTAAGGGGTACGCGAGAAAAAAAAACATCCCCACTACGTGTACAGGAGGTACCCTAAAAAAAAATATTTTACGAGATTTATTTTACCACTTTTTCGGAGCAATAAATCCGTATATTTACACCAAATTACAGCTTTCTAGTACTGGGCGTCTCTGAGGCTCTGAGCTAAGCTGCGGACAGACGGACGGACGGACATGGCGAAACTATAAGGGTTCCTTGTTGACTACGGAACCCTAAAAATTACGGTTACGTTTACGTTTTAATATTAATTAATTATTAGTTAATATTTTTAGGGTTCCGTAGTCAACAAGGAACCCTTATAGTTTCGCCATGTCCGTCCGTCCGTCCGTCCGTCCGTCCGTCCGTCTGTCCGCAGCTTAGCTCAGAGACGCCCAGTACTAGAAAGCTGTAATTTGGTGTAAATATACGGATTTGTAGTGCCAAAAAAGTGGTAAAATAAAATCTCGTAAAAATTTTTTTTAGGGTACCTACCTCCTGTACACGTAAAGTGGGGATGTTTTTTTTTTCTCGCGTACCCCTTAGTGTGGGGTATCATTAAATAGGTCTTTAAAAAATATTGATAGTTTCCATTAACAATTTTTTGATAAAAAGATTCGTTTGTGAAATATTAAGCTTTAAAGTGCTAATTTTTGCTCGACTCGAGTGTCCCCCCCCTCTGCCAGCTAAACGGTTATGTTTGAGGGTGTGAAAAAATTCACAATAGTAGTATATATAACGAAGTTTAAAAGAAAATTATCACGACTAAGTAGGCTTTACAAGTTTACGAGTAATAGTCGACCAACTTATAAAACGTACTTGGATAACATATTTTCCTAAACAAAATGTATCGGAGAACATGTATCTTCAACTGCAAATGTAAGTTTGTCAACTTTATTTTTACAGCTATAAAGTGGGTATGTTTTGGGGATAGGTAGGTTTTTATTGTCAACTATTTTTAACTAAATTCAAAAAAGGAGGAGGTTCTCAATTCGTCGTATTCTTTGTTTTTTATGTATTTTCCCCGAATTCTCAAAGACGCCTGGAACGATTTTGAAAATTCTTCTTTTTAAAATTAAATTCACCGAATCAGTTTAGTTAGTTCGCATAAGTATTTTGATGGGCAACTACGGAACCCTACACTGTGCGTGGCCCGACACGCACTTGGCCGGTTTTTTGATAATCTAACGGACTATTAGATTTTCTTAGTCAAATACCCTATTAGAGATTGTTTAAATTCAACTAAAAATATTAAAATCTGCAACCTCAGCATTAGTTTTGTTTGTCGGAAGAAAGAAAATGAAATACATGTATGTAATATTATCTAAACTTTTATTTAATTAAACAGGGTTGCACAAAGAATATATGTTTTTTTTTTATCTTGAACATTACTGAACAATATCATCCTGACTAGATAACTAAAAATCAACACTTAATGCATTACCAAAAGATTGTTGTTTAAACTTTTGAGCAAATGATATTATTTGTACTCTTGGAATATAATAGGACAATACAGTGAAGTTACATTTTAATTTAATACCAGAAAAACAAAGGGTAATTGCAAGCAGACTTCAGATGCACTATTTACTCAGAAGCTAAACCCAACGAATTATGAACACAAGCTAAACATTTTCAGTGTTGCCACTGCCAGCCATTGGAATTGCAAGGTTATCATAATATACTGGATTCTTGTGGCTTGAAATATCGATTCCTAATAGTAAATAGTGTATCTGTAGGTTGTCATTAGACAACTTTGTGTTTATAGTCTGCCTCGTCAGCGGGCAAACAACGTCGATCTTTCGATCTTATTCATGTACTTAGTATTAAATTAGCATTTCACATTAAGTGCAAATACGATATGAAATCCTAACTTGTGAATTACCCGTTAATTGCGATTCAGAGATCAGACGCCATTTGTTCACTGGCCTAAGCTTTAATAGAGAATGCCATTTGGCTATTTTAGAACCCTCAAAATGAACAAAAATACAAATAGTATAGCACAAACACAGTAAACTGTGACATTATTATGACTGTATGTCAATAATAACAACAACAACTGCATGAATAATCAAAATACTCAAGAAAGGTGCCAAGAGAACTTTCGTAAAATTAATGATGCTTACTATTGAAAATGAAACAAAGGTGATTTAATTGGGTACTGCTTTTTATAATGACTGCCTAATAAAATTAGTGTTATTTACATTAAGTCTTAATAGTACATTTAAGCTTTAGTTCTTATGTATTATCATTATCTGTAAAAACTTAACTCTTTGGTTAAATTATAAATAACTAAAAACCATCTTTATGGTGTAAAAGAAACCAATGTTTACAGCAAGAAATAATTTGTAGTGAAACTATTAAAGTTTGTAATAGAGGGAGCATTAAAAATTAAGTTTACGAAAATTCAACATGACATGTGCACAATAAAATAAAATTGTACAAATACATTATTTTCCCATGCTAGTGGGTTTCATTGCTGTATGACCCTATTAATCTTAATAACCTCAGTCCCTTTTATAAACAATGTGCAAATAAATGCAACAAAAATATTACTGCACAAAGTTATTATTGGGCAGGTCCATTTTAGAGAACTGTAAAGTATTGTCAATTATCTGAAATAGCTCAGGAGGCTGTGGAATTCTCCCGGTTTCCAGTTTCGACCACAATGGAATGTTGTTGAGGGATATTTCAAATGCTCCTGATGAAACTAGCTGGCCTTCAATCATATTAGCTAAGAAGAACATCATCATGCATGCATATAGTTTGTTCTCAATACACCAGCTCCACCAAGCAGGCTGTGGTTTGTTTAACCAGGCAAATATGTTGACCCCACTTAGGATACACATGATTAGTATCATCTTGCCGAAACCCTGCAATCAAAAATCCTATTTTATTGAGTGGGCTGAAATATGTCAATTTTATATGGTTTATTTTTTTGGTTTTCAGAACCTTCATATTCAGCTTATTATTGACAAAGATAGTGTGGATACATTATAAACAAAAAAAAAAAAAGACTACCCTCACAAGCAATGAACTGGAATCACTTCATTGCTATAAGCAATGAACTATGGTTTGTGAAAGTTAATTCAATTGCAAGATAAATTAGCATTGAACCAAAGATTATTTACCTTTGTGTCATGGAATATAAAAACATTTCTAACAATGAACTATGATATGATTTATTAATTATCCTTTAATTGCAGAGAAAGTGTAAAAAATCGTTTTTAGCAACAATAAAGTGGTTATACCTTGTTTATTGCTTGCTGATTTGGAAGACAATTAAAAATAAAAAGCAATTTGTACTTAAATAATGTAAATTCATTGAACAGTTTGTAAAAAATAACGAAAACTAGTAAACAACGTGTAACGTTAAATGCGCAAAACCTCTCGTGGGGTAACTCACCCCATGTTACTGAACAATGTTTGTTCTACTACTTTTGGAAATTTGCGAAAAAAGAACAAACATTGTTCAGTAACATGGGCTGAGTTACCCCACGAGAGGTTTTGCGCATTTAACGTTACACATTGTATATAGTACCTGGATGAGAGAAATACCTTTAAGGCCCACTTGCACGAACCCGAGTTATCTTTTAAACTCAGAGTTAGTTGCTAACACGAGGTTAAATCAACAATATTGTATGACAAACTGTCAATTTAACCTCGTGTTAGCAACTAACTCTGAGTTAAAAGATAACTCGGGTTTGTGCAAGCGGGCCTAAGTAGAATAAATCAAAATTTTAAAATGCTTTATTGTTTAAAATTGAATTAATTACATGACATTATTTATTAGGAATAGACAGACAAAATTCAATTAAATTTACTTACAATTGATCTGGATAGATACATGTTTAGACCTGGAGGATCATAGTTTGCTCCGATGACAGATATTTCAGGATATTTCTGCTGTATTATTCCAGCATAGTCTTCAAAGACTTTTCTGTATCCGCAAGAGTAACTACAAGCAAAAAAGTGTTAATACAATTATACTTACAGAGAATGATGGTATTGCAAAGTCATTAGTAATACGTGTTAACCTCACCAGTAATAAATGTTCATAATGTGACCTACACCTTGTCCAATTTTAGTAATGCTCTCAGCTTCATTTTCACTAGCTTGAGCATAATTACCGCCAGTTATAACAATACAAGTAAATACTATTGTAAGAAAACATAACGAAATGCAGAAATTGGTTGACAAAGACATTTTTCGAAACTAACACTTATTGGAAATTACGACTTTTTATACTAATACTAAACTGCAATGATAACACATTTAATACGCCATAAATATTTATTCTAGGAAGGATATTATTTCAATAGTATAGAAATCAATTAACTATCACTGAATAATCTGATTCCGTCTGTCTGTCTGTGTCTGTCTGTGTCATTGAGATAAACAGTGTTGCCGTTAGGACAATCTAGTTTATGGCCACATGTAAGTAAAAAGTAGCCAGTTTTGCAAAAAAATCTCCTTCAAAATTCGGCTAGAAGTGGCTAAAGTGCTTTTAGCCACGGTCAGCTCAGACCGAGACGTGACGCTGCGCGCACTTTTCAATAGAGTTATTCAAAATGTAACTCTATTTTAAAAGACAAAAGATACACCTTTCGCAACGCAGCTCGACGCCGCGCTGCGCAGCGCGGCGCCGCGCACGTCGTTCAAAATCTGACTTTGTTTACTACAAGAAAAGATACAAATTTGAAGTATCGTTGCGTCACGTCGCTTCGCGTCGCGTCTCGGTGTGAACTGACGCTTAGGTATCCAATTACTATTGATAAGTATTACAATTTCGGCATGGTGATAAATGGGTTAAATAAAACAATTTTAATACTAATTAGTATTTAACATTATTAAAAGCTAATAAACGTTCAGCTAGTGAAAAATATCCTCAATTATTTGGTTTAAAATTAAAAATCAATTCCAAAGTCTACAGTAACATCTGGAGATTCATTAATCTCTTCGTCAATGGGTGATGAACTGATGATGTGGGTGGTATTTCAATTTGTTTGACCGATTTGACCGTTTTTGTTTAAAAATTCAGCAGGCAAAACATAATTGTGGCAAGCGTTCTTTAATATTTTTAATTGTTTTTTTTTGTAGTTTGGTTTAATTAATCGGTAGACTTCTAATAGTAATTTAGTAAAAGTTTAACAATCGAAAAATCAGCCAGAAGTGGCTAGATTTATTTTGGTGGCTGAAATGGTTTTCTGTTTGGCTAGAACCGTTGAAAATCCGCTAGATCTAGCCACAAAAGGGCTAAGAGTCGCCCCAATGTTCTATACATACATTTTGCTTATACAAATGTGAGTCAAATACGAAACAGAGAGTGAAATATTCGTTTGTCTCTTTCTTTCTAATGCAATAATCATATTTGAGAAAAGAGACAACAATATTTCAGTTGTTCCTAAAAATGTTAATATTTTGTTGGCATATTTACCTACGAAACAGAAACGTGCCGATTTCGCCATTTATTGTTACAAGCTCTGTGGTAGTTCTGCTGTCAAACAGTTGTTTACTTTTTGTTGAATTTAGATTTTTGAGTAAATTACGGAGTGTTTTCAAAAAGTGCGTGTCACAATTAAAAAAAACTGTAATTCAACATGCCTGAATGTTCCATTGTGTCTTGCCGTGCCAGAAAAAAAGAAAAATCAGCCTAAATAGACTTTGTACAGGTTAGTAACAGTTTTTCATGCAAAACTACATGAAATAGAACAATTTCGGTAAAGAAATCGCTACAGCTCGACATAAAAATGTAGAAAACCGGAAGTCGCCACTGTCTTCGCGCTACCAGCACTTTGAATGATTTTATTTCATTTTTTTTCACTTATTACGTTAGTTTTATGGCATAATAATAAATCTAACAAACCTGCGGTCTTTGTTTACAACAAATATCAAAGATTTTAAAACGCTGTCAGAAATAAAAATTTTAGTTCCGTTTCAATCCGTTCTGGCCAAGCTGTAAGTGATCATATTTTCATGGTTAGAGAATTACTATTTGGGTTTATTTCCGTCCTACAGACAATATTCTTCATTTTACAGCTTGGCCAGAACGGATTGAAACGGAACTAAATTTTTTATTTCTGACAGCGTTTTAAAATCTTTGATATTTGATGTAAACAAAGACCGCAGGTTTGTTAGATTTATTATTGTGCCATAAAACTAACGTAATAAGTGAATAAAAATAAAATAAAATAATTCAAAGTGCTGGTAGCGCGAAGACAGTGGCGACTTCCGCTTTTCTACATTTTTATGTCAAGCTGTATATTTTCGTTCGTTTGTTTACAATAATAATAGTGTTGTACCGTCTGTATTAGTTCCCGATACTACAGCTTGACATAAAAATGTAGAAAACCGGAAGTCGCCACTATCTTCGCGCTGCCAGCACTTTGAATGATTTTATTTTTATTTTTTTTCACTTATTACGTTAGTTTTATGGCACAATAATAAATCTAACAAACCTGCGGTCTTTGTTTACATCAAATAGGTATCAAAGATTTTAAAACGTTGTAAGAAATAAAAAGATTAGTTCCGTTTCAATCCGTTCTGGCCAAGCTGTAGTCCCTTCGTTACACCGAAACTGTTACCAAATTTTAATGATAATTTATTGATACATAAATACTTATCTTATAAAGGTTTCCCGAAAATGAACGACTGAAGAAAAATTGGTTGGACTCTATCGTTAAGGAAAATATTAGTCGTCGAAGTAAAGACTGAACACTTTGATGGTATTAGGTTACCCACTCACACGTCCATGGATACCATAGTATCCTAAAAAAAAGTAGCTCGTAACGTCCCGGATACTATAGTATCCAAGGTGTCACATTTTGTAAAATCGACATCTATTTAAAATATACGGTACTATTTGGAACTTTTGTTCGTTAAGTCAATAGCAGATGAACAAGTTTATAAAACTAAGACGAGATGGCGCTGTTACAAGCCCAGACGAATAAATAAAAAAATGTTAAACTTCAGTGTACTCGCGTGTGCGTTTGGTGAACGAGTGTTTTTGTTGTGCTCGTGGTTATGTCGTAAGTACTCAAGTTTTATTGAATGTTTCTTAGATTATTATATGTCAAAATAAACTAGACAATTAATGCTTTATAACTACGTACACATAACATAAATTTAAGATTAAAATCGACTAATATTTTACATTCAAAGTATAGCTGTTTCGCAAAAATGGCGGCTCTAAAGAATTCTGCATAATTTTAGTTATGTTTACGTTGTTTATCCGTAAAATATTATTTGAACAACAAATAATAATTCGTAATAAACGTAATTATGCACTTTACAAACAGAAATTTAATGTATTCACATAAGATTACTTGAAAATGTTATTGTGTTCCTCAGGTTTTTTGTTGCGGATACCGTGGTATCCACGCGCATACCTACATTGGTTCGAAATAAGGGTCGTTACAAACGGCAAAATATAGCTAAGCATTTTTTGCTTTTTGCAGGTCTGTTTTTTATTGTATTTTTGGTGTAATTTGTTTTTATATTATATATTTTTTCCTATGTTTGGCGTAAGTATATCATTTCTTCCTAAAATTTGATTCTTAATAGGGACACTATCGAATGGTGTAATAATACAGACTGTGATTTTTTTCTAAAATCAGCAGGTTTGATTGATTATTGGTTTTTCCAAAATCGAATGATGCAGTTTTAGTATTCGTCAAAATTAACCCCGAGACTCCTTTTAATGTTATTCGATATTTCTCAGTTTCGGATATTGCCATCCATGTCCAGTTAAAAAATGCACCTGTATAAAATATAAAAAAAACACTTAGTTACCTGTATGCAATAAATTATTACATCGAGATTAATATTTGTTATTTATTTAAAAAAAAAAAACATTAAAAAAACTGTTTTCTTTATTTGCGAAAATTAAAAAAAGTCTGAATGAGACCTAAGCTAGGCGGCCATCTTGGTTGTATTTTGTCCTTGACTGCGCTTCGACAGCGCTCGCGATATCGTGATAAAATTATGAGGAGTAGGCAATGATATTATAAAGTCATAGATATGTTATCACGTACAAAAACAACGGAAAAAAGTGTTCCGAGCACACATACACACTTTTTATTTACACACATTACATTTCACGACAAGTAAAAAGGATAGCTTGATAAAACCAATAAGAAAAAAAGTGACAGCTAGATCGCCACGCGTCATCAATCCCCCCGCACGTCAGCGTCTCCTCTCACTCGCACCCGTGCTCGCACTCTTTCTTTTACGACGCCATATTTATAAAAACGTAATGTTTTATTTGTGAAAATATTAAAGATAAATAGTATATTTACGAATGTTATGTGATTCCTTGACTTTTAGAAGTCTTGCATGTTTAATTTGTACAATATCTCATCACACACGACGGCATTTTCGGTAGTTTTGAGTCACTTTTACTTTTGATTCAGTCTGTGGTACGTGAAGTGCCGCTGGCAACGTCGCACTGAGATCAAGATGTGTGAATCAGCCTCATTTGAGCGCATACGTTATTGAGCGCGTATGACGTATCTACACCTTTTTTACTTATAATATCATTGGGAGTAGGTGTTTTGTATTGATTTATTTCACTACTTAGCAATGAAGAAACATAAACATCTATACATCATATTAAAGGAATAAAAGTCTAGTTTGTTGTGGCATTTTTGTAATTGTAAAATAAACAATATTCTTTCATTGTGGTGCGAATAAATAAAATTTGTATGTTTATTTTACTCCAAATTGAATGTTCATACCTGTTTTTAATATCTTAAATTAGAGTTTTAGATCTTAAAATGTACATAGGTTTAACTGCATTCTTCTGTCATTTTTTCGTAGTTTTTCTCTTTACTCTAGCTGTTGTAGATAAGTAGTTGTAAGCGTTTTTTTACACAACAGGCGAGCGCGGTAGCGCTCGAATCAAGGCCGCGCGCGGTCGGACGTAACGACGCCATGTGGTCGCGGGAGCTAGACGTGTGAGTGGTTACATAAAAACTCTGTACCTACAATATTTTCGGTAAGTGTATTAAAATTATTGTTTAATAACAGCCTTTTTTTAGCCTAAGTTATACACGCTGTTTTCATAAATAATCAATTGAAAGTACAGTACCGGGCAATAACTAATAAGCGCTGCTTTTTTTTGTTGTTGAAATTTTACAGTATTTCAGAATTAAACCCTTAATTCAGTACAAATGAAAGAGAATCACCCAGCTATGCAGTTTACGCACGTAAACACACAGCGATAAGCAGCTGTGTGCGTGAATTGAATGACGCGCGCGCGCGAGCGAGAAAAATGACCTGATACGGTAGCAATAATTTTACCTAATTTTATTTCGAAAATCACCCACATTCTTGTCATTCCGTTTGATAATAACTCATTTGAGGCATCAGTATAATACGGAATCTTAATAAGTAATGACAGTAATACTAGACGCCATGAAAAGTTCACTGACCTGCTATCAGATGTTAATAAAATGTAAGGTTTGCTTTATTGCTATCGTTCACCCTAAACTTTTCGTAGTAATTTTGTTTTTATTTGTGGATTAAATTGGCTCATTTGAAGTTTTCCTCGGGCTTGAGACCGGTAATAATACCTACCCCGATCTACGTAGGTTTTTTTTTTTTTTTTAGCGTGGTAAAATCATCAAATGAGTCCTCCCACCCCGGGCAGGGCGGGAGGGACTGTCAGACTTCTACTGACTAAAATCTACGGTGTCCTTCAATAGCCCTTTATGTTCTAGGGTCACGGTAAGGAAATAATCCCGCGACCCCGGCAGGCTTTGGCCCTCTGAGAGGGGGGCCCCGTCATTATGCTGACGCTCTTTGAGGCGCGCGTGGGACACTACGCGCCGTCGACCCGGGCATGGTCCATGGTCGGGCAGCGAGTTGTCCTTTACTCGTTGCCCGCATGCCCGCGCCTACGGTGGCCGGAGATCATCTGCTGACGTCCGACGCCGCGGGCGCCTACCACTGGGGTTGGGGCGGAGGGCGGACGCTGTTCTCACTCTGAAGCGGCCCGCCTCCTCCTTCACGAGCATTACTGCCTCGCAGAAGGAGGAGACCGCTTCCCACTCCGTCTCGCCCCGCAGCATGGCTGCAACCAATGCCGGGCGCGAGAGGTCTCCGCCTATCGCCACCGTGAGGACACGTCGGTGCTCTGCCCAAGCGGGGCAGTCTTGCACCGTATGCTCTACTGTGTCCTCCGGGCGATCTTCGCAGTGGTGGCACCCGGGCGTTTCCTCCTTCCCTTTCAGGCACAGGAACCTCCCGAAACTTCCGTGTCCGGTGAGGACCTGCGTCATCCGATAGGTCAGGACGCCGTGACGTCTCTCCAGCGATCTACGTACAGCTTGGCCAGAACGGATTGAAACGGAACTAAAATTTTTATTTCTGACAGCGTTTTAAAATCTTTGATATTTGATGTAAAAAAAGACCGCAGGTTTGTTAGATTTATTATTGTGCCATAAAACTAACGTAATAAGTGAAAAAAAAAAAAAAACATTCAAAGTGCTGGTAGCGCGAAGACAGTGGCGACTTCCGGTTTTCTACATTTTTATGTCAAGCTGTATCTACAGGTTGACATAAAAATGTTACCGCTACCAGCACTTTGAATGATTTTATTTAATTTTTTTTCACTTATTTCGTTATTTTTATGGCACAATAATACATCTAACAAACCTGCGGTCTTTGTTTACATCAAATATCAAAGATTTTAAAACGCTGTCAGAAATAAAAATTTTAGTTCCGTTTCAACCCGTTCTGGCCAAGCTGTAGTCATAATACTATTATGATTATATTTCCTTCGTGCTTCCCATTTATGGAAGTTCAATCATCTTTTGGACAAAATTGACGTCATTATCAGAGAAACACTTTCATCCATTTTAAATGTGGCTTTGGACGACCGAGCTTGGATCCAAGCTACCCTTCCCATTCGCATGGGTGGTCTCGGCGTTCGCAAAATTTCCAGTATCAGCTTACCGGCGTTCATTTCTTCGGTCCACGGCGCTGAAAAATTAGTTAGGAATATCCTGGCTTCCACACTAACTGATTTTGATGTGCCGTGCTTCTTGGAGGCTTTGGACGCTTGGAAAATTGCTTGCCCGAATACCGATTTACCCGGCAATCCATCTTCCCAGAGACAGTGGGATGAGCCGCTCTGCGGTGTAGTTCAGAATAACTTACTGAACACATCTGCTACTACTGCTGAGCGTGCGCGCCTACTGGCTGTGGGTGGGTGGGAGTCGGGTCTTTGGCTTCATGCACTGCCGTCGTCGAGCATTGGTACCTCACTCGACGATACCACCTTCCGGCTCGCTGTTGCTCTCCGCTTGGGATCCCCACTCTGCTCTCCTCATCGCTGTCACTGCGGTGAAGCCGTCAACAGCCTCGGACATCATGGCCTGTCTTGCGGCCGCAGCGCGGGCCGTTTTGCGCGCCACGCGAACATAAACGACATTATTCGACGAGCTCTTGTTACCGTCGGCGTTCCAGCTGTTTTAGAACCCAACGGCTTGGCACGCGACGATGGCAGGAGACCGGACGGTATGTCTTTGTTTCCTTGGAAGATGGGTAGGCCTTTAGTATGGGACGCTACCTGTGTCGATACTCTTGCGCCATCCCATCTTCCAAGTTCATCGTGCTCTGCTGGCTTTGCTGCTGCGGTTGCTGAGAACCTCAAGCGGCGTAAATATAGCAACCTTAGTGGTAACTATATATTTGAGCCGTTTGGGGTTGAAACTTTAGGGCCATGGGGTCCGAGTGCTCACAGCCTCTACAGAGATATCGCAAAAAGACTTGTTGACGCTTCCCGTGACCCAAGAGCTGGCTTTTACTTTGGCCAGAGGCTAAGTATTGCTATTCAAAGGGGCAACGCCGCTAGTCTCTTGGGCACATTACCAGCTGACAGCGTTGAGGATGAATTTTTCGATGCTCTGTAATAGTTTAGTTTAGTTTTACTTTAATTTAGTATTTTATATTTATATAGTTTAGCTTAATCACAGAATATTTTCAAAATGTCTTCCATAAATAAAGTCCATATACTACTCTATAAAAAAAAAAAATATGATGTAATCCTAAAAGTACAGCTTGACATAAAAATGTAGAAAACCGGAAGTCGCCACTGTCTTCGCGCTACCAGCACTTTGAATGATTTTATTTTTTTTTTATCACCTAATACGTTAGTTTTATGGCACAATAATAAATCTAACAAACCTGCGGTCTTTGTTTACATCAAATATCAAAGATTTTAAAACGCTGTCAGAAATAAAAATTTTAGTTCCGTTTCAATCCGTTCTGGCCAAGCTGTACTAGGGATATTAGTATCGATACTCGTTACAGTGACACTATGTTTCTTGATTGGCACATCCCTATCATTGGCCGCCATTTATTGTCACAGGCTAACTTTTTGCAACACGTTTTTTGTGTAGGTATTTCTGGTCCATATCATTTTATGTCTATGGTCTGTGTCTATCTGTCTATGGTGTCTGTCCATAGAGCACATTTGTTGTCTCTGAATGATAAACCACAGACTACTTAAGCTGCGAACATATTATCGGACGCGTCCGTCAGCCGCGGCTTAAGCTGCGAACATATTATCGGACGCGTCCGTCAGCTGCGGCTGAGGGACGCGGCTTATTGAAATCTAGCCAGTACATTGAATACTACACTGTGCAAACTATCGGTCGTAAGACGCGGACGTGACCTTGAGCGCTCGGACGTCCGAACAGAATCTGGCCGGCTGGATGTTTTGTGCATCCGCGGACGGCAGCGGACGGTGTGAACGGGGCACGGGACGCGTCCGCGGACGTTTTGAGAATATGTGTTCTGTGGTTTCGAGTGTCACAAGCAAAACCGCGCTCGCGCATTGACACCAAGTGAAAGGACAACATAGGGCAGCTGCTGCCAACTCCATAAATGGGGAAGGCAAGTGTCAAAGTGACAAGTGACAGTTTGGTCCCAAAAAAACTGTCAAATCAAAGGAATTTTCTGAAAAAAATCGATTTATTGATGTAAAATGACTAGATGTTGTGTAATAAGCTGTAAAAATGATGGAACATACAAATTTCCGACAATTCACACTATCAAGAAATAATGGGTAGCTGCTGTGACTGCCTTGAGAACAAAAATTGAATTATAACTAAGGAAAAGCTATATAATAAACAAATATCTTGCCTTGCGAAGCCGAGACAGGCCGTTAGTTGAGTTTATTAATGAAATTCTATGAATAAACCATAACTAAACAATCTAATACACTTTTCAAAATAATATCTACTTTTCTATTGGAGGTTAAGTACCAGTATTGCATTGCTCCATAAATCATGAAATGGTTCGTCTGGCGGAAAAAATATCACCTGGAACGAGTTTTGTGATAGTTGTGGTGTTAAGAAATTAAATATATTGTGATATTTCTCGAATCTAAATAGAAAAAACGGGTAAAATTACTGACTTAAAACATTATGATATTTTATCAAAATAGAAAGTCAGAAGCAGCATTATATTCTTGTTATAGGAGAGGACAGGTAAAACATACCTAAACTCAAATATTGAAACCTCAACTACAAGTAATTGTGGATTTATTACGGTAAAATCAAATGTATTACCACTCAATTAAATCACTTTTTTTCCTCTTGTAGATGCACCGCGGCGTCTTAATTCTTCTTTTAGTATATGCACTTGCATTGACGAATAATTTTCCATATTTGTTTTGTATTTATACTAAATTTTTATAACAGTAAATCTTGTTTGTTTTTTGTACAAGGTAGACAGTAATCTGACGTAGGGACCAACTATCGCAGCGCCATCTATGATTAGCTTTGAGTTGCCATCCTCATTCGTCCTCGCTATCGCTGCTCGTCATGCTTCCCTTTTGACAAACATAACTACAAGGAATGATCGAAGTGTCTACGTAGTCTATGGATCGAGTAAAGACGTCCGAAGACGTCGTCCGAACTACCGTGCACACTGCTAAGCCGCGTCCCTAAGCCGCGGCTGACGGACGCGTCCGATAATATGTTCGCAGCTTTAGGGACGCGGCTTATTGAAATCTAGCCAATACATTGAATACTACACTGTGCAAACTATCGGTCGTAAGACGCGGACGTGACCTTGAGCGCTCGGACGTACGAACAGAATCTGGCCGGCTGGATGTTTTGTGCATCCGCGGACGGCAGCGGAAGGTGTGAACGGGGTACCAGCTGCAAACAAATTATCGGACGCGTCCGTCAGCCGCGGCTGAGGGACGCGGCTTATTGAAATCTAGCCAGTACATTGAATACTACACTGTGCAAACTATCGGTCGTAAGACGCGGACGTGACCTTGAGCGCTCGGACGTCCGAACAGAATCTGGCCGGCTGGATGGCAGCGGACGGTGTGAACGGGGCACAGGACGCGTCCGCGGACGTTTTGAGAATTATGTGTTCTGTGGTTTCGAGTGTCACAAGCAAAACCGCGCTCGCGCATTGACACTAAGTGGAAGGACAACATAGGGCAGCTGCCGCCAACTCTATAAATTCGTCCTCGCTATCGCTGCTCGTCATACTTCCCTTTTGACAAACATAACTACAAGGAATGATCGAAGTGTCCACGTAGTCTATGGATCGAGTAAAGACGTCCGAAGACGTCGTCCGAACTACCGTGCACGTCCCTAAGCCGCGGCTGACGGACGCGTCCGATAATATGTTCGCAGCTTGACTGTTTGACACTTGACAGTGACACGTGACACATTTGTGACAAGCAAGAATAAAGAATGACAAAACAATTTAAATTGTTTTGCAGTTTTATGTTGATGCTGCAACTTGATTAGTGGAAAGTTAAGCCAGTATATTTAGTAATAACATATAGTATCGTGCATTTTGTAGTCTGTGTAAATTATTACATAGAACTTAGTGATAATGTCTCATCATCACTGCCATGGACATGACCATGATCACAGCAATCCCGACGACCTTGGTATACAGTATAACCTTTATGAAAAAATTGATAAAGAAAACTTAGAATGTCTTAACGAAACTGTTGAAGGCTCTGGTAAAACTGTATTCAAATCCTGGGACAAAAGACTTGATAGAACTTATGTAAGTGTGTATTATTGTAGTAATAGTAAAAGTATTGGTACCCACTGACCCTTATTCCAGGATAATGCGGCGTAAGACTGTCGTCTTCGCAGGTTTCAGACTTATTGAACTGTGGGCAAGAGTAGAGTAGTATGTGGCGTTAGCAAGCTGTTTGCTAAGCTTTATTATTGAACTAATCTACCCGACCTATTTTAATATAGGTTTTGCAAGAAATTCGTAGAAATTTTAGTCCTTATTTAAATGACTAAATTAATTATTACAGCAAATTTTGACTTTAAGTAATTCTTTTTGTGTTGTACTAGGTATTGTTCAACTTAGGGAATACTGCAAGTTTGATCAAAATCGGTTCAGTTGTTTTTGAGATAGGGAATTTTTTGCCTACTTGGATTGTAGATTTTCAAAGTCGATTGTATGATTGTTCACGATTATCTCGCGTTTGGCTGAACCGATTTTCATGCGGTTTTCGGAAAAGTGTTTGTTACAATCTAGGGAAGGTTTTAGTATATAGCAATAATGGATATATTGTGATGTTGCCCGCATAGATCCGTATTTGCTGCTCGCTTGGATATAGATTTCTAATGACGCCGATTATATGGAGAGTTTTGTTGAATATCTGAACTAACTAAAAAGGGTAAAACAAAAACTTTAAAAAAAAGTATTTTTTTTTAAAAAGTTTTATTTATATCCAACTATTTTATATTGATTGGTATGTATGTACAGACGCCAGCACATCAAGCTACCACAATCTGTCAGATTTCTTTATTAGAATTTCAACCTTATCACAAGAGTAGAAGGTTAATGTTTGATTGGTAAAATCTGACAGATTCGGGTAGGTTGACCTGCTGGCGTCTGTACATTATGTTCATCTGTTCCCTCATCACGTATGAACTACTGATCATAATTTGACAAATAAGGCATTGTTACAACTCAAGTGTCTTGGTAATCTGCTGGTTAAAGGATAATAAATATTCTCATCTGATATTGTTATGTACCCATATTTTTTTTTTTGGTGTTGTAAAATCATCAAATTAGTCCTCCCACCCAGGGCAGGGCGGGAGGGACTGTCAAACTCGTACTGGCTAAAATCCACGGTGACCTTCAAGTTTACGTTCCGGGGTCACGGTAATTCGTTAGTCCCGCGACCCCGGCAGGCTTTGGCCCTCTGTAGAGGGGCCCCGTCATAATGCTGACACTCTTTGAGGCGCGCGTGGAACACAACGCGCCGTCGACCCGGGTAAGGTCCATGGTTGGACATCGAGTCGCCCATTACTAGCCGCCCGCATGCCTGCGCCTACGGTGGCCGGAGATCGTCTGGCAACGTCCTTCGCCGTGGGCGTCTACCACTGCGGCTGGGTTGGAGGAAGGACGCTGTCCTCTCCCCCTCACGCGGCGCGCCTCCTCCTTCGCGAGCATGACTGCTTCGCAGAAGGAGGCGACTGCTTCCCACTCTGTCTCGCCCCGCAGCATGGCTGGCTGCGACCAATGCCGGGCGCGAGAGGTCTCCGCCTATCGCCGTCGTGAGGAAACGGCGGTGCTCTGCCCAAGCGAGGCAGTCTTGTACCGTATGCTCCACCGTGTCCTCCGGGCGATCCTCGCAGTGGTGACACCCAGACGTTTCCTCCTTCCTCATCAGATATAGGTACCTCCCGAAATATCCGTGTCTGGTGAGGACCTGCGTCAGGCGGAAGGTCAGGACGCCGTGACGCCTATCCAGCCACTCCTCAAAGAGGGGTCTTACCGCCGCGATTGCGGTGTGCCCGGAGCTCGGTCGCGACAGTCGCTCCCTCCATACTGCCCTGAGATTGCGCCGGACCTCTTCCCGCCGCGCCTCGACTTGTTGAGGCAGCGGGGATTCGCCCCGGCGCTGCGCCTCCACGCGCCACTCATAGACGCGTTCGAGGGCAGTCGCCTCCAGAATCTGATATTGTTATGTACCCATGGAGGAATATCATCGATCCTAAACAAACAAAACATAAACAAAACATTCTCACAGTAGTAAGGGATTTTTCAGTAGTACTTTTTTTCTGTGTTATAATGTAGTCAGCCTTTTCAGGAGTCAGGTTTTAGGTTTTGAACAATATTTTTCTGTTCTCTAATATCTCCCTATGACTTTCAGTTTGTTGAAAGTGATGCAGACGAAGAGTTACTATTCAACATACCATTTACAGGGAATGTTAAACTGAAAGGCATTAAAATATCTGCTGAAGATTCTGACTCTCATCCTGCAAAGTTAAGATTGTGAGTATGAGATCATTAGTTTTAGTATGTAAAAATATTACATAGATAGATAGCTATATAATAACTTCATTATTATTATAATTTCTTTCAAGGTTTAAAAATAAACCCAACATGACATTTGATGATGTATCAATGGAACCAGACCAAATATTTGAACTTCAAAAGGATAGTGAAGGTGTTTTGGAATATTCACCTAAGTAAGTTTTATAATTTTAATTATTCAAAGAGTACAGAAAGAAATATGGACTCCTATAACTTAATAATTTTGTGTTTTCTATGATCTTTATTGTAATTGTTTTTTTGTTTTTTTTCAGGATTGTAACATTTTCTTCTGTTTCTCATTTAACAATGCATTTCCCTGCTAATTTTGGTGCAGAGAAAACAATTATATATTACATTGGTTTAAAAGGAGAGTTCAGCCCAGGCCACAGACATGGAGTGACCATCTGTACATATGAAGTGAGGCCAAATCTTGATGACCATAAACTGAAAAATATGGATTCTGTAACTAGACATATTGAATGATTTATATGAGCAAAATAGAAAATTAATAGGGCTATGGAATTTAAAATATCTCCTATTAAATATGTTGTACGACTATTGAACTGTAAATAATGTTTATTATATAAACACGAAAGACTAAAATCCACATTATTATATAATGTCTTTTACATTTTGGTAAGCTAAAGAGATGCTGTGGCATTTTTTTTGTCATTAAAAAGAACCTAATAAGCTATTTTGCTAAAAAATAGTCGGAAAGATAGATTATTAAAAAATACTTGACTCGTATTTAATCTTTTTTTGTTACGTAAATAAAAATAGACGGACATACAACGCTTCTAAAAATCACAAAACGTCATTCAGTTGGTATAATTTTACAGACGTTCAGATGTCGTCGTCACAAACTTGAAATTCTGGAGTGGGGACTCCCGAATTTGAATATTGATTGGTTTAAAAAAAAACTTATTTTTTTATTAATTCTTTAATTGACGGACTAAACAAATTTTCAATTTATTTTTGCATTATACAGCTACCCTATTAGTGGTGTAGTGAATTTAGTTAGGAATATTTTAAATAACTGCCATTTGGCTAGAAGCTAGAATAAGGCCTTACAGATCTCGGTGGGCCAAACGCTTCTTGCCGGAGGCTGTATGAAGGTGTCGCGCGGTCCATGGCCCTCTACGGGGCCCCTGTGTGGGCCCTGTGCATGCGCACAGCCCTCCAGCGCGTCAATGAGTGGCGCGTGGAGGCGCAAAGCCAGGGAGCATTCCAGCTGTCGAGGTGCTGCGAGAAAAGCTCAGGCGCGATATCAGGGCGGTATGGAGGGAACTGACTGTCGCAACAGAGGTTCGGTCACGCCGCAATCGCGCCGGTAAGACCCCTCTTTAAGGAGTTGCTAGAATGGCGCCTCGGCGTCCTCACCTTCCGCCTGAAGCAGGTCCTCACTGGACATGGATGTTTCGGGAGACTCCTGTGTCTTATTGGAAAGGAGGAAAAGCCTGGTTGTCACTAATGCGAGTATCGCCGGAGGTACACGGTGGAACATACGGTGCAGGCGTTGCGAAGCGACTTCCGGCCACAAAAGGCGCGGGCATGCGGACGGCGAGTAATGAGTAACTCGCCGTCCTATCATGGACCATGGACGAACTGTCAGTAGGTAATTCAGTTTTTAATCTTAGAGGGCCAAAGCCTCCCGGGGTCGCGGTACTGTCTCAGATAACAATGACCCAGGAACGTAAAGGGCTATCGAAGGATCACCGTAAGTCTCGACTTATATTTTGGCGAATATCTCTGAAGCCTGACGCTTTATGATATTATGACCCATAGATTTTTTGTTTGTCTTGTCTAAATACATAACTTTTGTGGTGCACCGCTATTCCGAAAAAAAAACAAAATGGCTGACGACCCTCCATACAAAATCTTCAAACTCTTTCTATGTTTTCTTGGTCGGGCCGAGAAAATCATGATACCTATATTATTTTAACTTGTTTGTCGGAATTAAACACTGGGTATTTTTAATTAATTGTTTTATTATTTCTCTATTCGCAACTAGATCGATAATAATATTATATTTACAACACTATTATTAAAGTGCTTTTTTATTGCTAGGACTAAGTACGGGCATAGTTTTACAATCCCGTGGTCCTGGCAAACATTTAATGTTATTTGACTTGAATTTCCAGGATACAAATACAATGAATTATTTCAATAAATATTATATAACAGGTAGTACCGTACCTAGCTTCTTTCCAATGAACATAACTAGGTCCACTTCAATTAGAAAAATAATGTGTATTTAAAGTAAGTACAAAAGCTTCTAAATTATAATTCTAATTTCATTATATTTAATATGTTGCTAGATTAGTAAGTAGTGGAAAAATGTATGTATAATATTATGTAAGTACTTACTTATTTATTTAAAATCGGTTGTATGACACTTGATTTGTGATAATAGATTGCGATAGTAGGTATTACCTATTTAAAATTATGAACAAAATTAATTAAGTTAAATACATCTAGTAGTTACATAGCTATACATACTTATTTAATTTTGGCAGTGATATCATACTCTATTTGTATTCTCTTTCTTCTTTTAATAGTTTTATAAAAACATCACAATATTTTAGTCCTAGAAAAAACGTTTCAAATGAATCTCAGAAAGGTGGTTAAGTCTCTTCACTGTCGGCGTCTTCCGCGTACTCCGCGGCGATAATATGGCCGGCGAGGATTGTACGGGCGATACGGCCGTCGTATAGCTGCGTTCGGTACTGAGTTCAAGTCTCCTGCCGGTACCGTAGGCACGCGTACCGAGCTTTTGTGCGGTACCGGCCATTCTCGTATGCAAACAGCACACCTGTATAACAAAAAGCTTTTAAGTACATACGAGTATCACCAAAAATAAGTTCTTACTTAGCTAGCATAGTTACGAATCCCCAAAACTTTCCAAAATAAATGTACATTATTATTATTATATTTGCTGCAAGTGTAAGGAAAATGCTTGGTTTTTTTTATCGTGGTAGAATCATCAAATGAGTCATCCCACCCAGGGCAGGGCGGGAGGGACTGTCAAACTCGTACTGACTAAAATCCACGGTGTCCTTCAATAGCCCTTTATATTCCGGGGTCACGGTAATGCGATAAGTCCCGCGCAAGGCAATTTGTCATGCTACCTATACATATTATACAGGGCGGGCAAAAAATCGTGGATACGCCTTGCCTTAGCCGAAACGGTGATAGCTCAACTATTATTTCGTTTGATCTACGATTTTATTCTCCATCCTATGAATTATAAATATCAAAAGGGTTATAAACAAAATAAATAAGCATCAATTTAAGTAGGTATAATATTAACGGCGCGGTTCGGCGCAGTGGCCTAGCGATCGAGGAGTCGATCGCTAGGCCACTGCGCCGTTGGGGTCGCCGTTGGGGGCGCATGTTGGGGTCGCGGATTCGATTCCCACTCGAAACAAATATTTGTATGATTTACCTACATAGGAGTTCCGGGTCTGGTGGTAACTTATGCAGCGGCGGTCGTAGGAGGAGCATCGTAACGTAAGAGGTTATACTTATAGATTCGATAGAGAATCGTCTACAGGATTCACATCAATGTTGTTTTTCTTCGTTTTTTTTTTTCTGTACATAGCTGCATAGGTAAAGTAATGCCGCTTGCGCACAGTAAAGGGATACGATTGATTTGCTTACCTGCTAACTTTGGAAACTTGGTCGGCTTTTAAGGTTTGCTGTTCTGGTTTCTCGAACATTCTATAATCATCTATTACGGAGAGCCAGTAAGAAATGGCCGTTGCAAAGTAGTTGCAGCGACCGAGTCCGTTGCATTCGATGAAGGGCCTCGAGCGGAACTGTCTCATGCACGATCCGGGAGATATAAGGCTTTGTCCTGTAGCGTGGCGCGCTCCAGCTGTGTGCTGTAAGCGATAAGACAAGTTATAATAGCACTTTACAAAAAATATTTACCAACATATTTTTAAAAAATGTATATACCTATAGGTACCAACTTCTTAACAAACACAAAAGGCCTGTACAAACAGACAGACAGACAAAAATTCATATGCATGAAATATAAAACGGTTATTTCAATATTATAAACAGACACTCCAATTTTATTAATATGTATTTATAAGTATGTAGTATTGTATGTATGTATTTATAGATTAAGTAATAAGTACTGAGTGTTGATTTGATGAGTGATTGATGATGATGAGTTGATTTTTGTACTTTTAACGAAAATATGTGCTTTGGTTGTCAATATTTTTTAATTGTTTGGTGGCCCTAGTAGGTATATTCGAAAGAAGATATACACACATCAAAAGTGTCTAGGGATCAAGCATTTTTATGCGGATTTCTTGAGATTGAGATGTGGCTTTGTAATAAATTTATGATTTTATAAATTTATATGGATCCTTTTTGGTGCATTTCATAATTTGAATCAGGAACTGTAAATCAAATTCGAGTAAAAGATGAAAATCAGCTGTCACTATTTTCCCTATAAAAACATACAACGCATTGAAGACATTATTAGTGCTACTGTTTCCCTACTACTGATTAAAACCAACGTTATTATGGAGCGGCGACGTCATTTAAGCAGGGAAGAAATGCTCAGAGCCGTGGGAATGACAGAAGCTGGTTCCCGGCAACGTACTGTGGCTTTAGCTCTGAATACAAGTCAGAGTGTTATCAGTCGACTTTGGACACGTTACCGAAGCACTGGTACCGTGGCTGAGCGCCATGGAGGACGGTATCGCTGCACCACACGGAGACAAGACCGATACATTCAAATCTTAACTCGAAGAGCTCCAACAATAACCGCCATGATGTTAGCCGTGAGGCTTCATCACTCTTCAGGGAACTTAATTAGCGACCAAACAGTCAGAAACCGCTTGCATGAAGTGAACCTTCATTCCCGAAGACCGCTACGGGTACCACCTATAGCAATGCACAATCGTAGGATTCGATATCAATGGGCTCTTGAACACAGAAATTGGGCAGAAGAACAATGGCGTTTCGTGTGCTTTTCTGATGAGTCTCGTTTTGGTATGAGACCGGATACAAGACGTATACGACACTGGAGAACCCCTGGACGCCAACAGCGATTAAAATCCTGCCAGGAAGTCCATCCTTATAGTGGTGGAACCATCATGGTATGGGCGGGTATTTGGATCGGCGGAAGAACTGAGTTGATTTGGATCATAGGCAACCTCAACGCTCAAATTTATGCTGAGACGATTGTATCAGACGTCATCGTTCCTCTACAAGTGCAAATCGGTCCCTTATTTCAGTTAATGCATGATAATGCACGACCGCACACCGCAAGAGTTGTAAGACAGACTCTCGCCGCAGCTAACATCAATGTCCTGCCCTGGCCTGCTCAGTCGCCAGACTTGAACCCGATTGAGCATGCATGGGATATGCTACAGAGAAGAGCTCTGCCGAATATGGAGGGTATCCAGTCGCAAGAAGACCTTTTTTTGTTGTTGCAACGAACATGGGCGGCCATTCCACAGCGTGATTTGGATGAACTCATTTTGAGTATGCCAAACCGATGTTCTTGTGTTGTTTGTGTTCGCGGTAGAAACGCGGATTATTAATTGTTTAAGTTACCCAATAAAATTTTAAAGAAAACTGTTATTTCAGTCTTTTTTTCGAACTTTAATGTTAGTGGTTCAAATGTCAAAAATCCCTTTATTAGGAAAATGGCAAATTTCTTTATGAATGCAAAGGTGACTTGGTTTATCGTTACTGTGACAAACGATAACACTTTATTTGATGAATCCTTAAAGAACATTTTAATTAATATCAATCAGGAGAAAAGTTATTGCAAAAATATATGTTGATCCCTAGACACTTTTGATGTGTGTAAGTTTTAATGTGACAGAAAAGTTGCAATTTTGTTGACCAGTGTATAGTCAGTATAGTGTTGAATGCCTTGTAAGTAGTTAAATAATTATGATATTTAAAATTTCATCAGAGCGCTTTGCCTAACTATATTGCAAAGTTTTCGTAAGAATAGGCTGAATAGGTATAAACTTCACTGACCGGCCGGCCGGATGGACCGGCCAAGTGCTTACATATACACATACAGTTATACAGTCAATGTGCATTTCATAATACCTCTGTGGCCTGTTCTATGAAAAAATGTTAACTGATGGTCATTCCGACTTACCATTAAGAAACTGTAACCTTGCCATAACTCTCTCCAGCCATTTGGACATTGAGGTACTAAGTTGCTTTGACTATGAATGGCGATAGTTCTTGTGGGTGCTTCGCAAACTTGGCACCTGAAAAATGAATGGAAATCAATAAAAAACCGCTTGTTTGCACTATTTTTTTTAACCGACTTCAATCAAAAAGTAACGACCTGTATGTGTTTGTAATGTACGTTTGTCCGCGATTATCTCGCGTTTGGCTGAACGGATTTTGATGCAGTTTTCAGGTGTTCATTACATTCTGGAGAAGGTTTTAGTAGTTATATAACACTAATAGATATCCCGTGACGTTGCCCGCGTGGATCCGTTTTACTTACTTGGATCGTAGATTTTCAGAGACGATTGCATGTTTGTCCGTAATTATCTCGCGTTTGGCTGAACCGATTTTGATGCAGTTTTCAGAAAAGTGTTTGTTACATTCTGGGGAAGGTTTTAGTATATAACAATAATGGATATCTCGTGAAGTTGCTCACATAGATCCGTTTTGCTTAATAGGATTGTAGATTTTCAAAGACGCCGATTTTATGAAGATTTTTGTTGATTACTCATCTAAAAAGGAAAAATAAAAAAACTTTTTGAAAAAAGTAAGTCGGTGGCTTAGTTTTTTTTTTATTTCATTGTCATATTATATGGCCACCGACTTCCGAAAGAAAAGTTATTTTATAGTTTTTTTTTGTGTTTGGTTTTGAAGTCGGTTCCCTTTTTTTCAAAAAGTTTTCAGGCTTTTATTTTTTTTTATTTCATTGCGGACAAACATATGCAATCGTCCCTGAAAATCTACGATCCAAGTAAGCAAAACGGATCCACGCGGGCAACGTCACGGGATATCTATTAGTGTTATATATACTAAAACCTCCAGAATGTAATGAACACTTTCCTGAAAACTGCATCAAAATCCGTTCAGCCAAACGCGAGATAATCGCGGACAAACATACATACATACATACAGGTCGAACTAAGAACCTACTTTTTTTTTGAAGTCGGTTAAAAACAAGAAATATCTATCGCTCTGAATTATACTGTGGTAGTGCACTAAAAATTGATTAGGGAATGCAATAATTAATATCGTAACACCGAATATAGAGTTTTAGACGTAAAAAAAGCATTTGGAAACATTCCAAATGCCTTTAATCACCTGAAACGGTTAGGTACAACATCAAATTCAGGGTTTTTTTTTTTTTTTTAGCGTGTTAAAAACATCAAATGAGTCCTCCCACCCCGGGCAGGGCGGGAGGGTCTGTCAGACTTCTACTGACTAAAATCCACGGTGTCCTTCAATAGCCCTTTATGTTCCGGGGTCACGGTAAGGAAATAATCCCGCGACCCCGGAAATTCAGGGTTTTAATTGCATTTCTATATCAGTTTTCTAGTGCACTATTTCTTATTTCCATACAGTAACATTGCCAAATTAATTAAAGCTTGTAAATATTTGACAGCTATTAGCGACGTTGCCAACTTTCTGGATATGCGGCCTTATGCGTCTGCTACATGACATTGACACCACGTGATCGATTAAAGTTTCTGTAATACAGCTGTAGTTTAAAACTTAGCCTTACCTCGATATATAATTTCCAACATCTTTAGCTTGTATGGGTGTCATAGACATAGGCATAGGTTCCGGAGTTGATAGCCAAAAACTATAATCTTCACGCTGAGCAAAATTGCAGATTTCGTTAAAGTTACAGAACATGTAAGGCATAGTCGAAAATTTGCGCAAGCAGCTCCCTGAGGCACCTAAAGAAATTAAAAATTGCTTTATTTTTTCATTTTAGGCCACAGACACTCACTTAATCTTATCCAATAACTTACCTAAATCTTGCCCATGTGCTTTTCCGTCTGCAATAATATGAATAAGAGAGTATCCACTCCAAAGGGGTGAGGTACCCGACGGACATTGTGGAATCATTCTTTCTTGTGAGTGAACAGCAAAATAAAAGCCTCTTGATTTGGGTACTGGCTGCACAGCTGGGGGGCCAGGTTCTCCTATAGCTCCACGATATCCTTCGAAACCCTGTAATCCTTTAATGCCCTTCAAACCCTCTCGTCCCATTAACCCTGGAGCTCCCATCTCACCTGGGAAACCATCATCTCCTCTCATTCCTTTTTGTCCTGGTATGCCTGGCATTCCAATTTCACTTGGTTTGCCATCTCGTCCCGGCCGTCCATCATATCCACGCGGGCCCATGTCACCGGGTTCTCCGGGTATAATTTCAGAAGCAACTAATAGATCACCTGCATCACCTTTTATACCTTTAATGCCAGTTGGTCCATATGGCCCTTCTTCGCCTTCGTCACCCCTCAATCCTTTAAATCCTAGCTGACCCATTTGTCCTGGTCGCCCTGGTGTACCAGAATCACCTAAATCTCCTTTTTGTCCCTTAGCGCCATTGAACCCTAGAAAGCCTTGATCTCCCCGTGCACCTTTAGGGTTGTACGAGTCACCTATTTCTCCAGCATCCCCCTTCTCACCTCTCCTGCCCATCATTCCAATTGGTCCTGGGTTTCCTGGTCTTCCAGAAATACCCCGAGGCCCTGGTGCACCATCCATTCCGACCAGACCTTTTGGTCCTTCAAATATGAGACCCGGAGGACCACGTACCCCATCAGGACCATTAACACCATATTCGCCAGGTTTGCCTTTCTGCCCCCTAGCACCGGGCCATCCAGGAAGACCATCAATTCCTGGAGTTCCTTGTTCTCCCCGTTGGGCATTTTCTCCATTTATTCCAGCGAGGCCGGGTGGTCCCTGATCACCCCTTAAACCGCGGTATCCAGGTGATCCCATGTCACCAACTTCTCCTTGAAAGCCCACATCGCCTTGTTCACCCTTGATACCTTCTTGTCCATAAAATCCTGGTTCACCTATATCTCCTTTGGCACCTGGAAGACCTTCCATGCCTATGTCACCAATATCACCAGGTGTAGGGGGAACGTACGTAGTTATACCAATATCACCTCGTTCTCCTTTAACTCCAGGGTTGCCTGGTATTCCACTTGGACCTACGGAGCCAATTTCACCTGGAAGTCCAGGAGTGCCTATACGACCAGGTCTACCTTCGAAACCTGGGTTGCCTTTTTGACCAGGTAACCCAAAAGCTCCTGGTTTTCCCTGTTGACCTTTACTTCCAACCCCACCCGTCCTTCCTGGGCGTCCAGGTGTCCCAGAGAATCCTTTGTCACCTCTATCGCCACGTTCTCCAGCAAGACCAAAATCACCAATGTCGCCTTTCCTTCCAACACTTCCAAATCTCCCAGGGTATCCACTATTTCCTTTATCACCTTTATCTCCAGGTGAGCCTGTAATACTTAGTCCTGGTGACCCTGAATCACCTATCATACCTTTAGAACCTTTAAAACCAGGTCTCCCGGGTTGTCCATTATAACCAGGTACTCCTTCATCACCTTTCTCTCCTTTGACGGCATCGTCACCTCTAAAACCTTTTAAACCAGGAAAACCAAAATCTCCTCTTGCTCCCTTAAAACCGGGACTGCCATCAATACCATCAAAACCTGGGCGACCTACATCGCCGATAATACCTTTACGACCAGAAGGTCCTTCCGGTCCCATTTTACCAGGCAGTCCGTCAAATCCTAAAGAGCCTGTGTCTCCTCGATCTCCTGGAGTACCAGGGCTTCCGACAATTCCCTGTCTGCCTGGGAATCCATTTAGACCCGGTACTCCTTCTTCTCCTGGCATGCCTCGAAAACCAGCAGGTCCCACATTTCCCTTCATTCCTTTTGGACCATTATCACCCATTATTCCATGATCACCTTGTAAACCTGGCTCTCCAATCAAACCTAAGCGTCCAGGCCATCCAGGTTGACCAGCTAAGCCTGGTGCACCTTGTATTTCTATTCCGGGTATTCCTTTCCTTCCCTGTTGGAAAAGAAATATTTAATCTTTTGTGGTATCATAAAAATTATCTATCTAACATAATTATTTGATAAAATCACGCTTGCTTCACACGCGCAATGGTTCGGGCCTGCCTGAACGATAAATAATCGGTCGCGCCAGCCCGCGCCTCTATCTTCACATGGACCGCACCATGGTGCGGCATGGCGCATGCATGAAGCCACTAATCGAGGTTATAAAGTATTTGTAGGTAGGTATACCAAATTTTATTCAAATCCGTTGATATGATGAACAAAATGAACTACAAAACGAAATGAACTACAAAATTTTTATAAGATTGTAATGTTTTTTTTCTGTGACAGGGCCCTATCTACCTATATTATTATTTTTTACAGAACCACGGTGAACAACGAAAGTTATATATTCAGATAGAGGACACATAGACGAACAATAAATATAAAGGACATAATATCCTAAAGTGTCAGATTTCACAGTTATTCGCTGCAATGCAGGTTCAATTTCAGTTTTCGACTTATATTTTGGCGAATAACTTTAAAACCCAACGCTTTAGGATATACATTTTTTGTTCACATTTGATGAATTTACCACGACAAAAAAAAACCCTTACCAAAAGGATATATATTATTATACAGGTTGATTTGTAATTCGATGTGGTTTTTCTTTGTGATACTAGACCTTATTTGCAACAATTTTAACCCCGACAACATGGGGTCTAAATCATTGAACTATAATGTACTATCGACCAAGTTGAATCATGACCCATTCTGACAATAAATCGTTTGAATCCGTCAAATTGACAAAGATCAAAATCGTTACCATGGATACGTATGTTTACGCGAATGTGGACCTAATTGTATTTGAAAGTCTGTAAGAAAATAAGCTTATGGTGGGTCATGATTCAACTTTGTCGATTGTACTATCGTACAGCGTACTAGAATCGACAGTATGAACAAAATCTGTGACAAAAACACAGGGGGTGCGGGGCGTGAGTGGAGCGGGGGGGGGGGAAGCTAATGTGTCATAGATAGATACGATGTCACCGTCATAAAAGCGACACTTTTTATATTCTACCTATGGAATTGGGTATCGCTAGGGAACATATTATTGAAATAAGCAAACTGCCTCACGAACATTAAAAGTCGATTATTTTATTATTAATAATAAACAATTAATTTAGTTTTGTTCTTACGTGAAGAATCAATATTCTAACTGATTTTGTGATGGGAACTACGGAACCATAATATGCCCGTGTCCCGACTCTCGATATACACATAGCCGGTTATATAGGTAAACAAATGTTACTAACTAAATATTAGAAGGGAACCTGTTGTACCTTGGCACTATGTGTACCTAGGCCATTAGGCTCGTTTCAAATATTGCCGCGATGCTAAATAAAATTGTTATAGTTATGGTATTCGGTACATCAATACCAACTATTCAATGTGTTGTTAGTCACTTACCCCCATTATCTAAGCAGGTGTTTGGTGTTATCGACGTCAAAACTTTTATTGGCGAAACAAGTTAGTATTTGACACTGGCACAGTAGTCGAACGACTCAATTGCCAAAGAAGAAAAGAAAAAAAAAAGGTTAGTATTTCTAATTTACTTTGCAGTCTGATAGCTTTCAACGTATTATAATAGTCACTTAACTTGTGTATGATATTGGTTCTTTAATTTAATAAGTGTTATAATAATCATAAACTTGCGGGATAAGTAACCCCAAAATATTTGAAATCTACCCATTTTGTTGAAGTTGGAGTAGTGTTGTTCCTCGGTCAATGTCGATCAGTTGTACCTTGGTCCAACTGATCATATTATTTCATATCCACGTAATACATTCCTATTCAAATACATTTATTATATCAGGAATCATGCTAGAAGCAAAGAGAAGAAGAAAAGAACGCTAGTTGAACAAAGTTGATTATTTAAATATTTGATGCATTGTAGCTAAGGAACTACAAAACATCAAAAATAAAATACCAGAAAGAATGAGCCGATACCAAACTCTCTACTAAAAGTGTTTCGTATGCACAAATGACAAAAGGAGTCCAATTGTTGCCACAGTCACATATGAAACCAATGAGCCCTAACATGGATGAAAAGATTAATACAATTATAAATCTTTTGACCACGTTCGAGGAAAGATTGAAAAAACTTGAAAGTAGCACTAAAACAGCTACCAAACAAAAATGGAATATACATGGCTAATTTACTTAGGATTATGGCATGGAATGCGAATGGACTGCTGAAACATCAAAATGAACTTACGGCAGTCCTAAACATGGAAAGTATTGATGTATGCCTAATATCGGAGTCACATTTCACTAAAGAATCTCATATCCAAATTAAAGGGTATAAAGTATACCATGCATTGCATCCCAGTAACCAACAAGAGGTGGTAGTGCTGTCATTATAAAAGAGAATATTTTTCACTATGAAGAACTGAAATATGAAGAAGAAGAAATACAAGCAGTGGCTGTCTGTGTCAAAACGAAATATTGTCTTGTCACCATTTCAGCCATATACTGCCCACCTAGATATCCACTAAAAACAGATCAAATATACGAATTTTCTAAACCGTCTTGGAAACAGATTTATATTGGGAGGCGACTTTAATGCAAAAAATACATTTTGGGGATCTAGACTGACAACAACCAAAGGAAGAGAGCTACTGTGCGCGATTGAAGAAACACAATGCAAAACTCTATCAACAGGTAAGCCTACTTATTGGCCTACTGACCCAAAAAAGATTCCTGATCTCATAGACTTTTTTATTTACAAAAACTTCTCCACATTAAGAAGGATATGATATGAGCTCAGATCACTCACCTATATTACTTACTCTAAATGAGACTTTCTTGCTGAAAGAAACCTACCCCACATTGGTAAATAAGAACACTGATTGGGCAAGCTTTAAAATAGACTTGGACTCTGTAATAGATTTAAAAGTTCCACTAAAGAAGCCAGAAGGTCTTGATCGGGATATAAGTCAGTTTATAACACAAATACAACAATGCGCCTGGAAAAACACGCCTACCCTTAAGATGAAAAACAGACTTACCTACTATCCAGCAGAAATCACAAAACTCATAGCTGAAAAGAGGCGACAGAGACGAATATGGCAACAAACAAGATTTCCACAAGATAAAAGGATTCTGAACAACCTTACAAAACAACTAAGTAGTGCAATTCAGAAATTAAAAAATGAATCAATGAGCAGTTATCTAAAACAACTAACTAGCAATCGGACGACAGATTACTCTCTGTGGAAATCTACAAAAAGTTTAAAAAAGCCAATCATGCATATTCCCCCTATCAAAGATACTAACGGGCGGTGGGCAATAAGCAACGAGCAAAAAGCTATTAGGTTTGCACAACATCTGGAACTCATTTTCAAGCCAAATAAAGAACATGAAGACAACGTCTTGTTAGATGAAACAACAAATAATGATGAGCAAGAAATAAAATTCGTAACACCTAGAGAAGTGTACAATGAAATCAAGCGTCTTAGACTAAACAAATCACCTGGCTTCGATCTTATTACTGGAGAAGTTCTTAAAAACCTCCCACGTAAGGCCATCGTAAAACTTACGACTCTTATCAATGCAACGTTCAGGTTTAAGTCTGTACCTGACTTGTGGAAAGTTGCCGAAGTTATAATGATACCAAAGCCTGGTAAACCACCCCATGAAACGACATCATATAGACCGATCTCACTGCTACCGATAATGTCAAAATTATTTGAAAAGCTTCTCTTGTAACGGCTAAAACCCATCATAGAAGAAAGAAACTTGATCCCTGACTGCCAATTTGGATTCAGGGAAAAACATTCAACAATAGACCAAGTACAAAGGATTACCAACATTATAGAAAAGGCTTTAGAAGAAAACAAAGTTTGCTCAACGGTCTTCCTCGACGTAGCGCAAGCATTCGATAAGGTATGGCACAAAGGCCTTATTAACAAACTAAAAAATATGCTCCATAAACAGTTTGCTGACATCTTAGAGTCTTACCTATCACATCGCATGTTTAGAGTAAGACAAGATGATGCACATTCGGAACTCAAACCGATAAAAGCTGGAGTACCGCAAGGAAGTGTCCTAGGTCCCGTCTTGTACTTATTGTACACTTGCGATATTCCTGAATTAGAAAATAATACCATTGCCACATTTGCAGACGACACAGCTATAATGGCCACAGGTGTCACTCAAAAAGAAGCAGTCGAAAAAGTTCAAGCAGCCGTCAATATTATCTTTGACTGGACAAAAAAATGGCGTGTGAAACTTAACGAATCGAAATCTGTTCACGTAGACTTCACAAACAAAAAGCCAAATTATCATCCGATAAACATAAACGGTCATGTCATACCGTACGAAAATACAGCCAAATACTTAGGCATGACATTAGACGCAAAGCTTCGCTGGAAAGCTCATGTTAAAAAGAAACGCGGCGAACTAGAGCTTCGCTACAAGTCCATGTACTGGCTGATAGGAAAAAATTCTTCGCTGTCAGTACACAACAAAATACTTTTGTATAAACAAGTCCTCATGCCTGTATGGACTTATGGTATTCAGCTTTGGGGCTGTACCAAACAAAGCAACATCAAAATTATACAGCGTTTTCAAAACAAAGTACTCAGAGGAATCGTCAATGCGCCCTGGTACATTCGAAATGACGACCTTCATCGGGACCTGAAAGTAGACCTCGTCATAGATATAATTAAAAAGAACGCCGAAGCTCATGAACGAAGGCTTCACCATCATGTGAACGCCGAGGCTATCCAGCTCCTCGACAACACGGACATAGTGAGAAGACTAAAAAGGACAAAACCTTTCGAGTTAATTTAGTGAAGTGTTAGTGTAATGTAGTGAAGTGAGTGCTACCCATAAAGAACACAAGAACAAAGTGTCTTCCCCTTAATAGAGACAATAAGAAAAGAGTTACTGGACACATTCTCAGGTTTACTCTCCCTAGCAAATTAAGTCAAAATAGAATTACTCATTAGCTTTAGTATTAAGCTAGATTGTATTTTTATGATGTAACCTTATTATGACACATAATACAACAAAAAAAAAAAATTAAATATTTTTAACTGACTTCAAATCAAAAAGTAGGTTCTCAGTTCGACCTGTATGTATGTTTGTGTGTATGTCCTCGATTATTTCGCGTTTGGCTGAACCGATTTTGATGCGGTTTTCAGAAAAGTATTCGTTACATTCTGGAGGTTTTAGTATATAACACTAATGGATATTCCGTGACGTTGCCGCAAGGATCCATTTTTGCTCACTGGGATTGTAGATTTTCAAAGTTGATTGTATGTATGTCCGCTATTATCTCGCTTTTGGCTGAACCGAAAAATAAATTTGACAGATTGTGGTAGCTTGATGTACTGGCGTTTGTACCTAATAATTTTAAAGTTTGTCATGTGATAAAACAGTGATTAAAAGATTGTGATTTTTTTGTTTAAAAATTATGTTTCATAAGAAAAAAAACTACGATTATTGCTTTGATTTTATTCAAATGCTAGTTATTTTTTGTTAAAATTTCACTAGACCGAATAAGATGATTTCGGCTATGAAAAGTTAATACACCCAAATTCTCGAGTGTCCTAGGTACACTCTAGTACTGGCCGAGGTACATAGGGTGTGTTGTACCTCGGCCTTAAATACCTTTTTTTTTAAGTTTCTAAAAAACATGTTAGGATGAAATATAGATACAGTCTCGATATTTTTGTGGTGAATACTCAAATAATAATTGACCTTTCAAAATGTGCAAATATGGTTTGTATACAAAACGTCGAATCACAATAAAAAATAAAATCTAAAAACTGTCCTAGGTAGGTACAACAGGTTCCCCTACTTTAATAGACTATACTAATTAAATTTTCTGCTATGAAACGGAACATCGGCCCATTCTACATCCGAAGTGTAGGTGTCCTATCTTTATATTTTTTTATTAGTCTATGACAAATGCTTCGAATTTGGAAACATGGCGCCGATTTATAATAAAATTATTGTATGCATAAATAATTAAATATGTAGTTAATTTCCTATGGAAAGTTATTCCTTTGCTCTTCGATGTGTTTCTAAAAAATATTTGTGCAATAACGTAACAGTCCCGAAGGCATTTTTGCAACTTTTGAACGCTTTTTTTACAATTATGCAATATTTATGGGATATATTTACATGACGTGGATAGATCGTGGGTGTAACTTGCAAAGATACGCCCCCACGTTTTGAGTGGCCCCCCCTCTCTCAGCCCCGTAGGGTTATTTTCTTATTTTTAGGACATTTAAAAACGTGGGTTTTTAGTTTTTTTTAAATCTATTAATTATTTTATTATTTTTATGTTTGTTCATCGGGTTTGAAGCTACCCTGAAAATTTCAGCCTACTAGCTTATCGGGAAGTGCCTCAAAGCCTGTCCGCCATCTTGGACGTCCACCATATTGGATTTAAGTCACATGACTATTTTTTTCGTATTCCTGATACTCTGATAGTAAACCCTTTCATTTGATACCCATATTATGGGGGTGGATTTCAAACAGCCAGTCCGCCATCTTGGGGAGGCCGCCATATTGGATTTGTTAGCTAGTCATGTATTGTCATCAGAACTCAGAGCGTGTGCAAAATTTCAGCCTGCTAGCTTATCGGGAAGTGCCTCAAAATTGAGTTGCAAAAGTCCAACCGGAACGACAAACAAACAAGAAAAGTGATTGTATAAAAACGTGGGAATAACTAAAACCCGACTACGACAAAAACGCGCAGAACGCGCTTTAGTTATTTTTTATTTGTGGTTGTTTTTGAAGGCGGTTACATTTTTTTTTTTAAAGTTTTTAGAATTCTTGTCAAATACATCATTATCTTACAATATGTGCACTAGAATTGTATAATCCGTCCCACTGGCAATAACATCGCTCACATTAAGCTAAAACTTTCCTTTCTAATAAAAATCCCTATCTCAAAAACTACTCAACCGATTTTGATTAAACTTGCAGTATTCTCTAAGTAAAACAGTACCTAGTACAACAAAAAAAAAGAATTAAGTACTTAAATTGGACTTGTAGTTCCAGAGATATGCGAACACAAACTAAATCAGTCGATGCCTACTCCTTACTGTTAATGAGTTGTACTTTCCATCATCAGCTCAGCTACATGAGATAATGATTACCATACGTAAATACTTAAATTACTTCATAAGATTTGCGAAAAACGATGTGTTAAGTATAAAATTTGAGGGTTGCCCTCGATTTCTCCAGGATCCAATCATCAGATCCTGACTTTGTGACTATGGGACCACCTCAGAAGTATCTCCTTTCGAACAAAAAAAGAATTTTGAAAATCGGTCCACAATTGGTCCTTGATTGATTTTTTCTTTGTCTTTAATGGAAAGTTCATATTATATTTGTTTCTTAACAAACTGATTTTGGTTTTTTTTTTGCTCTACTTATGATGTTATATTAAATTCAAAATCATTATTTGAACTCCGAGCCGAAAACACGCCGACAGTGCCCGACGGGGTGGTGTGACGTCATAAGTAGAATTTCTATACATCGATAGTACGTGTTCCAACTTTGAAATTGTTATTGTAGGAAACCAGTTGACACATTGCTAAGGAAATTCATTAGCATTATGACGTCACAACCGAGGCGAGCTTGTGTCCACGTCAATTTTGTTCGAATTTTATCACTTAAATTGGTCATAATTAATTATTAAATAAAAAAGAATCAAGATTTTTTCTCTTCCTTATAATATGTTCTTATTTGTGGTGGATTTATTAATTATGTTTTTTTTTTTTTTTTTCTCAATTGAAATACCTAATTGGCGGAGTAATCGAGTAAGATACACACAAAAAAAAAGAAAAAAACTTACTGTCGAATTGATAACCTCCTTCTTTTTGAAGTCGGTTAAAAAACTACTGAACGGATTTGGATGAAATTTGATAGACAGGTTGTTTATAACCTGAATTAACAGATACTTTTTATCCCGATTTTATGTTCCCGTGGGATAATTTTCGAGCTGTAGCTGTAGCGGAGCCGCAGGCAACAAACAGCTAAAGTACGATTATTAATTCCAGTCAGTAAAATGACATTTGTACATGAATGAAATTCATTGTTTAATGACAGTTGCACAATAGTTGCACTTGTCATTTTACTGACTGGAGTAATTAATCGTACTTTAGTATCTACTGACACAGATCCACTGAAATGTCATCCGGCACTACATAAAAATCGTTCTGAACTATTATGTATTAATATATATTTACCTGAGGCCCTCGTGGTCCATCGGGCCCTATGTCTCCTCTTGGGCCCTGCTGTCCTTTATTTCCCATAGATCCAGTTCTTCCGGACATGCCTGGATAACCTTCATCGCCATCTTCTCCTCGTTCGCCGGCCAGGCCATCAAAACCTTTTTCACCGGGTATGATTGACAAGCCAATATCGCCACGTGATCCTTTCTTTCCTCGATTACCCGCATCACCCGAAGGCCCTGGTAATCCTTGGCTACCAGGAATACCATAAGGCCCCATGCTACCTTTTCTTCCTACAAAGCCCTTAAACCCTTTCAAACCCTGTATAGACCTGCCAGGTGGGCCTTGATCGCCGTGTAAGCCCGGGGTACCGTCGAATCCCAATTCGCCTCTTTCTCCCTTCAGTCCAATGATACCTAGAAAAGAGTTAGGCTAAGTTAGAAGCCTTCGTATACATAATTCTAACTGTAACAGTCTTAATGGTACTGAGATTTATTTTAACACCTCACTTTTCGTACGAGGTAGTACGTAGCTGTACAGACGGGCAGCGAGCGTCACTAGGGCTTCTAGTGGAGTCCCTTAATCCCTTATATTCCCTTTTTTTTTGGGTAGGTCCCTAAAAGCCCCCTTTTTACGAATTTGGTCCCTTTATCCCTTTTTTTGTATGCCTACTTCTTGCTTTAAAATAAGCATGTTTGGCTCCAGTGATGAATTATTGAGGAGAATATTACATATTTTACATTTAGTTTATTTTGTAATAATTTGTAGGTACATTTAATGTAAAGTTGTAGTAAATATTGTTAACAGTTGCTATTGTTATTAGACCATTGTATGTTTGACCTCGATTATCTCGCGTTTGACTTTGACGCGGTTTTCAGAAAAGTGTCCGTTACATTCTGGGGAAGGTCAAAGACGATTATAGGAAGATTTTTGTTGAATATCTAAACAAAAACATAAAAAAAAAACTTTTTGGAAAAAAAAAGGAACCAACTTTAAAATCAAACACAAAAAAGTGTGAAATATCTTTTCTTTTGGAAATCGGTGGCCATAGTCAATGAAATAAAAACAAGGCCTCCGATTTCCGAAAGAAGAGTTATTTCACACTGTTTGTTTACCTAATATGATGTCGGTTACTCGGTGCCTTTTCAATTTTTTTTTATTTTTCGGATATGTTCTCATCCGGCAACAAATGTATGGTATACCTAGGGGATCTTAACTATTAAATGAAAACTTTGTATTTAGTCCCTTTTTGGTCCTTTAAAAAAAAAATAAGTCCCTTTTCCCTTTTTTGTAAGGAAGACTTCGCTAAAAGCCCTGTTACTATGACCAGAGCTTCTTAAGACATTTTAGGGTTCCGTGCCTCAAAAGAAAATAACGGTTAAAGGAACACTCTGTTGTCCCCGTCCTTCAACAAAGGAACACTTTGATAGAGGATCAAATTCAGGGAAATAATAATATACGGCAAAGGAAAATGTCGGATTAAAAAAAAACCATCTACATTTCAAGGCGTAAGTATTATACGGTGATGTAAGCATTCGAAACATACGTTAACCGTATCTTTTCAGGAATAATATTTATTTTTCAACTCAGTAATTTCGTATTGCTGAATAAAACGCAAATGATAAGACGTCGAATCGAATAGAATATAAAAGTAACGTAAGTTACAAAAAAAAGCAAACTGGTTCGCATTACTCCGGTCCGGGTGTTCCACCGGCGTTTCGCAGTGACATAACGCTCGGCCACAATGCCGAGCTCGGTATTTTTGCCGGGTCCGGCATAATGAGAACAGCTTCATATTATATTCTTTATTCTTCCGTTAGTTTTACCGGTAAGTTTGCCAGTCGGCCAATCAATCCGTTCCTAAATTATGTTTTCTGGTGACTATTACGAGATAGAAAGAAAGAAAGATTGTTTCGATTTCTTTTCCCGTGGGATAATTTTCGAGATGTAACTGGCGAAGCTGCTTGCAAATTTTAACCCTATCATTGCTTGTAAGTACAGTCATGAGCAATAACATGTACACACTTAACAAAATTAAAACGCAATTTCCTCGTGAAATAGGTACTGGTTTCCACTTTGAAATACCTAAGACCTATTTCGTAATAGTATGGCTTCCAAAATAAAAGTCTAATGAAGAGGCAAAACTTTAATCAATATGGTAGCAGACTATTTCTTTTGAATACTACTGAGTGTATACATAGTATTGCTCGTGACTGTACTCGTGGGTAAGTATGATAACTAATATTTAATTGAAAAAAAAACGTACCTATTAAGAACAGAACGCAACGGGTAAAACAATAGGTAGGTACAGACGCCATCACAACAACCTTTCTCCATCTGTTAAATTTCACTACCTAATAGATTTTCAACCTTATCACGTGCATTATAGAAGGTTAAACTTCGTAAAATTTGACAGATTGGGGTAGGTTGACGTGCTGGCGTCTGTAGGTATGTACTATCGACAAAGTTGAATCATGACCCATTTTGACAATAAATCGTTTGAATCCGTCAAATTGACAAAGATCAAAGTCGTTACCATGGATATGTATGTTTACGCGAATGTGGACCTAATTGTATTTGAAAGTCTGTAAGAAAATAAGCTTATGGTGGGTCATGATTCAACTTTGTCGATTGTACATTAATTACTAAAATCTTTATGCAATTTATGTACCTATGTTTTTGTGATTCCTTGAGTTCAAAAACACAAACTAGGCGCCTCTCAAGATTTTTTTGGAACCTTATGTGCATTTTTTGTAATATTGAGAACGTGCACGACATCAGCGCCACCTAGCGTTCGCAACTTTAGGGGCTCTGACCGTTCTAATTGAAATTCTTTAATAAATCACTTGGTTATGGATTCCATGGCGATTCATTGGCACTGAACAAAATTAAATAAGCATAGGCAAACTGTAGGTATTCAATAAGAAAAATATCAATTAAAGGATTAAAATTAGGGTTATGATGTTATTCACTTTTTCTCTTCACGGCAGCTAACCATCTCTTGCATTGTTCATCTTTCCAAGAACCGCTTGGGAATCAATAAAACTTAAATTTACTATTTCTGCTAGTATTCTTGCAGTTTACAACACAACAACTATTTTTTCCAGCGGAATAATTCGATTATAAAAAATTACGTACAGACGACAGAGCTGAATGTCAGAGCCGTCGAATTCCGACTGCGCCCCAATACCTGCCGTTGAAGAAACTACGATATCACGTCAGATAATCATTGAAATCAAATGATGTCAAGGGCATTTTTTTTTAAATTAAATGCTTGTAATGATCAAAGCATTTTTTTTGGATATGGATTAATACTACATTCATTAAAACATTGTCGCAAGAAATGTATTATTTTAAAACCAATTTGATTTCCAAAAGAAAGGTTATGGTGAGTTAATCTAAAAAGGTTTTTTTTTTTTTTTAACGTGGTAAAATCATCAAATGAGTCCTCCCACCCCCCGACTGTCAGACTTTTACTGACTAAAATCCGCGGTGTCCTTCAATAGCCCTTTATGTTCCGGGGTCACGGTAAGGAAATAATCCCGCGACCCCGGCAGGCTTTGGCCCTCTGAGAGGGGGGCCCCGTCATCATGCTGACGCTCTTTGAGGCGCGCGTGTGACACAACGCGCCGTCGACCCGGGCATGGTCCATGGTCGGGCAGCGAGTTGCCCTTTACTCGCTGCCCGCATGCCCGCGCCTACGGTGGCCGGAGATAATCTGCTGACGTCCGTCGCCGTGGGCGCCTACCACTGCGGCTGGGGCGGAGGGAGGACGCTGTCCTCTCTCGCTCGCGGCCCGCCTCCTCCTTCACGAGCATTACTGCTTCGCAGAAGGAGGAGACCGCTTCCCACTCCGTCTCGCCCCGCAGCATGGCCGCAACCAATGCCGGGCGCGAGAGGTCTCCGCCTATCGCCGCCGTGAGGAAACGTCGGTGCTCTGCCCAAGCTGGGCAGTCTTGCACCGTATGCTCTAATGTGTCCTCCGGGCGATCTTCGCAGTGGTGGCAGCCGGGAGTCTCCTCCTTCCCCATCAGGCACAGGAACCCCCCGAAACTTCCGTGTCCGGTGAGGACCTGCGTCATCCGATAGGTCAGGACGCCGTGACGTCTCTCCAGCCACTCCTCAAAGAGAGGTCTTACCGCCGCAATTGCGGCGCGCCCGAATCTTAAAAGATAGACATATGCTGTCGCGGACTTTATTTTAGAACGTTTCATGAGAAACAATTCCGTCATACATCATTTTTGCGTAATATAAACCGTTTACGCAGCGTACGCAAGGGAAGCTCTCAAGAAGAATTTCTCGATTTGACAACATTTTTCATTGCTGCTCGAAGGCTATTTAGCATCACGCTATGACCAATAGGAGCACCTATTGGTCATAGCGTGATGCTAAATAGCCTTCCTCGATAAATGAACTATCTAACACAAAAAGAATTATTCAATTCGAACCAGAAGTTCCTGAGATTAGCGCGTTTTTAGCAGTTGGCAAAACTGAATGTCCTCTGAGATAATCCCACATTAGTTCTACTATTCGCCACCATGAGCGCTGCAATCGAATAGTACTACTCCCACCGCCGCCGTCGTGCACGTTCTCAATACTTGTTTATGTGAGTTATACATATTTTCTAAACCGGAAAATTAAACAATTTAAATAATCGCGGAACATACAGAGGGGTGATTCCGGTGATTCGGATAACCCACGGCTTGATCTAAATTTGTTTTTAAAACGTCAGTCAACTGGCCACCCTGTTTTAAAAGTATTAGTAAGTATTGTTTAGTACCTTTAGGTCCACGAATTCCTGGAAAACCTTTCTCGCCTTTGGCATTTATTCCATTACCAACCGATTCTCCAGTTTCACCGGGGAGACCAGGCTCTCCAATCTCACCAGTTTCACCCCTGCAATGTATTTAGCGTGTTAAGCATCCCATAAATAATGCCACAAGCTGTATTGGAACACAGATGAATTTGCAAATGAAATAAGGTTATGTGGGTATCAAAAATTTTCGCATAACTCGCAGGTGAAAGTAAATATTATTTAGTATTAACTAATCTAATGGAGGCCATACACGTTAAGGTTTGCATAATGGTTTTAATCGTGCACGCATAACCGATAACTGTACTGTTTTACCACATACATATTAGGGCGTGCCTGTTGGTTATCGGCTTGCAAAGTTAAAACCATCATGCAAACCCTAACGTGTATGGCCTCCTAATACATTTTATTATATATTAAGATATCGCACATTGTAAGAAAAATTATGACGGGTCGTCCACTACTGATGCTTGCCAGTCGGCAAAATTTTTCGACAGGATTTTGCTGACAGTAATTTCATAAAGTATGCGGTTGCGTTAAAACTGGTCAGGCGTTGGTATTCATTTAATTAAATGTACACGCCGTACTTAAACGTTCCATAAAATTGACAAGGATAGAAGTCTGAATCGATAATAATATGTTCAAGGGAAGATAACATAGATTGATAGTTAAAAAATATTATTTACTTAATTCCAGGTTCTCCTTTTTGTCCAACAAGGAATTGAATGGGGGTAGAGGCTGGCCTGCCTGGCCATCCCGGCTGACCATCTCTTCCTCTCGTTCCGTTTCGACCTGGTGCGCCAGGGTATCCATCGTCACCCATTTGTCCCTTAACTCCTTTAGTACCAGGTACACCAGTGAATCCTGGCCAGCCTGCATCACCCGTAAGGCCAGGCAATCCCATGAAACCTAAAAGAATAATAACAAAACATTTATATCATCACTTAATGTACGTTATTACTAAGGTTCTGGCAGTCAAATACGAGAAAACTCCAATACACAGGTAGTATAGTGGAGTTTTCTCGTATTTAAATTTAGAAACCAACATAGGACTAGAATCATACCTCTGTCGCCCGGCTCTCCTTTATCCGCTTTGTATTGGTTCCAAGGTGGTAGAATAATGCGTCCTTTAGGCCCTCTTGGTCCTTGTGGCCCTGATCCGCCTGCTATGCCCTTGTTTCCTTTTGGCCCTTTTAGTCCGGGTAATCCATTTATTCCAGGAAAACCTTTAAATCCTTTACGTCCTGATGGTCCTTCAGGTCCTGGGTAGCCCTTACGACCAGGATAGCCGTCATCACCTCTCTGTCCTTTTGGTCCATCTGAGCCTAAGATAATAAAATGCATTGTTATCAAATTAATTAAATAGTGACTACACACAATTGATAAATTACCGGGATCCAATGTAATGAATGATGGTGTAATTAATGACGTGGATATATTACGGTTAAAGCCCGAAGTGCGGTTACATCTAGGTTTAACCGGCTAAACCTAGGTGTAATCGACCACATGCGGGTACAATTTTCTTTTATTCTATATTGCTTCTGTAAGGTCCGTAAGGGCGGTTCGATATTTTATTCAAACTTAATCTGAATTAATTACCCTTAATTCCATGTTTGTAATACTGGGTACACACAACGAGAAATATCGCGGTGATGGATGATAAACGTATTTAAAGTCCGGTATTTTACGATTTTTTCCGTTAGTGTGGCCCCATCATGGACGGATGGATGTTTGTTGTTAATTCCTACAAAAACTTTATAACGGATTTGATTGTTTGTTGTACCTACACACAGAGTTTATAACCTGCTTTAACACGTAGAATACTTTTTATCCCGATATTTTGTTACCGCGGGATAATTTCAGAGATACACCCGGGCGAGGCCACTGGCACCGGCTAGTAAAACTTAGATAAGAAAAAAAAGTAATACGAGTATTTACCTGATCTACAAAATGGGCAATCATCTCCGCGTTCTCCTTTCGGTCCGTAAAACCCGGGGCGACCGTTGTCGCCAGGGTCACCGACGGGTCCTGGGGCTCCCGGTGGTCCTTCCTCCCCTGGAGGTCCAACTCCATGAACGCCTGTTCCTGGATAACCTTGAGGTCCCGTATCGCCAGAGTCGCCACGATCTCCTCTTTGCCCAGGTATTCCGTCTAGACCAGGCATTCCTTCTTCACCATCTGGTCCAATAACTCTTGTTCCTTTAAATCCTTTGGGACCGGTGGGTCCAACAGATCCTGGAAATCCTGAAGGCCCTTTAAATCCAGGATATCCTTTAAAGCCGTCATTTCCTGGTTCACCTTTAGTAGATGTGCCTGGAATTCCTCGCCTGCCTTGTACTCCTTTAATTCCAGGGAATCCAGGTGGTCCCACAATACCAGGTAATCCTCGTGGTCCATCACGGCCGGGAGGCCCGGGAGGACCCAAGGGGCCCTCAGGTCCTTGAGGCCCTTGAGGTCCGATTGTTGCTGGAATATCGAGCCTTTCATCGTAAATTCCGGGTTCCCCCATAAAACCTTGCAGTCCAGGATTACCTGGCATTCCGTTTTCACCTCTTTCACCTTTCCATCCATCAGCTCCATCTCGACCTGCATATCCAGGCGCACCTTTGTCTCCTTTTGGACCTGGACTGCCATCTCGTCCAGGGTGACCTATCTTTCCTCTTGGACCATCGTTACCTTGGTAACCTTTGTAGCCTTGAACACCGTCAGGACCATAAGGTCCCTAGTGAAAAAAAATAAGTAAGTTAATTATGAATGAAATTAAAAGGTTGACATGGACATTCACAGTTTAGTAATTTGAAATAAATTAAAGAAAAACAAAAGACCCGACTGCGTTAAAAATTAACTTAGCTTGTTTCTTTCTTTTTACCCGACTGCGCCAGGAGGGTTATGTTTTTCGAGTGTATGTATGTATGTAAATGTATGTATGTTTCTGTGTGTTGCTCTGCAGCCTTAAACGGCTTGATGGATTTTAACTTGAGAGGTGTCGTTAGATTCGTCTTAAACGTGAGAGTGTCACTGGGTACATAATACTGGCCAAGTGCGAGTCGAACTCGTGTGCAAAGGGTTCCGAACTAAAATTATTTTTTTAAAATCTCTCACTTCTATCAAGTGGGGTATCAAATTAAAGGATTTTAAAAATGGTTTACCAAAATATATATAACTTATATGTTTCAATTTAATTTGGACTGATAAATGCTAACAAAAACTAAAAATAGTAAAATAAAATAAATATTTAAAAAAACAAAAAACCCGACTGCATAAAAAAACTAAAAAAAGAAAGATACAAGCCCAGTAGTTTAGAATTCACTCATTCACACTCACAGTCGGGGCCCCTTGGGAAGATTTGATTGGTATAATTTGAATGGGCCCCGACTGTGAGTGTGAATGAGTGAATTCTATACTACTGGGCTTGTTTCTTTCTTTTTTTAGTTTTTTTAAACAGTCGGGTTTTTTTGTTTTTTTTTTTTTAATATTTATTTTTTAGTTTTTATTTAAGTAAATTTTTAACGCAGTCTGTTTTTCTGTTTGTCTTTATTTTTTTTTATTTCTTACTTTTTAGTTACGATTTCATTGACTTCGTTATAACATGGTTTTCGCAATCTAGTCATTTCATCGAGGGAGTTAATATCGTGGGGCTTATTAAGTAACTTGCGGTGGTCTCAACTACACTGATGATTAGTTCCTCTAGAGACCTAACTCGGCTTAAAGCTCAATCGGCTCGGTTCAAACCTTTAGCAAAAATGCGCGAACTTAAGTCAACCACAGCTCGGTCCAAAGTAGTTCCTTGGAGCTTTTGTACAGATTTTTTTACCAAAAATATTTGTTCTTCATGCTTTTTCACGGTAATTTATTTGTATATTGTTTATACTTGAAATAAAACTTAAATCAATAAGCAAGTAAATTAGCGAGAATGTTTTGTTAAAATATAACTTTAAATCGTTATATATCCTAAACTATTATTTAAAATGAAAAATGATAAAAGGAACCTAAAGATGATTTTAAAATACCTATTCAACGACACCCCACTTGACATAGTTCATCGACTTTTTTTTTCATTTTGACAATATGGCGTACGTATTGTTGTCGCTGTGGTGAATTTTGATTACTGTCATGTCTTTAGTGACACTCGCAAGGTTAAGACGAATCAAATGACGTAAGAATTATCAAAATCGGCCTACGCATTTGGTCTCTAGAACGCCACATAGAAACAAACATACATGCATTGACTGATAAACACATTACCTTCCTTTGCGTCGCGCAGTCAGGTAAAAAACGTGTTTAGGTACTTACTGTTTGACCCCTTGAGCCGAGCATTCCTTTCAAGCCTTTTACGCCTTGTTGCCCTTTCAATCCTTTTTCTCCTTTGTTTCCTTTAGTTATTATTGTAGCATTCGTTCGATTATAATCTATTTTCACAATAGTTGCTGTTCTCCCTGGTTCACCAACAGGTCCCTGGTCTCCTTTTTCTCCTTGTGATCCTATGGTATCGTCGCCGTCTTTCCCTCTGTCTCCGGGTTCTCCGCGAAGGCCAGCGGGTCCCTAAACAGAAACCAATCAATCAGAAAAGGCAGTAGGTATAAAAAATCCTAGGTAATAGCCAGTTTTTTTGTGTGGCTACAAGTTGTTATGTTATTGCATAGCTTTTATCACGGGCTCTGAGCGAAGCGATCGAATCAAGAAATTCCGTTTAACGAAAAAACCTAAGGAAAAAAACCTAACAAAAATACCTAACACCTCGCATCGTCTGACGTCGTCGTTTCAATTTGGGAGACTTTGGCAATCATAAAAACATCCGTCATAAAGACAATTTACTTTTTCTTATTGTTTCTAAACGGCCGGCTACAAAAGGAGGTTTTCAGAATGAAACCTACTTATAAAATTCTCCGACAACAAAGCAGAGTGGCGCAGTGGAAGAGTGCTGGGCACAGAACCTGTTGATTTTGACCCAGTTTGGAAGTGAGACCTGGGAATCCTGTATTGTATAAAAGACCCACTTATATCTTCATTATAATTTATTTTTCTTTATTACAGTAGTGCACCACAAGCATTTTAAATAAATGATACTCTCGTTAAATATTCGCGGTAGGCGATAATTCTTTCAGTTTTTTTTTTTAAATTGCTATGTAATAGAATTACCGCGGCAGTCCCCGAGTGCCACACATATTTTTTTGTGTAGGTATTTTGCAATCAGTATACCTTTAGCAGATCTATTGTACGATTATCGACTATTGAGATCCATTCTTCCAGCGAAGAATCTGCCTCTCAAACAAAATTATTATTATATTTGCTTTATTCAAGTCCTACATGTATCTACTGGTAACAAGTAAACATGATAGTTTGTTTCTCTTACCTCATCACCCACTTCGCCCGGGTTCCCACTATTTCCTCTGTAACCCATAACTCCAATAGTACCAGGTTCTCCTGGTCGGCCTGATTCACCAAAGTCACCCTTTGAACCTCTTGAATTTGCTCCTCCTTCACCGGCCATACCTGGAGAACCTTTTTCTCCTATGGGTCCTGGTAAACCTCTGTAACCAGGAATGCCAGGAAGTCCAGGTGGTCCCATAATACCGTCAATACCGCTACATCCGTCTAAACCGGGTAACCCAATAACACCTTCCAATCCGTATGGACCCTGTACAGGAAAACAGTATTAAGTTTTCGTATAATAAATTATTATTATTCTTAAAATTGTATAGTGCAGTCCAATAAATTCTTACTTGCGGCCCTGAATCTCCTCTTGGTCCGTAAGGTCCATTGAAGCCCTAAAAAATAGAAAAGGCGGTTTAGATATATTTTTTTAATAAATATGACAACATAATCTAAAATTTAAAATTGTAGGCACTGATGAAGTGAATTTCAGTGGCTTGTGTAATTTTATTTAATCAGTTGCGTTTTCTTTGGAATGTGCTTTCTTGGAATATCAGGATGACAACCAGTCTGTTTACTTTTTAATTAATGAGACTGACTTAAACTGGCTAAAATTCACATAGACATTAACGGTTATGTATAGCCGTTTACGTTCCGGAGTCACGGTCTCGTGATGAGACAGTCCTGCGACCCCGATAGGCTTTGGCCCTCTGAGGATCCATCTCCAGATTACTAACAGCTTTTTGATGCGCGCATGGAATACGACGAGCCATCGCCCCGGGCATGGTTCATGATCGTACGGCGAGTCACCCAGTACTCGCTGCCTGCATGTCCATAGGCTACGGTGGCCGGAAATCGCAGCGCGATGTCCATTAATATTTTTAATTTTAACTTGTGCATTAGTTTTAAATAAGTAACTGTTATTGGCTTACTTACGCGGTCTCCCTTATCACCGTAGTCACCTCTGTCACCACTGTCACCTGCCTCTCCTGGCCGGCCGGGGCGGCCGATGGGTCCATCTTCACCGTAGTCACCTTGAATACCTGGCACTCCTGGGGGTCCTATGCTTCCTGGATCGCCTTTTAAGCCAGCACAGTCGCATACTGTTTGATTGCACACCACCTACAAATAAATATCGTTAGCACATTCATCATCAGCATCATAATACACGCAGTTTTTGTTTAATTGTTTACTTAGTAATTACAAAGTACATAATTATTGCTTTTAGTTTTAGTAATAATACGTGCATGCGGCGACGGCGACGTTACGTAGGACCCATTAGATGGATTGACCTAGCTAAGTTTGAGTAAAAAACGTCCAGTCGCTAGCTATCATACGATCATTCACATAGAGCAAGTAACCTCAATCCAATTTGGTATAACGAAACACGACCCGGATACTCTATGAGAAGCTTTAGTTTTAAGGTTTCATAATTTGTTCTGAACTTTGACAATTTAAACTGCGATGGATTGTTTATTTACCTTGCATTATTATAACATAACATCACTGCAATCCCCGAAGGGTTACGCAAAAGCACAAAAGAGAGTACTGTAGGTACCTAATAATCACCCACTTAATCAATAATTTCATTTTCAGGTGAGTGCAACCGTGGGCAACAGTTAGGGACCTTACTCATGGCGCGACGCGATATCGAATTGCATCGATTGACGATATCGGTCAGATACGAGTATCACACAAGCGTCCGGCCGAAGAAAATGTATGGACAATCGCTAGTGTTTGCTAATGGAGTCGCACGTGCTGTCGATGTCGCTCACAGATCTCCTCGATATCGAATTGCATGTACGTCCTAATGACAATGCACATGATTCTCTGTTCAAAATTCAATTGCGCAACTACTCGACACGTGCGCACATCTTTTGTCTTTGATTTGCAGCGCCTTTACGTCGTAGTCAGTGAGTCGTAGTAGTAAGGCGGATATTTGAAGTGCACGGTTGAATTGCATCGCATCACTCCATTAGTAAATACGAAGACTTAAATCGGCAATCGACTCGATATCGCACGAATCGCGTCGCGTCACATCGCGCCATGAGTAAAGTCCCTCAGTTCACTAAAGTAATCTCTTGTTGTTTTGTTTTTTAGGGTTCCGTAGTCAACAAGGAACCCTTATAGTTTCGCCATGTCCGTCCGTCCGTCCGTCTGTCCGCAGTTTAGCTCAGAGACGCCCAGTACTAGAAAGCTGTAATTTGGTGTAAATACACGGATTTGTTGCGCCGAAAAAGTGGTAAAATAAAATCTCGTAAAATATTTTTTTTTAGGGTACCTCCTGTACATGTAAAGTGGGGATGTTTTTTTTATTTCTCGCGTACCCCTTAGTGTGGGGTATCATTAAATAGGTCTTTAAAAAATATTGATAGTTTCCATTAACAATTTTTTGATAGAAAGATTCGTTTGTGAAATATTAAGCTTTAAAGTGCTAATTTTTGCTCGAGTCGAGTGTCCCCCCCCTCTACCAGCTAAACGGTTATGTTTGGGGGTGTGAAAAAATTCACAATAGTAGTATATATAACGAAGTTTAAAGGAAAATTATCATGACTAAGTAGGCTTTACAAGTTTACGAGTAATAGTCGACCAACTTATAAAACGTACTTGGATAGCATATTTTCCTAAACAAAATGTATCGCAGAACATGTTCTTCAACTGCAAATGTAAGTTTGTAAACTTTATTTTTACAGCTAATAATAGGTGGGTATGTTTTGGGGATAGGTAGGTTTTTATTGTCAACTATTTTTAACTAACTTCAAAAAAAGGAGGAGGTTCTCAATTTGTCGTAATCTTTTTTTTATGTATTTTCCCCGATTTCTCAAAGACGCCTGGACCGATTTTGAAAATTCTTCTTTTTAAAATTAAATTCAGCGAATCAGTTTAATTAGTTCGCATAAGTATTTTGATGGGCAACTACGGAACCCTACACTGTGCGTGCCCGACACGCACTTGGCCGGTTTTTTTTTATTTGAGATGCACTTGGCTTTGACTCTAGTCCAGGTCAAAGGTGACTGAGACAAAGCCTAGGAGAAGCCTTTTGTTTGCTTTAGCTATTCTTTACAGAAAATAATAGAGTCTATACATTGTATTGGAAATTATTTTTATTTAAGTTTTATAAAAAGTATTACGCATTAATTAAAAATACTGTAATAGAGTGGGTAACAAAGAACGTGCCTTATCGTCGAGACCTCTGACATACATTCGACGCAGAGCAAGTGTAAGAACATTGCACTTCCTACTTTATAATAGAGCATGCTGAGTTCTTATTATAATCTCGGTCATTAATCTATTTAAGTACACACGGCTACACATCAAGCTATGCAAAACTAGTATAAGCTGACCGTTCAAAGTGCGGAAAGATTATATAAAGCGAGTCCAAGACAAACTGGTTTTGTATAGCTTGATAGCCCTGGTTTTGGTAGCCGTGTGTACCTAGCTAATTATTAGGTATCTCATCGCATTATGATAAGTACTTACCTTTATGGTAAAGAAGTTTGTGTATGTGAAGTGTGTGTATGGTAAAGATGTTTTTTTATGTTATTTTACAATTGGGACTCATAGCCAGAGACCTATTCTTCATTTAACCCAACTTGTAATCTTAAAAGATTGACCAATAAGGTGGGTGGGTATCCAAGCACATTGTTTTAAAATGGTAGGCCATATTTTGTCAAAGGCAAGATACTAATTTACTGTTCACAACAACAACTGTTCCAACCAAATAGATTTAGCAGTGTAGTTTATGACTGAAACATGATGTCAGCGTTTTGCATTACATCATCTTTTTCAACAAACCAGACGTTAACCACAGCATCTTCATTCTAGTTTTATTGCAGTCAAATGGAATCGCATCCTTTGACAACACATGTGTCTGTTAAAGTCATCCAGTCAGTGCAAAAATCATTATTCTGTATTCCGTAAATAGATAGGGTATTTAGGTAACAGACTTCTAAATCATGTGCTATTGTTTGAATAACTAATAGGTTCGTATTTCCATTCGGTAATCGAACCGTTGGAGAGGGTTGCTAGCGTTGTCGTTACTGTAATTACTGACAGAGTGATCATAAAATAGATAATTTTATCTACAATATCTACCTAAGTTAATACTTAGGTAGATATTGTAGATAAAATTCATTCATTCAGTAATCTGAATCCAAGGACTGATTTATGATTTTCAGGTCAACCTCGTCACGGAACTAGACTGACATAATTTAAGAATACAATCTAGTGACTAGATTGTATTCTAGATTCTAGTCTAACAGTGTCCTTGAGTGTGATAGAGTGTTACCTACCTCTATATTATAATAGGTAGATCCTACTCTAAGTTCAATTTAATATATATAGAATTATAGATACATACTTAAGTAGATAATATTAAAAAAATATACTTTTTGGACGACATTATTGTATCTGTGTAGAACTTGCAACATAGATAGAATACAACATGGTCTGAGCTTAATAAAGTCACCATTTCAAACGTACGAATATCAAATATCAACATTGCTAAATTTGCATGACGGCGCAATGCAATAGAGCTGTGTCGTACGTACTACCTTTAAATTAGAAGTTTACTGCGACGATCGTTAGAGCTAATTTTTAGAGCCTAAGGATGAATGAACTGCCGTCACAATTTAGATTGTTTTCAATTATAATAATAGTAATATTCCACAACTATCACACAACACCATCTAGTCCCAAGCTAAGCAGAGCTTGTGTTATGGGTACTAGACAACTGATAAACATACTTACTTATATATTTCTAAATACATACATATTATGGATGAATTACACCCAGACACAGAACAAAATATGATCGTGCTCATCACACAAACATTTGTCCTGGGTGGGAATCGAACCCACGACCTCCGGCATTGCAGTCAGGTCAGGGTCACTAACCACTAGACCAACAGGCCTGCCAATAAGTTAATAAATATGTGTTTATCACATTTAAGTAAAGTTCACGCAATGACCTAAATGTGTCGATCGGTCCGAGACTTGCGTATCTACATACAACCGCCTTAACATTAGTAGGTCACCGGGTACCTATTTGACTGAAAAAATGTGATAAGTCCTTCAGTTGGATCATGGTGAAAAAAATATGAATTTTGATGCGTTAATTGTACCTTGATGCATGTGTACATTATTTTACAAAACTCTACATGACGGACTAATTCGATTTACAATTTATTTTTAATTTATTATCAAATACCATATTAAGTCCCCAGAAGGTCAGTCCTTCTGCTACGGTATAGGTATTCTTATATTGCATATATGCAATATAAGATAAGTTATTTTAGTGCGTCATGACTTTCCGTACCTATTTTTGTATTTATTCAACATTTCAGCAACGACATCAATTTCTTTACAAAAATTGTGATGTGAAAATAACTCTAAATATTTATATAATTTTGTATTAAGTATTATCTTTTACTTAGGAAAAGATAGAGACCACTTTTCATCCCAGATAATTGCGTTAAACCTGGTAAAGTAGGTATCTACTTACATAGCTATGTTCGCCGTTATAGGTACCTTTAAAGTTTAATTAATGAAGTCGGAAATGTAGGTACTATTAAGTAATTATCATCTTAGATTTCAAAGTACTTATACTCGAATCGAATAGGTATCATTTCTCAGCTGAAGTGACTGTTTAGTACGTAGGTAAATATGTATAATATTTCACGTTATAATAATCTGCAGCTGTGCAGATTAGGTTGCAGGCCTGAGTAATGTGTTGCTTCGTGTTGGTACAGTGCAGCTTCCGGACGAGCCGCGTGGGCGGCGCGCGTTCCGTCCGCAATGCCATGCGCACGCGACTGCTCAAGCGTCACCCAGCACCCCAATTACGTAACACTATTTTGTATACAAGATTATACTATTAAGTATAATCTTGTATAATCTTGTGTAGATTATACTATTAAGTATAATCTTGTAGGTATACAAAATAGTGTTACGTAATTACGAAAGAAATTAAAGGAAATTCCTATATGTTCGAAAGATGTACCCATCTTCTTCTCCTTTCTCCCACTTAAAGCACGCAATTGAGTGATATCATCGATATTAGGTACTAAATTAATAAAGGTACGTTCTGAAAATTGGTATATTGTTGCAAAAAGCAAATGAAACAACTGTTAGCGTGTTTTTCCACCTTAGATGTGCTATGATACGTTGCTATGGATGCGTTTGTTATTCACCAATCATATTTCTTGGTACACATGGCATACTTATAATATACAACTTGTGGAAATGGGTTCAACTAAGCCAAGTTTTTAAATGGAAGGATGCGTGCTGTGGAATTGGATGCGAGCTACTATGGCTGTATGCTATGGATGCATGCTTTGGATGGCCGCGAGTGGTGTAGTTATGTAGGCTTGTCCAAACACCGTATAGCTCGAGCTGCGCATCTTCCTCGCACATCTACTCGTAGTTACATAATTATCTAAGCATCAGGTCATCAGGTGGTATCAGTGGAAACGGTCACATAGTTTCGTAGCTTAGCTTTCACATTATCGCAGTACAGTTGATTAGCACCTTTATAATGAAATTGTTTCAACATTAGGGACTACAAGAAAATGCGATATCTCTCTAAAATACTGATTCGATTTTGTTGCAATAAGTAAGTGTTCCGTGTGGAAATCGAACTTGCGGCACACAGCACAGCGGCCATGCAGTCGTTTAACCACCGCGCCAACCGTGTTAATTTTACCTACAGTTACACTGAATATTTACTTTTATATGTAACACCTTAAATATCTAGTTTTTTTTGGTAAGTAATTTGATACACTACCAATAGATGGCGCAACGTGTAAACAGCGTTCGAAAAACAAGGGAACGAGAAATTCAGCGTTGTGAGTAGTGGTTGCGATGGCCTAGTGGTTAAGGCGTCTGGAGTAGGGTCGTTGCGTCGGTTTTCGGCCTTTTAGTGGAGTTGTCAACTTTAAGGCACTAGAAAAAAATATTGCTATTATTTACGCCTAGTGCTATTGCTGTTAATGTACAGTCTACATAATGTAGTTTTCGTTTATATAACTCATTAGTTCCTACAAATAAACCTCTTTTTTATATTATTTTTTAATGTGCAAAATGGGTAAAACGCCGGTTTTCGGCCGGAAATTTTAGATTTCGGCCCACAAGAATTTGGTTTTCGGCCACTGGATTAAATAATACAAAACTAAATAAAATCACAATAAAATATATTTCTTCCTGTATTTTTTATTTATAGTAACATTTATCAAATTATTATTAATCAGGTACCATTATAATTGACAACAATGCAAGATTAAATTACTTATCTATAAGTCTTCACTTATTTATTAATAATAATTATAATTTAAGTAACAGTCGAAAAAAAATTGCTCAATAAAGAGTCATCATAAAGTTATTCTAATCATTAAAACATAAATTCGTATTACAGTCTTTGATTAATAAAATATTTGGTAACAATCTTTATAAGTTCGATAATATCAACAAAAGCTTCATTCTCGTACAAAATAATAACTTTACATAATCATAATCAACATTTTTCTATCAATAAAAATCTAATATCAAAATCTTTAATACCTATGGCTGGAGGACTCATTTGATGATTTTACCACGCTAAAAAAAAAAAAAAAAAAAAAAAAGCATTCGGCAAAACAATCTGCAATCCAATAAGCTTAATTGTAATTAGTAAACTGATTACAAATGCAAGCATTACATTTGAAGGGTTTGTCTTGTACTTCTTCATACTTTAGTCCAGCGAAGTCTGTGCATCTTAAATGATACCATTTGGTGCAAAAATCACATCCAATATTTCTTTCAGGATCTTCTTCTGTATCACTAATTAAAATATCTTGACACAGGGCGCAATCTACTTTAACTCTTTCGTTTTCCTTCATGGGTTTCTTGGCCTTCGCGATTTTTCGTTTTGTAACTTTAGCATTTTTTAACTGTTCTTTTTCTATCCTTTTCTTTTTCAAAATTTCTTGTCGTTTTTTTCTCAATTCTAACTTCTCTGTTTTAACTTTTTCTTTATCTTCATAAAATTTCCGATACTCCGCCGATGAAATTGCCGCAGGTAAAGGTGTACGTGTAGTGATAGTGTTAGATTTTTTTGCAGGTTGCGGTTTAAATAAATGTTTTTCTATAATATCTGTTTCCTTTGTTTTACTAGTTTGTATAGGTGTACTAGTCTGTTTTATTGGAATATCAGCCAGCACATTGCGTCGAGTTATTATATTTTCCAATGATTCAGAGGTCTTGTTTGATATCATGGGTGTTTTTGGCAGTAATACTGTGGAATTGGCGGTTATCGTACTAAGAAGGCGGCAGCAAAATCAAAATATAAGTGCAGACCTAATGCCGTATCTCGTGAAAAGTACGTTGCTATCCGTAATCGCAGCAATTTAGTGTGTAGGGATGCCCAACGCCACCATATCCATAAGTCCGTCGAAAATGGAGATCCAGCTAAAGTCTGGAAATTTCTAAGATCAATGGGAGTTGGAAAGTCGCGTCAAGAGTCTATTCCTACAGATATAGACCTTGAGTCACTTAATCAACATTTTTCCTCTTCTCATAATTTCAATGGTGCTGTTAAGGCCAAAACTCTTTATGATCTTTCATCACTTCCTACTCCCGATTATTCTCCCTTTGTCTTAAATCAATTTACTGCTTGTGATGTTAAGAAGAGTATACTTTCAATTACGTCAAATGCTGTTGGTAGTGACTGTGTAAGCCGCAAGATGATACTCCCTATTCTGGACGAAATCCTTCCCATCATTTTCCACATCCTTAATTATTCCGTGTCCTCTGGCATTTTCCCTTCTTCTTGGAAAGAAGCTCAAATTATCCCGCTTCCAAAAAAGCGTAATCCTGTTTCTTTTTCTGAATTCCGTCCCATATCCATTTTACCGTTCCTTTCCAAAGTCCTAGAGCGCCTTATCCATAATCAGCTTAGTGCTTTCCTGTGTAAAAATCGACTCCTTAATCTTAACCAATCCGGATTTCGTCCGGGACATAGTACTACCACAGCTCTTATCAATATTACGGACGACATTAGATCGGGTATGGACAATGGGAATCTGACGATCCTTTCGTTATTGGATTTCAGCAATGCTTTCAATACCGTCGATTTTGATGTCCTACTCGGTATACTCTGCTCTCTTAACATATCTCCAACAGTAATTGATTGGTTTCGTAGTTACCTGTGTGGCCGCCGACAACGTATTTGTATCGAAAGTGTGTCATCTTCGTGGTGCAGTACTTCTGCCGGCGTACCACAGGGGGGCGTTCTATCTCCTCTTCTTTTTGCGATATTTATAAATTCCATTTCTAATGAACTTCTTTCATCCTACCACCTTTATGCTGACGATCTACAAATTTATTCGCAAGCTCCCTTAGATAAATTGTCTGAGGCGGTGCATGTGGTAAATGCAGACTTAGCACGTATTTTAGATTGGAGTTTGGCTCACGGTTTGAAATGTTAATCCTGCGAAGACTCAAGTCATTGTTGTCGGCAGCTCCAGGCTGCGTTCGAAAATTGACTGGACGAAGATTCCTCAGATTGTTTTCGATGGAGCTACAATCCCTTACAGCGACTCAGTAAAAGACCTGGGTATTTACATCGATAAAGAAATGTCCTGGGCTCCACAGTTGCAGGAAGTGAGCCGAAAATTATTTGCATCTGCAGGGTCTTTACGCAGGTTACGTAATTTTCTGCCAACTGCCACTAAAACTGCGCTCGTACAATCCCTCCTTCTCCCAATCCTTGATTATGCCGATTCCAGTTATCCAGATCTCACTGAAGTGCAGCTGGATAAGCTTGAGCGCTTCCAAAATTTTTGTATTAGATTCATATTTGGTTTGCGCAAATATGATCATGTTTCAGAGTTTCGCATTAAGCTCAAGTGGTTACCCATCCGCCTTCGCCGGAATGCACATATTTTATCATTACTTTATAGTATTCTCTTCAATCCCACTACCCCTTTTTATCTCAAAAACCGTTTTAAGTTTCTTCATGACACACATATTAGACACTTAAGATCATCGGAAAATTTGAGTCTGGTGATGCCTGTTCATTCTACAAATTTTTTTGATAAATCATTTACCGTCCAAGCTATTCGTTTGTGGAATGCATTGCCTGTATCAGTGAGACAAGCTCAGTCACTAGTTACCTTTAAAAACCTAGTTGCAAAACATTATCTTTCTCTCTAATTTTAAAAATTGTTCCTGTCAATGATGTAACTACTGTCAATAATTGTTTCTATCATCATCAATCTGTCTTCTCTTCTATACCATTTAGTCTGTGCATTTATTATTGGAAAACATGTAATATATTTTATATATATTATTTATGTATATATATATATTTATGTATATTTATTTATGGTTATTTAATACCTCAATTTTTGTTAAAAATTTGTGTAGTACCTAAGTAGGTACATTTAAGTGCATCACTGACTACCTCCATATTTTTATTTTAAATTCATACTGCTCATGTAAAGGTTGTCTGGAAGATATTGCTGTTAGCGATAAGACCGCCTTTGTAACCATAGAATTTGAAATTCTGTAAAACCGTTTTTTGTAACAATTTTGGTGTACAATAAAGTGTATTCTATCTATCTATCTATCTATTGAGTGGTTATTATTGCATCGCGGCAATCGCTTACGCTTTCAGACAGTACTGTTGTTGCTGGCAGACTTATTTGAGTTGGTATTATAAGAACATCATCCAGCGATACTAAAGAACCAACATCCAAATAACTTCCTGACAAATGAAATGTGGAAATGTCGTTATCAATCAACGATTCTGATGCTTCGATAGATGAATCCTTATCTGAGTGAGTGACTAGAACGTCATGAGTTATTGGAACACTTTTATCTTGGCTTATGTTGCACAGACTTTCTGGAGTTGTAACAGGACTAAGCGGTCTTATATTGCTCAATTGGAGAAGCAAGTCTTCGTCAGCCTGGCTTTGTGGAATGGTTTCAAAGGACACCATTTGAGTCAAGTTGATATCATCTAATTGGCTGGTCCTATTATTATCTTCTTTGTCTATTTGAGATGTTGTGTTATTGACTGTTGAGTTCGTCATGTCTTCAGAGCATGTTTCGTACACAACGTCAGAAAATTGGATCTGAGAAGACTTTCTTTTCAGTTTCTTCATCTCCTTCAATATAACAGCCACGTTTATATTTCTTTCGGCCAGAGTCGATTTTAGATGTTTCAAAACCTTTCTTGTGGAAATTAGGTCTGCGTTAGTTATTTCTTTAGAATTTCTTTCGGGTGTCTTTGATTTGTTTAATATTTCCAGGGTATTCTGAACACATTTCGTGTAATCCACTGCATCAGGATCAAATGGATAAAGCCCGCATTTTCTGAAACCATTAATTATATTTCGCTGCATATTTGCATTTTCCAGGCAGTCTTTGAAAAGAGCGCAAAAATTAGTCTTGGTGACAGAAGAGTTTATGTTTTCTGGCTTCGTCAAAAACTTCCTCACTACTTTTTTCCATTCTGATTTCAAAGGCCCAAAAACACTAACATCTGCCGGTTGAAGTATGTGCGTGGTATTAGGTGGCAGAGCATAAAGAATTATTTCCAATCGCTCGCACATCGCGCTCAACTCAATTGACATATGGGATCTGTGTCCATCAACCAGTAAGAGAATGGGTTTCTTAATTTCGTTACTCACCAACCAATTATTAAAATCGTTCGTAATGTATTCAAAAAATACGTCACTTCGCATCCAACCACTCTCAGACCTTCCGAGGACCCAATGTGGTGGCATGCTATCTGCTACTTGTTTTGGCGGGCGAATATATGGAAAAACTATTAGTGGAGGACAAACTTGCCCGTTAGCATTAAATGTCACCAAAACGGTTAAATTATCTTTTTCACTGCCATTTTTTATTTGGTAAAGATTCCGGTACCCTCGAGGACCAAGGACCTTTCCTGTTTTAGGGCAAAGGGCGAATCCACTCTCGTCTCCATTAAATATACGTTCCGGAGATTCTAATATATCACGATGATTTGATTCTACCAGAAACGCTTCAAGTTCTCGAAACCAGAGCTTGATTGACTCCTTCGTTACCCTAGCTCTCGCCTTGTTTATTCCTTCAGCGGATCTTTGTGAAATTTCCGGATGCCTTTTCAAGAAATTCAAAAACCAGGTTTGTCCAGGACGGTCGTCTTTGAAAGGAGTCTGCATGCGTAAGTCTTTTATGATTTTCTGAACAGTGTCTAGCAGTTCTGATTTTTTTATAGGAAAACCACACTTAGCTATTTCAATAAGCCATTCCACTATTTTTATTTCGATTTCATGGGTAAGTATAGGATCAGGACCTCGAGTTTTAATTGAATCACTACTTCTTCCAGATATTCGATCTTGTACAGTTGCCCTAGGAACTCCATAATTTCGGCAAACTTCTCTAATAGAAAGCTTTTTTTCGCGAATATCTCTAAGTGCCTGGTTAATGGTATCTTGAGTATACGGTGCATTTTTTTTTCGTTTTTTTAATAATGTCCTTACTCTTTGGAGGCGCCATCTGAAGCAAAAAAAACGTATCATGAAATGGCTGAAAATCAGACCGCCGCCGCCGTTCTGTTTTCGGCCGCTCTATTTTTCATACAATTTTAAGTTGGCCGAAAACTGAATAATAATTATAGACTCACTCTAGTTTTCGGCCACTACCGAAATGCGTATTTTAGTTTCATCAATAACCGTTAAAATTGCAGTATTTTGATGGCAGAAAACTGAAAATAAGAGTATTCACAAGAATACGGTTCATTATAAACGAAAAGAAGTCTACTTTCGTCTATCCAATTAAATAAAAGAGACAAAAATATTTAGGCTGAACGTGAGCTACTTTTCGGCCACATGGCCGACAACCAAACATTTGGAGAATTTATTAAGTCACTTTCCGGCCACCTAATTTAACAACTATTTCAATAAAATATTGCACTAATTAATGTGAAAATACAGTACTAAGTTATTATTACAGTAGAATATATGCACATTATTAGATAATCATACTAAAAACAGGACAAAACTTACTTTTGAGTAGAACGCGCGCCAATATATTTTTCGCTCGTTCCCCACACGTCTTGACAGCTCCTGTGCGGGTGTCGTACTAAACAATTTATTAAAAGTCGCGTGTTTTGTTTACCCGACCAAGTAATGTTGCCAGATATAATGCAACCATCTGTAAATGTATTTAACTTCATTTCGTGCTATAATATTTACTATAATCTTTATTAAATCAAATTTACTGTAACACCTAGTGCCAAAGGCCGAAAACTAGACCCGGCCGGCAAACCGGCGTAATGACCCTACCTATCCAGAAGACGCAGGATCGACCCTGCTCGCAACTGAATTTTTCGTTTCTTTAAAAATAATCTTAAATTGTTCGAAAAAAGGCGATTTCGCATGTTTGGCAAAGGTTTCCCCGGGCATAGTTCGTGCCTCGTTTTGCAACGAAATAGACGAGACCACACGCTCGTTCACTTAATTTTAAAATTAAAAAGTATCGTTGAATCTGTCATAAAAATATCGTCGATACCGATATATCGGTATCGGTATCGGATGCATCGCTACTGTGAACCAACTATGGATCTGACGCGACGCAGGGCATTATTGACGTCGCGTCGTCTAGATTCTGGGCTCGCCTCTTATTTTAAAAATTAGGGAAGTGTCATCAGCAAATAACACCATATTGTGTAGTTGGTTCTTAAGTAAATAGGGAAGATCATTTATATATACAAGAAAGAGGAAAGGACCCAGTATTGAGCCTTGTGGAACTCCCATTTTAACTGTTAAACCCTAAGCTGTTCCCTTTCCCTTCGTGGTGTATTTCATTCATCTATGTTGTTCACTAACACAGTATCAGCTAAAAACTGGCATTCCTATAAAAGCTGTAAACAACAGGTGTTTCAACAAGCCATCAGCTCACAATTAATGAGACAATGAGTGTTATAATTTCCAGCTCGACTAGTGAATAGGGGCCAAGTTGGTTTCATATTAAGCTTTTAAATACATGACAACATAATATTATGGCAGCACGCGATTATAGAACGGGTGAGTCATTGGTTGCAATTCAAAGAACAGGCTGGATAAACAATCATTGCAGTGTCCAAAGCGATAACGACCATTCGCACATCCCGCAGCCCGCGACCGTCCCGCCCCGCAGCCCCGCCACCCTGTCTCTCACGCCCTGCTTCCACGTGTATGACAATCACATACTACATACACTGTAATATTAATTAATACCACTGCCATTTACTGCATTGATAGTTTGTTTGGTAAAAGTTGGATGATGCGAGTCACTGGAGAGCACATGGAAGAGCAAAATATACCTATAAGTCCAATGTTCTTTTAACTTTTAGCTATCGATTGTAGTCGCTCTGGCGGAAACATTTTCATCAAATAGGTGCTAAATTTCCCGATATGTTTTAAACTAAAGTTACGGTTGAGTTTAACATTGTAGAGCAGGATCTATATCATAGCTAAAGAACAGACTACACAAACTGTTTGCCGTCCTAGATTGTTTTCGAGTTATGCAAAATGTAAATTAGCAATAGCATAAGTTGTAAATCAAATTAATGTAAATATAACTAGTTCCGTGTGGCCACGACTTCAAATAAATTACCATTTATCTCATTCCTTCCAGTTCCCGAGACTTCTTGAAATCGCGGCTGTCACAACAGGACAAAGTCGTGATTCATACGAACCGATTTTGTAGAAATTGCTATTCTGATGCAATACCTAATTACCTACCACCGAGCAAAACATTTTGTTTAAATAATAAACAAATGCTCATGAGCCCTGATGATACCTTGTGTTTTATTAACAATGTGTAGGTGTAGCCACCTATTAATAGACAAGCTATTAATTATTATTATTGTAACTATGTCAAAAGTTAAAAAACGGAGCATACAGTAGAGATTTACGAGCATTTACCGGAATCTGGTGACCCCGTGCGTCGGCTCATAAACGCGTTCCCGATATACGCCGCCCCAAGCATACGCGGCATGCGACACGCTTGCGTGCCACACTTCGTATACCATCAGCTTTCAGCTTGGCTATATTAACCAAAACTTAACATCAACTTATACTTACTCGTATATTGACAAGTCCAATGTACCTAGTTATGACACGATGTGTTACAACTAAAGTTATGTTATGATAACATGGACTACTTAGGTACCTTAGAACTCTAGCTGCTACTTTCGGATTAAATAATACATAAGAAAAAAACGAAAGAAAAGAACGAAAGGGTGTGAGCAAAATCAAAAGTTAACACATCTAATTATTAGAAAACATACTTAATTAAAGAATAGGTAGCCAAAATATTTACGAGTAGCTAAGCGTTTGTAACAAGTGATGCGCGCTAGAGCTTTTGTACCGGGCGAGCTTTACGACAATACGCATTACGATGCTTGGAACTACTTTGACACAGCCGGCCTGAATTTTACATTTTAGTTTAATTTCATTTTCTATTGGTTAGCCTAAATAAAAGCAAAATAAATCATCATATTAAAATAAAGCACTACATTATACATAGCTATACATACACTTGACATTATTATTTCATTGGCAAAGATTCACAGATCATGATTGTCTAGTACCTAATTATTAATTCAGTTTTCATTTATTATTAATAGATCATAGGACAAGGATAACTAATCTTTTGTTGTTATATTGATATAATTATGACACTTTACGTCATTCAATAATTCCGAGTCACAGCAGTTTTCAAGTGGCACCGTTCTGTCAGCGACCTGTGCTAAATATAATCGTGGAATATAGCTGCACGTTCAACTGGCTTTTGTTACAGTACTGAAACTATTGACCTATTTCACTTACTGGAAGTAAGCAATAACTTTCAGTGCAACGCTCGCACCATAAAACCGACTCGTGAGTAATCGAAGTGCGGTACGTAACACACACTGCAATTCTTTGTCTTAGGCTTAGCAGTTTGCAATGTATCATGTGAATTAACAGACTTCCTACTTCTTGTTCTTGGCTTTTATAATAATTATAATTAAGTACACTTTAGATAATGCATAATTAGGTATTTGCAGAACATTTTACTGAGAAAGATGTTACGAGGTAGGTTTTTTCAAGGCATTGATTTGTTAGACGAGTTGGGTTGTTAGTACCTATGTGATCTTTCGGAACTTGTAAAACACTCAACAAAATAACAATTGCTTAGCATAACAGTGTGGAATTTACAGACGATTTAATAGTACCTACCACAACGAGCTATAGAACTTTTTATTTGCTCAATGAGTGTTTTCATCCCTTGAACTTTTGGTAGGTAGGCTTACATCTCAATATGGAGTTCTCTAGTCTACGGTAACAAAAGCGAAACAGATATTAATTATATTATATGAATATTTGATCACGAGTACGTAGGTTTAGTTCCAGGAAAGCAGTATTTAATCATCTTCATTTATAGTTATTGTTGCAACATACAATCTAGTACGGAGTATGCACTTATCATTTCTTATGTATAACTAGCACTCCGCCCGCGACTTCGTCCGCGTGATTTTAGAACTTTGCCTTTGTGAATTTCTACCACCGGACACCCTCTTTTTGGGATAAGAAAATCGCTTCAATATACAACAAAAATTCAATCAATCCGCAATATCCCGTTATACGTAGCACCTACGATCTAAAAATAACCCCATTGCAAAATTTGGAACTCCTAAGTATCAACCCCAAAACAACCCCTTACGGGTCGAATTTTACAACATCCTCTCTTAGTGAAAACCTATGTCCTAAATAGATCTCTCCTGCAAAATTTAAGACATCTAACTATCACCACCAAAGACAACCCGTTAGGGGTCGAATTGCGCAAAAACTCGTCTCAGTGAGCATCTACGTCCGAAAATAAACTCCATGCAAGAGTTGAAACTCCTAGCACTTGTAGTAACAAAGTTTCATATAAATTATCAACCCCAAAAACAAACCCCTTAGGGGTCGAAAATTCGCAAAATTCCGCTATGGTGAGCGCATTTACGTCCTAAAAAGAAACCCCATGCAAAATTTGAAATTCCTAGCACTTGTAATAACAAAGTTTCACAAAAACTATCAACCCCAAAAACAACACCTTAGGGGTCGAGTTTCACCAAATTCTCGTATCGTGTAGCATTTACGTCCAAAAAATAACCTCTATGCAAAATTGGAGTCTCCAAACTATCAACCCAAAAAACAACCCCTCAGGGGTCGAATTTCGCAAAATACCACTGTGGTGAGCCTTTACGTCTTAGAAAGAACCCCCGTGCAAAATTAGAGACTTCTAGCACTTGAAGTAACAAAGTTCCATACAAACTATTAACCCCAAAAACAAACCCCTTAGGGGTCGAATTTCTCAAAATCGCGTCATAGGTAACTCTTACGTCCTCAAAAGAACCCGTATTCAAAATTTCAAATTCCTAGCACTTGTAGTAACGAAGTTTCATACAAACTATCAACCCCAAAAACAACCCCTTAGGGGCCGAATTTCGCAAAATCCGTTCTTAGTGCTCACCTACGTGGTATAAGGAGCGCTTATGCCAAATTTCAAGTTTCTAGGCCCAGCGGTTTGGGCTGTGCGTTGTCAGATCAGTCAGTCAGTTTTGAATTTTATATATATAGATTATGTTCTCAGCATGCGTGTGCCTATTAAAACATACTGAAGTGAATGTGTAGAGACTGCATGAAAAAGTATAGCAGCGATATCAAAAGAATATAATATAAACAAAGTAAAAATGAGGAATATGGAATACTTCCCTTTGGGTTCAACGTTCTGTCCCAGTCTACGTCACGGTGATAAAAGAGTAACTCATGAATGAGCTCGTGCATTGACAGGGCGACTCACCCCGGAATAGCATAACCACAATAACTATCTAAACGTTGACCGACGCTGCCGACTTTATCAAAACAAAATGTTTTATTTATAATAAGTACATATTTGTGTAATGTAAGCTAGAGCCCGCACCTTTCACAGGGTTGATAACAGACAGAGATAGGTCATTGTTAAAACACCGCATTCATTTTGTTTGCCTTTTCATGATTTTTATTATGTTTAGGTAGCTAAATAGATAATTTACGAATAATCCTTAACAAACCTTGTCTACTTGTCTAGAGATACGTATGTGATAAAGTAGGCATCAACCGAATACCTATATTGGTACGGAGTTAAGTAGGTATTTAAGGGTCTTGTTTTATCTGTTGTCGTGAAGTTTATCACCGCGACACACAAAACCTTGTATTATCATATTACAGATACCAATTCGTGGGAGTTATGTTATTATTTCGGCAATTATTGCAAAAATTCTGTTTTATACATAACGACAAGTTGATAGCAGCAGTTTCCTGTCGCTTTGATAACAGATGCTGCTGTTTATGTCGCGGCCTCATTTTTAAAGCTTTGTCAATGGAAGCTGATTTTGACCCAATTTTAAACGTTTGATAGACCGCGGTATAGATTTAAATTTTGCGCATGCTGCCGAGTTGCTGTTGCTGCCGATGCCGTGGTTCACGGAATTAATTCTTCCTAACGGGATATTGAGCAATAGATAATGAAAACGGACATTATCAGCTTTGCACATGGTCAAGTTACATACCTACAAAGTTCACTGTGGATCTCTATGCTATTAAGTATTTAGTAGGGCACAAGAATGGTGGGGTATTATGGGAAAAACATGACTTTAGGGGGTATTAAATACCTCTACGAGTATCTTTACATACAAAAAATTTAATGTTAAATTATTACTTAATAGTTAGAACTCCGGTACACGCATGTCATTTGTATCTACCAATTTTTAAGTACAATGTTGTCTGTTCGGGAAACGGATATCGTGGCTTTTGATCTAGTGACTTGTGAACAAATGTTTGTGGTGTATTTTTCTAGTTTCTACTAGGTAGGTATATTACTTATTTGTTAAGCATGTACAATTGGCCAAACATATAGGTACAATGTGTCCCAGTGATAAGTGACCGCCAGCGTTTTTTGAATATTTGTACAAAATTATTAATAATTACATTTATTTGTGACTTAGCGGCTTTAGTTTTTTTTTTTAATTTTTTTTCTATTTTTTGTAAAGACGCGTGAAAGATATTAAGGGAGCATTTTTTTGATTTATTTTGACAAAACTGAAAAGAAGAGTTATTTTTCTTCGAATTTTAATTTTGTTTTTTATTTAATAAATGTTTTACTACATTTTAGTTATGTTTAATGATTTTAATTGATAAACTATGATGTCAACTAGCCAGTAAAAAAAAAATGGAAAAAGATGAACAAACTTATCGTAAAAAACTGCAGCACGTCACGAGTCTTTACAAAAAAAAAAAAAAACTAAAGCCGCTAAGTCACAAATATAGATCTATGTAATTATTAATAATTTTGTACAAATATTCATAAAACGCCGGGCGGTCACTTATCCCTGGGACACATTGTTTATGTACTAAATCCACCAGTGCTGCAGACAGTAAATCTTATCGAAAAGGAAACGGCACAGCAGACCACATCACAAAAGTGCGGCCCGCCTGTTGAATAATATGCAATTAAGTATTCTTACAAAACGTAAAAAGGACAAAATACTGAAAAAAATGATTTATGGTAGCAGGATTTGTGCAATGGGGTGGGGGTTGTACCCGCCCAACAAAGTTACGTCAGCTTTATTTATTGCACCAGCTTTTAATTAAATAAAGAATAACAATTTAAAAGCACTTTCAATAGAATAAAGATAGGTAGGTAAATTAATTATACATAAGTGATCAAATATTATTATATTTTAAAAGTAGTATTTAATTGTTCACCCCATTGTTTAAAATAATAGCAATTGATGCCCAGCGACTAGCACGGGTTACGAAACGCTTTCTTTAAATACATTCTTAAGACTACAGATAATTTGTATGGGCACAGTAACTAGGTCGAATCATTATACTAAGTAGGATTTCATATATAATAATCATGCGTCATTCATCCGCCAGTTTATCGAGGGGTTATAACCTTAAAAACCAAAATTAGTTTAATTATTTTGTGATAAGATAATACTGTGTGTCTTTATGAGATCTATATGTATAAAACATGGAACGTTTAACGTGGTGGATGAAGGTGTTTAATTTGCAATAAAGATTCAGTAATCATAAGACCTATGCACATAGTTCAGAAAGCTCAAAAAACTCACAGATAATGGCATTGATAAGATACCTATGTAAGAAGAGGTTGATGAATATACTTTGACTACATAAACAAAGCTCGGAATAAAAGATTTAAGTAATTAAATAGCATTTTTTTAGGTCACGAGGCTATGAAATGATAAACGATGTTGTTGCCACTTGATATAACGTACCAAATAAAAACTTGTATGATAATAGTGCAAAGGTTACCGTAACATAAGATTATTGTACTAAAGTTATTTTAAATTAAATTATGTATATTTGTATTAAGCAATATTCAATTCACAAAATTTTAGGAAGCTTCGGTGTAGATAGGTAATAATTAATAAGTAGAACCGTGGCAGGGTAGAATTAGTACCTACTTTCAAAAGGCTCTATAACAAGCTCTAATCAAACATACAATTCGGGTTTGTCTCCACGGATCCCGGTATCAGATTGAATTCGCCACGGATCACGGCGAGTTGTTTCCACCGATACCGTGATCCGTTTCCAACAAAACAAAAATAAAGTTTGTAACTACCGATCACGGTATCCATGGCTACAAGATAAAAATTATATTATTTTGGAAACTGATCTCGGTGTGCAGTGCCAAGAAATAGAGCAAAATATTTTTCCAATAAGATTTAATTTTTATTGATTTAATTTCCCAAATCAAAAGAAGTTGTTCTTTAAGAAAGTATTATAATTAAAAAAAAGATAGAAAGAAAGCACAATTTTTGACTACAGAGGTGAACATATTATCAAAAGTCCCCGCCCCTATGGCTTTTGAGCTCTGAGGGAGGGGGGAGTTTGAAGGTAAGTATCATTTTTTGGTTTTTTGCTTATATCTCGGAAACCATACGTCCTAGCGGCATATCATGATTTAACAAAATAAAAGCTAAATAAATTTTCCATAAGTATTGTTCAGTAAGTATTCCCATATCTTGTATAGTTTTAGAGGTATCCATTCTTGAAAGTCTGTGATTTCTGTGATGTTATAAAACGTGTTCAAATTTTAATACTACAACAAAACTTAAACATTGGTGAGAAGTCCTTTACAGACACCAATTAAGTTTATTGTTGATCAATTTAAGACTTTTTTTAAATGCAACTTCTTTTGATTTGTGAAATTAAATTGATAAAAACAAAATCTAATTGGCATAATGTTTTGCTCTATTTCTTGTCTCTGCTCACCGAGATCAGTTTCAAAAAATAATATAATTTTTATCTTGTAGAGCTACGGATACCGTGATCGGGGGCTAAAACTTTTTTTTTTGTTTTGTTGGAAACGGATCACGGTATCGGTGGAAAAAACTCGCCGTGATCCGTGGTGAATTCAATCTGATACCTACCGGGATCCGTGAGACAAACCCTACAATTCACGTAGGATTTTATTGCATATTTAATCTCGCATAAATTAAAAGAATGCCACCTACTGAACTTTACAGATAACAAGTTCTTCTTTTAAAAACTTTTTTTGATAAGTACATGGGTAGGTACTTCTATTACTCTTTATAACAAAAACTTTTCCAAAAAACCGGCCAAGTGCGTGTTGGGCCACGCACAGTGTAGGGTTCCGTAGTTGCCCATCAAAATACTTATGCGAACTAACTAAACTGATTCGCTGAGTTTAATTTTAAAAAGAAGAATTTTCAAAATCGGTCCAGGAGTCTTTGAGAAATCGGGGAAAATACATAAAAAACAAGATTACGACGAATTTAGAATCTCCTCCTTTTTTTGAAGTTAGTTAAAAATAGTTGACGATAAAAACCTACCTATCCCCAAAAAACATACTGTAAAAACATACCTATTAAAGCTGTAAAAATAAAGTTGACAAACTTACATTTGCAGTTGAAGAACATGTTCTTCAAACAAAATGTATTGGTACATTTTGTTTAAGAAAATATGTTATCCAAGTACATTTTATAAGTTGGTCGACTATTACTCGTAAAGTTGTAAAGCCTACTTAGTCGTGAATTCGTGATAATTTTCTTTTAAACTTCGTTATATATACTACTATTGTGAATTTTCTTACACCCCCAAACATAACCGTTTAGCTGGTAGAGGGGGGGGACACTCGAGTCGATCAAAATTTAGCACTTTAAAGCTTAATATTTATTAAAAATTGTTAATGGAAACTATCAATATTTTTTAAAGACCTATTTAATGATACCCCACACTATGGGGTACGCGAGAAAAAAAAAAAACATCCCCACTTTACGTGTACAGGAGGTACCCTAAAAAAAAATATTTTACGAGATTTTATTTTACCACTTTTTCGGCACAACAAATCCGTATATTTACACCAAATTACAGCTCTCTAGTACTGTGCGTCTCTGAGCTAAACTGCGGACAGACGGACGGACGGACGGACATGGCGAAACTATAAGGGTTCCTTGTTGACTACGGAACCCTTAAAAAAATAGACTTCTAAAATGAAAAACAGAAAAAAGTGTAAAATAACTTTTCTTTCGGAACTTAGGACTACATCGTGTTTGTTGTTTTAATTTTAGCAGTCTCGGTCTCCATTTAAAAAAAGTACACTTTTTAGTGAGTATAGTACCTACGTGATGCGAAAGCAGCAATTGCGCTTTATACATATTATGCTGACATTTATTGGAGAGTTCCCTCGATTTATTCAAGATCCCGTTATCAGATCCTAACTTGATAACCATAATATTATGAGAACACCTGTCAAAAAAAAAAAAAACATAAGAAGAATTTTCCAAATCAGTACAGGCGTTACCGAGAAATCGGGAACTTGCATAAAAAAAAAGTTGGCAACTTACAAACCCAACGGACGAATTGTCAAGCTACTCCTTTTTCGAAGTCGGTTGAAATAACTATTATCTAAAGACAAAGTAGTCGTAAAGACAAATTAAACAAGTCTAGACTCAATGTGATTACGAGATCATAATTATGTGTTACAGTGTCTGTTTATATTTTATGTACCTACTTAGATGCAGATCTTTAACACCCCTCTTTGATATATAAACGACCAAATTAAATTAAGAAATTAGATTACTTTTGTAGAATATTAATATATACGAATATTAATAAGTACGAGAAATTAGACCCCATTTAACCAAGGTATATATACATTTCGTAGCACCGAAAATATGGTTAGGAATAGTTTGATATAAATACATTTTAATTTGAATATTAATAGGCCGAATTCTACGTAGAGGGTCTACGAAGGGTGTCAACACAAATTAACACCCTTCGTTGACCGTCTACGCAGGCCTACGAAACCTCTACGCCTCGCTACATCAACGCAGCGACATGCGACAGCGAATGATTTTTTTGAATAATTATTTATTTTTATTTAAATTCCTACATCATACTGGTTGTAATTAAAACTGGAATACCAAGTTATTACCACATACACCAAATAGTAGAATGAGTGAATTACCATAGTAAATGTCTAAGTATACCTTTGAAGACCAATGGTCTATAAAACTCAAAATCTTTATTTAGTTACCCAAAAATTATGTTATGAACTTACAACAAGAAGGCACTTAAATAAGAGTGTCATTTTCATGATCGGTAACGTGAAACCACGCTGCAGTGTACACGTTTCCGACTGCATGTATCAATTTATAAATGTTTAGGTATTGCCGTTTTATTTATGTGTTACTTATTATCATACTTTCAATATTATAATATATATTCGATTAAGTTAATATAGGTTATCCAGCCTTCATAATAATAATAATTATTATACCTAATATGTTTTTAGCTTCGTCCACTTTAAATTTCACGTGTTCATCGAAATGCGTCATTGACACCTGGATAGTAGAGTTTATCCTTTTAATTTAAAAACGCATTAACATTACGGCATTTGTACTGTTGGACTCGTTATAATAATATACTAGCTTCTGCCCACGGTTTCACTCGCGTATTGTTAGGCCTTTGGTCCTATGGAGGCCCCGTCAGTTTCCTTGGGGAGTGCTTGGTACCTCCCGAAACAACCGTGTCCAGTGAGGACTTGCGTCAGGCGGAACGCGAGGACGCCGCCCGTGGCACCTCTTCAACCACTTCTCAAAGTGGGATCTTATTATTTTCTGCTCTTATATCATCCTACATACGTCACCTGATGGTTCATATTATTATGACCCATCCATTTTGGACATGGGCCTGAAACCGTTTAGTTTACGCAGCGCACGCAACAGAAGCTCTCAATGAGGAATATTTTTTCCCATTTTGCAATTTTTTTCATTGCTACTACCGCTTCTGTTGGTCGTAGAGTGATGTTATATAATCTACAGTCTTCCTCGATAAATGGACTATCCTACGCGTAAAGATTTTTTCAATTGAAACCTGAAACCAGTACTTAGATCCTGAGATTAGCTCGTTCAAACAAACAAATAAACTTCTGCTTTGTAATATTAGTAAAGAATGATTGGTCCTAGACCCTGTTGGTAACCTCATCACCTACTGAACCGGACAAAAGTCTAAGTTTGATCTAAATACATTAAAAAATATATTAGTATTATATGTATATATCACTTAACATGAAGTCACGCCACCCTCTCAGAAGCAAAGCAACATTTTTTATAATTTACAAATACATATGTGAAAACTAAATAAAATATACAGCTATACAAACCAGGCGGCACTGAACTTGGAAAATATTTATAAGTAGATTATATATTTGTGCACTTTGACTTATCATTGTACCTACAGATAGGTTTACATGAATGCATTATTATGTAAAACTTTATTATGCCTAATCTGATGATAAACTCGATTGTTCCCAATATAAAATAATAACTACGAATTTATCGACGTACCAATTAAAATAAATTTATCAATTGTTGAATATTTCAATTGACCTCATAAGAATGAATGAAGTCGGTATGGTAAATAATAACAGAATTACATCATTTCTGGTATTTTAATTTGAATAAAGTTAAGTTTGTCATGAATGGGGAAGGCAAGTCAATGCTAATTGCAGATGGCGCCACCATAGCTTAGTCCTAATCCGAACTGCAATGACGTAGTACTATTTTGAAGTACCTTTAAGATTTGAACTGATTTGAACCAATGACGATGCTTAGAACAAGCTATACTAGCGCCATTAGTTCCCCAGTTGCCATCCCCATTCTGCATGAAAATCGTATGCAAAGCGCTGCAAGCAGAGGCACGACGCTTGCTTTACAATCGAAACCTAAGTATCCTATTTCTTTTCAAACGAGACATTGTTATGTATGGACCAACGTTCTACCCTCTAATTATTGATTTTCCCTCCGGGTTTGCAAAATATTAATTTCCAAATGTGTATTCAATAAAGCCACATGGGTCAAGTAAGCACGAACTTTTATGAACGTTGATATCCTACAGTGACTTTAATTATTATTTAAAGTTTATAATTAGGCATCAAATGATGACATCAATGTTTGAATGTCCGATAGCCTCTGTATACAAGAAGGCACTTTATCACTAAAGTTTAATAAAAAAAAACCGTTATTTTTTGTTCGGAAGCGGATAATCGGGTTCTAGGTCAGATGTTAGCTTTGTTTAACTGTGTCATTCTCTATCGGATGATTTCCTTCATAAAGAACTAAGTATTTCTGGTTTAATAAATCTAGGTACAACCAAGTTTCCAACCGACCTTAATAGGGTGTTTCCCAGGGATCGGTCATTGACCTTTCGTACTCGTGGCAATACGGGCTGACTCCTTAAGAGAAAACAGTTTTTTTTTTTTTTTACGTGGCAAAATCATCAAATGAGTCCTCCAACCCCGGGCAGAGCGGGAGGGACTGTCAGACTTGTACTGACTAAAATCCACGGTGTCCTTCGGTAGCCCTTTGTGTGCCGGAGTCGCGGTATACGTATGTCCCGCAACCCCGGCAGGACTGTGGCCCTCTATAGGGGGGCCCCGTCACTATGCTGACGCTCCTTGAGGCGCGCGTGGGACACAACGCGCCGTCGACCCGGGCATGGTCCATGGTCGGGCAGCGAGTTGCCCTTTACTCGCCGCCCGCATGTCCGCGCCTACGGTGGCCGGAGATCGTCCCGCGACATCCGTCGCCGTGGGCGTCTACCACTGCGGCTGGGGTAGAGGGAGAATGCTGTTCTCTCCCTCACGCAGCGCGCCTCCTCCTTCGCTTACATGACTGCTTCGCAAAAGGAGGCAACCGCTTCCCACTCCGTCTCGCCCCGCAGCATGGCCTCAACCAATGCCGGGCGCGAGAGGTCTCCACCTATCGCCGTCGTGAGGACACGGGGGTGGTCTACCCAAGCGGGGCAGTATGCGGCTGCACTGTATGCTCCACCGTGTCCTCCGGGCGATCCTCGCTGTGTTACACCCAGACGTTTTTTCCTTCCTCATCCGACACAGGTACCTCCCGAAACATCCGTGTCCGGTAAGGACCTGCGTCAGGCGGAAGGTCAGGTCGTAACGCCTAAATTATGTGGAAAGTAAGTGTAAAGTATAAGTAACGTGTTCATAAGTGAAAATTATAATAAATTTTTTAAAAATTTACCAGTTTCTGACGTATTCCTTAGTACCCATCTAATTACCTAACTGCATGCCAAATTTGAACTTTCTAGGTCATCTGGAACTGGGTTATAGTTTTGATCTATATGTCAGTCATAAAGAATGACGATTTTTGGACGTTAATACCGTTTGAGATATGTTTTATAAAATTTGGAGCACATGTAATGTATCTCGCAAGTCTCAATATAATGAGCCAAAAGATATTGCCAAGTTTCCCTTGAAGCCTCGGCCCATAAACCCAACAAAGATAAACTATATATCATTAATCATAACCCTCCTTTTGGCTTTGCCATAGTCGGGTAAAAAGAAAACAGTTATAGCATTTGATGATACCATCAAATTATACCTATTGAGTGGTCAACTCCATACCTGTGTCGGTCTTCGGTGGACTTCTTATAGAAAACTAATAATACTATTAAATTCTATAATTGTTTTCCTATTTAATGATAAATAATTATATAGATCGATAGATATACATCTTTGTTGCGTTTTAATTTATCTTTAATGTTTACATAAAAGAAACTATAAATAATTAATTAAATGCATTTTTTTGCGTATTATTCTCATAATATTAATTGTTTTGTTTTATGTTATGAATTATCTATATTATTATTATTTTAGAAATTCACATCATTAAATTTTTTGACACAACATGAATCGGGCCGAATCTTGTCATACCCTTTTGACAAGTTTAGGTGATATAGTTTTTGAGTTATGAGGGGCTCAAAAGTGGCTCCAAATGGTTCGTGTAAACGTGTGACACACGATGCTCCACGCTGCAACTTGGCTTGACATTCCCATTTGTGATTGGTAGGTACAGTAATACCATACTTTTGTATGGAAATGTATTAAAGAACGTATTTAATATTGATCTTCGCCTCTCAATGTCACCTATCCATTACGAGAAACTTCCAAAAACACAAAAAATAATTGACCCAAACTAGAATATCCTCCTGTGTCGTGGTGCATTTACAAACATTTTTAAACTCACATAGGCAGACCGCGGAACAACTAATTGTAGAACATACAAATATTAGTTCCGTGCGGGAATCGAACCCGCTACACGCAGTGCAGACGACAGGTCTGCCACTGCACCAACCTTTTTTATACTATTAAAAATATTCTAAAGTATTAATACTCATAACCTACAGAATATAATAGCCAAAAAATTATCCAAATACACTGAGTTAAAAGACGAGGTAGCCCGACTTTGGAGCCTTCAAAAAGTAATCATTGTCCCCATAGTTTTATCTACAACAGGAGTCATTCCCAAACAGCTGCATCAGTCTCTTAGTTCTCTTAACCTACCACCCAGCACTTACCACCTGGCACCTACTGCAGAAGGCAGTGATTCTAAACACATGCAGGCTAGTTAGAAAGTTCCTGCAATGTGAATCAGAAAATATAATACAGTCTATGCAAAACCGCACGGACTCTAACCTATCTACTACGATACCTAACCCACCTGATGAACACCTGGCTTAGGCCCGTGCCATCAGACCTTCCCGGATAGCCAGAGAAACAAATGTTAAAAAACAAATAATAATAATATTCCACAACTATCACACAACGCCATGTAGTCCCAAGCTAAGCAGAGCTTGTGTTATGGGTACTAGACAACTGATAAACATACTTATATATTTCTAAATACATAAATATTAAAGATAAATTACACCCAGACACAGAGCAAATGATCGTGCTCATCACACAAACATTTGTCCTGGGCGGGAATCGAACCCACGACCTCCGGCATAGCAGTCAGGGTCACTAACCACTAGACCAAATCCTAACTATGATTTCACAATTTTTTACTATAAATAGACGTGATTTGATACTATAATAATAGGTAAGTTTAATAGGATACTATAGTAATACGATTGTACGTATATTTATTTTTAGGTTATTTTATGCACTTCTGTTGTGTATTTATTTGTAGTGCACAACTGATTACCCTATGTAGTTTCATTATTCCACCATCGGTTGTCTGAAACATATCGCTATCAACAATTAGCGATAAGACCGCTGTTGTATCCATGGAATTAGTAATATTGTAAAAATCTGTGTAATCGTTTTGGTGCATCATCAAATGAATCTTCCCACCCAGGGAGGGACAGGGACTGTCAGACTTGTACTGACTTAAATCCACGGTGATCTTTCAATAGTCCTTTACGTTTCAGGGTCACCGTTACCTGATGGTCAGTACTTTCCTCTCCACCCAGGCCGGGGCTCCAGTGGCTTAGGCCCCGCAGGCGCGGGCATGCGGGCAGCGAGTAAAGGGCAACTCGCTGCCCGACCATGGACCATGCCCGGGTCGACGGCGCGTTGTGTCCTACGCGCGCCTCAAAGAGCGTCAGCATAATGATGGGGCCCCCTCTCAGAGGGCCAAAGCCTGCCGGGGTCGCGGGATTATTTCCTCACCGTGACCCAGGAACATAACAGGCTACTGAAGGATACCGTGGATTTTAGTCAGTAGAACTCTGACAGTCCCTCCCGCCCTGCCCGGGGTGGGAGGACTCATTTGATGATTTTACCACGCTAAAAAAACAAAAAGTGGCTTAGGCCCTTCGTACACAAGGCGACTCAAGTTTCCGATACCTTACGACTTCGGTATCCAAGCGGCTATCGCAATACAAACCACTAGAGGTTCGAACACAAGCACGCGTGAATGAATGCCAAAATCGTAAGGTATCGGAGACTTGCGTCGCCTAGTGTACGAAGGGGCTTAGACGTGAAAGTAACAAACAAACTCCCTTGATTGCCATTCATTATATTTGTAAAGGCGCTCCCTCACCGGGAGCATTTAATTGCGTGTAATGTAACAATATAGATTCGACTTTGAGCATTACATTACAATACTACCTCCCTGACTGACGAGCATTCGCGTACATTTAGTATAGATTTGATACAAGGTGCGCATTGTGATGCTCGATTGTCTTCCGTCACTGATGCAATGTTCGAATCTGTAACGTTATATACATTCCAGGTGAATGCTCGCGGTGAGGGAACGCCTTAACAATTAAAAGGATACCATCTCATGTAACAGTATGCTAAATTTTAAAAAATATAGCTGACACTCGATTTATAGATTCAAATGCAAGTCAAGTGATGCGATTGATTGTTGATAATTTAATCATCCAATCACTGGCACTATTTTGACGACTGACAGACGTGATAACACAGTTGGTGCAGCGGCTGACCGATTGACTCGGCCGCTGTGTGTCGCGGGTTCTATTTCTGCACGGAACGCTCTACAAAGTAGCTGTTCTGGATCTGGTGTCTGGTCTCTGTTTGTGTACGTGAGTTTAAATGAGTGTAATCACACCTACGATACAGGAATTTTTCATAGTATGGGCACGGATAGAGCAGTGGTTAGTTTTCGACTGTTGCGCACTGCGTCCGGGTTTGATCCCCGCACGGGACAATTAATATTTGTATGCTGATGTATGTCTGCAAGTAGTAGTCCCGGGTCTGGGTGTTTGTTTATGTGAGTTTCTATGTTTGTAAACGCACCCATGACACAGGAAGAAGTTCTTGGTGTATAGCAACGTTTTTTAAAACTAAATAACAGTAAAATATACAACTATTTTTTTACTAACTTGGAATGAGCCCAGCCCTATAAAATAATTTAAATAATATTGCACTCTGGCTTCGCTCAGGTGAAATCTTCGAATATTACCTAAGTATAGGTACTTAAATGCGAAAGTTTGTCAAACACGGCTGTACCGTTGTTGATGAATTTTGATACAGACTGATTGGATACAGAGATCGGATTCAAGAGACGATTATAGAGCAAAGCAGCGGTAGTTTTCTATAGCTCAAAGAATTATGCAAAGTTTTCAGTTAGAACTTATTCTATCAAAACAAATATTTTCTCTTTTTATTAATGTATAAGGTTTGGTTGTATCGGCCTTTTCTTAAGTACTCATTAATTAGAATTAAAACTGTTTTATTTAAGATATTAAAAAAAACCGATAGAGTCCCAAGTAACACAAAAAGCATTATAACAAACGAATATTAAACTTATGTAGAGCCTAAGATCCTTATAAAGTCGTATATAAGTTCACCGAGCGTCTTGTCGCTTTATATTGGCATTTTAAAATTATTGTAATGCTTTACTCTGTATAATGGTTGTATAATGGCATATCAAAATACTGTTATAAAACCTGAGGTTTTAGTGCAGCAAGCCACAACGAAGCTGTACAGCTTTCAGCTGTTGTTAGTGCTTTTAGTTGTACAATAGCATTTTAAGAAGCAAATTAATGCCGAATGCTGTTTAATAGCATTAACGTGAACCATTATAATGCTAGTCAAATCCACTATACAGCTTTTGGCTGTTTTTAGTGCCTTAGGGTCTACAATGGCATTTCGTGAAGTACATAAAGGCCTTATGCTTTTTTATAGCATAAACGTGAACCATTATAATGCCACTCAAATCCGGTATACAGCTTTTGGCTATTTAAAGTGCCTTAGGGTCTACAATGGCATTTTTAAATGCTATGTAAAAGCCTACGGCCAATGAAGGGTGCCAACCTGAATCAATGTAATGCCTGCATTTTTAAAGATCAACTGAGTTCTGTTGTATGGCTAGCAGCTTTTACGTGAGTTATTGTAACGCGTAAAGCTGTATAAACATTCATATTAATGTTTTCGTAAAACCATTTATCGGCCATATTGGGGAAAAGCAAATTTTAATAACACAATAACATCTGAACATTTTGTCTTCAACCTTCTACATGCAAGCAAAAACCGGCCAAGTGCGAGTCGGACTTGCCCATGAAGGGTTCCGTAGCAGCAAGTAACATTATATAAACGTTCTTGTAGTTGGTTGTAACTTTGAAAGGTAAATTGCGGATTACGGTTTATGACGTATTAAAAAAAACTAATTACTTGATCTTGTTCAAACCAATTTTCAATTGAAGTTTGCACATGTACATCATAATATTTTTTTAGTTTATCATTCTCTTATTTTAGAAGTTACAGAGGGGGGGGAGACCAACATTTTACCACTTGGGAAGAGTCAGACTGTGTGTGAAACTGATCAGTTTAGAAAAAAACGATGTTAGTAACCTCAATATCATCTTTAAAGACCTATCCATAGATACCCCACACGTATAGGATCGGTGAAAAAAAAATTTTTTGAGTTTCAATTGTAAGTATGGGGGCAACCCCCAAAATTAGTTTTATTTTTATTTTTGTGTAAAAATCCTAACGCGGTTCACTCAATACATCTACTTACCAAGTTTCAACAGGATAGCTCTTATACTTTCGAAGAAAAGTGGCTGTGACATACGGACGGACAGACAGACAGACATGACGAATCTACGAGTATAAGGGTTCCGTTTTTTGCCATTTGGTTACGGAACCCTAAAAAGTAGGTACCTAGATCCATCTGTGATAACCCATATGAACTACGTACGTACACCGTCGTTGCTTATTTCATCAATGTAACATTCTACATGCGTACATGATTTTTTTATAACATATTATTGGAAATACGTAAGTTGTAAAGAAATTTTAAGAAAAATGAATTAATTTCAATAACTTTTTGTTTTCCTAATAATGCGACTCCAAATCTCTATGCTTTGTGTCATTTGGATGATGGGTTTTATTGCTTTGCTTAAGGATCTCCAAAATTGCGTTCAAGTTATGGTACTATTACAGTCCACATCAAGTCTACTAGTATACGGGTGAACCCTTATAAAACTACTTTATAGACAATGGCATTACAATGGTTGAGCTTAAGTCTTCTTTCTGGCCTCTGGGTTGATGATTGTTCACATGTGAGTATTAATACTGCTGGCGGCATTAATTCGCTTTTTTAAAGCTTCACCGGGCTGCTATAGACCGACACCATTTTGGAAATATTTTCTAACCTAAAAATATTATTATTCAGACCTATTTTTAAAAGAAATAAGCCTTTATAGTAGAACAACTACTACTACAACTTAATTTAATACTGCACAAACTATACTATTATGTGAATTATGCAAAATTTGTTCTTTAATAGAAATACATCATTGTTTTGGTTATTTCACACATATCTTTAAATAATATTTTTTATCTAAATCACAAAATATCGAAGGCGCGTGAAAAATATCCATAAAACTTATATAGATATTAACAGTAAACCACACTGCGCAGTAATATTTGAAGGCAGAAAGCAATTTCAGAGAGTCTAAACTTAAAATTCTGTTTTAATGCAAATAAATATGGTGTCATCATTTACGGTTTGTCAATGTTTGTCCATAAATATACGATTTGTCCATAATACGATAATTCTATTATAAAATTTATACCGTGGTAATAGAGACGTTTTTGCAATGATGTGGGATTTATTCAAGTTCTAACTGTGAACACTTCAATGGCTACAATCATGCTTTTACTTCACTTTTATGCTCCTCTAATGCATTAGTAATGCTATTAACATCTTCACTATTAATAATAATACTAGTATAATGCTTTTATAATGCGATTGGTATTTTCATTGACCGTAATAATGCTTTTATAATGCGATTGGCATCTTCATTGACCGTAATAATGCTTTTATAATGCGATTGGCATCTTCATTGACCACAATAATGCTAATATAATGCGCTTATGATGCAATTAAACAACTATGTGAACCCATTTAGGATCTAAAGCCGTAAAATTTGTGCCCAAATAAGAGTTATATCAGCCGCATAAACGTTTGTAGGGCTAATATAGGGCTACCTTCAAAATGCTTTAACGCTACAGAAATGCTGTAAGACTGCCGATATAATGCTTTGATGTGTTACTTGGGGTGCTATTATTAATGTAGGTACTCAATTGCATCTCGATTCAGCTGTACGTCAAAATTTTGTAAAAAAAAGTATACTTACATTATCGACACAACTCTATGACAGCCCGTCTGTCAGTCATGAGTCACTGACATCATATTCATTTTATATTAAATTTAAAGCTTGTTGCAAGATATTGCTGAAGACAATTTTTTTTTGAGGTTAGAATAGAATCCTACCAATTTTGATATGTAACTATACTAGTCAAAGAACATCACTAACACTTATTTGTAAGATCCTGCATACTAGCGCTTCCGAGTAGAAGGCTTTGATACAAATATCTATAATAATACTTGGAAAGTTATGTATGTTTATTTGCCTTCCGTTAACTAATAACCATGAAGTTGTCTAATGTTGAAAATTGTAAAAAAAGGTATTTAAATAATAACTCTAAATAAAGTGATTTTTGCTTATTTTTTTTTATTAAATATTTAATTGTTTCCATAATATCTAAATATCTTGACACTAACTTTATTCATCTGTTATCAAATGTTTCAACCGTTAAAAACTTTCAGTAACTTTAGCTTTTCTGAACTTTTCCGTCACATTTCATAATCATTCTGTCTATAAAATATAAATCTATGTTATAACAGTTTTTCGTGATGGTAACATATCGTATTTACACTTATTTAATAACAAAACTAACTACCTATAACGGTAAGCATTTGATGGGACTATTAAATCATTTATGTATACCTTGTATAGGTATCTCTAAGTTGGCTAAACGCGTTGATGTCTTTTTCGGCGATCAAGATGGAACCGGTGCGTAAAAAGGGTGTGTTACCTGTTATATAATTTCAGTAATTACAAGTACTGTACTTACCGCTGATGAAGGAGCTGGAGTCCATGACAACAGTAGAAGTGTGGCGGGCACGAGATGGAGCGCGAAGAATCGCGCACGCGCCGGGCCCGACATGGCTGCGCCGCCACTACTGGATGCGCGCCCTCGCGGCCTGCCCGGGGCCGCAGGCGCCGCGCCCGGCACCCGCGCCTCCGCGGGGCGGGGGTGTTCAGACTGCTGCCCGAGCACTCCTCTATCCTTTAGTATCCCGGCACAAACGGCGCGCGCGCACGGGAATTAGGCGCAGCGCGCTCCGGGCTATGGCGGTGTCCGTGCTTTGGTAAGAGTTTCAAATAACTAAAATTTACTCCGAATTCCTTCATATTTTAAACTTTCTTTTTTTTTCTTCATAAATAATCCCAACATTTAGTTAATTAAAGAAATTGCGTCGTATAATCTGTAACATCTTATCAATAATTATATTTTTTTCTGTAATTAAAATATATCTTTCTTGAACTTTATTTTATCTTACTAAATAGGTTGGTAGCTGCGTTAGCACCGCTTCTAGGTGTGAAAGCAGTAAGTACTCACTATTTTAATTGCCCTTTATATTATTTATTAGTGTTAATGTAGTTCTTGAAAATCATTAGCGGAATTTGAGAATGTTGCGAGACGGTGAAGTTGCAAGGGCGCGCGGCGGGCGGCGGCGGGCGGGTTGACCCGCCTGTCCGCTTCGACTTGTCTTTTTTGCAATTTCTCCCAAATGCTAACGCTATACAATATTGCAAAGACTCAACAGTTAAATTAAAATCTCTTTACAACAAAGGCGATACATTTTCAGTCTTTGTGGGTGTACGACTTCTTAGCATAGTTATAAGTTATTACATAAATATGTAAGTATAACATAGTAAATGGAAGACCGACAAAGTTTATCATCGTTCGGATGCAGTGCGTCGGTATTGCGCAAACCTACTGTTTCCTACAGTTATATGACACACTTTGTTTTTGTGAAATGTGAAGCGAATCTAATCTGTAATTTTACTTAGGAAAAAATACTTTTCACGGTAATACCATCAGTCAAAATAGAATCTTAATTTGAACGTCAATAAATAATTTCGCGTTCTTGAGTTTTTTTTAGATTCCTAAAAATTTAAAAGAAGAACGAATATTTTTAAATACTTAATGGTTTTTATTTGTATAGGTGTGTTCTTAGTATTTTTCTACTTTTAATTCAGTTATATTCTAATCAACATTCATTTATTAATGTTGATAGATTTTATCTCTTTTATTTATTGATAGGTATTTTATTTTCTTATGGATTTTGGAAATGTTGATGTTTTTCAAATGTCGTCAAAACTTTGCGAAGTATGGTAGGTACCTACTTGAAAAATCTTAAAAGATGCTATTTAAATACTTAGGTACTTACTAAAATGTGTGAGATAGAGTCTTAACTTGATATACCTACTTAAATATTTCATCGATATTTGCTTTCATTCGCCATGAAGTTATTAAATAAATTTCGTAATATACTAGAAAAATGTATGAATAAAATGTATGGTAGATATTAAGTAATACGCGCGGCATATTCAGTCAGTGATAAGCGTCTATGAAATAATTACAGCTCTACGTTATGCTGATTGCGACCAAAAATAAATATTTTTCATTACTCACACTCTGAAAGTAGCTCTGACCTTGCCTGAGGAGCGGGTTGAAGTAACGAGAAAGCGGAAGATCTCCGATTAACACTCATTTTTCTTTTTCAGCTAAAATCTACATTCTTATTTTTACTTTCCTTGTATTCGTAATGAAAAGCACAGTATTTACCTCGGCTAAAAGACATATACAGTCCCTCGAAATATTAGCGCCCTCACTACGTCACGGATGCAACCCCGTCTCGGGACTAAATATTAGCGCCCTCACTACGTCACGGATGCAACCCCGTTTTGGGATGAAATATTAGCGCCCTCACTACGTCACGGATTTGCATCCGAGACGGGGTTGCCCCCGTCTCGGGACTAAATATTAGCGCCCTCACTACGTCACGGATGCAACCCCGTCTCGGGACTAAATATTAGCGCCCTCACTACGTCACGGATGCAACCCCGTCTCGGGACTAAATATGCATAGCTTTCACCCTTTGCAAAACAATGTGCTATTCGAGTATTCGGTTCAAAACACTAACCGACTGGGTTGACCTTTGTTATATGAATTATTGAACTTGATATATTTATATCTAAATCATTTCCCGGAAATTAATCAAAGCGGTTCATTTTACAGGATTTTCGATTAACTCTTTCGGTTAATCAACCCACGAGTGACTGTTTCATACGGACAGTTTGACGCTAAGAAAAATTTTTTTTGGTGTCCTTCATAATGGAACTTTGCATTTTCCGTCCGCGGGTTATCCGTCTAAGTACCAAATATAAAAATAAGCTATTAGCAAAACTAAACTACAAATCAGATATATAAATTACAATTTCGGACTTATTCCTTTATTTGTACCGTAAGTTTTTGTCTGGCCTAATTTCATGATTTTAAGTTACGGGAGACACGGGTGGGTAAAACAAAGAATAAACTCATTTTGGCTGAAAATTAAATCAGTATGAAAATTGATCAAATGAACGTTATATACTAAATGTCGTTAGAGCGAATGAAGGATATATAAAATAAGCATTAGTAAGATCACATGAAATTAGGTCAATGTTCGTACCATATGAAAATAATATCATTTGATCGTTATTATAGCGATATTGAACTAGTATCGGATATTTTATTAAATAGTATCGGATGGTTTTCCATATATATCGTGGTATTACATTAACTGTGGCAATATACCTTTACACACCTTTGGAATCGACACCTAGGTACAGTACTTTCAAAGGTAGGGGAAAGGTGTACGAGATGATTCCCTTAAGGGAGATTGCTTGTAGATTAAAAGATATTCTACTTAGTGCGAATGTAAATACTTATATAAATAGTAAATTTATTTATCTTATTGTTGGCATACTCAAAATTTTATTTTTTTCGATGCTTTACTATTAAAAAAACACATTTTTAAAACGTTGTCAAAGGATCATGTTGTACACCCCGGTGTCCAAGATGATCCCAGGATCCAGGAAGAGAATAACCCACATAAAACCATAATCTCGGTTTATTTTTTCACCTATATATTTGATTGTACTGGCAGCCACCTTATTTTTGACTTTAGCCCGCGTTTTTAGTGATAATACAGGCAATCCAAACTGTGTTATATGGCATGCCATTTTTAACAGCATCCAGTGCTTTGATCATGGAGTGTTCTGACCACAATCCGCGTTTAGTTTTTTTTTTTATAATTACGAGGTCTTAAACCAAAAATATATGAACTTAAACATAATAACATACAAAGGTTAAAAATATCCCCGTAATAGTAGGTATGTTACCGGTTTACAAGAAGATACGTGGGGATCATCTTGTACACCGGTAACATAATCATCTTACCCCAACATAAACTTTTTTATTCAATGTTCGATAACTTAAACTATGTGCTTTCAACTGTTACCATGCTATTATAAAAACAAAATAGAGCAATTTTCAAAGCTAACTAATACCACAGCCTAGTAATAAAGTACCTAGAACAAATTAGATATAAACTTCAACTCACCCTTACCTTAGATCAAAGTCACGGAATATTTGTTTTTTTTTTTCAAAAAATTTAATTGTCACTCTCGACACCACTACTTTTGACTGAGGCGGGGGAATATCGGGGACTACGTTTTACCATTAAAAACAACTAGATGACGCTGCTGGCTTCGTTGCAATATCAAAGGATCATCTTCCCTCAACGGATCATCTCGTACACCTTTCCCCTATTATGTCTCGTGACTGGGACTGTAGCACCGGTAGCACCTTATTTTTGTCATAATATTTTTGTTTATTGGCAATTCAAAAGCTATCCTGTAACTGGCCTACTTGAAATAAATTTGATTTTGACTTAGAAAAAAAATATCTAATTCAAAATTGTTTAAAGTAATTTAAATAAGTATATTATATAATATTGGTTAGAAAACAAGATTTTCAAAATAATTTTATAAGATTAATTCAGTAACAGTAACTACGGATATTCTTTTAATTACGTCATCTCTTTTTAATTACAGTTACGCCGATTTTGTATGAATGACGTGCAACCATTTGTGGCTATATAAACTAGTATCAACTTACTGCTAAAAAGCTGACACGAAGATAAATTTTGTATCAGATTCAGGTCAAAGTCCATGACATAGATAATTATGCTAAAATTATATGTATACAGAAAATAAATTACTATGGTATTCGTGCTTTATGTAACTGTTGTTATTAGGATTTGGGTGTAGAGACTTTTGAAAATAAGGTACCTCGTGCTTTATGTAACTGTTGTTATTAGGATTTGGGTGTAGAGACTTTTGAAAATAAGGTACGAGTACCTATTTGAAACTATCGCTGTCGCTCGAAAGATCCGTCTGCATAGCTAAGTTAAGCAGCATATTTTGAGGATTGGCACTATAAGACCAATAAAAAAATATATTTTATAATGAAGGTACTGAATAAGAAGTATATAATTAAGTATATACCACGTCCCTATGATTTTATTTTTTTATTAGTTGACAAATACGCACACTAAGGGTGCTTGTACACGGCGCAAGTAACCCGCGCAAGTGCCTGAACATGCTCAAGCTACATGCGCCGTGTACAAGCACCCCGCGGCGCGGGTAGCTTGATCAAGTAGCTTGCGCATGTTACTCGCGCGGGTAAACCGCAAACCCGCACCTTTACTTGCGCGAGTTGCATGCGCCGTGTACAAGGGTTCTCTATTGTGTTACCTAACTTGTTTATCTATATTTTAATGTGCCACAATTTCATTTGATCTAATCATCATTTGTCCGAATGATTACTTATCCGAACTTATTTCACATAATATCGCATGCCATAACATTTAAATTCCTAAATACTGTATGTCCTAAATTCGTTTGTCATAAATATAACAATCTTATACAAAATACATAAAACCAATTGGCATAAAATATGTATATAAGTCCTAAATCAAAATTATTAAAAATTTCTTCAAGTAACAAAAAATTAGGGATATCGTCATCATTGTTTCAACATTTTGTTTATTTTGTTACTGATCATTACCACTCAACAAGGAATCTCGACGGAGCCCCGCTTCGCGGGGCTCCTATTTCTGCGTGCAAGATTTAAAGTAACCTAACACGAAGGGGATGGCGGGGTCTTTCAGACCCCGCCATCCCCTTCGAACCTAACCTGTCCGTGTCGGGGTGCCCACAAGTCCCGAGCTCGCTTCGCTCGCTCTTGGAACCCAAGATCTCCGGTTTCTAAACATGTAATGAAATATCAGTTTTACTATAGGTAGGTACCTAATTGAACATTCGGAATAATACACATTATGTAATACAATACTTAGGACATATTTGACTTTATTTCATACAAAATTAGGAGATTCAATTATTATGATACTCGATATTATGTCAGAACAGCGTTAGAAGTGAAGATAATTATGTAAAACAAAATTTAGTTTTTTTGATGATTATGGTTACTGAATTTTATAGCAAACGTGTTATGGCTAATGATTTTCGGACAAACAGTTTTAGGTGACGAAAAGGGATACCGCTGGTAGCGCCATCTGAGCCGAGCTTTGCGTGAAATATCCCATTCCGGCTCCGCATACCTATGCTACATAGAGATAAGCTTTTGCAATGTTACATAAACTATATAACTATGCCAGATTTCTTACACCCCGGTTCGCTCAGTTTTCGTAAAAATGTATGAGTTTTCGCTTGTATTGTATGTATAGGTAATAAACGAATAATTATAGAATAGAATAGGTCTTTATTTGCCTCTAGAATTTAAGTACTTACGTAGATAAATAAATGTGTAGAACAAACCAAAAAGAATAAGTATGACAAAACTAATTTATGGACAGCTGCATGAATATCGACTAAATTTTTTAACAACCTTTATTTATTTTTATAGATACTATAATTTTTTTTATAATTTTAAGACTAAATTAACTCTGTTTGCATTATTGCAGCAAGTTGATAGGGAATACAGAGACTGGGATAATACTGCCTCAAATCCATGGAGAGACGTCGAGAGACCGCGAGACTTCGAGAATTCGTACTTTATTTACCCACCCGCCCCTAGTTACCCACCCGCCCCTAGTTACCCACCCGCCCCTAGTTACGCGCCAGCCCCTAGTAACACACCCCCACGTCCCACACACGGACTGTATAACCGGGAGGACATCCCGCCGCCCCCGCCACCGGACAGCAGAGGTCTCAACTTCGCTGTCTACGATCCCGTGACCAGGCAAAGGGTTGCGCCCATTGACCGCAACTGTACGGCGCCCGGATGTTGTGTACCAAAATGCTTCGCCGAAAAAGGAAACAGGGTAAATATCTACCATTAAATTTTATCTATACCTAACTGAGGACTTAGATATAGCAGAGTGTTAATATTATTAGATAATCTTCATAATTAGGTATGCTAAATTTAAACAATATTTTCACAGGGTTTTCCAGGGTCAGCTGGACCTCCAGGAAGTCCAGGTTTCCCTGGTCACGAAGGGCCTGAAGGCCCCCAAGGCGCAAAGGGACAAAAGGGACAGATGGGAAATCCGGGACCACGAGGTCCAAAAGGTGATAGAGGAAAACCTGGAGAAAGAGGTTTCGTAGGTAGAAATGGCCCAGCTGGTCCTCAAGGTGAGCCAGGTTTACCTGGTATTCCTGGGAGAGACGGTTGTAATGGAACAGACGTAAGTGGCACTCATATGTATATGAATTATTCTAATAAGCACACTAAACTCAATTATGTACAGATGCCAGCACATCACCTACCCCAATCTGTGAAATTTTCCCAATAAAATATGAGACTATATAATAAACGAGCCATAATAAAATCATCACCTAAAGTAAAATTCAAAGATTCCATTTTGAAGTCATTATCGCGAATTCGCGTATATTTTGAGTAATTCTCGAAACCATAAGTTTAAAGTAATGATTTGTTATTTCGTCAACCTTTTTTTTCTACATTTTCTCGGGAATAAAGTATTTTTATTTATTCAACTTAAATAATTACAGTTCCTTAAAACTATACTTAATTAAGTACCTACAGGTTAATTGTATACAGATATTATTGTTAGAACCTTGTCCAGGTGACTAAACTTATCTTTTGTAATTTAAGGGAGAACCTGGTGTGGCTGGACCGCAAGGATTGCAGGGCCCTCGTGGTTTCCCTGGTTCCAAAGGAGATAAGGGAGATAAAGGAGAAGCAGCTTACACAGGAAGAAATCAAAAAGGACAGAAGGGTGAACCTGGTGCAGATGGTACCCGAGGAAGACCAGGTCCTATCGGTCCAGCTGGTCTTGATGGTTTACCAGGTCCCAAAGGCAGCACTGGACCAATGGTAAGTTCGCAGTTTTCAACTCCTAAATAAAATCATAGGGCGTACCTATTACATTTTTAATAAAAACAATAATGATTATTTATAATATTATTCGAAATGTTTGGATCTATTTAGTAATTAAATTAAGATTTGTAGGAAGTTTGAAAATATTACAGATTTATAATGAAGTATTAATAAGTTAAAATAGGACTCTCCTTAAAATATTCTACTCTTGAAGATAATGATGACTCTAATTGTTTAAGAAAAACTAATAAACACGCCTTGCCGAGTCTGAAAATGAAATGAAAATTGAAAAACAAGTATGTAGAATTAAGAGCGCTTATTCTGAAAGTTGGCAACGACGCAATTGGCTGTCAAATATTTACAAGATTTACTTAATTTTACAAATTTATTGTATGAAAATAAGAAATATGGCTCTGTAGTGCACTAAAACATTCATTAGGAAATGAATTAATATCGAAACACCGAATAGACGTAAAAATAGCATTTGGAAACTTTCCAAATGCCTTTTATACACCTGAAACGGTTACAACATCAAATTCAGTGTTTTAATTGCATTCCTATATCAATTTTCTAGTGCACTACAGAGCCATATTTCTTATTTCCATACAGTAACATTGCCAAATTAATTAAAAGTTGTAAATATTTGACAGCTATTAGCGACGTTGCCAACTTTCTGGTTATGCGCCCTTAACACGTTTACTCCGGGTACTACTTTAGCGGCACGAGGGCTAAAAGAACTCGATAATGAACTTATTGGACGGGATGAAATTGTATATAGATGTCTTACGGACCATCACCTTAAACTCAAAATAGTTCAAAACATTTTTATTTGTTTATTGTTTGATGAAGCATATGTATGGGAGGTCGCCTGATGATCTAAAAAATAAAGAACAAAAACAAAATTATAAGACACTGAGGATCTGCAGCACCAAAAGTGAACAAAATCTTTCAGACCTTTTAGAAAATGTAACGTATCGATAAAACAGTAGTGATATGATTAAATTAAAAAAACCGCTAAGCACATTTTTTCTTTCTAGTTGCTACATCTGTAAAGTCTCGGACTTTAAAGCTGATAAAAAATAACTATAATTTCAGTCTAACTCAAAAATAAACTTAAAGAAATTACTTAACCCTTAATTTGGTAACGTTAAGTATACTCAACATAACATTTGAAAAAATCTAGATGTCAAATTTTCTTCCGTGACTTCAAATTTTATAGGCTTGGAATACTTCAATGATAGTTAATTATAGTAGGAAAAAGTTTCTACCGGCCTGTCAATATTTTACTTGACAGTAGCGAACCAGAAAAGACAACGAGACAACGTCATCTGTGAGCCATAAAGATAAATATTTGTTTTTGTTGGGTTTTGGTCTAGTTTTGATACATATTTTGCTTATTTCTATTTATTTATTGTGTGATCAATACGTTAAAAATATTAGAAATCCATTTTTCACCTGGATAAGGACACGAGGAGTCAGTGAACTTGATTGTTAAGTATACTCAACAAAATTCGATGGTGAGTAATCTTGTTATGTAGAGTATACTCAACAAGTCTGCATGGTGAGACATATTGAAATGACTGTTCTAGCACTTTTTCAAATGAAATGATGCATTCTCAGTCAGGTAAGTGATTCTCCTCTACAATTTACACAAATCTTGGCTTTTGCGCCACTGTCAACATGTACTACAGCTACTAGCAAATCGTCGGAGACAGAAGGCTGTGTTCTGTCTCCACTCCACTCCACTTAACCTGATCCAGATGACCCCTGTACCCAAGAAAAAAATGTAATTAAGTTTAAATGGTCTCATGGAAGTTTCCTTCATTGTGCTTAAGTAGATCCAGAAGCTTTCGAAAGCTCTAGGGTCCCGATAGAGGGAACGAATTCAATTATTTAATCGATTTCGTTTCTGACAATCTGTTTGACGAAATTTGTGCCAAAACTAATGGTTAATTATAGTGTTAACTAAGTGAAAATTTCTTACTACATAAAAATACTGCATGTAAACCTTTTTTTATTTATATATTATATACTATTATATATATAGTAATTCTTTAGCCATAGGATTTTGTTGAGTATACTTAACGTTGTGTTTTCAGGAAACCCTTCATGTAATATTTTTTTTATTATTTTTCCCGTAAGGTTTGAATGCATATTAACACAATATATTAATGCCAACTTTCTACTACAACTTTTTTGGTCTTGCCAAATTAAGGGTTAAGTATATTACGTGGGTCCATATTGGCTCACCTAAAGTTGTTTACCCGAAATTGTTCTTCCTAACGATTTGTAATCCGAATGATCACTCTTCCTAAAATTTTTCATCCTAAAGTTTTCATTCATACTTTTTGTAGTGCTACCGGCGATGTTCATAACACTCATGTTTCCGAAAATTGTTATCAATAATATCGTTATTGTAAATATATTTAACCTCTACTGTTTTTATCATAACGTTTTTATCCCTAAACATTATTACGATAGTATTTTTAGTTAGTCATTTTACTGGATCTAGTCTAACTAAATCCAGTAAAATGTCAGAAAAGTCGACGGAGCACCGCGACGGTGCTCCTACTTCTGGGTGGTTTAAAAAAAAAATAACCACGAAGGGGATGGCGGGGTCTTTCAGACCCCGCCATCCCCTTCTAACCTAACCTGTCCGAGTCGGGGTGCCCCCAGTCGTTTGGTCAGAGTGTCGTCTTGGGGGCACTATGAAAAAAATACTGGCTAAATACTAGCTGGTCACAGTTCTAACCTAACCTAAGCTATGGATAATTATCTTTTCAGGTACACACCGCTATAAATAAAATTAAAGAAGACGCTTTAACTAATAAAAACAAAAAAACCAATTCATATAATTAGTGAGTGCGAAGCAAGCACTTCCTCAAGTATACGTGCTAATATGCCAACAAAATAAAAAGAAATCTAAACAAAAAAGATATGACTTTGAATAATAGTGTAAAAGAAGGTTATGTTGAGAAAATATAGGAAAACAAATAATAGTATAATACATGTTTATTGCTACTGACATTATGAAGTCGAATGATTCGGAATTATGAAAATTAGTGACAGAGCAATTAGGAGTTGTGATCATTAGGATTAAAAATGTTAGGAATACAATTTTCGGGGTTCCAATGATCGGAGTTTAAATTTTAGGTGAACTTTGGCGCGCCCATATTACGTACTACAAAAATTATAATTGTTATGTCGAATTTCACCAAAGGCTCATTGTTTTTATTTTATGAACATTTTTTTCACCGACTTCCGAAAGAAAAGTTATTTTACACTTTTTGAAGTCGAGAAGTTAGTATTTTTTTTACCATTAAAACATATTAATTTTTAACCGAATTAAAAAAAAATAGGTTCTTAGTTCGACCTGGTTCATTACATTCTGGAGAAGGTTTTAGTATATAACACTAATAGATATCCCGTGACACTCCTTAACAGCGGCCAGTTTTGGGAGGGTTTTGGAAATATATTTTTTTCAAAGGGAAATGCGGGTTTAGAAAAAAGAGGGACTAAATGGATTGATTTGTTAGGAGACTATGTAGAAAAAGAAATTATTATTTTAACTTTAAATACCGTGTTTTATATTCATTATCATTACTTTTGGATCACCCCTAGTATAAGGGGTATTCTGACGGCATGATTGTCGTAGTGGCTGACCGATCAACTGCTGTGAGTTGCTGGTTCGGTTCCCGTACGCAACTAATATGACAACTAGTTGTTGCGGCTCTGGCCGTTTAAATGTTTGTAAACACACCCACGGTACGAGTAAAGTGTTAATTCATACCGCGACGCTGCGAGCTCATTTCAATACAGATTCAAAATTCAACTTAATTTAATACACGAAAAAAAAATACACTTTCTAAGTACCTTCGCGTCGCGAATATTCGAATACTTCGAATATTCGCCCCATTTCACTATTCGAATAGATACTGACTGGGGTTATATTCGAATATACAACATTATTTTTTGTTTAAGCGAAACCCGATACACCTGTCCAATATTTTTGTGTAAAGAATCTATGTACATACAAAATTTTAAAACCGTATCATAAAAAATCACAAAGTTATAAGCTTGATATTACCTACCTTTCAAAAACAATATGGTCATTTCGCGCTACACCCGCGTATACCGCGTCTACTGTGTTATACACTCGTGATAATAGTTTGGCAATAGGTACCTAACCGTACGGTGATTGTATTGTAATTAACTGGTAATAAAATGTAATTAACATAATATTAAAAAAAAAAATATAAAATGGTGTAAAAATTATAGGAATCGAATCAGTTACTGATTCTGAACAAACTATATTCAGGTTTTGCATATATACTAAAAATAATGTTGTATTATGCCATCAGGGGCCGTATTATGACATCTTAAAGCAAGAGTAGTTGTAGTGAGTGAACGAGGTGGCGCTAAACGACCTGTACAGCGCTGTCTCTTTCAGTCACTGGAACAAGTCTGGTTAGAAGACTTCATAATACGGCCGCAGTACATACATAGTGTACCTACATACTTACATAAACACTGAAAACATAACACTTGTTTTTCTTGTAAAAATTAAATTCTAACTAAACCCTTTATTTTGAATTGTCTTTATTTTTAGGGTCCTCCTGGTCCAAAGGGTGACAAAGGTAGCAAAGGTTCCAAAGGAACAGGACTTCAGGGAGATAAAGGAGATCGAGGTGATCCTGGTGCCAGAGGTACAAGTTGTGTGCCGCCTTCATTGCCTGGAGGAACAAATCCCGATCAGGAAGCTATAAAGGGAGTTCCAGGTGATATGGGAAATAAGGGTGATAAAGGAGAACCTGGACCAATGGGAGATAAAGGTGACACAGGACTCACTGGCGAACCCGGACGTCCCGGACAAACTGGTATCAAGGGCGAAAAAGGAATAATAGGCAATCCTGGTGCAAGAGTACGTTAAGTTTCTTAATATTGGACTTCATTAACTATACAGTTTACACAATATTTTTAAGAACATATACTTAAAGTAAAAACGAACTCAAAATTTTTTAGGGTCGCGACGGACCACATGGCAATACCGGACAAAGAGGACAGAAAGGAGATAGAGGCAATGATGGTTTACCTGGGCTGGATGGAAGACCTGGAGTTAAAGGAGAACCCGGAAATGATGGACTACCAGGACCCAGAGGAATTAAGGGAATTCCAGGTCCAGCTGGTGGTCGCACTGGTTCACGTGGACCACCAGGGCCGCCTGGTCAAAGAGGTTATCAGGGGCGACCTGGTCCTAAGGGAACTGACGGCATGCCAGGAGATAAAGGTGATATGGGTCCAACGGGTCCTCCAGGAGGTCAAGGTGAACCCGGTGCTCCTGGTGGCGAAGGAGTAGCTGGTCCTAAAGGCGAAAAAGGAGAACCAGGACGGGATGGATCTCAAGGTGAACCTGGACCCCGCGGTTTTGATGGACCTCAAGGCCCAACAGGTCTAAGAGGGCCTAAGGGTGAAGATGGCCTTTCAATACCTGTAAGTAATTTTATGATTTTAAAAAATTCTAAACAGGGTTTATCCCGTCTTATTGCCCACCTACATAGTAGACTGCAAATACTGTCCAAAATTCAAGTTACTGCGGTTTAGTTGTAGGAGAGTCTTTCGATCTAACCAAGGGCATTCAAACTCTATCAACACCAGAGCTAGTTACGATTTTGAGCAATCAAATCCGATCCGGAACTTCGGAGTTGGCACCGGAGTTTCAGCTTTTTTAAAATATATCAAAACGCCGTTTAGTTAAGTCAAGAGTAGTTTAATTTGTTCAGGAATAAGTGTTGTGTTTATAAAAATACTGTCTGACAGACAGACGTTACAATAGTCAACTAATACGCATTATAAAATAGTACCTGGTCCATCTGGAGCTTAGCTCGGGAAAACTAAATAGGTACCTACATAGAAAATTAAAAGTGATTATTAGAAAAAATAAATGAGACTAAACTTCACTGATAACAAATTAATAAATAATTTTTGCTCTGACATTTTTTTTTGAACATATTAAACAAAATGAATAAAAAAATTAAGGAATAAAGTGTAAGTAGATACCTAGTAGAAGTTTATGAAAAAAAAATTTAACATGAATAAATTACAATGACTTAATACTTGTTAATTATGATATTTGAAAACACTTCTATTCTAAACTTGAAATCACTTTGTTTTTTTAACCTCATTGTTGAACGCATAACGTGATTATACAGAATTAAAAAAATATTGTATTATATATAATTATACTACTTTAACCCAGCTTCGTCATGTACAAAATAATAAAGTACCTAAGTGAACGAAAACATTAAAAAAACCTGTTCAAATCATTAGCATAGCAGTAAGCGTGTCAGCGTTCCGGTGCAAATAAAAATAAACTATGTATAAGAAAAAAACCTAGAAAAAAAACCGGCCATGTGCGTGTCGGGCCACGCACTGTGTAGGGTTCCGTAGTTGCCCATCAAAATACTTATGCGAACTAACTAAACTGATTCGCTGAATTTAATTTTAAAAAGAAGAATTTTCAAAATCGGTCCAGGCGTCTTTGAGAAATCGGGGAAAATACATTAAAAAAAAAAGATTACGACGAATTTAGAACATCCTCCTTTTTTTGAAGTTAGTTAAAAATAGTTGACAATAAAAACCTACCTATCCCCAAAACATACCCACCTATTGTAGCTGTAAAAATAAAGTTGACACACTTACATTTGCAGTTGAAGAACATGTTCTCCGATACATTTTGTTTACGAAAATATGTTATCCAAGTACGTTTTATAAGTTGGTCAACTATTACTCGTAAACTTGTAAAGCCTACTTAGTCATGATAATTTTCTTTTAAACTTCGTCATATATGTATACTACTATTGTGAATTTTTTCACACCCCCAAACATAACCGTTTAGCTGATAGAGGGGGAGACACTCGAGTCGAGCAAAAATTAGCACTTTAAAGCTTAATATTTCACAAACGGATCTTTTTATCAAAAATTGTTAATGGAAACTATCAATCTTTTTTAAAGGCCTATTTAATGATACCCCAAAACTAAGGGGTACGCGAGAAAAAAAAAAACATCCCCACTTTACGTGTGCAGGAGGTACCCTAAAAAAAAATATTTTACGAGATTTTATTTTACCACTTTTTCGGCGCAACAAATCCGTAATTTACACCAAATTACAGCTTTCTAGTACTGTGCGTCTCTGAGCTAAACTGCGGACAGACGGACGGACGGACGGACGGACATGGCGAAACTATAAGGGTTCCTTGTTGACTACGGAACCCTAAAAAATGGAACCAGGTGACAGAACGAAAAAAAATCCTATGTTTATCTGGGGTTTGAACCCATGGTCACCACCATGGAAATGAATGCTTAAACAAATCGGGCTATTAAAACGCCGCGCCGGTTCGCGCGACGAAATTAATTATGAACCATATTCTTTCTCTAAATCGATATGCGTTAGGCGGAGACCTCTCGCGCCCGGCATTGGTTGCGGCCATGCTGCGGGGCGAGACGGAGTGGGAAGCGGTCGCCTCCTTCTGCGAAGCAGTAATGCTCGTGAAGGAGGAGGCGGGTCGCGAGAGAGAGAGGACAGCGTCCTCCCTCCGCCCCAACCGCAGTGGTAGGCGCCCGCGGCGTCGGACGTCAGCAGACGATCTCCGGCCACCGTAGGCGCGGGCATGCGGGCAGCGAGTAAAGGGCAACTCGCTGCCCGACCATGGACCATGCCCGGGTCGACGGCGCGTTGTGTCCCACGCGCGCCTCAAAGAGCGTCAGCATAATGACGGGGCCCCCTCTCAGAGGGCCAAAGCCTGCCGGGGTCGCGGGATTATTTCCTTACCGTGACCCCGGAACATAACAGGCTACTGAAGGACACCGTGGATTTTAGTCAGTAGAAGTCTGACAGTCCCTCCTGCCCTGCCCGGGGTAGGAATCATTTGATGATTTTACCACGCTAAAAAAAAAAAAAAAACATCGATATGCGTGAAAATACGGAGAAAACTGTATATATTACACCATTCGAGAGTGTTGCTAATAAGAATCAAATTCTGGGAAGTTATCATATACTTACGGCAAACTTAAGGAAAACGATATAATAAATACCTAACCGATTTTTAAAACTTTTCAAATATTAATTAGTTAACGGCCCTGTTTGGGTTTTTTACATGGCAGCATCGGCATTTTCCCTCTTCCTCCCTTTAATGATGCGACTAATTACACATTTCTGTTCTTGTCATAATAGAGTTAGTGACATCGACTCTAATACTATTAGTTTATTACGCTCAAGAATAAGATGCGTATTTCGCCGTTTTGTAAATAATGTTTACATGGTTATTGAAAACCAGTTTCAACTCCGGTTTTCTATTTCAAGTCCGGATTTGAAAAATGCTTAAAATTGCTCCGAAATTCCGGAACCCCGGAACTCCGGATTGAGTGCCCTAATCATACCCTGTTCTTCTTAATATAGATAATAACAAATAATAATTGCTAGTGTCATTTTAGGGTCGGAAAGGTGATAGTGGTCTTAATGGATTGCCTGGATTTAAAGGACAAAAAGGTGAAAAAGGTTACCTTGGTTTGCGAGGACTTCCTGGCAATTCCACTGTAGGAACAGCCGGTAGTCCAGGCGAAATAGGACCGCCAGGAGAAAAAGGTAACAAAGGTAGCCCAGGTTTCGATGGCTTACCAGGTAACCCAGGTGCAAAAGGAGACATTGGTGGTCGATGCAATGACTGTAGGCCTGGAGGTCCAGGTCCGAAAGGAGACCGCGGATCTGATGGATATCCTGGTTTGATTGGAGAACCTGGCCCAGCTGGACCCCCTGGAATTACAGGCGAAAGAGGAGCAGACGGCATAAATGGAAGTCCCGGTGAAGCAGGAAACCCTGTAAGTTCTATTTTTATAATTATAGTACTATTGATAATTACTTTGTGTTTAGTATTAGTTAATAAACTCATATTTCTGTTTTATAAATAGGGAGAACGTGGTGATGATGGACCGACTGGACCACCTGGTGAAAGAGGAGCAGATGCAAATTTAACCGCATTGAACCTTATTAAGGGTATGCCCGGACCAAGGGGTGATCGGGGGCCTCCTGGTCCACCTGGACCAAAAGGTGAAAAAGGGAGCTTAGGAATAAAAGGAAACCCAGGACAAGTCGGCATGCCTGGGCAGAAAGGAGACCATGGTTTGAGGGGACCTCCCGGAAACGATGGCACTTCCGGTTCAGATGGAAACCCAGGTACACCTGGTCAAGATGGACGTTCAATCAAAGGCGAAAAAGGTACACCAGGCAGTTCAGGACTAAAAGGAGACAAAGGATTCCCTGGTAGAACAGGTATTAAAGGTGAACCCGGCGAATGCCCAGCGAATCTGGTAGATCTAACAAAAGGTGACCGAGGAGCACCAGGAGCCCCCGGACCTCAAGGACCTCCAGGTAAATTTCTGGCATTCATATTTAAAGCAATGGCATGTTTGTTAATTTGTGTTATTATACATATAAAACACAACCAGGACTAACTGAACTGTTATGAATGAAAAACTTAAAAAACCACAAAAATGTTCAAAATAACCCAAAAAAAAACTTTTCTTTCGAAAGTCGGTGACTTTATTTTTTATTTAATTGACTTTTTGTCACCGTCTTTCGAAAGAAAAGTTTTTATGTAGGTTATTTTCAACTTTTTTGTGGTTGTTTTGAAGTCGGTTACATTTTTTTTTTTAAGTTTTTTATTTTATCCTTTTTAGTTCCACTATTCAACCCAAATTATTGTCAAATACATAATTTTCTTACATGTGCACTAAAATATTGTAATCCGTAGCACCGATAATAACAACGCCCATGTATGTAATATGTAGGTACACAAAGAGCTAAAAATAAAAACTACTGCACCAAACTGAATGAAAATTTTATGGAACCAAATGGCAGATAATTATACTGTATCGAACAAAAAAAGAATCATCGAAATCGGACCAGAAACCTTTTTTTTTAAGTGGCAAAATCATCAAATGAGTCCTCCCACCCCGGGCAGGGCGGGAGGGACTGTCAGACTTGTACTGACTAAAATCCACGGTGTCCTTCGGTAGCTCTTTGTGTGCCGGAGTCGCGGTATACGTATGTCCCGCAACCCCGGCAGGACTGTGGCCCTCTATAGGGGGGCCCCGTCATTATGCTGACGCTCCTTGAGGCGCGCGTGGGACACAACGCGCCGTCGACCCGGGCATGGTCCATGGTCGGACAGCGAGTTGCCCTTTACTCGCCGCCCGCATGCCCGCGCCTACGGTGGCCGGAGATCGTCCCGCGACATCCGTCGCCGTGGGCGTCTACCACTGCGTCTCGGGCGGAGGGAGGACGGTATCCTCTCCCTCAAGCGGCCCGCCTCCTCCTTCGCGAGCATGACTGCTACGCAGAAGGAGGCGACCGCCTCCCACTCCGTCTCGCCCCGCAGCATGGCCGCAACCAATGCTGGGCGCGAGAGGTCTCCGCCTATCGCCGCAGTGAGGACACGGCGGTGCTCCGCCCAAGCTGGGCAGTCCTGCACCGTATGCTCCACCGTGTCCTCCGGGCGATCCTCGCAGTGGTGACACCCGGGCGTTTCCTCCTTTTGCCCCGTAGAGGGCCATGGACCGTACGACGTCGGCGTGCAACCTCCGGCAGGGGGCGTTTGGCCCGCCGACATTGGGCAGGAGCCGCTTGAGGGCGGCTGATGCCCGGTTCAGCCTTGGGGCCAAACGCGAGAAATGTTCCCCGAAGTTCCATCGGCTGTCGAGGACGAGTCCCAGGTACTTCATCGTTCCCCCGACGCCGACGCGAACCCCCCCCCCCACCGTTATGTGGGACTCTGTCATTGGCGCATTCAAATGGCCATGAAAACACATGGCCTCTGTCTTGTGCAGCGCCACTTCGAGTCCCAACTACCGCCCGCGTCGCCAAGTCGGCCGCCTCCTGGTGCGACACTCCCTCCGCCAGGACGAGCGTGTCGTCAGCGTAACATATTACGTCTAGAGGGAGGTCGCCGCGCAGCACCCAGTCGAAACCGGTGTCCCACAGGTGCGGTCCCAAGACCGATCCCTGTGGGCTGTGGGACACCGCACGACATCTCTAGCCGATTCCACTCTCCCCGGTGACCGGGGTAGATGACGGCTCTGTCCATCAGGTAGTCCTCGACTGTGCGACGGAGGTAGGTCGGCACCCGGTGATACCGGAGTGCCTCCCTGATGCAACTCCAGGGCAGGGTGTTGAAGGCGTTGGAGATGTCCAAGGACACCGCCACGATGACCCTGCCCCGGGCCACTGCATCCCCCGTCGTGAGGGCTCTAACGCGCATGATGGCGTCCACCGTAGAGCGCCCCCTGCGGAAGCCAAACTGGCTTTCCAACAGGTTCGGGCCCACCCGATTTAGGTGCCCGACGAGGCGGTCTGCGATTACTCTCTCAAAGAGCTTGCCCACCTCGTCGAGCAGCACGATCGGTCGGAATGCGGACGGAGAGTCCGCAGGGCGCCCAGGCTTCTGGATGAGGACCAGTTTCCCCGTCTTCCAACGAAGCGGGAACTGGCCCCTCGCCAAGCACGCGCTAAAGAGCCCCCCCAGTCGAGGCCCGAGAGTCCCCGAGGCCAGGACCCAGGCTTTCCCTGGCAGGCCGTCGGGTCCTGGGGCGGTATTCTTGGCCTTGAGCCGTTGTACCGCCACTCTCATGTCTACCTCGGTCACCTCTGGAGCTTCGTCGTCGTCGTCGTCGCTGTGGTCCGCGTTTGCGTCAGCTTCGCCCTCACTGTCAGACTCCGTCCGAGGCGGAGCTGCCATGGGCGGGGGAGTATGCTCCCCTCGCGATGGGAACAGGGCGCTCACCACGTCCTCCACGAACTGAGGCTGGAGACTCTACGTCAACGGGGGGGCCCAGGGGCGGAGCTTTCCGCACACCCACCTGTAGGGCCAGCCCCATGGGTCCCGGTCCAGAGTCTCCAGCAACTCCTTGCGGGCCTGTTCTTTGGCCCGCAAGATTGCGTCGCTGAGGGCGGCCTTCGCTGCCCTGTAGCCCTCGTGCAGCTCCGCCTCCACGGCGGCCGTATCCGGAGGTCGGGTGCGGCGCCTGCGGAGCCTGGAGTACCGGCGTCGCGCGGCAACGCACGCCTCGCGCAGCGATGCTAGCTCGAGCGATCACCAGTATAGCTGACGCCGGGCGCGTCCTTGCCGGACCCGGGGCATGGCCACGTCGCAGATCTCCGACATGGCCTCCCGGAACCACTCGGCCTCGTCGTTTATGTCAGCAGGCCTGTCCGGTGGTGACACCCAGGCCTGCACGATCGAGGCTTCCAGGAATAGCTCCCGGTCCAGCTGTTTCAGCGCCCATCGCGGACCACTTGGATTCCGTCGGACCGGCGCGTCTGGGTTCTGGGCGGAGACGTCATACCGAATATACCGGTGGTCGGAGTAACTCTCCACCTCCTCCACAACGCGCCAGTCAGTGACGCGCGGCGACAGGGCGGCGCTGGCAAACGTGACGTCTACCACCGACTCGCCCGTCCACCGCACGCACGTGGGGACAGAACCACGGTTCTCAGTGACCAGGCCCTGCGCCAGGGCCCAGTGCTCGAGCAACCTGCCCCGCGCAACGTCCGTGTACCGGGAACCCCAAGCCACGTTCTTGGCGTTGAAGTCCCCGAGGACGAGCGCGGGGAGGGAACCGAATGCGACGACGACGTCTCCCAGCTCCACAAGGGAGTCCTGGAACTCGGCGAGAGTTCGGCTCGGGGAGAAATATACGCCTACCACGACGATCTCCCCGAACCGGGCTGCGACGATCCCGCGCCCTCTCTCGACACGATCGAGGGGCGGGGTACCGGCGGCGGCCAACGAAATAATGGTCACTGAGCCGTCCAGGTCCGCTACCTAGTCGTTCCTGGGCGGGACAAAATACGGCTCGGCGACCACGGTGACATTTATCAACCACTGCGCCATGCTCTGGAGCAAAAGATCCTGAGCAGCGGCGCAGTGGTTGATGTTCGCCTGGAGGAAGCGCAATGGAGACATTATTCTGAATCCATTGCAGCCTGGACCAGAAACCTCGGAGTCATCACTGTAGACAACGTTGAAAACTTTTTAGGTTTTTGTTAATTTTTGTAGATTTTTCAAAAAGTTCTGGTCCGATTTCTATAAAATTTTAATGGGACCATTCCGGAAGTAAACCCTATCCAACAAAAAAAGAATTTTTCAAATCGGTTGTTAAAAGACGGAGTTATGCCCGAACAAACATAAAAAAAAAAAAACAAACATCCGAATTGAGAACCTCCTCCTTTTGGAAGTCGGTTAAAAATGATTTATGATTCTTAATAATGCGACGACGATTTTTTTCATACTATGATATGTCTACTTTTACAGGTGAACAAGGACCGAAAGGTGACAGAGGTGATTCAGGGCGCCCAGGAGCTAAGGGTGAATCAGGTTTCCCTGGAAGACAAGGGCCTGTTGGTCCTCGCGGTATTCCAGGAGAAAGGGGAGACCCTGGTGAAATGGGTGCAATTGGGTTCCCAGGAACTCCTGGAGAGGTGGGACCTAGGGGATATCCTGGTGTACCAGGTACTAAAGGCGATAAAGGTGAACTAGGTCTATCCATGCCTGGACCTCCTGGACCTTCTGGTTTACCCGGACAAAGAGGAGAGAAAGGCAACAGAGGAATTCCTGGAACGCCAGGTTCTGATGGACTTCCTGGAGCCACTGGATTATCTGGAGAAAAAGGAGATCAGGGTGCTACTGGTCGACCAGGTTTTCCGGGTCCAGCAGGTCAAAAGGGAGAACCTGGCCCCGTTGGACCACCCGGAGTGGCAGGAAGACCGGGCGCACCAGGAAGAGACGGACCTAAAGGGCAACAGGGATATCCTGGACCCATTGGAAAGCCAGGAGTGATAGGGTTACCTGGAACTAAGGGAGATCCAGGAATTCAAGGCATGCCTGGCCAGAAAGGATTCCCAGGAAGTCGAGGGCGCCCAGGACGCAATGGGCCGCAAGGTATCGCAGGAGCACCTGGAGACAAAGGAGACAAAGGAGAGCGCGGTTTTGATGGCATGCCGGGTGCACCTGGTGTAGATGGTCTAATGGGCCCTGCTGGTAGAGATGGCTTAAAAGGTGATCAAGGTTTTCAGGGTTCCCCTGGAATGCCTGGGAAAATGGGATTAGCTGGTGAAAAGGGTGAAAGGGGCTCACCAGGATTAAATGGACCGAAAGGCGAACCTGGATCGGCATCAGATAAGGGTGACAAGGGCGATCAAGGCATACCAGGTTTTAGAGGGTTAGATGGTATACCGGGTCAACCAGGAGATAAAGGAGATAGAGGTGAAACAGGTAACCCTGGCTATGGACTTCCTGGGGTACGAGGTGAAAAAGGTGATATTGGCACGCCTGGATTAAATGGACTGCCGGGACAGGATGGAGAAAAAGGAGACCAAGGTTACAGAGGAATTAAAGGAGACAAAGGATTTATGGGTGTTCCTGGTGAACCTGGACAGCCAGGAATGCCCGGACTTAACGGTCCTCCTGGCACGCCAGGAGATGTTGGTTTGCCCGGACCAATGGGAGTAAAAGGTGATAGAGGTGATAATGGTTTATCAGGAAGAGATGGATATGATGGACTACCCGGTGCACGAGGTCAGCCCGGTCCTCAAGGACCCCAAGGCCCACCAGGTTTCAGAGGCGACAAAGGTGACCGAGGTCTGCCTGGAGTTTCAATAAATGAAAAAGGAGAAAAGGGAGAAATTGGTTTGCCTGGTATGGCTGGAGTAAAAGGTGATAAAGGTGATAGAGGTCTACCTGGATTACAGGGTCTACAAGGTCAAAAGGGGGATCGTGGTTTCGTTGGCCGAAAGGGTGATGTGGGATTGATTGGTCTTATGGGAGAGAAAGGTAAGCTATGTTCAGATTTATCACCAAGGATTCTTATAGTTTAGCCATGTCCGTTTGTATGTATGTCTGTCTGTCTGTCCGCTGCAGGCTGAGCTCAAAGACGCTCGGTACTAGAAAAGTGCAATTTAGCATGAATAATTCAAATTAATTATATCGACAAAGTAGTAAAAACAATATTTTTTTTGGGTTAGGTTCACGTAAAGTTTTTTTTTTATTCTCGCGTACGCCATACTGTGGGATGTTGTTGGATAAATCTTTAGAAATCATTGTTGGGGTTGTGAAAACCATTTTGTTGATAAAGGGATCTGTTAGTGTAAGCTTTAAAGTGCTATTTTAATAGACTCGCATGTCCCCTCTACCAGCTAAATGCTTGTGTTTACATAGGTGGAAAAATGTATAGAAGTGCTATATACTTACATATAACGAAGTTAAAAGGAAAACTATCATAGTTAAGAAGCTATACAGGGCTTCACACACAGCAGCTATAATGTAAAGATGTATATTCTAGCACGATACATCTCATTACATCTTTCCATAGAGATTCGAAGATGTAAAAATATACATTATAGCTGCACTGTGTGGTCTCCTGACGATTTCTATGGAAAGATGTAATGAGATGTATCGTGCTATAATGTACATCTTTACATTATAGCTGCTGTGTGTAAAGCCCTAAGAGTTATGGTTAGCCAACTTGTAAAATGTACTTGAATAACATAAAGTATGGAAGTAGATATTTCTCAACTGCAAATGTAAGTTTCCGTTTTATTATAATCTCTTTTAATTATTGTATCACAGGTGATCGCGGTCCTGCTGGGCCAACAGGAATACCAGGATTAACAATTGTTGGCGAAAAGGGATTGCCAGGAATTCCCGGCAAACACGGTCGCCCTGGCCCGCCTGGTTCAATTGGTGAAAAGGGAGAACAAGGACTTCCTGGGCTGCCTGGTCAGATTGGACCCGCTGGGACACCAGGTGTTGTGGGACCTCGAGGAATAAAGGGTGATCAAGGCCGAGAAGGTGTAGCTGGTCCTCCAGGGTATGATGGAAGACCAGGAACTCCAGGTCTTCAAGGTGTGCAGGGAGAAAAGGGTGATAGGGGTGAGAAAGGTGCGACTGGTATCGGCTATGAAGGACCTAAAGGAGATCAAGGAGCCCCGGGTTTGCCAGGCATGGTTGGAGATAAAGGTGACAAAGGAGATCGCGGATACGATGGCATTGATGGACAGCCAGGCCTGATGGGTAGAACGGGAGAAAAGGGTGAGCGTGGATTCCCTGGAAGGATTGGCATAATCGGAAATCAAGGTGAAAAGGGTGACAAGGGTGAATCTGCTGGTTTTGTGTATGGACCAAAAGGAGAGCGTGGTCCTCCAGGATTACCTGGAGCAGATGGAACACCAGGAAGGGATGGACTACCCTGTCCACCAGGAATAGACGGACTGCCAGGTATGAAAGGTGATCGTGGTTTCCAGGGCAGAGTAGGCCCACCAGGACCAATTGGACCACCAGGTTTGCAAGGGATACAAGGAGATCGGGGTGACATTGGTATTGCTGGACTTAGGGGACCACCCGGACCGCCTGGAGCTCCATGTGTTGAAACTGACTACTTAACGGGTATCCTTGTTGTACGTCACAGTCAAGGAAGTTATGTTGACGAATGTCCCGACGGATTAATAAAACTCTGGGACGGCTATTCTTTACTGTATATAGACGGAAACGAAAAAGCACATAATCAAGATTTAGGCCATGCTGGCTCTTGTATAAGAAAATTCAGTACAATGCCATTCCTATTCTGTGACCTGAATGAAGTATGCAACTACGCGAGTCGAAATGACCGAAGTTATTGGCTATCAACAAATGAAGAAACTCCAATGAATCCAGTACAAGGCAATGATATTATCAAGTACATTTCAAGGTGTGTCGTCTGCGAAGCACCAGCGAATGTCATAGCTGTTCACAGTCAATCGAACAGTGTTCCGGAATGTCCTAGAGGGTGGACCGAACTTTGGATCGGATTCAGTTTTGTTATGGTAAGCTATCGTTTTTTTTACATTTCCCCTCATTGTTAATTCTTCCAGTACTACAATTTAAATCCTGATCTACAATAAGTATTTACGTTTCTACTTTGTGGACGCACTCACAGTCGGGGCCCCTTGGGAAGATTTGATTGGTATCATTTGAATGGAAATACCTATGCAATGACACCCAACTTGACATAGTTCATCGACATTTTTTTTCATTTTGATAATGTGGCGTCTGGTTGTCGCTGTGGAGAATTTTGATACTGTCATGTCTTTAGTGACACTCGCAAGGTTAAGACGAATCGATTGGCGTAAGAATTAACAAAATCGGCCTACGCATTCGGCTCTAGAACGCCACATAGAAACAAACATACATAGGTGGGTAAAGGTGCGTACAGACCATGTAACAATTTTATATAACATTGTTATATAACACAACAAATGTATGTAAAATGTTATATAACAATGTTATATAACATGACCACAATATGAAAAATGTTATATAACATGTTATGTTACATAGTCTGTACGCACCGTAAGGCGGAGTAGCTTTGCCGGTTTCGTTGAATTGATCATGTCCTCAACTTTGTGTCAATGTAACAAAAAATTGGTAGCGATTTGTAACATAAACTTATGTTTGTCATAATCAATATTTATCCGCCTAAATAAATCCAAAAAAGCCTGTGGTATATTTAATTATTTACACATTAATTTCATGTATTTTTAAACAACATACCACGTCCTGGGTCCATACAAAATTTAAGTGTCTCCATGACACCTTAAATTCGAAAGGGGCAATTTACATAAATGCTGTGATGATAGTTCATAAAATATTGTGTTTATTTAATAGGTAGATACAGTCATGTAGGATACGTAAATGGTGGTATAGTAAAACTTTCATAAAATATTGGATAAAATAATTCGACAATAAACTGTGTCTCCAAATATTTTGCGTCCGTTACCGTTTTCGACAGATTTTACTTTAGAAAGTGGCAACATTTAATTTATTTTTCAAGCGCCAACACAAGTATTATTTGACGTAAAGGTTGACAAATCTATTCGGCCATTTTGTAAGTTGTGAGGTGAGGACGAAGTTGTATTTTCGGTGCGGTCAATTGTTTTTCGGGCGCCAAAAGCTGATTTTCTTCAAATTAAGTGAATGTATTGACAATTTAACTTTAAGTAATGTAGGTAATGGTAAAACGTAAAGCATTTATCAAGAATTTTGCCAAAACAACAACAGAATTAACCATTTCCAAAGGCGTCCGTTACTGAAGTCCGTTACCGATCGTTAAAGTCCGTTACCTAAAGATAGGTTTACGTGATATATTTATTTAAAAGTAGTATATTTTAAAATAAAAAAGACAAACGATTTTAAGATATTATATTAAACTAGCACTACGCCCGCGACTTCGTCCGCGTGATTTTCGAATTTTGCCTTTGTGAATTTCTAGTCCCGGCCTATACGGGATACTGTTGGAAAAACTCAATCAATATTCAACAAAAATTCTATCAACTCGCAATATTCCGTCTTAGGTAACACCTAGGTCCTAAAAATTTAACTCCTAACTATCAACCCCAATACAAACTTTTAGGGGTCGAATTTCGTATCATCCTCTCTTAGTGAGAACCTGTATCATAAATAGAACACCCCTGCAATGTTGAGTCCTCTAATTACAAACACCAAAGACAACCCCTAAGGGGACGAACTTTGTAAAATTCCGCCTTATTGAGAACCTAGGTCCTAAAACAACCCACATGCTGAAACTCCTAGCATTTGTAGTAACAAAGTTTCATACAAACTGTCAACCCCATAAACAGCCCCTTAGGGGTAGAATTTCAGAAAATAGTGCCTTGGTGTGCATTTACGTCATAAAAGAACAACCTTGCAAAATTTAATACTCCTAGCATTTGTAGAAACGAAGTTTCATACAAAATATCAACCCCTAATTTAACCCCTTGGGGTCTATTTTCACAAAATACCCGCAACTACGTCCAAAAAAGAATCTCTATGCAAAATTTGAGTCTCCAAACTATCAACCCCGAAAAAGCCCCTTAGGGGTCGAATTTCGCAAAACCGTCTTAATGAACATTTAGGTCTTAAAAAGAACCCCTCGTAAATTCGAGACGCATAGCACTTGTTTGAGGATCATCGTACTTATATTGACAGAGTTTCATACAAACTGTCAACCCCAAAAACAATCTCTTAGGGATCGAATTTCGCAAAATCCTGTCTTAGGTATTACTTACGTCCAAAAAAGAACCCCTATGTAAAATTTGAGTCTCAATTCTATCAACCCCAAAAACAACCCCTTAAGGGTCGAATTTCTCAAAATTTTCACCTTGGTGAGCATTTACATCTTAAAACGTACCAGCATGCGAGATTTGAGACGCCTAGCACTTGTACTAAAAAAGTTTCATACAAACTATCAACCCCAAAAACAAACCCCTTAGGGGTCGTATTTCGCAAAATCCCGTCATAATGAGCATCTACGGTCTAAAAAGACACCCCATGCAAAATTTGGGATTCCTAGCACCTGTAGTAGCGAAGTTTCATACAAACTATCAACCCCAAAAACAACCCCTTAGGGGCCGAATTTCGCAAAATCCGTTCTTAGTGCTCACCTACGTGGTATAAGGAGGGCTTATGCCAAATTTCAAGTTTCTAGGCCCAGCGGTTTGGGCTGTGCGTTGTCAGATCAGTCAGTCAGTTTTGAATTTTATATATATAGATATATAGGGTGAAAGGTAATTAGTGGAGGATACTTATACACGTGATTGTTCTCATGATTACAAACAACTTTCCCAAAGAAACTTTTTTTGTAAACTCATTAGTTTTATTTTTATCACTATAAAACTAACACGTGCGCGCGTGGATAAGTTCAAACTTCGCGCGGTTTGCGATCAGCAGTTAGCGGAGAGCCTCATGCCACACCCCCCCCCCGCCCGCACCGCGCCCCGTGCCATGCAGTACAGCAATAGTAAAATAAAAAAAACAGTTGCTCCGGGAAGCGTGTCGCGTGCGCATTGTTTTGTTATTTTTTTGACGCCCCGCCCGCGCGCGATGCCGTACAACTACACCGCGAGTACAGTGATGGTGATTCGGAAGGGAGTAATGGTGTTATTTATAAAGACAGGTGGATATTAAGTCGAAGGGGTCCACTTGCTTGGCCACCGCGGGCTCGTAAAAAACCTAGTGTATTGTGATGGGCCAGTCAATACTTTCGATGAACTAAAAGGATCGAAAAGTGTTTCGAAATAGTGAATAGTGACACTAACACTGCGACGAGTGCAGGCTCACAAGCGCAAGGCGGACACATCCAACAATTAATATGAGTTAAAACTTACTTCGTAAATAGTCAAGTTGATACCATTTTTTTAAACACACCAGTTTTACGAAGTTAAAACAACGAGAGTAATAATAAAATACCCAAGTTTTTCTTGTAGACTGCTAGTTCAAAGCCTAGATAAGTGTGATGGAAACTTAGAATAACTTGAATCATGCCCAGTCTCGAGTAGGTATCGATCGAGTCAGTTAATAATGTAGTGGTATCTTTTAAGCCGTTTCTAAACATCCATCTTTTAAATAATAAAAACAAACGCAATTCCTGAAGTTAGTTTGTAAGTAGTAGTAGTTAGTTTGTAAGTGGAGTCTAAGTTAGAAAGATTATGTATTTTATGTGTTTATAAAGTAAAGTACCAAAATACTAGTCTTAGATATTACTTTATCGAAACATGTAGGCGCACTGCCTAAGTCATTGCCAACGCGGGCGCGGGGCCCAACCGCTAACAGCTGATCGGGCGACGGTGCGCGCGCGTAGTTTGAACTTAGTACGCGCGCCCATAATTTTATTATAGTGATAAAAATAAAACTAATGAGTTTACAAAAAAAGTTTCTATGGGAAAGTTGTTTGTAATCATGAGAACAATCACGTGTATTAAGTATCCTCCACTAATTAACTTTCACCCTATATAGGTACCACCGAAAATGATTTTAAAGAGCTATTATTTATATTTAAGAGATATTATTTCTGCTGAAGTTAAGTAATAATAATAAAAAATACTTCTTAAAATTTTTAATTTCTTTATATGTTTACTACTAACTAACAAATCCTCCTAGAATTAATAATGATTACACATTTTACATAAAATATGTTTTATTTTTTTATTTTTTGTTGGTTCGCATTTTAGTGTCTTAAATTAATTGCATATAAACCATGCTTTACAATTAGTCGCATTACCGTCCGTAACCGTCCGTTATCGCGATATCGGCAAACTTACTCGGCCTCACCCAGGTACATACCTACTCGTAGACTGATAAACACATTACCCTCCTTTGCGTCGCGCAGTCGGGTAAAAAAAACACAAGGAATTTCTTCTCACATACAGGAACACCCAGACCCGAAACAACTAGTTGTAGGTCATAAAATGTTTGGTTTTCAAATACTTGTTCCGTGCGGGGATCAAACTCGCGACACGCTGCGCTGCAGCCGAACGCTCAGCCATTGCGCATTTTATTAATTTAACCTTCCTTTTTTCTTCATAAAATATCTAATATCGCTTAAATCTTTCTTTTTCTCGTCGTCAGATTCATATTATGGCCCTCGCTTTGAATCCGTCCTTTATTCACTAGTTGCATAACGTATTAATCAAGATGTAAGTGAATAATAGTTATTTGTTATGCAAGGCTGCAAAGTTGATTTTTGGCGCGAGTACTTGAATTGAGAACTGAGCGAGCGAAGGATTCTAAGATTGAACCGCGAGAGAAACGAGCGGTTCAAATATAGAACCCTGAGCGATGCGAAGTTTTCAAAGGTACGAGACGCAGAAAAACTTTGCTGCCGAGTGCAACACACAACTTTTCACCTCACACAGCGAGGAAATGTAGTAGGGTCGGCTCACCTGTCAGTGTAGAAAACAATTGAATACAAGACGTGTTCGAATTTTGAACAACACTTTGTGCTCTAGAGCACAAAATGGAGTTTTGCGCTCAGATTTTGAATGAGAAATAGAATCTTTCCGAGCGTGTGAGGTGAAAAATGAATTATCCATCGTTAGGGCGTTTGTGCATTACGGTGCGTACAGACTATGTAACTTAACATGTTATATAGGTAACATTGTTATATAACATTTTTCATAGAGTTACCATGTTATATAACATTTTACATACATTTGTAGTGTTATATAACAATGTAATATAACATTGTTACATGGTCTGTACGCACCTTTACAAGGAATTTTACCGTCCGGCAGTCCGATTTCTTACAATTGTGAATGAATTTCAATGAATTCTCAATGAAAGTTGATGTAAGGGCGCTTGTGCACTACACGGAATTTTACCGTCCGGCAGAAGATTTACATCAACTTTCATTGAGAATTCATTGAATTAATTGACAATTGTAAGAAACCGGACTGCCGGACGGTAAAACTCCGTGTAGTGCACAAGCGCCCTAAATCTTACTGCGAGACAGTAAAATTCCGTGTTATTCTCAAAACTTTCATAACGATATTTTACCATGATAACTGTGACATACTTGGTCTACAGTTTTAAATAAAATTGTTAGTTTTCATGAAAGCGGGCACGAGAATAATAATTAAATGTTAATTGCAGTTAGTACATTCACTGAAAGCTGAAATCTTCCTGAAACTTATTAAAAACAAAGTATTATATAAGTACACTAATAACGTTAATGTTTACCTTATAGCACACGGGAGCTGGAGGTCAAGGTGGAGGACAGGCATTGGAGAGTCCCGGATCTTGTTTAGAAAGCTTCCGCACTGTACCATTCATAGAATGTAACGGCGAGGGCGGTACCTGCCACAAATTTGCCAATAAGCTCAGCTTCTGGCTTACAACCATCAGAGACGAGGATCAGTTTGCTATGCCACAGCGTGAAACATTGAAGTCAGGAAATCTACAGCAGCGAGTGGCTCGATGTGCAGTTTGCATGAAGAACACCAAATAGTGTAATGAAATTATTTTAAGCCGATAACGCGGATCAGGAGTATTTTTGTAATTAATAACAATTACCTACCTAACTATACCAAATCAATATTACTATAAATGATATGTTCTATTCGAAAATACATATTAAACATATTGGGTATGGTATAATGAGGCTGAAAAATAAAAATCCGCCATTTTATAAACGAAGTCACTTAATAATTGAGTTCCTGATTAACAATAACACACCAAAGCAATTAAACGTAAGGTATTTTATTTAATTATTATAAAGATAACGTCATACAAAGTATGTTATTGCATTGTTACTTAAATTCCTTGATTCTGTTATTTACCTGTCTACAAAATAATGCATCTTAGTCATCATCATCATCATAAACTAAATACCTGATGTGAATGCGGCATTTATGATTTTTGTTACTCTTTAATGCTGCCGCATCTAAGTACCTATAATGATTTTATTGAAAAAGTACTAAGGTAAAACTGGTAAAGCATGGTATATTATTTTATTATCATAGTACCTACAGTATCTAAATATACATAATTACATACTTATACTTACTTTCTTTTGTTTCTGAAATTGTGTGTTATATTTCACTAGTCAAAGTGAACGATCCGACTTTGAAAGTTGAAACCCTCATGCACTCGATTTGTGATAATTTAGATTTTCCTAATTGTATATAATAATAAATATATTAAATAAAAATAATAAGGAGTCGTAGAAATACCGTTTAAATATTTAGCAACTGTAATTACTTACTTTATTTCCTGTCTTTATATTTAAATACTAAATTGATTACAGATATCATAATATTACAGCTTAATTATAATATTCAAAAATGTTTCTTCTGTATTATATATAAACAAACTAAATATCTGCCAAAAATGTGAATAATAAACATGTTTACTTTTATAAAACACTGCCATAATTATTGTAGATAGATTAATTAATGATAAAGAATTTAAGAATTCGTACACAATAAAAATGACTTTAAAAGTTAAATTTTGTTTGTTATCCCACTATTATTATTAAACGAGCAATTTTTGTATACAGGGTGTTCGTTTTAAATTGGCCAAAACATTAGGCAAAAAAAAAACATAAAAAAAGAGCTAAAGGTTCCTAAGAAAGTTTTCCTGTATGGATTCGGATTTCTCCCTTTTAGCCAATTTAAGAGAAACAGCCTGTATATTGTATAGTAAGCTCGCAGTGACCCCGAATGGCGGTATCACTGCGAACACAAAGTGCTCAAACAGACTGCGAGCCTAACGCGGTGGCGGCGGTGGGCGCGATAATATTGAATGTATGAAATCGCCGCTCGTGGCCATACTGAAGTGACTAAGGCTGCGTTTCCACCAGAGATGTGCGAGGATGTGTAGCGAGGAATGTGTTTGTAAAGAACCAATATAATCACTTCATTTACCTCGCCTCGGTCAGCACAGCTCTGGTGGAAACGGCTCAGCGGAGCTTGATTTTTGCACATACAAAACACGCGAGGGATGTGTACGGGATGTGTGCGAGGGATGTGTACGAGGGATGTGTGCGAGGGATGTGTTGCGAGGGATGTGTACGAGGGATGTGTGCGAGGGATGTGTTGCGAGGAATGTGTTGAGAAATGTGTTGCGAGGTTTGCGCATGCGTCTGTTGTTTGTTAGAAAAACCTGAATTTATACAGCGCCGTGAACTGGAGCGATCCCGCTCGCTTCCAGCTGTTGCTACGGCCATGGTCGGAAGTGAGACTGAGAGTTGTGTACGAAGGAAGCATTTTCAGCGATGGTTCGGGGCGTTATGCTCGCTATGGAGATGGCGAAGAGCGAGTGGAAACTTTCCACCCCTCTCAGCTCGCGTATTAGATGCACCGAACGTCAATAGGCACAAACCGATCTGCATTCTCTGATGAGAAATAGCCTACGTGCGGCTGACTTGGGACAGTCAGCCACCAGCCAGATTTGGTTCATTTTCATATTCTGGACAATTTAGATTCCATCCCATCAATTCATTTAGTTTCCATCCCATCTACACGTAGATAAATGATCACCCGCAGCAAAAGCAGAATTATGTCGGCCAATCCCGGCCCCGATGCTGTTATTTCTCAGCCTCCCTCACAGCTCTAGTTTGCCGACCAAAAGCGTGCGCAGTGAACGCACCGTGCATAGCCGCTCATCACATTCGTCGGCAACTGTGAGAGCACAAAAACCAGCGGCAGAAGCGCTCGTCCTACGTCGCTCGCCGCCCATGAGCGCGACCGCGATCAGGTACTCGCCGAACGTGAGCGACAACGCGAACTTGAACTCGCCGAACGTGAGCGACAACGCCAACGTGAACTCGCTGCGTTACAGCACCAGGTCGAGGAGTGCGAACTGCAAGCCGAGCTGGCGACTATCGATGCAAGCCGCGCCAGCCATCGGAGCTCTACACGGGTAAGCGTAGACAGAACTAAAAAAATGGATAGAAAATCAAAATCTTGACAGCTGTGTTGATAGAGACGCACACCAGTAGAATGTGATCAAGGTTTTCCTGGCACACCCCCCGGTCATTCGGTACACCCACCGATGACCACACGGACAACTGCATTCCCTATTAAAGCTCTCATTAGACAAACATAACCCTTACAAAATGTCACTAAAGCATCCGAGGCGGTTGGCTGCACGCCCCCGCTCATTTCCACGGAGCTTGAACAACCTGCCACACTTTTACAAGCTGTAGCTGACACCGCGGCCGCCGCAAAGGCTCTCGCCTCTGCTTCCGGTGTAAAGAAACTGGAATTGCCTCAGTTCTACGCCAATACTTTGCATTGGCTACAGTTTTTATAAACGTACCTACAATGTTACAAAAGCAAATTTTTCTCCTCTAGATAACATAAACCGACTTGACATTGCGCTACGTGGGCCCGCGCGTGAGGCCGTGGTGGCGGCGCTGTTGATGTCGACGGATGACCCGGAGGAAGTCATGCGCGCCCTCGAAGATAACTTCGCGCGCCCCGAGCTCATCGTTTACAAGGAGGTTAATTAATTCGTTGAAAAACCTTCCACGCCTAGGTAACGATCATAAAGAACTCGGAATCCTTTCTAATCGGTTACATAATTCGATATCCACAATAAAGTTATTGAACCACTTAGAATATCTGAGTTCACCTGAGTTGTTACACGCTGTTCTTGTAAAACTTAACCCCACTATGAAAATTCGGTCGACAGATTTTGCGGCGCAGGTCACCACAGGATGCCCAAAACTCGAAATTCTGTCCGACTTTTTAAAGCGTGAGTTAGATCAACACATTCGTTTTGGTATGTCACCCGAGTTTAGTGCGACACAACTGCAATCCAATATTTCTTTTGACAAACCATTAAAGCGAAAACTTACTTACCACCGTATTACAACTCGGCAAAATTATTAATAGTAAAATCTTGGAAACCGATATAGCTCACTGTACCAGGATCGCAAAAAAAGATACTCAGACTGCTCGACCTAGGTCCATTCTTGTTAATTTCAACAGCCCACGTCTGCGAGATGCATTCTTCGCTGATACTATCAAGTACAACAAGAACAACAGCAATCATAAACTGAATACGAGTCACCTTGGTATTGCATCTGAGAACCCAGTTCCAATCTACGTAGTAGAACACTTGTCGACAGAAAACAAGGCATTACATGCGGCGAGCAGACTTCGTGGCAAAGCACTTGCGTATCAGTTTGTCTGGGTACGAAATGGAATAATATTCATGAAGAGGAATGAACAAGCTGAGCGCATTGTTATCATAAACCAAGAGCAACTTAAGTCAATGACGTAAATAAATAATTAGGATATTTATTAAGCAAAGGACATCATTTTTTGGGCCTTTTCTGAAAGTCCAGCCAACGAAAAAAATTGGTAGGTACCTATGGGTAGTACTAGTCATTTGGAGCAATAGTTGTTATGGCACAAAAGTTGTAGGATTGCTCTCGGCCATGTTATACAAGTTCGAAGATTCGTAATTTTCATACATTTTTTTTAATTTCTGAAAGTGCCGAGAATCACCAAATAATGCTAAGCATTGCTAGAACTAGCAACCTCAAGCAATTAAACATAACGCCTGTAATCCCTGAACACCTCTGCCCAAGTGCCCAACCCGGGCAGAGGTGTACCGAATTAAAATGAATAATAATCTGTTTATTTTTTTGTGAAAATAATAAAAACATTTTAAAATATACAAATCAGCTGGTGGGACCAGCATCGGGAACAGAATCGAAGCTGTCTGTGGTGGGCCTCTTGGGAGAGCAACCTCCTAACAATACGAGTCGTGACCAAAAGTACTGCTTTCTGAATCAACCACGTTTTTCGGGTAATAAAATCATCAACCGTGCTACGGTACCTATCCTGCTGAGATAGTCCCGCAAGCCGGTAGGTGTTTGGCTCCATAAGGGCCACTGAAAGCTTATTTAGACGCGCGTGGAACACGACATGCTGTCGTCCTGGGCCTGATCTTTGATAAGTCAACTAGCTCCGCATTATTTGCCGTACGCGACTTGATTGAGATTTCGAGGGCGTCCACTTTCGCGTGTTCTGCCTCTTCCTTCGCTGTCATTACTGCTGCAGAAGAACGAGCAGCCTCCTTTCCGGATTGCCAACGTGTGATCTGGAACGGGATCCTCTAGCATCATGTGTATGAGTGGATCACCCGAATAGCCATGATCCCCTGGTGCGATTAGCTTGTCTGTTCGCTTCCTTATGGAAACGCCAGACACAGGGTTCCCTTAAAGGGGCTTTAACCGTACCACTCACACGTAGAGCCTTCAAAAGGCGGCGTTTGCCTCGCAAGGTTGGGTAACAGCTTGAAGGCAGCCCCGGCTCGATCCTGTTTTTTTGCCAAACGTCGGAAATGCTCTTTGAAGTTCCACGGGATGCCAAGGACGAGTATCAGTCGAGTCTCCTTGACTGGACGGTGAGGCAAACCCGTCTCACCGCTAATTGTGAACCCGAAAATATCGCGTTCCAAAAGCTATGAGGCTCTTTGAGAAACAACAATTAATGTATGAATGAAATGTAGGTACCGGCTCGTCGACTATCTTAGTATCTGGAACGCAAAGGGCAACCGAATGAAGAGGGTGGACTTTTAGTCAGCAGAAGTCTGACAGTTATAGATACATAGAGCAGTGGTGGCCCAGTATAGAGCAGTGGTGGCCTAGTGGTATCGGTCCCGACTTACGAGTTGTAGGTCGTGGGTTCGAACCCCGCCAGGCGCATTACTTTGTGTAATTTATTTCATCACCACTGCTCTTAAAACGGTGAAGGAAAACATCGTGAGGAAACCGGCATGTCCTAGAACCAAAAAAATCGAAGACATGTGACATCTGCCAACCCGCACTGGGCCCGCGTGGTGGATTAGGGCCCACTCCCTCTCACAAAGAGAGGAGGCCTGTATTCCAGCAGTGGGAACATTATAGGCTGATGATGAGTCTGACAGTCTCTACTGACAGCTCAGCCCAGAGCGAGATAACTCATTTGATGATTTTATTTCCCCCTAAAAAGGGTTGATTCAAAAAGCAGCAGTGCTGATCACGTCTCTTATTGTTAGGAGATTCCTTTCCCAAGACCCCTAACCACAGGCAACCTTGGTTCAGTTCCCGATGCTGGTCCCACCAGCAGATTTGTATATTTTAATTTTTTTTTATTACTTTTCACAAAAAATATAAACAGATTCATTTTTATTTGGCACTCCTCTGCCCAACTCCTCAGGCATTACAAGCGTTATGTTAAATGGGTCTGTCTTAATTTTTCAAACATTCGATTTTATTTTATTTTCTGCAAATTTAGAGCATTTTGAGAAACTAATTTGAATTTTTTAATGATTGGCTCAATAGTTTTGTTTATTTTTAATATTTTAATTTTTGAGGTAGGTGACGTCACCAATGGCCAAAAAGTTGTGTCGTTGCCTTACTAGAGCAAAATTAAAAAATTAAATAAACTGTCAACACAACGTCAACTGTCTAAACGTCACTTACATCCCGCTAGGTTATTATTCACAGAACAAAATTACTCCTAGATGAACATTCAAAGGAATCTAAGGCTTCTGAAATACTTACATCAAAGTGATCTTCGCAACAGTACATTGTATAAACCTTGCAATATTCCACGCCTACATCACGACACCACTTTTCTCGCAAATCTTCTTTATTACGAACAAAAATTTTGTTTGGATTATTATTAGTATTATTGTTGCAAGTTGGGACATTTATTGGCTCTTTGGTCGTTTGACCCCGCTCTGGCGGGGCCCGCGGGTCCAAACGACCAATGCGTTTTTGAATTGGTCGTTTGGACCCACTTTCAAAATTTAAGAATTGTACTAGCAAATAGAAACGTTTCCTACCCCTACCAGTCTGTTCCGACTTTCGGTATGTCGCTTGTCCAAGGAGATGGTGATGTAGACCGGGACATAACACACCGGATCAACTAGGGATGGATGAAGTGGCGACAGGTTACCGGAACAGCTTGCGACCCACGGATGCCCTCATGCCTCAAGTTAAAGGGAAAAATATACAAATCCGTTAGACCTGTCGTATTGTATGGATCGGAATGCTGGGCTGTGTAAAAGATGGATGAGAAGCGATTGCATGTAGTGGAGATGAGGATGTTGAGATGGATGTGTGGAGTGACAAGAACGGATAAAGTAAAGAATGGGGATTTTAAGGGGAAGATTGAAAGTGGCGTTTTTGAAAGTCTGTCTTGCTTGGTATGGGCAATTGGGCATGACGTGATAAGGAGGGATGATACTCATGTGACTAAGAGAGTGATGAGTATGAATGTTGATGGATGGAGAGGAAGAGGAATGCCAAAGAAAAGATGGATGGATTGTCTAAGGAATGATATGAACGAAAAAGGAGTAAATGATACTGTGACGTCTGATAGGGGAGAATGGAAGAAAAAAAACGTGTTGCAACGACCCCAAGTAAAATAGGATTAGGGCAGAAAGATTATGACTAGCCAGTAGAATTGTTAACCGACTTCAAAAAAAGGAGGAGGTTCTCAATTCGTCGGAATCTTTTTTTTTTTTTTTCTTGATTCAAGTCCGGTGATTTTGTAACTTTGATTTTATCAAGGTACAGTCCTTGTCCTCCGGCCCTTTCAAAATTAGCCCCATATTAAGACGGTTTTCACTCACCCGCATAAATAGGTTCTTCTACCCTTTATCCGAATGTCACTATGGGATGACCAGCAGATATCTTGTTTACAAATTGACACAAGCTGAGCTGGACATAGAAACACAAACTTGTTCTGCGCTTACTCTTCTTGAGTCAATAGGGATATTTCTTTTTTGTATAGAGATTTTTGAATGCTTTAATAACCTCATTTTTTTGAAGTCGGTAGAAAACGGGTAAATCTCTGACCGTAGTGTTCCGCTCTCTTTAAGCGAAGTCCTAATATTCTCAAAAATCTTTGAAACTCCCAGAATGAATCCCTGTCAACATCACCATGGATATTGAAGTTCCAGCCGTAGTAGCTGACAAACACTATTTTCCAAACGTTCAGATTACTGGATGCTGCTTCTACTTCAGCCGAAGTCTCTGGCGAAAGTCTAAGGAGCTGGGCGTTACTGAAACCAAACTGGGGAAAATCCATATTAAACTTTGTGCAGCGTTATCACACGTGCCTCCAGAGTTAGCTGATGAAGGTTGGCTCTACGTAATGGAAGAGGCCCAGCAGCAACAGCTGCACCGCGACAAAGTTTTTTTCTGTTCTGTTCTGTTCTGCCTTTACAGAGATCGCATCGGCAGATCGGATCGCCGGAACGGATCGCGCTCTGTCAGCAAAGTTCTTAATATGGGCCAAACTACATAAATAAGGGATAAACATGTTGCACCACATGCATTCCACGTAACGTTTTTCTACACGTCTGTACTGAAACTTGAAATTAAATGTCATTTCGAACAGCGGGTCCAATCGACCAATGAAAAAATTATAAAAATCATGAATTGGTTCATTCATCCCGCGGGTCCCATCTGAGCGGGGTCAATCGACCAAAGAGCCATTTATTTTATTTTATTTATTGTTTCTGGCCAACCAATAATTGTATATAGGTACTGATACATTATACATAACAAGAATTCTTATAACTATGGTTAGTACGTGGCGTGCCTTTTAAGTTTTGTCGTTTGAAGAAAAAAAAACAAATAGAACCTTATCATACCTTTCATTGCTTTTCAAAGTATTTACCACGTAGTTTTATACACTTTTCCATTCGCTCGAACCAGTTATTAAAGCATTTATTCCACTCCAAAGTAGGGGTGTTCAGCTGATTTGAAAGCGTCGACTGCTTCTTCACCGGACTGGAACCTTTGACAACGAAGTGATTTTTTAAATGTAGGAAATGTAAAGAAATCGTTAGGGCTTAGGTCAGGACTGTATGGAAGATGATCAAGAATTTCTACGTTTTCCTGCTTCAAATACTCAATTGTTTGACGAGCGCTGTGTGAGCTTGCGTTGTCGTGGTGTAGGATGATGCGACGCTTGGGGTTAGACTTTCGAAGTTCGGCGATGACTTGGGGTAAGCAAACTGTGGTATACCATCATCATCATCATCATCAGCCTGTATTCGTCCACTGCTGGACATAGGCCTCTCCCAATGTGCGCCACTGAGCCCTGTCTTGAGCTTTCCTCATCCAGTCTCTGCCGGCCGCCTTTCGTAGGTCGTCACTCCACCTGGCCGGCGGGCGTCCCACACTACGTTTACCGAGTCGCGGTCTCCACTGAAGGACACGTCTACCCCAGCGGTTGTCTGTCCTGCGAGAGATATGGCCAGCCCACTGCCACTTCAGCTTACTAATTCTTTCTGCTATGTCGGCAACTTTGGTACTCTGCCGGATGACTTCGTTCCGGATTTTATCCTTCAAAGTTACTCCGAGCATAGCTCGTTCCATAGCTCGCTGAGCGACTTTAAATTGGTGAACTAGTCTCACTGTGAGTGTCCAAGACTCGGCACCGTAGGTCATTACTGGTAGGACGCACGCATTAAAGACTTTAGTCTTTAGGCACTGTGGTATAGACGACGAGAAGAACTGACGAAGTTTACCGAATGCTGCCCAACCCAACCGAATCCTTCTGCTGGCTTCCCTCTCAAAGTTGTTTCTACCCAACCGAACTGTCTGTCCAAGGTAGACGTATTCTTGAACAACTTCAAGAGCTACACCATTTACTACGACTGGTCCCGGGATAGTGATGTCGTTAAACATGATTTTTGTTTTTTCCATGTTCATCCCGAGACCTATACGTTGAGAAGCATCAGTTAGGTCGTTCAGCATCCGTTCCAGCTCCTGCAGCGATTCCGCCATAAGGACTATGTCATCGGCGAATCGTAAATGCGAAATGTACTCGCCGTTTATATTTATGCCCTTTCCTTTCCAGATCAGCGTCTTAAACACATCCTCCAAGGCATTGGTGAACAGTTTCGGGGATATAACATCCCCCTGTCTCACCCCCCTGCGCAGAGCGATATGTTTAGACTGCTGGTTTTGTACTTGGACACTCATAGTCGCGGCGTCATATAGACATTTCAGCACTTCGATGTAGCGCCAGTCCACTTGACATCGCTGCAGTGATTGTAGAACAGCCCAGGTTTCAACGGAGTCAAAAGCCTTTTCATAATCCACAAATGCTAAGCACAGGGGCTGGTTATACTCTTCGGACTTCTGTATAACCTGCCTCACTGTGTGGATGTGGTCTATGGTACTAAATCCCCCGCGAAACCCAGCCTGCTCCGGAGGCTGAAACTCGTCAAGTCTTCGTGCGAGACGATTCGTGATGACCCTCGAAAACAGCTTATAGACGTGGCTCAGGAGTGATATGGGACGATAGTTCTTCAATAGCGTTTTGTCGCCCTTCTTGAAAAAGAGGATCACAACACTCCTGTTCCACGCCTTTGGAGTTCTCCCGGTGTCTAAAACAGAGTTGAATAACTTTTGGAGCTCCCGAAGTACGGGCTTTCCACCTGCTTTCAGGAGCTCCGAAGTGACTCCGTCTTCACCCGGGGCTTTTCCATTTTTAAGCTGCCTGAGGGCCACCTCAACCTCATCCAGGCTAATTTCCGGCAGTTCATCGGTGTAGTGGCGTGTCAGAGTGGCTCGGCTATCCTCTGAAGGAGTGACATGTGGACCTCTACTGTCGTACAACTGGCCATAAAAGTCTTCTATTTCAGCTAGGATCTCTGGTTTTGAGGTTATGGTTTGACCATTAGGTGATCTAAGCTTGGTCAGATGCGAGCGTTTTAGCTGTTGGGCGAACACTTTAGCACCCCGATTTTCCTCTATTGCCTTTTCAATTCGGCGTGTATTAGTGGTTCGGAGGTCACGTCGCACCAACTTGCTAATTCTCTTATTGAGAGCTCGCTTCTCCGACGGTGAAGCTTGTAGATCCCTTCTTCTGGTGTCCATAAGCCGGAGAGTCTCAGCCGAGAGATTAGACTTAGTGCCCGTACGTTGCAGTTGGCAAAACTTCGCACCCTCCTCTCTGAGGATTCCTACCACTTGCTGAAGAGCCCTGTCAACATCCTCAGTGATTTCCAAGCCGGCGAATCGATTTTGCAAAGCAAGTTGGAACGGTTCTGATCCCACAGCACATTGAAGCAGGTTTGGACGGAGCGTAGACTTCATCATTCGGCATCTCTCAAGCTTGTATTCGATATTTAGAGAGCCTCGAACAAGCCGGTGATCGCTACCGGTATTGAGCCTGTTGAGTACTGAGACGTCTCTAAATATATGCTTTTTGTCCGTAATGATGAAGTCAATCTCATTTTTCGTCACATTATCAGGGCTTTGCCATGTCCATTTCCTCTGGGGCGGTTTCTTATAGAAAGAGTTCATTAAGAACAGCCCCTCTTTCCTCAGGAAGTTGACGAGCATTTGCCCCCTGTGATTCCTGTTGCCGTAGCCGTGGGGACCAACTCTCGATTCGCTGTCGGTTTGTACTCCCACTTTGGCATTAAAGTCGCCCATGACAATGTTGTAGTGCGCTTTAGTGGTGTTATGCAGCGCTGAAGAGATGTCTTCGTACATATTTTCTACTTCCTCATCTGAGTGTGCCGAAGTTGGTGCGTATACTTGCACAACCTTGAGGTAATACCTTTCTGTTAACTTTAGTACTAGATACGCTACCCTAGTCGACACACTCGAGATCTCCACAACATTGTCAGCGATGACCCTATTGACCAGGAATCCAACTCCACCCTGTGATTGCTGATCGCCTTCTCGGTAATACATGATGTGGCCAGATTCCAAGGTTATGGTGTCCTCCCCCTCTCTTCGGACTTCAAATAATCCCAGAATCTGCCATCGAATCCTATCCAGTTCCGATTCCAACTGAGCCAAATGTTCATCAAGCCTAATCGTTCGTCCGTTATACGTTGCCAAGTCCAGTCTTTTTAAGTGGCCTGCCATCACCCGGGGATTCTTTGCACCCCCCGCCGTGCCGTTACCATGGCCGCCACCTTGGCCAGGAATGGCAGGGCTACCGGGAACTGGGGGCCATTGATTTGGTGTGCCGTTCATTGGGAGGGTTTGCCCATAATCGCCACGCTGGGCATGCGGGTTGGCGATCGCAGAGCATAGCCTCTCGCATCAGTGACGCTGCTGCCCGTCTCTGATCTGTTGGTATTTTGCTACGCTTGTATAGTAAGATGGATAGACCGCCATCAGTCGGTCGCCAGAGCCTCGTTTGTTGTCTAGCAGGATGACCGCGTGCAGGTGAGGTTGGCTTGGAGCAGTAAGATGTTGTGTCGCTCCCATACATCCCCAACTGTGGTATACCACTCTGCATTAACTGTTCTTCGATCTTCAAGTGCAATCGTCGCAAAATGACCGGTTTTTGCTACAAAAGTAGCCACCATATTCTTTGAAGTGCTTAATCGAGAGCGAACAACTTTCGTCGGCTTAGGCTCGTCTTGAAAGACCCAGATTGTGGATTGTTGTTTGGAATCAGGATCGTAGGCATATTATCCAAGATTCATCACCACTGATAATGTCGTAGACGTGATTTTACTCTCCTCTGTTGAACCTTTGAAGAGTTTTCTTACATCAACTAACGCGGGTCGCCTTATGATCATCAGATAGCAAATGCGGAATCCAACGGGAAACTAGCTTTCTCACACCAAGAGCGTCATGCAAGATCTTCTGAATAGTTGTCCCTGAAATACATACTTAAAATACCGCCTCTATCTCCCGATATGTCACATGTCGATCTTCGAGTATTAGTTTTCTCACAGCAACGATGTTATCTTCAATGAATGCGAATTTTGGACGTCCTTCACGAGATTTGTCATTAAAACTGGTATGTCCACGCTGAAATTCCAAATACCAGCGTTTGACCGTCCGCAGGCAAGGGGCTTCGTCATAGAACACAGATTTTATCTCTTCGAAACATTGAAACCGCGTTAGGCCTCTTCGGAAGTTGTAGAAAATTATTGCGCGGACGTTTTCCTTAGTCAAATTCATTTTTATAGGTGACCTAACAGGTTCAAAACAACGCTGTGACTAAATAATTGAACTTATTTTAAAATTTTCAATGGGGATGGCAACTCAAAGTTAATCGTAGATGGCGCTGGGATAGTTGGTCCCCACGTCAGATTACTGTCTACCTTGTACAAAAAACAAACAAGATTTATTATTATAAAAATTGAGTATACATACAAAACAAATATGGAAAATTATTCGTCAATGCACGTGCATATACTAAAAGAAGAACTTAGACACCGCGGTGCATCTACAAGAGGGAAAAAAGTGATTTAATTGAGTGGTTGTACATTTGATTTTACCGTATTAAATCCACAATTACTTGTAGTTGAGGTTTCAATTTTTGAGTTTAGGTATGTTTTACCTGTCCTCTCCTATAACAAGAATATAAAACTGCTTCTGACTTTCTATTTTGATAAAATATTATAATGTTATATGTCAGTAATTTTACCCCTTTTTTCGATTTAGATTCGAGAAATATCACAATATATTTAATTTCTTAACACCACAACAATCACTAAACTAGTTCCAGGTGATAATTCTTCCGCCAGACGAACCATTTCATGATTTATAGAGCGATGCAATACTGGTACTTAACCTCCAATAGAAAAATAGATGTTATTTTAAAAAGTGTATTCGATTGTTTAGCTATAGTATAATCATAGAATTGCATTAATAAACTCAACTAACGGCCTGTCTCGGCTTCGCAAGGGTGGATATTTGTTTATTTTATAGCTTTTCCTTAGTTATAATACAGTTTTTGTTCTCAAGGCAGTCACAGCAGCTACCCATTATTTCTTGATAGTGTGAATTGTCGAAAATTTGTATGTTTCATCATTTTTACAGCTTATTACACAACATTTAGTCATTTTACATCATAAATCGTTTTTTATCAGAAAATTCCTTTGATTTGACAGTTCTTTTGGGACCAAACTGTCACTTGTCACTTTGACACTTGCCTTCCCCATTGATTCCATATTATTATAAATTCCAATAATTTTGTCAGTTTCCAAATTCGAAATTCGGGGCAAACATTTAAACGACAGAACTTAAAAGGCAAGCTGTCGTATTACAATTTCATAGAGGTTAGCACCTCATGCCACTCATGCCCCAATGACAGTAATACGCGTTACATAAATATTAAAATTTATTAACAGGATTAAAATTAAATTAAAAACTAAAAAACAATTAATACAACTAAAACCGAAATTAGGTATGTTAGACAACTCAGAAAAAAGGCAGTTCCAGGACACTTGTGGTTTGAAAATAATTAAAGGAGAGGTTTGTTCTTTTTGTTGATTAATATAAAACAATGTATAATTATGTAAATAAAACAAAAACTTTTTGAAATAATGGTTTATTTTTTGAATAATTACCACTTAGACACAATAAACGGGGAAAAAATCGCTCAAACTGATTTTAAACGATAATGAGTATTACATTTCAAGGCAAAACTGGACTAATACATTTGAATGTAATAGCTTATTTCATAACAATTTCAACGAGATATCAGTTATACAGCTCCCATACATAACTTCCGAGATATTGTCATTTTAATCAAACGCGCCAATTTCCCGCGGACCACCCAGAAGTGACCTTCACAGATTTCGCGAATTGCGAAAAATGGCCGCCACAGTTCAGCGGATCTGTGGAGATCTGATAAATCACAAGTCATAAAAGAGTTTAGGATGACATCTGCCATTTTCGGTGCTTGCTGTAGCCCCTTTATAGCACAGTTTATAAAAAACAAAAATGCTCAAGAGCACGCACATACACATCCAAGAGCCGTGGACGCTATTTTGTTCAGTCAATAGTCATTATGGATGACTACATCGACTCACAAGATGGCGTCGACGAAGCAGCTCAGTTAGCGGCAGATATTGTGACCGTGCACAGTGCAGGTTGCTTTGAAATGCGAGGATGGATTTCCAATGAGCCAGTGGCACTAAACCTTGTCCCTGAGGAGCTCAGGGCTGCTCAACCGTTGGAAATTGATCTTGGCGAATCCAATAACAGCATCCGAGCCCTAGGTATTGCATGGAACCCTACCGCTGATGTTTTGGGTTTTCAAACAGGCTTAATTGAAACAGTCCCTAGTTCACTGACAAAACGCAAGGTTCTGTCATATGTTATGCGCGTTTACGATCCTTTAGGTTTATTAGGACCCATAGTCGTCAAAGGACGGTCATTGCAAAACAGTATTGTTTCAACAAACCTGGAGATCTAATATCGATTGGGACACGGAGCTCCCACAAACAGAAGCATCCAAGTGGTTCGAATGGTTTCAAGTCCTGACAAATGTCTCTTTGCTGAAGATACCGCGTTGGTATGCAAGGGCGAAAGGCTACGAACCTTCCCACAGAGAGCTTCACGTCTTCGCAGATGCAAGTGAGCTTGCTTACGCCTGCGTTGCATATTGGCGTTTGATTTACCCTGACGGCAGCATCAAGCTTACTCTCATCGCAAGCAAAGCCAGAGTCTCGCCCTTGAAACCAACGTCGATCCCACGTTTGGAACTTCAAGCCGCTTCGATAGCTTCTCGATTGGCACTTATCATTAAGGAGAGTCATCGAAAAAAGCCAGTGTGTACATTCTTCTGGACTGATTCGATGACTGTCCTCCAATGGTTGCGCAGTGATGCGCGAGCATTTAGACCTTTCGTTGCCCATCGGCTAGGTGAAATTTTAGAAAATTCTTCGGTCAAAGACTGGCGATGGGTACCGACAGATCTGAATGTCACTGATGATGCAACCAGATGTGAAACCATCTGTGTGACGGATGGTTTTGCTGCGCATCATTTCTTTTAAAGTCCACAGAGGATACTGGCCCACGGAGCCACTTAGCGTCGCACCAGTTCGGGAAGAGCTTAAGTGTCAACGGAACGAGCTGGTGGGACTAACTTCACTAAGCACATCATTACCTACTCCTGTCACGGCGGATTTAGCTCGCTTCAGTGACTGGCTACGATTGTTACGTGACACAGCCCGGGAACACCAAGCTGCTGCTATTTTTGAAAATATTTTGGCCACCATTCGAAATTTTAAATCAAACAGTGGGATAGCTCACCCCCGCTCCTACTTTTCACCAACGTCGACCACTCTTACATCCTTGAATGCCGATTTAATAAAAGCCGCTGAAAGGCACATATTGCAGCGGGTTCAACAAGATAGCTTTTTGCTAGAAATTCACTGCATTTTGAACATGAAACCAATTCCTCCAAGCAGCCGCCTCATCAAACTATCGCCTTCTCTGGGAGAAGATAATCTTTTGCGTTTGGCTGGAAGGATAAAGGCCGTTGAAGGCAATCCCGACTCCCGTTTCCCGATCCTACTTGGCGGTCGCCACCCAGTAGCACGTTTATTGGTAGAATATTACCATTGCCAAGCAGGTCACGCAAATCATGAGTCCGTGATAAACGAGATAAGGCAAAGATTCTGGTTGTTGAGACTTCGCGACACGGTCAGAGCTGTAGCAAACCAATGCCTCTTCTGCAGAATTCGCAAATCACGGCCGCTAAATCCAACTACTGGAGATCTTCCACCACAAAGACTAGCTCATCACCAGCGAGCGTTTACCTTCACTGGCGTAGATTATTTCGGTCCTGTCAACATAACCATTGGACGCCGCCATGAAAAGCGCTATGTGGCCCTTTTTACATGCCTCACGACCAAGGCCCTCCACTTGGAAATGGTACATAGTCTATCCGCCGACTCTGCAACAATGGGTCTCAGGCGTTTCTTTGCCAGACGCGGAATGCCACAGACTATATATTCTGACAATGGAACCGCATTTGTTGGCGCAAACAGGATCCTACGCGAATTTTACACAAATGACGTGCAAGATTTTGCCGCCTCAAAGGGCATTAAGTGGAGTTTCATCCCAGCGGCGGCGCCTACTTTCGGAGGATGTTTGGAACGCCTCGTCAGGACTGAGAAAGTAGCGCTGAATTCTACACTGAACGAAAGATATCCCAAAGAGGAAACATTTTTGACTTTGTTAGCGGAAGCCGAGGCGATCGTAAATTCACGCCCTCTCTCTCATGTGTCATGTGTCACAGATCCAGATGACCCAACCACGTTGACACCGTTCCACTTTCTCATCGGGTCTTCATTGAACCAAACCCTGCCAACGACATCGGAAGACCGTGACCTGATCGGACGCTCTGAATGGAAGAAAGCTTTGAAGTTATCGGATCACTTTTGGAACCGCTGGGTGCGCGAAGTGCTGCCGACTATGCAAACACGAACCCAGGTTAAGGGAGATCATGGTCAAGATCTTTTGATAGGAGACATGGTTATTATCGTTGATGAATCGCTACCACGAGGGACATGGCCACGAGGCCGTATAGTGAAGATGTTCCCAGGCAAAGACGGCGTTAATAGGGTGGTGGACGTTGCGACGGCCGGAGGTATGTTACGCCGGCCCCTCAAAAAACTCGTAAAGCTTACATGAGGCTTCTTTTCCATGACTGTTGGTGCAGTGCTGCACGAGGGGCAGGATGTTACGGACTCCTTGGTTTTAATATTTATTTTTCTTTAGTTAAGTATTCCAATTTAATTTTTTTTTTGAATACTTTTGAATTAGGGTCAGTTCAGACCGCGACGCGAAGCGACGCGACGATGCGCACACTCTTTTAAGAGCCATTCAAAATACGACTTTATTTTCTACACCAAAAGATACACATTTCGTTGCGAGAATTTAAGCGGCGTCAGCGGCGCCGCGCTGCGCCGCGCGGCGCATCTCAACGTAGTGGTGAGTCGCTACGCATCTCGACGCCGCGCGGCGCAGCGCGGCGCCGCTTACGCCGCTCGAGGCCGCTCGACGATGCAAGATGTTAGACTGGGAGCTAGAGGTGTCTGAGTATGCGTAATGTGAGTGTCGAATTTCGCCAACCGATTTAAGTGACGAAAAGGTCAAAGAATAACAATGTTTATCTTGCCGGTCAATTTTCTGGTCCATTTTTTACGCCCTCTTCTCTTATTCGTAAACGGAATGTATTGAGTACATGATTTAAAATCATTTTAATGATTATTTCCGTAATAATTTATAGAAAAATCAGATCACAGGTTTTTGCGGGACAGATAATACTTAATTGCATAAAAAAATTTTTTGCTGAATTAAATGAAGTACTGAACTAAATGAGTGGACTACTTCATCAAGCGAAAAGATACACATACTTAATACAGGCAGGATATGTTTTGTCATTATTTAGGGTCTCAGGTAGAAGAATTCGATCATAGTTGCCTTCATTCGGATTTTGTATACTCAACTACCTCTAGCCCCTGGACTATGTAGCTGACACCAAATGGTAGACTGCGGGAGGATGGGGGGTGGGGCGGGAAGCACATGGCGAAATTAGACACTCCACTGCATCGCGCGGCGTCAGGATGCGCAACGCGGCGCATCGCTGCGCAGCGCGACGCATCGCGGCGCATCGCAGCGCATCGTCGCGTCGCTTCGCGTCTCGGTATGAACTGACCCTTAGACGTTGGTTTGTCTGTCAAACATAGTTATAAGATGGTGATTGCTTCGATGTAGCCCGCGAAATTCAAATTTTTTTACGTTTTTTGCAATTTGCAGGCCAGTGACATGTTGTAACTTTATAAATATGTCGCAGAATGAACACAGAAGCACAATTATTTAGAATAACGCCATCTATTATCCTGCTACGGAATCAAAACAGAAAAACAAATTGGTATCTCTATTCATTATTGTGATTTTAGAATACCGCCATCTATTATCGTTGGCCTGGAATCAAAACCGATACGCATTTTAGAATCTCTATTGATCTATCTCTCATTGGAGTAACTATTAAGTTAGAATTGACAGATTGTTTAGGAGCGTCAAATTAGTCGTAATTTGGAGATGGTTAGCATGGGGAGCAAATGGCAACACCGAGCGAATAGTCGAGTCAAATGTCGATTCGGAAGTTTAATCAGCTATTCGAAGTTGACAGGTAGTGACGTTGACAGATGTTGGCTAACCTGTGTAGGGTAGGCCACTTGGGCGGACAGTTTAGTGAAGTGAACACTATGAATCGGTCCGGCAAGCTGGGTAGACATCTTGGTTGCTCCGCCATGTTAAACTTCTCGCGTTCCTAAGTTTTTAATCGAGCGATATCTCGGACATCCTTGACTATTTTGTATTCAGTGTGTGTTAGCAAGTAATTAAAAGTGTTAACGAAGATTTTCTGAGTGTTATTTCCGATATCCCAACCCCTCTGATAACGATTCTCCGTTATCAGAAGTGGGATGGACCACGACGACCCACGTGTTCGAAATAAAGACTATAGTGATGAAAAATGGATGTGTTTGTTGGAATTCAAGCCGTGAAAACACCTACTACGTCACCACATGGCTTTCGTTTACCGGATTTCGATCCTGAGAAACAAGATGTGCACGTGGTTGAGTGACAACTATAGTGATGTATTTTCGGACCAAGATCAACATGGCGCTCCGCTTATGGTCGCTATAGGCCGCGCCTTGAAGGGAGGAGATTCTACCTGGCTGCCTACCGTGTCGTTTCCTGGGATAATGTGGACTTATTTCAAGCGACTTTTTATAGCAAGACACGTGGCTAGCTACAACAAGAGCTGCAGCGAAGCGAATAAGCGAATAGTGTTGTGAAGCCTCTGAAGTGTTTTGCCTGCCGCAATGCCGGGTCATAAATCCGTGCACTGCTACCGCAAAGATGTGAAACAGGATACTCAAGCTACTCCGAAGCACCACAACCACAGCAACGGCAACAAGATTGGTCCATCGACAACTGCGAAGCCTCATGCATCCGGGATCACCTGCTTCCACTGCCACGGCGTGGTGAGAGGAGCGGCGCCGACTCCGGGGCGTCGAAACCTGTTAATGAGGAGAGGGTTGACCTGTGTCTCCTGAGCGCGTCGACTGGGACCCTATCCGGTGAGCAATTTTCATTTTGTTAAGACTGGTGCCTTGTGTTCTTTATTAAAGTCTGTAGCCTATAGATTTTGACTGATGGAGATCCGTGACATTAGTATTGAGATTTGTTTTCATGTGTTGCCTGATTGTAGCGGGCACTTGATGGATTGTGGAGAATGCCTGAGGGTCAAGTACCATTTGAAGTAAAGGCTTTGAGTTGGATGATAAGTGTGGAATCTTAGGTCGGCTGGTCAGACCGTACCAGTAGCTGTTTCGTAGCCGTAGTCCGTATCTTATTGACATCCCGGTGGTGTCCATAGATGTGCGGTGTGCGGGTGGCACTGGCGGAGGTCGTGTATTGTGCGTTCATGATGAACGGTGTGAAACAAACAGAGGTTTGTTGGTGGGGCTAGTGTTAGCCAAAGGCCACGAATTTGATTCCTGCTTTTTGATGATTAGTTTCTTGCATTGTAATGGTACAATTGCAAAGGTACTTGGTTGCTCTAGGATTTTCGGTCAGTCTTAATTGTGTTATGTTTAGTGTTTGAACTTAAACTTTACTTGGCTATCGCTGGTTAAGCGGTAGTGATGTTATCGCTGGTTAAGCGGTAGTTGTGTAATCGCTGGTTAAGCGGATTACGTTGGCTTTCGCTGGTTAAGCGTTAGCTGTTGAATCGCTGGTTAAGCGAGTTGTGTTGACTATCGCTGGTTAAGCGTTAGTAGTGTAATCGCTGGTTAAGCCGATTACGTTGGCTTTCGCTGGTTAAGCGAGTTATGTTGACTATCGCTGGTTAAGCGTTAGTAGTGTAATCGCTGGTTAAGCGGATTACATGGGCTTTCGCTGGTTAAGCGTCAGCTGTTGAATCGCTGGTTAAGCGAGTTGTGTTGACTATCGCTGGTTAAGCGTTAGTGGTATAATCGCTGGTTAAGCGAATTACATGGGCTTTCGCTGGTTAAGCGTCAGCTGTTGAATCGCTGGTTAAGCGAGTTGTGTTGACTATCGCTGGTTAAGCGTTAGTGGTGTAATCGCTGGTTAAGCGAATTACATGGGCTTTCGCTGGTTAAGCGTCAGCTGTTGAATCGCTGGTTAAGCGAGTTGTGTTGGCTATCGCTGGTTAAGCGTTAGTGGTGTAATCGCTGGTTAAGCGGATTACATGGGCTTTCGCTGGTTAAGCGTCAGCTGTTGAATCGCTGGTTAAGCGAGTTGTGTTGACTATCGCTGGTTAAGCGTTAGTGGTGTAATCGCTGGTTAAGCGGATTACATGGGCTTTCGCTAGTTAAGCGTCAGCTGTTGAATCGCTGGTTAAGCGAGTTGTGTTGACTATCGCTGGTTAAGCGTTAGTGGTGTAATCGCTGGTTAAGCGGATTACATGGGCTTTCGCTGGTTAAGCGTTGGCTGTTTTATCGCTGGTTAAGCGAGTTGAGTTGACTATCGCTGGTTAAGCGTTAGTGGTGTAATCGCTGGTTAAGCGGATTACATGGGCTTTCGCTGGTTAAGCGTCAGCTGTTGAATCGCTGGTTAAGCGAGTTGTGTTGACTATCGCTGGTTAAGCGTTAGTAGTGTAATCGCTGGTTAAGCGCATTACGTGGGCTTTCGCTGGTTAAGCGTTAGCTGTTGTATCGCTGGTAATGCGAGTTGTGTTGGCTATCGCTGGTTAAGCGTTAGTAGTGTAATCGCTGGTTAAGCGGATTACGTGAGCTTTCGCTGGTTAAGCGTTAGCTGTTAAATCGCTGGTTAAGCGTTAGCTGTTAAATCGCTGGTTAAGCGTGTTATGATGTGGGCTTTCGCTGGTTAAGAGTTGCTGTAAAATCGCTGGTTAAGCGTGTAATGATGTAGACTTTCGCTGGTTAAGCGTTAGCTGTTGAATCGGTGGTTAAGGGTGTTATGTGTGCTTTCGCTGGTTAAGCGTTAGAGGGTTAATATCAATAGGTAAGCTTTGTTATTATCACTGGTTAAGTGATAGGATTTGTAACGCTGGTTAAGCGCTACAATGTTAAGTACTGGTTAAGTACTTCAGTGACTGGGTAAGTAGTGATGCATGGTGCTGGTTAAGTGCTGTGGATATGTTTGGTAGAGTCATAATGCTTTCTTAATTTTGTGCCAATTTCTATTATGTGCCTTATTCTTTCATTTTATTTTGTTTTGTTTTGGTTTGGCAGTAGTCAACTTAACATTTAAAGTATCTAGCATAGTAAGAGTTTTCTTATAATCTGTAACGTTATAGGAAAAATAAGGTAGCATGTTGAACAAACCTTCTTAAAATTATTTTGATAAAGGCTCGAAATGATTATCTTGATGGTATTGTGTGTGTAACCGGAGGGAGGTTGTGTTGAAGACCGGGTGGAGGTCGATTGATTTCATGCTTATGACCGGATGGAGGTTATAATGGTGTGATGATGAAGACCGGATGGAGGTCAGAGTATGAGCACTACAATATTTTAATTAGTTCCCTTCATTGAATGAGTATGGATGTTGTTCGACATGTCAGCTTTTAGAGAAAGAGTTCCTTGAGACTTTTATTAGACCCTGTAATTATTTTGATGAGAATACCTTTTCCATTTGGGTCAGGAATGGCCGAACGGTTAGAATGATTACTGTTCGAGATTTTTTTCTCATTCCAGATTCCTCACACGAGGATGTGATGTCTCACACGAGGACGAATGTCTCACACGAGGACGTGTGAATTGTCAGAATGGCCGTGTCGCAGAATGAACACAGAAGCACAATTATTTAGAATAACGCCATCTATTATCCTGCTACGGAATCAAAACAGAAAAACAAATTGGTATCTCTATTCATTATTGTGATTTTAGAATACCGCCATCTATTATCGTTGGCCTGGAATCAAAACCGATACGCATTTTAGAATCTCTATTGATTATTGTGAATTTAGAATAACGCCATCTATCTCTCATTGGAGTAACTATTAAGTTAGAATTGACAGATTGTTTAGGAGCGTCAAATTAGTCGTAATGGGGATGGCAACTCAAAGCTAATCGTAGATGGCGCTGCGATAGTTGGTCCCCACGTCTACCTTGTACAAAAAAACAAACAAGATTATTTGTTATAAAAATTGAGTATAAATACAAAACAAATATGGAAAATTATTCGTCCATGCAAGTACTATATACTAAAAGAAGAATTAAGACGCCGCGGCGCATCTACAAGAGAAAAAAAGTGATTTAATTGAGTGGTTATACATTTGATTTTACCGTAATAAATCCACAATTACTTGTAGTTGAGGTTTCAATTTTTGAGTTTAGGTATGTTTTACCTGTCCTCTCCTTTATCAAGAATATAATGCTGCTTTTGACTTTCTATTTTGATAAAATATCATAATGTTTTAAGTCAGTAATTTTAACCTTTTTTTCTATTTAGATTCGAGAAATATCACAATATATTTAATTTCTTAACACCACAACTATTACAAAACTCGTTCCAGGTGATAATTCTTCGATTTTCGAGCGATGCAATACTGGTACATAACCTCCAAAAGAAAAGTTGATATTATTTTGAAAAGTGTATTCCATCATTTTTACAGCTTATTACACAACATCTAGTCATTTTACATCAATAAATGTTTTTTTTTTCTGAAAATTCCTTTGATTTTACAGTTCTTTGGGGACCAAACTGTCATTTTCACTTTGACACTTGCCTTCCCCATTTGGAGATGGTTAGCATGGGGAGCAAATGGCAACACCGAGCGAATAGTCGAGTCAAATGTCGATTCGGAAGTTTAATCAGCTATTCGAAGTTGACAGGTAGTGACGTTGACAGATGTTGGCTAACCTGTGTAGGGTAGGCCACTTGGGCGGACAGTTTAGTGAAGTGAACACTATGAATCGGTCCGGCAAGCTGGGTAGACATCTTGGTTGCTCCGCCATGTTAAACTTCTCGCGTTCCTAAGTTTTTAATCGAGCGATATCTCGGACATCCTTGACTATTTTGTATTCAGTGTGTGTTAGCAAGTAATTAAAAGTGTTAACGAAGATTTTCTGAGTGTTATTTCCGATATCCCAACCCCTCTGATAACGATTCTCCGTTAAATATTTGTGTTGCGCAAATAACAAGTATAATTTTAAATATAAAAAATATCAAAAAACTCGCTCCATCAGCTCTCACATAGAAAAGGTGCATCGTAGTTAGATTTCGGAGATTTTAACATGATGCACCTTTTCTATGTGAGAGCTGATGGAGCGAGTTTTTTGATATTTTTTATATTTAAAATTATACTTGTTATTTGCGCAACACAAATATTTATAAAGTTACAACATGTCACTGGCCTGCAAATTGCAAAAAACGTAAAAAAATTTGAATTTCGCGGGCTGGTTGGAGCATCCCCCTTAAAGGAATAAAATTCATTAAGGTGATAGCGTCGATGTAGCCCGCGAAATTCAATTTTTTTTACGTTTTTGCAATTTGCAGGCCAGTGACATGTTGTAACTTTATCAAAATATGAATTGCGGTAATAACAAGTATAATTTTAAATATAAAAAATATCAAAACATTCGCTCCACCAGCTCTCACATAGAAAAGCTAAGTAATTCTATCTCGTAAGAAAATTTGAATTTCGCGGGCTGGTTGGAGCATTCCCCTTAATAAAAGGGTAATTATTTTTCATTTTACAGTCCACATCATACATCTTTTTCAGGGGGCAACCCCCAAAATTAGTTTTATTTTTATTTTTCTGTGAAAATCCTAATGCGGTTCACTCAATACATCTACTTACAGCTTGACATAAAAATGTAGAAAACCGGAAGTCGCCACTGTCTTCGCGCTACTAGCACTTTGAATGATTTTTTTTTTTTTTTTCACTTATTACGTTAGTTTCATGGCACAGTAATAAATCTAACAAACCTGCGGTCTTTGTTTACATCAATTATCAAAGATTTTAAAACGCTGTCAGAAATAAAAATTTTAGTTCCGTTTCAATCCGTTCTGGCCAAGCTGTACCAAGTTTCAACAGGATAGCTCTTATACTTTCGAAGAAAAGTGGCTGTGACATACGGATGGACAGACAGACAGACATGACGAATCTATAAGGGTTCCGCTTTTTGCCTTTTGGCTACGGAACCCTAAAAAGGGGTAACTTTGCAATTTTTTTCTATCGAGTGAAGTTCATCAGGTCTTGCAACTGAGAGCGATTTTGACTAGATAAGATCCTTAACTAATACAATATATTTTTTTTTAAATTTAAAACACTGTATTTTTTGTCTCAGATTGTTTAAAAAACTTAAATTCGGGCCCACCCGGCCTTAATGCTCTGTAACAGAGCGTTATGGCAGTTCGCGCGTGTCAACGACTATATACACACATCAAAAGTGTCTAGGGATCAAGCATTTTTATGCGGATTTCTTGAGATTGAGATGTGGCTTTGTAATAAATTTATGATTTTATAAATTTATATGGATCCTTTTTGGTGCATTTCATAATTTGAATCAGGAACTGTAAATCAAATTCGAGTAAAAGATGAAAATCAGCTGTCAATATTTTCCCTATAAAAACATACAACGCATTGAAGACATTATTAGTGCTACTGTTTCCCTACTACTGATTAAAACCAACGTTATTATGGAGCGGCGACGTCATTTAAGCAGGGAAGAAATGCTCAGAGCCGTGGGAATGATAGAAGCTGGTTCCCGGCAACGTACTGTGGCTTTAGCTCTGAATACAAGTCAGAGTGTTATCAGTCGACTTTGGACACGTTACCGAAGCACTGGTACCGTGGCTGAGCGCCATGGAGGACGGTATCGCTGCACCACACGGAGACAAGACCGATACATTCAAATCTTAACTTGAAGAGCTCCAACAATAACCGCCATGATGTTAGCCGTGAGGCTTCATCACTCTTCAGGGAACTTAATTAGCGACCAAACAGTCAGAAACCGCTTGCATGAAGTGAACCTTCATTCCCGAAGACCGCTACGGGTACCACCTATAGCAATGCACAATCGTAGGATTCGATATCAATGGGCTCTTGAACACAGAAATTGGGCAGAAGAACAATGGCGTTTCGTGTGCTTTTCTGATGAGTCTCGTTTTGGTATGAGACCGGATACAAGACGTATACGACACTGGAGAACCCCTGGACGCCAACAGCGATTAAAATCCTGCCAGGAAGTCCATCCTTATAGTGGTGGAACCATCATGGTATGGGCGGGTATTTGGATCGGCGGAAGAACTGAGTTGATTTGGATCAGAGGCAACCTCAACGCTCAAATTTATGCTGAGACGATTGTATCAGACGTCATCGTTCCTCTACAAGTGCAAATCGGTCCCTTATTTCAGTTAATGCATGATAATGCACGACCGCACACCGCAAGAGTTGTAAGACAGACTCTCGCCGCAGCTAACATCAATGTCCTGCCCTGGCCTGCTCAGTCGCCAGACTTGAACCCGATTGAGCATGCATGGGATATGCTACAGAGAAGAGCTCTGCCGAATATGGAGGGTATCCAGTCGCAAGAAGACCTTTTTTTGTTGTTGCAACGAACATGGGCGGCCATTCCACAGCGTGATTTGGATGAACTCATTTTGAGTATGCCAAACCTATGTTCTTGTGTTGTTAGTGTTCGACGTAGAAACACGGATTATTAATTGTTTAAGTTACCCAATAAAATTATAAAGAAAACTGTTATTTCAGTCTTTTTTTCGAACTTTAATGTTAGTGGTTCAAATGTCAAAAATCCCTTTATTAGGAAAATGCCAAATTTCTTTATGAATGCAAAGGTAACTTAGTTTATCGTTACTGTGACAAACGATAACACTTTATTTGATGAATCCTTAAAGAACATTTTAATTAATATCAATCAGGAGAAAAGTTATTGCAAAAATATATGTTGATCCCTAGACACTTTTGATGTGTGTATTACTAGACTACGCATTGCACGATCTAACGAACAAAACTATTCTGCCAACTCGCTGAGGTACTACGTAAGCGAGGGGGACGGGGTACTCCGTTGTGATTGGCTAACTCAAGGTCTGTTCTGTCTCAACGTATGTTTACGGCTCACAGGATTGGTCGAAATGAGACGGATATAAGACTTTTTTGCCTAATGTGTTGGCAGACATCGGTCGCCTGTTATTAGGAGTCTAGTATTATATCGTCGTTGGCGCGTGTAGTGTGGTGTGCGCGGTTCGTGCGTGCAAGGCCTGTTCCATTGCATGATATGGTGCGACAATGTGGACGGCAAATTCTTTCATTGCGTGTTACATTTTATGTTGCATTTCGTAAGTCTGTACCCGGCTTTAGATATGCCAGGTCGCCATCGATTCTTAATAAGTTAAAAGTACTGTCAGCAACACAAGTTTTTAAATATTAAAGTAAATGTTGTTTTCTTACAACTTCCAGCGTCTGTTCCCATTTCTCTTGCAATTAGAAGCTAACAAAAAGTGCTAGGCTAGCATGAGTGTTCAAGCCGTTCAAGGTAATCCGTATTTAAGTAAAACTAAAGTTTACCTGAAACTGTCTTGTTCTTTGACTATCCAGCAAAAGTTCTAGGCTAACATAAGTACAAAGTGATATTTATTTAAATATTTCTGGGTAGATTACCTGAAATTGTCTTGTTCAACATTAACCAGCAAAACTACTTGGCTAGCATAGGCTCAAACTGGTTTGTATTTGAATAATTATCGATAGGTAGTGTATTAGTTGAATGCATGGATTTATTAGTATCTCCTTGGTTGAATGTTATTTTTTAATCAGGAACTGGGTTCGCAACGATCGAGTAGAGTAGAACAAAGAACAGCCAGTAGAAAATAGACGTCATTAAAATAATTATTTTAATGTCTGTTTTCTACTCGCCCCTTCATATGGAGGCTTCAAGTTCATAAAGGCGTAGGAACAAAAAAAAACACAAAAAAAGTCATTCCTTAAGCTTGCAACACTGTTTCCGCAGCAAGCTAGCCTTAAGGGGGATGCTCCAACCAGCCCGCGAAATTCAAATTTTTTTACGTTTTTTGCAATTTGCAGGCCAGTGACATGTTGTAACTTTATAAATATTTGTGTTGCGCAAATAACAAGTATAATTTTAAATATAAAAAATATCAAAAAACTCGCTCCATCAGCTATAGAAAAGGTGCATCATGTTAAAATCTGAAATATTTGCGCAACACAAATATTTATAAAGTTACAACATGTCACTGGCCTGCAAATTGCAAAAAACGTAAAAAAAATGAATTTCGCGGGCTACATCGAAGCAATCACCTTAAGCTGCGAACATATTATCGGACGCGTCCGTCAGCCGCGGCTTAGGGACGCGGCTTATTGAAATCTAGCCAATACATTGAATACTACACTGTGCAAACTATCGGTCGTAAGACGCGGACGTGACCTTGAGCGCTCGGACGTCCGAACAGAATCTGGCCGGCTGGATGTTTTGTGCATCCGCGGACGGCAGCGGACGGTGTGAACGGGGCACGGGACGCGTCCGCGGACGTTTTGAGAATATGTAATCTGTGGTTTCGAGTGTCACAAGCAAAACCTCGCTCACGCATTGACACCAAGTGAAAGGATAACATGGGGCAGCTGCCGCCAACTCCATAAATTCGTCCTTGCTATCGCTGCTCGTCATGCTTCCCTTTTGACAAACATAACTACAAAGAATGATCGAAGTGTCTACGCAGTCTATGGATCGAGTAAAGACGTCCGAAGATTTCGTCCGAACTACCGTGCACACTGCTAAGCCGCGTCCCTAAGCCGCGGCTGACGAATCTACACATTGGCCCTGTTGGCCGAATAGAAGGAGACGGCGCTATACTAAGAAACGAGATAGAATTATTTGCGTCTTGCTTTCTGGTATAGCGCCGTCTCCGTTGGTACGAGCGTTGGGGCCAACGTGTGGAGCTGAACTGGGCTAGTAGTTTGTGAGGCTAGCTGTGTGCATAGATTTAAAGTATGGACTGCGCAACGGCTGCCTAAAATTGATCCCACTCAAATAGAAAGAAAGAAATCGAAGAGCGGGTCTAGTACTGTTACAGGAAAGACATAGGTAGTGGCTCTTATTCTAGAGTACGGCCAAATTGGCCGTATATGGCCAATTTTATCTGTCAGTTTGGTTAGGTAAGGCGCAGTCCATCTTATAAATAAATTGCCGCATGTCACAAATACCCAGTAGCCATACCATTGCATATTTAAAAAAAGCTAGCTGTCATCGTAGCGGGAATTGAAACTGGATAGACGGCAGACGTTTCCAAAAATATTATTAAAATCGATGAAAAATTAATAACAGTAAAATCAATTTACGCAATTTAAAATGTTTGAGTGGGCTTATAGCGGTGCCAATAAAGCTGTCCCTAGAAATGTGGGCCCTGAATGTGCCTACTTTTTATCGGCTAAAAGGCAATTAATAGAAACCATAGTCGTGGTTACGATTTGTGTTTATATTTCAGTAAGTAGGCAGCTTTTAATTAAATATTGAATGAAGTAAAGTTAGGTCTAATTTATTGCAAAGTGTCAGTTGCAAGACATATTTCAGTCTGATAGTATAAATCTTAATTAAATTAGTAAACTGCCATAATTTTTAATTTCTCAAATTATTAAACACTAATGGATTCAGTTCAGTAGGAATACTATTTTTTTTTTTTACAGATCAAGACATTTCCAAGATTAAGTATACCTCAAGATACAAATTATGTAAAAAGTGATAGAGGGGGTAAAAGATTGCTAGTAATACTTTTGGCTTTGCTATGGGGCATGGAAATTGGATTTAAGTTTGCTTCCCGCACCGTTATATATTTATTAAATCCTTGCCATGTAACAACATTGATACAAGTGAGTATTTTCAAATAATTACTTCTTAAACCAAATGTCATTTTTAATGCCAGTACAATACATGTAATTTCCATTATCAACATCATTATCAGCCGAAAGACGCCCACAGCTGGACATGGGGCTCCCCCGTAGACCGCCACACCAAACAACAATTTGCCAGTTGCACCCATTGGTTTCCTGCTTGTTTCACTATGTTGTTGGTCCAGTGAGACAATAATATTTTATTATCAATGCATTTTGTCTTTAAATATAACTACAAAAGTTCGGAAAAATAATTTTAATTAAATCTAAGTATGCATTTCAATCATTATTTTTGTTTTAGATCTATCTATTGGCCGCTCCACCCAGCAAAACTGTCACAGCTTTGTTTCGTATTCATTTGAATTTATTAAATGGGCCTTTGTTAGCTTTCCTGTTTCCTGAAACTGCTTCAAGAAAGGTAATTTCCCTACTGTTATATAATGTTTACTGGCAAGCATTCATGCAGCTCAGCTGATGGATGAACCTGGTCTAACAGAGGGATTGCAATTTCCCTGATTATTTACCAAGTCAAAATACTAATGTTTAAGTTAAAATAATAATTTTATTATTGATTATAGAAAATGTCTGCAAACATCTCAATAGACATTATTAATTACTCTTACTGAATTTTGCCTTAACTGTGATAATGTAATTTTTACTTATTTTTTATATTAGATATTTGCTGAGGCTGCACTTTACTGGATTCAACATGGCATGATGTTTGTCATACCTTATTATCTTCTGAGGATTGGTGGTGCGTTAAATTTTATAAATACTTAACAATTCTCTATTCCTCAATAATTTATAAACTTCTTTTTCTAGGTCCCTACAACATAGAACCTTTTTGGGATTTTAACTGGGCAATATTCAGCTATTGCCTAAACTTGATATATCATTTTATTGTATTACAACTCATTGCAATCGTAAGTAAACCCATAAATGTTTTTCTTGGCTTCTAAAATTTTTGTTCCTAAGCAAAAGTAATGTTCATTATTTAGTCCATATTTGTTTATGTACTGACTCATTCATCTTGTAGCTCTTTAGGAGGAAAAGTGCTGCCATTATTTTATTTAAAAAAATTAGGTTAGCAACAGGATAAAGCTTCTAGCTGTTGTGTATATTGTCCTTGACGTTTCATGTAGAGCTAAGTATGGCAAACTAAGCCGACACCGCAACGGCACGTCTCCAAACTAACAGTTTACTCGTCACTCGAGCTCGTGATCGTGTGTTATATAAATAAATGTCAATATGGAAAAGTCAATGGGATTAGTAAAGTCGAGGCGGCACGCGGCGGCGGTCGTCGCCGTCGCCGTCGCCGACGCCGTCAGCGTTCCCACTTGTCGGGTGTCGGATCCGTTTGTTATCGGAGGTTCTAGTGGCAGAACATTTTATATGAAGCTATTCACACTTAGCGGAACCCGATTTTTCATCCGGTCCGAAAAGAAATGTCGGGTGTTTTACCAGCCCTCTACGTCCGAAAAAAAATCGTGAAGGATCTTGCTCGCCTGTGATTAAGAATAGTGCTGGTCCGGGCGGACCCGATAACCCTCTCCCTGCTACCCCTCGTTCTATCCGTGGTAGGTACGTCGTCGCTGCAATCGCGCGCACATGTTTAAGGGATCTGACGATCTGAGGAAGTTAATAATATGAAATGAGTGGACTGTATGTTAAATCAGATTATAGTATCATAATTCATAATTTATCATAAAGGTACAAATATAACTTGGTTTTGAATTGTATTGCGCGCGTGTTAGAAATAGGATGTGTATTCTGTTATATTTATAAAGGGTGACTGGTAATTAGTGTACGCTACTTAAACACGTGATTGTGCTCATGATAACAATTTTTATTATGGGAGCAAAGCCGAAATCGTGAAAAATATATCAGCTGTTCAGTACATTAAGCAAACATAAATGTACTGAACAGCTAATTTTTTTTCGCGTTTTCAGGTTTGTTCCCATAGTAAAAGATGTTGGTTATCATGAGCACAATCACGTGTTTAAGTATCGTACATTAATTACCAGTCACCCTATATAAATATCTACTTAATTATCAAGTTTTAGGTATCAGGATGGTTAATATTATTTATTTACTGTATGTAAATAGTATCTCCAAGGACTTATTTATATTAATGGGTTTATAAATAAAAGCACAAATCCAGACTAGATATTTATTACAAAGCTACCTCCTTTCGCAACCCTAGGTCTTCGTGGAGAAGGAAGGAGAAAGAAACTCCACGGCAACATATAAAAATTATCATAATTTATATAATTTATCAGTTCACATTATAAAAATACATAATTTACAACAATATTCTTATCACTAGCTTCTGCCAGCGACTTCGTACGCGGATCCTGTTGCTTATGCCAGCGACAATAGGGTCGTCAAAATCGAAGATCTGAAACGTCTGATGTTGAATTCTTAGAGCCTGGGGACGGGAAAACAACGGGACGCGCATGACGATTCCAGAGGTTCAAGATCTTTTATTTTTGTAAGCCAACAGGAAATGCCCATCAGACTAAACAACTCTTGCTAAGACGTCATTCCTATATATGTTATAGTGTAGCTAGGCTCTTGGAGTTCCACATCAGGTGTTCCAGATCTTCAGTTTTTATACGACAACAGGGAGTGCTCATCAGGCTGAACAACTCTTGCTAAGACGTCATTACTGTATATGTAATAGTGTAGCTGGGCTCTTGGAGTTCCACATTAGGTGTTCCATATCTTCAAATTTATTTTCTCAGCAGAAAATGCTCATCACGTGGAACAATTTTTGCTATGGCGCTATTTTAGTATCTCTTATAGTTTAGCTGATCTATTGCAGTTCTGCATCAGGTTTTCAAGTTTCCAAGATAAATTATAGCCTATATGTTGCCCAGACTTAATAGCTATACAACAACAAAAAAACAACAATCAAATCCGTCCAGTAGTTCCGAAGATTAGCGTGCATGGAGTAACTTCTCCCGTTTTCCTAACATTTCCCTTCACTGCTCTGCTCCTATTGATTTTAGCGTGATGAAAAGTATACTATAACCAGCGCAGGAGTATGACAAATAATTGTACCAAGTTTCGTCAAAATCCGTCGAGTAGTTTTTGTTTCTATAACGGTTATACAGACAGACAGACAGACAGACAGACAGACAGACAGACAGACAGACAATAATTTTGTTAATTGCATTTTTGGCATCAGTATCGATCCCTAATCACCCCCTGATAGTTATTTTGGAAATATATTTCATGTACAGAATTGACCTCTCTACAGATTTATTATAAGTATAGAAGATAATAAATATCAATTAGCTTACATTTTTATTGTAGAACATTATGACACACAATATAACTTTCAGCATCACACACTTGTATTCTCTATTATTCATCATCATCATCAGCCTATAATGTTCCCACTGCTGGGACACAGGCCTCCTCTCTGTGAGAGAGAGTGGGCCATAAACCACCACGCGGGCCCAGTGCGGATTGGTGGATGTCACATGTCTTCGAATTTTTGGTTCTAGGACATGCCGGTTTCCTCACGATGTTTTCCTTCACCGTTTTGAGAGCAGTGGTGATGAAATAATTTACACAAAGTAATGCGCCAGGCGGGGTTCGAACCCACGACCTAAAATTCGTAAGTCGGAACCGATACCACTGGGCCACCACTGCTCCCCTGCTTCTCTATTATTACATCACATTCAATAACCAGGACACCACATCAGACACGTCTTAACTCTTTGAACAGTTGAATAATAATGACCACCAAGGCACCAATGTGATGGTACATCTATTTTTATAAACTTAGTATTGTACCACTTCCATCAAATATTACCGCCATTATTAACCAATCATAGATCGTCAAACATTGTAGTTAAATAATTCATAAAATGGGTAACAATTAACAAATCCTGTACAGTAGAACCATTTTAAAATTTAATTAGATAACTTAGAAATTAAATAAGTATTTATTTGCAACCTTAACTTAAGTCGATATATACAGGCTGTTTTTTTGCATTTTCGTCAAACTTCAGGTGGTTGTCAAAAAAGTCATAAATAATCAATTGAAAGTACAGTACCGGGCAAAACTAATACGGGCTGCTTTTTTTTGTTGTTGAAATTTTATAGTATTTCAGAATTAAACCCTTAATTCAATACAAATGGAAGAGAATCACCCGACTACGCAGTCCGCGCGTACGCACACACGATGAGCAGCTGGTGTGCGTGAATTGAATGACGCGCGGATCGTGCGCCGAGAAGTGACCTTGGCGACCCTTAGCAATAATTTTACGTAATTTTATTTCGAAAATCACCCACATTATTGTCATTTCGTTTGATATAAACTCATTCGAAGCATCAGTATAATACGGAATCTTACTAATGACAGTAATACTAGACCGCCATAAAAAGTTCACTGACCTGCTATCAGAAATGTTAATAAAATTTAAGTTTTGCTTTATTGCTATCGTTCACCCTAAACTTTTCGTAATGGTTTTGTTTTTATTTGTGGATTAAATTGGCTCATTTGAAGTTTTCCTCGGGCTTAAGACCGTTAATAATACCTACCCCAATCTACGTAGGTAGTATAAAAATGTTTTCTAAAGATTTGCTAGTTAAATGTAGGTAAGTAGTGATACTTTTGGAATCAACTTATTTACATTAATAATAAATAAATTACCTACCTACTTATGTTACCCGGAGGTAACCTATTGTTCAAAGTTGCCACATTCACACTCTTGGCACAATCGAGCACAACTTAGCTGGTTTTCCTTCAGCTTACGTAAAACTAACACATTCGTTTTTAAAGTGTCGAAAGCACTAATGATTCTGTTACACTAGTCACACCACAGGGTCTCGGCGACCCGATCCAATGGTCACCAAACTTTTCGACCATAGTGAGGGGGAACTGTCTCCACTGATGGCATACAGGCGAAACATCTCCTCCAACTCGACATTAGAGTAATTATTGTTATCGAATCTCAACAATGCACTACCTAGAAGCGGAATTTGCAAAACGCATGCACTGCGGTGACCTCAAACTAGTGATGGGCGGAGGATAAATACTCAGAAGATAAATACTCGAGTATTTATCCGAAACGGATAAATACTCGTTTTTTCTCGTTTTTATCTGATATTTACTCAAAATGATGGATATTTATATTTTTTGCGAATAAAATGGTTATTTTTACAAATTCAATGACAAGTATTGTTACTTGGGCTTTCCAAAAATGATATTATTGTATTATTAGGTCTCAGAAGTCTCTCCAGTCAAGGAGAAGCAATTTGTTTCTCACTGCAGCCTAACTCGGCCTCATTTTATATGCAGTTTATCTTGTTTGCGTATCTTGGATCTGTAGATATCCTGTTTGGCTTCTGCCAAACGTGCATGTGAGTGTATTGACTGACTGACGAGGCCCCCATGATGGGCCAAACGCCTGGCGGGGTTGCGAGACTGTCTAAACAGGTAACAGTGACCTTGAAACGTAAATGACCATTGAAGAAACACCGTGAATTTTAGTCAGTACAAGTCTGGACGACTCATTTGACAGTTTATCCTCGTAAAAAAAAAGGGCTTTGGCTGAGGAAGCAATCGCTCAGGGTGAGGACATCTTGGCAGTGTCTCTCGTCATGACGAACGTCTTCCAGACTTTGCCCTAGACAATTATATGTTCTGTGCCCTAGAGTTGAATTAAGGAAGCGCTCCGCTATTATGAAGTTTCGAATTCAAACCATCTACGGTGCACCGTCGCATTTGGAACCTGGCACACTATTTCTGCTTGACCGAGCGCTACGTGGTACAATCCTCCATGGTATCGACGTTATCTGCTACGCCGATGACATGTTTGACTGTAAAATAAATATATTTTCTTTCTTCTTAACGAAGTGGGGAGGACGTACCGTGACTAGTCACTACTGATAACTGCCTGCAGAGCAGGGGTTGAATAGTTCCTGCCACAGACACGGCAATTAGGCCTTGAGATGACGTCAACAAGGCCAAAGCCCTATGTTAGGTAGGGTTGAAAACAAGTTTTGTTGACATGTTTTTTAATAGGTAAACCGTTTAATATGAAAAAATAGATCAAATCTCGGAGTAAGACCCGGTGTCGAATACGGTTAGACTCAGTAAGACTTGTTTAGACTCAGTCATACTCGGGCAGACTCGGTCAGACTTAGTAAGACTCGGTAAGATTCTAAGATTCGGTAAGACTCGGTTAGACTCAGTCAGATTCAGAATCAGATTCGGTCAGCCTTGGTAGGACTCAGTCAGACTCGGAATCATACTCACTAAGACTCCGTAAGACTCGATAAGACACGGTCGGACTTGGTAAGACTCGGTCAGACTCGGTAAGACTCAGTAAAAATCGGTCAGACTTAGTTAGGATCGGAGTCAGACTTGGTAAAACTCGGTCAGACTCGGAATCATACTCGATAAGACTCGGTCAGACTCAGTAAGAATCGGTCAGAGTCAGTCAGACTCGTTCAGACTCGAAATCATACTCGCTACGACTCCGTAAGACTCGGTCAGACTTGCTCGAACTCGGAGTCATGCTCGTTAAGACTCCGTAAGACTGGGTCAGACTCAGTAAGAATCGGTCAGAGTCAGTCAGACTCGTCCAGACTCGAAATCATACTCGCTAAGACTCAGTAAGAATCGGTCGGACTCAGTCACACTCGGTCAGACTCGAAATTATACTCGCTAATCGCTACGACTCCGTCAGACTCGGTCAGACTTGTTCGAACTCGGAGTCATGCTCGTTAAGACTCCGTAAGACTGGGTCAGACTCAGTAAGACGGTCAGAGTCAGTCATCTCGACTCGTTCAGACTCGAAATCATACTCGCTAAGACTCAGTAAGAATCAGTCGGACTCAGTCACACTCGGTCAGACTCGAAATCATGCTCGCTAAGACTCCGTAAGACTCGGTTAGACTTTATAAGTCTCGGTCAAACTTGTTCGAACTCGATGTCATGCTCGTTAAGACTCCGTAAGACTGGGTCAGACTCAGTAAGACGGTCAGAGTCAGTCATCTCGACTCGTTCAGACTCGAAATCATACTCGCTAAGACTCAGTAAGAATCAGTCGGACTCAGTTACACTCGGTCAGACTCGAAATCATACTCGCTAAGACTCCGTAAGACTGGGTAAGACTTTATAAGACTCGGTCAAACTTGTTCGAACTCGATGTCATGCTCGTTAAGACTCCGTAAGACTGGGGCAGACTCAGTAAGACGGTCAGAGTCAGTCATCTCGACTCGTTCAGACTCGAAATCATACTCGCTAAGACTCAGTAAGAATCAGTCGGACTCAGTCACACTCGGTCAGACTCGAAATCATACTCGCTAAGACTCCGAAAGACTCGGTAAGACTTTATAAGTCTCGGTCAAACTTGTTCGAACTCGAAGTCATGCTCGTTGAGACTCCGTAAAACTCGTTAAGACTCAGTCATACTCGGTATTAGGTTCGGTCAGACTCAGACTCGGAGTCAGACTCCATCAGAATCGGAGTCAGTCTAAGTGTCTGACGGTTACACTCAGTTAGACTCGGTTAGATTTGATCAGACAAATGTGTGGTCGCGTGTCCGCTTCAGTCCTACTTCATAATTAATTAGAAACTGAAAATTATGTTTTATTTAAGTTTTGATTGAAAAATTGAAAAAAAGAAAACAACGAATTATGAAAAAACGTGAATATTTCCTCCTTTTTTCAACGCGTATAGTAATTGTAATTATTAAAATGATTAAAAAAGTACGTTACAAATCTATATTTACAGATTTTCATGTATTTCAATCATTTTTCTTGTAAAAATAACAAAATTTACGATGAACAATGTAACTTACACTGTAAGTAGTATTTATCCACTGTTTTGGATAAAAACTCGAGTAAAAATGGAAATTTATTGAGTATTTATCCATTTTGAGTATTTATCCGGATAAAAACCCATCACTACCTCAAACACATGACTGGCGGCCGGCACCCCGCCCCCGAACCGCGGCGCGGGGCGCGGGGCGCGGAGCCTTGCCTTGGATTGGTTGGGGTGGGATTAATTGCCTACGAATTTGTTGAATGACCGTTGCGTATGCGTTGTGTACATGAATGTTTGCGTTTGTTTGTGTGTGAAAGCGCGATAGGGCTAGTAACAGACGCGCCGCTTTTAACCCTTAAAGGCTACTACCAACGACGATATAATACTAGACTCCTAATAACAGGCGACCGATGTCTGCCAACACATTAGGCAAAAAAGTCTTATATCTGTCTCATTTCGACCAATCCTGTGAGCCGTAAACATACGTTGAGACAGAACAGACCTTGAGTTAGCCAATCACAACGCAGTACCCCGCCCCCCTCGCTTACGTAGTACCTCAGCGAGTTGGCAGAATAGTTTTGTTAGTTAGATCGTGCAATGCGTAGTCTAGTATTATATCGTCGTTGGCTACTACGCTGTTTTTACACCCGGGTGGTTTAATTTTGTGTCGGTATCTTTTTTCGTTTTTAGCGCAGCGCCTTGCGATTTCGTGTATTCTCATAAGTCGACAGAAGCCCTCGAACACGCGGGGAGAGAGATTGTGCGCGCGTCCCAGTCCCGAGGTACACTCGCAACTCGGTGTTTTTACACCCGTTGTAGTCATAATGGGCTTTTGACTTACAGCGTAAGTAATGAACTTTTAATGTTTTATTTTTAGAATGTGTGTAGAATACTATTTGTATGTTTAATATTAAATGCATTATATTTAATATTATTTATGTGTATTAATTTTAACTGTGTTATTTTCTTATACTATTTTTATTTCAGATTCTGCATCGACTGAGGGACCAAGAAATAGAAGGTGTACTGGCATCGGATGAAGAGTCCAAAAAATATTACAAGTTAGAAGTGATTGTTAATTTTCTTAATTGTTTAGTTTATAATTACTAAAAAGATGTCAATTTGATATTATGTTAGGTTACAAGCAACTTTGAAAAAGTTTGCTAGTACTACATTATGATTTAAATTTCGTATGTTTTTTTGAAGGTATAAAGATAAGTTCCATGCCAAATTAAACCCTTATCTGTGATTACAAAGAAATATAAAGACTGATAAAAATGCGTAATAAGTTTTTCTTTTTTCGAAATTTTTCCATACCCCTTCAAAAATTACCATGATTTTGAGAACCCTTTTTCACACGCAAATTATTTTTTTTTTCTTTTTTTTTAAATAAACCTATTAATCAAAATATCAAAGAGCACGATCTATAATTAAAGAATACATAATAAAAAGGTGTAACATACATTGAATTAATTAATTGTCTCCAATTACTAAATCCGGGTGTTTTTTCACCCATAATAGTCTTATCAGTATACAAATTCATTGTAGCCTTTAAGGGTTAAATACGGCTAGTTCACACTTACGGATTTCAGTAAAAAGGAAAAATAAAATAAAAAAATACCTACCTATTTTATTGTTGATTTGGGTCGAGAATCATGAGTATAATCACGTCCTTGAATTTGACTAGGAAGCGGATCAACAGCCTGTATTTGAACATCAATTGATTTCGTTCTGAAATCAGTTGATCACTGTTTTAAATATATTACTATTATTAATTAGATATATACTATATCTATCACGCGCGTGCCGTCGTAGGACCTCGCGTCGAGTGCTAAAAATTTGCACTTGCTTCGAACGTGGCCGTCATCCGATTAAAAAACGGATCCGACACCCGACAAGTGGGAACGAGCTGTAACTCGCTTAATTGATTACATAAAGTATAAAACGTACGTCCATCACGCCCAATGATCATATTTTTTTCTGTTATACATACGTTGAAAACGTATCAGTTAAGGTAAAATATTCAGTACCAGAAAGTTCTCGATTCATATAAAAAGGTTCATGAATAAAAAAATATTAATCACAAGAAACTTATTATAATTTGACTTTGCACGGTGCGCATTGGTTGAGCAATTTATTGCTTTGCTGCATATCACAGGTTCGATTCCGAACAAATATTTTTGTATAATAAATAATGTAAAAGTAGTTGTTCCGGATCTAGGTGTTACATGCGAAATTTAATGTCACCCACGATACTCTTACTGGACAAATTCCTAGTGAGCCGCAACTTAAAAAAAAAACATTTAAATCACCCCCTGTCGACTATATGGTAGAGCCGACTTCTTTTGTTTGTGTACGAGTATGTGATGTGAGTCGATAATATGTAACTAAACGTACGAAATGTTAATTTCTTTTTGCCTATCTTAAAAGCACCGGGAGTAGAAGTTTGCCTAACATTGGAAAACCTCTGTGTTTTAAAAAGTAACCGTTTCTTATTTGAAGTAATAATAGGTAGCTCACCGTCCCACAGTGTTCCGTTTGATCAAAAAAAATCTTTCAATTTTTTTTGATATTTCTCATAGTTTCAGATATAGCCATCCACGCCCAGTTGAAAAATTCACACTGTAGGTATATTCGTATATTTCGTATGCATGTAGTTAAAAACGGTTACTTCAATATTACAAACAGACACTCCAATTTTATTTAGGTATATGTATAGATAGGCCTTCTTACTAGTTATATTTCAATCCTAGTGACAAGTCGCACTTTTGAGTTTTTAGGGAGAAAAAAATAAAAACGAAAAAATAAATATTAGGTAGGTACTCGGAATCCGGAGGTGATTTTCCAAAAATAAACACTGCAAAATATGCGCCCAAAGATTCTTTATATCAGACTATATTTATATAAAATAAATATCTTGGACATCATCTTTACGTTTTCAGAATTATTTAATTTTTTTTCATAAAAAAGTCATAAATACATTAAACAGCAGAGGGTTTGTTTTATTATCTAACGGAACAGTGTTGTCCGCACATAATTACAGCTACAACCTTAAAAACTGAAAATAATATTTCATGAAATAGTTTTTGCGGAATTCTCAAATAAGGAACTCTAACCCCCTTATTAATAAACGTGGGCTAAAGTTACAACCAGGATAATCCTCGGATTAACCATACATTTTTTAAGGATTAAACCTTTTTTTTTGGGTGGCAAAATCATCAAATGAGTCCTCCAGCCCTGGGTGGGGCGGAAGGGACTGTCAGACTCTTACTGACTAAAATCCACCCGTGTTCCTTTGGATGTCCTTTACGTTCCGGGGCCACGGTATCCTGGATTAAGAAAATTCCGCGACCCCAGCAGGCATTTGGCCCCATAAGGGGCCCCGTTGGTGACGCGTGAAACACGACGCGCCACCGACCCGGACTTGGTCCTTGGTCGGACGGCGAGCTTACCCATTACTCATCGTGCCTAACGAAGAGTTTTTGCCCGCATCCCAGGGTGCACCGGCCCGAAAAATTGGTCTTCCCCCCGAACGTATCCGAGAGGGAACTCCAGTCCACGGGCGCACGTGGAAGTTTCCTGTCTTAGCACCCCTAAGGATTAACCTTGGCGTAACTTTAGTCCACGTTTATTAATAAGGGGGTAATTGATTAGGTGAAAGCTAAATAAATGGTATCCCCAAATCACTTTTTAGCTTTCACCAAATCACTTTGATAGTTCCGTACGTCCGAATAAAAAATACGGGATATTTTGAGATCACAGCAGCACTCGTGTGTCCGTTTTTGCTCCGAACCTACTTGACCAATTAAGATGTTTGGTAAACATATCAATTCTTATGGCCCAAAGGCAGTAGTACTTTTTAAAATAATTAGTTTTGATTTTAATCTATTCTATATACATATAATAAAACTGTAGAAAAATAATTTTTGTACATTAAAAAAAAACTCAAAAAATATAGCCAGCGTGTTTAAGGACAACCAATAGAACTCATTTCTAGCATTTTTAGAATTTTTGTCTGTTTGTCTGTATGTCTGTTTGTATGTTTATTTGTTCGGGCATCACGTAAAATGTACGAAAGCTATGTAGATAACTTTAATACACAACGACTGACCGTAACTTGAAGTAACATTTAGTTTTTGTTTCATTGAAATCGGATCAGTCTATCAAAAGATATTTGAATTTAAAGTGTTCCAGAAGTTTTACGGTCAGTTTACACCGAGACACGCAGCTCGCAGTTCAGTAGCGCGATCTAGCTTGGAATAGAAAAACAACATAGTACCTGTTCAAATATGGTGTGGACTGGAGTGGAGTGGAGTGGAGTGGAGTAGAGTAGAGTAGAGTGGAATGGAATAGAATGGGATGGAATGGAAAGAAAGAAAGAAAGAAAAGGTTTTTATTTGACTCGAAAGGGATGGAATGGGATGGAAGCGGATGGAGTGGGATGGAGTGGGATGGAGTGGGATGGAGTGGGATGGAGCGGGATGGAGTAGGATGGAGTGGTATGGAATGGGATGGAGAGGGATGGAGTGGAATAGAGCGGGATGGAGTGGGATGGAGTGAGATGGAGTGGGATGGAGTGTGATGGGGTGGGATGGAGTGGGATGTAGTGGGATGGAGTAGAATGGAGTGGGATGGAATGGGATGGAGTGGGATGGAGTCGGATGGAGTGGGATGGAATGGGATGGAGTGGGATGGAGTAGGATGGAGTGGGTTGGAGTGGGATAGAGTGGGATGGAGTAGGATGGAGTAGGATGGAGTGGGATGGAGTGGGATGGAGTAGGATGGAGTGGGATGGAGTGGGATGGAGTGGGATGGAGTGGGATGGAGTGGTATGGAGTAGGATGGAGAGGGATGGAGTGGGATGGAGTGGGGTGGAGTGGGATGGAGTGGGTTGGAGTGAGATGGAGTGGGATGGAGTGGGATGGAGTGGGATGAAGTGGGATGGAGTAGGATGGAGTGGGATGGAGTGGTATGGAATGGGATGGAGAGGGATGGAGTGGAATAGAGCGGGATGGAGTGGGATGGAGTGAGATGGAGTGGGATGGAGTGGGATGGGGTGGGATGGAGTGGGATGGAGTGGGATGGAGTGGGATGTAGTGGGATGGAGTAGGATGGAGTGGGATGGAGTGGGATGGAGTCGGATGGAGTGGGATGGAATGGGATGGAGTGGGATAGAGTGGGATGGAATGGAATCGAGTGGGATGGAGTGGGATGGAGTGGTATGGAGTCGGATGGAGTGGGATGGAGTGGGATGGAATGGGATGGAATGGGATAGAATGAGATGGAATGGGTGCTCTAATCCAGTAGCAATTGAATAGTACTGCCTTTGAACGACAGAGGGCGTTTATTACAAACACGTCAAATATTCTTGAAAAATCTAAATAAATTCTAAATATAGGGTTTATATGAAAACGATATGATTTATAAAAAACCTAGCGAGAATTAAGCGCTTCGCACAAAAAAATACATTGTTAAATTCCGACATCCACGCGAACGAAGTCGCGGGCACAGCTAGTCAAGAATATAGATGAAAAATTACTATTGTCTCCAAAACTGAGCGATTGGACCGGCTGTGCGGCGTGTCGCGAGTTCGATTCCCGCACGGAACAATTATTTGTATGACCTACAAGTATTCATTCCCGGTGTGGGTGTTTTTGTATGTGAGTTTCTATGTTTGTTACCCACGACAGGAAAAGATCCTAGTGTGGCCCATCGTTTTTTTTTTTACAAAAAAAAAGCTACTGAGTTTAAAATTATTCTGAAAAAAAAAAACAGATTCCTACAATAAAAATCCTGTAATCTAAAAGCAAAGAACTACCCTGTGCTTTTAGATTACAAGAAAATTATAGAAAAGTCCATGATCTTAAAATAACACGGTGATCGCGAGGTAATCAACTATGGAACCATTCAATGTGCTTTTTTTATGACTTTTCCCACTCTAGGAGTTTCTCCTGTATCGTGGATGCGTTAACAAATATGGGAAACATAACATATACAACTACTTGTCGGTGGTACAAATATTTGTTCGTTGTGGGGACCGACCACGCACAGCAGTCAATGTCCCTGACGCTGCAACAGCGCCGTCATTCAATGAAGATAGTTCAGTACCCTTATCACGAGTTTTCACTATTTTATTTTACAGCGTCTTTCCAGTATTTACAGCGTTTCTTGTATGGAAAAATGGAACAGCGCCTCTGGTGTGCGAAGAAGGAACTATTTTTTTCCTTGATATTTTTCAATTTGAAAATGTCAAAGTTCCAGTTTACATCAGAATAACTGAAAACTCATGATAAGTCCTCGGGCTTGTCCTGCAATATAAGTGCAGATGTTCTATTGTAATTGATTTCCTTCTTGTTTCCCTTTCAGCCAGCCCAAGTAAACTTGAATCACATGCTCTGCCCTGCTATATTGGATCCGTTCGATGGACCCTGGTTCAGAGTCGCAGCGGTCGTACACCAAGCAGTACTGTGTCCTCTGCTGTGCAAAGTATTTTGCCTAATTGCTGACTTCTGCCTTACAAAATTTCCGCCTACTAAAGTTAAGCCTCATATGAAGGATTCTCTTATGGACAGCCGTATTGTCAACAAACCAATTGGCTCCCACCATGAGGACTAGTAGCTGTTGCAGCTGGTACAATATATGGCTGTAATCCCGCTCAGGGTAGGTAAAACTATGATAAAAAATGCCTTTTGAGTTGGAGAACAATATTTCATCGCGTCCATTTGGTTTTGGTGGTTAATATATTAATAAGATAAGAGTTATAGAATATTAATTAACTTTTGCAAAGATTTTTGTGATGATATTTGTTAAAATTAGGTATATTCTAACTGTAATTATTGGAACCAAAAATCTCAATTTAGCACATAAACACGGATTCGTTACCTTTAAGCAGTGTATCTTGGGTTCTACACACCCAAAAACACTTGTTAGTACATGCGGGTCAATTCACGGTAGAACTACGTTTGTAGGTTATTTAAATAATCATTGATATAGTTGCATCTATTTGCTTGCAACTAAATATAATATTATGAATTTATGCGTGCTAGGTACACAACAAAAACGATGATTATGCAAACTCGCTACAAGTGTAAATGGCATTCATGGGTGCGTAGTTCGCATTGAGATATGTGTTAAAACAATTAAAATACATTGTGATAAATTAAATAAGTCGGCCCAACGCGAATGCTACTGTATCCCCGTCACCTCCACAGTCCGTCTGCAGTTGCTTTACCTAATGCCATTACCCAACTATAGTTCAGACACTTCGGCAGTAATGTGGTCAGATTTACGTATGTATGAGCTACTTACGATGAATCGAATTTCGCTTTCAGTCCTAGACACATTGTGCAATGGCTATTCTGTAACAAAATATATATGTATAACTAGATTATAGCTATAAATGATAAAAAACCGTGGTGTTTAAATTCCTACATACAGGCAATGTATTTATTTAGATAATAGGTAAACTTTACTGCAATGTAAATGTAGATACTACCTAGTTCAACCAAGTATATTTTTCTGTGTACATAGATTATTAAGACTTACTCACTTTTGTAAAATTGTAGAACAACGTAGCGTACCCATTATATTTGCCTTCATTATTATTTTCAAAGAGATAGTTAAATACGTCTCTTGTCGTGAAAAAGCACTAGAATAGGATACTTACTTTAATGCCATATAGCGCGCATAACGCATAATTGGCCTAGCTAGTCATTTCTTGACCCCATAAGATGGCGGCCTTAATTGAAACAAAGTTATCAATTTTTTTTTGACTTGGACGTGTCAGACTTTTAATATTTAGCAAAACCTATAAAATTTTCCTAGCAAGAAATTAAAGATGAGTATGCACTTTTCACCCAGAAACGTCAGTAAAAACTGGTGGGATGCAAGCAATGCAGATATCTACAGACAGCCTGGCCATTCGCGCTAATTTTTAACCGACGTCAAAAAGGAGGAGGCTCTTCATTCGGTAGATATTTATATACAGTGTGTCCGGTCACGAACTAAGTATTGAATATGATTCGATGGGATTCATTACATGGTGGTCAATAATGCTAGCTCATAATTTTACGCTGAAACGATTTAGCGCGCCCAAAGATTGCGATACCTGTTATTTTGGGAGTACATGCGCTAAGGAAGGGTTATGTTTAATGACAATAGATAACTCCTAAAATACTTAACGTAGAGTGATAATTTTGATATCATTCTATAGACCGACTCAAATACTATTTAATGCAAAAACCCAGGGGAAATTCAGGGGTACTTTTCGAGCTAGAGTATAAAATGTGAAAATATTCAGTAATTTTTGTGTACAATTTCGTGTTTGCCCATGTTTTTGGTTCTTTTGACATATTATCAGAAAACTTTGGTAAGTTATTGAAAAGCCTCAACGTTTAACTTTGCAATAAAGTCATTTGCATGTATGTAGGTCTCATGGATTCAAAGATATTTGCATTTTATTGTACATACGCGAGGTGTTGGAGTAAGAATTTTTTTAGAAGCAGTTTTGTCGACGAAAATGAGTCTACAATATCCTCTTAAAGTATCGCAGTTCGTGTCCGGACACACTGTATATATAATTATATTATTTTTATGTATGTACACCGATTATGGTTTTTATCTGAGCGTCTCGTGCGGCGGCTGGGTCGTAAGGTGGAGGATGTCCTGTCCCTCACGCATCCCGCAACCACCTTCGCTAGCAGATCCCCGTATCGCCGTCCCCATTTTTTTCTTCCGATACAATGAAATGATCCTTAGTGTCGCCGCACACGAGCGACTCGCGACAGCCACAATCGCCGCCACAAGAAGCTAGAAGCTGTTATAGACGTAGCTGAAGCGCGCGACAGCCACTTGTGGCTGGTGGTCACACTTGCGGTCGTTGGCTGCTACTTTTTTTAACCAATGCATTAGGTACTGAGGTAAGAGAGAAAGAGGTGCGCAATCGCGCGAGTGGCGTGTGGTGGCGTTTTGTTGCCCGTGTGCCCGCTCTTACAAGAAAAAGTCAAACAGAATAAAAAAAAATAGGTCAATTTTACTCATTTTTGTGGACAACACACACTTGACCAAAAAAATAAAGAGCATAAAAGAGCTAAAGGCTTTTATGGATGCGGATTTCTCCCTTTTGGCCAATTTAAAAGAAAAACCCTGTAATTATATATATTCTTATTACTTAACTTTATGTTATTTTAATTTTAAATCGCTGTGTAATTTAGTGGCTGTATATAGGTACCTAAAAAATTTGAACATGGGTCATTAGAAATATCAAAATAGAACATTTTTTTTTTAATTTGGCAGCTGTCAGTTGAAAGCGATTCTCCCTAGGCTGCAATGCATAACTTTCAAACCGCTTATCAGGCATGTAATAATGACCTACTTTCAGAGTATGAGTAATGAAAAATGCTTATTCATTACCGAACAGTATTAAGGTTCTGTATTATGCGCGTTTAAATCGTAGTTTCTAACGTGAAAGAAATTCACGATATCGAACCCTTTCTGATACCAGCCACAATAATGCGCATTACATAATTATTTATTACACCTAGTCATAGCTATACTTGTAACTAGATTTACTTAATTAAAAACAATCCTAACCACAGTAGTTTTAGCATCGATCTTAGAATAGAATCACTGCTTTAAATTCAATGTGAAGTTGGTAGAAAATATATAGGGTGACTGGCAATTAGTTTACGATACTTGTGCTCATGATAACAAACAATTTTTATTATGGGAGCAAAGCCGAAATCGTGAAAAAAATATCAGCTGTTCAGTACATTAAGCAAACATAAATGTACTGAACAGCTGTTTTTTTTTCGCGTTTTCAGGTTTGTTCCCATGGTAAAAGTTGTTGGTTATCATGAGCACAATCACGTGTTTAAGTATCGTACACTAATTACCAGTCATCCTATACAGGGTGAAATCAAAATCATGGGCAATATTTTAATCTAAGGCTCTACTCACGATGCTGATTGCATTACGGCTAGTAAATCGCAAATCAAAAATATTATTAATGCAACTATGGACACCTGTAAAAATGTATTATTGCAAATAAACACTAAAAGTAATTAAAAAAAATCATAAACCCCAAAAGTCCTAAAGTATCAAAATTCTAAAGCGCAGTACACCGCGCGCGGAACGAAAAGTAAACAAACATCAAATAATATTATGCGAAGATACTTGCATTAATAATGTTTTTGAGATCTGTAATACGATTAGTATCGTTAGTAATGCCTGAGTTTAAAATATTGCTCATTAATAAAATTTCACCCTGTATATCCACGATGCACTTTAAGTCGAACGTGGTATGGCCTATTGTACTGCACTTATCTGAAACCGCATTAGGTAATTTTATTATCTTCCTACTTTCTATGTACGTGAAATGTTAAACTTACAAGGAAAACAAGTAGGGTTTTTTACCAATTTCGGCATAAATTAAGCTAGTTTTAACTAGTTTAGCACTATACTCCTCCATTAATTTATCATCATGATCCTAACGACTACCTTACTTACCCAAATTGATTGAACCGTTAAGGTTGTGAGTAGGTGATGATAATTTAAGTGCCGACGGCGACGTAGATATACGAAAAATGGTCGCTGACGTTTAAAATTAAAACTAGGTTTTAGAAAAATACAATGTAAATGCGTGATATGAATGATAACCATTTAACTAGAAGAAATTACATAAATAGGAAAAATATGAACCTAGCTCATAAAAAACGATACTATGCATGCCACTGCACATCTATTCATAAGTGAAATACATCTAATACCAGTTTTCAATAATATTCAAGGTACAGGATGGGATCAGAACGGACGGGTACCCCAATATTTAATTTCTTGTGACGGGGCCTAAGTCATATTAATTATGTTGTGTCCTATTTAATTATTCTGATATCAAGTTGGGGTTAGTGTAAAGTTAAATCCAAAGTGCAGTCATAACCAGTGACGGATTAAGACTACTTGATGCCCTAAGCAATCGAAGCTTTTGGTGCCATTTTTTTTTCGTGGTTAAATACATCAAATGTGTCCTCACGCTCAAGGCGGGACGGGAGGGACTCTCAGACTTGTACTGACTAAAATCCACGGTGCAATAGCCCTTTACGTTCCCAGGTCACGATTACTTGATGAGATAGTCCCGCGACCCGGGCAGTCTTCGGCCCTATAAAGGGCCCCGTCAGTTTGCTGACAGCTCTTTGAGGCGCGCGTGGAACACGAAGCGCCGTCGACCCGGGAATGGTCCATGATCGTCGGCGAGTCAACCATTATTCGCCATCCGCATGCCCGCGCCTACGACCATTGCGGTGAGCGCCTCCCCCCTATCCACGGTAGTCCTATTTCTGCCTTTTTTTTCATATTCTTTGGTGATAAAGAAAGCGTAATGTAGAAGTGCTTCGTTTAGTAGGTAAAACAAAGTCCTGTCCTTTCGAAAACTAGGGGAAAGCAAGCGCGAGCGAAGCGAGGTCGACTTTTTTTTAGAAAATTTTAGTTTCAGTAAGTTTTTGGTGACGTGAGAGTGAGACGCGATGCCCTAAGAACGGATATTTTTGTGCTTCTTCTGGTGCCCCCTCAGAAATAATGCCCTAAGCAATTGCTTAATTTGATTTAGGAGTTACTGTTAATCCGTCACTGGTCACAAAACTAGGCCCGCGACCGCCTTCAAGAAAAAAGACGACCCCATAAACTTGGATTAAACTTTATGCTAATCCTTGACATCCAAGAAGTAAAATTGTGTTCTCTGTTAAATGTAACTTTTAATGAAAAGTGGTACCGAGGCGCAGCCCAAATGCCTAGTGTGCATTCAGCTCATACTAAATCAAACAAAGATTTTCTCCGTTACTTGCCGCTATGAGTAGGGTTGCCAACTATACTGTTTTGAACAGTATTATACTGTTTTTCACTAAATTATACTTTTTACTGTTGAACAAAAAAAAAAGTATTCAAAATACTGTTTTCAGCATCAAAATGCAGACACATTATTATGTGTTACACTTAGACGCTCACAAATTTGTTTTTATTTAGTCAGAGGGCGCTCACTGCTCAGTGCAGCGCAGCCACAAACAAATCACACTGAGTTTACAAATAAAGATTTTCTTGAAATGAGTACTAGCCAAAAGTGGTGCCATAGTTTATTAGTAAACACTTCAGAAGAATTTAAAAACATAACTAAAATTGTCTCATATCTACTTTCTGTTCCTGCTACCTCAGCATTTACTGAAATAGTTTTTTCAGTAATGAATTCTAAGTGTCGGGATGACAGAAATAGAGCATCTATCAATTTAATAAAAAATGAGCTCCTCATTTATTTTAATTTCAGTTTTAATTGTGATGAGGCGTATGAAGTTTTAAAAAATGATTGTAAATAATTAGTAAGTTGTGCGAGAAGTTCCAAAAAATATGTATTTAAAACAATAAATAAATAAAATACTGTTCGTTTTTCTAAAATACTGTTTAATTATCGTCATAGACCTGAAAATACTTTATTTCTTGAAAAAATAGTTGGCAACCCTAGCTATGAGGCTGATACGAAAGTAGATTACTAGAAATACCTTTTCACAATAGGATTTTCAATTAGCTTTTACGTAATTTGAAATCTTACTCATTGAAAGAGCGGTTATTTTTTAATAATATAGGTAGTAGGTAGTAGGGGCGTTTTAGAAAATAATCTCATAGTGTTTTATTGCGTAGGTAGGTACGTCAAATGACGCTATTTTCATACATCTGCAAGTAGGTACCTATAAAAGGTACCTACTCAAGTAGGTACTACGTATAAATAATTGACAATGAAAACAGGTTTTCACAGCGTTTTTTTTTCTTATACCTACTCGTAATCAATCAATATACGTACCTACATTAGAAATACTAAAACTCGGATCTCGTGGCTAAATAATTACAGCCACACGATGGGTGACCATCTGTCATAGCGAGTTTCCCTCCGTGCATCGGAAATCACGTAAAGCCGTTGGTCCCGGCTGTCATTTGTAGTTCTTTGACAGTCGATATTGTTAGTCAGAAGCTCTAAAGTCTGACAAACAGTTCTACCATGGGGTATCGTGTTACCCAGTTACTGGATTGTGGAGGTCCGATAGGCAGTCGCTCCATGTAAAATACTGATATCCAGCTGCATCCGGTTCGACTGGAAGCCGACCCCAATATAGTTGGGAAAAGGCTAGGCAGATGATGACGATTAGAAATACTAAACATTTTAATTCTATTCTTTCTTACGGGAAGACGGAGAGAATTCTCGTAAGTACTCTTCACTCAAGAATCTCTATCAATCTGTGATCTTTGGGAACTCTTGGGAGTTTTAGCAAAACATTCATGATTTTGAATCAACCGTCTTGTTTTTAAGTTTGCCTTTTATACCTCTAAAACGCTACTTATAGGTATATTGCCAAGTTTCCCTTGAAGCCTCGGCCCAAAAACCAAACAAAAATGAACTATATTATCATTATAAAGGAAAACAATTATAGAATTTAATGGTATAATTAGTTTTCCATAAGAAGTACCTACACCGAAAAAAAACACATATTTTTTTGGAGTTGACCACTCAATGCTTCTAACTTTTACGTTTTTTTTTTTTTCTAATTTTGAAAATCATCAAATGAGTCCTCCCGCCCTGGGTGGGGCGGAAGGGACTGTCAGACTGTTACTGACTAAAATCCACCCGTGTTCCTTCGGATGCCCTTTACGTTCTGGGGCCACGGTATCCTGGGTTAAGAAAAAACTTTTTTTTTTTTTGCATATTTTTATGAGATTATTATAATATGTTTTATTGTTTTACCTATGTTATGAATTATCTTTAATTTGGGAAATTCCAAAACCAGGCAATCGGCCTGGTCGTACCCCTTTTAGCAATTTCACTAATTGAGGTAGGTTGATGTGCTATGGCGTCTGTAAATTACAAGTTAGCTTTCTGTGCCCATTTTATACTTTGCCCATGTTACATGTCAGTGTGAAGTTAGAGACTTCACCCAATAAATTAGATAGGGATCATTCGGTGTACCTAGCCCCAATAATTGCCCGATTTCATTTAGTGGATCATTCGGTGTACCTCGCCCCACTAATTGCCCGATTTCATTTAGTGTTGACCTGACACCTCTTTGTCCATTTTATAACAATATCCAGGATGAGGGTGACCAGGTGGCCTTTATTCTTTACCGAGAAATTCTCAAACTGCGTTAAGTAGAAAAAAAGAACGTACCAAGTAGGTACCTACAAAGTAAGAAGTTTACATTAATTAATTATGTATTTGCCTAATTATTTACGAAATAGTGGACTAGTAAGAAGTTAGTAGGTAGGTATAAACAGAACAGTGGTGGTATGTTCTGTGAGTACAATGAACTCGGTTAATGAGGAAGTTAATTAAATAACAATATGATAAGTAGAACTAATTTAAATAGTAGGTATTGATCAGGTACTTAGGTCAATATTAATGAGTACCTGTACTTAACTATGAATGTGGTGTACTGCGGCTCAAAGCTGTGAAGTGATACGCAATAATCCTATTAGACTTGAAGGTGCTTGAAGTCATAATCCTCAGTCAAAAATTTGATACCCATCTGAAAATATAGGTAGTCCACAAGCTGCACCTATGTATTTTTGAAACTAAGTACCTACTAATGTCCGGTCAGAAAACATCGTTCGTAGTGGATAGACCGTACCTCTTCTAATCGATTTCTTTGTTCACATCGATTCCTTTGACCTTCAGTGAATCAAGGCTGAAGGAGTCAATGTTAACTTTAGCTAGTTAACGTTGACGTGGATACCTACACTGATTTATGCTCGTTAACAGTAATAAATCGAACATCTAAATTTCGAAAATACATACCTATATTGGCTTGCCAAAATCTGGTTTTCGGATCAACTGCGGTGATAACATCTTTTTAGGTTCTAACATTAATAAACCTAAGTAATAATTAATATTTTAAAAGATTTGTGAAGAGCGTCACTCACGGGTAAGATACTTAGATATTAAGATAATATTTTATCTTAAGATGATAAATGTTAGGCCACAGACGACGGCGCATTTTGTATCATAACTTCTTAAGATATTAAGGTAAGATCTGGTAAGATATATTTAATGAATCTTAGCCGTGTGTGGCGCGCTTTAGTCTCTAACCAGTCTATAAAAAATACAGTGAACTGTAAAAAAAAACTAGGAGTTTTGTCTACCTCCCTACCCACTTAGCCACGGACAGCATCTTTAAATACCTAAATTGTATTGTGAGTGAGGTTTATAATGACTAGTAGTCATGCTTGACGGAGACATTCCGACATAACAAGTGAGGTTTTATTTTCGCACTGGTTTTTCGTTTTTATAATTCATCGCAGCCTCATCTTGAATTGACCGTCTTAGTTTTAAAACGTAGACTTGAAAATTATCTGTAGTTTTTTTTTTTATCTTGGTATAATCATCAAAATATGTGTCCTCCCACCCACCCGCGGGCACTCAAGGCAGGGCAGGAGGGACTGTCAGACTTGTACTGGCTAAAATCCATGGTGTTCTTCAATAGCCCTTTACGTTCCGGGGTCACGGTATTCGTTAGTCCCGCGACCCCGGCAGGGTCTGCCCCTCTTGGGGGGGGGGGGGTCGACATCGTGCTGGCACTCTTTGAGGCGCGCATGGTCCATGGCCGGACAGCGAGTCGCCCATTACTCGCCGCCCGCATGCCGTGCCTACGGTGGCCGGAGATCGTCTTGCGACGTCTGTCGCCGTTGGGATCTACCACTGCGGCTAGGCTGCGAGGTGAACGCTGTTCTCTCCCTCACGCGTCCCGCCTCCTCCTTCGCTAGCATGACTGCGTTGCAGGAGGAGGAAATATCGGTTGATATAATATTTTTTCAAACACACGCAAGTATGGCTTGGATCTACTAGGTCAGGGTAGGCGAACCTTTATGCATCAACGTGCCATTTTTTCTAAAAAAAAGTTTAATGGGGTCATTCGCGTGCCATCAAATAATTTTGACTTTCTGATTATTGGCAAAATAATAATTATAAATACTATCAAAACTCTTTATTAAATAAAGTAAGCAGAAGAGGTACATTTTGGTATGTTTATATTAAATTTCAGTAAAATTAGAGTGACTTCTGTTGCTGCAGGTTAGATGACAAATAATTTATGTTAGGATTGTAAGCTACTTTTAGCAAAATGCATGCTGAACTAGATTCATCTGTCAAACGGTTTCTAACCGAGTTTTTAATGTTATTCATCTCTGAAAATAATGACTCGCAGGCATATGTAGATGAAAACATGGTTAAAATAGCATGAGCCCGCTTCTTCAAACAGTTAAATGTGTCTGGTAACGCATTCCATGTTTCCAGAATTTTATTATTAGCTTTTATACTTAAATTACTTGTCGATCTTTCAGTTTCAATTAATTCCAACTCTTTCCTTGTTTCAATAAATTTCCTAATTCTGCGACGTGCCCAAAATATTGTGTCGCGTGCCATTGGTTCGCCTACCCTGTACTAGGTTATTTTAGACCTTTATTATCGTGGTAAGATCATCAAATGAGTCGACACGCCGTGGGCGGGACAGGAGGGATTGTCAGACTGTGATCCTTCAATAGCCCTATACGTTTCAGGGTCACGGTTGACTGATAAGACAGTTCGACCACGGCAGGCTCTGGCCCTCTCAGGGGGCCACGTCAGATTGCTGATAGCTCTTGAGGCGCACGTGGAACCGGTGGAACACTACGCGCCATCGACCCGGGCATGGTCCAGGATCAGACGGCAAGTCACCCATTACCTGCCATCCTCATGCCCGCGCCCACGGTGGCCGGAAATCGTTTCGTGACGTAAGGCTGCCGTGGGCGTCTCCTGTGACGGCTTGGTCGTGAAGTGGAGGCTGTCCTCTCCCTCACGCGTCCTGCTTCCTCCTTCGCTAGCATGACTGCTTCTCAGAAAGAGGTGAGTGCTTCCTATTCCGTCTCGGCCCACAGCTTGGCCTTGGCCAATGCCAGGCGCACGGCGGTGCTCTGCCTAAGCCGGGCAGTCCTGCACCATATCATCATCATCAGCCGGAAGACGTCCACTGCTGAACATAGGCCTCCCCTGCGTACGCTGCGTTTTCCGATCCGTGGTCGCCACTCGAGAACTTTTCTTCCCCATCGGTCATCAGTTCTACGAGTGGCAATGGGCAGGCCACATGCCTGCCCATTGCCACTTCAACTTGCATATTTTATGAGCTATGTCGGTGACTCTGGTTCTTCGCCAAATATCCATGTTCCGGATTTTATCCCGCAAAGAAACTCCAAGCATAGCTCTTTCCATTGCTCGTTAATGAGTGGCTCTTAGTCTCTCTAAAAGGCCAGCAGTCAAAGACCACGTTTCAGAGCCATATTATATGTCATCACTGGCAACACACACTGGTTAAACACCCTTGTCTTGAGACACTGTGGGATTCTCGATGAGAAGATATCACGTAACTTCCCAAACGCTGCCCAGCCGAGTTGGATTCTTCGGGCGACCTCTTTCTCGAAGTTGAACCTACCTAACTGAACAATCTGTCCAAGGTAAGTATTGGTCTACAACTTCGAGAGTATCATTCCCAACAACAACCGGTACGGGTACCACATGGACATTCGACATGACTTTCGTCTTGTCCATGTGCTCCATATGCTCCACCATTATTATGTTCTCCGGACGATCATCGCAGTGGTGACACCCAGGCGTTTTTTCTTCCCAATCAGATACTCCAACCTCCCTAAACATCCGTGTCCGGTGAGAACTTGCGTCACGTGGAAGGTGAGGACGCCGTGACGCCTCCTCCAGTCACTCCTCAAAGAGGGGTCATACCACCGTGATCGCGGTGTGCCCGAATATATTTAATGTTTTGACCTGACCATGTTCTTCATACCTATCCTACTTCATACTTTGTTATAAGTAGGTAGTTTAAGTAATAACTATTTCTCTCGACCTATATTATGCCTTGATCTTTAATGAACTTTTAGAGTGAAGTTATAGGTATTCCTTATCTACTAATTATATTTTTTTCAAAAAACCAGCATTAAGCAGGTTTGGGTTAGTGTTTGAACATTTCAACCAACTTCAAAAATGGAGGGGTAAGTATTCTCAATTATCGAAATCGAATGCTCTATGTTTTTTACTAAAGGCTGTGATGTCTTATTGTTTATTTTTATGTAGTCAATCACAAAAAATCTTAGATACTTACATCTTATTGGCTACACACAAGATGTAGGTTTATCAGGTTAATACCTTATATACATATATAATCATAAAGTTGAAACTAGATAATAAATTGCTTTTTGTATAAAGGTACTTTTCATGAGTGCCCATTGTTTTACCAGTTTCCATGCAAACTTGTGCTGGGGTCACATTTAAACCCCTTCTACACGGTCAGACCTTACCGCCTGACAGAGGTGAACTTGGTCGTGTCAACAGTACCCCACCGTCTGGAACGCTGTCGGCTGACGGTCGGGTCCCACCGCGGACGCAGCCTGTCGGGACGGCTGCGCTCCCGACTGACTCCGCCCATATTTGGTCGCACACCGGACCAAGGTCACCTCTGTCAGGCGGTCAGGTCTGACCGTGTAGAAGGGGTTTTATGCTGGAACTTACACAGATTTTATTAATGCATTAGGCTACCTACTCGTGCACTTTGTGTTTTACAAATACCTACTAGTCAACCCCGGAAATAAATAAAAACCATTACACTGGGCGGCCCCAGTTTATTGGTGTTTTTTTTAAACAGTCCGGTTATTTGTGTACTGTTGAATACTGTTATATTAACACTAAACATCAATAGAAAGTTCTGCAATATTGTAATAGACTATGACCATTAATATAATGAATGTACCTATTGCTAAAAATAAAACAATAAAATATAAATAATTAACAAAGGTGTCTTTTATTTCTATTAATAACAGAAATGTACAAATACATTGTTAATGATTAAGTTTTTAAACATAAGTTTATTATTTTACAACTTATTTATCAAACTAGTACAATATTGAAATAAGTAAGTAAGTACTTAGATAGCTGTCATCTAAGTAGGTATTATAAAGATGCATAAAAACATAACAGCGTGTAAATAGTAAAATAACAACAGGTAAAATTAATATCCTTCTGAGTAATTATGTCGTTCGACACAAATTATGTGTACGGAATGGTTTTTAGATATTTCATAAAGTAGGTATAGCATATTTCAACTTCAGCCAAGGACACGGCTGCAGGCACTGACAGACAGATCTGTCAAGTTCGGTGTGCGCAACTACAGGTGCAATCTTAGTCGTGGGCAATATTTTAATCTAATGCTCTACTAACGATACTGAATGTATAACGCAACTCAAAAGCATTATTAATGCAAGTATGTAAAACCTTAAAAAAATTCATAAGTGTCTCAAAGTATCAACGCGGCGCGTAGTCGCATTTTACTGCGCTTTAAAATTTGGATACTTCAAGACTTATTGGGGATTAAGATTTTTTTTTATTACTTTTAGTGTTTATTTGCAACATTATGCCTTTGCAATGTGACTGAAAACATTTTTAAGGTTTTCCAAACTTGCATTAAAAATATTTTTGATTTGCGAATTATTAGCCCTAATGCAATCAGTATCGTGACTAGAGTCTTAGATTAAAGTATTGCCCACGACTAAGATTGCACCCTGTATAATGCTCTATACCTATCATACATACAATCAACAAAATTACATTCCTATTAGCGCAGTTAAGTAACGTGACATGAAGCAACTGTGTGCGTAGCAGCATAGAACACCTAATAGTACTACGGTAGCAGCAGGCGTAGATGCAAATTAAAGTGAATTTAAAAAGTTTACTTAATTATAATATAAATCCCACTTACCTAATCTAATAATCCCACTAGTATTTCAGCCTCTCCCCCATTACGGCTGTTTTATTAAAATAATGATGTAGGTATTTTTTCAAGCAATGAGTAGGCCTACCTAGGTGTCGGTACCTACCAACAGCCAGCACACCAACCTACCTCAATCGGTCAAATTTCTTTATTAGATTTTCAACCTTATCACAATGGAGGAAGGTTAGTCTGAAAAACTGAAGAAAACTGATCAGGAATCCTGATCAGTTTTCTATCCGAACACAGTGAATTCATATAAGTGTGTGTGCATGTCACACACTTGTAAGTATAACTTCCCGTACAAATTTCGAATTCCGAACGGAAAAAAAACTGATGTAAGTATGTGGCCGGGCTTAGTAAAGTTGTGTTGTTTGGTAAAATTTGACAAATTCGGGTAGGTTAACCTCCTGGCGTTTTACATAAAAGATTGATAAACTACAACACTGCATTTCCTCGCTAAGTGAGGTGAAAAGTTGTGTGTCGCGCTCAGCAAAGTTATTCTGCGTCTCGTACCTTTGAAAACTTTGCTACGCTCAGGATTCTATATTGGAACCCGCAAGCGAACGCTGCGCGAAGGATTCTAGGATAGAATCCTGAGCGTAGCGAAGTTTTCAAAGGTACGAGACGCAGAATAACTTTGCTGCCGAGCGCAACACACAACTTTTCACCTCACTACGCGAGGAAATGCAGTGGAGCCGGCTCGGCTGACAGTGTAGTAAATAAATGAATACAAGACGTGTTCGACTTTTGAAAACACTTTCCGCGCTAGAGCACAAAATGGAGTTTCGCGCTCAGATTTTGAATGAGGAATAGAATTTTTCCGAGCGTGTGAGGTGAAAATAACTATTTTGACGCTTCATCGACTACGCTTTCTTTCCAGAAATTGGGCAAGTTTATTTCACCAGTTATACCTGCCGCATCCTACCTATTCTTCCTGAAGCAAAATAACCTACCTATAGGTAATGATTGGGATCTCGCCAAATAGTGTTAAAGGCAATAGGCGTCTCTTATAAACTAACGCAGTAATAATTCGCTAACTCCCTCCCTATAAAGGCGCCGTCTTGTAAAAAGTGGCGAAGGTATTGCACTTTATTAGACAACAAAACATCGTTCATCATCGCATACCAAAATGTACAGGAACGAAATATAGGTGAATTGAAAGTTATTAATATGTAGAGGACTAAAATTTTAAATCAATATTATTATTAATCACCGTTACAGACAATCTATCAAAATTATTCTGGCTTAATTTTCAACTTCAAAAGGGCTTTGTGCCTTTTGTACCAGTTCCTTATCCGCCATTTTGATTTTTTTTTCGAAACAGCGTACACGAATGAAACATTGATAAATCGATAGATCACGTCAATACAAACTTAAAATGTAAGCGGCAAAACCTCGTAAACCGTCACGTTTCCGAGTTACGAGCTGTCAAAAATGTACAATTAGGTAGCGACACATTTTTCTTTTTTTTTTTAATATTTTGATGTTTATTGATCAAAAAGGTTATTTCCATAGTTTTATTGCGGAAGTATCCTTTTAGGCCCGACGCTGCGTTAAGCGGATGCCCGCGCGGCTCTATACAAAAGTGCTCCGTCGCGGGGACCCGTGCGGGGACCCGCGCGGGCGTCCGTCGCGGGAAGGTGCACCCCGCACCCACGCAACGGGGCCCGCGCGGAGCCACGCGCGGGGCCACGCGCGGAGCCACGCGCGGGTCTACGCGCGGTGCCTGCCAGCGGTAACACGCACGGGCTTGTTCAGTCAATAAGGGTGCTTATACACGGTGCATGTAACTGGAGCAAACAGAGAGCAATTTTTTTTTGTATGAAGACTTTCGAAATATGGTGAGAGTAGGTGATACAGATTATAGATGCACAATAATCCAACATTTTTTTAGCCGAGAAGTTCTGTTTTTTTACCAAAACATGAAAATTGCTTATAACTCTCTGCGAAAAATTAATTAGCAAAGAGATTTAAAGAAACTATAGAGCGGGCATTGGGAAAGATTGTCACACAAAATTGTTGATGCCATGCGTCAGTAGCACAATCTAAGCGTTGCATAGCAACGCGACTACTAAACTGAGGGATTTTTTACCTATTGGTAAAAAGTTTTGGATCACAAATTTCTTCGTGATGTCCCGTCTATTGCTCGTATATAATTTAATGTCTTTGTTAATTAGTCTCAAATTCTTTTTGTAGGTATTTCTTTAAATGAAATAATAGGGAAAAAAAAAGTATATTTAAGTTAGAATAGGAAAGTATAAACATCCAGCAAATGTTCGATTTCAGTGTCACTCCAAATCAACTTTTTACATATCGCGCTTTAACTTGAAATTGAAATAAAAATCTTCAAATTGAACTAGCGACACTGCGTAAATCGGTCTCCGCGACGGGGACCGTCGCATACCCACGGAAACCAGCCGCGTATCCACGCGCGTGTCCCCGCGCGGTACCACGCACGGGGCCACGCGCGGGGCCACGCACGGGGCCACGCGCGGGACCACGGACGTGGACCCGCGACGGTTGCCCGTCGCGGGCGCCCGTTAAACGCAGCGTCGGGCCTTACATTTTATGTTTATATTGATGTGATCTATCGATTTATCAATGTTTCATGCGTGTACGCCGTTTTGAAAAAAAAAAACAAAATGGCGGATGGCACCTGGTACACGGCTCATACTAAAAAGTTCAAACCCCTTTGGTTGCCAGAACTGCTTCAATCATAACTCAATACACATGGGGTTGATTTGTATACCCCAAGGCACGGGGGAACCCTTTAACCACTCTGCACGACAACATTTTGACACATGACACATCAGCTGAGTCGACCGGGTGATTCGAAATTTGAGCTATTACACAAGATTTTTTGTCAACTTTCAGCATCCAATTTTTGATCAAAAATATGTTACTACAGCTAATTCATGCGATAAGTTTGTGAGCAATATCTCTAAGAACATGTTGAGGTCAATAAAACTGCCTCATTCTGTTGTAAAATGTGTGTAACATACAAAATGCTACACCGTTCCAAAAACTAGGTAATTTAGATGTGCAGAAAAATATGTACATAAACAAGCTTATCACATGATAATAATAGTTACACAGTGAAATAAATAAAATAACTTACTATATACATTATTAGATTTGCTAGTGTTCATACATAATTTTATAAATAATAACGATCAAAGTCTGGATAAAAATTAGCAAAAACTGTGTTGCAACATGACTCTTTTTAGTGCTGACCGTAAACCCAATGTTCACAAAACGATTAAAAACGTTCATTCAGCCTAATCGATACTCGCAACATAATCGAACATGGAAAAAAAGTAAAACAAGACATAGAGCATGGACTGATTTATCCGCTTATTTGACTATAGAAAGCTCAGTCCATGCAATAAGTCTATGAAACTAAATCTGAATCATGTTATAATATTTCAAGTATTGTCGTTTACGCAATAATTTATTTAATTTTATGTTTTATTTAGTAATAAATATCGGTGTTTAATTGGAGGCTAAACATGTGTGTCTTCTAAACTTAAATTCAATCATAAGGTTTTACCTATACCCATTTTGTGTTTTCGTTAATTAATTTAAATTTATCTTTTTACAACGGATCTAAAATACGTGAAAAGACAAACACCGGGTTCGAATCTAATGCTGAGAGATGGGAGTACTTCTAAATGATTCCTTGCAGTAATAAACAATTAGAATTTCCAACGGGGCGTGGATGGCTAAATTTTGAACTATGAGGAATAGCGAAAAATCCTGAAGGAAGTCTCGAAGTCGATTTGATAAAAAATAAATAACACCATTAAATTAAATTTTTGAAATATAAATTCAGCAATCGAACTATCAATATTCTGTGAAGTAGTAACATGCGACAAACTTGAGGTATAAGGATTTTTTTATAATAATTCGATTTTTACGAGAGATGGAATCATATTCCATTATATAAAATTTCGCTACATGTTCACAACATACTGTTCTCATTTCAAATTTTTATTATCACTTCGCGGTGCAAATACATTAAATATTTTTTTGAAATTCGAACTTTAAGTGAGTTTGCGCGAATTTTGATTTTGATCTGCTGTACAATGACTAAATTATTGTTTGTATATTAGTTCATATTTACCAAATTATCATTACTTCACCGAATTTGATCCTTAACAGCGAGCAGCGACATCGAATAGTGTAAAAATATACCTAGCATTTTCTTTTTTTAATTCAAAAGCTCGATTTCTGACGTGTAATACTTGCATGACCAAACCAATCTCACGAAACAATTTTGTACAATAAAATAATTAATTTGGCTATCTTTCGAGAGGGAGAGGACAGCGTCCTCCCTCCGCCCCAACCGCAGTGGTAGACGCCCGCGGCGTCGGAAGTCGGCAGACGACGAGTTCCGGCCACCGTAGGCACGGCATGCCACCATGCCCGACCATGGACCATGGACCATGCCCGGGTCGACAGCGCGTCGTGTTCCACACGCGCCTCATAGAGCGTCAGCATAATGACTTAGAGGGCCAAAGCCTGCCGGGGTCGCGGGAGTTATTTCATTACCGTGACCCCGGAACATAAAGGGCTATTGAAGGACACCGTGGATTTTAGTCAGTACAAGTCTGACAGTCCCTCCCGACTCCCGCCCTGCTCGGGGTGGGAGGACTCATTTGATGATTTTTATTACCGCGATTACCACGATATTATTATAGATTACCACGATAAAAAACTTTTATTTGGTAAGAAACAAACTCATTTATAAAAAGCCTATCAAGATCCAAGGCATTCTACGAGTATATTCATTCAACCTTAAAAATTATATTATTGTACAAAATAAAATGTACAGTAAAAATTAGCTAATAAATTAAAATGTTATTACATATATTGAATAGCAAGTACCACAGCGAGCGCATTCCTAATTCAAAATTTTAGAATTAAATAATTGCCGCGCATTCAAACATTTATAACTGACATTGTTCCTTTGTCTATTATTGTTTTTTGGGAATGACAATGTACGTAATATTATTATAAAAGCTTTAAACAATATTATAATAGATAATAATTGTATTCTAAGCTTAAAAAAAAAAAAAAATTTAATTTTTATTAATCGATTTCCTAGTTTCCTTATTTTTTTCACTCGAGTTGACAAAAAAATCAATTATGGAATCGATTAGAATACTCGCTTTCACACATCATTACGATTAAAAAAAATAAACATGGTTGTCGTTTACGAACACAAATTGAGTAGTGGTAATGAAAAATACGTGTTATTGGCACTTTATTAGAGAATTACGCCAAGATCTGTACTTTTTTACGTTATTTATAACATTTGGCATGATATATATCTTAATAGTTATTGAGTATAAGCACGCGTATGTGATCAAAGTGAAAAATAAAAATGTAAACCAACAAAAGTGGCGCGAAAGTTCGAGTTCAGATATCAAATTCTTCATTACCACTGCTAATTTATGTTGAATGATGTATGAATTCGTTACAATACTAAATGAGAAGTTATTCATTCCTCCTATAATGATCCGTTGGATGTCCGAAAACCACGTTTTTTATGATTTTTAGCCCTACCCAGCACAGCCATCAAAATGGCGAAGATCGTATTTACACTTTTGGATTTTGTTACGGTAAATTAAGAAAATAAGCGCTAAATGTAGAAGTTTAAATTTCGTGAATAAATCAGATTTTTATTGAACATTCTTAATTAATGCGCACTCATAGGATTTTACGCAGGGAATATTATATTTTTTTAATTTATAATGAGGATGTCGTATGACTACAACGTCTGCCCCTTTTGGACCCACTATTGAGCCAGCGTAGGTTTACTTGTCGCGCCCATTTCGGGGGCGGTACCGAACTATACGGTTAAATTACCAATTATAAAATTTAAGTTTCTCAAATTAACATTTTGATTGTCAAGCTAATTTTAATCTAAATTGCTGGGAGCTGACTAATTTTAGCCAAGATCTACTGAACCCTCCGGGTAACGGCTGTCCTGTAAGGCTAGAAATTTATTTAATGATAAGTTATAGTAAACTAAATATAGTAACCATGACCCGGCAGGTCTCAGCGTTCTTGAAAGTATCTAAATAAATAACTTTAACTGGCGTAACTTTGGCAGGTGCTTGTGCTTTACTCATCCGGCTGTCAATTTTTTTCTTAACATTATGGTCAATATGCTACATCGTAGTCAAATTTCAAGCTTACAGAACTATGGGCGTGTTTTTTTTATTTTCAAAAAATGTATGGTTGCTGAACTACAGGACTGAGACGGTAATGGTTACTATACTTAGCATACTCTTGCCTTACAGACCAACCGTTACCCGGAGGGTTCAGTAGCTCTCAGTCTATTAGCTAAGTAGGCAGCAATGGATTAGTAGGTGTAGGTATCTAATAATGCTTTTATTAAAATTTAATGTATGTTCAGGCAACTTGCTTACTTATAAAACAAAATGCTTACAAAGACTTCCTCCACTAGTTAAATAAGTACTAGGCTAGGCCAACACACCAATGAGGCGTAGCGTAAAAAGCTATTAATTATTATGAACAGTGTAGTTATTCAATTTGCATCAGGCAGCGTTTGTTAACTGTTCTCTGCATTTCCGTCTCGATAATGACTGTGTTGCCTAAATAAACAAAATGGTTATTTATAAGAGTAGAAGGTATAACATTGACATGGAATTCGGAATGCATCCACTAACACTAACTTTTTCGTGAAATAAATACTTTTAATATTATTATCTCAGATCAAAGAAATAGGCAGATAGAGCGCTCAGAACACGCGAGTGTGACCACCAAAGCAAATAGGTACAAAATCAAAAGCGAATACAAACTCGCGACATTAACAAGCTACACGTCGTACCAAGCTACGCGTCGTTGTTGTTGTTTGCCAAAATATGCCGTCTCGTGTCTTTAAACATTGTAAAAGTTGTTCTCAAAAACAAAGAAAACAATATGGAATGTAATTCGATTTGATTTTGTATTTGCTTTGGTGCACACACTCGCGTGTTCTGAGCGTTCTATCTGCCTATTTCTTTGATCTGAGATTATTATTATAACATAATTATTTCGTTTAACCATATAATCCGTTCGTTTTTATTAAACAATACATCGGGGCCCGAAGAAAAAATATGTCGACGTTATATCCTTCACTCTTTGTCCCCATGACCAGTCATAGAATACCTATACAAAATGTACAAATGTACAGCATTCAGGTAAGAACAGTAAAAAGCATAGCGATGAAATTATTCTAGGTCATGTAAGTAGTTTGGATGGTATAAATACCTAGGTACCTTTGTCATTACCTTATAATATGTAGGTACCTATCTACTTCACTGAAGAAGTCACATAAGAGCGCATATTCTGAAAGTTGGCAACGTCGCAAATGGCTGTCAAATATTCACAAGTTTTAATTAATTTTACAAAGTACTGTATGAAAATAAGAAATATGGCTCTGTAGTGCACTGGAAAATTGATTAGGGAATGCAATAATTAATATCGTAACACCAAATTTATAGTTTTAGAAACGAAACGGTTTCAACATCAAATTCAGTGTTTTAAATTGCATTCCTAAGTTTTCTAGTGCACTACAGAGCCATATTTCTTATTTCCATACAGTAACATTGCCAAATTAATTAAAACTTGCAAACTTTCTGGTTATAATTATGTGCCCTTAAAAATATGTCAGACTTACAGACTAAGCAATATTGTACAGATGCCAGCAAGTCAACCCACCCCAATCTGTTAAATTTTGTCCAACCAAATTACTATTGTGATAAGGTTGAAAACTAATAAAGAAATTTGACAGTTTGAGGTAGGTTGATGTGCTGGCGCCTGGACATAGTTATGTATAGTTTTGGCTGTTTTGTTTCAGCTGCTGGTCTGTGATGTTTTAAGGGACTTCTCTGAGTGCGACACAGACGTATTTATATAGGTATAGGTACATACCTATTTATTGACATAAGTCGACTTGGACGTATCCGTTTCGACCGCGCGGCCATGACGTTTTATATAAATAAAAACCATCCCAAGTTTTTGTAAAAAAATGTAAAAGTCGATTCCCAAAAACCATAAATTTGTCAAAGCAATGGTTAAAAAGTTATAAGGGTTTGAACGTGGCCGCGCCATCGAAACTTTCCGAACCGCGCGGCCATGGAGATCTTTAAAACTAAGAGTCGCAGAGACCTGAAATTTTGGGAAATAGTAGATTGAATTTGTAAACCAAATGTAAAAATATAGAAAAAAATAGAAATGATATCTCAAGGATTCGTTGAACAAAATCTTTAAAAATCACATAAATTAGAGATTGTTCGATTGTTGGTATATGTTTTAAAAAAAAGTAATTATTAAATTAAAACTTCAGGTCGGTGTAAGACGATACATAATTTAACATAATTATGGTTTAATCGATGACTATTAAGATATTAAACAACAGGAGAATTTTAAAAACTATAGTGAGTATAAGCTCCATTTAAAGACGCCCTGTCTTTAAATGGAGCACTCAACATCGAACAATCTCTAATTTAAGTGATTTTTAAAGATATAGCCATATTATAGGTCCTCATTGTTCGACGAATCCTTGGGATATCATTTCTTATAAAAAAGGTGGAAATTTCTCTGTAAATAATAATCCGTGGTCACCCTAATCGACATATTCAAGACGTATTAAAGATTTTCTTCAACAGCTCCTCAAATATAAACCTAGGATTTTTTGTTGTATTTTTACTAGTTTTGACAAATTCAAATCTGTGTTTTACAAAAACTTCAGACCTCTGCGATATTTTTTCAGCGAGATATTGGCGAAAAACTAAATTTTCAACGTTTCGATGGCGCGGCCATGGAGTTTAAGTCTTACAGCTCCTGAAATATAAACCTAGGATTTTTTGTTGTATTTTTACAAGTTTTGACAAATGCAAATCTGTGTTTTACAAAATATTTCAGACGTCTGAGTTTCTTTTTCAGTGAGATATCGGCGATAACGTTTTTGTCACCGTTTCAATGGCGCGGCCATGAGGTTTTGTCCTTACAACTCCTAAAATACAAACACAGGATTTTTTTCTATATTTTTACATTTGGTTTACAAATTCAATCTACTATTTCCCAAAATTTCAGGTCTCTGCGACTCTTAGTTTTAAAGATCTCCATGGCCGCGCGGTTCGGAAAGTTTCGATGGCGCGGCCACGTTCAAACCCTTATAACTTTTTAACCATTGCTTTGACAAATTTATGGTTTTTGGGAATCGACTTTTACATTTTTTTACAAAACCTTGGGATGGTTTTTATTTAAATAAAACGTCATGGCCGCGCGGTCGAAACGGACACGACTTGGACTTGCTGGTGAAACGACGTTAGCTAAAATAAGGACGGTGTAAGACAGACGTTACGAAAGCTCACAGAATTTTCGCAATCATGACTTGACAGGATCAGCTATACTCTGTTATATTAACAATGCTAACACTTCATTAGCCAAGGCCCAAGATCGACATGTTCATAATGATATCTTAACTTATTTTCTGGTTCTGAATCAGCTCTTAAAAATATGTACTTATAAGTATCATTACGCTCTCTATTCTAGCTGGCCTTACACAACATTAACATAATATAATATGTAGTACTTAGGCAGAAACGTATTAAAGGCGACAGTATTAAAAACCTCGAAATATTTAAATCTCCCGATATCAAACCAGGGAATTTATAAAAATTTGGTTGAGCTGTCTTAATCGATCTCACACGGATGCATCTTGAACTTCCAGAATGTTACATAGTTTTTCCACATTCCAAAATAAATATGTACTCAATTAGGACAACGATTAATCATCGTACAACTACGCACCGATCGACTACCTACTACCTACGTCCACACTTGAACTTCATTCTCTTCAAAACGTTGGAAGGATTTGTGTCACTATACTCGTATTAATATGAAATTATAATTTTATTTATTTATTTGCCTCAGAGTCCTCAGACACAAGTATCCATATTTTCCCACGTTTTTATAAATTTGGTAGTACTAATGCTTATAAAATAATGTTAGTAAGACAGCAATTCAATTCTAGTAAAAGAAATAAATAAAATAACAATAAATTATAAAAAAATAATAATGTCAAAATTAATATAAAATAAATCATTAATAATATAATGCATTTATAACAAATAAAGGATCTCTTCATTAAAATATATTTTTCTAACTAAATTAGTAATACTAACTATTAATACTAATTAAATTCACACTTACATCTTATGAATAATAACCTCGGACACACCAACCAATTTCTTAGTAACAAATAAAGAAATGGTTTTGATAATAATTTTACTTAATTTGTTTGGAATTCTGGCTATTCGAGATGCATCCTGTGTGATTTTTTGTGTGCTTTGGAGTTTTTTTTTTTTTTTGACCGCAGCATGTTTACAATGCAAGCAAGCAAAATAAAAATTTGCAACATTATTTGTACTACTACTTGAGCGAAAGCGAATAGAATGGTTTGTTTTCAGGGCGCATAACCAGAAAGTTGGCAACCTCGCTAATAGCTGTCAAATATTTACAATTTTTAATTAATTTGGCAATGTTACTGTATGGAAATAAGAAATATGGTTCTGTAGTGCACTAGAAAACTGATATAGGAATGCAATTAAAATACTGAATTTGATGTTATAACCGTTTCAGGTGTTTAAAAGGCATTTGGAATGTTTCCAAATGCTTTTTTTACGTCTAAAACTATATATTCGGTGTTACGATATTAATTATTGCATTCCCTAATCAATTTTTTAGTGCACTGCAGAGCCATATTTCTAATTTTCATACAATTTTGTAAAATTATTCAAAGTAAATATTTGACAGTCATTTGCGACGTTGCCAACTTTCACAATAAGCGCTCTTAAAGGGTCAGTCGTAAAATGCCCCTTTCTCAAAATGTACCTTTCGCGAAACAGGGTCAGATGATGTACAATCGAGAAAGTTGAATCATGACCCACCATAAGCTTATTTTCTTAAAGACTTTCAAATACAATAAGGTCCACATTCGCGTAAACATACATATCCATGGTAACGACTTTGATCTTTGTCAATTTGACGGATTCAAACAATTTATTGTCAAAATGGGTCATGATTCAACTTTGTCGATAGTACATACAAATAATTTTGCAAATTTTTATTTTTTTTCCTAGCCTTAGGTATTGACTACAGTGTGGAAAATTGGAATCATTGCATTTCCTATTCTGAATTAACACGCTCGTTATTTACCTACATTGATTTGTAAGGGCTGATTCATAAGGTGGTGAGATATTTTTATTTGAAAGGTAGGTTTTCAGTTGTAAAAACCAATATGAACTAAGAAAGTTTTGATGTCTAACGTTACAAGCTTAGACAGAATTTTTTTTAATTGGAGAATTTTAAATGTTTTCGTGGTTTTGACCCATGAACTTATTATACAACCTAGACTGAGCACTCAAGTTGAAAAACGTTGGCGCATCTGCTGAGTGATCGACTGCCACGCTGCGTGTCGCGGGTTTGATCCCCGCTGCCCGCACGAAATAAATGTTTAATTTTGTTCGACCTACAATTAGTTGTTCCCGGCTTGGACGTTTGTGTTTATGAGTTTCAATGTTTTTAAAAGCACCCACGATACAGGAGAAATTAATTTGATCATCATCAGTCGGGATTGTTATAATAAATCCATGATTTTACTCCTTAGATGTTAAAAGTAAAGTTTAAGTTATATATATAATACAGTGTGTTCGGACACGAACTAGCGATACTTGAAGGGGATATTACAGACTCATTTTCATCGACAAAACTGCATTCAAAAAAACTCTTACTCCAGCAACTCGCGAATGGCGGCCATTTTAGTTTTTTAAATTGTCGAACTGGGGTATCTATACTATTATTATAAAGAGGTAGCATTTGTTTGTAAGTTTGTATGTAGGGGGTAATCTCCGGAAGTAATGAACCGATTTTAAAAATTCTATCACTGGTAGAAAGCTACATTATCCGTGAGTGCTAATAGGCTATAGATTATAAAGATATTTACTGCCCAACGAAGTGGGCACGGGTCAGCTAGTGTACAATAAAATGCAAATAACTTTGAATCCAAGAGACCTACATAAATATAAATGGCTTTATTGCAAAGTTTAACGTTGAGGCTTTTTAATAATTTACCAAAGTTTTCTGAATAATATTATGTAAAAAGAACCAAAAAACATGGGCAAACACGAAATTGTACACAAAAATTACTGAATATTTTCACATTTTATACTCTAGCTCGAAAAGTACCCCTGTGTTTTCCTAGGGTTTTTGCATTGAATTAAAAGTATTTGAGTCAGTCTATAAAATTATATCAAAATTATCACTCTACGTTAATTATTTTAGGATTTTTTCTCACTTGAACATAACCCTTCCTTAGCGCAATTGTTGTACTCCAAAAATTATAGGTTTCACATTCTTTGGGCGAGCTAAATCGTTTCAGCGTAAATTTATGAGCCGGCATTATTAATAATGCCAAAGGGTTATGTTCAAGTGAGAATAACTCCTAAAATAATTAATGAAGAGTGATAATTTTGATATAATTTTATAGCCCGACTAGCTTCCGCCCGCGGCTTCGCCCGCGTGGTGTTTTGATAGCCTATGTTCTTTCTCAGGGTCTAAAGATTGTCTGTGCCAAATTTCATCAAAATCGGTTGAGAGGTTTAAGCGGGAAAGCGTAACAGACAGACAGACAGACAGAGTTACTTTCGCATTTATAATAATTTTGGATTCAAATACTTTTAATTTAATGCAAAAACCCAAGCAAAATAGAGGGGTAGGTACTTTTCGAGCTAGAGTATAAAATGTGAAAATATATGCATAGTAATTTTTAACCGACTTCAAAAAGAAGAAGGTTATCAATCCGACGGTATGTTTTTTTTTCCATTTCAGGATCTTATGCTTGGATCCTGGAGAAATCGAGGGCAACCCTCAAATTTTATAGGCCCACACATCGTTTTTCGCAAATTTTATGAAGTAATTTAAGTATTTGCTTATGGTAATCATCATCTCATGTAGCTGAGCTGATGATGGAAGGTACAACTCCTCTAGTACGGTACAGTACAGTAAGGACTCGGCATCGACTGATTTGGTAAATTATATTTGTGTTCGCATATCTCCGGAACTACAAGTCCGATTTAAGTAATTCTTTTTTTCTTGTACTAGGTATCGTTCAACTTAGGGAATACTGCAAGCTTCATCAAAATCGGTTCAGTAGATTTCGAGATTGTAAGAGATTTTTTTAACGATGTTATTACCGATGGATTACAAAATTCTACTGCTCATGTAGGAAAATGATGTACCTACTCGTATTTGACAAGAATAGTGGTTGAATATTTAAACTAAAAAGAGTAAAATAAAAACTTTTTCAAAAAAAAATGTAACCGCCTTCAAAAACAACCACAAAAAAGGGTACAATAACCTTCAAAACTTTTCTTTCGGAAATCGGTGGCAAAAAGACATTGAAATTAATAAAAAAAAAAGTCACCGACTTCCGAAACAAAAGTTTTGAAGGTTATTTTACCCTTTTTTGTGGTTGTTTTTGAAGGCGGTTACATTTTTTTTTGAAAAAGTTTCTGTGTATAATTATTTCGTGTTTGCCCACGTTTTTTAGTAAGTTTTTGAAAAGCCTTGACTTTTAACTTTGCAATAAATTCATTAGCATGTATGTAGGTCTCTTGGATTCAAATTTATTTGCATTTTATTGTACATACCCCAGTTCAACAGATCAAAAAACTAAAATGGCCGCCATTCGCGAGGTGTTGGAGTAAGAATTTTTTTTAAAGCAGTTTTGTCGATGAAAATGAGTCTGTAATATCCCCTTCAAGTATCGCTAGTTCGTGTCCAGACACACTGTATAAAGTTAAGTTTGCCTTTAATGCGAAAGCGTCCAAAGTGTCTTAATATATTTTCAAAAAAAAATTTTATACCTTTAACAGATAAACAGGTTTGAAGATTTTTGTACCAAGGGTCAAAGGGTGGCCTTGACGGTCGCTTGCCATTTGATTTTTTTCGGAATCGCGGTACGCAATGAGTTTTAATATTATAAGGTATAATGGACATCATGACCTGAACCTTTGGGAAAAACTTTTCTTTTGATTTTCTACCCTCTGTAGATATGCATATTAAATTATGGCGACAGAAAAAAAAACTCGTAGGTAAACTATGTATTTACAATAATATTGTACATGTTATAATTATGTCTTTATATTTCATTCAATATGCATTACGTCAGAGAGAAAAAATACAAAAATGTTGTTTCTCTAAGTTTTCGACTAGGTATTAATTTGGTCAAATTAGACCAAGAAATAGGAGTGAAGGTACACAAAATCGCACCCAGCTGAGAGTTGGTAGGATTGTTCAAATAACTAACACTCGTAAATGAAACCTAAAAAAACCACATCGATCTGGTACCTGGAAGAAAAGTAGTGCTCGGGGTCAAAATAAGGGGATTTTTCGGAATTTTCAGCAAAATTGTGAGTTTAAACATAAAATTAGTTCAGAAAATTGTATATCAGATAGTCATCTATAAAAATTGTCTTATTACTTCTTTTTCCTAAGAAAGGCATATAATTTCTTTACTTATAAAGATTAAAAAGTTAGAAGAGAGAGAGTTCAGAGTTAATCTTCATTCACTCATTACGAAATCTCAGAAACTACAACTTCTAAGAGTTTCAAATATTGCATGGGGGTTCTTTTTAGAAGGTAGGTGCTCACTAATACGGAATTTTGCGAACTTTCACTCCAAAGGGGTTGTTTTAGAGGTTGATAGTTTGCATGAAACTTCGATACAATTAAAATGATAGCATTCGTAATGCTGGAATAATTTGAAACGAGTTTTTTTTTTATTCAGGTCGCCAGTCGATCGGATCGATGAGGATTTTAATATTTCATTTATGATGATGTTTTGAACAATCCTACCAACTTTCAGCTGGGTGCGAATTTTTGTACCCTGGGATGTCTAATTTGACCGGACAATATACTTAGACGAATAACACCAAAACCTGAAGCTTTAGGACATTAGGTGAGTTATTTATTTTGTTTGTATAAGTCCTCTATCTAAATAATTAAGTAACTGTCGTTGTGCACAGCTATTCTGAAAAGAAAAAACAAAATGGCGGACGACCGTTAGAGCCAAACTCTTCAAATCCTTTAAAGTTATTATTTTATACTTTTCCATTGGCCTGTGTGTACAGTCGCATAATAGCATTGTTGGTCAAGAAGAACTCAAACTATACCCCAAAAGAAGATAATTGAAAAATTAACCCTGTGTCTGTCTAAATTAAAACGTTTTATGATAGTTTAGATATTCAGGGTCCTGTTAAACCTGTTATGTAGTATATCAGTAAACTGTAAAAGCATGGTTATTTTATAACTATAACAAAAATAATTAATATAAGTATAAGTAATAATTATAATTGCTGCTATTGTGTTAAAGCATTGTTAAATTCCACTTTTAAGATTATCTATGTATGTATTTACATTTTTTTAGGTTACCTATCATAAGATCGAAAACCGTTTGACCGAATTTCATTTGACCGAAAACTTTTCAACTATTATCATTTGGTTTTTTTTACTTCATCGAAGTCACGCTTGCCACTGTTTCAGTTAACCTATTATCTATTCGTTTTTTTTCGTTACTCCAACACATCATTTGGCCGAAAAACTTTTTACCGATGTTACACTTACTCGAAACGACGACGGTTGTTCGAAGTATTATGTTTCCAAACATTCAGTATACCACTGTTTTAATTGCCATATTTTCATTTCACCAAACGCCTAGAAATTTGTGCACACTAATTATTGCTGATCATTTTTTTGCAGGCGCCATTGAAAATGTAGGTAGACAATACAAAATAATTGTGCAAATGTCATATACGATATAACTCTGACGGGCATTGTATTATCATTAATGACATTTGCTGTTAACTACACAGTTGGACTATTAGGGATGTTCTGGCTAGCACGTGTGTTCAAATCTTCTAGCGCATTTTGTGTGATTCTTGATACTCTTTTGTGACTTGTTATTGTATTTGTGTTGTTCTTGTGTTTGTAAAAAGGTTTGTATTGTGATAAACTTGCATACAGCATACAAACAGACATGCAACTTGCAAACAAGCACCAAAAAAACATGCAAGCAAGCATGCAGCATGCAACAAGCAACATACACGCAGCATTCAAGCAAGTATGCAAAATGCAACAAGCATTGTTTCTGTCATGGCTCCGGCGCTGCGGGGTTTTGAGTGGCCCCACGCGAGCTTATCGTCGCAGATGATTTGAACGCTCACCACCGCAGCTTCGGCTTACTGGACAGCCTCAGCCGCGGCGGCGGACGTTCTAACCACCTGCTCCTCAGCTCGCGGGCCACCACACCCCTCCGCGCCTACGCGATTTTAAATTACACTCTGGGGGTAGGGCAGACAAGACTACGTAAAGTCGGCTTTGCAACATTTCGTTTCCGCCACAATGTTTTGTAGCACAATATATTGAATTTTATGACAGTAATTTAATTTTTCGGTAAAATGTTGTTTCGGTATGGTGAAAATATGGCAAAGAAATCATTTGGCAACTGAAAAAAGTTTAAAAGAGGCTTCGGTCAATAGTAAAAAGTTATTTTGTTAATCGGCGGAACATACTTCGGTAAAATAATACTTATGGCTAATGAAACTTCGATGATCTAAAAATATGTCAAATAATGCATATAGCAAAAGAGATGTCGGCCAATAGTTTTCGGTATAATGAAATTCGAACAAACAAAATTCGGTAAATTGATCGGTTCCCATTTTTTTAAACTTACCTAATATAGAAATGGTCTTGTATAAATTAAAATGATCTATTTCAGATAAAGAATAATATGTTAAAATTTAGGCTAGGAATAGTCAAGTCACATGTTTTGAGTCATAAAAATATTGAACCCTAATTTTAGGTTTATGAGAAAAAAAGTTTAAAAAACAATAATTTACTGTAAATCCTCAAACAATTGTAAAGTTTTACAGTGTTATTGACATTCTACATTTAACATACCACACATAAATAAGAAAATTTTAAAAAAAATGTTAATGTTAAATTTTGAACCAAAATGTAACATTGACATTTTTTTTTACTTTTACATCTCTAAGCCAGATTTTTTATGTCTTGGTGAAGTCTATATGCCACAGAGTCAGGTAAAATCTAAGGTTGTATGTATAAATAGTTTTTTGGTGATGACAATACACTATTATGACAGAAAATATTGAATTTGGTTTAGGCTATTGAATATAAAACGAAATATTTGAATCTAAAACTTTAGCCAAATTTTAAATCATTAATTTAAAATCTTGAACACCAATATTTAAGGTTTTACAGTACCATAGTCCATAACTATAAAATAATTGCCTTGAATCAGTAAATTATATCACATTATTGCATTTGGACTAGAAATTGTCAATTTTCTAGACATACTCATTTACTATCAGCCATCCACTGGGGGACCCAGGTATATCATGGACACTTCAGTGTTACCATAGACAGCAGAAACTGTTGGGTACAGTTTTTTATTTGGAAGGCCTGTAAGCAAACAAAATTATTTCTTTAGTATGATTTGTAAGGAGGGTGTCCCTGACAAGTTTAGTAAAATCTTTCTGAAATTATATGACCAAAATAACTAAGAATAACTTTGCCCTGTAATAATATATGTGATTTTCAGTAGTTAAATTCTATGTTTTTTTTATATTTACCTCTGAATGCAACACCTAAAAATTCATAATTTCTTTCAAATGACAAGGTGTTATCTTCGCAGTCTAGGATCACTCTAATACGCTCACCAACCTGAAACACAATGATGCATTATTATAAAAATTTACTGTTACTTTCATAATGTTGTATAATGTTTTGACATTCTATTGTAACAACAATACAAAATTAATCCATGTATATTTTCTAAAAAATATTATGTATTCCACAGGGATTTCATAATAACGTTCAACCTACCAATCAATTGTGAAAGAGAATGTCATCTTAGACTCGTAACTCCTAAGATACAGGTCCGCGTACCTAGTTTAGGGGTCGGAAATCTGACTCTAACATTGGACATCATTGTACAACCTCCTTAGTTTCTTATGATTTCATGTATTTGTGTCTTTCTGATGTACAAATAAATTATTATTATATTTATTATAATATAAACTTGATTTACTATAACAATTACAACTTGTTACCTGGTACTTGGGGCAATTGTTTAGGAGAGGATAGTGGCCTTGAGTGTCACCATTGTGTAACAAATGATTATCCACTAAGTTCCATCCCCAACTATGTTCATCTGAACCCAGTAATCCCACATACCCATGGCATTCCAAAGGCGCATCTTTGGTTGATATACCTACAACGGCTACAGTACCCAAGGGTCCCTCCCATATGACTTCCCAAGCGTGTCTTCCATTGTAAAACCCAACTTTTCCTCTGCATGCATCAGTGCTTTGTGCTACAGGATTCCTGGTGATTAATAAAAGGAATAGAATGAGGAAACTTGATAAATTAACAAAGGAAACATTATTTTTTTAATGATAGCTCACCTGTGTAATGTAAATCCATTAGCTTTAACATAAATGTTTCTTGAACAGTCATGTGGATTCCACGCATGGTAAAATGCTCTCAGTTTTGACTTATATGTATTAACAGTGGAAAGTAAATCGGATTTCATAACTTCTTCTGCTAATTTCTTCACACAATGTAATCGCCACACGTCATTATTTTCATCACTAAGAACTCTATACCAGCTCTTACATACCAAAGCACAATTGCGGAGATCTTTTAAACGAAGAAAAGAAAATATATTTTCTAAAATGTGATCAGGAACGACCTCTGCAATTGCATAGTCATCATACAGGTCGAATTCATGCATTATTAACATTTAGAAATATAAATGCAAAACCAAATTTTGCATAAAGTCACAATGTAATATCTGATTGAAGAATTATCTTCAAAACCTAATCACTTACGACACAAATAACAAAAAAAACCACACTGAACCACACACACACTGGACTGTGAAAGCGTAAACATTATGTCAGACTGTCAGTTTGTCAGTCGGACGTCATCGGACATTCTGTCAATGTCATTAGCACAGAACATATATACCCCTAAAGGGGAAGAATGACGACTCCGTACTAATTTTGTGAGGAAAATCCTTACCGACCAGCGCCATCTATGTTTAGCCCACGAAAACATGGCAGTAGAATCGGGCGGGAATTTCAAATACCACATTTACTTTACGGTCAGCTCATACCGAGACGTGACGCTGCGCGCACTTTTCAATAGAGTTATTCAAAATGTAACTCTATTTTAAAAGACAAAAGATACACCTTTCGCAACGCAGGTCGACGCCGCGCTGCGCAGCGCGGCGCCGCGCACTTCGTTCAAAATCTGACTTTGTTTACTACAAGAAAAGATACAAATTTGAAGTATCGTTGCGTCACGTCGCTTCGCGTCGCGTCTCGGTGTGAACTGACGCTTACAGGTTCTTTGTATTGCATTTTATGCACAAGTACATTGCGCTTCTCGATAGTTTCTTTCAAATTACTATCGAGAAACACAATGTACTTGTGCATAAAATGCTGAAAGATAATAAGTAAGGAGCAGTTTAGTAAAACAAACGATTTCATTTGACTTCTTTATTCATTTATGCTACAATGACTTATTGTACTAAGGTTCGGAAACCGATGTAAAGTGATGCTGGGATCTTTAGAAGATGAAGTTCCACACATAGCACAGATTCTAGTGTTTTCTTCCTACGAACTCATCGGGAGTAGGTAAGGCACAAAATCAAACAAGAGTCACTGTCTCAACACCGGGTCTATATCTCACAAATACGCACTTAATTTCACCAAAACACAGACACAGAGGAGCAAGCTCGACTCACATTGACAATATTGTATGTAGAATCAAATGCAACTGTTTTATTTATTACAAATAAACACAAGTACAAGATATAAATAATGGTGCGCAAGCGATGGCAGACATTTTTTCCTATGACGTCAAATAGCCAATAGACCAGTGTTGCCAGGGCCCCTGAGTCGTAAGTTACGTTTCGTGTTCTGAAATGTTACATTTTTGCTGCAAAAGTTACATTATTGTTTTTTTTTAACTATTTTTTTGTTAACTTGTTTTTGTGGTCGGAGGTCGAAGGCAAATGATGTCAGCATACAAAGCTTTTTTTATGCTGACATAATTTTGCCTCCGAAAAAAAAAAAATAACCGCCTTCAAAAACAATAAAAAAAGGGAAAAATAACCTTGTATTTGGTACCTTGGCTTTGTTTTTTTATTTCTTTTTCTTTTTGCCAGCGAATTCCGAAAGAAAAGTTATTTTGTAGGTTATTTTATCCTTTTTTGTGGTTGTTTTTGAAGGCGGTTCTTTTTTTTTTAGTTTTTTATTTTACTCTTTTTAGTATAGATATTCAACCCAAATTCTTGTCAAATACATCATTTTCTTACATGTGCACTAGAATTTTGTAATCCGTGGCACCAGAATTAACATCATGTAAACATGCTAATAAAATTCCCTATCTCTAAAACTGCTGAACAGATTTTGATGAAACTTGCAGTATTCCCTAAGGTGAACGATCCCTAGTACAGCCAAAAAAAGAATTTGAAAATCGGTCCGCAGTTGGCGGAGTTATCGCGTAACAAACACTCAAAAAGTAAAGATCATCATGTCATCCAAGTAGCCGAAATCAATAAAAAAGCTCACAAAATATATTTTTTTATGGGATCACACTACAAGCAAACTACGGGAATTCGCGAAAATTCAGAGCCATCTCTGAATAATTATGGAGGTGGAGTCAAATACTTTTTAGACGCGCCAGTTTTAGGTGCGTTCAAGATCGTAAACTATTTGGAATTATTACAAATCTCGTTGTTCTCAAAAGTTACGAAAATTGCCTTACATATAAAATTACTTACATGTTACGCGAGGAGGTCAAAAGTTACGAAAAATGTAAGAAATGTAACCTTCTGGCAACACTGCAATAGACAATATGGCGTTCCAGTGTTGTCAAGTTGTCATATTATTATCTCCTTTTTGTTTTGTGTATTCATCAATTTAAATATTAAAAAATTCATAACAAACATTTTCTCGCATCAGAATAAAAGCAAAAATAAATTTTAAGGATAACATACTTTAAAATCAATTAATAAGCCTATTATTAGATTGAATGTGAAATAGTATTTTTGTTGGCAACATTATGTGATTCCTCTCTTTTACTCTAATGTTGATGTCTCTTTCTTGTTTTCTAGCCCACCTACATCTTGTTCGTAGAACAAAGTCGACACCCCCTGGTCATTAGTGTCATGGCCGGGTCCGCCAGGTCCCAGGGCAGGGGGTGTCGACTTTGTTCTACGAACAAGAAGTAGGTGGGCTAGAAAACAAGAAAGAGACATCAACATTAGAGTAAAAGAGATGAATTACATAATGTTGCCAACAAAAATACTATTTCACATTCAATCACATTCAATCTAATAATAGGCTTATTAATTGATTTTAAAGTATTGTTATCCTTTAAATTTATTTTTGCTTTTATTCTGATGCGAGAAAATGTTTGTTATGAAATTTTTAACATTTAAATTGATGAATACACAAAACAAAAAGGAGATAATAATATGACAACATGACAACACTGGGACGCCATATTGTCTATTGGCTATTTGACGTCATAGGAAAAAATGTCTGCCATCGCTTGCGCACTATTATTTAGATCTTGTTCTTGTGTTTATTTGTAATAAATAAAACAGTTGCATTTAATTCTACATACAATATTGTTAATGTGAGTCGAGCTTGCTCCTCTGTGTCTGTGTTTTGGTGAAATTAAGTGCGTATTTGTGAGATATAGACCCGGTGTTGAGACAGTGACTCTTGTTTGTTTTTGTGCCTTATTCCCGATGAGTTCGTAGGAAGAAAACACTAGAATCTGTGCTATGTGTGGAACTTCACCTTCTAAAGATCCCAGCATCACTTTACATCGGTTTCCGAACCTTAGTACAATAAGTCATAGTAGCTTATATGAATAAAGAAGTCAAATGAAATCGTTTGTTTTACTAAACTGCTCCTTACTTATCCTCTTTCAGCATTTTATGCACAAGTACATTGTGTTTCTCGATAGTAATTTGAAAGAAACTATCGAGAAGCGCAATGTACTTGTGCATAAAATGCAAAACAAAGAACCTGGAAAGTACTTGTAGTATTTGAAATTCCCGCCCGATTCTACTGCCATGTTTTCGTGGGCTAAACATAGATGGCGCTGGTCGGTAAGGAAAATTTTCCTCACAAAATTAGTACGGAGTCGTCATTCTTCCCCTTTAGGGGTATATATGTTCTGTGTCCCAGGGTCTCATTCATAGACTAAAGGAAGGACTGCGCATTAGCTGCCATCGTTTTTTGTTTTTATATATCTGTGGAGGCTTGTTATTAGCAACTTATAAAGGTGAACGCAGATCTAGCCACACCGCAGTCTCCGCAGTCCCCGCATTACGAATTCTTTGTATGAAGTTCTATGAAACCTCGCACACCTAGCCGCATCGCAGTAGCCGCAGACCCTGAGACGACCGAACTCCCCAACCGCAGCTGATGACGTCACCAACGTCGGCCCACACGCAGCGGACGCTGCGGCTAGCGCGGTGTGGATGACGTCATTCGCATCCCCGACGCGGCGGTTCCGCGTAGCTGAAGGATATGCAATGTGCGTGCGCAATTGAAAGTTTTTTTTTGTGTTTCTGCGATTGATATAAGAACTTAAAAGAATAGAGGATTCTACTTTAGTTACGTTGGTCATTTTCATTACATAATAAAATATTTTTATTATGTATTAGGTCGAGATGAGAAACATTATTTATTATCTACCTACAAAAATATTTTTTTGTCTGCCCCGTCGTCTGTTTCACATTATCATTCTTTGGTCCCGATTTGTTTTGTAATTTTTATTGGAATTTCATCATCTTTGTCGTATTTTTCTTCCATTCTTAAACTACAGCTATCAATAGAAGTTCTCCTGACAGTTAAATGAAGTAAAAATAACATATTTCGTAACGTTTCAATAGCTTTGTTATTACTATAACAACAACACATTTATATGTTGTTGAACCTACATTGTCACCACCAAAACGCCTATAAAAAGTAATACCAGTACAGACTTCCTGAATTCTAAGTGATAGCATTTTAGTAACTGTAAGTAAATTCTACTAAACCACTAGAAAAAGCTCCAGCCACTAAAAGCAATATTACGCTACTAAAAGAGGAGTCAAAATCAACAATTTTTGGTAAATACACTAAGTTGGCAACACTGGCGATGCGTGCGGCGACTGCGGGGACTGCGGGTACTGCGGTGCGGATAGATGTGCGAGGCCATTAACAAAACGCGATGAGTGCGGGTACTGCGGAGACTGCGGTGCGGCTAGATCTGCGTTCACCTTAAATATTTGTTACCTATTATTCTGTTATTATATTATTATTATTATTAGTCTGTAAAATCACTATCACTACATAGTATAAAACAAAGTCGCTTTCTCTGTCCCTATGTCCCTTTGTATGCTTAAATCTTTGAAACTACGCAACGGATTTTGATGCGGTTTTTTTTAATAGATAGAGTGATTCAAGAGGAAGGTTTCTATGTATAATAACATCCATTAAATAGTGGAGAAGTTCTGTTATTTTTGAGGTTTCTAATGTGATGTCGTAAATAATTACATTTTTTCCGCTTACATTGCAAACGCAGGCTGAACCCTACGAGTTTTATCAAAATAATGTACTAAGTATTGTACACATTGAAAAGGTCTACAGAAAAGTCCGTGATGTCTATCTCTTATGGATAACCCACAATAATTTTTTTTGTCATTTACTTTTTACGACAAATAATGGCTAATTTTCGAAGCGATTTTAACCAATACAGCATTAATCTTTAACCAATTAAATACCTTGAATACATTGTTCATTTAATATAGATCTATATGGCCCTTTACACCGTATGATTTAAGTGAATATTTTCGAAGATATTACAGATTTAAAAATCGCGGGACGTAGCGTTTGCGCAGTTTTTCTGTAGTGAATTTAGTATCAGCAATGCACCCGTGCGAAGCCGGGGCGGGTCGCTAGTGCCTAAAATAAATAAATGACTAGTAAGTTTTCATTTATAGTTTATAAATATTTTTAGTATTGTAGTATATATTAGTAACAAATAATTGTAATAAATATGGTCTACTGAATAACACACTGATTTTCGTAACAATATTAACTAGATGTAAGCTGCGAGTATCGATAGAGAAAAAATGTATTGCATAACGGTCAGCTCAGACCGAGACGTGACGCTGCGCGCACTTTTCAATAGAGTTATTCAAAATGTAACTCTATTTTAAAAAACAAAAGATACACCTTTCGCAACGCAGCTCGACGCCGCGCTGCGCAGCGCGGCGCCGCGCACGTCGTTCAAAATCTGACTTTGTTTACTACAAGAAAATATACAAATTTGAAGTATCGTTGCGTCACGTCGCTTCGCGTCGCGTCTCGGTGTGAACTGACGCTAACGTCACATCCCTAGTCATGTGGTACTTTGTATGAAGTTCTATGAAACCTCGCACACTCAGTACTCACCCGCATCCACAGACTACTTAGAGATATGCCCGCATCGCAGTAGCCGCAGAAGCGGTAAGAAAACGATGGCTGCGGAGACTGCGGTGCGGCTAGGTCTGCGGTCACCTTAAAGTTGGCGCATGAAGCTGCGAACATATTATCTGACGCGTCCGTCAGCCGCGGCTGAGGGACGCGGCTTAGCAGTGTGCACGGTAGTTCGGACGACAGAAGGCCAGATTCCGTTCGGACGTCCGAACGCTCAAGGTCACGTCCGCGTCTTACGACCGACAGTTTGCACAGTGTAGTATTAAATGTTCTGGCTAGATAATGAATAAGCCGCGTCCCTCAGCCGCGGCTGACGGACGCGTCCGATAATTTGTTCGCAGCTTTAAAATGGTACAAATACTTGTTAGTTCCATACACAGACTACTTAGAGATACTACTACGCATGTTCCATACAATAAAGAGTAAAGAATGGGGATGGCAACTCAAAGCTAATCGTAGATGGCGCTGCGATAGTTGGTCCCCAAGTCAGATTACTGTCTACCTTGTACAAAAAACAAACAAGATTTATTGTTATAAAAGTTGAGTATAAATACAAAACAAATATGGAAAATTATTCGTCAATGCAAGTGCATATACTAAAAGAAGAATTAAGACGCCGCGGTGCATCTACAAGAGGAAAAAAAGTGATTTAATTGAGTGGTAATACATTTGATTTTACCGTAATAAATCCACAATTACTTTTAGTTGAGGTTTCAATTTTTGAGTTTAGGTATGTTTTACCTGTCCTCTCCTATAACAAGAATATAATGCTGCTTCTGACTCTCTATTTTGATAAAATATCATAATGTTTTAAGTCAGTAATTTTACCCCTTTTTTCTATTTAGATTTGAGAAATATCACAATATATTTAATTTCTTAACACCACAACTACCACAAAACTCGTTCCAGGTGATAATTCTTCCGCCAGATGAACCATTTCATGATTTATAGAGCGATGCAATACTGGTACTTAACCTCCAATAGAAAAGTATATATTATTTTGAAAAGTGTATTCGATTGTTTAGTTATGGTATAATCATAGAATTTCATTAATAAACTCAACTAACGGCCTGTCCCGGCTTCGCAAGCCTGGATATTTGTTTAATATATAGCTTTTCCTTAGTTATAATTCAATTTTTGTTCTCAAGGCAGTCACAGCAGCTACCCATTATTTCTTGATAGTGTGAATGGACGGAAATTTGTATGTTCCGTCATTTTTACAGCTTATTACACAACATCTAGTCATTTTACATCAATAAATCGTTTTTTTGCAGAAAATTCCTTTGGTTTGACAGTTCTTTTGGGACCAAACTGTCACTTGTCACTTTGACACTTGCCTTCCCCATTAAAACCTCGATAGAGGATTTAAACGCAGCCCAGAAAAGTTGGGTAATGTCAAAGTCAATGTCAAACAAGCAAATGAAACATAATAATTTTTGTTCTGGGAATTTCGTGTGTTATTGACAACAGTTTCATTATTCATAAGTATTCTGTGATTATACTAAAAGCGCTCCTTGCTCTAAAAAATTAGAAAAGTAACTTAAACTTTAGAAAAGTAGCTGGGATTAATAATCAATCAATAGTCAACATAGCAGTATCCCATGTATGCTATTGGGATAGCAACAAGAATTTTCTCTTCATAATTTTATAGCTTTTTGTTTCTGATAAAGGTAATTATTACAATAAAGTAATACAAGTATCAGCTCATTATGATAAATAATGATCTTTAGTTGCAACCTACAAATATAGTTATTTTATTTTACAGAACAAAATGCCAGGAGTCGATACAGCATTGAGTGATGAGGACTACATCATAGCAAAAGCTAAAGACGCACAAAAATACAATATCCACTCAGCTAAAGCATGGATGCTTACTGCCAAAACTTTATTTCCTGCAAATTTTAAAATTCAGTTTGAAGCCTATTTAATGGAAAAGCAATCTGGAAATGTCCAAGAGGCAGCTGAATGTTTTAGTTCCCTTATGAAATCGAGACAGAATCTGTCATCTTTATTGCCTGAAATATCGGCCATTGCAAATGCGCTGAGGTCATCTGAAGGAAGCTTCCTAAGCCAAATGTTTGACAACATTTGTCCAGATATACAATTGACAATCCTTAAGACTAGTGTCGAGAATAGTGATGATACAATGGAACATTGTCGTTTATTAGTTCTCTTGTTGAAGAAATTTCCCCAACTAGGTGTAGACAGTCTAGTGAAGACATTGATAAATGCTGAAAAGTTTTTTTATGACAATCGTTATGCTAGACTACTAGTAGTGGAAACTTTGCCCTTACTCACCTCTCTGGAATCACCAAGACTGCTACAGCGACTAGTAATCAAAGCTATTGACTTTTATAACTCTTATGTATATGATGAAAATGAGCATGATATAACAGATCCTTGGCAAAGGCTCTTTGGTGTTTTAGATTTAATGGGCAGACAATTGGGATGGGATTCTTTTTTCATCAATTATAGTAACAGTTTGAACAAGGAAACCTACTTCCAAAAGCTATTGACATTGAGGAATAGTGAAGACTGTCGCCAGCTTTTGTATTGTGGAACAACATTCTTCCTTAGGTCTCTTTATGAGCACAAGTCATTAAAAGGCAATCACATTCTAGTGGAGGCATTGTCAGATCCAGAAGTAGTACCTTCAAAAAGAAGGAAAGGAGAAGTGGAGGTTACTGGTATATCATCACATCAGTTCCAAGCAGCTGCTAACTGTTGGGAGTTACTCCACAGTAATGAACTTATTTCAAGAGAATTCACAAAACTAGCTAATCAGTTGCAAACTACACCATGGTCTGAGGGTTTTGCTGATGAGTTTGCTCTATACAGAGGAAAATATGATGAGGCTATGCCACAGGCTACAGTAACTAGTTTGACAGCTAACATAGTACGAGTGTCTATAAACTATTTTCAAAAGAAGTATACTGCCTGTATAGAAAGTATATTGGCTGCTCTATCCCAATTACCTAATGTGGAAGGTGTTCTTGAGCCGGAATTAATAGTAGGTGGAAAACATAGGCACTTACACTTTTTGCCACTTACTAAAGTTGCAATAATGCATTACTTCTGTACACTGCTCATTAGAATCTTATTAAGTTCAGGTAATACCACAGATCAAACATATGGCCACATGCTTGTTTTGATGCAACTTGGTTGGCCACAAGAAGAAGCAATATTCATTCACATACTGGATGTAATTAGACAAAAAGGCGTTTTTAATTACCGTCTCTTCTCCACTTACATAATACATATAGATTTATTAGAAGAGTTGTATTTCATTTGGAATGAACAAGGGAACAATATTGTGCTTGATATTTTACCAAATTCTCAGCAACATTTAGGACAAAGAAGAATAGGTACTCGTGGAGCTGATAAAGGTGTAAAAGAAGATTTCAAACAGGCTATGAAAGCACAAGTGGCCAGAAGTAATGAGTCTGTATTAAATTTAATGATACAATTTATTAACACAGAAAGGGCCTACTTTTTGCAGGTAGTTTATAGTTTGTGAATAAGATTATTCTGTTAATTCAGGGTAAAAAAATAATGTATAAACAAATATATTATTATGTATGTGATAATAAAAACACATGTCTTAATGAATAATGATTTTATTTATAGTTAACCACTTCCCTGTCCGATGAATCACATGTGATTCACGACTATTGTTTAGGTATTGTGTCTGCTGCGCGGACAGTGAAAGTGTTAATTATTGATAATAGTCACTTATTCATAACTAATCGAGTAATCAACTAATAGATTATGAACTGCCTTCATAGGAACCTACAGCAAGCAAAAGGTTACGTCTTGTAAAATGTAGACCCTTTATGGGCGAATTCTTAGTAGCAAATGACCTCAGTAAAAATTTATCCTCTTTTTGTACTGTAGCTGCAGCACCTGCTTCTTCACCATTTGCTTCTTCTGTGATAGCATTGAAATCCCATAACTTTATGCTGCAATCCAAGGATCCTGAAAATAACAGGTTTTTATGGTCTTCAAATAAGAATTGCACATACAGTAGATAGCCTAAAAAACTATTATAATAACCTGATGACAAAATGGTGCCATCGCGACTGAAAGCCAATGCATGAATAGGAGCAGTGTGCATTGGCGGCAATAGGGCAGCGGGAGATCCTGTCGAAATGTCCCACACGATGAGCTCTCCGTTGCCTCCCGACGCTAGCCACCTCCCACATACGGAAAACGCTAGTGTAAATATGGTGGACTGAAAATAAAACAAAATGGCATTAAGTTTTGCAGAAAAACCGATAGGCTTGTAATAATAGGTAACGTACACGTGACAAAGTTTAAAGACAGCACGTTTGGCGCAGACTGTTGCGCTGTGTGTTGCGGGTTTGATACCCTCACGGAACAAATATTTGAATAAATAATCTGCAGCACCCACATTATAAGAGAAATTCGTAGTGTGGGGCAACGTTCGGTAAAAAAAGTGAGGTGAAACTGGACTGGCTTGATGTTGACGATTATTTAATAATACATACCTTATGCCCAGTCATAATTCGAACTTGCGTTCCTGTCAAACAATCCCATAAGCGCACTGTTCTGTCACTAGATCCAGTAGCCACATAATTAGAATTTGGGTGAAATTGGACACACTGAAATTAATAAAATAGTACAGTTAGAACCAAATTACCTTAAAATGTTTTTTTTTTTCAAATTACCAAATTACTAAATTCCATTGCTTGATACAAATGCTTTGCAGTTTATCATCAAAGTAATGTACAAATGTGTCCGGTTTCGGTATGTACAAATTTAAAGGGAAGGTAGCTTGCTCGGTTTAGATACGGTTGTTCCGGGAGGTATGTGCCTCAGGAATTCAGCGACAGGTGAGGGGAATTGGGAGCAGTCGGAACGTGTGAGGGAAAGGACATCCTATACCTCACGCCCTTCGTCCCGAGACGGGGTTTGGCGCTCGTAACGTAGTGAGGGCGCTAATACTTCGAGGGAATAAGTAAGTCTTCAACCCGAGATAAACCTGTGCTTTTCATTACGAATACGAGGAAAGTAATAAAAAATAATATAAATTGTTATTAGCTAAAGAAAAAATTTGTGTAGATAGGATTGCCGCTTTACCGATTTTGTTTTTTTTTGTCCAGTGTTCATCGAGCTATACAGCAATTATTTTTCATTTTCATCATTTAAAAAACGGCAAACATTTTGTATAATTATTCTTATTACTTAACTTTGTTATTTTCATTTTACATGGCGCTATAATCTAGTGGCTATATAAACAGTTAGAACATTAGGTTTAACAGAAATGTCAAAATAGAACTCGTTTTTTGAAGTGAAAACTTCTTTAGCGGCGTTGTACACTTTTTCTGTAATGGGTAAAAAATTTAAAACTCGCGTCAGGGTCACGTGACCGTCAGGGTCACGTGACCGTCAGGGTCACGTGACCCTGATCGAAAATGAGTAAGACGTCATTCAAATTAAAAATAAAACATAGTAACAAAAAAGTTTTCACTTCTACCGGCACTCCTGGAGTGCAACCTTTTTTTTGAAGTGAAAACTTCTTTAGCGGCGTTGTACACTTTTTCTGTAATGGGTAAAAAATTTAAAACTCGCGTCAGGGTCACGTGACCCTGATCGAAAATGAGTAAGACGTCATTCAAATTAGTTAATTTCATATCTGTACTACTCCAGTTTTAAAATAAAACATAGTAACAAAAAAGTTTTCACTTCTACCGGCACTCCTGGAGTGCAACCTTTTTGAAGTGAAAACTTCTTTAGCGGCGTTGTACACTTTTTCTGTAATGGGTAAAAAATTTAAAACTCGCGTCAGGGTCACGTGACCCTGATCGAAAATGAGTAAGACGTCATTCAAATTAGTTAATTTCATATCTGTACTACTCCAGTTTTAAAATAAAACATAGTAACAAAAAAGTTTTCACTTCTACCGGCACTCCTGGAGTGCAACCTTTTTGAAGTGAAAACTTCTTTAGCGGCGTTGTACACTTTTTCTGTAATGGGTAAAAAATTTAAAACTCGCGTCAGGGTCACGTGACCCTGATCGAAAATGAGTAAGACGTCATTCAAATTAGTTAATTTCATATCTGTACTACTCCAGTTTTAAAATAAAACATAGTAACAAAAAAGTTTTCACTTCTACCGGCACTCCTGGAGTGCAACCTTTTTGAAGTGAAAACTTCTTTAGCGGCGTTGTACACTTTTTCTGTAATGGGTAAAAAATTTAAAACTCGCGTCAGGGTCACGTGACCCTGATCGAAAATGAGTAAGACGTCATTCAAATTAGTTAATTTCATATCTGTACTACTCCAGTTTTAAAATAAAACATAGTAACAAAAAAGTTTTCACTTCTACCGGCACTCCTGGAGTGCAACCTTTTTGAAGTGAAAACTTCTTTAGCGGCGTTGTACACTTTTTCTGTAATGGGTAAAAAATTTAAAACTCGCGTCAGGGTCACGTGACCCTGATCGAAAATGAGTAAGACGTCATTCAAATTAGTTAATTTCATATCTGTACTACTCCAGTTTTAAAATAAAACATAGTAACAAAAAAGTTTTCACTTCTACCGGCACTCCTGGAGTGCAACCTTTTTTTTTTTTAATTGGCAGATGTCAGCGGAAAGTGATACTCCCTAGGGCTGCAAAGCATAACTTTCAACCAACTCATGAGGCAATGGGAAATAATTTAAAAAGTGGCATTACGTCGACATCCGATAAATGTCCTGAAAACATTCGTAGTGGCTGATGATGATCAGTGGCCCACAAACGGGCGGTACGGTCATGTCCAGCGGTCGCGAAGTAGTGTCCGTGCGGAGACCAGCGGACGTCCCACACTGGCCACACGTGGCCACGGTATACCACCAGACACGTCCAGCATTGGAGAGACCATAACCTGACTGCAAAAAATAGCAGATAATTTTATTATGCAACCAAAATTGTGTATTGATTTTAGTAAATAAATGTTTATTTTAGAAAAAAACATACCAGTGGAGTCTTCAGAAGCTGACAATAGCATTGTTTTGAAAGGATCAAATGCTACTTTATAAACTGGCCCAGAGTGTCCGTACAGAGTGCGACAAGTTTCTCTATCTCTTTCTTCCATCATTCTTACAAGAACATCACCTACAAAAGAAGAGGGTTAACATTATCTATAAGATTAAGCTTTTTTTTATCGTGGTAAAATCATCAAACCCCCACACCCAGGGCAGGGCTGGAGGGACTGCAGACTCGTACTGACTAAAATCCACGGTGTCCTTCAATAGCCCTTTACGTTCCGGGGTCACGGTAATGAGATACTCGTAAGTCCCGCGACCCCGGCAGGCTTTGGCTCTCTAGAGGTCTCCCCGTCACAATGCTGACTCACTTTCAGGCGCGCGTGGAACACAAAGCGCCGTCGGCCAGGCTGGGGTGGAGGGAAGACGCTATCCTCTCCCTCACGCGGCCCGCCTCCTCCTTCGCGAGCATGACTGCTTCGCAGAAGGAGGCGACCGCTTCCCACTCCGTTCGACAATGCCGGGCGCGAGAGGTCTCCGCCTATCGCTGCCGTGAGGACCTGGCGGTGCTCTGCCCAAGCGGGGCAGTCCTGCACCGTATGCTCCACCGTGGTAAGATTAAGCTAGGCTTAGCTTGTCTGGTTTACTTTCTGTCCATCAGACTAACAAAATTCGAGTTTATTTTTCTTAAAAAACGATTCGTTCCACCCAAGGATCATTTTCTTTAGTGTAGTGTCTGTGTTTACAAACATTCAAACTCACATAAACAGACAGACTCGGGACTAATATTCTGTAGATGATACAAGTATCAGTTCCGTGCGGGAATCGAACCCGCAACACGCAGCGTGACAGTCAATCACCAAGCTAATGCGTCAATTGTGCCGTCTGAATAAAATGAGGCCATACAACTGTCAAGTACCCATTAAGTGTAAGCAATTAAAGTTTATCATCCTGTTTCGTTTCCCAGGCTTCTATAGGCTATTCTTCTTAATCATTTACGAAGTAAATCATTAGGAATATTGTAAAGTGGCAGTTTTACCCTGCAGGCTTATGATCAAAATAAATTACGTACTAACATAATCTACTCACCCGCCTCCCTGTCAATGTCGATTAATTTTTCTGCAGATTTCATGCCACGTAACTTTACTGGAGTCAATGTCCACACCTTGAATAAAGAAAACATTATACTAATAAAACCAAGAAGTGCGAGTCGGACTCGCGCACGAAGGGTTCCGTAGCACAATCTATTAAAACGTCTATAAAATCACGTTTGTTGTATGGGGGCCTCCTCAAATATTTATTTTATTCAGTTTTTTATTATTTGTTGATCAAGCGGCAACCCAGATTTCAAATGTCGTAACTGTCACAGTTCATGAGATACAACCTGGTGATAGTCAGACAGACAGACGGACAGACAGTGTAGTCTTGGTACTAGGGTCCCGTTTTACCCTTAGGACCGGTAGAACACAGGTAAATATTTTTTTTTATTGCAATAAAAGCAAAATAAGAAGCCTACAGCAATACTGTAGTCTCCGCCAGATAAGTCTGGAATAAAGCTCATTCATCCTTTTATTGCATCCTCCAAATTTCATAATACCATTGTTCGAATTTCAAAATAAAATAAAGGACAAGGTCGCCTCTTATCTCCTATCTATACAATAATATTTGTTTGGTTTGATTGTGTTACGACACTTTCTTTACATTTTTTCTTATTGTTTTGAAATATTGGAATACATTCCAGACTTTCATTTCGCATTGCACCATACCTTAATGTTAGAGTTACTAAACCCAACAGCAAGTAGGGTAGAATCATCACAAATATCAGTGCAAATGGCAGTGTGGCCACTGTTCAGCAGTGTGTAAAAACAAATAGATGGTAGACTCTCTGGTCCCAGTTGAATGCGCTTCGAAGCTTCTCGCAGAGCTTTGCCTTTTTCTATTTTATCAGTCTCCTTTCTGAAAATAAAGGACAATGCAGAACAATGTAACATTTAGTAACATCATGTTATGGTATTCTATAACTATCAGATTGCCCATGATGTTATAAAGTCAATTAATAAATTGTCATAAGCACTTTTCAATGGGTTCTATGTATATTAGTACAGTTATGTCAAGTTCAAGCTATTGAACCTTTAATACGCTCTCCTGTACAGATGTGTCTGTATTTGTACTAGTATACATAGGACCCGTCAATATGTAATTATGTAGTAGCAGTTAAAGGTTTAAACTGTTGTGTCTAAAAAGTTCTTTGCAAATCTACTTACAGTTCTGGCAAAGGAATTCTGTCATTTGGAGGAGCATTAGGATCAGATTTAGGTTTTTTCATAAAAATGTGTTCTTTCTTTGCCTTTTTCTTTTTAGGTTTATCTGGTGTTTCCTCCACTTCTTCTTCATCTTCTACCGGTGCCGGAAGGACTTGTATGTCAGGTTCTTTTAACAGCCCATAGTACACCTTTGTCCGGTTTTCTATAAACAAGAACCATATCTATGACTCTACTGCAGCTAGAGAAAGGATTTATGTCACCATGTTTAAATAAGTATGTTATGGATCTAAAAGTAAGAATGGTGGTTCAGTAACAAATCATACCATTTCTAGTGGCTTCCCCAAGCAGTCCCCCTGTTGTCGAGCGCACCTGTGCCTGTGTCCGTCCAGGGCCATCATGAACATCAACTTGGATGTGGTTGTTTATAATGTTAATTATCACAGTTGAGCTTTTCTGTTCTTGCAAAAAACGCTTCAACTGAGATGATGCATCTCTTGATAACTGTACAACAAACTTATTGGTGCTGGAAAACAAAATTTTACTTTTATTGACAGATCATTTGATAAATAGAAAATGTTATGCATGTTTTATCTGAATGTATTTCAAACATATTTTATGACACATTAACATGTTGCGCCTGTGATTCTCGAAGAGTTTGGAAGAGTTGTACTATTTTATACTTACATGTTTGAAATAATACACCTTTGTCTTTAAGTATAATAAAATTATATGTTTTGTAATAACATCATGTTTTTTTGTGTTTGGACTGCTGTTAGAGCAGTCATCTTTAAAATGTTTTCTTGTTAAAAACATACCTGTATATTTCAGCCAATTCATTCCCCTTGATTTGGTCTTTATGCTTAACTATAGACAATCGTTTTAAGTCTTCTTGATAATAATCTTCTTGCTCCGGTCCAAATTTATCCAAGAAATTGATAGCATGATCATTATGGTCATATAATATGAGTGCCAGATACATATGAACAAACACGGGATACAGAAGAGTTGAGAGCTCATGCTAGAAAAATACATAAATATTTAAAAAATAATAGTTGTGAATTAAAGAATGACACATTTTAATTCTAAGAAATTTTAATTCTAAAACTCAAGAAATTATAAAGCATAGCAAGCATAATATAAACTTTTAGATTTATTCATGAAGATAAATATTTAATTTTCTAATTTCTTGTAGTAGTATTAGTAAGTAGGTAGGTATATTTCTACTGGATATTTTTGTCAGTAGGTCATAGCATACATACCTTATAAATGTCTAGTGAATTCTCAACAAACTTTTTCAAGTTATCGTAAGCAAACTCGTAGCTGTACGGATCGCTCTCCGTGTGATGTGAAGTAAGAATGCTAGCTATTTCGACCTCAGGAAGATCTAGGTTTTCAAATTCGACATCTCCTAAGCTAGCTTCTTTTCTAAGGATATCTTCTGTACCCTGAAAATGTATAAAACATATAATTAATAGAATCTTTTAGTGTACACTAATACGTTGCATGTATTAAATTAATATGATTACCTTCAAGTTATACTTTCTCAGAAGCTGAAGCACAGCCAAAAGTGGGGTATTTTTCTCCCCCATTATAAGCAACCTTTATAATATACCACTTGATAGAATATTGAGTTAGACGCAAGTTGATGATTTATTTATTTATTGTTTTCAATATTTTCCTCGATGTGTAATTTTCGGCTATTCTTAATAGCGACGCGTTTTGGCGTTTATTTACACCACAGATTTACACTGACACTGACAGCAATGACAGACACAGAGTAAAGTAATATATAGCTCGACATAAAAATGTAGAAAACCAGAAGTCGCCACTGTCTTCGCGCTACCAGCACTTTGAATGATTTTATTTCATTTTTTTTCACTTATTTCGTTAGTTTTATGGCACAATAATAAATCTAACAAACCTGCGGTCTTTGTTTACATCAAATATCAAAGATTTTAAACGCTGTCAGAAATAAAAATTTTAGTTCCGTTTCAATCCGTTCTGGCCAAGCTGTAATGACAGATTCCAGAAGTGACAGCCACAGCGGGGTGCGTTTAAAGGTGAACGCAGACCTAGCCGCACCGCAGTCTCCGCAGTCCCCGCAGTCATCGTTTTCATACCGCTTCGGCGGCTACTGCGATGCGCCATCCATGCGGGTGAGTGTGAGAGGTTTCATAGAACTTCATACAAAGAATTCGTAATGCGGGGACTGCGGAGACTGCGGTGCGGCTAGGTCTGCGTTCACCTTTATATCACAGACTAAGTAGAGAGTATACACTGCGTAGAAAGAGAAAAAGTATAGAAGAATTGATACTTCTTTCTCTTTCCCTCAAGAAAGAAAAACAAATCGACAAATCGCATAAGAAGAAAAGGGATAGAGCATACCTATCTCCATCCCTCACCGCGTAGCCGGTTTTTTCTAGGCCAGCAACACCTGGCATATTCCCCATTTGTGACGTCAACATTCTCTATCTCATGTGGCTACGCCGTAGAGGGTATTCATCTATGATACACTGTTTATATCTTTATACGACTAAATGTCAAACTAGCGATGGGTCGTTGACGGTTTTTCCGTCAACGAAACGTTAACGTTGATTCACGTTTGTCAACTAGTTAATCAACTAGTTAAAGTCAACGAGTTGAATGAGTTATAGCTTGGCCAGAACGGGTTGAAACGGAACTAAAATTTTTATTTCTGACAGCGTTTTAAAATCTTTGATATTTGATGTAAACAGAGACCGCAGGTTTGTTAGATTTATTATTGTGCCATAAAACTAACGTAATAAGTGAAAAAAATTAAAATAAAATCATTGAAAGTGCTGGTAGCACGAAGACAGTGGCGACTTCCGGTTTTCTACATTTTTATGTCAAGCTGTAACGTGTTCATCTCGTTGACGAATTTAACTGTCAACTTGCAACGTAAACCGTTGATTCATTAAACGGTTTATAATCAACGATTGCGCGTTTAATTTAAGAAACAATTTGATTCAAATTTTGTATTGGAAACGTTTTATGTACAAACTAACATCTTAAATTATGTGAAATAAAAATATTATTATTACATTTTTCACAGAGGGCTGTTCGCTATACCTCGTGCGTCTCAAAAAATAATACTGTTTTGCATAAAAACAAAACAGATATTATATGTGTGAAGAACACACAGCATTGTTTGAAGAGGCATCCATCAATCTTTAACATAAATAGTCACGCAAGGGTGTTTCTTACCTTATCCTCCGCATTTTACCTGTCTCTTTCACTCTCAGCAGAGCGCGCCGATGACACTTCTTGTCCGAACTGACGCGCGCTGTCAAAGTCACTGCAACTGTCATAGTGTTCTTCAAACACCAGCAAGCACCTTGCTTCAATGCTGTGTGTTCTTCACACATTTATTATCTGTTTTGTTTTTATGCAAAACAGTATTATTATCTGTGCTTTGAACACACAGCATTGTTTGAAGACCTGTTTGTTTTCTGCTGGTGAAAGATAAAGCTGTAAAGGGTACAGGTTTCATGAACGCTATGTGAGAAAATATAAATTCCACTAAGCATGTAAATTCTTTACTAATTAAAAAATCAAGAAAAGTAACAATCATAATCAGTCTTAATTATTCCAACAATTTTGACAATTGTGAACCTAAAATATTGAGGCCCTTCTTCCTCTTAATTAAATAATTGAACAACCCTAATTATGCATAAATTGTGAGATCAGAAATAAAAATTAACAATAATTCTTATACGATTGAGAAATTATTTAAAAGATAATCAGTATTGTCAGTAGCCCTTTGTACTGTACGACAATAATAATTTCGGAAGGTGTTGGAACTCTTCCAGTTTGCCCTTTCTAATATTTCTTCGATAGGCCTATTTTCAATAAAACTTCTTGATGCCACTGCTGATCGAACACTCCCTGGTGATGCATCTATTCCCGCCTGTTTAAATACATTCCTAATCCAACCCGCAATAATTGTGCGAGTGGCTGTTTTTACTGGACCTTTAATTGAAATGAATAAGCTTGTCAAATTACCACCTTCAGAGCGCCTGATTTCTGTAGTCCTAATTAATTTTATAATGTGTTTGACTGGGCAAAGGGTTTCCTTAGGATGCAGTTGTCTTAATAACCATCCAGATTGTCTACTGTCTGCTTTGTCCGTCTTTGAGCCAAATTTTGGCCACAACGTTATCTCATGCTTGTCATTATCTATGATAAGGCTGTCTTTAGACATTTCCAAAAGTGTCAGATCATGTATTCTTCGACCTGAAGCAAGTAATAAAATTACTGCCGTTCTTCGAGATATATCAAATAAGGTATCTGAACTTGAGGTATTCTCGAGCCATCTAAATAGTATTTCGGTATCCCAGATAGGAGTTTTCTTCTCTGGTGGCTTAATTAAGGAGGTAGCCTTAAGGATTTGTTGTACAAAAAATTTTTTTGATATTTCTTCACTTGCTGCTGTATACTATACGTTGATATTGCAGATTTATGTAGCAAAATAGTCCTATACGCAAGTTTGTCATCAATACACAACTTGGCCAAAAATCTAGCAACATCATTGCTCTGAGGACAATTAGGGTTGATGTTATTTTGTACACACCATGTAATCCATCGCCTAATAGGGGCTCTGTAAGTTGATAATGTTGAACTTCTCCAGCTCTTTTTTAAGAGTTCTTTTTCTTCAGGCGACCAGTGAGCTACTTGATTGGCCCACCCCCAATTTTCCAAGCTAGAAGTTCCAGCTTCTGCACTTGTAGAGGGGTCCTGCCGGTCGTAAGATCTATCAAATTGTTGTGTAGCTCCTGTATTGGTACTGGTTCCGATAGAGCTCGCGCCTTGAGATCTGCTAGCCAAAAACACTGTGTCCAATGTGGCGCTATTACGATATACGTTCCGGTTGCTGTGTTGAGGTGGCGCAAGACTCGTGGAATAAGATTCGGCGGTGGGAACACCCAAGCCAGTTTGAAGTTCCATGATCGACTGAATGCGTCGTAAAAAATTGCAGACCCATCTCTGGAGTCCCATGTTACATAAGATTCTACGACGGCGCTTTGTCTTGTTGCGAACAAGTCGACGTCCGGCTTGCCCCAAATTCTGAATACGGCCTCCGAGGCCGGGGGCAACAAGTGCCATTCCGGCACTGGTCGATTCCTGGACAGGCGGTCGGCAATGCCGTTGTACCTCCCCGGGAGGTAAGCCGCCGAGAGGGTGACGTTCAGTCGCACGGCATGGACCTAAAAAAAAAGGCGGACGGAACTTCACTAAGAAACGATTGAAGCACCACAATGGCGGCGGCGTAAATATGTGTGCGTGTGTATAGGGATGCCCGATGAAGGAAAAAATTACCCATTTTTAAACAATATTTAATTAAGATCTCCCTTGAACTTAAGTTTAATTACAATTTTTTTGTGACGGATACCTATTTTTAAAATAAAGGTAAAATAATTTAAGCACATTGGATATTAAAATATTTACAACTCGTTTAATGTTAATAAAGTTTTACAATCCCTTTTGGTGATTCAAATTTTTGTAGACTTGTCTTTTGCTATCGACACATCTAGAAATCCCTTCTAATTTACTTAAGTGGTGAAAACGAATGTTTAAGTATTTTTCGGCTATAAATATTTTAATTAATGCTATTTTATGTTCCATTCCTACACGTCTACATTCCTATTCCATGTCTACACTCCCTTATTATTTTTATACAATCATTTTTCCATGCATCATTTGCCGTGGGGAAATCTGTAAAAATATAGAAGAATACAATAACGATAAATAGTAACATAGTAACATAAAATATAAATCTCCCAATTGTAAAATAATTTGAACCTTGAAATAGTTGCAACACTGATTGATTTCGAGATGTTTATTAAATTTATTGACGTAAAATCGAGAAATAAGCTTCAAATTGACATGCTTAACAATGAAAAGTGATCCCCTGGCTTTTTTAATTGAACTACTATGGTTTAGACAACTTTTTGCAACACATGACGGCATACTTTGATTTTTATTAGACAAAATAACACCGTATAAAACCGCGAGTGTCGTTCGAAGCGTAATGGCCGACGGCTGACTTACTATGGTGTGAATGTGTGCGTGCTGGCTTGTCCACATTAGCGCACTGACTTACTATGGGTGCTTCAATTGTTTCTTAGTGAAGTTCCGTCCGCCTTTTTTTTTAGGTCCATGTCGCACGGTCAGTTTTAGAAGTTTTGTGGTCAGCTTCAGTAGCGCTAGGGATCGTGTCCCTCCCTCGTTCCTGATGTAGGCCACGAGAGTTCTGTTGTCCGACTGGACTAACACGTGTGCATTCTGCAGAAACCTTTGATTTTGGACAATGGCACCGTATACTGCGAACAGCTCTTTTACGTTTGAATGCCAAGACCTTTGGTGTACTGTCCACTTGCCTGTGAGATACTTCTCGTTCAGATGAGCGCCCCAGCCTGCATCTGCAGCGTCTGTGGTCAAAAAATGCGTCACCTCTTTTTTGTGTAAGGCTTTTGAACTGTTGTCTATGGCGTTTCGCCACCAGCGAAGTTCTCGCTGCACACAAGGAGGAAGATCTTTCCTTTGGAACCCTCTGTGTCGATTGAACCCTTTTAAAAACCTTTGTGTTCGTCGACAATGTAGGCGCCCTTTCGAAGTAGTTAAGTTTGCGAAATTTAATAGCCCTAGTAGGCATTAACTCTCCCGAAGAGTGCAACAGCCTTTCTGTAGAAGTTTTGTTACAGTTGTTTTTATTTTTGTCACCTTTTTTGGTGGTAAAGCCATAGTACTGTTCTTTGTGTTCCATAACAGACCTAAATATTCCAGTTCTTGAGAGGGTGTTAGCACAGACTTTTGGTAATTTATGCACCAGCCTAGACTTTCTAGAACTCTTAAGGTCTCCGCGACCTGGTTCTGTAACCTGTCCTTGTCTTGACTGACTAGGAGATAATCGTCTAAGTAGACAAGTAGTCTTATCCCCCGAGCTCGTAAAATCTCTGCTATCCAGTTTGACAGAGTGGCAAATGTTTGGGGGGCAGAAGACAGGCCAAACGGTAGGGCTGTTAATTGAAGTACCTGGTTGTTGTAGCATATTCTTAAAAAACGGCGGTGGGGTTTTGATATGGGCAAATGAAAATAAGCTTGGTGTAAATCTATCTTTGCCATCCAATCGTTTGCTTGCAAGAAGTCTGCGACATCCATCTGAGATATTAAATGAAAAGACTTGGTTGCGATAAATCGGTTTAGCCCCCTGAGGTCGAATATCGGACGCATTCCCCCATCTTGCTTCTGTACAAGAAACATCTTTGAGAGGAAACCTGAATCCAAAACCGTAGGCTCCTCTAGGATTCCCTGCTCTTTTAAACTTTCTATTACTGCTGTCATCTTTGGGGAAACTCTTGTACTGAATTTTGTCAACAAATTTGGTGTTAAAAATTGAAGTGGGGGTCTTGCTCTGAAGGGTAAGCGGCCCTTGGTTACTAAGTTTATGATAAACTGATTTGCACCAAGTTCCCTCCATGCTTGGGCAAAATGCCCTATGCACCCCCCACGGAAGGTTTGGTTTGTTGGTAAATAGTCAATCTTGTTTTGAGGTATGGTCAGGGTTCCTACCTTTGGACTGATTTTTACGAAAGTTATGACGTTTTTGGGGAGCCTGAACGCTTTGCTTGTTGTTAAATCTAGTTCTTTTATAATTGAAGTTTTGCTTTTTGTCAATCCTATTTACCGAAGCACGGTTAACTCTTCCCTCCTTGACATATTCTGGTTTGTTTAACCATGATTGAGTTCCACCTAAGGAAGTAATCACAGGTTGCAATGCCATAGGCCCAAACAAATACTCACTACTAGGAGGAATCCCTCTCAACATGGCCTTTAAATTAGGATTATTTACTTCTTTAATAATCCTCTCTCTCCTTATTTCAATTGCTTCACCCCTCCTAGCACAAATAATTTGCATGATGTTCTCAGAACATCTATGCAGGGGGGAACCCGGTCCTAGTTTACAAGTAATTTTTTCAAAGAGAGATTTTGCATTCAACTCTTTTGGGTTTACAGCGGCCCAGTTTAATAACTCTTGTAATCCCTGTTTTAACAATTCCTGTTGTTCTAATTCTGCATTAGTCAAACCAGCTAGCACACCTTCTGCAGAAGCTAAGAAATCCTTAGACTTATTGAAATGACAAAATTCCTCATTGACTTTCAATTGTGCAAAACCTGGAGTCGCTATATATGACTGCAAGGTAGACTTGTATCGCAATCCCTTCCATGCTTGAGAATCAAAATGTTGAAGATTCATTAGTTTCTCCAATCTTTCTCTTTTTGCAGGAGGTACAACTCTCTTTTCATCAAAATCCGTGTTTAGCTCGCCTAAAGTAAGCTGATTGGAATTGCATGGATTCACTACAAATTCCGATTGTTGATAATCTTTACTGGGGCCTGGAAGGTTCCAGGCATCAGAACCCTGATTAACCCCTCTCATTAGGGGTAAGGTGTGTTGTAAATACCCAGAAATGTAACCTACCTGACTAATTAGTCCTTCAATACGCGGGTCAGTTATTAACTTGTGTTTGTACTTACGTCGTCGTTTGTTCGGAGGCGGTGAGGCAAAACCCTCCTCATCCTCCGAAGATGAGGAAGATTCGCAGTCGGCACCGGATGATGCCGGCGGGTGTGGTCTGGCCAACGAAAACTGTCCACGACAGTCATAATCTCTAAATAAACTTTTGATATGGCAATATTTTTGGACTGTCAAAATTGTCAAATCATTGAACATAAAGTTAAGTGAAACATCTTGATACTTTTTCACTTATTTACAAAATAATACAATTTGTTTCACGGTGTTTCTATTTTTCAAGTAATATAAACAGCGAAGACGAGGAAACAAAACTTTACAGTATCAGGTGTAGAGTACTTGGAATCCGATTTCGATTTAATAATACCTTTATGAATTACCATGTCCTGGCTATGCTTTTTCTATGAGTCCTCCCACCCAGGGCAGGGCGGGAGGGACTGTCAGACTTGTACTGACTAAAATCCACGGTATCCTTCATTAGCCCTTTACGTTCCAGGGTCACTGTAATGATATAAGTCCCGCGACCCCAGCAGGCTTTGGGCCTCTAGAGAGGAGGCCCCGTCATCTTGCTGACGCTCTTTGAGGCGCGCGTGGAACACAACGCGCCGTCGACCCGGGCATCGTCCATGGTCGGGCGGCGAGTTGCCCATTACTCGTCGCCCGCATGCCCGCGCCTACGGTGGCCGGAAATCGTCTTGCGACGTCTGTCGCCGTATCCTGGCTATGCTAGGGCATTATTTGATAAAGTTTTTATGGTCGTAATCTAACAATATGAAATACTGATATAAATATTCAAATTAATTCAAATTATAATATACCTATTTACTTGCGAAAGAATAATAAATAATTTGAATTTGAATAACCCTTATTGGTCTTGAATAATAATAATAAGTATCAACTCCGTTTAAGCAGCGTGCAGCCGGGGTAGTCCGCCCTTGATTTTTTTAAATTGCCGCTTTTTGTAGAGGACAGCTTTCGTTGGCCAGAGTCTAATTTTTATTTTAAGTAAAATTATTTAATAATAATGTTAATTTGGTAGAAATTACATCATCAGTCATCACTTGGGGAACACAAATCTGACAGAATAACTTAACATGGCTAGTATTTTCAGCGACTGATTAAGAGTTCTGACCGCCCTAGGCTAATTATGAGGATACGCCCCCGCCATCGCCATGCCAGGTGTGTAACGGACGACGGCCTAAAAAGTAGTAGAGTAGTAGTGTGAAAATTTTAAGATGGTTCACTATCAGATACTACCTATAAAAATTTTAAGATCGATCTGCAAGCGAAACTGACGTTGTTTTTTAATCTGCATGACTTTCATACATTTTTTTCCTATCCTGGTAAAATCATCAAAGTCCTCCCACCAAGGGCAGGGCGGGAAGGACTGTCAGACTCGTACTCGTACTGACTAAATTCCACGGTGTCCTTCAATAGCCATTTACGTTCTGGGGTTACGGAAATGAGATAAGTCCCGCGACCCGGCAGGCTTTGGCTCTCTAGGGGGGGTTTTGTCGACGGAAGAAAAAACAAAATGACAGAACGTAGAAATATTTTTTTTCGTTTTAAGCATGGTAATGTAAAAAATATAGAAAATAAACGTTCTTTTCTTCAATGGTGTACGAATAGTGTCACATTTGTGCAAAGAAACATTCGATTTATATAGAAATAACGATGAAATAGCTTTGTCTTTTCTTGGTAGAATAGAGATAGAATCGCCATGCTACGCGTGCTGGTCGTCAGCGAGTCGCACTTTACTTGCCGCCCGCATGCCCGCGCCTATGGTGGCTGGAGATCGTCTGCCGACGTCCGTCGCCGTTGGCACTAACCACTGCGGCTTGGCTGGAAGGAGGACGCTATCCTCTCCCTCACGCAGCCCGCCTCCACCTTCGCGAGCATGACTGCTTCCCAGTAGGAGGCGACCGCTTCCAACTCCGTCTCGCCCCGCAGCATGGCCTCGACCAAAACCGGGCACAAGAGGTGTCCGCCTATCGCCGCCGTGAGGACAATGCGGTGCTCTGCCCAAACGGGGCAGTCCTGCACCGTATGCTCCATCGTGTCCTCAGGGCGATCCTCGCAGTGGTGACACCCAGGCGTTTCCTCCCTCCTTAACAGTCACAGGTACCTCCCGAAACTTCCGTGTCCGATGAGGACCTGCGTCATGCGGTAGGTCAGGTAGCCGTGACGCATATCCAGCCACTCCTCAAAGAGGGGACTTACCGCCGCGATTGCGGCGTGCCCGATGACATTCAAGGGTGGCAAACCATTTTTTAAGCTGACCGTACATAAAGGCAAAGTACCTGACGCACTATAAGACCAAAATCATGATAAGTGACTGCAGGCTACCAAGTAGAAAACCAAATCTATGTCGTGTTTAGCTGCGTGACTTGTATTGGCTTAGTTTCTATAGACAACTTAGTTGCCATTGACCACCATGAACGTGGTCATCTAGTGTGTGAAGTTGATTCGACTTGAGTATTTTTTAACTATATACAGAGAAAAAATAAAAATTAAATGTTTAAAAAAAAGAGGAGAGGCATCATCATATACACGATTTCAGCGCCCCCTCCGATCCTCGCGCCCTAGGCTGCAGCCTAATTTGCCTAAGGGTTAATCAGGCCCTGAGTATTTTTTGTTCCTTTTCCTTACAAAAAGATATATCAAACGACTATCCTAATAAATGTAACACTCAGGGCCGGACGGGCGAGACTGTCACACTTGTACTAACTAAAATCCACGGTGTCCTTCAATAGCCTCCTACGTTCCGGGGTCACGGCTACCTGTTATGACAATCCAGCAACCTCGGCGGCTTTGGACCCCTACGGGAGCCCCGTCAGATTACTAACAGTTCTAAAAAGTTCTACATAAATTATTTTAGGTAGGTACACTTTTCTGTGTTTTTTTAGAAGTCGGTGTCATTTTTTTCAAAAAAGTTTTGTTTAAAAAAGTTATTATTGCACCCAATTGTACCTATAATATATTTATTAATTAATTTGTCAGAGTTATTTTAATACAATTATTTTAAAAAGGGTTGCCTGACGTCACAATGTGGCGCCAGCAAACTCCTTCATAGATATTATTGAACTGTACCTATAGGTAAGTAGTATATTTAGCTTCCTATCTATGTTATGGAGATAGAATTTGCCATATTCTACCATAGAAATCAAACGAACATTTTAAAAATAGGTGTTTATTGAATAAGCTAAGAAAACAAATTAATGTAGTTCTAATTGGTTATTTCAGAATACATGATATCAAATATGAAAAAAAAACTAGGTAGGTATACGTACCTACCTAGTTCTAAAATAATAAAATACAATAATATCGAGTTGCTTTGTAAGGTTCAAAGAATTTTTTGAGAAATATTTAAATACTCATTATGGTTCACACTAGAATTCTTTATAAAACTATGAGAAAAAATTCTAAAAGCAATACTAATTCGTATTGTTTGCCTAATGCGATGAATTTATGAAAACTTTGTATCTAAACATTATACTGTTTTATAAAAACGATCAAATACTTATTAAATTGAAGACAAGGATTCTGCTTAGCAATTTATTATAACGCCTATGTTCAGATAATTTAATGAGATATGTCTCACGGATAATTTAATTAGTCTTTCTCATAAATTGAGAAACAAATATACTAGCAAGGACATTAGCGTTAGTCTTCTCTTCAGGAATAATAAACACATCTTAAGATATATAATGTGCATAACATTAATTGTTTATACTTAATTTAACAACGTAGCAAACGTACACTAATTTACTTCTGAAACACGTCAGTCTTAAGATCCGTCTATTATTACCAGTGTACTGACAAATAAGTATAACTATTTACATTACTAACTAATATTGCGTTGGGAGGTACAAATTGTGGCAAGTATCGCATGCATCAACATAGTCTCAAATGGCGATATTCAGCTCAGAGCTCTATTAAGATAGATTTCTGTTGTTGCATATATACAGCTGGTACAGGCGATTTTACACATCGACTCTTGGGGAGAGATTATTGGCGTTGTTCCCAACCACAATGAAAGACGAATCAGTGATTATAAAAGTCACTAAAGTAGTGTTTGTTAGGGATATCGCTATACAAAGCTGAAACTAGCCAATTGCTCTGTCCATAGGTCGATGTGCATTATATATCATGAACTGAACCTGTACTAAAATTTAACTCATATACATATATCTATTTGAGGAGTTCTTATTTGGTACAGTTACAGTAACAGTTATTCATGTACTTAAACCGGTTTCATACGGCGAAAGAATAAAGTGGATATGCCCAAAATCCCGGAATTACTTTACAGAAAAATCCCCCCCTTTCACACAATTTATTTATCTAATCTATCTCTGATGTTTTTATTATTATTATTTATTTGTAATACTGTTTTCCACTTAAGATTGTCTATTAGAAATCCCGGAAAGATCTATATTAATATCAACATAATTATCGATGCAAGTACTAAAATAACTCTACATAATTCCGGCCTCTGTTCTATTAAGCAGTAGCCACGTTTTTAGGACTTACTATCGATACAGCGATACTTGTACATTTTTAAGTAGGGTCAGTACTAATGTTTCTAATACTACGATTAACTATTATTGGTCGTTGATAAGGTAAAGCTATTATTTATGCAGTGCGTTTTTATCTCGGATCATTATCTGTATTGTTTACGAGTACAGTCGCGATAACTGTATTTAGCGTTGTCAATGAAAGCTCAAATAAGGGTTGGTAGAAAATTGAGTTCCAAAAGGCAGTTAACATTTACAATTCGTAGTTTTCGGAAGATTTAGCCGTGATACGAATACCTATACAATTTCGTTAGGATCAGGTACAAAGACAATTTGTCGGTTGGGAAAGAGCCCAATACAATAGTTTGATAAAATTTAAGCAATAATTTGAATAAAAACACACTGTATAACTGTAACAATATTAAAGTTAATACATTTATCATACGTTACTTTATCTTAATGACTCAAGTCGTCTTTAAATGTATTATCACTACCTAAATAATCAATTAAAGAGTTAAATATATTCTTCCTACCCTAGGTACTTCTAGTCGCATTTTACTGATTGGTTAATTGATCAATATTTAAAAAAGCTTTGGGGATAAGTACAACAATTCATATATATTATGTGTAAATGCATAAAACATGTACTTAGGTACATACTCGTAATCTCCGATCTAAAGAAATAAGTCTATTCATTTATTTAGACAAAAATATCAAATCACATCTAATCGGACGACAATAATATTACAGGGTAAAATTATACGTAGGTATCTAAGTAGTAATTATACTAATTTATTAAAGCTTGTTAACAATACTACTTATATTTATATTGATGACCGCAGTTACGTTAGGGACATTTCAAAGAACCCAGTTCATCGAACTCGGTGCCTAACAATAGCAATAAATGCCTGCCATCTTTCAAGACTTTTATTACCCAACAAAAAATCCTTTTATATGATATAAAATTAAGTTAGTTAGCAGACCATACAAATTTTTCATACTAACGTTAGGTAGAGCTCTACCATATAACGAACTTAGACTCAACTCAAGCTTAGATCAATCCTGACGCATCCGAAAATACACCTTATTATAAGTACTTATTATATTTTTTACATTGTTAAAGTGCTTATTATTACAGGCAACTGTGATCAAGCGTATCATAAGAATAAGAATATAAATAAACATAATGTAAAATAAGGTTATTTTCGGGAATTTACTTTTTATTACGAATAAGTTTTAATTTTTACGGTTTATTAATTTTTTATTGAAATATAGATATATGATATAGAGACATACTCGTAAATGATGTTCAGATACCTAACGAGGGCAAATAATAATTTTCTCAAACTATTTGATAAGAACGACTTAATTATATAGGTTTTCTAATTATCAGCTTAACAGTTTGAGTAAATGGAAACAGGCTGAAATAAATACAACCGGCATATCAGTGCTTGTGTGGAGCACCCCTTTTCATAAAACTTTTTTGTATTATTTTTGGCGACAAGGTCTTTATTTATGGTTCCGTACCCAAAGAGTAAAATGGAATCCTATTATTATGACTCCTGTATTCGTCTGTCTGTTTGTCCGTCTGTCACCAATCTGTATCTTATGAACCGTGATAGCAGACAGATGCAATTTTCACATTTATGATGATTAGTCACCTATTTTAGTTGCCGCTGTAACAGCAAACTAAAAAATAATAGCTTATTATTTTCCGAGTGACTAATAACTTAAAAGTCGACTAAATGTTTGCAACAAATAAAATAACTTGCCAGCGATTAAATATTTTCGCGACTATTATATTACGTAAGGTTCAAAATTAAGGGTGTTATAAAAACTAAAAACTAGCAGCTGCGTTTAGGTAGCAAATAAACTATACCAGTCAATTGAAATATTAGGCGAGGAGCTGTATATAATGACTTGGCGACTAATAATGTTAGTAGGGTGGCATTCGCCGGTAATGTGTGCAACTAACACGTTAGTGTTTAGTTTTGTTTATTTTGTGAGCCAGCATGACAGGTAGTAATCAGTTATTTGACCTAGGATGCAAGAGCGAATGAAACGAGCTCGGGACTTGGGGCATCCCGACACGGACAGGTTAGGTTCGAAGGTGATGGCGGGGTCTGAAAGACCCCGCCATCCTCTTCGTGTTAGGTTACTTTAAACCTTGCACGCAGAAATAGGAGCCCCGCGAAGCGGGGCTCCGTCGAGCATTCTGGCAGGTGGTACTAATTCAAAGCTATTAAAAGTCACACAATTTTAAGCTAGTTTATATTTATTCTTCATACAAACAATTTTAAATAGAATCTGATTTGTATTATTTATGTATGCCCATTTTCTATTTTATTTTCATCAATAAGTTTTCGCTTAGATATTAATTCAGTTCCCAAAAGAAAAACTTGATGCTAGTTTAAATTAAAACGGAGCTTATATAACTGATATATTAATATGCCATCTTTTACTTACTACGATACTCCTTATTAGCTGCCAACCCATTATGTTTGGTACCCACTCTATTTTTTTTTCAACCTATATTCATTATACTTAGTTGCCGCATTAAATACATGCCAAAAATAATTAAGGGGACTCCTCCACTACAACAAATGTGATTTGTTTGCACGTTTTTGCTCGATTTTGATAACCGTAACAGGCAGACGCTTGAAACATTGACAGAACATTTAGATGTAATTCACTTTTAAAAATAAATAATTAAAAACTATGTGCTAATTGAGGACCTCTTGGCTAAATAATAACATGCGCACAGGTCGATCTTCAGGGATAGACCGAGCTTGCCGATGCGAGCTTCTGTGATGGATGGCTGTGGATTTATCATAGCGAGTTTCCTCCGTGCTTCGGAAAGCATGTAAAGCAGTTGGTCCCGGTTGTCATTTTGTAGATCTTTAATAGTGGGTATCGCAAATGCTGTCCATTTTGACGAGCAGGGCAACCTACCCGAATCTGTAAAATTTTACCAATTGAACATTAACTTTCCTCTGTTATAAGGTTGAAAATCTGTTAAAGAAATTTGACAGATTGAGGTAGGTTTATGTGCTGGCGTCTGTACCTTATCATCAAATACTTTATAGTATCTCACATGTATGTATAATACACAAAAAGTTAGTTAAAGTATGTGAAAAGATACCGTCCATATCGCAGTGCTAACAATATGTTTACAAATTGATTAAATGAGGTAGGCAAGTAATGTGTGGGTATTGTTACGTCCCGGCCGAGATTGGACTGAGATAGATGACTATTATTTATTACTATTACATCCTTGGCCATGACAACCCTCAACCTAACGATTACCGCTGTTGTTAACGCGAAGAGTTGGAAAAAAAGTAATATTGTGTTATAAGAAAATGAGTAGGCATTGTGGTGTTATGTTACAGTCATAACATAACATAATCCTGTAACGCCCCCAAACTACTAGGGAAAAACGAGAAAATCTTTGGTAGGAAGCATATTTATTTGTGAGTCCGAGCAGGTAAAGTACTCGCAAGCGTGTGGGGCCAATTACGTAGCACCGGGTTCAATGTTATGAATTACATCTCAACATCAAGAAAACCTTTTCAATGCTGGTTAACAGTCTTTCAAAAATTATCTTCATCTGGTAAAATTACTTTCAATTTATGAATTGTTCCATAAGAAATCTACTGTTATGTTAAAAACGTCTAAATGTAGATGTAACTTACATTTAAAATTATTTCAGAAAAAGTTAATTTTTGAATGAACAAAATATTATAGTTTTGGTAGTAATTTAAAAGTCTTGACTCGAACAGTTGTGTGCGTCGAAAAGTTTGGGCGCGACGTCTTCATAGGGCGCGACGCGTGCAGACGCGAGGTCGCGCGCCACGCGCTCTGCGGCCCCCATCACGCGGAGCAGGTTGAGTCCCGCTAACTTGCGAAGTTCCTCTATGCTCCACCCCTCTTCCATCAACTCGGCGAACAACAGCGGATACGACGACACGTCCTCCAGTCCTTGAGGGGTACTGTATAGCATTGTTTATGAAATTAATGTCAGACGCTCATTAGGGTTGACTTGTTTAATCACAGAAGTTTTGTTTTTTATTTCTTATACATTTTAAAACCATTTGTAAAAGAATGTATGGGATTATAACAATATTTAGGGTAACTATTGGGCAAACAACTGGCCCTAAGCAGCTAAAGAAGACACACATAGACTATTTTTTTGTTACCTACTGTATTTATTACGTGGGTATTAAGTACTAACCGTCCCTACTAAACAAACTCATTTCAGGATAATGTCACGTACCTGATAGTAAAATAATAACCCTTCGAAAAACATCACGCCTTTAAGTTAACAATATTATTTTGATTTAAAAAGTTATAAGGAAGTAAACTTTCGTAGGTACCTACCTATATAAAATAGTCTGTCGAACTATTAAACTTTTGTTCAAAGCCCTCCTTTATATTATAGCTTCACGCTTTTGGGATTTAGAATTTTATTACTTTTGGTGAGCTACTTGTATAATTTCAAAATCTTTTGGGAGAGATACAGTTTTTAACGCAGGCTATGAATTCAATAAGGGTAACTATTTTTAATATTTATGTCAACCAATTTTATGTTTTATAGCAGATGGCCAGGGATTTTTTAAACCTTGTAGGTCACGTCTGCGGAGGTATATCGGAGATAGCTACACATCGCAATATGTACTCACTAATTAATGCCGTCGTAGCCGGCGCCAAGGCCCACACTGTCCACACCGGCTACATCCCTTATATGATTAATGTGTGCTGTAAGACAAAGTATCGGTTAATTAATGGCCTTCAGATAACGAGTAGGTACTTTTTTAGTACCAGTTTTGGCCAAAACAAGAACAAAAAATGGATTAAACTCATCGCTTTGACAGCAAAGCGAGGAAGGAAGGGAGGAGTAGGTATGAGACAACAAGACAAAGAATGAGGGTTACTGAGATAGATTGGGTAATCTTACCAATAGCATCTTGAACGGTCGCGGTGTCCTTGCAGGTGAGGAATGACGTGTAGAAGTTAACCATGATGAGTCCCTTGTTGGCGGCGAGCAGGCGCAGCACGGTGTCGGGCACGTTGCGCGTCACGTTGCAGAGCGCGCGCGCCGATGAGTGCGAGAACAGGACGGGCGCGCGCGATACCGCCAGTGCATCGCGCATTGTGCGCTCCGACACGTGAGACAAGTCCACCAACATGCCCAAACGATTCATTTCCTTCACCACTATCTGTCCGACCGATCAATAACAATTTGTTAACTTAAGATTGATGACTGGAAAAGAGGACGCCTAAAAAGAAAAATGCTTGTCTTCTACAAGCACTTTAATTGAGTTTTTTGTCGGTATTGGAGAATAAAATCTTGAGTACTAGACGCCATTTAACTAAAGAACAAAAAAAATGTTTTTAAAACACGGCTTAAGCTATTGAAATGAACTGCAAACACAGTTCCGGCTGCTCCTGGCCGTTTGCATATTTATCATAAAGTAAGTCTCTATTGTTCCAGCCGCTTTTGAAGTTCGTATGAGTTTGCGTTGCTTTAAATTAATTGCCGACTTCTTAGACCTTTGTGGCTGTGAATTCAAAAAGCCGACGCATTTTCAAAGCCATCACAAATTGTCGTAGTTCCTTTATAGTTTCTGATGTCAGTGACAGCCATTTGGTGTAAGAGGTAGCATCTTATTTTATTTACATCCTTTATCTTAAATAACAGATTACCGGGTGAATTTCCAGCTAGACGGTGCCTGGGGCGCGACCGCGAGTGGTTTCAAAAGCCAGTTTCAATTATTATTATAAACAGTGTCTAGGAACGTACGATAACCTACGAGTGGGGGTATCAGAAAGCTTTTACGGAATGAAAGAGAAGTAAGAATAAAAGTTATCCTACCTAATGGAGCAGCCACACACTCGTCGAGTGGTATGGGAAGTAACGAGGAAAGGAGGCAGAGACATAGTGTGGCAACGTTACTCGTCATGCTCCTCGTCCTGCCCCTTTTGTCGGTTTTTGCGCGCGAGTCAAAGGACCGGCAATACGAGTGCGAGTGGCTGGCCACATAATCGCGCGGCCGCAGTCCGCATCGAGCGGTCGCGCAAGACGCACGCGTTTGTAAAATTGGAAATTATGTCGTCGCCAAGCGTGGAATGGTCAAATGAAAAAGCGTTAATGTTTATTGATTTTTACTACATATTTCTTTTTACTACATCTTTCTTTTTATTAAATTAATATAATTAGCTATATACTAAAAATGCCTAGCGCGCACGCTGCCACCGTTTCAACGTCCATTGTCTCACCAAGGCAAATGACAAGTGAGGAGCGTCGCGATTAATTGCGCGAGTAGAGCAGTGTGTGGGCAGAGAGGGCAACATCGCGGCAAATCACGGCAGCGCGAGGAGCAGAGCGATGAGCAGCGCGAGGAGCATAGTCTGGCCGCAGCATAAGAGTGAACTAACAAGATCGGTGCTCGGTGATCGTAAATGATGGGCTAACAAACAGCCACTACTTATAATTTATAGCCATCTTAAATTCAGCACTGTTGCGCTGCCGAAGTACCGCTTGGGGTTGTTTCCTACGTTAAGAAAGTAGAAGCAACTTGTATTGCCACTTGTAAGTTGGGAGCGCATGCAGATGATGTACAAGGTAATTAATAAAAACAATAAACAGAACCGTTGCAGTGTGTTAACTGTAGGATATGAACGTGGCTACAGTTAGCGAAGGAGTTATTTATACAGGCACAAATATGTATGTTTCTTACTACACTTTCAATAATTTTAACGGTATATAATATTTTTAGACTACAGTTACGTTCAAAAGCATATTGTCTTCACGGTACAGCCACAACAGTAGCAGGTCCGTATATTTATCTCGTTTTTTGAACGTGCCTACTTAAGGTAGGCTTCAAGTTTGAACGTACGACGCAGCCTACGTTGCACGCAGTGTGCAGTTTAAACAAAAGAAAATATTTCGAAAAGTATCGTTGCAGGTAAACAAAGAACTGCTTTCGCGAGCAGCCCGAGTTCATACAAAGAGAAATATTGCGGTGCGCCAGGATGTTTATGATTATGGCACACTCACTCCACTCGACGTCTCAATCTTTACGGTTGCCTTCTGACTACTTAGCTACGTGTATTTTAATATTCTTTCATATGCTCCAAGATTGCTCTTTATGATCACATATGTTACTCATATACTATGCAAATTGCTTTGTAAATACTTCATACAGATTTCTTTAAGCCACGTCCGTTTGCTACAAACTCTTAATAACAACCAGCATGTACCTAAAACAATAAATTCTCTCCTAACGAGCTACCATTGTATAGTCTGCAAAGAGGATTATAACTTCATCTAATCTTAAGAGATTTAAGAAAGAATTAAGGGGAGATAACTCACAATTTAAACCCGTAAGAATAATCAAAGTTTTAATGTTTCAGTTGTTTTCAATCTGCATTTTAGATGTTTATAAAATGGTTGAATTATTGTAATTTTAGAAAACAGAAAGAAAACATTTTCTTTTGTTTTTTCAAGACTATAGTGTGTACACAATGTTATTAATTTATTACTATCTTTTCTAAGATACACGTGGATACCACAAAAATTGTCTGATAAATTCAGGTGATATTTTATTATTAAGTACATTAATACAAGTTGGACCAATAAAAGACAAATGATTATGCTTTTATATTTTGCCACTTTTTTTGATAATATTATAATCATTCACATCAGTTAATCATTTCGTTTGAAATGGTACCGTTTATACTTTTAAAAAATCAGTGTATCAAAACGTAGTCCTGCTACAGTAAGTACTACGAGCAGCTACGTAGGCCCACGTAGCTGCTCGTAGCACTCACTGTAGCAGGACTTACAAATACAAAAAAATAAATAAATAGAAGTTCCTAGGTAAGTCTTGGATCGATTCAAACTGTAATACAACTAATGAAACAATTTACATAAACAAAATGGCGTCGATAAAAAAAATTGTCGTAGCACCGTAGCCGATCGTAGCCACGCGTAGCTGTTCGTAGCACTCACAACGGTAGCACCGAGCCTACAACCGGCTTCTGAGCATTAGGTTAAAAAGGGTGCGAACCCATGATTTGCCTAGTTTCTCCACCTGGGCGAAGCACGGAGACTACAGATGTTGACTTTGGGTTCCGAGCTCCTTTGCAACCCTTTTTGTGTTTGGCGTAGCATCGTAGCCACGCGTAGATATTCGTAGCCATCGACGTAGCAGGACTTCATTTCTCGATTAGCACTAGGCAAGCAACTTCCTTTACAGCTTGGCCAGAACGGATTGAAACGGAACTAAAATTTTTATTTCTGACAGCGTTTTAAAATCTTTGATATTTGATGTAAACAAAGACCGCAGGTTTGTTAGATTTATTATTGTGCCATAAAACTAACGTAATAAGTGAAAAAAAAAAAAAAAAATTCTTCAAAGTGCTGGTAGCGCGAAGACAGTGGCGACTTCCGGTTTTCTACATTTTTATGTCAAGCTGTACCTTTTTTTAATGTTTGATGTAGTATCTATCTATATTTTCAATGAGTGTGGGTAAACTAGACGTACCTTTCCAAAGGGCGTGAGTCCACCCCGCGGTGAGGGCTCAGGTTTATCTGCAGACGCACACTCGGCCCAGGGCGTGTCGCACGTGGACGTGAGCGTCAGGTATCGGACGCCCACTTGGTACAACGTCCTCAGCACGCCGAGGGAGCCCCCGATGGCATGCCCCCCCTCCACCCCCACTAATGAACATAGCCTGTGGTTGGCGTGCGCCGAAACAATATCTGTGACAATAGACAATCGACGTTAGAACTATAGTTTCCGCCAGATAAGTGTGGAATAAAATACGTTGACCCCCGTGTACCAATACATTGCAATAATTCAAAACCATTCGAAAAAATGTAAAGAAAATGTCGTAGAACGACCAAAAGCAACGTATCGTGGTAAGAGGCGATCTTGACCTTATATTTTATTTTGAAATTCGTTCGAACGATGGTGTTATGAAATTCGAACGATGCATTATTAGGATCAATGACCTTTATTCCAGACTTATTTGGCGGGAACTATGCAACTATATTCGACGTTCAATACAACAATACCTTCCCCGGTGGAAATATCAGCATAATGGTGTGTTGTTTATATATCATCATCATCATCATCTGCCTTTTACCAACTATATTAAGGTTGGCTTCTAACCGGACCAGATGCAGCTGAATATTAGTATTTTACATGGAGCGACTGCTTATCGGACCTCCATAACCCAGTGATAAGAGATAAGAGATAAGAGATAATTTATTGACAAAAAACTTTTACACATAGTGATGAGACTCTGACTCCAGAGCTAGGCTAGGATGCCTGTGTTTCAGGAGTCAGTAACTGGGCAATACGATAGTCCATGAGAATGGTTGTCAGACTTTAGAGCTTCTGACTTATAACAGTAACAACCGTCAAATATATACGGTTTTACGTGCTTTCCGAGGCACGGAGGAAATTCGCTATGACAGATGGTCACCCATCCATAAATCAATCTCGGCAAGCGCGACTTAACCCAAAAGATTGGCCTGTGCTACTTTAATTATTTAGCCACGAGCTCCCCCGAGTTTTAGTACATTTATATTAATATATTGAATTCAAAGAAAATTATTCAAGAATGTCTGAAAAATATTTTGGCAGTACAGAAATAAATGTACCAAATACTATATTAGTGTGTGAAAAACAATAATGGACAGTCTAAAACACAGTAAAAGATTCCACTGAGTTCTGGACTTTAATGTATTGTAAATGGAAACCTAGAAGTTTTCAAGTGTCTGATACAGTATTACCACTTGTGAAATAAATTGTCGAAGCAAGTTCATTCTTTTTTATTTTCTTTGTGATCGAATGAAGAGAAACACGAGGAAAGATCGTCGAATTTTAATAAAGCTAAGGGGACGAGGACTTCTTTTTTATACAAGTGCTTTTTCTTCATCTTTTGGTCCGAAGTAAACAAAATATCAAACAGATTGAGCTATTGTTACTTTTGTTTTTAAACAATATGTCCTTGGCAGCCATGTTCTGGCTTTGATTTGTGTGCACAATTGCACACTCCCCACAGTCTTCGGCACAGCGCGACATTGTTCGCAATCCACATTGTTAATAATATACTTAGCGTGATTAATGACCTGAAAGCGATAAGGAATTCCAATAGATGTTCTAGAGCCAAGTGTTCATCTTCATCAGTCACACATAAACCCAAAATTATGTCCGCTCTGCTTTATATTAGGCCACAATGATAAATAGTAAACATATTTATTTATTTTATCATAGTAGTTGTGGAATATTATTATTATTTACACATTTTAACAAACTTTTGCATCGTGTAAACATAATTATGAACAAATATTGTATTTATTTAACGTACAAATTAATACATCAACTTAAATACGTATTCAAAAGCTTTAACGAGGCTTCATGTTACTGAATTTATTATAACGTAATTTAGAGTTGACTCTAAAATGTATGTAATTGTTCATTGACACTCTGCATTGCAGTAATCTACTAAATGAGAAGTACAAACTTCATACCTTTTTCATATGCCTCAGGATTTTTTTTTAAATTATTCTCTACTCAGTTATGCGTTAATTCAAGCTCCAGGTTTGCGGAAATTTACTGAACTTGAAATCACGTTTTTGTTAACGAATAATAAGCGAATTACGTCTAAAAGCCATTTATTTTAATTGGATTCATTTAAATTACAAAAAAAGACAATGAAGCTAAAGGAAATGCACGAATTAATTTAAACAGTTTTTTTTAAGGCGAAGTGAAAACAATGGGTTTCTCATGCTAATACACCTTACGCATTTACATTTATCCTTTTCAGATTGCGCCGTACCCATGAAATGTGTTTAGGTAAGTAAGAGCACAAGACTTTCACGGTTGTAAGGTTGGCAGTTACCTTCAGCGGAGGTGCAGAGCGTCAGCTGTGGGTGGTACTTGTCCGTGAGCCTCTGTATCAAGTCGATCTGTTCGAACGTGAGCTGCACGGCGTCCCGGTGCTGCGCGTCGCACGGCACGTACGCCGCCCAGAACTGCCGGCACAGGAACACTCTGACATACAACTGATTAAATATCACGCACGACTTGAGCCATGCTCGAGCCGAATTTGAAATCCCACCTATATAGCGATACAGTGAACCGTCAAAGATTCCATAATGGAATCAGTGATGCTCATGGCTATACGTGAGGCCACTGGCGGTTAACTCGCTGCCACCACATTTGTATTATGTACGTCACACAGACACATCAATCTCGTGAATTGTGCGATGAAGTTGAAACAATTAGCTCACTATCATTTCTGTTTCGGTTCATTGTACCGTGTCCATGATATAATTGTAGTGGTTTCATTATGACACAATCACGGAATTAACCCTTTGATTTAAATAACTGACTCAGTTAATATCTACTGAGAATATTCTGTAAAGTAACTGAGAACCGGTAGTACAATGACAAGATTGGATTATCTGTAAGTGGAATGGTAAAATCTGAAAATGCTTTCACATTTTCACAATTCGTGGCCATTTTTTAAAAGTTAGTGAATATGCAAACAATACTAATATTGGTCAAGATTAACATTGTTAATTAAATAATATTGGTAAACCAACAATATCTTTTGAAGCCACAATAATGTGGGCGTTATGAATGTTATGATCCACGCGGCCCATATTAATCTTGTCGAGGGATTATGTCAAAATGACCCACTTTATTAACCCTACATTACTACTCATGTTGCGACGCACAAAGAAACTACTCATACGCTTGCGAGGCGCATCATATTTCCTAATGATTTTATTAAAAACCTATAAGTATGATTGATATGTTTTGACTGTTTATGTAATTGTGTAGATTACTAAAAAAAGAAAAACACAATTTTAATTAATATTTATATATTTTTATTATAAAATCTTTAATCAAATAAATCTTAGAAACAAATTTTAGGAACTTAGGCAATTTAACAGTCTTCTCATTAAAAATAAAAATATAAAAACTTAAAGTATACAATTCTCTTGAAAAATAGGAAAATATGAAGTAATCAACTAAAAAAACTAACAATGTAACAAAAAAAAATATTTTAGATGCATCCGATACATAAATGAACTTGATGTTCGCCGCAGATAGATTTTTGGCACTTGGCGCACGTCATTTTGGACATCCTCTTCTTTTTAGATGTACAATAAGAGCAATATCTTATTTTTTTGGCGGTGGTGGACCCTCATTTTCTTCAGAACAGTCATCGGAAGGTTTTTTTAGGTGTTTCTAGTCTTTTTTGCATCCATTCAGTAGTCAACTGCGTGCTAAGTTTTTTCATAAATTGTCTTACTTACTCTTCTATTACTAGCCATGATGTTGAAGTTTCAAAACGTACCTACCTAAAAAAAAGATAAAACACACTGGTAGTAACTAATAATTAACAAAAAAACACTAACAAAATAATTTGATTAATAGCGTAAAACTTACATACAAACTACTCATACGTCTTTGGAGCGCCAAGGGTAGTAATATCAAAAAAACTATTACACTTACCGTAACGCAACCACCGTCCTGCGATACGTGCTGGCGATGACTGAGATGTCCTTGAACGTGAATGCCGTACGCGCAAAGGATAAAAAGAGAAAGTCAATATATCAAAAACGCGGGCGCCTCTGCGACGTAGAGTAGTAATCTAGGGTTAAATGCACAATTAATTAAATCGTGCGGTTTAAGGAATTCGCTCACCTGTGCGGCCACTCGGCCTTGTTTCAGTCGAGGCAGGTCCGTGTGGCTCCACGAACTTGTTGCCCACGGGGAGATCGTCCGCAAATCTTCGTCGAAACTATGCAGAGTTATTAAGTTATTAGAATATTATTCTATCGTTGCAAAATCGGTGCAGGCAACGGTTAGCCGATATAAAATCTGGACAGAAACCGACAATGCTGAACAGCATTCAACCTATGCTGACTAAATTATGGGCTGAAACCATGGTGAGTTCAGACAAGAGTGAAGCATTTTAACAGCTGTCTCAGCCTATGCTACTCAGCATTCGCCATTTTTCTTTTAGTGCTGTTCACCGCACCGTATGTTGACACATTCACATATTTACATTGTTTCATGATAGATTGATAAACCGGTAAATCAAAGCTCAGATAATTAGCAAATGATCACGTAATTTTTTACTATTATACATTTATATTGTTCACAAGTAGTTGCTCCATTTGCTATACATATCAATCATCATTCGCTCTAAAGGTCAATAAAATTGTATTCAAATGTTTCCACGAGGCCAATCGTCGTATTTTTAGGACGGTCACAAAAAATAGATTTCTTAAAAAAAGAAGACACCCACATATTGTATAATATTGACGCAGTGTGATTATCACGAGCAAGCTGAGTGGTGAAAACATCAGAAATAATCTAAAAGCCAACAATAAAAATAACAAAGTATCTACACTGAGTACTCTGGGGGCCAATTCTCGATTTTCGCCATTTTTCTCGAGTTCGAGATTGTAAGTCTATCTCTATGTCCATTAAAAATATCTCTATCTCTACCAAAAAATGTCGAATTGAGCAGAAATCCGTATTCTCAGTCAAAATAGAAATAAATGTCACGAAAATGTCGAGTCGAGTGAAGATAATGTTACCATTATGAAGAATCGCACGTTCCGTTTTAGGTAACTATAGGTTAATGAATGATTTTGTTTTAAAACGCTATCTAAATCTAATTATTTATGGATGAAACGAAACGTTTTGTGTTAAAATAATCAGTTTGACAGTTGATTGTCTGTCAGGTCAGTGTCAGAATTTGCGTCTTTTGATAATTATGTTTACATGGACTCTGTGTTTATAAATCATTAGTGGGCTGTGCTGTTTTACATTTCATGATTTTTATTTTAACATGGAGGGGAATTATTTTAATGACTTCTGTTTCGCTCAAATCGTAAATATCGACGGCGGGATAAGTGCGCTGTTGTCGCCGTGTATTACAAAGTTTGTTATTTGCGCGAAGGTTGTCGTTTCAAGAAAACACAATACAAAAATCAAGAGTATAAATCGAATTTCCAGTAGGTATGAGATGCCAAGCCGTATTTTATTTAAAAACGAAAGAAAAGAAAACACAGTGTACAATCCAAAACTCTACGAATTCACTTAGAAATGACGTATCTCTACAATCGACATTACATCTCTACTGCTCAGAAGCACTCGACATGAATTCTAACGTTAGCCTTCGACAAATGTCGAATCCGACATCCCCAGAATAGCAACTTTTAAAATTTGTCGAAAAAATGACGTCATTAGATTTTTTTGTCGAATTCGACACCATGTCTAAAACCGAGAATTGGCCCCCTGAGTGGACATTTCTCGCACGACATGCGCCCATGAGACGCACTGACCCTATGAATGACACGTCCCTCAGACCCCACGCCACAACGATGATTCTTTTAGGTTCTTTTCCACTGGCCCCGGGCAATTAAGGCCCGTGCAACTAGCCCTACTTTTAATTAAGTTGTATTTAATTAACAAAGGTTTGTATTTCAGTTCGCAACAGTATCTATTGAGAACAAGAAGTAGGCTCGAATTATATAAAGATTGATACCTATGAAACCTGAATTACAAAATAAATTGTGTGGTTTTACATAAATAAATATGACTGAATGAATCTTCTTTTTAACCGCCATTTGAAAAAATTGATCGAAAATTAAAGATAAACCTCGTAAACAATCCACATTTAAAACCACAACAAAACTTTTATTTACATACTTTCATGTTGAAATGTAAGCGCATTTTGACATAAGTAAAACTAGAAAAATCTAGCAAACACTGGTAGCAGAATCGAATCTCGCACCGCACGCGTCGCCAACGACCTGGCACTGAGCCAGACGTCTGTCAAGAAACATTTCAATTCTTTACGCTACGTGTGAACTATGATTTCGTTGTAAGTGCTATTGAACCGAAGCCTTGAATACGTAATGTGCAGATTACCTCTCTCACTTAGAGGACGCTTTCTCGGGAGAAGTTAAAAAAAAATGTTCTAAATCTTTTTAAATTGAACTGCTTGACGTTACCGTATTTTTCCATTATGTAAGATCGTACGTTTCGCATTTTATATTACAGGGTTTGAAATCGACTTCCAAATACTCGTATTTAAATCAGTTCGGTATCCTTGTTACCCACAAACGTTACGTGCGCCGTGACTGACCGACGTGACCAAAATCCGGTTCGGATGTGTCGGTATGTCCAGAAGTAACACCCACATTCAGCTAATCCTTTACACATATTTTTTCAGATTTACCGGACGGACGGACCCTTTACTTAATCTGTATGAAAGTGGCGGTGCTTAAGTCTTCACACAAAGCGATTTCTTTCTGGAATTATATCCTGTGTAGAGTGCAAAAAATAATAAAGTAATAAGTAGTGTTAAAGAAGATCCTGCTTCGATCAAGTACTCCGACAAAGTGGTGATTAGCAAGGAAACTGTGCACGTAACAGACTACGCACGTTAATGGCAGTAGAACTACGACGGCCGGGATATACGAGTACACAAAGTTTACCTTTATTCCTTGCTGCTAGGTGTGTGCCACAGGTTCAAAAACAAATATCGACATCGATCAATTAAATTAAATATTTTAAAAGCTGACAAACAAAAAAATCATTTTGACAGTGGGTTAATTTTCAATACTTTAATTCAATCTGTACTTTGTGGCGTTTCCGTGACCCTGGAACGTAAAGGGCTATTGAAGGAATACCGTGAATTTTAGTTTAGTCAGTATGAGTCTGACAGTCCCTCGCGTCCCGCCCTGGGATGATGACTGATGATAATTATTACCAAGATAAAAAAAATGGCATTTCTTACACTGATTTTGATACCTAGTTATCATCACCTGTATCTAAGTCGTTTTCTCTCACATATTCAGACCGATTTGGTATCGACTAATCAATCGAATACTTCGTCAAAATTCCTATTCAAATTCTGATGAAACATCGATATTGCTCTTCCCTACTAGCTAGTAACGAGGGCGGCATTACGCTTCACAGATTTCGTTAGCTAGTTTAAAACAGTTGGGTTCAAAGGCTTTTACGTTGCACTAAGTGGATTGATTCCCCGCTCATCTTTCATGGGCACCCTACTACCGCAACATATTTGTTTTAGCCTGGTTTGTTCAGCTCTTTGTTAATACATCCTGGTATTACGAAAGCTCCTGATCCTTTGTAGCGTGCGCGCGTGTTTATCTAACGAAATAAAAACGAGGACGACTTCAAATAAACCTTTCGGAAACTAAACAAGGTTTAAATCATTTCCTAAATAAATATCGGTATCCTTGCGTGTACGTTCGTAGGTAGTGGTCATAATTACATTTGAGACATCTACTACGACGACGTCTGGATGTGAACAACCTTTATTTATATTGCTAGATGTTGCCGGATGAAATGAGAACTAAGCTTGAAAGGGTGACAGGCATACTTACTTAAAATCCTTAATTCTATTGTGTAGAAACTTCCTTATATTCCATGGTAGATCGTTGTGGCCATCAATGAGTGGAGTATCGTGCAGTAGTCGTTCAGCGAGGCGAAGTCTTTCGTGCAGGGGTGCTCCGGGCGGGGCCCGCAGCGCCAGAGGCCCGGCCACACAGGCCGTCCCCGCCACCAGCACCAGGATCGCCACGCAGCACCAACGCCGATGCCACACCGATAAACCTACACATTATTTGCTTCAGAAACTACTCAACAAACACTAAACTCGAAATTCTACGACTCATTCAGATATTCAAATGTTTATTCAAATATTCCAGCATTTGTTTTGAAAAGGGAATCGTTTCGGGGCAAAAGTTTCACTTATAGGGACGAAAGGAATTATTTTGATGAATGGCTGCGGAAATTACACGGTTCTGCTATTAGAAAAGTAGGTAATATTTTGAGGTGATTTGAGTTTAGTAGTTTAGTTTATTACAATGAATTTGGTCTCTCTGACGACCTAATCCTATGGCAACCTAAAATAACCGACATAAATGTTATGTCGGTTTCATAATTAACTACATTTCTACGTTTACAATCAAATCTAAAAACAAAAATAAAAAGATAGGCTTATTGTAAAATACCAATGAAAATAAATTTGGGTCATAGCAATCGCTCGTTACTGTGCTTCCTATAATCTTCCTGTCAGAAGCAAACTTACTCGATCACGACGTCAGCGTCGGGCGCCCCGGATGCAGCAGCTTAGCTACACGCTTAGAAACACTATTGGGAAGGCTTTGTGGAATAAAAATGTGTCAATACAGTTTTATTGGCTACTGATACTTTCTATTGGCAAATCATGAGGGAATTAAACAATATTGGGTTTCTTCTTGTACTTAGTCTGCAATTGATTCTTGTTATTCCTTTTCAGTTGAAATGTATATTTTCGTTTCAAAATTCAGTAATAGGAGAGCTGTACCTAATGACAATAAAAGATGCACTAACGAGAAGAGTTTCCAGTGGTGGTGGAACTGTGACTGGTGGTTGAGGTGGTGCCAGTGGACAGCCACTGCGGCGACTTGCACGCGTTGCACGCTGCCACGCGGCCGCTTTGTCCGCGCTCCGTCACGTCGGGCGCCGGCGTGGCACGCTTCTTCCCCTATACCAAAACTACGCTTTAGTTCAATCAACATGCTCAAACACGCTCGATACTTCATATGCTCAATCAGTGATCGCCCGCGGGGCACACAGCGGCAGGCAAACACCAGCTGCCAGCCGCTCTCGGTGTATGCCCGCAATAGACGCGCCCTCCATACACAGCTAGCTATTTGTCCCGTTGGCAAAGACCACTGTGTGGTCTGCTTATGGTATGCGGTTTCAAAAATCGACCTTATAATTATTAGAACGTGAAGTCGGCGGTTCTTTGGTAATACAATACAATTTATTCATTTTATTGCTTAGGCCCCAAGTATTACTTTGTTCTAAAGCCAGCAACAATCTCTAGGGGCCCATTTATCTAAGTACCAAAATTCATGGCTAGTGACTTACTACTACTACGTACTGGCATAGCATAGCATAACAGAAAAAAACAAGCAAACCTACTGATGTATTTCATCAACATCATCAACGGCCTAAAGCCTTAGGCAGAAGATTTATTTTTATTTCAGATAGTCTGCAATTTGGAAATAACACCGGTCGAAAAATGAAAAAAAAAATTTGCGCATGGGTTTTACTTATTAAATTCTTATTGTACAGTCAGCATTAAAAGTCGATGACCACATTCAGATTTTCAAAATCACTGTACAATATAATCACCCATAAATCGCTCAACAAGATAGGCGCCAGTATTGAATGAACATCATTAAAGTTCAAAATTAACTGAACACAACTGTCCAAAGGTCACTGAACACCATTTTGTCAAAAATTGCTGATCGTTACAATATCCGAAAACATCATTACATTCAGTTTTAGAAAAGTCACTGAACAATATAAAATGCTTGTTTTGGATATCTAGTGTAATCACGGCAACATCCTAAAATAACTCAACATCATAAATAACAAAAGTCACTGAACATTATAAAATGCTTGTTTTAGTTACCTACTGCAAAACGTCCAAAAATAACTGAACATCATAAAAAGCAAAAGTTACTGAACATTACTTTGTTTCGGATACGTAGCGCTAGCGTGTAACCTTTTACTATCAAATTCAAAAGTAGCTGAACTGCAATCTAAAAAAGTGCCCGTTACTATCTTCAGAGTTATAAATCCAATCTTGTCCTATCCAAACTAAATCATTGTGTCACTCGGGGACTGCCACGGTAAAGCTATTGCATAACAATTAAAAAAAAAAAACAAGAAAAAATTATCGCCTACCGCGAATATTTAACCAGAATATCATTTATTTTAAATGTTTGCGGTGCGCTACTGCAATAAAGAAAAACACATTATAATGAAGATATAAGTGGGTCTTTTTTAAACAGAATTCCCATGCCTCACTTCCAAACTGGGTCAAAATTTTCAACAGGTTATGGGCCCAGCACGCTTCCACTGCGCCACTCTCCTTTGTTGTTGAGGTGGGTCTGTGGACGGGTGACCATCTGTCATAGCGAGTTTCCTCCGTGCCTCGGAAAGCACGTAAAGCCGTTGGTCCCAGCTGTCATTTGTAGAGATTTGACAGTTGTTACTGTTAGTCAGAAGCTCTAAAGTCTGACATCCAGTCCTACCATGGGGTAGACAGTGTATAATTGTATTACCCAGTTTCTGAGTTGTCGTTGGAGGTCCGACAGACAGTCGCTATAAGTAAAATACTGATACCCAGCTGCATCTGGTTTGACTGGAAGCCGACCACAATATAGTTGGGAAAAGGCTAGGCAGATGATTACTGATTCTAAACGGCCAGCTACAAAAGAAAGTTTCCACAATGAAACCTACTTATAAAATTCTCCTACAACAAAGGAGAGTGGCGCTGTGGAAGCGTGCTGGGCCCATAACCTTTTTTTTTAGCGTGGTAAAATCATCAAATGAGTCCTCCCACCCCAGGCAGGGCGGGAGGGACTGTCAGACTTGTACTGACTAAAATTCACAGTGTCCTTCAATAGTCCTTTATGTTCCGGGGTCACGGTAATGAAATAAGTCCCGCGACCCCGGCAGGCTTTGGCCCTCTAAGAGGGGGCCCCGTCATTATGCTGACGCTCTTTGAGGCGCGCATGGAACACGACGCGCCGTCGTCCCGGGTATGGTCCATGGTCGGACAGCGAGTTGCCCTTTACTCGCTGTCCGAATGCCCGCGCCTACGGTGGCCGGAGATCGTCTGCCGACGTCCGACGCCGCGGGCGTCTGCCACTGCGGTTGGGGCGGAGGGAGGACGCTGTCCTCTCCCTCTCGCGGCCCGCCTCCTCCTTCACGAGCATTACTGCTTCGCAGAAGGAGGCGACCGCTTCTCACTCCGTCTAGCCCCGCAGCATGGCCGCAACCAATGCCGGGCGCGAGAGGTCTCCGCCTATCGCCGCCGTGAGGACACGTCGGTGCTCTGCCCAAGCGGGGCAGTCTTGCACCGTATGCTCTGTATCCTCCGGTCGATCTTCGCGGTGGTGACACCCGGGCGTTTCTTCCCTGGGATATCAGCCACAGGAACCTCCCGAAACTTCCGTGTCCAGTGAGGACATGCGTCATGCGGTAGGTCAGGACGCCGTGACGCCTATCCAGCCACTCCTCAAAGAGGGGTTACCGCCGCGATTGCAGCGTGCCCGTGGGCCCATAACCTGTTGAAAATTTTGACCCAGTTTGGAAGTGAGACATGGGAATCCTTTATATAAAAGACCCTCTTAAATCTTCATTATAATGTGTTTTTCTTTATTGCAGTAGCGCACCACAAACATTTTAAATAAATGATATTCTGGTTAAATATTCGCGGTAGGCGATAATTTTTACCCGACTGCGCCAGGAGGGTTATGTTTTTCGAGTGTATGTATGTATGTATGTTTCGTTGTGTTGCTCTGCAGCCTAAACGGCTTGATGGATTTTAACTTGAGAGGTGTCGTTAGATTCGTCTTAAACGTGAGAGTGTCCCTGGGTACATAAAACTGGCCAAGTGCGAGTCGAACTCGCGTGCAAAGGGTTCCTAACTAAAAATATTTTTTTTTAATCTCTCACTTTCTATCAAGTGGGGTATCAAATTAAAGGATTTTAAAAATGGTTTACCAAAATATATATAACTTATATGTTTCAATTTAATTTGGACTGATAAATGCTAACAAAAACCAAAAATAGTAAAATAAAATAAATATTAAAAAAAAAAACAAAAAACCCGACTGCGTAATAAAACTAAAAATAAAGAAACAAGCCCAGTAGTTTAGAATTCACTCATTCACACTCACAGTCGGGGCCCCTTGGGAAGATTTGATTGGTATAATTAAAATGGGCCCCGACTGTGAGTGTGAATGAGTGAATTCTAAACTACTGGGCTTGTTTCTTTCTTTTTAGTTTTATTACGCAGTCGGGTTTTTTGTTTTTTTTTCTTGTTTTTTTTTTTTTTTTAATTGTTATGCAATAGCTTTACCGTGGCTGTCCCCAAGTGACACAATGATTTAGTTTGGATAGGACAAGATTGGATTTATAACTCTGAAGATAGTAACGGGCACTTTTTTAGATTGCAGTTCAGCTACTTTTGAATTTGATAGTAAAAGGTTACACGCTAGCGCTACGTATCCGAAACAAAGTAATGTTCAGTAACTTTTGCTATTTATGATGTTCAGTTATTTTTGGACGTTTTGCAGTAGGTAACTAAAACAAGCATTTTATAATGTTCAGTGACTTTTGTTATTTATGATGTTGAGTTATTTTAGGATGTTGCCGTGATTACACTAGATATCCAAAACAAGCATTTTATATTGTTCAGTGACTTTTCTAAAACTGAATGTAATGATGTTTTCGGATATTGTAACGATCAGCAATTTTTGACAAAATGGTGTTCAGTGACCTTTGGACAGTTGTGTTCAGTTAATTTTGAACTTTAATGATGTTCATTCAATACTGGCGCCTATCTTGTTGAGCGATTTATGGGTGATTATAATGTACAGTGATTTTGAAAATCTGAATGTGGTCATCGACTTTTAATGCTGACTGTACAAGCATATTTATTTAAAAAAATGTGATCACAAATCAAAAATATTTGCTTTAAGAGTTTTTTTTCCAAAGCTTTCAGAGGCGAAAATTAAAGCTGGAGTCTCTGTGGGCGCTCAAATAAAAAAAAAACCAAATGTGAATTTTTCCTGAAGTTACTTTAGCATTGAAGAGAAAGAAGCCAGGAACAGTTTTAAGGCTCATGGTTCATGGTTTTATTGTAAACCCTACAGCTGAAAGTTATGACGAGCTGATCACTGACAAGACTACGAAATTTTTCCATCATCGGAAGTGGAATGTTTCTAAAGACACACTAAAGATTCATATGCTATATTCTCATTTGGATAAAAGATAACATGGAAGCTTGTACGGAAGAACAAGAGGAACGCTTCCATTAAGACAATTTGAGACTTGACATTCAAGCATTTGAGAGACGTTACCAAGGCAAGTACATGAAAGGGACATGATGGGAGACTATATTTGGGAGTTAATAAGAGAAACTTCTACTAAAAATAGCAGGAAAACTAAAACTGTAATTTTTTAATAATTTAACTTCATTATTAAACTTTTTTTGTAAAAAAAAAAAACATGAACGGGTATGTACGGTTTCCTTTATAAACTCATCTCTGTGTCAATTTTTAGGTATTTTTATTGATTTTAATTTACCCATTTTTTACTCATAAAAGCAAATTCGGCACTTTTTTTTGTGAAACAAAAGATGCAAGGCCTCAGGTCTCAGGCTCCAGTTAGTACACTGGGGCCTATAATAGGCCGGCAAATTGTAGGGGCGACAAAAACTGACAAATGGTTGATACCTAATAGTACAGGATCCGTATATAGAACGACCTTCACCGATCGAGTAACCGGACGAAATGTATTTTTTATGAATTAAAATATGTTGAAGAATGTGACGGTGATGGGTTGCCTGATAAAATCCTGTCAAGGATATTTTTAATTAATTTTATAAAAGGTTATTTTTTTTCAATACCTTCACCGATAGAGTAACCAAAGAAAATTAACACCAATTGAAAGTCCGAAGTCTATAGAATATGCTAACGTAGGGTTGCCTCCCTTTTTCTTGTCAAGGTTATAGGGTTGCCTAATTTGAACAGGTGATAAAAAAATGCTACCTTCACCGATCGAGTAATCAAATAAATTATATATCAAAATAAAGATATTTTTTTTTACAAATTCGATGGTATACGGTTGCCTATGAAGAACTTGTCAGAAATTAGGGTTGCCAAGCGTTGAAGTTTGAAAATTTTAGACGGTTGGAAGCACATGAGTAGATAAACGGGCTAAGCTTCTTAAGAACGAGCAAAATTGTTACCTATTTTGGTAGGGTTGTCACAATAGGGTAGACAAATTAAATAAAAAATTGTTAAATAGCTTTATTATTCAGTATGATATAATCGAATCGAATCAAATCAAATAATTTAATTCAACTAAGCCAATTATAGGCAATTTTGAACTGTCAAAAGACATTTTTAAAGGTGTTTGGTCACCAATATATTAGTGACCAAACACCTACCTTCAAGAGGGCGCGCGTTGTCAAATAGAACGCGCTTCTTACATTTTCGTTCATATTATCATTATTACTCATCACATGTATTTACTATTATTACTCATTTATAGCATCTGCCATCCCGCACTACATCTGCCATCCCGCACTGGGCCCGCGTGGTGGATTATGGCCCACTCCCTCTCACAAGAGAGGAGGCCTGTGTCCCAGCAGTGGGAACATTATAGGCTGATGATGATGATGATGACTCATTTATAGTAGCCTCTCGCTATGTCATTGGGAGTAAAATAAAGAATATTTCGTCACTCGGGATGCTCTCTCCACTCCATAGATCGCTCTTGTTTTAGCCCCGGCGCAGTCGTTCAAAAGACTACACGCGCCTGTCGTCGAAAAGGTTACGCGCGACTTTCAACGCGACATGCGCTCGTTACGCGGTCGTAATGGTTATTCTCAATCTTATCGAAATAGGCTTGTGTATTTGTTGTATTTTTCCCACGTTTTTATACACTCACTTTTCTTGTTTGTTTATTTTTAAGTTATTGCATAGCTTCTATCGCGGGCCTTGAGCGCGGGGACCGAATCCAGAAATTCCGTAACGAAAAAACCTCACGCTCATTTAATTTAATTAAATTATTAATTTATTAAATTAATTATTAAAATTAATTAATTATTAATTTATTAATATAATAATAATAAAACCATAATAATAATAATAATATTTTTTTATGTAACTTGAATTAATATCAAAGAAAAAGCAATACTGCATGAATAAAATAAATAAATAAAATTATAATTGCATAAGTTGTTTTGTTTGTTTGTCGTTCCGGTTGAACTTTTGCAACTCAATTTTGAGGCACTCCCCGATAAGTTAGCAGGATGAAATTTTGAACATGCTCTGAGCTCTGATGACAATACAAAGAATGAATAGCTAAGGAACGTCATAACAAATCCAATATGGCGGCCTCTCCTCGCATGATATGGGTATCAAATGAAAGGGTTTGCCGTCAGAAATACGAAAAAAAATAGTCACGTGACTTAAATCCAATATGGTAGACGTCCAAGATGGCTAGTTACGTTTAGCTACGTCTAGTTTTATATAAAATAAACATATATATTTTACATACAACAATAAACAAAAAAAATCCTAGAACTAAAACTATTAAAATTACACAAGAACAAAAGTTTAATTTTACAAAAAGTGCTATAACTTGAAAACCACTGGACCGATCTTCATGAAACAACTTGTGGATCTATTCTTATAATGAAACACGCCCCTTTTAAATATTTTAATTGAAAAACATACATAAACAAAAAAGTCAGTTTTCAAGTTACGTAATTATTCAAATTTAAACTTTTTACAATTTTTCGTAAAAAACTTATCTAATTAGAATTTAATAGGAACGTAAAAGATAATCTAATAAGAATTAATTATATACACAACACAATCACTGGATTCTGATTAGAAAAAACTTGTCTTAGAAATCACCTTGTTCGATTTATGTCTTTTGACAATTCAAAATTGTCTCAGTTGCATTAAAATATTTGATTTGATTCGATTCTATCATACTAGATAATAAAACTATTTAACATTTTTTTTTTGTTTAATTTGTCTTACCCTATGGCCCATTGTGACAACACTACCAAAAAAGGTAACAATTTTGCTCGTTCTTAAGAAGCTTAGTCCGTTTATCTACTCATGTGCTTCCAACCGTCTAAAATTTTCAAACTTCAACGCTTGGCAACCCTAATTTCTGACAAGTTTTTCATAGGCAACCGTATACCATCGAATTCGTAAAAAAAATGTCTTTATTTTGATATATAATTTATTTGGTTACTCGATCGGTGAAGGTAACATTTTTTTATCACCTGTTCAAATTAGGCAACCCTATGACCTTGACAAGAAAAAGGTAGGCAACCCTACGTTAGCATATTCTATAGACTTCGAACTTTCAATTGGTGTTAATTTTCTTTTCACCTCACCCGCTCGGAAAGATTCTATTTCTCATTCAAAATCTGAGCGCAAAACTCCATTTTGTGCTCTAGAGCACAAAGTGTTGTTTAAAATTCGAACACGTCTTGTATTCAATTATTTTCTACACTGGCAGGTGAGCCGCCCCCACTGCATGTCAGTGCACCGGATTGTTGCAACATATTTTTTTTTTCTGAAAATTAGTGTTAAGTAGTAGATGTCGTAAGTTTGAGTTTTTAAAATTCGAGAAAATCGTCACGCCTGTAAATATGTCTCTGTCTCCAACATTCACAATGGAATCCAATGAATTTGAGCAATTTTCCGCAAATTTACGTAATAATAACACACAAGTGACAAACACAAGTATTAATGTTCCAAAAAAACATTTAACTTTCAATATTAACAATTGTAGTAATTTTACTTTTAATTTCTAAAATGAATAAATAAATACTTATATTTTAAATTGTTTAAGCTGTTTCTCTTACACCTACCATTTCCTCGCTGTGTGAGGTGAAAAGTTGTGTGTTGCACTCGGCAGCAAAGTTTTTCTGCGTCTCGTACTTTTGAAAACTTCGCATCGCTCAGGATTCTATATTTGAACCGCTCGTTTCTCTCGAGGTTCAATCTTAGAATCCTTCGCTCTCTCAGTTTTCAATTCAAGTACTCGCGCACAAAAATCAACTTTGCAGCCTTGCATAACAAATAACTATTGGTTACTCTATCGGTGAAAGTATAGAAAAAAAATAACCTTTTATAAAATTAATTAAAAATATCCTTGACAGGATTTTATCAGGCAACCCATCACCGTCACATTCTTCAACATATTTTAATTCATAAAAAACACATTTCGTCCGGTTACTCGATCGGTGAAGGTCGTTCTATATACGTATCTTAGACTATAATGTCTTAAAGAAACTGAAAAAATGTGATGTCGTTGATTTTGCGGTTGAGTGACAAATCATTATTCATTTATGAATTATAAACCATTTTTCATTTTATATAAAACCTACATCTGGCTGCTTAGAAAAATATTACTTAAGTATCTCAAAGAAAATACAATATACGAAAGATATCAGATATGGAAAAAATCCGCCACTCATTCACAGTAAGAATGCACCTGCAAATAATATCTCCCCTACAAGTCCTAATCGTTAGATAATGGTTCATTATCCTTTTTGAGTGCACGACTATTAGCGACTGCTCTAATTTCTGTGGTGCGAAGCGCTCGCCTTCCCAACCGCATACTCTAAATTGGTGCCCCCATATAGCAATGTAAAGAGCGTTTAGTAACACCTGAACTTTATTAATGTTGAAACCTTACAAGATAAAAGCTTTTACTATCTAAAATCTCAGATCAAAGAAATAGGTCTAAAATATTAAAAAATATTTTTGTCTTTTATTTCAATTTTGTAGGTAGTAGGATTTAACATTTCGCGTAGGTCGCATTCAAGTATTTAAGCCCCAGTGAAACGATGAATCAAAAGTGACAGATTTTTTATCAGTCTAGATTCTGATATTTTGGCATCTCATGTTAGAGCATAGTTCTAAAACACACATCCAAAAAACAAAAAAAAAAAACAATTAGTCTGTTTACGATCGGTTATTTCTTTGAAAAAGGGCAATTAGTTTAATATCTAAACCCAAGTCTACAAAATAAATGTATGAAAACACTAATAACATAGTTTCTAGACGAAAGAAAAAATACGAAAAGAAACATTACATCAGACAAAATAAGTCCTAGGTACCTACTTATTTTTTAACGGCTTGGAAAGGTGTTCAGGTAAAAATTTTAGGTACATGTAACTTAATATTCTCAATTTCAATTAGTTAATCTTTGTATGCGGGTAGATAATATAAGTGCAGACCAGATTGTTTGCATGACTAGGTACCTGTTTAAAAAAGCCTGCCGTTACTAAAACCAAAATAATTCAATATGTTATGTATAATGAATGCATGTAATAAAAAAAAAGTTCTAGACTATTTACTTACATGTGTGTCGTAGAAAATTGAAGGTAGCCTGGTGTCCTGCGGCACGTCGCAAGTGCATAGTGAGTGCGCGCCGCGGGGCCCGCTCATCGCCATCACGTCGCCCTCCACGAACGTTTGTGCGTCGTCATCCACTAAATCGCTGCGAGTACTTCTCGACTCCATCGTGCTCTCATCCCGCGTCCAAGTCTCCGATAATCTATCTCTAAATCTTTCACTTGGAAAATCGTTGTATGACATTTGCCTTTTAATACTTTTACACCGACTACGATTGTCTAAGGTAGAAAATTTCGTTCTTTCTATACCAGGTGAGTTTCTAGTAACGAGAATATCGTTATTGTCAAAACTTCTCATTTTCACCATTTTTTGTGAGGTTCTTCTATTTATATCTGAACTTACATTATAGTCTCTCAATTTTTCAAAACATTGGTCCACATTCCCGGAAAAATTTGCGTAGGTAGAAGCGTTGCTTTTCATGTCATCCTTTCCTTGATAGCCCGACGAGGTAAAAATACAACTTTGGCTGTTAACTCTCCTTTGTGACTTGTCTGCCAGCGACAACATCGATGTCTTCTTGAGCGAGCTGCTCGACCCTGATGTTATCTCCGCCAGTTGGACAGCGTTTTGATGTTTTTTTGATATTGCCTCGCCGCCTATCTTTTTTAAGTTAGATAACTTCCTTTTTATCTTTTGTACGAGTGTATTTCTAGGATCGTACGATATTAACTGTTTAGAAATGTAGTTTGACACCCCAATAGTCCTACTTTTGTTGTATTTCCTGTCGAGGCTGCGATGTGATCCGATTGCGAGCTGGCTGCGACCAGTGTCCCGCTTTATTCTTTCCAAGTCGTAGATGTTTAGGGTGTGGCCTCGCTGATCGACATTCCGATGGCAGTTATTATAATTATTTTGTTGCACATTACAGTTGCAAACTAGATCAAAATCATGTTTTGAAATATGTTCATCTAGGCATTGTCTCTGTGCGGCAATTGCAAGGCAAGCTTCGCAGTCGACACCGAGCAGGAGCTCGAGGCTGGTGTTTCTGATGAAGCCGTCGCTGAATGTGCGCGAGCGGAAGTGAGCTGCGTTCTGCGTGAGGCGTGTCTCCCAGTCGGCGGGCGGCGCGGCGGCAGCGGCGGGCCCGCTGGCCTCGCCGTCTACCATGGTGGCGGCGTCCCGGTTCACCGTGATGACACGCGGCTGTCGGAACACCCGGCTGTCGCTACGCACGGAGCTCCGAGACGGCGAAGGTGATGGACGCTTGAAGCTATCCACTTGAATCATCTTTTGTGCGTTATTATAAGCGATGTGTAATAAAATGCATCTGTAACAAATAATTATGTTTGTGTGCACACCTTTATTTTATTTATTGATGTCGGTAAAAATATAGTTAACTATCCATTTTGTAGCTTCAAATATTCAGCAGGAGATTTCATATATTAAAGTAAAAACAGAACAGAGAAGGCATTTTCTTATTCACAAAAGCACGTAAACATTACAAACACAGGTGTTTTAGTTACCCTTTTTACCCTACATTCAAATCTATCTAAAGCGTGGTCAGTTTCGGAGTTACTGGCAAACACTGCGTATGGAACGTGATGCGAATTTATATTGAAAGCAGATCCACAAAATGTTATAAAAAAACATATCTTATCAATGGGCCTGTCGGATTACTAGGTAATTCATATATACCGTAAATACATGGTTTACATGTATGTAGATATCTGGGTATAAACAATCCGTACATTACCTACTCTTGTAACTTTACTTGGGCTGCTCTCGGTGAGGGAGAGAATAATAAACGCGTGTAGTCACAGTTTAATGAGTGATGACACAAAGAGTGTTGTGTTACCCAGATTATGCCCAACTTTAGGCTCCGTAACAATGAAAATAAGGCTAACCCGGTTTTATATTCTCGGAAGAAGAAGAATATAAAAGAATATATTGTTACATTAGCTATTGCTAAAAACACTTTTTAGGTAAAATACAAGTTTTGTCCATAGACAAAAGCCATTAACAGCAGTGGATATCATAACGATCTGTGAATTCCAAAGCCGGGTTTAGGTAATTGTTTATTCTGTTACACACCAAACATTTGAGGGCACGGATAATCTCCAATCCAATTTAGATGATTGGCTTAGTATGATACGCAATAAATACCCGAATATTCATTCTATGAAATGTAGGATGACAGCTATGAGGTATAATTCGCAATTTCATACTAATATTAAGTCTCTAGAGAATGTTTCCGTGGTTATATTGTTGCTTCGTACCGGAATGTGGAAGTTAAGAACTTTTGAGCGAAAAACACTTCTAATGATAATGCGCGCCCTAAACTTGGGAATTTGATTACAAATTGAATAACCCGCGATCATAAAACAGTCAAGCCTATCAATTAACCGGTATAATTCTGTAATTAATCGGTTTAATTCTGTAATCATACGGTTAGGAACTTGAGTTTTTTAAATACTTTACGCCTGGTGAAGTGTAAATCCCGACTAAATGACCTGGCTTATAGATTTTTCCATTCTTTAAAGATTAAATTTAAAGTTAATAAAGGTTTCGAGATGCCTCAAGGGCCATTATAGGGACCAAATAAATAACATCTTTAAAAATGTTTGGCTTGGTTCTTCAATACCGCTACTTCTCAGATGGGTCTGGAATTTGAGTTAAGGGATAACTGAAGAAAAATTGGACAAGTTTCAGCGTGCTTCAAACACTTTCACATTTGCAGTCAACAGAAGGTGTATGTTACAACCGCAGTGATCATTCACAGGTCTGCAGTCTACCTGTTAGTCATGGAATAACATTTAATAAACAAGATTCTAAAGAACATTGTTTATTTAACAATTGAAAAGCTACAAGACTACCAAACAAGTAAGTGAATAATAGCTTCTCTCGTGATTTTTCAAAGTTTACATATTTTTCTCTTCACGCCGTGGTCTGCATAAATACAGCCACATTGCCTGCACAACAAATGAAGGCAGCTGCCTCCAACTGAACTCTGTGTAAATTTATTTCTGTTCTAAATGACCCGAACTCTGGCTGCCGACCCTTGGTTTCGTGTTTTTTAACGTTTACTCTACCGTGTAAGTTTTGCCAGTTAGTCTACCTAATTATACCTACAGTTTCTCTTTGTAAACGTAGAGAAAGTTGTTGTCTTCATCCACAATCAATTTATTTTATTCCTTTCCATGAAAATAATTGTTTGTTTACTCATACAATTAATTACAGTAAAACTAGATTTCAGAAATGAGAAATGAAATATTTTCAAATATAAATCGTGGCATTTGTATTTGTGAAAAAAGAAACATCGAATGTTTCTAAACTGAGTCATACGCATATCCGTAGAGATCCATACCGCAGTGTATCCGTGTAGTACGTAAACCGATATTTTCCTTTTTGTGGTGTGTTCCGGACCACGCAACGAATGAGTACGATACAGTAACTTGTGTTACTTTTTCTTTTGAGTATGTTGATTGACCACTTGTGCGGCTCGATCGCGCTCTACAAACACCCCTTGTCGGATCTTTGTTACAAACAAGATTCACAATACAAACAACTTAACAGCCATAATCACCGTCTGAATTAAAATTGTTTAAGTGGAATCTTACAAAGATATGCTTCGAGCTCTAATTAGTTTTCTTTACAATTTTAGACACAAAAGAGTTCCTGAAGGACACCTCGACGTCTTTTTCGATGGTATCGGCATGAAGTTTGGTGTAATTATAGAATGAAAGAGCTTTTCTTTCGTCTATTTTGTGTAAGTTGGTCCCGATTGCGTAATTGAATTCGAGGTAAGTAAGGTAAGTCGAGTATTAACGGACTTGAAAATGCAATTTAGGGTAAATTCACTATGGTTAAGAAAAAAGACCCGCATTGGAAAAAAATGTCCCACTTGACGACACACTGACTCGGGTTGTCTTTGCTCCGATCAGATTAGAAGCTAATTCTGTTTTTTTCTGCTGTTTGTGCTTTTCATAATTGGTACCAGTTGTCAATAATAGTAACAGTTTTCAAATAAGTGAAAAACGTGCTTAATGATTGTAATCTGTAAAATCCGTATTAATTTGGTATGTAGTTTGGAGCTTAACCAAGTGCCGCACATATTTAAAAAATCCGCAGCGGCTACGTATTCAGGATGACGCCGGCGTGCGATCATAAAGTGTTTGTGTCGGGTCAGTTATTGTTTCCGTGTGCCTATAGAACGTGCCTGTACTCTCCGAAAACAGAAGTGGAACTATTCCGGCGAGCGAGTACAACATGTAAACACGACGACATATTGGAGACAAAACAGGAAGGAAGCAATTGACGAACACAAACAAGGACCGCCATTAGAGAAGAGTTACATTACCTATACTTCAACAAAAGATTCAGAGTGACTGCATCTCATTTTATAGAATAGACTTTATAAAGCAGATTTTCAGTAGGTAAAAGATTGTGAAGCAAATAAAGAATAATATAGTATAGTATGCTACAATATCCGAAGCCCTAGCACAAGATTCCCGTTTTAGTGACGTCAAGTAAACGGGGACTTTGGCGTTAACAGCTAAATTATACTTCTGGCAACGATTGTTTCCAAAACCATAACGAAATTAACCAAAACTCTAAAGTCCAAACCGACTTTAAAGCTTAGTCCAATAAAATTTATTTAGATGGATATTACTTCCTCGTTCACACACTAGAGGCGCATTTTCATTTTCCATAAAATAAACGCTGTAAATACTTCAAGTACGCCGTAAGTAAAATACGGAAATCATGTGATAAGGCCTCTGAGCAAGTTTAAGTTATTCCCTGTGAAAATCGTGTCCTTCAATAGTTGTGTACCATTTCTCGTATTCAAGTGCGGCGACATTCGCAATACTCGCGATCCGCGACATCCGACTGCCGACGTCGACGTCTATGTGAATGGAAGATCCGCACGAGTTGAGACGAGAAGCCTCCGCGGACGACGGGAATAAGCCATTTCTGTTTTATGTTTGTTTGGCTCAGCCACGACAATACAGCTTTTGTGTGGAGTGTACATTTCAACATTCATTATCAACAGATTACTTATGTGCATATACTTGCATGCTGAACAAGAAAATCCTCTAATTATGTTAATATTTAAAAACTTGCATTTATGCATTTGAACATAACCGTGACATAACGCAGTGGAATTTAAATAAGCTTTTATTAGTAGAGTGATATAAAAAAGAGTGTCAGAGTTTTGTCACGGAAGTGTAAAACATTTTTGTATTGTAAAAATAATAAATCTACATATTTCTTATCAATTTTACAAGAGATTCTATCACTATTCTTATTGCAAAATAAGGAAGTGTGCTAGATTTTGATGAAACAATTAGGTTAGGTACACACAAGAAACATTTGAAATGGAGTCAAAATCTTGGAAATGCCAACGGCACAAAACCGGCACGAGAATATATTTCAAAGCTGCTTCATCGCCATTGTGAAGTCAACGTTGACATAAGTATAACGACCATCAAATAATGTGGGTATTATTTCATCCATCTTAATTACAAACCCATTTTTCAAAAGACAAAAACAACAAGATTTATCCACATGTGCTACAAATACCGACGTCTTTAGATAGGCTTTCATTGTTTGACCATCCCTGAACACCGTTCCATTAACGAAATAATGGAAATATCTACGGGAGGGAAAATAAAATGTGAAGAAAGATTTCTCTGCAGGTAACTAAGCGGTCATTTGTAAGCGGTCGAGAAAAATGCTCACTCGTCCAGAAAAAATAATCGAGTGAACGACGACGGGAGATATAACTATGTATTGTAAGTTCAACAGAGGGCGGCGAGCGTTCTCAATTTCACAATCAAACTCAAACAATCGACGCGGAATTTTAAATATCTAGCCACTTTGATGAATTAAATAATTATTGGTACAATACGCTGATTGGCAGCTTACGCCAGCCTACTGATTGGTAATCATTCTCCGCTGTTGTTTCCAATCTACTGTTTGTTCTGATAATAGAAAACGGAGATGAGACTCGATCGGGAGAACTTGATAGTCGCTCAACAGATATTATTTAGGTAATTTGATTACTCGCGAATTTCATCTTTTTAATTACATGTTTAATTACACGGAGCAGATCGATATATGCAGTATCGGTAGGTATGTTATACATAAGGGATATTTGCGGAAGGTTAACAAATCTGTAATCTCGTTCGCGGGGCATTGGGGACGTACCATTAAATTAATATCAGAGCTTAATTACGACATTTCAGCTTCCATTTCATAAAAGTACCCACATTAACGAAAAATCGATAATTTTCTACCTTAGTTGGTACTTATGGGTAAAATGCATTTTAATGCAATCGTACAGTTAAAAACCTGTCACGTGTAATTATAAAAACAAAGTAATTAAGTAATGTTCAATTAAGTACTTAGAGTACAAGTACTTTCAAAGGCATATTTTACATACCTACCGACCTACCTAGAGTAGAGTTTTTTCACCTCAGTTTATTTCACAAAATAAAAACGAATCATAACATTGTAGAATATAAACTTTTTATTATAACTAAGTAGTTATACGCTCAACGAAAATTGAGAGAAAAGCTCCGTAGGTACAAGCAATGGGCTCTCAAACTTTAGAGAAAAAGTTTTATATTTTCACGCGCCCCTATAATTTAACTGAAACAAAAGTAAAAGAACAATAAAAAAGATTGATTGATATGATTTAAAGTTTAGTTGGTTTGTTGATGAACTTTAAACTTTAGCTCTTGGTATTTTTGTGTGATATAAATATCCAAATCAACGAATTCAAATAATACGTAATTACTATCACAAAATAGGTTATTTATCACGACCATCTCAATTAGCCTCAGGTAATAAATATAATTATTCAGGTGACAAATCAAATGTTTCTGAACAAAGAGCAATTGACCAAGATCGTCTTATCGTCTATAAACACTATTGAGATTGCAATTAATATTTTATTTCATTGCTTTGTTGTTGAAAAAACCGTAATTAAATTAGTTCAAGTGAGTAATCTCAAATGTATAAATATTTTGAACATTAAAAGTTATTTCTAAACTTTTTTGCTTCATAGTATTGTTTGAAAACACTAAAAAGTTTTGAATAATAAATTCAAAGTAAACTTATGTTATTAATTATATACTTACACGAAAATGAAACATTAACGAACAAATCACGTGAAAGTTTCACAAATATCAATTGTTCCACAGGTGCTCCCCATGATAATTTAATGTGACATTAGTCTCGTCATTTGAACACAATGGTGCCCGTATTAACAACGGCATGCTTTTAATAGCGTCGCGTAGCCCAGCCCAGTGCTACGGGTGGAAGGTTACATTAGGCGCGCGCTACGACCGCTACGAGCCACAGCTACGGACGTGCTACGCGTGGTTGTAAGGCTGTGAAGGGAGCGGGAGTAAAGCCGGGCACGAGCGGCCGCGGGAGGCGCGAGGCTCGGACTGGCTCCGCTCGCTGCTCGCTGCGAATAATCCATACCCGAGAGGCGAGGAGGCTGTATTTACCGGACCGAAGGGCGGTCGGGCGAGCGAGCTCTACTGCTCCCGCCGCCGCGCCGCGTCGCAGCCGCCCGCCACGGCTGCGTTGCACGCCACGCTCCTTCATGTTGACACAATTTCAAATAATGTCACATAATTTAGGGTCCGTACACTGATTGCGCTTCGCACGGTTACGTAAAAACTCCATCGATGGATATGTCAAACGGTTGATGATCTCATTTTTAACGCTGATTCTCTTAATTGAGTTTCAAAACTAATGTAACTTTGATCAAACTCAAATAGTCGGACAAATAATTCACGATTTAATTCGCGACCTCAATGTTCATCGATCCGTATCTACCTTTCTCGTGTAGTTATCATTCGCAATTAATAACATGGATACTTATTTCGACATTAAAAATAAAAATAGTAATAACTGGGAATAAAGTTAAGAGCAATGCGCAAAGATATTAGTCTCAAACTATAAAACGATGGTAAAGAAAGGAGAGAGAGGTAGGAGATACCTGACTGCGTGCTTATCTAACTTGCAAAGAGTTGAGAAAAGTTGAATTTGCAAGTTTAAAAGGCGTGTTTTACCACCTGAGATAAGCGACAACTGGGGATAAATTCAAAAGATCTGTGACTATAGGTAGGAAACCATACCTTTAAATTCCATTTGAGTCTACCCAGAAATCGTATCATTAAAGTTAATTACTTTTTAGGTTTACTTACATAACCACCCAAAAAATAGCTAATTGCAAATATAAGTTAAAATCTTTTGCTTCGCTTACATAATTTAATTTACAAAGCTTTAAAATGTTTGTGCAAACGGTGGTATTGTTTACACGTAACGACATCGGTAACATGTATCCAACACAACACCATAATCACCGCTGCTATATATTATATTTCATTATATGAATATCTGAGGGCGGAGGCAACATAAATCACACGTACAGTTAAGGTAAATCATAAAGATGCGATCGGTAATATCGTTTTTATTGCCTCCTTTTGTAATTTAGCAAATTCGTCATTAGCACCTATAATATCAGAATAATGAGGGTAGTCCAATCTTTTGTCGTAGGAAATGAGGCTAATCGCTACAAGACTATGGATTTTGAAGTTTGGGTAATTAAGTAGACTGTTGTCAGTTTTTTTGTTAGCTCGGGGTGGTACTTGAGTTCGGAATGGAGTGAAACTTCCAAGCTTTTATTGTACAGTCACGAGCAATAACATGTATACATTAAACAAAATTAAAACGCAATTTACTCGTAAAATACTGGTTTCCTCTTTGAATTAAGTCATTATTCATAATGGTATGGCTTCCAAAATAGAAGTATAATGAAAAGTCAAAAGTTTAATCAATATGTTGGCAGAACATCGCTTTTGAATACTGCTTAGTGTTACTGGTTAGTGTACATACTATTGCTCGTGACTGTACATAATATATGAATACTAACATACGAGAGATACCCAATAAGGAGTTTGTTTAACGCTCCAAATCTTATAGAAGTTAGTTATCGTATGTTATTTACCATCTTCTCATAGTTTGTGTGACAACAGCAAATAGTTATATGCATAAGTGTTTGTTGTTTGTTTTTCAGAGTTTCAATAATTTGTTTTCAGGGATTCATAAAAATTCTTAAAATCGAAAAGTGGTGGAGCAGCAAACAACGTCCAGGGGCGCGAGTTTCTTGGTCTTTGTTGTACGAATAACAATAAATAAGGTTGACGTGACCAGTTTATTAGTAGCTGCATTAGGTGAGGTAGGAAAGCTCTACGAACAAATGAGATTTCGGGTATCGGGCGCGCGCCTGCAGATAGAATTCCTTAAATGGGACATCAGGGAAAATATGCCAACAAAATAGCGTAAAATATAAATTTGTCGGCCAGTTACTTCTCTCCGATCGCGGCTATCAGTGCCGAGTTCTGTTTGTTTATTGACCATATCCTTTGTGTCCAAATGGCTTTTGAGAATGATTTAATGCCCGCGCACTCCCGGCTTGCTCCGTTTCGTACAATTTTTATTCATAACCGCAAACAATAACCTTTTAGCAAAATCTAAAATGTTCTTTTTATGTAAGGGTTTGAAATGTTTTCATATAACGAGTCGAACCCCGATATTTTATATTCTGATTTCTGATCAATCCAAAACTTTAGGTTAAAGAGTACCGCTGGCTCGTAAAAAGTTAAGTTTTATAGCCAAAGAGATTTTTTTCTGAAAAATATTTAAGGTTTCTAGCAATTCTTGAAGGAAACATCGAAAAGGTAAGGTAGAGAGTAAAGTGTATGACACGAAGGGCATCGGTGCCTCTTGAGAGTACGGTGAGAGATGTTTGGGTCGCGTCACTGACGTGCTCGCTTATGAATGCTTCACACCCTTTTCAATACAGCTACCAAAAGATTTTACACGTTGATGCTTCTTCAGTAACCTCTCGCCATTGTTATTCTAATAGAATTTTTTGTGATATTTTTGTAGCCATTGTTAACATTTATTTACCTTCACGTGCTTACAGACTTCAACATAAATTGTTAAATACACATGTCTTCATGTTGTACACATCATATTTATTCAAGTTCTTTTTTATAGTAGGTTTTATATTCCTAATATTTTGTAGTAACCAAACCATCAATTGTTAGATGCGACAGTTAAATATGATTATATTAGAATGACTACGATATAATGAACTAGATAAATTAACAATGTAATCGAAATCATGGGCAATATTTTAATCCAAGGCTCTACTCACGATGCTGATTGCATTAAGGCTAATAAATCGCAAATCAAAAATATTATTAATGCAATTATGGACACCTTTAAAAATGTAGTATGTCGCCTAACAAAGGCTTATTATTGCAAATAAGCACTAAAAGTAATAAAAAATAAATCATAAACCCCAAAAATCTTAAAGTATCAAAATTTTAAAGCGCATTACACCACGCGCGGAACGAAAAGTAAACAAACATCAAATTATATTAAGCGAAGATACTTGCATTAATAATGTTTTTGAGTTCCATAAAACGATTAGTATCGTTAGTAATGCCCAAGTTTAAAATATTGCTCATTAATATAATTTCACCCTGTATAATATAATAACGTCTCCTAGATATAATGAATCCGCATACATGCCTAGACAACTTTGTTCGCTATTTCTCATTAATAAACATAATATACATATTGAACACGATGTGAACAAACATCGCAGCTTGTTATCCGCCGTTACTGAACACAGTAACTCTATTAGGAAGGAGCGTTTATGGAGTATAGTTAACCTTAATCCCCCGTAAGCCTACCTAGCAGTAAATTAACCAGAGGAATATCGAGGCAGTGTGAACATAAACACGTCTCAACCGTCAGACGCTCCACAACTACGCTATTTTAAAGAATTTTCGTGGTATATATGAAACTTAATATCGCGGGTTAATTTTGCGAACTCCTGCAGGGTTTCAGATTAAAAATTTACACGGTAGACTTTGAACAAAGATGTGCTACTTCTGGAATCGTATCTAAACAAATATTTAAATTATTTAAAATGACTTGATAACAGCGAGAAATTAGTCTGAATGTTATTTCTTTTCAAGTAGCTAAATATTAATGTTCGGTATGCTAAGGGGTTTGTGAAGCGTAACGCCACGCCACAGCCTTACGCCCCCCACACGCGCCGCATATTGTCATAACCAATTAGGTATAATAAGATTGATTCAGTCTAACTCCCAAATGTAAAGCAACATATCGAATCGATGTATACATATACATTCGAGTATCCTATGCTTCATGTAACCCGTTGTTTTACCCTAGGTACTAGGGAATCGAGAACCGGTCCTTGTTGGAAATCCCGGGATTTTCGGGACCGGGATTTCCCGGTTCGATACCCTACTAGGTACCAAATATCACGAACAGCTCGGAATAAAAAGGCCGTCAGAGAAAACTAACAGACAGGCACTGTGATTCCATTAGTGATTCATTCTACAAATGGTATGCTTCGCTAAAATATGTATCCAGCTACATACTTATATGAAAGATACACGACATTAATGTAGTTAAGTTTTCGTACGGCCGTGTTTGAGGTCAATAATGAGGAGGACGGTGAATGGGATTGCTCGGCACACATGGGTCTCACCTACTGCGCTTAAATTCGTCGCGTCGTGTAGATACTCCACGCAAAAGTAAATGTTTGTACTGTAGACCGAATTGATGTCCCATTCCGAACTTTGTCATCGTATGTACTTACAATAACATTACAAAGTTAAGGGTCGCGGAAGTTCTGTGACAAACTGTGGGAAATACAGTTATCTTGATAGTTGGAGAAACAAAACGACGAGTTGTAGGGTGGCTTTGTGCTATTATAGATACTTGCGGTCGATACACATACGCTAAAACAAAACTTAGGTAATTTAATAAGGAACACTCTGGAGTAACGTCGCTATGTTTTCCGCCGTGATTACATTATCTCTTTCATGTGTGTCGACCGACAGAATCGCCTAAATATGTGCCATCATCTACCTATCATCCTGTGGCTGCCCACAACCAGTCACGAAGATCTTCCTTGTGTATGCCGCTTACTGGGTCGCGTAATGATGAACCATGAACCCCTTTTTGCACATTACTTCGTCTTTATATACATATTGAAATTAGTTTGGTCAGACCGCATTTTACGTTATCACCTATTTATTAAAATTATGCCAACTGCTTAACTATTAAACTACTTAACACGCTACAAAAAAAGTGTTGGCACTCGACCCCTTTGTGAATTTAAAAACTGTATTCTACCTTCACTTAAAGATTCGTCCAGTGTGTGAGATATTACTTTTAAATGAATAAACAAAGGTTTTTCAGTTGTTGAACTTGACAGTATATTATATTGTTGTTGCTGGTATTGTAAACAATTCGTCGAAGTCTTGTTATGAACATGCAAGCACCTATCGGCCACACCATCCTTACTGAAATTCTATATACGAACCTGTCCAGAAACTGCCAAAGTTACGCGTAAAACAGTACATACAAGTTTATCTTCCAAGAAGATCAGAGTTTGCTTTGATTTTAGAACTACATTGTTCCTTGGACTTTATTGCACGCTTGCTTTTGTCTTTGCCTTAATCTGTATTCTTCATGACTAGTAATGTTCTTCTTCTTCTTTGCGTGTCGATGAAATCAAATTTTATCCGACCAATACGTAGCGACCAGCACAGCTCTGTCATTTGCCTCGTTCAAATCCTGCAAGGTGCAGGTGGTTGGGCAGGATGGGCACGTAAGGAGGTGGGACATATCCTGTACAGAAGCTCCGCACTGGCATTGTGTTTGGGATGAGTCTAGTATACCCCATTTGACCAGATTATTTTTACAGCGGCCAACCTGGGCTCGCAATCGATTGAGAGATTTCCAGATCGGCCACTGCAGTTCAGAACCAGGAGGGAGGTGCTCTGCTGGATTGAGGAAGTGAGGAGGGGTAGGGTTACTTACTCTCCACAGTTCGCATCTCGCATGTGGGGCATCGTTTTCTAAGGGGGTTGTAAGTCTCAGAAAACTTTTACGACTTTTTAAGCGGGGAGGAGGTAATTGATGTCCATACAGCGGATGACGGTTATCTCGCTCCTGTTTCCTCTTTTCGATGCTGCTAGCTATTTCGCGCCGAACGTGTGGTGGAGCTATGCCTGCCAAAGGATATACCATTGCAAGAGGCGTTGGCTTTAAGCATCCGGTTATGATCCGACAGGTATCATTCAGCGCTATGTCAACTTCTCTGGCATGGGCTGAACGATGCCACACTGGGCATGTTAAGCAGTATGGACTATGTAACTCTTTTTTCTTAGCAGCATATTTTATCCAACTCCCTTCAGTGCCGTAACAAAGTTTCAAACTTCCACTTGCATACTTATGAAACGTCTAGATACAAAATTTTACTTGATACATAATACATTCATCAAATCATATGGGCAGGCAGGGACCTAAGTTAAATGTTAACTGTTATATAATGTTGAATTGAAGTAAAGAGAAACCAGGGGATCTACTTTCTAAGTCCGTTAAACGAAAACACGGGCGGATACGGATGTATTTTAATTGCTTTAGATAAATGTAGTACGAATTTTCCTCAATGGTGGCGCGGTCTCTAAGGAGCAATCTGTCATATCGTAATATCATTCATTTTTAGTTCGGACTCTATGTCACGGGTCTAGAAAGCCCCCGTAACTAAGGCCGAAATCACGAGTTTCATGCTTAGAGATTAGACCTCGAGGTGTGTTCCTTCTATTCGTAGACGCCAACGCAACGCAAACATTAATCACGGTACTTCCAGAGTAATATACCAGCACAAGATGTATTCTTTGACTCTCTTATAAGTAAACTCACGCCACGAACTCCTGTACCCCACGTCGTCGACTGTGTGATCAACTGAATTAAAAATTTAAAATCATCGTCGAATACCCAGACTGATGACTTATAACATTCTGAAAATTAACTTTATTTACTTACACACTGTAGCTTTAATTATATTTTTTGCTACAACAATATAAAGCTCGACGATCGTTTTTATGATAGTCTAGAAACATTGTACGTTAAACATTTTGTTTCAAGGGTCGACAGAACATTCATTTAACAGAGAACTTTTTATGGTTCCGTCAGAGAGAAAACAACCTTTAATAATAGGAATTCCTTCGGATACTGTAAATAGGAAGACGTGCAAGGGGAACACTGTTATCTGGATTCATAATATTTTCTCAGATTCGGACTTTACTTTCGGCTTTAGCGGAAAACCTGTTTTTATGTTGGTATTATTGGGTATAAAAGGACTGTGCGGAATGTGAATCCACATACAATATAATATGTAGTTGAAGATTTTTGGGATCACAACTGGTAACATATTTTCGTACAGGACATTGTGTTGTGTCTGTTACGTACATTATACTGCTGAGTTTCATTATGAAGAACAATAACTATTAAAATAAATATTATTAAGGGATAGCATGAATAAAACATTTTATTCAGTTTATTCTCTCGGTCATGATACTCGTATCAATCTGAGTGAAGCGTATAGAATTGCCTACGATATCTTAACAACTAACATAATATTTGTGCCTACGATTGTGTGACCAAAATTGTGTACAATAATTATATGCTTTGTATCCAATAAGCAATATTATGTTATAAAGCCCGACAGAATATAATACAAACGATATGATGCTCGTACTTTCTCGTTTGCTAAGGTTTATATGAGCGTCAGTTCCAAGATCTTCCTTTACACATAAGTATGTGGTGGCTCGGGTTATTATAACAGCTAGTCTGCTAATATCCTCTCAGAATCCCCCTTTGACGTCTCAGAGCTGTCAGGCCGAACTGACCTCCAATATCCTATCTGCTATTCAACTAACGTAGCTAAAATACCGACATAGGCTGTAGGTTTAGCGAAATCAAATGTTTCATTCGAATTATTATTCGATCATTGTTATTTTATGACTTATTCGTTTTTTTTATTTAGGAAGAAATAGAATTATAAGGACACTGTATAGTTAAGTCACAGGTACTCAGTATGATTTATTTTGAAACTAATATCAATGATTCAGTCATATTTTGTGAGCAAGTGGATTGAATTACATACCTATAAGTATCTAAATTTATAAAAACTAAAAAGAAAGAAACAAGCCCAGTAGTTTAGAATTCACTCATTCACACTCACAGTCGGGGGACTGTGAGTGTGAATGAGTGAATTCTAAACTACTGGGCTTGTTTCTTTCTTTTTAGTTTTTTTACGCAGTCGGGTTTTTTGTTTTTTTAAATATTTATTTTATTTTACTATTTTTAGACATATAAGTTATATATATTTTGGTAAACCATTTTTAAAATCCTTTAATTTGATATCCCACTTGATAGAATGTGAGAGATTTTAAAAAAATATTTTTAGTTCCGAACCCTTTGCACACGAGTTCGACTCGCACTTGGCCAGTTTAATGTACCCAGTGACACTCTCATGTTTAAGACGAATCTAACGACACCTCTCAAGTTAAAATCCATCAAGCCGTTTAGGCTGCAGAGCAACACACAGAAACATACATACATACATACATACACTCGAAAAACATAACCCTCCTGGCGCAGTCGGGTAAAAAAGGTCCATATGTACTCGTACTTTAACTTCACAAAAAGTTATATATTATTTAATGTTAGCCACAGAGTTTACTGGAAAATAGCTTGCCCATTGGTATACTTATCGAATCACTCGATTTTTATTTCTTAACAATCGCTCATCCCTAACCGACATACAAACACATGTTAGGTGAGATCTATGATTTAATGGATTTGAACATAGATACATATATCACGTGTGACAGACCAGCAGCAGAACATAAATAATATTTTATTATACATTCCTCTTGTAGTTTTCAAAGTTAAAGCTTTGTTGAGCTGACCTCACTGTTGTAAAAAATAGTGAATAAAACCTTTACATTGAGAAATAACCTTATTTGTTGACGTCTAGTATGCTTGGGAGGAAAATAAATTTACTCTGTTGGATATGGGGAGCCCGGGGCATTCGCCAACGACATCTTATTGAATGCAGATCGTCGACTTTGATACACACCTATTTATTTGCACTGTTTTCAGGTTTGTCGTTATAAAGTATCTACTGTTGATTCTGGCATTCAGGAGAGTTGCAGATTAAGAAGTTAGATGGATTTTTAATGATTGATTAGGTACATAATAAATGATCAAAAACATAAAAGTTTAGATATACCTAGGTAAACTGCCAACAAACATATCAAAACACTCTTTTTTTTTTTAGCATGGTAAAATCTTCAAATGGGTCCTCCCACCCCGAGCAGGTCGGGAGGGACTGTCAGACTTGTACTGACTAAAATCCACGGTGTCCTTCAATAGCACTTTATGTTCCGGGGTCACGGTAAGAAAATAAGTCCCGCGACCCCGGCAGGCTTTGGCCCTCTGAGAGGGGGCCCCGTCATTTTTGCTGACGCTCTTTGAGGCGCGCCGTCGACCCGGGCATGGTCCATGGTAGATATGAGCGCCGATGGCCAAATCCACGGCGGCGGCGTGGCCTGTATATTTTCACGGCGGCGGCGGCGTCGCGGCGGCGCGTCGCGTCCGGCCGTGCGCCTTAGTTTTTTTTTTTATTAGGGAGAGATTTCTTAAGAAGAAAAATGAAGAAAATCATGTTGTTGTTAGGTACCAAAAAAGTTTTTTAAAGAAACGAATTTGCTAATTACAATTTTAGTCTTCTATAATTGGAGATTACGTTTACTAAAAACAATAATTGTTTCAGTATTTTAAGATGCGAGACAGAGTTTTTAATCAAAGCACTATCTATTTTTTTACGTGAAATGGGTTTGCTCTTGACCCTAGTTTTTTATTATCGTGGTAAAATCATCAAATGAGTCCTCCTACCCAGGGCAGGGCGGGAGAGACTGTCAGACTTGTACTGACTTAAATCCACGGTGTCCTTCAGTAGCCCCTTGTGTACCGAAGTCTCTAAATGGGAGGCCCCATCATTGTGCTGACGCTCTTTGAGGCGTGCGTGGAACACAACGCGCCGTCGACCCGGGCATGGTCCATGGTCGGACAGCGAGTCTCCCATTACTCGCCACCCGCATGCCCGCGCCTACGGTGGCCGGAGGTAATCCCGCGATGTCCGACGCCGTGGGCGTCTACCACTGCGCTGTGGGCGAGGGTTCTACCTTGCGCGTCCTGCCTCCTCCTTCGCGAGCATGACTGCTTCGCAGAACGAGGCGACTGCTTCCCACTCCGTCTCGCCCCGCAGCATGGCGGCGACCAATGTCGAGGTCGTCGCCTATCGACTGCGTCAGGACACGGCGGTTCTCTGCCCAAGCGGGGCAGTCCTGCATCGTATGCTCCACCGTGTCCTCCGGGCGGTCCTCGCAGTGGTGACAACCAGACGTTTCCCCCCTTATCCGACACAGGTACCTCCCGAAGCATCCGTGTCCACTGTCCGGTGAGGACCTGCGTCAAGCGGTAGGTGAGGACGCCGTGGGACCTATCCAGCCACTCCTCAAAGAGGGATCTTACCGCCGCGATTGCGGCGAGCCCGTTGACCCTAGTCTAGGTCACGAATGACTAAGACAAGGTTGACGATACCCAGAAGTAGGAGCCCCGAGCGGGGCTCCGTCGATTTCTCTTGTTAAGGAAGAACTAGTTTTGCCTAGGCCAGACTAGTTTATCCTGAAATCGGGTTTGGCCGGTAATTTATACACTTGACTGTGTAGAGCCAACTATACACGTACCAGTATATTTCAAGTACAAACCGAGACTTGCACAAACATAGGAGAGTGACCATGTTAGGGACTTTAACCATGGCGTGATGTGACGCGATTTGATCGATTCCAACCACAAGTGAAAATCAACCTTGCCATTAAGAAATAATTATGCAATTCGATTGACTTGACGTCGTTGTGTCGTCCCTTAGAAATTTGTGCAAGTATCTTCCCACACACGTTTCAGTATACTTGCGCAAGTCTGGATTACCGCAAGTATACTGTAAGTGCCTTTTCACACGTTCCGGTTGCCGGTATGGCAAATTACGCCGGTACGTGTGAAAGCTATAGTACATGCCATACAATGCGCCGCCGGCTACCTGGCAACCGGAACGTGTAAAAAGCCACTAACGTGTGTGGCATAAGCTACGTATAGAGCGGGAGCCCGTAACAGATGTCCGTGACCAATTTCCTCTCAAGCGATAATTAGCAGACTACATGAGGGAGTCGTATCATGAACATTCGTGGAAGTCAGCTGCGATTCCGTTGGTGGGATAAGCAGCAATCGCCGTTCAAACACGTAGAAAAAATATTTTTTTTTAGTCATTTCCTCTCAATTGAAACCTGGTTTATATTGAAGATTACCTTGTATCACGAAGAATAAAACCAATCAGCCGACGGTACCATGGTGGAATACACGTCAGCTGGTCACTAGAACATGTAATTTTTTATTTTATTTTCAGTGATTTCCTCTTAACCCAAATTTTGCCTGATGAAAGTTTACATGAAGATATGGCTAAAAACAGACGTCAGCTGGCTGTATCTCGGTGGAAAGGTCCTCAGCTGATACTTTGAAAATTATTGTACAAGCAGGACTAAGGGCTAGTACAGACTTGCGGAAACCGCGCGTTAATGAATCGCGCGGTTCGAAACCGCAAAATTGTTATGCAATCAGACTCCGGCGGTTATATGTGATTATCGTACAGGGATAACGTCCGTTTGAAAAAGGAGGTCAGTGAAAAATCGATTTACTGTGGTTTTTGCTCCTTAAAAAAACGATAAGAAAAATGCGGTATGCAATGCAAATGGGTGCATCCAATATTAAGTAACCAACCAAGTTTCCAACGTATTTTCACAATTTCCAAATATCTCCACTAACTCTTGCCAAGCTTGGTTATGATAGTTTTATTTGAGTAATCCTCACACTGAATATCCCATATTGCATTTCTCTTCTCCACTTCATCAATAAACAGTTCAGTGTCGAAACGAACCGTGCCAAACTCACGAGCTGTGATGTGCTAACCGCGCGGTATCCGCCACGCAACTGAACGCAAAGTAAAGACTCCATAGTAATAGAAACGCGCGGGAGCAGCGCGATTCTATTTTCTGGCGGTTGACTAACCGCGCGGTTATGTCTGAACGATTACTTAATAACTCTTACATATAAGACTCTCTCCTCTACTCCGCTTCTTTATACGCGCGCTTGTATCATCAATCCAAACGCAATAACAAATCAGCGTCTACGGCGCCGAAGAGGCGCGTTCCTGAAACGCGCGTCTTCTGCGCGTTTAGAATACGCCGTATGCGATGGGCCTAAGGTTCTCTGCCCATTCTTTGCACGAATATGCAAAACAATCATAATGAACTCTTGAAAAAACGTATAAATGGGTCTATGGATTTATTTTCTCAATTAGTGAAAAGTATAAGAAATAAAAAGCTTTTCTATAAAGAAAACCCCCAATCATTGCTCGATTCATTGTTTGATGTTATTGTCATTTACATTTTTCATTTACATTACATAATTATAAAACAATTAAAAATACAAAATAAACATGTTGTTATGAAACATATATCAATGGATATCTAGTTCGGACCTCAAAGATAGGAATTTCTTCATAATGCAAGCCGGATCGAGAAGCTCTTCACGTAATCTCCAAGCGAGAGCCTTGTCTCATTATTGAAGATCGTGCGGGAATCCTTCTGATTCTGTTGAACCGGTTAACGGACCTTCTTGATCAGGGTGTCAATTACTTATTCACTCCAGTAAGAACAGTTCCATAACTTGAACAAAATAACGAAATACAACAACAAAATCATTTAATATTGATTTGAAACCTTATGACAGCAGAATGATTTGACAAGATTAGACATTAGGGATGACACAAGTTTTTTTTCCAAATAATATTTTTTATGGCTTCTTCTATGTGTCATTATGACAGACACTCGTTTCCCTTATGTCCGTTTTGATATTGCAAATAAATTACGTTTAGTTATTCAGATTTAATAAAATATTAGTTTCTACATATTTTATTTTACGATCTTTCCACCGAGATACAGCCAGCTGACGTTTGCTTTTATCCATATCTTCATGTAAACTTTCATCAGGTAAAATTTGAGTCGAGAGGAAATCACTGAAAATAATATAAAAAATTACATGTTCGAGTGACCAGCAGACGTGTATTCCACCATGTTACAGACAGCTGATTGGTTTTATTCTTCGTGATATAAGGTAATCTTCAATATAAACCAGGTTTCAGTTGAGAGGAAATGACAAAAAAATATTATTTTTTCTACGTGTTTGAACGGCTATTGCTGCTTATTCCACCAACGGAACAGCAGCTGACTTCCACAAATCTTTATGATCCGACTCCCTTATGTAGTCTACTAATTATGGCTTGAGAAGAAATCACTAACGATATTTTGGTCTGGCTTCCGGTCTAGTAGTGAGTGTAGCAAAGAGGCTAGAGCGAACAAACGCCGAATGCCATCAAGACGCGCGTGCGAGCGAGAAAGCAAGTTGCGACTCGTCGTGGCGGCGCGCCGCGCGTTTCTTTCGGCGGCGGCGCGCCGACCGAATTCACGGCGACGGCGGCGCGCCGGCGCGGCGCTCATATCTAGTCCATGGTCGGACAGGAGTTGCCCTTTACTCGCTGTCCGCATGCCCGCGCCTACGGTGGCCGGAGATCGTCTGCCGACGTCCGACGCCGTGGGCGTCTACGTCTACCACTGCGGTTGGGGCGGAGGGAGGACTCTGTCCTCTCCCTCTCACGGCCCGCCTCCTCCTTCGCGAACATAACTGCTTCGCAAAAGGAGGCGACCGCTTCCCACTCCGTCTCGCCCCGCAGCATGGCCTCGACCAATGCCGGGCGCGAGAGGTCTCCGCCTATCGCCTCCGTGAGGACACGGCGGTGCTCTGCCCAAGCTGGGCAGTCCTGCACCGTATGCTCCACGTGTCCTCCGGGTGATGCTCGCAGTGAACAGGAACCTCCCGAAACTTCCGTGTCCGGTGAGGACCTTCGTCATGCGGTAGGTCAGGACGGCGTGACGCCTATCCAGCCACTCCTCAAAGAGGGGTCTTACCGCCGCGATTGCGGCGTGCCTAAAAAAAAACACTCTTTTGGAAAAAAAATGTCAATGGTTTCGATAGTTAAAAAACTTAAAAAAAAAAAATAACCGCCTTCAAAAACAACCACAAAAAAAGGATAAAATAACCTACAAAATAACTTTTCTTTCGGAAGTCGTTGGCTTTGTTTTTTTATTTCGTTGAGTTTTTGCCACCGACTTCCGAAAGAAAAGTTATTTTGTAGGTTATTTTACCCTTTTTTTGTGGTTGTTTTTGAAGGCGGTTAATTTTTTTTTTAAGTTTTTTATTTTACTCTTTTTTTGTTTAAATATTCAACCCAAATTCTTGTCAAATACATCATTTTCTTACACGTGCATTAGAATTTTGTAATCCGTGGCACCGGTATTAACATCGCTCATGTACACATGCTAATAAAATTCTCTATCTCAAAATCTGCTGAACAGATTTTGATGAAACTTGCAGTATTCCCTAAGGTGAATGATCCTTAGTACAACAAAAAAAGAATTTTGAAAATCGGTCCACAATTGGCGGAGTAATCGCGTAACAAACACGCGAAAAGTAATGTCATCCAAGTAGCCGAAATCAATAAAAATGCTCACAAAATAAAAAGTACTGAACCAAATTGGATGAAATTTTTATGGGACTACACTGCAAGTATACTGCATCGAACAAAAAGAGAATCACACTCATCGGACTAGAAACCTCGGAGTAATCGATGTACATACATAAAAAAAACATACCGACCGAATTGAGAACCTCCTCCTTTTTTTTTTGAAATCGGTTAAATAGCGATGTATTTCAAAATTTTACTGATTTTGTTTCATAGTAGAGTTGTGGATACATTAAGATACCTTTTGATGAACAGTAACAAATATAGTTTACATATTTAAATAATTCAGTTCAGTTGATTGATCCAGTAACTTTCGCCAAATTGTCTGTTTGACAACATTAACTGAATTAATAAGAGATTGTAGGTTATTTAATTTAACCATAATTTGAACAGCAGTAAGTTCAATTTACAGCGAAATTGGATAAGATTGTTTGGTTTTATAACAAAAATGAACTGCAATTTTCGTAATAAAAATGAAAGAGTTTAATTTTCAATTTTTATCAATGCAATTTTTCATGAATTGACCAGTCGACAACAATGTGTCCATCACATTTCTAAATACGAAAACATGATCGTTGGACAGTCGAGACATAAGTATTCGTGTGTTTGCCCGTGCCCAATATAATGCATTCCTTTCGTATAATGTTTACAAGCCTCATCCTTTATTAATTACTGGCTCCCAGAGATACTTTTCCGGTATCAGAACTTCACGTAGGTTCTCCATACTTGTGTGTAAATAACAACATATTTTATTTATGGTAACCGTAAGGTATTGCGTGTTGGCAATTGATTTATCGGTAAATCGGGACTATGAGATGTCCCGCTTCCCACATTATTCACTAAACACATCATACAAATATTATGGGCGCACCATTCGGAAATAGGGATATATTACTAACACTCGCCGATATTTTTGTAGCTTACATAAAATGTACGTTAGCGCCACGGGTAACCGGGTAGGCTTACCTCTGTTTTATTCAGATTTGTTTTTTTAAACCCTCAATCGCTTGTGATCTGTTAGGCTGATTTTGATATAAAACAATATATGAAGTAGTAGAGACGCTAAAAGTGAACAGTTTGTTTTACATAATCGATCCATCACGTTCTGTGTGAAGAAAGTTAGAGACGTTCTCAATATCTATACTTATAATAAATCTGTAGAGAGGTCAATTCTGTACATGAAATATATTTCCAAAATAACTATCAGGGGGTGATTAGGGATCGATACTGATGCCAAAAATGCAATAAATAAAATTATTGTCTGTCTGTCTGTCTGTCTGTCTGTCTGTCTGTCTGTCTGTCTGTCTGTATAACCGTTATAGAAACAAAAACTACTCGACGGATTTTGACGAAACTTGGTACAATTATTTTTCATACTCCTGCGCTGGTTATAGTATACTTTTCATCACGCTAAAATCAATAGGAGCAGAGCAGTGAAGGGAAATGTTAGGAAAACGGGAGAAGTTACTCCATACACGCTATTCTTCGGAACTACTGGACGGATTTGATTGTTTTTTTTTTTTTTGTTGTATAGCTATTAAGTCTGGGCAACATATAGGCTATAATTTATCTTGGAAACTTGAACACCTGATGCAGAACTGCAATAGATCAGCTAAACTTTAAGAGATACAAAAATAGCGCCATAGCAAAAATTGTTCCGCGTGATGAGCATTTTCTGCTGAGAAAATAAATTTGAAGATATAGAACAACTGATGTGGAACTCCAAGAGCCCAGCTACACTATTACATATACAGTAATGACGTCTTAGCAAGAGTTGTTCAGCCTGATGAGCACTCCCTGTTGTCGTATAAAAACTGAAGATTTGGAACACCTGATGTGGAACTCCAAGAGCCCAGCTACACTATAACATATATAGGAATGACGTCTTAGCAAGAGTTGTTTAGTCTGATGGGCATTTCCTGTTGACTTACCTACAAAAATGAAAGATCTGGAACGTCTGGAATCGTCATGCGCGTCCCGTTGTTTTCCCGTCCCCAGGCTCTAATTTAGAATTCGACATCAGACGTTTCAGATCTTCGATTTTGACGACCCCATTGTCGCTGGCATAAGAAACAGGATCCGCGTACGAAGTCGCTGGCAGAAGCTAGTAAGATAATAAAGTAGATTAAAGTAAGTACTACTATCTTGAGTAGATTGATTTTTTATCTAAGTATTACGGGGCTGGTCGCGGGACTTTTACAATTACCGTGACCCTGGAGCGTAAAGGGCTATTGAAGGACACCGTTGATTTTAGTCAGTACGAGTCTGACAGTCTCTCCCGCCCTGCCCTGGGTGGGAGGACTCATTTGATGATTTTACCACGACAAAAAGCTAGTAATAAATAAATATTTATTTATTACTAGCTGACCCGGCGAACTCCGTACCGCCTGAGAAACGATTAAAAAAAAAACCTTTTAAACCTTCCCTGGACTTTCCAAAATAATTCAAAACCAAAATCAGCCAAATCGGCCCAGCCGTTCTCGAGTTTTCAAATCAAATCAAATCAAATATTTATTTTGTAAAACATAGGTAGATTACAGATAGGTCATAAATGTCAGAAGTATGTGCTCTATGTTTTGCCAAGAAATGGCGTACAAAACCAAATGGAGATAAACAAATACAATAAAGGCAGGATGTCAAAGGATTAAATTAGAAAAGTGGATTAAAATAATGTCAGTACAGTAAAACCAAGTCATCACAATATAAAATAATAAAAAAACATTTGCTCAATAAATAAATCATGTTTGAGTCAATGAAATCATAAATGTTTAATTAGCAAGTCGGAGTTTTCATGTCTCTGTTTATCAGTAACAAACTCAGTGATGGAATAGTAACATTTGTTGATAAGAAACTTGAACAAAGATCTTTTAAAGGAACCCAGGCACTCTTTATTTCTAATAGCTGCTGGAATGCAATTATAAATTTTTGGCGCCATACCTAGCACACTTTTTCCGAAAAAGGCGGTTTTATGAGAGTTTTAATCAGACTAACGAACAACAATTCATTTTTATTTATATAGATGTTTGGGAAAACAAACAGTAGTACATTAAGGGTAAACAGTGTTGGCTTAACATTAAACTTAACAAATATACTACCCACAATATTTTCCATTCCACATTGTATTACGGGACTATTTTTGGGGAAATTATGGTGCAGTAGCTAACCGGCAGCCTTTATCGGAGGGCACAGGTGGTTCATAATATAGAGACTTTTATATATTTTTCTCTTATCTACTTTTCTGTTATCTGTTCAAGATGAAGTTATTGAAGGTGGATCCACTGGATGCTGATTATTTTTCATAACTGCTTCCCGCATCACAGTTACATTACTTTAAAGTACGTATACTTACATAATAAAGACCGGTTGTTTGTGAATGTGAATTATTTCTAGTATAAATCTTTTAAGCTATAAAATTTAGAATATAAAAATAAATAGAAAGAAATCTTTTTAAAATGATACCATACACTAAATTTGTGCACTCCTTTTATTAAAAGAATGTTTTACAAATCAAAATTAAGTAAAGAGACAACATTCATGTAACCATCATCAGGGTATCATCATTTTAAAGTTCATCATTGGGAGCCAAAAGCGATAAATATGAGCGTCCCTCGTATCCTTGGTAGCCAATAGCGGCAGCAGCGTCTTTACACCCTTCCTCATTTTTGGGCAATTCCATGATCTTCGCCATGGCGTATGCAGTCAGGTCTTCGCAGCACATCATGCCGAGCCACCGGTCAACAAGTTTCATCCTCACGTCTGCAAAACTGAACAGCGGTTGGGGGTTTGGGCGCTCTGTAATCAAACCATTACTTACTTTTCCATCCAACTTCAAGTTTGTGCTACTTATCCAGTTTGCCTCGCTTTCAGTGCCTAATCTCATTTGTAATGCCCTAATTGCAAACAAGATACCGACTTAAATACAGTTCCTAAATTCTAAGAACCATGTTGTAGTTATTCGGGAAGTATATTATAACAACCCGTACCCTTAACACGAGTTTTCACTATTTTACTTTACAACGTCTTTCCAGTATTTACAGCGTTTCTTCTATGTAAAAATGGAACAGCGCCTCTGGTGTACGGAAAATGTCGAAGTTCCAGTTTACTTTACGTGAGAATAACTGAAAACTCATGATAAGGCCTTTGAAAAGGAATTGTTGCCTGTTAACGATTGAAATGAAATGATATTTATTTTTGCAAGTAGGTTTTATCAACACTTTGACTACTCTGAGAAGAAACAGCCGAAACAAACTCAGAGGTCACTGTCTCTTTTAAAGTCCAGACCTTAAATTAGTTGGCTGGCAATGGTTTCCTTAAATATAAAAAAAATGATTTTAAATACTGGACAACAGTTTTATGGACTAAAACAGTAAAGGTCATTAGGAAACGACCATGAAAAACTGAAAAAAAAATGTGTGAAATGCGACCTGTTTATTATCATTATGAGCCAAGTCGAGCGGGAAAAGTTAGGTGCGGAAATGGCAGCGGGGGGAGAACGGAGCGGGGGGCAATATAGCGCACCTTTATTGCGCTGTTCTATTTTGACGATGGCGCGGAAGGCGCCTGGAGTGCCAGCGAACATGAACAGCACCTCCGTGCCCAGCTTCGCGTTCATGAATAGGGTCGCCTTCTCCCATTCCAGCTCCGTGTCACCAGTTACTGTCTCGAAAACTTCTCTGAACTTTTTGACCCTCTAAATACAAAAAAAAAGAAAAGGATTAATAATCAAGAACGGGAAATTGAATTTACTGTACTTATTTCCAAATTTTTTTTTACGACCCTTTATCAAAAGAAAACATTCAACAATTGGTAAGCGCAACAAGCTGCAGATTAGAACAGAAACGCAACTCTTTGAGTTAGGTACTGTATATTTCCTCGAAATATAAAATAACGCCTGGACATAGTAATGGGAGTCTTGATATCTGTGAGGACAAAAAAGTAAATTGGGTTACGTCCCAATACCCCGGAAGAAATTTACGTGTAGCGATTGTCAAGAATATTTTTGTTGAAGACATTGAGTGATATACACTACGGGATAGCGTTATAAGATTTACAAATATAAATTATAATAGTATAAACAATAATAATTATAATACTCGTAGTATAACAGCGACCTGCGTGTCCAATACAACAATGCACTTAGGGTACTGTTATGGGACTGCCATGGCGTTGCAGTGCGTCAGGGATGTTTGCTGAGGCGCGAGTTGATGGTTTTCCAGCTAAATCATAAGGAAAGAGGTACCTCCCTGCTCACTCGCGTTCGTGGTAGTTCCAACTCTATACTTGGTGTTTTTGCAGATCGGGGCGAGTCCCCCTTATGGCGAAGATGGGTGCGGCAGTTCATGTCGCAGTTTTATTTGTGTTCTGTTTCTGTTTTGTGTTTTGTATGCTTACATTAGTTTTTAAGCACGTTACTAACAAATTTATGGACTAGTTCTGAAATAAATACTTATTATTATTATAAACAAGATTCCTTACGTTTTTAGCCGCCAACGCAAAAACAATTGGAGCCAGTTCGGTATTATTAGACCAAAAGTAAAATATTTTCCACATTGAATCAATGAGTGCGTATGGATTGAATCGCGCTGATATTTCAAATTTTTCGCAGGTCGTTATATTGGGTGGGAAGTCCATTATCTGGGCCAGTACTGGGCCAGGCTGGGCCACTGCACTGAACACAACTATTCCGAATATCCACGAGCACATAAACATTTCTGTTAGCGTTCGTTTGGTAATTACGCTTTGCTGTTTACGGTCACGGCTTTATATACCAAAGCCGGGCATAGATTTGGTAAGTTTGCAGACAATGCAACTCGGATTGTGCACCAATTAAATACATTTTGCACAAAATAAATGAAACTATTTACATAACATTTTACTTGTAGGTACATTATAGTAAAACATTGGCTTAATTTTAATATGTATCCGGTTATGTGAACTGGAATGATGATGATGAGGTATATTGATAATGATAATGTATGAGAAAATAAATTCGAAAGGATCATATTATTCGCCGAAGAAAACGTTCTCTCAAGATGCACCAATGGGGCAGTCTAAGGGGAGGGGGATGGATTTAATCAGTAGTGATGATGAAGATTTGAAAAACTTTTTCAAAAAAAAATGTGACCGCCTTCAAAAACAACCACAAAAAAGGGTAAAATAACCTACAAAACTTTTCTTTCGGAAGTCGGTGACTTTTTTATTAATTTCACTGCCCTTTTGCCACCGAACTACTGAACCTCTTTTGTCAAATCGGTTTTGATGAAACTTGCAGTATTCCCTTAGTTGAACGGACTTGTAGTTACGGAGATATATGCGAAAACAAACATAATTTACTAAATCACTAAGCCAAGTCCTCACTAGACGAGTTGTACCTTCCATCATCAGCTCAGCTACATGAGATGATCATTTCCATACGCAAGTACTTAAATTACTTCATAAGATTTGCAAAAACTACGTGTGAGCCAATAAAATTTGAGGGTTGCCCCCGATTTCTCCAAGATCCAATCATCAGATTCAGGATCTGTGGTGACAATGGGACCACACGGGAAGCACCAGCTTTCAAATAAAGAAAGAATCATGAAAATCGGTTTACCCAGTCGCAAGTTACGAGGTAACAAACATAAAAAATACAGTCGAATTGATAACCTCCTCCTTTTTTTGAAGTCGGTTAAAAATAGCTCAATAATAAAGTAGTCATGCATTCATTCATATTCGCATGCAAACTTATAAATGACATTCGTTCGCATACAAAAACATTATTATATAACTAGCAACGAATGAAACAGCTTACCTTTAAAAATAATCAAATCATAATATAATTATTAAATCAACCACAATCTAAGTGACTTATGTATTATACCCTTGTAGCATCGTAGCGTAGCACCGTAGGCTTCAGGCTACGAATTTTATTTTCCAGAACCGTTTTAGCTATATTCAATTTGTGCAAATACTTACATAGAAAGCAAAACAGGTTTTTACCACCATTTAATTAAATCTCTTAATCTTTGATTTAACGGATGCATCGATTTTTGTTGTAGAAACTCTAAGTTTTCAAAACATTTTTCAATATCCGAAATGCTGATAAATAAATGCATTGCAACGTAGTTACTCACTCTGTATGAACCAGTAATAATTTAAAAGAAAACAGCTAACATGTGTTTGTGTGTAAACACCTAGACGCATTATTTTGCTGTTATGTTTTCCCAATTGGCAAAACAATATGTAGGTAAGCCTTTCAATTTTGTTGGTAACTTTACGAGCATGTAATTTAGTGAATCGTGTTTTACATTTATATAGCTCTACACTCACTTACATATAGTTACACCTATGTGTTTATTAGACGTGGAATCTATTTATTCATTTCAAAGATCTCGTTACTCTGTCAGTATCATTTGACATTATATTTATCACCGGCACAACTGAATGTCTTCTGTGCAATTTGCACTAAACATTCCTTCTCGAGTGCAGCTCGTAAACCACGTCACCTGCGCTGTAGGAGCTAGCGAATGAAAGTAGTTCTCGGAAATTCTAGACTTCATTCCCCATTTCACGTGAAAATATATTCAGAATATATTTTGTTTAATCCAAACTGTGAATCCAAAACCCTGAGCTGTTCATGTGCCTAATTACTTAATTAATGAAACCACTTTCATCTCGGAGATTCTGTGTGGCTTCAAGATTAGTGTTCGAATAAATAATTTTAATTTAATTTTAATAAGTGTTCATTTTAATGTGAATTCAATTTCATAGCAAAAAGGACTCCTTTGGATTGCACACTCATTGCTCATATTACATAATTGTAATTAAGATTATCTCTGTTTGTATCTTGTTTACATAAGAAGCTAATATTTAAGAAATTAATCAAGTTCCAGATTTTTAAGTCAGACAGTTTAGTAAGCCTTACCTAAATGTGCGGGCTGTCTTAGCCAATCACAATAAGGGTGAATGTAATGGCTTTTGCTAGTGATGACCTACTGGCTCAACAGTTAGTATGAGACATTACTGTACCTTCATAATAATAGTATTCGTCTTTATTTATCTCAATAAATGCACGTTTTACATAGAGATATAAATCGCTTGGAGTCTAAAAGAGAAATTGAGGTATGCTTCGTTTTGAACCGATGCCAGGAAGTTAAGAAATAGAGAAAAATTGCCAGCCTCTAAACGAGTAGGTACACAAAGCGTAGACAAGGAAAGCTTTCGTTTATTGTTATACCATCTACTTATTACATTATTACGGTCACGTGTATTTTGCTCGAAGAGGGTAGACAGAGGTTTTGGTCGCTTAATGGTTAGGAAAAGGCAGATTAACGACCCTTTCGCCATTTACCCAACGTAATTGGTATCGTATGCAGATACAGATGTACATCATATTAATTTTGACAAAAAGAGCAGTAATAACTCTGCTGGGTTGTAAATGAAAAACATAACAATGCTTTTGCTTTGATGTTCCAGTTTTTGACAAATAATTACATATGACTCAGAATATAAGGCACCTAAGCAGCACGAGCAAAAAAAAAAAAGAAGTACAATACCAAACAACAATAATCTTTAGGAACAGGTATAAAATTATGCAAAGCAAAAAATCTTAAATCTTTTCTACCGCCCGCCACTCTGTAATAACGTATCTTGACAAGAAGGTTCCGAAGTCATAAGGAACCCTTATAATTTCGCCTCATGCCCTCCATCCGTCTGTCTTATCCGACCTCATATCACCAACTCATGATTCGTCCAATTTGTCACCGTTTTAAGAAAGTTCACAGGAGAATGAAAAGTTGCCCGGCAAAAACATTTTCAACGTTAGCTTTAAGAGGACAACATTTATTTTGCTATGAAATTCCGATATCGTGTTTGGGATAGGGTCGCTCTCGATAGACTTTATGAAATCAATCATGCTGTATTGATGTTTAATGAATAGGTTGAAAATTGATTTTGAACTTCAACTCCAGATTTGTGGCTTTTATGGGGGGGTCACCATTACGTAGGTAAGACCATCAAACGCAGGAGTTCGTTCGGTGTAAATAATTTATGAACGAACCTTCGCAGGTTTACTTTAAAGAAAACTTAAATATTGTTCATGACATTTATCGTAACTTTCGGTAACGATAAATGTCATGAACAATCATTACACGCTAGAGTTAATTCAATAGCGACAGCTAAATCCCAAAAAATCGTTGGCATCAAGATTTAATCACATTTCCATTTTATCAATCGATGGATCTCGGCGCTGAATTGTTTTTTCGGGCGAATGTTTTTATTATTTAAATGGTTTCTCCCTACCTCCCAGACGGCACGACTTGATTAGACGGAAGAGTGTCTGTATCAAAGTGATACATCTGAAATTTTCAGGAAGATTGATTTATGATTGGTTTGCTTTGTTCGAGTGCCAATTACACGAACCCTCATAATAATGAATTCTGAAAGGTATAAAAATAATTTGATATATTATTATGTAGGTAGGTAAATGCTTAACCTTAATAGTTATACTGAGAGCATAAAAAAATACAGTGTACACATCAAAAAAAGTTTGTGATCAATAGCATAGCAATAGCAAGCTGTTATTTTCTTTTTTAATATTATGGAAAAGCAATTGAACTGTTTTAAATTCTAAATCAATAATTTCAAATTAAGAATCTAAAAAAGAAGAAGAAATCATAATTTAATCTACCGTAACAATAAAGATTTCAAATCATATCAAAGTGTGCGAAAACTTTTTTATTTATGTAGGTACTCTACTTATGTCTCAATTCAAAGGCACTAAATGTAATTTCGACAGAATCGTTATTTAATTAACCTCATTGGTTTCATCGTATAAGCGCTGCTGCTGCTGAACGTGAGAGCCTGGTGAGTTTTGCGGTCAGATATTGTGTAACATCATTTTCAGAAACTGAAAATAAGTACAGCTTTCTCTTATATTACAAAAAACTTTTTCAAAAAAAATGTAACCGCCTTCAAAAACATCCACAAAAAGTGGTAAAATAACCTACAAAACTTTTCTTTCGGAAGTCGGTGACTTTTTTTTATTAGTTTCATTGTGTTTTTTGCCACCGACTTCCGAAAGAAAAGTTTTGTAGGTTATTTTACCACTTTTTGTGGTTGTTTTTGAAGGCGGTTACATTTTTTTTGAAAAAGTTTTTATTTTACTCTTTTTAGTTTAAATATTTAACCACAATTCTTGTCAAATACATCATTTTCTTACATATGTAAGAAATCCGTAGCACCGGTAATAACATCGTTAACATCTCTTTCATTCCTTCCCTATCTCAAAAACTACTGAACCGATTTTGATGAAACTTGCAGTATTCCTTAAGTTGAACAATACCTAGTACAACATAAAAAGAATTACTTAAATCGGACTTGTAGTTCCGGAGATATGCGAACACAAACATAATTTACTAAATCATAATATATGAAAATGGTACTATGTGCCTATAAAATTTGAAGGTTGCCCTCGATTTCCCTGGGATCCCATCATCAGATCCTGACCTGATGGTCATGGGACCAATTGGAAAGTATACCCTTTCAAACAAAAGAAAAAAATTCCAAATCGGTCTAGGCGTCTTCGAGAAAACGGGGAAAATACATAAAAAAAAAAGATTCCGACGAATTGAGAACCTCCTCCTTTTTTTGAAGTCGGTTAAAAATACAACGCATTACCAGCCAAATTGTTGGTTGGTACCTATTAGGCCCCTAGTAGGTCAGCCTTTACGAGACATATATGTTTTATCAAAGTAAATATATAAAACCGTACACTATAGGTAGGTATATCGAGTAGGGTATAAGGACACGATCGCCTGCAGTATGCGCAGCGCACTGGGATTTCATCGGAACGTAGCCCCCAATCACCACCGTAAATAATAATATATTATTCACCACGACTATACTATACAAACCTAAAACTTATATTCTTCGAAACGGACTTTTGCAGCGCTTTCTCAATATTCAATTTCGATGTTTAAACAAAGAAATTGGATTGTAGGAAACGATTATACTCGTGCAGCAAAATCTTGCAATTTGAATTATTGATGAGGTTATGACGTAACTTATTAGGTAACTGTGCCAATTTATAGCTAGTGGAAAATGTGGTATGAAATCATCACAAGCATTTATGAAACACACTGCACACACATTTGTGCATTGATAGATAAACAAAATAATTTGATATTAGTTTCTCAAATTCCTCTTAGTCTGAGCATAGAGAAGCAAAGATCCACAAAATTCCAATAAGTTTTTTTATTTAGTTCATTTCGAAGACACAACTACGAGTATAGAGTATACTCGTTCTCGTCTTCATTGTATTCTAACAAAATTATGATAATTATTACATATAAGAACACATAGAGGAATCCATCTTATCAAAGATATAGAGAGTTCTCTGCAAACCGTATTTGTTATCATAATATTGTGATAGCTTTCTCGCCGCGTTTAATTGAATAGATAAAACAAGTGTGCATGTAGCGAGCGACTTCTGCCATATCTTATGTATCTGTTCGTCTAGCTAGGTACACTTTCAACCGCACCTACTTTAGATAACAGAATTGAATTTTAATTCAATTTCCCAACGAATAATCGTGTTTATTAGTTCTGAGCAACTGTAACTCGCTCGTACTGAATTCATATTGTATCAGTGTGTTCAGATAACTAACCAGGCGGCAGATAGACGTAATTGACTTGCATGAGACAGCTATTGTGATTTGACTAGATATCTATGTAGGTAATACAATTACTTCTGCTATCAGATATTCGAGGTGTCTGCCAAAAACGTACTATCGTTCGAATTTATCTACAGGATTTGATCGAATTAAGATGTCTATCTGTATGAACACTGAAACAATAACAACGGACGTGAGACCTATATTATAGTAGTGCATTGCATACTAGACTTTTTCGTGAAAGTATTGAGTGTTGAAAACTTGCCAGCAAATATTGTTATTACGAAAATAGTATCTATAGATGTAGAGAATTTTCAAATATAAAGCCAACGCGTGGTGAATGACCGATAAAGGTTCAACAGCTGCTACTTGGACGCAATATTACCTTCAGCACGAGGTAGATTCATGGTATCGTCGTTAACGATGTGGGTAAAGCCCTTTCATTGACTCGGGCTCGGGTCGCTACCCGCCAACTGACTTTTTACAACACAACCTCAGTTGTTTGCACTTAATTTTACATGTGCTTATACATACCACGCTTTGTTTTCATTACCATAATACTCGAAGGTTTGGATTATTCGGCATTCCATTTAAAATTACTTAAGGTTTAATAAGGAAATAATAAGTTTTATAAATAATACCCAGATTTATAATCTTTTCGATAAAAATGGTACAATTATCTGCTTGTTGCTATGCTGTTTAAACTCTGTTACCGTCATGTAATATATTATAAATTGCAGAAACCATTTGCTCACGTTTGTGTATAATATAACCTTGAAATTCATGAACGTGGAATGCATCAATATCATAATATTAGGGAGTAGCATTTTGGTGGACGGTCGCTGGAGCGAGCGAGCCGCGAGTACATTGCTCCATGTTGATAACTCTATTAATATCTATCTGGTGTCTCGAAATGTACTCCACGAGCCAATCAGCAGCCATCGCGGCGCACACTGTGATCACTGCCTTCCACTGGAAACATACTCGTATTTAATTATTATGATATTGATTTGTTTTTTTTATTTGGTTAAGCAGTTTATTTTCAATATGAGGAAAAACGGACGTTTGTATGAACGATTTCACATAAGTGTAACTGTGTGCTCAATGACAGAGCCAGACAGAGCCTCCTACTGATCTGACAATTCTGGCCAACTAGATATTTTGATAAACATTTTCGGCTTGTTTTTCATAAAATGTTAAAATAAAACCAAAAAAAAAATACTTAAAAAGGTTGTAGTGTATTTTAAACTTAACACGGACCTTCTTCACTCCGCGGGTGCCCCCCTTAATTCACATCTCTGTCACATTGCGCGCTGCGATCGATTTGATAATTCCTCCACCCACATTGGATACAGTGGGTTATAATTTCAGGAGTGCAATTATGCTTAGTATCTCGACCTCCATTGAAAATTACCATTAATTTTGAAGAATAGTCTGTCAATGTAATTTAATTGTCTACTTAAAAACTCATGTGATTTGATAAATTTAATGTTACAAAACAGTTTATTAAATCACGATTAGGTTTTCAGGTCTGAAATAAAAGGTTTTTCTAGAAAAGTTGAGCATTTGATATATGTGCTAGTGGTCTGAATAACCCAATTTACTAAACCAGACCGGCAACAATGCAAATAAAGAAGTTTTCACACCACTTGCTCGTAAATGTCACATTATAAGTCATGCAAACTGGCCGTAAAGCAAGTCATTGTTCCCCACACTCAAACCAGGGAATAATATATGTACTGAATTTCATTATTCCCTGGGAATAATGTGATTTGAATTTGGAACCTCAAACAAAACATAGTATGAAAACTTGGAACGAAGGAATTGAAGCAGCGGCGGCTGCCCCCCGGCAGTCCCCACTGCAACAGCTGATCGCTTGCTGAGGTGGGCACCACAGCATGCTCACGTTCGAAGGTTGTCGTACCACATCAAATTTCAAAATTCGAATTTATTTCCTCGCAGGTGGTGTGAAAAGCAGAGTACTCACCTCAGGAATAAAGCTGCCTTTGTCTTGGGCTAACTTAAATCCCTCTCTGCACTAAGGATTCTTATCTTAATTCCCTCGTTTCACTCGGGAATTAACACTTGAACCTCCTCGCTGCGCTCCGGAGGTTCACCCCCAGAATCCTTAGTGTCGCTTCGGGATTCAATACGCCCGTGACGTAAGGCACTGCTTTATTCCCTTGGTGCGTAATCTACTATTATGGCAACAATGCAAATAGTAAGTTTGGATTAATGACATAATTACTTTTAAGCAGTAATAGTAACAGCCATAATTTAATTTCCTGGTAGATAAGGAGAAAGTTTCTCTTGTCTTATCCCTACCCTAATTAGATGTTTGTGGAATCTGAGGTGAACTTTGATCTCGATTAGCTCTTCCGAGCAAACTAAATTATTAATGTCGAACGATTAACAAATAATAACACAAAGATAACGGATAACTCAGCTTTGTGATTAAGTATTCATTTATGTTAATGTATTCTCCTAGTAGCGAGACTCGAGGAACGTTCAACATTCAGTCTTCATCTTGTCGTCAAATCGTGTGTTTAGTTTATCGTCAAGACAAATTGTAAGATACTAAGAGGTTTTTTTTTTCTAGAGTTTTGTTTTTTGGCCCCAGTGTGTGGGCATCACGCCGTAGATACGAGCGCCGCGCGTGTGTTCCTGATAGTGTATGTTTGCGCGTCGCCTAATAATCATGTTTTTGTAAAAAAAAAAGTATAGTATTATTCGTTTTCACGTTTTGTTAAATTGAACCGAGTTCATCACTCGAATTATAACAACAAGTAACGTGAGTATTTCATTGAACTATTTTTATTTCATTACTTTTCTTTTACCTATTTTATAAAATAAAAAAAAATATACCTACTTATAGGATTTTTTGTAATTTTTTTATTATTTGGTTAACGTTTATATAGTCAAATGACTATGTAAGTCTTACTATAAGATGAGTGCATGGAGTTGTATGGGAAACACTACTTATTAGAAATTTCATTTTCGCTATTTTATTTATTTGTCGCATCAAAAATGCACTGTTTTGGTATTATAAGACTCTGCATGTGCAGACTTACCAATCAGTAGATAGCTATCAGCTAGACCAATAATATTTTTGTTTTGATATATTTTTACAACATCATACTTCGACATATTATCACAATTCAAGGTCCATGTTTACTCTACCAAAAATAGCCTCTGAGGCACCTAGTAACCTTCGATTCACCCACGAATAACAAAACGTTTGTTTTTAATCAGCATTCAAAGTTGGTACTGTGGTAGGTACATAACATCTGGTACTTATCACTAATATTTGACATGTTATCACCCAGTCACCTACACTCGTACTCTCAAAAATGGTAAACGTCATGAAAACTGAAATCTTCCGTCATGAAACATAATGTCCCCTCGCAATGTGTTTTAAAGGTAGTATTATGTGCAACGGATTGCAATTATGTTTGTATCGAGTTTACGTGTGCTTACTACAGTTTTACTAGTGTTTCAAAACACTAGTTTTGTTACTTAGCTTACTGTGCACAACTTCCCAACTTGAACCTAACGCCTTATTGTTTTACATAAATAGTTTTTATTAAAGTGCTTTTCTCGACAAAAAGGAATTAGTTTTAAAACTAATTTCCTCGTTACACTCCAGAAGATTTCATATAATAAACCTGGAGCTCTCGTAGTCTATGCAAGCTATCAGGGCGCACAATAACTCATTTCGGCGCCCTTCGTGCTCAGGTGTATGTCGAGACGCTTAAAATATTGTTGTCACCGAAAACGATATTTCTTTAGCTGCAAAAATGTCTCAACCGCTTTTATAGGAGGCTCCCCAAGTTTTTCTTGTAGTGATTTATGTTTAATTAGAGTGTCCTTCACATTTTTATGTCATTCCGAAATAATTTAAGAACTTCGCGACGAGGGCTTCGGGAAAGCTGGGCGAAAACTTTTAAAACAATTATGAGTTTGTCAAGGGGAGCTTACGATACGTAAATTCCTTTCGTTCAAGCGTTACCTACTTGATACAATGTTGTCCAGACGCATGCATTACTCAGTGGTAGGTATATGTCGTTTTAATTGTAGCAGATAAGCAAGCTGGGATCAGATCGGGGTGACCTCCGCTTTCGTCTCGCAATCACGTAACTACTGATAGGCAGGCAGGTCGAAGAGATTTGTCATTCGCTCAAACTTGTCTTAATCTTCTCAACATGTAATACAATCGTAAATTTACCTCTGACGATAGTTACAGATATAGGGGATCCGGTTTACTAGTTCAATTTGTGTAACAGGATAGATTCAGTCGTAAAACGGTGGTTCTAGTCCTTCGTTGCTCTTATAGTTTTCGGTATCGCAAAAGTTCGCGAGACCAGACGTCGCGTCGTAGTGTTATTTTTTGCGCCTTTAGGAATACGGAGCTCCGTAGCAACAAAACAAATACTTTTTTTAGCATAAAAAATTTAGGTACTGTGTGTAGTTTGCCCGCGTGTGAACCAATTCTAAAAGATATGGATATCAGTAATTTGCGGACAGTAAACTAAATAACTTTGAACTAATACCTACTACATACCTACTTCGAATTATTATTGCTTGAGTGCATGTGATACCGAGTGGTTGTGTTTCTACATTGAAGGTTTGAAATATTTTAATATTCTTTGAGATGTGAACGCTAAGCTTGAGCTTCCTCCTAGATATTCGCTTTCCTCTATAAATATATTCGAAACCACAGAATAATCACAGTGCTACTTTAGTATTATATATTATTGTTTCCTTGTGACTTTATCTCTTGAGTGCTACAGTATCCTAGATTATTTATTTTTCTTTAGTATTTCTTAAGGTTCGTTGCTACCCCAGCTGCAACTTAACAAGCATGCGAATGTATTATTTAATTAATAAAACAAAGTCGCATAAGACTGTACGCGCATCACATCCAAACAGCTGCACCAAATTAGATAATTAATTTTATGTTGAGTTCCAGGAATTTTTTATCGATACTAACCTTTAGTATTAATGAAAAATTTCGGAAAATGAACCAGATTAGTCGAAAATTCGAAACCGTGCGAACCTGGGGCAAACATCTAGTAAAAATTTTCTAACTTAAATTCATAAAATCAATTAAGATATAAATATGAGAAATGACAAAAGTTAAAGGAAATACTAATGCTGCTAGCTTGATGTTTTTTGTAAAAATAAAAACAAACTAGCCAAGTGAGTGTCCCAACTACGCACAATGAAGGGTATCTTAGTTGAAATAGTATAGATTTATCCCATTCACAAACTTGCACTGTACCGTGAGTACTTGCTTCTGATCTTCTCTATATTTTTTAATTACACCAGAAACTTCAAAATAGAGCATAAACGGCCGTATCTTCTGATTACGTTGAGTTAGACGTTTGATTTATTCTCTGTTCCAAGGAATTTAGACTTTAGTATTTGATAATGGTTTACACTTGATACCTTCACGCGTTTTTGAGAAAAAGGGTTTTGACAGACGGACAGACGGATAACAAAGTGATCCAATAAGGGTTCCCTTTACTTTTAAGGTATGAAGCTCTTCTCTGTACGCCAACTCCTAGAGAAGAGTCGAGAGCAGGGTCAACCTTTGTACCTTTGTTTTGTTGACTTGGAAAAAGCTTTTGACTGTGTGCCTCGAGAAGCCTTATGGGTGGTATTGAGAAAACTTGGATGCATGGACAAGTTTGTAAGAATGATCCGACTCCTGCATGATGGCATGCGTTGTTGTGTCAGTGTACAGGGCGAAGATTCAGAGTTCTTTTCTGTGAGCTGCGGCGTAAAGCAAGGCTGCGTACTCGCGCCAACTCTGTTCGCCCTGTACTTTGCAGTCGTAGTTCGGGATGCCTTGCAGACTTTATCCGAGGGTATTCGTATCCGTTTTCGTATCGATGGCGGTGGTGTCTTCAACCTAACTAGACCTAAAGCGTACACCAAAGTGTCCCACGTGACTATCACTGAGATGATGTATGCAGATGACTTGTGCTTTGCGGCGGAATCCCCAGAAGGTTTAAAGGTTTTTTGAAGGAAAGACAACGTAAACCAGAGCTTGATGCTAAACGAGACGAGCTTAAGGCCCGACCACCCGCGGCCATCCAATATAATTATATCGGAGGGGTGCTGGCTTGCAGTGAATGTCGATGCACCTTCACTGCAAAAATTGGCTACAGTCAGTCACCTGGGAGCACACCATAGCGATGATCTCAAAGGAAGATCCAAGTCGCTGTGGCCGAAATCGGTCAGGATCATAATATATACAACGTGTAACGTTAAATGCGCAAAACTTCTCGTGGGGTAACTCAGCCCATGTTACTGAACAATGTTTGTTCAGTAACATGGGCTGAGTTACCCCACGAGAGGTTTTGCGCATTTAACGTTACACGTAGTATATAAATAAGGTATGAAATCCTAAAATTAACAAGTAGAATGCGTTTCGACTCTACGTTTTGTTTTAACAAACTTTAGTACATTTTATTATCCGAAATAAAAAGTCTGTGTTAACCCAGTATACCTGTGCCGTTTAGGAAATTTTGTGTGGAAGAGTAACAAATTTCTATATAACCACACAAACTTGCACTTTTAATGTCAAAATAGCACTAACTTTTTCAAATTTGCCAGCTATTAGTTGAAAGCGATTCTCCCTAGGGCTGCAATGTATAACTTTCAACCCGCTCCTCAGACATGTTATGGTCTAATTTCAGAGTATGACGCAATGTGGGTGCACTAAATGTTAGGTACATACGCCTCTGCCAAACACTTCAGGGATTTCAGGCGTGATATTATGTACCTAGTTAGTTGTTTTTCTTTAAACATTGCCCCATGCAAGGATTTTCTCCTGTTACGTTTGTGCGATTAAAAACAGAAATTCACATGCAAAAACACCCAGACTTAGAATTACCACTAACAGATCATACAAATTTAGTTTCGTTCGGGGATTGAAACCGCGGCTACACGCCGCGAAGCAGAGTTGGTCGCTATGTAACGGCGCCAACCGTGTCGTCATTATGTAGGTGCCTAAATTTGCTTCTAGACGATGTAAGAAAGAATAGTTTTTCACATCGTATTAGTGCGATATTTATTGTTTTACTCCAGAGATAAGAGTCAGTCGCGACTTCAGACTACATAAACACTCGTTATTGATTGTACTGGGGTCTGTGACCATTTGATTTATTACTATTGAACTTGTTTATCGTTACGTTAATTACGTGTCCTGGCCATTACTAGATACGTTGCTCTGTCTTCTGTATTTTAACCAATATAGTATTATGTCTTCTGCACGCAAGCAGTGGCGGGTTCATAATTATCCATAAGCCTTTAAACCCTTCTCATTTCATAAAACATACTTGATTACTTCAAAGCAACAACAAAAACCTACGTAATACGAGTACGTCCGTAGAGACTTGACGAGGTAGTTTACGTTTACGCAATAACTACGTAGTACTAATTCATAATTGAATTGTTCTTTCATCTACATATTTAACATCATTTAAATAGAGGGTTCACATCTTAAAGAAGGTTGTGATATCTTTTAAACCTTCAGCTTTTGGAATCCTTGCCTACTTAATTAAATCAACTACAAAACACATTACCCTCCAGTAAAAAGTACGTAACGGTCCGTAGAGACTTATAAGTAGCTTACTTTTACGTTATACCTACCTATAGTTCATTAAGCCACTCAATAATGGTTCCCTTTGTCAATGCAATGCTCCACCTCTGCTCCGTTTCGCAACCCTAATGATATCGATCGCATTATGTTACTAACATGGACACCTCTAAATATTTCTCACTGATCTTTCCCTTTGATTACAACAAACAATAAGCTCTGATAGCAACCAATTAATATTTACGAGCATTATCTATTTTAGACTCATAATACCATTGTCTGGCTTGTGTTAACATTTATCTATTTCATTACATAAGGATATGTGGGTAACAATACAAATACGAAGAGATATTGTGTTACTATGTAAATTGTTTAAAATTATTATGAACCATATACGTCTATATGGTTGATTTGTTTGGCATTCAAAAATTGAATACGAAAACTAATACAAGATCAGTTGGTACTAGTACTGCCACAGTTATAGACGTGCAGCCACAGCAACACAGATCACTATCGAAGTCTATTCGAGATTATGGCAGTAACTATTCGTGGCAGTATTCCTGGATATAAAATGCTCTACAATACACCATATTGCAAGAATCACGGTTAGATAGAAAGGCGGTGTGGTATGTGCTGTCAGATGTTACTTATTGTACCCAAGCCATTGCTGATATAAGCCATTAATAATGCCGCAGACACACACGGGAAAAATACGAGTTGCCCTGTTCGGAGCCGGAGATTTCGTACTTTTTAAATCAAACCAAAATGACGGGTTTATTTTAGTACGAACATAAAAAAAGCTTTTATTATGCGTAGTTTACATTCACATCGATAAATTTTCAGGAAAGTTCACTGGTTCCAATTTAATTTACAACCAATATTTGGAAAATATTGATTGTAGAAGTCTTTTCTAAACCACTACATTCATTCGTTCATTTTGTGCGAAATTGCTTTCAGAGACAAGACCGCCGTTTGTATTGCTCCTATGTACGTTTGCCTATGTATCTTGTGTCCTTTAATTGGTTCTTTGGGTGTACAGTTCTAAAAATATCAATGTACGTAAGTACTTGATAAGTGGACAATAAGTCGACGGAAATTATGCAATTAACTCGACTTATTGTGTACAAAAAGTTGACTTCAACAAACTGTATTAAACCTATACATCTGCAGTTGTATCAGTACATCTGTAACCTCTGTGCCGCAAAGTCTATTGGGACCCCAAACACAAACTTAAAGCACATTTCGTTTATTAAGGACATTTGACAGTTAGATATTTATGGATGTTGGTTTTACTTCAGTTGACATGTTACGAGTAGCTATACTTGAGCGTTTATTGTGAGAGAACAAGTACGCTTATCATCAGAGGCATTCATAGGTCATCTACGTTGTAATAACATGTAGTCTAAAGTCATTTCAATCACTGAGAGACCCGAAACACGAAGTTCTATTAACGCGGAACCTTCTATGAAAGGTGAACTTTACCTTCAGGCCAGGAAAAAGTTCGACTGATTGTAAACAGAAGAGTTTTGTTTATTTACTGGGGACTCTCTTTAATCAATTTATCTGATTGGTTGAAAACCACAATCGGTGGTTGTATAAAATGTTGAACAGTGAGGCGAGGGTCACTAATGTTAAGTTTATACGAACAAAAACGTAATAGAATCATTACTTCAGTAATTATTAGGAGGAGCGTAGCGGTATTGTTTTACACAATGCATGTTAATTAGGATTCTTAACGCGGTTTCTGGGAAATTAATAAAATTAACGAAGCCGTGAATGTTGGAACGTAAGTACTTGTTACTTGAAAGTTATTCTGCTACGTAGCGATTCGAGGAAACATTCATTACAAGACTGAATGCGTGTCGCTGGATACATTTAAATAAATGTTGTGCACTGATGGAAACTGTCTATTGCCGTGTGGTGAAGACATGTTTACATTGTATTATTAACTAACCTAGAATCTGTTTCGGCTTCGAAATTAAGCAATGAAACTGTTGCCAGATTAATTGACTTGTATCGTCCTATAAAGGTGGGATCCGCTTGTCTTATACTGAATTTATTATACAAACATTGAAGTAATCAGGGTGTCGAGTCTGCTAATTATTAGTCAGAATGGCGCCACAATGGCGTTTCAATTGTATGTAGTGCTTATTCGAACCATTTTTTACTGCTGAGTAAAAAATGGTTCGAAAATTGAAACGCCATTGTGGCGCCATTCTGACTATTAATTAAGCAGACTCGACACCCAGGTGTCTTGCATCCTACATCCGTTAGCACCGCTCTTACATTATCCTTTGAGTGGCGGCGACAGTACCTACGGCCATCGTATTGTCCCTACACGTTCCAATTCCCCTTAGCATCTACATTGATGAATGCTTTTGTACGAGACGAGCGATGAAGGATATTCATCGCCAATATTCGTCGGTACGCAGAGTCGATTGCACATTTTACGTCTAGAATGAAGTGACAAGCACTACGTTTACTCTGAATACTGATATATAGCTATTTTACGAATACATATCCTATCTGGATGCACGGTTCAATGGATGCCAGCAAGTTTCAAAGAGCGCTTTACTCGA